>CM056585.1:39370996-44803496 GCA_029721435.1 Gymnothorax reevesii
GCTATAGTTAACATATACAGAATGCCGCGATGATACACAAATTAAAATAAAGAGTAACGTGACATTAATTAAACGGAGCCTCGAGGTAAGGAATTTGCCTCGATTATTTTTTGTACTCGAATTACTCGAGTTACCCGAGTAATCGTTGCAGCCCTACTTTGATGGTTGAATACACTGTAGGAAAGTACCAGGGGATACGTTGGATCACACTTCATTTTGCATTCTCCATGGCCATGTCCAGACATGATTCTCGTATTCGCTTTGCAGGCTAAAAATTACATCTGAATGTTCTCCTATTTGGTGAGATTACTCATGGTGGTACTTTGGCACCACCCTTTAGTTTTGGTTGGGCTCGGCTAATAATAAATATCAAAAATTTACGATTGCTTACTGATGATCATTGATTTTAAGGCATCAATGCGATCGTCTAAATCACAAGACCGTTCACATCTGGATTGAGTGATTTTATATTTGGTGGAATGAATTATGATGGGGAGATCACGACACCCGTCAAATTTGGTTGAGATCGGCTCACTGTAAGTGTTAATAATTCACAATTTAATATGTGAACACGGTGGTTGAACATTTCTTGCTTAACATATCACAGCACCGTGAACAACCAGCATTTAATTTGAATATAATGCTCTGAAGTGACTCTGTTACCCTTCAGCATTAACATTGTGAGGGTTTGGAGCACAATGACTGGTCCAAATTTTGTGATTTTGAGATTTTTAACCTCCTGTCACACATTTCTATCAGCTAATTCTTGGAGCATAATAATTATATGTCCATGCACCTCAGTTTTAAACAGAATTCACATTTTCATTTTGTGATATTTTGTACAATAAAATCAGCTTAAATGAATTAAACGTTGATAATTATAACGTTGAATCATCCGTCTTCTATTGCAAACAAACTTTTTGAGTCTATCACCGTTGTGTAATGTCAAATCAAGTGTTAGAGTTGTAGGAGCATGGAGGTGACATCTCCATTTTGGCAATCTTGGCCATGATGTCGCAGTACCACACTTATGAAAACTTACATGCTCAGAATTAGGGGTGTTAACGTTTACAAGTTTTTCTACGCGTGTACACGGGACTACTAACCGACATGTACCTGGTTACACATTCGGAGATTTATGAGCTTTTTCTATGGCAGTTGCGCTGTATAACCACAGAAAGTAAAATGAGTTGAAAATAAAATCCTCTATCGTTTTGACAGATAAGAAAACGTACAAGTGAAAGCTGAAAAAGGTTTAACCTTGTTAATCATTGTTTTAACTATTGCTCACTTTTGAGCTGGGTCTGAATTTTAATATGCGTCTCATAGTAAAAGTAATCTGGATTTGGCGACAGAAAGCATCTCAAAAAGTAAGCTGAAGTGAGAGGAAAAAACTTCACCTTTATATCCACAAAGTTAAAAAAGTAGAGGGGGACTCTCACAATTATTCACTAAAATTGGTGAAAAAAATGTGTTTTCTTCCTCCTCTTTAGATGCGAGGATGCGTGATCAGGTCATGAAAAGCCGACAGAACACCAACCAACAATATAATGTACAACAACACGCAACAATATAGGCTAAAATAACAAGGCATGAACAGTTTTTGTTTTCAGCTGCACGACATTTGCACATGGAGAAGATGATGAGCGCAGCGCTCTTCTCAAGTCCTCTGCAGCCTATTCTTGACGTGGCGCGACACTGGCTGTGGCCTCGGGTTTTTTTATTTTTTTTTTGTTCTTATATCAAGGTAACATTGCGCCCCATGCATCTGTATGCGGATAACTGCACTAGTGGGAACATTTAAGTGTATTGTTAGTTAATGTTACCTGAAAGCTTCAGATAATAACATCATCACTCCTAAAAATAGGCGACTATATGTATTGGTGAGAAATGAACGAGGAGGAAAAAATGACGTGTACACGGTTATTGATTTTTCTAAACGGTTATCATTTGTTATCCATGTAACCGTTTACACGTATAAATGCTGACACCCCTACTCAGAATACTTCTGAACCATGCAGTAACAGAGTGACTGACATAAAAATTATGCAAATGATGCATCTGATTTAATTGAACATTTGCAAACCTAAAAATCATTTTTTTCTCAAAAGCTCTGAAATGGACACATAACCATCGTGCTCCAAACCCTCGATTTGTTTGCTTTATGTATATCATAGACATGATAAAGAAGGCCATTTCCAGAAAATTTCTCTTCGTGATTTCTGTTACAAAGTCGGAATTTTATCCTAGTATGAGGGGTACATGAAAAGGAATTGACCTCTTAATTATCCCCCGCCAACATGAAGTGTGAGGGGGGATATAGGTTTGACCTCCCTCTGTCCTTGCGCGTGTGCGTGCGTGCGTCGGAGAGAAAGGGGACAACTTTTCTCAGAAACTATTACAGATAGGACAATCAAATTTGGTGTGTCGCTTCAGACCATAAAGGCCTTAATCGAGAACGAAAATAAGAAGCACACGATTGGCAGGGGAAGTTGTTGACCATGTCGACTTGTTTTATTTCTTTTGGTGTAACTCCTGTCTGGTGTTGGTGTGTGACACAGTGTTTTTGCTGCGCTATAGTAGCTGAGAGCTCATTTTTATGGCGAGGAGCATGTGAGGAAATGTTTTGCTTCCACACGTGTGGTGATGTAAGTTTTTTGTTGACTCAATGTTAGAGGGCTGTAACCCCTTGTGTGTAATTAAATTTGAGAGTTGGTGTGCGTATGTTATGGAGTGAATTGGCGTGGAATAACAACTTTTGTAGGTTGTAAATTTTCATTGTCCAACTACTTATGGACTTCATTGTAGCATTGTGTCTGCAAAAAAAAAAATCCATCCTGTGAATGTAACCCATCCTTACGGGATTCCGCTGCTTGTCCAAAAATATAAATACTACTGTAGTGCAGTTACTGGATGGATGATGGCAATGTGTGTGTTGAGATTACGACAGTGCATTTTCATGTCATGATTGCATTTTCTTAAGATTGTTGAATGTTATTTCTGTGATTTTGAGAATGGCTCAAGTCTGTCTAACCTCCATCCCCAGGTTACCTTTCCTGCTGCCGTTTCCTGGATGATAACCAGATTGTGACCAGCTCTGGCGACACCACCTGGTGAGTTGGGGTACTGTACTGCATGTTCTCTCTTAATGACTACCAGCAGGCCATTGGCTGTTGCTCTTTGATGTCACAGATGTCAGATTGATTTATGTGCACCAGATACATGCCACAAACGAACAGTGTGTTCATGGGAGTGACCTGGAATCAGGTCTAATTATGCGACACAAACTCAGGCTTGGCTGTTGCGGGTTTGCTTATAACAGTGGAGAGAGCTCCGAAACAGGAAAGAAATTATGCTTTTGTTATACTCCTTCAGTTGTGTTCAATGAGCCAAAATGGCCACCGAACTGACCCGTGCGCCCTCGTATCTCCTTTCTTTAGTGCTCTGTGGGACATCGAGACTGGTCAGCAGACGACCACGTTTGCTGGCCACACCGGCGACGTCATGAGCCTCTCGCTGGCACCAGACACCCGGTTATTTGTGTCGGGAGCATGCGACGCCTCCGCCAAACTGTGGGACATCAGAGAGGGCATGTGCCGACAAACCTTCACGGGCCACGAGTCCGACATCAATGCCATTTGTGTAAGTCCCTCCGTCTCCCTTCAACGATACCTGTGCAGATCTGTCCAGTCATCTGTCCCTCTTACTGCAGTGTGAACAGGGTTGCCAGATGACTGATTTTGCGCTGGACTGGCAGCATGGTTGCCAGGCAGCTTGTTTTTGATTGCGCTGTTTGGTTTCCAAGATAAATGTGCAGGTTCGGTTCATAGTTCTGACCGTAGTGCAAGTTCAAATTGATCTGACTGCTGGATTTCTCGTTTTCTTTTTATTTTTTTATTTATTTATTTTTTAAGAATTAGGTTGTAGTGATGAGAATGCTGGACTGCTTTTGATTTTAGCAGATTCCCATCTCTTCAGTGACTGGCCCTCCAGCTGCTCATGTTTTCTGGTGCCCTGGCATGTGTAGTTGTTGGTCATTGTATTGTAATTGCAATTCTGCTGAACTTACGGAAGGAACACAGTTCATTCTGGTTAAATAAATAAAACTACATACTTGAGGTTTGGGAAGATTTTTGCTGGTCAGTCATGATGCTCTTGTTTTTCTGTCATGTATTTACCACTTTAAAGAGCAGATGATTCTGAAGTGGTGTTTTAAACTTTGATTCATCTGCAGTGGTGCTTATTGTATGGTTGTGATTTGAGACGTGAATGAGTTAAGGTGTTGCTGTGTCCTGGGAAGAGAACCAACTCCTCTTGTTCTGTGGTTTCAGTTCTTCCCCAATGGGAATGCGTTTGCCACTGGCTCAGACGACGCTACCTGCAGGCTATTCGACCTGCGGGCGGATCAGGAGCTCATGGTGTACTCTCATGACAACATCATTTGCGGCATCACCTCGGTGGCATTCTCCAAGAGCGGCCGCCTGCTGCTCGCTGGATACGACGACTTCAACTGCAACGTCTGGGACACCCTTAAGGCCGACCGTGCAGGTAGGGCCCCCACTCCCAAGAATGAAGTACAACCCCAATTCCAAAATAGTTGGGATGAAGTGTAAATTGTGAATAAAATCTAAATGCAATGACTTTCAGATCACATGAGCCAATGTTATTTACAGTTGAACATTTCAAATGTTCTGAGACATTTTACATTTTTATCTACAAAATGAGCTTATCTCAAATTTTCTCACTGCACTAGGTCTCAAAAAAGTTGGGACACAGGCTAAAAAGGGCTGAAAAAGCAATTAATATATAAGAGAATCAGCTGATAGAACATTTTGCAAGTAATTAAGTTAACTGGCTTCAACTGTGTAACATGATTGGCTATGAAAAGGATGTCTTGGAGAGGCTGAGTCTCTCAGAAGTAAAGATGGCCAGAGGCTCTCCAACCTGTGAAGACTTGTGGAAAAAAATGTGGAATACTTTAAAAACATTTAATGTTCCTCAACATCAAATTGCAAAGGCTTTGAAGATCTCATCGACAGTGCATAACATCATCAAAAGATTCAGAAACTGGAAAAATCTGTGGGTAAGGGACAAGGCTGATGACCTTTACTGGATGCCCGTGATCTTCGGGCCCTCAGACGCCTCAACATCATTCACTGGCATGATTCTGTCATTGACATTACTAAACAGGATCAGGAATTCTTCAAGAAATCACCGTCTGTAAACACAGTCCACCGTGCCTTTCACAGATGCCACATAAAATTCTATCATGCAAAAAGGAAGCCATTGTTGAGAATGATTATGTAAAACAAGGCTCATTTAAAATAGACTGTAGCAAAGTGACAGTGTCCTGTGGTCAGACGAGTTCAAATTTGACGTTCTTGTTGGAAATCATGGGCTTTGTGTCCTCCGGGCTAAAGTGGAGAAAGACCACCCCTCCTGTTGTCAGCGTCCAGTTCAAAACCCAGCATCTCTGATGGTATGAGGATTAGTGCATTTGTGCATATGTTGTGGGACACTTGCATCTTTTAAAAAGCACCTTGAATGCTGAAAGGTATATAAAGGTTTTAGAGCAGCATGTGCTCCCCTCCAGACGGCATCTATTCCAGGGAAGGCCTTGTGTATTTCAGCAGGACAATGCAAAACCACATACTGCAGCTATTACAACAGCATGACTTCGTAGTAGATGAGTTCGTGCGCTGAACTGGCCTACCTGCAGTCCTGATCTTTCACCGATTGAGAACAGTTGGCGCATAATTAAACAAAAAGTCCGTCAAAGGAGACCCCAAACTCTCCAGCAGCTGGAAGCCTGTATTAAACGAGAGTGGGGTCAAATTCCAATGGCTAACACTCGAGACACTTGTCTCCTCAATGCCCAGATGCCTCCACTCTGTGTTAAAAAGGAGAGGGGATGCTACTCCATACTAAACAGGCACCTGTCCCAACTTTTTTGAGACCTGTAGCAGCCATCATATTTGAAATGAGCTCAATTTGTGGACAAAACTGTAAAATTTCTCAGTTTTCAACAATCAATTTTTTATCTCTGTTTTATTGTGAGTAAAATACTGGCTGGGGTGATTTGAAAGTGATTGCGTTTTGATTTTATTCACAATTTACTCTTTGTTCCAACTATTTCGAAATTGGGGTTGTACATACAATATCGGTTGTGGTTTCAGACTTCACACTGAGTCATAGAGACTTACCCCAATGTAAAGTTTCAGTGATCAGTTTGGTGTCCGGAACTTGCTTTTAGGGTCACTACGGTTTAATTCATGTGTGGTTTGGTGCGGGTTGTTCAGGAAGTGTCCACGGTAGCAGTTCTGCCGGCTCAGGTCACACAGTGCACACATCCCTGAACCGCAACCGTGTAACATAACAGAACAAAGAACAGTGACTTCCATTGTGTCGAGACCTGAAAAGGAATTCGGCCGAACTGGTTTGTTTCTGTGAAGTATTCTTTTGTTTCCTTCATTACTGATGAATTGAATTAAAGTGAATATGTGATGGTTCATTCCTTCGCTGAACTGCTCATACTTTGTCCCTGGCCCCTGCAGTTAATTTTCGTAGAAACATGGAGCTGTCATGGAGCTATCATCTGTCCATCTCTGCAGGTAGTTAGTAATGGGCCCTCTTGGCAGTAGCCTGAGCTTGAACCAGAGGGAATGTTGCTGTCACGGTATTTTGGAGGGACCCTTACCTATTCATTCTGATGGCTTATTTTAATTACTTCAGTGCAAAGCATGTAATTCGTATGGAGTAATGCGAAGTTAATGTTAAGGGCCTTGCTCTAGGAGCCAAAATTTAAGTTGTCATAATTGCGGCAAAATTGGGGATTTGCCATCTGATCTCCAGTCAGGCACCTTAACCAGTTGGCTGTAGTGCTCCTTCAGGGCAGAGATGGGGTAGGATTGTGCAGTATGTTTGTGTGTGTGGGTGCGAGCATGTGTGCATGTGTGTGTTTGTGCCCCCGCCCATAGCCACCTCACGCCATTTCACCAGCTGCGGCTGCGGAAGGTCTCCTGCGGGGCCATGAATATTTCAGCAGTATGGACTACGCGTGCATTACTGATCACTGGGAGGCTGGTGGAGGGAACTGACGTTTAGATGCGCGGTTTAAAAAAAAAAAAACATTGAAATGGATGATGGATGCTTGATTGGGTATGTCCACAAACCAAGTGATTCTGAACGCTACTCTTTTTCCTTGTCCCCCACTTGCAGGGTGCGAAGTTTCTATTTTGTCTTATTTTTTGGGGCAATTCCCATTTATGTCTTCGGAATGCATTCCTGTTTTTTTTTTTTTCCCCATTTTCCTTACTGATCATTAAAAATTGTATCCATTGCCTATATGTTTATGATCTGGATTTTTTGGATGCCATGTCCTGGTTTCACAACTGTAGTTTCATTGTGATCTATTGACTGTATTAGAGATGCACCAAATTTTTGCCCACCGAAAATTTTCGGCTGAAAATGGCAAAAAAAAAAAAGCATTTTCGCTTTTCGGCCGAAAGACTTTTAACACTGAAACAATACAGCCGAAACAGAATATTGTGATGACGCAAGCGAAAACCGCGACCAGTCTTTAAGTCCGTCGATTTTGTTAAATATTTGTGTTTAAATCAGGGGACGCGCACTACCGTCACCGTGTTATGGCAGTGAAGTCCGCGAGTGCTTAACTGTAATTTTGACATTGTCCTGATGCATAGGATAGCAGCTGGTGTTGTCTGATTCAGTTGCACATTAAATAACATACCACCTAAAAACGCAAAGTAATGATATCCGTAAAGGACATGGAGTATTCATAGAAAACGGTAATATATTCTCAAGGCATTTGCGTACTATCAGTATTCCATAATCTAACTACGACCCCTAGGGAGAAAAATATAGAATCGCCACACACCGAGGATGTTAATTTACCTTTTTCCTTCATAACTAAGAAGTAAATAACACATGCCAGAACAATTATTGTTTATTAGCTTGACATTCAGACTTCATAAACCTTGAAGGCAAACGCATAGCAAATGTTCAAATCGCAGGAGATAGCAGAGTATTAGAATTTATCGCTTTACGATGCGTCATCTCATATGTGATACCTTTCCTTAGAACAAAATGCTTCATCAGCTCCCGTAAAGTTATTTTCCGTGCTATTTTTGTAAAATGGGGGCAGCATAATAACTTTCTCAAGGGGAATTAGGGGAACACAGTTGCTTCTAATTTCGCTACGAACCGGGTCACAGGCAAAGAAACGCATCTCATAAATGCAGCAGCTTTGGTGAACAAACGCAACCTTGTTTGAAAGGTAAGGCAATGCACACTTATCAAGCTGCCTAAAACAACACGTTTCGAAAACACAATTTCAAGACCTGTTTCAATCGGTTTCAATGATGGAAAGTGAAGCCAGATTCCGATAATGTGGAAGCGATTTGTCTTTCGCAGAGACGATTCTCTCTGACCAATCAGTGGGCTGCTGTGTTGTCACTTAACACATTTAATTTTACAATTTTTCGGCAGCCTGTAATAGGCCAGTCAGTTCAATGCCTGTAGGTTATTCATGAGTGGGGCCAAGTAAAAAGTTTATTTATAATTTTATTATATATTATGCTTTGTTGAAATGTCAGTGCTAAAAAAAAAATTCATAATTTTGCAATTGATTTATTCTTTGAAGTATGAATATTAATTTATGCAATTGCAATGCCTTGACTTTAGTTAGGTAAGTACAGAGTCGTAGCAGCCATAAATGCAGTGGTACTAAAAATTGGCCTAATAATTTCTTTCTGTGTTTAGGTTTTCGACCTAGCATTTCTCATTTTTGGTTTTTGGTTTCGGCCAAAAATTTTCATTTCTGTGCATCCCTAGACTGTATTTTAGGATGCATGATGCGCCTCTGCTTCCTTGCTCTGTACAAAAATGGGGCCATAATATTCTTTGTACAATGCCGCCATCTTATATATTTGGAGCCAGAGTCTGCGCATTGGTGATTGGGGGTTGGGCCCATGGTAACACTGTTTCGTAAACACACCCGCCCCACTTAGTGGTAGCGAGTACATAGCCTGAATTTTCATATATCCTGGGTGGCTGGTTGTTTCGGCATACGATGCTGCTGCTTGTACAGAGACGTGACCAGTTCTATTCCAACTGAAGGCTTATTTAAGGATTAGCATGTTTGAATTTGGCGAAAATACTTTTGCCGTTTTCTTTGTCCTTGGTAGTTCATTGCTTATCTCCCTTATCACATTGCTTACTGCCAATGTGCAGTACTAGCTTGCTAGCTATATTGCTAATGTTAATACATTTACTATGGATAAAGCAGTAAGGTAGCCATTTCATTCCACCCTCCTTCTAAAAATTTGAACTAATCATTCTTACTAGGGTAACGGCCTGAGTAAATAAAATCCCCACTACTATGCCTTTTTAATATTGGTTCTTACTACCTAGCTGGCAAGCTAACAAGGGTTACTCAACTGAATCTTGATTTACTACTTGGCTAGCTAACAGTTTTTAGCTACCTATCGAGATTCAATTATAGATCACTTTAGCGAGCAACGAAAATTGATGGTAAAAGGCCCTTTACTATGAACATAGCATCGCAGCTCTAGCTAGCCAGATAAATGGACCTAGGTTTCATGCTTATTTATAGAACAAATATTAGCTTTGTTTTACCTAAAAATATTACTTTGATTCACTCAAAGTGGCGCTATTCATAAAATTCATATTTTTGTCATTTCAGGTCTGGTTTCACCATTTTATTTCGTCTTTTTTCTTTTTTCAAAAAGCATATTCTGGCTTTCCTGTTTTCCTAGGACAGTTAGAACTTGACAAACTACACTTGCAAATGGGTTTGAAACGGGTTTGAAAATCATAGCATCCCAAACTGTAAGGGTGGGGTAACTGCGATATTGTACACTCTTGCTTCTGACTGCGGTGTAGCTGTTGGTAATCTGCACATGTGGTGGCAGGGGGAACGCTGCTTAATCTGAATTTTTGCAGTGAATGTCTGACCAACCCAGATTGGTCTCTCAATCCTGCGGTCAACTACAAATCCTACTGGCTACTACCTTCAACTACAAATGGATTTTCTGTCGAGGTATTAGACGCCTGTGGGAAAGAGAAATGGCGGACTAGCCACAGTATGTGTTTGTTCCAGGTGTGTTGGCTGGCCACGACAACCGCGTGAGCTGTTTGGGCGTCACGGACGACGGCATGGCGGTAGCCACAGGGTCCTGGGACAGCTTCCTAAAGATCTGGAACTAAAGCCTGAAGGTGCGCTCAGTTTTTGCGGCTCTCTTTCTGCATCACTCTGATTCCAATGAGCTGTTTCCGCTGCTCTCTGCTGTTTCTGTTACTGTGTTTCCTCTGCTCTATTTTCGCTGCTCTCCGTTTCCACTGCTCTGTGTCTACAGCTCTGTTTCCAATGTGCCATTTCCGCTGCTCTGTTTTCCGCTGCTCTGTTTCTAATTCGCCATTTCCGCCACTCTCCCTTTCGGCTGCTCTCCGTGCCATTTCCTCTGAGCTGTTTTGGCTGCATTTCATTCACTCCTCCATTATGGCCGCACTGCGTTACGGTTGCGCTTTGAATTTATGATCAGTTTACTTGCCCATTTCAGTGAAAAAATGTACTACACAGAAAACTTCCTGCAGCACTTGAAATTTGCCGCTGCTGGACAGTTATGAATAGTTATAGAATTTCATGCATGTTTTATGCGTGAATTCATGTCCAACACCGATGAATTGTTCACCTGTCACCTTTGCTCTAGTTGTATAGTATGTGTCTACGTGCTTTTGTGTTTCTAAGTGCGTGCGTGTGCGGGCATATCCGTAATAGAGGGAGAGAATCGCAAAGTGTTTTAACATGCAGTTTGTGTCACTTGCGTGTTTCAGAGCCATATATAGCAAGAGTCTGGCCAACTCGGGGTTCGAACGTCAGCTATCCCGCTATGCTGATTGGTTCTGAGCTGGTCACGTGTTTTATGGACGCCATGTTTGCTACCATTTAGCAATATTCATCCAGCGATCTCCATAGGGAAGTGTTGAATATGAGGTAATTAAATTCAATAAGTTACTCAATTATACCATTATTTGTACATTTATTTATCCTGGCTTCTAAAATAAGTATATGACGTTTACATGCACAAACGCAAAAACGGGATTCTCCAAAAACTCGATCATACTCGGGATACTGAAGTTCATGCAAGTAAACGCACTCAATAGAGAATACATTGCAAATGCTCATTTATTGTAACGCCGGGGGCATTGAGATCTTCCTTGAGTGGACGTGTCATGCGAAAGTTAAAGCTTGCAACAAATGTAAAATTTACTCAACTCGTTTCATAAATTTCTTGTACACCAAGAGTGTAAGGCTCTGTTTATCATATAACAGAGAAGCATAATTTAATAGAAGACAAATGTAATTTCCGTCAGCGCCTTGATGGAATTCACAGGCATTGTAGCATTGCGCTAACTCCTTTACACTTGGTATTCAGTTTAGCTACATATTAATAGCGAGACAAAACGCAGAGCGGTGTTTTTTTTTTTTTTTTTAAATCAAGTAGGTCTTCCACATTGGCTGAGGTGACGACTGTATTACTGAAATTGCCAGACTATCAGCCACCATAAAGCGGCTTTCACACTGGACGTGAAACAAATTTTTCACAAGACAGATTACATTCAAAGACAATGTGAAGACGAGAATACACAACCTTTCGTCAGTTGGCTTTCGAATGGGAGCGCACGGGCACTGCTATGATCACATCAAAGGTACTATTTTTAAACCACCAAGACCCGACACAACATGAAACTCGTAGTATCACCAGGCTCTGTACAGATGAACTCGAGCATTGTGAACATTGTTTGTGTACAAGGAGTTTACTTTAAGTACCGCTTTTAACACTGGAGTCACCTAAGGCAACAACCCGGAAGACAGCGCGAGGTAGCTCCCTTGCTAACAAAAAGGTAATTTAAGCAAATTCTTTGTATACGAACAATGTTGTCAATGTTCCGAGTTTGTGTAGGGACCCTGATGATACTACAAGCAAAGTGTCATGTTATGTCGAGTCGTCTTAGTATTTTAAAACTAGCGATTTTGATGTAGCCATGTCCGGCTCATAGGGCTAAGCCATAGAATCATCTGCCGTTGGTAGCAAACATGGCGTCCATGATTCGAGTTGGCCAGACTCTCTATATATAGCACTGGCCTGTTTTTCTCTTCTGCCATCTACTGCTGGAGAGTGGAATGGCAGTCTTTTTTTTTTTTTTCCCCAGCCATTCCATTTGAGAAAAGGCTAGTTTGAAATCTTGCATTCAAAATCCCTCCTTTCCTCTCTTCTTCTAGGTGGCATCCAGACTCCAAAGTTGACTGGAAGACCATTCCAACATCAAAATATTATATTTCATTGCATATCCAATCTTCTCAAACACCACAAACTGACTCAAAACATCCCCAAAACATTGAAAGGCTAAATGGAACCTTTCTGATGAAAAAAAGAGCACAATGGTTTATCTTTCCGCTCAAAAGAAAATAAGTAAATAGAAGAATTGTGTGGTAATAAATTCAAATGGGAAAATGAAATTGTGCACTCCTCCTGGGACCATTTTATGATGTCTTGAAAGAGAAACAAACACTATCATCCCATCCAAATGTAACGGGTACCTTGAAGAGATATGTTTGAGTGAGAGTAATTATACAGTGATCGAACTCTTGTTAGGCTTTTGTTTATTGTTCTGTTGGGTTTTCTTCCCCCAAGAATTACATTGGCAAACTGTCAGTTAATGTTCCACTGAGGATTGAAAGCTTTTATCTCCTAGCCTTTGAAAGTTTTTAGTATCTAGTTTGTAGATTTAAATTAAAAAAAAAAAAAAAGGAAGATTTACATCTCACCCTTAACCCAGCTTTACCAGGAGGAAACCCGGATGATGATGATGATGATGATGATAAATGAGACCGAATGATATGAAATGCGTGTCACCACAAAGTCAATGTCCAGGTTCAGGGGATGTCAGTTCTGTATAGTCTATTTCCCCCTCTTCAGTTTCTGTCTTGTCACAAATCTTTGTTTGCACACAAAGAAACCTTGCGTATACAGTATAATGTTGAAATCATCAACTAACCAAGCACATGCTGTTAATGATAATGAATGCTCGTTTTTAAGTCAACAGAAACAGTTTTAACCATTCTTCACCATTTTGTTTTTTTGGGTAATGTAGAATAATTAAATGAATTGGTTCTTCATTTATTTTGTTTCTTTTCTTTTTTTTTTGTTGAACTCGGGTGTTTGGATGGGGCTTGCTGCGGGAGGGTGGGGCGGAAATTTTGCTCCAGCTTCAGTCTGGAGTTTCCTGTTCAAACGGAGTGTCCCGGTCAGTTACTGCTCTGTGAATGAAATGTTGTACAAATCAATGTTTGAAAATAATATTGAAACTTTCTTAGTTAAATTTTAAAAAGAATTTCTTTTGGTTGTCTGCCATTGGGGGAGGGGGGGATAACTCTTAGAATCGCATGCTGTAGAATTGCTTAAAGTGCATATGGAACGAAGTCCTTTGATGTTTTTCTTTAAGAAAATAACCTGTAAAATGGTCTCCTTCACAGCTGTATGTACACTGTTTTAGGCTCCTCTGTGCATACATTACTTGATGAAACTGGCCACGCTATGCACCTGAGAGAAGCGAACATTGGCTAAACATCTACACACAGCCCGTTGGCAACATATTTGGAACGGCTCATGACGGAATGAATAGGTCCTTTTTTCTTTTTTTACTCAAGCAAACATGGTCACAGACACACTAACACAAGCATGCACGCACGCACTCGCTGACACACAGGTAGAACAAATAATTTCTGACTTCCTCTGTAGCAAACCATTTCCAGTAACAAAAAAGAAAAAAGTTAGAATCATTTATCATTTTGTAACAGGTTTTTTTTTTTAAGCTTTCTTTAATGATAATATGGGGGGAAAAAACTTGGAGCCTCTGAATGGCAGAATGTTGTGTTCTTCCCATCTCCCTGTAAACAAGCGCTCATTCTTTAGCAGTAGTGCTATTATTTCCCATTCTGTTTTTCTCTGCAACATTCTGTACAAAAAACAAATGTGCTGTAACTGTGCATTAGGCCTGGAGTTGGCAAAAAAAAATTAAAAAGAAAAAAATTAAACAAATTCCCTTTTTCTCTTTCCATTAAGTAACTGTAGAGCTCTGCGCCCCCACTGTACCCTTTACACCTTTTGTATTTAATTTTAAAGTCAGTCAGTGTACTACAGAAAGCTGGATGCAAGATAGAAACTATATTAAAATGTACTGTTATTTAAGATGTAATAAAAGCAGTTTGAGATGATGTGTATTTGGCCATACCATTCTTGTGTACATGCTTTGAGTTTCTGGTAAACTGTTTCAGTCCACATGTGGCTTTGATTTCATTCTGTCATCTTGTTGGTATTACCTCTCCTCTTATGAGTCTCGACAATGATGCCACTTCTACACGAACTACACAAACATTACATTCATTATATCCCCGAAAGGCGTTTCAGGGATATTATGTTTTTGGTCCGACCGCCGCCCTATGTGTCAACGCGATAACCTCAGTAATATTTCAGTTACAAATTTCATGTTTTGCTTATAAGTAAGTATCATATACAGGAAGATCTGATTTGATTTTTGACACTGTGCAATTTCTAGATTGGCCACCAGGGGCCAAAAACTCAAAAATTACTGTTTTTATCATATCTCTGGAAATATTGGTCTGATTGACCTTAAATCAAGTGCAAATGAAAGGACCTGAGGATGTGTCCCACTATGACATAATACCTGTTTGGTACAAAATTTTGGCACAAGGTGGAGCTTTGTCACATAAAATTCACCATTTTTGCCATATCTTTGGAACCATTTGTCCAATTGACATGAAACAATGTGCAACTGCAAGGTCATTACCTCACAACGTGTCACACGATGACATCATACCTGTATGGTTCAATATTTTGCCATCAGGTGGCGCTTTGTGATGGGAAATTACCAGTTTGGCCATATCTACAGAACCATTTGTCCGATTGACCTGAAATTAAGTTCAAATGAAAGTCTATTCAAGGTCTGTTCAAGGATTGGGCATTTGGAGGATTGGGGGCGTTCGGGGATATACCCCAAGCCGTTGCCTCCGACGGCATAAGCCTAGTTTATGAAATGGAGTCGTGCCTGAAATCTGAGTTTAACACTCTTCCCCAAATCACTATATATGACACCCAAGTGCTTGTCAACTGTCAGTAGTTCTATATTGTGTCGTTTCAGTTTTGCTTCAACAGCAGCTTTGACTCTTCCCCATGCAAATGATGCCTATATGTATAGTAATGAACCTTTTCCCTAGTCTCCCCTGGGGTTGTCATTTGTGGTCAATATTGGGGAAAAAGTTATGGTGCCTTGTCTTGCCCTCACATTGTTTTGCTTCGGGATACTTTTGCTGTCTTTTTCCATCTATAACCGTTAAATGCAGTTTTTTTGGTTGGCATGAATGTATGATCCCTACACTTGCTTTGGAAATTGTAAAAAGATTGTAAAAATTTGGAAAAGACTGACACGATATGGCTATAAAAGCAATGAGGCGTTTTAAGTATGTTCAGATTTTTTGTCAGATTTTGGGCTCTCCAATTTCCCAAGTACCTTATTTTTACTAACAAGTGCATCAAGTTTGAAAATTGCTGAGACCATGGTTGGGTTCAATTTCTTTTCAATAACAATTACTTCTCGATTAAAAAAAATTCCATTAAAACTAAATTACAATTTCCACTGAGTATACACGTAGAAAGCAATTGATTACAATTACAGTAATTGTAAAAGTAATTGAATCCAACCCTGGTTGGGACTGTTTACCATTGCTACTTTTTATATTAACCTATTATAATTTGAAATTTGCTGCATCCATTCAGTTTTTTCTAACAGTGAACAATCCCTTGCTGACTTTAATGAGAAAAAAATGTATAAGTCAACAGGAATATTGTACCACCTGGGTTGGAGGTTCTGAGTGAGAAGTTTACAATTCCAGCTAGACATCACTGAGATTCTGAATACTTTGCTTTCTGCCTGGCGCATTTCACATGTCCTCGTTCCTGTCATTTCCTGATCCAAAATAGGACTACGAATTTCAGGCAGGTATTGAATTTTTTGTATTCGATCCCTCCTGGGGCTCTGAGGAGTTAATATGGTGTTCAATCGTTTGTGTGAGTATTGGTATGTTCCCCTTCTCCAAGGGCATGAATGTAGGACTAATGGAAGACCAAATCGGCCATAGATCTTTGTGTGAGCCCTTCGAGCTGTTGATGCACTGTTATTTATTCCTGCCTTTCATTTAGTGGACGCTTGGTGCCAATCAGCTGCAACATAACCACCTGCCAATTAATGTGCAAGTTCCCCAAGTGCCACCAAAACAGCTGTCTCATAGAGGCATGGACTCCTCAAGATTTCCGATGGTGTCCTGTAGCATCTAGCACTGAAATTTTAGCAGTAGGTCCTTGAAGTTCTTAAGTTGCAAAGTGGGGTCCCCGTGGATCGTACTTGTTTTTCCAGCCTGTTCCACAGATGTTTGATCAGATTGTAATCTAGGAGCTAGGATCTGGGATACAGAGTCAACACCTTGAACCTTTTGTCATGTTTATCAAACCATTCCTTACCAATTCATGCTTTTTCACGGGGGCCATTATCCTACTGAAGACGGGCATTGCCAATGGCGAATACCATTACCATGATTGGGTGTGTCTGTCTGGTCTGCAAAAATGTTAAAGTGGAACGTATCAAAGTAACATCTATATGAATGCTTAACCCGAGGCTTCCCGGCAGAATGTTGCCCAGAGCAATCACTCTGCCTCGGTCTGCTTGTTCCCATTGTGTATCCTGATTCCATCTCTTCCCCCAGGGAAGTAACACACACACACACATGTACACACGTCCAGCCATCAACATCATGTAGAAGAAAACCTGATTCATCAGACTGGGCCACTACCCTCTCCATGGGCCTCTTCTGGGCCCATATTCACGAAGCATCTTGGTGCAAAAAGTAGGTCCTAACCGCCGGATTTACGAGAAACTCCTAAAAAAAAAATGGGCGTGTCAGTCGTAAATTCAGGACTCCTTATTTTTACTGTTAGTTTAGGCATTTTAGGCCTAAAAGTAGCAAGCTACTAAATCTGGGAGAGCTTAAAAGTAGTCAAGAGGGCTCCGAAAACCTGTTCACAAAGAATCGGAAAATGGCCGCTGCTATTGAAAGATGGAATGACTTGGAAATTCTGAATTATGTGCAGTTGTTTAAAAGATCGGATCGACCGTGAAGGGATTTTATTTATTGTTGACTTGGTGAGGGAGAGAATTACGTCTCCAACCATGAGAAACAACCCAATAAGCCCCAAATGAAATGTTTGACAACAACGCTTCGTTACTCGGCCACCTGAAAAATGCTACTTTGAAATGCAGACAATTCAGGGATTTCACAATCATCGGTCAGTCGCTTAATTCAACAATCAATCAATGCGCTCTGTGAACCCCATATCATCCGACAATTTTCCGGTTTCCAATGGACATTCGCCAACAACACAGGATCAAACTTGAATTCATGCACATCTCAGGTATGCCCGGTATCATCGGTGCTATTGACGAGACCCATATTCAAATAATTTCTCCGACCCAAGATTGTTAATAGAAAAAAGTTCATTCCATCAAAACCCAGATAGTATTTGATGCTGAATTCAATATTTTGAACATTGTTGCAAAATGGCCAGGATCCTCGCACGACTTGCATTTTAATGGAAAGCGGCTTATGCCAATTATTTGACAGGCATTATGCGCCTACGAGATGCCGCTTGCTTGAGGACAGTGGCTTTGGTGCTGTACCTCCTCCTGCTATGCTACTGAGCGAGGGTTACATTTAATAGATTATCATCATAATACCAGCTTATGTCATATTTTATTTGCATATTTAAATTGTAGGCTATAAATTATAAACCAAGCTTAGCATGCTTTCCTGTTTGAATAATAGCCCATTTATAGGCTGGAATCTCGGACCTCCCCAGTGATTGTAGCCCATACCACCGCTTCTCGCAGTCGTCTGCCATCCGAGACACTGAGGGGAATGCAGCATTGATCTGTAGGGTGATATTATCCCACACATCCCGCTCGGATTTGCTGTTCACCCCCGAGCCAAATTTCTCTTTGATTAGGCAAGGCTAGGCAAGGCAACTTTATTTGGTTACACTTTACTTGAAGGTACCGTCATAAGAGTGACATGACACTGTCATAACTGTTACATGTTATGTCACTCTTATGACAAAGCTGTCATAATCAAGACAACCCAAACAATGTCAACTTGTCATCTCAAAAACCGAATGACACTTAATGACAACGTTTATGACATTTACCTAATGTTTATGTCATGTCACTCTTATGACGATACCTTCAAGTAAAGTGTTACCCTTTATTTGTATAGCGCATTTCATACCAAAACAGCAGTTCAATGTGCTTAACAGAAAATTGAGGCAAAGGCCTCACCAGAGCAGTCAAATGCATCATTAAAAAACAAAAACATAATAATAATAAGAAAAATGATAATTATAAGACCAATAAATAGAGGAGAGATATTAAAAAACAAAGTTGAGGATAAAAACAAAGACCGATAATGGGATATGTGCATACATTTATACATAAATACACATATACATACATATATATATATATACACATACATACATACACACACACACACACATATATATGTATGTGTGTGTATATAAAATATATATATACATGTATATGTGTATGCGTGTGTGTGTGTGTGTATATATATATATATACACATACATACAAACAAATGTAAAATGTAGAAAAGAGAAATTAAAAATAAAGTAGGGCATGCTGAATAAAATGAGAATTGAGAAACAGGTAGATGAAACAAATTAGGGAAAGGCATCAGCAAACGGTTTAGTTTAATTTAGATTTAAAAATGGCAACTGAGGGGGCATCTAATGCTATCTGGGAGCTGGTTCCAGAGATTGGCTGCATATTAGCTAAAAGTGGCTTCACCAGTCTTTGTCTGAGTGAGGGGCTTAGTTAAAGTAAAATTTTGCAGAGACCCAAGCGTCCTTGCAGGGATATAGCGTTGGAACATGTCTCTTAAATATTTTGGTCCCATACCATTTAAGGATTTAAAAGCAAGTAGCAAGGTTGTAAAATCAATTCTGTAATTAACAGGGAGCCAGTGTAAGGACCGCAGGATCAAGGAAATGTGTTCTGTTCTTTTTGTTTTAGAGAGAACCCTGGCTGCTGCATTCTGAATCAACTGGAGCTTTTTAATGGTGATGTTAGGAAGCCCTGTAAATAGGCCGTTGCAGTAATCAAGCCGACTAGAAATAAAAGCATGAATGAGCTTTTCAAGATCATTCCGTAACATGAGATCACGTAATTTAGTGATGTTCTTGAGGTGATAAAATGCTGATTTTGTTACTGCTT
Source organism: Gymnothorax reevesii (assembly GCA_029721435.1). NCBI lineage: Eukaryota > Metazoa > Chordata > Actinopteri > Anguilliformes > Muraenidae > Gymnothorax > Gymnothorax reevesii. Next base: position 39,390,461 of record CM056585.1, read on the forward strand.
TAATGTGGCTGTTAAAATTCAGATCACTGTCAATGATCACACCAAGGTTTCTGTCAGAAACATTAGCTTTTAGCCCCTTGGTTTCATGGAGGCTAGCGACCTTAACCCCTTTGCACAGAAGCCAAATCTGGCTTTTTAGGTGTTACCTGATTTAAGGCTTTATAATTCAAGATTGCTGCTTCAAGGACAGAAAACCTTTGGCTCAATTGAGTCTAGGCACTTGAAGCATTTAGGCTCCCATCATATTTCAGTTTATTTTTTATGATTTTGGTGGAGAAAAGGGGCTGCAAACATAAAAAATCTTCATGAGAATTCACCATTGCAATAGCAAAAAAAATAATACTGACAAATGAAAAACTGCTGGGGCTTAAATCTATACATTTCAGGGATCATAAACTTCTTGACCACAAGTTCAATTCATCTTGAACATTACATTCTAGATTACCCATTTGCTATAAGCCAAATTAGACCGCTATCTAGGTGTCTCCCCAAAGTCTGAGATCCATCAAAGTGGTTACGGGGTCTGTAGACAGTTAGAAGTAGGATGTTTGGAGAACTCCTGATAAGGGCACATAAATATTCAAAGGATGCATGGTTATCAAATTACAGCTGTTTAAAATGAAATAGGGCTTTAAATATGTTCGCAATTCCACCACCCTTTCTGTTTGTGCGGGAGGCACACATAAAATTAAAATTGGGGGGGGGCAGATTCAATTAGGGTGGCTGCACTTTTTCCTTCATCTAATTGTGTTTTAGTAAGAAGCAGAAAATCAAGTTTATGTGTACAAATGAGCTCATTGATTAAAAAGGACTAGTTTGAGAGTAACATTCAGAAGAGCTAGTTTTATATTAGCTGAAGAGGGGGTATTCACTGAGATAGTCTGAGGTTGTTTAGGAATAGACCGAAGATTAGACTGATCCCAAGTGTACTCGACCTCTATTTATTTTAGTCAATCTTGGACGAGAGAGTCTAGGGATTACCGGATTTAACGAGTGATGTGTATTGAGGAGCCTTTGACCAACAGTCTGAATTTGAGAGTAGAGCGGTGAGAGAGAGGATGCCAATTTTGGACACAAGGGGGAGCTGACGCTGGGAACAGGTGTGTACTCGGGAGGAGAGGAAGAATTTGGAGAATGTGAGTCAGGTGTAAATAGTCACTCACGTGGAGTTGATTGTACCGCATATTGAATGTTGGCAGCGAGCATATGTGAGCCTAATTTGTTTGGGTGGATGCCGATTAGATGTCTTCGCTCCAGCATCGACTAGGCCAGCAGCAGTAACTGGTCATGGCTCCAGTGGGCTTTTGCGTCCTTTTTGAACTTCGATCCATGACGGTTTCGGGTAAACAAACTTGAACAGCCTGACATTTAAATGATCGCAACATATTCTTATTGGGTAATAAGTTGATGATTATTGGGGCAAATGACACGTTTTATTGTTGAGTCGTTTTATGCTATTGGCGTTTTTACAACTATCTCTTTCCTATGTATGTGTATTTGCCTCGAGCCTGATATGTGGGGACTGCGCATAGTGCATTTTCAGGAGTGCTCAACATGTTATTATTTTATGGGACAAACCAGCCGCTTGGATTATTTCCTCATTTTTTTTCTCCATGGGTTGTATGTGGGATATTTTTTCAGTGGGCCGCCCTGTCACCTAACAACCAATCACCGTGCTCATTGTCCCAAGACTCGTGCATGAGAATTGACGTCATGCATAGCAACGGAGATTTACTCCCACCTATCTCAGAGCTACAGCTACTCCTTGTCTAGGAGTTACCAGTTTTCTTAACTAAAAGTTGCTCTCAGTGGCTTTGTGAATAACTTTTTAGATTTTATTCCAACATAAAATGTTTTAGTGCGACTCATCTGTACTCCTGGCGGTAAGATAAGATGCTTTGTGAATACAGGCCTTGATGTTTACATACCCATTATATATGATTTTGGTGGTGGACAGGAGTCAGCATGGACACTGCGAGCAGACTGCAGCAATGTAAACCCCTTTTGAAGCAAGCTGCGATGCACTACTTGGTCTGAAACCTTTCTATCACGGCCAGTATTAACTTTTTCAGCAATTAGTGACACAGTAGCTCTTCTGTGGGCTTGGACTAGATGGACTAGCCTTCACTCCTTACACCAGGGGTCACCAACCCTGTTCCTGGAGAGCTACCATCCAGTAGGTTTCTGCTCTACCTCCTATTTAGGACATCTGATTGAATTAATTAGCTACTTAACAAGATCATGAGCTGGGCAATTAAGCAGCTAATTAGTTGAATCAGGTGTGCCAAATTGGAGATAGTGCAGAAACCTACAGGATGGTAGCCCTCCAGGAACGGGGTTGGTGACCCCTGCCTTACACAGTTCACCAGTTGTCCTTCTTCGGACCACTTTCGGTAGGTCCTAACCATGGCGGTAATATAGAACTGGAGAGAGCGAGGAAGTACCACCCCTATTACTTTCAATGGGAGATGCTAGGCTTGCTACTTCAGCCCAGGAAGTACGGAATTGACCGATGCCATCTATAAAAATGGCATACCATGGGTGCTTATCTCTGGCAGCATTTCATAAGATTGCCAATCTGACTTCACAGTACAAATGGCCAAGAAAATGTGTCGTCTGAGCGGATTGGCGAATTTGTTCGAGGGGAAATGCCGAGCAGCGCTGTTGTGCGTGCCCTATCCGTACCCCCTGCCTGATCGGCTCTGCGCATGCGCAAACATTCTGCGCTTTTGCATTGTTTAACTTCGTGTTCCCCAACCCTCTCCAGGAGGCCCACCTGTCCTGCATGCTTTAGATTTCTCCCTGCTTCAGCACAGGTGATTCAAATAATCAGCTCATTAATCACCCCCTAAAGCTGATTGATGACAGCCTGATCATTTGAATCACTTGTGCTGGAGCAGGGAGAGATCTAAAACAAGCAGGACAGGTGGGCCTCCAGGAGAGGGTTGGGGAACACTGGTTTAACTCATATTTACGACACTGCCTGATGTGTTCTACGCATGCGTAAAGTTTAGCAATCGAAATGGGCTGCGTCTCAAGTCATTGGCTGAATCTCAATCTCCTCCCTAAGCCCTGAGGCCTGAGTAGACTGGCCTCTAAAGTCAGTAGTCACTGACTTAAGTAGCTGCACCTGAAAAGTGATTGAGTGCGTGAGGCTGCAAGGGGCTGAAGTACTATAAAAAGAGCCATCTGGCAATGGCGTATCCCCCCCGGCCCCCCACATTCATGGATTAACTGCTCAAGAAATTCCTAAATACCAAAAGGCACATCTACATGATATATCAGATCTACACATCAAATTTCGTGAAGAAATATTGAATGGATTTGAGTTCTGCCCCGGAAACGAAATGATTACGGACAGACAGACAGACATGGCTATCGCCATATCCCCAATAAAAAGGGAATGGGACAGCACTTTGTTTGGCTGTCAACAGCGATGTATCGTGTTTCTCACAATCGCAGTTTTGGAACTTTTTTTTACGTTTTTTGCTCTGATTGCGCTCTCCGTGTGTTTTGTTTACAAATTCGCTCGTTTCACTTCGCATTAATAGCAGCCGCCAGCTGGTTTCCCCAGGGGATTCATGTCATACGTCACGATGCAATGAACTATGGGTAATTCCCTAACGCTAAGTCTGCGGAGATGCCCACTTACGGAAAGGGTGCATTAAGGGCTCAAAAAAGTTCGCGAGAGATGCGTCACGCACTTCATGATTTGCAAACGGGACAACGTTAAGCCCTCACGGACTTGGCGGGAGCGCGCCTCAAAGTCAGTGAGTGTGTGAGGGTGGACATTGGGATTGGGCCATTTAAATTGCGTCCTAGTTCCCCGAGGAATGGAGGAAACAGGAGAAAGAGCAGATGAAACGAAGTCATGTTTTAAGCGACATGAGATGACCTTTCCTCAGTTGCGTTTTGAGACGAAGCTCTTTTCTGATGACGGCCTTGGCTGGATCTGTTGGAATACGATCCGCGGGAATTGGCACACATGTAAACCGTGAATTATTGGCAAATTTTAATAACCAAAGTATGAAATACAGTTCAGCTGCCGCATGCAATCACTAAAAACAGCACAGGGGAGCCTAAATTTGAACTGTGGTAGCTTTTAAAATTGTGATTGAAATGTTTTCATGAAATATAAGTTCACCTGTTATTGACTCCCTCTAAAGTTTTGTTGCGTTCTTCGCGATCCTATAGATAATATATGACGTGGATAAATTAATAGCCAATTTTAAACTCTGGGCTTCCGGATATCTGTACCCTCATCAGAAAAAAATACATTTAAAAAAATCTCTCTCACCCGATATAAGAGTCATTTATTTCCGTAGGCTACGTACCCAGGAATCTCAGTTTCTTTTCCATTGTAAGCAGTATGCGATAACTTGACGCTGTTTTTCTGATTGCAATGGGGAAAAAAAATAAAATAAAATCTCCGCTGCATGCCCAAAGAGCAAGAGATCGGAGGGGTATGTGGAAAATGCACCGTCAATGTGCTGAATGTCTGTTGAGGGACACGTAGGCTAGGATGACATGTTGACAATTACGGGGTTATGTTAAAAACCGATTTTGGCCCACAAGGTTTACATTACGGATAGAAAAAAAATAATTATGAGTAAATACCCAAATTCCTGTCAAGAAACCCCTACTGTAAACACTTCCTTAAGATTTCGCACGACAGTTTCCTTATTATGCCATGGCTAGTGCTGGAGGTGGTGAGCATAGACACCTATTCAAATAAAAATCGATACAGGAAGGACCATGAAATAAAATATATGCCTAATCTCTCTAAAGTGTCCTTGTGTTGTAGTGAATTTGTATACTACTATGTTGTTGAAGTCAAAAGAAATCGCTGGCTACTTGAGGACCATGAAATAAAATATAATCTTTATAAAATAACTTTGTGTTGTAGTGAATTTGTATACTATTATGTTGTTAAAGTTTTAAAAAGTCGCTGGCGGCCGTTAAGTAAAATGATAATGCATGGGAGGTACAAATCGGGGTGGAATTCTATGCACTTGCGTAGTACTGGTATTGCGCATGCACAGAACCGACCGGGCAGGAGGAACGGATAGGGCACTGACAGCTGTTAATCCAGAACGCGCACGCACTTAACACTCATTGGCTGAACTGCTGCAGTAAGAGCATCAGCTGGACAACCAAACTCTTGCACGAGCTGTCAAGCTCTAAGTAGCAGTTCTTATTTTACTGGCCCTCTTGAAAACATCGAACAGTTGCGTCAGACAAAGAGCAAAATAATGAAGGATTACCGAATACATTTTCTTTTGTTTTCGCTTTATTTGGCAAGAAAAAAAAAGGTGCACTTTTCAATTGGTGTCTGAGATTCAGCATCTTTGGCCACAAAATGCATCCTTAGGAAACGCGGAAGCAGGAAGCTAACATGCTGGCTGAAGCAAAGGTACTTCCTCGTTCTCTCTGGTTCTATTATATATCTCTATGGTCCTAACACAGAGGTGGGCAATGAGGGCTGTATCTGTCCCTGGTTTTCACACCAACTTCTGGCCTTTAATTACTTGTAGTTGATGGTCTAAATTAGCCAAACCATTTATGAAATCTGACATTTCAGGCGCATTTCTTTAAATTATCATGAATGACCACAAAAGACTGTTCTTGTCTCCCTTCAGAAAACATTTTTCTTTGATCTAATCATTGGACAAATCTATATTTGTGTATGCAACCAATTAAGTCAATTAGTCAGGATAATTGATAAAAATAAAAACCGGCATACACACCGGCCCTCCAGGACCTTAATTGCCCACCCCATCCTAACCACTGATACTTGGAATACCTGATGAGTACTACCATTTAGGACAGGGATACTCACTCTTTTCCTGAATGAGCCGGTGTGGGTGCAGGCTTTCATTCTACCCAACTGGCGACAGGGTCATGAGCAGCCAAAGTTCACTGATGTGCAAGGCCAGGGAAGGCTGGCCCATGTGGTCCAATCCAACAGAGGATTTACTGCGGCTCAAATAGCTGAAAAATGTAATGCTGATTCTGAGAGAATGAGAACACAGTGCATAGCAGCAGTGTGCCCATGCCGACCCCTGTCCACTGCCAAAAGCATCTACAATGGGCACGTGAGCATCAGAACTGGACAATGGAGCTATGAAAGAAGGTGGCCGGGTTTGATGCATCACGTTTTCTTTACATCTTTTGGATGGCCGGATGCGTGTGCATCGCTTACCTGGGGAAGACATAACACCAGGATGTACTATGGGAAGAAGCCGGCAGAGGCAGTGTGATTCTTTGGGCAATGTTTTGCTGAGATATCTTGGTTCCTGCCTGTCATGTAGATATTACTTCAACACATACTGCCAAGTATCTTCATTGGTGCAGACCACTTGCTCCCCACTATGGAACTGGTATTCCGTAATGGCAGTGGCCTCACTCAGTTGGATTATACGTCCTATCAAACAGTAATAATGGCTCTGGAATGGGCGGGAAGCACCACGCTGAGTTCAAAGTGTTGACTTTTCCTCCAAATTCTGTAGATCTCAGCCTAATCATATAACTGTTGATTAACGGGAAAAATTTAGTCCTTATTTCACGGCTGATACTTAGTGAAATTGTCAGGACTTAATGAATATACTGTTGACATCTTGCTGCCGGGTATCACAGCACACCCTCAGAGGTCAAGTGGAGTTCCTGCCTCGACGGTTCAGAGGTGATATGGCGGCAAAAAATGGGACGACCTGAATATTTGGCAAGTAGTCATAATGTTCTGGCTGATCCGGGTATATTTCATGTTCTTCGCCTAACGATATGGTCTCTGCAGTTCACGGCTTCGTGAATGCTGGGAATGTGCGCCTTGTGCAATGACGTGTGCGAAGCAACCAATGGATTTACTGTGGCCGGCGAAACGCGAATGTACTTCCAATTATGATAAATTCCCAGGTTAAAGATGTAAAATGAAAAAAGAAAAATAGTGAACGACAGGGACTTGTCCTGAAGGGACCTCATACAAATTTGTCTTGACTCGATGAAAAATTAAAATTCTTTAATGCAAATGTATTCGGGTGATACACTGATAAGGTATTAGGCCTGGAGATAAATGTGCTCTAGTTTTTATATCAGCGAGGATCCCTCCTTCCCACGCCACAGAAACACCAAGATTTCCCGATCGCTGCTGTAAAGGTTAGTGTTGGGGGAATTCAGAAATGGGGATCTTTGATAAAACGGTAATAAAGCTATAGTTGGCCGACCTCGAACCTGGCAACCGTCATCCCGGTGTTATGTCGAACATGCTTTCTCATAGCTACTCACTAGAGCTGATTTGATAACGGGCTAACGTCAACTGATTGACATTAACGTTAGCCTGAACATTGAAAAGAAAATGAGAGACTACCGTGACAGTGGCTAGCTAGCCAATATTTGGCTGAACTTCGGTTTCTGGGATGAACGTTTGCCATCGAGGGTTTCTAAGGCCAGAAGCACTACTTGGCTTGATTAGGTAATGTTAGCGACGTTAGGCTAATTAACGGTAACTGATACGCAACGTTAACGTACCGAGAGATGTTCTCATCAAGAGTCTGTAATTAGCTTGTTAGCCTAACTTTACAGTTACTGTTGGCAACTAGCGACCCCCCTGAGCAGGCGAAGGTAATGTGATGACACCGGTGCTGTTCAGTGAAGACTAATGAGCGGTAAGGCTCGCTAACTGACGTTGGCTCACTAACGCTAACTTCAGACTTACTGCGGTAGCTTCCTACTGTTCTGCATGAGGCTAACATGACCCAACGTAATCTAACTAGCTGGCCGCCTAACGTAAGTCTTTCTTGCTTGCTAAATAATTTAAGTATGCTTGCTATCTAGTTTTACAGATATAGGCAATAACTTGGTGAACAATTTGCTTGCTAGTTACTGATACATGTGATCTTGTTCATCTGCTGAGCTGGCCAAGGTTAGCGTTATTTGACAGGTGGATTGTTTACGGTAGATCGCCACCCTGGGTAACGTAAGATAGTTTAACATCAGTCCTGCTGGGGCTACTGTTGTCGGTCGGAGACGCCGGTCACATTGATCTGAAGTACTGTGGACATGATGGCTAATTCCCACTTTAACGTTACCCAAGGAGGACGTTCGTTGGGTAATGGCTAACCATTGGCAAATTTACGCTAGCTAGACGGCTGATTTTAAACTAACATTGTTGAGAGCTGGCTAGTGTTTTCATGATTAGCTCGCCGGCCTCCTTGGCTGAATGGTCACCGATGAAATGTTAGCTGGTCGTAGACCGTTTGCTGTCTCACTTGATGTAACGTTAGCTATAAAGTCCGCCTATTATTGATAGCTGGCTAACTTATGTTTTGCAAACGAGAGTTAAGTTAGCAATTTCCTGTCACCGCAACATCGTAGTTTGAATAACCCGTGAACCTTGAATTTGTTTGCTCGCAACCTGCGTCGCCTCGGGTTTAATGTTAATGACAATGATACGCCTGCTAACGTTTCGCATCACGACTTCGACTTGAAGTAGTAACTCACGTTTGTATCAACTTAAGTTTGGAGCAGTTTGTTCACCACCTTACCCAAACCCTAAAGTTGAATGTATGGTTTGGCCAAATAAATAGAAAATCTCAATTAGGGGTTGCGAAGAATTTGTAAAATGAACCTTTAAGTTTGCTTGCTAGTAATGCCTGCTTAGGAGACATGGAGTTTAATGGGGAAAAACCTTCTCACCCTCAAGACGCATCTGGCCGGGCTGTTAATGTCTCATTCATTTTTATTTACGTCTCGCTAGCTAACGGCCGTTGGAAGTTTGGTGGAGCAAAGTTGTTTTCGTGGAACAGGCTTTATTGTTGATTAAACCAGTCGGGCAGGTAACAGCTCGCTAAGCTCGACGATTCATCCTAAAAACAAAGATATTGTTGCGTCGATGTAAAGGGGACGAGATTTGCTTCTAGTTAGTGGTCTGACCTGGGATGGTCCAATAGCAACGGGAGATTATAGGCGTTCGACTTCTGACAGGAAGACACTCGCGGCGTTTTTGCGAAATCGTGGTTTTCTCTTGGTTCTTTTGTGAATATTTTTTTTACCGGCCCGGTTTAGGAAAAAGGGGAAACGAACTGCTGCTAGAATAATTTCGACACTGACTTTCACACAGGATTATTTCTCAGTCCCTTGACTGCCTAGTTTGGAGTAGATTGTTGGTGCATTGCAGGGGAATTACGCGATAATTACTCCACGCAGGCAAATTCGATTATATCAAAGGCAGTTTTTGGTAAGGAATATGTATTGTCATCCTGTTTCATTGCTTTTAATTTCAAACTTCAAATTATTGTTTGGATGACAGCAACCAAGGTTCGGTGTACTACTAGATAATGCATACCGCTTTGAATGGAGTTGGGTCTTACCAAGGTATATGTATATCAGTCATGCTAGACGCAATCAGTTTGTCAAATCAGTTGTTTTGTGGTTTATTGGTCGGTATGAAAATATAATAACTGGATAACTGCTTTAAGCTGCGTATTGCTCATATTATTTTGTCGCAATATTTCCCGCGGTATTTAACGTCACCAAACTTATAACTGAAAAGTTGGGGAACGATTTGAAGACCCAGATTTGTTAGAATTTTGTGCTATGAATGCTCAGTTGAAATATTTGCATTAATTAACAAAGAAAATCGCAATGGAATGCCTTCATAATCATAATGTTGAGTATAAAACTTTAACATGCAGTTGTGCTCAAAAGTTTCCATAGCTTAGCTGAATTTGGAAATGTTGCCATTTATTTTGAAAATATGACTCTATGCAAAAAAACTTTGTCTTTTATTTTAGGATGGTGATCATGTGAAGTCATTTATCACCACATAGGTGTTTGGCTCCTTTTCAAATCATAATGATTACTGAAATTACCCAAATGGCCCTGATCATAAGTTTACATACCCTTGAATGTTTGACCTTGTTATATAGACACAAGTTGACACACTCAAGTTTAAATGGCTATTAAGGGTTCCACCCCTGTGGCTTTTTAGACTGTAACTACTTGTGTCTGTGTATAGTCATTGAGTTTGTTAGCTCTTGAGTGGATGTTCGACACTGAGCCATGGGGAGCGGAAAAGAACTGTCTATGGACCTTTGTAACAAGGTAGTTAAACTTTTTATATCCTTTCTCATCTTTAAAAAGATATCCAAAGACTTTAACCCTCTCCAGGCTCATGTTGCGATTTTGCAACAATAAATTAATTGATGACTGATGATAAAATATAAAGACCACATGGGAAATGGTTTGATAAAGTTACTCTTCCAGCTCATTATTGCAAAAATACAACATTAGTTCCACCTGCAGCCACTAGTGTATGAGAACTATTCTCCACGAATGTAAGATTTTTCATATCTCAATATAATAAATTGGGCTAGAGAGGGTTAAACTCCCAGTCAGTACTGTTCGGTGTGTGATTAAGAGGTGGAAAATTAGGGGTTATGTGGATACCAAGCCAAGGTCAGGTAGGCAAAGAAAGATTTCAGCCCAAACTGCAAAGAGAATTGTTCGGGACACAAAGAAAAATCCACGAGCTACCTCAAGGGAAATACAGTATGCTCTGACAAAAGATGTTGTGGTCATTTCAAGGGGCACAATATGGAGGTACTTGAACAATAATGAGCTGCATGGTCGAGTTGCTAGAAGGAAGCCATTATTGCCCCTGTACCACAAAAAAGGCCGACTGAAATATGCCATACAACACCTTGGCACACCTCACAACTTCTGGAATACTGTCATTTAGAGTGACAGGACCAAAATATAACTTTATGGTCACAACCAAAAATGTTATGTTTGGAGAGCTGTCAGCAAGGCCCATGGTGAAAAATATACCATTCCCACTGTAAAGCATGGCTGTGGCTCTCTGATGTTTTGGGGGTGTGTGAGCTGGAAAGGCACGGGGAATATCGTGAAAATTAATGGCGAGATAAATGCAGCATGCTATCAGAAAATTCTGGCAGACCATTTGCATTCTTCAGCACAAAAGCATGGGATGCACTTGGACTTTCCCGCATAGCAATGATCTAGAGAACAGAGCCAGGTAGAGCAGTGGTTCCAGAAGAGAAAGAAGGTCCTGGAGTGGCCATCACAGTCTACAAACCTCAATATCATCGAGCCGCTTTGGGGAGATCTCAAACGTACAGTTCATGCAAGACAACCAAAGAATTTGCAGGAGCTGGAAGCGTTCTGCAAGGAAGAATCTGCAGCTATGGCACCTGAGAGAATAAGGGGCCTCCTAGACAACTAACACAAAAAGACTGCACACTGTCATTGATGCTAAAACAGGGCTCGAAACTAACGCTAGTCCTGTAGTCCGAGGTGACCTAAATGCTCCCAGGACTACCAGTAGGGCCCCCTAGACGTCCTGTGGACTGGGACTACTAGAAATTTCAGGCCGAGAATTTTGAAAAACAACAATTTGTCCATTGTTTACACATTTGATTGCGCTGTACGAATTCCCGGAAGTGCCACTTGATCATCGGGGCTACTTCCCAAACACTAGCGTCCTGCTGATTATGATTGACAGTACTGTCTGCCAATCTCATTTTGGTGAGTGTAGCCATATTCTATTGGCTCTAACGATTCCAACGAGTGGTAGATTGTCCAAATTGACTAATCCGTGGCGGAGACAGAGCCATGCGTATCGACTGCATAGGTATTTGCAAAGTAGCCTGGCGCGCAGAATGCGTAGCTGGAAGCAGAGCGCACGGGTTGGCATCGTTTGCAATTGTTTATTGATCGTTTGATTCATTTTTTTTCTCGACATTTTACTAAATTGTATGAGAAATATGGCCAAGCAGGGGTCCCACAGATGTTTGACTGCCGAAAAAGTGTTGAAACTACTGCGGCAGATCGCTGACAGCACGCTGTGTGTCTCGCAAGAGGACGAGTGCCTATATCATTCACCGGACAACGCAGAAGTCAGCTGTTACTCTGGCTAGCTACCGTCCTCCATCTTCAAAATGGTACGGAATGTCTTATAAATGTTGTATTGAAAGATTTATTGCTGTCAAAATTTCAATGTAATTGGAGCTCGCTGCTTTTTCAGGCCAAAATGTCAGCTTAGTGATCTGGTCTGGTGGTTTTGTGTGTTTGTATGTGCATGTGTATTTATATGTGTGTGCGCGCATGTGTATGTTTGAGTGTATATGAAGAATTTGGTTCCAAAATGCAATATATCCATTTTAGTCATTTTGAGTAAATCAGCTTTTTCTATGTTGGCACCTATTGCATTTTATAGAAAAACACAAACTTTGACCATGAAAAACTACACCATATAGTAAGCATTTCTAATGACTGGTTTTTGCACCATGTGTAAGAAGTGCAGGACTATTGCTCTATGGTATAATCTCAATTTTTGTAATTTTGGCACTTATTGCGTTTTGGAACCAAACTCTTCATATATACTCATAAGGTAAAGGACAGTTGGCGTCTGCGCCTTGGATTTATATATACGTTGTTTCGCCTAGTGCGTGAACTCGTAAAACTGAGAATTAGGAAAGCGGAAAAAGGAAGGCGCACGCAAAGGCTGATTCTTTAGTCTTTTTTTATTCAAAAACCACTCCTGGTCAGATGCCTGGCTGCAGGAATTTCATTTTGGTTTGCAATTTTACGGAAAGTTTTGCAAAAGCAGCACAATGTAGAATTGTGTAAATATTGTAGAAGTTCTACTATTTTTTTTTTTTTTTTACTGTTTGTATTGTTGCAGAAAGGTTTACAGTTTTACTAAAGTAAATCTGCTCTATTTGGAATCAACATTCAGTTGCTATGTGTGGTCATTTTTGGAATGGGAACTAAATAGAGGTCTGGTTGAATTTTCAAAAAATTTCCAAAAACTGTCGTATTTGGATGTATTGATCACCATTAGAGATATAAAAATGAAATGTATCGTGTTGTACAGGAGAAAATTCAAATGGCAAAAATGTTTCACATAAAAAACTGCGCCGCTGGTTTCTGACTAAAATAGAAAGGTGGAGTTGGACTTTTACCGTCAAATCATTTTTCGCCCAGGACTAGTTGACCTGGAATGTAACTAGTCCTGGGGACTACCATGGAATTCTAGTGAGTTTCTAGCCCTGCTAAAGGCAATACACAGTGTTAAGAACTGAGGATGCACACTTTTGAACAAGGTTCATTTCATTTTTTTCACCTCTTATTGCCATTGTGTATTTGATGATTGTGCCATTCCACATGACCTGCAGTTGGATATGAATCCAATAAGAAATAAATGGGTTTTGCCAGGCCATTCGTGTTTTCTTTGAAATATGTTACCTAATTTACAATTCAACCGGGGTATGCAATTTTTTGAGCACAACTGTAGCTTAACATCTTTCTATTGGAGGTTGTAGGGAGTGAAAATCTCAAAAAATGACTGAACAATGCAGGTATAGACTTGACAAACCCTGTTATGTTGGTTTTGTTTTGTTTTGTTTTTTTTAAGCTTTTGGGTGAAAACAGAAAAACCTCTCATGATTATCAAAAAATAAAATTTGGAGGAATTTTATGACATGAATTTCATTAGAGACAATTATGTAGTTTAAGAAAATGATGGGGAAAAGATAACTTTCTACCCTGATTAAAAAGTACAGGTAAATGAAAGTACCTCCACACACCTTATCAGTTGTAACATTGACATACACGACACAAGAAAACACATGTGGAAGCCAAGTACTGAATTAATGTTAAATGTTTAACCCCTTTGTGCAGAATACAAATACCAATTTTTCCTGTTGTGCATAAGCCTCTTTAAGGCTTTATAACTCAGTTTTTTTGTCACAGACTGTTGAAAATTATTCCAGCGAAGCAAAACATTTGGAAATTCAATTACAGAATTAATTGGCAATTAAATTTTGTAATATACGGACGGTGGTGTCAATCTGCACAGAGGGGTTAATTAGTCCAAGTTCACACCAAAAGTACACTGAAAACAGGAAATTGATACATTGTAACAAAAAAGTTATACCTCAAACCAGGGGCATATCAAGCTTTTCAAAAGTGTGGGGGTTGTACTTTGTCCCGGGGGGGAGGTGTGTATATGAGCGAGGCTATGGTGGAGGCTGAACGCAAGTAAACTCAGTTTACACACTTTTCATGTTTCTGAAATATATTTAGAGACGAGTGAACCCTATAAGTTACGCATTAAATGAAACTGAAATATTCTCTTGAATAGTCTGTTTACTACTGTTATCAGGACAACACAGTTACAGACAACTGTATCCAAATTTGCATGACATTATCCACATTTTCAATATGTAGCTTGCACTCATTAACGTTATGCCACATGCTCATATTGTTAAGCAATATGATACAATACACTTTTATTGAACCCCATGGGCTAATTTGTCCTCTGCATTTGACCTATCCTACGGTTAGGAGCAGTAAGCGGCCACAGCGCAGCATCTGGGGACCAACTCCAGTTCTAAAGCCAGTACCTTGGTCAGGGGTGCTGGTAGGAGTGCTCCTATAATGCATGTTTTTGTGGGTGGGGGAAACCGGAGTACCCGGTGGAACATGCAAACAAGGAGAACATGCAGACTCTACACAGAGGCCCCAGGCCAGATTTAAACCTATGACCTCTTTGCTGTGAGGCGACAGTGCTAACCTCTACGCTTCGTGCCGTTAGGTAACCCATCTCTTTTGCACAACCCTGATTCAGAGGTTAAAGAACTAACTGCTTTTTATTATCATAGTTATTCTGAGGTAAAAGTATAGAGAGACTTTTGAGACTCTTAACGCATGGTTGTGCGTTATATTTCATTAGATGCTATTTGAACGCATAATGCATAAATTGATCAATTGACCAAAATGACAAGTTTATCAACAAAGGATGCTTGAAGCATTGTACAAAAATGCGAGTAGTGAGTGTTGATTGGGACAATCGGAAAACATAATATAGTGGACAAAAAAAAATTAGGGATCATGGACATTTTGGTTTACTAAATTTTAAAGGAATAAAGTGTAATGAAATACTTAATACACATGAATTGAAAATACATTGTGTGACCTGAAATCGGTTCACTGCATGCTTCTGTGCAATTAACACGTGCTCATGAGCAGCACGATTAAAATGTGGTTGACTCTGGGTTGTTGTGTGACGTTGGCAATCAGTCAGCAGACATCTTTACGTTATTGATAAAGTGAGCAGCGATTGAGGTTGACTTTAGTAAAGGCATGCCACCACAAAGACGGGATTTACAGGCAAATGAGCGCAATCAAGCAGTCGGAATGCTTCAGGCTGGACAAACGCAGCGAGATGTTGCTTTTCAGTTCGGTGTGTCTCAAAGTGTAATCTCTAGACTCTGGACACAATTTCAGGGAACTGATACAGTCAATGAGAGGCCTAGGAGTGGCAGACCCCGTGCTACAACGCAACGCCAAGACCGCTACATCGTTACGTTAGCCCGAAGACAGCGGTTTCAACCTGCTCCAAGACTGACTAGTCAGTTCAATGTTGCCACAGGCCTGCACATTACACCCCAGACTTTGAGGAACAGACTTCATGCTGCTAATCTCCGGGTTTACAGACCAGCAGTGCGCCCCAGACTCCTCCTGCGTCATCGACAAGGACGCTTGGAATTTGCACGTCAGCATGTGAATTGGGATAGACGACTTTGGGAGCCCGTACTCTTCACAGATGAGTCCAGATTTTGTCTGGACTTCCATGATGGTCGTAGACGTGTGTGGAGAGAAGCCAGACAGCGGTATAGTCAGGCATTGGTGTCTGAACACAATCGGTTTGGTGGTGGCTCTCTGATGATTTGGGGAGGGATTTGTCTGGGCGGTCGTACTGACATGGTAGCCATCAGGAACGGCACACTGACTGCTCTCCGGTACAGGGATGAGATTCTTCACCCAGTCGTCAGATTGTTTGCTGGTGCAATAGGTCCAAACTTCATCCTCATGGACGATAACGCCCGTCCTCATCGAGCTCATGTGGTTCAGGAGTACCTAGAGAGGGAAACCATCGAGCGTATGGAGTGGCCTGCGGTCTCGCCCGACCTTAACCCCATCGAGCATATGTGGGATCAACTTCAGCACCGACTTTCACAGCGTCCAAACCAACCACAGACTCTGGATGACCTTGAGAACGCCCTCAGAGAGGAGTGGAACAATTTCCCACAGTAGAACATTGTGAATCTCATAATGAGCATGCAACGCCGATGTCAGGCTGTTCAGAGAGCAAACGGAGGTCACACCGAGTATTGATGAGACTTTCAGTCAGTTTGGGACATGTTCTGTAAGTTGGCAGATTTAATCACCTCATTCAGTGATTTGTTGATTTGTACACTATGACCAAAGACCAAAGAATGAAATTGAGATTTGTCATTAAATATGGATGAAAACTGATGCCAGCGTTTGTGTTTCATATTTTCTGTGATGCCCGTAGAAAATTTTGGTTTTAATCACTGAAATAGTTCATGATCCCTAATTTATTTTGTCCAGTATATGATTGAATTTGAAAGGTTTTAAGTATTATTTGCAAAATAAAATCTTATAATGATGCTGCTAAATGGGCTTTATAATTGTGGTTTGTAACCTGCTAATGTCGTTTTTCGTATGCCATGCAACCATGCATACGTCACACATAAATGAGATAAGCGGTATTTGACATTTCATAAAGTTTTGCGTTTTTATTGGCTTTAACCTCATTTTCACTCTATTTCTTCGCAAACCCTAGAAAAATACTGCTGCTATTGACAACGTAAGAGACCCGAAACCAATGGCAGAATAACGCATTATTTACATTAGGGTGAAATCGTCGTTGACAGGAAAACTGACCAGTTAACCATACTTGCGCTAACATCATACCGAGCCCCCTATCTAACTTCAGACAGTTTGACTCCAAGCCAGGGGTGGGCAATTCCGGCGTTCTGACCGTATGTACTGCCTTGTCAATGCTACCGTAATGCAAAGCGATCGTTAAGTCTTCGTTTTCCCCGTAATATTGCAAATTAGAATCCGTGTACAGTAGTAGCTTTGTTATTTGTTATTTTATTATGACATAAGCAGATGTTATAATGAGTTCGATAAGTTTGTTTAAAGCTATATGCCATTATTATATTATCTGCGTTTTGAGAAAAACCCAGCGTGTACATGCAAATGTATACAGTATACGCTGAAAGGTGGAAAGGCGCACCGACAAAAGACGTATATTTATTATATTTGAAGATGCTTTAGATGTGAGCGAAGAAATGGAGCCCAAGATTTTAGGTTTGCAGAAGCGAGAGGAAGCATATTTTGATGGGTTGCAAAAAATCAATAGAACACCGGTCCTGGAGGGCCGATGTGTATGCAGGCTTTTATAACTATCACTTACCCTGATTGAGTTAACTGATTGCATACAGAAATATAGATTTGTGCAATGATTAGATCGAAGAGAAACTAGCCGATACCCGTGCAATGCATGAGCTACATGCGCGGGCACGATATCAGCTGATTGAATTAGCTGGTTTTACTTTCAAAAACGACTTCAAAATGTAGTTTTCACCTCATTAGGAAGTTTGAAACCTTCCTCATCTTTGTCACTCTGTAAAACTGGTGCTTGCGTAAAACCGACTCGCGGTGGTTTCGGAGGAGATGTGTGAAATTACGCAAATGACTAACTCGGTAATATGTTTTATGTTGGGAGATAAGAACAGTCTTTGGTGGTCATTCATGATAATTTAAAGAAATGCGCTATAAATATCAGATTTTATAAATAGTTTGGCTAATTTAGATTATTAATTACAACCCCAATTCCGAAATAGTTGGGACGGAGTGTAAATTGTGAATAAAATCAAAATGCAATGACTTTCAGATCATATGAGCAAATATGTTATTTAAAATAGAAGATGGATAACATTTGAAATGTTGAAACTGAGATTTTAAACATTTTTATCCACAAAATGAGCTCGTTTAAAATTTCCTGGCAGCAATAGGTCTCAAAAAAGTTGAGACACAGGCAAAAAAAGGGCTGAAAAAGCAAATTATATTGAAGACAATCATCTGAAGGAACATTAAACAAGTAATTACATTATCTGGCATCAGGTGTGTAACATGATTGGCTATAAAAGGGCTGTCTTAAGATGGCCAAAGGCTCTCCAACCCATGAATGCTTGCGTAAAAAAAAAAATGTGAATGTGAAATACTTTAAAAACAATGCTCCTCAGCGTCAAATTGCAAAGGCTTTGAAGCTTTCATCACTGACCGTGCATAATATCATCATAAAAATTCAGGGAAACTGGAAAAATCTCTGTGCATAAGGAACAAGGCCGAAGACCTTTACTGGATAGCTGTGATCTTCAGGCCCTCAGACGCCACTGCATCACTCACCAGTATGATTCTGTCATTGATATTACTGAATGGGCCCAGGAATACTTCAAGAAACCACTGTCTAAGCACAGTCCACCGTGCCATCCACAGATGCCACCTAAAACT
This sequence comes from Gymnothorax reevesii, assembly GCA_029721435.1. Classification (NCBI taxonomy): domain Eukaryota; kingdom Metazoa; phylum Chordata; class Actinopteri; order Anguilliformes; family Muraenidae; genus Gymnothorax; species Gymnothorax reevesii. The sequence continues at coordinate 39,408,869 of CM056585.1, forward strand.
CTGTCATACAAAAAGGAATTCATTGTTCAGCATGATCAAGAAGCGCCGCAGTGTTCTGTGGGCCAAGGCTCATTTAAAATGGACTGTAGCAAAGTGGCAAAGTGTCCTGTAGTCAGACAAGTTCAAATTTGACATTCTTGCTGGAAATCCTGGGCATCGTGTCCTCTGGGCTAAAGAGGAGAAACACCACCACTCCTTTAATTTAATGTGATGCAGTAGGCACTTTACATCTGCTAGACTGCTACTGTCTCACCTTGAGTCAGACTGCTGCTGATTCCTTCTGAAGCTTGAGGTATAGGGAAACGCTGTTGTTACTTGAAAGCTACTGATTGGTTCCCTCTACACTGATGCCACCTGGGGGCTTTGCTGTGATTGGCTAGAGGGTCTATCACTGAAACTGGGTGACCAATGTTTGTAGCCTGGGCTACTCATTGTGCAGGGCCCTTTGATTTTCGCGATCACGGAATCGCGAAATTGGCCATTAAAAACGGAATCTATTGATAAACGCGGAATCTCGCGGAAATCGGCATAATTTGACTGAAATGCAGTTTGTAAAGCCACGTTTCCACCGATTGCTAAACAAAATATTCGCTTTCAAAATATTTACATTCAAAATCAATGTAAAGGCGCGAATGCGTGCGAAAATCTGAGCAACCTTCGTCAAATTCACCTGCCCCAGGTGTTTGAGCAACACATCACTTTGGTGCTACAGAAGATCTGTGGGAAGAAGTTTTTCGTTGTTGTAGACGAGACCACTGATTGCCAGGGATTGCAGGGTCCTAAACATTGTCATTTGTCATCTTTTGTTAACTTAAAAACTTGCAACCATTCAAGGGGACCTATTTTACTATATTTATAAGGTCATATTTTGAACTTTGACTCCCCTTGAGTACTCCTGATCATTCTATGTCCAAAACAGGGTCCTTATTTAGCTCATACTGCCATCCTCAAAAAACCCCATTTGTAGTCCATTGTAGTCTCTACCTGAAACGCCTCATTGGGGTGGCTCTTCCGCTATGGCCCCCACTCCCCGTGTGCCCACTTTCTTGTGACTGGCCAGCTCTGTAGAGGGCGGAGTTGGGCGGAAGAGGCTGCAGAATGCAGTTTTCCGGGTCCGCCTCCCCAGAGTGTAACGTGAGACACGGCTGCCATCTGATAAAGAATCGGCGGGGAAATTCCAAGATCTAAGGCTACTTGAATATAGATCTATGAATATAGATCGAAATGAACTTGTTCTAATAAACAGCGGCGAAAGTGGATGATGCAGTGCGAAAGTCTGGCAACTCAAACTGGAACTTGCTCTCGGCTACACTTTGCTACGGCAACAGTGGTGAGCACAGCGGTTTTTCTTCTCTGTAGCTAGGATGCAGGGAAAGCTAGAATCCACCCCATATTGACACATTTGTAGAACGGGTCGACATACCTTGGTGTAGACCGGAGACCATAGAAATCCGGTGGGTCTGAGTTTAGAGGGAAACATGGGACAGTGAGGAGCAGCTAAAAGTGGACCAACAGCTTATGGACTGCTTCGGTGTGTATTAGGACCTGCTGGTTCGTGTGCATATGGAGAAACGAACAGCTTCTGTGCTGGTATATGATAGAGGGTCGAAAGCTCCAGGCTAAACGGCCTTTCCAGAAATTGCCCATGGTAATGGTTTACATACTGCGTCGGAATGACCAGTGTTTGCTCGCGAAGAATGGGCGCGTTATGGATGGTGCACGAGAGCTCCGGTTATGCCATGAACATGATACAGGTTTTACAGACTAAGTTCCGTTTACATGAGCCGTTGCTTATGTGGAGCTAGCAAATCAATAACTTTTACCAGAAAGAATATTCAATTGCCAATTTAATATTCAATCGATGTCAATGCAGAGAAATTGTTTGTTATACCGGACACGTTATAGCCTGTGCGCTTCCCTATTGCTTTCACCGGTAGCGTCTGAGCGCTTGCCCAGGTATTGGAGGAGTATCAGGCAAATCCCGGTCATGGATAAGTAAAGCAATCGTTTCACAAGCACCCAAGAATGCACCCCACGCTTTGCAAAACCTACGTCTGGTATAACTGCACCTCTCCGGTTAGCTTCAACTGTAGTTGCTACAATCAGGCAACATTATGATGAAACTGTCAGATTGATGCTTACCGAAGTAACACAAGCATACCGATCAGAATTGACCAGGAGCATTTTAATTAGCGGAGCATGCAAACTAACATGTAGTAGCTGACAAGCACTCATGACTTTGAATGTAATCTGTCGCGCCGAAAATTTGTTTCGCGTCTGGTGTGAAATCGGCTTGACGTGCCCATAATGCGTGTGTACGCGTCTTTGCATTGTCTTTGAATGTGGGCTAATCTGTCGCACAAAAAATTCGTTTCGCGTCCGGTGTAAAAGTTGCTTAAAGCACCCATAACACGTGTATTCGCGTCTTTTTATTGACTTTGAATGTTTTGTGTCCGGTGTGAAAGGTGCTTAATGCGCCCATAACGCGTGTATTCACGTCTTTGCATTGACTTTCAATGTAACCTCTCTGGCGAAAAATTAGTTTTGCGTCCGGCGTAAAAACTGCTTAACACGCCCATAACGCATATATTCGCGTCTTTGCATTGACTTTGAATGTAGGCTAATCTGTCACCCGAAAAATTTGTTTCGTATCCGATGTGTAAGCAACTTTATGGATAGTGAGCGGCAGCTAGAGAGAGCTCGGTTATGTTATGAACATAATACAGGTTTTGCAGACGTAAGTTCTGTCAGTGCAGACAAGTTCCTTATGTGGAGCTAGCGAATCTATCACTTCTCCAGGAAAGAATTTCCAAATTAATCCCCGCCTTTCTCGGCTTTTTATTTGCCACAACAATTTCTAAAGGGGGATGAAATTATGTTAAGGTAGTGCAGAGAAATCATTTGTTACACCTGACATGGTAGAGCTTCTGCGTTTCGCATTGCTTTCACGGTAGCACCAGAGAGCTTGACCAGTGGTCCAGACATTTGTGAAGTATTCGGCTGATCCCGGTCATGGATTAGTGAAGCGATCACTAACTGTAGTGGCTACAATCGGGCAAGGTTATGATGAAACTGCCACGTTGATGCTTATCGAAGTAACACAAGCATACCGATCGGAATTACTGCATATAAGTTAACCAGGAGCATTTTTCATTAGCAGGGCACACAAACTAACATGCAGTAGCTGGTAACCGAGCATTCATAACAACCAGAGACAAACCCTTGCAATACAGGTTTTACAGGCAGCAAGTTCTGTTACCATGGACAGTTGTACCAAGCATCCATATTACAAACAAGTATTAAAGGTTAGCTTCAAATGAGGTTTATGTTCACACACTATCTGTTGAATTTCGCCTGATATTACTCTTGCATATTTAGGACACAAATATTAGCAACAGTAACTTTGCTACGTTAGCCGCTGTGCTACAGCCACAATCAACTGGCTATCACTTCAGGTTGGCTTATGCAGTAAAAGCAACTTATAGCTTCTGTGCCTGTGAGTCACGGAAAGTGGCGACCAATCCAGGATTTATCTTCAGATATTTTACAAAGCCTGCGCTTGAGGCCGGTTGTTAGTGCTAACTATCTCTAGCGGTCCTGCCAGCCACCTGTAACACGTTAGCTTCACTTCAGTAATTTGCTGTTATATTATTACTTATAGCTTGTGGCTCTTAGCGCTTGATCGATGCACCTGCTTCAGGTTTGAGAAGCAGCTGAAACGCTTCTCCTGTGTCGAATTATCATTTATTGACAAAGCTGTCTTTGGTGAAATGCTGAACACAAACTGCTTCCCTTTGGACGTGGCTGTTTGCTACCAGCAAACAAAAAAAGCTACCCACTGATTTCTGTTGGCATCCTCTTCTGAAAGAGAAGTAGGTGTTTTTCTTCGCGTCCAAAACTAAACAGACAAGCAGCTCTGGGAGAGATACTGACAAAACTGCACCTCAAATGACCTGCGGTTCCTCTTTTGTAGACAGACCAAAACTTCCAACGCAACACATACAATTTTGAAATATTTAGTGAACATAAAATGGGATATTGGTTTTGAGCCATGATACATCAACTACAAATTAAGCTCAGGAAATGGTTTTGATTTTGTCGTGTGGGCAGCTCGTTCCGCTTGATATGGTGTTGACTCCTGCACGTCGCCGCGTCCGTCTGCGAGGGTCAAGGGAAAATTTGGGCTGGAATGCTCTCAGGTGGAACAGGGTGCTCTTCTCCGATGAATCGAGGTTCAAGTTGAGCGTGTCTGACGAAAGACTGCGTGTATGGCGTAGGCGACGGGAACGTTATACTGACGGTACCATTCTGCAGCGTGACCGCTGGGGTGGACCCAGTGTGATTGTTTGGGCTGGAATAAGCAGTAGACACAAGACAGACCTCATTTTCATCGATGGAAACTTCAGTGCGGCCCGTTACCGCAACGACATCCTTACCCCTGTCGCAGTTCCACTCGTCCATTGCTATCGCCTCATGCTACTACAGGATAACACGAGACCACATGTCGCCAGAGTCTGTCAGGACTACCTGAGGCAGAATAATGTTCAGTGTCTTGATTGGCCTGCGTATTCCCCAGATTTAAACCCTAGAGAACATCTATGGGATATTCTGGATCGCTGGGTGAGAAGGCGTGATCCAGAACCAGCCACAGTCCAACAGTTGCGTCAAGCACTCCAGGGGGAATGGGACTGCATCACACAGGCTGAAATTCGGCATTTGATGGACTCCATGCATCGCAGAATCCAGGCTGTGTGTGAGGCCAGAGGAGGCCAAACAAGATACTGACTTCGGTGATCCAGAATTGCGCCTTCAACTGATGCAATGAATTGGAAACCAGGAAAAATCTGTTCTTCATTCCTGACTCTAAAACTGTGTTTTTGATTTGAATCTTAATATTTATGTATTGTTAAATTTATCGTAAGAAAATGACATGTGTTGCAATTAACCCGAGTGTTGCGTTGGAAGTTTTTGTCAGTGTATTTCCAAAAGTGTAGACGCTACTAAGGCATCGCACGATCTGCCGTTGTTGGTGCCTGCTAGAATGGTTTCCGGTGTGGGCAGGTCCAGCCAGGATTGGCTCTGGCTAGGTCTGAACTAATTGGACGGCACAACGTGACGTCAGGTTTTGCCCAGATCTCGCGAAGATCTCAGGAGGAGCTCTTCAGAGAGGAAATCACGTTCTTGGATTACGGCAAAACCTCTGTATCTTATGTTTAGAAACTTTTCAGAGGTTGAGTATGGACAACCAACATTATAACATTACTATTATGTATTTAAAGAAGCATAATAGGTCCCCCTTAAATAGCCTACAATATTTCTTTTCACAGTTTACGTAGTGAATTGTGTGCATGCAAATTATGACATAACATCATCCCCCAGTGGTGAAATAGTAGCTGATGCATCTTTGTGTCAGTTTGTTCATGTTTAATCATTACTGTAGAACATTTTGTCCTAGGATGGAATACACAGTATTGGGATTACTGAGCAAAAGTTTCTAAAAAAATTAAATTTAGCTGATGCATCGGAATCAGACAACTGTTGATTCGTGGGGGAAACTGAGTGTCATTACTGCTCCTCTCATACATTCATATATATACACACAACGTATGTACAATATTAAGATTATAAATGACTAAAAAGGGGTTGTCCGCATAATACATGTCAGTACGGCTGTTGTCTGCCTTTTTGACTGTAGCTTACTCTTACTTTAAAGGGACAATTTTATTTTGTAGTATTATTTTAGGTAAAAAAAAATAAAAAATTCTTTCATCGCAGTGCAATGTTATATTGCGTCATTATGCAGTACTTGTTCTGACTTTAAGTACTGAGGAAATTAGAGGGTTACATCAACTAATTTAAGGTTATTTCTATTTAATTAGCAAACATTTATTAACATAAATGGCACACTCTCTCTGATGGTAAAGTTGGTGTAATTGGTAAAAAATGGAATTCCAAAAAATAAAAACGGAAATTTGGAAAAAATAAAACTGATTTCATAGGTCCCTGTTTGTGCCAGTGTGTGTTTTGGGGTATTCCTACTCGTTCACAGGTGTCATTTTTTTACTTTTGCTATTTAATCTTGTTTGGTCTTGCAAAAAAGTGTGGGGGATGGAATATATTTTTAGCAAAAGTGGTTGTTGCATCCCCCACGTCTGCAACGCACCTGCCTCAGAGTAAGATTTGCAAGTTGTCTTTTCAACAACCACCAGACATTTTTGTTTTATTTTGTTTTTTTTATTCGCTTTAAATTCCTCTTGATATTTCCAAAAGTCTACAGAGTTCATTTAAGATTGTATCTGTGAAAACATCCAGTTTATAGGAAACAAGAATTCTCACTTTAATCTGCCCAATATGTGAATGAATGCCTGCCTTATAAACTGTATCAGGGCATAACAGTTGAACATTGACATGCACTTTCTCAGTTTGGTCTTCGTACTCGTTATTAAGCAATCTTAAAAACATTCTAAATTTTAAATATAGACTATAAAGTTACTTTGACTGTTTTAACAATAAAAAAATCTTAAAATCAGAAAATATTTTGTTTTACAATTTATGCTTGCGTAAATATTTGCAGACCATGTGGGAATGTTCCCAGCTTTTTTCAGGTGTCATGGGTTTACTACAAGTATTAGGGTTAGTTATATTTGATATAAACTAACTTTTATCATATTTTAGTTAGTTCGGCATAGTTCACCATATACCTTAATACAAAACCCAAAACCAGTGAAGTTGGCACGTTATGCAAATCGTAGATAAAAACAGAATACAATGATTTGCAAATCCTTTTCAACTGATATTCAATTGAATACACTGCAAAGACAAAGGGCTCTAATTTCGTAGACCAGGCGTAGGCGCGGGGCAGGCGCGGCGCATGGGGGGTGCGCCGCGCCAACGGGGTGTGTCCAGGCGTATGTGGCAATTTCGTGCCCGGCGTAGCCTGGCGCAAGAACTCCTCTGTCCCGCCTCTGCCCCTCCTTCCAGCGCAAGTTGGCAAAGAAGGCGACACAGCCGAGTCAAATCTTGCTCACTGGCAAGAGAAACGATGGATAGCGTGTTCCCATGAATTACAAACTGTTGCTGCTTTAAATTTTGGGATTAACATGCATGGACAACAATGCAAGATACGTGACACATTTATTTTCAATATGCGATCTTAACTCAGTACGAGATCATAGTAATCAGGCTGTATTCCTTTTCCCCACTGAAGACGATAAAACCGAAGTGACAATAATAGTAGCCTTGTATTAAGCCGCTTGCACACTGGACGCGAAACGAATTTTTCGCTCGACAGATTGCGTCTTGTGCCCGAAAGTCTGACAGGGTTTTAATAAATCCGACAGTCTATTATTGCTTTTAATTTCTTCAAATCTGCTGACTCTTGTCGATATTAAACGTGAATGTTTTGATAAGAGGGCTCAGTTCTTTAAGATGAGTACCGAGAATTTCAATCAATGTTTCTGTTTAAGCTCTGCTCAGTAAAGCGAGTCGACACTGGCATGGGACAATGTACAATGCCTCCGTGTCTGACAGCTAAAAAAAAAAAAAAAAAGAGGACTATTAGAACAGATTGATACCGAAATAAAGAATAAAAAGAAACATTTTAACAACAGAACATCCAATGAACACTGGGATTTATTTTTTAGCGGGTCATCTTTGTTGGATATCCCGTTATAAATCTGTTCTCATTTCAATACTTTTACTTTTTGCTGGCTGGTGGACATGGAGTATTTTGCATTTCGTGTCGGACAGTCTTAATCGTGCATGCGATAATTTCTTCACACTGTCAATGGTCATGGAATTGATTTGCTCACGCACTGTTTTATCTCAGCTGTGGAAATAAAGCGTGAATCTGTTCGGTCCATCTGACTAATTTTCAAAAGAAAGACCGAATAAAGACTGCTGGCTATCTTCAACGGAAGAAAACAGAAGAATAGGCTAAAAAGACCAAGAAAAGTCGATAGCTATCAATTTGCATTCTGTGAAGGTCGAACACAAAAATGGCCAAGTTTCCACGTCTAATAATTCCTGGAATACTCGGAAAAATTAGAACTTTTATGACTTTCGGACACGGAGCTATATTAAAACCCTGTCCAACTATCGCGTCTTTGCATTGACTTTGTCTGTAATCAGTCGGGCGAAAAATTCGTTTCGCGTCCAGTGTGGAAGCGGCTTTAATGAGCATAGAACGCAAGCATTCGATATATATATATATATACAGTTTGTGGTTGGCTGAGAAAGATGTGAAGTCGTTAGTTTGCATCACAGATTCAGCTGCGTTGATTAAGCCCGGTCAAGTTTCCATTACGCGTGGCAACCGCCTTTAATCTGACATCAGGACAATCGATATAGATACAATAATTTATGTAATTATTCAGATAGTTACATTAAATCGTGCTTCCTGTAATCATTTCTTGCATTGAAACGTGCCTGACATTCTGTAAAACTGCCTGTGAGATTTCGGTGACGTGTGCGCTCTCTGCGCCGGTCAGCCAAATTACCACTGCACGGAAATTAAACCAGGTTGGAGTTGGCGAGTTTTTTGCGCAACTCCAGCGGAGACTTTTTCTACGAAATTGTCACTGCGTCTTCATGAATATGTGACACCTCCCCCTACTACGCCGCCACACCCATCTCGGCGCACCTTGGTCTACCGAAGGCTGCGCGCCTCACGAAATTACCACTACGCGGGCTGCGCCCTACGAAATTACCACTGCGCGGCCTGCGCTTGGCTACGCCACCTGCGCTGCGCCAGGAAATTAGAGCCCAAGATGTTTAATGTTCAAACTGAGAAACTTTTTTTTTAATAACCATTAACTTAGAATTTAAAGACAGCAACACATTGCAAAAAAGTTGGCACAGGGGCCTTTTTACCACTGTGTTACATCGCCTCAGTAAACGTTTGGGAACTGAGGAGACCAATTTTTGAAGCTTTTCAGGTGGAACTCTTTCCCATTCTTGCTTGATGTACAGCTTAAGTTGTTCAACAGTCCGGGGTCCTCCATTGTCGTATTTTCGCTTCATAATGCGCCACTCATTTTCAATGGGAGACAGGTCTGGACTACAGGCAGGCCAGTCTGGTACCCGCACTCTTTTAATACGAAGCCATGCTGTTGTAACACGTGCAGAATGTGGCTTGGCATTGTCTTGCTGAAATAAGCAGGGGTGTCCATGAAAAAGACGTTGCTTGGATGGCAACATATGTTGCTCCAAAACCTGTATGTACCTTTCAGCATTAATGGTGCCTTCACATATGTGTAAGTTGCCCATGCCTTGGGCACTAATACACCCCCATACCATCACAGATGCTGGCTTTTGAACTTTGCGCCTATAACAGTCCGGATGGTTCTTTTCCTCTTTGGTCCGGAGGACACAATGTCCACAGTTTCCAAAAACAATTTGAAATGTTGACTCGTCAGGCCACAGAACACTTTTCCACTTTGCATCAGTCCATCTTCGATGAGTTCGGGCCCAGCGAAACCAGCGGCGTTTCTGGGTGCTGTCGATAAATGGCTTTTGCTTTGCTTTGTAGTTTTAACTTGCGCTTGCAGATGTAGCGACGAACTGTAGTTACTGACAGTGGTTTTCTGATGCGTTCCTGAGCCCATGTGGTGATGTCCTTCACACACTGATGTCAGTTTTTGATGCAGTACCGCCTGAGGGATCGAAGGTCACGGGTATTCCATGTTGGTTTTCGGCCTTGTCGCTTACGTGCAGTGATTTCTCCAGATTCTTTGAACCTTTTGACGATATTACGGACCATAGATGATGAAATCCCTAAATTTCTTGCAATAGCTCGTTGAGGAATGTTGTTTTTATACTTTTCAACAATCAGCTCATGCATTTGTTCACTGAGTGGTGACCCTCGCCCCATCCTTGTTTGTGAATGATTGAGCATTTCAGGGAAGCTGCTTTTATACCCAATCATGGCACCCACCTGTTCCCAATTAGCCCGTTCACCTGTGTGATGTTCCAAATAAGTGTTTGATGAGCATTCCTCAACTCTCTGTCTTTTTTGCCACTTGTGCCAGCTTTTTTGAAACATGTTGCAGGCATGAAATTCCAAATGAGCTAATATTTGCAAAAAATTACAAAGTCAACCTGTTCGAACATTAAGTAACTTGTCTTTGCAGTGTATTCAATTGAATATAGGTTGAAAAGGATTTGCAAATCATTGTATTCTGTTTTTATTTACGATTTACACAACGTGCCAACTTCACTGGTTTTGTACAACTGTCTTCGCCAAGACGGTTGAACGGTTAAATTCTGGAGGTATTTCAAAACAACATTGAATAAAAAAAAACAGTTTTAACGAATCATTCCATAGATACCATCAAATATCCCCAAATTTGGATAAGTTTTCCCCTTGAAACTTATACTCTCTTCGCGTATGTCAATGTTCGACCGCGATCGGCTGCCAAATTCAGCATTGTCAGTCAGTTCATTCAGTGTATGCCACTGCCGTGAAACCAGACACATGAAGTGAGGATTTGTTATCCCTTTGCTCCTAGTCGAACATTTTATCATTCTATACAGATTCGTACATTATGAGTTAACGTAAATAATGAATATCATAAATTCATACACTACCTCTCAAAAGTTTGGGATCACTTGGAAATTTTCTTGTTTTCCATGGAAACACACATGAAATTAGTCTGAATAGGAAGTATAGCAAATGAACATGCTGACATTGTCTGAGCTCGAAATAATGATTTTAATGGAAAATTATGAATATGTACTTCAAACTTTGCCTTCATCAAAAAAAACCACCTTCACTGTTGATTCTGAAACTGGTGTTAGACGGGAACTATTTAGCGCGGCTGCTAGTTGATAACCTGTGAGGCGTGTTTGTCTTAAACTGCACACTCTCCGATATTAGCCTTCTTGCACAGTTGTGCATTGGGGCCTCCCACTCCTTTTTTCTGTCCTTGTTAATGCCAGTTGTGCTGCTCTCTGAAGGGAGTAGTTGACAGCACGGTAAGAGATTTTAAGTTTTCAATTTCTCGCATTGCATAGCCTTCTTTTCTAAGCACGACAATAGACTGACTGGTCTCTAAAGGAAGTTCTGATGGACAGTACCCTTAGAAAATAATTAACCAAAAATTCATTTATCGTTAGAATGAGCTGAAATTTTGGATTTGTTCATGACAAAGACATATTTATCTAATGTGAGTTGTCTTTTTCTCGAGGGGGGGAGAGAATAACGGAGAATTTAAAGTGCACCGGAAGATGCGCTATTAAGTGCGTAATATCAATGAAATGAAAGGCATTCCCTCCCCCCCCCCCCCCCCCCGCCCACCCCCGCTCAACAAAATAGGATGTGTATCCCCCCGCTCAACAAAACAAACCCGCTCGCCACCAACCGCCCGGTCATTTAAAATTTTAGTGGAGAACACTGCTACATAGTGACATCGCGTGTAGAGTCTGCAACGGTTGCATGTTCTGTTACATGTCAAATATAATGTTGACTTATTTTTATGGTAAGGTATAGTGCTGAGTTTCAAATGAAAGAATGATGATTGCTCTGTCATTTGGCAGCGAAATGATCCAAGCATACTGTAAGTCCATCTATTGAATGTCTTATCTTCAGTTTTAGAAATGCACAGGTTTAATAAAGACACTTTCACGAGTATACATTCATTTTATGGAATTGTTTGAATTTAAATATCCCCATAGACCTTTAATTATCAAATATAGAATCTAAATATGTGAATTTCACCCTACTATTTCCCATAGGATCCATTTCAATGAATGAATATAGCATCCGCTGCTGTCATAATTTGTGGAGACTGTGTTCTCCAAGAATAAGCCGTAACACTAATGATGACCGATAATGTAACAGAATTTAACTTCCTGTGCCTTAGACAGAAGGCTTCTAAAGCTACTGAAATATTAGGTATCTGAGACAAAAAAAAAACCTTAGGTGAGCACTAAATTAATATCCTGCTTGTGTCTGGCATGAGTGTTTTCAATGTTTTTTGTGATGTGTACAATTTACGCTTGCTCTTGTGTTTATGATGTGAAAACTTTAACCGCACCTCATCACTGCTCCTCCCTTAGCAAGACACCAAGTGCTGGGGCTGTCACAGCTGCTGGGCTCTTACTGTAACCTTGTGGCTTTTGTGGGTCCCTTGAGTAAGTCTCTTTACCCACTATTGCCTCAGAGGTATCAGTTCTTGCTTTGTATACCACTTGGATAAAGCAGTTAGCTTAAATGGTTGCTCACGAAAGGCAGTTCCGCATGCTGTTTTACTGGAATTGACTGCAGTATTATTTGAAGGATTTTGTCAAAAATGTTGTCTGTGCTCTTAACATGTTGCTGCACCAGATAGAAACAACATGCAGTCCTACTGGATTGTACAGAGTCCTGTGATGCGGTGAGTTTTAGCATATTAATTTAGTTTGGTATGCAACTTCACAGATTCACAAAAATTTTAATTGGCTGACCTGCTACACTGTATCTGTTCATGTGCAAAGGTAGCAGGTTGTGGGTTGTACCTTTCTTGAGAAGTTGAGTATGAAATTCTCGCAGCTTCACCAAATTTGGTATGGTAACTCACTATGACCCATAGATGTGCAGCATCACATTTTTTGCTGGATTTGACCTTTGACCTTAGCTCTGTGACCTTGACTGTGGAAATGTTGTCCGGGTCAGTACTCTGCAACTAATTCTCGCAGCTTCACCAAATTTGGTATGGTAACTCAGTATGACCCATAGATGTGCGACGTCAGGTTTTTTTTTTTTGCTGGAATTCACCTTTGACCTTTGCGCTGTGACCTTACGGCAGGAAATTTTATATGGGTCAGCACTCGGCAGCTACTGATCGCAGCTTCATCAAATTTGGTATGGTAACTCACTGTGACACATAGATGTGCAACGTCACCTTTTTTAGCTGGATTTGACCTTTGACCTTAACACTGTGACGTTGATGCAGGAAGTCATGTCCGGGCCGAGGGATATTCAGCAGGGCGTTATGTTTGGAATTTGGTGTTCCTCTGGATTGAAAGTAGTTAATTGCATAATTGATTTTCTGTTGGTGCTTTAACTGTGGGAAAAATTATTTGCCACCATGTGGCTGTTCAGGAGTAAAGTTCATCGCCTTTGATTTGGATATTTCTCATAAGTTTTGGTGAATATGCTGATGATGATTTGGTCAGAGCATTGGTTGTAGCACAATGTTGTGAATGAGTCTTTGGCTAGATTATCCTGGCTGTTTCTTGCCATGTACCTACATCAAGACAAATTTACATATTTACTAGAACACTGCTGTTACCTGTGTTCATAAAGTTGCTATTCCTACAGTGCATTGCAAACTAGATGTTATTGTACCCCCCGAATGAGTTCGGAGGATACTATGGATTTGGCCTCGTCACGCGTCCGCGTCCGCTGCGTCCGCAGAGATTTTCTTGTGAACGCTCTACAGCCCACATAAGTGCACCGATTCTTTTCAAATTTTGCAGGGACATGTATTTTGGTAAGTTCACGACAGCTATTGATTTTGGGTACTCTGGGACCATCTGGGCCCAACTGGGGGGCCTTCGGGGGATTCATGTACTCGGTTGCCGAGTGCTGTAGTTTCCTTGTGTATTGTTCATGATTATGAACAATACACATGAGCAGGTGGTGAGTTGATGTAACTGTGTGATGGGGACTGCCTGGAATTGCCTCAATGCAGAACCTGTGAAATGCTAATTTCTTCACTTTACAGGGTGCAGAAGGAAACGGTCTTAAGCAAGGCTGCACACTTTCCTCTTACGCAATGTAAAACTGGGCTACATCTTCAATTTCTGTAAAGCAGATGAAATTACAGCCTTGATGTCCAAACACAGTGAATCGCTGCCTGCCTCACTTTGAGCTCCCATTAAATTTATTTGCATAGCACTTTTCACAAAGACTATCACTAAGAGGCTTTACAGTGAGAGATTAAATAATGAAAGGGCAGTGCCCAGCCTATTCCCCACCAGAGCAAATGAAGCAAAAAACTCCCAGTAGGGAGGAAAAAAAAAACAGTGGTGAGAAAAAAACTCTCCAGTGGGAAGAAATCTGAGGAGGAGCCCGGCGGCTATAGTGAGGAAGCCCATCCTCCGCGGGCTAGCTAATTAATAACACGATAAAACTGCAATGGAGATGGAAAAAAGCCGCTTGAATAATATTGTTGATGTGAGCCTGGAAAGAGAGTTTTGAATCAAGGGTCACTCCAAGGTTTTTAACGGCAGCTTTGGCAGAAACAGAGACACCATCTATGTTGGGACCCAGTGCCAATATTTCTTATCTGGGTATAGTGAAAGAAAATTTTGCCTCATCCAAGCTTTACCAGCTTTAAGACACATCTGTAATCAAGTAACTTGATCGTTTTCACCAGGCTTAAAGGATATATAGAGCTGAGTGTCATCTGCGTAACAATGGTATTTAACATCAGGTCTATATATGATATGTCCAAGGGGATATTCCAAGGAGCTCCAGAGGTTTGGCTCCTGTGCACGATTGTCATTTATAGGAATGTCTCTGTATTTCCTTGCAGCCCTGCACCTGCTGTAGATACAGGGGGTGTTGGTGCTGTTTCATTATGTCCCCCGGAGGGGGGACATATAGCGTTTGTGACAATTCCTGTGCGCCGTGATCGTTATCGTTATCGTGATCGTTATCGTGCGCCGTACCAAACGACGTCACACACTTTTTATGAACATTTATGAAGATACCATTACGAAACTTTTCATACACACATATCTGGTCCTGAGGTAGGTTGCTATTGAATTTCGGCCAAATCGGAAAAATAATATGGCCGCAATGGCGGCCATCTTGATTTTTTTGTAAGCCTCTCCCTCCAGGAGCCCGATTAACGACCAGTGGCCCAATATGTTGTACATCATGGTATTTGAGAGAGAGAGAGATAGTGAGAGACGCACGCACACCACACCACACCATGCATGCGTTATTTGGATCTACGGTTCAACGGACTTCTGCCATCATGTTCCATGTGCCATTCCAGTCATACAGCGAAAACCATTCAGTGACTTTGTACAAAATTCGGCATAAATATTCCAGAGCCATATACTTTTAGATGTTTTACTGGCATCACTAAGATGCCCTCGCAGCTTTGGCATATCCATTGCACCTAAACATTCAAAATGAGGTCTAATTCAACAAAAATTACCCGGACTGATTCCATTGCCTACTTAAGCCACTCCCTTGGAATCCTGAACCCCACGTGTGTATATATACAGTGCTGCTTGAAAGTATGTGAACCCCTTGAGCAGTTTAGATGTTTCTGCAGTTTTACCATAATTTTCTTATTTTATCATGACCAGTTTTTATGTATGAAATGTCAGATATATGTTTATCAATTGCTTGTACTTGTTAAGTGGGACTTGCTTAAGTAGCCCAAAAACTACATGAAACAAGGAATAAGGGTAAGTGCAAAAGTAAGTGAACCGCCAGCTGCATTGATTTAGTCAAGCAGGTAACAGACTCAGGTGAAACACATTTGGGTGCTTAATTAATCATTTAAACAGACCAATGAAATGAGACATCTTTTGGAAAAGGTTTGGCCTGCACTAAATAAAAGAAAGAGGAAACCAACCAAACCACTGTGGTCCAATACAAATTAACAATGCCAAGAGCAAAGGAGATATCCGAGGACATAAAGAAGAGGGTAGTGACAGCCCATCAATCTGGGGAGGGCTATAAGACCATCTCCAAAAGATTCCAGCTCCATCCATCCACTGTAAGACAAATCATTTTCAAATGGAGGGCCTTCAACATGACAGCAACTCTGCCTGGAAGTGGACGTCCATCAAAACTTTCACCCAGAAGCACCAGAAAAATAATAAATCAGGTAAAGTCCAACCCACACATCACGTCTAGAGAGCTGCAGACTTCTCTGGTAGCATCTGGAACAAAAGTGCATGCGTCTACAATCAGACGAAAATTGAATAGCCATGGCATTTATGGGAGGGTTGCTAGAAGGAAGCCTCTGCTCTCCAAAAAGAACAAAGCTGCCCGTTTAAACTTTGCCAGAGAGCACCTTGACAAACCAGACGCCTTCTGGAAATCTATTCTCTGGACAGACGAGTCAAAAATAGAATTATTTGGTTACAATCAACACCAACATGTCTGGAGAAAAGCCAACACGGCATATGAAGAAAAGAACCTCCTCCCAACAGTGAAGCAGGGTGGTGGAAATGTGAAGGTCTGGGGCTGCTTTTCTGCTTCTGGACCTGGACGACTCCATATTATCCAAGGAACCATGAATTCTCAGGCATATCAACAAATTCTTGACCAAAACCTCCTGCCATCAGTTAGAGAGTTGAAGCTGGGAAGAAAATGGATCATGCAACGAGACAATGACCCAAAGCATTCCAGCAAAACTACAAAGGAATGGCTCCAGAAAAAGCGGATTCGTACTCTGGATTGGCCCTGTCAAAGTCCGGACCTTAATCCAATTGAAATGTTGTGGCGAGACCTTAAGAAGTCAGTACATGCCAGACATCCCTCCAACCTGTCTCAAATGGCTGAGTTCTGCAAGGAGGAGTGGGCAAAAATCCCCAAAAGCAGATGCGAGAGACTGGTTAGTGGTTACAGAAGACGTTTGGTTGAAGTAATGGCTGCAAAATGAGGAGCCACAAGTTACTAATACAAGGGTTCACATACTTCTGCACATGTTACATTTTCAGTTTTTGTGAAATAAACCACCTTTGTTGTATTAAATAATGAAAATATATATATTTTTGTGTGTAGGTTCATTATTTGGAAGGTGTGCTTTACAAATTGGGATTTGGATCTATGTGTTAAATGGTTGTTTTAATGTCTTTTACAAAAACAGTGACCATGCCTGGAGGGTTCACAAACTTTCAAGCAGCACTGTATGTGTATATGTATATATATATATATATATATATATATATATATACCATTTTTCACATTTACAAGTACAGCATTATCTACTAGGTGGCCAATGGATATGCCCATGGGGTTTTACCCAATTTCATCTGACAGCTTTGCACCGGGGGACACCAGTCGCGGTTGCGGCCGACCGACTGGACTGCTTCTAGTTCGTTGGGCTCTACCCATAATCTTGTGGCTCGTTTGGGTCCCTTAAGTAAGTCTCTTTACGCGCTTTTATCTCCGGGGTATTAGACCTTGCTTTATGCTCCGCTTGGGTGAAGGTGTCATATTTGTTCATGAAAGGCAGTTCCGCATGCTGCTTTACTGGAACTTACTTCAGTATTCGATCTGTTGGAAGGATTTGTGTCAAAAATGTTGTTTTTCAGAAGCGCGAGTGAAGTATTGTCTGTGCTCGTAAGTTGCTGTACCAGATTTCTCTTGTTTTACATGACAAAAGTCAAAGCATTGTATTGCTGTAGCTGTTTTGGGATGTATTCTATTCATGTTGCAAGAAAAATGGCTTGATCCAAAAATCAGTGAACCAAAGTTGGAGCACAGATTTGCAGAAATTAGTTTGCGAGGCTGCGGGTATCCGTTCTTTATTTTGAATGTTGTCACGGCTAAAGGGAGCTATAAGGTTGCACTGCTGTGTGACAATCCCAAGGAACAACGAAAATAAATGCACTAAGTCAGTGAAAGTTTTGGATTTACAATGCATTATCAATTGTATAAATGTAGGCAATGGGAATTCACCTTTCATTACCATTTCTAATTATAGGTCTTGTATTGGTCTTGGTGGCTTAGTCGATAAATTGTTTAATTGTTAATCAGGCCAGCTTAAATAAAAACAGTTTGCGGCCAACCAAGTGGTAAAGGCAGAGCTTACTGAAGGCTCTTTGAGCTACTCCATGGCCCAAATTAAAGAAAAGAGAACAACTGATGTCACGTAAGAGAATAACTGACGCACAAGCACCACGGCACTGGCGTTTGATTGGATAATGCGTTCGAAATGCACACTCACCCACTATAAAGGGCACTGTGTACTGAATGTTCTACATTGAAAACAACATGGAGAGTGAGTGAGCGAGTGGGCAAGTGTGCATTCCAAACACAGCCTTACATTCCCGAAGTAAAAATGTCTGCCCCCTGGCATTGATGCCGATTTGAAGACTTTCTGGTTTAAAAATGCGTCGCACTGGATCCTTACCCAATTAAAATAGATAAAACTGTACGTTTTAGACACTTCAAGAATTCTACTTTCTGCTGAAATATACTTTGCCGAGATGCTGTCTCCTCCTTTAATAAACAAAAATGGTGGACACAGAAACTCTGAAAAAACATGTTGACAATGACATTTGTTTTGTATGTAAAATAAGAATCGGATCGATTAAAGGGAAAACGTGCGTACATGGAAAAAGCTAACTCGATGTTCCTTCAATTAAGTCAGGTTCTTTTCGGAAATACTGCTGTATATTTCTCAAGCAAACTGTCTGTGTGCCTTATTACGGCATGTTACCCTTTATTTGAAAAGTTCTTGCGAATAAAAAGCCAACAAGATGAGAACATGAAGCGACTTTCCCATGATGGTAACCGGCCGTCCATGAAACGTCTGATTACTGAGGAACCAACCAAAGTGCGCTGCTCTGTAGCTAAAGAATATGTGTTCAGGAAAACTTTGACACCGAAGAAACTTGGAGAAATTCCACCTTTTAAACATTTTCAACGAGCTAATGTTGCCTCGCTTGTGTTACAGACTGCTTACCTGTTTCGCTTACCACCCACAACAGTATACGCCTATAGCTTCGAAATTTCAGAACTTCTGGGCCAAGTCATGTATGGTGACATGAGCCTAAACATTTTTTTAACCCTCCCTAATGTATTTATAGATGCATGTTTGGAAAGATATTAACCTATATCTTCAGGAATTGATAATATTTTTGTAAAATATCTCATCTGGTAAAAAATATTCTTGACTTAGGTTGGGCTATAATTTCAATTAAAAAATATGTTTAAGTAATAACATTTTTTTTTTGCTAAACTAGGAAAGGAATGTAAAGTCATGAAACAGTCATTCTAAATTGCGACTATTTTGTATCTGAAAAGCAAACTGTATATTTTTGTAAATGCATCTATGCCGTGCCTAAATATGTAGGTGATATCATGCACATATTGTACATAGACTCAGAAAGAAATCTACTTTTCGTGTCTTTGTCCATGTGTTACCAATTCAAAATGTCCATGTGTTACCAGACCCCAATTTTTTTTTTCAAATTAATATTTTGATATTAAGACCTGGATATCTTAATAAACCCTTCTAGACATAGTATTAAATAATAACTTTGAAAAAAATCTTTTAGGAACATGCATCTGGGGGCTTTAAAAAGAATTTAAAAAATTGAAAATTTTTTTGTTAATTTGATGTCCATGTGTTACCGAGTATATAAGACCCCTAAAATGCAAGTTAAAAAAATGAAACTGGCATATTTTCATGATTTTACCTTCTCCCGCATATTGTTGCCTTTCTAAAATGGCATAGATTGCATTTTTGTGATAATTAGTTCAGAAGTTATGGACTAAAATATGATGAAAAGTAGTAGACACCATGGGCTCTAAATTCCTAGACCAGGCGCAGGCGCGGCGCAGGGTGTGTCAAGGTGTATGTTGCAATTTCGTGCCCGGCGTAGCCTGGTGCAAGTACTCCTCTGTCCCGCCTCTGCCCCACCTTCCGGCGCAAGTAAAAGAGAGGGGTAGGGGTAAAGGTTTAAGTGGGTTTAACACAGCCGAGTCAACTCTTTACCAATAAAATGAGCTCCTCTCCTCACCTTAGTGTTGAAATAAATAAGCCTCTGTCCTATATCCTCATGATGCGTTAATGTTGCATTTTTCTTTGCTGCTTCAGGCTTGTTTTCTGCACTGCTTACGTCTATATTAAGCATTACGAATACGAGGCATTCTCGAATTATTACCATTAGCAAACTTGAATGGAATTTCAAAACGAAAACTACGTCAGATCATTCAAACTTATGAAGTTGGAATGAAATACGACGGTTGCTCGTTTATTTCTTCTGCCTGCATCATTGGGAAGAGAAACGATGGATAGCGTGTTCCTTTTATTACACCCTGTTGCTGCTAAAAATTTTTTCATAAACATGCATGGACAACAATGCAAGATCCTTTCCACATTTAATTTCAATATGTGATCTTAACTCAGTACGAGATCATAGCAATCAGGCTGTATTCCTTTCCCCCACTAAAAACGATAAAACCTAAGTGACAATAATAGAAGCCTAGTATTAAGCTGCTTGCACACTGGACGCGAAACGAATTTTTCGCACTACAGGTTGTGTTGAACGCAGTGTCTCGTGTCCGAAAGCCTGACAGGGTTTTTGTATATCTCTGTGTCCGACAGTCGATTATTGTTTTTAATTTCTTCAAACCTTCTGACTCTTAGATATAAAACGTGAATGTTTTGATAAGAGGGCTCAGTTCTTCAAGATGAGTACCAAGAATTTCAATCATTGTTTCCGTTTAAGCTCTGCTCAATAAAGTGAGTCGACATTGGCGCCGGACAATGTACAATGACTCCGTGTCTGACAGCCAAAAAAAAAAAAAGAGGATGATTAGAACAGATTGACAATGAAATAAAGAATAAAAAGAAACATTTTAAGAACAGAACATCCAATGAACACTGCGATTTATTTATTGGCGGGTCATCTTTTTTGGATGTCTCGTTTGTTGGTGATATATTTTTATTCTTTATTTCGTTATAAATCTGTTCTCATATCAATACTTTTACTTTTTGCTGGCTGCTGGACATGGAGTATTTTGCATTTTGCGTCAGTCTTGATGGTGCATGCAATAATTTATTCACACTGTCAATGGTCATGGAATTGATTTGCTCTCTGATTGCAAGCACTAGCCGATTTTATCTCTGCTGTGGAAATACAGCTTGAATCTGTTAGACCCATCTGACTAATTTTCAGAAGAAAGCCTGAATAAAGACCATTGTCTATCTTCAACGGAAGAAAACAGACGAATAGTCTAAAAAGACCAAGAAAAGTCGATAGCTATCAATTTGCATTTTGTGAAGGTCGAACACAAACATGGCCAAGTTTGCACGTCTAATAATTCCTGGAATACTCTGAAAAATTTGAACTTTTATGACCTTCGGACACAGACACAGGTCAAGTTTCCATTACTTGTGGCAACCGCCTTTAATCTACCATCAGCACAATCGATATAGATACTATAATTTATGTCCTTATTCAGATAGTTACATTAAATAGTGCTTCCCGGTATTATTTATTGCATTGAAATGTGCCTGACATTCTAGAAACCTGCTTGTGAGGTTTCGGTGACGTGTGCGCACTGCGCGCCGGTCAGCCAAATTACCACTGCACAGAAAGTAACCCAGTTTGGAGATGGCGAGCTTTCTGCGCAACTCCAGTGGAGACTTTTTCTACGAAATTGTCACTGCGTCTTGATGAATATGTGACACCTCCCCCTACTACGCCGCCACACCCATCTCGGCGCACTTGCGTCTACCAAATAGCCAAAGTGGCTGCGCACGGTGTTGCACCGCACGAAATTACCACTGCGCGGACTGCGCCACGCTACGCCACCTGCGCTGCGCCAAGAAATTGGAGCCCCATGCGTTACCATCATGACTTGGCCCTTCTCTCAGATAGGTAGAACACAAAACCAAGCTGGCGTGCACTGGCGTGCACAGATGTTGATGTGTTTGAGAAATGAACGACATAAGATGCCTGCCCTCCTTTGACCGCAGAAGGTTCGGCTGTCATGCATCGCTGTCATTTATGGGAATGTGTCTGCATTTCCTCATGGCCCTGCACCTGCTGTTGATACAGGGGGTGTTGGTGCTGTCGTATCTGTTGGGCTCTTCCTGTAACCTTGAGTAAGTCTCTGTACCTGCTTTTGCCTCCAGGGTATTGGTCCTTGCTTTGCACACCACTTGGATAAATGTGCCATCTAAATATTTGTTTATGAAAGGCAGTTCCTAAAACTCCTTTACTGGAGTTGACTGCAGTATTAGATGTATTTGAAAGATTTTGTGTCAACAATTTTATTTTCCCGACATGATAGTGAAGTATTTTCTGTCCTCTTACCATGCTGCTGTACCAAATTTGAGGTTGTATGGAATTGAAGGTGCTTTTTAATTATAATATGGGCTTCAAAAGTAACTTTTTATATTTGGTGAGCCACTTGATTGAAATATTACCTCAGTTTTCCAAAGAGCCTGAATCATGATGCTTGTAAATGCATGTTTTATTGTTTAACCCCTTTGCGTAGAATACACATGCCATTATTTTTCCTGTTATGTAGGAGCTCTTTTAGGCTTTATAACTCAGTGTTTGTGTCACAGAGACTCTGGAAAATTATTCCAGTGAAGCAAACATTGGGAAATTTAATTGCGTAATTATTTAGAAATTAAATTTCAGAATTTACCAGCGTCTGTGCAAAGTTTTATTTTCCCTTTTCCATGTCGACCTTCAGGGTTTTGGGACTTTGGTGTTTCACTTCACTGAAGGCAGTTCATTACACAGTTGACTCCCAGGTGGGGCTTTGGTGGTGGAAACAATTATTAGACCATGTGGCTTTACAAGGGTAAACTTCGCCATCTTTGTATCTACGAAGAGATATTTATATTTCTCATAGGTTTTGGTGAATTTGCTGATGATGGTTTGGTCAGAGCATTGGTTGCAGCACAGTGCTGCACAGTGCATCGCTAACAGGATCTTACTTCCTTGTGTTTTGTTCATGATTATAACCAAGGAGCTGCCTGGAGCACTTAATGTTTCTGAGTTGATATTGTTGGTGAGCCATATGAACATGTGGTAAGTTGATGTCACTGTGTAATGGGAACTGCCTGGTATTGCCTCAGTGCCGAACTACGAAATATTCATTTTTCCATTTTTAAAAGTGGAGAAGGAAAAAGTTTTCAAGCGAGGCTTGACGGCAACTTCCTCAACTGCTCACTTTCCTCTTAGGCAATGTGAAGCTGGGCTACATCTTTGATTTCTAAGAAGCAGAATAAATTACTGACTGACATCCAAACACAATGAATCACTGCCTGCCTCACTTTGACCTCCAGAGGTTTGACTCCTGCCCATAACAGTCATCTATAGGAATGTGTGTTTTTTCCCTCGTAGCCCTGCACCTGCTGTAGATACTGATGATGGAGAGCAGTCAAGGCCCCGGCTGTGCCTTCAACACTCAGGAGCCCATGGTGGAGGGCCCTCCATATTGCTTTGGGAGTTGTGAGGGGGGGGACCTGCAAGGCCGCGGGTACGCCATCCGCAGCCGAACCAAGGCTCGCAGTCTGTCTGCCTCCAGCGACTACAGGTACGAGCAGCACGTCTCCCTGCCTTTATGGGTACAGGTTTAACCCTCCCGCAAAGACGGTCAGGTATAAAAATTACCTCTCCCTACCTATATGGGCACAGATTTAATCCTCCTGCAACGACAGTCAGGTACGAACATTGCCTGTCCCTGCCTATATGGGTACAGATTTAACCCTCCTGCAATGACAGTCAGGTACGAACATTGCCTGTCCCTGCCTATATGGGTACAGATTTAACCCTCCCGCAAAGACGGTCAGGTATAAAAATTACCTCTCCCTACCTATATGGGCACAGATTTAATCCTCCTGCAACGACAGTCAGGTACGAACATTGCCTGTCCCTGCCTATATGGGTACAGATTTAACCCTCCTGCAATGACAGTCAGGTACGAACATTGCCTGTCCCTACCTATATGGGCACAGATTTAATCCTCCTGCAATGACAGTCAGGTACGAACATTGCCTGTGCCTGCCTATATGGGTACAGATTTAACCCTCCTGCAATGACAATCAGCAACAAACATTACCTCTCTCTGCACTCCAGGGGTACAGATCTAACCCGCCAGCAACGACAGTCAAGTACAAACATTACCTCTCCCTGCCTATATGGGTACAGATTGAACCCTCCCGCAATGACGGTCAGGTACAAACATTGCCTGTCCCTGCCTATATGGGTACAGATTTAACCCTCCAGTCACAACAGTCAGATGCGAACATTACCTCTCCCTGCCTATATGAGTACAGATTTAAACCTCCAGCAACGACAGTCAGGTACAAACATTACCTCTCCCTTGGATTATAGGTATGATCTTTAGCCCTCCAGGGACTGCAGCTATGAATGTCTCCTCCAAATGCAACTGAAGGTGCACAACATTACGTCCACATGTAACTGCATGTTCAAACATTACCTCCACATGCGACTGCTGGTACCAACATTACCTCCACATCTCCTGTATCGTCGTCATGGTCTGGTCTGGGTTTGATAAACTGCAGGCATTTTATGAAGCCAAATAGCTGATTGTGCTGGATAATGGAACAGAGGACAGCCTAGAATGGCTCTTTTTACTTCAGTCAATGTTCTACCTCTGTTGGTGTTCCAAATTATCTAGTGACCCATTTTATTCTGCTGACTTTTATTCTGCTTTTTAGGTCACCTGAGCCGAAGGCGTGACCTATTGCGATCCCCTTTTGTCCGTCGTCGTGCGTCGTCCGTAAACTTTTCCTTGTGAACAAAATAACTTAAGTATTTATGAACCAATTTTGATGAGACTTTGTATGCAGGCTTATATCCATAAGATCTTGGACGAGTTCGAAAACCAGATTGATTCGATCATATTTGATGGAGTTATTTCCCTTTGTTGTATTATTATCATTAGCAACCTTGTGAACACAATAATTTTAGTAAATATTGGTAATTTTCATGAAACTTTGCATGCTGGCTTATATCTATAAGATCTCAAAGAAGTTCGAAAACCAGACCGATTCAATCAAATTTGATGAAGTTATTGCCCTTTGTTATATTGTCATCATAAGCCACATTGTGAACACAACAACTTAAGTAAGGGTCATTTAAGGATGTGTCGTGTTTAGGTTTTGGAGGAAACTGGAGTATACCTGGAGAAAACCAACAACCTGTGGTTGGTACTTGGCAACTGCCTGTACAGTTTGAGGGGAAAATGCCCCGCGGGATGCGGTTTTACCTCAAGTAGAAAAGTAACTTGACATTTCTTAATGAAGGTATTATTCCTTCCGTTTTTGTTTAAACGCAAAATGAAGTTTTTATGAGCATATTCACAGACCGTACCGACCAAACCTATGTATTGTCAACTGTTAGTGCAAGCCTATTGTCTCACATTTACTTTTTTATACCTAGATATGCTGGAAACCAGTTGTCTTTATAGATGGAAGTGTCTTGAGGTGCTTTATAAAAATTGTGAATTTCATGACCCCCAGGTTCCATGTTTGCCCCTGGGGAGGGGGTCAAGTTTACTATAGTTTATACTGTATAGGAAAATGATACTTTTGGGTATATTCTGTTTAATTTCTACTGGAAATCATTCACACTTGATTGACATTACAACAATGAGATGATATTGTGATATTTTTGACAGTTTCCCTTACCCAGGGGCTAAGGGGAAGGGCCTAAGGGTCAAAATGGCTTGAGAAATCTTCTTTGCTTAAAGAAAATAGCCACAAGTTATATACATACAATTTAGAATACTCTATTGTTTATGATACTGGTTTCCATTAATCTGATCCCTGGGGTCAAAATTAGGGCCACGCCTAATGGCCAAGGTTTAACATTGGATATACTATACTCAGGTGACCGTTAAGGCCCATGGGCCTCTTGTTTAATAAGTCCCTGCAGACACAGGAAGTCCCGAATGACTGGAAGTGGTTGTCCCAGTCTCCAAATTAGTGGCCCAAAGACTCAATGATTTTAGACCTGTTGCCTTGACATCGATTGTGATGAAAAATTTTGAGAAATTGGTAAGGTCTGAGATCATAAGAGAAGCAGAACATGCTCTTGATCCAATGCAGTATGCATATAGGCCGCATAGGGGAGAAGAGGATGCCACGGTTACCCTGCTTAACTGTTATTTTCAAAGAAATGGGTCGATGCAGCTGTGCAATTAGCATTTGTAATGTGAGATCATACAGACATTCTGTAGAAGTGAAGTTTTACTTCGTGTACCAGAGCCGCTGAAAACAGCTTGGAAAAAGAAGACCCTGCCAGTATCACTATGTACCCAAAGCTCTGGCCTCGAAAAGCTACGGCAATCAAAGGGCTCAGAGGAGCGAAGACGCCCTCGAGTTAACATTACTCTTAAAGAAATGCAACCTGCCCGAATCAGCCACTCATTTAAATAGGTTCATTGTATAAAAAATAACACACCTTTTCTCTTATTTACACATTTGGTGCATATTTTATGTGTAAAACGTTTTGCGTCTGTGCTCAGGGAGAATTTTTTTGGGAAACTTATTTCAGACTTATTGTTGACTGTATCAAGTCACACATTTTATTTTTGAGTTTTTTTTTTTTTATCCCACCGGCATATAATGCGGGGGGAAATGGCGATCAGTGTGTCAGTCTGTCCGTCCGTCTGTAATAAAATCGTTTCCGGACCAGAACTTGAAAACTATACCACTTACAAACACCAAATTTGATATGGAGCGTCTCCTTATGGTCTAGTTGTGCCTTTTGGAGGTTTCGGTCCGTCCGTTTGTCCAGGCAACCTGTAGGTTACACAACCTACAGCCGGGGGGATCCGCCATTGCCAGATGGCTCTTGTTTACCACCTAATGACTCTGGACATGAAAAATCAGAAATGTATGCTAGTGTACACACATGGTTAAGTATCACTGTAAAACTAGTGTGTTTTGGTTGATCTGAGATTCCGCACTGGAGGGCTGACCCTCTTCCAGTCCCCACTAGCTCCGCGCATCGGTGAAATCGTTTTTTTTTTTTTTTGTTGTTGTTGACTATCTAGAGAGCAGGTCTGCAGCAGATGGGGAACCAATTAAAGTAGATGCTAATTGGATTTCCTAGTCCAAGTCACGTGACTCGCTCTGAAGACTGGAGCCTTTTGAAACGCTTCTGTGTGGTGTTACTTTTAGCCCTCCTCCCACCTCACTTACGAACCCTCCCCCCCCCCCCCCCCCCCCCCCCAAACTGCTGTATGCTGACTTCCCTTCTCTGGAGTCCTCTGGCCAGTAGTCTCCTCCCTGTCAGGGGGCAGCAGCCTGATCATTTTTCCAGATTCTCCATGGCTATAGCTCGCTGTGCCGAGCGGTAACCCTGTCCCAAATGGCCTGCGCAGTTTTTTTCTTGATGATGCCTTTTTGATATGTGTCGCTGTGATGATGACTCCAGTGGGAAAATTCCTTCATATCACTCTCAGATAAATGTGCTGCTTGATATGTTTTTCTTGAGCAGACTGATATAATAGAGATTTGCTGGGTTCTTTTCCCCCCTAAAGATCTCTGGAATGTGTGTATATATATTCTTGTATGTTGGATGAAGAGAGACTTTTCTTGGATACCTGTTCCAATTCCAGAGAATCTGTTTCCTTTCCTTTCCCTTTCCCTCTAAATGCTGGCAGATGAAAGCTAGACAGCTGTATTTGGTATTCCAGTTTTAAAAAAATCACACTGTGCAAAACTGTATGTGTCGCCAGAAAAAAATCTTATTCCAAAAAAGTTGGCACATCATGGGAAGAGCAAATAAAATAAAAAATGCAGAATTTGAAAAGTCTATTCACCCTCTTATATTATGAAAATGGTACAACACATTATTTTAGGGTAATTGCTTTTTGAAAATAAGTTCCCAAGCTGCATAATTGTATGAGGCCTCAGTTACTGCACATTTTGTTTTATTGTGCGCCAGACATTCTCGGGTGGAGACCAATCAGGACTGCAGGCAGGCCAGTCTGGCACCCGCACTCACTGTTTACGCAGCCTTACACTTATGGTCTATGCAGAGAGTGGTTTGGCGTCATCTTGCAGGAAAATGCAGGGATGCCCCTAGAACAGACAACGTTTAGGTGGCAGCATGTGTTGCTCCAAACATTTGTTCATAGATTTCTGAGGTGAAAGTACCCTCGTGAAAGGGCAAGTCACCCCCACCATATCCAGTGATGCATCTCCTTATCATGATAGGGGCAGGGTTTTGAACATTTTACTCATTCAGAGGTGGTTTTTGGCCTTGTCAATTATGCACAAAGTCTTAACTGGATTCTTTCCATCTTTAAATCATATGACATACTGTAGATGATGAAAAGCCCAAATTCATACTGAATTGTCTTTGGAGACATTTGTCGTTAGTGATGGATTAAGCTTATACATCTCTTGGCAAATCGGTGAGCCTCAATCCACCTTTGCTCTTGAGGGACTAAACCATTTTTGGAGGTTCTTTTTATACTGTAACATAATGAGCTCACCTGCTTAACATCATAAATTTCACATCACCTTATTATGGACACTTATCACTTTATTATTTCCCCTAACTTACACCAACTTTGCAAAAAAAAATATTTTCTGTAAACAATTGAATTTTCAACTGAAGCATAAAGTTATGTTTTGAACTGTTTTATTATAGTGGATAGAGAATGTGCTCTTCAAAACACTCCTTTTTGGGTTTTTTTTTTTTTATTTTTTTTTTTTTTTGCATTTTCCTGAATGTGCCAACTGTCTTGGAATTGGGATTAAATGTTAATAAAATGATGGCCCACCTTACAGCATGCTGTGAGCAGTATACTCCAGCATAGTTTAGTATGCTATGGGATGGAATAAGTACGCTTTTTGTTTGAAGGGTCTGGATTTTTATGGCGTAATTGCAGGTTATATAGGTACTTCCGCTGCACCTTCAAGCTACATTTGGGAGATTCCTCTTTCATTTCTGTTCTTGTTTGTATCCCATGTTTATCTCTGTACAGTGGAAAGTTTGTTCAGTATGAATTTCCTGGTTGTCTTAGTTTTTATTTGATGTTGGTCTTAGACAAATACCAATGCTTGCCTGCTCGTTCATATCCTTAAATCAACTTTTTGCATCACTATGCTAGCTGAATATTATCAGCAAATATTATCTGGAACATGAAGTTCGCATGCCTCCTATTTAACAAAATTTCTGCTTTCCCTGATAGTCTCGGTTCTCTGTGGTTTTGTAATCAGAAATGTGAACCAGTGCCGATTCGACATCCTGCTGTCAATGACTGTTTTTAATCAGATCAATTTGTTGGATTCCCAAGTCATTTGAAATGACTTCTTACCATTAATTAAAGTCATAAATGTACAAAAAAAGTTTTTTTTTTTTTTTTCTTTATTTTCCTATGAGGAACACTTTAGCGCTAAATGGTGACCTCACACTGGGAGCTGAGAGTCCAAAAGTTCAACTCAGTCTCATCTTGTCTTGTTAAACTGCACACATTCAGTTGAGCTTGAGTGCTGAGATCAATGATTAATTTGGAAAGCAGAGTATCCTTCACTGACGTAAATGGTTTATCTGCCACATGTTCTCGCGAATCCTGGTTTACCGGTGCCAATGCTCTGCTGTGAGAAGACTATTCTTAAGAAGTTATTTGCATGGGTGTGATTTATTTATTTATTTAATTTTTTTTTTGTGTGTGGAAACTATTATGATTTTAGATAAGATGGTGTGCAGAGGAAGTGGAGCGGATGGCGTTATATGCTATCATAAAAATCTGGGCTGGTTAGTAATTCCACTTTTCTGTATCTCGTCCATGCTGCCTGATTTTTTTAGGAGGACCCAGTCTCTTCATGGGCCGAGTCCTGTGACCACCTTTGGACCGAAAGCCTGCATGCTTCAGAACCCTAAAACAGTGATGTGAGTATGTGTCGAACCCTAAAGCCGTGGTGTGTGTGTGTTTGTGGAACCCTAAAGTAGTTTTGTGTGTGTGTGTTTGTGTGTGTGTGCACGGAACCCTAAAGCAGTGATGTGCTTGTGTGTGTGTGTGTGTGTGTGTGAGAACACAGAACCCGAAAGCAGTGATGGGAGTATAACTGAATATTTTTCATCATTTATCGGATACCTTCTCCCTAAAGGACTTGGAGCTGCTCAGACTAAGCAGGGGCCAATGCCCTGGTGTAATGTTGGGTTACGGGCCAGAAGCTACACTGATTCTGTTGTGGCTACACTGGGGCCTGTCGCCACAGTCCAACTCTGTACAGCCAGCGCCTGATGCAGACTGTAGGACCCAGCTGTGTGCAGTCAGAGGGGGCACTTGTCTGTGTGTAGTCAGTGAGGGGTGTTGCCTGTGTGCAGTCAGAGGGGGGCGCTGGTTGTGTGTGGTCAGAGGGGGCGCTGCCTGTCTTTTCTGGAGCTGATGTATTTTAAAGAGAGTTGTGTATAAGTAGGAGCTGGGAAAGTTCAGAAAGAGTTGTGTTTGAGCACGACTTGGGAAAGGTCAGAGAGTTGTGTTTCAGCAGGACCTGGGAAAGGTCACAAAGAGAGTTGTGTTTGAGCAGGACTTGAGAAAGGTTAGAAACAGAGTTGTGTTTGAACGGGATCAAGGAAGGTCAGAAAGAGAATTGTGTTTGAGCTGGACCTGGGAAAGGTGAGAAAGAGAGTTGTTTGAGTGGGATCCAGGAAAGGTCAGAAAGAGAGTTGTGTTTGAGCAGGACCTGGGAAAGGTGAGAAAGAGAGTTGTTTGAGTGGGATCCAGGAAAGGTCAAAAAGAGAGTTGTGTTTGAGCAGGACCTGGGAAAGGTCACAAAGAGAGTTGTGTTTGAGCAGGATCGGGAAAGGTCAGAAAGAGAGGTATGTTTGAGCAGGACCTGGGAAAGGTCAGAAAGAGAGTTGTGTATAAGAAGGACCTGGGAAAGATCAGAAAGAGAGATGTGCATTAGCAGGACTGGGGAAGGTCAGAAAGAGAGTTGTGTTTGAGCAGGACCGGGAAAGGTCAGAAAGAGAGTTGTGTATGAGCAGGACCGGGGAAGGTCAGAAAGAGAGTTGTGTATGAGCAGGTCGGGGAAGGTCAGAAAGTGAGTTGTGTTTGAGCGAATTTTAAGGGTTAAAAATTCCCTGACTAAGAAATAATTCTTTTTCATAAAATCACCTGTTGCACAATTATTGGCACCTCTAACAATTCCTAGGAAAAAAATGCAATTGAAGTATTTCTGTCATTTCTACAGTAGTTTACAAAGTTGATCAGAGTATCTAGGAACATTTCATTTGTAAATCATCACTTCCAGTTTCCCTGGTGTATAAATATGACATGACACAGAGGCCATTTCTCTTATCCACTCTTCAACATGGGAAAGACAAAGGAACACACCATTCAAGTAAGGCAGATGTGTGTCGACCTTCACAAGTCAGGCAATGGCTACAAGAAAATAGCCACTCGGCCTGCACCTGCCCATATCTGCTGTCAGAGGAATCCTCAAGAAGTTTAGAACAACTGGAACAGTGGTAAACGTCTGGAGTTCGCTAAGCGGTACTGGGACTTCAGCTGGGACCATGTGCTTTGGTCAGATGAGACCAAGATGGAGCTTTTTGGCAACAAAGACTCTAAGTGGGACTGGCGGAACACAAAAGATGAGTATGCAGGAAAGCACCTCATGCCCACTGTGAAGTATGGGGGAGGATCGGTGATGCTGTGGGCCTGTTTCTCTTCCAGAGGCCCTGGGAACCTTGTTAGGGTGCATGGCATCATGAACGCTTTGAAATACCGGAACATTTTAAATGAATATCTGGTGGCCTCTGCCCGAAAGCTGAAGATGGGTCGTCACTGGGTCTTTCAGCAAGATAATGACCCTAAACATGTGGCCAAATCTACACAGAAATGGTTCACCAGACACAGAATCAAGCTCCTCCCATGGCCATCTCAGTCCCCAGACCTCAACCCCATTGAAAACCTGTCGAGTGAGCTGAAGAGGAGAGCGCAGAGGAGAGGACTCAGGTCGCTGGATGATTTCGAGAGATTGTGCAAAGAGGAATGGCCAAAGATCCCTCTTTCTTTTTTCTCCCATCTTGTGTAACATTATAGGAGAAAATTAGGTGCTGTTTTGTCGGCAAAAGGGGGTTGTACGAAGTATTAACATCAGGGGTGCTAATAATTGTGGCACACGTGATTTGATGCAAAAGAATTATTTCTTAATTTGGATTTTTTTCCCACTGAATAAATGCACTTGAATTAGAGGTTGGATTTTCCTCTTTTTTTCATTGTGGTCCTATATTATTTAGAAAAAAAATGATTTTATTAGAAGCTAAAGAACACATTTTAACCAGGGGTGCCAATAATTATGGAGGAGGCTGTATTTATAAGAAGGACCTAGCAAAGGTCAGAAAGAGAGATGTGTTTGAGCAGGACCTGGGAAAGGTCAGGAAGAGAGTTGTATATAAGCAGGACCTGAGAAAGGTTAGAAAGAGAGTTGTGTATAAGCAGGACTGGGGACAGGTCTGAAAGAGAGTTGTATATAAGAAGGACCTGGGAAAGGTCAGGAAGAGAGTTGTGTAGCAGCAGGACCTGGGAAAAGTCAGAAAGGGAGTTGTGTTTGAGCAGGACCTGGAAAAGGTCAGAAAGAGAGATGTGTTTGAGCAGGACCAAGGTCCTGCACATACACATCTCTTTCTGCAGATTGACTTTACAAAGACGGCCTTTTTCGCACATTACACACAGGGCTCAAAGCTCGAAAAATTGCCATGCCGGAAAAATGAAATTACTGGGGGATCGTCCAAGAAAAATTAGTTGCCCCCTAATGCACTTTGTGATGGTCAGAGCCAGAGGTGTATAGTAACGGGGTACATGTACTACGTTACAGTAGCCTACTTAAGTAGTTTTTTTTTGTTTGTTTGTTTGTTTGTTTTTTAGGATTTGTACTTTACTTGAGTTTTAACTTTTACTCTACTACATTTAAAAGATAAAAGTATCACCTCGTTACGTTGACATTGGTCACTTCTTTACTAGTTACAAATTAATATATGAATGTAATTCATCATAAGGATTATATGGATTTGGCGCGTTCGAGAACAACAGTGCTGGGCAGGGTTTCTTCGTACAGATGTTGATGCCGGTGGACATGAAGCTGCAAATTTATGCACGCAGTTACAATATTCTATCACTAGATGGCACACCAGGATCAGTTACTGAATATTCACCAGCAAGCCAGGCTGAAACACGGTTTTATGGACGAGTTCACTCCTATTTTAAATGCTACTTTTATTAAAGCATTTACATTATGATATTGACACTTTTAGTTAAGCTAATCCCGAGCATTTATTGCCCTACTGTTTAAATGCTATATGTTAACATGGGACAAATAGGCCTTTCCAATACTAATGATTTCTATAGCTGAATGTGTAAAATAGCAAGTGACTATTCAACTCTGACAACTGTACACTGTCTGTTGTATGCAGTCACAAAGTGATGGATATGTGCGCCCGTAGATACCCCCGAAAAATGCTCTTCATCAATCCATTCAGTGAGAATTAAAAATTTCCATAAGATGACTTTGTAGCTCTGCATGCCTACTGAATATGCCTAATGTGCAAGTAGGAA
Organism: Gymnothorax reevesii; assembly: GCA_029721435.1. Taxonomy (NCBI): domain Eukaryota; kingdom Metazoa; phylum Chordata; class Actinopteri; order Anguilliformes; family Muraenidae; genus Gymnothorax; species Gymnothorax reevesii. The sequence continues at coordinate 39,442,128 of CM056585.1, forward strand.
ATTCACTTCAGAGTGAATTAAATACCATTATTTAATTGTTAATGAATAATATAATAATATTATTAAGATAAGATAATTGTTAATGGAAAAAAAATGCATTTTTTTCGGCTAACTATTAGACCTTGAATTTTCGTTCCCAGATGCCAGGAAAACGCGCATTTGGCACTTTCATTTTCAAATTTTTCTGGGGGAGGGCCCCAGACCACCCCTCGAGGCTTCGCGCCTTCGGCGCTTGTATGGGGGCTGTGCCCCCCCTTTCCAAAATTCCTGAATCTGCCCCTGAAATATGCCACTCAAAAGTGACGCTGAATGCCTAAGAGTTGACGGGGATGTGTTATTACAAAAACTGACCACAACTGATAATGTTGAGAGTTTTCGGAGTTTCCGTAATGGTAATTTAAATGAATGATTGAAAACAGGTCATGACCAATCATTATTTTTAAGGGATGGGTTTGAGCCTCCCCTATCGCCAGTTCACCAGCCGCCACTGTTTGTTTAATTTCAGATACATTTTGAACATACACGAATATATCTGTTAATTATAACCATATCATACCATACCACCATCGAAGGAGTTTAACACTACAATTTAAGAAATAGAAGCATATAAGAAATGGAAAGAAATTTCTTTCATTGGGGACCCATTGAATTTCCCAGGGACCCACTCAAATCACCACCTGTGGGTCCCGGGGACTCACTTAATTCAAAAGCTATCTACATCACTGGTGTATTAGAAAGGTTAGATCTGTTTTACAGGGCTCTTTCTGATGTCTTTACCTCTGCATCTGATGAATGCTCCTGTTATTTGGCCTGTTATCCTATTCATTTTATTATTCGTATTAGTATTATTTTAATATTGATGTTCTTTGATCATTTTTAGTAATGATTATAAGAAATGTAACAAGTATAATGATAATAATTGTTGATATACAGGCTGTGGAAATCCCCCCCCCTTCGCCCCTCAGGAAACGGGAAGTCCTTTGAAGTAAAAAGCAGATCTATCTGCAGCCATTTTGCTTTTGCTTAAAACTCCCACAGTTACCCCTCCATTAGAGATAGGTGTTGATGATGATTGCGCACACACACACACACATACTCACCCTCAAACATGCACACACACACTCACCCATTCTTACCCACACTCACATACTCACCCTCACACACACCCTCACCCACGCACACTGTCACACTCACCAGCCCACACACGCAAACGCACTCGCCCACGCGCGCACACACTCACCCATAGTGGAAGAGTACGTCCCAGCATGTCAATGAATTGCATGGTTTGTTAATATGAATTGGGATTTTTCTTGAGTTTTTGTATGGATCAGTGCAGCAGTGTCCCTACAGTTTCAGCTGTGCCCACTGTGGCCACTACAGTGATCTCTTACTGACATAATTACACAGCAGCACACACATTCACCAGTCTTGGCTCTCTGCAACCAGGATAAAAAATGGCCAGGGGATTATAGATGTGTTCAAAGAACCTTTTTCCTTCATGTTTCATAAAAAGGTATGTGTGGTTGCTGTCAACTTCTTTTACAAACTGTGTACTGTAAGGAAATGACCACTGCGTGTCATTGGACAAATTTAATTTAGTTGCTAAACGGTTTACTTGTGAAATTATATTGTGACGCATACACAGATTTTAATGAAAGGGACATTTCTAGGAAATTGAAGTTGTTACACTCTGGTTCACATGACTAGGAACTTTATGACTCCAGTTTTGTAATGAAGCTTGTGATGGAAGGATTCTCATTTTATACTGCTGCTTCTGACTCCAATGATCATGTGTAACACCTTTCCCAAATCAGGAGCAGTGGATGTGCGGTTTCTTTGTAATTATACAAGAGTTTGTTTTGCTTGGCATTGCCAGACTTTTTTGCAGTATGATATTGCAGTTTTGGGCTTGTGTGTGTGTGTGTGTGTGTGTGTGTGTGTGTGTGTGTGTGTGTGTGTGTGTGTGTGTGTGTGTGTGTGTGTGTGTGTGTGTGTGTGTGTGTGTGTGTGTGTGTGTGTGTGTGTGTGTGTGTGTGTTCTGTGCCTGTCGGATTTGGAGGTAGAAATTATGCGGTCGTTCCCTTCACACTCTGTGGGTCATTGTACCGTTTTGTACTGGTTACAAAAGGATTCCTGTTATATCAGAGGAAAGGGGATCTGTCATGTAACAGAGTGGTAATGCTGTCCGTTTTAGGCTGAGATGAACCACACGGATTAACTCGTCAGTGCAAGCTTGCGGGCCAAGAGCGCAAACCACACTAATGTTGAAGCATTTTTGTGTTTCACAAATTTAATTGCCGACTTATGATATTTTTACTTGTTTTGATAATTTAATAGTGTTTCAATTATTTCACTTGTGAGTGTTGTTATCAACTGGAGCTGGTTTTGGAAAGTGTGCTCCTTACAAAACAGCACTGCCTCAGTTTCTATTCGCCTGTCAATCCGCAATGTCCTTCCCGTCCCATCTCCTCTCCATTCCCAACAGCAGTCACTGAAGCTCTGTTAGTACAATGTACACTTATTATGTACACACACATGGTTTTCCAGTCAAGGCCATCTTGTGTGACTGGTCTTTCAGTTTCAGTCATAGAGTTGCCTCAACAAAGCCTCTGACCTCTTTACATCTGTTTGGGGAAATAGTTGCTCCTTGTGTTTGTCTTTCTGTGTGTCGGCCGTGGCTTTTGGCTTTAATGAAGAGAGTGTTGGGTGCGGCTCGCTGCTCGGTAGTTGATGATGACAGTGGGTTGAGTGCGGATTGGAGATGGAGTGATGGGCGGGGTGGGTGGAGGAGAAGAACGGGTCGAGGAAACAGAGGATGTGCTCCCTCGCACTGCGTCAGGAGAAGAGCAGACGCTTTGCGCGTGAGGGAACGGCGGGAATAAGGCGGTCAGCCTTATTAACATGTTCATGCTGTTGTGAGCCACGGGAACCTCATTCAACGAGTCCAATGGTTTAAAAAAAAAAATCACTTCCTCTCCCGAAAACAATGAAAATGCAATATCAGTCGATAAGTTGAGCATTGTACCTTTCAGCGTCCTTTAAATTTGTGTTTGTGTCTGGTTTGTTTGAACCTGGCTGGTCAATGCTTCAGAACAATGATAATTTTCTAAGTTGAAAGTAAAGTGGTTCTACTTCTGAAATTCAAGCCAGATTTACAGTGGGGGTTAAAGTTCTTGCTGGAGGCTGAAGATGCCATTGAGCTGATTAGAAGCTGACTTTGTGCTGATGAATCGGAGGCACGGGAATTCCTTGTTCTGTTACTTCCTCATTCTCAGACATCATGGTGTGACCAGCCAATCATATCACGCAAAGTCCTCCTGTGGGCCGGACTACTCCTTTGTGGGCAGGTTTTGCATGACATCACCCTTTCAGGACTGGCTTAAAGTGCTGAGAAGGCATGACCCAGCTGCAGTGTGTCACTGGAGTTTCAGACCTGATAAGAGCAAGCAGATTTCTCTCGACACAGAATGAATGGGGGAAGCTGGAGCCGGGACCATTCAGACCTGCTTTTCGTGGTGGAGCAGCACAAGGCTTAAACTGGAGCTTTAGGTTGTGACTTTTCTTGGGCTCTAATGCTCTTGTAAATCGGACTTATTTTTATTACTGCTAGAATGAGTGTTTTCCTTTAGCATTGTGTCACTTTAGGTCAGGAAACAGAGCGTGCTTTAGGGAAGAGCCGCTAACTTAATATATTGTGGCACTCGTCGCATGCAAGACATCATGAAATTCAGCCAGTGTGTCCCAGAGATCGCTGCCGGCGATAGCAACAACAACAGAGTGTGGATGTGGTGAGTAGAGCCTTTTATGTATTTTGTTAACTCTGATTCTCTCTGAGAATTTTCAGTGGTGCGATGTGGGATGAGATGAACGGTGTTTCTGACATCTGAATGTTTCACAAGCGGCAGTCAGTCAGGTGGGATGCTCAAATCTGTTGTGACACTTGGGGAATGTGGTGTCTGGAGCCATTCTTGGTTCCTCATCATAGTCTCGGCGGGTTGTTTTTGCGCTCAGTGATGTTTATGGCATGCGAGCGGTGATGTGTGTCATGTGTGTGGTTGGCCTATGCAGCAGCTGTGTTGACACTAGAGGCTTGTCTCTCATGTAGCTGCAGGATCACTGTAGCATGTTAAGGTCCCCATTTTACCGCTCGATTACGGAGCCCCACTCTGTCCATCTCTTCCGACAGATGCAGATTTACGCACTAATATTTCCGCCACTGTCAGTATCTGCATGTTGAAAATTTGTCAAACACCGTTACATTTATGATTCCTGGTGTTCTTGGGGAAGTACTCTTGCAGGCTGGTGTGACTGGTGTATTATGGTCATATGCGCACCGAGAGAAGAGGGTTTTCTTGCTTCATTTGAAGCTGTTTAAGTGCATGTAAATTTAGGTTCTCACCCTTCCACCCATCGCAGAAGAACAGTTTGCATCTGGTAGTTTGTAAAATAGCAGAAATATTTTGGCTTTCTTCTTCCCTTTTTTTTTTTTTTTAAACAATGCCAATGATTGCTCGGCCGTCACTAGGGAAACTCAGCTGGGAGGCGGGCACAGAATGAGCTGGGTCCACCGATCTGTAAGGGGTTTTTTCTCCCTGGTTTGCATGGAAAGAATCCTGCTCTGGTTTCCCTGAGCCATTTTCATGAATCCTGCTTCATTTCACGGGCTGTTGACACAGAGCATGAAGCACTGGAGATGTGAACGGCCTTTGTCACTGATCGCTGGTGTATAACCAACCCATCTCCTACAGAGATGGCTGTGACCAGACCTCTGAGGAGCATCTTCTGCTATCTTCTCAGAGGCACAATCTCTTGCATACACACACTCGCGCACACGTACGCACGCTCATTCAAGCTGGAATGAAAGATTGCAGAACAATAGATTTCCAGGAACTGGTTGGGCTGCCCTGATACAAAATATTCCCAGGGCTGTTCACTTTCATGGCTTCTCTGTAGCCAGTTTACGTAACCTGCTGACCCCTGCCCTTACACCTTTGTATTAAGCCTTCGCTGGCTGCTGCTCCAGCCTGAGCCTCTAATTGGATCTGTGATTAGCTCACCGCCCAGAGACTGCAGTGTGAAGAGGCAGGTTGGCCAGACTCTGAACACAAGGAGGATGTCTGGCACAGTCTCTCTCTCACACACACACACACACACACACACACACATGCACCCACGTACACTCTCACACGCTCACACTCATGTCCGCACACAGACGCTCACACACTCAAGCACATGGACATTTAAAGACCGAAATGTAGAGACAGACACTGACGCACTTGCATGCATACGTGTAGACACTCATTTACAGACACGCACGCATACGTACTCGCTCTTCGTGGTGGAGTATGTTACAGCTCAAAGACTAATTGCCTTTTTGCTGATTATTATTTGACTAGATTTACTTCTCTAGAGTGGAATAACCTCAAAAAGGACTCCAGGTTTCAGTTGAATGAGTGTTTCTCTTTACCTTTTGATGTGCGAATTTCCTGTCTCCTTTGTTCGGAGCGTTCACCCTCTGCACGCTCGTAACAGCAGGTGCTGTGCAGGGCTCTGTGTTTGAAGGCTGTCCCGAGCTGTCACTTACCTCCCACCCTTCAGGCGTCTTTCATTGAAGCTTGATTGAATCCGCCTTGATCAATGAATCACTGTAAAGGGCAGCAGGCCTTTGCTCTGTGTGTGTGTGTGTGTGTGTGTGTGTGTGTGTGTGTGTGTGTGTGTGTGTGTGTGTGTGTGTGTGTGTGTGTGTGTGTGTGTGTGTGTGTGTGTGTGTGTAATGGGCAGCAGGCCTTTGCTCTGTGTATGTGTGTGTGTAATGGGCAGCAGGCCTTTGCTCTGTGTGTCTGTGTTCCTGAACACGCGCTCTCTCTCTCTCTCTCCCTGTTCTTAATGTCAGGCACATTCAGGATCCAGCCAGCCAGAGATTAACATGGAACAAACCTCCCAAAAGTGTCCTTGTCATTAAAAAGATCAGAGATGCCAGTTTACTACAGCCTTTTAAAGAGCTCTGCAGGTTCCTAACCGAGGTAAGGGTGTGTTTCTCAACGAAGGCGGTTATATCATCTAAAATGAACACGCATTGCTGTGATGAGCTGGTTTTCATTCCTGCCATTGTTATCTCTGTTACCTGGTGTACACAATTATCTATGCGTGTCAGTGGAAGTGATGACATGACTCAAAAACGTGTTAGTGTTATCTTTTTTTGAATGTAATCCGGAGGATCTGTTACCAATAGAAGCTTGTTTTCAGTTTTTTTTTTTTTTTTATTTAATTTAGGTGAAAGGCATGATCGTTTACGTGGAGCGGAAAGTTTTGGAGGATCCAGCCATTGTGGGCGACGAGAGCTTTGTGGCGGTGAAAAAGACTTTCTGCACTTTCCAAGAAGGTGTGTGTGTGTTGCTGTAATTTTTCCTTGAGTCTCATTCATTGTGTCCCGAGGTGTTTTCTGCCTTGTGTGCCCTCGTCTGAGGCCTTACTATCCCATTTCCTACATACAAGCTAGCGAATGAAATTGGAGTACCCTGTGTAGACAGTTGGTGAATGATTTGTAGTTAACTGATGGGTGTGTCATTATTCACGCCAGTGAGCTGGGCTCCTGTCTGTCTCAAGGCTTTCAGGGAAGCCCTTTTTTCCCCATTTACTGGCAGTTTCATGCGTTTCCTTGTTTTTCTGGTTTTGCTGTTTTGAGTGTAACTTGCTCTGTGATTTTTCTGCAGCTTTTGCTGGTCACTCAACAATACTGCCCCGTGTTTTGACCATATTAGGAAATATTGGGTGAAACACTAGGGCCTCCATAGATCACACTGATATAATAGCCGCATTTTCAAATGTTGGGAAAATGCGAACTGTGCCAACATCTTTACCATCATACATGCCCACTGAGAGCAGTGAAACTGCCACCCGCGGGTGCACCCACCCGAAGCTCGCCTGCATGCGGTGGCACTGTGGCTAGCGCATCCGCTAATGGGCGTTTTGGTGATGTGAGCACAGCCATGTGCGATACTGACCCTTTGTTTGCTCCTCAGACTTCGACGACATTTCAGACCAAGTGGACTTTATCATATGCCTGGGAGGGGATGGAACTCTATTGTACGCCTCGTCCCTCTTCCAGGTAAACATGCCCGACCCTTCCTGGTTTCGGCTCCGCACTCTTGGTGTCTGCATTTCCTGGCTTGGATGATGTAGGGATCACGATAGGCGTCGATGTTTGTTCCTAGGTTTCCTTTGTCAGTTTAGTGTGTGAATTTTGAATTTGAATGCTAGAGATTATGAGGCTTTGAAATCCCAGTAATAATAATTTTAAACGAGACTCTGTCAAAACCTGAAACATGGCTGGACCGTTATGTGCGTAATTGTGGAAATGAACCACGGTCATTGGGGGACGTACACTCGGCCAGCTGACCAATGGCGTGACTTCATCCCTCGCTCACTCACTTAGCCATGGAAATCTATGGATCTGGGGCCAGACCGTGCTGGTCCTGACAAAAGCTGCTGAATATTCATTCAATGTTCATACACTGGACTGAGATAAAAAAAAAAACTAAAATTAGTGCGTTGTTTAAAAAAAAAAAAAACGAGGTGGAAACCATTTTTTATTTTGCTTTGTTGTAAATAACAGATGGGGGACATGAGCCTATGACACGTTTCAGCTTGTTGTCCCTTGATTGCCGTATTTCCTCAAATTAAAGACGGTAGTCATTTATTTGTTGAGTGTCCATTAATGGCCGGGGGCGTGGCCGACACTAACAAATAAAGGCCTGCCCCAAAACAGGCCTGGAAAATCAAGGGTGGATAAACTCCTGGTGCGTGTGTAATTATGTGCATGTTAGTTAAGCCTAACATACATTTCCTCCGCTGTAATTAAATAAATTGCACAGCAAATTCATGCCATCCTAAACACCTTTTTTTGGATAACTCATGTAAACAGTAGTGTAGTCCTGTTCGTTTTAGTACCTGAGCTCAACTAATGCACAAGCACGCGTGGTTGTGGGATTTCGGGTTAGCAACATGTATTTGGTGTCGCTGCAACAAGTGCACATTTTTATCTTTCTTTTACATTAATTCTGTATATACATTTTGTGCGCTTGTTTGAAGTTATGTCGGTTTGTGCTCTTTTCTACATTGCTAAGTGTTTACGAATCTTGTGATGGTGACAGGCTGTTATTAAGCTGCCAAAACTTGAGTTTGACGGGTGAAAACTTGACTGTCAAAATCCAGTGGAATTATTCTCAACAATGGATTATCCCGATAAAAATAGATTGAGGCTTTGAAAAAAAATGCAATCAAGCCGAGGCCTAATAACAACTATAGTTATAATAATCAGCAGGATAGAAATATGCTTTATTAGCTGCTTTGGCAAATGTTTATTTCAGGTACATTTTCAGTTGCAACTTGTACGTTACAAACACGAATGAAACACGATATTAAATTGTTGCTTTGAAGTCAGACTTAAATTGAAAAATAATAAATCAGGTTCTTAAAATATTCATTAACTTTTCAACGGATTGCTACATTCATTGGACTGTATAGGTGGAATGCTGATCTTCGCTGTCGTTGGATGCATGAATTGGCAATGGTTAAACACTCCTTAAAGTTTCAGCTCGATAACTTTGAACATTTCACCAGTGTTGCTTGGATGCCAGATTCTGTAATGATTGCGTTTTATATATTTAATGAAGCAAGCAGTTTAGTCATACATCAACACGACTCCCTTTTTTTTTGTTGTTGTTGTTGAAAATTGGTTAGTATTACAGGCCAATTTGATGTCTTTGCTGGAAAAAGGTATCAGAGCAGTTCTAGCGTGTTCCAGCAACTGAACATCTATGCGTGGAAAGGGTTGTGGTCTTATTTCAGTCACACTATTCGTGCGTTTATGTCTCAGCCAATTTTAGTTTGCAGAAACGCACAAGTCCTGCAGTATAAATGACAGAATCTCCCAAAGCACAATTGACAGCAAACTTGGGCAACATGGCACTTCGATGGAAATTCATTCTAAAATATAATCAAATATGCTGCACAAACCAAGGGAATTTCTGATAATTTCTGAGAACTAAAAAAAAAGTTATCTTAAGGGACAGCTCATACAGTGGGTCCATGGAGCTCGGGGAAAAAAGCTTCAAAATGACACCAGAATCGTCTCTCTAGGTGCTGTACTTTCAGAGATTGGGTTATTTGAATTTGCAAGGTATTGCTAATGAGCTCAAGGTTCAGTTTACTAGCACGTATCTTCCAAATTAAAAGCCTTAGAGCAATTTTTCCAGGTCATATCATTATGTCTTGATCATTTTCTCACATTAAAAAAAAAAAATCTGAGAGGTCGATAAAGATTCCTGGGTGATTTGACATGGAATGACCAAGTAAAGGCCCTGGCCACTGTTTGAGGGAATATAGGAAGTGATCTCGTTCAAACTCCAGAATACTAGGATAGTGGTGGTAGATCAATGACCATTGTGATTTACTTTTTCAATTGCTGCCTTTAACCCACTGACCTATACACCGATCTGTCAAATGCAGCTGCTGTACTCAAACTTGAGGAACTTCAGGCCAAATTTAAATTTTAGTGCAGATCCTAGGGTTTCCAGCGATCTGAAATATGTCCTGTTGAGGTGCAGGGAAATGTGTATAAAATGATGTATAAGATTTAGATATTTTCCATTTGATGTAATTCTGTGGCCAAAAAAACACGGCATCCTGGGTTTGAATATTTCTTGCAATACAAGTGTAATGTTGTTTGGGTGAAGAGCTACAACCAGCAGATAGTGTTTGTGACATTTTCCTAAAATATGAAAAAAGTTTTTTCTGACTATAAATCTGACTTTCAAGGGAAAACTGAAGTAAGAAGTTAGAGTTTAAGGGGTTAATGAACTTTGTTTAATGTTATGGATGCATTTGAATGGAAACATAATGGCTGTGTTTTTTCCCTCCCCAGGCGAGCGTCCCTCCCGTCATGGCGTTTCACCTGGGCTCTCTGGGGTTTCTCACGCCCTTCAGCTTCGACTCGTACCAAACGCAGCTCACGCAGATTATAGAAGGTATGCTACATTACAGCATTTCAGGGAGGTAACACCTGGCCTCACTCAAACCACACAATCACTCACAGCCTGTTCCTGATTGGCTGTCCCGTACAGGTAATGCTGCCCTGGTGTTGCGGAGTCGTTTGAAGGTCACGGTGGTCAAGGATAGCCGGGACAGGAAGGGCGGGATGGAGGAAAACTGCTTGATACTGACCAATGGGGAGGCAGAGACTGGCCGCAAAACTATGCAATACCAGGTGAGCCTCCGCCAATCAAACTCACCTGTGGTGCATCGGCTATGATCTAAGGGTTGTGTGTCACAGTGTGTCACAATAAGTCGGCATGTTCTCACCAGACAGTATTAACCCAAACCGCACCGGGTGAATGTTGTCATGGCGTGGTGAATATCATTTTCTAAAATAACTGCGCTTATGCACCCATTTCCATTGTTTCTGAGCATGGCGTGACTCGCTAGTGGCTGTTTGGTCTCATTTTTGGAGACCTGTTCTGAAACAACCATGGGATTTGTGTGGAGTGATGTAATCCTGGCTGTGGTGTGGATTTATCTGTGTTCATGTGTGTGCGCACGCGCGTGAGTGGCAACTGATCAGCTGAATTGGTAAAGCACAGAACATGCCTTTTAAAATAATGATTGCTCTTCACTCGTTTTCAAGCATTTATGTGAATTAACATTACACACACTCCAAAAACATTCAAGATTATCAGGTGTGGTCCAGTGTTCCTAAATTAGTCGACACAAGAATACAACCTGTCATTTGGAAGCAGAATTGCATTTCAAACAGCATTCCTCATTTGCAGATATTTCCTGCTGATTTTAACTTTGTTGTGATTTAACTATCATGAATCTAAGATGAGTCAGAGCAGCATGTGCTTAAAGCAAACATGGAAGTTTACATGGTAGTTTTTCTTTCTAGTGAATAAAACATTTTTTAAGTGCAACATTACATTAAGAATAATGTGTGTGTTTAACTGCCAATGCGTTATTCTTATTGGAAAACTGAAAACTTGTTAATCAAGGAAAATGATTGAAAGTAGATCAAGACTTATTCACGCTTGTCTCATCTTATCCAGTAGAACTGGCTACACCAGGTGGTACTGAGTATTTTCAGACTCAATGTAATTTCAACTCAAATAAACAAATTAAAACATGTCAAGACCAATTATCATTTTCAAGGGACGTCCTGTGCTTCCCCAGTTTTCACTCCACCTGTTGCCTCTGGTATGGGCTTGTGTGCGTGTGCTTGAATGTGTGCGAACACAACACAGAGGCCTGTGATGATTAAAGTTTGGTTCTCTGGATTCAGTCCCCGTCCAGTGTCCCCTCATTCGGTTCCAGACCGGTTCCATCATGTAAAACACCTTGGTGCTAAAAGCGGTTCAGGAAAAGATGCCTATTTATGACAAGGTCATACAACTGGATTCTGATTCCTGTTCCCTGCATTAAATCAAGTACTGCATTAGTACAACCCAGTGCTGATTCCGGTTCCATTAGCTGACTCCAGTTCTGGTTCCGAACAGGTTTGAGATTTGTTATAATATTCGCTTCTGGTTACAGTTTGGTTTTACTTTTACCGGTTACGGATCCAATCCGGTGCTGCCTTTGAAATGTCCAGTTCCCATTCCGGTTCAGTTACTGAGTTTATGGTTCCGTGTGTGTGCATAATATGACCCCTGTGAGAGAGGGGGGTTTCACTGAAAGCAGTAAATTAACAGCGTAAGGATTTTCCTGGAGCCACCGGTTCACGGTTCTCCCTCCTCTCTCTCCCAGGTGCTGAATGAGGTGGTAGTGGATCGGGGACCGTCGTCATACCTCTCCAACGTTGACCTCTTTCTGGACGGCCACCTGATTACCACGGTACAGGGCGATGGTGAGTCTTCCTACACTCGCGCCTCTTCAAAAAATGTCTCCTCCATTTTGTGTATCTGTCCTCTTTCCATCATCCCAACTACTACGCGCACATCTTCTTTTTTTTTTTTTTAAGAAAGGGATTTCCATCTGTCTCTGTGAACCACTAGAGATGCATGACTTGGGCTCAAAACGGAAATTGGCTAAAGTTAAATTCCCCTTGACATGATGACATGTCTGGTCATGTGACAAAGGCTATTACCATGCTCATGGACCACGCTCGTCTTGGGTACGCAACAAGCATTCAGTGCACTTTGTCCGAATGGTAATATTTTGGATTTTCATTAACCGGGCCAGGAACGAATGTTAGCTAATTAGTGGTTGTGCTAAGCAAGTGTATTTGGGCCAAAATTTAAGTCAGACTGAATGGGTTGGAAACGCCAAATCAGTGACTGAATGTGACAAACAATTTTTTTCCCCATCCATATGCGTTTATGCCTTTTCTTCTTTGTGTTTTCAGTCTTGATGGGGTCTTTGAGAAAGTATTTTCCGGGCCACGAATTATTAAAAGTCTTTTGGGAGATATTAAGTTTAAAAATTTGAATAAAGTTAAATTCATTGAAATATTGCCAGGATAACAAGAGGCAGAAATATGGATTGAGCCTTGAAGTGTGAGTGCAAGAAATGGATAAATTGTAATGGATGTGGCTGTGTAGCAATGGTAAGTGTAAACTGAGTGGTGAGTCTCACAGATAGTGTGGTGAGGCGTTAATGGAATGAGAGAGGAAGGAGAAAACAGATTTTTCCACTCCAACAGAGGCAGGTGCCCCAAGCCTAAAAACACTAGTTGCATTTTTTGAATTCTCCCAAAGCCTCCAGAGGCGTTAGCCACTGACCTTGTTAGTGTTTCAAAGGTTCATTTTGAGAGGAACCAATACAGGATCCCCTGGTCGTGTGGACCAGGCTTATAATGAGACATTTCACTCATAATAATGGCCCAAACACGAGAGAAAACCAGCACGTATGCTGCCTGGGTGAGTCTCAAAATGTAAAAAAGGGGAAGAACTGAAAATACCTGTCCGGGTGATGGGTATCTGAGTACTTTGTTATAAGCTTTCTTGGCATTACCAGCCCTCCCTTTCAGCAAGGGAGCGTGCAAATGCCATCAGTTTATTTCAGTTTTCGAGATTTTATGTTGCGTAATTCTGCTGGTGGGCAAGGTGTGTACTTTAATCTATGTATTTGCCACAAATCTGGCAGATAAGCAAAGCAAATATTACTTATTTGCATACAGGCTTGGCATACAGATACGCACTCGCTGTGTTTGTAGGGAGACTGAAGTTCGTTGTTATTACAGCGGTGGCTTCAATGTGTGCTGACTGCCGATGATGGGTGTGGGCTGCTTGGCACAGAGAAGCCTTTTATTTTCCATAATTTAAAGTTAAATAAGAGTTCTTAAAAAACATAAATACAGATTTTTTTGATGAACTTGAACAGACCTTTTATCTTAATTTCAAAATAGTTATTCATCAATTGAGCCTCATTCTGCATTCTTTTCTCATTCTGACGGGAAATAATTGTGAGTCGCTGGGCTTGGCCTCTCACTCGACATGCTATGAGGCTGTTCTTACTGCGCCGCAGTTATTACTGGATATGGTCTACCAACCGCAGGAGCGTGTCCGGAAGGAGAGAGGACAACATTTCAAGCTTCTTTGTTTAACATAGACAGTTTGTTGTTCAAAAGCTTGTCTTGCTGGTTCCGACTCTTGCAGCTTTAGCATTCAGTATTCATAAATCAAGAAGTGAAGTGTTGTAAACATTTGACTTATTTCACATTACATTGCCATACAAACACTACACTTTCCAGATAGGTTTGTGTGATGACCTCATCAGTCTTATTGCTTTTATGTGCTGCTGTTTATTGTGGTTCTATTCGGTTTCATCATTTTAATTGACAGTGGACCCTTATATTCCAGGAAATGCATACAAACTGCATAGCTCACCAGTATTGGAAAAAAAACTTTGCTGTTGATAAGAGATCTTCCTTTATCTATTCCCTCATTCTGGGCACCAAAGTGAGTGCAAATCGCATTTAGATTTTCCAATTCCAAAATTTTCTGGAGGCTTCTCCCCAGATCCCCTATATGAAGCGGTGTGTTGGCCCCTTGTTGATTCAGTTCAACAACTCAACTCAAACCAGCCGCCAACTTCAAATGTTATCGAAACCCGTTCTGTTATTGTAACATCATCCACATTCCTATTCTCTGGCCAAACCGGTGTAGGAAACCTGCTGATTTCCCATCGGGGTCACAGGGTGCAGGAGCTTATCCCAGCATGCAGTGGGCGAGAGGCAGGAACTCACCTGAGAAAGTTTGCTACAGAAGGGCCCCAGCCAGGATTCAAACCTGCGACCTTCCTGCTGTGAAGCAGCGGAGGTGCACCAGCACTTTGCCCTTTTGTGGTCTGTGCTGAGAGTAAATGGGTCGCCATTCATCAGTGGTGTTAATGGAATAGCCATGAAATGGTGAGCTTGCATATCAGACGCTGGTCTTGATTTCAGCACCTGATGCATAGATGATGCTGGTCAGACATGTTACAGTACCTTCGGAATATTTAACAATAGACTGCTAAACCCCTTTCCATTGTCAGTAACTTTGATCTTTGAACACAACAGGAGAAGCGAGAAGGAAAGAGCATGGGTAAATGGCGGGTTATATTGGGCTGAATGGTCCATTTTCCTCCCTCTGTTGTGTTGTTTTTTGGGTCATTGGTCTCTGCTTCATTCTGCACTAAATAACCTGTTTGTGGCTCTCTGCCATAGACTGTCACCATGAAGTGTGCAAAGTATGTGCATTAGCATTAGCGAGGCTTACAGGCTGAGATTTTAGCCCTTTTCTGGTATGAAGTCATGGAATGTGGTTTAACCCCTGGAGTGCCATTACAGAGTCAGTTTGTGTTATGATGGAGCAGTAAGGTTTCTTCTGCTGTTTGGCTTTTGTTCCCTGTGGATCTGTCCTATATAGAAACCATCCATTAAAAAGCCTATGGGCTGTGCTTTTTGGATATTTTAATTTATTACCCTGCAGTCCTTGCTCACTGTTTTGAAAGAATCTGATTATTAGATTTCGTTATTCTGATTTGCTACTCAAATGATGCCATTGGAATTTGGAAGCAGAACAGAGGATATTCTGATGGGGGACAGTCTGACCAATTCCTGAGCAAGACTGCACCTGCTCACCTTTTATCAGGAATTTGAGTAATTATTCCTCCATCATGAAGAGGAGCTAAACTGGCTGCGATTAAGATGAGGCTGCACATACTCACTCACTCACACACACACACGGGCACACACACGCACACAAACGTGCATATTTTCTCACACATACACGCACACTCACACATGCTTTCACCCTCTCACGCACACGCGCTCTCTCTCAAATGCATTCATACACACATGAAAGCATACACATGCATGTATGCGCACACTAACACACACCGGCTGTCGTGTAAGGTCACTGTTGCAGATGAGCCCATATTTAACTTCACCCCCATCCCTCCCTCAGGCTCTCACCCAAGGCCACTGCTTATGATGTCTGGTCACGTGACCCCTCTCTCCACAGGTGTGATCGTCTCCACGCCGACGGGCAGCACAGCTTACGCAGTGGCAGCAGGGGCCTCCATGATCCACCCCAACGTGCCGGCCATCATGATCACGCCCATCTGCCCTCATTCGCTGTCCTTCCGCCCCATCGTGGTGCCTGCCGGGGTCGAGCTCAAGGTACCAGCACTGGTCTCACACCCCGCCCCCTGCCAGGGTCCGACGGGGGAGATTTGGGATTTATGCACTTCAGATGGGGCCCCCACTGACCTAAATCCTGTGTCATTTCAAAATGGATGGAGTAAACTGCATTTCTGCTTTGAAGGAGGCGGGGTGGTTAAAATGAGTGTTTTACTAAGGACCCAAGGTGGGGGGTGTGTGGAGCCTGACTGCTTCATGACGAAGGAAGGTATTCCAGGGACCTTTTATCCTTCCCTGGCCTCAAAACATTCAAAAATAGGGCATTCCTATCTGCATTTCAGCAGAATTGGGTCAGTCCTGCCCACATTTCACTGAAACATTTTACTGACAGGTTTTGTGTTATATTTTGTACTAGCTGCTACCCGGAGTGAAATTGCCATTTTCTTTGCTAGCATGACCGTTTTTCAAAAATCGGCCATCTTGGAGTCCTTCCTGGTGTCCAAGTGGATATTCACACCAAATTTGGTGATAATCGGTTGAGAAATGTTGGAAAAAAATGGGTACATACATACACTCAGGCAGGCAGACATCAACCTCAAATATATTATAGATTTTGGAAATCTTTTCGGATCTGGTGTTTCTGGTTTCCTTGCTCGAAGCAAATTTGTCGGCCCTGAGACAGAGAGGGGTGCAGAGGGTCCCAGTCAGACCAGCCGCTGCACATGGCTGCTGCCACAGCTGAAGAGAATATTTCCCCTTCTCCTCCCATAGATATTTCGACTTGTGACATTTGGAGGTCACCGTTAAAAGGAGATTAAAACTGAGTATATTAGTGGTCACAGTCTTTTTTATGATTGTGTCTTCAATCTATGTGGCGAGTTTCCCTTGAGACGTCCTTTAATGGGTCTCAGCTGTCATGAAGCCGATGGACGTGTGCATTTTGTAACTTTAATTTGACTGCTTGTGATAACTCCTCCTCTTCCTGCGGTATTTGCTAAGTTTAAGATCTCTCTGTTGTGCAGATCATGCTCTCCCGTGAGGCCAGAAACACAGCCTGGGTTTCCTTTGACGGGAGAAAACGGCAGGAAGTGTGCCACGGGGACAGGTGAGTGACATCACAGGAGGAATAATGTAAGGCTGTGTTCTGAGCAGAGTTGCACATCCTGCATTCCAAACTGCCATCTAATCGAAGATTTCTTTCTCTCTGCCTGCCAGCATCACCATCACTACCTCCTGTTTCCCAGTTCCTTCAATCTCCTTCCGGGATCCCGTCAATGATTGGTTTGAGAGCCTGGCTCAGTGTTTGCACTGGAACGTCCGGAAAAAGCAGAATTACCTGAGCTCGGAGGAAGAGGAGTTCTGAGCGTTGCCATGGCCACCCGCTGGGAAATAGTGGATCAGTCGCAGTCTTGGGCGGGATGGGGAACCTCCGCCAGCTGTCGGTTCAGGGAAACTTTTGTCTGTGCTCTGGTACAATTGTGACTAGACATCTCTAATGAAGAAATGGCCACTTAAAGTTGTCTTTCTGAGCAGAGTGTCTCAGTGAAGCACCTTTTTATGAAATATTTCTAATTCTGTACAGAAAAGGAGGCTATTTTAGACGTAGCATGGAAGTGTGGGTCTCTTCCCTACGATAAAACATATAGCTAGTGCCTTAAGTCTCTAAATTATGTGAAAATAATTATTTTAACGGTTTTATTTTTTATATGCCTATGTGTGATCAATGTTGAACTCTAGATCGGTGACCTAGAACAACCATCAGTTAAGTTTATGAGGTGCCATTCATAGATTTCTGGTGGCTATCTCAGCAAAAACTTTAAGATGGTTTCTGTTCAAACTCTTGAATAAGATTAATATGATAGCAATGAAATGCTAGGATTTAATTTATTGTCATGGCAAGATAAACGTAACAGTTCATTAGTTTAAAAGATTTAAACTACTCATCCTGTTTTTGTGGGACCAGTGCTTTTTAGCAATTTACTGACAGACCACAAGTGTACCAAAGCTAACATTTACCATTATTTATCGCTCTTAAAATGTTCAAGTAATATCTTAAACATCAATATTGGGTTCAAGCTCAGTTGAGGCAATTGGTTTTCTGTGTCTATTTGTAATTGCTCAAATAAGAGCATTTTAATGTATAAATGAGTGTGGTCAGATGAAGAATTTTACTGCTAATTCAGCATACTTAAGCGTACTGTATCCATCCTCGGAGTAGTCTTTTCGCTGAAGTGGCCTTTGTCCTTAGTCTGTCTGCTAACCTCTCTCAATTTTGATATCAAAATTTGTGAAATGTAATGAGTCATGCTTTGAGGGACTTAATGTCACCGGGGAGAAATGCTGTTGAACTACCTGAAAGTGGTGTTGCGTAATTCTTTCAGCAGAATTTTAAAATGCTGCAGATCGGTCTAGTTTCACACTCACAGATCAAGCCTTGTTCCAAGACTAAATTTAATTTTGACAGGAGAATCTCTAATCAAAACTCACTTTTCATCCCAGACTTGGCTATGAAACTTGGCCATTGCATGTTTACTTTTAAACCTTATTGCAGTTTTATCAGCTGTATATCTTGAATGAGGGGCATGGCAGATGTTAGGATTTAGCTAGTCCTTCCAAAGGGTGGGGACAGTCATTTTAAGTTACAATATTTTTAACTACTACTGTTTAAACTGCCTCAGATGGATGACCTTGGTCCAAATCCAGTTTACACCAGCATTACTCACTCTACAAGATGAGTATATCCTTAAGGTCATTCCTTCCCATTTCCTCTTTGAATGTCTGAATTTACTACATTTCATAACATTTGTTTTTGCTACAGCGACACTTGTTTTCTCACATTCCAAACATGAGTACAAACTGCTGTTGAGGGTGTTGAATACATGAATAGATAACCATCATGGAAGAAGCATTAGGTTTATCTTCCCCTTCTGACTGTAGTCTGTGTTCAGGATGTTTTGCATTTGAAGGCACTTTGTTTTCTCTCAAGATTATGTCTGTAGTCTTGAAAATGTAACCTGCTCATTAAAAATGAGTCACTAGTTCGAAGTAATCATCTGTCACTGTTTTTGCTCAGTACTTTTCCTTCTCCTGAAATCCTGTATGTAATATGACTTCAATCAAGTCCGTTCTCTTTCTACAAATACTGTACATTTTCATTTCCTGCTATTTTATATTTACTGTCTTGTTAGTATTTTCTGTGGAAACTTTGTAAATATTGGAACTTAAAGCAGGTGCTGCTTAGAATTTTATATATATATCAGATAAATGTATCTAAAAGTGAATGGTGTGATGTTTCCATTATTAAATTCTACAGGTTGCGCCAGAACCTGGGTTTTTCCATTTTACGAAACAAAAATGTAACCAGATGCCCAGTGTGACCATTCTTTCCAAAGGCCACAGTTCTCAGCACAGATATTTTCATTTCCTCATTGCTCTGTACATCCTCCTCCAAACTTCACTGCTGCATAACTTCCCACTTTGCATCGTGCAAAGAAAAATATATTTGCACGAGACAACGCCTCATGTTTCATAAATCGCATAACTCCAGTTTTGCTTAATGGGCTTGCAGTTGTCCATTTCCTTGTAAAACCACACATATGAAAACCCTCACATCAGCTATAAGAACGACTGTTTGATCTTCCACATGTCCATCTGTCCACGCTTTTTTTCCTGGTCAGAACTTCTAAAGCATTCAACAATTTGCACAATATCTAATTAAAAGATGGATCTCATCACGCAGATATGCCATTTCATACTTCTGTCTGTCTGTCCTTCCCTTCGTGACATTTTGTTTCCCGGCCAGAATGCCAAAATTGATCAATATTTCCCAACAGAATTTTATATATTTCAGAGTAATCATTGCATTGATGTGACTTCTCTTACTTCTGTCCACCCATTGTTTTCAGAAAACCTATCAGCCATCCTGTAGTGGGGGACCTGAGTATTTATATCCGCAAAATACGAGTTTCAGGGATATCATGGTTTCGCCCCTCCTGCCACGTCCACAGTTTATAGCCGTTAGCGCAATAACTCACAAAATACTTTACATTGGCTTCTCATTTTTTAGCATATGGGTAGATATGGTAGAGAGGATGAATGGATTAGATTTTGGACAAGTATGCACTTCTAGGTTTGCCACTAGGTGGTGCTATATATTGAAAAAAAAAAAAAAAAGTTTTTTAAACTATCTCTCTGGAACAATTACTTTGTTGTTTAATTTGCCTCATATTGTAGGTCTAGTAAAGGGGAATCTAAAAGTGGGCTTCGAGGATTGGGGAATTTTGGGAATATACCCATTGCTGTTGGCCGCCGACAGCGTATGTCTAGTTCATGCTTTGTTGGTTTCTACCTTAACACTTATCCTTCTTGCATGAAAGCCATGCCAACCAAAAAAGACGAATGGAACTTGTTGGTCAGAGAAAATGAGGAGAGGCCAGGAAGTGGCCTTGGCACCTGCAGTCTTATCCTCTCTCTTTCTGGTGTAATGTCTTTATAAAGAATAAAATACTGCTGAATGCAATACAATGCTCTCTCGCAACTTCACTGAAAAATTAACAGATGTCTTTGCAAACCTCAGTACATTCTAATGAAGAGCTGAAAGTTTACCAGGTTATTTAAGTAATGGCAAAATCACTCCATTTAAGAAAAGTTCCTTTGGTTGGTGGCATGGCTCATTCAAAACGTTTCACATTCCACCCACTAGAGGGCACAATACATATATCGGTCTAAAAACGTGCCTCGTCTCAGGTCATGATCTATACGCACTTTTGCGAAGAGCAACTACACGTGATTAAAATAATGTCAGCGTGCACTTAAGTCCGGCATAACAATTATTTTGAACAAATTTTATGGTCAGGGTCCACAGTGTTAATGTAAAATCTTCAGACATAATTTATTTAGCAAAAAGTGCATTACAAGAAGGTGTCATATTCAACAGGGTAATGATAAAAAGTTAAAAAGGCACTTTTACAAGAACAAGGATAACAAGAGACAGGTTACACCTGTTTGTAACCTTTCAAAGACAAGATTAAGGGATCTTTGTTCCCTCGTTAGTGCAACAATTCAGAATCATTGTTAAAATGCTTCACAGTAGTGACCTATGGAGTTACAGGCTGGCACATAATCCATCCGGACATCCCAGTGAAGGGGCTCAGTTCCCACAAATCCCTAAGAGCGTTGCCCAAGACTCCGCAGTATCCAGTGTTCCTGAAAACACCAGTGGCTGTAGAGTCACTTCTCCAGTGCATCCACATCATGCAAGGCTCATGGACCCATGATGCTGCTTGTGGGTGGAGGGGGGGTGTGGCCTCACTGCCGGCTGGAGGCAAACACTGCAGAGTAAATGGAGATGATGATCTGGTTGGAGTGGTAAAGGCTCAAAGGGCAGATTCCACAAACTAGAGTACAGGTGCTGAGGTGAATGATGATTTTTTTTTTTTTTTATTTATTGCAACCTCCTATACAGGAGAAAGATAAACACAGATAGGCAAATTTAAAACAACATACAGCACATAAGATTAGAATACACACGTGAAAATGCTTTCACAAGCAACTTGACCGTAGTACGCTCCGCTGAGTCCGACGCACCATACCTGGCACCGAAGATGAGAGACCTGAGGGAGTCTACAGCCACCTCCTCAGTGTCAGGTACAGTGCCAGCTGGACCCAGCGGGCAAACGCCAACAGTGCATATCAGATCATATGGGGAAAATCCATCTTTAACTATGGCACTGGAAGGAGTTCCACAGACAACTGTACCTCTAGTAATTCCACTCAGCAAACATGACAGAATTCAGAGTCCTAGCTGGGGAATCCCTAAGAAGCTCCAGAATGCTTTACCATTACCAGAACAAAAGAGATTATTCAAATTGGCAACAGATTTGTTAAAAACAGCATGGAGACGGGGCCTGGAAGCTTTACGAAACTGCCTCTTAACATATTTCCAAAAGTCGTACACAGCCCCATCTCTGGGGCATCCATTCTGGATCCAAAGAGACTACCAGAATCGTTTGGAGTCATGCAAATAGGTAAGATCCGCACACCAATATCCCATGGGTTTATAACAACTTTTCACGGTACAACCAGACTCGACAGCAGCAAATGGATTGCATTGTTCAAGTCATTAACCACCAACATAGGCTTGAGCAGAATTCCGGTCACACAAGTTCGAGGTGCACTCCAGACCAACAAGCATTCATTTTTCTACTAATATTTGGTTGTACCAAACACATCTATCAGGGATAATCTGGGGTGATACTCACAATGTTTCAGACTAGTTGCTCTCTGTGGTATTTTGACATCAATATCAAAAATCGCCGCAGGTTATGCTCACACATATTACAAAACCCAAAACCAGTGAAGTTGGCATGTTGTGTAAATTGTAAATAAAAACAGAATACAATGATTTGCAAATCCTTTTCAACCTATATTCAATTGAATACACTGCAAAGACAAGTTACTTAATGTTCGAACAGGTAAACTTTGTAATTTTTTGCAAATATTAGCTCATTTGGAATTTGATGCCTGCAACATGTTTCAAAAAAGCTGGCACAAGTGGCAAAAAAAGACTGAGAGAGTTGAGGAATGCTCATCAAACACTTATTTGGAACATCCCACAGGTGAACGGGCTAATTGGGAACAGGTGGGTGCCATGATTGGGTATAAAAGCAGCTTCCCTGAAATGCTCAGTCATTCACAAACAAGGATGGGGTGAGGGTCACCACTTAGTGAACAAATGCGTGAGCTGATTGTCGAACAGTTTAAAAACAACATTCCTCAACGAGCTTTTGCAAGGAACATTTGAACATTAAACATCTTGTCTTTGCAGTGTATTCAACTGAATAGAAGTTGAAAAGGATTTGCAAATCATTGTATTCTGTTTTTATCTACGATTTACATAACGTGCCAACTTCACTGGTTTTGTACATAAACTCAAATGAATTTCAACAATTACATATTTAACGCGAATTGAATTTTTTTTATTTTTTTTTTATAATTCCGCAATGTGTTTAGTTTGGAATTTTTCTAGTTCTTCTGATGGAAAATGTAATACCTCGTCATATTGCATTTATTGCCTTTTAATACCTTTTAATGGCCTTATTTTTTGCTAACTTCATTTACTACCTTTTAATACCTTTTAAAACCCCGGCGACACCCTGACCTAAGCGGGAGGTGGTCACTCACATTATCAGCCTCATACTCCACCACTGAACAGTCACAGTTGTTCAATTTAGATGTGAACACATGATCAATCCAAGTATAAACACCATATTAACATTTTTGGCATAAAAATAGGTATAATTTACAGTCTGCTTGAAGGAAAGATCTGCAGCAATCAAATCATAAGAGCTGATGAAATGAAACAACAATTTGGATTGGTAATTATAACCTTAGGAATTGTACCATTTTTGCCACAATTTGTTAGACAGAGGTAGCTGGGCATTAAAATCACCACATAACTTCAGAGGAGCAGAGCTGATCCATTTGTCAAAACAGGCCTGCAAGGCATCAAGACACTCTATAAAACCCGATAGATTCTTCTGGTTGACATTCTCAAGGTATGGCTTGTAAGCAATGATTATCCCTGACGTACAGTAGTGCCGTGACCCAAGGATAGTGGTTAGCACGGTCGCCTCACAGCAAGAAAGTCGTGGGTTTGAATCTGGCTTGGGGCCTTTGCTTGGGGAGTTTGTGGGTTTCAAGGTTTTTTCCTTGATTTCAAGCGCAAGATTTTCTGGCCAAACTGTAATCTTATTTTTTCTGCATCTGTTAAAACAAACTGTGGGTTTATGGTAGTATAATTACACCAAGACAATGATGACTGTGTAAACTACAAGGTGAGATTCCACAACATCATGGATCAATGAGTTTATCTGGGCATTCAATGAAATATATAGTTAATTAGTAAATCACAGCACTAATAAAATTATTCCTACTTTTAGACAACATTTCAATCCACTGGATCTTCCTCACCTAATGCAAATGAAGAAAAGCATTTCTTGAAGAGGCATTAACTAATCGGTGTTTTCTCATTTCTCTGAAGTGAACGCCATCTAGTGGTGCTTCTATTTATCCTGCTGTATGCTAACCAGCAGGTAATATACTTCGAGTTGAGACCTGCCAGAAATGTTTTTATTTCTCTTTTATGCTTGCCCGAGGAAGATCCTGTGCATCATTGCTGAGAAAAAATGTAGGGATTAAAGTATTCGGGGCTCAACAATGTCTGCACCTCTTTTTTAACTGCAGTTAAATATCTTTTTGTGTTGCACCAGAGTATTTTATGCCTGAATGTGCACACACCTAGTCTTGTTTTTGGGGAATGGTCAATGAGAATAGAGATGCTGGATTAGATAATTAGAATATAAATGCTGGTCTAGATAATGAGAATATAAATGCTGGAGTAGATCATGAGAATGTCAGTGCTAGATTAGATCATGAGAACATAAATCCTGGTTAGGTAATGAGAAAATGAATGGTGGATTAGATGATGAGAATGTGAATGCTGGAGAAAATGATGAGAATATAAACTCTGGATCAGATGATGAGAATGTAAATGCTACATTAGATACTAAGAATATAAACACTGGATTACATAATGAGAATAAGTATTGGATTAGAAAATGAGAATGTTGCATTAGATAATGAGAATATATATTCTGTATTAGATGATGAGAATATAAATGCTGGATTAGATAATGAGATTATAAATGCTGGATTAGATAATGAGAATATGTATGCCAAATTATTTCATGAGACTATAAATGCTGGATTAGATTATGAGAATGTAAATGCTGGATTCCTGGAGATGGCAGAAGGGCCACTCACTGCGTTCTCGTAGGCCCTGGCCGAAGCTTTGATAGAGTTGATACAGAGACCTGAGCAGCACAGATTTGATCAGCACTGAGATGCAGGATCCAGTGATGACAGCAGCTTCCTGGCTGTAGGACTTTCCCTGTCCCCACTCCACAATCACCTGCACACCAGGGGAGAAGCCATCAGACTGAGACCGACTTACAAAAATGTCCTACCCTTATACTTAACATGGCCACCGCCTTCAAAACATCGGCCCCCGCACCCCATCGCTGACCAGGAACCAGGGGTGGTGTCCCTGTACCATCGTCACTCCTGCTAGTGTCCTCACATATGTACTAACTATTAAACACACTTATATGTATTGGCTACTAAACACTATTGCTATGGACTGCCCACTTCACATAAGTATCGTCCATTCAACACACTCTCTTGTGCACTGCCTACTAAAGGGTCATTCCATGTCAACTCAGCCACCCATTTACATGATACCTCCCAGATTTTGCTCAAACTTAGTCCAAAAATACTTTATGGTACCAAACAAAAGAATCCCAAGTTTTGTGTCAATATCTCTACTGGTTTTCATGTGAAAATTTCTTTAAATTTGGGTGCCACGCCCCCTTTTGACTTATGTGAAATGGTCATTTTGTTTTGCAGCATTTTGATGGGACCATAACTTCCAAAGTAATAGAGAAAGGAAGCTGAAATTTGATGTGCTAGTATATTCTGGCCCATATATTAGGATTCTGCGGCCAAAATCACCATGAGACATCAGAGGGGTGAGCAGAGAGCCCCCAAAATCCAAAATTTTTTATGGCTGTAAGTGATTTTTCACTTTTTGGGAGTCCCTTGGATTCGGTTCAGTGAATGTGATTGTTCGAAATGTGGTTATTCCTCATATTTGGGAACTTTCGCACCACAAAACTATGTTTTAGGACAATAAAACCATTGGTAGGGGACTAAAGGAGGTCAGAAAACCACTTTGGGCCTAAATGAGCCTTTCAGACCCTGGACTCCAGACCCCCAGATGACCCCGTGGGCACTGGATGATGGCAATGACATTTATACTAGACAGAAACAGATATTTAAACATTCATTTAATGAAATAAACACTTTGACTATCAGCCTGCTCTCATATGAACATATTTTACAAAAAAAGGCACTCTGAGACCCTTTAAGTCCAGAAACTAGGTCAAACAGGATTACATAGAAAGAGTGGACTGAACTATCTAAAATCAGTTATAGTTACATTAATGCAGGTGGTCATCAATGAAAACCTGGGGTAAACATCCTAAATTATGCAAAAAGGGACTTTAACCCCTTGTACTCCATAACACGACCATGACCTAATGTAGTGGGAAACCAGGTTACAACATACTGTCAACAATTGGTCAAGACAGGGTCTCAGCACATACATGACAATTTTTTGGGACACATGGAAGTATTCTATTGATACCTGGAAAAAGGAACACCATTTATTCAGAATCCTTCAGGTCTTTTGTTCTACAAACTGGGGAAGAAGCAACATGATTTTTTGATGGTCATATCCCCCAAGTTTGTGCTGGCACGCACTGAGTCCATGAATTTAAGGTGCCTCTATACAGGGGACAATATGCTGGAATGGCACCCAGCCTAAAACCAGTTCCTGGTCAGATGACCAAGAGGGGATACTGTCTGCATGTTTCATGAATGTCCCATAGACCGCACCATGTTGCTTCTTCTTCATGTGTATTGCATCACTTGGAATCCTTGCAATTTTATTCTGATTGGGTTCCAGCGAACTGACACCTTGCTTAACCCCTTTCTGCAGATGTAGATGCCCGCGTCTATAGACCTGCAAATTGGAAGCACGCTGTTACTGTACTCGATCACTAGATGGCACCCCCGGATCAGTTATTGAATGTTCACAAGCAAGCAGACCTCGAACGCGGTTCTGAATACGGTGAAGTTCACTCCACTCCCTGTTTTTCGAGAGCTGCATGAATTAAACTCCTCAGCTAAGCCTGATGTGCAAACTGGTCAGTATCCTTGCTCATCGTGTCGATTCAGCAGTTTAAAAAAACAATATCTTGACACAGAAAAAATCGTTATCCTTTGTAGCAACCAGTTTAGCTACAGTGAGCTAACAGTATTCCAATTAGTAGTTCAGAAAAATCAGTTTTCTGAGGCAAAAAAATCGACATGGTATTGATTCTCTCACATTCTATTGCCTATTACAGTTGTCCCAAATTTGAACTAAATTTGTAGTTCCCTACCGTGGATTTACGCGTAGATTCCTTCATTGACAAATCCAGCGCTTCCTTATATCCACCCAAGTACTGGCGTTGATAGCCAATCACTCAACCATACACTCAAGCTCTTCTGCGTAATTGTAGAGTTACACTTCATGGCTTCGTGAAGTTTCCCTGGTAACAATGTATTGATTGGCTCGTTTCTTATCCAATTCCCGAGTGTTTAAACATTTTAGAGTAAGTGAAACACATTGATTGGACAAACACAGAGCATACAAACCAATGCGTATCAGCAGGCTCGGTTGTATCCTGTCTACGTTATGTACATTATGCGGCTAAAATAGACGGGATTTATAGAAAATCGGTTCGCAAAACTGGCCTTGAAGTGTTCAGTTACATTAAAGGATTTAAATGAGAACGATATGCTCAATTGGAATTATTTCGAATGAAACAGGACCGGAGGGTTCCTGCTACTGGATACATCGGTCTCTATTTTACACAGTCAATGTCTCTGGAGGAGGGTTTCAGGAAAAAGGTCAGGCTGCTATTTTTGTTTGTTCTTTTTTTTCTGTTTTGGAATGTATATGTACTCAACAAAGTCGAATGTCGAGGTTTTTTTCCTGTTTAAAACGCGAACTGCCCGTGCATTTTGGTGTGGACCCCCGGTACGTTCATTGCACGTTTCTTTTGAATCGGGAGAGGCAATGGATTTGATATTCCCTGAAAGTGGAGTGTCTGTTCAGTTAAAATAAGGTATATTTCAGAATTCAGATATTACTGAGTTAGTGAGGTGTACTTGCTCCTTATAAGTGTTGAAATGGGTGCGTGAGCTTTGAAGAGGGGACTGGTAGCTTTCATTACAGGGTGAATGTTCTGACCGTTTAATTAGCAGTTTATTTAATGCGTGTTTGTGCTGGCTTTGAAGAAAAATGGCCAAAACTCTAAACTTTATTATGGAGAAAAGGCATGTTTCGTATTTGGAGAGGTTACTGGTGACCACTGATATTCAACTGCACTGATATTGATAAATTCATACTAAACTCAACCAGAAAATCATTCGTTCATATTAAATTTCATGCCTTAAAGCTTTAATTGTGTTAAATACATGATTTTTTTAATGATTTGACAGCAAATCATTTTGAGACTTTGGGGAGACACTTGGGTAGCTGTATAATTTGGCTAATAGCATGTAGGTAATCTAGAATGTAATGTTGAAGATTAATTCTACTTGTGCTCAAGGAGTTTATGATACCAGAAATGTATAGTTTTAAGCCCCAGCAGTTTTTCAATCGTCAGAATTATTTTTTTTGCAATTTCAATGGTGAATTCTCATGAAGATTTTTTATGTTTGCTGCTCATTTTCTCTACCAAAATCATGAAAATAAACTGAAATACAATGTAATTCTAAATGCTGTAAGTGTCTTTCCTGAATTGAGCCACATTTTTCCTCTTTGTGAAGCTTAAATCTTGAATTATACAGCATTAAAGTGGGTAACCCATAAATAGCCAAATTTGGCTTCTGCACAAAGGGGTTAAGACATACAGTACTTGGGCCCTTATTTTATCCCTTAGCCATTTCTCATTTTGGCAGGAATCATTAAAAAAAACATAATTTATTGGGACACATGGTAGTACAACATGGAATGCCTGATCTTGCATGGAGTGATCAACCTTGACCATGTTGACAGTATGTTGTAACCTGGTTTCCCACTTCATTAAATCTTAGTTGTGTTATGGTGTACATGGGTTAAAGTCTCTTTTTGCATAATTTTGGTTGCTTACCTTAGGTCTTCATTCATGAACACCTGTATTGATGTTATTGTAACTGATTTTAGACAATTTGGTCAACTCTTTCTATGTAATCCTGTTTCTGGACTTAGATATTTCTGCCAAAAAAGGGTCTCAAAATGCCTTTTTTCATAAAATATTTTCATATAAAAGGAGGTTCGTAATCAACGTTTTTATTTCATTAAATGAATGTGTAAATTTGTATATTTGTCTAGTACAGTGGGGGAAATAAGTATTTGACCCCTCGCTGATTTTGCAGGTTTGCCCACTTACAAAGAATGCAATGATCTATGATTTTAATCATATATACATTCTAACAGTGAGAGACAGAATCACAAAGAAAATTCCAGAAAATCACATCATATGAATTTATAAAAATTGATAACCATCTGATGAGGAAAAATAAGTATTTGACCCCCTACCAAACAGCAGTATTCTGGATCCCACAAGCCAGTTAGTCTTTCTTTAAGACACACTCTCAATCCCAACTAATTATTTACATCAAATACACCTGCCTCACCTCATTACCTGTATAAAAGACACCTGTCCACTCCCAAACAACCAGATTCCAACATCTCCACCATGGGCAAGACCAAAGAGCTGTCTAAGGACATCAGGGACAAGATTGTTGACCTACACAAGGCTGGGATGGGCTACAAGAGAATCGGAAAGCAACTTTGAGAGAAAAGATCAACTGTCCGTGCAGTTATCAGGAAATGGAAGAAGCACCACACTGCCGCCAACTTCCCTCGGTCTGGGCCTCCATGCAAAGTCTTGCCTCGTGAGATGTCCCTGATCATGAGAACAGTGAGGAATCACAAGGGGGAACTGGTTAATGAACTGAAGGCAGCTGGGACCACAGTTACAAAAGGAACAGTTGGTAACACACTACGCAGTCATGGATTGAAATCCTGCAGGGCACGCAAGGTCCCCCTGCTCAAGAAGGCACATGTACAGGCCCGCCTGAAGTTCGCCATTGACCACCTGGATGACTCAGAAGAGGCCTGGAAGAAGGTGATGTGGTCAGATGAGACCAAAATAGAACTTTTTTGGCTGAACTCAACTCGACGTGTTTGGAGGGCAAAGAACACAGAGTACAACCCAAAGAACACCATCCCCACCGTCAAGCACAGTGGTGCTTCTCAGCCAAGGGGACGGCACAACTCCATTGCATTGAGGGGAGGATGGACGGGGCCATATACCGTGGAATTCTGGACCAACAGCTCCTTCCCTCAGTGAGAGAGCTGAACATGGGTCGAGGATGGGTGTTTCAGCACGACAACTACCCTAAGCACACCGCCAAAGCAACAAAAGAGTGGCTGAAGAAGTACATTAAGGGTCTGGAGTGGCTTAGCCAGTCTCCAGACCTGAATCCAATAGAAAATCTTTGGAGGGAGCTTAAGATTCGGGTTGCAAGGCGACAGCCTCGGGACCTGAATGATTTGGAGGCTGTCTGCAGGGAGGAGTGGGCCAACATCCCTGCCAAAATGTGCACAAACCTTGTCTACAACTATAAAAATTGTTTGACATCTGTGCTGGCCAATAATGGCTTTTCTACAAAATATGAACATGACGTTTGTCCAGGGCGTCAAATACTTCTTTTTGACCAAAAATATGCAAATAAATTCCTAAAATGCACACAATGTCTTATTCCACTTTTTTGGTGATATTCTGTCACTAACTGTCAAAATAAAAATTATATATCATTAAAATTATAGAGCGTTGCACTCTTTGTTAGTGGGCAAACCTGCAAAATCAGCAAGGGGTCAAATACTTATTTCCCCCACTGTATAAATGCCATTACAATCATCCGGTGCCCATGGGGTCATCTGGGGGTCTGAATTCCAGGGTCTGAAAGGCTCATTTTGGCCCAAAGACCCCCACACGTCCCCCAAGAATGGAACCATTATCCTAATAATTAGTTTGGGGGTGCAAAAGTTCCCAAATATGAGGGAGAACCACATTTCGAACACTAACATTCACTGAACTGAATCCAAGGGACCCCCAAAAAGGGAAAAATCACTTACCGCCTTCAAAAAATTAGGATTTTGGGGGCCCTCCTCACACCCATCTGATCTCTCATAGTGATTCTGGCTGCAGAATCCTGATATATGGGCCAGAATACACCACCACAAGAAATATCAGCTTCCTTTCTCCAATATGTGAGAAGTTATGGTCCTTCCAAAATGCTACAAAATCAAATGACCAATTCACATATGTCAAAAAGGGGGGTGACACCCAAATTTCAAGAAATGTTCACACGAAAACTGTCAGAGATACTGACACGAAACTTGGGATTCTTTTGTTTGCTAACATACAGTATTTTTGGACAAAACTTGGACAAATCCGAGAGGTGACATGTACAAGGCACCTCAACATTGGCTGTTTTGACATGGAATGACTCTAAACTCGCTTACATACATATGTACTGTCGACAAAACACAAATATCTACTGTCCACTGAACACGCTCTCATGTCCAGTGTCTACTAAACACAAATGTAATGTCTACGAAATGCACTCACGCATGTACATTCTTCTAGAAACACTCAAATCAGTTCAACCTACTGAACACACTCAAATGTACAGTCCATTAAACACAGTCACATAGGGGCCGTCTACTATACACATATGCAATGTCTATTAAACACAATAACATAAGTATGGTCGACTAAACTCACATATACAGTATATTGTCTACTAAACACACTCAAATATGTGATGTTTTCAAGACATACGTGCTGTCTGTTGACCACATGTGCAGTCTACTAAACACACGTACTGTCGACTAAATGAACTTACGTTCAAAACACGCACACACACGTGGATCAATGACGTGACATTGTCCGAGTGCACTACTTTGTTTTTTGTTTTTTTTTAAATAATTTTAAATGATTCATAATAAGCATCATTTTATTCTACAAAACCTGTTTAATTTGAACATACTTTGAGTTTATCATAAAAATGATACACATTTTATGTTTTGCCATCTCAAACCGTCAAAATGTCAAGTGGCGCAACCGTCCGAGCAAGATAACACTATGTGAAATGTATTATAATTGTCATTTAAAATACTAACATAATATTAATATGGGGGCATGATTTTACATTGAAAACCTTTCAAATAAACAAAGTTTAATTGTTCTTTAACTGTTAGGAAAACCAAAATACCCACCCCTTACAATAAAGAATCCATAAGTTACTTTTAATACCCAGCTCAATTACAAAATAGAAATGTTTTCGGCAGAGTAGACCCTCTCAGGTATACTTAATTAAAAAAAATCACTTAGAAAAAAAAATAAAAGGGAAGTGTGTTTTTTTTCCAGAAACGTTTGGTTGCGCCACTTGACATTTTTTGGCTGTTGAAATTGCAAATACAGCCTAAAACTGTACTAAAACCCTGTAAATGTTGTGCAACCACCAAGACGTGTTTAAACACACTCTTCCAACTTCAAATAAATGTATTCTGTACATTTTTAAAGATTTATGAAAAAAAACATTTCTAAAAGGCTTATTTGTCATTGACCCATTACTGCGTTATAAACAAACTCAAAACTGTGCAGTCTATTGAACAACATCACATGCGCAGTTTACTTAATACACTCTCATATGTAAAGTCCACTAACCACACTGCCACTTGCATAACTGCCCACCACAATACAGATCATTTTTCATAATAGCAAGAGTAGTTGGTCATGCACAATGCAGACTTTCCTATTAATTCACTTGACAAAAAAAACTCCGGATTACTATCAAATTTCCTCAGTTTAGTTAGTGCATTCAGTAAAACACTTTTATAAAAGTAAACCATACTTCACAAATGGTCTGACTCAGAGAGGTCCAATCAGAGTCAGAAATATCCCAGAAGAGGCGGGTGCAATTTATTACACCTTTACAACACGCCCATCTTCCCAATCGTATCGAGAGAAAATTGCACGATATGTTAAGTTGATGGTACATAGTCAGCATATTTTTGAGCATGGCTACACCAAAGATGAAACCACGTGAAATTATTTGTATGCACACTCAAAAACCTTACTTGGAGCACTCAATCCATGTAAGCAACTGTAAGCAGATAAT
Organism: Gymnothorax reevesii; assembly: GCA_029721435.1. NCBI lineage: Eukaryota > Metazoa > Chordata > Actinopteri > Anguilliformes > Muraenidae > Gymnothorax > Gymnothorax reevesii. Next base: position 39,474,649 of record CM056585.1, read on the forward strand.
CGGTTACTAACACAGACCACTAATGACTGGATCACTGATTTTGCACTTCAGAATAAACAGTCCTGTATGCAGTGCTTGCAACCCAGACTTGGAACTAGCACCACATGGCAAGCATACCACTTTCCTACTGTTTAAGAAAGGTAAATGCAAAAGGTCAGCTTCAGCAAGCACACTGGCATCCTACCGTGTAAAGAAGGTAAATGAAGTAGGCCAGCTCCGGTAAGTTTAGAAAGACGTAAATCCAAACAAGCGTCTTTACTTCTCTTAAAACCTGAAAGAGGAACGAGGAAGTACTCTTTTACCAGAACCTAATTTTTCCCATATTTTAACCTTTTTCAAGAGATTCCTTAAAAGGTACAGGGGACAGCACAGATTTGAAATATTCCACTGTCTTTTTGTGAAATCACAAAAGCATCATCTCTAAATGATGATAAATGATCATAAATTACACTAGTTTAACTTCGTAGTAACTAAGGGGCAATTACTGTTTATCACAGGGCCAGGTGGGTTTAAATCACCCTTTTCCTTCAATACATGAAATCACCATTAGAAAACTTCATTTTGTGTCTTCACTTTTGTGACAAATAGACAAAAATAGAGTAAATCGGGAAGAGAGCAAATACAATTTCCATAAACCATATACTAGAGAAACTGGAAATTCCAGACTGTTCCTCAGCATGACTACTGCAGACTCACCGCAATGGCGCCAACAGAGGCAGTGACACAGGCCCAGATGACCCCAAAGCCCAGGATGATGATGTGCGACTGGGATAGAGACATACTGGAGGTTATGATCAGGATGCACAGGCACAGCTGCAGGAGACACAAAGGCCAGCACCAAAAATCAAAATACATTTCCACGGCCACAACGTATGAGCTGAAAATATGGAAATGGGCTTCATTCTTAAACAGAAGGAGTGAAATTAGACAGCACATCAGGGAATGACTGCCAGGCCATTTGCATTTCTGCCAATGACTCACTTCACACTTTCAGTCAAAGGGCAGGTACCATGGTATGGTCATGTGACCTGGCTCTGGGAAGACTTTCTCACTCCTCCTATACCTTTCTCTCCTCGTTACCCCTCCACCCATCCGGCCGGGAAGAAAAAACAGATATAAAAGTGAAGTAAATCAAAGAATCAAAGAAAGGTGAATTTGGGGAACAGCTCTGCTCCTCTGCACTTCAGTAACAAGAGAGTCAGACGCAGGACAGTACAGAAGAGGAAGACTCACAGGTCAGTGATTTATTCAGAAATCATCCATCTTAACAAAATACTTCCACAAAAAAAAACTGACTAGTCTATCCTTGTTCAAACAACATTTCTGGAAATTAAAATACCCCTTTTCTCACTCACTGAAGGGACTGGAATCTCCTAAATTAAGGTGAACCTCAATCTATTTCCAGGTCAGAAGGAAGGATGTGAAATATAAGTGACTGGAATAAGCCCAGTGTTATGTTGCCAGGGCCTGTTGCGTGTTACATTACCTGGGTCACCAGTGAATTGCCACTCTGTTATTTTCCCAGGCTAGTAGTGTGTTATCAGTGTGTTATATCACCTTGGCCTGTAGTGTGCTACCTGTGTTACCATACCTAGGCCTGCAGAGTGTTACATTAACTGGGGCTCCATTGAGTTACCAGAGTTACGTTACCTGGGCCTGCTATGTGTTGCCAATGTATTATGTTACCTGGGCCTGTAGAGTGTTAGCACTGTGTTAAGAAACCTGGACCTATAGAGTGTTTCCAGTGTGCCATGTTACCTGGCCCTATACTGTGTTGCAAGTGTGTTCAGCTACCTGGGCCTGTAGTGCGTTACCAGTGTGTTACGTTACCCGGGCCTGTATTGCATTGCCAGTGTTCTATGCTACCTCGGCCAGCAGTGTGTTGCCGCAATGTTATGTTACCTAGGCCCGCAGCATGTGACCAGTGTGTTACGGCGCCTGGGCCTGTAGTACATGGCCAGCACGTTAACTGGGCTTTTAGTGCATTACATTACCGGGGCCGGTAGCGTGTTGCCAGTGTCACACTAACTGGGCATGTAATGTGTAGAGATGCACCGATCCGATACCCGGATCTGATATCGACTCCAATATTGACTAATTAGCTGGATAGGATATCAGGTGAATGAGGCCGATCCAGCATTCCAATCCAGTCATTTCTTTTTTATTAATATCATACCTAGCAATACAGTTACCGCGATCTAGTCACTTCAATTCTATGTTTGCAACGCCGGTTACGTCATCACACAGAGCACGAACAGCAGCTGGTGATGAGCAAACACAGAGCAACATGGGGCAAGCGCTGAAGCGAGCAAAGTCTGCTATTTGGAAACATTTAAAAGTTGATATGCCAACGAGTCCGCAACATGCCATATCTGCAATGCGACAGTTGCTAGGGGTGGTGATAAAGTTGGTAAATTCAACACCACAAACTTAAATAAGCATCTCAAAAAGCACCATGCTAAAGAGCACGTGGAGCTCTGAGCTAAGCCGGCAGAGAGTATAACGAAGCAGCTAACTTTGGTGGATGCACTGCAAAGACGAGAGAAACTGCCAGCCGGCAGCATGAAAGCAACCAATATGACAGAGAAGGTTATGGAGTTTTTAGTGTTTTGGATTCTGTTGTAGAACTGACAACAAATAGTCTTTTAACAAGTTTATTGTACTGTTACAATTGTGAACAAATGGTGAATCATACCAATGAAAACCAACTGCAGAAGTCTGTGGCTCTGGCTGGTACCAGGAAGCAAGAGCCCCTGAGATGGCGGCCCAGAGATTTATGCTAAAACAAGGAGGGCTGTTCTTTACAGTAGGATTTGAAGTGATTGAATACAAAAGGACAAATGGCAGAGAAAACCAATGAATGATCAACAGAGGGGAGCTGGAGGGACATTCAAAAGGTAACAATGGGAGAGGATTGGTTGAATGGCCAGGTACAGACAGAATGATGGGTAAGGGGGAGGAGAAGAGTACCTTCTTCTACCACAATTTGCAGCCCCTCTCTGTCGTTGATAACGATGCAGGTCAGATGAGTTATAAAATGCTTACATTTAAGTTCAGCTGCTATATATTATATTAGATTAGATTTCGAATATCTGTTTGCACTAAATGTTTACATGGAAGTGTTACTTCTGTTTATTTTGTGTTTTTGAACAAGTTATTTAAGCGACTTGTGAGCTGCTATATTTTATATTAGATTAGATTTTGAATTTCTGTTTGCACTAAATGTTTACATGTTACTTCTGTTTATTTTGTATTTTTGAACAAGTTAATTAAGCCATTTTTTGTTGGTTTTCAGACATTTTAAAATATCTGTTTGCAGTGCACTTTACATGGAAATGTTATTTATTTCTTTTTGCAGCTAATGTACACTTTGTTATTTGTTAATAAATAATATTAAGTACATTTATATCTGTGTTAATTTGTTACCTTTTTTTAACAAGGCTAAATGTTTATGTCAAGCCTGATGCTTTCACTCACATGGCAAGGTATACGGTTCATTCATTCAACAGAAGTATCAGATCGGTATCGGATATCGGCCGATACGCTCAGCCCAGGTATCAGCATCGGATTGGATCAGAAAAAAACTGGATCGGTGCATCTCTAGTAATGTGTGTTCCAGTGAGTTGCTTTACCTGGGCCTGTAGGTCAAAGCTGACCATGGAAAAACAGAGGTTAAGCAGGAAATACTGCTCCTGCAGGCTCTCCAGGGCTCCGCCCACACGGAACGCCATCATGTTCGGCCTCCGGATGAGCAGAGTGGCACAGATAATGTGTAGCATTCCCACACACATTATGGATGCAAACCGAACCTGCAGCCAAACAAACACAGACAGACCACATCAAATACACTCTTCCTGCTACTGATTATTCAAGGAGAAAGGGCCAGTCCACGTTTACTGTATTTTGCTTTATTCAGACAAGTAAAAAGCAGATAGAGCAAAAGATGGCAAGTAGGCCTCTCTGAGAATAGTGCCATGCCAAGCATCAAAACCTTTCCTGCATCATTAAATGACTATCCCTCAGAAATCGGCAGTCTTGCATCCGTAATAGCTATAGCCAACATAAAAGCATGATATTTAAAAGTTTACTGAGATTTAATGTGTGAAGATAATAGATGACTGAAAAGGATAGGGGAAATATGAAACGGAGCGGCCCAGGTGAAAAAGTATTACACTCAATTATATTAAAAGTACATTTGTTGCATACAAAGGTTATTACAAATACACTTTTACTTTTTGTGCTTAATTTGCAATATATTTAATATATACTTTTAGAAGGTGTACACTTTAAGTGTACTGAAGTAGTACACAAGTAGTATTCAATGACTACTTGAGAACACTTAATTACACATAAAGGGGGCGAAAAAAACATACACCACACTTAATACAGTCTGTAAAAGTATAATTCAAGTATAGTATTTTTTCACCTGGGAGACTATGATTGGTTACTTTTCAGAAACTGTTAAACTCTAAAAGAAACAGTTAAAATCCTCTTCGATTCAACTCTGTCTCTTCATGCTCACATCAAAAATGTTGCCCGGACTGCATACTTCCACCTTTGCAACATTAAACGCTTCCTCCCATCCCTCTCATCGAACACCGCTGCTATACTTATCCATTCTCTTGTTACTTCCCATCTTGATTATTGCAATTCACGTCTCTTTCGTCTTCCACTTAAAACTCTCCTTAAATTTAAACTTGTCCAGAATGTCGCTGCCCGCATCATTCCCAGAATACCATCCAGTCATAACATCTCCATTGGCTCCCTATCCGTAACCGCATCTATTTTAAAATTCTTCTACTTGCTTTCAAAGCCATTCACAACCACGCTCCCTCATATATCTCTGATCTGCTTCACATCAACACACCTCCTCTCACTCTCAGAACTACTTCTTCCATTAATCTCACTGTTCCCTCTGCCCATCCATTAACCTTTGGTTCCCGAGCCTTCAGCTGCCCTGCACCCCCGCCTCTGGAATTCCCTCCCTTCTGATCTCAGAAACATCAACTCAATCCAAATCTTCATATCACGGTTAAAGACATATCTGTTCAGACTGGCATATTCTGTTTCACTCTTTTCTTGAGTGGTTATTTGTCTGTGATATTATTTTTTCAGTTAATCTTGTTGTACAGTGTCCTTGAGTGTCCTGAAAGCCGCAAAATAAATAAAATGTATTATTATCATTACTATTACAATTATTATTAAAAATTATATTTAAAATGGTCGCAACTGCAACAGTTCAGAGATGTGCAGTTAAGGAGATCCACACATCATGTCCCTGAATGAGAAAGTACAGTCATGTGACCCACCAGTAGCAGGCCCTTTCGCTGGCCTAGTGGGAGCACGCTGAAGTTGACCACGGAGCGCACCATGACGACCAACACGCTCAGCACAAATGCGATCAGTTCTTGCCGGTTCTCCTGCAGAATCCCCCGTGTGATGTAATACAGACAGAACGCTGCAGAGAGCGCACCAAAATGTTACTCGCAGAAAAGTAGGCAACACCACACTCATTTCGCAAATAACCACGCGGAACTGAGATGTTTCATTTCCCAACAACTGCGCAGACTGAATTCAGCCATTAGAAATCAGGCATTCGCCTTTGAAAAACCAGAGGTAGTTATTCCTTTTGCAACATCAGCTATATGTCATAACTTAAGGGAGCAGTTCTGCTTTGTGGCAACCGAGTCCTTGGTTGGTATATTCTAAAGTGACGAAAGCAGGAATTTACAAGTTTAGTTCAGAAAAGATTTATTTCACAAGAAATGATAAAAGCAGCACTTATTGATTTGTTTTGCTTATTTTTGTAATGTGCTTGCTATCCATTGGCTTGATCGCATATTTATTCTGAACATTCATACAAAACCTTCAGAGTTTACAGCACTAATCACTTAACTCACAGATTCCAACAATCAGAATGAGGGAAACGGACTCCTCGTCATAACTCTCCTTCTTCTGGAATTGTTTGGATGCATTGACCAAAGTAAGGACCAGAACCGCCACTAAAGATGTGATGGTGAATGAGAAATATACTTTAACCAGGCACGTCAGCTCCGACCATGGCTTTATCTAGACAGACAGAAGGAAGGGACAGAGAGATAATATTCAGTACACTTACACAATATTTTTGCCCTGGAAGGCTGACTTGCTATATTCTAGGCCAGTCATATTCCTACACAATTTGCCCTGGAAGGCTGACTTGCTATATTCTAGGCCAGTCATATTCCTACACATTCTTACGCTAAATCAACATAATTATTTATTTTACTAAAAATACTCTTGACAACATAGCACCTTATCAGCAAGTGACACAAATAAAGAAAAAGGCCAAGTCACGATCATGTTTGCATGAGACAAAAAAAATTTTTTGACCCTAATATATTGGTATATACATTTTTGGAAAGTATTAACCGATATTTTCATGAATTGATAATATTTTTGTAAAACATCTTGTCTGGCAAAAAGATATTCATGACTGAAGTTGGGCTGCAATACTGTAGTCAATAAAATTAATCATTTCAATTAAAAAAAAGAAAATGTACAAGTAATTTATTTTCGTTGCTAAACTAGCAAAGGAAAGTAGAGTCATAAAACAGTCATACTATATAGTGACTATTTTGTATCTGAAAACAGTGAATAATTGTAAATTTAGTATTGTATATAATTGTTAAAATTTTTTATTTTTGTAAGTACGTCCATGCAGTATGGTATGCCAAAATATTAAGGGGATATCATGTATATATTGTAAATAAAGTAAGAAATCTACTTTTAGTGTCTTTGTCCATGTGCTACCAATTCAAAATGTTCATGTGTTGCCAGACATCACTTCAAAAAAGCCCCCATTTTTTCAAATAAATATTTAGATATTTCCACACCTGGACATCTTAATAAACCCTTCAAGACATGGCATAAAATGAGGATGGGGAACCTTTTCCAGAAAGGGCCAGTGTGGGTGCAGGCTTTCATTCCAACCAGGTAATTACACTCCTGATTCTACTAATCAAGGTCCTTCACAAAGATTCAAGAGGTTGATTAGTAGAATCAGGTGTGCAGCTGCTTGGCTGGAATGAGAGCCTGCACCATACCGGCCCTCTCTGGATAAGGTTCCCCACCCCTGGAATGATAACTTTGAAAAAAATCTTTTAGGAGCATGCATCTGGGGGCTTTAAAAAAAAAAAAAAAAAAGTGAACGTGTTGATCTAAATTTGGTGTCCATGTGTTACCAAGTATAAAAGACCCCTAAAATGTAAGTTTAAAAATTAAACGGGCCTATTTTATGTTTTTACCTTTTTCTGCATATTGTTACCTTTCAAAATGGTATAGATTTCATTTTTATGATAATTCAAAAGTTATGGACTAAAACATGATGAAAAGTAGTAGACTGTCCAGGTGTTACCATCGTGGCTTGGCCCAAAAATCATTCATTTTTACTCATGTATGCAGACAAATTTTGAGCTTTATTTTTAAGTTTCTCATCTGAGTAGAATGTAATGGATGCTTTCATTTTCACAGTACTAAGCAAAAGTCTAAAACACATTCAAAGCCACTTCATACAGCAAATATGCTTACAAAAATAATGAAATTAAAAATTTCTAAAAACAGAAAAGTACTACGCAGAGCTGTAAACTGTTAAAAACTAATTTAAATACATATTTGGCATGACCATGCTTTGTCTAAAAATAAGGGTCACTGTCCTCTTGTGCTACAGTTTTATGAGAGGATTGGCTTTCTGCTAGTTCCAAACAAAGCAGAAAACTTGCCACTGTTCCTCTGAAAAATGACCGTCTCACTTGAATTTATCGCCCAAGTAACAGCACACAGCCACGATGATGTTCACATCACGGCTCTATCAAGACTATTATCTGTACCAACTGTTTTTAATAAAATACAAATATGTACTTATAAAAAATTTTTTTCATTAACATTTAGAATTTCAAGTATACTTTTTCTCTTCATCAAGAACAGTTTGGAAAGCAGAGAGTAAACTGGGTTTAAATTTCAAAAAATGTAGGATCCCTGAGACCCGAGCACAGTACTGTAGATTAGATTCCCCAAAAATGTCATTATGAATGAATTAATTAGGTCATTACACTGTGTAGGCATGCCCCTGACTTATGAGGACCGGAGAATATGAAAAATCTAACATCCTGTACAAACTATAGTCCTCAACTACCCATCCGCAAAAAAGAAAAATCATTCATAACTTATCACCTACACACTCAAGATGCAGCAATTAAGGTAACCAAATGCATTCCACAATACATTCAGCAAAAAACAGAGAATGATTATCATTAAGAGGACTGCAGATTTCTCTACTTTTCCATTGTTTAAAAAAAATTTGCTAGTACGACTATTTCTTCCAAATTTTACATTTTTGAACTGTCAGACGAAATATTCTCCAAATTATTCCAAAAATTATGAGACTAAATCAATTATTTTATTTCTGACCCCATTTTTGGCTTTGGAATATAATCAACACCCCTTAAACTAGAATTGAAGACAGATACTCTAATGGTTTGGTGTTCATCTGAGACCTAGAACTCCGCAAGGGAGCATCGAAATACTTACTGGGCCGCAAGGTGTAGGGATCAATTCGCGATGCCTAGGTGTCAAATTCGGGGACGGTAGATCAACGGGGTGCTCACTAGTCAGCAACGGACTAAAATGGAAGACGCAGCATAGCATCAGATATTGATCAAAATCACATAAGTGTCTTTCTTACACAGCAGCAAATGTTTGTCTCAATGGATAGCTAATGCATTTAAATTACAGTTTTAGAGTCAGCCAAGTCATTCACGAAACTAAACGGAATCTTAAAAACGGTAGCAGCGCGGTAGCAGGACTAATACCCAATGCAAGCTCTTTTGAGGTCCACTAACTGCTCTTCTTGACTGTAAAATAACAGGTAGGCCTACCCCGACTCGGTGTCATATTCAGAAGATAAGCTCCAAGCCAGGCATGCGAGACTTCGGTGGGTGACAGGTGGCTGCAAAACTTGATCGTGAAGTTATTTACAAGAAATTGGTGCTTCGCTGTACACTCACGGTCCTTTGATCTCATCAACCCCGTTACATAACGTTATTTCAATGCAAAGACAGCGTTACGTGCTGAACCTGGCCAACACAACCTGCTTCACAAAGAACCAATGTTTGCGAGCAAGCTAATGTTAAAAGGCAAAAGACTGCACTATGTACTTGACAAGTGCGTGGCAATTGCTAAATCGACAAAACATACTGCGTTATGCGAAAGTAATTTCACACTGCTTACTGCTCAGTGACCGCAGAAATGAGGAAAAACTTGCTTTTGGAGCTTGAGGCTGTTAAATTCGTCTCATTGTCTGAGAATGACATCTTCGTGCGGTGCACGGACGCCACACATTTAATATCAAATTGGATACACGCTCAGAGCGATTGACCATTCGCGCAGATTAGATAGAAGCGCTTGACATAGCTACCAATCGAGAAAGCAGCAAAATTAGTGAGGTCCCTGAAGGAACTGGAGGATCCGGAATTTGGGTCTGTAGTCAGCTATCCAGCCCGTATAAATCGCAGTTTTCAGCACTATTCGAATTAACATAGCCGGGTGAACTGTAAGAGTACTAAGAACTGTGATTCGGAGGGGCTAACAGTTGGATATCAGGTTAGTAGCCAGCTGACAAATTGTCTGTTTACTCTCAACGAACAATACTCCAGGCTAATTTAGCTAGGTAGCAGCTACAACTGGGATTGCGCTCGATTCTCACACTGACCTTATTTCGTCCATTTTAAGGAGAATTAGATGGCCCCTAGCTGAGACGATACATTTTGACTACATCGAGTCGTTGTTTCTGGGTTTGAGCAGATCAGAAAATCTAGCCACTGTTTTTGTCAGTGGGCGGGTACGACTTGCAATTCCAGAGGCGGAAGAATCGTCCTCTGGCTGTTCGTTTCGCCTCTTTTCTTGGAAGTGATTCTGGCTCATTGAGTACATGCAGCAGAGATGTCTTCCAAAAATCTATTGTCCTTCCGGACGACTCGAATCGCACGAGCCAAGCGAAGTTTGATAAGCACAATTAAATCTTTTGTAACCCACAACTCCTGGTTTTTTCTTAAATATACATTATTCAGATATAATACAAAGATATTTCACTTGCATTATTAAAATGCATTACGTCAAAAGTTTATTTTTCGGAACTCCGTGCATGACATCGGTGCACACAGACCGGAACTTGTTTTTGTACTAAATGTAAGACTGGTCGCGAAGTATCCCGACGGACGAATGGGATCGGGAGGTTTTTCCCGGGAACTTCGATCCGCATACTATTCCCATGCTGTCAAAACGAAACGTAACGTCGCAGGAGTATCAGTCATCAGTGCGTTCATCTTATTTTGCTGTGAAATTCCAAAATCAACGATACCGTCGAACATTTCAAAAACCAGTTGCTCTATAAGAAAGCTGTATGTTTGCATATTCTTAAGCTTGATATACACAGAAGAAAGTAACTAATGTAGTTTTGCCTGTATTGAAAAGGTCTATGTTCATCTGGGTAAGATAGGTCCTTGTTACAAGCAAAAGTTGTCAAGGTATGGCTATATACGAGTGTCGCACAAACTGCTGTAGGGATTGATGAACTTGAAGCAAGGGCCTCAAAGTGTGCCATTAGTGAGGGGAGAAAGGTTCATTGATGGGTGGTTATCTTTTATTTTTTGTTTTGGTTTTATTACCTCCGCCAACAAAGTTGGGGCGGAAGTTATGTTTTCGCCCCTGTCTATCTGTTTTTTAAACAACAGCTCAAAAAGTAATGCATGGATTTAGCTTAAATTTTGTGGGTGCATTGCTATTACATCAAGGATGGACCCGGCCGCCATGGCAGCCATCTTGAAATCATATGATATGCAATAACTCAACTTTGCTCCCACTCATGAAGATTTGGATTGTGCTACCTTGGTGGAGGTTTGCACTCTATGAGTGCCTCTAGTTCAAGCTTTATTCAACTGGCGAGGTCACAATGAGATTGTCATTGCTAATGCAAATGAGTCTTAGAGATGACATTAGGTCCGTTAATATTCAAACATGGACAAAGTTATTAAGCTGTAGGCAGCATATGAAAGGTGCAGACATCCAGTGTTAATTTGAGGGTGAACAGTTTCTCAAGGACTGTACCTTTTAAATGTGGTTTGGGCCTTTTAAGGTACTAAAATTAATTGGATGATTGGCTCACCTGTTCCATGGCGAGACCATTTTTATGCCCTCACTATTGAATTTACAGGCAAGCAGATAAAAAGCCTAGAGTTCATTTCAAGTGTTGCAATGCAGTTTGGACACTGTGTTTCTTAGCTCATGGTAGGACATTCAAAGAACTGCCACAACCAATGAAACAAGCCATCTACAAACCTATCAGAGGTAGCAAAAGCTTGGCTGAATAAACAATAAGGTACATTCTTACGGTAAAATCAAGTCGATGAGCTTGGGAACGCCAGAAGGTCAGGAGGACAAGGGATCAAAACTGTGGTTGATGGCTGAAGAATTTCCTTTTGCAACAGGTGGCCAGATCAAAAACAAAGGAGGTTTGCACAACCCCAATTCCGAAATAGTTGGGACGATGTGTAAATTCTGAATAAAATCAAAATGCAATGACTATCAGATCACATGAACTAATGTGTCATTTACAATAGAATATAGATAACTTTTCAAATGTTGAAATTGAGACATTTTATATTTTTATCCAAAAAAATTAGCTTATTTCAAATTTCCTGGCTGCAACAGGTCTCAAAAAAGTTGGGACACAGGCTGAAAAAGCTATTAATATACAAGAGAATCCACTCAAAGAACATTTAGCTAGTAATTAAGTTAACTGGCATCAGGTGTGATATAAAAGGGATGTCTCAGAGAGGCTGAGTCTCTCAGAGGTAAAGATGGCCAGAGGCTCTCCAACCTGTGTAGGCTTGCGTAAAAAAATTGTGGAATACTTTAAAAACAATGTTCCTCAACGTCAAATTGCAAAGGCTTTGAAGGTCTATTCATCGACAGTATGTAACATCATCAAAAGATTTAGAGAAACTGAAAAAATCTCAGTGCGTATGGGACAAGGCTTAAAATGAACTGTAGCAAAGTGCTCTGTGGTCAGATGAGTCCAAATTTGACATTCTTGTTGGAAATAATGGCCGTTGTGTCCTCCGGGCTATAGAAGAGACAGACCACCCCTCCTGCTATCAGCTTTCAGTTCAAAAGCCAGCATCTCTTGTGGTATGGGGGTGCATTAGTGCATATGGTGTGGGACACTTGCATGTTTTAAAAGGAACCATGAATGCTGAAAGGTATATAAAGGTTTTAGAGCAACATATGCTCCCCTCCAGAGGACATCTACTCCACCGAAGACCTTTTGTATTTCAGCAGGACAATGCAAAACCACGTACTGCAGCTATTACAACAGCATGGCTTTGTTGTAGAAGAGTCAGTGTGCTGAACTGTCCTGCCTGCAGTCCTGATCTTTCACTGATTGAGAACATTTGGCGCAAAATTGAACAAAAAGTCTGTCAAAGGAGACCCAAAACTCTTCAGCAGCCGGAAGCCTGTATTAAACAAGAGAGGGATCCAATTCCCATGGCTAAACTCAAGAAACTTGTCTCCTCAATGCCCAGACGCCTCCACTCTGTTAAAAAAATAGGGGATGCTACACCATGGTAATCAGGCCCCTGTCTCAACTTTTTTGTGACCTCTAGCAGCTATCAAATTTGAAATGAGCTCATTTTGTGATTAAAATGTATCATTTTCAACATTTGCTGTATTATCTCTGTTCTATTGTGAATAAAATACTGGCTGGGGTGACTTGAAAGTCACTGCATTTTGATTTTATTCACAATTTACACTTTTACAATTTACACAACTATTTCAGAATTGGGGTTGCACATTTTTGTCAGTGTCAACGATCAGGAAACTTCAGAACAGTTAATACAGAGAGTTTACCAATAAATGTTTACTATGAGTAGGCCCCAGAACAGGAAATCCACATTAGTTTGCGATAAAACATCCTGAAGCACGGTTTTGATACAACATCCTATGGACTGATGAGACAAATACCTACTTGCGTCAGAATGATGGAAATGGAAGATTGCAGAGAAGGAAAGGAACTGCTCATGATGCAAAGCTTACCACTTCATCGGTGAAGCAGTGTTGTGGCGGTGGGGCTTGTGTTTTGGACTGGGAATATACTGTATGGCTGCCAGTGAAACTGGTTTCCTCAAATTTCTTGGTGACGTGACTGCTGAAGGAAAGCAGCATGATGAATTCTTCATTGCACAGGCCTATTTAATCTGCTTGCATTCAGCCAAAATGCTTAAAACTCTTTGGATAAAACTTCATAGCATAGATGAACAATAATTCAAAACATACTACAAAAGCAACTGAAGACTTTTAACAGCAAAGAGGAGTGCTCATTTTTTAAGGAATAGCCTTGGCCATGTAAATCACCAGACCTGAATCTAACTGAGCACAATTTTCACTTGCTGAATGTAAAGCTGAATGAGAAAGGCTCCAGGAACATGCAGGAACCGAGAACAGCTGCAGTGAAGACCAGGCAGGGAAGATACTGCAGACTTCAGTCAGCCATTGAGTGCAAATTATTTTTGTAATTCATTGTCAATGCATATTAAATTTTTGACAAAATCCTTGAATTAAATATGAGAGACTGCACTTCAAGTATATCTTGATTCTCTAATGAAAACTCAATCTTTATTTCAGTACTGAAAGGCCACAGGCCTATAGTATAATATACAGTATACATCAGGACATAGCTATAACACAACATATCACATCATATCATAAGAAATCGGATTCTGAATATCTATAGATCCCCTCACTCAACATATAAATCACACATCACATATCATTACATATACCACATCATACCGTACCGTGTCATGTCATATATCACACGACATATCATATTATATCACATATTATAATCATACATCATTAGCATTTTTCAGTTTAAGTTATTTTTTCTACATAACATTGCGTAATATATGTACATTGCAAGATTCTGTAATGATGAAGCTGTAGTATTTGTTCACAGTAGCTGAAGTTTAGTTTCATTTGGATAATTATAATAATATGGTTTGAAATATTTCACTCGTGAAGCATAATACACAGGGCAGATTAAAAGATTATCTAATGCGGAATCCATAGTGGTGGTATGCAGAGTCAAAATGATGAAAATTGTGTCAAAATGCTTACGGACCTAACTGTAGCTTAAAGAAACCAAAGTACTAGCATTAAACATGTTGACACAAATAGAACATGCAAACTGCAGGGCAGAGCTAGCAGTGCTGCCCTGTATGAAGATTGCACGCTTATGCATTTTAATACAACCCCAATTCCGAAAAAGTCGGCACTAATCAACAAGTCGGGATTGGTTCCAACCCAGGGCGTCTCAAGTCATACCCTCAATCATCGGAAATGAAACCGAAGAGAACACAGCTGACCTGCAGCTGGAGAGGAAACTTTTCTAGACATGGGTATAACAGGCATTAAATAGCAGTTTAATTTAATTCAGTGTTTCTCAAACCTCTCCTGAAAACTGCTTGATAATGAGCTGGGGTGTGTTTCCCAAAAGTATAGTTCCTAACTAAGCAACTTACATAGTTCGACCATTCACAGTCAATGGGCCCCAACTATGTAGGTTAAGCATATGTGATTTCGGGAAACACTCCCCTGATCATTTGAATCAGCTGTGCTGGAGTATGGTGAGATATAAAACATACAAGACAAGTGGTCTACCAGGAGAGGTTTGAGAAGAACTGATTTAATGTTATGTTCTCCGAGCAGTGATGGTTTATTGCCTCCGCCAAGGAGGTTATGTTTTAGGCAGCGTTTGTCTGCCTGTCTGTCTGTCTGTTTGTTTGTTAACAAGATAACTCAAAAAGTAATGCACCGCTTTTAATGAAATTTTCAGTGAAGGTGGATATTAAGTCAAGGAACAGATGATTAAATTTTGGCAAATCCAGGTCAAAGTACTGCTGAGATATACGCCAAAGTTCAAGATTTCAAGTCTTTCAGATGGGCCGGAGTTCCAATCGCCGTACTTTTGGGTTTTGGTGCCCCCTGGCGGAGATCTGCGCTCTCTGAGTCCTTTTCTAGTTGATATATGTAAACACTGCACTATTCTTCAGAGTCGTAAAGTAGGATGGGACGAGAACCAGTCTGGGTCTTGTTTCCCTAAATCACAGACGCTAACTTACATAGTTGTAACCATTGACAGTGCATGGACGAGCCATGTTAGTAGCTATCTTAGTTAGCAACGACGCTTTGGGGAAATGCAGCCCAAGGCAATATAGACTAGAGAAGCACTCAGCACCGTTGTGTCGCGCTATTGTCAGAGGTGTAAAATCCAGGGGTCAGAAAGTAGATGTCCTGCCATGCTTTTCACCCTCTCACAGAATGAGCTGATCACTCATATTGGCTCAATCTCCTCTCCTAAGTAAATCCAGGTGGTTGGAATAAAGTTCTGGGGAGGATATTTATTGTCTGAACCCGAACTTTACACTCCTGGCTATTGTTATGAACTCTGTACGTTATCTTGCTATGTAAACACCCAACAACGGGTGTGGGCGGAGTTTTTCCGTGATAACGTTTGCTGCTCTTATTTCGGCTGTTAGTAAGGTGGATGTTCTTTGGCAGCGTATGTGTCGATCGACGAGGTATTGTCGTTTATTGTTGTAGCTGTGTTTATGAAAATACATTGGTGTCGTGGTTAGCATTTTGCTAGCTTTCAAAGAATCGAAACCTGAATGTTTGCTAGTTCGTTATTACATGTAGCTGTATGCTGGTTAGCTTGTCAGATTGATAGGTCGCTAGCCTACAGTTAATTGTTTCGTTAGCTCAACGTAGGAGCTAACATTAGGCCAGTATGCTACCTTTCTTTCCAGTTAATGGGTTAGTACTTCTTGCTTAAACTAGCTATCGGTGTTGCAAACTTAGCGATTGCCGAAAGCAATGTATTTCATTGGTTAAGTCAGTCACTTTCGACCCAGCTGGTTATTGCAACGTACCCTGTAGCATACACGGTAGTCCACAATATTGGCTTATAAACAGTTTTTGCAATGGGGTACGAATCATCCGATTTCACTGTCGCCCCGACTGGTCTTCAGGTTAATGCAGTGTCGTACTTTCAGATCGCGATCTTACTGTTCAGACCACGTGTAAAGAGCAAACCGTTTAGGTTGAAGTTTGGAGTCGGTTAGCAGTGTTAGCCTAGCAAGCTTTCTGGATGTTTAAAAAGCATAAACTGTGTGCACACGTGTTGACTACTTTAGACTCAACGTCAAACTGAAAAGGCGGCACAGTGATTTCTTGCATTGTTAGTCAGTGACTCACTCATTGCTACAGCAGGGGTTGTAAATGTCTTCCAGCATTATCTTTATTGCTGCAAGGTAAGCTAGCTCTTATCAATTAATGATCCGAGTGGAACCAAGTTAAGATTACTCACGCGCAAATGCTTCATTGATTTAGTTCTACTGAATGAACTAATATATAATGCGTATTGCCAGCGCCTTTATGTTTAGATGCGGTGAATTGCCACAATTGTGGTTTTCCTTTTTGTAAAAATAAGTTTATTTATTCGTTTACAATTGCATGCATAGCCGCGGTCATTTTCATTAGATATACATTGCTTAAGAAATTAGCTAACGTTAAGTTACTTACTGCTCTCGCTGCTTGCGCCGAGCTAGTGTAGTGGTGCCACGTTTACAATACGATGCATCTTCGCTCAGGTCAAACATTGTACCCCTTGAGTTTCATTTAAAATGTTTTGACTCTTTTAATGCCTCGTGGCATATTTTGCCATATTCATTAGACCTCGAGTCGAACGATGGTATTAATTGCTCGGTATTGTAATTATCTGTTGCATTTCCATTTCTGGAATTTGACTTATTTGGTCACTTTTGTACCTGGCATTGTAGGCTTCCTTGGTTATTTCTTGGGGGGGCGGCTGTAGATTAGTTCGGTTGTGCATAGTGTAATCACTGCCTATTAAAGAAAAGTTGCAGTACTGAAGGTTGGTTGAATGTTCTCAAAGTTTGCTGAGTGCAGTATGATGAGGAAATTGGGTATTGGGGTTCCCCCTCGTATCAAGCTTGGAACAGAGTATATTTACATCTTGACTGAGCACTGGGTTTTTTAAGAGAAATGTTATGTGTAGCATTGTCCTACACCTTTAAAAATTCAGTTCTTTGTAAGTTTCTTGTGTGGCATTGCGCCTGCGTTTCATGTGGCTTCCCACTCTTTAGCTGTAATCTGTTATGTTCATTTCAGAAATTGAGCCATTGTGGCGGAATGGCACCCAGGTGGATGAGCTCTGATTATCGATGAATGCTTGCCCTGAGAAGATGGACTGACATTTGGCCCAGATTTCCTCCCGATCTTCGCGCAGTGTGCGCCCAGCTGCCAGGGCGGCTTCTGTAGCTGAGCCGGGGCCATGCCTAGCAGCTCCAGGGCAGCGCGAAGTTCCCTCTGGCAGTTGTTCTCGGCGTTCCGCGGCAGAACGGAGCGAGTGGTTTTGGCGCGTAGTGAGAGCGTACCGGGTGAGAGTGTTCTAAAGATAACCATCACCGAGACGACAGTGATCGAGGCCGACTCTGGGGTGTGGAATTCCAAATCGCTGACCTATCTGGGCTTGTGGTATTTCTTCAGCTTTTGCACTCTCTTCCTCAACAAGTACATCCTGACGCTGCTGGAGGGGGAACCAAGCATGTTGGGTATGTTTCTGCTGGAGATGTATTATGTGAAACAGGGCTCCCCAAATTGTTGTCCTCGAGGGCTGAGAACTGCTGGTAATCCACCCTCCCTGTACCTGGGAGTCTGGTGTGATGACAGTCTGGCCAATCAGGAGCAGTAATTGTTCACTTTATAGCCCGGAAAGAAAGAATACCAGGGCTGGATGTGGATTCAAAGGTCATATTTGGGCGGCCCTGACATGATAATTTGAACTATGGTGGCTAAGATCCTTGGCTGGGGTTTGGAAGTCTGGTTTTTCCAAGTGGGGGGGTTTGTTTTTGCTTTAGTAAGATCAGTGCAGTTGTTGGGCCCTTGAACATGGTCTTGAATTCAAGAGAATTGGCTACTTCGTAATTTGATCTACTGTATGTGAACTGAATAACTTATGTAATGACAAACACCGGTCTCTGATGGGCAGGTGCTGTTCAGATGTTGTCCACTACGGTGATTGGCTGTATGAAGATGTACGTGCCCTGCTGCTTGTACCAGCACAAGTCCAGACCAGAGTACCCTCCAAACTTCCTGATGATTATGCTGTTTGTAGGATTAATGAGGTGATTTCTGATCTCTTATTTGAAATGGCCAATCGTAGTATCTGTTAGATGAAGCAAAGGTCTGCATTGAACAGTATCTTGTTGATTCCTTGGATGCTGAGAATCTTTTCAAAAATGCATTTATTTCCTCATACATCCACGTGCATCGTTAGCTCCCTCGGTTGTGGAGAGTGCAGATGGATCCATTCTCCTGTAAAGCACATTTGGCCAATTACTGCACCTGCATTCACTACCTGAACCATGCAAAGATTTCTTTCATGAGTTTATTTCATGCTGATTACAGATGAGTGGCTGGCTAGAGGAGATGATTTGCATTACTTCAATTTACTGACATGCAGTGCAGCCCCATCGTTATGCTATGGTTGTAGTTCTTATTTTCTGGAGAAACTAACTAGGAAAATGTACCATTAGCTTAAAATATTTTTGCCTGCTTCTACAGTCTAGTACACTTGAGTTTATAATAATTTTTTTTTTTGTTTTGAAAATGGCCAAATGGAAAGTTGTTCTCTTAAAACTGGTCAGCCAATTGCTGTTTTTGGAAATGAAGGCTGTTTAAGTGTAGTTGTAAAATGCTTTTGGTGGATTGGGCTGTGCATATGGCTTTTAATGGGCTGTACTTGATCCTCCCTCTCAGGTTCAGCACTGTTGTGTTGGGGCTCGTCAGTCTCAAGAACGTTGCAGTATCCTTTGCTGAGACTGTGAAAAGCTCGGCTCCCCTCTTCACCGTCATCATGTCCAGACTCATCCTGGGAGAGTATACTGGTAATGTTCCAATCTCTGGAGAGTATGCTGATGATATTCCAATCTGTGAGGGGGTCACTGGTAATCCTTCCATCCTAAGGGAGTATACTGGTCGTGTTTCAATTTGAGGAGGGTATACTGGTAATATTACGATCTTGGCAGAGTATACTGGTAATGGTCCAATCCCGAGATGATATACTGGTCTCCTTGACATTTAATGTTGACTCGTGGTCCCAGCTGCAATATTGGTGGTTTGAAACATTGTTTAAATTTGCACAGTGTCGTTGAATCACCGAGATGACGTCTCTAGTGATTTTGGGCTACTAACAGGCTTGTTGTTGGAAGTAATGAAGGACATGCTACTGCCCAGTGTTGAGTAATATCTGTGTGCTCTCCGCCATATTGATGGTTTTGATTTGATGCAGCTGCTGTGTGTAATGGACTGACTCTTCCCTTGCTGAATGTGGTGTGGTGTGTAGGTTTGTGGGTGAACCTGTCCCTTTTCCCTGTTATGGCTGGTCTGGCTCTCTGCACGGCCACGGAGATCAGCTTCAACATGCTAGGCTTCTCTGCTGCCCTCTCCACAAACATCATGGACTGGTAATGCACAACCTTGCCTCACTGCTGTCGGGCACCCGTAGACATCCACATTCTCTGGGCATTCTCTAGCACAGTGATTATTAGCCCTGTTCCTGGAGAGCTACCGTTTTGTTGGTTCTCATTCCAATGCGTAATAATTTTGAAGCAATTTTACTGTCACAGACAAATTTTCAATGTCGACAACACCTTGATCCCTGACCCAATCATCGCATGCCGTCTTCACGATATGCGCGAGTTGCGAGAAATAAGAAAGCAAATGAACAATGGCGTCTGTGGCGATGTGTATAATACCGTCTCGTGTTTAGAAAAATGTAAAAAGAAGGATAAAATGACTGCGGACTCATTTTTGGATTGTGCCAAGAAGGCAACATGGGCTGTCAATCCTTCAAAGAGAAACCAAATGTAGCTAGCCATCTCAGGGTTATACCCAGACTCAGAAAGCCAATATGCAAATTTTAGCTGAACTGGTTATGCCACCCATAACAAGCTGGGCACTGAGTGAATAAGGGTAGTTCTGTCTGATGGTACCACATTAACATTGCTGAGGTGGATGAGGGAAAACTAGCAGCACCGTATGCGATAACCTAAGGATCAGACATGCAAATTGGCGAGTCAGTGTTGGTCAGTTAACCCTTGCTGTCAACGAAAGTCTAGGAGTGAACAGCAAGCTAACTTTGGCTCCAGATGCTGTTCAAACAAACGTAGTTTTGAAGGCCAACTTGAAGAGAGGAACGTTTGCTAAGTCAGCGAGCAAACTTACTTCCACTCTTGGCAACATTGTGATCTAGCTCATAGGATATTGTCTAATGTAATGCTGAATTACGTATACAGGTAGTGTTGTGGATTTTCTTCAACATATTGAGATTCCCCCATCCTTAAGCAATTGGAGAGAGACAGATTCTTGAAAAAGGAAAAATTTAGGCTTTATTGTGTCATGATGAAAAATGCAAAGCTGGGTTCCTCCTCTCCCAATCTGGTCCCTCTTAAACCGTCCGTGGCACTCCCGATTTTCTTTAACCCTGTAAAAAAACTCACCAACTGAGCTATGGCATACAGTTTTTATACAGGAAAATATGGTCCCTCCTCTCATTACAATTGGTCAAGTAACTTGAGATTGCAATTAGGTAATCCTTCTGAATTTGATGTCATGCATGAATCATGCAGGAGATGCATGCGCATTACAATGGACACTTACTGTCTCACCCAGATGGAAAATATACAGAGATCAGAGATACAAAGACAGAAAATACAGCCAAAAGAAGAAGATACCAGTGGATGAATTTGATGCATATCAAATTAAAAACAAATAATTCAATTGAGTATGTTTTCAGTAGCAAATAATGATTTTGCTGAACAAATATTGATCAAAGCTGCAGAAATCAAATGCATCTTATGATTATGGTTTTTGAATCAACTAAGCAAAAAGCCTGCTTATGTGTGTGTACTGCTCATGCAAGTGTGAACTGAATTGCCCTGTTTGTATATTTGTCTATGTTTGCACTGCAGTATATGAATTACTTGTATGTATGCGAGTGTGTGTCGTGTGTGTGTGTGTGTGTCTTTCTGCTGCCTGCATAATATAATTATTGATTATTAGTATGAGGAAATGATAAAATATATCTATGATCAATATTATCGAATATAACTAACAATGCTGAAATAAAATCCTCAACAGTAGCTGCCTGGTAAGTTAGTTCGCTAGCTACCTTGTGAACTGGCAGACCTGTATACATTTGCTTTGAAATGCATGAAGTGAATAAAAAATAAAGTAATGAGCCAGTGAAATGTTAGTCAACGCTGTGTTCAAAAATACAACTTGAAAAGGATTTGCAAGTGACTTGTGAAAGGCTTGGGAACGTTATCATCCCGAAGAGCAGCAAGTTGCATCCGCATATTGACTTCGCATGTAGCTCTATTCAATGTTTGGATCCAAATCCAAGTCTCGCCAAAGGCACCAAAATGGCTGAAGCCGGCCCAAATGAACACCCTTAGACCTCTCTTGCTTGCACTGCTAATTGTTAGTCAGGTGAGTTGGATTTAGATTTGGATAACATTCAAGATTGTAGATCTCCAAGGACAGGGTTTGGCAACTGTGCTCAAAGTTTGAATGAAATGTGCTGTTATAAGGTTGTAGGGGAAACCTACAGCGCCCTCCATAATTATTGGCACCCCTGGCTAAGATGAGTAAAAAGCCTTAAAATAAATTCGATTTTTATTGCAGAAGCATATGCTCACACTGAAAATTGTAGAAAAAAGTTGCCTTCAACTCAAGTGAATTTTAAGGGAAAAAAATCCCTGACTAAGAAATAATTATTTTTCATAAAAACTAATATTAATAATTGATATTTTTTATATATTAATAATTCATAAATTTTCACCTGTTCCACAATTATTGGCACCCCTAACAATTTCTAGGAAATAAATGTAATTGAAGTATTTCTGGTATTTCTACAGTAGTTTACAAAGTTGATCAGAGTATGTAGGAACATTTAATTAGTAAATCATCACTTCCTGTTTCCCTGGGATATAAATATGACGTGACAAGAGGCCATTTCTCTTATCCACTCTTCAACATGAGAAAGACAAAGGAACACACCATTTAAGTAAGGCAGATGTGTGTCGACCTTCACAAGTCAGGCAATGGCTACAAGAAAATAGCCACTCGCCTGCACCTGCCCATATCTACTGTCAGAGGAATCATTAAGAAGTTTAAAACAACCAAAACAGTGGTAAACAAGCCTGGACGAGGACGCAAGGTTATTTTGCCACCACGCACAGTGAGGAGGATGGTAAGGGAAATGAAAAGTTCTCCAAAGCTCACTGTTAAAGAATAGCAAGAAATGGTAGCATCTTGGGGTCACAAAGTCTCCAAAACAACCATCAGGCGCTATCTACATGCTGAAAAAGCTGTTTGGGAGGCATGCATGGAAAAAAACTTTTTCTCACTCAGTCATAAACGCGAACATCTGAAGTTCGCTAAGCGGTACTGGGACTTCAACTGGGACTGTGTGCTTTGGTCAGATGAGACCAAGATGGAGCTTTTTGGCAGCCAACACTCTAAGTGGGTCTGGCGGAACACAAAAGATGAGTATGCAGAAAAGCACATCATGCCCACTGTGAAGTATGGGGGAGGATCAGTGATGCTGTGGGCCGGTTTCTCTTCCAGAGGCCCTGGGAATCTTTTTAGGGTGCATGGCATCATGAATGCTTTGCAATACTAGGACATTTTTAATCAAAATCTGGTGGCCTCTGCCCGAAAGCTTAAGATGGGTCATTACCGGGTCTTTTTAATGACCCTAAACATGTGGCCAAATCTACACAGAAATAGTTCACCAGATGCAGAATCAAGCTCCTCCCATGGCCATCTCAGTCCCCAGACCTCAACCCCATTGAAAACCTGTGGAGTGAGCAGAAGAGGGGAGTGCAGAGGAGAGGACCCAGAATGCTGGATGATCTAGAGAGATTGTGCAAAGAGGAATGGTCAAAGATCCCTCTTTCTGTATTCTCCCATTTTGTGAAACATTATAGGAGAAGATATGATGCTGTTTTGTTGGCAAAAGGTGGTTGTACAAAGTGTGAACATCAGGGGTGCTAATAATTGTTGCACTCATGATTTGATGTAAAATAATTATTTCTTAATGTGGGATTTTTTTCCCCACTGAATAAATGCATTTGAATCAAAGGTTGGATTTTTCCTCTCTTTTTGTTTTTTTTTTTCATTGTGGTCCTATATTATTGAGGGAAAAAAACTTAATTTTTTAGATGCTGAAGAGCACATCTTAACCAGGGGTCCCAATAATTATGTAGGGTGCTGTATTAGTCGGTGGTAGCCTTTTGCAAGTCACTTGCAAATCCTTTTCCAGTTGTATCTCCTGGGACTGGGTTGGGCAGCTTGAAGTTTGTTTA
The DNA here is from genome assembly GCA_029721435.1 of Gymnothorax reevesii. Classification (NCBI taxonomy): domain Eukaryota; kingdom Metazoa; phylum Chordata; class Actinopteri; order Anguilliformes; family Muraenidae; genus Gymnothorax; species Gymnothorax reevesii. Next base: position 39,498,201 of record CM056585.1, read on the forward strand.
AAATAAAACTTTGTTTAGGTTGTAGTGAGAACCTACAGAGACAGATCTTTAGTAAAAACATTGGTGACCACTGCTCTAAAGCTGCTTTTCCTCCACTTCTCTAGTTTGCAGAATGTATTTTCAAAGAAGCTTCTCAGTGGAGACAAGTATAAATTTAGGTGAGTCAGCTGAGCACTGTTTTCTGGTATTATTTTCATGTGTTTTGGGGATGTAAAAGTGTCTACTCTGTTTTTCTCCAGTAATGTGGTCCAGATATGGCTGAATTATTTTGGATGGAATATGTTCGTCGAGTAATTTTTGTATTTCTGACTGAATTGAGCTCCAGCGTTATTCCTGAGTAAAAATAAAATGGATTTGAGAGACAGCTGCAAGTGATTAACAGTGCAGTCTCCTTCTACACCAATGGCTCCCAAACTCAGTCCTGGGGGCCCCCTGTGTATGCTGCATTTTGTTCAAACTAAGATTCTAGTCTTAGGATTTTAACAAGCTGTTAATTTATCTCAATTAGATGCATTTATGTTTAGAGCAGTTATTTACCCTCAGAAGCCACATTATGACACTGTTATTATGACATTATTATGACATAGGGGCGGCACAGTGGCACAGTGGTTAGCACTCCTGCCTGGGGTAATCTGACCTGGGGCCTTTCTGTGTGGAGTTTGCATGTTCTCCCCGTGTTCGCGTGGGTTTTCTCCGGGTACTCCGGTTTCCCCCACCCACAAAACATGCAATATATAGGAATACTGTATGGCTGTGTGTGAATGTTTGGTGGTCTGCGCATACTGGCAGCCACGCTTCCGTCAGTCTGCCCCAGGGCAGCTGTGGCTACAAAAACGTAGTTTACTACCATCAGAGTGTGAATGTGTGAGTGAATGAATAATGTATCCTTGTGAAGCGTCTTTGAGTGCCCAGAAAGCAGAAAAGCGCTATATAAAATTGATGCATTATTACACACATCATGAAGAATAAGAATTTCATATCCAAATTGTAATCGTATCATAAACGACTACACCAAGGTAAATTAGCCAAATCAATGCAAACAATCAAAATAATCTTGTATTATGGTTATGCTAACACCTTTGCGCAGAAGCCAAATTTGGCTATTTATGGGTTACCCAATTTAATGCTTTATAATTCAAGATTTAGGCTTCATAAAGAGGAAAACTGTGACTCACCCCAGAAAAGACACTCGCAGCATTTAGAATTACATCGTATTTCAGTTTACTTTCATGATTTTGGTAGAGAAAATGGGCTGCAAAAATAAAAAATCTTAATGAGAATTAACCACTGAAATTGCAAAAAAAAAAAATATATATACTGAGAATTGAAAAAGTGCTGGGGCTTAAATCTATACATTTCTGGGATCATAAACTCCTTGACCACAAGTAGAATTCATCTTCAACATTACATTCTAGATTACCTACATGCTATTAGCCAAATTGTACTGCTATCCAAGTGGCTCCGCAAAGTCTGAGAACCCTCAAAATGGTACACTGTCAAATCATAAAAAATAATGTGTTTAACACTAAGTTTTGAGGCATGAAATTTAATATGATCTAATGATTTTCTGGTTGAGTTTAGCATGAATTTATCAATATCAGTGCAGTTGAAAATCACTTGTCACCAGTAACTTCTCCAAACACAAAACATGCGTTTTCTCCTTAATAAAGTTGAGTCTTGACCATTTTTATTAAGTCTTCCAAGCCAGCACACACAATCATTTAATAAACTGCTGATTAAGCAGTCAGAACATTCACCCTGCAATGATTTTAGCTACCAGTTCCCACTTCTGAGCTGACAAACTCATTTCTACACTTATAAGGACAAGTACAACTCGCTAACTCGGTAATATCTGAATTCTGAAATATACCTTATTTTAACTGAACAGACATTCCACTTTCAAGGAATATCAAACATTACATGCCTCTCTAGATTCAACAGAACGGTACAATGAATGTACCAGGGCGTCCACCCAAATGCATGGGCAGTTCACGTTTTAAACAGGAAAAAAAACCTCGGCATTCGACTTTGTTGAATACGGTATACATTCCAATACAAAAAGCAAAAGTAGCAGCTTAACCTATTTCATTGAATCCCTCCTCCAGAGACCGATGTGTCCAGTAGAAGGAACCCTCCAGTCCTGTTTCATTTGAAATAATTCCCATTGACCATGTTCTTATGTCATTTAAATCCTGTAAATGTAACTGAACACTTCAAGGCCAGTTTTGCGAGTCTTTTATTTTTTTATTTATTTTTTTAATTGCGTCTATTTCAGCCATGCAATGTGCGCAATGTAGACCTGATACAACCGAGTATGCTGATACGCATAGGCTTGTATGCTCTGTGTTTGTCCAATCAATATGTTTCACTTACACTGAAATGTTTAAACACTCGGGAATTGGATAAGAAAAGAGCCAATCAGTACATTGTTCCCAGGGAAGTTTCACGAGGGCGTAAAGTATAACTGTGCAGTTACGCAGAAGAGCCTGAGTGTATAATTGAGTGATTGGCTATCAACACCAGTACTTTGGTGGATATAAGGAAGCTCTGAATTTGTCAATGAAGGAATCTACGTGAATCCACGGAAAGGAACTACGCGTTTTTTTTTTTTTTTTTTTTAATGTGATGACTGTAATTGACAGTAGAATGTGAGAATCGATTCCATGTTGAATTTTTTGCTCCAGAAAACTGATTTTCTGAACCACTAATAGGAATACCGTTGGCTTACTGTAGCTAAAGTGATTGCTACACAGGACAACGATTTTTTTATTTTTTTTTTTTCTGTCGCAAGAGATCTTTTTTTTTTTTTTTTTTTTTTACTGCTGGATGGATTCTATGGGCAAGGATATTGACCAGTTTGCACTTCAGGCTTAGCTGAGGATTTTAATTCATGCAACTGTTGAAAAACGGAGTGGAGAGAACTTCCCCATATTCTAAACCGCGTTTGAACTCTGCTTGTGAATATTCAATAACTGATCCCGGGGTGCTATCTACTGATTGAGTACAGTAACTGCGTGCTTAAATTTGCAGTTCTATAGATGCGTGCGTCTACATCTGCAGAAAGGGGTAAGCTCATACTAATAACTTTGAGAAAATCCTAAATTTGGTCGCTGAGCTCGTGTTTTGGGTTCTCTCAGTATAGAATTTGATCAGTTTAAAAGCATTTTTACTTGGAATCGCTTGCAATATATAAAAGTTGAAGTATGTTGAAGGGCATTTTATTACATTTTTGCTGGAATATGGCTTAAGATTGTATGTAACTGCTTTAACCCTTTAAACCATAGCCTGTTTTTTAGACCTCCACTTAAAAAAATGCATACCCAAATTGAAAAGGGCATATCTCTGCAACAATGAGGTCTATTTGAATCATTTTGGTCTCAAAATGAAGGGACACTTGTGAGATTTGTTCAGGTGTGTAAATACTCTTGTTTTTTTATTAACCCATTGCTGTTATTCCTCTTCTTTTGCTGATATCTTGCAGATGCTGTAGAATAGAGTAAAGAGGGGCATGTCATTGGAATCTGTGGAGTCTCTGGTTCCATTTGAGTTCTTAGTTGTGCATGTGGCATAAAGCAGCAGAGCGATAGCATTGAAATTGTAGCGAGTGGGTTAACTAGGTGGCGCTGTAAGGAGTTTGGTAATTCATTTTGTTGTTGTCGGAATTGTTAGGAGCATGGAACTAACTGGGACAAATTGGCAGCTAATTAAAATTATACAATTGCGCACTCAGTTTGAACAAAAAAGAGCATGCGTAGGGGGGCCCCAAGAATGAGTTTGGGTACCGGTGTTCTGCACTGTACCGCAAAATTCTTCTTTTTGATGTTTTTAGTCTCGCAAATTGTCAGTTATTTTCGCTGTTTAGAGACTCAGTTTGATCTTTCTCATCCTTTTCAGTCCTCCAGAGCTGCAGTTCTTCACCAGTGCTGCAGCGACCATAATGCTTATTCCAGCGTGGATTTTCATGCTGGTGGGTTGCACTCGCATCATACCATCACATACTACTGACAAATCATATTTTCTTCCTTCAAACCACCTCACAATGGACTTCACCTGCATTTATATGGTTTATTGTTGGTCATATTGCAGAATTTTTGTTTTTCGAGGGGCAGCTGAGTGGCTCATCCCATTAAGGTTCTGTTTTTGTGTGTATGTTTGTCATGCGGTTATGGTTTGCCGTATGAGGGTGGAGGAATGACTGAGCCAGTGCCTGTTTGTCATCCTCCAGTGAAGGGGTTTTGGTATATAATGGTTGCATGAATGCCTTTCATCTGCACAATTGAGCTCCACAATTGAGTTTTGTAGCAAGCATGGCTGTGCACTGGTTCTTGAATTGCATTCCTTTGGTATTAATCCTGCAGTTACAACATCAGAAATGTTTGTTTTCTTTTGAGTGCTGCTTTGATGGGCATGTGCATGAACTGGTATTAACTGTGTTGAAATATTTTTGTTTTGATTGTCAAACATTGACGTCGATACCACCTTGGAAAGCATATGAATTTAAAATTACACGTGCACATCTCGCTGGCAATAGTGGTCTGTCTGTTAAGGACATGGCTGTTTCTTTTGCTGTCGGTGTGCGGAATGAGTTGTCTTTAGCTGGATGCTATTAAAAATGTTTTCAGTGTTTATCAGCCCTAGGGTGTTTTTTTTTTTAATTTGGCATCTCCAATCCCACCCGAATCTGGAATGCCCAATTAGTGAACTATGTACAAAGCGTGTCCGTCAGCCACTGATTCTTATACACTCATTGGTCGAATCTTCGTAAGTTACGAACAAGGGCGGAGGATACCCGGACGTGAACAAACCCAGAGTCTTCCTGACGAGCGCCCGTCTGGCCAACAGGAGGCGCTGGAGCAACGAACAAAGCTGTCGCTGAACACCCAAATCCGGCAGTCCCTTCCCAATTTGAAACCCTGTAGCGCGATGGCCAATTGAGCGCTACTCTGAAAAAGCTGCCGACCCCTGCTGGTGGGTACGCCGAGGCTCGAACCCGCGACGTGGTGATCACCTCTGCACTGCAGAGCAGTGCCTTAACCGTGTGAGCCACCCGGCAGCTAGCCCTAGGGTGTTTGTCATCCTTGTGTGTTGAAGGCGTCTTTAAACTGAGACTGGAAAAGTGGAATTTTTATTTGCATAGTTTGTCTGTTTTGACATGTAAATTTGCAACCTTCTTTATTTATGCTAGTTTAAGAGCCATTGTCTGTCAGGTTCAGGCAGGTGGTGATAGTCACCTTCTTCAATTTTGCTGAAACTCTGGTGGTTTTATGTCCCTACCCTAACTTGAAAATTCCCCAGATTTCTTTGGCCCTACCTGCACCAGTTTGGGTTATAAGGGTCAATCAAGTGCAAGCCGAAATAGGGCCTAAAATGCCAAATTTCCAAAATTTGATTTTTGGGTTGCTCTTATTCACTGCGCGAACTTTATACCGAAGAAAAAGTTGGAGAATTGAATTATAGGGGGCATGGTCTGTGGAAAGAGCGATGGATTCAGCCTGGGATCTACTTCGCGGAACATATAAGGGGCGCTCCAATATGGCCGCAATCCATTTTCGTCACACTTTGCACCCCTTATAATCTGTGAGCAATCTGTGCCCCAGAACTTTTGCAGCTGCACCACACTTGTATGTAGTTAGACTATCTATTTTAGGTGAGAAAAAGTCGGGATAGTGTATGAGCACACCAACAGGTGATGCCGAACCTGGCAAAATGCTAAAATTTGCGTATTTCCGCACCACCTGGTGGCGTGCGTGGTCGATTGACAGGGCAAAGGTTTGTTGCATAATGAAGTATAGAGGTCACCCTTTTAGTTTATGAAAGCCATTTCTTGGGATAAGGACTGCTGTCCATAATAGGTGGCACTTAACTAACAGATGTACTGGTACACGTGTAAAACAGTATCCACTCAAAATTGCTGATTGGTCCAGCTGAAATGCGCAGTGAAAATCCCAAGGAAATACTTTTGTATGAGATGTCCTTCGCCCTTAAACTTAAAGTTATTGCAAAGGAAACAATGGGATCATGACTGCGCAAGTCAATACAAGGGGTGCCAAAATGCTACTTCTGTGGAACATGAGTTGAATGGAGCATACAAGATTGTTGTTCATTTGTAAAATTTTGTTCTGAACCACTTAAAAATGGGTACAAATACAGTGAAGTGGAACACAAGAGCCCAAGCCTAGTCAGCATGCAAGTCTATCCATCTGTATAAAATGGGCCTGTAACAATACAAGAAGTTGTTTTGTGAGAAAAAAATGCCAGTTTTGTATACATTGGGAATGTGTGTATATTCATTCGAGTCAGTTCTGGCACTTTAAGGGCATTCACATGGTCGATGATTCTGGATAAAACCTCAGATTGAAAAAGTGGCTTTTCAATAGTCTGAAACAATGGAGTAAACAGGAAGGACTAGTGGCTCCCTCAATCAATAATTGGTGTGACTAATGAAACCACACACATGCCAGAGATTGCCACCTATTATTGACAGTAGTCCTTATCCCAAGAAATGGCTTTCATAAACTAAAAGGGTGATCTCCATACTTCATTATCCAACAAACCTTTCCCCAGTAGGTTGACTGCGCACACCAACAGGTGGCGCTGAATTACGTCAAATTTTATCATTTTCACCATGTTCGGCGGCATCTATTGTTGTGCACATACATTATCCCAACTTTCTATCACCTGTAATGGATCGTCTAACTACATACCAATGTGGTTCAGTTGTAAAAGTTCTGGGGCACTGATCGCGCACAGACTATAAGGGGTGCGAAATGGTGACATAAATGGATTGCAGCAATGTTGGAGCGCCCCCTATATGTTGCGCAAAGAAGATCCCAGGCCGAAAATCGTTCTTTCCACTGACCATTCCCCCTATAATTCAATTTACCAACTTTTACTTTGGGATAAAGTTCACGCAGTCAATAAGGGCAACCCAAAAATCAAAATTTGGTAATTCGGCATTTTAGGCCCTATTTCCGTTTGCACTTGATTGACCCTTAAAACCCAAATTGGTGCAGGTTGGGCCAACAAATTTGGGGAATTTTCTAGTTTGGGTAGGGACATAAAACGAGGGTAATGTAGATGACCGCGGTTCTATGAGTTTCGGATGACCGCCAGAGGCGGTGCTTTCAGCACATGGATATCCGTCACACGAACATGCAGGTCGAGTAATAGTAACAGCAAAGTCACGTGTGACCTGGGTGACGTCACCCCGTGACCCCGGCATAAAAGACCGGTGAACCCAGGAAGTGACCTCTTGGCAAATCTTCTTGTGTACACTGTGACTGCCAAGCTCTGGCGGTCATCCGAAACTCATAGAACCGCGGTTATCTACATAACCCTCGTTCTATTTCGTTTCTCCTGACTGCCAGAGGCAGTGCTTTCAGCACATGGATGACTAATACCAACCAGGTCATGAGGAGTGCCTACCCGTACTCCGTGTTGCTGCGACGGGCCTGGAATGACAGCCGTCGCCACAGGGTTATGTGGGACGACATTAAGGCGGTAAAACCTGGTGAAAGTGCAGTTGGACGCCCAGGAGGCTGCGCTGCATATGTCTGAAAGGGGTACGCCCTTCAGTGATGCCCATGAGGCCGCCACGCCCCATGCAGAGTGCGCCCGAACAGCCGGAGGAACCGGGGAGCCACTATGTCTGTAGGCATGTAATATGGCCTCGACTATCCACTTGGAAAGCCTCTGTTTAGAGAGCGCCAGACCCTTCCTCGGCCCTGTGTGGCACAGAAACAGGGCGTCACTCTGACGGAAGCCTTCCATACGGGACACGTACACCCTGAGGGTGCGAACTGGGCACAAAAGTTCCGACCTTTCACCATGGCCTGCCTCGAACGCCGCAAGGCTAAGGGGCTGGTTGACGAAGGTAGCAGAGAGGGTCTTCGGGAGGAAAGAGGGGTTAGGCCACAGAGTGACCCCACTGTCGCCGGGTTGCCACTGCAGGCACTCCCCACTGACTGACAGCGCGTGTAATTCCCCGACGCGCCTCGTCGATGTAATGGCCAGAAGAAAGGCAGTCGTCAGGGAGAGCCATGAAATGTCTGCCGTGAGCAGGGGCTCAAACGGTGCATCGCGGAGAGCCTGCAGCACTAAGTGAAGATCCCACGTGGGTATCTGCCTCTGTCGGGGGGGGTCTCAACCGGAGAGCACCCTTCAAGAAACGTGCCACCAAGGGGTGGGACCCCACGGTCCTTCCCTCAATTCTGCCATGCTTAGCAGAGATGGCAGCTGCATAGACCTTGATGGTGGAAGGAGTGAGACCCTTGTCAAACAGGGACTGGAGGAACAGTAGAATGATCGGCAGGGGGCAGCATGTAGGCTCCTCCCCCCGAGTCAAGCACCAGTTGGAGAAAAGCCTCCATCTGTTGGCGTTGAGGGCATTGGTGGAGGGTGCCCGAGAGCTTGCAATGGTGCTGACCACTGCCGGCTCACAAAGACCTAGCAGGGGGTCTGGCCCTTCAGCGGCCACACACAGAGCTGCAGACGGGCTCGATCCGGGTGCCAGATCACCCTCCCAGCTGTGATAGCAGGTCCGTCCTCACTGGTAGGCACCAGGGGTCGCCGTTCAGAAGTTGCAGCAACTTGGGGAACCTCACTCGGCCCGGCCACCGAGGGGCGACGAGCAGCAGCTCGTGGTGGTCCATCGCAACCCTGTGCAGGGTTGGCAGGATCAGTGGCAGAGGGGGGAAGGCATACAGCAGTTGCCTCGGCCAAGCATGCGCCAGCGCGTCCTGGCCCAGGGAGCTGGGGCCGTGGAGGCTGAACCACAGAGGGCAGTGTGTCGACTCCAGACAGGCAAAGAGGTCCACCTCTGCCCTGCCAAAACGTTCCCAGATGACGAGAACCACCGCTGGGTTGAGTCTCCATTCCCCGGAATCGGGGTCCTGGTGGAACAGCAGATCTGCTGCCCTGTTGGCAGTGCCTGGCAAGTACATGGCGCGCCGGCTCAAGAGATGCTAATGGGCTCACCACAGAAGTTGGCCGGCCACTTCTAAGCACTGGAGGGACTTGGTGCCTCCTTGGTGGTTGATGTAATACACCACCGTAGCGTTGTCCGTCCTCACCAGAACGTGTCTGCCGGCCAGGCCTGGGAGGAAGTGCTGTAGGCCGAGGAAAACAGCCCATAGCTCCAGCACGTTGATGTGCTGCTGTCGCTGCCCTAGACTCCAGCAGCCTCTGACAGTCCGGCATTGCCAGACTGCACCCCAACCTCCCAGGGAGACGTCCGTGGTGATGACCTCCCTCCGGGAGGGGACAGCGGCCAGTGGAACACCCTGCAAAAAGTAAGCCCTCCTCCTCCATGGACGGAGGAGTCTGCAAAAAAAATCTTTTACCTGCACACACCTGTACCCGTGCAGCGCCGGGTGGATGTGGAGACCATTGAGCCACCTCTGAAGCGGACGTAATTCCAGGAGCCCCAGCGGGACCAGAGAGGAAGCCGCCGTAAGCATGCCCAGCAGGTGCTGAAAGGTCTTCAGGGCGAGTGATCTGCCCCGTCTGAAGCGGCCAAGCAGCAGGCGGATGTTATGGATCCTGGTCAGGGAGGGGGTTGCCATCAAGGACCTCGAATCCAGATGCATGCCCAAGAAGATCGTCTCCTGGCTGGGCACCAGTGAGCTCTTCTGGTAATTCACCCTGAGCCCCAGCTCTGCGATGTGAGAGCACAGTCGCGATGTCGGTGTGGGCCTGAGCTTCCGATCGTGAACAGACGAGCCAGTCGTCTAGGTAAGGCAGGACACGCAAACCCCGTGCCTGAAGTGGTGTCAATGCCGCTGCCACACACCTGGTGAACACACGGGGTGCCAGCGATATCCCAAAGGGCAGAAGATTGAACTCGAAGACCTGGCCCTCGAAAGCAAACCGCAGGAACTGCCTGTGGTGTGGCGCAATGGGAACATGAAAGTAGGCGTCCTTCATGTCGATGGTGGCAAACCAGTCGCCGGCCTGGATGTGGTGTAAGACATCCACCGTTCGCAGCATGCGGAATCTCATGGTCTTCAAGTGGGAATTGAGGGACCTCAGGTCGAGGATCGGGCGGATACCGCCGTCCTTCTTTGGAACCAGAAAATACCTGGAGTAGAACCCACCTTGCTGTCTCCGCCTGTCGACTGGAGAGATTGCTCCTTTCTCCAGGAGAGTGGCGATTTCCTGCCGGAGGATGAGGGACTTCCCCGGATGGCTCACGGTGGTGTATTTGACCCCATGAAAACGCGGCGGTCGGCGGCAGAACTGGATGCGGTAACCCTCGGTGAGGGTCACCAGCACCCAGGGGTCTGGGGTCAACGCTCTCCAGCGTTGGAGCTGTCCGCTGGAAAAGCGGCCGACGCGCTGATGTCAGCTCCGCCCAAACCGCCCCCGTTGGTCACCAGGGGGGCGGCGGGGAGCGGACTGGGTGTAAGGGGCGGCGCCGCGGGGCCGGGAGGTGGTGGGGCGATGAAAGTCAGCAGCCTGTCTGGTCTCCTGGCGGGTGCGTGGCGGAGACAAAGTCTGTGTAGGCCTGCTGACGGACTGGGCAGCGTTGCCCTGGTGGTAGACCTGGCGGAGGCGAGCGAACTGCTGTCGCGCCTGGACGACCTGGGCACTCCGGTCCAGGGCCTGTTGAGCGGCCTCGCCAAACAGCTCCCCGGGGATAACAGGGAGAGAGCGCAGCACGCGCCGGTCAGGCTCCGCCAGAGGGGACTGCGCCAGCCATATCTGCCAGCGGGCGAGGGTGAGAAACGACATCAGCCGGCCCAGTTCCCGCGACGAGTAGGCAAAGGCCTGGAGCGCCGCGTCGCACAGCTCCCATGATGCCGCGCTCGTCCCCTCCAGCGTCTGGGCAAGGGCCAGCAGCAGATGGGACAAGGAGTTGTCGATACGGCCAATTCGTGCCGCTGTGTCGTATCCTCGCATGATGAGGTTGTCGGTCACACGGCATTGAGCGCGGGGGCATCGGGCGTCAGGCCGCAGAGCCTCGTTGGGCGAAAGGACAAGGACAGCCACGGAGGGCTCAGTGTATGGCATCCGCTGGAGGCCGTAGGTGGGGGCATCCTGCATTGCCGCCAGGGCCCTGCAGTCAGTGGGGAGGTGGGAAAGGCGCCTGGGGTCCGCCCAACACTTCTGCAACTCCTCGATGTATGGGGCCGAGGGCCGAAAAGACAGCGAGGAAGGCTGTGGGGAGCCTCTGAAAAAAGTGCTCTGATACTGGGCCACCGGGGGCGTGTCCAAACCCAGACGGGCCAATGCAGCTCTCAGCGTCAGCTGGATGAATGAGCGTCCGCCTTCCGATGCTGTCATGGTGCCATGGCTGGTGGCCTGGGAACTGGCTGGAGAGGTGGAGTCGTGACCATCAGACCCACCGCAGTCAAAACTCTCCGACGCCTGGATCGACAGCTCATCGAGGCCGCGTGCATCAACGGCCGGTGGCAGAACAGGTGGTGATGGTGATCGGTCGGGCTGCCAGGGAGGTGGGGTGGCAGCGGGAACACTGCCGCCCCGTGGCGGAGGCTGGAAATTCGCCAGCACGGCCTTCATCTCTACCAGCTCGGCGGACATCACCTCCACTTTCCGAGCCAAATTGCCCGTGCGCTTCTTGCCCGCATTGGGAGCGGCGACACGTGGGGGAGCCCCACGGCGCTTGCTGGGCCCCGCTGCTGCAGCCGGCACCAGATCCTGTCCCCCCGAGACCCGGGGGATGTCAGACGGGGAATCCATCCTAGCCAGCCTGGCGGTCCGTGCAGCCACACTCAGGCACATGCGGTCTGCGCAGGCCATGTCAGTCAGCCCCTGCCGCAGGTGCTCAATACCCAGGCAGGAGGGGCACTCGAGGTGGCCGTCCTCCGGCTCGAGGGGGGCTCGGCAGTTGGCACAGCAGGAGAACATGTCCATCATGACACCTGGCTGGCAGAAGAGACTTTTTTTTTTTTTTAAAGGTGCGAGGGCCTACGAGAGCACCCGGCCCCGCAATCCGCGAGCCTACTGTCGCGGGTGTGATAGACAGCCGCAAATAAACAGTCACTCACTAGCGTGAGAAGACCTCACACACCGCAAACACTCAAGACAGCCAGCCCGTGAACAGGCCGGAGGCAAGGTTGCCCAAAACAAGGCGGTCGACAATTCTAACGAAATAGGCGCCGTGCGCCCTAGAACCAATTAACAAATCAGCGGCGAGAACACCGCCGTGCGCCCCAGAACTGATTAACAAATCAGCGGCGAGAAACACCGCTTTTAGCTAAATGAAATGAAAACTACTTACTTGAAGGAAACAAGCCGGCCTCCAGCGTCGAGGACACTGCCTCTGTGGGCTACACAGCAAACTCTACCGAACGAGAGCACTCAGCTAACGGAGTAATACTAACGAAAATAGGCGCCGTGTGCCCCAGAACCGATTAACAAATCAGCGGCAAGAAACACCGCTTTCAGTCAAATCATATGAAAACCACTTACTTGAAGGAAACAAGCCAGCCTCCAGCAGCGAGGACACCGCCTGTGAGGGCTACACAGCTAACTCCACCGAGCGAGAGCACTCAGCTAACGGAGTAGTGCTAACAAAATAATCAGAAAAAAGAATCGACGGATTCAACGCAGTTTCTTGGGGGATGCGTAAAAGCACAGCCCCAACCCCACGGGTAACGAAACCAACACGCGTTTGGTCCAGAATCCGATTTGCAACTCGCAGCCTGCAAAACGCGAGAAGATGAAAGGGGTCACTTCCTGGGTTCACCGGTCTTTTATGCCGGGGTCAGGGGGTGACGTCACACAGGTCACACGTGACTTTGTTGTTACTATTACTCGACCTGCATGTTCGTGTGATGGATATCCATGTGCTGAAAGCACCGCCTCTGGCGGTCAGGAGAAACGAAATAGAACCACCAAAGTTTCAGCAAAATTAAAGAAGGTGACTGTCACCACCTGCCTGAACCTGCCTAAACTCTACAGACAATGGCTCTTAAAAGAATAGTCCACCGTTCTTTCATAATGAAATATGTTTTTCTATGAAATGAGACGAGATGATGCGTACCTCTCCGAGCTTTGAGCGACCACCCAGTCAGCCAGACGCGCTGCCACTCCCGTTAGCATTTGTAGCTAGACTCATTGTGGTCAACGGTATTTTTCAGGTCTGTAGTTAGATGCGACCAAAGTCTTCCACGTTTTTCCTGTTTACATAGGTTTATATGACCAGTGACATGAGTTCGGGCTTGGGTACGCAAATCCAAAAGTGGCTTTTTCTATGCTGTGGGAAGACCCCCCTACTTCCGTAAATACAACCAACGTGACTGCTCTGCACTACTTGGTACACAGTCAGGAAGCCAGAGCTTGCAGAAAATTATAAGTAAGGGATAATTAACGAGAAGGTGTGCATTCCACGGTTTTAATGCACGACGCGGAGTTCGCGTCGGGTGGTTGCCTCCGCGAAGAGCGTTAAAACCGTGGAATGCTCACCTTCGAGCTGATTATCCCGCTTATACCATGGTCATTTGCCAGCAATATCAAATCGCAGCATTAATCTGAAACGGAGATTATCCATAACCCAACATTATGCGCGATTATGCGGACTGTAGCTTACTTGCTACCCACAATTACAATGAACTCATGACGGTTTCAGCAGTAAGCGAGCGGAAATCAGTCTACTGGCATAGCATGTAGCTAGCGAACTGTCAGCAGTCGCTGATACATGAAGTGGACACGTTAGCTTCATTTGTAACCGTACTCAATTACAATCTTTTAATGGATAAAGCCTGATTACTTCGCTGCTACAATATTTACGATCATTATGGCTTGAGTACGAGTCAGCGAGGTGAAATCAGTCTGCTGGCAAAGCACGTAGCTTGCGAACCTTCACTTCCCTTCTTCACATACGATGCATCTTCGTTCGTTTCTTCTTCCCTCTCACGGTCCATTTCGGCTAGCTCCTCCTTGGTATATTCCGGTTCAAATAGATATGGCTCCGGCTCCGCCACAAGCCAGTCGTCGGCATCTATGTCTTCCATTTGAAAATGTTCCATAGTAGCACACTTGATTGTTTTCTTTTATACCATGGTCTGGGTGAATACTTTTTTCGAATTGGCTGGCAGCTGGCAGGTATGCATTAAAACCGTGGAACCGCACAGGTAGTTCGGCTACGGTCGTTTCACCATTCGAAATTCATCCACTACCCAACTTGTAACCATAGCAATGTTAGAGCTGATATTTGACTGGGTACAACAGAAACCTAGCAGCTCATTTATTTCCACTAAATTTAGCGGTGTCATATAAGTGCGTCCTGCGGGGCGGTTAACAATGGGTACTCAAGCGATAATGACCGTAAATATTGTAGCAGCAAAGTAATCAGGCTTCATCCATTAAACGATTGTAACTGTGTACGGTTACAAATGAAGCTAACGTGTCCACTTCATGTATCAGCAACTGCTGACAGTTCGCTAGCTACCTGCTATGCCAGCAGACTGATTTCACCTCGCCGACTCGTACTCAAGCGATAACGACCGTAAGTGTTATAGCAGCGAAAAAATCAGGCTTTATCCATTAAAAGATTGTAATTGAGTACGGTTACAAATGAAGCTAACTGTCCACTTCATGTATCAGCGACTACTGACAGTTCGCTAGCTACGTGCTATGCCAGCAGACTGATTTCAGCTCGCTGACTGCGGAAACCGTCATAAGTTCATTGTAATTTTGGGTAGCAAGTTAGCTACAGTCCGCATAATCGCGCATAATGTTGGGTTATGCATAATCTCCGTTTCAGATTAATTCTGCGATTTGATATTGCTGGCAAATGACCATGGTATAAGCGGGATAATCAACTCGAAGGTGAGCGTTCCACGGTTTTAATGCTCTTCGCGGAGGCAACCACCCGACGCGAACTCCGCGTCGTGCATTAAAACCGTGGAATGCACACCTTCTCGTTAATTGTCCCTTACTTATAATTTTCTGCAAGCTCTGGCTTCCTGACTGTGTACCAAGTAGTGCAGAGCAGTCACGTTGGTTGTATTTACGGAAGTAGGGGGGGTCGTGGGAGAGAAAAGAAATCAGAAGTGAAGGTATCAATGCGCTGTCGAAGCGCGCAGAAGGTGTTACTACGCCTGTCATTATAGTACCCACTTCCCACAGTATAGAAAAAGCCACGTTTGGATTTGCGTACCCGAGCCCGAACTCATGTCACTGGTCATATAAACCTGTGTAACTAGGAAAAACGTGGAAGACTTTGGTCGCATCTAACTACAGCCCCGAAAAATACCGTTGACCACAATGAGTCTAGCTACAAATGCTAACAGGAGTGGCAGCCCGTCTGGCTGACTGGGTGGTCGCTCAAAGCTCGGAGAGGTACGTATCATCTCGTCTCATTTCATTGAAAAACATATTTCATTATGAAAGTATGGTGGACTGTTCCTTGAAGCACTCAAACTCTCGCCCTGGTCTGCCGGGGATGATATCATATACTGCATTACTTACTCTTGTATTACATTTAAATGTAGAGGTGAATATTCCCGTGGTCTTACGAATATTATTTGCTGAAGATGTGATAAGGCACTCTGAAGTGGAGATGTAACTGTGAGTAATTAACTGATGCTTGTGCGCATGTGTGTTTGTTTCCTGGGTTAAAACGCAGGATCTTCCATTGATTGGGAAGAGCGGCCACAGCTTTCATATCAATCAGGATGTGATGGTGTTGCTGCTCTTTGCGGGGGTGCTGTTTCACCTGCAGAGTGTTACCGCGTACGCCCTCATGGGTCGCATCTCACCCGTCACCTTCAGGTAAGAGCCGTCTTCAGCACACCTGTAATATGCATTTTTACCCCTACCCTTGACTGAGTGGGGGTGAGGGGGGAATGCTGAGGTCATATCTTTATGATGGACTCAGTGCTATAAAAAAAAAACAAAAAAAACAAAAAGCATGTCAAATAAGGGACACTCCTGCTATTGACCCTGACAAAGACTCCGGCTTTAGCACTGGAGTTGGTTGCTGGATGCTGCACTGTGGCTGACCTCTGCTCCAAAGTATTTTGGATGGGTTAAGTGCAGAGGACCTCTTACCTCATGAGCTTCTTAAAATCCTATGATTCAAGGCTACTGGGTTGGCTCACTTGTTTAAGGCGCCGCCTCACGGAGCAGTATTGACCACCTCCCCCTGGGTAGCCTTTTCAGAGCAATATTCAATTGGTATTGCACTGCTGAGAAATGGTTGGGATACAGCTGGTCTGAGTCAGCATTGTTCAAGTGCCTCCTGTTGGACAGTTGGACACTCTGGAGCGGCTCTCCATGCTGTTCTGCCGAGAATGCATGCCAAATGCGCCTCTATTTTTTGCGGTGACAGGACACAGTCTCCCTGATTTAAATATAGCAGTGATACGTTTCCCATAGTTCGACCATCTACAGTCATTGGTTCCAACTAGAGGTCTTCAGAAAAAACCGAAAACCCGAGGTTCCGACCCGACCCGGCTCGGGTTTCAGGTCCACTCACAAGAAGTGACTCCGGGTCCGGGTCGGAACCGGTGGAGTTTGTCTCGGGTCTCGGGGCTCTTATTGTGAAAGGCCGGGTCCCACAGTACCCGAGAGGACCCGGCGATTGGCGGTCACAGCTGTCAATAACCGCCGCCCTCCCCTTTCCCCCCTTCCAGACTCCAATGCGAGGCCACGACTGGCGACGAGAAGCCCGCGTGACTTACGTCAAAGGTGAAGGTTCAAGCTAAAGTAGATAGGTCAGGATTCGGGGCAGTTTAAAAAGTTTGTTTATTTACATAACGTTATGGTTAATGGTTCAAAATGGTTAAACAACCGAGTTGCCATAGCGCGTTGTTACCGAGGTAACGTTAGGCTCTGCACAGCACAATGGAAACTCAAAAATTATAATGTTAAATTAAACAAGAGGAAATATGTTCTACTGGATTAGCGTTAGCAATGGCTAAGAAGAAGGATTACAGTACATGACCATCTAAACAAGAAAATGACGGCGCGGATTTATTTCTGTTTACATCACGTTATGGCCGGAGGGGCTGGCAGCGGCCGCAGCTGGGGAGCCACTTATAAGACTACGCTTAGGTATGAAACAGAAAGTAGTTACTTTAGCTAATAAAAACAAGGCTTATTTAACGCTAGACAACTTGTATTAAATCATAAAGCAACTCGGGCATTTCGGGTCCACGGGTTTTTAAGGGTTCGGAACTCATATTTACAATAATAGCTCGGGGCCAGTCGGGTCCGGGTCCGATTTTCCCGGGTCCATTTCGGCTCGGAACTCATATTTACAATAATAGCTCGGGGCCAGTCGGGTCCGGGTCCAATTTTCCCGGGTCCATTTCGGCTCGGAACTCATATTTACAATAATAGCTCGGGGCCAGTCGGCTCCGGGTCCAATTTTCACGGGTCCATTTGGGTTCGGGTCTGTCAAATTGGACCCGTGAAGACCTCTGGTTCCAACTATGGGAACCGTACCTCAGATCATATCAGGCATGAAGTCACTATCAAGGGGGATACACTTTTAACTAAAAGAAACTAGCCACAAATCTTTGATATAAAATTCGTTTATAACTCACTTTTCCACAGCTTGTCTTTGATTTTGTTTTAACTAAAACAAAGGAACATTGTGGGCCAGGTCACCGTTACCAACCAGTTTCTTTTTTTTTTTTCACTCAAACTAAATCAAATGAACAAAATTAGCTATTTTGTTGTTTGAAGTACTAGAGAAGACCTGCACAAAGCCATTTAAATTGTGACTCGATCTTACTTTATTTTTTTTGTATCACAGCTCCAAAACTATTTTGTAACTCCATTACCACATTATGGCCCCTTTTTTAGCTTACTGGCCCTATGGGCCGATAAGCTATTGTTGTGTTGTGGCGTCCATAGTCTGTCGTCCAGAACATTTTTAATCTTTTTTTTTCTGATGAATTTTCATTTAAATTTGCCATTACATACTACCAGACCATGGCCCGTATTCTTACCTTACTGCTAGGAGTACTCTTAAGAAAGCAAGCTCAGTTGGGCTGAAAGGCCTGTTCTTTCCTGTTATGTTATGTTATGTTATGTTATGTTATGTTATGTTATGTTATGTTATGTTTTGCACTAAAACATTTTATTTAGGAGTAAAATCTTAAAAGTTATTCAAAAAGCTGCTGAGAGCTGCCGGGTGGCTCACACGGTTAAGGCACTGCGCTGCAGTGCAGAGGTGATCACCACGTCGCGGGTTCGAGCCTCGGCGTACCCACCGGCAGGGGTCGGCAGCTTTTTC
This sequence comes from Gymnothorax reevesii, assembly GCA_029721435.1. NCBI lineage: Eukaryota > Metazoa > Chordata > Actinopteri > Anguilliformes > Muraenidae > Gymnothorax > Gymnothorax reevesii. Next base: position 39,516,412 of record CM056585.1, read on the forward strand.
AGAGTAGCGCACAATTGGCTATCGCGCTACAGGGTTACAAATTGGGAAGGGACTGCTGGATTTGGGCATTAGATAACAGCTTTGTTCGTTGCTCCAGCACCTCCTGTTGGCCGGACGGGCGCTCGTCAGGAAGAATCCGGCTTGGTTCATGTCCGGGTATCCTCCGCCCTCGCTCTGAACTTGCGAAGATTCAACCAGCGAGTGTATAAGAATCAGTGGCTGACAGGCACGTGCTTCGGAGGAGAGCCGTGAACTGTCTTCACTATCCTGAGTTGGCAGCAAGGGGTCGCATACGAGCAAGCTTTGTACATAGTTCCCCAATTGGGCATTCCAGATTCGGGTGGGATTGGAGATGCCAAATTTAAAAAAAAAAAAAAAAAAAAAAAAAAGCTGCTGAGAGCAACTTTTAGTTGAGAAAACTGGTAACTTCTAGACTAGGAATAGCTCTGAGATGGGTAGGAGTAAATCTCCGTTGCTATGGATGACGTCAATTCTCATCCACGAGCCTTGGGACGGAGAGCACGATGATTGGTTGTTTGGTGATAGGGCTGCCCATTGGTAAAAAAAAAAAAAATCTCCCACATACTACCCAGTCAAGAAAATCCGATTTCATATCTACAGCATTCTGACTTTCAGTATTTCCTTAACTGAATTGATCTTATGCATGATGCATTATACAGAACTTCCATTTTCAAATTAGCCAGCCAAGGCACACCGGTCAAATGTCATGCTGTCTGGGCAGGGGCTGCGGCGGCAAGTTTCAACACTGCGGAAAAGAAACGACTTAGATATTGCGGATATTCGAGACGACAGATAGCTTGTAGTATAGTAATAATAATTAATAGACCGTATACCTGTATTTTGTGTTGCCCATTTGGCTAGTGGAGCGAGGATGAAGCAGTCTTGTAGCCTAAGTTTCAGTGGCGTGAGCGCTTGACGGCTGAACACTGCTGCGTCCCTTTATGTAACTCGTCGAGACAAATGCTGTACACAGCTGGTAAGTTGCGTGGTTGGTTCAGTGTGTATCCGTATCCCCCGTGAGTGCGAGTGGGTGCTCGTCTTAGCTCTTTGACGCACCTTCGCCAGCTCCCATTAATGATAGTAAGGCCAATCAAACCATAACATTGCATTACGTAAGCTTTCCAACAACCCTGATGGACCTTTGTTTTTCTGCCTCACTTTCGCACACTTTAATATGAAGCATTATCACCCTACATTTTCACTTCGGTGAATGCTGAATTTATTGGTTATTGTGGCCAGCGTACGCACGGGTTATCAGTGCTAACGCAACTGGGCGTCTGGCTCCAAAGCTGAATCATGGTTATTTCATCTGCTGCCCAGCTAATCCATGACCTTTAGCAATATTAGCGAACGATACCACTAACTTTTCTATCGCGTCGTATTATTAAAGGTGCTTCAGGACCTCGACAAGGAGCCCTTACTCGTAGTTTCACTTTTTTTTTCCTGTAAATGGAGCGTGACTGGACACCGAATATAGCCGAATGTGGCTAGTTAGTGACACTGTTTTCCGTTGTCGTTTGGCTTATTCACTTGGTTAATTTGTAATGCATAATATGTAATGCATATTTCCACGAGTTCCATCAGGATTGTGCTAATAGTCAATAATTGGAAGCTGAAAATACTCACAGAACTCATAGATGGTTTCTACAGATTGGATAAAGAAAAAAGATTTATTAGTGGTGTGTATCTACAGTGATTATGTTCTTATTTTTCATTTTTGCGATTACACAGTACATTCAGGGTAGTCTAAATTCATAAAATCCCTTGAGCATGTGACTTTGTGATATGATTTTGGAGTTGACTATGAAGTCAATGGTTTTATTGATATATTTGCTATATTCAATGAATGTTATTTGACTTTTATCTGAGTGCAATAGTGGCAGATTAAATTCTTTACAAGCTTGGAGCTTGTGACTAATTTTTACTTTACTTTGAAATGAAAGATTACATTTGTTTATTGGCTTGAATATACATTGAATAATTCTGTTTTTTATTATTTTATTGAATTCTTATTACACTTAGGGCACTAAAAATCACTAAAACCTAGGAGTTTCGGGGGCTTTTCCCCGCCCCCCGCTAAATTTTCAGATAATTTCACCTCACCCAAATCACATCCCTGTAGTAGGCAGTTGTTACAGGTATGGGAGTGTACCAGTGCATTTCAATGTAGAGAAGTATGGCAGTCCCCATGTCAAACCCTGACCCCTATCCTGACCCAATCCCTCCCCAAACCAACATCCGTAGTTCCTACCTTAATACCTTCAAATCTATTGTGAGAGTAGCGAAACTTACAGTACCTCAAAGCATTGCAAAATTGGTAACATACTGAGTAGCCTTGAAAACGCACTAAGCGCACTCCCTATATATCACGCTCTAGGCAGATAAACGTACAGAGGAAAGAGATGGTTGTGAAAACGTCAAGAGCATAACACAAGGCAATAATAAAACGCATCATTTGCCCTAATAAAATGCGAGAGTTGTGCATGCATGGATCCTGGCCATTTTGCAACAATGTCCAAAATATTGTATTCGGCATCAATTACTATCTGGGTGTTGATGGAATTAAATTTTTTATTTTTTTTTTCTGTTTACAAACACTTCATCTCGGGTCAGAGAAATAATTCAAATATGGGTCCTGTCAATAGCACCGATGATACCGGGCATACCTGAGATGTGCATGAATTCAAGTTTGATTCTGTGTTGTTGGCGAGTGTCCATTGGAAACTGGATAAACTGTGGGATGATATGGGGGTTCACTGAGTGCATTGATTGTTGATTTGAGCGACTGACTGATGATTGTGAAATTCCTAAATTGTCCGTGTTGTTGCATTTTTCCAGTGGCCAAGTAACACAGGGCTGCACTGAGCTGCTGGAGAGAGATTCATCCTGCTGCAAAGATAGTGATGCCACATAAGAGACGTGCGAAACTGATCACTATCTGGTCAGGTTTAATGGATTGAAAGCACGTTTTATGCAGTAGTTCTTCGAAATGTTCGTCATCTTGCAGGAAAGTAGTTAACTAGCTAATTAACATCTCGTTAGTCTACCGATCGGACTGTTCATGAACAACCCATCGAATTGGCCGAAACATCACTGTGTCGACAGCTGGTTACGGCCAGCGACAACTCATTATTATTATTATTATTATTATTATTATTAGCAGCTTTACAATATAATACGAAATCCATATATATGTGATTTTTAAGTCTTTCTTCTACAGCAGCAGGCCGCAATCGAACAGGATGGACCTGTCTTTCTGAGCTCAGTCCTCCTCTGCAAATAATCCACAGATTCGCATACACAGAACTGTAGGTTGACGTGTTACAGGGCTACCATTCTATGATGTCACTCTCCTGCGCTGTTTGGGATTGCCAATTCAAATTGAATTATGGCACACTTTTTGCGCAATGGACAGAAAAACGAAAAAGCAATGTCCTCTTTGTTTTCTTTTTAGTTGTGTTATGAAATGTGCAACCTAAAGAAGAAAATGAAAATGCAGTTTGGACGATTTATTATTAGTTTTATTTATGAGACAAATAATGTAGCCATAACCTTGAATTGCCTTTCTGCTAATGCATTTTAATTTTCAAATTTGACATTTCAAATTGAATTTTGGTAACTATTTGCTGGGTCATCTTTTGAAAGTTAAATCTTAAACGTCCTTTTCTTTTTCATTTTAATTAAGATACAGAATGAGTAGTCTTGAAGAAGAAAATGAGAATGCAGTTTGGATTATTTATTATTCATTTATGAGTCAAAAATGCAGCTATATCCTGAAAATGAAAAAGCATTTCTGTTCATCCATTTTGATTTGTATTATGAGACCGATTTGCATATAGAACATATCATGCTGGGAGTAGGTGTGAGGTCAATGTCAAGAGCTAGCCAGTTATCAAATACTCCATTGAGCCGTCTTGTAACGCTCAGCATTATCAGTTCTCTTGTATGACATAAAATCAGTATACCAAAAAATAAGCTACAGGCAATGGACTGCATGAAATTGCATCAACTAGCCGATACCTGTGCTATGCATGGGCTATATGCGTAGGTATGGCATTAAATTAGTCTCAAAACACCAGCGCATGAAAACCGAGAGAGCGCGTGAAAACCGTGGGTGTACGACCCTCAGTATCCGCTCTCAACTTCAAAATGCGCTCACAATATCAATAAATGCTCGCAATCTCACGGCGCTCGCAATTTCAGCATGCTCTTTCAATATCAAAAAATGCTCGCAATATCAATAAATCTCACCACACGCGTGATTTCAGCACGCGTTCACAATGTCAAAAAATGCTCGCAATCTCACCGCGCTCGCAATGTCAAAAAATGCTCGCAATCTCACCGCGCTCGCAATGTCAAAAAATGCTCGCAATCTCTCCGCGCTCGCAATGTCAAAAAATGCTCGCAATCTCAATAAATGCTCGCTTGTCGATTTGTCTTCAAAATTTGAAATCAAAGAGGACAACAATCTTATCGAAGCAATAGTTTTTCTCAAAACAAAATCTTTCATTGATCCCATTTTAATATTGTTTGAAGGTATTGGTTTCACTTACTATACGTAGCTATGATTATAGTTAGCTAAATGTTTCGCGTTCAAAAAGCTGGCTAACGTCAGTCCCCGCACGTTAATTCTTGTACTTAGCTAGCCTATTTTAGCAGCAATTTACCCATGGCTGTGTCATTTACATTGCAATACTATGTTCCTGAGTTGTTCTTAATTATCACTTCCTTCAAACAATATATCTTTTCTGATCTTGAAGACCCGGCTGAGAGCTATGATCTTCAGTTCATTCATTATTTGGGTAGGTTTCTTGACTAGCTAGCCTAATGCCGTTACAAGTAGCAGTGTTTTAATATTTGCAGTACATGCGTCCTGATGGCTTATATCCTAGAGTGCTCTGGGAAGTTGGTGAGATCATCTTTAAGCCGCTATCTGCCATCTTCAGACGGTCTTTAGAAACTGGAGAAATACCAAATGATTGGAAACGGGGCAATATAATACCGATATATAAGAAAGGGGACCGTACCGAGCCAAGAAACTACAGGCCAGTCAGTTTAACTTTCATTGCGTGCAAAATATTGGAATCTATCTTAAAAGAAGAGCTGGACTTATTTCTTGAATGTAACAGTATCTTGAGGGATACCCAACATGGTTTTCGGAAGGGAAGGTCATGCCTGACAAATCCTCTGGAATTTTTTGAAGAGGCCACCAGGACTTATGACCAGAGCAGGGCTTATGACATCATATACTTGGATTTTCAGAAAGCATTCGATACAGTACCACATAAGAGACTGATTTTTAAAATGAGCTCCATTGGAGTTACAGGAGGTATTCTGAAGTGGATTCAAAACTGGTTACAGGACAGAACACAGAGTGGTGGTCAGTGGTATCCCATCTGAGCTAGGTATGGTGGGGAGTGGCGTCCCCCAGGGATCGGTGTTGGGACCCCTGCTGTCCCTCATCTACATTAATGACCTTGATAGGAATATTGAGAGCAGATTGGTTAAATTTGCAGATGATACTAAATTGGGGGGTTTGGCAAATAGTTTAGGATCCACTAAAGGGATTCAGGACGATTTGGATAGAATTCAGAATTGGGCAGAAATGTGGCAAATTAAATTTAATGTAGCAAAATGTAAAGTCGTACATGTAGGTAATAAAAACATTAGACGGGATTACTTCATGGGAGGTTTAAAACTGGAATGTGCTGCAGACGAGAAAGATCTGGGAGTGATTGTTGACCAAACCCTCACAGGTTCTAGCCATTGTGCCGTAGCAGTTAAAAAAGCTAATCGGAGCTGCCGGGTGGCTCACACGGTTAAGGCACTGCGCTGCAGTGCAGAGGTGATCACCACGTCGCGGGTTCGAACCTCGGCGTACCCACCGGCAGGGGTCGGCAGCTTTTTCAGAGTAGCGCACAATTGGCTATCGCGCTACAGGGTTACAAATTGGGAAGGGACTGTCGGATTTGGGTAAACGATAACAGCTTTGTTCGTTGCTCCAGCGTCTCCTGTTGGCCAGACGGGCGCTCGTCAGGAAGACTCCGGCTTGGTTCATGTCCGGGTATCCTCCGCCCTCGCTCTGAACTTGCGAAGATTCAACCAGCGAGTGTATAAGAATCAGTGGCTGACAGGCACGTGCTTCGGAGGAGAGCCGTGAACTGTCTTCACTATCCTGAGTTGGCAGCAAGGGGTCGCATACGAGCAAGCTTTGTACATAGTTCCCCAATTGGGCATTCCAGATTCGGGTGGGATTGGAGATGCCAAATTTAAAAAAAAAAAAAAAAAAAAAAAAAAGCTAATCGGATGCTGGGATACATTGCCAAAAGTATTGAGTACAAATCTAAGTAGGTGATGCTTCTTTTGTACAACACATTCATTAGACCACATCTGGAGTATTGTGTAGAGTTCTGGGGACCATACTTTAAGAAAGATATAGAGGCTCTAGTGAAAGTTCAGAGATGGGCCACTAAGCTCCAGGTATAAAAGATGAAAGCTACGAGAAGAAGCTGAAGATCCTTAATCTCTTTAGTTTTAGGAAAAGGAGACTCAGGTGGTTTGATTGAGGTCTTTAAATATGTTAAAGGGATTAACAAAGTGAATTATGTAGGATTCCTTCAACCAAGTGTTGTGAGTAGAACTCGGAGTCACAAATGGAAGTTGACCAAAGGTAAATTCTCATATCTCAAACTCGTATTCGGAAATATTTCTTCACCCAAAGAATAATTTCAATGTGGATTAGCTTGCCTGACCATATTGTTGAGGCAGAGACCTTGGGGGTTTTCAAGAGCAGGCTTGACTTAAAGCTAGATACCATTGAGTCATTCGGTATCTGAAGGGATATATTCACAATAGTATAAAGAAACTGGCGAGCTTATTTGGGCTGAAAGGCCTGTTCTTGCCATTCATGTCATGTCATGTTCTCAGAATGGATACAATTTCAGTGTCTTCTACCTAATAGCAGTTTTACTATTTATAAAATATTGGCCTTAGGACACGTTTTATCCCCCTATTGTGAGTTAAAACACGCAGTACCATAGCTGCCGCTGTTATGCCATTACCATGTACCGAGTTTCAGCTCTGCCTGCTGGTGAATATTCAAGAGCTGATCCGGGGTTGCCATCTCGTGGTCGAGTACTGAAACCAAGTGCTTAAATTTGCATATCTATAGACGCGAGCGCCTACATCTGCAGAAAGGGGTTATGGGTTAAAGAAAAAACCTTGGCTAAACAGTTGACCTAATTTTCCCTTTTTATAACGTCCATCTGGCAAAAGAAACAAAACCCTCTCCGCTTCTCGTCACACTTTATGATTTGTACATTTTTGTATCCTAAATGGGGATTAAGCAACATACTGCCTTTTGCTCTGTTTAAGACAAAACAACTGAAGGACTTGTTTGAGGGACTAAGATGAACTAAAAATAATGTATTCTGAGTTACAGTTTTCAACAATACATCAAGATTTTTTCTGAATGAGGTCTATTTTTATTTTTTTTTTTCGCAATTAAAAGCACTTTAACAGCCAATACATATCCAGTTACATTCCCTGTAGATATTCCTTAACAACAAATTCATTACCCTACTCGATTAACTGGTTATTGTAAAAGCAAATATGAGGAATCCATATCGGCCACAATATCGGCCATCAGCAGTTCAAGGTCACATAATATCGGTATCGGCCCTGAAAAATGCATATCTGTCGACCTCTAATTTGGTGACCTTCAAATTGACCTTTGAAGCTTAAACTTGACCTAGTGAAAATTCAATGGCCTCTATCACTAAAAAGGTCAGACAGAGTCTAAGTTTGTATCAGAGACCTAAAGGGAGTCACACGAACTTTCATTTGTTGACGTTCAACTTGACTGTTGGTGACCTTTGAAGGTCAAACTTGACATAATACAATGACTTTTTTGCCAAAACGGTTACAGATGGAGCCTAGGTTTGTATTATGGACTTATAGGAAATCATATATGAAGTCCATTTGCTGACTTCTACTTTACCTTCTGTTTGCTTTAAAGTTCACAATTGACACATTGAATTTTCAATGACCTATCATCAAAACTGCTTCAGAGCTTAGGATTGTTAAAAGTATTACAGATGTCTTATAAATGCAAGTGAATGTTTATTTAGTAACTTGACATTGACCTTCAATGATTCAAAGGTGAAATTTCACATGAAATTTTCGTAACTTGTATCATCACTATGAGATTGCTTGCCGGTAAGCTATTTTTTTTAACACCTTTGTGCAGACGTAAGCACCCGCGAAGATAGAGCAGCTCTTTTTATGGAAGCAGTTGCACTACTCTTGTCACGACATGGCACCCCTGGATCAGTTATTGAATATTTACAAGCCAGCAGAGCTGGAACGCAGTCTAGAATATTGACAAGTTCACTCCTATCCCTATTTTTCAGGCGTTGCATGAATTAAACTCCTCAGCTAAGCCTGATGTGCAAACAAATCTATCCAGCAATTAAAAAAAAATGATCTCTTGCGACAGAAAAAATCGTTGTCCTCTAGCAACCACTTCAATTACAGGGACTCAATGGTTTTCCAAGTAGTGTCAAAAAAAAAAAAAAAAAATCTATTTCCAGAGGCAAAAGTTCCCCATGATATTGACACTATTTCATTCTACTATCAATTTCAGTCATCACATATTAAAAACGTGCAATTTCCTATCGTGGGTTAACGTATAGATGTGTGTTTGAAGAATTTGGCTGTCTTTTAGAGCCTCATACAAGCTCTCATGGAAATCCAATCACTTTAATGGTGATTCAATAGTATCTGCGTGAAAGCCCAGCTGTAGTTCATGAGCCTAACTCCGCCAGCCTTCATACTTCCGCTTAATTTCATTTCGCTCCAGTGTAAGAAGCACAGCGAAGTAGCAGAGTCTGGTTTTGCCAGGCTAGTAGTTCACGCCCATGTGAAATTTCTTTGTAATTACCAGGTGGTTGACACGATTTTTATTCAATTGACGACAGAATAAGCTTTCCTCAGTCAGTGAAAGACATTGATTGGACCTTAAAAAAAAATATTAAAATACTTGCATAATAGGGTTACATTGTTGTCAATACACTTTACGCAGCTCAGACTGACGTGATTGCATGGGAACAAAAAACCTCCAGAACTGAGCCTGGAGAGCTGAGCTTATTTGCGGGATGGAAATGTGATTCTGAGATGGAAAATGGCAGTTGTCTGAGTGGAACAGACTGGAGGGCTGACATCATTGATACTTTTGAGGAGCAGCTCCATAATTCTTTTGAAAAGCGAGAAAAGCTGTCTTTGTATGGCGTAGCTCTATCTTACTTTTAGCCTGCTAGCTAACTAGCCAGTCACATAAGGTAACACAAGAGTAGTTGATACTGCAGTGTGCTGACATTTTTCTTTACTAGGTGATCAGTTGTAGAATCTATACCACATTCAATGAAACGGAATGCCTTGCATTTTTGCTCTTTTAAAGTGCAAACAGCTATTACTGTGACTTGAGTAATACTTGTTCCATATGGGGTGTGAACGTTGTCACAAGCTTGCGTTTCGCTGGGATGATCGGAATTGTAAACGGCAAGCTTTCCGCCTGCATGAACATTCTGACCGTAAAATATGCAGTTCCTCTAATGAGTATGTATGCTTGCTGATGCGGCTTTGTATAAAATATAAATACCCCATGTCAAATATTGGTGCCACATATTAACAACTCTAAGTGAGCATATGCTGACTTTTACTTGTACAATAGGGATATTTCTCTTGATTTGTGTACCATTTTTTTAATCAATCTCTCAGTCAGTGAGCAATTGCTCATTGATGCAGTGATTTCACTTGTTACATGGGTGTGGCATTTCCAGACGGTAATCAGACAGAATGAGCAGTATCCAGACACTCCTTATACTGGGGACAATAAAAGGCCACCCCAAAATGTAACATTTTTTTCAAAAGTCATCATGCCTCAGATGTCTCAGGTCATGCGGGAACGTGCCATTGGCATGCTAGATGCAGGCATGTCCACCAGAGTGGTCGCTGTGCAGCTGAATGTTAACTATCGGACGATTGGCCGTTTGAGAGTTCATTTGTGACAGACGGGCTGTCTGATTCTGCAAATCGACCTCATCCACGTCGGCCATGTGTGACCACACCAGCGCAAGATCGCTACATCCGGCTCGTCCACCTGCGAGATCGGCTCAGATCAGCGACGCGCACAGCGGATGAGACCGTTGGTCTGCGCAACAGACTCATCACACCGCAGACAGTCCGTAACCGCCTGTGAGAAGCCAACTTGCACGCTCGGCGTCCTCACCGTGGTCTGGATCTCACAGCTGTCGGAACCGACTAGCATGGGCAAACGCACACAAGAGTGCGATTCACAGACTAATCCCGGTTCCTGTGTTTTGTTAATAAAAACTCAAAAATTTGACATGGGGTGTTTATATTTTGTTTAGTGTAAATGGACGAGACTCTGAACTTAATTGTGGAGAAAGGGAATGTTTTTGGTTTGGAGAGGTCAGTGGTGACTATTGATGTCCAGCTGTGCCTATATTGATAAACTCATGCCAAATTCAACCAGAAATTCATCCATTCATATTGAACTTCATGACTACAAATTTGATTTGCGTTAAAAACATTATTTTATGAATTGAAAGTGCGCCGTTTTCAAGGCTCTGGGAGTTTGGGGAGCCACCTGGATGGCTATTTTATTTGGCTTATAAAAAGTGAATAATTGAATATTGCATGTTAAGATGAGAAGTACTTGTGGTCTAGGAGTTTATCCCAGAAATGTATCGTTTTAACCCCCATCCATTTTTAAATCCTCAGAATTTTTTTTTTTTTTTTTAACAGTTTCAATGGTGAATTCTCATGAAGATTTGTTTGCAGCCCATTTTCTCTACCATAATCATGAAAATAAACTAAAATACGATGTCATTCTAAATGCTGTAAGTGTCTCTTCTGAGTTGGTTCACAATAGACCTCTTTGAAAAATCTTGAATTATAAAGCATCAAATTGGGTAACCCATAAATAGCCAAATTTTGCTTCTGCGCAAAGGGTTTCATTATCTATGGCATTCGTTGCTGGACTACAGCACAACGAAGTTGGAAATAACATTAAATACAATTAAAGCAGAAAAAAAATAAATATTCCTCTTCGTAACTAACTCGCCCATTGCAGAAGCAGAAAGATCCAGGAAAAAAATGATGAAATCTGAGTAGTTCAACTGTATCAGCTGGCAGGATGCTTCGCTAAGGTTTCGTTCTCAGTGGGACATGAAGTCCCGTGCAAGACAGAGCAAAATTGCGTGACTCATTTATGTTGCAGATATACGCCTGGTGGAATCTAGGGGTAAGTCTGCATGTTTGGGTTTCCTCCACCCGCACTCATAACTCGAAACTTCGTGAGCTCAGAGTGTAAAGAAGCAGCGGCTAACAGGCGTGCGCTTTGGTGGAGAGCTGTGAGCGGTCTTCACTCTCCCGAGATGGCAGCATACAAGCATGCTTTTGTTCATGGTATGCTAATTGGACATTCCAGATTGGGATGGAATTGGAGAGGCCAAATTTAAAAAAAAAAAAAAAAAAAAAAACTAAGGGTGAAGAGGGAATTTTTTTTATCCCCCACCGCGCGTTTAGCACGAAGCGGGGGATATAGTATTCAGCTCCGTCCGTCCGTACGAACGTCCCGAACATTGTCAGCGCGATATCTTAAGAAGGAGTCAACCTATTTCAATTCTTTTTGGTACCAACCTTCCTATTGGGAATGCGCAGACACCAGTTGGTTTTTGTGACCTAACGGCGGGGGATATAGTCACTTCAGTGACAAACTCTTGTTATTTTATTCATACTGTGTGTACCCACGTTCCAGTGTGGCTAACATTGCTTCACTGAGATATATATACAGTATATAGATATAAGTGGTTGTAATTTTCCATGGACAAAGCGTGAACTCGAAGCACAGTGAAGATGTATTTTTATAGGTCTCACTCAAATAATTTCTAACTGATTCTTGAGTTCTCCACTCCAGTCTGTGGTACAGCGGGTGCAAGAAGATAATTCATTTTTAGTAGGAAACAAATAATGGACTTGTACCATGCTGCACTTCAAAACTCAAAGTTTGTTTTAAGGTGTTGCTGGTGTTTTTGGTTGGCAGGCCGTCATCAAAGCCAGTACACTGTGGCACAGCTGTGTAAATCTTTATGGGAGTTAGGCCTTTTTAAAAAAAATTGTTGATTAGCATCCTTCACATTACAGTTCTCTGGGCCAGGCGAGTAGTACTGTATTTTTGCATTTTTTTAAAACATTATTATTAAAGGAGTTTGAGATCCAAGCTGCGCACCAAATCCCATTTGCACGTAGTTGTATTAGCATCTTGAATCAAATCTGCCAAACACATAAAGGTGCAGAGATTAAAAGCTGAACAGATATTCTGCTGCATGGACAGGGATTCTGAGCATTTTTTGTTTTTTTTTTAAATATGGCCTAATTCACCCTCTCTTTAATCCCTGCATTTGTCTCATGTCCAGTGTGGCCAGCACAGTGAAGCATGCCTTGTCCATCTGGCTCAGCGTCATCGTGTTCAGTAACAGGATCACGCTACTGTCGGCAATGGGAACGGTGTTGGTCATCATTGGAGTCATGCTCTACAACAAGGCCAGACGAAGTCAGAGGGACGCCCTGCAGGCTCTGGCACAGGCCGCTGAGGCAGACCAGAAGCCCCTGCAGGAGGGGGATGTGAAAGCGTCTGAAAGACGTCTCTCCTAGAACTTCCTCATTCTGCCTGGGAGCGCACACAGGCGGAGGAACCCCAGCTGTACCCTCCCGGAAAAGCATCCGGGGGCTCTTAACTGTGCAGGGAGTGTTCCATACTCTTCTATTCCAACTGAAAATGGCATTGTGTTCAATGGTGTCATTCTTTTTTTTTTCCTCTGATTGCCTTTGAAGAAAGAGACTGGCCCCAGCGCGAATACCTCTCTTCGGTGATAATCCGCCAGTCTCCCTGTCGGCCAGGTCTAATTTCTGTCTGTCTTCTGTTTTTTTTTTTTTTTTTTTTTTTGTCGTCGTATTTAATTTGGGGTATTGTGAAATCTAATAAACCCACTGTGCATTACCTGTCCTATTCCAATTAAAACAATTTTTAGCAACACTTCCCAAGGATAGGATTAGATTCTCATTTCCCAAACTTTATCAGAACATAACCAATTACAAATGTGAGTCAGACAGTGATTACCAAGCTATGGCTGTACATGTGGCTTATTTATTTTGAAAATGATTAAACCACTGCTTGGTCAACATTGATGGCCAGGTTTACTGTACAAATTTACTCTCTGTGGTATGCATCACAGCAGTGAAACTTGTTCTCATTTCAAAATGTATTAACTTTAGTGCATAGAAAGGAAATGAAGAGCTCAGGTTTCTGACTAATTATTTTGTGCACATGAGTTTAATGTCTGAACATGAGTCATTGTAGATGTCATTTTTTCAGTTCTTCATGCAGTCCATACAAAATGGAGTGTAGGAAAAGGACTGGTGTAATTTATTGAACCCAGAATTATAGAATAGACTGCATTTTATTTCGCCACCTTAAATCCATACTGCTAGTACCATTACTTAATTTTGTTTTTATCCTAGTGTGTTTGTAATTTGAACATCACATCTTTATTGGAGCCATCTGATATTGTATGAAATGTCTACAAGGTTTACTGGGAAAATTTGGTTTAATTAAGATTTGCCTTTTCCTGTTGAATTAATTTTAAGACCATGAGACCATGGCAGAACTGTCAGGCTCAGGGTTACCTGAGGGTTTTGGCAGTTGATGGGAACTGAAGTTTGCATTGATTCTGAATCACTCGGCAAAAAATGTCCCATCCCCCACCCCCCATCGCTCCTAGATACTTCCCCTGACTGGAAGCAGTTGCGTGTTTAACCACCTCTGCGCGTTAGGGAGTGCAATAAACTCCCCACTCGTCCCCGGTTTCTGAAAGTTTTCCTACTTGCATACTATTCCTTATTTTTCTTCTTTTGCAGAAATACACTGCCCGGCCAAAAAAAAAGTCGCGCACACAAATATTTTGTTGGTACCCCTGTAGCTTTGATTACAGTGCATATTTGTCTTGTCATTGTTTTGACAACTATATGCAATGCCAAAACATTTATTTTCTATCAGAAATACCATAACTTTTGGCCAAGATCTTGTCTTCTCGACATAATGGTTGAACCACCCAATGGTCTTTCTAGAGCACATTCCAGTAACTTTTAATGTGTTTAAAGTCAGGACTTAGTGGTGGCAAATTTGTTTGTGAAAATGATTCCTCATACTTTTTTTTTGTAATTCATGGTTTTCTTTGCTAAATACAGGCCAATAACTTGCCCGTTCTGAAATACTGTAACATCTTTTCCACCGTCATGGGATGCGTCTCCCGATATGATTTTGTAAGAAATGAGTAGCGACACGCTTCATCAGTCGGGGTTAAAATGATTATTGCCAGCTGAAACATATTAATAATTGCAATAATGATCCAATTATAGAATTAGTTCATTCATTTCCAAACAGTGACTTTTTTTTGGCCGGGCAGTGTATGAAAATGTTTGTAAATGGTTAAAATGGGAGCCAGCCTGATAGGCTATGTAAACTGGGGTCCAGAACTTTGAAAAACCGTTTTATGACAAGCCTGTATATCAGAATTGTTTGGAGGATGAAGTGCCTGAAATGATGTTTGTATTTTAGCTGCCTGTCTTACCTGCACCAACTTGCGAACCAGTACTGCAGCATGATGTGCCATTACGGTCTTCGCAACATTGTACCCACTCAGTACAGTGCATCAAGACGTACGAGACCTGAGGAGTGTACTGTGAAGCAAGTCCAGCAGTAGCCTGGCTTTCTTTGAGTGCGGTGGCTCGAAAATCCCTAAACTTGCGATTGGAGATGCCACAACTTGACAAGATACCTCTGTGACACTGAGAACTGGCTAATCCATTAATCCTACTTCATAGTGTACGCCTCTTTTGAATCTAGTGTTGGGGGTCCTGTGTTTTCAGTGATAGTTACGCCACTAACACCTTGCACACAAAATGTCGCCTCCTCTTGAATTTTTGTTTTTGCTACTTAATTCTTCTGTTTTGTAATCTGATTGCCTGTGCTCTGAAGACTACTGTGATGAGATGCTTCTCCAAGTCTTTAAAATGATTAAGGTGTAGATTTCCTTTTGTCCAAATTGTAGAATATAAGTTGAGTTGTGACTATGATGGTATTTTTTTCACTGTCTCTGTGGTATGTTAATGGATTCTTTGGTGTGAGACTGTTGTCTTATGATGTGGATGATTGCTGTATTCCAAACGCCTTTTTTACTTCTTTAAGTAGGTATCAGTGGTTTGACACTGTGATCATGATTCCTTTCATAATGAAAATTTAAATCTGTTTAATGAGTTCTACATTGATGCTCAATCATGTACATTTGTTCATAGATCTTCATGATTGTAACAAACTGACTTATCGGTTTAGAAATATCAGTCTTGCAGAACATCACGTTTGACCCATGTTTACTTCTGCATTGTGTTTTGAATGGCTGACCAAAAAACTTGTAATTAGTGACTATATCCATTGCATTGCATACAGTTAAGAGCAAAATAGGCAACAATATATGCTGCTGCAGTGGGAGCATTAACAGATGGGGGGGGGGGGATGTTAAATTTCTGTCTTGTGAAGATTCAACAGGTTTCTGTTGCTTTTAATTGCATTGATTTGCAGCCTGAACTTTCTTTACTCTTCAAATCCATCTCAACTGATCTGAATTAAAGATTTTTAAACATGTCCTTTGTTCAGTGTTTGTGATGTCACTCCAGTGTAGTAGTATGATTTGTGTAGTAATAGGCTCAGCATTTGCAAACCCCTTCTAACAAACTCCAATGAGCAAATGCAATGAGAGTAAATGGAATTAAATTTTGTCACGTGAATGTTTTAATGGTACTCTCCCTTTCATGGAGTGTCTCCATATCTAGAAATTTAAGAGGTACAGTGCAGACTGTTGCCAGAAGCCTCACAAGAGGCTTTGCGCACTGCTCTAGGGTTTAGGGCTGAGCCCAGCCTGGATCATAGGAAAAACCCAAGCACCTGCACACCAGCATCCAGCCTCTATGGGATCTCCTCCCACATTAGCTTCTTTCCCACATGAGGTCCCCTCCCACACTCTCTCATAAAAACCCCTACTATGGGAACTGTTTCACACAAGCTCCCTTCTCACACGACCTCCCCTTTTACAAACCCAATTCTGAAATGGTTGGGACAAAGTGTAAATTGTGAATGAAGTCAAAACGCAATGGCTTTCAAATCACACCAGCCAGTATTTTACTCACAGTAGAACGGTGATAACATGGCAAATGTTGAAATGAGCTCATCTCAAATTTGATGGCTGCTACAAGTCTCAAACAAATTGGGTCAGGGGCCTGTTTACCATGATGTAGAATCCTCTCTTCTTTTTAACAGAGTGGAGGTGTCTAGGTATTGAGGAGACAAGTTTCTTGAGTTTAGCCATTGAAATGTGATCCCACTCTATTGTTTAATACAGGCTTCAGCCGCTGGAGAGTTCTCAATCTCAAATGTTCTCAATCAGAGAAAGATCAGGACAGCAGGCAGGCTAGTTAACCATGCAGACACTTCTACTACAAAGCTATGCTGTTGTAATAGTAGCAGTATGTGGTTTTGCATTGTCCAGCTGGAATTCAAAAGGCCTTCCCTGGAATAGATGTCGTCTGGAGGGGGTAGTTGCCCTAAAACCTGTATATACCTTTCAGCATTCATGGTGTTTTTTAAAACATGCAAGTGTCCCACACCATATGCATTAATGAATCCCCATATCTGGCTTTTAAACTGAATGCTGAAAACAGGAGGGGTAGTCTTTAGCCCGAAGGATATGACGCCCATGATTTCCAACATGAATGTCAAATTTGGACTCGTCGACCACAGGGCACTTAGCTACAGTCCTTTTTAAATGAGCCTTGGCCCACAGAACATGGCGGCACTTCTGGATCATGCTCAACAATGGCTTCCTTTTTGCATGATAGGTGGCATCTGTGGATGGCACGGTGGACTGTGTTTACAGACAGTGGTTTCTTGAAGTATTCCTGGGCCCACTTAGTTATGTCAATGACAGAATCATGCCGATGAGTGATGCAGTGGCGCCTGAGGGCCCGAAGATCACGGGCATCCATTAACCCTTACGCACAGAGATTTTTCCTGTTTCTCTGAATCTTTTGATGATATTATGCTCTGTTGATGATCAGACCTTCAAAGCCTTTGCAATTTGATGTTGAAGAACATTGTTTTTGAAGTGTTCCAGAATTTTTTTACGCTAGCCTTCACAGGTTGGAGAGTCTCTGGCCATCTTTACTTCTGAGAGACTCGGCCTCTCTAAGACATCCCTTTTATATCATGTTACACACCTGATGCCAGTTAACTTAATTACTTGCCAAATGTTCTTTCAGCTTATTGTCTTATATACTTAACGCCATTAAAAATGCACCGGTGAGGTATGTACTGTATTTGCAGCAAATTGAAGAATCGATTGATTTTTATTGCTTTTCCAGTGAGGCACAAGAGGAAATAAAGAAAAGTGCGTGGTATTGTAATCCTGATGCACACCATGCGCACGCATATGTTGCTCACATAGACGGCGTCAAACGGCACTTGCGCTCACCCTCAATCGTCTCGGACCCCTCATCTCATGATCAGTTTTGGTTGCTGTCCAGAATCTGTCACGTACTGGCTGTAACCAGGTGTGGCGCTCTTGAGCTGCCATCGTCACTTGTGGCTGCCTTAAGTGGATTTGGTCAGTGACAGTGCCTGTGTTCCATTCTCGGATAGACAGCCGACTGATTGTCGAACGGTGAGAGTGCAAATGACGCATCACCTCTCGGCGGCTGAAATCTGCCCGGAACATGCCAAAGGCAATTTTTCTCTCACCTGTGTCACAAGCCATTCCATTTTCTTGATGCAGTGGCATTTTTCGTTTTTTTGTTGCCTTTATGTGGGCTACAGACCACACCAAAAAGAACAAGTCAAGTGTCACTGTACACATCACGAACAGCTCAATGTTATTACTGAAGTGCTTGGCACGTGCATGTGGTGCACATCAGGATTACAATACCACGTACCTTTCCTTATTTCCTCTTGAGCCAAACTGGAAAAGTCGATTCTCTAATTTGCTGCGAATACAGTACGTACCTCACCTGTGCGCTTTTAATGGCGCTGGGTATATACAAAACCCAAAACCAGTGAAGTTGGCACGTTATGTAAATCGTAGATAAAAACAGAATACAATGATTTGCAAATCCTTTTCAACTTATATTCAATTGAATACACGGCAAAGACAAGATGTTTTATGTTCAAACTGAGAAACTTTATTTTTTTTGCAAATAATCATTAACTAAGAATTTAAAGGCAGCAACACATTGCAAAAAAGTTGGCACAGGGGCCTTTTTACCACTGTGTTACATCGCCTTTCCTTTTAACGACACTCAGTAAACGTTTGGGAACTGAGGAGACCAATTTTTGCAGCTTTTCAGGTGGAACTCTTTCCCATTCTTGCTTGATGTACAGCTTAAGTTGTTCAACAGTCTGGGGTCTCCGTTGTCGTATTTTACGCTTCATAATGCGCCACACATTTTCAATGGGAGAC
Source organism: Gymnothorax reevesii (assembly GCA_029721435.1). Lineage (NCBI taxonomy): Eukaryota > Metazoa > Chordata > Actinopteri > Anguilliformes > Muraenidae > Gymnothorax > Gymnothorax reevesii. The sequence goes on from CM056585.1 coordinate 39,535,080, forward strand.
AGGTCTGGACTACAGGCAGGCCAGTCTAGTACCCGCACTCTTTCACTACGAAGCCATGCTGTTGTAACACGTGCAGAATGTGGCTTGGCATTGTCTTGCTGAAATAAGCAGGGGCGTCTACGAAAAAGACGTTGCTTGGATGGCAAGATATGTTGCTCCAAAACCTGTATGTACCTTTCAGCATTAATGGTGCCTTCACATATGTGTAAGTTGCCCATGCCTTGGGCACTAATACACCCCCATACCATCACAGATGCTGGCTTTTGAACTTTGCGCCTATAACAGTCCGGATGGTTCTTTTCCTCTTTGGTCCGGAGGACACGAAGTCCACAGTTTCCAAAAACAATTTGAAATGTGGACTCGTCAGACCACAGAACACTTTGCATCAGTCCATCTTTGATGAGCTTGGGCCCAGCGAAGCCGGCGGCATTTCTGGGTGTTGTTGATAAATGGCTTTCGCTTTGCATTGTAGAGTTTTAACTTGCACTTGCAGATGTAGCGACGAACTGAAGTTACTGACAGTGGTTTTCTGAGCCCATGTGGTGATGTCCTTTACACACTGATGTCGGTTTTTGATGTAGTACCGCCTGAGGGATCGAAGGTCACAGGCATTCAATGTTGGTTTTCGGCCTTGTCGCTTCTGTGCAGTGATTTCTCCAGATCCTCTGAACCTTTTGACGATATTACGAACCGTAGATGATGAAATCCCTAAATTTCTTGCAATAGCTCATTGAGGAATGTTGTTTTTAAACTGTTCGACAATCAGCTCACGCATTTGTTCACTGAGTGGTGACCCTCACCCCAAATGCAATGCAAATCATTGTATTCTGTTTTTATTTACGATTTACACAATGTGCCAACTTCACTGGTTTTGGGTTTTGTATTAACTGCTTTTTCAGCCCTTTTTTGCCTGTGTACCAACTTTTTTGAGACCTGTTGCAGCCAGAAAATTCTAAATAAGCTCATTTTGCAGATCAAAAATGTAAAATGTCTCAGTTTCAACATTTGAAATGTTACCCATGTTCTATTGTAAATAACATATTGGCTTGTGATCTGAAAGTCATTGCATTTTGATGTTATTCAGAATTTACACTTTGTCCCAACTATTTCGGAATTGGGTTTGTACATAACAAGGGAATACATAGCTAGCCACATACATCGCTGAACATTAGCTATATTTAATAACCAAGAAAATGCATTCGCGTTCCAGGCGACTGAGACGGCGTTACTTGGAATTTCCCCTGAAAATCATTGCATTTTGATTTTATTCACAATTCGCACTTCGTCCCAGTTATTTCGGAATTGGGTTTGTATACGAGCACTAGGCCCAGACGAGCCCCCTTTTCATATCCCAGCAAACAAAATGACGTCTAGAGGACCTTAACAGGGACGTTTATGTAAATTCCTCTGAACGTCCTAATAAAGTGCTCTAGACATCCAGATACTACTACTGCTACTACTACTAGTATTATTATTATTATTATTATTATTATTATTATTAATAATAATAATTATGACTAAATTATTACTACTATTATTATTGCTGGTACTAATAGTAATTATAATGCGATTTTTCCCCCTAAAGCTGAAAGAAATAGACTCCACATAGTGTTTCTTTTCACTTTTTTTTATGTTACATGTTATATTGAACATCAGGCACACAGGTTAATGAAAAACTTGAATGTACTAACCAATTTACACACACACACACACATATGCGCGCAGGTAAAGGTCCTCTTCCTCCTCTCCTTGTTTTTCCTCCTTCTTTTCGTCATCCTCGCCATGCTGCACATGACCATGCTCACCAAAGGGAACACTTATTGGCATCTACACCAATGGAAAAAGAGCATCATTGAACAAGTCGACATGGTCAACAACATCCCCCGCCAATCATGTGCTTCTTATTTTCGAAATCTATCAAGGCCTTTATGAAGCTACACACCAAATTTGGTTACTGTATCTGTAGTAGTTTCTGAGTAAAGCTGTCCCCTTTATCTCGGACGGACGCACGGAAGGACGGACGGACGGAGGTCAAACTTATATCCCCCTCCCACTTCGTGTTGGTGGGGGATAATAAAAATAAATCTAAATGGTATGAATTGTAGAATTAAGGAAAGAAGTAAGGTTAATGCATTTTTTTATACTAGGGTACACCCTTCTTATGGTACATGCGCAATAGGTGATTTGTTCATTTTTAACAGGGGGAATATGATTCAGTTTATTCACTCGCAACTAATGAACTTACCCATGAATGACTCATGCCTATCGTAAAGAGAACATAGATCCTAGACGATAGAAGGATAGGATTGAGAGAAAAAAGTGATAATTACAAATCTGTCTGTTACTTCACCACAGACAGCGCCATGGATACACAAAACAATTCAGCTGCAGACATTTTGGAACCAAGATAGAGGCCATAGATTCTCAACCGCACAACAGTCAGGTAAAGGATCAATATGTCAAGCAGACCAAGTATTTCTGCTTAAACCCGCTATTTCTGCACAACAGCTGAAAAGTTTGGGTTATGCTAACATGATTGGTATTATACTTTTTAGAATTAGATGTCAGTGGTGGCTGTGGAAGATTCTTTGAGGTTCTCGTGATCCAAACATTTTCCCACAAGAGTGTAGTAGCTGGAAGTCCAAATTCCAAAATAAAATAAAATTAAAAAACACTGAAAAAACATGGCTCCATTCACCTCAAAAATCCACGTTTATTTATTTAAGGAAATATCCCACTTCAAACCATATCTAATGGCAATATCGTCTCAAAGACAAATGTTTCTTGGCAGTCAAAAGCTGGTTTTCCACTTGCCTCACGGACGCAGATGGACTGTAGTGGTCAAGCCGCTATCTGTAGCACCATAAATTAAATTGATGAAATCTTGCTATTTCACCTTTTTGGCTCTATATTATGATAACTTAAGTCCATACAAAAAAGATCAAAAAGATGATATACTGACCAGCATTGAAAACACACTACCTTAATTTCACGGCCAAGATACTAATTATGTATATTTATGAGGTGTAAATGTTATAGAAGTGCCTGATGCCTCCAGACAAGAGGGCCTAATGCAAAATTAGGTCTTTGACAGGTGTCAATGCCATTGCTGGCCAAAAAATCTAAAATCAAGATTTTTGCCACCAGGGTAAAATGAAATGACAGCATTTTGGCTTCTCATCACACAATCTGGTCTTTCAAGTGGCAAGTGAAAAACCACTGTAGGTCAGTCATTAAACATTATCATTAGGTGGCTGTCAAGGTGAGAATTTGATGAAAAGGAGTGGGAACACACAGTCAGAAAGTTGTGATTGTGCATGCATGTCCCTGCTGTCACTGGGTGGCAGCATTGTCATTATTCCATCAATGGGTAGATCGTTCAAAAAGTTTTGGGGGTATCTGGACCAAGTCTGATTGTCCAATTTATTAGCTATGAGGTATATCAAATAATCAAGGTCAATCTAAATGAGTCCTTCTGAGTAGCACAAGTGTACGATCACAAACGACCAATCACTCAAACAGCTCACCAAGGCGATATTAAAGAGAACCAAGAGTTCCAACACTCACTGGGTGGTGTAATTCTTAGATAGGCACATTACTAATACTACTAATTTAGACAGGGAGTTTATTGTCATGATTCCTGCTTTGCTATTTCAAGTCTTGCTGTGCTTTTCTGTTCTTCACATTCATGCTTGCTTCCAAACTGCATACTTTATTGGTACTTAAGCTGAGCACGCTCATTCTCTTAATGAGCAAGTCTTGTCATCCAATCTTAGTCCATGTCATGATCTTGCCTCTTGTTTCTCCTCCTCCAGGTGTTGCCCTTCATGTCTTGATTTCTCACCCTTTATCTGGATGCGGTGGAAGCTGGCTGGCAGACAGAGTCTCAGTTCTTGTTCTATCAAGTTCATGTTATGTTCATAGTAGTTAGTAGCCAGCGTGTTTCAGGCTTTTTTTTTTGCATTCCTAGCCTTTGTGTTTTTTTTGTCATTCTGAAAATCTTGAAGCCTTATTCTTTTCTGTTTATGCGTTTTCTGCCTGGAGTGTCCAGTGGCCTTTGTTTTTGTCGTTTTTGGTCCTTTTGTTCATAGCTCTGTGTAGCTCTCTTTAGTTTGTTTTTTGGCAACCCTTTGGGTGAAGTTTTTTGTTGGCCCTCGTGCCTAGTTTTCTTTATTTTTCCAATAAAGCCTTTTCCCGCCATCCTTGCATTTGGTGTCTAACTGGTCCCGTATCAGTTGTGTTCAATAAACACTTCTGGATCCTGCAACTGGTGTTCCTCTGACCTCTCCTTACACTTTCACCTACTCGACGGCGTACAAAAAACCTGGGTCACCTAACCTTTTGTTTAAACGTTCTGACAGTTCCCCACTTACCTTTGCACCATATCAAGATATTCGTTGGACTAGAACTGCATAATTTTCAATGAAAAATTGGAGTGTCCTAAAACTTTTGACCAGTAGTGTATATGTTTTTAATGTTCCCTGGTGGTGGTCTCTTATTTCCCCAATTAATTATTTCTTATTACCTCCACCAAGGAGGTTATGCGATCGAGTCGGTTTATTTGTCCGCCTGTTTGTTTGTTTGTCTGTGGACAGGATTTCTCGGAAACTACTGGACGGATCTTCATGAAATTTTCACCAGAAAATTTCTGATCTTGGTCCATGGTCGACTCAATAAAATTTTTGTGATGATCTGGATTCTGGATCCAGATCTTTATTTATACACTCAGTGACATTTCTCCGAAACTAATGAACGGATTTTGATGAAATCTACACAAAACGTAGATCTTGGCCCAAGGATTATACATTACAAATATGGTGATCATACGTGTCAAAATCTTAGATCCAGATCAGGGATCAACTTTCTCAATGAGACGATTTCTTCGTATACCACTGCAGCATTTTCACTAAATGTTGATCCAAATTAGATCATCCCTGATGGAACAGTCTCAAAATATCGTTAAAGACTTGGATCTGTGTGAGTATTGATCCAGATCCGGATCAACAATTTCGACTGAGGCCAAATATTAAAATCATACAAACCATATTGAGTAATACCTCATATGAAAGCCCTTGATGAATGCTTACCGGATCTGACAGAATCTTTTCACTTAGACGTCATTGGAAGACGAGAATGGGCGTTTTAGCAAATCTCACTCAAACTTGTTGCATGGGTGGGCCTGAAATCTTCCGAAGAGAAAGATCTTGCGTTTGTATCAACATCATCCCTAGGCGGAGATCAGAAATCTTGGATTGTTCTAGTTCATTATATGGTTATGTATTAGTCTTGGCAATAAAATTGTTTGATTGTTAATCAGGTGGTCTAAAATAGGGTTGAGTCGTGATTAATCACACATAAGAGGGTGAGGCATTCAACTGTAAATCCCATGCATTACACCAGCATGACCTTGAATCAGGGTTGAAGAGGTTAAAACAAGTAAAGCAACAAGCATGATAGCTTTCTAAATTACACATATAGTTGTCTGTACATTTAAAAGAAAAAAATCTGACACAGAAACCAATTTCACACCATTATAGTGCATAATTACACTATATGCGGACAAAAAGGAAGTAGGAGAGTAACAGTTACACATATGTAGATGATTGGATATCTCTAGAATCATTTACCTGTGTCAGAAACTATCCTCTGGGGATATTGTATCCAGAGGTCCTTGTCTGGTCATGCACACCTCTTGGCCACGGTGCCTGCAATACTTTGTGACCAGTAGCAATACAGAGTCTGAAACATACAGTGAGATGACTTATACATAGTTGATATCATAAAATATGTAAATTACTCAATTTTTCAAAACATCTCACCCCATCGCCCCACTCCAGCCATTTTGACAGTGCTGCCTCTACATCATTTTCGGTAATATAGAACAGTTCCATGTACTGCTTTGTTGCCTGAATAAAAAAATATTGAATTATGAGTCACATTTTGAAAACTCACATTTGTTCACAGCCCAGTTAGAACAAAAAGTAAAGGAAATATATTGAACATTGAGAGCAAAACCGAGCATGTGGATTTCAAATTGGGTAAAATTTAGAATGAATACTAAATAAAGAGCCAAATATGCATTTTTTATATAAAACAGAATACTCAGATAGAGCCACAATAGCACAGAATAAATCCATAATAAATCAGTCTCCTCAGGAGTACCAAAGGATCTCAGCCATTAATCTTCTGGCCGTTCTGCTCCTTGGTCTCTAGCATTAAAGACCAATGTTCTAAACAAAGGCTCCACTTCAGATGCTGCGGACTGGCTGCATTTTGCCACAGCATCTTAAAACAACAATTCCAATATACAGTTAGGATCATAAATATTTGAACAGAGGCTATATTCATTGTTCTAGTTTTGAAAGCCACTTCATGTGCTTGAAGTGCAGAATTTCACCTTCAATTTTAGAGTTTTTTTCCCTAAAATAACTGTACCATATCTGGATTGCAAACATTTTATGCACAGCCCCCACAGTTTTAAAGGCTCAAAAGTAATTGGACAAACTGACACAATCATTAATTAAACTGCCATTTTCAAGACTCATCGGCAATATAAAGCCTGAAGTCTGGACCTCATAGACATCACCATATGCTGGTATTCTCCCTTGATGATGCTCTGCCAGGCCTTCGCAGCAGCTGTCTTCAGTTGATGGGGAGTTTTACGCTTACACAATGCACCCCGTGGTATTTGCCTCATTTAATAAGATTCAAAATACACACTTTCCGAAAAAAAGATCCGTGGTTACTGAAGGCCCATATAAGTGCAAACATGCAATCAATACTCACAAGCAGTCAACTTCTGCATGGTCCAGCAGCAACTTCATGAATAAATGTCACATAGTTGGCACAGCAGGAATACAGGCAGCTTGTGCATGGCATCTGAGCCGATTCGATAAAAAGCAAAAAGAAGAATATCATCAAAAGCAACAAAGCAAATTACTCTGTTTTGTGAAATGGTTTTAGATTGACCAGTTTAAAAGTAATAGAAACCACTGATACTGCATCATCTTAAACATCCTCTATTATTCAACTGAAATGTGTTATACGGTTTTTCCCCATCTGCAATTAAAAATCAAGTGACAATTTCAAACCTCAGCTAAATTATAAAAATGTGATAGTAAGTTCACATTTAACCTATGTCACTATTCAGGGATCAAGACAATGACCAATATAACAAGAGGCCCATGGGCCTTAACGGTCACCTGAGTATAGTATATCCAATGTTAAACCTTCGCCATTAGGCGTGGCCCTAATTTTGACCCCAGGGATCAGATTAATGGAAACCAGTATCATAAGCAATAGAGTATTCTAAATTGTATGTATATAACTTCTGGCTATTTTCTTTAAGCAAAGAAGATTTCTCAAGCCATTTTGACCCTTGGGCCCTGCCCCTTAGCCCCTGGGTAAGGGAAACTGTCAAAAATATCATAATATCATCTCATTGTTGTAATGCCAATCAAGTGTGAATGATTTCCAGTAGAAATTAAACAGAATATACCCAAAAGTATCATTTTCCTATATAAAGTATAGTAAACTTGACCCCCTCCTCAGGGGCAAACATGGAGCCTGGGGGTCATGAAATTCACAATTTTTATAAAGCACCTCAAGACACTTCCATCTATAAAGATAACTGGTTTTCAGCATTTCTAGGTATAAAAAAGTAAATGCAAGACAATAGGCTTGCACTAACAGAGTTGACAATACATAGGTTTGGTCGGTGCGGTCTGTGAATATGCTCATAAAAACTTCATTTTGCGGTAAAACAAAAATGCTTCAGTGAAAGGAAGGAATAATACCTTCATTAACATATGTCAAGTTACTTTTCTACTTCTGAGGTAAAACCGCATCCCGCGGGGCATTTTCCCCTCAAACTGTACAGGCAGTTGCCAAGTACCAACCACAGGTTGTTGGTTTTCTCCAGGTATACTCCAGTTTCCTCCAAAACCTAAACATGACACATCCTTAAATGACCCTTACAGAAGTTGTTGTGTTCACAATGTGGCTTATGATGACAATATAACAAAGGGCAATAACTCCATCAAATTTGATTGAATCGGTCTGGTTTTCAAACTTCTTTGAGATCTTATAGATATAAGCCAGCATGCAAAGTTTCATGAAAATTGACCGATATTTACTAAAATTATTGTGTTCACAAGGTTGCTTATGATAATAATACAACAAAGGGCAATAACTCCATCAAATATGATCGAATCAATCTGGTTTTCGAACTCGTCCAAGATCTTATGGATATAAGCCTGCATACAAAGTCTCATCAAAATTGGTTCATAAATACTTAAGTTATTTTGTTCACAAGGAAAAGTTTACGGACGAAGGACGACGACGGACAAAAGCGATTCGCAATAGGTCACGCCTTCGGCTCAGGTGACCTAAAAAAGTAAAATGTTTCATTTTCAACATCTGAAATGTTATCTGTGTTCTATTGTAAATAACATATTAGCTCATATGATCAGAAAGTCATTGCATTTTGATTTTATTCACAATTTACACTTCGTCCAAACTACATCAGAATTGGGGTTGTACAAAAAAATATTAATTACATGCTACTGGCTATCTATCGCTCAAAAACTGTAAGCATTACTTGTGTTAATCACATTTCCCCCAAGAGGAATTCTAACATTTAAGCAAATCGTAAGCTATCTAACTTCATTCAACTGATGAGATTTCAGACACTTTTTGTTTGCCGTTGTCTTAGCCCTAGTCAAAAAGTCCTATAGGATTTTTAATTTTTTAAATGGAATTCTATAGGATATCTGCAATTCCTATAGAGACAAGAGAAAGTCCTATAAGAATTGTGTCTGGTTCCTTTTAGATTTCCACAGTCCTGTTGGAAATTTTGAAGTATTCTATTGGGACCTATTGTTTTTTCAAAAAGTCAAATAAAAGTTTCGCTTTTTCTATTGCAATCAAATAGGAGTTATAAAATTCCTTTTAGACTTTGTCATCTCTGTCTGGTTCATTATGGACTGTCATAATCCTATTGGAAATTTTAAAGTACTGTTTTAGAACCTCTTGGTTTAAGACTTGCTTTCACCTTTAGCAGAATCACCAAGTAATATTCCTTATCTAAAATATCTCCCAATTAGATGGATGCTTAATGGATCCTTAACCCTTTAACTTCATCAGGAGGAGTGCATTTTGTTTGTATTTTGTTTAAATTTCCAATCTGCTAGATCTAGATCCGATCTCAGTTTGGTGTTCTTTTGAAACAGTTGAATTATGATGATGATGCAGGAGGCATGACAACACAAGTAAAGGACACTCATAAACATGTCAGAGCAATGTAGTTAAATTGAACTGAATTGATTCAATTTTTTATCTTGCACATCATATAACAGACAATGGCGCTTTTGTTCACAGTTCACATACTTAAGGTAATGACAACAGTAACAACAGTAAGACTTCAATTGCCTACACAATTGCCAGAAACACACACATCAGCACCATAACTATCAGCAAAGCAATTGTACATCAAGTTCTTGCCGTGGTGTCACTTTGGGAATATAAAAAAAACCTGAAAATATATACATAAATATGAAAAGCAACACAAGCAAAAGGCGCTTACAAATATGTCAGAGCCATGTAGTTTAAAAAGTTAATAAATTCAGTTAATCAGTTTATCTTAAACATCATAAAACAGACAAGGTGCTATTGTATGCAGTTTACATACTTACAATAATGACAACAGTAACAAGGGTGCTGGTAGAGCACAATATCCCCTGCTGGGCTCGGTAATAATGAGCAAATCTAACACAGCATCTTCGGATTCATCTCTCAGTCACTGGCCAGTAATAATACATTACATACTAGAGGCCTATCTGAAAAACTTGCATGATGAATATCATAAGTGGACAGCATTGGCATGGCATTGCTTGTAAACAATTTTAATCTGATCAAAAATATAATGTAAACATTATTATGAAGCCAACTTTAAAAATGCAATATATATATTGTGTGTGTGTGTGTGTGTGTGTGTGTGTGTAGTTGTATTTTATTAATTTCATTCATGTTCTACAAAAAATATATTATTTAATATTTTAAAATCATAACTAAAAAAAATTAATTGTAATTATTGTTTTATAAAAAGGTTGCATTATTTTTTCAAGGGTAGTAACAGTGCTAGCTGTTGCGCTAAACAAAATCAAACTCAGTGTCAGAGAACCACCAAAACTCAAAGACAGGCGTCAAGACAGACCGGAAATGCCTTATATGGTGATCATCATTTCTAAGCTCCCAGGACTTCAACGCGACGGTTAACGGTCTTCTGCGGACAGCAATGTACTGAGGTGAGTAAATTTCTACATGCTTACAATTTCTCTCTTACTTTTCCTTGTGCCCTTTTTATTTAGATACTGTCATTAAATGTCTTCACAGGTAACATAAGGTCGCCTTATGGTTGGTTTTTGGTAGAATAGTTTCCCCGCTTGACAAATATCTTTTGGCCCGCTGTATTAACTGTGCCGTATCTGACGTTAACGTTAGCTAAACTGCTATTGAGTCGTAGTTTATGTTACTTGTAGACTACGGAGTAGTGACAATAAACCCCGTTGACTTACATGACAGCCTCCTATGAGGAGCTAGCAACTCGTTTTATCTCTTCCTTTTTCTTTATTTTTTTTAGCCGTAGTCAGAGCTAGCCTGTGAAGTGGCGTTGTGGGATACTTTAAGTTTTGTCAGATTAAACCAGCAACAGAACCGAAGGTTTGTGTTCTGCTCTGCACAAGCATTCGTTTTCAGGGGCACGGCTGGTGTTGTCATCGCTATCCATGTTGTTCGTAAGATAATTCAATACACTGAGCAAAATCCTTCTCAAATGAACGTGACTGTATGGAAAGTATTTGTTGAGTGGCGTGCTAACATGCTTCAGTTGGGCCACTCTGTGTGAAATAGTATGACAAGGGCTGTAAGAGTTAAAATCATGTAACTTAGGCCTTCTATATAACTTACGGAGCATCTCTCATGAGTGAGCCCAAGATAACAAATTTACTAAACGAGAGGAGTAATTCTCGTTTATTCCAAGCCTTTGACAGGAGTAAACGAAAATTACCGCTCCAGTTTTTGATATCTCAGGTTCAGGGATCCTATTTATCCAGTCTTGTCATTTGGGGGAAAAAAATAAGAAAAATGTTCGCTTCTATTTGGCGGTTTATTCAAGTCAGTGTGGTGAATAATTAGCTAGCTAGCATGGGTAACGCTTTGCGCCTTTAAAAAAATAAATTCGAGTTTCAACGATAAAAGTTACTAATTTAACTTATTGCTTTAATGGCAAAAGCGCCAGCATGCTAGCTAGCGAAATATTCGTCCCATTGACTACCATTGAAGCCTGTTTTCAAGCCTCCATCGATGTCGAGATTTTGCGTCATATTTTCGAGCAACAACAAATGTCATTTTTCTTGACCTAATTAGAAATTTTCGCCACCATGCTAATCCTTTTTGTTGTCTAAAAACGACATAATATCCCATATCCCATAATGCTCCTTATTCCCGGGCAGAACGAGATCTCAAACCGTCAGAAATTTCCAGAACCTTGTCATAGCCTTTTTTTAATTTTTTTTTTTTGCTTAGCCTGGTGAGACTGGCCATTTCGCCAGCTAAGCTTATTATATATTAGGATGTGAATCGAGATCAGGTTGTAAATATCCCCTCGTCTGCGTTACAGTATGCTTTGTTAAATAATATGTGTACAACATTGTTCAATATTATACTTTTTGGTAACATAAACATACAATGATCAGTTGCACTGGAACTGATGAATTTTCTAGCTGCTTAGGTGCAGAGGCACTAGAAAGCCAGTTTGTACCATTTCATATTGTTATAGAGGGGCATTTCAACATTGATTTTGTACTGTGATTTTCGAAATGAAGTAAATTTACTTACTTGAAATACTGCCATTATTGTTGCTACTGGTATCATTAGTATTACAATTACTACTACTGCAAACAAGAAAAATAATAACAGTAATGTTAACTATGATATGAGGTGAAATATAACCACGTATGTATTGTTCCCCCTCAGAGAATGGCTTATATTTTAGTGCAGTGGATTGAAGACCCCCCATCTTGGGATGTTTTGCCTACAAAAAAAATTGCCAATGGAAACTGCACAGTCAACAGTATACGTGACATCTTCTATAAGGATGAAACAAGCCCAGCAAAGATATTACGGATCGGTTTGTGGATCTAAAATTCTGACATCTAAATTTGATATAATTTTCTTGTTTTGTGTACTTGACTGTAAGCCAATACAGAATACCACACACAACCTTACGCTCTCTCTTCCTCCCTCTGACTATCTGTCTGCTTTTTTTTTACTCTGCCTGCCTTTTTTTTGGGGATACTTTTTCATAAAGGGAGCAGATCAACCCTTCTAAAAGACTAAGAAACTCTGGAGAGAGAAGACTTTGCGCCGAACAATTCAGCACAAGAGTGCGGTCGTGGTCAAAGGAAAAAGTGGCCAAGTAGCCGTGTTTGCTCACCAGCTAGAAGCTCTGACGAAGATGATGTAGGTATTCAAAAGATCAAATATGCACATCAACACTGTTTTATTTCAGCTGTTAATCATTATCTTTTCTGATCTCAGATTTGCAACTTGCATGTCATCGCTCCTGAGTATTGACTGCCATTTTATAGCACTAAAAAGTCAACCACCATATTCGTCAGGTCATTCAGGTGTTCATTTATCAGATCAATGCAACCCCCCCACCCCCACCTCTCCACACACACACACACAACATCTGAGTAAGGTTTGTTTTGTGTTGCAAATTGTTTTACAGGAGACCTTTTTGCCAGCTAAGGTCCAGAAAAAGGAATTGTCAAAGAAAATGTCGAAGTCCATTTTAACAGACTACAGGGCAAGACAAAAGGTGCGGATTTCATAATGCCTACAAATGTAACTTAAATGTGAAGAGAGGCTGACGGGTTAGCTTGCTCTGTAGAAGCCCCACGAAGTTTCAACCAATGTGTCTAAAGAAGCAGTGGTTGACAGGCGTGTGCTTTGGAGGAGAGCCGCGAACTGTCTTCGCTCTCCCGAGTTGGCAACATGGGGTCACTTACGGGCAAGCCTTGTACATAGTTCTTGAATTGGGCATTCCAGATTTTGGTGGAATTGGAGATGCCAAATTAAAAAAAAAGAAAAAATGACAGACTCATTTTAACACTCATAAAATTGACTACTATCGGCAGTTATATAGTAGATTGCATACATGAAAGTAAATTATACGTTCAATGAAATCCAGCATGATCCCAACATAAACAAGTTAGCGCCACCATCAAAAGTACAAAAATGGAATCATTTTTATTCTTTTTTTAACTCTGATTATTTAAATAATAATAAAAGATTTTATGGTGGTAATGCAGGTATGTGCGTGCTTCTTATGAACCATGTTTTTGTCATGTCTCGGAAGCAACATCACTTGCATTTTAACAGGGTGTTAATGAACTTAAATACCAATCATTCCAATTTTATTTATTCTTTCTGTATGACATGCTGTATTTTTCATGTATTTCTTGCACTTTAGAGACTAAGAACAGTAGATGGGGGTGAATGAGACACAAGTTTTGCTGAACCCAAGGTAAGCCCTCCTGTTCTCCTCCTCCTTGTTTCTCTCCATGTTCATAGGGTTTGAAAGCATTTGATCAACTCTAAATCTAGTTCCTTTAATCCATCTATGGAATTCATCCCAGTGTTTACCTCATAAATTTGCATAGGCCAAGCGGTACCAAGAAGTAGATTTGGAAAAGCTGGCTTTCATAAGATATTAACTCCTTTCTGCAGATGTAGATGCCTGCAGACATACAGCTGCTCTTTTTATGGATGCAGATGCAGTCCTCTATCACTAGATGGCACCCCCGGATCTGTTGTTGAATATCCAAAAGCAAGCAGAGCTGGAACACAGTCTAGAACAGAGGTCTCCAACCCTGTTCCTAGAGAGCTACTATCCTGTAGGTGTCTGCTCTATCTCCTATTCAGCACACCTGATTCAACTAATTAGCTAATTAAGATCTCTAGCTGGGCAATTAAGTAGCTAATTAGTTGAATCAGGCATGCTGAATTATAGGTAGAGCAGAAACCTACAGGATGGTGGCTCTCCAGGAGCAGGGTTGGAGAATATTGATGAGTTCACTCCTATCCCTGTTTTTCAGGAGTTGAATGAATTAAACTCCTCAGCTAAGCCTGATGTGCAAACTGCTCTATATCCTTGCCCAGAGGCTGGCGGTCTTATTCTGCCCGGTGGTTTGATATAGAGAATAGCTATGACTAGTGACCACGGTGGCCGGAATTAATGTACAAGGAAGCAATGACAATTAAGACGACCGAGATGCCACTTTTTAACATGCCATTTGACTTTTTCAGTCGCGCACAGCTATGCCAGAAGGCTGCCTAGGGCCAGTGGTGCCTTAGTTACCATCACTCGCGGTGTTTTCATCGTCAACCTCTGAATCACATGGCTCGTACAAATACAAATCCCACCTATTCCTCCGTGCCTGCTTTTCCATCTGTGTCTGAATTATCTGTTACATACGAACTTTCTGGCACTGACAAAACCAAACTTTCTTTGCCGCTCCAGCCAACTGTCATAGCCACCAAAGGTTTGTGTTTCCACGCAGTTCTCACTGTGAGGCCGTTTCAAATATTCACGCTGTGCGGCGGTTACCTAGTAGAAGCTTGGCTACTTAATTTTAAAGTTAATATTCTACCATTCTGAATGACCTTTCTGATATTCTTTTGTTGTCTTTACAATATCCTTAGAATAACGATTTGAAAGATTCAGTAAAATGGAAATGCGTGACAGATTCACTTTGATCTTTACATTTTTGGGTAGTCCTCAAAAACCACCACCATCACTGCAGTTTTGACTTTGAAAGTAATTTTTATTCATTTAATTGGCTTCCGCCGCTCGCGGTTCGGGAGCTATGGTATCGGGCTCCGTCCGTGCATGCGTGTGTCCGTCTGTCAACACATTTTCCTAATTTTTACTGCACATGCATCTCATAAAGCCCTACAAATGACATGCCTAAAGGTGACCTTGGCCTATTTTTTTCAAGGTCACTGGCCTAAAAATATTAACAAAAACTTCAACATTTTGCTGTATCTCATCAACCATTTTAGCTACTGGCTCTAATTTTTATTGGACATGCATCTCATTAAAGCCTACAAATGAAGTGCCTAAAGGTGACCTTGGCCTATTTTTTTTCAAGGTCACTGGCCTAAAAATATCACCAGAAACTTCAACAATTTGCTTTATCTTATCAACATTTTCAGTTATAGGCTCCTAATTAGCTCCCGCCGCCCAAGTTGCATGGGAGCTATGTTATTGGGGTCCATCTGTGCATGCGTCCATCCATGCGTGCGTCCATCAACAAAAACATTGAAGTTTTGTTTATCTTAACGGCGGGAGCTTCTGGGGCTGCCAGTGCCCTATATTTTATTTTGGAACTGTAAAAAATGGTAGTTATGGTCTAAATTAGGATGGTCATGATCACTTAAATTAAACTGATATAGTGATTAGCATGATAATGACCTAACAAATGTAGAATGCGCTAATTGCACAATTACAAAGTTATCACATAATTTTTGCCCCAATGTGAAGCAGAGGTCCCCACGTCAGTCAGTCAGCAGTTTTGTCCAGAGGGGCATATTTCCAAATCTACTTTGTGTATTGCCATGAATTTTATGGAGGCAGTGTGGCTCAGGAGGTAGAATCTATCATCTAGTGATATGAAGGTTGCTGTCTTGATCTCTCCAGATCAGGGGTGGGCAATCACGGCCCTGGAGGGCCGGTGTGTATGCAGGTTTTTATTCCTATCAATTACCCTGACTAATTGAGTTAATTGATTGCATGCACAAATATAGATTTTCGCAATGATTCGATCAAAGGAAAATGTTTTATGAAGGGAGACAAGACTACTCTTTGTAGTTTCATGATAATTTAAAGAAATGTGCATGAAACGTCAGATTTCATAAATGGTTGCCTAATTGAGACAATCAACTAAGTAAAGACCAGACGTTGGTGTGAGAACCAGGGACAGATACGGCCCTCGCTGCCCACCTCTGCTCTAGATAGTGTGTTGAAGTGTCCTCTTGCAAGATGCCGAACCTTTAACCGCTCCTGATGAGCACATTGGCACCTTGTATGGCAGCCTCTGCCATCAGTGTGTGTATGAGAGACATGCATTGGAAACAATTTTGCCTCTTGAAATCTGTGCAAAAAATGTTTGAAAACCCCTGGCTTAAAGGATGAAATCTGTCCATTTTGATGGCCTCAGGACCTTCCTACCAACACCAGCAGGTTAGATTGATCACATACCAATGTCAAGTTTTTGCAAAAGCATGGAATTTGGCTTCATTGTTTATGGTCACTACATGTTGATTCTTCAAAACTTAGTAACACCACAACCACTGCCCTCTAGCGCCACCAGCAGGCCAAAACATTGAAACAGTGGTATTGGTTGATCCTCTTTTTCCCTTTTTTTAAATGGATGAAACCTGCTGATTTGGGTGTCAGTTTTGTATTTTTCTTTTTTGTTTTTATCTTTAGGGTACATAAATGCCAAAACTGGCCTAACCAAACAGGATATTAAAAAAATAACTGCCCAGAAGTGTGCTGATGAGGAAAAGCTCGCCAAGAGGAAAATCTTCACTGTTACTTGAAGGTATGTTTGAATTTGTTATGAGTGAGATATGTCTTCTGTTTTGAGAGAGGAGTGATTATGCTGTAGCCATTAATTTACAATATTTTGGTTTCATATTGATGGTTTGTTTTGTTTGATAACAATGTGATTATGCTATATGATTGATCAAATAAGTTGTAAAGAAAGTACAGTTAAATTGGAATAAGATTGGAAACTATTTTTTTAGTTCATAATTATAATTGGAGACTATATGACACCGTTTAAAAGGTCCCCTCACTTTAATTAACTGGGACTGTGCTTCAAACTACCGAGTTCTCTGATACTTGGAGGGGATCAGACTTGGTTACCTGGCATGTATTGTTCAGTTGATTATTGCTATGAAAAACAGACATGCTTACTACTTCTAATCTAATTTCTCTCTCTGTCCTCTTTGTCTGTGTTCTGTCTTTTAAAAAAAAAATCAGAATGGAGGTGGACTTGGAGTGTATTTTTCTGTTTGAATTTGACTGAGGAGTTGGCAGCATTTGATATTTGTAATGCATATTGAGCTTTTCTATTAAAGTTAATCAGGCTGACTTTGTGTCTTCGTTGTCATTTCTCTTTGTGGTTGCCTGCAAGGAATTCATTGGTGCAGCTGTGGTAGTATTGCTTGTTAATGAGTGGTTAATACTTTTTCAGTGCAGTTATATTTGAATAGAGTCTTCCTTTTAAGGCATTTAAAGGTAAATTTAAAAACAAAATTGTATAGCAAACACTGTACCTAATACCTCAAAAGGATACTGATAATTTCAGTTCAGATTCCCATTGATGAAAGCCTACTGGAAGGTAAGCTAAACCTACTGGATAAAATCTGATTAAAAAGCCTTTAAGATTTTCAACCAGTTCTATTGGAAAGTACACTGGATAAAATCCAATTAAAAGGCTGATCAGATTTTCTACCTGTCTTATTGGAAATTCTAGTGGATAAAATCCAATTAAAAAGCCAATAAGATTTTGAGACAATCATATTGGACATTTTGGACCTAATCCAGTAGGATTTGTGTCTAATAGGACTGAATCCTATAGGATTGGTTCCAAAATCAAATAGAATTTTTAACTGGAAATTTTAATTGGAATCTTATAGGACTTTTTGACTAGGGAGGACACGGAAACTGAAAGTTTCTGTGTGTAAAGACGAACTAGTAACGTTAGCCCTAGTGTTTTCGGCTCTACGAACGCCAGAGTTAGCGCCTGTTGTGGACTTGTCGAATAGCAGTGGCAACAGTTATTTCTCCAAGCTTCTTTGGCATTTTTCCTTTCTTTGCCACAAACTGCGTGCAAGAAATGCTTCACACCTGTGCAGGCCTTTTTTCTTTGTAAAATGGATTAATTGAAAAGGTAGGTAATCAACTGAGCAGCACACCAATAATCTGTCCTGTCAATCTGGTATCCAATGCTGTTGCACTGAGCGTATCCGACACCATTGGTTAATCTTCATTGGGATCATTGTAGCACCTAAAAGACGCTCCCTCACTTCGTTAGATGTAGCCTATACGGTTTCACCTGGCAGTCATTTGCGTGTTATGTATTCAACAGCGTTGGACACCAGATTGAAAGGACGTGCAGGTTCTCGATATGTTGCTAATTTAGTACCTTCTCAATAAATCCATTTTACGCAGAAAAAAAGCCTGCACAGGTGCGAAGTCTTTCTTGCATGCAGTTTGCGACAAACAAACGCAAAGTGCTAATTGTTGTTATTGAAATTCTATTGGAGTAAAGTAGAAAATTCTTATGGACTGTCAAATAGACACAAAGTGGAAATAACGTTAAATAAAGAACTGGGTACAGTCAGTTATTTTTGTTTTCATTGTTTCTATTAATTGAATTAATCTGTTGGGCTTTTAAATCGTGTTTAAAGAAAACAGCTGACATTATAGTCCATTCCAGACTGCCGCAGGGGTTGCTTCGTTTTTCCTAAGAAAACGGAATACAGAATGAACCAGGAGAAGTTCACTTGATTTGAATAATGTTATATAGCCTATTCTAAATAACATAATTGCTAATCAAAGAACTTACTGAATAAATTAATTGGGGAAAGCGAATTCATATTTGATGTCGCGCGTCGCAATTAAAAAATTTCAAAGCTGCGTGAACATAAACGCTATTCATTCAACTCAGCCATTCAGCTTTCGGTTTTAATGCCCTAGCGCTTAAACAATTAATTTGAGCTAAAAATGCCAAACATGCCCAGTGAATGATCCGCTATGTTAAGTTTAATAATCTATTGTGTTATCCCATTCCGCCATAATAAACGAGATGAGCAAAAATGACACGTTTTATTGTTTTTTTTCCTAAAAAAGTATATCTTAAATGTGTTATGTTTAAAGCAAGAATTTATAAAAAGTGCAGCTCACTTGTTTTATGTTTAAAGCAAGACTTTTTTAAATAAAAAGTGCAACTCAATTTTTTATGTTTAAAGCAAGCTGTAACATTCATTGAAATACAACTTTATGTTGTGGTTTTTGCTGCAAAATTGTCGCATTATTTTTTGTATTTAGTTGAAGATGAACTATGCAACTTTGATCCTGTATTAAATTTCAATTGTTAATTTATCAAATGGCTGTGGAGTAATTGTGATGGTTAAATGACTATGGGGAGAATGGAGGCTGTCTTCCAGTAGTGTTAGGCCATGTGCTAAGGCTGAAAATATGCCTAGAAAATGGTTTTCGTTCCAACGACTGGGTAATACTTTATTTTTGCATAATTATAACCAGAAAAACATGCTATCAAAGTAACCAAGAGTTCTCCGCTGAAAAGTTTGCAGTTTTTGCAGAAACAACTACCATTTCAGGGGCAAAGGGAAATGTAGTAGGGGTCAAAAATCTGATGTCATCGGATTGTAACAAGTTTGGTATCAAACTGTAGGTCTATGAATGTGCTTCAAGGAAATATGTGTCCCAATCCGCTGGCCAGCCCCTGTGCCCCTGCAGAGGGGGTTGAAATCTGAGAAAATGAGATTTTGTCCCCTTACCATGGGGCCCAGGGGCAAGTGAGCAAACTCAAACATGTTGTTTTCAAATACCCTCAACAAAAATATAAACGCAACACTTTTGTTTTTGCTCCCATTTGTCATGAGATGGACTCAAAGATGTAAAATTCATTCCAGATACACAATATTACCATTTCTCTCAAACATTGTTCACAAATCTGTCTAAATGTGTGATAGTGAGCACTTTTGCTTTGCTGAGACAATCCATCCCACCTCACAGGTGTGCCACATCAAGATGCTCATCAGACACCATGATTAGTGCACAGGTGTACCTTAGACTGTCCACAATAAAAGGCCACCCTGAAATGTGCAGTTTTTGCTTTATTGGGGGCGTGGGGACTCAGAATCAGTCAGTATCTGGTGTGACCACCATTTGCCTCATGCAGTGCAACACATCTTCTTCGCATAGAGTTTATCAGATTGTCAATTGTGGCCTGTGGAATGTTGGTCCACTCCTCTTCAATGGCTGTGCAAAGTTGCTGGATATTAGTGGGAACTGGTACGCGCTGTCGTAAACGCCGGTCAAGCACATCCCAAACATGCTCAATGGGTGACATGTCCGGTGAGTATGCTGGCCATGCAAGAACTGGGACATTTTCAGCTTCCAAGAATTGTGTACAGATCGTTGCAACATGGGGCCGTGCATCATCTTGCTGAAACATGAGGTGATGTTCATGGATGTATGGCACAACAATGGGCCTCAGGATCTCATCACGGTATCTCTGTGCATTCAAAATGCCATCAATAAAATGCACCTGTGTTCTTCGTCCATAACAGATACCTGCCCATACCATAACCCCACCACCACCATGGGCCACTCGATCCACAACATTGACATCAGCAAAGCGCTCACCCACACGACGCCACACACGCTGTCTGCCATCTGCTCTGAACAATGTAAACCGAGATTCATCCGTGAAGAGAACACCTCTCCAACGTGCCAGACGCCATCGAATGTGAACATTTGCCCACTCAAGTCTGTTACGGCGACGATCTGGAGTCAGGTTAAGACCCCGATGAGGACGACGAGCATGCAGTTGAGCTTCCCTGAGACGGTTTCTGACAGTTTGTGCAGAAATTCTTTGGTTATGCAGACCAATTGTTTCAGCAGCTGTCTGAGTAGCTGGTCTCAGATGATCTTGGAGGTGAACCTGCTGGATGTGGAGGTCCTGGGCTGGTGTGGTTACACGTGGTCTACGGTTGTGAGGCCGGTTGGATGTACTGCCATATTCTCTGAAACGCCTTTGGAGACGGCTTATGGTGGAGAAATGAACATTCAATGCCCAAGCAACAGATCTGGTTGACATTCCTGCTGTCAGCATGCCAATTGCACGCTCCCTCAATGCTTGCGCCATCTGTGGCATTTTGCTGTGAGACAAAACTGCACATTTCAGAGTGGCCTTTTATTGTGGACAGTCTAAGGTACACCTGTGCACTAATCATGGTGTCTGATGAGCATCTTGATGTGGCACACCTGTGAGGTGGGATGGATTGTCTCAGCAAAGCAAAAGTGCTCACTATCACACATTTAGACAGATTTGTGAGCAATGTTTGAGAGAAATGGTAATATTGTGTATCTGGAATGAATTTTAGATCTTTGAGTCCATCTCATGACAAATGGGAGCAAAAACAAAAGTGTTGCGTTTATATTTTTGTTGAGTGTATGTTTAGTTAGACCTTTCAAATGACCCCCATGTCAATGGGGTCCACAAACCCATTCACTCAGGGGAAATGTTCATGCATTTTGGCCCCCTTTTAGGGGGTTCCCTGCCCCTGGGCAGCAATGAGTTTGTGGACTCCAGCGACATGGGTGTCATTTGAAAGGTGTAACTAAACATACTTGAATACAACATATTTGATCCTCCTCACTTGCCCCTGGGCCCCATGGTAAGGGGCCAAAATCTCATTTTCTCACATTTCAACCCCCTCTGCAGGGGCACAGGGACTGGCCAGCGGATTGGGACGTATATTTCCTTGAAGCACATTCATAGACCTACAATTTGATACCAAACTACAATCTGATGACATCAGATTTTCGACCCCTACTCTATTTCCCTTTGCCCCTGTAATGGTAGTTGTTTCTGCAAAAACTGCACACTTTTCAGAGGAGAAGTTTAGTTTACTTAAATAGTATGTGCTTCTGGTTAGAATTATACAAAAATAAAGTATTCCCCTGATGGTGGAACGAAACATCATATTTTGAGCCTTAGCACGTGGCCTATGTCCCTTGACCAAAATCCAACCTTGCAGCATCAGCGCCTCCAACCCTGTATCCCAGCTCTCTTCTTGGCAGCATCACAAATATGTTCCGTAATCTTTTGTTTATGTCAGACATAACTACACAAATATACACATTGTAACATGTATATAATGTTATCCCCCACTCCATGTGTACAAATTCACTTTAATTGAGCCTGAACTAGTAAAATCCCTCAAACTCGCATCGGGACACACAGGTGGAGCCTACATGGGTCTAACAGAACTCACCCACTTAGGACCCACCTAAAGCCCAGCCTGAGCTCATTTCAAGACCACATGGAGGCACACACTTGGGGCTTATATGGGTCTTATAAAAGTCTTCCACTTGGGTCCCAGTTACAGCCCAGTCAGATCCCTCTTAAAGTTAACCAGCTGGGGCCTAAATGGATCTCAGATAAACTGCTCGGTTGGGGCCCATTTAAGGTCCAGTCTGAGCCATCTTTGTGCCCATATGGGCAAACATATGGGGCCTACATGGGTCATGTGTAACTCACCAAGTTGGGCCCTACCTGAAACCCAGTCAGAACCAACTTGAAACCCATATGGGCAAACACAGGTGGGGCCACCATGGAAACTGCGGACAAACCCAGTTTAAGCTCATAATGTAACCCATTTGGGTCCCACTTAGAGCCCAGTCCGTTCCCTCTTAAAGTTAACCAACTGGGGCCTAAATGGGTCTCAGATAAACTGCCCGGTTGGGGCCCATTTAAGGTCCAGTCTGATCCCATCTTTGTGCCCATATGGGCAAACATATGGAGCCTACATGGGTCGTGTGTAACTCACCAAGTTGGGCCCTACCTGAAACCCAGTCAGAACCAACTTGAAACCCATATGGGCAAACACAGGTAGGGCCACCATGGAAACTGCGGACAAACCCACTTGAAGCCCATAATGTAACCCATTTGGGTCCCACTTACAGCCCAGTCAGATCCCTCTTAAAGTTAACCAGCTGGGGCCTAAATGGGTCTCAGATAAACTGCCTGGTTGGGGCCCATTTAGGGTCCAGTCTGATCCATCTTTGTGCCCATATGGGCAAACATATGGGGCCTACATGGGTCGTGTGTAACTCACCAAGTTGGGCCCTACCTGAAACCCAGTCAGAACCAACTTGAAACCCATATGGGCAAACACAGGTGGGGCCACCATGGAAACTGCGGACAAACCCACTTGGGACCCTCATCTGCAGCCCAAATTCAGCCCTTATGGGCCCCACATAGACATGCTGGCTGGGTAGGCGATTTTAGTTTTTTGTCCGCGAGAAAATTGCGTGGATTGGTTGAATTTGCTTTAAATAGGTGCAATCGCGACATTCAACTTCCTTGAGGGACTGAGCAATAGATTCACTCCGAGAACAAGCCGGTACGGTAAGTTACATTTAGGTACGGCGACAATCATTAATCTGGACGCGTAATTTTGTGCATTTAAATCAGCGTTATTCAGAATTGCACACAGACGTTTCAAATGGTCTTTTATTTTATTTAAACAAAACGATCCTGAAGCGCCAGTTAAATCACTTGATATGTGAAAAAGGTGGTGCAGATGTTTGAGAGCAGTTTATCTTTCATAAAGCGTTGAACATTATTTAAGAGGCCTAAATAATTTTCTGATTTGATTTCATCCCATTATTTAGTCGTCAATAGATCGCATGGAGAGAGTAACTTCGATTGCCTGAGGATTATTGTCAAAATTGGAAAACGTGTTAAGAACGGAAAATAACTGAGTAAAAGCCAGGAACAATCATTGACGCAAAGGCATGGTCCGGGCCCCACCAATTATCACTTCTAGACACGCAACTGTTCGAGACTTAAAAGACTTTTCATAAACAGGCAAATGAATAAAGCTTCAAATTATTAAACGTGATTTTAAGTTTAGCTCTCCTGAATTAACTTACAAGCTGGATAGCTCGTCATCATTGACGGCTATATCGGGGTCTGTGATGCTCGCGCTCCGACTTACAACAGGTAACTGTCTTTTCCCAACGGTCCTCCTCCTCATGTTGAAAATGGAGTGTGTTATTATCCCCCGCCAACACGAAGTGTGAGGGGGATATAGGTTTGACCTCCACCCGTGCGAGTGTGCGTGCGTCCGTCCGTCCGTCCGAGAAAGGGGACAACTTTTCTTAGAAACTATTACAGATAGGACAACCAAATTTGGAGTTAAGCTTCAGACCATAAAGGCCTTTGATGGAGTTTGAAAATAAAAAGCACACGATTGGCCGGGGAAGTTGTAGACCATGTCGACGTAATCTCTCGCCTTGATGTTGAGCCAAGTTTGGCGGCATGAAAAACCGAAGGAACTGTCACTGCTGATTATTTTCGAAGACGTTTGCTGTGGCTCAACCAGACAATAAATTCGTTCAAATTCTTAAATCACGAATGTCGGATCTTCGCCGAAATGTAATCGTCCTCCTCAGCACCGTATTTAACCCTTTCATGCACGTACCATGAAAAAGAAATTCAAGATTTTTTAAAATCTTGATTTTATGACTCTAAATAAGGCCAAAAATGAAAAGCATTTTGATTTCTTAAAAAATATGGTTTTGTATAGAAATTATTTTACTGTCCACGTATGTGGACACTGCGCAGCAAAGGAGTAAAAAATAACACAAAGCAACTAGAAAATTCCAGCAGAAATTTTGAATGTGCCTGCTGCTCTATGGGTACAGTGTTGGAGGTGGTTGCCTGCGTTCTGGTATGCTGTAGATATCGTGTTCTGGGTGGTTGCTAGGGCGTTGCTAGACTGTTGCTCTGGTGTTCTGGGGGTTGCTAGGGCATTGCTAGGTGGTTGCTACGGTCTTCTGGGTGGTTGATTAGGCGTTGCTAATGGTATTCTGAGTGGTTACTAGGATGTTGCAAGGCAGTTGCTATGGTGTTCTGGGTGGTTGCTAGGGCCTTGCTAGGCAGTTGCTATGGTGTTCTGGGTGGTTGCTAGGGCATTGCTATGGTGTTCTGAGTGGTTGCTCGGGCGTTGCTGGGAAGTTGCTATGGTGTTCTGTGTGGTTACCAGGGCATTGCTAGGCAGTTGCTATGGGGTTCTGGGTGGTTGCTATTGCATTGCTAGGCGTTTGCTATGGTGATCTAGGAGGTTCCAAGGGCATTGCTAGGCAGTTGCTATGGTGTTCTGGGTGGTAGCTGGGCGGTTGCTGTGGAGTTCTGGGTGGTTGCTAGGGCGTTGCTAGGCGGTTGCTATGGTGTTCTGGGTGGTTGCTAGGGCGTTGCTAGGCAGTTGCTTTTTTGTTCTGGATGGTTGCTAGGGCTTTGCTAGGCAGTTGCTATGGTGTTCTGGGTGGTAGATGGGCGGTTGCTGTGGTGTTCTGGGTGGTTGCTAGGGTGTTGCTAGGCGGTTGCTGTGGTGTTCTGGGTGGTTGCTAGGGCGTTGCTAGGCGGTTGCTATGGTGTTCTGGGTGGTTGCTAGGGCATTGCTAGGCAGTTGCTTTTTTGTTCTGGATGGTTGCTAGGGCATTGCTAGGCAGTTGCTATGGTGTTCTGGGTGGTTGCTAGTCGCTTGCTATGGTGTTCTGGGTGGTTCCAAGGGCATTGCTAGGCAGTTGCTATGGTGTTCTGGGTGGTTGCAAGGACGTTCCTAGGTGGTTGCTATGGTGTTCTGGGTGGTTGTGAATGCATTGCTAGGCGGTTGCTATGGTTTTCTGGGTGGTTGCTAGGGCGTTGCAAGGCAGTTGCTATGGTGTTCTGGGTGGTTGCGAGGGCATTGCTAGGCAATTGCTATGGTGTTCTGCGTGGTTGCTAGGCAGTTGCTATGGTGTTCTGGGTTGTTGCTAGGGCGTTGTAAGGTGGTTTCTATGGTGATCTGGGTGGTTGCTAAGGCGTTGCTAGGCAGTTGCTATGGTGTTCTGGGTGGTTGCTAAGCGGTTGCTATGGTGTTCTGGCTGGCTGCTAGGGCGTTGCTAGGCAGATGATATGGTGTTCTGGGTGGTTGATGGCGGTTGCTATGGTGTTTTGGGTTGTTGCTAGGGCGTTGCAAGGCGGTTTATATGGTGATCTAAGTGGTTGCTAGGGCGTTGCTAGGCAGTTGCTATGGTGTTCTAAGTGGTTGCTAAGGCGTTGCTAGGCAGTTGCTAAGGTGGTCTGGGTGGTTGTTAATGAATTGCTAGGCGGTTGCTATGGTGTTCTGGGTGGTTGCTAGGGCGTTGCTAGGCAGTTGCTTTGGTGTTCTGGGTGGTTGCTAGGGCGTTGCTAGGCAGTTGCTATGGTGTTCTGGGTGGTTGCTGGCGGTAGCTATGGTGTTCTGGGTTGTTGCTAGGGCGTTGCAAGGCGGTTTATATGGTGATCTGGGTGGTTGCTAGGGCGTTGCTAGGCAGTTGCTATGGTGTTCTGGGTGGTTACTAGGCGGTTGCTATGGTGTTCTGGCTGGTTGCTAGGCCGTTGCTAGGCGGTTGCTATGGTGTTCTGGGTGGTTGCTGGCGGTAGCTATGGTGTTCTGGGTTGTTGCTAGGGCGTTGCAAGGCGGTTTATATGGTGATCTGAGTGGTTGCTAGGGCGTTGCTAGGCAGTTGCTATGGTGTTCTAAGTGGTTGCTAAGGCGTTGCTAGGCAGTTGCTAAGGTGGTCTGGGTGGTTGTTAATGAATTGCTAGGCGGTTGCTATGGTGTTCTGGGTGGTTGCTAGGGCGTTGCTAGGCAGTTGCTTTGGTGTTCTGGGTTGTTGCTAGGGCGTTGCAAGGCGGTTTATATGGTGATCTGGGTGGTTGCTAGGGCGTTGCTAGGCAGTTGCTATGGTGTTCTGGGTGGTTACTAGGCGGTTGCTATGGTGTTCTGGGTGGTTGCTAGGGCATTGCTAGGCAGTTGCTATGGTGTTCTGGGTGGTTGCTAGGGCATTGCTAGGCAGTTGCTATGGTGTTCTGGGTGGTTGCTACGGCGTTGCTTGGCAGTTGCTATGGAGTTCTGGGTGGTTGCTAGGGCATCGCGAGGTGGTTGCTACGGTCTTCTGGGTGGTTCATTGGGCGTTGCTAATGGTATTCTGAGTGGTTACTAAGACGTTGCAAAGCAGGTGCTATGGTGTTCTGGGTGGTTGCTAAGGCATTGCTAGGTGGTTGCTACGGTCTTCTGGGTGGTTGATTAGGCGTTGCTAATGGTATTCTTAGTGGTTACTAAGACGTTGCTACGCAGTTGCTATGGTGTTCTGGGTGGTTGCTAGGGCGTTGCTAAGCAGTTGCTATTGTGTTCTGGGTGGTTGCTAAGCGGTTGCTATGGTGTTCTGGCTGGCTGCTAGGGCGTTGCTAGGCAGATGATATGGTGTTCTGGGTGGTTGATGGCGGTTGCTTTGGTGTTCTGGGTTGTTGCTAGGGCGTTGCAAGGCGGTTTATATGGTGATCTGAGTGGTTGCTACGGCGTTGCTAGGCAGTTGCTATAGTGTTCGAAGTGGTTGCTAGGGCGTTGCTAGGCAGTTGCTAAGGTGGTCTGGGTGGTTGTTAATGAATTGCTAGGCGGTTGCTATGGTGTTCTGGGTGGTTGCTAGGGCGTTGCTAGGCAGTTGCTTTGGTGTACTGGGTGGTTGCTAGGCCGTTGCTAGGCAGTTGCTATGGTGATCTGGGTGGTTGCTGGCGGTTGCTATGGTGTTCTGGGTTGTTGCTAGGGCATTGCAAGGCGGTTTATATGGTGATCTGGGTGGTTGCTAGGGCGTTGCTAGGCAGTTGCTATGGTGTTCTGGGTGGTTACTAGGCGGTTACTATGGTGTTCTGGCTGGTTGCTAGGCCGTTGCTGGGCGGTTGCTTTGGTGTTCTAGGTGGTTGCTAGGCCGTTGCTAGGCGGTAACTATGGTGTTCTGGCTGGTTGCTAGGCCGTTGCTAGGTGGTAACTTTGGTGTTCTAGGTGGTTGCTAGGGCGTTGCTAGGCAGTTGCTAAGGTGGTCTGGGTGGTTGTTAATGAATTGCTAGGCGGTTGTTATGGTGTTCTGGGTGGTTGCTAGGGCGTTGCTAGGCAGTTGCTTTGGTGTTCTGGGTGGTTGCTAGGGCGTTGCTAGGCAGTTGCTATGGTGTTCTGGGTGGTTGCTGGCGGTTGCTATGGTGTTCAGGGTTGTTGCTAGGGCGTTGCAAGGCGGTTTATATGGTGATCTCTTTGGTTGCTAGGGCGTTGCTAGGCAGTTGCTATGGTGTTCTGGGTGGTTACTAGGCGGTTGTTATGGTGTTCTGGCTGGTTGCTAGGCCGTTGCTAGGTGGTAACTTTGGTGTTCTGGGTGGTTGCTAAGCGGTTGCTATGGTGTTCTGGCTGGCTGCTAGGGCATTGCTAGGCAGATGATATGGTGTTCTGGGTGGTTGATGGCGGTTGCTTTGGTGTTCTGGGTTGTTGCTAGGGCGTTGCAAGGCGGTTTATATGGTGATCTGAGTGGTTGCTACGGCGTTGCTAGGCAGTTGCTATAGTGTTCGAAGTGGTTGCTAGGGCGTTGCTAGGCAGTTGCTAAGGTGGTCTGGGTGGTTGTTAATGAATTGCTAGGCGGTTGCTATGGTGTTCTGGGTGGTTGCTAGGGCGTTGCTAGGCAGTTGCTTTGGTGTTCTGGGTGGTTGCTAGGCCGTTGCTAGGCAGTTGCTATGGTGTTCTGGGTGGTTGCTGGCGGTTGCTATGGTGTTCTGGGTTGTTGCTAGGGCATTGCAAGGCGGTTTATATGGTGATCTGGGTGGTTGCTAGGGCGTTGCTAGGCAGTTGCTATGGTGTTCTGGGTGGTTACTAGGCGGTTGCTATGGTGTTCTGGCTGGTTGCTAGGCCGTTGCTGGGCGGTTGCTTTGGTGTTCTAGGTGGTTGCTAGGCCGTTGCTAGGCGGTAACTATGGTGTTCTGGCTGGTTGCGAGGCCGTTGCTAGGCGGTTGCTATGGTGTTCTAAGTGGTTGCTTGGGCGTTGCTAGGCAGTTGCTAAGGTGGTCTGGGTGGTTGTTAATGAATTGCTAGGCGGTTGTTATGGTGTTCTGGGTGGTTGCTAGGGCGTTGCTAGGTGGTAACTTTGGTGTTCTGGGTGGTTGCTAAGCGGTTGCTATGGTGTTCTGGCTGGCTGCTAGGGCGTTGCTAGGCAGATGATATGGTGTTCTGGGTGGTTGATGGCGGTTGCTTTGGTGTTCTGGGTTGTTGCTAGGGCGTTGCAAGGCGGTTTATATGGTGATCTGAGTGGTTGCTACGGCGTTGCTAGGCAGTTGCTATAGTGTTCGAAGTGGTTGCTAGGGCGTTGCTAGGCAGGTGCTAAGGTGGTCTGGGTGGTTGTTAATGAATTGCTAGGCGGTTGCTATGGTGTTCTGGGTGGTTGCTAGGGCGTTGCTAGGCAGTTGATTTGGTGTTCTGGGTGGTTGCTAGGCCGTTGCTAGGCAGTTGCTATGGTGTTGTGGGTGGTTGCTGGGGGTTGCTATGGTGTTCTGAGTTGTTGCTATGGCATTGCAAGGCGGTTTATATGGTGATCTGGGTGGTTGCTAGGGCGTTGCTAGGCAGTTGCTATGGTGTTCTGGGTGGTTACTAGGCGGTTGCTATGGTGTTCTGGCTGGTTGCTAGGCCGTTGCTGGGCGGTTGCTTTGGTGTTCTAGGTGGTTGCTAGGCCGTTGCTAGGCGGTAACTATGGTGTTCTGGCTGGTTGCTAGGCCGTTGCTTGGCGGTTGCTATGGTGTTCTAAGTGGTTGCTTGGGCGTTGCTAGGCAGTTGCTAAGGTGGTCTGGGTGGTTGTTAATGAATTGCTAGGCGGTTGTTATGGTGTTCTGGGTGGTTGCTAGGGCGTTGCTAGGCAGTTGCTTTGGTGTTCTGGGTGGTTGCTAGGGCGTTGCTAGGCAGTTGCTATGGTGTTCTGGGTGGTTGCTGGCGGTTGCTATGGTGTTCAGGGTTGTTGCTAGGGCGTTGCAAGGCGGTTTATATGGTGATCTCTTTGGTTGCTAGGGCGTTGCTAGGCAGTTGCTAAGGTGGTCTGGGTGGTTGTTAATGAATTGCTAGGCGGTTGCAATGGTGTTCTGGGTGGTTGCTAGGTCGTTGCTAGGCAGTTGCTTTGGTGTTCTGGCTGGTTGCTAAGCTGTTGCTAGGCGGTTGCTTTGGTGTTCTAGGTGGTTGCTAGTTTGTTGCTAGGTGGTGGCTATGGTGTTCTGGGTGGTTGCTAGGGCGTTGCTAAGGTATTCTGGGTGGTTGCTAGGATGTTGCTAGGCAGTTGCTGTGGTGTTCTGGGTGGTTGCTAGGCGGTTGCTATGGAGTTCTGGGTGGTATCTAGGGCGTTGCTAGGCGGTTGCTATGGTGTTCTGGGTGGTTGCTTGGGTGTTGCTAGGCAGTTGATATGGTGTTCTGGGTGGTTGCTAGGGCGTTGCTAGGCAGTTGCTGTGGTGTTCTGGGTGGTTGCTAGGCGGTTGCTATGGAGTTCTGGGTGGTATCTAGGGCGTTGCTAGGCGGTTGCTATGGTGTTCTGGGTGGTTGCTTGGGTGTTGCTAGGCAGTTGATATGGCGTTCTGGGTGGTTGCTAGGGCGTTGCTAGGCAGTAGCTATGGTGTTCTGGGTGGTTGGTAGGGTGTTGCTAAGGTGTTCTTGGTGGTTGCTAGGGCGTTGGTAGGCAGTTGCTATGGTGTTCTTGGTGGTTGCTAGGGCGTTGCTAGGCAGTTGCTATGCTGTTCTGAGTGGTTGCTAGGCAGTTGCTATGGTGTTCTGGGTGGTTGCTAGGGCGTTGCTAGGCAGTTGCTATGGTGTTCTGGGTGGTTGCTAGGCGGTTGCTATGGAGTTCTGGGTGGTATCTAGGGCGTTGCTAGGCGGTTGCTATGGTGTTCTGGGTGGTTGCTTGGGTGTTGCTAGGCAGTTGATATGGTGTTCTGGGTGGTTGCTAGGGCGTTGCTAGGCAGTTGCTGTGGTGTTCTGGGTGGTTGCTAGGCGGTTGCTATGGAGTTCTGGGTGGTATCTAGGGCGTTGCTAGGCGGTTGCTATGGTGTTCTGGGTGGTTGCTTGGGTGTTGCTAGGCAGTTGATATGGTGTTCTGGGTGGTTGCTAGGGCGTTGCTAGGCAGTAGCTATGGTGTTCTGGGTGGTTGGTAGGGTGTTGCTAAGGTGTTCTTGGTGGTTGCTAGGGCGTTGGTAGGCAGTTGCTATGGTGTTCTTGGTGGTTGCTAGGGCGTTGCTAGGCAGTTGCTATGCTGTTCTGAGTGGTTGCTAGGCAGTTGCTATGGTGTTCTGGGTGGTTGCTAGGGCGTTGCTAGGCAGTTGCTATGGTGTTCTGGGTGGTTGCTACGGCGTTGCTTGGCAGTTGCTATGGAATTCTGGGTGGTTGCTAGGGCATTGCGAGGTGGTTGCTACGGTCTTCTGGGTGGTTCATTGGGCGTTGCTAATGGTATTCTGAGTGGTTACTAAGACGTTGCAAAGCAGTTGCTATGGTGTTCTGGGTGGTTGCTAAGGCATTGCTAGGTGGTTGCTACGGTCTTCTGGGTGGTTGATTAGGCGTTGCTAATGGTATTCTTAGTGGTTACTAAGACGTTGCTACACAGTTGCTATGGTGTTCTGGGTGGTTGCTAGGGCGTTGCTAGGCAGTTGCTATTGTGTTCTGGGTGGTTGCTAGGGCATTGCTAGGCAGTTGCTATGGTTTTCTGGTTGGTCGCTAGGGAGTTGCTAGGTAGTTGCTATGGTGTTCTTGGTGGTTGCTATGGCGTTGCTAGGCAGTTGCTATGGTGTTTTGGGTGGTTGCTAGGGCGTTGCTAGGTGGTTGCTATGGTTTTGTGGGTGGTTGCTAGTGCGTTGCTAGGCAGTTGCAATGGTGTTCTTGGTGGTTGCTAGGCGGTTGCTATGGTGTTCTTGGTGGTTTATACGGCGTTGCTAGGCAGTTGCTATGGTGTTCTGCGTGGTTGCTAGGGCGTTGCAAGGGGGTTGCTATGGTGTTCTGGGTTGTCGCTAGGCAGTTGCTGTAGTGTTCTGGGTGGTTGCCAAGTCGTTGCAAGGCGGTTGCTATGGTGTTCTGGGTGGTTGCTAGGGAGTTGCTAGGCGGTTGTTATGGTGTTCTTGGTGGTTGCTAGGGCATTGCTAGGCAGTTGCTGTAGTGTTCTGGGTAGTTGCTTGGGCGTTGCTAGGCAGTTGCTATGGTGTTCTGGGTGGTGGCTAGGGCGTTGCTAGGCAGTTGCTATTGTGTTCTGGGTGGTTGCTAGGGCATTGCTAGGCAGTTGCTATGGTTTTCTGGTTGGTCGCTAGGGAGTTGCTAGGCAGTTGCTATGGTGTTCTTGGTGGTTGCTATGGCGTTGCTAGGCAGTTGCTGTAGTGTTCTGGGTAGTTGCTTGGGCGTTGCTAGGCAGTTGCTATGGTGTTCTGGGTGGTGGCTAGGGCATTCTGGGTGGTTGCTTTGGTGTTCCTAATGGTTGCTTGGGCATTGCTTGTCTTTGTTTGAGAGTTGGAAATGAGTTTCTATGTGAGTGTATGAGTTCAAGGCGACAGGGTGAAGATGAGAGCGATTTTCTCATTGACTTCCATTATAACAAGGTTTCAGAGGTCCATGTTTTTTGGGAATTGTGGGAAATCCGTAAGTTGGATTGCTGAGTAAAGTCATAGCGTACTCCTCACAAGCGAGCCGCACATTTTAACGTGTAATGTGTGGGGATCGGGTGAAAATTGTGGGAGAAGTAGCAAACCGTGCGATTACGGAAGAAATTGGAATAATAACTAAAAAATTCCAGCAGAAATTTTGAATGTGCCTGCTGCTGTACGAGCACAATGTTGGAGATGGTTGCCAGCGTTCTGATATGCAGTAGATATCGTGTTCTGGGTGGTTGCTTGGGCGTTGCTAGACTGTTCCACAGTGTTCTGGGGGTTGCGAGGGCATTGCAAGGTGGTTGCTACGGTCTTCTAGGTGGTTGATTGGGTGTTGCTCATGGTATTCTGAGTGGTTACTAAGACATTGCTAAGCAGTGGCTATGGTGTTCTGGGTGGTTGCTAGGGCGTTGCTCGGCAGTTGCTATGTTGTTCTAGGTGATGGCTTGGGCGTTGCTAGGCAGTTGCTATGGTGTTCTGGGTATTTTCTAAGGCATTGCTAGGCAGTTGCTATGGTGTTCTGGGTGGTTGCTAGGCAGTTGCTATGGTGTTCTGGGTGGTAGCTAGGGCGTTGCTAGGCAGTTGCTATGGTGTTCTGGGTGGTTGCTAGGGCGTTGCTAAGTAGTTGCTATGGTGTTCTGGGTGGTTGCTAGGGCATTGCTAGGCAGTTGCTTTGGTGTTCTGGTTGGTTGCTAGGGAGTTGCTAGGCGGTTGTTATTGTGTTCTGGGTGGTTGCTATGGCGTTGCTCGGCAGTTGCTATGGTGTTTTTGGTGGTCACTAGGGCGTTGCTAGGCGGTTGCTATGGTGTTCTGGGAGGTTGGTTGGGTGTTGCTAAGGTGTTCTGGGTGGTTGCTAGGGCGTTGGTAGGCAGTTGCTATGGTGTTCTTGGTTGTTGCTAGGGCGTTGCTAGGCAGTTGCTTTGGTGTTCTGGTTGGTTGATAGGGAGTTGCTAGGCGGTTGTTATGGTGTTCTGGGTGGTTGCTATGGCGTTGCTCGGCAGTTGCTATGGTGTTTTTGGTGGTTACTAGGGCGTTGCTAGGCGGTTGCTATGGTGTTCTGGGAGGTTGGTTGGGTGTTGCTAAGGTGTTCTGGGTGGTTGCTACGGTGTTGCTAGGCAGTTGCTATGGTGTTCTTGGTGGTTGCTAGGCGGTTGTTATGGTTTTCTTGGTGGTTTCTACAGAGTTGCGAGGCAGTTGCCATGGTGTTCTGCGTGGTTGCTAGGGCGTTGCTAGGCAGTTGCTATGGTGTTCTGGGTGGTTGGTTGGGTGTTGCTAAGGTGTTCTGGGTGGTTGCTAGGGCGTTGGTAGGCAGTTGCTATGGTGTTCTTGGTTGTTGCTAGGGCGTTGCTAGGCAGTTACTATGCTGTTCTGAGTGGTTGCTTGGCAGTTGCTTTGGTGTTCTGGGTGGTTGCTAGGGCGTTGCTAGGCAGTTGCTATGGTGTTCTCGGTGGTTGCTACGGCGTTGCTAGGCTGTTGCTATGGAGTTCTGGGTGGTTGCTAGCTCATTGTTAGGTGGTTACTACGGTCTTCTGGGTGGTTGATTGGGCGTTGCTAATGGTATTCTGAGTGGTTACTAAGATGTTGCAAAGGAGTTGCTATGGTGTTCTGGGTGGTTGCTAGGGCATTGCTATGTGGTTGCTACGGTCTTCTGGGTGGTTGATTTGGCGTTGCTAAGGGTATTCTGAGTGGTTACTAAGACTTTGCTAAGCAGTTGCTATGGTGTTTTGGGTGGTTGCTAGGGCGTTGCTAGCTAGTTGCTATGGTGTTCTGCGTGGTTGCTAGGGCATTGCTAGGCAGTTGATATGTTGTTCTGGTTGGTTGCAAGGGAGTTGCTAGGCGGTTGTTATGGTGTTCTGGGTGGTTGCTCCGGCGTTGTTCGGCAGTTGCTATGGTGTTTTGGGTGGTTGCTAGGGCATTGCTAGGCGCTTGTTATGGTGTTCTGGGTGGTTGCTAAGGCGTTGCTAGGCAGTTGCTATGGTGTTCTTGGTGGTTGCTAGGCGATTGCTATGGTTTTCTTGGTGGTTTCTACGGCGTTGCGAGGCAGTTGCCATGGTGTTCTGCGTGGTTGCTAGGGCGTTGCAAGGGGGTTGTTATGGTGTTCTGCGTGGTCGCTAGGGCATTGCTAGGCAGTTGCTGTAGTGTTCTGGGTGGTTGCCAGGGCTTTGCTAGCCGGTTGCTATGGTGTTCTGGGTGGTTGCTAGGGCTTTGCTTGGCAGTTGCTGTAGTGGTGTGGGTGGTTGCTAGGGCGTTGCTAGGCGGTTGCTATGGTGTTCTGGGTGGTTGCTAGGGCATTCTGGGTGGTTGCTATGGTGTTCCTAATGGTTGCTTGGGCATTGCTTGTCTTTGTTTGAGAGTTGGAAAAGAGTTTCTTTGTGAGTGTATGAGTTCAAGGCGAGAGGGGTGAAGATGATAGCGATTTTCTCATTGACTTCCATTATAACAAGGTTTCAGAGGTCCATGTTTTTAGGGAATTGTGGGAAATCCGTAAGTTGGATTGCTGAGTAAAGTCAAAGCGTACTCCTCACAAGTGAGCTGCACATTTTGACGTGTAATGTGTGGGGATCGGGTGAAAATTGCGGGAGAAGTAGCGAACCGTGCGATTACGGAAGAAATTGGAATAATAACTTGAAAATTCCAGCAGAAATTTTGAATGTGCCTGCTGCTGTATGAGTACAATGTTGATGGTTGACATCGTTCTGGTATGCAGTAGATATCGTGTTCTGGGTGGTTGCTAGGGCGTTGCTAGACTGTTCCACAGTGTTCTGGGGGTTGCGAGGGCACTGCAAGGTGGTTGCTACGGTCTTCCAGGTGGTTGATTGGGCGTTGCTAATGGTATTCTGAGTGGTTACTAAGACGTTGCTAGGCAGTTGCTATGGTGTTCTGGGTGGTTGGTAGGGCGTTGCTAAACGGTTGCTATGGTGTTCTGGGTGGTTGCTAGGGCGTTGCGAAGCAGTTGCTATGGTGTTCTGGGTGGGTGCTAGGCAGTTGCTATGGTGTTCTGGGTGGTTACTAGGGCGTTGCTAAGCAGTTGCTATGGTGTTCTGGGTGGTTGCTAGGTTAGTTGCTACGGTATTTTGGGTGGTTGCTAGGGTGTTGCTATGGTGTTCTGGGTGGTTGCTAGGGCGTTGGTTGGCAGTTGCAATGGTGTTTTGGGTGGTTGCTAGGGCGTGGCTAAGCGGTTGCTATGCTGTTCTGGGTGGTTGCTAGGGCGTTGCTAGGCAGTTGCTATGGTGTTCTGGGTGGTAGATAGGCAGTTGCGATGGTGTTCTGGGTGGTTGCTAGGGCGTTGCTAGGCAGTTGCTTTGGTGTTCTGGGAGGTTGCTAGGGAGTTGCTTGGCAGTTGCTATGGTGTTCTGGGTGGTGTTTAGGCGGTTGCTATGGTGTTCTGATTGGTTGCACGGGCGTTGCTAGACAGTTGCTATGGTGTTCTGGGTGGTTGCTCGGACGTTGCTAAGCGGTGGGTATGGTGTTCTGGGTGTTTGCTAGGGCATTTCCAAGTGGTTGCTATGGTGTTCTGGGTGGTTGCTTGGGCGTTGCTAGGTAGTTGTTATGGTGTTCTGGGTGGTTTATAGGGAGTTTCTAAGCGGTTGCTATGGTGTTCTGGGTGGTTGCTAGGCAGTTGCTATGGTGTTTTGGGTGGTTGCTAGGGTGTGGCTAGGGTGTGCTGGGTGGGGGCTAGGGCAGTGGAAGGCAGTTGGAATGGGGTGTTGGGGGGGGGCCTGGGCGTTGCTAGGCAGTTGCTTTGGTGTTCTGGGTGGTTGCTAGGGCGTTGCTAAGCGGTTGGTATGGTGTTCTGGGTGTTTCTTAGGGCGTATCAAAGCGGTTGCCGTGGTGTTCTGGGTGGTTGCTAGGGCGTTGCTAGGCAGTTGCTATGGTGTTCTGGGTGGTAGTTAGGCAGTTGCGATGGTGTTCTGGGTGGTTGCTAGGGCATTGCTAGGCAGTTGCTTTGGTGTTCTGGGTGGTTGCTAGGGAGTTGCTAGGTAGTTGCTATGGTGTTTTGGGTGGTGTTTAGGCGGTTGCTATGGTGTTCTGAGTGGTTGTAAGGCAGTTGCTAAGGTGTTCTGATTGGTTGCAAGGGCGTTGCTAGGCAGTTGCTATGGTGTTCTGGGTGGTTGCTAGGGCATTGCTAAGCGGTTGGTATGGTGTTCTGGGTGTTTGTTAGGGCATTTCCAAGTGG
Organism: Gymnothorax reevesii; assembly: GCA_029721435.1. Lineage (NCBI taxonomy): Eukaryota > Metazoa > Chordata > Actinopteri > Anguilliformes > Muraenidae > Gymnothorax > Gymnothorax reevesii. The sequence continues at coordinate 39,571,653 of CM056585.1, forward strand.
TTGCTATGGTGTTCTGGGTGGTTGCTAGGTCGTTGCTAGGCAGTTGCTTTGGTGTTCTGTGTGGTTGCTATGCGGTTGCTTATTTGTTCTGGGTGGTTGCTAGGGCGTTGCTCAGCAGTTGCTTTGGTGTTCTGGGAGGTTGCAAGGGCATTTTTTAGGCAGTTGCTATGGTGTTCTGGATGGTAGGTAGGCGGTTGCTATGGTGTTCAGGGTGGTTGCTAGGGCGTTGCTAGGCGGTTGCTATGGTGTTTTGGAAGGTTGTAGGCGCGTTGCTAGGCGGTTGCTATGGTGTTCTGGGTGGTTGCTAGGGTGTTGCTAGGCAGTTGCTATGGTGGTCTGGGTGGTTGCTAGGCAGTTGCTATGGTATTCTGGGTGGTTGCTAGGGCGTTGCTAAGCAGTTGATATGGTGTTCTGAGTGGTTGCTAGGGTGTTGCTAGGCAGTGGGTATGGTGTACTGGGTGGTTGCTAGGGCGTTGCTAGGGTGTTCTGGGTTGTTGCTAGGGCGTTGCTAAGCAGTTGCTATGGTGTTTTATGTGGTTGCTAGGGCGTCGCTAGGCAGTTGAAATGGTGCTCTGGTTGGTTGCTAGGGCGTTGCATGGCGGTTGCTATGGTGTTCTGGGTAGTTGCTAGGGCGTTGCTAAGCAGTTGCCATGGTGTTCTGAGTGGTTGCTAGGTTGTTGCTAGGCAGTTGCTATGGTGTTCTTGGTGGTTACCAGGGCATTGCAAGGCAGTTGCAATGGTGTTTTGGATGGTTGCCAGGGCGTTGCTAAGCAGTTGGTATGGTGTTCTGGGTCATTGCTAGGGCGTTGCTAAGCAGTTGCTATGGTGTTCTGGGTGGTTGCTAGGCGGTTGCTATGGTGTTCTGGGTGGTTGCTAGGTGGTTGTTATGGTGTTTTGGGTTGTTGCTAGGGCATTGCTAGGCAGTTGCTATGTTGTTCTAGGTGGTGGCTAGGGCGTTTCTAGGTGGTTGCCATGGTGTTCTGGGTGGTTGCTAGGGTGTTGCTAAGGTGTTCTGGGGGGTGGCTAGGCGGTTGCAATGGTGTTCTGGGTGGTTGGTTGGGCGTTGGTAGGCAGTTGGTATGGTGTTCTGTGTGGTAACTAGGGCCTTGGAAGGCAGTTTCTATGGTGTTCTGGGTGGCTGCTAGGACGTTGCTAGGCAGTTGCTATGGTGTTCTGTATGGTTGCTGGGCGGTTGCTATGGTGTTCTGGGTGGCTGCTAGGGCGTTGCAAGGCGGTTGCTATGGTGATCTGGGTGGTTGCTTGGGTGTTGCTAGGCAGTTGCCTTGGTGTCCTGAGTGCTTGTTAGGCGGTTTCTATGGCGTTCTGGGTGGTTGCTAGGGCGTTGCTAGGCAGTTGCTTTGGCTTTCTGGGTGGTTGCTAGGCGGTTGCTATTGTGTTCTGGTTGGTTGCTAGGGCGTTGTTAGGCGGTTGCTATGGTGTCCTGAGTGGTTGCTAGGTGGTTGCGATGGTGTTCTGGGTGGTTCCTGGGGTGTTGTTAGGCAGTTACTATGGGGTTCTGGGTGGGTGCAAGGCAGTTGCTATGGTGTTCTGGGTGGTTGCTAGGGCGTTGCCAGGCGGTTGCTATGGTGTCCTGGGTGGTTGCTAGGGTATTGCAAGGCAGTTGCTATGGTGTTCTGGGATGTTGCTAGGCGGTTGCTATGGTGTCCTGAGTGGTTGCTAGGGCATTGCTACGCAGTTGCTATGGTGTTTTGAGTGGTTGCTAGGCAATTGCTATGGTGTTCTGGGTGGTTGCTAGGGCGTTGCTAGGTGGTTGCTATGGCGTTGTTATGCAGTTGCTTTGGTGTCCTGAGTGGTTGCTAGGCGGTTGCTATGGTGTTCTGGGTGGTTGCTAGCGCGTTGCTAGGCAGTTGCTTTGGTGTTCTGGGTGGTTGCTAGGGGGTTGTTATGGTGTTCTGGGTGGTTGCTAGGGCGTTGCCCGGCGGTTGTTATGGTGACTTGGGTGGTTGCTAGGGCGTTGCTAGGCAGTTGCTTTGGTGTTCTGGGTGGGTGGTCGGGTGGTGCCAGGCAGTTTATATGGTGGTCTGGGCGGTTGGTAGGGGGGTGCCAGGCGGTTGCTATGGTGTTCTGGGTGGTTGCTAGGGCATTGGAAGGCAGTTGCAATGGTGTTTTGGGTGGTTGCCTGGGCGTTGCTAGGCAGTTGCTTTGGTGTTCTGGGTGGTTGCTAGGGCGTTGCTAAGCGGTTGGTATGGTGTTCTGGGTGTTTCTTAGGGCGTATCAAAGCGGTTGCCGTGGTGTTCTGGGTGGTTGCTAGGGCGTTGCTAGGCAGTTGCTATGGTGTTCTGGGTGGTAGTTAGGCAGTTGCGATGGTGTTCTGGGTGGTTGCTAGGGCGTTGGTTGGCAGTTGCAATGGTGTTTTGGGTGGTTGCTAGGGCGTTGCTAAGCGGTTGCTATGGTGTTCTGGGTGGTTGCTAGGGCGTTGCTAGGCAGTTGCTATGGTGTTCTGGGTGGTAGATAGGCAGTTGCGATGGTGTTCTGGGTGGTTGCTAGGGCGTTGCTAGGCAGTTGCTTTGGTGTTCTGGGAGGTTGCTAGGGAGTTGCTTGGCAGTTGCTATGGTGTTCTGGGTGGTGTTTAGGCGGTTGCTATGGTGTTCTGATTGGTTGCACGGGCGTTGCTAGACAGTTGCTATGGTGTTCTGGGTGGTTGCTCGGACGTTGCTAAGCGGTGGGTATGGTGTTCTGGGTGTTTGCTAGGGCATTTCCAAGTGGTTGCTATGGTGTTCTGGGTGGTTGCTTGGGCGTTGCTAGGTAGTTGTTATGGTGTTCTGGGTGGTTTATAGGGCGTTTCTAAGCGGTTGCTATGGTGTTCTGGGTGGTTGCTAGGCAGTTGCTATGGTGTTTTGGGTGGTGGCTAGGGTGTTGCTATGGTGTTCTGGGTGGTGGCTAGGGCATTGGAAGGCAGTTGCAATGGTGTTTTGGGTGGTTGCCTGGGCGTTGCTAGGCAGTTGCTTTGGTGTTCTGGGTGGTTGCTAGGGCGTTGCTAAGCGGTTGGTATGGTGTTCTGGGTGTTTCTTAGGGCGTATCAAAGCGGTTGCCGTGGTGTTCTGGGTGGTTGCTAGGGCGTTGCTAGGCAGTTGCTTTGGTGTTCTGGGTGGTAGTTAGGCAGTTGCGATGGTGTTCTGGGTGGTTGCTAGGGCATTGCTAGGCAGTTGCTTTGGTGTTCTGGGTGGTTGCTAGGGAGTTGCTAGGTAGTTGCTATGGTGTTTTGGGTGGTGTTTAGGCGGTTGCTATGGTGTTCTGAGTGGTTGTTAGGCAGTTGCTAAGGTGTTCTGATTGGTTGCAAGGGCGTTGCTAGGCAGTTGCTATGGTGTTCTGGGTGGTTGCTAGGGCATTGCTAAGCGGTTGGTATGGTGTTCTGGGTGTTTGTTAGGGCATTTCCAAGTGGTTGCTATGGTGTTCTGGGTGGTTGCTAGGGCGTTGCTAGGCAGTTGCTTTGGTGTTCTGGGTGGTTGCTATGCGGTTGCTTATTTGTTCTGGGTGGTTGCTAGGGCGTTGCTCAGCAGTTGCTTTGGTGTTCTGGGAGGTTGCAAGGGCATTTTTTAGGCAGTTGCTATGGTGTTCTGGATGGTAGGTAGGCGGTTGCTATGGTGTTCAGGGTGGTTGCTAGGGCGTTGCTAGGCGGTTGCTATGGTGTTTTGGAAGGTTGTAGGCGCGTTGCTAGGCGGTTGCTATGGTGTTCTGGGTGGTTGCTAGGGTGTTGCTAGGCAGTTGCTGTGGTGGGCTGGGTGGTTGCTAGGCAGTTGCTATGGTATTCTGGGTGGTTGCTAGGGGGTTGCTAAGCAGTTGATATGGTGTTCTGAGTGGTTGCTAGGGTGTTGCTAGGCAGTGGGTATGGTGTACTGGGTGGTTGCTAGGGCGTTGCTAGGGTGTTCTGGGTTGTTGCTAGGGCGTTGCTAAGCAGTTGCTATGGTGTTTTATGTGGTTGCTTGGGCGTCGGTAGGCAGTTGAAATGGTGCTCTGGTTGGTTGCTAGGGCGTTGCATGGCGGTTGCTATGGTGTTCTGGGTAGTTGCTAGGGCGTTGCTAAGCAGTTGCCATGGTGTTCTGAGTGGTTGCTAGGTTGTTGCTAGGCAGTTGCTATGGTGTTCTTGGTGGTTACCAGGGCATTGCAATGCAGTTGCAATGGTGTTTTGGATGGTTGCCAGGGCGTTGCTAAGCGGTTGGTATGGTGTTCTGGGTCATTGCTAGGGCGTTGCTAAGCAGTTGCTATGGTGTTCTGGGTGGTTGCTAGGCGGTTGCTATGGTGTTCTGGGTGGTTGCTAGGTGGTTGTTATGGTGTTTTGGGTTGTTGCTAGGGCATTGCTAGGCAGTTGCTATGTTGTTCTAGGTGGTGGCTAGGGCGTTTCTAGGTGGTTGCCATGGTGTTCTGGGTGGTTGCTAGGGTGTTGCTAAGGTGTTCTGGGTGGTTGCTAGGCGGTTGCAATGGTGTTCTGGGTGGTTGGTTGGGCGTTGCTAGGCAGTTGCGATGGTGTTCTGGGTGGTAACTAGGGCCTTGGAAGGCAGTTTCTATGGTGTTCTGGGTGGCTGCTAGGACGTTGCTAGGCAGTTGCTATGGTGTTCTGTATGGTTGCTGGGCGGTTGCTATGGTGTTCTGGGTGGGTGCTAGGGCGTTGCAAGGCGGTTGCTATGGTGATCTGGGTGGTTGCTTGGGTGTTGCTAGGCAGTTGCCTTGGTGTCCTGAGTGCTTGTTAGGCGGTTTCTATGGCGTTCTGGGTGGTTGCTAGGGCGTTGCTAGGCAGTTGCTATGGCTTTCTGGGTGGTTGCTAGGCGGTTGCTATAGTGTTCTGGTTGGTTGCTAGGGCGTTGTTAGGCGGTTGCTATGGTGTCCTGAGTGGTTGCTAGGTGGTTGCGATGGTGTTCTGGGTGGTTGCTGGGGTGTTGTTAGGCAGTTACTATGGGGTTCTGGGTGGTTGCAAGGCAGTTGCTATGGTGTTCTGGGTGGTTGCTAGGGCGTTGCCAGGCGGTTGCTATGGTGTCCTGGGTGGTTGCTAGGGTATTGCAAGGCAGTTGCTATGGTGTTCTGGGATGTTGCTAGGCGGTTGCTATGGTGTCCTGAGTGGTTGCTAGGGCATTGCTACGCAGTTGCTATGGTGTTTTGAGTGGTTACTAGGCAATTGCTATGGTGTTCTGGGTGGTTGCTAGGGCGTTGCTAGGTGGTTGCTATGGCGTTGTTATGCAGTTGCTTTGGTGTCCTGAGTGGTTGCTAGGCGGTCGCTATGGTGTTCTGGGTGGTTGCTAGCGCGTTGCTAGGCAGTTGCTTTGGTGTTCTGGGTGGTTGCTAGGCGGTTGTTATGGTGTTCTGGGTGGTTGCTAGGGCGTTGCCCGGCGGTTGTTATGGTGACTTGGGTGGTTGCTAGGGCGTTGCTAGGCAGTTGCTTTGGTGTTCTGGGTGGTTGCTCGGGTGTTGCCAGGCAGTTTATATGGTGTTCTGGGCGGTTGCTAGGGCGTTGCCAGGCAGTTGCTATGGTGTTCTGGGTGGTTGCTAGGGCATTGCTAGGCAGTTGCTATGGTGTTCTTGGTGGTTGCTAGGGCGTTGCTAGGCGGTTGCTACGGTGTTCTGGGTGGTTGCTAGGGCGTTGCTAGGCAGTTGCTATGGTGTTCTGGGTGGTTTCTAGGGAGTTGCTAGGCAGTTGCTATGGTTTTCTGGGTGGTTGCTAGGCGGTTGCTATGGTGTTCTGGGTGGTTGTTAGGCAGTTGCTATGGTGTTCTGGGTGGTTGCTCGGGCGTTGCTAGGCAGTTGTTATGGTGTTCTGAGTGGTTGCTAGGGTGTTGCTAGGCGGTAGCTATGTTGTTCTGGGTGGTTGCTAGCGCGTTGCTAGGCAGTTGCTATGGTGTTCTGGGTGGTTTCTAGGGAGTTGCTAGGCAGTTGCTCTGGTGTTCTGGGTGGTTGCTAGGCGGTTGCTATGGTGTTCTGGGTGGTTGCTAGGCTGCTGCTATGGTGTTCTGAATATTTGCTTGGGCATTGCTAGACAGTTGCTATGTTTATTTTGTTGTTGCTCGGGCGTTGATGTGTATTGTTTGGGGATCGGGTGAAAACTCGGTGAAGTAGCGAACCGTGCGATTACGAAAGAATTTGGAATAATAACAAGGAAGGAAGGAGGGAAAGAAGGAACTAAAGAGGGTAGAAAGGAAAGAAGGAATATAGGAAAATAAGGAAATCTAAGGAAGGCAGGAAAGAACAAAGGAAAGAAGACGAGGATGGATGGAAAGAAACAGAGGAATGAAAGAAATCAGGAAGTAAGGAAGGAAGCAAAGGAAGAAGGGAAGAAGAAGGATTTAAGTGAAGATAGAAGGATGGAAGGAAGGAAGGAAGGAAAGAAGAGAAGGAAGTGAGGAAGATTAAATGAAAAACAGAAGGAAAGACAGAAGGAAGGAAAGAAAAAGTAAAGAAAGGAAGAGGGAAGGAAAGTAAAGGAAAGCAGAAAGAAGAAAGGAAGAAAGATAGGAAGGAAAGTTGGTAGGAAGGAAAGAAGGCATGATGGAAGGAAAGACAAACTAAGGACGGAAGGAAAGAAAATTGGTAGGAAGGAAGAATGCGAGGAATGATGAAAGGCAGGATAGAAGGAAGTAAAGTAGGTAAGAAGGAACGAATAAAGGAAGGAAGGAACGATGGAAAGAAATAGGAGGGAAAAAGAAAGAAGGAATGACAGAAAATAGAAGGAAGGAAAGCAGTAAGGAAGCTGTAGTCTCAAGAGAGCCAGATTGTAGTCTTACAGCCTGAGAAACTGACAGTTACAGCAGGTGGTCAGAACATCTGGCACAAGATTCCATTCGCTTAATGGCCCTATTGTGATGTCATAATGCCAATGTTAAGTCTATGAGGGGAAAAAATGTATAGTTTTTTATTAATAACTCAAAAAGTATAAAAGTTACAAAGATGAAAAATACATTGCACAGGTGTCCTAAGTAAGACCTACGCAACGCAGTTTGAATGAAGTTTCTACGATAAACGGTGGAGGCCGCATTAAGCGTGTTACAAGAATAATAATAATAAGAAGACCCGGACAACAATAGTGAGCATTTTCAATGCACACTAATAATAAGAAGACCAGGATAACAATAGTGAGCATTTTCAATGCACACTAATAATAAGAAGACGAGGATAACAATAGTGAGCATTTTCAATGCACACTAATAAAAATAATAACTAGAAAATTCCAGCAGAAATTTTGAATGTGCCTGCTGCTTTACAAGTACAGTGTTGGAGATGGTTGCCAGCGTTCTGGTATGTAGTAGATATCATGTTCTGGGTGGTTGCTAGGGCGTTGCTAGACTGTTATTATGGTGTTCTGGGGGGTTGCTACGGTCTTCAGGGTGGTTGCGATGGTGTTGCTAGGCAGTTGCTATGGTGTTCTGGGTGGTTGTTAGGGCATTGCTAGGCCGTTGCTATGGTGTTCTGAGTGGTTGCTAGGGCGTTGCAAGGCAGTTGCTATGGTGTTCTGGGTGGTTGCTAGGCCGTTGCTAGGCAGTTGCTATGGTGTTCTGGGTGGTTGCTAGGCCGTTGCCATGGTGTTCTGGGTGGTTGCTAGGTGGTTGCTATGGTGTTCTGGGTGGTCGCTAGGGCGTTGCTAGGAAGTTGCTATGGTGTTCGGAGTGGTTGCTAGGGCATTGCGAGGCAGTTGCTTTGGTGTTCTGGGAGGTTGCTAGGGAGTTGCTTGGCAGTTGCTATGGTGTTCTGGGTGGTGTTTAGGCGGTTGCTATGGTGTTCTGATTGGTTGCACTGGCGTTGCTAGACAGTTGCTATGGTGTTCTGGGTGGTTGCTCGGACGTTGCTAAGCGGTGGGTATGGTGTTCTGGGCGTTTGCTAGGGCATTTCCAAGTGGTTGCTATGGTGTTCTGGGTGGTTGCTTGGGCGTTGCTAGGTAGTTGTTATGGTGTTCTGGGTGGTTTATAGGGCGTTTTTCTTATCGGTTGCTATGGTGTTGTGGGTGGTTGCTAGGCAGTTGCTATGGTGTTTTGGGTGGTTGCTAGGGTGTTGCTATGGTGTTCTGGGTGGTTGCTAGGGCATTGGAAGGCAGTTGCAATGGTGTTTTGGTTGGTTGCCTGGGCGTTGCTAGGCAGTTGGTTTGGTGTTCTGGGTGGTTGCTAGGGCGTTGGTAAGCGGTTGGTATGGTGTTCTGGGTGTTTCTTAGGGCGTATCAAAGCGGGTGCCGTGGTGTTGTGGGTGGTTGCTAGGGCGTGGCTAGGCAGTTGCTATGGTGTTCTGGGTGGTAGTTAGGCAGTTGCGATGGTGTTCTGGGTGGTTGCTAGGGCATTGCTAGGCAGTTGCTTTGGTGTTCTGGGTGGTTGCTAGGGAGTTGCTAGGTAGTTGCTATGGTGTTTTGGGTGGTGTTTAGGCGGTTGCTATGGTGTTCTGAGTGGTTGTTAGGCAGTTGCTAAGGTGTTCTGATTGGTTGCAAGGGCGTTGCTAGGCAGTTGCTATGGTGTTCTGGGTGGTTGCTAGGGCATTGCTAAGCGGTTGGTATGGTGTTCTGGGTGTTTGCTAGGGCATTTCCAAGTGGTTGCCATGGTGTTCTGGGTGGTTGCTAGGTGGTTGCTATGGTGTTCTGGGTGGTCGCTAGGGCGTTGCTAGGAAGTTGCTATGGTGTTCGGAGTGGTTGCTAGGGCATTGCTAGGCAGTTGCTTTGGTGTTCTGGGAGGTTGCTAGGGAGTTGCTTGGCAGTTGCTATGGTGTTCTGGGTGGTGTTTAGGCGGTTGCTATGGTGTTCTGATTGGTTGCACGGGCGTTGCTAGACAGTTGCTATGGTGTTCTGGGTGGTTGCTCGGACGTTGCTAAGAGGTGGGTATGGTGTTCTGGGTGTTTGCTAGGGCATTTGCAAGTGGTTGCTATGGTGTTGTGGGTGGTTGCTTGGGCGTTGCTAGGTAGTTGTTATGGTGTTCTGGGTGGTTTATAGGGCGTTTTTCTTAACGGTTGCTATGGTGTTCTGGGTGGTTGCTAGGCAGTTGCTATGGTGTTTTGGGTGGTTGCTAGGGTGTTGCTATGGTGTTCTGGGTGGTTGCTAGGGCATTGGAAGGCAGTTGCAATGGTGTTTTGGGTGGTTGCCTGGGCGTTGCTAGGCAGTTGCTTTGGTGTTCTGGGTGGTTGCTAGGGCGTTGCTAAGCGGTTGGTATGGTGTTCTGGGTGTTTCTTAGGGCGTATCAAAGCGGTTGCCGTGGTGTTCTGGGTGGTTGCTAGGACGTTGCTAGGCAGTTGCTATGGTGTTCTGGGTGGTAGTTAGGCAGTTGCGATGGTGTTCTGGGTGGTTGCTAGGGCATTGCTAGGCAGTTGCTTTGAGGTTCTGGGTGGTTGCTAGGGAGTTGCTAGGTAGTTGCTATGGTGTTTTGGGTGGTGTTTAGGCGGTTGCTATGGTGTTCTGAGTGGTTGTAAGGCAGTTGCTAAGGTGTTCGGATTGGTTGCAAGGGTGTGGGTAGGCTGTTGCTGTGGTGTTGTGGGTGGTTGCTAGGGCATTGCTAAGCGGTTGGTATGGTGTTCTGGGTGTTTGCTAGGGCATTTCCAAGTGGTTGCTATGGTGTTCTGGGTGGTTGCTAGGGCGTTGCTAGGCAGTTGCTTTGGTGTTCTTGGTGGTGGCTATGCGGTTGCTTATTTGTTCTGGGTGGGGGCTAGGGCGTTGCTCAGCAGTTGCTTTGGTGTTCTGGGAGGTTGCAAGGGCATTTTTTAGGCAGTTGCAATGGTGTTCTGGATGGTAGGTAGGCGGTTGCTATGGTGTTCAGGGTGGTTGCTAGGGCGTTGCTAGGCGGTTGCTATGGTGTTTTGGAAGGTTGGAGGCGCGTTGCTAGGCGGTTGGTATGGTGTTCTGGGTGGTTGCTAGGGTGTTGCTAGGCAGTTGCTATGGTGGTCTGGGTGGTTGCTAGGCAGTTGCTATGGTATTCTGGGTGGTTGCTTGGGCGTTGCTAAGCAGTTGATATGGTGTTCTGAGTGGTTGCTAGGGTGTTGCTAGGCAGTGGGTATGGTGTACTGGGTGGTTGCTAGGGCGTTGCTAGGCTGTTGCTATGGTGTTCAGGGTTGTTGCTAGGGCGTTGCTAAGCAGTTGCTATGGTGTTTTATGTGGTTGCTAGGGCGTCGCTAGGCAGTTGAAATGGTGCTCTGGTTGGTTGCTAGGGCGTTGCATGGCGGTTGCTATGGTGTTCTGGGTAGTTGCTAGGGCGTTGCTAAGCAGTTGCCATGGTGTTCTGAGTGGTTGCTAGGTTGTTGCTAGGCAGTTGCTATGGTGTTCTTGGTGGTTACCAGGGCGTTGCAAGGCAGTTGCAATGGTGTTTTGGATGGTTGCCAGGGCGTTGCTAAGCGGTTGGTATGGTGTTCTGGGTCATTGCTAGGGCGTTGCTAAGCAGTTGCTATGGTGTTCTGGGTGGTTGCTAGGCAGTTGCTATGGTGTTCTGGGTGGTTGCTAGGTGGTTGTTATGGTGTTTTGGGTTGTTGCTAGGGCATTGCTAGGCAGTTGCTATGTTGTTCTAGGTGGTGGCTAGGGCGTTTCTAGGTGGTTGCCATGGTGTTCTGGGTGGTTGCTAGGGTGATGCTAAGGTGTTCTGGGTGGTTGCTAGGCGGTTGCAATGGTGTTCTGGGTGGTTGGTTGGGCGTTGCTAGGCAGTTGCTATGGTGTTCTGGGTGGTAACTAGGGCCTTGGACGGCAGTTTCTATGGTGTTCTGGGTGGCTGCTAGGACGTTGCTAGGCAGTTGCTATGGTGTTCTGTATGGTTGCTGGGCGGTTGCTATGGTGTTCTGGGTGGCTGCTAGGGCGTTGCAAGGCGGTTGCTATGGTGATCTGGGTGGTTGCTTGGGTGTTGCTAGGCAGTTGCCTTGGTGTCCGGAGTGCTTGCTAGGCGGTTTCTGTGGCGTTCTGGGTGGTTGCTAGGGCGTTGCTAGGCAGTTGCTATGGCTTTCTGGGTGGTTGCTAGGCGGTTGCTATAGTGTTCTGGTTGGTTGCTAGGGCGTTGTTAGGCGGTTGCTATGGTGTTCTGGGTGGCTGCTAGGGCATTGCTAGGCAGTTGCTCTGATGTCCTGAGTGGTTGCTAGGTGGTTGCGATGGTGTTCTGGGTGGTTGCTGGGGTGTTGTTAGGCAGTTACTATAGGGTTCGGGGTGGTTGCAAGGCAGTTGCTATGGTGTTCTGGGTGGTTGCTAGGGTATTGCTAGGCAGGTGTTATGGTGTTCTGGGTGGTTGCTAATGCGGTGCTAGGGGGTTGCTATGGTGTTCTGGGTGGTTGCTAGGGCGTTGCAAGGCAGGTGCTATGGTGTTCTGGGTGGTTTCTAGGCGGTTGCTATGGTGTTCTGGGTGGTTGCTAGGGCGTGGCTAGGTGATTTTTTATGGTGTTCTTGGTGGTTGCTAGGGCGTTGCTAGGCGGTTGCTTTGGTGTTCTGGGTGGTTGCTAGGGCATTGCTAGGCAGTTGTTATGGTGTTCTGGGTGGTTGCTAATGCGTTGCTAGGCGGTTGCTATGGTGTTCTGGGTGGTTGCTAGGGCGTTGCTAGGCAGTTGCGATGGTGGTTTGGGTGGTTTCTAGGCGGTTGCTATGGTGTTCGGGGTGGTTGCTTGGGCGTTGCTAGGCGATTTTTATGGTGTTCTGGGTGGTTGCTAGGGCGTTGCTAGGCAGTTGCAGTGGTGTTCTGGGTGGTTGCTAGGCGGTTGCTAAGGTGTTCTTGGTGGTTTCTAGGGCGTTGCTAGGCAGTTGCTATGGTGTTTTGGGTGGTTGCTGGGCAGTTGCTATGGTGTTCTGGGTGGTTGCTTGGGCGTTGCCAGGCAGTTGCTATGGTGTTCTGGGTGGTTGCTAGGCGATTGCTATGGTGTTCTGGGTGGTTGATAGGGCGTTGCAAGGCAGTTGCTATGGTGTTTTGGGTGGTTGCTACGCAGTTGCTATGGTGTTCTGGGTGGTTGCTAGGGTGTTGCTAGGCAGTTACTATGGTGTTATGTGTGGTTGCTAGGCAGTTGCTATGGTGCTCTTAGTGGTTGTTAGGGCGTTGCTAGGCGGTTGCTATGGTGTTCTGGGAGGTTGCTAGGCGGTTGCTATGGTGTTCTAGCTGGTTGCTAGGGCGTTGCTAGGCAGTTGCTATGGTGTTTTGGGTGGTTGCTAGGCGGTTGCTATGGTGTTCTGGGTGGTTGCTAGGGTGTTGCTATGGTGTTCTGGGTGGTTGTTAGGCGGTTGCTCTGGTGTTCTGGGTGGTTGCTAGGGGGTTGCTGTGGTGTTCTGGGTGGTAGCTAGGTGGTTGCTATGGTGTTCTGGGTGGTTGCTAGGTCTTTGCTAGGCAGTTGCGATGGTGTTCTGGGTGGTTGCTAGGCGGTTGCTATGGTGTTCTGGGTGGTTGCTAGGCGGTTGCTATGGTGTTCTGGGTGGTTGCTAGGGCGTTGCTAGGCAGTTGCTATGGTGTTCTGGGTGGTTGCAAGGCGGTTGCTATGGTGTTTTGGGTGGTTGCTAGGGCGTTGCTAGGCAGTTGCTATGGTGTTCTGATGGTTGCTAGGCGGTTGCTATTGTGTTCTGGGTGGTTGCTCGGGCGTTGCTAGGCAGTTGCTTTGGTCTTCTGGGTGTTCGCTAGGCGGTTGCTATGGTGTTCTGGGTGGTTGCTAGGGCGTTGCTAGGCGATTCCTATGGTGTTCTGTGTGGTTGCTAGGGCGTTGCTAGGCAGTTGCTATGGTGTTCTGGGTGGTTGCTAGGCGGTTGCTAAGGTGTTCTTGGTGGTTGCTAGGGTGTTGCTAGGCAGTTGCTATGGTGTTTTGGGTGGTTGCTGGGCGGTTGCTATGGTGTTCTGGGTGGTTGCTAGGGCGTTGCTAGGCAGTTGCTATGGTGTTCTGGGTGGTTGCTAGGCGATTGCTATGGTGTTCTGGGTGGTTGCTAGGGCGTTGCTAGGCAGTTGCTATGGTGTTTTGGGTGGTTGCTAGGGGGTTGCTATGGTGTTCTGGGTGGTTGCTACGGCGTTGCTAGGCAGTTGCTATGGTGTTCTGGGTGGTTGCTAGGCAGTTGCTATGGTGTTCTTGGTCGTTGTTAGGGCGTTGCTAGGCGGTTGTTATGGTGTTTTGGGTGGTTGCTAGGGCGTTGCTAGGCAGTTGCTATGGTGTTCTGGGTGGTTGCTAGGGCGTTGCTATGGTGTTCTGGTTGGTTGCTAGGGCGTTGCTAGGCGGTTGCTATGGTGATCTGGGTGGTTGCTAGGGCGTTGCTAGGCGGTTGCTATGGTGTTCTGGGTCGTTGCTAGGGCGTTTCTAGGCGGTTGCTATGGTGTTTTGAGTGGTAGCTAGGGCGTTGCTATGGTGTTCTGGGTGGTTGCTAGGGCGTTGCAAGGCAATTGCTTTGGTGTTCTGGGTGGTTGCTAGGGCGTTGCTAGGCGGTTGCTATGGTGTTCTGGGTGGTTGCTAGGCGGTTGCTATGGTGTTCTGAGTGGTTGCTAGGGCGTTGCTAGGCGGTTGCTATGGTGTTCTGGGTGGTTGCTAGGGCGTTGCTCGGCAGTTGCTATGGTGTTCTGGGTGGTTGCTAGGCGGTTGCTATGGTGTTCTGGGTGGTTGCTAGGGCGTTGCTAGGCGATTCTTATGGTGTTCTGTGTGTTTGCTAGGGCGTTGCTAGGCAGTTGCTATGGTGTTCTGGGTGGTTGCTAGGCGGTTGCTAAGGTGTTCTTAGTGGTTGCTAGGGCGTTGCTAGGCAGTTGCTATGGTGTTTTGGGTGGTTGCTGGGCGGTTGCTATGGTGTTCTGGGTGGTTGTTAGGGCGTTGCTAGGCAGTTGCTATGGTGTTCTGGGTGGTTGCTAGGCAGTTGCTATGGTGTTCTTGGTGATTGTTAGGGCGTTGCTAGGCGGTTGCTATGGTGTTCTGGGTGGTTGCTAGGGCGTTGCTAGGCAGTTGCTTTGGTGTTCTGAGTGGTTGCTTTGCGGTTGCTATGGTGTTTTGGGTGGTTGCTAGGGCGTTGCTTGGCAGTTGCTATAGTGTTCTGGGTGGTTGCTAGGCAGTTGCTATGGTGTTTTGGGTGGTTGCTAGGCAGTTGCTATGGTGTTCTGAATATTTGCTTGGGCATTGCTCGACAGTTGCTATGTTCTTTTTGTTGTTGCTAGGGCGTTGATGTGTCTTGTTTGGGGATCGAGTGAAAACTGGGAGAAGTAGTGAACCGTACGATTACGAAATTATTTGGAATATTAACAAGGAAGGAAGGAGGGAAAGAAGGAACTAATGAGGGAAGTAAGGAAAGAAGGAATATAGGAAAAAATGAAGGAAATCAAAGGAAGGCAGGAAAGAACAAAGGAAAGAAGGCGAGGATGGATGGAAAGAAACAGAGGAATGAAGGAAAGAAGGAAGTAAAGAAGGAAGGAAAGGAAGAAGGGAAGAAGAGGGATTTAAGTAAAGACAGAAGGAAGGAAGGAAGGAAGGAAGTGAGGAAGAAGAAATGAAAAACAGAAGGAAAGAGAGAAGGAAGGAAAGAAAAAGTAAAGAAAGGAAGAGGAAAGGAAAGAGAGGGAAAGCAGAAAGAAGAAAGGAAGAAAGATAAGAAGGATATGAAGGAATGAAAGAAGGCATGATGGAAGGGAAGAAAAACTAAGGAAGGTAGGAAAGAAAATTGGTAGGGAGGAAGAATGGGAGGAAGGATGAAAGGCAGGATAGAAGGAAGTAAAGTAGGAAAGAAGGAACAAATAAAGGAAGGAAGGAACGAAGGAAAGAAATAGGAGGGAAAAAGAAAGAAGGAATGACAGAAAATAGAAGGAAGGAAAGCAGTAAGGAAGCTGTAGTCTCAACAGAGCCAGATTGTAGTCTTACAGCCCGAGAAACTGACAGTTACAGCAGGTGGTCAGAACACCTGGCACAAGATTCCATTTGCTTAATGGCCCTATTGTGATGTCATAATGCCAATGTTAAGTCTATGGGGGGAAAAAATTTATAGTTTTTTATTAATAACTCAAAAAGTATAAAAGTTACAAAGATGAAAAATACATTGCACAGGTGTCCTAAGTAAGACCTACGCAACGCAGTTTGAATGAAGTTTCTACGATAAACGGTTGAGGCCGCATTAAGTGCGTTAGAAGAATAATAATAATAACTAGATAATGTAATTCCAGGGAATTACGTGTGCATTGAAAATGCAAAGTGTAGTTGCATAAGGTGGAGTTTGTAACATATCATTGCATTGTGATATTGGTAGCTACGTTTTTAGTAGGATAATTATGGTGGTGGAGAGGACTTTTATTTTGAAACAGATGTGGACTGAGGAAACAGTTTGCGGGAGTCATAGTTGATGACAACTGTCATATGGAAATTTTTAATTGTGACATTTTTTAATAGTGAAGAATTGTAGTAAGGACTTATATTTTGAGACAGGATTGGGCAGAAGAAACAGTTGCCGGAAGTCATAGTCGAAAACAATCAGGAGTTAGAATGGCTGAAAGGTTGATAAGTTGAGTAGCTTAAAAAGTTACATTTTTTTATTGTAATTTGACATAATGAGGACTGGCTGTACCAGTTGTTAGGCAGTCGCTATGGTGTTCTGTGCACTTGTGAGGGTGTTGCTAGGCAGCTGCTATCGTGTTCTGGGTGGTTGCTAGGGCATTGCGAGGCAGTTGCAATGGTGTTCTGGGTGGTTGCAAGGGCCTTGCTAAGTGGTTGCTATGGTGTTCTGAGTGGTTGATAGGGCATTGCTAGGCGATTGCTATGGTGTTCTGGGTGGTTGCTAGGCGGTTGCTATGGCGTTCTGGGTGGTTGCTAGAGCATTGCTATGGGGTTCTGGGTGGTGGCGAGGCGGTTGCTATGGCATTCTGGGTGGTTGCTAGGGCTTTGCTAAGCAGTTGCTATGATGTTCTGGGTGGTTGCTAGGGCGTTGCTAGGTGGTTGCTACGGTGTTCTGGGTGGTTGCTAGGTGTTGCTAGGCAGTTGCTATGGTGTTCTGGGTGGTTGCTAGGTGGTTGCTATGGTATTCTGGGTGGTTGCTAGGGCATTGCTAGGCAGTTGCTATGGTGTTCTAGGTGGTTGCTAGGGCGTTGCTAGGCGGTTGCTATGGTGTTCTGGGTGGTTGCTAGGGCGTAGCTAGGCAGTTGCTATGGTGTTCTGGGTGGTTGCTAGGGCGTTGCTAGGCGATTCCTATGGTGTTCTGGGTGGTTGCTAGGGCGTTGCTAGGCAGTTGCTATGGTGTTCTGGGTGGATGCTAGGCGGTTGCTAAGGTGTTCTTGGTGGTTGCTAGGGCGTTGCTAGGCAGTTGCTATGGTGTTTTGGGTGGTTGCTGGGCGGTTGCTATGGTGTTCTGGGTGGTTGCTAGGGCGTTGCTAGGCGGTTGCTATGGTGTTCTGGGTGGTTGCTAGGGCGTTGCTAGGTGGTTGCAATGGTGTTCTGGGTGGTTGCTAGGACGTTGCTATGCGATTCCTATGATGTTCTGGGTGGTTGCTAGGTCGTTGCTAGGCGGTTGCTATGGTGTTCTGATGGTTGCTAGGCGGTTGCTATGGTGTTTTGGGTGGTTGCAAGGGCATTGCTAAGCGGTTGCTATGGTGTTCTGGGTGGTTGCTAAGGCGTTGCTAGGCAGTTGCTATGGTGATCTGGATGGTTGCTAGGGCATTGCTAGGCGGTTGTTATGGTGTTCTGGGTGGTTGCTAGGTGGTTGCTATGGTGTGCTGGGTGGTTGCTCGGGCGTTGCCAGGCGGTTGCTATGGTGTTCTGGGTGGTTGCTAGGCAGTTGCTATGGTGTTCTGGGTTGTTGCTAGGGCGTTGCTAGGCAGTTGCAATGGTGTTTGGGGTGGTTGCTCGGCGGTTGCTATGGTGTTCTGGGTGGTTGCTAGGGCGTTGCTAGGTAGTTGCTATGGTGTTTTGGGTGGTTGCTAGGCAGTTGCTGTGGTGTTCTGGGTGGTTGGTAGGGTGTTGGTAGGCAGTTGCTATGGTGTTCTGGGTGGTTGCTAGGAAGTTGCTATGGTGTTCTTGGTGGTTGTTAGGGTGTAGCTAGGCGGTTGCTATGGTGTTCTGGGTAGTTGCTAGGCAGTTGCTATGGTGTTCTGGGTGGTTGCTAGGGCGTTGCTAGGCGATTCCTATGGTGTTCTGGGTGGTTGCTAGGGCGTAGCTAGGCAGTTGCTATGGTGTTCTGGGTGGTTACTAGGCGGTTGCTAAGGTGTTCTTGGTGGTTGCTAGGGCGTTGCTAGGCAGTTGCTATGGTGTTCTGGGTGGTAGCTAGGTCGTTGCTAGGTAGTTGCTATGGTGTTCTGGGTGGTTGCTAGGGTGTTGCTAGGCAGTTGCTATGGTGTTCTGGGTGGTTGCAAGGCAGTTGCTATGGTGTTCTTGGTGGTTGTTAGGGCGTAGCTAGGCGGTTGCTATGGTGTTCTGGGTGGTTGCTAGGGCTTTGCTAAGCAGTTGCTATGGTGTTCTGGGTGGTTGCTAGGGCGTTGCTAGGTGGTTGCTATGGTGTTCTGGGTGGTTGCTAGGGTGTTGCTAGGCAGTTGCTATGGTGTTCCGGGTAGTTGCTAGGCGGTTCCTATGGTGTTCTGGGTGGTTGCTAGGGAATTGCTAGGCAGTTGCTATGGTGTTCTGGGTGGTTGCTAGGGCGTTGCTAGGCGATTCCTATGGTGTTCTGGGTGGTTGCTAGGGCGTTGCTAGGCGGTTGCTATGGTGCTCTGGGTGGTTGCTAGGCAGTTGCTATGGTGTTCTGGGTAGTTGCTAGGGCATTGCTAGGCGGTTGCTATGGTGTTCTGGGTGGTTGCTAGGGCATTGCTATGGTGTTCTGGGTGGTTGCTAGGGCGTTGCTAGGCGGTTGCTATGGTGTTCTGGGTCGTTGCAAGGGCGTTGCTAGGCGGTTGCTATGGTGTTCTGGGTGGTTGCTAGGGCATTGCTATGGTGTTCTGGGTGGTTGCTAGGGCGTTGCTAGGCGGTTGCTATGGTGTTCTGGGTGGTTACTAGGCGGTTGCTAAGGTGTTCTTGGTGGTTGCTCGGGCGTTGCTAGGCAGTTGCTATGGTGTTTTGGGTGGTTGCTGGGCGGTTGCTATGGTGTTCCGGCTGGTTGCTAGGGCGTTGCTAGGCAGTTGCTATGGTGTTCTGGGTGGTTGCTAGGCGATTGCTATGGTGTTCTGGGTGGTTGCTAGGGCGTTGCAAGGTAGTTGTTATGGTGTTTTGGGTGGTTGCTAGGCAGTTGCTATGGTGTTCTGGGTGGTTGCTAGGGTGTTGCTAGGCAGTTGCTATGGTGTTCTGGGTGGTTGCTAGGCAGTTGCTATGGTGTTCTTGGTGGTTGTTAGGGCGTAGCTACGCGGTTGCTATGGTGTTCTGGGTGGTTGCTAGGCGGTTGCTATGGTGTTCTGGGTGGTTGCTAGGGCGTTGCTAGGCAGTTGCTATGGTGTTGGGGTGGTTGCTAGGTGGTTGCTATGGTGTTCTGGGTGGTTGCTAGGGGGTTGCTAGGCAGTTGCTATGGTGTTCTGGGTGGTTGCTAGGTGGTTGCTATGGTATTCTGGGTGGTTGCTAGGGCGTTGCTAGGCAGTTGCTATGGGGTTCCGGGTAGTTGATAGGCAGTTGCTATTGTGTTCTGGGTGGTTGCTAGGGTATTGCTAGGCGGTTGCTATGGTGTACCTGCTGGCTGTTAGGGCATTGCTGGGCAGTTGCTTTGGTGTTCTTGGTGGTTGCTAGGGCGTTGCTAGGCGGTTGCTATGGTGTTCTGGGTGGTTGCTAGGGCGGTGCTAGGCAGTTGCTATGGTGTTCTGGGTGGTTGCTAGGCGGTTGCTATGGTGTTCTGGGTGGTTGCTAGGGCGTTGCTAGGCGATTCCTATGGTGTTCTGGGTGGTTGCTTGGGTGTTGCTAGGCAGTTGCTATGGTGTTCTGGGTGGTTGCTAGGCGGTTGCTAAGGTGTTCTTGGTGGTGGCTAGGGCGTTGCTAGGCAGTTGCTATGGTGTTTTGGGTGGTTGCTGGGCGGTTGCTATGGTGTTCTGGGTGGTTGCTAGGGCGTTGCTAGGTAGTTGCTATGGTGTTCTCGGTGGTTGCTAGGCCGTTGCTTTGGTGTTCTGGGTGGTTGCTAGGCGGTTGCTATGGTGTGCTGGGTGGTTGCTAGGGCCTTGCTAAGCGGTTGCTATGGTGTTCTGAGTGGTTGATAAGGCGTTGCTAGGCAATTGCTATGGTGTTCTGGGTGGTTGCTAGGCGGTTGCTATGGCGTTCTGGGTGGTTGCTAGAGCGTTGCTATGGGGTTCTGGGTGGTTGCTAGGCGGTTGCTATGGCATTCTGGGTGGTTGCTAGAGCTTTGCTAAGCAGTTGCTATGCTGCTCTGGGTGGTTGCTAGGCGGTTGCTATGGTGTTCTGGGTGGTTGCTAGGGCGTTGCTAGGCAGTTGCTATGGTGTTCTGGGTGGTTGCTAGGGCGTTGCTAGGCAGTTGCTATGGTGTTGGGGTGGTTGCTAGGTGGTTGCTATGGTGTTCTGGGTGGTTGCTAGGGCGTTGCTAGGCAGTTGCTATGGTGTTGGGGTGGTTGCTAGGTGGTTGCTATGGTGTTCTGGGTGGTTGCTAGGGCGTTGCTAGGCAGTTGCTATGGTGTTCTGGGTGGTTACTAGGGGGTTGGTATGGTGTTCTGGGTGGTTGCTAGGGCGTTGCTAGGCTGTTGCTATGGTGTTCTGGGTGGTTGCTAGGGCGTTGCTAGGCAGTTGCTATGGTGTTCTGGGTGGTTGCTAGGTGGTTGCTATGGTGTTCTGGGTGGTTGCTCGGGCGTTGCTAGGCGGTTGCTATGGTGTTCTGGGTGGTTGCTAGGGCGTTGCTATGGTGTTCTGGGTGGTTGCTAGGGCATTGCCAGGCAGTTGCTATGGTGTTCTGGGTGGTTGCTAGGGTGTTGCGAGGCAGTTGCAATGGTGTTCTGGGTGGTTGCTAGGTGGTTGCTATGGTGTTCTGGGTGGTTGCTAGGGCGTTGCTAGGCGGTTGCTATGGTGTTCTGGGTGGTTGCGCGGGCGTTGCTAGGCGGTTGCTATGGTGTTCTGGATGGTTGCTAGGCGGTTGCTATGGTGTTCTGGGTGGTTGCTAGGGTGTTGCTATGGTGTTCTGGGTGGTTGTTAGGCGGTTGCTCTGGTGTTCTGGGTGGTTGCTAGGCGGTTCCTATGGTGTTCTGGGTGGTAGCTAGGCGGTTGCTATGGTGTTCTTGGTGGTTGCTAGGTCGTTGCTTGGCAGTTGCTATGGTGTTCTGGGTGGTTGCTAGGAGGTTGCTATGGTGTTCTGGGTGGTTGCTAGGCTGTTGCTATGGTGTTCTGGGTGGTTGCTAGGGCATTGCTAGGCAGTTGCTATGGTGTTCTGGGTGGTTGCTAGGGCGTTACTATGGTGTTCTGCGTCGTTGTTAGGGCGTTGCTAGGCAGTTGCTATGGTGTTCTGGGTGGTTGCTACGGCGTTGCTATGGTGTTCTGGGTGGTAGCTTGGCGGTTGCTATTGTGTTCTGGGTGGTTGCTAGGCGGTTGCTATGGTGTTCTGGGTGGTTGCTAGGGCGTTGCTAGGCAGTTGCTATGGTGTGCTGGGTGGTTGCAAGGCGGTTGCTATGGTGTTCTTGGACCTTGCTAAGGCATTGCTAGGCGGTTGCTATGGTGTTCTGGGTGGTTGCTAGGGCCTTGCTAGGCGGTGGCTATGGTGTTTGGGGTGGTTGCTAGATGGTTGCTATGGTGTTCTGAGAGGTTGGTAGGGCATTGCTAGGCGGTTGCTATGGTGTTCTGGGAGGTTGCTAGGGCATTGCTAGGCTGTTGCTATGGTGTTCTGGGTGGTTGCTAGGGCGTTGCTAGGCGGTTGCTATGGTGTTCTGGGTGGTTGTTAGGGTGTTGCTCGGCAGTTGCGATGGTGTTCTGGGTGGTTGCTAGGGCGTTGCTAGGCAGTTGCTATGGTGTTCTGGGTGGTTGCTAGGGTGTTGCTATGGTGTTCTGAGTGGTTGTTAGGGCGTTGCTAGGCAGTTGCTATGGTGTTCTGGGTGGTTGCTAGGGCGTTGCTATGGTGTTCTGGGTGGTAGCTAGGCGGTTGCTATTGTGTACTGGGTGGTTGCTAGGCGGTTGCTATGGTGTTCTGGGTGGTTGCTAGGGCATTGCTAGGCACTTGCTATGGTGTGCTGGGTGGTTGCTAGGCGGTTGCTATGGTGTTCTGGGACGTTGCTAGGGCATTGCTAGGCGGTTGCTATGGTGTTCTGGGTGGTTGCTAGGGCCTTGCTAGGCGGTTGCTATGGTGTTTTGGGTGGTTGCTAGATGGTTGCTATGGTGTTCTGAGACGTTGGTAGGGCATTGCTAGGCGGTTGCTATGGTGTTCTGGGAGGTTGCTAGGGCATTGCTAGGCTGTTGCTATGGTGTTCTGGGTGGTTGCTAGGGCGTTGCTAGGCGGTTGCTATGGTGTTCTGGGTGGTTGTTAGGGTGTTGCTAGGCAGTTGCGATGGTGTTCTGGGTGGTTGCTAGGCGGTTGCTATGGTGTTCTGGGTGGTTGCTAGGGCGTTGTTAGGCATTTGCTATGGTGTTTTGGGTGGTTGCTAGATGGTTGCTATGGTGTTCTGGGTGGTTGCTAGGGCGTTGCTAGGCAGTTGCTATGGTGTTCTGGGTGGATGCTAGGCGGTTGCTTTGGTGTTCTGGGTGGTTGCTCGGGCGTTGCTAGGCAGTTGCTACGGTGTTCTGGGTGGTTGCTAGGCGGTTGCAATGGTGTTTTGGGTGGTTGCTAGGCGGTTGCTATGGCTTTCTGGGTGGTTTCGAGGGCATTGCTAGGCAGTTGCTATGGTGTTCTGGGTGGTTGCTAGGCGGTTGCTATGGTGTTCTGGGTGGTTGCTAGGGCGTTGCTAGGCAATTGCTATGGTGTTCTGGCTGGTTGCTAGGCGGTTGCTAAGGTGTTCTTGGTGGTTGCTCGGGCGTTGCTAGGCAGTTGCTATGGTGTTTTGGGTGGTTGCTGGGCGGTTGCTATGGTGTTCTGGGTGGTTGCTAGGGCGTTGCTAGGCAGTTGCTATGGTGTTCTGGGAGGTTGCTAGGGCATTGCTAGGCTGTTGCTATGGTGTTCTGGGTGGTTGCTTGGGCGTTGCTAGGCGGTTGCTATGGTGTTCTCGGTGGTTGTTAGGGTGTTGCTAGGCAGTTGCTATGGTGTTCTGGGTGGTTGCTAGGCGGTTGCTATGGTGTTCTGGGTGGTTGCTAGGGCGTTGTTAGGCAGTTGCTATGGTGTTTTGGGTGGTTGCTAGGTGGTTGCTATGGTGTTCTGGGTGGTTGCTAGGGCATTGCTAGGCAGTTGCTATGGTGTTCTGGGTGGTTGCTAGGCGGTTGCTATGGTGTTCTGGGTGGTTGCTCGGGCGTTGATAGGCAGTTGCTACGGTGTTCTGGGTGGTTGCTAGGCGGTTGCTATGGTGTTCTGGGTGGTTGCTAGGCGGTTGCTATGGTGTTCTGGGTGGTTTCTTGGGCGTTGCTAGGCAGTTGCTATGGTGTTCTGGGTGGTTGGTAGGCGGTTGCTATGGTGTTCTGGGTGGTTGCTAGGGCGTTGCTAGGCAATTGCTATGGTGTTCTGCGTGGTTGCTAGGGGGTTGCTAAGGTGTTCTTGGTGGGTGCTAGGGCGTTGCTAGGCAGTTGCTATGGTGTTTTGGGTGGTTGCTGGGCGGTTGCTATGGTGTTCTGGGCGGTTGCTAGGGCGTTTCTAGGCAGTTGCTATGGTGTTCTTGGTGGTTGCTAGGCGATTGCTATGGTGTTCTGGGTGGTTGCTAGGGCGTTGCTACGCAGTTGCTATGGTGTTTTGGGTGGTTGCTAGGTGGTTGCTATGGTGTTCTGGGTGGTTGCTAGGGTGTTGCTAGGCAGTTGCTATGGTTTTCTGGGTGGTTTCTAGGCAGTTGCTATGGTGTTCTTGGTGGTTGTTAGGGCGTTGCTAGGCGGTTGCTATGGTGTTTTGGGTGGTTGCTAGGGCGTTGCTTGGCAGTTGCTATAGTGTTCTGGGTGGTTGCTAGGCTGTTGCTATGGTGTTTTGGGTGGTTGCTAGGCAGTTGCTATGGTGTTCTGAATATTTGCTTGGGCATTGCTCGACAGTTGCTATGTTGTTCTTGTTGTTGCTAGGGCGTTGATGTGTCTTGTTTGGGGATCGAGTGAAAACTGGGAGAAGTAGTGAACTGTACGATCACGAAATTATTTGGAATATTAACAAGGAAGGAAGGAAGGAAAGAAGGAACTAATGAGGGAAGTGAGGAAAGAAGGAATATAGGAAAAAAAGAAGGAAATCAAAGGAAGGCAGGAAAGAACAAAGGAAAGAAGGCGAGGATGGATGGAAAGAAACAGAGGAATGAAGGAAAGAAGGAAGCAAAGAAGGAAGGAAAGGAAGAAGGGAAGAAGAAGGATTTAAGTAAAGATAGAAGGAAGGAAGGAAGTGAGGAAGAAGAAATGAAAAACAGAAGGAAAGAGAGAAGGAAAGAAAAAGTAAAGAAAGGAAGAGGGAAGGAAAGAGAGGGAAAGCAGAAAGAAGAAAGGAAGAAAGATAAGAAGGATATGAAGGAATGAAAGAAGGCATGATGTATGGAAAGAAAAACTAAGGAAGGTAGGAAAGAAAATTGGTAGAGAGGAAGAATGGGAGGAACGATGAAAGGCAGCATAGAAGGAAGTAAAGTAGGAAAGAAGGAACGAAGAAAGGAAGGAAGGAACGAAGGAAAGAAATAGGAGGGAAAAAGAAAGAAGGAATGACAGAAAATATAAGGAAGGAAAGCAGTAAGGAAGCAGTAGTCTCAACAGAGCCAGATTGTAGTCTTACAGCCTGAGAAACTGACAGTTACAGCAGGTGGTCAGAACACCTGGCACAAGATTCCATTTGCTTAATGGCCCTATTGTGATGTCATAATGCCAATGTTAAGTCTATGGGGGGGAAAAATTTATAGTTTTTTATTAATAACTCAAAAAGTATAAAAGTTACAAAGATGAAAAATACATTGCACAGGAGTCCCAAGTAAGACCTACGCAACGCAGTTTGAATGAAGTTTCTACGATAAACGGTTGAGGCCGCATTAAGTGTGTTAGAAGAATAATAATAATAACTAGATAATGTAATTCCAGGGAATTACGTGTGCATTGAAAATGCAAAGTGTAGTTGCATAAGGTGGAGTTTGTAACATATCATTGCATTAAGATATTGGTAGCTACGTTTTTAGTAAGATAATTTTGGTCGTGGTGAGGACTTTTATTTTGAAACAGATGTGGACTGAGGAAACAGTTTGCGGGAGTCAGAGTTGATGACAACTGTCATATGGAAATTTTTAATAGTGACATTTTTTAATAGTGAAGAATTGTAGTAAGGACTTATATTTTGAGACAGGATTGGGCAGAAGAAACAGTTGCCGGAAGTCATAGTCGAAAACAATCAGGAATTGGAATGGCTGAAAGGTTGATAAGTTGAGTAGCTTAAAAAGTTACATTTTTTATTGTAATTTGACATAATGAGGACTGGCTGTAACAGTTGTTAGGCAGTTGCTATGGTGTTCTGTGTACTTGTGAGGGTGTTGCTAGGCAGCTGCTATCGTGTTCTGGGTGGTTGCTAGGGCATTGCTAGGCAGTTGCAATGGTGTTCTGGGTGGTTGATAGGGCGTTGCTAGGCGATTGCTATGGTGTTCTGGGTGGTTGCTAGGCGGTTGCTATGGCGTTCTGGGTGGTTGCTAGAGCGTTGCTATGGGGTTCTGGGTGGTTGCTAGAGGGTTGCTATGGCATTCTGGGTGGTTGCTAGGGCTTTGCTAAGCAGTTGCTATGATGTTCTGGGTGGTTGCTAGGGCGTTGCTAGGTGGTTGCTTTGGTGTTCTGGGTGGTTGCTAGGGTGTTGCTAGGCAGTTGCTATGCTGTTCTGGGTGGTTGCCATGCCGTTGCTATGGTGTTCTGGGTGGTTGCTAGGGCGTTGCTCGGCAGTTGCTTTGGTGTTCTGGGTGGTTGCTAGGGCGTTGCTAGGCAGTTGCTTTGGTGTTCTGGGTGGTTGCTAGGGCGTTGCTAGGCAGTTGCCATGGTGTTCTGGGTGGTTGCTTGGGCGTTGCTAGGCAGTTGCTTTGGTGTTCTGGGTGGTTGCTAGGGCATTGCTAGGCAGTTGCTATGGTGTTCTGGGTGGTTGTTAGGGTGGTTGCTATGGCGTTCTGGGTGGTTGCTAGGGCATTGCTAAGCAGTTGCTATGGTGTTCTGGGTGGTTGCTACGGCGTTGCTAGGCGGTTGCTATGGTGTTCTGGGTGGTGGCTAGGGTGTTGCTAGGCAGTTGCTATGGTGTTCTGGGTGGTTGTTATGGTGTTCTGGGTGGTTGCTAGGGCGTTGCTAGGCGGTTGCTATGGTGTTCTGGGTGGTTGCTCGGGCGTTGCTAGGCGGTTGCTATGGTGTTTTGGGTGGGTGCTAGGACATGGCTATGGTGTTCTGGGTGGTTGCTAGGGCGTTGCTAGGCAGTTGCAATGGTGTTCTGGATGGTTGCTAGGCGGTTGCTTTGGTGTTCTGGGTGGTTGCTAGGGTGTTGCTATGGTGTTGTGGGTGGTTGCTAGGCGGTTGCTATGGTGTTCTGGGTGGTAGCTAGGCGGTTGCTATGGTGTTCTGGGTGGTAGCTAGGTCGTTGCTAGGCAGTTGCTATGGTGTTCTGGGTGGTTGCTAGGCGGTTGCTAAGGTGTTCTGTGTGGTTGCTAGGCCGTTGCTATGGTGTTCTGGGTGGTTGCTAGGGCGTTGCTAGGCAGTTGCTATGGTGTTCTGATGGTTGCTAGGCGGTGGGTATGGTGTTCTCGCTGGTTGCCAGGCCTTAGCTAGGCAGTTGCTATGATGTTCTGGGTGGTTGCTAGGGCGTTGCTATGGTGTTCTGGGTGGTAGCAAGGCGGTTGCTATTGTGTTCTGGGTGGTTGCTAGGGCGTTGCTAGGCAGTTGCTATGGTGTTCTGGGTGGTTGCTGGGGCGTTGCTGAGGTGTTGTGGGTGGTAGCTAGGCGGTTGCTTTTGTGTTCTGGGTGGTTGCTAGGGCGTTGCTAGGCGGTTGTTTTGGTGTTCTGGGTGGTAGCTAGGTCGTTGCTAGGCAGTTGCTATGGTGTTCTGGGTGGTTGCTAGGCGGTTGCTATGGTGTTCTGGGTGGTTGCTAGGCGGTTGCTTTGGTGTTCTGGGTGGTTGCTAGGGCGTTGCTAGGCAGTTGCTATGGTGTTCTGATGGTTGCTAGGCGGTTGCTATGGTGTTCTGGGTGGTTGCTAGGGCGTTGCTAGGCAGTTGCTATGGTGTTCTGGGTGGTTGCTAGGGCGTTGCTATGGTGTTCTGGGTGGTAGCTAGGCGGTTGCTATTGTGTTCTGGGTGGTTGCTAGGGCGTTGCCAGGCGGTTGCTATGGTGTTCTGGGTGGTTGTTAGGGTGTTGCTAGGCAGTTGCTATGGTGGTCTGTGTGGTTGCTAGGCGGTTGCTATGGTGTTCTGGGTGGTTGCTAGGGCGTGGCTAGGCAGTTGCTATGGTGTTCTGGGTGGTTGGTAGGCGGCTGCTATGGTGTTCTGGGTGGGTGCTCGGGTGTTGCTAGGCAGTTGCTATGGTGTTCTGGGTGGTTGCTAGGCCGTTGCTATGGTCTTCTGGGTGGTTGCTAGGCGGTTGCTATGGTGTTCTGGGTGGTTGCTAGGCGGTTGCTATGGTCTTCTGGGTGGTTGCTAGGCGGTTGCTATGGTGTTCTGGGTGGTTGCTAGGCGGTTGCTATGGTGTTCTGGGTGGTTTCTAGGGCGTTGCTAGGCCGTTTCTGATGGTTGCTAGGCGGTTGCTATGGTGTTCTGGGTGGTTGCTAGGGCGTTGCTAGGGCGTTTCTGATGGTTGCTAGGCGGTTGCTATTGTGTTCTGGGTGGTTGCTAGGGCGTTGCTAGGCGGTTGCTATGGTGTTCTGGGTGGTTGTTAGGGTGTTGCTAGGCAGTTGCTATGGTATTTTGGGTGGTTGCTAGGTGGTTGCTATGGTGTTCTGGGTGGTTGCTAGGGCGTTGCTAGGCAGTTGCTATGGTGTTCTGGGTGGTTGCTAGGCGGTTGCTATGGTGTTCTGGGTGGGTGCTCGGGTGTTGCTAGGCAGTTGCTATGGTGTTCTGGGTGGTTGCTAGGCGGTTGCTATGGTCTTCTGGGTGGTTGCTAGGCGGTTGCTATGGTGTTCTGGGTGGTTGCTAGGCGGTTGCTATGGTCTTCTGGGTGGTTGCTAGGCGGTTGCTATGGTGTTCTGGGGGGTTGCTAGGCGGTTGCTATGGTGTTCTGGGTGGTTGCTAGGGCGTTGCTAGGCCGTTTCTGATGGTTGCTAGGCGGTTGCCATGGTGTTCTGGTTGGTTGCTAGGGCGTTGCTAGGGCGTTTCTGATGGTTGCTAGGCGGTTGCTATTGTGTTCTGGGTGGTTGCTAGGGCGTTGCTAGGCGGTTGCTATGGTGTTCTGGGTGGTTGTAAGGGTGTTGTTAGGCAGTTGCTATGGTGTTCTGGGTGGTTGCTAGGTGGTTGCTATGATGTTCTGGGTGGTTGCTAGGGTGTTGCTAGGCATTTGTTATGGTGTTCTGGGTGGTTGCAATGCGGTTGCTATGGTGTTCTGGGTGGTTGCTAGGTGGTTGCTATGATGTTCTGGCTGGTTGCTAGGGCGTTGCTAGGCGGTTGCTATGGTGTTCTGGGTGGTTGCTCGGGCGTTGCTAGGCGGTTGCTATGGTGTTCTGGGTGGTTGCTAGGGCGTTGCTATGGTGTTCTGGGGGGTTGCTAGGTCGTTGCTAGGCAGTTGCTATGGTGTTCTGGATAGTTGCTAGGCGGTTGCTATGGTGTTCTGGGTGGTTGCTAGGGTGTTGCTATGGTGTTCTGGGTGGTTGTTAGGCGGTTGCTCTGGTGTTCTGGGTGGTTGCTAGGCGGTTGCTATGGTGTTCTGGGTGGTAGCAAGGCGGTTGCAATGGTGTTCTGGGTGGTTGCTAGATCATTGCTAGGCAGTTGCTATGGTGTTCTGTGTTGTTGCTAGGTGGTTGCTATGGTGTTCTGGGTGGTTGCTAGGCGGTTGCTATGGTGTTCTGGGTGGTTGCTATGCAGTTGCTATGGCGTTCTGATGGTTGCTATGCGGTTGCTATGGTGTTCTGGGTGGTTGCTAGGGCGTTGCTAGGCAGTTGCTATGGTGTTCTGGGTGGTTGCTAGGCAGTTGCTATGGTGTTCTGGGTGGTAGCTAGGCGGTTGCTATTGTGTTCTGGGTGGTTGCTAGGTGGTTACTATGGTGTTCTGGGTGGTTGCTAGGGCGTTGCTAGGCAGTGGCTATGTTGTGCTGGGTGGTTGCTAGGCGGTTGCTATGGTGTTCTGGGAGGTTGCTAGGGCATTGCTAGGCGGTTGCTATGGTGTGCTGTGTGGTGGCTAGGGCCTTGCTAGGCGGGTGCTATGGTGTTCTGGGGGGGTGCTAGGGCATTGCTAGGCTGTTGCTATGGTGTTCTGGGTGGTTGCTAGGGCGTTGCTAGGTGGTTGCTATGGTGTTGTGGGTGGTTGTTGGGGTGTGGCTAGGCAGTTGCTGTGGTGTTCTGGGTGGTTGCTAGGCGGTTGCTATGGTGTTCTGGGTGGTTGCTAGGGCGTTGCTAGGCAGTTGCTATGGTGTTTTGGGTGGTTGCTAGGTGGTTGCTATGGTGTTCTGGGTGGTTGCTTGGGCGTTGCTAGGCAGTTGCTATGGTGTTCTGGGTGGTTGCTAGGCGGTTGCTATGGTGTTCTGGGTGGTTGCTAGGGCGTTGCTAGGCAGTTGCTATGGTGTTCTGGGTGGTTGTTAGGCGGTTGCTCTGGTGTTCTGGGTGGTTGCTAGGCGGTTCCTATGGTGTTCTGGGTGGTAGCTAGGCGGTTGCTATGGTGTTCTTGGTGGTTGCTAGGTCGTTGCTTGGCAGTTGCTATGGTGTTCTGGGTGGTTGCTAGGAGGTTGCTATGGTGTTCTGGGTGGTTGCTAGGCTGTTGCTATGGTGTTCTGGGTGGTTGCTAGGGCATTGCTAGACAGTTGCTATGGTGCTCTGGGTGGGTGCTAGGGCGGTACTATGGTGTTGTGCGTCGTTGTAGGGGCGTTGCCAGGCAGTTGCAATGGTGTTTTGGGTGGTTGCTAGGGCGTTGCTATGGTGTTCTGGGTGGTAGCTAGGCGGTTGCTATTGTGTTCTGGGTGGTTGCTAGGCGGTTGCTATGGTGTTCTGGGTGGTTGCTAGGGCGTTGCTAGGCAGTTGCTATGGTGTGCTGGGTGGTTGCAAGGCGGTTGCTATGGTGTTCTTGGACGTTGCTAAGGCATTGCTAGGCGGTTGCTATGGTGTTCTGGGTGGTTGCTAGGGCCTTGCTAGGCGGTTGCTATGGTGTTTTGGGTGGTTGCTAGATGGTTGCTATGGTGTTCTGAGACGTTGGTAGGGCATTGCTAGGCGGTTGCTATGGTGTTCTGGGAGGTTGC
The DNA here is from genome assembly GCA_029721435.1 of Gymnothorax reevesii. Lineage (NCBI taxonomy): Eukaryota > Metazoa > Chordata > Actinopteri > Anguilliformes > Muraenidae > Gymnothorax > Gymnothorax reevesii. The sequence goes on from CM056585.1 coordinate 39,600,884, forward strand.
TAGGGCATTGCTAGGCCGTTGCTATGGTGTTCTGGGTGGTTGCTAGGGCGTTGCTAGGCGGTTGCTATGGTGTTCTGGGTGGTTGTTAGGGTGTTGCTCGGCAGTTGCGATGGTGTTCTGGGTGGTTGCTAGGGCGTTGCTAGGCAGTTGCTATGGTGTTCTGGGTGGTTGCTAGGGTGTTGCTATGGTGTTCTGAGTGGGTGTTAGGGCGTTGCTAGGCAGTTGCTATGGTGTTCTGGGTGGTGGCTAGGGCGGTGCTATGGTGTTCTGGGTGGGAGCTAGGTGGGTGCAATTGTGGAGTGGGTGGTTGCTAGGCGGTTGCTATGGTGTTCTGGGTGGTTGCTATGGCGTTGCTAGGCAGTTGCTATGGTGTTCTGGGTGGTTGTTAGGCAGTTGCTATGGTGTTCTGGGACGTTGCTAGGGCATTGCTAGGCGGTTGCTGTGGTGTTCTGGGTGGTTGCTAGGCCCTTACTAGGCGGTTGCTATGGTGTTTTGGATGGTTGCTAGATGGTTGCTATGGTGTTCTGAGACGTTGGTAGGGCATTGCTAGGCGGTTGCTATGGTGTTCTGGGAGGTTGCTTGGGCATTGCTAGGCTGTTGCTATGGTGTTCTGGGTGGTTGCTAGGGCGTTGCTAGGCGGTTGCTATGGTGTTCTGGGTGGTTGGTAGGGTGTGGCTAGGCAGTTGCGATGGTGTTCTGGGTGGTGGCTAGGCGGTTGCTGTGGTGTTCGGGGTGGTTGCTAGGGCGTTGTTAGGCCTTTGCTTTGGTGTTTTGGGTGGTTGCTAGGTGGTTTCTATGGTGTTCTGGGTGGTTGCTAGGGCGTTGCTAGGCAGTTGCTATGGTGTTCTGGGTGGTTGCTAGGCGGTTGCTTTGGTGTTCTGGGTGGGTGCTCGGGCGTGGCTAGGCAGATGCTACGGTGTTCTGGGTGGTTGCTAGGCGGATGCAAAGGTGTTTTGGGTGGTTGCTAGGCGGATGCTATGGCTTTCTGGGTGGTTTCGAGGGCATTGCTAGGCAGTTGCTATGGTGTTCTGGGTGGTTGCTAGGCGGTTGCTATGGTGTTCTGGGTGGTTGCTAGGGCGTTGCTAGGCAATTGCTATGGTGTTCTGGCTGGTTGCTAGGCGGTTGCTAAGGTGTTCTTGGTGGTTGCTAGGGCGTTGCTAGGCAGTTGCTATGGTGTTTTGGGTGGTTGCTGGGCGGTTGCTATGGTGTTCTGGGTGGTTGCTAGGGCGTTGCTAGGCAGTTGCTATGGTGTTCTGGGAGGTTGCTAGGGCATTGCTAGGCTGTTGCTATGGTGTTCTGGGTGGTTGCTAGGGCGTTGCTAGGCGGTTGCTATGGTGTTCTGGGTGGTTGTTAGGGTGTTGCTAGGCAGTTGCTGTGGTGTTCTGGGTGGTTGCTAGGCGGTTGCTATGGTGTTCTGGGTGGTTGCTAGAGCGTTATTAGGCAGTTGCTATGGTGTTTTGGGTGGTTGCTAGGTGGTTGCTATGGTGTTCTGGGTGGTTGCTAGGGCGTTGGTAGGCAGTTGCTATGGTGTTCTGGGTGGTTGCTAGGCGGTTGCTATGGTGTTGTGGGTGGTTGCTCGGGCGTTGGTAGGCAGTTGCTACGGTGTTCTGGGTGGTTGCTAGGCGGTTGCTATGGTGTTCTGGGTGGTTGCTAGGCGGTTGCTATGGTGTTCTGGTTGGTTTCTAGGGCGGTGCTAGGCAGTTGCTATGGTGTTCTGGGTGGTTGGTAGGCGGTTGCTATGGTGTTCTGGGTGGTTGCTAGGGCGTTGCTAGGCAATTGCTATGGTGTTCTGGGTGGTTGTTAGGCGGTTGCTAAGGTGTTCTTCGTGGTTCCTAGGGCGTTGCTAGGCAGTTGCTATGGTGTTTTGGGTGGTTGCTGGGCGGTTGCTATGGTGTTCTGGGGGGTTCCTAGGGCGTGTCTAGGCAGTTCCTATGGTGTTGTTGGTGGTTGCTAGGCGATTGCTATGGTGTTCTGGGTGCTTGCTAGGGCGTTGCTACGCAGTTGCTATGGTGTTTTGGGTGGTTGCTAGGTGGTTGCTATGGTGTTCTGGGTGGTTGCTAGGGTGTTGCTAGGCAGTTGCTATGGTTTTCTGGGTGGTTTCTAGGCAGTTGCTATGGTGTTCTCGGTGGTTGTTAGGTCGTTGCTAGGCGGTTGCTATGGTGTTTTGGGTGGTTGCTAGGGCGTTGCTTGGCAGTTTCTATAGTGTTCTGGGTGGTTGCTAGGCAGTTGCTATGGTGTTTTGGGTGGTTGCTAGGCAGTTGCTATGGTGTTCTGAATATTTGCTTGGGCATTGCTCGACAGTTGCTATGTTGTTCTTGTTGTTGCTAGGGCGTTGATGTGTCTTGTTTGGGGATCGAGTGAAAACTGGGAGAAGTAGTGAACTGTACGATCACGAAATTATTTGGAATATTAACAAGGAAGGAAGGAAGGAAAGAAGGAACTAATGAGGGAAGTGAGGAAAGAAGGAATATAGGAAAAAAAGAAGGAAATCAAAGGAAGGCAGGAAAGAACAAAGGAAAGAAGGCGAGGATGGATGGAAAGAAACAGAGGAATGAAGGAAAGAAGGAAGCAAAGAAGGAAGGAAAGGAAGAAGGGAAGAAGAAGGATTTAAGTAAAGATAGAAGGAAGGAAGGAAGTGAGGAAGAAGAAATGAAAAACAGAAGGAAAGAGAGAAGGAAAGAAAAAGTAAAGAAAGGAAGAGGGAAGGAAAGAGAGGGAAAGCAGAAAGAAGAAAGGAAGAAAGATAAGAAGGATATGAAGGAATGAAAGAAGGCATGATGGATGGAAAGAAAAACTAAGGAAGGTAGGAAAGAAAATCGGTAGAGAGGAACAATGGGAAGAAGGATGAAAGGCAGGATAGAAGGAAGTAAAGTAGGAAGGAAGGAACGAATAAAGGAAGGAAGGAACGAAGCAAAGAAATAGGAGGGAGAAAGAAAGAAGGAATGACAGAAAATATAAGGAAGGAAAGCAGTAAGGAAGCAGTAGTCTCAACAGAGCCAGATTGTAGTCTTACAGCCTGAGAAACTGACAGTTACAGCAGGTGGTCAGAACACCTGGCACAAGATTCCATTTGCTTAATGGCCCTATTGTGATGTCATAATGCCAATGTTAAGTCTATGGGGGGGAAAAATTTATAGTTTTTTATTAATAACTCAAAAAGTATAAAAGTTACAAAGATGAAAAATACATTGCACAGGAGTCCCAAGTAAGACCTACGCAACGCAGTTTGAATGAAGTTTCTACGATAAACGGTTGAGGCCGCATTAAGTGTGTTAGAAGAATAATAATAATAACTAGATAATGTAATTCCAGGGAATTACGTGTGCATTGAAAATGCAAAGTGTAGTTGCATAAGGTGGAGTTTGTAACATATCATTGCATTAAGATATTGGTAGCTACGTTTTTAGTAAGATAATTTTGGTCGTGGTGAGGACTTTTATTTTGAAACAGATGTGGACTGAGGAAACAGTTTGCGGGAGTCAGAGTTGATGACAACTGTCATATGGAAATTTTTAATAGTGACATTTTTTAATAGTGAAGAATTGTAGTAAGGACTTATATTTTGAGACAGGATTGGGCAGAAGAAACAGTTGCCGGAAGTCATAGTCGAAAACAATCAGGAATTGGAATGGCTGAAAGGTTGATAAGTTGAGTAGCTTAAAAAGTTACATTTTTTATTGTAATTTGACATAATGAGGACTGGCTGTAACAGTTGTTAGGCAGTTGCTATGGTGTTCTGTGTACTTGTGAGGGTGTTGCTAGGCAGCTGCTATCGTGTTCTGGGTGGTTGCTAGGGCATTGCTAGGCAGTTGGAATGGTGTTCTGGGTGGTTGGTAGGCCGTTGCTAGGCGATTGCTTTGGTGTTCTGGGTGGTTGCTAGGGGGTTGCTATGGCGTTCTGGGTGGTTGCTAGAGCGTTGCTATGGGGTTCTGGGTGGTTGCTAGAGGGTTGCTATGGCATTCTGGGTGGTTGCTAGGGCTTTGCTAAGCAGTTGCTATGATGTTCTGTGTGGTTGCTAGGGGGGTGCTAGGTGGTTGCTTTGGTGTTCTGGGTGGTTGCTAGGGTGTTGCTAGGCAGTTGCTATGCTGTTCTGGGTGGTTGCCATGCCGTTGCTATGGTTTTCTGGGTGGTTGCTCGGGCGTTGCTCGGCAGTTGCTTTGGTGTTCTGGGTGGTTGCTAGGGCGTTGCTAGGCAGTTGCTTTGGTGTTCTGGGTGGTTGCTAGGGCGTTGCTAGGCAGTTGCCATGGTGTTCTGGGTGGTTGCTAGGGCGTTGCTAGGCAGTTGCTTTGGTGTTCTGGGTGGTTGCTAGGGCGTTGCTAGGCAGTTGCTATGGTGTTCTGGGTGGTTGTTAGGGTGGTTGCTATGGCGTTCTGGGTGGTTGCTAGGGCATTCCTAAGCAGTTCCTATGGTGTTCTGGGTGGTTGCTACGGCGTTGCTAGGCGGTTGCTATGGTGTTCTGGGTGGTGGCTAGGGTGTTGCTAGGCAGTTGCTATGGTGTTCTGGGTGGTTGCTATGGTGTTCTGGGTGGTTGCTAGGGCGTTGCTAGGCGGTTGCTATGGTGTTCTGGGTGGTTGCTCGGGCGTTGCTAGGCGGTTGCTATGGTGTTTTGGGTGGGTGCTAGGCCATTGCTTTGGTGTTTGGGGTGGTTGCTAGGGCGTTGCTAGGATGTTGCAATGGTGTTCTGGATGGTTGCTAGGCGGTTGCTATGGTGTTCTGGGTGGTTGCTAGGGTGTTGCTATGGTGTTGTGGGTGGTTGCTAGGCGGTTGCTATGGTGTTCTGGGTGGTAGCTAGGCGGTTGCTATGGTGTTCTGGGTGGTAGCTAGGTCGTTGCTAGGCAGTTGCTATGGTGTTCTGGGTGGTTGCTAGGCGGTTGCTAAGGTGTTCTGGGTGGTTGGTAGGCGGTTGCTATGGTGTTCTGGGTGGTTGCTAGGGCGTTGCTAGGCAGTTGCTATGGTGTTCTGATGGTTGCTAGGCGGTTGCTATGGTGTTCTCGGTGGTTGCCAGGGCTTTGCTAGGCAGTTGCTATGATGTTCTGGGTGGTTGCTAGGGCGTTGCTATGGTGTTCTGGGTGGTAGCAAGGCGGTTGCTATTGTGTTCTGGGTGGTTGCTAGGGCGTTGCTAGGCAGTTGCTATGGTGGTGTGGGTGGTTGCTAGGGCGTTGCTAAGGTGTTCTGGGTGGTAGCTAGGCGGTTGCTATTGTGTTCTGGGTGGTTGCTAGGGCGTTGCTAGGCGGTTGCTTTGGTGTTCTGGGTGGTAGCTAGGTCGTTGCTAGGCAGTTGCTATGGTGTTCTGGGTGGTTGCTAGGCGGTTGCTATGGTGTTCTGGGTGGTTGCTAGGCGGTTGCTTTGGTGTTCTGGGTGGTTGCTAGGGCGTTGCTAGGCAGTTGCTATGGTGTTCTGATGGTTGCTAGGCGGTTGCTATGGTGTTCTGGGTGGTTGCTAGGGCGTTGCTAGGCAGTTGCTATGGTGTTCTGGGTGGTTGCTAGGGCGTTGCTATGGTGTTCTGGGTGGTAGCTAGGCGGTTGCTATTGTGTTCTGGGTGGTTGCTAGGGCGTTGCTAGGCGGGTGCTATGGTGGTCTGGGGCGTTGTTAGGGTGTTGCTAGGCAGTTGCTTTGGTGTTTTGGGTGGTTGCTAGGCGGTTGCTATGGTGTTGTGGGTGGTTGCTAGGGCGTTGCTAGGCAGTTGCTATGGTGTTCTGGGTGGTTGCTAGGCGGCTGCTATGGTGTTCTGGGTGGGTGCTCGGGTGTTGCTAGGCAGTTGCTATGGTGTTCTGGGTGGTTGCTAGGCCGTTGCTATGGTCTTCTGGGTCGTTGCTAGGGCGTTGCTATGGTGTTCTGGGTGGTTGCTAGGCGGTTGCTATGGTCTTCTGGGTGGTTGCTAGGCGGTTGCTATGGTGTTCTGGGTGGTTGCTAGGCGGTTGCTATGGTGTTGTGGGTGGTTTGTAGGGCGTTGCTAGGCCGTTTCTGATGGTTGCTAGGCGGTTGCTATGGTGTTCTGGGTGGTTGCTAGGGCGTTGCTAGGGCGTTTCTGATGGTTGCTAGGCGGTTGCTATTGTGTTCTGGGTGGTTGCTAGGGCGTTGCTAGGCGGTTGCTATGGTGTTCTGGGTGGTTGTTAGGGTGTTGCTAGGCAGTTGCTATGGTATTTTGGGTGGTTGCTAGGTGGTTGCTATGGTGTTCTGGGTGGTTGCTAGGGCGTTGCTAGGCAGTTGCTATGGTGTTCTGGGTGGTTGCTAGGCGGCTGCTATGGTGTTCTGGGTGGGTGCTCGGGTGTTGCTAGGCAGTTGCTATGGTGTTCTGGGTGGTTGCTAGGCCGTTGCTATGGTCTTCTGGGTGGTTGCTAGGCGGTTGCTATGGTGTTCTGGGTGGTTGCTAGGCGGTTGCTATGGTCTTCTGGGTGGTTGCTAGGCGGTTGCTATGGTGTTCTGGGTGGTTGCTAGGCGGTTGCTATGGTGTTCTGGGTGGTTGCTAGGGCGTTGCTAGGCCGTTTCTGATGGTTGCTAGGCGGTTGCCATGGTGTTCTGGGTGGTTGCTAGGGCGTTGCTAGGGCGTTTCTGATGGTTGCTAGGCGGTTGCTATTGTGTTCTGGGTGGTTGCTAGGGCGTTGCTAGGCGGTTGCTATGGTGTTCTGGGTGGTTGTTAGGGTGTTGCTAGGCAGTTGCTATGGTGTTCTGGGTGGTTGCTAGGCGGTTGCTATGGTGTTCTGTGTGGTTGCTAGCGCGTTGCTATGGTATTTTGGGTGGTTGCTAGGTGGTTGCTATGGTGTTCTGGGTGGTTGCTAGGGCGTTGCTAGCCAGTGGCCAGGGTGTTCTGGGTGGTTGCTAGGCGGTTGCTATGGTGTTCTGGGTGGTTGCTCGGGTGTTGCTAGGCAGTTGCTATGGTGTTCTGGGTGGTTGCTAGGCGGTTGTTATGGTCTTCTGGGTGGTTGCTAGGCGGTTGCTATGGTGTTCTGGGTGGTTGCTAGGCGGTTGCTATGGTGTTCTGGGTGGTTGCTAGGGCGTTGCTAGGCAGTTGCTATGGTGTTCTGGGTGGTTGCTAGGCGGTTGCTATGGTCTTCTGGGTGGTTGCAAGGCGGTTGCTATGGTGTTCTGGGTGGTTGCAAGGCGGGTGCTATGGTGTTCTGGGTGGTTGCTAGGCGGTTGCTATGGTGTTCTGGGTGGTTGCTAGGGCGTTCCTAGGCAGTTGCTATGGTGTTCTGATGGTTGCTAGGGGGTTGCTATGGTGTTCTGGGTGGTTGCTAGGGCGTTGCTAGGCAGTTGCTATGGTGTTCTGGGTGGTTGCTAGGGGGTTGCTATGGTGTTCTGGGTGGTAGCTAGGCGGTTGCTATTGTGTTCTGGGTCATTGCTAGGGTGTTGCTAGGCAGTTGCTATGGTGTTCTGGGTGGTTGCTAGGGCGTTGCTATGGTGTTCTGGGTGGTAGCTAGGCGGTTGCTATTGTGTTCTGGGTGGTTGCTAGGGCGTTGCTAGGCGGTTGCTATGGTGTTCTGGGAGGTAGCTAGGTGGTTGCTAGGCAGTTGCTATGGTGTTCTGGGTGGTTGCTAGGCGGTTGCTATGGTGTTCTGGGTGGTTGCTAGGCGGTTGCTATGGTGTTCTGGGTGGTTGCTAGGGCGTTGCTAGGCAGTTGCTATGGTGTTCTGATGGTTGCTAGGCGGTTGCTATGGTGTTCTGGGTGGTTGCTAGGGCGTTGCTAGGCAGTTGCTATGGTGTTCTGGTTGGTAGCTAGGCGGTTGCTAGGTGTTCTGGGTGGTTGCTAGGGCGTTGCTAGGCAGTTGCTATGGTGTTCTGGGTGGTTGCTAGGGCGTTGCTATGGTGTTCTGGGTGGTAGCTAGGCAGTTGCTATTGTGTTCTGGGTGGTTGCTAGGGCGTTGCTAGGCGGTTGCTATGGTGTTCTGGGTGGTTGTAAGGGTGTTGCTAGGCAGTTGCTATGGTGTTCTGGGTGGTTGCTAGGCGGTTGCTATGGTGTTCTGGGTGGTTGCTAGCGCTTTGCTAGGCAGTTGCTATGGTATTTTGGGCGGTTGCTAGGTGGTTGCTATGGTGTTCTGGGTGGTTGCTAGGGCGTTGCTAGGCAGTTGCTATGGTGTTCTGGGTGGTTGCTAGGCGGTTGCTATGGTGTTCTGGGTGGTTGCTAGGGTGTTGCTTGGCTGTTGCTATGGTGTTCTGGTTGGTTGCTAGGTGGTTGCTATGGTGTTTTGGGTGGTGGCTAGGCGGTTGCTATGGTGTTCTGAGTGGTTACTAGGGTGTTGCTAGGCAGCTGCTATGGTGTTCTGGGTGGTTACTTGGCAATTGCTATGGTGTTCTGGGTGGTTGCTAGGGCATTGCTAAGCAGTTGCTATGGTGTTCTGGGTGGTTGCTAGGCCGTTGCTATGGTGATCTGGGTGGTTGATAGGGCGTTGCTCGGCAGTTGTTATGGTGTTCTGGGTGGTTGCTAGGCGGTTGCTATGGTGTTCTGGGTGGTTGCTAGGGCGTTGCTAGGCAGTTGCTATGGTGTTCTGGGTGGTTGCTAGGCGGTTGCTATGGTGTTCTGGGTGGTTGCTCGGGTGTCGCTAGGCAGTTGCTATGGTGTTCTGGGTGGTTGCTAGGCGGTTGCTGTGGTGTTCTGGGTGGTTGCTAGGCGGTTGCTATTGTGTTCTGGGTGGTTGCTAGGGCGTTGCTAGGCAGTTGCTATGGTGTTCTGGGTGGTTGCTCGGCGGTTGCTATGGTGTTTTGGGTGGTTGCTAGGGCGTTGCTAGGCAGTTGCTATGGTGTTCTGGGTGGTTGCTAGGCGGTTGCTAAGGTGTTCTTGGTGGTTGCTAGGGCGTTGCTAGGCAGTTGCTATGGTGTTTTGGGTGGTTGCTGGGCGGTTGCTATGGTGTTCTGGGTGGTTGTTAGGGCGTTGCTAGGCAGTTGCTATGGTGTTCTGGGTGGTTACTAGGCAGTTGCTATGGTGTTCTTGGTGGTTGTTGGGGTGTTGCTAGGCGGTTGCTATGGTGTTCTGGGTGGTTGCTAGGGCGTTGCTAGGCAGTTGCTTTGGTGTTCTGAGTGGTTGCTTGGCGGTTGCTATGGTGTTTTGGGTGGTTGCTAGGGCGTTGCTTGGCAGTTGCTATAGTGTTCTGGGTGGTTGCTAGGCAGTTGCTTTGGTGTTTTGGGTGGTTGCTAGGCAGTTGCTATGGTGTTCTGAATATTTGCTTGGGCATTGCTCGACAGTTGCTATGTTGTTCTTGTTGTTGCTAGGGCGTTGATGTGTCTTGTTTGGGGATCGAGTGAAAACTGGGAGAAGTAGTTAACCGTACGATTACGAAATTATTTGGAATATTAAAAAGGAAGGAAGGAGGGAAAGAAGGAACTAATGAGGGAAGTAAGGAAAGAAGGAATATAGGAAAAAAAGAAGGAAATCAAAGGAAGGCAGGAAAGAACAAAGGAAAGAAGGCGAGGATGGATGGAAAGAAACAGAGGAATGAAGGAAAGAAGGAAGTAAAGAAGGAAGGAAAGGAAGAAGGGAAGAAGAAGGATTTAAGTAAAGATAGAAGGAAGGGAGGAAGGAAGGAAGTGAGGAAGAAGAAATGAAAAACAGAAGGAAAGAGGGAAGGAAGGTAAGAAAAAGTAAAGAAAGGAAGAGGGAAGGAAAGAGAGGGAAAGCAGAAAGAAGAAAGGAAGAAAGATAAGAAGGATATGAAGGAATGAAAGAAGGCATGATGGAAGGGAAGAAAAACTAAGGAAGGTAGGAAAGAAAATTGGTAGGGAGGAAGAATGGGAGGTAGGATGAAAGACAGGATAGAAGGAAGTAAAGTAGGAAAGAAGGAACAAATAAAGGAAGGAAGGAACGAAAGAAAGAAATAGGAGGGAAAAAGAAAGAAGGAATGACAGAAAATAGAAGGGAGGAAAGCAGTAAGGAAGCTGTAGTCTCAACAGAGCTAGATTGTAGTCTTACAGCCCGAGAAACTGACAGTTACAGCAGGTGGTCAGAACACCTGGCACAAGATTCCATTTGCTTAATGGCCCTATTGTGATGTCATAATGCCAATGTTAAGTCTATGGGGGGAAAAAATTTATAGTTTTTTATTAATAACTCAAAAAGTATAAAAGTTACAAAGATGAAAAATACATTGCACAGGTGTCCTAAGTAAGACCTACGCAACGCAGTTTGAATGAAGTTTCTACGATAAACGGTTGAGGCCGCATTAAGTGTGTTAGAAGAATAATAATAATAACTAGATAATGTAATTCCAGGGAATTACGTGTGCATTGAAAATGCAAAGTGTAGTTGCATAAGGTGGAGTTTGTAACATATCATTGCATTATATTGGTAGCTACGTTTTTAGGAGGATAATTATGGTAGTGGTGAGGACTTATATTTTGAAACAGATGTGGACTGAGGAAACAGTTTGCGGGAGTCATAGTTGATGACAACTGTCATATGGAAATTTTTAATAGTGACATTTTTTAATAGTGAAAAATTGTAGTAAGGACTTATATTTTGAGACAGGATTGGGCAGAAGAAACAGTTGCCGGAAGTCATAGTCGAAAACAATCAGGAGTTGGAATGGCTGAAAGGTTGATAAGTTGAGTAGCTTAAAAAGTTACATTTTTTATTGTAATTTGACATAATGAGGACTGGCTGTAACAGTTGTTAGGCAGTTGCTATGGTGTTCTGTGTACTTGTGAGGGTGTTGCTAGGCAGCTGCTATCGTGTTCTGGGTGGTTGCTAGGGCATTGCTAGGCAGTTGCTATGGTGTTCTGGGTGGTTGATAGGGCGTTGCTAGGCGGTTGCTATGGTGTTCTGGGTAGTTGCTTGGCAGTTGCTATGGCGTACTGGGTGGTTGCTCGAGCGTTGCTATGGGGTTCTGGGTGGTTGCTAGGCGGTTGCTATGGCATTCTGGGTGGTTGCTAGGGCTTTGCTAAGCAGTTGCTATGATGTTCTGGGTGGTTGCTAGGGCGTTGCTAGGTGGTTGCTATGGTGTTCTGGGTGGTTGCTAGGGTGTTGCTAGGCAGTTGCTATGCTGTTCTGGGTGGTTGCTAGGCCGATGCTATGGTGTTCTGGGTGGTTGCTATGGCGTTGCTAGGCAGTTGCTATTGTGTTCTGGGTGGTTGATAGGCCGTTGCTAGGCAGTTGCTATGGTGTTCTGGGTGGTTGTTAGGGTGGTTGCTATGGCGTTCTGGGTGGTTGCTCGGGCATTGCTAAGCAGTTGGTATGGTGTTCTGGGTGGTTGCCACGGCATTGCCAGGCGGTTGCTATGGTGTTCTGGGTGGTTGCTAGGGTGTTGCTAGGCAGTTGCTATGGTGTTCTGGGTGGTTGCTAGGTGGTTGCTATGATGTTCTGGCTGGTTGCTAGGGCGTTGCTAGGCGGTTGCTATGGTGTTCTGGGTGGTTGCTCGGGCGTTGCTAGGCGGTTGCTATGGTGTTCTGGGTGGTTGCTAGGGCGTTGCTATGGTGTTCTGGGTGGTTGCTAGACCGTTGCTAGGCAGTTGCTATGGTGTTGTGGATAGTTGCTAGGCGGTTGCTATGGTGTTCTGGGTGGTTGCTAGGGTGTTGCTATGGTGTTCTGGGTGGTTGTTAGGCGGTTGCTCTGGTGTTCTGGGTGGTTGCTAGGCGGTTGCTATGGTGTTCTGGGTGGTAGCAAGGCGGTTGCAATGGTGTTCTGGGTGGTTGCTAGATCATTGCTAGGCAGTTGCTATGGTGTTCTGTGTTGTTGCTAGGTGGTTGCTATGGTGTTCTGGGTGGTTGCTAGGCGGTTGCTATGGTGTTCTGGGTGGTTGCTACGGCGTTGCTAGGCAGTTGCTATGGTGTTCTGATGGTTGCTATGCGGTTGCTATGGTGTTCTGGGTGGTTGCTAGGGCGTTGCTAGGCAGTTGCTATGGTGTTCTGGGTGGTTGCTAGGGCATTGCTATGGTGTTCTGGGTGGTAGCTAGGCGGTGGCTATTGGGTTCTGGGTGGTTGCTAGGCGGTTACTATGGTGTTCTGGGTGGTTGCTAGGGCGTTGCTAGGCAGTTGCTATGGTGTGCTGGGTGGTTGCTAGGCGGTTGCTATGGTGTTCTGGGAGGTTGCTAGGGCATTGCTAGGCGGTTGCTATGGTGTTCTGGGTGGTTGCTAGGGCCTTGCTAGGCGGTTGCTATGGTGTTCTGGGAGGTTGCTAGGGCATTGCTAGGCTGTTGCTATGGTGTTCTGGGTGGTTGCTAGGGCGTTGCTAGGTGGTTGCTATGGTGTTCTGGGTGGTTGTTAGGGTGTTGCTAGGCAGTTGCTATGGTGTTCTGGGTGGTTGCTAGGCGGTTGCTATGGTGTTCTGGGTGGTTGCTAGGGCGTTGCTAGGCAGTTGCTATGGTGTTTTGGGTGGTTGCTAGGTGGTTGCTATGGTGTTCTGGGTGGTTGCTTGGGCGTTGCTAGGCAGTTGCTATGGTGTTCTGGGTGGTTGCTAGGCGGTTGCTATGGTGTTTTGGGTGGTTGCTCGGGCGTTGCTAGGCAGTTGCTATGGTGTTCTGGGTGGTTGCTAGGCGGTTGCTATGGTGTTCTGGGTGGTTGCTAGGGCATTGCTAGGCTGTTGCTATGGTGTTCTGGGTGGTTGCTAGGGCGTTGCTAGGCGGTTGCTATGGTGTTCTGGGTGGTTGCTAGGGCGTTGCTAGGCAGTTGCTATGGTGTTCTGGGTGGTTGCTAGGCGGTTGCTATGGTGTTCTGGGTGGTTGCTAGGGCGTTGCTAGGCAGTTGCTATAGCATTCTGGGTGGTTGCTATGGCGTTGCTAGGCAGGTGCTGTGGTGTTCTGGGTGGTTGCTAGGGCGTTGCTAGGCAGTTGCTATGGTGTTCTGGGTGGTTGCTAGGCGGTTGCTATGGTGTTCTTGTTGGTTGCTAGGCGGTTGCTATGGTGTTCCGGGTGGTTGCTAGGCGGTTGCTATGGTGTTTTGGGTGGTAGCTAGGGCGTTGCTTGGCAGTTGCTATGGTGTTCTCGGTGGTTGCTAGGCGGTTGCTATGGTGTTCTGGGTGGTTGCTAGGCGGTTGCTATGGTGTTCTGGGTGGTTGCTAGGGCGTTGCTAGGCAGTTGCTATGGTGTTCTGGGTGGTTGCTAGGGCATTGCTAGGCAGTTGCTATGGTGTTCTGGGTGGTTGCTAGGTGTTTGCTATGGTGTTCTGGGTGGTTGCTAGGCGGTTGCTATTGTGTTCTGGGTGGTTGCTAGGGCGTTGCTAGTCAGTTGCTATGGTTTTCTGGGTGGTTGCTAGGCGGTTGCTATGGTGTTCTGGGTGGTTGCTAGGACGTTGCTAGGCAGTTGCTATGGTGTTCTGGGTGGTTGCTAGGCGGTTGCTATGGTGTTCTGGATGGTTCCTAGGGCATTGCTAGGCAGTTGCTATGGTGTTCTGGTTGGTTGCTAGGGCATTGCTAGGTGGTTGATATGGTGTTCTGGGTGGTTGTTAGGGTGTTGCTAGGCAGTTGCTATAGTGTTCTGGGTGGTTGCTAGGCGGTTGCTATGGTGTTCTGGGTGGTTGCTAGGGCGTTGCTAGGCAGTTGCTATGGTGTTTTGGGTGGTTGCTAGGTGGTTGCTATGGTGTTCAAGGTGGTTGCTAGGGCGTTGCTAGGCATTTGCTTTTGCGTTCTGGGTGGTTGCCAGGGCGTTGCTAGGCAGTTGCTATGGTGTTCTGGGTGGTTGCTAGGGCGTTGCTAGGCAGTTGCTATGGTGTTCTGGGTGGTTGCTAGGCGGTTGCTATGGTGTTCTGGGTGGTTGCTAGGCAGTTGCTATGGTGTTCTGGGTGGTTGCTAGGCGGTTGCCCTGGTGTTCTGGGTGGTTGCTAGGCGGTTGCTATGGGGTTCTGGGTGGTAGCAAGGCGGTTGCAATGGTGTTCTGGGTGGGGGCTAGGGCGTGGCTAGGCAGTGGCTATGGTGTTCTGTGTTGTTGCTAGGCGGTTGCTATGGTGTTCTGGGTGGTTGCTAGGCGGTTGCTATGGTGTTCTGGGTGGTTGCTAGGGCGTTGCTAGGCAGTTGCTATGGTGTTCTGATGGTTGCTAGGCGGTTGCTATGGTGTTCTGGGTGGTTGCTTGGGCGTTGCTAGGCAGTTGCTATGGTGTTCTGGATGGTTGCTAGGGCATTGCTATGGTGTTCTGGGTGGTAGCTAGGCGGTTGCTATTGTGTTCTGGGTGATTGCTAGACGGTTGCTATGGTGTTCTGGGTGGTTGCAAAGGCGTTGCTAGGCAGTTGCTATGGTGTTCTGGGTGGTTGCTAGGCGGTTGCTATGGTGTTCTGGGTGGTTGCAAGGGCGTTGCTAGGCGGTTGCTATGGTGTTCTGGGTAGTTGCTAGGTGGTTGCTATGGTGTTCTGGGTGGTTGCTAGGGCGTTGCTAGGCAGTTGCTGTGGTGTTCTGGGTGGTTGCTAGGGCGTTGCTAGGCAGTTGCTATGGTGTTCTGGGTGGTTGCTAGGCGGTTGCTATGGTGTTCTGGGTGGTTGCTAGGGCATTGGTAGGCAGTTGCTATGGTGTTCTGGGTGGTTGCTAGGGGGTTGCTAGGGTGTTCTGGGTGGTTGCTAGGGCGTTGCTAGGCAGTTGCTGTGGTGTTCTGGGTGGTTGCTAGGGCGTTGCTAGGCAGTTGCTATGGTGTTCTGGGTGGTTGCTAGGCGGTTGCTATGGTGTTCTGGGTGGTTGCTAGGCGGTTGCTATGGTGTTCTGGGTGGTTGCTAGGGCGTTGCTAGGCAGTTGCTATGGTGTTCTGGGTGGTTGCTAGGCGGTTGCTATGGTGTTCTGGGTGGTTGCTAGGCGGTTGCTATGGTGTTCTGGGTGGTTGCTAGGGCGTTGCTAGGCAGTTGCTATGGTGTTCTGGGTGGTTGCTAGGCGGTTGCTATGGTGTTCTGGGTGGTTGCTAGGGCGTTGCTAGGCAGTTGCTATGGTGTTTTGGGTGGTTGCTAGGTGGTTGCTATGGTGTTCTGGGTGGTTGCTAGGGCGTTGCTAGGCAGTTGCTATGGTGTTCTGGGTGGTTGCTAGGTGGTTGCTATGGTGTTCTGGGTGGTTGCTAGGCGGTTGCTATTGTGTTCTGGGTGGTTGCTAGGGCGTTGCTAGGCAGTTGCTATGGTGTTCTGGGTGGTTGCTAGGCGGGTGCTATGATGTTCTGGGTGGTTGCTAGGCGGTTGCTATGGTGTTCTGGGTGGTTGCTAGGGCGGTGCTAGGCAGTTGCTATGGTGTTCTGGGTGGTTGCTAGGCGGTTGCTATGGTGTTCTGGGTGGTTGCTAGGGCATAGCTAGGCTGTTGCTATGGTGTTCTGGGTGGTTGCTAGGGCGTTGCTAGGCGGTTGCTATGGTGTTCTGGGTGGTTGTTAGGGTGTTGCTAGGCAGTTGCTATGGTGTTCTGGGTTGTTGCTAGGCGGTTGCTATGGTGATCTGGGTGGTTGCTAGGGCGTTGCTAGGCAGTTGCTATGGTGTTCTGGGTGGTTGCTAGGTGGTTGCTATGGTGTTCATGGTGGTTGCTAGGGCGTTGCTAGGCAGTTGCTATAGCGTTCTGGGTGGTTGCTAGGGCGTTGCTAGGCAGTTGCTATGGTGTTCTGGGTGGTTGCTAGGGCGTTGCTAGGCAGTTGCTATGGTGTTCTGGGTGGTTGCTACGCGGTTGCTATGGTGTTCTGGGTGGTTGCTAGGCGGTTGCTATGGTGTTCTGGGTGGTTGCTAGGGCGTTGCTAGGCAGTTGCTGTTGTGTTCTGGGTGGTTGCTAGGGCGTTGCTAGGCAGTTGCTATGGTGTTCTGGGTGGTTGCTAGGCGGTTGCTATGGTGTTCTGGGTGGTTGCTAGGCGGTTGCTATGGTGTTCTGGGTGGTTGCTAGGGCGTTGCTAGGCAGTTGCTATGGTGTTCTGGGTGGTTGCTAGGCGGTTGCTATGGTGTTCTGGGTGGTTGCTAGGGCGTTGCTAGGCAGTTGCTATGGTGTTTTGGGTGGTTGCTAGGTAGTTGCTATGGTGTTCTGGGTGGTTGCTAGGGCGTTGCTAGGCAGTTGCTATGGTGTTCTGGGTGGTTGCTAGGTGGTTGCTATGGTGGTCTGGGTGGTTGCTAGGCGGTTGGTATGGTGGTGTGGGTGGTTGCTAGGGCGTTGCTATTGTGTTCTGGGTGGTTGCTAGGGCGTTGCTAGGCAGTTGCTCTGGTGTTCTGGGTGGTTGCTAGGCGGGTGCTATGGTGTTCTGGGTGGTTGCTAGGCGGTATCTATGGTGTTCTGGGTGGTTGCTAGGGCGTTGCTAGGCAGTTGCTATGGTGTTCTGGGTGGTTGCTAGGCGGTTGCTATGGTGTTCTGGGTGGTTGCTAGGGCATTGCTAGGCTGTTGCTATGGTGTTCTGGGTGGTTGCTAGGGCGTTGCTAGGCGGTTGCTATGGTGTTCTGGGTGGTTGTTAGGGTGTTGCTAGGCAGTTGCTATGGTGTTCTGGGTGGTTGCTAGGCGGTTGCTATGGTGTTCTGGGTGGTTGCTAGGGCGTTGCTAGGCAGTTGCTATGGTGATTTGGGTGGTTGCTAGCTGGTTGCTATGGTGTTCTGGGTGGTAGCTTGGGCATGGCTAGGCAGTTGCTATAGCGTTCTGGGTGGTTGTTGGGGCGTTGCTGGGCAGTTGCTATGGTGTTGTGGGTGGTTGGTAGGGCGTTGCTAGGCAGTTGCTTTGGTGTTGTGGGTGGTTGCTAGGGGGTTGCTTTGGTGTTGTGGGTGGTTGCTAGGCGGTTGCTATGGTGTTCTGGGTGGTTGCTAGGGCGTTGCTAGGCAGTTGCTATCGTGTTCTGGGTGGTTGCTAGGGAGTTGCTATGGTGTTCTGGGTGGTTGCTAGGGCGTTGCTAGGCAGTTGCTATAGTGTTCTGGGTGGTTGCTAGGCAGTTGCTATGGTGTTTTGGGTGGTTGCTTGGCGGTTGCTATGGTGTTCTGAATATTTGCTTGGGCATTGCTCGACAGTTGCTATGTTGTTCTTGTTGTTGCTAGGGCGTTGATGTGTCTTGTTTGGGGATCGAGTGAAAACTGGGAGAAGTAGTGAACCGTACGATTACGAAATTATTTGGAATATTAACAAGGAAGGAAGGAGGGAAAGAAGGAACTAATGAGGGAAGTAAGGAAAGAAGGAATATAGGAAAAAAAGAAGGAAATCAAAGGAAGGCAGGAAAGAACAAAGGAAAGAAGGCGAGGATGGATGGAAAGAAACAGAGGAATAAAGGAAAGAAGGAAGTAAAGAAGGAAGGAAAGGAAGAAGGGAAGAAGAAGGATTTAAGTAAAGATAGAAGGAAGGAAGGAAGTGAGGAAGAAGAAATGAAAAACAGAAGGAAAGAGAGAAGGAAGGAAAGAAAAAGTAAAGAAAGGAAGAGGGAGGGAAAGAGAGGGAAAGCAGAAAGAAGAAAGGAAGAAAGATAAGAAGGATATGAAGGAATGAAAGAAGGCATGATGGAAGGAAAGAAAAACTAAGGAAGGTAGGAAAGAAAATTGCTAGGAAGGATCAAAGGCAGGATAGAAGGAAGTAAAGTAGGAAAGAAGGAACAAATAAAGGAAGGAAGGAACGAAGGAAAGAAATAGGAGGGAAAAAGAAAGAAGGAATGACAGAAAATAGAACGAAGGAAAGCAGCAAGGAAGCTGTAGTCTCAAGAGAGCCAGATTGTAGTCTTACAGCCTGAGAAACTGACAGTTACAGCAGGTGGTCAGAACACCTGGCACAAGATACCATTTGCTTAATGGCCCTATTGTGATGTCATAATGCCAATGTTAAGTCTATGGGGGGAAAAATGTATAGTTTTTTATTAATAACTCAAAAAGTATAAAAGTTACAAAGATGAAAAATACATTGCACAGGTCTCCTAAGTAAGACCTACGCAACGCAGTTTGAATGAAGTTTCTACGATAAACGGTTGAGGCCGCATTAAGTGTGTTAGAAGAATAATAATAATAATAATAATAATAATAATAATAATAATAAGAAGACCAGGATAACAATAGTGAGCATTTTCAATGCACACTAATAATAATAATAATAAGAAGACCAGGATAACAATAGT
Source organism: Gymnothorax reevesii (assembly GCA_029721435.1). Taxonomy (NCBI): domain Eukaryota; kingdom Metazoa; phylum Chordata; class Actinopteri; order Anguilliformes; family Muraenidae; genus Gymnothorax; species Gymnothorax reevesii. The sequence continues at coordinate 39,618,815 of CM056585.1, forward strand.
GAGCATTTTCAATGCACACTAATAATAATAATAATAATAATAATAATAATAAGAAGACCAGGATAACAATAGTGAGCATTTTCAATGCACACTAATAATAATAATAATAATAATAATAATAAGAAGACCAGGATAACAATAGTGAGCATTTTCAATGCACACTAATAATAATAATAAGAAGACCAGGATAACAATAGTGAGCATTTTCAATGCACACTAACTAGATAATGTAATTCCAGGGAATTACGTGTGCATTGAAAATGCAAAGTGTAGTTGCATAAGGTGGAGTTTGTAACATATCATTGCATTATGATATTGGCAGCTACGTTTTTAGTAGGATAATTATGGTAGTGGTGAGGACTTTTATTTTGAAACAGATGTGGACTGAGGAAACAGTTTGCGGGAGTCATAGTTGATGACAATTGTCATATTGAAATTTTTAATAGTGACATTTTTTAATAGTGAAGAATTGTAGTAAGGACTTATATTTTGAGACAGGATTGGGCAGAAGAAACAGTTGCCGGAAGTCATGGTCGAAAACAATCAGGAGTTGGAATGGCTGAAAGGTTGATAAGTTGAGTAGCTTAAAAAGTTACATTTTTTTATTGTAATTTGACATAATGAGTACTGGCTGTAACAGTTGTTAGGCAGTTGCTATGGTGTTCTGTGTACTTGTGAGGGTGTTGCTAGGCAGCTGCTATCGTGTTCTGGGTGGTTGCTAGGGCATTGCTAGGCAGTTGCAATGGTGTTCTGGGTGGTTGCTAGGGCCTTGCTAAGCGGTTGCTATGGTGTTCTGAGTGGTTGATAGGGCGTTGCTAGGCGATTGCTATGGTGTTCTGGGTGGTTGCTAGGCGGTTGCTATGGCGTTCTGGGTGGTTGCTAGAGTGTTGCTATGGGGTTCTGGGTGGTTGCTAGGCGGTTGCTATGGCATTTTGGGTGGTTGCTAGGGCATTGCTAAGCAGTTGCTATGACGTTCTGGGTGGTTGCTAGGGCGTTGCTAGGTGGTTGCTATGGTGTTCTGGGTGGTTGCTAGGGTGTTGCAAGGCAGTTGCTATGGTGTTCTGAGTGGTTGCTAGGGCGTTGCTAGGCAGTTGCTATGGTGTTCTGGGTGGTTGCTAGGGCGTTGCTAGGCAGTTGCTATGGTGTTCTGGGTGGTTGTTAGGGTGGTTGCTATGGCGTTCTGGGTGGGTGCTAGGGCTTTGCTAAGCAGTTGCTATGGTGTTCTGTGTGGTTGCTACGGCGTTGCTAGGCGGTTGCTATGGTGTTCTGGGTGGTTGCTAGGGTGTTGCTAGGCAGTTGCTATGGTGTTCTGGGTGGTTGCTAGGTGGTTGCTGTGGTGTTCTGGGTGGTTGCTAGGGCGTTGCTAGGCGGTTGCTATGGTGTTCTGGGTGGTTGCTCGGGCGTTGCTAGGCGGTTGCTATGGTGTTTTGGGTGGTTGCTAGGGCGTTGCTATGGTGTTCTGGGTGGTTGCTAGGGCGTTGCTAGGCAGTTGCTATGGTGGTCTAGATGGTTGCTAGGCGGTTGCTATCGTGTTCTGGGTGGTTGGTAGGGTGTTGCTATGGTGTTCTGGGTGGTTGTTAGGCGGTTGCGCTGGTGTTCTGGGTGGTTGCTAGGCGGTTGCTATGGTGTTCTGGGTGGTAGCTAGGCGGTTGCTATGGTGTTCTGGGTGGTTGCTAGGTCGTTGCTAGGCAGTTGCTATGGTATTCTGGGTGGTTGCTAGGCGGTTGCTATGGTGTTCTGGGTGGTTGCTAGGCGGTTGCTATGGTGTTCTGGGTGGTTGCTAGGGCGTTGCTAGGCAGTTGCTATGGTGTTCTGATGGTTGCTAGGCTGTTGCTATGGTGTTCTGGGTGGTTGCAAGGGCATTGCTAGGCGGTTGCTATGGTGTTCTGGGTGGTTGTTAGGGTGTTGCTAGGCAGTTGCATTGGTATTCTGGGTGGTTGCTAGGCGGTTGCTATGGTGTTCTGGGTGGTTGCTAGGGCGTTGCTAGGCAGTTGCTATGGTGTTTTGGGTGGTTGCTAGGTGGTTGCTGTGGTGTTCTGGGTGGTTGCTAGGGCGTTGCTAGGCAGTTGCTATGGTGTTCTGGGTGGTTGCTAGGCGGTTGCTATGGTGTTCTGGGTGGTTGCTAGGGCCTTGCTAGGCGGTTGCTATGGTGTTCTGGGAGGTTGCTAGGGCATTGCTAGGCTGTTGCTATGGTGTTCTGGGTGGTTGCTAGGGCGTTGCTAGGCGGTTGCTATGGTGTTCTGGGTGGTTGTTAGGGTGTTGCTAGGCAGTTGCTATGGTGTTCTGGGTGGTTGCTAGGCGGTTGCTATGGTGTTCTGGGTGGTTGCTAGGGCATTGCTAGGCAGTTGCTATGGTGTTTTGGGTGGTTGCTAGGTGGTTGCTATGGTGTTCTGGGTGGTTGCTACGGCGTTGCTAGGCGGTTGCTATGGTGTTCTGGGTGGTTGCTAGGCGGTTGCTATGGTGTTCTGGGTGGTTGCTCGGGCGTTGCTAGGCAGTTGCTATGGTGTTCTGGGTGGTTGCGAGGGGGTTGCTATGGTGTTCTGGGTGGTTGCTAGGCGGTTGCGATGGTGTTCTGGCTGGTTGCTAGGGCGTTGCTAGGCAGTTGCTTTGGTGTTCTGGGTGGTTGCTAGGCGGTTGCTATGGTGTTCTGGGTGGTTGCTAGGGCGTTCCTGGGCGATTCCTATGGTGTTCTGTGTGGTTGTTAGGGCGTTGCTGGGCAGTTGCCATGGTGTTCTGGGTGGTTGCTAGGTGGTTGCTAGGGTGTTCTTGGTGGTTGCTAGGGCGTTGCTAGGCAGTTGCTATGGTGTGTTTGGTGGTTGCTGGGCGGTTGCTATGGTGTTCTGGGTGGTTGCCAGGGCGTTGCTAGGCAGTTGCTATGGTGTTCTGGGTGGTTGCTAGGTGATTGCTATGGTGTTCTGAGTGGTTGCTAGGGCGTTGCTAGGCAGTTGCTATGGTGGTTTGGGTGGTTGCTACGCGGTTGCTATGGTGGTCTGAGTGGTTGCTAGGGCGTTGCTAGGCAGTTGCTATGGTGTTCTGGGTGGTTGCTAGGCAGTTGCTATGGTGTTCTTGGTGGTTGTGAGGGGGTTGCTAGGGGGTTGCTATGGTGTTCTGGGTGGTTGCTAGGGCGTTGCTAGGCAGTTGCTTTGGTGTTCTGAGTGGTTGCTTGGCGGTTGCTATGGTGTTCTGGGTGGTTGCTAGGGCGTTGCTTGGCAGTTGCTATAGTGTTCTGGGTGGTTGCTAGGCAGTTGCTATGGTGTTTTGGGTGGTTGCTAGGCGGTTGCTATGTTGTTCTGAATATTTGCTTGGGCATTGCTTGACAGTTGCTATGTTGTTCTTGTTGTTGCTAGGGCGTTGATGTTTATTGTTTGGGGATCGAGTGAAAACTGGGAGAAGTAGTGAACCGTACGATTACGAAATTATTTGGAATATTAACAAGGAAGGAATGAGGGAAAGAAGGAACTAATGAGGGAAGTAAGGAAAGAAATAATCTAGGAAAAAAAGAAGGAAATCAAAGGAAGGCAGGAAAGAACAAAGGAAACTAGGCGAGGATGGATGGAAAGAAACAGAGGAATGACGAAAAGAAGGAGGTAAGGAAGGAAGGAAAGGAAGAAGGATTTAAGTAAAGATAGAAGGAAGGAAGGAAGGAAGTGAGGAAGAAGAAATGAAAAACAGAAGGAAAGAGAGAAGGAAGGAAAGAAAAAGTAAAGAAAGGAAGAGGGAAGGAAAGAGAGGGAAAGCAGAAAGAAGAAAGGAAGAAAGATAAGAAGGATATGAAGGAATGAAAGAAGGCATGATGGAAGGAAAGAAAAACTAAGGAAGGTAGGAAAGAAAATTGGTAGGGAGGAAGAATGGGAGGAAGGATGAAAGGCAGGATAGAAGGAAGCAAAGGAGGAAAGAAGGAACGAATAAAGGAAGGAAGGAACGAAGGAAAGAAATAGGAGGGAAAAAGAAAGAAGGAATGACAGAAAATAGAAGGAAGGAAAGCAGTAAGGAAGCTGTAGTCTCAAGAGGGCCAGATTGTAGTCGTACAGTGTGAGAAACTGACAGTTACAGCAGGTGGTCAGAACACCTGGCACAAGATTCCATTTGCTTAATGGCCCTATTGTGATGTCATAATGCCAATGTTAAGTCTATGGGGGGAAAAAATTAATAGTTTTTTATTAATAACTCAAAAAGTATAAAAGTTACAAAGATGAAAAATACATTGCACAGGTGTCCTAAGTAAGACCTACGCAACGCAGTTTGAATGAAGTTTCTACGATAAACTGTTGAGGCCGCATTAAGTGTGTTCGAAGAATAATAATAATAACTAGATAATGTAATTCCAGGGAATTACGTGTGCATTGAAAATGCAAAGTGTAGTTGCATAAGGTGGAGTTTGTAACATATTATTGCTTTATGATATTGGTAGCTACATTTTTAGTAGGATAATTATGGTAGTGGTGAGGTCTTTTATTTTGAAACAGATGTGGACTGAGGAAACAGTTTGCGGGAGTCATAGTTGATGACAACTGTCATATGGAAATTTTTAATAGTGACATTTTTTAATAGTGAAGAATTGTAATGAGGACTTATATTTTGAGACAGGATTGGGCAGAAGAAACAGTTACCGGAAGTCATAGTCGAAAACAATCAGGAGTTGGAATGGCTGAAAGGTTGATAAGTTGAGTAGCTTAAAAAGTTACATTTTTTTATTGTAATTTGACATAATGAGGACTGGCTGTAACAGTTGTTAGGCAGTTGCTATGGTGTTCTGTGTACTTGTGAGGGTGTTGCTAGGCAGCTGCTATCGTGTTCTGGGTGGTTGCTAGGGCATTGCTAGGCAGTTGCAATGGTGTTCTGGGTGGTTGCTAGGGCCTTGCTAAGCGGTTGCTATGGTGTTCTGAGTGGTTGATAGGGCATTGCTAGGCGATTGCTATGGTGTTCTGGGTGGTTGCAAGGCGGTTGCTATGGCGTTCTGGGTGGTTGCTAGAGCGTTGCTATGGGGTTCTGGGTGGTTGCTAGGCGGTTGCTATGGCATTCTGGGTGGTTGCTAGGGCTTTGCTAAGCAGTTGCTATGATGTTCTGGGTGGTGGCTAGGGCGTTGCTAGGTGGTTGCTATGGTGTTCTGGGTGGTTGCTAGGGTGTTGCTAGGCAGTTGCTATGCTGTTCTGGGTGGTTGCTACGCCGTTGCTATGGTGTTCTGGGTGGTTGCTAGGGCGTTGCTAGGCAGTTGCTATGGTGTTCTGAGTGGTTGCTAGGGCGTTGCTAGGCAGTTGCTATGGTGTTCTGGGTAGTTGTTAGGGTGGTTGCTATGGCGTTCTGGGTGGTTGCTAGGGCATTGCTAAGCAGTTGCTATGGTGTTCTGGGTGGTTGATACGGCGTTGCTGGGGGGTTGCTATGGTGTTCTGGGTGGTTGGTAGGGTGTTGCTAGGCAGTTGCTATGGTGTTCTGGGTGGTTGCTAGGTGGTTGCTATGGTGTTCTGGGTGGTTGCTAGGTGGTTGCTATGGTGTTCTGGGTGGTTGCTAGGGCGTTGCTCGGCGGTTGCTATGGTGTTCTGGGTGGTTGCTCGGGCGTTGCTAGGCGGTTGCTATGGTGTTCTGCGCGGTTGCTAAGGCGTTGCTATGGTGTTCTGGGTGGTTGCTAGGGCGTTGCTAGGTAGTTGCTATGGTGTTCTGGATTGTTGCTAGGTGGTTGCTATGGTGTTCTGGGTGGTTGTTAGGCGGTTGCTCTGGTGTTCTGGGTGGTTGCTAGGCGGTTGCTATGGTGTTATGGGTGGTTGCTAGGTCGTTGCTAGGCAGTTGCTATGGTGTTCTGGGTGGTTGCTAGGCGGTTGCTTAGGTGTTCTGGGTGGTTGCTAAGGCGTTGCTAGGCAGTTGCTATGGTGTTCTGATGGTTGCTAGGCAGTTGCTATGGTGTTCTGGGTGGTTGCTAGGGCATTGCTAGGCAGTTGCTATGGTGTTCTGGGTGGTTGCTAGGGCGTTGCTATGGTGTTCTGGGTGGTTGCTAGGGCGTTGCTAGGCAGTTGCTATGGTGTTCTGGGTGGTTGCTAGGGCGTTGCTATGGTGTTCTGGGTGGTAGCTAGGCGGTTGCTATGGTGTTCTGGGTGGTTGCTAGGCGGTTGCTATTGTGTTCTGGGTGGTTGCTAGGCGGTTGCTATGGTGTTCTGGGTGGTTGCTAGGGTGTTGCTAGGCAGTTGCAATGGTGTGCTGGGTGGTTGCTAGGCGGTTGCTATGGTGTTCTGCGAGGTTGCTAGGGCATTGCTAGGCGGTGGCTATGGTGTTCTGGGTGGTTGCTAGGGCCTTGCTAGGCGGTTGCTATGGTGTTCTGGGAGGTTGCTCGGGCATTGCTAGGCTGTTGCTATGGTGTTCTGGGTGGTTGCTAGGGTATTGCTAGGCGGTTGCTATGGTGTTCTGGGTGGTTGTTAGGGTGTTGCTAGGCAGTTGCTGTGGTGTTCTGGATGGTTGCTAGGCGGTTGCTATGGTGTTCTGGGTGGTTGCTAGGGTGTTGCTATGGTGTTCTGGGTGGTTGTTAGGCGGTTGCTCTGGTGTTCTGGGTGGTTGCTAGGCGGTTGCTATGGTGTTCTGGGTGGTTGCTAGGTCGTTGCTAGGCAGTTGCTATGGTGTTCTGGGTGGTTGCGAGGCGGTTGCTTAGGTGTTTTGGGTGGTTGCTAGGGCGTTGCTAGGCAGTTGCTATGGTGTTCTGATGGTTGGTTGGCAGTTGGTATGGTGTTCTGGGTGGTTGCTAGGGCGTTGCTAGGCAGTTGTTATGGTGTTCTGGGTGGTTGCTAGGGCGTTGCTATGGTGTTCTGGGGGGGTGCTAGGGCGTTGCTAGGCAGTTGCTATGGTGTGCTGGGTGGTTGCTAGGGGGTTGCTATGGTGTTCTGGGTGGTAGCTAGGCGGTTGCTATGATGTTCTGGGTGGTTGCTAGGCGGTTGCTATTGTGTTCTGGGTGGTTGCTAGGCGGTTGCTATGGTGTTCTGGTTGGTTGCTAGGGCGTTGCTAGGCAGTTGCAATGGTGTGCTGGGTGGTTGCTAGGCGGTTGCTATGGTGTTTTGGGAGGTTGCTAGGGCATTGCTAGGCGATTGCTATGGTGTTCTGGGTGGTTGCTAGGGCCTTGCTAGGCGGTTGCTATGGTGTTCTGGGAGGTTTCTAGGGCATTGCTAGGCTGTTGCTATGGTGTTCTGTGTGGTTGCTAGGGCGTGGCTAGGCAGTTGCTATGGTGTTCTGTGTGGTTGTTAGGGTGTTGCTAGGCAGGTGCTATCGTGTTCTGGGAGGTTGCTAGGGCATTGCTAGGCTGTTGCTATGGTGTTCTGGGTGGTTGCTAGGGCGTTGCTAGGCGGTTGCTATGGTGTTCTGGGTGGTTGTTAGGGTGTTGCTAGGCAGTTGCTATGGTGTTCTGGGTGGTTGCTAGGCCGTTGCTATGGTGTTCTGGGTGGTTGCTAGGGCGTTGTTAGGCAGTTGCTATGGTGTTTTGGGTGGTTGCTAGGTGGTTGCTATGGTGTTCTGGGTGGTTGCTAGGGCGTTGCTAGGCAGTTGCTATGGTGTTCTGGGTGGTTTTTAGGGTGTTGCTAGGCAGTTGCTATGGTGTTCTGGGTGGTTGCTAGGCGGTTGCTATGGTGTTCTGGGTGGTTGCTAGGGCGTTGTTAGGCAGTTGCTATGGTGTTTTGGGTGGTTGCTAGGTGGTTGCTATGGTGTTCTGGGTGGTTGCTAGGGCGTTGCTAGGCTGTTGCTATGGTGTTCTGGGTGGTTGCTAGGGCGTTGCTAGGCGGTTGCTATGGTGTTCTGGGTGGTTGTTAGGGTGTTGCTAGGCAGTTGCTATGGTGTTCTGGGTGGTTGCTAGGCGGTTGCTATGGTGTTCTGGGTGGTTGCCAGGGCGTTGCTAGGCAGTTGCTATGGTGTTCTGGATGGTTGCTAGGCGGTTGCTATGGTGTTCTAGGTGGTTGCTAGGGTGTTGCTATGGTGTTCTGGGTGGTTGCTAGGGCGTTGCTAGGCGGTTGCTATGGTGTTCTGGGTGGTTGTTTGGGTGTTGTTAGGCAGTTGCTATGGTGTTCTGGGTGGTTGCTAGGCGGTTGCTATGGTGTTCTGGGTGGTTGCTAGGGCGTTGCTAGGCAGTTGCTATGGTGTTTTGGGTGGTTGCTAGGTGGTTGCTATGATGTTCTGTGTGGTGGCTAGGGCGTTGCTAGGCAGTTGCTATGCTGTGCTGGGTGGTTGCTAGGCCGTTGCTATGGTGTTCTGGGTGGTTGTTAGGCGGTTGCTATGGTGTTCTAGGTGGTTGCTAGGGCGTTGTTAGGCAGTTGCTATGGTGTTTTGGGTGGTTGCTAGGTGGTTGGTATGGTGTTCTGGGTGGTTGCTAGGCCGTTGCTAGGCAGTTGCTATGGTGTTCTGGGTGGTTGCTAGGCTGTTGCTATGGTGTTCTGGGTGGTTGCTAGGGCGTTGCTAGGCGGTTGCTATGATGTTCTGGGTGGTTTCGAGGGTGTTGCTAGGCAGTTGCTATGGTGTTCTGGGTGGTTGCTGGGCGGTAGCTATGGTTTTCTGGGTGGTTTCTAGGGTGTTGCTAGGCAGTTGCTATGGTGTTCTGTGTGGTTGCTAGGCGGTTGTTATGGTTTTCTGGGTGGTTTTTAGGGTGTTGCTAGGCAGTTGCTATGGTGTTCTGGGTGGTTGCTAGGCGGTTGCTATGGCGTTCTGGGTGGTTGCTAGGGCGTTGTTAGGCAGTTGCTATGGTGTTTTGGGTGGTTGCTAGGTGGTTGCTATGGTGTTGTGGGTGGTTGCTAGGGCGTTGCTAGGCAGTTGCTATGGTGTTCTGGGTGGTTGCTAGGCTGTTGCTATGGTGTTCTTTGTGGTTGCTAGGGCGTTGCTAGGCGGTTGCTATGGTGTTCTGGGTGGTTGTTAGGGTGTTGCTAGGCAGTTGCTATGGTGTTCTGGGTGGTTGCTAGGCGGTTGCTAAGGTGTTCTGGGTGGTTGCCAGGGCGTTGCTAGGCAGTTGCTATGGTGTTCTGGATGGTTGCTTGGCGGTTGCTATGGTGTTCTGGGTGGTTGCTAGGGTGTTGCTATGGTGTTCTGGGTGGTTGCTAGGGCGTTGCTAGGCGGTTGCTATGGTGTTCTGTGTGGGTGGGAGGGTGTTGGTAGGCAGTTGCTATGGTGTTCTGGGTGGTTGCTAGGCGGTTGCTATGGTGTTCTGGGTGGTTCCTAGGGCGTTGTTAGGCAGTTCCTATGGTGTTTTGGGTGGTTGCTAGGTGGTTGCTCTGGTGTTCTGGGTGGTTGCTAGGGCGTTGCTAGGCAGTTGCTATGGTGTTCTGGGTGGTTGCTAGGCGGTTGCTATGGTGTTCTGGGTGGTTGCTAGGCGGATGCTATGGTATTCTGGGTGGTTGCTAGGGCGTTGTTAGTCAGTTGCTATGCTGTTTTGGGTGGTTGCTAGGTGGTTGCTATGGTGTTCTTGGTGGTTGCTAGGGCGGTGCTAGGCAGTTGCTATGGTGTTCTGGGCGGTTGCTAGGCTGTTGCTATGGTGTTCTTGGTGGTTGCTAGGGCGTTGCTAGGCGGTTGCTATGGTGTTCTGGGTGGTTGTTAGGGTGTTGCTAGGCAGTTGCTATGGTGTTCTGGCTGGTTGCTAGGTGGTTGCTATGGTGTTCTGGGTGGTTGCTAGGGCGTTGCTAGGCAGTTGCTATGGTGTTCTGGATGGTTGCTAGGCGGTTGCTATGGTGTTCTGGGTGGTTGCTAGGGTGTTGCTAGGCAGTTGCTATGGTGTTCTGGGTGGTTGCTAGGCGGTTGCTATGATGTTCTGGGTGGTTGCTAGGGCGTTGTTAGGGAGTTGCGATGGTGTTTTGGGTGGTTGCTAGGTGGTTGCTATGGTGTTCTGGGTGGTTGCTAGGGCGTTGCTAGGCAGTTGCTATGGTGTTCTGGGTGGTTGCTAGGGCGTTGCTAGGCAGTTGCTATGGTGTTCTGGGTGGTTGCTAGGGCGTTGCTTTGGTGTTCTGGGTGGTTGCTAGGGCGTTGCTAGGCAGTTGCTATTGTGTTCTGGGTGGTTGCTAGGGCGTTGCTATGGTGTTCTGGGTGGTAGCTAGGCGGTTGCTATGGTGTTCTGGGTGGTTGCTAGGCTGTTGCTATGGTGTTCTGGGTGGTTGCTATGGTGTTCTGGGTGGTTGCTAGGGCGTTGCTAGGCAGTTGCAATGGTGTGCTCGGTGGTTGCTAGGCGGTTGCTATGGTGTTCTGGGAGGTTGCTAGGGCATTGCTAGGCGGTTTCTATGGTGTTCTGGGTGGTTGCTAGGGCCTTGCTAGGCGGTTGCTATGGTGTTCTGGGAGGTTTCTAGGGCATTGCTAGGCTGTTGCTATGGTGTTCTGGGTGGTTGCTAGGGCGTTGCTAGGCGGTTGCTATGGTGTTCTGGGTGGTTGTTAGGGTGTTGCTAGGCAGTTGCTATGGTGTTCTGGGAGGTTGCTAGGGCATTGCTAGGCTGTTGCTATGGTGTTCTGGGTGGTTGCTAGGGCGTTGCTAGGCGGTTGCTATGGTGTTCTGGGTGGTTGTTAGGGTGTTGCTAGGCAGTTGCTATGATGTTCTGGGTGGTTGCTAGGCCGTTGCTATGGTGTTCTGGGTGGTTGCTAGGGCGTTGTTAGGCAGTTGCTATGGTGTTTTGGGTGGTTGCTAGGTGGTTGCTATGGTGTTCTGGGTGGTTGCTAGGGCGTTGCTAGGCAGTTGCTATGGTGTTCTGGGTGGTTTTTAGGGTCTTGCTAGGCAGTTGCTATGGTGTTCTGGGTGGTTGCTAGGCGGTTGCTATGGTGTTCTGGGTGGTTGCTAGGGCGTTGTTAGGCAGTTGCTATGGTGTTTTGGGTGGTTGCTAGGTGGTTGCTATGGTGTTCTGGGTGGTTGCTAGGGCGTTGCTAGGCAGTTGCTATGTTGTTCTGGGTGGTTGCTAGGCTGTTGCTATGGTGTTCTGGGTGGTTGCTAGGGCGTTGCTAGGCGGTTGCTATGGTGTTCTGGGTGGTTGTTAGGGTGTTGCTAGGCAGTTGCTATGGTGTTCTGGGTGGTTGCTAGGCGGTTGCTATGGTGTTCTGGGTGGTTGCCAGGGCGTTGCTAGGCAGTTGCTATGGTGTTCTGGGTGGTTGCTAGGCGGTTGCTATGGGGTTGTGGGTGGTTGCTAGGGTGTTGCTATGGTGTTCTGGGTGGTTGCTAGGGCGTTGCTAGGCGGTTGCTATGGTGTTCTGGGTGGTTGTTAGGGTGTTGCTAGGCAGTTGCTATGGTGTTCTGGGTGGTTGCTAGGAGGTTGCTATGGTGTTCTGGGTGGTTGCTAGGGCGTTGTTAGGCAGTTGCTATGGTGTTTTGGGTGGTTGCTAGGTGGTTGCTATGGTGTTCTGGGTGGTTGCTAGGGCGTTGCTAGGCAGTTGCTATGGTGTTCTGGGTGGTTGCTAGGCGGTTGCTATGGTGTTCTAGGTGGTTGCTAGGCGGTTGCTATGGTGTTCTGGGTGGTTGCTAGGGCGTTGTTAGGCAGTTGCTTAGTGTTTTGGGTGGTTGCTAGGTGGTTGCTATGGTGTTCTGGGTGGTTGCTAGGGCGTTGCTAGGCAGTTGCTATGGTGTTCTGGGTGGATGCTAGGCTGTTGCTATGGTGTTCTGGGTGGTTGGTAGGGCGTTGCTAGGCGGTTGCTATGGTGTTCTGGGTGGTTGTTAGGGTGTTGCTAGGCAGTTGCTATGGTGTTCGGGCTGGTTGCTAGGTGGTTGCTATGGTGTTCTGGGTGGTTGCTAGGGCGTTGCTAGGCAGTTGCTATGGTGTTCTGGATGGTTGCTAGGCGGTTGCTATGGTGTTCTGGGTGGTTGCTAGGGTGTTGCTAGGCAGTTGCTATGGTGTTTTGGTGGTTGCTAGGCGGTTGCTATGGTGTTCTGGGTGGTTGCTAGAGCGTTGTTAGGCAGTTGCTATGGTGTTTTGGGTGGGTGCTAGGTGGGTGCTATGGTGTTCTGGGTGGTGGCTAGGGCGTTGCTAGGCAGTTGCTAGGGTGTTCTGGGTGGTGGCTAGGCGGTTGCTATGGTGTTCTGGGTAGTTGCTAGGCTGTTGCTATGGTGTTCTGGGTGGTTGCTAGGGCGTTGCTAGGCGGTTGCTATGGTGTTCTGGGTGGTTGCTAGGCGGTTGCTATGGTGTTCTGAATATTTGCTTGGGCATTGCTCGACAGTTGCTATGTTGTTCTTGTTGTTGCTAGGGCGTTGATGTGTCTTGTTTGGGGATCGAGTGAAAACTGGGAGAAGTAGTGAACCGTACTATTACGAAATTATTTGGAATATTAACAAGGAAGGAAGGAGGGAGAGAAGGAACTAATGAGGGAAGTAAGGAAAGAAGGAATATAGGAAAAAAAGAAGGAAATCAAAGGAAGGCAGGAAAGAACAAAGGAAAGAAGGCGAGGATGGATGGAAAGAAACAGAGGAATGAAGGAAAGAAGGAAGTAAAGAAGGAAGGAAAGGAAGAAGGGAAGAAGAAGGATTTAAGTAAAGATAGAAGGAAGGAAGGAAGGATGGAAGTGAGGAAGAAGAAATGAAAAACAGAAGGAAAGAAAGAAGGAAGGAAAGAAAAAGTAAAGAAAGGAAGAGGGAAGGAAAGAGAGGAAAAGCAGAAAGAAGAAAGGAAGAAAGATAAGAAGGATATGAAGGAATGAAAGAAGGCATGATGGAAGGAAAGAAAAGTGAAGGAAGGTAGGAAAGAAAATTGTAGGGAGGAAGGATGAAAGGCAGGATAGAAGGAAGTAAAGTAGGAAAGAAGGAACAAATAAAGGAAGGAAGGAACGAAGGAAAGAAATAGGAGGGAAAAAGAAAGAAGGAATGACAGAAAATAGAAGGAAGGAAAGCAGTAAGGAAGCTGTAGTCTCAAGAGAGCCAGATTGTAGTCTTACAGCCTGAGAAACTGACAGTTACAGCAGGTGGTCAGAACACCTGGCACAAGATTCCATTTGCTTAATGGCCCTATTGTGATGTCATAATGCCAATGTTAAGTCTATAGGGGGAAAAAATTTATAGTTTTTTATTAATAACTCAAAAAGTATAAAAGTTACAAAGATGAAAAATACATTGCACAGGTGTCCTAAGTAAGACCTACGCAACGCAGTTTGAATGAAGTTTCTACGATAAACGGTTGAGGCCGCATTAAGTGTGTTAGAAGAATAATAATAATAATAATAATAATAATAATAATAATAATAATAAGAAGACCAGGATAACAATAGTGAGCATTTTCAATGCACACTAATAATAATAAGAAGAAGACCAGGATAACAATAGTGAGCATTTTCAATGCACACTAATAATAATAATAAGAAGACCAGGATAACAATAGTGAGCATTTTCAATGCACACTAATAATAATAAGAAGACCAGGATAACAATAGTGAGCATTTTCAATGCACACTAATAATAATAAGAAGACCAGGATAACAATAGTGAGCATTTTCAATGCACACTAATAATAAGAAGACCAGGATAACAATAGTGAGCTTTTTCAATGCACACTAATAATAATAATAATAATAAGAAGACCAGGATAACAATAGTGAGCATTTTCAATGCACACTAATAATAAGAAGACCACGATAACAATAGTGAGCATTTTCAATGCACACTAATAATAAGAAGACCAGGATAACAATAGTGAGCATTTTCAATGCACACTAATAATAATAAGAAGAAGACCAGGATAACAATAGTGAGCATTTTCAATGCACACTAATAAGAAGACCAGGATAACAATAGTGAGCATTTTCAATGCACACTATTAAGAAGACCAGGATAACAATAGTGAGCATTTTCAATGCACACTAATAATAAGAAGACCAGGATAACAATAGTGAGCATTTTCAATGCACACTAATAATAAGAAGACCAGGATAACAATAGTGAGCATTTTCAATGCACACTAATAATAAGAAGACCAGGATAACAATAGTGAGCATTTTCAATGCACACTAATAATAATAATAATAATAATAAAGAAGTATGCAGGATTTTAATATGTGTCTGCATGGCTGCAGGCACATAATAATAATAATAATAATAATAATAAAGAAGTATGCAGGATTTTAATATGTGTCTGCATTGCTGCAGGCACATTATAATAATAATAATAATAATAATAATAATAATAATAAAGAAGTATGCAGGATTTTAATATGTGTCTGCATTGCTGCAGGCATATAATAATAATAATAATAAAGAAGTATGCAGGATTTTAATATGTGTCTGCATTGCTGCAGGCACATAATAATAATAATAAAGAAGTATGCAGGATTTTAATATGTGTCTGCATTGCTGCAGGCACATAATAATCAAGAATTATGCAGGATTTTAATATGTGTCTGCATTGCTGCAGGCACATAATAATAATAATAAAGAAGTATGCAGGATTTTTATATGTGTCTGCATTGCTGCAGGCACATAATAATAAAGAAGTATGCAGGATTTTAATATGTGTCTGCATTGCTGCAGGCACATGATAATAATAATAATGAAGAAGTATGCAGGATTTTAATATGTGCCTGCATTGCTGCAGGCACATAATGACAGAAAATATGGACCATTACATTAGTTTAATGTGAAACAACGACTGTTTATTCAAGTATTTCATAACAGTATAAAAGATTTGATGACTTTTTGATGTGATATAAAAATATCTAAGATTTTTTTTTCAAATGAAGATAATAATTTTACAACGATGATATGCAACAGATTTTTCAAGTACCAGTAAAGATTTGATGATTTGTTTTGATTTTGATGACTATTTGATGACTTTAAAAATCTCTTTGAGATATTTGTTAAGAACTCAAGATTATAATTATAAAGATACTATTATATGATGAAAACGTAGTGTAAGAACTGATGTTCAATACTTCCAAGTGATATCTCCTCTATTTTGAATGAAAGGCTTCAAAGCAATCAGGACTGAGTGCAATCTCTCTTGAATCTGGTCTTACACAGATAAATCTGGTCTTCCTCTGGAAGCTCTCATAACGGCACCTCATGGCATTCTTGACTGGTGCACTTCTTGGCCAATGTTGCCCAATCCTATACCGCACCTCATGCACAGTATCTCTTTTTCTCACCTAACCAGTAACCTAGCTGCATGTTGTAAAGTAGTTTTACTAATAACATTAGACAACTACACAGACAGCAAAGAATGTTGAGGTGAGGGTGACTTCTGACATACTGTACACACACACATACACACAATCAATATATATATAGATGTGTGTGTGTGTGTGTGTCACCATCACCGCACCATTCATTGCTTTCAGTGTGTTTGTACAAAACCCAAAACCAGTGAAGTTGGCACGTTGTGTAAATAGTAAATAAAAACAGAATACAATGATTTGCAAATCCTTTTCAACCTATATTCAATTGAATACACTGCAAAGACAAGTTACTTAATTTTCGAACAGGTAAACTTTGTAATTTTTTGCAAATATTAGCTCATTTGGAATTTGATGCCTGCAACATGTTTCAAAAAAGCTGGCACAAGTGGCAAAAAAGACTGAGAGAGTTGAGGAATGCTCATCAAACACTTATATGGAACATCCCACAGGTGAAAGGGCTAACTGGGAACAGGTGGGTGCCATGATTGGGTATGAAAGCAGCTTCCCTGAAATGCTCAGTCATTCACAAACAAGGATGGGGTGAGGGTCACCACTCAGTGAACCAATGCGTGAGCTGATTGTCGAACAGTTTGAAAAGAATATTCCTCAATGAGCTATTGCAAGAAATTTAGGGATTTCATCATCTACCGTTCGTAATATCGTCAAAAGGTTCAGAGAATCTGGAGAAATCACTGCACGGAAGCGACAAGGCCGAAAACCAACATTGAATGCCGTGACTGTCGATCCCTCAGGCGGTACTGCATCAAAAACCGACATCAGTGTGTAAAGGACATCACCACATGGGCTCAGAAAACCACTGTCAGTAACTACAGTTCGTCACTACATCTGCAAGAGCAAGTTAAAACTCTACAATGCAAAGCGAAAGCCATTTATCAACAGCACCCAGAAACGCCGCCGGCTTCGCTGGGCCCAAGCTCATCTAAGATGGACTGATGCAAAGTGGAAAAGTGTTCTGTGGTCTGACGAGTCCACATTTCAAATTGTTTTTGGAAACTGTGGACGTCATGTCCTCCGGACCAAAGAGGAGAAGAACCATCCGGACTGTTAAAGGCACAAAGTTCAAAAGCCAGCATCTGTGATGGTATGGTATGTGAAGGCACCATTAATGCTGAAAGGTACATACAGGTTTTGGAGCAACATATGTTGCCATCCAAGCAACGTCCTTTTCATGGACGCCCCTGCTTATTTCAGCAAGACAATGCCATGCCACATTCTTCACATGTTGCAACAGCGTGGCTCTGTAGTAAAAGAGTGTGGGTACCAGACTGGCCTGCCTGTAGTCCAGACCTGTCTCCCATTGAAAATGTGTGGCGCATTATGAAGCATAAAATACGACAACGGAGACCCCGGACTGTTGAACAACTTAAGCTGTACATCAAGCAAGAATGGGAAAGAGTTCCACCTGAAAAGCTTCAAAAATTGGTCTCCTCAGTTCCAAAACGTTTACTGAGTGTCCTTAAAAGGAAAGGCGATGTAACACAGTGGTCAAAAGGCCCTTGAGCCAACTTTTTTGCAATGTGTTGCTGCCTTTAAATTCTAAGTTCATGATTATTTGCAAAAAAAAAAAAAAGTTTCTCAGTTTGAACATTAAACATCTTGTCTTTGCAGTGTATTCAATTGAATATAAGTTGAAAAGGATTTGCAAATCATTGTATTCTGTTTTTATCTACGATTCACATAACGTGCCAACTTCACTGGTTTTGGGTTTTGTATAATGTTATTGGTAAAACTACTTTAAAACCTTTATCTAGGTTATCATTTATGTTTATATATTTCTTAAATGTTTGTTATCTTCAATATAAAGTAGTTGAATTAATCTTTAAACAACAACAATGTATAAAACACTTCCTAGGAACAAAATCTGATTTTTGCCATTTAACTCCTTTGCTGCGCGACGTCCACATACGTGGACAGTTGGTTTTTAAGGCAAAAAAACTACATTTTACATGAAATTTCAATTTTAACACACAAACTTGTTCAGCTTACTTTCCTGTACACTTTTTTTTACCTGATTTTGCCTTCTTAAGTAGAAACTTCTGATATGCCTGAAGCATTCTGCAAAAGGTCATAGCCGTTGGCCATGTTGTATTGATGAAATCATCAAACAGTCAATATTCCAAATACAGGATGGCACAAACTGTTACTGCAGTGGGTCTACTGACACTGTCACCTTGTGGTCTGGAGTATAACAACAAGGTAAGCAGTAGAAAACAAGGTTTAATTAACTGTCCACATATGTGGACACCACGCATGAAAGGGTTAAAATGAAGGAAGAGGTATATTCGCCTTGCAGCGTTTTAGCGCGAAAGTCACGAGAGCTGGGCGGATTATAAAATGAAATCGCTTTAGCTGCCAGGCTGCGGAGCAAATTTCAGAAGTGCTTCTCCAATCTGGTTCGCTGATAGCAGGATTGCTTCCCTTGACCGACCCGCTGCGAAGCAGATAGCAGATTGCTTTGCCCAGCTCACCCCGCTACGAGTAGAATAGCCTCTTTCTTTAATAAAGCAAGGTATTCCATTGACATCAGTTACCTTTTTGAGAAATGCCGTCAACTGATGAACAAACACCAGTGAAAACATCCTGGCAGCGGTTAAAAGAAGTCCCAGGAAAGTCCCTTAAATGTCCTCAGTATAACGTTATACAGTGACCAAAATAGGACGTTCTGAAGACGTTTGTGAAAGACCTAAGGAGGACTTTATACGGAAGACCAAATGGGGACTTTTACCGAACGTTCGATTTAAGTCTCATTCAGAACGTTGCTCCATGACCAAAATAGGACACTCTACGGACGTAAATAAGGTCCCCGCATCGTTGCCCAGCGAATGTTGTGCTGGGGACCAATTTGGAACGTCGTGAATGTCCAGTGAACGTCCGGGGGAAGTCCCCTGTTTGCTGGGATGAGTTCCAGACCTGTACAATCCAAGCACATCTGTAAGTTTGATGCATTACTGATAATCTATTATGTCATGAAAAAATATAAATGTTGTAACACAGTCCTCCTTGAGTAGCAAAACTTCAAATTCATGGAAAAACAGCATTTTTCAGTTTCGATGCCATATTCAAGCCATAGTTTCGTCCTTTCTATTACATGTCAGGGAAAATGGCTTCTGGTCCTGGTCGACCTAGAGGAAAGCTGTAACACTATAACAGCCGATGAATGGTAACTCGCTAAAATTTTGGATTTTGTAAATGAAATATTTGAAGAGCTTCATCGCAAAACGCAATAGATCCATATGATGCTTTTCTTAGATGATGCATTTTACTCCATGTTTCTGCAATAATTCGTAATACATCAATTCTGAATGAAGTAAAGTCCTTTTTGCAAATCTGCTGCTCAATGCAGCCGCAAACTGTCAGCTGGGAAAATGATGTGTACACTAATGGGAAGTGCTTTTTCGACTGATAAGTAGTGATGTTACTGCTGATACCGAGGCTCCGAAGCACGCTTCAAACTCAACAGGGTGTTTTTCTGAAGCACTGTGCCGGAGCTCTGACATTTTGCTACCTATCAAAATATTCTACCTCGCGGTTCTGCGCTTGCGCAAACCTAAAATCTCGGGCTGTTTCCTCGCTCATATCTTCAAAAATCATAAAAATAGATTTATTTTCAGTGCACATTTCGACCTGTAAGCGTACATATATTTGCATGTAGCCTACACGCTGGGTTTTCCTGAAAATGCAGAAATTAGATGATTATGGCGTATTTGGGCATATATCTTTGAACAAACTTATCCAACTCGTGATGAAATCTGCTTATGTTATAATAAGCTAACAAATAACAAACTTACAACTGTAAACTGATTCATATTGCAATGTCAAGGCGAAAACAAAGACTTTACGATCGCTTTGCATTACGGTAACATTTTTGACAAGGGAGCAAAATTTTTCAGAACACCAGAACTTGCTTCATTTTGGGGAAAACCACGTGACTGATGACGTTCGAACCACTTAACTGCTTCATTCAGACTGAGCTGACCAATTTGGTTCGATAGGCGGAGCTTTGAAACATTGGCGCAATTCATTTAAGATGGATGAAACAGCCCTCTGTTAGGCATTTTTATTAACAAACAATAATGCCAAAGTCGCTCAAGCACATCCAGTATACACCAAGTACAATCAAAAAACATAATAAAATATAACGTTTTTTGGACAGAGTAAATATTTACAGGATTCAATGAGGCTGTGGATGTAATAAATGTTATTTTAGTCTAATATAAATTATTAATGTAAGGAAGAAAAACAATAGACACATGCAAAACGAGGTTAGATTTCAGCTTCATTGAAGTATTTTTCACAATACAGCATACTCGAAGTGCACATGCAAGGTGCGTCTGCGTCACCTTTGCAAGGCTGTACAACAATCTCTGTGCCAGCAGATGCCACCCACGTGTTCAATGAATGAATCATCGAGTAGTGAACCAAATTTCAATGCAATGGTCCGAAAGGGTCCGAAGCTTCATAAAGCCTCGTTTTGCCATCACTGCTGATAAGTTAGGTAATCTAATTTTTCCACTGAGCTTGCAGCATAGCAAAATGGCACACTTGAGCCGTGTTCGAAATCGCCCCCTATCACGGATATAGTGCACTATATAGTGTGTCCGCCATTTTGTAGTGTTGTTCGAATTCTTTTCATCCATAGTGGACTGTAAAATACCCACAATGCACAGCGGAATCGAGAGAACAAGCGATGTACACTACATTATAATGCTGTATACCACAATGCACTGCGGTCGTATTTTTACACAGAAGAATATGAAAAGCGAGATGGCTCCGCCCGGCAGAAATACGTTCTCCAGTAATCCCGTAAAGCTGCTTTCACACCAGACGCGAAACGAATTTTTCGCACGACAGATTACATTCAAAGTCAATTGAAGACATTAGCTGACCGGCTAATTATTGTCCTTGATGCGTTACTAAGCTTGTTACGTAGCTTGCTAACTAAGCTAGCTGATTGAGCTAGACTAGAGTAACTATTATAGCAATGTGCAAAGCACATTCCAGAAAACCATCACGGGGTCTAATAGGGGTCTAACCGGCCCTCAACGCAAGGTACGCGAGCGCGAACACAAGGCAACGCATTGACGCAAGGTGTCCATCTTGCGTCTTTGCGTAGCAAAATGTGTCTACTAGCCGATAGTGCCATAATTCGTCTGTATACAACGCGTTTTGGGACGAGAACACGTGTATTTTACGCCGTTTTTGCTTTTTTCCCGGCGCTTTTAACGCCGTTTTCTCGCGAGAACGCCGTTAATAGCGCCGTTTTCATATGAACATTAGCGGCGTTGATTACAGAGTTGAGGAAAACGGCATTAAAAGCGCCGTTTTCATTTGCAAATTAACGCCGCTATTGACTGCATTGTGGAAAACGGCGTTAAAAGCGCCGTTTCCATGGTAATGAGCTCCTCCCATTGATTTCTTTCAGCCAACACATTAACTGCTCTCCTCCAATCACCTGCCAAGGGAAACAGACCACTTCAATTCAACCCAGATTTCTTTCTTTTATATCATAAAAGCATATCAGAACTACGATTTCTTGCTGTTTATTCAGCATTGATCTCTGCATTTTACTTCACTGTACCTTGCAGCCTCACCTTGTGCTGTTTGTCCACATTTCTTTCAGCCAACACATTTTAATTGCTCTCCTCCAATCACCTGCCAAGGGAAACAGACCACATCATTGCAACCCATATTTCCTTCTGCTGACCCAGACAGCACAGCGATGTAGCGCCGCCGTAAATGCGACGTATGGGGAAACATACATGCTATGTAGCACAGGGGTAGTTTGCCCATTGGCACGACGTCTGGGCGATGTCGCTTGCCGCTGTTCCGCCAACGTTTCCGCGCTCTCTGCGCGATCTTCACCCTATGGCGAAGCGCTGTCTATTCTACACATTGCCTACGTAATTTGTACTGTACAGGGCCCTTATATAACCTTTGCCAATATGGCTATATCAATAATAGAGGGATACATTAGCCTATTAGCCTATATTAATATGCTTAAAATGCATAAAGTGCAAGAACTGACATACACATAGATAGATGAATCGATTTATTTGTCATCATCAAAAACAAACAAACAAAAAAACCAAAGCTAGCGCCTCCTTGGGTGCAGCCTGTCATTTGCCAGGCGGAGCCATTCCTGGAGGATCTTGTCCACCTCTGCCTCGGAGCAACGATGGGTCCCGTTGCGCAGTGCTGATGCTGTGAATGTAAGGATTTTAGGTAAGTATTAATTGCAATGTAAATCATCAGCAACCCACAGATAAGCACAATTTCAAAATGTTAGTATTTTAAACCTCGTTTTTTGCTGTAATTATAGAAACGGCAGAAGAAGCGATTTCCGCTGATTTAACATGGCACTTGGTCGAGACTGGATACTTTTTTTTCTCACGGTTAGCTTGCGTTGCTGGAGACAGGTAATTTTTTAAAATTTATTAGAAAATTGTGTCAGTTTGTCCCGCTGCTTATAACATCTGTATTAATATGCATGCAGAGTTGAATGAATTTGTTTTTTACATGCAGTGAAACCACATGCGTGAAGCTAGCAAACACTTGGGCCGTTGCATGTCAATGCTAATATGCAATAATATTCAAATTATGCGGGAGGCGAGAAAATTGGTTTTAACCCATTTAATCCCATTGGCCACAAAAGTGACCTTCATTTTTTTTCAATTCTAAGGCTCAAAAAAAAGGTCTTTCATTGATGTAGCAGTATATTTCCAGTAAATATTGAATTAACGAAGGGTCAGGATGAAATATGTACAGTGTCACGTGTTTAGTGTAAATTGTCACATGACCAGAACTGTTTACACTTGCAATTAATCAACTTTGTTCAGTTTGGTCATAGCATGAGTGAACATGTTGACAGCAACAAAAGTGACCGATGGGATAATGTATTGTACAGTGAATTAACATATTTCTCCCATCAGGGCCGGTTCGTGTTGTAGCAGTACAGGCAAATACTAGGGGCCCCGCGCCGATGTGCCCAAATGGGGATCGATATGACTTGTGTGAGTCTGACTCTGACCGCAGATTCTACCTTGCCCGTCGTGCCCCCGAGCACGTGCACATTTCCGCGCCCCCATGCTGTCCGCACGCAGTTTGCATCTGACCTCTCTTCTCAGCAGGTTTGAGCATGGTTGAGGACGAATGGCTGGTCAGCAGGCGACACCCAAGGGTTATTAAATAACGTTATGTCAAAAAGACCAAAGCTCTCCGGTGCTCAAGTGCGAAAGAGAAGGAAAGAACAAGAGGAAAATGCGAAAAAGACCGCGGTAACGTCATGCCACGTGTGATACATGTTTAATAACGTATATTAACTTTAATTTTCATTATGTTGTTAATCTTTCTGTTAACGCTAACGTTAACTTAGTGTAACGTGGCTGGCAGCTTTGATCTATAGTGATGTTTATTAACTTTGTGGAGTTTTGAGGAAAATGAATTTTCAGAAATGGGAGTTAACGTAACGTTAAGTGACGTTATTTAGACGCTGAACTGGCTGCCTGTTATATAGTTTTTGTTATCAAGAACATTTTGGCGTCTATTCAGAGATCAAATTTAGGCCTATATTATGTAGCTAACTACTACAGTAGGGGAAAGTGGTTCAAAACGGCCTCCACGGGTGATATGGCCCACCCTTGACAGATGTACTTTGCAGCTGCTGCTCTCTATCGGTTTCATTGTAGGAATGAACAAGTGCGCATGAGAAGCAAATGGCACTCGGGCGACCGTGAGAAATGCCTTTGCGCTTCAGGATATAAGCCGAAAAAATTTTTCTGCACCAGATAATCTTGCGGTCAGCCTGTCCGAGAATTAGCCTCAGTATTGACATCGCGTGGCAATTGTTTTACTCCCATGGTGTATCGCATGGTCTGTTCCAAGGGTCGGTGGAGGACAGATCATAAAGTCCGCCACAGAAACGTCATTGACTAATGAGGTCATGATATTTTGTAGTCGGTCACGGGGCAAAACGACCCCTGGTCGGTTTTACCCCACATTCAAATTTAGTCTCCACATGTGTAAAGTTACCTTAAGCAAGCTGAATGTATCTCTCTGCGTATATATTGTAACGTATAGACTGAGCGATGTATTTTTGATTCCTCAGATGAGTAACACGGAGCAATTTCAACAAGTTTACTTAGTTTCAACTTAACTTTACATAGCTCCCTGGGTTGGGAAGAAGATGCCGAACACAACAACAACAAAAAAACCCTTTCCAACTTCTTCTCCCCCCTGCTCTTTCCTTCCGGCCCCCCCTCCCACCTTCACATCTGGCCAATAACTAGGGCATCTTTTCCCCCCAATTATACACCTTCAAACCAAAGTGCCCATGAACTCGCGCCTGAATAATAACTAGCTCTGACTGCGAGCTGGTCGCTACACAATGTTAGGTTTCAAATTTAGAGTTTTTTTTTCTTTTTTTTCTTTGTTCTCATTCGCCACCCATGTTCTGTTAGTTGTGGGCCATTTTTCCCCATTTGCGGGGCCCATTTTGCCCATACCCTTGTACAAAATGGCCCCCCTCAAGTTTTTTTTTTAACGGAGACTTTCTCCAGTAAATATCCGCGTGGGGCCATTTTGATTATGTGCGTTCTCATAGGAGTTAAATAAAGATTAGTAAACACTATGAGTCACATTGAATTTCTGCTGCAGCTTTGATCAGGTGAGGCCTAAACGTTAAGGAGCCCGTTTTTCCCCACCTTCCCCTACTAGCCTACTACACTGCTGCTGCTGTTTTGTCTGAATAATATCTATTAAGTATGTATATTTACATGCAGAAAAGAAACAAATTTTCCAAAGGGAATAAATAAAGTACCTACACTATTTATTTTTATCGACAATTAGCTGGACAACGTCAACCCTGATTGTCAATAAACTCTAATCCTAGTCCTGCTGTGTACATGAATGATGGCAAAGACGTAACTGTGGCAGTCACTACAGTTTTTGTTTTGATGTCAGAACATCAAATGTCACACCAATAATATAAATTACTATAAATCAGAAGTTGCAGCTGCCTCCACATGCAGAGGTGCTTGTAGCAGCATAAAGAAGCAATTGTAGTAACACAATCATACCTACATTCATCTCGCAAGAATGTAAATATTAGGTAAACTAAATGATGTACAATTAATGATTAATTGAAATTAAATTAAAATGACATACTCAATCATAATTATACAAACATAAATCTGTATTTTATTTTTTTTTAAAAAGCTCCATCTTTCTCCTCCTCAACATTAAAGAATAGTTAGAGACATGAGTAGATCTTTGGCAGGCAGAGAGATCATCACAGACTATGTGCATAATGAATTTTATGTGCAACTTGCCTGCTACAAGTACAAATATGGGTGGGGAAATTGGTAATAATAATTCTAAGGGGCGCTAGCTAAAATCTTGCCTCGGGCACCGAACTGGCTCGGACTAGCTCTGTCTCCCATGTAGACATCAAAATTCTTTTATTTTCTAGCAGGGTTATGAACACTTATGTTACACATTCAAAACACCATCACTGGCAGTTTCCAGCATTTCCACTTGAATGCTCAGTTGCATTTTTGTGTGACTGTTTTACGTATCAAAATCCCTTATTCTGAGAGGAAAGAAAAAATAATCACCATATTTAAACTTCATTGTAACATACATTGTAACATTGTTTTTTTAGTGCAATATATATTGAAACTTCAAATATTGTTTTTGTTGTACCATTTGAAGTTGCATTTTTTTGCAATATTTGTTGCCATGTTGTCATTGTAATGTGCAACATTCACTTACAAATGTGATTATAATATAAAATATATATTATATATATGGAATATAAAAGAATTTTGATAACTACATGGGAGAAATATGTTAATTCACTATACAACACATTATCCCATCGGTCACAATTGTGACTGACCATAAAATACACTTTTCACCCATTTTTCCATGAAAATTAAAAAAATATTTTTTTTTGATTATTTCAAAAGGTTACAAATGACACATGATTTGGATATTTTCATATGTGGAAAAAAATTGGGATTAAATGGGTTTACATTACAATCGGGCTGCATCCGTAGAGGCCTGATAAGCATCCCGCTCAGTAACTAACGCCATGCTCCATTTTATAACAATGTGAATCACTTGCTAGTATGTTAGTTGGCTGTCAAGTAACTTTATTTGGATCTCAGCACCAAAAAAAGGCTCCCAGGTTTCATGTCACCTCAAACTGCCTGCCTGTGTTAAAAGTGTATAAATCTTTAACTTGATTAGACATGTAGCAACATAAGGATTTAATATGCATAATGCGTCACTTTGTGCCTTTTATTGTATGTGTAGGCAGTCCTACTTACATATTATAAGGTCTCTGACCCTGGAGTTTTTTACTCCTCTCTTCTGTCCACGGCCGCACCAGTTCAGCTGGACAGCCAGATGGGGGGCAAACACTTTCTGGCATATTCTCCATATCATTTTTTTAAGTGTTTGCCCCCCGCTCAGAGACAGCATTGATACCTGTGAGTGAAACAAAAATATATGATGATCAGAATGAGAGTTGGTGTATTTTGGTGTAAGTTACTCAAAGCTGCAGCATTAATAATGTGGCAAGTTATGTGGATTAAATCACATTCTTAGACACTACCGCTCAAAAGTTTGGGAACACTTGCAAATTTCTTTTTTTTCCCCAAAGGAAAATACATTTTCATGCATTTCACAAACATTTTTATCCATTTCACAAAAGATTAAAATTAATCAGATGATTTTCAAAGAATGATCTACATTTTTGCATAGAGGCCTACTATCAGCAACAGTCAGTCCTCTGCATCAGTCTCCTGGTTTGGCTGCTAATCCAAGTTAAGCATTTTATAAGGGGTAATTGATTATAAGAAAACCCATCTGCGAATGTGTTGCACAGCTGAAAACCGTTGAACTAATAAGGGAGTGCAAAAGGGAGCATGGCATTCTTGAGGTTGGTTTAGTACCTGAAGCATCAGCAGTTGTTTGTTTGTTTACAGGCTCAAAATGGCCAGAAAGAAAGAACCTCCTTTAGAGACCCGTCAGTCTATTGTAGTGTTTAGAAAAGAAGGCTATTCAATGCAAGAAATTGAAAACTTAAAATCTCTTACCATGCTGTCAACTACTTCCTTCAGAGAGCAGCACTAACAAGGACACAAATATCTGACAGTGTGTAGTTTAAGGCAAAGACGCCTCACAGGTTGTCAACTTGCAGCTGCGCCGAATAGTTCCCGTCAAACACCAGTTTCAGTATCAACAGTGAAAGTGTTTTTTTTTTTGATGAAGGCACAGTTTGAAGTACATATTCTTCATTTCCATAAAAATAATTATTTCTAATTCAGACAATGTCAGCATGTTCTCTTCATTTGCTATATTTCCTATTCAGACTAATTTCATGTGTGTTTTCATGGAAAACAAGAAAATTTCCAAGTGTTCCCAAACTTTTGGTTGTGTACATCCATTTAGTGATATTTTTCTCCTTCAGAATCGATTCCCAGAAATATTTCTGTGCATCAGTGCTTCCCTACAGTTGAATTGTAAGGTGTGTCTGTGTAGAACCTGAATATTTGATTTGGCTCAAAACATATGTTAAAAATTATAGTGTTGGAACACATGCTCATTACACTGGTAGAATCTGAATGCTTGGGTGATCTGACACAATCCAGAGCCAGCGGTAAACTTTTATAATCCTACAGCCTGCCGGTGAGAGTGGCATCCTCTGTTCTGTTCACAGCAGGAAGCCGGAGCCATTACGTCCAGGCTGCCCAGCGTTCCTCAGAGTTCCATCACTGGTCCCATTGAAATTTAAGCCCAGATATATTAATCGGTTTAAAACGATCTAAATCTCTGTCAAATTCATATTATGTTTACGTTCAATATCCTAGAAAGGAACCTCATATATATTTATCACACTATTGGGCTATAATATTCCATTTTAAGGCTTTTCCATGACAACTGCATCATTTTAGCACATATTCATATCATGTTTGGTCTCTTTATTCTCGGAGAAATCTGAGGAATTGAATGGAACATGTTTCATTTCCCTTGGAATTATGGTTCATCTTGTTTGCAAGATTCATTCGGGCAACTACCCTGGTCTTCTCTCTATGCAAATTAATCTTATCACCTAAGCCAGTAAAACTCCGATTTGGCCACCCTTTCCTCTACCTTGTTCGGAGGCGTGGTTTGGAATCTTTAAAGGTATGAGATCCTAAGGGGGCGCCCCTCTTCTCTTTCCTGTGCCTTCTTTGTCAACTTCTGACGCGCGTAGGTAAGTAGGGAGAGGTCACATGTCACCTTGTTCCGGAGCGAGGTAGCATTTGAGTTCTCCCCGACCACGTGGGGCGACTTTAGCTCCGCGTGGCCATTCGCCTTTTCCAGGTATGAAAATATTCTAAATTCTATGTAACTGCTGATTGGCTTAGCATTGATTTGTTTGATTCAAGTTGTAACTACCTGGTGAATAACTTATTGTTATTCCTTTTTCAGCTTGCGTGATTTTCCTTGATTTGTAACACTCGTATATTCTGGCCTTGTTGCGACCGGGACTTAAGGGGAAATTCCTACTAAGACATGTGTAGGTAACGATACTTCTAAGTTAGATTTGGGATTATGTTCTACCCCTTAAGGATTTATGGAATACCGGCTCTTAAGGTTTAGCTATTAAAGATACCCTTGGGCGTGCATTTTATTTATATGCCGGTGTCTGGTTGATCTTTCTAAGGAGCCCTTGGGTGTATATATATATAATCTGGGTTCTTGATACGTTCACGCTCAGTGCTATATTGTTTAAGCCTCGATGCTGCTATCAAGATAGTCTCGTTTAACCAATGGAAGTATTGTCGAATTGATTCCAGGACAGTTGCGTTTAATTAACCCTGGGGACGTATTTACTGAGCAATGATGGTTTGCGCTGCCGTATCTGATGGCAGATTTGTCTCGAAATCCACGCAGGTGTTCCCTAAATTATCAATTCTAATTCTAATTTGGAGTCAGATTTTTAACGAGGATATAGCTAAATTTTGTATTCTACTTGTTCTATGGATTAATCGTAACCATTGCGTTTTCATGCCCCGTCGTAAGACGGTGAAAAATATCCATTATATTGTGATTCACACCAGCCAGGAGAATGCTCTAATTAAAGTTAGACCAAGAGAACACGTGATGCCTTTACCCACTGCAATGTCCGTCGTTGGAATTGTTTTGTTGGGGTTTTACATCTGTGACTGACCAAGTATAGACTATGTAGACAGAGATGTATCTAGAGCAGAGGTCCAGAGACCCCTACGGGTCCTGGAGGGAGTTCTAGGGGGTCCCCATTATTTTGTTAACTAGAGCTTAGTCCAATGATGCATTTCTAGCTTAGAACCTGCCTACCACCCAGAGAGAGATGCTCAGTGAGCTCAATAAAACACAGTGAGCCTGCTAACAGGTGTTTACAGCAAAGTCCAGGAGGACAGGCATTTCACTTGGGAATTTTTTATTTCTTTGTAAAGTAGCACAATGTTAACAGTAATTAATATGAGACTGTGTAACCCTTAGACTGTATATAAAGATGGATGATGTGTATCCGTTTCCTCCCACTGCACAAAAATGAAGCCAAAATATCCCGGAAACGGGCGTGACCATCTTGTGATTTTGACATCATTCGGAGCCAGAGTCTGTGCAGTTGCAATCAGGGGAGATCTCACCACATACACATACATATGTTTTATAGAATCAAACAAGTCGACATGGTCTACAACATCCACTGGCAATCGTGTGCTTCTTATTTTCAAACTCCATCAAGGCCTTTATGGTCTGAAGCTACACACCAAATTTGGTTGTCCTATCTGTAATATTTTCTGAGAAAAGTTGTCCCCTTTCTCTCGGACGGACGGACGGACGCACACACGCACAGACGGAGGTCAAACCTATATCCCTCTCACTTCGTGTTGGCGGGGGATAATAACGAAACTGATCAGTTCTGAGCACTTGAACAAAAGAGCATAAGAGCATAGCATAAGAATTACCTAAAATGCCAGAAACCATCTGCAGAAAAAATTTATTTGACTTTGATGAGCAATACGAACGATGTTTGGGGCGATATGTCGTATCGGAACTTGGTTCAGGCAACCTGGTTAACGTGATTGAGGCTCATAAATAATGTAGTGAAATGGCTGGGCCGAATCCCGACGTATGTTTGCCTATTTTCTGGTCGAAAGTTAACCGCGATTGACGCAGTATCTTATTGGAATGATTGGGCGACGATAAGCCTTCACACGTGCCATAACCCCTTCATAAAAATATGAAACTGACACTCCGCGAGTACCACCAAGAGGAAGCCAAGCACCACCAGTGGTACACGAACCACAGTTTGGGAACCAAGGATCCAACCGGATGAATCACAGATAGGCTCCTGCTCATACATATAAATCATATGCTATGTAACTGGTAATATTATTCACAATATAGCAACCTTATTTGTCAAAGAAATGTTTAATTATTGAAAAAGTGTGCATGGTTTATTTCCTTCAGGCACGCATCAGACTGTAGGCCTAGCTATGCACTGCAGGTTTGTGCAAACTTTATGACAGGAAGATCAGCAGAAGGAGATATGGGTTGCAATGATGTGGTCTGTTTCCCTTGGCAGGTGATTGGAGGAGAGCAATTAAAATGTGTTGGCTGAAAGAAATCAATGGGAGGAGCTCATTACCATTGAAACGGCGCTTTTAGTGCCGTTTTCCACAGCGCCAAATAACGGCGTTAATTTGCACGTGGAAACGGCGCTTTTAACGCCGTTTTCCACAACGCCGTAAATCACGGCGTTAATTTGCACATGGAAACAGAGCTTTTAACGCCGTTTTCCAGGACGGCGTAAATAACGCCGTTTATGTAAGAATGAAAACGGTGCTTTTAACGCCGTTTCTTGCGAGAGCGGCGTTAAAAGCGCCGTTTTCATTTTGAAATTAACGGCGTTATTTAAAATAATAACAATTTTCAATAATAAAACATTTCTTTGACAAATAGCTTGCCATTCTGTGAATAATATTGTCAGTTAGCTTCATACTGTTTATATGTATAAGCATTATCTGTGGTTCATCCGGTTACGTTATAGGCGAGTGAAGACTTATCATCGCCCAATCATTCCAATAAGATCCTGCTTCAATCGCGGTTAACTTTTGACCAGAAAATAGGCAAACATACGTCGGGATTCGGCCCAGCAATTTCACTACATTATCACTGAGCTCCAATCATGTTAACTAGCTTGTCTGGACCAAGTTCAAACGCGACATATCGCCATAAACATAGTTCGTCTTGCTCATCAAAGTCAATGCAAAGACCGGCGTCATTGCAAAGTCAATGCGTTTTGCGTGTATTTGCTTCTTTGCTTTGACTTTGAATGTAATCTGTCGTGGAAAAAAATTTGTTTCGCGTCCGGTGGAAAAGCAGCTTACTAGTGTTGCAGATTTACCATTTACTGACATTTGTCAAAAGGTGAAGGCACAAGCTCACCCACCTTCACCTTCTACCTAAGGAATGAACCAAACCACCAATAAGGGTCACAGGCACAGGAGGCACAGCACAAAATGAATAAATATTTATTAAGTTCCAAAAATGAATGAAAACCTTTAAAAAGACAATATTTAGATTGAAATCGGAAACTGGTCCAATTGCGGTCTACGGCACCCCCCTCAGCTAAATGGCGTCCTCCCGCACCGAGCATCCCATTTCACCATCTGCAAAATGTTTAACCTGTTCAAACTGTATTTTAAATATGGAAAAGTAAACATTTTTTCCAATATCATTTCTTTTTTATGATATAATAAAAAATATATATTCACCTGCCTCCCTAGCCTAGACTTAAGCAAAAGGATGTAGGCTATTTCCTTGGCTTGGTGAACAGACTGCAGCACAGGTGAGACTGCAAGGTAAGGCAAAAAAAGAAAATGATAATAATAATAATAAATTCCAGGCTACCGAAAATTGGTTCACAGATGTTTACCCAGGCATAATGTACTTTTCATCCAAAATTGCTAAAATCTATGAAAAAAAAAAATTGAGCGGGCATCCATAGAAATTCGTGAAGCCTATGTCTCCACTAGGATTTGAACCTGTGGCTCCTCAGGAATCAGAAATGGTAATTCACGGGTGTCACCCTCTCAGCCATCTGGTAAGCCTAATTGAAGGAGAAAGAACATAGATTTTCTAGCTATGGTGATACAATTCTAAAAATAGCACCATTATCTGTCAAATATATGTTTTTAATTATTAGAGAAATGTGGACAAACAGCTCAAGGTGAGGCTGCAAGGTACAGTGAAGTAAAATGCAGAGATCAATGCTGAATAAACAGCAAGAAATCGTAGTTCTGATACGCTTTTATGATTAGGGGTGTGATGCTATATACTGTATGATCCTCATACATAAACATTATGCTATGTAACTGGCAGTATTATTCACAAAATAGCGACATTATTTGTCAAAAGAATGTTTAATTATTGAAAAAGCGTGCATGGGGTTCAATGCAGACCCTGATCAGTAAAATCGGGTGCAACGCCAGGGGCGATTCTAGGATTCAGAAACATCCGGGGCTCAGCCCAGGGGGAAAAGTAAATGAGCGCGCACCAAATTTATTTTCATGGGCCATATCGTGCATGCGCATATTTACGTGATGCTTTTATCTTAATAAACAAACTGTTTTGGCAGAGAGAATACTCCAGCCATTCAAAGGAGTCAAACCATTTTTTTTGGAATGACCGTTGCTGCTTCCCAAAACTGGTTGAGGGGTACTTGTCCAGTCTGGGTTGTTTTGGACCCGTTTGTTGTGTCCCTAAGTCTGTCCTCGCTGACCCTGAGGCACCTGTTTTGCCATAAAGAGGGACAAGAGCTGCAGCCTCACTCAAACTCTTCTCTAGTTCCAAAGCAAGTTGAATGTTTGTATGCTGATAATATTTTTTTAGCATGATTTAAACTCTTGTGCCCTGCTAGTTCATCTACAATGGACGCATAGTCAGTAACATACATGTTCAACCCATATGGTCCTCAACAGGATCGTATTCATCGTATTGAAGACCATGTAGGTTGAATCAACCAATAAAGAACTTATTACTAAGATCTGTGTGCTGCAGATCCTCTCTTTTGTAATGGTATAGGTACTCCTCATACAGCCTATAGGTACCTGCACTTCCTGAGCCCTCCCTTTGGTCACCAGACTCTGCTCTCATCTCTGAAAATGTAAAAAGATATTTTAAGCTACTATCAACTAAATATAAATTATAAAATATAAATATACAAATATAAAGCTGGGTTACTATAATCAGTTAAATACTGTATCTCCATATAGCCTACATGTACCTGCACTTTCACTGTCCTCACTCAGGTCAGCAGTACCACTAACTGCTGACTCTGCTTTCATCTCTGAAAATGTAAAAAAAAATGTTACACTGTAGTCTGCTGTAAACTAAAGATCAATATGTTACATTATAATATAATTCCAGTATTGCAATTGTGAAACATTATAGTTAGGTTGCTGGAACCTGTTAAACACTGTGTAGAGACTACAGCCTACAGATAACTGCTCTTTTACTGTCCTCTGTGGCAGGATCCCTGACCACACCGCTATCTGCTATCATGCCTGAAAATGAAAACATACACATAGTGTTTTATAGCCTACTTATAAATGTTAATACATAGTCAACTTTGTCCTCCAATTGCTATAATCCTGGAACAGATTAGTCAACAACTCCATTTAAGAATCAACAAGCCAGCTACCTCTTGCACTATCCAGTAGGCTGGACTGGCTGAGGGCATTAGCAGCACCTGCAACAGCAGCGCCTGCCACATCTATACCAACTTGGTTATCATCTGAAGAAGTCCAAGCATAATTATTTCAGGAACACACCATCCTCACATACTGCATCACACACGCTTGCATACACCAACAGTTACTAGGTTAACCACACTGTTAAGTTTGCTACACATATTTTTGGGAATATAAAGCACACTTAAAATCATCCAATTTAAAAAAAAAAAATCAACATTAAAAATAAATCATCCAGTGCACCTGATGTATTTATTCTGATTGTAATCAAAGTAGATTTTTTTACTGAACAAAGTGTGGTACCTCTCTCTTATTTGAGTTACTTTCCTTTATGAGAGAAAAACAGTCCTCAGCTGAGTACAGCTAAAAAGAATTGTCAAAACTGGCTCTTGTTCACAGTTTTTTCATGAATGTGTTTTCTATTTATATTTAATTATGCCGGAGAAAATGCAACGGCATAAGCTACAATACATGACAAATGTGTGTTTAAGAAAGTTGAAAAGTTACTGACACATTAATTGAAATTTTATAACCCGAAAAATACGGTTGGCTATATTATTTTTCCATGTAACATTAAGTCGAGCATAAAACGGGCCTTAAAAGTTATGCCCGATATAGGCTAATTCGACTCGAGCCCGGCAGCTTTGTAGAGGCCGAACCCGTTTGCAGCCCGACGTTTTTTCAAATGTGCGCATATGGCATGTCAGTCAAGAATGAATCATTTGTGTTGTACATTTTCAGTCCTTTTTATTTAGAACTATACGTGTGTAAATCGCAGGTATATTTGTGGATCTGAAAAACACATGAGTAAATCCTGGATAATATAATTGTAGATCTGAAAAACACGTGCGTAAATATTTTTGAGACACATCTCTCCCCATTTTCGCTGGGTCAACCAACATGAAATTACCACAGGCTAATCTCGGTTTCAACTCCGCAACATCCATTTTTGCATATGTCTTGGCATTCGGAACGCTTCATATGATCACTCATTTACCGCGAAAATAATAACGCAAAGCCCGAGTCTGGCCCGGGCCCCATTCAAATGATAAAAATTTAATACGGGGTCCCGTCTCCTCCATACCCGTCGGGTTCGGTAAAATATTCCTATCCCTACAAGCTGGCTAGCTAGTAACCATGGCAATTTAAAATTACAAGACACACATGGCTAGCGAGCTACAGTCTTGAACCTAAGCTAGATGGCTGATCTCATCTCTAGCTGCAACACAACTCATTTTCCAAATAATATGCAATTTTCCAGAATCCCTTCCCATTACCTCTTTGACTGTGAACATCCTTTGGTGCAAAAAACATCGATATCTTTCTCTGGGTTATA
Source organism: Gymnothorax reevesii (assembly GCA_029721435.1). Lineage (NCBI taxonomy): Eukaryota > Metazoa > Chordata > Actinopteri > Anguilliformes > Muraenidae > Gymnothorax > Gymnothorax reevesii. The sequence continues at coordinate 39,653,033 of CM056585.1, forward strand.
TTGCCTTGTTGAATAGTCTAGCCAACTGACGCGGGGCTGAAGCTGAGTCAATTACAACGTAGGTGAGACCTGGGGTTAACCCTCTGTGTGCCAACGCTATGAGTGAAATTAATAATAATGACCGACTGTTATTTGTTATTGGTTCAATCATTATTTCATTCGAGCTACAACATAAGATGAGCTTTGGGAGTGCAAAAAGGGTCTCTTTTTTTCTTTTCTTTTCTTTTTTTTAAACGATTTTTCTTTTTCTTCCCCTGAATATTCGGGGCTAATTACAAAACATCCGGGGCTTTAGCCCCGAATAAAACAGCCTAATGACGCCACTGTGCAACGCTATTAAGCTGCTTTTCCACCGGACGCGAACCGATTTTTTGCATGACAGATTACATTCAAAGTCAAAGCAAAGACGCAAATACACGCGAAACGCATTGACCCGCGTCTTTGCATTGACTTTGATGAGCAATACGAACTATGTTTGCGGCGATATGTCGCATTTGAACTTAGTCCAGACAAGCTGGTTAACATGATTGGAGTTCAGAGAAAATGTAGTAATATTGCTGGGCCGACTCCCGACGTATGTTTTCCTGTTTTCTGGTCAAAAGATAACCGCGATTGAAGCAGGATCTTATTGGAATGATTGGGCGACGATAAGTCTTCACTTGCGCTATTACGTAACCGGATGAACCACAGATAATGCTTATACATATAAACAGTATACTATGTAACTGACAATATTATTCACAAAATGGTAACCTTATTTGTCAAGGAAATGTTTAATTATTGAAAAAGTGTGCATGGTTTATTTCCTTCAGGCACGCATCAGACTGTAGCGATGCACTGCAGGTTTGTGTACACTTTCTGACGGGAAGATCTGCAGAAAGAAATCTGGGTTGAATTGATGTGGTCTGTTTCCCTTGGCAGGTGATTGGAGGAGAGCAGTTAATGTGTTGGCTGAAAGAAATCAATGGGAGGAGCTCATTACCATGGAAGCAGCGCTTTTAACGCCGTTTTCCACAACGCAGTCAATAGCGGCGTTAATTTGGAAATGAAAACGGCGCTTTTAATGCCGTTTTCCTCAACGCTGTAATTAACGCCGCTAATGTTCATATGAAAACGGCGCTTTTAACGGCGTTCTCGCGAGAAAACGGCGTTAAAAGCGCCGAAAAAAAAGCAATAACGGCGTAAAATACACGTGTTCTCGTCCCAAAACGCGTTGTATATACAGACGAGTTATGGCACCATCGGCTTGCCATAGTCGTCCAAATTTTTGTAACGCGACGCGTCGACGCGTGTATTTCCGTGACATTCCAATAGGGGAGATAAAGCAAATAGTGCACCATATAATGTCTTCAACACACCAAAAAGAAGAAAGACGGAGGAGGAGACGGAGAGGACTTTGCTACCCCCTATTGTATGAGCAGTGTACTGCTTTTTAACGAGGCACAGCGCAGCAAGGGGCGCGCGTTCAGGCTTCTCTGTGAACGGAATGGAACGGACCTGTGGTCGCGTTCGCTCGCGTGCCTTGCGTTGAGTATGAACTGGCCCTAAAGCTGCTGTCGCACCGGACGCGTTTCGCGTATGGTCGCGTCTTTACATTGATTTTGAATGTAATCTGTTGTGCGAAAAATTCGTTTCGAGACCGGTTTGTTCACATGATGCTCGGCGTGTCCGCTCCCATCACAGAAATATCCAGCGCATTTGCTGACCCAACCATGTTCAGAAAATTCCGGTATAGTGTCCGAAATCTCCTTTGGTCATTCCCTATGTAGTGCACTATATCATGTTCACGATGTAGGGGATAAGGAGTGAGGACGATTTCGAACACAGATATAGTTTTGAATGATTACAGTCACAGACAAATGTTCAGTGCGCTGAGGAGTGCACGCAGATGACGATATGCCAGCCAATTTCCTGATGAAAATGTGGGACAGGAAATTGCGCGTTATTGAAGCGTCAAGAGGAGGAAGTGGTTTTTTCAGGCGACGGTGTGTTCCAACTGTGTGGAGCATATTTCAGGTTTGTCAAATTAAAAAAATATATTTAAATGGTCATTGAATATTTGATCGCTATGTCAAAATTCAGTTACCTGTTTTTATTTTATCAAGAAATGTTCAAAAAATGTTGCGGAAAATCCGAGGCGTGATTTTGTTCAGTCCTCCCGCTAGTGTAATCAGCGAAATTTAATTTTGCACTAGCTTAGTAGCTAGCGAGCTATTGAGCTCGAAATATTGTTATAAAGTTTATTCTTGCTGTGAAAGTACCTCTCCTGGGCCAGATGTTCCGACAAGATCTTGAATTGTGGGTACTTACGAGTATCAATTCAGATCAGGAGATTCGACTCAATTCTGGAGCTCTGTCTTGAAATTTACTATTAACACGAGGAGTGCCTGACCAACAAGCGTTGAAATAATTGACCACAGCGACACAATTATTTCGATTAATTGTGAATTATGAAAACAGAAACTGTTGGCTGCGGTGAAATGTACATGGAAGAGCCGAAACATTAAAACCACTGATGGAAGAAGCTGGTAATGTTGATTACCTCTTATCCATAGCACATGTCAGTTGAACCCTAAATGGTAAATGAACACTCAGTTTTTGTAGTCAATGTCTTGGATGAAGGTGAAGTGAGACCTGAGTGACTTTGATAAGAGCCAGATTGTTATTGCCAGATGAGGGGTTCAGCGCATCTCTGATGTAGCAAGGCTTCTGGGCTCCTTCCAGTCAGCAGTGGTGGGTGCCTCCCAACAGTGGTCCAGGGAAGGACAACCCATGATCTGGCAATATGGTGTTGGGTGCCCAAGGCTCATTGGTGCACATTGGCAATAAAGGCTATCCCCTCTTATTTGAACCAACAGAGGGGCTACTGTGGCATGAGTCACTGAAAATTTGAAAACCAACGTGAGGAATGTTTCTCAGCGCATGGTGCATGACACTGGGTGGTATGCTGTGTAGTTGCAGGCTAGTCAGAGTGCCCTTTCTAACTTTGGTCTACTGCCGAAAGTGTCTTCAATGGGCATGTGATCATAGGAACTGGACTCTGGAGCAATTAAGGGTCACCTGGTCCAGTGAGGCCCATTTTCTTTTATATCATGTGCATCAGCTGGGTATGTCTGCACCCTTTACTTGTGGAAGAGGTGGCATCTGGATGCCATGTGGGAAGAAGAATAGTCGTTCAGGGAGTGTGATACTCAGAAATGTTTTGCTGCAAAACCATAGGTCTGAGAATTCAAGTAGATATCAGTTTGATGGGCCTTCTTTTGCAGCACAAGGGGGATCGACTGAGTATTATGTGTGTTTTTAATGTTGTTGCTGATTAGTGAAAATCTGACCCTTATTGGCGGTTCTCAAACTTGGCCCTGGGTGACCTTGTACTGCATTTGCCGGTTTTTGTTCCTACCACCAAATTAAATAAAATGAAAAGATCAAGACTTGGTATCTGCATTTAAGCATTATTCGATAATCAAAAAGTCAAAGACAAAGGAATGAAAACACTTAAACCTGTTCTGTGTAATTATCTATTTATATTGGATCACTCCATGTCAAATGTCCAAATGGCTCCCATTTGACCATCTCAGATTTGGCTGAAAGAATTCCAGTGAGTGCCTTCACTTCCTAATAGGAGAAATCCAAAATTTTACCTCTCAACTCCTAATAGTTTTGTCAAAAAAAATTTTTTACAAATAAGTTCCGGCCCTTTCATATGGCTTTATCAAGATAAGTCTTTTAGCTAAGTCCTTCAAATTTTCAGGGGTGAAAATCTGCTACTATAACTTGAGGAATATGGACTTATAAAGGTGTCCCTTCAGTTTATCATATATTTTCCGGTGCTTAAATTTGCTTGAAAAGTTTATGTGCTCCGCGGTAGCATATTTGAAGGACTGCAAAAAGCCTAATTTCGAAGACAGGGATTTGGTATTACGCAGACAGCTTCCCATATATGTTGTGTATTTTTTATTCTAATTCTGCCCCTCTCTTATGAATAATCTTGAAAATATTAAGGCTTGAAAATGGGGGGGGGGGGGGTTGTGCTATTTTTAACATTTTATACCAAAAAAATTGTGCTACGGCACTGTAACTCACCTGCCTTTGAACCATTGCATTAGCCTACGTATGTTTGTCTGTACTGTGACAGACCATTTACCATATAATTAATGTGATTTCATATAAATGGCAATGTAGAAAAGTAATGAGTGAAGCAATGCGATCAACTGTTGTGTAGCTAACTAGCATTGACGTTCTTATTTTCAGACAGAAAAGGTTTTATCCAACCTTGACATGTTTCGACGGGATACTCCCATCTTCTTCAGAAGAGTCACTGATGTTACGAGTAACGTGTCTTATCAGTTGATGTTGGCGAGGCTGTTGTATAGCTAGGCTAATCCAGTCAAGGGTTGTAAAGGACACCCAGGAGTTATGGCACATACTTTTATATCAAAGAGTAAAATCAGCTAGGAACTAAGCTTGGGCCGATTTCCGGTTCAACCGGTTCGATTCGGTTTACTTGCTTGAACTGGTTCATTTTATATGGACCGTCGGAACCGTTCCGTCATTATTTAAATTTTTTTTCCTGAAGTGCCCGCCTAAATGTTAAAATATAGCTCACAAAAACTTGCAACTGACGGCATCACGTGTATATGCCGACGGCATTAAATCCATTTATATGATATTTATTACGTTTGTCTTGTGTATAAACTGATTTTGTCTGAGCCGAGCGCAACAGCAAATAGCAGGAGAATGTAGGGTCGGGGGCGAAAGTTTTTTTTCCAACGAACTTTTTGTCCTTATGTGTATACGCGCACGCCCACTCTAGTGAGTTCTTGAATAATATCAAAACATTGCCACGTGAGTTGCCCACTCGCAGTTCCCTGCTTTTTTGCGTTGAAGCGCACCTCTGAACGAATACTAAACCCACCCAACTGTTCACTGAAAAACGTTTACCAATCCGTCGTATCTTTATCTGTTTATTTGTTTTAGCTCATCATATTAATCGTCAGCAGTTAACCCTGAGTTAGCCCAAGATCATCAGTAAATGCATTCGCAAATTTCTAGCGTTTCTTCGGCGTAGCAGATAATAATGCTAACGTTCGTTACGATTGAGTCACTTTTTCTCCCAATCAGTATGTGTGAATGTATTTAGCTGGCGAGCCTGCACGTTTAAGGTCGCGGGCTTAAAGTGTGATGTTATATTCAGTCACAATAGATAAGAGCTGTTCAGAACAAACTCCAACGTCATATTGCTTCGTGGTTCAGAATATCTGGAGACACAAAATGATGACATACCCACGAAGAGAATTATTAATATTAAACGCTCCAGGTTCATCTATAGCTGTCTAGCTATATCCGAAAAAATATCTACAGCATTCATGGACGCATGAAATGCAATTTAAATTCGGTGGCTCCTCGGAATTCAGTATTTTCTGGTCATCGGCAATGTCACTAGTTAGGTCTCTGGCAGTGTCTTTACAGTGTGTGAGCGATGTCCGAGATCTGCGTTTTTTACTTCAGCATATTATTTCGGGGTTTTGTGAACAGGGCTAGAAAAAGATTATCTTCTGCCAGAGACTGAACTAGTGACATTGCCGATGATGACCAGTAGAAAGTAGCCTACTGAGTACCGAGGAGCCACTAAATTTCACCGGAAAAGTTCTGAACAGCTCCATCTAATTTAGATTTTGACTGAATTCAACGTTACACTTGAAGCGCACTTTGCGCGGATGCAAAGAAGGACAATAAGTTTTTTGAAAAAAAGAAAGCCGCAAAACCGCCCCCCAAAAAAACTTTGGGAAGTCTTCTTGGTCACAAATCAGCGACCACTTCTCTCCCAAAAAGCACAGAGGAGGTTGCCGGCGAATAGGCAATTTACAAACGGGAGACTGTGACTGATGGAGAAGGCGACCCGTTACAATGGTGGCAACGCAATGAGCCACGCCTTCCATTGTTGTCAAACGTAGGTACGACAATCGGAAATTCGTCCCGGCGAGCTAAAAAGACGCAAATGCGACACCAAGTGGTCAAAACCGATATTACGGTTCGATTCGGTTTTTAATTCAATATCGAACCGGTTTGATTTTTTTCACATCGGCACATGCCTACTAGGAACCATCTATATAGTTTTACAATTGTAATCATTGAGAATGAGGTCAATGAATTCCTAACCAGACCAACAAAGCATGTTCTCTCACTGGCAGATTTTAATGGAAGTTAATTCCTGGCATCACTTTTAATAACTACCCAATTTGTCTGAAATTGGGGTACTTGTGGAACACATCTGTTCGAATCTTTCATTTGTCTTGAACTGTACATTTATAAAAAAAAATCGACCTTATTGACCCACAGCAGCAAACATTAACAAACTTGCCAACTTGACATTAGCTTATCAATACTTAAAATATTTGTTAAAAGAACCATGCTTGAAAATGACAACAAGCTAACTTTTATAGCTCTTAAAACCAATAGAGCACAAAAAAGTGCCCAAAAATTGTTAAGAATCTGGCCCAAAAGATGACTGACTAACAACAGCGCGCAACGGCAAACAAAAAGTGTCTGAAATCTCATCAGTTGAATGAAGTTAGATAGCATACGATTTGCTTAAATGTTAGAATTCCTCTTGGGGGAAATGTGATTAACACAAGTAATGCTTACAGTTTTTAAGCGATAGATAGCCAGGAGCATGTAATTAATATTTTTTTGTACAACCCCAATTCTGATGTAGTTTGGACGAAGTGTAAATTGTGAATAAAATCAAAATGCAATGACTTTCTGATCATATGAGCTAATATGTTATTTACAATAGAACACAGATAACATTTCAGATGTTGAAAATGAAACATTTTACTTTTTTAGGTCACCTGAGCCGAAGGCGTGACCTATTGCGAATCGCTTTTGTCCGTCGTCGTCCTTCGTCCGTAAACTTTTCCTTGTGAACAAAATAACTTAAGTATTTATGAACCAATTTTGATGAGACTTTGTATGCAGGCTTATATCCATAAGATCTTGGACGAGTTCGAAAACCAGATTGATTCGATCATATTTGATGGAGTTATTGCCCTTTGTTGTATTATTATCATAAGCAACCTTGTGAACACAATAATTTTAGTAAATATTGGTCAATTTTCATGAAACCTTGCATGCTGGCTTATATCTATAAGATCTCAAAGAAGTTTGAAAACCAGACCGATTCAATCAAAGTTGATGGAGTTATTGCCCTTTGTTATATTGTCAGCATAAGCCGCATTGTGAACACAACAACTTAAGTAAGGGTCATTTAAGGATGTGTCATGTTTAGGTTTTGGAGGAAACTGGAGTATACCTGGAGAAAACCAATAACCTGTGGTTGGTACTTGGCAACTGCCCTCAGTTTGAGGGGAAAATGCCCCACGGGATGCGGTTTTTCCTCAGAAGTAGAAAAGTAACTTGACATATGTTAATGAAGGTATTATTCCTTCCTTTCACTGAAGCGTTTTTTGTTTAAACGCAAAATGACGTTTTTATGAGCATATTCACAGACCGCACCGATCAAACCTATGTACTGTCAACTCTGTTAGTGCAAGCCTATTGTCTTGCATTTTCTTTTTTATACCTAGATATGCTGGAAACCAGTTGTCTTTATAGATGGATGTGTCTTGAGGTGCTTTATAAAAATTGTGAATTTCATGACCCCCAGGCTCCATGTTTGCCCCTGGGGAGGGGGTCAAGTTTACTATAGTTTATATCGGAAAATGATACTTTTGAGTATATTCTGTTTAATTTCTACTGGAAATCATTCACACTTGATTGACATTACAACAATGAGATGATATTATGATATTTTTGACAGTTTCCCTTACCCAGGGGCTAAGGGGCAGGGCCCAAGGGTCAAAATGGCTTCAGAAATCTTCTTTGCTTAAAGAAAATAGCCACAAGTTATATACATACAATTTAGAATACTCTATTGCTTATGATACTGGTTTCCATTAACCTGACCTCTGGGCCCATGGGCCTCTTGTTATCCACAAAATGAGCTTATTTCAAATTTTCTGGCTGCAACAGGTCTCAAAAAAGTTGGGACACAGGAAAAAAAGGACTGATAAAGCAATTAATATATAAGAGAATCAGCTGAAAGGGCATTTAGCAAGTAATTAAATTAAATGTGGCATCAGGTGTGTAACATGATTGTCTATAAAAGGGGTGTCTTTGAGAGGCTGAGTCTCTCAGAAGTAAAGATGGCCAGAGGGTCTCCAACCTGTGAACACTTGTGTAAAAAATTGTGGAATACTTTAAAAACAATGTTCCTCAATGTCAAATTGCAAAGGCTTTGAAGGTCTCATCATCAACAGTGCTTAACATCAGCAAAAGATTCAAAGAAACTGGAAAGATCTCTGTGCTAAAGGGACCAGGCCGAAGACCTCTACTGGATGCTCGTGATCTTCGGGCCCTCCGATGCCACTGCATCACTCACCAGCATGATTCTGTCATTGACATTACTAAATGGGCCCAGGAATACTTTAAGAAACCACTGTCTGTAAACACAGTCAACCATGCCATCCACAGATGCCACCTAAAACTCTATCATGCAAAAAGGAAGCCATTGTTGAGCATGATCCAGAAGCGCCACCCTGTTCTGTGGGCCAAGGCTCATTTAAAATGGAGTGTGGCAGAGTGTCCTGTGGTCAGACGAGTCCAAATTTGACATTCTTGTTGGAAATCATGGGCATCGTGTCCTCCAGGCTAAAGAGGAGAAAGACCACCCTTCCTGTAATCGGCATTCAGTTTAAAAGGCAGCATCTCTAATGGTATGGGGATGCATTAGTGCATATGGTGTGGGACACTTGCATGTTTTAAGAAGCACCATGAATGCTGAAAGGTATTTAAAGGTTTTAGAACAACATATGCTCCCCTCCAGATGACATCTATTCCAGGGAAGGCCTTGTGTGTTTCAACAGCATGGCTTTGTTGCAGAAGAGTCCGAGTGCTGAACTGGCCTGTCTGCAGTCCTGATCTTTCACCGATTGAGAACTTTTGGCGCATAATTAAACTAAAAGTTCGTCAAAGGAGACCCAAAACTCTCCAGCTGCTGGAAGCCTGTATTTAGCAAGAGTGGGATCAAATTCCAATGGCTAAACTCAAGAAACTTGTCTCCTCAATGCCCAGACGCCTCCACTCTGTGTTAAAAAGAAGGGCGGATGTTACACCATGGTAAACAGGCCCCTGTCCCAACTTTTTTGAGACCTGTAGCAGCCATCAAAATTGAAATGAGCTCAATTTGTGGATAAAATTGTAAAATTTCTCAGTTTCAACATTTGCTATGTTATCTCTGTTCTATTGTGAATAAAATACTGTCTGGTATAATTTGAAAGTCATTGCGTTTTGATTTTATTCACAATTTACATTTTGTCCCTACTATTTCAGAATTGGGGTTGTACGTACAATGAATGCTTGCAATTTTAATGATCATAGGATGCCAATTTAAATGCCACTCAAAGAATTGACTTTAAAAATGTTACTCCCAAGTGCATTTGAGGTGTGTGCCATGAATTTCCAAAGTAAAAAAATTTATTGATCAACTAGATATTCAGAACATAACATTAGGCCTGATCTGTTTTGTACTAGTTTTGGTTCTGAACACGTCTTTGTATAAGATATTTCTGTGGTTTGATAAAGATAGATGAAGTACGGTATGTAAAGTAATGGTTTAATTTTTTACGCATTAATATTAGGTTTACCAGTAGATCTAGATGTCAGTTTGCAAGATTAGCGAATTTTAGTATTTATAATGCTTTCATCGTAATTGCCACAAAATTCGAAATAAAAATGAAATAATTATGGTATGATAGAATTTTCGATTCAAATCATCATTGACAAATCACAAACACAAATAAATGACATTTAGATCTAGTAAGCCTACTAAGTATTGGCCTAGTGTTCATTTGATTTTGAACAATGAATCACATCTTAGTTCATGGAGGTAATGGCGAAAGCTCGAGCGCAATCTAGTGGCGTGACACTGACTGTTTCTTGGGCCCAATGTTAATTTTTGTACTTTAGCAAAAAAACATTTCCAGATCTATCACACAATTGATTAGACATAACGGTGAATAAGCTGATAAATCCAAATTTAGCCGCCAACAGATATAAAATGGCGGCAGGCCACAGAGAGATGAATTTACCTATAATTGGCAATAATTATGAAGCCGCTGACGCCAGCTACATGATATATTGAAGAAACGGGCACTATTGTTGACCACTACACGAACTCAAAGTGAACCAAATGAGTTTTTTTGCCAACTGCGAAATTACACACCCGCATCGTACCTACACCATTTTTCTACGTTGTTCACTTCTGCATACCTAAACTGAAATGGGGGAGAAATAAAAGTACCTTCCTAATTAAATCATGTTCAATATATAGATTATATTTACTTATGGAATTATTTGGTATTTCTCTTTATTTCGTTTTAGAACAGAGGCGTTGACTATGGGACTAAGTTTGTGCGATCACACTTCGCACAAGCCTTCGCACTTAACCGGTTTTGCTTGCTTTTGAGCATCTAAATTGCGTCAGTGAAGGTGAAAAACTTTTTTTTTTAACTGTGTCAAATGTGATTTGTGAATTATTTTCATATTCACACTTGAGCGCGAGAAGGTGGGTGCTGAGGTTGCTGCAGCACCCCCTGTTGGCTGGGAGTATGAGCACACACAATGTGTAAACATTAGCAACTTTAAAATATGCAGCCTCTTGACAACAATTTGTAATGCATTTCCTGTAAGAAGGTATTGAAACATAGCCTAAATATTATTATCCCCCGCTGTATGATTAGCGCGAAGCGAGGGATATAGTATTGGGCTCCGTCCGTCCGTACGGACACGTAAAATTGAGGCGGCGGGGGATATTGCCATGTTGGTGGCAAACACTTGTTTTATTTGATATAGATAAATTAATTTCTCCAACCTGACAATAATCGTCATCACGTCAGGTCAAAGTGCAGAAGGTTGAGTGCAGACAGCACGTAGGGTGATTTTGGCGGTTGCCAGAGAAGCTAAATAATGTCGCAGAAGAGAATCACTGTGTGATTTGACTGATCGTTTCAATGAGATTTGTTTGAAAATGGTGATGAATGCATATTGTTCAAGAAACCGACCTCATTTATTGCTTTATCTGCACTATCTCAATGACAATTTGTTTGCTAAAGGGTATTTAGCAACTGGGTAAAGGCAAAAGAAAGAACTTGGTCAGCATGAGTTGTTAGACCTGCACTCTAATTCATTATGTGTGTTTGCGATGCTTCAGGTTACTCCAGTCAGTGCTATGTTTTGGGAGTTTGCAGCTAGGAATAAACATGCTGCAAGGACAGTGTTGTAACATTTATTCAGATCGGTTATGTTCCTGGACCATGAAGGAATACCGCTCAGAGGACACAGTCATTGTGACACGTACCGCAGCAGCTTGTGTGACAGAATGCACTCATTACCGAAAACTCGAGAATGGCTTTCACGTACCCGCTGTAAAAAGATGTAAAAAAAAAAAAAAAAAAAAAAAAATCGCTGGTTTTGGGAGAATTTTAAGAATGCTGATTATGATCCCGAAGGGAACAATTATTTTCACCTTTTATGGGATTAGTCTGCTCCCTTGAGGTTGGCGAAACTGGCTAGCTACATTCATTAAGGATAGTTGATTGAATTAAAAATTATGGTGAATCACTTTATTCAAATGGAGGATTTTGTCCGAGGATTATTTGTTTATTTTTGGGGCTGACGACCTCCTGTAGCTCATAAAACGGCACATAATAGCTAGGCTTACAAAGTGAGGTCCATCTGCACCAATGTTTTATTGCAACAGGAAGATGTTTCTGTTATAAGATGTAAAAAATGCTAAAACGGGAGATGGAATTCAGAGAAAGGGAAATAGTTCCACATCCAACCTGAACTTTTGTAAGCTTTTTATTTTCCAGAACAATTTTAAGAGGGGACTCGCCTTTATATTTTGGAGGGTTTTATTTGTGAGAAGGGGGGTACTTGTCATCTCTATAATTACGTGCACATTTTCAATGTAGCCTGTTAGTGGTTTCTTGGTCATTTCCTCATTAATAATTTCTAAATCATCATAAGATTTAGTATTGGTCTTATTAATTCCAATAATAAATTGTTTGATTGTGAATCTGGCGATATCAAACTGGCAATGGTTGTGAGCCATCATGTGTGAGACTGGCAGATCCCAGCAGCATTACCTGGAGTTTGGTTGAAGAGGTTGAAACAAATAAGGAAACAAAGCGTGATAGCTTTTTAAATGACACTTGCGTACCAAACAAAGGTACTTATTGAGATAAAACATAGAAAAAAATACGGGCCCCAGGACACCAAACGATGAAAAAATATTAATTCCTTGTCATCGGCTATGATTTATGTGGCGAGTATTCTTTTATTCCAGCACTCGATTGCATAGTTGCTATGACCGCTGTTGCAAAGACCAACATTGTCAAAACGGGCTCATGCAGCGCTATAAAAAAAAAAAAATTACGTCACTCTTCTACTTTTGGTGGCAGCCCCCCGAATTCAAACATCTTCCCGCGCGCCTGCATTTACATGAAATGGTCAAATGTAAGCCCAGAAATAATTTTGCAAATACAGTCAGGCAAATATGTGCTGTTTCATGCTCATTTAAATTTTAAAATGCTACAAACAAAAATTCTATCAAAATTAACTAAACTGTCTAATGATTTAAATGAGTAATTTAGCAAATCATGTATTTGACTGCTAATTGACCAAAGTAAATGGGAATGGGGTGAGAGCAATAGTTGGTTTAAAGGTAGTGATTCTGCAGACCTTAACATTACTAAGTTAAGCAAGTCGCTGAGAAATACTGAAGTTGGTGAAGTTCTGTTCCGGAAACATTTCATATGGCCTTTGTTTTTTGGCAGCCATTAGTTCAGGAGCACATCAAGTATGATTTGTGTAAAAGGAGCAAGCTTGTCTTTTCGCCCCATGGCAGGAATCATTATTATTGCGTTTAAAATTATTGCGATAAATTTATCGGGCATCTCTAATTTATGGGATACAAGCAAGAGTTTGGTTACTATTGAAATAAAAGGAGTCGTCAGGTTTATTTAAGTAACGCCCATTTTTGTCTTTTAAAGAAACCTTCAACCCAGTGCATGCCAGATGACGGGAGCGATCATGCATTGTTAACCCTCTGCTATATATATGCACTTCATCATGGCTGTCTTTTACCTGAAAGATACTGTTATGATAGCAACGTATGTCAGCTGAAGCTATGCCAGATTAGATTTGCATGAATGGGCTTGGCTTGTGGAGGGAGAATACATGCATTATAAGGTTTGATTTTGGCTGCAGTGAATTATGTAAAGGGCTGATGGCAAAGACACTGTTCAATCACTGTACGAGATTTCATCATGTCATGTTAGTGTGGGATATTCTTACCTTTGTTTAAAGTCTGTAGATGCACCACAGGCAGATATGAAGGGCTATAAAATTTTGATCTGATCGATTTTTCAGTCAGCGGTTACTTGGTGCTGATGGGGGACGAAAAGGACACCTGGAAAGTTAAAACACTGGACGAGATTCTTCAGGAAAAGAAACGCAGAAAAGAGCTGGAGGAGAAAGCCGATCCCAAACGTCAGAAAGTTGTGAGTTCAGCTGCACAGTGCGCACAATGCTGGGTTTAAATTACCTGCTGCTAATCTGCATTTTAATCTGATTAATTATTTAATCTGTGCATTTCTTACTGTATGATTAAAATAGAATGCATTAATGTGCTGTTTGTCAACAAATTTATTGCGTTAAAGTGACCCCCAGTCACATTAAAAATCCATTAATTCCTGAGATGGAAGCACCCAGGCGTATTTGTATGGGAGTTTTCTGAAGGGACGGCCAATTCTTGGCTGTGTGGTTCACAGCACAGACTTTCTTTTGGGCTCTGTGTGTTTTACTTATGCTGACCCACTTTTTGGATGTTTACTTTTAGGTTGCTGGCTGTAGGCCAGTAACCTATTGTCATCACATTGCGTCCGGCATCAGCGTCGTCCGTTTAAAGCCGTATCTCAAAAACGGTCTGATTTTTTTTTTTTTTTTAATTTGGGTATGTGATCAAATCGATCATTGATGCCCAAGCAAAAAAATTTTTTGATTGAATCGTTCGTTTAGACTTGGTGGCCATTTTTGTCACTTGGGTGCAATTTTCTCAAAAACTCTGAATTTTTTTTTTAAATCTCTGCAATGGAATCAGTATCATGACCTGCTTCAAAGGTGTAAACGGCATTTTGATTGAATCGCTCCTTCATAGCGCCACCTAGGCAATGTGTCTGGACTCCATCATTTTTTGGGGTGTTTTGTGCTATAGCTCTCTTAATATAGGATTTAGAGGTTAGGTATGAATGAGGCACCTACAGGTAATCGGGTAGGCAGAACATTGTGAGTCAGTCACATTTGACCTTGGGCCTCAAGGTCAAATGGCAAAGATGTGCTACAACTCTCTTAATATAGCATTTACAGCTGAGGTATGTATGAGGCACCTACAGGGAATCAGGTATGCTGAACATTGTGAGTCAGTCACATTTGACCTTGGGCCTCAAGGTCAAATGGCAAAGATGTGCTACAACTCTCTTCATATAGCATTTAGAGCTGAGGTATGTATGAGGCACCTACAGGGAATCAGGTATGCTGAACATTGTGAGTCAGTCACATTTGACCTTGGGCCTCAAGGTCAAGGCCAAATGACAAAAATGTGCTATAACTTGCTTAATATGACATTTAGAGCTTAGGTATGCATGAGTCACCTAAAGGGAATCATGTAAGCCAAACATTCTCGGCAAGTTGAATATGACAGTGCTATGTCATAAAAATTGCTATAACTTGCTGAATATGGCAATTAGAGCTCAGGTATGTTTGGGGTATTTATAGGAAACCATGTATTCTGAACATTCTTAGACAGTCAGTCAAATTTGATGTTGGGCCTGAAGGTGAAGGTTCTATGACAAAAATGGCCCATATTAGTTTAATATTGTTTGTTGAGCTTAGGTTTGTATTGGGCACTAATAGCAAATCATGTATGCTGGTTGTTTTTGACATATTGGATTTGACCTTGGGCAACAAGGTTCTGGTAATGACAAAACGGCCTAAAAGTCCTTTAATGTTGCCTTTACATCTTCGGTATGTATTGGATACTAATGACAAATCATGTATGCTGATAAAACACACCATATTGAATTTGACTTTGGTCTTCAAGATCAAAATCAATCTATTTATTCCCTCGTTTAATAATGTCTTTAGAAATAAGTATGTATAGGCACTAACCCACATATAATTAAAATTTATACGGGCATTGTAACAGCATGGTCGACGTTTTCTCACGATCAATTGCGGCAATAAAAACTGGTCATAACCCATTTTTGGATATTTGTTCCTATTAGCATCATGGAATAGAAAGAATAATACTAAATAGACCCAGTCGGTGGCAGTGCTGTATAAAAAACAAAATCATTGTCTGAAAGCAGAGCAACAACCAGAGGCGAACTGAGAAGAAGGCGCACTTCACTAATTGACAGCAGACGAAAGTGAAAGTTCGGGTTAGATAAAAAAAACTAATTGGATTTCAGGAAGTCGACTTCTTAAAGATTATATTTTGTTAAATGGCAGAAATTTTGCTGTCTGTCACTCATGAAAAAGTGTGACTGCTCAGTCGAGTTGCCCGATAATGGTAACTAAAACCCCTTTCTCACTGAGCTGCGTTGGCCTGCGGAAGTGTACAGATGAAACATTTCTCTTCTTTCACTGAGAAGAATTGATTCGAAGAACTGTGAATTGATTTGCAGTGGTATAGGACCATTCGCCCTCACCGCCGAAATTTGTGGAAAAAATTAAACAGGTAAATTTTTTCGTGGATGTCCAAGCTGGAGCTTTTTAATGCCAATATTGTGTACACAACGTGTTGCTTTTGCAAAAATTTGTGTTGGCTTGCTGTTGAATCCGCAGACTGATGCAAGTTACTTTTCTCCTGTTGGAGCTGTAACTGCCGGCAACCTTCAGGGCCCTTGGCACTCTAGTTTGACAGTAAATGACTCCCTTTTTCTGCTCCTTGAATCCAAATTCAGCCCTGGTTTTCTCTCCTTCAAGGCAATTAAGTGAAAAATTTTTTCCACTGATTGGCCTATTTGTCTTTACACCTGAATCACAGGCAATGGGAGGGTGGAAAACCAAAATTTCTTGGCCATCGAGGACTGTAATATGGGGGGCCCTGCTGTGAGCTTATTTGGGGCGCATGTGTGTTTCTTGGCACTGATCTCTTTTGGGGTTATTTTTTTCCCCCCCCTCTAGACGGATGATCGGGAACCCAAGCGGGAAAGTCTGGAGGAAGGAGAGCTGCGGGATCACAGAATGGAAATAACGATCCGTAACTCCCCTTACCTGCGGGAAGACTCCACAGAGGACAGGCAAGTTACCAAGCCCGTCCCAGCCCAGTCTTGCTTGAAGCAGCCCAACCGTTGCAGTCAGCTGACGGCTGTGATCCTTTGCCTCACCACACGCAGATCGGTGTTCTCAAATCCATTTGAAGTCGGAGTGTTGAAATCTTTCTTTGCCCTCTAGTTCGTGATGGAGGAGTGTAGGCTGTGGCTCATGGACAGCACAGATCCTACATGAGCACTCCGACTATTAACAGGTTTTGTAAATATGACCCATATAAAGCCTAAAAACCTACATGAATATGACCCTTGTAAAGCCTGTAAAGCTATATGAATGTGACGTGTATAAAACTAATAGAACTATATGAATGACCAATATGTGGCCTGGAGAGCTATATGAATATGACCCATATAAAGCCAAAAGAGCTATATGAGTGACCCATACACTGCCGCTCAAATGTTTGGGATCACTTGCAAATTTCTTTGTTTTCCAAAGAAAAATACATTTTCATGCATTTCACAAATTTTTTCCCATTTCACAAACGATTAAAATTAATTAGATGATTTTCAAAGAATGATCTACATTTTTGCATCAAGGCCTATTATCAGCAACTGTCAGTCCTCTGCATCAATCTCCTGGTATGGCTGCTAATCCAAGTTAAGCATTTTATAAAGCTAATTGATTATTAGAAAACCTTTCTGCAAATGTGTTGCACAGCTGAAAACCATTGAACTAATAAGTGAGCGCAAAAGGGAGCATGGCATTCTTGAGGTTGGTATAGTACCTGAAGCATCAGCAGTTATTTGTTTATTTAAGGGCTCAAAATGGCCAGAAAGAAAGAACTTCTTTTAGAGACCCGTCAGTCTATTGTTGTGCTGAGAAAAGAAGGTTATTCAATGCAAGAAATTGAGAGCCTAAAATCTCTTACCATGCTGTCAATTTCTCCCTTCAGAGAGCAGCATAAACTGGCACTAACAAGGTCAGAAAAAAGGAGTGGGAGGCCCCGATGCACAACTGTGCAAGAAGACTAGTATCTGAGAGTGTGTAGTTTAAGACAAAGATGCCTAACAGGTTGTCAACTTGTAGCTGCCCTAAGTAGTTCCCGTCAAACACCAGTTTCAGTATCAACGGTGAAGGTGTTCTTTTTTTTTGATGAAAGCAAAGTTTGAAGTACACATTCATAATTTTCCATTAAAATCATTATTTGTAAGTCAGACAATGTCGGCATGTTCTGTTCATTTGCTATACATCCTATTCAGACTAATTTCATGTGTGTTTCCATGGAAATTTAAGAAAATACTTTGGGATAAAATTTAAGAAATACTTTGGAATATCAGTGCTGAATTTACCCTCAGTCAACTTCCATTTGCGACCTCGAGTTCTACTAACAACACTCGGTTGAAGGAATCCTACATAATTCATGTTGTTAACATATTTAAAGACCTCAATAAGATCACCCCTCAGTCTCCTTTTGCTAAGACTAAAGAGATTAAGGATCTTCAGCCTCTTATAGCTTTCATCTTTTATGCCTGGAATTAGCTTAGTGGCTCTTCTCCGAACTTTTTCTAGCGCCTCTATATCTTTCTTAAAGTATGGTCCCCAGAACCGTACACAATACTCCAGATGTGGTCTGACGAATGTGTTGTACACTTCCTGACAAAAGTATAAGGACGTCACTATTTATGTGTGTGATTTTCTTACAGTGCAGTTGAAAATAGTGAATGTATCATATTTGGAAATAGTTGTTTATTCAAATAAAAATACAGACCCCATTTTGGATACACCAAACTGAATTATTCTAAGTCTTGACCCTCCTTTTATAGAGAATCCAAATCACCCCATGTGCCACACCCGATCATATTGATTGAACTAATAGTAGCCGTGGTCTTCCATTATAACAAAGACACAATTCCAAACTTGTTAATTTGAAGATTACCATCTTGCAAGCACTATTTATTATAATATCTCTTATTTATTACAGACCCAAAGTGAGAGTTTTTTATGCAGAGAAAAAATATGCCAATTTGTATATCTGTAGCATCCCCAAATGTTCAAATAATGTTCTGTGATGTTTACATGTACATTTTAGGACACCATTAAATTCCTACAACGCTCACATGTGTAATATAGCACGTACATCAAAGGTTGAGTGAGAATGAGGATTGTCCTAATACTTTTGTCAGGTAGTGTACATAAGAAGCATCACCTCCTTGGATTTGTACTCAATACTTTTGGCAATGTATCCCAGCATCCGATTGGCTCTTCACATATTGTACAATGACTACACTAGAATATATTCAGGTTTCATTTATGTAATGTCGTCCTTTGAAAAGATAAAAAAATTAATTGTTGAAATATGAGTGGTCCACTCACTTTTGTGAGATCCTGTATATAAGTTTGACACCTATTAGCTGTATGAGTATGACCCATATAAAGCCTGTAAAGCTGTCTGAATGTGGCCCATATAAGGCTGATGGAGCTATATGAATGACTCATACATAGCATGTAGAGCTATGAGTTTGACACCTATTAGCTGTATTAGTATGACCCATATAAAGCCTGTAAAGGTGTATGAATATGACCCATATAAATTCAACAGAGCTGTATGAATGACCCATACATTGTCTGTAGAGCTATATGAGTTTGACTCCGATAAAGTGTGTAAAGCTGCATGAATATGGCCCATAGAAAGCCATTAGAGCTATATGAATGACGGATATCTAGCCCGTCGAGCTATATGAGTTTGATGCCTGTTAATTGTATGAGTATGAGCCATAAAGGTGTTTGAATATGACCCATGTATAGTCAATAGAGCTGTGTGAATGACCGATATGTAGCCTGTCGAGCTATATGAGTTTGACGCATTTTAGTTGCCTGGGTATGACCCGAATAAAGCTTGTAAAGCTATATACTGTAAATATAACTCATGTAAAGCCTCTTTCCTGCACTGTGTCTTCAGAGGGGAAGAGGACGAGTCCCTTGCCATTAAGCCCCCCCAGCAGATGTCCAGAAAAGAGAAATCTCACCACAGGAAGGAGGAACGGAGGAAGGACAAGAGACGTCGCCGCAGTCATTCAGCAGAAGGTGGTGACCCACAGCTCAACCCCCTTTAACCCTCTCAGGTGTCTGTATCATGACATTGTGATCAGAGTGTCAGTACTGGATTGCTCAGTTATGAGCACCCACCGCTTGATAATTTAAAATGATGGAGTTGTGGATTGCGGACTTCATTATATACCCCCGGTCCACAGAGCTTTCTCAAATTTTGGCTAATCGGTCACTCGTCGGAAGCAAAGTTTATTTCTTCCGGTCACCCAAGGAAGACTATCGTATCGTAGGCCAATGAATCCGATTTGTGTTTGTTCACGATCAGGTCAGTGTCCGACGTGTCGGGCGTGATCCGATGAGGCGAAATCGTCTGATGAAGGAACTAAGCTCAGAGCTTTGTTCCTTCATTGGACAATTTCGCCTCAGCAGATCAAAGAAATAAACTTTCTGACGAGTGACCGATGAGCCAGAAAGCTCTGAGGAACGGGGCTTACAGGGGGAAAAAAAACTATTCCAAGAAAGCTAGTCTTCAAGGAGTGGAGGTGTGAGATGGCAAATGTGTGAATAGAATGTTCTGGATTATGCGCCATAATGCTCGTGGAGCAGTTGTTGCTGGCTTATTTGACCGAGTGACTGAAGTTTCTGAAAACAGACAGAAATGTGTGAGACGCCATCCAAAACAGAACGTAGTTTTCAAACATGTTCAAATGACTCCTATATCGGTGTTCTGCTTGGTCAATAGGGAAACACATTCGGTCAAAGGATAAAGACAAGGAGAAAGACAGAGAGATGGAGCGGAGGAAGAGGCAAAGGGAGGAGCAGGACAAGGCTCGACGCGACTGGGAGCGCCAGAAACGCCGTGAGCTGGCTAGAGCTCACTCGCGCATGGAGAGGTGACCACACATGCCCCACCTACCAAACCCTGCCCAAAGTACATCCACACACATTCCACTTCACCTCTGCCCGGGCTACAGTCACACACATCCACCCTATACTCCCGCCAAAACCTGCCTGTCATTCTGTCAGTAATGAGGGTTTAGAACGACTCTTTTCGAGAGGTGATATTGGGCTAAAAGAGGAGAGAACTGTTTTAACTGGTGGTAGCTTGAATTATTCATCGACCTCCTCTCCTCGGGTAATGGAGAAATATTGGGCGATATGGGAACACTGAGTGTTGACTGTGCGCGTTCACTATAATCTCTTCAAACCCAGAGCTCTGTGCGTTAGCTTGTCCAATTTCAGGAGCGGCTGGTCCTGTGACTGAAGACGTTTGCCCTCAATCTGACAGCGGGGTTTTATTCAGTAATGTGTCAGATTTACAGTTTTCCCTTGTGCTTTTTGGCTGGAATATTCAGGGATTAAAATTATTTGACAAATGGATTGTTGTAGTTTTGGAGTTTTATAACTGCTTTGTTCGTATGGATGTCAGAAGCTGGAATTCCAAAGTCAAGTATTGCTCATTTACAAGGTGATGTGCCAGTTTTTGTTTTCTTCTGGAGAATAATTGGTCTCTGGTAATTTTCTAGCATTTATGTACACAAAGAATTCAAGTAATACTGACAAAATGCTGCAGTGGAACTGACTTATCAGTTGTATTCTGCCAGCCTCCACTTCAGTTTCATGCTGGCCCATGTACAGTGCTTAAAGGAGGAGACAGCACTTCTGCAATGTATATTTCTGTGGGAAGTAGAATTCTTAAAGTGTCTAAAACACATAGTTTTATTAATTTAGATTTGGTAATGATCCAGTGCGAAGCATTTTTAAACCGACAAGTCTTCAAATCGGCGTCAATATCTAGCTTACTCTCTCTATATTGTTTTTAATGTAGAACATTCACTACATAGTGCCCTATTTAGTGGTTGAGTGTGCATTTCAAACGCATTATCCAATCAAACGCTAGTGCCGCGGTGCTTGTGGCGTCAGTTATTCTCTTTCATGACATTAGTTATCTTTCCTTTCATCAGGGCCATGGAGTTCTTCAGAGGGCCTTCAGTAAGCTCTCCCTTTATGGCTTGGCTGCCCGCAAGCTGTTTAACAATCAAACAATTTATCGACTGAGGGACCAAGACCAATACATGGCCTATAATTAGAAATGATAATGAAAAGGTGAATTTGCACTGCCTTCTTTTATATAATTGATATGGCATTGTAAATCGAAAACATTTGCTGACTTTGCAGCATTTATTTTCGCTGTCCTTAGGATTGTCACACAGCTGTGAAACTTGCCTTACCGCGCCCTTTAACTATGACAACATTAAGAATGAAAAACAGATTCTCGCAGCCTTGCAAACTAATTTAGCAAATCTTTGCTGCTTAATGGGCAACACAAGCGCTGAAATTATAAAGACATATTGATATTTTACGTAGTCATTTATGCGCAGAAGAAGACGCCTCATAATTTAGTGGTGCAATGCATAACAATACTATCAAAAGTAAATTAGACTGTCGTTGTTTTTACCAGTTAGTCTGAGCAACAGTGGCTAGTCAGGAGATGTAAACTGCGAGAGGTTTAGGTTGTTAAGCATTTTTTAAAGGTGAGGTTTCTGAAGATCAAATTAAAAATCAGAAGATTCCCCAAGTAAAATTGTCTGCCCCCTGATATTGAAGCCAATTTGAAGACTTACTGGTTTTAAAATGTGTCGCACTGAATTATTATTGTAGGAGCCATTTGCTTATTTGCATTTAAATTTTCCTTAATTTGATTTAAGGACCCCTGCTGGCTGTACCTGTATTGTGTTTGGAACCCAAAGAGTTAAATGGAGACAGACCTGTGTCATTAGGCGAGGCCGATTGCAAAGACTTGCTTGGTTTGGTGCTGTGGTTTTTGGAAAATCAAGCTGGAGACCCCAGCAGGCATACGGTTTTTCAATTTTTTTATGCCCCCGTAAACGAAGTTTCAGGGGCATATAGTTTACGCCTGTCTGTCTGTCTGTCCGCTCTTGAAAATGGCTATAACTTCTGATCGACTCATGATAAGACGTTGATTCTTGGCAGATGCATTGCTTGCGCGAAGGCATTTCAGACTTCGGGGCCATACACTTTCCCACCTGTCCGTTTGTCTCTGTTCGCACTTTCACATGGCTATAACTTCTGATCGGCTCGTGATAGGACTTTGACACTTGGTATATGCATTGCTTGTGAGAAGGCATTTCAGATTTCAGGGGCTTACAGTTTCTCATCTGTCCGTCTGTCTGTCCGCACTTTAACATGCCTATAACTTTTGATCAGCTCATGATAGGTATTTCATACTTGGCATATGGATTGCTTGTGAGACGGCATTTCACATTTCAGCGGCATCTAGTTTTTCACCTGTCCGTCTGTCCGTCCGTCTGTCTGTCTGTCCGCACTTCAGCGTGGTTATAAATTCTGATCGGCTCATGATTGGACTCGAGACTTGTCATATGCAGGGTTTAAAGTTCTCCGTCCTGGGGATGGATTTCCATCCTCGAGAATCCCTAGGGGCTATTTATGAGATCGATGTAGATTTGCAAAAAAAAAAAAAAGTTATATGGGGGGTGGGGAGGGGGGTATCCATGGCCGTGATGTCAATGAAAAAAATGTTAAAATGCTGCATATACTTGCCAGAGAAGTGATTTCCAAACTGCAATGCACCCCCCCCCAAGGAAATAATTTAAATTTAAACATCTGAAGATGCGCGGCTCAGAGTGCACTCAGTAGGTTGCCGCTGGCTGCTGAGCTCTGATGTAACCTGACACCAAGCATTACCTTAGCGTCAACTAGCTAGCGATTGTGTGTCGTGTTGGAGTAACTTAAATGGCAGATCAGCAATGTGACTTCATGACTCATAGTGCTACGGATTTTAACGGTGAAGTTATGAAATTCGCTCAGTATGGATGACTGTGTCCAAAAGATGAAATCACAAGGAATAATGGCAGTCTGTGGATTTTTTTCTTAAACATCGAAAGTGGCTTACACCATGTGAACATCAGGTATGATCCAAATATATAACGTTAGCGTATATTTACTGGGAAGGTAGCAGTGGCCAAATCCTCATCATAGAAGCGCACCAAAACGTTCAGCACACGGTCCATGTTTGTACTGGTGGCCTCGTCAGCATTTAGAGAAAAATAAATCATGTTCAACTTGTCTGATAACTGCTTTTTTATCTGAGTGGAAATTCAATGGATGTACACATATGACGCCTGTGTGTTTTAGATTTAGTAGACCACGTACTAGTGAACTGTACCGTTATGAAACTGTATGAAACAGCAAACTTCGAATAAAGTCATCAATCAATGACTGCAACTATGAACGAAAGGTCGTGCTCTGCGATAAATGTGCAGATACACACTTTATGACTGCACACACGATCGGTCATTGATTCGTTGTTTTAATGTATTCTTACGTTGTCTTGCATTAAAAAAGCATTGTTACGTGTGCAAATCTACTATTCTGGGTAATGTTTTAGATCAACCGTGTCTGCAACTACTGTATCATGATTGGTTGGTGTATTCACCACGTTGCATTGTTTGACTCAAAATATTACTCACGTGTGTTGTCACTGCTGTGGTACTGGTTCAGTCTGCGAAAAATCATGGAGCGGTTAGTTGTGAAGGAAGGATCAGACGTGATTAATATTGACAGCACTATCAAAAACAAATGGAGGTGGGCTTGGTTGGATGAGATAGGTGACACAGGAAAGCCATTCAGGTCCTGGTGTCAAAAATTGAAGGAACCAGGAGCCTGTTTCTGTTGTGTTTGCAAGAGAAAGCTGTTGTACGGTTCAAACGGCAAAAAAAACGCTTTTCAAGCACAACAATGAACCAGGTTTCAGGTCAACACTGAAAAGAATATCTGGTGTAGCCAAGCTTCAGGCTTTTGCTTTTGTTGCAAAAAAAAAAGAAAGAATGAATAGTATTTGCCTATCAGAATCTGATACGGCTTGTTGAATATTGATGTTGTTTTAGTTTTAATGCTCAGTATTAATAATGGGAACCCTGAAATATAAAGTAAAAGGTCAAATGTTATCCACGAAAGGTACTGACATTTTCTTTTTGAGCTGCCAACCAATGGGTTTTAAATGTCTCTTGTAATTGACTCGTGTTCTCACTTGCAACCATTCCTCTCCCCTAATGCAAGGTGCATACTGGTTCATATGACTACTATTTTTTACACACTGCTCAGCAGTGTGTAAAAAGAATAACATGATTAGACTGTTTTGCTAGACTAGTGTTAACTAAGTCTGAGCAGGTGCAGTTAGTATATTAAAGATTTGTCAATATTGCCAATGCAACATTACAGCCTGGTAATACTACTTTTTCTCAGCAGTGGCATTTTTATTTAGAAGGTTGTAACAGCTTGCCTCCATTTCGTGTAAGTCAACATACAATTTGCTTCCACCCAAAAAGGCGTGTGGGGACTGGGGACCCCCCAAAATATACGCGGTCTGTGTGCATTTCATGTGGGAAAACAACAAAATTTGCGCCGTGGGCCCTGCGGGTGCTTCGCGCCCACGCTTGTGTACTCAAAAAAAAATTGCCAAGGTTGGCAGGTCTGCTGCTGCTATGCACTTTTGCTTTAAAGTCCTACAGTAATTTTAATATTTGAAATAGACCAGACTAGCAATAGACAGACTACAACTTCAGCAGGTGTTTATGTTAAAATGAAGCACTAATTGTACACATTCACAATTAAGGTATTTGAGAACTGCGAAGTAGCATATCACCCAATTAATTGGTGCGTGCTGGGTGCACAATGTTGTTTATGTTTCTCTTATATTGCCATTGTCTAGGACAGGGGCCAGGGCTAGACCGTTGCAAGTTTAGAGCCCCTTTCAGAATGTCTTATCCCACGTCTGAAATTTTCAGTCCTGGGATTTTTTTTGCTTTAAGCCCTGCATATGCATTGCTTGTGAGAAGGCTTTTCAGATTTCGGGCCCATATACTTCTCCACCTGTCCGTCTGTCCGTCTGTCTCTCTGTCCGCACTTCAACATGGCTATAACTTTTGATCGGCTCATGATAGGACTTTGAAACTTGGCAGATGCATTGCTTGTGAGAAGGCATTTCAGATTTTTGGGCCATATAGTTTCTCACCTGTCTGTCTGTCTGTCCGCACTTAAAAATGGCTATAACTTCTGATCGACTCATGATAAGACGTTGATTCTTGGCAGATGCATTGCTTGTGCGAAGGCATTTCAGACTTCGGGGCCATACACTTTCCCACCTGTCCGTCTGTCCGTCTGTCTGTCTGTCCGCACTTTCACATGGCTATAACTTCTGATCGGCTCGTGATAGGACTATGACACTTGGTTTATGCATTGCTTGTGAGAAGGCATTTCAGATTTCGGGGGCTTACAGTTTCTCACCTGTCCATCTGTCCGTCTGTCTGTCCGCACTTTAACATGCTTATAACTTTTGATCAGCTCATGATAGGTATTTCATACTCGGCATATGCATTGCTTGTGAGACGGCATTTCACATTTCGGCGGCATCTAGTTTTTCACCTGTCCGTCTGTCCGTCCGTCCGTCTGTCTGTCCGTCCGTCCGCACTTCAACATGGCGATAACTTCTGATCGGCTCATGATAGGACTCGATACTTGCCATATGCATTGCTTGTGAGAAGGCTTTTCAGATTTCGGGCCCATATACTTCTCCGTCTGTCCGTCTGTCTCTCTGTCCGCACTTCAAAATGGCTATAACTTTTCATCGGCTCATGATAGGACTTTGATACTTGGCATATGCTTTGCTTGAGAGAAGGCATTTCAGATGGGGTCATGACTTTTCACCTTGTCACCTTCACCTTGGTGCAAGACGCTTGGAGACAAAAATTTTAACATGGCCCACGGGGGCATCAGTGTTTCACAAACACGTCTTGTTTTCCAGTTTGTTTATGCAACCCGTCGACGGCATCTTGAAGAAGTGAATTATTGGAAGGCACTTCAATTGTCATATTAGAATATGCGTTTTGGACACTTCAAGAATTCTACTTTCTGCTAAAATATACTTTGACGAAATGCTGTCTCCTCCTGAAGCAAATTTGTTAGACCACCTGTCATAAAAACGAGAAAACACAAATATTTGAGAAATTTGTCAAAAACGTGTTTAAAAATAAAAATTATATTGTCAGATATTTGGCAAATATACTGAAACAACTAAATAGTCCTTATTCACACTTAAAAACAAAAAATAATTTTGTGTGACCTCCTTTGGCCTTGATAACCGCTTGCATTCTTGCATTCAACCACGAAAACTAATTTTTTTGTTCAGGAATGCAAGTAAGTACCTGTTATTTGGCATTTTAATTAAAAAAAATGTGCTTCACTTTTTTTTCTGCTTTTTTATGAAATGGTTAATTTGAAAATTCATGGATAACAACAATATATAACATTATATTTTAGTATTAAAAATAATTTCAATGAAAGGGCTTGCGCATACTGGTGGATTAATCATTACAAAAACATTAAAATGATTTATACTGTTAATTTAGGGGAGCTGTGGCATAAACCTTCTATTGGGTGGTGATCTAACAAATTTGTTAAAGCCCATGGTGCAAGTTGAATATCCCTGCGAATGAAAGTGTAGATTAGCAGTGTAGGAACTCTATTTGCTGAATTAATCAGATGTGTGCATTAAAAGTTTTTTTTAAATTAAATTGTGAGTAAAATTACTTCCGCGTCTCAAAAACGCTCCGACCGGACGTGACTTAACGACAAGTAAACATCTCTGCTGAAGTAAAGTTCGCAATGGAATCAGACAATGACTGCGTTTACATGCACACCATATTCCTGTATTAATCAGAATGTGAGAATATTCCGATTGCGTACCTATCTTGTAAACGCGTGCAATAACCCTATTAACCCCTTTCTGCAGATGTAGACGCCTGCGTCTATAGACCTGCAAATTTAAGCACGCTGTTACTGTACTCGATCACTAGATGGCAAGCCCGGATCAGTTATTGAATGTTCACAAGCAAGCAGTTTCTGAATATGGGGAAGTTCACTCCACTCCCTGTTTTTCAAGAGCTGCATGAATTAAACTCCTCAGCTAAGCCTGATGTGCAAACTGGTCAGTATCCTTACCCGTAGTATCGATCCAGCAGTTTAAAAAAAACGATATCTTGACACAGAAAAAATTGTTGTCCTCTGTAGCAACCAGTTTAGCCACAGTGAGCCAACAGTATTCCAATTAGTAGTTCAGAAAAATCAGTTTTCTGAGGCAAAAAAATTGACTTGGTATTGATTCTCTCTCATTCTACTGTAAATTACAGTTGTCACATACAAAAAAATTTGTAGTTCCCTACCGTGGATTTACGCGTAGATTCCTTCATTGACAAATTCAGCGCTTCCTTATATCCACCCGAGTACTGGCGTTGATAGCCAATCACTCAATCATACACTCAGGCTCTTCTGCGTAATTGTAGAGTTACACTTCATGCCCTCGTGAAGCTTCCCTGGTAACAATGTATTGATTGACTCGTTTCTTATCCAATTCCCGAGTGTTTAAACATTTTAGAGTAAGTGAAACACACTGATTGGACAAACAGAGAGCATACAAGCCTATGCGTATCAGCAGGCTCGGTTGTATCCTGTCTACGTTGTGCACATTACGCGGCTGAAATTGACGCGATTTATATAAAACAGGTTTGCAAAACTGGCCTTGAAGTGTTCAGTTACATTTACAGGATTTAAATGAGATAAAGATATGGTCAATTGAAATTATTTCGAATGAAACAGGACCGGAGGGTTCCTGCTACTGGATACATCGGTCTCTGGAGGAGGGATTCATGAAAAAGGTTAGGCTGCTACTTTTGTTTTTTTGTTTTTTTTTTTAATGTATTTGTACTCCACAAAGTCGAATGTCGGTTTTTTTTTCATGTTTAAAACGCAAACTGTCAGTGCATTTGGGTGGAACCCCTGGTACGTTCATTGCACGTTTCTTTTGAATACAGGGAGGCAATGGATTGTTCCCTGAAAGTGGAGTGTCTGTTCTGTTAAAATAAGGTATATTTCAGAATTCAGATATTACTGAGTTAGAGAGTTGTACTTGTTCCTTATAACTTAAGTGTTGAAATGGGTTCGTGAGCTTAGAAGAGGGGACTAGTAGCTTCCATTACAGGGTGAATGTTCTTACCGTTTAATAAGCAGTTTATTTAATGCGTGTTTGTGCTGGCTTGGGGGACTTTGAAGAAAAATGGCCAAAACTCTAAACTTTATTATGGAGAAAAGGCATATTTTGTGTTTGGAGAGGTTACTGGTGACCACTGATATTCAACTGCACTGAGATTGATAAACTCATACTAAACTCAACCAGAAAATCATTTGTTCATATTAAATTTCATGCCTTAAAACTATATTTGTGTAAATATATGATTTCTTTATGATTTGACAGCACATCATTTCGAGACTTTGGGGAGACACTTGGGTAGCTGTATAATTTGGCTAAAAGCATGTTGGTAATCTAGAATGTAATGTTGAAGATGAATTCTACTTGTGGTCAAGGAGTTTGATACCAGAAATGTATAGTTTTAAGCCCCAGCAGTTTTTCAATCCTCAGAAATATTTTTTTTGCAATTTCAATGGTGAATTCTCATGAATATGTTTTATGTTTGCAGCTCATTTTCTCTACCAAAATCATGAAAATAAACTGGAATACAATGTAATTCTAAATGCCGTAAGTGTCTTTTCTGAATTGAGCCACTCTTTTCCTCTTTATGAAGCTTATCTTGAATTATACAGCATTAAAGTGGGTAACCCATAAATAGCCAAATTTGGCTTCTGCACAAAGGGGTTAAGATTATTTTCCGATTCGAAATATTCCGAATAAGACCCCTGGCATATGCCTGTTTTAATCGGAATATTGGCTCATTTATACACCTTAATCTGAAAATAACCACGAACCGAATATTCAACTACTTCTGCGCCTGTTCAATTCGCTAGGAATTAGCCGAGCGAAGAGGAGACGACTGTGTGCATTCAGATAATGAAAGACATGAATATATTGGAATATATCGATGGGCAAAAGCACCGTAACAATGATATCTTTGAGATGTGCAAAAAGTTGAGAGGCTGGTTTTGTTTTAACTGCCAACCAAGTAATGCATTGCTGGAAAACTCTGAAGGCGGCATATTCCAAAGCGAAAATAGCAGTGGCTATTTTTACGCCAATCGTAATCTTACTCCAATTTGCTATTCTTATGAGCTTCCGTCTGTTCACGCACAATGTAGGAAATCTGGACTTGGACCCATAGTCTGATTTATACAGTCTATGCTTATACCACGGCATTAACTATAATGTATCAGCTGACGTTAGCTAGCGGGACGGCAGTAACATTACTTATGTTTTCTAGCTAGTTGCTTAACTTGGCTAACGGGGTAGGTAGTTATGAGAGCATAATATTAGGTTCAACGTTTGCTCGCTAATATTTGGGGAACTGTCAGGTCGTCACTCTCCACAACAAATAGTCAGTAGTGATTTGTGTCGTGTAGAAGAGCTGATAGCTGCACAAAGTTTATCCTTGCAAGAAATTCTAGAGTACAAATTGGCTAATGAGTTAGATGGCAAGCTGGCAAAGTTAGCTGGCTAATAACTAACCCTACCTAACTTGAGTAGAGGACATTCTAACGGTTACTTAAAGTAAGTAAGCAGGCTAGCCGGTCTAGTAATGTGAACCACAAGGCACGCCGCGAAAGCGTGTTTTCAACCCAGTTGAGAAGCAGTTTTTTCCTAGGCTGAATTTCCTATCGTGCATGCGGATACGGAAGCTCATAAGAACAGCAAATTACAGTGAGCTCACGACTGGCGTAAAAATGGCTACTGTCAAAAACAAAACAATACCAGCGGCCCTAATCCAGCCAGTTTCATTTATTTCGCGGTCATGGATGAAATTCTGGGACAGAGACCGCTGGCGATGGCAATGGCCAAGAGAGTGGAGTCGATGTCGGCTTTGAAGCTCTAACTGAAGGCAACCAGGGCCATGATGATTATTTTCGAGCGTTATATTTGCTGAAACCCAATGTTGAGATTGGACCCAAGTGGTGGATATGCTAATAAACATGTAAACGAAATATTCCCATTGCTCAGCGCATATAAACATCTTATTCAGAATATTACCTTAACCCGAGTATGGACCTTAATCAGAATATGGTGTGCATGTAAACGCAGTCAGTGAAGAGGTGAATGTTGTCAATTCATATGATGGGCCACTGCCTTATAATTATGAGCCACTGAGGCAAGAGGGACCGGCAGAAGTAAGGGGAAGGGTCAATGGACAGAGGAGAGAGATAGAGCTGTGGTGTGAGGAGAATCGGTGGAGAATTGGGCAGGTGTCTTGGTGAGTGACCAAGGGCTAGCTAATGGTGGCTAACGTTCTCTCCATGTTTATGGCATTGCAGTATCTTAAATAAATGTTCTTAAGCAATATTGCTGTCAACTTTGTTGTTTTTCAAGCATGTAGATTGTCACCATTTAAGCCAGCAACACTGGGTCTTAAAATGTTTACTTTAGATTTCAGACTTTTAACGAATGCTAAAGGCTATAGGCTAGGCTAGCTTACGTCTGTGATGGTAACGCAGTTCCACACACCGAGTTTATCGTGAAATTTTGTTGAAACTGCGAGTGGGTAATTAATCTGTGTTCCTGTTCGGACGGGAACATGCTGTTTATGTAGTTATTGTTTCAAGGATATTTTATTGTCACATGCACAGAGATACTGGGTGTAAGGCATGCAGCGAAATTGGTTCACTTTGCCTGGACAAAACGTACCCAAGCACGGAAATCTTTGTGTTTTTGATTTGGAAATCGGTGGACCCGATGGCCAGTCAAGTTGGAGTTCTTATATCCAAAACAAACACAAGAATTCACCATTGTCAAAACTCAAACTATCTCTCTTTAATTAAAGGATCACGACAAGCTCTCTCTTCTCTTACCACCACTCGGACTACATTAACCCATAGTGAGAACCTGGGCAGAGGCGCCAATGTTTACCTGTCATTACGTCATATGACGCGTTCTCCGGAAAGGGGCATTTTTTTGGAAGCCTCTTAGAATTGGTACACTTTCTTCTTAATTTCAGCCTGTGGGTCTTGTAAAACATATTTATTTTTTGTATTTCTTTTTAAATTGACATTTTCATACAAGATTATGTGTAAATTCAGTTATAAAATCAACTTGCAAGTTGCTCTTTAAGCGCTGTTCATGTGACATTACTGGTGTTGGTTTGATGTAGTGAATTCTTTGCAGCTTGCCTCCTAAAAGGATGCAACAACTTAAACATTCTTAAGATACCGAGTGATGTAATTGAGCTTATGCTGGAGTTTACCATAGTCTCTATATGGCAGGCAGACCCTCTCGCACACAGTACATGTACAACACATTGCATTGCAATTCTTCCAAAGGATCTTGTTCGATAAAAAATACTAAGTTTGTTTCTGGACTTCTAACTGTGGCCTGCTATTCTGCTGCTGGGGGCTGGGGTTAATTTTTCTGGCTGGCTGAGATGATGGGTGGAAAAAACGTCTGGTGGGACTTAAATTTGGGGGATCACAATTAAATTTCCAGACTTTGCTGCCTGTGGTGCAGCTGGTATTCTCGGCAAATCTTTGTGCGTGGTTGGCTAATGCGCTGGAAGTTTAAGGAGGTCAATTCTCTGTGCGGTAATGTGCACTTTCGGTAAACACTGCAACCAATACTCTTTGTTAGCAATGCAATGCCAGGTCAGTGTACATTACACTGTTACGGTATTTACCATATGTACATGTACATGTCATGTCTCAAGAAAAAAATTCATTCATTGTTCCAAAATAGTATCTCGCTTATTTTGCCTGTTGCATGAACATGCAAAGCTAAAACCAGTTTTCCATGCTGAAACCATTCACTGTATTCAGTCTCTGGTTGAAACTGGCAGTGTGTATCACAATGGAACTATTCTTGCGCCACCCTCTGCAAAGTTGGGCCATTTATTTACAACCCCAATTCCGAAATAGTTGGGACAAAGTGTAAATTGTGAATAAAATCCAAAAGCAATGACTTTCAAATCACACCGGCCAGTATTTTATTCACAATAGAAGAGAGATAACATGGCAAATATTGAAACTGAGAAATTTTACAATTTTATCCTCAAAATGAGCTAATTTCAAATTTGATGGCTGCTACGGGTCTCAAAAAAGTTGGTTCAGGGCCTGTTTACCATGGTGTAGCATCCCCTCTTCATTTTAACACTGAGTGGAGGCATCTGGGCATTGAGGACACAAGTGTCTTAAGTTTAGCCATTGGAATTTTATCCCACTCTTGTTTAATACAGGCTTCCAGCTGCTGGAGAGTTTTGGGTCTCCTTTGACAGACTTTTCGTTTAATTATGAGTCAAATGTTCTCAACTGTTGAAAGATCAGGACGGCAGGCAGGCCAGTTCAGCACGTGGACTTTTCTACTACGAAGCCATGCAGTTGTAATAGCTGCAGGACGTGGTTTTGCATTGTCCTGCTGAAATATACAATGCCTTCCCTGGAATAGATGAAGTCTGGAGGGGAGAATATGGTGCTTTTTAAAACATGCAAGTGTCCCACACCATATGCACCTATGCATCCCCATACCATGAGAGATGCTGGCTTTTGAACTGAGCACTGATAAGAGGAGGGGTGGTCTTTCTCGTCTTTAGCCCGGAGGACATGACGCCCATGATTTCCAACAAGAATGTCAAAAATAGACTTGTCTGACCACAGGATACTTTGCTACAAGTCCATTTTAAATGAGCCTTGGCCCACAGAACATGGCAGCGATTTTGGATCATGCTCAACAATGGCTTCTTTTTGGCATATTAGAGTTTTAGGTGGCATCTGTCGATGGCACGGTGGACTGTGTTTCCAGACAGTGCCCATTTAGTAATGTCAATGACAGAATAAAGCCGGTGAGTGATGCAGTGGCATCTGAGGGCCCGAAGATCACCGGCATCTAGTAAAGGTCTTCAGCCTTGTCCCTTAAGCACAGAGATTTTTCCAGTTTTTTTTTATCTTTTTATGATGTATTCACTGTATTCAGTTTTGAAAGTTTTCCACAATTTTTTTTTTTTACGCAAGCCTTCACAGGATGGAGAGCGTCTCGCCATCTTTAGTTCTGAGAGACTCAGCCTCTCTAAGCCATCCCTTTTATAGCCATCATGTTACACACCTGATGCCAGTTAACTTAATTACTTGCTAAATATTCTTTCAACTGATTCTCTTACAAATTAATTACTTTTTCAGCCCTTTTTTTGCCTGTGTCCCAAATTTTTTGAGACCTGTTGTAGCCAGAAAATTTGAAATGAGCTCATTTTGTGGCTAGAAATGTAAAATGTCTCAGTTTCAACATTTGAAATATTATCTATGTTCAATTGTAAGTATCATATTGGCTCGTGTGATTTTAAAGTCATTGCATTTTGATTTTATTCACAATTTACACTTTGTCCCAACTATTTCTGAATTGGGGTTGTACAATCCCTGGAATAGTCTGATGGTGGAACCTCGGATGCCACTGTAAGCTGATGTGGGTTCTGGTTTCTCCCTTCTCTCGGCGGGAGTGCAGGGACCGGCTGGAGCAGCAGGAGCGGCAGCGGGAACGCGAGCGGAAGATGCGGGAACAGAAGGAGCAGCGGGAACAGAGGGAGCGAGAGAGGAGGGCGGAGGAGAGGCGGAAAGAGAGGGAGTCACGCAGAGAAGGTCAGATTCGCTGGAGTGCACACTGGACAGCTGCACTGATCAGTGTCGGTCTGCCTGTCCGGCCCCTGGTTCCTCCTGCTGGCTGGACAGTGTCCTGCAGGCATGTGCTCTTTGGCCTTGCTCTTGTGCCCTCAGACATCAGGGTTTGCAAAATTTTCAAAAAAGTGGTTGCTCTGCAGGCAAGTCATTCTTGACGTTTGGTTGCCGTCAACAGCTGCCCTCCTGCCCATCTCATATCCAGTTTTCAGAATGTTTTAGCCCAGTAACACGTCTTTTAAAACAGAAAAAAAGAATTTCCTGTCAGATTGGGAATTACCTGTTAGACTGAGAATCCTCTTTGTAGCCACCAGAGTGCCGACGTGTGAAATTCTTTTTTTAATGTTTTCATGGAAACAAACAGAATCATAAAAATAATTTTATACAAGATAAATTTTAAAAAATCAATGTAAAATCAATTCTTCATCAGTAGGGAAGTACATGAACAAAAAACATGTTGTACAATGAAGAAAAGAAACTGAAAATTACATTTTTATTAAATTTTTTTTTTTTCATAGAAGGGATTGAGACACCAATATGAAATTTGCTGGAAAGGTTGATGTGGTGTTTATCCTTGGGTGGCCAAAGTCTGAATACCCTGACTAGGTGTCCACAGGGATAACCAGCCACTTGAACATAGGGTACTTTTGACACTTTATACACCGTGATGACAACTGCTCAATAACTCCTAAATTGAGTCAATGATGAACCTGAAACTCTTTTGACCTATTGTACAGTTCCCAAATATATTGTTTGAACATTGTTTTGGCAGCTCAGGTTAATTGCTGTAATTTGGTAGACCTTCAAAAACTGCACAAAATATTTTGTCATGAAAGAAATTAAGATTTCAGCTGCCAATATCTCAGGCAGTAGAAGAGAGAGAATATTTCTGATTGCAGATTTTCAGGTCTCTACCTCTTTTGGGTGAAAAGATATTGGCTTAAAAAAATACAAATATATTGGTGGGTTTTGAAAAGGGGTGTATCCCTCAATATTAAATGGGCCATATCTCAGAAACCCTTGGGAATTTGGAGCTTAAAGTTTTGATTTGTTCATTGTATTCATCAAAGTATTTTTTGTCATTTTTTTTCTGCAAAATCCGAGTCAGTCACCATGAGATTTTTCGGAAATTGTGTGTATTGACACGGATTGGCCCAAATGCCAAATAACACGGTGATTTTACTTGGGTATTTAAGAAATATCAGGAAATTAGTATTTTTAATATCAGTGCAAATGTAAAGGAGGAGTTAATTTTTGGCGTAATATCTCTTTGGAATGTCTGTAGCCTTCTTCAACTCAAATTCAGGCTTTCTGTAGGCTACTTTGTCCACACAGAATGGGTAAATGAACTTGAATGACTTGGCAGTATAACACCTCTTGTCCTCCTCCGGGAAAACATCACGGCAATTCTCACAAAAGAATAAAATCTTTGAAACATTTTGTGTCAGATTCATTCAACTTGACCCGACAGTGATATCTGACAATGCTTACATACGGCACAGTACCCGAGTCAGCTACACTTTACCTCATTATATCTGTAAATGCAGCTGTTTCATTTACACTGTATAACGTCCACTAAATGGTAAATTGTTGTAATGTCGCCTTGGCTATGCATTTCACTGAAATGCGTGCGCGCCTCCGGTATCCGAGAGTTGATGTACATCTAGTGGAATCGCCCATAGGCGGCCAGCGGCTGAGCGTCAGCAAATTTATATGGCGCCGCGCTGCTGCAGTGTATTCCGAACATAAATATATATGATATTATCATAAAAATATATGATTCCTTACGTGAGAAGTCATCACGAGGTAACTGCCCCGAGGACATCACCTCACCATGGTTGAAGTTGCAAAGGTAGTTAAATTTGACCTAATCTGCCTCCCTCTGCATCTGAAGCTGAGGCATGTTCTATGCCGTTGTGAGGGACTTCCTCTACTCTCACATACATTACGAGTGGATATAGTGGTATTTAAAGGGGGGTTCTGCGGACAGTTCTCAAATATTAAGTATTAATAGTTTTAATATTAAGTCAGAATATTAAATATTTTTAAGCTGTCTGCCCAGGGAGCTAAGCTGCACATCTTAATAATTTGGGTAAGTGCTACAAGCTAGCTAAGTTAGGTTCTCTGGAAAGATCCTTACTTTATAAGCGGAGTCTGAGGCAAATGAGTATTAGTTAGTGCATTAAACTACATGTCAACAACCACAATGAACATTCTCGGTACGGTATCTCGGCACAAGTGTAGCATGACACCTTATTGTGAGCCCTACAGGCCAAAGAAAATTATAGGAATGCATTGCCCATAGTGCTGCTCCTTAACTCGGCCTCTAGGTAGTCTGGTACACTTGAGCACAGTTTAAAAGTGGAAGTTGCCGATGGCAGACGGCCCTCAACCGTTTAATATTCACCGTTCATAAATGGCGATCATAAGTTTACTTATTGTTGTATTTGGGTTTTGCCTGTAATGTATTGTGAGGGCCTGTTTGTTAAATTAGAGTTTGTTTAACAGTTTGGGAAACTGCTCTCGCCATTCAATTTTCAGCCAATCTTGTATGCCATGTCACTTTGACTGTGAGTAAAATGATGAAATAATTTGACAGTTAAGGTGTTGAGCATGTCTGAATTGGTCAGTCATCTAAACATTTTGTTAAAGACTATATTGATCGCCTGTGTTCAGTTTATATAGCCTATCTTAAACAACGATGATCAGCTTCGGCTCTCGAAGCATGCATTATACATGAGCTATATGCAGCTTTTAAGTTGGGAATTGGGTGTACACAATAATGCCCGTAGTGCGCGTTTCCCTGAAGTGTAGTCCCTAACCGTGTCTTCAAATTAGCTGCATAGTTTGAACCATAGATTGTCGGGCCCGGTTTGAAATAGCGCTTTTGAGAAATACACCCCTGGTTACTTTTCTAAGTTTCTAAGTTATGGTTAGTCGTAGTTGGTGAAGTCAACTTTCCGTTTCCTTCAATTGTTCAAAACTTGCCTAAGAGCAAATCTAGCGAGCAAGCAAATTCAAGTATCATTAGTCTTAACATGAACTTCAGAACAGAAAATACAAGTTATTGTTAGCATTTGCACAACTCCAATGCCATAACATTGGTGTTTAGCAATCCGTCTCCCTGATTTGAGCACGTTATATTTCAAATTAATCTTCCATAAAAAACATAAACCCGGCAATTACTTCCGCCTGGAACCGAAATTAACCGAGAGAAACTACTAGTAAAATGGAAAGCTACTTCATTTTCGGTGAATGGTATGCAATGAGCTAGATGTAGATCAGCTGGACTGTTATATTTTCATTCGGTCTACAAATAGTACATAACAAGGGATTACATAGCTAGCCACATACATTGCTACACATTAGCTATATTGAATGACCAAGAAAATGCATTCTTGTTTTGATCCTTATACCAGGTGACTGTGACGTCATAACTAGGGATTTCCCTGTCAGGCGCCCATTTCACTAGCAAGGATAACGCAATGACTTAAGAGAAGTACAATGGACGGCACATTGGTCTCTGCAGCTATTTGCTCCGACGGCCCATACTTCCCATATGCACTCAATGATATAGACCCAGCCTGGATCCCCTATTATCGTCACTCCAGGCCTGCGTGGTCACTTGATAGAACATGGTTGCCCGCAAGGACATAAGAGGGCAAATTGTTGTTGCCCGTCTGAAATTTTTGTTGCTGCGGGACGTCGAGCAGGCGATTTTGTGAGCCCTGAGACATTATCACTGAGCACTGTGCAGTGCGGGCATGATTGAGCAGTCAACACAGGGGTTAATTGGGGGAAAATACAAATTTCAAAAATGAATATTCTTATTAAGCTTTATTCCAGGGGTCCCCAATCTTTCCCAGAAAGTGCCGGTGTGGGTGCAGGCTTTCATTGCAGCCAAACAGCTACAAACCTTTTGCTACTAATCAAGCTTTTCAGCAAAGAGTCCAGGGGATGATGAGTAGAATCAGGTGTGTAATTGCTTGGTAGTAATGAGAGCCTGCACCCACACCGGCCCTTTCTGGGAAAGATTGGGGACCCCTGCTTTATGCACAGAATTTCCAGTAATTATGCATCTGAAGTCTTAGCCTGGAATCCATCCATATCAAGGTTTGGTCGCTCCAGCTCCAGCATTTGACTTTCAATTATTCGGTCAAAATCTATGCGAGATCTATGATTGGCTCACAGTTGCAAGGGTGCCCCGCCCCTTTAGACAGGCTTGGGGAGGGTCCTGTATGAATTTATCCCAATGGGGAGAAGTGAACGTGAGCGCAGATTATCACCGATTATTTTGCCCCATTGTCACAGAATTAAATACTGGACTTATTTTTTACAGGCCACATATCTTCCAAAGATTCTGGTGCAGCAATCGCATTTTTAAGACTGATTAGGAGAAAATGAACTTTGTTCCAGACCTGTGTCTCTCTCAGCAGCGGTCACGTAACATCTGGCAATACAGAAATACAGTATGGACTGCGGCAGACTACGAATTAAACTTCCAAACTGAAATAATGGTAGTGTTTATATGTTCAGTGATAGTGTTATTGCCATCGATGTTTAATCGTTTTTAAAGGGAAAAAGAATATAGGAGTAGTTCTCGTGATGTCAAGAACCTGGTCACGTGGATTTGTTGAAAAGCCTCAACATTGCAGTTGATTTAATAGGTGAAGTACAGTAGTCTCACTTTCTGTAATAATACCAGTTAGTTGCAGCGTAATTAACTGCACAGCTCGACTCGCTAAGGGCTCGGTAATGCGTTTCCTTCATATTCCTGAACAAGAACCTAAAAAATCCGCTTGGATCAATTCAATTGGACGAAAGGACTGGGTGCCGTTGACCCACTCGCGTGTTTGTACTATTCATGTTCAGTCGGGTAAGTGGCAAGTTATTTTCCATCATTTGTAACAAGACATTAGTTTTCACATTTTATTATTCAGTCATAGCAAGGGAATGATCTTCCTTTTTGTGTTGGGTAATTTGATCGTTTCCTTATGATTTCCAGTAGCAAGTAAGTGACAGTTTGGATATTAGTATTGAAAAGAATTCCGTTTTCAACCGTCGTCAGTATGGACTGAGATCAGTACTTTCGGCTTATCTTGACTTTTAGCTACACAGAGAATCATTCGAGTGTGTAAAAATGACTAGCGTACATCCAGTGAAGAAAATTTGTTTGATGTCTACTGTAGCTGTGACGGCGGCAGTCTTGTTACTGATGACACACCAGCTGGCTAGGGAATGCCCAGTATGCATTCACGATATTAAATGTTAGGCAGTTGCTACGGGTATGGCAGTTTTTCACTGCATTTCAATGTGGAGAGTTACGGCACTCCCGATTTCAAGCCCTGCCCTAACCCAACCCTAAACCTAACCCCTAACCTTTCCCCTAACCCCAACCCCTAACCCTTCTCGAACCATAATCCCGAATCCTGAATCTAATCCCTTGAAATCGACTGCTGTACCAATAAAAACTGCCGTATCTATAGACACTTCCTAAATATTTAATGATAAATTCTATGCCCCCTTATCACGAATAAAACCCACCAAAATATATTGGCGCCCCCTTTTAAAATTGCTCCGGTAAACGTACCACTGTGAATTAGTTTAACTGCTCAACTATGATCAAGAGATGTAGAATTTATATTCAATCAAGGAATATCAAGTGGTGATCCAGCTGACCCAGACCCAAAGAAGGGTCATTCCTCCAACCTTTCAGCTCGTTGGGATCCGGAAGCCTACACAAACCGAAGTTGTAATTAGGCTTAGAGAAATATCTTGTCTTCGCGGTACTCTCACGGTTTTGGACATACTCAGAGACCGCCTAATCGTTTCCACAACTGCAGGATGCCACACTTCCCCGTTTTGTTGTATTGATTTACACTTCTTCGTGCCAACCACGCTAATGTGCATGTCTGAATATGACGTCAATGTTAGTGAACAAGAACTAGTGCAATATTTCATCGCTATGATCTTGTACTGGATTGATATCAGATATTAAACAAGCGAGGAAAAGCGGCAATATAAGCGTTCAAAATCCACGTTAAAAATGCCGAAACGTTGTGAAGCAATAGGTTGCAATTATAGGAACAAGCGATCCATCTTCTCTTTTCCGAAGAAAGAAGACAGGCAAGGAGTGAATTATCAACTGTTGTATTACATACCAGCTTCATAGGCTGAAAGTGATACTCCACCCAAAAACTATAATTTGTATGTCAGTTACTCACCATTAGATATCTTGAACAGACAAAGTTGTTCTTCACCTGGTGCAACTTTATGGCCACTGGAGAATTTTGAAAAATTATCCAAATTCCTTTTTTTGCTGGAAGCAAATGGGGTCACCCAAGAGCAATGGGAAAACTCCACAAAATGTGCATTGACGAACTTTCAAACCATTGTCCAACGCATCATCCAGTATAATACAAGTGTGCTTTGTCCACTCGTATCCTCAGAACTCTAGAAACGTGCTTATTTTTTGCTGAAAATAATAAAATACCACAGTTGTGCTTCAAGTAAGCTCGCCCATTCAACGGAAGTCCCACGTAAATGTGAAAATATGTGAAAAGTATTTAACACGTCAACATTTTTCTCAGTAAATATACTTCTAATGGGGCTATTGACATGAAATCTCTTTGTAAATGTGGATTACTTCAGCTGATACCGACATCTGGAGGTTAAAGTGCATACTGATTTCAGCCGATCTCTGATGTGCCGTACGTCCCGCTCCACAGAACCGTCTCACCACCGCGGGCAGACGGAGGACCATGGAGAGAAGCCCAAACCGGTGCACCGGAGCCGCAGCCCTCCGCGACCCCCCCGCGAAAACAAGCCCGAGCCGCCCGAGCCACGGCGGGTGAATGAGGAGAGCAGCAGCCGCGGATACCCACCCAGTCTGGCGCCCCCTAGCAGCAGCCTTCAAGGTTAGCGTCAACTACGCTCCCATCTGTCTTCTGCAGATTGTAATTTGTTTTTTTCGTAACATGTTGTGGAATATATGATGGCAATGTTCAGAAGTCTCTGGACCACCACTCTGCTGCTGTTTTGCATAAGTAGTACCCACATCTCACTTTAGCTTTTGTTTGGTAATTTTCCTTAAATGTCAGTACACAAGCCTGTCCCCACTGATTAAAGTTCTTCGTCACTACGACATATTTCCATATCGGCCTTTTTATCCCACCAGTATGGAATACCGTGGGATATAGTCATCGCCCTGTTCGTCTGTCCGTCCGTAATCATTCTCATTTCCGGAGGAGAACTCTAAAACTATACCACTTACAAACTTCAAATTTGCTATGGAACTTACTCTTATGGTGTAGTTGTGCCTTTTGGGGGTTTCAGTTCCATGCTTCCCATAATTTTGGAAATTTTCACCAAAAACAGCCCTAAAATTAGACTTTTTCTCGTTTCCGGGACAGAACTCAAAAATTATGCCACTTAGAAAATTCTAATTTGGTATGGAACTTTCTCTTATGGTGTAGTTGTGCCTTTTGGGTGTTTCAGTTCCATTCTGCCCAAAATTTTTGATTTCTATACCAAAAACCGCCCAAAAATTGGACTTTGTCCCTTTTCTAGAGCAGAATTCAAAAACTCTGCCACTTACAAACGTCATATTTTGTACGCATGTTATTCTAGTGATCCCATTGTGCCTTTTAGGCATTTTGAAATCATGGTGCCCAAAATTTATCCGTCTGTCCGTCTGTAATCATTCTCATTTCCGGAGCAGAACTCAAAATATACCACTTACAAACTTCAAATTTGCTATGGAACTTACTCTTATGGCGTAGTTGTGCCTTTTGGGGGTTTCAGTTCCATGCTTCCCATAATATCGGAAATTTTCACCAAAAACAGCCCTAAAATTGGACTTTGTCTCGTTTCCGGGACAGAACTCAAAAACTATGCCACTTACAAACTTCACATTTGCTACGGAACTTACCCTTATGGTGTAGTTGTGCCTTTTGGGGGTTTCAGTTCCATGCTCCCCATAATTTTGGAAATTTTCACCATAAACAGCCCTAAAATTGGACTTTGTCTCGTTGCCGGGACAGAACTCAAAAACTATGCCACTTACAAACTTCAAATTCGGTATGGAACTTACCCTTATGCTGTAGTTGTGCCTTTTGGGGGTTTCAGTTCCATTTTGCCCAAAATTTTTCATTTCTATACCAAAAACAGCCCAAAAATTTGACTTTGTCCTTTTTTTACAGCAGAATTCAAAAACTCTGCCACAAATCACGAATTATGTGGAACCGGTGGGATATTTCATCTTCTGATGACTCTTGTATGAGATTGCTGTAGATCCAAGGAGGAAAAAAGAAGGGGGCCCGAGAGAGAGAGAGAGAGAGAGAGACAGAGAACTTCCTATTTACTGTCTATCTTGTTAGTGGACTTGGATGACAGTGATAGCAGCATCCAATCAGGTATTGTTCCTTTCAGTGTCACACTCAGTAGTCAATGGGATTGTTTACAGTGTGTGACATAGGTCAGCACAGGTTATCTAAACACAGAGCATTGCTCAACTTTAGCCATTAGTTTTGCGTGACAGATCAGGTGTCAGAATAAGGCATGGAGGAGTAAGAATGGTAAGATAAGCACTATTGATGTTGAATGTCCAAACCATGAAAAGCAGTGAACATAAATGATGGACAGATGGATAATGGCTTGCTGGTAAGCTGGTGAGCTACCACTTCTAGCCTACAGGTCGTTAGCCTTGCGCTTGGCAAGTTCATGTTAAGCTACCCAATTGAACGTAAAAACGGAACCAAATGTGACATATCACGCTGGTATATTTGTCCCTCAATTGTTACCATTCCTGCTTAACTATGGATTTGGGACTCACTTTTAATGAAGGGCGACTTCAAGGTATCTGAGACCGCTAAAACGGTAAAGAATAAATGGAGATGGGCTTGGCTCTCTGAAACAGGGGAGGACGGCAAGCCTTTTATTTGTGGTTCAAGAAAATAATACAGCCAGGGGTGTGTTTCTATGTGGTTTGCCAAAAAAAATACATTATAGCAGTTACGTAAAAAAAATGCTAGCTCGTCATCAGTCTGAACAGTGCCACAAGACCGCCCTTTCCCCTTTTCAGAACACCACCACGCTGCCTGGAGTGACAACCATCTTAACAGAGGGGCAACAGTCCATGGCCAACCATGTGTGCAACCAAAAAGTGCACATTTGTTCATTTATAGTGGATCGTGACCTCTCACCAAATATTGTGTAACCACTGGTTAGCCTGATAATTTGTTGTAGAAGACCAGCGCACACTGTCAAGACTGTCCATGCACGCACGTCCTACCTGTGCACATACGGTATTGCTGGTCATTGGAAATAAGGTGAAGAAATTTGTTTCCAGTTATATTTCTGTAGCCCTGTGTTGGGCTTGGACTGCATTTCTACCTCTGGCAAAGTACGGTGAAACAACAATTACCTATGTCTTTACCTACTTATTCCATTACCCAAGGCTTAAGACATCTGCATATCAGTTGTGATCAAAGTTCAGACAAAAGTGTTGTTTTGTTCGGTGTTATAAGTTAAGTAAAAACATACGTATGGAGACCCACAGTGGGCAATATTCAAATGAAAATGTAATCCCACTGAGTTATTTGAGACAATATTCAATTGAAAATGCATTAATCTGATTATCACTTTCATTTTCACTTACACATTTGGAAAATCTATGACTATATTCAAATGATAAT
The DNA here is from genome assembly GCA_029721435.1 of Gymnothorax reevesii. Classification (NCBI taxonomy): domain Eukaryota; kingdom Metazoa; phylum Chordata; class Actinopteri; order Anguilliformes; family Muraenidae; genus Gymnothorax; species Gymnothorax reevesii. The sequence continues at coordinate 39,696,856 of CM056585.1, forward strand.
GAAAAGCTGTTTGACATTTCATTTTTGAAGTCATGCTCCGGAATACAGCGGACAATATTCAAATGCAATAAGCAAAAACGGCACACCCTACTTATTGAATTTACATTTTCATGTCAACACGCTCTTTTAGGGTCAACATGAAAATGTAAATGCTGTTTTCTAATCACTTGGAAATAAGAATGATATAATAATGAATACATTTGACATTTCATTTTCAAAGACTTATCCTGCAATACATGGGACAATATTCGAATGCAGTCAGGCAACCGGCATCTCCCAGTCCATTGCATTTTCAAATACATTTGTACATGCAGGCTTCGCGACAGTGTTGTGCAACTGCAACCCAAGTGTGCCTGCAAATTTCAGAGAAATTAGTTAGCTTGTTAGTGAGTCGAAAACCAATCACTTTGGTAGAGCTAGCTAACTATGATGCTGACTGGAGAAGCTGTTACAGCTCTGATTTGTCACTTTCAATGCCATCGCGCACACACAACCTCTTTCACCATTGATTAGCAGCAGCTTTTACCGAAAGAACAAACTGACAGCTCAGCCTGAGACATGTCATTTCATAGCTAGTTAAAGTTGCATTATCCTTCCCTGCGTGCTATAGCGTATTACATTACTCCAGATAAAACGCCATCTGTCTTCCCACCCTGCTCACGCTAGTTAGGGGAAAGGTTTGTCATCATTTTTATGCTGTGATTCAGTTTTTGCCCTTGCCTCACATGCGAGTTAGCTGACATAGATTGCTCTTGTGCTTGCCGATTGTTCTTGAGCTTGCCAGGTAATGAGCTATCCATTCAAATTACAGCAGGTTAAGTTGGCAAGTGAGGAACATTGTTTTTAGCCAATCAGAGTCATCAAAACTTCTCCCATTGCTACGTGGCTTGGGAATCTCTATTAAACCAAGATGGCAGCCTGACTGCTGGCCGTTAATCGGACCGTTCTGCATGATGCATACATTGTGCATGTTTCAGGAGAGGCCAGTGGTGAACTTGCGACTCAGCATTTACAAGAGCTTATGAAGCTAGGGCAAAAACCGAATCACGTTGATTCGGTTAGTGGCAAATACAAACCCAAAACCAGTGAAGTTGGCACGTTGTGTAAATCGTAAATAAAAACGGTATACAAAGATTTGCAAATCCTTCTCAACCTATATTCAATTGAATACACTGCAAAGACAAGTTACTCAATGTTCGAACTAGTAAACTTTGTAATTTTTCGCAAATATTAGCTCATTGGAAATTGATGCCTGCAACATGTTTCAAAAAAGCTGGCACAAGTGGCAAAAAAGACAGAGTTGAGCAATGCTCATAAAACACTTATTTGGAACATCCCACAGGTGAACGGGCTAATTGGGAACAGGTGGGTGCCATGATTGGGTATAAAAGCAGCTTCCCTGAGATGCTCAGTCATTCACAAACAAGGATGGGGCGAGGGTCACCACTTAGTAAACAAATGCGTAAGCTGATTGTCGAACAGTTTAAAAACAACATTCCTCAACGAGCTATTGCATGAAATTTAGGGATTTCATCATCTACGGTCCGTAATATCGTCAAAAGGTTCAGAGAATCTGGATAAATCACTGCACGTAAGCGACAAGGCCGAAAACCAACATTGAATGCCCGTGACCTTCGATCCCTCAGGTGGTACTGCATCAAAAACCAACATCAGTGTGTAAAGGACATCACCACATTTCATAAAACCACTGTCAGTAACTACAGTTCGACGCTACATCTGCAAGTGCAAGTTAAAACTCTACAATGCAAAGCGTTTTTGGATTGTTGCAAAGTGGAAAAGTGTTCTGTGGTCTGACGAGTCCACATTTCAAATTGTTTTTGGAAACTGTGGACGTCGTGTCCTCCGGACCAAAGAGGAAAAGAAACATCCGGACTGTTATAGGCGCAAAGTTCAAAAGCCAGCATCTGTGATGGTATGGGGGTGTATAGTGCCCAAGGCATCGGCAACTTACACATATGTGAAGGCACCATTAATGCCGAAAGGTACATACAGGTTTTGGAGCAACATATGTTGCCATCCAAGCAACGTCTTTTTCATGGATGCCCCTGCTTATTTCAGCAAGACAATGCCAAGCCACATTCTGCATGTGCTACAACAGCATGGCTCCGTAGTAAAAGAGTGCGGATACTTGACTGACCTGCCTGTAGTCCAGACCTGTCTCCCATTGAAAATGTGTGGCACATTATGAAGTGTAAAATACGACAACGGAGACCCCGGACTGTTGAACAACTTAAGCTGTACATCAAGCAAGAATGGGAAAGAGTTCCACCTGAAAAGCTTCAAAAATTGGTCTCCTCAGTTCCCAAACGTTTACTGAGTGTCGTTAAACGGAATGGCGATGTAACACAGTGGTAAAAAGGCCCCTGTGCCAACTTTTTGCAATGTGTTGCTGTCTTTAAATTCTAAGTTAGTGATTATTTGCAAAAAAAAAAGTTTCTCAGCTTGAACATTAAACATCTTGTCTTTGCAGTGTATTCAATTGAATATAAGTTGAAAAGGATTTGCAAATTCTGTTTTTATCTACGATTTACATAACGTGCCAACTTCATTGGTTTTGGGTTTTGTAATATAGTGGCAAATTTTTTTTTTTAACAGAAAATTATGCAGTTTAATGTCTCATTGTACTCTGGAATGAAAGCATAGACACGATGGAACAAATTAACAATCGAAGTTAAAAAAAGAAATCATGCAATCAATTTATAAACCAAAATGTTTTTGAAACTTTTGACTCAAAGTAGCCACCTTTGGCGGATATAACAGCTGAACACATTCGTGGCATTCTCTGTACAATTGAAATCAAATATTCTTCAGAAAGTTCTTCCCATCTCGGTTGCAGAAGTTCCCATAAATGTGTGGTACTTGTAGGTTGCTTTGCTTTCACTCTTCTGTCCAGTTCATCCCAAACCATCTCGATGGGGTTTAAGTCTGGAGACTGAGCTGGACACTCCATGTTTTCAAGCTTGCCATCTTGTTCTTTTTTCCTAAGGTAGTTCTGGCAGAGCTTGAACTTACAGTGTCTCACAAAAGTGAGTACACCCTTCACATTTCGACTATTAATTTAGTATATCTTTTTAAGGGCCAACGTTACAGAAATGAAAACTGAATATATTCTAGAGCAGTCATTGCACAATATGTGTAGCAGTGTAGATTTACTGCACTGTCCAAATAACTGAACAAACAGTCACTATTTCCAAAATGGGTGGCAACAAAAGTACACCTTACTGTCAACATGCCAAATTGTGTCCATAGTGTCAATATTTAGAGTGACCGCCATTGTTGTCCAGCACTGCCTTGATCCTCCGAGGCATGGAATTCACCAGAGCTGCACAGGTTGTTGCTGGGATCCTCCACTCCTCCATGACAACATCACGGAGGTGGTGGATGTTGGACACCTGCTGCTCCTCCACCTTCCTCTTGAGGATGCCCCACTGGTGCTCAATGGGATTCAGGTCTGACATACTTGGCCATACCATCACCTTCAGCTTCTTCAGGAAGGCAGTTGTCATCTTGGAGGTGTGTTTCGGGTCGTTATCATGTTGGGAAAACAGCCGTGCGGCGCAGTTTCTGAAGGGAGGGGAATCATGTTCTGCTTCAGAATCTAACAGTACATGTTGGATCCATTATTCCATTAATGAAGTGCAGCTCCCCAGGACCAGAGGCACTCATGTAGCCCCAGACCATGATGCTGTCAGCACCATGTTTGACAGTAGGCAGTACACACTTGTTTTGATACTTCTCACCAGGGCGCCACCACACATGCTGGACACCATCTGAGCCAAACAAGTTTATCTTGGTCCCGTCAGACCACAGAACATGGTTCTAGTAGTTCATGTTGTTGGACTGGTTGTCTTCAACAAACTGTTTTCGGGCTTTCTTGTGGGCTAGCTTCAAAAGAGGCTTCCATCTTGGCTGACTGCCATGCAGACCAACTTTGCGCAGAGCATGGCGTATGGTCTCAGCACTGACAGGCTGTTATCCCACTGCTACAACCTTGTAAGCAATGCTGCCAGCACTCCTGCGTCTGTTTTCTGAAGCCAACTTGTGCACCTGACGCAGAGCACGAGGACTCGACCTCTTCGGTCGACCCTGACGAGGCCTTTTCCGAGCAGAACTAGTCTTGGAAAACCGCTGGATAACCTTGGCCGTAGCTCAGTATCATGGTTTCACAGATCTTCTTGTAGCTTAGACCATCTTTGTGTAGAGCGACAATTCTCTTTTTCAGATCCTCAGAGAGTCCTTTCCCCTGAGGTGCCATGTTAACCTTCCAGTGACCAGAATGAGAGCATCGCACCCAAAGCACCACAATTTAACCCTTCAACATGTTACACAATCTCATGGCCCAATCAAACAGGCAAAAGCATGAACATGATGAACAAGTCGCGTTTCATTGCTTGGTTGACCATTATCAATTGGGATGTGTACTCACTTTTGTTGCCATCCATTTTGGAAATAGTGACTGTTTGTATTTGGACAGTGCAGGAAATCTACACTGCTACACATATTGTACCATGACTACTCTAGAATATATAGAAGTTTCACTTCTGTAGCATTGTCCCTTGAAAAGATATAATAAATTAATTGTCAAAATGTGAGGGGTGTACTCACTTTTGTGAGATACTGTATGTTTCAGGTCATTATCTTGCTGTAGGATGAACCCCTGACCAGCTAGGTGCATACCAGAGTGTACTGCATGGTGCTGCAAAATGCTGTGGTCGCCGTTTTGGTTCAGGGTGCCTTTCACTCTATAAATCACTGACCATGGATCCAGCGAAACAGCCCCAGACCATCACGCTTCCTCCTCCATGTTTGACAGTTGATGTCACACGCTTTGCGGGAAATACACTTTTGCAGTAGTGTATTGCGGGTATGGTAGCTAATACAGTGGTGTGTTGCCATGGTGTATTGTGGGTAATAATCTGATGTGTCACAGTGGTGCCTTATTGGTTATGCTTGAGTTTGTTGCAGCGGTGCACTTCGGGCAATACACTTTGTTGCAGCCATGCATTGTTGGGAATACTTCAGAGTGCTGTAGTGGTGCGTTTGGTGTGTTTCAGGACGTGAGGAGAAGCCGGAAGGCAGGGATCTGCTCTCTGACCTGCAGGACATCAGCGACAACGAGAGGAAGACCAGCACGCCAGAGTCTTCCTCAGGTTTGATTCACCCCTTTGTTCAGATGTAGATGCTAGTGGACATGGAGTTGCTCAATTTATGCACACAGTTATACTTTTTTATCACTAGATGACCCGGATCAGTTATGGAGTATTCACTTGCAAGCCAAGCTCGAACACGGTTTAGGATATGGACAAGTTCAGTCCCATCTGTGTTTTTTTTTTTTTTATTATTAGCTCACCTGACCGTGAGCTAATGTCATGGCCTGTTTGTCCGTCGTTTGTCGTCCGTAAACATCTTCTCCTCCGAAACCACTTAGCCTATGAAGCTGAAACTTCACAGGTACCTTCCTACCCATGAGGACACCAAAGTTTGTTCAAGGCGTTCCAATCCGATTTCCAACATGGCCGCCACGGCAGCCATATTGAAAATCACTCAATTGGCCATCTGAAAGCTATTTATGCACATATTCAGCTGAAATTTGCTCTGTAGTTAGTACGTGGCAAGATGCATCACATATCATACGGCTTTTTACGTATTTCGAATTTTGACCTTGCTTTGACCTTCAATTTCTTACAACCCCTGTGAGTTGCATTGAAATCTTTCAAAATCATCTTCTCCAAAACTACTTGGCCAATGAAGGTGAAACTTGACAGGTACCTTCCTGCCTATGAGGACACTAAGTTTTGTTCAAGGCGTTTCGATCCGATGTCAAACATATTTAAAATCACATAATTGGCCGTCTGAAAACTATTTATGCACATATTCAGCTAAAATTTGCTATGTAGGTAGTAAGTAGCAAGATACATCACATATAATACAAATTTTTTTCCGTATTTTGAATTTTGACCTTGCTTTGACCTTAAACTTTGTACGACCCCTCTAAGTTACAATTAAACCTTTTAAAACTCTTCTTCTCCAAAACTACTTGACCAATGAAGCTGAAACTTGACAAGTATCTTCCCACCCATTAGGACATTAAATTTGTTCAAGGCGCTCTGATTCAATTTTAAATATAGCCGCCATACCAGCCATATTGAAAATCACATAACTGGCCATCTGAAAGCTATTTATGCATATATTCAGCTGAAATTTGTCATGTAGGTAGTATGTACCAACATACATCACATGCCTATAAAAGGTTTTTCCGTATTTCGAATTTTGACTTTTGACCTGCAGCTTTAAACTTGCCCGAATAACGTAATTTTCTTGTAACCACAGCTGATTCAGGTGAGCTACAGGGCCTGTGGCCCTATTTTTCTGGAGTTGCATGAATTAAACTCATCATCTAAGCCTGATATTTGAACTGCTTAGTGTACTTGCCCATAGTATTTATCCAGTAGTTCAAAAACATGATCTCTTGCCACATAAAAAAATTGTTATCCTTTGAAGCAACTTCTTCAGCTATATTGAGCGAATGGTATCGCAATTTGTGGTTAAGAAAAATCAGTTTTCTGATGCAAAGATTCCACATAGTAGAACGACATAGTTTCAATACCATCAATTATGGTCATCACATATCAAAAACGCATAGTTCCCTACCATGGATTTACGCGTAGATTCCTCCATCAACAAATTTCCAGCGCTTCCTTGTATCCTCCCAAGTACTCTCGTTGATTTGCCGGTCACTCAATTATATACTTAGGCTTGACGTCATTACGCACGGTCATAGTTCACGCCCACGTGAAACTTTCCCGGCAATAATGTGTTGATTGACACATTTCTTATCTAATTCCAGTGAGTATAAACTTTCCACAGTAACTGAAAGACATTAATTGGACCAACAGAAAGGTATTTAAACACTTGTGTAACATCAGTTAGGTTGTATTTTCTCAACTTTTCGCAGCCGAGAATGACGTGATTGCATGGAAAAAAGACTTCAAGAACGGACCCTGGAGTGTTTAGCTTATATTTGTGGGATGGAAATGTGATTCTGAGATGGAAAATGGCAGTTATTTTGAATGGAACAGACTGGAGGGCTGACAGGATTGATTTTTTGGAGGAGAAATTCAATGATGGAGAGTTTTTCCTCTTGAAGTCTGAGTTGAACTGTCTTTGTATGGTGTAGCTCTGTCTTACTTCTAGCCAGCTAGCTAACCAGCCTGCTATTTCTTTTTTTGGTTCACCATTTTGATCACAGAGCTAGTTTGTCACATTGTTTAACAAGAGTATTTGATACTGCAATGTGCTGGCATTTTGCTTAATGTGACTGTCTGTTTTAGAATTTATACTGCGTTCAACGAAATAGAATGCCTTGGATTTTTGCTTGTTTAAAATGTGAACAGCTATTACTGTGTTGTGAGTTATACTTCCACCTTATACGGTGTGAAAAGCATGGTTACAGTTCGGCCTGATCACAATCAACCGGACTCTTGGGTGGACTTTACGGCCCAAATTTTTACCAAAACAAATTGTTTCATGTACCCCACGAATGACCGATCATGTCCTGCAACTTTCTGCCAAATTTGACTGAGTATCCTTCTTCAGTTTTTGTGTAGTGGCAAGTTGAAGTTTTATAGGTATGGATGGAGTATGGACACTACAGTGTGTCAACCTGGTAAGCATAACATTCATTCTGACTGAGCTATATTTGTTTGACAACATATATAATTTGTTTGAAAAAAAAAAAGTTTGTTGCAAAATAAACTGAATACCTTATATTGTTGGTTTAATATTAAAATTTCAGTTTATTTTTTTGGTATTCTTTCCAAAATCACTGATGTTTATGCCATGTACCTCATTAGATGTCTCTACATATCTCTGCTGAGCACTGTCCCTATTAATAACTGACAAAATTGCAACAAAATATTTCAGTTTGCATACTTTTTGTGCCTTGGATAATAATCAGGGCATAATAACTAGGTAAGCATTGGGGGTATGGACACTAAACAGGGTATGGACAATACAATTTGGATTTGGAAAGATCCTCCGTCTATATAATTGTATCTCCCCGAAGACGATAGTCGGGAGATACTATGGTTTAGTTCTCGGGCCGCCGCAGAGATTTTATGTTCCGGGCTCTGGAAACCACAAATATTACAGGAATGCTTTCAAATTTTACACAGGCAAAGATATATATATGACAATGCTCAAGACCGATTTTGTCTCGCTTGGATGATCAGAATCACGAATGGCAAGCTTTCCATCTGAGTGAACGTTCTGACCATAAAATAAGCAGTGCCTTAAATGAGCACATGTGCTTGCTGGTGGGGCCTTGTTGAAAAATAGACAAAACACTAAACTTTATCATGGAGAAAAGGCATGTTTTGGGTTTGGAGAGGTTACCATGACCCTTGATGTCCAGCTGCCCCCATATTGATTAAGTCATGCTAAATTCAGCCAAAAACTCATTAATTCATATTGAATGTCATGAGTCCAAAGTTGATGTGTGTTAAAAATGAGAATATTTTATGATTTTACAGTGTGCCAATTTGAAGGCTCTGTGAATACAGGGAGCCATCTGGAAAGCTTTCTTATTTGGCCTCCAAAGAATGGATAATTTAGTATTTCATGCTTAGATGAAGAGTACTTCTAGCTTAGGAGTTTATGATCCAAAAAATGATTTGTTTTAACCAACCATTTTTCAATTCTCAGTATTTTTATTAAACAATTTCAATGCTGAATTTTTCATGAAGATTTTTTTAGGTCACCTGAGACAAAGGCGTGACCTATTGCGATCCCCTTTTGTCTGTTGTCGTGCGTCGTCCGTCGTCCGTCATCCGTAAACTTTTCCTTGTGAACAAAATAACTTAAGTATTTATGAGCCAATTTTGATGAGACTTCGTATGCAGGCTTATATCCATAAGATCTTGGACGAGTTCGAAAACCAGATTGATTCGATCATATTTGATGGAGTTATTGCCCTTTGTTGTATTATTATCATAAGCAACCTTGTGAACACAATAATTTTAGTAAATTTTGGTCAATTTTCATGAAACTTTGCATGCTGGCTTATATCTATAAGATCTCAAAGAAGTTTGAAAACCAGACCGATTCAATCAAATTTGATGGAGTTATTGCCCTTTGTTATATTGTCAGCATAAGCCGCATTGTGAACACAACAACTTAAGTAAGGGTCATTTAAGGATGTGTCATGTTTAGGTTTTGGAGGAAACTGGAGTATACCTGGAGAAAACCATCAACCTGTGGTTGGTACTTGGCAACTGCCCCACAGGATGCGGTTTTACCTCAGAAGTAGAAAAGTAACTTGACATATGTTAATGAAGGTATTATTCCTTCCTTTCACTGAAGCGTTTTTTGTTTAAACGTAAAATGAAGTTTTTATGGGCATATTCACAGACCGCACCTATGTATTGTCAACTCTGTTAGTGCAAGCCTATTGTCTTGCATTTTCTTTTTTATACCTAGATATGCTGGAAACCAGTTGTCTTGATAGATGGATGTGTCTTGAGGTGCTTTATAAAAATTGTGAATTTCATGACCCCCAGGCTCCATGTTTGCCCCTGGGGAGGGGGTCAAGTTTACTATAGTTTATATCGGAAAATGATACTTTTGGGTATATTCTTTTTAATTTCTACTGGAAATCATTCACACTTGATTGACATTACAACAATGAGATGATATTATGATATTTTTGACAGTTTCCCTTACCCAGGGGCTAAGGGGCAGGGCCCAAGGGTCAAAATGGCTTCAGAAATCTTCTTTGCTTAAAGAAAATAGCCACAAGTTATATACATACAATTTAGAATACTCTATTGCTTATGATACTGGTTTCCATTAACCTGACCTCTGGGGTCAAAATTAGGGCCACGCCTAATGGCCAAGGTTTAACATTGGATATACTATACTCAGGTGACCGTTAAGGCCCATGGGCCTCTTGTTATCTTTGCTGCCCCTTTTTTTCTCTCAAAATCATGAAAATAAATTGAATTAAGATGGAATTCTAAATGCTGCAAGTTTCATGTCTCGGTTGAGCCGTATTCCCTCTCTCTATGAAGCTTAAATCTTGAATTATAAAACATTAAATAGGCTAACACATAAATAGCTATTTTTGGCTTCTGCGCAACGAGGTTAAGGCCCTGCGCTTAGCCCTGTGACTTCTGTGAACCATTGGATAGGAAACGCCCTAGTTGGCGCTGGTGCTCGACTGCATATAGCATATAACATAATATAGCATGAGTGGCGAGAACAGGCCATTCAGCCCAACTAGCTTGCCAGTTTCTTTTTACTATTGTGAATGTATCACTTCAGATACTCAATGGTATCTAGCTTTAAGTCAAGCCTGCTATTGAAAATTCCCTAACAAAACTTGGCCGAAGGAATCCTACATAATTCACTTTGTTGATCCCTTTAGCATATTTAAAGACCTCAATCAGATCACCCCATAAGTCTCATTTTACTAAGACTAAAGAGATTAAGGATCTTCAACCTCTTCTCATAGCTTTCATCTTTTATACCTGGGATTAGCTTAGTGGCTCTACTCTGAACTTTTTCTTGAGCATCTATCTTTCTTAAAGTATGGTCCCCAGAATTGCACACAGTACTCCAGATGTGGTCTGACGAATGTGTTGTCCAAGAGAAGTATGACCTCCTTGGATTTGTTCTCAGTACTTTTAGCAATGTATCCTAGCATCTGATTGGATTTTTTTTTTTTTTGCTGATACAGCACAATGGCTAGAATTAATAAGGGTTTGGTCAACAATCACTCCCAGATCTTTTTTTTTTATTTTTTTTTTAATATATTTATTCAGATTTTTGCAGAAAGTACAACAATATAGAAAAAAACAACATCATCAAATAAAGCATATACACACACAGACACAAAAAAAGGAAAAAAAAAAAGGAAAAAAAGAGAGAAAGGAAAAAAAAATAATGCTGGGTGAGTATCAAAGTAAAAATACAGTTGTGCCTCACAAGTAACGATTTACATACAAAAAAGAAAGAGGTAGGCGGTACACTTTACACATTAGTCATCACTACAATCACTATCATCCTGAGTAAGGTGGTCTAGGATGGGCTGCCAGATCCTATGAAATGTTTTCAGTCTATTCGACACATCATATTTGAGTCTCTCCAGATGTAATACACCTGTCAATTCTGACAACCAATCCTTAAATGTAGGCACAGATTCTGATTTCCACAATCTTAGGATCAATCTTTTAGCAATGATCATCCCATACATAAGAGTGTTCTGAACAGAGAGGCTCTTGTCCAGTAATGAGGAAGAGTAACCAAAAAGTGCAATTCTAGGATCAGGTTTAAATTCCTTATGGTATACTATAGAAAACCATTTGAAAATTTCATACCAGAAATTATACAGGTTAGGGCATGTCCAAAACAGATGGGCAAGAGAGCCCTCCGCAGACTTACATCGATCACATAAGGGAGAGATGGTGGGATAAATTCTATGCAACTTAGTTTTTGAGTAATGAAGCCTATGCATTACCTTGAATTGAATTAACTGATGTCTTGAATTAACAGAGCATGCCTGGATCCTGTTAAGGCCCTCTTCCCAGACAATATCATCAATTCGTATGCCCAACTCCTCCTCCCAGGATGACTTAATAAATTGTGTGTCAGCATTAAACTGTTCAGAAAATATTTTGACAAAACCAGAAATCAGGTGTTTGGAGTCAGGACGGCCTAGCAAGAGTGTGTAGCACCTTTGTTCTTCAGGAAGCTGCTCAAAGTTAGATATATTCTGACGGACATAGTTCCTAATTTGTAAATACCTGAAAAAATGTGTTGATGGAATAAAAAACTTTTCTTGTAATTGAAAGAAACTAGCAAATTGTTTTTCAATATATAGATCTTTTAAAGTAACAATGCCTTTTTGCCTCCAGTCCTCAAAAACCCGGTCAGAGAGAGATGGAAGGAAGGCATGATTGCGATAAACTGGAGTATATATGAAGGTATTAGGAAATTTACAATTCTTCCTGATTTGTTTCCAAATTTTCACTCTGTCTAACACAGTTCTGTTATGCAGCTTTGTGTTTGCAGGGAGACCAGGAGCTGAAAAAAGGAGTGCTGGAAGAGAGCTATTTATAACATTGTTCTTTTCAATAGTAACCCAAGCAGGAATAGTTACAGAGACCTCCAATGAATAACCATACTGCCAATAGACCAAGGCTCTTAAATTAGCTGCCCAATAATAGTGCAGAAAACATGGTAGACCTAGCCCACCCTTTTCTCTAGATTTTTGCAAATGAATTTTTGATATTCTGCAGGATTTGAAATTCCAAATAAAAGGTATGATGATGGAATCTAAGGTTTTAAAAAAGGACTTTGTAAGAAAAAAATAGGAAGACTCTGAAAGAGATATAAGAATCGCGGCAAAGTAACCATTTTGATTGCATTTACACGACCTACCATGGAGATAGGAAGATTACGCCACCTACCTATATCTTCCTTCATCTTTCTTAACTTTACAAGGAAGTTGAGTTTAAAGATTAGTTTAGGGTCTTTTGGTAAAACAATCCCTAAATACTTAAATTTATCTGTGATTTGAAATGGTAAATTATGCAGAAAGTTAGTTAGTTGCCCCTTTCAGTGACATGAATTCACTTTTCTGCCAATTAATTGTATAGCCAGAAACCTCACCAAAAGACTTAATAAGATCCAATAGAATAGGGACGGACTGCACAGGTTGAGACATAAAAATGACCACATCATCTGCATACAACGAAAGGTGGTGATCCACATTCCCAAGATGTATTGGTTTGAGAGCAGGATGTTGCCTGATACTAATAGCAAGTGGTTCAATTGCAAAGAGTAAAGGGCTTAGAGGGCAGCCCTGCCGTGTCCCTCTATGTAATGAAAAGGGAGTGGATCTGTCCTGATTGGTTAAGATACAGGCAGAGGGGTGACCATATAATATTTCAATCCACGAGATAAACTTTGTACCAAATCCGAATTGCTCCAACACTTTCCAGATGTATTTATACTCCACCTGATCGAATGCACGTTGCGCATCTAGACAAAGTGCAGCTACTTCCTGGCCCTTTTCATATTTATGGTACAGTATGTTCATTAACCTTCTTACATTAAAAAAAGAAAATCTATTAGGGATAAATCCAGTCTGATCTGCATGAATGATAGTACTAATGTACTTATTTAACCTAGATGCCAAGATTTTAGAAAAAATCTTCACATCTGTATTTAACAATGCGATCGGACGAAATGATGTAAGATCCATCTCATCCCTCCCTTCTTTTAATAATAATGAGATATTGGCCTCATATAAAGAACTTGGGAATTTCTGAACATCGAATGAGTGATTAAACATTATTAGCAAGAGGGGGGCAAACTGACCAGGGTATTTCTTATACAATTCTATGCCATATCCATCTGGGCCTGTGCTCTTACCATTGGGGAATAGCTTTATAGCATCTAAAATCTCCTGAATGGTAATTTCAGCATCCATTGCCTCCCTCGCTTCACTATTCAATTTAGGAATGTCTAAATGTGCCATCCAGTCAGCAATGTTCCCCTTGGCTTTTGATTCATATAAATCTTGATAATATTCCCTAAAGCACTCATTTATACTCTTCGGGTCGGTGACCATCTCCCCACTTTTAGATCTGATTTGATATATGGCCCTATCGGCCTGCAGACCCCTCAATTGTCTGGCAAGAAGTTTTTGGGGCTTATCTCCTAATTCAAAATATTTTTGTTTCAGTTTCAGCAACTGGTCCTTCACTTGATCAGATAAAATGCTATTATATTCATACTTAAGCTTGAGAATTTTTTGTAGAATGAAAGAGTCAGTAGTAGAAGATTTATAGTTGGCTTCCAACTGTGTTAAATCACTTTCAATATCCTTAAGCCGTTTTTGCTTTTCTCTATTCATTGAGGATTCAAAAGAAATTATATGTCCCCTAAGCACAACCTTAAATGTTTCCCATAAAGTGGAGTCTGTTACTTCTGCGTTATCGTTGGTGTCCATGAACTCTGAAATTTTAGAACAAATGAAATCATCAAATGAGGGAACGGAAAGCAATGAAGAGTGAAAGCGCCATCTGTACAGATGCTGTTTATGATTAGGATTAAGTACTAATGAAGCAGGAGCATGATCAGAAATGAGAATGTTATGATATTTGGAGGAGAGCACATTCGCTATCAGATTAGAGTCTAATAAAAAATAATCAATTCTTGAAAATGTTGCATGTCTCTGGGAAAAGAATGAGTAGTCCCTGTTTGTGGGGTGCTGTAGCCTCCATATATCCACTAAATTCATGGAACTTGCTAGAGTATGTAAGACTTTAGTGGCAGCTGAAGAAGGCTGACTTGACTGGGCCGACCTGTCTAAAAAAATCATCAAGTACACAATTGAAATCACCACCTATAATCAAATGAGTATCAGAAACACTAGGGATCAAATTAAACAATTTAGAAAAAAAATCAGGGTCATCAGAATTTGGACCATATACATTCAAAAGTGTAACATGAAATGAGTATATATGGACAGTTACCAGTATGTATCTGCCGTTAGGGTCACACAGAGTAGATATATGTCTGAATGGTATAGTTTTGCTGATCAGAATTGCCACCCCCCTGGCATTACTGGAAAAAGTTGACTGAAATATCTGGTTAACCCAACTGCACCTCAACAATTTCGCTCCAAAGGGCCTAATGTGCGTTTCCTGTAAAAATAAAATGTCTGCAGCTAAAGACTTTAAATGAGAAAAAAACTTTTGGTCGTTTAAGAGCCTGACCCAATCCACGGACATTCCAACTAACAAATGTAATACCGCCACCTCGCGGAGAAATGTTAGAATGCATCAAAAGTGAAAACACTAACAAGTTGCGACTCACCCAGCGAAACAATAAAGAAACAAAACACTAAACATTTAAAATAAAACATTAAAGAGACCCCCCACCCCCCGTCCCGCCTTCCCAAGCAAAACACCAAACATTTAAGATGAAAAATTAGAGAGACCCCCCACCCCCCGTCCCACTTTCCCAAACAAAGTGAGAGTCTGATCCCTATAAGCTCACAGAGAGGTAGCCGGACCATAGAAAGGAATAAACTAAAGCTAACTACATTAAGTCCCTCTCCAACAGTTCAGAATTGACATTTCGGTCATAAAAATATCCTGTCCCAGGCACAGGGAAGTCACATACCAGCAACACTTTCTCCCGGTAGACGTTACTTTGAAACACAGAGTCCCAGCAAAAGCCACTGCTTCATCAGGAGTAGCACAAATCCTCTCCGTACCATTCAACGTAACACGCAGCCGAGCTGGGTTAAGAAAACCAACCCGCGCACCGGCATCCACGAGCTGCCCTCGGATACCATCAAATGCTTGCCTTTTCTTCATTACCTCCACTGGTAGATCGGGGAAGATGCGAATCGCATTGTCCCTGTAGTTCAGTGGAAATTGCTGACGTGCCAGCTGCAAAATCTTTTCTTTCGTTTGATAGTGATGAATCCGAGCAATCGTCACGCGGGGCCGAACTTGGGCCCTCTCACTCTGATCAGCGGGCAAGCTCCCAAGACGGTGAGCACGGTCCACTACGATGGGCTGCAGGAAGTTGCTCGCCCCCAACAGATAAGGCAAAAATTCACATGGGCGTCCTTTCTCAATCTTCTCGGGCAAACCGACGATTTTGATATTCTGGCGCCGTGAACGCGCCTCCAGATCCACCACTTTAAAGCGGAGTTTTTCATTCACTGCATTCAGTTCGGTACATATCTGTTCCAAACGGGAGAGGCGGGCGTCCAAGTTTGGAGTAGCATCTTCCACTTCTGCCACACGATTCCCCAAACCCTGCAGAGACGCCTGGGTGGACGCTAAGGTTGCCTCTAACATATCAAAGCGATCAGTCATTGTCTTGCTCATATTTTGTATGGCCCTGAGGATTTTTGTTGACTCTGAAGACTCGGCTGAGTCCAGAGATGCCTCGTGCGTGGCTAGCTCAGCTAACACTCCGGCACTCTCGGGAGCATTTTCTGGCTGTCCTCCACGTCCTGGCTTTGCTGAAGCGTTGGGTTTCTGTGCTTTCCCCATCCTCAATATTTCAATAAGTGACCGCAATCACAAATTATTGATAAAACTGTCAGCTATTAAAGTAAAGACCGAATTATTTCCGATGCTGGAGAGGAGCTCCAGAGAGACACATCTATTCCATTCGATGCTCACTAGCACCCCCCTCACTCCCAGATCTTTTTTGTGTGGAGCACATACCAGTTTTAAACCTCGGATGAAATAATCTTATCTAATGTTTTTATTCCCAACATGTACAACTTTACATTTTGCTACATTAAATTTCATTTTCCACATTTCTGCCCAATTCTGGATTCTATCCAAATCATTCTGAATCACTTTATTGGACTCCAACCCACTTGCCAAGCCTCCCAATTTAGAATCATCTCCAAATTTAACTAATTTGCCCTCAATATTCCTATCAAGGTCATTAATGTACATGGGGAACAGTAGGGTTTCCAACGCCGATCCCTGAGGGATTCCACTGCCCACCATACTGAGCTTAGATGAGATTCCACTGACCACCACTCTTTGTGTTCTGTCCTGTAACCAGTTTTGAATCCACTCCTGAATACCTCCTGTAACTCCAATGGAGCTCATTTTAGAAATGAGTCTCATATGCAGTACTTTATCAGATGCTTTCTGAAAATCCAAATATATGATGTCATAAGCCCTGCTCTGATCATAAGTCTTGGTGGCCTGTTCAAAGAATTCCAGAAGGTTTGTCAGGAATGACCTTCCCTTACGGAAACCATGTTGGCCATCCCTTAAGATATTATTACGTTCAAGAAATAAGTCCAGCTAAACTTTTATGAAGGATTCTAGTATTTTGCATGCAATACAAGTTAAACTGACTGGCCTGTAATTTCCTGGCTCAGTACAGTCCCCTTTCTTATATATTGGTATTATATTGCCCTGTTTCCAATCATTTGGTAACTTATTTTCCATTTTAAAGACCATCTGAAGATAGCGGAGAGCAGTTTAAAGATGATCTCACTAACTTCCCTGAGCACACGTCACAATGCGCATCGCAGTACAACTTTCCCTCAAAATGAATGTCAGAAATTTGCTATACTGCTTGAGGAACATTGCTCGAACAGAGAAATTTAAGTACTAATACTTACTGCTAACTAAAAGGCAAAAACTGAGCCATGTCCGACCAGTTGTGTGACTGGATAAAATTTCCTTAAATATGCCTGTACGGACAAGTTAGGATGAGAGAAAAGGCCATTGTGTACTGCAGTTTAATACCACCTCAGAAGGAAAGAAAAAATGTACAGCTGTGTTGTCACACCATTTCTTCTGTCATGCACCATGGGGCAATAGATCATGTGTGTATCACGTGCCCTGTCTCAGCTGTGTTTGTGCCTTCAGCACAGAATGCTGGGATTTGCTGACATTTTTATCCCCCCGGCATATAATGCAGGGGGATATAGCGATCAGTTTGTCCGTCCGTCCGTCCGCCCGTCCGTCTGTGTGTATAATCTTTTCCGGAGCATAACTCAAAAACCGTTCAATATTTCTTCACGAAATTTGGTGTGTACATCTGATATGCCATGTAGATGTGCCTTTTGGCATTTAGGAATTTCTGAAATTTTTATTTCTTGTGCTTCCATGGCAACAAGTCCCATCGCACTGGTGTGTGAAATTGAAACTTCTGTTTGTTTTCTGAGGGCGTTATGAATCTTTGATGCATGTACAGTCTGGAAGTTTTCTTCGCATGCACCTTTTTATGCCCCCGGCATATAATGCGGGGGGATATAGCTATCGCTCTGTCCATCCGTCTGTCCGCCTGTAAACATGAGTTTGTCCAGGCCATATTTCGGGAACTATATGTGCTAGCATCACCAAACTTGACACACGTCAATCATGAAGTCTAGATGTGCCTTTTGCTGTCGCTCTGTCCGTCTGTCTCTCCACCTGTCTGTCAGTCTGTAAACATGAGTTTGTCCGTCCCATATCTCGGAAACTATATGTGCTAGCTTCACCAAACTTGACACACATGTCAATCATGATGTGTAGATGCGCCTTTTGCTAGCGCTCTGTCTGTCTGTCTCTCTGTCCGTCTGTAAACATGACTTTGTCCGGGCCATATCTTGGAAACTGCATGTGCTAGCTTCAGCAAACTTGACACACATGTCCATCATGATGTGTAGATGTGCCTTTGGCTAGCGCTCTGTCTGTCTGTCTCTCTGTCCGTCTGTAAACATGACTTTGTCCGGGCCATATCTCAGAAACTACATGTGCTAGCTTCAGCAAACTTGTCACACATGTCCATCATGATGTGTAGATGTGCCTTTGGCTAGCGCTCTGTCTGTCTGTCTCTCTGTCCGTCTGTAAACATGACTTTGTCCGGGCCATATCTCAGAAACTACATGTGCTAGCTTCAGCAAAATTGTCACACATGTCAATCATGATGTGTAGATGTGCCTTTTGCTATCGCTCTGTCTGTCTGTCTGTCCATTTGTAAACATGAGTTTGTCCGGCCCATATCTCGGAAACTATATGTGCTAGCTTCACCAAACTTGATACACATGTCAATCATGATGTGTAGATGTGCCTTTTGCTATCGCTCTGTCTGTCTGTCTGTCTGTCCATTTGTAAACATGAGTTTGTCCGGCCCATATCTCGGAAACTATATGTGCTAGCTTCACCAAACTTGATACACATGTCAATCATGATGTGTAGATGTGCCTTTTGCTAGCGCTTTGTCTGTCTGTCTCTCTGTCCGTCTGTAAACATGAGTTTGTCCGGCCCATATCTCGGAAACTACATGTGCTAGCTTCAGCAAACTTGACACACATGTCAATCATGATGTGTAGATGTGCCTTTGGCTATCGATCTGTCCGTCCATCTGTCTCTCTGTCTGTAAACATGACTTTGTCTGGGCCATATCTCGGAAACTATATGTGCTAGCTTCACCAAACTTGACGCACTTGTCAATCATAATGTGTAGATATGCCTTTTGCCATCGCTCTGTCCGTCCGTCTGTCCATCTGTCTGTCCGCCTGTAAACCTGAGGTTGTCCGGCCCATATCTCGGAAACTATATGTGCTAGCTTCACCAAACTTGACACACATATCAAGCATGATGTGTAGATGTGCCTTTTGCTATCGCTCTGTCCGTCTATCTGGCCATCTGTAAGCATGGTTTTTTTGGTCTGAGAGAGAGACTGGATAAATGTGGTGGGTGAGATGTGGGGAAGGTCAGATTCTGAGGTCAGAATCTCTTGTAATGAGTAGTTGGACAGTACTGTACAGGCTGAACCCTTAAGACGCTTCCCGATGTGAATTTGAGGTGCAGCGACCATTTATTCTCACAGGGTCTGTGTCTGGGTCTGAGGAAGAGGAGGAGGAGGAAGAGGAGTCGAGCAGCCAGAGCGAGGGAGAGGAAGAGGAGTCAGGCTCTGGGTCGGGCCACTCTGGCCAGAGCGCAGGTGTGCACCTCCTGTCTGCTCTCACCCCCTCAAAACGGGTGGTTACTGGTATTGCCCGGCCACAGAGGATCCAGTACTGTACCCAACAACTAGTGTGCAAAATTTTCATCTTTTATCTTCTTTGGTTTCTAAGACACGGAGGCTTTTAAGAAAAGGGGTGTGGCTCTAATTGACAAGTATTGCTAAAAGTTTAATTGGCAAATGCACACAATGTAAAGTTCAGACCTTGCACCAAGCTATATCGGGCTATTCGCCGTGTACTTTATAGGCCAGCAGTACACTGATATAGGGCTCTTTACCCCGTTCTCTTTTCAAGATGAAGTGAGTGAAGAAGAACAGTCTGAGGAGGAATATGAAGAGGAGGCAGAGAACGGAAACCACATTCCCGCTGGTAGGCTTGGCAACCCGGCATGAAAAGAATTTTACTTGCTGTTGATTCCACTTGAGTTTTCAGTCATTAGAACGGTATTAGTTACGAAGCGTGAGTAGAGCTCTGCAAGGCTGGGCACTGTGGGATGAAAGGCTTGAGAAGACAATCATGTAAAGTTTGCAATTGCGGAATAAAGTTATCAAGACTGTGCTGTGTAACAGTGAGACAGTGTGCTGCTGGAATGGGGGCTGCTCAGGGCACTTTGGTCTCTCTTACTTTAGTTCCAGAATCGCGCTTCGATCACGACACTGAGGAGAGCGCTGAGGAGGAGGAGGCTGAAGATGCGGAAGAGGCGGTGCCCTCACCGCAGTCTCACTCACACTCAGCCACCCCAGACGACAAGTACCTCCCCGACTCACCTGTCATGTCTCCTGTGGAGCTGAAGAAGGAGCTGCCCAAATACCTGCCTGCTCTCCAGGTGCACCTGCTGCCGCCTAACATTACATTACACTGCTTAAAACTATATTACCGGACATGACATTTCATTCCAGTACACCTGCTGCTGCCTAGTATTTCAGTACACTGCTTTACACTATATTACAGGACATGACATTTCATTCCTGTACACCTGCTGCTGCCTAGCATTACATTACACTGCTTAACACTATATTACCGGACATGACATTTCATTCCAGTACACCTGCTGCTGCCTAGTATTTCAGTACACTGCTTTACACTATATTACAGGACATGACATTTAATTCCTGTACACCTGCTGCTGCCTAGCATTACAGTACACTGCTTTACACTATATTACTGTACATGACATTTCATTCCAGTACACCTGCTGCTGCTTAGCATTACAGTACATTGCTTTATATTACATTCCAGGTGCACCTGCTGCCACCTAACATTGCAGTACACTGCTTTACATTATATTCCAGGTGCACCTGCTGTTGCTACTTTATATCGCACTGCTTTACATTATACTACCGTACATGACATTTCATTCCAGTACACCTGCTGCTGCCTAGCATTACATTACACTGCTTTACATTACATTCCAGGTGCACCTGCTGTTGCTACTTTACATTGCACTGCACTGCATTACATTTCATTCCAGGTGCACCTGCTGCTATCTGGCATTCCATTAAATGATGCTGCCTCATATTCTTATATTCAGTGCTGATATTATGACCCCGCCTGATGACGGAGGGTTGCTGAAGCGTCAGAGGGACGTTATTCCTTATAAACTATTCCTGGATTTTATAATTGTTCCTTTTCACATGATTTATACCCTGGGGCCTTCATTCATTACCAGTCACGTGTCCTGACTTTAGTAGTACACGCTCAAAAGTATTCTATATTCGCTTTTAAAAATCCCTTGGGATTTGAAAGGGATATTATCAGATTGGGCTTATTGGGCTTTGCACTAAAGAGCTTTCTTGTATCCTTTATTTATTGGGTTTGGGAAACTGTGGAAAAGCAGTTGTATCACCACTGCATGGAGTTCCTCTAGTCAGCAATTTTCCCCTATTTGGATTTGGTGAAGACCCTACTTGGGATGACGGTACAAAACCTCACAATTTGCTGGACAATATTCATTAATACTTTACGAATGGATCAGGCCCCATTCTTGTAATCGCTTTACAGTACAAGTGATTTCTTTCAAACTTGGTGTCAGCTTTGTTTTTTAAGACAGGATCAAACAGATCAAATTGGTTTTAGAAGTGATTTCATATTCAGGGGATAGATCTGTGGGTGCTGGTGAATAGTTGGTCTAGATTCTGCTTAAGGCTCATTTGCTCGATTAGAGCACCTGCAGCTGTAGTATGGAGTTCATTTTGTGTCTTTAATATGCAATCAAAAAGAATGGATTTGAAATAGTGCTGCAACTAACGATTATTTTGATTGTCGATTCGTTGACGATTATTGAAGCTATTAATCGACTAGTCAGGTTGACTCGCGCAGTGCAACGGCTATTAAGCAATTAACTTTCCAATTTAGCTAGAGGTCAATTTAGCCATGTGCTAACTAACAATAAAGACAATAAAGATTAATACTTCTTCCAAAAATGTTTTATTAAACTTTGCTGCTCATTAGGCTACTTGTGGACAAAAGATAAACAAAAATTCAAGTCAGAATTCAGGTTTTTGAACTGTTGTCAGGTAAAGTGCGAATATAAATAATTAAATAGATTCTTTCTCTCTTCACCAAAAAATAAATAAATAAATTCCTCCAATTAAAAAAATCTGAATTTTGTGAACAATATTCTTTGGTCTAGAGTCTCTGATATTAAGCCAGGTTTATCCAGAGATGTTTAAAGCACTGGAAAAAAATAACTAAGTAGAAGTACCATGACTGAAAGTTACTTTGGTAAAAGTTGAAGTCACCCATAAGAAAATTACTTGAGTAAAAGTCTCAACCCATTTATGCCTGAATTTTCTTTTTTTAATTTTTTATGTTATTATACTTCAAAATACCACTCTAATAGTCATTCAAACAGGACACTTTTTCTTAGCAGTCCTCATGTGAGGACGCTAGGCATAAATGGGTTAAAGTAGCTCACATTAAATGTACTTAAGTACCAAAACCATTTTGTGAAAAATATACTTAAGTATCAAAAGTGCAAGTGCAAGTACAAGGTTTTTTTCATATTATGCATAGAATGAAGAAAAGCAACCACTCTGTTCTCTCCTTGTGTTCTTAAATCAATTTTCAAGTGAATGAAAAGTACGGTATTCAGTTTTCGGCGTGCTTGTGAATATTCAGTACATGATCCTGGAGTTCCATCTAGGGATAGAATATTGTAACTGTGTGCATAAATTTGCAGAGCTCCAATCCGCATTATCCTGCCGCTTTCCTCTCTCCTCCCACCGGTCGCATTTGCGCAGGCGTGACTGAGAGTTGCGAATTGAGTCAGATGGCTCAATCTACAGCTGCCTTTATCTCCTGGGCCTGTGAAACGACGTTTAGTCCAGTTCCAATGCGTGAAATACGTTTGCACTGACGTAACGACAAATTATCGATGAATAAATTAGTCAACAACGAACTTTGTTATCAAATTTTGTCGACAATGTCGATGAATCGTTGCAACCCTAATTTGAAAGCAAAAAAATATTTTGCAAACAGAATTATGATTTCAAAAATACAAAAAAATGCCCATGAATGAATGACCTATATTTGTGATTTAAATTTTATCTTGATAAATCCACAAGTTTTGTTTACAAACCAAAATATTGTTCTCATGAACCACAGATTCGTTTGCGTTTCCTGAGTTTTCTTTTGCGTTTCTTGAAGTTTTGCTTGCGATTCTGCATGACTCTCATGGGCGGGATCTACTCTGAAAACTGAAGCCTCCTGATTAGTCAGTCTTCACTCAAAGAGTCGGAGTGACAACGTCCGCCCCCACAGTGGGCCGGCGGCAAAAGAGAGACACGGAGGGTTAGCCGATGGTGACAAAAATTTGCGTAACTTTACTGTCTTTTTGCTGCTATTAAGTTTATGCTCGTCGCTCTTCTGGTGCTTTTTATTCCTAACCAATACAGATGGCATTATCAGACATTAACACTCATAATTCCGACGAACCATCTTAGCGCTCTGCGCTTGTTCGAAGTGACTGACAAGCTTATTACTGCCCCGGCTTCAGTGACAGTTTGATTCAACTCACGGATAGCGGCTTATCTTGTATATAAGGAAGAAGGTGTGTGTCTGTGTTTGCCTTGCACGGCCATATTTGGGCATGGATGTTTTTCTAATTTCACACAGTGATACCTGTGCTTCCAAACTAACACCTAAGCCAGGTTTCAATGACGAAAACGGTCGTGCTCGCAACAAAAATGGCAATTTCACTCCGGGTAGCGAGTAAACTTATATAACCTGATGATTGTGCGCGTTGCAATATCCGGCTTCACCGCTAGGAGCCGCAGTGTCCTTACGAACGGGCGTTGAGGTAACCTGCGAGCAGGCTACTGTTTGCAAGGGGGCCGAGGGAGTGGTAAGGGAGTTGCCCGAAACCCGGGCTTTTGACTGGGCACCGCGTTTGTCCACAAATGCAGCATTCTGATGAGTCGAACTTGACAGCTCCCAAATTCAAATTTGACAGTTGAACACTCGCGGGGCTGGCGTAATGCCCCGTTAACACATATCGCTACTCGCACATCTCTGAGCGAGAACCGTCAATGGAATGTGAACGCGTTCCAGCAGAATGTGGTGAGGACTGGCGACTCGAGGACTAGCGATGCGATGTGGGCGGGTACGGACATAAAATATTTTTTACTGTCAGCGATGCGAGTTACCAGTGGGGATATAGGAAAGAGAAGATTCACTTGACGTGAACAGACAGTTCCACAGACAGTTTGAACACCGCAACGCACAAGAATTTTGTCTGACAAGCAGCTAATAATAGCCATCTCAAACCAGCCGGAGCTCTATGATACCACCCTCAAAAATTATGGAAATAGAAACCGAAAGGATGACGCATGGAACAGAGTGTCTGCAATCATCTGCGTTTCAGGTGAGAGCATGTTTTAAATTACGTTTTTCTCTTTAGCCGAATATGCTTTTGGAAGCTAATTGTCAGCTAACTGTGGACATCAAACCATGCCTTAGCTGACAATAGAAAACAGAACAGGCGATCTATAAGTGGTACTATTTATGTGTTAATTTTATGAATTTAGAATTGTCAGCGATCTTAACCAAGGCAGATAATTATGTGTATGCACTCGCTGGCATTTTATACAGCCACAACTTGCTTCCCTCTGACACGGTTGCTGTGGAAAGTAATCCATCGGGAAGCCATGGCAACCGACGCTGACGGCAGAGAATTTTTCTGCTGGCGAGTACAATTTCAGCGAGCAGCGAGGGGCGATGAGCGAGTAGCGATATGTGTGAATGAGGCGTAACATCTGAAAATTCAGTGGCTATTATTCACAAAAATTAGTCCTGGTTGATTCTAGATGGTTTCCCTTGATTAACACGTTTTCCAATTCAAGAATTATCAAGTGGCAATTGAAGACACGGCTTCTCTCCCTCGTGCGATCTGAAAGCGTCAAACTAATAGGCTACACAGCGGGTAGCAGCTTGTCGATAATATATTTCAGGTCGATTTCTGTCTGTCTGTGTGTATGTACACGTTTTTCTCCTACATTTCGCAACCGATTATC
Source organism: Gymnothorax reevesii (assembly GCA_029721435.1). Classification (NCBI taxonomy): domain Eukaryota; kingdom Metazoa; phylum Chordata; class Actinopteri; order Anguilliformes; family Muraenidae; genus Gymnothorax; species Gymnothorax reevesii. Next base: position 39,721,903 of record CM056585.1, read on the forward strand.
ACCAAATTTGGTGTGAATATCCACTTGGACACTAGGAAGGACTTGACGTCGCCCGATCACTCCGGGTAGCGGGTAGCAGCTAGTTTATGTATTAACTAGAAAACCACTCAGAGAGCGCAAACTTCCGCCAGGTGGCAACAAAACCCGAAAGCACGGCGATTGGAACTCCGGGCCATTCGCTAGGTGCACAACAATTGAAATAGAATTTCCGAGTTGTCTGTAGCTATGTTTCCATACACTTGTCAATCGAACTATCTGAAGTTCGCCCAAAATATTCATGTGAAATAAGCAGGTAAAAATGCGTTTCCATCTGACGTCATTAAAGTGAATAAAAATTGTGCGTAATGACGTCACATAAGCTGTTTTCATTCTTTTTCGTACAGAATCGCAGAGCCTTCAAGTGAACAAAAGTAGTGTGTTAGCCGACTAATTTAGCTAGTAAGCCAAACTGAATTGCATCTACCTTTCAAATGATGATAATTTGCACGTGTTGTACGGGTTGCACGTGATAAGTTGTACGTGCTTATGTGCCAGCTATTGGTGTCATAGCAAACCATTATCAGAAGGCAATGACTGGATCAAAACACCGTCACGATGCAGTTGCAGATTTATTCGGTAAATAATGTTTCCGTCAGCATTTATCGCAGAAGCCTTTTACCGATCTAAAGGAAATCCGATCAGATCAACCGTATAAACTTTGTGTCGATATTCTTCAAATCAAGTCGAAAGTCACCGTTTCCATAAGGAAATTTTAATTCGATATGAATTCATTCGTAGGAAAACGGGTGGATGGAAACATGGCTTGTGGTGAACAAGCATACTTGCGGTGAATTCTATCCGATGTGCTATTCTAATTGGCTATGTGCACAAAATGGGGCTAAGTAAATTCTGAAATACACTGGCTCGCTTTACTTTTTTAAGTTTGCTTCTGTCATTTATCAGTCTACATCAGATGCTGAGCAGGTGACAGGAATATAATCCCGAAAATGTGATTTTAACTATTGCCGCTGTTCCCAAGATTTGGCTAAATTAACCGTGAATGATGTTCGCATGATTTGTCTCGATTAGCTGCTACTGTTTGTTCATTGGCACGGTTAATGAGACATTAGCTGCACCACTGATAAAGAGGGTTTCCGACCCTTCGACCCATCATCATTTCCAGCCGTTTGCTCTGTGACTGTCATGAACTCGCTTTAAGCGACAATTATCCAGTGTTGCACGACCCAAATTTCCTCATTAGATTAATATCTGGAGCCAGTTTTCATTTTTTCATCGAGCAGTAGCAAAGTTGAGTAGTTAGCAAGGCTTGCTAGAGCTAGCAAGATTTTCTGTTTAGGTTTTATATTGAATTTACTTCTACATCTTCTGATGCAACTGGCTTGCTAGTACTGCAATATTGTTATGGTTTTCTTAGATGTGCTCAGCTAACCATAGCTCCAGATGTGATGGTCTTGAGAGTGCAACTGACGCCGAGTGACAAGGGAAACGAAGTAGCGACAATATTAAATTATGCGTGGATCGAATTTTAGATTTATGAAACAGCATTTCGAAGTTATGGATTATTTACACATTAAGATATATTTTCACGTATTTTATCTGTCGCTTAAAGCTAGTTCTTCACTCATCAGTGAGAACGGCTCGAAATGTTTTGCGAGTTAGAAATCCTCTCGTTTCTCGTTGGAGCAGACGCTATCTGTGAGATGAATCAAACTGTCAATGAAGCCGTGGCAGAAATAAGCGTGTCTGTAAGCGCAGAGCGCTAAGCTGGTTCGTTTGAATTATGAGTGTTGATGACTGATAATGCTATCTCTACTGGTTAGGAATAAAAAGCACCAGAAGAGCGTCAAGTTTGCAAAATATTTTTTTGTTTTCAAATCCATTCTTTTTGATTGCATGTTAAAGACACAAAATTAACTCCATACTGTAGCGCTTTGGTTCTGCCCTGAGTAAGTTCTCATCTGTCCTCAACCGCCTGAACTGTCTGCTCTCTCAGGGCTGCCGCAGTGTGGAGGAGTTTCAGTGTCTGAACCGGATCGAGGAGGGCACTTACGGCGTGGTATACAGAGCCAAGGACAAGAAGACTGGTAGGTGGCACTATCAACTCCTCTTTTCTGACACTGCCGTTTCATTTTCACCTTTACATTTTCATCTTTTCAGTTTGCCATGTGGAGCACACTCAATGGCAAACTGGATATAATTACTGTGGATGAGAGCACAAACGTAAAATCTGATTTTACACAACTTTTTCTATTGTAATAGCAGATGGACCTTTCCTTCACCCATAGAAACCCATTTGATCCGTTACCACTAGTGGTCACAAATATCAAAAAACTTTGCATACCACATCTTTATGGTATACACCATAAATGTATACCATAAATTTATGGTAAGCACTACTGTGGTATTTCATTTCAGCTTTGTACTTCACTAGCAAATGGGCATGGCAGACCTGTTGAATTTCAGGTTCCGGGCGATTCCACAGTATTGGCGACATGGCTTTTAAAAAATCAACTTCTTAATATCCTTCAAATAAATATGGCATGCCATAGCCAAATACCCCAAGTTTCACACTACAACAATTGTATTGTTGTCAATTGACTAATTAGCCATGTTAATTGCACTTTTAATTAGCCAAGCCACTGTTCTGCGTTGCGGACAGGACAAAACGTTTCCTTAATTAAATCCTTTATTTTCTACCACTGAATAATGAAACTAGCTGGATATTATTGTAGTACTAGATTACATCATATTACCATGTAGAAATTTTTTAAATGCATGTCACTCTTGTGAAAATGCATGTCACACATGTCAGTTGTCCTGTCCGCAACGTTTGAGAAGGAAAAGTTTTAATAATATCCTAATGGTAAAATCTATATCAATAAAATTCATTTTCCTCTTACTATGGCCATGTGGTGACATAACTTATCTACTTTGAGAAAAATCACATTAGCCTTAAGTATATAAACAATAGGTTAAATTATGTTGCGGACAGGACAAAACGTTGCGGACAGGACATGTCACTGTATTAACTGCCAACAGAAACACCTGTAAATCACTTTTAGTTTCTCAACTGGAGCAATTGTTCAGGAAGTTGGCTGGTCAGCTAATCTAATTAATCAATTCTGCAATTGGGTAGATTATAGAGACAGGTTAATTGCTGCTAAATAAACAATAGGGAGGAAATCACTCAACTGAAATGTGATTAGATCTAATTGATGTACCTGCCTTTTCCTGATTAGCTTAGACTCCAAGTCTCAAATGCCAAATATTAATCAGAATAGGCATCCTATATAAATACATACTAAGAGTAAACAAATTCAGTTTTGAGAAAGATATGCTTCAAGCACAGTGTTTTCCACACGTTCATTTATTCGTGGCGGCCCGCCACGAAGAAATTTTGGCCGCCACGAATACATTTTTCGGCTTTTGACTCGACCTCGCCTCCGGACTGTTTGCTTTGTCAATGTCGCGTGTCGTTACAATTCTGGCGCATTGGGTGGCAGTATGCATTGTAACGCCGCCTATAAATTAATATAATATAACATAAAATATTTATCATTTTGTTTATGGTTGGTTATGGTTTTGGTTGTGGTTTGGTTATGGTGATGAAATGGAATTTATTGCGGACAATTTAGGGCGGGCTCTCGCTTAAAACTAATTTTGCCCAAATTGCCAATTTTTTCTTTATAAAAGCACAAGTTTGATGTTTCTATACATTGATATTCTACTTAAATTGAAAAGATATGAACAGTCTGAGCATAATTTTAAATTTGGCATATTCTGTTTGTATCAGAGCCAGCCTGGACAAATGTGTCCTGTCCGCAACAAAATCCTTGTCCTGTCCGCAACGCAATATATTCATCAATAAATTCTTTCTAAAAAAATATTTTCACAAAATATTACTTTGATAACATAAAGTAACTTATTATTTATCAATATAACGAAAAGAAGTAAGATAACTTGGCTAAATGAAGAGAAATTTCATTTTTTCTAATGGTTGTTAAAACCCAAGTCGCAAAGTGTCCTGTCCGCAACGCAACTAATTGGGGCTAATTGAATCAATTATCACAACAGTAGAAAGTTCAAATTTCCACCCAAGCAAAGTATTATGGTCCGTTGTATTTTGAATTAAGTTTAATAGTTCTACATCAAATAGTTAATTAGTTATAGCTAATTAAATTCTCATAATGTCCTGTCTGCAACAAAAAGTTTACTGCGGAATCGCCCTTCCCTTGAATTTCAAGTTAAGAGTTCTGCAAAGTTTTTACATTCTATCCCCCTTCTAGTATCAACTTAAGATATGCAAGTAGCCTGAGGGTTTTTATCTATTGGCTATTTCCAAATATACCAGGCAGATATCAGTGGTGTTTGAAGCATTGACTGACAGTCAGGAAGTGGCATACACTGCTAAAATGGACTGGCAGAACGTAGCTTTAAATTAATTACACTACAGAGTTGCTTTCAGATGGATCTCTCTTCCTGAGGTTACAATATAGTAATCATTTGAAATATGGATTTATTTTGTCCTGAATAATTTTCTCTATAAATGTGTGAATATAAAATTAAAGACTTGTAACATTCAAGTTAATTGAGCCTTAATGAAATTTTATTCTGCTGAAACCATGGGTGCATTATGCATTACGTCTGCTGTTTTATTATGCTATTATGTTCAAATAATTGCCTTCAACCATACGTTCCACATTCCATTGCTATCATGGGATATCACTCTGTACAGCCTCACACTTCTCAAGATCTTGAAGTCACTTCATGGTTTTTACTGATGATGGGCGTGTTTTGAGCTCTCGTTTATTGGGACATCATAGTTTGCTTTCTCCTGATTTGTGACAGAATACTCATGATACCACTGACAATGCTTCATGTGAATATGAATTGTGAAGTGAAGGCATGTCGCTGTTCCCTGCATCTCCAGATGAGATTGTAGCCCTGAAGAGACTGAAGATGGAGAAGGAAAAGGAGGGATTTCCCATCACCTCTCTCCGGGAGATCAACACCATCCTCAAAGCACAGCACCCCAATATCGTCACTGTCAGGGTGAGTCATATCTGCACCCCAATATCGTCAGTGTCAGAGTGAGTCATACATTAGCACCCCAGCATCGTCACTGTCAGGGTGAGTCACAGATCGGCACCCCAAAATCGTCACTATTAGGTCCTCAAAGCACAGCACCCCAATATCGTCACTGTCAGGGTGAGTCATATCTGCACCCCAATATCGTCAGTGTCAGAGTGAGTCATACATTAGCACCCCAGCATCGTCACTGTCAGGGTGAGTCACAGATCGGCACCCCAAAATCGTCACTATTAGGGTGAGTCCGGGATCAGCACCCCAACATCATCACTGTCATAGTGAGTCACAGATCAGTACCCCAACATCATCACTGTAATAGTGAGTCACAGATCAGCACCCCAACATCATCACTGTCATAGTGAGTCACAGATCAGCACCCCAACATCATCACTGTCATAGTGAGTCACAGATCAGCACCCCAACATCATAACTGTCATAGTGAGTCACAGATCAGCACCACAACATTGTTATTTTCAAGTTGAGTCCGAGATCAGCACCCCAACATTGTGACTGTCGGGGTGAGTCAGAGATCAGCACCCTAACATCGTCCCTGTCGGGATGAGTCTCGGAGATCAGCACCCCAATATGGCCATTGTCAGGGTGAGTCAGAGGTCAACACCCCAACATCGTCACTGTCAGGGTGAGTCAGAGAGCAGCGCCCCAACAACGTCTCAGTCATTGTGAGTCACAGATCAGCACCCCGACATCACTGTCGGGCTGAGTCAGAGAGCAGCACCCCAACATCGTCACTGTCAAATTATGTCAGCTAATGGACCTGTCTCTCCCTCTCTTCCCTGTTCAGGAGATTGTAGTCGGGAGTAACATGGATAAGATCTATATTGTGATGAATTATGTGGAGCACGACTTGAAGAGCCTGATGGAGACCATGAAGCAGCCATTCTTGCCTGGTTAGTCTCGGTGCCTTGCTTTATGTTATATTACTTTGTAAAATTAATTAATTTACAGTCTTTTACCCTGTTTTAGTACATGTTACATTTTATTACAGTCATTATACTGATGCCATTACATTACAGTTATTGTACTAATACCATTACATTACTGATATTATACAGATATTAATACTAGTGATGCTAAGGCTCAACCCACAACCTGCAGGCTGGACTGGGTGTTTTATATTTCTGAGAAAATCAAATTGATTCAGGAGTGGGCTGCAAATTTTTTCTTGCAAACATTTTGGGAAAATGACATCACAATCACAGCAGATTTGAATGTGGTCACCTCTGGCACTTATAGCCATGCCCTATTGGCTTCTCAGAACTTTGGCTCCTGCTAAATGTAGTTTGTGTTGTTAGCTGCTCTGGTCAAGAGCATCTAATAAATGCCTGTAATTTAATGGCCTTTCCCAAGATGTAACTGCAAATAAACCATTCTATCATCTTTACATCCAGTTTTTGCTGGCTTATTTTCTTCCATCTATCTAATTCACTTAACTTTTCCATTAGTCCTACCTATATGTCATAAAATGGTAAATTCTATTCATAAATGGCAAAAATGGTTCGTTTTTTATTTTTGCTTTTTTAAATGACCATTTATAAAATTGAACCATCCTGAAAGCGGTGACGAACCGTCAAAGGTATTAAAGCCCTTTGGTAACCAAAAACACATGATTACTCCAAACCAGAGCCCATTTCCTTTTCCTCATTAGCAACCAAGATGGCAGAGACAAGGAACACGGCAGTTGTGCACTTGTCTTTGCCGCAATGCTTTAAATTCTCATTTATTTATTTACCAATGTATGGACATGTAAGTCTTCGTCATGGTCTTGAATCATCCCTCAGTGCCCTGAACAGGACATGTCAAAACGTTGGTAATTTAATTAATTAATTTTGAATGTTATTGCTTTTGGCTGCAAGTGTGCGACTGCTCTTCACATCTATTTTATGACCAAACATTCATTTGCCCTCTTGTGAGGACTTATTAGTGCATTGACCAGCCAATTGTTTTTAGCTGGCATTATTGTATCCCCCAAACGAGTTCGGAGGATACTATGGATTTGCCCTCGTCGTGCGTCCCCGTCCGCGTCCGCAGAGATTTTCTTGTGAACGCTCTACAGCCCACATAAGTGCACCAATTCTTTTCAAATGTTTGCAGGGACATGTATTATGGTAAATTCACAACACCTATTGATTTTGGGTACTCTGGGACCATCTGGGCCCAACTGGGGGGCCTTCGGGGGATACATGTACTTGGTTGCCGAGTGCTCTAGTTGTCTATTATATCACATAGTTATCTGGCATTTTTCTATCTACATTAATGATGACATAAAACTTTAAAATGGGAAATCTTTGTTTACTAGGCTTAAAGATTAAATGAATTGGTTGGCGATAGGGTTTGATACGCCAAAGAAGTTTTCCATTTTAAATGTTTATGTAACACTGAAAATGTCTTAAATTGGTAAGATGCCATCTTGAAACAAATACACCACTAAAATGCAATGCTGAAATGGGAGATGAGATGCAGAGAATGTTTTGGATTTATTATTTGGATTATTGCCATCCTTGCTTCGGAAGCCTTTATAAAAACTCATTTGTGGAAAGGTTCTTTGCTGGGGAAAGAAATTCTGCCATGTCTGAATGAAGTTGAATTAGAAGTTCAAATAAATTTGAACACAACGGACAAACATGATGGACCACCCCTGCTGCAAATTCGTAGCTATACATTACGAGGCTGTCTACTTGATTGGAATTCAGGTTGACTTTTTTTGTTTCCAATATTTTCAGTAGATCAGAACCCCCAAGTAGCCTGCTGGACCAGTATAACTTACTTACTATTATCTGTTATGACGTTAGTTGTAACAAATGAGTTAAGCTGGCCTGTTTCCGAATCTTTCTTAACTACCCTATGCTGCTGATTTTACTTTGCAACTTTAGTATGACACTGTGTAGTGAAGCCATGTTCATTTCAGGCTTATATATAATCGTAGTGATGCCTGGTACCGTACCTGACAACTTAAGCGCTTGTAACCTGGGAGAAAGAGGGCCCTTTTTCCTTTCCCCAATAAGAAATGCCGGCTTGAGGTTCAGGTCGGGTTCAGGTGGTTGATCAACAAATTTTTTTGCTGGTCGGGCGGTGCAGTTTGGATCTCAAAATGGGTTGGATTTATGTGGTTCTTAAACAAAAAGACAAAACTTGATTGGCACATTACTACCATTTCAATTTGATGACTTGCTCATGGATGGATCTGCTGTGATTTTTTTTATTTTTTTTATATTATTTTTTTGGCTGCTCTTGTGACTATACTGGGTACTGGGGCTTGAACCAACAGTCCCTGTCAGATACAGCTGCCCTCTCATGCATTCCGTCCCCTTCCTTCCTCTCTCCAGGTGAGGTGAAGACTCTGATGATCCAGCTCCTTCGGGGCGTCCGCCATCTCCATGACAACTGGATCCTGCACCGTGATCTGAAGACCTCAAACCTCCTGCTCAGCCACAAGGGGATCCTGAAGGTGCCCAGTTGGAGCTGCCAGCTGCTGTATTCCTGCAACTCTCACTTCATACACACGTACATCAATACTCATTAACTCATATGGATGTACACTCATACATCAGTACCCTCTCATTTCATAAGGATAAATACTCATACATCAGTACTCTATCACTCGTATAGATATACACTCATGCGTCAGTACCCTCTGCTTTCATAAGGATATATACTCATACATCAGTACTCTTTCACTCGTGTCGATATATACTCATGCATCAGTACCCTCTGATTTCATAAGGATATATGCTCATACATCAGTACTCTTTCACTCATATAGATGTACACTCATACATTAGTACCCTCTTACTCATATGGAGAAACACTAAAACATCAGTACCCTCTCTCACACATGGATATACATTCATGAACTCTTTCACTCGTATGGATTTACACTCAAACATCAACACCCTTTCAAAGCTGGCCGCCTGCTGATTAATTAGGGAGTGTCTGCATCTATCCAGGTTTGAGGAAGTCAAGTCCTTTAAAATTGTGTCCCTGTTCTGACAATTATGGACCACACTTTATTCAGACTATTCGGCCTTATTGGTTCACTGACGTAAATGTGGTGTGGAGGTGATTGTGAAGGCAGTACTGGTCTACTGATGTGAACGCAGTGGTGTGTGGGTTAATGTAGCAGTGTATGGCCAAGAGAGGTGGGGTTTAAATTTAGTGCTGTAAATATAGTCATTGTAAATAAAATAAAATTTGGGGGGGGGGGTAAATATAGTGGTCTGGAGTAGGGCTGGGCGATATATATATCGATATCATTTTTAAGCACAATGAAAGTAGCTGCCTCTATGGGGCAGACGGACGAGTTTGATTATTACCTTTTCTATGCCACATACCTTTAATTTAGTGTTGAACTAACGTCAGAGGCCATTTGAAATTCTTCCAGTAAGAAAAGTGCGATTTGAAGTCTGCTAATTACCAGCGAGGTTGGACAGCCTCTATCGCCTTGGCATAATTAGCTCGCCTTAAATCAATTCCCGCTTACTTTGTCTAACTTGCACTCAAGCCATTTATTCGGCCAATTGGCCAATCAAAATCTAAATGTGGCCTATAATGATTACGAAGAGATAGAGAAGCCCACAAACCTAACCAGGCTGAGATTAGATTAAAAGAATGTCAATAATCTGAATAAATGGCAGACCTCTGAATTCCGCCTCATCGTGAAACTTAAACGTATTATGCTAGAGGATTTCTTAAAAATAAAATCACGTTGAGATTTGAAATGATTTTTTTAGCATTTAAAAATATACGCGAAGCGGAAAACATAGTGTGAAGCATATTGAACGTGACATGTAAATTGTTGTCGTATTAGCACGCAATGGCCAAATCCAAACACATTCAGGCAAAGTGCTGAACCAAGCAACGTAAAGGTCTTCAAAATCATCGTCCTCGACTCAACAATTGCTTTCACCCCCTTCCCATTTACTTTGCCTAATTTGCAATCATACAGTTGACAATTGATTCGCTCAGTTAACAATTTAAATTGGTAGGCAGTCTATTTTATTTCGACATCATGGTTATTTGTCGTATTTTGAAATTTAAATGGCCATGAAACATGCGTTGCCTGAATGCGTTTGGTACATTATTTCTAGTTTCATATTTGGCCTCTGTGTGCGAATGCGTTTACAATTTACATGTCACGTTCGATACACTTAAACAAAATGTTTTCTACCTTCACTGTAGGCAATTTAGACGCTCAAAAGTAACCAGAATCAAGAGCTATGCATTACTTTATTTCAAATTAGTCCAGTTCAGTTATTAATTTGGTGCATTTGTCTATTGCGTGCAATGCGAAAATAATTTCTCACATTCATGTTCGACATGCTCCACAAAATGTTTTCCACTTCGCGTATATTTTTAAGGCAGTTGCTACGGGTAGGAAAGTTCTCCAATGCATTTCAATGTAGAGAGGTTCGGCAGTCCCGATTTCAAACCCTACCCCAGCCGAACCCTTCCCATAATCCTTGTCCTAATCCTTTGAAGTCGACTGCCGTACCAATAAGAACAGCCGTATCTCTACACACTGCGTATTTTTTAAACCCTTTAAAACCACGGCCATCTTAATTGATTTTATTTTTCAAAAATCTTTTTAACAGTACGTAAAAATGCAACAATGAGAGCTGAATTCAGAAGCCTGATATTTATTCAGACTTATTGACATTCTTTCAGTCTAACACCGTAGCTTGGATAGGGTTACGTCTATCTGCTTCTCATTATGTGTTCTAAATAATTTTAGGCCACATCTTGGTTTTGATCAGTCAGATGGCTGAAAAAACGGCTTGAGTGCAAGTTAGGCAAAGTACACGGGAATTGATTTAATATAATTGTATAAGGGTAAATATGGTGTTGTGGAGGATGAATACTATAAGTTACATCGTTTGTTTGAGGGCCAGTACAGAAATATATGGGTTCAGTGAATGCCATACGCCTCGCCCAATATGCCATTTACTGATCCCCCATATATTTCCATATTGGCCCTCTGGCAAACTGCATTACGAATTTATCCCACCGAAGACTTTTTTTCCCTCATGCAAGCCATTTCGGCTGCTCCAGAGACACTAATGGAGATAATGTACTTGCACGCTGTGTATGGGCTTGGGGACGTTATGTGGGAATATACAAGATAAGATAAGATATACTTTTATTGAACCCCATGGGGTAATTTGTCCTCTGCATTTGACCCATCCTATGGTTAGGAGCAGTGGGCTGCCACAGAGCGGCGCCCGGGGACCAACTCCAGTTCTAAAGCCAGTTCCTTGGTCAGGGGTGCTGGTAGGAGTGTTCCCATGATGCATGTTTTTGTGGGTTGGGGAAACTGGAGTACCTGGAGGAAACCCACGCGAGCATGGGGAGAACATGCCGGGTTTCCAAGTGACTGCTTTCGACCAATGTCATTCAAGTATTCTTGTCAGAGGTGGGATAAATAGTGGTTTGGGCTTGGTAACTCAGTTCAGTGTTGTTTTTTCTTTGCTGCACAGGTGGGGGATTTTGGGCTCGCGCGTGAATACGGATCTCCGCTTAAACCCTACACTCCTGTCGTGGTGACGCTGTGGTACCGGTCACCTGAGCTGCTGCTCGGGGCCAAGGTGGGCCTCTCCATTTACCGGGTGCATTCTGACATCATGATAATGTTGTGATAATGCATCTCATTGCAAATGTCACAGCACTACCGCATCCATGTGAAGTCTGAATCAATTTTTGTTGTGATGAATAGTGAATTCAGATGGCAAACTTCAGTTATAACATAACGAGGCACCAATATCTAATTTACACAGTTGTAAAGCTTGAAAGTTCCACATTTGTGATTTTGGTGGTGATGTCGATGGTCAGGGAGAAAATTGTCAAATTACATCACGTCGCAATTTATCATTGACTATTGTACCATATTGTTATCCCCCTGGGATATAATGCGGGGGGAGACGGTCGTCAGTTGGGTCGTCTCTCCGTCCGTCCGTCCAAAATCATTCTGTTTCTGGAGCAGAATTCAAATGCCATACAGTAATTTTTACTGAAACTTGCTATGCTTATTAATCAGGTCCTAGACTTCTGCCTTTTGATATATTGGGATTTCTCAGATTAGATTGCAGGGGCCAGGGGGTGTGTCATCTTCTGATGACTCTTGTTATAAATGAAGAGAAATGGTGCTGCATCATATTGTTTTACAGTATTCCATCTCTATGGTAATGGACTTTTATTGCAGGGCTGGTACCACCTGGCCTTACCAGCACGGAGCAGCTATTTCCTTTGGCTGTTAAACTGTTTATAAAAATAAGCTGTTAACGCGTCACTCTGCCAGCTGTAACCGCTCCTCTGAGGCAGTTAAAATCTCCTTTCACCATCCCCCAGGAGTACTCCACCGCTGTGGACATGTGGTCTGTGGGCTGCATATTCGGAGAACTCCTGACCCAGAAGCCTCTGTTCCCGGGGAAATCTGAAATTGACCAAATAAACAAGATTTTTAAGGTACCTTTTGTGGCACTCAATTGTGCCAGAGTGCAGTGTAACTATGTAAATGAACATTAGATGTCAGTGTTTTGCATTTTTACTGCACAAGTTGACCGCTGCCAGTAGATGACAGTCATTTTTCAAGTGTTTTAAGCCAGTAGTATACCATCATGTGCGCATTTATGCCTGTTCTTTTCCAGCTGAATGTTTCTTGATCATAGACAGTTACTTCTCCTCAGCAGAATTGTTAGATTTTAATAAATTATTCGGAGACTTACACCCAAAATGTTTATTGATAACTCCCTGATCACAGGATTTGGGATCACCCAGTGAAAAGATCTGGCCGGGATACAATGAACTGCCTGCTGTGAAGAAGATGACCTTCACGGAGCATCCTTACAATAATCTGCGCAAGCGTTTTGGAGCATTACTGTCTGACCAAGGTTTTGATCTCATGAACAAGTATGTCTCCACAAGGGCCCTGTTGCATTTATCACATTTACCCCCATGCAGCTGGCTCATCTCACAGTGTGGTGCAATTTCTCTGTCTGGCTGTTTCAGTGAAACTGTAAATACAGAGCCATGAAAAGGATTTGCCCCCTCTCAATTTCTTTTGCATATTTTTCACACTTACATGTTTTAAATCACAAAACTAATTTTAATATTCGACAAAGATAACCTCAGTAAACAAAAGATGCAGTTTTTAAATGAATAATTCATTTATTGAAGGAAAAAAGCAATCCAACTCTACCCGGCCCTACGTGAAAAAAATAATCGCCCAAATTAATTCAACTGGTTAAATTTATTTGATGACTGGGTTCAGTTTCACTAGACACACCCAGGCATGATTACTGCCAGCCCTATTGAATCTAAACATCACTTAATTAAAATCTGTCTTGGAATGTGAAGTGGTCAAAAAGCAGCACATGATGCAATGATCTAAAGAAGTTCAGTAACAGATCAGAGAGAACATTTTTGACATTTGTCAGTCTGGAAAGGGTTACAGAGCCATTTCCAAGGCTCTGGGACTCAAGCAAACTACAGTGAGTCATTACCCACAAATGGAGAAAACTTGGAACAGAGGAGAATCTTTCCGGGAAAATTCCTCAAAGAGCACACTGGCAACTCCAAGTTGTGACAAAAATCCCCCTAGACCAGGCCTGCCCAACCCTATTCCTGGAGAACTACCATCCTGAAGGTTATTACTCCAACCAAAGCAAACCACACCTGCTCTCCCAGTTACAGATCTTGACGAGCTGCTACTGAGCTGAATCAGGTGTGTTGAATTAGGGTTGGACCAGAAAGCTACAGGGTGGTGGCTCTCCAGGAACAGGGCTGGGCAGCCCTGCCCTAGACTAACATTTAAAGAACTGCAGGCCTCACTCGCCTAAATTAAGGTCTGCGATCAGGGTTCCACAATAAGATGGAGACAAGGCAAAAATGGCATCCATGGGAGTGAGCTGCAAGTCAAAAACCACTACTCGCCACAAAAAAGCACAGTAGGCGTATCACACATTTGCAAGAAAACATCTTTAGGCCCTCAAAGACTTTTTTTGATCATACTTGGTGTACTGATGGGTAAAATGGAAATTTTCGGAAGACATTGGTCTTGGGGTAAAGCTAACGCAGCATTCCAAAATGAGAACATCAAGCCAACAGTCAAATATGGCAGTGGTAGTTTGATGGTCTGGGGCTGCTTTGCTGCTTCACGACCTGGGTAACTTGCCGTAATTTATGGAATCATGAATTCTGCTCTCCATCAGAAAATCCAGACAGGGAATCTCCGGCCATCAGTTTGTGGGCTAAAGCTCAGTTGCAGTTTGGTAATTCAGGAGGACAATGATCTGGGGCACACAAGCAAGTCTACCTCTATATGGCTCATGAGAAACAAAATGTTGGTTTTGGAGTGTCTAGTCAAAGTCCTGACTTAAATCTGATTGAGATGCTGTGGCATGACCGAAAATGGGAATTTCATGGTCAAAAACACTTAAATATGACTGAATTAAAAGAATTCTATAAAGAAGAGGGGGCCAAATTTCCTCCACAGCAATGTAAAAAATAGACGTGCAATGCACAGAATACCCCTCAGCCGGATGTCGAAGTCTTTGGAGACGCCCGCCCGTCGAACCACAGGAAGGATAGCAATACCCCATCAGCCTTGAGGGCTGAGGGGTAAAAACTACTTGCCAGTTGTTGCCACCAAGGATGGCACAACCAGTCATTAGGTTTTGGGGGACAGTTATTCTATCATATGGGTGATGCAAGTTTTTATTAACTTTCTACCTTCAATAAATATAATTATCTTTTAAGAACGGCATTATATGTTGTCTATATCCTATATTAAAATTAATTTGATGATCTGAAACATGTAAATATGACAAATAGGCAAAATAGAGGAAATCGGGAAGGGGCAAATACTTTTTCACAGCACTGTATGGGTCTTTATGCATAGATTCTGGCATTGGCATTAGAGGCATAAGGTTAGTTATTTTCGGCACATTTACTGCTGTGCTGACTGTCAGAATTGTGCTCTTCCTAGTGTGAGGACGTAGATGGGGTAGAATATCTGTCACATTAAAAGTACATTCTAATACCAATAACATTCGCTGCTGGAACACTGAGGTTTTGTCAGGGAGAAACCCGGCTCTTTTACGCAGAAACGTACTCTGCATTGGGTTTATCCTGTCAGACTCCACCTCCAAGCTGTTATTTTTGTGATATGAGCTTGTTTTGAGCACCCGTGACGAGAGTAAATGGCTGGAGTTGCTCCCGCCTTTCAGCAACTCCATGTTTAATGTTACTCCTGGCCCATCTCCCACACTAGCAAATATTAGCACAGAGAAGGCTGACCCGTTATCTTGGAAAGATGAGGAAACGCTTTTCTCTGCTCTGAGGGAAAGTAAGCATTGCAGTACAGCTGATGTGGGATCTGTCTGGCGTCTTATCTGAACAATGCTGCCACAGCTTAAACCGCAGCTCCGTAGAATGGTTCATTTGGATTTTGTATATTTAGTTCGACTGATTAGTCCATACTTATGATAAGTAGCTTTGACATCTCAGTAAAGCTCGGCAGGAGTGGTAGCTAAACGTACTTGTTTCGTTCAAGGCCCCTGATGTGCCGGTGGTTTGTGCCGATGTTAAATTTGAGCGCAGCTCCCTGGTCGGTCTGGCGTGTGTTTTAGAAGAGCTGATCCGAACTCCAGCGCTGCGGTTCTGGAGGGCAGCCATAGCTGTGTGGAATGGGGAGGACGCCAGGGCCCTGTCCGCTGCGGTTTGGACTCTGCCTGTGCTTTGCAGACCGTGGCGCTGGCTGGCAGATATGGCGACCCCACTGTCAACATCACACTCTAGTGCGGCCCCAGCCCTGTGGGGTGCCAGATGAGCCCCTGTCAGTCAGGACCAGACATGTCGCCGCCACAGATTGACACCAGGGTACACTGCGGTTTCTGGCCGGGCAGGGGGGATTACACGCTATTCCTGTGAGCTGTTTGAACTGTCCGAGCAGGGGACGAGCCAGCGACTGCTGTGGCTGGGCAGAGCATCAGTCGGGTTGGTGTCATGTGTCTGCAGTATTTGTTAATCAGCATCAGCCTGTTCGAGCACCGTGTTCCCATAGGTCGTCCACGAGTCCCTCACTCGAGAAGTCCTCACTATATCGTTTTGTCATCATTTTTCGCTTTTCCAGCATGTACAAAATTGAACGCAGTAGATCTCCTTAGACTTTCAATGTTGGGATAGGTCATAAAAAGTACTATCACTGCTCTCACATGACCGAAGTGCTCATCACATGCGTCCTGACCTTCCCACTCAGGCATACTTTGCTTTGGATGAAGAATTGGGACTTAAATGTACCCTAAGTAAATCCACTAATGACACTCTTTGAGCTCCACAATATTTTTGCTTAATTTCGCATCTATTTTCACTTATCCCCCCTCAGGTGTATGGGGGGAGGGGTGTGATTGTCTATGTCTTGCCTGTCCCTTTTCAATATGTTCGTATATGTTAGTGCATATGTCTTTATTTTGCTTTTTTGTTGTACCCATCCTCAACAGAGATTCTTCATCTCGTTTCATAATTATCATTTTAAAAAAGGACAGTAATAAAATAAATCTGACCTACAAAGAGGGGGGGAAGGTGGTGAAATAGGGGGGAAAAGGCAACAAAAAAAACATCCATTTCGCATGTTCTGAGCCATGGTCTGAACCTGAAATTTGTAACATAGCGCAAGTGCAGATTGTCAAGTATGATAGTTAGGGGCACCAGATGACTGTCATCACCCAGTCAGCTCTTCCCCTGCTGCCCGGTGTGACCCTCTGTGTACTCATATTAAAGTACACTAGTTTTCCAACCCTACTTAACACCAGGCGACATCATGCATGTCAAAGTAGAACATAGTTTGCTGTCTCCTAAGTCCATGAGTGAAGTTGGGTTGATCTTTGCCGTGTGGCCGCAATTGGCCGATCAAAACTGGGGAAGCAGAGCTGGTTATAAATACTCTCTGAACTCGGGATGCTGTCAGTCTTGTAATCCACCCTCCTACTGTCGCCCTTCTCTTACTCTCCTCCTCTCCTGAAGGTTCCTCACCTACTGCCCTAGTAAAAGGATTACTGCGGAGGAGGCCCTGAAACACGAGTATTTTCGGGAGACCCCGCTCCCTATTGACCCCTCTATGTTCCCCACCTGGCCGGCCAAGAGCGAGCAGCAGCGTGTCAAACGAGGCACCAGTCCCCGCCCCCCCGAGGGCGGCTTGGGATACAGCCAGCTGGTGAGGCCTGGCTCCGGACCACTACACTCCTACATCCTGCCACTGGCAACCCCATTCGCTGGCTTTTATTCCTGACTTAAACCTCAGCTGAGCAAACTGCAAAAGGCCGTGGGGAAACCAGCCGTAGCTTATACAAGCGTCTCGATACAAGCGTAGCGTATCGAAGTACCCAAAAAGTCTTTGACGAAAGGTTTTAAAGTGATCTGTGCTCCTTTGTAATATTTTTGTTTATCGTCTGACGGCAACAATATGATTCTCTCGGCTAATGGTTTCCCTTTAAGCCCGTCTAATAGTGAACCTGCATGTTAGTCTCTGCTCATTTTTAAGACTTCCATGCCACTAACAGCCAGTCTATTCCTTAAAAACAGTGTGCTGATGCGATAACCAATCAGTGACTTAAGTGCTTAAGTGCGTAAGGACATTAAAAGCTCTGTCTCAGTGTCCCTCTAAGATTTGAGTTTTATATCCCTGTTTTTAAGTTTGCTGACTGGATACCTTGGTCTTCTAATATGAACATGAAAATTTACTATTGTTTGTCTTAAAAGTTCTCTGCCCTGCACGTGTATAATTGTTGGCCTTTCAAGCTTGCTAACATGCATGTATGCTATTGTTAGCTTATAACTCTACCTGATATGCTAGTGCGTGATTGTTGGTCTTTAAAGCTTGCTAATTAGCAGCTGAACAGTTGTCAGCCTGTAAAGCTGTGTAATGTGCTTGTCTGCAGTTGTTACCCTTTAAAAATAGGTGATTTTCTCTCTCTTCCCATGGTTTTGTTAAGGGTGACGATGACCTGAAGGACACAGGTTTCCATCTGACCACCACAAACCAGGGAGCGTCTGCGGCCGGTCCGGGATTCAGCCTCAAGTTCTGATCCGCATCCCAGTTTTTTACTCCGGATTCGGGAATGCTGAGCAGCCTGTTGGGACACAAAAGGATCTGGACCGAAGCGAGATGCCCCCGCCCCTCTTTCCCATGCACCAAACCTCAGAGCAGCAGAGACTGGAACCTGTGTTCATGGGAATATTGACCAATCAGTGACCTGCACTCAGAGCCATGGTGATGAAATGAGACTCATGCCCTGTTCTTTCAGGGGGGTGGGGGGTGTGGTGAGAGGGATTTTTTCATTAAGCGCAAGACGGACTTAAACCTATGTTACTCTCTCGCCACTGGATGGCTCAGACTGGTGTGGGCACTGACTTTTTTTGCCTGGCTCAATGCTCTGATGACGGCCCTGATATTCTGCCCTTGTCCTTCTCTTCACAGAAAATGTCCACCTGCTGGTCTCCACATTTCAGTTGTACTTGACACTCTACTTCATTCTGAATCGAGACTCAATTTCTTGCGAAGATATGCAGGAAAAATAAACAATGGCAGTTGGGACTATAGATTAGTTTTTATCTTGTTTTTAAAGCTGTCATTAGTGGGCCCATGTTCTGGAGAGTTCTATGATTTAGATTTATTCCATTAATCACCACTTGAATAAAATGGTTCTCGTCAGTCTGATGGATTTCGATCAGAAAAGTTCACACTCACACAGTCACAAGACTTTTTGTAACGAATACACAAAACCCAAAACCAGTGAAGTTGGCACGTTATGTAAATCTTAGATAAAAACAGAATTCAATGATTTGCAAATCCTTTTCAACTTATATTCAATTGAATACACTGCAAAGACAAGATGTTTAATGTTCAAACTGAGAAACTTTATTTTTTTGCAAATAATCATTAACTTAGAATTTAAAGGCAGCCACACATTGCAAAAAAGTTGGCACAGGGGCCTTTTTACCACTGTGTTACATCGCCTTTCCTTTTAACGACACTCAATAAACGTTTGGGAACTGAGGAGACCAATTTTTGAAGCTTTTCAGGTGGAACTCTTTCCCATTCTTGCTTGATGTACAGCTTAAGTTGTTCAACAGTCCGGGGTCTCCGTTTTTTACGCTTCATAATGCGCCACACATTTTCACTGGGAGACAGGTCTGGACTACAGGCAGGCCAGTCTAGTACCCGCACTCTTTTACTACGGAGCCATGCTGTTGTAACACGTGTAGAATGTGGCTTGGCATTGTCTTGCTGAAATAAGCAGGGGCGTCCATGAAAAAGACGTTGCTTGGATGGCAACATATGTTGCTCCAAAACCTGTATGTACCTTTCAGCATTAATGGTGCCTTCACATGTGTAAGTTGCCCATGCCTTGGGCACTAATAAACCCCCATACCATCACAGATGCTGGCTTTTGAACTTTGCGTCTATAACAGTCCGGATGGTTCTTTTCCTCTTTGGTCCGGAGGACACGACTTTCACAGTTTCCAAAAACCATTTGAAATGTGGACTCGTCAGACCACAGAGCACTTTTCCACTTTGCATCAGTCCATCTTAGATGAGCTTGGGCCCAGCGAAGCCGGCGGCGTTTCTGGGTGCTGGTGATAAATGGCTTTCACTTTGCATTGTAGAGTTTTAACTTGCACTTACAGATGTAGCGACGAACTGTAGTTATTGACAGTGGTTTTCTGAAGTGTTCCTGAGCCCATGTGGTGATGTCCTTTACACACTGATGTCTGTTTTTGATGCAGTACTGCCTGAGGGATCGAAAGTCACGGGCATTCAATGCTGGTTTTCGGCCTTGTCGCTTACGTGCAGTGATTTCTCCAGATTCTCTGAACCTTTTGATGATATTACGGACCATACATGATGAAATCCCTAAATTTCTTACAATAGCTCGTTAAGGAATGTTGTTTTTAAACTGTTCGACAATCAGCTCACGCATTTGTTCACTAAGTGGTAACCCTCGCCCCATCCTTGTTTGCGAATGACTGAGCATTTCAGTGGAGCTGCTTTTATACCCAATCATGGCACCCACCTGTTCCCAATTAGCCCGTTCACCTGTGGGATGTTCCAAATAAGTGTTTGATGAGCATTCCTCAACTCTCTGGGTCTTTTTTGCCACTTGTGCCAGCTTTTTTGAAACATGTTGCAGGCATCAAATTCCAAATGAGCTTATATTTGCAAAAAATTACAAAGTTTACCTGTTCGAACATTAAGTAACTTGTCTTTGCAGTGTATTCAATTGAATATAGGTTGAAAAGGATTTGCAAATCATTGTATTCTGTTTTCATTTACGATTTACACAACGTGCCAACTTCACTGGTTTTGGGTTTTGTAATTAAAACTACTCATTGTATGTTTGAAATTCTCGTTCCTCTGCTCTGCAATTTCACATCCAAAACGTGCAGGTATCTTTTTGCCAGGCATGGCAAAAAAAGATTTTTTAATGGGGTTCAGTTATAATACACAAATAAACCATTGTTGTTGGAAGGGTCATTTAAATGAAGTCCGATCCTGAATTTAAATTGAGATAGACATCCAAAAGGTGACATCATGCTTGGCTCAGAGAATGCGGTCTCTCACAGGATCGCACGCTACTTTAGTTAGCTGGAAAAGACCGACTTATTTTTCTACTGTCAGAGGAGGGGAGAAGGGGGTTCAGCATTGTACTACACCACTCATCTGTCTGCTCTCTGGAGTCTCTTATGAATCCTGTTTGCCATTCTGCTCTTTTTGTGCCACTTCACTCTTTTTGGCGGAAATGAGAAGCAGTGGCTCTGAGTCGTGCCCCCCGAGCTCTGTAATTTTCTCTTTTTGGGTCACTTATTTTTGGATTAAATGCCTATGTGACATTCAGTAACTGAAATTTGGTGTATTACTGAATGTGGGGGAGGGGGGGTGAGTGTGGAGCGAGCCGAGGATTGCACAAGACCGAAAGGCTTTTTTTTATGTTTTTGTTTTTGTAGAAAAATCTAGCCCAAGCAGTGTCTGACATGGGGAGAGCCAAAAAGTCTTTTTTCTTTTTAAACAAATGGAGAGCTTTCACTCTGATTACATGACAGCCTGAGGGTTCCTGTAAACTGCTGTCTGTCCTCAGATTGGAAGACCAATTTATATGGCAAGAATGAAAATTTCCTGCCTTTTTTGAGAAGCTTGCATTTTCTTTGATTTCAACCAAATGTTAATGGTAATCATGCGCTTAATGGGCCATAAACTGTGCACAGATTTAAAAGGAAAAGGGATGACCACTGTATTCACAAGCGCTGTTTCATTCCCGTTTCATGGTCAAAATACAAATGCTGACTTTATTGCTTCTGAATGCATAAATAAGGCAGTGTACGTTCCATCTTCTGATATGACTGAACCCAAGTGTTCTTGGTAGAAACCCTGTAAACATTCAAATTTCTCTCCAAGGTGCTTATATTTTAAGGAAACGCATATCAGTGGAGAAACAAAATTTTTGTTTTAATTGGCAAAGGAATCTGAATTTACAAAACAGCAAAAATCCTGAATACAGCACTGACATTGTTTTTGAAATATGTGCCCAGCCTGGTGAGGTTATGGCCTGGTTATAGCGGAGGTGAGAGGTTAAAGGTCGCTCACAGCGGCAAAGGTGGCGCCTCAGTAGCGCACTCGGACACGCCAGGAGTAATTGGTCAGCTCTTTGTGCTTCTTGCGCACGATGCAGGTGTACGTGCCCTCATTGATGGCATTGGCCACGATGCTGAGGTGGTCATCTTTGAGGGTGAGGTACCCGGGGTGTGAGTACTCCAGCAGCTCCCCGTCCTTATACCAGCTGCCGACACCAAGAGCTCCGCATTAGGAAGATGCAATGATCTGAAGCAGCAGTTGTGTGAGTGTGGTAAATGTGTGTGAGTGAGTGAGTATAGTATGAGTAAGCATTGGTGCTCTGCAGCTGCGCAGGGTGACAAGTTCCTTTGGGCAAATTCCTGTTTACTCATATTTTCCAAAGTCCTGTTTGTTTCTGTTTTTCACACAGATCAAAAAAAATAAATTGCTGCCATTGTCAAAACATTAAAACAACTCACAGATTCAGCCAATAATGTTGATTTTCTCATAACGGCTCATGTCCAGGTCTGCGGACAGATCTTGGACTGAAAGCAAACCGTTCTTGTATTCAACGTGTTTTTGGATGTGCGAGAAATGGGAACCGAAAGACCATTTAATTCGCTATGGCAAAACGAGTGGGTTAGAATATATCTGAAGCGGCAAGACTTCTGACAGTGGTCTAAGGAGGGACAAACCATGAACTGGCAACAGGGTTTTGGGCACCTAAGGCTCTCAATCACAAGGGCAACGAAGGCTATCACTTCTGGTGCAAACCAACAGAAGGGCGACTGTGGCACGTCATGGAGAATTTCAATAATATTTACTCAAGGACAGTGTCACAGTGCACAGTGCATCACAGCCTGCTCTGTATTGCACTGTTTAGCTTGCTGACCTGTCAAACTGCCCATTCTAACCTCCAGGGATGTGATTTTTCCGCTAATTCGCGGAATTCCGCTTTTTTATCTTCAAAATTTTTAAAAATAAATAAAACTCTGATTTTTCAGTCATGAAAATCCGATTTCATGTCTACAGCATTCCGACTTTTAGTATTTCCTTAACTGAATTAATCTTATGCATGATGCATTCTACAGAACTTCTGTTTTCAAATTAGCCAGCTAAGGCACTTCCGGTCAAATGTCATGTTGTGTGGTCAGGGGCCGGGGCGGCAAGTTTCAGCACTGCGGAAAAGAAACGACTTCGATATTGTGGATTTTCGAGACGGCAGATAGCTTGTAGTATAGTAATAATAATTAATAGTCTGTATACCTGTATTTTGTGTAGCCCATTCGGCTAGTGGAGCGAGGATGAAGCAGTCTTGTAGCCTAAGTTTCAGCGGCGTGAGTGGTTGATGGCTGAACACTGCTGCGTCCCTTTATGTAACTTATCGAGACAAATGCTCTACACCGCTGGTAAGTTGCGTGCTTGGTTCAGTGTGTATCAGTATCCCCCGGGAGTACGAGTGGGTGCTCGTCTTAGCTCTTAGACGCACCTTCGCCATCTCTTATGAATGGTTGTATGGCCAGTCAAACCATAACATTGCATTACGTAAGCTTATCAACAAACCTGATGGACCATTATTTTCCTACCTCACTTTCACACACTTTAATATGAAGCATTATCACCCTACATTTTGACTTCGGTGAATGCTGAATTAATTGGTTACTGTGGCCAGTATACGCACGGGTTATCAGTGCTCACGCTGCTGGGCGTCTAGCTCCAAAGCTAAATCATGGTTATTTCTTCAGCTGCCCAGCTAATCCATGACTTTTAGCTGTATTAGCGAACTATACCACTACGACACGCAACTTTTTTATCGCGTTGTATAATTAAACATACTTCAGGACCTCGACGAGGAGCCCTTCCTCGTAGTTTCACAATTGTTTTTTTTTGTGTAAATGTACCGTTACTAGACGCCCAATTGTGGCTAGTTAGTGGCACTGTTTTCCGTTATCGTTTGGCTTATTCACTGTGGGGTCTATTCTCCCATGCGCCAAAGTCGAAAGCCGACGTGTATTCTCCTCTCGTCTTAAGTCTGTGCATTACGCGCCTTGAAGGCAGTTAGGCGCTTGGGGCGGAGCAAGGCCAAAATCGGGGCGTTTCCGGTTGTTTCTCATGCAAATAACACTTACGCGTATTCTCCCCTGGCTTACGTGCTTTTTCTGTTCAGCGCTTTTGAGGGCTGTATCAAGGTCAAGCGCCAACATTAGGCGAAATTGAATATTGCGTTTGATGTCGGTTATAGGCCGAATTTTAACATTACTTTTATTTTATTTAACATGGTAAAAATTGAGACATTTAATATTCGATTGTTCTTCCTTATTTCTAAACTACATTTCTCAAAGCCATGATAATTTATCAAACGAAATCATCACATGATATTACGCATCAGCCTCTTCTCCAATCAGTTAAATTACAAACGCAAAACAATTAATTAATAGGAGTATACATGAGACATCTCTTTTTTTATCCCCCGCCGCGCGATCAGGGCGAAGAGGGGGATATAGAATTGGGCTCCGTCCGTACAGACACATAAAATTGCGGCGGCGGGGGATATGTTAGTGACAAACACTTGTTATTTCTTACTCTAGCCAGCATGGCATTAAAGCTATGCAAACAAACAAATTGCCGCGATAATGAAATAATAAAGAATTTAGCGCTTCTCAATCAGCGCAATCAGATCATTGAAAATGTGCCCCTCCTACACCAGCCTGTTTGTTCCGTGGAAGACAGGGAAGAAGACAAAGGGAACATTCTTGTCACACAAAGACAATCAAAGACAGTTTATATGATCTCATTTAGAAATTGCGCACTTGAAAACTACTCCGATGTCAGGTTTGCAACTAAAGGACATAGAAACGCTTTGACAAGGATTCTTACCTCGCACGCGGTCATCTCCCCGCCCCGAAACCGCCTCAGTAATGACGGAATTCCATATCCATAGCCTATCATCCTATTTGATTTGAGCGACACATTCACTTGAACTTGTGCCAAATACTTTATTATAACTAATTATCCCATTTACTGATAATGATTCTTCCCATGTCGGCTATTCTTTAAAGGCTAAAATTGATTAACAAATGGATAGTGCTTTGGTATTTGCCAGGGTAGGGCTCAATCTAGAGTAGCCTATTTAATAATATCTTTATTCACACATTAAATTACACAGTATTACCAATAGTAAAAAAAAATTACTCGGACTCTAGTTAGTTAATACACATATCCTCAATTGGAAAATTAATCCCCTCACTCGTGAGAATATCACAACTTTTTAGATTATCACGAACATATAAGGCAGTCGCATTTGTTAATAGAACATGGAAGACAATGATGGCGACGTCGGGCTAAAGCCGAAAACCAAATTTCACAGATGTTGGTGTTGTATGGCAAGCGAGCAATGAAGGCTGATCCGAGGAATTAAGCTGCGAATCGTTCTGGATGTGGCGTCGGTGGGGAGATGTAAGCGCAGTATCCCCGATTTAAAGCATAAATGGAGAGATCTGCGGGGCGCTGTAAGAGCCAGGTTCTCTGCACACCGGAGAAGTGTACACGCAACAGGTGGTGGGCAACCATCATCCCCTGTTCATTTCACTGCACAGGAGGAGGGGATGGCATCCACTCTTTCTGCAGTGGAAGTGCATGGAGAAGAACTTGAAGCGCCAACGAACTGCGTCAGACACCTTGACACAGACGCCTGTGATATGTGTATGACATCACCAGCCACTCTCTGAAACGACCCAGATGCCAGGAGCGACAGCGCAGTTCTGACGTTGATGACCACGGGTATGTTTTGTGGATAATTGCTGCGGCTGGATAGCTGTTCATCCAGAAGTCGGCAAAGATAGATGATTGCCTCATGCACGGTCCAGGCGAAAGCGCTGGATGCCGTCGATGTTTGTTTGTCCCAGGATGTCCAAACGAAGCCGATATATGCGTGTTCGTCTTCCAGCTCGGCGCGCTCTTCTTACTCTTTCCCAATCACGCAAGAGTGCAAGCAAATACAGACCTGGCATTTTGGCTTTAGGTTTTGAGGGCATGGTAGAATGATGGTCTTATGTATACTCGTGTTAATTAATTGTTTTGCGTTTGTAATTTAACTGATTGAAGAAGAGGCTTATGCGTAATATCATGTAATGATTTCGTTTGATAAATTATCATGGCTTTGAGAAATGTAGTTTAGAAATAAGGAAGAACAATGGAATATTAAATGTCTCAACCTTTACCATGTTAAATAAAATTAAAATAATGTTAAAATTCGGCCTATAACCGACATCAAACGCAATATTCAATTTCGCCTAATGTTGGCGCTTGACCTTAATACAGCCCTCAAAAGCGCTTAACAGAAAAAGCGCGTAAGCCAGGGGGAGAATACGCGTAAGTGTTATTTGCATGAGAAATGCCCGGAAACGCCCCGATTTTGTCCTTGCTCCGCCCAAAGCGCGTAACTGCCTTCAAGGCGCGTAATGCACAGACTTAAGTCGAGGGGAGAATGCGCGCAGGCTACAGAGCGCGTAGCTACGCGCTTTTTTCGACTTAAGCGCATGGGAGAATAGACCCCAATGTTAATATGTAATGCATATTTCCATCAGGATTGTGTCTTTAGTCAATATTTGGAAGCTGAAAATACTCACGGAACTCATAGATGGTTTCTACAGATGATTGGATAAAGAAAAAATATTTATTAGTGGTGTGTTATTTACAGTGATTATTTTCTTATTTTTCATTTTTGCTATTACACAGTATATTCATGGAAGTCTAAATTCATAAAATCCAATGAGCATGTGACTTTGTGATATGATTTTGGAGTTGATTAAGAAGTCAATGATTTTATTGATATATTGGCGATATTCAATGAATGTTATTTGACTTTTATCTGAGTGCAATAGTGAGAGATTAAATTCTTTACAAGCTTAGAGCTTGTGACTAATTTTGACTTGACTTAGAAATCAAAGATTGCATGTGTTTGTTGGCTTGAATATACATTGGATAATAATTCTGTTTTTTATTATTTTATTGAATTCTTAGTACACTTAGGGCACTAAAAATCACTAAAGCCTCGGAGCTTTGGGGGGCTTCGCCCCCCCGTATCCCTCCCCACCAGGGCGCTGCCCTGGACCCAGACCCCCGGCTGAATTTCTGATAATTTCACTTCACCCAAATCACATCCCTGAACCTCAGTCCACCTCTAAACGTGCCATCAATGGGCACCTGAGTTTCAGAACTGGACCTTAGAGCATTTGAAGAAGGCTGCTTTGTCCAGTGAGTCCCATTTTGTTTTACATCAAGTGCTTTGGCTGGGCACATGTGCACCATTTACCTCAGAAGAGATGAAATCAGGATGCACTGTGGGAAGAGGAAAAGCTTGTGGAGGGAGTGATACACTGGGATATGTTCTGCCACGTAACCCTGAATTTAGGAATTCAAGTAACATCATTTTGATGGAGTTGTCTTGGCAGGATAAGGGGGACTATCACTGCAGTAGACACGTGGTTTGAATCCTGTGACTTATCGGTGAATATACGTTTATGCTGTTGCAGATATTTTTATGTCTTTGAAGACAGTTTAGAGTTGATAATGGATATTTTATACACCATGTACGGATTTTGCAACCATGGTACCATTGTGATCCATAGACTGAGAATAAAGATGGAGGACGTGTCTCCACTTCCTAGTGTTGTACAAAAATGGGGCCAAAATATTGTACGGAAGCTGTTATCCTCTCCATTTAGAACCAGTCTGCGCAGTAGGGATCAGGGCCTTGAGCCGCGGTATTGAGGTCTCGCCTATCCCACGTAGTAGTAGCTAGTACATCCCTTCAATTTTCATATATCCTGGGTGGCTGCTTTTTGTGCTGGCGTTTGAATGCCACCTCGTTCAGACTTGAGACCAGTTCTACTCTTACTGGAGGCTTGTTAAAGTGTTAGTGTGTATGGATTTGTATCTAGCTACAGTTGTGTGAGGCTAAAATATGTTTGCTGCTGTCCTAGTCCTTGGCAGTTTATTAGTTGGCTGCCATGCCAATTCCCAGAACTAGCTACTTGGCAAGGTAGCCAATGTTAACTGTTAATTCATTGACTATGGATAAGCAGCAAGCTAGCTACCTCAGACCATCCTACTTTTTCCGTCCTAAAATTGTTACTTTGATTACCTGAAAGCAGTGTTTACTTTGCTCATTGTTTGTTTGTGATTTTTTTTCTTTTTCATTTGTGCATTCATTGTTGCTAAAATTGCTATTATTGACATTTTCTGTCTGGTTTTCCTATTCATATTTTTTTCAGAAAGCATATTCCTATTTTCCTACTTTTCTGCGGGCAGTTGGAACTTGACACCCTGTATGCGTGGAGCGGTGTTCTTTGAACAGAATTATCTGGGGTGAGGGGGATTACAGAAGTTTGAGGGCAGCAGACGGAGCAGGAATGGCGGATACTCACTACACTTTTCCTTTCTTCGCGGCGACCTTCTTCCCGCAGCGGAAGGTGAGTTTCCGTCCCTCGGGCACCAGTTTGTGTTTGGTCCTGAGGGGGATGGGGGTCGGAGGGGCTGTGGGGAAGGGGAATTCTGGGGGGGGGGGGTTAGCACTTAGCACTCGGGGGTCAGAGCCCTTACCCCTAGTCCTCCACTTTATTTCACCTGCCAGTCCACTCTCAGTTCACACTTTAGATGAAGTGTTGCTCATAAGGGGTCCATACAGCATGTATAATGCCTTCATAAATGAGACAATGTCTTCATAAATCATACATAAGCAAATGGCATGCCTTGTAAAGCGTTAAAAAACACATCCTTCTTCAGCTTGTGATGCCAGATGTGATTAAACTGACAATGTCACTTTGCTAGTGGCTAAATACTATAAAGGGTGACATTGTCAGCTAAGTGATATTGTCACTCACATCTAGCATTACATGCTCAGTAAGGATGTTATTTCACCCCTTACAAAACATGGCATTTGCTGAAGTATGATTTATAAATACATTATGTCTCATTCATGAAGGCATTATCCATGCTGTATGAAGCCTTTATGTGCAATATTTCATCTGAAGTCTGACCCACTCTCACTTACAGCTGTCAATACAACGATTTGTGTTGGGAATGGATCAGGGCTGCCCATACCCATGCCAGCAGATTGACCCTCAATTTCATTTCATTAACCCCAGTCTAGCCCACCTGACCTGACTGACTGGTGGCTGAACAAGATCTTCGGCTTTTGAGTGCAATGCACAGTAGGGTTGGAGTGGACACCTGCAGTTCGGTGGATGTCAGGAGCGGGGTAGGGCAGCATTTATCAACCCATTAGCTGTCCTTGCTGGGTGTTTGATTCAAAAGGGTGTTTGTCTCCCAGCACTTAAAAGCAGTGATAATATAACAATGTGAGGTAAGTGATAGAAGCAGAGCATTGTAAGTAGAGCAATTTCTCTTTCAGCCAGGCTCCAGTGATCTGCATTTGTTTTGTCTAAGAGTTGGTTATATTGTTCCTCCATCCTGATTGGCACAGCCCTGCTGATCTGCCTGGAGCTCTCCAGCCACAGACTGAGATTCCGATGGTTTGCAGTCACGCTGGAATTTTCCGCAGCAATACAACTTATCCCAATCAGCAATGAGAAACAGATTACAGGCTAGTGAATTCACCCTTTCCACTTTTTCCCGTTATTCTGCCTTCTAGAAATAAAACTCTGTGCAAGCTCCAAGCAACAACACTGCACTAAACTGAAAAATAAGTCCTCCTCACCAAGCACTTTAATATTGTATTAAGATTGAAATCACTTATTTCTACTAACTGTTTTCTTGATAAGACAAGTATTTGCCAATGGGGAGACATAATTTTGACTTACCCATCAGCAAATCGAGAAATAAGAAAATTTCACTTTTCAAGCATTTGGTAACTTAAAATAAGCTCATATTTTCTTCTTGAGAGAAAAACATTAGGCCTCATGTTAAGACTAAATGACTTGTTAAGACAGACACTTTTTGCGGTGAATAGAGTTCCATAAATGAAAAAGGAACAAAATCTCTCCAATGATTTCTAATGAAAATTTATTGAATTTCTTGATTTATTTATTGAATCACCACAGACAAGCTGCGAGATTAATATAACTCATTTGAGTAACGCCCAACGCCTGTAAGTGCAGTGATATTCATTGGCATATTCTCTCAGCAATTCTGCCTCTCATTGATCTCCAGCACCCTAGGAAGACACTGGTACAAAGCCATTACTTTCCTTCTGCATCCCCGACTTCAGTAGAAACAGTGTCTGAAAAATGGAGCCAAAGTAACCAGCACAGATGTTTTCAGCGCAGTGGGGCTTTCCTGCTCTTACCATGACAGAAATCACAGCTGGACGGACAGTGTTTCTGCATCAGCCTTCGCTTGCTGTCACAGTAGCCCTTACGGGCCCAGGCAGCGCAGATGAACAGCCTGTCCAAACATCCTGGAAGGGGAAGGGGGGGAGAGCAGTGAATCAACACTGGGGGAATGGGTGTGGGGGGTTGGGGGGGGGGGGTGGAGCTGTGCGGAGGTAACGGTGCTGCTGTTTTATGTTTCAGACGAGGAACAGCAGAACATAGGATTCCTCAGGCTGGAAGATGATATCTCACAAGCTCCCACAACGGTTTAATTTCAGACTTATTAAAACTTGCATGCTGTGTCTATGCAGATGCTCCAGCGCTGTCTGAGGCCTACCGTAGAGCCGATATATTCCCCACACGTCGTCCTGCGTGATGAGCTTACGTCCTGTCAGGGTGGCATTCAGGTGCATGATGGCGGTGGGGTTCAGAGAGTGCATGAGCCCTAGAGCGTGTCCAATCTCATGGACTGCTACGTGGACCAGGTCTGTCAGCCACACCCCTGCGGTACACACACATGCATTTGCTTATGCACACATGTATGTGCACACACATGCATATGCATGTATTCATACATATGCATGTCCACACACACACACACACACACACACACACACACACACAAGCATAAAAATGTACACATGCACACAAAAATTCAGTCAGTACTCATTAACACTGAATGCTGCAATGTGCCTGCTAAGACTGGACTCCAACACCTTTTCAGCTAGTCCTCATTAAGGGGTTTTCAGGGTGGAGATTACCATTATAATGTAAAGACTAAGAAAT
This sequence comes from Gymnothorax reevesii, assembly GCA_029721435.1. Lineage (NCBI taxonomy): Eukaryota > Metazoa > Chordata > Actinopteri > Anguilliformes > Muraenidae > Gymnothorax > Gymnothorax reevesii. The sequence continues at coordinate 39,752,728 of CM056585.1, forward strand.
AAACATACTCAACATGATTTTAACCTAATAAAATGTAGTATATTGATAAAAATTTACATGGTTGCCATGGAAACGGCGCTTTAATGATAAAATCTGAAAATATTTTGTGGCACTGATATTTCAATAACCCATGATCAGATTTTACTCAGATTAGTCTCATATGAAAGATTTAAGATAGTTCTATGAAATGAAACAGGATTTTTTGTTTGGAGCATTTATGAATGTTTAATGCGGTCTATTATGTAACCATAACTACAAAACCGTTGGCACTTAATGTAAATCGTAGATAAAAACAGAATACAATGATTTGCAAATCCTTTTCAACTTATATTCAATTGAATACACTGCAAAGACAAGATGTTTAATGTTCAAACTGAGAAACTTTTTTTTTGCAAATAATCATTAACTTAGAATTTAAAGGCAGCAACACATTGCAAAAAAATTGGCACAGGGCCCTTTAAAAAAGTTCACTGTGTTACATCGCCTTTCCTTTTAATGACACTCAGTAAACGTTTGGGACCTGAGGAGACCAATTTTTGAAGCTTTTCAGGTGGGACTCTTTCCCATTCTTGCTTGATGTACAGCTTAAGTTGTTCAACAGTTCGGGGTCTCCGTTGTCGTATTTTACGCTTCATAATGCGCCACACATTTTCAATGGGAGACAGGTCTGGACTACAGGCAGGCCAGTCTAGTACCCGCACTCTTTTACTACGGAGCCATGCTGTTGTAACACGTGCAGAATGTGGCTTGGCATTGTCTTGCTGAAATAAGCAGGGGCGTCCATGAAAAAGACGTTGCTTGGATAGCAACATATGTTGCTCCAAAACCTGTATGTACCTTTCAGCATTAATGGTGCCTTCACATATGTGTAAGTTGCCCATGCCTTGGGCACTAATAAACCCCCATACCGTCACAGATGCTGGCTTTTGAACTTTGCGCCTATAACAGTCCGGATGGTTCTTTTCCTCTTTCGTCCGGAGGACACGATGTCCACAGTTTCCAAAAACAATTTGAAATGTGGACTCGTCAGACCACAGAACACTTTTCCACTTTGCATCAGTCCATCTTAGATGAGCTTGGGCCCAGGGAAGCCGGCGGCGTTTCTGGGTGCTGTTGATAAATGGCTTTCGCTTTGCATTGTAGAGTTTTAACTAGCACTTGCAGATGTAGCGACGAACTGTAGTTACTGACAGTGGTTTTCTGAAGTGTTCCTGAGCCCATGTGGTGATGTCCTTTACACACTGATGTCGGTTTTTTATGCAGTATCGGCTGACGGATCGAAGGTTACGGGCATTCAATGTTGGTTTTTGGCCTTGTCGATTGCGTGCAGTGATTTCTCCAGATTCTCTGAACCTTTTGACGATATTTCGGACCGTAGATGATGAAATCCCTAAATTTCTTGCAATAGCTCATTGAGGAATGTTGTTTTTAAACTGTTCGACAATCAGCTCACGCATTTGTTCACTAAGTGGTGACCCTCGCCCCATCCTTGTTTGTGAATGACTGAGCATTTCAGGGAAGCTGCTTTTATACCCAATCATGGCACCCACCTGTTCCCAATTAGCCCGTTCACCTGTGGGATGTTCCAAATAAGTGTTTGATGAGCAGTCTTAGTCTTTTTTGTGCCAGCTTTTTTGAAACATGTTGCGGCTATCTTGAGCTAATATTTGCAAAAAATTACAAAGTTTACCTGTTCGAACATTAAGTAACTTGTCTTTGCAGTGTATTCAATTGAATATAGGTTGAAAAGCATTTGCAAATCATTGTATTCTGTTTTTATTTACGATTTACACAACGTGCCAACTTCACTGGTTTGCAAAATTTTCAACATTAACCCCCGAGGGATGCACCTATCTAGAAAATCCTTTGTCTTTTCATAGATTTCCAACAGATACAACTTCACTCAAAATTTCAAGTCAATCAGATGAATATTAATGATTTTATGAATGCCACAAGGTTGAAAATCAGTCAAAATTGTGATTTTCGGTAATAAGCATTTAAAGTCCCAAGTAACAATTGAGGTAGATTCTTGGTGTTCACTGTCATCTCACTGCATTCCTTTATTAGGGGTTCAAGCCCGTAGGGCAGAAACCCTATTGTTTTTGAGCTGGTTTATTAGGGGCCAGGCACTGAAGGTCCCACGGCTCCTATTATAATTGTTAGAATTTTTCACTATTATTATACTTTCTGCCATGGAAGACTATGGCAGCCCATAGAACCCCTTGGTGGATTTTGATTAAATTTGGCACATTGATAAAAGACAGTCCAAGGTATCCGGGGACCAAATTTGGGGTCAATCCATGCATCCCTGTAATGCTATCAACGGGCCAAATTTCAAGATACATTTCTGCTTATAACTTTTGAACCGCTTGTCCTAGAGTTGTGATCTTTTTACCTCCTGAATCCTTAGGTCATGCCGAGTCAAATGAACCTATTGTCGTTAAAGTCCGCCATATTAGATTTTCCGCCATTTTTAATTTTCCAAAAGACCTACTTTTGCGAACTAGTCCTAGACCGTTGAACCTATCACCACCAAATTTGGCATGTATCATTAAAAGAGGGGTGTGACAAAAAGTTACTAAAGGAATTTTGCTAGGGAAAAGATTATGGCCGCAGTTGTCCAATGAAATTGGATGGTGAAGACACCAAACAGGAAGTAAGCCATATCTCAGCAGTCCTTCATTGGATTGATGCCAAACTTGGTATAATTAACTGTCAGGGAGAGGAACTGACCAAGTTTAATGAGATTTGACCCCATGGGGGCGCTACACCAGAAAAACACAAAAAAATGTATTAAAATACCCATTAAAATACTCTGGGACGAAAACAGATATGTCAACCAAACTTCTTGTGCATGATCACAGTAAAGAACCCTAAATGGGCTATTATAAACCCAAAGTGTCAGCTATTTTGCTTGTTGGCCATCTTGGAATTATTTTTTTTTCACTGGTTTTCTATGGACGACCAAAGAAGTCCTTAGTGCATCATGATGAAATTTGGCACCCTCATAGAGCACAATGCAAGGTATCTAGGCACTAAATTTGGGGACAGTCCATCATTCCCTGTAGCGCCACCAACAGGCCAAATTTCAGAGTACTTTTTTATTTAAATGTTTTGAACCATTTGCCCTAGAGTTCTGATCTTTTCTTGCCCTAAATCCTTGGGTCATGATGAGTGAAATGGATCCATTTGAAAAAAATCATCATATGGAATATTCTGCAATATTGAATTTTTTAAAAAACCTACTTTTGCAAACTAGTCCTAGACCGTTGAACCTATCGCCTCCAAATTTGGCAAGTATCATCGGCAGAGGAGTCTGACGAAAAGTTACTAAAAGAATTTTGCTCGGGCAAAGTATATGGCTGCAATCATCCAATGTATTTAGATGGCGAAGACACCAAACAGGAAGTGAGCCACATCTCTGCAATGCTTCACTGGATTGATGCCAAACATGGCAACATTCATTGGCAGAGGGAATATTGGATACCCACCAAGTTTAATGACATTTGGCCACATAGGGGCGCTACAACAGAAAAACACAAAAAAGGCATTAAAATACCCATCACTCCAAGATGAAGACAGATATGTCAACAAAAATTTTGGGGTAAATGACGCATGTGGGTCAGTATAGATTTCAATGAGTGTTGGGTGGCATTACCTGAGCCAGCATAGATAATATGCAGTTGCTGTTGGACCTAAGGTGATCGGCTGGCAAGATGATGAAAATGAACTTAATTTGGATCATGAGTTAGCATCAGGGCTTTGAACCAGAATTTTTTCCCAATTGGTTCGTTCTGAACGGAAACAGTATTTTAACGTGTCCGGTTTTGGCTTCACGTTATTAAGGTTCTCGAACTGATTAGAACCAAAAAATTTAGTTTCTGAACCGTTCCATGTCAGCCATAGGACTAAATTGGTAAGTTTAACATGAGCACTTTCAAATTGGTGATTATTTCCTTTATCCCACACCAAACTCTACAATTCACTAGGCCGATGCTTTATTCAAGCTGCATCACAAAGTAATTATATGGCCACATTTTTTACATTATTATAGATGAATTAAGGGAAGAATAATTTCTGCTACGTCATTTACTGCCAAACAACAGAACAAATCCCATTTCGCTTCTCACATTGCTCAATATATGCAAATGACAGAAACAGTACAGGCTACAGCTGCCATTGAGATCATTTAACAAATGGGCAGTCATTGTCAGGACTCAGTCAGTGCGTTTCACATGCTTTCTAGTCATTTGGTACATTTTCTAGTCGCGCAGTCAAATATTGAAACACTGCCACAACATAAGCCAGAGGTGTCAAACTGACCCGTAAACGGGCCAAGAGGCTGCAGGTTTTCACTCCAACAATGCAGAAGCGCACCTGATACAACTAATCAGTTGTGCAGGCCTAGATCAGTTGATTAAATCAGTGCTTTCAGGTGAGCTTCTGCTTGGTAGGATTGAAGACCTGCAGCCTCTTGGCCCGTTTACGGGTCAGTTTGACACCCCTGACATAAGCAAAAGAGATGCAAAAGCCACGGGAAACAGATCCAGTTTTGTTCCTTGTTTAAGCAAAGTTAAATCACTGAAAAACTTGCGAACACAATGGTTTTGGTTTCCTTTTATATAATCGATTTAGCATTGTAAGGATCGCAAATTGGCAATATTAATGCAAAAAAAAAAAAAACTTTCCACCATACACAGCAATCGTTTTCACGGTTCTCGTAATTGCCACTCTGCTGTACATCATGCCTAACAACGCTCTTTAGCTGTGACAACATTCAGAATGTAAAACGGATTCTCCTGGCTTATTGCTTAATGAGCCTCGCAAAATAATTAATGCAAATGTTTACTGTTTCAAGAGCTACATGCCCACAGAATTTCTAAGGATGTATTGATATTTTAAGTCTTCATTAATGTGCGTATGAAAACCCCTCATAATTTTGTGGTGCAATGTATAACAGTGCAATTGAGAACAAATTTGACGTCTCCCATTGACTTCGATCAATTAGTCTGATCAGCTGCTACTAATCGGGTAAATTAAACTGCGAGAGTTTTATGTTATTAAGAATTGAAAGGTGAGGTTTCAGCGCGCCTTTGTGACTGCCGACTGACCGCTGCTGCGTTATGCTTTTGTACCCCTAGATTGTGCAGATGGTCGAGAACTATTGCGTTTTAGTGAAGAAAATCGACTGGCTAGGCATAGCATTAGGCTTAATTAGGCTGAATTCTCTTTACTCTGCCTGGGCATGTCAGGGAACGACTCACAGGAAGTGAACATCTGTTGGTCATTGTACCCCAAAGACAAAACATTTCAAGACGGATAAAATACCAGTATTAACCGGTTACCATTATTTTTTACAAACGATTCTGCTCCGGAACATTAAAAATTCTAAAGTTTCTGGTTTTGTTTTTGTTCCTAGCAAAATAGCAAAAGTTTCTGGTTTTCGTTTTCGTTCCGCAAACCAGTTCAAAGTTAACTGAAACACTAATGACAAACTGTTGTCTTTTTCAGGGGTTGGTCTGATTGTTTGTCTACATGGTGACCTAGTCATGCTGGGCCCCTTCATTGCTGCTTGCAGCTATATTTATTATTTGGGGTTCAAGCCCATAGGGCAGATACCAAATTGTTTTGTGCTGGTTTATTATTATTATTATTATTATTATGATTATTAGGGGTTAAAGCCCGTAGGGCTGAAACCCTATTGTTTTTGTGCTGGTTTATTTTTATTATTATTATTATTTGAGGTTCAAGCCTGAAGGGCTGAAACCCTATTGTTTTGTGCTGGTTTATTATTATTATTATTATTCCTTTTCTTCTTCAGAAGTGTTTCCAAAAATTCCTGTCAGATGGTAAATGGCAGAGACCTGAAATTTTGCACATTGGTTGGAAGTTGTGTGTAAATGCTGACCAAGGAATTTTTAACTCAATCGGCCTGATGGTGGCACTATAATTCAAGAAAAACAGGTTTTCAATTTAAAGGTCATAACTCCTATGGTGTAAGTCCAATTTACACGAAAGTTGGTACAGACATTCCTTGGTCCATTTCCCAACTTTCCCATAAGGAACTCTGAGGTCCACCATATTTGATTTTCTGGAATTTTGAATTTTTTGAAAAACACTTTTTTTTTTAAAACACGTGAAAGTTTCAATCAAATTGACCAGTAGGGGGTGCCATAAATGCACAAGATAGCCTAACATAACACAAATCAGACTATACGTCATGTTGGTCCAATCATTACGCTGGCAAAATAGGTCCACGTAAATACCTGCAACACACTCTTAAAGTGGTTTTTGTCCCCCGCCGCCATGATAGCGAGCGGAGCAGGGGACATAGTATTCAGCTCCGTCCAGCTGTCCATCACGTCCCGTTTGTTCTGAACATAATATCTCAAGAATGGTTTGACCGATTCCATTCATCTTTGTTGTGAAGGTATATTAATGTGATACGCCGACCCCAGTAGATTTCCGTGACCTTGGAATTATTCTCAAGGTCATTACGATCATTTGACCACTTACAAATTCCTTGTCAACATGATACCTCAAGAATGGTTCGACCGATTCCATTAATCTTTGGTGTCAAGGTGTATTGGGGTGGGGGACATAGTATTCAGCTCCATCCGTCTGCCCAACCGTCCGTCCCATACCGTTTGTTGTGAAAGTGATATCTTATGAACGGCTTGACCTATTCCATTCGTCTCTGGTGTCAAGGTGTATTAGGGGCGAGGGACATAGTATTCAGCTCCATCCATCCGGCTGTCTGTGCGTCGCGTCCCGTCCCGTTTGTTGTGAACGCAATATCTCAAGAACAGTTTGACCGATTTCATTCATCTTTGGTGTCAAGGTGTATTAGGGCCAGGGGACATAGTATTCAGCTCCGACAGTCCATCTATCCAGCCATCATGTCACATTTGTTGTGAACGTGAAATCTCAAGAACGCTTTGACCGAATTAATTAATCTTTGGCTTCAATGTGTATTTGTGTGATACGCTGACCGCAGTCGATTTCCGTCACCTGGCAGAGGACATGGCCACATTTTTGTGGCAACACTTGTTAATTTAGCTGTTAAATTTTTAACTACTAATGGTCTTTCTTGGCTTGAACCCCGAAATTGCTGCTTGCGGCTATATTTTATTTATTTTATGTGAAAATCAAAAATATTGAAATTTTTACCCTGAACACCCCTTAATTGACTGCTTTAGGTGGTTTATCGACCCAACACAATGGTCCTCCTAACAGAGGAGTGGCCTGGTGCTGTTGTGGAATTCTTGGATATGACAGCCATTGTGTTGCCTTTGTGTTGACATTCTTCAGTCTAGAGCACAGACTGCTTGCTGCATTGCCATGGAGAGCTGAACTTGGCTTCTTCGAGGTTGAACAAATTTCAAAAAAAATCTCAGACCAATGTTGTTGGGATGGGTAAGTAAATGGGTCCTTGAAACCTGGGGAGTGCAATGCATGGAAAATCCTTCCGCTGTTCTAAATAAGCCTTAATTGCTCTTTCAAATACCTTTTTTCCAGCTAAAGCGCATGTTCCCCAGGATCCAGTATTCGGCGTCATCAAAGTGGATTTCCCCAGTCTGGGGAAAGAATGCATGGGCCAGCTCACCAGTGATGCCATCAAAACAGTAGTGCAGGTAGGACTGCATGCAATCAGTGTGATTGATGGAGTAGAAGCCTTTTGGGGAGAGAGAGAAAAAGAGAGAATGTGTGTTTGACAGGGAGAGAGAGGAAAGAATTTTCAGTTCCTGTGAGATATGAGTATTCCCTAATGTTCCTATCTTCACTTCCTGTAAATCTTTGTCAGGGAGTGTCCTCAGAAAATCAGTCTCCTATTCCAGACATGAATTCTTCTCTCTTGCTGGGAATTTATGCTGGAACAAAGCGGAAAAGATCACAGGACTTGCGGCAATGCGTGGTACAGCAGTTATGTAACATTTCGAGTACTACAAAAACATTCTAGGAAGGATTATGTGCAGGTTACACTCTGTGCATATTTGGAGAACATGACACAAAAGAACTCAAAAATACCACAAAAATAACATTTTTTCCCAATACAAGAACCATATCATTGGTGTCAGATGAAAACCTTGAATAGTCTTGACAAGTTTTTCAGGAGACAGAGAGAGCTTCCTTTTTGAACTTCTTTGGGGTACCTTTATTTTTTTGAGAAATATAAGAAAGACAGTCATTTTTGGACAACTGTTTTGATTTTTTTCGTCAACAAATAACATTGTATCACACACAAGGTTTTCCTTGAAAAAAATATGTCCTCATCCAGATCTGAGCACCTGTTACATGATACTTTCCATCCTTCCATTGGTCCATTTCTTACAAAGTTTTCACAGTAGTTGCAGTGGTTACTTTTACGTCTCTTGAAATGGAAATCTTACAATGGCCATAATGTCATATACAAAGTTTTCATACGACACAGACAATATGCTGTCATTTTATTCATTAGGCTGAAGGTGCTCAAGGAAATAAGAATTCTCGAAATGGAGATTGAATCATGGGACTGCACCCTAACACGAATAGACCAGTCTGACACAGGCAGATACAGGATCCCATAAGGGCAGAATGTGCGCTTGCCTATCTTGATGTCAGCATCCTCGTCTGCTGGAACCTCTCGGAAGCTGAAGGGGGTAACATCGCTCCACATGCGGAAAGCTTTGGCAAAACCCCTCCTCGTGTCACTCTCGTTCATCAGATTTTTTGGAAATGACAGCAATCTAAGGTAAACACACAACAGGGGCGCAAACTGAGCTCACTGGAGTAGTTTCCGTGAAACAAACACCTGCTGTTCTAATCAGCTGTGAGGTGACCCTGTTGACTACTGCTACTACTACAGATACTACTGTTGTTATTATATTCATGAGTATTTATCATTGTTGATTAGGCAAATAGGGCTGTGTCTACCTGGCATTAACTTCATATTTAGGATTGGAGTTACTTCAAAACATTTTCATCCTTCCATCTCAGGAATCGCACATTTATAAATTATAATTTTTTTGAGACTTGATTATATTGAAACACTTGTTTTAAAGTTCTGAATAAGATTTACTCCAAACAATTTATTAATAATTAAGTCAAATTCTGTCATGCCTTGTTTTAGCTTTTATGTTTTTTTTTTTTTTTGTTTTGTTTTATTTAGCTAATTTGTGAAAGAGACATTCTCTACAGATCTGAGAATAATGGTTGGTAGACTTGCTGGAGGAGGGGTGGGTGATACTTTGAGAATAGCAGAGCAGTTTATCTGTTGTCTCAACATTTAAATACTTCCTGTTTGTGGATATAAACCTCGCTCACTCCCCCTGTCCATCTCCATCCACAAGCACACAAATCAAGCTTCAGAATCATGGCTCTTACTTGTAAGTGAGCTTGAATTTGTCCCACTTAAGTTTCTCTGGTGTAAGGGTGTAACGCTTGTTCCTGGAGAGGTGAAAAACTTGAGAACGGGCATGTTTATGAATGCCAATCATCATCAGCCCAGAGGGAGGAGCTTCTTCCTTGGACAAAAAGAACTAAGATTAATCACAAATTCCCCAAGTACTGGTCTTAAAAAAGGAGGCAGTAATAAAGCTTAAAACTGTCTATTGGAATGTGGGACACAAGCACAAATTTGCTCACTTGTGAGGACGTACACAAGCTTAAGACTGTCCATTTGGAAGGAAGTACATCAGCAGAAAATTGTTTACTAAGAGGATCAAAACAAGCTGAAAACTGTCCATTTGGGAGGGAGTATGCAAACAAACAATTGTTTATAAGGAGGAAGTACTCAAGCCCAAAAGGAAACGGGTAATTTAGATCCTGTAGCTGTTGGACCCATACAAGCTGGACACTGTCCAGTTGGACCCCTGACCCTAACCCTTTGAACCCCAAACCATTTGGACCCCAGGCAAGTTAGACCCTGGACCAGTAAGAGCCCAGACCAGTTGGACCCCTAACCAGTTGGATTCGGGTTAGGGGTAGAGTTAGGGTCGGGGGCTGGGGTCCAAACAGCACGGGGTCCAACTGAGTAGGGTCTGTGGTCAAAGTGGTCAGGGGTCCAGCTGGTTTGGGTCCTAATGATCTAGGGTCCAACTGGTACAGGGTCCATTCAGTTAGGTTCCAACTGGTATGGGGTCCAAACAACCTATACCCAGCTCAAAACTGTCTTTTGAAAGAAGTACACACGCTCAGAACTGCCCACTTGAGAGGAAGGACAGAAGTCCAAAATTGTCCCTTTGGAGGAAGTAAGCAAGCCAAAGCCGCCCATTTGGGAGGAAGTACAGAAACTCAAAACTCAAAAGTCTTTTATGAGGAGGTACAAACGGTCAAACTTGTCTATTAGAAGGAAGTACACAAGCTCCAAATTCTCTATTCGGAGGAAGTACACAAGCTCAGAATTGTCTATGAGGAGGAAGTACACTAGGTCAAACCTGTATATTAGAAGGAAGTACACAAGCTCAAAATTGTCTCTTAGGAGGAAGTACATACGGTCAAACCTGTCAATTAGAAGGAAGTACACAAGCTCAACATTTTTATCAGGAGGAGATACATGAGGCGTTTCTCAATAACAAGTACACCAAGTTCAAACTTGTGAACTCCGTGAGTCTGGACTTGCCGAGTTCAGTTGAAAGAACGAACTCCTCGGGGACGGGAGGACGAGAGTACTGTCTTTCTGCAATTGGAACAGGAACGTACTTGATCGTTTTCGCTGGTTTAGGCATTTCAACTTCTGATTATTTTCACTGGTTAAAATAAAATGCAAACACAAGTGCACTTCCAAGGCTAGGATCACTCTGAAGGCTGTCAACGGTTTGAGACGATGCAATCTCGTGGGTATTGCGCAATAGCCTACGCCAGGCAGTAAACCGCGACTTCCTCTACCATCATGCAATCATTCCTTTTCCCCCCAGCAATGTTATCTGTGGGGGAAGAGGGATCTGTGAGCGTAAGCTAGTTAAGGTGCTTAGCTTAGCTAGGTTCCGCTGGCTGTTACGGAGTTTCTCTACTCCGAAAACATTGGAGCATATTCAACATAAAACATCGTAAAGCAGCCAATAATCCAAATGTACTCAGATAATAGTTCCTCGCCTTAAAATTACCAGAAGAGTATTTAGCCAAGAAATAGCGAACGAATATTGCAACAGCAAAAGACTTAAGACACTTCCACAATGGACGCAAAATGAATTTTTCACACAACAGGTTACACGTTTTCGCGAGTATTCACGTCTTTGCATTGACTTTGAATGTAATCTGTCGTGCGAAAAATTCATTTCGCGTCCGGTGTGAAAGCAATTTTAGGATGTTAAATACATTGGCATGCAAGCTATAACATTATAGATATCAATGTCTCTTTATCTTGCTAGCTAGCTAGCCAAATAGCTCCCTCGCGAGTATTCCACTGTGAGCGAACTGTAGCCTTTTCAGCTCGCTAGCCAGTTGGCCATGTAACTAAATACATTGGCGTGCTAGTTATGACACACAGTTCGATATCACTTGCTAGGAAGCCAACTAGCTCGATAAGGAGTATGACAGTGAACGCAAACTGTAGCGTTATTTTGTCGGATTAATAATTTTTGAGAATACTTCAGTCTTCGAAAGTGAACTGCAGTCTTCTCAGCACGCTTGCCAGTTCAATATGTAGCTAAATACATTGGCACTGTAAGATAGCCAACGTAAGCAAACTGTAGGGGGACCAGAATGCCAGAATAGCGACTCATTAACAGAACGGGAAAAAATATCATGCTCGCTCACGCTTGGATGCCGAAAAGAATTCTGGGTTATGCATGCTGTCAAGTTCACACAAGTTACCATCTGATGCATCCTCAGATAAATGGGCGTGTCAAGAACACTTCCGGGACTGGTAACCGTTCTCGTCAGGATGCAAACTTTGAATTAAGAAAGTGCTTGGTCTCAGACGGATGATGTATCTCAAGTTCACAAGAACTGAAGTACAGAGAAGAACGCATATTGAGAAACGGCCATAAACTCAAAACTGTCAATTTGGAAAGTAGTTTTCAAGCTCAATACTGTCCATGTAATAGGAGATAATCAAGATTAAAACTGTCTGTTAGGAGGAAGTACACAAGAATTATAGGGTTCTAACTGATGTTTTGGTCAAACTTGAGTTCACTATTGTGCATGGTTGGTATTGCATAGTTCTATCTAACGGTTAAGTTAGATATTCAATTCAATTATTAAATTGGCTTCAGAACAAAAATACAAATTTCCAGTTCAAGGAAGTTCCAGTTCCAGTTCAGTTCCAGTTTCCAGTGTACTTTGAAAATAACAGGGTTCTATTTTTTATTTTATTTAACCCTTATTTAACCAGGGAAGTCCCGTTGAGATTGAAATCTCTTTTTCAAGGGAGCCCTGGGGGAAGAGGTGGGGAGGGACAGAGGAATTACACTGCCAATTAGATCAGGGGATGATTAGGTGGCAGATTGAAAGAGCCAGGTTGGGACTTTAGCCATGACACCGGGGAACCCCCTACTCTTATCGAAGAGTGTCATAGGATCTTTAATGACCACTGAGAGTCAGGACCTCGGTTTAACGTCTCATCCGAAAGACGGCATCTCCTTCAGTACAGTGTCCCAGTTACTGCACCAGGGCATTGGGGATTATCCCGCCAGAGGGAAGATCGCCACCTACTGGCCCACCAACACCTCTTCCAGCAGCAACCTGGTTCTCCTCAGTGGTCTCCCATCCAAGTACTAGCCAAGCCCACACCTGCTTAGCTTCAGCCACGCAGCTGAAGCAGATCAAATTGTGGTGTGGCTGCTGGCTGACACTTTCAACCAATGAGACCATGGCTCTGATGAGAAATTAGTTTCAATTTAACCAATCAGACGTCCGGTTTTATAAAGGTTTCGTTCGATACACTTCCGGCAGCATGGCTTCTCAACTGAAGCCTCTTATGAATGTACTGACACTACTTGTGCTTTCATCAAAATTCTTGTAAGAACTGCTGTTAATCAGAAAGATGTGAAATACATTACAACATGGAATGATTGCTGTGTTTCACAAAACCGAAGTAGCGTTATGGCATTTGCTGTGGCATAGTGTCTTAGCAGACATCCAACAATTGAATTTATTACCACAAAGAACTGAACTCTTGGTCATTCTGCCATACAGGAAATGGACAACGTCCACCATGTCATCGAGAGATCAATGTCTGTATCGGAGTTCTTTTCCCCACCATCACTACTTCACACCATTCTCAAATCCAACAGAAAGCACCCATACCCTGTTATCCAAATGAAAGCAGCTGACTTCATGGATTTCCAATCATGCACCCACTGTATGAATTACAGCGTAGTGCCCTTCTTTAAGGTTACCCGATGACACCAAAATAATTCTGTACAAAACTTCCCATCAGCTTGAGAATTTCAAAGTTCAGAGCATCAAATCCATGAGAAGGAGAAGGCATGTAAACGAGTTGGGCTTTGAGGCACTTCGAAAACATTATGTGGAAACATTTACGATACATTCCCCACCCAAAAGGTAGCAGATTTGAAGGAAATGCTGATATTCATGCCTTTGGTTGGTCAATAGTATTATAAGCAGATGTTAAATACTTATGTAGTTCTTCACAGAAAATGTCCATCATAATATTTCATCTGACTCTAATACAATAAAGCTTGGTAGTTTACATTAGTTAATAGTTGAAGACCACAATGGAAAAATGATCAGTCACATTTTCACGTTGTGGAGAAATGATAAACTAAAAATTCAAAACGATATTAGAAACAAAGCACTGAAAAAATATGCAAAATATGTCAAATATAATAATGCATAATATAAGAAATATGAAAAAATCCAAATTTGGACTCTGATCATTTTTCCTTTGTGGTCTTCAGTCGGTTGCTTAATGCCAATTTACTATTGTTCTTTTTCTGCATCCCAGGTTTTTCCAAATTGTTTGTGATGATGAAGTAATGAAGCCTGTTATCACACAATGCGTCTTTCTTTGACAGTTCTAGCTGAACTGTCAGATATTGTTGCATTTTTTTTGACTGCATTTTCTTATCAGTCTGCAGTGATGCACTTCTGTTGTTTTGTTTCCTTGAGATAACAATAAAACTTTGCTCAATGAACATTAAATCTTTACATTTTATTAATTTTTTTTTAACTCGTTGATTTCAGTTAGAACCTTCTAAATATGTCTAATTGTCTATTCATTAAGGTTACGAGGTACTATTTGTCGTTAATTCTTAAATAATTAAATTACTGAAATCTTTCAACAGTGAGATTAAGTGTCAGTTGATAAATACATTCAGTGTTTTACTGAAGTGTATCAATATAAATATCTCCTACACCGAACGGCCAAACTTTGGAAGCTAATTCCTCAAAAATTTGTAAATGTTAGTTAGAACCCTGTAATTCTCAGGTCATTAGTCCTGAAACTCAAAACTGTTGGGAGGTACACAAGCTCAAAATTGTCTAAAATTAGGATAAACACAAGTTCAAAAGTACCCATTTGTGAAGAAGTACACAAATTCAAAACTGTCTTTTAGAGACAAAGTACAAAGGCTTAACTCTGTCCGTTGTGATGGAAGTACATAAGTGTGTTCTTTATAATGGAAGCAGTCAGTACATGGCTTCTTTTCCTCTCTTTTTAATTTGTACAAGTGGCGTGCAGTGCCGCAGGGCTGTGCAGCTGTCGAAGGCCGGTGTCCCGTCGCTCTAAATGGCTGCATATGAGGGATGAGGCAAGGGCTTTTCCTACCCTTCCACCTACATCCCCTCGTTCCCTCTTTCTGCAGTGTTTCCAAGGAGTTCAAAATTCATCTGACCTAGCTAATAGGTCACCATGCGTAATGTATGAGTGAATTAACCAAATGCAGCTGGGGAGCCTGAATTTCAAATTATATTTTGGTTCAGATTTCACAGCAAATACAGCTCATAAATCGCACACACTTCTGGCCAGAGCTGGCAGGCATTCAAAAGAAACATTCTCTTTGAATTAATGCCCCATAAAGCATTTTTACAGTTAGGAGATTTACCCCAAACAAAACATGAAAAAATTAAGCCGCTTCCCAAGTACAATTTATGAGTTTTGAAATGGGCATGGTGCAAGTTTGGACATGTGTATTTGCAAACTCATAAATTGCTGCTGATGATTGCTGGGATAGGGTTTACAGGCATGAATTTGACCTAAAGCATATGGACCATTCTCAAACATGTCTGTGAAAAACAGTGGTATAGCCTCAGGAGAATCTTCCAATTCTGAGGCAAGGCGAATCGCTGACTAAAATGGCATACATAATGGAAGCACCACAAGAAGTGGTCATGGAATTTGAAAGTTACTCATCAGCATTCATTCAATTACCAAGTAGAATATCTAGAACATTTAGTGTTCCACACTTTTTTTAAGGGACTATTTGACTATATGGACTGGGAACACAGAAAAGGGCCCATTAGAAAAAATTATATCCAAGAATTGAGCAAGCTGCATTCTGCAGATGTGGTGAACAGTCTAGTGGTCTTGTCTTTGCCATTTTAGTTTGAAAGAATAAGACCCCACACCACGATGACTTGAATTCTTGAAGCAATTGTATAATTTTTTCAAAGTTAACAGCAACAACACTGAAACATAATACACTAGTTCAAACAATAATCTTGTTTGTACAGAACTGGGCAGGTAACTTGAGGACAAAATAGTACCATTTAATGACTAGCATGCACTCAATGTTTGAATGTTCAAGGTAATGTCTCAGCTGCTGTTCCTTAAATGTTTACAGCGAGACTTATGGCATGTTACGCAGACAAACTAAGTCTGAAGCCATATGCCAGATGCCACGCACTGTCTCTGCAGCAGTTGCTTCATTTTCTTTTGCATTCTCAGATTTCAACTTTTCTGCTTGTCTGAAGAAGGAAAAAATGCCTAGTTTTCCTTTTTGATGATGGGACGAACCACCATAGCCAGCCACTAGCTCAGGGTCATAAACCTGAGAGATAAGAATGAAGCAAATGACCTGGGAATGACCCTGACTCTGCAACAGAACGGGCTGTTCAAATACTTCAGGAAAAGGGCATGATGCTCTGAATGCGGTTTTGGCCCAACATGTTTCCTAATTAAATCTCTTCATATCTGGAACCAGGAAATAGCGCCAACTGAGTTTAAAGGGGAAGACCATAAATAATTTAGTCTGAAATGCAGCAGGAATTTCTGCTGAGAGGGACTCAAAAGAGAGCATAAGACTCTTTTTAAAGGGATAGTTTGGATTTCTTGACATGTATGAAATACTCTGTTTCACTGTAGTGCACTGAGGTGATTTTTTTTTGTGAGCGGAGTTCTTGCCTCTCAATGTTTCAAATGAAGTAGTACAGGCTAGTATGCTGGGGTCACGAAAATAAAATGTTTTGCCTCCCAAAACAACGTGGTTTTAAGAGCAATATATTTAAGCCACAAAACCATGGTCATTGAATAACTCACATTTCACAATCACTTTCAACCATTATCTCTCTCTCAATATCACTGGGCGCCGGCTATCACCAATATCAAAGATAACGCGCTTGGATGTCGACTGCCGCGATCTGAGAGAACTATACAGAGAGAAGGCAGTTTATTGTCAGACAAGAAAATACATAAGAAATGGTTCGGATTTGTATGGACTGAACAACCAAGACCAATACTTATAATAGGAAATGATAATGAAGAGGTGAATGCCTATTGCCCACATTGATATTACAGATATGGTATCATAAGAATGGCAATATCAAAAGTCCAAAACCTTTGCTGACTTCGGAGCGTTCGTTGTCGCTATCCTAACAATTGTCACTAAGCTGTGCATCGTGCCCAAACAACGCATTATAGCAGTGACTACATTCAGAATATAGAGCAGACTCTCGTTGCTTATTGCTTATCCTGCAAAAAATGTGCTGTAGGAATCCCATAGGACAGTTCAGTAGAATTCTATAGAACTTTAGTACCTCGAGTCCGATAGAAAAAAAGTTCTATAGAAAATTTCTATAGGAAACAGTTCCATAGAAAATCTCTATAGAACAGCTTTGTAGAACCTATTTTTTTTTTTTTCTAATTTGACATCTTCAATCCCACTGGATTCTGGAAAGCGACAAACAAAGGAACCATGTCATATTACCCTTCCCAATTTGCATCCCTGTAGCATAATGGCCAATTGTGTACTACTCTTACCGGGGCTCAAACCCGGAAACCTCTGCTCTGCCGAGTGCCTTCGCTGTAAAGGAATGCCGTGTTAGTAATCCTGTTAGGTGACCATGATACATGTATAAAGATGGTGGGAATAAGTCTTAGCAGACCTCAAATTCTATTCAAATTGATTGTAAAACCCATATAATCTGCAATCACATGCATGTAAATGGAAGGAAATAGTTAGATTAAATTTTTTAAATTAAGGGAAAAGTTCAAAAGCTCAAACTTTCAACATAATTCTGGCTTCATAGGCAAAAGAGGAACACAAATTTTCCATTATAGCATAATCAAGTTGTAATTCCTTACATTCATATTTTTGAATTGCTGCCAAGGAAATGGAAAGTTAAAAGGTACAAGATTTCTTTGCCACTTCAGTATAGTGGATATCTCTGCATATTGCACATTTTCATACCATTAGTCCGGTCTCTCACTTCTAGAACTCGGGTGCACATAAGGTAAATTGACCTTTCGACTGAGCATTTGCAAGGATTCACAAGATTTATTTTTATTTAACCCTTATTTAATATGTCTTTCCCATGAAGCTTTTGTTCTATTAGAAGGTCCTGAAGACTATCAAAGTTCAATAGAACAGGTTTTTCAACTAGGGTGTTCTATAGGAAGGTCTTATGGAACAGCAATAATCTTATTGGACTTTCTTTTCCATGCTCTATAGGTTTCGAGTAAATTTCTATAGAATTCACGGAAAATCCTTTAGAACATGCTGTTCTAATAAAATGTTCTATAGTGTTCCATTGGTGTTCTACAGTATTCCATAGAACTCCTATAGAACATTTTTTGCAGGGTAATGAGCCCCACAAACTAATTTATGCAAATCTGCAGTTTTGAGAGCTACACAGGTGCAAACCTAACAAACACATTGATATTTTACTTCATCATTTATGTGCAGAAGAAAACGCTTCATAGTTTTGTGGCGCAATGTGTAACAGTGCTTTTGAGAATGAACTGGTCTGTCATCGGATCTGCCAATTATCATAAGCAACTATTGCTGATCAGGAAAATTCAGCTGCGAGAGGTTTAGGTTATTTCTCACTGAAAGGTGAGGTTTCCAAAGGATTTGGTTACTGCGGACAGACCACTACTGATTACAAGGTGTAACTGATTGCATTTGGATGACTGATGATATGTAGCCTATTTGCTGTAGTACTGTGTACCGTTATATTCTGCTCATTAACAGAATATGCCATAATAGGATATATACAACTATATAGTTAGTTACCACCCAGTAAATTTTCTGCAGCCAAAATACCCTCACAATGAATTATGAATTCCATGATTACCTTATAAGAGACAGCCATTACACTTACTCTGAAGACAGCGGCCCACCAGGTCCTGCTGGCCTGGCACACTTCTTCCAGTATATTTTTGGAATGTAGAAAAAGGTCAACAAGGAGAATGGCATTCAAGATTGAGGGAAAGTCTTGATGGCAAGTGATGCACAAACAGGCAGGTGCACCGGCCTCCTCTTATTTGAGAGATCTTGCATCAGTAGCATAAGTTCCCATTCGTGGCAGCAGTTGCTCTCCTCTTCCATCGGCATTATCTGACACTTTGAACAAGTGCACCACTACTTTTCGTAGACTCGGTCTCTCCTAGTTGCTGTCGTGGGCTCATCTTCAGCTCGGACAGCCTCTCTCTCTTCTCTCTTTCTCTCCCTCTACCCTATCTATCTCCATCTGACTACGTTTGGCATAGGTAAACTCAGGTTCATAACGTTATCCCTTTGACACTGTGGTAAAGGGAATGTCATCGTCGCTTTCATAGTCATACATTTTTTTTGGTTAATTCCAGGAACCAGTGAGACCGTAAAACAGCTGATAGCCTGCACGTGGCGCAGCACGCAGTGATACCGAGGAATAGAAAAATTGTGCAAAGTGATTGTGAAGTGTGAGTTATTCAATGACCATGGTTTTGTGACTGAAATATATTACTCTTTTAAAAACATATTGTTTTGGGAAGCAAAACGTTTTACTTTTGTGACCTGAAACTAGCCGGAACTACTTCAGTCGAAACTCTGAGTGGCAAGAACTCTACTCACAAGACTCATTTAAAAAAAAAATTGCCTCATGTACTACGCTGCTAAAGAGTATTTCATGCGATTTCAGGTCAAAAAATTAGTACTATCCCTTTAAAGGTATTAGGTATGTGTACATGACAAAAATAGTGGCACCATTTAAAATGTACCCAAAATGCATTAAAATATTTTGAAAACAAATTGTTTTCTAATTATTTGTCCATTTCAAAAACACAAGTTGTGGGGAGTTTAAATTAAATAAAACTAAGCAAAGATAATATTTCAGTTACTCAT
Source organism: Gymnothorax reevesii (assembly GCA_029721435.1). Classification (NCBI taxonomy): domain Eukaryota; kingdom Metazoa; phylum Chordata; class Actinopteri; order Anguilliformes; family Muraenidae; genus Gymnothorax; species Gymnothorax reevesii. Next base: position 39,772,212 of record CM056585.1, read on the forward strand.
GACAGTTGGGGCACATTGTGTTCAGCAGCCAAAAATGATTTTTAAGTAATACAGAATGTGCTCTACCTGTCATTTTTGAACTTTCTGCTTATCTAAGTAAATCTGATCTTCCGCACAGATACTGGAATAAATTAGCTGACTGTTTTCTTCCAAAAGCATTAGGAATATGATTATTAATCACTGTGATCCAAATCTCCCTTTCCTAAATCTTAATATAAGTGTAACAGAAGAATCACCATATTTATATAATTTACATTCCGAAAATGTTTCTGCTTTATCAGTCATGTTCAGGAAAACTCGACAGCTTTGCGAGCGGCCAGACACATTTTCTCGCCAGCCGTGATGAGCTTGCAGAAGAGCCTGTCCCAAAGACTGATCGCGCAGCCAAGGAAACAGGGTGGATAACGGCTGCCACCTCACCCGTCTTAGGCATTCCGAAGGGAATGGGAAGCCACTCATCTCTGATTGCTTCTGCTTCAACTCCTCTCACAAGCTCCAACACTACTCATAAGCTGTGGCACCTCTCATAAGCTCCAACACTGCTCATAAACTCCAGAACCTCTCATAAGCTTTAACACTTCTCATGAGCTGTGGCACCTCTCATAAGTTCCAGCTTCTCTCAAAAGCTGTGGCACCTCTCATAAGCTCCAGCACCTCACAAAAGCTGTGGCACCTCTCATAAGCTCTAAGACCTTTTATAAGCTACGGCACCTCTCATAAGCTCCAGCACTTCTCATAAGCTCCAGCAGCACTCCAGCTAAAACATCACTGATGAACTCCAGCACTTGTCATAAGCTCCAGCACCTTTCATAAGCTCCAGCGCTTCTCATAATCTCCAGCACCTCTAATAACTCCATTGACCTCCATAAGCTCCAACAGCTCTCATAAGCTCCAGTATCTCTCAAAATCTCCAACACTGCTCATAAACTCCAGAACCTCTCATAAGCTCCAACACTTCTCATGAGCTGTGGCACCTCTCATAAGTTTCAGCTTCTCTCCAAAGCTGTGGCACCTCTCATAAGCTCCGGCACCTCTCATAAGCTCCAGCACCTCTCAAAACCTGTGGCACCTCTCATAAGCTCTAAGACCTTTTATAAGCTACGGCACTTCTCATAAGCTCCAGCAGCACTCAAGCTAAAACATCTCTGATGAAATCCAGCACTTGTCATAAGCTCCAGCACCTTTCATAAGCTCCAGCGCTTCTCATAATCTCCAGCACCTCTAATAAGCTCCATCGACCTCCATAAGCTCCAACAGCTCTCATAAGCTCCAGTATCTCTCAAAATCTCCAACAACTCTCATAAACTCCAACAGCTCTCATAAGCTCCAGAATCTCTCACAATCTCCAACAACTCTCATAAACTCCAACAGCTTTCATGAGCTCCAGTATCTCTCAAAATCTTCAACACCTCTCATGAGCTCTAACTCCTTTCAAGCTCTAGCACAGTGGAGACAGAATTTCGGAAATCCCCAAGGGCATGTAATGCTATTTGTCCTCCCTTCTCGTGGTTCAGCTTTTTGCTCTACCTCCCTTTTTTCTTGCATTCTGGGGGCACAATTCACTCCCACGCAAGCAAAGACGCAAGAATTATCATTTTTCTCCTCAGATTAATCTTCTCTGTGATGACCACCCCAAAGAGGAATGTCATTTATTTACTCTCTAATCTGAATTTGAAGAGTTTGGTTCCAAAACGCAATAAGTGCCAAAATTACAATCAGGGCCGGCGCTAGACGGCTAAATCTGGGATAAAATATCTTACCCTTTATTGACTACAATTAGTCCTGGCTAATTCTAGATGGTTTTCCTTATAAACACGTTTTCCAATTCAAGATTAACTAAGTGGCAATTGAAGACACGGCTTCTCACCCCCATGCGATCTAACAGCGACAAAATAATGGGCTACAGTCAGTACAGAAAAATAATTGAATTATAAATAAGTCTATTCACTGGCACAGAGCAACGGTAATTTTTTCCCAGCGAGAGCAGCATTTCAGAACTCCCTTGCGAAAGAAGGTAATTTTGGCGACAAGTGTGCACACCTGTTTTTGCTGCACGGTCACGCAACTTGCTGTCAAAAATAGACAGCTGTCCGATTGGAAAATGTAAACGGACGAAACCACGGACTTGTCACCAGAATTACCTGAAGATTTCTGAAATGCCGCTCTCGCAGGAAAAAAAAGTTACGTCGCTGAGTGCCAGTGCATAGACCAAATTATAATTATTTTTCTGAACTGAATGTAGCCCATTTGTCGCTGTTAGATCGCATAGGGGGAGAGAAGCCGTGTCTTCAATTGCCACTTGATTACTCTTAAATTGGAAAGCGTGTTAATACAGGAGAACTATTAAGAACAAGCCAGGACTAATTGTTGCCAATAAAGGGATGGATTTTTGCCTAGGCAATCGTATAGGCAAGGGCCGGCCCTGATTGAGATAATACCATTAAGCGATAGTCCTGCGCTTCTTCCACGTGGTGCAAAAACCCATCATTAGAAATGCATACTATTTGGTGTGTTTTTTCATGGTCAAAGTTTGTGTTTTTCTATAAAATGCAATGGGCGCAAACAACATAGAAAAAGCTGATTTACTCAAAATGACTAAAATGGATATATTGCATTTTAGAACCAAACTCTTCATTTATATTTTCCCTGCCTTCTTCCCAAATTGGAATCCACTCTTAAACTAGCACTCTGGCATTTAAGGCAAGAACAATGTAGTGTATATAGTAATTCACTGAAAAATCACTTTTTTGTGCGTGTGTGCTCTAGCACTTTGTTTGAAAGGATACAATGACAATGAAGTATAATTGAAGACTGTCTTCTTTAGTTTTAGGGAGTTTTAAGTCTCTCCCAACTGGCCTAAATGAGGGCACAATAGCTAAGGAAAAACATTGCCGCAAAAAAGATTTATTTAAATATTTTATTTATGTCTAACATGTCTCCATGATAAAAGAAAGAATGGCTTTCTTTTTGAAAAAAATGTGCCTATTATGCCAGGGTTTCCGGCAGCGCTTTTTTGGCCATTTTTTGGCCAGGCCTGAAATCTGTAGCGCCCGGGCTAGAATGTCGGGTGAAAAAAAAAAAAAATGATGCGATTCATGCAAGCGACACTGCGGCGCTTGAGAACTAATCTACCAGCGCACCTCAGGGCCGGTGTTCTGATTAATTTTAATACCCATCAAAATATGCTACCTCGTGGTTCAGCGCTTGCGCACGCCTGAAATCTCGGGCTGTTTCCTCGCTCATATCTTAAGTATCCAATAGATTTATTTTCAGTCCGCATTTAGACCTGTTAGCGTACATATATTTGCATGTAGGCCTACACGCAGGGTTTTCCTGAAAATGCAGAAATTAAATGATAATGCCGTATATGGGCAAATATCTTCAAACAAACTAATCCCACTCATTATAACATCTGCTTTTGTTATAATAAGCTGACAAATAACAAAGTTACTATTGTATCCTATATTGCAATGCCAAGGCGAAAACAAAGACTTAACGATCGCTTTGCATTACGGAAGTATTTTTTGGCAAGGGAGCAAAATTTGACAGAACACCGGCGCACGCCTAGACGAAATTCGGCAACAATTAGTCCTGGCTTGTTCTTAATGGTTTTCCTTTATTAATACGTTTTCCGATTAAAGAATAATCAAGTGGCAATTGAAGACACGGCTTCTCTCCCCCATGCGATCTAACAACGAAAAATGGGCTACATTTAGTTCAGCAGGCGCGTCGTTTGACCTGAAAATTCCGGGGCTAATGTCCCTCCCTTTACTGAAAATAATCAGTGCTCGCTAATTCTTGATGGGTTTCCTTCATTAACACGTTTTCCAATTCAAGAATAATCAAGCGGCAATTGAAGACACGGCTTCTCTCCCCCATGCGATCTAAAAGCGACAAAATAATGGGCTACATTCAGCACGAAAAATTATGTGATTATTATTATGTACATGCACCGTCACTCAGCGACGGCATGTCAGAACTCTTCAGCGAATGAAGGTAATTTTGATGACTAGTAGGCCTACGTGGTTTCGTTCGTTGACATTTTCCAATCGGACAGCTGTCTTTTTTACAGCGAGCTGAGTGACCGTGCAGCAAAAACAGGTGTACGTAGTTGTCGCCGAAATTACCTTCATTAAATGAAGAGTTATGAAATGCCGTCGCTGAGTGACGATGCATAGACCAAATTATTTTTCGGTACTGAGTGTAGCCCATTATTTTGTCGCTTTTAGATCGCATGGGGAAGAGGAGCCGTGTCTTCAATTGCCACTTGATTACTCTTGAATTGGAAAATGTGTTAATAAAGGACAACCGTAATTAATTTCAATATAGGGAGGGATATTAGCCCTGCAATTTTCAGGTCAAACGATGCGCCTGAGGTCCTACGTGCATTAATGGTCCCCCCCCCCCCCCCCCCCCCAAAAAAAAGCTGGAAGTGAAATTTTACAGCGACATCGTCGCAAAGAGGTGAGCAAAGTTATTAAAATACTCGCATAAACGTATAACGTCAAGGATGATTTATGATATACAGACTAAAGACTTGGTGAGATCTGCTCCGAAAACTAAGGCGGGCATTTTCGTGTTATACAAACGTACACCAACTAGTAGGCCTAACAACAAGAATAGCCTAATTAAAAGGCCTACAATGCTTAATTGTTTATGATTAATTAAACCAGTCTCATTCAGTTGGCGAGTAATGTTTTAATGTTAATTTCGAGTCGTGTTGGCCGGTTGCAGAGAGAAGGCAAAGCAGCGCAAGATCTGCTAGTTCTTTACGACCGGCGGGGTGACCCAAAAATAAAGAGTTTGTGTTTTCCAACATCATGTTTGTGGGTTTGTTGTTAAGCAACTTCTCTTATATTTTGAGAGCCAAAAATAATAATTGATTAAGCATCTTCTCTTTAATTTTGAGGGCAAAAATAATACTCGAACAATTTAATTAATTTATCTTTTTTTTTTTTTTTGCGAGAACGGTTCTCGGCAGCCGTCCCCCCCGGCCAAAGTTTTTTCCTGCAGGAAACCCTGTATGCTATATAACATATTATGCAAATTAACTCATGAATATTGATGAGAAAAACAAAATACATGTAGTTTGAAGTGTGTTGAAGGCAAGATAACCTCTTGAGCTTCAAGGAGTGGAACTTTTCCGAAAAAAGCCAAACATTTCCATATTAGGTTATCAGCAAGAAGAGCAGATTCTCAGCTTTCTTTTGATGAATAACACTTAAGTAATCTGATGTAATATTGAAGAAATATGATCGTAGAAATTTGGAATACCTTTCTCGCCAGTCATATCTGACCAGGATTGGCAGTGCATTCAGAAAGAGTTAATCCATATCAAAATCATTTCGAAATGAAAGCCCTTTTTGAACTTCATCTACCCCTATATTTGGGTGCATAAAAAACATAATGTAGAACACAGTCGTAATTTTTACCCCTTGGCCGACTTCGGCCCGGAGGGGTATTGTCATCATATGCGTGTCTGTCTGTCGTCCGTCATCCGTCCGTGATTTTGTCCAGGCCAGTACTCATCAACTAATGATAGCAGTTTCGCCAAATTCAGTATGGTAACTCACTGTGACACATAGATGTGCAATGTCAGGTTTTTTGCTGGATTTGACCTTTGACCTTAGCGCTGTGACCTTGAAGGGGGAAATCTTGTCTGGGCCGAGGGGTATTCAGCAACGCGTTATGTTTCGTATTTGGTTGCATATTCCTTGCATACAATGACTCCTTGAAATACACATCCACAGACACGAGTATCTTCCCTGGAGATGCTTTCCCATGTCTTTACTGTTGCCATCTTCAGATTTTTTTCCCTATAGTCTCCTTGTCAGTATGTAGAATGTATACTCGATTGGATTTACAAAAGGTAGATCCAGAGAGTGGCTTGGCCAACCAAGCCAAAATAACAATGTGTCACATTCCAATAAATTATGGTGCTCAATGCTCACTGACCTTTTAATTTTGGAGTGCCTTGGTCAGTGAGAGTTTTCTCCTTCTATGCCAAAAGATTCTTTGGCCTTGAACCAAAGAGCACCCAAAAATACCAATTTACAAAACTTAAAGTACTGAGCACGCCACAAACCCTAAACCTATAACTAGTTTGCCCCTCAAGACAAATTAACCTTTCCCAAAAAAAAGAGAAAAGATTGTCAATCGGCTCATTTATAATTTAATGGCATCATACGACCTTTAGCTAAGGTCATCTTCAGCAACAGGCCAACTAGCATTAGGCCAATGGATTACGCATGAAGCAGTTCCATTTGACACCAGATTACAGAATAAATAACGGTTTGGCTTGGTAGAACTTCTTGCAGGGGCCTTATCATGCGACATGCAATTTCATAGACGAATGTTTCTGTAGAAAGTTCGCGAAGTTGAAGGTTTTCATGATGGAATAAAATGAACGACGGCGCCGGTGCTGTTAAGTGATCTGTCACGGAGATGACTTAGCAGAAGCAGCCCTTTTTATCTTCCGAGAATTCCTTGCCATCAAAGTGAAGAGCAACTAGAGGGAAAGACTTCGAACAGCCACTACAACCATCTTATATGATTCTTTATATTGTAACGTGTTTTTCAACGAGTAACATATTAACGCATCTTCGCGGATAATTAACGCAATTAAATATCGCGTACATGTAAAACAGAAACTTTAATAAAAATATATATTGTAGGCTTTGGAGTGTATGAACATGGGCCAGTAATGCCCAAACGTGATTTATTGTTACGAAAGTTGTGACGGCAACTTCGTTTTCTGAAAACACAATAGGCACACCCTACCTCAATCCTCCACGTGGGGAGCGCTGTAGTTTCTTGCATCCCTGCTAAAAAAATACCGATCAGACACAATGTGCAGAAAATTGCACTGGAGTCGCCTTTTCGATGATTTCTGAAGGTTTGGCACTCCATCCCTGCAAAACACCCGATTGCTTTCGCTAAAGAAGAAATACTCCAGGATTCAGCTACATTTATGGAGAGGTCTTTAAACAAGATTATTTTTAATTTATGAAAATAATGCACTGCTCAGCGGGCAAGCGCCTGCAGTGCTGCTCCACTTCTGCCTGAAAGTCGCTCTCAAGTTTGGTGTCCACACCGATTTTTTTTCTATTTTCTGCTGCTGCGCTACTCCGCATAGACTGCCAAGCGGTATCACATTACTTAAACGGAGGTCAGTGCTTGTCAAGTTCAAGCCGAAAGGAAACCGGCTGGGCTGTTGGATTCGAAGCATTTTAATGTAAAGTCAGTGAGCTACCGACAATATTTTGTGAAGTCCTTTGGTCATCGCAAAACTGAAATCATATGGTTTGCTGTACGGGTACTATCACTCAAGGGCATGAATTAAATCCAGCTTGTTTTATGGAAAAGCCTTCAACAGCTGTTCCGAATAATTTAGATCTACGACGAGAATCATTGGCCTAACCAAGTGCTTTGGGTTATCTTATTAATGGAGGGGTATTCGACCAGCAATGCCACCTGGAATAAGTCAAAATATCTATTTTTGTTTGGATTCATTTTAGGGTCTCCCTCCAAAAACCCAGTAAAAAAGCTCAATATTGTATTATACATCGTGTTTTATAAGAACACATATGTTGTATGCTTAGTAGTATGAGGGTACCTCACCGATGGCTAATCCCTTAGTGGGCCATTACCTACCTGATGGGAGGTTAAAAGTCTGCTGTTAGCTGGTGTAACCTTTGCATGGATAGATAGCAGGTCCAAGACTAGAGGCACTCCTAGAGAGCAAACCTCCAAGGCAGCGCAATCCAAATGTTGGCGAGTCGGAGCAAATTTCAGTTAACGTGTGTTATAGGATTTCAAGATGGCGGCCATATAGTTTGACTGATCGCGGTCAAAATCAATAGGGTCCATCACTGATGCAGTTGCGACCCACCCACAAAATTTCAGAGATATCCATTCGTGAGTTTGAGTTCTTGTTCACAAACAAACAGCGCCGATCATCTAACCTCTTGCCAACTTCGTTTGGAGGAAGTAAAAAGCTTGAAAAGTACACAAATGACCAAAAAAATCTGACAAAAAAAAAAAATGTACCCCCATTCAGACTAATGAGGCCAGTTGACTGAGGTTACTGTCAGATAACCCTCTCGAGCAGGGGTGTCAAACTGGTGCGTAAAAGGGCCGGAGGGGCTGCAGGTTCTCAGTCCAACTGAGCCGAAGCTCTCCTGATACAACTAATTTAATCGACAGATCACAGTCATCACAGTTGATTAGTTGTATCAGGTGTGCTTCTGCTCAGTTGGATTGAAAACCTGCAGCCCCTCCGGCCCTTTTACGGACCAGGTTGACACCCCTCCTCTAGAGGTTTAATTCAGTAAATGAAAAACATCACAATTCAGCAGAATCAGTCAACAAAAATACATGATTCTGTCCTCACTGACAGTGCTTCTGATGGAGGCACATGAAGTAGACATGTAAATTACTGCCAGTCTTCATAAACTACCAACAATCCAGAAGATTTTCAATTACAGTTACAAAACCAAAATAGGGCCAAGCCAAGAAGGCCTCACAGTGGGACAGGGTTTTGAAGATTTTAAGCTTGACAAAGACAACCAGCTCCTGGCCAAGTCTGATGAGTCAAAGTTCTCCTGTAGGAAATCAAGAATGACAGGCAAAACTGGGCATCATGTACCCTGTTGGGGGAAACTATCACCTACCTTAAACGCTTATACCTCATTTCTTCTATTATCTTATTTGTACTGATTTTCTTCTCCTAGGAGCCCAACCTGTATAATCATGGCCACTTAATTTTTTTTTGGCTTTCATGCCGCTTGTAATCTTATGCAGAGCCACAATTTTCACTACAGCAAAAAGCCACTCAATAAGTGTTTCCCATAGGAGTGAAAGAGCCTCAAATTTATTTATCTTTCCAAATCCATCACACTTACACCAATTAGACATTATGTGCAAAATTTCCACTTAGAGTGAGAAGAGATTATCCAAGGGGTAAATCAGTCTGTAGCTACAGTGCAATAAAAAACATTTTGCATTTATGTCACACTTGATTGTTTCAGACTTGAATCAAACAAATTTTAGTATTAGACACAGATAACCTGAGTAAATACGAAATGCAGTTTTAAAATGATGACTTCATTTATTGAGGGAAAAAGCTATCCAAACCGACCTTGGTGAACTTCCAATTGTGACCCCGAGTTCTACTAACAAAACTTGAGGTTTTTATGAAATGAACCAAGAGCAAACTCCAGTAAAATGCAAAAGGAGGCTTTATTTCTGAAGCGGGAAACCCCCCAACAGAGCTGGCAACAGTGCAAAGTCCGCAATCCAAAATCAGAGTCCAAGGGGCGAAATCCAGAGTCATGCACAGGGCACCAATCACAAAAATCCTTGTCAGACAAAAAGAGGTAAAAAAAACAAGAATGCGGTAACAGTACAGGGAATAGGCAAAGCTCGATATCAAGGACGGTCCAGTCAGAAAGATAAATCACTATGAATCAAGGCGAGAGAAGCATGGCACTGGAAACAAGGAAGAACGATCTGACAAGGAAGTGAATAAAACAGACATCTTATATACACATCTGGGGAGAACACATGACCAGGAAGAACAGGTGCAATCAATGGTAACAATCAGGGAGTGACACATTAGGAGTAAACTAATTACATGAATTTGGCTGAAGCCAAAACGCAGACAGGGATCACAAGACAAACCTATGAACAGAACAACAGCTCCGGTCAAGGAGTACTAAAGTGTATAGATTAGAGAAAGGAAAGTGCAAAGTATTTGTGGAGATCCACAGAAAATAGCAGGAGAGATAATTGGGGATAGGCAAGGAGACGGAGATGAATAGGGCGACTGCTGAGAGATCATTAGTCAATTAGTAAGTGCAGCTATACAATCCCGAGTGCTTGTCAGTAAGTTAGTCAAAATATACTAAGTTAGTGTGGGTTAGTAATTGGCGAAAACAATAAACTGTTAGTATGTGTTAGTAAAATAGTAAAGTAAGAGGAAGGAAGAACACGAGATTAAAGCTGCAAGCAGCGTTGAACGGGCCCTCACCCCAATGCGCGCGTTGGGGTTTGTGGTGGGATGCTGATGGGTGCAGCTGTGCACTCACGACCATTGAACATGTCAAGTGCCGGCCCCAACCTGAGAGAAAGTGTGGAGCGAATCGGACAAAGCTGAAGGTATTATGATAAGTTGATACTTCATCTACCAGAAGTTGCTCAGAGTGTAAGCATATTTGGGCAGGTGCATTCAGGGGCAGACCCTAAGCACAAATGTGAAGTATTGAGCAAATCGGCCAATTTCAACGTAAAATATGGCATTTTCTGTTTCCATAAGGGGGCATGATGAGGTAGATTGTTTAGCAGCACATCAAGGCGTTCAGTGTGGAGCTTTAACCATATACAGGAATTTTGAATCAATTTGGATGAAGTATGAGGGAGAGGGAGTAGCTGGAATGTGTTTGGCGAGGCATCTGAAATGGGGACACCATGGCGGCCAGGCCCATTAAGCGACAGACATGCAGAGCACTACGTTTGATCAGCATGGTCTCTTGATGATCTGAAATAAATATTACGTTGAATGGACAGAATCGCTAGGAGGAGTTCGTTAAAATGCAATATGTGGAAATCCGGCCAAAATGACACATTAAAATTAAAATGGCTGACTTCCTGTTTGGAATTGACCGAAGGTGCCAGAGACTTTTTTGTTCGAATTGGCAACATACACGTGTACCAATTTTCATTTTCTTATTCCAAAAAAACCCTTATGGGGAGGGGTTTTTCAAAATTTCAAGGGGGCGCTATCGAGGCATGTTGTTGCCCTCATGGGCAACGCCCCAATCAAATGTGAGAGCTCACCATCCTTGACCGGCAGATCAATTTGCATGATGATAAGAATTCATTAAGAACATCAAAAACACAAACGTATTTTCATGGCGAGGGATTCATTGTCACCGCATCGCCACAAGGATGCCATTACTCAAAGCATCACAGTATTCGTAAGGTAGTTTATGCAACTTCTTCTACATGTTATACAGGGGGAATAAAGTTGATGGGTTCAACCATGTGTCATCAGTACAAGTGAAAGTAAAAACTGGTCACTTCCTGTTAGTAGCCATGCCCACTGACCTACAGACTTGCAGAGCACAACTTTTAATCAGCATAGTCACTCAATGTTTTTTTAATAAACCTGGTTTTGAATGGATGAAATCTCTAGGAGGAGTGCGTTAAAATACAATATGTGGAAATCAGGCAAAAATGACACGTTAATATCAAAATGGCCGACTTCCTGTTTGGAGAAGACAAATGATGCCGGAGACTTTTCTTTGCATCTTGGCCAAATACACATGTGTACCAATTTTCATCTTTCTACTCCAAAAAAACCCCTATGGGGAGGGGTTTTTGAAAATTTCAAGGGGGTGCTATCGAGGCATTTTGCTGCCCTTATCGGCAAAGCCCATATCTCATGTGAGAGCTTGCCACCCTTGACCTGTCTATCAATTTTTATGATGATACAAGTTTATTAAAGACATCAAAAACCCAATCGTATTTTCATGGCGAGGGATGGATAGTCGCCGGGTCATTACACGGACGCCATTATGCATAGCTTTATATTATTCATTAGGTAGCTTCACCAATTTGTTCTGCATGTAATAGAGGTGAACTGAGGTTGATTTGATTAAGTATGTGTCCTCAGTACAAGTGAAAGTAATAACTGGTAACTTCCTGTTACCACAGGGGGGCGCTAGTAGCAAAGTGGAAATTGAATGCATTTTCACGTTCAGGGCGGAGCAATGATCATGTCCAGCAAGTTTGAAGCTACTACAGTAAAGTATGTGGGCGTGAGAGCATTGGGAATCCCGAACATATTTTCATGGCGAGGCATCCAAAGTCGCCGCTTCGCCACACGGATGCCATTACTCGTACCTATACAGCGTTTACAATGTAGCTTCATCAACTTGTTTTACTTGTTTTAAAAGTAGAATGAAGTTGATGGGTTCAACAATGTGTCATCAGTACAAGTGGAAGTAACGAGTGGTCACTTCCTGTTACCACCGGGGGGCGCTATTAGCAAAGTGGGAAGTTAATATATCACAATGTTCAGGGCGGCGGCCTCATCATGTTCAGCAAGTTTGAAGCTTCTAAAGTCAAGAATTTGGCTGTGAGAGCGTTGTGAAATTTTTTCCTCAAGTCACAAAAGTTTGTCACGCCGTAACAGCCACGCCCTTTGACTTACAGATCTGCAGAGCACAACTTTTGATCAGCTAGGTCTCACAATAATCTCTACCAAATTTGAAGTCGATTGGGCGAAATCCCAAGGAGGAGTTCGTTTTAAAATTCAGAAATTCAAATCAAAATGGCCGACTTCCTGTTGAGTTTATGGCGTGGCTCCAATGAAGTTTTTTGTATGCCTTGTTACAAAGCATATAACTATCAAATTTCGTCTGCTTACAACAAAGTAACCGAATTTCCCTATGGGAATTTTGAAACGTGTATAGGGGGCGCTATTTCGGCATTTGGGGTCGCATCTGCGCGATCGCACAAAAATATCAAATTTCGGATGGGGCCGGACGTATCTGGAAAGTTAGACGCGTTTTCACTATTGGGAAAAGGGGGAAATTGGCCCTTGAAATGACGGAGGAATAATAATAATAATTAAAGCTGCAAGCAGCTTTGAACGGGCCCTCGCCCCCATGCGCACGTTGTGGTTTGTGGTGAGATCCTGACGGGTGCAGCTGTGCACTCACGACCATTGGACATGTCAAGTGCCGGCCCCAACCTGAGAGAAAGTGTCGAGCGAATCGGACAAAGCTGAAGGAATTATAATTAGTTGATACTTCATCCACCAGAAGTCGCTCAGAGTGTAACCAAATTTGGGCAGGTGCATTCAGGGGCAGACCTTAAGCACAAATGTGAAGTTTTGAGCAAATCGGCCAATTTCAACGTAAAATATGCCATTTTCTGTTTCCCTAAGGGGGCATGATGAGGTAGATTGTTTCGCACCACATCAAGGCGTTCCGGGTGGAGATTTTACCACATACAGGAATTTTGAATCCATTTGGATGAAGTATGAGGGAGAGGGAGCAGCTTGAATGTGTTTGGCGAAGCATCTGTAATGGGAACACCATGGCGGCCAGGCCCATTAAGCAACAGACATGCAGAGCAATACATTTGATCAGCATGGTCTCTTGATGATCTGAAATAAATATTATGTTGAATGGACAGAATCGCTAGGAGGAGTTCGTTAAAATGCAATATGTGGAAATCGGGCCAAAATGACACATTAAAATCAAAATGGCTGACTTCCTGTTTGGAATTGACCAAAGGTGCCAGAGACTTTTTTGGTTGAATTGGCAAAATACACATTTGTACCAATTTTCATTTTCTTATTCCAAAAAAACCCTTATGGGGAGGGGTTTTTCAGAATTTCAAGGGGGCGCTATCGAGGCATGTTGTTGCCCTCATGGGCAACGCCCCAATCAGATGTGAGAGCTCACCATCCTTGACCAGCAGATCAATTTGCATGATGAAAAGAATTCATTAAGAACATCAAAAACACAAACGTAGTTTCATGGCGAGGGATCCATTGTCACCGCATCGCCACACGGACGCCATTACTCGAAGCATTACAGCATTCATAAGGTAGTTTATTCAACTGCTTCTTCATGTTGTACAGGGGGAATAAAGTTGATCGGTTCAACTATGTGTCATCAGCACAAGTGAAAGTAAAAACTGGTCACTTCCTGTTAGTGGCCACGCCCACTGAGCTACAGACCTGCAGAGCACAACTTTTGATCAACATGCTCTTTTGATGTTTACTAACCAAGGTGGTTTTGATTGGATGAAATCTCTAGGAGGAGTGCGTTAAAATACAATGTGTGGAAATCAGGAAAAAATGACACGTTAAAATCAAAATGGCCGACTTCCTGTTTGGAGTAGACAAATGATGCCAGAGACTTTTTTGTCCGTCTTGGCCAAATAAACATGTGTACCAATTTTCATTTTCCTAACCCAAAAAAACCCCTATGGGGAGGGGTTTTTGAAAATTTCAAGGGGGCGCTATCGAGGCATTTTGCTGCTCTCATGGGCAAAACCCAAATCAGATGTGAGAGCTTGACACATTTGACCTGTCAATCAGTTTTTATGATGATACAAGTTTATTAAAGGCATCAAAAACCCAAACGTATTTTCATGGCGAGGGATGGAAAGTCGCTGCATCACTACGCAAACGCCATTATGCGTAGCTTCACAGTATTCATAAGGTAGCTTCATCTATTTGTTCTGTATGTAATAGAAGTGGAATGAGGTTGGTGTGTTCAACTATGTGTCATCAGTACAAGTGAAAGCAATAACTGGTCCCTTCCTGTTACCACAGGGGGGCGCTACGAGCAAAGTGGGAATTTAATGTATCTGGATGTTCAGGGCAGAGCAATGATCATGTCCAGCAAATTTGAAGCTACTACAGTCAAGTATGTGGGCGTGAGAGCATTGGGAATCCCCAACGTATTTTCATGGCGAGGGATCCAAAGTCGCCGCTTCGCCAAACAGACGCCATTACTCGTAGCTACACAATGTTCATAATGTAGCTTCAGCAACTTGTTGTGAATGTTTTACAAGAAGAAAGAAGTTGATTGGTTCAACATTGTGCCATCAGTCCCAGTGGAAGTAATGAGTGGTCACTTCCTGTTACCACAGGGGGGCGCTATTAGCAAAGTGAAAAGTTAGTATGTCAGGCCGTTCAGGGCGGTGCCCTCATCATGTTCAGCAAGTTTGAAGCTACTCCAATCAAGTATTTGGGTTTGAGATTGTTGTGAAATTTTTCCCTCAAGTCACTAAAATTTGTCACGCCCTAGCAGCCACGCCCTTTGACCTACAGATCTGCAGAGCACAACTTTTAATCAGGTTGGTTTCTCGATGATGTTTACGAAATTTGAAGCCATTCCGACGAAATCCCGAGGAGGAGTTCGTTTTAAAATTCAAAAATTCAAATCAAAATGGCCGACTTTCTGATGGGTTTAGGGCGTGACTCCAATGAAGTTTTTTGTATGCCTTGTTACAAGGCACATAACAACTGAATTTCGTCTGCCTACGACAAAGTAGCCGAATTTCCCTATGGGAATTTTTAAACGTGTTTAGGGGGCGCTATTTCGACATTTGGGGTCGAACCTGTGCGACCGCCCAAAAATATTGAATTTCGGATCCGGCCGGACGAATCGGGAAAGTTAGACGCGTTTTCACAACTGGGAAAGGGGCGAAATTTGCCTTTGTAAAATCGGAAGAATAATAAAAAAAAAATTATAATAATAATAATAATTAAAGCTGCAAGCAGCGTTGAACGGGCCCTCGCCCCCATGCGCACGTAGGGGTTGTGGTGAGATCATCACGGGTGCAGCTCTGCACTCTCGACCACTGGACAGGTCAAGTGTGGGCCCCAACCTGAGAGAAAGTGTCGAGTGAATTGGGCCAAGCTGAAGGAGTTATGATAGGTTGATACTTCATCCACCAGAAGGCGCTCAGAGTGTAACCAAATTTGGGCAGGTGCATTCAGGGGCAGACCCTAAGCACAAAAGTGAAGTTTTGAGCGAATCGGCCAGATTCTACGTAAAATGTGGCATTCTCTGTTTTCATAAGGGGGCATGATGAGCTAGATTGTGTAGCAGCACATCGAGGCGTTCAGGGTGGGGATTTCACTACATACAGGAATTTTGAATCCATTTGGATGAAGTATGAGGGAGAGAGAGCAGCTCGAATGTGTTTGGCGAGGCATCTGAAATGGGGACACCATGGCGGCCAGGTCCATTTAGCGACAGACATGCAGAGCACTAGTTTTGATCAGCACGGTCTCTTGATGATCTGAAATAAATATTAGGTTTATTGGACAGAATCGCTAGGAGGAGTTTGTTAATATGCAATATGTGGAAATCGGGCCAAAATGACACATTAAAATCAAAATGGCTGACTACCTGTTTGGAATTTATCCATGGTCCCAGAGACTTTTTTGTTCACATTGGCAACATACACATGTGTACCAATTTTCATTTTCTAATTCCAAAAAAACCCCTAAGGGGAGGGGTTTTTCAAAATACCAAGGGGGCGCTATCGAGGCATTTTGCTGCCCTCATGGGCACCGCCCCAATCAGATGTGAGAGCTTCCCACCCTTGACCGGCATATCAATTTCCATGATGATACGAGTTCATTAAGAACATCAAAAACACAAACGTATTTTCATGGCGAGGGATCCATTGTCACCGCATCGCCACATGGACGCCATTTCTCGAAGCATCAAAGCATTCGTAAGGTAGTTTAAGCAACTTCTTTTACATGTTGTACAGGGGGAATAAAGTTGATGGGTTTAACTATGTGTCATCAGTACAAGTGAAAGTAAAAACTGGTCACTTCCGGTTAGTAGCCACGCCCACTGACCTTCAGACCTGCAGAGCACAACTTTAGATCAGCATGGTCTTTCAATGTTTATTAATGCATCTGGTTTTGAATGGATGAAATCTCTAGGAGGAGTGCGTTAAAATACAATATGTGGAAATCAGGCAAAAATGGCACGTTAAAATCAAAATGGCCGACTTCCTGTTTGGAGTAGACAAATGATGTCAAAGACTTTTTTGTGCGTCTTGGCCAAATACACGTGTACTAATTTTCGTCTTTCTACTCCAAAAAAACCCCTATGGGGAGGGGTTTTTGAAAATTTCAAGGGGGCGCTATCGAGGCATTTTGCTGCCCTCATGGGAAAAGCCCCAATCAGATGTGAGAGCTTCCCATCCTTGACCGGCATATTAATTTCCATGAAGATACGAATTCATTAAGAACATCAAAAACACAAGCATATTTTCATGGCGAGGGATCCATTGTCACCGCATCGCCACACAGACACCATTACTCGTAGCATCACAGTATTCGTAAGGTAGTTTAAGCAACTTCTTCTACATGTTGTACAGGGGGAAAAAAGTTGATGGGTTCAATTATATGTCATCAGTACAAGTGAAAGTAAGAACTGATCACTTCCTGTTAGTAGCCACGCCCACTGACCTACAGACCTGCAGAGCACAACTTTTGATCAGCATGGTCTTTCAATGTTTATTAATGCATCTGGTTTTGATTGGATGAAATCTCTAGGAGGAGTGCGTTAAAATACAATATGTGGAAATCAAGCAAAAATGACACGTTAAATTCAAAATGGCCGACTTCCTGTTTGGAGTAGACGAATGATGCCAGAGACTTTTTTTTGCGTCGTGACCAAATACAAATGTGTACCAATTTTCATTGTTCTACTCCAAAAAAACCCCTATGGGGAGGGGTTTTTGAAAATTTCAAGGGGGCGCTATCGAGGCTTTTTGCTGCCCTCATGGGCAAAGCCCCAATCAGATGTGAGAGCTTGCTACCCTTGACTTGTTTTTCAATTTTTATGATAATACAAGTTTATTGAAGACATCAAAAACCCAAACGTATTTTCATGGCGAGGGATGGATAGTCGCCGCGTCACCACACGAAGGCAATTATGTGTAGCTTCACAGCATTCATAGCGTAGCTTCACCAATTTGTTCAGCATGTAATAGAAGTGGAATGTGGTTGATGTGATAAAGTATGTGTCCTCAGTACAAGTGAAAGCAATAAGTGGTCACTTCCTATTACCATAGGGGGGCGCTAGTAGCAAAGTGGGAAGTTAATGCATCTGGACGTTCAGGGCGGAGCAATCATCATGTAGAGCAAGTTTGAAGCTACTACAATCAAGTATGTGGGCGTGAGAGCATTGGGAATCCCAAACATATTTTCATGGCGAGGGATCCAAAGTCGCCGCTTTGCCACACAGACGCCATTACTCGTAGCTTTACAGCGTTCATAAAGTAGCTTCAGTAACTTGTTCTGCATGTTTCAAAAGTAAAATGAAGTTGATGGGTTCAACAATGTGTCATCAGTACAAGTGGAAGTAACGAGTGGTCACTTCCTGTTACCACAGGGGGGCGCTATTAGTAAAGTGGGAAGTTAATACATCCGGGTGTTCCCGGCGTGTTCAGCAAGTTTGAAGCTTCTACAATCAAGTATTTGGGTGTGAGAGCATTGTGAAATTTTTTCCTCAAGTCACTATAATTTGTCACGCCCTAGCAGCCACGCCCATTGACCTACAGATCTGCAGAGCACAACTTTAAATCAGCTTGGTCTCTCAATGATGTGTACCAAATTTGAAGCCGATCCGGCGAAATCCCTAGGAGGAGTTCGTTTTAAAATTCAAAAATTCAAATCAAAATGGCTGACTTTCTGTTGGGTTTAGGGCGTGGCTCCAACGAAGTTTTTTTTATGCCTTGTTACAAAGCACATAAAAACTGAATTTCGTCTACCTAGGACAAAAAAACCGAATTTCCCTATGGGAATTTTGAAACGTGTTTAGGGGGCGCTATTTCGACATTTGGGGTCGAACTTGTGCGACCGGCCAAAAATATCGAATTTCGGATCCGGTCGGACGAATGGGGAAAGTTATACGCGTTTTCACAATTGGGAAAGGGGCGAAATTGGCCTTTGAAAAATCGGAAGAATAATTAAAAAAAAAAAAAAATAATAATAATAATAAACAGCGCGATTTCAATAAGGCCCTCCGCAGACGACTTGCAGTCGGCTCGGGCATTAATTAAAGCTGCAAGCAGCGTTGAACGGGCCCTCGCCCCCATGCTCACGTTGGGGTTGTGGTGAGATCCTGACGGGTGCAGCTGTGCACTCACGACCATTGGACAGGTCAAGTGCCGGCCCCAACCTGAGAGAAAGTGTCGAGCGAATCGGACAAAGCTGAAGGAGTTATGATAAGTTGATACTTCATCCACCAGAAAGCGCTCAGAGTGTAGCCACATTTGGGCAGGTGCATTCATATGTTTGGCGAGGCATCTGAAATGGGGACACCATGGCGGCCAGGCCCTTTTAGCGACAGACATGCAGAGCACTACTTTTGGTCAGCATGGTCTCTTGATGATCTGAAATAAATATTAGGTTGATTGGATGGAATCGCTAGGAGGAGTTCTTTAAAATGCCATATGTGGAAATCGGGCCAAAATGACACATTAAAATCAAAATGGCTGACTTCCTGTTTGGAATTGACTGATGGTGCCAGAGACTTTTTTGTTCGAATTGGCAACATACACGTGTGTACCAATTTTCATTTTCCTATTCCAAAAAAACCCTTATGGGGAGGGGTTTTTCAAAATTTCAAGGGGGCGCTATCAAGGCATTTTGCTGCCCTCATGGGCACCGCCCAAGCAATTGTTGGAGCTCACCATCCTTGACCGGCAGATCAATTTGCATGATGATACGAATTCATTTAGAACATCAAAAACACAAACGTATTTTCATCGCGAGGTCATCGTGTCATCAGTACAAGTGAAAGTAAAAACTGGTCATTTCCTGATAGTGGCCACGCCCACTGACCTGCAGACCTGCAGAGCACAACTTTTGATCAACATGGTCTCTTGATGTTTACTGAAAAATGTGGTTTTGATTGGATGAAATCTCAAGGAGGAGTGCGTTAAAATACAATGTGTGGAAATCAGGCAAAAATGACACGTTAAAATCAAAATGGCTGACTTCCTGTTTGGAGTAGACCAATGATGCCAGAGACTTTTTTGTGCGTCTTGGCCAAATACACATGTGGACCAATTTTCATCTTGCTACTGCCGAAAAACTCCAATGGGGAGGGGTTTTTTAATATTTTAAGGGGGCGCTATCGAGGCATTTTGCTGCACTCAAGGGCAAACCCCCAATACAACGTGAGAGCTTGCCACCCTTGACCTGTCTATCGATTTTTATGATGATACAAGTTTATTAAAGGCATCAAAAACCTAAACGTATTTTCATGACGAGGGGTGGATAGTCGCCGCATCACTACACGGACGCAATTATGCGTAGCTGCACAGCATTTATGAGGTAGCTTCATTAATTTGTTCTGCATGTAACAGAAGTGGAATGAGGTTGATGTGTTCAACTATGTGTCATCAGTAGAAGTGAAAATAATAACTGGACACTTCCTGTTACCACAGGGGGGCGCTAGTAGCAAAGTGGAAAGTTAATGCATCAGGACGTTCAGTGCAGAGCAATTATTATGAGTAAAATAATAAAAATTAAAGTTTAATGAAGTAAAATTGAAGCTGCAAGCAGCGTTGCATGGGCCCTCGCCCCCATGTGCACGTTGGGGTTGTGGTGAGATCATGACGGGTGCAGCTGGGCACTCACGACCACTGGACAGGTCAAGTGCCGGCCCCAACCTGAGAGAAAGTGTAGAGTGAATCGGACAATGCTGAAGGAGTTATGATAAGTTGATATTTCATCCACCAGAAGGCGCTCAGAGTGTAACCAAATTTGGGCAGGTGAGTTCAGGGGCAGATACTAAGCACAAATGTGAAGTTTTGAGCAAATCGGCCAATTTCAACGTAAAATGTGGCATTCTCTATTTCCATAAAGGGGCGCAATGAGCAAGATTGTTTAACAGCACATCGAGGCGTTCAGGGTGGGGCTTTCACTACGTCCAGGAATTTTGAATCCATTTGGATGAAGTATGAGGGAGAGAGAGCAGCTCGAATGTGTTCGGCGAGGCATCTGAAATGGGGACACCGTGGCGGCCAGGTCCATTTAACAACAGACATGCAGAGCTCTACTTTTGATCAGCAGGGTCTATTGATGGTCTGAAGAAAATATTAGGTTGATTGGACGGAATCGCTAGGAGGAGTTCGTTAAAATGAAATATGTGGAAATCGGGCCAAAATGACTCATAAAAATCAAAGTGGCTGACTTCCTGTTTGGAATTGACCGATGGTGCCGGAGACTTTTTTGTTCGAATAGGCAACATAGACATGTGAATCCATTTTCATTTACCTATTCCAAAAAAACCCCTATAGGGAGGGGTTTTTTAAAATTTCAAGGGGGCGCTATCGAGGCATTTTGCTGCCCTCATGGGCACCGCCCCAATCAGATATTGGAGTTTGCCACTCTTGACCAGCATATCAATTTGCATGATGATACGAATTCATTTGGAACATGAAAAACCCAAACGTATTTTCATGGCGAGGGATCCATTGTCACCGCATCGCCACACAGACGCCATTACTCAAAGCATCACAGCATTTGTAAGGCAGTTTAAGCAAGTTCTTCTGCATGTTGTACAGGGGTAATAAAGTTGATGGGTTCAACTATGTGTCATCAGTACAAGTGAAAGTAGAAACTGGTCACTTCCTGTTAGTAGCCACGCCCACTGACCTACAGACCTGCAGAGCACAACTTTAGATCAGCATGGTCTTTCAATGTTTTTTAATAAATCTGGTTTTGAATGGATGAAATCTCGAGGAGGAGTGCGTTAAAATACAATATGTGGAAATCAGGAAAAAATGGCACGCTAAAATCAAAATGGCTGACTTCCTGTTTGGAGAAGACAAATGTTGTCAGAGACTTTTTGTGCGTCTTGGCAAAATGCACGTGTACCAATTTTCATCTTTCTACTCCAAAAAAACCCCTATGGGGAGGGTTTTTTAAAAATTTCAAGGGGGTGCTATCGAGGCACGTTGCTGCCCTTATGGGCAACGCCCCAATCAGATGTGAGAGCTCACCACTTTTGACCGGCATATCAATTTCTATGATGATACGAATTCATTAAGAACATCAAAAACCCAAACGTATTTTCATGGCGAGGGATCCATTGTCACCGCATCGCCACACGGACGCCATTACTCGAAGCATCACAGCATTTGTAAGGTAGCTTAAGCAACTTCTTCTCCATGTTATACATGGGGAATAAAGTTGATGGGTTCAACCATGTGTCATCAGTACAAGTGAAAGTAAAAACTGGTCACTTCCTGTTAGCGGCGACACCCACTGACCTACAGACCTGCAGAGCACAAATTTTGATCAACATCGTCTCTTTATGTTTACTAATAAATGTGGCTTTGATTGGATGAAATGTCTAGGAGAAGTGCGTTAAA
This sequence comes from Gymnothorax reevesii, assembly GCA_029721435.1. Lineage (NCBI taxonomy): Eukaryota > Metazoa > Chordata > Actinopteri > Anguilliformes > Muraenidae > Gymnothorax > Gymnothorax reevesii. The sequence goes on from CM056585.1 coordinate 39,794,154, forward strand.
ATACAATGTGTGGAAATAGGGCAAAAATGACACGTTAAAATCAATATGGCTGACTTCCTGTTTGGAGTAGACAAATCATGCCAGAGACTTTTTTGTGCGTCTTGGTCAAATACACGTGTACCAATTTTCATTTTCCTACTTCAAAAAAAACCCTATGGGGAGGGGTTTTTGAAAATTTCAAGGGGGCGCTATCGAGGCATTTTGCTGCCCTCATGGGCAAAGCCCCAATCAGATGTGAGAGCTTGCCACCTTTGACCTGTCTATCAATTTTTATGATGATACAAGTTTATTAAAGACATCAAAAACCCAAACGTATTTTCATGGCGAGGGATGGATAGTCGCTACGTCACTACTCGGACGCCATTATGCGTAGCTTTACAGCATTCGTAAGGTAGCTTCACCAATTTGTTCTGCATGTAATAGAAGTGGAATGAGGTTGATTTGATTCAGTATGTGTCCTCAGTACAAGTGAAAGTAATAACTGGTCACTTCCTGTTACCACAGGGGGGTGCTAGTAACACAGTGGAAATTTAATGCATTTAGACATTCAGGGCGAAGCAATGATCATGTCCAGCAAGTTTGAAGCTACTACAGTCAAGTATGTGGGCGTGAGAGCATTGGGAATCCCAAACATATTTTCATGGCGAGGCATCCAAAGTCGCCGCTTCGCCACACGGACGTCATTACTCGTAGCTATACAGCGTTTACAATGTAGCTTCATCAACTTGTTCTGCATGTTTTAAAACTAGAATGAAGTTGATGGGTTCAACAATGTGTCATCAGTACAAGTGGAAGTAACGAGTGGTCACTTCCTGTTACCATCGGGCGGTGCTATTAGGAAAGTGGAAAGTTAATATATCATAGTGTTCAGGGCGGCGCCTTCATTATTTTCAGCAAGTTTGAAGCTTCTAAAATCAAATGTTTGGATGTGAGAGCATTGTGAAATTTTTTCCTCAAGTTACTAAAATTTGTCACACCCTAGCAGCCACGCCCTTTGACCTGCAGATCTGCAGAGCACAACTTTTGATCACCTTGGTCTCACAATGATCTCTACCAAATTTGACGTTGATTCGGCGAAATCCCTAGGAGGAGTTCGTTTTAAAATTCAAAAATTCAAATCAAAATGGCCGACTTTCTGTTGGGTTTAGGGCGTGGCTCCAATGGAGTTTTTTGTATGCCTTGTTACAAAGCATATAGCTACCAAATTTTGTTTGCCTACGACAAAGTAACCGAATTTCCCTATGGGAATTTTGAAACGTGTTTAGGGGGTGCTATTTCGGCATTTGGGGTCAAACCTGTATGACCGCATAAAAATTTCGGATGAGGCCGGACGTCTGTGGAAAGTTAGACTCGTTTTCACCATTGGGAAAGGGGCGAAATTGGCCCTTGAAATGTCGGAGGAATAATAATAATAATTAAAGCTGCAAGCAGCGTTGAACGGGCCCTCGCCCCCATGCACACATTGGGGTTGTGGTGAGATCCTGACGGGTGCAGCTGTGCACTCACGACCATTGGACAGGTCAAGTGCCTACCTCAACCTGAGAGAAAGGACTAGCGAATTGGACAAAGCTGAAGGAGTTATGATAAGTTGATACTTCATCCACCAGAAGGCGCTCAGAGTGTAACCAAATTTGGGCAGGTGCATTTAGGGGCAGACCCTAAGCGCAAATGTGAAGTTTTGAGCAAATCGGCCAATTTCAACGTAAATTGTCGCATTTTCTGTTTCCATAATGGGGCATGATGAGCTAGATTGTTTAGCAGCACATCGAGGCTTTCAGGGTGGGGCTTTTACCATGTACAGGAATTTTGAACCCATTTGGATGAAGTATGAGGGAGAGCGAGCAGCTCGAATGTGTTTGGTGAGGCATCTGAAATGGGGGAACCAGGGCGGCCAGGCCCATTTAGCGACAGACATGCAGAGCACTACTTTTGGTCAGCATGGTCTCTTGATGATCAGAAATAAGTATGAGGTTGATTGGACGGAATCGCTAGGAGTTCTTTAAAATGCAATATGCGGAAAATGGGCCAAAATGACACAGTAAAATCAAAATGGCTGGCTACCTGTTTGGAATTGACCAATGGTGCCAGAGACTTTTTTGTTTGAACTGGCAAGATACACATGTGTATCAATTTTCATTCTCCTATACCCAAAAAACCCTTATGGGGAGGGGTTTTTCAAAATTTCAAGGGGGCGCTATCGAGGCATTTTGCTGTCCTCATGGGCACCGCCCCAATCAGATGTTGGAGCTCACCACCCTTGACCAGCATATCAATTTGCATGATGATACGAATTCATTAAGAACATCAAAAACACAAACGTATTTTCATGGCGAGGGATCCAGTGTCACTGCATCGCCACACGGACGCCATTACTCGAAGCATCACAGCATTCGTAAGGTAGTTTAAGCAACTTCTTCTACATGTTGTACAGGGGGAAATAAAGTGGATGGGTTCAACTATATGTCATCAGTACAAGTGAAAGTAAAAACTGGTCACCTCCTGTTTGGAGCCACGCCCATTGACCTACAGACCTGCAGAGAACAACTTTTGATCAGCATGGTCTCTCAATGTTTAGTAAATAAATCTGGTTTTGAAAGGATGAAATCTCTTGGAGGAGTGCGTTAAAAAACAATATGTGGAAATCAGGCAAAAATGACACGTAAAAATCAAAATGGCCGACTTCCTGTTTGGAGTAGACGAATGATGCCAAGACTTTTTTTTGCGTTCTGGCCAAATACATATTTGTACCAATTTTCATCTTTCTACTCCAAAAAAACCCCTATGGGGAGGGGTTTTTGAAAATTTAAAGGGGGCGCTATTGAGGCATTTTGCTGCCCTCATGGGCAAAGTCCCAATCAGATGTGAGAGCTTGGCACCCTTAACCGGCATATCAATTTCCATGATGATAGGAATTCATTAAAAACGTCAAACACCCAAACGTATTTTCATGGCGAGGGATCCATTGTCACCGCATCGCCACACGGACGCCATTACTGGAAGCACCACAGCATTCATAAGGAAGTTTAAGCAACTTCTTCTCCATATTGTACATGGGACATAAAGTTCATGGGTTCAACTATATGTCATCAGTACAAGTGAAAGTTAAAACTGGTCACCTCCTGTTTGGAGCCACGCCCACTGACCTACAGACCTGCAGAGCACAACTTTTGATCAGGATGGTCTTTCAATGTTCATTAATAAATCTGGTTATGAATGGATGAAATTTCTAGGAGGAGTGCGTTAAAATACCATCTGTGGAAATCAGAAAAAAATGACACGTTAAAATCAAAATGGCCGACTTCCTGTTTGGAGTAGACAAATCATGCCAGAAACTTTTTTGTCCGTCTTGGCCAAAGAAACATGTGTACCAATTTTCATCTTCCTAACCCAAAAAAACCCCTATGGGGAGGGGTTTTTGAGAATTTCAAGGGGGCGCTATCGAGGCATTTTGCTGCTCTCATGGGCAAAACCCTAATCAGATGTGAGAGCTTGACACATTTGACCTGTCAATCAGTTTTTATGATGATACAAGTTTATTAAAGGCATCAAAAACCCAAACGTATTTTCATGGCGAGGGATGGAAAGTCGCTGCATCACTACGCAAACGCCATTATGCGTAGCTTCACAGTATTCTTAAGGTAGCTTCATCTATTTGTTCTGCATGTAATAGAAGTGGAATGAGGTTGGTGTGTTCAACTATGTGTCATCAGTACAAGTGAAAGCAATAACTGGTCACTTCCTGTTACCACAGGGGGGCGCTAGGAGTAAAGTGGGAATTCAATGTATCTGGATGTTCAGGGCAGAGCAATGATCATGTCCAGCAAATTTGAAGCTACTACAGTCAAGTATGGGGGCGTGAGAGCATTGGGAATCCCAAACGTATTTTCATGGCGAGGGATCCAAAGTCGCCGCTTCGCCAAACGGACGTCATTACTCGTAGCTTCACAATGTTCATAATGTAGCTTCAGCAACTTGTTGTGAATGTTTTACAAGAAGAAAGAAGTTGATTGGTTCAACATTGTGCCATCAGTCCCAGTGGAAGTAATGAGTGGTCACTTCCTGTTACCACAGGGGTGCGCTATTAGCAAAGTGAAAAGTTAGTATATCAGGCCGTTCAGGGCGGTGCCCTCATCATGTTCAGCAAGTTTGAAGCTACTACAATCAAGTATTTGGGTTTGAGATTGTTGTGAAATTTTTCCCTCAAGTCACTAAAATTTGTCACGCCCTAGCAGCCACGCCCTTTGACCTACAGATCTGCAGAGCACAACTTTTAATCAGGTTGGTTTCTCGATGATGTTTACGAAATTTTAAGCCGTTCCGACGAAATCCCTAGGAGGAGTTTGTTTTAAAATTCAAAAATTCTAATCAAAATGGGCGACTTTCTGATGGGTTTAGGGCGTGGCTCCAATGAAGTTTTTTGTATGCCTTGTTACAAGGCACATAACAACTGAATTTCGTCTGCCTACGACAAAGTAGCCGAATTTCCCTATGGGAATTTTTAAACGTGTTTAGGGGGCGCTATTTCGACATTTGGGGTCGAACCTGTGCGACCGCCCAAAAATATCGAATTTCGGATCCGGCCGGACGAATCGGGAAAGTTAGACGCGTTTTCACAACTGGGAAAGGGGCGAAATTTGCCTTTGTAAAATCGGAAGAATAATAAAAAAAAAAAAAATAATAATAATAATTAAAGCTGCAAGCAGCGTTGAACGGGCCCTCGCCCCCATGCGCACGTTGGGGTTGTGGTGAGATCATCACGGGTGCAGCTGTGCACTCTCGACCACTGGACAGGTCAAGTGCCGGCCCCAACCTGAGAGAAAGTGTCGAGTGAATCGGGCCAAGCTGAAGGAGTTATGATAGGTTGATACTTCATCCACCAGAAGGCGCTCAGAGTGTAACCAAATTTGGGCAGGTGCATTCAGGGGCAGACCCTAAGCACAAAAGTGAAGTTTTGAGCAAATCGGCCAGTTTCTACGTAAAATGTGGCATTCTCTGTTTTCATAAGGGGGCATGACGAGCTAGATTGTGTAGCGGCACATCGAGGCGTTCAGGGTGGGGATTTCACTACATACAGGAATTTTGAATCCATTTGGATGAAGTATGAGGGAGAGAGAGCAGCTCGAATGTGTTTGGCGAGGCATCTGAAATGGGGACACCATGGCGGCCAGGTCCATTTAGCGACAGACATGCAGAGCACTAGTTTTGATCAGCATGGTCTCTTGATGATCTGAAATAAATATTAGGTTTATTGGACAGAATCGCTAGGAGGAGTTTGTTAATATGCAATATGTGGAAATCGGGCCAAAATGACACATTAAAATCAAAATGGCTGACTACCTGTTTGGAATTTATCCATGGTCCCAGAGACTTTTTTGTTCACATTGGCAACATACACATGTGTACCAATTTTCATTTTCTAATTCCAAAAAAACCCCTAAGGGGAGGGGTTTTTCAAAATACCAAGGGGGCGCTATCGAGGCATTTTGCTGCCCTCATGGGCACCGCCCCAATCAGATGTGAGAGCTTCCCACCCTTGACCGGCATATCAATTTCCATGATGATACGAGTTCATTAAGAACATCAAAAACACAAACGTATTTTCATGGCGAGGGATCCATTGTCACCGCATCGCCACATGGACGCCATTTCTCGAAGCATCAAAGCATTCGTAAGGTAGTTTAAGCAACTTCTTCTACATGTTGTACAGGGGGAATAAAGTTGATGGGTTCAACTATGTGTCATCGGTACAAGTGAAAGTAAAAACTGGTCACTTCCTGTTAGCGGCCACGCCCACTGACCTACAGACCTGCAGAGCACAACTTTTGATCAGCATGGTCTTTCAATGTTTATTAATGCATCTGGTTTTGAATGGATGAAATCTCTAGGAGGAGAGCGTTAAAATACAATATGTGGAAATCAGGCAAAAATGGCACGTTAAAATCAAAATGGCCGACTTCCTGTTTGGAGTAGACAAATGATGTCAAAGACTTTTTTGTGCGTCTTGGCCAAATACACATGTGTACTAATTTTCGTCTTTCTACTCCAAAAAAACCCCTATGGGGAGGGGTTTTTGAAAATTTCAAGGGGGCGCTATCGAGGCATTTTGCTGCCCTCATGGGAAAAGCCCCAATCAGATGTGAGAGCTTCCCATCCTTGACCGGCATATTAATTTCCATGAAGATACGAATTCATTAAGAACATCAAAAACACAAGCATATTTTCATGGCGAGGGATCCATTGTCACCGCATCGCCACGCAGACACCATTACTCGTAGCATCACAGTATTCGTAAGGTAGTTTAAGCAACTTCTTCTACATGTTGTACAGGGGGAAAAAAGTTGATGGGTTCAATTATATGTCATCAGTACAAGTGAAAGTAAAAACTGATCACTTCCTGTTAGTAGCCACGCCCACTGACCTACAGACCTGCAGAGCACAACTTTTGATCAGCATAGTCTCTCAATGTTTTGTAATAAATTTGGTTTTGATTGGATGAAATCTCTGGGAGGAGTGCGTTAAAATACAATATGTGGAAATCAAGCAAAAATGACACGTTAAATTCAAAATGGCCGACTTCCTGTTTGGAGTAGACAAATGATGCCAGAGACTTTTTTTTGCGTCGTGACCAAATACGCATGTGTACCAATTTTCATTGTTCTACTCCAAAAAAACCCCTATGGGGAGGGGTTTTTGAAAATTTCAAGGGGGCGCTATCGAGGCTTTTTGCTGCCTTCATGGGCAAAGCCCCAATCAGATGTGAGAGCTTGCTACCCTTGACTTGTTTTTCAATTTTTATGATAATACAAGTTTATTGAAGACATCAAAAACCCAAACGTATTTTCATGGCGAGGGATGGATAGTCGCCGCGTCACCACACGGACGCCATTATGTGTAGCTTCACAGCATTCATAGCGTAGCTTCACCAATTTGTTCAGCATGTAATAGAAGTGGAATGTGGTTGATGTGATAAAGTATGTGTCCTCAGTACAAGTGAAAGCAATAAGTGGTCACTTCCTATTACCATAGGGGGGCGCTAGTAGCAAAGTGGGAAGTTAATGCATCTGGACGTTCAGGGCGGAGCAATCATCATGTAGAGCAAGTTTGAAGCTACTACAATCAAGTATGTGGGCGTGAGAGCATTGGGAATCCCAAACATATTTTCATGGCGAGGGATCCAAAGTCGCCGCTTTGCCACACGGACGCCATTACTCGTAGCTTGACAGCGTTCATACAGTAGCTTCAGTAACTTGTTCTGCATGTTTCAAAAGTAAAATGAAGTTGATGGGTTCAGCAATGTGTCATCAGTTCAAGTGGAAGTAACGAGTGGTCACTTCCTGTTACCACAGGGGGGCGCTATTAGTAAAGTGGGAAGTTAATACATCAGGGTGTTCCCGGCGGCGCCCTTATCATATTCAGCAAGTTTGAAGCTTCTACAATTAAGTATTTGGGTGTGAGAGCATTGTGAAATTTTTTCCTCAAGTCACTATAATTTGTCACGCCCTAGCAGCCACGCCCATTGACCTACAGATCTGCAGAGCACAACTTTAAATCAGCTTGGTCTCTCAATGATGTGTACCAAATTTGAAGCCGATCCGGCGAAATCCCTAGGAGGAGTTCGTTTTAAAATTCAAAAATTCAAATCAAAATGGCCGACTTCCTGTTGGGTTTAGGGCGTGGCTCCAATGAAGTTTTTTTTATGCCTTGTTACAAAGCACATAAAAACTGAATTTCGTCTACCTAGGACAAAAAAACCGAATTTCCCTATGGGAATTTTGAAACGTGTTTAGGGGGCGCTATTTCGACAATTGGGGTCGAACTTGTGCGACCGCCCAAAAATATCGAATTTCGGATCCGGCCGGACGAATGGGGAAAGTTATACGCGTTTTCACAATTGGGAAAGGGGCGAAATTGGCCTTTGAAAAATCAGAAGAATAATAAAAAAAATAAAAAAAAAATAATAATAATAAAAAGCGCGATTTCAATAGGGCCCTCCGCAGACGACTTGCAGTCGGCTCGGGCCCTAATAATTAAAGCTGCAAGCAGCGTTGAACGGGCCCTCGCCCCAATGCGCGCGTTGGGGTTTGTGGTGAGATCCTGATGGGTGCAGCTGTGCACTCACGACCATTGAACATGTCAAGTGCCGGCCCCACCTGAGAGAAAGTGTGGAGCGAATCGGACAAAGCTGAAGGAATTATGATAAGTTGATACTTCATCTACCAGAAGTCGCTCAGAGTGTGAGCAAATTTGGGCAGGCGCATTCAGGGGCAGACCCTAAGCACAAATGTGAAGTTTTGAGCAAATCGGCCAATTTCAACGTAAAATATGGCATTCTCTGTTTCCATAAGGGGGCATGATGAGGTAGATTGTTTAGCAGCACATCAAGGCGTTCAGGGTGGAGCTTTTAAAATGTACAGGAATTTTGAATCCATTTGGATGAAGTATGAGGGAGAGGGAGCAGCTGGAATGTGTTTGGCGAGGCATCTGAAATGGGGACACCATGGCGGCCAGGCCCATTAAGCGACAGACATGCAGAGCTCTACGTTTGATCAGCATGGTGTGGCAACCCCTGGTCTCACGCCATAAGACAGGCTGCAGTGGGGGAGCAGACACACCCCTTCCTTCTAGGTGAGGTAGTGAACCACTGTTACCTCCCAGTTCACTCTCTGCAACCAATTGGCACGTGGGAGTGGTCACACCTGAGGCGAGTTGACTAATTACCCTGAGAGCTGTATTTAAGTGCAGCTACCCAGAGAGAAGCAGAGTTCACCAGGCTGGGGAAGTGAGAACACCGGGCCATCCAAACCTCAGCGGTAAGCGGCCAGTGGCCAAGTCTTTAACTGAAAGTAAAGAAGAGGACTTCCTTTTCTTTGGTTGAAGAGATTGTTGTGTTGACGGCCTCTGGGAGAAGAGTTGTTTGTCTGACAGGAACTGTCTGCTGGAAGGATTGAAAGCTTGTGCCTTGGAGCGGTGACAAGGCTGAAGAGGAGGGTGAGCTCGTCCCCCAGGCGGGGGAGACAAAGACACCCTAGGAACCCCCGGATGGGAGCGCCACCTACTGCGCGAAGCCTACCTCCGTTCGGAAGAACCTTTGTTTTTGGCCCAATCCCCCCTCCCCTCACTACTTCCTGCATTAATTAAACAGTATTTTGTTTGAAGACGGAAAACCTGTCTCGGTCATATATTCCCATGTGTAAAACCTACCACTGATTCCCCCGGGTTGCCACAATGGTCTCTTGATGATCTGAAATAAATATTACGTTGAATGGACTGAATCGCTAGGAGGAGTTCGTTAAAATGCAATATGTGGAAATCGGGCCAAAATGACGCATTAAAATCAAAATGGCTGACTTCCTGTTTGGAATTGACCGAAGGTGCCAGAGACTTTTTTTGTTCGAATTGGCAACATACACATGTGTACCAATTTTCATTTTCTTATTCCAAAAAAACCCTTATGGGGAGGGGTTTTTCAAAATTTCAAGGGGGCGCTATCGAGGCATGTTGTTGCCCTCATGGGCAACGCCCCAATCAAATGTGAGAACTCACCATCCTTGGCCGGCAGATCAATTTGCATGATGATAAGAATTCATTAAGAACATCAAAAACACAAACGTATTTTCATGGCGAGGGATCCATTGTCACCGCATCGCCACACGGACGCCATTACTCGAAGCAATACAGCATTCGTAAAGTAGTTTATGCAACTGCTTCTTGATGTTGTACAGGAGGAATAAAGTTGATCAGTTCAACTATGTGTCATCAGTACAAGTGAAAGTAAAAACTGGTCACTTCCTGTGAGTGGCCACGCCCACTGACCTACAGACCTGCAGAGCACAACTTTTGATCAACATGGTCTTTTGATGTTTAATAATAAAGGTGGTTTTGATTGGATGAAATCTCTAGGAGGAGTGCGTTAAAATACAATGTGTGGAAATCAGGAAAAAATGACACGTTAAAATCAAAATGGCCGACTTCCTGTTTGGAGTAGACAAATGATGCCAGAAACTTTTTTGTCCATCTTAGCCAAATAAACATGTGTACCAATTTTCATCTTCCTTACCCAAAAAAACCCCTATGGGGAGGGGTTTTTGAAAATTTCAAGGGGGCGCTATCGAGGCATTTTGCTGCTCTCATGGGCAAAACCCTAATCAGATGTGAGAGCTTGACACATTTGACCTGTCAATCAGTTTTTATGATGATACAAGTTTATTAAAGGCATCAAAAACCCAAACGTATTTTCATGGCGAGGGATGGAAAGTCGCTGCATCACTACGCAAACGCCATTATGCGTAGCTTCACAGTATTCATAAGGTAGCTTCATCTATTTGTTCTGCATGTAATAGAAGTGGAATGAGGTTGGTGTGTTCAACTATGTGTCATCAGTACAAGTGAAAGCAATAACTGGTCACTTCCTGTTACCACAGGGAGGTGCTAGGAGTAAAGTGGGAATTTAATGTATCTGGATGTTCAGGGCAGAGCAATGATCATGTCCAGCAAATTTGAAGCTACTACAGTCAAGTATGTGGTGTGAGAGCATTGGGAATCCCAAACGTATTTTCATGGCGAGGGATCCAAAGTCGCCGCTTCGCCAAACGGACGCCATTACTCGTAGCTACACAATGTTCATAATGTAGCTTCAGCAACTTGTTGTGAATGTTTTACAAGAAGAAAGAAGTTGATTGGTTCAACATTGTGCCATCAGTCCCAGTGGAAGTAATGAGTGGTCACTTCCTGTTACCACAGGGGGGCGCTATCAGCAAAGTGAAAAGTTAGTATATCAGGCCGTTCAGGGCGGTGCCCTCATCATGTCCAGCAAGTTTGAAGCTACTCCAATCAAGTATTTGGGTTTGAGATTGTTGTGAAATTTTTCCCTCAAGTCACTAAAATTTGTCACGCCCTAGCAGCCACGCCCTTTGACCTACAGATCTGCAGAGCACAACTTTTAATCAGGTTGGTTTCTCGATGATGTTTACGAAATTTTAAGCCGTTCCGACGAAATCCCTAGGAGGAGTTCGTTTTAAAATTCAAAAATTCAAATCAAAATGGCTGACTTTCTGATGGGTTTAGGGCGTGGCTCCAATGAAGTTTTTTGTATGCCTTGTTACAAGGCACATAACAACTGAATTTCGTCTGCCTACGACAAAGTAGCCGAATTTCCCTATGGGAATTTTTAAACGTGTTTAGGGGGCGCTATTTCGACATTTGGGGTCGAACCTGTGCGACCGCCCAAAAATATCGAATTTCGGATCCGGCCGGACGAATCGGGAAAGTTAGACGCGTTTTCACAACTGGGAAAGGGGCGAAATTTGCCTTTGTAAAATCGGAAGAATAATAAAAAAAAAATAAATAAATAAATAAATAAAATAAAATAATAATATTAATAATTAAAGCTGCAAGCAGCGTTGAACGGGCCCTCGCCCCAATGCGCGCGTTGGGGTTTGTGGTGAGATCCTGATGGGTGCAGCTGTGCACTCACGACCATTGAACATGTCAAGTGCCGGCCCCAACCTGAGAGAAAGTGTGGAGCGAATCGGACAAAGCTGAAGGAATTATGATAAGTTGATACTTCATCTACCAGAAGTCGCTCAGAGTGTGAGCAAATTTGGGCAGGTGCATTCAGGGGCAGACCCTAAGCACAAATGTGAAGTTTTGAGCAAATCGGCCAATTTCAACGTAAAATATGGCATTCTCTGTTTCCATAAGGGGGCATGATGAGGTAGATTGTTTAGCAGCACATCAAGGCGTTCAGGGTGGAGCTTTTAAAATGTACAGGAATTTTGAATCCATTTGGATGAAGTATGAGGGAGAGGGAGCAGCTGGAATGTGTTTGGCGAGGCATCTGAAATGGGGACACCATGGCGGCCAGGCCCATTAAGCGACAGACATGCAGAGCTCTACGTTTGATCAGCATGGTGTGGCAACCCCTGGTCTCACGCCATAAGACAGGCTGCAGTGGGGGAGCAGACACACCCCTTCCTTCTAGGTGAGGTAGTGAACCACTGTTACCTCCCAGTTCACTCTCTGCAACCAATTGGCACGTGGGAGTGGTCACACCTGAGGCGAGTTGACTAATTACCCTGAGAGCTGTATTTAAGTGCAGCTACCCAGAGAGAAGCAGAGTTCACCAGGCTGGGGAAGTGAGAACACCGGGCCATCCAAACCTCAGCGGTAAGCGGCCAGTGGCCAAGTCTTTAACTGAAAGTAAAGAAGAGGACTTCCTTTTCTTTGGTTGAAGAGATTGTTGTGTTGACGGCCTCTGGGAGAAGAGTTGTTTGTCTGACAGGAACTGTCTGCTGGAAGGATTGAAAGCTTGTGCCTTGGAGCGGTGACAAGGCTGAAGAGGAGGGTGAGCTCGTCCCCCAGGCGGGGGAGACAAAGACACCCTAGGAACCCCCGGATGGGAGCACCACCTACTGCGCGAAGCCTACCTCCGTTCGGAGAAGAACCTTTGTTTATGGCCCAATCCCCCCTCCCCTCACTACTTCCTGCATTAATTAAACAGTATTTTGTTTGAAGACGGAAAACCTGTCTCGGTCATATATTCCCATGTGTAAAACCTACCACTGATTCCCCCGGGTTGCCACAATGGTCTCTTGATGATCTGAAATAAATATTACGTTGAATGGACTGAATCGCTAGGAGGAGTTCGTTAAAATGCAATATGTGGAAATCGGGCCAAAATGACGCATTAAAATCAAAATGGCTGACTTCCTGTTTGGAATTGACCGAAGGTGCCAGAGACTTTTTTGTTCGAATTGGCAACATACACATGTGTACCAATTTTCATTTTCTTATTCCAAAAAAACCCTTATGGGGAGGGGTTTTTCAAAATTTCAAGGGGGCGCTATCGAGGCATGTTGTTGCCCTCATGGGCAACGCCCCAATCAAATGTGAGAACTCACCATCCTTGGCCGGCAGATCAATTTGCATGATGATAAGAATTCATTAAGAACATCAAAAACACAAACGTATTTTCATGGCGAGGGATCCATTGTCACCGCATCGCCACACGGACGCCATTACTCGAAGCAATACAGCATTCGTAAAGTAGTTTATGCAACTGCTTCTTGATGTTGTACAGGAGGAATAAAGTTGATCAGTTCAACTATGTGTCATCAGTACAAGTGAAAGTAAAAACCGGTCACTTCCTGTGAGTGGCCACGCCCACTGACCTTCAGGCCTGCAGAGCACAACTTTTGATCAACATGGTCTTTTGATGTTTAATAATAAAGGTGGTTTTGATTGGATGAAATCTCTAGGAGGAGTGTGTTAAAATACAATGTGTGGAAATCAGGAAAAAATGACACGTTGAAATCAAAATGGCCGACTTCCTGTTTGGAGTAGACAAATGATGCCAGAAACTTTTTTGTCCATCTTAGCCAAATAAACATGTGTACCAATTTTCATCTTCCTTACCCAAAAAAACCCCTATGGGGAGGGGTTTTTGAAAATTTCAAGGGGGCGCTATCGAGGCATTTTGCTGCTCTCATGGGCAAAACCCTAATCAGATGTGAGAGCTTGACACATTTGACCTGTCAATCAGTTTTTATGATGATACAAGTTTATTAAAGGCATCAAAAACCCAAACGTATTTTCATGGCGAGGGATGGAAAGTCGCTGCATCACTACGCAAACGCCATTATGCGTAGCTTCACAGTATTCATAAGGTAGCTTAATCTATTTGTTCTGCATGTAATAGAAGTGGAATGAGGTTGGTGTGTTCAACTATGTGTCATCAGTACAAGTGAAAGCAATAACTGGTCACTTCCTGTTACCACAGGGGGGCGCTAGGAGTAAAGTGGGAATTTAATGTATCTGGATGTTCAGGGCAGAGCAATGATCATGTCCAGCAAATTTGAAGCTACTACAGTCAAGTATGTGGGCGTGAGAGCATTGGGAATCCCAAACGTATTTTCATGGCGAGGGATCCAAAGTCGCCGCTTCGCCAAACGGACGCCATTACTCGTAGCTACACAATGTTCATAACGTAGCTTCAGCAACTTGTTGTGAATGTTTTACAAGAAGAAAGAAGTTGATTGGTTCAACATTGTGCCATCAGTCCCAGTGGAAGTAATGAGTGGTCACTTCCTGTTACCACAGGGGGGCGCTATTAGCAAAGTGAAAAGTTAGTATATCAGGCCGTTCAGGGCGGTGCCCTCATCATGTTCAGCAAGTTTGAAGCTACTCCAATCAAGTATTTGGGTTTGAGATTGTTGTGAAATTTTTCCCTCAAGTCACTAAAATTTGTCACGCCCTAGCAGCCACGCCCTTTGACCTACAGATCTGCAGAGCACAACTTTTAATCAGGTTGGTTTCTCGATGATGTTTACGAAATTTGAAGCCGTTCCCACGAAATCCCCAGGAGGAGTTCGTTTTAAAATTCAAAAATTCAAATCAAAATGGCTGACTTTCTGATGGGTTTAGGGCGTGACTCCAATGAAGTTTTTTGTATGCCTTGTTACAAGGCACATAACAACTGAATTTCGTCTGCCTACGACAAAGTAGCCGAATTTCCCTATGGGAATTTTTAAACGTGTTTAGGGGGCGCTATTTCGACATTTGGGGTCGAACCTGTGCGACCGCCCAAAAATATCGAATTTCGGATCCGGCCGGACGAATCGGGAAAGTTAGACGCGTTTTCACAACTGGGAAAGGGGCAAAATTTGCCTTTGTAAAATCGGAAGAATAATAAAAAAAAAAATAATAATAATAATAATAATAAACAGCGCGATTTCAATAGGGCCCTCCGCACACGACTTGCAGTCGGCTCGGGCCCTAATAATAATAAACAGCGCGATTTCAATAGGGCCCTCCGCAGACGACTTGCAGTCGGCTCGGGCCCTAATAATGACAGAAGATTAAAACCCAGAAACTAATAAATCACCCGAATGAGTGGCACGCAAGACAAGGGACCGTGAGCAAAGATACACACATGACAAGACAGGGGAGACAAAGTGCAAGGCATGGAAAATAAACATGGTAAGGGAAACTGAAATATGGCTATGAAAAGAAAACATGGCAACGGACTATGGAAACTAAAACATGAAAATAATAAACCAGAAATCCAAATAACCAAAAATACAATACATAATCCTAAGAATGGTCAGACAAAGCAGTGGTCACTAAATACCAGAATCAATCATCATGGCAAGGCCAGGCACAGAACTTAAACTAGGCATGGGCATAAATCATGGGACAAGGCATGGCAAAGACAGAATCACAACAAAACTTGGCCGAAAGAATCCATCATAAATCAGTTTGTTAATCCCTTTAACAAATTTAAAGACCTCAATCAGATCACCCCTAAGTCTCCTTTTCCTAAAACTAAAGAGATTGAGCGCTCTATCTTTCACACTGCCCTACCCGTTGCCACTACCCGCGATCCTTGAATTACGCATTTAGCAGCTTCCACTATCCCTAAACAGTATCTTGCGGCCACACAACCTGCTATACATTATGCCGAATCCTTTACTTGCGCCTGGAGGTGTGCCCGTGGGCATGCTTATGCGCTTTCCCTACAATTGCCACAGTTTACGGAAAGCGTATAGCGGGTCCTCAAACCATCCGCTACCCATCTGGCAATTGAAGACATGGCTTCTCGCCCCCTATGTGATCTAACAGCGACAAACGGGCTTCAGCGAACGGAGGTAATTCTGAAGAGAAGTACGTAGTTTCGTCCGTTTACATTTTCCAATCGGACAGCTACCTATTTTTTTTACAGCAAGTAGCGTGACCGTGCTGCAAAAACAGGTGTGCGTATAGGCCTACATGTCACCGAAATTACCTTTTTTTCGCAAAAGAGTTCTGAAATGCCGCTCTCGCTGGAAAAAAATTAACTTTGCTGAGTGCCAGTGCATAGACCTATTTATAGTTAAATTATTTTTCTGGACTGAATGTAGCCCATTATTTTGTCGCTGTTTGATCGCATGGGGGAGAGAAGGCGTGTCTTCAGTCGCCAATTGATTATTCTTGAATTGGAAAACGTATTAATAAGGGATAACCATCCAGAATTAGCCAGGACTAATTGTAATCAATAAAGAAATGGTTATTTTCTCCCAAATTTTCAGGTCTAGCACCGGACCTGTGTATTGTTTCCCACAGAATGAGAATGAGTGACAAAACTGCGCCTCTCCCGTCAGACAGTGACGGAATTATGTCAGCTGGTTGCAGATGATGTGGACACCGCTGCCAGCTGTATGTATGCCTTGCCCGTTGCTGTTAGGGTTACTGTGGCACTATTTTTCTATGCAAGTGGGTCATTCAAACACCCACTCAGCTCAATTGGGCCGCATTTGCACTGCAAGTCTTGATGCCCAGTTCGGATTTGGTGCCTAAATCCGATTTTTTTTTTTTACCGTGTGGTTGCACGTATTTTATCAAGTGACCCATATCTGATTCACGCGATTACACTTGCCTACAACATCTGAAACATCGCTCATGCCTTCTTTAACTTTTTACTCAACTTTAGGCCACACCTACTTTTGCACCAAGCCCTAACTGCAAAGCTAAAAAAAATTGATGATGCTGACATATCGTCGGCCTACTGTTAAAACCTCGTATATCCAAATTGATAAGAAACAAAAACTCATATGTCCACCACTCTTACATGAAAAATTAAACATTTTTTATTTTATTTATATTTTAACTAATAATTATATTTTTACTTTTTTCTATTTATTTTTTTATTTTCCTGTAAAGTTTATCATTTTGAAGATACGTGGTTTTATCAGCAGGCTGACGATATGTTTGATGATAACGTTGCAGTGTATGAAAACTTCGCCTAACATTGCCAGGATTTTTAGGCGGAGAAGAAGGAAAAGGGCCACAATTGAATCTTGTGTATATACTGCAATTATTGCCTCTTCAGTCGCTCATAGGAATGTCTGGGTGCGAGACAGCCTCCATGTTCAGTCTGCCAGCTTCTAAAATATAAAAGGCAGTTGCTACGGGTACGGCAGTTTTCCAACGCATTTTAATGATGAGAGGTACGGCAGTCCCAATTTCAAACCCTGTCCTAACCTAACCCTGACCCCTAACCCTAACCGTAACCCTAACCATAATCCCTAATCCTTATCCTAATCCCTTCTAATCGACAGCCATATCCATAGAACTGCAGTATCTCTAGACACTACCAATATAAAACCCTCGTTCATTTACCGTGCGTTCACAGCTTTATGCGACAAAATAAGCTAAATGGTCGCAGATTTGATTACATTAGAGACGCAATGCGTAAGAAAATTCAATCAGCCCAATTACTCGGCGGTCGCATTGGCACATATCCGATACATGTCTGATTTATTTCCACATATGAATGAGGCCTGTATCAGATCTCAAAATATCTGAATGCATGCGTCTCTTTCCCGTTTACACTGTCAACGAGCATATCCGATCTGTGCCACATAAGAGCAAAAAATCGGTATTAGGTCACATTACTCTGACAATGTAAATGAGGCCTTGGAGGCATGAACCTTTTTTTTTGGAAGTTTCCATTATAAAAAGGGAAGGCTTGATGTTTTTTTTTTTAGTTACATACCAAACATTAAACAATATGTCGATGTCAAATAATAATAATAATAATTATTATTATTATTATAAAAACCCAAAACCAGTGAAGTTGGCACGTTGTGTAAATCGTAAATAAAAACAGAATACAATGATTTGCAAATCCTTTTCAACCTATATTCAATTGAATATACTGCAAAGACAAGTTACTTAATGTTCGAACAGGTAAACTTTGTAATTTTTTGCAAATATTAGCTCATTTGGAATTTGATGCCTGCAACATGTTACAAAAAAGCTGGCACAAGTGGCAAAAAAGACTGAGAGTTGAGGAATGCTCATCAAACACTTATTTGGAACATCCCACAGGTGAACGGGCTAATTGGGAACAGGTGGGTGCCATGATTGGGTATAAAAGCGGCTTCACTGAAATGCTCAGTCATTCACAAACAAGGATTCCTCGACGAGCTATTGCAAGAAATTTTGGGATTTCATCATCTACGGTCCGTAATATCATCAAAAGGTTCAGAGAATCTGGAGAAATCACTGCACGTAAGCGACAAGGCCGAAAACCAACATTGAATGCCCGTGACCTTCGATCCCTCAGGCGGTACAGAATCAAAAACCGACATCAGTGTGTAAAGGACATCACCACATGGGCTCAGGAACACTTCAGAAAACACTGTCAGTAACTACAGTTCGTTGCTACATCTTCAAGTGCAAGTTAAAACTCTACAATGCAAAGCAAAAGCCATTTATCAACAGCACCCAGAAACGCCGCCAGCTTCGCTGGGCCCAAGCTCATCTAAGATGGACTGATGCAAAGTGGAAAAGTGTTCTGTGGTCTGACGAGTCCACATTTCAAATTGTTTTTGGAAACTGGACGTCGTGTCCTCTGGACCAAAGAGGAAAAGAACCATCCGGACTGTTATAGGCACAAAGTTCAAAAGCCAACATCTGTGATGGTATGGGGATGTATTAGTGCCCAAGGCATGGGCAACTTACACATATGTGAAGGCACCATTAATGCTGAAAGGTACATACAGGTTTTGGAGCAACATATGATGCCATCCAAGTAACGTCTTTGTCATGGACGCCCCTGTTGATTTCAGCAAGACAATGCCAATGTAGACAATGTAAAAAGGCCCCTGTGCCAACTTTTTTGCAATGTGTTGCTGCCTTTAAATTCTAAGTTAATGATTATTTGCAAAAAAAAAAGTTTCTCAGTTTGAACATTAAACATCTTGTCTTTGCAGTGTATTCAATTGAATATAAGTTGAAAAGGATTTGCAAATCATTGTATTCTGTTTTTATCTACAATTTACATAACGTGCCAACTTCACTGGTTTTGGGTTTTGTAATACAATTCATGATTAACCCAACAAAAACAGATCCTCCCCTGTCTAGATTTGACCTCATGCACGAGCAGTGGCGGAGCTAGAAATGGGAATTGGGGTGGCACAGACGCGTCCCTTTATGACAACAGTTAGTTCTGGCTAGTTCTCAATCATTTTCCTTTATTTACAATTTTTCCAATTATCGTAACTGGCAACTGAAGACACAGTTTCTCTCCATATGTAACCTAACAGCAATGGAATCATGGGCTAAATTCGGTACAGTGGCAAACCAGAACTGAGAATTGGGTACACAAAGCAAAAAGAATTAAAACAATTATAAGTCCTTGACCTGTTCTCAGGCATTTTCATGATCAATGAAAGGTTCACTCCAAGAGAACTCCACGCATAACAGGTGCTGATTGTTCTCCTTGATTAGGTAGGACGACAATCATTCATCTGGACGCGTATTTTCTGTATTTAAATCAACGTTATTCAAAATTGCATACTTGCGCAAATAGCTTGAGCTGCACGCTTTTCATAGCCTATTTAACTGCCGAGTTAAATAGTAACTAAATAATAAGTACATTATTTTTCTGAACTGAATTTAGCCCATGATTTCATCGCTGTTAGATCGCATATAGAGAGAAACTGTGTCTTCAGTTGCCAATTACGATAATTGGAAAAAGCGTCAATAAAGGAAAATGATTGAGAACTAGCCAGGACTAACTGTTGCCATAAACAGATGTGTCTGTGCCACCCCAATTCCCATTTCTAGCTCCGCCACTGTGCATGAGCAATTTAACTTCGACTTTCGAAGAAACGTGGCAATCTTCCTCTCTTCATCACGGGTTTCGGTTTGAGGATTTGGGATAGTGCAGCCTGCTCCTAAAGCCAGTGGCACCTCGCACACTGATTGGTTTGACTGGCGTTACGCTCAAACCACGCCTATGCATAATATAATGGTTAGCGCAGGTGTTTAAGGGATATAGGCAGGTGTGCAAAATCCCAAAATAACGGGTTTAGGGGCTCTGGCGCAAGACAGGGCCCTAAGGATCTTCAGCTTCTTCACATAGCTTTCATCTTTTATACCTGGAATTAGCTTAGTGGCCCTTCTCTGAACTTTTTCTAGGGCCTCGATATCTTTCTTAAAGTATGGTCCCCAAAACTGTATACAATACCCCGGATGTGGTCTGACAAATGTGTTGTACAAGAGACATATCACCTCCTTGGATTTGTCCTCAATATTTTTGGCAATGTATCCCAGCATCCAATTGGCTTTTTTTAACTACTAGGGCGCAATGCCTAGAACCTATGGGGTTTTGGTCAACAGTCACTCCCAGGTCTTTTTCATGTGGAGCATATTCCAGTTTTAAACCTCCCATGAAGTAATCCTGCTTAATGTTTTCATTACTTATATGTACAACTTTACATTTCGCTACATTAAATTTCATTTGCCACATTTCTGCCCAATTCTGGATTCTATTCAAAATCATCCTGAATCACTTTAGTGGACTCTAAACTATTTGCCAAACCTCCCAATTTAGTATTATCTGCAAATTTAACTAATTTGCACTCTATATTCCTAGCAAGGTCATCAATGTAGATGAGGAACAGCAACACCTATCCCTATGGGACGCCACTCCCCACCACACCTAGCTCATGTGAGATTCCATTGACTACCACTCTTTGTGTTCTGTCCTGTAACCAATTTTGAATCCACTCGAGAATACCTCCTGTCACTCCAATGGAGCTCATTTTAAAAATTAGTCTCTTATGCAGGACTGTATCAAATGCTTTCTGAAAATCCAAGTATATAATGTCATAAGCACTGCTCTGATCATAAGTCTCGGTGGCCTCCTCAAAGAATTCCAGACGGTTTGTCAGGAATGACCTTCCCTTACGGAAACCATGTTGGCTATCCCTCAAAATATTATTACGTTCAAGAAATAGATGGTTGAGGTAATTTCTTTGTGATTTGTCAGAAAACATTACCCTTTTTACATAATTTGGTGAGTAACTGGTGATGTTGGACTATTTCTAACCCACTTTACTTTGGAAACTTAGTCCAGAGATAGGAACATACACCGACCAGCCACATTGAAACCACCTAATATTGGGCATGCTTCCAGAGGGGCTCCATCAAACTGATATCCACTTGAATTCCCAGATCCGGGGTTTCACAACACAACCTTTCCGAGAGCATCACATTCTCTCCACCTCGTCTTCTTCATACAGTTCATCCTGGTGCCATCTCTTTTCAAGGTAAGTGGTGCTCACGTACCCCCCAATTCACATGATGTTAAAGTGCCCATTTCACACACATCCTGACATTTTGTTTTAATCCCAAATGCCCTGCCATCATATTCATACCATTATTTGTGGGAAAAGTGCCTTGGATCGCTTATCTGATGACCTTTTTAGCATCAAAAAGCAGTCAGTTCCCTCTTGAATCTCTGGAATTTAAGTGAGCTTTGCGCTGATTGGATAGTTCAGCTACATTCGTGAATATTCAATATAAAAACAGCCCCAACGCCCTACTGGCCCAGAGCCTCGCTAGCTACAACCACAGATGTTTGTTAGACAACAGATTTCACAGGTAGAATGACTGCAGTGAAGCAATGGCTGCTCAAAGTTCACAAGTGTTGCCTTATATATGACGCCCAATCTAAAGAGGAGGCCGATGCAATGCAGGAAGTGCCACCAACACGTCTAACAATGGATGTTTCAGAGTGGTAATTTCACTAATCTATCTAACTAATTAGATGAAATGTCTTGACTACAGTGCTGACAATCTTATGCATTCGGCGCGAGTGTTGCGCCTCTTAGTGGCATTCACATTCCTGTGCTGTAATCACCAATTATTCAATTAATGCGCATTAAGATTCTCTTGCAGAATTGAAGTCGATGTGCATGAAAGTTTATCAGTTTCATGTCCATTACAGTTTATTTCCCTGCTAGTGACATGGAAATCGATTATGACTCTGGAATTCTCACACTTGTCTTTACTCAGGAATTGGAAGCAATGGAATTGCATAAAGACATTTAAAATAGTCTTATTCCATTTAAATAATTGAAACGATCATGGAACACATGCATTGCTTTCAATCCCCATGTGAAAAAAAGCACAAGAGGTCCAGAGTCATAATCGCTTTCCGTGTTACTAGTGGTGAAATCCATCGGTCCGTTACGCAAGTGAAACTTGCATTGAGGGGGGGAACAGAAGCTGTGGAATAAGAACATTGTTATACAGTGATTGTCACACTGGCATAAGCAGATGACGACAACTCATCAAACCAGATTGGTGTATTGCACACATTGCCCATTTACTGTGCAATACATCAATAAGTTTACAAAATGCACATTAGAGATTAAACCTGGACAGGTGCCTATCGAATCTTTGTGTGGGCAGTAACACTCCAGAGTGGACGAAAGCATGAATATTCAATTTGTGGTGTTACGAAACACCGCAACACGTTTCTTATTGGAGTAAACTCTCTGCCTATTTCCTTTTGGTGTTGGAGGTCAAGAACCACGACGTGTCACAAACTGATTATGGACCAACCATATTCAAATACTTACAGATAAGTCCATTTTCTCGCGGAATGGGCACTTTAAAAGATGGTGCTCACTAGACCTGGAAATGTTCTACAATTGCTCCAAGGTCCACTTCCAAGACTTACATCCTCATTATAAACACTTTTTGTGGCAGAAGTCACCGAGAATTTTTAAATTACTTCCCTGCAGAATTTGTCACAACACAGTGCACCACACCTTGCTGTGCATAGTGCATTGTAGCCGCAGATCAATTTGGATTGCCCACTCCAACCCCTATACGAAATAAAAATTCACTTGCCATAGCTGCTTACAGACCTTGACATGTGCCATTTTTATGAGAAAATCAATATTATTTACTTCATGTGTGAGTGGTTTTAATGTTTTGACACATTTCCGCATACTCATTGATATGTGTTGCGAGTGAAGGCTAGTCTGTATGGGCCAGTCCCACTGAGGAGCTACTGTACCACAACTTGGTGAAGGTTAATGCTGATTATGATGGAAATGAGTTTGAACTCACAGTACTTTGCAGCTTTCTGCACTTGAGGCTGCATTGCTACAGACCAGTCACAGAGCCCACGTTGTCCCCTGTCCACCACCAGTAGTATCAACTATGGGCATACGAGCAACAGATCTGGACTGACCATGGAGCAATGGAAGAAGGTGGCCAAATCTGATGAATCACATTTTCTTTTACATCACGATGATGGCCATGTGCACTATTTACCCGGGGAGGCCCTGCAAAAACTGTTTCATAGGACTTCTACGGAATTCTGTAGTAAAGTTGTTATGCCTTACATTAATATTTTTGAATTGCTGCCGAGGAAAGAGGTCTCCATATACCGTAACTGAAATACTGCTAAGTTGGTGGTCAGTCAGTCATCTGATCAGAGAATCAATGAGTTGGTATGTGCCTGGTACCCCATGTGCTCAAGCACACCTGAAAGTTAAAAAGGGACACAATATCCATGTTACTTCAGTATAGTGGATATCACTGCATATTGCACATTTTCATACCATTAGTCTGGTTTCTCACTTCTTGAAAACAGGTACACATTAGCAGGGTTTCCGGCAGCGCTTTTTTGGCCGGTTAGGACTCGTTCACACGCCTCAGAAGGACGGTCATTACATATGCATTAGCATACTGAATTCGTCAGTCCCCCGCTTCTTCTTCTTCGGGGTTTCACGTGAACTTACAAACGCAAGGTGTATTGCCGCCAACTACTGGTTCTATATTCTCGCTTAAAGTAACTTGAATTAATAATAATATATAATAAGAAGAAAAACAACATGAATTTCTCGATTAACAATGGCCAACTAAACGCAACTAGTCAGTTGGCATCTGGCTGCCGCTCCTCAAACCATTTTTCCAAAATCTTGAAGGTGTCTTCTCCCTTCACGTCAGTAATCCTCAGAAACTCCACTCTCATCCTCTCCGTCAGGAAATTTATTTCACCACAAACGAGTGACCATCGCCACAAACGCCAAAACCCTCCTTTGTCCGCACTAAAGCTGCTTCTACACCCGACGCGAAACGAATTGTTTGCGCGACAGGTTACATTCAAAGTCAATGCTAAGACGCGATATTCGCGTTTTTGCATTGACTTTGTTACTGTATAATCTGACGTACGAAATATTTGTTTCGTGTTCATTTGTGAAAGCAGCCTTACACAGTCACGATTTGGTCTTAGTTCTTTTGACACTGTCTTTGTAATACACAGCTCTGTATTCTGCAGTAGATCGTTTTGTGCTCCCGCATACTCAGTGAATCAGTTATTGATTTTTGTGGCAATTAGAAATTTGCGCTCAGTTTTGCCTTTGAATTGTAGCGCTAAGCAGATAAACAATCTGATGTTTCTGTTTGCAGAAAAATGATCCTTTGCATAGATTCACGTGTGTAAAGATTGGATCCAAACTTCAGATTTTTTGCCATTCACGAGGAGCTTGTTTTTTTTTACCTCCCAGTAAAGCTTTGTATTCGAATTAAAAATAAAAAAAATCTGGGGGAAAAAAAATCAAGTTGGTGCCAAGTTTGTTGCCTGTACAAATTCAGAGATTTTAAATGATCTCATTTGAGCATTAGAACATTGAACTGATATTGTTGCACAAAACAACCCAAACTCTGCCACTGTTGGGTATTTGTTACACACCAAAAGTTACTTCTCTGCAGGCAAAATGGCTGGTGTAACTGGACTTAATCTCCATTGAGTGACAGAAATGTGGAATCACCCTTTCCGGTGGTGCAGCAAAGTCATTAAATGTCACTTGGAGGCCTTTTGTGGAAGTTGCATTGGAAAAATCAGCATTGAACCTCCACAAGAAACCACATGCTTTTCTAAATGTTTTCAGATTTTCTATAAAATGCTACAAAAAAAGTAAGGCAGAAAAGTGATGGCTCTCATGAGTGATTGGGTAAACTTTCACCGGAGATTCTGCATCCAGAATGCAGATGGAAATTTTTAAACATCCTACCATTGCAAAGCCTAGTCTCATACCAGTCCTTGAGTTTTGCATTTTTGCTATTCCATGCTTTAGAGTAATGTGATTTTATGGAATTCACAATACCCGACATTCACAACGTGCAAAGATGCCTTTTAAAAAACGACATGGTATGAAGTAGTCATCACCTCACTTCTTGGACTGGATCTTGTAATGGTGCGATCAGGAACCAGTCGCGAGAACCAGGCAATGCAGTAGAACTTGCTTTATTAATTAAGTGGGGAGCACCCCCGCAGGACAGAAGGCAAAAGTACAGAGTCCACAATCCAAAAATCTAAATCCAGTTGGGCAAAAATAGTATCAAAAACCAGCGCAGCAATCACAGTCATCGTAGTCGGACAGAAATGGGTCTGGTTCACAGGAATAGGTATATCAGAGAAGCAAAGCCAGAATCCAAAGGGCGTGTAATCCGAATCATTACCAGGGCAGCAAACAGATCTCGTAGTCGGGCAGAAAATGGTCAAAACACACAGGTGCAACAAAAATCCAAAACTCATAAAGGCAAAAATCGAAAGTCGGGCAATCCAGTCAGAAAGATAAACACTGAGTAATCAAGGCAAGAAAAATAGCACAAGAAGACTGAGGAAAATGATCTGACAAGAAAGTAAACCAAACAGACATCTTACATACACATCCGGGGTAAACACATGATCAGGGAGAACAGGTGCAATCAATGGTAACAATGATCAGGGAGAGACACATGAGGAATAAACTAATTACATGAATTTGGCTGTAGCCAAAACGCAGACAGGGATCACAAGACAAACCTATGAACAGAACAACAGCTCCGGTCAAGGAATGCTAAAGTGTATAGTTGAAAGAAAAGGAAAGCATAAAGTATAAGTGGACATCCACAGAGATAATTAGGGATAGGCAAGGAGGCGTAGACTAGGACAGGGCGAGTGCTGAGAGATTGTTAGTCAATTAGTAGGTGCAGCTGTACAAATCCTTGGTGCTCATTAGTAAGTTAGTCTTATATACAAGGTTAGTTGTTAGTAGTCTCAGAGGAAAATAATAAACTTTTAGTATTGCTAGTAGATAGAAAAGAGGAGAAAAGCCAGTAAACAAGATTGGAAGGAAGATTGGAAACCAGAATCCAATAAATCACCCGATGAGTGAAAACACAAGACAGATTGCCCAAGGCAGATTGCAATGACAAGACATGAGACCAGACGGGGGAGACAAAGTGCAAAGCAAAATGGAGAACATGAACCGGAATATGATATGGCAAAATGTAAAACATGGAAAAGTAAATTAAGACTAAACATGAAAAATTAAGGTAACCAATACACAATACATAATACAAAGAATAGTCAGACATTGCAAAAATACCAAAACCAAAAGAGAAGTCAAGATAATCAGGGAAGCATGGACAGGACAGAGCAGAATCACAAAAGATCTGTCAGCAATGCTGATGAAGGCTGAATGCCAAAGAATTTAGTACTTTCTTTTGGAAAAAGAAAAGACATATCTGAGAATTCATTTTGATTATGAGATCTGTGTTTTAGTTCTATTTTTGTTCATAATATAGCGAGGCACTTTTTGAATATTAATTAGCATATGAAGAATGCTTTATCATTTTCAGCTTGTTAAAAAAATTCCTTTTCATTTTCATTGTGAGACACAAATGCATTTGCTTATTAAAAATGAAACAACATCTCTGCGTATGCATTGTCATTTTAATACAGTTAGCTATATGCTCCCAGACTGTAGAGAGTGAGACCTCTGAAATCCTTACTACAGCATAGTGACGAGTCATTTTTAAACAGTTGGATAATTCAATTGCGAAGTGACAAACTTTGACCACTAGTTTGTAGACAATTAGGGCATTTTATATCCAAGCATGATGGCATCCCTGTTCTACACTTGACAATCAGAATTCCAGTGCTTTCTAAGTCTTATATTGCTCCTGTCCAGATCTCTTATGGAATATGTTGCAGGTATTAGATTCAGAATGAAAAAATAAAAAATAATTAGAGAAAAATATTGATGAGGTGAAACATGAAATATTTTGTGCTTGTATAGCTTAATTTTTTAAAGTTCAAAGACTGCTGTCTTTTTTTAACCCTTATTTTTCATATGGTCCCAACTTCTTCAGAAGTGAGGTTGCAAATATCTCAATATGCCTGCCTCATGATCACCATTAATTTTTTTCAGTAATCAAGACCTGCCTTCAACCTAAGTACAGGGTGAGAAACTGCCTCAGATGGATAATGCAACACGGCTATGAAGCAGCAAGACTTTCAATGTTTATGGCATCTCGGACACAAAAAATTTTTTTTTTTTTTTTTTTAAAAAGGCTAGCAATATAATGTACTCCCCAATAGCGATTCTGTCTCGCGAATCTCGGATTAGTGCTAAAAATGGGCGAAAGAAATCTCCTGCATGTGAATATGAATGGATTTTTGCCTCAATCATTGAAATAATAACCGAATTCTACTGCACCGGAGTGTTTTCTAATATCAATATTTGAGGAATGAACAACACTCAAAAGAGCGCACGGTGATGTTAAAATTAATTAACGCTCGCAGTATACCGATCGAAGCACCAAGTTTAATATGCAAGTGACGCGTGAGTGCATATCTTTAAGCGAGAGTATAGAACCAGTAGTTGGCGGTAATACACTCTGCATTTGTAAGTTCAGGTGAAACCCCGAAGAAGCAGCGGGGGACTGACAAATTCAGTATGCTAATGACGCATGAGTGCATACGTAATGACAGTCCTTCTGAAGCGTGTGAACGAGTCCTAACCTTTTTGGCCAGGCGCCCCGCCCGGCCTGAAATCTGTAGCACCCGGGCAAGAATGTCGGGCGAGAAAAAAAAAGCGATTCATGCAAGCGACACTGCAGCGCTTGAGAACTAATCTACCAGCGCACCTAAGGGCCGGTGTTCTGATTATTTTGATGGGTAGCAAAATTATGCTACATCGTGGTTCAGCGCTTGCGCACGCCTGAAATCTTTTTTTGTAAGTTCATTTCTCAGCAGCAAAAACAGAAGATAAGCTACAGTACATAAAAGCTAAAATAATATAAAATACATCACTTGGTATTCATTAGAAGACTGAATTTGTTATAGCCTACGTTCGAGAAGGAGCAGGAAGCAGCAAGAATGCTTATCAAGTCCTACCCCATCATTACAGTAACAGTATACTTAAAGATCGTTATTTTATACCCGAAGTAATGCTCACCAAGATATCTTTCATTGCAATTGCAACCTTCCCCAAATCATTAAATCATGATTTTTCTCTTTTTGTAATGGTGCGATCAGGAACCAGTCGCGAGAACCAGGAAATGCAGTAGAGCTTGTTTTATTAATAAAAGGGGGAGGACCCCCGCAGGGCAGAAGGCAAAAGTAAAGAGTCCAATCCAAAAGTCAAAATCCAGATGGGCAAAAATAGTATCAAAAACCAGGGCAGCAATCACAGTAATCGTAGTCGGACAGAAATGGGTCTGGTACACAGGAACAGTTCTATCAGAGAAGCAAGCCAGAATCCACAGAACGTAATCCGAATCGTTACCAGGGCAGCAAGCAGATCTCGTAGTCGGGCAGAAAAATGGTCAAAACACACAGATGCAACAATAATCCAAAATCACAAAGGCAAAAATCTAAAGTCGGGCAATCCAGTCAGAAAAATAAACACTGAGAAATCAAGGCAAGAAACGTGGCACGAGAAAACTAGGGAGAACGATCTGACAAGAAAGTGTACCAAACAGACATCTTATATACACACCCGGGGTAAACACATGACCAGGGAGAACAGGTGCAATTAATGGTAACAATGATCAGGGAGAGACACAAGAGGAATAAACTAATTACATGAATTTGGCTGTAGCCAAAACACAGAGAGAGATCACAAGACAAACCTAAGTACAAAACAGCTCCGGTTAAGGAGTACTAAAGTGCCAAGATAAAAGAAAAGGAAAGCACAAAGTATAAGTGGAAATCCACAGAAACTTGCAGCAGAGATAATTAGGGATAGGCAAGGAGGCGGAGATTAGAATTGAGCGACTGCTGAGAGATTGTTAGTCAATTAGTATGTGCAGCTATACAATCCAAAGTGCATGTTAGAAAGTTAGTAAAAATATACAATGTTAATGAGGGTTAGTAATTATCGAAAACAACAAACTGTTAGTATGGTTAGTAGATAGTAAAAGAGAGAGGAAGGAAGCACACAAGGTAATGAAGGAAGATTGAAAACCCAGAAACCAATAAATCACCCGAATGAGTGGCACGCAAGACTAGGGACCGTGGGCAAAGACCTACACAAGACAAGACAGGGTGGGCGAAGTGCAATGCATGGAAATGAAAACATGGCATGAAATAATAATAAAACATGAAATATAAATTACCAAAAAACACAATACATGATCCTAAGAATGGTCAGACATGCAGTGGACACTAAACAGAATCAAACAACATGGCAAAGCCAGGCACAGAACTTAAACATGACATGCAGAAAGCAGAATCACAACACTTTTTTGAGCTCCGCCTCGTCTCTATATTTGTCCATGATTAATTTCTTATATTTGCTTTTAAACTGTGTAATATTATTGCTTTGCCTAATGTCATCATCAAGGCTATTCCACAGGATCACCCCACAAACTGATATGCTTTTTTGTGTCGTGCGGACACAAGCTTGTTTCAGATTTAATTTCCCTCTTAGCTCATATCTCGCCCCTCTGTCACTGAATAATTTTTGAATGTTTCTTGGGAGTAGATTGTGTCTTGCTTTAAATATAACCCTTTTTTGCAGTGTGCATATTTTTTGTAAGTTGCTCCTGTAAGTATTACCCCAGACTTCCACACAGTAGCTGAGATATGGTAGAATTAGAGTGTTATACAGCATGGGTAGTGCTTTTTGGTTAAGCATATGTCTAGTTTATCATAATATCCCAACACTTTTACAGATCTTGGAGCACAGATATTTAACATGAGATTTCCAACCGAGCTTATGGTCTAATACAACACCCAGAAACTTATATTCATAGACCCCTTCTATAATTTCCTTATTAATTTTCACTTGTACCTCTGCATTTATACTACGCTTACCAAACAACATGTATTTTGTTTTGTTCAAGTATAAGGACAATTTGTTTTTATCAAACCAGTATTTAATTTTACCCATTTCTTTTGTGACCACCTCTAATAACTGATTTAAATCCGTTCCAGAACAAAATATATTTGTATCATCAGCAAAACAAATTTTAGCAAATCTGATACTTTGCAAATGTCATTGATATATAAAATGAACAATTTGGGACCCAGTACTGAGCCCTGTGGGACCCCACAAGTAATATTGAGGCACTTTGATTTGTGTTGGCCCATCTGCACAAATTGTTGCCTATTTACAATATAACTTTTCAACCAGTTAAAAGCTAAACCTCTGATACCATACCACTCCATTTTTTCAAGTAGAATTTCATGGTCTAATGTATCAAATGCTTTTTTAAGGTCAATAAATATTCCCACACAGTGGCGTGCACAAATAGACACTAGGTGGTGCTACAGCACTTGCCCCTTTGCCCTTTATCAATGAAAGTGCCCTTTTGAAATTTCGTTTTTTTTTAATGATTATTATTATTATTATTATTATTATTAACACTTTAGCGGGGCCAATGTTGAAATTATCTTTTAGAAAAGCAGAGTGATTAAAAACTACTGAAAAAAAATTCCCCGAAATGGGCCACCTCCTCACGCTCTTCCGACCTCTCTTCCTTTGTCACATGAACACGCGCGCTGTGCATATGCGCTGCAGGAGCATATCAGCTGAGCGACTGGAAGCCACAGTCTTGTGCCCCACCAGCCAGGTAACACACAGATCAAGTGAAATCGTACAGTTTGCCCTCCAAGCCAAACCTGTAATCATTTTGTTGTGCAGTAGCATGTCTCATACACAGTGACGGTCCGTCGGCAGAAACACAGGGCCAGCAATAACCTCACCTTTCACTTCTTAATGACAGACACCTCTCGCAGTTTACCTCCCCGATTAGCAACCGTTGCTCAGACTGATTGGAAGAACCGACGAGAATCTAACTTGTTTTTGAAAGCCGTGTTATACATTGCACTACGAAATTATACAGCATTTAACTTACTTCAGCACACCAATGGATACGGAAAAAATATCAATAGCCTACGTCTTTATAATTTCTGAATTTGCGTAAATTAATTTGCGACGTTCATTGAGCAATTCGCCATGAGAATCCGTTCTATATACTCTGAATGTGACAGCCAAAGTGCGTAGTAGCACAGCTGAGTGAAGACGAAAATAATTGCTGTGAAGTCCGCGAAAGTTTTGGATTTTTTGCAGATTGTCATCCTTGCGGATTCACATCAATTATATCAACATAGCCAACAGGCAATCGCTTGGTAATTAGCATGTCTTAATCATTACGTGTCACGCATTGGTGGTGGCTATTCTGTTAATTAACTGTTTGACTGTTAATCAATCAAACCTGATCGCAAACAGTTTAAGAGCAATTATCAGGGAAAGGGTAATGTTACTGAAGGCCCTCCTGGCATCTGACGGTACACCACTGCTCATACAGCACCAAACAACTGAGCATTTTTTAGCCGACTGGTCACCTGATTAGCTAGTTTAATGCTATAGCCCAAACAATGATAGATAACGTGAGGACGACCACCACAAACAATGCCGGTCGACTTTGCAAATCTATCTGTTAAGCTGAACGTTTTCTTTTGTGTAGGTTTTGTTAGGCAACATAAATGAACACAAAGAAGAATCAGGCAGTTCCCCATTGCCTGAGAAAAATATCCCCATAAAGGCTACCCATGTGCCTTCTTGTGATGAATGACAGTAGTCATGAATTGCATTGAACATGTGCGTGTAATGTTTATTTTATTTTTTTAATCTCTCACAATAATAACATGTTCCACGTGTGCAAAAAAGTGCCCTCCCCCTCCTCCCTGAGCACTTGCCCCCCATAATGTCTGTGCACGCCACTGTTCCCACAGCATATTTTTTATTTTCGATACAACTCGTTAATTCCTCAACCAACTCCATTAAAGCCATTGAGGTTGATCTGGCTGATCTGAACCCATACTGACTGTCCATTAATAAATTGTTTTGTTCAATAAAATTGTCCAACCTTGCAGCAAAAAGTTTTTCAAGTATTTTTGAGAATTGGGAAAGGAGTGATATCGGCCGATAATTAGTATAAAGATGTTTATAATTTGCTTTGTATACTGGGATAACCTTGGCAATTTTCATTTTATCTGGGAATGTTCAGGTTGGGAATGGGAATGATAAATTGCATATATGAGTTAGTGGATCTATAATTTCTTCAATTGTTTTCTTTATCAAACTCATGTCAATGTTATTCCAATCTGTGGAAGTTTTATTTTTACATCCATTAACTATTTTCATAATTTCATTTATTTCTATTGTTCCTTACAGGATAGAGTTTGGATTTCTTTCTCCGTAGTCCTCAATAATGTATTTATTTCCAGTATTAATTATTTCACTAGCCAGTTTTGGACCCACATTCACAAAAAAGTTATTAAATCCTTCAACCGCCTCATTCATGTTAGTAATCGCTGTGTCGTTATCCGTAAAAAGTTCTGGATAGTTTGGTTTGATAGTCTGGATAGTCTCGGGCTGTTTCCTCGCTCATATCTTAAGTATCCTCAAAAATCATAAAAATAGATTTATTTTCAGTGCGCATTTCGACCTGTAAGCGTACATATATTTGCATGTGCACGCTGGGTTTTCCCGAAAATGCAGATATTAAATGATAATGCCGTATATGGGCAAATATCTTCAAACAAACTAATCCCACTCATTATAACATCTGCTTTTGTTATAATAAGCTGACAAATAACAAAGATACTATTGTATCCTGATTCATATTGCAATGCCAAGGCGAAAACAAAGACTTAACGATCGCTTTGCATTACGGAAGTATATTTTTTGGCAAGGGAGCAAAATTTGACAGAACACCGGTGCTCGCCTAGACGAAAATCTGCAACAATTAGTCCTGGCTTGTTCTTAATGGTTTTCCTTTATTAACACGTTTTCCGATTTAAGAATAATCAAGTGGCAATTGAAGACGCGGCTTCTCTCCCCCATGCGATCTAACAGCGAAAAATGGGCTACATTTAGTTCAGCAGGCGCATCCCCTGCTGAAAATTCCAGCCAAGGATGGTCAGGCTGGTTTAAGCTGTGTTTTGGACAGTTTTAGCTGGTCAACCAGCCCTTCACCAGCTGAAAATACCAGCTTAACCAGCTTTGACCACCTTTATCAAGCTATAGAGACCAGCTACACCAGCTATGACCAGCTAAGAACACAGCTCAGACCATCTTAAACCAGCTTCGTATTTTAGCTGCAAGAATTCTTTGCTAGCTTAAGATGGTCTGAGCTGTGTTCTTAGCTGGTCATAGCTGGTGTAGCTGGTTTCTATAGCTTGATGAAGGTGTTCAAAGCTGGTTAAGCTGGTATTTTCAGCTGGAGTCAGCTGGTGAAGGGCTGGTTGACCAGCTAAAACTGTCCAAAACACAGCTTAAACCAGCCTGACCAGCCTAGGCTGTTCAAAGCTGGAATTTTCTGCAGGGTCGTTTGACCTGAAAATTCCGGGGCTAATATCCCTCCCTTTACTGAAAATAATCAGTGCTGGCTAATTCTTGATGGGTTTCCTTTATTAACACGTTTTCCAATTCAAGAATATTCAAGTGGCAATTGAGGACACGGCTTCTCTCCCCCATGCGATCTAAAAGCGACAAAATAATGGGCTACATTCAGTGCAGAAAAATAATGTGATTATTATTATGTACATGCACCGTCACTCAGCGACGGCATTTCAGAACTCTACAGCGAATGAAGGTAGCCTAATTTTGATGACTAGTACGTGGTTTCGTCCGTTTACATTTTCCAATCGGACAGCTGTCTTTTTTACAGCGAGCTGAGTGACCGTGCTGCAAAAACAGGTGTACGTAGTTGTTGCCGAAATTACCTTCAGTAAATGAAGAGTTATGAAATGCCGTCGCTGAGTGACGGTGCATAGACCAAATTATTTTTCGGTACTGAGTGAAGCCCATTATTTTGTCGCTATTAGATCGCATGGGGGAGAGAATCCGTGTCTTCAATTGCCACTTGATTACTCTTGAATTAGAAAATGTGTTAATAGCCTAAAGGACAACCGTAATTAATTTCAATAAAGGGAGGGATATTAGCCCCGGAATTTTCTGGTCAAACGATGCGCCTGAGGTCCTACGTGCATTTATGGTCCCACCCCGTCAAAAAAGAAGCTGGAAGTGAAATTAAACTGCGACATCGTCGCAAAGAGGTGAGCAAAGTTATTAAAATACTCGCATAAACATATAACGTCAAGGATGATTTATGATATACAGACTAAAGACTCGGTGAGATCTGCTCCGAGAACTAAGGCGGGCATTTTAGTGTTATATAAACGTACACCAACTAGTAACAACAAGAATAATTAAAAGGCCAACAATGCTTAATTGTTTATGATTAATTAAACCAGTCTCATTCAGTTGGCGAGTAATGTTTTAATGTTAATTTCGAGTCGTGATGGCCGGTTGCGGAGAGAAGGCAAAGCAGCGCAAGATCTGCTAGTTCTTCACGACCGGCGGGGTGACCCAAATAAAGAGTTTGTGTTTTCCAACTTCATGTTTGTGGGTTTGTTGTTAAGCAACTTCTCTCATATTTTGAGCCAAAAATAATAATTGATTAAGCATCTTCTCTTCTCTTTAACTTTGAGGGCAAAAATAATGCTCGAACAATTTAATTAATTTATCTTTTTTTTTTTTTTTTTTTTGCGAGAACGGTTCTCGGCAGCCGTTCGGGTTGAACCCCCCCCCCCCCCCGGCCAAAGTTTTTTCCTGCAGGAAACCCTGATTGGGTAAATTGACCCTTCGACAGAGCATTGCTAGGATTCATAAGATTTATTTTTAATTTAACCCTTATTTAAAATGTCTTTCCCATTGAGCGTTTGTTCTATTAGAATGTCTTAAAGAACATCAAAGTCCAATAGAACAGGTTTTTCGACTAGGGTATTCTATAGGAAGGTCTTATAGAACAGCAATAATCTTATAGGACTTTCTTTTCCATAGAGGTGCTCTATAGGTTTCTCGCAAATTCCTATAAAACACACAGAAAATCCTATAGAACATGCTGTTCGACTAAAATGTTATATAGAATTCCATTGATGTTCTATAGAATTCCATAGAAGTCCTATAGAATATTTTTTTTGCTGGGATCGAGCATGAGAAATAATTTTTACACATGAAATGTCCACTTCAGAGACCGGACCATAACCAACGGAAAGTCTTCGGGATGTCTTGGAGAAGGCTTAAGAGTGGTTTGACTCAACCATCGTCGATACGATATCTGGGCCAAAAATGAATTATAATCTGGTCGGAAATAAATATCTCAACACTGTATTAGACTTTTTAAACAATATGTCGGCGAATGTGCGCCGTGATCAAAACTGAAGGTGGCTCAACAAAATTTTACAGTGCGCGACGTTTTACAGTGTATTTTTGATTAGACACGGGGTTGGTCAGACACATCTATGAGTCAAATGATGCATTTAGAACACGACACCGCACTTAGGACAGCGAGAAGGGCGGGGAAGCTGGAAGTAGGAAGGACGAGTTTTTGGCGCGAGATTTAAAAAAGATTTGTGGATTGTTTGGCTTTTGAAGATTTTGCACGGTTTCTCGGTTTAGATTCGGATTGCGGATGAATGGTTTTGGAAAATGGATTGTGAGTCAGCGGTGGGATTAAAAAAGAAAAGGAAAAAAGGAAGTGATAACGAAAATGAGGATGAAACATTTGTTGTAGGCATAAAAGCAAATATAAAGGGTGATGAAACAAACTGTTTATTTAGTAATGCTCATGAAATTGGGAAATTTGTGAAAAGGGAAATTGGAGATGTAAGAGCAGTTAGGATAACACGGGGAGGGTTAGTGATTGTGGAGTGTCGCAATGTTAAACAACAAAACAAAGCATTAAAAATTAAACAGTACGATCTCGTAAAGGTAACTAGCTTTCCTTTACAGGAAAAACCGTGTGTTAAAGGAGTGATCAGCGGTGTTCCATTGGACATGGACTTAAATGATTTTTTGAAGGGAGAGGGGCTGTGTGGAGCAAAGCAGATGAGAAGCTACCGGGAGGGAAAGGTGCAGGAAAGCCTGTCTGTGCTTTTAGAGTTCAACAGTGAGGTACCGGAGAGAATATTTGTTGACTGTGTAAGTTATAGGGTGAGAATGTACGAAAGGGCTCCACTGCGCTGTTACCGATGTCAGGAATATGGGCATGTGGCGGTTGTATGTAAAAAAGAAATGCACAGGTGTAAAAGGTGTGGACAGGAGGGATGCATTGAAGATGATTGTATTATGGCAAAACCATGTTTCCACTGTGGGGGAAGTCATGAGATGGGGTCAGTGCAGTGTGAAAGAAGGACAATGGAAAGAGAGGTGGAAAGGACAAGAGTGCATGGGAAAATATCGTATGCAGAAGCAACAAAAAGGGTTGTGAGTAAAAAAGAAATGGTGGGGAAGGAGCAGGCCAGAGAACAGCCAGTGGAAAAGAGGCAAAAAGAGTTTGAGGAGGATGAAATTAGGATGAATAGAAGAAGCTTTTTAGCGTTCATTTCAATGGTTCTAAATTGTGCCTGTGAGATAGAAAGCAAAACGGAGAGAATTAAGATGGTGGTAGATGCAGCAAGAGAGATTTTGGGTGTAGTAGATGTAAAGAGGGAAGATATTCAGAGGATTTTGGAAAGAGGGTTCGGAAGCAGTCAGACTGTAGAAAAGTAAGGAGAGACAGAAAGCCTGGGAAATAATTGAAGCAGAGAAGGATACGTGAGAGGAGTTTTTTTTTTTTTTTTTTTTAATTATTATTATATTACCAAAGTAAAGTACCCAGTCAAAGTCAGCACGAAATTCAGTACAGTAGGTGGCGGCATGCACTAAAGACAAAGTTTCGTCCCACATTAAGAAAAAAGAAGAAGAAGAAGACACCGCACTTAGCTTGTTTCCTGCGGACACAAATATTGTAACACATTAAGGGCTGGACAAAATGGCGGCCTTCATGTGGGGGTTAGGGAAGTCTGATTTGACACGTAGGGTTGCTGTGTAAGATCAATAACGCAAATTTTCACAAAATGGTCGTGAGAGAACAAGAAGGATGATACCTAAGTGCAGTAGACAGGCATTTTACCACAGCACGCGCGCGGGTAAGTTTAGAATGTTTGCGCTACTTTTCTGCTTATTGGCACTATCGTGGCAGCTAACTAGCTAGCTGTTAGTTGTATTTTAGCTAGCTAAATTATTTTGACAGCACTGAGCCGAAGGGATAATCTCAGATTATGTCTTGGTTTATTTGTCAGATGATGCCGTTTGCTATTTATAGGATATCGATACCAGATGTTGAGTGATTGTTTATTTTTTCACGGAGTTTGAACTTCAGTTTTCCTTGAGCTGATATTCGTGATTTTTCCAAACTGTTACCCGAAAAGTATTATTGCCATTAAGGTGGGTTCTTTTATCGACGTGATGTTAATCGTAAATTTCAATTGGCTGACATTTGCTCGCTAACCCATGGGGCAAACGTTAATCGAGGCTAATCGCTGCCTCAATTTTCTTATACTAACTGTAGTTAAGTTCCGCTGACAATTGGGTAGGGCTAATCTTCTGAAAACATTTTGCTGAAAAAATACAACCCATCCATACTTTCCTTCATAATTCCTTTATTTCTTAATATATTGAGATGAGATTTTCACCAGTTATTCTTGAGATTTGTATCTTTCAATAACAAGTTGAGTTGTTGAAAATAAGAATAGGAAAGCAAATTTTGATGATGAACTTTGGTAATTAGTCTTCAGCAGAATTCAGTTTCTACTTGCAGAATTCAGTTTCTACTGAATTATCTTGAATGGCCGCAAAAATACTTCAGCATGATGGATCCAAACCCCTATTTGCCTCCTAGAACAGAATTTCCTTAATAGTTCATGAAATAATTGCTCATTTTTTAAAAATTGGCATATTAGCATGCTTGTGAGCCTAGTAATCTTTGGAGTCTGTGTGAGTGCTACTCACGATCCCTGTGATGTGCGTGGGAGTGCTAGTCACTTCTCTTTGATCTCACTATTCTAAGATCAACATGATCGAAGAGAAAAAAACATTTTGGAGACAAAAACTACAAAGCAAAGTTTGAAACCGATATTTACCCCTGAACTATTGATGTTTCATTTTAATTCTTCAATTTATATTCTTGAAGTAAACCTTATACTGTGCAAAAAAAGAAAATCACATTTCAGTTTGGAGTGAAAACAAGGGGAGCAACATCAATAGTTTCGATCTGTAGGGCCTAGTGCCATGTCCAGGACCTCAGCAATTTTTTTATCGAGCCAACAAGGTGATCAGCAGATATTCCATCTCATTATACGATAGGTCCAACACCATGAACACATGTTCCTTTTTAAAGTTTTTAGATTTTTGTTCGTGACTGACTAGCATTCAGTCATGCACATCACAGGGGTCCAAAGGGAATAGTGAGTAGCACTCACACGGACTACAAAGAGAACTTGGCTCACAAGCATGCCAATTGGCCAACTTAAAAAAAAAAAAGAGCAATTATTTCATGAACTATTCAGGATATTCTATATTATGAGGAAAATGTGTTTGAATTCATCATGGTGAAGTATTTTTGTGGCCATTCAGAATACTTCAGCCGAATCTGAATTCAGAATCAAAATTCACTGATTAATTCTTCTTTTTTTCATCAGCTCATCTTGATATTGATAGATGCACATCTAAAAAATAACTGGTGACAATTTCATCACAATATATTGGGAAGTAAAGAAATTATGAAGGAAAGTATAGATGGTTGTAGTTTTTCAGCAGAATATTTCCCGCAGATTAGCCCTACCCCTCAATTTCAGCAGTAGCGCACCGAATGGCATCGCACACACTGCTAATAGATTCTCATATTTGAATCTGAGACACAGCTCACTAAATCCATTCGGATATATCTATCTATTGTTATGATCTTAAATAATTGATTTGTTCAAATGCCCCTGCTTCCTCAGGTTTACCTTAATTTTTCCTGGCCTGGAGCACTTTCTAGTACTCCAACATATCCGGCTGGGAGGATGGCTGAGGGGCAGAATTCGAGCAATACAGAGACTTGCATATTCGCTGGATCAAACGGCCTTGGTGGACCCAGAGAAGACCCTGGTTTGAATGGTTTGGACAGGAACCATGTTGATCAATCCTCAGGAATTGCTAGAGTGGCCAGGGACATAAAGCACAAGTGTGCTGCCTACGTCCTGGCGCTACGCCCGTGGAGTTTCAGCGCCTCCTTGATACCCGTGGCCCTGGGTAGTGCGCTGGCCTACAAGTCAGAGGGAAGGGTGGATGTGGTAATTCTGCTGGTGTGTGCCGTGGCCGTACTGGTGGTGCACGGGGCGGGAAACCTGGTGAACACTTACTACGATTTCTCCAAAGGGATTGATCACAAGAAGAGTGATGACCGGACGCTTGTGGATCAAATCTTGGAGCCTCAGGATGTTGTCATGTTTGGAGCTGTGCTCTACTCACTGGGGTGCTTGTGTGCGACACTGCTCTTCTTCCTGTCCCCTCTAAAGCTGGAGCACCTGGCCCTCATTTACTTTGGGGGGCTTTCCAGCTCCTTCCTTTATACTGGAGGTGATTTTCTTCCCACTTCTCTGACTCATAGATGTGCATCTAAAAGCCATGCCATGTTAATCATCATCCTGGTTATCCCTTGCAAGCCCTGCTAATGTAGCCAATCCATGAATGGCTCTCATTGCTTTTATTGGGCACGTTTTTCAGATGAAATACTCAAATTCAGAATAGACTTACTGTGAGTCACAAATACAGATCAACATGCTTGGTACGGGGCAGAAGTGAACAGACACTAAGGTAGCCAGTGCTTTATAGCTAATGCTTGAGTGGTCGCTTCACAATATTTTACAGTTGAAAGCCAATCACAGTTTGCTTTTAATATTTCTCACTGTGTTGATTTGCTATTATTAAGTCTTTTCCTTTTTTTGAGAAATTTAATCTCAACTTTTTCTAGTTGGAAACAAGTGAGCAGAACACTTCTGGGTTAAATGGAACTGATTTGTGTGAGTGTGTGAGTGCGTGAGAGTATGTATACATTTACAGTGATGTGAAAAAGTATTTGCCCCTTCCTGATTTTTTTTTTTTTTTGCATATTTGTCACTGAAATGTTTCAGATGTCAAACTAATTTTGATATTAGACAAAGATAATCCAAGTAAATACAAAATTCAGTTTTTAAATAATGATTTCATTTATTAAGGGAGAAAAGCTATCCAAACCTACCTGGCCCTATGTGAAAAAGTAATTGCCCCCCGATTACTGCCAGGCCTGTTGAATCTTGAAATTCCTTTAATAGAACCTGTCTGACAAAGTGAAGTAGGCTAAAAGATCTCAAAAAGCAACACATGCCACGATCTAAAGAAATGTAAGAACAGATGAGAAACAAAGTCATCTGTCTATCAGTCTGGAAAGGGTTACAAAGCCATTTCTGAGGACAATGATCCGAAACACACCAGCAAGTCCACCGCTGAATGGCTTTTAAAAAAAAAAAAAAAAAAAAAAAGGTTTTTGAGTGGGCCAGAATTCCTCCACAGCTATGTGAAAGACTCATTGCCAGCTATCGCAAACACTTGATTGCAGTTGTTGTCACTGACAGTGGCACAACCAGTTACTAGGTTTAGGGGGCAATTACTTTTTCAGATAATACCAGGTAGTTTTGGATAGCTTTTTCCCTCAGTAAATGAAATCATCATTTAAAAACAGCATTTTGTATTTACTCAGGTTACCTTTGTCTAATATTAACATTTGTTTGATGACCTTAAACATTTAAGCGTGACAGAAATGCAAGAAATCAGGAAGGGGTCAAATACTTTTCAGCACTGTATGGTGCCAATCAAAAGTTTGGACGCGCATTGCTAATGTCACAGCACTATTTTTTGAGAAATTTCAACATCTTAACTTTATATAATCTCAAATGTAATTTTGTGAAAGGTAAACAGTCAGAAATGAAAAGAGCATAACTGATTGTTAAAATAGCGTCCCAAATTTTGGAATTTTCAAGGAAGCCATATTTTGCAAAGTAAACAAAAATAAACTCTTATTTTCAGATAGCTGAATTAAAGTCAAGCGGTTTTGGGACTTATTGGAGGCAAAGGTTGATGAAAAGCCACCTCAAGTGCAGCACATCTTTGGGAAGTTAGACAGCCGTGTGGCTGCAAATTCTTTAGTCATTTGACTGCCCTTGTTAAATGAATAAATAAATTGAGAATGCTCTGCAAATGTGTCAAGAAATAGTGGTTAGTTTTATGGATTCAAGAATTTGATCTTTGTTTGCGAAATAAAGTCTGCTTATTTTTTTTATTTAACATATTGCACGAAAAGTGTGGATATGTCCAAACCTTTGACTGGTACTTTAAGCATAAGCACATTTTAACAGTGTTTGTCTGTTTTTCCCTTGGCAGGCATTGGGCTGAAATATGTCGCTCTGGGGGACGTAGTAATCCTAATTACCTTTGGCCCCCTTGCGGTCATGTTCGCCCATGCAGTGCAGGTGGGTCATCTGTCGATGCTTCCGCTCCTGTACGCCGTTCCTCTGGCTCTAAACACGGAGGCAATTCTTCACAGCAACAATAC
Source organism: Gymnothorax reevesii (assembly GCA_029721435.1). Lineage (NCBI taxonomy): Eukaryota > Metazoa > Chordata > Actinopteri > Anguilliformes > Muraenidae > Gymnothorax > Gymnothorax reevesii. The sequence goes on from CM056585.1 coordinate 39,835,740, forward strand.
ACGAGACATGGACTCTGACAAGCAGGCGGGCATTGTCACCCTGGCCATCCTTATCGGGCCGATGCTGTCGTACGTGCTGTTCAACCTCCTGCTCTTTGTTCCTTATGTTCTCTTCTGTATTCTGGCCACCCGATACACTATCAGCATGGCCCTGCCGATGCTTACTCTGCCCATGGCTTTCTCTCTGGAGAAGCAGTTCCGCAGCCAGTGCTATGCCAAGATTCCCCAGAAAACCGCCAAACTCAACCTGTTGCTGGGACTCTTCTACGTCTTTGGGATAATACTGGCACCTACAGGCAGTTTGCCGCGCCTGTGAAAATGAATCTTTGGTTTTTTGTTGTTATTCTAGTACAGAAGTGGGGCCAAACCCTCTGCCTGGAGATTGGCTTGTGCTCCTTTTTATTTCAACCTGAATTTAGCCTGCTAGATTCTAGTCCAGGGCAGCCTAGATCTGCAGGAACAGGGTCGGTAACTGTGTTGGTACTAAGTAGATTTGGATTACATTCATTTATTTATTTATCCCAATTAATTTGTGGGGCTTTGAATACCTTTAATTTATTGTTTTGTTTAAATTATACATCAGGACAAATGTAAACCCTTTACTGCCATTGAACCAGTTTTATAGTTGCCACGCTGTTGTAGCTTATGACTGGGTACACATAGGATATGATCTATGCTCTGAGAAGTGCTGTATATTTTCAGCACTAGATTAAAGGAGAATTTCGGTGTGAAATCGGCTTTGGGTGTATTGAAACATGATAATGAGTACTAACTTTTGTTGAATACCCCACCTCTGTACGCACGCAACTTTTCGAAATAAATGGATTTTTAGCCGAAACTCCCAACAGGCTTACAATGGTTGTGAATTGGGCATCGTGTTGCTCTTGCAAAGAAATCGCTATTTTTTTCATCATTAACAAGGCTGAAAGTAGCTCCGCACTTCATCGGTAGAATTCCGTGGGCCCTGACATTTGAAACGAGGCACTGAGAACTTTGAAAATGCACTGGTAGTTTATTAAAAAAAAAATACTGTTTATGCACACAGTACCTTGATGTAGTTTCCAGTCGCCTCCATCTTGAAAGTCACGATAAGTTGATTGATGAGCACGAACGAATAGGAAGGATAGGGGAACAGATTGCAATCCTATTCGTGCTCGTCAATCGACTTATTGTGAGTTTCAAGATGGAGGCGACTGGAAACTACATCGAGGTATTGTTTGCATAAATAGTCTTTTTTTTTTTTTTTTTTTTGAACTACGTGTGCATTTTCGGAGTTCTCAGTGCCTTGTTTTAAATGTCAGGGCCCTCGGAATTCTACCGATAAAGTGTGGCGCTACTTTAAGCCTTGTTAATGATGAGAAAAATGGCGATTTCTTTCCATGGCAAAGTGATGCCCAATTCACAACCATTGTAAGCCTGTTGGGAGCTTTTGCTAGAAGTTGCGTGCATTCGGAGGTGGGGTATTCGACAAAAGTTAGTACTCATTGTCATGTTTCAATACACCCCAAGTCAATTTCACTCCGGAATTCTCCTTTAACAGTAGATCTTGAATGTTTTTTTGAACAAGGCCATGTTTTTTAATTTTTCCAGAAAGATATTACACGTCCATAGATGCAATCATCTTAGTAACTGCTACTATTTGAAGATGAGAATAAAAAGGAAAAAATTCAATTTACATATATTGTCTCCAAAAAGAAAGTTATTGGTTTAGTGGTATTCGGCAAATGAAGTATTCTGTGTTTGGGCTATTTCCATGTCACAATTGATTACATTTCTACAATTGAAAAAGAAAGAAGCAGTTATTTTAATTGCGTTAGGTGGATGTTTTGTCTGTTTTCTTTAAGATGTTTAATGTCAGATACACCTTTAATTTCCATCTTGCACAGATTGGATTGGGCACAGGAACTTTACCAGTTTGCTGAAATGTATTTTTAACTTCACCATTATTGGACTCATTCAGTTGTCTGCTTTATTTTGGGTAGCATTTGCTTAATTTATTCCATTTGAAATTCAAGGGCGAGTTTGTAATTTTATGACTTAACTAGACCTGCAGTCATTCAGTTATAATGGTGGAACATTCCTTGTGCTTCTGTAAAATAATAATAAAGAATGAAGTCATAACAGGAACTTCATAGGGGTGATTACATTTGATAACAGGTACTTCTTCTCGTACAGTCGTGAATTTTTTCAGATGCCAGTAAAGTAAGCTATGATCATTATCATCAAATACGTCATACATTTTCTGAATTGAAGATGCAAATATAAACTGTGATTAGTATAAGAGATTATGACATTCCGTAGAACACTTCTGCACCTGTCAGTTGTACAGTATGCCTCCAACAAATTTTTTTACCATTTTGCCTGGATATTCTATTTGACTTATGGCAATCTGTCTATTCACCTGGACGCAAAATTGCCAATAATTACATTGAGGCCATTTGATCAGTCAGTCCTAGATTTTTTTGTACTGAAAGGAGAAGTTCCCTCAAATAGAATTTTCCTTCGTTCTTTTCAGATGTTCTTTTTAGATTTTGTTGAAAACTGGGGAAAAAAGGCAAAACACTATTTTGTCATCTTACTAAAGCCTTTGAAGGGCATGTAAACCCTGTTTCTCAATCTGATTTAACCTCATGGATTGATAGGTCTTCCAAAGTAATGTTGATGAACATTTCATTGATTAAGCACCACATCCTTGTCAAAGCACTTTCAATTTTAAGCATCTTCCTCTCCTTTCCAGGGGTGCGTTTCCCAGAAGCATAGTTGCAGCCCATCCATTCACAGCCAATGGGTCCAACTATGTAAGTTAGCATCTGTGATGTTGGGAAACATCCCAGAAATGGCTGTAATGTCATTTCTGGCTCCTTTATCATCAGAAAATCTTATTAAAACTAGACAGTCCGGTGGGCCGCGACTGAATAGGTGTAGCCTCTGGAAGCCCACTTCTCTCCTTTGTAGCGCATTTTTAAGCCAGTGTTATCGTCATGGGAACCAGAATCTAGAAGGGAAGTATAACATGCATCCAAACCACTGATCTATATAGAATAACTGGATAGCTGATGACGTCATAATTTTGAAGCAACCGTGCCGCCATATTGGTATACCCAACTTTAATCTCTCAGAACATTACTCACACTGAACGTGTTGCAGCCGATATAATTAATTGAGAAGATATCTTTTCACAGACACGGAAGAGGCAGTATTTTATGTGTCGTCCTCAGATCGACCTGACTTCGAAAACTGCCTCAAGGACCGCAGATTTAACTACAGTAGGCAGCAGTTGCACGTGCCTTTTAATATTTTCAATGGACAACATCAGCAGACAATATGTGCGGCCGATGAGTGTGTTCCATAGCAAATCTATACAGATTCTCTACATCTCACCTGAGTGGGGCAGTGGTACAACAAAACTGAAGTCCAAAGTCATTGAGACAGAAGAAAACAAGACGTCAATCCTGCTCGTATTATTATTATTCTGTGCCAGGGGTTTAAAAAGGCAGTGGCTACTCTTACGGCGGCTGTAAGGACACTCCGTTAGGCTATTCTTGCGTCCTTCCGTTTGCACGTGCGCAGAACTCCGAATTCTGATCAAGCCGCCTGCAAATTTTTTCTTCTAAGATTAGTTCGCTTGCTTAGCTAGCTAGTTCCCTAGCCTAGCTAGCTGACAGTCATATTTAGTATAAGGTAAATACTTGCGGTTCAACTCTAGCTAAGTTAGCTGGCAAAATAATGGATCATTTTTATTCATTTATTTTCTATTGACTTCTGTGCGCCGAACTGCTGACTAGCTAGGCTAGTGAACTAGCTAGCTAAGCAAGCGAACTAACGTCAGCAAGCTAGCTAGCAAGCAGTTATATTTGATGTAACATAAATGATTGCGGTTCTACTCTAGCTAATTGAGCTAGCGAAATAATGGATAATTTTTAGGTCCTGAGCCGACTGAAAGTCGTCCGAGGACCCTATTGAAATCATACTGTCTTGCGACAATTCAAAGGCCAATTTTGCCCCTTTCACAATGGTGAAAACACGTCTAACTTTCCACATACATCCGGCTGGATCTGAAATTTGATATTTTTGTGTGGTCGCACGGGTTCGACCCCAAATGCCGAAATGGCAGCCCCTAAACACGTTTCTAAATTCCCCTAGGGAAATTTGGTTACTTTGTCGTAAGCAGACGAAATTCGGTAGACATATGTATTATACCCAGACATACAAAAAAACTTCATTGGAGCCACGCCCTAAACCCAATAGGAAGTCGGCCATTTTGTTTTGAATTTTTAAATTTTAAAACTAACTCCTCCTGGGGATTTCGCCCGATCGACTTCAAATTTCATAGAGATCATCGTGAGACCAAGCTGATCAAAAGTTGTGCTCTGCATGTCTGTTGGTCAAAGGGCGTGGCAGCTAGGGCGTGACAAATTTTGGTGACTCAACGAAAAAAATTCACAACGCTCTCACACTCAAATACTTGATTGTAGCAGCTTCAAACTTGCTTGACATGATGACTGCTCTGTCCTGAACGTCCCGATACATTAACTTCCCACTTTGCTAATAGCGCCCCCCTGTGGTAACAGGAAGTGACCACTCATTACTTACACTTGTACTGATGACACATTGTCGAAACCATCAACTTCACTCTACTTCTACAACATGCAGAACAAGTTGATGAAGCTACAGTATGAATGCTGTGAAGTTACAAGTAATGGCCTCCGTGTGGCGACGCGGCGACTTTGGATCCCTCGCCATGAAAATTAATTTGGGATTCCCAATGCTCTCACGCTCACATACTTGATATTAGCAGCTTCAAACTTGCTGGACATGATGATTGCTCTGCCCTGAATGTTCAGATGCATTAACTTCCCACTTTGCTGATAGTGCCCCCCTGTGGTAACAGGAAGTGACCAGTTATTACTTTCACTTGTTACTGATGACACATAGTTAAACACATCAACCTCATTCCCCTTCTATTACATGAAGAATAAATTGGTGAAGCTACACGTAATGGTGTCCGTGTAGCGACACGGCGACTATCCATCTTTCGCCATGAAAATACGTTTGAGTTTTTGATGTCTTTAATAAACTTGTATCATCATAAGAATTCATAGACAGGTCAAGGGTGGCGAGCTCTCACATCTGATTGGGGTGTTGCCCATGTGGGCAGCGAAATGCCTCGATAAAACCCCCTTGAAATTTTGAAAAACCCCTCCCCATCGGGGTTTTTTTTGGAATAGGAAGATAAAAATTGGTACAGATGTGTATCTTGCCAATACGAACAAAAAAGTCTCTGGCACCATTGGTCAACTCCTAACAGGAAGTCAGCCGATTTGATTTTAACGTGTTATTTTGGCCCGATTTCCACACATTGTATTTTAACGAACTCCTCCTAGCGATTCTGTCCAATCAACCTAATATTTATTTCAGATTATCAAGAGACCATGATGATCAAAAGTTGTGCTCTGCATGTCTGTCGCTAAATGGGCCTGGCCGCCATGGTGTCACCATTTCAGATGCCTTGCCAAACACAATTGAGCAGCTCTCTCTCCCTCATTCTTCATCCAAATGGATTCAAAATTCCTGTACATGGTAAAAGCCCCACCCTGAATGCCTTGATGTACTGCTAAGCAATCTAGCTCATGGCGCCCCCTTGCAGAAACGGGAAATGCCACAATTTACGTAGATTTTGGCCGATTTGCTCTAAACTTCATATTTGTGCTTCGGGTCTGCCCCTGAATGCGCCTGCCCACATTTGGTTACGCTCTGAGCGCCCCCTGGTGGATGAAGTATCAACTTGTCATAATTCCTTCAGCTTTGTCCGATTCGCTTGACACCGTTTCTCAGGTTGGGGCCTGATTTTGACCTGTTCAGTGGTCGTGAGTGCACAGCTGCCCGTGTGAGCATCTCACCACAACCACAACGTGTGGAAGGGGGCGAGGGCCTGTTCAACGCTGCTTGCAGCTTTAATTATTTATGTATTGTCTATTGACATCCGTGCACCAAACTGCTGGCTAGCTAGGCTAGCATACTTGGTAGCTAAGCAAGCAAACTAACATTCGCTCGGTAGCTTGCTAGCTAGCCAGAAAGCCTAGTAATCAACCAATCAGAGGTGCCAAATTGGGCCTAGTGGATATAGAGACGACCGGTTCAACGTCGTCAAAAGCTCTGCGTAAAGGCCGCGTCCCTTTTGAGGGGAAAACAAATGCCCTTTTGCATTGAAATCAATGAGAAATAAGCGCGATAATTGAGCAGTAAAATGCCCAAAAGTTGTTGTGTGCCGGGTTGCACCTCCAATAAAATGACCATTCCGGACCTGAGGTTCCCCATCCTACCTGGAAAAGGGAAAAATCCAAAAAGGAGAGTTAAGAGAAGATGAAGATGAGTAATGGCTATGTATCCAGTGTCTTCCCATGTTTATGTGTGTGCAACCCTTCATAACAGGCCATGCACCACTCTTTTTAAACTTATTAAATAGTACTTGCGTTACTTTCTATGCTTGGTAGGGTTATTCGCTACTATTTTTGTCTTGTGTCATTATTCATTCTTTAATTGCTTAACTAGCTAATGTAAAGTAGCGTCAGCCAACAGAGTCAGGTTTGCGGTCTAACCTTAGGTGCATTTGTCAGTTATTCTTAATCCCAAAATGGCACAGACTTCGAAATTCGCGGTAGTGAAAGGGCAAGAGGGAGGGCCGATCAACCTTAATTTATTAAGATAACGCAAACACTCAGGTTCAGGCAAGGTAGCAAAATAATCGCTAGACATATCAATAAATGAATATAAGCAGGAAATTTAGTGAAATAAATCAGATAAATTTTACACCTGAAAACGCATCAAATTACATTAGGGTCAATGGGATCTGAGGTTTTCTATCCCCCAAAAAGGGTCGCGGCCTTGACGTTTGGCGAAGTACCCGAACGTGCTGGTCATCTCTACATCGGGTAGAAGAAAAAAAATCGCAGGCGGCTTGATCAGTCCAGAATTCGGCGCTCTGCGCATGTGCACACAGAAGGACGTAAGAATAGCCTAACGGAGTGTCCTTACGGCTGCCATAAGAGTAGCCTCTGCCATTTAAAAACTTCATGAAAAAATAAATTAGCCATGAGCTCGCATCTTGTAAACCGTTGTCTTTATTTGAGAAATACTGGGTGTGAGATTCAATCGTGCATAACGCATATGTAAGTCCCAACGGATGTCTTGTATTGAGTTTTCTCTTGTGATGAAGAGAAGCTGTAGCTGCCACGAAGCTAGGCTAATTTTCCTGCGAAGCGAAAGTGGGTTTGCTGAAAAGAACGCAATGTAAACTTATCAAGGTCGCTAAATCAGCGTTCAAATGAGAAGTGAAGTGAGTTTTGCGTCACGGAGATGTATGTAAAATGGCCTGCCATTCATTGTCGAGTGTGAATCACATTATGGGCTCTAAATTCGTTGACCAGGCGCCAGAAACATGCGGTCGGAGTTTGGTGAGGCACAATCCTCCCCTTTGCTTGATTAGCAATCAAACAATTAACTAGTTTAGTAAGACTATTCGGCAGAATGACGGGTCAGTTTAAGTTTCCGCAGCGTTATTACTCTTTATATCGAACCTGAAATGCTCACGAAACTGCAGATTCGCGTGTACTTGCTTACAGGAAGCCGAAGCAATGTCATCAACAAATACTAAAAGAGTTCAACTTGCGCAGAGTTCAATGCATGATCAATATGCAATGTATTCTCCTTTAAATACGCGCTTTTACGCCCAAACAATGAAAGCGGACTTTTATTTTCAGTCTTCTTTCATAATCCGATTAACAAAATGTTAAAACGATATACAGAATTACCTAGAGCTGAGAATTTTTCTGAATAGATTATTCAAATTTCACCCTTGTATACGCTTCAATTCGAGACTGCGTGAATGAATTATTTAGTCATTATCTCCTCAAGCCCGTATACTGATACTTATAGGCTTGATGTTAATTGTTTTGATTTTCAATCCGGCATAGTACATGGGAACAGGTTCACAAAATCCTGTAGTCAGGGTCACTGCATCACCTCACCACACGTCTCTGGCTTCCTCCAAGCAAGTATGCGCAAATCTACAGTTTCGTCAGCATTTCAGGCTCGATATACAGAGTACTAACGCTGCTAAAACTGAAACTAGCCCATCATTTTGCCAGTCTTACTAAACTAGTTAATCTTTTAATTGCTAATCAAGCAAAGGGGAGGATTTTGCCTCACAAAACTAACCTCTATTCGCATGTTACTGCTTCAGGCATGTTTTCTGCACTTTCTGCACCGCCTACCTCTATATTAAGCATTATGAATATGAGCTGGCTGGCTAGCTAGGGCATTCGCAAGTTATTACCATGAGCTAACTTGAATTGAATTTCAAAACGAAACTACGTCAGATTATTCAAACTTATGAAGTTGGGATGAAATATGTCTGTTGTTCCAATTATTACACCCTGTTGCAGCTTAAAATTTTGGATTAACGTGCATGGACAACAATGCAAGATACGCTACACATTTATTTTCAGAATGTGATCTTAACTCAGAAAGAAATCATAGCAATCAGGCTGTATTCCTTTCCCCCATTAAAAAAGATAAAACCTAAGTGACAATAATAGTATTAAGCCGCTTGCGCACTGGACCTGAGACTAATTTTTCGCAAAAAGTAGACGCAAAGACGTGAAATGCATTGACTTTGAATGTAATCAGTCGTGCAAAAAATTTGCTTCGCGTCTGGTGCGAAAGCAGCTGGAGGACACACACCCACATAGCCAACGCATGCACTCGCCCGCCCACATGCACACATCCCCCTCTCTCTCTTTCTTTGATCTGACATCAGGACAATCGATATAGACACTATAATTTACGTGCTGATTCAGATAGTTACATTAACTAGTGGGTGCTTCTAATAAATGTGCCTGACATTCTGGAAACCTGCCTGTGAGGTTTCGGTGAGGTTTGTGCACTGTGCGCCAGTCAGCCAAATTACCACTGCGCAGAAAGTAAACTAGGTTGGAGCTGGCAAGCTCTCTGCGCACTTTTGGCGGAGCCTTTATTCACGAAGTTGTCGCTGTGTCATGATGAATATGTGACACCTCCCGCAACTACGCCGCCACACCGATCTTGGCGCACGTGCATCTACCAAATTGCCAAAGTGGCTGCATGCGGTGTTGCACTGCACAAAATTACCACTGCGCGGGCTGCACTGGACTAAAATTACCACTGCGTGGGCTGCGCCACCCTGCACTGCGCCAAGAAGTTAGAGCCCTATCTGTTTAAGTTGGTCTAACGTTCCATCCTCATTTATTACCTGGCAAAATTAAATTTGTCCTTCAACAGTAATTTATTGTCAAGCCTTTTTTAGTGCTGGCGTGAATTTGCCTTAATGCTTTGACCAGTCAACACCTTGTTTTGTTGTTTAGTTTGTCTGGTCTGATATTATAGACAGCGTTACACAGCAGTTTTACTGGATTATCTAATTTATAACTTGTGACATTGATTGATCTGGTTAACATTAGTTTACTAATCTCGGTAGCCTTAGGCTAACCTGATGGATTTCCTCAGCTAACATTAATTTGAAGTATTCCAATAATAACAGTTAGTTGGGCTAACGTTGACACATTATCTGCCGTTAAGGTAGATCGCCAGTGGCTAATAATAAACAATATATTCATTGATAATTTATTTATGTGTATCTGTCTTCTCTATAACCAATGCATTGTCTCGCCACATCCCCCAAAAAATGTCGATCTGCATTAGAAAGCCACACATCAACGCTTCTCTGCCATAGAATACTACATAACAGTTGCTTACTACTGGGCATAGTAAAATGGCCGCTCAACCACTTCCGCTTGCTTCAACCTCCCAACGCTGTTCTCTATCATGTCATCCATCCAGTTATTCTTTATAGATCAGTGGCCCATACCAAATATGAAAGTAATCGGTCAAAAATTACAGCATGCACAAGGAAGTGTCTACGGATGCGGCAGTGGAGATGGCAAGCTTGAATCTATAGTAGCTGCCCAACTTTGTGGGGGGCTATAATAGCGACGATTAAAAAATTCAACCTGTTATTCTTAAAGTCCAATTGCTTAACGATTTTTTGAAAACAAGTTATGTAGATTATGATGATCCTGGAATGCTCATCTAGGGCATGTTTTGCTCCGTATATATTGCATGGATATGAAGTGAATTGGAATAAATGGGGAAAACTGCGATAGAAGCGTTTTGATTAAGGCTATAATTTTATATTTTGAACAGAACAAGGATATGGTTAAGGATGGATGTATTTAAATAATTCTGCATAATTTTGATGTTTTGAAAATTTTTCTAAATATGAAATTTATTGACTTTGGTTAATCCCATTGTCCCCGCACTATCTCTAGCTTCTTGAGGGTTCATTTTTGTAGGGCTGTAGCCCTGCGTATTCCTCAGCCTCACTAAGAGCAACGTCTTCCAAGCTTCCATGACTAATCCCATTCAACATTACTCCAGTCCTTCAAATCGGAATAAAAACTCTAGCTCTTTAATTCACTGTCCACCATACTATACTTAACTCCAAAAGAAATGCAACGGTGAGGTTAGTACTGTATTTGTGGAAAACTGAAGAATCGATTGATTTCTGTTGCTTTTACAGTGAGGCACGAGTGGAAATAAAGAAAAGCGCATGGTATTGTAATCCTGAAGCTCGCCACGTGAATTCGCCAAGCACTTCAGTAGTAAAAAAGATTGAGCTGTTTCTGATGTGTACAGTGACCTTTGACTTGTCCTTTTGGGTGTGGTTAATAGCCTGCATAAAACCAACTAGAGAAAGAAAAAAAAAAAATGTTACTGCATCAAGAAAATGGAACAGCTTGTGACACAGGAGAGAGAAAAAGAGTCATTGGCATGTTATAGGCAGGTCTCAGCTGCCGAGAGGTGGTGCATCATTTTTCTGTGTGTTCATGTGTTCCATCGCTGACATAATAGGTTACTCTGTATGGCTTGGTATGTGGTTGGCAGTTCCCATTCCAAGCTGCCAGTAATATTAAATTAACTTTGACTTGGGATTGATTTCAGCCGAAAGAAATGTGCATTTAGTTCCTCTGATATGTTCCAGCTTTTTAAAATGCTAGTCATGTCATAGGATTTACATGCCCTTTAATTTTACCAGCTAATCTTGCTGTACCCCACAACGTACAGTTTGTTGTTAAGCTTGTGCGGGAGATACAGTGCGCACTGTGTGGAGTGAAACTCACACACCCAGGATAACCCTGATTCAGATGCCATAAAGTGCTGTTGCTGCAAATTTATACTGTACGCCAGCTATTTTCCTCACCAATGTGAGTGGAAATGACAAATTTGTTTTACTTTTTATTTCCACAGCTGTGGTCTCATGCATTTGGTATAAGCTTTGTTTTCGTCAGTTCATAAATCAAAGTGTAATGACACAGTGAAAGTAGGAAATAAACATGCTTAAAACACCATCTTCTTCAGCAAATCCATTTATGTTTATTTTTTTTTCTTTGGAATAACACAGCAATCACGCACACATGAAAAGTGCTTACCACAATGTAATTAAACAGGAATCCAGTTTGTGCATTGCTGAGTTAAACAACGAACAAAGATGAACTGTGGCTTGGGGCATACCAGCCCATTTCTTATACAAATGCACTCGTCAAAATAGAATATTATATGCCACTGTACTCTGGAAATGGTTTCCATATTCAATTTAAGGCATTTGTATTAGAATGCAGGAGGCAGGTCTGAAAGTACAGGAGAATGAATTTCCATTATAATATTGTGCCAGTCCAGAATTGAGGAGACGCATCTTAAATCACCTGAAGAAGTGTATTTCTTGAAGCAGAGAATGTAAAACCTTGAAGCCAAATATGACTATTTATGCATTACCCAATTTAGGGCTATATAATTCAAGATCTGAGCTTCACAGAAAAGGCAAAAATGGCTAAAATGATTCAAAATACTTGAATAATTTAGAATTCCATCATATTTAACTTTCTTTTCATAATTTTAGTTCAGAGTGAGGCCCACAGACACAAAAAACTTCATGAAAATACAGCAATGAAATTATTAAAAAAAAAACTAGACAGTTCGGTCACCGGCGACCGCATCGCTGTCGCCTGAAAAAGCCCACTTCTTCAGCCTGTACTGTGTCCACCAGGAAATCTCTTTTTCAGCACAGATTTGCACATTATTCAGCCAATACTGTTCCCGTGGTTACCAAAATCGATAGGTGTCATTAGCTGAGTATAACACATGTCCATACCACATATGAAAGTAATCAGTAAAAAATTGCAGCATGTACTGCGTCCACAAGGAAATCTCTAAGTTTCAGTGCAAATTTGCACAAATTTTCAGCCAACACAGTTGCCATGGGAACCAAAATCGGTAGGTGTCATAACTGGAGTGTAACGCACGTGCAGACCTAATATGAATGTAATTGATCAAAAATTACAGCCTGAAGTTGCCGGGTTAGCTCACTGGGTTAAGGTGCCGCATTTGTGGAGCAGTATTGACTACTACAGCGTGGGTTTGGTCAACCAGCAGTGATTGGCAGCTTTTTCAGAACAGCGCACGATTGGCCTAAGTGCTAGGGATGCAAAATGGGATGGGACTGCTGGGAAGGAAAATTAAAAAAACAATTGCCTTGTTCGTTGCTCAAGCACCTTGTGTTGGCCAGCCTAGCACTAGTCAGTGAGATTCGAAGCTTGCTCATGTTCAGGTATCCTCCGCCCTCGTTCTGAACTTGTGATACTTTCGACCAACGAGTGTGAAGATGCAGGGGCTGACAGGCACGTGCTTCGGAGAAGCTCGCCTGAGCTGGCAACAGGGGGTTGCATACAAGCAAGCTTGTACATAGTTCTCGAACTGGGTAGTCTAGATCCAGGTGAGATTGGAGATGCCAAATAAAAAGAAAAATTGCAGCCTGCACAGTGTGCGCAAGGAAGTGTCTACGGATGTGAGGAAATCTGTCAGTTTTGGAACAAATTTGCACGTTATTCAGCCAACACTGCCATGGCAATGAAAATCGATAGGTGTCATAACTGGAGTGTGGACATGTCCATACCAAATCTGAAATTAATTGGTCAAAAATTGCAGCCCTGCGCAGTGTCCACAAGGAAGTGTCTACAGACACAGACGCAGCAGTGGAGATGACAAGCATGAATCCATAGTTGCCGCCCGACTCTCCATCATTGAATTTCTCTCCAAAGAATCAATGCTGTCAGCCCTCCAGTCTGTTCCATTGAGAATAACTGCCATTCTCCGCCTCCGAATCACATTTCCATCCTGCAAATATAAGCTCAGTTAGTTAGTTCTGGAAGTCTTTTTGTTCCCCCTATGCAATCATGTCATTCTCAGCTGCGCAAAGTTGAGAGAACACAACCTAACAGCTCTTACGCAAGTGTTTAACCCCTTTGCTCAGAAACCAAATTTGGCTATTTCTGGGTTACCCAATTTAATGCTGTATAATTCAAGATTTCAGCTTCATAAAGTGGAAAAATGTGGCTTTACTCAGAAAAGACATTTACAGCATTTAGAATTGCATCGTATTTCAGTTTATTTTCATGATTTTGGTCGAGAAAATGGACTCAAAACATTAAAAAAAATCTTCATCAGAATTCACCGTTAAAACTGCAAAAAAAATAATGGGCTGAAGTCTATCCAATTTTTGGATCATGAATTCTACTTGTGGTCAAAGAGTTTATCTTCAACATTACATTCTAGATTACCTACATGCCATTAGCCAAATTACACAGCTATCCAAGTGGCTCCCCAAAGTCAGAGATGGTGCACTGTCAAATGATGAAATAATTGTGCATTTAACACAAATAAAGTTTTAAGGCATGAAATTTAATATGAACTTATGATTTTCTGGTTGGGTTTAGCATGAATTTATCAATATAAGTGCAGCTGAATATCAGTGGTCACCAGTAACCTCTCCAAACACAAAACTTGCCTTTTCTCCATAATAAAGTTTAGAGTTTTATCTATTTTTCCCCAACCCAGCAGACGCAGTCATTAAATGAACTGCTGATTAAACGGTCAGGACATTCACTCTGCAATGAAACCTGCAGTTCCAACTTTCGAGCTCACAAACTCATTTCAGCACTTATTAGGAACAAGTACAACTCACAAACTCAGTAATATCTGAATTCTAAAATATACCTTATTTTAACAGAATAGACATTCCACTTTCAGGGAAGATCAACCAATATATTGCCTCTGTGGATTCAACAGAATGGTGCAATGAATGTACCAGGGCGTCCACCCAAAGGCATGGGCAGTTCACGTTTTAAACAGGAGAAAAATCTCGGCATTTGACTTTGTTGAATAGGGTATTCATACCAAAACAAAAAGCAAGAGTAGCGGCCTAACCTTTTTCATGAATCCCTCCTCCAGAGACCGATGTATCCAGTAGAAGGAACCCTCCGGTCCTGTTTCATTCAGAATAATTCCCATTGACCATGTCCTTATCTCATTTAAATACTGTAAATGTAACTGAACACTTCAAGGCCAGTTTTGCGAGCCTTTTTTAAAATAAATTGCATCTATTTCAGCTGTGTAATGTACGCAACGTAAACAGGATACCTGATAGCCTGCTGATACGCATAGACTTGTATGCTCTGTGTTTGTCCAATCAATGTGTTTCGCTTACTGTAGAATGTTTAAACACTCGGGTATTGGATAAGAAACGAGCCAATCAATACATTGTTACTGGGGAAGATTCACGAGGGCGTGAAGCATAACTCTGCAGTTACATGGAAGAGCCTGAGTGTATGATGGAGTGATTGGCTATCAACACCAGTACTCGGGTAGATATAAGGAAACGCTGAATTTGTCGATGAAGAAATCTACACGTAAATCCACGGTAGGGAACTACGCATTTTTGAAAGGGATGACTGTAATTGACAGTAGAATGTGAACAAATCAATACCATGTCGAATTTTTTGCTTCAGAAAACTGATTTTTCTGAACCACTAATTGGAATACTGTTGGCTCACTGTAGCTAACGTGGTTGCTACACAGGATAATGATTTTCTCTGTCGCAAAAGATCATTTTTTTTAAACTGCTGGATCGATACTATGGGCAAGGATATTGACCAGTTTGCACATCAGGCTTAGCTGAGGAGTTTAATTCAAGCAACTCTTGAAAAACAGGGAGTGGAGTGAACTTCCTCATATTCAAAACCGCGTTCGAACTTTGCTTGCTCGTGAATATTCAGTAACCGATCCGGGGGTGCTATCTAGTGGTCGAGTGCAGTAACTGCGTGCTTAAATTTGCAGCTCCATAGATGCAAGCGTCTACATCTGCAGAAAGGGGTTAAATACTTTTCTGAGGGTCCGATCTATGTTTTTCGATTACTGAGGAAATATTATACTGTCTGAAATTGTATTAAAAAACGTGTCAATCAATAGGTAATTACAGCGAGAGTTTCATGTGGGCGTGAATTATAACTGTTGTTCACGCGGATAAGCCTGAGTAACCATTAAAGTGACTATGTCCGTGAGGGATTGTATGAGGCTTTCAAAAAACAGGTGACGGATGGATCTACACGTAAATTCAGTCGGGAATCACCTGTTTTTAACGTTATGACTATAATTGATTGTAAGAATGACATCATATCAATACCATGGTGAATTTTGACTTCAGAAAACTGATTTTTTTTTTGGGATACCATTGGCTCACTTTTGCTGAAGTGGTTGCTACAAAGGACTACAATTTTTCTGTTGAAAGAGATCATTTTTTACTAGCTGGATAGATATTATGGACAAGTATATTGAGCAGTTTGCACATCAGGCTTAGCTGAGGAGTTTAAGTTATGCAACTCCTGGAAAGCAGGGATGGGACTTATCTCGTCCATATTTGAAACCATGTTCGAGAAGGTCGGCTCGTAAGTGAATATTCAACAACTCAGAGCCGTATATAGAGAGAGTTTGGACAACTTGGGGTTCGAACGTCTGAGCTATCCGCTACGCTGATTGGTTCTGAGCTGCTCACATGTTTTGTGGACACCATGTTTGCTACCATTAATCTATATTCATCCAGCGATCCCCATAGCAAAGTGTCGAATATGAGATCATAAAGTTCACTTGTTCCCTGCAAAACAATCCAAACCTGAACTGTCTTGAACTTATAAACATGAATGTATTATCATTTGACACAACTGCATGGTTTTCTTTGGGGGGGTCATACAGAGGATTGTTATCCAATGCAGGTCCTATAATTTTAATCAGAATCACAAAATGTCTTACATTAGGGGGAGGGTTTAATAATGATCACACTAACAACAACTAACAGTAAGACCAGTTTAATTTTCACTATTTCTGATTTCTATTCTATTTCTATTTATCATTTTTATGAGTAATTTCAACCTTTTTTTGGCGATGGATGGAGACGGGTTACTGAGGAGAGAGGTAGGCTAAACAAAGTTCTGTGACAGATTAGGCGATTGGGCTACAATGTATTTTACAATTTCAGTTACAAAAAGATATTTAAGGCAAGTAGATGCTGGGATAGGCTATTAAAGCCAAGGCTGCTAATAAACAAATATATGATTTATGGTACTGATTTTTGGTAAGCTGAGACATAATATACCAATGAACAAATCTTGCAATATTCATGTACCTATCATTGAAAGTTTAAAAGTTATGACATTGAATTTGGGAAATTGTGAAATGACACGTTTTCACACAAAACTGGGAGCTGCAGTCTGTTTTTGAAGTCTCAATATCTATGAAACAAATAAAGGATGCCCATGGGTTTAAAATTTTGTAGATACTATACTGAAAACAAAGGCAAGAATCAAATTAGAGGTTGCCAATCGGGAGACCTCTTGTGATTTCAGATGGAATTACCCCAAGGTAATAATATCTTTGTTAGTTTTAGCTTTGCAAGGAAGTAATTTAAAACAGTGAAATGAACTTTCCCTGAGTGTGTCTCCAATGGAATTGTGACCTCATTCATTGCCATTAGCTAGAGATAAAGCTGTCTTGTTATTATAGTAAGGAAAGCTGAATAGCTGAACAGTTTCAAAATCCTTTCAAACACACAGTTCACAAGATTCTCCAGGTAAATCTTTGAACTTGTATTATTAAAGTTAATTTATGGGTGCCCAAGGCTCATTGATGCAACAAAGGCTTTCCTGTCTCCTCCAAGCTGACTGAAAGGCCCCTGTGACATTAATAGCTGAAAATTTTAACGATGGAAACAGAAGGAATGAGTCATAATTCCGTGCATTGCAACCATTTATGAATGGGGTTGTGTGGCTGTGAACTAGTCAGTGTGCCCACGATAACCCCTGTCTGCCATCAAAAATGCTGACAGTGAGAACTTGAGCTTCGAAACTGACCTCAAAGTAATGGAAGAAGGTTGCTTCGTCTGTGTGGATGGCTGGGTACTCATGTCTGTCATGGGAAAATATGACACTAAGATGCGGGACATACTGGTGGAGAAAGAGTAATTGTCTGAGCAATTTTCTGCTGGGAAACACTCGATCCAGTCATTCATCTGGACATCAAGACAAACATCATAAAGTACCAGGCACACCCCTTAATGGCAATGGTATTCTCCGATACCGGTGGCCTCTTTCAGCAGGACAAGGCACCCTGCCACACTGCACAAATTATTCTGGATTGATTTGAGGAACATGGTCCAGGACGTGTAAGGTGTTGTGCAAGCCTCCAAATTTCCCAGATTTCACTCAGACTGAGCATCTGTGGGATGTGGTGGGACAGCAAGTCAATTATGCAACAGCTCTAACTCATCACTTATGCGACTGAAAGGACCTGCTGCTCTGTGCCAGATACGACAGGGCACCCTAAGAGCTGTTTTGGCAGCATGTTAAGGACTGGCACCATATTAGGCAGGTGCTCATTATGTTTTGACTCATTGGTGTATGTGATTGCAATGACAAGGGTTGTTTCAATTAAGAAGGCACTGGGCTGGTTTTCCAGACATGGATTTTGCATAGACTAGACTAAAAGGAAAATTTAAAGTGGTGTCATGTGGAATAGACTTCACCCAGGGCTCAACTTAATGCATGTCTGTGAAATTAAACATAAGAATATGTTTCAAAAAAATTTAAGTAGTAGTGTGTGTGGTTTAGTGTCCTTTTTCTTAGAATATTTTCTTGGATGAATTATTTTTTTCATTTTCCACAAAACTTAGGGCACTATTGAAAATGCAAAGAAGAAAGAAAACACGTTCATAAATCATCCTTGACCTGTTTCAAATTGAAAACAAGGGCAAAATATTCATTGTATTTCCTTCTCTAAATTAATTTATATTTTTTAATGAACAATTATAGTGAATTTTACACGTGCAACACTTCCCTGAAAAGTTGAGACTGGGTTGTGTTTGCCACCGTGTTTACATCACTTTTCCTTTTAACAGAACTACCAAGTCATTGTTTTGTGAACGAAGGACACCAAGTTTTCCAATATTGAAGTATTTTTTTTCCTCCACTCTTCCTGGGTATTCAATATTCCAACATCCAGGTTCTTCAATTTTTTGTGCTTCTTGAATCACCAAATCACTGCATATTTTCAACTGCAGACAGGTGTGTAGCAATGGTATAGGTGAGTCTAGCAGCTGTACTCCCCAGGTTAGAAGCCACAATGTTGTAACACGTGCTGCATATGGCATGTCCGTTGTCTTGTTGAAACAAGCAAGGGCATCCCTGAAAAGATGTCACCGAGAAAACAGCATGTGCTGTTTGCAAATGCAAATAAGGTGCTGTGAAAAAGTATTTGCTCCCATTCTGATTTCTTCCATATTTTATTATTTATCATGTGTAATAGTTTCAGATCATCTAACTAATTTTAATGTAAGACAAAGACAACATGGATTAACAAAAAAATCAGCTTTGAAATGATAAATTCATTTATTGAAAGAGAAAAACTGTTAAAACCTATATCACCCATGTGAAGAAATAACTGCCCCCTGAAACATAATAAGTGGTTGAGCCACTTGGTGACAACAACTGCGATGAAAAAAATAGGACTGAGGGTCCTTTAGCTTACTGGCAAGCAATCTAATGGGTTGATCACACATGCGTTAAATGTGTAGTGGAAGCCTCCGTAGCTTAACAAAGCCTAACGTGACGCACCATAGCAATCTGTAGCCGTCCGTGGCTATGTGTAGAATTCAAGTGAGAAAACTGTGTACGGAGGTTTATCTATTGGCCACGTTCAAAAGATAGCCATGATAGCAAGCATTTTTATTAGTGTAGCAGTGACTTCAATCAACGAATTTGGCTTGAATCTACAGGCAACTAAGGGCTACTACATTACACTACGGCTGTCAGTTCATCTAACTACGGTTACTAGGCTAGCTTGAACGTCATTGAAGTACATTAAAGTACAGTGAAGTATAACCCCCAATTCTAAAATAGTTGGGACAAAGCGTAAATTGTGAATAAAATAAAAAAACGCAATCACTTTCAAATCACACCAGCCAGTATTTTATCCACAACAAAATGAGCTCATTTCAAATTTGATGGCTGCTACAGTTCTCAAATACGTCGGAACAGGGGCCTGTTTACCATGGTGTAGCATTCCCTCTTGTTTTTAACACCGAGTGGAGGCATCTTGGCATTGAGGAGACAAGTTTCTTGAGTGTTAGCCATTGGAATTTGATCCCACTCTGGTTTAATACAGGCTTCCAGCTGCTGGAGAGTTTTGGGTCTCCTTTGACGGACTTTTTGCTTAATTATGTGCCAAATGTTCTCAATCGGTGAAAGATCAGGACTGCAGGCAGGCTAGTTCAGCACATCGACTCCTCTACTATGAAGCCAAGCTGTTGTCATAGCTGCAGTATGAGGTTTTGCATTGTCCTGCTGAAATACACAAGGCCTTCCCTGGAATAGATGTCATCTGGAGGGGCACATATGTTGCTCTAAAATCTTTATATACCTTTCAACATTCATGGCGCTTTTTAAAACATGCAAGTGTCCCACACCATATGCACTGATGCTTCCCCATACCATCAGAGATGCTGGCTTTTGAACTGAGCGCTGATAACAGGAGGGGTGGTCTTTCTGCTCTTTAGTCTGGAGGACACAACGCCCATGATTTCCAGCAAGAATGTCAAATTTGGACTGGTCTGACCACAGGACACTTCGGCGCCTCTGGATCATGCTCAACAATGGCTTCCTTTTTGCATGATAGAGATTTAGGTGGCAACTGTGGATGGCATGGCAGACTGTGTTTAAAGAAAGTGGTTTCTTGAAGTATTCCTGGGCCCATTTAGTAATGTCAATGGAAGAATCATGCCGGTGAGTGATGCAGTAACGTCTGAGGGCCCGAAGATCACAGGTATCCCCAGTAAAGGTCTCTGGTCTTGTCCCTTACGCACAGATTTTTCCAGTCACTCTGAATATTTTGATGATGTTATGCACTGTCGATGATGAGACCTTCAAAGCCTTCGCAATTAGATGTTGTTGAACATTGTTTTTCCACAATTGCACAATTTTTTTACGTAAGCCTTCACAGGTTGGAGAGCCTCTGGCCATTTTTACTGCTATGAGACTCAGCCTCTCTAAGAAATCCCTTTTAAAGCCAATCATGTTACACACTGATGCCAGGTAACTTAATTACTTGCTATATGTTCTTTCATCTGATTCTCTTATATATTAATGGCTTTTTCAGCCCTTATTTTGCCTGTGTCCCAACTTTGAGACCTGTCACAGCCAGAAAATTTAAAATAAGCTCATTTTATGGATAAAAATGTAAAATGTCTCAGTTTCAACATTTTGAAATGTTATTTATGTTTTTATTGTAAATAACATATTGGTTCATGCGATCTGAAAGTCATTGCTTTTTGATTTTATTCACAATTTACACTTCATCCCAACTATTTTTGAATTGGATTTGTAAGAAAGCAATTTTTTTCCGTAAGCCTTCACAGGTTGGAGAGCCTCTGGCCATTTTTACTGCTATGAGACTCAGCCTCTCTAAGAAATCCCTTTTAAAGCCAATCATGTTACACACCTGATGCCAGTTAACTTAATTACTTGCTATATGTTCTTTCATCTGATTCTCTTATATATTAATGGCTTTTTCAGCCCTTATTTTGCCTGTGTCCCAACTTTGAGACCTGTCACAGCCAGAAAATTTAAAATAAGCTCATTTTATGGATAAAAATGTAAAATGTCTCAGTTTCAACATTTTGAAATGTTATTTATGTTTTTATTGTAAATAACATATTGGTTCATGCGATCTGAAAGTCATTGCTTTTTGATTTTATTAACAATTTACACTTCATCCCAACTATTTTTGAATTGGGGTTGTAAGTTAAAGTACTTAACTTACTTAAGACTACTACGTAGTCTGGGCTATGGTAATCCTCCCCTACGGATAGCTACGGAGGCTAACATATATGTGACCACTACATTACAGTGATGATTCAAGTTATGAAAATTTCTTGTGAAGTTTGACCTTCGAAGCATCCAAGGTCAAGTTCGGGGTTACTAAATGAAAGTGCACTTACATGTTCATGACCTCCTATATGCCTGTAAGACAATCCTGATCTCTGAAGAAGTTTTGGTGATACAAGTAGTTGAAAATTCAAGAAATAAATTTTGAACTTTAAAAGGTCACTGAAGGTCAAGTTGAGGTCACTAAATTTACTTCATATATGACTGTCTATATGTCTCCAATGCAAACTTTGGCTGTACCTGTGACTGTTTTGGTGATACAAGTCATTGTAATTTCATTATGTCAAGATTGACCTTCAAAGGTCACCGACAGTCAAGTTGGATGTCACCAAACCGAGGCTCTATCTGTGATCATTTTAGTGACAAGTTATTGAATTTTCACTAGGTCAAGATTGACCATCAAAAATCAATAGAAAGTCACCAAAGGAAAATTCATTTGACTTCCAATATCTAACTATAACAAACCTAGGTCTCAACTGTGACATCTGTTTTTTGGTGATACAAGTCATTGTAATTGTGCTACTGTCAAGTTTGATCTTTGATAGTCACTGACGAGTTGAACGTCATGAAGACAAAGTTCACGTGACTTCCCATACATCTGTAATACAAACCTCGGCCCTATCAGTGACCTTTTCAGTGACAGAAGTCATTCAATTTTTACTTGGTCAAGTTTGACCTTCAAAGGTCAATATGAAGGTCACCAAATTAAAGTTCATATACGACTTCCTATATGTCTCTTATACAAACCTAGGCTCCATCTGTGATCGTTTTGGCAATACAACAACCAGCTGGGGTGCGTTTCCCCAAATCACAGACACCAACTTACATAGTTGGACCCATTGACTGTGAATGGACAAACTATGTAAGTTGCTAACCAAGTTAGCAACTATGCTTTTGGGAAACAAACCCCTGGACGGCCATGACTGAACATTTCCAGACAGCCTTTGTCTCCTCCAGGCTTGACTACTGTAACACCCTGCTCATTGAGATCCTCCACGGCTGACCTCGCTATTCTCTCTACAGCCCGTTCCAACGCGCAGGAAAAGACTTAAAGACCTATGCCAAGCAAACAGGCCTCACCATTAACACCATCAAGACTCAAATGATGCATATCAATGCCAACCCAACTGCTCCAATAACAGTTACTGGTGTCCCACTCGAGTTTGTTGACAACTTTACTTGTACTTGGGACACCGAAAGATATCAAAGCTCGACTTGGGAAACCTCGAGATGCATTTGCTGGACACCAGGACATCTGGAAGTCAAACCAGTATAGTCTTAGGACCAAACTTTGATTGTATAACAGCAAAGTGAAATCAGTTTTACTGTATGGTTCTGAGTGCTGGCGTGTCATTAAATCTGACATGAGTAAGCTCGAGTCCCACAACAATGGATGTCTCCGGAAAGTATTCTGCATATTCTGGCCAAATAAGATCTCGAATAAGGACTTGTTTTGCCAGAGGGTCATCATGGATATCAGATGAAAACGACTTTGATGGCAAGGCCACGAGCTGAAAATGAACTAAGCCCGTATCCCTAAGGTTGCCTTACATTGGACACTACCCGGTAAAAGGAAACCTGGCCGACCGAAAACCACCTGGCGGAGAACCATCATAACTGAGCTCAGCAAAGTACCACTCACATGGGGCGAGGCACAACATTTTGCGCAAGATAGGGCAAAATGGAAAGAAACCTTACATTTCAACAACTTGAACCTCACATTATCGGCAACTTCCAGCTTGCCCACACAGTTTCCTCTGGAACTGCGCTTTTCATTGTGTCCCAAAAAGGGCGTAGTGACATGTATTTGTAAATGGACTGGGAGGCGCTGTTTCCCTCACTGTATTTGAATATTGTCGCATGTATTGCAGGTTAAGTCTAAGAAAATCAAATGTCAAATGCCGTTATCATTATTATTTCCAAGTGAATAGAAGACAGCATTTTCATTTTCATGTTGACCCTAAAATAGCATGATGACATGTAAATGTTGGTGCAATAGACTGGGAGTGCTGTTTGGTTAATTGCATTTGAATATTGTCCACGGTTGAGCAGGTTAAGTCTTTGCTAATTAAATGTTGAATGCCATTTTCAATATAATTTTCAAGTAGTCAGAAAATAGCATTTACATTTTCATCTTGACCCTAAAAGAGCGTGGTGACATGTAAGTGTAAATGCAATAGGCTGGGGGTGCTGTTTTGCTTATTGCATTAGAATATTGTCCACTGAATTGCGGGGCGCAACTTTGAAAATTAAATGTCAACCAGCTTTTCATTCTTATTTGAATATAGTCATAGTTTTCTCATACGAGTATGTGAAAATGAAAGTGATAGTTGGGTTAATGCATTTTCAATTCAATATTCTTTCTAATAGCTCATTCATAAGTGGAAAATTATAATGCAATAGTGGAATTACATTTTCAATTGAATAGTCTCCTATGGGCTTCCATAGTGTTTACTCGGGATATCTTTGTCTAATATTGGTTTGATGATCTGTAACATTTAAAGTGGACTTAAATATGCTATTTTTCCAAATTTATATTTTGGTCTTTGACTCCCCAAGAGTACTCCTGATCGCACAAAGTTAAAAAGGGGTACTTATTTCGCTCATACTGCCATCCTCAAAAAACCCCATTTGTAGTCCATAGTAGTCTCTGCCTGGAACACCTCATTGGGGTGGCTTTTCCGCTATGGCCCCCACTCCTCGTGTGCCCACTTTCTTCTGACTGGCCAGCTCGGTGGAGGGCGGATCTGGCAGGACGAAGCAGCAGAACGCAGTTTTCCTGGTCCGGCAAAAAGAGTAAAACTGACGGGAATCGACGGGCATATTCTGCAATATAACGCAGTACATGTGTATAGATCTTATGAAATTAATTTGTTCTAATAAACGCAACGGCGAAAGTGGAGGACGCAGTGCGAAAGTCTGGCAGCTCAAACACGAATTTGCTATCGGCTACAGTTTGCTACAGCAACAGCTGGTGAGTACAGCAGTTTTACTACTCCGTAGCTCGGACGCAGGGAAAGCTAGAATCCTGTAGAATCCATAGCTGTGGTGTGTTATTAGCGAGGAGAAACTTCCGTGCTGGAATATGACGGAGGGGCGAAAGCTCCAAGCTAAACGGCCTTTTTGGAAATTGCCAGTGGTAATAGTTTACTTATCGCTCCGGAAAGACCAGCTTTTCCTTGCAGAAAATCGGCGCATTATAGATAGTCTGCAAGAGTTAGACAGAGCTCCCGTTATGATATGAATATAATACAGGTTTTTCAGACCGTAAGTTCCGTATGCGTGAACCGTTGCTTATGTGGAACTAGTGAATTGATCACTTTTACAGGAAAGAATTTAACATTCAATCGATGGCAACGCAGCGTTTGTTATACCAGACCATTATAGCCTGTGCGCTTCCCTGTTGCTTTCACCGGTAGTATCAGAGAGCTTGCCCAGACATTGGAGATGTATCAGGCTGACTCCGGTCATGGATAAGTAAAGCGATCATTTCATAAGCACCCAAAAACGCACCCCAAGCTCAGCAAAATATACGTCTGGTCAAACTGCAGCCCAACTCGGCAGACACATACAGCACCTCTCCGTTTAGCTTCAACTGTAGCGGCTACAATCAGGCAACTTAATGATGAAACTGTCACATTGATGCTTACCGAAGTAACACAAGCATACCGATCATAATTGCTGCATATAAGTTAACGAGGAGCATTTTTAATTAGCGGAGCACGCAAACTAACATGCAGTGGCTGATAAGTGGTCATGACTTTGAATGTAATCTGTCGCGTGAGAAATTTGTTTCGCATCCGGTGTGAAAGCTGCTTAACGTGCCCATAATGCCTGTATTCGCATCTTTGCATTGACTTTGAATGTAGCTAATCTGTCGCGCAAAAAAAGTTGTTTTGCGTCCGGTGTGAAAGCGGCTTGACGTGCCCATAACGTATTTGCGTCTTTGCATTGACTTTGAATGTAGGCTAATCTGTCCTGCGAAAAATTTGTTTTGTGTCTGATGTGAAAGCAGTTTTATGGATAGCACGCGACAGCTAGAGAGAGCTCGGTTATGTTATGAAAATAATACCGGTTTCGCAGACCGTAAGTTTTGTTAGCGCAGACAAGTTGCTTATGTGGAGCTAGTGAATTGATCACTTCTACAGGAAAGAATTACCTATTTAATCTCCGCCTTTTTATTAGCCACAACAATTTCTAAAGGGGGATGAAATTATGTCAAGGTAGTGCAGAGAAATCATTTGTAAGCCGGTAGAGCTTCTGCGTTTCGCATTGTGAGCTTGCTAGGACATTTGTGAAGTATCTGGCTGATCCTGGTCATGGATAAGTGAGCAATCACAAATTGTAGTGGCTACAATCGGGCAACGTTATGATGAAATTGCCAAATTGTTGCTTACCGAAGTAACACAAGCATACCGATCAGAATTACTGCATATAAGTTAACCAGGAGCATTTTTAATTGGCATGACACGCAACTAACATGCATTAGCTGGTAACCGAGCGGTCATAATCACAGAGACAAACCCTTGCAATACAGGTTTTACAAACAGCAAGTTCTGTTACTGTGAACAGTTGTACCAAGCATCCAAATTACAAAGTTATTAAAAGTAATTAAGTATTAAAAGTTAGCTTCAAATGAGGTTTATGTTCACACACCTTCTGTGGAATTTCCCCTGATATCGCTCTTGTAGTAGGAATTTTGATATTACATCCCAAGTGTTACCTTCACAAAAAGAAACTCAGACGACTCAGAGGAAAAAATCAGTCGTAGGCAGAGAAGTTAATATCTAAGCCAAAGTCCGTTTACTCTTTTTCTGCAGAAAAAAAGGATCCCCATACACAGCAAAATGGATGATACAGTTAGTCTCTCTCTCTAGTATTTGTAGGGACACTCCATGACGTTCTCCTCCCTCTGCGCTGATTTACACATCATGAGGTAATCTGGAGAGCCCTCGCCATCTCACGCAGCCCACGTCAAGCTGTCTTGGGGTGCGCACATACATCTCGTTAGGGAGGAGAGCACCGGTCTTCTCTATGAGCCCCGGCTCCAGCTTATCTCGCTATGCATTCCGGAGCTTTCTATAAACACATTAACTTAGAGAAAGAGAGAAACATCCTGTCCTTGGTACAGAGTCTTCAGGTCTGCATGACTTTGGATAGGCTACATGCCATGATGCACCGGTCAGATTTATGGAAACTTATGCAGACCCAGGCTAATCAGAAACATGCAAGAGTGCACACTCAGGCCTAAAAGGTTATGAAACAAAGCAAAGTAGGAGCAAGCAAGGATAAACAATGAATAATAATTAGCTGAATCAATAAAAAATGATTCCACACTCTTGCATATTTAGGACACAAACATTAGCAACAGTAACTTAGCTACATTAGCCGCTGTGCTACAGCCACAATCAACTGGCTATCACGTCAGGTTGGCTTATGCAGTAAAAGCAACTTACAGCTTCTGTGCCTGTGAGTCACGGACAGTCACGACCGAAACAGGCTTTTTCTTCAGATATTTTACAAAGCCTGCGTTTGAGGCCAGTTGTTAGTGCTATCTATTGCCAGCGGTCCTGCAAGCCACCCGTAACACATTAGCTTCACTTACATTATTTGCTGTTATATGGTTACTTACAGCTTCTGGCTCCGAGCGCTTGATCGATGCAACTGCTTCAGGTTTGAGAAGCTACTGAAACGCTTATACTGTGTCGAGTTATCCTTTATTGATAAAGCTGGCTTTAGTGAAATGCTGAGCACAAACAGCTAACATTCCCTTTGGCCATTGCTGTTTACTGCCAGAAAACAAAAAAAGCTACCCACTGATTTCTGGTGGCATCATCTTTTGGAAGAGAAATATTTGTTTTTCTTTGCGTCCAAAAGTAAACAGACAAGTAGCTTTGGGAGAGATACTGACAAAATTGCACCTCAAATGATGTTCTTTTATATTTCCAAAAGTGTAGACGCTACCAAGGCATAATATGATCTGCTGTTGTTAGTGCCTGCTAGAATAGTTTCCGGTGGGGGCAGGTCCAGCGCAGTGGTTGGCTCTGGCTAGGTCTGTACTAATTGGACAGCACATCCTGACGTCAGGTTTTGCCCAGATCTCGTGAAGATATCGGGAGAAGCTGTTCAGGGAGGAAATCACGCTCACTAAATCACGTTCTTGGATTATGGCAAAATCCCTGTATCGTATGTTTAGAAACTTTTCAGAGGTTGAGCATGGACCACCAACATTATAACATTACAAATATTTATTAAAATAAGGATCAGCTTGTTTGGTCCCTTTTAAGTGTGACAAATTTACAAAAATATAAGACATTAGGAAGGGGGCAAATACATCCATGGCACCAACACAGATGCTCAGGTTACCCATTTCATGGACACTTTCACACTCCCATACCAGATGCTAACTTTTGAAACCTTACATTGGTAGCAACTGGGATGGTTGTTTTTATCTCTAGCCCGGAGAACACAACGTCCATTGAATCTATCAATCTGATCTGACAACAGCATGTTTCCATTGAGCTCAAGCCCAGATAAAACATCACCATTTCAGGACATTTTTGGCATGTGGTTTCCTTGATGCATCATGAGCATTTTTGGATGCAATGAAGATTCATGTTTCTTCACAACAGTTTTCCGAAGTAGTCTCCGCCCATGTGGGTATATCCATGACAAAAGCATATCCGTTTACAATGGAGTGCCATCCGAAAGAAAAGGTCAGGTGCATTCAGGATTTCTACACTTTCCCTGAATCTTTTTCCTGAATTGTATCATGCCCTCTGTTGGTGTTGATTATTTGTTGTTATATTGTTTTTTAATGCTTAGATGTTTTTCACAATGTGGTGAGCCTCAAGAAATGACTGACCTTGGCTTCTATATCTCAGAATTATATTGTAACTGCAACATCTGTACACCCGTTTTCTTACAACCCAATTTCCAGAAAAGTTGGGACACTGTGTAACGTGAATAAAAACAGAATGCAATGATTTGCAAATCATTTCAACCCTATATTTAATTGAAAATAGTTCAATGACAACATACCAAATATTGAAACAGACAAATTTTATTGATTTTTGAAAACTATTTGCTCATTTTGAATTTTATGATTGCAACATGTTTCAAGAAATTTGGGAAAGGGGCAATGTTTACCACTGTGTTGCATCACCTATTCTTTTAACAATACTCTGAAAGCATTTGGGAACTGAGGTGACCAACTGCTAGTTTGGGAAGCAAAATGTTTTCCTCTTCTTGCTTGATATAGGCTTTCAGCTGATTAACACTTTGCAGACTTCTTCATTTTTTCATCATGTGCCGAATATTTTCAATGGCTACAGGTCTGGCCTGCAGACAAGCCAGTTTAGCACCCAGCCTCTATCATTACAGAGCCATGTTGTTGTAATACATGCAGAATGCTGTTTGGCATTGTGTTGCTTCCCAATAAAAGATGTCTTGGTGGCAGTATATGAAACTCTAAAACCTGTATATATTGTTAAGCATAAATGGTGTCCTCATATATATGAAAGTGACCCATGCCATGTGCAATAATGCACCCCCATGCTATAACAGATGCTGGCTTTTGAACTGTGCACTGATAACAGGCTGGATGGTCCCTCTCCTCTTTACCCCGGAGGATACGGCTTTCAAAATTTCCCAAAATAATTTCACATTTTTGATCAGTTAGACCACAGGACACTGAGCCACAGTCCATCTTAAATGAGCTCGAGCCCAGCGAAGGCTGTAGAATTTCTGGATCTTGGTTTAATATTTGTTTTAACTTGCATTCATGGATACAGCGACAAATGGTGTTCACCAACAATGATTTACAGAGGTGTTACTGAGCCAATGCAATGATTTCCACTTCAGAATCCAGTCTGTTTTTAAGGCAGTGCTGTCTGATGGTCTGTAGATCATGGCCACTCAGTATTGGTTTTCGGTCCAGTTCCTTGTGTGCAGAGATTTCTCTGGATGCTCTGAATCTTTTGATAATATTATGTACTGTAAAGGATGAAATCCCCAAATTCTTTGCAATTGTACATTGAGAAACGCTATTTTAAAATGTTGAACTATTTGCCCATGCAGTCATTCCCTGAGTGGTGAAGCCATTGCGATCTTGATGAATGAAAGACTTTTTACATTCAATTATGTAACTGACCCATTGCAAATTAACCTTATTTGCCACAAGACGTTCTTCCTGGTGTATTTCTTTAAAGATTTGTTTTGGGGATTTTCACATTTATTTGACAGAGTGCAGAGAGAGACAGGAAAGTTGAGGAGAAGAATGGGGATGACATATGGCAAATGACTCAAGCCGGAATCTAACTCAGGTCACCGCGAGAAGGACACAGCCTTTATGGTGCGTGCGCTTAGACAGATGTGCCACCGGGGAACCCCCAACCAGGTGTTTTTTTTTTTTTTTTTTGCATCATTCTTTTCCAGTCCTTTGTGGCCCTGTCCCACCTTTTTTGAAATAAGTTGCTGGCATCAAATTTAAAATGAGCAAGCATTTTTCAAAAAAACAATAAAATTTCTCAGTTTCACATTTGATATGTTGTCCTAGCACTATTTTCAATTAAATATGACGTTTAAATGATTTGCAAGTCATTGCATTCGGTTTTTTTTTTTTTTACTTGCATTTCCCATGCCGTCCCAACTTTTTCAGAAATGGGGTTGCCAAAGTTTTACCTTATCAATGACATGTTGAAAATGAAAAAAATATTTGGGAGATATGACAGGCTTTGATGTCCCACCCATTTCCAAACCATTTATAATTGATTAAATTTGCAAATGCCTGTCAGCTTACTGCAGTTATGTCATCTTAAAGACCTTTCAAGCTTCTTAGCATAAGTAAAGAAATAAAGCATGCTCAAGTGTGTTTGTCACTCATTTTCTGAAACCCTTGATTTGTTACTACTTTGCTGTGTTTGTGATGGGAATTTAGTCAAAGTCTATGGAATTGGACAATTTTCTTCTTAAAACACTATGTTACATTTTTGGGCTGTAAAACCGGAAAGTCTCTTAGCTTTTCAATGGCTGCACAGTCACCTCTTTTATCTCAGAAATTGATGGCTTTTTATGGAGTTACTGACAGTGGGTCTCATTCATGAAACGTTGGTTAATTTGTGCGTAGGTTTGCACATAAAAGCCTACGCTACTAAAAACCTACTCAAAATTCAGGAACACCGCGGGAAACTCAGATCTGTTCGTAAACTCCTGATCATGAATGTCAATCCATCGTAAAATGACACCGCGCTCCAGGTAATCAGCTATTAGCACAAATCCCTACCCCTGAATTGCCAATAACCACCAGATAAGGAGGTGTAGATGCATCAGTCATGGCGCAAAGAAAGAAATAGAGAGAAAGCAAAAATAATTATTCTGAAGCAGAGATAGAAATCAGTTTTGGTGGAGTTATGAAAAAACATTTTATTTTCATCTGTTAGCAGTGGTGTGACAAGGACAGGCAAAAGGAAGGCCTGGAGGGAGGTGACAGATGCCGTTAAATGTTGTCTCTGTAATCCAAAGAACCGCGTCCGAGGTGAAGCATAAATGGTTTGACATGAAACTGGAGGCAAATAAACGCATTAGCACTCACAAAAAAACTAAGAAATACATAGGCCACAGGAGGAGGAGGCTCACAGTCACAACTCGTCCAAAGAATAACAAAAGGTCGCAAGTGACATTCCTGTTGAAGCCTGTTTTTCTGCACCACGAAGTTTACTACAGAGGCTGTAGCACTTCGTGGTGCAGAAAAACAGGTTTCATCAGGACAGTCACTTGCTACCCTTTGTTATTCATGGGTCAAACTATCAACTGCAGACGAGGGCATCGCTGGCATAATTGGGGAGACCTCTCTTTCAGGAAATATACCTAATGGCGACAGCGACATGCCTTCACTTTTATTTTTTATTATCATCATTCAACATCTAGAAAGAACGTGTAATCTATTGAGACGATTCACATTAGGTTCAGGATTGTGAATTGTCAATCTGAATCTTAAACCTGCCAATTTCCAACTAATTTAACTAAATGTGTAATATTTTTAATCGTTTGCCATGTTTAGGCTACTCATGTGTTCCAAAGGCATCTGTGTATTGTGTACATAACAGAGCGCAATATGAATTAAAATTGTGATTTCCAATAGTGACAAGAATTATTTATGTGCATTCTTAAATTTACACAAGGGTCGTTTTACAGTCAGGGTACACCATGCGTCTCACGAGGGTCAAAAATAAAAGTGGTTTCATCAGAACAGTTTTGATGGTTTTTCGTAGCCAAGAGGTCCCTCATCATGTTTTTTGGTGTTTTGAGGCATCCAGGGGTCGAAATATTTTGCAGGGCCTGCCAACATTCAGATATATGCTGAAAAATGGAAAACTATGTTCATTATTAAATTACCCTCTTGAGAAGAAAAAATGCACTCCAGTATAAATCAGTCTGCTAATGTGCATGTACATAAGGACAAACACTAGTAAAAGCATCACCAGGATTTGAAATGTTCATGGTTGCTGTGTAGTAAATGGACAGATGTTCCTTTTTTCGGAGTGGACATTTTTTGACGGAATCGCTACCTCCATGCAGTCAAATCTGCCTGCACCAGATGGTTGTGCGAGTACAGAGGAAATGAATGCTGCAACTTTGTGCTGACTATTTTAGTGAATTTTATCAACAGTTATTGAATTCCTTGGCCAAGTTTTATTATAAAACTGACACCCCAGTTTCGGAGAGGACATTTTTTGACGGAAATGACATGATTATTAATTAGACGGTCTCATTATCAACCGACTGTTTGTGTGATAAAAAAAATTGGTTATTTCATACAAGTTAGGTCTAGACCATTAAATAATGCGCACCATTGTTGTATGTCATTCATAAACCCAGTGCTGCAGGTGGTGAAACATTAGAGAAAATGAGATGAGACTGGCTAAATCATCCCAAAATGACACATTTTAGCATATTTTTGGCATAAATTATGCGTTTTCAATAATTTTTTCGACGTGGTAGGTAGAACTGGGAGAGCCTATTAATGTGACACAGCTGTATTTAAGTACCATTATAATCCACCAATGTAATTGTGTCACAAGTGTGATTTTCAGCCATGTACCCTGACTGTAAAACTACCCACAAGCGCTACGCGTGGTCAGCAGCATGTGTAGATTTTGTTAGTATCTACAAAAAGATCGGAGCTACTAAAATATTGATGAATGTGGAGATGCACGTAAATTTCCGTCTGCGAGCAGTTTATACACAAATTCGTATTGCTCACGTTTCATGAATGAGACCCATTGTCTTTACATTCAATATTTCCTCAGTAGGCACCCAAACCCTTAAGTGAATGCACTGATGATCAAACATGGGTAGGTCAATGCATATGTAAATGAATGAAAGATATTAACTGAAACTCATTGAGCTATTTAAAAAAAAAAACATTTTGGACCATATTAATAAAATCTGTCAATACTGGAGTCGTGACCTTGGACCACCTTTATCTGCTCCATTGCCCAACCTAATTTAAGTCAAGACTGATCCCAGACAAGTGATCTTATAAAAATATTTTCAAGAATAAGGGGTTTTGTGCCACAGCAGTGGACAGCACTGTGTTAAACAAGTTTTTCTTCTATCCAATTAACTCTGGTCATATTTTCCAGACAGCGAAAGGTTATTGAAAGCTTTTATTTTAGTTTGGCGTTCTATTAAAAAATTGCATAATATGTTGGGTACACTTGCAGTGCGTAGGAGCACAGACCTGTACAAACGTCATCAAGGTATTATTGGGGTAAATAAGAACAGTCGTTTGCAAATGCTGTTAATCTATACTTCCACTAGGAGTCACTCATTTAAAGTAAGACGCCTAATTGTCTTTTGTGTTTTTCAAGACCCGCGGATGCATGTTCACGGAGCGAAGATCTCAATACAGTAAATACTGTAGAAACACTGAAGTGTATGGTGAGGAATGATTTCAGTGACAGGCAATTACTACATTTCAGAATGTCCGGTGATCATCGTGAAGTAGACAAAAATCAACTATCTGTATTTGAATGGCCGGGAGTTGTATGGGCCATTAGTTTTAATAATAGATGCGCCATATACAACCCCAAATCCTAAATAGATGGGACAAAGTGTAAATTGTGAATAAAATCAAAATGCCATGACTTTCAGCTCACGAGTCAATATGTTATTTACAATAGCACATAGATAACATTTCAAATGTTGAAATTGACACATTTTCCATTTTTATCCACAAAATGAGCTTATTTCAAATTTTCTGGCTGCAACAGGTCTCAGAAAAATTGGGACACAGGCAAAAAAGGGATGAAAAAGCAATTAATATATAAGAGAATCAGCTGAAAGAACATTTAGCAAGTAATTACATTAACTGGCATCAGGTGTGTCACATGATTGGCTATAAAAGGAATGTCTGAGAGGCTGAGTCTCTCAGAAGTAAAGATGGCCAGAGGCTCTCCAACCTGTGAAGGCTTGGGTAAAAAAAATTGAGGAATACTTTAAAAACAATGTTCCTCAATGTCAAATTGCAAAGGCTTTGAAGGTCTCATCATAGACAGTGCATAACATCATCAAAAGATTCAGAGAAACTGGAAAAATCTCTGTGCGTAAGGGACAAGACCGAAGACCTTTACTGGATGTCTGTGATCTTTGGGCCCTCAGATGCCACTGCATCACTCACCTGCATGATTTTGTCATTGACATTACTAAATGGGCCCAGGAATACTTAAAGAAACCACTGTCTGTAAACACAGTCCACCGTGCCATCCACAGATGCCACCTAAATCTATCATGCAAAAAGGAAGCCATTGTTGAGCATGATCGAGAAGCTTCGCCGTGTTCTATGGGCCAAGGCTCATTTAAAATGGAATCTAGCAAAGTGTCCTGTGGTCAGACCAGTCCAAATTTGACATTCTTGCTGGAAATCATGGGCGTTGTGTCCACCGGGCTTAAGAGGAGAAAGACCACCCCTCCTGATATCAGCGTTCAGATCAAAAGCCAGCATCTCTGATGGTATGGGGATGCATTAGTGCATATGGTGTGGGACACTTGCATGTTTTAAAAAGCACCATGAGTGATGAAAGGTATATAAAGGTTTTAGAGCAACATATGCTCCCCTCCAGACGACATCAATTCCAGGGAAGGCACTGTGTATTTCAGCAGGACAATGCAAAACCACATACTGCAGCTATTACAACAGCATGGTTTCATAGTAGAAGAGTCCATGTGCTGAATTGGCCTGCCTGCTGTCCTGATCTTTCACCGATTGAGAACATTTGGCGCATAATTAAATGAAAAGTCAGTCAAAGGACACCCAAAACTCTCCAGCAGCTGGAAGCCTGTATCAAACAAGAGTGGGATCAGATTCCAATGGCTAAACTCAAGAAACTTGTCTCAATGCCGAGACGCCTCCACTATGTGTTAAAAAGAAGGGGGGATGATACACCATAGTAAATGGTTTTGAACAGCCATCAAATTTGAAATGAGGACATTTTGTGGATAAAATTTATCAGTTTCAACATTCGCTATGTTATCTCTGTTCTATTGTGAATAAATAACTGGCTGGTGTGATGTGAAAGTCATTGTGTTTTGATTTTATTCACAATATACACTTTGTCCCAACTATTTCGGAATTAGGATTGTAAAAGAAACGGGTTAAAAACAGAGGATGACGTCTTCTCTCATTCGTCATCCAAGCAGGGGCTAAATGATTTAATCATGGCGTTTATCTGTGGAGAACACTGAAATGTAATTGTTTCACGTGTGTTAATAAATCGCTCTCATCACAAAAAACCCGCTAAATACAACTGCTATTCAGCTGAAGCAAATGCGCATGGTTGCATAAAAATAAATGTCATTTCTGAATGAAAATTACCTAACATTCACGTCATCTTGAAACCAACTGCGGCCGTTGAATGCTGAGAACATAAACGTTAAAAAGGGCGTGCAACGCACCGGTATGACGTAAATATGGGTGCATCTCAAAGCATAGGCTGCATCCTTTGAAGGCTGGATTTTTCAGGGGTCGTCACGTAATTCCATCTGCCGAACTGACGTAATGTCATTTCATCTTCGTTAAACGGCTTTGGTTTCAGTGAGTTGTCAGTGGTTTTCCTAACCTTAACTCTAACCCATAACCTAACCCTAAATTTAGCTTTGTCCCTTACCCGAAAACTCAGTTTAGTGGATGGAAGTAAGGGATGAACCCCAAATGATGCAGCCTATGCTGTGAGATGCACCCAAAATTGGCTTTTTGATGTAGTAACATGATGTGCTTCTAAGCCGTATTGACAACGTCTTTATAAAGTTTTTTTCACCTCAGAAAAAAATACTTGGAAATACCTATGACCCACGTATGGGGGAGTAAACGTTAATTTGCTTGACCCTTATACAGTCAATGGCTGGACCCCCTAAGTGCGAACAACTGTAGCAAGCTAGCGAAGTGGTTCTTCAGAATCACACTGTCCAGTAACTTCCGTTTAAAACATTTCGGCGTAGCTAGAAAGCAATTGATATAGCTAACGTTGTCACCACCGGCATGGACTTACAAGGTACTACACAATAAGAGTTCAGCCAGCTGCCGAGCAAGGTTGGTCTATGTGATGCATATTTTATTTTATTTTTTCTGTTGCTACGAAATACAACTGTGGTTTGTTTAAGTCAGCTGTAATGTCAGCGTCAATTATCTGAACACTGATAGCTAGCTAGCTGTCTAGCCAACTAGTCTGGTCTGCTACTAGTAGTATGGAGGCTACACTGCCACTGATGACAGATGTTTAGCTAGCTAGCCACTGTAGTTGAAATTTTGTCTCTCGCTGGTCGCGAATTATCCTGGTCTTTGTCACTACAGTGCGCACTTGCTGTCTGGCAAGTCAGCCAGCCGGGTAACATAGTGCAACTTGTTAGCCGATGGGAAATGGTTTCTATGCTTTGGCAAAATCAGGGCAGTGAGGAATGGCAACAACCCATTTATCCTCATTTTGCTGAACACAGGAGAACATTAGAACTGGTTTGTGTACGCTAGCTTGCTAGTACTCTTGCGCATTGCTAACAATATCTCGATAGATAGCGAGCTAGTTATTCCGATATCTTTCTTTATTTGGCCAAGTTTGTTGGTTATGAATGACCAGTTATCTGTTCTTTGATATAAAGATCACTTTGGTCATCGTTAGATTGTGAGAATTGTCTGGCTAGTTAATGTTTGTTGGTAACGAAACGTGTTACTGAGTGCGTTGCTAGACTTGCTACTTACGTGCGTTCGTGCTGTCAGCTAGCTGGACCAGCTAACCTGAAAGTCCCTTGATTGGAAAACTGTAATAAAATCCACTTCCGTGGTATTTTAATAGCAATCTTACAGTTTTGCTGTAATAATTGTCGTCTTTTTTTTTTTTAACAGCTCACTGTGGTATCAAATCCGAAAACCGTAGGACTTCAGAAATGGATGATTGGGTTGGGGGCTTGTCTTCTGATTGTACCTCAAGCACAACAGCCAGTTTATCATGAGAATATAAATGCGTAGCCAAGATCAAAGCTGGGGCGCTTTTCCCGAAATCACAGATGATAACACGTTGTTGAGTCCATTGACTGTGAAAGGACGAACTATGTAAGTTGCTAACTTAGTTAGCAACTACACTTTTGGTTAACGCACCCCTGTTTAGTTAAACGATGAACACTTGTACTGTGCGCGAATAATATTTTTTGGCCCACGCTTTTAATTAGTGGCGGGTGGTGGACAAAGAAGAAGGAGGTCGTGAAACATGGCTTTAAACTGCTTATTAGTCTTGATCTGTTTTGAGTCAATTTCCCTTGTAAAAGACACTTGAACTCGACCCTCTCAGGTAATATAGCATTGGGCTCCGTCCGTACGGACACACAAAATTGAGGCGGCGGGGGATATTGCCATGTTTGTGGCAAACACTTGTCTTCGTTAAGACGAGAAATCACACGCACCAGGTGAACGCAAAAAGAGCGCATTACAATCATTACGCGCAGGTTTGACGACTTGCTTTGGACGTGACAAAATTTAATGCAATCCACAGTGGTTTTTCGTGAAGAGTTGCCTATCAAGGCATGTGAATTAAACATTTTATTGAATTTATTATTCACCCGCTTAAGCACTTCATTATAAGGGAAACTAACATGTTGACCCAGAACAATGATTGAAATCAGGTCACTAATCTCATTTGTTTCAAGGGATGTTTTCCGCCCCACCAGTTTTCCGTCCGCCACCCGCCACTGCTTTTAATCATAGTTCTGTTAGTGCAAACCGTCAATCTGTTCAGTGGTTAACTTTCTTTTTTTCCTTTAAGTGACTTATTCAAGCTCGTCCAAGCCCACTGCTGCGCGTTGCTCCATTGCCGACACTTATTTTAAGTGTATTCAAAGCCAAAATTATTTTTTAAGCTGTGGCCTAGGGAGAATTTCTGCACGGGCCACACGTACAAGCGAAGTCTGGCCAAGAAAAAAATTCAGCATTGGCCACACGTATAAGTGCGAATATCATCGGCTTTTTTTTTTTTTTGCTCTAAGTTGTTGCGAGAAGGCATTGTAATTAATTTTTACCCGATCTTCCAATAGCGGCGAAAAACAATTGAGAAATCTAAAACACACTCCAAAGCCCATTTTACTTGACCTTAAAAGAAGTTTAAAATTCTGCTGATCGTGCTATAATAAGTGATAAAAGTGGAACCTTTGCTGATGGTCCTATGCAGGTGTGTAGTTTACGTACATTTTACATACTTGGCACTGTTGAAAAACTGCTATCATGGAAGTTGATCTTGACGGGATTGTTCATGGCATTTTATCTCCGAAGTTGGCAGAAGAAAGTCGCATTGCTTCGCATGCATACTTTCTTTCTGTTTTTCATGCCATTCTTGGATAGGATAAAATTGCATTCAGTAGTTGCAGTGAGGTATTTGTCCATTGCTGACTGTGTCTGTCTTAGCTGATACTGTCAAACTGACAATCCATAAAAGTTGTAATATTTGAATAGGCTTGGATTGATCCCATTGCATTATTTCTTCTCTTGATTGAGCTTTAGTGGAGTTTGGTGGTCTCATTAAAAAGTGACACTTTTGAATTATGAATACTTTTGGTCAGGAGTGTAGCCCCTTGGGAAAAACTAGTCTTTTTGAATATGCACATTGTGTATCATTTGCTTCCTTATAATTCTGCAGAACATGGTCACTTGGCTAAGTGAAGTTTCTTGACCAATCCTGCTGGCATTTCTTTGGTGGAGATAATCGATCCTTAAATGGTGTATTGTGATTGTGAGTGGGCCTGTGTAATGGGCCTGATCAGGTGCAATGTAGGGAAATATGTCTTCTGTGTTTATGGACGGCCATGACACAAACCAAGCACAACTGCCTTCGGAATTCAGATCCCATCATGAGTGAGTTTAAGATGGAGGCAGCTACATTTACACAGTACGCAATAAAATTAACTCCCAAATCAAGATGTGGCCTGCTTCTAATCTACAGTTTCTCCACTTGAAAGGCCACACGCTCAAACAGTCTGTGATGTGATGAATACAACTTTTACAACTCAATATGTATTTATTGTGCGCTTAAAAGCGAGAACCTTTTATAGGGCCTGGATATATGTGCGATTTTGTCAAAAGCGCAATTTTAGTTGTGTATGTTTGCCCTTTCCCAACCATGCTGTTCCCTCTACAAACTCAAACCGTCAAAAGAACCCCATTAATGTATTTTATGGGAAAAGAGAGTGCAGAAGTGCTGCTTTCCAATCATGCAGATGAAGGGAAAATGTGAAAGATGCTTAAATGTGAGAACAATCAAGAAGTATTAGATAATGAGAAAAACTGTGGGATCAATTTTAGCCCAAGTTTTTGTCTAATCTGAAAGGCTCCTCCAAGTGAGGTAATTGCACATTTCCCCAGGGAATACTGACATGCTTTTTTCTAAGAAGAATGAGCATCTCTGAGCAAATGAGCGTCTGCTCCTTCTTCTATTGGATGAAAAAGCAATGTAATGGAGTCTGACTTCATTGACCTTTGTGGATTCAGCTACATTTGCTATTAACATTGTACAGTTATTTAAGTAAAAAAAAAATGTAATTCGGTGTTTGCAAGCATAGAGAAACTGACTTATTTGCTGTTGTTTGGCCTCGAGTCGTTTCCTTTTTATTAAAAAAGCTTACAATTGGAAAATATCTGTGGTAACCAGCAGCTGTCTTCTTGGGAAACAATATGATGCTGGCTAAAATAAGGAGATTTGATTGATCATGAGTTTGTTTTTAAGCAGCTTCAAGCTTTTGACTTAATGTGGCCTCCACTGAATCAAGCTTCATGCAAACAACTTACTCTCTCCCTACTGGTCCTCTCTAGTGATAGCAATGGGCATTCTACTGTGAGTAAGACTGCAAAACTTGCTAATTAAAATGGTTATGGTAAAAATATGCTGTGATTTTAACTTTGATGATTAAATGCCATGTGTTAGAATTTGTATGTTTTCCTGTTTGTCTGCTGCGTAATTACGGTGAAATAAATGCAGTTTGTGTACGTGTTCTATTACATTAAGTTTGTATGAATGAATGAATTTTTTATTTTTGTGTCATGCCACCCTTATGGCCCATCCCATATGGGATTATATAACACATCTTCTATAAGACAAAAAAAAAAAAACAATGGAAATCAACAGTCCTTCCTGTATAAAATACAGCACAACATATACAACCAATCATATGGATACACCTGCTGAATGTACATACCGGTACATGAACAAATAAGATATTTCCCTATTACATATACATGGCTCGCCTTTTCAATGTCCAGGCCTTTTCAAGAACTGAAGCAAATTAAAAAATATTGTCATGAAAAAGACGTTTCAATTTCTCTGAGTCTGTATTTAATTATTCGTATTTAATTTTTCTGTGTGATCTAGCCGATAGAATCTTACATTTTGATTTATGTTGGTTGAGGTTAATGTGTTAAGTTGGCATGTACTCTTTTCTATGTGGCACTGACGGTGACTTTTGAATCAGGGTTTCACAACAGCACTAAAGCTTATTAGATGCAGTTGAAGCAGTGTAGGAAAACTAAAAAAAATTTAGTTCTGCGAGGAGATCAAAGGCCTGCGGTTTCCCTTTGTCAATGACTATTTTCTTTTTGTCACCTTGATAAGATAAGGTCGTAAGAGACATCTTTCTCTTGCGACCTGATGTTCACGAGTGCACGGGACATATGTTCACTTGCAGCCATATGTTATGTTCAGTAATTCCAATAACGATGTCCCACTTGCACCCATTGTTTACCAACAATAGAGGGCACCACTGAGGATCACCACAGGCTACTAAACATGATTTTCACAAAATTGTCACTTATGACCTTATCTTATGAAGATGACGTTTTGTCATGTGCATTGATCTGTTCCCTGATCATGCACTGGAGTTCCCTCAGTCCACTAATACACAAGCAAAGGAGCTGAATGTATGAACATGTGGCCGAGCAATTTGCTCGGAGCTGGGCTGCCCAACCCTGTTCCAATAGGTGTAGTGGTCTGTTAGATTTAATTCCCAGCCAAAATAATGCACCTTACTTCATCACTAGAGCAGGGGTGTCCAACCCTGTTCCTGGAGATCTATTGTCCTGTTCCTGGACATACTCTTTCTTTAGTAGTTTCATTAAAACCCCATCCAATTACACATCATTGAACACCTATGGCAGGGCTGCCCAACTCTCTTCTTGGGTCTCTATCGCCCAGGTTTTCACACCTACCCTGACAAACCCTAACCTCATTCAATAGCTGGATATGTGATATTGGCCTGCTGATTGACTGAATGAGGTATGCCATACTAGGTTTGGAGTGAAACCTTACAAGATCATGCTGTATCTCCAGGAACAGGGATGGGCTGTAGTGTCAAAGGTCGTCAGTAAGCATTATGATCTGGTGCCTTATTAAAAAAAAAAAAAAAAAAGCTTAATTTTAGATAATATGTTGGGGTGTTTCAAGAAAACTTGCCATCAGTGTCAACCAGTGGGAAGAAATTCCAACCATCATGAAAATGCTCATAATTGTTCAAATTTTTTTACTTGGTACTGAGGAATTAACAAACAATGGTTTTCTAATACCATTCTTTAATTTGGACTTTTTGTTTCAACGTACATCATGAATTAAGTGAGGTCCGTTGCTGGGTAGGCAGGATCAGCCAGAGCTTAAATCGCATAGTACATGCAGGCAAAATTAAATATTATGTAGAAGTCAATATTAAAACCACTGCTAAGTCAATTCATTCTATAGTATAAAGTTTCCTATTTCTTTCTTAACATTATTATCTAAAAATTATCTTAATAATGGTCATCATAACTATAAGGCATAATGAGCAAATGAACAACACATTAACATAACTTTATTGGGATGATCTGAAATTTTGTGAACTGCAAGGAATTGTGGGAACAATAATCAGCGAGCGAGTGGACATTGTAAAAACAGTTGCTCTGCGCTCACGGACATTACCCAGAAACACTTGCTGTCTCAATGATATCAACAGCAGAATAAAATGATCATTGTTCGTTTTATTAAGCATTTTCCAAAAAGAAATCTAAATGATTTAATTTTATAACAACTTATGTTGAATTAAAATGATGAATAACGTGCCATGATGACATCGACTTGCCAGCACCATGACTATGAAATGACTGCAGTTGCAGTGGTATAAATATCCAGTAGCACTCTTTGCATGTACTTACAATTGCAGGTCTTGGTTAGTGTAAGTGCCTCATTTTAGAAGGATACCTATGTTGACGACATTCGGGGCCCGACTCTGCCGCGAGTGTCCCCAATAGGCCCCCCCACCACTGGGCCCTAGTGCTATTGCACTCGCTGCACCCCCTATTGTTACGCTATTGGGCGGAGAAGAGCTGTGCCTAAATGATGCCCATTGAAGACAACGTGACAATAGACTATGCATGCGCAAACCTTCTAAACTGTTTATGCTTAAAAATAAAGTGGGAGGAGGGTAAAAGAGGGGGGGCCAATGGCCCCCTGCCCCCCGCCTTCTTTCAGGTAAAAGTGACATATATAAAGTGGCGGCTATTCAACAGAAAGCCCGGAGGGCAGAATACATGCCTTTAATAATGATGAAATCTCATCCGTTTTTTTAAATCACTTTCGTTGATGTAAGATTTGGTAACTCTTCGAACATTCAGCTATTTCACATGAGGCTAACTTGCTTCTTTGAGGTAGCTGAAGTAAAGAAATGAAATGCTTCATTGGGATGTGAAATACATTTGCTAAATTGATCATAAAGCGCAGGTTTGATGATAAACTGCT
The DNA here is from genome assembly GCA_029721435.1 of Gymnothorax reevesii. Taxonomy (NCBI): domain Eukaryota; kingdom Metazoa; phylum Chordata; class Actinopteri; order Anguilliformes; family Muraenidae; genus Gymnothorax; species Gymnothorax reevesii. The sequence continues at coordinate 39,878,446 of CM056585.1, forward strand.
TTGCAGGACATGCCAAATTAATCCATAGTAGTTCAGGCGATTTCATTTTGTAAAGAGTAACCCATTTCGGCAAATTAATACAATTTTTTTTATTTTTGCATTTAATATTTTTTCGCCTTAATATTGCATTGAGAGGGAAGCTGCGCGTTTAACTGTCAATGGATAATTGATATCATTGGGGAAACATGTTAAAGGCAATGATCGGAAACCGGGTTCAATAATCGAATGCCTCAAATAGGGACTTGGAAATGTTTTTTTTCAAAATACTCCAATTACAGTTGGCTATTTATCATTTAGCAGATAGAGCATGAGATTGCAAACAAAATGACACCTGATTTGTCAAAATACACCTTTCCAATCCAGAGCTATTAAAATTTGAAAGCGCAAATTTTGCGGAACTTCTTCAGCAGCACACCCGCTGAACGTGACATTTCCAAGTGCCGACTTCAAGGGATATTTTCCACTCCTTCGGTTTTCTATTCGTTTGCCGCCATTGATATTTTATATATAATACAGATGTCATAAATCACAGGTTAGCCTATTAATGTATTTACATCAAGCATGTATGCATACAGCTGTACAGGCTAGGGATTTATATATGGGTCACTGACACGTACAGCACTACCGACTACAGGCTTAGGAAATGACACATGTAATACATGTGGACTTATTAATATCTGTTACAAATTGCATTACTGATTAGCAAAATAATAGATTTTAAGTCTAACTTACTAATTTAATGCATTCTACACATCTTTCTGGATCTTCTCTTTCGGTAGGAAAAGGGATGAGTAACTATCATGGGGCTCGTGTATACAGCGAGATGTTCTTTTATTGCACTCATGAATAGAGAAAAATTCCTCCATCCACTTCTTGGCCCCGCATGTACCGTCAGGACAGTCACAGACTGAGCAGTGTGAACCCGGTATATTGCCTTCAAACAACCTTAGGCAATGTAAAATAACGTAAACTAGAGGCACTCATTGAGTGCAAACCTCCGCCAAGGCAGCACAATCCAAATGTGCATGAGTGGGAGCAAAATTGACTAATCACGTGTGATAGGATTTCAAGATCGCGGTCATAATGTTTCGGTGATCGCTTCGAAAATCAATAGGGTCCATCCATGATGTAATAGTAATCCATGCACAAAATTTCAGACAAATCCGTGCATTACTTTTTGAGTTATCACGTGTGATAGGGTTTCAACATGACTGTCGTGGATATATTGTTGCAGTGATCACGGTGAAAATCGAAAGGGTCCATCGTAATATTGTAGCAGCGAAGTAATCAGGCTTTATCCATTAAACGATTGTAACTGTGTGCGGTTACAAATGAAGCTAACGTGTCCACTTCATGTATCAGCAACTGCTGACAGTTCGCTAGCTACGTGCTATGCCAGCAGACTGATTTCAGCTCGCTGACTGCGAAAACTGTCATAAGTTCATTGTAATTGTGGGTAGCAAGTAAGCTACAGTCCGCATAATCGCGCATAATGTTGGGTTATGCATAATCTCCGTTTCAGATTAATGCTGCGATTTGATATTGCTGGCAAATGACCATGGTATAAGCGGGATAATCAACTCGAAGGTGAGCATTCCACGGTTTTAATGCTCTTCGCGGAGGCAACCACTCGACGCGAACTCCGCGTCGTGCATTAAAACCGTGGAATGCACACCTTCTCGTTAATTATCCCTTACTTATAATTTTCTGCAAGCTCTGGCTTCCTGACTGTGTACCTAGTAGTGCACTGCAGTCACGTTGGTTGTATTTACGGAAGTAGGGGGGGTCGTGGGAGAGAAAAGAAATCAGAAGTGAAGGTATCAATGCGCTGTCGAAGCGCGCAGAAGGTGTTACTACGCCTGTCATTATAGTACGCACTTCCCACAGCATAGAAAAAGCCACTTTTGGATTTGCGTACCCGAACCCGAACTCATGTCACTGGTCATATAAACCTTTGTAAACAGGAAAAACGTGGAAGACATTGGTCGCATCTAACTACAGCCCCGAAAAATACCGTTGACCACAATGAGTCTAGCTACAAATGCTAACAGGAGTGGCAGCCCGTCTGGCTGACTGGGTGGTCGCTCAAAGCTCGGAGAGGTACGTATCATCTCGTCTCATTTCATTGAAAAACATATTTCATTATGAAATAACAGTGTACTGTTCCTTTAAGACCTATGGCTTCGGAAATGGACTTCAAAATCCCTGGCTTTAATCTATAAACTGGTTGTGGATAATTCAAGTTAGCTTTGCTGAGAAATGCTGGAAGAAGATAGTAAATATTTTTTTCTCAAGGACTAGTGGTCTTACAATAAAAAAGGAATGCTTCTATGTGCATAAAAATGGTGTTGTCCCATACATAACCCGTGGCTGATGAGTTATGTACGGGACACTAACTCATTGTTATTGCTCAGATTTTTTTAATGATAGAGTTTTCATTGAACTTTTGTAGTAGTATTCCATGACCAACACAACAGCTTGGCACAGGCAAGATTTCAGCAGCGTTGATTGACGAGCATGAACAAATATGAAGGATAGGGGAACGTATTGCAATCTATTCGTTCGTGCTCGTCAGTTGACTTTTCGTGACTTTCAACATGGAGGCGACTGGAAACTACCTCGAGGTAGGGCTTGCATAAAGAGTCTTTTTTAATAAACTATGTATGCATTTTCAAAGTTCTCAGTGCCTCATTTTAAGTGTCAGGGCCCTTGGAATTCTACCAATGAAGTGTGGAGCTACAAACCCAAAACCAGTGAAGTTGGCACATCGTGTAAATCGTAAATAAAAACAGAATACAATGATTTGCAAATCCTTTTCAACCTATATTCAATTGAATACACTGCAAAGACAAGTTACTTAATATTCGAACAGGTAAACTTTGTAATTTTTTGCAAATATTAGCTCATTTGGAATTTGATGCCTGCAACATGTTTCAAAAAAGCTGGCACAAGTGGCAAAAAAGACAGAGAGTTGAGGAATGCTCATCAAACTCTTCTTTGGAACATCCCACAGGTGAACGGGCTAATTGGAAACAGGTGGGTGCCATGATCGGGTATAAAAGCAGCTTCCCTGAAATGCTCAGTCATTCACAAACAAGGATGGGGCGAGGGTCACCAACCTTAGTGAACAAATGCGTGAGCTGATTGTCGAACAGTTTAAAAACAACATTCCTCAACGAGCTATTGCAAGAAATTTAGGGATTTCATCATCTTCGGTTCGTAATATCGTCAAAAGGTTCAGAGAATCTGGAGAAATCACTGCACGTAAGCGACAAGGCCGAAAACCAACATTGAATGCCTGTGACCTTCGATCCCTCAGGCGGCACTGCATCAAAAACCGACATCAGTGTGTGAAGGACATCACCACATGGGCTCAGGAACACTTCAGAAAACCACTGTCAGTAACTACAGTTAGTCGCTACATCTGCAAGTGCAAGTTAAAACTCCACAATGCAAAGCGAAAGCCATTTATCAACAGCACCCAGAAATGCTGCCGGCTTCGCTGGGCCCAAGCTCATCTAAGATGGACTGATGCAAAGTAGAAAAGTGTTCTGTGGTCTGACGAGTCCACATTTCAAATTGTTTTTGGAAACTGTGGACGTCGTGTCCTCCGGACCAAAAAGGGAAGAACCATCCGGACTGTTATAGGCGCAAAGTTCAAAAGCCAGCATCTGTGATGGTATGGGGGTGTATTAGTGCCCAAGGCATGGGCAACTTACACATATGTGAAGGCACCATTAATGCTGAAAGGTACATACAGGTTTTGGAGCAACATATGTTGCCATCCAAGCAACGTGTTTTTCATGGACGCCCCTGCTTATTTCAGCAAGACAATGCCAAGCCACATTCTGCACACGTTACAACAGCATGGCTCCGTAGTAAAAGAGAGCGGGTACTAGACTGGCCTGCCTGTAGTCCAGACCTGTCTCCCATTGAAAATGTGTGGCGCATTATGAAGCGTAAAATACGACAACGGAGACCCCGGACTGTTGAACAACTTAAGCTGTACATCAAGCAAGAATGGGAAAGAGTTCCACCTGAAAAGCTTCAAAAATTGGTCTCCTCAGTTCCCAAACGTTTACTGAGTGTCGTTAAAAGGAAAGGCGATGTAACACAGTCGTATAAAGGCCCCTAAGCCAACTTTTTTGCAATGTGTTGCTGCCTTTAAATTCTAAGTTAATGATTGTTTGCAAAAAAAGAATAAAGTTTCTCAGTTTGAATATTAAAAATCTTGTCTTTGCAGTGTATTTAATTGAATATAAGTTGAAAAGGATTTGCAAACCATTGTATTCTGTTTTTATCTACGATTTACATAACATGCCAACTTCACTGGTTTTGGGTTTTGTACTTTGAGCCTTGTTAATCATGGAAAAAAATAGCGATTTCTTTGCAGGGCAACACTATGCCCAATTCACTACCATTGTAAGCCTGTTGGGAGCTTCGGCTAAAAAGCCATGTATTTTGAAATGTTGCATGCGTACGGAGGTGAGGTATTCGACAAAAGTTAGTACTCGTTATCATGTTTCAATACACCCCAAGTCAATTTAACACCGGAATTCTCCTTTAAGTCATTATACTTCATCATATCAGAGATTGACCCCGTTACAGGCATTTTTTTAAATCAAAATGACAAGTTACCTTGAAACACCCCTGTTGCATTCTCACGCCATTAAAAAGTGTATGAAACCGATTGCACGAAAATTGATGTGGTTTATTCTTCATGAATCACAATGAACTTGACATTTAGCAGGGAAGGGAGGCAAGAATGCCTGGGATTTGTGGTTGACCATCTGTTGTTGGCCCCTGAGCACCTTTCTAATGATTGTGTGATGTACAGACATAATTGATAGTTTGAACTGCGATTAAAAATGGTGACTGATATTTGCCTCCTGTGCCTTTCCTTACAAAAATACTGAACAGTGTTTTTTTTAAATAAAATCTATGGACATGAAATCCAGAGGATTTTTAAATAGCAGCTGATTTAAGTTTAATGCTGAAATGCACATGAATGCGTCCACTAAGAGAACTTGACTTTTAATTTAAAACTTGACCAACATTCCATTAGTCCTGATAGAGGCTCTGGACGTCTTATGTGAGGATAGTTGGCTATGCACTTAAGTTCACTTATACTGGCGTATTTTTCAGGTTAAAAGATTTCCTAATTGATCACTGAGGTGTTATTGATGTTTATGGTGTTTGATGCTTATTAATTCATGCTGATTTAAAACTGTTACACATCATACAGTAGTTAAAAAGTAATTAAGAAGATAAGATTGTAATATGATTTTTATCTTACCTTTATGCCTTCTCTTTGCTCTGATTCAATTAGTGTTGTTTTTCAACCAACTGCACTTTGTTAGTAAAAAGCTGAGATTTTGTGTAGAATGAGGTTTTGCTAAATATAGAAATTTGTTGAGCTGTAAAGGCTGAAGTATATTTATATTTTCTCACATAACTGCATTCCCATGAATAATATATTAGTTGTTCACAGCAGTAGCTTCAAAAGAGTATCCCTTGAGCGACCCCCTATTGGTTTATTTTGATAAGCAGAATAGTTGAATGTCGAAGCCTTGAATCTCAACTTTCAGATTCTAGAGGATGTGTTTGCAATTACTCTCGGCTTTCATTGGTCGTGCCTTGGGACCATACTGTTCCCTTATACAAGGTGTGGAACATGACTAAGGCCTTTGTTTTTCGAAGGAGATTTTTACGGAGGACTGTCATGTTGGAAGTAGGTGTTAGTTATTGCTGTGTAATATTTTCTTCTTTTGATGTTTTAAAGGGAGGGCTGACTTTTGAGCTCCTTGGAACTTTGCCGAGATGTTTATTCGATCCCTTATGGTTCCAGTGTTTGTGTATAATGCCCAAATCTCAGGCTGAGGCCTGATCATGGTTTAGACTAGAAGTGCACTTCTAAAGCCAGTATCATGGTCCAGGAGTTAGCGATCTGAAACTACACTAAGAAGAGGTCTAGAAGTCAGGAAGATGTAAGTTCTCAGTGTATTTGACATTGGTCAAAACAGATTAATTCTGCAAGCATTTCAGTGAATGTTTGACTATTTTCTTGGGAGGCTAATTTTTTGCAGACCTTGAGTTAGATACTTTGTCATAGGCCGGGGCACCTAAATTACCTAATGGTAAAACACACAAGCATGGGGAGAACATTCAGTCTCCAACGTGAACTCCAGATCTCTGTCCTGAAATGCAGCAATGCTCTTTTTCTCCACAATATCCAGCTTGCACCTGAAGCTTTGTTTTCTGTTTCGTACATAACCCCCTGAAGATGACCATGAGGACAGTGAGAAGCAGATAAATCCATGAGAAGGGAGGTGGTGTTTCAGCTATGCGATTTGCTGATATGGTTGACCTTGGTGTGTTAAAAAAGTTGTCTTTTGTGGGAATGCGACGTAAGCTCTTTGGTTTAAGACATAATTGGCACACCAAAGTGGCCCACCACGAGCTTGTGCTTACAATGTGCTGAAATGCACCACGCACACTCCACATGCTCACACACTCCACGCAAGCTCCCATATCATGCATGCATATATGCATTACACACACCTCACATGCATGCATTCTATGCCTGCGCGCACACACACACACTCAAATGCAAAACCAGTCCACATCTTCTCCGTCCATGTAGCGTTATGGAGATATTCCAGCCCCTTCATCTGTTTCCACCGCACATGCGAATTGTCCCTAGGTACGGAAAGGAGAGGGGAGCAGCGCTGTCCTTGCGCGCGGGCGCGTGTGTGACTGGGATTTGCCAGAGACAGAAATAGCATCAGAAAGAGCGCAGACAGAATACCTCCTCCCGTGTGTGAGCGTGCGCGTGTGTACGTGCGACGACCTGTGCGTGCCGTTTCCGTTTTCCCCGTCCTTCTCCGGTAATCCCTCCTGATCAGGCGCGAGATGGGCTAAACAGCCGCTGCATCCTCTACGGCACGGGGCTGCGCCTTTCCCGCTCGTCTGCGAGTCGGTTCTGGTTTTTTTTTTTTTTGTAAACGGTGATGTTTCCGTGGAAGAAGAACTGCCCTCGGCGGCGGTGCAGTGGCTGATTAATCTTGCACCCCACGCTCCCACCTCCGGGACGTGTTGCGTTCTGTTCCTTATTCCAATTCGGAGAGTGAGGCTCGCGCCCCTTCAACACAGCACCTCGTCTCACGCCGTTTAGGGGTGCCGCAACGTCGTGGCTGGAGCGCTTTTTTTATTTTTGGCTCCGCGTTCGGGGCTGAGTGTGCAGCCGTCTTCTCGAAACATTTGTGCAGCCCCCGCTTATTCCAACAGGTAAATACAACAACTCTGGAATATCAAACCAAGAAATACCTCGGACAAGGCTATTTAATCAATTTCTATGGTCTACATCTATTATTTTCGCATTTTTTAGTTATGTTTCTCTGCGTCTGCTGTGAAGATTTGTGGTTAGTGATATGCTTTGTATTCTTCATATTTATGCGGGTATGCCTAGCTGCTGATGTATTTATGGTTCCTCGTAGATGCGCTGTTAGCGGTAGAGGCCGGTCATGTCTCATGGGTGCAGAGCAGTATATCACTGCACTGGGGCTGTGGATGTGGGGATTACGTCGCTTATATCAAAAAGGATGGCCCGTTATATGTCAGTAATAATGCTGGATACTTATTTCCTATTATCATACTTATAATACATGAAGCTTTTCTATAATGATGTTAAACTCCTCCGGAAATAAGCTACATAATAAAGTATACACGCGCTGTATGTTTCCGAAATGCTGCTATTACTGCGTCCGACTGCGCAGGTAACTAGTGCAGTCCTCCGGATTCTTCGGATTCCTAAAATCACGTCTGTGCAATAGGGCAGTATTTTTGAAAACAATCCAAATTATGTCTACAAAAGGTTGAGTAGTGTCTAATACCAGTTTCTTTGAGTTAAATTATGAATGCAGACGTTTCCTGTGATGAAAAATAATTTGAATTAGAGAAAGAATCTTGCTGAACAAGAGAGAACTCCGCGCGCCATGACTTGGTTTGTCAATTTTGAGTCTCATTTACATTTAAAATGGTATGAATTGGTGTATTTGTGAAGCAAAGAATATTAAGCGTTGTAATATCTTCAAGTATGGGTTTACCCTCTGCATTGATTTGTTTACCGTGTTGTTAATTAGTTGACTGAATCAAAAAGGAAGGAAACGGGATGTTTAGCACTGTGAAAGCCTATGTATGTACCTGCTCTCAAATCCAAGAGAAAAGAGAGACCACCTGGGATCGCACCACCCGCGATTGCTAAGCAGGCATTGTAGTGTAGTTCAGAACACGCCCATATTCAAACTCGGCCTTCCTTTTTATTGCAAGTATTCACCTGTGAAGTTTGAAGGCTGCGGCTAAAAAGGTAGCGATGCTACCATGATCACAAGAATTGCGGACGCGGGCATCCTGAATCCTGCGCTCTCTCACCCTACAGTGGGCTCAAAAATTACTGGCACCCCTGACTGGCTATGCACAAACAATGCAAGAAATGCATAAACAATATAATTATAGAGGCAGAATATACCAACATGTGTGAAATACTAATGATTTGATGGAAACAACCAAAATCATAACAATCATTTAATACAAAATAAATTTCAACAAACTCAAGGTTTCATAATTATTGGTACCATTCATTTAGTGCTTAATGCAACCAACGCCGGCAAGAGCATGGAGTGTTTCTCTGTAATTTTTGACGTGGTTGAGGCAGACATTTAGGGGGATTTTTTCGACCATTACTTTAAGCAGATTCTTTCAAGATCTTTGACATTTTTGGGTTTGAGTTAATAAACTGTCCTCTTCAACTCAGCCCACAGGTTCTCAGTTAGATGTAGGTGTGGTGACTGAGATGGCCATTGCAAAACTTTGATTTTGTTTTCACTAAACCATTCCTGTGTGGATCTTGAGGAATGCTGGTCATTGTCTTGTCAGAAAGTCCACCTGCGGCCAAGTCCCAGCCTTCTGGCAGAGGCAACCATATTGTCGGCCAAAATATCCTTGTTCTTTATGCCATTTTGACCAGTGCCCCTGGACCTCTTTAACTAGTATGACCCCAAAACATGACTGACCCATCATGATATTTCACCATGGATATTAGGTGCTTCTCCTTATACGCATTTCTGTTTTGATGTCAAACATGCCGATGCTGTATCTGACCGAAACGTGCAGTGATGGTCTCATCCGAGTCAAGCACCTTGTTCAGTCATAATTTAAATTACGTCAGGCAAATTCCAAGTGGTTTCTTCCGTGTCTTCTGAAATGTGTCTTCTGTGTCTTCTCTCACAGAGCAAATAATCGGTCGTTTCGACTCACAAACGACCAATTATTTGCTCTGAGCAATTTTCACCTATTAAATTGTCTTTCAACTTGGACCTCGTAAGTGCTGGTTTCTTTTCTTTAATAAAGTGGAATGACACAAGGAAAAAGTGTTGAACACCCTTACTGAAATTTATGTCATAGTTAGTCGAAAAACCTGTTGGTATGACGGCTTCAGGACGCCTCCAGAATGAAGAAACTAGTCATATGCATTGCTTGAAACTAGTCGTATGCATACCATCATATTTTCCATCTCATGATTGTACTGTAAAAGTGTGGTTATTCTTATGGCTTGGAAACTTTTTCTATTTTGCTTTGCAAATACTGTATTATTGTCTTCCCTAAATTAGGTTATTATTACCTTTTGTACAAAACCCAAAACCAGTGAAGTTTGCATGTTGGGTAAATCGTAAATAAAAACAGAATACAATGATTTGCAAATCCTTTTCAACCTATATTCAATTGAATACACTGCAAAGACAAGTTACTTAATGTTCAAACAGGTAAACTTTGTAATTTTTTGCAAATATTAGCTCATTTGGAATTTGATGCCTGCAACATGTTTCAAAAAAGCTGGCACAAGGGCAAAAAAGACTGAGAGAGTTGAGGAATGCTCATCAAACACTTATTTGGAAATCCCACAGGTGAACGGGCTAATTGGGAACAGGTGGGTACCATGATTGGGTATAAAAGCAGCTTCCCTGAAATGTGTGATAGTGAGCACTTTTGCTTTGCTGAGACAATCCATCCCACCTCACAGGTGTGCCACATCAAGATGCTCATCAGACACCATGATTAGTGCACAGGTGTACCTTAGACTGTCCACAATAAAAGGCCACCCTGAAATGTGCAGTTTTTGCTTTATTTGGGGTCTGGGGACTCAGAACCAGTCAGTATCTGGTGTGACCACCATTTGCCTCATGCAGTGCAACACATCTTCTTCGCATAGAGTTTATCAGATTGTCAATTGTGGCCTGTGGAATGTTGGTCCACTCCTCTTCAATGGCTGTGCGAAGTTGCTGGATATTAGTGGGAACTGGTACGCGCTGTCGTATACGCCGGTCAAGCACATCCCAAACATGCTCAATGGGTGACATGTCCGGTGAGTATGCTGGCCATGCAAGAACTGGGACACTTTCAGCTTCCAAGAATTGTGTACAGATCCTTGCAACATGGGGCTATGCATTATCTTGCTGAAACATGAGGTGATGTTCATGGATGTATGGCACAACAGTGGGCCTCAGGATCTCATCACGGTATCTCTGTGCATTCAAAATGCCATCAATAAAATGCACCTGTGTTCTTCGTCCATAACAGATGCCTGCCCATACCATAACCCCACCACCACCATAGGCCACTCGATCCACAACATTGACATCAGCAAAGCGCTCACCCACACGACGCCACACATGCTGTCTGCCATCTGCCCTGAACAATGTAAACCGAGATTCATCCGTGAAGAGAACACCTCTCCAACATGCCAGACGCCATCGAATGTGAGCATTTGCCCACTCAAGTCTGTTACGGCGATGATCTGGAGTCAGGTTAAGACCCCGATGAGGACGACGAGCATGCAGTTGAGCTTCCCTGAGACGGTTTCTGACAGTTCGTGCAGAAATTCTTTGGTTATGCAAACCAATTGTTACAGCAGCTGTCTGAGTAGCTGGTCTCAGACGATCTTGGAGGTGAACCTGCTGGATGTGGAGGTCCTGGGCTGGTGTGGTTACATGTGGTCTGCGGTTGTGAGGCCGGTTGGATGTACTGCCATATTCTCTGAAACGCCTTTGGAGGCGGCTTATGGTGGAGAAATGAACATTCAATGCCCGAGCAACAGATCTGGTTGACATTCCTGCTGTCAGCAAGCCAATTGCACGCTCCCTCAATGCTTGCGCCATCTGTGGCATTTTGCTGTGAGACAAAACTGCACATTTCAGAGTGGCCTTTTATTGTGGGCAGTATAAGGTATACCTGTGCACTAATCATGGTGTCTGATGAGCATCTTGATGTGGCACACCTGTGAGGTGGGATGGATTGTCTCAGCAAAGCGAAAGTGCTCACTATCACACATTTAGACAGATTTGTGAACAATATTTGAGAGAAATGGTAATATTGTGTATCTGGAATGAATTTTAGATCTTTGAGTCCATCTCATGACAAATGGGAACAAAAACAAAAGTGTTGCGTTTATATTTTTGTTGAGTGTATATTAAAAAAAAAAAAAAAACCCACAGCCAGTGTCGCGCCACATCAAGAATAGGCTGCGGAGGACTTGAGAAGAGCGCTGCGCTCATCATCTTCTCCATGTGCAAATGTCGTGCAGCTGAAAACAAAAACTGTTAATGCCTTGTTATTTTAGCCTATATTGTTGCGTGTTGTTGTACATTATATTGTTGGCTGGTGCTCTGTCGGGTTTTCACGACCTGATCCCGCATCCTCGCGTCTAAAGAGGAGGAAGAAAACACATTTTTTTCGCCAATTTTAGTGAATAATTGTGAGAGTCCCCCTCTACTTTTTTAACTTTGTGGATAAAAAGGTGAAGTTTTTTCCTCTCACTTCACCTTACTTTGGCTTCTTTTTGAGTTGCTTTCTCTTGCCAATTCCAGATTACTTTTACTATGAGATGCATGTTAAAATTCAGACGCAGCTCCCGTTTCAAGAGAGGGATGCAGTTGGTACTTTAAGTTTAAAAAAAAAATGTCCAAAAGTGAGCAATAGTTAAAACAGTGATTAAAAAAGAAGGTTAAACCTTTCTCAGCTTTCACTTGTACGTTCTCTTTTCTGTCAAAATGATAGAGGATTTTATTTTCAACTGATTTTACTTTCTGTGGTTATACAGCGCAACTGCGATATAAAAAGCTCATAAATCTCCGAACGTGTAACCGGGTACACGTTGGTTAGTAGTCCCGTGTACACGTGTAGAAAAAATTGTAAACGTTGACACCCCATTCTGTTTGTTGTCCTGAGGAAGGTTGGTTGACCGAAACGTCGACTAATAAATCAATTGCAAGTGAGAAGACTGTGTACAGGAGTTTTTTTTTCTTTTTCGTTTTTTAATGCAGCTTTAAAAATAGAACCTATCTGGTACTACAGATGAAACTTGGTATGTGTTATCCTTAAAAATGTGCCAATACATGGTAAAAATTTCATGGCTGTCATTCACTGTCATCCAGTAGTTTTTGGTGGTGAAATATGGGCTAGTTTTTGGAAAAACATAAAATGTTCTAATATAAATAGGCTACTGGAGCTGGAAAAAATGATTATTTAAAACTTCTGACTGCTTGCACACACGCATAAACATCAGTTTAGACATCATGAAAAATTTCAGCTCTAGATAATGAGCTATTCTCCCTCAGCAGTACTGCAAAGATACAGCATAATTTTGTGAAATCGGCATTCTCTTCATTTTGGGGGGTCAGTAGATAATCCATCAGTCAGTCAGTAGAGACTGAAGATAAACCATTTATAAAGCTATAAATGAATATTTTTCCTGAATTTAACTCTCTTTTCAAGATTACAACCCTGCAGCATCATTACTTTGCTGTAAATAAGCATTCAAATTTGGTCAAAAATGCATTTTGCAAAAATTGGGGAAAAAAAGTCTTAAAATATATATGGATATATCTCAGCATCGACTGCACTTACAGACCTGGAATTTTGCACACATTCATTCCTTAGGCAGTACTTCTATTTTGATTTTTTTCAGAATTTTTTGAGACAGTGACGTGGGGACCTCTGGTTGACTTGGGATGGGATGACCTCATGGCAGTTGAGTGCAGAACTTATTGTTTTCTTTGAAACGGCTGTACCTGCTATTTTCAGGTCTTTCTGAAGCTCTCTGCGAGTGGTCCTTGGCTATTGGACAACTCTTCTGATTATTCTTTTGACTCCTCTCTCAGAAATCTTGCAAGGAGCACCTGGTCATGGCCAGTTTATAGTGAAATGATGTTCTTTCCACTTAAGGATTTAAGGCCCCTACGGTGTTCACTGGAACTTTCAGATGTTTAGAAATACGTCTGTAACCAATGCCATCAGTAAGTTTTGCAACAAAAAGGTTGCAAAGGTGTTTCGAGAGCGCTTTGCTTTTATCCATCATGAGATGCTTCTTGTGTGACACCTTGGGAATGAGAAACCTTTTGTAGGCCATCAATTAGGACTAAACTAGCTGATATTAATTTGCACTGATAAGGGGCAGGATTACTGTCAAAATACTGACAGATTTCAGCTGGCATCTTGGCTTTCCAAGCCTTTTTGCACCTCCTTTTCTTCATTTGTTCAGTATTTTATTCCCCGTGTCATTCTTTACATAACTTAATTTCTGGGCTTATTTGTTTTGATTTCTTTGTATGCGTGGATTACTTGGGTTGCTACTCACATCTGGTGAAAATTTCATGTCAATTAGAAATATATTTACTGAGAAAAATATAGATGCATTTAATACTTATTTTCCCCGCTGTATCTTCGTTTTATACTTATTCTGTTCTCTGCATTGTTAAGAATAGTGTTTGAAATCAGAAACATGATTAAATCACTGTCTTATGCCATCAATTTTGGCGAGCGATAATGGGCTCCACTTGTGCAGACTTGCTCAGCTCACTTGGACAAACAATATACGTGTGTATGGCACCCAGGTCTGAGGGGTGTACTATGAAGCAAGTTCAACATTAGCCAAGCTTTATGTGAACTGGCTCGACAAACCCTTAATCGCAATCAGAGAGGGCATGAGTTACCATGGCAGATTCAGGGAGCCACCTTCGGAACACTGAAAACCTTGGCTTTAGGCTCAACATACTGCGCTTCTCCACTAATCTTGCTTCTTAGTATACCCCCTGCTTAGACTCGCAGCCGGGCTCATCTTGCCACATTATGGTGTTGTTACTGCGGGTTACCTTTATTCTTGGGGGTGTGACACGTACAGACTTCCATTTACGAATTTATGAACATAACAATGACTGTGAATGAATTATTTTAATAAATTGCAAACTTTCAAAATGAACCCTTTTGAGCTGCCGGATAGCTCACTCGGTAAAGCATCATGTTGCGAAGCAGAAGTAACTATCATGTCGCAGGTTCGAACCCCGCTTCGTACCAGCCGGCAATGGTCGGCAGCTTTTTCAGAGTAGCTCACAGTTGACTATTGCGAAACAGGGTTGCAAATTGGGAAGGGACTGTGGGGAAGGGAATATAATAGTTGCCTTGTTCGTTGCTCAAGCGCCTCCTGTTGGCCAGACGGGTGCTCATCAGGAAGATTATAAGCCTGGTGATGTCCGGGTATCCTCCGCCCTCCTTCTGAACTTGCGAAGATTCAACCAATGAGTGTATAAGAAGCGGTAGCTGACAGGCGTGTGCTTCGGAGGAGAGCCGAGAACTGTCTTCATTCTCCTGAATTGGCAGCAAGGGGTCGCATACTAGCAAGCCTTGTTCATAGTTCACCAATTGGGAATTCCAGATTCGGGGGGGATTGGAGATGCCAAATTTATTTAAAAAAAAGAAAAAAAAAAAGAACCCTTTTTGCGAGCATCGGCCCAAGGGAAGGCTGCTTAACATAATTGTGTTTTTATACTGACAAGTAATGTACTACGTTGTATGTTAAATATTGTTCGAAAGTTTGAAGCTTACTGTGTAAGACATTTTATGATGCAAATACAATAACGAAAATAGTGTTTACACTTGTACACGTGTCATTACAATCCTCAGCCTTACTATGCAGTCCCATAGGTTCAATTGTAAAACACTGTTCAGATTTGTCAAAACATGTTGAAATCAATGTTTATACTTTGGTAGCGGTCTACAGATAAAAACCTGTTATAGTTTCTAATCCACAAAACAAGCAAGCATGGATAAACATCACTAAATTGACTTTGACAGAGGAAGCAGCTGCGCGTCTTTGTGAATTTCACTATGATTGGCTATTGTACTCATGATGCATATTGAAGGTATTAACTTGTTCTTTAATATTATTTAGTGGAAATATATTTTTTGAGAAATTTTCATAGGAGAAACAAGCAAAAACTACTCCGTCACGGAATTACACAAAATTTACGTGGTTTTTTTAATGTTGTGTTTAACTATTCAGAAAATGATGTTCCTGTCATAGTTAAGTTATGAAACTTCAATATGTTCATATTTAATGTGTTTTTGTTAATACTGTAAGTTATAGAAACAAATATTGACTTTAACCCTGCTTTATGGGCAAGAAATTTCAAAAAGTCAATGTCACGAATTTACAAGAGGCAAATTGTCACGGAATGACAGCAATAGTATTAATTAGTTTCAATGTACTTATTTCAATATATTATACATATATACATAATTATTTACATTTTTACAGTTAAGCAATATATACTCAGCAACAAAAGTTTCTGTGACACCAATATTGTCAATTATTTTTCATAACGCAATTATGAAATTGTCATACATGGTGATATCAGACTGAAACAGTACACGTAAACACAACATTGAAATGGAAATCATGAAAATGCGAGAAAATGACTTTGCACGTGAAAATGTGCGTAAATCATGCTTGTGGATGGCAATAAAAGAGGAGAATTTTTGGAATGTTCATATTGTGCCTGATGAACGACGGAAGCATCACTTATCGAAAACACAGCCATTTCGGATCAGGAACTCTACCCTCTAAATGCCAAGACTGTCTGAAAATGATCGGTGGAGGGCCATTGGGATGATTGAATCCGGAACCTCGCAGAGGGAAGTTGCTCATCGCCTGAATGTCCACCGAAACACCATTTGGAACTTATGGCAGCGTCATCAGCAGACAAGACATGTCAGAGACCGTCCTCGCAGCGGCCGTCCACGAGTAACCACTCCCAGACAGGACAACTGGATTCGAACAACCCATCTCCGAAATCGATTCCAACCTGCAACCATAACTGCAAGAACGATACCTGGTTTGAGGCGACTGTCTGCACAGACAATCCGTCGCCGTCTCCGTCATTTTGGCATTGTCCCACGTCGGCCAGCAAGACGTCCAATACTCACAGTACAACACCGACGACTGCGTCTACAGTGGGCACAACAACATCGACGGTGGATCCAACGTCAGTGGGATCTTGTACTCTTCACTGATGAATCAAGATTCATGCTTAACCGATGTGATGGTCGTTTACGTGTATACCGTCGACGTGGAGAACGTTATGCCAACAACTGTGTTCAGGAATTTGTTCGTTTTGGAGGTGGTAGTGTCATGATTTGGGGAGGGATCACGGCTAGAAACAGAACAGATTTGCTTGTTATTGATGGAAATCTGACAGGTCAAAGATATCGCGATGAAGTGCTACGGCCATTGGTGGTACCGTTTTTGATGCAACATGGTCCCGGAATAAGGCTGCAACATGATAACGCCAGACCACACGTTGCAAGGATTGTACAGCAGTATCTGATGCAACAACATGTCAATGTCCTGCCATGGCCAGCCAGATCCCCAGACATGTCCCCAATCGAGCATCTTTGGGGCGAGATGGATCGACGTTTGCGGCGGTTGGATAACCCGTCAGCTACACTCCAGGAATTGCGACAACGTCTACGTCAGATTTGGAATGACATCCCACAGCAATTTCTGGCACATCTGATTCGGTCCATGCGCCGGAGATGCGTTGCTTGCATCATGGCACGAGGAAGTCACACCCGGTATTGAAGTGTGAAGGTCACAATTGGTTAGACGTCAGACAAGTGCTTCATGACGCATGAAAATGACATTTTTCGTTTTGAGTGACGTTGGCACTGAAAAGTCAGTGTTTCTCCTGTTAAATAAACATATTGATTGCATTGAGATCTTTGCGTGTCATTTATAACATACACATAAATGGTGTCACAGAAACTTTTGTTGCTGAGTATATTACAATGAGTTTTCCACTTATAATGACCAATCATAACACATACTTCAATTTTTTTTTTTTTTTTTAATTCTCCATGTCAACATTGGCTTGGCGGCCCCCTTTAGAATTAAGTGGTGAACTTGTGCTTACTCAGAATGATAACAGGCCTGCTGGACAGAAAGCCTAATCTATTCCACAAACACTGTGCATTTTCCTGAATTGTACATTCAGAGCTAGTTTTTTACTTGCCTGTTCTTCTACAATTGTTGATTTGATTTTCTGTGTGCTGACATTTACAGCGCAGTTGACAACTTTTCCTTCAAGTGATTCTTATTTTTTCAGGAAGAGTCACCAAGATGATGTTACAGTTTTCATGTTTTGTACATGCTGCTCATTTGAATATCTGAATTGAAACAAGGTGCTAATGGACAAGTGCATATCCAGTTATGGGTGACGAGAAAAGTTTTGCTGTGGAGAAAATTTCTTTTGTGTCTTTATGTAACTCAGAAAACCTTTGCAGCTGTTGTACAAAAAAATATCAAAATACTTGCCGAAATCACAAGGATAATGTTGGGCAACTGGTGAAACTAAACTTCTATTTCCCAACTCAGATCGACTGAATGGACATGTGAAATCTTTTCATTGCACATGCACTGTGTAAAACTTGGATTTATGACAATTTCGGGTGAAGCTGCTTGGTGTTTATCTTGTTTTTGTTTCCAGATAGGCATGATATTGCTTCGAAGGTTGCGCAAATATCTTGTTAAGAAAACAGAATACACCCCCTCCGCAAAAAAAAAAAAAAAAAACTTGTTTTTGTGCTGAAACTTTTTACTGCTTGTCCGTTTCTAAAGGATGTCTTTTTAGCTTGAAATGACCTTGGTAGTGTGTGCATGTGCTCATGCAAAACTTACCTTAATAAATCCCATAATTCTACAATACTAACGAAACCACAATTTAGCTTTATTGAAGGGGGGTGAATTTACCCTGGGCGAGGTGAGGCAAAACTTTACAGTCTGTAGTACTCTGAAAAATGCAGAATGAGTAATCGACTACATTACTTGCTGGGTCTAATGTCTTGTCTTCTGTTTGAAATCTCATTGTTTGAGTTTGCGTTGAATGACTGTGTAGGCCAACCTGCTCTTGTAATGTGAGATTACATGCCACTTATAATGTTTGTTTGTTTGTTATGTTTGTTTTCTTATTGTAGTTCTAAAATGTATGGTCATATGATGATATTAATTTATTTGTGCAGCATGTTTAGATGGAAAAAAGACGAGGTCTTTGCCACCAACCGCCCATGTAGCTATTTTGAGAATGCGTTTAGATTCCACTTGCAGTGTGGGTAAGGATGGGTATATAGTCGGATGTTTGCTTGTTAGCACGTGCATCTGTAAGGGATGTGCTTCTCACACAGTTCAGGTGCACAGAGGACAGGAAGTTGAGGACTGGACTCAGGTGCAAGGATCGACTTGTATTTATTATGCCTACTGCGCTGCAGAAGGCTCGAACGAAGCAATAAAATACAAACCGGAATTGAGGTTCCTTAATAAACACTATTTGTAATACAGACTCTGTGCATTGACTGTAGTAACAATGTATTGCAAATACGTAGTAGAAAATAAACAGGAATCCAGGTTCTTTAATATAAAGAGCTGGATAAAACAATAAGCAGCACTAAGTTGGAGTTTGAGTATTAGTACACGCGAAACATGGGGAATACATCTATCCAAGACTAGGAATGTAATCCATGTAAGTAGTTACGAGACTTCACAAAAGACCGAGTGAAAGACTCTGTCTTATGTACACTCTGCCACCACCTAGTGGCAATTACACACAGATGCAAACTGATAAATGACGTGAAGAATGCAGTCCGGGTCTTAGTAGACTGGTGAGCTGGACGGCTGGAGGCGTGGTCTGAGAGCATCTTAGGGATTGTAATGGATGTTTACATTAATAGTTGGTAAGACCAAACTATGATGGCACATAGTGGGCTTCCTGTTTTTAAAATATTATGAATGTCAAATAATTCCTGTCATGGCAATAAAAAAATGACTTTTATTGTCCTGTTTGTATTTTTAAAAAAATGTTGGTTTAAATTACGTACTAACCCTTTGGTGATTTTTACTTGGTTTGGCCTAGAAGTATCGAGCAACTGTTATTTATACAGCGCCCTCCATAATTATTGGCACCCTTGGTTAAGATGTGTTGAAAGCCTTAAAATAAATTCGATTTTTTTTTTGCAGAAGCATACTTTCACACTGAAAATTGTAGAAAAATGTAACCTTCAACTCAAGTGAATTTTGAGAGAAAACAAAATCCCTGACTAAGAAATTATTATTTTTCTTAAAATCACCTGTTCCACAATTATTGGCACCCCTAGCAATTCCGAGGAAATAAATGTAATTGAAGTATTTCTGTCATTTCTTCAGTAGTTTACAAAGTTGATCAGAGTATCTAGGAACATTTAATTAGTAATTCATCACTTCCTGTTTCCCTGGGGTATAAATATGACGTGACACAGCGGCCATTTCTCTTATCCACCCTTCAACATGGGAAAGACAAAGGAACACACCATTCAAGTAAGGCAGATGTGTGTCGACCTTCACAAGTCAGGCAATGGCTACAAGAAAATAGCCACTCACCTGCACCTGCCCATATCTACTGTCAGGGGAATCATTAAGAAGTTTAAAACTACTGGAACAGTGGTAAACAAGCCTGGACGAGGACGCCACAACGTACAGTGAGGAGGATGGTAAAAGAAATAAAAAGTTCTCCAAAGCTCACTGTTCATGAATTGCAACAAATGGTAGCATCTTGGGGTCTCAAAGTCTCCAAAACAACCATCAGGTGCAATCAACATGCCAACAAGCCGTTTGGGAGGCATGCACAGAAAAAACCTTTTCTCACTCACAATCATAAACGCAAACGTCTGGAGTTCGCTAAGTGGTACTGGGACTTCAACTGGGACCATGTGCTTTGGTCAGACAAGACCAAGATAGAGCTTTTTGGCAACAAACACTCTAAGTGGGTCAGGCGGAACACAAAAGATGAGTATGCAGAAAAGCACCTCATGCCCACTGTGAAGTATGGGGGAGGATCGGTTATGCTATGGGCCTGTTTCTCTTCCAGAGGCCCTGGGAACCTTGTTAGGGTGCATGGTATCATGAACGCTTTGAAATACCAGGACATTTTAAATGAAAATCTGGTGGCCTCTGCCCTAAAGCCAAAGATGGATCATTGCTGGGTCTTTCAGCAAGATAATGTCCCTAAACATGTGGCCAAATCTACACAGAAATGGTTCACCAGACACAGAATCAAGCTCTTCCCATGGCCATCTCAGTCCCCAAACCTGTGGAATGAGCTGAAGAGGAGAGTGCAGAGGCGGGGACCCAGGTCGCTGGATGATTTCGAGAGATTGTGCAAAGAGGAATGGACGAAGATCCCTCTTTCTGTATTCTCCCATCTTGTGAAACATTATAGGAGAAGATTAGGTGCTGTTTTGTTGGCAAAAGGGGGTTGTACAGTGTTAACATCAGGGGTGCTAATAATTACAATTAGATGTAAAAGAATTATTTCTTAATGTGGGATTTTTTTTCCCACTGAATAAATGCACTTGAATTAAAGGTTGGATTTTCCTCTTTTGTCATTGTGGTCCCATATTTTAGAAAAAAAAAACTGAATTTATTAGAAGCTAAAGAACACATCTTAACCAGGTGCCAATAATTATTGAGGGCGCTGCATGTAAAATATAAGCCAGCGCCTCTGAGCATGGACTCAAAATGTGAAAAATTCTTGCACTTTAATAGCTTATTTTGTGACATTTTGTACCATACAAAAACAGTATTCCCTGTACAAGGACTAAATTTAGTTTGATGAGACGATGATTTTCACAGAAACCTCATGGTGCACAATCACATCGGGTCTAAGCATTCAGAACATGTTGTGAAACATGTTTAAAGGGAATACAGGCTGTTATGAAAACCTGACTTATTTAGTTTTTGTGCATGTATATTGCAGTATCTGGAGTGCTTACCTACCCAATCACTGTGAAGTGAAACAACCCAGTAATTTCTTGTGGGCTGCCTTTTTCATAAAATTTGGCATTCCGCATGGCATTTAGATTTGGCACCCCTTCCTGCTTCACATGCAGGCTCAAGAGGGTTGTTCCGCCCCTCATCTGAATATAGCCGCCCATGGCTTTTTTTTATAGTAGCATCCCTGCTTCAATCAGCAAAGGCCCATTAAGTAGCTGTATGCGTGCTATCTGCTTTTTGTCTCACTGTTTTATATTTTTAACC
Organism: Gymnothorax reevesii; assembly: GCA_029721435.1. Classification (NCBI taxonomy): domain Eukaryota; kingdom Metazoa; phylum Chordata; class Actinopteri; order Anguilliformes; family Muraenidae; genus Gymnothorax; species Gymnothorax reevesii. The sequence continues at coordinate 39,899,897 of CM056585.1, forward strand.
TGGATCAGTACAAAACAGGACTGGCAATTTGAATGTAAATCCCGTGGCGCTTTCTACCGCTGGGGGCTTTGGATTCACCAGCTTAGCTTAGTTTCGGACAGTACAGTAACCAGAAAGCACTCCCTTGAGAGAAGTGGATGAGGGTGCCAGTACTGAGACTTCTTTGTTGCTGGCATCAGAATTGGTGATTATCAGAGATGTTTCACAATTGAAACCCTAAACATTTGATTTACATTCAGGATTCCAATAAATTGTGCACTAAACATTTAGCTTACCTAAAGTTCAATTTGGAATCAGTTAATGGAAATCTTTAAAGTTAAACATTTTAAATGAACATTTGACAATTCCACTCATTCTGAATCTGACACCACAAAATTTTGAGCTCACCCCAAGTCCAATTTAGCATTTTTGTCAGGCCTCTCTATTGCCCTTAAAGTGTATGTCCCTTTTTATTATACGCCCGTCTTAAGACGGGACGTATTATGTCATCTCCCCCGTCTGTCCGTTCGTCCGTCCGTCTGTTGTCTGTTAGCAATTTCTTGTCCGGGGCATAACTCCTGAGCCGCTTCAGCTACATTCGTGATACTTCACATACACGTGCACCATCACTAGGCGCTGTGTCGCGCACCATGATTTCTTTCACCCGGTCAAGGTCAAGGTCACTGGCAAAGGTCAAAGGTCACATGGCGCCCAGATGGGGCTTGTCCGGAGCATAACTTCTCAACCGCTACAGATACATCCATGATATTTCACACACACGTGTACCATCACTGAGCGGAGTGTCGCGTACCATGTTTACGGCCCTCCCTCCAAGGTCAAGGTCACGGACAAAGGTCAAAGCTCACATGGGGCTGTTGTCTGTTGGATAGTGGTATCATGTTGTCTGTCCACTTCCTGATCCATGTTCATGACGAGCGTATTATGCACCGTTGGCGGTGCTCTTCTTGTTAATTTTGGGATGCCAAAAATGACTGCATTGATGAAAATGTTCAGGAACAAAATAAAGAAATTGAGGGTTTACAGGGATTTCTATTGCCAGTCTATTGAATAAATTCCATGTTAAATGCTCAAGAGGTTTTAAAGCTATCCTTACCTTTCTGAAATTTTTACACTTTCACATTGTAATCTTAAAATGTTCCTAATAAGCGTATGGCACACTAAAATGTAAAAGAAATCCACCAGGTGTTGAAACTCATCGATATTCAATTCTCATATATTTCTGATAAAAGTCAGACCAATCATTTTCTTCGGTCCGAATAAAATGATTTTCCGAGCTTCCTGTCTGTCATCCGTTGCTCTGTCCCTTCCAGTTGCCTACCGCTGTCACTGCTTGCGAGTCGCGCACCACTCTGACAGAGCAACAGAGCGGTAGAGACAAAGCAGGTAGCTACTCAACGAAGTTAGCCTGCAAACAAAGCAGCTGCAAGCTCTTGATTTAATGACTAACGTTACTGGGACAATTCTGGTGAGGTAAGACGTGATGACAGCAGAAAATATGTATGAATTCTGCTGAAACACCAAGCATCTGACTGTAAACAGGTGCTGAAATGCTATAATTATTAACTTTAATGGTAGTTCGTCAGACGTTACAAGGGCATTTTATTTTATACCACATATAGCATTGAATATTATGTAATTACTGTTGGTTAGTTTTCACTTACCGGTGCCTTTAAATCTGACTCCATTGCCCCGTTTCAAGATGCTTTCACACCGGACGCGAAACGAATTTTTCGAACGACAGATTACATTCAAAGTCAATGCATAGACGCGAATACGCGCGAGATTCGCGTCTTTGCATTGACGTTGAATGTAATCTGTCGTGCGAAAAGTTCGTTTCGTGTCAGTGGTGAGAGCAGCTTCATTCTCGCTCACTTTCTCACCGCACGAGGAGGGGAGCCCCAGAGGTCAGTCAGGCGGAGAAGGGTGGGACTTTGGAGGGAGGCAGAATTTTTTATGTTCAAATTTCTACTAAGTGCAGTGCCGCATGCCAGAAAGGTAAGAATAGCTTTAAATTAGCTTTTATGGTCCACAGGTCCCCATTATTAGAGGTTGAACTTGAATGGACCCAATATTATATCGAGGGCTGACTGCAATAAACGGTTATGTCCAGATGTTATATATTGTACATAACTGTTTATTGCAGTCAGCCCTCAATATAAACAATCCAAAGTATTATAATGGAGAGACCTGTTCTAATGCAAAGGTTTGAGGTTTGACCTTGTTCATGCTGCATGCACTTTGTCCGCTTTAAAAGCTTTTCAAAGTTTTATAGAGTCCATGAGTGACTAATGATAAATGACGCCTATGATAAAGTGAATTTTTTTTTACTTTGTTTCTCGAGGGAGAAAGTGAAGAATATTTTTCAGAATCCAGGGGGAACCCTGTTTGTTGTAGATGTTTTCAGTCTGTAGTCTCTAACCGGAAGAGGCCTTGTGGGTTTATTGGATTCAAGCCAGTGATTGGTCGCTCTTAATCATTGTCGAGTTGGTGGTGGGAATTGATTTTACTGCTCGTCAATTAATCGCGGCCCACTTAACGTGTAAGGGTAAGAGTACCATACACAACCTCCAGCAAAATCGAAAAAAATCACAACTTTTTCAGCTTACCTTAATGTTTAGATACCAAGTAAAGTATTCGGGTGTGGAAAAACATCAACCGTACATCCAGTAAAGATAATTTACACATTAATTTCCACAGCGGCTATACGTGCTACTAGCTTATAAAGGTGGCAGCCATGACACTGTTGACAATACTAGGGCATGCGCACTTTGCGCAGCGTAAGCACGCGCGCGTGCCGCAAGGGCGATGACACAATGACACAAGCGGCTGTCGCGTGGAACACAGTAGCGCGCGGAAACTGAGCGCTCGCCCTTGCGGCCCGCGCAAGGGCGAGCGCTCAGTTTCCGCGCGCTACTGTGTTCCACGCGACAGCCGCTTGTGTCATTGTGGGGCTTCATTCATTCGCGCCTGGACCTCTGTTTGAGTAATGATTAGCGTTCTTAAGTTTGCTTTGCGCTTGACGACAGTAATTTTGGAATTTACGCGAAGTTGGCCTGATGATTTTATTCAATGGACGTCGTGTCCGTGTGCAAATGAAGCTGTGTGGTGGTGCCCTGAACCGTAAATAATGCGGTTATGCGCAAAGTTTCATTGTTTTTTTTTCTTTGGACCTTATAGGAGACCTCTGCCGAAGCAGAAGTCTGGAGAGTGGTGGCGACAAGATGTTACATGCTCTTTGGTGGCGCGTAGAGCAACAAGATGTCGGCTAAAATTTGAGCAAAGTGGTCGACGCCGCTGTGTTTATGTCGCCACATGTACTCTGCCAAATAGAAGCCTAAGCCGTCGCTGCTGCTGGTGTGCGTGGATGGCAAGGACCTCTTGATCTGCCACCACTGGCACTTAATATTTTGCGTGTGCACGCCAGGGTCGGCAGGATCCACGAAATTTAAGGAATGGTTCACCGTGAGGTGCTGGAAGTTTTCCTCGCTGAGGCAATCGTACGCCCGCCAGCAGTCGGTGACGATTTGCGAACCGGCGGCAACGTACTCCTTAATAAGGGGGTATTAACGTCGCCGAACTCCGGTCCTCGACCTCTACGAAAAAAAACCTCCTTAGTTTCGCGGCAAATTCCTCCCAAAACCCACTTGCCATCGCGCAAACGACCGCGGTTGTATTTACGGCGGCCAAATTTGGACTCGTCGATTTCCACGACGCGTCCCGGGGCCCCTATAGCGGTGGCACTGCACTGCTGGACGACGTGAAGGCAAACTTCGCGCAATAACTGAACCAGTCGACGACGGTCTCCTTGCTCGTGAGCTCGCCGTTCGAGGCTGGATTCTTTTATTGCCGCTTTGTTTGACATCCGCGCCGCCCAGCAGTAGGTGAGCACCAGGACTTTTTCCCAGCGACACCCTGCTACCAGCGAACCAGCTGCCACGACATATGCTGCGGTCGGAGGTGCGCGTGCCGCATCTCCGATTGTGGCAGCGCCACACGAAGCCCACTCGAGAGTCTGCTTTCGCAAACCACGAGAGGGCTCTGCGACACCGCCGACAAAGCGGAGAGCGAGCAATCAGACCCCGCTCTTTGCAGAACTCAATCGTGGTCTCTGAAGTCCGCAGCTGCCTTGAGAGCCGCCACAAGTTCCACTCATCTTGCACCGTGCAATCGCTCATTTTGGTTCTGTTGGTCGGTGAGGACTATACCACCCTATATAGTCTCGAAATAAACTTTGTGCGCGTACGTCCAATTTCATCGCGCCCTTTCCAGAGGTAGGATATAGAGTGAATGACACGAGGTAACAAAACACATACGTGTATCGTCATTAGCGCGTTTTTTTTTTACGCGCACCGCGTTTTACGCGCGCCGCGTCTACCCCTTCCTTTTAAAATTGTTCCCCCATCATTCTAAACCCCCTTCTCACTCATAAAAACCCCCCAAAAATATTTGTGCCCCCTTTTAAAATTATTCTGGCCAAAAAAAAAACCCAAAAAAAGTGGAGGTTGTGAATGGTACTCTTACCACGTGTAAGTTTTAATATTGAAATAAGTGCGTCAACATGATATTTAGCCTAGTCCATAGTCTCATAAAGCAGAGAAGTTCGAACTAAATTATTCCATTGTATTCAACCAACCAGTTAAGGCCTTGAGCCACATCCCCCCCGCCAAAAAGATCCGAAAGTAGCCTACTTGTTCCGAAATGAAGAGCGAAGTTCACTCAGACAAACAGGTCATACCTGCTGCGGAAGGTTACGTTGCCCACGGGCCAGTGTGTTTGCGCTCGTGTTGTGGGGAGGTCTCTCTCTCTACATCTTACGCCTGCGGGACTTCTGACAGGGAGACGAGGAAGAGCCACGTCTTTTTGAGATGCTACGCGGTGTCCTGAAACTTTTGGGTAATACAATGCATTTCATTATTTTAGTACTTCTTTCTGCAGGCACAGGGCTCTCGCCCATTCACGAAGAAACATTCCTGGTGGGCCACATAATGCTCTTGTTCATTAATTATTTTATTAATCGGAGGTCTAATATTCACTCAGATTCAATTCGAGTAGCTACTTTATTTATTGCAACATTTCCAACACGTGGGCTATCTTTTCTCTTAGCTTCGAAGAAAGTGAGAGAAGGTTGTTCAGTTCATAGACTATTCTTTTAACCGTTGGCTAGACGACTTAAGCTTTATTTGTGGTTAAACATAAATCATTTATCAGTTAACATTGCAAATGGCTGAATTCGCGTATTCTGAATTCTGCCCATCTCTGTCCAACCTTGGAGGAAGAAGAGAGAGATTTAATTACTCAAGCAAACGATTGTTTGAACGAAGTGACTAGTCGTACTTATTTAAGTGCGTCCAAGCACAAATATTGATCGAAATTCACTTTAGACGCCCTTATAAGTGTGGCCAAGATGCTCATTGCTACGTTGCCCACGCTTATTTTTAGCGTGTCTAAAGCATTTTTCCTTGGCCAAACTTACTTTTAAAGCTGTGGCTAAGGGAAAATTTCAGCATTGGCCACATGTATAAGTGCGAAGTGTGGCCAAGAAAAAAAAAAAAAACAGCATTGGCCACACGTGTGAGTGAGTGCCTTGATTGAAACTTGGGTCTTCTGTCAGCAATGAAAGCGTCTGAGTTTTCGCATTAAAGTTTGCACAGAATTTGCGACTGTGAAATATACAGGTGCTGGTCAACGAATTAGAATAATTTGAAATAATGCAATCGTTACATTTTTAATGCATTTTTGTGCAGAAAGCAAATCAGGTGCTCACCGCGCCTGTCCTACTTGTTAAGAGTAATCACAGAACTCGCTACCTGTAAAAAATTTGCTCAGCTGAGCTTTCCAAAAGGCCCATTTAGGCCATTTAACTGTGACACTGTTGTTTTAATTAATTAGAATAATGAAGAAACCGTTTCACTGAATTAGAATAATTTTTATTATAATTAGAATTATCACTTTCTCAGTATTTTGTGGCTGCCCCCTTGGCTTGTATGACTGCCTGAAGTCTCCGCGGCATCGATTTGACCAGCTTGTCGCAGGTTTCCGCACTCACTGCTTCCCAGGCTGTGGCGATGTTCTGCTTCAGTTGGTCCAGCGTAGTCGGCCCTCTGTCGCCAATTTTCCGCTTGACGATGGCCCAAAGGTTTTCAATGACATTGAGGTCAGACTAGTTGGCCGGCCATGCCAAAACTTCAAGCTGTTTTTCGGCGAACCAATCTTTGGTCGACTTTGCCACATGAGCCGGTGCAAGATCCTGTTGAAATGTGAGGTGGTCTTCGCCGAACTGTTATTCAACAATCGGAATCAGGAACGTTTCCAGAACTTGTTGGTATACGGCAGCATTGACAGTCTTCTTGAGGAAGCAGAGTTTCCCTACACCCCGAGCGGACATGCATACACAGACCATAACGCTCTGAGGAAACTTGACGGATCTTTTCACGGCCTCGTGGTTGTAGGTTTCGCCACCACGACGCCAGACACGAGGACCTTGGTCACCGAAGGAGATGCAAAAGCGTAATTCGTCACTGAAGACCACTCTCTGTCAGTCTTCAGCAGTCCACTCGCCGTGTTCTTTGGCCCACTTCAGCCGTTTCTCCATTTGTTTCTTGTTCAGCATTGGTTTTACTGCTGGAACGCGAGATTTGAAGCAGAGTTCGCGCAGACGACGGTAAGTGGTTGATCTCGAGTCGTTAGCGCCGGTCTGCTCGTTCCTCAAGTCGCTGAGCTCGGAAGTGGACTTGAACCAGTTGCTCACTGCGATCTTTCTCAGCTGCTTGTTGTCGCAAGCAGAAGTTTTTCGGACGCCGGAACAGTTGGTGTGCTTGATCCAGTCTTTCTTGAGAGCTTTGCAGACGAAGACTGGCTGATGCCAAGCTGCTCAGCAATTTTAGTTTGGGTCAAGCCTTGTTGGCGAAGGGTTGAATTTGAGCCACTATTCCGGTTGAGAAGTTGCGCTGCCTACCCATGATTGATTTTACAACTTAGAAATTCTACTCAACCCTGACTTTATACTGCACAGTGAACACTCTTCACAGAAAACAAAAATTCAAGCACTTATTCTAATTCAATGAAATGACTTATGAATTATTCAATGAAACAACAGTGTCACAGTTAAATGGCCTAAATGGGCCTTTTGGAAAGCTCAGCTGAGCAAATTTTTTACTGGTAGCGAGTTCTGTGATTACTCTAACAAGTAGGACAGGCGTGGTGAGCACCTGATTTGCTTTCTGCACAAAAATGCATTAAAAATGTAACGATTGCACTATTTCAAATTATTCTAATTCGTTGACCAGCACCTGTACAATTTTCTGGCATGCAATATCAACCTACGTCTTATCGGCTTCGAAAACCGAAAGTCGGTCGGATACCCTCGGAGCATATTAATGAACTAGACTATTCACGGACTAATTAATTTGCTTATTGTGAATAGTCGCTATCTAAATAAACACCTGTACCCGTTTTGCATTTGAAAGCAGTCGCTGTTCTACTTATTAACACTGATCTTTGATAATTGCCGTGAAAATAATGCAAATTGCTCTAGGTTTTTGACTCATTGCCTAAAGCTGTTTCATGATCTGTTATTTAGAGGTGCGCGGACAGTCAAGGACTGTTGCTCTGATTCAGGTGTATGATGTTCACGGGCTCCGTAACACGGGGCTCATATGTGATACTGCTGCATTCATGTGCTATGGGAATTATGGTAAATACCAAAAGCCGACATGAAAAGTTCACATGAACACCCCCCCCATGTGGTATTTTCCACTGGGCAACTCGTAGAAAATTTTGATACACGACTTGCCGAGATGAGATAACCTTTGACCTTTTCAACATGGTTTTACCCAAGAAACAGGCCTGAATCTGTGAGTCCGCCATCTTTAATTTCCCAGTACAACAACAAAAGCACGTGAACACAACACACTGGTAAATACCACTTCACAAGTGGAAAATATCATCTTTTCCATCGCACGTGAATGCAGCATAAGTCTTGCTTCTCGCCGAACAAGAGGGAATGACTGAGTTCTGCATCACGTCAGTTTTGATTAACTGGACCTGGTGGAATGAGGGACAAAAGCCGAAGTAGTTTACCGACCCGCCCTATCCTGTTTGTGCTGAATTTGGGTTGAAATGAAAGCATGCAGGATGGTAGCGCTATTGGAACGGGATTGGGCAGCCCCGTACCTGGCCTTTGAATGCACTGGCAATGTCAGGAGTCTGGTATATGATTCTTTTTGGCTTGATTGCTATGGGTGTCTTTTGGGAAACAAATTATCTGGGTAAAACATTATTGCGTGTTACCCCATGTACCTTGTGGCATCTTGTTCTTTTACCCAGGAAAACGAGATGTACCTGTACTACCACAGTTGTTTGCCATTTGATGTTGTCTCAATGGAACAGTGTGAATTTGCTTTGCACAGACGTTGATTGCTCATCACTTTTGAATCTGACCCTCAAGACTTGGCTGACTCACTGTACAATGTTGTGTTTTGCAGACGGAAATGGTCCAGATTCACCTACACAGATTCACTCCTTTTGAATGGTTCCCTTTATATTGCTGAATATTTCCAGAAGCTATTCTGATGAAATAGTTTGCTTGAGTTTGACATGGCAATTGCTCTATTGAGAATTGAATCTGCAGCCTTTGAGGTGCCAGCCCTGTACAGACTTGTCTATACCTGGTGCAGTACTCGCCTACCCTGGTTTATGAAACTGACTCAGGATACTGCATGCTCACTCGCATGCCAGTCTCCTTCTGCACCAGTGCCCTATCTGATGTCGTCTTTTCTGTCTCCTCTTTAAAGATTGGTGATGTGTGGGAGGCATCAATGCAGGATTCACCTGGAGGGCCTCTGGTTTCTCTCAATCCCCCCATTGTTATCCTCATTTCTCTCTCACTCAGTCTCTTTGCTTTCCTATCCTCTCTTTCTGCTGCATTCCCCCCTCTCCTGCTTTCTCTGTCTCTCCCTCAATCTCTCTTCCCACTGGACCCCTAGCAGTGTGTCCCTGATGTCCATCTGCTATGATGCAACTCTGTCCCAGCCTCATTGCTCTGAATTAGCTTAGAACTCAGTGCTACCAGTTTGCCAAAAGACCACCGCTCACTCTGACACAAGTGTTCCTTCCTGCGTACTGCTCAAATCCTCCCCCGATTAGAGCCTGCCGTTTTGCAGTCCTGCTTAAATAATGTGAACTGTGGTGTGCTAAGGGCTGTTCTGTGAGTGAGTATGCGTTGAGGGTGGCTGGTGTTGTGTGTACTGTGTGGAAGCCACTCTGAGGCTCTTCAGTGTAGGAATGGCCTGGCAGGGTGGGTTGAGCCCTTTGGAGGAGCTGTCCTTGGGGAGCAGCTGTTCCGCCCCGTACTATTTCCGCTACCCTCCCCCTAAACTGGAATATTCCGCCGTTGATGAGGCTCCTGGCACCTGTGGGACTGGTTCTGTCCCCACATGCGCTGGGCATTGGGTGTTCGTGTGGGTGTGCACTGTGCATACCTCTTTGTTTGGGCTTATTTTCAAATGTGTGTTTGTATAGGTGTGTGTGCCGGCACTGATTTCTGTGACCTTGCCATTGACCAGTCGTGCTTTTCCATGTCACGATTCTGTTCTTCACCGTGGTGCTGCCTGTGGGGCTTTGCTCATGGTTGCAGCCCTACTCAGGAGGTCTGCTGTGGTATTTCCCATGGGTTTCCTCAGGTCGGATTTTTAAGCAGATCGAGGTACGGTGTCGTCTTGCATCAGGTCATCTCTGAAAGAGACCTTCCTAGGTTCATTTCATTTACCTTGTTTCAGTACAGATATGGGTATAATAACACTACAGTTTTTTGTTCAACACAAAAATCTACCATTCCACTGGTTTTTATTTACATTGTTACCAAGGAATTGACTTTAATAAACAAAATCCTGATTTGTATTTTGGCAAGCCTTACTCCCTAACCATCCAGCCAAATCACTTAATTCTTTTTTTGCTGTTAGATATTTCATGTCTATGCGATCACACAAGGATTTTTTTATATCGAGGGCTGACTGCAATAAACAGCTATGTCCAATACATAACATCTGGACAAAACTGTCATTGCCGTCAGCCCTCGATATATTGTGTTAAATTATTTCTAGTGGCTCTTTTTTTTTTTTTAATTCCTCAACTGGGTCAGTTCGGTCACGCGTACGCTCCCATGAAATTAATACCTTTGCTCCGTCAGAAAAAGCCAATGTGATTGCATGCAGAAGTAACCACCAAGTCAACAGTCAAAATTTGAGGCAATTTGGTTGAAAAATAAAAATGTTATCAGTGCCACAATTTGTTGAAAGTCACCAAATTTTAGCTGATATAAAATTATTTGAGGTGGGAGAGCTTAAGTCTTTTTTTTTTTTTTTTTTTTTTTTTTTAAATCAAAATTGATTAAATTAATGACAAGATGTTTAGATTTTCTGAAAGTACGCATTTTTGTGAACCTTTTCAAAGAAAAAAAAAAAGAGAAAATTGGAAAAAAAATTCATTTTGAACCTGGGAAGGCCCTTTAAAGCTATAGTCTACACAAAAAGTCTACACTTTTTCCACATAAAAACATTATCTTCTTTTTGATGATGATTATGGCTTTAAAGTATCTCTTACACACTGCTCTAAGCAAAAGGAGCCAAAAAAATCCACTCTCTCTGGAGGCTGCAGGCACACAAAGAAATTGACCAATAGGAATCATTCGGGCCGAATAGGCATTTCCCTGGCTCGGTTTTGCAACCCCTTTTCTGCTGCCGTGTACCTCCCTCCCTCCGTTCAAATTTGGCACTCCGGTTCTCCTGCCCTCCCTCTTCCACTGTACCCTGAAGACACCCTGCTGAGACATCACGGTTGAGTAGGTCAGTGCTGGGTTACAGCAGTGAAAGATGACCTTAGTAACGTAATTTCATTCAGCCTACTTACTATTGAAATTGTTAGCTTTAGTCTCTAAATGCTGGTGTTTTGAGAGCATTGGTTGTGAGAACAGGAAACAAATCTCGATGAGGGAATGATTTTGGACACAACACTGGACTTCTGCTCATATGCTTTACATGTTGGTTGTGCAAAGTCTGTGAGCGTTTATTTGCTTGATAGAGATCCACATTGCAGTGTCAACGCTAGTTACACTTAGCCTGTCTGTAGACCTATATGCTAATATAGCTAACATGTTTACCCATTGTGTGCGCAAAATCACTGTGTTTGTTTGGATGAGGCAACATAGCGCTATTGTCCTTATGAAGATAAGAAGCTAACGTCCGCAATTCTTCGCCTCCACATCAACCCAATTGGCTAAAATGCCTACTATGTTGACGTGTAAAATCTATACATAGCTTGTAATCACAACAGAGACAGCCAACGTCTGCATCTGTGAGCCTCTCTGATGTCTACGTGTTATGACTGTACAATATTTCTGGTAATTTTCTTGCCAGGGAAGTGCACAGCGAGTTCATATTCATCCAGAAATGTTTATAGCTCCGACATAGTTTGACGTTGACAGTGAAAAATTTCTTTCTCCACTGAAAACTGGCGCTCTGTGTGCGGTGAACCTGCAGCAGGAGGGGGCCTGTCGGTTTCCGAGGGGATGAGACTGTGCTTTCAGGGTGCATGGCGTCAGAAGAAGCACAGAGGGGGTGGGGGAGGTGTGTGTGGCGGAGAAATTGTAGACTATCGCTTTAAGGGTTTAGCTGGGCCCCCAGTCTGCTTGCCCATCTTTTTGATGGGATTTTTAGCCCGCGTGGCCTCTAGGCCACTCGGGCTTATGCTGTGGTGAGATGCCTTCATGGTGGTCTGTCATGCGTCTGTAAACTTTTGTTTTTCACGGATCCTTTTCATATTTTTATATGCATGAGTTTGGCCGAGCGGGCGCACTGACTTTGCCACTATTTTTAAATTTAGACAGGTTTAGACAAGTGGAAATCAAATTGGATGTGCAACTTAGTCACACCCCTCTAAAACTGTCTAAATTTTAAAATGCCCTTGTTGAAGACCGATCGACCAGGGGCTAAACTCTTACATCTCTTATTGACTTGGTCTTGCTCAACCACATGTCGGTGGTTCTGTTTTCTGTGGCAGAAGATAACTTATTAGATAACACCACTGTTCTCAGAATGGCCTGCTGTTGGTTTTTCATCGTTCAGTGTGCAAACATGGCAGGTCTGTGACCTCAGTCTGGAAGGGGGCCCTTAGTGCTGTGTGTGTTTAGTGTGTTTGCAGGGGGCCTGCTTAAACCGGTCCAGTGCGTTGATCATTAAAATGATGGGATTATTTCATTTAGTTATGCAACCCCAATGCTGAAAAAGTTGGCATATTATGGAAAATTCGAATAAAATCAAACAGATTTTAAAAGTTCATGTACCCTTTACTGTATTAAAAATACTACAAAGACAACACATTATTTGGTGCTTTTACTTGTTGAAATTTTGAAAATAATATACGCTCTTTTAGAATCTGACTGAAAGAAAAAGTTAGTAGTAGAACAAGTTTTCAATAATGAGAAACGGCTGTAGTATAACAAGTTTGCAATAATGAGAAATGGTTGATGTTAAACACTGATCATGTATGCTCAAGGTTAAAAGGAACCTCCAAAAAAAGGTCTAGAAGGGTCGGACCTCAACGCTTTGCCAACAGCTGAGAGAATCCATCAGAGAACAACGTTCCTGATAGGCACATTGGAAGGATTTTCATGCATTTTGCCCTCTACAGTGTCTAATACTATTATAAGATGGAAGAGCTTTGGTCAAATCTCGGGTAATGCTGAAAATAACTTCTGTGTGCACATGATCTCTGACCCCTCAGACTGTCTAATGCCCGGTATACATTGTGCAATTTTTGGCTGCCCAGACCAGAGATGACCAGAGATTGTGAAAGAACTGTCTTTGGTCTTGGGTCCAAAATGGTGGTCCCACGTAGCACCGTGAGAGAGGTTCAAAGACAGTCGTTGCCAGGGGCTTGCGACCAAAGAGAGCCTGAGACGAAAGACTGACAGTGTCAGAAATTTGGGATAACCTTCCCACCTTGTGACGGCGCCAAAGACCTCCGTCCACTAACCAACCAATGGGAATGCAGTATCATCCTCTGTAGGGTATGAAGGCGATTGCCAAACCATGTGGTGTAATACCGCCAACTTGCTATAGAAGTAGTCTGGATGACGCTAAGTGTTGACATTTTCCTGGTATATTGATGTGCGTCTTTACCTGCGATTCAGTAGGTGTCATCATTGTTCAGTGTACATGCATCAAACTTGGATGTCGTACCCAAGTTTACTAGATCCATGTTGCACAGTGTGGTTTGCATTAAATGTGGAAGATTGCTGAAATCGCATAATGCGTAGCCGGCATTAGGAACCTTCGTGCGACTAATGGATATGACTGTATATGGTAAGAAATACTTTAAGTCACAGTTGGTCAACTACACTCACCACTGCATCCATAAGTTCGTTTAAGACTTACGAACTAAAGCCGCAGCCATATGTCAACGCTGTCCTAAGGCACCGCTGACTTTTCTGGAATTGATGTGATTAAAGATGGATGATGGCACAGAGGAAACTTTGTTTTGCTGTTCGATGAATGAACATTTTTCGTGGTTTTAGGAAAAACTGATGCAGGGCTCGCGCTACCCGTTCGTCAATTTGCAGTTTGACGATCTGTAAGTCACATTTGACGATAAATTTGTCGAAGACCCCGCATACCGCACTCCGTCTCCCATCCGGGGCGAAAACTCCAGGAACGTCATGAAGAAGCGTGAAACGAACCGCGTGTAGCCTACTGTACCCTTATTAGGACGGAATACTCCACCCACGCAATCATGCTCGAGCCAATAGACTACGCAGCTGTTAGCTGGGTTGAAGGGATCGCGTAGTGACGTGAAAAAAGCATGCAACTAGCACAGGAAATGAGGAAGGCGAGGCTAATGTATATCGCATGCGTGTTTTCGTTTCGGTTCCCTTGTTATTCAATGAGAGCGACCACACTGCATGCCGAATCTGCGCGACTCGCGCATGCGAAAGCCGTACTGCTACCTTGCGGAAAATAGACTCGGACTCCTTGCCGAATTTTTCCGCACTATGCATGCAGAAAAAGGCAAAGGAGAGCTGAAAACGACTGTCTGAAACAGTCATATCGCCATAAATGCATGAATTTCACTAAATTGCCGAGGATGCGTGTCTGTTGCAAGCATGAAGCAAACAAACAAAATGTAAAACACTTCCGGCATGTTTATCTTATTAAAAGCCCGTTTCTATGGACATAATGCCTTCTGCTCAATTCAGCAATGCTTCGTGAAATATTGAAACATGTAGTGGGAAATTCGTGACTTTCATCGTAGGCTGCTGTCATTAAAGGGGATATATGGAAAAGTATTTAGTCATTCTTAATTTATTTCTAAAAAACTTTAATCCGACGTTGCTCGTTTTATTTTGAATTTAGATGTCTATATTTTGCGGGTATGTGCCATTAATTGCGGTGCCAAGGCAATGAACATAGCTTATGTTGATCATTAAAGAACGTGCAGTAAATCAAGCCAGTTTCTGAATTGTCTGAACTGATCCTTTCACAGTTGTTCGGCGCCTAGCCTAGATAGATGATTTCAGCCTCGACTAATGTAAATTAGATCGCTTTTTCAAAAGCACATTCCACATCCCGACACCCTGCCCCCACCCCGAAATTACCTTCGGAAAGAGCAAGACCAATTCAGAAGGGTTTGCTGTGTATTGTAATATGATCGTGTAATTAGATTAGTTTGTATGATACGCTCAAGCATGCTTTCCCCACTGTCAATACAAAATTTAAATCACGTGTAGTGGGCTATAACGATGCGAGACGAAATAATATTATTTTATAGTTATTTCTTGGGAAAAGTCGGGCATATTCAGAGTTGGAAGGAGGAGCCCGCGGCAGTCCCGACGCTGCAGATACCAGGGCTCTCAAGTTTTGAATGCAGGGTAGAGTTCGATTTTTTTTCGGGGGGAGCATGATACTCACATTTTCAAAGGTGCATAGTACGATGTACATGTACTTCGTTACAGTATTTAAGCAGTATACTTTCACTTCGACACTGGAAACTTAGTTACTCTTTTCATATTAACTTAATTCATCATTTACGGATTATCTGGATTTGGCGTGTTCGAGAGGAACTACGGTGTTTCTTTGTGCAGATGTGTCCGCCTGTGGACGTGGAGCTGCAAATTTATGCACGCAGTTATAATATATCACTAGGTTGCACACCAGGATCAGTTATTGAATATTCACACAACTGCCAATAAACTGAAATAAGAAGTGACTCTTCATGCCCCCCAATATCTGTCCTTTTTGGAATTTCAATGGGACTCCCCAATATAATAAAAGATTCATTTATAAATGAAATAATTCTTTTGCGTATTTGTATCGTTTTGTCAGTCTCAAACTGGAGATGTTGCGGTGCCACCTCTGACAGTGGATCGGAGCAGGGTTTGTTTTCAGCCAAAATACTCTACATGGAGGGCAGAGAGCCCCCACTCTCCCCGTAACAAGTCACAAGTCAATTCATCTAACCATAACCGCCCAAAGCTGCTAAATTGAGGTAAAAAATGATCCATAAAGCAAAAATCCTACATAGTTCTTCGACTTTAATAAGCAGTTATTGAAAAAAAAAGTGATGAAGTGATTACCTAATTTTGGGCTTCCACTTCCAGTTCTTTTCTGTCGTGAGCGAACAACAGCATTCGCGCGCGTGTGGAAGCCGTGATTACGGCGCTGCTATTTCACCTGGCAACAAGAAATGCTATTTTTCTGATTGGCTGATAAGTTGCTGATTCAAGCAGAGCCGTCTGCCTTCGCCTCATCCATTCATAGATTACTAATCTCTCTTATATACAGTCTGCGTTACTGATGTGCGGCAATTTTATCACTTCTCAGCGTGAGAAATGTCATGTGTGGCGTGAGAGCGTGTGAACTTATTGAAATGCGTGAGACTTGAGAGCCCTGAGATACGCAGGCAGTGTGACCGAGCTGCATGCGACAAGCGGTTGCAGTGTTCCGCTTGTGGAATACGCATCACAACTGCCGGCAGTGTGCCCTGGGCCTAAGTCAGAAAGGACTGAGGAAAGCACACGGTCAGATAGGACATTTAACAGCACATGGTTGTAAGTAAATGCATGATCAAAATAATACAACGACGGTGCAACAAAACCTACAAAAAATTGACAGACCTTCACAACTGGACATCAGATAACTTTACCCCTAGTCACTTTTTTATTTGACTAATTGACATTGCTTTTTGGCTAATCATTTGACTAATAGGTTTCAGATGCCAGCTCTAGCCCTGCAGTACATAACCCATCAACCCAGCAGTGGACTGAAACTGCCTTGATTTAAGTAGTTGGGTGAGACAGTATAACTGGTTGTAAAGATTCTAGATTACTGCCAACCTAACACCATATATCACTATATGTGCTGTGAACACTAAAATCTAACACACCAGCTGCCTGATTCTTAGAACTAGAGTGTTCAGGTGAATACGTGTCGCCTGCGAAGCTTATGTGACAGTGTGACTAAGTGATCCCTATGTGCCGCTATGCTTTGCAGGCGACACAAAAACTGGCCCTTCAGTTCTATCTCAGTTGCACCTCTGGCTACCATTTCACCACTGTCCCCAAGTCCCGGGAAGATTTTTTTAATTTTTTTTTTCATGGCATCTGCTGATATCGTGTACCCCACTCATCCCTGAGCCATATTTTTCCATTGGAAAACAAATGGCTGTTTAAAAAACAAGTGCTTGGTCTTGCAATAAGACTTATCTTATTCTTTGTTTCTCAGTTGTAGATATTTATACACATATATGAGCTTGTTCTTAAGCCTGGATTTAAGTAAAATTGCCTTACATCACTTGCAAGTAATAAAATGGGACAAGCCATCATTCACAAGTCAATGGCATTTGTATAGGGGGTAAAAAGAGAGGATTTGTTTATAGGACTTGCATACTAGTTGAGATAGAGTTTGTTTTTTTGGTATTGTTGAATGTGAGAGCTGTAAGCGTTGATTACTGCTGGGCCAGTCCAGTAGGAGGGGGAAGTTGTGGCCTGTGACACGATGTTGCTTGACTCACTTCCTGTTGCCTGGTGTTTGGAACAGAGCTGGTGGGGGAGGGCTCCCATGACGCCAGTGATGGTTCTCACATTTAAGGATCCATATTATCCTCACCCCCTCAGCACGGAGGGACGGCATTGACGGAACAGTCGAGGTCGGGCCAGTGGCGGAATTTTTTGATGAGATGAATAGTGGAGAGGCGGGAGATGGGCGGTGCTTGGGATTGGTCTGGCTTGTGCATTTGGGGTTTCCCTCCAGTTCTTCTGATTGGGGGTGGGGGGTGTGTATTTCGGCAGCAAAGGTTTTTAGCTTTGTTTTAGCTTTGTGGATGTAAAAAGTGTTTCTCAATTTAGTTTGACTTAATCAGCTGCTTTTCCTCCTCAATGACAATTCACTTTCGTTACATTTCATTGCGTCATTGTAGTGAGATGCAGCTCCCGCTGTGAGTGAGGGATGCTGTTTAATTTTACAAATCAAATTGCACAAAAACAAGGTACAATAATAAGGACAATGACAAAAAAGCAGAGCTAATCTGTTACAATTCATTCATGTTCATGTTCGGGCTTGTCAAAATGATGATTTTTGTTTGTGGTTAATTCATTTACAATGGTGAAAGGGCCTTACATTATTCTTTTAGTTGTGATTTTATGCCTATCTGATTTAGCCCATAATTTTGAATTGGAGTCACCTACAAATTCACTGTTACCGTCTATTGATTTCAAGGCTGGTAACTGCTTTTATGGATGTGTGGACTGTGTTATTGGAATGGTGACAGTGCCCTCTAACGGTTGCATAGCGGTCAAAATCCACAAACTCTGAAGACACGTGTACACGCAATTATATGGCGCTTGTACACGTTTAGAATTTTTTGTACATGTTCCCACCCTTAGTTTTGACAGGCCAGTCTTGGCGATCTTGTAGAATACGAATAACAGACCATGTTTTTGAATATCAGCAAATCGCGGTCTTCCAGGACCAAAAACTGCGGAGTGTATTGAGTGTATTAAGCTAGAACCCTAATTCCGAAATATTTGGGACGAAGTGTAAATTGTGAATAAAATCAAAATGCAATGACTTTCAGATCACATGAGCCAGTATGTTATTTACAATAGAACATGGATAGCATTTCAAATGTTGAAACTGAGACAGTTAACATTTTCATCCACAAAATGAGCACATTTCAAATTTTCCGGCTGCAGCAGGTCTGAAAAAAGTAGGGACACAGGCAAAAATGGGCTGAAAAAGCAATTAATATAGAAGAGAATCAGCTGAAAGAAAATTTGGCAAGTAATTACATTTACTGGCATCAGGTGTGTAACTTGAATGGCTATAAAAGGGATGTTTTAGAGAGGCTGAGTCTCTCTGAAGTAAAGCTGGCCAGAGGCTCTCCAACCTGTGAAGGCTTGCGGGGAAAAAAAAAAGTGTAATACTTTAAAAACGATGTTCCTCAATGTCAAATTGCAAAGGCTTTGAAGGTCTCATCATCGACAATGCATAACATCAATAGATTCAGAGAAACTGGAAAAATCTCTGTGCATAAGATACAAGGCCAAAGACCTTCACTGGATGCCTGTGATCTTCGGGCCCTCAGACGCCACTGCATCACTCACCGGCATGATTCTGTCATTGACATAACTAAATGGGCCCAGGAATACTTCAAGAAACCACTGTCTGTAAACAGTCTTCCGTGTCCTCCACAGATGCCACCTAAAACTCTTATCATGCAAAACGGAAGCCATTGTAGAGCATGATCCAGAAGCAATACCATGTTGTGTGGGCCAAGGCTCATTTAAAATGGATAAAATGGATTTAAAATTGTCAGACGAGTCCAACTTTGACAGTCTTGTCGGAAATCATGGGCGTTGTGTCCTCCGGGCTAAAGAGGAGAAAGACCACCTCTCCTGTTATCAGTGTTCAGTTCAAAAGCCAGCATCTCTGGTGGTGGATGCATTAGTGCATATGGTGTGGGACACTTGCATGTTTAAAAAAGCACCATGAATGCTGAAAGGTATATAAATGTTTTAGAGCAACAAATGCTCCCCCCAGACGACATCTATTCCAAGGAAGGCCTTGTGTACTTCAGCAGGACAATGCAAAACCATATACTGCAGCTATTACAACAGCATGGGTTCGTAGTAGAAGAGTCCGTGTGCTGAACTGGCCTGCCTGCATTCCTGATCTTTCACCACTTGAGAACAATTGGCGCATAATTGAACGAAAAGTCCGTCAAAGGAGACCCAAAATTCTCCAGCAGCTGGAAGCCTGTATTAAACAAGAGTGGGATCAAATTCCAATGGCTAAACTCAAGAAACTTGTCTCTTCAACGCCCAGAGGCCTGCACTCTCTGTTTAAAAGAAGAGTGGATGCTACCCCATTGTAAACAGGCCCCTCTTCCTACTTTTTTGAGACCTGTAGCAGCCCTCAAATTTGAAACGAGCTCATTTTGTGAATAAAATACTGGCTGGTGTGATTTGAATGTCATTGTGACTTGATTTTATTCACAATTTACACTTTGTCCCAACTATATTGGAATTGGGGTAGTACATCAACTGGTAATAACCTGACAAACTATAGCCAGATAATGAAAAATATGTAGATATTCGTGATGGATTAAGCAGGTTTGTGAAGTTTATCAATGGGGTAGATTTGAGATTTTTCTGCAGTCTCTCTCTTTCGAAGAAGCCAAGAAGAGGAAATGCATCATTGGAAAATCATGAATATTCATGTTGATGCTGCTGCCATCTAATGATGATAAGCAAGACTAATTATTTGTTTTAAAGAAAGCTCATCAGACACACAAGTATTTTGCTGCATATCTTTGTTGTAGCTTGTTGCGTTGAATCATGACTGATATTACAGACCTGGGTTAACTTGTGACTGACGTTGCATGTGACTGACGTTACCAATTTTATTGCATTCCCAGGCAAGATAAGTGCATGATAAGCAACAAATGGATTGCGTTCAAGGTTAATGCTGACTAACTCTTTAATTTGTGAATAATAGTTTGTAATATTCAAAGATTTTTTGAAAGCACGATGTACATTTGTTTTTCGCGACTGACGTTAAAGCCCTGAAACTAGATTATTTGAAAAGTATTTTACACCTTATGCTTTGAAAAAAAGCCATTGTCTGCTGTTGTCACCTTGTCAGTGTGGACACTGGTATTACAAAACTAAAGCATTGGATTAGAAACAAGTTTACACACTAGATATAAAGTGAGGCTAATTCATGCATATCTTGATGGTAGGAAAAACATGAAAAAGCATGTCCTCTTCAGTGCACCCGAACTACCTTCACTACATCATCCCAAGTAAAGCAACTTTTGTTCAACAAACTTGAACATCCATTCATTTCAAACACTGTTTCCCCCAATTTCTGGAAAAAAAAAATTGGGCCTCTGAGCCTCTGCAAAATGGAATTGCCTTGTGGTATTTAATTTCACTCTTGTACCCCACTCCCTAATGGGCGTGGCTGGGTAGCAGACTGCTTGAGTTTCTGGCTCACTTGAATTTCTAGTTTATTGTATTCAAAAGTTTAGGTGTTGTGTAGTATCTATGCCAGATTTTATGTTCTGATTCCAATGGCGAGTGCCATTAATTGGAATATTTTTTTTCGAGTTTTGGCTTGCCACCATATTCACATTAAAAATGCCCGCGAGTGATTTAAAGAGGTGAGTCCAGTTGGAAGTGATGCCATTTTCACATCCTGAGGAAACTAACATGGTTACTTCAACATGCATTCCACACAGATTTGACAGGTCAGTTTTTCTCAACCAGCTGGAAGAAGTCTTAGATGAAAAGATGGCTTATAACTCCAATATATATCCTGTTTTTGTTTCGCAAAGCAGAACTTGAGCTTGATGCTCCGTGTGAATATGATGTCACAAGCTCACGGGTAAGTCTGCTTTGCATATCATCTGCTGGTTTCACATTCATGAATTGAGCAATGCGGAACGGTTTTCCCCTTTTTTTTTCGGCCAGCTGATTTCAAGCTAAACTGGTTTGTGTATCTCTTCAACTTGCTCGCTTTTCTGCTGAATTTTATGATGATGGTGATGTGTGGTAATTTCAAGTTAGAAAAATTCAAACATAAAAGGGAAATTTTTATACATAGTGGCACTTTTAATGACCTGGGATGGATATAGACTCCAGGGCCAGAATTGATGATCCCTGGTTTAACGGTTAGTCATCCTGAGTACTGTGAATATTTTTTTTTAATGAAGTGAACGAGAGATGATGCTTTGAATTGTAATGTGGAAAGAAGCCACTAGGTGGCATTATTTACCTATTTTTTGTTAAGCCCAGTCTGGAGCTAGGTTTGGGCATGTCCTGGGCATGTCTGAGACGGAAAGTCCCAGAGAATAAAAAAAGTCTAAAAGTTGGGCGGGGGCTGCTAAAGAGTATATAAGGAGAGAAATTGAGAGAGTGAAGTAGTAGGAGAAATTGCAAGGAGAAGGATACATTTGACCAGACCTGTCACTCTCTTCAAAACCTGTGAAGCTTTTTGAGGATTTTTGCCTGTGTTGGAGAATTTTCCTCACCCGGAACATCACCAAGCAACCCCATCTCAAGGGACTGTAAATATTTTTTTTCTTGTATATTATCAATCTTGGTCAGTAGTATAAATTGTAGGTTTGCATTGGTCTTTGTTTAATTAAATCTGTGAGCTTTAAAATTTTGTCTGTCATCCCTTGCTGTCATAAATGTCATAACAAATCGGGGCCATAACAGAATTCATTTTTTCCTTTGCAAATCAGTGGCTCTGTCTAATATCATTGCTATGCTATGCTATGCTATCATTGCTACAGCATGTGTTTACTGAAGCATTTGTCATGTAGGGTGCTTTTACTCTCCAGCATCTCTGGTGTATTGTATAACACAACGTCTCGCAGTTTACTGAGAACGCGGGATTAGTAGAGATGAGGTTTCACATGAGTGAGCCATGGCCTGTTCTCTTTCCTTGGTATTTGTGGTGTTGGTGAATACATCTGCTTATGCAAATGGCTATGGTGCTACTGCAGAACACGCACACATGAAACACGCACAAAACACATGAACACAGTAGGGGTGTTACGAATCTGAATCAATGTTTTTTTCAAGCCTAATAACACCACTTGCTACCATGGGGCGAACATTCGAGCTTTCCCTTTTCCTTTATTAACCCCCGTGCTGTCCTGAACTAAGTGCTTAACATCATTAACAAGGGCATGGGAAATGCTTCCGGAAGAAAACTTGACTGACATTAGTATTTTTCGGCTACGTGCTGATAGGAGCCAAGCAAATTAAAACAAAATAGTCATTCTATTAACCAATTAGGCAACTCTTTGCTTGATTAGCAATGAAATGGTGGATTCGTTTACTCTAAGTTGAATGAGTAGAGCTGTTTATTAAGACATGTTTGATTGCAGCATTTTGAAATTTAAATGGGTATAGAACAGTACTGCTTGAACATGATTGCCATTGCCACGGCATTTTGTACGACTGTGATAATTTATATCTCACATTCACGTTTCATCTGCTTTTCAGAATGTTTTTCACCTCATGTATTTTTTAGATGCTTAAACTCCAGGGCGATCATTTGTCAAATCTGTTTTAAATTAATCCTGAATAATGTCCTAAATTGCAACAATGAGAGATGTTATTCAGAGGAAGATTTTTCTAATTTATTCAAATTGGCGTTCTTTCAGTCTTACACTAGCCCAGTTAGGTTTGTCTGCTTTTCACCATCACATCTTAATCGTTATAGGCTACTGGCTAAATTTTTTGATTGTTATTTAGGCCAAGTACACGGGAGCAGATTTAAGGAAGGGCGGAGCACCTGATGAAATTGCACCTCAAATGATCTGCGGTTGTTCTTTTGTTTTTCCAAAAGTGTAGACGCTACCAAGGCATAGTATGATCTGCCGTTGATAGTGCCTGCTAGAATAGTTTCCGGTGTGGGCAGGTCCAGTGCAGTGGTTGGCTCTGGCTAGGTCTGTATTAACTGGACGGCACAACCTGACATCAGTTTTTTTCCAGATCTTGTGAAGATCTCAGGAGGAGCTGTTCAGAGAGGAAATCGTGCTCACGAAATCACGTTCTTGGATTATGGCAAAATCCCTGTATCTGTTTAATGTTTAGAAACTTTCCAAAGGTTGAGCATGGACAACCAACATTATAACATTTCTATTATGTATTAAATGAAGGATCAGTATGTTAGGTCCCCTTTTAACTTTCAGAATGCAGCAATCAAACATGCTGTCTTAATAAACAGCTCTACTCATTCAGCAAAGTAAATAAGCGAATCCCCTGTTTGATTGCTGATTGAGCAAAGTAAACAGGCAAAAGATTAGAGTAACCTAATTGCTTAAAAGGAGACAATTCTGTAGTCCTTTACTTGGCTCTGTGCAGCAAGTCGCCGAAAAATACCAATTGTCAGTCAAGTTTTTTTTTTTTTTTTTTTTTTCCCTCCCCCCAGAAGCATTTCTCATTCCCTTTGATG
Organism: Gymnothorax reevesii; assembly: GCA_029721435.1. Taxonomy (NCBI): domain Eukaryota; kingdom Metazoa; phylum Chordata; class Actinopteri; order Anguilliformes; family Muraenidae; genus Gymnothorax; species Gymnothorax reevesii. The sequence goes on from CM056585.1 coordinate 39,923,419, forward strand.
TTTGGCACTTTCGTTCAAGACTGCTTCGGGTTTAATAAAGGAAAAGGGAAAGCTCGGATGTTCACCCCATTGCAGTCCTATGCCTTAAAAAACATTGATTCAGAATCTATTCAGTTTCATTACACCCCTTGTCCTCACTATGACACTACCCTGATTATTGCAAGTAAATCACACTGTCCATTTTGGTCACCCTGGGGCTGTACAAAGAATCTTGAGTCTAAAAATAGCTCCTAATTGGCTGATTTCGAAATTACTCTTGAAAAATGGGAGGAAAAAGTGGCTCCAAAGTTTGAGTTGCCAAGAGTGGTCCAGAAGACTCCTAAGTTGCTGAGAGCAATTCTCAAAAACTGATCAGCTGCCGTCGAGTCATCAAGTCGACATTTTTTTAAAACTAACGCATTAGTAGTTCAATATCATTTTATCTCCACAAGTGCGCTTCTTTAGTAGTTTACTTTAGTGCTACATATGAGGACTCATAATGCTAAGAGAAGATTGTATGTGAAAATGGCCCTTGAGTTTGCTTTCCTCACTACCCGTTTTCAAGTGGAAAAGGATCAGCTTTAATCACTTTGTTGTAGCTGCTTTACCTTGGTTGATCAGGTTGTTATAGGATGCTGAAGTGCTGATTTCAGCAGATTGCATAAAATCAGCCTGATCTAATCCCAGTAATTCAAATGTATCATGGCAGAATTTCACCATCCTTTTGGAATATGTGATCATGTAAGGGGTTTTTCTGGCGGAACTCGCAGCCACAGAAAGGGAACACTATTCACAGCCTGTATGTAGAATTGATCAAGATGAATACCTTGTTCGTTTTGGTCACCATTTGCCTTGTTTGTTTGTTTGTTTGTTAGAAGTGAGTCTTACTTTGTAAAATATGTAAGTTGTTTGTTCTGGCCAGGTCACATGGTAATGGAGTTAGAAAATTGGTGTATTTTGAATCAAAGCTTCAAAACTAAGTGAGATTGTCACAATTTAAATGGCTCACAAATTTGTTAATGTTACCAACCATTTTTTTTGCCGTTTTCACACAAAATAAATAAAATGAACGAAATGATCTATTTTGTTGTTTGAAGGGAAGACCGACACAGCCATTTAAATTGCAACTCTATCTTACTTAGTTTTGGAGGTATGGTATAAAATACACAGGTTTTTTAACTCCGTTACCACGTGACCTGGCCCTCTGTCGTTCCTACATTTGTAACGTTAACTCTTCTGAAAAGGTGTGAATCCATGCAGAATGGTGCAGCAGAGGCAAAGGTGCATTCCCCAGTGGGCCTCTACCTCTACCTGCTTTTTATCATCTTCTCAAAGTGAACGTGTATTTTCCATTGTCTACAGATCAACATCTGCAAACATACATAGGGAAAAATGCAGTAACATGCTGGATTATTTGAGGATTGTCTGACTATTGTTGTGTCACTGTGAATTACTGGTAAAGATGGTTGTCAACTGGCCGTTTGGACCCCCTGCTGTATCTGGTGGTTCTCCTGAAGTCTGTGCACTGCTGGGTAAAGCCCCCATTATTAGGGTGCTGGTGACTACATGACTTAAACAAGGTCAAGGTTAACTACTCCTCTGCCTGCCATAGTGTCAAGCACCCTAAAAGTTGATCTATGTTCCCTACATACAGTTAATGTTAAGTGACTTTGACCTGATGGCGTCCAAGACCTTATCGGTTTGACTTCCTGCTGTGGGGAGTTACTGTGTGTGATTTGGTCAAAATCCGTCCAGTCCTTTAGTAGCAGTGGCGGCTGGTGAACTGGCGATAGGGGAGGCTCCAAACAATGACTTAATTAATGATGGGTCACGACCGGTTTCCAATCATTAATTTTAAATGACTATTACAGAACCTCCGGGAATTCTCAGCATTATCAGGTGTGGCCAGTTTTCATTTATAATATAAACCTGTCAACTCTCATGCATTCGATGTGAGGTGAGTTTAAGTGGCATATTTATGTTCCTCTGCTGTAGTCAGCAATTATTCAATCAACGTGTATGTAAGAGATTCGCATGCGGAATTGAAATCCTTGAGCACCGGAGGGGTTGGAAGCAATGGAATTGCATAAAGACGTTTCAGATCTTATTTCATTTAAAAGATAATAAAACGCCTGCGTTGCTTCCAATCCCTGAATAAAGAAAAGCGTGAGAAGTCTGGAGTCGTAATCGGTATGTGCTATAAATGAAAACTGGCCACATCTGATGATGTTGAGAGAAATCAGAGTTTCTGTAATGCTAATTTAAATGAATGATTGAAAACAGGTCTTGACCACTCATTAATTTTAAGGTATTGTTTAGAGCCTCCCCTCTCACCAGTTTACCAGCCACCACTGTTTATCAAGCACAAAAGATAAGTGAGATGCACAGACAGACGACTGGAAAATGGAATGTCTCCTGCCCGCTGTGTGCAGCGGAGGCCAATGATCAATCTGTCATTCTCATGTCCTTCATATTCAATTTTGCAGTTACCCCGGAGACCCCGTCGCCAAAAACGATTTCCCCTCCCACCCTCCCCCTGGCCGGCCCCCGGGAGCGCGACAGCAAGGCGAGCAGAACCCCCCCACCCCGCGGCGGGATGGAGGTGGGCATGCGCGTGGTGCGTGGCATCGACTGGAAATGGGGTAACCAGGACGACGGCGAGGGCCACGTGGGTACGGTGGTGGAGATCGGCCGCCTGGGGAGCACCACCACGCCAGACAAGACTGTGGTCGTGCAGTGGGACAGCGGCACCCGCACCAACTACCGCACCGGCTACCAGGGTGCCTTTGACCTCCTGCTGTACGACAACGCCCAGATCGGTGAGTCTCTGCCTGCCCTGGAACTTCAGGGAGGATCTCTGAATTTCAGACTTGCTTCCCGGTGCCGGCAAGTGTTGATAAAGTGACAGCATACTGGGGTGTGTTTCCCAAATGCGTAGTTGCTAACTAAGTTAGCAATTTACACAGTTTGTCTATTCACAGTCAATGGGTCCAACTATATAAGTTAGCATTTGTGATTTTGTTAAATGCACCCCTGGCCGGTGCTGTTGTTTTTGAAGTGTTTGACTGGGAATTCAAAAGGTTGCTGTTTAAAGCCCACGACATCTGCTGTAAAATCATGATAGCTCTTGGGCCCTTGAGCAAGGCCCTTACCCTTTCACCAGTTCCCCAGGGAGGGACTGGCCTTGGCTTGATCTAATAGGCTGTAGATCGCCTCAAACAAATGCATCAGGTTGATAACAGTAAATGCACAACTACTGTCAACTTCTGTGAAGAAATGCACATCATTCCATCAGTATCACTTGTCCTTCCATTGACTGTCATTATGGCCTCTGGTCATTGCTCAGTCTTGCTCTTAATCATGTCTATTCTCTTGTTCTTGTTTCTTTGTTTACGGTGGGGTGTGTAAGTGTTTGGACAGTGTTTAATGTCTGGCCTTTTTGAAAAAGTGACAACAAAGTTTGAAGTCAAAGTTGAGGCTGTCTGCTCTTGTTTGTGTGTTTCAGTGTATGCATTGCGTGACCCCTGCAGTTATTTCTATACAGTGTCACTGACCTGACACTTACACTGTGCATTAAGCCCTTCCAAAAGTACAAGAGGAAAACAGTTTATCTCTGAGACAGAAATGTGCTGTATCAATATTTTAATGAGGCCATGTCATTTGTCAAATTGCGGTACCAGTCAAAAGTTTGGACGTACCCGCATTTTTCTTACAGTACATGTTAAGTCAAGAAATAAGCACCCATTATTTTGGAAAAATATCTCATTCTTAAATCTATCAAACTATCCAGCACTTGTTGTCATAACTGCTGAGTGTATTCTCATTTTTTTTTTTTTAACATGTGCAGTCTTATGCCTCTAATCAGTTTGCTGTTGTGCAGCCCTGTCTAAGTTCCCTTAGATGTGCTGCACTCATGGTTTGATTTTCATTGACCTTTTTATCCCAGTAAGTCCCAAAACAGCTTGACTTTAATTTGCCCGTTGGAAAAATGGAAGGAGCTTATCTGTGTGTTTACTTTGCAAAATATGGCTTCTTTGAGAATTCCAAAACTTTGAACTCTATTCAAACAAGTTAATTATTCTCTTTTAATTTCTGACTGTTTACCTCTCACGTTTCCATTTGAGATTATACAGAGAAGTTAAGCCATTTAAATTTCTCTGAGAACAGAGTGCTGTGACCTTATCAAAGTGTGTCCAAACTTTTGACTGGTACTGTATATCAATGGTCTTAAAAAAGAAAAATGTTCCCTGTTAAATTGATAGCCATTCTCAAAGTGCTTTTTCATGGAGGGTTTGTGAAGTGGTTAGAAAAGTATGCAAAGTGTGCTGTGGTTTATTGACCAAATCCTGAACCTTTTAAATTCCAATGTTTATTTTACTTTGAATATTTCCACAGAGCAGTATTTGTGGCATGTGCCAGTCTCACATTCACTCTGTTATCATGCATTTAAATCTCTCCTTACAATGGTTTTTCCTTGTAGAAATTTATGGTAATACAGTCTTTAGACTTGTCATTGCAGGTCTTGCCAAAGGGAAAGCCAGCAAGGAAACACCAGACACAGACAACACCGGCTGATGTGCTCTGCCTGCTGTTGCCAGTGAATCTTGTTGATTTGCAATCAGATTCTAATTGCATTAAATGTGCATTAACTATATTTAAAGTGACTCTAAACATCTGCGAAAATGCTAAGTTTAACAGTGGAATAATTAACTTATGCACCCAATAAACCGATGAGAGGGCGATCTGGAGAAAAAGCATCTCCTTCAGCATAATTGTTTAATTTGACATTCCTCTCTTCCTGCCTTTTCAGGACCGTATCCATGTTATGGACTGTTCCTGCCTCTTGCTTACAACATGGGTTTGATAGTCAATGAATATGAACAAAGAAAATATCAAAGCGAAGCTTTATACTGAGATTACTGATAACTGACTTTAATAATAGCCTACACGTAAGCAGTTAAAGTCAACTTTAATGACGTAACAAAATTTAAAGGAATTTTGCTGCTTGGCTACAATCTAGCTATCCCCAACCACATTGCCCTTATGGAACTTTATTTATTTTTATTTTTTTAGTTGTAAAAACAGAACCATGTTAATGCCTTAGAAATTTAACCCTTTTGTAATATGGGCAAAAGTGAATATCGCCTATAACATCACGACATTGACAGTGGCTATATTTCTTTGTTTTATGTTATTTCAGCTGCATAAAATCACTGCTGCATTGTCATGTTGTATTGGACCAAAACATTTGATTTAAATTTCATTCAACGGGTCACTAAAACAAACCATACATGTAACCAAATAATTGGCTATAACATAATGCAAATAATTAGCCGGCCTTTTAACTTTTGCTTTGACAGAGGTTGACAGATCGCAGCAGGGATACTTTATGGCGGGTGTGTGGCTTTAACAGGCCAAGCATCCAACAAAGCAAAATTGAAGGACCAATAGGAAGCCCTATAACCACGAACGCTCATACAGAGCACTAAAGGCTCCGAAGGACTGAAGGGTTTGTCTGTCCCAGATGCACAGTGGCTCAGTGTGACGCAGGCAGGCAGCAGTCTCCTGTAGGTCAGACTATGGATGATGCATGACTTGGAATGCAGCTGGAAAGGACATGGAAGCACTTCAACAAGTGGAGAATCAAGCCTTGAGCTTAGTCTGTTGGGCGGTCAGAAGCACGTCCTGCCAGGCACTTCAACACTAGCTAGGAATTCACAGAATAAGACAGACAAAGACTCTATGGCGCAAAGGAACTCAGCCACACCAGGTCACCCACTACACAAAGAGGTCATATCCAGGGAGGATGAATTGTTCACTCAAAGACTAGCTACTGTAAAGTCATGGGTATTCAGTGAATGGGAAACAGTTGATGCCATCTGCCCCCTGAAGAACATCAAATCAGATTAGAGGATAACATAAATATCAGACTCATTGACAACTGGGGTGATGGCTTCAAGAGCATGGGGGGACATGCCTGGAGACGTCAGCCATATCCTGGTCTGTGAGCTCTTGGAAGAGAAATCCCCCACCCTAGTCATCGCCACAGATGGTTCCATCAAAGGAAACATCACCTCTTGGGGAGGTGCTTTATGGAAGGACAACAGTCATATTCAAATGGTCGACAGGATGTGAGGGCAAGGCCAGTTCATACAGAGCCAAGCCAGAGGTGATGGAGGATGCATTCGTTTGGTTGCAAAGGAACATCAGCAAGGATGATTTTGTAGTCATCCTAACTGACTTGATGGGCCTCGTGAGCAAACTGAGCACAGGACGCATCAAGAAGGCATGGCTCCCAATCTTACATGCCATCAGGGGTCGTGTAGAGATCTTGTACATCCCCGGTCATGCAGGCATTCAGCACAGTGAAAGGGCGAATCGTCTTGCAGGCAGGGCAGAGGCATTTGGGACCCTTACCATGGGCACCAGTGATGTTCTTCACTTTTGTGTCAGGATATTGTCAAAGCCAAGAGAATAACCAGACACCAGCAATGAGATGGCTGAATTTAATGGGATGCCAATTGTGCGAGAGGGCTGCAGATCCTGTCTGGGATCTAGCTGCAGTCTAGTCACAACCCAACTGTTGATGGGAGCTGTATCAGAATGCACCATAAAAAGGCAGCTGCCGGAGCCATTCTTCTCCTGGCGATGAAGCAACAAACGAAAAGGCAGAGCTTCAGGTACAGAGAATCGTGACATTTCTCAGCAGCATCAAAAATAACTCTCATTCCCATGGTTGGATTTGTCCTTTGATTTTGGATCCAAAGGTCTTCGAGAAATGGCGCAGAATTCATCACAACTTCTTCCTCTCTTTGGTTTGCGGCTCGTCATTGACATCCATCTTGACAAAACAGTGACTTGTGTCAGGGACCACACTCAAGCATAATGGTGAGGTGTTTCAGTAGAGTATCCTTATTATGATATCTCTTGTAAGCATGTGACGCTTGCTGACCACTGGCTTTGGCCCTGACGTACTACTTCTGTTGCACTCATTATTGAATAACATTATGATATTACAAATACAAACTGCCAGATAATGGTGGTTCTTCTGATGAGGATGCAATCACAGATTTATTCACAGTTGTCTTCCCATATAATCAGTGAATGAACTGAATTCACTTGTTTTAAAGTTGCACAGTGATGAATGTTAAAGAGTTTTAAGTGGGATGAAGTGATGCAATAGAACCCTACCTTGCACATTATCTGTTTAGCACAGTGATGCATCTCATTAGTTCAAGAGTTGTAAGTGGGATAAAGTGATGTAATGGAACCCTACCTTTTTGTGGCCTAAATGAAATGTTAATTCATTGCAGCCATGTCATCTGTGTCTTATTGGGCTTTTATTGGTCTTTCATTTTGCTTTGTAGGATAATAGACCTGTTGAAGCCACACACCCACCATAAAGTATCTGTGCTGCGATCTATCAACCTCTGTTTCAGTGACCCGTTCAATGAAATTTACATTGGATTTTTTGGCCTAATACAACATGACAATGCAACAGTGATTTTTATCAAACTGAAATGACATAAAAAAATGAAATATCCCTTTGCCAGTGTTATAACTGAATAGGCAATATTCATTTTTTTCCCATATTGCAAAGAAAGGGTTAATTTTTTTTAAGGCATTAACATGGTTCTATATTTTAACTACTGCCATATAGATACTTCAAATATGACCAATAAGGCTGCTTGAACTTAGTACCCAGCATACATATTTACCCGGAAAGAAGGGTAACGTTAAAATTCCACAAAAAGATCCCAAAATATTGTGAACCACACGGCTGAAATCCCTTCATACACCAGAAAACACTGAAAAGTGGAGCTATGTGTCAATAATAACGATCATTTCACTGAATCATTCAAAAATTTAATTATTGTGCCAACTGCATGAATATTGATTTATTCGAAAATCACGAATTTCATAGTTTGCGGCAAACAAGGGGTTAACTTGCCATGGTGTTCCTTTAAAGCTCACCACACCGTATATTTTTTGGAATGGACACATCCAGCCGATTGATATGAGACCAGTTTTGTCCTTCTAAACCAATTATTGTCCATTTTACAAGAAAAAATTGGTTACTCTGAAGAAAAAAAGACAAAAATATACCAAAATAATGGCCCACTGTGACCCCCTAACCCATTGAGAGCCCCAAAATGATCCTAAGAGTGGAGTAACTACTCTATCAAAACAAGTGGATTTCATGGATGGAAATTCATGTTCATTATCCTTACTCCATGAAAAATGAATATTTCAGGAGTCACAATTTTTCCATACGTTGTGGCAAACAAAGGAATAAATCACCATTATGGGCATAAGTTATGCCATCACACCATCAATTCCTGAAAAGTAGTCATTCCACTGATTCAAATGACACCAAGATCAAATTGTTGTACCTGCGGTAGGATTTACTCCTTAAATAAGGCCTTGTTTGAGCCTTAGCCACTGGCCTATTAATTTTGGTTGCTTCTTGCACTCAGACACCTTTTATGGCTCTTGCACTATTTGCGTGGCTATAGCAGGAGGGGTGCATTTTCACTACAACTCCTGGTAGGTGTGGAAAGGAGATGAGCTGCCGAATGATTGGTTGGATGACAATGAAGAAAATGAGATTTCCGGTGATGTAGATTTAAGATAGGCTCCCTGAATCTTAAGAGACACGACAAGTCAAGAAACTTGGGAAAATCGATAGCAAATGAGAAGGGTGGCTGGAGCCTATCCTAGCAAACTTTGGGCGAAAGACAGGGACACCTCTGGGACAGCTGGGTTATCCATCACAGGACGCACACATCATTCCCACACCATTCACTCATACACTTGTACCTACAGGCAATGTAGAGTCTGAATTAGCCTGAGGTGCATGTCTTTGGATTGTTGAAGAGAACCGAAGTACCGAGAGGAACCCCACGCGAGCACAGGGAGAACACAAACCTTTGACACTGTCTATGTGAGTAACACATTCGTGCACACGGGCCCTACCGAAAACTCAGCTTTTGTCCATTTGCGTATGGCTGCGCTACCGTGGTCGGTCAGCGACAGTCCCTGTTTTCCATTCTCTGACAGAAACAGGGAAATAAAGGGCCAAAAAATTACACAGAGGCAGGTGCCCACAGTCAGAAGTGAACAGTTCCTACTCCTGTTGATGGGCAAAAAATGGGTTTTCTGTAGGGGCCGTGTCCACGCATGTTTTGCTCACGTAGACGGCGTCAAGCAGTACTCAATCGTCTCGGACCCCTCATCTCATGATCAGTTTTGGTTCCTGTTCGGAATCTGCCACGTACAGGCTGTAACCAGATGTGGCGCTCTTCAGCTGCCATTGTCAGTCGTGGCTGTCCTAAGCCGGGTCAGTCAGTGACAGTGCCAGTGTTCCATTCTCGGATAGACAGCCGACTGATTGTTGAACAGTGACAGTGCAAATGACGCACCACCTCTCGGCGGCTGAGATCTGCCCGTAAAGTGCCAAAGGCTCTCTTTCTCTCTGCTGTGTCACAAGCCGTTCTATTTTCTTGATGCAGTTGCATTTTTTTTTTTTTTTTTTTTTTTTTTTAGCTCGCCTGACGACGAAGTCAGAGCATATGTCATGGCCTGTTTGTCCGTCGTTCGTCGTCCGTAAACATCCCCTCCGAAATCACTGGGCCTATGAAGCTGAAACTTGACAGGTACCTTCCTACCCATGAGGACACCGAAATTTGTTCAAGGCGTTCCGATCCGATTTAAAACATGGCCGCCACGGCGGCCATATTGAAAATCACATAATTGGCCATCTGAAAGCTAATTATGCACATATTCAGCTGAAATTTGCCATGTAGTCAGTACGCGGCAAGATACATCACACATCCTACGGCTTTTTCTGTATTTTGAATTTTGACCTTGCTTTTACTTTCAATGTCATACAACCCCTGCGAGTTGCATTGAAATCTTTCAAAATCTTCTTCTCGGAAACTACTTGGCCAATGAGGGTGAAACTTGACAGGTACCTTCCTGCCTATGAGGACACTAAGTTTTCTTCAAGGCGTTTCGATCCGATGTCAAACATGGCTGCCATGGCGGCCATATTTGAAATCACATAATTGGCCATCTGAAAGCTATTTATGCACATGCTTGTGTCTAAGACATTCAACCTTAGACACATCCAGTGGAAGCAGCTTGACATTAATAAATATATGGGCACTTTTCCTTGTCGTGCAATAGTGCAGATGTCAACTGACCTACCTTCGAAATTGTTGCTCTTAGTGTATGTGAATTAGGAAATACCATGTGAATAGTGTCTCAATTTGCTAATTACATGAGGGAGATTACAGTAATGACAATATTACAAATATTACGTTATATTTTCTGTTTGTACTTCATGGTGTACTAAAGTCGAAGTAACTATTGTTGATGTCTTCTCATGCTGATGATTCTGTGCAAGATACGCTGAATGCCAGAGAAATGTGTACTGATACTAATTTCTTCGAATACATATTTTCAATGTTTTAGCTTTTGTTTTGTAATGGATGAGCAGCTGCTTTAGAGAAACCAACTGTGTCAGCATCTACTGATGCTATAAACAACCACTTGGTGTCAATTTACATTGAGATAAGAGTGAAACTAGTTTGAGTTAAACTGCTTCTTACACACCCTTGAGTGGTCAGGTGAGCTACAGGGCCCGTGGCACACAGTCTGGAAGGTGGTAGGGGGCTGGAAAAGAGTATATAAGGAGAAAAACAGAGAGAGTAAAGTAGTAGGACAGTGGTCGTCAACCCCATTCCTGGAGGTCCGGAGTGTCTGCTGGTTTTTGACGTTACTCACCACTTAATTGATGAATGAAAGCAGTTCATTACACACTTAACTCATCTCATCTGGTGTCTTAGGTTTAAATAGGATGGGGAAAACCAAACTCGGCACACCCTGTGCTGTTAGCAATACTCCTGCACTAAGGGAATAATAAGCCAATCAATCAATTACCAGGAACTACCCAAAAGACTCCTAGAGCCAATTAAACAGACATGCAGGTTGTGACAGAAGTCTAAGTGGAAACCAAGATTTGTCAATGTAGTTGGACATTGAGCATAGTTGTAATCCGGACAAAGTAGAGGTTCAAAGTAAAGATAAAAGTGTATAGGGCAGGGGTAGCAAGCCCTGGTCCTGGAGAGCCACAGGGTGTGCTGAGTTTGGTTTTCTCCACCCTATTTAAACCTACACGTGTATGGAACATAGAATAGTTTTTTTTAGTTAAATTCATGATTTACCTGTGAAGTTAGGGAATAACTCTGGCTGAAAAAGTATGTTAACCATATTTTTAGAGACATTGAACATTGAGTCGGGTCAAATTGACCCAGAAGATAATAGGGAGTTAAGTCCCTGAAATACATGTTGAAAGCAATTGAATGACCAAGGTTTATAGTCCATTTCACAAGCATGCCTGGACTTGCATTGCACTTATAATCTCACTGACATCTGAAAGGGGTTTTGTAGTTGAGACCTCCTGCCCTCGTTGAACTGGCACAGTACACCTCAGAGCGCCCTCACTGCCCAAATTAGCCAATTAACAGCAGCTTCTTGTGACAGCTGCCTTCCACCGGCTGAGCCGACATGGTCCCTCACCTGTCGGGGGTCCGGTTTGGGGAGGTGGTGAAGCACGGCATGCTGGGTTTTGGTAGGGGAGGTGGTACGGGAGGCCAGTGTGGCAGATGGGAGGTCTTTAAAAGCGTTGTTTCCCCAAAAGAAATTCACTGATTAGACAACAGCGGGACAGCACTGCAATCTGGATGGAGTTAAGCCCAGCTAAGGCCTGATTACCAGGAATTGTGCTCTCCTCTGTGATGCTAAATCCAAACTCTGAAACTGAACATTTTATCTTCAGCAGCTGTGGGTGGAAAACACTGTCTGAGCAGACTAAAGTGCTTCAGTCTTGTGACAAGACTTCAAATATTATTTTTTTAAGGCAATATCACCAGGTTTTAAAGGAGAATTCTGGCGTGAAATTGACTTTGAGTGTATTGAAACATGATAACGAGTGCTAACTTTTGTCGAATACCCACCTCCGTACGCACGCAACATTTCAAAATACATGGTTTTTAGCCAAAGCTCCCAACAGGCTTACAATTGTAGTGAATTGGGCATAGCGTTGCCATGCAAAGAAATCGCTTTTTTTTTTTTTCATCATTAACAAGGCTCAAAGTAGCTCCATACTCCATTGGTAGAATTCCGAGCGCCCTGAAATTTAAAACGAGGCACTGAGAACTTTGAAAATGCACAAGTAGTTTATTCAAAAAGATTGTTTATGCAAACAGTACCTTGAGGTAGTTTCTAGTCGCCTCCATCTTGAAAGTCACGATAAGTCTATTGACGAGCAGGAGCGAATAGATTGCAATCTGTTCCCCTATCCTTCCTATTCGTTCGTGCTTGTCAATCGACTTATCTTGCTTGGTGGAAGAAGTTCTCAGTTTTGTTGTTGCATTATTTCCAATAAATTGTCAATTTTTTTTTTCGTGTGTTTATTTAATGGGCTATATGTAGGGTAACCATTTTATAAAAGCAATAAGCCCCTTGAAGCACTGGGTTACAGTGATTTTATAACTGCGGAGGAGCACTAAGGCACTCCGCTGCGCGTCATGCCTTAGAACGCCCCTCCGCCGTCATAAAAATCACGGTAACCCACTGCTTCTCGGGACTTATTCCTTTAGTATGCTTATACGGACCTCGAACAGCTGCTGAAAAAAATTGGAACTCCTGACAACAAACACTCCCCCTCGGTTGTCATGGCGACGCAATTGTTGCACTAACACCACTGGGTTAGCCCCCCCACTCTGGCCTCATCACGTCTCCTCTGGTCTTCACTTTTATGCTCATTTTGATTATTTGCTGCGTGTTCCTCCTCGCTAAAGCTCGGGCGCTCGGTTTCAAATTGAAAAGGCTGAATTGATGTAATTTTTCTCTCTGTAGAGTCACAACTACGGTACCGGCGAATTGACAGAACTGAGTTGAGCAACCATTTGACGTCACTACCTAGACTGCATTGCTACGTAAACAACAATGGCGACCTACAAGTAAAATTATATTTTAAAATTTTATAAAAACAAAGGATATTTTTTGACTCACGTTAATATGACTTATACCAACATTAATCTTATGAAGCCATTATAGTCAGGGTTCTTTTAAGTGAGATTTTCTAACCCCATCAGGCAAATCTTGAATTTTACCGACACACTTACCTCAGCGGTTAACATTTTGTGTTGCTTAACAACTATATTGGGAACATAAAATTTTAAGCTGAAATATATGACTAAAATGTTTGTTGAGGCTGTTTTTTGTTTATTACTGTATGCTTTTACGTGCAGATGAGGATCTGTCTGTAATTATGAGGAAGTGCCTGGGCACTCCCACACCGTTCCTGAATGCTGCTGTGCTACCCTGGATGTGTTTCTTTTGTTTTTTTTTTTGTTTTTTTAATCTGATGGAGCTGATCTGCAGTTTCAGGGAAAGCCGCACTCAGGCTCAGAATTGTTTGCGTTGTCTGGATGATCCATTAGTTGCTGTCCTGCTGAATGATTTGTTTGCATTAAAAGCCCGCTGTAATGAGGTACACGCCCAGCTCATTGTTAAATTCATTATTTATGAGTGTTTGCTGAAGCTTGTGTTTTTCTGTGTAAATGGACAAGCCTGCTATCAAACCTCAGTCTGCAGGTGATAGTTTGCCCACAATGGCCGGAATCTTTTGTCGGTTGACCTCGAGTGACCTTTTTATGAGTTTGTTTATTTGAATGGCTTTTCATTGTTCTTGCCTTGTGTTCTTGATGGCCACTAATTTCAGTTTCACGTTGTGGGTGTGGCATGAGTGTTAAAGGTGCTTTTAAAATATTCCAATCACACATCTGCAAACTTGAATCTAAAAAGAGCCAAGATGACTGTAACTGATTTTTTTTTTTTTTTTTTTTTTAAAAGTTGAGTGCTGGTAAAATTTTGAGTACAGGTCCCAGTCTATGATGGTGTTTCATTTTAAGGAGCCACTGAAGAGTGCAATTATTATTTATAATGGGCTGTGAGGTGTTCACTTGAGGAAAAAAACAAGGTTTATAAATGATTACAAGACAAAATGTTCTTGTGCAGGGAGTGATTGCATTGTTTTATCAAGCATAGTTATTATTTTATGTTTATTAATGAATAATGTGAAATGGTGTTTTAGAATAAGGGGAAGGGCTTGTGTTCATTTAGGAATCAGAACTGCGGAACATGCCGGAGCCACATGGCACCACTTGTTGGCAGGGTTACTGCACAAGCAGCTTAAGCTGCAGGCAATTCAAGTGCTGCACCTGTAGTGTTTTTTTTTTTTTGTGGCGGAATAGAGGACAGCAAATGGGTCATTTTATGTGAAATCGCCCAGATTTCAGACAATTTCCCCATTGGCGGCATGGATTTTGCTAAAAGTTTGCACAGTGTGGCAATAATGTCTTTAGTGAGACGAATTGTATCAATTTAGGTGCATTATGAAAATGGCAGGGCCTTGGTACTCCCTTGGCTCAACTGGGGTCATTTTATTGAAGACCTGTTTAATTTCTGGAGTATTTTTGAAGCTACAGAAAATGAAGTTCCAATGGGCTTAGGCTACTGAAACTTTACTCTGTGAACAGGCGCCAATATTCCATTTATGAAACATTTGTCATATTGAGGTTGTCTGTAACAGTATTTGTGCATTGGGGCTCAAAAGTTAGCAAAATCACACAAGTTGTATTTATTTATTTATTTATTTATTTCAATTTTTAGCTGCGACCAAGCAGCTCTATGAACGCCTGTCTGTCCGTCCGTCTGTGACACCTTTTTTACCATGTTCCTGCCGTCGTATCATCATGACATTTTCAAGAGTTATTGACCTTCACCAAAGTGATGTCCATGCACAAGGTCGAGGTCAAAGGTCAAGTTCACAGAAGTCACGACCTTGTTTGCGGGTTTTCGCGCTGTAACTCCAGTTAGAAATCATGGATCGCTATGAAATTTTGGAAATAGCTTCTAGGCATAGAGGAGGTGTTCCCTATTGTTTTTCAAGGTCATCCGTCAAATCCCAAGGTCACACAGGTAAAAAAAAATTGTCAATTTTGCCTGATTTGACGGTTTTCGCACCGTAACTCAAGTTTAATTCAATGAATGGCTATGAAATCTTAGAACAAGCTTCTTGGTATAGATGAGGGGTTCCCTATTGATTTTCAAGGTCATCTGTCGAATCCCAAGGTCACACCGGTCAAAAAAGTGTCGATTTTGCCCCGATTTCACAGTTTTCGCACTGTAACTCGAGTTTAACTTTATGGATGGCTATTAAATCTTACAACAAGCTTCTTGGTACAGAGGAAGGGTTCCCTATTCATTTTCAAGGTCATTTGCCAATTTCGAGGTCACACTTGTACAAGAAACCACCAGTCATGGACACTAGGCCACGTGACGGATGCTAGGCCAGGTCACAGCTATTAGATCCCTCTGATCTACTTGTTAATTTCTGAATAGAGACCTCAGCCAATTGCTTTGCTAATTGGCAGCAAACTTTTCCATTTAAATGGCAAATATCATACTTCTGAGTACATTTGTTAACTTTACATTTGATCAAAGTTGGATCTGGAATAAATAATTTTGTGTTTGACCCAAATGTTGGCGGTCATATCTCACAAGGCATTCAGTGCATTGTAATGAAACCTGGCATGCATATAGAGTGAGTATTTGTAGTGGGTCGCATGTCATGAGGTGGGCCACAAAAGTGTGACCGGGTCAAAATGGTCCAATTTTCAATACTCCTACTGCATATTACATACCTTCAGCCCAATCAAAAACAGCAAACAGAAATTTATCTCATTTCGTTCTAATGTCATTGAGCGTAACATCTATTTAATTAACAGGTAAATACATTGAAAGCCGCTACTAAAAGTCTGTTTTTCTCGGAATGGACCCTTTATACAAAAACTAGTGTTATTCGGTTAATATTCATTCAAATTTACTCAGGTTTGTTTTATTTTGTAGATAACATTCAGTTCATAAAAGATGCACTGCCTTACCCTGGAGTAATGGAACATTTATAACCATAATCTAGCTGCTTCGCCACCGCTTCACCACCGCTCCGATCCACCCCGTTATTGCTTTTCTAAAAAGGCCGCTGAACCAAAAGTATCCCACCAAATCAAACAAAGTCGGTGGCAAATGAAAGAACTTCAACAGCACCAATTTGATACCAAAATTACAATAAAAGACCAATGAATCTTCGAGAGAATACATTTTGAATAAGCAGTTTCTGTGCGGAGTGTCACAGATCCACCCTTCTTGAGTGCCCACCTCATGACCAGTGAAAAAAAAGTGTAAGTCTTTCCTTTTTGATTTACACTATGTTAATCATGTACCCTGATTTTCCCATTTTGAGGGTGCTCTTTGGTCTCACCAACCCATGGTACACTGTGGACAATTTGCTTGCGTATGTACTGTGCACATGCTAAAAAATATTATGAAATGAAAACAAAAGTGGGGGTGGGAGCTCTTAAGTGGAATAACAACAGTAAAATATGGAACAAATTTTTGTAATCTTGCTGAAGCAAAGGCATTTCTGATACACTGAAAAAATTATTTATTGGCAAATTACAAGCAGAGTCGTATAAGAGGCTTCGAGCTTAAAAAAAACAAATCTATATCTCTGCGGTCAAGGTGGTATTGGTGGTTACTAGTGATGTAAGAATGCTCAATATTGTCTCCTCAGAGACCCAATGCACCTCTGGATTTGTGGGCCACTTGAAGGACTTTACTGGCCCCTAAGGATGCATAAACATACCTTGAATGTCAATTTCTTCCAAAGTGATGTCCTGGATTTTACAACCCACTATTTGCCATCATACTTGGAAGAAATGCATTGCCCTGGCTGACATTCATGAAGAGGTAGCGCACATTGATGTGTGTTATATGTATCTACATGAATACAGAATAGTTTATTGTATATTTTGGAACAGTCTAGAAAATATATTTAAATATTATAAATATATTTTTTAATTAATCCGGAAAGTTTTATTTGCAGCTGGACCATACTAATAGAAGATGAGAAGTGATTATGTATGTATGGAAGGTTCTCGAACAAGACACAGATGGTAGACTTTTGACACTTCCGGAAAGTTCTTGTTGGTATATAAATACTTTTGGACTTGAGGCTGTTCTTAGATTGTGCAGTTCTTGGACACATTACATTTATCTTGCAAATCTTGGATTCACTCAAGCCTGTGTTTATTATTCTACATCGTCGGCCTTCTTTTTCTCAATTACAGTGCTGTGAAAAAGTATTTGCCCCCATCCAGATTTCTTTTTTTGCATATTTGTCACACTTGAATGTTTCAGATCATCAAACAAATTTTAATATTAGACAAAAATAACCCGAGTAAATACAAAATGCAGTTTTTACCCTCGGCCCGACTTCAGGCCGAAGGGTATTGTCATCAGTTCGTCTGTCTGCCTGTCCGTCCGTCCGTCCGTCTGTCAGTGTGTGCAAAGTCTAAAGTCAGCATCAAAACATTCGCGGTAATGCAGGGAATCCAGGCCAGGAAAGACTCAGATCGGACCATTTTTTGTGGAAAAAATGGCGTTTTTGAAAACTTTGTCGTGGACTGATTTTGATGAAGCATTTGAGCTCGGGGGTTTATACCTGGGGAACGATCATATATATGCGGGGCTCTAGATTCGTGAAAAAAATTTGAATTTTCCAAAATTTTTGTGGGACTTTGGGCATTTTTGTATTTGTAAATGTATGTTCTGTGGAGCTCTACTTTGGTTATTGTGTAATTGTTCTGGGACACTTCATAAGTCAGGCCCAGGGTGTTCAAACGCGGGCGTTTCTTGTTAAATGATGATTTCCTTTATTTAGGGAAAAAGCACATTGCATCACTAACCAGCAAGCTCCCTTTCTAGGTAGTCTGAAATAATTTCATTTGGATAGAACAGCAACAATGAGCGCCACCTTAGCTAGCCAGCTAATGAACTAGCGAAACATACAAAGGCATGATAGCCAGCTAGCAGCCTTGTGCAGTTCACTTGCGTTCCTAGTAAGTGGAGAAAAGGCTGAGGACAATTCTTGGGGGTAGACTAGCTAACTAGCTGACTAGCTAGCCAACTCTCGTGTTCAGGCAGTTTCAGTAAAAGATATGCAGGAAGCTAATGTAACCCCGCTAGCTAGCTTGCAACTTGTTGTACCCAAATATGGCATCACCCACAGCTCAGGGTATAGCAAGCCAGCCATCTAATTCTCAACAAACAATGTAGCTTGCTAGCTATGTAGCCACATACGTGAACTAATGTGAGTGAACTCCATTTTCCTGTTTGCTTGCTATATAACTAGCTTCGATGCAAAGCTTTTTTGAAATCGGGGAATTTGTTACATTACTGTATCTTTGGCTAATAGAATAGCTAACCAGTGTTTGTTGATGTAACACTTGGTTTATTCCCTTCCCTTATCCCAATCAAATTATGGAATTTGTTACATTACTGTACCATTGGCTAATAAGCGTTAGCGCTATTTAGCTAACCACAGTGTTTGTTGATGCAAAGCTTGGTTTATTCCGTAGTCTTATCCTAATCAAATTATGGAATTTGTTGCGTTACTGTATGTGGCTAATAAGCATTTGCCTAATGTAGCTAACCACAGTTGTGGTCGATGCAAAGCTTGGTTTATTGCCTTCCCTTATCCCCATTAAACTCAGCTGTCACTTTATATTGGCATGTTGAAGTATGACAGTGCATCACGAATTACAATTCAACAAACACTAATATCTAATGGCTCACACTCACTGGTGATTGTTGCTTATTTCGACTCATTTCTATAGAAAAATTTCAGATTAATAAAGACGTAGTATCCCCTGACACCTGCGACAGTTTAACATTTGATTACAATGCAGTATATTTTCTAATACTAGTCAGTCACAGATGCACTGCTGCAGTATAACTTTTTAAGATCAGATTCCCGCTCACCATTCATTGATTAGGAGATGGTCACTTTCCTTGTCTATTGGGCTGCAAAGTCAGCAATTAAATCCTTATAATCCAGCCTGGCTGCAAAGTCTTTTTCGATAGACAGAAGGGCGAGGCCGCATAGTCTCTCCTGCGACATGGAGGTCCAAAAATAGTTTTAAATTAGTTTTAACTTTGAAAAGCTTTGCGATGACGATGCCAATTATTTATATCGTCAATCAGACCCCGAGAGCAATCTCACAGTTCGGAAAGGATAGTGAGCAGCAAGACAGCATGTTACGTATGACAACATAAAATTTAAAAAACAGAAGACCAGGGTAAGCTTCTATCGAGATGAAATGGGGAAATAATAAAACACAATTGTCATTTCAGGAGCATGATGAGTCAAGTGCAGTGATGCAAAATATGGATTCATTTATTTAATTTAAAAAAAAAAAAAAAACATGATTCGACTATTTGTCGACTATGGGCAAAATCTGACGAATCAGATTCGACTATGAAAATCCTTAGTCGCAGACAGCCCTATTCACCACTATTGATCACTCTCCAAGCATGCCATATTTCACAATCATGCATGGAGTGTCTTGCGGGATATGGCGCCCCCCCCCCCCCCCCCCCCCCCCCCCACATTTGGATCAAAAACAGAATTTTTTCCAACCTTAATTCCAATGTAGTTGGGACAAAGTCTAAATTGTGAATACAATCAAAATGCAATGACTTTCAAATCACACCAGCCAGTATTTTATTTACAATAGAACAGAGATAACATAGCAAATGTTGAAACTGAGTAATTTTAGAATTTTATCCACAAAATGAGCTCATTTCAAATTTGATGGCTGCTACAGGACTCAAAAGTTGGGACAGGGGCCTGCTTACCATGGTGTAGCATCTCCTTTTTTTTAAACACTGAACGGAGGCGTCTGGGCATTGAGGAGACAAATTTCTTGTTTAGCCAGTGGAATTTGATCCCACTCTTGTTAAATACAGGCGTCCAGCTGCTGGAGAGTTTTGGGTCTCCTTTGACGGACTTTTTGTTTAATTACGTGCCAAATTTTCTCAGTCAGTTAAAGATCAGGACTGCAGGCAGGCCAATTTAGCACATGGACTTTTCTACTACGAAGTTATGCTGTTGCAACAGCTGCAGTATGTGATTTTGCATTGTCCTGTTGAAATGCATAAGGCCTTCCCTGGAATAGATATCATCTGGAGGGGAGCAAATGTTGCTTTAAAACCGTCATATACCTTTCAGCATTCATGGTGCTTTTTAAAACATGCAAGTGTCCCACACCATATGCACCACATGCATCCCCTTACCATGAGAGATGCTGGCTTTTGAACTGAACGCTGATAACAGGAGGGATGGTCTTTCTCCTCTTTAGCCCGGAGGACACGACGCCCATGATTTCCAACAAGAATGTCAAATTAGGACTGGTCTGACTACAGGACACTTTGCCACTTCGCTACAATCCATTTTAAATGAGCCTTGGCCCACAGAACATGGCGGCGCTTCTGGATCATGCTCAACAATGGCTTCTTTTTTACATGATGGAGTTTTAAGTGGCATCTGTGGATGGCACGACTGACTGTTTACAGACAGTGATTTCTTGAAGTATTCCTGGGCCCATTTAACCCCTTTCTGCAGATATAGACGCCCGCATCTATAGACCTGCAAATTGGAAGCACGCTGTTATTGAACTCGATCAATAAATGGCACCCCCGGATCAGTTATTGAATGTTCACAAGCAAGCAGACCTCGAACGCGGTTCTGAATATGGGGAAGTTCACTCCACGCCCTGTTTTTCAAGAGCTGCATGAATTTAACTCCTCAGCTAAGCCTGATGTGCAAACTGGTCAGTATCCTTGCCTATAGTATCGATCCAGCAGTTTAAAAAAACGATATCTTGACACAGAAAAAATCGTTATCCTCTGTAGCAACCAGTTAAGCCACAGTGAGCCAACAGTATTCCAAGTAATGGTTCAGAAAAATCAGTTTTCTGAGGCAAAAAAATCGACATGGTATTGATTCTCTCACATTCTACTGTTAATTACAGTTGTCACATACAAAAAAATTGTAGTTCCCTACCGTGGATTTACGCGTAGATCCATTCATTGACAAATCCAGCGCTTCCTTATATCCACCCGAGTACTGGCGTTGATAGCCAATCACTCAATCATACGCTCAAGCTCTTCTGCGTAATTGTATAGTTACACTTCATGCTCTCGTGAAGCTACCCTGGTAAAAAATGTATTGATTGGCTCGTTTCTTATCCAATTCCCGAGTGTTTAAACATTTTAGAGCAAGTGAAACACATTGATTGGACAAACGGAGAGCATGCAAACCAATGCGTATCAGCATGCGCTGTTGTATCCTGTCTACGTTATGCACATTACGCGGTTAAAATAGACGCGATTTATAGAAAACACTATCGCAAAACTGGCCTTGAAGTGTTCAGTTACATTTAGGGGATTTAAATGAGATAAGGATATGGTCAATTGGAATTATTTCGAATGAAACAGGACCGGAGGGTTCCTGCTATTGGATCGGTCTCTGGAGAAGGGATTCATGAGAAAGGTGAGGCTGCTACTTTGTTATTTTTTTGCTGTTGTTGTTGTTTTGTTTTTGGAATCTATACGTCCACTACAAAGTCGAATGTCGAGGTTTTTTTCTTGTTTAAAACGCGAACTGCCCGTGCATTTGGGTGGACCCCCTGGTACGTTCATTGCACGTTTCTTTTGAATCCAGGGAGGCAATGGATTGTTCCCTGAAAGTGGAGTGTCTGTTCTATTAAAATAAGGTATATTTCAGAATTCAGATATTACTGAGTTAGTGAGTTGCACTTGTTCCTTATAAGTGTTGAAATGAGTTTGTAAGCTTAGAAGAGGGGACTGGTAGCTTTCATTACAGGGTGAATGTTCTAACCGTTTAATAAGAAGTTTATTTAATGCGTGTTTGTGCTGGCTTGGGGCACTTTGAAGTAAAATGGCCAAAACTCTAAACTTTATTAAGGAGAAAAGGCATATTTTGTCTTTGGAGTGGTTACTGATGACCATTGGTATTCAACTGCACTGAGATTGATAAATTCATACAAAACTCAACCAGAAAATCATTTGTTCATATTAAATTTCATGCCTTAAAACTTTATTTGTGTTATATACATGATTTTTTTATGATTTGACAGGACTTCATTTTGAGACTTCGGGGAGACACTTGGATAGGTGTATAATTTGGCTAAAAGCATGTAGGTAATCTAGAATGTAATGTTGAAGATAAATTGTACTTGTGGTCAAGGAGTTTATGATCCCAGAAATGTATAGTTTTAAGCCCCAGCAGTTTTTCAATCCTCAGAATTATTTTTTTTGCAATTTCAATGGTGAATTCTCATGAAGATTTTTTTATGTTTGCAGCTCATTTTCTCTACCATAATCATGAAAATTAACTGAAATATTATGTAATTCTAAATGCTGTAAGAGTCTTTTCAGAATTGAGCCACATTTTTCCTCTTTATGGAGCTTAAATCTTGAATTATACAGCATTAAAGTGGGTAACCCAAAAATAGCCAAATTTGGCTTCTGCGCAAAGGGGTTAAGTAATGTCAATGACAGAATCATGTCGGTGAGTGATGCAGTGGCATCTGAGGGCCCGAAGATCACAGGCATCCAGTAAAGGTCTTTGGCTTTGTCCCTTACACACGTAGATTTTTCCAGTTTCTCTGAATCTTTTGATGATGTTATGCACTGTCGATGATGAGACCTTCAAAAGCCTTTGCAATTTGATGTTGAGGAACATTGTTTTTAAAGTATTCCACAATTTATGTGAGCCCTCACTGGATGGAGAGCGTCTGGCCACCTTTACTTCTGAGAGACTCAGTCTGTCTAAGACATCCCTTTTAGAGCCAATCATGTTACACACCTGATGCCAGTTAACTTAATTACTTGCTAAATGTTCTTTCAGCTGATTCTCTGATACATTAATTGCTTTTTTGCCCCATTTACCTGTGTCCCAACTTTTTTGAGAGCTGTTGCAGCCTGGAAATTTGAAATGAGCTCATTTTGTGGATTAAAAATGTAAAATGTCTCAGTTTCAACATTTGAAATGTTATCTATATTCTATTGTTAATAACATATTGGCTTGTGATCTGAAAGTCATTGCATTTTGATTTTACTCAAAATTTATACTTCATCCCAACTATTTCAGAATTGGGGTTGTAAATTCTGGATCCAAATTTGATCATCCATAAAGTCAACACTTAAGCACTCAGAAGTATGATGTTGGGCGTATGAAAGGAAAAGTTTGCCGGTATTTTGAAGAGCAATTTGCTATCTATCAGGTCTATCACTCTTTTTTTCAGAAATTATTAGCCATTAAATATTTCGGAAAAAAATTGCAAATCATGCAAATTTGCTGAATTTTGAGCCGTTGTGCACAAATACTATTATTGGCAACTTCAAAGTGACAGATGTCTCATAAGCAGGATATTAGTGCCTGCTCACACAGTAAATTTTATTAGCCTTGGCCTATTGGAACTTTGTTTTCTGTAACATTAAAAATACTTCAAAAATGTAATGGATTTTCAATAAAATGACTGTTCTTCAGCCAGGGGGGTACCACACACCGAAATGAGGCAACTAAAATTTGCTACGGTTAATTTCTTAAGGCATTCCTGCTCTGTGCTAACTAGACCACTCTTGGTAACATGGTATGGAATAATGTAAATGTGGTTTGAAATGGATAATGTAAACAGTTGCATATATTGTGCGAGTGTGAGTTTATATTGTGTCCCAGAGTATGTATGTAATTATGTGCACTACATTACCTTATGTTTATTTAACAGACATGTTGTGAGTAGCACACTAAGTGCATGGGGCTACTGAACACATTAGATTAGGGACATTTCTCAAAGTATTCGCTATTCATATCCACGAGCATCCTATTGGCCGCATTTGTCTAGATAATGTATCTGAAACTCGAGGTGAGGCCTGTTTGTGGGTAGGGAGATGTGGGATAGTGTTGTAGAGATGGTGTGCAGTGCTGTGTTAGTGTTATTGCCTTGAATTGTAAGTGACGCAATTTCACCTTCCTCCTGCCTGTAGGGTTTCGCCACTCCAACATCATCTGTGACAGCTGCGACAAGCACGGCATCATGGGAATGCGGTGGAAGTGCAGGGTCTGCTTCGACTACGACCTGTGCACTCAATGCTACATGAACAACAAGCATGACCTATCCCATGCCTTTGAGCGCTACGAAACTGCCCACTCCCAACCGTGAGTTCCCGCCCCCTCCCTCTCACGATGCCACAGTTCACAGGTCTATAGACAGTGCGTGAAAACGTATTTGCCCCCTTCCTGATTTCTTATTTTTCATATTTGTCACACTTAAATGTTTCAGATCATCAAACAAATTTTCATATTAGACCAAGATAATCCAAGTATATGGGTCATTCTCTGAAACTGGTACCTAAAAAGTGGGACACGGGTAAAAAAATTAAAAATGCCACAATTTAGGTGTATTTCAGTGCATTTCCATCGAGATTCACCATAGATTCATGAGCAATTGCTAGAAAGACAGTACGAGACCTATTTCATGCACGTAATGGAACATTTATTAGTAATGAACAGAGAAAAATCTGTAACCTGTAAAATGTAACCTGGATACCAAACTAACAGCAGAAGTCGTCGAAGGAAACTTTGAAAATGGATTCAACACATACACATCATAGCACTTTGTTAAGAAACAGCACTACTGAAAATTCAGAAAAAAGGACAAAAGTTTGCAATAACACTTAGAATTTCAACATGGCAAGTCAGTTAATTGGGCAGATTTTGACCATCTAAAATTTGAAACCCTTTCACAAGAACAAATCAATGTAAAATCTGTCTAATGTCACTTTACTGTGTCCCATTTGTCATCCTCAAATGGTCTTATCTTGTTCAGCAGTAAAAAATGGTTCATCTTCACACAGTCTGCCAGTATTTGGAGATGTTTCTTGTGTAACACGGACACCAGGTTGCGTTGTGTGTCTCTGTAGTAATGTTACGTATGGAACAACATTGAGGAACCTGTTTTGATATTTCAAATGACAAATTAATTTCATTCTGCATAAGAATCGAACTATGAAAAAGGAAAAAGATGAGATGTAACCAAAAAGGAATGTGAACAACATGTGGTTTGTGACAAATTTCAATCCGTATGTAACACAGACTCAATAAACAGCAATGTCCACTTCACTGAAGTGCGTTCTCGTCGGCTAGACATGCGAGGAAAACATTGGCATAATATCAACAGAGGTGTATGAAGTACTGGAAAGAAAATAATTAAGTAAAATTAGAAGTACCATAACTGGAAGTTACTTTGGTAAAAGTTGAGGTAACCAATAAGAAAATTACTTGATTAAAAGTCTGAAGTACATTTAATGTGAGCTACTTTAAGTACCAAAAGTATCTTGTGAAAAAATATACTAAAGTTTCAAAAGTATTTTTCATAGTATCTAAGCACACCCACTCTGTAGCAACTCCCGCCCATTCAGACCGGAGCGAAGCGAAAAAGCTGCATGGATTTGCGGAATACTCGCTGCACACAAATTCTGCGTGAAACAATGCACATCGAACTCAGTGCAAAATTCTGCAATGTTTTTTCACACAATAGACAAACAAATCCGTGGGATATTTAATCAATTTTGACTGTGAGAGCAGCAGCTGCGACGATGACATTTTTTGTATGTATCTGAACGATAACCTTAGCCTCACCTCTACTTTTGCGTGACAGATGGTAATCTCCGCAGCCTCCGAGCATTTTCATTATTAATGCCCAGAGCTGGTCTTTCAGCTCATTGTTCAAGTAATCATCCCGCCTCTATAGAGGACAGGATGCTGGAGAACAACAGTGATGACGCATTCGCCTTTGTTTGTCACCGTACTATGCTATGTACTGAGTTTGTATCTAGTTTATGTGACTTCTCAGTTTGAGGTTTGAATGCTGTAACGTGAATAGAAACAAAGATTAGCTGCGCTGCACTGCATGCACTTTGTATACTGTGTGAGGAGCTCGAGCGCACGTGTGTGCGTGAGCGTTCGCGAGCTCAAGGCCAAGAATTTGGACCTGAACTTCAAGATTTCGACGGAGAAATGTGACGACAGCTCCAGGGGGGACACTTAAAAAGGATATTTTGCTTTTGCATTGTCCACATAGTCCATGAGCATTTTGAAAAATGTTTTTTTTTTTGTTTTTGTTTTTTCCCCTTTTATTACCCCTCAGCCCTCAAGGCTGACGGGGTATTGCTATCCTTCGTGCGGTTGGGCGGGCGGGCGGTCGGGCGTCTCCAAAAACTTCAACATCAGGCTGAGGGGTATTCCGTGCATTGCACGCCCATTTTTATTAATAGTTACCAAAGCAATAGCCGGTAACTTTGCGTTTCACAGCCGGAAAAAATAACCGATTACCGGCTATTAACAAGAACCCTGATTTTCGTCCACCATTTTCAACCAAAATCCATTTCAAATCCAGTACTTTTTTTCTTTGTTGAATGTATCGTAATATTTTTTTCTGTCCAGTCGAACATGTCCATGTGGGGTATTTTGGGCAAATATAATGGTTTAAATTCAATAACATTTACTGGAAAATGAAATCGACACACAATGCCACAATCTAAAGAAATTCAAGAAAAGATGAGAAACAAATTTGTTGACATCTATCAGTCTGGAAAGGGTTACAAAGCTATTTCTCAGGCTTTGGGACTCCAGCCAACCATGGTGAGAGCCATTATTCACAAATGGAGAAAACTTAGAACAGTGGTGAACCTTCCTAGGCCAGCCTTCCCAAGTGTGAATCGACGACTCATCCAGGAGGTCACAAAAGAAACCAGAACAATACCTGAAGAACTGCAGTTCTCTCTTGCCTTACTGTTCATGATTCAACAATAAGAAAGAGACTGGGCAAAAATGGCAACCATGGGAGAGTTCCAAGGGGAAAACCACCGCTGACCAAAAATAACACAATGGGTCGTCTCGCATTTGCCAAAAAGCATATTGATGATCCCCAAGACTTTTGGGAAAAAATATTCTGTGGATCGAAGAGACAGAAGTTGAGATTACTAAATAACTAAAAATTACCAAATAAAAAGGGGGCAATTACTTTTTCCCATATTTGGATTGCTTTTTTTCCCCCGAATAAATGAAATCATAATTTAAAAGCTGCATTTTATATTTAAACGGGTTATCTTTGTCTTATATTAAAGTATGTTTGATCTGAAACATTTAAGTGTGACAAATATGCAGAAAATTAATAAATCAGGAAGGGAGAAAACACTTCTTCACGGCACTCTACCTGCTCCCTTCCTCTGCACCAGAGATACTCACTCTTTTCCAGAATGAGCCGCAGTGGGTGCAGGCTTTCATTCTAACCATGCAGTTACACACCTGATTCTACTTATCAAGGGTCCATGGCAAAAGCTTTAAGGGTTCATTTGTAGAATCAGGTGTGGGACAGGTTGGATAGAGCAAAGGCCTGCAGCCACTGTGGCTCATTCTGGAAAAGAATGAGTATCCCTGCTCTGCACTATCTGGCCCCTCAGCAAGGCTTTGCCCCTCTTTTTTGTCTTATTGGCTGGCACTACGTGACTGACAGGCCTTGGTGAGTGTTGCGTGATTCAGCATTAAATCATGTGCGGAGCAGAGGGTATGGACTAAAAAAAACATTCACTGCAGCCCACAGGAAATGCAGTGTGTGTGGTTTTTGTTTTGTGTGGTGTGTGTGTGTGTGTGTGTGTGCGTGTGTGTGTGCGCGCGCGCGTGTGTGTGTGTGTGTGTGTGTGTGTGTGTGCAAGTGAGGGTTGGTATGCATATGCTACAAGAGCTGTACAGCAGTTATGATAGCCAAGGCAGTTTGCATAGCTGTCAAGATCTCAAGTTGAGCTGTATAACAAACCTTATGAAGACAATGTTCAGATACACAGTACAGGACGTGGGTTTATGTGCAGAATGAACCTCAATTTCTTTACTTTTGTGGCACTGAAACTAATGTACTCACTATTGTTATGGCCCCAATTTATTAGATTTACAACGCAACAGCAACAGATGACAGATACAGTTTTAAAACTAAAACACATTTAATTTTTAAAACAAAGACAATAACGACCAAGCAACTAACAACTAAGACCAAGATTGAATTATGTACAGAACATAAATATTTACAATCCCTTTTCGTGGGGGTGGCTTGGTGATGTCCTGGATGATGAAAATGCTCGAACACAGGCAAAGAAATCCACAAAAGAAACGTCACAGGTCTTGAACAGAATGGCAGGTCTGGTCATCTTCTTGCAATTTCTCCTACTACTCTACTGTCTCAATTCTTTTCCTTATATACTCTTTTGCAGACCCAACCCACATTTAGACCTCTTTTTTTTAATTTTCTGAGACTTGCCCCAGACATGTCCAGGACATGTCCAAACATGACTCCAGTCAGAGCTTAACAAAAAAAAGGTAAATACTGCCATCTAGTGGCCTATATTCACATTACACCTCCATTCCAAAAGGGAAAAATTTTGACTCATAAAGGCAAAATTTTTCTTTTCAATACAAAATGGTTAAGTGAACACTTGTCTATATATACATATCATACAATATTCAAACACGATATATATATATACACATTCAAACACGGGATAAGCAATCAGCAATTACATTGTCTGTACCCTTCACATGCTTAATTTCCAAGTCAAACTCCTGTAAAATCAAACTCCAATTCAACAATCTCCGATTCTTGTTTTTCATCTTACTCAAAAACGTTAACGGATTGTGGTCAGTGTACACAATCATTGGCTTTTGTCCTGTACAAACATAAACCTCAAAGTGTTGTAAAGAAAGGACCAGAGCCAACAGTTCCTTCTCTATTGTGGAATAGTTCCTTTGGTGGCGATTGAACTTCCTGGAGAAGTATGCCACGGGATGCTCAATGTCATCAGAGTCACTTCTCTGTAGGAGCACAGATCCACAAGCTTGGTCGCTAGCATCGACCGCGATGGAGAACGGTTTGTTGAAGTCAGGAGATTTGAGCACGGGGAAGTGACACAGCAGAGACTTCAGGCGATCGAAGGCTCTCTGGCATGCATCATCCCAAGTGAACTTTACGCCTTTCTTCAGTTGGTTAGTTAGACTGAGAGCAATCTCAGCAAAGTTCTTGCAGAACTTGCGGTAGTACCCGATCATTCCAAGGAAGCGGCGCAAAGCTTTTTTGTTGTCAGGAACTGGAAAGTCCATGATGGCTTGGACTTTAGCATTTATGGGTGCCACCTTACCCTGGCCTATGACGTAGCCAAGATAGGTGACAGGAGCACAACCAAAGTCACTCTTGCTCAGGTTAACAGTCAGGTTAGCCTGGGTCAGGCGCTGGAACAACGTCTCTACATCTTTTAGATGTTCTTCCCAGGAGTCACTCCGTGTGATCAGGTCATCGATGTACGCACCCGTGTGTGGCAATCCGGCGATTGTAGACTGTATCATCCTTTGGAACGTGGCTGGGGCATTTTTCATGCCAAAGGGTAGGACTTCATACTGGTACAATCCAGATGGTGTGGCAAAAGCAGAGATGCTCTTGGCCCTCTCAGTTAAAGGCACACACCAATAACCCTTCAATAAATCAATCTTGGTCAGAAACTTTGCTTGCCTTACACTATCAATACAATCATCAATCCTAGGTATTGGAAACACATCAGTTCTAGTTACAGCATTGACGTTGCGATAATCTGTACAGAATCTAGTACTTCCATCAGGTTTTGGAACTAGCACACAGGGTGAACTCCAATCGGAGTTGGAGGGTCTGATAATATCATGTTTTAACATGTACTCAACCTCTTTCTCAGCAATCTTTCTCTTTTCAGGATTCATCCGGTATGGATGCTGTTTTATTGGTTTGGCATCACCAACATCTACATCATGAGAGGCTATAGTAACTCTCTTTGGAACATCAGGAAACAAATCCTCATATTTCTTGATCAACCTTTCAAACTGATCTCTCTGTGAGGGTTCTAAGTGCTGGAGTTTTACATCAAGATTTTGCAACACTTCACTGTTTGACAATTTACATGAAAGAACTTCAGCTTTAATTCTTGGTTCATCATCTTGAAACTCCCCCTCATCTTCACACGTTTCGACCATTGGAGAATCTGAAGTGACAGCTGCAACCCTAGCATTTCTGTCATGATAAGGCTTTAGCATGTTAATATGACACAATTGTTTTGGTTTTCTCCTATCTGGAGTCTTCACAATGTAATTGAGATCATTGAGTTTTGTCAGAATTTCATAAGGACCATGAAATCTAGCCTGCAATGGATTGGACTGCAAGGGAAACAACACAAGGACCTTTTCTCCTGGTTTAAACTCACGGCTTCTAGCCTTATGATCATACCAAGTTTTCATTTTTCCCTGACTTGATTTCAAGTTCTCTTTGGCAAGGTCACAAGCTGCACGCAATCTTTCCTTGAACTTGCCAACATAGTCTAAGAGACTGATATGTGGCTCTTTCTCTTGCCATTGTTCACTCAATAATAGCAAAGGTCCTCTCACTTCATGACCAAACACCAGCTCAAATGGACTGAATCCAGTAGACTCCTGCACTGCTTCTCTAGCTGCAAACAACAGCAAATGAACCCCTTCATCCCAGTCTTTCTCATGGTCGTAACAATAAGTCCTCATCATTGTCTTGAGAGTGGAATGAAACCGCTCTAAGGCACCCTGACTTTCTGGATGATAGGCACTAGAAAGAATCTGCTTTGCACCTAGTTCATACACAACCTGCTGAAACAATCCTGAAGTGAAATTGCTTCCCTGGTCTGACTGAATTTCCCTGGGAAGGCCAAACAACGTGAAGAACTTTATCAAAGCCTTCGAGATTGCAGTTGCCTTGATGTTATGTAGAGGTATGGCTTCGGGGAATCTGGTAGATGCACACATGATTGTCAACAAGTACTGATTTCCAGATCTAGTCTTGGGTAATGGACCAACGCAATCAACAATGACCCTAGAGAATGGCTCCCCAAATGCTGGGATAGGCTGCAATGGAGCTACAGGTGGGTCTAACTGGTGTTTTCCAACTACCTGACAAGTGTGACAGGTTTTGCAAAAGTTGGAAACTTCTTTCCGAAGCCCAGGCCAAAAGAAGTGTTTCATGATCTTATCAACAGTCTTGTTAACACCAAGATGACCTCCTAAAGGTAAACTATGAGCCATTGTTAAGATCTCATTCCTGTAGACCTTCGGAACAACAATTTGCCTGACCACTGCCCAATCTGCATTGGCAGGGATATCAGGAGGGCGCCACTTCCGCATCAGCACACCATCCTTGAGATAATACCCAACTGGAACTGCATCTATTTCTTTTTCAGGAAGGGCTCTCCTCTTTAGTACACCAATTTCAGGATCATTAGTTTGCTCCTCAATCAACCGCTTTCTGGACAGAGACAAGTCTCCAGACACATCAGAATCACCAGACCCATCCGGCTGGCTGAATAGAGAACTGATAAAAGTATCTGATAAGTCCTCAAACGGAGAAACCATAGTAGGCCAATCAGAGTCATGAGGCGAACCACCTGAGTCCTGACTATTCAATGTACTGGACGGCACCACAACATCATCTTCTTTAGCCTTCTTGGCCATAGCACGAGTCACTGCGCAAGAAGGATACAGAGATGGGTCCTCATCCCCATTTTCAGTGCTCGGCTGTGAAGTAAGATGTACAGGGGGAACTACTTTGCCCCCAGCCAGGTCATTGCCTAGCAACAGAGAAACACCCTTTATAGGTAGACTTGACATAAGTCCCACCTTTACCTGTCCTGTAACTAAATCTGACTTCAAGAATATAGAGCGCAGGGGTACAGATACAGTCCTCCCTTCAATACCTTGTACAAGTATGAAATCCCCTGAAGCGGTCTCATCACGTAACTCCAAGGAGTCCATCAACAAAAGTGACTGAGAAGCTCCGGTATCCCTTAGGATATATATGGGGACAGGAGTAGTATGCTCATTCAGAGCCACAAATCCCTCTGACACAAACGGAAGAAATTCCTCCCTCACAAAGTCAGCTGTATTAGGCTTTTTAGCCCCACAAGAAGCAGGCAATTTAGCAGATTGGTTATCTACTACAGGGGTTTCTAACCTTGTTTTCACAAAGGCATTTGGTTTGGTATCCTTTTCTTTTTCTTTCTTAGCTTTAAGGAACCAACAGTTAGTTGTAACATGACCAGATTTCTTGCAATAACTGCAAACTAGACCACTTTTGTCACTGTCAGCTTTCACACTTTGATCAGACCTGTTACTGGATTTCTGAGCACCATCACCAGATTTGTCTTTGTCTTTGGGTGAGGAATCTTGGGTATCACCATAACCCTTTTTCTGAAATTGGGACCATCTATTATTACTGCTAGACTGAAATTTGGACTTATGTGTGAGAACACATTCATCTGCAAATTTGGCAGCTGATTGCAAATTCAGTGCTTGCTTCTCATTAAGGTAGGTCTTAAGATCATCCTTAACACAGTTCTTGAATTCTTCAACTAACATCATGTCTTTTAGTGAGTTGAAATCATCCTTGACCTCCATAGAAGTACACCAGCGCTCAAAGCAAACCTTCTTCTCATTAGCAAATTCCACATAAGTCTGATTTTCAGATTTCTTCAGACCTCTGAATTTCTGTCGGTAAGCCTCTGGAACCAACTCATAAGCTCTCAAAATAACCTTTTTGACAACCTCATAATCAGAGGAATCATCTGCAGACAAAGCCGAATACGCTTGTTGAGCTTTACCCTTGAGGACAGTTTGCAACATCAGAGGCCAGTGTTCCTTTGGCCACTGGCAACTCTTTGCTACCTTTTCAAAACACTGGAAATAGTTGTCAACATCCTTTTCCGAAAATGGAGGCACCAGTTTTACCTCCTGGCTAGCCCGAAATTTATTTTCAGTTTGAATTTTTAGTTTTAGTTGCTCCATTTGGAGTCTTTCTTCTCTATCGAATTTCTCTAATTCAAAATCTCTCTGTCTTGCAAATTTTTTAACTCAAATTCTCTTTGTTTTTCTTTTTCTTCCCTCCCAAATTCTCTTTGTTTCTCTTTTTCCTCCATTTCAATCTCTAGCATTTTTAATTTAAGTTCCATTTCTATATTTGGATTTTCCACTGGAAACTGTTCCAGATCTCCTGGTGCAAACACATTTTCATCAATGTAATATTCAACTATCTCTCTAGCCAGTCTTGCTTTTCGCATGGCTGGTTTCACCTCTGTCAGCTCTAAATGTCTGCAAATTTCTAGCAGTTCTGTCTTTTTAAAAGACTTCAAAACCCCTACGGTTGGTGATGCCAAGAAATCATCCATTGCTGTTGTCAATATATATGTATTCAATTAAAAAAAAATCAATTTTACAATTTGAAATGTTAGATTTTTAATAAATGACTCACAAAATGGTCTATCCCGGACCTTGAGCCCCCAATTTGTTATGGCCCCAATTTGTTATTAGATTTACAACGCAACAGCAACAGATGACAGATACAGTTTTAAAACTAAAACACATTTAATTTTTAAAACAAAGACAATAACGACTAAGCAACTAACAACTAAGACCAAGATTGAATTATGTACAAAACATAAATATACTCAGCAACAAAAGTTTCTGTGACACCAATATTGTTAATTATTTTTCATAACGCAATTATGAAATTGTCATACATGGTGATATCAGACTGAAACAGTACACGTAAACACAACATTGAAATGGAAATCATGAAAATGCGAGAAAATGACTTTGCACGAGAAAATGTGCGTAAATCATGCTTGTGGATGGCAATAAAAGAGGAGAATTTTTGGAATGTTCACATTGTGCCTGATGAACGACAAAAGCATCACTTATCGAAAACACAGCCATTTCGGATCAGGAACTCTACCCTCTAAATGCCAAGACTGTCTGAAAATGATCGGTGGAGGGCCATTGGGATGATTGAATCCGGAACCTCGCAGAGGGAAGTTGCTCATCGCCTGAATGTCCACCGAAACACCATTTGGAACTTATGGCAGCGTCATCAGCGGACAAGACATGTCAGAGACCGTCCTCGCAGCGGCCGTCCACGAGTAACCACTCCCAGACAGGACAACTGGATTCGAACAACCCATCTCCGAAATCGATTCCAACCTGCAACCATAACTGCAAGAACGATACCTGGTTTGAGGCGACTGTCTGCACAGACAATCCGTCGCCGTCTTCGTCATTTTGGCATTGTCCCACGTCGGCCAGCAAGACGTCCAATACTCACAGTACAACACCGACGACTGCGTCTACAGTGGGCACAACAACATCGACGGTGGATGCAACGTCAGTGGGATCTTGTACTCTTCACTGATGAATCAAGATTCATGCTTAACCGATGTGATGGTCGTTTACGTGTATACCGTCGACGTGGAGAACATTATGCCAACAACTGTGTTCAGGAATTTGTTCGTTTTGGAGGTGGTAGTGTCATGATTTGGGGAGGGATCACGGCTAGAAACAGAACAGATTTGCTTGTTATTGATGGAAATCTGACAGGTCAAAGATATCGCGATGAAGTGCTACGGCCATTGGTGGTACCGTTTTTGATGCAACATGGTCCCGGAATAACGCTGCAACATGATAACGCCAGACCACACGTTGCAAGGATTGTACAGCAGTATCTGATGCAACAACATGTCAATGTCCTGCCATGGCCAGCCAGATCCCCAGACATGTCCCCAATCGAGCATCTTTGGGACGAGATGGATCGACGTTTGCGCCGGTTGGATAACCCGCCAGCTACACTCCAGGAATTGCGACAACGTCTACGTCAGATTTGGAATGACATCCCACAGCAATTTCTGGCACATCTGATTCGGTCCATGCGCCGAAGATGCGTTGCTTGCATCATGGCACGAGGAAGTCACACCCGGTATTGAAGTGTGAAGGTCACAATTGGTTAGACGTCAGACAAGTGCTTCATGACGCATGAAAATGACATTTTTCGTTTTGAGTGACGTTGGCACTGAAAAGTCAGTGTTTCTCCTGTTAAATAAACATATTGATTGCATTGAGATCTTTGCGTGTCATTTATAACATACACATAAATGGTGTCACAGAAACTTTTGTTGCTGAGTATATTTACAATCCCTTTTCGTGGGGGTGGCTTGGTGATGTCCTGGATGATGAAAATGCTCAAACACAGGCAAAGAAATCCACAAAAGAAACGTCACAGGTCTTGAACAGAATGGCAGGTCTGGTCATCTTCTTGCAATTTCTCCTACTACTCTACTGTCTCAATTCTTTTCCTTATATACTCTTTTGCAGACCCCACCCACATTTAGACCTCTTTTTTTAAATTTTCTGAGACTTGCCCCAGACATGTCCAGGACATGTCCAAACATGACTCCAGTCTGAGCTTAACAAAAAAAAGGTAAATACTGCCATCTAGTGGCCTATATTCACATTACACTATGTAGCAACTCTTCCCTCATCATGTGCTCTATAATCCTCCATGTTTCGAGAGGCAGAGTTTAATACCATCAGTTTATTTGATTTTCCTCTAATCTCCCCTCTATGAGTAAGAGTATGCCACTCTGATTATGTCATTATGAGTTGGTCCATCACTGTCTCTGCCCTCAGTCCACTGGTGCCTGTATAACTTTGTGTAGTTCTGCATGGAAGAGAGTGGGTCAACACAACAGTGTAGCTGAATGTAGGTGTCATAGTATGTGACCCTACAAACAAGAATGGGCCAGGGGTACAGCCCAGTGCTTATTATTTTGAGTAGTTTCATATCCAGCAGAGAGAGCTGGCAGTGCAGGACAGTCCATATAAAACTCCACATATGGAAGAGAGGGCACGCAGTGTAGCCCAGTGGAGGTGTTCAGGGGATAGGATGTTTCGGGCATGGGATTGAGCAGCTCTGGTGGGCTGATTGGGGAACAGAATTGGGGAGACTTGGTGTAATGATTAGGGAGCAGTGTTGGACAGCCCTGATGTGATGATTAAGGAGCAGCGTTGGGCATCTCTGGGGTGATTATTTTTGAGAGCAGAGTTGGGCATCTCTGGGGTGATGATTTTTGAGAGCAGGGTTGGGCAGCTCTGGGGTGACGATTTAGAGAGCAGCGTTGGGCAGCTCTGGGGTGATGATTTAGAGAATAGCGTTGGGCAGCTCCGGGGTGATGATTTAGAGAGCGGGATTTGCGAGTCTTCAGCAGTGCGTTTGGTTGTTGAGTGGGGTTAGGCCGCTCTGTCCACTGGAGCTGAACAACTACAGTAAACATGGAGCTGCATTTAAACAAACTGGGGAATGGGTCATTCCATGCCAAACTGAAACTGGTCTCCATGTGCATGTCCATCTCTGAATTCTAGGGTACAATGCAGTGAGTATAATGCATCCCCAAAGGCAACCCAGCAGGCAAAAAAAAATTCCCACAATGTCCCTGGAACGTTTTGTGAATGTATTTACAGCAATTGATGTAACACTATTATTACAACTTTGTGAGAACTTTAAGAGTGGTCAGTCTCTTCAGATGCCCGCCTTTGTGTTAATTCTGAGAAAACTGTTTAAATTCACGAAAAACCTACAAATATTTATTTTTTTCAATTAACCCATTAAGACCTAAGACAGACTCTGAACAAACATTCTAAAACCTGAGGCACTTTTTAAAACTACTAGCTAGAAAACCTGAGGGTTTTGAGAAACCTTATAGGATTATCAACATTAATTGAAACCCTTATTTCTCAGCCTCTGTAGCAGACAGAAGCATGAGATTTAAAAAATATGTGAGAGCTTTTGGGTTTCATTAAAAATTATTGCTGAAGCTCTAATGCTCATTAACATTTTCTAAGAAAATCAATAAACATAGATTTTTCTTTTTTACAAGTGGTAGTGTGCAGAACATAGAGAGACTGTAACAAAAAGTCAATGTTGGTCGACTCACTCCCCTTACTTGGGACATCAACTATCGTCCCGGTCTTATGAGCAACTTTGGAAACTTTCGTGGTCCATACGGTGGCTATAAAAATGAAAAATACAAATCCCATAATCCATTTTGGCTTTCTAACTTAACACAAGATGACATGAATGGGGAGAACAGGCCGTTGAGCCCAACTTAGCTCGCCAGCTTCTTTACAATTGTGAATATATCACTTCAGATACTTAACGGTAGGTAGCTTTAAGTCAAGCCTGCTCTTGAAAACTCTCAAGGTCTCTGCCTCAACAATATGGTCAGGCAAGCTGTTCCACATCGAAATTACTCTCTGGGTGAAGAAATATTTCCGAATATCTGTGCTAAATTTACCTTTGGTCAGCTTCCATTTCAGGGTTCCCGCTACCGCTCGTCACTGACACAAATTGGAAGTGATAGTCACAAAGCTAAAAGACGCCCCCTCGTTACTTTGGCGAAAAAAAAAATGATGGTGACGATTTCTAAGGCCAGACTTTTTTTATTCCTTAGTCCATGGCAGGGGCGGGTCCAGGATTTTTGAAGTGGGGTGGCACAGAGGGGACCAATAATCAGTCAGGGGGGGGCACGTGGGGGTGTGGGTGGAAGCATTTTGTGTTTTTTTTTTTTTTTTTACCAGAAAACAGCATTGAAAATCTGCTCAGAAATATAGGAAACATATTATAGGATAGAACGCAACATAAATCTGCGAAAGTAAACACAATTTTCATTAATTTTACTTGTTTTTATTTTTAAAGTGTATCCAAATACAATACCCATTCTCTGTTGTGTGCCACTTGTTTCAAAAACAATTCCGTGGTATCAGAATTTTGGAACTTCTATTACACACAAATATCCATGGTACATATTTTATAACAAAAGTAAACAGCGGTTTCACATTGCAGGGTGTATGTCTATAAAAGCAGTAGTGTCAATATCCCAGTCCATTGTGGTCAAATTCCCCATGCCAGCCCAAGCAATTTAGAAGAGAGAAATAAATTTAATGGCAATGGCATACACTGTGCAACATCTTAAAATTTCAACGACGTTCATCTGATCGCTACATTCTCAGACTCCTAAAACTTCAGTGTTTATTTAATCCCATTATCTTGGAGAAATTGATTGTGATTTTAGTCTTTAATCAAACGTGAGAGACTACATCAAGACATTTACAAAATTTCGATTTGGGGAAAGTAGACACCAAGCATTTAAATATAGCTCACTGGGAAAGTTTCTTTGTATCGCCAGAAATTAGCGGTTGCTTTTGCTACTTGCCGCAGTTGAGTTGACCACAGCGCAATACCGACCGGCGTTAATTTCCGAGTAGCGTTTTACTTTGAAGGGACACTTGAAAATACAGTACGGAACGAGTTTATACATATCGTACCGAGAGACGCAGTGATTATGGACCACTCTAAAACTCTATGCATCGCATGGATTCCTGTGTTAAAACGCAACGCTCCTCTGTTGTGTCCCGCAGTGTAATTGGGATGATAGATTGCATGCTGATCTTATTTATCATCGTTTTCCGAAAAACCATCTTAGTTAGGAAATGGTTGAATCGATAACGAGAGATGAATGGCTGGATCTATAAGGGTTTTATGATCGCGATACACATTTCCAATGGTTTTATTTATCAAGGCATTAGTGGTGGCCTGATCAGGTCACGACAGACAGTATTAGATTCTGTTTATCACACAACTAAATTGCGCAATTTAATAGAAAACAAATGTAATTTCCGTAGGCGCCTGAATTGTAATTCCCAATATATGTTGCCACTGAGCTGACGCCATCACTCTGCTAACTTACACAGCGGTCAAGCCATTACTCTTGCGTTTGAACTGGCAACTAGTTTGCATTGATAACTTCCACATCATTAGCTTGTCGAGCAATGGGAGACGTACTAATGTTAGTTAGCTATGTGAGAGAAATCTGGAACCAATGCCGAATCCCGGTATTCTTCACCGAGTTTTTATTAGATTGGTTCTTCGGCCGTAAAAAAGGGAAGCCAAAACCTCGCCCTTCAAAGCTTAATGACTTAAACCTTTCTTGGTTTACTTTTCTTGATCAGCAGTCGCTCATATGAATTGGAAGAAGTACAGTCAAATTTATTTTCGATAGCATTGTTATACTTTGCACCACGAAAGTGAGGTTTTCTTTCACACAAATTACAACGTAAATTACCATAGGCCAACATCTTTATAAATTCCGCGCTTATGAAACGGCATATATTCGCAAATTGATA
The DNA here is from genome assembly GCA_029721435.1 of Gymnothorax reevesii. Lineage (NCBI taxonomy): Eukaryota > Metazoa > Chordata > Actinopteri > Anguilliformes > Muraenidae > Gymnothorax > Gymnothorax reevesii. The sequence continues at coordinate 39,962,549 of CM056585.1, forward strand.
CGTGAAGCTCATTAAGCAATAAACTGAGCGACATCGCATTCTTTACTTCAATATTCAGATTGGAGAAAACGGATTCTTGTGGCTTCTTCGCAAATTAATTTATAAAGACATATTGATAATATGCGTCGTCATTTCCCATCTAACATAAATTTGACTGTACTTCTACCAATTCGTTTGAGCAACTGCTGATGTAGAAAAGTAAACTGCAAAATGTTTGTCATTAAAGGGGACCTAGCATGCTGATCCTCCTTTTAATACATATTAGTATGTTATAATGTTGGTTGTCCATGTTCAACCTCTGAAAAGTTTCTAAATATAAGATACAGGGATTTTGCCGTAATCCAAGAACCTGATTTAGTGAGCGCGATTTCCCCTTTGAACAGCTCGTCCCGAGATCTTCACGAGATCTGGGTAAAACCTGACGTCAGGTTGTGCCGTCCAATTAGCACAGACCTAGCCAGAGCCAACCACTGTGCTGGACCAGCCCACACCGTCAACTATTCTAGCAGGCAGTAACAACGGCAGATCATACTATGCCTTAGTCGCGTCTACACTTTTGGAAATACAAAAGAATAACCGCAGATCATTTGAGGTGCAATTTTGTCAGTATCCCTCCCAAAGCTACTTGTCCGTTTACTTTTGGACATGAAAAAAAAACAAATTTCTCTACCAAAAGACAATGCCACCAGAAATTAGTGAGTATCTTTTTTTTTTTTTTTTTTTTTTTTTTTTTTTTTTGTTTGCTGGCCGCAAACAGCCACGGCCAAAGCGAAAGTTCGCTGTTTGTGCTCAGCATTTCACCAAAGACAGCTTTGTCAGTAAAGGATAATTCGACACAGGGTAAGCGTTTCAGCTGCTTCTCAAACCTAAAGCAGTTGCATTGATCAAGCACTTGGAGTCACAAGCTTTAAGTAACCATATAACAGCAAATAATGTAAGTGAAGCTAACATGTTACGGGTGGCTAGCAGGACCGCTAGCAGTAGTTAGCACTAACAACTGGCCTCAAACGCAGGCTTTGTAAAATATCTGAAGATACAGGCTTTATCTGTAGCGACTGTCCGTGACTCACAGACACAGAAGCTGTAAGTTGCTTTTACTGCATAAGCCAACCTGACGTGATAGTCAGTTGATTCTGGCTGTAGCACAGCAGCTAATGTAGCCAAGTTACTGCTGCTAATGTTTGTGTCCTAAAAATGCAAGAGTCATATCAGTGGAAATTCTACAGAAGGTGTGTGAACATAAACCTCATTTGAAGTTAACTTTTAAATAATAATGAATAATAATGCATCAATTTTTTATTGTGCTTTTCTGCTCTTCTGGGTACTCAAAGACGCTTCAGAATGGATACAATATTCATTCACTCACACATTGATGCTCTGATGGTGGTAAACTATGTTTTTGTAGCCACAGCTGCCCTTGTTACTTGTTTGTAATTTGGATGCTTGGTACAACTGTTCACAGTAACAGGACTTGCTATCTGTAAAACCTGTATTGTAAGGGTTTGTCTCTGTGGTTATGACCGCTCGGTTACCAGCTACTGCATGTTAGTTTGCGTGTCCTGCTAATTAAAAATGCTCCTGGTTAACGTATATGCAGTAATTCTGATCGGTATTCTTGTGTTACTTCAGTAAGCATCAATGTGGTAGTTAGTTTCATCATAATGTTGCCCGATTGTAGCCACTACAGTTAGTGATCGCTTCACTTATCCATGACTGGGATCAGCCGGATACTTCACAAATGTCTGAGTAAGCTCTCTGGTGCTACTATGAAAGCAATGCAAAACACGGAAGCTCTGCCGGTTTACAAATGATTTCTCTGCACTACCTTGACATAATTTAATGCCCCTTTAGAAATTGTTGTGGCTAATAAAAGGCAAAAAAGGCGAAGATTAAATAGGTAATTCTTTCCTGTAGAAGTGATCGATTCGCTACCTCCAAATAAGCAACTTTTCCGCACTAACGGAACTTACGGTCTGCAAAACCTGTATTATGTTCATACCATAACGGAGCTCTCTCTAGTTGTCGCGTACTATCCATAAAGCTGTTTTCACATCGGACGCGAAACAAATTGAATGGGCTGCAGTTAGACCAGACGTAGATTTTGCAGAGCTTGGGGTGCGTTTTTGGGTGCTTATGAAACGATTGCTTCACTTATCCATGACCGGGGTAAGCCTGATACATCTCCAATGGCTGGGCAAGCTCTCTGATGCTACCGGTGAAAGCAATAGGGAAGCGCACAGGCTAACGTGTTCGATATGACAAATGCTGCATTGCTATCGATTTGGATATTCAGTTCTTTCCTATAAAAGTGATCGATTCGCTAGCTCCACATGAGCAATGGTTCACGCAGACAGAACTTAAGGTCGGTAAAACCATGACATAACCAGAGCTCAGCTTAGCTCTCACACACTATCCATAATGCTCCCATTTTCCGCGAGAAAAAGCTGGTCATTCCGAAGCAAAAAGTAGACCATCACCACGGGCAATTTCCGAAAAAGGCCGTTTAGCTTGGAGCTTTCGCCCCTCCGTCATATACCAGCGTGGAAGTTGTTCGTTTCTCGATGCTAACAACACACCACAGCTATGCACACGTAACAGCAGGTCCTAATACACACTGAAGCAGTCCATAAGCTGTTGGTCCACTTTTAGCTGCTCCTCGCTGTCCATGTTTCTCTCTAAACCCTGACCCATCGGATTTCTACGGTCTCTGGTCTACACTTGGGCATGTCAACCCGTTCTACAAATGTGTCTATATGGGGTGGATTCTGCTTCCCCTGCATCCTAGCTAGGAGTAGTAAGACCGCTGTACTCACTATTTGTTGCCGTAGCAAACTGTAGCTGAATTCAAATTCGTGCTTGAGTTGCCAGACTTTCGATAAACTTGGAAAAATGCCATATTGGGTCCCCTTTAAGCTTTGACGGGCGAGGTTTTAGCTGCCCTCTGTTACGCCCGATGAACCGCCACTGATTCCTCCAGGCTCAACTGGCTAGCTAAAGCAGTAGGGGGAAGCGCAAATCGTGAGCTCCCCGAGAAGTTTTTTTTTTTTTTCTCACCTTTCCTACTGGAGCAGGCTAATGTTTCCCATAGACTTCAATTCATTATGCTAAGCTAGCACACTGTGCTAACTCTAGATACTACTTTCTTATCAACTTAAATGACTTACAAATTTTTAAATTGTGAGCGACTGTTTACTTACCCTTGTTTTCTCCTGTTTAGCCAAAATAGTGCAAGTCTGCATGCGACAGTTGAAGTGCAACCAGAGTGCATCCCGCATATTTTTTGAATGTCGACTAGGACAAACTGATTGGCAGCTCTGGTAGGGGTGCCCAGGCAGGGTGGCCAATTATATTCCAGGGGTAGGCGGTAGCCAGGGGTAGCCCTGGAAATTGCCCAAAACGGAGAGAAATTTTTTTTCAATTTTTTGCATGCCCTCGGGCCGCTGCTCAGAAAAATTCCAAAAATGGAATTAAAAAATATATTATTTTTATTTACATTCCGCCTGCCATCTCCTGGAAGGCTACTGATTTTTATTTTTTTTCTGTCCTCCGCTCTGAACGTAGCCTATTGCTATTCTGAAAAATAAAGAATCGAGTCGTCCGGAATAGTTATTCACTTCGGGCAGTTTACTACGTTACTGAATGTCCGTAAAACAGGACAGCGCTTTCGTATTGTTTTATCTTCAATGAACAGAACCAAGAAAGACTGACCAATGAGGGGTTTTACGGGAAAATACGTCCAAATGCTGTCTTATTGGCTGACTGGTCTCCGTGGAGTTGAAAAGCCAAATGATGTTTTGAGGCAGTTAGTCATGTGAGGGAGTGAATATGCGCGGATTTTTGTTTTACCAGTAAAACAGTGGAAGCTGAAGCGCAATCATCCCCTCATAATGAACTAGGAAAACAAGGTGTGTAAATTTCTATACGAGTCCCTAATTACCTAAATGTGATTGATATGAGCGCATCTTTACACGGCATATATTAGTTTGATTTGTCTTTGACTTGACTTAATCGCTTGATGCCTACAACCATGTCATTTGTTGCCATGTTTTCCACCGCAGTATGACTGACGATTTCTGAGCTAACGTTATGCAAAACATGGTACTTTCAAGTTTGCTTTAAAGGCTCAAGACAGTGCGATACAATATCTGATTAATCATCAATAATGATCAAAATTTCATATTGACACCAAACCGTTCCTACACGGCTGGGTTGCTTGTCTGTGAACACACAACCGTTTAAAATACGCTCAGGCCAGTGCGATAGTTGGCCATCAAGGCAGTTTGCTGTAGCCTCACTCAACAGTTTATTTATTTATTTATTTATTTTTTTACTCCAGCGGGAATCAGGTAAGCACGGCGAGTAAGCCATGGTTCTTTACAAAAATCTTCAGTCACATCTAACAACGCCTGTGAAGTTGGCAGTAAGCTGTAGATTCAGAAAGCGCGAGCGTCGCGGGACAATGCCGGGCGGCAGCCGCAAAAAGTAAGAGGAGTCCCACTTTCAAATATGGCCCATTAGAAAGGCCATTCAAAGCCCTGCAATCAAGGCTGGGTCCCAGGGGGTGGGACTCCTTTAAAATTTGCCACAATCCTGGTCCAAAGCCCACTACCTGCGTTCAAGCGTAGGCCTGGTTTTTCAAGTAAAGTCTGTATATATGGCCCCCTGGCCCCAAAACCAAGAGGAGTCCCACTTTCAAATATGGCCCATTCGAAAGGCCATTCAAAGCCCTGCAATCAAGGCTGAGTCCCAAGGTGGGACTCCTTAAAATTTGCCACAATCCAGATCCAAATTCCCTACCCCGTAGAGTCATGTTTTCAATTGAAGTCTGTATACAAGGCCCACTGGCTCATAAATTTTAAGAGTCCCACCCCGGGACCCAGCCTCGATTGAAGGCCGTTGGGTGGCCTTCAGAATGGGCCATATCTGAAAGTGGGACTCCTCTTGGTTTTGGGGCCAGTGGGCCATGTATACAGACCTCACTGGAAAAACCAAGCCTACGCTTGAACGCAGGTAGTGGGTTTTGGACCAGGATTGTGGTAAATTTTAAAGGAGTCCCACTGGGACCCAGCCTTGATTGCAGGGCTTTGAATGGCCTTTCAATGGGCCATATTTGAAAGTGGGATTCCTCTTGGTTTTTGCGGCTGCCGCGCGGCACTGACTGTGCGTCGCTCGCGTTCTCTGAATCTACTGTTTACTGCCCAATTTAAGGCCAACTTCAAGGTGCCCGTCTGAACTTTCTAGTGTGAAAGTGTAAATTAAGCTACAGGTTTTGGTGTAGCGGATTTAAACAGCGCTGAAAGTAAATGTGCAGTCTTCGGTGCAATTTAGCTTGCGTTTGCCAGGTGCCCTGGGAAAATGATAAATGAACAGCGAAGAAAAATCCTAACGGTTTTTATTGTAGCCCAATTGCTTAAAGATTTTTCAAAACCTTGTCTCGTGAATGATTATGATCCTTAACCATTTACCATAACATGTTTTAACCGAATATTGGTGAATGAACACCACTCTTGAAATGTCTCTCTATTGGCGTATAATCTTATTTTTTTGACGTGAACTGTGACTTGGTTATCAAAAAATGGATGTCTCGAAAGGATACTGAATGGTAATATTGATGTTTTGCCGGTAAGAGTACCATACACAACCTTCAGCAAAATCTAAAAAAATCACAGTTTTTTCCACTTACCTACATGTTTAGATACCAAGTGAAGTATTCGGGCGTGGAAAAACGTCGACCAGTAAAGATAATTTACACTAATTTCTCCAGCGGCTATACGTGCTACTAGCTAATAAAGGTGGCAGCCATGACACTGTTGACAATACCGCGGCATGCGCCGCGCATGCATAGTTCAAGATATCGCTTTGGCAGGGCCAGCGCTCAGTTTCCGTGCGGCGGTGTATTCGACACCCAGCCGTTTGTGTCATTGTGGTGTTTATTTCTTCGCATCTGGACTCTTGGAACTTGCATAAAGTTGGCTTCATGATATTATTCTATTGATGTCGTCTCGGTGTTACATACTACTCTTAGGTGGCAGCGCGTACATTAGCAGGATCATGTCGGCTAAAATTTCAGTAAAGTGGTCGACGCCATCTGTTTACGTCGCCACATATATACTCGGCCAGATAAAAACCTAAGCCGTCGCGGCTGCTGCTGCTGCTCCTCTGGAAAGGACCTCTTGATCTGCCACCGCTGGCACTCAATCAATAAATTCCACACCGTGCAATCGCTCATTTTTCTCGTTTGTCGCTGATTACTATACAACCCTTTATAGTCTTGAAACGAATTCTGTGCAACATATGACCCAATTACATCATTTTATTTTCCATTCGAAGTAGAAAACACACGCGAGTGCATTTTAGGCTGCCCATTTACATGACGTTAACGACAATAAATAGTAATTAAGAAGGAAAAGAACCTTATATATCATTTCGCCCTTGTGTAGCTATTTGGCTGATTGTGATCCGTGCCTCACGCCACGAAAAATGTCTCTCTGCCTCATAACTTGGGCTGCAAGACTTTGACACCGCGGTGCGTCGCGCACATTTTCTTTAATTTGTCACGACACTGATCTATTGTTCGCATAAATTTAACTGCGCGCAAATTATTCCGAAAACCTCTGAGTTTAGTATGTCTTCGCGCGCCTACATTTCAAGCAAGCATTGAATTTATTCGTTTGAACAGAGAGATCCTTTCGCCGTTGCATTTCTTAAGAACAAGACAACAGCGACACAAAGGTAATCTGCTGCCACGCTGAAGTACGGTTGCTTTCACATTTGATACTAGTACGGATGGATCGTGCCCGAATCCCTCCTCCTCCTCTTCCAACCGCACTCGCCTCGTGCCGGCACGCTCGCGCTCACACTTACCACCAAACTAACTAAACTATCTCTATCCCTATCCCAACTCATAGGGAATGCTATCCCTATCCCTAACCCTAACCTTAACCCAACTCATAGGGAATGCTATCCCTAACCCTAACCTGAATCTTATACCCCCTTCACACCCGATTGGAGGTGCCACTGTGGATTTTTGTCAAAAATCATCATCACCGCAGTGACGCCGCCAGTAGTTTTTTCATAGTTTTCCCCTACCTGTCAAACGTGTTTTTCTTCACGGTGCTTCTGGGAAACTAGAGCGGAATTACAATGGGGGCACTGAGGACATGGCGATCCCATTAAGTTGCCACTACGATTTGATGGTGATGCCATGGCTATTATTAGCGGCAGTATTGCGGTGTTGGCGGCAGCGTTGAGCGGCCAGTGAGGTGCTACTGCGGGGATGGCGATATTACTGAGGTGCTACGGCAGTCGTGCTGCGGCAGCAGGTAGGCTACGTGTCAGCTATAAATGAGAGGTGGTTTTCGTATGAAATTCGTTGTAATATTTTGTCTGCTGCTGATTTATTCCTATGGTGATGCTACCGAAACGTGGTACAAGAGTTAAAAATGACTTCGGGGTAGCACCCCCATACCCGCAGTGCTCCTGTGGTTGCTCCGTCTTAACACCGCCATAACCACCACGGGATAGCTGTAGGGTCGCCTGTCTACTTTTTTTGGCGATTGCACGGCGGTTGTACTTCAGAGGCACACCGGTGATGGAGGTGCTACTGAGGTCCTTGTACGGCTCCACGGCGGTCATGGCGGTGCCACGGCGATTGGTCCAACCTGCGGTGGCACTGCGGAAGTTTTGAACATGTTCAAAGTTTCCTCCGTGCCACCGTGAGGGTCTGCGGTTTTGAAATTTTTCTGCGGTGATTCGACAATCAATTGCGGAACTATTGAGGAACCATGGAGATCATAGCGGTGCCACTGCGCTTATGCCGTACAAGCTCCACAGTGGCACCTCCAATCCGGTGTGACCGGGGCTTAACTCACAGGGAATGCTATCCCTATCCTTGTGCCTAACCTTAACCCAACTCCTAGGGAATGGTATCCCTAACCCTAACCTTAACCCAACTCATAGGGAATGCTATCCCTATCCCTCTCCCTAAACCTAACCCTAACCTAACTCATAAAAAATGCTATCCCTATCCCTAAACCTAACCTTAACCCAACTCAACCACAAACAATGGTTTGTCTACTCAAATTATTCTACCCAGTGTCAACAGATCAGGCAACTCACCAGCATGAAAGACATCAAAATGGATATTCACTCGATGTCTCCTCATTGACAACAATAAATAAAAGAAAAAAGAATATATTATTTCTTTTTATATACTTAATTTTCAAACTACTGAGCTGGCAACTCAGTTGGTGTAGTGGTTAAGGCCACAGTGTGTGGTGTTAAACGTCGCTTTCTCCAATTGTTTCCTGGTTCGAATCCCGCTGCAGACACTAATGTAATGTCTCACTTCACATGTAAACCTTTGTTCACAGCCTCATTGATGGGGGGGAGGGAGAGAGAAGATGAAACATATGAAAGAAGAACATAAGTAGTTCAAGTGAGAACAGAGATTAAATATCACGACGGAACAATACTGATGTGGAAAGCGGAATTACCACTTTTTTTTTTTTTTTTTACTCGCACCGCATTTACCCCTTCCTTTTAAAAATTTTCCCCCACCATCAACCCAAACCCCCTTCTCACTCATAAAACCCCCCCCCCAAAAAAAAAATATTTGAATCATTCTGGCCAAAAAAACCCCAAAAAAAGCGGAGGTTGTATGTGTGGTACTCTTGCCGTTTTTCCCATTATATATCCGTGTTTGACTGAATTATGTAAATCCCGTGGCGCTTGCTATCGCTGGGGGACTTTAGGTTCACCAGCTTAGCATCACATGGTGGTTTTGGACAGTACAGTAACCAGAAAGCACTCACTTGAGAGAAGTGGATGAGGGTGCCACTACTGAGACGACTTTGTTGCTGGCATCAGAATTGGTGATTATCTGAGATGGTTAACATTTGAAACCCTAAACATTTGATTTACATTCAGGATTCCAATAAATTGTGCACAAAGCATTCAGCTCACCTAAAGTTCAATTTGGAATCAGTTCATGGAAATCTTTAAAGTTAAACATTTAAATGAACATTTGACACTTCCACTCATTCTGAATCTGACAGCACAAAATTTTGAGATCACCCCAACTCCAATTTAGCATTTTTATCAGGCCCTCTTTATCATTACCCTGAATGGGTGTGTCCCTTTTTCATTTTGTGATGCCAAAAATGGCTGCATTGATACTAATGTTAAGGAACAAAATAAAGAAATTGAGGGTTTACAGGGATTTCTATTGCCGGTCTATGGAATAAATTCCATGCTAAATGCTCAAGAGGTTTTAAATTAGCTTTTATGGTCCACAAGGGTCCCCATTATTAGAGGTTTAACTTGAATGGACCCTATATTATATCGAGGGCTGACTGCAGTCAACAGTTATGTCCAGATGTTATATATTGGACTTAACTATTTATTGCAGTCAGCCCTCGATATAAACGATCCAAAGCATAATAATGGAGAGACCTGTTATAATGCAAATGTTTGAGGTTTGACCTTGTTCACGCTGCATGCGCTTTGTCCGCTTTGAAGGTTTTTCAAAGTTTTATAAAGTCCATGAGGCGTCATTTATTATTAGTCACTATGATAGTGAAGCATATATTTTTTTTTTTTTACTTTGTTTCTCGAGGGAGAAAGTGAGGAATATTTTTCAGAACCCAGGGGGAGCCCTGCATTTATGACCCTGAGTTCTACTAACAACACTTGGTTGAAGGAATCCTACATAATTCACTTTGTAAATCCCTTTAACATAAAGACTTCAATCAGATCACTTATGTTTTAATGAATCACGCTGCTCTTCATTGGTCAAATTTCTTGAAAATGATGGCATAATCTTCAACTTGCTCACATTGCATCAGGTCTTAAAGGGACATGCATGCTGTCTTCACACCGAATCTGAATGGGGTCAGCGTAATTTGTCCGTTTAAAGATAATTTAACACATTCCTGCAATTTAGGCTATTTTATCAGAGGATCATGACATTGCTAGGCTTCATACAAATTCAGGGACGGGCTCACGTCAAAATAAGAGTTGGTCGGCAAAATATGACTGACAATGCTGAGAACACAAAAGAAACTTTGACAGATAATTCCTACATGTTTCCCTGCAGTCTCATTGAATGCAAGTGCACACCCTGTAAACCTCAACCCTTTAATCTCTAATTTTTCACTGAAGTTTTCCCTTAAATAGGTTCAAAGTCTTAAAAAGCATCTTTTTCTTATTTTTGGACACTGTTACATTCATATTCTGTATCTGCTAGTTCCAGCACTTCTCAGAAGTGGCATCACTCTTATTGAAAGAAATATTCAAACCCATGATGCTGGTTTTATGGCCACAGCATTACATCAAATGGAAAATATCTTGGTCTTCTATAGGGATCGACCGATATGGATTTTTTTGGACCGATACCGATACTGATTTTTTTCCTTCACCCTTAGCCGATGACCGATTATGCACTGCCGATTTTCTTGGGCCGATATTTGTGGCCGATACTGCTTTTGCTCCCTCAATTTACATTAAAAAAAATGACACAATTATAACAAATATCACAGGTCTCGAGTTAGACAAACATTTATTGAAAAGTTTCAACCAGCCATCGATGTGATGGCTGCTCCTCCCCAGTGATACGAGCTCCCCCCCACCACACACACACACACACACACACACACATCAGCAGAGCAGACGCTGACTGAAAAACTCTGCTACCGCTGGATTGATAATGGCAGCAAACATCTCTGAATACATTTTCACGAAACACTGACACAAATTAGTACTACATATAAAACATTTATAAAACACTCATCATTTAAGTTCTTCCAGTGCACGCATAAGACCTCCCTGATAGCAGAAATGGCTGCGCCACTCCACTCTGAGGGAGAGGGCACACAGCAGGGCTCGAAATTAACTTTTTTCTTGGTAGCGCTGCGCTCATAAGTTCAAAAAGTTAGGAGCGCGAGCAAAAATTTAGGAGCGCACACACCAAAATCAAAGAAGCACCAATATATATTTTTTTTAATGTTTAAAGAAACTACAATATAACATTCCGCATTAACAATACAACTTTCTCCAACAAATGACAATTATTAAACAATATGAGAGTCTTGAGTTCATTGAAAAACAAAAGTTTCCACAACATTGGCTTTATGCCATATCTGGAGGCCAGGATTTAAAACTGGGTCTCCTTGCTCTCTGCCCTTCTATCCATCTCCTCACTGCGTGTGAGGCATCAAATATGTCCAGAGGACCCTCCACACTGATCCGAAACAAATCTTCAATTGTGTTAGGGTTAAATGCAGATCTTGCGTAAAGTCCTTTTTTTGCCTCAATATTGCAATATGAATCAGTTCACAGCGGTAACTTTGCTATTTGTTGCCTTATTATAACATAAGCAGACTTTATAATGAGTTGGATATGTTTGTTTTAAGATGGCCTATTCCACACGCCCAGGCGCGTCTCTATGACGAAAGATCGGTGCGGCCCAGTGCTCCCCTGAATTACTAACCCTGACTTGCACGCAATCATTCGCATAATTGACAAACAATCCTTCCAGGATATTCCTGGCTTTTTTAATGTTTTTTTGGTTTTTTGCGGTAACTTTGCCACTTTTTGAAAATGTCTTGGCAATTTTTTTTTGTCCGCGAGAAATTTGCGTGGATCGGTTGAATTTGCTTTAATAGTTGCAATCGCGACATGCAACTTCCTTGAGGGACTGAGCAATAGATTCACTCCGAGAACACGCCGGTACGGTATGGTACATTTCGGTACAGCAACAATCATTAATCTGGAAGTGTAATTTCGTGCATTTAAATCAGCGTGATTCAGAATTGCACACAGACGTTTCAAATGGTCTTATATTTTATTTAAACAAAACGATCATGAAGCGCCAGTTAGGGTTAAATGCAGATCTTGCGTAAAGTCCTTTTTTTGCCTCAATATTGCAATATGAATCAGTTCACAGCGGTAACTTTGCTATTTGTTGCCTTATTATAACATAAGCAGACTTTATAATGAGTTGGATATGTTTGTTTTAAGATGGCCTATTCCACACGCCCAGGCGCGTCTCTATGACTAAAGATCGGTGCGGCCCAGTGCTCCCCTGAATTACTAACCCTGACTTGCACGCAATCATTCGCATAATTGACAAACAATCCTTCCAGGATATTCCTGGCTTTTTTAATGTTTTTTTGGTTTTTTGCGGTAACTTTGCCACTTTTTGAAAATGTCTTGGCAATTTTTTTTTGTCCGCGAGAAATTTGCGTGGATTGGTTGAATTTGCTTTAATAGTTGCAATCGCGACATGCAACTTCCTTGAGGGACTGAGCAATAGATTCACTCCGAGAACACGCCGGTACGGTATGGTACATTTCGGTACAGCAACAATCATTAATCTGGAAGTGTAATTTCGTGCATTTAAATCAGCGTGATTCAGAATTGCACACAGACGTTTCAAATGGTCTTATATTTTATTTAAACAAAACGATCATGAAGCGCCAGTTAAATCACTTGATGTGTGGAAAAGGTAGCGCAGACGTTTGAGAGCAGTTTGTCATTCATAAAGCCAGCGTCGGCGTTAGACCTGGGCTAATATCCCTCCCTTTATTAACAATTAGTCCTGGCTAATTCTAGATGGTTCTATTTCGTTTCTCCTGACCGCCAGAGGCGGTGCTTTCAGCACATGGATATCCATCACACGAACATGCAGGTCGAGTAATAGTAACAACAAAGTCACCTGTGACCTGGGTGACGTCACCTTGTGACCCCGGCATAAAAGACCGGTGAACCCAGGAAGTGACCTCTTTTATCTTCTCGCGTTTTGCAGGTTGCGAGTTGGAAATCGGATTCTGGACCAAACGCGTGTTAGTTTCGTTACCCGTGGGGTTGGGGCTGTGCGTTACGCATCCCCCAACAAACTGCGTTTAATCCGTCGATTCTTTTTTCTTATTGTTTTGTTAGTATTACACCGTCAGCTGAGCGCTCTCGCTCGGTGGAGTTAGCTGTGTAGCCTTCAGAGACGGCGTCCTCGCCCCTGGAGGTCGGCTTGTTTCCTTCAAGTAAGTGGTTTTCATTTCATTTGGCTTAAAGCGGTGTTTATCGCCGCTGATTTGTTAATCGGTTCTGTGGCGCACGGCGCCTATTTTCGTTAGTATTACACCGTTAGCTGAGTGCTCGGTGGAGTTAGCTGTATCGCCCTCAGAGGCGGCGTCCTCGCCGCTGGAGGCCGGCTCGTTTCCTTCAAGTAAGTGGTTTTCATTACATTTGGCTTAAAGCGGTGTTTCTCGCCGTTGATTTGTTAATTGGTTCTGTGGCGCTCGGCGCCTATTTTCGTTAGTATTACACCGTTAGCTGAGTGCTCTCGCTCGGTGGAGTTAGCGGTGTAGCCCTCAGAGGCGGCGTCCTCGCCGCTGGAGGCCGGCTTGTGTTCCTTCAAGTAAATGGCTTTCATTTTATTTCACTTAAAGCGCAGACTGCATGTGCCTGAGCGAGGCTGCACGGACTGCCAGGCTGGCTAGGATGGATTCCCCATCCGACATCCCCCGGGTCTCGGGAGGACAGGATGTGGTGCCGGCTGCAGCAGCGGGGCCCAGCAAGCGCCGTGGGGCTCCCCCACGTTTCGCCACTGCCAAGTCGCTGTAGGCCCTGCTGGCTAATCTCCAGCCTCCGCCACGGGGCAGCAGTGTTCCCGCAGCCACCCCGCCTCCCTGGCAGCCCGACCGATTGCCATCACCACCCGTTCTGTCGCCGGCCGTTGATGCACGCGGCCTCGATAAGCTGTGGGTCCAGGCGTCGGAGAGCTTTGACTGCGGTGGGTCTGACGGTCACGACTCCACCTCTCCAGCCGGGTCCCAGGGCACTAGCCATGGCACCGTGACAGCGTCGGAAGGCGGACGCTCATCCATCCAGCTAACGCTGAGAGCTGCATTGGCCCGTTTGGGTTTGGACACGCCCCTGGTGGCCCTGTATCAGAGCACTTTTTTTAGAGGCTCCACACAGCCTTCCTCGCTGTCTGTTGGGCGGACCCCAGGCGCCTTTCCCACCTCCCCAATGACTGCAGGACCCTGGTAGCAATGCAGGATTCCCCCACCTACGGCCTCCAGCGGATGCCCAACACTGAGCCCTCCGTGGCTGCCCTCGTCCGTTCGCCCAACGAGGCTCTGCGGTCTGACGCCCGATGCCCCCGCGCTCAATGCCGTGTGACCGACGACCTCGTCGTGCGAGGATACGACACGGCGGCACGAATGGGCCGTATCGACAACTCCTTGTCCCACCTGCTGCTGGCCCTTGCCCAGACGCTGGAGGGGACGAGCGCGGCATCACGGGAGCTGTGCGACGCGGCGCTCCAGGCCTTTGCCTACTCGCCGCGGGAACTGGGCCGGCTGATGTCTTTCTCACCCACGCCCGCCAGCAGATATGGCTGGCGCAGTTCTCTCTGGCCGAGCCCGACCGGCGTGTGCTGCGCTCTCTCCCTGTTGTCCCCGGGGAGCTGTTTGGTGAGGCCGCCCAACAAGCCCTGGACCGGAGTGCCCCGACTCCGTCTCGGCCACGCACCCACCAGGAGACCAAAGGCGCTGCTGACTTTCGTCGCCCCACCACCTCCTGTACCCGCGGCGCTGCCCCCTACACCCAGTCCACTCCCCGTCGCCCCCCTGGCGACCGACGGGGGCAGTCTGGGCGGCGCTGACATCAGCGCGCCAGCGGTCTGCCGCTTTTCCAGCGGACAGCTCCAACGCTGGAGACCGTTGACCCCAGACCCCCACCGAGGGTTACCATATCTAGTTCTGCCGCCGACCGCCGCGTTTTCATGGGGTCAGATATACCACAGTGAGCCATCCGGGGAAGTCCCTCGTCCTCAGGCAGGAAATCACCACTGTCCTGGAGAAAGGAGCAATCTCTCCCGTCGACAGGCAGGGACAGCAATGCGGGTTCTACTCCAGGTATTTTCTGGTTCCAAAGAAGGACGGCGGTATCCGCCCGATCCTCGACCTGAGGTCTCTCAATTCCCACTTGAAGACCATGAGATTCCGCATGCTGCGTACGGTGGATGTCTTACACCACATCCAGGCCGGCGACTGGTTTGCCACCATCGACCTGAAAGACGCCTACTTTCATGTTCCCATTGCGCCACACCACAGGCAGTTCCTGCGGTTTGCTTCGAGGGCCAGGCCTTCGAGTTCAATGTTCTGCCCTTTGGGATATCGCTGGCACCCCTTGTGTTCACCAGTTGTGTGGCAGCGGCATTGGTACCACTTCAGGCACGAGGTTTGCATGTCCTGCCTAACCTAGACAACTGGCTCGTCTGTTCATGATCGGAAACTCAGGCCCACACTGACATCGCGATTGTGCTCTCACATGTCGCAGAGCTGGGGCTCAGGGTGAATTACCAGAAGAGCTCACTGGTGCCCAGCCAGGAGACGATCTTCTTGGGCATGCACCTGGATTTGAGGTCCTTGATGGCAACCCCCTCCCTGACCAGGGTCCACAACATCCGCCTGCTGCTTGGCCGCTTCAGACGGGGCAGGTCACTCGCCCTGAAGACCTTTCAGCGCTTGCTGGGCATGCTTACGGCGGCCTCCTCTCTGGTCCCGCTGGGGCTCCTGGACTTACGTCCGCTTCAGAGGTGGGTCAACAGTCTCCACCTCCACCCGGCGCTGCACGGGCACAGGTTTGTGCAGGTAAAAGATTCTTTTTGCAGACACCTCCATCCACGGAGGAGGAGGGCTTACTTTTTGCGGGGTGTTCCACTGGCCGCTATCCCCTTCACCACGGACGCCTCCTTGGGAGGTTGGGGTGCAGTCTGGCAATGCTGGACCGTCAGAGGCTGCTGGAGTCTTACACCATTTACAAGCTCTCGGGCACCCTCCACCAGTGCCCTCTACGCCAACAGATGGAGGCTTGTCTCTAACTGGTGCTTGACTGGGGGGGGGAGGAAGAAGGAAGGAGCCTACATGCTGCCCCCTGCCGACCCCTACTGTTCCTCCAGTCTCTGTTTGACAAGGGTGTTACTCCATCCACCATCAAGGTCTATGCAGCTGCCATCTCTGCTCAGCATGCCAGAATTGAGGGAAGGACCATGGGGTCCCACCCCTTGGTGGCACGTTTCTTGAAGGGTGCTCTCCGGTTGAGACCCCCCCGACAGGAGCGGATACCCACGTGGGATCTTCACTTAGTGCTGCAGGCTCTCTGCGACGCACCGTTTGAGCCCATGCTCACGGCAGACATTTCATGGCTCTCCCTGAAGACTGCCTTTCTTCTGGCCATTACACTGACGAGGCGCGTTGGGGAATTACACGCGCTATCAGTCAGTGGGGAGTGCCTGCAGTGGCACCCCGGCGACAGTGGGGTCACTCTGTGGCCTATCCCCTCTTTCCTCCCGAAGACCCTCTCTGCTACCTTTGTAAACCAGCCCCTTAGCCTTGCGGCGTTCGAGGCAGGCCATGGTGAGAGGTCGGAACTTTTGTGCCCAGTTCGCGCTCTCAGGGTGTACGTGTCCCGTACGGAACGCTTCCGTTGGAGTGACACACTTCCGTTGGAGTTTCTGTGCCACACAGGGCCGAGGAAGGGTCTGGTGCTCTCTATATAGAGGCTTTCCCAGTGGGTAGTCGAGGCCATATTACATGCCTACAGACACGGTGGCTTCCCGGTTCCTCCGGCTGTTCGGGCGCACTCTGCACGGGGCGTGGCGGCCTCATGGGCATCACTGAAGGGCGTACCCCTTTCAGACATATGCAGCGCAGCCTCCTGGGCGTCCAGCTGCACCTTCATCAGGTTTTACCGTCTTAATGTCGTCCCACATAACCCTGTGGTGACGGCTGTCATTCCAGGCCCGTCGCAGCAACACTGAGTACAGGTAGGCACTCCTCATGACCTGGTTGGTATTAGTCATCCATGTGCTGAAAGCGCCGCCTCTGGCGGTCAGGAGAAACGAAATAGAACGAGGGTTATGTAGAGTTTCGGATGACCGCCAGAGCTTGGCAGTCACTCGGAGTGTACACGAGAAGATTTGCCAAGAGGTCACTTCCTGGGTTCACCGGTCTTTTATGCCAGGGTCACGGGGTGACGTCACCCAGGTCACAGGTGACTTTGTTGTTACTATTACTCGACCTGCACGTTCGTGTGATGCATATCCATGTGCTGAAAGCACCGCCTCTGGTGGTCATCCGAAACTCATAGAACCGCGGTTATCTACATAACCCTCGTTTTCCTTTATTAACGTTTTCCATTTCAAGAATAACCAAGTGGCAATTGAAGACACGGCTTCTCTCCCCCATGCGATCTGTAGGCCTACTGGGCTTCAGTACAGAGAAATAATTTAATTGTAATTAGGTCTTTGTACCGGCACTCGGCGATGTTTCAGAACTCTTCAGCGAATGAGGGTAATTCTGGTCACTATACCGTGGTTTCGTCCGTTTACATTTTTCAATCAGACAGCTGTCCATTTTTCACAGCGAGTTGCTTGACCGTGCTGCAAAGAAAGGTGTACGTACTTGTCGACGAAATTACCTTAATTCGCTGAAGAGCTCTGGAATGCCGTCGCCGAGTGCCGGTGCAGATCTAATTATGATTTAATTATTTTTCTGTACTGAATGCAGCCCATTATTTTGTGGCTTTTAGATTGCATGGGTGAGAGAAGCCTTGTCTTCAATTGCCTCTTGATTATTCTTGAATTGGAAAACGTGTTCATGAAGGAAAACCATCTAGAATTACCCAGGACAAATTGTCAATAAAGGGAGGGATATTAGCCCCGGAATTTTCAGGTCTAACACCGCCTCTGTATAAAGCGTTGAACAATTTTTGAGTGGCCAGAAAAATTATTTAGATCTGAATTTATCCCATTATTTCGGCGTCAATTGCTCTCACGGAGAGAGAAAACCGTAGCTTCGATTGCCAGATGATTATTGTCAAAATTGGAAAACGTGTTAATAACGGAAAATAACTGAGTACAAGCCGGGAACAATCCTTGACGCAAAGGCATGGTCCGGGCTTCACCAATTATCACTTCCAGAGACGCTACTGCACACGCAATTGTTTTCTAATTTCTGCATTTTCAGGAAAACATTGCGTGTACTTGCAAATATATAAACGTTTACTGGGTCTAAAGACGCGCTGTAAAAAATGGTAGGTTAATGATTTTTGCAGAAAGGATACTGTAGATATGAGAGGAGAGACCGAGATGGAGATTTTAGGGCTGCGCAAACCCCGAGCCGCGAGGCAGCATATTTTGATAAGTTGTAACTATTAACAGAACACCGGACCTACTCGTTTACGGACACGTGTCACAGTATTTTTTGTGTTTCGTGCTTTCTCCATGTTTGGAATGACGTTCACGTTTAAAGTATTTGGACTCAGTAGATAACGTGCTGTTAACAGCGAGATTCGGGCCATTATCTTTACAATGAACACGGTGCACTTCACCTTATTATAACCTCAGCCATTCAAAATTTTGATGCAACTCTTTGCGAAAATAATCAACTGATTTCGCCGCTGCTTCATCTGAATCACCATCATGATTTTCAGTAACTTTTGATACCGACTCAACCTTTTTGACGTTAACGGTACCAAAAAAAAAACAAGTAGTCTTCCATTGCTCTTCGTTTCATTTTCAGTCCAACTCTTGTGCATAGCTACAATAGTAACTCTCATTCCCGCGAAATGGATTGTTTGACGGCTAATATTAACCATTCTTGAATCACTACTGAGGTTTACGACGTCAACCTCCCCTTTGGGTTGGTCAGAATGGTTACTGTCAGCTCGAGGGAACACACTGGGTGCGCTCGGCTGCGTATGCCCAGTAGATTCATGCGCTGCTCCAAGACATACGCCTATGGAGTTAAATTACTGCCAAAACCTTGTATACAAACCGAACATGTTTTACAAATGCACCACGATTCACAAACAAATACAATGTGATTTGCAAATATAAAAATGATTCACGTGCAAACAAAGTGTGGTTTGCAAATATGAAAACGATTCACGTACAAACAAGGTGTGATTTGCAAATATAAAAATGATTTGTAAACAAATAGAGTGGTTTGCAAATACAAAACACCATTAACAAACGAATGTTTTCAGTTTTACAAATACAAAACGTACCGATTACAAGTATACGACGAGAACCATTTCCTACAAGTACAAATCACTTTTGGCAGTTTTCTACCGCTGACATGGCGTAAAGGATTTTCTCACAAATGTCCTCACTGTTATTGTCCCTGTTAAACAGCAGGTGGGGCTATGACTCAATATCCTAGATCTCTACACCGTGAAGTTGAACAGAATAGAGAACGGCCGCCAGCGACAACCGTGGACATGAGGATGATGGCTGAGGCTAAATAAAAACGCAGTGTCTACGTGTTCGAAATAACTCCGTGTCCGACAGTGGGATGGTGTCAATATAACTCCGTGTCCGACAGTCGATTATTGTTTTTAATCTCTTGAAGTCTACTGAATCTTTTAGATAGCCTATTAAACGTGAATGTTTGATCAGATGGCTCAGTTCTTCAAGATGGGTACCCAATCAATGTTTCTGTTTAAGCTCTGCTCAATAAAGTGTTCTGATTGATAGTGATATATTTTTATTTTCCATTTCGTTATAAATCTGGGCCCGTATTCACAAAGCATCTTATCTTAGCGCTAGGAGTACTCCTAATTCGCGCTAAAACATTTTATGTCGGAGTAAAATCTGAAAAGTAATTCACAAAACCGCTGAGAGCAACTTTTAGCCATCCGAGACACCGAGGGTAACGCTGCAACGATCTGTTGGCTGATATTATCCCACGCATACCGCTTGGATTTGCTGTTCACCCCCGAGCCAATTTTCCCTCTGATTAGGTTACATGCTTTCGCTCCAGCACCAACTGGCCCAGCAGCAGTAACTGGTCTTGGCTCCAGCTGGGCTTTCGCGTCATTTTTGAACTTGCATCCATGACAGTTTAGGGCAAACAAACTTAAACGGCTCGACATTTAAATGATCGCAACATATTCTCATTCTCATCGGGTAACAAGTAGCAATTGGGGCAAGTGACGCGTTTCATTAAGAACTTGTTTAATGCTATTAATGTTTTTACAATTATCTCTTTCCTATGTACGTTTATTTGCCTAGAGCGTGATATGCGGGGACCGTGCATTGCAATTTTCAAAAGTGCTCAATATGCTATTATCTTAAACCGAATCTAAAAAAACCAATGCTTTGTATGTTAACAATAACTTGCTTAAAGGTAACCGTGTTTTAAATTATAAAGATTGAAGGGAAGAAAATTATTTTAATGTCAATGTTAAAGTTAAGGTTAGGCTTAGGGTTAGGGCAGTGTTTAAAAAGGGGATTGTCGTACCTCTCTACTTTGAAATGCATTTGAAAACTGCCGAACCCGTAACAACTGCCATTATTTTATTGGACAAACCAGTCCCTTGGACTATTTTCTAATTTTTTCCTCCATGGGTTGTATGTGGGATATTTTTTTCAATGGGTTGCCCTGCCACCAAACAACCAATCACCGTGCTCATTGTTCCAAGACTCGTGCATGAGAATTGACATCAGCCATAGCAACGGAGATTACTCCCGCCTATCTCAGAGCTACCCCTATTCTAGGAGTTACCAATTTTCTTCACTAAAAGTTGCTCTCAGCGGTTTTGTGAATTTTAAGATTGTTTTATCATAAATGTTTTAGTGCGACTTAGGAGTAGGCCTACTCCGAGCGCTAAGATAAGATGCTTTGTGAATACGGGCCCAGATTTATAACGAAATGGAAAATAAAAATATATCACTATCAATCAGAACACTTTATTGAGCAGAGCTTAAACAGAAACATTGATTGGGTACCCATCTTGAAGAACTGAGCCATCTGATCAAACATTCACGTTTAATGGGCTATCTAAAAGATTCAGTAGACTTCAAGAGATTAAAAACAATAATCGACTGTCGGACACGGAGTTATATTGACACCATCCCACTGTCGGACACGGAGTTATTTCGAACACGTAGACACTGCGTTTTTATTTAGCCTCAGCCATCATCCTCATGTCCACAGTTGTCGCTGGCGGCCGTTCTCTATTCTGTTCAACTTCACGGTGTAGAGATCTAGGATATTGAGTCATAGCCCCACCTGCTGTTTAACAGGGACAATAACAGTGAGGACATTTGTGAGAAAATCCTTTACGCCATGTCAGCGGTAGAAAACTGCCAAAAGTGATTTGTACTTGTGGGAAATGGTTCTCGTTGTATACTTGTAATCGGTACGTTTTGTATTTGTAAAACTGAAAACATTCGTTTGTTAATGGTGTTTTGTATTTGCAAACCACTCTGTATTTGTTTACAAATCGTTTTTATATTTGCAAATCACACCTTGTTTGTACGTGAATCGTTTTTATATTTGCAAATCACACTGTATTTGTTTGCAAATCGTTTTCATATTTGCAAACCACACTTTGTTTGCACGTGAATCATTTTTATATTTGCAAATCACATTGTATTTGTTTGTGAATCGTGGTGCATTTGTAAAACATGTTCGGTTTGTATACAAGGTTTTGGCAGTAATTTAACTCCATATACGCCCATCTTTATTTAAGCTGCAGCGGCTGGCATGCCTTCTGACTACCAAATGTACCGGAAAAGAGGCAATTAATTGGGGAAAAAGCGGTCGCACAGGTGCGACTATTTTAATTCGAAGGTCGCACCGTGTTAATTTTGTTCGCAATTTCGAGCCCTGCTCATACACACACCACAGGAAACGCATTTAACCTCACCCCGGTGTTCGCTGAATTAAACTCCTACAAACACCATGGAACTGAATTGACAACATTGACATCACTTAACCCTAAACCCGGAGTTCGTTACATCTGTACATATTAGCCTACAACTACGTCAACATCTCCCTAATTACAATGGTAAGCACTTTTAAAGACAAAGCATTCAGCAGCATTCCCGTTTTTCTGACCCACAAATTTAACTATGTTTGCAAGCACATGTACTAATGGGCAATTACTTGACATTCATGTTTCCTATTTCAAAGTGGGTGGCAATATTTCAACTAGGTTTGACAGTGAGAGGCTAAATGAAATTTTAAAACACCTTGTTCTGAAGCAGCCACTGCGTTCACCACTCTTCCAGTGGGGGAGGGGTAATGCGTCTGCATGCGCTGCAGGGTATTCCGGCAACACAGAGCTGCCCCTGGATGCCTGTCTGTAAATCATGCCGCCGGAAAATAAATCGGCGAACCCATGCGCGATTCGGCCAATGCCGATTCAAGTAAAAAATGCAAATATCGGCCTAATATATTGGCCGGCCGATGTATCGGTCGATCCTTAGTCTTCTACGTCATTTTATTCACATTTCCCAGCAATCCTGCGGGACATATTTAGGATTGCTGGTAAACTTGAGATCTCCAATAGGATTTAGGATAAGCCCAATTTTCCACTGGTTTGACTAAAGCAGCTGTATTTGACAGACCCATATATGGATCCGCAGGTTTTATGGGGTTAAAAAGGTGTAAAACTTGTATTCTCGAGAGTAGATGGTATGTATGGATCCCAGTTGAGTTTTCTTATCTTCTCTGAAAGTCTGTAGGCCTTTGATCTGTTGCAGTGCTTCTGACAGTGACTCCCAATCCATTATCATCTCTGCCGATATATAACCAAGCCCTAACCAGTAGTATCATTCGGCACATAATGGGTTAAACCCTAGATTTGCAGACTGGCCCATATTTAACACTCATTTGTCCATATTGGGGCACTGAGGCCAAACTGTTGCATAGCAACCAGAGACTGCCAAATCCCGCCTGTGCTCAAGCTGATGCCCTAATTGGATGTGGTAGGCAGGGTATTGCTGGCTGTGGCCGGTTGTGATTATATTGATTTGTCCTCTCCGATATCATCATTTCCTCATTGAGTGCAAGCATACGGCTGTGAGGAGGAGGGGCTGGCTGGCTTTAGCGGTTTTTCTCAGAGTGGAACAAAATCCGAAAATCCCAAAATGCTCCCATTGCATAAACCTCCCTAAGAGCTTCGGGGTCACACATGGGAGGTGTGACCCCGAAGAGTCACATCATCTGTTTGCCTTCCCTTAAGGTCAGAGAACATTTACTTTTGCTGACACTGGCTTCTTGCTGATGTGCCTGTCCTCAGAACATCGCCCAGTCCACTGTATTGAGCAAGAAAAGCTGAAACCACAAAATGGTGGACCTCACAGAAACTCACCAGGAGGTTTATTTGATTATTTCATTCTGTTCAGATTATCTGACTGGTCAGTGCTCTTGAATGATCATCTGTTGTAGATATGCCCGAGTTCATCGGAGAGGCTAATTTAGGCATAATATTTTAGCTGTGAGTAAAACTCACACAAACTGAGGGATCATGCATACTCCTCCACTGAGGATCCAGACCAGGACTCAACCCTGGGACCCAACTGCTGCAGTACCACGAAAGTCACATGAAATGAGCTGCTCGTGGATTTAAGGCATACTCACTGACTGACCCCCTGATTTCGGAGGCATCTGACTTCAATGTGATTTTTTTATTTATTTTTTTTTTTTTCTTTTTAAAAAAAATCCTACTCATTAGATTTCTTCAGTCCTTTGAGCTGATTGCTGGAGATACAAACTTAATCTGGGGGTGTTGTCACTAATCCATCCCAGACTGAGTTTTCAACGGGTGGTGTCTGTCTGTCTGCCTGTCTGTGTGCATGTGTCTGCTTGTCTCACCCTTGGTGGTCTGCCTCGGTAATGGTCTCTAAATTCCACCACTTCTCCCTACGCTTGATTGGCCTCCTTCCCTCCTCTCCCCCTCTGTTATCTCTGTCAGTTCATCTGAAAAACAAATACTCAACAAACTGTGCTCTGTTTTCGTGGACTCTAAACTATGGACCATGTCATACAATGCACCCCCCTCAAATCACAACAGCCAAACAGCCACTTCCCCAAACTGCAGTTTAATCTCTCCCAGAGAGAACAGACCAGAATTTTTCACCGGACCAGTTCGAGTGCTTCACCTCTGTATTTGAAATGAGAAATGAGCAAAAAAGTTATTAACGAGTAATCCTAATTAGTTAGCACTGGCGCCTCACAGCAAGAAGGTCGTGGGTTCGAATCCGGCCTGGGGCCTATCTGTGTGGAGATAGCATGTTCTCTCGGTGTTCGCGTGGGTTTCCTCCGGGTACTCCAGTTTCCCCCACCCACAAAAACATGCATCACAGGAATGCTCTTACCAGTATCCCTGACCAAGGTACTGGCTTTAGAACTGGAGTTGATCCCCGGGTGCTGCTCTGTGGCTGCCACCTCTCCTAACAATAGGATGGGTCAAATGCAGAGGACGAATTACCCCACGGGGTTCAATAAAATGTATCTCTATCTCTCTCTCTGATGTGGAATGTCACCTGGTCCTCTCTGACATCCTTAAACAGACCAGTGTTGGGAAGAGATTGCGAATATTGCGGTCTGTTCTGTACTGAGCCTGATGACTGAGCTGTCTTTTGGTTTCTCTGAGTGCACCTGAGGTAAGTACCCACCCTTGAGACACCCGTAAGGCAGGTATTGAGAAGAGACACTCCTGTAGATCAGCCGTATAGGGCCTCTATTCCTGGAAAGAGTTTTTTACAGAATGCTAATTCCACTGGAAGATTAATTAGTGTAATCAGATTAGGAATTGGAAAAACAAAAACGGCACCTCCTGGCAGGGATGATTAGTGACCTCATCTTTTCCGTGAATGAGTGGTTGAGATTTTTTTTTCCCTCGGCAACAACATTTTATTGAAATTTGGCTTGTTATTCTGGTAGGTTTTTGAATTGACTTGACATTCGTGTGCTGGTAATGGGTGCGGTCTGATCGAGAGAGGTGAAACGTAAAGGGTCACGTTCAGATGACGAAGTTAGATTACTGTTAATTTCTGTTCTGGTTTGTATCATTCTGTGGTTGTTTACTAGACGCACTTATCTTGTGGATCGCACCAGGCCAGCTGCACGAAGAAAGTGCATTAAACACACATCAGAAGGGAAATGAGAAAAAGCAGATGCACAGGCCCTGAGTGATCAGCCGCGAAGCTGGAACGCGCATAATACAAGCATGTGGTACTAATTCGGTTCAAGCTCGGAGTACAAGAGCTCCGTGCACCATCTCTGGAGTCTATTAACACATACAATGCCCTAAACTTCAGCCTTCAAGCGCATTCTGGTTTTATCCCCTTGACATATAATGTGGGGGGGGGGGGGGGGGTGGATATAGCTATTGCTGTGTTCCTTTGTCTGTTCATCTGTGTGTAAACTTTTTTTGCCCGTAGCTTTACTTGAAAACTATTTGATATTTTTCCATAGAACTTGGCACACACGTCAAGCATATGCTGAAGGTAGTGCATCTTGCCTTTTTGGAATTTTATGTCGATTGACCACAAGGAGACCCCATGAAAACAAACTTTACATTTTGGGTGATAACTTTTGAACCATAGGTCCCTTTTTTGCAGATTTTGCGGGTCCAGACGAATCTATCCATAGAAACTACTCACTTTTGCTTATGGATAGCTTTTCCATTGTTTATCATTTTTTGTAAAATCTCAAGATCTCCCTCCTCCTGGACGGTGTGACCAATGCTGACAAAATTTGGTATACAGCATCTTCAGACCAAGATTTTTCAATTTAATTAACACATTTGATTCATTAAATAATGTGGCTGCAGTAAGCTAATGAATTTATTGGGCATGGCCTCTGGATATAATGAGCTCTAATTCCTGAATACTGTATCAGATCATCATCAAACTTTAGATCCCTGTTTCACAGACCATTTGCGCATCATGTCAGACATCATATTCTGAATGGCAAATGATGCGTGAAGTCCCTGCTGTCCTGTTCCACACTTTCCATGTAACCTGCCACGTCCTAGATGAAATTGGACAAATCCCTCTGTCTTCCTTTTGACTCTTGAGACTTCTCTCAAACCAATAGGCATGCATTAAAAAACCCTTTATCTGATGTAATTCCTCGTCTTATGCCCATACGGCCGAGGGTACTTTAGCATTGCGTTCTATGTCATAGAATTTTTTGCACTGCATCTTCAGACCAGTGTCTTTAAACAATTTATGAAGACAAGTGGTATGTTTGAAAATGTAGCCAGAGTAAACCAATTAATTCTGTGGGCATGGCCTCAGTTGATATAATGAAGTCTGATGCAGTCAGATCATCACAAAATTTATCAGTTTGTTCGTTGGGCAAGTTGAAGCTGAAGTCTATAAAATTTGATGGAATAGATGGCTAATGGGTGGTACTGTAAGATTCAACCACATATAGTTTCCAATATTTCTTCAACCATATGATCTAAATGGTTCTAGTTTTGGGCCATGTCATGCAGTAATGGAGTTACAAAATTGGTGCATTTTGTATCATAGCTCCAAAACTAAGTAAGAGAGTTAGAATTTAAATGGCTTTGCCTAGGTCATCAGTTGTACTTCAAGCAACAAAACAGCTAATTTTGTTAATTTCATTTATTTTGCGTGAAAATGGCAAAAAAAAAAACTGGTCGGTAACAGAGTTACAAATTTGTCTCTCTGTAGACACGGCTCAATGGCCGTGGAATCCCTCTTCCAATGTACCATGTAGTGCATAATGCACAAGGTGCCTCTCATTGGGAAACCTTGCATCCTATAAGCAGTGACATCACAGAAGGACAGATTTCATAGCCATTGTAGTAGGGCAGGTTTTATTTCAAGTAATTGTCGGTTAGTTTCATTGGTGCATTCATCTTGGAAAATGTTGATGGCATTTAAATGCCAGCTAACATTCTCAAAGCTCGTGAAACAAAAAAAACTAAACTTATGCCGTCGGAGGCGACGGCTTGGGGTATATCCCCGAACGCCCCAATCCTCCATCTCCCCAATCCTTCAATAGACCTTGAATAGCCATTCTGCGTCAGGGGATATAATTAAATGTGTATGATGTGGGAGCCCTGCATTCCACTGCTTCTCATTGCCTCCTGATCGCAGGACACGTTGGGGGCCGATTTGCAGGTCAGGTGCACAGGCCTGAGGACTTCTATTCTACGTTTCACTCAGTGTGTATTACTACCTGGCGGTGAATAAGCACAAGGGAGCCTGGGGCCTTCATGCTAAGGTGAGATAGTGAAGCCCAGACAGTTTTCATGTGGAACTTCAACAGTTTTAAAGGTCCGGCATGACTGTCACACACCTGCAGATTATTGAAAGATCACAGGTCGATGTTTGTTTACAAAAAAAAGCCTTTTTTTTTTTTTAAATGAATGAAGACCTTTTGTTGCCATGGGACAGGGTTTAGAAGAAGCTGGCCAAAGAGGTGATGTTGCTATAGTAACAACAAGCACTGCCCCTTAAATGTCAATGCTAAATGTTGTCTAACGGCCAGCACTTTGGGACGCAACGATTTACATTAATTAGCCTTTAGTGGAGTTACCAGTTGCAAATTTGCATTACAGCGGTTATTCAGCTCACACTTTTACCCAGAGTGACTTGCATTTGCTTAGACCATGCAGGGGCCTGTTCCCTATGGAACAGTGTGTGTTTAAGGGCCATTCTCAAGGGCCCAGCAACTGCACTGGTCTTATTGTGCCTGCCCTTGAACCACTAACCTAATGAGTTAGTCAGATGTGCTACCTTCTTGGCCTTCCCCAAAAACGGGCCCACTGAAAGAGTCTACTGGACCTGCGGTCAGAACTTCAGCAGTCCTCTCAGACCTGCGTGGTGCTGTATAGACTACCTTTCACAAAGCGCTATCATCCAAGCACTGGGAAAGCCCACAGCTGCCATTATGAGGTTTTAGTGCTTCGCTGTAAAGGTGATTGAAGAGCGGAAGTGAAGAAGCCCGCTGCTCTGAGATGGAGGGATGAATATATTCTGTTGACTTGCACACTCCTCTTTCACAGGGTGTAATGGGTTGATGATCGTTGTCTACAGTACCAGTTAAATGTTTGGACACACTTTGCTAATGTCACAGCACTCTGTTTTTATTATGCCCCCGCCCTCGAAAGAGGAAGGGGGCATTATGCCAACACCATGTCCGTCCGTCGTCCGTAAACTTTTCGTTTCCGTGGGATAACTAAAGAATACCTCGTCCGATTGATGCCATTTCATGGTGGCGTATTGGGGGTGGCTAGAGGAAGGTTCCTTTCGAAAACCAGTATGGTGCGATATTCAATATGCTCGCCACAGCAGCCATCTTGATTTTCTTTTCCGCCCGATAACTAAAGAATGCCTTGTCCGATTAATGCCATTTCATGGTGGTGTATTGGGGGTGGCTGGAGGAAGGTTCCTTTCGAAAATCAGCGTCGTGCCATATTCAATATGGCCGCCACAGCAGCCATCTCGATTTTCGTTTCCGCCCGATAACTAAAGAATGTCTTGTCCGATTGATGCCGTTTCCTGGTGGCGCATTGGGGGTGGCTGGAGGAAGGTTCCTTTCGAAAATCAGCGTCGTGCTATATCTAGTATGGCCCCCACAGCGGCCATCTCGATATGCCCTTGATCAACATACAGGCGGGGGCGTTGCTCTTGTTGGAGAAATTTAAATGACTGAACTTCTCTCCATGATTTCGAATGGAATCAGGTAACAGGTAAACAGTCAGAAGTTAAAGAATAATTTACATGTTCGAATAGTGTACAAAATTATGGAATTCTCAAGACACCATATTTTGCAAAGTAAACAGACAGACCAGCTCCTTCATTTACAATTGTCGCAATAAAGTCTAGCTGTTTTGGGACTTACTGGCGAAAAAGGTCACTGAGAACCAAACCACAAGTGCAGCTCATATTTAGGAAATTAAGCGACCGCTTTGCTGCCAAGTCATTATAGCCATGTTACTGCCCGAATAATTAAAAAAAAAAAATGCAAGTACTCAGCATTCATGACACAAACTGCTGGTAAGTTTGTGAAAGGAACGGGCTTAGACTCCAAATGCAGTTCAGCATTGGCAGGGCGTTTATTAGGATTAATACAGCTCATGGTCAAAAACAGAAACAGATCGATAGCCAGGCAAACCGGGTAAGGCAGAATAGTCAGAATCAGTCAGGGGCCAAGCAGAAATATTCGGAAACCAGAAAATCTATCCGCACAAAGACAGTAACAATAGGGGTTGAGCTAAGGGAATGGAAGGGGAAGGAAAAGGGAATTGGATGGGATAAGGGAATAACACAGGAGGATCTAAACAGATGGGTACAAAATGGGCATTAGGGAGAACGAAGTACTACGCAATCAACCAGCAATCAAACAACGTAATACAAACAATCAATAACGAGACTTACTGGAGAATTCACAGAAAACGAGCAATCAACAATCGAAACCAAGAAAGCGCAGAAACGAGACTTAACCAAAGTGAGCTATGGGAAGAAACGAGTCGACAAGGAGCTGCCGAAAAAATGCGTCTTTAAAAACACAACCTAATCAGTGTAATCCCAGCTAGAATGCAGGACAGCTGTAGAGGGAGGCGGAACTAGAAAAGCAAGGACGGTGATAGGAAAGCGAGGGGAAACAGGTGGAGTTCTAACTCTGATCTAACTAATCACCCATGCCTCGCTAACTATTCTTCGGTGCGAATAGCCAATGAGAACAGCCAGAGAGAAGAGAGTGGAATTACCTCACCGAAGCATAGAGAAGAGAGTGTGAAGACTGACAAGACGCCACAAGACGGAAACAAAAGGAAAACGTTCAAGACTAAAGACAGCGCAATCGTAACAGAAACATACATACTCCAAACGAATAAATATAAATAAATAGCAATAAAAACAAACATACAATTCAGCGATTTCTAACAGTTTGATAGATTTCAGAATTAGATCCTTTTTTTTCCAAAATACAGGATGCTTATTTCTTTATTTAACACGCTTTGTCAGAAAACTGTGGGTATGTCCAAACCTTTGACTGGTACTGTACATTTCGGTATTTGTGAATTGATGGCTGTGATTGTGTGTCTTTATGCACTTGCAACTCTGTGTGTGTTTGTGTGTTTGTGCCAGCGTAAGGGAGGCTAATCGTGATGCACAGTCCTCTGTCTTTAATATTAATTTAATAATGTCATAAATATCGATATGGGGGAAAAACGGCACATGTAACAGTGAGTGTGAAAGAGACGGTGTGAAAGTGTGTGAGAGAGCTAGCTCATCATGGATCAGCA
This sequence comes from Gymnothorax reevesii, assembly GCA_029721435.1. NCBI lineage: Eukaryota > Metazoa > Chordata > Actinopteri > Anguilliformes > Muraenidae > Gymnothorax > Gymnothorax reevesii. Next base: position 39,992,639 of record CM056585.1, read on the forward strand.
GTAGATCTTGTTTTCTTTCCTTGAAAAGACTGGAATGGATAAATTCTCGATCCTGTTTATGGCCCACTGAGTCAGACCTGGGGGTCCCAGCATCCCAGAGTTATGTTCTCTCTCCTGTTGAAATGAGGTGTTATGGCGGGTGGGGGGGTTGTGTAGATTTGGGTTGGATGGGTGTGAGCAGGCACATGTGGGGCTCACACAGGCCCTCTACCTGATTAATACTGCAGACTGGACCCCCTGCAGTGCGTGCGTCTCACTGCCAGCTGCTGCCGGGCTTCCTGAGCTTGTCCTCACTGCGGGAAGTCTCAAACACGGGTGAGAGGGAGGGTTTATCTTTGCCAAAAAGCCTTCCGCGGGTGATTCGTGTTTAGAGTTTAATTGTAATTGCATTAAAACCAAGTGGTGCCATAGACCCACACCCCTCCCTCACTGCCGCCTTCTGCAGTGCACTGCTGATAACTTATTGCAGTTCTGTCTCCAGATCAGTGCCGCCATTTTCTGTTAGTGCTTTCATAAACATAGATTAAACTTACTTCTTGGCTGAATTGAGTCCCCCCCCAAACAGAGAATCTCTATTCTAAACTGGAAGTGATCCACAGCTGGGGAAAATTTTCGTGTAAACTGGCTCTATTCGCCCAAGCACCTCTGTTCAGTGATTGCTTACCCATAAGCCTCTGCCTGGCAATGCGGGAACCTGCCTGTAACAGGGGCGTAATCCTGCTATAGTCCTTATTCAACGCTGCAGCTTGTAAATTTACTTAAGGCTGTGACCCTGGTCAGGGTGATGGATGCAGAGACTGGACTGAAATGTGCGCTCCGGTTTGCCTACATACATCACCATCTGACCATCTGTGACCCTGCAGCATGTTTACGTCTCTTTATCCGGCGGCTGTGTAAAAGGGTGTGTCATTCTTTCGGTTGCTGATATCCTGCAGCTGACATGCAGCTCGTGCTGCTTTAGGCTCAAATGTAACTGATCTCAGCTCTGATTGGTGTCTGATTTCAGGGCTGAAACTCGATACCGATGGCAGTCCCTGTTAGTGCGTTTTAAGGTGTCCTTTTATGAGGTCATGGGAAGTGTGCGGGCTGGCTGGCTGGCTGGCTCTGGTGTGTAAATCAGAGTATCGATCAGTGTTTCCCCAGGCTCTCCTCTCCCATCTCACTCGCGCTGACAGGCTTTTCATTTGGGGGCAGGTGATTCCTCTGTGGGGCCTTGGGCAGCCGAGAGGTCTCCTCCCAGAGGAGTTCTTTGTGGAGTACATCTCATCTCCTCTCTGTGCCACCCTCTGGGCTGTTCGTGTCCGCTCTGTATTTCTTTATCATTTCACTGCCTCAGAAAATTTGCCTTTGAATGTTCATGAGTCTCCATTTTCTCACTTTTCTAAATTACCGGCGATTCACGGTGCAGAGCCTAGAGGCTATTTATTGCAGTAGTCAAAGTAGAATATTTTACTACAGGAGCTGAGACTGTTTCCATCACATTTGTTCAGGTTACTCCTCGTCTCTATAGTACTCAGTATTGGAAATTTTCCTCTGTTTTCTATTACAGTTTATCTGTCAGGCAGTAGCTCTCTCTGAATGATCACTATAGCAGCATAGTGCGCTCAGGGCTAAAATCACTGCAGTGTTCCTCCAGTGTTTCAATAATGTGTTGCACATCTTACTACTGACACCTCTGTGCAAAAAAAAAAAGAAGGCCAAGCCCAAAATGGCGTAATAGAATGGTCTTAACGACTAATCATTGGCCAGAAAATTAGCAAGGATTAAACTAATGCACTCCTGAGACCTGAGCCACCATTTGCTCATTAACTTTTGCTGCAGTGAACTGTTTTGGGAAAAAGCTGGAAACTGCTTCATTGTGAAAAGTCAATTATAATGCTTTGGAGAACCAGAGAATATTGCAGAGAGGCTTGCTCTTCGCAATAGGAAAGTTATTTTCTAATAAGGAAAGATCAGATGTAATTTTTTAAACTCCTCTTTCTCTAAAAAGCTGTCCACCATTTTACCTACAAGGCTTAAACATTTAAGGTGCAAATTCATCAAATTTTCTCAAACTAGTCTGGTTTGCATTTGACAAAACCGGTTCATGTATAGTATCCTGCTAATTAAGTGCCCCAAATTTGCCGCTAATCTTATCGTGCCTTTTATTGAGGTCTGAGTGGAGATTTTTGAAGACAAAATGGAGATGAATTAATATTTGCCAATTAGCAGATGTAACGTAACAGGTGGTGTTCCAGACGCGGAAATCAAGCTGAAAACAATGGACAACTAGATGTCAAAGAATGTTATTTTCCATAAATTGATGAAAACAAATAGTTTTCACATCATTGGGGATAAGGAACAATGCGACAATCAGCCTGTAGGCATGGTGCACCAAAACTAGACACTGCTCACTGAGTTTTATTAGGCCACGCCAAGGAAAGGTGTCTGAAAATAGGTAGCTTCCATGCATGATGACAAACATGGAATCTTCATCCGACAGTGCACTCTCAACAAGCAACGCGGCCCATGCATGTCAAATGAGGCCCTGTTTGCACAGCCAAAGCTTTTTGCTATTAAATTATTAAGCTACATGTGTCAGAGTTGTCATAGAAACTTCAATTTATTAATTTAATTGCAAAAAGCATTAGTATGCTAGCTAGAAAATTATTCATCCCATTGACTTGAACAGACTAGAAGCTTATGCTTTTTTGTTCTCCAACTTGCAGCTCCTGGTATCGTTCTGGTTTTGCTATCATGGACAAAGTTAAGATTTTACTCTTGGTCTCACGGTGGAAGATCAGTGTTGGGGTAGTTACTCTGAAAAAAATAATGCATTACACACAAGTATTTACTTTTTAAAAAAGGAATCCCTTACTTAATTTACTCACTGCTGAAAGTGAATGGATACCCTACTAGTTACATTACTTTTGTATTAATCAGCACCATCTTATGAAATTCGCCATAACTTACTTCATTAACCATATGTTAAAACCTGGCATGTGCCCAGATCAGCACAGATCTTTATTCTAGTAGGGACGACACACACAAGCTCTCTCTTTCATGCTCTTTAATACAGCAAAAGCCAAAAGCGAGTTTGTAAAAATCAGCCCAAACAGCACTTCACAGAAAAGTGAGTCAAGTCCAAGGCTACAGTACTGGTATAAGCACGCATGAAAAAGGATGTTTGATTTGTATTTCTGTCCTCGGTCTCAGTTGCCAATGTACTCAAAATGAAGAAGGGAACATTTTTCTGGGCTCCTGTCCTGCCGATGTTTGAAGAATTTAAAGTAATGCAAGTAACCAGATAATTTGTTAGTAACTGTTATGCGATTACTTAGGTTATCAAAGTAATGCTTTATAGTACTGTGATACTGATAATTTCAGTAATCAAAAAATTGCATTTAGTTGCGTTGTAATTACTCCCAACACTGGAAGATGGATTTAGTTTTGAGTCAGTTTTAGCATAAAACCGTTTCTACACTCATTTTAGGATGGGCTTATGAACCGGCACCCTGGGATTATTAACCAACTTTTCTGAGTAGAGAAAAGATGGGGAAAATTTGGGCCCAGAGCAGTTTGGGCGCAGCTTATTCGATGGCTTATTAAGTGGCGATTTGAGTAATTACTAACCCACAGTGAAATCAAGACCTTTTCTGTGACTCGGGATCTAGCTGATAAAAGCATTCATCAGTGAAGTGTTTACAGCAGTTCACCGGCCCTGATCTGGGCTCCATGAAATCTGCTCGTAACCGAGGTTAGGATCAGATTGGAGAAATTTTGCTAATGTCAACATGGCTACTGAGTCCAATGACATTGGCTTCATTCGATCGGTGCTTTCACAAAGTAATTGTTTTCTCTAAATGTTTCTGAATGATTTGATTGGTATCAGAAGCACAGAAATGCAATTGCTTTATTCACCAGTGAGAACACGCATGTGAATGGCAAATTTATATGGGATGGTATCATGAGTAGTATGGGAAAGAAAATATATTTAAGTACCATTATCCTAGTTCGGTGATTGTGCTGTTTCAAAAAGTCTTCCAAATTGGCTGAAATTTTATGATGGGCGAGAATGTGTGTGATTAGCATTAGGGATAACTGCAAACTGCCACATAGCTGGAAAAATACACAATCCATCCCCTCTTCTTTGCTTCTTGTTATTTTGTTATCGCACAACGACATGTTTTCTCCACTTCCTCTTCCTTAGGAGATTCCTCTGTTGTAGAAGCACCACTGTCTAGATCTCAAAGACCCAGCTGAGTTGCAGACTTGCCATCATTAACGATCTGTCTCTGCCCGGGTGGGCATTTTTTACTTCCTGGCAACTACCAGACCAGTCCAGTACAGCCATTGACAATGTGTTCTCTGCTGGTTAGATACCTTTCATGATGTCATTCCCAAAGATAGCCGATGATAAATTCTTTCTGAGATGATCGCGATTTGCAGTGATTAAAATGCAAATAAATTTGTGACTGTTGTTTATAATTTGAAAAGACCACTGCTCAAAGAATATATTTACTATCAAAGATTCCATGGTCCAAATCTTATTTTTCTATGAACAAGCACTTTAAAGAAATCATTGAGAGAAGCTGTCCCATACAAAGTTACTTTATCGATCTGTTTAGTGCTTGCTAATCTACTGACTAATGATGTGTTGTTAAGGTCATAAAAGGCTTCATATTTTGCCATTATGGGCTTGACCCATTTTTGCTCCGGAGTTGGAGACTTAACCGCAGAAAATGTTTGTGCCCTACAAAGCTAACCTCTCCTGGGCTCATTGTAGAGAGGCATTTGTTTTTGTTTATGATGCCTGTTTTTGGGCTAACTTAACACGCTCTGATTGTAAATGGGCTCCTCTGCTTTCCTGTGTTGAAATTCCTCACTTTGTTTTGTGAATATAATGATGATGCCATATGCGAATGAGTTCAAGTGGAAATTTGTTGGGTTTGCCGAGTCACGGGAATCCAATCCCACTCTCTCCTCCCCTCTGGCCTTTGGAGATTGTCCATGCGTAGCGTTCAGTGGGAAAACTCCAGCTTCGTTTCCATAGTTACTGCTCCACAGTGTATAACAGCCATTGGCTCTTAATGCAGCACAGGAACATGTGACCCCGCCTCCTCCCCATTTGGTGTGCATTCGGATTCTGTACGGTTTCTGTACCTGTCTGAAATGCAAACTGTCCCAGTGCTGCCTAAATCCCAATCTGCTGAGGAACCCATCTCGCCTTTCGCGGACAAAGCGTGTTGAGATTCAGTTTTTGAAAACTAATGAACGAAAATGGAAGTAGCTGCCCTGGTTTTTGATTGAGGAGGAAGTAGTTCAGTGGTGATTGTTTTTAATTTCTTTAATTTTCTTTTTAAAAAATGGTCTGATCCATCCACCCCAAAGTAAGAGCCTTTGAAGAAGTGTTTACTCACAAAATGTGAAGTTTGTTTGTGAGATCCGCAACAAAGATTCACAGGAGGTGGGAGTGCTACTTCAACACTGACTGATATTCCATTTGCTTCAGTGCTGATCCTCAGACTTTCATCGCTCTGGGAAATGACTGTTGAAGTAGTGCTGTCTGTTATATTCTGCCTTTCTACCTGGTCTGCATCCAGCCAGAACAAGGCCAGATCTCAGGGAAAGATGGCAGACAGTGCGGACGGTTTAAGCGTGGTGGTCTCAATACCTCTCCATATCTCTCGTGTGCGCGTAGTGTAATGTTAGTTTCTTGGTACTGATGTGGAGATTAGTGGAGAGGTTCATATGCAGCGTGTGGTGGGCTCATGCTTACCGGAAATAAAACAACACCACCACTAGGAACAACAACATGAGTTACAACAACCGCAGCTACAGGACAAACTGGAGCCAAACACTACAACAGCAACCTGAACTCTAACAACACAAACACCAGGTACTCCTGTAGCAGTAGCTTCCTGTTAGCAGGATACTGAGACCCTGAGCACCAGGATTTGCGTAATCCTCAGCTGTTGTGTCTTGGTTGGGCTGAGAACGCTGCCCCTGGGGTCATGCCCTGTCTGTGTATTTCAGTCCCTGGGATCTGGTCTCATTTAGCAGCCGCGGACTGTTTGAGCCTCATTTCTATTTACCATTCAGCCCTCTTCTTCTCTTTCCTCTCCCTCTTTCTCTTCCGCTCTCTCGTCCTCCTGCTCTCTTCCTCTCCCTCGCCCTCTCTCTCTCTCTTCCTCCCACCCTCTCTCTCTTCCTCTCTCTGTCCCTCTATCTCCTTATCCTTCCCCCTCTCGCCCTTTCCCTTGTTCTTCCTCTCCCTTTCTCTCCCTCTCACTCTCACAATTAGTAAAAGCATGGTTTGTTAAGGTTTCCACAGGAACAGGTGGCATTGTCTATTTTCCTGCTTCCCTGTTTGCCATAGCTATTTTACCAAGGCCCTTTATTACTCAGAGTTTACGTATGTTTAGCCTTCATTAGACGTGCCGGGATATTGTCTTACCACCGCAATTTTGAAAAAGTATACTCATCATGGAACATGCGAATACAGTCAAAAAGGATTGATTTGAAATGTCAATTCACCCTGTAATATATTGAGAATAGTGAAGGACATTATTTGATTTTCTAACATGAATTTAATTATGATGACTGCTACAGAGTCCCAAGAAATGTATTACATTTGACTGTTTACCCCGTTGTAACATCAGCATGTCTTTTAATCACATTCATTTGCCCTTTGTCTCCTAAGAGTGCCATATGGCACCTTCCCGTAATGCCTTCGTATTCCTGAGTGCGTTTTAGTTTCTTTGTTTTGACCAGTCAAAACCTGTTATGTTTCAATTAGTCACTATCTTGTCTTAATCCATCAAGCCATGTAGATGATATTTGCATAATCACATGGCATAGCTACGGCCAAAAATTTCAAGATTTTTGCCTATGATTTTTAGAATGGCATGTTTCGCCTGTCACAAATTAGTTTTGACTGCTTTGCCAACCATTCAGTGTACTATGCAATGGCACAGGAACTTCTGATTTTAAAGCAAGAATGAACTTTCACTGCTTTGACATTATTCTTTACATTTATCCTTGTTTTCTTTGTATTATAGATAATAAACCCTGTTGGTGTTTAGACAACCAGGCAGCTGCCTTTAGTGGCATTAGCATGCAAACATAAAATAATTTTTGAGCCGTCAAACAGAAGTTTTTTGTCAATATGTAAGTACTCTGGAGTCACGACAGATTGTCCATGATCTCTATCATTTTCACAATTAAAATTTATGATCAGATGCTAGTGCAATGTGTCTCCTACAACTTTTCTTTTACATTTATGAAATAAACCATTTCGTTGAGATTTAGCTTTCTATCATTAACTGTGTGCATTTTATATAATAGTTTGAATATGACTTTGATGCCATTAAATTCCATGTGCGTTCACAAAAATACCATATTTTCAAAAATTTATTTTGAGAAACTAAAGCAGAACACCACAAATTTTGGATTTGGTAATGACGGGCATCTAATCTTTCAAAAGCAGTCAATTTGCTGTTGTTGGATGGTGTAATTTTTTAGTATAAAATGTTAAAAATAGCACAGATGTTTCATTTCATTTTCAAGCCTTAATATTTTCTCCATAATTCATGAGAGAGGGTTAGAATTAGAATAAAAAATGCACAACATATATGGGAAGCTGTATGTGCAATACCAAATCCCTGTCTTTGAAATGAGGCTTTTTACAGTCCTTCAAATAAGCCACCACAGAGCGCAGAGTTTATTTTTCAAGCAACTTTAAGCACCCAAAAATATACAATAAACTGAAGGGACTCCTATATAAGTCCATATTCCTCAGGTTGTAGAGGAGTATTTTCACCCCTGAAAATTTGTAAAACTTAGCTGAAATACTTTTTAGCCTGCTTGGCCTAAAGGCCCAAGGGCCTTATGCTATGCTCGGGGTCTTTAGTGGTGGTCTGGTGTGCGTGCGTAAACCTTTGGCTTGTCTGCGCTCTAGTGTCTTCAGTTTTTGACTGATCCTTTTCATATTTCATATATGAAAATGTATATGTAAAGTGTATATATGGTCATAAGGTCTCGACCAAGTTGGATTTTGAGCCGAATCGGACCGATACTTTGGCCAATAGAGGGCGGTCCATTTTTGCCAAGCAGGCTCAGTGGCTTTGCCACTTTTTATAGATCTTGCCATGTGAAAGTGGCTCCTTAGAAATGGCTGTTCAAAAAGGGCCGTAACTTAGTTGCTATTTTTATGACAAAACTATTAGGAGTTGAGAGGTAAAATTTTGCATTTCTCCTTTTAGGAGGTGAATGCACACGCTGGAATTTTTTCAGCCAAATCTGAGATGGTCAAGTGAAATCTGGCTTGAAATCTGCGGCGCTGGTCCAAGCAAAACAAGTCACGTGGGGTCAGGCGCTCTCTTGATAGGAGACTCTCCGCTCTTCCTCCTCTTCCCTTCTTGTTTTAAATTAAAACGCGTAATTTCCCGTGTGCCAGCGCAGGAATGTCGCCGGTCGATACGGAATACAAAAGAAAAAATACTGAAAAATACAGCGAGATGTTAGAGGAGCCGATCAGCTTAAATCAGCATTGTCATCTCCTCTAGTCGTGGCTTGGATTAAACGGAAATTTACGGACATGTAGAAGTTACATACTATAGCTTTAATAATGCCCTCTCTAATATGCTAATAATAAGTCACTCGTGTCATGAAGAGTCTAGTGTGACCAGTAGTTCGCAGTCCTGTGAAAAACTTCAGTCAGGATTATGTAAATCCCCTTGAGTTTGCATCAGCTACTGTTGTGCAACAGTTCTCCGCATCTGAGAGAGTGAAATCCGCTGAGCTGACCTGCGGCCTTTTAGCCGATATAAATTTTACATCAAAACGTTGGATGGAAACCTGCCTCTGGAGATTCCCGGGGTTCTCATACCACTCTGAGATTTCTACTGCTGAGCTGCACGGGGGGAAAAGGATGGGGGCAGAAAAAAGGTGGCAGACTTATGATGGGAAAATGGTGGTCAGTGGTAGTCTCTGGGCAGAATTATGGTGCACTCTAGTTTTTGGGGCAGCCTGTCCATTGGGTCTCTGTCTGATACATGTCCATAAACAGCCCGTCATTGTACTTGCAGTCAAAAATGCCCAGATAGTAATGTGCTGTCTGCTTGCCTGTATGTATTAGTGCGTGCCGGGGTATGTGTGTGTTTGTAGTGTGTTCTTGGACATGCAACAAAGTTAGAACCAAAAACCTTTTTTTTTTCATACAGAGTTGGGACATTTTCCTCACAATTACTGAGGCAAATTGTGACAGTTATGGGTACCATTAGAATTAGGGACAGGTTAAGGTTTGGATTAGGCATGCGTTGCTCATTGTTAAGTTTAGAGAGAGGCTGTTGGGACAAGCAAAGAATTAATGGAAGTCAATGTAATGTCTTCCGAAGGATGGAAGTACAAGGACATGTGCATGCACAAATGCGTGTGTGTGCATGTGCGTACAAATATATGTGTGTGTGTGTGTGTGTGTGTGTATGCATGCATGCATATGTATGTATGTGTGTTAATTTGTTTGGGCGTGCATGCGCTTATGTGAAGGTTAGAGGTAAGACAGGGCATTGGGCTCTTTGTTGGCTGTTGTCGGGTCCCTGTGATGTCAGTGCCCTCCCCCCACCCCTACACACACCCTCATTTGCTGAGGAAATTGCACAGAGCCTCGCAGGGCTTATATTTCCCCTCCTGAGAATGTTGGTATAAAATACATGTATGCTAGGAAAGCCGCAGTAGCACCACGCTCTGCTGACCTACTGATGCAATATAGATTTCTACTTTGCAGTTTAGGAAACGCATCCCTCTAATCTCTGCCATCATGCTGTATAGAGTTGGAATACATGTAAAGCGTTCCTGGGAAATGATTGGGCATGTATTAACAGATTTTTCATTATTTGACTGTGTCCGAAACATAGGATTGTTTGTGAACCCTCACGTTTCTTTATCAATAGTAACAAAGGTTGGTTGTTCGAAGCATTGTACAAGGAGGAAACCTGCGGGCTGATTGCAATGAGCGGAAGGAGTTATGTTAAAAATGTGGTTTGTGTGTGTGTGTGTGTGTGTGTGTGTATTGCCGCAGCCGAGAGTTGAGGGTGTTTCTATAAGCTTGAGTCCTGAGTGTTCTATTTGCACAAGACTTGGGGCCTCTAAAACCTACCTTAAGTAATATCTGAAGGTGGTATGGGACAGTAGCTCAGTCATTATGTGGAGGAAAATGTCCTGATGTGTAACAGTTGGCTATCTGCACATTGATCACATGATTATTGATTGTAAGATTTGCATCATGGGAAACAGTGATTGGCAGGCTCCTCCCTTCATTTAGGGAGAGGCTGATTAATAAGCTGGTGTGATTATTCTGGGTAAGGAAGATTAAAAAGCTGCTACTGTTCTTGAAGCTAAAGCTGATTATTCTGCTGCCTTTTTATTGAGGGTGAGGCTGATTAATAGGCTGCTGGTATTATTTTGTTGAGGTTGATTGATCATCTGTTGTTTTTACCCCTCAGCCCTCAAGGCTGACGGGGTATTGCTATCCTTCGTGCAGTTGGGCGGGCGTCTCCAAAAACTTCGACATCGGGCTGAGGGGTATTCCATGCATTGCACGCCTATTTTTGTTGAGGCTTAGACTGATTAATCAGCTGCCATTAGTATTGAGGATAAAGCTAATTAATCAGCCACCGTTATTTTTGGTGAGATTGATTAATCAGCTGCTATTATTATTGAGAGTAAAACTGATTAATGGGCTGCCATTATTATTGCGGGTAAGGCTGAATATTTGGCTGGAATTATTGAGGGTATGGGTGATTAATCGGCTGCTGTTTCGAGTGAGGCTGATTAATTGGCTGCCGTAATGAGGGTAGGGCTGATTAATATGTTAATATGCTGCCGTCACTAGTAGGTGAAGGATGATTAATCAGCTGACATTATTATTTAGGGTCAGGCTCCATAATTGGCTGCCTTTATTGAGGGCAAGACTGAGTAATAAGTTCCCATTATTACTGTGGGTAAAGGTGATTAAGGGTAAAGGCTGTCATTATTCACGGTGTGGCTGATTATAATCGGCTGCCGTTAATATTCAGTGAGGCGATTAATCAGCTGTAATTTCTGAGGGTAAAGCTAACTAGCTGTTATTGAGGCTAAGGCTGATTAATCAGCTACCTCTATTATTGTGGGCAAAGGTTGATTATTGGACTGCTGTTATTATTCAGAAATAATTTGGCTGCTGTGATTATTTTGGGTAAATACTTTATCGGTGAGGCGGAGTGTGCGGATGTGTGCAAAACCTGAGTGGTTGGCTGCTACGTCTCCCTGCTCTCCTGAACCCGAAGGTCTGAGCCTTACTGAGGGGACATTAGGGAGGCTAATGTTTGTTTATTTTAATTCTTGCCGTTTGTTGATCTCTTATTATACACAACAGAGGCTTGCTGGAAATAACTTTTAAGCTCACTGAAGCTGTGGCCCTCGGAAAACTGCATGTTCTTCAACAGTATGAAATTAGCATGTTTTAAGTGCGTCCTTGGATAAATTTCGAACACCATATATAGGAGGTCCAAAGTCAGGAATGTGTTCTGTCTCTTTATTTTATTATTGATTGAAGTCTGTGAGCAGGCTGTGGGAAGCACCATAAGGCTGTCCTTACAGATTTGTATCGACACAATTCAATGCCTGATGGGTTTGTGCTGGGGATAGCAGTGATATTTCTGAGATAACTGGTGTTTTCAGTTTGAATGATTATGAAATTACTGAGCTCATTGTTTGATTTGATTGCATCATGGTTAAACTATCAGCAGCTGACTTTGCTCTGAAAACCTTTGCTATGTTTGCACTGCAGTCAGGCTGGGCCACGCTCCTCATTTTACTCGGGCCACAAGCGTTTAGTTTGTTTGGTTGTGTTGACACACTCACAGTGGAAAATTCTGAGCAGATTTGTCCTGGCCTATGCTCCTCATTTCCTCCACTGCTCAGAAGTCTGGGAAGGGATTAAACCATTACCTCGCACCCTACATGACCCATACCTTGGCAGGTCAACCATCTCTATTAATATTAAAGAATGCTTTTAAACGCTGGCATGGCTGGCCAAGTGGTTTTGTGTGCCACTTTTTTTTGTCTGCTTTAATACTGATGCCTAGTTTCTATTTGTGAAATGGTGTTCTGCTCTAACTCCCCTTTAACGCTGAAGCCTGGTTCCTAATGGTCTAATTGGGTTCTGTTTAACACCCCTTTAATGCTGAAGCCTGGCTTCTATTGATGTAATTGAGTCTTGCTTTAACACCCCTTCAATTCTGAATCCTGGCTTCTATTGGTGTACAGAGTAATTGGGTTCTGCAAACACCTCTAACGCCAAAGCCTGGTTTTCATTGGTTTAATTGGGTCCTTGCTTTAATGCCCCTTTAACACTGAAGCGTGGCTTTAGTTGATGAAATTGGATTCTTGCTCCCTCTATTTGCTGTGTCCCGGTTGAACAGCTGTCCTGGACTGTCAGACCTCTGAGTGCCCACAGATACTATAGATGTCTCGGTGGGAATCACTGAAGACTCCACTTGTACACCAGACCTTTACTGGCTTCCTGTGTCTCCACGGTTCATTAGCGCTCTGACATCTTACAGCGTTGGGTGTTCTTCACCACAGGCAGCTCATGTTTCCACACAGTCGGCTGCGTTTCAGTTCGATTATTACTCCTGTTGCTCTGTTTGTTATTCAGCTGTTTAGAGAGATGTAATGACAGTGATGACCGTGTGCAATGCCGTCACTGGTGTTTTGAGAGGTGGTGACTACTGTGAGAGTACTCACTCGTATTGAGTAGAGGAGATCCCATGGAAAGTTTCCTCGATAAGGCCCTGGCAGGGTGATCCCTACGAGGTGTACATATCTGCAGCTTCGACTCCTGCCCTGCCCTTAATTTCTGTTAAAGCACCTGAGGGTTGCGTGCGGTCGTCTGGCGTGTCCGAGCCACGGTGAATCTCGGTCACTGACCGGCACAGTGGAGGTCAAGGGCTCCATCTTGATGTAAATACATGCTCCTCAGAGCAGAGGCTTGCGCTATTTATAAGCCTGTATCCTCGAGTGGCCTGACCAATGAGGAAGATTAAAGATGAAGAGTCGTCGGTCCTGGCGACATCTGTCACCTCTCCGCTCTTAGACAAGCCCAGGTTGGGTGTGTTGGGGGGTGTTTGGAGGCCGTCAGGGCAAGCAGTGCTCAATTTTGATATGTTGATCGATTTTTATCAAGTAATCATACGAAAAAAAACGGAAAGAAGTTTAAATCTATGGACGTCATCCAGCACCTAAAAACCCGTCAAGGATTAGCATTAGAAGCTCAGAAGCGTAATTATTTCCATTGTGGTGCTTACAGCAGGTGCACCAGGCTGTGCTCACAGTCGGGGGTGGGGGGGTGGCTCAGACAGCCTTGTTGGGATTAGATGCCCCACCCTGGTCTTCCCGGCCCCGCCTGCACAGCCCGCCCCTCTGGGGGATTTGACGTTAATTTTCTATAAGCCGCCAACAGGCAAAGTTGCTGTCGTGAGCTTTGCATATGTTTTCCGCAAGAGGCAAAGTGACAGAAAGGAGCTTACATTTATTCACACTGGTGTTTTATGGCCGATTTTTGGAGAGAGAAATGCCGGGGGACACTTTTAGGACACTGAATGAAAATAGGGCTTCAGTGATAGCAGCTCCACTGTCAGCCTTGAGGAAGGTCGCCATCACAACCTCGGCCAGTACAGCCTGTTAAGCTGTCACGGGGCAGAGTCTTGAACTGCCCAGTCGCGGTCATGTAGGCCGAACACGGACCTTGGGAAAGTATGGGAATAGGCAGTTCCTTTGCACCCAGATCAGACCAGATATTTACAATTAGGTAAGTTTTCCAAAAGTTATTATTTTTAAAATGTATCAACCGTTATCACAATTGCAGTTCTCCAAAACATCTGATGTAATCCCTTGATGAACAGGGTTGTAAAATGATTTTGCCTCTGCCAGCTCCTTACGGACTAGTTCTGAACTGTATTTTAGGGGTGTAACACTAGTATAGGCATGTAGACTCATTATTATATCCCTGACACAAAGTGTTTGGGGATGTAATTTTTTGCTTTGTCTGCCACCGCTGCCTCAGCAGATCCATTGTGTTTGTACGATGACTTGATAGTTGTTATGGGAATAGCATTAAACATTTTGTGTTCATTCCTGGTGCACACAGGACAAACCCAAATGCAAATTGAACCATTTTAAACCCACCTCCATCAAAATTTTAAATTATTTTATATAGTTCTTGCTGTGTATGCTAGATGGGGTCCAATAATTTGGTGTTCTGTTTGTCTTTGGTTTTAGAGCTGGGTTTGTTTTATTTATTTTATTTTTATTTATTTTAATCTTTCTAGGATTTGTAATGAGTGTATCTATGCATACGTCTCTAGCTGTCACATGTACTTTTATTGTCTGCATGTATATTTATTGTCTGCAAGGGCAACTACTTGCACTGCACTGTGAGTCCATGACAAATTTCCCCTAGGGGACAATAAAATATATTCTATTCTATCCTATGTGTGGCCCAACGACCTTTCTTGTTGCACCATCACCTGGTCATATTTGTATCTCCAAATTAAATAACTCGTTGGGTATCAAGTCACAAATTTTTGTGATTGGAACGAAGAGAAGGGCCGTCTTGATGTTGGTCACTCTATGGCCTATACTGTAGGCTTTAGGTTGTAAATGGAGCAGTATCTCTTACCGCTTCATTGGGAATTATTTCAAATCTGCTTAAAACATTTCTGGTGCCAAGAGGAGGAAGTTATTGATTGTGGAACCTCTGTAATGTATCCTGTGATACCACGACTTGTTCAAATTTAACCTTTCCAAATGCAGTAACTTGAAACATTTGATTGGAATCATTTCACAGTTTTGGTGGTCGTTTCAGGTGCTCAGATGAGATATGGACAGTGGTCTTCAAATACCTTATGACCAGATTTTGCAATGAACATTCCTGGAGTTCAGTGTAGTTCTTCTGTTGATTTTCTGGATGCTACACCCTTTCTTGTTGTGCATCCTCTTGGCCAAACTATGAGCTTTGCCAGTGTGGAGAATGTTTTGGGGGTTTACCCTGCTGTTGCCTATTGACCTTATGAAAGTTCTCGTCTTTTTGCTAGGATGGAAGTTTCACTCGGTGTGTTTTGAGTTTTTTAGTTTGTGCCTGATGTCTTGCGAAGTCGTACAGAGAGCCAGGGTACTTGAGAATAGCCTTTGAGAATACCATTTCAAACACCTGGCCGTGTGTTGATTTAGCACTTGCTCAGGTTAGGGTGCCTCCATAGCTTCCGTTAGCTTGACCCTGGGCTTGCTTGTCTGTGTGCTAAGATGTCAGCTGCTGTCGGAGACTGAAAGCATGCTGAGTTCAATGGGGCTGGGAACTCAGGCCATCGCGATGATCGGTACTCGAAAATGTGGTGTGTCGGTCACCTTGAGGCTGTCTGCAGGTGCCACCGCACGCCATTTACGGGCATGTTGTCGTCACAGCGCCCCCCCTCTGGTGCCTGGATAATCCCACATGCTGCTTCTCACGGTTATCGATTAATCTCCTTTCACGCTCTGTGGTGTGTGTTCATGTTGTTTCTCTGTAGTGTTTGGTTCTGAGAGCTACCATTGGCAGGAGCACCACCTGACTGATTCTCAGCCTCCTGTAAACATCAGCCTTGTGAATATTATTCAGCATACCTGATGCTTAATGTCCTACATGTGAAGGTACTGCTCACTGCACTCTTAGTTTGATTGACAGGCTGTGTACATGTTCTGGGTTTCCCACAGGGTGAGCTTGTCGCCCAGACAGAACCTGTCCCGCATCGTTCTGAAGGGGATCTTCACGGGAGTGAAGGTGGTACGCGGGCCAGACTGGGACTGGGGCAACCAGGACGGTGAGTGGTGGGGTGTCCTGGGGTCTATTTTTGGGGAAGGCTCTCATGATGCATGCATTTATCATCTAGGGGAGTCACAGCACCTGCCCACACATCTTCCTGTCTGACTGCTGCTGCCGAATAGGTTCGAGTATTCTTAATGAGATCAAAACGAAAAGGTTTTCTTGAGTTTGCTTACATATCTGTTCATCTCGCATAGAATCAGATGATAAATTACTTCCATTTTTTTCTATAAATGAACCTCATTCAGTTTCGATTTAGCTTTTTTTTTTTTCCCCCTCCCCCCAGAGTGGCTCTTCCCCCAACCGTTGGAGGAACAGGGAACAGGAAGGAAGGTTGCTCTTATTCCTCTGGTTAATCTAAAACACCATTCAAATGGCGGCAAAAACTTTCACCGAAAAATATCGCTCAATGGTTGGGGGAATGGCCTTGGCCTTTTTCCTTATTCAGTCTTTCCCTATAGCCAGTACCATAATGAGTCTGCATCGTGACCCAGTTTTTTTTTTTTTTTTTTTTTTTTTAAATTTAGTTCTTGAGTTTAAATGTGAGATCCAACATTCTTGGACATGAAATTAACATTCAAATCATGCACTAGAGGAATAATGAATTCAGTGACCTACGTCTTACAGATGAGTCTCTTCTTTGTGTTGTGATCTTTTGAGTCTTTGAAGTGGGGCTCACAATCTGGTGAACAGATGCGTCTCAGAGGAACTCACTTTGAACAAGAGGGCCATCTCACGGGCCCCATCTGTCTCCTGACTGTGTTGAGCTGGGGGGCCCCTCACATGGGTTACGCTCACAGCCTGGTGTTGGGTTCTGGGCAGGACGGTGCATGGGTAATGCTTGCTCTGGCTTCCATAATGGCTGCCACTTTCTGCGCTGCTTTTCTGTGCTTTCAAATGCACTTCACAAAAATCCGTGTTCCTGGTTTGAATTCTGTGCTTTGAAGTGCATACGTCATGGAGAGCTGCTGTAGTGTGATGATTTGTGTACCGTCTGTTTTAAATGCTGTGAAAGGTCACAGGATCGATCATCTGCATCGTTTGAGCTTGCTTTGTATTTTGTGCATGTTATCTTCTCCACACTGTGCAAATGTTACGCCTGCCGCTATGTGTGTGTCATACAGAGTAACCGAGCAGTGCGGTTTCTGGGCATCCTAATTGGCATGTTGACCTCAAATTCTCTGAATGAGTCAAAATGTCTGTGTGCTGTCACTGAATAGAGGTTGATGGGGTTTTGTTTTATTGTGGGGGGTTTTGCCATCTGTGCTTGTGCTCTGCTTCTCTTTGGGGGGGGCTTGTGTCCTAACTCTGTCCTCATGTCCCCATGGTCACTATGGAAACTCAAACGTGGGTTAGCTTCTCAGTGGGTGTATGAATGATGGGTGACAGACCAGTGCTCTTTTGGAGTCCCCATGCACTTGCCCCAAGTCTGTGTGTGTGTATGTGTTTGTGCTTGTACATGCGTGCGTGTGTGTGGTTGTAAGTGTGTTAGAGACGTACTCGGCGTTTGACTGTGTTGGGGAGGGTGAGGTTAATATTCAGTGGGAGTCCTGCTGTTCATCAGATGTTCTGCTGGTATCTTGGGCAATGAAGCTTGAAAAAGTAGTGCAGCACTGGGTGTATTCGACCTTTTAAAATGAATATTCAGCCTTGCTTTCGGTTTGGGGAAGTCAGTTATTGGTAAGGGGATCCTTTCGGGTTTCAGGTTAGAACATGCAGTTTTTATGGCGTCTAGACTTCAGAAAATATTAATTATTCTAAGTGCTTTATTATGATTTTATTGCACATTACTGCATTGTTTTATGTGCCTCATCTTTAATTTTTTTCCTCTAAAGTTTGGCATGTCTATCTTCTGCTTTTCATATCTCCTGCCTGTTTAGTGTTTTCTGTGTTGTTTCTCTTTTATTGTGTTGACTCTTACTTTGCTCTCATTTATTTTTGCTGTTCTGGCTTTACACGCTGTAGCTGATTCTCAGTCGCAGCCTGTTTGATGGCTGAGACGAGATTTGCCAGAGAGTTGAAACCTGTCTGGCCTGCTGCTCAGAGGGAGGGTCATGTGTTCTCTGTTTAGCTCGATTCCCACTACTGTCTCCCGCTGTTTCCCATCATGCCTCACTGCTGATTGTCTAAGAAGTCTCTTCCTTAGCGTGCTTCCAATGTAAATGTCCTGCCAGTGTGACCTGGTCCCGGTGTAAAAGGCTGTCGGTGTAATCGTGCCACTAGTGTAAACCTGCTCCCAGTGGAAAAGGCTGCCAGCGTAATTGTGCTGCCTGTGTTACTTTGCTGCCAGTATAAACATGCTGCCTGCGAAAATGAGCTCCGAGTGTAAATGTGCTGCCAATATAAATGTACTGCCGATGAAGCCACTCTGCCAATGTAAAAGTGGTCACAGTTAGTTTAAATGAGCTGCAAGTCCAAATGTGCCTCCAGTTTACATGTGCTCCCAGTGTAAATGTGCTGCCTGTTTGTGTGCTGGCAGTGTGAAGGTGCTGGAGTCCCTGTGTAAATCTGCTGCCAGTAAAAACGTGCTGCCAGTGAAAATTCTCCCAGTATAAATCTGCCGCCAGTGTAAATGAGCTTCTTGCATAAATATGTACCCAGTGTAAATGTGCTGCGAATATAACTGTATGCATGAATTGCATGGAGACTGTTCAGTTCTGCTGCATGTTCTCTCTTTCACAGGCCTGGTTCCCTCTGAGGGGCGCCTCTCTATTCAGGCTTTTGCTTCAGTGGTTTTTCTGGAGTTTTTTTTTTTCTTTTCTTTTTTTCATTCATTCATGTCATAACGGCTATCGAGAGGTTTGATTCTATGAGCCGTATAGACTGGTGAAAGGCCAGGAAGCCATCTCTCTCGAACTCGCCTGCTTTATTGCGATGTGCACGTGGTCGTCTTTTCTTCTTGTCATCTGCAGGCTTGTGAAAATCGTCTCTCTTCCCTCTCTTGTGTAGTTTTCTCTTTCTTTGTTTCCCCATTCCCCCTCGTCATCACCCCTCATTTATACACACACTCGCAGGGGAAAGGTTTATATATATATGTGTGTGTGTGTGTGTGTGTGTGTGTGTGTGTGTGTGTGTGTGTGTGTGTGTGTGTGTGTGTGTGTGTGTGTGTGTGTGTGTGTGTGTGTGTGTGTGTGATGTCAGGAGGAGAGGGGAAGGTGGGAAAGGTGGTGGACATTCGTGGCTGGGACACTGAATCGGGCCGCAGCGTGGCCAGCGTCACCTGGGCAAATGGCACCACCAACGTCTACAGAGTGGGCCACAAGGGCAAGGTGGACCTGAAGTATGTGTCTGATGTAGCAGGGGGACATTATTACAAGGAGCACCTCCCCAAACTGGGTAAGGACACGGCGTAAAAAATATGCATGGTTTTATTAACCCTTAAATGTCTGCGCAGAATGATCAATTTTTTCAGAAAATGAGCTAGTGCTCCTAGTATTTAAGACTTGGTAATGAGAAATTTTTTTGTGTGTATGTGGGCGCATTTGTTTGACCCTGTGTGTGTGTGTGTGTTTGTATGCGCACATGAGGGTGTGTTTGTGTGTTCGTGTATATGTGGGTGTACTTGTTTGTGTGCATGTGTATATGTACATGTGTGTATGTATATGTTCGTGTGTGTGTGTGTGTGTGTGTGTGTGTGTGTGTGTATATATACGCGTGCCCGTGGGTATTTGTGTGTGTGGACAGGGGAACACGCGGAGCTCCAGCGGCAGGAGACTGCAGACGCTCATTCTTTCCAGCAGGGGGACAAAGTGAAGTGTCTGCTGGAGGTGGACATCCTGAGACAGATGCAAGAGGGTCACGGAGGCTGGAATCCCAAAATGGCCGAGGTACTCGACCCAGGAGCGAAGACCCGTGCACGCATTTGCACAAACACTTGTACAGTCAGATCACATCAAAAACGGAATTCTATCTCAGTAGGGTCAGGGGAAGGTAACGGTAACTTCAGAGCAACGTGAGGGTAGAAATGCGGTAGGTTGTCTGAGAAGGAGCAGCGCAGGGATACAAAGCATTTATAAATATAGCACCCAGTCACGAAACCCTTCCAGGGTACACATCACACATGGTCCAGCGTGTATCTTATTTCATTTTAAACTTAAAGTTGAGGTAATATTTTTTGCAGGTCTGCACTAAATGCAAAAAAGGGGAATCCCCACTCAAAGTTTTGACATAGGTTTTTGGGGTTCCAGGTCTCGTTATCCAGACTTGCTTCAGCTTGACAGATAAATGAACATTATGAAAGGCAATATTTTGACAAAGACTTTGTGTGAGACAGAAAAATGACATTATATTATGTTGAGCGCTATGCTGTCCTCACCCATTTTCAGTTTGCTTTGGATAAGTGCGCCTGAATTTATATGGAATGTTGCAACTTAAGTTTTTGCCAGATGAAAAACAAATCTTCATTTATTTTCTATCTGTTTAATTTCCTCATTTAATGTTTCGTACAGACACACTTGACGTTACAAAGGCAACGATGTAAAACCAGGGCTCGCGCTACCCCTTCGTCAATTTGCAATTGACCCCTCCGCACAGAGGCTGTCGCCACGCCCCTTTATCACGTGACCTCCGACCTGGACAAACAGTCGAGAAAATGGCGCAGTCAAATGGTAAACCCACTTGTCACCGCGCCCGTTTAACAGACCTGCCGGTCGATTTTTTTCCATCTCGTTTTTGAAGGATGTGAACATTTCCATGAAAAGTAGACAAACGGGCTTCAAATATTTTAGTGAGGGTTTTTTTCATGAGGTGGCGATGATTAACGAGGGCTCTAGCAGTGGCATAGCTGTCAGTGCCCGATCGTACCGAAGTCAGCGAAAAAATGAGTCACCTCACAAGCTGCACCTGGTCATCGGATCTAGAAACATATCCGACGCCCACTGCTCTTGTCAAGCAGGGTAAGTTATCTTTTTGGGGTTTCAAAATGTCCCAGACCCATGAAAAACATTGCCATTTTTCTGCTGGCTGTAAAACTCGTGTAACATGTATCCTATTTTCGTGAGGTCCCTACTACATGTACAGTGTACATCACTAGTATGCCTTTTGAAGCAGAGTGTATCTTGTCAGTGATTGAAAAATAAACGTGTGGTTTACAGTACAAATTTTCAAAATGTATTGCATAAATCGCAGTAAGAACTTGATGTAGTGATGTTAATTTACGGTACCTTAGTACAGACGTATTTGTTGTCGTTGAACTTTTACACGTTTGAGTTGGTAGCTGGGTCGACCACACAGTTGAATCCACGGTAAACACTTGTCCATACTTCTGGCTGGCTTGGGGAAGGGGATAAACTTCACTCCACCCTCCAAACGCTCCGGATATCTCGTATTCAAGTTGCAAAGCCCGTGGCCACAACGTTTGGGCATTTCGGATTCACATTCACCGCCAAATCAAACTTCGTTTGTTTGTCCAGGAAACGTGTCGTTGCAACCGGTGTGCGCGCGCATTCTATCAAACGAGAGCACTGATTGTTTGACAGGACAGCGCCAACCATTCTCAAGGAGGGGTCTATTGAGGATCTTTCCTGCAGTTTGACGATTTGTAAGTCACATTTGACGATAAATTTGACGCAGGCCTTTCACAAAACACAACTCACAAGCCGACTCTGGCTCGCCGACTCTGGCTCCCCGTCTCCGCGTACCGCACTCCGTCTCCCGTCCAAGGCTCAAGCTCCAAGAACGTCATGAAAAAGCGTGAAACGAACCGCGTGTTACCTACTGTACCCTTATTACGATGGAATACTCCACCCACTAGCTCATGCTCGAGCCAATAGACTACGCAGCTGTTAGTTGGCTTGAATGGATTGCGTAGTACCGTGAAAAAAGCATGCTACTAGCACAGGAAACGAGGAAGGAGAGGCTAAGGCCCGGGCCACACTACCTGCAGTTGCGATGCGTATTCCGCATATCGCACGCGTATTTTCGTTTCGGTTCCCAAGTTATTCAAGCCACACTGCATGCCGAAGCTGCGCGACTCACGCATGCAAAAGTCGTACTGCTACCTTGCGGAAAATATAGATTCGGACTCTTGCCGAATTTTTCCGCACTACGCATGCAAAAAAAGCCAACGCAGAGCTGAAAACGACTGTCAACAACAGTCATATCGCCATAAATACATTTATTTCGCTACATTGCCGAGGATGCGTGTCTGTTGCATGAAGCAGACAAACAAAAAATGTAACAACACTTCCGGCATGATTATCATATTAAAAGCCCGTAACAAGTTACAAGTCAAGCCATGTAACCATAACCGTCCAAAGCTGTTAAAATGAGGCAAAACAGGATCCATTAAGCAAATATCCTGCATAGTTCCGCGGCTTTAATAGGCAGCGATTGAAAAAAAAATTGAGGCGATTACCTGATTTCGGGCATCCACTTCCAGCTTGTCTTTGACGTGTGCACACAAAAGCAGCATTCGCGCGCATGTGGAGGACGTGATTACAGCGCTGCTATTTCACCTAGCAACAGGAAATACTATTTTCTGATTGGCTGATGGGTTGCTGATTCGAGCAGAGCAGCCTGCCTTCCCCTCATCCATTCATAGATTACTAATCTCTTTTATATTCAGTCTGTGTTCCTGATGTGCGGCGATTTAATCACTTCTCAGCATGAGAAATGTCATGTGTGGCGTGAGAGCGTGAGAATTATTGAAATGCGTGAGACTTGAGGGCCCCATGGTCATCAGATAGAAAAAGTGACTAGGGGTGAAGTTATTGGACTAATTGACTCTGCTTTTTGGCTAATCATTTGACTAATAGGTTTCAGAAGCCAGCTCTAGCCCTGTAAGACCATGCATATTCTGTTGAGGTTAGCCAGTAGCCTTTCCGTTTTAGGTGCATATTGTTCGTACAGAAATCAACGTAAATCAGCCGCTGTCTCTGCTGGGCTGAATGCCTGTAGTTGTCACTAGCGGTTAGATCAGAGAATACCTCCCACCAGTGAAGATGTGTGGTCATGTGGAGTCGGTCAGTTCAGGAAACCACACGCGGTCAGGAACTGTATTTTCATACCTGGCGCCACCTCATGACCACTGTCGATAGTTAAAAGGCTTACAGCATTAATCTCGCAAAACAAGTTAGTCTGGAGGTAGAGAAGCGATACAAAGACAGCAACACATCGGTAGGTTGGGGAGAGTTCTCGCGATTTTTTTCTTTTTTTTTTTTCTTTTCCGTTTTGATGTGAGCTGTATGGTACACACAAACACAAATGTTGTTCTTCCTTCCCTGACCCCTGTCCTGAAATCTCTTTAATTCTGGAATTGCGTGACAACAACATCCTCCTTATGCTCCTACTAATCATCTCTATTAGTTGTAACTGTGCAGGAGGGGAGGTTAGGGTACAGAGTGTGTGTTGGGCTGAGGTGTGGTTAAGGACTGCCTCTCCCTGTCTCCAGTATATCAGCAGGATCGGGACTGTGCATCGGATCACCGATCGAGGTGATGTCAGGGTGCAGTACAGCAATAACATTCGCTGGACCTTCCACCCGGGAGCGCTGACTAAGGTATGGGGTGAGAAGCATTTGGGCTTCAGTCCCTCTGCTCATGTCCCCTGTAATTAAGGCATCCTCTCCCTTTATACAATGGACTCTGGAGTCTGAGTTTGTGCTGTCACTGTGTTTAAAAATGGCTGTAATTCCTCTGAAGAAAAGTTGATAGGGATCTGAATATCCTCAAATTAAAGTTGACTATTTGTGCTTTTACCTCGTTCACCTCACTTTAATGGAGCATGTTAGCCTTGCACTTCAGAGTAAATCTAATTGAGCGTGTTAGCCTTGAACTTCACAGTAAATCTAATTGAGCATGTTTGTCCTGCACTACGGAGTAAATCTATAGAGTGTGTTAGCCTTGCATTACAGTAAATGTGACGGAGTGTAGCGGACTAGAATTACGGAGTAAAACTAATGGAGCACGTTAGCCAAGCAGTACAGAAAATTTTAATGGAGCATGTTAGCCTAGCACTATGGAGTAAAACTAATGGAGCACGTTAGCCAAGCAGTACAGAACAAATCTAATGGAGCATGTTTGCCCTGCGCAACAGAGTAAATCTGATGGAGCTTGTTAACCCTGCCCTACTGAGTAAATCTAGTTTGCTCTACAGTACAGAGTAAATATAATGGAGCTTGTTAGCCCTGCATCACAAAGTAAATCTAATGGTGCATTTTAACCGCCCACTACAGATTAAATCTGATGGAGCGTGTTAGCCCTGCACTACAGAATAAATGTAATGGAGCGTAGCCGCCCAGCACTGCAGAGTAAAACTAATTGAGCATGTTGGCCTCAGACTACAGACCGCAGAGCAAATCTAATTGAGCGTGTTAATCCTGCACTACAGAGTAAATCCAATGGAGTATGTTTGCTGTGCTCTACAGAGTATATCGAATGGAGCATGTTAGCCTTGCACTACAGAGTAAATCTAATGGAGCGTGTTATCCTAGCACTGTAGAGTAAATCTAATGGAGCGTGCTGGCTTAGCACTACAGAGTAAATATAATGGGATGTGTTAGGTTTGCAGTACAGAGTAAATCTGATGGAGCATGTTAGCCTACCACTAAAGTAAATCTAATGGAGCATGTTAGCCCTGCACTACAAAATAAATCTAATGGAGCGTGTGTGTCCTGCAGTACAGAGTAAATCTAATGGAACGTGTTTGCCCCGCTCTAGAGTTGATCCTATGGAGTGTATGATCCTTGCTCAAGACAGTAAATCTAACAGAGCATGTTAGCCCTGCGTTAGAGTAAATCTAATGGAGCTTTGTAGCCCTGCACAACTGAGTAACTCATAGTTGAGGATGGTAGCTCTGCACTACAGAGTAAATCTGATGGAGCATTGTAGCCCTGCCCAAGGAACTCATTGGATAGGTCTGGTGATATGTACTTGGCACCTTCCAATAAACATATCCAGTTAACAGCATTTAAACTGACTGGACTGCTGACGTGTGGTGCCTGTGGCATGGTAGTAACACCAGCGACCTCTTAGTTGAATGGTGGGCACCAACTTTAATTCTGCATTTCCTCTGCTGGCTTGAGTTGCACCTTGTGGACTCTTCGTTCTGGATTAGTGGACCAGATCAGATTTGGGAAGAATTTGAAATGCAAAGCGGATTGTGCAGATGATTGCAATCTCTTTCACTCCGTGAAGAACCTCATTTCCAGCTGGTGTTTTGCGTGTTTTTGAGCAGGTGCTTCAGTCGAGTCACTGATTGGCTGAAGAGCTCGCACATCCTGTTCACCAGGCGTTTAATGACTGCTGATTGTAAAAGATTAACTCAAACATCTGCATTTACCGCAGCTCTTTAGGACTGGGGCTTAACTCCTGTTGGATGAGAAGGCTGTGTGTTCTGTTTCTTGGCATGTGCTGAGCTCTGGGGTGCCCCTCCCCCCCTCCTCCCCCCCAGGTGAACACGTTTGGGGTGGGGGACCTGGTGCGCGTGCTGGACGACATCGAGAGCGTGAAGCGACTTCAGGCGAGTCACGGGGAGTGGACGGACAGCATGGCGCCTGTACGTACTGCCTGCGCCACCACAAGCATGTCTGTCTGAACGCGTCTTAAAGTCCGAGTAAAAAAACTCTTTCATTAAAATGTCTACAAATCTCTTTACAAGCCTTAAATTTGCTCTTAATTTAAAGAATATTGGTTGTTCATGCAGATTTTTGTCTCTTTGAGCAACAAATGGAATTGAAATCCAATTTTTTAAATTATTTTTTGAGATTGATGTATTCCTTGGTTTTCACTGTTTCTTCTTTGTTTGTTTTCTGTGGCGTTTCTCCGCTGGCTGCCTGCCCTGGTTCCTTCAGCACTGTTGTACTCAGGCGTCTCCCGGGGGGCCAAGGGCTTTTAGGCCTGATTACTGGGCTCTAAATAGGGGTGCATGTGTCAGGCCTGTGGCAGCTTTGTGGGGATAGGCACCCCCAGTTTTGTCCCATAGGGACACTGGGGTGTAGGGGGGGGGATTAGGTGTAGGACGGAATGTAATGCCGTGCGGAGTTGAGCTGGTGTGTGTATCTTCAGTTCCGGAGACTGTATGCTGACGTGAGGTGTGTGTGTATGTGTCTGTCTGTGTGTGTGTCTGTGTCTGTGTCTGTGCAGGCGCTGGGGCAGGTGGGAAAGGTGTTGAAGGTGTACGCTGACGGGGATCTGCGCGTGGCTTTCGGGGGCCAAACCTGGACCTTTAACCCCGCGTGTCTCATCGCCCAGCCCGCCGAGGTGGACGCCAACCTGATGACATCAGAGAACCCCAGCAGCGAAACAGGAAGTAAGGGCTCGGAGGAGGGTCCCGGGCACGCCGCGTCGCGCCACAACGCTCACTGCTCGTCCAGCAAGCCGCCCTGTATGTCAGTCTGTTCCCACTCCTACAGTCTCTCCCTCCCTCTCTCTCTTTGCATTTCCTTGCTCATTTGTTGTTCTTTTTTGCAGCAGCCATCTCTCATTCCAGCAGCCTGCCTCCCTCAGGCAGACAGACAGATGCTGAGTCATCGGGCTTCACATCGTTCTGCAATTTCATTCAGTTTCTTTTCTTCTTTTTCGGTTTTCTCTTTCCTACACGCGGTTTGTTGGGCATTGAGGGGTGACATGCGTGTACGTTTATGTTTCCTGGAACTGGTTGTGCAAACGTGTGTGTGTGTTTGTAATCACCTTGATCTTTGTCCCCTTTTGCATTAACCCTGTGCTGGTCATCAGCAGTGGCGAGGGTGGGTCACATGTCTGCCTCCCCCAGTGTTCCTCACCTGTTTCCGAAACACTCCACAGATTACCATTTTGACTCATTCTGCTGGTCCACTGTGGCTCTGCATTTATGTGAATTCTGAATTGGAAAGGGAATCCTGGGTATTGTAGTCTTATGGTGTGTCATGTCAATAACTTGAACTGTGCTGTAAGAAGCGGTACTATTCCTCCACTGGCTCTGGCTCTGACAGACGCCTTTCTCCTGACCCCACTCCCCACCTCCCTGTACAGGCGCAGTGATCTCAGTTCTGGAGAAGCTCCTGTCTCAGTCAGCGGAGCAGGATAACCCCTGCAGGCTGGTGATTGAGGCCGCACACGGCAGTGCCGCCAAGGTCCGGGACCTGCTGCAGAAGTATCCAGAAAAGGTGAGGGATGTCACTTCCTGCACTTGTGTATGGGGGAGGGATAGGTTTTACCTGTGCGAGTAAACGCATGTGTTGCTGCGGGCCCCCAGGTGGACGTAAAGAACCAGGGGAAGACGGCCTTGCAGGTGGCAGCACACCAGGGTCACATGGAGGTAGTAAAGGTACTGCTGCAGGCTAACAGCGGCATCGAGGTGACAGACGAAGACGGCGACACCGCCCTGCACTACACCGCCTTCGGGTGAGCTGCGTCGTCATGGCTACCGGCCCAGGGGGCCACAGTTACCACTTAAACTAGAGACATTCTTAATTCAAGGAGCTGGCGTACTGGACACCATATTTGAAAAGCTTTCGGGCAGCAGAGTTGTGGCCAGCAACACCAGAGCCCTATCTTTTTGACGGGGAATTGCCAAAATCTAGCATTCTGTCATATACATTGCCATTTGATTTCCATATTTGTGTACACTTTTAACGTCGAGTCATAACATTTGTTCTGATAGACATTAATGCCAAAAAAAATTACTTTTTATTATACCCCCCGCAACAAAGTTTATGGGGGTATACTTGATTTGCTTTGTCCGTCCGTGTGTGCATGCGTGCGTGTGTCTGTGTGTGTGTGCATGCGTCTGTGCGTCCGGACCTAGATCTCATAACCTACTCATCCGATTTTGAAAATTTCTTTTCTTGCTGGAAGGTCTATTGACTGTGGTACTGCCCGACTACTTGTTGCAGGGGGTATCCTGTAAGCCATGCTTACTGACTAAATCTAGTTTCAACATGGTATGTATGCATGCGCTATCCACAGGTCAGATTAAAGCATTTTGCTTTAAGGCAACTATAACCTTTGTTGTAGCCACAGAGATCATGAACTGTCAGGTCAAACTGAGGAGTTGTTAATATTGTCTACCTTTGTTGAATATAAATAAACGCAACACGTCTTTGCTAGCTTTATCTTCATGCAACTAGTATATTTGACATAAAGCGCAAGTTTTTTACCGTGTTTTTAGCCGTCACAATTGTATATCAGTGTGTGTGAGCATACGTTATTTGAATAAACATGAGTCTATGGTGATCATGCATGACTAGTTATGGAAGCAAGTAGACTTGATGTGATTCTGATCTTCCATGTGGATACCTTGTTTTGGGATAGTAAAGCTGTATGATCAAATTTTTTTGGGGCATTTTTTTGTCTGCACTTGGGAATTACATTCAGTTTTTACATTCCCCATACTCAGGTCAAAATTAAGTGTCTTTTTTGTGGAGTATATATTGTCTGTGTATATGTGTATATCACGGTCTGAAAGGGCTGAAATTCCTGCTCAGTGACTGCAGTTATTTTGTGGCAGTTTATTAATGCTTATATCCAGCTGTGTGGCTGAGAAAGCAAATTACTGCCCTTTAACGTTGTCTAAATACTAATGCACCTCACTGCATGTTAGTGTTTGAGAACTCTTGTGCTGACGCCGCAGTAGAATGTTCCTTGAAGATCATTGTAATGACACGTGGACTGGCGTACCTGTTCAGGGTTTGTGTATCAGAGTGACATCTGCTGGGTGTTCAGTACATGTGGGAGGGATTGCCGATATTCCTGGGGCCAACTGAGCCTGGTCGTAACTGCTAATTTGGTCTTAACTAAGACCAGTCTTTAGAATGGACTTCGGGCCAGTTGCACCAACCAGACTTACCCCTGGTCTTAGCGATGCGTGTTCCCGTGTGTAGTGTGCGTTGCTAGGATACATTGAAACATTGTTACCTTCCGCTGTCTTGCAACTTTGTAGCCTAACTTTTCACTTCTGTTTGCGAGTACTCTGAAGGAAAGAGAAAGGAAGGGAAACTTCACTGACATCGAAATCCAGAAATTAATCGAGCTGTACAGTCAGCACAGGGCAACACTCACTGCCAAGTAGTCCAACATCGTGACGAATTAAAGAAAATAATCAACTTGGACAGCGATAATGGGTCGATTAACAGTTGCTCTGTCTCTGGCAGCCTTCACTCAGAGGGTGATGTGAGGAAAAAGTGGAAAGACCTTTTTTGCCCGGCAGGCGCTGAATTTATGGACGCCGATCATGTCTCCAACTGTGTTTTGGAAAGCACCGTTTCCATAAAAATTAAGTGAAATCAGCAGCTGCAGCGTTGGTGGCAATGTTGCGTTGTGGTCCGACACAAATTGCTAGTCCGGTGACAGCTCTTCAACAAGTTCATACAGATCTCCCCCTACAGAATTGATACCTCTCAATCAGCTCCTCGACGTTGTAAAGGTCCAGCGGGTTGCTACTGTCCCTAATTTACTCTTTCCCGTCTATATGTTCACTCGCTGTACAGTCTTTCGTTAACAGTACAGTTATTATAGTTGTTCCAATAGAAACAGCAAGATTATCCTACTTTTACGCCTGCTCCCGACCAGGCGTAATGTGCACGCCTGGTCTTAGTGAGAAGAAGGCTTAAGACCAGCTGGTCCAACTGGCGTAACTATGCGAATGGACTTAGAATGCCAAGCTAAGACCAGACTTAAGACCACTTTATGCAACCGTCCTCTGAAGATCGGATTGGGGGATTGATTCATCTGTCATTATGGTGTCATCACAGTTGTGTTAGCAGTGTCTGCCTGCTGCTGAATGCTCCTGTGTTTTTGTGTGTGTATCTGTCAGTGTGTGAGTTCACGTGTCTGTGTGTTTTTGTGTGCCTTTGTGTGTGTCTCGGCCCGTGTGTATAAGCTCATCTCTGTGTGTGTGTGTGTGTGTGTGTGTGTGTGGGTGTTAGTGTGTGTGCGTGTATCTGTGTGTCTTTGCCTGTATTTGTGTCTGTGTGTGTATGCATTTCTGTTCACTTGTGTATTTGTGTGCGCCTGTGTACCTTTGTGTGCGTGCTTGTGAGTGTGTATATTTATGTGTGTTTGTGAGTGTGTTGGCGTACACGCGCGTTTACATGTGTCTGCTGTTTCCGTACAGAAATCAGCCGGAGATTGCTCGTCTCCTCCTGAGCAAAGGAGCGAATGTGAACCTGTTGAATAACTCCATGTGCACAGCCTTGCACATCGCCGTCAACAAGGGCTTTGGCGAGGTGGTGCGCGTGCTTTCTGAGCACGCTGCTGACGTCAACCTGCAGGTATGCCTGTCTGAAAGCGCCAAACCCGTGGCACGTCTTCCTGTCTGCTCAGGGAACACGCTTTAGTGTGCAGAAATGCTCTAAGGTGTGGCCTCACATTATTACATAATTTTCTCCTGCAAGTGGCACCCATTTGAGCTCAGCGCCGTGCAGGGTCTCCATTACATGTCAAGAGGGGGTATTTTGTCCTTGCATCTGAAGTTTGGCCAGGGACCCGCTGCAGGAATGTTTACCCCATAAAACCGATGCGCCCACATATGGGTCCATCAAATGCTGTACTCAAACCTCTGTGGACCTTTAGGCCTATGTTGAATTCTGTTGGAGATCCTTATGTTTCCAACAATCTTGCTGAACTAGAGGGAAATGTGTACAAAATGATGTAATACTTAGGCCTGGGTTTGAATATTTCTCTCAATGTAAGAGTGATGTTCCTTCAGTGAAGTGTTGCATGCAGCAGATGCAGAATATGTATCTGACACTATCCTAAAATATGAAAAAAAAGCTTTTTCTGACATTGGACCTACTTTAGGGGGAAAATTGGAGTTGCACATGAGGA
Source organism: Gymnothorax reevesii (assembly GCA_029721435.1). Lineage (NCBI taxonomy): Eukaryota > Metazoa > Chordata > Actinopteri > Anguilliformes > Muraenidae > Gymnothorax > Gymnothorax reevesii. The sequence continues at coordinate 40,023,263 of CM056585.1, forward strand.
CTTAAAGGGTTTGTTTGTCCTGTTCTCACCCCTGGCCTTTGCTTGTTCCCATCCCTGGGCTCTGTGTGGAGTTAAGCCGCAAGGACCTCAAAAGGTTGCCTCACGTGTCTCAGTGCTGGTGTCTGAATGGGGTGGGGTGGGTCATTGTGGTATATTTGGGGTGTTTGTGCAGGGTCAGAGGGAGGAGGGGGCTCTGAGATTTGGGGCTCCTCGTGTGTGCGCTGTGAGGATGAGACGACGGCGCCCCATCCTCTCCTTTTCACCCCCAAACTTTTTACAGCCTCCTGACTCCCTGTGTGGTGCTCTGAAAAAGCTCTGTATGCCTCCTGGCCTGTTGCATATATTGTGAATATTGTCAGCTTTGTTTACTGCTTTTCTGTCTCTGAGGCTGAGAGACACAATGTTTGATGTTGCAATGCAACACTTTCGAAGATGGCGTTCTTCCCACTTCACACAGCTGTGAATACACTGCATCTGTATGGCGTCCTGTGTTTGATGTTGGCTTCCGGCGATCGGGCAGTTGGTTGGTGTTGTTCTACACTGCAAAAATAAAATCTTAAGCAAGCATTTTAATCTTGTTCGTACACTAGAAGCACAAATTTATTTTTTTTTCCCACAGAAAAAAATTCTGCCACTAATTTGAGAATTTCACTCATTTCTGGATTTGTCCATGGAGTTAGAAAAATTATTTCACCCCATTAACAAATGTAGAAAGAGCTAAAATCATCTTGCATTCAGTGGCTGAATTTTTTTTTTTCCTGAGAAAAAAGTCAATAGAAATGATTGTTTTCAGTCTGCATATAAGATGGCGATCCTGATAAGATTTAGTTTTTGCAGGGAACACGGAGTGCAGGGGTGAAAGTCACTTTCTCTGTCTGTACCTACACAATAATTTAGTGAGGGAAAAGTCATGCAGAAATCAGCCCCAACAGCTGTGCTACACATGACCTGGAATGATTTCACTCTTTCTGCCTGATGTGATGGTTGAATGAATATGGCCTGAGTGAATTGTCTACTCTGATTGGCCAGAAGGTGTGCATCAAACCAGTCTAAGATGCAGGTTGTTTGGGTTCATTTTAATCCCTGGTCTCACCTCTTAAATCACCTGGTCAGCTCACTGACCTTTACAAGCATTGCACACTGTTGTAATGGTTGTCTGCCTACTAAAAATGTTTGTTTCACGTGTTTTGCCCGCAAAAATAGCGTACATTTAGAGAATGTTGGAATTTTCCCAGAATCTTAAAAAATGATTATTTTTTTGGAAGCAACTGTGGTGGAAGTGGAACTGTTTGTTCAAATGTATGCATCAACCCTTGGAGCGCTGAAATAGATTTTTCTTAAATTATGAATCAAATGATCATGTGCTGTTGAAAACCCATCATAAGCAGGAGCTCTTTTTTTCAGGTTGCCTCGCGATAGGTTTTCGACAGCTTTGAATTTTATATCGTATGTCATTGAGCAACACTATCAGTATTTAGTGCTCTAAAGGTTAATGTGTTTAAACTGAAGAAGCCAATCAAAGCCTGCTTCATATCTCCTCGAGAGGAGCTGAATTTACACTTCATCAATCCTCAGGACTCCTACGGTGACACGCCCCTTCATGACGCCATCGCCAAAGACTTCCGGAACATCATTGAAACCCTGACCATTGTGCCTGGCATTGACTTCACCAAGCAGAACAACCGTGGCTTCAACCTCCTGCATCACGCCGCCCTGAAGGGGAGCAAACTGTGAGTACCCACAATCCGCTGCCGGTCCTCCTTCCCTTCCCACAATCCTGCTCTGCTGTCTCTCCACACTTGACAGCTTCTACAATGGCGGTTGCACTGTGCAGTTAGTGTTGTTTTTAATGGGAGGGGAGCATTGTGGTGATTCCCGTGGTTGTGATGTTCTATCAGGCACAGCCTCAACATGCTCTTGTTATTCCTGCTAATTCACCTGAAATGTGGTCCATTTGGTCACCCTGATCCTGGGAATGGAAGACCTGCATGTGTTGTGTTCTGATTGAAAGTTTTTGCATTATTTTTGTGGTCCAGGATCAGTTGGTGGTGTTGTTGGGTAAGCTGCACTTGTATGTGAGCTGTGCTGTGCTGGTGTGTGAGCTGTGCAGCTGAGTGAACTGTGCGGGTGTGTGATCTGTGCAGCTGAGTGAACTGTGCTGCTTGTGTGATCAGTGCAGCTGAGTGGACTGTGCTGGTGTGTGATCTGTGCAGCTGAGTGAACTGTGCTGCTGTGTGATCATTGCAGCTGAGTGAAATGTGCTGGTGTGGGATCTGTGCAGCTGAGTGAACTGTGCTGGTGTGTGAACTGTGCTTCTGTGGGATCTGTGCAGCTGAGTGAAATGTGCTGGTGTGAGAAAAGCGCAGCTGAGTGAACTGTGCTAGTGTGTGATCTGTGCAGCTGAGTGAACTGTGCTGCTGTAGGATCTGTGCAGCTGAGTGAAATGTGCTGGTGTGTGATCAGTGCAGTTGAGTGAACTGTGCTGGTGTGTGATCAGTGCAGTTGAGTGAACTGTGCTGGTGTGTGATCTGTGCAGCTGAGTGAACTGTGCTGCTGTTTGATCTGTGCAGCTGACTGAAATGTGCTGGTGTGTGATCTGTGCAGCTGAGTGAACTGTGCTGCTGTGTGATCTGTGCAGCTGAGTGAACTGTGCTGCTGAGTGAACTGTGCTGGTGTGTGATCTGTGCAGCTGAGTGAACTGTGCTGCTTCTGTGATCTGTGCAGCTGAGTGAACTGTGCTGCTTGTGTGATCTGTGCAGCTGAGTGAACTGTGCTGGTGCGTGATCTGTGCAGCTGAGTGAACTGTGCTGGTGTGTGATCTGTGCTGCTGTGGGATCTGTGCAGCTGAGTGAATTGCACTGGTGTGTGATCAGCGCAGCTGAGTGAACTGCGCTGCTGTGGGATCTGTGCAGCTGAGTGAACTGTGCTGGTGTGTGATCAGTGCAGCTGAGTGAACTGTACTGCTGTGTGATCATTGCAGCTGAGTGAAATGTGCTGGTGTGGGATCTGTGCAGCTGAGTGAACTGTGCTGGTGTGTGAACTGTGCTTCTGTGGGATCTGTGCAGCTGAGTGAAATGTGCTGGTGTGAGAAAAGCGCAGCTGAGTGAACTGTGCTGGTGTGTGAACTGTGCTGCTGTAGGATCTGTGCAGCTGAGTGAAATGTGCTGGTGTGTGATCAGTGCAGTTGAGTGAACTGTGCTGGTGTGTGATCAGTGCAGTTGAGTGAACTGTGCTGGTGTGTGATCTGTGCAGCTGAGTGAACTGTGCTGCTGTTTGATCTGTGCAGCTGACTGAAATGTGCTGGTGTGTGATCTGTGCAGCTGAGTGAACTGTGCTGCTGTGTGATCTGTGCAGCTGAGTGAACTGTGCTGCTGAGTGAACTGTGCTGGTGTGTGATCTGTGCAGCTGAGTGAACTGTGCTGCTTCTGTGATCTGTGCAGCTGAGTGAACTGTGCTGCTTGTGTGATCTGTGCAGCTGAGTGAACTGTGCTGGTGCGTGATCTGTGCAGCTGAGTGAACTGTGCTGGTGTGTGATCTGTGCTGCTGTGGGATCTGTGCAGCTGAGTGAATTGCACTGGTGTGTGATCAGCGCAGCTGAGTGAACTGCGCTGCTGTGGGATCTGTGCAGCTGAGTGAACTGTGCTGGTGTGTGATCAGTGCAGCTGAGTGAACTGTGCTGCTGTGTGATCTGTGCAGCTGAGTGAACTGTGCTGCTGAGTGAACTGTGCTGGTGTGTGATCTGTGCAGCTGAGTGAACTGTGCTGCTTCTGTGATCTGTGCAGCTGAGTGAACTGTGCTGCTTGTGTGATCTGTGCAGCTGAGTGAACTGTGCTGGTGTGTGATCTGTGCAGCTGAGTGAACTGTGCTGGTGTGTGATCTGTGCTGCTGTGGGATCTGTGCAGCTGAGTGAATTGCACTGGTGTGTGATCAGCGCAGCTGAGTGAACTGCGCTGCTGTGAGATCTGTGCAGCTGAGTGAACTGTGCTGGTGTGTGATCAGTGCAGCTGAGTGAACTGTGCTGGTGTGTGATCAGTGCAGCTGAGTGAATTGTGCGGGTGTGTGATCAGTACAGCTGAGTGAAATGTGCTGGTGTGTGAGCTGTGCAGCTGAGTGAACTGTGCGGGTGTGTGATCTGTGCAGTTGAGTGAACTGTGCTGGTGTTTGAATTTTGACTCAGGAGGCTCTACCGTGGTGTTCCAGGACTCCCCAAGCCTGTTGTACAGATTCTTAGTGCTGGTGGCCTCTTAAGGTCTTGCTGATGTGAAGGTTTGCTGAGGGAGCGGTTTTCATATCCGATAGTGTTGTAGAATATTTGTTTTGTACCTTTATTTTTTCTGCAGATCACTAATATACAAAAGAGGCAGTCCAAAGCATTTTCTCGAACATTTGGATATTTTTTTGGGAGTTGACCTTATTCTATTGGAGGGAATGGTTAAAGGAGAACACAGCTCCCCTGTAAAAGAGGGATGATTCATCTTTTTAGCTGCGACCAAGCAGCTCTATGAACGCTTCTGTCTGTCTGTCTGTCCGTTTGTGCCACCTTTTTGACCATGTTCCTGTCGTCGTATCATCATGAAATTTTCAGGAGTTATTTACCTTCACCAAAGTGATGTCCATGCACAAGGTCGAGGTCAAAGAACAAGTTCACAGAGGTCACGACCTTGTTTGCGGGTTTTCGCGCTGTAACTCCAGTTAAAATTCATGGATCACCATGAAATTTTGGATATAGCTTCTTGGCATAGAGGAGGTGTTCCCTATTGTTTTTCAAGGTCATACGTCAAATCCCAAGGTCACAAAGGTAAAAAAACTGTCAATTTTGCCCGATTTCCAGTTTTCGCACCGAAACTCAAGTTTCATTCAATGAATGGCTATGAAATCTTACAACAAACGTCTTGATATAGAGCAGGGGTTCCCTATTGATTTTCAAGGTCATTTGTCGAAGCCCAAGGTCACACCAGTCAAAAAAGTGTGGATTTTGCCCCGAATTTACAGTTTTCGCACCGCAACTCCACTTTAACTTCATGGATGGCTGTTACATCTTAGAACCAGCTTCTTGGTACAGAGGAAGGGTCCCCTATTGATTTTCAAGGTCATTTGCCAATTTCGAGATCACACTTGTACAAGAAACCACCAGTCATGGACACTAGGCCACGTGACGGATGCTAGGAGAGGTCACAGCTATTTGATCCTTCTGATCTACTTGTTCACTTCATCAACCCTCCCTGCCCACCTAGGAGCCAATCACATCACTGCTGCTTAAGTACATCATTACCTGGGGAGAGTAATGCCTTATTGGATGTTTAAAGGTGGGGCATTCCTCCAGCTAACATCTGATGGACGTGTGTCTCTATTTTGTGTTGTGCCATCTGTTCACAAAGGATGGGAAGGAGGGAGAGAGGGTGGTTTGTCATGAACTTGGTGCTATTTAGTGATTTTTCAGGATTTTCTCCCCAATTTTGTTTGTCTTTAGTGTTTTCTGTGTTTGAGAAACTGGAGAAACGTGGTGTCCCTCTCATGACTGTATCTGCATGTTGCATGCTTGAAAAAATGCTCAGCAAGTAAAAAATAAAATGAGTTCACTGTGCACTGCCCACTCCTGGGTTCAGTCCTGACCAATCACAAGACTGAAATAGTGGCTTGAAGCAGCACATCACATGGATTCCCAATTTATCAGTCTCACCCTGTTTAGTTAGGGGCCGTTTGATTTGGTTGGCTTCCTGTTGCTCTGCGTGCGCCAGTTTGCTCTCTGCCGTGTTAATTTTTCAACTCCAAAATAGACTGACTGAGAACTATTGTACACCCTCTGGCCCTGGAGCCTTCTTCCCTCAGAAACTTAACTCAGGATACACTCAATCATCGCAAGAAGTTTCTTACAGAATTTGCCCCCATTAAGTTTCAGCCCTTTATCGTATTTCTGAGACTTCAAGGAGCTGCGTCACGATTGCTGCAAATCATTATCCAATTCCATCCTTGCCAATCCGTCTTCAATTTAGATTGTATATATTTTAAGAGCGATATTCTGAGAGGGTGGCACTGATGGTGGTGTTGACGTCTCAGAATTGCATGGAATTTGGCAGAATGGTGGCCATGCACGTGTCATGGGCAATTAGGAGTTTTAGCTCACAATTATTATTGATATGGCTGCAGCACCACCTGTAAGTGGAAAAGTTAGGTACCAAATTGAGCATTTTTGAGGAAAAATACCCATTTTTGAAAGAATATCGTGGATAACTGCTTCAATGTGCCAAACAAGTTATGATCGTCTCTGATACTGGGATAGCCAAATTTTTGAGACATGAAAGTGCCACCTGGTGGTCATCATGGTTATACGTGCAATGACAAGAAATCTTTGTACAATGGGAAATTATATTTTTACAAATTCAAGCTTTTTTTATTTTTAAACCAGACCAATGCAAAACTCATCTAATCTCTTTCCTTTTCAGACATTAAACTTGAGAAAAAACTTGAGGTATTTAGTCTGGCACTTTTTTGGTTTTTCGAGATATTTTCTCTCAAAGTTGGGTGCAAGCTAATATTTTCCCGTTTGTACAGTGGATTAACACAAATAACCAGATACCTGTGCGAATGGGACCATTAATTTGAACCTTCCTTTGGGCTAAACAAAGGACATCAGAAACATTTGTAACACTATGCTCCATTTTGGAGCAGCAGTTACAGACATTTTGACAAAATCTCCAATTTTTTACCCCTCAGCCCTCAAGGCTGACGGGGTATTGCTATCTATTGTGCGGGCGGGCCAGCGGGGGGGCGTCTCCAAAAACTTCGACATCGGGCTGAGGGGTATTGCGTGCATTGCACGCCTATTTTTTTAATGGTTTGCAGTGACTCTCGGGGGCCTATAAAAATGTTAACCAAGAAGATAGAGCCTTGATATCAGCTGAGTCTTTGGCCCTTTCAGGATATTTTTACATGCCAAAGCAAGTTTTATGGTACTCTTTGCCTGAGTCTGGATATAAGGGGACAAGTATTCAAAAATATATCAGCATAGGCGGCGCTGTTACCATTATGTCAAAGCTGACAAAACCAGACATGTGCCATGGAGAAGTTTCTTGGAATGGAATATGTGTCTTATGTACATTGTGAAAACACTGATTTTGTTTTGGCACTATGTTGGTTTAACTAGTTTGGCCAATAGGTGGCGCCCTGTAGTACCACCTTATTTCGATCTCCCGGAACCAGACGTGCGCCACAGGGAAATCTCTTGAAATGAAATATGTGAAATATATGTATACAAAGCAAAAACATTGATTTCGCTTTGACAGTTGGCTGGTTTAACTAGTTACAGAGATAGGTGGTGCCCATCGAAGTACTGGTGCAAGATGAATTTTAAGGTTTCAAACAGAGGTAAGCAACATTATTTTGGTACATTTGGATAGTATATTGGAACAATAACTATGACGGAGATATTCATGACAGTTTGTTGGTTGTGGTATATGTAAAAAGTCTGTTCATTCTAGATACCGGCATGGGTAACAATTTACATTTGTAGTCACTTAAAGGTGCACTATGCAAGTTTGTTTACTTTCTGCGCGATTATACACTCCAGATCAAAATCTTAAGACCAGGGAAAAAATTACAAGAATTCACATTTTACACTGGTGAATCATGACCAGGTTGTAAGTTGTGCATCAAAGTGCAAAAAGAATAAACTGGAGCAGGAGACAAAGAATAAAAAGTAGGAAATTTATTGAAAACTATTTAAACTGAAACAAGCTTTTCATCAGCTGATCTAAAGTTTAAGACCATGGCCTTAAAAAGTCAAAATCTGTGCAAAAATCTGGCCTCCAAGTCATTTTCTTTCATGCATTTGCACTGTCATGACCCCCTGATGGCAAAGGCAAAAAAGCTTTCTGACCTTGAACGTGGCAGGATTGTTGAGCTGCACGAGCAAGGCCTCTCGCAACGTGCCATCGCTGCCAAGGTTGGACGCAGTAAAACAGTGGCATGACAAGGAGATCCCTCCGGAGATGTTCTCTACACGGCACAGTGGAGGAGGTTCCATCATGATCTGGGGTGCTTTTTCCCTGAGTGGAACAATGGAGCTTCAGGTTGTGCAGGGGCGTCAAACAGCGGCTGGCTAAGTGGAAATGTTGCAGCGGGCATCCCTCTTGACTGAGGGCCCACATCTGTGTGGTAATGATTGGGTCTTTCAACAGGACTACGCTACAGTTCACAACGCCCGCCTGATGAAGAACCTCCTCCAGAAGAGTCACATCTCTCTTTTGGACCATCCTGCTTGTACCCCTGATCCAAATCCCATTGAGAATGTTTGGGGATGGATGGCAGGGGAAGTTTACAAAAACAGTCATCAGTTCTAGACCATGGATGCACTCGTGAAGCCATCTTCACCACATGGAGCAATGTTCCCACCAGCCTCCTGGAAACTCTTGCATCAAGCATGCCTAAACTAATTTTTGAAGTGATCAACAAGAATGGTGGGGCTACTCACTACTCTATCCTTTTTTTTTTTTTTGCTCTTTTAGTTCTGTTTTTTTGTTTTTGGGGCTAAAACTTAAACTTTTTAAGTCTTAAACTTTTGATCAGCTGATGAACAGCCTGTTTCAGTTTAAATACAGTTTTTATTAAATTGCCTACTTTCTGTTCTTTGTCTCTTGCTCCAGTTTCTTCTTTTTGCACTTTGAAGCACCACTGACAACCTGGTTATGATTTACCATTGCAAAATGTGAATTCTTGTAATTTTTTCCCCGGTCTTAAGATTTTGTTCAGGAGTGTATTTTTGTCTCAATTCAGCGACATCTCTCCATGATCCGGTAGCTGCCTGCCCCTAAATTCATCGTAAAACTAAAGGCACTCGTAGAGTGCAAACCTCTGCCAAGGCAGCGCAATCCAAATGTGCATTAGTGGGAGCAAAGTTGGGTTGTCGCGTGTGATAGGATTTCAAAATGGCAGCCAAATTGTTTCACTGATCGTGGTGAAAATCAATAGGGTTCATCCTTGATGTAAAAGCAATCCATCCACAAAATTACAGTCAAATCTGTGAATTACTTTTTGAGTTATGTTGTTCCCAAACATCCAAACGGACGAACAAACAAACAGTGGCGAAAACATAACCTCTGCCCCAACTTCGTTGATGGAGGTAAAAAAAAAAAAAACCCGGCTCTGGAGACCTCACAGGCGTCACAAACTGCAAATAAACACAAGGGGCACAGGCTGTGCCCCATAACATTACAAACTATCCTGGCCAATCACCGGCAAGAGTTGACAGTTATGGAAGCATGGGAAGGAGGGAGCTGAGGGAGGGGAGGGCTACCTCTGTTTTGAGTTTGAATATCAACAGAAGTGAAAGTGATCAAACTTGCATAGTGCACCTTTAATACCTCTGAATACAAGTAAAAAGTTAATCTCAAGGGATGGCAGGGTAAATGCTGAATATAATCACAGTCTAGCCAGCAATAGTGTTTTGTGAAAATGTTGAAAAAGACAACTGTGAACACAATTTCGAGCGAAAACAATTCTAATTTCTTATTGGTCCTGCATGTATATCAGCTTCAAATTGACAAGCTCACAAGCAATCTTGTGCAGGTCTGCCATTGTGCAACCAGAACCAGAATCCGAAGAGGTTTGAAAGGCTGACTGCATCAGGACATGAAGGATGCCATTTGCATGAATGGTTGCAGAGTTATTTAGATACTTTCAAACTGAAGCATTCAAAGACTAGGCTATGGTTGCGCATGGGTGACACAGGCTAATTTGAGATTACATAGTCATGATAGTTTGTCAAGTTCAGTTTTTAATGTCATCCAGACGGAAGGAATCTAAATGATGTTCAGTAGTCCCTTGTGAATTTCCTGTGGCACCTCGAAGGCAGATCTTTCATTACACTCAGACTTCTCCCTGCTATCCCTTGAGTTTTCAACTTTTTGCTTGTATTCAGAAGTATTAAGAGACTGCATGTAAATTGTTACCCTTACTGGTGTCTAGAATTGATTAATTTTTGGGGATATAGGCATCGCCTCGTCCATCCATCCATCATTTTGTTTCCGGAGCTCGGAAAATATTCAAGATATCGGCACCAAACTTGGTTCATGTATTCTATGTATAGTGTAGATGTGGAAATTACACTGTGTTCCTTTCCTGAGCAGATCTGAAAAACTATGTAAGACATCAGCACCAAACTTTGTACATGTATTCTATATATAATCTAGATGTGCCTTTTGCTACTTTGGAAACTTCAGGATTGCTATTTTCGCCATTTCCATGGAAACAAATCTGGATTTTCTGCACATTAGGTCTGGTTCGTTTCCGGGGCAGAACTCAAAAACCGTTAAATAGATCTTACTGACACTTTCCCTGTGTATTACCCACATACTGAAGAGGTGCCTTTTGATATTTTCAGATTTCTGAAAAAAAAAATTTTTTTTCATTTCCATGGAAAAGATTTGGATTTGATATTTTCAGATTTCTGATTAATTTTTTTTTCCGTTTTCATGGAAACCAGTTGCATTTGGGCACTGCACAGAGATATGTTAGTCTCCGGAGCACAACTCAAAAACTGTTAAGTGTATCTTACTGAAACTTTCCATGTGTATTATCCACATACTGAAGTGGTGTCTTTTGATATTTTCAGATTTCTGAATTTTATTTTTTGCATTTTCATGGAAACCAGTTGCATTTGGACTCTGTAAAGATAGGTTTGTTTACGGAGCACAACTCAAAAACCGTTCAATATATCTTACTGAAACTTTGCATGTGTATTACCCACATACTGAAGTGGTGGTTCAGAATATGAAAATCTTTTTTTAGCTTACCGGCCCTATGGGCCGATAAGCTATTGTCCAGGTGTGGTGTCCGTTGTCCGTAACATTTTTTCTTTTTTTTTGGCTTGATGAATTTTCGTGTAAATTTGCGATAACATACTACTCGACCATATCTCCAGACCTTTTTCTCTAATTTTTGATTGAATCATTTTTCTCCGTTTTATGAAAGGTTATTGTGCAGATCTGCGTTTGTGCACTATTGTAACTCAATATTTGGTGGCAGCTTCCAAATAATTCACTTGTAACCTGCATGCCTCCGGTTTGGTAAACCTGTCAGTCAATTTAACGCGACAAGGCCTATAAGAGGCCAGCGGCTATGAGAGTCATGTTTCCAAGTTCTTGGCGGGAATTGTGACGCATCTTTTCAGTTCGTATTCCAGAAATTTACATCGTGACACTAGCATTACAATATTCAGTTCAGAATACTCTGAGCACACATTTATGACATCACACCTTAAGGTGATTAGACGGGCCTGTTGGAGCATGGAGCATTCAGAAAACAAGAAAATCTGCTTAGACTGGTTCAGCGGCATCACAAGGTCATAGCTGCAGGTTGCACTCTAATCTCTTTTCGAGGAAAAGCCCTCTTGTTTGTGGAATTCTGTTTTGCTTCACAAGGAATGCGCAGTATGCCCCAGTGCCTGCTGCACGACAGGTGGCAGACAGTTGCATTTTTATTAAAACAGTGCACACTGTGTCCCAGGGCAATGGAGAGAATCTTGGCTCGCGCGCGGCAGCTGGTGGATGTGAAGAAGGAGGACGGCTTCTCTGCTCTGCACCTGGCAGCGCTCAATAACCATCGAGAAGTGGCCGAGATTCTCATCAAAGAGGTGAGAGCAGCTGGTTTCTGTCTTCTGTCCCCTGTCCATCCTTCCCTTTCTCTGTCTCTCCCTTCCTTGCTCTCAATCAATCTCTCCTTCCTTCCTCTCTCTCTTTCACTTTTACTCCATCCCTCCCTCCCTTCCTCTCTCTCCATCCCTCCCTCCTTCCTTCCCTCCTTCGCGCTCTTATTCCACCATCTGTTGCCACTCGACAGAGGATCTCCTATCTGTGAATCAGGTATAATGACAATCAGGCCAATCGGAAGCACTAATTGTTCAGTTATTAGGGGAATATCCTGGAAGAAAAGAAATCAGGGCTGGATTTTGATTCATTGCTAGAGCTGATGATCCCTGCTTTAGAAAGTACAAGTCCTTTGTGCCATTTTCTGTCCATTTAGTAGATTACTTAGTTAGCAAAGTTCTTTGGCCTGGTAGTACAAGCCCAATTCTAAAAGTTGGGATGCTGTGTAAAATATTAATAAAAGCAGAATGCAATGATTTCTAAATCCTTTTATTGAAAATGGTACGAAGACATCATCAACTGTTGAAACTGAAATTTCTTTTTCTTTTTATGTCTGCTCATTCTGAATTTGATGTCTGCAGCTCATTTCTCAAAAATTGGGACGAGGGCAGCAAAAGACTAGGTAACCTTGAGGTTCATCTCCAGACTTGTGGCAAATTCCTGTTCGACAATTCCTTTTTAAAAATATTCTTCAATTCCAATTCCTTTTGGTCAATTCCAATTCCTTTTACCTTGAAGAGTTTGATTCCAATTCCAATTGAAGGAATTGACCAGAAGGAAAAGGAATTTGTCACAAGTCTGTTCATCTCACTGCTAGATTAATTGGCAATAGGTCAGAAACATGATTGGATATAAAAAGAGCATGCCAGAGAGGCTATGTCTTTCAGAAGATAAGATGGAGAGAGCTTCACCACTCTAAAAATTGCGAAGAATTTTGGTATTTTATCATGTCATCTTTAAAAGATTCACGAAATCTGGAGAAATCTCAGTATTCTAGGGACAAGGCTGAAAACCAATATTGAATGGCCACTATCTTTAGGCCCTCAGGTGGCACTGCATATAAACCAGACGGGATTTGGTCATGGAAATCACAGGAATGCTTCTGCATACTGATGTACTGTTGGTGAACAGAGTTTGTTTTGCATCTACAAATGCAAGTTAAAACTCTACCATGTAAAGACAAAGCCATAAATTAGATTTTTTTTTTTTTTTTTAAATCATTGACGCCACATCCTCCAGGCTAAAGAGGAGAAGTTATCCAGCTTGTTATCAGCGCATAGTACGAAAGCCAGCATTCATGTGGGGGGATGCATCAGTGCACATGGCATGGGTAACTGTGAAGACACCATTAATGCTGAACGATACATGCTGGTTTTGGAGAAAAGTATACTGCCTTCCAGATTTCTTTTTCAGAGAAGTCTTTGCTTATTTCAAGAAGACAATGCCAAGCACCACATTCTGCACATATTAAAACAACATGGCTTTGCTGTAAACGAATCTGGGGACTGCAGTCCAGACCTGTCACCCACTGAAAATATTTGGCCAAATTAAGTCATGAACTATTTGACAAAGGAGGTTGCATAGTCTTGAGCAGTTGACATTTTACATCAAGCAAAAAACTGGAAAACATTTTGCTTTCAAAACTACAGCATTTGGTCCCCTCAGTTCCTATTAACATATGGAGTGTTGGTAAAGGAAGAATGATGCAACAGTGTTAAACCTGCCCCTGTCCCAACTTTTTTGAAACCTTTTGGAGGCATCAAATTCAAAATCATATATTTTTCAAAAATAAAAACGATAACATCCACATCTCTTGGGTTCCAAATTTGATTTGTTGTCTTTGTATTATTTTCAATTAAATATAGTTTAAATCAGGGCTGCCCGACCCTGTTCCTGGAGAGCTACACATCCTGTAGGTTTCTGCTCCAACCCTAATTCAACACACCTGATTCAGCTCATTAGCAGCTCATCAAGATCTGTAACTGGGACAGCAGGGGTGGTTTGCTTTGGTTGGAGTGATGACCTTCAAGATGGTAGCTCTTCAGGATCAGGGGTGGGCAGCCCTGGTTTAAATGATGTGCTAATCTTTGCATTCTTTTTTATTGACATTTTGCCTGGCGGCACTCGTCTGCCTCTCTGTGATGTCACTGACCCCTCTCCCCCTGCAGGGCCGTTGTGACGTCAACATCAGGAACAACCGGAATCAGACGGCACTGCAGTTGGCAGTAACGCAGGGCCATGCCGAGATGGTGCAGCTGCTCGTGTCTGAAGGCGCCAACGTCAACATGGAAGACGAGGACGGAGACACCGCTATGCACGTAGCCCTGAGCCGCCAGCAGCTTGCCGTCGCCATGGCCACCACCGTGGGAGAGGGCTCGTCCCTGTACACGCGGGTGAGAGCAGCTGCAGGCCCATGCGCCTACTGTTAGGGCAGGACACTCACTCTTCACTGTCTGATGACCACACTAGGGATCCAACTGAAAAGTCGATTTTGCTGATTTACCAGAGAACTGCTTCTATGTATTTATGATGAGAATTATATTCTATTCAGTCTATGGCAGGGGTGTCATTCTCCCTACCCTGAGGGTCACAGTGTTTGCTGGTTTTCAATATTTCGGCCAAACGATTCATTTATGTCACTTCGATGGCCCTATGCAAGAAAGACGCAAGTGATACTTCGGTCAAAAATCACTTTTTTGGTTGTTTTGGAATAACTGAGCCCATCTCCTGACTAAGTCTGGAGTCTCATTTCCTATCCTAAAGGGGTTAAAATGCCTTTTTAAAAAGTGGTGCAAGCGGGAAAATTTTTTTAGCGGGTGGTGCTGTGGCAGTTTTTTGGCTCACCTGTAAAATTTGTAAAATTTCACTTGCGCCCTTCTTGCATGAGGTCATCAACTTATTTGCTGAAGACCCCTCTCACCTAGATATTTAGGTCAGAACAGGACTGTTATTGTTGATGAGTGGTTACCCACCAAAATGGCTGCTGGAGTGCATTAGCATAGCAGCCACAGATGCCATGTGTCAGGTTTTGGCTGGTTTTCCCTCTGCACCCTGGAAACTGCAATGAAACCTCCTCCTTGTTCCTCCGCTGCAGTGCGCTGGAAGTACGCCAGCCCCTCGCCCCCGCCCCTCTGAAGGTGGCTCCTTGTCAGCAAGTCTTGGGCAACCAAATTAAATTTGGCCCTGAGAGATCCACTGCTCTCGCACGTCACCGCTGTGAGATTGGCACTCCGATCCCGCTGCTGCTGCGTTAGCATGTCTCACACCCCCAGATTACGTGGGGAAGCTTACAGCCCTATTTCTCTAATGGGCCATCCGGACATTTTTCGATGCAGTCTTAGTGAGCAGCGTGTGTGAACCTGGATTGTGTTTATGTGCCGCGTGATGGGTGTTCTGTAGGACCACAGTGCTCCCTCTCTGTGTGACGCAAGGTTACTGCGGATTATCTCTTCTTATGAGCAATAATATCCAATTATAGGATCCCATCTGAGCTCATGACTTGTTTGCTTTATTTGTAAGCGATCCTATTGCTCAAATACAATATAGACTGCACCTCATATTTCATAGGAAAGATGTCACAGATGTAAAACTAGTGAAGTTAAAAAGTGTGCAGTCCACTGATGCCAATTATTAGGCTTTCAAGTCTGAAATGAGGATGAAAAAATTTAGCTCTTGGTTATGGTATCATTGTAAATCTGGGGCCTCATGTCCTTCTTTATTTAAATGGTCCATTTGATGCTGACACGTCTTACCCGATAAAATTGTGAGGTACAGGTTTCGTAGGTCGGTGAGTAAGAGACTACAAAATTCAGCGGCTTTCAGTGTCTGTTTTTGATCACTGTATATACGTGAAGGAAATGGTGTGCATTCCCTGTGCTTATAATCCTGTTAGACAGTTCATATTTAATATTGCCCTCTTTCTGTCTGCGCAGTGGTCTCTAGATTGAGAAATGACCCTCTCTGGTTTGTTTTTTTTTTTTTGGGGGGGGGGGGGCTGAAGCTGAACGAATCGGGGCTGCTCGGAAGCACGGAACTGAATATTGGCGCTGCCATCGCCTGCTTCCTCGCACAGGAAGGGGCGGACATCAGCTACGCCAATCACAAGGGCAAGAGCCCTCTGGACCTGGTGACGGACAGCACCGTGACGCAGCTCATCAAAACCTTTTCAGAGAAGCACAGGTACACTCTCTGCCCCGCCTGCCTTCCAGGCACGTGCCCCCTCTCTTGCCCTAAAGCAGAGGAACACATTTTACAATGTCAATCATACCTCTTGGTTTACTAACTGACAAGGTTTGTGGTGAATAAACAAATGCCTGTAAGACGTAATGACAAGCTGCTGGCTGCTGTATAATAATTTCAATGATTCTCTTCAGACAAGCGTTGACTAAGTGCAATTTTCATTTTTTTGTACCACTTTTTTTCAGAGTACTGAGTATTGCGGTCTCTGGCCATGCCCAACAAAATGGATGCTTTTATTCCTTCTTTGTGTAAAATAAGAAAGGGTTTATTCTGGGGCTGGGTGATAAATTTATTATTATAATTTTGAACGCAAGAAAAGCACCTGCCGCCATAGGGTGGATAGAAGAACTTATTTTGTTTTCCTGAAATCATACCTAATACAGTGTTGAACAAACGGCTGCCAAAATCGGAGGCCATATGAAATGCTTCTGGAAAATAACTTTACTTAAAGGAGAATTCCGGTGTGAAATTGACTTGGGGTGTATTGAAACACGATAACGAGTTCTAACTTTTGTCAAATACCCCACCTCCGTACGCACACAACATTTTGAAATACATGGCTTTTTAGCCAAAGCTCCCAATAGGCTTGCAATGGTAGTGAATAGCTTTGCCATGCAAAGAAATTGCTATTTTTTTCATCATTAACAAGGCTCAAAGTAGCTCCACACTTCATTGGTAGAATTCCGAAGGCCCTGACGTTTAAAACGAGGCACTGAGAACTTTGAAAATGCACAGGTCGTTTATAGAAGAGTGTTTATGCAAACAGTACCTTGAGGTAGTTAAGTCGCCTCGGTCTTGAAAGTCACGATAATTCGATTGACGACCACGAACGAATAGTTTGCAATCTGTTGCCCTATCATTCCTATTCCTTCGTGCTTGTCAATCGACTTATCGTGACTTTCAAGATTTCTTTCAATCTAATACTGTAGTTTGGCTAGGTCTGTCTGCTTCTCATCATCATCACTTCTTTAACCTTATAGGCTACATATTGGTTTTGATTAGTCAGTTGGCTAAATAAATGGCTTCATTGTTAGTTGGGCAAAGTGCAGAGGTATGGATTTAAGTTAGGCTAATTATGCTTAGGTGATGGAGGCTGTCCAACCTAGCTGGTAACCTAGCTGACTTCAAAATGCAATTTTCTTCCCGGAAGCATTTCAAATGACTTCTGATGTTTGTTCAACACCGCATCAGGTATGTGTCATCGAAAAGATGAAAAGCAAGCTTGTCTGTCTGTTCCATGGCAGCAGTTACTTTTATTAGTTCCCGCCTCTCACGGTGCAGGAGCTATGATATCGGGCTGCGTGCGTCTGTCCGTCAACACATTTTGCTGTATTTCAGGCTCCTAATTTTTACTGGACATGCATCTCAAAAGGCCTACAAATGACGTGCCTAAAGGTGACCTTGGCCTATTTTTTCAAGGTCACTGGCCTAAAAATATCACCAAAAACTTCTACAATTTGCTGTATCTTATCAACACTTTCAGTTACAGGCTCCTAATTAGCTCCCGCTGCCTAAGTGGCGCAGGAGCTATGATATTGGGCTCCATGCGTGCATTCGTCAACAATAACTTCAACATTTTGTTTATCCTAACGGCAGGAGCTTCTGGGGCCGCCAGTGCCCTATATTTGCACTTCAAATTATCACAATAAATTTATCGCCCAGCCCCAGTGAATACTCAAGGTCCAGGCTGCATAAGCAGATGATAAGTGTTGTTATAAGGAGGCAGGAGTGAGGAATGCTTCGGAGGCTCTTGACTGTGTCACAGATAGGGGTTCAAGCCCCACTGTAGCCACAATAGGATCAGAGAAGCCCCACATTGCTTGAGGGGGCCTGGTCCGTGCTGTAAGTCACTTTTGAATAAAATTGTCTGCTGTGTAACTATAAGGTCTCTGTGCTGCAGCAGCTGAATAATAGCCAGTTCTACTGCAGAAAATCTAAAAACACAAAAATTCAAACTTGTCCCTACTGAAATAGAATAATATTGGCTCAAAATGAGGAATTCTGAGAAATGCAATGCAAAGATCCATTCTTTCATATCTTTATCCACTTTGTTTTTCCGCTCCAATGAAAACATGGCCATTTTTGTTTGTTTCTATGGAGCCATTTATGCATTTTTTCCTTTACACCATGCACTGTAAAAATGCTGATATTGCTTGTTAAAATGGCCTGTGCTATGGGTTCTAGGCTCATGATGACGTACTCTGCCATTTGTTGTAGCTACTTTGTTCATGGAATTCACACGGATGTTGGGAATTTTGCCCGTTTCGGTCTTAATTTTGTTAACATAAATTGTGAAGTAAATCCCTGTCAACTTACTCCTTAATTTAGGAGAAAGCCCTTTAAGATTCTCTTCATTTTGTGTGCCTATGCTACTTCCATTACCATTTTGTAATTACATCTGACTTGTCTTCTTTGAACAGGCTATATTCATCAATAAAGTTATATTTTACCAGAGGAAAGCCTTTAGTCTAAAGCAGTGTTCCCCAACCCTCTCCTGGAGCCCAACTGTCCTGCATGTCTTAGATTTCTCCCTGCTTCAGCACAGGTGATTGAAATAATCAGCTCGTTAATCACCCCCTAAAGCTGATTGATGACAACCTCATCATTTGACTCACCTGTGCTGGAGCAGGGAGAGATCTAAATAAGACTAGGAACAACCTAGTATACAGCTGGGTCGCGAAGTGCTGTATGAGAATGGGGGCCCAAGAAAAGGATGCTAAATGAGGAAAAGCTCACGCAATTTTATGAAGTTTAGTAATGAGCTGGAGCTGATAAATTATTTACAAAGTGCGTGAGGAGAGTGTGGGAGTGGGAGTGAGTGAGAGTATGAGAGAGTGGGAGATCGAGTGAGTATGAGAATGAGGCTGAGTTCCAATCCAAAAAAATGCTTGCTTCGTTGTGTTCACTCGCCCTTCAATCGAGGGGGGAATCCCCATAAAATCCCGGATGTAAAATGGCTGCCACCTGTAGGGTTGTTCCAATCCAGTTTTGTGGAGGGAAGGGCACATTTTCATTTGCTCAAGCCCTTGATTATCCTCCCTCAAACGAAGCCAATCATGAACATCCCTCCCAGCTTTGATACTGCCCAGAATGCTTTGCTCATTCTCTCTCGGTAAAAATTCACATCCGCCATTTTTTTCTGATGGCAAAAGGAGGAATTATGGCAGGGAAATTACCATACAAATGTAAGAATTGTGCTTGAGTAGAGTGTAATTTATGACAGAGTTATATGCAAATAGCAAAGTTTGGGGGTGAGGGGCATCGGTTTTGCATTATTTTTAAGCATGTAACATTACGTTCATTTTTGCTGTAGCTTGCCCATAGCATCCGCGAGGACTGTTGCGGAGCTGATACCCACTTTCACATTGAACGCGAAACAAATTTTTTTGCTCGACAGATTACATTCAAAGTCAATGCAAAGACACTAAGTCTTTGCATTGACTTGGAATATTATCTGTTGTGTGAAATTTGTTTCACGTCCGGTGTGAAAGCAGCTTTATTTTCCTATAAAACAGTAGCGAGTGCCGCAGCGATCAAAGAAGCACGCAGTCTTCTTGCCATAAACATGAGATACAGAGTCCGCTGACCTGTAAAAGGTGAAATGTGTACAGGCAGCTAACTCAGACGGCTCCATGACAACACAAACTTCCCCTTGGCTTGTCGACAAATGTCGAAACGCGGAAGAAACGCTGCGGGGGTCGTTCCAATCCGATGTCCAACAACCCTCCCCCTAAGTTCCCTCTATTGCCCTCATTCGCTCGGGAAGGGCTTTCTCGCCTGCTATGTCATTCTGAGGGCTCACTCGAGTGGAGGGAAGTGAAGGGAGTATCTTATTTTTGATTGGAACACAGCCTGTGAGGGAGTGGGAGTGAATGAGAGAGTGAGTTTGAGGGAGTGGAAGTGGGAGGTGGGGGGGGGGGGGACTCGTGGGTAAGGAAAACATATCAAAAGCAAGTTAAACATTTGAATAGACAAAGAGCGAGAGTAAGGGTAGCAGTTATTGGTTTTGTGAATGTGAATTTGAGAGAGACAGCAGCAGATGTAGATAGCAGTTAAAGTATGTAAGAGAAATTATTTCCGATGTATCATTCCAATACTGGTCGTGTTACGGGCAATTACGTGGTGTATTGGGTACAATAACGTAGCGGAGAAGTAGCTACCTCAGTCACGAGTTGTCGAATCCAGCTTGGCTCAATCTTTTAAAGTTAATATTTTCTTAAATTAATTGTTTTCATTGGTGTTGATTTAAGTCGCTCTCATAGATACAATCAAAGTGACTCATGAATGCACAAGGGAATAAGTACATTTGGAAACCAGTCGAGGCATCATACCGGTGTTCTTGAAAATACTGAAACTTGGTGGCGGCGCCACTTCCACCGTGTGCGTAAACAGTCCAGCTATAATCTTAGTAACGATAGTTATCAATTTTTCCTAACATTGTGCAAGTTCCTATGTTGGGCTGAGGGATGTTTAACGTTAACGCTACCAACTGATCTGAAAGAATAGAACAAGAGGATGGGATAAACACACGCATAAATGTGTGTGGTATGTTTAATTTAGCGATGAAACTCACTCAGCTCAGTGCCCTCAGACAAACGTAAGGAGAGGAAATCTGTGCTCTCAAATTACGAAGCTACTGCCACTCCAAATGCAAGAGAATAAAACTGGGTAACTTCATTTTCGAGCAACACCGCGGACCCACCAAAGCCCCCAACAAACAAACACGTACTGTAACTTAACTCGTGAAATGCACCCGTTTTTAAAGGAGTTAACTTTTTTTTTTCAAGCCATGAATTTTGAATGGTCTGACTTCACGTAGGCACACATTCAGAAGTCAGAAAAGTGAACATTTCACTTACCTTCTAGAGAAGTCCAAAAATCCACCAACAGCAAAGTGCTCCGTTTCAAATCCAAGATCCAACAACGGCAAAATATTCCGTTTCTACTGCAATCTCTCAAATCCAAGATTAAACAACAGCAAAGTATTCAGTTTCTGCTGCAATGCCTCAAAGCCAAAATTCCGAGACCCTTGTATTTATAATGCAAATACACAGACCAGTAAATACGAGTGGCGTCAACGCCCAGCCAGCCAGCCAATCATCGGCCGACCAATCGCTGAACAACTTCCTCGCCGGCCTGCCAATCATTGAACTTGATCACTCAGTCAGTCAGTCACTCACTCACGCAGTATCTCAGACAGCAACAGGTGCTCAGGTGCAGCCCAGCTCATACATGCAGGACAGGTGGGCCTCCAGGAGAGGTTTGGGAAGCACTGGTCTAAAGGCTACATGATGGGCTGAGAGAAATTGAGTACCATTTCTTCTCATCAATGATCAATTCAAAGCAATCTGATATGCAAATTTGGTAAAATTTCTGAGGTAATTCTGTTGTTTTGCCTCAAATTTCGTCAATGGTAAATGGTACATCATTATTGTATGTTTAATATAATAGCTAGAGTACTAGAGCAGAAAAATGATGGGTTTTCAATCCAAGCAAGTCCATTATTTTGTTAAGGTGGTCTAAAATATGCCCAGAATTTGCTCTAATTGTAATTCTGCTACCGTAGAATTGCCCAACCGTAAGGTTGGTGTGTTGCGGGAGCTGTACAACTGTAATGTCTCTGTGCTGCTGTATAATTATAAGGCGTCTGTGTTTCTCAGAGCACTGCAGCTCCAGGCTGGCACCTCTGGTTCGGGCAGTGCTTGCTTAAGGAGGATCCACACCACACCCAACACCATGACCAACCTGGTGATGCCCACCTTACCTGGGCCCAGTGAATGCCTCATCTGCTCTGAGCTCGCCCTGCTTATCCTGTTCAACCCCTGCCAACACAGTGTGGCCTGCGAAGGTGTGTGTGTGTGTTTGAGTGACTGTGTTTGTTTGTGTGTGTGTGTGTTTAAGTGAGAATGATTGTGTTTGTGTTTGTGTTACTGTGTGTGCTTGTTTGTGTGAGTGTGTGTGAACACGCGTGTACGTGCATGTGTGTGTGTGGTGTATGTTTGTGTTTGAGTGTGACTACGTGTGCCTGTCTGTGTGTATATGTATTTGTTTGAGTGCGTTTTAGTGAGGGCGTGAGTGTGTATGGGAATATTTGCGTGTGAGTGTGTTTGTTAGAGCTTAAGTATGTGTTTGTGCAAGCCAATGTATATATGTGTTTGAGTGTGTGCGAACTTGCATTTAAGTGATGTAATACGTTTTTTTCTATTGTATTTCAGAATGTGCCCATCGAATGAAGAAATGCATCAAATGCCAGGTGACGATCACCAAGAAAATCAGACAAGGTACGATCCTCCATCTCCAGCTGCAGTCTGTGACTGGGCAACAGCATCATTTATATCATACTATCCTTTCACGGCTGAAAGAGCAAAATTTTGATTGCGTGTGCAAGTGTGCAATGCTTTGGAAAAGGGTTTTTTTTTTTTTTTTTTTGCATATTTTGCATACTTATATGTTTCAGATCATCAAACTAATCAAACTAGACAAAGATAACCCAAGTAAATACAAAATGTTGTTTTTAAGTGATGATTTCATTTATTAAGGGAAAAAAAACAGGCCTGATTACTGCCAGACCTGTTGAATCTAGAAATCACTTAAATAGAACCTCTCTGACAAACTGAAGTATTCTAAAAGATCTCACAAAGCAGCTCATCATGCCGCAATCTAAAGAAATTCAAGAACAGATGAGAAACAAAGTCATTAACGTCTCTGTCAGGAAAGGGTTACAAAGCCATTTCTAAGGCTTTGGGACTCCAGCGAACCACGGTCAGAGCATTATCCACAAATGGAGAAAACTTAGAACAGTGGTGAACCTTCCTAGGAGTGGCCGGCCTACCAAAATTACCCCAAGAGGGGATCGACGACTCATCCAGGAGGTCACAAAAGAACCCAGAGCGACATTTAAAGAACTGCAGGTAGCACTTGCCTCAGTGTTCATGATTCAACAATAAGACAGAGACTGGGCAAAAATAGCATCCAGGAGTGAGTTCCAATGCGAAAACCACTGCTGACCAAAAAGAAAACAAAGGCTCGTCTCACATTTGCCAAAAAACATCTTGATGATCCCCAAGACTTTTGGGAAAATATTGTGTGGATTGACAAGACAAAAGTTTAATTTTTCGGAAGGTGTGCATCCTGTTACATCTTGTGTGAAACTAACCCAGCATTTCATAACCCAGTCACAACCATCAGTTTGTGACGTCAAGCTCAAGCACACTTGGGTTATGCAGCAGGACAATGACCCGAAACACACCAGCAAGTCCACCTCTGAATTGCTTGAAAAAAAAAAAAAACAAAATGAAGGTTTTCGAGTGGCCTAGTCAAAGTCTGGACTTAAATCCGATTGAGATGCTGTGGCATGACCTTAAACAGGCCGTTCATGCTCAAAAACCCTCCAATGTGACTGAATTTAAACAATTCTGCAAAGAAGAGTGGGCCAAATTTCCTCCACAGCGATGTGTAAGACTCATTGCCAGTTGTCGCAAACGCTTGATTGCAGTTGTTGCTGAGTGTGGCACAACTAGTCATTCGGTTTAGGGGGCAATTACTTTCTTCACATAGGGCCAGGTAGGTTTGGATAGCTTTTTCCCCTCAATAAATGAAATCATCATTTAAAAACTGCATTTTATTTTTACTCTGGTTATCTTTGTCTAATATTACAATTTGTTTGATGATCTGAAACATTTAAATGTGACAAATATGCAAAAAATAAGAAATCAGAAAGGAGGCAAATACTTTCTCACAGCACTGTATGTCTGTATGCAGTTGTGCATTCGTGATTGTGTGTAACTATGTCTAATTGTAAGTTGTGTGTCATTCTGTGTGAAAATTTGTAATTTTTTGCATATGATTGTGTGTAATTGTGTGTAATTACTATTGTGTGCAATTTTTTATGTGCATGTGTGTATGTAATTGTGGAATTGTATGAGTTAGAGATGGGCAGACCTTGCTGAATTGGTAAATGTGTGAACAGTGGAAAATGTGTTTTAGTGGGGGGGCGGCGCTGCTGGATTAGTTCGTGGAGATTGGTGCCATTGAATACTCTTTGCTTCTGCTTAGGCTACACAGCGTCAGTGATGACTTAACAATTTACTGCTTACTTCATATTGATCTAAAGTACAAAGAAACACCTGCAACTGCCTCCCTGAATGCAGTTTGTAGGTGAATTTATTTTGTACGTGTATAGTCTATATACTGCAGTCCTACCAAAGACTGCAAATTCTCACATCTGACTATTTATTATCCACCATTCGATAAAAGCAGTCAAAAGGGTTACATCATCCACTCCAGATAGTCATAAAAAAAATAATAACTTAACTCTTTCAAGAAAGAATATACTAAGGAAGGAACAACGATTTGTCATGGCTAGAGCAATGCTACATTTAATATGTTCTTTCTAGGAGGTAGATTTAGGCCAACATTTTGTATTTAATCTTCACGAAATAAGTAAATCATGAAACCAAAACACGTAACGGGCGGAATACGTGTTTATTAAGCGAAGGACAATGGGAAAAACAGCCTTAACATAGGTGATCATTAAACAACTACAAAAATCAAGGCATTGCTTTCCTTCACGTGCAAAGAAAGATCAGGAAGCATGAACAATGTTATAATTGCTGTCCAGTATCTATCTTTAGTAGTGGTGAATCACTTAAAGAACAGACACTAAATGCATGAATTTTATCGAAAATCGAATGACAAAATTATCGTTTTAAAGGGGTTTTTTTTTTTTTCTTTTTTGCAGTGATACCAATCACTGAGTGAGCACGGAAAATAGTTTTCTGTCAAGCTACCATTTAAGCTATAGGGCTATTCTGTGAAAAGAGGGATATGATGAGCAAAAATTAAATCGCTATTAAATCCAGCAAAGAGCCTCAATCTATCCATAAAACCCCTAATTTTAAGAAACATATATATTCATGGCTGAACCACTATTTTTTAGCATGAGTTTTTTGCATCCAAACTTGGTGGGAATTTTATCGTGAAATTGGCCCAAAATCAGTTCATTAGGACCTTTGAAATTACCTGTAACTAAATGGGTATTACAGTTCATTTCTTTCAATTTGTTATACTAAGAGCATCAATTTAAAGTAGAGGGGAGCTTGAACCCTCATGTGGAAGTTTGCTGGCCAGAAGGTAGGTGTGACTTATTCATCCCAGTCAATGCAATGTCCATCACGGAAATTCTGAATTTCTTAATTGGAAGAAACTGAGATGGAATATTGTCTTAACCTTTTCAATTCTCTTAGCTGTAGCCAAGGCAAAGTCAATAATGGACAAAGTCTGCCTGAAAGTTTGGCTCCTAAGATTTGGCAGGGGATCAAAATCCGTAATGTCTGTCACATGTAACGTCATGTAAAGGGATCCTGTAACAGCCGTCACGCCCCCAGAGAGTGGAGGGATGCTCAACTTATCTAGATAATAAAAGGAAAAGAGGAAATTTTTTTCTGTGGATGTTTTTGAATTGAGGCTCAAATGTGTAATTGTGCTCATTACTAAAGCATTAAGTTTTACTCATTTTAATTTGATTGTCAGATTGTCAAAGACTGTAACAAGATTTTCAACATTAACTGGGTTTTATTATACTCTTTCAGCTTTCTAGAGTAAATGATAGTTCCACTAATTATTCAAAGGTGGCAGCTGGGTGTTTCTGCAGAAAAGGGCACAATTACAGTAAAAATGGTCCACCCATTTTTTTCACAATGTAACTGAGCTTTCCTATTCATTTGGGGGCTAGAAATATTGGGCATGATTTTTGCAATTTGGGTCAACTTTAAAGGGACACTCATTCCAAGGACCTTGATATCCAAGGTCAGATTATGATGCAAATGTCCATACTGTAATCATTCAAATTTGAGCCAACAGAAAATGAAGTTAAAAATTAAACCCTTTTCACTGATTACTCAGACTTGCCACAAGGAACAAGTTTAGTATTTTAGTATTTCAAGTTACATTAGAATCGCTGTTGGTTCAGGAAAAAAGGGATTAACCCTTTCCCCCTGATCAAAAACTGGTGTCCTTTAAGTTTGGTTTTCCCTGTCTTCACTGTAATCAGTCAGCTATTTCAGTTCTACAGTTTGTCCACCAGATGTCAATCCTGCCCTAAAACAAAAACAACAACACAGAAGGAGGCCATTTTGAAACCTTTTTTGTGTGGTGGCTGAGTGCCATAGCTCAGGTAGTATCTAAATTTTTACTTGTTGCACTAATGTCTCAGCTGTCATCATGAAAATATGTTTTTGTAGCTAGTGCTTCTTAATGAGGTTATGCTTAATTGGAAACCTTTTCAGGGAGGTAGAAAATAAGGGAAACTTCAGTCCCTACATTGGTTGCAAATTTCCATAGGGCTGTATTATGTCTTTACCGGCGTCTTTACCGTTATCGTTTGGAATTACGGTCAAGACATCAAAATTACGGTATAGACAAGATCATATTAAAATCTAATTTTGATGCCTGAGGCCTGCCTCACTGGCATTTTGCCCTTTTAATTCTTTCATCGCACCAGGCCTAGTGCACTGCCAGCCACTTGACTAGGCTTGCTTCATCTGACCTTAAAATCTGGTGCCCTTTTAAAATCCAGACCCCGGGGGTATGGAATCAAATTAGGGCATGTGCAAAAAAGTTTTGAACTTATAGAAATGTGTGTGTGTAAAAAAAATAAATAAATAAAAAACGTTTTGTGCATGTGAAGAAAGGTTCTGAACTTCTAGAAATATTTTATGCGTGAGTAAAAACGCTTTGAGGTTGTAAAATTTTGTGCCTGAGCAAAAAGGTTTTGAGCTTGAAAAATAGTTTTGTGTGTGTGCAAAAAAGTTTTGAGCCTGTGAAATAGTTGTGTGCTTGTATAAAAATTTCCCACCTTCCTGTGTGACAGTGATGTTGCGAATACGCTCAAATTTCCTACCAGATTTTACGAACCTCAAGTTACGAAACATGACCCCCATTTTTACTCTTATAGTGTAGACTGGCCAATCAGCACGTTGCTCATTGAATAGCCACTCACAATGTTACCCACTGTCACAGTAAGTCAAACTGTCCAATCAGTGGCCAAACAGTTCTGATGCTATTTCTCCCCCATGTCTATGGAGAAATCCATAGCTCATTGATTTCTGTTTTTATTCTACCGTAATTTCATTGTAATCATATACTCTCGCAGTGATATGTCTCGGGCGATTGATGTGTGCGCTTTTCACCAATATGGATCAATTGATTCACGTTACATTAATTAGCTGGTTAGCGAGCTTGCTAGCTACCCTCCTGCAAGTTGGCGGACATTACGAACAACCACCGTATAAAACTTGATTCCAGTTCAATAAACCTGATTAGATGTGATCGGTCACCAGAAACTACTAGTCAAGTATCTTTTACATGGTTCGTAACGATCTTATTGTGAGCAATTCCACGGTAACGGAATTGCGATCAAGATTAATTTTCATGTCATTTTTACCTGCCATCTATTACTCTAATGCAGCAGTTACTTGCCTGTGCTTTTATCAGTTCCACTGGCATGCCTACTGAGCTGTATAACACAAAGTTTGGGGTACTCTATTTTGTAGAAGGCTATATGAAGGTGAAAGTGTGGGTAACAGAATCAAGGCAGAAAAAACGCCATTATTTTTGCCTTTAATTTGACAGGCATTTCTCTGAAATCTGGCAATGATAGGCAGTAGGTTTAAGCTTAAGTTGGTGGCTTAGGATGTTGACCAGGCCATGGTAAGTTTATATTGACTGTTATGTTCACTGATATTTTGTAGGATGCCATTTATGAAAAAGAGACAGCGGTAACGGAATTACAAAATGGTAACGGAATTACATTTTCTGATAATCTACAAAATTTATTATATTTAAAACAACAAAGCAATCTAAAATTGGTATCATAAATGATGTTTGTGTTGCTGACAACCTGTTGAACCAAAATTTTGATCAAGTCTGGGCAAAAGGAAGGCAATACATGATATTTTATTGATTAAAATAACTCATTCCTGAACCAAAATGTGAGCTTATAAAGAATATCAGAGGTCACATGCATGAAAATTGTTGTTTTTTAACTGGCTGGATCCTGAAACATTTGTTTTTACTTTGTAACAGTGTTTTAGCATCATTCAGTGGGTAAATATTGTGAGTAATCAAGTTGGCAACACAGCCAATGTCAAAAGCACCGTGTAAATCTCAAATGTATCATTTCTTGCATTATCTATATTCTTTCTAACTTTTCTCAGTCATGTGTGGCAGTCTCTTCACACAAAAGAAAGTGTATAAGATATCAATTACTCAACTCCTGAAACTTGCAAAGCTCAAAATGAACATGTTATCAAGAAGACAAACACTGTTTATACAAATGTAATCCTGTCCCTTCTATTCATCTGTGGCTCTTTGTCCTCAGAATTCTAGTGCAGCGTGACGACGGGAGCCGCACAGCTCAGTCGCTGTGTGGAAAATCGCCACTTTGGGCTATTCTTGGGCACCACGTTGAAAAGAGGGCAAGCCAAACTGGCCATTTTGGTAGTCGGCCATGACGGCCACACAGGGGGGCAACCACGGCAATTGCCGCTTGGCCGTGGTATAAGTCATGAGCTGGTAATGGAATCTTAACTCACAGGAAGAAACACTCAACTA
Source organism: Gymnothorax reevesii (assembly GCA_029721435.1). Classification (NCBI taxonomy): domain Eukaryota; kingdom Metazoa; phylum Chordata; class Actinopteri; order Anguilliformes; family Muraenidae; genus Gymnothorax; species Gymnothorax reevesii. The sequence continues at coordinate 40,051,756 of CM056585.1, forward strand.
TAGATGTCCAAAACAATGAACCACTATGCTCCATAATGTCCTAATGCCATCTTGTTTTTCACTGGCTTTCAGAAGAATTCTGTAATTCCATTACTGGTGTAATTACGTTACCACAAACTTTCCAGGATTACAGCTAAGTATTAGAGAGGTTAATGTCTGAAATTCAGTATAGACATAAGAAAGAAGAGAATTCAAATAAATGCAGAAATAAAATCGGTAACAGAATTATGTTGAAAAATGACAAATTTCACAGTGAGCCACTGTAATTGTGTGTTTCAATTTCCTGCAACGACTTACAGTTTCAAATACTTTTGCTAACAATGTATGGAAATACCAGGAAATGGCTAAATATCTTTTAAGAGTTGTCAGCTTTGGAAAAATAACCTATGATCCTTGTCCTGGAGCTAAAAAAAAAATGAGACAATTCAAATCTAAATTTTGAGAAGACCATCAAAGATCTTTCAAAAACGTTTTTCAGTGTCTGATTTGGTTATGAGTCATCTACATGAAAACTTAGATATTTCTAATATAAAACAATTTTTAAAAATTTCTGTTTCAGCAACTCTCATGTGGAATTGCCCTTGTTATGTTGGAGTCGATTGTAATAACGGACTGTTTCTCAGTCTGCACAAAAAGTGCAAAGAACAATTTGGCTGTTCAAGAAACGGGTAGCTATCGTGATCAAGTCGGCAAGGGCAAACTGGATGCTTGAAACTTCAGTTCCATAAAAATGAAAACTGAGCAATGGATTTTGCAGATCTCTAAATTGTTGCAGCATGATTCTATGTTCACATAGAACACGCCTAGGATGTGTGTATTTGTAATTATGTAATTTTTTGTGTACCTGTGTATGTGTGCGTGCTTGTGTTTGCACAGTTTGTGACTGTGTAATTGGGTGTGAATGTAATCATGTTATTGTGTATGTATGTAATTGTTTGTATGAGTATTTGATTATGTAATTGTGCATGTAACTGTGTGTGTGTAAAATTGTGTGTTATCGGGTTATGTTTGAATGTGTATTCTTATGTAATTGTGTGTAATTGTGCAATTGCTCGTGCTTCTGTAATTGTCTGTATGTAATTGTGTGTGATCGCGTATGTGCGTACAGTAGTGTGCAGTGATGATTATGCACCACCACTTTCATCTAAAAGCGGTCCTAATGTATGAATTCTAAAATACTATTGTAGGCAGTGAAAACAAAAAAAAATTCCCACAAGTATATTGAAGTAAAATACGTGGAATAAGCAAAAACACTGAAAACATACATTCAAAGTTGCTGCGAATTTTGTTATTTTGCATAGTCTGAATGCACATTTGAAGGGTCATTCCATGATCATCAGTTGTTTAAACTGGTTTGTGACGACATTATTCTGCAAAATTACCTCTGATGGACAGTTGTTCCAGTAGATCAGGTGAATTGAACTTTGAGCAGTGTCACAGAGTTGAACACAATGGCACGGCGTGAGGATCTCTGAGTTTGTTCGAAGCCGTATCGTGGCCATACGTTATGCTGAAGAAATTTAAATGCTGCCATGGCACTGTAAGAAACGCCATAAATAATTTCAGAGACCAATTCGCAGAAAACTAGTGGCAATAGAAGTGCAGAACGGAAGTTAAGTGCCTCTGATGTTATGTGTATGAAAAAATGTTTTTTAAGTTTTTTTTTAAAAATCGGCAGTCGACAGTACAACAACTCCATGATGATATTAATAGCGCCAGAAGTGAAGAGATGAAAGTATCAAGATCTACTATTTCCAGATGCCTGTGTGGAAAATGGTCTGAGTGGTCTGGTCGCTGCCTAGACAACATCATAAAAAGACTCGAGTTTGCCAAGAAATTCAAGGATTGGGAGCAAGTCCTTTGGGCCGATTAATCAAAATGAGAAATTCTCTCACTTACATGCTTTACTCACATGCGCCGTACACTGAAAAATGTTTCAAAAATAACTTTAAGATGCATTTTTTAAAATAAATTTGGCAACCCCAATCGCACCCGAATCTGGAATGCCCGATTAGAGAACTATGACATAACATGAATGGCGAGAACAGGCCGTTCAGCCCAACTACGCCAACTATGTACAAGCTTGCTTATTTGTGACCCCACGTAGCCATCTCAGGAGAACGAAGACCATTCATGGCTCTCCTCCAAAGCACGCGCCTGTCAGCCACTGCTTCTTTACACTCAAAACTCAAAAATGTTCAGAACGAGGGCGGAGGATACCCAAACATGAGCAAGCTTAGAATCTTAGCAGGCACCCAGCTGGCCAACAGGAGACGCTTGAGCAACAAACAAAGCAACTATTTTTAATATCCCATTCTAGCAGTCCCCTCCCAATTTGTTTCCCTGCAGCGCAAAGCCAATTGTGTGCTGTTCTGAAAAAAGCTGCCGACCACTGCCAGCTTCAAAAATTACTTTTTAATCCCTTCAGTAAAAGAGGTGGGAATATTATGGTTTAGGGTTCAGTCTGCTTGAAAGGAGCTGGTGATTTCATAAAAATTGGTGGAATCATGGATCAAAAGAAGCATCACACCGTCCTTGTGAGGCACGCATTGCCATCTGGTAAGAGTCTGATTGGTTGGGGTTTTATTTTCAACAAGATGATGACCTTAAACACACTTAAGTTGCGCAAGAATTATCTCAGTCAGGAAGGAACATCTGGAGATACTGAAGTTATGATTTGGCCTGCTCAAAGTCCAGACCTTAATCCGATTGAGCTGATCTGTTATAACATTGAAATAATCTCTTTGGAATACATTTCAAACTATATGGAATGTTTTGTGAGTGAGGAAATAAAAAAAGAAAGATTAAATTCTGTAGACACTATAAATAATAGTGAAGACACTATTATTTACAATGTTGTAAATTGGTTTACTCGGCGTCATCTATATTATCCAATATTATATGAAATAAATACTTGAATAGTACTTGGTTTCAAATTTATCTTTATAATATCCCCGAACACCGAATGGTGTCCCGGGGATATTATGTTTTTGGTCCGACCGCCGCCACGCCGCCCTACGTGTTAACGTGATAACTTCAGAAATGTTTCAATTTGAAATTTCAAGTTTTGCATATAAGTAAGTATCATAAAGAGGAAGAACTGATTCGATTTGGACAATTAATGAATTCTAGATTGGCCACCAGGGACCAAAAACTGATGTACGTGTTAACGCGATAACTTCAGTAATTTTTCAATTAGAAATTCCAAGTTTCGTATATAAGTAAATATCATAAAGAGGAAGAACTGATTTGATTTTGGACAATTTACAATTTCTAGATTGGCCACCAGGGGCCAAAAACTGAAAAAATCACTTTTTCACATTTGTCGGATTGACCTCAAATCAAGTGCAAATGAAAGGTCATGAACTGAGGATGTGTCCAACGATGACATTATGCCTGTTTGGTTCAAAATTTTGACACAAGGTGGAGCTTTGTCCCATAAAATTCACCATTTTTGCCATATCTTTGGAACTATTTGTCCAACTGACATGAAACTATGTGCAACTGCAAGGTCATGACCTCACAACGTGTCACATGATGACATCAAACCTGTATGGTTCAACATTTTGCCACCAGGAGGCGCTTTGATGGAAAATAACCATTTTGGCCATATCTTCAGAACCTTTTAACCGATTGACCTGAAATTAAGTTCAAATGAAAGGTCATGACCTGAGGGGCTTTATGTTGTATTGGGTCAATTCAAGGATTAGGGAATAGGAGGATTGGGGGCGTTCGGGGATACACCCCAAGCCGTCGCCTCCGAAGGCATAAGCCTAGTTTTGTAAAGTGTATAATCACCACTGCACACTACTGTAATTGCGTGAGTCATTTTGTAATTGTGTTGTGTGTGTGTGTGTCTGATTGATTGCTTATGTGAATAATTGTGTGTGGGCCTTTCCTCTTCCTCCAGACCAGACAGAGGTGGATAGCAGCCCCAGTGCCGAGCTCTCAGATCAACACTCGCTCCTGGAGCAGCTGCAGTCTCGGTACAGACAGATGGAGGAACGTATCACCTGCCCCATCTGCATTGATAAACAAATCAAGTTGGTGTTCCAGTGTGGCCACGCCTCCTGCTTGGACTGCAGCTCCGCCCTCAAGGCTTGCCCCCTCTGCCGGCAGACCATTCGGGAGCGCATACAGCTATTCGTCTGACCCTGCCCAGGCACCCGCCCCTGTTACGCCCCCTCAGCCTTCATCCAGTCCCTGTAAACTGCACTTACTCAGCTCCTCTGATTTAGACTGCAGTCCCCTCCCTGAGAATGGACCCTCCCACTGCCCCTGTTTGAATCCTCCTCTTGGACCAGGGAGCTGCAAGGGCTGTGTCTGCAGGATGTCGCCATTCTGATGTTGGAGGGGGGGGATTGGGCACTTTGGGGGTCCACAGTAATGCCAACTCCTGACCCCTGCCCCATAGTGCAGCAGGAGAGCTGCCTCCCTCTTTTCCCATTTTTCCAATCGGGAGAGTAGCGGGCGGAGCTAAGGGTGCTATACTGTGCTTCTAGGAGTCAGCTGTTACATCACCACCCTCTGACCTGAAGTGACTCCACCCACCCCTCAGACTACAAGGTCCAGAAGAGGGGTCAAATGCACTATACCTTTTTTTCTTTTTTGTTTGCGAAATGTGTTTACAGAGAAATTATTTATCTTATTCCTCGTCTCTTTTTTATTAATTTAATCTCTTTATTTCACGTTTCTCTTTGGTTTAGTGCTTTCTACATTCTGTATTTCATGTGGAGGAGTCTAAAGTCTCTCTCTCTCTCTCTCTCTCTCCATCATGGCCCTGGAGGGATGCAAAGCAGCTTGAGTTATCTAGCCTCACGCTACAGGCTATGGTAGATTCGCAAATCACACAGTAGCTGAATGTCTGAGATTTATCTTTTATCAAGATATGTATTTATGTATGTGCGTGTACATATGCGTGTATAAATATGCATATCCACATATATACATCCATTCGTACATGCATACTCATGTATTTCTGTATATTGTAATATAATGGGTGTGTATTATTAGTGTTTTAGTAGCAGTTAACGAGTACTGTTTTTGTCCTGTCTGAAGTATAATTTTCCTATTTATCAAAATCCTTAATTTGGATATCTCAGTAAAACTCTGTCTTACCGAAACTCTCAAACCTGTTTTATCTACTCAACTCAGGGTCTGGCATCAAGCACCAATCAAATCACCTCTGGCTTCTCAAAGGAGGTGTGCTCATACCGGAATCAAGTCCAGCCCCCTTAATTTTTGCATTTTCCATCTGAAAAGGTGGTCTGACATGTGGCGATGATGCCTGTTTCACAAGAGAAGGCCGTGCTCATCTTCAGCTCAAATCAGGGGCGCACCTGAGACTCAGCCTGGTTTGAGTGTGTGTTTGCCCTGTTCACACACTGTGGTGCGAGTGGCTTTATGGACAAGTGGAACTGTTGTTTTGGTTTTCAGGTCAGGTAGGTTTGACGTTACAGCGGGGGTCCTTCTCCCTTGTCCCACAGACCACCTCATTCCTGTCGTCGGATGCAGCTCGCTCACACGGTTTCCTTATCCAGGGTTACTATGACAACCCACCGAATGCCTGCAGAATCAGCTGAGCCGGGAGTGCTTGTGTAATTTAGTATCTCCACAATGTAGAACCAGTTAGCATGCATACTTGCGGCTGAACATGTACCCTACATTAGTAAGACAAAGCAAATGACTGCGCCAGGCTGCCCCACTGCAAACACAGGGCCAGTTTGTCTCTGGTCAGTGTGTGCACTTCCATACTCAGTCCTGAAGGGGGCGATCTGGCCCAGTAATGAAACTGGGCACTTGAACGCCAGAGGCTGCTTCCTCCTATTGTTGGACGCTGTAGCAACTCATGCTGGCCCAACATCACACCTTGTCATTCTCGAAAGCAACTAGGTGTGAATTGGACTTTCTGTGGCTCTGAGCATCTGTTCTCCGGTGTATAATTAAGGTATGCTTCAGATCTTCCATTAAACACCAGCTTTGGGTGTTTTGGAGAGTGAAATAAAGGAAGCAAACTTGCAACTGTGAACATGGATAATACCAAAGTGTGAACCAGCAGTGTAGAGGGGGGTGTCCTGACTCTGTCAGCGTGTAAGTTCAAATCGGCAAGCTTTTGGGCAGCCTTTGAGCTGAATATTTTTTGTCCAATATCTGCTATTCTGAAATTTTGAATATGAAGGGCAAAATATTTCTCGTGTACATCTGACCTGAAACGCTTCTTGGTGGAAGTGTTGCAAGACTGACTTGAGCATCAGTCAGATTCATGTGTCATTTTGCGAGTCACACTTTAAATGTTCCGTTTGAGAAGGGCTCCAGCATTTAAATATGTATGAGAAATTATTTCATCATCTTAATTTTTTTTTATTATTGTGGACTTACTGTGACGGGGGTTATGTAGCACCCTGTCTGGGGTAGCCAACATTGAAGATGCACGTTTGATAAAAAATATAATCATTGTACTCGGGCTTTTTTGAGACGTTTGTTCAGTCGGGTAATAAAATGGAGGGGTTTATTTGTGAGAAATACTGCTGCACCTGTGCCAAACCCTCCCTGGAGCAAACAGAGCTATGATGTGCTCTGTGCTCCGTAAGGTCATACAAGCTTTATTTAGTTACTTCAATTAATCAGTTTCTCTGGTTATATCTGAATTTGTTTCTAAAGGCCAGGGAATCTAATGGTCTAGTATAAAATTGGACTTAACTTTTTCAGGTTAAAACTGAAGAAATTAACCAGTCTTGGGTTTCTCTTTAGTTTGGCTATTTATCTTATGGAAAAATGAATGCCTTTACGTCTCATTGGAAAAGGTTTACGCTGAAGTTTGCTGAGGGCTTTTGTTGCTCAAAGTGAGCAGTGTTCCAAATCATCTGAAGGGTCTCACTGATGACAGATTGTAAGCCTTGTTCTCAAATGAACTTCACATTCACTGATTTTTCTTCGTCGGGTACTTGACAGAACTTTTCTAAACTATGTTACATTTCTGTTACTGTGCTCCATTTTACTACTTATTAATGATTCAGATCAGTTGTTGAGTTTCTTGTGAGTTGCTTACAGTGAAGTAAATTTGAAATTAGAATAGAATTTGGAGCACTGCTCATTTCCAGTGGCTGGGGACTATCGCAGGGGGTTAACTTGCCATAGTGTTTTACTTTATTATATAACTTGGAAATTGTCATTTAAATTGCATCTTACTGTATTTTTTGAGCCAAGTTTTTATTATTACAACAGTGATTGAAGGGAAATAATTTTTTGTTTGAATTGAAGTCCTATTATTTTATCTAACACAGATATTTGAAGGAACTCAAGTGGCGTCCCTTGGCTGAGAGGAGCGCACTCCTGTTTCAGGTCAATGTACTGGTTACAATAAGTGTGCAGGGAGTTGAGCGAGTTTGCTAAAGTATGTAAATAAGTTACTGCGTGTACAGCACTTCCAGTTCTACTGTTGGCCTTATTGTCCATCCCCCCTATGTTGTTGGTGTTTTTTCAGTTGTATTCTGTAAAGAATATTTTGCAATAAATATGGAACTGTTTTTAATATGTTGTGTTCTCTCATTTAATCAGAATGTGCCAAGCGTCACTGGAAACTTGCAAGTCTTCCAAAGTTCCAGTCTTCTAATCTTTGAAATATCTAAACTGGGTGTGGATGGAGAACGTGAAGGTCTTAGAGGCTCTCCTCCATGCCTTCTCCCTCCGTTAGTCACAACAACATTGCGGGACCTTGGGATCAGTATAATTCCATCCTGTGCCTCTAATGTGTTTCTAACTGGCTTACAGCACCGAAGGCCTGTCATATGACTCAGGGCTTTTGCAGTGTTGTCGTCGGGAGCTTATGGTTCCACTTTACTGAAAGATGCTGGCGGCTTCGCGCCTCACAGAAAACCTGCTCCTCATTAAACACCATGAGGGAAGAGCCGAAAAAACTGCTGTTTGTTTATTACTAATCATTAGCAGTCATACATCAGCCCTTTCAGATCCATGACATCTCCTTGTTTTGAGCAGTTCTCAGTCCACTAGTGGAGGAGTAAAGCAAGACTTCTTTTTATTACTTGTTTCTCTGACTTCTATCCTTCTATCCATTTAAACTTGACATGACATACATTTCCTTCCATGTCGGTGGACGAAGGATAAATAAATATTTTTTTTTTCCCCCCCCAATACAGGGGTGATCAATGATCGGCGAATCAACGAAATGGCAAAAAATTTAAGTTTTCAAAATTGAGTCGTCGGTGGATCCAAGAAACAAGTAATAAAAGTAGTCTGGCCTAAGGGAAATTGATGTGAAAAGTGAAGACTTTTTTTTCTTTGCATATAGCCCTGCATGGACGCACGCTCTCCCTCACGAACACACACACACACACTCACTCCTGCACACTTGCGCACATTTTCTCGCACACTGTTGTCTCATGAGTAAAATGCATAAGGATACACAAGGGCAAGGGCCCGAGAGCAGAAGGATGCATCTGTTTATGAAGGAAACGCAGGAGATCTGATCGCATCCTCATCTGCTGCCATTCTGCAGACTGCAGTATCTGCCTTTAAATGGGCCTGCTGCTGCTGGAGCTCGGCCATACCTCTCGTCTCTGTACTGCCCCCTGCTGGACTGATTCTAATGTGGAGCAGCTCAAATTGGAGTCAGACTGAAACTGTTATCTGAAGGACTGTTTAAGAGTTGGGAAAGGCAGCAAACAGTTTCATTCTTATGGGGCTACTGTTTAAACTGAGACAGTGGCATATTAAAATTGTTCTGGAGCTTGCATGGAAACAGAATACCAGTAAATAAATAATTACGTGTCCATGGAAAACACTACTTGCACCTAAAAACCGAGAAAGTGTACCTTTTTCTGAGAAATTCCTACAAAAACTTAGAATACACCGAGGTTTACTGAAGGTTTGAGGCCAACTCTGTGAACCTTGGAAAAATTGTACCGAGGTAGACCGAAGTCTGTCCAGTTTACTTAAGTTTGGACAACACCTCGATGTTCACTTTCTCTCAAGGTGCCCCCTCTTAAGAATTACATTGTGTGTCTGATTTGTTAAGTGGTGCTTTTGCAGATTGAAGATATTCTGAATACAGAACAAGTTTTTGTTGTTCTTAACATAATGGTGGTGGTCTGCCCTTTGCCAGTTCCTGTATGCAGCACAGACACAGCAGGCTGAACTACAGTATTGACCATTGTTACAATATATTGCAATGTTTCAATATTTACTTCTGACCAGAGTTGCAAAAATTTTTGAATGAGGTCTTGTATTGACAGACAAGAGAGTCAAATCACTCCGTAAAGCCTGTTCCATCACATCCCAAAGACATTCAACTAGTTTTGGTCGGGACTATATGGTGCCCAATTTACACAAATAAATGATTCCTCACGTATGATGAACCACACTTTCACAATTTGAGCCTGACTGTTAGTATTGTCCTTAAATATGCCTGTGCTTTCCGTGATTATATTATCCAATAATGGAATGACCAGGTAAATTAGCACTTTCAGGTAGTCTGTGGACTTTATTTTGTTGCCTCATAAATGTTGCGAAGTCTAGACTTGAACAATTGAAGCAACCCCAGATCATAACTCTGCCTCTAGTGGATTGTACAGTGTTGGGCACTACGCATGATGGATGCATTGCTTCATGGGCTTTTTTTTTTTTATGCTGACACGCCCATCACTCTGGAATATGATGAATTTGGACTCATCGGACCTTATATCTTTTTTCCATTGCTCCACAGTCCAATTTTTGCGCTCCCTCGCAAATTAAAGTTGATTTCCCTCAATTACCCTGTGGCCACGAAGCAAAGTCCCAATCCTGCAAATTCTTGTTGCTTGTGTGCGTGGAAATGCTGTTGCTTTCACACTTAAACATAGCCTTTAGTTCCATTGTCGATATTTTTATGATGAGACTTCTCCAAGCATTTTAGTGATTGATGATCATGATAATTCATGATTTTTCTCCCACCCATTTCTTCCATGAGGTTCACAGTTCACCACTATCCTTCCCTTCCAGGCTGTAATAATGCATTGGACGGCTCAAAACCCAATTCCAGTCAGTTCAGCATTCTCTTCAATGGTTTTCTTTTCTTGTTGCTGGCCAGTTATTCACTCCTCTTGGAACACAATTTACATCTTTTTCACGACCGTGGGATATCTTTCCTCACATTGTTTAAGAGAGGAGAGGTAAACACCGCAGCGGTAAAATAATTATTGCCTGCAGAAACCTATTAGTCTCTGTAATAATGATTTAATCATGGGCTCTTTAGCGTTTGCTTATTTAAATCTACATGGCAACTTTTTTTGGCCAGGCAGTGTATTATAATTAAAATAACTCACTTTGGCGAATACAACTTAATTCTATTACAAAATTGTTCAAAGATCGAATAAAGAAGCTGATTAAAATTCATCAAATACTGTACAAACCCCAATTCCAATGAACTTGGTAGGTTGTGTAGAACGTGAATAAAAACAATACAATCATTTGCAAATCACAAACCCACATTTTATCCACCATAGAATATAGACAACATACATATGAAAAATATTTGCTCATTTTGAATTTGATGGCAGCAACACATTTCAAAAAAGTTGGGACAGGGAAACAAAATACTAGAAAAGTGAGTGTTCTGAACAAGCAACAGCCGGAGGAGCATTTTGCAGCTGATTAGTTAATTGGCAACAGGTCGGTAACATGACTGGGTATAAAAAGAGCATTTTAGAGAGGCAGAGTCTCTCAGAAGTAAGGATGGGCAGAGGTTCACCAAGCTGCGAAAAACTGCATTTAAAAATTGTGGACCAATTTCAGAAATTGTTCCTAAATGTAAAATTGCGAAGACCTTGAATATTCCACCATCTACACTGGCAAGCCTAGTTGGGCTGAGCGACCTGTTCTCGCCATTCATGTTCATGTTATGTTACCGTGCATAATATCCTCAAATTCTGAGAATCTGTAGAAATCTCTGTGTACAAGGGACAAGGCCGAAGGTCAATATTCGATGCTCTTGATCTTCAGGCCCTCAGACGGCACTGCATTAAAAACAGGCATGATTCTGCACTGGAATTCACTGCACGGAGCACTTCCAGAAATCATTGTCTGTGAACACAGTTCACTGTGCAATCTACAAATGCAAGCTAAAACTGTATCCTGCAAACAAGAAGCCATACGTGAACATGATCCAGAAACGGCACTGTCTTCTCTAGGCCAAAGCTTATTTAAAATGAACTGAGGCAGACTGGAAAACTGTCCCACGATCAGATGAATCAAAATTTGACATTCTTTTTGGAAACCACAGACGCCGTGTCATGCGGACTAAAGAGGAGAGGGACCATCCAAATTGTTATCAGCATACATTTCAAAATCCTGCATCTCTGATAGTATGGGGTTACATTAGTGCCTAAGGTGTGGGGAGCTTACACATCTGGACAGGCACAAACAATGCTGAAAAGTATTTAGAGGTTTTACAACAACATACGCTCCCATCCAGACAACGTTTCTTTCAGGGAAGGCCTTGCATATTTCAGCTAGAAAATGCCAAACCAGAGATTGCATCCATCACAACAGCATGGCTTTGCAGTTGAAGACTCTGGGTGCTGAACTGAACTGCCTGCAGTCCAGACCTTTGACCATCAGAAAACATTTGGCGCATCGTAAAACAAAAAATGCGGCAAAGAAGACCAAGGACTGTTGAACAGCAAAAATCCTACATCTGACAAGAGTGGGTCAACATTTCTCTCCCAGAACTCTAGCTCAAGGTCTTTTCACTTCCCAGATGTTTACAGGCTGTGGTCAAAAGAAGAGGGGATGCTAGACAATGGTAAACATGGCCCTGTCCCAACTTTTCTGAGAAGTGTTGCTGCCATCAAGTTCAAAACGAGCTAATATTTTTCATGAAATGGTAAAGTGGCTCACTTTCAACATCTAATATGTTGTCTATGTTCTATTGGGAATAAAATGTGGGTTTATGAGATTTGCAAATTGCATTCTGTTCTTATTCACATTTTACACAATTTCCCAACTTCATTAGAATTGGGGTTTGTACTTAAGTAGGTGCCAAGCACCAGAGATACAAACACCTATGGTAATTATTAGTAATTTTCTTATTTTGCCCGGGGAGTTGATGGAAACTCAGAAGAATATGGTAAAAGTTATTGAATCTTGGAGCTCAAAAGTCTGTCGCAACGTATTGGCAAAATCTGGAATCAATGGCTCAATCAATATGGCACCTCCATCAGACAGAAAGTTGCGCTTCAATATCTGGTCAGAACTTCAAATCCATTTGTTTGTAACAAGCTTGATTTAGCTTTGGTCCAGCCAAGTCCATCTCACGCTATGACATCAATTTTCACCTTACTACATTTTCCAACATTTTGAATTATATGTTTTTACTATTGTTATGGCCCCAATTTGTTATAACATATCAGACAGCAAGGGATGACAGACAAAATTTTAAAACTTGAACAGATTTAATTAATCAAAGCACTGATCAAGATTGAAATGAAATAAAAAAAAAAATGAGATAGTTACTGTCCCTTGGGACTTGAGATGGAATTGCTATGTTGTGATCTCCAGGGAGAGGAAAATACTCCAACACAGGCAAAAATCCACAAAAAGAGCTTCACATGTCTTGAAAAGAGTGACTGGTCAAATGTATCCTTCCACTATTTCTCCTTGCAAATTCTCCTACTACTTTAACTCTCAGATGTTCTCGTTATATACTTTTTTCCAGCCTCCTCCCACCTTCCAGACTTTCTTTCAATTCTCTGGGACTTTCCCCTCAGAGGCATGCCCAGGACATGCCCAAAAACCTAGCTCCAGACTGGGCTTAACAAAAAAAAAGTCAATACTGTCATCTAGTGGCTTTTTTTTCACATTACACTATCTCCGCCAAGGAAAACCTTTTATCTTATTTACACCAATCTTTAAACATGTCTCAAGTGATAATAGTTGATCACCAGATGGCAATTTAATCAACAATAACGGTAACCTCTCATGGACAGTTTACCCTGTAATGAGCCATTTTTTGTTTGTTTGAACTATGTTGTCTGGAGTCAATCAGGAATGTGACCCAGAACACATTCAAAACAAACATACATTTGCATGATCATCAAGAGTACGACTTGACTATCTTAGATAACCCTGTAATGAGTCCTGCATGTGAATCTGAGCAAGACCTCAAATCTGGTGTAATCCCACAAACATTCATGCACTGATCTACAGTACATCACATTGCAGTTTGGCCATAGATGAAACTTTGAAATCATGCTTGCTTCCATTGTTTTGCTTGAATATTTATATTTAAAGGGCTGCACAAATAACATTTCAAAATTGATGCCAATAATTCTGTTAGCTGCACTTTTTTTATTTTCCTTCCATGAGAAACATTTAATTCCAGACATTTGATTTGCTCTGTAACTTAGGTAATTCAACAAAACTGTCCTAAGGAACAAAGGTTTTTCATTCTACTGTATTTCTGAAGATTCAGGACACTAAGTTTAACATGTAAATTTGTTATATCATCTCGTATTATCACTCAACCAATGCTCAGCTGACCCTGCTAAGCTGTTCACGCTGGTTACAGGATTGAAATTAAACTAGACTGAAACAAGATTCCTGTCATATAGCGCCTCTCTGTGGACTCTTCTGATTCAAAATAACTGATGAACTAGGGGCGACGCAGTTAATCCAGTGAGTCCATTGTTTGGGTATGAGTGCACTATTTATCTCGGGAGGAGAGAAACCAGGGTACGTTTTGAGCGTTTGTTTTCTTGATAAAATTGACACATGCAGGGAACCAGGAACGGATCGTTTTTTCGTTTAACGTTTTACGAAAAAACGATCCGTTTATGGATCCCTGCATGTACCAATTTTATCAAGAAAACAAACGCTTAGAACGTACATTGGTCGAAATGGCACCAGGATGCATTGTGGGAGGAAGAGAGGTCAGTGATAGGGGTGTGACGTTCTGGGAAACGCACTGTAGGGAAACCGTTTTCAAATGGAGGTCAGTTAGATGGAGCTATTTTTGCCGAACAAGGGGGACCTATAATATTTTAGACAGATAATTTAATATTGTGACCGATCAGTGGGTTGCGATTGCGGCTGGTTGACATAATGTACAGCATCTTGTTGTGACAAGAATGCCTTACACTGTATTGTTTAGTAACAGCGACATAATGTTAAATTATTTTGTGAGAGGGGTTGTAGACATATTTGATGTAATTATTACAAAGATGCAATTCAATATCGCACTTTATAAAATTTGGAAATTCTATATTGATTCCTTTATTAATGTCATAATAGCTTGATCTTCATGAATTAAAATGCTGATTTGCATATTTTTACTTAATACTGGTAACTTGGAGTTCAAGTTGATTCAGTCACCTATTGTCACCTTTAAATATATGAAATCATTTTTCAAATGATCAATGATATTTTAAATAATACAATGAAGTGGGTTGTCATCTAATTTTGGAGAACTAGGTTGCCATTTAGCCAAATGGTGACCCTCCACTAATGGAATGCAAAATTCAAGTGGATCATTCCAAAACTTCTCTGTGATTGAATATTTTATATTAATACATTAAAAATACTGGGTGACCGCAAAGTTGATGGCAATCATCTTCTGTAAGAAAGTTTCACTGACAAGATTTTGCAGTTCTGTTTTAAAGGTATTAGAATGGATGGGCCACACGTAAGCTTGAAATAGGGGTACATTACCTCAGGACAACCCAGCCCTGCTCCTGGAGATCTCTCTTAGGGTCAGCGGCTGGTCACGCAACAGTACAAACATATATTGTTTTCCACTGTCAGTTTGTAGGGGTGAACAAAATATTGGAAGGATGCCTGTAAAACAGCTTTCCATTTGAGGTCTCTAAATGACTAGTACAAAAGCTTCTGCATAGGTCACTTCCACTAATTTGAATCATAATGGTAGCATGTGCCTCTGTATAAGTGGCCAAACCAGCATCATATAGCCAAGGAAGTCTGCAAGGACGATGAGGATACTAATAGAGTTCCGGAGAGGCCTGGTAGTTGATGTCTGAATTGTAGGTAAGTTTGTAGAAAACATGGCAAAAAAGTGACGCTGGCATATAACATGTTTCAAATTATGACAAATATGCCAAACAACAAAAAATAGCAGCAGAGAAAATAAACATAAAAACTGGCCAAAAATCCGAGTAACATTTGGTTGAATAATTGCTAATCACCTCGGGACGACTGCTCCATTAGACACCAAGTAGGTTTACGCTTGGGCTACCTTTAGTCAAATGATTTCATTTTTTGCTTAGCCTCACTTTCATGATGCAGAATTCTGGCTTATCTCCAGTACTCAGTGTAGACGACAGCCAGACAGAGAAAGATAGAGAGAGAAAGACTTGAGATACCTTATATGTAGCCCAAGTAAAAAATCTATGCAGAATCAAATTAAGTGCTATCTGACACAGTCACAACAAAAACTGTACTTTTTGAGCTTTGCAAAGCTGGTATTTTGGCAGTCTTTCTGATTATTTGATCACCACCTGTATTGGTATTTAGTCACGCTGGACTGGCCTGCCTGGATCCCTGACTTGTCCCAAATCGAAAACATGAGGTGGATTTTGAAATGCAAAATGCCACAACAAAGACCTTGCACGTAGCACACCTTAAGACATGTTTACAGACAAAATTACGCCAGAAACCTTTGATCACATGGTCATTTTTGTCCCTGTACATTTATTCAGTGTTGTGAAAAGGAATGGAAACATGTAAATTTACTGTCCCAACTTTTGAAATACATTGCAACAAGAATCAAAATTGAAATTTGTTTACTTTGAAAAATTAATGAATTTATAGCAGTGAAACATCAAACTGTTTCAGCGTAATACAGGTCAAAGATAATTTCTGAATAACTGCTTTCAATACCAATTTAAAATGAATATACTGTTATGTTTTCTTTTTTGAAGTTCTTCCATTAGCAAGCATCAACCTAAAGAAAACTGTTCCTTCAAATGAATTGGGAAATATTACTGTGTCATTGGGGAGTGTGAGACAATAGTTTACTCCCCCTTATTCGGTATGTTCACCTGTGCCTACTGAAAAACCCTTGCAATACCACAGGTTTTAATCATTGGAAATTGAGTTTACTTCTCTCAAGCTTACATTTATGACCTCTAAATAATTCTTTGGTCAGGCTTTGGATGGAGTCAGGTTTGATTGGTAGGTCAGCATAAGGTCCAAGGTGAGACCGTACTCCGGTGTTAAATCTGTCAACAGACACATTTGGCAACGTCTTCGGTTCAAGAAAATTCTCAAATGGTACAACCAACCATCTTTGCGACTAAATCACGGGAGAATTTTCAAGAATAATCACCTCAATAATCAGATAAAATCTGCGGTTATGTGTCATACACCGGTGCTCTTACAAGAAGTGTTTTAGAATGTGACTGTCAAGCGGGCACATCGGCTGATCATAGTGTGACCAACCAACCTGCGTGTTTGACAAGTTCTGTGGTCAACCTTCACAAAAATATAATATCACGTGATTTATCATAAATTCCGGTGATTATGCTCTGTGAACTGTGATATTATCCAATGAAAGAAGTCACACTAATTTTGGTTGTTTTCATCGGTTTTCAGAATGAAAGTCCACTTTCAATGGATAGATACACTGTCAATCAACTTATCCAGTTCGTCATTGGATGAGTAGTCTGCAGAGGAAGCCATTGTTTGGTTGTCTCAGATGTTTAGCTCTTTCAATGAAGATGAGCGCTGTGTCCTGCAACTAGCAAAATAGAGCATTTTCTATACATTACCCGCAGAGTAAGATATTTTAGATCCATGAATTCTTTACAGAAACGCCATTTGAAGGCTACGAATTGGAATACGTTCTGTGGATGACGCCAATGGAATGTAGGAAGTCTAGGTCGCTGTCCAGTTATTTACAGTAAACTGCAGCTAGCAAGCTAGGTTAACTGTGATTTCACCTAAGATTGTCTAGCTAGGAAGTTAGCTAGCTGACCTCAGCTACGAAAGCGTGTTCAAATCCAGGTTCGTCTTGACGAGGCTCCAAAAGGCATTGCACTGCATCTTAACTTTTTCACGTTAGGTGACATGATCGTTAATGTCCGCAACATTTCTTCTTGAATGGTGCTGTAAATTATGTTTCAACACGTGTTTGCAGCTGCAATTATAGACCACTTAGCTTCGTAGCTAGCTAACGCATTGTTGTTTGTTTTCAGCCAGTTGTTATTTCGTTCAACATCGTGATGTTACAGAATTTGCCTACAGCTGATAAGATGCATGTCATTTGTGATCTCGTTCGCATTCTCTCTGCACTAAAACTTAAACAATGATTCTGCATGGTTGTATGGCGCAATGCTGGTGTACAATTACTGTACAGAAATGAAACAGCTGTTTCGCTCTGCATAGGTTTCCCGGTGGGTACCGGTATCCCGCTGTGACTGCTGCCGCCATGTCCGGCACGGCGACGGTGTTGCAGCAGTTCGTCAGCGGCCTCAAAAGCCGCAACGAGGAGACTCGTGCCAAAGCGGCCAAAGACCTCCAGCACTATGTCACCACAGAACTAAGAGAGGTAGAGGGTGGAATTGAACGTTGTAAATCCCTACTGTACTCGAGGCTCGTCTACAGGCTTATTAAATACCGACTGGTATTCGAGTTAATGAAGGATTTCAAATTCAATAAGTTAATGAAAGTCTGAGTGGGCCAGTCGAGATGTTTCAGTTTGAGTTCTGTCTGCAAAAACAAAACGATTTATTTGGAAATTGGATAAAATGCACTATCATGAGTACATATACTCAGAGTGTGGTCACTATATAGAAGAGGTTACTAGGTCATACAGTGGAGGCTGAAATTCTGGGGTTGTAAGACCAAGCCTGACACACTGCTTGTTTTGCAGATATTGTCTTGTATTTTAGAAAACCTAGCCCTAGATACTCTAGTTCAGTGTTTCCCAACGCAGTCCTCGGGGGACACCAGTCAGGTCCAGGTATTTGTTGCATTCCTCCTTAAGCACTCCTGATGTTCCTTATCAAGCTCATGATAAGCTGCATCAGGTGTGCCTAAGGTGGAACATAACAAATACCTGGACCTGACTGGTGTGCCCTGGAACTGGGAGGGAAACACTGCTTTAGTGGATGGAAAATGACAAACATTGGGCTTCAAGAAGCTGCGTCACGATAACTGCACATGCTCACACAACTTTGAATGAAGTGAATCTGCTCAACTGTAAGTAAAAATCTAGACTGTATTTTTCATCCCTGATTAAAGGCGATGGCAAACCAGCTTACATTATTCATATCCCTTGGTAATGGCTTGAAATAGCGCTTTTGTATTCTCTCATTTTCGTGATAAGCTCCTTAGTATAAAAAGCATAATGCCAGAGTAACTAACAATGCAAAACAAAGAGGGATTGGCAAGGATGGAATCAGATTATGACTTGCAGTCATAATTCTTGGGATGTAAGTTCTGAGCATGTGCAGTAATCGTGACACCGCTCCTTCAATGTCCTATTTGCATCATTATGCTTTGGTATGCTTTTTTTGTCTCAGTGATTTGGTTTCTGGGAATTGTCAGTCACATGGTTTGACCTAGTTTGGATTCAGATATCCTTTATATTGTAAGTATATCTATGTCTTTAGCTGAGCCAAGAAGAGGCTACCACCTTCTACGATGAGCTTAACCATCATATCTTTGAGCTGGTGTCCAGCTCTGATGTCAACGAGAAGAAAGGTGGAATTCTTGCTATTGGTGAGTGTTGCTGAAAGAGCTTGCATTCTGAAGGATTGGGATGAGTCCAATCTATTTATACAAGCAAATTTCAGTCCCCTGTTTGCGTATGCCTCCTCTGCCACTGTCCTGGTACTCTTCCCCTTTTTTGTTCTAGAGCTTTCCTGCATATGGGAGCTTAAGCCAGTTCCATTGGCGATGAAACACTTGAGCACTAGTCTGAATACCTAAATTTGGTATTATCTCTGTTTAAAAAATAAACTTTTAGCCCTTTCAGTGAGGTTTTTTGTGGATTCTATAGGGCTGAATGCTGCTGTCCGGAGCTATATATTTGTTAAAAAAAACAGTTTGTGGCCCCCATCCACTACAAAGGTCTGCTTGTGCAGAACAGAGAGCCTGAGTTTATTTTCTTGTTCTCAGTGAGTTTGATAGGAGTGGAGGGTGGAAATGCCACACGAATCAGCCGCTTCGCGAACTACCTGCGGAACCTGCTGCCCTCCAGCGACCCCGTTGTCATGGAGATGGCCTCTAAGGCCATGGGCCACCTGTCCATGGCAGGGGACACCTTCACTGCGGAGTATGTGGAGTTTGAGGTGAAGAGGGCGTTGGAGTGGCTGGGGGCAGACAGGAACGAAGGCAGACGCCATGCAGCGGTGAGGCCTGCGTCCGAGCGGCTCTGATCCCCCCCCCCCTTAAAACGCGCACTCGCCAGCTCCTCAAATAATAGCCCTCATCATATTTCATTTGTTACTTCATTTGACTAATTTGGTGCTCATTAACCCCTTACCTCCTTGGAGTGAAATAAGTACCAGGTCCCTCCTTCCCAAAGCAGTTTCAGCCAGCTCAGCTACTTTTTATGGCACCCTCACAAAAAGCTCTGGCAGCTGAACTACTCTCTGTTACTGGGAAAATTTGTCGAACTCTGATTTGATTCGGTCTTCTGAAATGTTTTCATGTTCGGACTCACTTTCCCTCGAAAATAAGTCAGAGAAATCATTTGTATGAACAGAAGAAGCACTGATGTTGCTTTCAGAGTCTTCTCTTCTATGTCTCTCGAGTGCAGGACCTCTGGCAACAATCATTTGAAGTCACATGCATCTGGATCACCATCAAATACATTTTCCGCCATTTTGATGATGAAAAATTGTGGGCAAATATCTTGAAGTTTATGATTGTAGCTATGCCATGTGATTCTGCGAATGTAATCCATAAGGCTTGTTCCGATTGGTGAAGCAGCCAATGGAAATGTAAAACTGATGTTTTGATTGGTATAAGCACAGCAACTCAGTGAGGGGCAAATGGTACTGTTGGGAATATGAAAGCACGATGGGAGGGTGCCATATTGCACTCTTGGGAGGTCAGGGTTAATCGACACTTCTGGGCACATTAGTGAACATTTTCTGAGTTGGTCACTGGGAAGTAATTCTTGTCTATAAATTTTTGTAGTAGGATTATGGGTGGTAATCCATTGAAACCCTGATAGAACATGCATGCTCCTCACAGAAAGGTTAGGGTGTGAGCACTGGATGGTTTTCTTTCAAGGCAGTAATGATGAATTCCGCAGAGGGTAATATGTCACAGACTGACACGTTTTCGCTGTGTGAATGTGGTCTGTGAACTTCTGGGAAGCATATGTCTTTGTTTGTTGGTCACAAATGCAAAAGTGTTTGTCAGGACAGAAAAATTAACTGTTTACCCAGTATAACTGCTAAATTCACGCTTATTTTTTGCAAGTTTTGGGTCGGCAGGATGATGCAGTGGGTTTGATTCCAGCCTCTGGTCTTTCTGTGAGGAGTTTGCTTGTTCTCCCTGTGTGTGCATGGGTTTCCTCCAGGTACTCTGGTCTGCTCCCACAGTCTGAAGACATGCATACCAGGCTAACTGGGGACTTAATTGCCCAGAAGTATGGGTGTGAGTGAATGGTGTGTGATCCCTACATAACCTTGATAAAAGTATGGAGACTAGCGCAGTATGACCTGAAGAATTGTGTTGAAGTGGATTTTAAAACATAATCAATCATTCAATCAACAAACCAGTCCCCAAGTTGAAAACTCCACTCCCAGTACTTGGGTGGAATTGTTTTCTATGCTGTGCGTCCCTTAAACACTAACCACCTGCAGATCCTGGTAATGGAAGGGCGTGGTGTGGGTGTATTGGTGCTCCATGTGGGTGTATTGGTGCTCCGTTTGGGTGTCTAACCATGCTTTTGTGCGTTTGCAGGTGCTGGTGCTGCGGGAGCTAGCCGTTAGCGCACCCACCTTCTTCTTCCAGCAGGTGCAGCCGTTCTTTGACAACATCTTCTATGCCGTGTGGGACTCCAAGCAGGCCATCCGGGAGGGGGCAGTCTCCGCTCTCCGAGCCTCCCTCATCCTCACCACGCAGCGTGAGACCAAGGAGATGCAGAAGCCGCAGTGGTACAAGGTAGACTGAGGTTCCTGCAGTCTTCAAATGCATTAGGTGTAAATGGATGTATGATGTTTCAGGTAAACCTATTTTCTATGTAAAATGTATTTTCCCTTGAAGTCTGACCTTTGATTTTGCGTCGTAATTTAGGCTAATTCCGTGTCAATTGGACTAACCTTCCCAGATGACATTCTCCAAATTTCTTCCTACTTTGATATAGCAAGGTGGTCCATGTGGGAAATGGTAGGAACAAGCTTAAATGATAGACAAAATGCCGCACTTTGATTAAATTATTTCACCCAGAAAGAAATACGGAACACCTTAGGAACTACATTCAATCGAAAGCTTAAAATGTAGTCTTTCAAGGAAAAAATATTGCAAAACGATAAAAGTTTGGCCACATGGCCTAAATGGCCGCTGAAATTAGGCTATATCACTAAATTGGCTAATTTTGGCCACCAATGGCGCCACCTGTATGGGGTTTTAAGGAATAATTGTTATGCCCATGCAAGCTCCATGTCTACCTTAATTAGTAGCCCAAAGATTTAGTCGCTGGAAATGGAATTCTAATTTTGACAATTTTTTGATTATTTAAAATTTGTCATGGCCCATTGATTTTTTTTTTTTTCTTTCCCCCGTTTTCTGATCCTCGGTGCATCAGCCCAAGACACAAGGGGTATGATTTTATATTTTCTCCCTGGTCTCTGTAAGAAGTGCTACTTGAGTAAATAAACAGACCTGTACCACTTTTGGATTTCTCACAGTAGCCCCCTCAAAATGGCCTAGAAATAAGGATTTACTCAGGAGCGCAGACCCCCCCTCCCACTTCAAGGCCTGAAACTCGAGGACTATGTGGAATTTTGATTAAATATTTAGAGAGGGTACTTCAGATACATTGACAAATGATATATCAAAGTAGGAAGAAATTCGGTGATGGTCATCTGGGAAGGTTAGTCCAACTGACACGGAATGAGCCTTTAATTATTGTTGAGTAGAGTGAATTTCCCTGATGTTTTCTTGTAGTGTTTGTGGAATCACTATCAGTGGCAGACCTGATTGAATTGTTGGTTTTTACAGTGTTTATGTTTTCCTTCAGCAAACATTTGAGGAGGCGGAGAAGGGCTTTGACGAGTCGCTGTCGAAAGAGAAGGGGATGAACCGCGATGACCGTGTCCACGGCGCGCTACTCATCCTGAACGAGCTGGTTCGCATCAGCAGCATGGAGGGGGAGGTACCCAAACACCATACTCTACCCCCATGACCGAGTAAACAACAACACTGAACTCTCACAGAGTGGTGTGTTTCAATGTAGTACATGGATAGGCCCTGTAGCATTGGCTTTATGTAGTCTGAGGCCTGCATGCGGCGAGGGATGACCTGGTCACTGAATGTAGATGTCATGTCGGCAATGGTACTGGATGCTGCAAATTCATGGTATAATATTTTGATCATGTTTTAGAAATTCTTCAGTGGTTTTATTTTTCAAGGTATTTTCTTTCATCATTTTACAGATTTTCTGTCAGTAAAGAAGTAGCATTTCTTTTTTTTCAGCAATATACCATTAATCCAAAGGGACATATCAAGAAAAAGCATTCTCTCCGTGCTTGTGCATGTACATTTCGGAATCAGGAGTGCCTCCCTGTGAAATTAAGCAACCCAGCATGCCTAGGGAGTTTCACATTGTCACTCTCTGCTGAAGTATTGCTCTGTTTGCTGGCCAATCAAAGCAAAGCTCATTTCATGGAGAGGATGCTCAGGACAGCCCATTTTTATTCAGAGGGTTGAGAATGACAGCAATCAAATGGCCAAGAAATTTTATAAGTTTATAAACTTTTGGACATCCAGGAGTATTATAACATGGGAAAGCTTCATGGGTCCCCTTTGTAAATATACTGTTCTGCCCAAACTGGAATAAATAAATAAATGAAGTTCTCGTAATCCCTGACCCCCCCTCTGTAGCGCTTGCGGGAAGAGATGGAGGAGATAACGCAGCAGCAGCTGGTGCATGACAAATACTGTAAGGAGCTGATGGGATTTGGGGCCAAACCACGCCACATCACTCCCTTCACTAGCTTCCAGTCTGTCCAGCCGCCGCAGTCCAATGCACTGCTCGGCCTTCTGGGATACAGCGCCCCCCAGGGCTTCCTCAGCTTTGGTGCCACTCCCGCTCCTGCGAAGAGCACCCTAGTGGAGAGCCGCTACTGCCGCGAGCTCATGGAGGAGCGCTTTGACCAGGTGAGCCAAACAGCCTCACCTCTGTGACATTCACACACAACGCTCCTCCAACATTGCCTGAACATTTTGATTGCTATTTGGGCTGTGATGCAGTTCTGTGTGTATGGGCAGCTGTGAGCTCGCTAATTTGGACTAAACAACTTGAAGCTGTTGTGCAAGAATAGAAGAGACCTAGTTACTCTGATGAAGGGTGCAAAATTTTGAAACTAGGATCATTATTTTCATTGGCTTCAAATGACCACATCCTGCAGTTCATTCTTCCTGTTCATTTATACTGTTTGCAATGTTGTCCATTTTGTAAGTGTATTCAAATGTGGATGTTATAGCCTGTGTGTAGATGTCTCTGAATGGCACTGTGGTTACCTAGGTATGTCGCTGGGTTCTGAAGTACCGGACAAGTAAGAACCCGCTGATCCAGATGACTATTCTGAACCTGCTGCCCCGCCTCGCTGCCTTCCAACCGCACAACTTCACAGGTCTGCAGCCCAGCCAGGGAGTCCAGTATTACTGAATAACAATACTTGCATCACTGTGTGCTAAAGTTGGCTCAGATACCTGGAGTTTGGCTTGCAAGCATTACAGCATTCTCTTAAATTGGTGTGTGCCAAACAAATATTAATTTGAGCTATACTGACTTTAATTATTCTAGCACAGTTACAGCGACATAATCTGAGCTGCGTTGGTCTAATGCTGATCTCTAGCTGTTGAGAGAGGTGTGCTTCATTAGGGTTGGATTTAAAATCCAGAGGACTGCAGATCTTTAGGAACAGGATTAGGCAACCCTGCTCCAACTGTTGAATGAGATGTGTTTTGTTATAGTTGGAGTGAAAACTTACAGGATTGTAGATTTCCAGGATCAGGGTTGGGCAGCCTTGCTTGAATTGTTGAATGACGACTGCTTTTGTTAGGGTTGAGATGAAAACTTTTAGGAAGGTAGATCTTCAGGAAAGGGTTGGGCAGCCCTGCTGTGGCTGTTGAATGAGGTTTGCTTTCTTAGGGTTTGAGTGAAAACTTACAGGATGGTAGATTTCGTAGAACAGGGTGTCGCGCTCTCCTGAGAGCCTTTGTTGGTGCCCTCTCTGCGCCCTGTTTGCGTTGGAAGGTGGTTAATTTTTGGCCATGTTTGTGTTACAGATCAGTACCTGTCGGACACAATGTTCCACTTGCTGGGGTGTCTGAAGAAGGAGAAGGAGCGCACTGCGGCCTTCCAGGCGCTGGGGCTGCTGGTGGTGGCCGTGCGCACAGAGATCCAGCCCTACCTCACCAAGATCCTGGAGATCATCAAAGCTGCACTGCCACCCAAGGACTTTGCTCACAAGTATTTATAGATCAGTCAGGGCATGCATGTTGTAGTCTGTGTAGGTGAGCGTTGTTATGAAATGGTACTTTAGGTTAATAAATTTTATTGTGTTTGTTATAGATTAATCAGCTGTAGGCCTACCTTTATGAATTTGCTGTAGTGATGCTGGGGTCTCTGAAAAGCGATCTTTGGCTCAGTGTGCGTATAAATAAACCCTGTGTTGCACCATCTGTGTGTGTGTCCTCCTGTGCTGAAGGGGGCGTTGCGAGCAGTCTGAAGTGTTTGTTTCTGTTTTTCCTTCATCTCAGGAGACAGAAAACCATACAGGTTGATGCCACTGTGTTCACCTGTATCAGCATGCTGTCCCGTGCCATGGGGCCCAGTATACACCAGGACATCAAGGAGCTACTGGAGCCCATGCTAGCTGTGGGGCTCAGGTATGTGTGTGTGTGTGTGTGTGTTTAAACTAAGAGGCAACAATTGTTGTGTAAAATTGTGTTTTTATTTTTGTGTTTATTTGTGCCTGTGTATGTTTGTGGGTTTGCTGATGTGTGTGTTTTCGGACGTGTGTTGTAAGTTTGTGTTTATTGCCTCCGCCAAATGAAGGCAGGAGCTTCTGTGATCGGTGCCGTTTGTTTGTTTGTTTATGAACATGATAACTCTAAAAATAATGAACGGGTATGTCTGAAATTTTTTGTGTGGGCCGAAATTACATCAGGAATGGACCCTATTGATTTTCACCGCGATCAGTCAAACAATATGGCCGCCACGGCAGCCATCTTGAAATTTTATGACACACAATAACTGAACTTTGCTCCCACTCACCAAGATTAAGACTGTGCTGCTTTGGCGGAGGTTTGCACTCTAGGAGAACCGCTAGTTTGTGCATGTGTTTTTGTGTGTATTTTTAGCTTACCGGCCCGATGGGCCGATAAGCCATTGTCATGGTGTGGCGTCTGTCGACTGTTGTCCGGAACATTTTTTATCTTTTTCTTGGCCTGGTGAATCTTTGTGTAAATTTGCCATAACATACTACTAGACCAGGGGTCACCAACCCTTTTCCTGGAGAGCTAAGAAGATCGTGAGCTGGGCACTTAAGTAGCTTATAATTACTTGAATCAGGTGTGCTGAATAGGAGGTAGAGCAGAAACCTACAGGATGGTAGTCTCCAGGAAAAGTGTTGGTAACCTTTGTACTAGACCATATCTCCAGGTGTTTTTTTTTGGATTTTTCATTGAATCATTTTTGTCCGTTTTATGGGCCCTTGAAATTTGGGCCCCAGTGTTAAAGGTAGGACTGAGAAATTTTTAAAAATGATTTCTTAAAAACTGTGTGATAAATTTTTTTCTAAATCAGGCAATCAACTTTCCTTGGTACCGTTAATGTACAGTGTGAGCACCATTTTGATTGAATTGACGAATGTGGGTTTATTGGGGGCGCTGTACTTTATGAATATGCAAGATTGCCTGTGGAGGCCAAATGTATACAGATAGAGGTTAAGTTTGTTTTTTTTTTTTTTATAAATTTGGCATCTCCAATCCCACCCGAATTTGGAATGCCCAATTGGGGAACTATGTACAAAGCTTCCTCGTATGCGTCCCCTTGCTGCCAACTCAGGATAGTGAAGACAGTTCACGGCTCTCCTCCGAAGCACGTGCCTGTCAGCCACTGATTCTTATACACTTGCTGGTTGAATTTTCGCAAGTTCAGAGCGAGGGCGGAGGATACCCGGACATGAACCAAGCCGGAGTCTTCCTGACGAGCGCCCGTCTGGCCAACAGGAGGCGCTGGAGCAACGAACAAAGCTGTTATCGAACACCCAAATCCGGCAGTCCCTTGCCAATTTGTAACCCTGTAGCGCGATAGCCAATTGTGCGCTACTCTGAAAAAGCTGCCGACCCCTGCCGGTGGGTACGCCGAGGTTCGAACCCGCGACGTGGTGATCACCTCTGCACTGCAGCGCAGTGCCTTAACCGTGTGAGCCACCCGGCAGCCCCTAAGTTTGTTTTATCGACATAAAGGAAGTCATTTACGCCATAGGCTAGATATTTGGAAGCAAGGCCAATACAGGTCAAAAATTTGGAAGCAACTTCAAGTTTCTGTTCACAATGCCTTTCTTCAAAACCAGTATGAAATCTATGGATTTTGGGATGCATTCACTGCATTATTAGACTTTTCTTTCATTGATATGCACCATTTTCCTCCATTTACCTTTAGGTACTGTTTACATTGATGTTACCAGACCATTGCTGAATAAGTGTTAACAAAAGAAAGGGAGGGAAGGGGCTTAGTTTTTGGGTGAAGAAGATTTGCAAGAGTCACAAATTTAGTGAAAAAGTAAAAAACAAATCACAGGTTACATTATTCACTTTGTCATGGTTTCTCCCCACTGGATGCCAACGGCAATTTGGCGGGCACTAGGACCATGGGCCTAGTAATTTGGGCCTGATAATTTGAATAAAAATGTATGCTGGTAAGTGACTCTTTATATAGTAATCATGTTTATTTTGTTGCAAAATATGCCAATAAAACTATGATTTTTTTGTCCGGACATAGTATTCACGACCGTCCGTACGTACGTCTGTACGTCCCGAAACCTTGTCTGCGCGATATCTCAAGAAGTAAGCATCGGATTTTTTTCAAATTTGGTGTCAACATGTATTAGGGTAATGTCCCGGCGCCAGTTGAATTTGGTGACCTTCGCAACATTTTCAAGGTCACACCGAGGTATGATAGATTCTGACACTGAAATGCTTGTCTGTGCGATATCTCAAGAAGGAAGCCTCGGATTCTTTTCAAATTTGGTGTCAACATGTATAAGGGGAATGTCCCGGCGCCAGTCGAATTTGGTGACCTTCGCGACATTTTCAAGGTCACACCGAGGTATGATAGATTCTGACACTGAAATGCTTGTCTGCGCGATATCTCAAGAAGGAAGCCTCGGATTCTTTTCAAATTTGGTGTCAACATGTATTAGGGTAATGTCCCGGCTTTAGTCGAATTTGGTGACCTTCGCGACATTTTCAAGGTCACACCGTGGTATGATAGATTCTGACACTGAAATGCTTGTCTGCGCGATATGTCAAGAAGGAAGCCTCGGATTGATTTCATATTTGGTGGCAACATTCATTAGCGGGGGACATAGTATTCACGACCGTCCGTACGTCCGTCCGTACGTCCCGAATCCTTGTCAGCGCGATATCTCAAGAACGAATTGTCGGATTTTCTTCAAATTTGATGTCAACATGTATGATGGTGATGCCCCGGCGCCAGTCGATTTTGGTGACCTTCGCACCATTCTCAAGGTCACACCGAGAAATTGTTCATTTTGACACAATTTCACATTTTGTGGCGGGGGACAAAGACACGTTAGTGTCAAATACTTGTTTTGGTACAAATTTGATCTTGCTTCCAAACTTTTGGCCTGTAGTGTATGACCTATATTTTGGCTGTGTTAAAGTTGACTTTAGATGACCTTAGAAGGTCAAACTTGATCAGGCCAAATGTTGCAATTTTCAAAGGCTTCTAGGCTTGGAAATATTGAAGAATGGGAACATATGTGTATTGATGATTTATAGGAAGGCATATTTGAACTTTCATTTGGTGGCCTTGAACTTGACCTTTGGTGACCTTCGAAGGTCCGACTTCACATGGTGAAATTACAATGATTTCCATCACCAAAGTTAATACAGATAGAGCTTGTGGCCACATAGAAAGTCATGTACTAAGTTTCATTTGGCGACCTTGAACTTCACCTACAGTGACCTTTTAATGGCCAAACTTTACAATGAAATTTCAATGACTTATAGCAGCGAAATTGTAATAGATAGAGTATAGGTTGTATTGGAGATGCATAGGAAAGCATATGAACTTTCATTTTGTGACCTTCATATTGACTGTCGAAGGTCAAACTTGACCGAGTGAAAATTCAATGACTTCTATCACTGAAAAGGTGGAGCCTAAGTTTGTATCACAGACTGAAAGAACGTCACACCTGAACTTTCATTTGGTGACATTCAACTTGACTGTTGGTGACCTTTTAAAGGTAAAACTTGACATGATGCAATGACTTGTATTGCCAAAACAGTCACAGATGGACCGTTGATTTGTATTAGAGACTTAAGGGAAGTCATATATGAAGTCCATTTACTAACCTCAACTTGACCTCCTGTGACCTTTAAAGTTCACAATTGACATATTGAATTTTCAATGACTTGTATCACCAAAACTGCTTTAGAGCTTAGGATTGTACAAAGTATTACAGGAGGTCTTATAAATGTATATGAACTTTTATTTGGTAGCCTTGACATTGACCTTCAATGATTTGAAGGTCAAATTTCACATGAAATTTTCTTAACTTGTATCATCACCGTAAGATTGCTTGCCGGTCAGCTGCAGGACCCTTGGTCCTGTTTTCAGGTTGCCGGCCATAGGCCAGTAACCTACTGCTGTCACTTTGTGTCCAGCAGCGTTGTCTGTGTCGGCTTCGGTGTTGTCCGTTTAAAGCCGTATCTCAAAAACGGCCTGATGAATTTTTTTTAATTTGGGGATGTAATCAAATGGGTCATCAAGTTAATGCCCGAGCAAAAATTTTTTCGATTGAATCATTCGTTTAAACTTGGCGGCCATTTTTATGTTGAAAATGGCCATTTTAGGCACTTGGGTGCAATTTTCTCAAAAACTGTCAGATTAATTTTTTTTTAATCGCAGCAGTGGAATCAGTATCTTGACCTACTTCAACGGTGTAAATGGCGTTTTGATTGAATTGCTCCTTCATAGTGCCACCTAGGCAACATGTCTGGACTTCATCATTTTTCGGGGTGTTTTGCCACAGAATGTGCCGTAACTTGCTTCTTTTTGCATTTATAGTATAGGTATGAATTGAGCATGTGTAGCATATAATGCTTGCCGAGCATTGTTGATTGGTCGAATTTGACCTTGAGCCGAAAGGTCAAGGTCAAATGGCAAAAATGTGCTATAATTCTCCTCATGTAGCGTTTAGAGCTTAAGTATGTATGAGGCATTTATAGGGAATCAGATATGCCGAGCATTGTGATAAGCATTGTGAGTCAGTCACATTTGACCTAGGGCCTCAAGGTCAAATGGCAACAATGTGCTATAACTCTCTTAACCCTTTTCTGCTGAAGAACCGTGAATTCATTCGCAGTGGCACAGGACCATTCGCCATCGCCGCCTGATGTCCGAGCAGGAGCTTTTTAACGCCAGTATTGTGTAGACAATGTGTTGACAAAGTTGACAAAGTCGTGTTGGCTTCCTGGTGAATCTGCAGACTGATCTAGTTACTTTTCTCGTTGGGGCTGTAACTGCCGGCAACCTTCAGGGCCCTTTGCACTGTAGTTATGATTTTATGTCTGTGGACATGCATGCTCATGTTGGTGTGTTTGAGTCTTTGCATAAGTTTGTTAGTGTGGGCTTGTGTATATGTCCATTTATCACTGTTTCTGCGTGTGCATCTGTGTATACGTATTGTTTGCATTTTTGCGCGTCTTTGTCTGCGTATATCTGTGTTTGTGTGTCTTGGTGTGTAGGCACATGTGTACTGTGAGTGAGTGAGTATATAAAGTGAACTCACCCTAACACCCCTGCCGTGGCCCTCAGCCCTGCCCTGACAGCGGTGCTGTACGACCTGAGCCGGCAGATCCCTCAGCTGAAGAAGGACATTCAGGACGGGCTGCTGAAGATGCTGTCCCTGGTGCTCATGCACAAGCCGCTGCGCCACCCGGGCATGCCCAAGGGCCTGGCACACCAGCTGGCATCGCCCAGCCTCACCAACATCCCCGAGGCCAGCGATGTGGGCAGCATCACGCTCGCCCTGCGCACACTGGGCAGCTTCGAGTTTGAAGGTGAGACACAACGTCACAAGAGGCTGCACAGTCTGCCGAGCCCTGAATGCGAGTTCACAGAAGGGAAATTCTGTAGTGACGGGTGGAGGTGTCAGTGCGCAACTGCTTTGCCGCTAATATAGTGATGGCACAAATTCTCAGGGTTTTCAAGAACTGATTTGATAAAGTGCTTGATACAGTGAAGTTCATAAGTATCCTTAGCAGTCAGTACACTTCAGTGTTAGATGAGATGAGCTATGCTGGGCTGAATGACCTGTTCTCCTCAGTGGGCTGTGTGATATAATCCTCGCCCTGTGTTGTGTTCAGCAAACTATCCTTTGAAGGTTAGAGTGGTCAGCTTAGTATGTCAGTCTGATTCAGCAAGGACCTGCTGTTAATTACTGTTTTTTTTTAGATGGAAATTAAGCCAAAGGAAGTACGACAGCCAAGAAATGGCCAATTTTCAATATTTATTTTCAATTCAGAAAATGTAATGGGCAGTGTTGGGGTAATGCCTCACACAGAACACCAATGTTGGGAAATGCCTTGAATGGTGGCACCTTTGTGGTGATAATGCCCGAGGAGTGGCGATGTTGTTGTGAGTGCAATGGCACATCATACAAGAGCCGCCGGCTGTTGGGGTTACAGCTCACAAGTGGACAAATTTGCCTGATTGTATTATCAATTTGACTATAAAAAGAAGTGTATGATATTCTGATATTAATATTAAATATTAATATTCATACCTCGGGGCACCACCCTTCCTCAGTGAAGGGAAAACGATAGCCAATTAATAACACTACAGTCTCAATATTTGCTAAATTATTAATATGGAAATGGATCAATAATTAAATTTATAATTATAACCAAATTACCCTATCAGTAGTTAGATCGAAGGATTCAGAGTTCTACATAGAAGAGGCTGGCAATTTCATTCGCTCTTGTACAACATTAATAACCACAGCATACGTCTTTCAAGAATATTTAAACAAAAAAAATAAAACACTCAATCTAGACTACGCTAAACACTATATACACAATGAGGGAGGGTTTTTGTGTGTGTGTGTGTGTGTGTGTGTGTCTGTTGTGTGAGAGTGTGCATGAGGGGGAACAAAAGGATGATCAAAGGTTTCTTGCTGACTATGTTGAAATGGGGGAGGGCAACCCTACCCTACTGTGACAAAGACCAAGTCTTTGTAACAAAGGAAAGTTTCAAGAGTTTTTAAAGTCTGTTTAAATGACTTAAAATGCTCAGTGTTGTGTTTATGTATGTATTAAGTTAAAATTAAGAGATATGTGTGAGCTGCACAGGAAAGGTGCCACGTTAATATACAGGAGGTTATTTGCACGCAAGACCTTGTCTGCTACACATTAATACCATCACGACCAACTAAAACACAATCCTAAAAACAATCACAGCAACTATCATTCTACAAATACATACAGTAAATCTTAGTCTTAAAAGAAGGTTTGAATGCTCAGTTATTGCCAGTCCATAGTAGAGGAAAGAGGTTTGGTAGTTTCTGCTTGGTGGAGGGTCTGATCCTGGGCGATGCTGATCTGGTTGGAAAGAGCGGTTCTGGTGCTGTAAAAGGTCCATGTCTTCGTTGTGGAAAAGGAGGGAGGCTGGCCGCTCCTCAAAAGCAACCTGTTGCTTCCAATGTTTGATCTACTCCTGGTAGCGGCTG
Source organism: Gymnothorax reevesii (assembly GCA_029721435.1). NCBI lineage: Eukaryota > Metazoa > Chordata > Actinopteri > Anguilliformes > Muraenidae > Gymnothorax > Gymnothorax reevesii. Next base: position 40,083,933 of record CM056585.1, read on the forward strand.
ATGCTTCAGCATGGCCACAGGGGAGAGAGAGGCCAAGAGGTGGGGGAGGGGCACCCCAGCCCGAGCAGTCTCCAGGGGTCCAGGAGCCTCACCAAGGGGGGAGAGCAGAGCCAAAAGAGAGAGTCCAAAGAGCCAATAGAGTGATAAACTGGTTGACCACTGTTTTTATGTGCCTGGCCTGCTGGGTGGAGAATTACAGGCAGCAAGTGGTCATGGGAAATCCGGGGCTCCATTTTGTTTTTAGTCGCATATGAAAATTTTCCTCCGTGTGACCCCAACAGGCAGTATCCTATTTCTGGAAGGAAAATATCAAATCTTTGGCCCTTAGTTCCTTGACTCTCTATTCCCTCTTGTACTGACGGTGCCATTAAACTTTGTGTTGGAACATTTCTTTGAAAATCATTTTTAAATGACAGGAGTTCTTCAACTTAAGTAATAACAGGGATATTTCTGTTCATGAATAACTTCGTTCTGATACATTGCTCGCTGTTGAAGAATATGCATGAGTACTGCTGTTAGCTGTGTGCTTGAAAACCTGGCCTCTGCACTGTTGATTCTAAACTCTGTGTGTTTTTGGTTGTTTCTGTATTCCTGTGTGTGTGTGTTCGTGTGGCTGAAGGTAAGCAATACTGCGGAAGTGTGTGGATTATTTCGCCGGTCTGATTCTTCACGTCTCTCTCCTGCTGCAGGACACTCTCTGACGCAGTTTGTCCGCCACTGTGCCGATCACTTCCTGAACAGCGAGCACAAGGAGATCCGCATGGAGGCGGCCCGCACTTGCTCACGCCTGCTCACACCCTCCATACACTTGATCAGCGGCCACGGACACGTGGTCAGCCAGACCGCTGTGCAGGTGGTGGCCGATGTGCTCAGCAAGCTGCTGGTTGTAGGCATCACTGATCCAGGTGAGGAGGAGGGGCTGATGGCGTCAAGCTGCATGGGGCAGCTAAGGTACTTGGGCTAGTGGCTCTGGTGCTTGTGCTGAAAGCTAAGCTGTTTGGGCTAATGGCACAGATGTTTGGGCTGGCAGCTTAGGTGTTTATGCTTGTGGTAGGGTGCTTGAATTATCATCTAATGTGCTTTGGGTAGTGGCTTGGGTGACTGGGCTAGCAACTAAGGTGATTGAGCTAGCACATAATATGCTTGGGCTAGCTGCTTGGATGTTTGGGTCGGTGACTAAGATGCTTTTGATGTCTGCTATGGAGCTTGGGCTGGCAGCTAAGGTGCTTGGGGTAGCAGCTTGTGTGCTTGGGCTATAGGCTAAGGTACTTGGGCAAACGGCTTATTTGTTTTGGTAGCAACTAAGGTTACGGGCTGTAGGCTAAGGCGCTTGAGATATTGGCAAAGTTGCCCCGGCCTCCCGCAAAGTTGCTTGGGATTTCAGCTAAGGCTTTTGGGCTAGTGACTAACGTGCTTTGGCTAGTGGCTTAGGTTCTTTGGTTAGTGACTTATGTGCTTGGGGTAATGGCTAAGGTGCTCTGGCTGTCGGCTTGTGTGCTTGGGCTAATGACATTAGTGTTTGGGCTAGCAACTAAGGGTCTTGGGCTGTTGGCGAAAGTTCTTGGGCTATCTGCTAAGGTGCTAGGGCTGTTGACAAAGTTGGTTGGGCTACCAGCGAAGTTGCTTGGGTTATCAGATAAGGTGCTTGGGCTAGGGCCAGTGGCTTAAATTCTTGGACAACTGACTTATAAACATGGGCTGAATTGGGCCCTGCTTTTTCTAATCAGCTGAAAGCTCTGTGGTTTAAAGTCTCAGCTGAATGGCTGTGATGTGATCTGTGTGTTAGGTGGATAGAACCTGGGCACGGCACAGTTGTCTCACATGGTGGACTTAAAGACATGGCCCAAGTTTACAACATTTAATTGTCAGTTCAATGGGGTAGTTACATTTTTACTGCCGTTACTGCGATGTAATTTGCAGCCTAACAAAGTGGTAATGGCCCTATCCATTTCAAGATTTTGTTGGTGAAGTTGTAGAAGCTGTTGTGTCCTGCATCTTTCTTTCTCCCAAATGAGAAGTATGCAAGTATTGCTTGCTAAATAGCCTGGTTTTACATCATTTCACTGTAATTCATTAGTCTATTTCTGTAAAGGAGGACAGTTGCGCAGAATTGAGAAGCTGTTGCATGTCTGCGTTAGGGGTGCAACGATTCTGAATCGATTATGAATCAATGTTTTCTAAGGCATAGGACCGCCATGGGGCGAACATCAGAGCTTTCCCTTTTCCTTTATTTAACCCGATGCAGTCTTGAACGAAAGTGCCAAACATCAAAGGACATGAGAAATGCTTCTGGAAAAAAACTCGACTGACATTAGTATTTTTCGGCAACATGCTGCACGGAGCCAAGTACAGGACTACAGAAATGTCTCCTTTTAAGCAATTAGGTTACTCTAGTCTTGTCCCTATTGACTTTGTTCAATTGGCACTCAAACAGGGGATTATTATTAATATACACTTATTTACTTTGCTGAGTGAGTAGAGCTGTTTATTAAGACAGCATGTTTGATTGCTGCATTCTGAAAGTTAAATGGGCATAGATTTGCATGCACTTTAATGTTTTCTACCTATTACCTATTTTTTAGACGCTTGAAATCCAGGGCGATCTGAAAATAAATCTCTTTTTTTATTTTATTTTATCATTATAGATCTCCTAAAAATACAACAATGAGAGATGAAATGCTGAGTTGGGATGTGGCGATGTTGAACGAGGATTAATTTTTAAGTGTGATGAAACAACTTGCCTGCATGGGGTGTGTAGGCAGTCGAGTGTAATTTCCTGAAACATACACACCTGAAGCGGCTTAAAACGATTTAAAATGCCGCTGGGGAGAAGCCTGAGTTTAGATTTTGCTAATTGCCGGTGCTCCGCCCTTCCTTAAATGTGCTCCCGTGTACTAGGCCTAAATAACAATCAAGATATTTAGCCAGTAGCCTATAACGATTAAGATGTGATGGTGAAAAGCAGACAAACCTAACTGGGCTACGGTGTTAGATTGAAAGAATGCCAGTTTGAATAATAAGAAAAAAAAAATCTTCCATCTCTCATTGTAGCATTTTAGGACATTATTCAAGATTAATTTAAAACAGATTTGTTATAAGATCACCCTGGAGTTGAAGCATCAAAAAAATACACTAGGTGGAAAACGTTTTGAAAAGCAGATGAAACATGAATGTGTTATATATATATATTTATAAATTATCACAGTCGGACGATAAGGCATGGCAATGGCAATCGTGTTCATGCAAATCTGCTATTCTATGGCCTATTCCAGTGCTTCTCAAACCTCTCCTGGAGTACCACCTGTCCTGCTTGTTTTAGATCTCTCCCTGCTCCAGCACAGGTGATTCAAATGATCAGGTTGTCATCAATCAGCTTTAGAGGGTGATTAATGAGCTGATCATTTGAGTACCCTGAGCAGGAGCAGGGAGAGACCTAAAACAAGCAGGACAGGTGGTACTCCAGGAGAGGTTTGAGAAGCACTGGCCTATTCTATTCTATTCTACTCATTCAACTTAAAGAGTAAACAAATGCACCATTTGATTGATAATCAAGCAAAGTAAATGGGAACAGGTTACTTTTCTTAGAGTTGCCTGATTGGTTAATAGGAGATGATTCTGTTTTCATTTGCTTGGCTCCTATCAGCACGTAGCAGAAAAATACTGATGTCAGTCAAGTTTTTTCCGGAAGCATTTCCCATGCCCTTCGATGTTCGACACTTTTGTTAAGGACAGCACGGGGGTTAATAAAGGAAAAGGGAAAGCTTGGTTGTTCGCCCCATGGTAGCAAGTGGTGTTACTACGCTTTAAAAAAACATTGATTCAGAATCGTTACACCCCTAGTGTGCGTGCTGGTATATATACAGTCTATAATGTGTGTGAGTGGGATGGTGATTTACTGGCCCACAGGCCCATGCTGCTCGACTCGGCTAAGGCTGTCTCCCCCCCCTCAGACCCAGATATCCGGTACTGTGTGCTGGCCTCCCTGGACGAGCGCTTTGATGCTCACCTGGCTCAGGCAGAGAACCTCCAGGCGCTGTTTGTGGCTCTGAATGACGAGGTGTTCGAGATCCGTGAGCTCGCCATCTGCACCATTGGCCGCCTGAGCTCCATGAACCCCGCCTTTGTCATGCCCTTCCTCCGCAAGATGCTCATCCAGGTACTCCCAGCATGCACCCCTGCAGCACTCCCCATCCCTGTCCTGGTGAGTTAGCTGTGTCCTGTTTCACTAAGCAAGATTCCTGGGCTAGCTATTTACCTAGCCAATGTAATTCTGCTTTGTGAAACGGGGCCGAGCTAACTCTCTAATCCTGGTTTGTGAAACGGGGCCCAGGTAATTCAGTTATCTTGGGTTATGAAAGGAGGTCCAGGCAGCCAACGCTGCAAGCCTGTTTTGTGAAACAGGGCCAAGCTGACTGCATAATCCTAGTATGTGAAATGCCCTCCAAGATCGTAGATTTGTTTTGTGTTCCTTTTTCTTAATTATTCAGTTGCCTGAGGTTAGAATTAGGGCAAGAATAAGAGCAAGTTATTACTATTTATACTAGAACCTCAACCCAAAAAGGTGAATTGCAGTAGCTGAAGGGACAAGTTGCCATTTTTAGTCTGACTTTCAGTACATTCAATTACAGTTATGTGACCCTCGATTGGTCAAGGTATTTGTTTTGCACCAGTCATTTGGCCTTTTTGTTTTAATGTGCTAAAAATATGTGTATGTGCAAAGGCCATGGTATATTTGGCTGTTATAGGATTGTAGATGTGCATTATTTTATGATTTCAGAGAGAATTTTTAGCATACAGGAAATCTACAAAGCTTTATCCTCCCTTGTGTATTATCAGTTAAGTTCAGTGAGAGTCGGTCTGGATGCTGATGTTGTTCATTAAAGCCCAACAGAAAATCACCTGATTCTTCTTTTTCAATTCTTATTTGAACACCCTGTGTAGTTTATTTGTTAAATCAGTTATTGTTGCTGTGGGCAAAAATGAAATCCTGTTCCAACACCAGCCCTTTCTAGTTAAGACCTGGTGCCCCAGGTCTATGGCGAAAACAGAACCCCTTCCTAGGCCCCTGTAGAGCTTAGCTGCTGAAACCTGGCTCAGCCTAGCACTGACAAAGCACACCTTACTCACCAGCTCCAAAGTAAAACCTACTGGTTGCTAGATCTTCAGGAACAGGATTGCACTGCTCTGCTCTGCTACTGTTTTTCTGATTTTTACGGTATAATCACTGGCTGGGAAACTATGGTTACTTCGTCCCAGTGCAGGGGTGACCAACTCTGGGGTCTACCATCCTGTAGGTTTCTGCTCTTTCTCCAAGTCAGCATACCTGATTCAACTAATTAGTCACTCAATTGCCCAGCTTGTGATCTTGTTAAGTAGCTAATTAGTTGAATCACCTGTGCTGAATAGGAGGAAGAGCAGAAACCTACAGGATAGTGGCCCTCCAGGAACGGAGTTGGGGACCCCTGTCCCAGTGGCTTTGACGTGTTGGAGTTCAATTTAAAAAATCGTGGAACTGCTTTACCACCTTTCCACCAGCAGATGGCAGCCTTGTGTCACGGTTAAAATTTAGTCAGTAAAATTCTGTTTGCTGCTGTTTGATGTTGGATTAGGATCAGATGAAGGTTCTGGTGTCGCCCTGCAGATTCTGACAGAGTTGGAGCACAGTGGAGTTGGCAGGAATAAGGAGCAGAGTGCCCGTATGCTAGGCCACCTAGTGTCCAATGCACCGCGCCTCATTCGGCCCTATATGGAACCCATACTAAAGGTAACCTGCCCCAGGTCACTGTACTTTACTGCTGCTGAAATGCTTACCCCGTGATTACTGTACCCTGTTGCTATTGAGATGCCTCCCCTCTGATTTCTGTGCCCTGCTGCTGTTGAGATACCCCCCCTCTGATTACTGTACCGTGGCGCTGCTGAAATACCTCCCCTCTGATTACTGTACCCTGGTGCTGCTGAAATACCTCCCCTCTGATTACTGTACCCTTGAGCTGCTGAAATACCTCCCCTCTGATTACTGTACCCTGGTGCTGCTGAAATACCTCCCCTCTGATTACTGTACCCTGGTGCTGCTGAAATACCTCCCCTCTGATTACTGTACCCTGGTGCTGCTGAAATACCTCCCCTCTGATTACTGTACCCTGGTGCTGCTGAAATACCTCCCCTCTGATTACTGTACCCTGGTGCTGCTGAAATACCTCCCCTCTGATTACTGTACCGTGGTGCTGCTGAAATACCTCCCCTCTGATTACTGTACCCTGGTGCTGCTGAAATACCTCCCCTCTGATTACTGTACCCTGGTACTGCTGAAATACCTCCCCTCTGATTACTGTACCCTGGTACTGCTGAAATACCTCCAACTCATCGTGTTAGCCAGCCACCCATCTCCCTGTCTTTGAGACGGGCAATGTTTAACTGAGACGCTGAGACGGGTGAGCCTGTTTTGAGACGGGTTCGGCCGTTTCTTTTGGTGGCCCTGAAGTGCAAACCACAACAGTAAATAACTAAACTCAACAGAAAATTTAAAAAACGCAATCGCAAATAACTAAACACATCAGCAAATTAAAAAACACAACTTCAAAAAACTCAACACAACAGCAAATTAAAAAACGCAACTGCAAATAACTGAACGCAACAGCAAATTAAAAAACACAACCGTAAATAACTAAACACAATGACATTAACCTACCGGAAGAGGTCGGTACTGGTAGGCAACATGAGTCATCGCTGATTGGACGAGTGTGCTCCCTTGTATGTGAAGAGAGAGAGAGAGAGGTCCTTGCAGCTCGGTCAAAATGGCATACCTCACCTCAAGTGGTGAAGAAAAGTCACTTCTGTGCAGCCCAGTCTCTTGTAAATGCTTCATCAGCATGCGCAAACTAATTGAACTTTCGTGATTAGTCCCGAGCATATCCAGTCACTTTCGGTTTTTCCTGCGATGTAGATGTAGTACTACACTGAATTCATTTAGATTTGAGGTTTCACTAATGCCGTGATTTTATTTTATACAGATACCAAATACATTAATTCACTCATGTTTAGATGCAAATACAGCTGTATATTTAAAGGGACATTGTGTAGTAATAACTCCCATCCACCGTTGGAATCGTGTATTACATTCAAACGAATAATGCACTCTAGCGCCTCACTTTTTGTCCCCCCGCCGCGCGAAGCGGCGGGACATAGTATTCACGACCTTACGTACGTACATACGTCCCGAATCCTTGTCAGCGAGATATCTTTTCCTTCAAATTTCATGTCAACATGTATTAGGGTGGTGCCCCGGCGCCAGTCGATTTTGGTGACCTTCGCGTCACTGTCCAGGTCACTCCGAGACACTGTTCATTTTGACACGATTTGCCATTTCCTGGCGGGGGACTTATGCCCCGTTCACACACATCGCTACTCGCTCATCGCCCCTAGCTTCTCGCTAAAATTTTACTCGCCGGTAGGAAAATTCTCTGCCGCTGGCGTAGGTTGCCATGGCTTCCCGATAGTTTACTTCCCACCGCAGAAGTGTCGTAGGGAAACAAGTTGTGGCTTCAGACATGATGGTAGGAATCAATATTCTTGACGTGGTGTTCGAACGGCAGCTCTCTGTGGAACTGTTTGTTGTCGTCAACTGTCAATCATCTCTATCATACATTCCCATAGGTAACTCGCATCGCTGACTGTAAAAAATACTATATGTTCGTACCCGCCTACATCGCATCACTAGTCCTCAACTCGCCTGTCCTCGCCACATTCTGCTGGAAAACGTTCACATTTACGGTTCTCGCTCAGAGATGTGCGAGTAGCGATATGTGTGAACGGGGCATAAGAGACGTTAGTGGCAAATACTTGTTTAAACACGTATTGCAACTACCACCGTGTATTATAAAGCCTTGTCAACGCTGATGAAACCATGGATGTTTGAATAGAACTGGTACTACTGAACTGAAAGCCAGCATATCGAGGGCTGACCGCAATAAACAGTTATGCCCAATACATAAGATCCGGACATAACTGTTTATTGCAGTCAGCCCTTGATATAATACATGAAGCAGCAAAACACAGTACCGTGAATCGGTGTAAGATATTCAAAGTAACGGTATAAACAACTCAGCTTAGGTGCATCTTGAACATTTTATACTACGAAAAAGCAAAGCAAGTGTTAGCTACATGCACGCTCATAGGATGTGACCTTCAACAGTTACCGAATAGTATACCCGTCATCCAACCCAAGTTAACCAACAACAGCCTTTGCTACCTCACTGTTTATTCTGTAACGTTACACAAGAGACAGTTGAATCAGTTGAGTCGCTATATAACAAAGCCATTCATCAAATACAGTAACTGAAAACACGGGTGTCATTACACCTGCTCACTTTACCGACTGGGTAATGACACAAGTCGACAGCACGGAATCTCCTGACCAGTGCTACACGCGGAGAACCGCAGCAGTGCAGCTTACGAGAACGCGCTTAGAGACAAGGTCCCCTTGGTGCTCGCATAGCCTGAATTGATATTGATTATTAAATTAATATTAAAATGTCCGGTGTCGTGGAAAAAGGCACCGACATTTTATCAGAAAAAAATCAACAGATTACACATTGATAATTTGCGGTAGTCAAAAAAATTATTCACGGATCTATTAGTGTCTTTTTCAATTGTTCCTTGTGAAATAATTTCCTTTCACCCCCATGGCATCACGTCAGCTTGACCGCGAAGTCCTTGTCGGCGAGCGCTTCTCTCTGTGCGTATAGAGCTAGAACCAAGTTAAAACACATTTGTTCGCGCATTGCTAAACTAGAGTTTTAACCAGTAGCGGTTTTTCGCGGAGGCCAAGGGAAGCCTGGCTTCCCCAAAAATTATTGCAAGAAAGAAAAAATATAAATAAGCTTCACCACAATGTATTTTATATTGTTGTCATTTCCTTGTCAAAACACTGCATCAGCGCACTTCTGCTTTGGCTGAGCGTGAAAAAAAACAGCGCCCCTCCTGTCAAGCTCTCATTGTGTATTACACTTCGTGTCTCATGCCCGCCGCCCTGTCTGTCAGCTCGGAGGCCAGCTTCACTTGGCCTCCCTTAGAAAAAAAACAGCCCGTATTTGCCAATCAGATTGAAGCAAGGCTCATCGCATAATGGTGGATGCATCATTCAAAAAAAAAAATGAGGGAGGCCAGATCAAATCTGGCTTCCAACCAATCACAAACTGTTACGGAAAATACACACACTGATTCAACTGTCCCGCCAGGCACCAGCTAGCCCACACAGAAAGTATAGCCATTAAGTCAATGAATGGATGGTGACAGGGACCCTGAGTTTCTTGTAAAAAATGAATTCACAAAACTTCCTTTTGAGGTTCAACTAAAAGTCAAGCGGGACGGTAGGCCGACTCCAAAGCTCAATTTAACTAAAGGGAGAGATGATGGAAACATTCGCTCTTTTTGTGAAGCTAACAATGCTAGAAACGAGTGGCTAACAGGAAATGTCAAGCTTAACCGGCGTTTCTGCTGGCCATGTCTCCTATGGCCCGCCGTGGCTTTTTTGATCACCGGGTTGTTGTCACATTTTTCTTATGTGATGCATAAAATGTGGTGTTTTATTCTTTATTATTCTTATCGTGTCAAGTGGATTTCAGAGCATGATGGCTAAGCTATACTGTTTTTTTTATACTCTCAATCCTTACCGAGATTGTATTTAGGTCCGCTGACATCAGCTGCACTATCAGCTGACAGCTGTAAGGTTTACAGTTGATAGCGCTGCAGCACGTTTGATATCAGTTTTTAGATAAACCTTTGTAACCATGCGTTTTATATTTAGTTTATGTAATTCAGACGTTGCGCACGGGTTGTGCATTCATGTTGAGTGTGTTTTTGCATGTATGAATATTGGGCATCCTTGCGATTTGTTAATTTCAGTTGCGAGGCTACCACATATGACATTGTTACTTCTAATGTTGGTGGAAGGGGTTGGCCTGTGTTTCTGTACAATAGTCCACAGCTGTCTTGCAAATGCTTTTGTTGCCAATTAATTAAATATGAGTCAGAGAGAAGCATTGTCCACAAAACGGAACTTCATTAATACTGTCTGTGAAAGCAATGGCTAAAATGTTTTTGTTATATCTAGATCTTGTCATAATTGCCGTCTGATCGCTATGTGTTTAGCTTTCTGCTGTAATAAAGCTACAAGACGTTTACCAGCTTTGCATGGGCTTCCTCTAACTGATCACATACTACTGTGTGCCAGAGCCATGAGCACGCGCACAGCCCGAAGCACGCATCCACAGCTCTCCCTCGCGCTTTCACTGTCTCTCACACACGCACTCGTCTTTTTTTAACCCTTTTTTTTCACTAAAATGAATGAGAAGTCGGTAGAATAAAGGTACTGTAACAGTAGGCTAATTTGTTTGCAGGAAAATAACACGTAAACACTGAATTAAATTCGTTGTTCAATCTGGCTTCCTTGGTCATTTTTGTCATGGGCCGCCACTGGTTTTAACCGCTAATTTAAAAAAAAATTAAATATTTTACTACACTCACCTTAGGTAAACAGATGTTTAGCTGTACTCGCGTAATCAAGCGGTCAGGCAGAGTTGACCACGTTTTATTTTTCGGCCTGTTACTTGCATAATGTATTAGGGGAAGTAGGTGTACATTTAGCAGTGTATATCGACCACTCGTAGATGCAAAATTACGGACAAAAAGACACCGTCGTGAAAATTTAATGTTCGATGAGACGGACCCTCATAGAGACTGTCAAAGCACGGACAGGTGTCATTTGTGACAGGAAGGCTGATGCGAAGTCTAACGAAAAGAAGTCTGCTGCATGGACCAGCATCCAGAAGCGCAAATCGAACTGGGAATCGGAGGGGGACACAGACGCGTCCTTTATGACAACCGTTAGTCCTGGCTAGTTCTCGATCATTTTCCTTCATTGAGGCGTTTTCCAATTATCTTCATTGGCAACTTAGGACACGGTTTATCTCAATATGCGATCTAACAGCGATGCCATCATGGTCTTAATTCAGTAGGCTACAGAGAAATAATGTACTTATTATAAGGCTAATGCTTCGCCTCGATTGAACTGGTCTGCATTGTAATGAAATATCGCCTTTCACTCTCGATATTGCATGGGTTGATAAAAAATGTGGCACTCTGCTGTTAAATAGGCTATTGAAAGCCTATTTAACTCAAGCTACTTGCGTGACAGTCGACAGGTAAACAATTTTTAACAACGTCGATTTAAATGCAGCGCAAACACGTCCCGATGAATGATTGTCGTCGGTGCTGCTTGTTCTCTCCGATTAAGCGTAAAGTGCTCTCGGAGTGAACCTTTTGTTAATTATGAAAATGATTGAGAACAGGTCAGGACTAATAATTGTTTAAAACGGATGTTTTGTGCAAGCCAAATCTCAGTTCTGGCTACGCCACTGTATGCTGAATTTATCCCACGATTTCATCGCTGTTAGATTGCATATGGAGAGAAAGAGAAACAGTGTCTTCAGTTGCCAATTATGATAATTGGAAAATGCGTCAAGGAAAGGAAAAAGATTGAGAACTAGCTAACTAACTAACGCCCCACCCCCCAAATTCTCTGTTCGATTTGCGCCATTGACAACACCATAAAGTGCAATAACGGCATTCTTTCTGCACTGCACAACAAACAGTACAAAGAACTCTGGCGGCAAATGAAAAATAAAAGTAAGTCTGCAGTTCGAGCCCGGATAATTGATGCACTGAAAACAAGTGGTGGCACCTTCCCATTGTTAAAGCATGAACATAAGCATAGCTTATTCTTTAGTCCTATATGACAGAAATTAAGCACGTTTTAGGAACTATTTGGCCGTTTCATTCACGTATAGGAAATAAGCACCTTTCGCAGTTATGAGCCTGTATGTTTACGTGGTTTCAGTAACTTTAGTCGCGATAAATGCCGGCTTTTAGTCACAGTAAATGCCAGCTTCTAAAGTCTACCCACCAGCTTCACTGCCACTGAAAGCCGGTGGGTAGGCTTCGAAAGCCGGCGTTTACCGCGATTATGAAAGCTACTGAAACCACGTAAACATACAGTTCCACCGATAGCAACGAGGATGCAGTATTTTAGCAAGATCTGCTATTATGCTGCTTATGGTAACAAGCAACACTGTGTAACAAAACTGAATGAAAAGTTGCGTTTAGGCTAATTTAGGCAGTAGTAGTACAGTTGACTTCGTTGTCGAGGAGAAAGCTGGCAACTTCATCGTCCCTTTGAAAATTTTTCTCCTTCATTAGCTCCTGCCACCTGGGGGAGGCTAGCCCGATGTTCCATCCTTATTTTTATCAGCGTGCCGGTTGCGCTGTCTTTTCAATTCCCCCCCTTTTTTCTTTTGCGAATGAGGATTTGTCTCCTGTGCTGCTGCTGATATGTAGGCCTATGGTCCTGCATTATGATGCAGTAGTACTGATTTTCAAAGTCGCCGCGATGGCCTCTCTTCCTGATTTCCTCTGGTGTCTCAATCACTCTGCACTGGCTGGCAGGGCAAACACGGATTTTATTCTACGTTTGGTGCCATTTTTCCCTTGCTGGCGGAAACAGTTTCAAGATGGCTGACTGTCATGGCGCTCCCCTACCAGCTTACCCATCCAATGTAGAAACAAGTCTAAAATTCTTCGTTTACGAGAATATATCAGATTATTGGCGGAGGTCATAATACACCAATGATGACATACATATGAATGCAGACTAAGATTTTGGCAAATAAAAATATGTAAATGTTACACATTGTCTTTAAGATGAGTTTCTTGTATAATTAAATGTGGTCTTTTTTTTTTTGTTTTTATTTCGGCATGATTGTATAGTCGTTTCATGACAATTTCAACACAACACAACATATATCATGTATCATGACCGAAAGAGTCGCGGGAGAAGCGAAATCGCTTGTCAAAGTCCCGCCCCCAACTTCTAGAAAAACAGTTTGATTATGGTTAAGATATCATAGGGATTATAAATCACAGCAGAGCTAGTGTCCATGTACGCTACGATTTAAACGTCAGAAAATAAGATCGTAAGATTTATGAATATCATGAGAATTATAATAACAGAATAGGTGAGTGTCCATGTAACTTTAGATTCAAATTCCACTCTTGATCCAATGCGACATTCCCCCGAAACCCCTTTCTTAATCATTTGGTTTGTTCTGGCTAATTTGGAGTAGATGAGAGGTATAATAATAACGGATCTTTGCGTGGATCTCTTTTCAAAGTTTTCTTTATCCTATGGTCACTCAAAAACAGACCAAACTCCAATGATAGCAGACCCGCTATTATGAATCCAATTAGATAGACGTTCTCTACATCCTCGATGTCCAGGATTGCCAAACACAGCGCCGCTTTCCCCATGCATCCATGGTGTAACCGGCCGGGAATGTCCCATCCAGGCATGTCGGTTCTCCAGAACCTGACCGCCTCGTGGAGTTAATTTTGTCGACTGCATTTAACGACCAGCTTATAAGATCCATATTGGTTCAGCTGTCTGTAGTAATGTGCTGTGACAGTTGTCTTTCGGACAGATGGTCTGGAGTGTCCAGTAGATACAAAGGTACAGATTTAACAGTATTGAACATGTTTATAGTTACTCAGATATGCACATTTCAACAAATATTTGAAGGCCTTCAGCTCTTCTGCCATTCTTATATTATCATCAAGTACGTTCCATGCCCTGACTCCAGCCACAGATAGCGAGTGCTCCCTGCGAGTCGTTCTGACCTTTCTTGTTTGCAACAACATTCTGCCTCTGGTGTTTTGGATACAATCACGCTTTGCATATTTCTAGGCAAGTCTTTGTGGTAGCCTAAATATACAAGTTGCAAGGAGTTGAATTTTAGTATATCCTGTAATTTAAGAAAATATATAGAATTGACGTGATGTCTTTGACTCTTTCGTCTGTGTCAAGCCTATGCTAGGGTTCATATTGGGGTGCTTTGGGGACCTAAACATGGAACTAACTGAACAAAAGGCACTTTCGGTGTCCTCATAGCTCCACAGTCAAGAAAGATAAAGTGAAACGAACTGCATTTTCTGGTTAAGCAGTATAACATTAGCTTAGATGCAAGGTTCCAAAGCTTTAGGTGTAATAATGAAAAAGTTATGCCATGTTAAATACAAGAAAAATATCAACTGACAAAAAAACTGACGGAAAGTACCCTTAGAAAATAATTCACCAAAAATTCATTTTTGGTCCGAATGAGCTGAAATTTCGGATTTGTCTGTAAAATACCTTTATACAGCTGCATCCAAAAAAATTAGCAAAATTGAGAAGGTGGTGGTGAGACCCATTTGATGATCTGACATGGAATGACCCTGTACCCTTCTGCTGTTGAGATGCCTGTCCCAGAACAGTGTACCCTTCTGCTGTTGAGATACCCGTCCCAGACCACTGTGCCCTTCTGCTGTTGAGATACCCGTCCCAGAACACTGTACCCTTCTGCTGTTGAGATACCCGTCCCAGAACACTGTACCCTTCTGCTGTTGAGATACCTGTCCCAGAACTCTGTACCCTTCTGCTGTTGAGATACCTGTCCCAGAACACTGTACCTTTCTGCTGTTGATGTACCTGTCCCAGAACACTGCACCCTTCTGCTGTTGAGATACCCGTCCCAGAACACTGTACCCTTCTGTTGTTGAGATTCCTGTCCCAGAACACTGTACCCTTCTGCTATTGAGATACCTGTCCCAGAACACTGTACCCTTCTTCTGTTGAGATACCTGTCCCAGAACACTGTACCCTTCTTCTGTTGAGATACCTGTCCCAGAACACTGTACCCTTCTCCTGTTGAGATACCTGTCCCAGAACACTGTACCCTTCTTCTGTTGAGATACCTGTCCCAGAACACTGTACCCTTCTTCTGTTGAGATACCTGTCCCAGAACACTGTACCCTTCTATTGTTGAGACACCTGTCCCAGAACACTGTACCCAGCTGCTGCTTCTCTCTCTCTCCAGGCTCTCATCTTGAAGCTGAAGGATCCAGACCCAAACCCTGGTGTGGTGATCAGCGTTCTGGCCACCATTGGCGAGTTGGCTCAGGTAGGAGTGAGTCTGTGTGCGTGCGTGCGTGTATTTCTCTGACTTACAATCAGTTTGTCTGTGTGTCTATTGGTTGTGTGAGAGTCTATGTGTGTGAGAGTGAATAACAGAATATATTTCAGCCAGGGTGAGTTCTGAGGCCTTTGTGTACTGGCAGATTTTACCATGACTTACGCAATTATAAGAATGTGTATATGTGTCCTTGCATTTCAGGTTAGTGGTCTGGAGATGAGGAAATGGATGGATGAGCTGTTCCCCATCATAATGGACATGCTGCAGGACTCCTCTTCATTGGCTAAGAGACAGGTATGTCCTCATCCTACTGCAGTCCTCATTTGCTGAGAATCAGCTAAGAAATGACTTCACTCTGACCCAATAAACAGCAGAGCACCACTGACACTTGGAGTAAGTGACACACTATGCCTGTTCACTCATGCTTCGGCAGAGGACTTTGCGGTTGGTCAACTTCATTGAGAATCTTACATATTCATTCTAGTTGCTGCCATTTTGGCCAAAGAAGTGCAGGAAAAGCTGTTTTTTGTGAGTGTCTCCAGATGTCTGGCTGTCCTCCCCAACTAAAAGGAGGCTGCAGACTATGGACTGTGTGTAATCGTGTGCTTCACTGGCCAATCACATTTCTGTGATTACGGAGGCTCTGCTCTGGGATATCTAGAGTCTCCTACAGATGGTGGCAGTTTGGCCATATAAACAGACCAGTGGTGCTTTCCTGCTGCATGGTACCGGCTCTACTCGGCTCCACTTGGTTTTGGTTCCAGGTAACCGCTTTACACACAGCATAGCAACTGCTCAATTGTAGGAGGGACCGACCATGAAAAGTGCTGAGCGTCATTTTCAACACCGCACTAAATGCGACATAACCTTACGGGACACAAATGCTGGAACAGTGGGGGATTTCGACATGCTGAAGTTCTTGGTTCTCCGGAATGACGTTGGATGGCTATTTATCTGGCCGCTTATCCATTTTGGCCTATTGTTTTAGCGTCGTAAGCAGTCATATTCTGCTTTTATGGCTGGTTCCTTACTCACTTTCATGTAGCTGCTTATTGTTGGCGACAACTTGCAGTACGTTTGATAACTAAACGGTCGCTACACCCTTTATCAGTTAGTTTATGATAATATGATCGTCTTACCTGATAGGTGCTATCTTATTATGCGACCCCCAAATGTTTTTGTTTTGTGAAATTGGCTTATAAGGAAGCTTGCAAGCTTGTTGGTTTTCATACGTATTCACTTACTTGTGTCATTAATGTTTACACTTCAAATTGCGTTGCAGTGAAAATCATCACTTTCCTCTCTAATGTCAATTATGTTCTTGCGCCAGCTTGTCCTGTATCGCGGGAATGACTATTCCCTCTGACAAATCAGTGCTTTGCAACATGTTGACCCTCTGTTTGAGAATCGTGCCGACTCGCTTGAAATCTCAGCCGAGGAGGTACTGAGAAAGGTTCGTTGCCCCAGGTATTATCAACAATGCATAAAAAAACCGAGTAGCGTCGAATCGATTGTAGCCATACCAGTGGAAAAACGCTATAGAAGAAGACAGTTTGTGCCACGAATCCCTGTCGAGCTGGTATGAGAATTAAAACTGAAAGCCCTTGAGTTTGAAAAGAGCAACACGTGTAGCAGTAAGGATACAATCTAAATCTCTGTGGTTCCCGACTATCTGAAATCTAATTTGTCTTGATTTTTTGATTAGTCAGGTCTGAAAGTATTTGGACAGAAACTCAAATTATAAAGGCTGATGGTCTTATGGATATAAATGCTCTGAAATCAGTTTCAACTCCCTCTTTTTTTTCCTAAATTTTTCTCGTAAGTAGGTTCAAAGTCAGAAAAAAGCAGTTATCTACACTTTGTAGGACATTGTCACGTACATATTCTTTATTTGCTTGGTGCTGCGCTTCACTGAAGCTACAACGCACTTACATTGAGAGAAATATTCAACCACAGGATGCCATGTTTTTATGGTCACAGCATTCCATCTAACCGAAAATATCTAGATCTTGGACGTGATTTTGTACACAGTTCCCTGTTATTCAGCAGGTCATTCTTAGGATTGTTGGGAACCGTGGGATCTTAACTAGAATTTAAAACTGGCATGAAGTTTCACAGGTTTGATTATGGCAACTGCATTTGGCGGGGCCGTACATTGGTCGGTAGGTTTAATAAGGTTAGTTAACAGGCATTTACATCCATAGGAAGAGAGCCATGTTTGAGTTGCAGCTCAGTAAAATTTTCTGTCCGTACACTTTGAAATGTGAGCGAATCAGAAAGAGGATCGAGAAAATTGGCTGCATCAGCCATTTCTGTTGACATGAGTGATGTTACTGTTCCCTCTGTACTAGGTGGCGCTGTGGACCCTCGGCCAGCAGGTGGCGAGCACAGGCTACGTGGTGGAGCCGTACCGTAAATACCCGTCTCTCCTGGAGGTGCTGCTGAACTTCCTGAAGACCGAGCAGAATCAGGGCATCCGGAGAGAGGTACTGCACTCGTGTTCAACTGAGTCTTTGTTCTTCTGATGTTCTGGATAAAGATCTATGGCTACATGTGCAGTGAGATCCAGTAGTTTTTGTTCAGAGATGGGCTTTTGAAGGGCGGTGATTTGTGCAGGGATTACATGAATTTAGCAGTGTAATTTGTGGGTGTACATTTCCATACGGAGTCAACTTTGGTCCATCTTGTAGGTTTTGCTACTCTTAAACAGTGTGCTGTCCAAATACCTGAGGACCTGCTTGTATGTGTGATGGGTTAAAATTTTGGGTTAAAAAAAGCCAAGCAAGGCACTGAAGCTTCAGGAAATATCCAGCTGGACAACAGGGAAACTGGAGCCATCTGGAGATGATCCTGTTTTAATAAAATGAAATGATGGCAAACATCTGCCCTTGTTCTCCGGGAATAAATGACTATCACTTTGACGGTTAGGACACTAAATTTTCAAATTGTTTTGATGATATGATTCAAAAACTGCTGTTTCTTGGGTTGAGGTGGTTGTTATAGTGAAGAGTTCATTTTCCCTGATCACCATGTCGGAAAAAAGCTTTGAAGCTCATGCATATGAAGTCATACGTGTGAAACACACAGCAACACATATTTAAGAGCTTACGAAATGTAGAAAACTTTTATTATGGAAAACATTGTATCTGTGAAAAAAAAAAGCCGTGGGTAAGGTGGGGTTACAGTAAACACTCATGTACATACTCATGCGCGTGCGCGCACACACACACACACACACACACACACACACACACACATATACACAGTGTAGCATTTGAAGAGACTGGGGAAATTCAGATTGAGGAGTTGCTGATGTGGCAGTGGAACACTGATGAGCTGGTGAGGGATAGCGTGGCCTCTCATTGGCCGATGGAGATTGATTACCTCTTTCCTGGCTACTGCTATTGGCAGGTGTTTCAGGGAATCTCCTTTGTCAGGATCCATTCCTTGGCCCCACTGACCCCCCCCCCCCCCCGAATGGATTGTTCGACCCATGACCCACCCACCCCACCCTCATGATAGTTTCCTCTCTTGCCTCCACAGGCCATTCGGGTTCTGGGGCTGCTGGGAGCTCTTGACCCCTACAAGCACAAGGTCAACATCGGCATGATCGACCAATCACGGGACGCATCGGCTGTCAGTCTGTCAGAGTCCAAGTCAAGCCAGGATTCTGGTGAGTGTCCCCGTCCCTTTGAGATATACCAGAGAAACCACAGCCCTTTAAGCTATCCTGGTGAAGCCAAACCCCTGTTTGCCATCTCAAACGGAGCCACCCTAGGCTGATGTATTGGGCAGGCACACGAGCAAACTTCAGCACTTGTTTTTGTGCCTCATAAGAGGACTAAATGTACATCCAACTACCTTTCCTGTTTTATGGTTGCGCGCACACACAAACGACTACACACAACCATGCATGCTGTATCATATTACTGCTGCTTTGGAAAAGTCAGAAATTTTTTTGCTCGTAAAAAGTCTGGTGAAGGGAAAGATTGCCCTTTTCCTGGACGTGATCAGGTGTCCTGCTTTGCCTGAGACACATTGATGCCTCTCTGTTTTAAGAATTCAATCATTGCATCTCTTCACGGGGAGTCCCATATAGAAATGTGTGGTTATCTGTTTCTAGGGATGTCCCACTGTGAGTTTGCATGGTATCTGCCCTTTAGGGGTGTCTCCTATAGAGTGTTTGTTATCTTGGTCATTTCACATGAAATCAACCAGGGCTGCCAGGTCCATTGTCATGAATTTCTTTCAAATTTTAATGAAATGTTGTATGTGGTTGTATGTGGTGCCAAATGAAAACAGCCCAAGTTTTAGCACAATCCTCCCAGCGGTTTCCATTTTCTGGGGGTGGGTGGGGGTGTGGGGGGCGTGGTCAAAAAGTGGGCGTGGCACCCCCAGAGGCAGCCACAACAGCATTTGCCATTTTTGAAGGGCTAACTCAAAAACTAAACAAGATATTGATTTCATTTTTTCTGTGATTTTGTACATAGCAAAAGAATAGCATTTACAAGTAAAAGAAATTGCATTAATACGTTCATGGCTGTGCTTTTCCCAGTGAAAAATGGGTTTTTTTTTTGCGACAATGCCAATTTTGGCATGGCCATCTCACCCCTACTTATGTTATATTCTGACAAAGTTTTATTTCCAACAATTAATGCATATCTGGGACTTACAATTTTTACTCTCGGCCCGACTTCAGGCCGAAGGGTATTGTCATCAGTTCGTCGTCTGTCTGTCCGTCTGTCTGTCTGTTTGTCCGTGTGTGCACCGTCAGGCCGAGGGTGTTCAAACGCGGGCGTTTCTAGTTCCAGTTAATTGTGGTTTACCTTTCATATATTTTATGCTGTGGGGGTACTTTTGTGGGGGTGACCGTTTTTTGGACCTTTTTTACATGATGAAGGTATCCTTCGATTTTGATCAGACAAAGTTCATTTCAACGACCTTTCAGGGCACTTTCACCATGTAGAAATTCAAAGTGGTCCCTGCACTGCTTCAGTATTAAAATCACCTACTAAAATCTTTCAGTTGTTTTCATCTGCATACATTTACATGAATTTTGTACATTAGCATGTGTACACGTTAGTATGCCCCACACTTTGCATGTGAACCAATCTGGGATTCTGACCACCTCATTATTGGACAAAAATAATGAGGAAATGAGTTCATGAATTGGTCTAAATAACAATTTTAAGCCACTTTTTTTTTGCTATTTTTGTGATGGTGTCCATCGAAGAGGCTTTACTGTGTTTCAGTTTGGCATGACAACAGAGAGGCATAGGCCTTACCCCTACTTGGATCAACCTGCCCAAGTGTTTTGCTCCATGCAGTGCACGTAGACATACATAACCATGAGTAGAGCCTTGTTACTTTCCCTTTTTTATCATAATTATCATCTTTTTCTTATCACAGAATAATTGTAGAAAACTCGCCTTACGTTTGTCTTTTGATGGCAATTTTCTGTTGCTGTCCTGAGTTTTCCTACAGTACATGGTTGCGGAGGATCGTCAGAAGGATTAGAAGTGGAAGCCATTGTCTCAAGACCATGAGCTTCAATTAGGGGCTGCTGCCCCCTAGTTGAACTAATTGGATATGATGGGATCTAATGTCTGAAATCAAATGACTACCTCAGAAAGTAAAATCAAAAAGAAACCATACAGTTTCCAGTCAAGCCAAGTCATGCATATGCAATATCATATGCATTGTACATATATGGGAACAGCCCAAAATTGGAAATAATTGTCCTTAGGGAAAATAATGAAGCAGTGCAGGGACCACTTTGAAATTTTACATGATGAAAGTGCTCTGAAAGGCCATTGAAATAAACTTTGTCTGATCAAAATGGAAGGATACCCTCTTTCAGAAAAAAGCGGTCCGAAAAAGGGTCACTCTCCACAAGAGGGGGTTAAAGTACCCCAGCCAAAAACCTATGGAAGGTAACGTTAAACCACAATAAACTGTTGCAATTGTAGGTCTCAGATATGCACTAAATGTTTGAAATAAAACGTGTCAAAATATAACATAAGTAGGGGTGAGATGGCCATGCCAAAGTTGGCAACCTTTGAAGTCGCCGAAAAAAAACCAGTTTTTTAAAAAATGTATTTTAATTTGCAAATACAAAGCCTTATTAAAATATATTGACAACATATTTTTCCCTCCCACCCCCAACTCAAAGTACTGCCTTAGAAATTACATATGCAGGGAAGATACTTTCGCAGGGAAAATAAAGAAATGCAAAAATAATTTGCATACAATCCGTGGACATTCATGTACATAGACTTATTTTCTGACAATTCTTTATTCAATGTTGAAAGCACAGTAAGCAATTCCTGGAGAGGATTAATAACAAAAATGGAAATTAAAATTTCCATCTAATTCTAAGGGAGAACCTCAATTTTTCCAAAATAAAATACTAAAGGATCCCATGTTGCATGGAATTTTAAACTGATCCTCCAAGAGTATTTTATCTTTTCTAATTTCAAAAATAACATTAAGTTGTTCATCCAAGCCAAAGCTTTGGGTGCAAATTCTGATTTACACTCTAACAAAATCCTTCTATGTGCTAGGAGAGTCGCAGAAGCAATCACGTTTCATTTTATTAGTCATTATTATACCCTCTCCTGGTACTCCAAATATTGCCATTTCGACACTGGATTGAATATCCTTCTCAGATGCTTTAGACAATGTAATTGTTCTACTTGTTACAAAACCGAAACAAACGGGATAGGTCAGCCTTTTCTGTGTGACGCCGGTCACACAGTTCTTTTATATCAGGGTAAATCTTTGAGAGTTTGGCCTCACTGTAATGAATACAATGGAGAACCTTGAACTGAATTGTGCCAAGACGAGCACATGAAGTCGAGTTGTTTACCCGACTTCATGCTCTGTCCCACAGTTCATCAGATATATCCATACTTGGCTCATTTATCCAACCTACTCAAATCTTTTCCAGTGTCCTTTTATTAACTGAAATGATAGCGTTATAAATATTTGAAATCAAACCTTTTGGGAAGGCAAGAATTTGTCGGATATCATCTAGCCCTGTTCTTGGTGGTAAACTAGGAAAGAAAGAGCAAGTAGTTTGTATGAAGTGAAAAACCCGAAAATAATGAACTCATTTCGCCGCCTGTTCATCCGAATCACCGTTGTAGTCTTTGTCTTGATTCTCAGTCTCAGCAACTTTTGTTACCGACTCAGGTTTTTTTTTTTTTTTTAACGTTAACGGTACCTAAAAAACTTTTCTGTTGCTCTTCATTTCATTTTCAGTCTAAATCTTGTGAATAGTTACAATTGTAATTCTCAGTACAGCGAAATGGAGTGACCATTAACCATCCTAGAATCAGTACTGAGGTTTAGGATGTCAATCTCTCCGTTGATTGGTCAGAATGGTCACTGTCAGCGCGAGGGAACACACTGGGTGCGGTCCATTCTTATACCAGTATGCCCGGCTGCAGTATGCAGTAGATGATTGCATTGCTCCAGTACATACGCCCATCTCTATTCAAGCTGCAGCGGTGGTTTGCATTCCTACTGACTACCAAATGTACAGGAAAAGAGGCGTTTAATTGGGGGGAAAGCGGTCGCACAGGTGCGACTATTTTAATTCAAAGGTCGCACAGTGTTAATTTTGGTCGCATATGACCAAAACAGTCACAATTTCGAGCCCTGTTTGTATAGTGCTCTGTGCTGAGTTTGTGTAGTTCTCTGTTATGGGCTTGTGTTGTTGTAAAGGATAACTGCTGCGATGGTCTAGTGTTTATGATGAGACGACTGAACCTGACCGTCTGGGGTACAGGAAGTCTGTTTGGGAGGCAGGGGGACACTGTGGGGTGTGCAGGGGTTCTTGATTGAGCAGCTGTTCCGAGCCAGCCAATCACAGAACAGCACTGGTTCCTTCACTGCGCTGGGTTGAGCCGCGGCCATAAATCTGGCTACGTTTGGGAAATGGCGTCATCCATCCCTGAACCGCAGTCGCCGTCCCTAAACCGCTAACGGCTCCTTCCACCCGCGACGTCCTGCTGCAGGAATATAACTACAGCCGCCAAAAGCCTGGTGGTCCGCACTCAGTCAGTTGCCAGGTCTGAGTGAGATCTGCTGTTATATGGCCACAAAAGCAGGATCTGCATGTGACAACAGACTGTGTGTATGTTTCCGCATGTCCGTGTGGATGCAGGTACGTTTTTGTGAGCGCATGTGTATGTTTGTATTCGTGTGTGTGTTTGTGACACTGCGCTCCCTGTCACAGTAGAAATGCTAACTCCTGTAAAAGTATTGGTTCTGCCACATGTTTGTTCCACACTTAATGTCACTCCTTAGTTACATCCTTGGTGTAGAGTTGCTCTAATTAGCCCATCCAGGCAGCTTGGACGAGGTTCTCGGGTGGACTTGTATTTATTGAACCTGGATGGTCCAGCTCTGTCACTCTGATTGGCTGCTGAAAGTTGCCGACCGCTTCTGTGTCTGTTTGGGCCTTTCCTGTCCGCCCCAACACAGGACCTTGTGCGGTTAGGCTGGGCTCTGGATTTACGGCCCCCTCGCTGGCTGTATAAACTGTTTTTCGACGAGTGTGGAGTTGTGCTTTCCCAGCTTTGTGGTTGTATTGGGCAGTAATGTAATAGCCTGCTCCTTCCCGTGAGGCTGGAGGTGGATCATCTTCAGCGCATTGTAGCTTTGCTGCTGTTTTGCTCAGATTTTTGGGCTGTGTGAGACGAGGGGGTGGGGGAGGGGGGTTCTGGGGTGCAGGGGTTGGGAAGGACAGCAAGGCCCATGAGCCAATGGCCCGTGTCATGGAAAATCAATTGGCCATTTTCAAAATGTATGGGCCATTCCCAAAATTTTAACGATAATTGACCTTTAATCAAAATGTATACTCCATATACACATACACACATTTTGGTTTGTGCGTTTAACGCTGAAAACATACTGATGCATACTATACATTTGCTTTTAATGTTTAGCATTACAATATTGCTTAGAACAAAAAGGATTGATACAGAATACAAAAGACAAGATTATGCACTCAAATACACAAAGAGGGAAATCGGCTCGGCCATTGCAATTTCAATCGTTCAGTAAAACTACTGGCTTAAGCATTAATCTGCTGATACACTGGTTAGTAGTTCTGAGTTGATGGTTACTGGCAGCACTGGCTGCAGCTCTACATTGACGAGTGTGAAAATGACTTAACACTGAAAGAATCATAGCTAGAGTATGAGCCTGGTATCAAAATGAGACCTTTCATATGCCATAACTTGATTTGATCACCATCCACATAGTGATACAACCCCGTGAAGTTTTCCTCACGCACATTTTTCAAGTTTTCTCCGGTCAATTATGACAAAGCACATGAAAAATCCAGGGCTCCAATTGTTGTTTTAAATTCACTTTATCATAGTTATTAAATTGGTGCAATGTTGCTGTTGAAACTTCCACTGATCTCATGATATTGAAGCTTGAAGTTGGTTACAGAACAAATCCCGTTGAAGAAAATACAGATTTTGGCTTAAGATTGCAACACCTAGAATGGGCATACAATTGATTTTATTGCAGTTTTTAACAGTGCTCAGATATGTCTTTCAGTTCTGAAAATTTCATTTCTTTTCTCTAAATACACATTATGAGAGAAAATCGCTGGGGAAAATTGATGCAAGTTTGAAAGCTTGAAACTTCAACCTACTCCCATGCACTTTAAGAGCCTGTAAAAAAATATTCACAAGATCAGAGTAATATTTTGCAAATATTCATTAAATATACTGATGTTGTTGTACTAGAACAATTAGCTGATTCCGAAGTCAGGTGGTAGGCACTTGTAGCCTACATTTTATATATTATGAATAACAAAGGAATTACTAAAGAAACAAATAGAATAAAGCAAATTCACACATTATGCCTCAAATCGCAAGTTAATTGCAATCCTGAGTGAACATACATGGCTCTCCAACGTAAACACGTACCCTACGCGGCCATCTACCGTTTTAAAGCGTCGTCTCATGAATAAACTTAAATTGTGCAAAAAATGCCAAATAGCCTATCCCCGGAGAATGTTCCGCGACGTGAAGTTAATTGGTGAAATCGCATTACTCAAATAAGTCGACAACATCCCCCGCCAATCTTGTGCTTCTTATTTTCGAACTCCATAAAGGCCTTTATGTTTGGTTGTCCTATCTGTAATAGTTTCCGAGAAAAGTTGGCCCCTTTCTCTCGGACGGACGGACGCACACACGCACGGACGAAGGTCAAACCTATATCCCCCCTCACACTTCGTGTTGGCGGGGGATAATAAATGATAGCCTTCAGGCAAAATATGCTATTTGTATTTGGTTAATTGGCTCTAAATCTCTAATGGATTTGGCTTCAGACAGACTGGCTTCAGCGACGAGCATCTGTAGCCGCTCTCTTTCGGAGGTTGATGCCGGCGGGCTTCAACCCCAGTTCGCGTGAAGGCAGTGGCTATTTTCGCGACGGTGGTTAGCTTGGACTGCTCGCGATACAGTGGCGATGCACTGATAAAAGCAGTTCCAAATTAATTAGCCTATTAATAACTCGGTTCGCATTACTTGAGATAACATATAACAACTCCATCTTAATGTTCACCGATCAAGCGCATGAAACGCGTTAAAGCGCTGAGAGACTATTCAGTACGCTCGCTGATTAACCGCGCTCAAGTGCAGCCGGAGCCACGTTCGGTGCTGAACTGGGAATGCGAAACTTTGCTTGCAAATTCATTCCAGTTTATTTTTCGACTGTCAGCTGCCAAGCTCCAGATTTTTTATTTAACGTTGTTTCAAGCTTTATCGAACTGAGCAAGTAGGCCTATCAGAGGCGTTACCAGGATGCCAAGTTTGGGTGGGCATTTGTCCTCTTTGGGGGGGGGAAAGAACCTCTAAATCGCCATAAAATAAAATGGGGCCTATTGTGGCGGCTGGTGAACTGGCGACAGGGGAGGGACATTAACAGGTGTGGTCAGTTTTCATGAATTATGCACACTAGGGTTGTGGCAGTAGTGAACCGCGATTTTTTTAAGGCGTAGCACCACCACCTGCTGCCATGGGGCGAACATCCGAGCTTTCCCTTTTCCTTCATTAAACCCAATGCAGGTTGAACGAAAGTGCGAAACATCAAAGGGCATGTGAAATTCTTCCGGAAAAAAACTTGACTGACATCACTATTTTTCGGCTACATGCTGCACAGAGCCAAGTAAAGGACTACAGAATCGCCACATATTAACCAATTGGGCAACTGTCAGAAAAACAAACCTGTTCCCATTTACTTTGCTTAATTGGCAATCAAATAGTGGATTCGTTTAACGTTACTCTCTTAGTTGAATGAGTAGACCTGTTTGGACTGCATGTTTGATTGATGCGTTTCGAAATATAAATGGCCATAGAACAGCAGGTTTGCATTGTCATTGCCACGCGATTTCGTGCAACTGATCATTTATATCTCACATTCACGTTTCATCCGCTTTTGGGGAAGACAAAGTTTTTTTCTAATTATTCAAACTGGCATTCTTTCAATCTAACACCGTAGCTCAGTTAGGTTTGTCTGCTTTTCACCATCACATCTTAATCGTTATAGGCCACTGATATTGTTTGTCATGACTGTAAGCGGTTTCATCACACTTAAAAAAAAAAAAAAAAATCCTCGTTCAACATCGCCACATCCCAACTCAGCATTTCATCTCTCGTTGTAGTATATTTAGGAGATCTATAATGATAAAATAATAAAAAAAGAGATTTGTTATAAAAGCTCATGCAAATCTGCTGTTCTACGGCCATTTAAATTTCGAAATGCATCAAACATGTTGTCTTAATAAACAGCTCTACTCAGTCAACTTAGAGAGTAAACGAACCCACCATTTGATTGCCAATCAAGCAAAGTAAATGGGAACACGTTTACTTTTCTTAGAGTTGCCTTCTGAAGTCCTTTACTTGGCTCCGTGCAGCATATCGCCGAAAAACACTTTTGCCAGTAAAGTTTTCTTCCCGAAGTACTTATGATACAGAATTATTGTTGCAACAACTCCAGTGAGTGACTAGCAACTCCAGACTAGCTGCTGGCTTGCTGCCTGGGCTCACTCAGTAGCCAACTCAGGTTATAACCACGCGAGTCAATACAGATGACAAACTAGCACACAAATTACCTTGATGTCAAACAAGAGTAACGAAATAAGCGGTGGCAGAAGCAGCAACAAAAGAGATATGGGCGAAGTTTTAATTCCTTGAGAGAAGCACAGGGCCGTAGACGTGACCTCAGACTGATGAGTGAAGACGGCAGTCTGTGAGAATGAGTGGGTCCTAGTAATTCGATAGTGCCTGTAGGTTTCACAGCAGAACAGACTGGCAAAGGAATCCACCAATCACACATAGTGATAGATAAACCAAGCATAAGTTAGAAGTAAGAAGTAATCCTATTCGTGCCTCGTGGCCCATCGGCCTGGTGCTTAAACCCGGTGTTTGTGGCATGAAGCTACTATTACTACTCCCCCTGGATGGGATGCCAGTCCACCGCAGCTACTCCCCCCAGCTTTTGCTGGTACCCATTTATTCACCTGGGTGGAGTGAGGCGTGGAGTGTGGGAGTGAAGTGTTTTGCCCAAGAACACACCGCGATGGCCGTGGCCAGGGCTTGAACTCAGGACCTTACAATCTCGAGTCAAGCCTACTTGGCCACTGCACTACCATGTCTCTCTAAGCTCAGTTGGATATCGCGTGTTTGCTGTGAAATGGCAGTAAATCAGTTTTTTATCTTGAGTTTTCATTGGGTGGGCAGAGCTTTTCTCCCCTGCCCCCCCCTTGGTAACGCCCCTGAGGCCTATGCCTATATCACAAATCTTAACTGTTGCAAACCCAAAGCCACAAGTGAAACGCACATTTGCGTGCATGTTTAAGAAGGATATAATTCAGTTATGAGAGGAGGTGTTGCACGTTAGTTTTACATCTGTATGAAAAAAAAAACAATTAGGCCTACCTTCTATAACATGTTACTTTTATTAGTTTAGATGAATTGTACACCACATCAATATACCTTAACTGCCTTGTATAATTTATTCAGAGTAAACACGGGTTGAGAATGAAGGATGACAATACCAGCCGCATCACAAATGTATCATTCTCGAGTTATTTGCGATTGCTCGGCCAAAAAAATCCCGGTCGCATCAACCAAACAATCGACCAGACTGCCTTGGTGGTATTTCTAAATATAACATTACTGCTCGTCTGTTCGATACAAAATTAATCTGACCTGCTTTCTTGTGTCAGAAACCCGTACATGATGATTTAAAATTAACCCTGAACCTTTCCCGTCAACAACTGGCAGTTTGACAACAAGGTAAACAGTCTCTGACTTAGACTAACCAAGAGCATTTTTAATTAGCGGAGCAGGCAAACTAACATGCAGTAGCTGATAAGTGGTCATGACTTTAAATGTAATCCGACGCGCCAAAAATGTATCTCCGGTCCGGTGTGAAAGCAGCTTGAAGTGCCCATAACGCCTTTATTCGTCTCTTTGCATTGACTTTGAATGTAGCTAATCTCTCGCGCAAAAAATTTGTTTCGTGTCTGGTGTGAAGGCTGCTTAACGCGCCCATAACGCTTGTATTTGCGCCTTTGCATTGACTTTGAATGTAAACTAATCTGTCCCTGAAACAGCTAGAGAGAGCTTGGTTATGTTATGAACATAATACTGGTTTTGCAGACCGTAACTTCCGTTAGTGCGGACAAGTTTCTTATGTGGAGCTAGCGAATCGATCACTTCGTCAGGAAAGCATTTCCTAATTAATCTCTGCCTTTTTCGGCTTTTTATTAGCCACAACAATTTCTCAAGGGGGATGAAATTATCTCAAGGTAGTGCAGAGAAATCAATTGTTATACCAGACACAGTAGAGCTTCTACGCTTCGCATTGCTTTCACGGTAGCACCAGAGAGCTTGCCCAGTGGCCCAGACATTTGTGAAGTATCCGGCTGATCAAGGTCATGAATAAGTGAAGCGATCACTAACTGTAGTGGCTACAATTGGGCAAGGTTATGATGAAACTGCGGCATTGATGCTTAGCGAAGTAACACAAGCATACCGATCAGAATTAATGCAAATAAACTAACCAGGAGCATTTTTAATTAGCACGGCACACAAACTAACGTGTTGTTATTTGTAACCGAGCATTCATTCATAACAAGTAGAGACAAACCCTTGCAATACAGGTTTTACAGACTGCAAGTTCCGTTACCATGGACAGTTGTGCCGAGCATCCAAATTACAGCTTCACATGAAATTCAGATTAGCTTCACATGAGGTTTATGTTCACATACCTCCTGTAGAATTTCCCCTGATATTACTCTTGCATATTTGGGACACAAGCATTTGCAACAGTAACTTGGCTATGTTAGCCACTGTGCTACAGCCACAGTCAACTGGCTATCATGTCAGGTTGGCTTTTGCTGTAAAGGCAACTTCCAGCTTCTGTGTCTGTGAGTCACGGATAGTGGCGACCAATACAGGATTTATCTTCAGATATTTTACAAAGCATGCGCTTGAGGCCGGTGTTTAGTGCTAACTATCGCTAGCGGTCCTGCTAGCCACCCGTAACACGTTAGCTTCACTTCAGTTATTTGCTGTTATATTGTTACTTTCAGCTTGTAGCTCCGAGCGCTTGATCGATGCAGCTGCGTCAGGTTTGAGAAGCAGCTGAAATGCTTATCCTGTGTCGAATAATCCTTTATTGACAAAGCTGTTCCCTTTGGCTGTGGCTGTTTGCTGCCAGCAAACAAAAAAAGCTACCCACTGATTTCTGGTGGCATCCTCTTCTGGAAGAGAAATAGGTGTTTTTCTTCTCGTTCAAAAGTAAACGGACAAGCGGCTTTGGGAGAGATACTGACAAAACTGTACCTCAAATGATCTGCGGTTCTTCTTTTGTAGTTCCAAAAGTGTAGACGCTACTAAGGCATAGTATGATCTGCCATTGTTGGTGCCTGCTAGAATAGCTTCTGGTGTGGGCAGGTCCAGAGCCGTGATTGGCTCTGGTTAGGTCTGCACTAATTGGACGGCACAACCTGACGTCAGGTTTTACCCAGATCTTGCGACGATCTCTGGAGGAGCTGTTCAGAGAGGAAATCAAGTTCACAAAATCATGTCTTGGATTACGGCAAAACCCCTGTATCTTATGTTTAAGAACTTTTCAGAGGTTGAGTATGGACAACCAACATTATGACATTACCAATATGTATCAAAAGAAGGATCAGCATAATGGGTCCCCTTTAAATACATACCCAATCAGTACTGCAACACTCAGTTCCAGGACAGTGTTATTTGATACTGCTATAAATGCGACGTGATATCCAAGGACTTTGTCACAAACTCATTTGCTAAGAAAAGACACACCAAATCAGTCTTTCCCCCGATGGGCATTTTCACAGCCTCGCAATGGTGATGGACGTGCGAGGGCCTGGAATTAGAATTGATCGATCGTGCATCAGAATGCACTCGACCAACTGCGATCAGTGGAGAGTTTCTTACAAAAATTTTTGCACTGTGTAATAGAAAAAAAAAAAAAATCTTAATTGGCACAGAGGCGCATTCTTGGCCCACTCAGTGGCTTTCTGATGCGCCATATTTTGATTTTATGCGCCATTTGGCGCGTGGCCTTCCCAACCTCTGGTGGAGGCCTTCTACTCTTCTTGTGTGAGGTGCTCAGGTGGCTCAATCTCCCCCTGGAATGCGTGTGACAGCGTGTTTGCATGTGTGGAAGGTCTGTAAGTTTTGTTTGAGTTTATAAGTTTGAGTGATGGGACTGTTGAGTGGAATGAGATGGTAGCTCACTGTCTTTCCTGGTGTGTGTGAATCTGAGTGTTTGTGTGTGTGAAATGGACAGTTGCTGTGCTCGGTTATGTGTGTTTATGTTTATGACTGGTGATAAGTGCAGTTGTTTGTCTTTCTAGCGGATTACAGCACGAGTGAGATGCTGGTGAACATGGGCAATCTGCCGTTGGATGAGTTCTACCCGGCAGTCGCCATAGTGACGCTTATGCGCATTCTGCGCGACCCCTCGCTCTCCAACCACCATACCATGGTGGTGCAAGCCGTCACCTTCATCTTCAAGTCCCTGGGGCTCAAGTGCGTTCAGTTCCTGCCTCAGGTCATGCCCACATTCCTCAACGTCATCAGAGTCTGCGATGCCAACATCCGAGAGGTACTGCCTGCCCCCAACCCACTGAACACTCTTACGTTAACTCCATCTCCCCCTGACTCATCGAACACTCTCACATCGAGTCTATATTTGAAGTTATTTTCCCCAGTGGATTGGTTATCAAACAAACCTGGGGAGCATTTCCGGAAATCACAGATGCTAATCTGCATAGTTGGAACCATTGAATGGAGGAACTATGTAAATCGCAATCTTAGTTAGCAACTATGCTTTTGAGAGACGCACCCCTGAACTCTCGGATCATCTATTATCCACTAATATTTGTTCTGGGTCATGTCATAGGTGGGATTTAGTTGTTGTAAATTGGACTGTCATGATAGATTAATCACGATTATTTTAAGCACAATAGAAGTAACTGCCACTATGAGGCAGACAGATGTGCTTGCTTATTACCTTTTCTATGATATATACCTAATGCGGTTATTTGAAATGCTCCTGGGAAGAAAACTGTGATTCGATGTCAGCTAATTACCAGTGAGGTTGGACAGCCTCCATTGCCTGGGCATAATTAGCTTACCTTAAATCAATTCCCGTGTACTTTGCCTAACTTGCAATCAAGCCATTTATTCAGCCAACTGACCAATCAAAACCAAAATGTGGCCTATAATGACAAGCAGACAGACCTACTGCTGTGTTAATAATCTGAATAAATAGCAGAATTCTGAATTCCACCTCTTGTAGAATTTGTACATATCTTTAAAAAGATTTCTTGAGAATAAAATCATTTTAAGATGGTCCTGGTTTTTAAGCGTTTCAAAACATACGCAAAGTGGAAAACATTTGTGAAGCATATTGAACTTTAAGGTGAGAGAAATCATTTTTGCATTGCACGCAAACGATAAATTCATCGAAGACTTTGCAAACACGTTCAGACAAACGCAAATTTCTCCCTTTTTTTATTTGATTATTGATTAAGATTAATTTGAAAAATAAATTCGTAGCTCTTGATTTTGGTTACTTTTCAATGACTAAATAGCCCACAGTGAAAGTGGAAAAAATTCTGTTTAAATGTAGCCTATCGAACGGGACATGTTTATTGTTTGCAGGCAGCACGGCCAAACTTAAAACTAGAAATAGGCTAATCTAGCAAACATATTCAGGCAAATTACTTGTTTAACAATACAGTGTTAAGGTCTGCAAAGTCATCATCCTCTACCCAACAATTACTCTCACCCCCTTCCCAATTACTTTGCTCAATTTGCAATCAAACAGTTTATTCGCTCAATTAGGCTAGTGATTTAAATTGGTAATGTGTCTGATTTATTTATATATTATTTTTGTTTTTAACATTTTCAGATTTAAATAACCATAAAACACAACAGATTTGCCTCAGTGTCTTTGCATGATTATTTCTAATTTTGCATTCCGCCACGCTGCGTGTGAATGCATTAACAATTTACTTGTGTTCTATATGCTTAAACAAAATGTTTTCCACCTTTACTGTCGATTATTTAGACTCTCAAAAGTAAATAAAATCAAGTGCTATGAGTTACTTTATTTTAAATTACTCTTGTTCAATTATCTAATAAAAAAATGTCACACATTTGCAGCAAAGATTCGTGTGAACGTGCATTGCCAAATCTTCGGTACATTTGACTATTGCGTGCAATGCCAACATAGCTATTCTCTCTGGCATTCACGTTCAATATGCTTCACATAATGTTTTCACTTCACGTAGCCTATATTTTTAAGCGCTTAAAACCAGGGCCATCTTAGAATTTTTTAACAAATATGTTAAATAATAATAATAGGCCTACATACAAAATTCCTTGATGAGAGCTGGAATTCAGAGGTCTGTTATTTATTCAGATTATGGATATTCTTTCATTCTAACACGGCAGCCTGATTATGTCTGTCTGCTTCTCATTGTCTCTTAGTCATTACAGGCCTCATTTTGGTTTTGATCAGTCACTTGACTGAATTGCAAGTTAGGCAAAGTACACGGGAATTGATTTAAGGTAAGTTAGTTATATGTCAAGGCGATAGAGGCTGTCCAACCTCGCTGGTAATTAGAGGACTTCAATTCACAGTTTTCTTCTGGGAAGCAACTAAAATGCATTAGGTATGTGTCATAGAAAAGGTAATAAGCAAGCATCTGCTTCATAGTGGCAGTTACTTTCATTGCGCTTAAAATAATTGCGATTAATCTATCGCGACAGCCGTAGTTGTAAAACAGCTGTTTACCAAAGGGGTATTTAAATCCTAATAGATAACATAATACAAGCTTAAACGAATCGCATAGTGTAAGGTGTTGATAATTGTAGCCCCCGCACATATTCGGGCAGCTGCTACGGGCTCATGTTCGTCATTTCCGCCGCCACGTTTGTAGATATTTTCTTGTTAACAATCTACTAGCCACAGATTTCAACAAATGCCTTTGATATTTGTTGTGGGCATAGGTCATGGTTGGGTCACGACATCTATGAATTTTGATTGGCATGGCAACAGAATTACGTGAATAAAGCACAATTTCTTGCTGAAAATGCGCCCGTTTTTAGTGTATGGCTTGTGAACTCTCTTGAGGTCTGCTTTCAAGGTGTCAGGAGCGGGGATTTGGGGGCTACAGCCATGCAGTTACGGCTGACCGGACTGTAGTTTATAAAGTGATGAATATGTAATGCGCAATGGTGTAAATGAATAAAATCATGCTGCTCTTTGATTCTGTAGTTTAAATGTACTCTGTTGTGTGCTTGTAACACGAATCCTTGTGAGTCACTTTAAGTGTTTCGGTATGCTGGCCATTGACAAAATATTTCCCATTTGCTTGGGCAATGGAAAGGTATAGCTGTTTAAAGTATTATCTGGTAAAAGCTCTTTAGATTGCAATTTAAGAAATTATATTTGCTGTTTGTTTTTTGGGTGCACTTTTAAATCTCTTGAATTTAAGTCCTCTTATGACCCAGGCTATACAAATAAAATGATATCATTATGGGTTGTTAAGAATATTTTTTGCCGTGGAGTCAAGTTGGGACCGATGAAGTGACACACCAATGACCACTTTCCAATTGAAAAGGCTTTTATTACAATGCGCAAGGGAGGATCCTAGCGTCCGCCGTAGCAGTCGCAGAGAATCCTGACACACTGTTCACATCTCGGGGTTTAAGTACAAGATCCGTGGTACAGCAAGTGGTGGATGTAACACCTTCACATAGACATCCAGCCAAACTTACAGGATGTAGATATTACCCTTGATCATGTACCTTCCTTCGGAGCAATTAGCAAGTGTGACCAGGTGCCAGGCGCCCCTCACTGTGAGAGGATGTGGATGTAAATATGTATGTCTGGGGTAATCAAGGGGAGGTGAATGGGAATGGGTGTCTGTGTGTGTGTGTGTGTGTGTGTATGTGTGTGTGTGTGTTTGTGTGTGTGTGTGCGTGTGTGGATCTGTGTGTGCTGAGGGAAAAACCTTCATTCAGAAGCTCAATCCTATCATTCCCTCATTTTGTATTGGTGGTGAGCTAAGGTCTCACCCACCATGATTTAGATATGGTTAGGCCACTATTTGCAAGATAATGGGTCAGATTAGCAAATGTTAGACCGTGCTGTACATTCCTGGTTAGCCTATTTAATTTATAATACATGTAAATAACTAAAACAAAGCATTAAATACTTAGTCCCCAGACACCCTGGGATAGTATCATCCAAAGTCGTCCCTAGGGGACACTAATCCCAGAAATGTTTGTACCTTTTAGTCAGTGGGTCACAGTTGTTGCCTTTTTTGCTGCAGTATGATATCCTGTCAATTCTGTCAGAGACCGCCATGAGAGCTCTCTCAAAATAATTTGTGTGGTCCAGCACCCAGTGCTCCAAGGCTGGAACAGAAGTGTTAGTGGTGACATCAGGAGCGACTAGAATGGAGCCGATAGTAATAGAAGTGCCAGTAGGGTTAATGCAGTAGGAAATGTTAGTCATTGCACCAAGCTTTGGACCAGAGTATAAAGGCCCAAACCTGCAAAAAGTGGTAGTGTTGGTTCTCACTGCTATTGCTCCAGTAGATTCAGGTAATAAATGTATTTGTAGTTCAGGTCCCACTGAATGTGACAGGGCTTGTCCTGACTCAGTTGAGGCTGTGCATAGTACCCAGCCTCTGACAGTAGAGCATTGGTGTTTCGAAAAAGCAATGTTTCTGTTGTTGTCAGTGATGATGTATTTGACATTGTGCACTCGGCAGACATGTCCGTTACATGGGAATGGAAGCGGGTGTATCGTTTGTGCTTTCACTATGGGCTTCCATCCGACTGGAATTAGAACACCACCACAGATGTCCTGGCCATCATGACATGCCCCAACTATCGATAGGGACCCCTCCCCGGCCGCCACCCAGGTAGTTGACTCAGCCTCCAGAAGGACTGCAGACCGTACCCACCCTGGTACATGTGACGCGAGCAGGTCACCTATCAGAGCTGCCACCTCCATGCTGAATGCCAGATCTGTAACCCACCTCCTCCATCCTCCTATGCACATGCTCTACCAATAGAGTCTTTTCGTAAGTTTTAGTATTTTCAAGTAAATGCTGGAGCAAAAACAGTGATCACCTCCCCAGTCTCATGCATAGCGGAAGCAAGATAGTGAGTAGTTAGGTTAGTAAGTAGTCCTCCCTTTGCCACCGATATTGTGCCTGTTGCTAACAGATTGTCAGCCCAATCACGGTTATTAGATTCTAAAGCCATTGAAATGGCATTCACTGTTGAGCCAGTGGCTCCCATCCATCCTGCAATATCTGATAGCAGATCTCTACGTTTCCTATGTACATCATTTTTATAAAATTTTGGCAACTGTTGTAACATAAAATTGATCAGGGTTTGGATAGATTGTTCTAATTCTGTAAAAAGTGTGCAATTGCTAGGCCAGACAATATTTTTCACCTTAATAATTAAATGAGAATGTTGGGCTGACACACCAACCAGAGCAGGCAGAGGCTCTCCTTCAGCAGCTAATCCAATTTTTGGTCCAGGATACAATACAGGGCTTGTGCCGGGCTTCCCTGGAGGGCTGCATGTAGCACGGGCCTCACCTCTCAATTTAAGGGCATACTTATGTATGGCCTTCGGAGTGGGGCAACCATCTTCCTCCAGTCCCACTGCCGTTTATACCAATTGATATTAAACATTTCATCCACTCTAATAGCCTCTTCCCAACCTAATCTTGTGTCAACCCACAGTCTCAGATCCTTCCAGATTAATACATCAGATCCATTACATTCAACAACACAACAACATAGATCTACGTTTGTACTAATTTACCAGGGTTCCTTATACCCCAAAAATAACAATCTGTTATCTTCCAAATGTCCTCCTGAGGTTGTCCCAGGTCCAGCTGCAGCCTGCCGAGTTGGTGCACATTTTGTACTGTGCCTTCAGACACGAAACGAAAAGAACTGGCTCCCAGGAGCCAGAGGAGGAGACGGGGATTATTGTGCCCCATGTTGTGTCTCCGCCCAATATTTTTTCAAACGTGTGATATGGATCCACACTGGAATCCCAGTCACCCGAGCAGCCGATGGGGTTGTGAGCAGGACAGTGTGTGGTCCGGACCAGGCAGGATCAAATGTCTTCTGATCTATGTTTTACTTGGCACGTTTCCACGTTGTCCTCTCCTGCGTCTGGTTCTGTCATGTGATCCTGTGAGACATACTGGGACAAATTTCTGCTGTATTCAACAAGACGGTCACTCATTGCATGCAAATCACCACCACCAATGCACAGATCTCCAGGAGTCCTCGTGGGTCGGCCTGTGAGCATTTCAAAGGGAGAAAGTGAGTTAGGGTCAGTTGGTCCTGCTCTCCTAGAGAGGAGAACCGATGGTAGCTGTGTCACCCAGTCTTTCCCTGAAAAGGTTGGGTGGGTCAGGGCTGTTGTCTCATCCTAGCCTTAATGGTGGGTCCTGGATTGCATCACGCACACGTCATGCACCCTGCGAACATAATTGTAAATGTTAACACTCAATTTAGGAATCCAACATGTTTGTGCCATCCTGTGCCACATTCGCTTCACTCCATCATGCCCTACTGTTACCCTCAGAGTGAGGATCAGACCCATTGGTGTGGGCTTTTACTTTCAATACTTCTACCAGTTTTGGTCTCTGTAAAGACTTGTGTAGTTTGTTCACTACCCCCTCATTTTGTATTGGGCCTGATATGCTGGTCTTGAGCCCCCTATTTTCCGACAAACTCAAATAATCATGTACAACCCAAAAGGCAAATCTAGAGTCCGTATAGATATTCACATTGTAGTCACTCATTGTTTCACAGGCTTCAGCAAAAGCATATAATTCAGCAATTTGAGGAGATTGCCATGCTATAGTACATTCTACCGAAAGAAAGCTGTGGGATTGCTCAGAAACAACCTCCTGATATTTTAATTGCCTAGTCTGTTCCTTTTTTTTAAAATCTTACATGGATCATTATTCTGACATTTTCACAACACATGTAATTCCAACAATGAACACCATGGTTCTTAACAGTCTCTCAGAAATTATTGTAGTTTACAGTAATATCCTCTCGCTTCTTTCCTCTCTTATTCACACGGAACCTACGTCCAGCTCCATTTCACCACTTTCCTACTTACATTTTGCTGTCAGTCTCACAGGCTTATGAGCAGTGCACCACTTCCCTTGTTTCTGAGCAAGGCCCTACATCCTCCACTGTACCGTATCCCAGCACCTGGCGTCAGAACCCCTCTTCTCTATTTAACATTTCCATCCGTTAGTTCAATCTAAATCCCATTCGCAATCCCTCTGATGCTACATTCCATTTCCTCCGTCACAGGCATATTTACAAGGCCTCAGTAACCCCTCAGCCCTATGTGTTAACCTCATCACCCTCCAGTCTCCTATCATTCTAGGCAAATTACCCTTTTGTTCCTCAGCATCCTTTGAAATTCAAGCTCTAAGTGATCACACCTTCCCTCAGTTGTCGTCTCCCGCTCATCAACACTTGGGGGACAGACACACCAGTTCCTCCACTCTACCAAACCATCCATTCTGCAACTAAGATGTGCCTGCATTTATTTTTCTACTTAAAAAATACAAAGGAATACAGCGAACACTTAAAAAAAAAAAAACAACCCACATTATTGCCACATTAAAACAGTGCTCTCATAGCTCAAGACAAAACACATCACGACTTCCTCACTGCCCTCTTTATGACTGTTCCACCATTCATTCACAGCCTCAGCTAAAGTTTAATCTGCGTTTGCTTTCAAAGGGAACAGGGATTAGCTTAAATTGCTTTATATCTCAGTAAAATTGCTTCCAGAGCGGCCTTCTAAACCGCTTCGGCCAATATCTCCTTCTCAATTCTTTTTTCAGACAGTTAAAACTCTTATCTATTAGGGAATCAGGACCATACCATAATAATATTATCTATTATTATCAACTACAGACCCTTACACATATTATTTATACTAGTCGGTAGCTACGTCCCCATGTGTAAGCGTGTTCAAAGGATAAAAAGTAAACTATGTGCTTGTACTTTATCAGGTCGAAAGGGAATGGTAGGGCAGTGTGTATTTAAAATTTTAGTAATTATTAGGTTTATTTTATCATTACCCCCTTATCTCGGGTTCATTGTCTATATAAAAGTCCCTTATTTTGGGCTCATGGACTATCAAGAGTATTTGGGCTCATGTACTGTTCGCGGTCCTTATCCTATGGAACCGGAACCTCGACAAGTTCATTATAGTACATACGCAATTTATATCATTTTCTATCTACAAATATATATGTATATATACTGTATATCACTAAAATGAACAATGCAGGGTATATTATGTACTCGTATAACCCAGCCGAACACACAAACTATAACAATGACAATATAACAAATCCGCTGCAGACATTCACATGATTCAGCAACTTTACACACAGTTATCAGACTAAGTACGAAAACGGAATAGCAAAACAAACAACAATCAGTGCACTTTCACCCATTCAATGACATTGGCAAATAACCAAGGTTTCTACTTAAGCATTCCCGCTCGCCACACAGCCCAGTTTCACACAATTCAAAAGTTTACCAAAGCAAACTCCCTTTTTAAAACAATGGCAAAACGGTCCAAACAGTTCTTCGAACAACTCTATTTTCCTAAAACTACCGCAGCGAGGCTCGTCAGCACTCGCTAACAGCAGGCTATGCAAATGCCAATGGTAACGACAATGTCCTCTTATGGGGAGTCCAACCCGACTCCACTGGGGCCACTGACTAATGACACCGCTGTGTCCTCTTACGGGGAGTACAACCCAACTCCACAAAATGTCAGTGGTAACGACAAAGTCCTCTTGCGAGAGTCCAACCCGACTCAAAAACCCAATGGCAGTGACGCTTCCGCGTCCTATCA
Source organism: Gymnothorax reevesii (assembly GCA_029721435.1). Lineage (NCBI taxonomy): Eukaryota > Metazoa > Chordata > Actinopteri > Anguilliformes > Muraenidae > Gymnothorax > Gymnothorax reevesii. Next base: position 40,123,522 of record CM056585.1, read on the forward strand.
TCAAATGCCCGGCAATGCTATCAATCTTTCTATCAATGCTATCAAGGTCTGCAGACCTCCAAATGCATAACACGTCCTCTTATGGGGAGTCCAACCCAACTCCACTAGGGCCACTGACTAATGACACCGCTGTGTCCTCTTACAGGGAGTACAACCCAACTCCATAAAGTTCAGTGGTAACGACGTCAATATGCCAAAAGATCATCAGTGATTCAATCACAACACCGTCCCATTCCACACTATTTTTTTATCAAAATAATAGGAGTCACTCTAATAATTGGCTCAAGGACAATCAACACCTAATGAGGATGGTGAAATAAAAAATACTCACCCTCAAGTTGATTATCGTTGGTCCAACCAGGAGATGTTTCCTATCCCATCCTCGTCGCCATCTGTTAAGAATATTTTTTGCCGTGGAGTCAAGTTGGGACCGATGAAGTGACACACCAATGACCACTTTCCAATTGAAAAGGCTTTTATTACAATGCGCAAGGGAGGATCCTAGCGTCCGCCGTAGCAGTCGCAGAGAATCCTGACACACTGTTCACATCTCGGGGTTTAAGTACAAGATCCGTGGTACAGCAAGTGGTGGATGTAACACCTTCACATAGACATCCAGCCAAACTTACAGGATGTAGATATTACCCTTGATCATGTACCTTCCTTCGGAGCAATTAGCAAGTGTGACCAGGTGCCAGGCGCCCCTCACTGTGAGAGGATGTGGATGTAAATATGTATGTCTGGGGTAATCAAGGGGAGGTGAATGGGAATGGGTGTCTGTGTGTGTGTGTGTGTGTGTGTATGTGTGTGTGTGTGTTTGTGTGTGTGTGTGCGTGTGTGGATCTGTGTGTGCTGAGGGAAAAACCTTCATTCAGAAGCTCAATCCTATCATGTCATTTGAGAAAGTTAAAAAATATGCACAGAAGGGGCTTTTGTTTGGAAGAAGGTAATTTAAATAAATTGCTTTTATAGTCTTTTGAATGTATCATTTAATCTAAGTCAGCTAAAATGGCCTTTGTTATATTGTCCAGAGACCTTTAATTTCCTTCTGTTATATTTTATTAAGTGTGGAATGAATTCTGTCTCTGAAAACACTCCATTTCGAGAAGGCCTCGGCACGATATTTGAGCAGTAGAAAGGCACACCTAGTTAGCGCAGGTATGTGTGAGGCCCACCTCTAGTGCTATCCAGGTACTGTCGAAATAAAGTCTGAACAGCTGCTTCATATTTCTCTGACTTGTGTTGATTTTGTCTCCGCATATTCTTTTGTTCACCAAAGCTTGGCAGTACATCTCTTGAAACTGGCATTTGAATTCTGTGTTGATAGACTTCAGTCCTGAGTTATGAAGCCCTCTCTAGTTTATTTGAGTTCAATAAAATTCCTTATCGCAGAGTGCTGTCTGAGTGTGCGCAATTTGAGTAGGGATTGACCTTAGTAAAGTCCTTAAGCGTTAGCCATGGAGCTGCTATGGCAGAGGGGTTGATATTAAGTCTGAATTATGGAAAATGCGAGCAATTGTATTGTTTGGGTTTCACCCCTCTATCTCTCTCTCTCTCTCTCTCTCTTTCTTCCTCCAGTTTCTCTTCCAGCAGCTGGGGATGCTGGTTTGCTTTGTGAAGATCCACATTCGGCCGTACATGGATGACATATTCACCCTGATCCGCGTGAGTATGGCCTGATGCCCTGTGTCGCCTGTCTGTCTCCCCCTGCTGGACTGGTGCTGTACACAAAGTATGGGAGCCCCTCCAACTCTCATAATCCTGAGACAAACCCTGCTCATAGTGGCTTTATTCAGTCATTACTCAGTGCAGTTCATCATGTCATGGCTTCAGGAGCCTGGAAGAGTGATGGAGGGCTGCTCGCCCGGTCCATGTTCCCAAGTGTTTGGCCTTAAGGCATCACCTCAAGAAAAACACCATTCTGAAGGGCTCATGAAAAATAATACCTTTTATTTGAGCTTTTTTATTTGTCAGCAATAACCCTCTGGAAGAAATCTGAAATAAAAACAAGAAACTGTGACCTGGATCCTCAGAGCTCTCGATTTATGATCAGAGAGAAAAACGTGATGTAGGGTGACCCCCTCGGTGTCAAACACAAAGGGCTCTTTCTTTCGCCACCCGCCGAACTCCCTGCACCCTGAGGAGGAGCCGGAGCAGCCAATCAGCTCTGCTGTCTGCAGATCAAATCACACGGGGGTGGATCCCCCTGGGCCTCCAACCAGTCCCAGAGCAGGAAAACGGAGGAGGAGGAAGGTCTGGCCAATGACTGAATGACCCGACGCGGTTTGAGGGAGAGGATTGTTTTACAGTGCATCAGTCGCCATTTACACCCCTGCTGTCTACGCTCAGTGCTACTGCTGCCAGGTCTCGCCTTCACTGAGTGAGGCCTCGTGAGCGCATTCAGCCTACGGCAGCAAGAGGAGAGGGGCTGGTGTCACACTAAATAGGGTCCCCCTCAGAAGTGTCCCCCTCAGTCAGTGCCTCGATGCTGCTTATGCTGCGTCACTGCTTATTCTGTTCCACTGTAACATTTCTTGTATGTGTAATTATGGGACATTTCCAGTCCAGATAAACAATTAAATTCATTTTCAGGTTTTGTTCCTGGACTAGCAGATAATTGTAGCCCCCGGACGAAGTCGGCAGCTATTAGGAATTCATGCTTGTTGTCTCCGCTGCGTCCATGTCTGAAGACATTTCCTTATGGATGCTGTACAGGCTGTAATTTTTGACTGATTACTTTTATATTTGGTATGGACACTTGTTATCCTTAAGTTATGACGCCTATCGATTTTGGTTGCCGTGGTGACAGTGTTGGCCGAATCATGCACAAACAAGGGGAGAAGCAGGCTTTCGGGGTCTACACCCACACAGTTGCGGGCCACCGGACTGTCTAGTCTGTATTTTGTGAATACATCTGTTTTAAATTGAAGACATTTAAAATTCTGTTGGAATTCTCCTGAGGCAGCAGCTCTTGCTCCCAATTACCTGCGGAAACTGATGCTGCCTTGAAATGATGAGGATGTCAGGTTTCGGCAGGGGACTTATTGTGTGGGCGCAAGTGATAGCCTCCTCCCCCTCGTCACTGCCAGGGGGCGCTGTTCGGGGCTCTACAAAGCCTCCAAAGTTATACTATGTGGCTGCCTGTTGCGTCGTCTTGTCACCTGACCTACTTCTTTGGACTTTGGTCCCATCTGATCGGATAAGGTTGCTTTAGAGACCCCATTAAATCTCCTGGCCTTGGCCGGGTGCCTGTGTGGAGGAGAGGGGATATAGTTCACTGGCCCCTCCCACCCTATGCTGAAGGAGTGCGCCGTTTCCATGAAACTGTACACCCTATACCTTAGAACCTTCAATGGTCGTGCAGCAATCGATTGTTAAGGAAGCACAGGGATATGTTATTACATGTTGGCTGATTTCTGCATGAATGTGTGTGATGTCATGCTGTCTCTGTGGTCCGCTCAAGTGCAATTTGATAAAGGCGGCACCTGGCTCTGCTGGCCAAGTGCTGATCTCAGGGTTTGAGGGGTTTGTAATGATGTAATGTCGTGAGGTAATATGCTGATAAAAAGCTCCATATGTGGCCAGTGACACAATTTCTTAGGGTTGTAATTCCTGCTTGAGTCCCACATATGGCTGTGAATACCTTTAGCCCCAAGTGTAGACTGTGTGCTCCATTCCAGCATAAAAAAATGCACGTTGAGAGAATAATGCAGGAATGGCACCCCTCTGGAATCACATTGCTGTCTTGCGGGAGTGGGCGAGGGAGGGTGGGATGGGCTTTTAGGGGAGCGGGGATCTTACCTTGTCCTCTCTGTCCCCCCTCAGGAGTACTGGACCCCGAATAACCCCATGCAGAACACCATCATCCTGCTAATGGAGCAGATCGTGGTGGCACTGGGTGGCGAGTTTAAGCTTTACCTGCCGCAGCTCATCCCACACATGCTAAGAGTCTTCATGCACGACAGCAGCACAGGCCGCAGCGTTACAATCAAGGTAAGGCTCCACATATTCTAGCGTTACAGTTAAGTTAAGAAATCCACCTTCTGTGGCATTACTATCAAGGTAAGAGCTCCACCAACTGAAGCATTATCATCAAGGTAAGAGCCCTACCTACTGCAGCATTACCATTAGGCAAGAGCTCTACCTACTGCAGCATTACCATTAAATTACAAGCTCTACTAGTGCAGCATCACCATCAAGGTAAGAGCTCTACCTACTGCAGCATTACCATCAAGGTAAGAGCTCTACCTACTGCAGCATTACCATCAAGTTACAAGCTCTACTAGTGCAGCATTACCATCAAGGCAAGAGCTCTACCTACTGCAGCATTACCATCAAGGTAAGAGCTCTACCAACTGCAGCATTACCATCAAGTTACAAGCTCTACTAGTGCAGCATTACCATCAAGGCAAGAGCTCTACCTACTGCAGCATTACCCTCAAGGTAAGAGCTCTACCTACTGCAGCATTACCATCAAGGCTAGAGCTCTACCTACTGCAGCATTACCCTCAAGGTAAGAGCTCTACCTACTGCAGCATTAGCATCAAGATTAGAGCTCTACCTACTGCAGCATTACCATTAGGTTACAAGCTCTACTAGTGCCGCATCACCTTCAAGGTAAGAGCTCTACCTACTGCAGCATTACCATCAATTTACAAGCTCTACTAGTGCAGCATTACCATCAAAGTAAGAGCTCTACCTACTGCAGCATTACCATCAAGGTAAGACCTCTACCTACTGCAGCATTACCATCAAGTTACAAGCTCTACTAGTGCAGCATTACCATCAAGGCAAGAGCTCTACCTACTGCAGCATTACCACCAAGTTACAAGCTCTACTAGTGCAGCATTACCCTCAAGGTAAGAGCTCTACCTACTGCAGCATTATCATCAAGGTAAGCGCTCTTCCCACTGCCCAGTTCTTTCAGGGTGTTTTGTACTGATCTGCATTTCCACTACTTCTGTAGCATGCTGAGACTGGTATATTTGTTTCAGGGCGTTGTAGTCCATGGGACAGGCACGTTAGTGCAACTTTGAAACTTGGCCTCACTTGTGTGGAGACTTTAGGTTCATTGTCGCTTTGTGTGGCATAGCTGGTCTTTAGAGTGTTACTTAGCATTGAAGGGTGCTGGTCTGATTTACCCTGCCGAAGGAGGCGGAGTAATCATGTCCATCTGTTAGTCTGTGCAGATGTGCCTGGTAAAGTAATGACCAGATCGCTGTACATTATGTGAGAACATTTTTGTTCCCCAGAGAAGAAGATCATAGATTTTGGTGACCGTTCCCCTTGCGCCCCCTTTTAAATGATGGAAGAACGTATCTGGTGAAGTAATATGGGAATGCAAGGCTGCATGTTTTCATGATCTCACAAGGAAGAATGCTTTGATTTGGGTGGCCTGAGTACCTTTGACCTTGTGCTTCCTACAGGCCAGACATATTTCAAACATGGTCACATATTTCGACATGGTTTACAACATCCCCTGCCAATGGTGTGCTTCTTATTTTTGAACTCCATCAAGGCCTTTATGGTCTGAAGCTAGACACCAAATTTGGTTTCTGTATCTGTAGTAGTTTCTGAGTAAAGCTGTCCCCTTTATGACGGACGGACGCACAGGAGGACGGACGGACGGAGGTCAAACCTATATCCCCCTCCCACTTCGTTTTGGCGGGGGATAATAAACAGTGAATGACCAATGCGAACTCTTTGTCCAAGCAAGTTTTTTTGGGGAGATATTTGGAGAGGCATCGTGGAGTAATGCACTCAACTTGGAGCTTTTTTCAAGTTAAACTGTAAAAGTAAAATGACTTCCATAAAAATCCTTTATAGTTTGAGTTATTCTGTTTTCAACCGAAGAACCTGTGTGGACAACGGCCAGTTGTGCTTTGTGGGGAATGTCAAGAGGGAGCCAATTTAGTTACTGGAGAGAATGCCGACTGGGAGCACTGATTCAGTTTCAGATACTTTTTCTTCCCTGCTTCTTTTTTCCCATTCTATGCCGCCAAATTCTTAAACTTTCATTTTTCAAACTAGTGCTTTACACTCTGTCACAGATTAAGATATTATGACCAAATCTCTCGTATAAATGTCAAGACCCTTCACAAAAATCCGGGCTTTTAAAAATATGGTACATAAAAATCCATCCTAGAAGGCTTTTCCAGTTCATCACAGTCAGGAATTGTGGGATGCCAGGCCTTCCCTGGGATATGTCAGCTCTGACACACATGGCCACTGGGTCGTTCTGACAAACCCACTTCAATCACTCATCCCCTACAGTACTTGAGGTGGGGATGAGGCGATCATTTTACCTCATGTGATGGTAATAAATGCTAGCAGGACTGGTACAACTGCTACCAGAAGACCGGTCTGGTGTGGTGGGAATCTGCTGAGATGAGGGCTATGAAATGATAACTTTCCTTGGGGGGTGTTAGCTGAAATAACGTCATTGAAAACACCCCCCCCCCCCTCCCCCCCGCAAAAAAAATAGTACTGATGCAAACAGAGCGGTTCGTTCACTCTGAGCTGTTGTTGCATCATCGCTGGGCTGTTTGAGGGGCTCTTTGGGGGGGGCAGGAAGACGGAAGCCCCCCCACTGTATGGCACCTGTCTCACTCATTGACCCTCCTGTGTGACGCATTTGTGCGTCTCTCTCTCTCTCTCTCTCTCTATCAAATTCAATTCAATTCAACTTGATTAGCTTTTGTACCTTGAATGGTGGACAGTTGTCATTACCAAAGCATATAGATCAACAATAATCATCAGTCAACAAAGCAGAAGAGGAAGAAAATGGATAATTAGGTTACTTTTTAAATCTGGTCTTAAACACAGATAAAATAACAATAAATCAGCAAACAAATTTTGTAAAGCGAGTAAAGACGGTTAAAGCAATTGTAACGTGGAATAGATTTTGAATATTTCTGTTGAGCTCTCTTCTCGAATATCGTGGCCGAGTGTTATGTATCGTCCAGTTAAATGTGTAAATTCTTGTTGTTCTCCTTGGCATAGTCTCATTAAATCACAGCTTGTTTTGTCCTGGTGTGATGGGTCTGGAGCTGTAGTCCGGCGCTGGATGGTCTGTCAGGCTGGTACTGAGGGCAGAAGAGGGTTTATATCTCTTTTGATGGTCTATGTTTATAGTCTTTGTTCTCTCAGTTTTCATTCCTTTTAATGACCACTTTTTTCAAACTAACTTGTGGTCACTGAGCCTTCACATTGCTAATGTGTGTCTCTGGGATTTTCTACACTGAGAAGGTATCGTACTATAGAATATTCTCTCCTCATTGAACAATAACATTCAAATTTTTGGTGTGTGTTCCGTTCTGCTAGTGTTTAATGTAAATCTACTTTTGTTGTCTGTTGTCTTCAAATGTGTTTTGGAAAGGTGATGGAGCTCATGGTTTTTGAGTCGGTAAATTTCTTATTTGTTTCTGAGAGGGTCTGTCACTGGGCAGAGGCTGTTACTGATAAAGGCTTTTTGATGGAAATATTCAGGATCAGCTTTTGCCATGTGAACCTGGAACTGGAACCTGTGGGTTTTGAGAAATTCCTTATTGAATTGCCTGGGGAATTTGGGAGTTGTATTCCAAGATGTCAGCCACCTATTAATTAGAGGACTCCACACTTCCCTTCCATACTTAAGGATGGGTTGACATGCATTTCTTATAGTTTGAGCAATAATTCAATTCAGGGATTGAATTTATTTGGGGGTTTTCCAATGCTGTAGTAAGGTCTGCATGCCTAATGCGTTTGGGAATTTATTGCTTTGTCAGATGTCTCAGTTGCACTGATGATTTTTGATTTTGTCCAAATAATTTGATTGTATGTTGAAGTGTGTCTCTGTCTCTCGATCTCTCAGCTCCTGAATGCAATCCAGCTCTTCGGGTCTAACCTGGATGATTACCTGCACCTGCTGCTGCCACCCATTGTAAAGCTGTTTGATGCTCCAGATGTTCCTCTGCAGGCCCGCAAGTCAGTAAACTCCCTGACAGACGCTCAGTCTCACACTCGCGTGCACACACACACTCAGGCACGCCTTCTGTGCAGTGGGCCATTCCATTTTAATATCTTCTCATGTTAATAGGGGCTTCCTGTGCATTACTGCCCTCTGTATTGCCCCTTGCGGATGTGTTTGGGACGAGTACCTCTGGACTGAGTTCATTTTAGAGCTGTGACATTTAATCAATCGCACAAAAATTGGTTGGCGACTATTTTGACAGTAGATAAATCGTTCATCATTTTTTAAGAAAACATGTCAAAAATTTGCTGCTTCCAGCTTCTTAAATGTACAGATTTCTGCTTTTCTTTGTTATTTAGGATAGTAAACGAGGAGTCTTTGGGTTTTGGACTTTTGTTGGATGAAAGAAGCACTTTGGACTTTGGGAAATTGTGATGCGCAGTTTTCCCCATTTTTTTCACATTTTACTGAACAAACGAATAATTGATTAATCGAGACAATAATCAACAGATTGATCTACAGTACAAATAATTGTTAGCTGCAGCCCTAATTCACTTTTCTATAATTCAGATGTACTTGATCAGCATAATGAATGTGGGGTGTGTGTAATTTGAGAATTGTGTGACTTGGAAATGTGTAATGGGGAAAAAATATGGACTGGAGAAATGTGTAATGGTGTAATGCGTAATGAGGATCATGGGTTCAAATCTGGCCTGGGGCCTTTCTGTGGGAGTTTGCAGATTCTCTTATTGTTCGCGTGGGTTTCCTCCAGGTACTTTGGTCGCCTCCCACAGTCCAAAGACATGCACATCAGGGTAATTGGAGACACTAAATTGAAATATTTTCTTCTTCTGTATTGAGTATAATGATGCATTTTTCTGGTATTTAGTGTCAGTCAGTGCCATAAGCTCAGATCATCCGAGGCAACCGATAACCTCGGTGCAATGATTACATGCAAAATGACTCCTAAGGTGATAGCCACCATTTTGCATTGGCCAAACCGCAGAACAAGAGCACAAAAGTATTAATATTCCCTGTCATTGTTCTCCTTAAACTCCACAACTTCAAAGAATTGACAGGGGACAGTTATATTTCCAGCAGTTTTGTTCACGCCAAATTGCCGGAATTCCCTTTGGACTCATACACTTGCCATGCCAAGCCGCTCAGCCTTGATGGACTGGTGTCTGGCTATCAATCACCTCGGCAGGTCGCCCTGTATGGTGTGCTCAGGTGGCTGTGGGCCGAATTGGGGGTGGCGGCAGTCTCAAGTTCACAGAGGATTAGGCCGATTGGTCGCCTAATGAGGGGACCAGATGTCCTGGCGAAGGCCAGACCTAATTAGTGGTGCCGGTGTCCTGGAAAATCACATCAAAAACACTTCCTGTGGAGGGGTTACGTAATGTGTGCGAGGTTTCTCCTATTAACACTTTTTAAAGGTGAGAAAGGAATAGCCCTGTATGGAAAGGGCTAGCAAGCATGATGAGGTGGGGAGGTCACTGTGTGCATTGTTCCTTTGCGACTTCGCTCCTGGATCGACGCAATTTTCCCTCTAGCACATCAGGAGCTGTTCACATCTGCTTAAATGTAAAAATATTTACTAACTTCCTGAGGAGGAAAACAGTCTGCAGGATTAGAATGTTCCGGCAGTGTTCCTGTTCCGTGCTCCATTAAGTAGAGTTTCTCTATTTGCAGGGTTGCCTTGGAGACCCTGGACCGGCTGACGGAGTCTCTGGACTTCACGGATTACGCCTCGCGAATCATACACCCCATCGTGCGCACGCTGGATACCACGCCCGAGCTCCGCCTCACCTCCATGGACACCCTGTCCTCATTGGTCTTCCAGCTGGGGAAGAAGGTAACCCCACTCACTCAGTAACTCCTTCCTGCCCTGTGTCACAATACAATACTTTGCACTATATTGTATTACACTACATCAAGGTTTGCTACACTTTTATACATTACACTCCAATGCATTACATTTTTACTTTGCTGCGCAATACATTACATTGCCCTTCACATTCAACTTGTGCCTATTTGTTTCATTTACATTTTCATTTTCTATGTAAAATATTATGTGTAATGTCCGGTACTCTGACAGCTAAGTGAAACTGAATCAAATTTGTTGTTTGTATACGCATACTTATTATACCTTATGTACCTTATTCTGATTCTGATAATTGATGGAACTGAGAAATCTGCTCTCTGCAGATTTGGGGGGATTTTGGGCCATTCCTCTTGGCAGATCCTTGCAGGGTCCTTCACATTCTTGGATTGGCATTTATCAACTGCCCACTTCTCACAGGTTTTCAACTGGATTGAGGTCTGGTGACTGAGAGAGCCATTTCAGAACACTGATTTTGTTTTCACGGAACCATTTCTGTGTGGCTCTTGAGGTATGCTTTGGGTCTCGTTGGAAAGTCCACCTAGGGCCTTGTCCCAGCCTTCTGGTGTAGGCAACCAGATTGTCAGCCAAAATATCATGATACTTGGTGAGATTCATCAGTGCCCCTGGACCTCTTGAATTAAAACAGCCCCAAAATATGATGGACCCACCATCATATTTCACAGTGGGTATGAGGTGTGCTTCTCCTTGTTTGCATCTCTGTTTTGACTCCAAACATGCAGATGGTGTATCTGACCAAATCATGCAATTTTGGTCTCATCTGACCAAAGCACCTTATTCAGGCTAACTCCAAGCACTTGCTTCTGTGTCTTTTGGTTGGAAATGGCTTTCTTCCGGCAGCCCGTCCATAGAGCTTGCGGTTGTGGAGGTGGTGCCTGATGGTGCTTTTTGAAACATGGTGACCCAAAGATGCCAACCGAGTCATTCTATGTCAAATCATCGGATATACAAAACATTTGTTACCATGTAGTCATAGATTGCTTCCATATTTTCACATTAGATAAATATATATTCGATGATGAACAAATTCGAAATTCCAGCTTATACGGACCAAACATAAATTTTTGGTGAATTATTTTGCTGTCCTTCAGTTTTGTGTTGATTTTTTTTTTTTTTTTAAACAAATTCACGTCAATTTACATTATTCTTGTGTTTAATATGGCATGATTTTTTTATTATTACACCTATAGCTTTGAAACTTTACATCTAAGCTAATTTTATTCTGCTTAATCAGAAAATGCTGTCCATTTTACTTTATCCTTCTAGGTTGTTGAGCTATGAGGACACCAAAAGTACCTTTTGTTCAGGCAGTTCCATGTTTAGGTCCCCAAAGCACCCCCAGTATAAACCCCAGCATAGGCTCTCTGGAATGTTTCACATTTATTTGTGTCTCCTGAATATTAATCAGGCTGAATTCACCATGAATTCATCATCAACTGCAGTCAGTACCTTGCCAAATATGGGGGAAAAAAAGCTGAAATGCTCATGATATTGCCACCTCTTCAAACCCTTGTATCTCCAGGGGCAGTCCTTGGATTCTCTTCCATTTCTTTTCTTTTTTAACTGATTCCTCTATTATAGTAGAAAGACCACTCCAAAAATTGTTTATGTTTAGACCAATATGAATTTTGCAGGTGTCTGAACAGGGGTGGGGTCATCTCGAGAATCGCATGGCACTTTCAGCTTCTTACTCATTTAAGTGTTTTCAATCATCAGTCAATCACATTCTAAATTGTACTAATTCCTATGTTACAGTCGACATTACAGAACAAAAATGGTTGATGTGATGAACGAAATACATTTCAGAACTGTCTAAATACGAGTCAGGCAATTTTTGAGAATCACACTTCTTTTCATCAATAAAATTTACTGACACTAATTCTTGAAAACTGAGTATAAAAATAAACCTTACTTTTATGGGTGTGTGCCTTACAGCCCCTCCCCTTTCACATATTTTCACCTCCACCTTAACGGGCCACAGGTGCAGCCCGTTAAGGTGGTGGTGATTGCGGAGTTTCTATGGCTGGCAGGTCCCAGCCCAAGTTGCTCTGCATTCTCTGGTCACAGCAGGAGGTTATACTACGAAGCTGGCTTTGTGATTAAGCCTGACTTCAGCACTCAGTAAAACCAGGAACCTCTTCAAATCTGGAACATGGACTAAAGTAAAAGGAGCTGCTCCGGTTTTTTCTTTAGTTTAAAGTCAGGCTTAGTCACAAAGCCTGCTTCGTAGTACACCCCCTGGTCTGTGTGCCTGTGTTTTAGCAGTCACCTTGTGCTTTTTTGTTTGGAACATTGGTTCCTGTTTATTTTCTATGCTGTTTATCATTAAATCCTGTCTTTCACCCTCAGCCTTGGCTCCCGGAGTCTCCTTTTCCTCCTAGGCCCATGGTCCTAGTGCTGTTGGCATCTGGCGGGGAGAAAACATGACATTACTTGCTGATGTTATCAGATATTATTGATCAATAACTGGTTCAGGTTTCTCCCTGCCAACATGATGTTTGGGGTGGTCTTTCAGAGGAATCAGTAAAAAAAAAAAAAAAAAAACAGAAGAAAAGCTTTCCTGAATTACTAGCTTTACTCGCAAAATTTGGAAGGATATCTGGTTATAAAATTAACCTTCACAAAAGTGAACTGAGGCCGATTACCTCTGGGGATGAGCTGCATTTTGGGTCAGCCCCTTTTAAAATCAGCACCAAAAATTTTTATATCTAGGTATATGGGTTAAACGGGCTCACAAAGATCTCGAAAGGCCAATTATCAACCCCTGTTATCCAATCTGAAGCAAGACCTCGAACACTGGGACCCCCTGCCTCTCTCCTTAGTGGACAGGATCAATACAACTAAGATGAATGCACTTCCTAAATGTATTTATTTATTCCAATGCCTTCCTATTTTTCTGACAAAGTCTTTTTTCACAATCTGAATAGTCAGATATCATCCTTTATATGGCATAAAAAACCATTGGGGATTAACAAAAATATATTACTGAGGTCTTGTACAATTGGAGGTATGGCTCTTCAAAATTTTACAAAATGTACTACCACTGGGCTGCCAATATAAGGGCATTGCTATATTGGATGAGGAATGATGTTGATGATGTCAGTAGCCCTAAAGGGACGGTGTTGGAGAGGGCATCCATTGGATCTACTTCCCCAGCAGCCCTGCTTTCACCTCTAATACAGCTGTTATCCATTCATTTAAAACGTTGTATCAGTTTAGACAATCCTTTAAAGGTCACAGGCCAAGTCCACTTTGTCGAGTCAAAATTTAGTTTACTCCTTCCTATTTAGCTGTATGACAAAAAAATGTCACATCCCATCCAAAATTACCGCGTTAAAAGTGAAATTGGTAACAAATAACAACCCATGGCCCAAGCCAGTCGAGAGCCCAGCCGAATAAAATTGTTTCAAAACACGCCGCTAGGGGGCCTGCCAGTGACGTCACAGTTGTCAAACAATTGAAGTTCACTCTATTCATCTGCATAGCATAACAACGTTTTACACGTTTCCTTTCAATAAATCCCGGACTCTCGACGAAACATGGACAATAACGTTAACCCAACAGACACAATTGATTTTGATGAGAATGAGGAGGCGAGTTCTGTAGAAGTTTACGGCCTGCATCCGTATTTATTCGAGCCTTTATTATCGACTAAAGTCTGCAATAAAAAAAATCTAAAAATTATTACTCGTAGATGAAATTTATTTGTCACAAACTCTGAACTGAAGAAATGGGCCCTAGACAGCCTCGTTTCAAATTAGAATATTAATTTAATTCATCATTCACGGATTATCTGGATTTGGCGTGTTTGAGAAGAACAACGGTGACTCTTTGTGCAGATGTATCCGCCAGTGGACGTGGAGCTGCAAATTTATACACGTAATTACAATATTCTATCACTAGATGACACATCAGGATCAGTTATTGAATTTTTAAACTGCCACTAAACTCAAAGAAGAAGTGATTTCATTCCCCCCAATATCTATACTTTTTAATTTCAGTGAGACTCCTCAGTATAATAAAGGCTAAATTAAATAATTCTTTTGTGTATTTGTACCGTTTTGTCTGTCACAAACAAGAGATGTTGCGGCACTACTTCTGACACCGGATCGGAGCAGGGTTTGTTTTCAGCCAAAGTGTGTGTGTGTGTGGTGTGTGTGGGGTGTGTGGTGTGTGTGGTGTGTGTGGTGTGTGTGGTGTGTGTGGTGTGTGTGGTGTGTGTGGGGTGTGTGGTGTGTGTGTGTGTATATTTATTTATTTATTTTTTTTTGGGGGGACCAGACACACACAAAGACATATATATATGGTATTGCATCGGGTTTTAATTTTCGTCTAAAAGATCCACCGTAGCCGATGCTTTCGGCAAACGTCTCATCAAACACGAAGCAGGGAGGATCAAAATGGTCACAGCACAGGCGCGAATGCTTTGACAGTTTCCACAAAGTTCCGGGCTTCCTCCCCGCACGATTTACTCGCCGCAGCCATTCCTCCAGCAAATTAGGATCCGTGGGGAACTTGTGGGTACTCTTACCACTGTTCTATCCGTTATTGCACCCGTAGGCAACACAATAAACCATTATAAACTGCACAATAGACCTAATCACAATATCACCTCGGACACACAATGAACGCCGCCATTAAGCTAACTTGTTTTGTTTGACAACTGTGACGTCGCGCCGTGGAAATACCAGAATCACGTTCAGGTAAACCTCGCATTTTCTCGGGCCAGGCGGCCGCTAGCAGACGATGCATTTGATGGCATTTTAGCCGTTTTTATTGCATTTGTGACTATAACTGATTAATTAGCTGGGGGCCAGACCTAGTATTACAGCATAACAGATCATTTTAAACCAAATTTCTTATGACTTGGAATGACTTGGCCTGTGACCTTTAATCTCCTTGACCTTTCTTGTGCTGCACCAGTAACAAGAAATCATATATTTCTTCCATCAATGATGGACGAGGCTTTTGATATGTGGCCAAGAAGTGGAATAGGTGCATTATCTGACCTCTACATTGACAACAGGTTTGCCTCCTCTGTACAGTTATCACAGATATGTAATATTCACGAGTCCCATTTCTTTAGATATTTACAAATCAGGTTTTGGATCTTCTAACTCTGCCTGCTTCCCATTATTTCCTCCCAAAACTCTGCTAGAAACAATTTTTAAATGTAATGTTGATGCAAAGCAAACTATAAGCAGAATCTTTACGTTACTTAATATACATAATGTGAAAAATTTGGATTCTTTCCGAATCAAATGGGAAACTGACCTAGATGAAAAACTTCCAGAAGCAATTTGGCAAAAAATTATGCAGAAAATTTACCCCTCTTCAGTATGCCTCAGGCACACTGTGTTTCAGTTTAAAATAGTGCACCGACTCCACTGGACCAAAGACAGATTATCTAAGATTAAAAGAGATATTGATCCTACATGTGACCAATGCAAACAAGCCCCTGCCACATTGCTACATATGTTTTGGTCATGTCCCAAGCTGTAGACTTTTAGGCAATCTATCTTAAAGACATACCCTAGCATATGTGGAAAAATGGTAGACCCCTCCCCACTGATTTCATTGTTTGATGTGACCAGTGGATGCTCCTCTCTCAGGGTGCCTTTTGCTCTCTGTTGGCTAGGAGGCTTATCTTGTTTAAATGGAAAGATGCTCTTCCTCCAACATATGGCCAGTGGATTAGAGAGGTAATGAGTGATATCCATCAAGAAAAAAATAGATATACTATCTGGGGTCCACCAAAAAGTTTTATGTTACCTGCCAGCCATTTATTTCTTTTGTAGAAGGCATGGCAGCTACCAACATCTAAGCTTGGGCGGTTCCGGCGGGTACCCGGTTCTACCTGGTTCCAAAATCGGGAACCGGCTCCGGGTATCGATATTTTTCAGAACCAGGTACCCATAGAGGCGTCTGTTCCGATGGGTTACTGATTCCTGCCGGGTACCCGCAGTAGAGTATTGAAACCGAATCCTCACTAAAGGCTTTTCAGCATTAAATTCCGGTACCGAGGGAGGAAACCTCTGATGGCCAGACATACCCAAGTGTTGAATTTTTGTCCAATTGTCGGCTTTAAAATTTTTTTTTTTTTTTAACAGCAGCAGCAATGCGGAGGGTGGAAAATATTCTATCTACACTGAACTACTTCATTTTAGGCTCAAAAATGGCTGTAATGTCCAATATTGACCATCAAAGCCGTGATAATAAAAATTAGAGACTTTTGCAAATTTAAAATGTTTATTCAACATCCTTCTTAAAAAGGCAAACTTTAGTCGAGGCTTTACTGAGGTAGAAGCATAACATTTATTTCCTACAGGGATACAAACAAACAGCAGGTTTTAAACCGTGTTGGGCATGAAAAGCAAGGGCACCGGGGCATAAGCGATCTTATCCGCGGGTTGTCACATTACTTTTTGCCGTGCGGAGTTTACAAAAATAAAACCGAATCAGACAGTTGGCCTATTTTTCAATCAAAAGTACAACATGTACAGGGCTGAAAGCTCGGGAAATCGCCATGCCGGAAAATGAAATTACCAGAGGGGGTCGTTGTCCAAAAAAATTAGTTCCGTCCGAATGCACTTTGTGATAGTCGGAGGTGTATACAAAGTACATGTAGGCTACTTCGTTACAGTACTTAATTTGGTTTTTTTGAGGATTTGTACTTTACTTGAGTTTTGACTTTTACTTTTACTCTACTACATTTAAAAGATTACGTAGCGAAGTGAAAGTATACTTTTTGACACTGGCTACTTAGTTACTCGTTACAAATTAAAATATGAATGCAATTCATCATTTAAGGATTATCTGCATTTGGTGCCGTGAAGAACAACAGTGCTCTGCTGAGTATCTTTGGACAGATTTTGAAGCCAGCTGACATGAAGCTGCAAATTTTTACACGCAGTTACAATATTCTATCACTATATGGCACACCATGATCAGTGATTGCAGAGTATAGACTGTATAAAAATATGGATGCCGCACCCTGGTCTGAAAAATGGCCAGCAGATGGCGACGTCGGTGGTTGCAGAAAGAAGTTCAATGCTATAGTCTCTGAGAAAATGACTCCCACTTCATTT
This sequence comes from Gymnothorax reevesii, assembly GCA_029721435.1. NCBI lineage: Eukaryota > Metazoa > Chordata > Actinopteri > Anguilliformes > Muraenidae > Gymnothorax > Gymnothorax reevesii. Next base: position 40,140,464 of record CM056585.1, read on the forward strand.
TTTATTTAAATAATGATTTTCACATTATTTTATGGTAGCTATAGCAAGTTTCAAGTCTCCTTCGATATATCATGATGTTCATTTTTACCCCTCGGCCGACTCTGGCCAGAGGGGTATTGTCTTCACCTGTGTGTCTGTCATCCGTCGTCCGTCAATGATTTTGTCCGGGCCAGTACTTGGCAACTAATAATCGCAGCTTCACCAAATTTGGTATGATAACTCACTATGACCCATAGATGTGCAGCGTCAGGTTTTTGCTGGACCTTAGTGCTGTGACTCGGAAATATTGTCCGGGTCAGTACTCGGCATTTATGCTTCACCAAATTTGGTATGGTAACTCACTATGACCCACAGCTATGCAAAGTCTGGTTTTTTGCTGGATTTGACCTTTGACCTTGGCTCTGTGCCCTTGATGCTGGAAATCCTGTACGGGTCAGTACTTGTCAACTAAATATAGCAGCTTCACCAAATTTGGTATGGTAACTCACTGTGACACATAGAGTAGATGTGCAACGTCATGTTTTTTGCTGGATTTCACCGTTTGACCTTGAGGCAGGAAATCTTGTCCAGGCCGAGGGGAATTCAGCAAAGTGTTATGTTTGTAAATTATGTTCCCTTAAAGAGTAGAATAAAGGATAAAGCCAGAGTATGCTTTAGAGGCGTGGCTATCCTCTGGTCCTCGTCCGATATGGTCAGATCCAGAGCGACGGTCCTCCCCGGATCTTCAATACACGCTCTTGTCCAATAGAAATCACATCCGGTTTCAAAATGACAACATGGTGCAATTCAAAATGCCAGAATCGAGGCTTCCTTTATGGTATGTTGAAACCAATGGGTGACGTCACTGTAGCTTCGTCCATCTTTTTATACAGTCTATGTTGCAAAGCCATATATAACAGAAGATGCTTTCTCATTCACTTTGGTAAAACTATCCCACACCTTGTTCCTGTTGTTCGTAGCCCCTTGCCATCGCCATGTTGACTCTCTTTCGCCTGTCTTCAAGCAGGGGTGCACGCTCCCATCACATGTGAACTTGTATGAAGGTCAAGTATCCCATTTCGAAAAAAAGTGGATTTGTTTTATTTAAAATATTATTTTATGAGGGAAAAAGCGGTATTTTATGATGTTTATTTGAATAGGCAATGCAATAAGTTGACAGACAAAATGCAATTCACAAAATATGCATTCTTCTTCTTCGTGTCCGGCCATCCTCTATATCACGTCTTTCCAGTGATTGGCGCAGGCAAGTGCAGCAGCATTTGGTTCGGCCAGGTCATCTCCAGTACATTGTGGGCCAGAGACGCATCTCATGATGTGGTCCATGGTTTGTGGTACACCACACACACGCACCAGAGCCTGCTTGTTTCCATTTTTTCATGGATGCCTTACAGCGTCCTTCGACAACCCACAGGCGGTTCAGGGTTTTCCAGATGGCCCAAGGTTGTTCATGGCCAGTTGCGAGACATTCATCTGGGATGATGCCTCTCTCTGTCCATTGGGTTGTCTAGCTGCCCTGGCTGTTCCACTGGCTGTGCCACTCTGCAGTCCTGGCTACAGGTGGTGTGCTGTCCAGTTCTGCTGTGGCATCCAGGAAGCTGTTTCTGGACCTGAGCCGTTTCTGGGGAGCTAATTGTTCATGCAGGGGGTGCCGGTTGTCGTTGGCCTGCTTTGGGCGCTCAGCTTTGGCGGTGACCGCTCTGCGGATGTCAGGGGGGGCGATGCCAGAGAGGGCGTAAAGGCAGGGTGTTGGGGTTGTTTTGATGCACCTGGTCACTATCCTGCAGGTCTTATTGAGGATAGGGTCTAATTTGTGTGCATGGCTTGAATTATACCATGCTGGGCAGGCATATTCAGCGGTGGAGAAGCACAGGGCTAGTGCCGTTGCATGATATGCATGAAAATCCCACAAGCCCCACCCCCTGACATATCGATTTGCTATTTTATTGTCGAGGTGGGCACGCGTCGATTGTCCGTCGTTTTGTCGAAAAAAGTCCCATCACTACTCAGAACCGGTTTCGACTTGGTACCGGGTATTTATGCGGTGCCGGAACTTGTTCCGTAAACGGTGGAACCACCCAAATGTACCAACATCTCTGTATAACCCATATGTATGTGTTATTTTTATCTTTTTTTTTTTTGGGAAGTTGTCTTTATTTATGCCTATTTGAATTTGTGAATGTAAATGCTTATTTTTCATTTATTTGTATTTTTTATTTTCTTTCTCTTTCTTTCTCATCTTTCTTTTCCTTGTTGAATGTGTACTGCATGTGAATTTACTGATGGTTGGGGTGTTAGGAACTTGGTTTGATTGTTTTCTGTTCAGATTGTATATTTTTGCTATATATTTGAAAATAAAGACCTTGATTAAAAAAAAATAGTAGAAAATCCAAGGTGTGCCCCTGGAGATACAGGGTTTTGAACAGGTGGCAATGTTGTGAGCATTTAATCTTTTTTTCACATTTGGCAAGGTACTAACTGCAGTTGGTGATGATTTCATGGTGAATTCAGCCTAATTTATATTCAGCAGACACAAATGAATGTAAAAAATGCCAGAGAGCCCATGCTAGGGTTTATATTGGGGGCGCTTTGGGGACCTAAACATGGAACTGACTGAAGAAAAGGCACTATTGGTGTCCTCATAGCTTCACAACCAAGAAAGATAAGGTGGTATGGACTGCATTTTCTGATTTTGGAGTATAACATTAGCTCAGACGCAAAGTTTCAAAGCTGTAGGTGTAATAATAAAAAAAGTTATGCCGTGTTAAATACAAAAAAATATATAAATTGACTAATTCTCTAAAAAAATCAACACAAAACTGACGGACGATACCCTGAGGAAATAATTCACCAAAATTTCATTTTTGGTCCGGGTAAGCTGAAATTTTGGATTTTTCAATGATGTATATTTATACAGCTGCACACAGTGCTGGTGAGATGATCTGACGAGGAACGACCCAACAAAGCCTGAAATTCCTTTACTGTAATTCTCTGGGATTTTGTTGCTTCTCTCTCCATCCTCCTCAGTTTGCTGGGGGGCAAAATGTAGTTGCGTCCTGTACACTTGAGGTTTTCTAAGATTCCATATCTTTGGAATTTTTTTTGTTACTATTATCAGATTTATGAAAATCTCTGAGCATCTACCTCTTTTTAACTGACAGTTATTTTGTTTTCTTCATGGTGTTGGATGACAAAGGGACATGGCATGTATGTTACCTAATTTTTATATCCTTGTCAAAGTGGAAGTGATTTAATGGCTGTATATAGTTTAATTAAATCATGAAATGATTTTCGTTGGTTCCGTTGGAACATTAATACACTGCCCTCCATAATTATTGGCACCCCTGGTTAAGATGTGTTCTTTAGCTTCTAAAAAATACAGTTTTTTTTCTAAATAATATTGGACCACAATGGAAAAAAGAAGACAATTCAACCTTTAACTCAAGCACATTTATTCAGTGGGGAAAAAAAATCCCACATTAAGAAATAATTATTTTACATCAAATCATGCATGCCACAATTATTAGCACCCCAGATGTTAATACTTTGTACAACCCCCTTTCGCCAACAAAACAGCACCTAATCTTCTCCTATAATGTTTCACAAGATGGGAGAATACAGAAAGAGGGATCTTCGACCATTCCTCTTTGCACAATCTCTCTAAATCATCCAGCGACCTGGGTCCTCTCCTCTGCACTCTCCTCTTCAGCTCACTCCGCCGGTTTTCAATGGGGTTGAGGTCTGGGGACTGAGATGGCCATGGGAGGAGCTTGATTCTGTGTCTGGTGAACCATTTTTGTGTAGATTTGGCCACGTTTAGGGTCATTATCTTGCTAAAAGACCCAGTGACGACCCATCTTTAGCTTTAGCTTTTGATTTAAAATGTCCTGATATTTCAAGATGTTCATGATGCCATGCACCCTATCAAGGTTCCCAGGGCCTCTGGAAGAGAAACGGGCCCTTAGCATCACCGATCCTCCCCCATACTTCACAGTGGGCATGATGTGCTTTACTGCACATTCATCTTTTGTGTTCTGCCAGACCCACTTAGAGCGTTTGTTGCCAAAAAGCTCTATCTTGGTCTCATCTGACCAATTTACCGCTTAGCGAACTCCAGACGTTTGCGTTTATGATTGTGAGTGAGAAAAGGTTTTTTTCCGTGCTTGCCTCTCAAACAGCTTGTTGGCATGTAGATAGCACCTGATTGTTGTTTTGGAGACTTTGTGACCCCAAGATGCTATCATTTGTTGCAATTCTTTAACAGTGAGCTTTGGAGAACTTTTTATTTCTCTAACCATCCTCCTCACTGTGCGTGGTGGCAAAATAACCTTGCGTCCTCGTCCAGGCTTGTTTACCACTGTTCCAGTTGTTTTAAACTTCTTAATGATTCCTGTGACAGTGGATATGGGCAGGTGCAGGTGAGTGGCTATTTTCGTGTAGCCATTGCCTGACTTGTGAAGGTCGACACACATCTGCCTTACTTGAATGGTGTGTTCCTTTGTCTTTCCCATGTTGAAGAGTGGATAAGAGAACTGGCCTCTGTGTCACATCATATTTATATCACAGGGAAACAGGAAGTGATAACACTAATTAAATGTTCCTAGATACTAGGGGTGGGACGATTCTGAATCGCGATTTTTTGAAGGCGTAGTACCACCACCTGTTGCCGTGGGGCGAACATCCGAGCTTTCTCTCTTCCTTAATTAAACCAGACGCAGCCTTGAACGAAAGTGCCAAACATCAAAGGGCGTGAGAAATGCTTCCGGAAAAAACTTGACTGACATCATTATTTTTTGGCTACGTGCTGAAAGGAGCCAAGCAAATGAAAACAGAATCATCTCCTATTAACCAATTAGGCAACTCGAAGAAAAGTAAACCTGTTCCCGTTTACTTTGCTTGATTAGCGATCAAATGTGGATTCGTTTACTCTGTAAGTTGAATGAGTAGAGCTGTTTATTAAGACATGTTTGATTGCTGCATTTAGAAATTTAAATGGCACAGATTTGCATAAACACAATTGCCATGGCCACACCATTTTGTGCGACTGTGATAATTCATAGCGATCTCACGTTCATGTTTCATCTGCTTTTCAGAATTTTATCCAGCCTGTGTATTTTTTAGAATCCAGGGCGATCTTTACAAATCTGTTTTAAATTCATCTTGAATAATGTCCTAAAATGCTACAATGAGAGATGTAATTCAGAGGAAGATTTTTTTTTTCTAATTATTTTCTGCTTTTCGCCATCACATCTTAATCTTTATAGGCTACTGAAATTGCTTGATTTTTATTTAAGCCAAGTACACGGGAGCAGATTTAGGGAAGGGCGGAGCGCCTGCAATTAGCGAAATCTAAACTCAGGCTTCTTCCCAACGGCATTTTAAATCGTTTAAGCTGCTTCAGGTGTGTGTTTCAAGAAATTACGTGTGACTGCCTACACACCCCAAGACTACAAGTGGCCTCATGACACTTTAAAAAAATCCTCGTCTTTTTAGAAGATCTATAATGATATAATAAAAATAAAGAAATTTATTTTCAGATCGCCCTGGATTTCAAGCATCAAAAAATACACAAGGTGGAAAACGTTCGGCAATGCGGATGAAACGTGAATGGGAGAAATAAATTATGAAAATCATACCACAAAATGGTATGGCAATGACAATCGTGTTCATGCTGTGCTGTTCTATGTCAATATAAAATTCATAATGTGGCAATCAAACATGCTGCCTTAATAAAGAGCTCTAGTCATCCATCAAAGTAAATAAGTGAATCCCATGTTTGATTGCTAATTGAGCAAAGTAAACAGGGACATGATTAAAGTAGCCTAATTAGTGAAAAGGAGACAGTTCTGTAGTCCTTTACTTGCTCCATGCTTTTTTTTTTTTTCCGGAAGCACTTCTCACGCCCTTTGATGTTTGGCACCTTCGTTCAAGGCTGCGTCTGGTTTAATAAAGGAAGAGGGAAAGCTCGTATGTTCGCCCCACGGCAACAGGTGGTGGTACTACGCCTTAAAAAAATCGCGATTCAGAATTGTCCCACCCCTACACTCTGATCAACTTTGTAAACTACTGTAGAAAGCACAGAAATACTTCAATTACATTTATTTCCTAGGAATTGTTAGGGGTGCCAATAATTGGGGAACAGGTGGTTTTATGAAAAATAATTATTTCTTAGTCAGGGATTTTTTTTCCTTTAAAATTCACTTGAGTTGGAGTTACCTTTTTCTACAATTTTCAGTGTGAGAGTATGCTTCTACAATAAAAAATGAATTTATTTTAAGGCTTTTAACACATCTTAACCAGGGGTGCCAATAATTATGGAGGGCACTGTATCATACAGTATTTATTACATATTATTTTAAGTTTCTCTATAAAGATATTTTTTGAATTTTAAAAAAAATCGTTTGTTCAATGCCAGTCAGAGGTGCCAGTAATTTTTGAGCCCTTTGTAGGTGTGTTTTAACACAATGCCAAGAGGGAATAACATCAGGAATTGTCTTAGAGAAGCAATTGTTGCTGCCCATCAATCTGGGACGGGTTATATGGCCATTTCCAAACAATTTGAAGTCCATCATTCAACAATTAGGAAGGTTATTCACAAGTGGAAAACATTCACGACAGCTGCCAATCTTCCCAGGAGTGATTTTACAGCAAATTCAAATTTGTGCAAGGTACTGAAGAGCTTTGAAATTAAAAGCTTTTATCATTTGCTATTAATTATGAAGAAAAAGTTACTTTCTGTTTTGCTGAAGGGCTTCTGTCATCTGTGTTTAACGTTTATTGGCATGACTGGTTATTAATTTGTATAAGAACATAATAGGAGTTAAATTGGCATAGGTGTGAATAGCAGTTGTAAAAATCGAAATAAAAAATATTTGAGATGGCATCTTATTGGTGCCATAAATTAAAAGGAAAAAAGGGCTTTATTTATGGTTTATTTATGTCAAAGGAATGCTGTTTTCATATTTTGGAGATATATATTTGTACCTTGAATTCCTACAGTGCTCTTTACTCTAGATTATGGCAATTTTTATTTTGATATTTAAATGTTCATCTTGGTTCATAATTAGCAATATTAATTTCTTTCACAGTAAAAATATTATGTATGATAAAACTCAGTCCTGAATAGTCACTCATTCACAGCCTGAGCCAGATGAGTGGCTAAGGTAGAACCAACTAAAACTTACTAATTCCTATTCAGTTACCGAGTTATTACATATTAGCTGTAAGTGGGTCCCAACTGGCAAGTCCAAGTAGTTTTAACACTGCAATGCTACTGTAACCCAACTGCTTTGGTCTTCATTAGGCGATGTTAATTAGTGTTAGTACTGTTAGCTGAGTGTTCTCAGAGGTGAAAATAAAAGTTTTATGTACATATACAGATGTTTTTGTTAAGTTCTATTTTTGCTATACAGTTCTGATGCTACATAATGCTACAGACTTCTAGAGACTGCATAGCGTTTTTTCTATGCAGTTATTTTTGCTTAATGCCAGCCCTACAGGCTGTTCCAATAAAAAGATTTTTGTGTAAGTTTTAATGTCGTCCTCGACTCCTAACAAGGATAAATCCCAAAGGAAAGCAATTACTCGACTGTTAAGATCAGCCATTGTGGTTGCTGGGCCGCGGCCATTTCGACGTGCCTACTACTTAATATACATGAACGATTCGCATGAAAATTCACGTCAGATCAGTCATCAGATTCGACTGCTAGTAAATAAATTACGTTTATGCATTAGAAATTCATTTCTACTGATATGTTACAAATATGAGATTATTTCAAGTATATTAACGATCTGAAAGTGCTTGGAAACAGGGAGATTGGGCATTTTGCACCAGGCATCAAGTTCACTTGTGTATAAAAGTTTGGCCACATATTCATCGGCATTATCTCCTAAACTCGCTTTAAAAGTTTGGCTGTGGTCACTTTGGCCTTTTATTGGTCCGACCGCCGCCGCCGTGTCCCCGTACGTGTTAACGGGATAACTTCAATAATACTTCAATTAGAAATTTCTTTTTTGCATATAAGTAAGTATCATAAAGAGAAAGAATGGATTTGATTTTGGACAATTTACAATTTATAGATTGGCCACCAGGGGTCAAAAACTGAAAAAATCACTGTTTTTATCATATCTCTGGAAATATTTGTCCGATTGGCCTCAAATCAAGTGCAAATGAAAGGTCCATGACCTGAGGATGTGCCTTACGATGACATTATACCTGTTTGGTTCAAAATTTTGACACAAGGTAGAGCTTTGTCACATAAAATTCACCATTTTTGCCATATCTTTTGAAATATTTGTCCAATTGACATGAAACTATGTGCAACTGCAAGGTCATGACCTCATAGCGTGTCACATGATGACATCATACCTGTATGGTTCAATATTTTGCCACCAGGTGGCGCTTTATGATGGAAAGTTTCCATTTTGGCCATATCTTCAGAACCATTTGTCCGATTGACCTGATATTTAGTTCAAATGAAAGGTCATGACCTGAGAGGCTTTATCTTATATTGGGTCTATTCAAGGATTGGGGAATTGGAGGATTGGGGGCGTTCGGAGATATACCCCAAGCCGTCGCCTCTGACGGCGTAAGCCAAGTTATTCTGGTCTTCAATCGATCTTCTTCCTGGCCTTTTCTAGCAGTTCTACAGGCTGAATCATTCAAATATTTCTTTGGCCACAGCATTTTGCTGTTGGCCAACTTCTCTTCATTTCTGCGTCCACTGCGCACATCTGCTTTCGCATGACATTATGTTTGCATACTCATGAATACTAATAAGGTATTTCAAACTGCGCAGGGAGTTTTTGCGCGTCGCAAAAACTATTTTCACATTCACTTTTCGGGGGATTGCAAGCGTTATTGGAGAAAACATTCATTTATTCCTGTTTGTTTCGGCCATATCTATTAAATTATATTTAAAAAAAGAACATGTTTGTTTCCTTTAAATTATTGCTGCTAAAGGTGGGTCTACAAGCTATTGAATCATGGGCTATACTTACTTTTTCACAGATAAATTCAGCCAAAATGCAGAAGTCTGGTTTAATCAATAATTGCACTGTGGAATCAGTTGTGTGTTGTGCCTCACCTGAGGTTAGAGTTACCTAATTTTAGGACCTGATTAGGACCAGTTGATATGCACTTATTTGTAAAACTATAGAAATTTAACAGGGGTGTACTTTACTTTGTGTGTGTGTGTGTGTATATATATGAGACAGTGTGAGTGTGCTTGCATGTATTTGTATGCAAATATATTTACGAGTAAGCGTGTGTGTGTGTGTGTGTGTGTGTGTGCGTGCGTGCGTGCGTGCATGTGGTTTTCAAACAAGAGGCCTAGTGATGAGTTTGCATCATACTGACACATCTTGCTCTCCTCTCGCATCACCCTACACTGACCATTTAATGATATCATGAAAAAGTGCAAGTGGGCTGGCAAAGCGGGTGGATGAGGTCACCCTCTTAATGCCTTGCATGTGGTCTCTCCGGCCCTGATTTGCCAGGCAGGGCTTGGATTGGTTGGGCAGGGCTCATTTATGAAGGGAAGTGTGTGTAGGCATCTGTGCGTTTTCACAGTTGGGCTGCACCACTTGAAAGCAGTCTGTGGCAGTGCTTGTAAAAGGCTCTTGTAAAATGTGTTATCTCTGTGACGTAATGTTTTTTTATTTATGTGTGCCTGGGGATGTAAATAGTTTTTTCTCTGGGTGCTTGGTAATATAAAGTATCCCCTCGAGTGCCTGATTATGGAAACGTGTTTTTCCTGTGTGTCTGGTGTTGCAAAGGTGTTTCCCTTCTGTGCCTGGTAATTTAAAGGTGTTTCCACCCCTTGTGCGTGGTGATGTATTGGTGTTTTCCCCCCGTGTGCCTGGTGTTGTAAAGGTGTTTTCTCCCCGTGCGTCTGATGCTGTAAAGGTGTTTTCTCCCTGTGTGTCTGATGCTGTAAAGGTGTTTTCCCCCTGTGTGTCTGATGCTGTAAACATGTTTTCCCCTCTATGTGCCTGTGCTGTAAGGGTGTTTTCCCTCTGTGTGCCTGTGCTGTAAAGGTGTTTTCTCTCTGTTTGCCTGATGCTGTAAATATGTTTTCCCTCTATGTGCCTGTGCTGTAAGGTTGTTTTCCCTCTGTGTGCCTGTGCTGTATAGGTGTTTTCTCTCTGTGTGCCTGATGTTGTAAACCTATTTTCCCTCTATGTGCCTGTGCTGTAAGGGTGTTTTCCCTCTGTGTGCCTGATGCTGTAAATATGTTTTCCCTCTATGTGCCTGTGCTGTAAGGGTGTTTTCCCTCTGTGTGCCTGTGCTGTATAGGTGTTTTCTCTCTGTGTGCCTGATGTTGTAAACCTGTTTTCCCTCTGTGTGCCAGTGCTGTAAAGGTGTTTTCCCTCTGTGTGCCTGTGCTGTAAAGGTGTTTTCTCTCTGTGTGTCTGTGCTGTAAAGGTGTTTTCCCTCTGTATACCTGTGCTGTAAAGGTTTTTTCCTTCTCTGTGCCTGTGCTGTAAGGGTGTTTTCCCTCTGTGTGCCGTGCTGTAAAGGTGTTTTCCCTCTGTATGCCTGTGCTGTAAAGGTGTTTTCCCTCTGTGTGCCTGTGCTGTAAAGGTTCTTTCCTTCTCTGTGCCTGTGCTGTTAAGGTGTTTTCCCTCTGTGTGCCTGTGCTGTAAAGGTGTTTTCCTTCTGTGTGCCTGTGCTGTAAAGGTGTTTTCCCCCTGTGTGTCTGATGCAGTAAACGTGTTTTCCCTCTGTGTATCTGGTAATGTAAAGGCACTAGATGTGCCTGGTGTTGTGAATGCGTTTTCTGCCTGTGTGTCTGTGAAGTAAAGGCATTTTTACCTGTGTGTGTGGTGATGTAGAAGTGTTTTGCTCTGTGTGTTTTCCCCCTTCGCCTCGCGATGTAAATGTTTTACCCTGGTGTGCCTGGTGATTTAAAGGTTTCTACCCCCTGTGTGCCTGGTGCCATAAAGGTATTTTTTCCTTTATGCATGGTGATGGAAAGCTGTTTCCTCTGTGTATTTGGAGAAATAAAAGTGTTTTTTTCCCCCCGTGTGCCTGGTGACTTAAATTGTTTTCCCCTCTGTGCCTGATGCAGTAAAGATGTTTTACCCTTGTGTGACTGGTCATGTAAAGGTGTGTTCCCCTTGTGTGCCAGGGCAGATAAAGGTTTAGTTTAGTTTAGTTTATTAAGGATCCCCATTAGTCTACACCGCAGTGGAGACTATTCTTCCTGGGGTCCTCGCAAAAACAGCACACAATCGCAAAACAATCATACAATGCAGTACAGCATGATCAATAATAAAATTATGTAATACAAAAATAGCAACAACATCTTAGGGTTTACATAATAATGTTCATATCAAAGATAAAAAACAGCAATATAAAAATAGTTATATATATTTCGCAAAAACACAACAAAGAACCAATGGCCTACAATATACACATTAGCGTACCAAAGACAAACAATATTCTAAGTGACGAAAAAGTACCATAATGAAAAAAATATGACATAAAGTACATACAAAAACAAGTTAATATCAATATAAAAACACAAATGAATTTAAGCAGAAAAAATAAGTCACAAGAAGATAAATAAACCAGTCAAGACATAAGGTACAATCTAGAATAATCTCTTTCCGCAATACTTCTCCTCTAAGTCTGTTCTTAAAACCCACTCTGCTGGTGATTGATACCAGATATTGTGGAAGTCGATTCCAGTAAGTGATTGCCCTATACATAACAGTCTTTTTCAAAACATCAGTTTTAGGTTTGAGATGGGTAAGAGCACCTCTCTTGACCTTCTCCAGGAAAATCTTTTGAGCTTGAGGTGTTTGCTCATGGTGGAGTGTATGCTCACGTGATTCTTTGGTTTGTACCTCATTTTCATATAGTGACACCAGGCTAACCTCAGGGCAGATGGATCCTCTGTGAGACCAATAGCTCCACCATCAGCCTTGATGATGGCATTTGCTTGTTCATGGGCTTGATCAAGGGCTAGTGCAGAGAAGTTGCGACTGGTTTTGTGAACAACAAAATTGCCACTCCTGAACTCCTGAGCCAGCTCTGGGTGTATCTTGTCCAGAGTTAGCATGTCCCTGAGGTGGATGGGAAGCCAGCGAGCATAGTTGATGTTGTTGTTGGCAAAGAAGTATGGTATCAGCTCACTCAGTGCTTCACAGTAGAGACTAAAATTACCCTCACGGAATGACCTGATGAGCAAGAAGATCACCAGTTCCATGGAGAGAATCAAGTGCCAGTATTGAAACTGTGGACTTTGCTCTTTGCAGCTTTCACACCACTCTTTAAAGCCCAACACTTCTTCATTGTTATCTGCCCTCTCTCGGCAGTAGTCGGTGTATGCTGCCTTCAAGAGCTTGTAGAGACTACATGCTGTTACCTGATGCATTTGTCGTGTTCTGGTGACACTGGCAACTGACAGAAATGAATCTGCAGTGCCAGACGAAGCCACTCCAGCTTCAACTAAGGCCCCTGTCCACCCACTACCCTACAGAAGAGTGCCAATGGACTTGAGTGCGGCCATCTCAATATGGAGACCCCCAAACATGACAAGATATTTGTCTTCTCCATAGTGCTCCGGCCAGTGCCACTGCACTTGCTTTGCAAGGGCATATATTGGCTGGTCAGCTGTGATGACGGGTACTTGGCCTGTGTTTAGGTGTGCCACTATGTCCTGCACTTTCTCCATCACATGCTTGACAGTAGCAACAGAGTGGGCTTGGTCTTGGAGAAATGGCAGCAGTGATGTGATGCTTACATTAAATTCTGGGCTCCTCTTTAATGAAGCATGATGTGCTGACCATGTTAGGTTCACTGTACCATCAATTTCTTCCATAACTATCACCTTCTCTAGCCACTCATACTCAAGTGCAAGTTGTGACCTGAACACATGAGTAGCTGGGTTTGGCATTGTGGTATTTGGTGGCAAAGGATTCTTTTTCTTGAAAAAAGCAGGGCGGATGTTGGTAAAAGAGTCAGGAAGTTCAGGAACAGACTTAACTCTTTCTGGACCAAACCTGAGCTGCTGACGCTCCTCACCACTGCTGTCCTTGGTCGGATGTTGAAACATAGAGACACTGGTGCCATGGAAGGATGTAGTAGCGGTTGTTGCAGAAGGGTTGTGGTCAATGTTGTCCATGACAGCAGTGGTGAACAGCCCTTTCCGAAGCACTGGTGGACAGACCACACCCTCCTCAACATACTTGCTGACTGTTGCATCTCCCAGTTGAGCTGATATCTCCAGCACCCGATCATATGAAATGCTCATACCATGTTCATGCAGCATTTCAACCAGGCGTCTCTTCCTGGTTTTGGCATAAACAGACATACCAATGTATACTGGAAATGGAGTTTCTCTATCTTTGGAATGTCTGTGGGTGGCTGCTCCCTCTTTGTATCGGGAGAAGCAGTTGTACTGCAACAGTTGTGCAATAGCCTGGTCAGTCCGTGATGTGCCAAATCTCAGCTGTGATTTGATGTCAGCTCCATGTTCTACCATACCAATGAACTGGAGGAGAATTGGAGGGATGGCATCTTTGACACATCCCTCATGGAATGTTCCATCAAATCTGGACACATGGTCCAGAATGTGCCTTCTCAGGATTTTTGCAGCCTTGGCCATGATAAGTGCCTCTGAGTATTCAGAGGCTTGAGAGAGAGCCAAGCCAACATCTACCTGGAAAGCCAGGAGTACATCTCTGCCCTGTTTGTGAGCTGTGAGTTCAGGGATCTCTGCCAACAGTTTTTCCTTTAGTCTGGTAGAGTTTACTGTAGGTGAGTTTACACCCAGTTGCTCCAGACGCTGCTGGTACAGGTTGCTCATATCTGCAAGACGGAAGGCGGTAGGACCATCAGAACTGAGACTGGTTTCTACAATGTAGTTGACCAGCTCTGAGAGAACCAGAGGAAATATATCAGGTTCTGTTTCACTCTGAGACAACTCTTTCTCAAGCCTTCTGAGGTGGGATCTCTCCCTGTTGTAGAGAACAGCGAGACATGCACGATGGTATTTCAGCTCTTGTGCTATGGCATCAGCACCACTCAGTCTAGCCAATAATTTACCATCATTTAGTGTTTGTGCACATTCATGAAGTCTGTCGTTCATGTGCATTGTCATTACCTGTCTTAGGTCAGATGCAGGGGATATCTTATCACAAAAAATGCAAGCTTGATTATCATGACTTCTCTGCATCGTGGTTCTACGTTGCTTTGTGTGGCCTTCATCTGTTTCACTACAATGAGCTACATTGGATTGTCGCTTCCTTGCACGAAGTAATTTGGTGTTGTTGAACAGAACTCGACAACTTGAATGATACTTTGCCTGGTTCCTTCTCAACGTAGCTGCTATACCACCACCTTCATCCAGCCTTTCCAGGTCCAGGATCATTGGCATTCCATTGATCTCATTAAAGAGTGGAAGATTGGTGGCAAGCATGGTGTAGCCGTCATTCTGGGGAACATGATATGTCGGTGATTTGAGGTCTTCATCTTTGTCTGTCTGACAAAGACAACATTTCTCCCAATTGGTTTTCTTCTTGGCCAACATGGGTTGGTGATTTTCATTTTCCATTTTTTGGTTTTGATGTCGGATGAAGGCCGAGGGGTTATCCTTTTACCACCTTAATCAAAGTAATACCACACATTCAGGTATGGGATACAACTAGGTTCGGGTCACCTACACCTAGCCCGATCATTCATCCAGTGCCATTTAAGTCCCGTGTGAGCAGTTAAGTGATGTAATCTTGAAATTTGAATTGGCTATGTACAGTTTGTTGTCAAATGACCCATGGAGAATGCTAATGCCAATTTTTGTGCTTGTATCACTCACTAAACATCAATTAACTGATCCACTAAGGTGGCAGCCATCTTGAAAAATGGCCGCCATCTTGAAATTTCCTGTGGCTGGGAACATTTTCTTGTTAAGTGACTCATGGAGATTGGTTATGCCAATTTTCATGCCTATATCACCAACTAAAGAATTACATCACTGAATTGTTCGAACAAGGTGGCAGCCATCTTGAAAAATGGCCGCCATCTTGAATTTTTGCGTGGCACGCACTGTTTTTCAAAAGAGTGGCCCTTAGAGAGTATCTGTGCCAAATTTCATGCTTGCATCACCATTTGAACGATTCTCTTGAAATTTGCAATTATCTGCTGCACTACTAGCCTGGTACCATGGTTGTGACTGTCCTTAGCAAGCAACAGCTGAGAGTACAGATAAGCAGGTTTATGGTATGTGTAGATGTTTTTAAAAAATAGAATCAAACTACAAGCTAGTCTTTCACCAACTCTCATCCATGACAATTCATTATGCGTTAATTCAATGCCAGTCCTGAATGAGCAATGGAGAGCTAGTCTCGCAGCTCTGTTTTGAGTAAGCTGGATTTTATTTAGTTCTTGTTTAGATGCATTAGACCAGATTGCTGGGCAGTAGTCAAGATGTGACAATACAAGAGATTGTATAACTTGCTTAGTAGTTGTGTTAGTTAAAATTTAGGCACTTCGTCTTATGATTGAAATGCTTCGGCTCATTTTTGTTACTATATTATTAATGTGAGTGGCCCAAGATAGTCTTTCATCTACTGTAACTCCCAGCAATCTAGCCTCTTTGACTTGTTCAATATGAACTCCATTCAAAGAAACACTTAATATGCGTTCCTTTCTCTGAGCATGATTTGAGCAAATAACAAGACATTTGGTTTTGGAAATATTAAGTTTCATCTTATTTTCAGTTACCCATTTAGAAACCTGCATGACCTCATCTTGTAGTAAACTGCTCAGGTCTGTGCAATTATCTGCGTAAGCATATATTGTTGTGTCATCCGCATAAATTGCACAGCGACCATTCTTTAAAATACATGGCATATCATTTACAAATATTGAGTATAATAATGGTCCCAGGCAACTTCCCTGGGGAATACCACAATATAATGTTTTAATATTTGAAAGGGTTCCATTGAACATGACACATTGCTGTCTGTTGACTAGGTAGCTTTTCATCCAGTTAATAGCTGGGAGTTTAAAACCATAAGCAGACAGTTTTATAAGTAGTAGTTTGTGGTCAATAATATCAAAAGCTGCACTAAAATCTAATAGCACTGTGCCAACTAATAATTTACTGTCAATTTGGTTTAGCCAGTCATCTGTTAATTGTGTGAGAGCAGTGCATGTTGAATAGCCAGTTTTATATGCATGTTGAGAGTCTGAATTAATGTTATACATAGAAAAATAATTTTGAATTTGCTTAAATATGATTGTTTCCATTAATTTTCCTAATACCGGTAAAATGCTAATTGGCCTACTATTCGATCCAGTGAATGCTTCTTTCCTATTTTTTGGTAGAGGAGTTACTCTAGCAACCTTCCATACTTGAGGATAGATTCCTTCTTTAAGACTTAAGTTAAAAATATAGCATATAGGACTGGCTATTATTCCTGCTGACAGCTTTAAGAGTATACTGTCAAGATTATCATGACCACAGGGTTTGTCAGATTTTAATTCAGACAATAGATTTTCGATTTCCAATATATTAATGACTGAAAATTCAAATGTGCATTCTTTGTCCTGCATGATATCATTTTTAATAAGTGATTCAGATAGAATACCATTCACAGGCAACATGCCATTTCTTATAGTGTCAACTTTACTAATGAAATAATTGTTGAAATAATCAGCAATTTCTTTGGGCTTGGTGATAAAGCCTTCACCTGATTCTATAAATGCTGGTGTTTTGCCCATTTTATTTCTACCCATGATTTGATTGAGAGTACTCCATAGTTTTTTGCTATCATGTTTAATTTCTTCAATTCTAGATTGGTAGTACATCCTTTTTTTCTGTTTATTTAATTTGGTCACTGTGTTTCTTAAAGAACGATATGCTAGCCAGTCCTCTGATCTACCTGAATCTACAGCGACTCTTTTTCGTTTATCTCTATCTGTCATCAAGCTTCTCAGGTCAGAGTCAAGCCAAGGGGCTTTGACAGATCTGACGGTGAGCTTCTTGATGGGTGCATGCTTATCACAGACAGCGGAAAATGACTTCATGAATTCTTGCAGAGCTGCTTCAGCATGCTTTGATTCAAATACACTCTCCCACTGTATGTTCTGTACGTCTTCAATAAAGGCATTATCACAGAAATTTTTGTAGAGTCTCTTATATATAATTTTAGATCCAACTTTGGGGACTCTCACTTTTCTTGCCATAGCAATCATGTTATGATCACTAAATCCAATTGGCACTGAAACAACCTTTGAGCATTTATCTACTGAATTAGTAAAAATATGGTCTATGCAAGTTGAAGACAATACACCTGAATTGTTCATATTTATTCTAGTTGGTAGATTTATCATTTGAACTAGGTTACATACAGTGGCAGTGTCATTAAGCTTTCTTTTCATAGAACAGTTTTTTGAGAGCCAGTCTATATTTAAATCTCCTAAGAAATAGATTTCTCTGTCTGTGTCAGAAACATTCTGAAGCATTGCACAGATATTTTCCAGATATGCTGCATGAGCGGAAGGTGGTCTATAGCAGCAGCAGATTAGTAATGGCTTAAGATGTGGCAAGTGAACCTGGATCCAGATTGCTTCTACATCTGTCAATTCAAGATCTTCTCTTCGTTTTATTGGAATGTGGTCTTGTACATAAAAGGCTACTCCTCCCCCATATCGGTTTCTGTCAAGTCTAATTATATTGTAACCTTGTATAAATACCTCAGTATTGTCAATTAAATCATCCAAATGAGTTTCAGAAATCGCTACTATTTGTAGATAATTTTCAAACATTATTTTACTCAGCTCAATTACTTTGTTTTTCAGACTACAGATGTTCAAGTGGGCAACTTTGAGTCCTTTTTTGGGAAGTTTGATAGACATATAAAGTTAGTAAGGATTTGCAGAATAGTCATCTCTAAAACACCATAGTAAAAACACAAACATGTAGATCAGCAAACCACAAACTATGCAAATTTTTCCAAATCCGTTAAGCTCCTGACCATTAGCACTTGTGCCTGCTCAGGTGCACCATTTAGCTTTATATAGACTTTGCAGTTGGATGACCATGTTGCTTGTATTTTTCCCTCTTTGCGTAGGTACCGAGCTTTTTTAGCAATGTCAGCATTGCTCTTGGTTAAATGTTCATTAAGATAAACATTTGATCCCTTGAGCATCCTACTCTGTCGCAAAAGATTCAGTTTTAATTTTCTATTTGCAAACCTCATAATGATGGTTGCCGGTTTGCTTTTATCTTTCTGAGGGAAAGGGTGACAAGCTTCTATATTCTCCTTATTTATGCTAATTCCCTTTTCTTGGAGGAACTTCACTACCTGATGTTCCACTGAGTCCAAATCTTGGTCCCTGGGCACTGATCCCTGGAACCCGGGCCTCACTGCAGCAGCAAATGACGAGGGTCGCATTGGCAGACCAGTAACAATGACATTGTTCATTCTAGTATACTGTTCTAAATCAGATAATCTGTTTTTCAGTTGCACAATCATAGCATCTTTTTCTTCATTTTGCTTCTTCAGTTCCTTAATATCTTTCATCATGCCCATCAAAGTATCTTGCTTACTTGTCATTGCTTCCATTTGGTGTGCCATAAACTCCACTGATTTCCGTAGCTCCTCATTAGATCTCTTTAGTTCTTCCATGTCTCTTTTGGTGGCCATTGCTGATGGTCGCTGCTGGGCCTCTGTTGAAGCCTGGAGCCGGCCTGATGGTAGCTGCTGTGCCTTTGCTGAAGCCTGGAGCCGGCCAGATGGTAGCTGCTGGGCCTCTGTTGAGGCCTGGAGCTGGCCTAATGGTAGCTGCTGTGCCTTTGCTGAAGCCTGGAGCCGGCCAGATGGTAGCTGCTGTGCCTTTGCTGAAGCCTGGAGCCGGCCAGATGGTAGCTGCTGGGCCTCTGTTGAAGCCTGGAGCCGGCCTAATGGTAGCTGCTGGGCCTCTGCTGAAGCCTGGAGCCGGCCAAATGGTAGCTGCTGTGCCTCTGCTGAAGCCTGGAGCCGGCCTGATGGTAGCTGCTGGGCCTTTGCTGAAGCCTGGAGCCGGCCTGATGGTAGCTACTGGGCCTCTGCTGAAGCCTGGAGCCGGCCTGATGGTAGCTACTGGGCCTCTGCTGAAGCCTGGAGCCGGCCTGATGGTAGCTGCTGGGCCTCTGCTGAAGCCTGGAGCCGGCCTGACGGTAGCTTCTGGGCCTCTGCTGAAGCCTGGAGCCGGCTTGATGGTAGCTGCTGGGCCTCTGCAGGCCCAGCAGGGCTGGTAGCACCTAGCTGGAGTTGGTAGCCTAGAGCCTGGCCTGATGGAAGTAGGGCTACTGCTGGGCTTGTGTTGAATAAATCTGGTCTCAGTCGAGATTTCGCATATTCAGCTTTACATATTTTAAAATAAACACCTAAAAAACCTCTGGTGAAGTTTTGGCTGATAAAAAATGTGGTTTTACAAGATTTTTGAGAGATTTGTCTGAAGGTTCCTCAGCACACAACAACTCTGTCAGCCATCTTGAATTGCAAGGTGTTTTATCCCTGTGTCCATGCTGATTGTTATAATGATTTTTTCCTTTGTGTTTCTCAGTATCAGATCTTCATCCCCATGGTGAACAAGGTCATGCTAAAACACAGGGTGAACCACCAGCGCTACGACGTGCTCATCTGCCGCATCGTAAAGGTCAGGAGGCATGACCCTCCCCTAACTCCCCCCCCTTGCCTCCCATTCCTTAACTAACCATTTACAAACCTTAAGCAGTCCACTAACCATTTGCAACCTTTTTCTAATGATTATAAACTCCCTGTTTTGGGGTCCGTCTCTCAGGGGTACACTCTGGCGGAGGAAGAGGAGGACCCCCTGATCTTTCAGCACCGTCAGCTGCGCGGTAATCAGGGCGACGCCCTCGTCAGCGGGCCCGTGGAGTCCGGTCCAATGAAGAAGCTGCACGTCAGCACCTCTGCCCTGCAAAAGGTCTGAATCCCAAAACCCTCACCCCCAGATTCCCCAAAACCAGCCCTCATGCCCCCAAAATCCACCCCAAATATTGATACCCCAAAACTCACCCTGCTCAGCCATTTTTTGTTTATGTTTGCACGTGTGGTTTTGTGTGAGTAAGTGCAAGGCCGCACGCATGTGCATGTGCGTGAGAGAGTGAACTAGATTGCTGGTCAGATGCATTGAGTTATTTCACCTGTATGTTGACGTGCTGGCACCTTAATCTCCCATAGCAGTTGAGGCCTGTCTCAGGGGGACGAGCCCCGCGTGATTGGTGGTGTCTGGCATTGTTGTGCATTTCCTGGGCAGGTGTGCTGATCCTGCCCCTCTGTACTCACTGTTTAAAGGGCAAAGGGCATCATCAGTGGCTGAGCGTGTGACCCCGCGGCGCTCTGTTAGCCTGTCCTTCTCACCACCTGCAGCCCTCAGCAGTGTCATTACTGCCGCGCTGTGTGTGTTTTCAGGCTTAGCGTAAGAGCTAGTGAGGAAGATGCTCTTTCCAGCAGGACAATAAGGCCTGAGCTGGGATTTGCGTGTTTACAGAGACAAATAAATGTGGACTAACCTTGCCTGCCCTTAAAAACCCTCACTTAACCAAAAAAAACAAACAACTCAGGGCAGCCTCTCTGATTTCCAAATTCATATCATGCTAGGCTATGCAGAACTGTCCAAAAAATATGTTTTAACCGTCCATGATCTTTGGTGATTAATTGTGCTTTTCTGTTAGTCTTCATTAAAGTTTGATATTAGTGTGCTCCATAATCAAGACATCTCTCGGTTGGAGTTTTCATCACCTTGGATGAAATACTGATATCTGTTAAATCGTTGAATGGTATTTTTGGACTGATTTTAAACTTTGAAAAAGCTGCCAGTGTGTATTGCATCCTTGGCACTGTGTCTGGTGTGGGGACTCTGGATTGCTAACTGGAAAATGAGCCCGCGAATTAGTGAATCCTTTTTATTTGCCCTGGCTGTGAAGATTTGGGAAACCCTGCCAAAGCAATTTGGCTGGAAGCTTCCAGAGGAAACTTTGGTCGGGTGTGAGTTAGGGGTGTCAACGCTTACAATTTTTTCTACACGTTTACACGGGACTACTAACCGACGTGTACCCGGTTACACGTTCGGAGATTTATGAGCTTTTTCTATCGCAGTTGCACTGTATAACCACAGAAAGTAAAATGAGTTGAAAATAAATTCCTCTATCGTTTTGACAGATAAGAAAATGTACAAGTGAAAGCTGAAAAAGGTTTAACCTTCTTTTTTAATCACTGTTTTAACTATTGCTCACTTTTGTACATTTTTTTTTTTTTACTTAAAGTGCAAACTGCATCCCTCTCGCAACGGGAGCTGCGTCTGAATTTTAATATGCATCTCATAGTAAAAGTAATCTGTAATTGGCGAGAGAGAGCAACTCAAAAAGAAGCCAAAGTAAGCTTAAGTGAGAGGAAAAAACTTCACCTTTATATCCTCAAAGTTAAAAAAGTAGAGGGGGACTCTCACAATTATTCACTAAAATTGGCGAAAAAAATCTGTTATCTTCCTCCTCTTTAGATGCGAGGATGTGTGATCAGGTCACGAAAAGCCGACAGAACACCAACCAACAATATAATGTACAACAACACGCAACAATATAGGCTAAAATAACAAGCCATTAACAGTTTTTGTTTTCAGCTGCACGACATCTGCACATGGAGAAGATGATGAGCGCAGCTCTCTTCTCAAGTCCTCCGCAGCCTATTCTTGATGTGGCGCGACACTGGCTGTGGCTGCGGGGTTTTTTTTTTTTTTTTTTTTTTTTAAATTTCAAGGTAACATTGCGCCCCATGCATCTGTATGCAGATAACGACACTAGTGGGAACATTTAAGTGTGTAGTTAGTTAATGTTATTATCTGAAGCTTTCAGGCAACATTATCACCCCTAAAAATAGGCGACTATATGTATTGGTGAGAAATGAACGAGGAGGAGGTAGAGGAGGAAAAATGACGTGTACACGGTTATTGTTTTTTCTAAACTGTTATGATTTGTTATCCGTGTAACCGTTTACACGTGTAGATGTTGACACCCCTAGTGTGAGTGGGATGTGTGTTTATGAATGAGAGTTTACCGGCGGTCGTGTTGCTTATGATGGGGTGGCCTTGTTATTGGCGGTTCGTTTGTGTCATGGCCTGTGAGCCCCTAAAGCTGCTTGAATGGCAGGTCCACAGTGGGAATTAGGGAACTCTTCTGTGCTGGGCGCATTTTACCTGTCGTTTGGGCTTGCTGTGGAGTCTTCTTTATCTACTGGTGCTTGGTCGAATTGGCTGCACACTAGACTCCCAGTAAAAAGTTAGTGGTATCATAGAGCCGAGAGATTAAAGCCAATAGTTATTTAATAAAATTTATTGTGCATCTGAAATTATGAGAAAATAATTGTACAAACTAAAACCAACTGCTGAAGTCTGTGGCCCTTTGCCTGGCACCAGGGGAAAAGAGCCCCCCAGAATGGGCTCTCAGACGTTTGTTCTGGAACTATGTGGGCTTCTGTTTACAGTGAAGTTCACACTGATTGGATGCAGAAACACACATGGAGAGCGGAACCAATGAATGATAAGCAGGGGGGTCTTGGAGGGTCATTTAAAAGATAACAATGGCAGGGTGGGATAGGTACATGGGTGGGATTGCCAGGTACCGGCACACTATGATGTGGAAGGAGGAGGAGAGGAATGACAGGTGCTGGCTCTTAGCATGTCATACCAGTCTGGATGGTACTTCTCATCCTTGGTCTTTAATACACTTTGTCAAATTGTTTTTAGAAAGAATTTGAAAAATGAACTCCTCAGGCCACAGCACTCCTTTCTACTCCTGTCTGTATGTAACCTTTTATGAGGCCCATTATTGCTCCAGGGCGATTGGGCCCTGCTTGGTCTGATCAGCTGTGAGTTGCTGTGTAATAACGCTGTGTAAATGAGTGTAATGTAGTGGATGCTGGGATCATTGACGGCCTGGCGTGACCTCCCCCTGGTCTCTCCCTTTCTCCTCAGGCCTGGGGGGCGGCCCGGAAGGTGTCGAAGGATGATTGGTTGGAGTGGCTTCGCCGGCTGAGTGTGGTTCTGCTCAAGGAGTCGTCCTCCCCTGCGCTGCGCTCCTGCTGGTCCCTCGCTCAGACCTACATTCCCCTGGCCAGGTAAACCCCCCCCAGATGTACCCAGAATGCACCTGGGGAAGGGCTGATTCTCTGATCATGTATGATAATGGAGACGCAGAGCTCCTGCTGGCAATCTGGGGAGTCAGCTGTGCAGTGAAGGCCCTTTCCCCCCCCGCGATGCTGCTGTAGCTGAGCTGGTGTGTGTTTCACAGTGTGTGTTAATGTAAAAGTAACTGACTTGTATTAATGGGCATAAAAATGTTAATCTGGGGACTGTTTGAATCGAGAGCAGCACTCTGTTGTTTTTCATAACCCCTGTGCCCCCCCGTTGTTAAACTAATTGCACCGCTGCTGCTGTTTCCATGTGGTCCAATAACTCTCTTAAACCCAGTCACTCCCCAGTCACCCCCCCCTCACCGGGCACATGTGCTGTTTATGAAGCTGTGGCTTCAGAGTGGCCCTTGGGGTAATATTGACCCCAAACTAACACGGCGTTACTTTTCCCCACTTTTTTGAGTCTGTGAGTTGGGAGGCCATAACCCTCATCTGTGTTTGTGTGTGTGTGTGTCTATGTGTTTGCATATGTGCGTTTTTGCTTGCGGGTGTGTGTCTGCGCGTGTGCGTATGCATGCATGTTTGTGTGTATGTGTTTGTGCTTGGGAGTGTGTGTTTGTGCGCATGCTTTTATGCACGTGTGTGTTTTCATGTGTGCATTTGTGTTGCATGTGTGTGTCTATGCGCTCGCGTGTGTGTGCGTGCGTGTGTGTGTGTACATGCGTGCGTGCATGCATCTGTGTGGTAATGCGTGTATGTTTGTATGGTGTCACAGGGACCTGTTTAATGCGGCGTTCCTCTCCTGCTGGTCGGAGCTGAGCGAGGATCAGCAGGACGAGCTGATCCGCAGTATAGAGCTGGCTCTCACCTCTCAGGACATCGCCGAAGTCACACAGACTCTGCTCAACCTCGCCGAGTTCATGGAGCACAGCGACAAGGTGGCTCTTCTCTCCCTCTGCTCTCCCTGAAGTTCTGTACTGACTTCATGCACTTCGGAGGAAACTATGACTTTCCTCACAGCTGGTCTCTAAGCTCATTCAATTGCTGTGCGGATATTTGATATGATCCCACTGTGCACTGCAGTATCACTTAGCCAGTCCTGCGGAACAGATCAGTAATGCTGCTTGCAGTGGGCTGTTAGCTTAATTTGAGTCAGGAGAGAATAAACGATGGGTGCGGGGGATTAGAAATGACGCTCCCGCTGTCAGTGATGTGCTCTGCTCTTCAATTCACTTGTGTGCCAGCATCTGCCCATGTAAACTTCTGCTGCTCATCTCCCTGGCAGCATTTCTCTGGAGATGCATGCCAGGCTGATTTTGATTTGTGTGGAAACAAAAAAAACCTCCTTCAAACTGTGGCACACTGCCTCGTGCAGTCATGGGCCAACCCAGCAAAGACTGACTGTTTAATTAATAGTGCATGCTCCAAAACATTAAATATTAGCGAGGAAACAAGGAGCTTTTGTGTGAACATGAAGGGTTATGGCTAGGATTAGGGTTTGTTTGTGCCTGAGGGATGATGTGAAAAAGACAAACACTATGAGGACTGTGGTTGCCAGAGGGCTGAGTTGTGGAAACATTGTGTTCAGCAGAAGACTGAAAAGAAAAATAAGAAAAGTTTCAATATCCCCAGGGCCCACTTCCTCTGCGCGACGACAACGGTATCGTGCTGCTCGGGGAACGTGCGGCGAAGTGCCGCGCCTACGCCAAAGCGCTGCACTACAAGGAGCTGGAGTTCCAGAAGGGCCCCAGCCCCCTCATCCTGGAGTCCCTCATCAGGTAAGGGCCAGCGGTCCTGGGTCCCTGGGGGCTGGACTGAGACTCCGGAAGGCACTCAAACATCAGGGAACCAGCATCTCGGACTGTTTATTCGAGCTCTGATTGGTTTGTCTCGGTAAAATTTTTTCCAAGGTTAACAGAGTTGGCCTTAAATCTTCAGTAAACCTCGGCGTAAGTTTTTGTTGGAATTTCTCAGAAAAAGTTGCACTCTCTTGGTTTTTAGATGCTAGTATTGTGGATTCTGGAGAGTTGGGTGATGAAGTCAGGTGGCCTGGGTAGTGAATGGGCTGATTGATGGGCTGCCTGCTTTCCTTGACCACACGGTAGCAAATTTATGAGGCCCATATCTCTCTCAGTGCTAGCAGAAAAATTTCCCTTGGTTCAAAAATATAATTTTTTATTATCTGGTTAATCATCCTGTTGGCTGGTTTCCATGGTGCTGTGACAGGAGAGCTGGTGAAAAATGCCTCCCTCATGGTCATTATGGATTCGTTTCAATGCCCCTCTCAGCCCTGCTGGATAGCACTTTACTGCAGCGTCGAAGCTCGTACAGACTCGCGGATTATTTGGCTGCAAGACTCTCTGATTTCAATATTGTGCTTTTTGTCTCTTGTCTGTATGACCGCTTTGGGACCACTGAGCGCTGCTTGTTGACATCCCTCCTAACTGAGTTCAAGTGCACTCCCTGAGAGAAAAGATGTAAACACTGTCAGAAATTGGCTTGTGTTACCACTGCGTGCTGGAATCTAAAGACTTTCTCTTGCTGCTATTTGATTTTTGTCTGTAGTGTATCCAAGCTTTTGGGGCTGGGGGGGTTGTGATGTGTGCACACATTCAAACTACGCACCTGTGTGTTCCTAACCTGAGGTTTGTGCGTATTTGGAAAATAACACAATTCTAAAGGGCTTTAATGCTGACACAGTTCATTCCATATGGATTGAAGTGTCCTCGAATGAAAGAGAACCTTGTGCTGTGGAATTTTACTTGCATTTCTGCACATCTTTGCCTCGCAGTATTTAGCTTTTGGGTCATTGACCCTCTCAGGTGCTCTTTGGTGGAGTCAGGGTAGTGTGTTTCACTCTTTATGGTGCAGATCTGTGCTGTTGATGGATCGTAGGCCTCTCCTGTAGCCTGGTGCTGTGCTGCATGGCTCATGGTCCTCTGCTGTAATTCCTGATGCATCTGTTAATGGAAAATGGCCTCCAGTTTGGGTAATGTTGCCAGGCACTAGAACAGATGATTATTTTGTTTTTCTCTCTTGTCTTTTGTTTTTATTTAAATTAAACCTCACTGTTGGGTAGGGCAAGTTGGAGATATGTGGTTGGAAGCCAAATTGGCAACATCACTAGATCAGGGTTCCCGCGGTCATGAAATTCCTGGAAAAGTTATGAAATTTGAAAAACCTGTTTTCCAGTCTGGAAAAGTTACGGAATTAACTAACGGTTTTGGAAAGGTTTGGAAAATGCACTGTTTTGCCTAATGCTTGTAATATGTTCACTAAATCCCCAAAAGATGTCGAGAGTCTACCGCAAAACTCCAAGCTATTATTTAAAATCGAATGCGAATCAGTTGAAACCAGCATGACGTTTCGTGGTTCGCATAGGTAACATGCAGCAAGTTGCCGGGCAGCGATTTTTTTCCCCCCTCCGGACTTCTTAATACTAACTTTATCTCATTAGCTTGCAGCCAGTAAGATCGAGCACATGCTTTGCTATGCCTTTTGCCGCACATACTGTACCCTCTATGCACGTGGTTACTTGGTACCCTGTTCGCTGGAATTTAAAGGGGAGTAATTGTACAGTATAGCTATGCTGTGTCCACCCAAAAATTTGGCTTGCACAGCGCCCCTGAAGGGAACCGTTTTTGTCATAACGCCAGTTGAATATTTCCCACTGCCTCGCACCAAATCAGTGTAATAATAGCATCAGTTTCAATCATAATAATGAATGAAATAACGTGAATATAATAATATTTCAATAAATAAATAAAACACAAAACTTTATTTGAATATATGGTCGACGTCCATCTATGTCCATCTGTCTCTCCAAGTCATTTTTCTGCTTTATACACGGTTCAAAAATATTTCATTTTCATCCTGGCATTTTTTTTGTTTGATTACCCTGGTTCGCTTGCAAAACTCAATGATTTTTTTCGGTCGATTAACACGTCATGCACGTATATTGATTTGACGCAAAGAAACCCGATTTTGGCAGAACGAAGTGTATGAAAAATATCTTGTCTATTTGCTTTTAAATTCTCCTGCAAGTTCTCTCATTTCAAACAACATATTTAATGTATTTTTAAAGCGTGTCTGTTTCGACATTATTGTGATGCATGTTCCTACCAACGACGATTTTTGATTTTCTAAGAAAATGGGACTAAAAGTAAAGGACTCAAATTCTGACTTAAAACACATAATTAATTTTTTCACCAATCACGCAAAATTTCAAAATAGTAATTCTATATGAACGTGCGCAACATCTTAAACATATACACTTTGGTTCATGACTCTGGCATTTGTTACGTTTGAGAAAACTTGCACTAAGTGACCTCATTAACTCTGCCAATTTGCTTTTTTTTCTTCCAAATTTCCTTCTCATATATTGTAGCAATACAACAATCGTAATTGACAGATAGCTTAATTTGATAGGACTCGGCCCACACAACTGAATAATAGGCCGATGTTCTTCGCACTTATACGTGTGGCGAATGCAGAATTTTTTTTTTCTTGGTCACACTTATAAGTGTGCTAGTTGATGACCATTCCAGTTTTTTTGAAGTACCACCGCTTAAAATTAGTTTGGCCACTAAAAAAAAATTAGCTTTGGACACACTTAAAATAAGTGTGGGCAATGGAGCAATGTGCATCTTAGCCACACTTCTAAGTGCGGCTAACGCAAATTTCGATCAATTTTTGTGCTTGGACGCACTTAAGTAAGTGCGAATAGTCACTTGATATGATATGATAATTCGATATGAAGTTTAGCGGCTACTGTGGTGTCAAAAGGTGAATGTCGACCTTAATGGAGAATTCCGTTGAGAAATTGACTTGGGGTGTATTGAAACATGATAACGAGTACTAACTTTTGTCGAATATCCCACCTCCGTACGCACGCAACATTTCGAAATGCAAGGCTTTTTAGCCTAAGCTCCCAGCAGGATTGCAATGGCAGTGAATTGGGCATACCATTGCCATGCAAAGAAATCGCTATTTTTTTCATCATTAACAAGGCTCAAAGTAGCTCCACACTTCATTGGTAGAATTCCGAGGGCCCTGACATTTAAAACGAGGCACTGAGAACTTTGAAAATGCACAGGTAGTTTATTAAAAACTACTGTTAATGCAAACAGTACCTTGAGGTAGTGTCCAGTCGCCTCCATCTTGAAAGTCACGATAATTCGATTGACGAGCACAAATGAATAGATTGCAATGTTTTCCCCTATCCTTCCTTTGTTCATGCTCGTCAATCGACCTTATCCTCTTTCGTTTGCTCCTCCGGCATTTTCGCCACTTCCTCGTTGTTGTCCAGCAGTTCCAGTGTTTCCCCCTCATCTTTCCAAAAAACCTTCCCGGGAGAGTACACCATCACTGAACTCCGAGTCAGTTGAATCCAGGGATGACGTGTCCAAAATGATGACAAAAATGAGTGACCCATAGCAATGATATCTCCGATGGGCCATTTCTAATGAGTTCACATCAACCCTGTTCTTTATAATTTGACAGTAAGAACTTGCTGTGCTTTGCTTTCCCAGCATGACAATTATCTAATACTTTTCATTGGGCCCCTCAATCCATGTTAAGCAGTGGAAAAAGCACCATTTATATAATTTTTTAAAGTGTGCACGAACAGCTGTGTGACCGCAGTGAGGTAATCAGATGGAAGGAGGAGGGGGTTTGTTCAGACACCTGATCTTCCTCCCCTCCCCGTTTCCCCTACTCTCTATACCTTTGTCCATATATTTTGTACTAGCTGCTTCCCGCTACCCGGAGTGAAATTTTTTTTCCATTTTTTTGCGTGCATGACCGTTTTTCAAAAATCAGGCGAGGTCAAGTCCTTCCTGGTGTCCAAGTGGATATTCACACCAAATTTGGTGATAATCTGTTGAGAAATGTAGGAGAAAAACATGTACATACACGCCGACAGACAGACATCGACCTCAAATATTTTATAGTGTAGTCTGTAATGATGTATCTGTATCAGCATGTAATGGTATACTTTTATCGGTCTGAAATGTTATATGTATAACAGCATGTAATGGTATATTTATATCAGTCTGAAATAGTATATTTTCCATTAGTTGCTTGCTGCTTTCATCCTTGGCATGTCTGGATGCCCCCCACCAATCCAGCCCCCACCTCTGTCTGTTTTTCATTCAGGCCTGCAGTAAATGAGAGCCAGGGACGAGAAGTTTCAGTCCGCCTGTATGGGTCTCACTACAGGATTTCCTTTTTTAAAGTCTCAGCTTTGGGTTGTCCCTGCTAATTTATGTTGTCTGCCATCTCCTGGTGCTTCTTGTCAGAACTTTATACATTTAGCCATATAGTGGCTGAGGCTCGCGGGCGTTTTGCTTTCATGTATGATAGTGTGATTTTGGGAGGTGTAGGCGTTATACTGTATAACGCACATGTACATCAGTTGGCGTGTGTGAGTGTACATCTGAGTGTGTGAGCATACCTGTGAGTGTGTAAGTGTGCATGGGTGGTGTATGAGTGTACGCGTGCGTGTATGAGTGTTCATGAGGTTGTGTAAGTGTACATATGAGTGTGTAAGTGTGAATGTGGGTGTGTGAGTGTACATCTGAGTGAGTGAATGTACAGCAGAGTATCTAAGTGTACATCTGAGTGTGTAAGTGTAAATGTGGGTGTGTGAGTGTCCATCTAAGTGAGTGAATGTGTGGCTGAGTGTGTGAGTGTACAAATGGGTGTGTGAGTGTACATCTGAGTGAGTGAATGTACGGCTGAGTGTGTGAGTGTACATATGGGTGTGTGAGTGTACATCTGAGTGTACAGCTGAGTATGTAAATGTACATGTGAGTGTGTGAATGTACAGCTGAATGAGTAAGTGTACAGGTGCTGGTCAACGAATTAGAATAATTTGAAATAGTGCAATCTTTACATTTTTTTTAATGCATTTTTTGTGCAGAAAGCAAATCAGGTGCTCACCGCGCCTGTCCTACTTGTTAGAGTAATCAAAGAACTCGCTACCTGTAAAAAATTTGCTCAGCTGAGCTTTCCAAAAGGCCCATTTAGGCCATTTAACTGTGACACTGTTGTTTCCTTGAATTAGAATAATTCATAAGTCATTTCATTGAATTAGAATGAGTGCTTGAATTTTTGTTTTCTGTGAAGAGTGTTCACTGTGCAGTATAAAGTCAGGGTTGAGTAGAATTTCTAAGTTGTAAAATCAATCATGGGTAAGCAGCGTGACCTCTCAACCGGAATAGTGGCTCAAATTCAACCCTTCGCCAACAAGGCTTGACGTAAACTAAAATTGTTGAGCAGCTCGGCATCAGCCAGTCTTTCGTCTGCAAAGCTCTCAAGAAAGACTGGAGCAAGCACACCAACTGTTCCGGCGTCCGAAAAACTTCTGCTTGCGACAACAAGCAGCTGAGAAAGATCACAGTCAGCAACTGGTTCAAGTCCACTTCCGAGCCTTAGCGACTTGTGGAAAGAGCAGACCAGCACTAACGTCTCGAGATCAACCACTTATCGCCGTCTGCGCGAACTCGGCTTCAAATCTCGCGTTCCAGCAGTAAAACCAATGCTGAACAAGAAACTAATGGAGAAATGGCTGAAGTGGGCCGAAGAACACGGTGAATGGACTGCTGAAGACTGACAGAGAGTGGTCTTCAGTGACGAATTACACTTTTGCATCTCCTTCGGTGACCAAGGTCCTCGTGTCTGGCGTCATGGTAGCGAAACCTACAACCACGAGGCCGTGAAAAGATCTGTCAAGTTTCCCCAGAGCGTTATGGTCTGGGTATGCATGTCCGCTTGGGGTATAGGGAAACTCTGCTTCCTCAAGAAGACTGTCAATGCTGCCATATACCAACATGTTCTGGAAACGTTCCTGATTCCGATTGTTGAATTACAGTTTGGCGAAGACCACCTCACATTTCAACAGGATCTTGCACCGGCTCATGCGCCAAAGTCGACCAAAGATTGGTTCACCGAAAAACAGCTTGAAGTTTTGGCATGGCCGGCCAACTAGCCTGACCTCAATGTCATTGAAAACCTTTGGGCCATCGTCAAGCAGAAAATTCGCGACAGAAGGCAGACTACGCTGGACCAACTGAAGCAGAACATCGCCACAGCCTGGGAAGCTGTGAGTGCAGAAACTTGCAACAAGCTGGTCAAATCGATGCCGCGGAGACTTCATGCAGTCATACAAGCCAAGGGGGCAGCCACAAAATACTGAGAAAGTGATGATTCTAATTATAATAAAAATTATTCTAATTCAGTGAAACAGTTTCTCCATTATTCTAATTCAATAAAACAACAGTGTCACAGTTAAATGGCCTAAATGGGCCTTTTGGAAAGCTCAGCTGAGCAAAGCGAGTTCTGTGATTACTCTAACAAGTAGGACAGGCGCGGTGAACACCTGATTTGCTTTCTGCACAAAAAGTGCATTTAAAAATTTTACGATTGCACTATTTCAAATTATTCTAATTCTTTGACCAGCACCTGTACATGTGGGTGTGCAGGGTTTACCACAGAAAATCTGTTAGTCAAGGTGGTGGGTGTGTGGTTGGAGTGGGTGGGCGACCGGGGGGGCCTGCAACAGTCAGCGTTTATTTACTCTTTATAAATAAATGAAGCAGTTAAAATGCAATAACAAAGTGTCAAATTCAACAGTCTTGTAACTTTATTGATTGACACTCAGATATAATAAAATGCATGTGTTATGCTTTCATGGAAGTGAGATCAAAAATTGCAGTTGGAGTGGGTTTTTGGGTTTCAGTGGCGCATGTATTGTGCTTTCCAGTCTGAGTGTAACCCTTGCACACAGTGCCTTACCGTAAGAGCTGAGCTGGAAATAAGAACAAATAAAAACACACAATCATACCAAAATTCATGTTACATGTATGAACACAGCCAAAATTATCAAAAAAAAAAGAAGAATGAAAAGCGTGTAAAATGCGCCTAACCGCCCCTAAGGCTTAATGAAAATTAATATAAGAACGGAAAATGTATTTGTTATCTGTTTTGACTTCAGTTCCCCAAATGCTTTGCAGTTGCAGTTATGTTTGGGGAGAGGCAGAGGAACGGTACGGAAGCACATTGCATTCACAGAAAAAAAAAATATATATATACACCTTATCTCGTAATTACGAGATCTAATTATGCGCAGGTGGTGAGGTAGGCCAGCTTCTTTGGATAAAGTACCCTGATATTTTTGACTACTTTTTCCCATCCATTACTGTGCACTAGAGAAAACCACGTGCAATTGTCAAACATAGCAGAAAGCCACGCGCAAACACATCGGTAGCCTTGATAAGAAACTAAATGAATTGCATATAGCCTATCTTAATGAAACAGAATATGTGGGCAAGCAGTTGATAGGAGGCACTATTCCAGTGTTTCGTTGAGATGAATAATTATCTTACCTCCACATGTCCTTCCCAAGACGACGACAGGTTATTGAATATCCGGATAATTAGCTTCTTCCCAATACAAAAAAATAATGTTGGCGGAGCAACAGGTGATGGCACAGTAACATATTTAACCAACAGATGCCGGCCGCTATTCGGCTTGATTGTGATGCGGCCTTATTTTGCTGTCTATGCATGCGTGGATGTAACAGAATTTTTTTAGTTTTTTTTTTTTTTCAGGGCGACATAGTCAAGGAGGAGGGTATTTGTTGTCAAGGTAGCCGCCCTAACTATAAAGCGCTGCAGGAAACCCTGCTGTGTGGGTGTACATCCGAGTGTGTGAGTGTACAGCTGAGCGTGTAAGTGTACATGTGGATGTGTAAGTGAACGTCTAAGTATGCAAGTGTACATGTGGGTGTGTGATTGTTCATGTGGGTTTGTGACTGTACATCTGAGTGTGTGGATGTACTTGTGATTGCGTCAGCGTAGAAAAGTGGTGTTCGAGTGCACATGTAGGTCTGTGAGTGTTCATGTGAGTGTACATTTAAGTATGCAAATGTGAGTCTAGCTTTGTTAGTTCACATGTATGCAACCATCTGGTTGTCTTAATAAAAAAAACCACTTGAACATCACGTAGTGAATTCGGCCGTGGCATTGCTTGCATTTATGTATGCTATTGTAAAAATTGGATAAATCAAATTAGAATACATTAATGACTATTGATTGACTACTGGCATCTAATTTGAGTCATTAGATGTGGAGTTGCACTGAGCACGTCCTGCAGTCCTCTCCTGTTTTTATTATCTGAGCTGGTAAATTTTTAAATCTACCAGTCGAGTAAAGCGATCTGACTGCTCTCAGAGTGCAGCAGGATGCTGCGTTGCTATCTTGCTTTTGTTGGACAGCTTGTACTTTGTTCACAGTCCATCAAAAACAATGACCTTGAAAATTACAAAGGTATATTCAAAGCTGAATAGTTTTTGAGGAGGGTGTTGTATTTTACACACAGAAATTGATTACCTAAACAGATGTTTGAAATGTAAAAACTTCTCTGAGGACTGGTATATTGTTTCTTGTTTTTTCTTGTTTTTCAGAAGTTGCGGGATGTGGAGCTGTATTGAAAGTTAATGTCCCGTGACGTGTCTCGCTCATGCAGATTCGCTCCATTAGAGGTGTAGCAGTGGCTGGCTGGACCTCAAAGGGGCTGAAGCCTGTTTCTGCTTGTAATTTTTCTTCTCCTTTGAATTATTTCCATCTTCTCTCAACTGCTTTGAGCTGCAAAGTATTGAAACGGAGCTCTGCGGAACACAGTTTAACCTGTTTAATGCCACTACACAGTGCTATTTTGTACCTCCCGTGGAACGGCCTAATATGTACACTAGCACTTGCATAGCCTAGCGTGATACTGGCTTATTTTTGGGCCTGATCTTATATTCCCACTTCATGTTTGGGGTCTCCATCCATGGTTCAAGAAACACTGACCTGGAACTGTGGTTCTTTTTCAGTATTGGAACCCAATACATGCTGCTAATGGAGTAGGCTATTGGGTCATTCCTTGCCAAGTGGATCAGGGTCTACTCTGCACCGCACCGTCTCAGAATAATTAGAAAAAAATCATGGGTTTTTGCCATCATTTTAAATGGTCAAATCCCAAGTCTTAAGTTCCAACACCAATTTTTAGTGGAGTAATTGGGTCATTCCATATGAACTCAACCAAAGTCTGGAAATCTCCCATAGTGACTGACTGGAATTTGGCTAAAAAAATTTGTACTGGTACCTTAACATATATGATGAACATGTGCAAAATATTTTGTCAAAATTCTCAAGGGTTTTTGTGCTGTGGCTCTTCAAAATAGGGTGGTATACCCCATTTTTGACCCTCACGAATCGTGTATGTTGAAGAACAGCCACATTTGGATGCCAATATCTTGGGAATGAAATGAGTTGTGAGTTTGAAAAGTGGTATAGTGTGTAACTAGCACCCAGGCTTTCAGGATCTGTCATCAGAAAAGTCTTATCTCCTCTAGTTTTTGAGATATTGGCCTCCAAAGTAGTGGTTTTGTTATGTGCGAAAATGAAAATTTCAATTTTCAGGGGGCAACTGTCATGCTACAATAAATCACAACCGTTTATTGTCATATGGAATGACCCCTGTAGCATTTGGTAAACCTGCCAACTTGCTTGTAAATGGCTAACATGTTGTATTATAAAATAAAGCCTAAAGGATCACAAAAATTGCAGAACTGCAATTCATTCATGGGTGCCGAATAGTCAAGTAATATAACAATGTATGCAAGTATTTTCCCATAAACTGTGAAAGGTGAGGCAGTCATGAGGGAATTAATTTCCTCATGGCTCTTGAATGAAACTCAAATTACTCCTACCAGTATTGCAGACTGAAAAGGCAGATGCTCAAGGATCTTTTGAACATTGATTCTCTCGTAAAAAGGCATGGGAATGGCAGAGATTTCAGCTACAATATCAATTTTCATTTTAACATAAAATCGTACTTCCACATCCAAAAACTGAAGACTACATCATGCGTTATTAGCACCAGCATATACAAGTAGACTCCTGAGAAGTAATCTCAGCAATTGAATTCATAATTCCCAAATTTTTGACAACCCCACTCAGTCATGTTATTAGGCTGACACAGCATGGAAATTAAAAATGCCAGAATTTTTCTAGAACGAGTTGGAAACACATGATGAATTTTTTACTGTTTATTGCCCTTATGGAAAAGCTGCTCCAAACATTTTCTCCGATTTTTTTTTTTTCCTGCCGTGACCAAATCATGCCCTGAATTTACAGAATTATTGGGCATTTTTTTTTAATCATAAGAATTATTAGATACAAGTTACTCCTAAACTAGAGACAGGAGATGGATTGGATTTAAGGGCCAAGTGTGCTGTAGCTGCTGAGGATGAGGCTGCAATATGAATCCCTGATTATGCATACTTTAGTCAAGGGTACCAACTAAAAATCTAATAAAAATTTTGGTTATGTAACACTTGTCATTTTCAACAGCCTATGACAGGAAAATCCAATGAGATATTTCAAATCTGACTGCAAATACATACATTTCAGGAAATTTTACTAATGTGCAGCCATTGATATTAATTTAGCCGCACTGAGAAGTCTATTTGTACCCCTTCAAAAACGCTTATAAGTCATTGCCACGTTTGTGAGTGACTAGACACTGCCTCCTTAAATTGGCAATTACTCCATGAAAAACTGGAGCTTAAGATTTGGGATTTGACCATTTGAAATGATGGCAAACATCCATGATTTTTTTCTAATTTTTCTGAGACGATGTGGTGTAAACTTTCTGAAAACTGGTCCATTTGGAATGGAATGACCCTATTGGACTTTTCTTGGTATGACCTCAAAGCTTCTGTGACCCCCAGTTTTGCACAGAGGGATGTTGGGTCATATTGTGAGGATACAGGCCATTGGTTCTGCCAGAGAGACGGGGAACAGGGGCCTGGGTGCTTCTGCTTCTGAGGGTCTGGTATAGAATTAATACAGATTATTGCCTTTTCCACCAATTGTAAACTCAGTGTTCTCGAAAAACTCTTCTGTTAACATAGCATAACCTTATGCAACAACCCAATACAAACTCCATACAGCTGCAGGCTCCCTTTCCTGCAGTACAGCAGATTGGAGCAATGTGGAGGCTGCTTCCCAGTTAAACGGCATCGTTCTGCATTCCAGCCGCCATATTGCTACTGCATGACGGCTGATAAAGGGAGTAGGCCGAGGCGGGACAATAGGAGTTTACTGAGGGGGATTGGGCCCCCAGCTCCTCCTTAATGGCTGTGGTGTGGCCTCAATTCTTATGCTAAGGAGTCTGATTCAGGGCCTTCGCCACTTCCCTGGGCCGGTCTTCTGGAATTCCGGAATTTGGCGGCCTCTGTGTCACGGGGTCGCGGTTCTGAAGCCGCTGCGTGTGGGAGCTTCCTGCCGGAACATAGCCGTTCCGTTTGAGCAGTAGCCTGCTGAGCACCGCTACGCTTTTTATCGTAAAACTTGTTTGAGACCCAGGCGGCAAACTCCTCCCTCTAATGCCCAACACCTGCCGCTCAGCCCTCTGTGTGGGGCCTGTTGGGTCAGACAAGGTTACTGTCATATTTTTGTCTAGGATTTTCTGTTCTCTTGTGCTGACCTCATACAGTGTACCCCTCGAAATGCTTGCAGGGATTTAGAGATTGACAATGGGCACCATTTAATCATTATTATTGGATAATCAAAAGTAACACATTCTTCTTACTGTGCTTAATTTTTGGGCTCCCTCTTGCACCTGTTACTGTGTTTTACTTTCTGTCCTATACTGTGTCCTGTGTGACATTTACACGTGTGCAAGGTCTTTACTCTCCTGTCTATTAGCCCCCTCCAGAGCCCGTATATTATCCTTCTCTATCCCCTATCAGCCATGAGCTGCTTCTGTTATTGGCTAAAGCCCGGTGTTTGCTTGTGTTAGCCTGTGAATGATCCTGTTGAGTGGTAATGTAATGTAAAGAGGGGGTCGTCTGTGGTGCTTTAATGCACCTCTAAGCCCTCTAATTGTGCAGTCTAGGCCTGCAGGTGCCAAGCAAGGCTTTGCGCTGCCGATCGATCGGTGAAAATAACACGACCTGTGCGGCTCGGCTCAGGGCTTACAGTCTGGGGCACAATTACTGGCACCCTTGGTAGAAATTAAGATAAAAAGGCATAATAAACAACACCAATAATTATCCTTATTATTTTGTTCCGGCATATAGGGAACTACTGTATACACTTTTGTTTTTGTATATTTATTTTCATGTTTTTTTTGTGAGTAGTCTCATTTTTTCTGTCATTTTATTTGGCCAATTGAACCAAATGCCAATATCCTGACTGCATGCTGTAAGGTGGCTTTTATCTTGTAAAATGTATGGTTTTAAACTGCAGTGCAAGAACCTCATTCATTGGTTTGGGTTGAATGTAGTACCACTGGTTTTCTAGTCAGGGATAAGTCTGTCTGGTCTGAGAGGGATAATTGGCTCACTGGATTCTTGGTTACTTCAGTCAAATTTCTGCAAAAAAACTGGGTTTTGTCGAGAGCTAGATTTCTCAGCACTGTGTCGTCGTAGTCGGCGTCTTTGATTGGCCTTTTCATGAGCGGATTTCAGAAGCATAACGAATTGGCCTCTAAAGTGTGGGAAGCTCCTTTTACCCATATGGCCCTATGGATGGCGGTGTTCCCATGTCAGCAGCCAGCCCTCCACCGGTCAGTGTGTCCGCGACGACTGCTGGGCCACCAAGCCATCAATCACGGGCCGTCTCCAGATAGATGTTCTTGGTCTCCTTCGGAATTTGTCACACCACTGGATCTTTCCAAGTTCCTCTCTAGAATTATCTGGGCCCTCAGGAATTCCTTTGTTACGCGCAATCAGGGATCCTCTATGGAGTCACAGGGCTGCTTGGAAAAAATCTATTTAATTTCCGATTGCATTTGCAAATTATGGCTGTAGCCTGTCCCGCGACCTTTGCTATATTTGTGTTGAGCCAAAAGGAATCCAATTGCAAGTTAAACACTGGTCAAACGTATATTAGTTTTTCGGTTTTTCCCAGTATAGGTGAAGCCTCTCTTGGTCTTTCTGTGTAGAGTGTGATTGTATTTCAGAATTTGTCCCAGGCTGAGCAGTTTTGGGTCCTCTCCCTGTACAGAACTTACTGGGATTCAGTGCTTGTGATCTGGTGCTTCCGTGGACCTCTACGTGTTCAAGCACTATATGCTCCATGCAGTAAACCAGCGATTTCGTCCATGGACTGCAACGGCTGATGCATCCAAAAATTCACAACCAAATTTACCAGGAGTGTAGTTGTTTTAAATGGAGCAGATGGTCTATGTTATGGGTGCTCACCTGCCAAAGTTGCCAGTTGAGGAGACGATCTCGGCAGCCACAGATGTAGCCTGCTGTAGAGTTGAATTTGCCTTACAGCGAACCATGATTAAGAGTGTACCTTAAAATTTACCATTAGCATGAATTAACATAGCTTCCTATGAGCATGAGGTTGTGGACATTTCTTATTCTTCAGGTAGTCCACTGCAACCTTACTGAAAGAGCACTGTAAATGTAGAGAATGGCTGATGTTCACTATCCGGAAGTTAAATGCTTCTTTTTAAAATCAAAATGTTGGAAAGAAGAGGAGCCAACACCGATCTGTTGAACTTTGTTTACAGATGTGACTACAGTGATTATTTATTGATCATAACAACTATATCAATTGTAGTACTATGTTGAGTGGTACTGGTTAATGACAGAACAAACATATTTTGAAGTTTGAAAACACTGCTAAAATGATAGCATGTACTAATGATAGCCTTGTCTTCCAGTCAGTGTACTGATGTTGTGGATTGTTTTTGCAAAAACATTTTTTGGCGCATATTTCCGCTAACGAAGAAGTGCTGTCTGAATTCGGTCCATTATTGCACTCATTGCTTCCCTACTTCGTGCAACAGTGAACGAATGACATGGGGAACAATTTTGAACGCAGCTAGAGTTTTTCATTTGTGTTTAATTTTGAGGTTAGCATTAGCGTGAGGTTACCATGAAATTTGTCATTAGTGTGAGTTAACCGTGGAGCTTACTTTGGAGTTTACTATTAGCAATTGTTTACGGCAATTAAGTTTACCATTAACACAAATGTTCTGTACAGTTTACAATTGGATTGAGTTTCCCATTATTTCTCATTAACATGAGCTTAGAGCGTGTATGTGTTCGGCGTTGGACAGGCGTGCTGCATGAGCATTTGGGATTAGCGTGGTTGTTTCTTAGTTACCTAAATGTTCCGCAATACGGGAATATAACGGCCTGAGGAGCAGGAGCTGCGACATTCTGTACTGCAGACAGCGTCCGTCCCTGGGTGTTGTGTGTGATGCTGTTTGTTCAAGTGTTTGGATGAGAGGCGTGGGAACAAAGCAGGGTGAGAATTCTCACATCACGGGCCCGGCTCTGCTGTTCAAGCTGGACAGCCGGGGTGGCGGGGGCTGGCCGGGGGGTGAAAGGTTGTGGGCTGCATGTGACAGGGTGCTGGTGGGTCAGGGGCCCACAGAGGTACCGATTGGCCCTGCTTTCACTGAGACGAACGCTGGAGGCCCGGCTGCTGTGCTGGGCTGTGGTGCTCTTTCGCTCTCGTAATCCCTGGGGGTTTAGATTAGGGTTCTAAAGAAAGGACCCCATATTCTTAAAAATACAAAGGTTTATTTGAACAGAATAAAACCATACATACCTGTACACATTTTACAAATTGCAAAGGACAAAGTACATTGACAAAACATTTGCATTTACCATGTTCCGTGTAAAATCTTAAATAAAGTCAAATAAAACGCCACTTCTGAAAGGGTGCATAAATAACCTGGTGTGGTTGTTCCCTTTTAATTTTCACTTGAGGCAACGGTCAGTTGGTCTCCTGCAACTTATTGTTTTGGATTATTAAATCATGTTGACAGAGTTATGTCAGTAAGACACGCCTTTTCTGATTGATCTCTTCTGTTTCTGACAAACTAATACCTGTACATTTCTGTTATTTTTAATTATTCTCTAATTCACTTGTGTCAGACACAGATTTAACTGCGACAGGACATATCTGAACATTGAAATGAAGAGAGTTGGTCCTCTGTTTCCGGTTCATAGAATTGTGTTCTGAATATATATGTTTCATCACTCAGTGGCGACACTGCTTTCCACACAACCTTTTCTTCTTATTACAAAAGGCAAGACTAACACATTTAAAATGATAAATAGTTAAATTCAACTGCAATTTACAAACAAACAATAAACAGCACAATTTTCAACAAAGAAAAACTCAAACCAAAAAAACTATACCATCTGAAGTCAGAACTGAGCTGCACTGTCAGTGTTCCCATTTGTGTGAAAGGCACAGAGTGTTTAGAGTCATCTGTGTTTTGATCAGGTGACCCAATGGTGTTCCTCTTGGGCTTCTAGAGTCTCTATGGTTGGAAGTTTTGAGGCCGGATCTTCATCTCCACACGCTTCAGGGAGTAGTTGGGCCCATGCCAGCCGTACCAGGTGATTCCGTCTGTGTTCCCGGTGTGGTCGCCATAGCGATAGAACACCCCATTCAGGTTTGAGTCGGTGCAGCAGTTGTACCAGTAGCCTCCTGCAGGGGAGAGACCACAGTGGAGGACAGTGAGCACAGCGCCATCGTATGCTGAGGATGCAGTATTACACCAGTGCAGTGTGGAGGTCTGCAATTAGGACCCTTGGGATCTTGTGTGTTTGGGACAGGAGCGCGCGCGCGCGCGCGTGTGTGTGTGTGTGTGTGTGTGTGTGTGTGTGTGTGTGTGTGAGAGAGAGAGAGAGTAGAATCTAAGATGACTTAAAAAAAAAAAAAAAAGAAATTTATTTGAATTTCTTCTTTATTTCCAAAAATACAGGAAATAGTATGAAGGTGGATTCAGTGCGCAGACGTGCTTTATGTACAGAGGGAATGACTCCATTTTTGCTCTCGTTTCCTCAGACTTACCTTTGCGCAGGTGAGCGCAGTCGTCTACACACTTGTCGTTGTCCTTGCTCTTGGTGCTGAAGTTGGTGTTGTTGTGGTAGCGCAGGGAGTCCTGCCCAGCATTTCCACTGTAGCCCCAGATGAACAGCTTGAAGCTGTTGAGTTCGTTGCTGATGGTGAATTGCTTGTACTCTGCATAGCGGATCTCGCCTTCCCAGTCCTAAACACACACACACACACACACACACTGGTTTAAACAAAGCTGTACAGTCTCCTGTTAACCCCACTAACAGCTGGTGAAGTCATGTATGTGTCAGTGTTCCCTGTTTTGTGACGTCATGCCAGTGTGTGATGGTCCGTGCCCCAGTTTATCATCAGTTTTACTGCCGTGACAGAGGCCAGTGTTCATGCTGCTGAAAACAAGCCTTCAGTCCAGATCTTCTATGACTGCTCTCTCCTCATGTTGTTGCATGAGGACTGGAGAAGTGGTGTGAACACAACTGCTAATGGGGATGTATCAGTTTGTGCGGCAGTTTTCAGCTCTGGGGTTCTTTAGCTTCTGAAAAAATAATCCGTTCAGAGGCCAGTGGTCCTTGGATATGTGCAGGCTGGGGTATACTGTGTGTGAGTGTATGTATTGCACACGTGTGCAATGTGTCCAGTGTTTGCACCAGTGCTCTGGTGTTGATCCCACACTCGCCCCTCAGTTCCCTGGCCCGTACCTCCAGCTCGATGTGTAGTGTGGTGGGCTGCCTGGTCAGGCGAAAGATGTTTTCGTTGCCGAGCCAGAAGTCGCCGCGCACGCTGCCGAAGCCCTTCTTGTACTGCTTCCAGTCCCGATCAAAGGACATCAGGCCCACCCTTCTCCTCTGGATCACTGTCCAGCCGCCACCGTCAGTCTCCATATCGCAGAACACCTGTGGTAGGGAAGGGGGCCATTCAGGTCCAGCAGTATGTGTGTGCTTGTGTGCGTATGTGTGTTTGTGTGTGTGTGTATCTGTGCATGCGCATGCGTGTTTGTGTTTGTGTGTGCTCGTGTGCATATATATGTGTGTGTGTGTGTGTGCGCGCGTGTGTGTGTGTGTGTGTGTGTGTGTGTGCGCATGTGTTGGGTGTGTGTGGGGGTCTTCGCCTTCACTGTGAAGGGGGGCTCACCTCCAGCTCTGGGGTCCCCAGGAACCCGTCGGCGGGCAGCTTGTACTCCCCAGAGATCCTGTAGTTCCTGCTGTACAGCGAGGCACAGTCATAGATGGCATCTGGAAAAGGACATCTCTATTAACACTTCAGGGTTTGG
Source organism: Gymnothorax reevesii (assembly GCA_029721435.1). NCBI lineage: Eukaryota > Metazoa > Chordata > Actinopteri > Anguilliformes > Muraenidae > Gymnothorax > Gymnothorax reevesii. The sequence goes on from CM056585.1 coordinate 40,182,764, forward strand.
GATGACACAGGGACAGCGGAATGTTCTGAGCATTCTAATCACTGCTGGTGCACGAGTTCTAGAACACTAGCTGAACTTTTTATGGAAACATTCTAAAAACCTGCTTGTTACAGGGTTAATGTTTGCATTATTTGTACTCAGTAACTCATCCAAGTGCATTTAACACATCAACTAAGCTGCAAAGTCAAAGTAGACTGTCGATGAGTTGGCATATAATAGTTGGGCAGTGTCATTGCATGTGCTTTCAATGGGGCAGATTTGGTCTTTGCAAATGTTTGAACTCATGTCTCAGTGGATCTTAGGTATTCACAGATAGTTCCGCATTGTGTGGTATGTTTGTCATTTTAATAAAAGAAAAGTCTCAACCCTGAAAACCTCATTCGGCCTCCAAATTGGGCATTAAAAAAAGCCCTGCGTCTTATTTAGCCCTTGCTGGTGAAGCACTCTGGCGGCTGTCTGCATTTCGGTGAGAAATTAGTAGCCCTCTGTGGTGGGAAGACCTTTGATGTCAGAATGACTGACTTTAATAGAGCAGGTCTTCATGACCGAACACATGCGCACGGAGTTACGAGGTTCAGATGGAGGCATCAATTCTGACGTCTGCTCGTCCGCCGAACAGCCGCTCGCGCTGTAATCTGTGCCATTACCACACGGCTACCAGCTGTCTGTTGCCCCCAGATCTGCGCACTGATTACTGCTTTTTAAGTCTAAAAATATGTTTATTGTGTTCCCAGGCTGAAAACATGCCTGCACTGGGAGATGCTTTGAATTTCTCTCAAACCGATCTAGCAGAGTGATTAGAACCCCCTTCCACCAGACAAAGATTTTTTTTTCTTTTTTTTTTTTCCAAAGACTTCTCGCGGCATTCCAGTGCAGTAATTTTGAATTTTAAGTTTGCGTTCCTTTCCCCCATTAAAAAAAAAAAAAAAACTTCCACCTCAAGAAAAGACCCTTTTTAGACAGTCCGCACATGTCTGTTAAAGGAGAGAGCGTGACTACAGAAATTCAAAATATGCTCTGCTATTCTCATTACCAAATCTGTAGTTAAGCTGTCACCATGATCACTACCATCTTCTGAGAAAAAGGGGGGGGGGGGATGGGGTCGCATCCCCTGCAATGTGAAATAAGTGCGGTTTCTGCTGAGAGCCAGGGGCAGCAGGTTGTGCTGTTATGGTGTGGAGGTGGAACAGCTGAGGGGCAGCTGCATGTCGGCGTTTGTGTGGAATTTCTCTCAGCAGTAGGTGTGCTGAATGAGCCCATGTGGCAGTGAGGGGGGGTTATGAGTTTAAATCAGAGACAGAGTCAGGTGCTGGGCTTCTGAGCTCTTAGCAGCGCCGTGGCAGTGTTCGCGTGGCGGTCCGATTTGTGGGCTGGAGATGGCTGCATTGGTGAGAATGGGGTCAACAGGGGTCGGAGTCACTCTGCGTCTTCCTCTGACCTGTGACACGCTGTGGGTCGACCACCCCTCTAGTCCGCAGACGTGAGCCCAGCTAATCTGTCCAAGTGAAGTAACCGTGGTAACGGGGGAATGTGAAATGGCACTGCTTCGGTGTGTTTAGCTGTCTTTGTGAGATTTTAGCATTATATTTACGGTCTACGGCCTCATCTACTTTTCATCCAGTGTTTTTTACCGTTTCAGTAGTAATTAAAAAAAAAAAGCAAATGAGCTTTCAAGGATATTAACCCTCAAAACCACAACACAAAAATCTTCTACGTTTTTATCTATGGCGGCTGTTGTAGTTTTTGCCGCATACGCCTGTCGGTCACTTCCTGTCTGTCCTCTTGCGCACTGATTCGATGGACGCGTTCTGCCCTGTTCCTTGAGATCCACCTTCCAGTGGAATTTCTCTGTGTTTTTAATCTCACCTCTGTCAGGGGCCAGTAATCTCACCGAAAAGACAAGTGGAGTCAAGTTTGTCAGATAAGCGTTGAAGTGAAAACCAGCGAGAGGGTAGATCTCTGGGCTCAGGGCTGTTAAGCGTTACATTTAAAGGTTAGCAGGCGCAGTAGGATGGAGTGCCGTAGAGCGGTGGGGTTTGGTTGTGGTTAGTGTGCAGGTGGGGGAGAGGGGCAGCGGGAGGCGATTGTGGCGGCAGCGCGACTCTTACCTGCGGAGGTTTGGGTAAGCGACTGCGAGGCCTGCAGCTGGATGATGTCGACGCGGTTGTTGATCTCAGAGTACTTGCTCTCGGCCTCGGTGACGCGGGCCTCCTGCAGCCGGTTCTGCTGATCCAGGTCTAGCATCTGCCGCACCACCACCTCCTGCTTCCTCGTCAGCTCCTCCAGCAGGCTGCTGAGATTGGCCACCTGCACCTTCAGGGCCCGCACGTCCTCGCAGCACGCGCCCTTAGCGTTAGCTTTTAGTGCCGACGGCTTCTTCCGCGGGGCCTGGGCCCCGACGCACCCCGGGGCGAGCAGCAGCGACAGGGCCAACAGCCTGAAGAACACACTTGCTTCCATCGTGCAGTCTGAGGGGGGGGGACAAACGCCGGGGACTGCGGTCCTCTCGCTGCTGTGTGGTAAGGGGGGTGGGCTGGCTGGCGAATGGCACGCTGATGGTGGAGCTTTTCTGAAGCGGCGTTCCAGGGGGGCGATGGGAAAGAGTCGTGGTCACAGGAGTTTTGCCTGAGTTTCTTTCTTTCTCTCACTCACACACTCTGACTGTTTTTCCTTCTGCTGTCTGTCTGTGCTGAAGACCTGGAAAGCCCGGCAGCACCTTAAATACCTTTACATTTTCGCCCGCCCCCTCCGCCTCACATGGGCCGGCCCCTGGATTAGGGCCCTGCCCAGTCCCCCTCACAACCGTCTATTACTCTCCATCTCTTTCTCTCTCTCTCACTTTAACTCTCTGCCCCACTCCCTCCTTCCCTCTCTCTCTTTCTGTCTCTCTCTCTCTCTTTTTAGGTGTTGACAGAGTTTGGTGGGACAGATTGTTTTCTTTCTCTGTTCATTGATCACAATGGGGGGTTTGAGTTTTTTTGGGGGGGCGTTGGGGGGGCCAAACCCCTTGCCGGCTGTAAAGGTCCTACGTTTTAAGGTCTTTAAAACTTTGGCAGTAAACCTGGAAATGACCTAATGTGGGGTTATATTTATCACCCCTATTTTAAGCACAGGAGGGTCCGATGTGGACCACTATGCCACAGAGTTTGGGAATTTTTCTTTGAAAGCTGTCAGAGAAACCGCTATTTTACTCTCACATACCTGTATATGTGCAGTAAATGTCCTCTTTAGAAATATATTTTTCTGGTTTCCTCACTATTGAATGTGCAGTGTTTGGGGTAATTGTCTTTAACAGATTGCCAAGAGCTTGTCATTTCATGATGTGTCGAGTCATGAGGAGTTCTATTTAACTACAAAACAAAAGCTTCTGAATAAATTCCCGTGTAATTCTCATGAAAAGAACTGCTATGAAGTGTAATTTTAGGACCATTTGTGCTTGCAGTTGTTTGCGTAATTTTTTGAGTGGCGGTTTCTCATTCACTGCGTGGTGGCTTTAAGCCATTGTCACAGTTTTAGGGAAAATGATTTATGGCGAGTGGGCATGTTCTTTCTCACCTGAGTTGCACGATTACCTGTGACACCAGTCGCTTGGTCCCCACCCATGTTATCTTTGTCTACAGCTGTTTGTGCCTATTACATCTGAGGTAGTGAAACTGGAGGTCAATGAGCCTGTGAAACACTGTTTTTCTGAATGCAGAGATTCGCCGATTACAGTAATATTGGCTCACGTGGGTGACAGAGGGGTGTTTTGTCTGGGGGAGGTCCATGCAGGGAGGTCTGAGCTGGAGGAATCTCCTTGGGGACTTCTGCGCTTTTCTGTTTTTATTGGGCTGTATGGAAAAACCACAAGGTCCTTAGCAGAAGAACACAGGCTGTTAAATCTCTCTGTTCCCTCTCCCTCTCCCTCACGTGTGAGGCTGTGTGGAAGTTGGTCTTTCTGTGGAATGTGATGTTGCGGGTGAAACACGGATGAGGTGTTTCATACTTCCTTCCGAATACTGTATATCCCTCACCATGATACCCGGCTGCTGCCAAATGGGCACGCTCCGAACTTGCTCAGAGAATTATGTTCCTCGCAGAAACGCGCCTGAGTGGCCAAGCCGTCATGATTGCGTATTATTGTCATAGTACAGGAAATTCCTCCTTTCCAGTAAGTACAGCATCAGTCCTCTAGGCTGTGTTTCCAGTAGTAGCTTTGCTTTTGAGCCATTCAGATGAGTCAAACTGGCCTGAGTCAGAAATGCTCCTTGTAAAACAGATGGAATTCAGTTCACTGCTGAGGACATGCGGTGTATGTGGCCTAATTTGCAGGGCTGTCCAGCGGGTAATAATGAGCCCCTGGCAGCGCTCGTTCGTAAGCTGGTTAGCTTTGACGGTGACTCTATCGTGCGCGTGAAACACGCTGTCAAATGTGCACAGTGTAACTGTGAGACATGGTGGCTTCTACCTAATCCAGAAGGTGTGCACCAATGTGGATGGACTGATGAGATGGAACCCTGCTGGTGAGTCCCACCTCTGACTCCTCAAAGGGGGTCCTGGGGCTCATCTGAACTCAAAGCCGTCCCACTTCAGTGTTTTTGCATTTTTTGTTTTGTGTGTCTTTTTTGGTCAATGTCCTTGGAGCGAAATGTCTGGCAGGTGCAGTTTGGATGGCTTTTGTATTGTTTCCTGGATTGCTGTCCGTGAGTGTTCCCTCCAAATTACCGGGAGGCCTTTGGAGTTTCTGCACACTAACAGCTTCTGTGTTCCTGGGATATTCATTTTGTGGCTGTAAGGCTTGTCTGAGGGAACAAAGCGCTAGCTGGAGTGAAATGTGATGTTTCAGTGAGGCCCTGGTTCATGATTTTTTTACAAATCACAATAGAGTGGTGAGAACAGGCTGTGCTATCAGTCTCGCCATTTGCCTGTCACTAAACTGACCCTAACACTTGAGATACTTCAGGATTAGATGATACGTAGCACTGCAACAATCTCTTGAAAACTCCCAGAATTTCTGCCTCCATGACACAACCAAACAAGCTATTCCAAATCTTCAGAAAAAGAGATATAGGCCAAAGTTCAAATACAGCTATGCTGGCTGATATTTGAAGTCTTTCCAATGGGCCGGATTTCCAATCGGCATGCTTCTGAGTTTTGCTGCCACCTGGCAGTGGAATGCAACAACACCCTACATCAGCCAACAAAAATAACTAATGAACGGAGTTGCCTTGGTGTGGCGGAGGTGCTGTGCTCTCTGCATGCTCTTGTTCTTATTTTGAACCTCCCTGAAAGTAATCCTTTTATATGTTTTTATTTCCTATATGTAGAACGTTACAGTGAGATATATTGATTTTCATATGCAAAGTTTTCACCAACTTCTGGATTCTGGATAAATCATCCTGAATCACCGTAGCAGACTAAATTAACATTCAAACCTCCCTATTTTGTATCCCGACTCATTTAATTTTAATATTTCGGTCAGGGTCGTATAGATGAGGAAGAGCAGTGGCCCCAGCACAGATCACTGTGGTACACCATGTTCATAGTTCCTTCCAGATGTGAGCTCTCTGACCACTACGCTTTGCATTCTATCCTGTATCCCTGTTTGATGTTGCCCTTGGCTATTAGAATGGTGCCAGCATGTGGATGACTTTGATTGTCGATAAAAGTGTCTAATGGCAGGGGATTTGGGGGTGGGTTAGTGAGTATTTGTTAAGAGAGCACAATCTCTTGCCATCCATGTTGCAACAATAATGTCCTGTTTATTTATCTTCACAACCAGTTATGATGATTAGATCCGAGATACATGTTCTAGGTTGAAAGGCCTGGACCGACCCAGTCCTCTGACTCCTCGAACAATGTATTTTATGTAAACAGTGAACCTTGGCCCTCCCAATTCATCTCTGGCAGTCCATCTCTGTGTTTCTGGCATGTGCATTTTTTAGTATCAAGATCCACGGGGTTTTTATACTTTAGACTTGTTGACAAACTTCAGAAACAAAGGAACAGTGTCTCCAAAAACTAAAGGATTACTAATACCTCATTTTTTGTTTATTTTAGGTATATCTCATAAGCATGAGTCACCCACATCACCTCGGATGTCGCCAGTCAGACATGAGCAGCTTAATTGACATTCAGCCATTGGATGTTATCCTGAATACTTTTCTTGGCTTTGTCTGGACCAAAGTATATTTTCCTTTCATGACTGCTATTGGGAACATATCTTATTCCAACTGGGCCGAGCACAGCATGTTCTCTCGTGCCTCAGGTGCATGTCTGCTTTGGACAGAAAGGAAATTATTTACTTGTGATTAATATCTGGCTTCGCAAGTTGAAATCACTCTGAATATGAGATGTTTATTCTATGGCAATGGATTTAAAGATGAAAAACTCTCTGTGGCATGGGCAAATAACATCTGGTTTCACACAGTCAGGATCGATCTTGTTGGGTGCCTTTACATGTCAGAATTCTGGCATTCCCATCATAAAGATCTGAATGTGTTTTGCTGGGGTTTTTAGATTCATAATGATGGCAGTGCTGGCAACAGTCTTGTTGCCTTTGGCCAGTGATTTTAATTCATTGTTTCATACTTTTAGGGATTAGGAGACTGTCTGATGGAGGCTTTCTTGTTTAGTACAGCTGGTTGCCCTGGGATGCAGCATTCTCCTCTGTCTTTAACAGCTGGTTTTAGGGCTGGTGTCCTTTCTGGCAAAGATCAGTAAGTGTTAGTTTCCCTGTGGGGAGTTTACTGTCGTGCAGTGTCTGTAAATGGAGTGCCCCAGTCCCTGCTGGCTGGTGTCCTGTCCTGGAGGGCCACAGTGTCTGCAGGTTTAACTCCTGCCCTGGAGGGCCAGCACGATGGCTGCAAAGTGACTGTAATGGCCCCATTGGTAAAGATGTGCTTGTTGGCTTTAGGATACCTGCGGCTCAGAGTTAGGATGCAGAGGTGATCTTCGGGTTGCTCTGATGGGTCTCACCACCACCTTCTCAATTTTGCTAATTTTTTGTATGCAGCTGTATAAATGTATATTACTGACAAATCCGAAATTTCAGATCATTCGGACCAAAAATTAATTTTTGGTGAATTATTTTCTAAGGGTACAGTCCATCAGTTTTTTTGTCAGTTGACATTTTTCTTGTATTTAACATGGCATAACTTTTTTTATTATTACACCTATAGCTTTGAAAGTTTGCATCTAAGCTAATCTTATACTGCCGAATCAGAAAATGCAGACCATTTTACTTCATCTTTCTTGGTTGTGGAGCTATGAGGACACCAAAAGTGCCTTTTGTTCAGTCAGTTCCATGTTTAGGTCCCCAAAGCACCCCCAATATAAACCCTAGGCTCTCTGGTATTTTTTCCATTCATTTGCATCTGCTAAATATAAATCAGGCTGAATTCATGAGTACCATGAGTACAAAGCTATGGGTGTAATAATAAAAACATTATGCCATGCTAAATGCAAGAAAAATGTAAAGTGACAAAAAAAACCCCAAAAAACTGACGGACAGTACCCTTCGAAAATAATTCACCAAAAATTCATTTTTGGTCCAAATGAGCTGAAATTTAGGATTTGTTCATCGCTAATGCATATTTCTCTAATGTGAAAATATGGAAGCAATCTATGACTACATGGTCACAAATGTTTTGTATATCTGATGTTTTGACATGGAATGACCCTGATGTATACTGTAAAACAGACAAGAATCAAATAGAATGAGTTTTGTTCATCCTCATTGGGGTTTCAGGTAAAGCAGCAGTTAGTTAAATGTGAAAGAAATTGAGAAAACAATTTGCAGAAATTATTTAAAGAAATTAAATCAATTCTGAAATTATTAAAATGTAACCATTTTGCGCAAGGAATTGCATAACCGCGTCCTTTTTCAAAACTTGTGAGCTCCCTCCTGGCAGATTCTATTCAAAAGAAGGCATCAGGCTGTCCATGTCCGTCCTGGCAAAATAGTAAATGACTTGTATTGATTTCCAAGTATCCCCAGCCTGAAATAATCCAATTATGGAATTGCACACCTGGTAAATGCAAAATATAAAAGCATAAATTATCAACTGTTCTTATTTTGAACCCTTAAAACTTCAGGAAGTTGAACAGGAGGATGGAAATTTTTCCCTCTTTTTTCCATTATTCAAAATAATGATGGGAATGTTATATTTTTGTCTGTCCTGGTTTCTAACGTTTGCAACTCTAACCATAAATGTTCCCTCTTTGACTGTTCAAAGAACACTCCTACTTAATATGCAAATGTATGCTTGGATCATTGAATCTTGTCGACTTCTCCAACGTATGTTCCGTGTTTATATGCCTAAAATCACGTAAAGTTTGCGAACTTGAGTCCGTCCAGAACCACTCAATAACGTTCGCAATTTTTTATTTGCTCACCTGACGACGAAGTCAGATGAGCTTATGTCATGGCCTGTTTGTCCGTCGTTCGTCGTCCGTAAACATCTTCTCCTCCGAAACTACTGGGCCTATGAAGCTGAAACTTGATAGGTACCTTCCTACCCATGAGGACACCGAAGTTTGTTCAAGGCGTTCCGATCCGATTTCAAACATGGCCGCCAAAATCACATAATTGCCCATCTGAAAGCTATTTGTGCACATATTCAGCTGAAATTTGCTATGTAGTTAGTACGTGGCAAGATTCATCACATATCATACGGCTTTTTCCGTATTTTGAATTTTGACCTTGCTTTGACCTTCAACTTCATACAACCCCTGTGAGTTACATTGAAATCTTTCAAAATCATCTTCTCCGAAATTACTTGGCCAATGAAGGTGAAACTTTACAGGTACCGTCCTACCTATGAGGACACTAGGTTTTGCTCAAGGCGTTTCAATCTGATTTCAAACATGGCCGCCATGGCGGCCATATTTAAAATCACATAATTGGCCATCTGAAAGCTATTTATGCACATGCTTGTGGCTAAGACATTCAACCTTAGACACATCCAGTGGAAACAGGTTGACATTTATAAATATGTGGGCACTTTTCCTTGTTGTGCATTTGTGAAGATGCCAACTGACCTACCTTCGAAATTGTTGCTCTTAGTGTATGTGAATTAGGAAATACCATGTAAATAGTTTCTCAATTTGCTAATTACATGAGGGAGATTACAGTAATGACAATATTACAAATATTATGTTATATTGTCTGCTTGTACTTCGTGGTGTACTAAAGTCGAAGTAACTATTGTTGATGTCTTCTCATGCTGATGATTCTGTGCATGATACACTGAATGCCAGAGAAATTTGTATTGGTACTAATTTCTTTGAATAAATTTTTTTATCGATGTTTTAGCTTTAGTGTTGTAATGGATGAGCAGCTGCTTAAGAGAAACCGTGTCAGCATCGACTGATGCTACAAACAACCACTTGGTGTCAATTTACATTGTGATAGGTGTGAAACTAGTTTGAGTTAAACTGCCTCTTAGACACCCGACTAGTTTGAGTTAACCTGCTTCTTACACACCTTTGAGTGGTCAGGTGAGCTACAGGGCCCGTGGCACTATTTTGATGTGCTTGCAGCGACGTGCTGCGGAAAGATGAGGAACGAACGCTGCTAGTGCATGCTCAATGGAATCACTGCTGTGGTCGTGTATTTTTCGGATCTTGAAGGTGCGTGTTGTCCAGTAAAATATTCACTTATTTTGCCCGTCCTTGAATCTTACGATCGCAATAAATAACGTTAGCAATACGAAGATACTGTTTGTGGCAAAATTGATTGGTTTTCAAGTTTAGTTTGATGTTTATAAGCTCTGTAAACAACAAGATTCGATGATCGTTGCCTGTCGCCAAGTGCTTGGGTATACATTTTGGCGATATGCACGTTCGTGTATTGCGAACTTTAGGTTATTTACATAACCCCGGTTCTCTGAGTAATATGAGTGAGATGTCTCACTATGGGATGCGTGCCTCGCTGCAGCCTCAGAAGCATTAAACTCATTACACCAATCCTGATTGGCTGGTGAACGTGTCCGTCCGCCCAGGTGGTGCACCCACCTTAAATAGTTCATGCGGACGGCACCATGTCATTCAAGATAAGCACCTCTTCTCACTCGCCCCAGCAAGAAGGGTTGTCTGGTGAGACATCTCACTCATATTACTCAGAGAACCGGGGTTATGTAAATAACCTAAAGTTCTCTTTCATAATATTTCGCTCAATGTCTCACTATGGGATTTCGTAGCTCCCGTATTGCCAGACAAGCTTATCCAGCGTCCACCAACCCACAGAGAAGCAATCTCTTCCAGGCAGGACAGCAGAACCGCGCGTGCCACACACGGGGCGGAAACATCCAGCTTATAAAAAAGGACAAACGTGAGAGGCGAGGACCAACTGAATGTCCTGAACAGAAACTCCTCTGAATAAGGCCCAGGATGCGGCCAAGCTCCGAGTCGAGTGCGCCCGCAGGCCCAAAGGCGGCTGCAAACCCCGACACGTATAGGCCAAAGCAATCGCTTCCACCACCCAATGGGATTGGTGCTGCTTGGTGATAGGTTTCCCTTTATGAGGATTAGCCCAGGAGACAGCTGATCGCTCCTCCTGAAACCCCTAGTCCTGTCCATGTACATGCGCACCGCACGGACTGGACATAACGCATGCGACTGCTGCTCCTCTGGTGAGGCAGCAAAGGCTAGAAGGTCAATAGGAGAACATGAGCCCACCACCTTAGGCACAAAAGCCAGGTTGGGCCTCAAAATCAACCTTGCATCTCCCGGGAAGAGCTGAGTGCATGACGGATGCACCAAAAGCGCATGGATGTCACTAACTCCCTTAGCTGAAGCCAGAGCCAGCAACAACACAGCCTTGAGAGACATGTGCTTCAAGTCTGCCCCCTCCAGTTGCTCAAATGGAGGGCCCTCAAGTCCCTCCAGAACCACAGCCAGATCCCACGGTGGCACCAGTGGTCTGGACACGGGGAGAAGCCTGCGCGCTCCCTTCATAAAACGGCAAACCAGTGGGTGCTGACTCGCCGTTCGCTTCCCAAACCCCACGTGACAGGCGGCGATCGCCGCCAAGTACACCTTAATCGTGGAGAAGGCTTTGCCTCTGTCAATCAGGTCCTGCAAGAATGGCAATATAGCACTCACCGGACACTGAAAAGAAACGTGGCCGTTCCTGTGACCCCACCCTTCAAACACCCTCCACTTACAGTCATACAAAGACCTAGTGGATGGGGCCCTAGCGTTTTGTATAGTGGAAATCACACGCTGTGACAATCCCACAGCCGAGAGACTGAGCCACTCAGGGGCCACGCACACAACGCCAGGCGTTCCGGGTGCGGGTGGAGGATCGCCCCCCCCCCCCTTGCGATAGCAGGTCCCTGCGCAGAGGGAGCTGCCAAGGCTGAGCGCACAGTAACCAATATATCTCCGCTAGCCAATGCATCGCCGGCCAATGCGGAGCAATCAATATCAGTGCGTGACCATGTTCCCTCACTCTGAACAGAGTGGAGGATATCAAGGCTAGGGGAGGGAACGCGTAAAGAAGCTCGTGCGGCCAGGCGTGCGCTAGTGCGTCTACGCCAAGGGGAGCATCCATGCCGCGCAGAGAGTAAAACAGCGCGCGCTGCACGTTTTCTCTCGCCGCGAACAGATCCACCGCGGCCCGACCGAACCGGGCCCATATCTGTTCCACAATCTCCGGGTGCAGAGTCCACTCCCCGTACACTGGCGCACCCCTGGACAACAGGTCCGCGCCTGTGTTCAAGACCCCCGGGACGTGCGTCGCCCTCAAGGAGAGGAGATGGCCGCAGCTCCACAGGATCAGTTTGCGTGCCAGTATGTGCAACTCACGGGAGTGCAATCCCCCCTGGCGGTTGATGTATGCCACCGTCGTTGTATTGTCCGTCCTCACCAGGACATGATGACCCATTAGAGATGGAAGGAAATGTTTCAGGGAGAGGAACACCGCTGAAAGTTCCAGAAAATTAATGTGAGACTGCTGGAGGCCCACACTCCAGCGGCCCCCCACAGACCGGCCCCCGTGAATTCCGCCCCAACCCGTCAGGCTGGCGTCTGTAGTGACCACCTTCCTGGACAGGACCGAGCCCATTGGGACCCCTTGGGTCAGAAAGGACGGGGCCCGCCAGTGACGCAGCGCCCTGGCGCACTCCGGTGTGACCAAGACTCTCCGCGCACCGTGACGCACGGGATCTAGCCCGCATGAGGCCACCCAAAGCTGGAATTCTCATGTGGAGGCGACCGAGACAGATCACAAGGATGGCAGGCACCATCAGTCCGAGTAACCGAAGACACAATCTGAATGGAACAGACCTGCTTGGATAAAAAAGCGCAAGGCAAGCCCTGAAAGCTTTCACCCGTTCCCCCGAGAGGCGCGCTGTGAAAGACACCGAATTCAGGGATAACCCCAGAAAGATTGCATCTTGCGCTTGGGACAGCATGCTTTTCTCCGCGTTTATCACAAAACCCAGATCGTGTGAGAATACGCATGTGCGCCCTGGCTTCCTGCTCCGATTGCGCCAAAAGCAGCCAATCGTCCAGATATGTGGCCAGACGGATGCCCCGCCGTCTCAGCGGGGCTATTGCTGCCTCCGTGCACCGCACGAACACCCTCGGGCTTAATGACAGACCGAAAGGGAGCACGCGATACTCGTAGCAGATCCCCTGGAAAGCGAACCTCAGATACTCTCTGTGGGGAGGATAGATTGGGATTTGGAAATGCGCGTCTTTCAGATCGACTGAAGTGAACCAATCGTTCTGACGTACAAGACGCAACAGGGATGCGTGTGTGAGCATCCTGAACTTGTACTTCCTGATATATTTGTTCAGAGCCCGTAAATCCAGGATAGGGTGAATACCGTTCCCTTGTTTGGGGACTAGGAAATGCATGGAGTAGAAACCACTCTGACATTGTGCGGGAGGGACGACACAGATTGCTCCTTTGTTTAACAGTGAGATAATTTCCTCCTGCAAAACACGAGCTGACTCTCCCTGAGCCTGGGAGTATATAACGCCGGCGAATCGCGGGGGGACAGCGGCGAATTGCAGCCTGTACCCCCTCGAAATCGTCCTTAACACCCAGGATGGGGCTGCCAGTGCGGCCCATCTCCCCCATCTGAGGGAGAGAGGTGATGTGCACAGCAGCCCTTCCACCACAATAGGGCCCAGCCGCGGCGCGGTGGCGCCTTCTTGTGGCGAAATGACAAGGCCCCTGGGCGGTGTGCTTATTTTGACAGATTTGGCTTTTTTTATTTTTAGCTGCGCCCTCGGCACTCGGCCTGGCTGCGACAGCGGGACACAATTTATTCTCTTTGAAAAAACTTGTGTGTATGTGCGTGCTTTTAGACATGAGAGGGGGGCAACCGCTAAACCCTCCGACGTCAAATGTCCATCCTTCCCGGCTTGCACTGGCACGGTCCGAGGCAGCTGGGAGATAGTGGCATGGGGAGCCCTCGGCACTCGGCCTGGCTGCGACAGCGGGACACAATTTATTCTCTTTGAAAAAACTTGTGTGTATGTGCGTGCTTGTGGACATGAGAGAGGGGCAACCGCTAAACCCTCCGACGTCAACTTTCCATCCCTCCCGGCTTGCACTGGCACGGTCCGAGGCAGCTGGGAGACAGGGGCATGGGGAGCCCCTGGGCGCGCGCCCGAAAGCCAAACAGGTGGAGCCGGAGAACGAGGAACTTCCAGCTGCATCACCAGTGGAGAGAGGGGGGGTCAGGCCACTCTCTTCTTTTTCCTGGCCTGGCTGCCGGCGGCATGCGCGGGTCAAGGCTGACTGAAAACGGTCCGACTTGGACGGCAGACTGGGGCTCCGGGAGGACACCGCTGACAGGGGGGGGTGAAGGTGCGCCGCCACGATTGGCTCCATCGGAGGCATGCGGAGCAAACCCAGGCTCTCCATCGCCTCATAATCGAGGGACGAGGCACCGGGAACTGGGCTCCTGCTGCTATAAGGGCGGTCTTTCCATGAGCGCGCAACCTCATCTAGCAGCTCCGGGAAGACGGGGAGAAGTTGTTTCATCGCACTCTTGGCCAAGGGCAACTTCTTCCCCTCGTAGCGGGATCTGGTGGTCTCAGCTACGACAACGGGCCAGGGGATGCCCAGCCAGGCAGCAGCGCGTTTGCACACGTTGAGCATGTCCGAGCTGGGGAGAGAAGAAGCTGGTGTGCTACTCTCATCTCCATCCTGAGAGGTGACAGAGGCCCGAGCAGCCAGAGTCGGGAGTAATGAAGACGTCGTCATCTTCTTCATCCTCTGATATGAGGAGTTCAGAGACGCCATCTTCATCGTCCCCATAGTCCAGTTCTAGGAAGTCTTCCTCACACGGGGGATCCGCGCTTAGGTCGAGCTGGGAGCCCCAGCTAGCGCTAGCCTCCGGAATTGCCACCGTAGCGACCGCCAAATCCTCTTTGCCCTGGGCGGCAGCGCCGTCGGAGGGGTGGAGGGGGTCAAATCCAGACAAGCTAGCCTGGCGGGCTAGCCGTCTGCGGAGACTTTTCGCCGTAAACACTGCGCAGTGTTGGCACGAGCTGGGAAGTTCGATAGCCATACGGGCGTGTTCCAGCCCTAGGCAGCTCGAGCAGACCTGGTGTGGATCTTTACTCGAGATCTTGTTCCCACAGCGACAGGGACGGGTCCCGGAGTCTCGTTGCCCCTTGGTATGGGGGTTTTTGGCTTCCATTCCTAGCTAGCTGGTGTGCAAGCCGGGAGGCGAGGCAGCTAGCTGGTGTGCTAACTTTAAAGAAAACCGAGAGGTAGCTAGTGTGCTAGCGCTCGGAGCTTGACGTGCCGTGGTGAGGCGTCGAGTGAAGAAAACCGAGAGGTAGCTGGTGTGCTAGCCTTCGGTGCTCGACATGCCGTGGTGAGGTGTCGAGGACAGTGCTGACCAAGCCGTGGAGGGCGGGAGAGCACCGAGTCCGGTCTGGTGCGACCGATGAAGCAACAAGGTATCCAAAGCTAGTAGCACCCGGCGACACAAAATCCGTCTGTGGACAGCTAAGCTAACCAGCCCTGGACGCGAGATATGCTCCGAGTGAGAAGAGGTGTTTGAATGACGTGGTGCCGTCCGCATGAACTATTTAAGGTGGGTGCACCGCCTGGGCGGACGGACACGTTCACCAGCCAATCAGGATTGGCATAATGAGATTAATGCTTCTGAGGCTGCAGCGAGGCGTGCATCCCATAGTGAGACATCGAGCGAAATATTATGAAAGAGAACGTCAGACTAGGACGGGAAGACTGCGTGTCTAACGTCATATGTGCACAGGCGCCTACGCCTATAGGCAAGTCAGGCATATGCCACCCCCCCCCACTTTGAGCAGTGGGGTGGCAAAACTACTATCCACCCCCCCCCCCCCCCACTTTTTTCTGCTATTTTTAAGTCGCAGCGTTGTTACATAATAAGTTGAATATATTCAGCATAATATTTAATTGAAACCAAATATAAATTAATTTTATTTGTATTTTAATAATCGTATTTGAATTATTGTTCACCCCGCAGCGAGGACAGAGCAGTCGCTGCGCTAATGCAACAGCAGAACTAGTCAGGGTACGTTATTCGCTGATACGGAATAAATCACCAACTAAAAACGGCAATTTGCCCAGCTAACACTACGCAGTTTATCGGTTAAGAAAAGGAAAAAAGTCTTTAAAGGAATGTTTCTCTTAGCCTGTTACCACTCCAAACATACTACGTCATTTACACAGCTTGTATGCAACTGAGATACTCATGCCACATATCGTCAGAAAGCTAAGATTCTTGAGATTCGAATGATGCCAACCATTTCAAAGTATAATCATCCCAGCAGCTTTAATCAACGCCCATGTCAGACCACAAACAAACAAACGAACAGTTACAAAACTGATGTGACTCACCGATGAAGCCCCCTAGTACTCTTCCAGTCCGACATATCCCCTCAAAAATGGTCTTGTTACATCCACGAAGTTCCAGTCAATCCAACCAAGTAAAGTTTTTAGTCCAAAACACACTATTATACCGGTAAATATCCATGAACAGCTGCTGCATCGTTTGAAATGAATCGGTGGTTATCCACAAAGTTCGCTGCATTAGTGGTCGTTGCTTCGGAACAGATTTAGACAGTACACAGCCATTTGCGCCAAAATGGAGTCTGCACTCTAACCTTTCGATTGACACCTCACTCGACCAGTTACGAGCTTCCCTGCCCTGTCTACAGCCTGCTATAGCCAACGAGTGCCTGTGTTGAAACGAAGCTCATGCCTCCTTTTTTTGCGTGTAGCCCGAGCAACCAGCAACCAATCAAGACGACGATTGTTGCATTATGACCCCAACGAAATTCTGGAAACGCCGATATATAGGTTGTTGGGGTGGCGAAAAGGCTGGCGCTGCCTATCGCTCGCGTAAGAGAATGGACAGAATATGGCTCAGCTGTGCGTAATGCGTGCTGTGCGTTCCGCAAAACAGAGCGAGGCAGAGAGAGATTTCCAGCGAATGTTTGATGGTTGTTTACGGAGTTTGAAAGAAAAAATGGCCAAAAGGTTGCGAAAAAAATCATTTTCAGTTCAGAAGCAGAGCTGTGCACTCGGCGTGCAAGTGATAGCTCAGGGGAAGAAATATCCGACCAAAACGGTGATGGAGGAAATGTTTCTCGGGGGAGATGACATTACTCTTGACAAGTACGCATCATATTATAACTTATATTTAATTATATAATAACATTACATTTATTATTATTATTATTATTATTATTATAATAAAATTACTTTACGTATTATTTGCATCTGTCACGGAAGGTGGAAGGACGTCATGTTTTCACTGGAGTTCACCGTCATGTTTTCACCGGAGTAATTCTGTGTTAATAATTACGGGAAAAGGATATTATAATATGATGCTGATATTATGATGATTATATTATTACCATATTACGCATTATTACCTCCGTTACCGAAGGTGGAAGGAAGTTATTTTTTCGCCGGCGTTGGTTGTTGTGGGAATTTAAATTTTCATCCCTGTAAGAAATCAGAGTGAGACAAAGTTAGTAAATAGGATCCATTTTACTATGTGCCACATAGGGTCTTCGTTACAGGCAAGAACGAAGACAAAGGAATCTCCCCTTTGCTTTGGATATATGTAAAAGCACAAAGTCAGAATCTCCTCCCCTTGGGGTTTATATGCACAAATTTGAGTTTATGCCTCAGTAACCTTTTAATTTTTTTATTTATCATATAATGTAAATAGTTTGCTATGGAAAGGTTATTTGTTTGTTTACCTTTCATGTAAAAAACATTTTTTTACATGACAGCACTTGTTTTGACTTTTATATGCACAAATCTGAGTTTATGCTTCAGTAACTTTTACTTTTTTTTATTGATCATATATTGTAAATATTTTACTGTGAGTTTGCTGCGTAAAGGTCATTTGTTTGTTTACCTTTCATATAAAAAAGCATTTTTTTTAACATAAAGGCACTCGTTTTGACTCTTATGTGCACAAATTTGAGCTTATGCATCAGTAACTTTTTTTCAGCAATATTGATAGTGAATCTGGATATGGGATTGGATTCCTCTAAGTGTCACCTTTCATTAGAGCCCAACATTATGACTGTAGGTTGAAGCGTTCAAGAGTTATGCCCTTTTATCCTAGGTATGTGACCATGGTTATCCAAGGGTCCTTTTGGGGTCTCCAAATGGCCATTTTTGGAAACGCCTAGACATGGCCTTAGAAAAACATGTGTAAAATGCTCATTTTCTGTAGGATTGTTATCAAATTTGAACTGGAACTAAGTAAGACTTCATGCTGTGGTCCCATTGTGTTTTTCAGCTAATAAGTCCCAGCTGCTCTCATCTACAGGCATCTGTTTGCAAAAAAAAATTTTGGCGAGAGTAAAACCCTTCTACTTCAGTGTGTTCCAGCTTGGATTACTCAATGACAGTAGCACTTAGAGTATTTCTTTTAGCTGGAGGAAAAACTTCGGAGTGTTTCCTTTCAAATGAGACCATAACCATCCATATAGTCCAAACGGTTCAAGAACAGCGTTCAATTTACTTTGGGTACGCTTTTCATAGGCATTTTTTCCAATTTCCGATTTTGGGCACAAATGAAAAATGGAAAAAACGGATAACGAGCGTTTCATCCCATTTCGAAATTTACAACTCTTTAAGTTGCATGCCCCGGAAGTGAACTTGGAAAGGCTGCGACTGGAAAGAGACCTCAGCAGCCTTCCCCTCTTCTACCCTGCTTCTACCCTGCGACCAGTGTTTTAAAAAAAATCATTTAAACAAATCAAATAGCCTTTCGTGCCGTACATAATTTATGAAGAATAATGAGTGAATGAATAAATGAACTGAAGTAATTTTATTTGCGTCGAGAAATCTTAGAAAAAACCAATGTGGAATCACAATGAAATACAATTGAAATAATTGAAATGGTACGTGCGAGTGTTTTTTTTTTTTTTTAATACACGCTCTGGTCCAATCCATAATCCGTCTGAGCAGATGATGCCAGCGGACATGGAGCTGCTTCATTTATGCACGCAGTCACACTATTCTCTCACTAGATGGCAAACCCGGATCAGTTATTGAATATTCACCAGCAAGCCGACCTTGAGAATATTTAGAGTTCTATTCGCTGAGAAGTGAAATTCTGTGAAAGAAATTTGCTGATGCCTGAAAACGTGTTTTAAAGGGTATTTTTTATGCTCTTTCCAAAGGCGGAACTCTTAATGTCGAAATCCCGGCACAAGTATGTGAAAGTTATGTCTAAAGGTGGGCATTTTACCATTGAACTCGAGAGTACCGACCGAGTTGAAAACCACAGTATGAAGTCAGAGAGCACCAGTTTCAGTAAAAGCCATAAAAACTAAATTTACCACCTGCTACAGCTTGAAACCCAGGCATCAAAAGCAACACAGTGTTAACCCCTTAAATGCTGAAAATTTTCTGTTTTTCTTTGGAGTAGAGACTGTTATTTCAAACAGCTCGTACACAAAAGCTATTAGAGATACAAAGTTGGACTTAAGGGGGAAATTATTAGAATTGGTAGTCTTTCTGACTACCAAAACTGTTTTTGCTAATTTGCATTTGTGACGGCACAATATGAATTGCGCTGGCAAAGTTTAACCCAGTTTCTGTTGAATGGGGTCTCTTCCCACTTCACTGTCTTCGGTGATTTTTCTATGGCTCCCTGTACCACAACGGTGTTCCAGGTAAAATTTTCATATGCATATAGTGTAACGCAAAACAGTGACAAAAGGATCCTCACAGGAAAGAAAACAAGGAAGTCTGATATAAAGAAATTGTTGTTTAATTTATTTTGATTCCGAATAAATTACTGTTGTCATGGGTTGCTAAATTGATCAATGAAAAGAGAAGCAGCACCAGTCCAGTATCACTAGCAAGCAACCATATATATATTTTATATTTCATATTTCACTTCACTCCTCAGTATTTTCACACAAAACACAAGAACAGAGGTCAGTACATCTGATGCTCTTGTAACACCTGCACTGATTTGTTGCACGCCTGGACATTGCACAGTGACAGGATTTGTGTTCCAGGAGGGCCTGTGGTGCCAAATCTCCAGTGTACCACCTCGGAGCTATCATGCCATCATGAACCACCGATCCATGCTCAGCAGGATCAGGAATGTCTGTAATCTGACAGAGGGCCTGTCTGTTTAGTTAGGTTTGGTAGTTTGTGTGGAGAATATGCTACTGCAAAGCATTTTGACAAGTAGGCACTCTCTGTACACTCAGTGATTTAGTACAGACTAGTCTGTACCATGCATCATTGATAGATGTAACATTTACACAATACAGATGACACACAAACCTTTCCAGTCCATCCCTAATTTCATCTGTCATGCTCTCTCCAAGCTCACAGAAAGCCTTGAGGTGGTCTTTGCCGTCCAAAGCCAAGCCAGTGTGGAACATTACAACAGAATGATCAGGGAACGCTGACAGATGAGCTATTGTGATCAATGCAACGTCAGAGTCAGGACTTTGTATGACAACGGCTGGATGTCTGCTGGCGGCATGGTGGGTGTGCAAGACCAATCGCGTATCAGCCTCTATGATTGCATCCAGTTCTTCAATGCCTTTTCAGGGAAAGGGAAGAAACGGGGGGATAGGCTTGGCTTTGGACAGCAGAGACTACCTCGAGACTTCCTGTGAGCTTGGAGAGAGGCATAAGTAAATTTCTGCCGCGGAATTTCACTTCTCAGCAAATAGAACACTGACTAAATATTCTGAAGGTCGGCTTGCTGGTGAATGTAGCATTATCATACTTGAGGGTGTGCCTGACCGTCATTCTTGTCATGACAGTGATGCGGCCAGCGCCGAGTTTCGTTAGCATCACTGAAGTGACAAGAATGACCGTCAAGCACACCGTCGAGTGTAATAATGCGATTATACGACTATTACCAACAAAATAAAATGAATAATCAAAATATTTTCATACTGTGGGCATTTCGCTCTCAAAATGTAAAAGTTTTTTTGCTAGTATTTTCTCCGTTTCCGTGGAAATACATGAGATCTGACGTTAACTAGCCTTGTCAGCTAGCCAACTTGGGCTTATGTTTTCTGGACATCTTGAGTTCCCAAAACTGAATAAATACCGCACACAGCAACACAAAACTGCTTTGCTAGCTCAGTCATGTTGTAGCTAGAATATTCACTGGAAAATAATAATAATAATAATAATCATAATAATAATTTTTTCAATGACTGATAGTCATACTTCTGCCGACATCTCAGTCATTTTTAAACTAACAGGTGCCGTGACATCGACTCAGCTGATCTTTATCGAACGAACTTTTATTAACGGTTGTATTTAAATATAGGCAACGGCTTTTCAGTGTCGGCACCAGAACATAAATCTTTCTTTAAATAAACTCATCAGCAGATGTTTCATTTCAGCTGGGGGTGTGTCACTCCAATTTAACGTTAGCTCCAATAAATGTGGCCAAGCTGCAAAAGTTTCAAAAGTAACCAGTTACATTAAGGCTGAACAGAGTTACAAAATTTCAGCTCCACCCTTCAGGGGTTTTCGCTAATCGCCTTTTCTGGCTATTATCAATTTATCTCTGAAATAAAGACGACAGTTTTCACTGATGTGTTGATTTATTAAATGTTCATTTCAATGTACAAATGCAAACAGATTGACAAATTAATTAAATCAATGGCCGAGGCAACTAAGATAGGCGGAGTGATATTTTCAGTGATGAGGTATTTTTATCCCCCGCCGCGCGTTTAGCGCGAAGCGGGGAGCGAAATTTTTTCCCCACTTGAGTTCCGGACACCAACTGAAATTAATTTGCGTACAGCCAATCAGCGATCTTGTTCCGAACCCCTGAAGGAGTGTCTCGAGACATTTTTTGTCTTTACGAGCCTTACGCGCAGTCTCAGAACCACTGACTGCACAGCCCATACCCAGAATACTGCAATTACATCGTGAATGGCTGCCTTGCTCTCTGCAAAACAGTTGGCCAAATCATTCGTCTTGCCTGCCATTTAGATAAATGAGTTGCTATGAATGCATTTTTCAAATATCTGAAGTTGGTAAAATGAGCTGGTTACAATCAATGTGGTCTAGCAATACCCAACTTGCCGCTTTTTTGTCCTGCACTGATCATATTAATAATAAACTAGTAAGTGACACCGAACAAAATCCAATGAATATACAGTTGAAATAACCGAGATTGCAGCATCTTATTCTCGAAAATACGAATGCTCTGTAGGCCTAAAGATTATATTTTATCTAGCCTCGTTACTGAAGGTTATATATCGGCAGGTTTGGCAAGTGGCGTTCATGAATTGTATTCGCACTGTGCTGTCGGCTGCTAATATAGGTTTTCGCAATTTAGGTGCTTTCTTTCTGCATCATAGAAACAAAATGTTAAGTTGACGGCTTTACTCAGGCACAGGGGTGTGATGGAGCCTAATGATTTTACACTTAGATTGAGGGTTTGAATAAATCTTCGTGTCTTTGAAAATGCGGTGGCCGTTTCCAAAAGTGCCAATCATTTTTAATGTTTCCAGCTAGGATTGATAAAAATCATCTGTTTTGAGCATTCATATTTTCTAGAATAAACTGACGCGATGTCGCTTATTTTTACATTATTGGCTCAAGGCCAGTGAAGAGAGAAAAAATGTAACTGTTTCGTGACACTCCTTCAGAGGTCCGGCACAAGGCTGCTGATTGGCTGTACGCAAATGAGTGTCTGTTGGTGTCCGGGATTGGGAATAAAGATTTCGCAAGCGGCGGATATAGTAGTGGACTCCGTCTGTCTGTACGAAAATATAAATGTGGATATTTTAAGAACCGTTGATTAGATTATTTTCATATTTGATATCTTGGTTTATCTCAGTGGGGGAAAGGTACCATGCAGTTTTGGTGTCCTTCACCTTAATGTCAAGGTCACAAAGCTTAAATTTGAGTATCTTGGTTCGTCCATACAAACTCATAAACTTGAATATCTTCAGAATCCTTGACTACGTTCTTTTCATATTTGGTACCGAGGTTCATCCCAGAGGGGGAAAGGTTCCATGCTGTTTTGGTGACCTTGACCTTCATTTCAGTGCTATGCTACCATTTGAACACATGCTACCCGTACTGTCTTGCTTATTTGAGAACATTCTAAACGTCTAATTGACCAATCAGATTGCTCGGTCAGATCTACATGTTGTATAATATTCAATAACTGATCCAGGTTTGCCATTTAGTGAGTGAATAGTGTGACTGCGTGCATAAATGGAGCAGCTCCATGTCCGCTGGCATCAACATCTGTTCAGACGGGTTATGGATCGGACCGGACCGTGTATATATATATATATATATATATATAAGCTATATTAAAAAAAAATAAAAATAAACACTTGCACATACGTACTCAAGCCATAAAAGCTGCCGCTGAAACCATTGACCACAAAAATCGCAAAACTGTGCAAAATTTAAACCTTTTTTTACCCACCCTAGGGTTGGACTGCTCCCAAAATGGTTGCTAAAGTTAGTTAATAGCATACTAATGGGATTTTAACAGCTATTGGGAAGGTTTGACAGATTTTACACAATGATACCTTGTGGGAACATTCTGCACTGTTTAGAGTAGAATCTGCCTCCGACTAATCTACTTCTCAAAAATCGGTCTACAGAATTCATTGAACTTAAACGTGTGCTTTGTAGGGACACTAAAGGTGTGCATCTCATAGCTTGTTTCTGATTTTTCTTCAATTTTGATGATTTTTTCAGGTGTTTGAACTCAAGGTAATTTTTATCAACTTTCCCTTTCTCTTGTCTTAGAGGGTGTAGCCTATCCACCTCTTCTCAAAAACTGCCCAATAGAATTCATTGGGACTATTCGTGCGCTTTGTAGGGATGTGCATCTTATACTTTGTTCATGAATTTTTACCTCCAGCCCAAGGAGGTCATGTTTTCACCTGTTTCACCTCCGTTTCTTAGTCTGACTGCTAAGGGGATAACAAAAAATTATGAACCGTTTGATACGAAATTTGGTAGGGTAGTGGGTGGTAGTCCAAGGATGAATTGATTGAATTTTGGAAGTGATCCAGAACATACTCTGGATTCTGGATCCTGAAGAATTAAAATATATCTGTCTAACCTGGGTTTGTGTGATATCTCTGACCAGATAACTCAAAGTTAGGAATGGTTTGTCATGGAATTTGGCAGGATGATAGGTGGTCATCCAAGGAAGAGTTGATTTAATTTTGGAAGGGATCCAGACCAAACTCTGTAACCAAAAGAAGAGAGATGTAGCGTGGTGGAGGTATGCACTCGTCTCAGTTCCCTCTAGTTACAAATTTTGTCGATTTTTCCGGTGTATGAACTGAGGGAAATTTGGTTGAGTTTCTGAGATGCAGGGACATATGTGTCCCATGAACACACATTTTCTAGTTCCTCTTTGATTTTCTCAGGAACTGTTTTTCTAGTCCTTCTTGTTGCTTTATTCACAAATTTCTTGTTCTTGCTCTAATGGCAGGACCTCACTGAAAAAGCCCCAGAAGATGGTAATCTTTTGGTCATTGTTTTCTGTTCCTCAAAAAATAAGTAAATTAATTAAATTTAAAAGTCAGAATAGAATGCGGCCGGTCTGGTTCTCAAGTATGTCCCTGACTATGACCTTCACCCTGCTCTTGAACACATCCTTCTCACTGGCACCAAGAGGTTTTTAACCGGCCCCCCCGCACAGATGACCTCTGACCTTTCTATGTATAGTCGAAGCTCAAGTGGTTGACAAATCCCGCAGTCTCATGGACTCCCCTATAAAATGGGGTTTAAAAATGGAACATTAGCAGGAATGCTGTGCTCTGAGCTTGCGGTGTTCTCTGTGTGGCTCTCAAAGGCCCGGCCAGATTACTCACAAAGCTCACAAAGCCCTCCACTGTTTGGGTTATCTGCTTATGCACATGCTGTGTGCCAATCACGACTCAATGTGCTTCTGTCCTGGCCTGAGTAACAACCCCAGAAAATGGACAGCATCTACTCTTCACCTATCCAGGGGCCCTCCCGTCCAAATCTCAGAGCATGAGCTGCATAGTGGTTAAAATGTCTGACTGTGTCTCCAATAAAGATAAGTAATTCAGCTAAATGCATAGATTTAGTGCCTCCTGAGGAAGTGAAGATTGTCCCTGATCCAGATGTTTGTGTTTGGTGTGGCCTGGTGCTCTCTGGGGGACATTAGTATTGTAACTATGATGTTTGCAAAATTGGTATTCCTCAAGTTCATAACTTATTGACTGTAAAAATGTTCTTTTAAGTTGCATATATTTATGGAATCTTCCTGAACAAAAAGAGCCAGAATCGTTTCTTAAAGTGAGTTCCGCTCTCTTTGGTCTAATTAATGCAGGAGAAAAGCACAAGATGAGAATTGCAGAATGCGACTAAAAGGGTGACATCATTGGGCAGCATAGGCGTTCCGCATTTGATTGACGACTAGATTGAGAGTACTGACCAATCAGACTCTCAAAATTTTACAAGTAGAGAGAGAAGCGGGTTTGCAACAGAGCGAAAAAAAAAAAATAACTGAAAGGCTTTGAAATGACAGGGCAAAGGAAGGATGGTGGAAAATGTGAAAACTGTGCTGGAGTGACAGGGAATGAAGTATGTCTGATTGGTTTTTCCATACGCTCCTCATCAGTATGACCACTGGGATGAAATTTCAATGAAGATTTGGTTGCTTGGAGCTAAAAAAGGCGAGTAGACTGAAACCGCGTGAGGAGACTGTGGTGGTCTTGTGATCTCCTGTCAGTCACCTTATGCCTTTTAGAGGGATTGGTTGGTAGCAGTGCCTCCTGGCCGAGGGAGCCATGCCAGATGTTTCCTCTGAAACTGAAAATCGGAGTCCCCGCTCTCCCACATGTCAAGATCTGCTTCCTTGAAAAGAACAGTCTTGAGTTCCATCATGAGGAAATGAAGAGGTGCTTGGAAATGTCTAGGCTCCTTTTTAGTGAGTCTGGGTTATGTAATCTTTATTACCGCAGCAGCCTAACCCCTTAGCCTGGATGAGCATCGCTGGGGCCTATGATGGTGTGACCTGGATGGGCTTATAAAAGACCTCCTGCTGAGTCTCCCATCATAAATCATTTGGTGTTCTCCCATATTTCTCTGAGCGGACTTCTACAGTCAGTCAGTGTGCAAATATTTCAGATTCCTTCCTAACAATAACCAGCAGGTTTAAAAAAAAAAAAAAAAAAGTCTTTACATTGACATCTTTGAGTTGGCGATTGTGAGGGTTTTCTGTGTTGATAGTGGTCACACTGTTCCAGCTCCTTGCTCTCCACCAGGCTGTTCGTCCAATTGGATGTTTTCCAGTGGTTGGTGATGTCCTGGACCTGGGGACATTGTGCTCATCCTCCATCCTACTCAGTGATCTAAACCGGAGTGACTCAGTCTGGATATGTGGTCCAGCTGCACAATGAGAGTAGTAGTACCGAATATTAAAAAAATAATAATGAAATGACAAACACAATGTCAACATACACTTTGAGTCCTCGGCTCCATGAAGAGACCATTTAACTGCACTATAAAACTTGAATGGCATACATTATTGCTGCAAACCTTTTTAATTGCTCCAATTGCAGAATGTGAACTGTGGCACATTAACTGTCATTATTCCCTGTGTTGGCGTCAGAAGAAGCATGGCTCTGATCTGATACTATATTATTACCACAGAATCCAGTAACATCTCCACACACAATTTTACAAGGCAGTCATTTTCCTTTCCAGGAAAGCTGGGGTTGTTATACTAGCCTCTGTAAGACTGGGCTGAAAGACTCTGTGAGCTGCTTCCCCTGAGCGGGCGTTTTCAATTTCGCCGCTGCGAGATGGTACATACCGTAGAGCGGCTCCGCTGGAAGGAAGCGGGGTGTCCAGGTGGTGTGTGTTACTTAGTGGTGGACAGGTGGTGTGTGTTACCGCGCAGAGGAACACTCACCAGGCCTGCAGAAAAACAGAAGACCCGAACAGGACACCCCTATCCATCCCAAAGCTTTCCTCATGAAGTGGGATGTGCCCGTCTGTGCTGTCAATCAGGGCAATGGCTGTGATCCCTGTCTTTTATTCATAGGCCTGAAGCTTGTGTACAGCTTATGTCTTTTTTTATTTCTGTGCCCACTCTTTCATAACCAGGCCCAGTCCCCTCTGTCTCTGATGTTTTCGTTATTTTATCAGCTAGACCCATTTTTATTTTTTTAACCTGCACTCTGAATCCATTCTTGGCAGCATTTTGTTGTGCTATGGAATTTGCGAGCGAGGCTTTCATGTCTGCTTATATCCAGATCGGGAGAAAAATTGAAATTGAGGAAATGCGCCCTCAATTTATGATGCAGTCGCCAAAACAAGCTGGTCTCTTTGATGTGAGACTTGGATGGGGAAAACACGGCAGGCTGCCAGCATTGGCGTCCCTTTTTTTCTTTCTGAAGGGTCATGCCGTCATCACTGACTCTCAGCTCCCCTACATTTGTTTTTCATCTCTTGGACTTTGGTTTAAATGTAGTTTTTGATTTAAATTTGTTCTGAATAATTCAGTTTTGGAATTGATCTCATATTGGTTGTTCTGTAAATTTTGTCTGGTTATTTTATACTCCCATGGGTAATGTGCTCACCTGTGGTGTGCGAGCGGGGATCAGAACTCAAGCAGTGACTGATAAATTGCATTGATGTTATTATTTGCAGCTTTAGGAGCTGAGAGGTCTAGTGCTCTTCCGAAATAGTGAGATGTAGTTTTTTTTTTAAATGTAGCAGTGTCGTGACAGTCTACATATTTTAACATACAGCACCCTCCATAATTATTGGCACCCCGGGTTAAGATGTGTTAAAAGCCTTAAAATTAATTCAATTTTTATTGCAGAAGTATATTCTCACTCTGAAAATTGTAGAAAAATGGAACCTTCAACTCAAGTGAATTTTAAGGGAAGAAAAAAATCCCTGACTAAGAAATAATTATTTTTCATAAAATCACCAGTTGCACAATTATTGGCTCCCCTAACAGTTCCTAGGAAATAAATGTAATTGAAGTATTTCTGTCAAACCCAAAACCAGTGAAGCTGGCACGTTATATAAATCGTAGATAAAAACAGAATACAATGATTTGCAAATCCTTTTCAACTTATATTCAATTGAATACACTACAAAGACAAGATGTTTAATGTTCAAACTGAGAAACTTTAATTTTTTTTTTTGCAAATAATCATTAACTTAGAATTTAAAGGCAGCAACACATTGCAAAAAAGTTGGCACAGGGGCCTTTTTACCACTCTGTTACATCGTCTTTCCTTTAATCGACACTCAGTAAACGTTTGGGAACTGAGGAGACCAATTTTTGAGGCTTTTCAGGTGGAACTCGTTCACATTCTTGCTTGAAGTACAACTTAAGTTGTTCAACAGTCCGGGGTCTCCGTTGTCGTATTTTACGCTTCATAATGCGCCACACATTTTCAATGGGAGACAGGTCTGGACTACAGGCAGGCCAGTCTAGTACCCGCACTCTTTTACTACAGAGCCATGCTGTTGTAGCACGTGCAGCAATGTGGCTTGGCATTGTCTTGCAGAAATAAGCTGGGGCGTCCATGAAAAAGACGTTGCTTGGATGGCATCATATGTTGCTCCAAAACCTGTATGTACCTTTCAGCATTAATGGTGCCTTCACATATGTGTAAGTTGCCCATGCCTTGGGCACTAATACACCCCCATATCATCACAGATGCTGGCTTTTGAACTTTGCGCCTATAACAGTCCGGATGGTTCTTTTCCTCTTTGGTCCGAAGGACACGACGTTCACCGTTTCCAAAAACAATTTGGAATGTGGACTCGTCAGACCACAGAACACTTTTCCACTTTGCATCAGTCCATCTTAGATGAGCTTGGGCCCAGGGAAGCCGGCGGCGTTTCTGGGTGCTGTTAATAAATGGCTTTCGCTTTGCATTTCTAGAGTTTTAACTTGCACTTGCAGATGTAGCGACGAACTGTAGTTACTGACAGTGGTTTTCCTAAGTGTTCCTGAGCCCATGTGGTGATGTCCTTTACACACTGATGTCGGTTTTTGATGCTGTACCGCCTGAGAGATCGAAGGTCACGGGCATTCAATGTTGGTTTTCGGCCTTGTCGCTTTTGTACAGTGATTTCTCCAGATTTTCTGAACTTTTTGACGATATTACAGACCGTAGATGATGAAATCCCTATATTTCTTGCAATAGCTCGTTGAGGAATGTTGTTTTTAAACTGTTCGACAATCAGCTCACGCATTTGTTCACTAAGTGGTGACCCTCGCCCCATCCTTGTTTGTGAATGACTGAGCATTTCAGGGAAGCTGCTTTTATACCCAATCATGGCACCCACCTGTTCCCAATTAGCCCGTTCACCTGTGGGATGTTGCAAATAAGTGTTTGATGAGCATTCCTCAACTCTCTCAGTCTTTATTGCCACTTGTGCCAGCTTTTTTGAAACATATTGCAGGCATCAAATTCCAAATGAGCTAATATTTGCAAAAAATTACAAAGTTTACCTGTTCGAACGTTAAGTAACTTGTCTTTGCAGTGTATTCAATTGAATATAGGTTGAAAAGGATTTGCAAATCATTGTATTCTGTTTTATTTACGGTTTACACAACGTGCCAACTTCACTGGTTTTGGGTTTGTAGTAATTCATCACTTCCTGTTTCGCTGGGGTATAAATATTACGTGACGCAGAGGCCATTGCTCTTATCCACTCTTTAACATGGGAAAGACAAAGGAACACACCATTCAAGTAAGGCAGATGTGTGTCGACCTTCACAAGTCAGGCAATGGCTACAAGAAAATAGCCACTCGCCTGCACCTGCCCATATCTCCTGTCGGAGGAATCATTAAGAAGTTTTAAACAACTGGAACAGTGGTAAACAAGCCTGGACGAGGATGCAAGGTCATTTTGCCACCATGCACTGTGAGGAGGATGGTAAGAGAAATAAAAAGTTCTTTAAAGCTCACTGTTAAAGAATTGCAACTAATGGTGGCATCTTGGGGTCACAAAGTCTCCAAAACAACCATCAGGTGCTGTCTACATGCCAACAAGCTGTTTGGAAGGCATGCACGGAAAAAACCTTTTCTCACTCACAATCATAAACGCAAACGTCTGGAGTTCGCTAAGCGGTACTGGGACTTCAACTGGGACTGTGTACTTTGGTCAGATGAGACCAAGATAGAGCTTTGTGGCAACAAACACTCTAAGTGGGTCTGGCGGAACACAAAAGATGAGTATGCAGAAAAGCACCTCATGCCCACTGTGAAGTATGGGGGAGGATCGGTGATGCTGTGGGCCTCTTTCTCTACCAGAGGCCCTGGGAACTTTGTTAGGGTGCATGACATCATGAATGCTTTGAAATACCAGGACATTTTAAATCAAAATATGGTGGCCTCTGCCTGAAAGCTGAAGATGGGTCGTCACTAGGTCTTTCAGCAAGATAATGACCCTAAACATGTGGCCAAGTCTACACAGAAATGGTTCTCCAGACACAGAATCAAGCACCCCCCATGGCCATCTCAGTCCCCAGACCTCAACCCCATTGAAAACCTGTGTAGTGAGCTGAAGAGGAGAATGCAGAGGAGAGGACCCAGGTCGCTGGATGATTTAGAGAGATTATGCAAAGAGAAATCCCTCTTTCTGTATTTTCCCATCTTGTGAGACATGAAGGAGAAGATTAGGTGCCGTTTTGTTGGCAAAAGAGGGTTGTACAAAGTACACTGCTCAAAAAAAATTAAGGGAACACTAAAATAACACATTCCAGATCTGAATGAATGAAATATTCTTATTAAATACTTTGTTCTTTACGCAGTTGAATGTGCTGACAACAAAATCACACAAAAAATATCAACGTAAATCAAATTTATTAACCCCATTTAGGTCTGAATTTGTCACACTCAAAATTAAAGTGGAAAAACACACTACAGGCTGATCCAACTTTGATGTAATGTCCTTTGAACTAGTCAAAATGAGGCTCAGTAGTGTGTGTGGCCTCCACGTGCCTGTATGACCTCCCTACAACACCTGGGCATGCTCCTGATGAGGTGGCGGATGGTCTCCTGAGGGATGTCCTTCCAGACCTGGACTAAAGCATCTGCCAACTCCTGGACAGTCTGTGGTGCAACGAGGCGTTGGTGGATGGAGCGAGACATGATGTCCCAGATATGCTCAATGGGATTCAGGTCTAGGGAACGGGCGGGCCAGTCCATAGCATCAATGCCTTCGTCTTGCAGGAACTGCTGACACACTCCAGCCACATGATGTCTAGCATTGTCTTGCATTAGGAGGAACCCAGGGCTAACTTCACCAGCATATGGTCTCACCAGGGGTCTGAGGATCTCATCTCGGTACCTAATGGCAGTCAGGCTACCTCTGGCGATCACATGTGCGGCCGCCCAAAGAAATGTCACCCCACGCCATTACTGACCCACTGCCAAACCAGTCATGCTGGAGGATGTTGCAGGCTGCAGAATGTTCTCCACGGCGTCTCCAGACTCTGTCATGTGCCAGTGCTCCTCCTGTTCCTCCTTGCACAAAGGTGGAGGAAGCGGTCCTGCTGCTGGGTTGTTGCCCTCCTATGACCTTTTCCACGTCTCCTGATGTACTGGCTTGTCTCCTTGTAGCGCCTCCATGTTCTGGACACTACGCTGACAGCCACAGCCAACCTTCTTGCCACAGCTCGCATTGATGTGCCATCCTGGATGAACTGCACTACCTGAGCCACTTGTGTGAGTTGTAGTGTCCACCTCATGCTACCACTAGAGTGAAAGCACCGCCAGCATTCAAAAGTGACCAAAACATCAGCCAGAAAGCATAGGAACTGAGAAGTGGTCTGTGGTCACCACCTGCAGAACCACTCCTTTATTGGGGGTGTCTTGCTAATTGCCTACAATTTCCACCTGTTGTCTATTCCATTTGCACAACAGCATGTGCAATTGATTGTCAATCAGTGTTGCTTCCTAAGTGGACAGTTTGATTTCACAGAAGTGTGATTGATTTGGAGTTGCATTGTGTTGTTTAAGTTTTCCCCTTTTTTTTTTTTTGAGCAGTGCATTAACATCAGGGGTGTTAATAATTGTGGCACACATGATTTGATGTAAAAGAATTATTTCTTAATGTGGGATTTTTTTCCCACTGAATAAATGCACTTGAATTAAAGGTTGGATTTTCCTCTTTTTCATTGTGGTCCTATATTATGTAGAAAAAAAACTGAATTTATAAGAAGCTAAAGAACACATCTTTACCAGGGGTGCCAATAAATATGGAGGGTAAAGTACCTTAATGGAATGCGTAGCGGTCTTTGCCCAGGAGAACACAGCCTTCTTTGTCTTGCGGTTGCTGAATTTAGCTGGGCCTTTCTGTGCCGGTAGAAGCGCAGAGTTTGATTTCATTAGGACCCAGCCACTTTACTTAAGCTGGTTTGTATGGTGGAGTGAGATCACCTGTCCAGTGTGCGTGCGACTTGCAACACTTTTTTTAAATGACGCTGGTTTCTGATTTGAATGAAATGGAATGAGACGCTTAGTTAAAATCAGCACTGAACTGAATTCCCCTGGCACTGCCATTGTAGAGCTGGCATTTTAATGTGTTCTTTTGTGTCAGACGAAGGCTGCAATTCGAGGCCACTTCACTTGACCTGAAATAAGTGTGTATTAAAATCTGTACTAGTGTATAATCTGGTAAGTGGTGCTCCATTTTGAGTCTCTTAAGAGTTATCTTCTTTTTAATCCTGCTTTGATCAAACTTCAAATCCGCCTCTTTTTGCAGATAATGACCTGAAAGGGGTTTTTGTCCTTGAGCTGCAGTTGCAGGCTGTGCAATCATTACAGGTTGTTGACTGTTTTCCACTGGCATTTGACTGAATGTGCTGACCTCATGTTCAGACGATGTGGTGACTCAAGCTTTCTTCTTCTCTGCTGTGGATTTTTTTAAATTATTAATTTGTGAAACCGGGAAAAAGAGAAAAGCAAAATGCTTGAGTTCCAAGGCTTGCCTGACAGGTCACCCATGACTGTGAAATTTGAAATTACTGTAATAGTGTCTCATCGCGGACAGTTTGTTACTCACATTTAATATCACATTACTCACACTTTTTATTTCTTGGCTCTCATCGAACCCAAATAACAGCAGCTCTGAAATGACGGAAACTGGCTCGAGTTGTAACTGCTCGGGCTTGGTGTCCTCCTGTTAATACCAGCACTTAGCCGCTGATGCACAGCGATGCATGTCTCAGAAATGTGCTTTATTCAGTAAAATGTGTCCAGAGACCTCTTATGGTTTTATCATTGTTTCTGCAATGATGAAATTATAAATGACTTGGCTGCTGCACCCTAAAAAAGCTATATGGTGGTGAATATCTCAGTGCTAATCTTTTCCTAACTGGCTCACTACTGTATGGCTGAGGATGGAGCGAATGGGCACGTTTTGATCCAGATCAGATTACGTACTCACAAAGGTATATTTTTATTGGTATCCTGTAACTAATTATTTCAGCAGGTGCCTCAAGCAAGGCTTGCCTTCAGGCTAATCAAGATGGCCCTTGCTGTACGAATGCTTTTCATTGTGGTCTGCGGGTGTGTTTGGTTAAGAGCGGAGATGGATAGCTATTTATTTTCTCCTGGAAGCCGTAGTGACTCCTGGATCCGGCCCAGACCTCGCCAAGCGGACATTAATAATCGGGACCCGAGATCAAATTTAGTTAGAGTTTTTCCCCCCAGTTACGATGTAAAATTGTATATGGATTTTTATCTTTTGTTATTTTATGAGTTACAGGCCCCTATTTAAGGCTTTAATTTCGTTCTCAAATTAATTCTGTTCTCAAAAAACATAAAATGCAGCCGTTTTATTGAAATCTGTGGAACTTCATGCCTATTTTAAACTCTAGTGGAGATCCCAAGGATTCCAATGATCCCAGATATGTCCCACTGAATTTCTGGGAAATGTGTATACAATGATGTACAAGATCTAGGTATTTTCCATTTGATGTCACACTGTGGCCATAAAAATTTGGTGCACTGGATTTGAATATTTCTTTCAATATAAATGTGATGTTGCTTAAGTGAAGTGCTGCAACTCACTGATGTAGAATATGTACATGACACTGGCCAACAATATTAAAAAATTGTCTTTTCTGTCTTTGAGCCAACGTAAGGGAAAATTTATAGCTGCTGTAACTGATTTGGTCGTTTTTGTAGCTTCTTGTCCGAAGCCTATGTAAGCAGTCCCTGCCCCCCAAGCCACGCACAGGAAGGCGCATCAGTTTCCAACTGAGGAGAGCAGCGAGAGACGCTCTCAGTGATTGTCGTGTGAAAGCCAAACTGAAAACATGGACTAACAACAGAATTACATCCATGCAGAAACTTTGTCATGAATGGCTATTTGAAGGTATTGGCTAAAACTAGCTAGTGTCCTATAGCCACACATGCTATTGTTACACAGCTAAGCAAGATCGGCCACAAGCGATGACTGTTCATCTATAAACTGACATTGGCAGTATTAACAACCACCAACAGGACAAACCGAGACTGAAAAAAACTGCATAGCTACAGAGTAGAACAAAGCTTACCTGTCTAGTGGCAGCAAGGCTAGCTGTGCATCGCTTTTTAAACCCTTTGATTCCTTTAGTTTTACCCATTGAAAGTGTTACTGATACAAATACAGCTCTTGGCCATCTGGTGTTTTTCCTCCTTAATTTGTTCCTCTGCTGTTTTTTTGGCGCTTTGGCTGTTTGATTGTGTACGCCGTCTCCCGTAGTGCTGGGATCGGAAGCTTCATCTGTTCTGCTATTGCCAACAACCCAGGTTATTTTTTTCTGATGGTTTTTGCGGCAGATGGCGCACTAACAACGCAGATTCGCAAGCAGAGGGTAATGTGTCTTAATTGCGTTCTCTCACCTGATTGGATAGAGGCAGTTGGTAACGCCAGAATTTTATTGACTGCTTTATTGCAGAAGTCGGTGACTGAGAGACTTGTGTTATCGACAAGATGCTCTAAATAAATTATCTCTCTTGGAATGTGGAGCTATTCAACTCTTTTTTAAAAACAAAAAATCATTTACAGCAGCTTTACGAGAAAATTTTATTTTAGAGGGTTAAGTGTTTTCAGTGCTAAATCTTTATGGAGATTGTGGCCAAAAATGTTTTGCCTTTTTGTGGGTAGCGATGTAGCAAATTTGAAGCCACTTTGTTTTTTGCAGGAAAAAAAGGTGATTTGGTCACATTTTTAAATGCGTAACTTGTGTGCTATGGAGGCTGCATACCTTCGTGTGCTTCATCACTTAATTATTGTTTTTGTGGTAAACCATGTCTGCGGGGTCGAAGTAATCGAAGCTGGTGAGATAAGTGCTTTGTGATTTGGCTTCTGTTAATGAGGCGATTTGCATTCCTTGGACCGAATTTTGGGGGGTTCTGATGTGGAGCTGGGTGTTCCCACTTTTCGCACTGACTCATGCAGGTCGGTACTCTCTGCCGATGTAGCGATGAGATGAGTTATCACAGGAGAACTGATTCTATAGTTCAGTGGTTATTTTCTTTTCTCTGACTCATGCTAATCAATTTAGATATGCAGCGAACGTGAAATTTTCCTTTGCAGTAGAAATGTGCAATCTAGAATTTTCCATCTGGTATGGTCATCTCTTTGAGAACCTCCCAGTCATTCCATAATAAAGTTACATAACTGATGATGGATATTTTTTTGTCTTAAGTAAGGTATTTGAAATAGAACATTCCTAATCCAGGATGTTCAAGCTCTCTGTTCATTTTACAGAATAATGTGGCATATTAGTTTTATCCCAAGAGGCAACAGGCAGCTTGATGTGTGGTTAGGTGATGTATTGCACACTCGAGACAGCTGCCTGAATTCTCTTTTTATTTACTTTTCAGGCTGTGATTCAAGTGGAAATGTGAGTGCAAGCCTTGCTTCGTAATGTTGAAAAGTCCTTTGAATATTATAAACAATTTCATGAGGCAGACGGCCTCTCATTTGTATTGGCCACAGCTCTAGGGGTTTGTTGCTACGGCACCTGAAGTCACCGTACACCCCACAGACCACCCGTCCGGGCTAACTGGTCACGAGCCTGCTGCTACTCTGGAGCTGTATTTCAGGGGAGGGTCTTCTCTGAGTCCTGGACCCCCCCCCCCCCCCAGACCAAAGGTCAAAGGTTACTCGGCCCACCATCAGAGCTCTCTCTATCATTTCATCACTTGCCTCCTTTGACTTTTTTTTTTTATTTGTCCATCCACTCCCTCGCTTCCTATGCCACATTTTGGTCACACGTGGAGGTCTTCTGGCCTGCATGCTAACTGCACAGGGGTGCCGTTAATAACCCATGTGGTGACATCAGTCGCTTCACAGAATCGTGTGTGATGCACACGTGGTGCAGATGTACCTCTGTGGGATTTAATCCGCTCTGATAACTCCTGCTGTTCTCGAGCACTTGGTTCCTCGTGATTGGTTCTGTAATGCAGCCATAGGGATAAGGGGAGAGAGGTGTCGTCTTGCGACGTGTGCCGCTTCATTACCCGGGGGCTCTGTTTTGAACCTCTTCGTGCAGAATACAAATAATGCCAATTTTTCCAGTTGTGTATGAACCTATTTAGGCTTTGTAACTCAGTAATTGTGTCTCAGAGGCTGGAAAATTATTGCAGTGAAGCAAGCCATTTGGAAATTCAACTACAGAATTTTTTAGGAATTAAATTTTATAATTTACGGATGCAGGCGTCTATATCTGCACAAAGGGGTTAATTAATGGTGCTGAACTGCGGCTCACCTCTTCTGATGCAGCAAAGCGCATCCTCTCTGTGGAATTATAGTGACCGCACCTCACTTACACATCATTCCGAAACTATGCTAGACAAGCATTCTGCATGTCTAAAAAAAATTAACAGCAAAAGCCT
This sequence comes from Gymnothorax reevesii, assembly GCA_029721435.1. NCBI lineage: Eukaryota > Metazoa > Chordata > Actinopteri > Anguilliformes > Muraenidae > Gymnothorax > Gymnothorax reevesii. The sequence continues at coordinate 40,219,109 of CM056585.1, forward strand.
TTCAGTGCTGGACTGCACAAAGTAACGATTTTTACCAGAAAAGGACAAAATATCAATGGCTTATTTGTATTTGGTACAAATAAGATGTTTACGGGAATTAAAAACCCCAAATATTTCCAATTTCATTATGGCTCGGATCCCATAACTGCTGTGATTGCTCTCTGTGTGTTTGTGTTGCGGTTCTGACCAGCCTGTGATATAGTGTGATTTTGTGTCTGAGACAAGTGAGTGACTGAGTTTAAAAAGAACGAGTCAAGTGGGTGAAGTAAGTTACCGCGGTGAAGGAGTGGGTGAAGCGAGTGTCTGAGTGAAGTGTGTCTGTGAGTGAGGGAAATGAGCGACTGAGTGATGTGTGTGAGTGACTGAGTGAAGTGTGTGAGCGAATGAAGTGAGTGAACCGTGTGAGTGAGTGAGAACAGTGTAGTGTGTGAGTGAAATGAGTGAAATGAGTGAGGTGAGTGCGTGAAGAGTGAAGTGAGTGAGTGAAGTGTGTGTGTGTGTGTGTGTGTGTGTGTGTGTGTGTGTGTGTGTGTGTGTGTGTGCGTGTGTGTGCGCGTGTGTGTATGCTGTTAGTGTGGCCAGCATGTGGTATAATGTGAGCTCTGTGTGTGTGTGTGTGTGTGTGTGTGTGGATGTATATGTGTATTTTTGTGCTATGGTTGTGGCCAGCCTGTGATATGTGCATTTTTTTTGTGGCGTGAAGGGAGCAGATCAGCAAATGGAAATTTTGTAGCTGTGCCTGATGCCACTGTCTGTGTGCTCAAGAAAATGGGTGGGGATGTTGAGAGGTGAGGGGTTTCGTTGCGTTGGTTTTTATTTGTAATATTTTGTGTATTTTATGCCACTCCCTTGCAGTCCTTTTGCCTCAGTTGTAAATATCAATATTTTTTGAGAGTTTTGGTTTTTGTGTGGTCAGTGAGATTACGCTTCAGTGAGTGAAATGCAGTCTCTGCAGTGCTTAATCAGGCCCACTTGCCAGAGTAACGTGGAACAATCAAACCCCGCACTACTTGCACGGCAAGATGCAAAGATGAAGACAGCACTGAAGGCCTAACAGAAATCTGCAACACACTGCTTTCCTGTGGCCTGTTTTCAGTTCATTTTACACAAGTAATTGCTGCATTTGAGTTGCTGAGAGTAAAAGTCTACGATGTGACTTTTTCTAAGTTCTGAGAAAATAAGATTTGAAGTTTTGTTTGAACAAAAAAAATCACGTTATTTTACACTTTCCACTTTCCTGGAGTCCGTTACGATAATATGCATGCGTTATTTGTACAAAACAAAGTGATTTTTCTGTTCAAACAAAACTATTTTCTCAAAACTTGGAAAAGTGCTCTCAGCCATTCATTTTACTGTGGGAATAACTCCTGTCATGACCTCATAGTGCAGCACGTGCAGTCGGTAACAATGCAGCTATCGGCTAGACGGAGCTCCCCCAGCCTGAGCGATGAGATTTCGCCAACTTTTAATGTGATAAATGTGCTGCTCCAGTTCAGGGTCTCATTATGAGTACGTTTCACTTGCACGTGAAGTAGCTGTGAGACTGAGCGATTGGGGGCCCCTCTTATTGTTAATAGCAGGAACAGAGAATCCCAGACATGATCTGGCCCTCTTTTTCTCGGTTCAGACCTGTCAGGAAGAAATTTGGTCTTGGATGCTGCCCAATCCTTTCACCCCCCCCCCCCCCCCCACTTCCTCTCTCACAGTCTCTCTGTCACATTCATTTTCTTCTTCTTTGTGATAATGGCCTGGTTTTCTCTTTAGCAGGAGGCTTTAGAAATAGATGTGAATCATTATGCTAGATGACCATTTAGCATTTATAACTGGGGTCGTGAGCATTGCCTTATCACCTTGCCTTGCCCCAATGAACATAATCCTTGCAAAATGCAGTAGTTAAATGCGAGAAAACTTGCCTGTTTTGTCTTAATGCATGAATTCTGGTTTTAAAATTGGGTGAATTTTCAGTTGCAGGACTGAGTGAATTTTTCTGTTCTGCTTGGGGCACCATGCATGGCCACTGCTGAATGTCATGCTATAGAAGAAACTTCATGCTCTGTTTGACCCTGTAGGTGGCAGCATGCACAGATGGTAGGGGAAGCTTGCAGAATGTTCTGTTGGACGATAGGGGGTTTATTGGAGTTTGAGGAGGGGTGAATGGTAGAGGAAAAAATTTTCATTAGAATATATAAACCCTTGACCTCACTGCAAAACCTAACAGTATATCTGACTAGTTAAATTAAGTTAACCGTAATTCAAAACAGCAGAAATTTAAAATGAATTAAATGTTGAAAGTATCTTGAACTCATTAGAGACTGGTTGTGAGAATAACTTAACAAATAGTCTACATTTTGTTTCATCCATATTTTAGTTGGAAATAATTGATTGCAATGAGTTGAGTCAGGTTGGTTGAAGAACAGCTTCAGCCAACGCGAACGTCAGCCGTGTATCAAACAATCAAATTGCCTATTCTGCCAGAGCTTTCGACAGCGAAAAATATTCCAACATGGCGACCGTCATGAAAAACAGTAGATGTAAATGTGTGTAGTTCGACTTAAGATTAGATTTGATTTATGATACGAGAAACCACTATTGTTTAGTCCATAAATTCTGTTGTTAATATAAAAAAGTTTGCAGGAGGTGAATTGTGCGACGAGTGTCACAGCTCATTGATAGCCAGGATGTTGGCGTAGCAATTCTTGGTATCGCCAATATGCAAAAATTGTCCGGATGTAGCGTTTTCGCAAAATATCTCGCTACATCTGACGCCCACTTAGTTCCGATGCATTGCTCAGACTACGGCAACTTTTAGTGTCCGCTAGCATGGACTCTGTTGAACATGCACGCATTACATACATGTGGACATTGGGTCTCATTCATGAAACGTGAGCAGAACGAATTTGTGTGTAAACTGTTCGCAGATGGAAATTTACGTGCATCTCCGCATTCATCAATATTTTAGTAGCTCCAATCTTTTCGTAGCTACTAACAAAATCTACACGTGCTGCTGACAGGGCCGCTGACAGCCTTGGCCGAGCCCGGGACAAAATACTCTGAATGGCGGCTCTGTGTCTTACCTGGCTCTGCCCTGCCTTTACTCGTACCTGCATCATCAGAAGAACATTTTTTAAATATTTCTTTAGTGAATCCCTAAAGCTCCTGGCTTTTTCTACTCTTTTTCTTTTTTCTTTTCTTTTTTGTGCCCCTGACTTATACTGAGACATGTTGGCATACCGAAGCGAAAATCAGATGACGTCACATTTTTGATCGCAGGCCTAACCATTTTTGTGTTGGGAGTGGCAGGGGGGGTTCTTGATCCCTATTTCAAGGACAATATAGGTAAAAACAATTAGAAATAATTTGTTTAATGCAAATATTGTACATTTCTCCCACAAATAGGCATATTTTGAAAGAAAATAGAATAATTATTTTGTAATTTCATGAAGGCCCAGTTCTGGGCCCCCATCCTTCCTGGGCCCGGGACAAGATACTCGTTTGTCCCCCCTGTCGGCAGGCCTGGCTGCTGACCACGCGTAGTGCTTGTGTAAATTTAAGAATGCACATAAATAATGCTTGTCACTATTGGAAATTACAATTTTAATTCATATTGCACTGTGTTATGTACACAAAACGCCGGTGACTTTGAAACACGTGATATAGCCTAAACATGACAAACGATGAAAAATAATACACATTTAGTGAAGTTATTGGCAATTGACAGGTTTAAGATCCAGATAAGGTTCATGATTGTGTATTATCTATGTGAATCGACTCAATAGATTACACATTCTTTCTACATGTTGAATGATGATCATAAAAAATAAAAGTGAAGGCATGTCGCTGTCTCCGTCAGGTATAATTCCTGACAGAGAGGTCTCCCCAATTATGCCTGCAGTGTTTCCCACACGTTCATTTATTCGTGGCGGCCCGCCACGAATACATTTTTCGGCTTTTGACTCGACCTCGCCTCCGGACTGTTTGCTTTGTGAATGTGGCGTGTCGTTACAATTCTGGCTCATTGGGTGGCGGTATGCATTGTAACGCCGCTTATAAATTAATAAGACGCAGAAGAAGAAGTCGTGGTGGGCCAATAAATTGAGAAGACGCAGAAGAAAAATTCGTGGTGGGCCTGTAAATTGAGAAGACGCAGAAGAAAAAGTCGTGGTGGAAGAGGCGTGGATCGAACGACGAAGGTAAAGCCGTTTTCACATAGCACGCGCATGGCGCAGATCTCGACCACCGCAGCCATTCATTTTCTATGTGATTGTTCGGCGCGAGGGCGCACCATTCTGCGGAGAGCGCAGCCGCTGGATAGGGCGCTGCGCCCAAGTTCAAAATTTTGAACTTGGGCGCAGCGCCCACCTCGGCGCGTCCAATAGGAGAGAATATTGGAATCGGAAAAAAAATTGGCGGATTATGTTAGAAAGGCAGGGCAAAAATGGAGGAGAGCATCATTGTGGCGGTCTCTGCATGCAGAGCTGTGGGACACGGGACTCAGAGTCTACCGGGATTTACTTTTTTTTAAAAAGTATACTTTCACTTCGTTACTTTGACACTGACCACTTCGTTACACGTTAAGCATTAAAAAATGAATGTAATTCCTCATTTAAGGATTATCTGCAGATGGCGCGTTCGAGTAGAGCAACGGTGTTCGGCAGGGTATCTTAGCCGCTTTGTGCAGATGTTGATGCCAGCGGACATTGAGCTGCAAATTTATGCACGCAGTTACAATATTGGATCACTAGATGGCACACCCCGATCAGTTACTGTGCAGTACTTGAAACCAGATTCCAAAGAATGGGGATGAAGAAGAAAGACAAGATTTTTTCGCAGGCAAAAGGTTGCCGTCGTTTAATAGTACAATCGACGGCGACTCTGTCGAATTTGGCAGCAAATGCCGCGAGTGCCGTCGTATATTTCCAGGCCGGATCTTTTTATTAAAATGTATATCTATATATGTAGATCAGAAGTAAAAATTTACTGAATGCAGGCTATTTTCATCAATACTTGTACATAATTAATCTATTGTACTATTCTGTAAATATTTCTATTCAAGTACATTTATATAGCATTTATATATGCATGTATATTGTGTTTCCAATTGCAGCTTTGCATATTCGTGTGTGTATTGTTATGGCCCCAATTTGTTATTACATTTACAACACAAACAGCAACAGCAACAGCAAGGGATGACAGACACTGTTTTAAAAACTTGAACACATTTAATCAACAGACAAAGACAATAACAACTAACTAACAACAAATGACCAAGATTGAATAAAAAAAAAACAGAAATATTTACAGTCCCTTTGGTGGGTTTCCTGGTGATGTGCTGGGTGAGGAAAAATCCACAAAAGAAACTTCACAGGTCTTGAACAGAAATAACAGGTCTGGTCACACGTATCCTTCTTCTTGCAATTTCTCCTACTACTTTACTGTCTCAATTCTCCTCCTTATATACTCTTTTGCAGACCCCACCCACATTTAGACCTCTTTTTTTTAATTTTCTGAGACTTGCCCCAGACATGTCCAGGACATGTCTAAACATGACTCCAGTCTGAGCTTAACAAAAAAAAGGTAAATACTTTATTTACTTGTATATTCACATTACACCTCCATTCCAAAAGGGAAAAATTTTGACTCATAAAGGCAAAATTTTTCTTTTCAATACAAAATGGTTAAGTGAACACTTGTCTATATATACATATCATACAACATTCAAACACATGATATATATATACACATTCAAACACGGGATAAGCAATCAGCAATTACATTGTCTGTACCCTTCACATGCTTAATTTCCAAGTCAAACTCCTGTAAAATCAAACTCCAATTCAACAATCTCCGATTCTTGTTTTTCATCTTACTCAAAAACATTAACGGATTGTGGTCAGTGTACACAATCATTGGCTTTTGTCCTGTACAAACATAAACCTCAAAGTGTTGTAAAGAAAGGACCAGAGCCAACAGTTCCTTCTCTATTGTGGAATAGTTCCTTTGGTGGCGATTGAACTTCCTGGAGAAGTATGCCACGGGATGCTCAATGTCATCAGAGTCACTTCTCTGTAGGAGCACAGATCCACAAGCTTGGTCGCTAGCATCGACCGCGATGGAGAACGGTTTGTTGAAGTCAGGAGATTTGAGCACGGGGAAGTGACACAGCAGAGACTTCAGGTGATCGAAGGCTCTCTGGCATGCATCATCCCAAGTGAACTTTACGCCTTTCTTCAGTTGGTTAGTTAGACTGAGAGCAATCTCAGCAAAGTTCTTGCAGAACTTGCGGTAGTACCCGATCATTCCAAGGAAGCGGCGCAAAGCTTTTTTGTTGTCAGGAACTGGAAAGTCCATGATGGCTTGGACTTTAGCATTTATGGGTGCCACCTTACCCTGGCCTATGACGTAGCCAAGATAGGTGACAGTAGCACAACCAAAGTCACTCTTGCTCAGGTTAACAGTCAGGTTAGCCTGGGTCAGGCGCTGGAACAACGTCTCTACATCTTTTAGATGTTCTTCCCAGGAGTCACTCCATGTGATCAGGTCATCGATGTACACACCGGTGTGTGGCAATGCGGCGATTGTAGACTGTATCATCCTTTGGAACGTGGCTGGGGCATTTTTCATGCCAAAGGGTAGGACTTCATACTGGTACAATCCAGATGGTGTGGCAAAAGCAGAGATGCTCTTGGCCCTCTCAGTTAAAGGCACACACCAATAACCCTTCAATAAATCAATCTTGGTCAGAAACTTTGCTTGCCCTACACTATCAATACAATCATCAATCCTAGGTATTGGAAACACATCAGTTCTAGTTACAGCATTGACTTTGCGATAATCTGTACAGAATCTAGTACTTCCATCAGGTTTTGGAACTAGCACACAGGGTGAACTCCAATCGGAGTATGAGGGTCTGATAATATCATGTTTTAACATGTACTCAACCTCTTTCTCAGCAATCTTTCTCTTTTCAGGATTCATCCGGTATGGATGCTGTTTTATTGGTTTGGCATCACCAACATCTACATCATGAGAGGCTATAGTAACTCTCTTTGGAACATCAGGAAACAAATCCTCATATTTCTTGATCAACCTTTCAAACTGATCTCTCTGTGAGGGTTCTAAGTGCTGGAGTTTTACATCAAGATTTTGCAACACTTCACTGTTTGACAATTTACATGAAAGAACTTCAGCTTTAATTCTTGGTTCATCATCTTGAAACTCCCCCTCATCTTCACACGTTTCGACCATTGGAGAATCTGAAGTGACAGCTGCAACCCTAGCATTTCTGTCATGATAAGGCTTTAGCATGTTAATATGACACAATTGTTTTGGTTTTCTCCTATCTGGAGTCTTCACAATGTAATTGAGATCATTGAGTTTTGTCAGAATTTCATAAGGACCATGAAATCTAGCCTGCAATGGATTGGACTACAAGGGAAACAACACAAGGACCTTTTCTCCTGGTTTAAACTCACGGCTTCTAGCCTTATGATCATACCAAGTTTTCATTTTTCCCTGACTTGATTTCAAGTTCTCTTTGGCAAGGTCACAAGCTGCACGCAATCTTTCCTTGAACTTGCTAACATAGTCTAACAGACTGATATGCGGCTCTTTCTCTTGCCATTGTTCACTCAATAATAGCAAAGGTCCTCTCACTTCATGACCAAACACTAGCTCAAATGGACTGAATCCAGTAGACTCCTGCACTGCTTCTCTAGCTGCAAACAACAGCAAATGAACCCCTTCATCCCAGTCTTTCTCATGGTCGTAACAATAAGTCCTCATCATTGTCTTGAGAGTGGAATGAAACCGCTCTAAGGCACCCTGACTTTCTGGATGATAGGCACTAGAAAGAATCTGCTTTGCACCTAGTTCATACACAACCTGCTGAAACAATCCTGAAGTGAAATTGCTACCCTGGTCTGACTGAATTTCCCTGGGAAGGCCAAACAACGTGAAGAACTTTATCAAAGCCTTCGAGATTGCAGTTGCCTTGATGTTACGTAGAGGTATGGCTTCGGGGAATCTGGTAGATGCACACATGATTGTCAACAAGTACTGATTTCCAGATCTATTCTTGGGTAATGGACCAACGCAATCAACAATGACCCTAGAGAATGGCTCCCCAAATGCTGGGATAGGCTGCAATGGAGCTACAGGTGGGTCTAACTGGTGTTTTCCAACTACCTGACAAGTGTGACAGGTTTTGCAAAAGTTGGAAACGTCTTTCCGAAGCCCAGGCCAAAAGAAGTGTTTCATGCTCTTTTCAACAGTCTTGTTAACACCAAGATGACCTCCTAAGGGTAAACTATGAGCCATTGTTAAGATCTCATTCCTGTAGACCTTCGGAACAACAATTTGCCTGACCACTGCCCAATCTGCATTGGCAGGGATATCAGGAGGGCGCCACTTCCGCATCAACACACCATCCTTGAGATAATACCCAACTGGAACTGCGTCTATTTCTTTATCAGGAAGGGCTCTCCTCTTTAGTGCACAAATTTCAGGATCATTAGTTTGCTCCTCAATCAACCGCTTTCTGGACCGAGACAAGTCTCCAGACACATCAGAATCACCAGACCCATCCGGCTGGCTGAATAGAGAACTGATAAAAGTATCTGATAAGTCCTCAAACGGAGAAACCATAGTAGGCTAATCAGAGTCATACGGCGAACCACCTGAGTCCTGACTATTCAATGTGCTGGACGGCACCACAACATCTTCTTCTTTAGCCTTCTTGGCCATAGCACGAGTCACTGCGCAAGAAGGATACAGAGATGGGTCCTCATCCCCATCTTCAGTGCTCGGCTGTGAAGTAAGATGTACAGGGGGAACTACTTTGCCCCCAGCCAGGTCATTGCCTAGCAACAGAGAAACACCCTTTATAGGTAGACTTGACATAAGTCCCACCTTTACCTGTCCTGTAACTAAATCTGACTTCAAGAATATAGAGCGCAGGGGTACAGATACAGTCCTCCCTTCAATACCTTGTACAAGTATGAAATCCCCTGAAGCGGTCTCATCACGTAACTCCAAAGAGTCCATCAACAAAAGTGACTGAGAAGCTCCGGTATCCCTTAGGATATATATGGGGACAGGAGTAGTATGCTCATTCAGAGCCACAAATCCCTCTGACACAAATGGAAGAAATTCCTCCCTCACGAAGTCAGCTGTATCAGGCTTTTTAGCCCCACAAGAAGCAGGCAATTTAGCAGATTGGTTATCTACTACAGGGATTTCTAACCTTGTTTTCACAAAGGCATTTGGTTTGGTATCCTTTTCTTTTTCTTTCTTAGTTTTAAGGAACCAGCAGTTAGTTTTAACATGACCAGATTTCTTGCAATAACTGCAAACTAGACTACTTTTGTCACTGTCAGCTTTCACACTTTGATCAGACCTGTTACTGGATTTCTGAGCACCATCACCAGATTTGTCTTTGTCTTTGGGTGAGGAATCTTGGGTATCACCATAACCCTTTTTCTGAAATTGGGACCATCTATTATTACTGCTAGACTGAAATTTGGACTTATATGTGAGAACATATTCATCTGCAAATTTGGCAGCTGATTGCAAATTCAGTGCTTGCTTCTCATTAAGGTAGGTCTTAACATCATCTTTAACACAGTTCTTGAATTCTTCAACTAACACCATCTCTTTTAGTGAGTTGAAATCATCCTTGACCTCCATAGAAGTACACCAGCGCTCAAAGCAAACCTGCTTTTCATTAGCAAATTCAACATAAGTCTGATTTTCAGATTTCTTCAGACCTCTGAATTTCTGTCGGTAAGCCTCTGGAACCAACTCATAAGCTCTCAAAATAACCTTTTTGACAACCTCATAATCAGAGGAATCATCTGCAGACAAAGCCGAATAGGCTTGTTGAGCTTTACCCTTGAGGACAGTTTGCAACATCAGAGGCCAGTGTTCCTTTGGCCACTGGCAACTCTTTGCTACCTTTTCGAAACGCTGGAAATAGTTGTCAACATCCTTTTCCGAAAATGGAGGCACCAGTTTTACCTCCTGGCTAGCCCGAAATTTATTTTCAGTTGCTATTTTAATTTTTAGTTGCTCCATTTGGAGTCTTTCTTCTCTATCGAATTTCTCTAATTCAAAATCTCTCTGTCTTGCAAGTTTTTCTAACTCAAATTCTCTTTGTTTTTCTTTTTCTTCCCTTTCTTTCTTCTCTTCTCTAGCTAATTTTTCCAACTCAAACTGCCTTTGTTTTTCTTTTTCTTCCCTTTCAATCTCTAGCATTTTTAATTTAAGTTCCATTTCTATATTTGGATTTTCCACTGGAAACTGTTCCAGATCTCCTGGTGCAAACACATTTTCATCAATGTAATATTCAACTATCTCTCGAGCCAGTCTTGCTTTTCGCATGGCTGGTTTCACCTCTGTCAGCTCTAAATGTCTGCAAATTTCTAGCAGTTCTGTTTTTTTAAAAGACTTCAAAACCCCTACGGTTGGTGATGCCAAGAAATCATCCATTGCTGTTGTCAATATATATGTATTCAATTTAAAAAAATCAATTTTACAATTTGAAATGTTAGATTTTCAGCAACAGCAACAGCAAGGGATGACAGAAACTGTTTTAAAAACTTGAACACATTTAATCAACAGACAAAGACAATAACAACTAACTAACAACTAATGACCAAGATTGAATAAAAAAAAACAGAAATATTTACAGTCCCTTTGGTGGGTTTCCTGGTGATGTGCTGGGTGAGAAAAATCCACAAAAGAAACTTAACAGGTCTTGAACAGAAATAACAGGTCTGGTCACACGTATCCTTCTTCTTGCAATTTCTCCTACTACTTTACTGTCTCAATTCTCCTCCTTATATACTCTTTTGCAGACCCCACCCACATTTAGACCTCTTTTTTTTAATTTTCTGAGACTTGCCCCAGACATGTCCAGGACATGTCTAAACATGACTCCAGTCTGAGCTTAACAAAAAAAAGGTAAATACTGCCATCTAGTGGCCTATATTCACATTACAGTATATAGTGTTACATTATAGTTTTGCAGTTCCATTCAAAATGTGGGTTTTGACATTGTTCTCCCCCCAACCCACACCACCACAAATAGATCCTTGATCTGTGGGAAACACTGGCCTGCGATGCTCTCGTGTGCAGTTGATAGTTCGTCCCATGAATAACGAAAGGTCGCAAGTGATATTCCTGATGAAACCTGTTTTTCTGCACCACGGCTGTAGTACTTCATGGTGCTGAAAAACAGGTTTCATTGGGAATGTCACTTGTGACGTTTTGTTATTCTTGGGATGGGTTGTGACTGTGAGCCTCCTCCTCCTGTGGCTGATGTATTTTTTTGTGCGCTAATGCGTTTCTTTGCCTCCAGTTTCATGTCAAACCATTTACGCTTCACCTCGGACGTGGTTCTTTGAACTACAGAGACAACATTAACGGCATCTGTCACCTCCCTCCAGGCCTTTGTTTTGCCTGTCCCTGTCACATCACTGCTAACAGATGAAAATAAAATGTTTTTTCTTAACTCCACTTCACCCAAAATTATTTCTATCTCCGCTTTGGAATAATTCTTTTTTCTGTCTCTGTCTCTTTCTTTGTTTGTGCCATGACTGACAGGTCGACTGAATACATCTCCACCTTATATGGTGGTCATTGGCAATTCATGGGCGGGTTTTATGCTAATAGCTGATTACTGGGAGCGCACTGTCACTTTACCATGGATTGGCATTCAGGATAACATACACTAGTTTATGATCAGATCTGAGTTTCCTGCGGTGTTCACGAATCTGAAGTAGGTTTTGAGTAGGGTAGGCTTTTATGTGCAAATATACGCATAAATTTACTCACGTTTCATGAATGAACCCAATGTGCGTATAAGTCTCTCATCCAGGGGTATTTCTGAAGTTTTTTAAGCTTATTTTCATTTGATGAACACATGGCAGCTTCGCAGTAACGACCCTTGGCCTTAATGACTACAGTTCAATTGCTGTTGGGCTGTGCAGAGACCGGAAGTGACTGGGTTGCTGAGCTATCCCATAATGCATCTGAAAAGGCGCACAAATGCAACATCGGGGCATTTTTTGCGTATTGGCCCTCAATTGGTTGTTCAGCTGCCAATCTCAAGCGCTGTTAAAGGTTTTGCCCTAATAAGAGCCTGGTCGTGCGGTGAAGAAGAGTCCCTCCCAACCTAACTCTAACCAAAATACAGAAATGTGTCATCACTGTGTTAATTATATGGCAACTTACACAATGTTAATTTATTTTAATATTTCTGACTCCAGGCACATATTTGTAATGAGTAATAATAAATTGAAGGTTTGAATGCAGTCGGCTTTCTTAAATGGATTGAATGAACAAAGGAATGGATTGGTTGTAAATTCTCTGTATTAACATTAGTCACTGCTCAAATGGAAAAGTAGTGTTCATATACTTCACTTCTGTCAATCTTAAGTAATTCAATCCATTGGTCTCTGTGCTGTGATACGAGAAGTCTTTATTGTTTTGACTAAAGCCACTATACTTATTTTGAAATTATTTTTTGGGAGAAATTGAATCAGTGATTGTGACTGAATCTCAGGTACCTTCCATGTTCCACATCCCTCTGATGAGAGGACAACCATGTTTCTCATTGCTTGAGGGTCACAAACCTGTGCGAAACCTTCCCTCCCGAATCTTAAATCTACTCGTGCCGTCGTTGTGTTTGTGATCTGTGTCCCTCAGACATAACCTTGACGCTCCGTCTCTCATTACACTGAAGGCTGTGGAGGGTGGGGGGAAAATTCACGGTATATCTGCAAGATTCGCTCTATTTTAGTGTCTTGCGAGATGCCTCGGAAAGTGGTCCATTATGTGTTTGGGTGGAGTCAGGGCTCTTTAGGCCAAAGCCGTTTCTCTTGTCAAAGTTGAATTCTACTTCGTTGGCAGAGGTGAATTTATGTCTGATCATGGAAAGCCTTTCTTGGACTTAATGGCCTTCAATTACCTCAAGACAAATGTTTTCTGTTGGAAGTGGCTTTATAATTGGAAACATCCAGTCAGCACATCTGGAGGTTTGAGTTGTCATCAGTGAAAAACGCCGCAGATTAAATGTAAAAGGGAAAGTGGTCTCATGACTGGTTGGAGTTAGTGTGTGTGTGCTTTGTGTAGTGACACCATTCATCCTCACAGCATTCGCTACAGGAGAATTATTACAACATAAAACATCCACTTACGAAATGTTTGAATGTCTTGAATTAAGGAATCGTAAATACTTGAATGCCCTTTCGTACTTTGAAACCTCAGGTTTCAGAAAGATTTATTCAGGCTCCATATTGGGCAGGTTTTTTTTTTCAGTACACACTATAGCACTGGTTTGGGTCATGATCGATGCTCAAGATGGGCCCTGGTAGACCGGAACCCACTCCGGCCAGCAATGAGGACAGTCAAGACAGTCGGGAATCTTGACACAGAAACAGTGTGTCTGTCCAAACTGCTCCTCAGGAAGCAAATACTTCAGTGAGGAATACTGTATCAGATCCTGGAAATGACTGCCTCTGATGGAAAAATCTGGTCCTGAGTCAAAAGATCAGTGGACTATTGAAAATCATTACCTAGACGGGGTCTTCACGCAGATTGCGATTGTTTGAAGGGCCGTTCATGAAGTTGCTAGTTTTTGTATCTCCAGTGTTGAAGGGGTCTTTGCACAGATGGTTGTTGTTTCAGCTCCTGTAATCCAGGAGTTTTCCAAATCCCAGCTGTACTCCATATGGCGGGACCGGCGACAGCACCTTCACATAGCCTTTATTAAGTTACTTTATCATGAGTCGCCATCTCTGGTGCTCACATTTTGTGCCTTAGCGCGCAACAGCTGCTAGCGTGTTGGACCAGCCCCACTACAGAGCTTCATTGTTTGAACATTAATGAGTGGAAGTGGGGTTGGGGGGGCAGAATTGCGGTGCACTTCAGCCTGTGTTTGTTTGATTTGTGCCTCTTGTACGGATTTGTCTTGATTACGTGAGCTTACGCAAGGCTTTACTTATTCCTTAATCTTCCAAGTTTAAATGATGGTTGGACATTGATACCTTGTGTTTTTATACATCTGAAAGAGTACTTATGGAAAAGACCTCAGGAAATTTAAAATATTTATCATCACTTGTGATTGTACTAATGTTTCCTTGACCTTTGAAAATACATTTGGTACCTTACTGAAATGGTTCATTGTGTTAAGTTGCTGATCCCTGTTAAACATTGAAACTAGGCACTTGATAGGCATATTTGTTTTTTTGCTGTGTTTGGTTAAGACCCGTTTGCTATAGGGTACCCGCACCCCTCATTGGTCCTGGTCATATTTTATTCTTATCTGCTCAAGCAGAAGGTATTATAGTTGATTTTATTCTGAAATCCTCAGCCAGAAGGTATTATGGGTGATTGCCTTTTAAATTTGCAAGAAGGTAGTATGGGTGATTTTATTTTGAAACGTACAAGCAGAAAGCATTATGGGTGATTTCATTCTGAAATTCTTTAGTAGATAGTATTATGGGTGATTGCATTCTTAAATCCGCAAGGAAAGGTATTATGGGTGATTTTATTATATGTTATGATATTATGTTTTTTGTCCAACCGCCCGCGCCGCCCTACGTGTTAACGCGATAACTTCAGTAGTATTTCAATTAGAAATTTCATGTTTTGCATATAAGTATCATAAAGAGGAAGAACTGATTAGATTTTGGACAATTTACAATTTCTAGATTGGCCACCAGGGGCCAAAAACTGAAAAATCACTGTTTTTATCTTATCTCTGGAAATATTTGTCCGATTGACCTCAAATCTGGTGCAAATGAAAGGTCATGACCTGAGGATGTGTCCCACGATGACATTATACCTGTTTGGAGCTTTGTCACAAAAAAATCACCTTTTTTGTCATATCTTTGGAACCATTTGTCCAATTGACATGAAACTATGTGCAACTGCAAGGTCATGACCTCACAACGTGTCACATGATGACATCATACCTGTATGGTTCAATATTTTGCCACCAGGTTTGTGATGGAAAATTACCATTTTGGCCATATCTTCAAAACCATTTGTCTGATTGACCTGAAATTAAGTTCAAATGAAAGTCCATTTAAGGATTGGGGAATTGGAGGATTGGGGGCGTTCGGGGATATACTCCAAGCCGTCGCCTCCGACGGCATGAGCCTAATTTTCAACGGCACAAGCATAAAGCATTATCAGGAGGTTTAATGGGAGATTTTATTCTTAAATCTACAAGCAAAAGGTAATATGGGCGATTTTTATTTTTCCTAAATGCACAAGCAGAAGGTATTATGGGTAAATGTATTCTTAAATGCACCGGGGGAAAGTGTTATGGCTGTAGAATGCTGATTGTGCTTGAGTCCCTATGTTTGTGAAGAATGCCCGTCAGTGTTAATATAACTTTTGGAGAGTGCATATGGTCTTTTTTGGACTCATACCTGCTCGATTAATCAAAACTTTTACTTTGTTAAACCCTCCTGCTCATCACTCCGTCTGTCTTATCTCTCCATATCCCTGCTCGCTCTACCTCTGTTCCACTGAAGCCAGATGCATTCATAAACTAGAGGCACTCCGAGAGTGCTAACCTCTGCCAAGGCAGTACGGTTGAAATCTTGCTGAGTGAACATGGCTTATGAGAAATTTAAGGTTTATCACATAACTGCAGTACTTTTCCTATAGCCCAGCTCATGACATATTTTTGATATCAGTTTTGCAAAAATCTCATTGGCTAAGGGGGGGATTCGCTTTATGTAACATCTTGCTGTTTATACTTAGGCAAACTGTATACCAAGTGTAACATTTTCTCAGCGCTGTAGCTGGCTAGTTTAGCACCACTAGCATAACTAAGTTCAGGTTACTTAGCTTGGTAGTGTGCACGCAATTCTTTTTCAAAACCATATGTAATGGCTTGCCAACCTTAGCTTGCTACTCAGGTGACTGAATTTACAAACTGTTGCTTGCTTTGCTGCGAATGTCTGTGACTCAGAGACTGGCATAGCAGAGTGATGTAGTTAGCGCAGTGCTAACATATAATGTGCGATTACGGAATTTACACTTGCTTTCCATCAAATGAAGCAATTCAGTTATATGATAAAAAGAATCTTATATCTTTTCGTGTTATGAGATAGTTATGAAACTCGCAACAAATGCAAAATTTTCTCAGGTCGTTTCATAACTTTCATATGACACGCCCACTCGAGTAAGATCTTTTATATCTGCAACATAGGGTTTGGAGATGGTTGCTGGGGTGGGCATATTGTTTGACCAATTGTGGTGAAAGTCAATCGGGCCCATCCCTGATGTAATAGCAACCCAGCCACAAAATTTCAGAGATATTTGTCCATTAATATTTGAGTTATCTTGTACACAAACAGACCGACAGACAGACAAACCAATGCCGGCAAAAACATAACCTGCTTGGCAGAGGTAATTAAGTTCAGTTTTTCATAACCAGAGAACCACTGCAAGTAGATAATATGATCACTGGAAAGGGGTTTATTTGGCATCGTTAGTGAAAACCCCAGTGCTGGTAGATGGGATGATTTGCGGTGCCTGGTATTTTTGTGTTCAAGTTGTACAATGATCGTGAGCAGACCAAAAAAAACACGTGCACAAACGGCCGTACACACCTAAACACATACACAAACAAACACACTTTCTCACACATCTGGACAGACACACAAACACACCTATGCGTACATGCACGCACGCATGCATAAACAGACACGGCCACCTACACACGCGTGCGCACACACTCAAGATCACACTGACACACACACACAAGCAAGCACACACGTATACACCATAAGGTAAACCCACCCGTCCTTCAATTCATCTTTCAGTCCATTTTTTCCTCCTCTTTCCTCCCTCGTCCCTGGATGCTTTGATCTCCTCCCGTCTCCTCCTGGTCGTGCAGATGTTCGAATGCGATCTGAATGAGATTAAAAGAATCGGCTGGATTATCCCTCTTTCCAGATGTGTGTGTAGGTGCTGTTCTGATGACAGGGGGATGGAGCCCCCATAACCCTCTCCGCTCCTCTGTCTACAGCAGATTAGTCGCAGTCAGGCGATGGCTGTGACGCTTTCATCGCAGCGGGACCATGTCTTTGGGAGGTGTTGCGTAAAGTGTTTTTTATATCTAACATGAGCGTGTGTTCTGGGTCCAGCTGCCAGTGCATATGAGGGAAATCCTCCTGTAACGAGTGATCAGATCAGCACAAAGAGGCTTTCTGCACGCTGTTATTCAAACCTACCTGAGCGTGTTTGATGGAATTGGCTGATTGTGAAGAAGGCGAAAGACCTGCTGCTGCAGGTGTGATGTAAAACTTGCTATCTAAGGCTTGGGGGTTTCATTGAGCATATGAAACAAAGTATGCATGTGTGACATACAGTTAGCATTCACAGCTTAGCGGAAGCGTGTGTAACAGACACTTAGGAAATATATCATAAAGTTAGCAAATACAAATATGCAAGAAATTTTACTGAGCTGTTTGTGCAGTCTAATGAGTTTTTCATCATGGCGAATGTCACTGTTGATTAAAAAAAAAAAATTTAAATAGCAGTATTATATCAAAACAATCTGTTTGATGGAAAGCACATTCCATTGTGAGAGCGATGGATTGCTGTAGGTCAGGGGACTATTGATTTTGATGTAGGCCACGCTCATCCATTTCTCTTAGTATCTTTGTTTGTGTCCAATCATCGATGGGCTACTTGTGTGGTCTCTGCTCTGCTTATTTCAAATGAGGATTGTGGCGGTTGCCACGTTTTGAATGCTGGGGATATGTGAGTTCATTCTTAACTCATAGAAATAGACTGAAGTTGATCTGCCTCATGCTCTTCTTCCCAAATCCTTCTGCGGCTGCACTGGCACAGAGGGAGCTAAACCACTGCAGGAAACACGAAAGAAAGGATACCTTGTGCTTCAACGAAAGAAACGATACTTTTGCTTGATTTTTATTGTGCGTTATTTTTTGGTGTAAAATGTAATGATGTGGTGGTTTGGCTTGCGTGTTGCCATGGTTATCCATCTGTGTTTCCACTGGTCTTATAGAATAATGCCAGGGGAGGGCTAACGTGACCAATAAGTTTTTGAAAGTTGATTTGATTTATGAAGGAGCTGTCAGGCACTCGGAGTGTTGAAAGTCATGAGGATGATTCCGCTGGCGGTGAAAATTAACAGAGGGCCTGGAAACTGAGGGAGTCAGTGCCCGGCTATTTGGTTTGGCTGTGATGAGAAGACTATAGCAGCAGTTGGAGGCCTGGAATTCTGGAACTCTCTTTCTGCTTTAGGGACTCAACCGACACTACGACCTCCACACTGGAGCCCTAACCCCATCTACCCTCACTTTAACCCTCAAACATTACAGTTGAACAGAGTTCCTAGCGAAGGCTGGGCCTGGCCTCTTGTGAACACCTTTGCTGAAGTACAGGAAGGCCGCAGTTTAGATATGTTTGAGAGAACTTACAGATACCGTCAGGTCCTTCCAGGTGTGGCCTGTAAAGCACTCTTGCACAGACAATCAGTCAGACAATCAGTGGTTCCTCTGGTGGAGATGGCAGCCTGCCTGAAACTAGCTCTGCTCGTTCCTGAGGATGTGATAGGAGGAGAGAAAGCTTTCGCTCCTGCCCCTCAGTGATAATGATGGAAATTTCAAGGTTCAGTGCCGTAATGTGGGTTTAATGTTTAGTTTAATGAAGGCGGACAGGATTCTGCTGTCCTGTAGGGGGCCACCAAGCCAATGTTGACATGGAGTATGTATTATACATATCAGAAGTATGTATTATGATAAGTCATTATAAGTGGAAAACTCATTGTAATATATTGCTAAACTGTAAAAATGTAAATAATTATGTACAGTGGCTTGAAAAAGTATTCATACCCCTTGAACTTTTCCACATTTTGTCACGTTCTGACCACAAATTTAAATATATTTTATTGGCATTTTATGTGAAAAACCAACACAAAGCGGCACACAATTGTGAAGTAGAGGGAAAATTCTACATGATTTTCAAATTTTTTTACAAATAAAAAACAGAAAAATGTGGCGTGCAAAAGTATTCAGCCCCCTTTTCTCTGAGTGCAACCAGTTGCCTTCAGAAGTTGCCTGATGATTGCTGAATGATCAGCTGTTGACCTAATGATTAAATGGAGTCCACCTGTGTGTAATCTAACCTTAGTATAAATACAGCTGTTGTCTGACAGTCTCAGAGGTTTGTTAAGAAGACACTGGTCAGCGAACAGCACCATGAAGTCCAAGGAACACACCGAACAGGTCAGGGATAAAGTTGTGGAGAAGTTTAAAACAGGGTTAGGTTATAAAAAGATTTCCCAAGCTTTGAACATCTCACGGAGCACTGTTCATCCATCATCAAGAAATGGAAAGAGTATGGCACAAACTGCAAACCTACCAAGACATGGCCGTCCACCTAAACTTACATGCCGGACAAGGAGAGCACTGATCAGGGATGCAGCCAAGAGGCCCATGGTAATTCTGGAGAAGCTGCAGAGATCCACAGCTCAGGTGGGGTAATCTGTCCATAGGACAACAATTAGTCGTGCACTACACAAATCTGGCCTTTATGGTAGAGTGGCAAAAAGAAAGGCATTGTTCAAAGAAAGCCATAAGACGTCTGGTTTGCAGTTTGCCAGAAGCCATGTGGGGGACACTGCAAACATGTGGAAGAAGGTGCTCTGGTCAGATGAGACCAAAGTGTAACTTTTTGGCCTACATGCAAAATGTTATGTGTGGCGGAAAACTAACACTGCCCATCACTCTGAACACACCATCCCCACTGTCAAACATGGTGGTGGCAGCATCATGTTGTGGGGCTGCTTTTCTTCAGCAGGGACAGGGAAGATGGTCAGAGTTGACGGGAAGATGGATGGAGCCAAATACAGGGCAATGCAAAAGTCTTGAGAATGGGGCAGAGGTTCACCTTCCAGCAGGACAACGACCCTAAACATAAAGCCAGAGCTACAATGGAATGGTTTAAAACAAAACATATTCATGTGTTAGAATGGCCCAGTCGAAGTCCAGACCTAAATCCAATCGAGAATCTGTGGCAAGATCTGAAAACTGCTGCTCACAAACGCTCTCCATTTAATCTCACTGAGCTTGAGCTGTTCTGCAAAGAAGAATGTGCAAAAATTCCAGTCTCTAGATGTGCAAAGCTGGTAGAGACATACCCCAAAAGACTTGCAGCTGTAATTGCAGCGAGAGGCGGTTCCACCAAGTATTGACACAGGGGGGCTGAATACTTTTGCACGCCACATTTTTCAGTTTTTTATTTGTAAAAAAATTTGAAAGTCATGTATAATTTTCCTTCTACTTCACAATTGTGTGCCGCTTTGTGTTGATCTTTCACATAAAATGCCAATAAAATATATCTATGTTTGTGGTCGGAATGTGAAAAAATGTGGAAAAGTTCAAGGGGTATGAATACTTATTCAAGCCACTGTATATATGTATAATATATTGAAATAAATACATTGAAACTAATTAATACTATTGTTGTCATTCCGTGACAATTTGCCTCTTGTAATTTCGTGACTTTTTGAAATTTCTTGCCCATAAAGCAGGGTTAAAGTCAACATTTGTTTCTATAACTTACAGTATTAACAAATAACACCTTAAATATGAACATATAGAAGTTTCATAACTTAACTATGATAGGAACATCACTTTCTGGATAGTTAAACACAACATTTAAAAAACCACGTCAATTTTGTGTAATTCCGTGACGGAGTAGTTTTCGCTTGTTTCTTCGATGAAAATTTCTCAAAAAAATATATTTTCACTTAATTATATTAAAGAACAAGTTAATACCTTCAATATAACGTATCATACTTGATTTTATCTTATTTAGTTGTAGAGTTACAACCCAAAATGTAATGGGACTGTAATTCCGTGACAGCTTGGCGGCCCTCTGTATTGGAAGCTGAATTTGAAGTCTACTTTGATTTTTAGCTGCGACCAAGCAGCTCTATGAACGCTTCTGTCTGTCTGTCCGTCCGTCCGTCCGTCTGTGACACCTTTTTCACCATGTTCCTGTCGTCGTATCATCATGAAATTTTCAGGAGTTATTGACCTTCACCAAAGTGATATTCATGCACAAGCTCGAGGTCAAAGGTCAAGTTCACAGAGGTCACGACCTTGTTTGCAGGTTTTCGCGCTATAACTCCAGTTAGAATTCATGGATCGCTATGAAATTTTGGAAATAGCTTCTAGGCATACTGGAGGTGTTCCGTACTGTTTTTCAAGGTCATCCGTCAAATCCCAAGGTCACAAAGGCAAAAAAAGTGTCAATTTTGCCCGATTTGACGGTTTTCGCACCGTAACTCAAGTTTAATTCCATGAATGGCTATGAAATCTTACAACAAGCTTTTTGGTATAGAGGAGGGGTTCCCTATTGATTTATAAGGTCATCTGTCGAATCCCAAGGTCACACTGGTCAAAAAATTGTCGATTTTGCCCCGATTTCACAGTTTTCGCACCGTAACTCCACTTTAACTTGATGGATGGCTATTACATCTTAGAACAAGCTTCTTGGTACAGAGGAAGGGTCCCCTATTGATTTTCAAGGTCATTTGCCAATTTTGACATCACACTTGTACAAGAAACCACCAGTCATGGACACTAGGCCTAGTCACGGATGCTAGGCGAGGTCGCAGCTATTAGATCCTTCTGATCTACTTGTTTATCCTTGATTTAAACTGACAAATTCTACTGAGAACTTGTTTCTCCTTTTCAATGAGGCCCTGGAAGAAATTGAGCTGCATGGCCCTTTCTTGACTTAGAAACCTAACCCCAAACTCACTGACAATCAATTGTTTTGTAGGACGATGTATTGTCCAAACAGGAAAGGGGGCAGGACTTGGTCAGTTCATTTGCGATCCTTTCTCGACTCTAACAACCCAATCCTTAACTCTCTAACAGACAGTTGAGAAGCGATGAAGGATCAAATATTGGCGAATCAGGAATGCAGTTGGGGCTTCACAATTAATACGTGGTCCTTTCCTCTGTCCAACGACCCAATCCCAAGCTCTCTTTGACGAATGGTTCAGTAGTTATGATGGAACAAATGCTAACTGATTTGGAAAGAGGGTGAGGCTTCACCAGTTAACGTGATCTTTCTTTTTTTTTTTTTTTTAATTAATTCACCAATAAGTGCATACAAACAAATATGTGACCAGACAAATAAATGGGTAGCAAGTTGGTTTACAGAGTAATATACATACAATAATATTAGACAAAGAAATCAATAGAAGGAATAGAAAAGAAGAGAGAATATAACAAACAGCAAAAAAGGGGGGGAAGAAGGAAAAAAAGGAGGAAAAAAAAACCCACAAAGGATGAAAAAAGGAGAGAAAACAAATGAATAATAATAATAATAATAATAATTATTGTAATGAAATAGAGAGAAAAGAGCCGAAAGAAAAGGGAAAAAGGGAAACAAGGCAAAACAGTGTAACAACCAAATGATCCGAAATGAAGCAGAGTTGTATTTTGGCAGTTATTTCACGATGTTTTTGTTCAAGAAGTTTCCTTAAAGGTTTATACAGATTAACAGATTCCAATTCCCCAGGTTCTTTATTTATTTATTTTATTTTATTTTTTTTAAATATCCCTTCTCCTCTTCGTGAACAAGCCATTGTATATCTCTGCTGTGGCATTAACTCACCGGCATCGAGATGGCAGTGAGAGTTGTGGAGTAGATGTTGAATTCTTGTAATTGATTCTTGTGGATTGCTGACTGTTGTTCCATTGATATGTGTTGCGTATAGAGATCTAACCATTGTGTTGTTGTGATGTTTTTTCTGTTTTTCCTGTTGAGCAGTATTGTTTTCTTGGCGATAGTTAGGGCCACAAGCAGGGGGATTGTGATTTGTTTTGAGTTAGTGTTGAGTTCTTCTAAATTTCCAGTTCTTCTAAATTTCCACGTGATCTTTCTTAAGTCCAATTAAATCCTCAACTTTCTATGGCAAACCCATCCCTGTGTCCTACAACCTTAGTGACAACTGTACAATAGTTATGAAGGTTCAAATATGGACCAATCAGGAAAAGGAATGGGGCTGCCCAATTCAACCTGTGATCCTTTTCTTCTATGTCCAATGACCCGATCCCCAACTTTATTTGACAAACAGTTCAGAAGTCTAAAAAAAATACATTGTCCATTAGGGCAATTTGTGGAATGGAGTGATGAAAAAAGGGAAGAATACTCTGTGCATCTGTATCTGTGTCGATGGTGATAGTGAGGGGGGCAGATTCATCAACATCTGTCCTTTGAGAAAGTCTTGAGTGTGAAGGAAATTGGAAGGCTCTTGCAGGATAGTTGCAAGTCTGGGTTAGTGAATGGAGAGTAATGTAGGATGAAGTGATGAAAAAAGTGGAGAATCAAGGCCAGGGCCAAGGAAACATCTACATCCATACTTTGGGGCAGTTGTGTAGAAAGTTTAGAAGCTCTTGCCTAAAAATTGTATGAGGGCTTTTGAAAAAAAAAAAACAGAAGTGTATGGTGCTGAAAAAGAAGGGATTAAAAGGAGGGATGGGAAGTGGGGTATCATCAAAAAAATCATGAATCCCCAACTTGAAGCTACACGGCAAGTTATGTTTCTAGCCATGAGATGCATGAGTATGAGTGGTTTTTATAAATGGCCTGTTATAAATCTATGGGGGGAAAAAGTGAGATTAAAACAATGAGAAGACAATAGAAAAGAATTATCCATTCAAACAGCAAAAACAACCTGACTTGGCATATCATGAATTTGCTCTCCAGTTTCTGAGCTTGTAGCTTCAAAGCTGTAGGTGGAGTTGCTTCAGTAAATTCGATGTGGAATAATTATGATAAAAAATAAGAAGATGGAGAAGATCAGTAAGTTGGCTTTCCCAAGTTTCACTGGGAGCCTGAGCCTTAGGTAGTGACCTGCGGAGTGATTTCGTTTTACCTTTTTGTGGATGAGGTGTGGCTGCAGAGTTCAGCCATGCAGAGGCAGCACAGTTTCGGAGAATTGTCTAATTCGGGCGCTTTTTCATCAAAATCTGCTATTTTTATTATTTAGTACAGTAATATGATGATTCACAGCCATCGATAAGATGCACAGGAAAATATAAAGTGGTCACAATAAAGCCTCTTCACCCTACATTGCTACCTATTGCAGTGGTTCCCAAACTTTGTCCTGGAGGGCCCCTTTGTGTGCTGGTTCTTCTTCTCCCAACAATTGCAATGAAAGAATTTTAAGGAGCTGCTAATATTGCTAGCTGCTAATGTTCCATGAGTTGGTCCTTTTGATTCTTCGAAGGATTCCTTATGTTATTGATCAATATCATACAAAAAAATACAATACCACAAGGATTATATATAATTCCCAAGATTATAAGTTGCTTCTTGCAAAGTGCTAAACAATTACGTAAAAAGAGGGTAACATTAACCACAGATGGTAATAGGCTCCTAACTTGGTTGGCATTAATTATTTTTCATTCTTAAACATCAATTCAATGCTGATTTGCCTCATGATCATTTACTTTGTCTTTGAATTGTTCGAAATCTATAAGATGGCTGTGATTGGTGGCCAGGTGTCTAGGCTTCCACCAATTAGCAGCCTATTGATTCTGATCAGTTTCATTTTGATCAGAGATTATTTGCCTCCTTTAATGCAAGTATACCCATGTTTGTATATATATATACAGCACAATGAGCATAGCATGCCCGCAGAAATGTAACTGAACATGTCATACAGCACTTCTTCTGATGTAATATGATTAGGATCTTTCATATTTTGCATGGAAAGCAACTAATTTGTAAAATTATTAGTTTGTAAAATAATTTATCTGCAATTAAGGTATGAACAAAAACCTGCATACACAGGGGGGCCTCCACGACAGAGCCACTGACTGATTGTATATACACAAAGCAATACTG
Organism: Gymnothorax reevesii; assembly: GCA_029721435.1. NCBI lineage: Eukaryota > Metazoa > Chordata > Actinopteri > Anguilliformes > Muraenidae > Gymnothorax > Gymnothorax reevesii. Next base: position 40,244,030 of record CM056585.1, read on the forward strand.
TAGATATTATGCATTCAATAAAACATTTACATGTCTTTACATAGAATTGTTTTACATCCAAACTATTTAATTTCTGAGATGGATGTAATGCGGATGACATACGGCTGTGTATCGAGAATTTGTGGCTGCAGTGCATGGTCATGTTCATGATCCTGTTCATTACAATGCATGTGGATGCAGTGCGGCTGTGGATTTTACTCCTGGAGCCGCGGTGTGGCTGTGTATGTGTTTCAATCATACATTGCGGATGCCGTGTGGATGTGGACAGCAAATGGCGGTTGTGGAGCGGCTGCAGATAATTATTTTTTGGCCGTGCCGACCTCTGCCCAGGGCTCAACCCGGCGACTCAAAAGTTGTCAACCAGGCGACCTTTCCTGCTGTGGATGTTTTTTAGATGCAGATGTCCTGAGCCCCTAGGTTTGCTGGTGTCAGCACTCCTCTTGTGTTAAGGGACTGGTTTGAGGGCGCTGACAGGATCATGGAGAGTAATGTCTGGTTCTCACTGGGGTCTTGATCTCAGGGCGGCAGGGGTGAGGGTTCGAACACTTGGCCCTGGCTGGTTATTCCTCCTCTACTCCTCAGAGAGAGGCTAAGAGGTCAGCTGTGGAACTTTTGTATATACCCTGCTGTATTGCAGTCTCACCTCAACGTCTTGGACTTGCCCACTTTTACACACTCAATTCTAGGTTGAGAATATGAGTATCTCTCTCGTGTAAAGGACTGTTCGGATCTCTTTCCCTCCATTTTTTGCTTTGAGTTACAACTTTTTTGTGACCTCAGCTTTCATCCATCTAGTGCTGTAATTTCACTGAGGGCAACCGCTAAGATGCTACTGTGCATGTTACCGTTGGACTGCTTTCTCCTGTGAAAAATCCATTTTTCACTCTGATCTCTGTCATTTCTAAACCAATGAGTGGACGGCAGTGACGTGCTGTCGGAGTTCGGTTAGGTGAGGCAGAATCCTCACTGTTAATCGATCACTCCCCATTACTTTGCTTGATTAGCAATCAGATGATTGACTATTTTATTATTAAAAACTGTTTGGCAGAATGACAGGTCAGTTTCCGAGGCGTTATTACTCAGTACATCGAACTTGAAATGGTCACTTGACAGCAGATTTGCGCGTACCAAAGCAATGTCATCAATAAATATTAAAACAGTTTGACTTATGCAGAGTTCAATGCTTAATCAATATACAATGTATTCTCCTTTAAATACGCAGTTTTACATCCAAACAAAAAAAAGCAGGCGATTATTTTCAGTCTTCTTTCAGAATTACTAAGAGCTGAAATTTTGCGGAATTGATTATTCAGATTTCCATTCTTGCAGTCTCGAATTGAAGGGTATAGGTGAACAAATCTTTTTGTCATTATCCCCTCTATCAGTATACGGGCTTCCTATAGGCTTGGTCTAAATTGTTTTGATTGTCAATCAGGAATAGTACGTGGGAACAGGTTCACAAAATTCTGTGATAAAAGTCAGGGTCACTGTCTCATCTCACCGCACGTCTCTGGTGGACGGCTATCACCACTGGCTCACCAGATGCTTGTTTTTGTTTAGGATGGCTACGGTCATGGGATCGTTACTGGGTACGATATTTTACTCTGTTTGACTGTCATTCTGTCCACACAGCAGCAGCCACAATTGTGTTCCATTTTCAAAAAGAAAAAAAAAAAAAAGGAAAAAAGTGCTGAGAACCCTGATACACGGGCCGCATCCAGTATGGAACAGAATCATTCATTTAGATTAATGATGTTTGTTCTAAGTGGGGTTAGTAATAACAGCCAGTTAACTTTTAATATTTTAATCGTAACTGGTCATGTCATGCTAATGATTGATTTTTTTGTGTCATAAGAGGAAAATGATCTGCTGCTGGGGTAAAGTGATTGAACAATATTAACTGAATGTAAATCCTAAATCTCTCTCTCTCTGTATCCCTCCCTCTCCCTTTCCCTCCATCCCTCCCTCTCTCTCTCTGTTTCTCTCAGCATCAACAACAAGCTGCAGCAGCCCGAGGCCGCAGCAGGGGTTCTGGAATATGCCATGAAGCACTTTGGGGAGCTGGTAAGGCCTCCTGGTGGTGAGGGGTGGGGGTGGGAGATGGGTTAGACACGTTGCTGTGGCTCTGCCCTTCGTGTGTGACACGTGCAGGGGATGTGCGCTTCAGTGGTCAGAAAACTCTTCGTTCAGATCCGTCATATTCCTTCGTACGAAAAACTAGAAAAATAAATTAATCCAAGCCTGTAACAGTTAAGAAAATCAGGGGAGCCAGTCACAACAAATTTTCTGTTAAACAGGGTTTAAGCCACAGCATCTTCAGTCATCCATAAAATTACTCACCCCTTTAAATATGTCCATGAATGAGAATAAAGGTGATGCTATTTTCAGTCACACTCTCATAGTTTCTTACAGAATAAATTAGTTTCTATTTAGTTTATGATGTATCACTTTATGCGTGCTTGTGTGTGTGTGTGTGTGTGTGTGTGTGCGCGCGTGCGTGTTTGTGTGTGTGCACTTACACATGCGTCAGGCTCATCTTGATGCATCCCTCTGCGATTATTTCAGGAACTTACTGATATTCCCTTGAGGGGAGCTCTTGCCAAATATGACATGAAGTTTTTCTTTTGATTTCGTGGAGAGAAGACGTTGCCTGGAAGCTGATACTGGGCTCTTTCTCAGCGTGGGTTGTGCAGGCTGGACAGCTTTGGGGAGCCCTGATCAGATCTGCTCGCTGCCGTCTGACTCCTGGAACATGTGTTTGTGCTGTAAACATCTCTGGGTCACATTTCAGGAATTTTGGTGGTCTGTCGCACTTTCTCAGTCCTGGCTCATTTTTGAAGTGTGGCAGGGTGATGTATTAGATGGCTGGCACTGGTGGAGATGTGGGCCCTGTGCCACCCCACATAGGCAGCCCCACACGCTCTCTAAATACCCCCCCCCCTCCCCCCCCAATTAGGATGGTCATGATGGCGGGAGTGTGTAGGGAGTGCGGCGCTGTGAGGGCCTCTGGTCTCGTGATGCAGTGGGGTCCCGACATTGGGGTCATGAAAGGTCAAATCAATTCCTCATATTCCTCATTCACTCTCCATGTGGTGAATTTGAGGAACCCCAGAAATGAGCTCTTTGGTAAGGAATGAGCCCATTTGTTCATTAAGTGCCCTCCTAATCCCCAAAAACAAACCCACAAAAGCTGGCCCCGACATGGAGCAAAAACGGCTGAAAAAAAAAGTTCAGAACCTTTTGGAGTGTGAGGAGAGCTTCAGTGCCTGAGAAGAGCTTTAGTGCGTGAGGAGAGCTTTAGTGCGTGAGGAGAGCTTTCGTGCGTGAGGAGACCTTAAATGAGTGAGGAGACCTTTAATGAGTGAGGAGAGCTTGAGTGCGTGAGGAGAGCTTCAGTGCCTGAGAAGAGCTTCAGTGCGTGAGGAGAGCTTTAGTGAGTGAGGAGAGCTTTACTCAGTGAGGAGAGCTTCAGAGCTTTAGTGTGTGAGGTCAGTTTTAGTGTATGAGGAGAGCTTTAGTGAGTGAGGAGAGCTTTAGTGCGTGAAGAGAGCTTTCCTGAGTGAGGAGAGCTTTAGTGAGCGAAAAAAGCTTCAGAGCTTTAGTGTGTGAGGTCAGTTTTGGAGTAGGAGGAGAGCTTTAGTGAGGTCAGTTTTAGTGTATGAGGAGAGCTTTTGTGTGTGAGGACAGCTTTAGTGAGTGAGGTGAGCTTTAGTGTGTGAGGAAAGCTTTAGTGTATAAGTACAGCTTTAGTGAGGGAGGAGAGCTTTAATGAGTGAGGAGAGCTTTAGTGAGGGAGGAGAGCTTTAATGAGTGAGGAGAGCTTTAGTGAGCGAGGAAAGCTTCAGAGCTTTAGTGTGTGAGGTCAGTTTTGGAGTAGGAGGAGAGCTTTAGTATGTGAGGACAGCTTTTGTGTATGAGGAGAGCTTTAGTGAGTGAGGAGAGCTTTAGTGTTTGATAACAGCTTTAGTGTATCAGGAGGGCTTTAGTGAGTGAGGGGGACTTTAGTGAATGAGGAGAGCTTTAGTGAGTGAGGACCGCTTTAGTGTATGAGGAGAGCTTTAGCGAGTGAGGACCGCTTTAGTGTATGAGGAGAGCTTTAGTGAGTGAGGACCGCTTTAGTGTATGAGGAGGGCTTTAGTGAGTGAGGAGGACTTTAGTGAATGAGGAGAGCTTAAGTGTATGAAGAGGGCTTTAGTGAGTGAGGACAGCTTTAGTGTATGAGGAGGGCTTAAGTGAGTGAGGACAGCTTTAGTGAGTGAGGAGGACTTTAGTGAGTGAGGACTGCTTTAGTGTATGAGGAGGGCTTTAGTGGGTGAGGACAGCTTTAGTGTATGAGGAGGGCTTTAGTGAGTGAGGAGGACTTTAGTGAGTGAGGACAGCTTTAGTGTATGAGGAGGGCTTTAGTGAGTGAGGAAGGCTTTAGTGAATGAGGACGGCTTTAGTGTATGAGGAGAGCTTTAGTGAATGAGGAGGGCTTTAGTGAGTGAGGACAGCTTTAGTGTGCCAGGAGAGCTTTAGTTTGCGAGGAGAGCTTTAGTGTATGAGGAGGGCTTTAGTGAGTGAGGACAGCTTTAGTGTGCCAGGAGAGCTTTAGTTAGCGAGGAGAGCTTTAGTGTATGAGGAGGGCTTTAGTGAGTGAGGACCGCTTTTGTGAATGAGGAGGACTTTAGTGAGTGAGGACAGCTTTAGTGAATGAGGAGAGCTTTAGTGTATGAGGAGGGCTTTAGTGAGTGAGGACAGCTTTAGTGTATGAGGAGAGCTTTAGTGTATGAGGAGGGCTTTAGTGAATGAGGACAGCTTTAGTGTATGAGGAGGGCTTTAGTGAATGAGGACAGCTTTAGTGGCTGAGGAGGGCTTTAGTGAGTGAGGACAGCTTTAGTGTGCCAGGAGAGCTTTAGTGTATGAGGAGGGCTTTAGTGAGTGAGGAGGACTTTAGTGAGTGAGGACAGCTTTAGTGTATGAGGAGGGCTTTAGTGAGTGAGGAGGGCTTTAGCATGTGAGGAGGGCTTTAGTGAGTGAGGACCGCTTTAGTGAGTGAGGAGGGCTTTAGTGAGTGAGGACCGCTTTAGTGTATGAGGAGGGCTTTAGCATGTGAGGAGGGCTTTAGTGAGTGAGGCCCGCTTTAGTGTATGAGGAGGGCTTAAGTGAGTGAGGACAGCTTTAGTGTGCGAGGAGAGCTTTAGTGTATGAGGAGGGCTTTAGTGAGTGAGGAGGACTTTAGTGAGTGAGGACTGCTTTAGTGTATGAGGAGGGCTTTAGTGGGTGAGGACAGCTTTAGTGTTCCAGGAGAGCTTTAGTGTGCGAGGAGAGCTTTAGTGTATGAGGAGGGCTTTAGTGAGTGAGGACAGCTTTAGTGTATGAGGAGGGCTTTAGTGAGTGAGGAGGACTTTAGTGAGTGAGGACAGCTTTAGTGTATGAGGAGGGCTTTAGTGAGTGAGGAAGGCTTTAGTGAATGAGGACGGCTTTAGTGTATGAGGAGAGCTTTAGTGAATGAGGAGGGCTTTAGTGAGTGAGGACAGCTTTAGTGTGCCAGGGGAGCTTTAGTTTGCGAGGAGAGCTTTAGTGTATGAGGAGGGCTTTAGTGAGTGAGGACAGCTTTAGTGTGCCAGGAGAGCTTTAGTTTGCGAGGAGAGCTTTACTGTATGAGGAGGGCTTTAGTGAGTGAGGACCGCTTTTGTGAATGAGGAGGACTTTAGTGAGTGAGGACAGCTTTAGTGTATGAGGAGGGCTTTAGTGAGTGAGGAGGGCTTTAGCATGTGAGGAGGGCTTTAGTGAGTGAGGACCGCTTTAGTGAGTGAGGAGGGCTTTAGTGAGTGAGGACCGCTTTAGTGTATGAGGAGGGCTTTAGCATGTGAGGAGGGCTTTAGTGAGTGAGGCCCGCTTTAGTGTATGAGGAGGGCTTTAGTGAGTGAGGACCGCTTTAGTGTATGAGGAGGGCTTTAGCATGTGAGGAGGGCTTTAGTGAGTGAGGACCGCTTTAGTGTATGAGGAGGGCTTTAGTGAGTGAGGACCACTTTAGTGTATGAGGAGGGCTTTAGTGAGTGAGGGGAGCTTTTGCATGTGAGGAGGGCTTTAGTGAATGAGGACCGCTTTATTGAGTGAGGAGGGCTTTAGTGAGTGAGGACCGCTTTAGTGTATGAGGAGGGCTTTAGCATGTGAGGAGGGCTTTAGTGAGTGAGGACAGCTTTAGTGTATGAGGAGGGCTTTAGTGAGTGAGGAGGACTTTAGTGAGTGAGGACAGCTTTAGTGTATGAGGAGGGCTTTAGTGAGTGAGGAAGGCTTTAGTGAATGAGGACGGCTTTAGTGTGCCAGGAGAGCTTTAGTTTGCGAGGAGAGCTTTAGTGTATGAGGAGGGCTTTAGTGAGTGAGGACAGCTTTAGTGTGCCAGGAGAGCTTTAGTTTGCGAGGAGAGCTTTACTGTATGAGGAGGGCTTTAGTGAGTGAGGACCGCTTTTGTGAATGAGGAGGACTTTAGTGAGTGAGGACAGCTTTAGTGTATGAGGAGGGCTTTAGTGAGTGAGGAGGGCTTTAGCATGTGAGGAGGGCTTTAGTGAGTGAGGACCGCTTTAGTGAGTGAGGAGGGCTTTAGTGAGTGAGGACCGCTTTAGTGTATGAGGAGGGCTTTAGCATGTGAGGAGGGCTTTAGTGAGTGAGGCCCGCTTTAGTGTATGAGGAGGGCTTTAGTGAGTGAGGACCGCTTTAGTGTATGAGGAGGGCTTTAGCATGTGAGGAGGGCTTTAGTGAGTGAGGACCGCTTTAGTGTATGAGGAGGTCTTTAGTGAGTGAGGACCGCTTTAGTGTATGAGGAGGGCTTTAGCATGTGAGGAGGGCTTTAGTGAGTGAGGACCGCTTTAGTGTATGAGGAGGGCTTTAGTGAGTGAGGACCGCTTTAGTGTATGAGGAGGGCTTTAGCATGTGAGGAGGGCTTTAGTGAGTGAGGACCACTTTAGTGTATGAGGAGGGCTTTAGTGAGTGAGGGGAGCTTTTGCATGTGAGGAGGGCTTTAGTGAATGAGGACAGCTTTATTGAGTGAGGAGGGCTTTAGTGAGTGAGGACCGCTTTAGTGTATGAGGAGGGCTTTAGCATGTGAGGAGGGCTTTAGTGGGGGAGGAGCGCTTTAGGGTATGAGGAGGGCTTTAGCATGTGAGGACCGCTTTAGTGAGTGAGGAGGGCTTTAGTGAGTGAGGAGAGCTTTAGTGAGTGAGGACCGCTTTAGAGTATGAGGAGGGCTTTAGCATGTGAGGAGGGCTTTAGTGAGTGAGGACCGCTTTAGTGTATGAGGAGGGCTTTAGCATGTGAGGAGGGCTTTAGTGAATGAGGACCGCTTTATTGAGTGAGGAGGGCTTTAGTGAATGAGGACCGCTTTAGTGTATGAGGAGGGCTTTAGCATGTGAGGAGGGCTTTAGTGAATGAGGACCGCTTTAGTGAGTGAGGAGGGCTTTAGTGAGTGAGGACCGCTTTAGTGTATGAGGAGGGCTTTAGCATGTGAGGAGGGCTTTAGTGAGTGAGGACCGCTTTAGTGAGTGAGGAGGGCTTTAGCATGTGAGGAGGGCTTTAGTGAATGAGGACCGCTTTATTGAGTGAGGAGGGCTTTAGTGAGTGAGGACAGCTTTAGTGCATGAGGAGGGCTTCAGTGAGTGAGGAGGGCTTTAGTGAGTGAGGACCGCTTTAGTGAGTGAGGAGGGCTTTAGCATGTGAGGAGGGCTTTAGTGAATGAGGACCGCTTTATTGAGTGAGGAGGGCTTTAGTGAATGAGGACCGCTTTAGTGTATGAGGAGGGCTTTAGCATGTGAGGAGGGCTTTAGTGAATGAGGACCGCTTTAGGGAGTGAGGAGGGCTTTAGTGAGTGAGGACCGCTTTAGTGTATGAGGAGGGCTTTAGCATGTGAGGAGGGCTTTAGTGAGTGAGGACCGCTTTAGTGAGTGAGGAGGGCTTTAGCATGTGAGGAGGGCTTTAGTGAATGAGGACCGCTTTATTGAGTGAGGAGGGCTTTAGTGAGTGAGGACAGCTTTAGTGCATGAGGAGGGCTTCAGTGAGTGAGGAGGGCTTTAGTGAGTGAGGACCGCTTTAGTGTGCGAGGAGAGCTTTAGCATGTGAGGACAGCTTTATTGTATGAGGAGGGCTTTAGTGAGGGAGGAGGGCTTTTTACTGAGTGAGGACCGCTTTAGTGTATGAGGAGGGCTTTAGTTAGTGAGGACAGCTTTAGTTTATGAGGAGGGCTTTAGTGAGTGAGGAGAGCTTTAGTGTGCGAGGAGAGCTTTAGTGAGTGAGGAGAGCTTTAGTGAGTGAGGAGAGCTTTAGTGAGTGAGGAGAGCTTTAGCATGTGAGGACAGCTTTAGTGAGTGAGGAGGACTTTAGTGAGTGAGGACCGCTTTAGTGTATGAGGACAGCTTTAGTGTGTGAGGAGGGCTTTAGTGAGTGAGGCCCGCTTTAGTGTATGAGGAGGGCTTTAGTGAGTGAGAACCGCTTTAGTGTATGAGGAGGGCTTTAGCATGTGAGGAGGGCTTTAGTGAGTGAGGACTGCTTTTGTGTATGAGGAGGGCTTTAGTGAGTGAGGACCACTTTAGTGTATGAGGAGGGCTTTAGTGAGTGAGGGGAGCTTTTGCATGTGAGGAGGGCTTTAGTGAATGAGGACCGCTTTATTGAGTGAGGAGGGCTTTAGTGAGTGAGGACCGCTTTAGTGTATGAGGAGGGCTTTAGCATGTGAGGAGGGCTTTAGTGAGTGAGGACCGCTTTAGTGAGTGAGGAGGGCTTTAGCATGTGAGGAGGGCTTTAGTGAGTGAGGACCGCTTTAGTGAGTGAGGAGGGCTTTAGTGAGTGAGGAGAGCTTTAGTGAGTGAGGACCGCTTTAGAGTATGAGGAGGGCTTTAGCATGTGAGGAGGGCTTTAGTGAGTGAGGACCGCTTTAGTGTATGAGGAGGGCTTAGCATGTGAGGAGGGCTTTAGTGAGTGAGGACCGCTTTAGTGAGTGAGGAGGGCTTTAGCATGTGAGGAGGGCTTTAGTGAATGAGGACCGCTTTATTGAGTGAGGAGGGCTTTAGTGAATGAGGACCGCTTTAGTGTATGAGGAGGGCTTTAGCATGTGAGGAGGGCTTTAGTGAATGAGGACCGCTTTAGTGAGTGAGGAGGGCTTTAGTGAGTGAGGACCGCTTTAGTGTATGAGGAGGGCTTTAGCATGTGAGGAGGGCTTTAGTGAGTGAGGACCGCTTTAGTGAGTGAGGAGGGCTTTAGCATGTGAGGAGGGCTTTAGTGAATGAGGACCGCTTTATTGAGTGAGGAGGGCTTTAGTGAGTGAGGACAGCTTTAGTGCATGAGGAGGGCTTCAGTGAGTGAGGAGGGCTTTAGTGAGTGAGGACCGCTTTAGTGTGCGAGGAGAGCTTTAGCATGTGAGGACAGCTTTATTGTATGAGGAGGGCTTTAGTGAGGGAGGAGGGCTTTTTACTGAGTGAGGACCGCTTTAGTGTATGAGGAGGGCTTTAGTTAGTGAGGACAGCTTTAGTTTATGAGGAGGGCTTTAGTGAGTGAGGAGAGCTTTAGTGTGCGAGGAGAGCTTTAGTGAGTGAGGAGAGCTTTAGCATGTGAGGACAGCTTTAGTGAGTGAGGAGGACTTTAGTGAGTGAGGACCGCTTTAGTGTATGAGGACAGCTTTAGTGTGTGAGGAGGGCTTTAGTGAGTGAGGAGGGCTTTAATGAGAGAGGAGAGCTTTAGTGAGTGAGGAGAGCTTTATTTTAAAAGGTTTTCTGCTGCCTCATTCTTCAGCGCAAGGAAGGCCTAGAGTACCAATGCCCTTCCTCTGTTGACTGGTGGGTTTTTGTACTATTTAATCTGAATAGAATTGGACACTCCAGTACAACAGAGCTTCAGCAAATTTTCACCCCTGGTTACCAGAAACATTTCTTGCCAATCCATGGCATCGCTTGTCTTTCTGTTCTTTATGTTATAGCTCCCATTACTCGAAGGCGGAGAGATTAACCATTGTATGTCTAATTCAACTGCAGCTCTTAAAGGGTTTTGTTATAATTGCAAGCCCAGTAGTGTGGCATAAATCTTGAGGAGACCTGTGATGTAGTAGCAGACGGTCCTTGTTTTGATTGTGCCCTGCTCATTATTTTAGAGCTGCTGACCCTGCTATGGAAATTAGTTAGGACTGGAGTTTGCTGCTGCCAGAGATGAGCTCTGAGCACTGTAATCGCCCATCTGCGGCCCTCCAGCATTATTACCTTCAAAATGAATTCAGTCCTGGGTGTACATGATGTTGAGAATTGGACACACTAATTATTGAGTTCTCCTGCTGCTGAAATCCATTACTGCCTTATATGTGACGCTGCATGCCCTTGCGATACTTGGCGGGGCATAGTGGTGTGGGATACTTGGTGATAAACCCCTGAAATATATTTAAGCTGTCATCTTCCCATGAGCCAGCAGTGCTCCTGATGACCATTGAGATGACAGGAGTGACTTTATTCAGGGTGGATTTGGGATTTGGTGTGGCTGTCATGGTGCAGACATTTTGAAGGACCTTACAGTACTGTGATGTGATGGGTCGTGTAATTGCTTCCAGTCACCCCACCCACACTCCATTTTCCTCTCCTCCCTCCTCCTTCCATCATCTTCTATTAGTCTCCTACTCTTGTTCACGGCCCAGTATGATATATTCCTGTTCAAATGCCTACAGACCTCACCTTGTTAGTCTCCCACTCTTCTTCATGGCTCAGGATGATGAACTCTTGTACTCTTGCACTAATACTTAAAAACCTCGCTGTGTTAGTCTCCCTCGTATGTTCATGTCCTGCTACGATGTAATCCTGTGCTAATACTTACAGACCTCACAGTGTTAGTGTCCAACTCTATTTCGTGCACCAGCATGATGTATGCCAGTCCAAATGCTTACGGACCTAACAGTTCTAGTCTCCTGTTGTAGTAGGAAATTTAAAGAGCTCAATTGAATCAAGAATAAAGATTGATCATTGTTATATGGGAATAAGGATATTGCTGATGCCTTCACTTGTCAGTCTGTTGAGAGTTTTATGAAGGAGCAGATTTCTGATTAGCCAGAGAGCATGTCCAATGCTCAGAATTATTTTGCAGAAATTGAGATGGTGGATGAAGAATTATTAGAAAAATTGCATAAACTAAAGTCAAATAACAGGGCTCGACATTAACGCTTGTCCGCTTGTCCGGGACAAGGAGATTTTATTGTCGGGCATTTGGAAGAGAAATTTGCTTGCCCCACTGGACAAGTTAAAAGTCGCTGAAAAAAATGCCCTGTCTTCACGTTATGTGTCCCTGAATTCAATTCGCTGAATAAATCCAGAATGAATTTGAATACTGATTTGAAACAAAAATGTTTTTTTTTCCCCCACGACACATCTAACCAGCGTCCAACTCGAATGCTTTGATTGACCGATCAGATACACAGACATGGACATGTGCGCATGCGGACCCTTATACAGGAGGAACCCCGCTTCCATCAGAGGAACAGCGATGTTTCTCAAGACTTCGCAACCCGGGCAAGCTCCTGGGAAGAGCCCCACGAAGAAAAACTGCAATTTTACTTGAGCCTAATGAATCCAAAAGGGAGAGAAAATTTGAACTGAGCTGGAGGGAGGAATTTGACTGGGTGCAGAAGTTGATACGGAACCCAACTTGGCTGACAAGTCAGTGATGCCAACTGCCAGCATTAGCGACACTGTATTTATGAATCATGGCACAGAGTCTGCCCATTTAATTTCATCTGATATTTGACTTGATTTGATTTGAAAAAAAAAAAAAACATTTTTTACTCCAACACACACACAAACCACACATACAAAGCACGACATGAAACTTGGTCTATGCGATGAATGAAAAACTGTAATAGCACCAGTGCGATGAGAGACGGAGTGTGAATTAGACATGAATCAATGCCATCTCGCTGCAGCATCGATAGTTTAGCTGCTTGTTTAATTTATCGTTGTAATATATTTTAGTTTGTGTCGTGAGTATATTAAACATTTCATATTTTTTGTATTTAGTGACATCGCCAGTTCTTTCTTCGTTACTGACCTAACTAGTTGATGGAGATATTTGCGGTTTCATGAGACGTTTCCAAGGTAACAACCATTGTCAGTTATTTCTAGATGGTCCTTGAGAATTACCAAATGATTAGATGCAGGGCAATATAACACCAATTGTAAGAAAGGGGACCACACTGAGCTAGGAAACTACAAGCTCGTCAGTTTGACTTGCATTGCATGTAAAATACTGGAATCTATCATGAAAGATGAGCTGGATTTATTTATTGAATGTAATAACACACTGAAGGATAGCCAACATGGTTTCTGTAAGAGAAGGTCATGCCTGACAAACCTTTTTGGAATTCTTTGAAGAGGTCATTAGGGCTTATGATCAGAGTGGGGCCTATGATATCATCTACAGTACTTGGACTTTCAGAGAGTAATTGATACAATACCACACGAGAGACTAATTTGTAAAATAAGGACCGAAAGAATTATAAGAGATATTTATGAATGGATTCAGAACTGGGTACAGGACAGAACACATTGAATTGTGATCTGTAAGATCTCTTCCGGATAATGCACTGTGGGAAGTGGAGTCCGTCTGGCATTGGTGTTGGGACCTTTGCTCTTCCTGATCTATGGTAATGCCCTATACTGCAACATTGAAAGCAAATTAGTTAAATTTAAAGATCAAGCTGAATTGGGAGGTTTGCAGAACAGTTTGGAGTCTCCTAAAGTGATTCAGGATGATTTAGATGGAATTCAGAAGTGGGCAGAAACGTGGTTAATGAAATTCAACTAAGCCAAATGTAAAGTTCTACTGGATTACTACATGGGATGTTAAAAACTGCAGTGTGCTCTATTTAAAAAAGATCTGGGAGTGATTGGTGACCAAATCTTAAACGTTCTAGCCCCTGCGTTGGTACAGTTGAAAAGGGCTGGATGTTGGGAAATATAGCCAAAAATATTGAGTATGAATCTAAGTAGGTCCGATCACACTTTGAGTATTCTGCGTAGTTATGGGGACTAACAATGACAATGAAAACTATTTCACTTTATATGAAAAAAAAAACGAACAATGACAATGAGAACCATTTCACTTTGAGGAAATGAGAATTTAAAATAGGCCTGTACAAGCGTTTATATAATCCGTCATCCATATTCAGTCGTTGTCACGAAAGAATATCCGTGCCCATAATCTAAAAGCTCACTTCACACATAGATGAATGCATCAGGCCCTGGGCAGGCATCGGAGAATGAAAACATCGGGAAATTAACGCATCACAAAATGAACAGAAGAGTGTTCATCATCGAACGCAGTGACCAGGTTTGCAGTCTCGAATGCATCCAAAAATGAACAGGCATCCTTTCAAAAATGAATGCGTTCACTGTTCAGAATATTGTCAAGCTCCCTTAAACAATAGCTTGTCTGGCCATATTGTAGAGGCAGAAAGAGTTTTCAAGTCCAGGCTTGATGTAGTGCTAGCTACCATCTAGTCCTTCAGTATCTGAAATCTTAGGTTCACTTTAGTGATAGGAAAATCGCGAGCCTAGCTGGGCTGAGTTGGCTGCTTCCACCCACTCGTGTTGCATATTAATTCCTGCAGATTTTCAGTGTTCGTCTCCCACTCTTGTTCATGCCCTGTTATGATATACTTTCAGATCTTCACTGTGTCAGTCTCCTGCTCTTGCTCATGCCCCAGTATGATGACGCTCATGTCCAAATCCTTAAAGACCTCAGTGTGTTGGCCTTCCTCTCTTGTTTATGTTTTGGTATGATAATACTCCTGTCTCTGTGGCGGTAGGAGATCCAGGCGACCTGGTACGAGAAGTTACATGAATGGGAGGATGCTCTGGTCGCCTATGACAAGAAGATCGATATGAACAAGGAGGATCCCGAACTGATCCTGGGCCGCATGCGCTGCCTGGAGGCCCTTGGGGAGTGGTGAGTGCATGACTGACACTTGGCTGCCCCGCCTCGTTAAACCAGAGTACATACTGCTTGCTTTCAGTCTCTCACAAAACATAGAAAACTAGCTTACCGAGCCTTACTTGTTCAACTAATTTACTCAGAAGGTATCTTTTCTTACTTAATTGGTGACCTACTTAGTTTGGCTAGTCCTACATGAGCAATATGATGAAGTGAATTTGAAAGCAGTGAAAATGTTCTTCTGGGAAGGTGCAGTGGTCTTGCTTGAGTTCTGTGTCGGTGTCAGGTCTGTAGTTTTTTGGGTGCAGCACAGTGGCACTGTGTTGCCAATTCTCCCTAAGGGTATAGTCAATGGAGCAGGTGTCTGTTGGTGTGTTTGCTTTCAGGTGACGGACAAAGGCACTGCTGTCTGAGATGGCACTGCTTTAATCAATCTGTGTGCGCTTATCCATCAGAGGTTATGGGTCTTTATCTTGCTTTATCTACAACCACAATTTTGAAATAGTTGGGACCAAGTGTAAATTGTGAATAAAATCAAAAAGCGCTGACTTTCAGATCACATGAGCCAATATTATATTTACAATAGAACATAGATAACATTTGAAATGTTGAAACTGTGACATTTTAAATTTTTTCCACAAAATGAACTTATTTCTAATTTCCTGGCTGCAACAGGTCTCAAAAAAGTTGGGACACAGGCAAAAAAAAGGGCTGGAAAAGCAATTAATATATAAGAGAATCAGCTGAAAGAACATTTGTAGCAAGTAATTAAGTTAACTGGTTTCAGGTATGTAGCATGATTGGCCATAAAAGGGATGTCTTAGAGAGGCTGAGTCTCTCAGAAGTAAAGATGGCCAGAGGCTCTCCAATCTATGAAGGCTTGCGTAAAAAAATTGAGGAATAATTTAAAAACAATGTTCCTCAACATCAAATTGCAAAGGCTTTGAAGGTCTCATACTTCAAGAAACCACTGTCTGTAAGCACAGTTCGCCGTGCCATCCACAGCTGCCATCTCAAACTCTATCATGCAAAAAGAAAGCCATTGTTCAGCGTGATCCATAAGCACCGCCGTGTTCTGTGGGCCAAGGCTCATGTAAAATGGACTGTAGCAAAGTGTCCTGTGGTCAGACTAGTCCAAATTTGACATTCTTGTTGGAAATCATGGACGTCGTGTCCTCCGAGCTAAAGAGGAGAAAGACCATCTCTCCTGTTATCAGCGTTCAAAAGGCAGCATCTCTGATGGTATGGGAATGCATTAGTGCATATAGTGTGGGAAACTTGCATGTTTTAAAAAGCACCATGTATGCTGAAAAGTATATAAAGGTTTTAAAGCAACATATGCTCCCCTCCAGACGACATCTATTCCAGGGAAGGCCTTGTGTATTTCAGCAGGACAATGCAAAACCACACACTGCAGCTATTACAACAGCATGGCTTCATAGTAGAAGAGTTTGTGTGCTGAACTGGCCTGCCCGCAGTCCTGATCTTTCACTGATTGAGAACATTTGGTGCATAATTAAACAATAAGTCCGTTGCTGGATAGCTCACTTGGTTAAGGCACTGCGTTGCAGTGCAGAAGTGACTATTACGTTGCGGGTTCGAGCCGCGGTAGTACCAGCCGGCAGTGATCGGCAGCTTTTTCAGCATAGCGCACAATTGGCCATCACGCTACAGGGATTCAAATTGGGAAGGGACTGCCGGGTAAGGGAAAATAAATAAACAGCTTTGTTCGTTGCTCAAGCGCCTCCTGTTGGCCAGACAGGCGCTTGTCAGGAAGATTCAAAGTCTGTTCATGTCCAGGTATCCTCCGCCCTCGTTCTGAACTTGCGAAGATTCAACCAATGAGCGTATAAGAAGCAGTGGCTGACGGGCACGTGCTTCGGAGGAGAGCCGTGAACTGTCTTCATTATCCTGAGTTGGCAGCAAGGGGTCGCACACGAGCAAGCTTTGTACATAGTTCACCAATTGGGCATTCCAGATTCGGGTGGGATTGGAGATGCCAAATAAAAATAAATAAATAAATAAAAAAGTCCGTCAAAGGAGACCCAAAACTCTCCAGCAGTTGGAAGCTTTTATTAAGGGATCAAGACTAGGTTCAGACTTGGAAAAAAAAAATGTATTTTTCATTTTGGAAAAAATCTTTCAAAACTTTCAAAAAAAAAGGTGATTTTTCAGACCAAAAAACTATCTTTTAAGTGGATTTTTATCAAGTGAACGCCTCCAGTGCATTCGTTTCACGACAAAAAACGTGATTTTCTTGCATTGCAAAAATTTAATAGTTTTTAAGGCTTGTGGCGGGAAAAAAATCCAAATTTTTCAAGGTATTGCTCTGAAATTTTCACCATAGTATCAGTTTGTCATGTTCTGTAAAATAACATAGCCATTTTTGGGTAGCTAGGTACATGGTGTATTTAGCTAGGTACATGGTGTATCCATCTGCCAGGCAGGTTCACCCATTTCTTAAATTCTATGACCAAATAATTTTTCTAAATATTTTCCCATGAAAATACCCAGAATGAGCATGTCATTGTATAGCTTATGATGTTAGGTTCAAAACAAGATAAGACTTACAGGAAAATATGGTATAGTTTCTGAGATATTGTTGCCGCAAGGTTTTACTTTTTTGGCCAATAATGTACAGTTTTCACGGTAACAAGCTGATTAAATTAGATTACAATCAAATCCCATTCTGAGCTTTTTTCAGTTGACACAATTTTGATGTGTTTTTAGAGTTTAGAAGTACTTAAATTGAGTGAACCCAGGCTTGAACCCTGAAACCAGAGTGAGATCAAATTTCAATGGCTAAACTCAAGAAACTTGTCTCCTCAATGCCCAGATGCCTCCACACCATGGTAAACGGGCCCCTGTCCCACCTTTTTTGAGACCCGTAGCAGACATCAAATTTGAAATGAGCTCATTTTGTGCATAAAATTGTAAAATTTCTCAGTTTCAACATTTGTCATGTTATCTCTGTTCTATTGTGAATAAAATATTGGCTGGTGTGATTTGGAAGCCTTTGCATTTTGATTTTGTTCACAATTTACACTTTGTCCTAACTATTTCAGAATTGGGGTAATACTGGGTTCACATGATATATGAAGCCCTGCAGTCGGGCCGCGCTGCCTCATCACACTTTTGTCTTGAGTTTGGCTGTTTTATAGACCGAGGACTGCTAAAGCGTCTCTATGCGCTGCTTGAGAATCGGAGCTTGAGTTAAAGCTGAAAACGCTACATGATTTGGAACAAAAAGCCAATCTGGTAATCGGAGTTTGTGTAGCTATTGGTGAGCTATTGTCTGGCCTGTTCATAACAGGCTCATTCATGCCTGAATGCTAGTTCCCTCCTCCCATTGGCTGCTATTATATAAATGAGGTGGCATTACTGTTAAATGGACAGCTAATCATGGTAGCAGGGAGGGCCTGTGACGCTGAGGCGGATGGACGGTACACCCAGGAAACCTGCGTCCTCTCCGGCCCGTCCCAGCCCGTGCCTCTCTGCCTGGTACCCTTTCAAACAGTGCTTACCCTTCGCACAAATGGAATCTGACAGTGCTGTTTGAATGGCCTGGGGGTGCACATTGTAAGAAGAGGCGGGAGGTTTTCCCGTAAACAGATGTTTGTTTTGGAGGCCGGCACGCATGCAGACTCGGAAGTTGTGTTTGGCAGCTTGGCCTAAGACTCTCGCACAGAATGGTTCCCATGATGCTCAGTGCCCATAACTGTCTCCTGCTATTTACCCTGGAAATGATGCCGTCATGACCACTTGGCCTGTAGGATCGTCCTTTAGCAGGAATTACTAAAAGTTATGTATTACAGACACCAGTTTGCTGGCAGTGTCCATAGTGCTTTCCAAATTTGTTACTGTGGGTGGGTGTGTATGGGTGGGTGGGTGTGTGCTTGTGCGCATGCATGTGTGTGAGAGGGAGTATTTGAGTGTGTGTGTGCTTGCGTGGATGCATGTGTGAGAGTGTGATTTTCTTTGTGTGTATAAGAGAGAGAGAGAGAGTTTGTGTGTTTGTGTGTGTTTTCATGTGTGTTTAGGTCTTTAGATGATTTGTATTTGTGTGTGTGTGTGTGTGTGTATGTGTGCGCGCGCATGCCGATGTGGAGCTGTGGTTGTTGTCGTTGTCTTGTGACAGTGTAATGTGTGATGTCACTGTTGTGTCTGATCCTGTGCGTTGGCTGCATTAGCACTGCTGCAGTATGTGTGATGCGGTCATTATGGGCTCTGGACACTGGGCCTCAGTCCTGTGCTCAGGGTTTGATGGATGTGCTCATGGAACGTGTGTTGAGTCTCGGGGGGAATACAACCCGGTTGAAGGATTTCTTTTTGATTTTTAAAACACTTTCTCATGTGCTAGCTCCTTTCCAGTTGTCACTGGAAAAAAGTCACTGGGAAAATAATGAACTGGCGCGCGTGTGTATGTGTATGTATATGTGTACGTGTGCGCGTGTGTGTGGGTGTGCGTGTGTGTGTGTGTGTGTGTGTGTGTTTACATGTGAGCTTGTGTGTTTGTCTGCACGTGTGTGTGTTTGTGTGTGATGAGAGCACTGAGTTGTATTGGTGTGTGTGTTTGAGTGTGATAAGAGCACAGTGGTATTGGGGTGTGTATGATAAGAACAGTGAGTGGTATTGGGCTATGTGTGTTTTATAAGAACACTGAGTTTTATTGGTGTGTGTGTGTGTGTGTGTGTGTGTGTGTGTGTGTGTGAGAGAGTTTGGATGTAAAGACGTTTGAGTTATATTGGTGGGTGTATTTGTTTGTGGCAGAGTGAGTAAGTGAGTTTAAGTGATAAGTACACTGAGTTGTACTGATGTGTGTGTGTGTGTGTACGTGCGAATCAAGAAAACAGTGATATTGGTGTGTGAGTGAGTATGAGTGATAAGAATGTGAAGTTGTATTGGTGTGTCTGTATGTGTTTCTGTTTGAAGAAGACTTGGTTGTATTGGTGTTTATGTGTGTGTGTGAAGAAGACTGTGTTTTATTGGTGTGAGTGTGTATGTGTATGTGTATATGCGTGTGTGTGCTTGTGTTTGAAGAAGATGTGTATTGGTGTGTGTGTGTGTGTGTGTGTGTGTATGCGTGTTTGTGTTTGATGAAGACTGTTGAATTGGTGTGTGTGTGTGTAAATGCGTGTGTGTGTTTGTGTTTGAAGAGGACTGTGTTGTATTGGTGTGAGTGTGTGTGTGTTTGTGTTTGAAGAAGACTGTGTTGTATCAGTGTGAGTGTCTGTGCCTGTCTATATGTGTTTGTGTTTGTGTTTGAAGAAGACTTTGTTGTATTGGTGTGAGTGTGTGTGCGTGTATATGCGTGTGTGTGTTTGTGTTTGAAGAAGACTGGGTTGTATTGGTGTGTGTGTGTGTTTGTGTTTGAAGAAGACTGTGTTGTATTTTTGTGTGTGTGTGTGTGTGTGTGTGTGTGTGTGTTTGTGTTTGAAGAAGACTGTGTTGTATTGGTGTGAGTGTGTGCGCGTGTCTCTGCGTGTGTGTGTTTGTGTTTGAAGAAGACTGTTGTATTGGTGTGAGTGTGTGTGTGTGTGTGTGTATATGCGTGTGTGTGTTTGTATTGTATTGGTGTGAGTGTATGTGCGTGTATATGCGTGTGTGTGTTTGTGTTTGAAGATGATCTGGAGGTTCTATTTACGAAGCTGGAATTGTGTTTGAGCCCGATTTCAACACTTAGTAAAACCAGGAACCTCAAATCTGGAACATTGACTGAAGTAAAAGGTGCTGCTCCGGGTTTTACTGAAGCTCAAAGTCAGGCTTAATCACAAAGCCTGCTTCGTAGTACACCCCCCAGGTTGTATTGGAGTGTGTGTGCGTGCGTGCGTGCGTGTGTGTGTGTTTTATAAGAACACTGAGTGGTGTTGGTGTGTGTCACAGGGGCCAGTTGCATCAGCAGTGCTGTGAGGAGTGGACTCTGGTGCGTGAGGAGACACAGGCCAAGATGGCGCGCATGGCAGCTGCAGCAGCCTGGGGTTTGGGTAAGACCCCCCCCTCCAAACCTGTGGCAGCCCACTGGGGATCTCCATTAATCTAACCTACCCACATGTATACATCTGCGCAAAGCATCACAGCGCTCTCCTAAAACACACAACTGCACTCCACCAGTGCTCTGCAACTTCTTTTTGAGTTTTTCCCATGAGTTCTCATTCATTTATTTTGACACACAAAGCCACCAATTTCTGTTCCAACATTACCAAGAAGTTAACATTGGAACTCAATAACGGAGTCTTTTGGCGTTAAAATGGACAGAACTTCTGGCATTAGGTCATGAAGTTCTTAGTTCTTATTGTCCTTGGTGTTCTTCCATATGTTTTATTAAGTTGGGTTTGTCGAACAGCTTTGGGAATACACGGAAGACCGTTAAATTAAAGTATATATTGCAGGTTAATTTTCCAAAGATTTTATACAATTTTCTTGTGGGAAATAAATATCTGAAGGATTATAGATCATATTTTATGTTGTTGGTTATCAGAAAATGGAATATAATATGAAAAAGTAGGTACTTTTAACAGCAGTTTACGAGGCTCCCATAATGCAATGCCTATGTCACGTAGGGTAGAGAAGAGCCTGTCTGAGTACGACAGTCAATGAGCCTGCACTATATAGCAGCTTGCAATGGCAAATTATTGTGTTTGTGTGGGGTGTCAGAATTCATCCTAAACAGCGCACAGGGTCCATTCGTTCCCTGTCAATACTAAACAAAGTTTATACCAGTGGGTTAAATTTGTCCGCGTAAGACCGGCAAACTTTTCATACACTAATGTCACACCGCAGTTTCCATGGGATGACACCGCCCACATAAGCACCTGTCAGAAATGGCGACAAAGAGCTGCCGGATAGCTCACTCGGTTAAGGCACTGCGTTGCAGTGCAGAAGTGACTATCACGTTGCGGGTTCGAGTCTGGCAGCTTTTTCAGAGTAGCGCACAATTGGCCATCGCGCTACAGGGTTTCAGATTGGGAAGGGACTGCCGGGAATTGGGAAATAAATAAATAGCTTTGGTCGTTGCTCAAGCACCTCCTGTTGGCCAAATGGGCGCTCATCCGGAAGATTCTAAGTCTGTTCATGTCCGGGTATCCTCCGCCCTGGTTCTGAACTTGCGAAGATTCAACTAATGAGTGTATAAGAAGCAGTGGCTGATAGGCACGTGTTTCGGAGGAGAGCCGTGAACTGTCCTCACTCTCCTGAGTTGGCAGCATATGAGCAAACTTTGTACATAGTTCACCAATTGGGCATTCCAGATTCGGGTGTGACTGGAGATGCAAAATTTAGAAAAAAAGAAATGGTGACAAAGGACACTACTTTACTCTCTCTCTCCAGACAGAACATAGCATTCCAATGAATCAGCTATTTAGTTTGATCAACTCCAGATTAAGCTTGGCATTTGAGATTTTGATTATTCGGCATGTCAGCAATGATTGTGTCTGCGCACATGGACGTTCATACCCAGAGGAAAAAAGAAACTACCGCCACTTCTAGACTTAGATGTTTTAGAGCAAGTACCATGCTATCAAAGCATGGGACAGTCGAGCAGATATGTTTACAACTTCAGGGTAAAGGGAGAATCCCGATAAAATAAACATCAGTTTGACAGGAGGGGTGGGAACTGGCAAGCTATACCCAGGCTAGCTAGCATGATGCCTTCATTATCATTTGGCTAGTACATGTTTAGTCAACATCTTCATTTGAACATCACATTATCACAACAGCTAGATGTACAGAAAACATTGGCTTCTTCTCTCGGTGTTATTCATACACCGTAAAATATGGTGTTGTTGTCACATTTTTCACTGCTGTTCGTAGACTAGCTCTAGCGCTAATCGCTATATAGCTACTCACCAGGGGTGAGTTTCCCAAAAGCGTAGTTGCTAACTAAGTTAGCAACTTACATAGTTCGTCCTTTCACAGTCAATGACCCCAACTACATAAGTTAGCGTCAGTGATTTCGGGAAACGCACCCAGAACACCTCGCCAACCCTCCACTCGTTTGCCTCCGACCAAACATTAATCATTCTCTGACGGCAAGTATTTGTTGGATTTTTCTCCTCCCTCTCACGCCTGATCGGCTCAAGATTATATGGTTGCGGCCCATCATAAATTTCTGCAGTGATTCTTGCCCCCTCCTCATGCTCCCAATCACTCACCATTGAAAGCTGAGGCCACTTTCCTCCACGACTCCATCCCTCAAAAATTG
This sequence comes from Gymnothorax reevesii, assembly GCA_029721435.1. NCBI lineage: Eukaryota > Metazoa > Chordata > Actinopteri > Anguilliformes > Muraenidae > Gymnothorax > Gymnothorax reevesii. The sequence goes on from CM056585.1 coordinate 40,266,159, forward strand.
GCGCGAACGATCATTCAGTTTGCGCAGAGCATGTTCAGCTCGATTTTTTTTCTCTCCTCTCCCATAAAACGCAGGAGTGCTCAGAAAGGGAGGTAATACACCCCATTCATATTTGCCCACTCGTTACATCGGCGAACATGTTTGGCTATAACATTACAGCCAATGGGGAATAGACCTTTTGTGAGCACAGAACCGTAGCACGTTCTATTTGTGGTTACTAGCCAGGCTTGTTGCTAGTTCTGCCAAGCCAGTACGTCTGCCATTTAGATTTTAGAGGGAACCAATGAGAGCATTCTGTTTTCTGGCCGTTCATTTGGTCAAAATAAGGCCATCTTTCACACTTGTACTGTTCCAAAGTTGAATAAATATCTACAGGACCGTGGAGTGACTGTTTCTGGTCACAAGAAGGATGTTTTACTGACACAGTGCAGGTCAGTTTTGGATTAAGGACCGCCAGTAGACCCTGACTATTTTAAGATTTGCGCTGAGGAAGAGTTTAAGAAAGGGTTGGAAAAACTGATCATCCATTGTGATATTTTATCTCTCGGAGGATAAGTTGCTTTGGAACATGCATGATGTCAAGCATTTTTACATTATTGGTTGTAACACGGCCTGTCTTGATTGAAGAAAGAGTAAACTACAATTTTAAATTAAACAATAGTAAAGATGCATTTCGATTTATAAGACACACGATGAATGATATTTTATTACACAACTTTGGTGCTTTTCCCATACCCCAGCTCATGTCATATTTTTGATATTCTTGGTTAATATCACTTTTGCAAAAATTTCATTGTCTGAGATTGTGGGGGAAATATTGCTCTGCTTTACGTTCCGCTCTTAATACTTCGCAAAACTGAATACCGAGTGTAACGCTGGTTAATTCTGTACGGCCTAGTGCTGTAGCGAGCCTGGTAAGTACCACTCTCTCAACTAAGTTATCCTGACTGAGCTAGCTAGCCAGTACCCATTATATAACATTGGTTTATGAGCTAGCTTTCTCCTCTGTTGACTGTGAATATAAAACCATGACTAGTTTAACCGCGAGTGTCTATGACTCAGTGACTTACGGAATAAAAGTCATGGCGTTAGCTCAGTGCTATCGTAATGGGAATTACCACGACGCTTATGGAACATAAGTTTGTTTTCTACTAAATTACCCGTATCTGTTATGCAATGAAGACAATCTTATACTCTTGGTCATGAATTCCATCTTCAGCTTTGGGCGCGGCCCGCTATTTTTGAATTAAAATAAAATACCAGGGGCACAAAATTGGATAAAAGTGACGCGAACGATAACTATTGGTGTGAAATGAAAATGGCTCTGACTACAAACTGAGGACTGTTCACTCCTAAAGGACATGTACCACTAGATCAATTAAAAAAAAAAATTGTGATACTTGCACTTGCTGTGGTATTGCTGTAAATGCAGTAAAACACTTGCTCAATCAATCAAACAAACAGGACAGCCAGGTCTCCATGCATGGTAGTGTCTGGTGTTAAGTCCGTAGCCCTGCTTGAACTGCATAACCTACTTTGGCTAAATCTGTTTTGGCGTAATCCGTTTGCATCCGTTTTGCTCAAAAACTATGGGTTACACAAGGTAAATTCCATGTAAAATGTTTTCTGGTTCAACAGATGTTTCAAATTTTGAGGGCTGCGACTCCCCTACGTGACATTGTTACCAGGTTACGATAAAAAAAAAAAAAAAAAAAACCAGCTACCACAGAAACAGACAAAAAGTGTCATTTAACGGCATTTGTAGATAGTTTTAGAAATACTGAAATACTGTATGTACATTTTGAAGGCTTTATGTACACATTAGTTGAGAGTAGTGTTTAACCTGGAATATACACTAAGGTCAGCTATATATAAGTCTACAAGGCCATCATGGGTTCTCGTGTATTAAAAAGTCCTTTATTTCTCTTCAGAAGCCAGCTGGTGTTTTAGTATGGCTATTAATTATTTTATCTAAAATGTGTGTTTTTAACTTTAATATTTATTTGTGGTTTGTTGAAGTGCCCTGGCAGACAGGGAACCAGATCTTAACCTGTAATGTGGCAGAAAAAGCCCCTTCTAGCTGGGATACTGCTCATGATTACCTAACCCTCGCCGGCCATCTGCACGTGGGATGTGGCTTGTAGTCTCATTCGCCCCAATATCCCAGAACTAAGACACGGGCCGCCCCCAAATTGAAGGGCAAATGTCTCTGAGAAGCTCTCCACTGCTGGACACCAGCCCTGACCACCGCTCCCCCTACTGGTGATCCTGAACATGCAGATGTTCCCTCTGAAATTGGAACATCAAAACAAACAGGGGATGTCCACACTATATACACCTTGTGCAACTCACACACCTTGCACGCCCTCCACTCCCTTCCCGGCCTTTACACTCCCTACACCCTCCACACACCCTACATACCCTGTACAAGCCACATACCCACGCACCCTATACCCCCTAAACACTGTTCACGCCCTACTTGCCTTACATGCGCGACGCACCCTACGCACCCTGCAATTCCTGCACACCCTCCTCACGTCCTACACGTCTGACACACCCTGCACACATCACACACCCTACACACCTCACATACCCTCCATACTCCATTAATCCTACACACCCAACATACCCTGCACACACCACACAACCTACTCACTCAACACACCCTCCACACACCTTAAACACCCCACACATCTCACACACCCTTCACACCCCACGCACCTCACATACCCTATGCACCCTACATACCCTATGCCAGGGGTGTCAAACTGACCCGTAAACGGGCCAAGAGGCTGCAGGTCTTCAATCCTGCCAAGCAGAAGCTCACCTGAAAGCACTGATTTAATCAGCTGATATAGGCCTGCACAACTGATTAGTTGTATCAGGTGCGCTTCTGCATTGTTGGAGTGAAAACCTGCAGCCTCTTGGCCCGTTTACGGGTGAGTTTGACACCCCTGCCCTATGCAGTCTGCACGCCCTTCACAAACTACACACCCCACTCGCACTACACACCCTACACACTCCACACGCTCTACATGCCTAAATTATTCTTATATTGTATCCTATGACTCTGGGCTTTGAGTTCTACTTGCTGTAATTTAAGGACCTTTTGAATGGACTGCATCCCATGTCCTCTATTGGTGCAAACACCAGTTAGGAATGGTGTTCGTAGAATGCTGTCATTAGGAGAAGAAATATTCGTTGTAGTAATACTGGGAGGTTTTTGATTTATATTTGTGTGTTTTCCAGGTCATTGGGACAGTATGGAGGAGTACACCTGCATGATTCCCAGGGACACACACGACGGCGCGTTCTACAGGGCAGTGCTGGCATTACACCAGGACCTCTTCTCATTGGCTCAGCAGGTGAGTGACATCTCAGGTTAAGAGAAATGACATGGTGGTCTTTGCTCCCTGGCCTTTGCTTGCTTTTCAGGAAATGGAGGTGTTGGTTTGGAGCAGCACACTAGGCTGAGCTCATCTGTACTGAGCACTAAAGTGGAAGTATCTCACAGGGAATTACTGTGGATTACTGTCCTGCCACCTTATTGTCTGGTTCTGAAACTTAGATCTGCCTTTCAAGATGGATCCAATGGCTTAAGATTTGTATCCAAACCTAGTGTGTTTCAGCACAGCAAAAGAAAGAAAGTAAATGTGGCTGTTCAGGCCTTGTGGTTTCCTCTTAGAGTGGAGAATGGGTCTGAAAAATTCTACCTTGCGACCTCTTGGCCTGAGCGCTCCTCCTCCTTTTATTAGGTTACAAGTTGTGCTCGTATAATACACAACCAAACAAACAAACAAAGAAATGGAAGCTAAATTCAGGCACGTGAGGCAGTATTGTGATGAATCGTTGGTGGTTGTTTCCCTAAGAGTCGTTTGAACAAACCAGATGATGCAGTGTGCACCACAACAAGGAAACAAAATATGAGCAATATATGATGTAGGAGGTGACCCCAGCCTAACAGAACTGAACATGAACTGAAGAATGGGGCCTCTCTAGGAGTCAGAAAGCAATGGGAGAGAAGCTGATTTGTCGTCAGCAGAAACTTTATAATCCATGAGTTATTTATAGGAAATATTCAGAAGCCCCTTTTCAGTGTGACACCAGTCTCCTGTTGGGATTATTTTCTCAGAAACCCAAGCTCCTGGAGCCAGTGCTCACACCGGTAAACAGTTATGAGATATGAGTCTTTATAGGTACTGTGCTAATGCTAAGAGCAGAGCGGAACCGTTTACATTAGCTCCGCTCATCAGCTCGGCATTTATTATGGTCGAGTTTGATTAGCGTGAAGGTGAAGTCAGCTGTGTCAGGTTTATTCGCTCCCGGGGCCTGTCTGTGCCTGAGGACCGAAGGCAGAGTCTGATTGAGTATGACCAGTTCCTATTCCTTTCACGCCTCTTTAGCCTTACCGTTCGATGCGTGTAACTCGGAGTGAGGTGTGTGCCCATGCGAAATGCTAAACTTTTGCCTGACAAACACTCTGGCCTCCTGGGTGACTTAGATAGATTTCCCTCTCTGTCTGAGAGCCCTTTTTTGGGTCTGAATTGCGTAAGGCAGGGCTCTATATTTTACGCCAACGCTATTCTCTTGTGCTGCTGCTCGATACAGGTTATGAGGTCTTATCATTATGAAAAAGATTGCAAACAAAGGGAGAAATCACACACTACTTTTAAGCTAGTCACGTGGTCCTCAAAAATAGTCATATTTACAGATGGGAGTAAAATGGCGTCCCGCTTGCTTTGTACTCGAAGGCATCTAAAATGGGCCACACTTCAGATGCAGTAAAACTTCTATTTTGTTAGTGCATAAACGAAAAGTTCCATACGAAAAATTAAAAGCACAAATGTCAGCGAGCTCCTTCAATGGCTTTCTGACCAGGGCAATAACGTGTGATTCTCTTGATTTCCGCTGCCTGTTCTTCAGCTCGTCAGAAAATAAAAAAAAATCTCAACTGATGAGTACGCAGTGCCAGACTAGCGTCAGTCTGACGAATGCCTTTTTTTTTCTCCAAAGATTACCGTAATTTTAATCTGCACTCAGCCAGTCTACCTCATTTTGGGTACGGACCGCTTGTACACAGTCACGAAATCAGTCAGCGTACTGATGACCCACAGTGAGGATCTATCAGAGACAGCCGGCTGCTTCCCGCCAGTCTAGTAATATATGCAGCAGGCCCAATGTGCAGAAAATCAATATCTCCTTAGTTACGTTTGGCAACAGTCCAGGCAATGTAGTCAATCCGATGATGCTATATAGGCCACGTGCTTGCGTGATCCACCTGCGATGAAATCATGGGCTAAATTCAGTTCAGAAAAATGATTTTCTTATTACTTAGTTGCTATTTAACTCGGCAGTTAAATAGGCTATGAAAAGCGTGCGGCTCAAGCTATTTCGGCAGGCATGCAATTTTGAATAACGTTGATTTAAACATAGAAAATACGCATCCAGATGAATGATTGTCGTCTTACCTGATCGGGGAGAACAATCAGCACCTGTTAAGTGTGGAGTGCTCTTGGAGTGAACCTTCTGTTAATCATGAAAATGACTGAGAACAGGTCAGGACTAGTAATTGTTTTAAACAGATATTTTGTGCACCCCAATTCTCAGTTCTGGTTCCGCCATTGTACTGAATTTTAGCCCATGATTGCATCACTGTTAGATCGCATATGGAGAGAAACCATGTCTTCAGTTGCCAATTACGATAATTGGCAAACACGTCAATAAAGGAAATTGATTGAGAACTCGCCACGACAAATTTGTGTCATAAAGGGACTTGTCCGTGCTCCCACCCCCACCCCCCTCAAATCCCAGTTCTAGCGATTTCCAGTGCATTCCAGGTTTGGAAGAGGGCTAAAGTGCGTAAGGTTCTTGCCTATGGAAAGTATTAGAAGAAGTGAAATAAAAAATGTTTTTTTTTTGTTTTATTTACATTATTTATTATGCTTCAAACTGTACAAACTATTAAAATTTGTACACAGAGCTGAGGAAACCCAGATTCTGCATAATTGAATGTACAGCTTTCTGCAGTAGATGCTAATTTGTGAATTGACTGAAGAAAATTAGCTAATTAGCATGAGCCAGGTCGGCCACTCATGTTTATTGACTCCGCGTATTAGAGATGCGCAGATTGCGGGTGTGACTGCTGGAACCGCGGTTAATCCGTGGATCGGCTTGGTGGGTCGTAAAAATTAAGATTCTGATTAACTGTACATGGGTCGCGGGTGGGTGAAATTGAACAAAATTAAAGTGGCAATATTGTTTACATTGTTTAAAATGTGAACAAATTTTGAGCTTCATCTTTCGTAAGGTGCAAATTAGTTTACTGGACTTTCATTGCACCTGTATATAAATTGCATAAATATGTTCCAACTGCAGTGGAGGCTAGGAAGATGCAAGAGAAAATGTAAATTTGATCATTACAAATGAAGAGCAGGAAAGTTCCATGATGTGGGAGCTCGCCAGTGAAGTCATTAACCATGACAACGAATTAAGTGGGGGTCTATCACTAGCCTGACTCCGCCAGCCTTCGTACTTCTGCTTAATTTAATTTTGCTTCAGTACTCAATCTGATCACTCGGAGCTCTGCCCCGTTTACCTTGGCAGAAAGTACGCCGGACCAACCAACGAACAGAAGGCGTGGCCAAGAGTCATGATGTAGCCTCTGTGCCGAGTTTGAAATTGTAGTCTCCGAAATCAACAATAGCTACGGACATAGATATATTGGAGGCCATTCGCTCTCTCTTGGAGAAAATCTTGGGTATCAGCAACTTATAGCGACAATAAGATGAATGTTTGGTTAGTTTTTACCCTCGGCCTGACTTCAGGCCGAAGGGTTTTGTCATCAGTTCGTCGTCTGTCTGTCTGTCTGTCCGTGTGTGCACCTCTAAAGTCAGCATCAATAAACTAGTTACCCATGCCAAAACATTCGCGGTGATGTAGGGAATCCAGGCCAGGAAAGAATTTTTCAGACCGGACCATTTTTCGGGGAAAAAATGGCATTTTTGGCGTTTTTGAAAGAAACTTTGTCGTGGACTGATTTTGATGAAGCATTTGAGCTAGGGGGTTTATACCTGTGGGAACGATCATATATTTGTGGGGCTCTAGATTAGTGAAAAAAATTTGAATTTTCCAAAATCTTTGTGGTACTTTGGGCATTTTTGTATTTGTAAATGTATGCTCTGTGGAATTCCACTTTGGTTATTGTGCAATTGTTTTGGGACACTTCATAAGTCAGGCCGAGGGTGTTCAAACGCGGGCGTTTCTTGTTTGAATGGAAATGATGTTGTAGCGCTACTCCGTACAGATTGTCATATCTACTTAATAGCCATCATGGAATGGGCACCCTGTTCATCTCTGTGAGAGACAGCCAAACCACCTCAGCTCGCTTGTAGCTCCTTGTGTTACATTGCCCACAAATTTCACACTATTTAAGATGGCAGCGAACTTTTTAAAAGCCGTGTTTTTGTTCATGTCACAAGACCTATTTGCTGTTTCACTGTTATGTTGTCATTATCCATGAAGGAAATGGCTGTCTCAGACAGCCAACCGCTTAGAGCCAAACTGTTACTACAAAGTTAGATAGCGAGCTAGGTATGATTTTAGCGCAAGTATGGGTAACGTTTCAGTTTTAGTGTAAACGCAGTTTTCGTCCTGAAGTAAATAATGCATTATTCTTGCCGATTCTGCTGCTGGTTCGGGTCTCTCACGTTTTTTTTTTTTTAACAGCAGCAGTATCTGCAGGAAAAAACGATAGCTCGACAGTTTGTTTCTTGTAAGGAGAACAGAAAGAGCACCTTTGGTTCTTTTAAGTGAATGAGTGAAGGCTAAAATTTGGTAGATTGGCATTTGTGTGGGTACAGTATTAACTTTAATATACTGATCAGTTTGTTTTCGCTGCATTCCTGGTATGAAGGACTGTAGTTTCCAGCGGAAGTACTTGGCGGCTGAGCCGGCGCATAACATACGTCATCGCCTAACATCAGTGATTAGTTTACGGGGACACCAATGATTCTAAACTTCTGACAAGCGCCCACCCACCAGGAAGTAAACACTTGTCAATGACGACTACCCAAACTCTGTGTACGAAGCGAAGTAGCAGAGTCTGGTTTTACCTGGCTAATATGTCACATGCAACAGCTGTGAAGTGCTATTTGTTTATGATGACCACAAAACGGGAACCTCTAACTTCATGTCTGCAAAATGTATGTCTGCATGTCTCTAGACATTTCAAGCCTATCAAATTAAATAAATGACTTGAAATGAAGGGGCACTTGAAAAATAAATTAAAAGGCTGGTCAGTCCATATTCAGTGTTGGCTTTATATTTAATACCTGTTCTTTCTGCTGTTGTGGCAAAGTTTTATTGACAGTTGTACATGCTTTATACTTTGGAATCACCCAATCTCCAATACCACTGGTAAGAGCACAAAAATCCCTGCAAAATTACACTTTTTTTGTCTATATCTCCATTATTAAGGAAATTAAGGGCAATCGTCAGTCCGAAAAAGGGTCTATTCTTTAAATACTTTTTTTAACGTGATCTCAGTGCGATAAATAACTGTAGAAACTAGAGGCACTCTTAGACTGCAAACCTCCGCCACGGCAGCAGAATCCGAATCTTCGTGAGTGAGAGCAAAGTTCAGTGATCGCGTGTCATACGATTTCAAGATGGCTGCCGTGGCGGCCATATTGTTTCACTGATCGCGGTGAAAATCAATAGGGTCCATCCCTGATGTAATAACAATGCACCCACAACATTTCAGACAGATCCTTATGTTGTTCAAAAACAGACAGACAGACAGACAAACAAATGGGGGCGAAAACATAACCTTCTTCCCAACTTCGTTGGTGGAGGTAATTATCTAAAATGATAACTCAATGCAAATTTATGAAAATTAATACAAATTTCAACATTGTTAAGGAACGATGTGCGCTCTCTTTATTGCAGGGATGAGCCGTCAGGGTAGGCACTGCCTACCCCAGGCTATCATCAAAAATAAAGTTGTTAACAATTATTGATCATTTGAATATCTAATCAAATTTTGATTATTTGATATTTGATATTTAGTTTGTCTTTATGCTGTTGCTTTAAGTCATTGAGTTATAATGACACTACAGCGCCTGCCTCTGGCCAGACAGGGGCTTTCAAATCAGGCTTATCTTTGCAGGGTAGGCACAGCTCTGACATGCCTTTAAATGACACGTTATCAGATACGTTGTGTTCGCGCATGCGCAGTGTTTTTTCATATGCTATATTATGTATGCAAAAAGGCAGGACGCTACGCTGCCTTTATGCGTAAGTGTCACAGGCTAGTCATTCAATCTGGACGTTCGGTGTCTTTGTGAATTCGCACCAATGAGTATACTGGAGAGGCCGCTGCTTCTTTCTACGAGCGCAGTTGAAGAAACCAATATGGCGTCAAGTGCACCGCACTCCTCAATTCCCCATTGACTGTAATGTAGAAATTCCAGCTATTATCCGTCGAACTAAGGGGTCTTCCGAAAAGATTTCAACATATTTGTGATCGGAAAACAAGGATAAACTTTAATGCGCAGTTTTACATGACACTGTTCGAGACGTCGAAAATATCAAAACATGTCAGAATGGGAAGCACAGCACTAACTAGCCACTTGTGTACCTGGCGTGTTAGGTAATCGAGTCGCTGTCAACGGCTGTGATGGCAAACGTTATCTGTAATTTAGCTAGCTAGATAAACTTAGTCGGCACCATAAACTCATGTTGCTTACAAATGGTGATGGTCACTTAGCTCCTATGCCCATGTAATTTTAGCCAAGTTGCATATCTACATATAGCATTAGCCATAGCGAATGACCTCGTAAACTTCGTGTAACGTTAGTGGTGTTCATTCCGGATGAATTGTACAAATAAACGCATCCATATCAGGCATCTGCCTATCTGGGTACTATTTAGAGAGCAAGCTTTGATTTTTTGTATTTATTTATTTTAATTACGATAATGCAATCCTAGCTGGGGCGATATACACTCATTGATTCACACATACGTCAATCAAATTTAAGGCTTAAATTTGATTAAACCACCTAACTAGTGTTATGTAATCTTGTTTGTTTTGGCAAAACAAACAAGATGACATCGCTAACGCAGCAAATATTTTGATTCTGTCAGGCTAAAGGCCAACCTCATCGGCTTATACAGCCCTGCTATGGTCAAGGAAAAATCTCCCTAGCTTCAACTGCTGGCTTTATTGGTGGAGAATGACCTTGAACAAACTGTTTGAGGCCACAAAACTGCCGATATTGGTGCCGACAATTCCAGCTACCACAGAGTCAGTGGAGCTGTCTTTTTTCTGCCTTAAAACGCGTCAAGACCAGCAACCGCAACAGTACGGAACAGGGGAGACTTTCATGTTTCGCTATCATGTCAATTGAGAAAGGGACTTGTTAAGCTGAAGGCCAAAACAGAAGTTTTACAACGCTGTCATCAACATCTTTGTCAAAAAGGACAGACGCATGGACTTCATATTCAAATAGCCTTAAGTGCGCTTTAACCACTTCTCTCCCCCTCCGCTCTCTTTTACGCACACAATAACTTTCCGGACTGTCATGTCTGTCGTTATGCATCTAATAACAACCTTGTGGCTAAAGTTTTTTTTTAATTGTTGTTTGTTTGATAAAATTCTGTGGGTTTTTAGGTTTTGAAGTTTGTGTGTGTTGACATCATTTTGCGGTGAAGAGAGATGTGGTCAAAGATGGAATGTGTTTGAAGTGTACTTCGCTTGTCTGGTTAATATGGTTTAGCAATAGGAAGATTAATTGCATTAAGTATAGGGAGGAGATCCACTTAAGCATGCATCGGTGCAGGCAAGCCGTTACGTTGTTTTGCGCGCTTTCATCAACTTTCTCTCGCTAGAGCCTTCAACTTTTATTCAGACATAAAAGCGAAATTTAAAAAAAAAATTGAACCTTCAAGATTATTTGAAAACAAAGTACACATTCATTCTGAATGCATACAATGAATCAAATTCGCTAGAAAACGTCAAAAACTTCAAACAATTCACATTAAATTGGTTTTAAACCTCCCTCCTATGCGCACATAGTGTGACAAGTTAAATAATACACTGATAACTCAAACACGGATTTGATTTCACTCTTAACAGTTTCAAAATAAACTAAAAGTCAAAATCTAACGAAAAACGCGACTTTGTGCATGTCCGGTGTCTTTCAAGTGTCCTTTAAGTCCCAATAAATTCGTTAATCCCCGCAAATGCATGATGTCATCAATCCAGATTGCGAATCTATGTTTTTTATTGTGTTACTATGTACAGCAGGGGTGGGCAATCACGGTCCTGGAGGGCCGGTGTGTATGCAGGTTTTTATTCCTATCAATTACCCTGACTAATTGAGTTAATTGATTGCATGCACAAATATAGATTTTTCGCAATGATTCGATCAAAGGAAAATGTTTTATGAAGGGAGACAAGACTAGTCTTTGTAGTTTCATGATAATTTAAAGAAATGCGCATGAAACGTCAGATTTCATAAATGGTTTGGCTAATTGAGACAATCAACTAATTAAAGACCAGACGTTGGTGTGAAAACCAGGAACAGATACGGCCCTCGCTGCCCACCTGTGATGTACAGCATTCAACAGTTTTTGGAGTAATTATGTTTTATTTTGCCGGTGTTTTTACCGCTGACTTTATACATAAAATGTTAATTCGTTTTTACGTTTCGGTCTGCCACTGCCTACCTCGACCCAAACCTCACGGTTCGTTACTGCTTTATTGCAACCAAAAGTTAAAGCTGACGATACTCAGTTGATTCGAGATGGGTGCTGCTGCTACCTTTTTTTTCAGAAATTATTTTATTCCTTTTGTAATATCCAATTTGTTAAAAACTTTGTCCAATATTGCTCAGACACCCAATCAGCATTATACAGGTGTGGACATTCTTTTTACCTCCCTTTGGCATATGCTGTGAGGGCTAACTTTTGTTTTTGCATTCTTTTTTTTTTTTATGAAGACTGGCAAAAACAGGATTTGTACACGGATATGGATGACGTGAGAGCCAACCGCGCTTCTCTAGTGCCTATATGAAGAATGCTTGTTGGTTGCTCTGCTTGAAAGCACTGAAGAAGTTTCGCTGTATCCTCAGTGAGGCCTGACTTGGATGCCGCCGGGATCAAAGAAAACGGTTTGCCATTTCTCCCAGTTTGTTCGGTAGAACCAGGAGATACCTGGTTTCAGCCGGACCCCGTGGGCCAGCAAAATCTGGGAAAATGTGAAAATCATCAGGGATGAGAATTATGTGGAGCACAGGCTAATTTTTCTGTCCTCAAAAGGACATAGGCGTATTCTCAGAAGGGTGAGCTCATAAATTGTCAATAAATCGTCTCTGTTGAAGGATTGACAGTGTCAGAAAACTTATGGCAAAAATTGTGCCATGTTTTCCATCATAACCCCACACGCGCCTTCAGTCACATGTACACATTCACGCGCGCGCGCGCACACACACACACACACACACACACACACACACACACAAGTGAGTATTTCTGTACCTGTGAGAACCAAAAAAGTATTTTGTTTTCAAAATACTATTCCCTTACCTCCAAACCCTAATCTTAACCCCTTCCCTAACCCTAACCTTAATCCATATCTTAACCCTAACCTACAAATCCCTCAAGATGATCCTACTTTTAACCTTAGTTTAACTTTTTACCTGAAACTACAGCCTTATTCTGAAAACTAATCTTTAAACTAGACTTAATGCTGACCATAAGCCCTATTATAACCCTTGACTTCAGGACTTGCCCTTAGCCCAGCATTAACCTTTCCATAGTGAGAAACAGAAAAATTTTTGTGTAAATGATTTTTTCTCTGACTGTACTATAGTTCTGAGGTTTTTTGGTTCTTACAAGTATAGAAGTACAAGCACACACACACTCACTCATGCATGCACTCACACACACACAAACTCACTCACTCATACAAACACAGACACACACACACATACAACCAAATGCACTCAGTCACTCTCACACACATACACAGGCACTTGTACACACACAGACACTCACTCATACACACGTACAGACACACACCCAGCCCGTCCTCATGCTTGCTTCCCAGCTGGGTGTAATTACAGCCTGGGGATCTTAAGAGGATTTTAAGCATAAAAGAAGTGCGGTGAAGACTTGCTATATAGGAATTCAAAAGAAAACAGATGCGTTTGAGTCTTTAAGAATGGCACAGGATCAAAACTACCTTCAGGACGTGTATTCTGTAATCCTCTCCTCAGAGAAGAATTTTGTTTCCAACCTGGTCGCAAACCCTCATGCTAATTAATGTGCTGTCACCTGCATGGCCAATAAACAATGTGCTAACCAGTGTCCTGTCACCTGTGTGGTGTACTAGCCAATGCACTGTCACCTGAGTGGTGTACTAGCCAATGTGCTGTCACCTGCGCGAGATACTAGCCAATGTGCTGTCACCTGAGTAGTGTACTAGCCAATGCACTGTCACCTGTGTGGTGTACTAGCCAATGCATTGTCACCTGTGTGGTGTGTTAACCTATGTGTGGTCACCTGCATGGTCGAGAAACAATATGCTAACCTACATGCTGTCACCTGCATTGTTGCTAACCCATGTGCTAACTAATGCACTGTCACCTGCGTGGCTGATGAACAATCACCCGAAGTCTGAGTAATACCTCAGAGCCTTGCTGGGTGAAAATGGCCAAAGCATCAACGTCATCGATGCATCCACAGCCGTTTCAGATGATCTGCTCTGTCCCTGTGGCTGCAGCCAGGGGGTGTGCTTCAGAGGTTATCTTTATGGACTGTAGGAACCCTCTAGCGTTTGCCTGGCCATGCACTTTAGCATGGGATCGAATCAGATCTAAGTCTCCCACAAGGGGAGCACTATCTTCTTACCTCCATGCGGTTACTACAGGTCCCGCAGCCTCCCTAGTCTGTCTGCAGGAGGATGTGAATGAGTTAATTGCCTCTGCATTTAAAGAGCATTTCTCACTAGCTGGTACAAACTCACAGAGCTTTACATTGACAGGGCAAAGTTTACGTCGGCCACCCCCAATGTGTAGCACCTGCTTGGGTGATGTACGGCAGCCATTTTGTGCCAGAATGCTCGCCACACATCAGCTGACGGTGTAGAGGCAGAGCAATAATTTTTGGTCTATAAAATGCCCGTTAAAACGGGATACCTAGCCTTCACTGCAGATGTTGTGTATTTTTGAGTTTTGATTTTGGTGACGTAATGGCTTCGTGCAAAATAAGCAAATCAGAATGCTTGTTAAATGATAGTCCTTTTGGGTTTCCCCTGTCAAATATTAATAAGCATAAATGGCGGGTACAGACACTAGTAAAAAACTTGCTGATAATTACATTTGTCTTAAATGTAAAGTTAGAATCCGACTGAAGGAAGAGAAAATACGTGTTTGTGGAAAAAGCCAACGCACTGTTCCTTCAGTTATAAGTTGTTTTCTTTTGGTAAATACTGCTGTATATTCCTCAAGTGAACGGTTTGTGTGCCGTAAGTTTATTAGAAAAGTTCTCAAGAAAGACTGGACGAGAACTCTGTAGTAAAGAACCTGTGTTTGGGAAAACCTCAACACCGAACAAACCTGGAGAAATTTCACTTCTTGAACATTTTCAACATGTTGGCGTTGGTTAGTCTCTGTTGCAGACGTCTTTTGTGTTTCACATACCTCCCACACCAGTATGTGCCTATAGCTTTGAAATTTCAGTCTTCTCTCTGATTGGTTGAACGTGAAACCCGGCTCCAGCATGCAGACATTGTTTCGTGAGGGATGTGAACCACATAAGACGTCAGCAACTGAGATGGCAGGTTCAGTGAGGCTGGATGGGAATTTAACCAGGACACTGAGGAACAACTCGCATTCACCGAAAAATGATAGGATTTTTTATGACCACAGTGAGTCAGGGACTCAGTTTAACCTCTCATCCAAAGTACGGCACCTACTTCTGTCCAATGCCTCCATCACTGCTTTGTGTGTTGGTGTCTGCCATCGGCCTGCTGATAAAACCTCATCTCCAATTTGATGAGAAACAAAAACTCA
The DNA here is from genome assembly GCA_029721435.1 of Gymnothorax reevesii. Taxonomy (NCBI): domain Eukaryota; kingdom Metazoa; phylum Chordata; class Actinopteri; order Anguilliformes; family Muraenidae; genus Gymnothorax; species Gymnothorax reevesii. Next base: position 40,281,233 of record CM056585.1, read on the forward strand.
TATGTCCACGACATTGCAAAAAACAAAATTTTATTGTTTGGATACATTCTTGGAAAAAAAATATTCATCCTACCCGAACACAGGTCAACTCATTCTCAAAATTCAACATTTTTCATTCTCTCCTGTAAAGTTAATCATTTTGAAGATCCCGGGTTTTATCAGCAGGCCGACGATATGTTTGTGTGTGTTTGTGTCCGTGTCCATGCCTATGTGTGTGTGCGTCTGTGTGAGGGTCTTTATGTATTGCTAGGAACCTTAAAGGAGAATTCTGGTGTGAAATTGACTTGGGGTGTTTTGAAGCATGATAACAAGTACTAACTTTTGTCGAATACCCCACCTCCGTACGCACGCAACATTTCAAAATACATGGCTTTTTAGCCGAAACTCCCAACAGGCTTACAATGGTAGTGAATTGGGCATTGAGTTGCCATGCAAAGAAATCGCTGTTTTTTTTTCATCGTTAACGTGGCTCAAAGTAGCTCCACACTTCATTGGTAGAATTCTGAGGGCCCTGACATTTAAAACGAGGCACTGAGAACTTTGAAAATGCACAGGTAGTTTATTAAAAAAGACTGTTTATACAAACAGTACCTTGAGGTAGTTTCCAGTCGCCTCCATCTTGAAAGTCACGATAAGTCGATTGACGAGCACAAACAACTAGATTGCAATCTGTTGCCCTATCCTTCCTATATATTCGTGCTCGTCAAAAAATAGCGATTTCTTTGCATGGCAACTCTGCCCAAATCACTACCATTGTAAGCCTGTTGGGAGCTTCGGCTAAAAAGCCATGTATTTCGAAATGTTACGTGCGTACGGAGGTGGGGTATTCGACAAAAGTAAGTTCTCGTTATCATGTTCCAATACACCCCAATTCAATTTCACCCCGGAATTCTCCTTTAAGACTCCACCAGGATTGTGAAATATGAAAAAAACCATCACTGTAAGGAAGCTGAATTCTGGTCTTAGGTCTGGACTTGTGTCAGATACCATTGGAATTATGGTTAGGTCTAGTTTTAAGGCTTGCTATTAGAATTAGGCCCTAGGTTAAGCTTGGGCTGAAAGTTAAGCTTCAAGTGCCGGCTGTTCTTGGGATTTGTAGGTTAGGACTATCATTCGGGAAGGGGTTAGGCTTCCGGGATGGAGCAAAAATATTTTTTTCAACTCCATGTGTCTAGAAAAACAAAATTGTGTTTATGTGTGTGTGCGCGTTTGTGTTTGCTTGCGTCTGTGTGTGTGTGTGTGTGTGTGTGTGCATGCGTGTGTGTGTGTGCGTGTTTGCTTGTGCGTGTGTGCGTTCACGTGCGCCGTCTCGCACTAACTCTCAGGCCTTTGTGTGCTTACTTCCAACTCTGGGATGGGCCGGGGCTCGTGAGCACGGCAGCTGTCTCATACAGAGTCTCACGTCTGTTTCAGCGGCCCAGTGATTACCGCTCCCATACTGCCATAAATCTCACACAGGCCCTGTTGCTTTTCTCATTATTTCTTTCATCATTATCATTATTACAGAGGTATGTTGGATGTGAGAATAGCCTGGTCATGCCAGAACGCTTGTGTAACACAGAACAAAGCTGCGGAATTGTGTCCTCAGACAATTTTGACAGTATCTGGGAACTGATGCAGGAAAACTTCTAACAGCTGAATGGAACAGGATGACACGATAATCCTAATGAAGTTAATCCAAATTACCTCCTTCACAGCCTTATGCAACAGTTTTTAGGAAGTATGATGTCATGTCGGGATTATTGTGTAATATATTATCGGGTGTGATTGGAAACATTATGGAGGTTAAGTACTGATGACATGTTGGCACTTATGTTGGCTCATAATGTCACTGATCACCTCAGGCCTGTTCTGTACATGGGGATTGAAGATGAAGGTCCGAGGTTGGGCAGAAGTGTTGGATGACTCACGCTTTGGGCCTTCTGGCCAGCGGACCGCCTGTCTAGGATTTTGTGCAAGTTAATATTGTAGAAGTTAGACTGGAGAACTGCACATAATGCAGTGTGTGACCTCATAAATGTTTGTTCTGAGAGTATTAGCAGTGTGTCTGCCGTTCTCCGCTAAAATCAAGTCAGTCTATCTTTGATGTGGAATTACAAGGGATTTTTGCACCCCGCTGAGTTTTGTGTAAATGGAAGAAATGTGTTCTCTGTCAGACCCTCTGTCTTTAGCTCCTCTGAGCATTGGGCTGATAGAATTTTTGAGGAAGTATAGGACTTCACCTCAGATTAAGACTGTCTGGTTTTTATGACTGATTAATGGGATACCTAGCCGACTTTCAAATAATTTTGGATGATTACATTATGGTTAGGATATGCAGATGAATAGTGTTCCATTTTTGTCAGTGTTGCCTGGACCGAGAATTTTGTTTGTTCATCAAAAATGATGCACCAGATGAGGTGATCCGGCGGACAGTTTTTGGCTCTTGGGAGGTTGATTGAACTACTGGTAGTATTTCTACATTTTTGGAAACTTTAGGATCCTGAATAAAAACTAGAAAAAACCTCCGAGGCTATCAGGGCGAAGCTGACGTCTATGATAGAGTAAGTTTTTTCTTTTTTCTTTTACTTGTATGGAAGTTTTGCAGTAGCCTCTGAAATCATGTTATACATTTTTATTTATGAGACCCAAACTATCTTGGTACTTAGCAGCATTAGTGTAGCCAGAACTGAAGATCCTCGCTATGTCAGGTAATAATCATTCATTAGAATGTGCAATTTGGGACATTTTAATTACAGAGTATCGTAAAGGTGTTTCAAATCTTTGTCTTTGATTTAGTTTAAACAATAACAAGGCGTGGTTAAGTCGGCCGATAAGTCGGCGTGAAAATTCCATAGCAGTTTACCTTTCATTAAAAAATGAGCCTATTTATGAGTAAATTATCTCTGAACTGAATGTACCCTGTTATTTAATCACCCTTAGATCGTATTAAGATGAAAGTTGCCTTTAATTACCGATGGATTATACTTATCATTGAAAACGCGTCAATAAAGGAAAATGACTGAGAACAAGTTAGCACCAGTAGTTGTTGTGCAGGGATGTTTTGTGCCCACCTAATTTTCAGTTCTGGGAAAACGGCATACCCAGTGCATTCTGATTATTGTAGATTTTCTACCATTTGAGCAAAACTAAATAGCACAGCCTTTTTTTTCAGGTCATGAAGCGCCAATTTCAACATTTGTTTGCCTTCCTACCGCATATACAGCAGCAATCTTTTAATGATTGCCTTTTCTGCTTAATTATTATTTTCGCACTGAACTAGATCCTCCTTGTTTTCCACAAACCTTGTTTTCTGTGTATATATGTGTGTATTAACTGATTGTGTTTTTTTATGTATGTATATTTACTTTGTTTACTATGCACATATGTATTTGCGTATTTGTTTGCATTTCTTGTGTATATGTGTGTGTAGATCTGTTTTGTTTGCATGTATTTACTATATGTATGTGTTCGTGTGTGTTTACTGTATTTGTTTTTGTTGGCATGTTTGTGTATTTACCATCTGTTTGCTCTGTGTTTATTTGCTCTTTGTATGCCCACTTGTGCCTGTTAGCGGTTTGTGTGTGTATATGTTGTCTGTGTGTTTGCTCCGTGTGTGTAATTACTGTGCGTTTGTGTGTGCATTTTAACTGCATTTTTTCTGTGTGCGTTTTTGCAGTGCATTGATAAGGCCAGAGACCTGTTGGATGCAGAGCTGACGGCCATGGCTGGAGAGAGCTATAGCCGAGCCTATGGGGTAAGAGCATGGAATCCTGTGGGCGGGGCCTCGCCTCTGACAGCCTATCATATCCCTGTGCTGTGCTGTATACACACCCTGTATCTGTGTGCTGCTGAACACCAGTTCCGTCTCATTTTTACAGTAGCTTTAAATGGGACAGGTTTATAAAAGGTTAGAGAGAGAGGTGGGTGGTCGTGGGTTTGGGTATTTGTCTGTCTGCTGACCGCTACAAGTTAGGGATGCTCTGTGCGCGTGTGTGTGTGCGTGCGTCTGCTTTTGTAATTTGTCATGTGGGGTGATGTGACCCATTTGTTTTTTGGTAATTGTGCACTTTGACTTTGAAGAGAAGGATACCGTGCACATTTGTCCTGTTCAGACTGAATAAAAACTTGGCAGCAGGACAAGAGTGTGCGGTATCCTTCTCTTCAAAGTCAACTACTTCCCACTACCTGCACCTCGTAACCTCTGGTGTGCATTGGCTTTCCTTCTTCAAAAATCGTGCACTTTGACCATGTTTAGGAAAACAACAGGTCGGTGAGAACTTTGCTTAGTGATGATAATTCCTCCTTCTCCCTCTCCTTCTCCTCCTTTTCTATCCCTACCTATCTCGCTCTCCCTCTTTCTCTCTCTCCCAGGCAATGGTGTCATGTCAGATGCTCTCTGAGCTGGAGGAGGTGATTCAGTATAAGCTGGTTCCTGAGAGGAGGGAGATCATCAGGGAGACCTGGTGGGAAAGATTGCAGGTGTGTGTATGTGTGTGTGTGTGTGCATATGTGAGAGAGAGTATGTGTGTGTGTACGTGTGAGAGAGAGTGTGTGAAAGTGTGTGTATGTGTGTGTGCATTCATGTGCGACTGTGTGTGTGTTCTTGTACTTGCTACATTGTTAGGTGTAGAAAAATGTTTTTTTCTTCAGAGTGGGGACGTTATTGGGAAGTGTGGACATTTTTGCCTGCCCTCAGAACTACAAAGGCAAATTGTGACTTATTAGTTAAAGGAGCCACGTCACCATTACTTTGCCTGCTCAGAATTTTGAAAACTAACAAGAAATCAAACGGAGTGAATCCGCTCCACTGCAAGTAAAGATGTGATTCCAGCGTTGCTAATCTGTCTTCATTTTGCATTAGGGGCGTTACCAAGGAGTGTAGGGGGTGGGCACCCAATGAAAACTCAAGATAAAAAACTGATTTACTGCTATTTGACAGCAAACACGCAATATCCCACGTGATTCACAGCCGGAGGTAGACCATCATTAACAGAGAGCTTTTATGTATGCTTCATCTATCTATCATTATGTGTGATTGGTGGATTCCTTTGCCAGTCTATTCTGATGTGAAACTAACCAATGAGCACCCTCGAATGACTAGGGACCCTCCCATTCTCTTAGACTGCCGTCTTCACTCCATCTGAGGTAACGCTGCTCATATCCACCTTAATCCCTGAACGTTCTATCTCCCTTGATTCATAGTGGTTCAACGGACACGCAGGTCTCCTCCTCCTTTGTCGAACTGTTGCTTACATCCATTTTTCATCGAACCAAGTAGTAGCTTGCGGCTAGAGTCTGTGGTACAGCGGGATGTGCACAAACACATACATACAGTGTATATTGAAATGTACAGGCTAGCTAACCTATTTTTTATTTGGCTAAAACATTCTTTAGCTTGACAAAGACATGATATTTATTTGGTTGGCAACACACGTTCCTACAGCCAAAGTAAAAAAAAAAAAAGGCGGGAAAAGATGGCAAGTTGAAATTCATATACAGGAACTGGTTACCTAGCAAACTGCATATCAAAATGCTTTTGATTCAGCGAATAGTCTGGCGAGCAGTTTCTTTGTTTTGCACGAGGGTAAAAACCCAGCCATTACCCGCTCCACTACTGAATGATATAACATTAGCTGTGGGCAACAATCATTATTCAGAGCATGGAAGTACAGGCCCCAAGCTTTACTTTGTATGCTGGAAATCACCAAAGCTCGGAATGAAATAAAGATCTCAGTCCAATCCCTCACAACTGCTGAAGCTGACCAGCTAAATATTTGCCACAAGAAAGTCAATGAAAGCTGAGGTTTTTACAAAAGCCTGGATTACCATTATGCACCTTTCAATATTCCCTAACACTACCAGTAAGCCCCTCCACTGCTTAATGTCAAATTGTTTAAAAGTGCTAACGTTAGCCTGTATAACTGCTAAATGTGTGGGTTTCAGTATGCATGTGACCGTAGATGGCCACTAATTACGTGGCAAATACTGGTTACTGCACTGGAAAACTAAACTGAACACTGGTTGACAATACTGCTTTTTTGGATACTTTTTGGACGGATCTTTGAATTGACATTATCTGGGGACTGTATAATGTATAAAACAGTGGGATCGGGATGACCATCCCGCTCAACGTCGGGCAATTTTTTAAGAAATGGTGTGAGTATGCATATATCCTCCTGGGTGGATACTTCAGTCTTAGCGCGGCTAGCCACTTCAAGCGCCTACTCGCTGGCATTGAGTGTAGACTGTAAGGCGCTGGGCAAGGGCAAGCTTTCCTAATCACCTTGTAAATAAGGCACTCCGTTTCCATACAAACGTTTTATGTTTTTTGAGTTATCTGACTACAGCAGAGGAACGTAAATATACCCCTAAAACTCATGCGGAATGCATGAGAGTTGACAGGTGTGCGTTATTAATGAAAACTGACCACACCTGTTAATGTTGAGAGTTTTCTGAGATTTTGTAATGGTAATTTAAATGAATGATTGAAAACAAGTCATGACCAATCATTATTTTCAAGGGATGGGTTTAAGCCTCCCCTATCGCCAGTTCACCAGCTGCCACTGAGATAGATATATGTATGTATACACACTGAACAAAAATATAAACGCCCCATGTCAAATATTGATGCCACATGCAGTTAACAACTGTAAGTGAGCATATGCTGACGTACGAGTACAATAGCGATATTTCTCTTGACTTGTGTACCATTTTTTAATCCATCTCTCTGTCAGTGAGCATTTGCTCAGTGATGCAGTGGTGTCACATGGGTGTGGCATTTCCAGACGACGATCAGACAGAATAAGCAGTACCCAGACACTCCTTATACTGGGGACAATAAAAGGCCACCCCAAAATGTCAAATTTTGTCAAAAGTCATCATACCTCAGATGTCTCAGGTCATGCGGGAACGTGCCATTGGCATGCTGGATGCAGGGATGTCCACCAGAGCAGTCGCTGTGCAGCTGAATGTTAACTATTAGACGATAAGCCGTTTGAGAATTCGTTTCTGACAGATGGGCAGTACTGCAAATCGACCACATCCACGTCCGCCACGTGGGACCACACCAGAACAAGATCGCTACATCCGGCTCGTCCACCTGCGTGATCGGCTCAGATCTGCGACACGCACAGCAGATGAGACCGTTGGTCTGCACAACAGATGCGTCACACCACATACAGTCCGTAACCGCCTGCGAGATGCCAACTTGCACGCTCAGCGTCCTCACCGTGGGCTGGATCTCACTGCTGTCGGAACTGACTTGCATGGGCAAATGCACACGTTTTATGGCCTCTGGCACGCTGGAGAAAAGTGCTATTCACCGATGAATCCTGTTTCCAGTTTTTTGTTAATAAAAACTCAAAAATTTGACATGGGGCATTTATATTTTTGTTCAGTGTGTGTGTGTGTGTGTGTGTGTGTACATATATTTATGAAGTTTCAAGATGTTGTGCATGTTGTATTTCACGCTGATTTCGAGGTTCTTTCCCCCCCCCCAAAGAGGACAAAAGCCCACCCAAGCTTGGCATGGCAACGCCTCTGTTTTGCAGTGTACTTATATATTTTAGTTACTCCGGCGTTATGCGTTTTTTATAAAGGAGTTTTCTCAGGAAATTTGACGATTCAAAGCGCTATTTTAGCACTTTAGCTGAAGGACATGAAGAATGTAAGCAGGTTCCCAATCGCAAATAAACATAGAAGAGATATTCTTCTTCTATGATGTAATTTGATTGTTGGCAATCAGCTTACATTCTTCTCATAAACATATGAATAAAATGCAAAACGATGACGGATTAGCAACGCTGGAATCAGTTTTTGCTTGCAGTTGCTCTGATTCACTTTGTTGATATTTTTGTTAGGCTGAGCAGTTTTCAAAGTTTTGAGCATGCGCAGTAATTGTGACACAGCTCCTTTAAGGTTAGGGGTAAGCTCAGAATTAGGGATAGGTTAAGGTTCGGGTAAAGGTTTGGGTTAGGCATGCATTGCTTTTTATTAAGATCAGTGAAAGACTGTAGACACACACAAAGAATGCATGGAAGTCAATGTAATGGCCTCACAAGGATTGAAGTACAAGGATCTGTGTGTGGGCGTGAAGGTGAGTGAGTGTGTGTATGTGTGCACAAGCGTGTATCTATCTGAGTGAGTTTGCAGAAGATGCAGTGTGTATCTCTCAGGGTCAGGTCTTCATGTCCCTGACCAGCCGTGTTTGTAAGCAGGGGTGCCAGCGCATTGTGGAGGACTGGCAGCGTATCCTGATGGTGCGCTCACTGGTCATCAACCCTCACGAGGACATGAGGACCTGGCTGAAGTACGCCAGTCTCTGTGGCAAGAGCGGCCGTTTGGTGAGCCTGCCTGCAGCCTACACCCTTCCACACCATCAACTCCTGTAGACCACAATGCCCAACACCCTCTTACACCTTATTGCATTTATCACGTCTTACCAGTACTTTTTACACCCTCGTACACCATCTACTATTGCTTATTTACACATTTTACATTATCCTACACTATCTACCACTTCTTATTTACACGCTTTATGCCCACCCACACCATCTACCACATCTCACCCACACATTCTTTACCATTCTACACCATTTACCACATCTTATTGGTACGTTTTACTTTGTCCTACACCATGTTCCATATTGAACCAGGATGCTTTGGACCCTCCTGCACCTCCTATTCTATATTCAGTGTACACATTAATGTTCTCTCTCCATTCAGGCTCTGGCTCACAAGACCCTGGTCTTGCTTTTGGGTGTGGACCCGTCCAAACAGCTGGACCACCCTCTGCCCACAGCCCACCCCCATGTTACCTATGCCTACATGAAGTACATGTGGAAGAGCACACGCAAGGTACAGCCCAGCCTATCATGCTGTAACAAGTTAACCCACGATCCACTGCACTGTAAACAGGTTTATGAGATTGAAGAAACCTGGATACACAATGTATATCCCGTTTATTGTATTTTCTACCACAAACTAACACAATATTACGCACCCAGCCATCTACATAGAATAATGCCTGTTCTCATGTTTTGAAGTCAAATAAAGGAAAATAGATTTACAATGAAGAAAAAATAGATTTTTTTGGCCTGTAAGTGTAGTAGATGTGTGCAGTGCCTGACCATCCTGTTTTTCTTTTCCTTGGTGCCCCATGCTTGGTGAATGAGATGGGGTGATATGTTTTAGTTAGTGGTGGTATTATCTCGCTTTTGGGCTGAAAAAAGAGCAGGAGGCTTTTGGGAGGCTGTGCGTGTCATCACCATGGGCATCATGAGTAACCAGGACAAATGTGTCAAGGGCCAAGCTGCAGCCCATACACCATAAGATAATAAAGTACTGGAAGAATCTCCTCTGTGCCTAAGTTAAGAGCCAGAAGGTTGTTTTGGCCTCAGTCGAAGCACCAGTCCTGTTGCCTCGTGAGGGCACCCTCCCAGAGGGAGAAACATGCTCCTCGATTCCTTTCACAACTCTAGAAAGCCCCTCTTACCCTCCTTCTTTCCTTTCCATCAGGACAGCAGTGGGTTATTCAGGGTTTACAATAGTGGGAGGATGGAGTACAAGACCTTTGATGAGATTCTAATGGCCTCCTCCCTCTGTCTCTAACTCACCCCTTCCTTCCGTCTCTCCTTGTCCCTCCCACTTTCTCTACCTCATTCTCTTCATGCCTCCCATCCTCCCTTCTCTCTGTCTCTCGATATGTCTCCCTCCCTCCCCTTTTCTACATGTTCCCCTCCCTCTCTCCCCCTACTGCAGATAGATGCATTTCAGCACATGCAGCACTTTGTACAGGCAATGCAGCAGCAGGCTCAGCACGCCATTGCAGCCGAGGACCAGCAGCACAAACAGGAGCTGCACAAGCTGATGGCCAGGTACTCACTCATATATGATGTCAAAACATTAGAAACCACTCACCGATGCAACAAATGCTGTTGATTATCTCATGACAACAGCATATGTCAATGTCTGCGGACAGATCTTTGACAGTCTTGTATTTCAGTATGTTGGATGTGGGAGAAATAGGAACTGTTCAACTTTGACAAGAGCCAAATCATTATGGCTAGACGAGTGGGTTGGAATATTTCTGAAACGGCAAGACTACTGGAGTGCTCCCTGTCAGCAGATGTGAGTACCTACTGACAGTGGTCCAAGGAGGGAAGAACCATGAACTGGTGACAGTGTTTTAGGCACCCAAGGCTCATGGATGCATGAGAGCTATGAAGGCTATCCCATCTGGTCCAAACCAACAGAAGGGCGACTCTGGAAAAATTTGCTGAGAATTTAAATAATATTTACTAATGGAATGTGTTGTAACTCACAGTGCATCACAACTTGTTGTGTATTGCACTTTGAGCTTACAGACCAGTCAAAGCACCCACTGTAACCCCAGTCCACTGATGAAAGTGCCCCCAATAGACACCTGAGCTTAAGAACTGGACCTTGGAGTAGTTGAAGAAGAGTCCCAGTGAGTCCCACTTTCTTTTACATTATGTGCTTTGGGTGGGTGCATGCGCACCATCAACCTGGGAAGAGATGGCATCAGGAAGCACCTTGGGAAGAAGACAATCTGGTGGAGGGAGTGTGATGCTCTGGAAAATGATCTGCTGGGAAACCCTAGGTTTGGGACTGAGTGACGTCAGTTTGATGGAACTGTCTCGGCAGCACGTGACAGACCTTCACTATATTACACAGGTGGTTTTAATCTTGTGGCTGATTTTTGTGCATGCATACGCACACTAAAAGACACATACACTGGCATGTACAAATGCACGTATACACACACACAGACATGCGTGCAAACTCTCACATACACACCGACAGACACACACAAGCAAAAGCATGCGTGCACGGACACACAGGCACATGTGCACGCTCACATACAGCGCCCTCTATGATTATTGGCACCCCTGGTTAAGATGCGTAAAACGCCTTAAAATAAATTCAATTTTTATTGCAGAAACATACTCACACAGTGAAAATTGTTGAAAAATGTAACTTTCAACTCAAGTGAATTTTCAGGGGAAAAAAAATCCCTGACCAAGAAATAATTATTTTTCATAAAATCACCTGTTACACAATTATTGGCATCCCTAACAATTCCTAGGAAATAAATGTGATTGAAGTCTTTCTGTCATTTCTACCGTAGTTTACAATGTTGATCAGAGTATCTAGGAACATTTAATTAGTAATTCATCACTTCCGGTTTCCATGGGGTATAAATCTGATGTGACACAGAGGCCAATTCTCTTATCCACTCTTCAACATGGGAAAGACAAAGGAACACACCATTCAAGTGAGGCAGATGTGTTTCGACCTTTACAAGTCAGGCAATGGCTACAAGAAAATAGCCACTCACCTGCACCTGCCCATATCCACTGTCAGAGGAATCATTAAGAAGTTTTAAACAACTGGAACAGTGGTAAACAAGACTGGACGAGGATGCAAGGTTATTTTGCCACCACGCACTGTGAGGAGGATGGTAAGAGAAATAAGTTCTCCAAAGCTCACTGTTAAAGAATTGCAACTAATGGCAGCATCTTGGGGTCACAATGTCTCCAAAACAACCATCAGGCGCAATCTACCGGCCAACAAGCTGTTTGGGAGGCGTGCACGGAAAAAACTTTTTCTCACTCACAATCATAAGTGCAAACGTCTGGAGTTCATTAGGCGGTACTGGGACTTCAACTAGGACTGTGTGCTTTGGTCAAATGAGACCAAGATAGAGCTTTTTGGCAACAAACACTCTAAGTGGTTTAGAGTGTCAAAAAGATAAGTATGGACCTCATGCCCACTGTGAAGTATGGCTGTTTCTCTTCCAGAGGCCCTGGTAACGTTGTTAGGATGCATGGCATCATGAACGCTTACTGCCCGAAAGCTGAAGATGGGTCGTCACTGGGTCTTTCAGCAAGATAATTTCCCTAAACATGTGGCCAAATCTACACAGAAATGGTTCACCAGACACAGAATCAAGCTCCTCCCATGGCCATCTCAGTCTCCAGACCTCAACCCCATTGAAAACATGTGGAGTGAGCTGAAGAGGAGAGTGCAGAGGAGAGGACCCAGGCCGCTGGATGATTTGGAGAGATTGTGCAAAGAGGAATGGTCAAAGATCCCTCTTTCTGTATTCTCCCATCTTGTGAATTATTACAGGAGAAGATTAGGTGCTGTTTTGTTGGCAAAAGGGGTTGTACAAAGTATTAACATGATGGGTGCTAATAATTGTGGCACGCATGATTTGATATAAAAGAATTATTTCTTAATGTGGGATTTTTTTTTCCCCACCAAATAAATGCGCTTGAATTAAAGGTTGGATTTTCCTCTTTTTTTCATTGTGGTCCTATATTATTTAGAAAGAAAACTGAATTTATTAGAAGCTAAAGAACACATCTTAACCAGGGGTACCATTAATTATGGGGGGCAGGGTATATACGTGCGCGCAAACTCACACACACTCCCCCTGCACATGTCAGATGCGAATATAATGAGCATTGCCTGAGGGTAAAGCCCTTACTAATTAGAAAATACCAGCTTTTGTACTGCGCTTTTCTTTGTGTGATGCTCTATACATCCTTTCAACTTTGCACAGAAGCCAAATTTGGCTATATATGGATGACTCAATTTAATGCTTTATAATTCAAGATTTAAGCTTCATAAAGAGGAAAAATGTGGCTCAACTCAGAAAAGACTCAGCATTTAGAATTACTTCGTATTTCAGTTTATTTTCATGATTTTGGTTGAGAAAATGGGCTGCATAAAAAATCTTCATGAGAATTCATTATTGAAATTCCGGAAATTGAAAAACTGTTGGGGCTTAAATCTGTACATTTCTGGGATCATAACCTCCTTGACCACAAGTAGAATTCATCTTCAACATTACATTTTAGATTTCCTACATGCTATAAGCTAAATTATACAGCTATCCAAGTGGCTCCCCAAACTCTGAGATCCCTCAAAATTGTGCACTGTCAAATCATAAAATAATCATGTATTTAACACAAATAAAGTTTTGAGGCATGAAATTTAATATCAACTAATGATTTTCTGCTTGAGTTTAGCATGAATTGATCAATATCAGTGCAGTTGAACATCGGTGGTCACCAGTAAACCCCCTCCAAACACAAAACATGCCTTATCTCCATAATGAAGTTAAGAGTTTTGTCCATTTTTCTTCAAAGTCCCCCAAGCCAGCACACTTACTCATTAAACAAACTGCTGATTAAATGGTCAGAACATTCACCCTTCAATGAAAGCTACCAGTTCCCACTTCCGAGCTCACAAACTCCAACAATTATAAGGAACAAGTACAACTCACTAACTCAGTAATATCTGAATTCTGAAACATACCTTTGTTTTACAGAATAAGCATTCCACTTTCAGGGAAGATCAAACAATATATGCATCCCTAGATTCAACAGAACCGTGCAATGAATGTACCTGAGGGTCCACCCAAATGCATGGGCAGTTAACATTTTAAACAGGTAAAAAACCTTGGCATTCAACTTTGTTGAATACAGTATTCATTCCAAAACAAAAAGAAAAAGTCGCAGCCTAATGTTTTTCATGAATCCCTCCTCCAGAGACCAATGTATCCAGTCGAAGGAACCCTACGGTCCTGTTTCATTCGAAATAATTCCTATTGACCATGTCCTTATCTCATTTAAATCCTGTAAATTTAACTGAACACTTCAAGGTCAGTTTTGCAAGTCTTTTTTTCAATAAATCACGTCTGTTTCAGCCGCGTAATTTGCGCAACATGGACAGGATACAATCGACCTTGCTGATATGCACAGGCTTGTATGCTCTGTGTTTGTTCAGTGGAATGTTTAAACACTCAGGAATTGGATAAGAAACAAGTCAATCAATATATTGTTACCGGGGAAGTTTCACGAGGGCGTGAAGTCTAACTGTGCAGTTACGTAGAAGAGCCTGAGTGTATGATTGAGTGATTAGCTATCAACACCAGTACTCGGGTGGATATAAGGAAGCCCTGAATTTGTCAATGAAGAAATCTACACTTAAATTCCCGGTAGGGAACTACACATTTTTTGAAAGAGATGACTTTAATTGACAGTAGAATGTGAGAAAATCGATACCATGTCGAATTTTTTGCTTCAGAAAACTGATTTTTCTGAACCACTAAGTGGAATACCGTTGGCTCACTGTAGCTAAAGTGGTTGTTACACAGGACAATGATTTTTTCTGTCGCAAGAGATAATTTTTTTAAACTGCTGGATCGACACTAGGGGCAAGGATATTGACCGGTTTGCACATCACGCTTAGCTGAGGAGTTTAATTCATGCAACTCTTGAAAAACAGGGAGTGGATTGAACTTCCCCATATTCAAAACCATGTTCGAACTCTGCTTGCTTGAAAATATTCAATAGCTGATCTAGAGGTGCTATCTAGTGGTCGAGTACAGTAACTTTGTGCTTAAATTTGCAGTTCCATAGATGCAAGCGTAGCAGCAGAATAGAGTGAGTCCGGTGGTGTGTTTTAACTGCCATTATGGCTCATGTTTCACAGCGCAGTGTCCTTCAGGGCTTAAGTTCCACTGAGCCACTGGTTTCTCTGGAAACTGCCTTAGCTTACACTTTCAGCTCTCTTGCCAATGGAATCAGTCTTGGACAGTCACATTTTGAGGGGCTTCAGCGCACAAGCCAATAAACTAATAGAGCTGTTAGGTCCTTGATCATGGGCCTGAACCTGACAAGTATGTGTCTCTTTGGATGGAAGGGATCAGCTAAATAACAGCACTGTAATGGAATCAGTCCAGACCGCACACATCCGTGCAGTGGCAGCACCAGGCCCTTCACCCCCTCAAAGGGAAGCCATGGAACCACGGTTTCTTGCCGATCAGGCTCCCTACAGGGATGACAACCCTTGCTTGCATCCATACGGACTGTGAAGGGAAGACGTTCCTGTTTCAGCCCCAGGAGCAAGTGGCATCGGCAGCCTGGTTAATTGCAGTTTGGGTTGACGGCCCACTCCGTGCATACTTGTTGTTAGATTTTTCTAAAAAAAGGCCTCGAATTGGACTGATCTCAAGATGATGATTTTTGGAACGAATCACTAAGATTACGTATTTGCCCTTTGTAATATTATGTTCCTGTTTTTGTGCGGCGATATTCACCCAAACCCCGGTGTTCTCCAAAATAAATTTACTGCATACTCTACAAATATTCAAGGCCTGCGGAACAACTGGCAGTCCTATGAAAACCTCATCATCACTTCTCGACCACATATCTCATAGTCTACCTCAGAGATGTTTTTGCTACTACAAGAAGGCTTGAATATGAACACCCAAGACATGAAATGATATCTCTTAGGCTTGATCTACCTGGTCGTGTGGTCTATATGTTCTCATGAGGAGTGGTTTGGCAGCGCAAAGACCGATGCTCCTGGAGAGTCTGCTTTCGACTTTTCAGTACTTAACAACTAACATCAACTGGTAGAAGAACCCACCAGAGTGGGCAGGGATGGCCATTGCTCCAAACTTGACCTATTTCTGACAGTCTCCCTAGATAACCTTGTAGTCTCTGATGATGCTCCTCTCGGCTCCTCAGATCACTGTCATCACTATCTCGGCTAAATACAGGCTACTCAATTCCAGCAAACCAGCAAAACTCTAGCTTTATAAGAATGCTGATTGGAATGGTATGCGGTCATACTTAGTTGAAGCTCATTGGACCTCTGCCTTTAAAGATCATAATGCTGACTCTGCTTGATTATCATTTCATACCACCATCACAGAAGCCCCGGATCTGTTCATACCAGCTAAGACTACCAAGCATTACTATTCGGACAAGCCCTGGTTCAACGACAAGTGGCATGATGCTGTCCATTCTAAGCAAGTAGCCTACAAGAAATGGCAAAAGAATTGTACCAGAAACCTCTGGATTAAATACATGGAGGCCAAGGTCGAAAGCCAGCGCACCATCCACTATGCTCACCTTCAGTTTGCCTTACACCTAGAACAGCAGCTTAAATACGCTAATAGCAAGCAATTGTGGGAACTGGTGAAGTCAGTCACTGATGGCGACAAAACATCTGCTGTCCCTCCACTGAAGAGAGATGATGGAAGCATCATCAGTGATGTCAGAGACGAGGCGGAGCTGCTAAGCAACACCTTTGCAACCAATGCTCACCTTGATGATGCAGGCAAGATTCCTCCCTTTCTTCAACCTCAAACTGATGCAATAGTTTCCTCTATAAGATTCTGGCCAAAAACGTTCTCACGAAACTACGCAGCCTTGACAGAACTAAAGCTACTTGACCAGATGGTATCTCTGCTACAGTGCTGAAGAACTGTGCACCAGAACTTGCCCCAGTACTCTCCAAGCTTTTCTAACTATCCCCGGACAACCAGACCGTGCCAAGTGAATGGAAAATGTGCACGTGGTAGCTGTACCCAATGAAGGCAACAAGCAAGACCCATCCAATTACAGGCCAATATCACTTTTATCAGTGGTATCAAAAGTCATTGAGAGCCTCATCAGTAACTGCATCTGAAAACACCTGGAAGCACTCAACCCCTCGGTGATGTACCGTATGGGTTCCATCAATAGAGGTCTTCTGTTGACATGCTTGCATACGTCACTCAGTGGTGGAACAATGTACTAGATTCGCAGAAGGAGGTGCGAGTTGTTGCCCTTGATATTAAGAAGGCATTAGATCTGGTCTGGCATCAAGGTCTGTTGTCTAAGGTCAACTCCTTTGGAATTCATGGTAGTCTACAAGAGTGGATTTCATCATTCCTAGCCAATAGGCAACAAGCTGTTGTGTTAGATGGCTTCACTTCTGTGTCAACCCCTGTAACAGCTGGTGTGCCCCAAGGAAGTGTTCTTGGACCATTACTTTTTCTAATGGTAATAGATGATCTTTGATTGCAGGTAGAAAATGATTTTCATCTCTTCGCCGAGGACTCAACCCTTCAGACTGTCATCAGGAATCTTAGTCATAGAGCCATCGGTGCTAACAGTCTCCAACAAGATCTTAACACAATCGAAAAATGGGCTATAGATTGATTTCTAACATTTAATTCAACGAAAACTGAGGAAATGATAATAAGCAGGAAACGTAGTCCCACCCACCTTTGTTCTTCATGGGTTCCCGTCTACAACCATCAAAGAGTATTACTCTATTAAGAATGACCCTTCATCAACAGCGCTTCTAAAAAGGCAGCTAAAAGGATATACATTCTCAACTGCCGAAGAAACGTCCTTCCTCTTTCAGCTAAGACCACAGTGTACAAAGCTTACATCAGACCACTGATTGAATATGCGTCACCAGTATGGTCAGGGGCAGGCAAATAAGTACTTGGTTTGCTGGATCAACTCCAATGTAAAGCCCTCTGTATCCTGAAGATAGAAGACCCAGTGGAAGCAGGAATTTACCATCATTGTGCACGTTTTATCAGCACTTCTTTTTCAAGCCTTTTGTACCAGCAAGAAATCTTCGCACAAGATCCTCTGCTAGCTCCCATCAATATCCAATTTCCATCCCAAAATCAAATACCAATCCATATCAATCTTCTTACATTCCTTGTACATCCAAACTTTGGAATTCACTTCCTGCTAATGTATTCCCAGTATCGCCAAACATGGACAAATTCAAAAAAGAAGTCAACAAATATTTCGTTGATAAATTGTAAAATTGATTGATTTGGATTTGACTTGAAATTATTTTTGACCTTTTTTATCGAAAACTATCAACTTATATTTTATGGATTGCTTTTCATAATTTTTGATGGCATCATCAGATCCTCTCTCCGTCAGATCCAAAAAAAAAAGCAGGCAGGCTGGATGTTCCTCTCTGCATTCTTGGGGTTTACAGTGGCTCAAAGAGGA
Organism: Gymnothorax reevesii; assembly: GCA_029721435.1. Classification (NCBI taxonomy): domain Eukaryota; kingdom Metazoa; phylum Chordata; class Actinopteri; order Anguilliformes; family Muraenidae; genus Gymnothorax; species Gymnothorax reevesii. Next base: position 40,299,064 of record CM056585.1, read on the forward strand.
GCTCCAGCACCTCAAACAATAGCATTACCCCGGCGCCACCTCAAACCCTAATATGACCAGTCCCGCACCTCAAACATTAACGCAACCTGGCTGGTGCATCAAACACTTTCAACGACCCGACCAGTGTGTCAAACGCTGACAAGACCAAGGCGCCAACTAAAACACCAATGCACCTTGGGCACCTCCTCAAAGACAAACATGATGCGGCGGGGAATCAAACACCAACACAACCTGGCCAGTGCGTCAAACGCTTCCATGACCCAGATGCCAACTGAAACACTAACACACCTTCGGCACCTCCTCAGACATTAATGTGACCCGCTGATTATGCTTATGCTTATGATTCTTCTCCTGAGCCCGCCGATGAAATGTTTTGTCTGATTACAAAATAGAACATGGCAGTGATGAGAACCGCCATTGATGTTCAACAAAGCTCGCTGTATTTCCACCTCTAATTTGTACCTTACATCTAGTTCTTTGCATATCCAGTCTCATAATGAATAAGCCTGGTCTCTGAAACCCCCAGTGTTTTTATTGGGGGCCATCAGGGTAACTCAGTGCTAATTGATGGCTCTGGAAACAGAAATAATCTTGACTTCGGAATATTAACTTTGAGTCTCTGAACATGAGTGTTTGAAAATGTGATATGGCATTCTCCTTGCTGTGCATTATCTCGCTCCCCCCAAGCATTTCAAGCCAATGCACCAGGTATAGGGGGCTGTACATGCCTCGAGGGCATCCACTCATGGCACCTGAACACCTGCACTGACCGCCATTTGAGCCTTTCCTCCAGACGTCCTGACATACCTTCCTGAAACCAGGTCAGAACGTGGGCGGAACCGAGAGAGACACGCTTCTTATGTCTGAGAGGTTTCTGTGGAGTGTATATTTCACAAGCAGACAATGGAGATGTTGCCTTCTGATATGGGTCCAATCAGAGGCCCCTATGTTACCATCCCAGGAGGACAAGCAAGGAGACTGTACAATTTAATGAAGATAATTATAATAATAATTAGATATGCTTCTATTCCTGGACTTCACTGGGCTCATGTTTAACTGCACTTGCAAACAGGCCCGTCAGCGTGATCAGGCTTTGTGTAATACCTCCACGGAGTGCATTTAACCAGGGCTATGGGGAGTCTTGAATGCTCCATTCTCCGTGATGTTTGACACAGGCCCTTAATTTGGTGATTGGTGGCGGGAGGGGGGCCATGGCTGGCAGTGTCGTCAGTAAGAGGTCTGTGCTCCTGTGGTCCTTACGTGTGCTGAAGCCTCATCTGCTCTGCTCTGCACGCGCTCTCTCTAGACCTCCTCATGATGGATATCAGGGAGAAAACAGGCTTGGACACACTGTGGAAACATCCGGGCCCTGGGAGAATGCCTGCATGCCTGGATGTACAGTGTCCTAAAACAACTCCTGTTTTTACCAAACGCTTATCTGGGATCATGCGAGAATGATGTCTTCACATAGGGACTGTCTGTCTCATTCTGTCCCGAACTTCTGTTGTCAAAGTTTGCTCTGTTACAGCACTGCAGCGGATGTCTTTATTTTGTGAAAGGCTTAGCTCTTTCATGGCATTGGGAATCTAGACTGCAGTAATGAAAGTACGAGGCTCTCGGGCCTGATTAAGTAACAGGAAACGCTTGTAAATCTCTGCCGGGAGCGTAAGCTGTCCTGTTTATTCCTTTTTAAATGGTGGCTTGCTGCCGTCTAGCCAGGCCACAAGCCTCTTTGGAATTCCCAGAATCTTCTCGAACATGTTGCCTGTTTTTTTTTTTCTTTTCTTTTTACAGGAATCAGAGGAGAGGAAGTGTAGGGGAGAGGGCAGGGTTTGAGTGGAAGCAGTAGCAAGTTTGATGGTAGTCTGAGCGTCTTGCCGGTGATTTCGGATGACGCTCTTCCCGTCTCTATCCGCAGGTGTTTCCTCAAACTGGGCGAATGGCAGCTCAGTCTACAGGGCATTAATGAATGCACCATCCCCAAAGTGCTGCAGTACTACAGCCACTCCACAGAGCACGACCGCAACTGGTACAAGGTGAGCTCCTTTCTTTCAGGGTTACATGCACCAATCGCAGCAGCTCTCACAGGCTGGAGTGACTGATCATTTCAGCCACTTGACGGCTGGGTATCTTGGAGGGCTTCGATTTACTGTTAATCACTACTGCTGCTGAGATCACTGTAACTCCTGCATCCAAAGAAGTCTCATGAGGCTTTTGATTAGTGAATTATTAGTTGAAGTCCTTTGAGTGCCTGTGACAGCTGCGGCCTGTAAGTTTCTGAAAATGTGTCTAACTTACCCTACATTCCTAGTACTTTATGTCTGTGGTACATTAAGTATCTGCTCTCATCAGGGCTGATACAAAGATGAACTATGCCTAAAGAAGACCCTTTAAGATGTCCAAGAACCAGACAAAATCCAGACTCATTGTGCATCTGTGTATAATAACGAACATATGCGAAAGGCTTCTTTACTTTTGTACATTGGGCCATATCAGGAATGAAGACCCAGCGCACCTGAGGCTTCAGTGGTTTGGCTTGTGCTCGGCCAGTAGGAAGATCTCATTTTGTTCCATTATGGGTTATGTGTCAGCGTTAAAGGTCCCAGCGGAGCCACTGTCACTGAACAAACTTACTGCTCTTGTGTCCACCCTGAAAATCCATTCTAGAACTAATGTAGATTTTGCTGGATTGCAGCCACTGTCTCACAGAGAGACCTACATGTTGTAGCTTGTGGGCAAGTAATGTAGCCTCCAAGATATGCCTCCAGTATCAGCAGTGTCCACTCTGAATACTGCGTGTGTACCTTTACATGTGTTTGTGCGTGTGTGCATGTTTTTGACTGTGCATATCGTGTGTGCATGTATGCGTTTTTGTGTGCATATTGCATATGTGTATTTGCATACTGCGTGTGTGTGTGTGCTTATTATGTATGCATATTTGCGCGCGTGTGCATACTGTACATTTCTGTGTGCGTATATGTGCGTGTGTGCGTTTGTGTTTACGGATATCGCATGCGTGTTTGTGTTTCCGTGTTTGTGTGTGCAGGCATGGCATGCGTGGGCAGTGATGAACTTCGAGGCCGTGCTGCACTATAAGCATCAGAACCAGGGCCGTGAGGAGAAGAAGCTGAGACACGCCAGCGGGACCAGTGAGGCCAGCAACAACAGCGACAGCGAGGGGGACAGTGCAGAGCACAGCCCACTGCCGTCCCCCGGCCAGAAAAAGGTCAACGAGGTGACCCCCCCTCAGACATACACACACATGTACACATACACAACCACACTCACGCACAACCACACACACAGACAACCACACACACATTCACAGGCGCGCACACACAAATATTTCTTTATGCAGAATGGGCGAGCAGTGTCCATTCTCAGAAGAAGCAGATCAGTGTGGATGTTGGTTTTTGTTCATACCTTACCGTTCCAGCAATGTTGCCTGGTTCGGGTCCTGTGCCTCTGACGCATTAAAATCTGAAAGGACGCAGTGAACTCATTATCCATGCGTGCCAGGGAAGCACCTAATTTTTCCCATGAAATATGATACATTGTGAACAGCAACTCGTTTTTAAAATCACAGTAACGAGTAGGGCTGTCATGAATATTCCATATTCGAATACATGTGGATTTTCTATCAATAAAACAAACCACTGAACATGAAAATTAATTTTCGAATATTAAAGTCACATCAAGATAATTAACCCACTGTCAGTGTGTGTGGTGTATAGTGGGTGGCTACCAACGAGCTTTACTACTGAGACGGCTCACTGTCTTGAAACAGTTACATCTTTGTGCCGAGCGTGCACAGTGCATGTCGGTTTAACAGCCAGTCAGGAGCTGGAGTCACACCACCCCGTTGATATTTTACCTAGTAATGATGGCTGAGAGTTTGATTTCTATAGAAAGCTCTGGTTCAGAAACAGTGGCGGCTGGTGAACTGGCGATGGGGGAAGCTCAAACCATCCCTTAAAAATAATGATTGGTCATGACCTGTTTTCAATCATTCATTTAAATTACCATTTCAGAAACTCTGAAAGCTCATTATCAGGTTTGGTCAGTTTTCATTAAAGGAGACCTATTTTGCTATATTTCCAAATTTATATTTTGATCTTGGACTCCCCTAGAGTACTCCTGATTATTCAGAGTCCAAAACAGGGTTGTTATTTAGCTCATACTGCCATCCTCAAAAAAACCCATCTGTAGTCTCTGCCCAGGCGGGTCGCTCGAACAGGGAATTGGGGGTGCTCAGACATGTCCCTTTATGACAAGAATTAGTCCTGGCTAGTTCTCAATCATTTTCCTTAACAGACGTGTTTGCCAATTATCGTAATTAGCAACTGAAGACACGGTTTCTCTCCATATGCGATCTAACAGCGATTATATCTTGGGCTAAATTCAGTACAGTTGCAGAACAAGAACAGAGAATTGGGATTCACAAAACATCTATTAAAAACAGTTATTAGTCCTGATCTGTTCTCTGTCATTTTCATGATTAACAAAAGGTTCACTCCGAGAGCACTCCACACTTAAAAAGTGCTGATTGTTCTCCACAATTCGGTAAGACGACAATCATTCATCTGGACGCGTATTTGCTGTATTTAAATCAATGTTATTCAAAATTGCATACCTGCGCAAATAGCTTGAGTCGCATGCTTTTTATAGATTATTTAACCACTGAGTGCCACTTGTTTTTTAATCAACCTAGCAATACCGAGAGTTAAAGGCGATATTTCATTGGAACACAGACCTGTTCAATCAACGCAAAGCATTAGCCTTTTAAAATATCAATCATTTTTCTGTACTGAATTTAGCCCATGATTTCATCGCTGTTAGATCGCATATGGAGAGAAACTGTGTCTGCAGTTGCCAGTAACGATAATTGGGAAAACGCGCCAATATAGGAAAATGATTGAGAACTTGCCAGGACTAATTCTTGTCATAAAGGGACGCGTCTTTGCCCCCCCAATACCCTGTTCTAGCGACGCGCCTGTCTCTGACTGAAACGCCTCGTTGGGGTTGCTCTTCCGCTATGGCCCCCACTCCCCCTGTGACCACTTTCTTCTGACTGTCCATCTCTGTGGAGTGCAGATCTCGGCGGGACGAGGCAGCAAGATACAGTTTTCCGGGTCCGCCTCCCCAGAGTGAAACTGAGAGGCGTCTGCCATTTGAAAAGGAATCAACAGGCATATTCCGCAATCAAATGCAGTACATATGTATAGATAAAATGAATTGAACTTGTTCTCATAAACGCAATGGCGAAAGTGGAGGATGCAGTGCAAAAGTCTAGTAGCTCAAGCTCGAATTTCCTGTCTACCTACGGCTACTATGGCGAGTACACCAGTGTTTCTACTGTATGGCTAGGATTGAGGGAAAGCTAGAATCCACCACATACAGACACATTTGTAGAAAATCCGGTGGGTCTGAGTTTAGAGGGAAACATGGACGGTGGGGAGCAGCAAAAAGTGGTCCAACAGCTTATGGTCCGCTTCGGTGTGTATTATAAGGACCTGCTGGTATGCAGGCGTAGCTGTGGTGTGTCGTTAGTGTGGAGTAACAAGCAGCTTCTGCGCTGGTATATGACGAAGGGGCGAAAGCTCCAGGCTAAACGGCCTTTTCAGAAATTGCCCCTGGTAATGGTTTACTTACTGCGTCGGAGTGACCAGCTTTTGCTTGCTAAAAATGGGTGCAATAAGCCGCTTTCACACCGGACGCAAAACAAATTTATGCGAGACAGATTACATTCAAAGTCAATGCAAAGACGCGAATACACGCGTTCCGCATTGCTTTCAAGGTAGCATCAGAGAGCTTGCCCAGATATTTGTGAAGTATCCGGCTGATCCCGGTCATGGATAAGTGAAGTGATCACAAGCAGCAATAAACAAACCCAACCACGTATCACATGCTCTGTAAAACCTACGTCTGGTCTATCTGCAGCCTTTTCAGCCCAACTTTGCGGACACATACAGCACCTCTCCGTTAAGCTTCAAGTGTAGTGGCTACAATCGGGCAACGTTATGATTAAACTGCCACATTGATGCTTACCGAAGTAACACAAGCATACTGTTCGGAATTATTGCATAAGTTAACCAGGAGCATTTTTAATTAGCATGGCACGCAAACTAACAGGCAGTAGCTGGTAACCGAGCGGCCATAACAACTGCAGAGACAAACCCTTGCAATACAGGTTTTACAGTCAGCAAGTTCCGTTACCGTGGATAGTTGTACCAAGCATCTAAATTACAAACAAGTATAATAAGTTAACTTCAAATGAGGTATATGTTCACACACCATCTGTCGAATTCCCCTGATATCACTCTTGCATATTTAGGACACTAACATTAGCAACAGTAACTTGGCTACGTTAGCCGCTGTGCTACAACCACAATCAACAGGCTATCACATCATGTTGGTTTATGCCGTAAAAGCAACTTGCTGCTTCTGTGTCTTTGAGTCACGGACAGTCGCGACCGATCCAGGATTTATCTTCAGATATTTAACAAAGCCTGCGCTTGAGGCCAGTTGTTAGTGCTAGCTATCGTTAGCGGGCCTGCTAGCCACCCGTAACACGTTCAGCTTCACTTACATTATTTGCTGTTATATCGTTACTTACAGCTTGTGGCTCTGAGCGCTTGATCGATGCAGCAGCTTCAGGTTTGAGAAGCAGCTGAAAGGCTTATGCAGTGTCGAATTATCCTTTATTTACAAAGCTGTCTTTGGTGAAATGCTGAGCACAAGCAGCTAGCGCTCCCTTTGGCCGTGGCTGTTTGATGCCAGCAAACAAAAACAGCCACCCACTGATTTCTGGTGGCATCGTCTTTTGGATGAGAAAAAGGTGCTTTTCTCTGTGTCCAAAAGGACAAGCAGCTTTGGGAGAGATACTGACACAACTGCACCTCAAATGATCTGCGGTTCTTCTTTTGTATTTCCAAAAGTGTAGACGCTACTAAGGCATAGTATGATCTGCCGTTGTTCGTGCCTGCTAGAATAGTTTGCGGTGTGGGCAGGTCCAGGGCCGTGGTTGGCTCTGGCTAGGTTTGTATTAATTGTACAGCACAACCTGACGTCAGGTTTTCCCCAGATCTCATGAAGATCTCGGGAGGAGCTGTTCACAGAGGAAATCACGTTCACGAAGTCACGTTCTTGGATTATGGCAAAACCCCGATATCTTATGTTTTTAAACTTTTCAGAGGTTAAGTATGGACAACCAACAAAATAACACATAACTAATGTGTTTTAAAAGAAGGATCAGCATAATAGGTCCCATTTAATAACGCATACCTGTCAACTCTCACGTATTACCCGTGAGTTTGGAGTGGCATATTTATGTTCCCCTGCTTCCATCAACGCATATTTAAGTGATTCTTGCGCAGAACTGAAGTCCTTATGCTTTGAGGTTTATCAGTTTCACATGCCTTACCGTGATTGACTTCTTACGCTTTTCTTTTCTCAGGGCTTGGAAGCAATGCATGTGTTTCATTATCATTTAAATTGTTTTAATTTAATAAGATCATCTGAAATGTTTTTATGCTATTCCATTTCTTCCAACCCCTGAGTATAGAAAAGCATTAGAGGTCCGGAGTCATTATCACTGTAATGCATGTGAAACTGATCAACCTTCATGCACAAGGACTTAAATTCTGCGTGAAAATCTCTTACGTATGCGCGGATTGAATAATTGCTGACTCCAGCAGGAGAACGTAAATATGCCACTCAAAACTGACACCGAATGCATGAGTTGACAGGTATGCTTTATAAATGAAAACTGACCACATCTGATCATTTTGAGTTATCGGTGTTTCTGAAATGGTGATTTAAATGAATGATTGAAAACAGGTCATGACCAATCATTATTTTTAAGGGATGGGTTTGACTCTCCCCTATCGCCAGTTCACCAGCCGCCACTGTACATTCTCTCTTTCTTTTTTTGGGATTTTCTCCTTTTTTATTAGACAGTCACACAGTAGAGAGAGACAGGAAAGTTTCGGGAGAAGAATGGGGAAGACATGCGGCAAATGACCTGAGCCTGAATTGAACCGGGTTGCCGCGGGAAGGCCACAGCCTTTATGGTGCGCAGGCTTAGACCGATGTGCCACCTGGACGCCCCAGCCACCACTGTTTCTGAACCAGAGCTTTCTTGTGAAATCCAACTCTCCGCCATCATTACCGCAAAAAATATCAGCGAGGTGGTGTGACTCCAGCTCCTGACTGGATGTTAAACCGGCATGCACTGCGTTAAAATCAGCACTTTTATTAATAATATATTTTTGTGCTACAGACACCATTTTGTTTTCATTTGAATCTTAATATTTTATTTTGACACTACAAAACCCAAAACCAGTGAAGTTGGCACGTAATGTAAATCGTAGATAAAAACAGAATGCAATGATTTGCAAATCCTTTTCAACTTCACTGCAAAGACAAGATGTTTAATGTTCAAACTGAGAAACTTTTTTTTTTTTTTTTTTGCAAATAATCATTAACTTAGAATGTAAAGGCAGCAACACATTGCAAAAAAGTTGGCACAGGAGCCTTTTTACCACTGTGTTACATCGCCTTTCCTTTTAACGACACTCAGTAAACGTTTGGGAACTGAGGAGACCAATTTTTGAAGCTTTTCAGGTGGAACTCTTTCCCATTCTTGCCTGATGTTAAGCTTAAGTTGTTCAACAGTCCTGGGTCTCCGTTGTCGTATTTTAGGCTTCATAATGCGCCACACATTTTCACTGGGAGACAGGTCTGGACTACAGGCAGGCCAGTCTAGTACACGCACTCTTTCACTATGGAGACATGCTGTTGTAACACGTGCAGAATGTGGCTTGGCATTGTCTTGCTGAAATAAGCAGGGGCGTCCATGAAAAAGACGTTGCTTGGATGGCAACATATGTTGCTCCAAAACCAGTATTTACCTTTCAGCATTAATGGTGCCTTCACATATGCATAAGTTGCCCATGCCTTGGGCACTAATACACCCCCATACCATCACAGATGCTGAACTTTGCGCCTATAACAGTCCGGATGGTTCTTTTCCTCTTTGGTCCGGAGGACACGACGTCCACAGTTTCCAGAAACAATTTGAAATGTGGACTCGTCAGACCACAGAACACTTTTCCACTTTGCATCAGTCCATCTTAGATGAGCTTGGGCCCAGCGAAGCCGGCGGCGTTTCTGGGTGCTGTTGATAAATGGCTTTCGCTTTGCATTGTAGATTTTTAACTTGCACTTGCAGATGTAGCGACGAACTGTAGTTACTGACAGTGGTTTTCTGAAGTGTTCCTGAGCCCATGTGGTGATGTCCTTTACACACTGATGTCGGTTTTTGATGCAGTACCGCCTGAGGGATCGAAGGTCACAGGCATTCAATGTTGGTTTTCGGCCTTGTCGCTTACTTGCAGTGATTTCTGCAGATTCTCTGAACCTTTTGACGATATTACGGACCGTAGATGATGAAATCCCTAAATTTCTTGCAATAGCTCGTTGAGGAATGTTGTTTTTGAACTGTTTGACAATCAGCTCACGCATTTGTTCACTAAGTGGTGACCCTCGCCCCATCCTTGTTTGTGAATGACTGGGCATTTCAGGGAAGCTGCTTTTATACCCAATCATGGCACCCACCTGCTCCCAATTAGCCCGTTCATCTGTGGGATGTTCCAAATAAGTGTTTGATGAGCATTCCTCAACTCTCTCGGTCTTTTTTGCCACTTGTGCCAGCTTTTTTGAAACATGTTGCTGGCATCAAATTCCAAATGAGCTAATATTTGCAAAAAATTACAAAGTTTACCTGTTCGAACATTAAGTAACTTGTCTTTACAGTGAATTCAATTGAATAGGTTGAAAATGATATGCAAATCATTGTATTCTGTTTTTATGTACGATTTACACAACGTGCCAACTTCACTGGTTTTGGGTTTTGTATTTATGTTGCTACAAAAATGCTATTTTATTTGAATTTTGTATGTCATGCCACTGTGACAGTTGTTTTGCAATAAACTTTTCAGATTTGGAATTTTATTTGTTTAATTTCAGATACATTTTGAACATACAGCACCCTCCATTATTATTGTGTTCTTTAGCTTCTAATGAATTCATTTCTTTTCTAAATAATATAGGACCACAATGAAAAAAAGTGGAAAATCCAACCTTTAATTCAAGTGCATTTATTTAGTGGGGAAAAAAAATCCCACATTAAGAAATTATTAGCACCCCTGATTAATACTTTGTACAACCCCTTGTGCCAAAGAGACAGCACCTAATCTTTTCCTATACTGTTTCACAAGATGGGAGAATACAGAAAGAGGGATCTTCGACCATTCCTTTTTGCACTATATGAATCTCTCTAAATCATTCAGCGACCTGGGTCCTCTCCTCTGCACTCTCCTCTTCAGCTCACTCCACATGTTTTCAATGGGGTTGAGATCTGGGGACTGAGATGGCCATGGGACAAGCTTGATTTTGTGTCTGATGAACCATTTCTGTGAAGATTTGGCCACATGTTTAGGGTCATTATCTCGTTGAAAGACCCAGTGACGACCCATTTTCAGCTTTCGGGCAGAGGAAATCAGATTTTTATTTAAAATGTCCTGGTATTTCAAAATGTTCATGATGCCATGCTCCCTTACAAGGTTCCCAGGGCCTCTAGAAGAGAAACAGGCCCACAGCATCGCCGATCCTCCGCCATACTTCACAGTGGGCATGAGGTGCTTTTCTGCACACTCATCTTTTGTGTTCCGCCAGATCCACTTAGAGTGTTTGTTGCCAAAAAGCTCTATCTTGGTCTCATCTGACCAAAGCACACGGTCCGCTTAGCGAACTCCAGACGTTTGCGTTTATGATTGTGAGTGACAAAAGATTTTTTTCCATGCATGCCTCCCAAACAGCTTGTTGGCCTGTAGATAGCGCCTGGTGGTTATTTTGGAGACTTTGTGACTGCAAGATGCTACCATTTGTTGCAATTCTTTAAGAGTGAGCTTTGGAGAACTTTTTATTTCTCTTACCATCCTCCTCACTGTGCATGGTGGCAAAATAACCTTGCGTCCTCGTCCAGGCTTGTTTACCACTGTTCCAGTTGTTGTAAAGTTCTTAATGATTCCTCTGACCGTAAATATGGGCAGGTGCTGGCGAGTGGCCATATTTACTTGTAGCCATTGCCTGACTTAAGAAGGTCGATACAAATCTGCCTGACTTGAATGGTGTGTTCCTTTGTCTTTCCCATGTTGAAGAGTGGATAAGAGAAATGGCCTCTGTGGCACGTCATATTTATATCCAAGGGAAACAGAAAGTGATGATTTACTAATTAAATGTTCCTAGATACTCTGATCAACTTTGTAAAGTACTGTAGAAAAGACAGAAATACTTCAATTACATTTATTTCCTAGGAATTGTTAGGGGTGCCAATAATTGTGGAACAGGTGATTTTATGAAAATTAATTATTTCTTTGTCAGGGATTTTTTTCCCTTGTTGAAGGTTGAAGGTTACGTTTTTGTAAAATTTTCAGTGTGAGAGCATACTTCTGCAATAAAAACTGAATTTTTTTTTTTTGGCTTTTAACACATCTTAACCAGGGGTACCAATAATTATGGAGGGCGCTGTACATGAATATATCCATTAATTATAACTATGTCATACCATTCCACCATCAAGGGAGTTGAACACTACAATGTAAGAAATAGAAGAATGTAAGAAATAGAAAGAAATAATTTTTTTCATTGGGGACTCATTGAATTTTCCAGGGACCCACTCAAATCACCACCTGTGGGTCCCGGGGACACACTAAATTGAAAACCTATCAACATCATTGCTGTTCCAAAGTTTAGAGCCACTGAGCTGTTGCTTTTATTTAACAAGGCAGCAAAAAATTGATAATGGTGATCTAGATGCTGTATTTTTTTTTATCAATTTCATGTTACGTTGATAAATAAGATCATCTGTATATTTAAAAGTATGAAAGATTCTCAGATTCTGAAGTTCTGTAGTGTGATGCTTGTTTTCGCTCAGAAGTGGACTTTGTTCACTACAGTATCATATAGAACATGTTCGACAGAGTGCTGTCTGCTCAGAGCTTCATGTGCAGTGTGGATCACTGCATTGGGAGGACGGTAAACTGTGGATTGTTGTGTGAAGAGTACAGTGGATACCTTGTTTGGAGGATGTTATGTTGATGGTGGGTTATTGTTTAATGAGTGTAGTGTTTGTAACAGTACTGGAGGTTTTTATTAAGCATAGCATGATAACCTGTTGGCTTGCTTTGCCTTGCAGGACCTGTCGAAGACTCTGTTACTGTACACCGTACCGGCTGTGCAGGGCTTCTTCCGATCCATTTCCTTGTCACGCGGAAATAACCTGCAGGACACGCTCAGGTGCATAATTTTGCGTTACCCCTAGCAAACTGCCTGCAGCTGAGCGCACTTATCCACACTGCGATAATAATTAGTCCGAGAGCACTGATCTGTAATGAGATATTTTTCAATACCGGAGCAGTGACCCACACGGAGATATTTATTAGTACTGGAGCACTGATCTTCTCCGAGATATTTATCAATACTTGTGCACTGATCTACACAGATATTTATAAGTTCTGGAGCACTGATCCACATTGAGATATTGATCAGAACTGGATCACTGATCCACACTGAGATATTTATCAGAACTGGAGCGCTGATATATACTGAGATATTTGTCAATACTGAAGCACTGATCTACATGGATATTTTCCGTGTGATAGCAGGGTAATATAGCCATAATGGAAGTGAGTGAGTTTAGTGAGTGAGTGATGATTTCATTGTCGTTATCCCAAGAATGGTGGTAGATATAACCCTCTAACCTTGCTCATCAACACATATAGTGTAACAGATCAACTGACGCAATTTTGGTTGACATCTGCGACGTTGCATCATAATGTATTAATATGCAAAAATGCTCTGCATCATGCTGTTCTGAACAGGCCACTAGGACTGTGAACCAACTTTAGTTTGCTAATCAAGCTAGCTAGCGCCTTAATAAAATTATCAGCGATTCAGTTAAAGCCTGATGAAGGCTCAATTTCAGCTATGGTGATGCTGGTGATGTTTGTTTTGTGTTTCTGGCTCAGTTGAAGTTTACTGCACTAACGTTTGTTGCGTAAACCTTTATTTGACATAAGAGTAGCTAGCTTGCTAGCTACAGAGCGATATTGAAACCGTGGCATTGAGCAGCCTGTCTTTTATGTACCTCTGTAGCTAGCTAGCTGGCTACTGTAGGTGTCAAATTATGCTGGCTTTGCAGGAGTAATTTTGGTATTACCTTTACTAGCTAGCTATATTCTCTTATTGGTGCTGTGCAGTGAAGCGGCACTTCAGCCTTAATCATACTTATTCAGCCTTGCATCATAATTAATATGCAAAAAGACACCGCATAAGTAAGATTGTACGTTGCCTGCTTTTCAGTATTAGACCACTAATTGACACTGAGATATTTATCAGAACTGGAGCACAGATCCACAAAAAGACATTTATCAGTATTGGAGCACTAATTGTTACTGAGATATTATATTTATCAGTCCTCGAGGATTAATCCACAATGAGATATTTTCCAGTACTGGGGCACTGATCCACATTGAGCTATTTGTCAATTCTGGAGCACTGATCTACACTGAGATATTTGTCAATATTTGAGTGCTGATCCACTCTAAGATGTTTATCAGTACTGAAGCGCTGATCTACACTGAGACATTTATCAGTACTGGAGTACTAATTTACACTGAGATATTTCAGTACTGGAGCACTGATTTTCACTGGGACATGCGGTGGGGTGCAAAAATTTGGGCAGCACTGTTTCAATTAATTTCCAAGTGATTGGAAGCAAACCTGAACACTAAATGCTACAAAGTTAAACATGACACCAAGGTTATTTATTTTAATTTTTCTGTGTTTTTAAATGAAAAGAAAGGAAAAAGGGCCCTGGCAAAAGTTTGGGAACCCTTTTGGATTATTCTTTGTTACCTTATACGAAGGTTCTTTGTTACCTTATAGGGCTTCAATGAGTCCGGTGAATATAATTTCAGGGTTGAACTGTATATTCTGAAGTAGCTCCATGCCTTCTAAAGTTGTTCGACTGTGGTGACTGTTGTGTCTGGTGTTAAAAACCATGTGTTCCTCTTAACAGTTGTCCAAGAATGTCAAAATCAAGATAATCCATTTCCACCAACTAGGAGGGGGCTAAAAAAAACTCTCGCAACGTTTCAAACTACCCATTTCTAATGTCAGAAACATCATAAGAAAATGGAAAATAAATGGAACAATTGAAGTCAAGGCAAGATCAGGAAGCCCGAGAAATTTTCAGATAGAATGGCTCGAGATCTGGTGAGAAATCCTCAGAAGAACCCGCACATCACTGCAAAAGAGTTGCAAAATTGAGTAGTAGACGCAGATCTAGTTGTTCACGGAACAACAAATAGAGCGTACCGTAAACAACAAAGACCTACATGGCAGAGTTTCAAGAAAGAAGCCTTTCCTAACACCTCAACACAAAATTAAGCGTCTGAAGTATGGAAAAGAGAACCTTGAGAAACCTCAGTCCTATTGGAACAATGTGTTTTGGAGTGACAAAACCAAAATTGAACTTTTTGGCCACAACCAAAGACGGTATGTTTGAGGAAAAAAGGGGTGAAACATTTGTTGAGAAGAACACGTTGCCAACTTTTAAGCATGGAGTTGGATCCATTATGCTTTGGGGTTGTGTAGCAGTTGGGGGCACAGGCAATATTGTACAGGTGGAATGAAGAATGGATTCCAACAAATATCAAGACATTCTAGAGGCTAATGTTCAAAGCTTAGTCCAGAAATTGAAGTTGAAGAGACGTTGGGTATTCCAGCAAGACAATGACCTGAGGCATGCCTCAAAATCCACCGTGAAGTACCTCCAGGAAAGACGGATGAAGGTTTTGGAGTAGCCATCTCAGTGCCCAGACTTGAATATTATTGATAATCTGTGGAGAGACCTCAAACGTGCCGTGCATGCAAGAAGGTCGAAGAATATTTCTGAGCTAGAGGTGTTCTGTCAGGAAGAATGGGGAAAAATTCCAAATACATGAATTCAAAGACTCCTAGCTGGCTACAGGAAGCGTTTGCAAGCTGTTACAGCTGCCTGAGGAGGAGTTGTAAAGTACTAGCTGACAGGGTTTCCAAACTTTTGCACAAGGCCTTTTTTCTTATTTTATTATTTTGAAACCGTAAAAAGTTAAAAATTAAAATTACTATTGCTTTAAAATGTGATGAAATGTGCCATTTGTAACTTAGTAGCATTTAGTATTCAGGTTTGCGTTCAATCACTTGGAGATTAATTGTAACAGACATTTAAACCTGGGGAGCCCAAATTTTTGCATCCCACTGTATGTCAGTCCTGGAGGACTGATGCACCCTGTGATTTTTATCAATACTGAAGCAATGATTGACACAGAGATATTAATTAGTGTTGGGGCACTCATCCACTCTTTGATATTTATGAGTACTGGAACACTAATTCACAGTGAGATATTTATCAGTATTAGAGAACTGATCTGTAGTGAGATATTTATCAATATTGGAGCACTGATCCACACTGAGACATGTATCAGTACTTGAGCACTGATTCACACGGAGATATTTCTTCTTATTGGAGCGCTGATCCACAGTGAGATATTTGTCAGTATTGGAGCACTGATTCACATGGAGATAATTGTCAATGCTGGGGCACTTATCCACACTGAAACATTTATTGAAACATTTATCTTTACTGGAGCACTGATCCACACTGAGATATTTGTCAATCCTGGTGCACTGATGCTCATTGAGGTATTTATTGATAGTGGTGCACTGATCCTCACTGAAATATTTATCGTTCCTGGAGCTCTGATCCTCCTGGAAATAGTGATATACTGAAAAACTGAGATATTCATCTGTGATGATATACAGAGAAATTTATCAATTCTGATAATTAGTTTTTATTTATCCCTTTTATCCTGTAAGGTACAAGATCTGATGGAGATATTTATCAATACAGATACACTGGCATATTTGCTGATACTGATTTAATGGTAAACAATTTTTGATACTTGTAAGGAGATAAATATCATGAATGATAAGTACAGGCATTTCTTGATACTGATCAATACCGATGAGTAGAGATATTTGGTGAGATTGGTGTTCTGATAAACAGTGATCTTTTACATTACTTTTTATTAGAGATATTTTTTGTTTATACTGATTTACTGATATACCGATGTTTGTCAATACTGATGGGTAGAGTTGCTTTTTGACACTGATATACTGTATAACTGAGATATTTGTCAGCACTGAAGAGTCGGGACATTTATGAAGACTGATATATATCATCTGTGCGATGGTGATGCAGTCTGATCATGTTGAGGCACCACATCACCACACTCATCTCACACGACTCCCTCTACACAATCCTACCATCCTGTGTCGATGGAGCGACACCCAGTGGCCACAGTTGAGTTTGTACACAGTCAGGAAGCCCTATCATGTGTTCAAGTATGTAGCTAACGGTATAAGCTCATTTTAGGGTGAATGAGATGGCCATATTGAGGGTGCCATTACTCTGTAAAATTTAATTTGCATCGTTACATCATCAGAGTGCTCATAACATGCTCTGTGATTGGTGCTGTGCAGTTGAAGCTCTGGCTGTGTTTCTGTGCCGCTCTTAGGGTCCTGACCCTGTGGTTTGACTATGGCCACTGGCCTGAGGTGAACGAGGCCTTGGTCGAGGGCATCAAAACCATTCAGATTGACACCTGGCTGCAGGTATGCGCGTGTTTTAGTTATGCAGATATCTGTGTGTGTTTAAGAGCTGCAGATATGTGTGTGTTATAGTGTTGAATCTTGCAGATTTGATGGTATTGATCTCCTCTCAGGTGATCCCTCAGCTGATCGCCCGTATCGACACGCCTCGTGCCCTAGTGGGCCGCCTCATTCACCAACTGCTCACGGACATTGGCCGCTACCACCCTCAGGTATGAATTCTGAGACCCACGACCTGATAGTCAAGGCGCTTCACTGGTAGGCTGGTGGCTCTGGCTAACCCAGTGTCGCCACACTGCTGGGTCTAATCACCTGTTCATCAGTCTGCATTGGACTATTAAGGTTCATAACTGTGCTGTGGTGTTGTACCTTACAGAATATAACCTACCATAACTTGATGTGTCATGAAATATGCCAAGAACAGACCATTCAGCTTGACTAGGCTCACCATTTTCCTATCACTAAAGTGAACCGAACACTTCACATACTGATGGACTAGACGGTATCTAGCTCTAGATCAAAACTGGTCTTGAAAACTCCCAGTGTTTCTGCCTCTACCACATATCCAGGCAAGCGATTCCGCATTGTCACCACTGTCTGCATTTTCTGTAGCCTGGGGCAGCCTCTTACATAGACCACTGTGTGGCTCTGATGATGCTGTTTATGTCTTGGACTGGAGTTTGACATTTGTTTGTTGAATTGGTCCCGGTGAGTTGATTTTCTGCTGTCGTTATGTTAGCAGTAAATTGTTGCAGATTTCAGCTGTCGGCCCCTGATTAAAAGCTGTGACTGTGCTAAGTCAGGCACTGCTGTGCGGTGCTCGATCTCACTGCTGTTACTCACTGACCACTGTCTGTGCAGGCCTTGATCTACCCACTCACTGTGGCCTCCAAGTCCACCACCACTGCGCGCAACAACGCCGCCAACAAGATACTGAAGAACATGTGTGAGCACTGTAACACGCTGGTGCAGCAGGCCATCATGGTACGACCTTGTGCACACACCGACACATACACACACATCACTCGCATACAGGCACTCAACAAGCACATTCGATGTTTGATGGGTGTGCGTTAGGCAGTTAGGCAGTGTCAGGGTTTGTGTTGAGCGGTGTTGGGGTGTGTGTTGGGGTTTGTGTCAGGCAGTGTTGAGCAGCGTTGGGTGTGCTGGGGTGTGCATTGAGCGGTGTTGGGCTGTGTGTTGGGGTTTGTTTTGGGCTGTGTGTTGGATGTGCATTGGGGTGTGTTTGTCCGTGTTGGGTAGTGTGTTGGGTGTTTGTTGGGGAGTGTGTTCGGCAGTTTTGGGTTGTGTCTAGGGGTGTGTGTTCGGCAGTGTCGGGGTATATGTTGGGTGTGTGTTGGGGTTTGTGTTAGGCAGTGTTGGGCTGTGAGTTGGGATGTGTGTTGGGGTGTGTGTTCGGTAGTGTTGTCATGTGTGTTGGGTCATGTTGTGGTGCGGGTTGAGCAGTGTTATAGTGTGTGTTGCACAGTGTTGGGTTTAGGTGTTAGCCAATGTTGCGATGTCTGTTGGGTAGTGTTTGGGTTATGTTGAGCGGTGTTTTGGTGTGTGTTGAGCTTCGTTGGGACGTGTCTTCAGCAATACCTCTGCCTGCAGGTGAGTGAGGAGCTTATTCGGGTGGCCATATTGTGGCATGAGATGTGGCACGAGGGCCTGGAGGAGGCGTCCCGCCTGTATTTCGGGGACAGGAATGTGAAGGGCATGTTCGCCGTGCTGGACCCCCTGCATGCCATGATGGAGAGGGGCCCCCAAACGCTCAAAGAGACCTCCTTCAACCAGGCGAGTGTGTGGGACATTCACAAAACCACCATTGGGTTATCCCTTATCTGTGTGTGTGCATGCTCTTGTGTGTGTGTGTGTGTGTGTGTGTGTGTTTACTAAATGAGGGGGCTGTATTAGAACCTCAGAGTGGCCAGAGGGGGTTGAGATGTGTGTTATGGTACTTTCTCTCTCTGACGGGGACACCGTGTATTGGGCAGGCGTATGGGCGGGACCTGATGGAGGCGCAGGATTGGTGCAGGAAGTACATGCGCTCGGGGAATGTGAAGGACCTGACACAGGCCTGGGATCTGTATTACCACGTCTTCCGCAGAATCTCCAAGCAGCTGCCGCAGGTGAGACTGACCACGTTCCCTCCTGTAGTCCTGCTCTCCTCTGGGCTTATTCTCCTCTGGTCCTGCTCTTCTCTAGGCCAGCTCTTCTCTAGGCTTACACTCCTCCGGTCCTGCTTGCTTCTGGTCCATCTCCCTTTGGTCCTTCCCTCCTGAAGCGCTGCTTTCCTCTGGGCCTGCTACTCTGAGGTGTGACCTTGTCCTCCATACAGATTCTATCCACAGACCACTGTTTATTCCAGGGCTGTGCTTATGTTCATTCCAGAGCTGAATGTAGTCCAGAGGTCTTCAACCCCCTTCTTGGAAAGCTCGGATTCTGTTGGTTTTTTCTCCAACCATAATTCAGCATGCTTAGTTCAACTAATTAGCAGCGTACCAAGATGTAATCTATTATCTCTGCAGTCCAGTGGCTGCTGGTGAGCTCTATCCTAATCTGGTAAAACCTAGTTACTCACTTTTTGGTGGAAATTGAGTTAGACCCATTTTTGCCGTTACTAGGTTACTAATGTTATGGCCCCAATTTGGTATGACATAAGACAGCAAGGGATGACAGACAAAATTTTAAAACTTAAACGGATTTAATTAAACAAACTAACAACTAACCTAAAATTTATACTACTGACCAAGATTGATAATATACAAGAAAAAAAATATTTACAGTCCCTTGAGATGGGTTTGCTTGGTGATGTTTCGGGTGAAGAAAAAATGCTCCAACACAGGCAACAATCCACAAAAAGCTTCATAGGTTTTGAAAAGAGTGGCAGGTCTGGTCAAATGTATCCTTCTCCTTGCAATTTCTCCTACTACTTTACTCTCTCAATTTTCCTCCTTATATACTCTTTTGCAGACCCCTCCCACCTTTTAGACTTTTTTAAAAATTCTCTGGGACTTTCTCAGACATGCCCAGGACATGCCCAAACCTAGCTCCAGTCTGGGCTGAACAAAAAAATGGTCAATACTGCCATCTAGTGGCTTCTTTTCACATTACACTAAGCACTAAATAAAATACCTCCAGTCGTCATTGAGAATATCCATTCTCTTTTTTTTTTTTTTTTTTTAAACAGCGCGTTTATCCTGAAGGACTTCAGTTGTTTCCAGTTTTCTCAGTTTCATGAAAAAGTGAGTTACTAGGTTTTGCCAGATTAGGGGAAAGCTGAAAATGAGACATAGAAGATCCCTTTCAACTAATGATTGATCTCGTCTTGACCTGTTCTCGATATATATATATTTTTTTTTAAATCAATATTACGAACTGTTCTCCACATTAAGGTAAGATTAAAAATGACATGCATCAAATTTAGCAAAATTGTATTTTAATTAAAGTTACTTAGTCGTAAATTCTTGTTTCCAATTTTCTTTGTTTTATTTGAAATGATTATGAAGTGGTTGTTAAATATAAGTAGCCTGCAATACATGAAGAGTGAAAAGTAGACGTGGGTGTTAACAGAGTAGTTTATCTTTTTTGTGAAATGCAGAAAGTATTTCTCTGATTTGATGTTACAAGCCTGTATAATCGCCACAACATTGCATTAACCCCTTAAACTGACTTCTTTCCTTTATGTAGATTGAACGTTTAAAAATACTGCCATGGGCACTGTAGGTCACTTGGTTTATTTCAGGCTTTAGCGTTATTTAAGCTCACAAGTGGTAGTATTTTTTTTATTCTTGGGTCCAACATTGGGAAAATTAAGACACCTGTTTTAATTTTTGTACGAAGAAAAATTCAACCAAAATGCTGCATAATAGTTTGATGTGTCATCCTGTAATTTTTTTTGTAGTGCAGCTCCATTGAAATATCCAGCCAGACTCCTAATCATACACCCAGCAGTATATACTGAAGAGTTAACTAGTTTGCTATTTAGCTTAAGTGTGTTGCTCAAGGGAGTAGTACTGCCGCAAATAAAGAGCTAAGCTTTTGATTTTTATGTCCTCAAAAGTATGCGTGTACATAATTTCAGCATTCTAGCTGATTTAAGACACTCTCCAGTATGAAATTATGCAATTTTAGATATGGCCAACTGGAGGCCATCTTAGGTGCTGATTTTCAAGGCCTCAAACAAATTTTAATCTGTATGTCCGTATGTACCACCCCACCAAATTTCGCACTGATTCCTTCAGTGCTTTGGCAGAAGAAGATCAAAGTTAACACAGACACCCAGGCCGCAGCGTGATCCCATAAACTCTCTTTGGTCTGTTGGACTGAGCATTTTTTTATATTGTAGGATATTGCGATCTGCTGGTTGCTGTGCTTCATTGAAGCTACATCATATTGTGATGATTTCATATATTGAGAGAAATATTCAAATCCAGCTTGCCATGTTTTACGGCCACAGCATTACGTCATAGGAAAAATTTCAAGATCTTGTACAGCATTTTGTACACATTTCCCTATAATTCGGAATGACATATTTGGGATTGTTAGAAACTTTGTGATCCACACTAGAACTTTAAAAGGGCCTAAAGTTCCTCACTTCTCAACACAGAAGCTAGGTCATTCCACGTCAAATCATACAGATTTTCAGAAATTTTCCAGGTCACCTCCTCAAAAATTTTTTTAAAAAATTTGCGAGTAACTATTCACACAAAATTAAAAACCGCCAAATATTAGGCCAGTATCTTAAATAGATTTCAAGTTATAGCCCTTCAAAATTTGAATAATATTTTAAGTTTTTTGGTGAACCCATTTTCAGCCAACTTTGACAAATATTATTCAGATTTCAAAGGGCTATAACTTGTAAACTATTTGAGATACTGGCCTAATATTTGGCATATTTTCATTTTGTGTGAATATTCACTCGTGAATTTTTTCAAAGACTTTTCAGGAGGTGTCCTGAAACCCCTGGATGATTTGACTTGGAATGACCTAGCTGCATTTGACGGACCCTTATGTGGTTCCACGCAGTTTATCGGGTTAAGAAGGAATCTGTGTGTTTGCCTGCCGATGGATTTTCTTATCATTAGAAAACTTTTCAATCAAGAAAAATTATTGATAAGAGGTGGCCTACTTGGTAATTAATCTCAGCCAAACAGCTGTCACTGGTGTAATCAATGTCAATGAGCCAGGTCATCAGTGAAATGCAGTGGTATGGAGTGATGAAGTCCATCATTCATCACTGATAGTTTTTGCTGTTTTTTATTTGCCTCCTTCATTCTCCTCATATTTCATCAGTTTAACAGGTGTGGTGTTGTGTCATGTCTCCCCGAGGCTGAGATTACTTCATGTTACGGAGGCAGTGGGTTGCGGAAAAAAGTTGGCACTGACAGGCGTTAAGAGTTGTGAAATGCTGCAGAGCGCAGGGTGCAGGTGCCCGACACAGATAACTGCTCTGCTGTGATTCACACAAGCCGAGTGGAAAAAAGCCGGTACCGTGAGCGCGGGAGAGATGAGATGCGGTGAGGTGTGTCCTGGCCTAACCTCCTGTCCTGTCCGCCTCAGCTCACGTCTCTGGAGCTGCAGTACGTCTCCCCCAAACTACTGATGTGCCGCGACCTGGAGCTGGCCGTCCCAGGGACCTACGACCCCAACCAGCCTGTCATCCGAATCCAGTCCATCGCCCCCTCCCTGCAGGTCATCACTTCCAAACAAAGACCCCGAAAACTCACCATCATGGGTAAGATACAGCCCTTGGCGCAAAATAGTGACCCCCGAACTCACCATTATGGGCAAGATACAACCCTGATTCCCAAAATAGAGACCTCCAAACTCACCATTGTGGGTAAGATGAATGAATGAATGAATGAATGAAGTTCATTGACTCTTATGACCCCTTCCGGGGTATGAGAAAACTACAGAAATACACAGATTAATTTTTCTAAATAACAATAAATGGCAGTAGCGGGTGGGACTACTTTACCAACATGGTAAGCCTTTTACAAGAGGATATCTTAATCCAAATCGATGTTTAAACATAAAACTACAAGCAACATAAACATTATGAGAGACAATTACACAGTAACGCAGTATAAATGAAATAAATTAGAAGATATTGGTCTAAAGAGATCAAAATTTTGATAAGATAGTTTTAATGAAATTGACCAAGTTGGATAATTCACTAACATTTCCAATCTGAAAAAGTTTCCCAAATTTAATGATACTAGGTCTTGAGTAGTACCATTTTTTAAATAAATTTTGCACATTCAGAATTAAAATTTTAGCAGATTAAAATATAATGCATCTCATCTCCTATATCACCACTGTTACATAAAGTGCAGTATCTTAATTGATCAGCTTTCTCAAATCAACTAATGTTGACAGGGATTTTGCTATTTGCACAATGAAAGTTAGACACAATTATTCGATCACAAGGAGATAGACTATTTATAAATGATTCAAATTGACAATCTTTTTTAAAGAGCCGATAGCTGTTACATGAGCTGTTTGTAGCAATGTCAGCCAATTTTGTTTGCATATATCATTGATTCTTTGTTCGATACTGTTTCATCCACTTATGATTCGCAAACATATCATCAGACCACAAATTCCAGTACCCACAGTTATCTATGATACTATTGATTTTAGATAACCAATTTGATTTAAAAATATCTCTATTATACTTGGATTTGAGTAAATGATACATCACATTTGAAAGTTTCCAGGTCTTACCATCAAGAATTCTTATCCAAAAATTACTCATTCTTTTTTCAATAAAACTATTCAATGATTTCCGACCAAGTTCTCCGTATACCATACAATTAGCTGTTGCCTTGTGCACATGAAGAAGACTTTTAAGAAATTTCCAGTGAAATACATTAAGTTGTTCAAAATTTTGAAATCCCCAGACTTCACTCCCATATAACAAGATACACCCCTGAACCCCAAAATAGAGACCGCCAACAACTCAACATATTGGGTAAGATACAACCCTGAACCCCAAAACGGAGACCCCCAATCTCACCATAATGGGTAAGATGCAACCCGGAACCCCAAACTAGAGACCCCCAAAAACTCATCATAATGGGTAAGATTCAACCCTGAACCCCAAAATAGAGACCCCACAAACCCAATATTATGGGTAAGATACAGGTTTCAAGGAGTCATGGCAGTGATCTACAGATGTAGGAGCACATTCTGGACAGGTCACCGGTCCACCTCAGGCAAAACACAAATACACAAGCAAGGACACTCACACACATAAACACACTCACACATCAGTACGAAGTCTGCAATAAGCCTGCTGCCTCTCCGAGAGCTACATCTAGCCAAGTGTTACCTGCAGTGTGACTGTAATTCCCTGATGTGTGTGAGGAGAGTGCCCTGTGGAAATGGGGAGATCGCTCAGACTCCACACAGCTGGACTGCGCTGCGACATTTTCTGCATCTCCATTGGATGTGAGGTGACCACTCCTCTCACTGCGTCACCATTTTGCCCTGAAAGAAAACTAATGAAGAAAAATGTGAACATTAATTAGAACGGGTCTGTTTCCCCTCCCGGGTCGTGTGATGTGTGCACCAGCAAAAACAAGGAGGGCAGAAGCAGTCCCGGCTGCCCCGTCCGTCATTACT
Source organism: Gymnothorax reevesii (assembly GCA_029721435.1). Lineage (NCBI taxonomy): Eukaryota > Metazoa > Chordata > Actinopteri > Anguilliformes > Muraenidae > Gymnothorax > Gymnothorax reevesii. The sequence goes on from CM056585.1 coordinate 40,323,475, forward strand.
GCCACATAAAGCCGGGAGCGAGATTCCAAACAGTTATTAGCTGTGTAGAGGCTAATAAATGGCTGAGGTTTAATAGCGAAATGGGGCTACTGCTTGCGTCCCCAGAGATATTGAGACCTGGATTTACTCTCTATTTTATAAGTCAGTGTTATGTAACGTTTTAAAAATTGGTTTTGCGGCTGGTGTGACTCAGCTTCCAGCTGGTTCATGGTTTTGCCTGCTGTGCTGACGTCCTCGTCCCTCGTGTTGATGTGCTTGTAAAATGCAATGATGCGCGTGTGTCTGCATGTGACGCCACATTACTGAAGCAATCTCACGTGTGTGCTCCCCCTCTTCTGTGACCCCTACAGGTAGTAACGGGCACGAGTTCATGTTTCTGCTTAAGGGTCACGAGGACCTGCGGCAGGATGAGAGAGTCATGCAGCTCTTCGGATTGGTCAACACACTGCTGGCTAACGACCCTGCCTCCTTGCGCAAGAACCTCAGGTGCAGCGCCTCCCTCACGACAGAGCCTTTAGTGCATGCCCAGAATTTCTGTCTCATATAATTCCTGTGTCATGACTTCTGATAGGACTAATTGCTCTCTTTGTCTTTTTGAGCCAGGAAAACAGTTGTGAGTGTGCTCAATCACTTTGCCTTTTTGCACTTGAACAACACTTTTGAGTGTGCTAAATCTCTGTGTTTTTGCACTAGAAAAATGATGTGCTAACCGTTTTAAGTGAGCTAAATGGTTTTGTAAATCAAGGCCTTACTGTGCTCTTTTGAGCAGCATAACTTTCAAGCTCTTTCTGCAGGCAGTCTTATTGAGCCCATGTATAGAGTCGCCTTAACCACTTTGAAAAGATGGCTCCCCCAACTGGAAACTGAACCCACAACCTTGAAACTTCCAGTTCCTTATTATAATGCTCTCCCCTCCCATCTGTTTATCTATGAAATGGAGAAAACCTTCTGTGGCTGTTGGAGGATTAGCACTGGTAGCTTGGTAGTATAAATTAAGTGATGTGTGGGGAACTGTACGCCGTGGCTCTTTATTGGTGACGTTGCCCTTAAACTGGAAATGACATGGTTGTCATTGGTTAGGTGCTGTTTCTCAGCCATTTATCTTGGAGGTGACTGATGAGGTTCCAGGGTTCAAATCCCATTGTGGACTGCGGCTCACCCTGTGTATGGCTGCTGTGGATAAAATGGTGATTATTAATGGAGTTTAGCATGTGGCAGGAATTTCACTCCTGAGGTGTTTGGTTTTTTTTTCCCCAGTATCCAGCGATACGCGGTGATTCCGCTCTCCACTAACTCCGGTCTGATTGGCTGGGTACCACACTGCGACACTCTACACGCACTGATCAGGGACTACAGGGAGAAGAAGAAGATCCTGCTGAATATCGAGCACCGAATTATGCTGAGGGTGCGACTACCATATTGTAATTTTTACTGACTTGCACAAGATAACACAACCTTGCATTTCTGTATTCTACCTCATGCCACTGTATACAGCCTTACACAAGATTGCACAACCTTACACTACCATATTCAATCCAGTGCTACTGTATACAGCCTTACACAATATATTACAACCTTACTTCTGTATTCAACCTAATGGTACCATATATGACATTAGGCAAGATTACTCACATATTGAACCTGGTGCTACCATTTGCAACATTACAATAAAATTACAAAACCTTATTCTACCATATTCAAGGTTATGCTACCTTGTCAAGATTACACAACGTTACACTATGGTATTTAACCTAATGGTACACAATACAACGTGGCACAAGATTACGTAATTTTACACTACCATATTTAACCCAATGCTCCATTATACAGCTAAACACGAGATTATATGACCTTAATCTACTAGTTTGAAAGCTAGGTAGATTTTAATTGGTTTGAGTGCATAACTCTATTGGAATAAACCTATGAATGAAAGAATGGGGCGTCTTAAGTTGCACATCCCTGGGCTTTGGTCCCTAAGGGTCCCAAACGTTGACTCAAATATCCATGTTAAAAAAGATTCAAGTACAACATTCGTTTCAAGTCATTTTAATTTAGATCAGACCCCAAACTAAAATGATGCAACTTGTGACACAAAAATGTATGGGGTTACTAATTAAGACGATGACTAATTAACAGCCAATTAACCATCTATTCACACTTTCGAGTACAACCCAAACTCTTTTTGCATATGATCATTTAGTGACCCTTGACATCACATCCACAACTTAAGACATGATTTTCGCTGAGGTTTGTAGATAAGATGGGGGTGTTTGGACCCTGAGGGATATCAGGACCCTCAAAACTGAACTTATAAACCAGACCAGGGGTGTGATTTTTCCGCTAATTTGCAGAATTTCTACTTTTTTATCTTCAAAATTAAAAAAAAGAAATAAAACTGATTTTTTTCAGTCATGAAAATCTGATTTCATATCTACAGTATTCCGACTTATAGTATTTCCGTAACTGAATTGATCTTATGCATGATGCATTCTACAGAACTTCCGTTTTCAAATTAGTCAGCCTTTTCCGGTCAAATGTCATGCTGTGTGGGCAAGGGCTGCTGCGGCAAGTGTCAACACTGCGGAAAAGAAACGACTTAGGCCTGAGATATACTTGCTGCTCACGACGCGTGCGCTTACGCATCATGGCTGCCACGCGTGTTCTACGTTCGTGAGCATAGACGTTGCTCATCTTGACGCAAGGTAACGTGCCGCGTGCGCGAGATGCAGTATTGACATGACCGCTAGAGGCGCATGTGCAAATGAATCCATTGTGACAGTGTATGCGATATCTGGGCAATACTGCCCGCCGTTTTCGCAATTTCAGGATCCGATATGCTGCTGTCTGCCTCTAGTGGAGGCCTCCAGTACTATGCGTTTTGGACGCGTTGTGCTGCAGCAAGTGTGTGCACTCACGAAGAACACTGTGTCCGTTGGGTCACGCAGCAAGTATATTCCAGGCCTGTAACTCGATGTAACTCGTCGAGACAAATGCTGTACACTGCTGGTAAGTTGCGTGCTTGGTTCAGTGTGTATCAGTATCCCCCAGGAGTGCGAGTGGGTGCTCGTCTTAGCCCTATGACGCACCTTCGCCAGCTCCCATTAATGGTTGTATGGCCAGTCAAACCATAACATTGCATTACGTAAGCTTTCCAACAAACCTGATGGACCATTATTTTCCTACCTCACTTACACACACTTTAATATAGAGCATTATCACCCTTCTTTTTGAGTTCGGTGAATGCTGAATTAATTGGTTACTGTGGCCAGCATATGCACAGGTTATCAGTGCTAACGCAGCTGGGCGTCTAGCTCCAAAGCTAAATCATGGTTATTTCGTCAGCTGCCCAGCCAATCCATGACCTTTAGCAATATTAGCGAACGATACCACTACGACACGCAAGTATCGAAGTCACTATTCATTCTTCATGAATGATATCCCAAACTAGTTACCAGAATGTTTTGTCACAGGCTGATCAGGCGACATGCAGTGGAGCTGGAAGTTGCCGATGATAATATGAGTTCCCATAAATGTTGGACTGCCATGGTCACTGACAGTGCCTTCCAGAACTTTGAACTATTTAGTCTTGTCCGTATGGTCCGTTGTGCCATCACCTTGACACATTGACAGTGGTACCGGCGTCAGTGGGAATGAGAAGACATACTCAAGGTCAATCTCAGTTGCTGCTGCTGTGAAGGCAACACAACCAAGGAGTTCACTGGTACATTTAAGCTGTGCCTCTTTGGTGTTTTTGCCTGCTTTCCGATTGGCTATGCATTCACTAGCAGATGTATGAAGAGAATTTTTGTGGTTTATTTTATCAAAACGTTCCACACTTTTAAGGCATTCTTTGCCCAAGGTTTTGTGTCTTTTCTTGCCATCATCTGGGGTGTTCAACAGTATTGTACTCACAGCATCTGTTGCACTCTTTCCAGTGCTGATGTTGATGAGTGGTAAACCTGGTTCAAATCTGAACAGATTGGCACAGGACTCAGTCTGATTGATGATCCTCTGCAGATCCTCATTGTCTCTCTTGATTCTGGCTGGACTCAGGTCAGTTTGAGTGTCTCTGGTATTACCCTTTGTGGGGGATTTCCCCTTCTGCGTTGTGTATTTTAAGTATTGTAAGCAATAAGTAATAACACACTCAGTCAAAGGCAGTTGATATTAGTTTATACGTGCACGGGAAGCCACACTAGTACAGACAAAAGTCCTAGGTGGAGACCTCCTAGAAACGGGGGTGACCCCAGATCTTATTCACAACAGGAGGGGAGGAGTTACAGTAAACAAAGAGTAAGGGTCAGCAGGTTACAGTAAGTAAATCCTTATAAAAACAGCGACACCTACAGTTCAGGAGGTACACACTATGAAATAAGAATTTCCACCACACCTTTCTGACCATCATGAGAGCTTCATTCACAAGTGCTGCTCGACTGCTCTTTGTAACACTCCATCGTACTCTTGAACTGTAGTTGTTAGGTTACGATGTGTAACCTGTCATATGTGAGGCAGCATCTGCATTCATTGTTTTTTCCAGTGTGAAATCCACTGGAATTTGCGCAAAGTCATCATTAGTTCCTCGGACTGAGAAGCCTCTATTGTCCCGAATCTGTCGTAGACCCAGGATGCAAGTTATCCAAGTTCATGAAGTGACGTTGATATTGACATCCAAAGAGCATAGTTCTGCCAGTTGGTTGGAAAAAACAGATCAATAATCCGTGTCATTGTGATGATGAAGAGATCAATGTCTGTTTCTCTAACTGCGGGTTTGAGAATGTGATAGATCTGAATGTACCGTATGTACATTGCCCAGAGCTGTGCAGTACTACCAAGGGCTCCTCTTTTAGCACTGTTCTTGAACTTCTCAAAAGCCTCAAATAGCTGGACGAACAGTGCCAAGTTGCAGATATCATCAACATCTTCCATATTTATGAGGCAGACATTCTGCAGTTCCCGCTGAATTAAGTTTGAGTTTTCATATTCCGTCATGAATTGTCGGAAAAGTAATGTCTCCAAGGCGAGACAAGGCGACTTGGGTGAAGTCGTTTGCGGCGATTGTAGCTTAGGCATTCTATGAATCCTCTAAGGCATCCCGGTGCTAATACGCCTTAGTCTGTCAGCATTGTTGTTTCACCAGATTCTGCAGTAACCATTTCGATGGGTCTAAAGAAGCACATGAAAATGTGGAATACTCCAAACATTAGGAAGAGCTTGTCGACCTCTGGCTGACTGGTAACTTGGATTTTCCGTGCCGTCTTTGCGACATCAAGATCATATGTGACCAAACCATACATCTGGCCACATTCCTCTGCACACTTCAGAGATGTGCACATGGTGTCTGCAACAACCTCATCCTTTGCGATTGGTTGGTTCAGGTTCGGCATGTTTGTGAACACTTGCTTCTGCAGTCTGTCCTGGTGAACATGAGCGTTAAATCCACCCCACATTGGGACAGTCTCTGGATTGAGGTGGTGGCTCAAGAGAAACAGTGTGTCTAGTTTCCGTGCACAATCACAAATTTCAGGAAGCTTGCTATACTCTGTATTGGCACACTGAAACTGTTCCAACTATGGCTTTTTTTAGATATGGTTGGATTTCCTCTGGCAAAACATCAATTTTCTCTTGCGTCTCCTTCTCAATGGCAGGGGTTCAGCTTCAGCTTGATGTGGCATCAGTTTACGGCTTCCTGTGAGTGAGTGCACCAGACTATCAAGCAAAATCAATAGCTGAAATCTTTACCAGTACTGTGTTGTCCCCTTCTCGAATCTTATTTTCAGCATCTTTACTTAGTACCCTACCTAAGCCTTCTTGGTACCGTCACTTCGAGTTTTCCATCGTTTGTTACAATAAAGGCATTTGTTGTCAAATATGCCGACTCAAGATTTTTCTGTAACAGTTACTGGTGGAAGGGGTTTGTGACTGTAAGTCTTTACTACAGCAAGGTTGTTGGTCATAAACAATCTTGGTAAGTTGGATGGCAGTAAAAGCACTGTAACACTGACGATGATAACCATCCAATGCAGTGGGTGCCAATGAGAGACTTTCGACCATGGCACGGTTTTTGGATTTTTCCTTCTATGTAGTTTGTTTTTGGGCCGTCGCCTATTTGTGTACTGTCATCCAGCGGTCTTCAGTCTCAGGCTGTAAGTTTCCGCTTTCCTTCTCCATGACATGAAAAATACATCGACATGGCTTAGGATCTTGACAAGATTCTGAAAACAAAAAATATGACCTTCAGAACAGAAGACCTCACATACATTTATGTTGCAGTGAAATAGGTTTGGGTTTATTGGCCCAGCAGCTACGACTTTGGAAAAATTTTAATTATTCGGGAAATTTTATTACCTGATGCCTCTCCAACATTAGCCATAGTAGGCAAACTAGAAGGACTTTCTTCAGCTACAGTGTCATCAAGTCTATGACCATGTTCTGTCTGTGATTGAGATGTTAGGTCAGTAGAATCTGTATCCACCTTGAGGAATGCCCTACTATTGGTTTAACATGCTAAAAGGAAAATGAAAAGATTACTGTAGGGCTTATTGGTTTAGGTCATGCTGTTTAAGTGAGGTCCATCTCATTACTGTCAGCATTAATGAGTACACATCTACTGTCAGCATTAGTGAATACACATCTGCTAAACCCTGAGAAGATGGCTACATCTACATTTTATTTAGCATAAAAGACAATGTAGCAATCTTCTATGGGTTTTCTCTGCATGCATTCCTACCTGCACCAAACTGAGCCACTGCCTTTGGGGATGTGGTAGGCCTAACTTATTTGGATAATACAGATGAGGTGGAATCGAAATCCAAATAGTAGTATATTTCTGCAATCAACACAAGTGAATCAGTGATGTGATCTGTATGCATTGACCTGTACTAGGTATGTTTCAATGAGTCAGGTATCTGTGACTGGGAATCCCCAGTATCTATGATAAGCTTATCCAACTTTTGAATGATGTGAGAAACCCAAAACCCTAGTCTTATCTACAAACCCCAGGGAAAATCATGTAAGGGGTCACTAAATGCCATATGCAAAAAGAATTTTGGTTGTACTTGAAAGTGTGAATGAATCGTTAATTTGCCATTAGTTAGTAATAGTCTTGATTGATAACCCCAGACATTTTTGTGCCATAAATTACATTTTTAGCTTATAAGCTATTATTGTGGCGTGGCGTCTGTCATCAGTTGTCCATCGTCTGTCGTGTGGAACATTTTTCATACGCCCGTCATAAGACGGGACATATTATGGAATCATGATGTCTGTCTGTCTGTCTGTCCGTTGCTTGTGTTCACAATAACTCCACCAATTCTCAATCGATTTCCTCCAAATTCACACAGCATGATCATATCAGGTGGAAATTTGATGAGCATGGAAATCAGCCTGATTGGATATCCCTTCTTCTCAAAATTAACCCTTTTATGCCCAGACATCGACAAAAACAGTCTGTCCGTTGCTTATGTTCACAATACAATTCACACAGCATGACCACATCAGGTGGAACTTTGATGAGTTCAGAAATCAGCCTGATTGGATCACCCTTCTTCTCAAAATTAACCCTTTTATGCCCAGACATCGACAAAAACAGTCTGTCCGTTGCTTATGTTCACAATACAATTCACACAGCATGACCACATCAGGTGGAACTTTGATGAGTTCAGAAATCAGCCTGATTGGATCACCCTTTCTCTCAAAATTAACCCTTTTATGCCCCGAAATCGACAAAAAGAGTACACAAAGTAAGGCGACAGAATGAAGAAATTCGAAAGAGAGTAGCTAAAAAACATGCCGAGGCAAACAAACTAAGGACACAAAGTGAAGAATACCGAAAGAAAGAAGCCAGTAAGGATGCAGAGGCACGCAAAAGAAAGCGACAGAATGAGGAGTTTAGAAAAGAGGAAGCTAAAAAGGATGCAGAAGCACACAAAGTAAGGTGACAGAATGAAGAAATTCGAAAGACAGAAGCTAAAAAACATGCTGAGGCAAACCAACTAAGGAGACAAAGTGAAGATGTACCTTCCCATCAAACTGTTGCGTGACGGGCGTATATTGCTGTCTCTGACTGCTCTTGTTAATCTTTTTTTTGGCCAGATGAATTTTCCTGCAAATTTGCTATAACATACTATGAGACGTTATCTCTAGATTTGTTTTTCAGATTATTGATTGAATCATTTTTGTTCATTTTATGGGCCCTTGAAATGTTGGCCCCAATGTTAAAGATAGGACTGAGAAATGTAAAAAAATTATTTCTCAAAAACTGTGCGATAGATTTTTTTCTAAATCAGGCAATCAACTTGCCATATTAGCATCAATGAATATTGCGAACGCCATTTTGTTTGAATCGACGGAAGTGGGTCTAGTGGGGGCGCTGTACTTCATGAATATGCAAGATGGCTTGTGGAGGCCAAATGGTCACAGATAGAGATTAAGTTTGTATTATCGACATTTAGGAAGTCATATATGACCTATATTTTGGCAATATTAAATTTGACTACAGATGACTTTGAAAGGTCAAACTCGAGGTCCGGGAAAATATTAACAATGTTAAAAGATATGACTTGAAATTTAAAAAAAAAATTTCTCAGAAACTGTCCGATAACTTTTTTTCTAAATCTGGCAATCAGCTCACTTTGATACACGTAATATACAGTGAGTGTGCCGTTTTGATTGAATTGACGGAAGTCTATTGTGGGCGCTGTACTTTAACATTGGGTCTTATGGAGAGTGGGCAAAATCGCCTGTGGACGCAAAATGGTTGCAGATCAAGATTAAGCTTGTATTACTAACACAGGAAGTTATATATGACCTTTATTTTGGCTCTGTTAAAAGTTGACCTCAGATGACCTCGAAAGGTCAAACTTGAGGTCAAGCTAAATTTTACAATTTTCAAAGGCTTCTCGGCTTGAAAATATTGAAGATTGGGAACAGATGTGTATGAACACTTATAGGAAGTCATAGATGAACTTTCATTTGGTGGCCTTGATCTTGGTTAAACTTCACATAGTGAAATTTCAGTGACGAAATTTCAGCTCACTCAGGCCTCTCTATACCCCCTCCTTGGTGTCTTCATGCTACACCGCACTGTTTTACAGACCCAGCCTGCGTCGCACCGTTTTACAGACCCAGCCTGCATCGCACCGTTTTACAGACCCAGCCTGCGTCGCACCGTTTTACAGACCCATCCTACGTCGCACCGTTTTACAGACCCATCCTGCGTCGCACCATTTGACAGACCCATCCTGCGTCGCACCATTTGACAGACCCAGCCTGCGTCACACCGTTTTACAGACCCTGACTGCGTCTTCATTCAAACCACGCCACTTTACTAACCCAACCTGAGTCAGCATTCACACCGCACCACTTTACTAACCCAACCTGAGTCTGCATTCACACCGCACCACTTTACTAACCCAACCTGAGTCTGCATTCACACCGCACCACTTTACTAACCCAACCTGAGCCTGCATTCACACCACACCACTTTTCCAACCCAACCTGAATCTACATTCACACTACACTGCGCCATTTTACTGAGTGTGAGTCTGCATTCGCACCACGCCACACCATTTTTCTAATCTAGCCTCAGTCTGCATTCTGAACTGCTTCTATGACCTCTCTCCCTGCAGATGGCACCCGACTATGACCACCTGACACTGATGGAGAAAGTGGAGGTGTTTGAGCATGCTGTGAACAACACCGCGGGTGACGACCTGGCCAAGTTGCTCTGGCTTAAGAGCCCGAGCTCAGAGGTCTGTGTGCCCTCTTAATTCTTCTCCTTTTCAGTGTTCATAAGTAATTCCCCAGTCTATTAAAACCCTTAACGAGTCAGTTGAATACTTCAGCTAATGGTCTTGGGCAAAGCTCTCGTGCTTATTAGGGTGGGTATCAATTTCCCATCACACGTGGGCTGCGCGTCTGAGAGACTGTCTCAGCCGTGTCTTTCTTTCATCACAGGTGTGGTTCGACAGGAGGACCAATTACACGCGCTCCCTGGCCGTGATGTCGATGGTGGGCTACATCCTGGGTTTGGGAGACAGGTGAAGGCAGAGCAAATTCAGTTTAAGAATCATCCAGTTACTCACAGTGACCGTCAGTGTGTGTCGGAACTGGACAGGGAGCTTGGATCAGCGTAAACATGACAGTGTTTGTAGTCCACTCTGCGGGCTGTGGCACCTGATGATGCTTATTAAAAGTGTAATTGTTTTTCAGGAAACGGACAATCTTAGTGAATTATGTCGCTTCCCTCCCCCCGGAGGGAGAACGTTGGCGTTCACGTTCACGTTGGCGTTCACGTTCACGTTGGCGTTCACGTTCACGTTGGCGTTCCCACTTCGTAACTCCAATACTGTTTGCATGATCTAAACTAAACTTTGCATACTTACTACTCAGGTCCTGAAGTGGTGCCTTTGAGTATGTGCCTGTCCATCCGTCTATCTGTCCGTTTGGATGTAATCAAGTTTTGTCGAGAGCATAACTCCATCACCGTTTGCATCATCTTAATGAAATTTTGCATAGTTACAACTCAGGTCCTGCAGTGGTGCCATTTGGTCTCTGCCTGCCTGTTTGTCTGTCCATCCGTCCATCCAGTGGGTTAGGCTGGGAAGGGGGCCAGGGGGAGACACATCTGTTTTTAGGAGTAAAAACACATTCTAGTTTTTTGTTTTTTATGGGGGGAATGTGTACCTTAAGACATTTTCATTTACAAATAGTTAATATGATTGAGCAGAATTAAGGGAAAGGTCTGAAAGTGGTCTGCTTGTGACTGAAGTGTTTTCATTTAAAAGTGTAAAAAATCTGTGTTGAAATGATGTTGCTTCATCTGCAGACACCCTTCCAACCTGATGTTGGACCGTCTGAGCGGGAAAATCCTTCACATTGACTTCGGTGATTGTTTTGAAGTGAGTTTTATCACTTGTAAATGTATTTTTACAACAGAAAACCAGGGATATGCTTCTCAGCAGTTACCCGCTGAATGTGTTAGGAGTGTGTGAGCCCAGAAGTGTCAGCAACAGAGACATTTATTGAAACACAGATGCAAAAATTAAGCTTTCAGTAGTCTTTTATCTCTGCATGTAAATGAAAGAAAGCAGTATTGATGAATATTCAGTAAGTCCTTAAAATTTAAATGGCTGCTATTGGATTTTTTATTCAGTTTTTTCATGTTTAAGTGTCAGGGGAAAAGAGGTCCTCAAGCAATTTGAATCTCTGAAAACTCCTGAATCACATCCAAGAACACCTACAGCACTTAGTAGTTGATACATTTCGGAGCACACCCATTTCAATTATTGTAGGTGCTCCTAGATAAATATTCCTGGTAGTGAACATCAGTTTTCTACAGCCAGTGCCCTTGCAGTGGGAGTGCTGTCGAGCCCAAAATTTTTAGTGCTCCACTAGGAGGTAATATTTTTTTCGCTGGCGTTTATTTGTTCCATGGTACATTTGTTCATTTGTCAGTTTAGAGGATATCTCAGAGGATAATGGATGGATGTCAGTGAGATTTGTGTGTTGATAGATACTGTTCAGAGAAGGAAGTGATAAAATTTAGCTGATGATCTTATATTCTTGATCCAAGAGCCAAAAAGAATTTCTAAGCATGTTAAGACGACACTGCCCAGACTCATTTAACACTCACATTCAATGACGATTCCTTTGTCAAGGAATTGCAACAAGTAATGCACTTTCCGAATGTCTTTTAGTTTTAGTGAAATTCCCTCTGTTGCCTCTAGGTTGCCATGACGAGAGAGAAGTTCCCGGAGAAGATTCCGTTCCGGCTCACCCGGATGCTCACTAATGCCATGGAGGTATGTCAGAGACGTTAGCAGCAACAGCAGGAAAAGCCTTTTAGGGTTGATATAGTCCTGCTCCGTTTCCTGAGCTGAGTTTTAAGTACTGATATATGGAGTGCTGGAGGCAGTTTGTACTGAACAGTTTGGTATATTACCAAAAGTGCTGCCCAATTACATTAGACTCCAACGCCTGAAGGCTGCCCTGTCTGAAATTGTGGTTTCCGGGCACCTACTGGGTACCGAGATGGAAAGAACTGGCAAGGAATGAAAATAAAATCATCAATTGTATGATTTAGAAAAAAACTGGTTACTGGGTGGACAATTGATTGAGTAAAAGAAATTTTAGACTTTGAAAGTAAATGAATATAGTTTAAATGACTCATTCACAAATACCATGTGCTTTCTGGGTTTTACTTTTTCCCTTTAAAAAAAGTTACTTGCATCAACTGTCGAATGAATGGTGTGAACAAGATAGTGGCGGATATGTTGGAAGCCTGTGATTTAAGAACGATATTGAAACAGAGAAGAGTACCATGGCTAGTGCTGATGGGAACAATCACTTTATCACCCCAATTCTGTGAAGATTCAGAGACGATCAACACATGGTATCACATTTTGTGCTAGCAGTTGAGGTGTGCTCCCGTTACGTAGCAATTCCAGCACAAGCAAACCTGCAATCTTAGGACTGTTTCCACGCTACCATCTGAAACATATTCCAGGGTTTTAAAATAAAATTTTTTATATTGCGCTATTTGCCTTGTAAGCATATAATAATTGTATGTTAACGCTGGCTTTGCTGGAATATGCGACTGTTAGACATGGGATAATAATGGAATACAGCAAGTTACCTACCAAAAAACATAGCTAGCTCATTATATATGCGTATGTTGTGACAAGCCAACAAATATTGAAGTTGCTAGTGTAGACTGATTCACATTTGAATATTAATGCGGAAACAAGACTGGAGTTGTTTTGCATAGTGGTAGTATTTTCCGACAACACAGCGTAATTTGCCAGGATACCGGCCAGCGTGGGGTGTGGAAAATCTGTCCTGGCATGCATTCGGAAAAATACCTTGATGCCACTTTGCGTGAATGAGCGCAGTATTCGTAGAGGGGTCAGTTGCACCCCAATGAATAGACAGTTCAGAATTTACTTCAAATAGGAAATGTGTTTTCTGACCACTGGAGCCTTGATAAGGTGCATTACTTCAGGTATCCAAAATGATTTTCCTGCTTGTGGAGAAATGTCAATCTCTGGTCCCCAAATTTAGATTGACTTAGAATGGCATCACATGACTTCTGTCCTGCCTGGCGGTTGGTTGTTACCAGGTGACGGGGTTGGATGGGAACTACAGGATCACGTGTCACACGGTGATGGAGGTGTTGAGGGAGCACAGAGACAGCGTCATGGCTGTGCTGGAGGCCTTTGTCTATGACCCACTGCTCAACTGGAGGCTGATGGACAGTGAGTGACTTATCATAAACCAGCGGCCAATACTAGTAACCAATCAGGGCTCAAAGACTTACCAGTGTCAGCCCTCCTGATTGTAACTCTGAAAGAACAGTATTGGGGAAATGGAAAGTTTTGCTTGTTTATATTTGATGTACAATAATAGGGAGCTCTGTCAGAGGTTTTGCAAATGTTGTTTTGTTTGATTCATCAGTACTTCAGGGCTAAATGAGGCATAATGTCATTGTCTAATGTCTCAGCCAAGATTGATGCAGTGCTCAGAAATAAGCTCAGAAAAGCACACAGTAGCTGGTCCATTCTGTTGCAATGTTCCTTTCCTGGCTCCTACTATTTCTGCTCATTCTGTGCTGACTTCTGACTCTGTATTTCCTGTTTCTCTCCTCTCTGCCCTATCCCAGCCAACACTAAGGGGAACAAGCGCTCCCGGACCAGGACAGACTCGTACACTGCGGGGCAGTCCGTCGGTGAGTCCCCCAGCAGGGAGCCGATGCACATCCTTCTGAGCTCAGCCCTCAAGTCCCATGTGCAGAAAGCTAGCTAATGGAGATCAAACTTAAGATTGAGCTTGCCAGCCAGTGTAGCTAGCTTCTAAAATTTGCACCTGCTCGCTGAAAAGATGAGAGCTAGCCTTGGGAATTAATCTCATCAGGAAACCTAGTTTTTAGCTTACTGGCCCTATGCGCGCATAAGCTATTGTTGTGGTGTTGCGTCCGTCGTCCAGAACATTTATCTTCTTTTTTTGGCCTGATGAATTTTCCTGTAAAACTGCCATAACATACTACTAGACCATATCTCCGGGTATTTTTGATGGAATCATTTTTGTCTGTTTTATGGGCCCTCGAAATATTGGCCCCAATGTTAAGATAGGACTGAGAAATTTTAAAAAAGCACCATCAATGTACAGTGCGAGCGCCATTTTGATTGAATCGACGGAAGTAGGTCTAGTGGGAGCTCTGTACTTAATGAATATGCAAGATGGCCTGTGGAGGCCTAATGGTTGCAGATAGAGATTTAGTTTGTATTATTGACCTATACATTGGATATGTTTAAGTTGACCTCACATGACCTTGAAAGGTCTAACTTGAGGTCAAGCAAAATGTTACAATTTTCAAAGACTTCTAGGCTTGAAAATATTGAAGATTGGGAATATATGTGTATTGAACACTTATAATAAGTCATATATAAACTTTCATTTGGTGGCCTTGAACTTAGCCTTCAGTGACCTTTGAAGGTCAGACTTCACATTGTGAGATTTGAATTACCTCTATCCCCAAAACTAATACAAATAGAGCTTAGGTTTGTATTGTGGGCATGTAGGAAGTTATGTATGAATTTTCATTTGGTGACCTTGAGCTTGACCTCCAGTAATCTTCAACAGCCAAACTTAACAGTGAAATTTTCCATTACTTATATCAGCAAAACTGTAACAGATAGAGTGTAGGATTGTATTGAAGACGTATTGGAAGTCAATTATGAACTTTCATTTGGTGACCTTCATATTGACCTTCAAAGGTCAAATTTGACCGAGTGAAAATTCAATGACTTCTGTCTCTAAAAAGGTCACAGATGGAACCTAAGTTTGTATCACAGACTTAAAAGAAGTCACATATGAACTTTAATTTGGAGACATTCAACTTGACTGTTGGTGACCTTTGAAGGTCAAATAAACTTGACATAATACAATTACAATGACTTGTATTGTCACTAATGTGATTGCAGATGGACCCTGGGTTTGTGTTACAGACATCTAGGAACTTGAACTTTCATTTGGTGACATTCAACTTGACGGTCAGTGACCTTTGAGGGTCAAACTCGACAGTGAAATTACAATGACTTGTATCACTAAAATGGTCACAAATTGAGCCAAGGTTTGTATAGAGGCATTCAGAAAATCATATATGAAGTCCATTTGCTGACCTCAACTCGACATTCTATGAACTTTAAAGTTCACAATTGACATTGAATTTTCAATGACTTGTACCACCAAAACTGCTTCACAGTTTAGGATTATATTACAGGAGGTCTTATAAATGTATGTGAACTTTTATTTAGTGACATTGACATTGACCTTTAATGATTCATAGGTCGAACTTCACATCAAATTTTCATAACTTGTATCTTGTATCATCACTATAAGATTGCTTTCCAGAAAGCTACAGGACCCTTGGTCCTATTTTTTTTATATGCGTTCATCCAAAGTAAAATGCATAACAGTATTTTGAAGTTGTAATGCAGTATTTACATGTAATTTTCTGAAATTAATCTCTTTCTTAAGTGGCTTCTCCATTCTAGACAGACAGTCTAAATCTAACATTATTCAGGTAATTTGCTGCATTCCTAGGGCGCAAAGCAAGCTTTAGCTGCTCCTTCTCTGGCGGAGGCAGCAGAGAGCTTCAGTGCTGTGAAAAAGTATTTGCAAACACTTGACTGCAGTTGTTGTCGCCGCCGAAGGGTGCCACAACCAGTTATTACGTTTAGGGGGCAATTATTTTTTCACGTAGGGTCAGGTAGGTTTGGATAGCTTTTTCCCTCAATGAATAAAACCATTATTTTCAAACTGCATTTTGTCTTTCGTCTGGTTACCTTTGTCTAATATTAAAATTTGTTTTATAATCTGAAACATTTAAATGTGACGAGTATGCAAAAAAAAAAAAATCAGGAAGAGGGAAAATACTTTTTCACAGCACTGTACTTCTGCAGCGCCCTCCATAATTATTGGCTCCCCTGGTTAAGATGTGTTCTTTAGCTTCTAATAAATTCAGTTTTTTTCTAAATAATATTGATCCTCAATGAAAAAAAGAGGAAAATCCAACCTTTAAGTGCATTCATTCAGTGGGAAAAAAATCCCACATTTAGAAATAATTCTTTCACATCAAATCATGTGTGCCACAATTATCCATCCATCCATCCATTTTCAACCGCTTATCCGGGGCCGAGTCGCGGGGGCAGCAGTCTAAGTAGGGATGCCCAGACTTCCCTCTCCCCGGACACTTCCACCAGTTCTTCAGGGGGTATCCCGAGGCGTTCCCAGGCCAGCCGAGAGACATAGTCCCTCCAGCGTGTCCTGGGTCTTCCCCGAGGCCTCCTCCCGGTGGGGCATGCCCGGAACACCTTCCCAGGAAGGCGTCCAGGGGGCATCCGATAAAGATGCCCGAGCCACCTCAGCTGGCCCCTCTCGACGTGGAGGAGCAGCGGCTCTACTCTGAGCTCCTCCCGGGTGACAGAGCTCCTCACCCTATCTCTAAGGGAGCGGCCCGCCACCCTGCGGAGGAAACCCATTTCAGCCGCTTGTACCCGAGATCTCGTTCTTTCGGTAATGACCCAGAGTTCATGGCCATAAGTGAGGGTAGGAACGTAGATTGACTGGTAAATCGAGAGCTTTTCCTTTCGGCTCAGCTCCTTCTTCACCACGACAGATCGGTACAACGACCGCATTACTGCTGCCGCTGCACCGATCCATCTGTCAATCTCACGCTCCATCCTTCCCTCACTCGTGAACAAGACCCCAAGATACTTGAACTCCTCCACTTGAGGCAAGAACTCTCCTCCAACCCAGAGGGAACATATCACCTTTTTCCGGTCGAGAACCATGGCCTCGGACTTGGAGGTACTGATTCTCATCCCAGCCGCTTCACACTCGGCTGCAAACCGCCCCAGTGCATGCTGAAGGTCCTGATTCGAAGGAGCCAACAGGACAACATCATCCGCAAAAAGCAGAGATGAGATCCTGTGGTCCCCAAACCGGACTCCCTCCGCCCCCTGGCTGCGCCTAGAAATTCTGTCCATAAAAATAATGAACAGAACCGGTGACAAAGGGCAGCCCTGCCGGAGTCCAACATGCACCGGGAACAGGTCTGACTTACTGCCGGCAATGCGAACCAAGCTCCTGCTCCGGTCATACAGAGACCGCACGGCCCTTAGTAGAGGGCCCCGGACTCCATACTCCCGAAGCACCTCCCACAGAATGCCACGAGGGACACGGTCGAATGCCTTCTCCAAGTCCACAAAACACATGTGAACAGGTTGGGCAAACTCCCATGCACCCTCAAGCACCCTGCGGAGGGTATAGAGCTGGTCCAGTGTGCCACAATTATTAGCTCCCCTGATGTTAATACTTCATACATCCCCCTTTTGCCAACAAAGCAGCACCTAATCTTCTCCTATAATGTTTCACAAGATGGGAGAATACAGAAAGAGGGATCTTGGACCATTCCTCTTTGCACAATCTCTCTAAATCATCCAGCGATCTGGGTCCTCTCCTCTGCACTCTCCTCTTCAGCTCACTCCACAGGTTTTCAATGGGGTTGAGATCTGGGGACTGAGATGGCCATGGGAGGAGCTTGATTCTGTGTCTGGTGAACCATTTCTGTGAAGATTTGACCACATGTTTAGGGTCATTATCTTGCTGAAAGACCCGGTGACGACCCATTTTCAGCTTTCGGGCAGAGGCCACCAGATTTTGATTTAAAATGTCAAGGTATTTCAAAGCGTTCATGATGCCATGCACCCTAACAAGGTTCCCAGGGCCTCTGGAAGAGAAACAGGCCCACAGCATCACCGATCCTCCCCCATACTTCACAGTGGGCATGAGGTGCTTTTCTGCATACTCGTACTCTTTTGTGTTCCACCAGACCCACTTAGAGTGTTTGTTGCCAGAAAGCTCTATCTTGGTCTCATCTGACCAAAGCACATGGTCCCAGTTGAAGTCCCAGTACCGCTTTGCGAACTCCAGACGTTTGCGTTTATGATTGTGAGTGAGAAAAGGTTTTTTCCGTGCATGTCTCCCAAACAGCTTGTTGGCATGTAGATAAAGCCTGATGGTTGTTTTGGAGACTTTGTGACCCCAAGATGCTACCATTTGTCGCAATTCTTTAACAGTGAGCTTTGGAGAACTTTTTATTTCTCTTACCATCCTCCTCACTGTGCGTGTGGCAAAATAACCTTGCCTCCTCGTCCAGGCTTGTTTACCACTGTTCCAGTTGTTTTAAACTTCTTAATGATTCCTCTGACAGTAGATATGGGCAGGTGCAGGAGAGTGGCTATTGTAGCCATTGCCTGACTTGTGAAGGTCGACAGACCATCTGCCTTACTTGAATGGTGTGTTCCTTTGTCTTTCCCATGTTGAAGAGTAGATAAGAGAACTGGCCTCTGTGTCACATCATATTTATACCCCAGGGCAACAGGAAGTGATGAATTACTAATTAAATGTTCCTAGACACTCTGATCAACTTTGTAAACTACTGTAGAAATGACAGAAATATTTCAATTGCATTTATTTCCTAGGAATTGTTAGGGGTGCTAATAATTGTGGAACAGGTGATTTTATGGAAAATAACAATTTCTTAGTCAGGGATTTTTTTTTCCTCTTAAAATTCATTTGAGTTGAAGGTTAAATTTTTCTACAATTTTCAGCGTGAGAGTATGCTTCTGCAATAAAAATTGAATATATTTTAAGGCATTTAACACATCTTAACCAGGAGGGCCAATAATTATGGAGGACACTGTACATGCACTTTTAAATCTCGTTTAGTGCTTTTCATTAAAAGACAATATAGCAAAAGGGCCATGCTCCACCTACATCCCCTAAATAGCATGGTTTCCCAGTCCTAGGATGCCTGTTTCTTCTCATCAAGGTCATGAAGATCATAATTAGTTAATTACATAAATCAGGTATCATTGTGCTGGGCTGTAACCAACAAACCTGCCCATACTGGCACTTTTTTTGGTGGGACTAAACCCTGCTGAGTTGG
Organism: Gymnothorax reevesii; assembly: GCA_029721435.1. Classification (NCBI taxonomy): domain Eukaryota; kingdom Metazoa; phylum Chordata; class Actinopteri; order Anguilliformes; family Muraenidae; genus Gymnothorax; species Gymnothorax reevesii. The sequence continues at coordinate 40,342,484 of CM056585.1, forward strand.
AGGAATATCTGGCAGAAGCTGAAGTCTCGTTCCCTTGAGACAGTTCAGATTGGCAGAGGGATTTGCATTCTGTGGGTGGCAGCTCTGGTGGGAGGTCTGAGGGGAAGCGTTGGGGTGAGCTGTTGTCACCTGTCTGTGCTGGCTGCATGTGTGGGGCTGTAATCCTGCTGCAGGGCCACATAGTGAAGTAAACTGCAGCGACTGAGTACCAACACTGGCCTGTCTGACTAAACCCACCCCTGAAACTTCAGTCATGTTGGCGATGGTGCACACATGTGGCTGGCTATTAATTTTGAAGTTTTGTATGTATGTGTTTGTGTCTTTGCAGAAGCCCTGGAGGGGATAGACCTTGGCGAAACTACACACAAGAAACCAGGAACCACAGTGCCGGAGTCCATTCATTCCTTCAGTGAGTCAGGCGGCTACACATTACCGGGGTCACACCCCTCTCTCTTAGTTACCCTGGGGGAGCGGCTCATTTCCTTTCTCTTCTACCCATCACCCTCTCCCCTACGCAGACATTTCCATGTCAGTATGTACAGTACAGATAGGAGACATTAATTGTAGCCACCGAACAAAGTCAGGTGGCTACTATGGATTCACATCTGTCGTCTCCACCGCCACGTGCGCGTCCATAGACTTTCTTGTGAACGCTCTAAAGGCTGTAATTTCTTCACCGATTTCTTTCATATTTGGTATTGATATGTGTTTTACTTCCCTTATGATACCTAGTGATTTTGGTTGCCATGGTGACAGTATTGGCCAAATAATATGCAAATTAGTGGCAAAGCATAGAGATTTCATTGTGGACGCAGCACAGGCTGCAGTTCTTGAGCAATTACTTTAATAGTTGGTATGGACGTGTGTTACACTTCACTTATGACACCTGACAATTTTTGTTGCCCTGGCAAGAGTATTGGCCGAATAATGAGCAAATTTGTGCTGAAACATAGTCTTCCTTGTTGACGCTGTGCAGGCTGTCCTTTTTGAGCGATTAATTTATATTTGGTATGTGCTTGTGTTAAACTCCACTTGTAACGCCTATCGATTTTGGTTGCCGTGGCGACAGTATCGGCAGAATAATGTGCAAAAAATGGGAGAAGCGGGCTTTCAGGGGGTACATCCATGCGGTCGCAGCCGACCGGACTGTCTAATTTTAAAAAATCAACATAAACTGTCTTTTTATGGTGTTGGGCATCCACAAGATGCTTCAAAACACACCTGAGCATGGAGTTCAAGAGTGTAAAACTTCACTGAAGGGATGGAATACCTTTCCTCCAGGAGATATTCCCTCATAAGGTATTTTGATGTTGGTGAAAGAGAGTGCTGTCTAACACGTTTACATATGAGTTCAGTTGGTTTGAGATTTGTGGACTGAAGGTAGTGGTATATGCTTAGGATCATTTTCATATTCTTAATAAGGCCATTCTGTGATCCCTTGTGCCCTGTGGGGCTTCGGCCATTGTCATCCTGAAAGAGACCACTCCCATCATGGAAAGAATGCTTCATCATTGGATATGAAGGTGATCACACGGAATAACAGTATTGATTTACAGTGACCTGTCCACTTTAAGGGGGACGATTGGGCCCAAACCATGCCAGGAAAATAAATAGAAGCATCTACATTTGTTTTGTTTGTCCATTAATTTATTCTGGTTATTTTTTCCTTTTAATTTGCTACCTGTCTGTATTTATATTATATATACATGATTAACTGCTCTGTTCGAATGTAGCTGAGGGCAACAAATTCAATTTCAGGGTTTACATAATGTAGACCAACAGGAAAAAACATCGCTCTTTGAATTAGAAATTGAAATTTCTTGACGCGTCATTCATTTCAGTAATGAATCAAGGTTCTGACAGGTTGTTTTTGTGTGAGCATGAAGGCCCTGTGCTTCCACTGCTGTGCACCTGTCTAAGTCATTTTGGCGTGTTCTCTTATTATCATATTATCTCTATCAACTTGTTTTAACTGATTGTTTTGTATCTCGTTTCTTATTTTATATACAATATTTGCTGACCTGTTTGGGTACTTTTTTTTCTTAACCTGACATCAGTGTAAATGAGGGCCAGTCCTCTGTGATTTTTTTAGTTAAAGCAATTAAAAATATTTTAATAATCAATGTGGGGTAGAAGTTTTGAGGTATCTTTGCTTTTGCACCCCTCAGTTGGAGACGGCCTTGTGCAGCCAGAAGCCCTGAACAAAAAAGCCATTCAGATCATCAACCGCGTGCGTGACAAACTGACGGGTGAGCCAAGGGACCGTCTGTGGTCTGTGTGTTGCAGGAGTGCCTTTGTGTGTGTTAACTAGCCAAACAATCTCTACATATCTGTCCAACAAGCAAACACATCTGTATGGATTTGTTCAGCCTGAGTCTTTGGTGGAAACCTAGCTGAGGGTTTTGGAAATTCTGGAACTACTGTTCACATAGATACACTGCCCGGCCAAAAAAAAAGTCACCATTTGGAAGTTAATGAACAAATTCTAAAATTGGATCATTATTGCGGTTATTAATATGTTTCAGATGCCAATAATCATTTTAACCCCAACTATTCATTTCTTACAAAATCATGTCGGAAAACACATTCCCTGATGGTGGAAACGATGTTACAGTATTTCAGAACGGGCAAGTTATTGGCCTATATTTAGCAAAGAAAACCATGAATGACAAAACCAAGCAGGAGGAATCATTTTCACAAACAAATTTTCCACCACAAAGTCCTGACCTTGAACATAATAAAAGTTATTGGGATGTACTCAAGACCACCGAGTGGTTCAACCATTATGTCGAGAAGACAAGATCTTGGACAAAAATCATGGCATTTCTGATCGAAAAGAAATGTTCTGGCATTGCATGTAGTTGTCAAAACAATGACAAGACGAATATGTACTGTAATCAAAGCTACAGGGGTTCCAACTTAATATTTGAGTGTGCAACTTTTTTTTTGGCCAGGCAGTGTATTAATAGTCCATTGGACAAATTGGACGCTTAATTGGTTCATCAGCATGAGTTCCCTTCATCCGGTTTCCATTCTGCTGTGGCAGCTATCTTGCCCCAAGGTTTGATACTTCTAATTCTGATAATTAATCCACATGCGACTCCTGTCCCTGCATAATTGAGATTGTTACCGAAATTTGGGCCATGAATTGAATCAGTGAACATTAGAGGCAAAAGTGGAGGGGGGGGGGGTTCCTGTTTTAGTGTCTGCCTGTGTATTGGTGGTCTAAGTCTTGACCAGCTCTCTCGGAAGCGCTGGAAACTGAAGATTTTGTTGTCTCCTCCTACCAGGGCGCGACTTCTCCCATGACGAGACTCTGGACGTCCCTACCCAGGTGGAGTTGCTTATCAAGCAGGCCACGTCGCATGAGAACCTGTGCCAGTGTTACATTGGATGGTGAGAAAGTCATGCTCAAAACCTGGTGGAAGTTATCCATCACCTATTCTGTCTATCTTTTATTATCTCCGCCAAGGAGGATGTGTTTGACCCTTGATTTGTGGGTATGTTTGTTTGTAACATTATGGAAAAAAAATTACAGACAGATATTAAAACTTCATGTCTCTTCTGGATGTGCTGGGCAAATACAGGATTTTCGGTTGTGGTCATTGTAAGAGAGTCACTTTCAGGCTGCAAATTGTAAGTAGAAATAAGCAACTAAAGCCAGAAGGTAGCTGAGACAATGGAAAATTGTTAATGTGTCGACGGATATGTTTACTTGCATTGTGGTACATAATAATGGTACCCCCAAACCTGCAGAGGACTTTTGGGCCTCGGCCGAGATATGCACTGTCTTAGGGCTCTTGTTTTGTGTATATGACCTTTTCATTATTTGCTGTCAGTAAAAGTTACGAGGTCGTAGTATCTATCCATGATCATTTTTTTGCCTCTTGTCTTCCCCAGGTGTCCATTTTGGTAGAGAAGGCCTGCGATTCTCCACAAGCTTTTCAAGTCATTGCCATTTCCTAACGCTTTGTATGGACGTCATGTTTATATCATTCTCTGCCACAACCTTGGTCTTTTGAAATGTATCATCATTTGCCAATACTGCCTGTCTTTATATACCTGGGATATCCATGAGAGATATTTAACATATTGATTTGAGGAGAAGTATGCAAAGATTTCCTTGGCAATAAATGAAGAATAAGGCAATCATTGTTTTGAGTGTTTAATAAAAATGTAAAAAATCAAGAAAAGTCTTGTCAGTGTCTTCTCAGTACATTTGATGGATCACCGTTGGTTATTTCGTAAAATGACATGTTATCTCATTCAGATTACTTCTAAGTGGACTTGCAGTGGTTTTGTTGTTGTCACTGTTTGCAGTATACCAACAATGATGTTGCTTTAGTGTTAAGTCTAGCTCAGTTCGCATCATTGTAGTCATTCTTCAATGACATTTTACCTCAAATGCCAGTTGCATGTCTCTTCTGTTCGGTACAATAACCCTGTGAAATTCTCCTGGCACTCAGTATCACAGAGATTGAGCTCTGCATATGTCATCTTGACTGAGCCACTCAAATTGGAGTTGGATGTTATAAATAATGCATAGCTTTTTTGAGGAACTTTTTTTTCTACATTAATTTCTGATAAAAAGTCACATGGTACTCAGTTAAATACATGGAACCCCCGAAAATTCATTTCAGGTGATGCACACACATTTGACAGAACCCAATCCGGTATTTATAGTTTACCAGCCCTATGGGTCAAGTTAATGTGTTCATGCGTAAATGAGCTCATAATTTTGAGGACAAGCATTCAAAATTTGCTAATATGACAGGTTGCTGCGCCTAAGGCAGGGGTGTCCAATTTTATCCAGAAAGGGCCAGTGTGGGCGCAGGTTTTTGTGATAGCCAGCAGTGTTACAGCACCTGATTCCACTAATTAAGGGTTTTAATTAGACACCTGATCCTATCTACCAAGGTTCTAAGTGTTGGGCTCGAACAAAAACCAGCACCCACACTGGCCCTTTCTGGATAAGATTGGACACCCCTGGCCTAAGGGCACTAAAATCACATTTCAAGGCATCCTAGTTTCATACCTAGGAAACTGCCTAATACACAACAGAATGCTGCAGTGTAATGCACCACTCCTGTTTACTGATCCTTTCCTGTTTTCGTTTTTTAATTGTAATGTGGGGGAAAAAAAGCCACTAGATGGCAATATTGACATCTTTTGTCAAGCCCTGTTTGGAGCTAGGGTTTTGGGCATGTCCTGGGCAAGCCTCAGAGGGGAAAGTCCCAGAGAATTGACAAAAGTCTGGAAGGTGGGAGGAGGCTGGAAAAGAGTATATAAGGAAAAAAACAGAGTTAAGTAGTAGGAGAAATTGCAAGGAGAAATAGTGGAACATTGACCAGACCTGTCATGCTTTACAAGACCCGTGAAGCTCTTTTTGTGGATTTTTGCTTGTGTTGGAGCATTTTCCTGTCCCAGGACATCAACATAAAAGCCCCATCTCCATTTACCAAGGGACTGTAAATATCTCATTTTCTTTATTTAAATTTGTTAAAGTTTTAAAATTTGGTCTGTCATCCCTTGCTCTCCAATGGGTCATAAATTGTGGCCATAACAATGTACGAATCGTTTCCTCTATTTTTGCTTGTCCATACTATCGTTGGATCGTTCATTTTTCCTTATGAAATACCAGACAAAAGAATTAAAGAAAAAAAATCAAGGATTTTTATTGAGCCCAATGACTCACTTTTGAGCAATGGAAACAAACTGGCTCCAGAGCGAGTACAGTGCAAAGAAATTTTATAATTTCTACGTATTATCAATAATAGAACAATTTTGCAGCATGAGTCAGTAAACAGCCACCCCCCCCACCTTAAGTGGAATTTCCATGTAAAAGTCGTACCAGAAATTTACAAACTGTTCAATGGAGTCAGAGGTTTGATCATCTTTGTTACTTTTGGTGACTGCTGGAGTCTGCATAAAATTTGCTGTCGTGGTTAACCGCAAATGGTGGATTGACACTGGTCCGGCACGTCAATGCCTGCAGATGCTTCGTTTCCCTCGGTTTGGCCGCTGATGGGCAGTTCAGCATTCCAAGTGACGTCGCTGTCCGTTAAATGCTACCCTGAAATAAGTACTATCCAATGTAACACTGGCGAAAGAAAGATTTACTCCATTAACGATATTAATTCAACCAACTACTGCTTTTTCCCGCCTGGATTTGGATTTGAGTAAGGACTACAATTGTGTCTAAAAGTAAATACAACTAGAACTGCAAGCAGTTATGAAAGGGGGCCAAGCCTCCCCACGCAACTTGGCTCCCACATCCCGCGGAGCCCATGGAATGCAAATAGTTGTATTTCGTTTCCAGGAGGTACATCACCAAGATTTGCTCTCAAACGTGAGGTAAAAAAAGGCTGCCCTCTCAACTTTCATATCAATCGATGCTTCTGTTTATTGCGCCCCCTATTGGCCAATTTGCACCAAATTTGGCACAGAGCCTCTGGTTGATGTCGGAAACAAGTGCCTTGAGTTTGATGCAGATAGCTTCGCCTTTGACACAAATATGCAACAGTATGTGTTTTCTAGCTAGCAGAAAAAAAGGTTTATTTATATGTACCGTAATTTTTGGCGTAGGAAAATTCTTTTGATAACTTTTGATCAGGCCAGTCTGGAGATTATATGTACAAATTTTCGTGCAGATGGAGCGTAAACACTAGGAAAAGTTCGAAAAAGTAGGTTGTTGATGTGTAGTGACGTAGAAAGAAAAATATGCTGTGAGAGTGGGCGTGGCCAATGTCAGAAGATGTGACTCTATTGGAAGAACACGAGGACGTAAAGTTTATAAAGGTATGATTTAAAATGTGGGAGTAACAGGGCAAAATGCATTTGCATCTGTTACAGCGCCACCTTGTGGAGTAGCTATGCAATTTTTGGTATGTTTGGTGTGTGTGCTATTCTATATATACCCTGTAAATTTCATATCCCTCAGCATAATACTTGAGCTGAAATTAGAAGTTTGTTGTTTATCTTCTAGTAAGCCACGCCCAATTTGACCAGTCATAATGAACTTCAGGCTATGGCCTCAGGACTGACCCTGCATCCTACCCACCAATTTTGGTGAAAATCGGTTTGGCCATTTAAGAGATATCAATTTCCCACCTATGCAGTGCCCCCTAGCGGCTAACATCAACCAAATTTGGCTCATACCCTCACAGTTCCATGGTAACCAAAGGTCTTAGACTTTGTGTTGTTAGCATTTACACTCAACAAAAATATAAACGCAACACTTTTGTTTTTGCTCCCATTTGTCATGAGATGGACTCAAAGATCTAAAATTCATTCCAGATACACAATATTACCATTTCTCTCAAACATTGTTCACAAATCTGTCTAAATGTGAGATAGTGAGCACTTTTGCTTTGCTGAGACAATCCATCCCACCTCACAGGTGTGCCACATCAATATGCTCATCAGACACCATGATTAGTGCACAGGTGTACCTCAGACTGTCCACAATAAAAGGCCACTCTGAAATGTGCAGTTTTTGCTTTATTTGGGGTCTGGAGACTCAGAACCAGTCAGTATCTGGTGTGACCACCATTTGCCTCATGCCGTGCAACACATCTTCTTCGCATAGAGTTTGTCAGATTGTCAATTGTGGCCTGTGGAATGTTGGTCCACTCCTCTGCAATGGCTGTGCGAAATTGCTGGATATTAGTGGGAACTGGTGCGCGCTGTCGTATACGCTGGTCAAGCACATCCCAAACATGCTCAATGGGTGACATGTCCGGTGAGTATGCTGGCCATGCAAAAACTGGGACATTTTCAGCTTCCAAGACGAGCATGCAGTTGAGCTTCCCTGAGACGGTTTCTGACAGTTTGTGCAGAAATTCTTTGGTTATGCAAACCAATTGTTTCAGCAGCTGTCTGAGTAGCTGGTCTCAGACGATCTTGGAGGTGAACCTGCTGGATGTGGAGGTCCTGGGCTGGTGTGGTTACATGTGGTCACACGAGGTCTGCGGTTGTGAGGCCGGTTGGATGTACTGCCATTTTCTCTGAAACGCCTTTGGAGACTGCTTATGGTGGCGAAATGAACATTCAATGCCCGAGCAACAGATCTGGTTGACATTCCTGCAGTAAGCATGCCAATTGCACGCTCCCTCAATGCCTGCACCATCTGTGGAATTTTGCTGTGAGACAAAACTGCTCATTTCAGAGTGGCCTTTTCTTGTGGGCAGTATAAGGTACACCTGTGCACTAATCATGGTGTCTGATGAGCATCTTGATATGGCACACCTGTGAGGTGGGATGGATTGTCTCAGCAAAAGTGCTCACCATCACACATTTAGACAGATTTGCAAACAATGTTTGAGAGAAATGGTAATATTGTGTATCTGGAATGAATTTTAGATCTTTGAGTCCATCTCATGACAAATTGGAGCAAAAACAAAGGTGTTGCGTTTATATTTTTGTTGAGTGTATTTTGACAGAGATATGCAAATGTTACCTTTGCTATAGCTGGCTAGTAAAATTTATTCGCTAATAATTTGCGCGTATTTTGACCGAACAAAATTCTTTTGATAACTTTAGATCAAGTGAGGCTCCAGAGTGTACTTGCCAAATTACACATTGATCGGACAAAATCTCCTTGGAGTTCGAAAAAGTAGGTTTTCCACTTTTTTGCGAAAAAAATAAATAAATTTAGGCGGAAATGGGCGTGGTTTAGCTCAAGTGATTCAGGGCCATTCAGGGAATCTGGTGGTATCAAGTTTTTGAAAGTGCGCCATACGGAGTGGGAGTTATAGCCCAAAACGCGTTGCCCTCAGCTGTAGCGCCCCCTGCTGGCAGACATATGAATTTGTGTTTGAGGTGAGTGCAGGGTTTTGGACCAACCCTCCAAATTGGACCACTCGCCCTTGCACGGTTTAGCCTGCAGCACCACTTCTATCCAGAGAAAAATAACTATAATAAAAACCCAAACCAAACCACCAAACCACCACCCCCACCCCCCAGGGTTCCCAGCACCGCTGATATTCGGTATGCTTGCATACGCGTTTTCCAAGCCCCTTGGGCTTGGCCCCCCTAATTAGAATGATGAGTTTTAATGCCACCACGTGATAGGAATTCCCCACGCAGTACTTACACTGCTAAAAATAAATAAAACACTAAAATAAACGCATCCTAGATCTGAAATTTTATTCAACACTTTGTTCTTTATAGTTGACTGCGCTGACTAAATCAAATTTGATTTCCACTGAATTTATCAACCCATAGGAGGTCTGGATTTGGAGTCACTCAAAATTAAAGAGGAAAAACACTAGTCTCAACCAACTTTGATGTAATGTCCTTAAAACAAGTCAAAATGGAGGCTCAGTAGCATGTGTGGCCTCCACGTGCCTGTATGACCTCCCTACAACACCTGGTGCATGCTCCTGATGAGGTGGTGGACGGTCTCCTGAGGGATTTCCTCCCAGACCTGGACTAAAGCATCCGCCAACTCCTGGACCGTCTGTGATGCAAAGCGGCGTTGGTGGATGGAGCAAGACATGTCCCAGATGTGCGCAATTGGATTCAGGTCTGGGGAACGGGCGGGCCAGTCCATAGCATCAATGCCTTGGTCTTGCAGGAACTGCTGACACTTCAGCCACATGAGGTCAAGGATTGTCTTGTATTAGGAGGAACCTAGGGCCAACCGCACCAGCATATGGGCTCACCAGGGGTCTGAGGATTTCATCTCAGTACCTCATGGCAGTCAGGCTACCTCTGGCGAGCACATGGAGGGCTGTGAGGCCCCCCAAAGAAATGCCACCCCATGCCATTAATAACCCACTACCAAACTGCTGGAGGATTTTGCAGGCAGAACGTTCTCCACGGCGTCTCCATACTGTCACGTGCTCAGTGTGAACCGGCTTTTATCTGTGAAGAGCACAGGGTGCCAGTGGCGAATTTGCCAATCTTGGTGTTCTCTGGCAAATGCCAAACATCCTGCACAGTGTTGGGCTGTAAGCACAACCCCCACCTTTGGGCATTGGGCCCTCATACCATCCTCATGGAGTCAGTTTCTGACCATTTGAGCAGACATGCACAATTGTGGCCTGGTGGAGGTCATTTTGAAGGGCTCTGGCAGTGCTCCTCCTGTTCCTCCTTGCACAAAGGTGGAGGTAGCAGTCCTGCTGCTGGGTTGTTGCCCTCCTACAGCCTCCTCCATGTCTCCTGATGTACTGGCCTGTCTCCTGGTAGAGCCGCCACACTCTGGACACTACGCTGACAGACACAGCAAAGCTTCTTGCCACAGCTCGCATTGATGTGCCATCCTGAATGAGCTGTAGTACCTGAGCCACCAGCAGAACCACTCCTTTATTGGGGGTGTCTTGCTAATTGCCTATAATTTCCACCTGTTGTCTATTCCATTTGCACAACAGCATGTGAAATTGATTGTCAATCAGTGTTGCTTCCTAAGTGGACAGTTTGATTTCACAGAAGTGTGATTGATTTGGAGTTGCATTGTGTTGTTTAAGTGTTCCCTTTACTTTTTTGAGCAGTGTATAAACGCAACTATGCGCTCTCCCCTGGCAGCATTGAGCAGCGAATTACAGGATTTATTTAATTTTTAGCGAAAACGATAAACTTACCGGAGACTGCAACAATATCTACCATTTTCCTCCTCGTGGCGTTTCTTTGTCATTGTCCCCGTAATTTGGCAGGGACCCTCAAATACAATCGGAATAGACGAAACTATACAGTTTCTCTTTTATATCAATACGGGGAACCTGCGAGAAGCGGAACCATTATTTTATATCTCTCTGCGCCGGACCAGTGTAAATCCGCCGTTACGTCATCTTTCTGCGTCGGTTTCTCGCTGCGAGGTCCATCATGGACACGCTGGGACAGAGTGGAGGAAAAATGAAGTCGAGTGATATTTCTTCGGCAAGCGTTAATCCGGGGTCCCAGACTCCAGAATTTTGTCCCGGTTTTAAAGACGTAGACACTTTTGTGAAGGTCCGTAGACAAGCGCTGTGAGAATGTGTTATTGAAAGATCACTGACGGTCGCCTTAGCTATTATTTCGGATCGCTCACGCGTGTTTACTATTTTCATGCGGTGCTATAAGGGCTGCACGCGTGTTTACTATTTTCATGCGGTACTATAACTGCTGGCTAGCAAAGTATTCATGTGGTACTTGATGTGTATTTGCATGTCGTGCACTTGAAGCTTGTTAAGTCATGCTGTCAGTAATCTAATTACATATTTCTGTATGGTAATAATGTACTACGTAGCGTATTAAATTACATGACGTCTTTTTCATTGTCAAGGCTCTGCAAAGCGACAAATACCAACGAAGCCAATTCGCTCAAGCGTGTTTGCTATTTTCGTTTGGTGCTATAGTGGCTGGCTAGCAAAGTATTCATGTTGTACTTGTGTATTTGCATGTCAGGCACTTGATGTTTGCCAGGTCACGCTGTCAGTAAGCGAGTAATAGATTTCTGCATGAAAATAATGCACTACGTAGCGTATTATTATAAATAACGTCTTTTTCAAAGTCAAAGAGGGTTTACAAAGCAACGAATACAAATGAAGACGAAGTTGATCGACTGACAATCAAAAGAAAAGGCGTTAAAATGAGATCTTCGGGGATAATTTAGAGTGAGGGAGGTGCTGTGGGGTTAACATGCAGGTTTTTATGTGGCTTTTTAAATTGAGATGCTGGTGCAGTCATGGAGGTATTGCGGTAATGTCATCCAGAATGTGGGGGCCATGGTACTGAATGACATGAGGGACAGTCTGGTTTTCAAAGAATGCAAGACTGCTCGCAGAATTAAGGGGAGGAGTAAGTCAGTGATGTAGGAAGGGGTGAGACCTGGATGATTTGAAGATGTTGAGGAGGATTTTTTACAAAATAGGCAACCTGTGCAGTTAGAAGAAGCTGGGGGTGATGTGGGCTGATTTCATGGCGCGTGTAAATACTCTGACTGCTGAATTTTTGATCACAAATGGCACTAAGGACATGGATAATTTTGGAGGCTTTGACTGGGATGCCATTTATGTTGAGAGGAAGGACATTGAAGACGTGCATAAACGAAACTATTCTTATGGGTGGAGATGGTCACTTTCCTGGTCAGAAAACATTTACATCTCCATATTCTGTTTACAGTCACAGATTTTCTTAATGTGTTGAATGCTCACTACACTTATTGTATTGCAGTATGGATTGGGAACGGTTGTCTCTGCCACAAAAGCATCGGCTAACCTTCCACAAGCGGGGGACGAATTTGACTTCTACCGCAGTTTCCCTGGATTCAGAGAGTTCTGTGAAACTCAAGGAGATTCACTGCTTCATTGGTGAGCACATGGAGGAAAAATATTGCATAGGATACCCTCATCAAATTAATCTGAAGAATGCTAATGAACCAGAAATGTATAGTTTCAGTGCAGAGATAATTAATCATGATCCTCAAGGGGCAAGAACTGCAGTTTCTCCACCCTCCCTTCACTGGGTAGGCGGGCAGAAACACAGTGTGGCTGATCAAAGCCCTAATTTCTCAGTTGATTAGTCAGTTACCTGGGAGAAAAGAAAACCAGGGTTGGATTTGCTTTTGAGGGTCTTATTTGGGGATCCCTGCTGTAGTGGAACCATTTCATGATACATTTTTCCATATCTATGGCAGTATGAGCAAGTTAATGCAGTACCATGGCTGTCGGGCTCACATGAGAGACCGTAATAAGCTGACGGGACTGGAAGAGCGGTTCGACATGGTGGTGGACTCCAATGACGTCATTCTGGAGAAAGTGGTATGGGGCCAGTGTTGTCACTGGCCTGTCCTCAATACATGTTTTACCATTGGGAGTCATTTACAGCAACATGGTGTTGTTGATTAGGCATAAATCTTTGCTCTTGATTTGTATGGGGTGCGTGGCGTGCAGGGAATCCTTCTGGATGAAGCTTCAGGACTGAACCGGACCCAGCAGCCCATCTTGCCCGCAGGAATTCAGCCTCCCAAAACTATCGTGTCCAGCTGGAATCGCAAGGTGAGCTCAATGAGACATCAGTCGCATGAGGAAGAGCAGGTGGTGCTCATTTTGGTTTAGTTGTGGGAAACCCATTCACACAGTCAACAAATAGATAGGTATCATTTGCTTACCGGCAAATAGGAGTCAGATAACCCACTGTTGTTTTCCTGTCTTACTTGTGTGGTGGTGTTTGGGGAGGTTTTATCCAGTTTAAGATACTTTTGTTTTCCTTACAGTTTGTTCTCAGAGAGAGAGAAGTCCTCTCAGATTGCATGTGCTCGAGTAAATAATATTGTACGATGTGTGTAAATTCGCTGTGTGGTGGACAGTGGAGAGATAGCGTGTGCTCAAGTAAATAATGTGTGTAAATCCGCAGTGTGCTGGACTGAGAAGAGATCGCATGAGCTTGTGCTCGTGTAAATAATATTGTCAGATGTGTGTAAATCCGCTGGTTGGTGGACAGTGGAGAGATCGCAAGTGCTCGTGTAAATAATATTGTAAGGTGTGTGTAAATCAGCTGTGTAGTGGACAGTGGAGAGATCACGTGTGCTCTTGTTCGTGTAAATAATATTGTACGATGTGTGTAAATCTGCTGTGTGGTGGACAGTGGAGACATCGCGTGTGCTCGTGCTTGTGTAAATAATATTTTAAGATGTACGTAAATTCGCTGTGTGGTGGAGAGATCACGTGTGCTTGTTTAAATAATATTGTACGATGTGTGTAAATCCGCTGTGTGGTGGACAGAGGAGAGATTGCATGTGCTTGTGTAAATAATATTGTACGATGTGTGTATATCCACTGTGTGGTGGACAGTGGAGAGATCGCGTGAGCTCATGCTTGTGTAAATATTGTAAGATCTGTGTAAATCCGCTGTGTGGTGGACAGTGGAGGGATTGCGTGAGCTGGTGCTCATGTAAATAATATCGTCAGATGTGTGTAAATCCGCTGGTTGGTGGACAGTGGAGAGATCGCAAGTGCTCGTGTAAATAATGTTTTATGATGTTTGTACAGTGTTCTCACCTGGATTTTTTGCAGCGTAGGGGTAGTTCTCCCATGGGGGACCTGGGGAGCAAAGCCCCCCAGAAGCTCTGGCATTTTAGCACATTTGGAGGTGTTATTTTAAAATTTTGGCAATGATATCTTGGCAGTTAATAACCTTTTGCACAGGGCTTGACACAATATTCAAGTTCAAGGAAACTCACAGCGAGAGAACTTAAAGGTGACCTAATATGCTATGTCTCCAAGTTTATAATTTGGTCTTTGGGTCCGCTAGAGGACTCCTGATCGCGCAAATGAAAAAACGGGTTCTTATTTCGGTCATACTGCTATCCTCAAAAAACGCCATTTATAGCCCATAGTAGTCTCTGCCTGAAATGCCTCATTGGGCTGACTCTTCCGCTATGGCCCCCACTCCCAGCTTGCCCACTTTCTTCTGACTGGCCAGCTCTGTGGAGGGCGGATCTAGGCGGTACTAGGCAGCAGAACGCAGTTATCCTGGTCCAGCTCCAGAGTGAAACTGAGAGGAATCGATGGGCATATTCTGCAATCTAACGCAGTACATGTGTATAGATCTAATGAAATTAACTTGTTCTAATAAACGCAACGGCGTAAGTGGAGGACGCAGTGCGAAATTCTGACAGATCAAAAGTGAGAATTTGCTATCGGCTATAGTTTGCTTCGGCAACAGTTGGTGAGTACAGCGGTTTTTCTACTTGTAGCTAGGCTGCAGGCTAAGCTAGAATCCACCCCATATAGACCCATTTCTAGAACGGGTCGACATACCCAAGTGTAGACCAGAGACCGTAGAAATCCGCTGGGTCTGAGTTTTGAGGGAAACATGGATAGAGATAGGGCTGGGCGATAGGGATTAAAACTCATACCCCAGTATTATTTGTCTGACTGGCGGTATATGGTATGAAAATGATAATTCATTCAGAGCAAGAAAAGTGATTCATTTTACTCAACGTCATCAGAATATCAAAACCTATAAGACTTGGACCACATACAAAACCTTACAGATTTTCTTTCTCTGCTCAAGAAGGCTCAGCTGTGAAAATAAATGTAAGCAGCATATCTTCTCTGATGGAAAGTGATACACAGTTCTGTAAAATCAAATCTCTACAATAGTCTATACTTTATACAAATAGACATAATTCTGCTCATACAGAGCCCCAGAACTGTGCAAATAACAAAACAGTGAAGAGCATTGAAGTCGCTACAGGCCAACCCTGAATGAGAACCTAGGCCTTATGTTTCACATGAAAAGAGATTCAAACAAAAATACCAAAAATGGTTAATTGATACCTAAATGTATACCTCTGCTCCTGCAGAGCTGTGTGAAAGTCAAAAATGTAAACTGATTCAATAGGCCTACCCTGGCTAAGAACACAGGCCTGCGGCTGTGCATGAACACAGATTTAAATAAGGGGGAAAAATAATTCAAGAATAATCAAGTGGCAATTGAAGACACGACGTCTCTCCCTCATGCGATCCAACAGCGACAAAATAATGGGCTACATCTGGGCTACCAACTTTCTACGCATTCTCATGTATATGGCGTTGGTCACACGTATTTTGAAGGCACATTCACCGAAGTCAGCAACTGTTCAATCAGCGCGTACATTTGAGATTCTTACGCATAATTTAAGTCCTTGTGCATGGCAGTTTATTCCCCTTGCATAACGGTGAATTTCACCAACACGGAAAGCAATGACGACTCTGGACCTCTTGCACTTTTTAAAATTGGGGATTAAAAGCAATGCATTTGTTTCATGATCGTTTTTATTGTTTGAATGGAATAAGACTATTTGAAATGTCTTTATGCCATTCCATGGCTTCCAATTCCCGAGTAAAGAAGGAAATCGATCATGATTCACGAATTCTATGTCACTAGTGGGAAAATGAGCCGTAATGCACGTGAAACTGATTAACTATCGTGCACAACGACTGTAATTCTGCAAGAGAATCTCTTAAATGCGCATTAACTGAATAATTGCTGACTACAGCACTGGAACGTGCTAATAAGAAGCGCGAGACTCGCGCGGAATGCGTGAGAGTCGGCAGCTCTGGCAACATTCAGTACAAAAAGATAATTTAATTATAAATAGGTCTTTGCACTAGCACTTAGCTACGGTAATTTTTTTTCCAGCGAGAGCAGCATTTTAGAATTCTTTAGCGAACGAAGGTAATTTCAGTGCTAAATACGTACACCTGTTTTTGCAGCACGGTCACGCAACTGGCTGTGAAACAAAAAGACACAGCTGTCCGATTGGAAAATGATAAAGAACGAAAGCACATACTTATCACCAGAATTACCCTCATTCGCTGAAGAGCTCTGAAACATAGTCGCCGAGTGCTGGTGCATAGTCCTAATTATAATTAAATTATTCTTCTGTACTGAACTGAATGTAGCCCATTATTTTGTCGCCGTTAGATCACATGGGGGAAAGCCGTGTCTTCAATTGCCATTTGACTTTTCTTGTATTGGAAAACGTTTTAAGAAAGGAAAACCATCTAGAATTAGCCAAGACTGTTGTCATAAAAGGGATGGATATTTTCCCCCGAATTTTCAGGTCAAGCCCCGGCCATTACGAGTTGTCTCGCAGTCGGCAGTCAACGTGTTAAGTGCCAATAATTCAAGTGACAAAGAGCGCTTAATAAAATTAGCGACAATTTAATAAACAGTTGTTATGGCCCCAATTTGTTATGACAGACACAATTTTAAAACTTAAAAGTGTTTGTTTATTAAATGTATTTAACAAATCTACTATCTACTCTAATGACCAAGATTGGTAAATACAACAACAGAAATATTTACAGTCCCTTTGGTGGGGTTGCTTGGTGATGTCCTGGGTGAGGAAAATGCTCTTACACAGGCAAAAATCCACGAAAAGCTTCACAGGTCTTGAACAGAATGACAGGACATGTATCCTTCTCCTTGCAATTTCTCCTACTACTTCACTGTCTCAATTCTCCCCCTTATATACTCTTTTGCAGACCCCTCCCACCTTTTAGGCTTTTTTTTAAATTTTTCTCTGGGACTTGTCCCAGACATGCCTAAAACATGCCCAAACCTATCTCCAGTCTGGGCTTAACAAAGAAAGGTAAATATTCACATTACACAGTGGACAAAAAAGAAGAGATCAGTGAAGTTAAAGAGAACTGCAACAAGCCATCTCGCGCAACCTGTGATGGACAGGCTATACATCGCAATACATCCACCTTTTGAAACAACTTGCTTGCGACAGGTTTTACAGATAGCGTCTTGTTGCTCCTCGGTATATATCTAAATTACCTCCAAATTACAGAGCTGTTGTTTTTTTTTTTCCTTCGGAACCAGCTCCTGTTCATCGTCGACCGCCATACTATTGTCTGCTAAGTTGCTCGCCTCTACCGGCAGTCATGTTTATGGAAACTGTGTGACAGGGAGCGCACCTGCACACGCAAGAGGCGGAGCTTGAAGGCCCCGAGCAGTGAAAGCTGCCTGAAAACGCCTGATCGGCAAGCAGCGGAGTGGGCGACGTACACATAATAATATAATAAATAATAAAACACCTGTAGGGGGGTATTGTCTCAAATTCATACCTCCTTCAAAATTATACCAGTGTAAGTCATAAAACCGGGATACCGCCCAGCCCTAGATAGAGAGGAGCAGTTAAAAGTGGACCAACAGCTCATGGACTGCTTCGGTGTGTATTAGGGCCTGCTGGTTCGTGTGCATAGCTTTTTTTCGAAAAGAAAGGAGATAACGCCATTCCACAAATCTGCGCAGCAGCAGTATTTAAAGGGGCATCTATTCATCTGACCAGTCGCATAAAGAAATGTACGGGACCCCATCATATTCACGTTGCCTGCTTTAAGTGCATTCGGATTTTCTTATTGGCGCGGTTGAATTCCGAAGAGGTAGGAATTCCAGGTTACACCCTTCCTTAATCTTCTGACGTTTTCCACATACATTAAAGAAAAATGGTGTGGAACCATTCTATAGGACGTAATTTTTGACTACTTGGACACAGCTCAGGATTGTGCTTGTGGGCATAACGTCAACAGACTCCGTACAATTAAAGGAGACGCAGTTATGTTCACTGGCAGCACATGCTTATTTAGAATCGCAAATCTCCGCCTTTTTTGCGGTTATGCAATCGCACTGCTTGACATCGCGATTGCAATTGCGATTAGATTAATCGTGCAGCACTACCCCTTGCGTGTATTCACATCTTTGCATTGACTATGAATGTCGGCTAATCTGTCCTGCAAAAAATTTGTTTTGTGTCTGATGTGAAAGCTGCTTTATGGATAGTAAGCGACAGCTAGAGAGAACTTGGTAATGTTATGAACATAATACAGATTTTGCAGATCGTAAGTTCCATTAGCACGGACAAGTTGAATATGTGTAGCTAACGAATTGATCACTTCTACAGGAAAGAATTACCTATTTAATCTCTGCTTTTTTCGGCTTTTTATTTGCCCCAACAATTTCTAAAGGGGGATGAAATTATTTCAAGGTAGTGCAGAGAAATCATCTGTAAACTGGTAGAGCTTTCATGGTAGCACCAGAGAGCTTGCTCAAACATTTGTGAAGTATCTGGCTGATCCCGGTCATGGATAAGTGAAGCGATCACTAACTGTAGTGGCTACCATCGGGCAAAGTTATGATGAAACTGCCTCATTGATTCTTACCGAAGTAATTCAAGCATACCGATCGGAATTACTGCATATAAGTTAACCAGGAGCCTTTTTAATTAGACGACACACAAACTAACATGCAGTTGCTGGTAACCAAGCGGTCATAACCACAGAGGCAAACCCTTGCAATACAGGTTTTACAGACCGCAAGTTTTGTTACTGTGAACAGTTGGACTAAGCATCCAAATTACAATCAAGTATTTAAAGTTAGCTTCAAATGAGGTTTATGTTCACACACCTTCTGTGGAATGTCCCCTGATATTACTCTTGCATATTTAGGACACAAACATTAGCAACAGTAACTTTGCTACATTAGCCGCTGTGCTACAGCCACAATCAACTGGCTATTAGTCAGGTTGGCTTATGCTGTAAAAGCAACTTTCAGCTTCTGTGTCTGTGAGTCACGGACAGTCGCGACCGATACAGGCTTTATCTTCAGATATTTTACAAAGCCTGCATTTGAAGTCAGTCGTTAGTGCTAACTATCGCTGGCGGTCCTGCTAGCCACCCGTAACATGTAAGCTTCACTAGCATCATTTGCTGTTATATGGTTACTTACAGTTTTTGGCTCCGAGCCCTTCATCGATGCAACTGCTTCAGGTTTGAGAAGCAGCTGAAACGCTTATCCTGTGTCGAATTATCCTTTATTGACAAAACTGTCTTTGGTGAAATGATGAGCACAAACAGCTAATGTTCCCTTTGGCCGTGGCTGTTTGCTGCCAGCAAACAAAAAAAGCTACACACTGATTTCTGGTGGCATCGCCTTTTGGAAGAGAAATATTTGTTTTTTTTCACATCCAAAAGTACATGGACAAGTAACTTTGGGAGAGATACTGACAAAATTGCACCTCAAATGATCTGCAGTTCTTCTTTTGCATTTCCAAAAGTGTAGACGCTACTAATGCATAGTATGATCTGCCGTTGTTAGTGCCTGCTAGAATAGTTTACGGTGCGGGCAGGTCCCGCGTAGTGGTTGGCTCTTGCTAGGTCTGCACTAATTGGACGGCACAACCTGACGTCAGGTTTTGCCCAGATCTCATGAAGATCTCGGGAGGAGGTGTTCAGAGAGGAAATCACGCTCACAAAATCACGTTCTTAGATTACGGCAAAATCCCTGTATCTTATGTTTAGAAACTTTTCAGAGGTTGAGCTTGGACAACCAACATTATAACATTACTAATATTTATTAAAAGAAGGATCAGCATGTTGGGTCCCCTTTAACTTCCCGTACCCCTTCTGTATAACAGTTCAACACCAACACTGATCTGGCAATCAGTTCTCTCTACCCTTCCCCATCCTCTATTCTTCTTACTGTTTCTAGAGTCGGGCAAGTCCATTCTGAGTCCTCCCATCTTTTTCTTTGCCTACAAAGTTATTTTCTGGAAACAAGGAACCTATTCTATGTGTGTTCTGGTTTGAAGGCCTGCAAGTGCGACCAATAATATTGAATTCAAGACAGTTGCATAAAGCCCACTGCACTTTATTCTTCTGAAGAATGCAAACAAGTTCTCACCATGACACATGTACATACAGAGCATAAGGAAATTATGTCTCACTGAGTACTCACCAAATCAAATGGTGAACCCAAAGTATTACTTTTACAAATTGTGACAAATGTACAACTGCACAAATGCCCTTTTATCTTTACTTTACATCATTACCTAATGTCACATTTTGCTAAAGTCTCACATTCAGGTGCCAGGGCGAAATATTCTGCAATATTCCCACGCTTGGATGGCTGACATGTTTCCAAAAAGAAAATCCCGCCAATAAAACACACTTAGCCGCTGCCCTACTCCTACTACAGGCCGCGCGGAACGTGAAAAAAGTTCACAAACTCTAACCTTTCTGTACCGATGCAACGTTGTGGCAAAGTTCCGAAAACGGAATCAAATCTCTGCAGAAAATTTGCTGTTGAATGACTGATGCGGCAAAGATCAAATGTGACCCCGCCTTTGAAAACCCGGGGAAAGTCCGTTTTTGTCGATGTACAGTCTTAAAAAAAAGTCATTCTACATCACGTAAGGAATATTCTGTGAAAAAAAAATCTAACCGATATCTCTCATATTGACCGAGGTGGCTTGACATGTCTTCCAACTGGGCTGGTTAGCTTCACAAGTCGTTCATCTATAAAAGTTATAGATTGTTATATCAGAAATTATTTCGGATATTTCCGAAGGGATGCTACGCAGTCCATGCAGAAATCCTCGCAACTCTTCTGCCATATATTGACCGTCTTTACATTGGTGCGCTTTGATATTATCGTCTGCATTCATTTTCAATGGTAGGAAAGACGTTCCTAAACCGAATGATAATCAAATTATAGGGTGTTTATCGCCGAAGGTAAATGAAAAGCTGATTGAAACCGTAGTTGAAAAGAGTCAACTCATAGAAACCAACTTCCGGTATGTCTCCGTCAAAAAAACGTAAATGTTGGATCAATAAATTAATTAATTATATGTGACGTTAGAAATTAGTTTTTGAACACTATATTTCGAAAAGTTACCAAGGGTTGCTCACGTACAGCCAAGGTGCGGGTCTAGCGCATGACTTTGCATTTTTGGGCCGGTACGTTCATTGAAAGACGGCGTGGCGGTCCCAGTCTCAGCGTGTCTGCCCAAAATCTACGCTGAAATTCGCTGGTGTAACACTGGTGTAAATCTGCGGTGAGGTGGGCAGTGGAGAGGTCGCGTGTGCTCGTGTTCGTGTAAATAATATTGTACGATGTGTGTAAATTCGCTGTGTGGTGGACAGTGGAGAGGTCGTGTGCGTTCGTGCTTGCGTAAATCAGAAGTTAAGATTTGTGTAAATCTGCTTAGTGGTGGACAGTTCAGAGGTCGTATGTGCTCGTGTTCATGTAAATAATATTGTACTTGTGTAAATCGGCTGTGTGGTAGACAGTGTTCATGTAAATTTATTTTAAGGCGGCAAGTGATTTCTCACTTTTTGGGGGTCCCTTGGATTCAGTTCACTGAATGTTATTGTTCAAAATGTGGTTCCCTCTCATATTTGGGAACTTTTCCACCACCAAACTAATGATTAGGATAACGGTACCATTGTTGGGGGACTTGTGGGGGTCAGAAAACCACTTTGGGCCAAAATGAGTTTTTTAGACCCTGGACTTCAGACCCCCAGATGACCCCATGGAAGATAGTGTGTGCTCGTGCTTGTGTAGATAATGCTGTGCAATGTGTGTAAATCTGCGTGGTGGATAGGGTCCAGATTTTATGAGGTAATTTAGATGGTGCTGTACAATGTGTGTAAATTAGTAAGGACACACACCTATAGTTTAATAGGTTAAAAACTAACCCTGCCCGATTATTTCAAAAATAAGGGACCTGGACTCTGCATTTCACTAATAGTGCCCATATTGAAAAAAATACCCAGATAATATTGCATGATCTGTAGGAAACGGTGGATGGCAGCGAGATTGCGTGTGCTCGTGTAGATAATGGTATACGATCTGTGTAAATCTGCCTTGTGGTGGATAATGGCAAGATTGCGTGCACTCGTGTAGATGACATTTTACGATCTGTATAAATCTGCTATGCAGTGGATAGCGGCGAGATTGCGTGTGCTCGTGTAGATTATATTGTACGATCTGTATAAATCTGCTGTGTGGTAGATAATGGTGATATTGCGTGTGCTTGTGTAGATAATATTGTATGATCTGTGTAAATCTGCTGTGTGGTAGATAGTGGTGAGATTGCGTGTGCTCGTGTAGATAATATTGTACAATCTGTGTAAATCTGCTGTGGCGGACAGTGGTGAGATTGCGTGTGCTTGTATAAATAATATTGAACAGTGTGTGTAAATCTGCTGTCTGGTGAAAAGTGGTGATATTGTATGTGCTCGTGTAGATAATATTGACCAGTGTGTGTAAATCTGTGTGGTGGAAAGTGGCGAGATTGCGTGTGCTCATGTAGATTATATTGTACTGTGTGTGTAAATCTGCTGTGTGGTGCACAGGGAAGACACTCTGGCCGTGAGGGCTCCTCTGAGACCTTTCGCCTCCTGCACGCCAAGAACATCCAGAGACCGCAGCTGAAGTTCCGGGAAAAAGTGGACAACAGCAACACACCGTTTGTCCCTAGGATATTCATCAAGCCCAATGCCATCAAACCACTCCCATCATGTGAGTGCTCCTCGCTTGGCTTTAAGACGTACCGAAGGTGATGCTGCTGCAGGTCTGACGTTCCTCTTGGTTTATCAGATTTCACCAACAAACGCATTCGCAAGGAGAGGCCGGAGGACCTGGACGTGCCTGCAGCCCTTGCTGACTTCATCCACCAGCAAAGGACACAGGAGCACATGGAGGACATGTAAGAGGCCCATGATTGAGCCGTGTGCACCAAGAGTCACCTCCTCTCATACCACTGTCTGTGATGGATGTGTGGGCTTCTTTTTACACCTGCCATCCTCATTGGTCTGTCCAAAATATGCAGGGTTGAGTCTGTGGTATCTCATCATTTCCATTTTGTCTCAGGACATTTTCTGAGGAAACTAATCTTGTCTCTCCCAACAGGTTTGCTCATCCATATCAATATGAACTCGATCATCTAACCATACTCGAGAATCTGCTTTCCAAGCCTGAACCTCAGGTATGTTTTTTTTTTTTTTTTTTCCCCAGCTGCTTTTTGAAGTTCTCTCCTTTAACGATTTCCCCATCCTTAAAGGAGCAGTTCACCCATCAATGAAAATTCTGTGATTAGCTACTCACCTCCATGTCAGCTGAAACTCAAGTGAAATTTGTTCATTCATAAAACAAATTGTGATTATACCTGCAAAACTCCGTAGCAGGCTTCTCCAAAACAGTTGAAGCCAATGGAGACTCTGTCATTAGCTTTCTGCCGAGTCCAAACAACATCCAAAGATGACCATGAAATTAAGACATACAGCTTGTACAACATAATCCACGTCCCCTGAAGCTGATTGATAGCACTGTGAGTGGAAAAGACCTGTATTCCACCATTATTTAACGTTAGATTTTTACCGCAGACATTATATTTAAAAAAATAAACAATTCTGTGAGTGGCTGATGACAGAACTTTCATTCTTTTCATTCCCTTTAATGAGTATAGTTTGCCTGAAAGTGAGGAGGGGATTCAATTGAGTGTGACTAACTTAAGCAAACTGATGACCATGATGATGCTTGAGGGAGGGTTTTGGTTTGCTGGGATCACTGTGTTAAGTTATACACCAGCGATCTCCGTTACATAATGAGGTACTCAGCGGACATGTTGAGCTGCATGAAAAGTGCCTTTCCCTGACTCGTATCTGAGACCCTGATGCGCCAGCTCGGCTGTGACGTGGAGCAGCTGATGACAGATATTTCAGAGAGAGCATTTCTGTGCTCCTCTTAACCATACTAGGCTAAGCATTGCAGTTTTCATGACTGGGTTTGGGAAGAAAAAAGGCAACTGCACTCACTTTCAAAGGCTAAGCAAATCACTTGAGCAATATTTCAAAATAGCCAGAGAAATATTTCACAGATGCTGGTACATTTTTTCCCAATGGCTGTACCAGATATACAAACCCCTCTCTGAGACCAGCTGTGTGTTTGTGGGCACTTTGGAGGACTTGGTGGGCATGAACGAAAAGCTGGCCCGGAGCTCAGAGTTTGCTGTGGATCTGGAGGTAAACGCCTGATCTGATCTTTCACTAATGCAAAAGTGGAAATAACAGTTATTGTTATTGATGATGTCCTGCTTTCAGAATTCAAGGCTATGTATTTTGACTGCTAGTTTTTTTTTATCTTTGCGGGGGATATAAAAATGGGGTCTGTCCGTCCGTCCGTCCGACACGTTTGTTGTCCGGGCTATAACTTTGAAACTAATCATCCGATTCCGATCATATTTGGCGTCGAGGTGTAAAACCACATAAAGGTGTGTCATGAAAAACAATTTTGAAAATAATTTTGTAATTTTTCACGTTTTGGGGCAAAAAGTGACAAATTTCTGGGAAATCTGTAATGTGTCGTGTCCGGGCTATAACTTTGAAAATAATCATCCGATTGTGATCATATTTGGCATAAAGGTGTAAAAACACATAAAGGTGTGTCATGAAAAACAATTTTGAAAATATCTTTACAATTGTTTGCGTTTTGGGTCAAAAAGCGTCAGATTTGTGGGAAATCTGTAATGTGTCCTGTCTTGGCTATAAATTTGAAACTAATCATCCGATCGTGATCATATTTCGCGTCGAGGTGACATAAAGGTGCGTCTTGAAAACAATTTGGTATAATTTTCCGAGTTTTCTGATGCATACTCTCCGGCCTATTTTTTTTTTTGGAAGGAAATTAACAGCTTTGCGATTAGTACAGTTCTTTAGAAATCTAAATGCATATAAACATTCTCTATTCAAAAATGCAATGCCAGTTGCGGGGGATATTGCTTGACAATGTCAGCAGCTTGTTCTCTTTAAATTGACACTGTTTATTCATCCATCAGGAGAAGCGGAGGAATGATAATCCCTCTATATTCTTCCTACAGCATCACTCCTACAGAAGTTTTCTCGGCATTACTTGCTTGATGCAGATTTCGACCAGAGAGGAGGACTTCATCATCGACTGTCTGGAGCTCCGCAGTGAGCTCTACATCCTCAACGAGACTTTCACGGACCCATCTATCGTCAAGGTCCTCTACCTTCAGCGCCTTTGCACTATAATACAGTGGGGGAAATAAGTATTTCACCCCTCGCTGATTTTGCAGGTTTGCCGACTTACAAAGAATGCAATGATCTATAATTTTAGTCTTATATACATTCTTACAGTGAAAGACAGAATCACAAAGAAAATACCAGAAAATCACATCATATGAATTTATAAGAATTGATAACCATCTGATGAGGAAAAATAAGTATTTGACCCCCTACCAAATAGCAAGTATTCTGGGTCCCACAAGCCAGTTAGTCTTTCTTTAAGACACACCCCCAATCCCAACTAATTATTAACATCAAATACACCTGCCTCACCTCATTACCGGCATAAAAGACACCTGTCCACTCCCAAACAACCAGATTCCAACATCTCCACCATGGGCAAGACCAAAGAGCTGTCTAAGGACATCAGGGACAAGATTGTTGACCAACACAAGGCTGGGATGGGCTACAAGAGAATGGGAAAGCAACTTTGAGAGAAAAGATCAACTGTCAGTGCAGTTATCAGGAAATGGAAGAAGTACCACACTGCCGCCAACCTCCTTCAGTCTGGGCCTCCATGCCTCGTGAGATGTCCCTGATCATGCGAACGGTGAGAAATCACAAGGGGGGAACTGGTTAATGAACTGAAGGCAGCTGGGACCACAGTTACAAAAGAAACAGTTGGTAACACACTACGCGGTCATGGATTGAAATCCTGCAGCGCACGCAAGGTCCCCCCGCTCAAGAAGGCACATGTACAGGCCCGCCTGAAGTTCGCCATTGACCACCTGGATGACTCAGAAGAGGCATGGAAGAAGGTGATGTGGTCAGATGAGACCAAAATAGAACTTTTTGGGCTCAACTCGACTCGCCGTGTTTGGAGGGCAAAGAACACAGAGTACAACCCAAAGAACACCATCCCCACCGTCAAACACAGTGGTGCTTTTCAGCCAAGGGGACGGCACAACTCCATTCCATTGAGGGGAGGATGGACGGGGCCATATACCGTGGAATTCTGGACCAACAGCTCCTTCCCTCAGTGAGAGAGCTGAACATGGGTCGAGGATGGGCGTTTCAGCACGACAACTACCCTAAGCACGCCGCCAAAGCAACAAAAGAGTGGCTGAAGAAGAAGTACATCAAGGGTCTGGAGTAGCTTAGCCAGTCTCCAGACCAGAATCCAATTGAAAATCTTTGGAGGGAGCTTAAGATTCGGGTTGTAAGGCGACAGCCTCGGGACCTGAATGATTTGGAGGCTGTCTGCAGGGAGGAGTGGGCCAACATCCCTGCCAAAATGTGCACAAACCTTGTCAACAACTATAAAAATTGTTTGACATCTGTACTGGCCAATAATGGCTTTTCCACAAAATATGAACATGCTGTTTGTCCAGGGGGGCAAATACTTATTTTTGACCAAAAATATGCAAATAAATTCCTAAAATGCCTTATTCCACTTTTTAGCTCGCTGGGACGAATGTCCGGAGAGCTATTGTCGTTCCCCCGGCGTCCGCGTCCGTCCGCGTGCAGAAAAACTTTAACCTTGCCCCCCGACGAGCTGTGTCTCTGACAACTCTTGTTTGGTGGTAGTTTGTCACTCACTGTTAAAATAAACCTATCATTTAAATTATAGACCGTTGCACTTTTTGTTAGTGGGCAAACCTGCAAAATCAGCAAGGGGTCAAATACTTATTTCCCCCACTGTATAGCAATTAGCCTCTTTTCCTTTTACAGCAATCAGTACACAGATATCAGATTTGCATACTTTGGACCTAATTTACAGAGTCATTTAACTTGTTTTAAAAATGTTAGGCTTTTTAGCTAATCTAAAAATAAAAATGAGACTAATGACATCAGGAACATGATCTAATTTTACAGTAACTACGATAAGCGTTTTCAACTTTGCATGTTCTAAAGGGTCCTTCGCTATTGATTTGTAAATTTTGTTTTTGAGCACTGCAATTTTTTTTTTTTTTTTTTTTAATCTGAAAATAAAGTCCATTAAACCTTATAAAGTGGTCTCAGGATGAGAATTTTCAGGCTCCATATTCTATTAATACGGTGAAGTTACACTCATGACATTATTTTCTTTGTATTTTTGTTTCTGTATTTGTCCTGCTTGTCTCAGAATAAAGAATGCAGTAGAGAAACAGAACTGTCTCTCTCAGGCAGTTTTGGCTGTGGCTTTAAATGGCTTCAGCTCGGCCCGCTGTAGTAGGCTTTGGCCTGTGGTTTTGTTTGCTCTTTGGGAGTGATGCCCATCTTCTACTGTAGTTTGCCTTAGCAGTAGCATTTGTTAAGAGTGCTTGAAAATGTAGCTGGTTGCAAAAGTGACAGGGTCTTCCAGCCTCATTTTCACCTTTGCTGCTTTTGCAGGTGTTCCATGGTGCTGATTCGGACATCGAATGGCTGCAGAGGGATTTTGGCTTGTATGTGGTCAATATGTTCGACACGCACCAGGCCGCGCGGGTGCTAAACCTTGGCCGAAACTCACTGGAGCACATCCTCAAACTGTACTGCGGCGTGGACTCCGACAAGCGCTACCAACTAGCTGACTGGAGAATCAGGTCAGCCAGAGAGTGCAGTGCAGCTGTTAACTGACCTGTGGTCAGAAAGTAAAAATTCTGAACTTGGCTCATCTTGTGTATTAGTTTAACTTTAAACTACTGGCAAAAGCAAATCTGAGACTGCAGTGATGTACAGGACTGGCTTATTACTCACTGAATATGGCCTTTCCTTCTCAGGTCATAAATGACTCTCTCACTACATCAGTCTTCGCAATCATTAGAACTGTAATGCATCCAATTAATTTCCTCTTTATCCGACTCCTCTCAATTAAGATTAGAGAGGTGATGCCTGATTTCTGCTCCCGTTATTGACTGAAAGAGGTGGACGACCCAGGTTCAGAAAGTATAACTCCTCTCCAGCATTTCGTTCAAACACCCTGGATTTGCTGATAAGAGCAACCCCTCAGCCAGCAGTTGGATAAATCAGAATAGTCAGCTGGCTGAATTCATTGGGGGGGGAACTAAAATATGGCAAGTCTTTTACTCTGACCCCTGGAATGTGCTGCTCTGCTCACTTGTGACCATCTGCATATTCTCAGACCTTTGCCTGAGGAGATGTTGCAGTATGCACGTGCCGATACGCACTACCTCCTGTATGCCTACGATCGCATGAGGGCTGACCTGCTCGATGCGGCGAACAGCCAGCCGACCCTCCTGCAGATGGTGTGGCAGAGGAGCAAGGACATCTCGCTCAAGGTACTGACACCACAAGGGTGCAGACTGCGCAAATAATGTTTAATTACACTGAAGCACTTCCTGTAGGCAATATCATGTCTCTCCTCATGCCGTTTCCTTAGCAGAACATACCATTCACTCAGCCCTTCATACCCACGGGCAATTTAGTGTCCCCCGTTTAGCCTGACGTGTACTTGGACTGGGGGAGGAAGCTGGAATACCTAGAGGAAACTCGCGCAAACACGAGGAGAGCATGTAAATAAATCTCCCTTTGCTATCATCACATCATCTTTGTTTGTTGTTGTATCCCACAGAAATACTTGAAACCCATATTTACAGAGGACTCGTACCTGGATGTGCACAGGAAGCATAAGCGGAGCTTCAACACTCAGCAGCTGGCTGCCCTCAGGCTTCTGTACGGCTGGCGTGATAAACTTGCCCGACAGGAGGACGAGAGCACGGGGTACAGCCTCTGGGCACATGGCCAAGACTGCTTTTCTTTGTGTGGTTCACTTGAAGCATTGAATTTCTTTCTTAACATGCTTGGCTAGACTTGCCACTGGCTTTATAGTAAATAGTTCTTTTGATATTTTGTTGAAATCCTGATTTTTGAAAAACCCTCTACAAGTGTAAAGCATTTTAGCTCAGGTGAAACCAATAGCACGAGTAATGATTAGAGCGCAACCTATATCATGAGTTCATTGCAGATTTTGGATGGGCTGGAAGGGTTTGCTGGTATTAAAGGTTTCCCTAAATGAGTTCCTGCTTTGAAAGAATGGACCTTGCACTGGTTGGTTTGATACAAACCATCACGTGTGCTGCCTTTTCCAGGTACATCTTACCCAACCACATGATGATGAAGATCTGTGAGGAGCTGCCCAAGTGAGTTTGTCCAGTTTTGCACTTGTTTCGACTGCTCTCTCTGATATTCTGCTTCTAAGCAGTGATATTTTGTGACTGCACAGACCAAACTCCGAGTTTGAGTACTGATGGAGATTTTTGTTTGTGTTTCTGTGCTTGTGTCTAGAGAGTCCCAGGGCGTGATTGCTTGCTGTAACCCCGTGCCGCCTTTGGTCCGACAGCAAGTAAACGAGCTTCAGCGACTGCTGCAGCAGGCCAGAGACATGCCTCTGCTCAAGGTGAGAGGCTGGAGAGGCCCTGCACTGCACTCCAGGGGCAGACTGTAGCCTGGGGGTTGAGGTGTAAGCCTGGGACTCAGACAGTTGGTGGTCCAGACCCCAGTGAAGCCACACTGTGAACATAGCTGCTGTTGGGCCCTTGTACAAGACCCTTAATCCCACAATGCTCCTGGGGGCCGTTTGCCTCTTTTTGGTCTAATTACCTGTAGGTCATTTAGTGCAAAAGCATGAGATGATGGTAATGTAATGTAGCACTCAATACAGCTCAGAGCAGACTTTAGGATTAAGAGAAAAAAAATCCCACCACCGTCCTCTCATTTTTGGTATTCAAAGTTTATTTACCATTTTCAGATCTGTAACTATTCGGATCATGTAATTAACCTCCGCCGAGGAGGTTTATGTTTTCGGTGCCGTTTGTTTGTTGGTTTGTTTGTTTGTGTACAAGATAACTCAAAAACTAATGGCCGGATTTTGATGACATTTTCAGGGTAGGTGGGTATTGAGTCAAGGAAGAGGTGATTAAATTTTGGCATATCTAGGCCAAAGTACTGCTGAGATATACTCCAAAGTTCAAGATTTCAAGTCTTTCCAATGGGCCGGAGTTCCAATCGCCGTGCTTTTGGCTTTGCTGCCCCCTGGCGGCGGAGGTTCTGCGCTCTCTGAGTGCTCTTCTAGTTCCTACTTGGATCACTTCATATGGAGCGAACATTGTCAGCTTTAATTTCAGGTTATTTGCATCCATTTTGAGGGAACAGTGTAGTCTTTTCAGGCCTTTAAATTAATGTTACTGTCCAAATACTTATGGACCCTTCAGACAAATCAAATGAATTTAGTCACCCATGAAGAATTGTAATTAACCCACAAAAACTTACAAAACCCAAAGGCAAAGAGAATCTTTTTATACCGGAGGCGGTATGCTGGAATCGGTTGGTCTGTACATCTGTCTGTCCGTATGTCTGCAAATGCAGCTTTGTCTGGACCTTTTTTCCTGAACTACGTTTTTTCCCAAACTTGGCATGTATCTCTGTCACCGTGAGAACCTGTGCACCTGCGATTTTGAAAGTGATCTGATGTGTTTTAATGAAGATTTTGCAATTTTTCCACACAGAAGAATTAAGTATGAAGGATGAATTTTGTCTGGAGCATTATTCCTAAATTATGTGGTGGATTATTTTCAAGTACGGTGTACTTTTGTAACACCATGAGAACCTGTGCACCTTTAATTTTGAAAGTGGCCTAGCTTATTTTAATGGACATTTTTTCGTTTTCAACCATATACTGGATTTTTTTTTTTTTAACTTGGCGTGCATTTTTATCACAGCAAGAACCTGTGCACCTGCAATTTTTAAAGTGATAAGAACCCTTTTCATAGAGATTTTGTCCTTTTTCTGCTTAGAAAATTACATTTTGCTGTGCATTTGGCTGCACAGGAGGTAATTGCTACTTCAGTTGAATGCCATGCCGAATCCAGGGAGATTTCTTAGTCACATTTGGGACAGGCGTATCTCGCGCTGAATCAGAATTCAGGATTAACCTACTGTAAAAGGGAGGGAGTATTCTTCCTGAGGATGAGAATAGGTTGGTCGTGAATTGACTGTCGTGCTTTATTGACTTTGCTTGCTGTTTCTCATCTATCACTCAGCTGATGTGTTGCTGGTGAATTTGATAGTTGAATAGAGAATCTATTTCTGATGTTCCTGGCTGGCATGTTGAACACTGACTTGAAAAGTCCTTACCGTACAGCAGGATCGCTTCAGTTTATTATCCATATTGTTGATTATTTTCTGCTGTCTCGTCCTCAGGCTGAGATCCAGGTGGAGAAGAACAAAGGTCTGACTCCAAGAAAAAAGGTCAGTGCGAGTGCATCTTTATGCATTACGGGCTGCCGAAAGTGTAGCGCACTGAGTACCTGGCAGTGGGGCTTTGCCTCCCGCGCTTTAAATGACACGTCACCACACTCAGGAACTTTTTGTTTTTCTTTAGCTGCATAGCGCTTTATGTGCTTCGCACTGGTACCCAGCGTTATACATGTTGTCTCGCAAAGCCTTTCGCAGCAGAAACGTATGAAAGATCACTGCACATGGCATGAATGCTTTATTTTCAACTGAAACTGGAGAAAGTGAATCAAATCCTTGCTGTCAGCTGAGCTACAGTGCTTAAAAAATTTATTAGACCACCAGTCATAAAAAAACGAGGAAACTGGTTTAAAACATTATTTCTTTGGCAAATAATGAACTGAGACCACTAAACAGTATTTATTCACACATGAAACAAAAAAAAACCCTATATTTTGTATGGCCTCTTTTGGTCTTGATAACAGCTTGAATTCTTGCATTCAACCACTAAAACTATTTTTTATGTTCAGGAATGCAAGAAATTAACTGTTTTTGGAATCTTCATCAAAAAAACAATATGTTAAAGTATTTTTTTTATGCTTTTTTGTAAAAAAGTACATTTGAAAATTCACTGAGAACAGCAATAATTTTAGCATTAAAAATATAATTTCAGTGAAAGCGGTTGCGCATACTGGTGGATTAACTGTAACGGAAACATAAAAATTATCTTGGTAATGACCAACACTGTTAATTTTGGGCAGCTGCGGCATAAACCTTACTTTGGATGGTGGTCTAATAAATTTGTTAAGCACTGTATGTATTATTTTTAGGCCCTCGCTGTATATAGCTGGGGGCAGGTAGGGTTATCCTTGTCAGCCTGTACGAACCTGCATGCGAGTTCATCATGTTGATATGGGGTATTGTTTATCCTCTCCTTCTCAAAACTGTTTAACAGAATTCATTGCCGTTATACATGTGCTTTAAAAAGGTTGCTAAAGGTGTGCATCTCAGACCTTGTATCTGAATTTTGAAAATTTTTAGGTTATCTTGAGCATTGAGCTCTTGTAAATTTTGTGTAGTTTCCCTCAAAAATCCTGAAAAGAATTCTTGGATCTTATACAAGAGCTTTGTGGGGACCCAAAAGGTGTGGCTCTCATAGTTTGTTTCCGAACATTTAAAAATTTTGATTATTTTTCATGTGATTGAACATGGGTAGATACAGTCAAGTTCCCCGGATGCGAGGGAGTCTATGTCCTTTGGAATCTAGAACCCATATTACTTTCAATTACCAGCAGTAATGGTTCTATCAGCATTACAATGATCAGAGTGAAGGACTTTAGTCGTTTGAGTGAGTGAGTGAGATGTTAAAGGGATTGTGTCAGTGAATCCAATGCATGTTTTATTCTTTACTCACAGTCAGAAAGTGCTTTGTTTGGACCGCACGACACGTCCCGTGTTTCTGAGAGCGATCTACCAGATTTCTCGTCCCCGGGTAAAGATACATCAGTGATCTTTTGTATTGTTACTCCTGTCCTCTATTGTTTTATATGTAGAATTTTTGCTGTGTCACCCTATTTTACCCCCACTCTAACCTGACATCAGCTGTTCTTTATGACCATGCTCCTGAAATCATTCTTCAGCATGAGAAAAGTTCTCCTGCTCTTTCAGTTAACAGGCTTTTCAAATGCATTAAAAACAGTCTGAGGGAAATGCCATCAAATTGTATGTTATTTAGTTGATGAGGGATTCTGTGCATGAGCTAAGAGGCTGGGCATTTTTGTTCTTGAACAGTGAAGTGTTTTTCCGAGCAGCATGACAATGAGAGGCAAGTATACTGGGCTTTTCAGCATTTGCCTAATGAAATGTCTCATGTAGTGTTTTTAAATTTAATATGTAAATATTGGTGAAATTGGCAGTTGGGCTTTGTGAATATTTAAAGTAGAGCTGATAAGGTATGTGTGTGTGAATATTTGTGGTATTGCTGGGACGGTTTTTGTGTGTGAATATTTGTGGTAGAGCTGGTAAGGCTTGTTTGAGTGAATATTTCGGGCAGGGCTGGTGTGGTTTCCGCAAAATATTTGCGGCAGGGCCGTTATGGTTAATATGAGTATTCGCAGCATGTCTAGTATGGTTTGTGTGTCTTGTTTGCAGATTCCCTGGTTAAACGGGGGCTTCTTTTCTCGGAAGGGGATGACGAAATGGGAGACCTGCAGGAGTTGGGCGGTCTTGTAGCTTCAGCCAAAATTACACTGTTTGATGTAAGAATGCAGGCTTTTTCTTTAATACAACCATTATTTGTGCATTTTTCTTCACCCAACAATTATCTCTTCTTTTCAAACTGCTATGGCTCCAGGTTGAGGGAGCGGTGGAGGAGGGAAGCCAGCTCAGTGTAGCTCAGCAGAAGGCCAGCAGCATAATGGAGTCCTTCCAGAACCCCTTCAGAATGGTGAACCAGTCAGCATAAGACCTGACTTACATTTCTGCTACCCGACCCGTTCAACAATTTAAGCGCGACTTGCATCTTCTGTCAAAATAAGTGTCATGGCTTTCTTTTTTTGCTGTTTCACACGCCTCAAGAAAATTGAAACTCTGAAATTCACGGACAAGGATGCTGCATTTGTTTTTTTTTTTTTCAGTAATTTCATGGGGGGCCACCAGTTTTTGTAAATGTCAAGTACAGTCGGCTGTCTCTTAACCGTAGCAGTAATGATATCCCTCGTGTTGACCTCTGCTGAAATGTAGCTG
Organism: Gymnothorax reevesii; assembly: GCA_029721435.1. Classification (NCBI taxonomy): domain Eukaryota; kingdom Metazoa; phylum Chordata; class Actinopteri; order Anguilliformes; family Muraenidae; genus Gymnothorax; species Gymnothorax reevesii. The sequence goes on from CM056585.1 coordinate 40,376,725, forward strand.
CTCTGTTTCTATTGTGGAGAGGGTTTTGTGAGTAAATTATATTTGCAGAATTAAAAACTTATTAAAACTTATTAAAAAGTTATTCTATCTGTTTTCAGTATTTACCTTCTAAGGACAGTAACATCCACATCTCCCAAAACGCGAAGTACGACCCATCGTCAAAAGTTTACGAGGTACGTTTGAATTTCACAATGAGCCTTAGAGCAGTTGTGTCCAACTTTAGGGCAGACTGAGCTATACTCAGCAACAAAAGTTTCTGTGACACCATTTATGTGTATGTTATAAATGACACGCAAAGATCTCAATGCAATCAATATGTTTATTTAACAGGAGAAACACTGACTTTTCAGTGCCAACGTCACTCAAAACGAAAAATGTCATTTTCATGCGTCATGAAGCATTTGTCTGACGTCTAACCAATTGTGACCTTCACACTTCAATACCGGGTGTGACTTCCTCGTGCCATGATGCAAGCAACGCATCTCCGGCGCATGGACCGAATCAGATGTGCCAGAAATTGCTGTGGGATGTCATTACAAATCTGACGTAGACGTTGTCGCAATTCCTGGAGTGTAGCTGGCGGGTTATCCAACCGCCGCAAACGTCGATCCATCTCGTCCCAAAGATGCTCGATTGGGGACATGTCTGGGGATCTGGCTGGCCATGGCAGGACATTGACATGTTGTTGCATCAGATACTGCTGTACAATCCTTGCAACGTGTGGTCTGGCGTTATCATGTTGCAGCGTTATTCCGGGACCATGTTGCATCAAAAACGGTACCACCAATGGCCGTAGCACTTCATCGCGATATCTTTGACCTGTCAGATTTCCATCAATAACAAGCAAATCTGTTCTGTTTCTAGCCGTGATCCCTCCCCAAATCATGACACTACCACCTCCAAAACGATCAAATTCCTGAACACAGTTGTTGGCATAACGTTCTCCACGTCGACGATATACACGTAAACGACCATCACATCGGTTAAGCATGAATCTTGATTCATCAGTGAAGAGTACAAGATCCCACTGACGTTGGATCCACTGTCGATGTTGTTGTGCCCACTGTAGATGCAGTCGTCGGTGTTGTACTGTGAGTATTGGACGTCTTGCTGGCCGACGTGGGACAATGCCAAAATGACGGAGACGGCGACGGATTGTCTGTGCAGACAGTCGCCTCAAACCAGGTATCGTTCTTGCAGTTATGGTTGCAGGTTGGAATCGATTTCGGAGATGGGTTGTTCGAATGCAGTTGTCCTGTCTGGGAGTGGTTACTCGTGGACGGCCGCTGCGAGGACGGTCTCTGACATGTCTTGTCTGCTGATGACGCTGCCATAAGTTCCAAATGGTGTTTCGGTGGACATTCAGGCGATGAGCAACTTCCCTCTGCGAGGTTCCGGATTCAATCATCCCAATGGCTCTCCACCGATCATTTTCAGACAGTCTTGGCATTTAGAGGGTAGAGTTCCTGATCCGAAATGGCTGTGTTTTCGATAAGTGATGCTTCCGTCGTTCATCAGGCACAATGTGAACATTCCAAAAATTCTCCTCTTTTATTGCCATCCACAAGCATGATTTACGCACATTTTCACGTGCAAAGTCATTTTCTTGCATTTTCATGATTTCCATTTCAATGTTGTGTTTACGTGTACTGTTTCAGTCTGATATCACCATGTATGACAATTTCATAATTGCGTTATGAAAAATAATTAACAATATTGGTGTCACAGAAACTTTTGTTGCTGAGTATATTTCTATTGTGATAGAATCTTTAATGCAGTTTCAGTATTTAATTCAAGGTACAGAATAAAACTGTTGGGGCCAACCTTTTCCTGGATTCCTGAGCCCAGATGAAGGTTGCGTCCTGGTACAATTTGAGTGATTTTGACATTTCTGAAACAAGAGGCTTCTCAGAGCCTGTACTCAGGCCATGCATGCGCGGGACAATCACAACCCCAAAAAAGAACGGAGCCGAAACGTAGAATCTTGGCCTACCGGCCCGAGTAATGAACACACCTCTTGGCCCAGCCCAGGTCCCAGGACTGCATTTCTCTTGTTTGGCATGGCTACTGTTGAGCTGCTTTGATTGCATGTAATGTACCCTGTTTGGTAGGAGTGAATCACTGTGAATTGTTTCTGGAGAGGACTGTAATTCGATATGAGATAGACAAAGAATAAGTTCCAATTAACCCTTTCACTATGACCGTCAGAAAATTCCAACAGTGCCAAGAGGCACTTTGCAACTAAACCCATTTTAACCACTAAGCTCTTTGGAATATGAATGGAAATATAAGCCATTGTATTTCTGCCCACAAGAAGAGATTTTTATATGCACTAAACTTTTTTTATAGTGTTACTCTTGAAATCTTCCAGTTTTTTGAGGCATACCTATTTGAATAAGGGTCTCTAAAAACTTCCATTACTGTACTGTTCGCGAAAAGACTGAAATCTAACTACAAAACCCAAAACCAGTGAAGTTTGCACATTATGTAAATCGTAGATAAAAACAGAATACAATGATTTGCAAATCCTTTTCAACTTATATTCAATTGAATACACTGCAAAGACAAGATGTTTAATGTTCAAACTGAGAAACTTTTTTTTTTTTGCAAATAATCATTAACTTGGAATTTAAAGGCAGTAACACATTGCAAAAAAGTTGGCACAGGGGCCTTTTTACCACTGTGTTGCATCGCCTTTCCTTTTAACGACACTCAGTAAACGTTTGGGAACTGAGGAGACCAATTTTTGAAGCTTTTCAGGTGGAACTCTTTCCCATTCTTGCTTGATGTACAGCTTAAGTTGTTCAACAGTCCGGGGTCTCCGTTGTCGTATTTTACACTTCATAATGCGCCACACATTTTCAATGGGAGACAGGTCTGGACTACAGGCAGGCCAGTCTAGTACGCACACTCTTTTACTACGGAGCCATGCTGTTGTAACACGTGCAGAATGTGGCTTGGCATTGTCTTGCTGAAATAAGCAGGGGCGTCCATGAAAAAGACATTGCTTGGATGGCAATATATGTTGCTCCAAAACCTGTATGTACCTTTCAGCATTAATGGTGCCTTCACATATGTGTAAGTTGCCCATGCCTTGGGCACTAATAAACCCCCATACCATCACAGATGCTGGCTTTTGAACTTTGCGCCTATAACAGTCCGGATGGTTCTTTTCCTCTTTGGTCCAGAGGACACGACGTCCAGTTTCCAAAAACAATTTGAAATGTGGACTCGTCAGACCACAGAACACTTTTCCACTTTGCATCAGTCCATCTTAGATGAGCTTGGGCCCAGTGAAGCCGGCGGCATTTCTGGGTGCTGTTGATAAATGGCTTTCGCTTTGCATTGTAGAGTTTGAACTTGCACTTGCAGATGTAGCAACGAACTGTAATTATTGACAGTGGTTTTCTGAAGTGTTCCTGAGCCCATGTGGTGATGTCCTTTACACACTGATGTCGGTTTTTGATGCAGTACCGCCTGAGGGATCGAAGGTCACGGGCATTCAATGTTGGTTTTCGGCCTTGTCGCTTACGTGCAGTGATTTCTCCAGATTCTCTGAACCTTTTGACGATATTACGGACCGTAGATAATGAAATTCCTAAATTTCTTGCAATAGCTCCTTGAGGAATGTTGTTTTTAAACTGTTCGACAATCAGCTCACGCATTTGTTCACTAAGTGGTGACCCTCGCCCCATCCTTGTTTGTGAATGACTGAGCATTTCAGGGAAGCTGCTTTTATACCCAATCATGGCACTCACCTGTTCCCAATTAGCCCGTTCACCTGTGGGATGTTCCAAATAAGGGTTTGATGAGCGTTCCTCAACTCCCTCTGTCTTTTTTGCCACTTGTGCCAGCTTTTTTGAAACATGTTGCAGGCATCAAATTCCAAATGAGCTAATATTTGCAAAAATTACAAAGTTTACCTGTTCGAATATTAAGTAACTTGTCTTTGCATTGTATATAATTGAATATAGGTTGAAAAGGATTTGGAAATCATTGTATTCTGTTTTTATTTACGATTTACACAACGTGCCAACTTCACTGGTTTTGGGTTTTGTAGTTACAAGGCCGTGAGGATAAAGTGAGAAAGACTGTGGTAACTGGTTAGGGACTGGTCATTCCGGTCAGCTGAGTAGCTCATGTATACACATCATCAGTAAATGTAGTCCAGTGCAAGGCTCGCCATGTCTGCATGAGTCTAACCTTGTGGTAGTCCACCATGCAGCTCAATAGCTACATGTATTGTAATGTTATGTAGCCTTACAGGGTTAGATTCTGGCCTTTGTAAACACTGGTCACCGGCGACGAAAACGGCCAAAACTGAAAAAAAACCCAAATAATGAACCCCAGCAACATGCAATTACGACTAGAACAATCCTAAATATTAATATAAATGGGTGTACAGCAAGTGTAAATTGACTATTTCCTTTTGAGATGGCACAGTCACATTGGCATTTCTGACATAAACCAGTACAGTCAAAAGCATACTGTTATTAAATGTCCGACCAATACTTTTCCAATAGGCTATTTCACTCATTTAGCATATATAAAATTGAATCACTGACGTAGTCACTTCGTCTTTCAGTTCTCAAATCATTACGTCAGTTCACACATTCCACTTGCTATTTCTTCGAAGTCTTTGAAGCTTTGTTTGGTCTTGCAAGATGTCTCGATATAATGAACTTGGGTATGTTTCATTTTTGGGTCTTTTTTTTTCTCAATTAATTTCTGCTTGAATTCGGATACATTTTGGTTATCCTATTATAAATTGGTAATATCGCTCATTGGGGAAGACGAGTTCTGTGAAAAATCAGTCACTGAAAGCAGTTTAACATGGGCTTGAATTGAGAAGTCATAAATTTGCACTTTAAACATTATCTGAGAGATGAAATTTTCCAGTTTTTGGGTATGTTGAGCTTATCAACTTCAGTAAACAAATACATACATCTCAGAATTTTTAATCACGCTAAATGAAAGAAATTGACAAAAATAGATTTTCATGCATTTACATCCATTATTAAGTTACCCCCAATAATTTCCTGAGAGATGTTTTCCACTATATTCACCGAATCTGTCTTCCTTTATATGACTTTCTGCTGTCTTCCATGAAAGATTTTTTTTTCTAGAAATAGGATTATTCTATTTCATCAATTCAGTGTACTTTGTGTTTTTCACTTCGGTCATTTTCGGTGCAGCGTAGTCCCTGTAAATACAGGCAACTCTAAAATATGTTATATTTCTAGTTCATGCCCGGCAAACGTTTAGTGCTGCACAGAAAAGAACAGTAAGTATTTTTTTAACCAAACACCTCTCTGAGCTGTGTGGAGCAGTGGGACAACGTTTCCGACTTGACCAGTGTCACACTCAGCTGGGCAGGAACCTGTCACAGTGATTCAGTTGAATGCAAACCCGACCCCCCCTTGGTGAAAACCCAGCTTGCCATAGCTACCAAACCAATAGGATATCGAAACAATACCGTCAGCTAACTGGTTAATCTAACGTCTTTTCGTGAACAGTGTGGTACTTTTCCAATCCCCTTTGGCAATAAGGAAAGTGAAAACATGGGTGATCTTGGCAGTGACAGGGTTAATCATATGTGCCTGATGTTATTCCTATGCTTGAGCCGGCAATCGTGCGTGCATGATTTTATACATGTGCGTGACCTATTGGTCGCATGTGCATGTTACACAAGTGAGTGAAGTTATATGTTTGAGTTGTTCAAGTGCATGATGATACAGTTGTGTGTGATGTTATATGCATGTATGAGAGGTCAATTGTGACGCATTATATATATATACAGTGGGGAAAATAAGTATTTGACCCCTCGCTGATTTTGCAGGTTTGCCCACGTAGAAAGAATGCAACGATCTACAATTTTAATCGTATATACATTCTAACAGTGAGAGACAGAATCACAAAGAAAATTCCCGAAAATCACATCATATGAATTTATAAAAATTGATAACCATCTGATGAGGAAAAATAAGTATTTGACCCCCTGGCCAAACAGCATGATAATATTTTGTAGAAAAGCCATTATTGGCCAGCACAGATGTCAAACAATTTTTATAGTTGTTGACAAGGTTTGTGCACATTTTGGCAGGGATGTTGGCCCACTCCTCCCTGCAGACAGCCTCCAAATCATTCAGGTCCCGAGGCTATCGCCTTGCAACCCGAATTTTAAGCTCCCTCCAAAGATTTTCAATTGGATTCAGGTCTGGAGACTGGCTAAGCCACTCCAGACCCTTGATGTACTTCTTCTTCAGCCACTCTTTTGTTGCTTTGGCGGTGTGCTTAGGGTAGTTGTCGTGCTGAAACACCCATCCTCGACCCATGTTCAGCTCTCTCACTGAGGGAAGGAGCTGTTGGTCCAGAATTCCACGGTATATGGCCCCGTCCATCCTCCCCTCAATGCAATGGAGTTGTGCCGTCCCCTTTGCTGAAAAGCACCACTGTGCTTGATGGTGGGGATGGTGTTCTTTGGGTTGTACTCTGTGTTCTTAGCCCTCCAAACACGGCGAGTTGAGTTGAGCCCAAAAAGTTCTATTTTGGTCTCATCTGACCACATCACCTTCTTCCAGGCCTCTTCTGAGTCATCCAGGTGGTCAATGGCAAACTTCAGGCGGGCCTGTACATGCGCCTTCTTGAGCAGGGGGACCTTGCATGCGCTGCAGGATTTCAATCCATGACCGCGTAGTGTGTTACCAACTGTTTCTTTTGTAACTGTGGTCCCAGCTGCCTTCAGTTCATTAACCAGTTCCCCCCTTGTGATTCCTCACCGTTCGCATGATCAGGGACATCTCACGAGGCATGGAGGCCCAGACTGAAGGAGGTTGGCGGCAGTGTGGTACTTCTTCCATTTCCTGATAACTGCACTGACAGTTGATCTTTTCTCTCAAAGTTGCTTTCCCATTCTCTTGTAGCCCATCCCAGCCTTGTGTAGGTCAACAATCTTGTCCCTGATGTCCTTAGACAGCTCCTTGGTCTTGCCCATGGTGGAGATGTTGGAATCTGGTTGTTTGGGAGTGGGAAGGTGTCTTTTATACATGTAATGAGGTGAGGCAGGTGTATTTGATGTTAATAATTAGTTGGGATTGGGGGTACGTCTTAAAGAAAGACTAACTGGCTTGTGGGACCCAGAATACTTGCTGTTTGGTAGGGGGTCAAATACTTATTTTTCCTCATCAGATGGTTATCAATTTTTATAAATTCATATGATGTGATTTTCGGGAATTTTCTTTGTGACTTTGTTTCTCACTGTTAGAATGTATATACGATTAAAATTATAGATCATTGCATTCTTTGTAAGTGGGCAAACCTGCAAAATCAGCGAGGGGTCAAATACTTATTTTCCCCACTGTATATATAAAAAGATGTTTTGTGTTTGAAGTGTTAATCGTGTGTGCATTAAGTTTTACATGTGGGTAAGCTGTTAATCATGTGTGCTTGACGTGAAGCGTGCATGAGCTGTTAATCCTGTCTGCGTTTGTGCATGATATTATATGTGTGCTTGGTTTTTACGTATGTGTGAGCCGTTAATCACGTACGCATGATTTATCCATGACATGTGCGTGACCTATTAATCATTTGTGCATGATAAGTGTGTGTGATGATATTTATGTGTTAGCTGTTAATTGCATGAGCATATTATACCTGTAAGAGCGCTGTTAATTGCAGGTGCATGATGTATGGTCATAAGAGCTGTTATTCACGTGTGCATGATGCTGTATGTGTCCGTGTGCATGATGTTAAACGTGTGCGTAGCTGTTAATCACGTGTGCCAGGTGTTATATGAGAGCTGTTAATCGTGCGCGTGTGTTATATGTGTGTGCTGTCAATCACTTGTGCATGATGTTATAAGTTTGCATTAGTTGTGAATCGTGCGTGCATAATGTTATACACGTGTGAGCTGTTCATGGTGCACTTGTGTGTTATACGTGAGTGCATGATGTTATGCGTGTGTGAGCTGTTAATTGCGTGTGCTGTTAATTGTGTGTGTATGATGTTAAACGTGCGGGAGCAGATCAGAAACCGCTGGAAGCTGCAGAGTTTGGAGCAGCAGCAGAAGGAAGCCGAGGCCAGGGAAGAGGCCAAAGCCAAGGCCAGGGAGGAGGCTCGGAGAGCTGCAGGTACCCCCCCATACCACCTGTAGCATTTGGGCGTAAGCCACCTTTACGCGAAATGTTTATAATCAGATTTAAGCTCAATTGGAATGAAGTGTCTGCATGTAAACACCTGAATCTGAATGAAATGTTCCAGTCCAACTTGAACGTCTGAGCAGATGGAACAAGGTGGTGTAGCCATTTTGATAATGTGCAGTTCCTGTGATGATCATGTAAATGCTCAGTTGGATTGCAATTTCATTTTGACCTTCCTTCACATGATCAGTCGGCAGTAGGCGCCATGACATGAAATTCACACATGCAGACAAACATGGCAGCATCCATCAGAGACCAGTCAGCGGCCAAAACCATTTGTCTTTTAAATGTTTCCGCCGTTTTTATCTGATATCAGATGCGGAATTCCGCGGTTGGCATTACTCGGGCAGAAATGCGAGGTGCGGACAGACGCGTGTTACTGTTTACATTTTGACGAGACTCGGAATTTTTTTGCGCGATTTAAAGACAAAAAGTCATTTAACTTTGCATTCGATCGACCCCCCGCCCAATAAGTTTGCCCGTTTCCCCCGTGAACACATTTTCCGCAGGGAAAAAAATTCAGCTGTTGCCATGCCTGATGTTTTTTAATGAATGGTGGAACCAACAATATGACTAAGTTGCATCCTGATGCAAAATAGTTGAAATGTCAACAAGTTAATACGCAACACCAGCTCCTCGGAAATGTTAGGTGTAGGATAATATGCATGACGGATGTATTTTGATTGTGCGCATAATGTCTGAAACATTTTTACCCACAAAATTGGCAAAAAAGGGCTGAAAAAACAATATATAAGAGAAAAGAAAGAAAGAACATTTGGTAATTAGTTACAAGTAATTAACTGGCATCAGGTGTGTAACATGATTGGCTATAAAAGGGATGTCTTAGAGAGGCTGAGTCTCTCAGACGTAAAGAGGCTCTCAAACTGTGAAAACTTGCGAAAAAAAATAGTGGAATATTTTAAAAACAATGTTCCTCAACGTCAAAAAGCAAAGGCTTTGAAGGTCTCATCATCGACGGTGCATAACATAATCAAAAGATTCCGAGAAACTGGAAAAGTGTCTGTGCATAAGGTACAAGGCTGAAGACCTTTACTGGATGCCCGTGATTTTCGGTCCCTCAGATACCACTGCATCACTCATTGGCATGATTCTGTCATTGATATTACTAAATGGGCCCAGGACTACTTCAAGAAACCACTGTCTGTAAACACAGTCTGCCATGCCACCCACAGATGCCACCTAAAAGTCTATCATGCAAAAGGAAGCCATTGTTGACCATGATCCAGAAGCGCGGTCGTGTTCTGCGGGCCAAGGCTCATTTAAAATGGACTGTAGCAATGTGTCCTGTGGTCAGATGAGTCCAAATTTGACATTGTTGTTGGAAATCATGGGCTTCATATCCTCCGGGGGAAAGAGGAGAAAGACCACCCCTCCTGTTATCAACATTCAGTTCAAAAGCCAGCATCTCTGATGGTATGGGGATGCATTAGTGCATATGGTGTGGGACACTTGCATGTTTTAAAAAGCACCACGAATGCTGAAAGGTATATAAAGGTTTTAGAGCAACATATGCTGCCCTCCAGATGACATCTATTCTAGGGAAGGCCTTGTGTATGTCAGCAGGACAATGCAAAACCACATACTGCAGCTATTAAAGCAGCATGGCTTTGTAGAAGAAGAGTCCATTTGCTGAACTGGCCTGCCTGCAGTCCTGATCTTTCACCAATTGGGAACATTTGGCATGTGATTAAACGAAAAGTCCGTCAAAGGAGACCCAAAACTCTCCAGCTGCTGGAAGCCTGTATGAAACAAGAGTTGGATCAAATTCCAGTGGCTAAACTCAAGAAACTTGTCTCCTCAATGCCCAGATGCCTCCATTCCGTGTTAAAAAGAAGAGGTTGATGCTACAACATGGTAAACGGGCCCCTGTCCCAAATTTTTTGAGACCTGTAGCAGCCATCAAATTTGAAATGAGCTGATTTTGTGGATAAAATTGTAAGATTTCTCAGTTTCAACATTTGCTCTGTTCTATTGCGAATAAAATACTTGCCGATGTGATTGCACATTTTGATTCACATTGCATTTTGATTTTATTCACAATTTACACTTTGTCCCAACTATTTCGGATTTGGGATTGTAGGAAATTTGAGCTACAGAAATTAAAAGTACCAGTATCATGAAATTTGCCAACAGTATCATTTGCGTGACTCGGGTGACGTAATTGAGGTAGTTTTTGTCTGGACGCTATTTGATCTATTACAAATATCAACTACTCCTTCAAGAAGTGATTTTTTTTTTCATAAATGGACAATTAGTATAATTGAAAGTGACTTTCATGACTGTATTTTGAGGACTTTTCAAATTTAAGGAATCATGATTTTAAGCTCAACTCTTAATCATACTGGAGGTCCTGGCCCATCAATTGTAGCTGGCTAGGAAGTGGTTGATGCGATCTTTGGTAGAAAATTCCTTTATCTTTAAGAGTTATCATTTGTCTAAATGCAGACTATTTGAGTTCAGCAAAGTTTCACTGGCTGTGTACAGTGTCAGTGGAGCGGTTGCTCTGAAATTTTGGATTTATGCCACTCAGATATTTCTCTTATGTAATATAAGATGTGCATATTTCTGATTTTCATTATGACGTATCCCTTTACACGGAGTGGCTGTTGTCTATGTATTATCCCCTCTATGTCTTCCCTGAAAGTACTGTAAACATTCATGTTACTTTGAAGTAGTAATATTTTGGCCTTGTGGACACTGAGCACAAGTCGCTGTGATTTTAGCATTTACGGTCTGTTCTCTTTTCAGGAGAGCGGAAGAAGGTTCAGCAAACATATCAGGAATCTCTGCAGGATGTCCTGACCGTCCGACAGCAGGCCCTGGTAAATTCTGTCCAGTAAACGCACTGCATTAAACAAGGCTGTTAATTAGTAATACTGTTTGTATGAACAGTCACTGGATTGGAACCTTCTTTTTTCACTTCTTCAATCAGGGAGCAAAGAAGCGAGAGAGGATACCCAGTGAACTTCCAGAGCAGACCCCAAAACCTAAAGCGAAACAACACAAGGCTGAAGAGAAGCCTCCTCATCGTCCTTCTCCTAAAGCTGACTTCAAGCCTTTTGACTACAGCCAGTCAGACTTGAAAGTGTTTGCAGGTATGAGCAAACCCACCCTCTACAATGAGGTTTTGAGATTTTGTGGGGATTTCATTCACCAGCCAGATAAAAGATTTCATGGTGACTCCAATTTCAAAGTCATATAATCAAATGCGATTCCCTAGTGGCACATCGGTCTTAGCATGTGCTTCATAAAGGCTGTGTCCTTCCCACGGTGGCCGGGGTTTGATTTCGGCTCAGGCCTTTTGCCACTTGTCTTTTCCACTCTTCTCCCCATCTTTACTAGCTCTCTCTACTGCATAACTATCTCATAAAGGAGAAAATCCCAAAAAATCATCTTTAAAAATGTAACCGAATTCATGCTTATGCTTCCAATCACTGTAAAAGTGTTGCTGATGAGTTTATGTAAGCCTTCAATTTTTTTTTTTTTTTTTTAAATTTTTTTTTAAAGTCTTTCAAAACAACCCTACAAGATGATGTTTATGAATACAATGTGTTTGCGGGTATGAATATTATCCTACTTTTATTGTGAGGTTTGTAAATATTCGTTGATATTTATAAAAATGTAACCAAAATTAATGCCTATGTTTCCAATTGCTGTCAAAATATTACTGATTAGCTAATGTAGGCCTGTGAATTTTTAGGTTGCCAGCCATAGGCCAGTAACCTATTGTCGTCACTCTGCTTCCGGCGGCATCGTTGGCGTCGTCTGTTTAAAGCCATATCTCAAAAATGGTATGATGAATTTTTTTTTTTTTATTTGGGGATGTGATCAAATCGGTCATCAAGTTAATGCCCGAGCAAAAATTTTTTTTGATTGAATCGTTTAGACTTGGCGGCCATTTTTATGACGAAAATGGCCATTTTTGGCACTTGCGTGCCATTTTCCCAAAAAGTGTATGATGAATTTTTTTTAATCGCTGCAATGGAATCAGTATCATGACCTGCTTCAACGGTGTAAATGGCGTTTTGATTGAATCGCTCCTTCATAGCGCCACCTAGGCAACGTGTCTAAAGTTCATCATTTTTCGGGGTGTTTTGCACTGTAACTCTCATAATATAGCATTAGGTATGTATGTATAGGTAATCAGGTATGCTGAACATTGTGAGTCAGTCAACTTTGACCTTGGGCCTCAAGGTCAAATGGAAAAAATGTGCTATAACTCTCTTAATATAGCATTTAGAGCTTAGGCATGTATGAGGCACCTATAGGGAATCAGGTATGCCAAACATTGTGAGTCAGTCACATTTGACCTTGGGCCTCAAGGTCCAGGCCAGATGGCAAAAATGTATTATAACAGCTTAATGTGGCATTTAGAGCTTAGGTATGTGTGAGGCACCTATAGGGAATCATGTTAGCCAAACATTCTCGGCAAGTTGAATATAACATTGGGCGTCAAGATCAAATGGCAAAAATTGCTATAACTTGCTGAATATGGCAATTGGAGCTCAGGTATGTTTGGGGTTTCTACAGGAAACCATGCATGCTGAACATTCTTAGGCAGTCAGTCAAATTTGATGTTGGGCCTCAAGGTCAAGGTTATATGACAAAAGTGGCCCATATTTGTTTATGGTTTGCAGAGCTTAGGTGCTGTGGCGCTTGAAAGTTTGTGAACCCTTTAGAATTTTCTAGATTTCTGCATAAATATAACTGAAAACATCATCAGATTTTCACACAAGTCCTAAAAGTAGATGAATACAACCCAGTTAAACAAATGAGACAAAAATATTATACCTGGTAATTTATTTATTGAGGAAAATGATCCAATATTACATATCTGTGAGTGGCACAAGTATGTGAACCTTTACTTTCAGTATCTGGTGTGACCCCCCCCTTGTGCAGCAATAACTGCAACTAAATGTTCCCGGTAACTGTTGATCAGCCCTGCACATCGGCTTGGAGGAATTTTCGCCCATTCCTTCATACAGAACAGCTTCAACTCTGGGATGTTAGTGGGTTTCCTCACATGAACTGCTTGCTTCAGGTCCTTCCACAATATTTCGATTGGATTAAGGTCAGGACTTTGACTTGGCCATTCCAGAAAATTAACTTTATTCTTCTTTAACCATTCTTTGGTAGAACGACTTGTGTGCTTAGGGTCGTTGTCTTGTTGCATGACCCACCTTCTAATGAGATTTAGTTCATGGACAGATTTCCTGATATTTTCCTTTAGAATTCGCTGGTATATTTCAGAATTTATTGTTCTATCAATGATGGCAAGCCGAACTGGCCCAGATGCAGCAAAACAGGCCCAAACCATGATACTACCACCACCATGTTTCACAGATGGGATAAGGTTCTTATGCTGGCATGCAGTGTTTTCTTTTCTCCAAACATAACACTTCTCATTTAAACCAAAAAAGTTCTATTTTGGTCTCATCTGTCCACAAAACATTTTTCCAATAGCCTTCTGTCTTGTCCACGTGATTTAGCAAACTGCAGACGAGCAGCAATGTTCTTTATGGAGAGCAGTGGCTTTCTCCTTGCAACCCTGCCATGCACACCATTGTTGTTCAGTGTTCTGCTGATGGTGGACTCATGAACATCAACATTAGCCAATGTGAGAGAGGCTTTCATTTGCTTAGAATTTACCCTGGGGTCCTTTGTGACCTTGTCAACTATTACATGCCTGGCTCTTGGAGTGATCTTTGTTGGAAAACCACTCCTGGGGAGGGTAACAATGGTCTTGAATTTCCTCCATTTGTACACAATCTGTCTGACTGTGGATTGGTGGAGTCCAAACTCTTTAGAGATGGTTTTGTAACCTTTTCCTGCCTGATGAGCATCAACAGCGCTTTTTCTGTGATCCTCAGAAATCTCCTTTGTTCGTGCCATGATAAAATTCCACAAACGTGTTGTGAAGATCAGACTTTGATAGATCCCTGTCCTTTATATAAAACGGGGTGCCCACTCACACCTGATTGTCATCCCATTGATTGAAAACACCTGACTCTAATTTCACCTTCAAATGAATTACTAATCCTAGAGGTTCACATACTTTTGCCCCTCATAAATATGTAATATTGGATTTTCCTCAATAAATAAATGACCAAGTATAATATTTTTGGCTCATTTGTTTAAGTGGGTTTTCTTTATCTACTTTTAGGACTTGTGTGAAAATCTGATGATGTTTTGGGTCATATTTATGCAGAAATATAGAAAATTTTAAAGGGTTCACAAACTTTCAAGTGCCACTGTATGTATCGGGCACAAATAGCAAATCATGTATCCTGGTTGTTGTCGATATATTGGACTTGACATTTGACCAACAAGGTCCAGGTAATGACAAAACGGCCTAAAAGTCCTTTAATGTTGGCTTTAAATTTTCGGCATGTATTGGATATGAATGACGAATCATGTTATGCTGATCAAACACCCCATATTGGATTTGACTTGATTTGGTCTTCAAGGTCAAGGTCACGTGACAAAATCAATATTTATATCCTTGTTTAATAATGTCTGTAGAAATTAGTATGTATTGGGCACTCGCCTATATAAAATTCAGTTTTTTTCCGGGCATTGTAACCGCATGATCGACCTTTTTTCACGATCAATTGCGGCAAAAAAAAAAACTGGTCAAAACCCATTTTTGGATGTTTGTTCCTATTAGCATCACGGAATAGAAAGAATAATACTAAATAGACCCACTCGGTGGCAGTGTTGTGTAAAACAAGTCATTGCCTGAAAGCAGAGCAACATCCAGAAGTAGTGAGAAGATGGCGCACTTCACAAAATGACAGCAGACAGTGAAAGTTCAGGTTAGATAAAAAAACTAATCGGATTTCAGGATGTAGACTTCTTAAAGATTATATTTTTGCTAAATGACAGAAATGTTGGTGTCTGTCACTCATGAAGAAGTGTGACTGCTCAGTCGAGTTGCCTGATAATGGTAACTAAAACCCCTTTCTCACTGAGCTGCATTGGCCCACGGAAGTGTGTGGATGAAACGGTTCTCTTCTTTCGCAAAGAAGAATTGATTCAAAGAACCTTGAATTGATTCACAGTGGTACGGGACCATTCGCCATCACCGCCGAAATTCGCAAAAAAAATTAAACTGGTTTAATTTTTTTCACAGATGTCCAAGCTGGAGCTTTTTAATGCCAATATGGTGTGGACAACGTGTTGCTTTTGCAAGAATTCGTGTTGGCTCGCTGTTGAATTCGTGGACTGATGCTTGTTACTTTTCTCCTGTTGGACCTGTAACTGCCAGCAACCTTCAGGGCCCTTGACACTCTAGTTTAAAAAGACATTATAACCAACTCATTAAATTATTACGTTTCCAAAAATAATTTGTTTGCGGGTATGGGTATTACCCAACTTTGACAGTGAGGTTAATATTTAGAATCTGATGCAAAATGAATGTGCTGTAATTTCTACAGGGCTCACAAGCTATATATGGACATAAATGTCCTTCAAAAGTGCCAAATTTCAGCTGAAATTTGAGGATGTTCACATCTACATGGAGTGAAGGTGTCCAGGCTCTTAAAATTGTCAATGTCTGAAACCTGCATTGTAGACACACAGATGATTTTTTTTAGGACCCCAATTCTGCGGATTTGCTGTTCTTTCTTGTAACAAAATTAACTTTGTATAGGCGAATCATAAATCCACTACTTTTGCTTCAGCTGATTGCATTTATGCTGCTGAGCTTTGATTGGTTATGGCATTCTTTCAGGAGGAAAGGCCAAGGATAATATGCAGTTTGATCCAAATCGACAATCCTCGGCACCGAAGCAAAAGGTATTTCAATCAAAAATTGTACTTTTCAGCTCAATGTGACCACACATATAAAAGAATGTAATGTAAGAATGTATTCTTTGACAAATCTCGCATTGGTTCAATACAAATGCTGTTTTTTATGTCGAGTAGAAGAATCCAAAGGGGCCAAAAATGAACTCTACAGCAGGAAACAAAAGCATGTCTTATTTGGCTGGCAAGTCTGAGAGGTAACGACCTTATAAATTGTGCAGCTCTTCAAGTGCGCATATTGGAGAGATCTTCATTTTAAATTGTCTCTGAATTGTCTTTGTCAATTTCTCATGTTTTTCTTTTTTTTTTTACAGGGGGTTTAGACATAATTGGCCCAAAAGATAGATCACCATACTACTCATCTTACCACGTTCATCAGCGAAACACGTCAATTTCTTGGACATTTTTTCTTTTTTTGTTCCTTTTTTTGTACCCATCACAGAGCACGTACTATGTTCACCCAAATATTTTAATTGTGGTAGAATCCACCAACAGCTGTGCAATGTCATTTTTAAATGATGTCCAACTATTTTGTCTTTTCTTGCTTATTAGAAATAGATATAATAAACTAAGTGTTTGCTTATCAAGTGTGTGTGTTCCTGCATTTTCCCTTTAGATTAATTGTAGTATACAGTAGCTGTTGTATTTTTCGGTGGAACTGAATCTGGATGAAGGCTTATCGTGCCTCCTCTCCTTTTACTTGTAGGTTATCGATCTGTGGCATAGGAAGAAACAACCTCACTTTTCAGAATATCACCCTGAATGATCTGTAGGTCAGCAAACCACTTATAAAATGATAAAGTAGTCCTACAGGCTTTAAAAAAAAAAAAAAAAAAAAAAACTGTTGTGTTTGAAGGATTTCAGTTTATCAACTGATTTTTGTTTCATTAGATGCAGGACGCATGTGCGTATTTATTATATCATAATAGATGTGAAGGTAAAATAAACATGTTAATCACAGTTTGTTTAAACTTTAACTTGAATAATAGCAATACTGGCAGATTTGAAACAAGTTCCTTAAAGCATGGCTCCCACCGTGGGCCAAATAACTAGTATTAGTCGACTTACTACACTGGAATTTTGCTGGTTGCAATATATTTTTCCACTCCCTGCCAAAATCCAACTCCTCTCTCATGAACATGCTTTCACTATTCACTGCAGCCGATTTCGGTGGCATGAACGGTGACAAGGACTGCTTTTATTATGTGATGCAAACACAATAATTCAAATGAATAGGCAAATAAATAATTCACGATCTCTCCAACCTATTGGCGGGCTATTTGTACCGTTTTTTTACCTGAGGCCAAAGTAAGGGTATTCTTCGCAAGGGTATTGCGAAGACCTTGTGTCAGTCTGTCTCTGTCTGTCTGTGTAGACAATAACTCCTTCCCTGGTATTCTCAGGGTAATGAAATTCAGAGGGACTGTTCTTGGGACATATAGCTTGGACAAGTTCGAAGATGGGTAATCTTGACCTACTTTAAGGGGTCAAAAGGTCACATTCTTTGGAAACACTGTTTTCTTGATTACATCCACTATTTGTGTTGTCGCCGCGTAAAATTTGCAGCGTGTATGTTCTGGATAATCAGCTTGCAGAACATTCAAGGTGGATGACCTTAACTTGGTTAATGGGGTCAAAAGGTCACATTGTTTCTGAACAGTGTTAATTTCATTACGCCTTTGCACTACCATGAGATTCTTTGGTGTAGCTATGTCAAATTCATAAGGTGAACTTACTGGATAATCAAGTTGGAGGACATGGAAGCTACATGGCCTTCACCTCCTTTAAATACCCTCTAACAGAGATTTCATGTAGCAACATTATTAACCAAACTGTTCAGTCACCTTCAACATAACATCAAATTTTGATGACTGCGCATCATGTCAGACTTCATATTCTGAATGCCAAACGATGTTAAGTCCCAGCTGCCCTGTTCCACACTTTCCATATAACCTGCCACGTCCTAGATGAAATTGGACAATAACCTCTGTCTTACTTTTCGCTCTTTAAACTTTTCTCAAGCCTGAAAGTATTAAACGCATTGTGTTACATAGGCATACATTAAAAAAACCCTTTTATATGTTGTCATTCCTTGTCTTATGTTCATACAGCCAAGTGTGCTTTAGCATTGTGTTCCTTGTATATCATGCTATACTGACGGCAATTCTATCATAGCAAACATGACTTCCGTGGTGGAATTCAAGCATCCATGAAATTAAGCTTATTCAACTAAAGGTATCGCTTTTGCATATTTAACGAAATAAACCAAATTGATATGTTTGAATGACGGATGCGACATTACAAAGGGGAAAAACCCAAAACTGTTATAAAGTGACAGAATTTAACAGTTATATCAACGCATTGTTTCCTGGTTATTTTAACTGTAGGTGGAGCCATGTGCGCATTTAACTGTGCTTTACACTTGACCTACACAAAACTTTGGTGTAAACTTTAACTGTAATTTTATAAGTAACTGGCAAAAAAAAGGTACATGTTTATAACAGTGCATGTATCAAATTTTATGCCGACAGCCATTAAAGGAAATCATCAGCCAATAAACAGTGGTGTGCAAAATGTCAGAAAGCCTTGCCTCTACAGTCTGGTGCTGTTGCAGCTCTATTTTACATTGTGGTTTGTGAATCGGGGGTCGTCTTCTGCTTCCAATGAGGATATATGGGTCATTGGAATTTTGACCAGGGGAAATACTCATTCTCACATAGTTTAACTGCCCTCTGCATGTCTTAACTCTCACCTGTAATGTTCAGCGATTTAGTCCACAGTTCCCCAGAAAAGAGTAAGTGGTTACCGTCTCAAAACTGGTATTTATTAAGGAACACACAACCTGGCTCCCAAAGCAATTGAATGCATCTGGATGGGTTTATGTTCCCTCACGATGTTCCATATTTCAAGAGGATAGTGCATCCATGCACACAGCTAAAAACATAAAACGTTCTGAGGACATTGGCCGAAGTCAAATGTCATGGCCAGCACAATCACTTGATCCAAACTTACAGGTACTACTCGGAAAATTACAATACCGTATAAAAGTCGGTTTATTTTGGCAATTCAACATAAAAGGTAAAACTAATATATTTTATTGACTCATTACATGCAAAGTGAGATATCTCAAGCAATTGTTTGTTGTAATTTTGGTGATTATGATTTACAGCTCATTAAAACCTCAAATACAAAAATTCAGAAAATTAGAATATTGTGAATATAACCAATATTGTGTGTGAAACAACACACAGGCGGATGCTGGACATGGGCTTTAAATGTCGAATTCCTGTTGTCAAGCCACTCCTCAACTGCAAGCAACGCCAGAGGCACCTTCGCTGGGCTAAAGAAAAGAAGAACTGGTCTGTTTCCCAGTGGTCCAAAGTCCTCTTTTCTGATGAGAGCAAATTTTGCATCTCATTTGGCAACAAAGGTCCAAGAGTCTGGAAGAAGACTGGAGAGGCGCATGATGGAAAATGCATGAAGTCCAGTGTTAAGTTTCCCCAGTCTCTGATGACTGGGGGAGCCATGTCAGCTGCTGTTGTTGGTTCCCTGTGCTTTCTCAAGTCCAGAGTAAACGCAGCAGTCTACCAGAACATTTTAGAGCACTTCATGCTTGCTTCAACGAACCAGCTTTATGGGGATGCAGACTTCATCTTCCAGCAGGACTTGGCACCTGCCCACGCTGCCAAAAGTACCAAATCCTGGTTCAACAACCATGGGATTACTGTGCTTGATTGGCCCGCAATCTCACCTGACCTGAACCGCATAGAAAATCTATGGGGCATTGTCAAGAGAAAGGTGAACGAAAAGAGACCAAACAATAAAGAAGAGTTCAAGGCCATGATTGAAGCATGCTGGTCTTCGATAACAGCTGAGAAATGCCACAGGCTGGTAGAATTCATGCCACGCCGGATTGAAGCAGTCATTCGTGCAAAAGGGGCCTTAATTAAGTACTAATTACAGATGCAAGATTTTCCTTTCAGAGGCCCAACATTTTTGTATTTAAAATCCTTTAGTATTTATTTATTTATTTATTTTAAATCGATTTCATGTAATATTGTAATTTTCTGAGTTTTTTAATCTGAGGTTTTCTTGAGCTGAAAGTCCTAATCAGCCAAATCAAAACAAATAAAAGCTTGAAATATATATTTATTTGCAAGTTATTTGTCCATATAATATGTAGGTTTCACCTTTTAAGTTGAATTACAGAAATACATGAACTTTTTGAGAATATTCTAATTTTCTGGGTAGTACCTGTAATTTAAACCTCTATGGTCAAAACCTCTAAGTTCAGGAGTGCAAAGCGCCTACTTGATCTCTTCCTCCTCCTTCATCCGTAAAAACCGTGGGCTGTCTTGAAATAATGGGCCAAAATCCCACCTGACACAGTACAAAATCTTACTCAAAATTTTGAAGGCAAAGGTGGGCCTACTATTGACACTAAACATCATTTTATGCAAGGCTCTCTGATATTTTCCACACCACTGTTGATTGGCTGAGATATTTATTTTTATCATTTATTTGCGTATTCATTTGAATTATCGTGTTTGCATCACATAGTAAAAGCAATCCTTGTCAAAAGCAGTTCTTAAGGCCGTTTATGCCACCGAAGTCGGCTGCAGTGTATAGCGAAAGCGCTTTCACGACAGGGAGAGTGGGATTTTCGCGGGTAGTGGAAAAATGGCGCAACACTTGTTTGGGAGGGCTGGTGAGGATGCCAACTCATGTTTCCACCAATTATCTTTTTCCGGACTAAATTAGCCAGCTAATTGGCTCCGGAAGCGAACAGGTTTGCTTATATATTGCACTACGGACACGTAGGCTACTGTATTGTTTCAGGGGACGTGAAATCCCTAGAGGCCATTCGTGAGCTTTTCGAGATATACTGCTAAAATGTAAGATTTCGTAAACGTAAAAAGCAACTAAAGGCGTGAAATTGGCGTGAACGCCTCGGTCGCACTCATCCGAAATAGCCCAACAGCTATAACTTGAAAGATACGAGATTTTATGCCAACTCCCTCTTCATACTGTGGGTGCATCTCAAAACAGGCTGCATACTACGAAGGCAGCATATTGAGGGGTCGCCGAACTGACATGACGTCATTTCGTCTCCGTTATACAGCTTTTGGTTTAAGCGAGTCGTCTCTAGTTTCCCTAACCCGAAATCTAGCCCCAAACCTAACCCTAACCCTAAATTTAAACTTATCCTTGAGCCTAAATGTTTTTAGGCCAATGGAAATGAAAGACGATCCCCAAAAATGCAGCCTTCTTAAGACGCAGTCTATGAGATGGGGTGATAGTAAAAATGCATCCGAATTCATGCCTACTTTGACAGTTGCATTAAAAGAGTAACCAACTAGCAAGTGTAAGCCTTTGATATTTTCACAAGACACTGGAACCAACTCGTTACATGATTGTTTCCGTGAATGATCTGTTCGCAGGAAGACCTTTTAAAATGCATGTGCGGCTGTTGGAGAAGAGAAATCGGTAATCCTGCGCTATCTTACCACTCGCTCGTTTTGATCCGTGGGATTTAAATTTCCTCCTGCTTTCACGTGGACCCCTGATGTATGAGTGCAATCTAACTAGATTAGCGACTCCGATTAAATCTTACTGTGCATTGGCCGGTTCCGTGATAGCCGTGCTGTTATAGGTTTCTCGTTCGCGGGATAAAACGTCGTATAGTTTGAATGAAACGTAGAGGTACGCCCGAATGTCTATTCGTGGCATTGAGGGTTTCGTGGACACACGGTACTTTGGGTTGGCCCCTTTACAGTGATTTCACTGCATGCTCAGCCAGTTATTTAGCTAGCCGGCAAGCCTGCTTGCTCGCTGTTATTTGCTGAATACAAAGTTGTTTCGAGCCAATTAATCTACTGCTGGCTAAGTCGTAAACCATGGATAGCATAAAAGACGGCTGGTTCACCGAAATGTGTACCCTGTGGCCTGGGCAAGCAATGAGTCTTCAAGTAGAAGAGGTCCTGTACCATAAAAAATCGAAATTCCAGGATGTCATGGTTTTTAAAAGGTCAGTTAATTTTTATTATAAATGTGACTGTGGTCGAAGAACAAATGAACTTTGTAAAGTAACATTAAGTTACGAATTTAATTGTTATTCGTTCCGGTTTTTGACGGTCCTCTTTCCCTGAGCATCGGAGCTTTAGCTAACGTTAGACCTTAATGGTTACATTTGCCATTAATACGGGTCTTGTTTGAAATGAAACTTTGCAGCATCTGAATGGATGTCTGGAATCTCGCATGAATCGGCAAGTTTTTTTTTCTTCAAGAGAACAATTAATTTGCAGGCTATTCAAGATAGGCGTATGACGTTTGGCAATTGGCTAGCTAATGCAGTTATAGCAGGGATGGAAGTCTCTCAGGCTAACGTTAGCTACCAAGCTAATTTAGCATCATGGAAACGCCGGTGCGAAGAATGAGGCTTTTTTCGTGCCTCGGTTTTCTCCCTAGTTAATATATTAATGTCAGCCTCGCTAACGAATTACAGTTTACCGTCGGCGACTTGCAGGTATCGCTGGGTAGTTTGCCATTGCTATGACCCCGCTAGCTAATTTTGACTGACTCGTTTAAACATGGCTTAACTAGTTAGCAAGCTAGAATACTTCTTTGCGTAGCCGGACCATGGGGCTGACCATGGTGGCTTACGGACAGTGATGACTCAATCACTAGCTAATGCTAATAGTATGGGGCACCGCTAGGTAACGTTACACCGACTAACCTTAATAAATGCTTCTTGAATTCTGCGACTGATTGAAGAAGATTTAAGTTATTTCAAAGCAATGTAGGAAATATTTTTAAAAGACGTGAAGTTCATTGGCTTGTCAGTGAGTTACTAGCTAGCTAGCTTTGGGTAATTTGTATGACTGAAGGGCAGATTGTGGCAGAAATTCGAAGCTATCGAAAAAGTTCCGGGCTCCGGAGAAGATCCAGTACGCGTTGTTTCCTAATGCAGTTCACACAAAGCGCTACTTGACATTACTTTGATCTTTATTTAGATAAGCTGAGGTTAAAATTGTTTCATTATCTCTCGCGTGTTGAAATAAACATTTTTATTTTTCATCTTCCTCAGTAAAACCTATGGGAATGTTCTGGTTTTGGATGGCGTCATCCAGTGTACGGAACGGGATGAGTTTTCCTATCAAGAAATGATTGCCAATCTTCCCCTGTGCTGCCACCCCAGCCCTAAAAAGGTACCGAATTTCACTTGCGGAGTTAAATGAAGTAAAATGCCGGATGGATCAGAGAATGGTGATATTTGTGCACCCGCCGATGGCGACACCCATAATGGGTCTACTAACTTCTCTATTCCCTGTTGTTTAACTACATTTTTTCTCTCCCTCCCCGCACACTGTCTTCAGAGAATTCATAACTTCTCCTTAAGTTTATATAGTTTTGTGTCTGTCCTGTTGTGCCTTGCTTGTTGGTTGTTTTTGAGCTGCTTTATTGAAATGGGAGGTGCTCCCTCTCCTCAGGTTTTGATAATTGGGGGAGGAGATGGAGGAGTCCTAAGAGAGGTGGTGAAGCATCCCAATGTGGAGTCTGTGGTCCTGTGTGAAATTGATGAGGTACAGATATGCATTGTGATAGAATGCTGTTAGATGCTTTAAAAAAATGCACGCTGCTTCTTTGTTTCCATGGTTATCTCTGTATTCACATGCATGCCATGCCATATTTTCTCCAAGATTGTGTTTCTTTTTTCAGGATGTTATTAATGTGTCAAAGAAGTACCTTCCTGGGATGGCAAAAGGCTTCTTCAGCCCAAAACTGACTCTGCATGTCGGAGATGGCTTCCAGTTCATGGAATTGAATCAGGATCGTTTTGATGTCATCATTACCGACTCCTCTGACCCAGTGGGTAAGAAAATAGACCTAAGGTATGCTTTTTCAGAAAGGTGGACCCTCGTGTGGTCCCAAAAGCGATGGTCCAGATAGAGTATTGTGTGGTTAAGTCAGTTGGCTACAGTTCATCTGTAATTTTTCCAGTGAGTGGATTTTTTTTTTTTTTTTTAGTTGACAGGTTCATTTTTATTGTCAAAATACCAGAATTCCATTTGAGACAAAGCTGTTTAACCATGTTCTGCTTTTCTGTTGTAAAGATAAACCTGTGATGGCCTATTTTAAACAAAAACATTTGAAGATTAAGACAAAGATTTTAAACTCGTACCTGTACCCTATTTATCATTCAGAGTTCTGTGCCTGAATTGGAGGGTAGCATATCTGCATCTTTCTGGCTTCTTGTCAGTCATGAAACTTGAGTGTTTGACAGGAATGGAGCACCAGACATGCTCCTGTCGCCACTGGTATAAAATCGCATACAAAGAGCAATTTAGGAGCGCAGAGCTACTCTGCTCTGTTTACAGTACATCTTTTGGTTTTGGGAAAGAGCATTGTAGCACATCAGGCTCTTATTTTTTTTTTGTGTTGCGGATGGATGGTTTTGCAGGCCCTGCTGAGAGTCTGTTTAAGGAGTCGTATTACCGGCTCATGAGGAATGCCCTGCGAGATGGTGGGATTCTCTGTTGCCAAGGTGATGTGTCATTTGATGTAAAATTGCTAAGTGCGATGCTGTATTCTCCAGGCATAGAGAGCCGCAGCCCCATAGTTATTTTGTAAGCATGTCTGTTTGCATTTCTTTACTTCTGGTTCCATTGCTGTAGTATCTGAAAAATGAATGGGATTTTCAAAAATGGCAAAAGCAAGGTTAGTGATTAAGATTGTTGCCAGAGGTTATGTCTGTTTGTTTAGGGGTCTTCGGGGTGAAGTGTAGAAATAACCATAATAATGTAAAAAATAAACACTCAAAATGATTTTAACCTCATAAAATGTAGTATTTTGATAGATTTACATGGTTGCCATGGAAACGGCACTTCAGTGACAAAATCAGAAAATATTTTGTGGCACTGATATTTCAATAACCCATGGTCAGATTTTACTCAAATTAATCTCATATGAAAGGTTTAAGATAGTTCTATGAAATGACATAGGATTTTTTTGTTTAGAACATTTATGAATAATTAATAAGCTTTGTTGTGTAACCATAAAGAAAATCACTATCAAATTGCTTCATTTTCAAAATTAACCACCTAGGGATAGAAATAGATCTCCAACAGATTGACTTGAAATTTGGACTGAAGTACAATCAGATGAATATTAATGATTTTATGATTGCCACAAGGTTGAAAATCAGTCAAAATTGTCATTTTCAGTCATTTGTATTTAAAGTCACAAGTAACAATTGAGGCAGAGGAAAAACTATAGATTCTTGGTGTGAAATTTTGGGGGGGGGCGGGAGTTGAATGTTTACCCTGAAGACCCCTTAAGTATGATAATAACCTTGCAACCACGTGACATTGGAATTCCATCTTCATAAAATACATTTATTGTCAACAATGTGCTGCGTCATGAGAAATTTGAACGAAGTTTGAACAAACTGATGTGAGATGGGTGGGTGTTGTAGTTCCATATTACTTCAACCTGAGCATGTTAATGGCTACATTCGCCTTTTAGGGTCTCAAAGCCTTGAATTTTTGAAAAACTTTGGCATATTCTACCTAATAATCACTTAAAAACAAAATAGTACTGCAGTCCACACGCTAATTTAATCAAGGACCTCATTTTTGAAAACCCTTTTCATTTTTACCTCAATCAGCGGGGCAAGATATTGTAATCAGTGTGGTTTGTTTGTTTGGTTGTCAGTCTGTCTGTCACCTATCTCCCATCTAGACCGTTACACTGATTGACTTAACTTTTAGAGTAGGTGGGCAATGGTCTGTAGATTATCTGATATAATTTTGGGGGTGATCGCTTGAGGTCTGTTGTAAAATTGAGTCTTTATCAAAAGCAATCCTTGTCTCATCTCGACGTGTCATATAGTGGTGCTGCCGGACGAAGTATAGATGTTGAATGCAAAAAGAGACTTGGAATCCTTTTTGACAGCAGTTTAAAATGAACCCTTACCTGTAGCCTCAAATGAGGATACCAAAAGCTTCCTTTTGCGTTTATATCAGCTCTTGGTCTGATAGCATTACTATATGACGACTCGGAATGAGAATATATTGCAAAAGCACTAAAATAAGTGCTGGCGGGCGAGGTTTGTCTTGTCTGGCAAGACTTGTTTACATAGATACTGTACCGTTTGAACCAGAACTGAAATAATGCCTGCAAATTTCTGTCACACGGTGACTCTATTGCCAAAAGGTTTGAAATGGCAAGCATAATTTTTATCATGTCGGCCAGGATGAATTTGCCATTATTATTATTATTATTATTATTATTATTATTATTATTATTTATTATTATATATATTTTTTGCTTTTTGATGAACAGAGTAGATTGATGTTTTTCAGATTTAAGTCACCATGGAAGACTGGATGTAGCTCATTGGAAAACAGTAGAACACAACACAGGAAAGCAAAAGAAGTGACGTTAGTCTTGTGACCTGTGCAGGAGAGTGTCAGTGGCTTCATCTGGAGCTGATCAAAGAGATGCGTAGCTTCTGCAAGACCCTGTTCCCTGTGGTGGACTATGCCTACTGTACCATCCCCACCTACCCCAGCGGGCAGATCGGCTTCATGCTGTGTAGTAAAAATCCCGTGAGTGACAGCCTTGTGTTTTCAGATTTACCTTTGGAGCGTTGGCAGTCTGCCACCACGTGTTCTGTGTTTCTCCAATATCTGCTGCAAGGTTCTGTCTCATCTGCTGTTCTATATGTTTATCTGTCTAGGCAACAGATTTCAGGAGACCAGAGCGAGAGCTACCGAGGGATCAGGTGGAGACGATGAACCTGAAATACTATAACTCGGATGTACACAGAGCCGCTTTTATCCTGCCAGAGTTTGCCAGAAAGGTGAGTGTTTTGGTGTGATGGCTTTCAGGTTGCATTTCCTGGCTAAATAAAAATCACCCACACCTTTTTTTTCCCTTTTTACCTCCTCTCTTTGCAGGTTCTCAGTGAAGTGTAAATAGCTGAAGGAGCTGGTGTACTCCTCACAGGCATGGAGTGCTGCCCTAGCACTCCCCCTTACAGCGGCTGCTCTGGAGTTCTCCTCCAGTCTCTCTCTCTGCCCCCATCCTGCTAACTGGAAAAGGGTTCTGCTAAAGTTGGGCTCTGATGGGGCGCCTAAGACTCAGTGCATTTGAGAAAGCTAGAAGATAAAATACTTCCTTCCAGTCTTACATTTTTTTCATTTTTGTATATATTTTTTCTGTTCTTGTTTGTGGTCATGCTCATTGTCTGGCTGTAAGCTGTAAAACGTGGGGGACCAGTTGTAGGGAAAATTCATTGACTGTGCCACCCACGTTCAGCAGTGTGTAAGGCTTTATTGTTAAAGATTCAAATGAAGTTTTTTCTCAGTATTGGCAGCTTAATTGAAAACGGCAGTAAATATGCTTATTTGCTCCAAATTCCCATCCATTGTAGCTCTGCACCTCCCAAAAGTAGCTTGGGCCCTATATTAAAAGCTTTATGTATCTTCCTTGGTGTGACCCTTTTCACACATCCGATTGTGTGTTAAAAAAAAAAAAAAAAAAAAAAAAAACTTGTTGCATTCACCATGTATTGTATTTCCAGGATGATGTGTGAATAAACTAAACAATTACGGTAATATTTCTGAGAGGCCATTCAGTAATTTTCATTACATACTTAAAATATAAGAGCCATTGTAAACTCTATTTAAATGTTCTCTTCTGTTAAATTCCTAAATAAACTTTAGCACCATGTCAACCAAAAACTTGGTCAGAAGTGATCGTGAGACCATGATGCATGCAGGCATTATACACCTGTTGCACAGATCATGTTGTGTAGATATTGGTTGTTGGTGGCTCTGGAGTTATTCAGTGTTTCTGCGGTTAGATTCTGGCATATTTTCCTCATTGTTTTCAGAGCAAGGAGATCATGAAAACCTCTACCCAGATATAGCTGAAACTCCTTTAATTACAGAACATGTTTTCTGTCCTTTTGACTGTGAAGTACTGGGTGAATTTTAGCAGTTATTTACAAATACTTTTAACCCTTCCTTTCCTGAATTTTCCCAATGGAAATTTTACTTGTCGCTAACAAGTAAACAGAATACTTCTGGGTTAATTTTGCAGTGGTTGTCAGTTTATATGTCTGAGATCCTGGGTGGGTAAGCTTTCTAAATGCAGGTTACTTGACCAACCCCTTTATAACCATAGAGGCATTTTCTCCTTTTTATCAATAATTCAGTTTGGACCTATTGCTTAAGCTCATCTTCAGGAATGGGTTAAAGGTGATTGTTTGATAATTCCAGGGCCTAGACAAATGTGTGCCAGATCGCTGCAGTGTTCTCCATGGTCAAAATGCCTTGAGTCATTAAAAATTGGAATGCTTTACTTAATTGTAATGCTAACATTTTTCTTTTTGAGTTTTATGCCAAGTCTGAATTATGAGGAGCAATAATCATGCATTGATTTAGAGTTCCAGTCAAAATACTGCTGTTTTTTGTGCTGATTTCAAAGATGTACCTTGCAGTTTATTCATTTGGGACCTGGTCTTCTGCCTTAGCACAGGTATGAATGTTCTTCTGCAGTATATGAGCAAGCTATTTCATTAACTGGAAATCTGAGTCCATTTGGTTTGCCTAAAAGATTATTTGTGGGCACAGTTGTGCATGCATCCCTACTGGGTTTTACTGGAGCTAATGTGTTTCCTGAAAATTTATTTTTCAGTTCATTGTATTGGAAGGTCTTGCAATCATGGCTTCAAATAAAGGTACAGTGCTATCAAAAAGTATTTGCTCTCTTTCCAATTTCTTGTTCTTCTTGTTTTATTTTACGCCCCTTCATCAGTCATGATGGGGGCTTGTCCGTATGTCTGTCCATGAAGGTTACTAGTCAACTCAACTTGTTCTACAGTTTTTTGTGAATGGTTTTCAAATCATTGTTGCATAATTGTATATAGGTGAAGGTGCAAATTTGCGTCTGCATTTTGAGAACCTTCTGATGTTTTTACCATGGGTTTTTTCCCTTTCCAATACACTTCTTTTTGTAGACTTTGTATTTTTTTTAATATCTGATCTACTTAAATTTTAACTTATGATTTGTTGTTGGGTAGAGGAAGGTGCAGTTATAATTTTCAATTATAGCTGTTGTGAACTTTCTTGAATTTGGTTTCCATTCCATCACTAAATGACAAGAAACTGTCTGATCAAACTCAAATTTGTTCTGTGTGTTTGGGGCAGAGAAGAGGAAGGGTCCATCCAAAATGGATGTGCTTTGATTTTTTTTTTTTTTATCAAGCAAAGTGTCTCTCAGCCAAGGATGTTACCTCCACTGCTCACTGGGAGCGTGTGCACTCTGTCTCCATAGAGTATCTTCAACTGCTGCATCAGGGGCATATGCCATTCCTCGCAATGCTCTTGTTGAGAGTTCTGACATGTTTTTATAGAGTTATTGCCTCTTCTAATATCAACTTTTGTATATGCAACTGATTGTACAGTTCTGTATGGATTCTTTCCAAATTAAGATTGATTTAAACCTTATTTGTAATAATGTTGCAAACAGGTTTGCAAACAAGTAGGTTCCAATGTTGTTAATGGCGGGGGTGGCATTGGTGTTAAACTACTGTCTTCTAAAATGCTCCCATGTGCTGTGTCTCTCTGAAAGCCTCTGTCAACCAAGTTCAACTCCTGGACTGCACATATTGGCTTAATCATGCAAGCCCGGCAGAACTGCTTTTACTGACAGGAGAAGGGGCGAAGGAGAGTTGCTTGCGCCTTAAAACCAGCTGTGTTCATGGACAGATGGGGCTCCTTAACCCTGTTAAGGTAGCTCATCAAGGAGAAGGAAAACTGATTTCAAACTCGGGTTGAAGGTACTCGTCATCCTGTCCTGGTATCCTTCACTGAAGTGCCCCGTGGTGTCACTTAAGAGCGGGGATTGACACTTATCCTTCGCCTTCGGTCGACCACTGCAACAGACCTCAATGCCAGTTGTCTTGGCCCGTCCCTGCCACTGGATTACATTGTGGCCTGCCAAGAGAGTCCTGCCAGTAATTGGCAAAAACTAGTAGCACTTAAAATTCTTTTCCCTTGCCAGCAGTTTGTTATATGGAAAACTCAGTGCGTCATACCGGCTCGAGTGTCGCCCAGGTTAACAAGGCTCGCGCTGGCCACCTCCCGCTCCGGGGGTCAGTGATAAGTGGTTTAGGAAGCAAGCTACCTAAAAAATCGTCAAAACGAAAATCTTTGAATCTTGCAAGTTGGAACGTCTGTTCATTACTGGATAAGTACGGATCTGATAGACCTGAACGCCAAACTGCCTTGGTAGCCATGGAACTCAGTTGTTACAATATCGATATCGCAACTGTAAGTGAAACCCGTCTCCGATTATGGCTCCTTGGTTGATCAGGGTTATACCTTTTTCTGGAGTGGTAGAGCAGAGAATGAAAAGAGACAGTCAGGTGTTGGTTTTGCTATCAGAAACACCATAGTCGATAAGTTGGAACATGAGCCAACACCCATTGATGATTGAATAATCACCTTGAGAATTCCCCTCTGCAATAAATCATATATCACTATCATCAGTGTTTATGCGCCGACTATGACAAATACAGACAAGGCAAGAGAAGCCTTCTATCGTAAACTTAGAGAAACAGTTGATAAGATACCAAGAAAAGAAAAGTTGATTATTGCCGGTGACTTAAATGCGCGAGTGGGTACTGAAGCAGATAAATGGCGTGGGGTAATTGGCACCCAAGGAACAGGTAACTGCAATTCAAATGGTGAATTACTACTAGCCTTCTGTTCTGAAAAGGATCTCCTTATAACCAACACGGCCTTCAAACATAAGATATCACACAAAGTCACCTGGATGCACCCTAGATCCAAACATTGGCACCTGATCGACTATGTTATCACCCGTCAGGCTGATCAAAATGATGTCCTTGATACTCGTGCTTTGAGAGGTGATGATTGTGGTACTGATCATCAGATGCTAAGATGTAAGCTGAAACTCCTTATCAGACCCAAACATCACAAAACCAAACCACAAATTACTCCTAAACTTGCTGTCAATAGTCGCCGTGATGTTAAAATTCAAGCTGCATTAGAAGACCGATTGAATTAAGATCTGGAAATACTGAACCATTCTGACAATCATGGTGATGTTGAGAAAAGATGGACCCTCCCTATGATCAACCATCTATAAAACGGCACTAAATGTACTGGGCAAACCTAACGCAAACATCAGGATTGGTTTGACGTAAATGATACTCATCTCCTATCACTGATTGGAACCAGGAATGAGGCTCGACAACAGATGCTCCAACGTAAGACATGATCCATCCAAAAGAAATATTCTCAATCTAAGAGCAATTTACAAAATTATACAAGGAAAATGAAATCAAAATGGTGGGAAAAGAAAGCTCACGATCTACAGTGCTGTGCAGATAAGAGAGACATGAAGGCTTTTTACTCAGGGCTTAATGAGATCTATGGTCCCCAAAAGAGATGCAGTTCCAACTTACTAGCACTGGATGGTGTCAAAGTTTTACAAGAAAAGGAAGAGATCTTTGAAAAATTTGCTAGCCATTTCAACCAACTGCTAAATATACCTGGTGACCTAGATGAGGAAGTCAAATCTGCCATACAACAAGATACACCTATCCCTTCCCTTGATATTCAACCGTCTATTGAGGAGGTTCAAAAAGCTATCAATTTCCTGTCTAAAGGAAAAGCACCAGGAAATGATGGAATTCCTGCAGAAGTATGGAAACCCGGAGGTATCAAACTAATCACCCATCTATATGATCTTATTTGGCTTATATGGGATACGGAAAGAGTTCCACAGGAATGGAAAGATGCTAGCATAATACCTATCTTCAAGAAGGGAGACAAAAGAGACTGCAGGAATTATCGTGGTATCTCTCTGTTATCTGTTGCTGGTAAGACCCTCTCACACATTCTACTTGTTAGGCTGAGTGCACTGATTTCTCCCTCAGTGATACCAGAGACCCAATGCGGCTTTAGGAGTGGAAGAAGTACCATCGACATGATCTTCTGCCTTCGTCAAATTCAAGAGAAATGTATAGAACAAAACCAACCTCTTTATATTGTCTTCATAAACTTTACTAAAGCCTTTGACAGCGTCCCAAAAAACGGACTATGGTTCGTCCTAAGAAAATGTGGTTGTACTGATAAATTCCTAAATCTTATGAAGTTTTTTCACACTGGTATGCATGCAACCGTCTCACTCCACAACAGCAATTTCGAAGAGTTTGAGGTATCAAATGGTGTAAAGCAAGGCTGTGTACTTGCACCTGCGTTGTTTTCAATCTATCTCGCGGCTATGCTTGACGTAGCTTTTCAAGATTCCACCTCAGGCGTTTATATCCTAACTCGAAAAAATGCAAACCTCTTCAGTGTGGCTCAATTTAAATATAAGACCAAGAAACACAACAAATCGTGGAGAATTGCTATTTGCCGACGAAAATACTCTAGTGGCTCATGATTTTGAGGATATTCAGTCCCTTGTATCCAAGTTTGCCTTAAAATGAATATAAAAAAACGGAATGTTTATACCAACCAGTAAAATCGCAGCATGCACCTCCAGACCTTCTGTCAGTAAAGATTGCCAACCAGCCTCTTACCTACTGCAGAAAGTGTAGATACTTTGGAAGCACTATATGTGATGATGGAAAACTCGACCCAGAACTCGCCTTGAGAATGGGCAGGGCTAGTGCTGCCTACGACAGACTAAAAGCAAGACTGTGGAATAATCACCATGTATCTATCCGTGCAAAATGCCAGGTATACAGAGCTGTGGTGTTATCTTCGCTATTGTACGGTGCTGAAACGTGGTCCCTGTACAGATCTCAGGTTAAAAAACTCCATGCCTATATGGTGAGACATTTGAGACAAATAATGAACATTACCTGGAAAGATAGAATCCCCAACACTATTATACTTGAAAGAGCTGGCCTCCCATCCATGGAGGAACTATTGATTACCGTGAATATCAGATGGCTTGGCCACGTGGAAAGAATGGAAAATGACAGGTTACCCAGGCAAATTCTTTATTCTCAACTACGTGATGGTAAACAAGACGTTGGAAGACCTAGACTTAGATTCAAGGACACAGCTAAGCATAATTTGAAAAGAAAGAAAATTGATCCGTTGCTTTGGAAAAACTCTGCTATGGACAGAAGTTTGTGGAGAAAGATTATAACATAAACAGTCTTCGTCGTTACGATGGACAGCAGGAGAATGTTGCAAACATCAGTGGAGTTTGAAGCGTTGACAGACGAGCAGTTAAAAGTAGTGGCTTACACTGCTGAAATGGAATGACAGAATCTGGCATACGTTGATTGCAGTACAGTGTTGCCTTCAGACAGATTTTTTTTGTTGCTAAGAAAAGCATAAAATATGACACCCTTGTAAAAAATTAAGTGAAACACGTGGCAATTTTTAAAATCTTTTATTCAAATTCATGTACTCGAGCAAAAAACTGTATTTTTGTCTTTATTTTTGCAACCTTTCTACTGGGTAGAATAAAATCATACTGTTCAAGAAATTTCACCATATTTGCAGGGTGAATGACCTGCATGTGCATGCACAGTTATTACATCAATGGGTATTACACCGCATGTTTCTTGGTTATTTGTGTTCTTTTGTTTCCCTGGTTAGCAGTGAATCAGATGTTGTACACAAAGAACATGACACAGAGAAACCATACGAAGATTTTGACTTTGCACAAACAACATACTGGGTCATAGCAAGAACAGTCGATGTCATTTTTTCAGTCTTAAAAACTGAGAAGGTCATGTATATCAACCCCTCTTCACAGTAAATTAAAAAATGTAATTGCTAAACAATTCTATAAGTACATCTCCGAATTTCTTGCTTCACTGAAATAATTTCCAGAGTCTCTGTGACATGAATACAGAGTTATAAAGCCTTAAACAGGCTCCTGCACAACAGGATAAATTGGGGATTCATGTGAAGAGGTTAATATGTGTAAATCAATACGATTCGTTATAAAATTGTGTTTGAATTGAGAAAAAATCCATTATGTAGTACCTTTCCTCAGCTTGTCTCATCTCAGTTAATTTGTATCTGGGTGTAAAATAATAAAAGATGTTTTTTTTTAAAATTAATTTCCTCACTACGTGGAAATACTACTAACATTTAAATGAGCCTTCATGAGATTTGATCGTGTTGAACCCATGGGTAGTGATGTTGCCGATCATACTGAGGCTCCGAAGCACGCTTCAAACACTAAAGGGTGTTTTTCTGAAGCACTGTGCCGCAGCATGGTTCATTTCGGGGGAAACCACGTGACTGATGACGTTCAAACCACTTTACTGCTCCATTTAGACTGAATCAGCTGACCGAATTTGGTTCGATAGGCGGAGCTTTGAAACATTGGCGCAATTCAAATGTATTTAGGATGGATGAAACAGCGCTCCGTTAGGCATTTTTATTCGAAAACAATATGCCAAAGTCGCTCAAGCACACCCAGTATACACCAAGCACAATCAAAAAACATAAGAAAATATAACATGTTTTTTGGACAGAGTAAATATTTACAGGATTCAATGAGGCTGTGGATGTAATAAATGCTATTATAGTATAATATAAATTATTAAGGTAAGGAAGAAAAACAATAGACACATGTAAAACCAAGATGGATTTCAGCTTCATTGAAGTATTTTTCACAATACAACATCGTCAGCGTAACCCTCGTCAGCGTCACCTTTGCACGGCTGTACAACAATCCCACCATAGTTTCCTTATTACATATCCAACATGGGATATCGCTTTGCACAGCCTTACACTTCCATAGATAGCACAGTCACTTAATTGTTTATTATTGACTATGTGCCTGATGATGGACGTGTTTTAAGTTTACTTTAGTTTTTGTATTTTAATGTGTCAAATCATCCAGTTCATTTTAATATAGGACAAAGACCGCATGAGTACATTGTTACCTCTGACAGCAGAGAGTATTCTGGTGAAAACGTTAAGTGAAAGCCCCAACCCCCAACAGCCATGTGAGAGTATTGCCCTAGACACCCTTATTAAATAATTACAAACTAAACCCAATTTTATCTTTTACTATATGTTCAGGTTGCATATGTTTGCTTATTAATAACCATTTATAATGTGGTCAGTGATTAATTTAACTACTTAATGTATTATTTCATCTATTGATATTGTTTCTATAATAGTCAACAATAATTTATCATGACTGAAAGAATCAAATGGCAAAATTTCAAGCTATTATTGATTACATGTCAGGCAACTCAGGCTTTCCAGGAAATTAATGGATCAATTAATTTGTTATAACTGATAAAAACAAAGCCTAAAATCAATCTAGTCCTTATTCTTGATAAGATCTGATGGCAAAAAACTTTGAAAAGGATCCAAAAAACATTTTTTGAGTAATCACGATAACATGAAGGATCTAGGGCAGATGCTTTGGCAATGATGACTCCGTTATATCACCAAAATCGTTTCACTCATAAAATCATCATTGATCCTCATAAAATCAGTGACTGTATTCAAAACTTCAGGCCTATTTTAAAATCTAGTGGAGACCCTATGGCTACCAGTAATCACTGGCTTGCTGCATTACCCAGCTGTGCTTGAGCTTCCGGTCACAAACTGATGGCCAGACATTCTCCTTCAGGATTTTGTGGTAGAGAGCAGAATTCACTGTACTACCCATCATTGCAAGTCACCCAGGTCCTGAAGCACGATAGCAGCCCCAGACCATTGCTCTATTACCACTATGTTTGACTGTTAGTATGATGTTCTTATTGTGGAATGCTGTGTTAGGTTTATGGCAGATGTAACAAGATCTGTGTCTTACGAAAAGTTCCACTTTTGACTCCTCAGTCTCCATAGTATCCTAAAGGTTTAGGGGTTATCAAGATGTTTTTGGCAAATGCGTGATGAGGTTAAGTGTTCTTTTTGGTCATCAGTGGTTCTTGCCTTGCAGCTCTCCCTTGGATGCCATTTTTTCCCGCTAAGTTTCTTATTGTAGAATCATAAACATCGACCATAACTGAGGCAAGTGATGCAGTTCTTTGGATGTTGGACTGGTTTTTTGTTACATCTCAGATGAGTCACTGATGCCCTCATGGAGGAATTTTGGTCGGCAGGCTGCTCCTGGGAAGGTTCACCACTGTTTCAAATTTCTCCTTTTGTAGATAATGATTCACTGTGGTTTTGTTGGAGTCCCTGAGCCGTAGAAAAGGCTTTGTAACCCTTTCCAGACTGATGGATATCGACGACTTTGTTTCACATCTTTTCTTGAATTTCTTTAGATTGCTGTATCACGTGCTGCTTTTTGTCTACTTCACACTGCCTGACAGGTTTGTTTAAATGTTGTTTAGATTCAGTGGGACCGGCAATAATCATGCCTGGGTGTATGTGGTAAAATTGAACCAGATGATCATCAATTAAATCAGAAACTAAGGGGCGAGTACTTTTTCACATAGTGCCTGGCAGGGTCAGATGGCTTTTGTCCTTCAGTAAATGAAATCATCACTTATAAACTACAATTTTTTTGACTTGGGATATCTTTTTCCAATATTAAAACTAGGTTGATGATCTGAAACATTTGAATCTGACAAATATTCAAAGATGGAAGAATTAGGAATTAGAAGCATAGATCCGGTATCTGCTTCCTCTCATCTACGCCAAATCAGCTGGAACAAATCAAATGATCAGGAATGGGGTTTCGGGATAATGTCGCTTTGGATCAAGAGTGGCATTTGAATCTAAGTTATATGATCACTCACTTAATTTGCAATTATAATTCTTATGATATTCATAAACTTCATGATCTTACTTTCTGAAGTTAAAACGTAGCGTACATGGACATTAACTCTGCTGTGATTTATAATCCTTATGATATTTTAATCATAACCAAACTGTTTTTTCTGGAAGCTCGGGGCAGGACTCTGATAAGCGATTTCGCTTCCCCTGCGACCCTTTTTGTCATGATACATGTTGTGTGCTGAAATTGTCATGAAATGATTTACAATCATGCCGAAATAAAATATATAATAAAAATAAAAAAATTTGGGAAGGGCGCAAGCACTTTTGGCGCTGTTTTCACTGATGTTAATTGAATATTATCTGTAAAGGAATTAACCTTCTCCCCACAAGATAGTTGCCTGTTATACAACTACATATACCACATAGTAAATGTTTTGGTTTATTTGAGTACAATATAAATTTCAGTGCCTTTTGATTGCTGAAGGGTGTTGAATCCATGGGCTTTTCTAAACCACAAGATGGCATCCTCTGCGTACTTGATGCTTGGATCACAAATGGCTTACAACAATTAATGAGATTCAGTGCGCAAAATCAACCTGCATTAGGTGAGATGACAATTGTCAAAGAAGATGTTAATTTGCTGGATTTGCAAGTGGTTGTATCTATATCCATGCATTTTGATTGTAAAATCTTTACCATGGTAAGAAGCAAGTAATGTTTCTTTCTGTCCCACACGTCATTTGACAAGCAAGCATGTGGCCTGATCCACATTTGTGAAAATTTTTTGAAATTTAATTTGTCTTTCGGTCTCCTTCACATGTTTCTTAATGTTGGCGTTTCAGAATTTAAGCTGCAGAACAAGATATTTCCTGTATTTTTCCTCATAGCTCTGCTGCGTAGCTACAATAAGGTCAGGGTCTCTGTCTATTGAAGGTATCCATGCCTTTATGTCATGTAGTCTGTTTTTCATTTAACAGGAAGTATAAGAATGGATAGTTCTTTTAAAAATTCTTAGTTTGAATGGTAGTCTTAATATTGGAGGAAGGTGCTATGTGCAGACCTTAGGTGGTGACTTCGAGTTGGAAAATTTGTACTACCTTCGGTTTGATAGACCAGCTTTACTTACGGTGCGTGGATTGCTAAATTTAATGCAGAAAAATGTCTACAAGTTTACCAATGACAACTGCGGCAGTGTTTTAGGAAGAAAAAAAAAAAACAGAATCCATTTTCCTAGCTGAAATGATGTGATTTCCGTGTCATAAAATGTTCACATTCTGGTTGCTTTTTTCGCAGCAAGTAATGGCTGCCAAATCAAAGCAACAAGGCAAAAAGATAGGGCAGTGAACTCTATTTGGTCTAAGGCAAAAATAAATGAATGTTGCCTGAGATCGGTCTTACCAAGAACTTTAAGGATGTTTTTATGCTGCTCTCCCTGTTTGAAGTTTCACGATGCAACATGTCAGCTTGAAGGGCAATTTCCATGAATTCTTCAGACACAATGCATAATGGCGTTTGCTCTGGGAAAAAGGGATCATTTTGATGTGAGATGGGTGTGTAACTGTTTGTGTCTGCAGGGAAGTGATGCTTGCCTGATTTGTGCAGCCATCATGTTAGACACACTGCAGTGCCCCAGCTGAACTTGCACATCCACTTTCTGTTGCTCTTCCCTTGTGTGGTCTGAACTGAACTTACTTGAGACCGGTAAAA
Source organism: Gymnothorax reevesii (assembly GCA_029721435.1). Classification (NCBI taxonomy): domain Eukaryota; kingdom Metazoa; phylum Chordata; class Actinopteri; order Anguilliformes; family Muraenidae; genus Gymnothorax; species Gymnothorax reevesii. The sequence goes on from CM056585.1 coordinate 40,415,219, forward strand.
AACATAGTTTTAAGACCTTTCATTTTCATGCTTGCATTTATTACAACTGCAAATCAGAAAATGTTTGGACGATCTGTTAAAATTCAAACTGAAAGCAATGATTTGCAGATGATCTTTCTCCTGTATCACACTGAGAACTATCCAGAAGCTCTTTATTTGATGTTTCACCACAAAGACTTTTTTAATTTATCATATTAAATGCATTTCAATTAAAATTCTTTCTATGAATCTAAAATAAAAGGTCGGACAATTAAGTATTCATCTCTTTGTATTTCACCGCTCTGAATAGAGACTGAAGGCACTGAGTGATTAAATGCTGCCCGTGTAATTTTTTCCCATTTTTCCTGCAAACAAGTATTAAGGCGTGCAACAGTACAGAGTCCATGTCATTTTTTTTTTTAAATTTAAAATATGCTGCATGTTTTCTGTTCAAGACAAACCGGGACTGAGGACAGACCAGGCCAGTCCAGCACTTGCATCCTCCTCTTACAAAGGTATGCTTTTGTAATGCGTGCAGAATGGTTTTGGGTTATCTTCAGATATGAAAGGGAGTTTCTGGGGAAGTTGTTGTCTTGTTGATGGCTCATATTGCTCCAAAATCTCTTTCCCACATAAATGGCGCCATCACAGAAGAGCAAGTTACACCTGCTAAGGGCACTGACACAATCCCAAACCATGGCAGAACATGGCTCTTGGACTTGTTGCCAGTGACTGTCTGGATTTTATCCCCCACCACAAAGAAGATGGAGATATAAGAATGATCCTTGTCATTTCCATGTGTCAGTCTGTCTGTCTGCGTGTCTGTTCGAATGTCTGTCCATCATGCTTCTTCTATGTGCTGGAACTCCTAAAGCGTTCAATATTTCCCTACAAAATTTTAAATATGGATGCATCTAATTGAGTAGATCTGCCTTTTTATATTGCCATTCATCTGCCTGTCTGTCTGTCTATCCCTCCGCAGTGCTTTGTTTCGGGGCCAGATATCAGCCATTCCATTTTTCCAGGCCAAAACTACTAAACCTTTCCATATTTCTCCACAAAATATAATATATGGCTACATCTTATTGTGTAGATGAACATTTTACAACTTCTGACCGTCCCTCTGTCCATCCGCATTTTGTTACCAGGCCAGAGATCAGCCATGTAGTGGCGGTGGATCTGAGTATTTCACATGTCTACTTTGGCCCAGAGCGCACGCCATTCATTTACTCCAAAAAAAGACCTGAAATATTGATTTTTCTGGCCATATTATGCGTTTCCACTTCATGACGACTTTCGTGTCCAGAAAAGTCAACAGAGCTTCTTGTCACAGTAAAAATAAGGCCTCCTTCTTGCACATTAAAGTTTTAACTAGAATTACTGTTTGTAGCAACATATTGTTGTATTTGATAAATGTTTGCCAAGTAATCCTAAGCCCATGTTGTTATATCACATATCAGGAATTTTTGGACAGTTCAAGGGACTCCCTAAGAGGACCTGCCCACTGGGGGATTCCCCTGGGAACTATACACCTGTAATGGCTTTTTTTCTGTTTTTGCACCGCCAATAGCGAACCTCCTGAATTGATGCAGGTCAGCTGGTAGTTAGTATACCAACTTCTGTTCTGCATGAGATACTGCATAATTTTTGCAGGAGCAACAAAAACAACTCATTTTCTTTTGGTCACTGCAATAACGTCACTGCCTGCAACAGAGATAAGATGGAGGTTGCTGTCATCTGATCTGAGTGTTTATTGTGAGTCGTGGATTTAAAAAAAAGACTTTGAAAGTGGATGTTCGAATTTGGTCTGTGCAGATGAAAGAGTGAGAAGAAAGAAAGAAGGCAAAAACTCCAGCGATTGTTGGCAGTACAACACATTATCAAGGCTGAGAGAAGAACACAAAAGATACGGGTCAGCTATCTAACTTTAACTTTGCAGGGTAACTTACAGCGCCCTCCACAATTATTGGCACCCCTGGTGAAGATGTGTTAAAAGCCTTATAATGAATTCAATTTTTATTGCAGAAGCATACTCATATTGAAACCTGAAGAAAAATGTAACCTTCAACTCAAGTGAATTTTAAGGGGGAAAAAAAAATCCCTGACTAAGAAATAATTCTTTTTCATAAATTCATCTGTCCCACAATTATTGGGACCCCTAACAATTCCAAGGAAATAAATGTAATTGAAGTATTTCTGTCATTTGTACAGTAGTTTACAAAGTTGATCAGAGTATCTAGGAACATTAAAGTAGTCATTCATCACTTCCTGTTTCCCTGGGGTATAAATATGACGTGATACAGAGGCCATTTTTCCTATCCACCCTTCAACATGGGAAAGACCAAGTTTAACACCATTCAAGTAAGGCAGACGAATCATTAAGAAGTCTAAAACAACTGGAACAGTGGTAAACAAGCCTGGACGAGGACGCAAGGTTTTTTGCCACCACGCACAGTGAGGAGGATGGTAAGAGAAATAAAAAGTTCTCCAAAGCTCACTGTTAAAGAATTTCAACTAGAGGTAGCATCTTGGGGTCACAAAGTCTCCAAAACAACCATCAGGCGCTATCTACATGCCTACAAGCTGTTTGGGAGGCATGCACAGAAAAAAACCTTTTCTCACTCACAATCATAAACGCAAACGTCTGGAGTTCGCTTAGTGGTACTGGGACTTCAACTGGGACCGTGTGCTTTGGTCAGATGAGACCAAGATAGAGCTTTTTGGCAACAAACACTCTAAGTTTGTCTGGCGAAACACAAAAGATGAGTATGCAGAAAAGCACCTCATGCCCACTGTGAAGTATGGGGGAGGATCGGTGATGCTATGGGCCTGTTTCTCTTCCAGAGGCCCTGGGAACCTTATTAGGATGCATGGCATCATGAACGCTTTGAAATACCAGGACATTTTAAATCAAAATCTGGCGGCCTCTGCCCGAAAGCTGAAGATGGGTCGTCACTGTGTCTTTTAGCAAGATAATGACCCTAAATGACCATGTGGCCAAATCTACACAGAAATAGTTCACCAGACACAGAATGAAGCTCCTCCCATGGCCATTTCAGTCCCCAGACTAATTCAATTAAAAAAAAAGGGGGGGGGGGTCTTAGAACTAGGATCTATGGTCCCTCTAGTCCCAAAACACCCATGAAAAATGACAGTTCTTGATGTATTGCCGTCTCAGAGATCAGAGATCACTGATTTTCAGCTAAGACTTGCACCCTTGCCCTTAACACACAGAAATACCTCCAGATTCCAAGAATCTTTTAATTATGTTATGCACCATAGAGCATAAAATATTTCTTTGATGAACATTGTTCATAAACCTTTCAATTTTGTTCTCGAGAATCTTTTGGCAAATTGCCAATCCTTGGCCCATCTTTGCTCCTGAAGGACTAGACCTTTCATGGATGATGCCTTTGTATAAAGTCATGATTATGATGACTTGCTAACTTCTACTGTTTCAAATCATATTACTTATAAAATATTTTTCATCACAGGTCCTAAGTTGTCTCACCGCAGCTTCTTTTGGAATGCATAAACTCCTGAAGGGCTGGGATGGATGCATTTTTATATCCCCAAACGCTGAATGGCGTTCCGAGGGATATTATGTTTTTGGTCCAGCCTCCGCCGCACTACGTGTTAACTTCAGTAATATTTCAATTACAAATTCCAAATTTTGCACATAAATAAGTATCATAAAGAGGAAGAACTGATTCGATTTTGGACAATTTACAATGTCTAGATTGGCCACCAGGAGCCAAAAACTGATTTCAGTGTTTACGCATATAACTGCAGTAATATTCAAATTAGAAATTCCAAGTTTTGCATATAAGTAAGTATCATAAAGAGGAAGAATTGATCTGATTTTGGACAATTTACAATTTCTAGATTGGCCACCAGGGGCCAAAAACTGAAAAAATAACTGTTCCGCGATAACTTCAGTAATATTTCAATCACAAATTTCAAGTTTTGGACATCAGTGTCATAAAGAGGAAGAACTGATTCGATTTTAGACAATTTACGATCTGTAGATTGGCCAGCAGGGGCCAAACACTGATTTACATGTTAACGTGATAACTGCAATAATATTTCAATTAGAAATTCCAAGATTCGCATATAAGTTAGTATCATAAAGAGGAAGAACTGATTCGATTTTGGACAATTTACAATTTCTAGATTGGCCACCAGGGGCCAAAAACTGAAAAAATCACTGTTTTTATCATTTCTCTGGAACTATTTGTCCGATTGACCTAAAATAAAGTGCAAATGAAAGGTCATGACCTGAAAATGTGTCCCACGATGACATTATACCTCTTTGGTTCAAAATTTTGACACAAGGTGGAGCTTTGTCACATAAAATTCACCATTTTTGCTATATCTTTGGAACTATTTCTCCAATTGATATGAAATTATGTGCAACTGCAAGGTCATGACCTCACAACGTGTCACATGATGACATCATACCTGTATGGTTCAATAATTTGCCACCAGGTGGCGCTTTGTGATGGAAATGACCATTTTGGCCATATTTTCAGAACCATTTGACCGATTGACCTGAAATTAAGTTCAAATGAAAGTCTATTCAAGGTCTATTCAAGGATTGGGGAATTGGAGGATTGGGGGCATTCGGGGATATACCCCCAGCCGTCGCCTCCGGCGGCATAAGCCCAGTTATTAATAGAATGAAGTTGACTAGACACATAAACTCATAAATAACTGTTTTCTGTTTTTATGAGTATTTCCTATGCTATTTAAACTCTTTTTCTGAGTTACATTTACATTATAGTTCCTTGTACAAGAGGCAACTTTGTCAAACTTTGACAACCTCGGCATCACATTGATGCAGCTATGCCAGTACTGACTGGTGCCAAATGTGACCAGCAGCTATGCGAAAGCTGCTCACAATTTGCTTACTGCTGCTGTGAGATATGGAAGGGATATCCATATCCACAGTTGGCTTGGGTTAGGTTAGTTCATTGCTCAGTGCCTTATAAGCAAGCAGCTGTTAACGGGTGAATTTTGATGGAGAGCCACAAACTGCGCTCTCCATAAAGGCCATCATACCTGTGTTCATAGTTTGCTGATTGGACACTCCAGATTCAGATAAGATTGTAAATGCCAAAAAAAAACTGATTGAAGGGAACCTATTATGCTGATCCTTCTTTTAATACATATTAGTAATGTTGTAGTGTTAATTGTCCATACTGAACCTCTGAAAAGTTTCTACACATAAGATACAGGGGTTTTGCCGTAATCCAAGAACATGATTTCATGAACGTGATTTCCTCTCTGAACAGCTCCTCCCGCGATCTTCGCAAGATCTGGGCAAACCCTGACGACAGGTTGTGCCGTCCAATTAGTACAGACCTAGCCAGAGCCAATCACAGCGCTGGACCTGCCCACACCGGAAACTATTGTAGCAGGCACTAACAACGGCAGATCATACTATGCCTTATTTGTGTTGACGCTTTTGGAAATACAAAAGAAGAACCGCAGATCATTTGAGGTGCAGTTTTGTCACTATCTCTCCCAAAGCTGCTTGTCCGTTTACTTTTGGATGCGAAGAAAAACACTTATTTCTCTTCCAAAAGAGAATTCCACCAGAAATCAATGGGTAGCTTTTTTTTGTTTGCTGGCAACAAACAGCCACGTCCAAAGGGAACATTAGCTGCTTGTGCTCAGCATTGCACCAAAGACAGCTTTATAAATAAAGGATAATTCAAGGATAAGCGTTTCAGCTGCTTCTCAAACCTGAGGCAGCCGCAGCGATCAAGCGCTCGGAGCCACAAGCTGTAAGTAACGATATAACAGCAAATAATGAAAGTGAAGCTGATGTGTTACGGGTGGCTAGCAGGACCGTTAGCAATAGTTAGCACTAACAACTGGCCTCAAACGCAGGCTTTGTAAAATATCTGAAGATAAACCCTGAATCGGTCGGGACTGTCTGTAACTCACAGACACAGAAGCTGTAAGTTGCTTTTACTGCATAAGCCAACCTGACGTGACAGCCAGTTGATTGGGGCTGTAGTACTGCGGCTAACGTAGCCAAGTTACTGTTGCTAATGTTCGTGTCCTAAATATGCAAGAGTAATATCAGGGGAAATTCTACAGAAGGTGCGTGAACCTCATTTGGAGCTAACTTTTAAAACTTGTTTGTAATTTGGATGCTTAGTACAACTGTCCACAGTGACGGATCTTGCTGTCTGTAGAACCTATATTGCAAGGGTTTGCCTCAGTGGTTATGACTGCTCGGTTACCAGCTACTGCATGTTAGTTTGCGTGCTGCCCTGCTAATTAAAAATGCTCCTGGTTAACTTATATGCAGTAATCCGGATCAGTATGCTTGATACTTCTATAAGCATCAATGTGGCAGTTTCATCATAACGTTGCCCGATTGTAGCCACTACAGTTGAAGCGGCTGCTTGTGATCGCTTCACTTATCTATGACCGGGATCAGCCGGATCCCTATCACAAATATTTGGGTTAGCTCTCTGATTCTACCGTGAAAGCAATCGTGAAACGCTGAAGCTCTAATGTGTCTGGTATAACAAAGGATTTCTCTGCACTACCGTGACATTATTTCATCCCCCTTTAGAAATTGTTGTAGGTAACAAAAAGCCGAAAAAGGCGGAGATTAAACAGGTAATTCTTTCCTCCAGAAGTGATTGATTTGCTGGCTCCACATAAGCAACTTGTCCACGCAAACAGAACTTACTGTCTGCAAAACCTGTATTATTTCATAACATAACCGAGCTCTCTCTAGCTGTCCCGTACTATCCATAAAGCTGCTTTCACATCATACGTGAAACAAATTTTTCGCGGGACAGATTACATTCAAAGTCAATGCAAATACACGAGTTATGGGCGCGTTAAGCAGCTTTCACACCGGACGCGAAACTAACAAATCACATTCAGAGTCAATGCAAAGACTTGAATACACAAGTTATGGGCGCGTTAAGCAGCTTTCACACCGAACGCAAAACTAACAAATCACATTCAGAGTCAATGCAAAGACTTGAATACTCGAGTTATGGGCGCGTTAAGCAGATTTCACACCGGACGCGAAACTTACAGATTACATTCAAAGTCAATGCAAAGACTCAAATACAGGAGTTACGGACATGTCAAGCCACTTTCACATGGGACTCGACACTAATTTTTCGCGGGACAGATTACATTCAAAGTCAATGCAAAGACTCGAATACACAAGTTATGGGCATGTCAAGCCGCTTTCACATGGGATGCAAAACAAATTTTTCGCGGGACAGATTACATTCAAAGTCAATGCAAAGACTCGAATACACGAGTTAGGGCATGTCAAGCCGCTTTCACACCAGACGCGAAACGAATTTTTCACGCAACAGATTAGTTATATTCAAAGTAAATGCAAAGATGCAAATATACACGTTATGGGCGCGTTGAGCAGCTTTCACACCAGACGCGAAACAAATTTTTCACGTGAGAGATTACATTCAAAGTAAATTCAAAGACAATGCATTGACTTTGAATGTAATCTGTCGCGCGAAAAATTCATTTAGCGTCCGGTGTGAAAGCGGCTTATCGCGCCCATGTTCTCCGAGCAATAAGTAAACCATTTCCACAGGCAATTTCCGAAAAGGCCGTTTAATCTGGAGCTTTCGCCCCTTCGTCATACACCAGCGCAGAAGCTGTTTGTTACTCCACGCTAATGACACACCACAGCTATGCACACGAACCAGCAGGTCCTAATGCTCACCGAAGCAGTCCATAAGTTATTAGTCCACTTTTAGCTGCTCCTCACTGTCCGTGTTTCCCTCTAAACTCAGACCCACCGGATTTCTACGGTCTCCGGTCTACACTTAGGTTTTTCGAACCATTTTGTACAAATGTGTCTAAATGGGGTGGATTCTAGCATTCTCTCTATCCTAGCTAAAGTAGAAACACCGGTGTACTCACCATAGTAGCCATAGGTAGACAGCAAATTCGAGCTTGACCTGTCAGACATTCGCACTGTGTCCTCCACTTTCGCCATAGCGTTTATTAGAACAAGTTAATTTCATTCAATCTATACACATGTACTGTGCTTGATTGCAGAATATTCCCATCGATTCCTTCAAGAGATGCCTCAGTTTCACTCAGTGGAGCTGGAGCCGGAAAACTGCGTTCTGCTGCCTCGTCCCGCCTAGATCCGCCCTCTACAGAGCTGACCAGTCAGAAGAAAGTGGGCACAAGAGGAGTGGGGGCCATAGTGGAAGAGCCATCCCAATGAGGCGTTTCAGACAGAGACTACTATGGACTACAAATGGGGTTTTTTGAGGATGGCAGTATGAGCGAAACAAGTACTGTTTTTTTTACTTTGCACGATCAGGAGTACTCTTGGCGAGTCAAAGACCAAAATATCAACTTGGAAAAATGGCATAATAGGTCACCTTTAACAAAAATTAAGTAATAATTTATACAGAATGTTCACTACTTGCAGTTAGTTATTCCTCACCAAAACTCAGAATCACGTCATTTGGTCATTCCATAAATATTTTTCATTTAAAACACCTAGATAATGCATCAAGAAAATCAGATGAAAGACATATGTAAATTCCCATTCAGCAGCTTATGTTGTTTGTTGCCATATTATATATTAGAGGAGTCCACTTGCAAAGCCTTCTTAGTCAAGTTTGTCCATTTTTAAAAAAATTACTTTTTTGGTAGGCATAGAAATGATCTTCCATCGATACAAATTTTCACTATACTGAAACTATTAGCCTTGCGGACATAATCCATGAGGCAATTTTTTTTTTTTTAAGAAATGACTTTGAAGTCCATGGGTTCAAATTGCCCTTTTATAGTATCACTATCATCACACTTTTCTGAAATGCCCAAACTGACAAACTAGAACCCAATGTGTTACCATACTTTGATTGTCACCATAAGGCAATGAGAATCACGTTTACACACTGGGTGATGGCTTAGCAGAATTTGACAGTTTTCTCCTCCTTGACTTGGCGGGTTTGACAGAGTTTCACTTTTTTCGTTACAATTTATAACATGATGTAGTAGTTTTTGGAAGTGCAGCTATCAGTGGGACATGCACAGGTGCCTGAAAGAGAGGCTGAGGGAGATAATCAGGACACACTGCAACTTGGCGCCTCCTCCAGCTGCATCAGGGCAACCAATATATATGATTGTGAGAGCAAATGGTGAATGAATTATGTGTGCACTCTGTGATGGATTGGCGAACTGTCCAGGACCCAGACCCTCAGCCTTTAGCTCGACTCAGCTGGGATAGGCTCCAGCTCCCCTGCGACCCTAGTGAGGAAGAGGCAGTATAGAAAATGGATGGAAGCCCCTTGAGTTCCTATTCTGTTTTGTTAATAAAGGCCAATTTCAGCGGTTATCAGTGATTTGCACTTGGTTTTGCTCTGACACATTACAATTACCACATTAAATGGCTAATTGAGCAAAATTGAATTAAATACATCCAGGGTTGATTACTCCCTGCCCAATGCCAGGGTACTGCCTGCAGCAGTATCAATTTCTACACTATTAATTTGGTCAAAAATTAAGTTTAATATATTTTTGAATATTCTTGGGCAGTAGACATTTCATCAGTGCACAACTGACAAACATGGCTGTGTAACGCTACTTAATAAAAGCACATATGATTATAAAATGTTTGCATAAATCATGCTCATTGCAGATTTGTACAGTGGGCATGCTTTCCTTTCCAGCATAATTCATATTTTGCTATGAATAAGAATTTCATTGTTATTTTAAACTTCTGATTTTCCAGTGTTGAATATTACTGATTGGTCGATTTTAGTTAGACTAGCTATTACGACCCCACCAATACAATTTCCAGGGCTGCTGTCATTGACCAATATAAAACAGTAGCATTCAGACACAAAGCATGAGCCTGCATTTGCTTCACAAGTCCCAGCAAATACTGTATTTGTGTTATGACAAACCCTCCAACCATTTCTGGTGACAGCCAGATCGATTCTAATCTGTAGGTGTTGTGAGAAGGTTTAAGATGACTGTGACTTTATTTTTTCTGTCTTTATTCATTTCAAAACAGAATGAATGCATCCCAAATTGCTGCACAGATGAGCCAAAACATTATGATCACCTGTTTAATGTGCTTTTAGTCCATTGTGCACCACTGAAACAGCTCCAACCCTCTTTGCCAAGGACTCTGAAGGAGACACCCTGTGGTATCTGGCCTTCAGACGTGAGCAGCCTTGTAAATCATGAAGAAGAGCCACTGCTTTTTGGATAAGTTGTTCATATCCCAAAGATGCCCAGTCAGATTGAGATCTGAGCAATTTGGAGGCTTGTTTAATTTCTGGAGAAAATGAACCCTCACCTGAGCCGGTGCGATGCCCGCCAAGAAAACAATAAACCGTGTGATTTCCAAAAGCAAAAAAGTTCTTGCACACTCTGTCCTCAATCCAATAAAAAAATAAAAAGTTTTAATGATTTAAATAAATCATTTTATTTTTTTGGATTTTGAGCCAGAGTGTGCAGCGACATTTTCACTTTTGTAAATTGCATGGTTTAGAATTCACAGGCCAGGGCAAAACTGAGGAAAATGAGAAAAAGTCGGAAAGAAAAACTATCCAAACTATTTGTACTTTATGGCAGGGTTCATTACCCTGTTGAAAGAGGACACTGCCATTGGAATACCATTGAAATGAGGGGGTGTACATGGTCTGAAACGATGTTTAGAAAGGAGGCACAAGTCAAATTATGGTCAACAGGCATGCCACAGACCCAGCGTTTCCCAGCAGAACATTTCCCAGAACATCACAAACCATGCACCAGCTTGTTGTCCTTTCACAGTGCATCCTGGTGCCATCTCTTTTCCACTTAAACAGCACGCATTCAACCAATGTATGTAATGTAAAAGGAAATGGGACTCATTGGACAAGGTGACTGTCTTTCATTTTCTCAAGGTCCTGTTGTGACACTCACATGCTCATTGTAGGCGCTTTTGATGGTGGAAAGGGGTCAGCATGGGCACTCTAACTGGTCTGCAGCTACACAGCCCCACAAAGTACAGCAGGATGTGACGCACTGTGCGTTGTGAACTTGAGACACGTTCTTCCCGTAACCATCAGAAAAAATTTTCTGTAACTTGTGCCACAGTAGCCCTTCTGTTGGTGTGGACCAAACGGGATAGCCTTTGTTGCTCTCGCTCATTAATGAGCCTCGGGCACCCAACACCCTGAAGCTGGCTTGCGTCAATGTTCCTCAAGTTTTTACACCTGCCGATTTCTTATACTTAGGCAGCTATGAGCACTGCCTGTTCGCTTCCCATCCAATATGTCCCAGCCATGATGTTCACTTCATATGTTAGTATTCACAATCTTATTGCTCATTGGTGTTCATCATGTGTACTAAACCCTGGTCCTGGAGGGCCCCTGGGTGTCCTGGTTTTTGGTGTTACTCTTGATTTCAAAACTCAATTAAAGCAGTAGATTACACAGGAAACTAACCTCACCTAGTTTGTTAGGTCTAAAGAAAGTGGTGAGAACCAAACCCAGCACACCTGGGGTTCTCCTAGAGCAGAGTCAGCTACACCTGGCGTATATTTTTATTACTCTCTTTATTTCCTCTGAATGATACACTGTAAAAAAAAAAGTTGTCTCAACTGAAAAAAGTTAGTGTCCACTTATTATCTCAAGTTCAATGAGCTTAAAATTTTAAGGCAGACTGGGCACTGAATTTTTTCAGTTGAGACAACTTTTTTGTTTTTTACAGTGCACAATCAAATTGTGATTAACAGCAAAAACCCAAACACATCAGACTCAAGAGTCATCGCTATCAGCGAACAAAATGGCATTGTCCTTCATCCAGCAGAGGAGGTAGCTGGGAGTGCGTGCTGGAGTGGTGTCCGAGGGCTGCAGGCTCTCAAAGGGACACGGGCGTCTGTCGTTTCCTGCTGGAGTGGAGAATGGGCTTCCCTCCTGGATGATGGGAAGAAACCTCTCCGGAAGGATTATTTTCTCACTTGTACTTTTCAGGAGCTGGGTGGACAAAAATACTTTGTAAAATCAAAATGAAGTGGACATGAAATATGAAAAGCAGGAACTGCAACCTTACATTGCTTTAAATAATGGAATGCATTCACATAAATGTACATATGCCATGAGTCATGTCAGTGGCTGTGCTAATGCGTATAGTGATGTATATTGTACCGCTCCCATTTTTTCCCACTTGCAACGTATGATTGTGAAGGCGCACGAGAGTACGACATTAACAAACAATTCCTCTTTATTTTCCGCATGTTATATATTTATTCAAGTCTATTGTGAGTTGCCTAAGGCATGTGAAACTGCAGAAATAAAGATTGATTTCCTGACTGAAATGAATGTGCGACTTCTGAGAGGAATCCAGTTTATCTCTCCAGTTGCACAAATCTGTATATCTCAACTGAATTTCCTCAGATTATGAGCATGAGGTTTGGCATATTGTGTCTGTTGGTTATTCTCATTTCTTCTGCCAAAACTTAATTTAAAAATAATCTTTTATCCAGTTGTTTTATAGTTGTTTAATACTGCAGGTCCTGGAGTAAGGCAAACATTGTACCATTGCACAGGGCTGAATGACTTTTCTCTTAACTTTTAAAAATTAAAGTGATGCCACTTTGAGAGCTTCTGGCTAAGAGGTTTACTACACAGTTCCTGAAATTAAACGTGTGATTCCTCCACACTTAATTTAGGCTTTTTTTGTGAACTCCCCCTCTCTTTACTCCCACCATCACCTGCGTCAGTGGCTGGGCGGGAGAGTGAGGTATATAAGGGCCCTACCCCTCACACCGCCCGCAAAAGAAGCCCCCAAAGCCTCCCTGACTGACTGACACATCACCACCAGCCACAGCATCACCAGTAGCTCTCCTGGGTTGCAACTGCACAGCTGTCTCTCCCACTGTTTCTCTCTCTCTCTCTCTCTCCCCCTCTCTCTCTGTTTTCGGCTGCTGCTCAGCCTCTCCCTCTCTCTCAGCATGCAGTTCCTGGCCAGCTTGGTGTCCCTCATGCTGGTTCTGTACTGTGTTAGGGCAGCATCCGTGATTCCGGGAGAAGAGAGGACCTTAGCACACACAAACAGGGTGAGTTCTAATAAAACTAATAATAATAATAATAACCACGAAAGCACTTATTATTATCATTACTGTTGTTTATTTGTTGTTCTTAATAACAGTTTTATTTGTGTAGATGATGAGTACATTGAAAAGATGTCCTTAAATTGTTTGGAAAGATAGGTTAGAGATGGAGGAAAATGAAATTCCAAATTAAAGTTATGAGGGACTTAGCTCTTCTTCAGAATAAAAATTAGCAATGTAATAAATTGGTTTTAATAATTTAAATAATTGGTTTTAAAAATTATCAGTTGTTACTAGATTTCATATTTTATTCAGGTCATTGAAGATAGGGGCTGAAGAATTCTGGTATTTGCAGTAGTGCCGGTCATTTAAGCGAGAAAAAAGACTTAAAATTGGAACCAAGGTGCGCTTCCACACTCAATACAGTCGTCCGTCGTCATATACATAATTATTGACATTATAACCTACGAAAGATTTATTTAAACCACAACATCAACAACTACAAATGGATTGAAGGATGTGTTTATGACAAAAGAAAGATTATTTTTAAAACGGTTGTCTCATATCATTACCCAACAAAATTCACTTGGAAAAAATGGGACAAAACTAAGACGCAGATAAATCTCGAACCTGTAGTGAAATTTACATTTTCTCTGGTGCTATTATAATGTTAAATGAAAGAAAAATGACAGTAAAAAAACGAAAACATCGGAAACAGGATTCAAATTAACCATCAGTCCCAGTCGGGAAATCGGAAAACTCAACCAGCTCACTTTCCAGAGGGAGGCGATATATAATTGATTAGCGATAAATCACAATTTCTTCGGCATTTACGGTCCCTTTGTCTGTGTTCCTTCTCCCAGGAGCTGAGCAAAGAGCGCAAGGAGATCATTCTCAAGCTCATCTCCGGCTTGCTGGACGGAGAAGAAAACATGTTGCCGGGGGACGGCGCGGCGCCTGTGGATCTGGAAGAGCCCCTTGAATCGCGTCTGGAGGAGAGGGCAATCTACAACCGGTTATCACAGTTACCTCAGCGCGACCGCAAAGCACCTTGTAAAAACTTCTTTTGGAAAACTTTCACATCTTGCTAACGAAGTTAGCCCCTTCAGTACCCAAAATGAACTGCGGCCAACTCCGCCTGAGCATAAGCTATCATCCACGCTGTCTTATGAAGGATATGAATGGACTTTGAATAAGGAGTAGGCGTAATTGTGATTAAATTTATTTATGTATTTATTTATGTGTTACTTTATTTTTGACGTCTGAAATAATAAAGAATTATTATGGTATTCACAGTGGGAGTGCGACGGGTGGTCAGTGTCCACCGATGTGTGAACGTCATCGAATTAAAGTGATTACTGTGATCTGCCTTCACTTTCAGCTTCTGTTGCTTCCTTCATGATATAGCCGAGATGTATTGTTTATTGTTCATAGCCATATTCTGTACCGATATTATCAAGTCTGCTCTGCCATCCTCTCAGAAAAGTGCACTATTGGACTTAAACAACCCGTTGCTGCGCTGTAACTAGCAACAACACCTGACATTTCAACTCACATCAACGCGCTTAGTTGGTAGCTACTCGCATTTAATATGTTTTCTACCGTTATTAACTGGCGCCTTTTTGTCAGTCATTTTAACTGGCATCTTATTTGCCCGTCATTTTAACTGTAATTTTACAATTTTACAGAGCGCAAACGGCGATTCAAATCCTCGCGCTCCGGCGTATCACTTGCTCAACTTGAGAGGGGTCAAAATTGCATTAACTGTTTGTCAAGCCTTGTGCAGCCGTAGCCTACTCCATCAAGCTGCATGCAAAACCTAGACCACTGCAGTGACACATGCCAATTTTGTGGTTCCGTGTATGTAACTGTGCGCACTCAACTCATAATTAAAATAACAAGAAAGCTCTGTTAAATTAACCGTTAAATTCAGACAGGTTTTTATAGACTGACACACAATAAAGCCCATTAAATGCATGCAAAGTTTGTAGGCTATAACAATGTCACTCTCTAGTCGCTGAGTGCGGCAGAGCGCTCAAAACGCCCAAATCAATCGTATTCCGGACAAGCACCGAAACTTTAATCCGCACAGGCCGACATGGATCTGTCATGAAGAAGATAGGCTATGTGCAATAGTGTATGGTATAGAAACAAATGAAAGACCTTAGGGGAGACCTTGAATGTCATCAAACTCGGACTTTCCCGATAGGAAGTGGCTATTCACCCTGCAGCGGGGTGAGTTGAGGGAAATACATCAGCTATGTGCTCCGCAGCGGTGTCGCTGAGAGATGCAGTTCTACTATTCGCACCACGGCATGGCGGATAACAGAAACACTTCTGCTATTTGCCTAGCAGCCGGGCCAATAAGAGATTTCACTTTATAATCCGCCCAACTCTTTGAAGTTTCACGCAGAAGCGCTGCGGGCGAATAGCCTCTTCCTTTTTGATAGTGATGATAATTAACTCGGTAGTTCAGTCGCTGACGACATCTTTGCAGTCAGGCCTGAATTCTCTCTCCAAGGTCAGCGCTCCTGATGAATAATTCACTCCAACTGCAAGAGTGTGTGTAGCAAGCTAGCGTAGGGTCCAACCGCGAAGCCCACTCGTTGAGTTATGTGCCTGGTCACCTATAATCCGTAAAATGGACAAGCCTCTCTTCTTTTTCCTGTTTACTCGTGTTTTCTTTAAGATATCGCTTTCATAAGTAGGCTATTTCACGTTGTTGGTTCTCCCTCGAGCATTAGGCTAATCGTTCATGGGATATAGTATTCGCTAAATGTGAATTTTCCTAGTTCTTTGAAAAAGAACCAGATTTTGGAATATATCAGAAATAACCGTATTAAGATCCAGGTCATATTAAGTGCCAGTGCAGCGCACCCGCGTATTTCATTTAAAAAACATCTTCCTTTTGTTTTATGAACATTTTAGCAATAACAAATATAGACGCTCATTTATTTGCCGAAAAGGAGTGCGCGCTCATGAGCGGACTTGGAGCCGGTCGCCTAATGAAAACTCAGTTTTCACGACAAGTGATACAACATAAGAAAGTTCGGAATGCGCAGCCCGAAAAGGCCACTTTAAATCACTTTACGTGACTGCCATTTAGCGCACATTACAACATTATTGCACCAATTGTAATTAAAAAATAGTCTGGCAGCTATGATGTTATCATACATACTTCGCAGTAGCCTAAATAAATGGGCTTAGGATTTATTGGACCCCTAAAATTCCTGTGCCGGAAGTGACACATAAAATTGAGGCGGCGGGGATATTGCCATGTTAGTGGCAAACACTTGTATACTTTGAAAGAGGTTTTGAATCAATCTTCGTGCCCTTCATTTGAAAAAGCGGTGGCCGTTTCCAAACCTGCCAATAATTTTTAATGTTTCCAGCTAGGATGGATATTTAAAAAAAAATTATCTGTTCAGAGCGTTCATATCTTCTAGAATAAGCAGACGCAATCTCGGTCATTTTTACAAACCCAATTCCGAAATAACTGGGACAAAGTGTACATTGTGAATAAAATCAAAACGCAATGACTTTCAAATCATACCAACCAGTATTTCATTCATAATAGAACAGAGATAACATAGCAAATGTTGAAACTGACACATTTTACATTTTTATCCACAAAATGAGTTCATTTCAAATTTGATGGCTGCTACAGGTCTCAAAAAAGAAACATTACCGACACCCACCAATGAGGAGGTCATCTGTCAAGGGTGTCATCTCCCACTCCCCTAAAGAAAGTAAAAATAACACTATGTTTTGTGATTTTGGTCCCCAAAATGGCGAAATTGTTACATACAACAACCACCAACTATACTGGCTACATAAGACAGTAATATGGAACATTAAGTTGGGGCCCGCTCAGTGAACAGGAACTGTAACCCTAGTCAAGCCCCAGTATCACCGATGATCCATCCTCTGAACTTGAACACACAAAAAAAAAAAAAAATGAGGGTAATGTTCCATGCTGCTGTCATATGCATATAAAGCATAGGAAGTGGCAGTGCCCTCTTCTGGTGATGCCCAAAAAATTGCTCGACTGTCTTTTTAACTTATGAGAAACGTTTGAAACGTGAACAAGTTTTTGTATATGAATAATTACTACAAACCTTTTCATTTAACAGTCAAGCACATACTTATGAGCAACACGGACTTTTGCAAATTAGGCAAACTACAGTGTCCCCTTAGAAAATAAATCAAAATAGGCGTGCAATGCATGGAATACCCCTCAGCCCGATGTCAAAGTTTTTGGAGATGCCCGCCCGCCTGCCGCCCGACCGCCCGCCCGCCCAACCGCACGAAGGATAGCAATACCCAGTCAGCCTTTAGGGCTGAGGGGTAAAAACTAGCTGTTGCACCAGTTCTAGGCACTGTAACACTTAGGACAGACATAATTCTGCTTTTGTGTGACCATGGCATGGACTTCACTATCACTTAAGTTGACACAAGGATAGTGGAACCGCTGAACACACTTGTCACACATAATCATCGGTGACCCTGGCCTGTGCTCAAAACAGTTGCAATATGTTGACAGCTGATAGCTACTTGACACAATGTTTGCCTGTCCGACATTGTGATTATGTGGGAACATCTTGATGGTTTTCATCTCGAAGCAGTTCTCCAAATGACTCCTCATTTGGCTTTGGTCGAACATGACTTGTATTGGAGGAATTTCCTCAGCCAGTGCCACAGCGTTGGCAACTGCATACAGATAGGTGGGTAGGTTGTCATGATACCTTGTATAGCAAGATGAGAATGCCACATTCAGTTGAATGTACCTTGAATGACAGAAAGAAAGGGATATTTTGTGGTGATGTGAAAATAAGGCAAGGAAATGGACGTTTTCACTTGGGGCAAAACTAACATAAACACTCACATAATCGGCTATGCTAGTCCCCCATAAATTTGTGGTCACTTGTTCAAGTAAGGTGTCATTATAAAAGGAAAAGCAAAATGTTTTTCAATGAATGAGATTACAATACTTAAAGTATAGTAACAATAATGAAGATTGATCAAACATGACTTTTTACATTGTTTTGAACAGTTCATTTATGTGTAATATACCAAAGTATCACATGGAGAGAAATTTTACATTTCTACACATGTATATTTGCATCTTCATATTTTTACTTCAGCTCACCTTCAATATGCCATTGGTAAGAAGTCAGTCACTACTACTGTCAGCATTTCGCTGAGGCTTCGCTTCTTTGAACCATCAAGGTGGGAATATTTCAAGTTCTCATTTTGCCGCTCCACCCCATTGTTGGTATAGATGGCCACCTTTAGATTCTCATCTTTGAAAGCTTGCACCCATCTCTATATACCACAAAAAAGATGGAACAGAGAATGATGTAGATGTACATCTGGTAAAGACAAGTGACATGAAAAGAAAAAAGGAAACAGGTACATGCAAAAAGAGGTTGTGTGAACATCATGAATATTGACCTAATAGTATTACACACCCTAGTACATGTATCTGTGAGCCACTTAGAGGTCAACCACGTCCCCAGCCTCTCATTTTCTTTCCAGACTTCTGACTCATGAAGCTTGGACAGGCTGGTGTCATAGTCTTCAGTTGTGGCAGCAGCTGCAATGTCCCTCAGCTGTTGGAGTACAGTGTCTTGTATCTGGCTCACTCCATGGTCCCGCTTTCTTACCCACTCAACCCAAGCTTTCTCTCGATGAAAATCGCATAGTAGCACCTCTGAGTCTGCATAAAACACAAGAGACACATAAACAATATGCCACATTCGTGAATGTGGTAAAACAGGATACCGTACATGTATGTCCGCAAACAATTTCTATGCAAACATTGCCCTAATTTGCTAGCCTGGGTGCCATCCTGGTTAGTGTACCAGGGCTCCCATACTCTCACCAAGTAGTTGGTGAGGGGGGAGTATGGGAGCCCCGGTGAACTACTTAGGATGGCACCCAGGCTGCTAATTCGCATTGTATATATATCTAATGTTCTCTTTGGTATAGTGTGGCTATGACAGAAGAGATGTTCCTGTTTGATTATGAGCAGCAATTCTGCTTCTTTGGTATCTACATGAAGGAATATAGTTACATTTCCTATGTATTTTCCTTTGTTATGGCCTAAATTTGTTATGACATATCGGACAGCAAGGGATGACAGACAAAATTCTAAAACTTTAACAGAATTAATAAAACAAAGCCTGACCAAGATTGAAATATATAAAAAAATGAGATAGTTACAGTCCTGTGGTAATGGGGTTTCTATGTTGTGATGTTCTGGGACAGGAAAATGCTCCAACACAGGCAAAAATCCACAAAAAGAGCTTCACTGGTCTTGAAAGGTGACAGGTCTGGTCAAATGTATCCCTCCACAATTTCTCCTTGCAATTTCTCCTACTCCTTTTACTCTCTCAATTTCTCTCCTTATATACTCTTTTCCAGTCCCCTCCCATCTTCCAGACTCTTTTCAATTCTCTGGGACTTTCCCCTCTGAGGCATGCCCACGACATGCCCAAAAACCTAGCTCCAAACTGGGCTTAACAAAAAACGTCAATACTGCCATCTAGTGGCTTTTTTTTTGTCCACATTACACCTTTTATTGACTTCTCATATCATGTATATTTATAAGTTTTCAGTTCAGTGTCACCTTGGAACTCAGCTTCCAGGGCACCAATTTCTGCTTCGCAAAAGTCAACCATGAAGTGAGAGGGGTGCCAGTCAGGGTTCCATTCCTAAAACACCTGGAGGGCTTCTCTGATGTCTTCTGTCTTCACGCTATGCGAGACAAATAGGCCTACAACAGTGTAGCATACATTTGTTCTTACACATAAGAAGAACAGGTACTGTATGTACGGTATGTTGCGTCTAACAGACGCATCTGATGGCCATAGAGATGAAGAAGTCTTCGTTGCCATGCTGTCTGGTAGCAGAATAACAATTTTGCCTTAATTCCATCCTCATGCAATTGACTTGGCTGAAACTTGATGGTTCATTCATCCTGGGTTGACCATCTGGTGGACAGAATCTGTGAATAAAAGCATAAAAGGAAAGATCATTGCAAGTGGGAGACTGATTAACTATAGTTTAAGGAACATTTTGCATACTGAAACATTTTGCCTTTTTTTTTCAATTTGAATAAATGTTTGCAGGGACGTGAAATTTACTATAATGGTCTATATGATGTTGGGACCAAATGTTAGTCACTGACTGTATTGTTTTGCTCATTGCCTGCAGGTTGGCTAGATCCTGTTTTGAATTCCTTGTTGTGTCCTTCGTTCTTGTCATGACGTTCCAGATGTCTCTGTCAGTTGGAAAGTATCTCTGCCGTGTTGATGAAGGTGGAGGCTCTTCTCTGAAAAACTCGTAATTGATGTACGTACGCAGAGGATGCTTGATCTCGCTGACCTTTCTGGCTCCAGCCAAGGTGAGCCTCTCAACCTTTTTTGTAACTCTTGGATCTACAGGTTCACGCAGTTCAGCGACCTTTTAAGTGATGGATTTTAAAAGTTATGATAATGTGTTCAATTACATTTTACTCCTAATGCCATATAGAGGGAAATAGATAGTTTTCTTTGATTTTTATTCCGCTTCTCCTGGCAATTTGATAAAATCCTTATCAAAAATGCATCATGCTTTCATCATAAATTTCTTACTGTATCTTGGTAAAACATCTTGAATGCAAGGTGATGATGTGATGATGAGCAGCATAAGTATAGTTTTTGCATAGTTACCAGCCCAACGATGATTTTGATGTTCACCCATGGTGGGGAAGCATGTGTGATATTCCACAATGGTCTGAACTGCCGAAGGAGTCTTAGCTACTGCGGCCTTCAACGCTGCAGAAGCTTTCTTTCTCCCTGTTCTAGTGTCCTCTGCAATCTGAAAATTTACATGGGCAATTTGAAGTTATCTGTTTGCCTATTTTGTCATACAATTACAAATGTTGGGGTTAGGACAAAAGAATACTTATGACAGTGTAGCTCTTGTATTGAAGTTTTGCTGTACCTTTAAACCAGGAAATTTGATCACATGATAGAATGTAAACTGGACAGGGCAGTCCTTCTTCGTACTGTCTTGTATCTGGCAATGTCTTGCCAAGAAGACTTTGAGCACTAATTTCCTGGCGCAGCGCAGGTGGCCTAGCGAGGCGCAGCCCGCGCAGTGGTAATTTCGTAGGGGCGCAGCCCGCGTAGTGGTAATTTAGTGAAGTGCGCAACCTTCGGTAGACGAAGGTGCGCCGAGATGGGTGTGGCGGCGTAGTAGGGGGAGGTGTCACATATTCATCAAGACGCAGTGACAATTTCGTAGAAAAAGTCTCCGCTGGAGTTGCGCAGAAAACTCGCCAGCTCCTACCTGGTTTAATTTCCGTGCAGTGGTAATTTGGCTGACCGGCGCAGGGTGCGCACACGTCACCGAAATCTCACAGGCAGGTTTACAGAATGTCAGGCACATTTCAATGCAAGAAATAATTACAGGAAGCACTATTTAATGTAACTATCTGAATAAGGACATAAATCATAGTATCTATATTGATTGTCCTGATGTCAGATTAAAGGCGGTTGCCACTCGTAATGGAAACTTGACCTGGCTTAATCAACGCAGCTGAATCTGTGATGCAAACTAACGACTTCTCATCTTTCTCAGCCAACCATAAACTGTGTATATATATATATATATATATATATATATATCTCGAATGCTTGCGTTCGATATGTCACAAGGTAGAGGTGCTTTTTCTTTAATTGTGTTTACAGTGGTTATGCATGGTTTTATTTGTTTTTGATTTTGTTTTTTGTGCATGGAGCGTTACACTCTTTAGGAGTTGATTGAATTTTGGATAACCTGCACGTGCGCTGAGTTGGACGGCATAATAGGTCGCTGTGGAGAGGAGGGGATAACTGCGGAAGTACTAGGATAAAAAAGGTTACAGGAGAGGAAGACTGGAGCCTGGCAGCAGCGGAGTACACGTGCACAGTATCAGAGATGGACCGCGGGGCAGCGTGGTGGTGACGGAGTTGCGATACTCGGCCGAGATCAGATGAGGGAGTATATCAGACGGCGCGATTGAACTGCAAGACTGACCGCCAACGTCAATCTACTCTGGCCTGGGTCGCTCGTGATACTTGCGACCCAGGAAAACCGTGAGTATTTTTAGCCATCGATTGGCGGCTTGAATGTGTCCGGAGGACTAAAGTTATTTGCGCTTGTAATTGTGAACCGATACTGCCGAGTGGTCCTTTTGTGTTCGTAGAATATGTGCTCCGGAAATACCAGTGTTGATATGGAGTCAACCTCGTGGATGGTGGTGTGACGTCAGGACTCCGGAAACCTGGACGTACCGCGCTGATCTGCGAAAGACTTTTTGTGTGTGTAAGTGTGTAAGTGTGTAAGTGTAAGTGTGTAAATATAAGCAGTTTGGAGTTTTATGGGCTTGAGTTTCATTGATTTTGGCCTGATGGCCACGGGACCTTACATATAGGCTACTCATTAAAGCCGCTTGCACGCTGGACGCGAAACGAATTTTTCGCACGACTGATTACAGACAAAGTCAATGCAAAGACGCGATAGTCGGACAGGGTTTTAATAATGCTCCGTTTCCGAAAGTCATAAGTTCTAATTTTTCCGCGAATTCCAGGAATTATTAGACGTGCAAACTTGGCTATGTTTGTGTTCGACCCTCACAAAATGCAAATTGATAGCTGTCGACTTTTCTTGGTCTTTTTAGCCTATTCGTCTGTTTTCGTTGAAGATAGACCGAATAAAGACTGCCGTCTATCTTTTGAAAATTAGTCAGATGGACCGAACAGATTCACGCTTTATTTCCACAGCAGAGATAAAATAGTGCGCGAGCAAATCAATTCCATGACCATTGACAGTGTGAAGAAATTATCGCATGCACGATCAAGACTGTCCGACACGAAATGCAAAATACTCCATGTCCAACAGCCAGCTAAAAGTAGCTATTGATATGAGAACAGATTTATAACGGAATAAAAGCCAACAAAGATGACCCACCAATAAATAAATCGCAGTGTTCATTGGATGTTCTGTTATTAAAATGTTTCTTTTTATTTCGTTATCAATCTGTATTTATTTTTTTTGGCAGTCAGACACGGAGGCATTGTACATTGCCTCGCGCCAGTGTCGTCTCACTTTATTGAGCAGAGCTTAAACAGAAACATTGATTGAAATTCTCGGTACTCATCTTGAAGAACTGAGCCCTCTTATCAAAACATTCACGTTTAATATCTAAGAGAGTCAGCAGATTTGAAGAAATTAAAAACAATAAAAGACTGTCGTACACGGATTTATTAAAACCCTGTCAAACTATCGGACACAAGACGCAATCTGTCAAGCCAAAAATTCGTTTCGCGCTCAGTGTGCAAGCGGCTTAATACTAGGCTACTCTTATTGTCACTTAGGTTTCAGTGGGGGGGAAAGGAATACAACCTGATTGCTATGATCTCGTACTGAGTTAAGATCACATATTGACAATAAATGTGTCACGTATCTTGCATTGTCCATGCATGTTAATCCCAAAAATTAATGCAGCAACAGTTTAACTAATGGAAACACGCTATCCATCGTTTCTCTTGCCAGTGAGCAAGATTTGACTCGGCTGTGTTATTGTCAGGAGGCTGCCTGACAACTGGGGTTAACTCGCCGGAGCTAATTGTTTAAAATGTGGGCCACGTGGGGAGTGCGGGCTGGGGTGCCGTGATTGCTGCAAGGAGGAGGGCACAGCTGACTCCTGTCCGTTCTAATTGGACACAGGATAAGAGCAGTGCAGGGGAGTATTTGGGAGAGACGCGGTTTGGGTGTGTTGTGATGTGGGGTTTTTAGTTGACGACAGATAATGTGCCGTAGAATGCACCCCTCCCGCAGATTGCAACCCCTTCGCGGGAGCGCGCGTACGTCATTCCAAAACAAAAGTGACCCAGTTCGCTTTTATTTCGTAGAGTGTAACAGTTTCACGTGTTAAAATCTTGCCAAGAATTTACCGCTTTAATTCCGCAACCAATCACAGTGCTAAAAAGTCCGAACGACAGTATCATATATTTCATTTTTGCGAAGGAGGTACTGAAATTAAACAACAAACGGTATGGCTTCGCGACATTATAAGCCACGTGATGCGAGTGATAACGAAAGCGTAATGATCTTATATCTAGCCTTCGTATTTCACAACATCGGTTTTGTGGAAATATATAGCTATACAGCCAGACAAAATGAAGTTCTGATAATGAGCAAGTAGGCGTTTCGTGGCTTAACTGCATTACTATTATGTTGGCTGAAAGGCATTTGCGGGATACGCGTATATGCCCACCACATCAGATGTTCTTTTCGAGAAGTCAAATGTTTGTCTCAGGTCTTAACAAAATTAAATTAAGTGAACGAACTAATGAATGATCAAATAAAAAAAAAATCCATAAAGACTTTAATGAACTATTTTTACTTGAAACAGAAACTCCAACAAATAGACCTGTATGAATTGAAAGAAAAAACTTACATCAAAATGCGTCCAATTCTGAGCAGAACATGAATAACACTATGGAGGGAGGGCAGCTCGTCTTATGGTGGTCCCACTTCTGACCTGAATCAAACTAGAAAAGCACCAAATGGATGAAACTTACTCAGATTCCATGAACTGGGCGCCTATGCACAGTACTAAAAGCACTTGAAGCTGAGGAAAACAAGGGAGAAAAACTCCAGGAGCGTATTCCACGGCAGTGAATGTTTATGGCTTGCTTTGAATTGCACCCCCTGTCTAACTCAGACAAGAAAAGTGCTACATGCATAAAATTCATTCAGGTTACACGTACTATGGCCCTATGCATGCTGTTAAAAGGAATTGATGCTGGGACTAACAGAAATAAAATTCCAGGGGGGGATGCATTTTATGGCAGCCCGTGATTTTGGCTTGCTATGAATTGCACCCCCTGTCTAACTCAGACAAGGAAAGTGCTACATGCCTGAAATTCCTTCAGGTTACATGTACTAGGGCCCTACGCTTGCTGTTAAAATGAATTGATACTAGGACTAACAGAAATAAAATTCCGGAGGGGTGCATTCCACGGCAACCCATGTTTTTGGCTTGCCGTGAATTGCACCCCCTGTCTAACTCAGACAAGTAAAGTGCTACATGCATGAAATTCATTCAGGTTACATTTACTCTGGCCCCATGCATGCTGTTAAAAGGAATTGATGCTGGGACTAACAGAAATAAAATTCCAGGGGGGGTGCATTCCACGGCAGCCCATGTTTTTGGCTTGCCATGAATTGCACCCCCTGTCTAACTCAGACAAGTAAAGTGCTACATGCATGAAATTCCTTCAGGTAACATGTACTAGGGCCCTATGCATGCTGTTAAAAGGAATTGATGCTGGGACTAGCAGAAATAAAATTCCAGGGGGATGCATTTTATGGCAGCCCGTGATTTTGGCTTGCCATGAATTGCAACCCCTGCCTAACTCAGACAAGGAAAGTGCTACATGCCTGAAATTCCTTCAGGTTACATGTACTAGGGCCCTACGCTGGCTGTTAAAAGGAATTGATGCTGGGACGAACGGAAATAAAATTCCAGGGGGGGTGCATTCCACGGCAGCCTATGTTTTTGGCTTGCCGTGAATTGCACCCCCTGTCTAACTCAGACTAATAAAGTGCTACATGCATGAAATTCATTCAGGTTCCATGTATAGGGTCCTATGCACGCTGTTGAAAGAAACTGGTTCTGTCTTTCAGAAGTTACCTTGTGATTTTTTTACATAAATGTTAACTACTTAAGATTTGTCAATTGAATAACTTTATTGGCCTCGTCTGTGGTCCTGTCAATAAACTCTGCTATCATCATATGTCTGTTCCCAATATACTCTCCAAGTAATTTGCCACATGAAAGTCCCCAAACAACTTGTGCATTTTTGCAGCACAGCTGCACATACATTCCAAATCCTTTTATTTATTTATAATGTGTGCATGTATATAAATTAAATTAAACAAGACAAATATAACAAGCCTGAACCTTCAGTGATGTGGACAGATAGGAAAGATACCTTAGTCTGACAACATTTAATCACAATGAACCGTGAAACCTTTATTTGTCCACAAATAAATTAAGCAACGAACAATGAAGCAAGAAACTTTCTGCTGCTAAAATACTTTTTTAAAATAATCAAATGGAACTGAAAGGAAAAATTTATTTAAGACAAGAAATAAAAATGACTGCAGTCATTTAACCCTTTGAGCGCCACAGGCAACTGTAGTTGCCCGACGGTTAAAGATATCAAAACCAAATGCTTTTGAAAACCTATCATGTGTCAACTTGTTTAAAAAAGCTCCCGCAGGAAAGCTCTTTTGAACAAGTTGACACATGATAGGTTTTCAACAGCTCAGGATAATTAAATGTTTAATTCCTTGAAAGTTTATTCAGCGTGAAAGGGTTAAATGTAGATAATGACACAAAATAAACAATCAAACTCGATAGGGAAATTAACCTGCTGCATTTCACCTTTCCCACTTGCTTTGTGAAAGCCACTGCTGCCAGCCCAAAATAACAATTTAACAGCCCAAACTCTTTCAAAAAAGAGAAAAGAAAAAACATTATTTTAAATGGCTGCATATTTATTAAGGGGTCTATTCTCCCATTAGCGCGTAAGTCTTTTTTTACGCGCTTCGAGTTAAGCGCTTTTGAGTTACGCGTATTCTCCCCTACGCGCTTCGATCACGCCCACAGCGCTTAACTTCAGAATGTAGGCGGCCTAATGAAAGAGGTGTGACTGATCCAAAAGAGAGGCAGACTCTGTGCAAAGCTCATTGATTATGGCTACCAGGAAAACATGGAAAAAGGATTTTCTGATTAACCATGAAAACGCATTTGTGGTCCATGGAAAACGCAAACCAGACTTTAAATTTGAATATCGTCGGCCTGCTGCAACCTCGTATCTCCAAACTGATAAGAAACGAAAACTCGTATGTCCACTATTCTTACATGCAAAATTAAACATGTTTATTTTAAACTATATTTATCCATTTATATTTTTATAATTATTATTATTATTTTATTTTATATTTATTTTTTATTTTCCTGTGAAGTTTGTCATTGTGAAGATACGAGGTTTTATATGCCGCTGTAATAGTAGGCCGGACCAATTACAAGACGTAATTCAGACATCTCTTTATTCATCTATATAGCATTGGGCATTGGATATAGCATTGGGCTCCGTCCGTACGGACACATAAAATTGCGGCGGCGGGGGATATGTTAGTGACAAACACTTGTTATTTCTTACTCTAGCCAGCATGGCATTAAAGCTATGCAAACAAACAAATTGCCGCGATAATGAAATAATAAATAAAGAATTTAGCGCTTCTCAATCAGCGCAATAAGATCATTGAAAATGTGCCCCTCCTACACCAGCCTGTTTGTTCCGTGGAAGACAGGGAAGAAGACAAAGGGAACATTCTAGTCACACAAAGCCAATCAAAGACAGTTTATATGATCTCATTAAGAAATTGCGCACTTGAAAACTACTCCGATGTCAGGTTTGCAACTAAAGGACACAGAAACGCTTTAACAAGGATTCTTACCCCGCACGTGGTCATCTCCCCGCCCCGAAACCGCCTCAGTAATGACGGAATTCCATATCCATAGCCTATCATCCTATTTGATTTGAGCGACACATTCACTTGAACTTGTGCCTAATACTTTATTATAATCAATTATCCAATTTACTGATAATGATTCTTCCCATGTCGGCTATTCTTTAAAGGCTAAAATTGATTAACAAATGGATAGTGCTTTGGTATTTGCCAGGGTAGGGCTCAATCTAGAGTAGCCTATTTAAAAATATCTTTATTCACACATTTAAATTACACAGTATTACCAATTAGAAAATCAATCCCCTCACTCGTGAGAATATCACAAATTTTTAGATTATCACGAACATATAGGGCAGTCGCATTTGTTAATAGAACATGGAAGACAATGATGGCGACGTCGAGCCAAAGCCGAAAACCAAATTTCACAGATTTTGGTGTTGTATGGCAAGCAAGCAATGAAGGCTGATCCGAGGAATTAAGCTGCGAATCCTTCTGGATGTGGCTTTGGTGGTGAGATGTAAGCGCAGTATGCCCGATTTAAAGCATAAATTGAGAGATCTGCTGGGCGCTGTAAAAGCCAGGTTCTCTGCACACCGGAGAAGTGTACACGCAACAGGTGGTGGGCAACCATCATCTCCTGTGCATTTCACTGCAAAGGAGGAGGGGATGGCATCCACTCTTTCTGCAGTGGAAGTGCATGGAGAAGAACTTGAAGCGCCAACGAACTGCGTCAGACACCTTGACACAGACGCCTGTGATATGTGTATGACATCACCAGCCACTCTCTGAAACGACCCAGATGCTAGGAGCGACAGCGCAGTTCTGACGTTGATGACCACGGGTATGTTTTGTGGATAATTGCTGCGGCTGGATAGTTGTTCATCCAGAAGTCGGCAAAGATAGATGATTGCCTCATGCACGGTCCAGGCGAAAGCGCTGGATGCACTCGATGTTTGTTTGTCCCAGGATGTCCAAACGAAGCCGATATATGCGTGCTCGTCTTCGAGCTCGGCACGCTCCTCTTACTCTTTCCCAATCACGCAAGAGTGCAAGCAAATGCAGGAC
The DNA here is from genome assembly GCA_029721435.1 of Gymnothorax reevesii. NCBI lineage: Eukaryota > Metazoa > Chordata > Actinopteri > Anguilliformes > Muraenidae > Gymnothorax > Gymnothorax reevesii. The sequence goes on from CM056585.1 coordinate 40,443,915, forward strand.
TGGCATTTTGGCTTTAGATTTTGAGGGCATGGTAGAATGATGGTCTTATGTATACTCGTATTAATTAATTGTTTTGCGTTTGTAATTTAACTGATTGGAGAAGAGGCTGATGCGTAATATCATGTGATGATTTCGTTTGATAAATTATCATGGCTTTGTGAAATGTAGTTTAGAAATAAGGAAGAACAATCGAATATTAAATGTCTCAACCTTTACCATGTTAAATAAAATAAAAGTAATGTTAAAATTCGGGCTATTACCGACATCAAACGCAATATTCAATTTCGCCTAATGTTGGCGCTTGACCTTAATACAGCCCTCAAAAGCGCTTAACAGAAAAAGCGCGTAAGCCAGGGGGAGAATACGCGTAAGTGTTATTTGCATGAGAAACGCCCGGAAACGCCCCGATTATGGCCTTGCTCCGCCCCAAGCGCGTAAGTGCCTTCAAGGCGCATAATGCACAGACTTAAGTCGAGGGGAGAATACGCGTAGGCTGAAAAGCGCGTAGCTACGCGCTTTTTTCGACTTAAGCGCATGGGAGAATAGAGCCCTAAGTGCATGCAGGGCACAGGTATTGTTCATCCAGTGGAGGCCTCTGCACGCACGCATGATGGTACCAACTCTGGCAGACATCACAGCATATCTGAAATAAGAGAAATCCTTATCCTAAAGGCTTTAAATCATATATATATATATATATATATATATATATATATATATATATATATATATGCACTTAATTGTGACATTAGTATATTAATTTATGTGCAGTTACAAATATTAATATTCCTTCAATTCACAGAATTTCTCACGCACATACTGTAAGTGATGCGCCGTAGGTCTACTACAAAAACCTGCCATGCATGCCAAGTTTGAGTTTTCAACAATATTTGTATGAACTGAGTAATGAAAAAGGCACAATATAAATTTAAGTTCTTTCATTCCTTTATTCCCAGGATCAAAACTAGTCTTCACAAAAAACAAAAGCATAGAAATTACCGAAGTGATCATAATAATTCTCATCTGAAAGGTGCAAAATATGTCTTTCCCATAGGAAACGCGTCTTACTCATCTGTTGCTCAATCTCGTCTCTTGAGATGAATTTAAGCTAAAAAGAGACAAGACATCACTGAAACAGAGGAAGTTGATTTGAGATAACCATTTGAGCAATACTTGAGAAGTGGGATCCCAGGTCCGGGGACATTGTAGCATCGACGGGAGGCAGCCCGAGGGAAGTAGCGGGAATTAATAAATGTATTTTACTTTTTTGTATGTATGGTGTGAATTGGGTTTTTTAAATTTGTTTTTTTTTTTTTTTTCTTTTTTTGGATGTATGGGCTAGGAGGGGGTAAGCCATACATCCCGGGTTCAATTTTACAGTGTAGGAGTGTATGTTGTGGGCGTGGTTGAGACCCTGCTCCTTGAGCGGGGGGAGGTGACTGGGACCTTCCCCCAAGTAGTGGGGCCTGGGCCCAGGTGGCTTCAGTGTTGCACTTTTTTTTTTTTTGTGTTTGGTTTTTTGGTTTGAATTGTGATTTGTTTTTGTTCACATTATCTTTTTTTTTTTTTTAAATATATAATAGCTGGTGTCCAGGCCACAGGAGTGGAAGTGTGAAGGGGGTGGGACCTGAGCATACGGTAGGAGGAGCGGGGTTAGTGCGTAGAAGTGCGTCTCTGGATTTTATTAATAAAAACATTGTTATTCCTTCACTGCCTTGTCCTGTGTCTCTGTGGTGGGTGGAATCCGTTACCGAATCGGGGGTGTGTAGCTGCCTGGCGCTCCACCCCTGACAAATTTGGCGTAATCGGCAGGATCCACCCACTTTTACACAGAGATGGACGGACAGGAGCAGGCTGCTGCTATGCCCTGGCCGGGAGGTTATGGTGGCGTTGCGGTGCCCTGGTTCATGTGCTCCCCGTGTATTCCCAAATATTCTGGTGAGGGTGGCCCAGCTAAATTTAGCGAGTGGCGGGCTCAGGTTCAGGCCATGCTTCGGGCTCAGGGCCTCACTGATATACAGCAGGCCGACTTCATTCTGGGGGTGTTAGAGGGCCGTGCTCGGCGAGAGGTGCTTTTGGTGCTGGCCGAGCGGCGAAACACAGCAGCCCTTGTGTGGGCCCTGCTAGCGGAGCTTTTTGATCGTCCTGTTCCCTTGGCCGTGGCCCGCTCCCGCTTCTTTCAGTGCCACCAGGGCTCGGAGGAGTCCCTGGAGGAATACCAGCTTAGGCTGAGAGAGGTGCATACAAGGTGGCGGGCTCGGGAACCGGGGGTTGCAGGGTTGGACGACGAGATGCTCCGTGAGCAGTTTTTGTTGGGCCTGCGCATGGGCCATGTGAAGCAGGAGCTCCAGCGACAGGTTCGGCGCCAACCGGCTCTCACCTTGTTTGAGGTGGGCTGAGAGGCCCGAGAGCTGGAGTTGGAAGAGCAGAGGGAGGGGGGAACGGCTTACTCTGTGTCTCGATCTAATCCATCCAGATTACCGGAGGTTCCAGTGCCGGTTGGGGGCGTGGAGCGGTGGAAGGAGGAGGTGCGGGCCGAGCTGCGGCAGGAGCTCCGGGATCAGGTGGCTTCCCTGGGGGAGCCCTTGATTGGAGAGATTCAGCAGCGGCTGGCCCAGTTACCGTTCCCCCAGGTGGGGAGTGGGGTCGGCCCCCGGGGGGTGGGATCCTGGGCCTGGATGGAGGTCGAGCCGGTTCCAGTGGGATGCTGCGGGCCAGCCTGTCTGCATTAATTGTGGGCAGGCAGGCCATATGCAGCGTGCCTGCCCCCAGCGAGTGCCGTTAAACTCCCGACCCCACCCGCAGTAGGGCGTGCGGGTGGGGTGCAGCAGGGGGAAGACGGTGCCCCATCCGCCGCTGTATTGGGGGTGTGCCCTGAGGTGGTGGTCGAGGCGGGGGGGGGTGTGGGTGCCGTGCACCTTGGATACTGGCTCACAGGTCACCCTGTTTAGCGAGTGTTTCTTTCAACAGCATTATGGGGATATGTCAGTGCGGAACGCCGCCAGCCTGGAGTGGTTGACCCTTAGGGCAGCCAATGGGCTGAGTATTCCGTTTTTGTGGGTTATGCCCTGATGGATTTTGTGGTCGGGGGTGTGAAAGTGCCGGGAAAAGGGGTGATCATTGTTCGGGATCAGTGCTTGGGGTCAGATAAAGCAATCCTGGGCATGAACGTGATCGCCCACTGTTGGGAGGAGGTGGTTAGGGGTGTGCAGCCTGGCTCACTAACCTTCTCCGTCTCTCACCAGGGGAAGGCACACCGGGCCTGGGAGCGGGCCTTCGCAGTTTGTCGGCGGGTACGGTCTGGGGCAACAGCCCCATTAGAGGGGGAGGTGCGGCTGACCCGCCGGGCAGACGTGGAGGTCCCAGCATGCTTGGAAGTTGTGCAATGGGTGATGGTGGAGGGGTGGGAGAAGGTAGATGGTGAGATGTGCCTGTTGGAGGGCATGGGCGATGGGGGGGAGTGGCAGGTGGGCCGGGCTGTAGTTATCATGCGGGGATGTAGGGTTCCTCTCCGCGTGATTAACGTACACCCCTACCCTCTCTCCCTTCCCCGGCGCCGTCCCCTGGCCATGGTGTCCCGCATTGCCCCCTCCCAGGTACAGGGTGAGTGCGACCTGGTGCTGCGAATGCCCCGCCCGGGGGAGGTGGAGGTTGATGTGCGGACTGCGCAGGCACCCCTATAGGTGGGGAGCCCTCTGCCTCCTCCTGATTTGGAGGGCCTCACCCCTGAGCAACAACATCAGGCTCGGGGGTTGCTGGAGCGGTGGGCAGGGGTGTTCGCGGCCCATGAGGAGGACTTTGGCCGGACCGAGGTAATTTACCATCAAATACCTACCGGTAATGCTCCCCCCTGTCGTGAGCGATATCTCCCTCTGCCCCCAGGTCTATATCCGGAGCTGCGGTCGCTGGTGCAGGGGATGCTGGAGGGCGGGGTGATTGCCGAGAGTTCTAGTCCCTGGGCCGCGCCGGTTGTCCTGGTCCAGAAGAAGGATGGGGCGTGGCGGTTTTGCGTGGACTACCGCCGCCTCAATGCTGTGACCCACAAGGATGCGTACCCTCTCCCCCGGATCGAGGAATCTCTCACCGGCATGAAGCAGGCGGAGTGGTTCTTGACCCTGGATTTGGCGAGTGGGTATTGGCATGTGGCGGTGGACCTGCGGGATCGGGAGAAGACTGCCTTCGCCACACCCCTCGGGCTCTTCCAGTTCGAGCGGATACCGTTCAGCCTGTGCAATGCTCCCGCCACATTCCAGAGGTTGATGCAGCTGTGTCTGGGGGATTTGGTGCACGATTCCATTTTGATATACTTGGATGATATTGTGGTCTTTTCCCCAGACTTTCAAGATCATCTGCATCACCTGGAGGCAGTGTTTGAGCGGCTGGGTCGGTACGGGCTGAAGCTCCAGCCCCAGAAGTGCCGGTTCTTCCGGAGGGAGGTACGGTACTTGGGGCATGTGGTGAGCTCTGCGGGGGTGGCTACAGACCTGGACAAGACGGCTGCGGTTCGGGACTGGCCGGCGCCCGAGACTGTGCGCCAGGTAAGGGCCTTTCTGGGGTTTGCTGGCTACTATTAGCGATTCATCCCAGCATTCTCCAAAATTGCAGCTCCCCTGCACCGGTTATTGGAAGGTACACCTAGCCGGGGTAAGTGCACACAGTGGGTGGAGTGTGGTGTGGCGTGTCAGGGTACCTTTGAGGAGTTGAAGGCTGCCCTGCTCTCCGCCCCTGTGTTGCTTTCGCAGACTTTACCCTTTCTTTTTGTGTGTATACAGATGCGAGTAAGGAGGGGCTGGGGGCGGTCCTGTGCCAGGTACAGGCTGGGCATGAGAGGGTGATTGCCTACGCCAGTCGAAGCCTGCACCCTGCTGAGCGGAATGGCCAGAACTACAGCGCCTTCAAGTTGGAGCTGCTGGCCCTGAAGTGGGCCATGACCGAAAAGTTCAAGGATCATCTTTTGGGTATGAAAGTCACGGCCTACACTGACCACAACCCCCTGGTACATCTGGCCACGGCGCGGCGGAGCAGCGATGGGTGGGTCAGCTGGCCAGTTTTGACCTGGTAATCAAGTATCGGCCAGGGGCCCGCAATGCCAATGCTGATTCGCTGTCCCGGCTGCCCGGGGGCCCGGGAGTGGGGGAGGTGGGACAGGTGTCCGGTGGCTCCATGGTGGAGGACGCTTGGGACTGGTCAGTTCTGCAGCAGGAGGACGCCAATCTTGAGGGCTCTGACTGAGCGGGTGAGTAGGGGGGGAGCCCCCACGGCGGGAGGGTGGCCTCTCTGGAAGAGGGTAGGTGGTGGAGGGAGTGGGAGCATCTGGGGGTAGAAGGGGGGGTTCTGTGTCGCCGGATTGTAGATCCGAACCCCTAGAAGATGGGCCGCTGTGGCAGGTACTGGTCCCCCGGGGGGGGACATGGTGTCTGGCAGTAGTACCATCAAGCCTTGGGCCACCTTAGAGCTAACAAGGTGGAGGCTGTGCTGCGTCGGCGGTTCTACTGGCCGGGGTTGGGGGAGGATGTTCTGCAGTGGTCCGCCGCATGCAGACAGTGTGTGGTGGCCAAGGCTGGGCCGGAGGCACGGGCCCCCCTGGTTCCCCTTCCCACCTCCTACCCCCTGGAGGTGGTGGCCATGGACCATCTTTCGTTGGGGCGCCCTGGTGATAACTACCCCTACCTGCTGATTTTCACTGACCTGTTCTCCAAATATGGGTGGGCGGTGCCGGTGCGGGACCAGTCAGCAGAGACGGTGGTGAGGGCCTTGTGGGGTTCGGTGGTGTAGCACTGGGGGTGCCCCGAGCGACTCCTCTCTGACCGTGGGGTGGCATTTGAGTCCTCCTTAATAGCATCGTTCAGTGAGCTGTACGGGTGCACGAAAATCCGCACCACCCCCTACCATCCACAAGGGAATGGGGCTTGCGAGCGGTTTAACCAGACTCCGCTGTCTCTCTTGGGGTCGCTCAGGGACCGGTGACCGGTGACCGGTGGCCGGAGCACCTGCCTGCCCTGCTTCAGGCATATAATAATGCCATTCATAGCAGCACCGGCTTCGCCCCGCAATACGTCCTGACCGGGCATCATGCCCGACTGCCGGTCGACCTGGCAATGAATGTGGCCCCCGCCCCACGGAAATGGGATATGGAGGGGTGGGTACGGGCACACCATCGTACCTTGTCTAAAATGTACGGCCGAGTGCTGGAGTCAGTGGGACGTCAGCAGCGGCGGGATAAGCCAAGGTACGATCGGCGGCTTAGAGATCTGCCGTTCTTGCCGGGTGACCGAGTCTTGGTGCGGAACTTCCGGCGTTGAGAACAGGGTAAGCTGGCTCCAAAATGGTCCCCCCGCTTGTTGTTGTTCGCAGGCTGGACCCCGAGAAACTGGTGTATGTGGTCCGCCCCGAGGGTGGTCAGGAGGAGCGGACACTACACCGGAACAATTTGCGTGCTTGTCCAGTCGGGGAAGAGTGGCAGGAGTCCCCGGGTACGAGGGAGGCCGACCGGGGGCCAGAGCCAGGGCCACAGGGGTGGGCTTGGGGCTGGAACCCGGTGTGGGCCCCGGCCCGTGGGCCTGGGCCTGCGCCTGAGCCTGCTGTGCCCCCGGAGGAGAGGGTGGTGGGGGAGCCCCCGAGCAACCGGAGGGGATGCCCCTTCGTCGTTCTACCCGTGAGACGAGGGGACAGCCCCCAAGCTGGTACGCAGAGTACGTTCGTTGTGATGTGGTCGGGAGCCGGGGGGAAATTGTCAGGAGGCTGCCTGACAACTGGGGTAAACTCGCTGGAGCTAATTGTTTAAAATGTGGGCCACGTGGGGATTGCGGGCTGGGGTGCCGTGATTGCTGCAAGTAGGAAGGCTCAGTTGACTCCTGTACGTTCTAATTGGACACAGGATAAGAGCAGTGCAGGGGAGTACTTGGGAGAGACGTGGTTTGGGTGTGTTGTGATGTGGGGTTTTTAGTAGACGGCCGGTCGTTGTTTGGTGTGCGTGGATTTATTGTGTTTTTTTTTTTTCTTCTTTGTTTGAGCCCACTACTTTGCCCCAGTGACCATCTTTGCTGTCTCCCGGGGGAAGGGTGGCCTGGTGATCCCTGACCACGGCGGAACGTAGACTGTGAAGTGCGACGAACCGTCTGGTGTTCAAACTGCGCAAGCCACGAGACTGTGTGGGCGGGGGTATGGTCTGCAGTAACAGCCCCGGAGGAAGCAAAAGCGACGCCGCCTTTTAGCTGGGAAGTGACGCTACCCGGACGCGGGTGAGGACTGCGGCGTTCCCAGGCTATTCGGGGGTAGGCGGACCCGGATACGGACTGGTTGCAGACCGTTACTGCGTGGAGGAGTGACGTGCCTGGTTGGGGGTCCCAGGTCCGTGGACATTGTAGCATCGACGGGAGGCAGCCCGAGGGAAGTAGCGGGAATTAATAAATGTATTTTGCTTTTTTTGTATGTATGGTGTGAATTGGGTTTTTGAAATTTGTTTTTTTTCTTCTTTTTTTGGATGTATGGGCTAGGAGGGGGTTAGCCATACATCCCGGGTTCAATTTTACAGTGTGGGAGTGTGTGTTGTGGGCGTGGTTGAGACCCCGCTCCTTGAGTGGGGGGGGGTGACAGGGACCTTCCCCCAAGTAGTGGGGCCTGGGCACAGGTGGCTTCAGTGTTGCACTTTTTTTTGTTGCGTTTGGTTTTTTGGTTTGAATTGTGATTTGTTTTTGTTCACATTATTTAAAAAAAAAAATATATATATAATAGCTGGTGTCCAGGCCACAGGAGTGGAAGTGTGAAGGGGGAGGGACCTGAGCATATGGTAGGAGGAGCGGGGTTGGTGCGTGGAAGTGCGTCTCTGGATTTTATTAATAAAAACATTGTTATTCCTTCACTGCCTTGTCCTGTGTCTCTGTGGTGGGTGGAATCCGTTACCGAATCGGGGGTGTGTAGCTGCCCGGCGCTCCATCCCTGACATTATACCCAAACAAGCCTTCTTTGCCAACTTGCGCTGGAAGGAGGGGCAGAGGCGGGACAGAGGAGAACTTGCGCCAGGCTACGCCAGGCACGAAATTGCCACATACGCCTGGACACACCCCGTTGGCGCGGCGCACCCCCCATGCGCCGCGCCTGCGCCTGGTCTACGAAATTAGAGCCCATGATCTTCAAGCTATTGAAGGTATTTTGGCATAGAAGTACATGTAAATTAGGCACTAAGATATAACTAATTCTGTTCACAAATGTTCTTTAGTCCGTGCATTTGCATTTGCCTTTGAGTTTGACTGAAATAATCTGTCCAGCTGACAGGTGCAGCACATATCACATGCGAATGTATGATGATGATGATGGTTGCTTTATCCCCACCTCTCTTTAGCACACCCTTACGTCACTTGTACAATGTAATAAGAATATCACTTAAAGAAGTTGTAAATTTTATCAAAATACGTGACTGCATTTATACTGATTCCCATGTTAGTATCAGAGAATGCAACATAACACATGTGCAGTGGACATTATAATTTCCTTTAACTTCATGATAAGTTCATGAATATACCGCTTGTCGTAGTTTCTTGGCGTGGTACTTCTCCTTCTGCTGGACATTCTTATCTTTTCCCAGGTGACAGCCATACACTCTGGTGCCTACAAGTTGGAATGGCACCCCGTCAAACTTCACATACTTCAGCTCCCAGTTGGTGGTCTTCTAAGTTGAGAGTTGCACATCTGTATTGACATAAATTATGATGTAAATTATCTATTGAGTATAAATAAAGAAAAAATTGCTTTGATAATCGCCAGGACAGAAATGACAGTTTGGAGCCAGTAGCATTGGTGCCAGATTGCAGATGTAGGTATGTTTGTAAGTACATTAAGTTACAGATGGCCTTATGGCAAACATTACCTTGTGTGTAAAAACTAGACAAAGACAAGATTACAACTTGCTGCCATCTCCCAAGTTCTATCATATATAAACTTGACTTAAAAAAAAAAACAAAAAAAAAAACATTTGCATATATAAAGACCTACAGTTGTAATCTCTTATTTTCGATACTTATCACACATTGAAACAGAAAACATTTTGATTCCAATTATTTTGATGTCATATCATTACTAATGTGAATTAGTGAGTTAATGGGCCACTGTCTGATAGAATAAGATATGTACTGTAGAAAAGGTACAAGAAATGACAGCCGCCAACACTTATACGTGAATAATAATACGTGAATTTATTTATATTGCACAAAAACAATACGGAGAACTCCATTCCTAGAATTCACTTCTTGATAGTATGCAATATAATCTGAGGCCCTTATTCAGAAACGACATTTACATTTACACTAAAATTTAGTTAGTGGCAGATTAAACTAAATGAGTCAGAGGTTGCCCCAACACTCATTTGCTTTCAGAGACCTCACTCACACTGAAAATAGCATCTCTTTCTGAGTAAAGGGTGAGTGCAGGGAACACCTCCGTTGAGCTGGTATGTCGTTGTCTTGGCTTTCAGGTGTTCACAAACATTGGAAACTCTGTATCATTTACAGCCACGTGCTCGACGCAATCGCAACTAGCAAAATTTTAACTCTATCAAGATAACGATGCTGGTAACTTACTAACTGACCACCGGGTTTCAGTGTTTACGAACTGCACTGTGGTGAACTCCAGGTTAGCATTTCTGTACCCACCAGTAGCCACTGGTGAACTGACATTAGAGGACGCTCAAAACCATCCCTTAAAAATAATGATTGGACATGAACTGTTTTCAATTCATTTAAATTACCATTGCAAAAACTCATCATTATCATCATTTTTGGTTTGGCCAGTTTTCATCTATGACACATACCTCTCAACACACGCATTCGGATTTCTCGCGCTTTTCTTTACTCAGGCCTACCAAAGAAAACGTAGCCTCAGCACACAAAAACTTTGAAATGCCTACATCAATCGCGGAAATAGCAACAGAAAAATAATACCCCGCTACCGAAACTGCAAAAACCGCAACATAAACTGTTGACTCGTAGCATAAGACTATGAAACTGCAACATCTTCATTCGCATCCGTCTTTGCCATTTACTGCGCTTGCGCATACCGGCCCAGGCTGCTTTCAGAGATAGCGGAATCAGACGTGTCTCCTTCGGTTGGTAATGTAATAATTACCCTTTTGGGCAAACCCAGAGAAATCAGAACACGTCACACACTTCAATTAAAGGAATAGATACAACTTTATTTCATAAGCATAATTATTTCACGCATAAAAGCAGAGGTTGGTCGAACGGGCACAGCCACAGAGTAATCTGCAAAAGGGCTAGGGCTAAACTACATCTCACAAAAGGTACAGTTGAACTCAGAATTATTAGCCCCCCTTGTGAAATTTAACATAATTCTTGATTTCTCCATGAAAATGACCATTGACAACAAATGTTTTTTACTCTTGAAATATAGGCACTATGAAGACATTGTCCAACAAGTTTCATTAGGATATTTTATCATCACACTGAGTTTCAACCAAAAATAGCAAAAGTGAGACGTTCAAAATTATTAGCCCCCTGATCAGTAGTAGTGAATTATGTACCCTTTTTGACCCACAACTGACAACAACCTCTTTGAATAGTTTTTCACTAGGTTGGTACAGGTCTCCTGAGGAATTTTGGCCCATTCCTCCATCGCAAACTGTTCCAACTGGCCCAAATTGCGTGGTTTTCGTGCATGGACGTTCTTTTTCAGCACTTGCCACAGGTTTTCTATTGGACTGAGATCTGGGCCCTGTGCAGGCCACTCTATAACGTTGGTCTTGGTATCCTTGAAGTATTGCTGGACTATTTTAGATGTATGCTTTGGGTCGTTATCTTGCTGGAAGACCCAGCGACGACCTAAGCTCAAAGTGGGAGCAGACTTCTGCATGTTTTCCTTCAGAATTTTTAGGTAATCTTCCTTTTTCATGGTGCCATGCACCCGAACCAGACTGCCTGTACCTGAGGCTGCAAAACAGCCCCACAGCATGATGCTGCCACCACCATGTTTAACTGTGGGAACTGTGTTCACAGGGTTGAAGGCCTCTCCTTTTCTTCGCCATACATAGGCAATGTCCATATGCCCAAACAGCTCCAATTTCGTCTCATCTGACCAAAGCACAGACTTCCAAAAGTCATCTTTCTTCTTCAAGTACTCACGGGCAAACTTTAGTCGGGCTCTGATGTGACAATGTTTTAGTAAGGGGGTTCTTCTGGGACGATAGCCCCGAAGCCCACCCCGATGAAGAGCCCTCACAACAGTGTGCCTTGACACACAAACGCCAAAAGAGGCCTAGTCAGCAACAATTACCTTTGCAGATGTACGGGGCTCTTTACGGACATCTGACAATTTTTCTTTCAAGAGTTCTTGTGATCTTACACTTGCGTCCATGACCAGGTTTGTTCTTGACCGAATTTGTCTCTTTGTACATCGCAATGATGCACCGAACTGCAGTTCTGGAGACTGTGAACCTCTTCGAAATGGCAGTGTAGCCTTGGCCCTTGTCATGAGCCTCCACAATCTTTTGTCGGAGTTTAAGACTGATTTCTTTAGTCTTCGGCATTGTGACAAATAGTAATCCTCCTCATGCATTCAAATGCCCTGTTCCTTGGAGTCCTTTTAAACTGTTGAATGGAGCCAATTGACTGCAGGTGTTGCTAGGAAGCCAATTGATTGCACAGGTGTTGTTTAAAAGCTGATTGGTTAATTAACTGTGTTTTAAAAGCAAGAATCCACATGGGGGCTAATATTTTTGACCAACTCATTTTTACCATATTTCATGTAAAGACAGCCTAAAACTAATTTCATATTCCAAAATGCACCAAAAACATCTGAATAGCACTGGTGATTGTTTGTGTATATCATTTTTTATCAATGCTTTAAACATTTGGAGGATATTTGGGAAAATGTTCCAAAATTTAAGGGGGGCTAATAATTTTGAGTTCAACTGTACATCACTGCAAACATGAAATAAATAGGGCACACTGCGTTCAGATATCCACTACAAACTACAGTAAGCAAATCACTCGGTGTCTACACAGCACACGTTTCCCCGGCCCCCTCGTTGAACTACCATAATGGCACATGCCCGACGCTCCCCACTAAAATGTAAACGCTCACAATCACACACACATACACACACACACAAGTTCAGCGAATTAAAACGGACCCTCTCCTGGGGTCTGGTGGTTCACAGGCAGGTACAAAGAGACGGCAGTAATGGATTCGTTAGGTAAATGTCTGCGCGACAAAAAATTAGCCCGGTTCCAGTCAGCACTAGCACAGGGTTCTAACCATGTGCCCAGTGCCTCCTTTAAAGTTGTGTAATTTGCGTACGAGGTCGGGGGTAAACCAGAATACAACTCGCGCACAACCGGACAAGAGAAGCGACATTAATTTCATTTTTAAAGAGTCATCCCAGCCATTCACTTCAGCTGCGATTTCAAATTGGGCAACCCAGTCTAACCATTCACGGCCGATGCCTGTAAAGGTCTCCAGCATAAAAACAGGGCGAGCCATCTGCGGCGCAGTAGCGCCGCCGCTGCGTGGCGGATCTGAATTCTCTGGGTTCGACATTCGATCCCTCTGCTGCCACCAGTGTAATAATTACCCGTTTGGGCAAACCCAGAGAAATCAGAACACGTCACACACTTCAATTAAAGGAATAGATACAACTTTATTTCATAAGCATAATTATTTCACGCATAAAAGCAGAGGTCGGTCGAACGGGCACAGCCACAGAGTAATCTGCAAAAGGGCTAGGGCTAAACTACATCTCACCAAAGACCTCACCAAAACGCTCACAATCTCACACACACACACACACACACACACACACAAGTTCAGCGAATAAAAACGGACACTTCCCTGGTCCTCTAAGACCCTCCCCTGGGGTCTGGTGGTTCACAGGCAGGTACAAAGAGGCGGCAGTAATGCAGTTCAAAGTCTATACGTCACCGAGCATCGGCAACCCAAAGTTCGGACGGCGACCAAACAAGTGCAGTCGGAGCAGTCCAAAATATACTCAGCAACAAAAGTTTCTGTGACACCAATATTGTTAATTATTTTTCATAACGCAATTATGAAATTGTCATACATGGTGATATCAGACTGAAACAGTACACGTAAACACAACATTGAAATGGAAATCATGAAAATGCGAGAAAATGACTTTGCACGTGAAAATGTGCGTAAATCATGCTTGTGGATGGCAATAAAAGAGGAGAATTTTTGGAATGTTCATTGTGCCTGATGAACGACGGAAGCATCACTTATCGAAAACACAGCAATTTCGGATCAGGAACTCTACCCTCTAAATGCCAAGACTGTCTGAAAATGATCGGTGGAGGGCCATTGGGATGATTGAATCCGGAACCTCGCAGAGGGAAGTTGCTCATCGCCTGAATGTCCACCGAAACACCATTTGGAACTTATGGCAGCGTCATCAGCAGACAAGACATGTCAGAGACCGTCCTCGCAGCGGCCGTCCACGAGTAACCACTCCCAGACAGGACAACTGGATTCGAACAACCCATCTCCGAAATCGATTCCAACCTGCAACTATAACTGCAAGAACGATACCTGGTTTGAGGCGACTGTCTGCACAGACAATCCGTCGCCGTCTCCGTCATTTTGGCATTGTCCCACGTCGGCCAGCAAGACGTCCAATACTCACAGTACAACACCGACGACTGCGTCTACAGTGGGCACAACAACATCGACGGTGGATCCAACGTCAGTGGGATCTTGTACTCTTCACTGATGAATCAAGATTCATGCTTAACCGATGTGATGGTCGTTTACGTGTATACCGTCGACGTGGAGAACGTTATGCCAACAACTGTGTTCAGGAATTTGATCATTTTGGAGGTGGTAGTGTCATGATTTGGGGAGGGATCACGGCTAGAAACAGAACAGATTTGCTTGTTATTGATGGAAATCTGACAGGTCAAAGATATCGCGATGAAGTGCTACGGCCATTGGTGGTACCGTTTTTGATGCAACATGGTCCCGGAATAACGCTGCAACATGATAACGCCAGACCACACGTTGCAAGGATTGTACAGCAGTATCTGATGCAACAACATGTCAATGTCCTGCCATGGCCAGCCAGATCCCCAGACATGTCCCCAATCGAGCATCTTTGGGACGAGATGGATCGACGTTTGCGGCGGTTGGATAACCCGCCAGCTACACTCCAGGAATTGCGACAACGTCTACGTCAGATTTGGAATGACATCCCACAGCAATTTCTGGCACATCTGATTCGGTCCATGCGCCAGAGATGCGTTGCTTGCATCATGGCACGAGGAAGTCACACCCGGTATTGAAGTGTGAAGGTCAGAATTGGTTAGACGTCAGACAAGTGCTTCATGACGCATGAAAATGACATTTTTCGTTTTGAGTGACGTTGGCACTGAAAAGTCAGTGTTTCTCCTGTTAAATAAACATATTGATTGCATTGAGATCTTTGCTTGTCATTTATAACATACACATAAATGGTGTCACAGAAACTTTTGTTGCTGAGTATAGCACATAGCTTTTACCAGCAGCCTAACGTGAGCGGGCAGCACAGCATGCTCGCGTTGTCCAAGTGGGCACGCCAGGCACAGCGGTGGACCTAACCAAAGTCCAAGGGCCTTATACTAAATTTCCCCCCCGCTAGCCTATCTTCACCGGCGGCGACCCTAGCGACCGCGACCGGCACCAAGCGTTCCCCAGTCTTTGTCCAACCGCTCACCCCGGCGTCCCGTTTTCTTGTGCCATGCCACCCAAGTGCCTATATCACTTCAGGTGCACACAATCAGCGGCGCGCCACCAATTAGGCACTACTGATCCAATTAGTGCAGCGCCTTGCAGTCTCAGCCATTCACCACATTTCCCCCTCCCCAATGAGCAAAGACTCGTCCCCGAGTCACACTCCCAGGTCAAAATCTGTCGTCCATGCAGGAGGTCTCCTGTCCCGTTGTGGGCGCCCCAGCCCAAGGCGAGGGGCTGGAAGTGGGCGACATGGTCCCACACCGATCAATACCTCTGAATTTGGGTCCGCTTGATGCCCCCCATTTTGTTGACCTGCAGCAGGATGTTCTCCAGCCACCGGCCGGGCACCTGCCGCTTGTTGATCTGGAGCAGGACGCTCCGCCGCCAGCTGCGGGGCTCTCGGGGCTGGTTGTTGTAGAGCATCTTCCTGTTTTATGCTGGCCCCTGATGGCGTGTCAGCTGACTGCGTCGGTAGCGCATTGCTCTCAGCAGGCCTCACCGCCAGCAGATCCCCCTCCAGTAGATCACTCCTTGAGGGGGTCGTGTCGGTGAGTGGCCAGTCATTCGTCAGGGCACCTACAGGGTTCCCTGTAGCAGATAAACATACAAACGGCTTTAATCGATTAAAATGAACCACAATTTCTGGTCCCCCTTCAAGCAGACACAGTTTATAAAGCACATCAGAAATCACTTCCAACACCTTAAATGGACCTTTATAGCGCCTTTGCAGCTTTGGGCAACGGCCTCGTTTTCTAACTTTGTTCTGCACCCACACCAGTTCCCCCACTCTGTAGTACTGATGGTTGGCTCGAAAATCATATGCATTCTTTTGTTGAGCAGAAGCCCTTTCCTGATGTCTCTTAACTGCCCCCACCACCGTGGATAATGTATCAGTGAGCGCTGCCACATAATCAGACACAGCAGAGAATCTTTCCTGATGGCCCATATCCCACATCACATCCACTGGAAGAATAATTTCTTGACCAAATAGCACCTTGTAGGGAGTAAAACCTGTAGAAGCATGGACACTACTCCGGTAAGCCATGAGGACATATGGTAAGAGGACATCCCAATTAGACTGATTATCTTCAACAAAAAGGGCCAACATAGATAACAAAGTGCGATTAAATCGCTCCACCATCCCATTAGATTCGGGATGGTAGGGAGATGTCCGTGTCTTATGTATGCAAAGTAACTGGCACATCTCTTTAAACAACTTGGATTCAAAATTCCTCCCCTGGTCAGAGTGGATAGTGCGCGGAGCCCCAAACCGACAAACCCACTGCTCTACCAGAACTTTAGCCAGTGACTCAGCCTCCTGATTGGGTAGAGCATATGCCTCTGTCCATTTAGAAAAGTAGTCACCCACCACTAAGATATACTTGTTTTTAAGAGGGGTTTCAGGCAAGGGTCCCAGTATATCCACTGCCAGACGTTCCATGGGTCGAGATGCTACAGGGGGGGTTAAGGGGGGCCCTAGGCGGGGGCCCATGAGATTTACGTGATGCACAGTCTGGACATTCTCTACAAAACTGTCGAACATCCCCAAACCACCCCGGCCAAAAGAAACGATCTTTAACCTTAGCCTGCAATTTTTGAATCCCCAAATGGCCCCCTGTTGGAGAGCTATGCAGCATCTGTAGTGCCGGCATCACCATACTACCTAGGAGAACCACCTGAATACCTGCATCAGAGTGGCTTGGTGGTATGCGCACCAAACGCTGGTCCCGTATCTGCAACTGTTCCCAAACAGGCTGGTATTTCTTCAATTCGGGGTACTGCTGCCACACCTCCCCTCCAACCTTTGAGCCTTGTATTAGATTACAAATCAGACTTATCTCAGGGTCATTCTGTTGTGCTTAGCTAATGTCCTCCATTGGATTCACCTCGATCACACTGGTTTGTGTCTGAGCTTCAATGTGGACTGCACAAATGTTATCAGACGGCACCACCTTTTCTAAAGGGTTAATGGGGGGGCTCACCATAGCCATGTAAGTTGATACGACGGGAGGTCTACGCGACAGGGCATCTGCATTAGTATAAAATTTACCTGGCCGGTGAACGATTTTATAATGGAAGGCTGCTAGTTGCTCCACCCACCGAGCCAATTGCCCTTCGAGGCCCTGAAAATTATGCAACCATCTCAGTGAGTTATGATCAGTGCGTAGAATGAACTCCTTGCCCAATAAGTAGTGTTTAAAATATTTAGTAAAATACACCATACTCAGTAACTCCTTTTTCGTGGCTGCATATTTCCTCTCTTCTTTGGACAATGTCCTGCTTGCATAACCCACCACCCTCTCCATTCCACCCTCTCCCTCTTGAGCCAGCACAGCCCCAATCCCAAAGTCACTTGCATCAGTATCCAGAATAAAGGGTTTTTTTGGGTCAGGATAAGCCAGGACTGGAGCTGTAATTAGACCAGTCTTTAACTTTCGAAAAGCCTCTTCACACATTTCATTCCATTTAAACCTGGGCCCCTTTTCAGTCAACTGATGTAACGGTCTAGCTATATCTGCAAAGCCCTTGATGAAACAGCGATAATAAGAGGCCAGCCCCAAAAAACTTTTCACCTCAGTTTGGTTTTGAGGTGCAGGCCAACTCCTCACAGCCTCTACTTTAGCAGGGTCTGCTGTAATCCCCTGTGCCGAAATAACGTGCCCCAGATACCGCACCTCCGTCGAAAAAAGGTTGCATTTTGTTGGTTTCACTTTCAGGTTTGCTTGCCCCAGCTTCCTAAGAACCTCATCCAGCCTGCGCAAATGTTCGTCAAATGTCCGTCCAAAGCATATGATATTGTCAAGATAAACAAGACAGGTTGACCACTGCAAGTCAGCCAGCACCAAATCCATTAAACGCTGGAAGGTGCTGGGAGAATTACAGAGGCCAAAACTTAAGACATTAAATTCAAATAGGCCCTGTCTAGTGATAAATGCCGTCTTTGGTTTGTCCTGGGGATCCACCTCGACCTGCCAGTAGCCGCTGGCTAGATCGAGGGTAGAGAACCATTGAGCGTTTGCCAAGCTGTCTAAGGCATCATCGATTCTGGGCAGAGGGTACGCGTCCTTTACAGTAACTTCATTTAGTTTACGGTAGTCCACACAAAAGCGCAGGCTACCATCTTTCTTCCGCACGGGCACCACTGGTGCTGCCCACGGGCTACAGGACGGGCGTATGATGTCATTATCAAGCATCTGCTTAATATGATCGGCAACCTCTTGCTGTAGATGTAAGGGGACCCGGCGAGGATGCATTTTGATGGGCCTAGCATTTCCTGTATCAATTTGATGACGAGTCATATGAGTCCTCCCCAAATCTCTGTCTCCCTGGCTAAACACGCTCTTGTGGAGCTGCAATAATTCACGCACGGCTTTTACTTGTAACGGGGACAAGCCCTTATCTGCTAACCCCAAGTGTGAAATAAGCTTGTCCACTGCCAGATGTGTGCCCTCTGTTACACCAGCCTCTGGATCTATGGTAACATCGGTATGCAGAGTGCCTACTTTCATACCCCCCCTTAAAGCGCATGGTTGTTCGGCTACATTTATGACCCTCACTGGTACCACCCCGCACTGCGCACTACAGACCACCTGTGCCACCATCAGGTCACCATGAGAGGACAAGGAGTCAGTTGGTTCCAAGAGGCCCACCGAATGGCCTGCCAGCAGCCCCTCAACCACCCCGGAAATTATTGCCTCGGTGCGTGGCCCAATAATCGTATCCTCCTGCACTGTGACCAGTTTGGGCTGATTTGCCTCAAGTGAAGAGATCAATGGCAGTTTCTTTCCCATTAAGCTACAGCTTTTGTTGGCAAGGTCATGTACAGCTCCATATTTTGACAAAAAATCAATCCCCAACAAAATCTCAGTGGATAGCTCCGCCACCAGGAATTCTACTACTAAGGCTAAGGAGTCAAATTGACAAATGGTTTGCCACCGTCCCACCACACACGTCACCACCATTGGCAGCGGAAGCCACGCCTTCATATTCGGTTAACTCTCCCACCCCTTTAGTAATTTGCAGCCATTTCTGTTTGGGAATAATAGAGACTTGGGCGCCGGTATCTACCAACATATGAGAAAAGCACCCACCTATTTTGGCGTTAAGATATATTCCTGGGCGGTCTGGGTAATTGTGAGCCAGTCTTGCAGATCTGCAGAAAGGCGCGGGCATTCGGCCCTTTATGACCGCCCCCTCTAGTTTCCCTGCACATAGGGGCAGTTGCGTCGCAGGTGCCTAGTGCATCCACATTCCCAGCACGCCTCCTTTGCGCTGGTTGGTGCGGGGCGTTCAGGTCCACCCTGCCGACCACGCCTTCGGCCATCGTCGCGATTCCATCTTACCCTATCTGTAAGGGGAGGCTGTAAAGAGGTCACAGTTTGCTGGAGAGTCTCTATTTCTTGCCTTAAGCCTTCTACCACACTTAATAAAAGCTCCATTTGTTTATCACTTGGTGGCTTATCAGTAGCTGCCCACACTCTGGTATCATAGTTAATGTGGGTACTTTCTAAGTTCTTAATTAATTCTAATTCCGGGGCAATATTGATAGCTTCCTCCAAGGTATTGGATTTTTGGCTACGGACATGTCCTCTCAAATCCCCACTCCCCACATGTTCCACAAAATGGTCTCGGGCGAACATATCACGAGTGCCATTATCGGCTGACGGGTATGCTTTAAAAATAAGGCGGCGCAAAGCAATTCCAAAGTCTCTAATGGATTCGTTAGGTAAACGTCTGCGCGACAAAAAATTAGCCCGGTTCCAGTCAGCACTAGCACAGGGTTCTAAGCATGTGCCCAGTGCCTCCTTTAAAGTTGTGTAATTTGCGTACGAGGTCGGGGTAAACCAGAATACAACTCACGCGCACGACCGGACAAGAGAAGCGACATAAATTTCATTTTTAAAGAGTCATCCCAGCCATTCACTTCAGCTGCGATTTCAAATTGGGCTACCCAGTCTAACCATTCACGGCCGGTGGCTGTAAAGGTCTCCGGCATAAAAACAGGGCGAGCCATCTGCGGCGCAGTAGCGCCACCGCTGCGTGGCGGATCTGAATTCTCTGGGTTCGACATTCTATCCCTCTGCTGCCACCAGTGTAATAATTACCCGTTTGGGCAAACCCAGAGAAATCAGAACACGTCACACACTTCAATTAAAGGAATAGATACAACTTTATTTCATCAGCATAATTATTTCACACATAAAAGCAGAGGTCGGTCGAACAGGCACAGCCACAGAGTAATCTGCAAAAGGGCTAGGGCTAAACTACATCTCACCAAAGGTACATCACTGCAAACATGAAATAAATAGGGCACACTGCGTTCAGATATCCACTACAAACTACAGTAAGCAAATCACTCGGTGTCTACACAGCACACGTTTCCCCGGCCCCCTCGTTGAACTACCATAATGGCACATGCCCGACGCTCCCCACTAAAATGTAAACGCTCACAATCACACAGACACACACACACACACACACACACACACACACAAGTTCAGCGAATAAAAACGGACCCTCCCCTGGGGTCTGGTGGTTCACAGGCAGGTACAAAGAGGCGGCAGTAATGCAGTTCAAAGTCTATACGTCACCGAGCATCGGCAACCCAAAGTTCGGACGGCGACCAAACAAGTGCAGTCGGGGCAGTCCAAAATAGCACATAGCTTTTACCAGCAGCCTAACGTGAGCGGGCAGCACAGCATGCTCGCGTTGTCCAAGTGGGCACGCCAGGCACAGCGGTGGACCTAACCAAAGTCCAAGGGCCTTATACTAAATTTCCCCCCCGCTAGCCTATCTTCACCGGCGGCGACCCTAGCGACCGCGACCGGCACCAAGCGTTCCCCAGTCTTTGTCCAACCGCTCACCCCGGCGTCCCGTTTTCTTGTGCCATGCCACCCAAGTGCCTATATCACTTCAGGTGCACACAATCAGCGGCGCGCCACCAATTAGGCACTACTGATCCAATTGGTGCAGCGCCTTGCAGTCTCAGCCATTCACCACAGTAAGTAAAACTTCCAAATATGACGTTATTGTTAATGCAGATGTTTAACAATGAATTGTAAGACGTTGCTGTTACATCCACATTCTCATAAATTCGCTTATTCTGGCATGTCACCCTGCCGAAAATGAACGATGCACTGTCGATTTCGCTAAAGTCTTAGAGTTGCCAACTTGACGACTTTCTCGCTTAATCTGGCGACTTTCCAAATCGGGATTGTTTGTCCATTCAAGACGTATGTATAGGCTAAGTCTTGAGAAAGTCGTCAAGTTGGCAACTCGAAGACTATAGCGAAATCGACAGTGCATCGTTCATTTTCGGCAGGGTGACATGCTAAAATAAGCGAATTTACGAGTATGTGGATGTAACAGCTACGTCTTACAAGTCATTGTTAAACATCTGCATAAACAATAACGTCATATTTGGAAGTTTTACTTACCAACCGAAGGAGACACGTCTGATTCCGCAATCTCTGAAAGCAGCCTGGGCCGGTACGCGCAAGCGCAGTAAATGGCAAAGACGGATGCGATAGAAGATGTTGCAGTTTCAGTGTCTTATGCTACGAGTCAACAGTTTATGTTGCGGTTTTTGCAGTTTCGGTAGCGGGGTATTATTTTTCAGTTGCTATTTCCGCGATTAATGTAGGCATTTCAAAGTTTTTGTGTGCTGAGGCTACGTTTTCTTTGGTAGGCCTGTTTACTGATAGGTTGGAAAATGCTGAGCTCGGGAGTGACTATACGCACGGCGGCCGTGTGGCATAAGATGGCTATACGCACGACGACCGTGTGGCTAACATGAAAGATGCGCAAGGCGGCCGGGTACACAGTATTAACAGGCTATACGCACGGCGACTGCATCATACATCAAAGAATTGAAAAATAATAATGAACACATCGGAACTGCCTCGGGAATTAGGGTTGGGAATCGGTTAAAATTTCATGAGCGATCATCGGTTACCCTCAACCAACCGATGATTGATCATTCATCGGTTACTTAATTGAGAAATGTCAAACACATTATTGGTACCGAACTTCAAGACTTAGAAAACCTTTATGCTGGTGTCATAAGCAGTAATTATGGAAAACATACACACCTATGTTGACATGGGAGGGACAAAATATGATTCGCACACATTGGAAAACTCTGATATGCACGAAGTACACATTTGATTGAGCCTTTGAGGGCTGCAATAAGTTTTTGTTAATGCACAGCAGGTATTGAAATATCCCAGCCTTATATCACGGCAATTCCGACTAAAATCGATGCAGAATTTCAATGCGATTATTTAGTTAGTAGGTCCAACCAACCAATGATCGACAGAGTCGATCAATCGGAACAACACTACGGGGAATACTAAAAAATATACAGTGAGTGTGACAGTTCCGGATCACTAACGAAAGATCGACGGCATACGTTTCTCCAAGGAAATTAACCAAACTTGTTGTATTCCGATTGAGTAATGTTTCATCTTATAACCACAAAAGGAAGCACTTGAAACACTTATAATTTGAGAGAGAAATGTCATAAAACATGTTGTGTGTCATTATGACAGTTCCGGATCACTTTATTGTATTCCGGATCACGTGACATAACAAGGCACCGCTTGATTAAAAATCCACGATACGGTCAACAAGGGGTTGTGTCAAACACTAACAACTATTTTGTAAGCATTGCAAGTCGGAAGACTCAGAAATATTATGAAATTTTATCTACAAGTACACCTCTGTGGTTTATTACCTACTCTTTCTAACTTGAGTCAAACACGTTGATCAAAAGGAGTTCTGTATTAGAATGCGAGTCGAAGGTTAATGGAGTGGTATAGCTCATGCCTTTGAAGCTTTCCAAGAAAACAATCTAATTAGGAACATATGGTAGATCATATTTAATATAAATATGTTACATTTAACATGTATATTATTTAAGTTAAAAAACTTATGTTTTTTTGGAAAATATATTTGTGTTCTGTAAGCATTTAAGGTGTTGTTGAATGAATTTGATTTTTCCAGGTAAATTCTGCATTGATACAGTGCATATTGATGATAATATAAAATTTCAAATAATGTTGACAATGGTCTATGGTAGTAATCAGGGGCGTAGATTTAACTGGAAGTTGGTGGGGACTTTGACACGGCCTTTATGACAATTAGTCCTGGCCAGTTCTAAATTATTTTCCTTAATCGACGCGTTTTCAAAGTATCGTAATTGGCAACTGAAGACATGGTTCCTCTCTATATGCGATCTAACAGCATTCAGCGATGATACGGTGGGGTAAATTAAGTTCAGAGAATTAATTTACTGCTTGCCTGTGAGTAGACAGGAAAGCAATTTCGAATAACGTTGATTTAAACACAGCAAATACGCATACCGATGACCGATTGCCGTCTTACTTAATCGGAGAGAAGAAGCAGCACCTGTATGGACTGCTAAAAGTTCAGGGTTGCATCAACACTTGAAGAGTAGAGTTAAATCGCATATAGAGAGGAACTGTGTCTTCAGTTGCCAATTACGTTCATTTGAAAACGCATCGATGAAGGAAAATAATCGAGAACCCAGCTAACAGACGACGAACTGGCGACGAAACTATTCGCGCCCATTTGGTAAGCGACCGACCATGTGAGAACGGTCTGACAACGTTGTCAGATGGTAATTCAGTAACGTTATTTGACGACCTTATCAATACGTCGTGAATAAGTGGCTTGACGGTTATTTGCTTAAGTCGCCTGCTGGTAATTAAGTTACGAATACTGGCAAACTTGACGACCTTCTCAATACGTCGAGGACACGTCGCTTGTTGGTAATTAAGTTACGAATACTGGCAAACTTGAAGACCCTTTCAATATGTCGAGGACGCGTCGCTTGTTGGTAATTAAGTGACGAATGCTGGCAAGTTGAGGGTAAAATTATGTTTGTGTAAGAATGCGGGCGAGGGTGGAGTTTTTTTTTTTGAGAAATAATTAATTTTAAAAAGTTACCCTGAATTTACAGCTGTTGGCGGTAATACACAAAAGAATGTCAACCGCATAAAACGAAAGAAGAAGAAGTTGAGGGTAATCAGTTTGTCAGTCGTGGAGCAGCAGCGGCGGGAAGTGAAGTGGGCCTGTCCACAGAAATGGGGTACCCAAGGGGCATGGTACATTAACGGATAAATAACACGTTACAGTGTTCGACAGTTCACTGAATTGTATTTTTATTGTGTTATACATATGACAAAGATATAATAAGAACATTTTTGAAGTAATGCTTTGCCTAGTTTAATTTTTACTTGCAGAAAGAAGAAAATGTCCACACTGGTTTTGACATTGTTTGTGACATTGCAGATGTTGTTCATTTCAGGGCGGTTTCAGCCCATCAAAGGGCACCCTTATTTTGAGCATAGTTGTCAGCTTGAATAAATAACTTAGTTTCTCTTTGTTTTCTAAGAAAAATTGAATGACGGGTAATTTAATAACACCCTATTTGAAAAGCTTACGTTCGTAACCATTGTCTGTCCTTGCAGTTACGAACATAAAAATGGGTCAGACTGGGATATATTTGCGGAAATAACCACCCATACATGTACGAAAAGTAAGAGTCCATTTGTTGATATAATTATTGATTTCGGTTTTCTTTCCTTCTGATTTCTATCAATGATTGTTAAAAATTTTGCGTTGCGAGTCTATCCAAAAAATATTACGTTAGTAACCCCACCTAAACAAGAAATATTCATGCGAATCTACGACTGTGAACTCAGTCACAGCTGAATACCAAATATGCGTGTGCGCCTCGACGTTGACGCCATTGCTTGAAGGTCATGCAAGCATCGTCTGCAATGATGGAATGATTTTCTCTGAATCTGTCACGAATATTACATACGTAATAGGCCTACTGTTACGAACGTAATAGAGAATGAGCAATGATCACATCATTTATTTGACATAATCAACACAACAGTTTGGGCGAATAATGCACTTTGAAGTCTCGGATTGGACTGCAAACATGGAGCAAATTCGCCGGCTTTTTATATAGATTACACCTACGGAGCATGAACCCTGATAGCAGAGACTGGTAAAAATTACGTCCTGTAGACGTCATTTTTGCGACCTGTCAGACGTCTTATTTACGTCATATATTTACGTCTTAAAGACATCAGTTTGCAACAGCACAAGACGTAAAAAAAGACGTCCTTTTTTGACGTCATATTTTGTCATATTGGTAAAAAATAGACATCTCTATGACGTCTTTGAGACCAAAAACAAGCTCTCATACTGGTAAATATCACGTCATACTTTTGTCATATTGGTAAAAAATAGACGTCTTATTTACGTCATATATTTACGTCTTTAAGACATCAGTTTGCAACAGCACAAGACGTGAAAAAAGACGTCATTTTTGGACGTTATTTTTCATCATATTGGTAAAAAATAGACATTGCTATGACGTCTTTGAGACCAAAAACAAGCTCTCATACTGGTAAATATCACGTCATACTTTTGTCATATTGGTAAAAAATAGACATCTTATTTACGTCATATATTTACGATTTTAAGACATCAGTTTGCAACAGCACAAGATGTGAAAAAAGACGTCATTTTTGGACGTCATTTTTCAGCATATTGGTAAAAAATAGACATCGTTATGACGTCTTTGAGACCAAAAACAAGCCTTCATACTGGTAAATATCACGTCATACTTTTGTCATATTGGTAAAATGTCTTTATTTTATCATTGTTAAGTCAGTACTGTGAAATAAGAGAAAACATTTTTGGCAACACTAATACATATGTACAGATTTCACATTTGTAAGGTCCTCTAAAACAATACTGTGTACTGTGTATTTTACAAAACTCCATTTACCATAATGCTTTGTGTTTGGGAATATTTTCACTGTTCTGATGTGACAAACTGTATTAGCTAATCAGATGTATTTCTTCTGTTTTTATTTGAATTTTATAATCCACCAATAATAATTAGTACATGTTTTATGCTCGTGCTGATTACCGGAGACCGTTGAGACATAGCTTGGTACGTTGGCCGTTTTTGTTTTGGAGCGGAGACAGCGACAGAGCCTGGTGTGATTCGACGGTTAAGCTTGTTTTTTTTCCTTGAAGTTTCTTATAACCTCGCTAAATATTAGCGATAGGGTTACGGAGAACCGTAAGATGAACCTTGTGGGCTGTTGAAGACCTGGGACTGGCGGCGTGAGTGCTCCGCGTTGGAGGAGGACTCGGTACTGGACCAACAGGGGTCGTAGTGGCACCGCCAAGCTGCGTGTACCGCTAGGCGAGCCAGAGCAGATTGCGATCTGTCAATCCCCCCCCCCTCCGTGCAGTTAGTCTGGAGGCTGGTAGAAAGACACTGCCGTAAGCTTCAGGACTGAGTGGGAAGACTGGTCGTGAGTTACGCACCACACATTTTGCTGCGAGCGAGTCGAATCAAGGGCACTGTCGCGGTTGCTACTTTGCCTACGGCTCAGAGAGCTGTGGATCCTTGACGGAGCTAACGTTTGCTCAAAAGCTGACGTAACCTTTGTGCACCAACATACGGGCCCCAACTGTGCGCTGTGTTTTGTTTTTTTTTAGATCTTTGTTAATTATAAATCACTTAATGTGTTGTATATTAAATGTTTTCACTTTCATGGTTACATATCAATAATATTTCCTATTATTATTATTATTTCTTATTAATAAATATAATCATTATTACTTAATTCTATCTGGGGTGTTGGCAGCTCATTTTTTTCCACCTGGCTAACGGTATTGCCATGAAGAGTGCTATTTAGGTAGCTTAATGAGTGTATTGTAATTGAATACACTACAGTTACATAGCTAGAGCATTCATTATAATAGATTGAACATAATGTATTTGAATTCTGGGGAGATACATCCTGCACTGGCTTGAGGGTAAGTGTAGTTTTTCCACAGTGGAGGCACCGCGCTACTAAATTTGTAATCATTTATAAGTATTCATATCCCTATTTACTACTACTACACAGTTATTCAATTACGCTTGTGGTATAAGGAATCTCAGCCAGCTCACCATTCCACCGCTGAGAACTTCGGATCCTGTTGCGCCATTATTTATTGTGATCCAGGGTAACTATAAGTAGCCTGTACTGTGCTGGGTGATTAACACCCGTCCAAAAAGGGGTTACATTTTGGAGGCACCGCTGGGATTTTCCTGTTTACCAGAACGAGTAGGTAGCTGTGTTTTGCTTAGTGTTTGTCTTGTTTTAGCCCAAGTTTTTGCTGTTTTGCTGTTCACCTTTTAACATGGACCTTAGTCAGGCTGTTGAGTGGAGCCGTGAGGAGAATGTTGATTTGTCTCATGCAGCTGTTCTTAGCAGAGTGCCACTGGAGGCTAGTGATGATGTGGTTACCCATGTGCTCAGTACAGTCAAGGTTCTGGGTAGGACCCAGATCCGTGGTCGCAGTGGTGACAAAACTGGTAGGCACCTGTACATTTTAGTGGAGTCTTCTGCTGAGTTGGATCAGAGCTCTGTCCCTCCTGAAGTGGGAATTGCAGGTGAGGCAGGTCCATGGGCTGTTCATGTAGTGAGTAGCTTGCTGCCTGCTAGTCCTGCTCCTGAAGGGAATGATTTTGAAACTAAGCTGTTGGCATTGTTGCAGAAGGAGGGTAAGTCCATGGGTGATGTAAAGGCAGCTGTTCTGGGCCCTCAACCTCCTAAGCCTGATGTCAGCATTGATCTTGTGAATGCCATAGGTCAGCTCGTAGACCGCTGTAATCAGGCATCTGTTGATGCACCTGGCTATAGAAAACTGAGGCTGTTTTCTGGATTACGACCTGTTCCTCCTGGTGAGGAAGAGTATGAGGTGTGGATGGAGCAGGCTATTCAGATGGTTACTGAGTGGCAGTGCACTGATGCTGTGAAGCGGCAACGCATTGTTGAGAGTTTGCGTGGGCCTGCTGCAGATATTATTAGATTTTTGAAAGTCAGTAACCCGTCTGCCTTGGCTTCTGATTATGTAGCGGCTCTTGACATTACTTATGGGTCCACAGAGTGTGGAGCAGACCTTATGGCTTCGTTTCGTTATACTTTTCAAGAGGATGGAGAGAAACTGTCTGCTTTCTTGTACCGCTTGGACAAGCTTCTTCATCGCGCTCTTTTGAGAGGAGGGATTGATGCTGCAGGTCTGAATCGTGCACGCCTGGAGCAGCTCTTCAAGGGTGCTCTCACCAATGACCTTGTGGCTTTGCGTGTGCGTGTGATGCACACTTTGCAAAATCCGCCTTCTTTTTCGCAGCTAATGCGAGCAGTGAGAGAGGAAGAGCACTGGGTAAGTGCTAGAGAGAGTGCAAAGGTTTCTGCGGCCATTTCCACTGTTCGCCAGGTCCCTGTGACAGCTGCTGTCACTCTTTCCCATGAGCCTGTTACTTCAATAATGTCTGATGTGGACAGTCTGAGGAAAGAGGTTAAGGAGCTGACGTCTTTAGTAACTAGAATGTTGACTGCTACTACAGCGTCTTCTGCTACTCCACCAGTCACACAGTGTGGCTCAAGCCAGGGCACAGGAACCACTGCTCCAGCTGCCCCCACAAGGGCTGTTTCTTCTGCTTCTTCAAAATTGCCGAAGTCTATGGCAGCCTCTCCTGTTCCTGCCATTTTCTGTTATAAATGTGGAGAGGACGGCCACACCAAGCGAGAGTGCACACGTCCTGAGAACTTGAGATTGGTGAATCAGAAGCTGCTTAAGAGGGTCACGCAGCAGGGAAACTTCCCCGGAGCTCCATCACATAAGACGCGTTCCGCTCATTGCTCTCCTCCAATCAAAGTCAGCCAATCACAATTACCATCTGGGTTAGTGGGGCCCTCGGCTGAGGTGCCCGTGCAGATAGAGGGCATTTATGCTAAAGCTTTGCTTGATAGTGGTTCTCAGGTCACCATCTTGTATCGTAGCTTTTACAATACATACTTGAAGCACCTGCCGCTGCAGTCAGTGGAAAGTCTCGAAATATGGGGTTTGAGCTCTCACAAATACCCATATGATGGATATTTGGCTCTCAGGTTGGAGTTCACTGAAGCTGTCACAGGTGTGTCTCAGGTAGTGGACGCGTTAGCTCTTGTGTGTCCTGACCCTGAGACAAAAGAGGGTATAGCCATTTTGGTTGGCACAAACACTCACTTAGTGCGGAAACTGTTCCACTCTTGTCACGAACAGGCAGGAGACGGGTTTCTTAACACGCTTAC
Organism: Gymnothorax reevesii; assembly: GCA_029721435.1. Taxonomy (NCBI): domain Eukaryota; kingdom Metazoa; phylum Chordata; class Actinopteri; order Anguilliformes; family Muraenidae; genus Gymnothorax; species Gymnothorax reevesii. Next base: position 40,472,831 of record CM056585.1, read on the forward strand.
TATACACCCAGTGATGAAAGAGGTTTTTGAGTCCATTAAGCACACAGTTGTTTTGCCGGAGGATGTGGATAAGCATGGCACAGTGTGGTTCACTAGAACTAAGCCTGTTGTTTTAAAGCCTGGGCAGGAGCTGCAGCTCTCCGGCCTGCCCAAGTTTCCTGGTGAGATTCATGACTCTTTAGTCCTTGTAGATCAGCATGTTAGTGCTGATGGCGCGTCTGCCCCGGAGCTCGAGGTTAGGCCTGAAGTACATCCGGTCTCTGCTGTGTTGTGTCGCCGCATCACGGTAAATGTGAAGAATGTCTCTTCTAGGGATATTCTTGTGAAACGAGGTAGTCCCCTTGCTCACATATTCCCTGTAGACATGGTGCTGCAGATTCCGTCCACTTGCTGTTCCACAGACACTAGTACACTCTCTTCTGCTTCTTTTGACTTTGGCACTTCTCCTATGCCAGAGGAGGCAAAGCAGTGCCTCTGTGAGAAAATGCTGCAGAGGAAGGAAGTGTTTTCTTGTAGTGAGTGGGATGTAGGCTGCTCGAGAAGCACCCAGCATGAGATTCGGTTGAATGATTCACGGCCTTTTCGAGAGAGATCTCGGCGCTTGGCCCCGGCTGATTTGGAGGATGTGCGTCAGCATTTGATGGAACTACAGAAACATGGCATTATTTCAGAGTCCAGGAGTCCATATGCCTCACCTATTGTAGTAGTGCGTAAGAAGTCTGGTAAGGTCAGGATGTGTGTGGATTATAGAACGCTTAACCAGCGGACTGTCCCTGACCAGTACACTGTTCCTAGAATTGAGGATGCCCACCATTGTCTCTCTGGTAGTAAGTGGTTCTCAGTGTTGGATTTGAGAAGTGGCTACTACCAGATTCCCATGAGCGAGGCTGATAAAGAGAAGACTGCCTTCATCTGTCCTTTAGGCTTCTATCAGTTTGACCGCATGCCTCAAGGAATCTGTGGTGCGCCTGCCACGTTCCAGAGAGTCATGGAGCGGACCGTCGGGGATATGAACTTTCTAGAGGTTCTTGTGTACTTAGATGATTTGATTGTTTTTGGCCGTACCCTGGAAGAACATGAGGAAAGGCTCCTGAAGGTTCTTGACCGTCTGAGAGAGGAAGGTCTTAAAATCTCTCTGGATAAATGTCAGTTTGGTCGGACGTCAGTGAACTATGTTGGGCACATAGTTTCACAGGACGGCATAGCCACTGACCCTTCAAAAATTGAGGCTGTTGTGTCTTGGCCTCGACCTCAGACTGTAACGGAGCTGCGGTCATTTCTGGGGTTTTGTGGGTATTACCGTCGGTTTGTGAAGGGTTTTTCCACATTGTGCCGTCCCCTCAATGAGTTGTTGCAGGGCTGGCCGTCCAGGAAGACGAACTCAAGTTCACAGGCTACTGACCGGAAACCTCGTTTCCGGCCCTCTGAGCCTTTTGGTCCCAGGTGGAGTGACCAGTGTGAGGCTGCTTTTCAAGAGCTTAAGCAAAGGCTGACTCGGGCTCCAGTTTTGGCTTTTGCAGATCCCCAAACGCCGTATGTTTTGCATGTGGATGCAAGCCTGGATGGCTTCGGTGGCGTTCTGTACCAGGAGTATGTTGACGGGTTGCGTCCAGTGGCATTCATCAGTCGCAGTCTTTCCCCTTCAGAGAAGAATTACCCTGCTCACAAGTTGGAGTTTTTAGCTTTGAAGTGGGCTATTGTGGATCGGCTGCATGATTACCTTTATGGGGCCACCTTTGAAGTCAGGACAGACAACAACCCGCTGACTTATATAACTAAGTCTGCAAAACTTGATGCCACTGGTCACCGTTGGCTGTCAGCTTTGTCAACCTACAACTTCAGCCTGAAGTATAGGCCAGGGAAACGGAACCAGGATGCAGATGCACTGTCACGACGCCCTCACATCAGTCTGTCCCCTGATGATGAGTGGCAAGAGATTCCAGCCCCTGGGGTGCGAGCTATTTGTCAGGTGGTGGCCACACAGAGGGCAGGTTGCCCTTCTTTTCCGCGTGTGGCAGATCAGATTTGCAGTCATGAGTCAGCTGTTCCCGAGGCGTACTCGCATGTTGCTGCAGTAGCGCCTGATGAGTTGCCTGTGCTTAGTTCTGATGAGCTTCAAGAAGCCCAGAAGAATGATGCTTGTATAGGGGAGGTTTGGCATGCGGTGAATCTTAAGGAGCCTGCTAGCAGCATCCTGACACGGCATCCTGACATGAAGGTCCTGAAAAAGGAGTGGGCTAAGCTCTCTATTGACAATGGCTTGTTGCACAGGACGGTTAAGCACGGTGATCAGCAGGTCAGACAGTTGGTGCTGCCACGGCAGTTTCATGGTCTTGTTTTTAGGCTGCTGCATGATGACATTGGCCACTTAGGATTCGATAAATCATACAGCTTAGTGCGTGACAGATTTTACTGGCCTCGCATGAAAATTGACGTAGAGAAGCACTGTAAGACTTGCGAACGCTGCATCAAGCGGAAAACGCTGCCACAAAGAGTTTCCCCTCTTTCGCATCTCCAGAGTTCCGGGCCGATGGATCTGGTATGCATTGATTTTCTTTGCCTTGAGCCTGATTCTCGCAATGTCTGTAATGTGTTAGTCATTACCGACCATTTCACTCGGTATGCACAGGCCTTTCCTACTAAGGACCAGACAGCGGTCACAGTGGTGAGGACCCTGTGGGAGAAGTATTTTATTCATTACGGCTTGCCCACTCGTATTCACTCTGACCAAGGTAGGGATTTTGAGAGCAGACTGGTAACAGAGATGTTGACCATGTTGGGTGTGAAAAAGTCGAGAACATCTCCTTATCACCCACAGGGTGACCCACAACCTGAAAGGTTCAACCGGACTTTGTTGGACATGTTGGGCACCCTGGAGTCACATCAGAAGTCTAAATGGAGTCAGCACATTGCGCATTTGGTGCATGCGTATAATTGTACTCCTAATGAGGCAACTGGATACTCTCCCTATTTCTTATTGTTTGGTCGGGAGGCCCGGCTCCCAGTAGATGTGTGTTTTGGTGTTTCATCTAAGGACGCGTCATCTGTGTCACACTTGAGGTATGTGACCTAGATGAAAGAGGAGTTGCAAGTTGCTTACCAGCTGGCACGAGACTCAGTGGATAGGATGAACCAGAGCAACAAGGAGCGTTATGACCAGAAAGTCCGATATCATAGCCTGAATTCTGGGGATCGAGTTTTGATTCGGAATCTGGGTCTGAAAGGGCAGCAGAAGTTGGCTGACAGGTGGAATTCTTTTCCTTACATTGTGGACAGTCAGCTGTCTGATCTTCCGGTGTACAGACTGAAACCTTTTGATGGTAAAGGGCCAGTCAAGGTGTTGCACCGCAACCACATATTGCCTTTGGGACAGGAGGTGAGATTAGGCCCTGTGGTTGACGCCCCCTCAGCTTTGTGCCCAAGAGCTGTGAGACGTAGGAGGACTAAGGAGAAGCACAGAGCTGGTGTGCCTGAAGTGTTGCCCCCTGTAGTGCCCACACATTTTAGCTCTGTAGGTTCTGATTCTGATTCGGAATATGGCTGTTATATTGAGGATGCTGTGCAACACACTCCTTTGGGAGCCAGCACACAGGTTAGCCAGCCTACACCGGAGTCCCCTGCGCCGTGTGTCTCCACGACATCTAGAAGCCCTAGTTTAGTACACACGCCTAGTGATAATTTGCTAGCTTCAATTAACACTGCACTCCCTGCCTCTTCACATAAGTCCCCTGAGGTGGTAGAAGATTTAGTAGATGCTGATCAGGATGGTAGTCCTCCTGATGTTCACTCTGTAGCTGACCCTGCAACTGCCTCAGTCGCAGTACCCCTTGCAGTGCGTAGGTCACATAGGGAAAGACAGCCAACTAATCGCTTGAATTATGGCAAGCTGGGAGTGCAGAGTGGGCACACTGTAGTAGCGTCCACTCTAGCCTCAGTGCAACCATCCTTTGAAAGGAATAATTCTCATGCCTGGTGGTGTTCTCCACAGGCTCTTTGTAGCACATGCACACACAGGCCAGTTCTTATGCCATGTAAGACTGTCATGACACCCATTGCTAGTTTAACGTACTAGTTTATGTTTGTTGTTTTGCTACTTTGTTTTGTTTGTTTTGTTACCTGTACTTTCCTTTTCAACGTATTTGACCCAGCATGGGGGCATGCTGTTTGTTTGGTGGGGGGAGAGTGTAAGGTCCTCTAAAACAATACTGTGTACTGTGTATTTTACAAAACTCCATTTACCATAATGCTTTGTGTTTGGGAATATTTTCACTGTTCTGATGTGACAAACTGTATTAGCTAATCAGATGTATTTCTTCTGTTTTTATTTGAATTTTATAATCCACCAATAATAATTAGTACATGTTTTATGCTCGTGCTGATTACCGGAGACCGTTGAGACATAGCTTGGTACGTTGGCCGTTTTTGTTTTGGAGCGGAGACAGCGACAGAGCCTGGTGTGATTCGACGGTTAAGCTTGTTTTTTTTCCTTGAAGTTTCTAATAACCTCGCTAAATAGTAGCGATAGGGTTACGGAGAACCGTAAGATGAACCTTGTGGGCTGTTGAAGACCTGGGACTGGCGGCGTGAGTGCTCCGCGTTGGAGGAGGACTCGGTACTGGACCAACAGGGGTCGTAGTGGCACCGCCAAGCTGCGTGTACCGCTAGGCGAGCCAGAGCAGATTGCGATCTGTCAATCCCCCCCCCCCTCCGTGCAGTTAGTCTGGAGGCTGGTAGAAAGACACTGCCTTAAGCTTCAGGACTGAGTGGGAAGACTGGTCGTGAGTTACGCACCACACATTTTGCTGCGAGCGAGTCGAATCAAGGGCACTGTCGCGGTTGCTACTTTGCCTACGGCTCAGAGAGCTGTGGATCCTTGACGGAGCTAACGTTTGCTCAAAAGCTGACGTAACCTTTGTGCACCAACATACGGGCCCCAACTGTGCGCTGTGTTTTGTTTTTTTTTAGATCTTTGTTAATTATAAATCACTTAATGTGTTGTATATTAAATGTTTTCACTTTCATGGTTACATATCAATAATATTTCCTATTATTATTATTATTTCTTATTAATAAATATAATCATTATTACTTAATTCTATCTGGGGTGTTGGCAGCTCATTTTTTTTCACCTGGCTAACGGTATTGCCATGAAGAGTGCTATTTAGGTAGCTTAATGAGTGTATTGTAATTGAATACACTACAGTTACATAGCTAGAGCATTCATTATAATAGATTGAACATAATGTATTTGAATTCTGGGGAGATACATCCTGCACTGGCTTGAGGGTAAGTGTAGTTTTTCCACAGTGGAGGCACCGCGCTACTAAATTTGTAATCATTTATAAGTATTCATATCCCTATTTACTACTACTACACAGTTATTCAATTACGCTTGTGGTATAAGGAATCTCAGCCAGCTCACCATTCCACCGCTGAGAACTTCGGATCCTGTTGCGCCATTATTTATTGTGATTCAGGGTAACTATAAGTAGCCTGTACTGTGCTGGGTGATTAACACCCGTCCAAAAAGGGGTTACACATTTATAGTAAAACAAGTCGACATGGTCTACAGCATCCCCCGCCAATCTTGCGCTTCTTATTTTCGAACTCGATCAAGGTCTTTATGGTTTGAAGGTACACACCAATTTTGGTTACTGTATCTGTAGTAGTTTCTGAGTAAAGCTGTCCCTTTTATCTCGGACGGACGAACGGAGGTCAAACCTATATCCCTCTCCCACTTTGTGTTGGCGGGGGATAATAAACTTGGATCAGATACAAGGTATCTTGTTGAACATGTAGATTTCTTTGCTCTTAACTCAGATATCAAATGAGGTGACATTATTCTTGCCAGCAAGTTTTACACAATGTCACTACACAAAACATGTTGCAGAATATGATAACTGAATGGAAGCACATTTGTGTAAAGCCAAAGAAAATTGGTCAAGAAAATTGGAAAATATGTCAATAGATTTGACTAACTTAATATTCAATATTGCAATAATGAAAACACATCACATTGAGAGTAACAAGCGAGCTTTTTACTTATTTTTAGTTCATAACTCACACAATATTAACATACATGTATGAGAGAAAACTACAACACATTAAACTGCAGACAACTTATATACACACCTCAAGTAACCAAGGGATTTTAACATGGCAATCATACGAGAAGTCAGTTCTGTTTAAGAGAAATGTACCCCAAACATTTTAGCTAAATAATGGTACAATGAGAACCTTAAACAAGAACCTTCAGGTAGCATTTCCTTGGCTTAAAGGGGAAGTCCACCCAGGCAAGAAGAAGAATAATGAGAGGAACAGGTCAGTGAAAGTTTGGATGAATTCCGAGTCATAATAAGTAAGTTATTAATTTTTAAAATGGAGATTAATCACACATACATTGGCAACGCTGTGATGTATCTTGTGAGCTTAGCTTCCAATTTCTCTGTACATAAAGTTCCATAATTTTTCATTTTCTTTGTCAATGATGATTAATAGATTTTTCCGATGCTGTGCTAATGGGAGGAGCGCATAAGATACATTGCAGAGTAACCAATTTGTGTTCGATCACAACTTCAAAAATTCATAAATTTCTTATTTTGAATTGCAATTTGCTCAAACTTTCAGTAATCTGTTCCTCTCATTTTTGCGCTTCTACTCAAACAGACTTATTATATGCTCGGGCCTCCCATTGAAACATAAATATGAACAAACAGGTTTTCAGACAAACTGAGCTGGTAAAAAGAAAAAAAGATTGAAAACATAATGATTGTTTAAGTGTAAAAAAGAGGAAAAAAACAAACAAAAACAAAACAAAAGTAAACAGCAACAGCAAAAACAGAAAAAGTTACCTCAACATCCTTCACAGAATATATTTAATTTTTTTTATTTCAACTTTCAGCTAAACCATATCCGGGACGCAGATTTTTTTTTTCCTAACTCATATATCCATTGCACCCGCTATTTGGCTCCTGATTGGTCGATTGTCTTCAATGGATTGGCCGAGCGTTCGCCTTACAATTAGAGATGACAATAGATCAGTGCTTCTCAAACCTCTCCTGGAGGACCACCTGTCCTGCAGGTTTTAGATCTTTCCCTGTTTTAGCACAGGTGATTCAAATGATCAGCTCGTTACTGACCCTCTAAAGCTGATTGATAACATCCTGATTATTTGAATCACCTGTGCTGGGACAGGGAAAGACCTAAAACAGGCAGGGCAGGTGGTCCTCCAGGAGAGGTTTGAGAAACACTGCAATAGATCGTTGTAGAGCGGTTCAAATTTTTAAACTGGGTGGCCTTTCAACACAGTATTTGTAGGTGAGGAGAAATGGTTCCGGAGTGGTAGCCGTCGCCACGGAGTGTTGATCAAACACTGGAGACACCAAGTGCCCTTAACCAGTTTATTGGCAGATTATTAGGAGGGAAATTAGTGTGGTCTACAATGGAAACATACAAACATAAAACAATCAGATTATACACAGAATATTACTTAAATAATTACATCCCTAAATGGCATTTCCTTATAGAGAATCGCACATTCACCTCAACAGTACATGTCAATAATGAACTATTCACATTTTCTCTGTTGAGTACACAATATCACCATATTCTTTAAACTGATAAGCCAAAGCTATAATGAAAGCAAGGTCACGTACATCATTCATTTAGGACATTAGCCTGTCTGATACATCGCTACAATTCTCTCGTTATATTCATCTCGAAATGACGGAACATTTTACGAATCTGTCTGAATTTGCATGAAACAGCCGCATAAATTATTCGGTACGATCTTACAAATCTCTTCGCTATGCCATACTACACTTAACTGTGCGCCCTGCTTACTCTTAAATGAACAGTATAACGAAAGAAATACAACAGCCTACACAGATTTAGTCGGGAATCTACTACATCGATCGCGAGCAATGAAATTTCTGCGTTTAACTAGAAACGAAGATCACGATAAACAAAGCTACTTATTTAGTTAACAGGCACTGAAGCTCGCATTCGTATAATTACTGAACTAATACAACAGCAAATTGTATAACAAGTAGCCTACTTACTTAGGTTTCATTTACGCACACAAAATTTACACAGGGAAGCTCAAACTAGCAACTTGTTTCTCCTCTAACTTGTCTCCAGCTTCCTGTATACGGCGTCTGTTCTCTTGAATACTGACTGACTGCCTATTAAGTCACACCATGGGCTCACGCAAAGGGGGCGGAGATCGCGTGGTCAAGTCTGCTCTCTCCACAGTCTCTTAAACAGCCGCCCCTACATTCATTGTGTGAATGTACATCTTAAAGAGATTTCGTCGGTGCTGGAGTGGCTACTCCTTCCTCGTCTTCGGGAATGGCTGGAAGATTAATTAGGTGGGCAACTGACCAATGGTACACCTTGTCCTTTACCTGAACGTCAGCTGATCGGACTCGGCCATCTGTACTGACGCGGACATTTTTCACTTTGCCAACTGGCCAAAGGGATCTGGGAAGTTGATGATCGACAATCATGACCACCATGCCGGGTTTTATATTCTCAGTGTCACCCTGCCACTTCTGACGAGGTTGTAATGCAGGAAGATACCTCTTGATAAAGTGGGCCCAGAACTGATCGGCTAGTGCTTGGCAATGCCTCCATCTCCTTCGGCTAAGCACTTCAGACTCTGGGTAGACGACTTGGGGTAGGGAGGCATCGGGCCGCCCCATTAGAAGACAGTTTGGAGTGATAGGGTCTGGGTCGGCAACATCTGAGGACACATACCCTAGTGGCTTAGCATTCAATATGCCCTCTACCTCAACCGGCACAGTCCTTAGTACCTCTTCGGTGAGGGTTTGGGACCCAACAGTGACTTGAAGAGCAGCTTTTACTGAACGTATTTCACGTTCCCAGACTCCTCCAAAATGTGGCGAATGTGGGGGGTTATAATTGAATCGGATCTTCTGTTTTGCTAGCGCTGTCTGCAGCGATGGGCTCATAGCGGCAAAGCTCTCACTTAGCTCCCTGTCTCCTCCACGAAAATTTGTTCCTTGATCACAAAGAATTTCGAAAGGGGTGCCCCGCCTTGCTACAAAGCGTCTGAGAGCCATCAGAAATGAGTCACTGTCCATTGAGTAGAGAAGGTCTAGATGTACACAGCGTGTTGTTAGGCACTTGAAGATCACACCCCATCTTTTCTCATTGCTTCGTCCGCGTTTCACTAGAAAGGGGCCAAAGCAATCCAGTCCTGTGGAGTAAAATGCAGGTTTCAAAAGTCGGAGACGGGCAGGTGGGAGATCCGCCATTTTTGGAATCTTTGGTCTGGCTCGCCATTTTTGACACTGAATGCAAGTATTGTGATGGCGGCGTACCGCCTCTCTGCCCCTGAGGATCCAGAACCGTCGTCGAATCTCGGCAAAAACTCTTTCTGGTCCAGGGTGATTAAGTTTGTTATCATACTGCTGGATGAGAAGTTTTGTAACTGGGTGCTTTGGGTGTAGCACTATTGGATGAACCATGTCTGAATTGATACCTTCGGCTTGGCGAAGTCGTCCACCTACACGGATTAAACCTGTGCTGCTGTCAAATTCTGGGGATAGATTGATAAGGCGACTGTCTGATGAGAGTTGCTTGCCCGTCTTCACAGCCTTGTATTCTTCAGGAAAACTTTCCATTTGCGTTTGCCGCAGTATGGTAGTTTCAGCCTGTTGGTAATCTGCAGCTGATGGACTATCGGGGTAAGGGGCCGCCCCTTCTAGGGATCTGCATGTCACTTCTACTAGGTCTTCGAATGAGGAGTACTTAGTGGGGTCTACTGTGGGTAAACTAGCAATTGTTAGACCGCAGAATCTTGGCTTTCTGAGCTCTTCAGAGTCTTTATCGTTGATTTGGACTGGGAGCACGGGCCATGCATCTGGGCCCTGGTAGAGAAACTGTGGTCCCTGTCCCCACCTGTTTGGCTTTGCCAGTTCAAGGAGGGTCTTACCTCGGGTAATATCGTCAGCAGGATTGCTGGCAGAATCCACATACCTCCAACAGTGACCTTCTGTCAGCTCCTGAATTTCAGCAATCCTGTTTCCTACAAATACTTTGAATCTGCAAGATTCAGACTGAAGCCATGTGAGAACGGTTGAGGAATCTGACCACAGGACCGTGTTCTTAATTTCCAGAGTGAGCTCATTATGGAGGAGCTTGGACAGCTGGGCTCCAGTGAGGGCGGCACAGAGCTCCAGTCTTGGTGTTGAGAGGCTCCGTTTGGGGGCAACGCGCGATCTTGCCAACACAAACGAAACTTCGATATCTCCTAGCTGATTTTCAGTGCGGAGGTATGCCACTGACCCATATGCAACCTCTGATGCATCACAAAAAATATGGAGCTCTCTAGTTACATCAGCTCCATCCATTTCCAGGGTAACATAGCAACGTGGTAAAGTAATTTGTGGTAAGTGCTGTAGCTCACCCTCCCATGCGGTCCAAGCTTGCAGAAGGTCCGAGGGCAGCAGGGGGTCGTCCCATTTTCTTTCCTTTGCCCAGAGACGTTGGACTAGAATTTTAGCCCTAGTAGTGAAGGGTAGTAGGTAACCAATAGGATCATACTGGCTTGCAAGGGTGCGATAGATATTGCGCATTGTCACCTCTTCAAGGGGAGGTAGGCGGAGTTGGTACTGAAGAGTGTCTGGTGAGCAGTGCCAGCTTAATCCTAGAGCCTGTTCTTGGGGGTCTGCCTTGGAGTCAGAAATCCACAGCTCCGCACTTTCTGACATAGCCTCCACAGGGAGGTGGCAGACCACTGAAGCAACATTACTTGCCCACTGTCTTATTTCGAACCCACCCGTTGCCAGGAGTTCTCTCAACTGGTCCACTACGTCTCGGGCTTCCTGTAGAGAGGTTGTGCTCAACAAACAGTTATCAACGTAAAAATTCTCCAGGACAGCCTGACGAACTCTGTCCCCTGCTTTACTGTGGCTGAGCACATGCCTCTGCAGGGCAAAGGTAGCGCAGCATGGGCTGCACGTTGTTCCAAATGGAAGGACACGCCATTCATAGACCTCAGGTGGCTTATCGCTTTGGAGATCTCGCCAAAGGAACCTCAACAGGGGCTGGTCATGGGGGAGGAGACGAACCTGGTGGAACATCTGCTTTATATCTCCGCTGATTGCCACATGATGCTCCCTAAACCTAACCAGAACCCCAAGGAGTGAGGATCCTAGGGTAGGCCCAGGTAACAGGTAGTGGTTGAGATTCTGGCCCTCGTAGGTAAAAGAGCAGTTGAACACAATTCTGTGTTTTCCGTGGTGGGATACAATGTGATGCGGTACATACCATGACTCACTTGCTTGCTCGACTTCTTGAGGGGTTAGTTTGGTGGCGTAACCAGCTCTCTCCAGTTTCTCAATCTCCTGTTGATATGTAGAGGCAAGTGAATGATCCTTAGCTAGCCGACGTTCAGTGCTTCGAAGGTATGACATCACGGCCTGCTTGGGTGCTTGTAATGTTGGCATGTTGGTAGCTCTGAGAAGTGGTGTAGCGTAGCGATGTACTCCGTCAACTTCCACTCTGACTGTGTTTGCTTCAAGCTTATGAATTGCCTCCTGGTCTTGTTTTGATCTTGTTACTACCTTCTCACTGCGAAAGGGTAGAATGTCTAGCTGCCAGAGTCTCTCTACATCGTGGTACAAATCTGTGGCAGGGAAAGAGGAGGTACATAGGCATTGGGTGGCTGGTAGCTGTTCCTGCAGGTATTTTGCAGGCCCTTGTAAGGTCCAACCCAGGCGAGTTCTAACTGCAGCTGGTCCTCCTGGGGGGCCGAGGTGCACTGGCTCAATGGGGATAATTAGATCTGGGTGATCTGAGCCAATCAGCAGTGTAGGGCGGACCTTGTGGAGGGAAGGTATTGGTAGACTTCGTAGGTGTCTGTATTTTTTCTGCAAAATTGATACAGGATATGTATACTCTGAAAGGCCTAGGTGGTTAGCGGTGAAGGCATCTTTAATGTGAAATTGCTTGTGTGGCTTGTTAGCAGGAGATATGGAGAAAGAGACAGAGGCTCCATGCACTGTCCTGACATCCTGGTGTACTGTCCTCAGCTTTAGGGCTTCAGCTTCTCCTTTCAGTCCAAGGTAGTGTGCCGCATCAGAGAGCAAGATGGTGCGCTCAGAGCCATCATCAAGAATGGCATATGTTTCTACTGCCCTATTCTCGTGGTGAAGGGTAACCTGGATAACTTTGAGAAACACTCTCCCACCACCACGAGGCTGGTCCAGGTACAGTGTCTCAGCATTGTAGAGTGTGGCGCTCTCTGATGAGTTGGCTGCAGACTTTGGTGTACTTCGCTGGTTTACCTCATGGAGGGACGACAGGTGCTTTCCCTTACAGATGTGGCAAGGCTTCTTCAAATCACAGTCCTTGGATAAGTGGGTTCGGGCACATTTCCAACAGCGTTTTTTCTCCTTAATCCAAAGGACGGCCTGATCTCTTGTAAGGGCAGCAAAGTCGGCACACTGACTCAAGTAATGTGCAGTACTATCACAGTAGGGGCAGTGGATCCTTCCTTTACTCAAAACTTTTGGCGGGGGAGATGGTAGGGCGTTCTTACTTATACTTTGCTCCGCTCCATGCATGACAGTGGCGTGTAGGCTTATGGATTTAGGTTTCTTTTCATTCCTTGTTTGGAAAATTTTGTCTGTGGGGTCAAATTCTAGACAGTCTGCCTCTAATTGTAGCCATTCTGCAAACTCAAGCAAAGATGCTTTAACTTGATTAGGGTTTTTTCTAATCTGATGTCTCCTAAATCTCTGTTGTTGGGCGCGGGGTAATCTGTTCAATAAACGTTTCGCATTCGATCCACTGTGCAGCTCCTCGAAACCGTCTTCTTTTAAGGCTTTCAGCATGCCTACAATAGCCTGAACATGCAATGAAAATTCATCTAGAGCTCGCTCATCTCCTGCTCGAATTGGAGGTAGGTTCTCCAAAGTCTCAATTTCTTTGAGAACAAATTGATGAGGTCGTCCATACCTTCTATCTAATGCCTGCAGTGCATTAGTGTAAGGGGTAGATGATTCAGCATGGGCAAGAACAAGACGATGTGCATTTGGGGTCTTTACATGCTTCAAAAGTAATGCATACTTATACTGTTCAGAGTGACTCTCATGTAGAAGATTATCGAGTGACAGGCGGAGCTCTACATACTGCGCTCGATCTTCTTTGGTGAAATCCGGGAATGTTGGCCCTTCAATGCTGTGGAATGGATGGTAAGGAGCATGCCATAAGACTTCTGGTCTCTGTGGTGGTTCTACAGGTGGGGGAGCAGCTATGGGAGCTACATGGCTATCAGTTACTGGCTCTTGCTTATTAGGTGCCGTGTCCCTATGGCTCGGGCAGGAAGGTTGACTGAGTTGGGTGGATTGCATCTGATTACTGAGGGCCTGTAGTTGAGTTTGCGATTCAGGGTATTGCTGGGAAGGGTGTTGGCGTGGCTGCTCCTCTTGTATTAGTGGGAGGGATTGCAATGGCATGAAGATGGCAGACTTATGGTAGTCTGGAGTAGTACTTTGATGAAGATCAAAGGGATGCATGCTGATGGATGTTGCCCGACTAAGTGGAGGTGGTGATGAATAAGGTAGCTCGGTCACCTTCAAAGGCCGCTCTTCTCTGGCTTGGGGGGAAGGGCTCTTTGTTACAACGTCAGAGTGCTCGAACCTCTGAGGGGAAGGGAGAGCATCAATAACTGGCGGTCCTTTCACATCTGGCTTTATGGTGTGAACCCAAGGTGAGGGTTGCCTTGATGCTGCCCTGGAGGACTTTGCGGAGGTTGCAGGGGTGGTCCTAAGCAGGACCTGTTCGAGGAGCTCTGTCTGGCGTTTAGCAGTTTCACTCTGCTGCTTTGCTGTTTCACTTTGCTGCTTAGCTGTCTCTACAAACTGCTGCATAAGACTGGTAGAGGGACTAGGTGGACCTGGGTTCTGTAACAAGGACGCAATGCTGCTTGACCGACTTGCTTCAGGCCGTGGAGAAGGTGTTGCTGAACCCTTTTCTTCATCTCTGTGGTCAACATCATAATCTCGGAGGTATCCAGGCCTCTGGGTTTTCCGGCGGGGGCGAGGACTAGTGGGTACTCTGGTGGGATCGCGTCCAGGGGTAGCCATGGTAACGACACTATCCGGCTCGAAGGACCAGTTTGTAGGTGAGGAGAAATGGTTCCGGAGTGGTAGCCGTCGCCACGGAGTGTTGATCAAACACTGGAGACACCAAGTGCCCTTAACCAGTTTATTGGCAGATTATTAGGAGGGAAATTAGTGTGGTCTACAATGGAAACATACAAACATAAAACAATCAGATTATACACGGAATATTACTTAAATAATTACATCCCTAAATGGCATTTCCTTATAGAGAATCGCACATTCACCTCAACAGTACATGTCAATAATGAACTATTCCCATTTTCTCTGTTGAGTACACAATATCACCATATTCTTTAAACTGATAAGCCAAAGCTATAATGAAAGCAAGGTCACGTACATCATTCATTTAGGACATTAGCCTGTCTGATACATCGCTACAATTCTCTCGTTATATTCATCTCGAAATGACGGAACATTTTACGAATCTGTCTGAATTTGCATGAAACAGCCGCATAAATTATTCGGTACGATCTTACAAATCTCTTCGCTATGCCATACTACACTTAACTGTGCACCCTGCTTACTCTTAAATGAACAGTATAACGAAAGAAATACAACAGCCTACACAGATTTAGTCGGGAATCTACTACATCAATCGCGAGCAATGAAATTTCTGCGTTTAGCTAGAAACGAAGATCACGATAAACAAAGCTACTTATTTAGTTAACAAGCACTGAAGCTCGCATTCGTATAATTACTGAACTAATACAACAGCAAATTGTATAACAAGTAGCCTACTTACTTAGGTTTCATTTACGCACACAAAATTTACACAGGGAAGCTCAAACTAGCAACTTGTTTCTCCTCTAACTTGTCTCCAGCTTCCTGTATATGGCGTCTGTTCTCTTGAATACTGACTGACTGCCTATTAAGTCACACCATGGGCTCACGCAAAGGGGGCGGAGATCGCGTGGTCAAGTCTGCTCTCTCCACAGTCTCTTAAACAGTATTGATTGACTTGAGCCTTGTAGGCCTATATGCATCCCATACATGCCAAATCAATGCATGCACCATCAGCAAACGCACAGTGCCAGTGATATGCAGCACTGGAAGAGGCCTATAAACTCGCAATTTCCTGCAAAAAACATGTTGTATAACATCCAAAATCGATAATCTTTCAAACCTGATGTGTTTCTGATTGTAAAAACGTACATTGAGTTCAGGAAACTCTTCGATAGACAATTCTTCACATCCGAAGTGATGAAGTGTAGGCGCAGCCATATTCATTTCATGATCATGTGACGTCAACCTATCAACCAATCAGGAGCCGAATAGCGGGTGCAATGGATATATGGGTCAGGAAAAAAAAAATTCGCATCCGGGGCGCGTATTTTCTTTACCCAGCTGAGTACAGGGCGGGCGGCGCGCGTCTGCTCGAAACTGCTGCGCAGCTAATGAAGTGAATCAGGAAACTTCGCGCAAGAAAATATGGCAGAAAGTTTCATTTAATAACGCACTCACCTGGGGGAAAAAAATGACGCATCGCGGGACCCAGAAAATTCAAGAAACAACAAAGGAAATATTAAATGAAACTTATTTCCTGCGGTGTTTGCCACATGATAATTGACATAATTTCTTAAGGTGGTAAATAATAAGACGTAAAAAAACACGTAATGTGGTCTTAAAAAGACAT
This sequence comes from Gymnothorax reevesii, assembly GCA_029721435.1. Taxonomy (NCBI): domain Eukaryota; kingdom Metazoa; phylum Chordata; class Actinopteri; order Anguilliformes; family Muraenidae; genus Gymnothorax; species Gymnothorax reevesii. The sequence goes on from CM056585.1 coordinate 40,488,620, forward strand.
GGAAAAGTGGTAAATAAATAACGTAAAAAATACGTATTATTCTAGTCTTAAAACGATGCAGAAAAAGCGGTAATTAAAACGTAATGTAATGTAAAAAATACGTCACATAATGGTCATATAGAAAGTGAGAGCATTTTTGGTCTCATATAGACGTCAAATTGACGTCGTTAAAAAGTCGGATATACGACGTATGACGTATTTGCCAGGTTAGGACCAGTTCATTACGTCTAAAAGTGGTCAGTCTGCAAACAGGGAAATATCACCAAATCTACCTATTTCTGCCATTAGCGGTCTCACTGACTGTACAGTTTTGCGGCTGTAATTTTTTTTTAGAAAAATGTATCTTTTGTTTGCCTAGCAACTAACCGATGCCCCTGTCAGAGTTGGTATAGAGTAGAGAGTAGTCCAGAATTAATTTATTTTATTGGGCAGCACTGGCAAAAAGTTTGAGCCAGCAGCAGCAGGATACGCTGGCACCAAAACGGAGGCAGTGCCAGGTCCGCTGGAGCGGACTCACAAAATAAGACGCGTCACCTGCTGCAATTGCTTCAGACCCGTCTGTGGGAATTGCACCAGGAAAACGGAGGTCACCTGCGCAGATTATTACGATTGGACTAAATGCTACGCCACCCCAATAAATAAAAAGGTAACCAGAAAAAAAAGTTCAGCACCTCCCTGGCCAATTGTTTTCTAATTCCGTGTCATTGTTCCGATTAATTATTTCATAATAAATAAGATATTCCATATGGTTATGTTGTTATAAATGTTGAATCCGAATGTATGTTCATCAAAATAATGTTTTTAATCGTTGTTTTTGTCGTTCTGAATTGTTTAATTATTTCTTTACCCGAAAATATCGTTGTGAATGTTAACAATAAAGCCGCTTTCACACTGGACGCGAACGACTTTTTCGCACGACAGATCACATTCAAAGTCAATGCAAAGACGCGAATCCACGTGAAACACGCGTACTTGCGTCTTTGAATTGAATATGAATGCAATCTGTCTTGCATATTTAATCCATTAAATATGCCACGTGGGAGTAAATTATATTATTTTCGAGGAAATGTCTTAGCAGTTTATCTCATCTGTCGTGTTACAAACATAATAGCCTACCTTTCAGCTAGTTTTGGAAAACGAATATTGTTAGTTGTGGTGTTGATTTATGTTAGGTTTTTTTTATTGATTGATGTTACTGATGTTCAATGGAGTTCATTTAGCTCAATTTTTAACTTTGCAAGGTGTTTGCTTTGAGTGTTGAAAAACACTATGTGCCAGAATTTGCAAGCGGGAAATCCACAAATTGCAAATCTGGAAGAAAATTTGATGTTTAATTCTACTCAATGTATTTTTTATCAGTGTTATTGTGTTTATGACTTTTAGAATAAATTAATGTTTTCACCTACTTCTAATAAGCATTTTTTTTTATTTTAGGTTGAAATATCTGTCTTGTTACATACTTAAATCGGTATTGGCATGACCATTTCAACTGTGTGTTCCAATGTCATCTTTGCTGATATTATCCTTACGACCGCAGAAAGTTATTCAAGGTCCCTTTAGTGACTTATTAGGTTGAATCTTTTTTTCTCCTTTATTGGTTTATTTTTCGTCTTGAGTGTCACACTTATGTACCCATTTCTGTGGACAGGCCCAAGTTCACTCTCGAGGACAGTGAATCCATAACGAATTTTTTTTCTCAACCGTTAAGGACCTTCAAAATTTTAGTCAGCTAACGTTAAAGGTAAGTTTCCTTCATCATATTAATAGATATTAACCATTTTGTAGGATATAAATAGTTCAGCAGCTAAAATAACTAATAATTTAGACATCTCAAAATTTTTTTCTTCGTTAGCTGCTGTAAATTTAATTTAAATTTGGAGCGGGAAAAACTTGAATAGCTAATGTTAGCTTGTAGCTTTGTAGCTAACGTTGGCAAACGATTGAAACTACCATAAGTGAAGTTGTTGCCCAGAAAAAACGTGGTTCATTAACGTTAACATTATTCTAACCACTGATCGATTTTGAAAATTAAGTTTTACGGCAGTCAGTACGTTACAAAGTAAGTAAGAAAGCTGGCGTTAGCTATACTTGCTCAACTAATCGCGTGACTTAGTCGCACAAACAACAACATTGATTAGCACTGCGCTATAATAGTAGTTGTCAGGTGTAGCTAACATTTGAGTGTAGTCCTTATGGGGTAACGTTACGGCGTTACCTCAAGTCACAGTTATGGCAAGTTCGCTGCACCTTTTGTAATTAGAAATTTACGGTAAACGATGCGAATTAGGCATTATACGGATGCATCTGCGAAAGCCAATATAATTAGCTAGCTGAAATGAAGAGGAGAGACTAATTTTATTGTTGAGATATCTGTCCTATGCATTGCACAGACTGTCTTGAGATGCAAGCAAGGGCTGGCAGAGAAGGATGTGAGTAGCCTGATCAGTGAAATGCTTCACAGCGATGTTTATAAAGGTGACTGAGAACCTTGTACAGTCTTTGCATTCTTTTTGTCCAACACTTATGGTGCTGTGATGATTATGTACACAGAAGTCCTTAATTTTAGGGCAGGGCAGGGGCTTTGAGGTCAGGGTTGAATCATTGTTTTAACTGGTAAAATGGGAGTATTCAATGGGAGCGTGTCCTTGTATACAGGCAGGTGAAACACTATCCAGGCTCCTAATTGGTTGATAAACTCTACTCCTCTCTCTCAGAATTAATGTTTAGAGGAGAAGTTTTGACATAGGTGTCACACGGTCACTGAAGGGGGCTTTGAAGTAGCCTTAAGCTGCACCCCAAACTGCATTCTCAGACTTCACTGCTTAAAAAAATTGAGGAAAAAGTAAAATAATTTCATGCACTGACCTCTTTTGCTGTGTTTGTGTTGTTCCTTGCAGAAGACGCAGTGCACAGCGCACTCGGTGAAAGAAGAGGAGGCCGACTTGTAAATGTGTAAAAATAAAAAAATAAATAAAAAATAAACTAAACTGAATTAAGAAATTGTGATTTTAGATTTTTTATAGGGATGCTCAAGCACCCCTAAATTTCATCTCAGCACCCCAGGATAATGTTAATTATTATAATGAACTGTTATTTTCCAAACTCATGTTAAGCCTTCTTACATTACATTTTGAGAGCTTGTGAGAGATTACAAACAATTACTGGTTCTAAGCGATTTATTTAAATAATTAGAGAACAACAAGAGCAATATGAAACCTGTTTTGAAGTTAAGTTGGTTTGTGGAACCCCAGGCAAAAATTATGGAAACTCCTCACAGATGTACATTCAGCTATTTTACTCCGTAGCAAATAAGGGCCAGACAGATTCTTCTTTGTTTTTATGTTCTGCTAGTGTCTTTGTCACAACTGGTAGCATGAGGCGGTACCTGCAGCCCAGTCTGGTTACACAGGTAGTCCAGCTTTTCCAGGACAGCACTTTCATGCGTGTAGTTGCTAGAAGGTTTGCTGTGTTTCCCAGCGCAGTCTTGAGCATGGAGGAGATGCCAGGACACCAGCTGTTTCACGAGGAGAGCTGGACGGGGCTGTAGAAGGGCATCAACCCAGCAGCAGGACTGTTTCTGCTCCTTTGTGCCAGAAGGAATAGAAGAGCACTGCCATAGCCCAACAAAATGACCTCCAGCAGGCTACTTGTGCGCATGCTTCTGACCACACTGTCAGAAACAGACTGTGATGCCGCGTGAGGGCCCGATGTAGTCAAGTGGGACCTGAACTCACAGCCCAGCACCATGCAGCTTGATTGGTATTCGCTAGAGAACACTAGAATTGGCAGATTTGGCATTAGTGCCCCGTTCTCTTCACAGATGAGAGCAGGTTCACACTGAGCACATGTGATGGGCATGAAACAGTCTGCAGATACTGTGGTGAATGTTCTGCTGCCTGAAACATCATCTGGCATGACTGATTTGGCAGTTAATCAGTAATTGTCTGGGGAGGCATATCCTTAGGGTGTTGCACAGCCCTGTATGTGATTGCCAACGTTACCCTTACTGCTGTTAGACACTGGGGTGAAATCCTGAGAGCGATTGTGTGAAGTTATGCTGGGGCAGTGGGTCATGGGTTCCTCCTGGTGCAGGACAATACCTCGCACATGTGGTCACAGCATGTAGGCATGTCCTGGAAGATAAAAGCATCGATACCATAGATTGCCCCTCTCATTCCTTTGACCTAAACCCAATGGAGCTCCTATGGGATGCTATGTATCAGTGCATCCAACGCTGATAAGTACCACAATAAACTGAGCAGGAGCTCACTGATGCCATGATCTAGGTCTGGGAGGAGGTCCCTCAGGACACCACCACTGACTCATCAGAAGGATGCCCAGATGCTGTTGGGTGTGTTTTTATTAGTGATGTCCATGCCTTCAAGAATTCAGGCCATAAGAAAAGCCCAGGGTGGAGCAACAAAGTATTAATTCTGGATTTGACAACTCCATAATTCTTTCCTCAAATTATAGTGATGCCATATATTTCCTATACTTGTTTATGAAAAAATATGCCATTTATTAAAATTAATTTCTTTGCTGTGTGTTTCATAAAGCCTGAATGTGTTGTGTTCCGTGGTCTGAGTGTCTGGTTAGTCAATTTTAGGTTTCTATCATTTTGGTATGTCAGTTTTTAGTCCATGTCTTAGTGTTCACATTTCATTCCTCTCCTGTGTAGTCCAGTCCACGTTTTACCCATGTACTGTCTTTACCTTTCCCCGGTCACGTCATTGTTTGTATCAGTTTCTGTGTTAATTGATTGTGACACTATTTCGGGTGATTTAATGGATTCTGGGTTTCATTCTTCCTTCTGTTCTCGTTTTCTAGTTTCCCCTTGCTTTTCTATTCATACTAACATTACTAACAGTTTGTTTTCTAAAATTACTAACCAAACTAACCTTGTATATAATACTAATCTACTAACGAGCACCCGGGATTGTATAGCTGCACTTACTAATTGACTAATTATCTCTCAGCAGTCGCTCTGTTCTAGCTCCGCCCCTCGCTTTACTGTTTACTGGCTTTGCTAAAGTTTCCCGCAGAATCTCTGCATTCTTATAATCTGTTCTGGCTCTTTTTCTGTACACTTAGGAGTCTTTTTATCCAGTTTATTTATCCCATCTTTGGGATTGTCTTGTGATCCTTGTCTGTGTGTTAATGTAAATCTGTTTTTGAGTAATTGGTTTCCCTCATGTTCCACCCCTTGTTAATTGGATTTAGTTTCAACACCTGTGTCTGTGTGTGCCCCTGCCCTATTTAGCTGAGCAGTTTCTGCACGCATGCAGATCTGACTTCACTCACGCATTCCCACTCTCCCTGCCCGGTGCACTTCCCCTCTGGTCCCCTCAGTTTTCCTGTGTGTTCTCAAGTTCAGCCTCCTTCCCTGTCCAGCCTGCCCTTCCTGCTGCTTTCAATCCCCTGGTGCCCCCTGTCTCCTCCAGCGTCTGCTGTGTCCTTGTGCCAGTCTTCTTCCTCCGTCTCGTTGTCCTGAGCACCAGCCGCCCTGCCTGTCCTGAGCACCAGCCGCCCTGCCTTTCCTGAGCACCAGCCAAGTCCAAGCCACAGCCCCAAGCTCAAGCCAAGCCATGCCATAGCCATTACCATAGCCCAAGCCATAGCCCCAGCGTTCCTGCCTGCCCTGAGCCCTGTGTCCTGTCTGTCCCTCTCCTGATGTTCTCCCTTACCCTTCTCCTGGCCAGCTGTGCCTCCCGAGTTAGCCATCTGCCAGCTGTGCCAACTTGTCTTGTGAGTAGCTTCTAGAGTTCTGTTGTTCCCAAGTCTCGTTCCAAGTTTGTTCTGAGTCTGTCCCCCGGTTTCTGTTAGTGTTTTGGATTCTTGAGTTCTCCAGTTTCAGTGCTAGGCACGGTGTTTTTGTTGGCCGGTGTGCCCCCTTTTTTCCCCTGGATTATTTCTGTTTATTTTATTAAATATCATTTTGGATCCCTGCTTCTGGCGTCTCACTCCCCTTTTGTGTCTCCCTCCTCTTCTGAGTTTCCAAGTTCATGTTTCCATGTTCCCAAGCTCATGTTTCCCTCGTGTATCAGACCGTAACAGAATGTTAAGCTAATGAACAAAAATTGTGTCCTGTCTGCAATTTGATTTGCTATGAAGAAAACAAGCTGAATGAACATCCACTGCAGTGATTCCAGAATTGCAGCACGCATGACCTTGCTTGCCATGGCTTTTCTGATTTTCATAGAGCCGGGCTCAGGCTACAGGAGATTTAAAGTCCTCACTGATTTGAAATTGTGTTTAGCTCACAGAAAAGGCTCACAAATTGTGTTTAGCTCAGTACTTTTCTTACAAAACCCATTACCAGTGAAGTTAGCGCGTTATGTAAATCATAGATTAAGAACAGAACAAAATGATTTTCAAATCCTTTTCAACTTATCTTCAATTGAATACACTGAACAGACAAGATGTTTAATGTTCAAACTGAGAAACTTAATTTTTTTTTGCAAATAATCATTACTTAGAATTTAAAGGCAGCAACACATTGCAAAAAAGTTGGCACAGGGGCCTTTTTACCACTGTGTTACATCGCCTTTCCTTTTAACGACACTCAGTAGACGTTTGGGAACTGAGACCAATTTTTGAAGCTTTTCAGGTGGAACTCTTTCCCATTCTTGCTTGTACAGCTTAAGTTGTTCAACAGTCTGGGGTCTCCGTTGTCGTATTTTACGCTTCATAATGCGCCACACATTTTCAATGGGAGGCAGGCCAGTCTAGTACCCGCACTCCTTTACTGCGGAGCCATGGTGTTGTAACACGTGCTGAATGTGGCTTAGCATTGTCTTGCTGAAATAAGCAGGGGCGTCCATGAAAAAGATGTTGCTTGGATGGTAACATATGTTGCTCCAAAACCTGTATGTACCTTTCAGCATTAATGGTGCCTTCACATATGTGTAAGTTGCCCATGCCTTGGGCACTAATACACCCCCATACCATCACAGATGCTGGCTTTTGAACTTTGCGCCTATAACAGTCTGGATGGTTCTTTTTGTCTTTGGTACGGAGGACACAACGTCCACAGTTTTCAAAAACAATTTGAAATGTGGACTCGTCAGACCACAGAACACTTTTCCACTTTGCGTCAGTCCATCTTAGAGCTTGGGCCCAGCGACGCCGGCAGCATTTCTGGGTGCTGTTGATAAATGGCTTTCGCTTTGCATTGTAGAGTTTTAACTTGCACTTGCAGATATAGCGACGACTGTAGTTACTGACAGTGGTTTTCTGAAGTGTTCCTGAGCCCATGTGGAGATGTTCTTTACACAATGATGTCGGTTTTAGATGCAGTACCGCCTGAGGGATCGAAGGTCACGGGCATTCAATGTTGGTTTTCGGCCTTGTCGCTTACGTGCAGTGATTTCTCCAGATTCTCTGAACCTTTTGACGATATTGCGGACCGTGGATGATGAAATCCCTAAATTTCTTGCAATAGCTTGTTGAGGAATGTTTTCACGCATTTGTTCACTAAGTGGTGACCCCCGCCCCATCCTTGTTAGTGAATGACTGAGCATTTCAGGGAAGCTGCTTTTATACCCAATCATGGCACCCACCTGTTCGCAATTAGCCCGTTCACTTGTGGGATGTTCCAAATAAGTGTTTGATGAGCATTCCTCAACTCTGTCTTTTTTGCCACTTGTGCCAGCTTTTTTGAAACATGTTGCAGGCATCAAATTCTAAATGAGCTAATATTTGCAAAAAATTACTAAGTTTACCTGTTCGAACATTAAGTAACTTGTCTTTGCAGTGTATTCAATTGAATATAGGTTGAAAAGGATTTGCAAATCATTGTATTCTGTTTTTATTTACGATTTACACTACGTGCCAACTTCACTGGTTTTGGGTTTTGTATTTTTTCTCTTAATTTGCAAAAAAGCTCAAACTGCACATTTAGAAATTTGCCATAAATCATACCTTACAAGTTATGATTAAGGTCATCTTGCCTGAAAGAGTATGCCACAACTCAGGTGGCCATGGGGAGGCAGAAGGCAGATGTTTAAAGGCAAAGATTTTGAGGGAGCGGTTAGGGAAACTGTGCAACACAGTTAATTTGCTCTCCTCCAGCTGGGGGTGAGAATTTAATGGTCAGTTTTAATTAGGTTTTATAACTTTTGATACTCAGCTAGCCTGTCAGTGGCTAAGGTTTTACCATTGCTGTTTGATACCGTTAGCTCTTAAACCCTGAATGGGATGTTAAAATTTATTTTCTGACAGAATATTCCAGTTCTAAATCCTGAATATCAAAAATGTTTGACATTATCAGCGCTGACCTGATTGTGTGAGCAGTTTGGAAGGAATAAGACTGGATCTGTAAACCCCTTACATTACCACATAATCTTGGCTGAAGATCATTTCTGACCAGGGTCCCAGGCCAGATTACTGTGATTGTTGGGAGGGGAGAATTTGGGATACATCAGCCTTATACTAGTGGGGAATTTAACCTGAAATTAACGGTCAGTTTCAAAGTTACAGGTCATACTCTTTCTTACAGAATATGGTTTCAACATCTACTGTCTGCTCTGGAGCCACTACAGCTTCACATTGAACCGCACTAGGGGCCTCATTTTTAATCGGTGCATAGGCGTAGGTTGATTTACAAAAACAAATGACATTATAAAAAGAGAAATTATTAAGACTATGCACATTGTCAATGAATTCCAAGTCCATCCCGATTAAATAAATGAAAATTCCATGCAGTTTATTTTACCCATAGGTTTATAAATTGGCTTATTGTCCACAAAATGTGATTTTTTAGCCCTCAGCCCTCAAGGCTGACGGGGTATTGCTATCCTTTGGGCGGGCGGGCGTCAAAGTTTTTGGAGACGACATCGGGCTGAGGGGTATTCCGTGCATTGCACGCCTATTTTGTTTTTTTTTTGTGCATATGCATTAATTAGGTATGAAATTCACACAAATTTTTATAAATAAGGCCCCAGATCCTTTTCTTTTTTGGAAAGTTACGGTTTTCATGATTGAGTCTTTGCTTCAATTTTCATGAACTGACTGGGCATCCCCTCTGAAACTGGTGAAATCTACTGAAATCTGTGATAGCTCATTCTGAACCTTTATTATTATACATTGCAATACACTACCCAACTAATCAGGTTCTCTCTGAATGTAGGATTGTATACCTAACTGAACTGATGTTTGCCTTAGTGAAAAAGGAAAGTGTTGGATACTTCTGCAGACTCTATATTTCATTTGTAATGTTAATAAAATAGTTTGTGGTGCAAAATGCATGTTTCTGTCTAGTAATTCATTAAAGTACTATTATTGTAAATTAAAGTATTATATACTGTTTAAAATAGACATAATGTATACAGTTCATAATTAATACATGAATATAAATTTTATATCATCAATTGAAATGTCTGACTTAGCAGGGGGTTTAACAGTTTTGCGATGCACATTATGCATGTAACATCCTGAGCCACCCAAAGTGTGTATTCCTGGACTGAAGAAGTTTTGTAGCAAATTAATTCGTTTTTTTTAACAGACTTGCAATGTTAGTGCTCTCAGTTGAGCAGGGTTAAGCATGTACCAATGTAAGCCAAGTTGATTGTCTTATATTATTATTTTTGAATTCTAGTAGGCCTATTAAGTCGTGCAGGGCAAATGCTAATTACAGCACGAGGAATCAAACCAATAAGCATTAGGAAGGAAGAGCCGAGTGCAAGCATCGCGGTCGCAATAAGGTACTACCAGGTTACCAACTGGCGACATTTAAGAAATTACGTTGCCACAATGTGCAGAATACGAACTGACAACGTTACGAAGTTACGTCGCCACGACGTATCTAGGAATTTCACTTTTACGGTTGCCACGACGAATCTACGGTAGTCCGGTTACGTTGTCACGACGTCTTTGCCACGTAAGTGTGTTAGCTGGGAGAACTGGCTAGGACTAATTGTCAAGAAGGCCGTGTCAAAATCCCCACCAACTCCCAGTTAAATCTACGCCCCAGATAGTAATAATGTGTAATCCAAATAAAATAAAACTGAAAAGGTAATCTCATTTAAATATTTACTCCTGCATTTCGCAATGAACGTTTAAAAATGTTTAATGTAATACTGCATTTAAGTTCAAGTTATTCGCTGTATCCAGGCATTCTTATTAGAATATACTGTCCAGCCCAATACCAAATTTTACTGTAAATTTCAATGGTAAAAGGCGATATCTAATAAATAAATACTTTCATTCACTGTTGAAAACTCGTTTTTTTCTTTTACAAAACCAAGTATTTAGTTATTTGAGCCGAAAAACAATTATCCCCCAAACACGGTTTGAGACGACCCCTTTCTTGGAGTGATCCATAACTGCACAAAGCAGGCAGTCAACAAAATTGAAGAATTCTTTAAAACTGTTGAAGCTACTAAAACAGTTTTTTGGTCATTTGTAGTTGGGGTATACTTGCATCCTTTGGAATATAAAAAATTAAACTGTCACATTTAGTTTACTTTGCAAAAGGCGACGTGGAAAAAGTCACCTTTTTAGCTAAGCAGTTGCTCGTAAGTGCTCCGATACCTATGCTCGTTCCGGGGAGCGTAGCTTCGTTTCCAGTTTAGGCAGCGTGATGAAATTTACTTCACAACCGAAAGCAGTGTTGTAGCTTCAAAATAACATATCAGGTATAAGAATCCACGAAATGTTACGATTACTAGGGACAAAAGAAAATTGTAGTGATCCGGAACTGTCACACTCACTTTATATATACATGTGGGTATTTTCTTAGTCGAGACGTGTTCTTCGTGTTCATGATGCTTTCCATTAGATTGGTATGGAAAAATGCGAAATTTTCAGAACGCCGAATCGCTTGGCCGATAGAGTGAATATAGTGGAAAAAACAGAAGTAACCCTAATGTTACATTCCTTTTTACTTGTGCATCATTTTAATGTGTTTAGTGTATTTCTCGGCTCAGCGACTGTCGACGTGTAAGTTGATGGATTAAATAAAACTGCAGATCATATTCCTTTGTATTTTTTTTTTTCGAAATTTTAAATTATAAGAAATGATGATAATATTTTTTCGATTCATTGATGTGTGAATAAAGAAAAAACGATGTGCACAATATATCGCTCGGTGCGCTAGATGTTGCATGTGTACATTATGTAATTATCTGGTTCTGTGGGCTTGGGGCCTTCTTTCCCAATAGAATTTTTTTTTTATTATTCAGCCATGCTCATTACCCAATCAGGGTTGTCAGCGGTCGTTAAAAGTCAGGGGAATTGATATTTTTTTCAAGGTCAGGGAATTGTCAGGGAATTTTGAATTTTGGTCAGTGAAAAATGAAAATTCTGAAAAGTCAGTGAAAAGTCAGGGAAAGTGATTTCAGAGCTCAGAAAAACGATACATCATTTTGAACATCACAGTTTTTTCAAGCATTATATTGAAGAAAGTGGTAACAACTTGATGATTCTGATATTGATTATAGATACTGCCATTTCGAATATATATCATGTTTTTCCGAACAAGTCCTGTTCTGGCGCTGAGCGTCAGAGCTATAGCGAACTGTTGCAGCAATAAGAGGATCCTGGACGGCTAGAGGGAGAAGGAATCTGTTCAAATACTGGCATTTTAGGTCAGTGAAAAACTTTGTTTGGTCAGTGAAAAGTCAGAGAAAAGTCAGGGAGAAGTCAGGGAACCATATTTTCCCGGAGTGCTGGCAACCCTGCGTAATCATGAGTAATGTGTGTTTATCGGTCTTAATGACATTTTTGGTGCCAATCATAATTTAAGGTAAGATACACCAAATACTATATATATATAGAGAGAGAGAGAGAGAGAGAAGTACATGTATGTCTGTTGCAAGAACTGTTGGCATGTATTTATGTAAAGTTGTATACAGTGATAATAGAAATGTATGTAGTATAGCACTAGATCTGTCTACATCACAAACATTGGTTTTTGATTTTGTGTTGATGCATTTTGGCATGATAAAGAATGGATTTGATGCCAAACGTAATCCGCACAGAGTTATGCATATTTAATGAGGTTAATGAATTCTAATTGGTCGATTTGTTTTTAGATGATAACTTTGCTAAATACTGACCGATTTCATATAGACATTTCATTGTACCAGTTTCATTATCCCCTCACAACAAAGTTGCCAGAGGGGATATTGTGACGGTGTTGTCCGTCTGTCCGTCTGTCCATGTGGACGAGCTAGAGAATGAACCATTCGAGCTATGATCAAATTTGGTACACAATACTACTCATATCTTTTATTGTCATCGCTCTGCCGACTTGACTTCAAAATTTAAAGCACTGATCATCATTTCATCCCCATCTGTAACAAGGTACCACAGGTGAGCATATGGTGGCTTTATTTCTGGTTTTATAATGCTTCATTTCTGGTCCTTAAGAATACCGCAGTGTGCCTACAAAACATGAACAGCAGTGTGCCTACAAAACAGGGACTAAGGTACATATTAGTATACAGTGACAGATCACTCTCGAAGTGCATATGTCTATGTAAACATAGGTAAAATAGGATCTCACATTCAATACCTAGCTTCTGTTACATGTAGGACCAGTTATAATACTGTGTAACATGTGTGTTATAATCGACTGCATTTTGACAGGAATAATGTATCTTGTCAAACAACTGTAATTAATGTTGGTTGTTACTAGACTTCTCTTTGCAGCAAAGATTGAAAGTACAGATGATTGAAAAATAGTATGTCAAGATGACAAAACTGGACGTCTGCACAGTGGTTGAAAGGATGTGATCAGACAGAGAATTTTAGATTAAACACATTTTGACAATGTTGAACAAAAAATGAAACTAGAAACTGAAAACATCTTGCTGTGTGCCCTCTTTCGGACATGTTGCGCCGGCAGTAGAAAAGCTGGTAGAAAACGATTACTTTTAAACTAAATTATAGATAAGTATTTTAATTGTCTGTTGTCAAAGTCTGTTTTCCAAACATAGAGAAGAAAACATAGAGAAACATGTATACATACATGTTTATGGAAAAACAACAGGTACCGGATGGTACAGCCCATCTCGGCTTCGTGCTTGTCTCAACCTTTACCTAACCCTTCAGTGATGGCAAGTACCCGCCCCTGTCTCTAACAGAGTGGCAGCCATCCTCTTGGAAGCAAAAACGTGGCTTCACACCTGACTCTATCCCTGACACAGGACTCAGTCCTACGTGAACAAGTATTTGACACTAACGTGTCTTTGTCCCCCGCCACAAAATGTGAAATTGTGTCAAAATGAACAATTTCTCGGTGTGACCTTGAGAATGGCGGGAAGGTCACCGAAATCGACTGGCGTCGGGGTGTCACAGTAATACATGTTGACATAAGATTTGAAGTAAATCCGTTGATTCGTTCTTGAGATATGTCGCTGACAAGGCTATCAGTGTGAAAATCCACAATCTCTCGGTGTGACCTTGAGAATGGGGCGAAGGTTACCAAAATCGACTAGCGCCGGGGTATCACACTAATACATGTTGACATAAAATTTGAAGTAAATCCGTCGATTCCTTCTTGAGATATCTCACTGACAAGGCTATCAGTGTGAAAATGCGCAATCTGTCGGTGTGACCTTGAGAATGGCGCGAAGGTCACCGAAATCGACTGGCGCCGGGGTATCGGACTAATACATGTTGACATCAAATTTGAAGAAAATCCGTCCATTTGTTCTTGAGATATGTCGCTGACAAGGATTCGGGACGTACGTACGGACGGACGTACGGACAGTCGGGAATACTATGTCCCGCCGCTTCGCATTCTACTTTTTAATAAAAAGAAGAGAAAGGGTCTAGTTTGAAAGATTGTTTTCAAAATGCGTTCTATACAAGTTCGTGATGAAAAGAAAGTTTAAAAAATTGTGCAATATGGTAGAACATAATTTTCAATCCTGTTGTTGTTAACCAGCGATTATAATGTATTTTACTAGGCCGCCAGAGAAAAACAATGCAGAAATACAAGATTACGATTCAATTCAGTACTTTGACTTCGAGTTCAATCTGTGCTAAGGAGGCGTATTATCAAAATCAATCCCTACATCGCCAGTGTTGAAGTTTTCTAAAACAAAAAACAGGCTAAAGATACCCTTGTCTGACAAAACATAGAATTGACAGCGATATTGACAGGATATGTATGATCCTATGGAAGCACAAAATAAAATAATGTAGAAAATAGCAGGCTCGGTTTGATTGAGACTGTTCATTGACAGTACAAACTGTAACAGGGGCGCGTACACACAATACACTTGCCGCACACTTGGCCTATCACGTGACTACTTTGCCCAATGAACACTCCGTATACCATATACTCACACCTTCACAAGCATGCGACCACACAATATATATTATATATCAATCAACATCCGTGATTGTATACAGTATAGTTGATTTATCGAAAACATTGGAATACTCCAAGCGTTAAATCAAGTAAGACGTGCCGTATTCGAGCGTATCTAGCACATGGTCATTTTAATCCCTGTTGTCTGTACGGTGGCCGTGCGTATAGTCACTGTGAAAGGTCGCTACCGAGCGGCAACCTGCTATGATGAAAAGTGAGGTAAATACGCAAGTGCCAAAAGCTGCAGTTCCTCGAATGGCCACTTGAGGCTGGTGGCAGACATGAGTCAATCCCCATTGACCCCCATATTAAAAAGCCCAATTTTACTGCAAAAATAAACATGTTTGCAGCCTGGTGCAAAATACGGTTTTGGTCTCTATTGCTAATTTTCCCCTCCGCGAAAACTGTGGGGGGAGTGAATTTTTTTTGTAATTATTTGTAACTCTACTATTTAAAGGTTTAAATTTCTGCATAATTAAGGGCGTGGCCACGTTGAATGGCAGAACCTTGAATTACAGTCTCTGGGCGGTAGTCGGCTCATCCGGTTATGTTGTGGCTAGTCTAGAGCACCGGGCCACGTGGCATCGGGCTGTAGAGTAGGAACGCCAAGCCCTACCGCTAACCGCGGTCCTAGCCTGGCTGTCTGAGGGAGGGGGGGTACTACAGCTCAGCTAGCCGCTAACCCTAGGCCTTTTCTAATCGTCTGTGAGCCGTTATCTTACCTAGGCTCATACAAGTCACGGAACTTGATCCATCGGCCGCGTTTCTGACTGGAGATTTTTTTTTATCGAATATCAGGGTGATAATGTCTTGTTGTGTGGTTAAGAGTCTGTGGTCTATTTTGTAAGATGATGAAATACTAATATTATTTTACATAAAATTCGCTGTCAACACCAAGTAGCGTTAGTTCGTTCTCGAGCCAACTAGCCAGAGAATTAATAAGAGAATTAATACAGGGACCCCACCCCCGTACGCCTGCCACAGTTATTACACAGGCATGCAGCGAAGGCGGAACAGAAAAGTGTTTGAATTTAGCGTTAACATATTTTTGAACAAAAGCTGTCAGTTGTTGGAAACCCGTCACGGTTTCCCTAACAGGTTGCCAACGTAACTGGCTGGTCAGCTACATTAGAACCACGATTGCACGCCACCAATTGACAGGGCTCCTTAGCTGATTCCCCGGAGTAATAGGAAGGCTTGACCGGAGAATGCCGTGGTTATACACTCAGTAACGTTAGATTCACACAGCTTTTCAGTGCGATTACGGAACCGAATCATTGAAAATAGAAAGACTAGTTAGCTATAATTTCACATATCCCATGTTATCTAGCAAGGTTATCCGGGAGGTAGGCGGAGTCAAGTAAGTTTCAAGATGGCGACCCAAATTTGCTTCAAAATGTATATTCAGAAACCTATGGGTGACGTCACGGAGGCTACGTCCATGTTTTATACAGTCAATGGTCGCTACACGGCGGCCGTACGTATAGCCAGTTAGTGAGTTAGACACACGGCAGCCGTGCGTATAGCCTCGGCCGCTGAGCTCAGCTGGCTTGTGGGGCGCGTGTGGATCGGTCTGCGAGGCTCATGTAGCTGTAAGTCACGAGAATCCGTTCTTTTCTACTTTCTTAATCGCTGAATGTAGAAGGAAATGTCCGGCACGTTTCACAGCTTGTTGTTTATTGAGCCTCGCGGGCTCCATAAATTTCACTGCCCTAAAGAAGCCCATTTAAGCACCAGTGATAGAGAGTATTACTTTCTACAAGATGATACTCAATTTGATGTGTGTTTTTAAAACAATAACATAAGCAAGGAGCCAACATAGCATCAGGTCAGTAGGGTCGCAGGGGTTTATATTGCAAAATACTGCTTCAAAAGCAACCGGTACATCTCAACTGATGGAAGGTTTGGTGAAAGAGAAAAAAATTGTTACTTTCTGTGGCAGTTCTTTGCACAATCTCCTAATTAAGTAAGGATCAGATACAGGTAAAGTTAGAATAATGATTTTAATAGATCGGCCAGTTCTTTCTTCTAGCGTTACTTAATTGGATGCGAGAGATGAGAGCATGGAGAGTCCGACCTTAGATACAGGTAAAGTTAGAATGATGATTTTAATAGATCGGCCAGGGCTTTCTTCTAGCATTACTTAATTGGATGCGAGAGATGAGACCATGGAGAGTCCGACCTTAGATCCTGGTAAAGTTAGAATGATGATTTTAAGGGCCGGTTCAAACTCTACTCAAGGTACGCGAGCGAACGCGAGCACAGGTCCGTTCCATTCCACTCACAGGGAAGCCTGAACGCGCGTCACTTGCTTCGCTGTGCCTTGTTAAAAAGCAGTACACTGCACATACAATAGGGTGTAGCAAAGTCCTCTCCTTCTCTTCTTCCTTCTTTTTAATTTTTGGTGTGTTGAACAGAGCTATGGTGCATTATTTGCTTTATCTCCCATATTGGAATCTCACGGAAATACATGCGTCGATGCGTCTCATTACAAAAATTTGGACGACACACTTTGCTACGCAAGGATGCAAGATGGCTACCTTGCGTTGCTCGATGCGTTGCCTTGCATTCGCGTATCTTGCGTAGAGTATGAACCGGCCGTATTAGATCGGCCAGTTCTTTCTTCTAGCGTTACTTAATTGGATGCGAGAGATGAGAGCATGAGGAGTCGTACCTTAGATACAGGTAAAGTTAGAATGATGATTTTAATAGATCGGCCAGTTCTTTCTTCTAGCATTACTTAATTGGACGCGAGAGATGAGAGCATGGAGAGTCCGACCTTAGATACAGGTAAAGTTAGAATTATGATTTTAAGGGCCGGTTCAAACTCTACGCAAGGTATGCGAGCGAATGCGAGCACTGGTCCGTTCCATTTCACTCACAGGGAAGCCTGAACGTGCGTCACTTGCTTCGCTGTGCCTCGTTAAAAAGCAGTACACTGCTCATACAATAGGGGGTAGCAAAGTCTTCTCCTTCTCTTCTTCCTTCTTTTTTCTTTTTGGTGTGTTGAACAGAGCTATGGTGCATTATTTGCTTTATCTCCCCTATTGGAATCTCACGGAAATACACGCGTCGATGAGTCTCGTTACAAAAATTTGGACAACACACTTTGCTACGCAAGGACGCAAGATGGCTACCTTGCATTGCTCGATGCGTTGCCTTGCGTTCGCATTCGCGTATCTTGCGTAGAGTATGAACCGGCCGTAATAGATCGGCCAGTTCTTTCTTCTAGCGTTACTTAATTGGATGCGACAGATGAGAGCATGAGGAGTCGGACCTTAGATATAGGTAAAGTTAGAATGATGATTTTAATAGATCGGCCAGTTCTTTCTTCTAGCGTTACTTCATTGGATGCGAGAGATGAGAGCATGGAGAGTCCGACCTTCGTATACATAGTACTAGTTTTGAATCAATACAATGAGCAAAGTGTATCTTGGGATATTAGGACAAAACAATAATTCATGTTAGCTATTTGCAGTGTTTAAAAACCTCTATAAAGCTATCACGTTGAAGATTACATACAAAGTTAAAACCATTCACAATTAGTGCGGAAACAGGCAATGTATGAAACGCACTCTTTTCCCTGAAATTGGGTTGTTTCTTGTACGTAATATACTTCGAAACCGTCTCTTCTTCCACTTTTCTGAGATTTCTCTCAAGCTCCTCTACCGTTGTGAAAACTTTGGGAATTCTGGCATGGGGAATAGTTTCCAGCAGGGGATTGTCATTGCAAGACATTTTCTCTGACTGGCTACAGCACATCACTTCCGGTACAGGAGTTCAAGGAGTCCGATAAATCCTCAGCCAAATAAATGGCTTGGACAGGTAAGATAATGCAAAGACTTTGGTAACGCCTCCAACCTGACGTTCGAGCTGAGGCTCACCGAGCCACCGAAATTGATCATCGGTGAGCGGTAATGGGGCATTTATAATTGCTAATTGGAGCTCTTAACATGCCTTAATACGTTCACGAAAGCATGGGTGAGCGCGACAAGTAAGTGTGTTTGTATTCTCCTGTGAAAAGACTGCTGAGTGTACTAGTCACTATGCCCCTCAACAAGATTCATGGGAGGATATCTACGTACTTTTTGAAATAGAATGGTCGTTAATAGAGCACATGTGTGTAGGGCCTATATTTTTGGACAAACGCTTAACGAGATAGGCCTACATTGAATACATAAGTGGTGTTTTGAAGGTCTGACGTATTAATCCAGATAATACAACCCCCAATAAAAACAAGAGCCTCCTCAGAGCCTGTACCTGGGCCGGGTCTAGCCTGGGCCAATCCATAGATATATAAATTTAGAACACTAGATTGCTGATGATGTCATATTTACATTATCCAAAGTGAGGCACCCGGCCGCCATATTGATACGCCCAACTTCTTCATAAAAATGAATGGTATTCTATGAGGCCAATTTCAAATAAGTCAATATAAGTATTAAAATGCCGAGATGTGCGGCTGCCTTTTGCAGCAATAGTCATTTGAAGGGCTGTAATAAAACGTTTCATGCGTAAGTTAATGTAGAAACGCAAATTTGTCACTTTAATAGAAAAAATCGCATTCGCTTGCTAGATAGCTAATTAGCCGTCCCATTGACTTAAATAGACTGCTGACTAAAGTAAACTCTAGCGAACGATAACAGTCTCCAGCGAGCTACCTAGGTACCCTTACCGCTGCGGGGACTGCATTGACGAAGCAGTCAATAAAATGAACAAGGTGGTTAACTAGCTAGTTACTTGTAATTGATATTCAAGGACAATACTTCTTACCTGCATAATATTTAAAACAATGGACAAGTCACTTCGTCTGTTTATACAGAGTTTCAAAAGTCAAGGAGGGGAGAAAGGCTGGGCTGTTACAAATCGGGAGAAAAAAAACCTTTCTCTATCCCCTCGATCCTTGCTGTGTAGCGATTATTTTTTTTTAAAGCTGTGTTACAATGGGACTGGGGCAAAGATGACGCTTTTTAAAGGAGTAGCCAGAGTTCCTTTTAACAAAGTTGGCATTAGCCACATGATTCAGTATGAACAATTCGGTCAACGGCAAATATGCTCAATCAGGGTACAATGAAGTGAGGAAAGCAAAGAGTAATTTGATAACATATACGGGCATTCATCGACGTTGCTTATTATGGCAAAAACTTCAAAGCAATTATCTTATCCGAGGGACATGAAAAGCCTCGGGCACCTTACTGAAGTTTTCTGCACTCACTTGAACGTTGACACTGAGTAATATTTCGATCTTCCCTTTAGTAAGTGTGCCACTTTCCATCCTCCAAAAAAGCACATATTTAGGGAGAGAAAATGTTGCAGTGCACAGTGATATGAAAATGACCTCGAGTAGCATGCAAGTGTTTTTGAAAATACAATTTTACAGAAAGCGAAAATGAATGGGAGACTCCGTGCGAATTTAACGTCCCGGTCTATATGCTCCTAGAACAGATGCTTCACTTGAGCATACCCTTTCAGCAATGTAGGGTGCATTCGAACGCGTCTGCAAGTAAGCCGGCTGTGCAAGTTTCCCGAAAAATTAAGCAAGAATCTTGCCGAAGTTGTGCGATAAACCCTCCAAACCATGCGATAGCTGCACGATCTTGATGAAAAGATTACCATAAAGGATGTACAAACTTGCATTAAAACTTTGAAAGACAATAAATCACCTGGAAATGACGGGTTGATTGGAGAATTCTATAAAGACTATAGCAACATATTAGCTCCAATTTTGGTAGCAATGTTTGAAGAAGCTTTAGAAAAGGAGGAGTTACCTCCAACCCTGAAACAAGGTCTAATTAAATTAATTCCAAAACCAAATAAAGACAAACTTAGAATTGAGAACTGGAGACCAATCAGTTTGCTGAATAATGATGCAAAAATATTTGCTTCAATTTTTGCCAAAAGGTTAAAATTTAGAATAAATGATATTATTGATGAGGAGCAGTCTGAATTTATGCCTGAAAGAAACATAGTTAACTACATAAGATGAATACAAGATATGATTGATTATAATTATTATATGCACGATGATAGTTTTATTTTGTTTGTCGACTTCTATAAAGCATTTGACACAATCAGTCACCAGTTAATGATTAGAACCATTTAATTTTTTGGATTTGGAGAAAGGTTCCAAAAAGCAGTAAAAACTTTATATAAAGGATGTAACAGCTCAGTAAAACTAACATATGGTATGACCCCTAGATTCTGCATAAACCGTGGAATTAGACAGGGCTGTCCATTAAGTCCATTTTTATATCTTTTAGACTCACAGATCATGGCTGTACACATAAAAAGAATACATTTAAAGGTATAAATGCTTTAGACAGAGAATTTAAATTGGCTCAATTAGCAGATGATAAAACAATATTTTAAAGGGATAAATATGAAGTAAACAAAGCAATTAGTTGTATTCATGAATTCTCAGCTGTATCGGGTCTGAGGATGAATTTAAATAAATCTGTTCTATTGCCAGTTAAAGAAAGTGATTTGTTGGACCTGAATGGTATTCCTGTAAAGAACACTGTTACTTACTTGGGTGTGGTAATTCATTAAAATGAAAATGATCGTTGCAGTTTAAATTTTGACCCAATAACACAACAAATAGCCAAGAGGTTCAAAATGTGTTTGATGCGAGATCTGTCCCTGAGTGGTAGAGTTCTTCTGTCTGAAGCTGAAGGTATGTCTAGGTCTGTATATATGTCCCTGTCTCTTGAAATGCCCTCAGAAATTAATAAAAAATTAGATAAGACTTTATTTAACTTCATCTGGAGGAATAGATATCACTCTGTAAAAAAACAATTTTTATGTAACCCTAAAAGTTAAGGAGGCATGGTGGTATTAAGTTTTGAAATGTTGAACAATACTTTCAAAGTGCAGCGGTTAGCAAATCTAATCAAGGAGAGAGATACCATTTGGAACGCTTTTCCCAAGTTTGTATTTAATGCTGTTGGTTGAATCCATTTTTTATTGAAACTGCAAAATAGAAAAACTACCGGTTAAACTGTCAAACTTTTATAAACAAGCTTTACTTGCCTGGAAAGTGATTTATAAGCATAATTTCTCACCAACTAATCACTACATCTGGAATAATGAGAATATTCTCTATAAAAACAAATCGTTATTTTACAGGAAATGGTTTGTGGCTGTAATGCTGCACTTGTGTAATTAATAATAAAAAAAACCTGCAGGATCTTGCAGCTATTGCAGGGTTTGGAGGGCTTATCGCGCAACTTTGGCAAGATTCTTGCATAATTTTTCGGGAATCTCGAGCAGCCGGCTTACTTGCAGATGCGCTTGAACGCACCCGCAGTGTTCTATATATAAAGGCTATATCTATGGGCCAATGGCGAAATCGGGTGAGCGCATGAGCAGGACTATCGCGACCCCGAGAAAAAAAAAAGAAGATCCAGAGCCGAAACTTAGACTTCAGTAATAATTAGGCACTCACCACTTAGATGTTCACCCAGGGTTTTCACTTCATATAAAATAAACAAATCACAGATGTGACACAAAACAATTTCATTTTTATTAGCTTAATATCCTGGCTTCATGAAACCAATGTAAAACAAATTACATCAAATTATTGAATTAATGACATATTTTTTCTTAATCTAGTAGACGAAAAAAAAAATGGAATCACTCATTGTTCAGGAGAATATTATGGAAATACTAGAGCAAATGTGAATATGCAAATTAGTCCACAGTTAAACGAGTGTGCTTGCAGACCTTCACCCTTAGAGTGCTGAATAAATTTTCAAAGAGTTAATTAATCATCCTGAGCAGATGAAAATCTATCATGTGGCAACTTGTTTAAAAGAGTTCAAACAAGTTGCCACATGATACGTTTTCAACTGCATCTGATTTTGATATCTCACATCATTGGGCAACTATAGTTGCCTATTGTGCTCTAAGGGTTAATGAGATGTTTGACTTGACTAATTATAAGAAAACATGGCAGCAACAAAAGCGCAGGCAATTGAAACAATGGAAAAGATTATAAAACTGCTTCAAGAAGGAAAGTCAACATGGAAAGTGACAAATGATGAAGGTTGTTCCCAATCAGCTGTGTCTAAAATCTGGTGCAAGTATAAACAAAATATAAAGGGAAGACATACGGGTTGACCATGAAAGACATCAAAGTGACAAGACAGAAAACTTAATGCAACAAGCCTTGAAAATAGAAAATGCATGAAAAAATAAATGAACTGTAAGAAATCAGCTGAATACAATTGAATTTCCAAACAGAAAAGCCATTCAAAAACCGGCACTCCCACCTGAACAGAAGAATGCAAGGTTACAGTAGGCTATGGAGAAACAATCATCCAGTGTAGATGATTGGATGAAAGTTATACTCAGTGATGAATCATGAATCTGCTTTGGCTAAGGCAATGATGCTGGAACTTTTGTTTGGTGTCATTCCAATGAAACATATAATCATGACTGCTCAAAGAAAACAAGCTAATTCCCCAAATCATTTATGATATGGAGTTGCACGTCAGGTAAAGGGCCAGGGGAGATGGCAATCATGACATCGACAGTCAAAGCTCAGGTGTACATTGAAATTTTGGACCATTTTCTGATTTCATTAAAAAAAATTGGTTTGGTGATGATGAAGTCATTTTTCAGGATGTCAATGCATCTTGCCACAGAGTAAAGAGTGTAAAAGCTTTTCTTCAGGATCTCAATCCATATGAAAATTTATGGTGGAAATTTAAAGAGCGGTCGATGACTTCATGCAAAGCTGATCTGTCAACCGGTATTTGAGAAAGTTGGAACCGACTTGATGGAGAATATCATTCATCATTATTGAAGTCCACGACTCAAAGAATTCAGGCCATCATAAAGGCAACAAAGCACTAATTCAGATTTTTTTGTTGATCATTCCATAATTTTTCCTCAAATTTCAGTGATTCCGTAATTTTTTCCTTTACTTGAACATGACACAAACTTGCTATTAATTACTATAAGTTTGAGGTGTGTTTCATGAAGCCTGAAAGTTAATCTAATAAACAAAAATTATTTTGTGTCCTATCTTCAATTCATTTATTTACTATGAAGTACAAAACCCAAAACCAGTGAAGTTGGCACGTTGTGTAAATCGTAAATAAAAACAGAAAACAATGATTTGCAAATCCTTTTCAACCTATATTCAATTGAATACACTGCAAAGACAAGTTACTTAATGTTCGAACAGGTGAACTTTGTAATTTTTTGCAAATATTAGCTCATTTGGAATTTCATGCCTGCAACATGTTTCAATAAAGCTGGCACAAGTGGCAAAAAAGACTGAGAGAGTTGAGGAATGCTCATCAAACACTTATTTGGAACATCTCACAGGTGAACGCGTTAATTGGCAACAGGTGGGTATAAGAGCAGCTTCCCTGAAATGCTCAGTCATTCACAAACAAGGATGGGGCGAGGGTCACCACTTAGTGAACAAATGCGTGAGCTGATTGTCGAACAGTTTAAAAGAAACAGTCTTCAACCAGCTATTGCAAAAAATTTTGGGATTTCATCATCTACGGTCCATAATATTGTCAAAAGGTTCAGAGAATCTGGAGAAATCACTGCACGTAAGCAACAAGGCCGAAAACTAACATTGAATGCCTGTGACCTTCGATCCCTCAGGCGGTACTGCATCAAAAACCGACATCATTGTGTAAAGGACATCACCATATGGGCTCAGGAACACTTCAGAAAACCACTGTCAGTAACAACAGTTTGTCGCTACATCTGCAAGTGCAAGTTAAAACTCTACAATGCAAAGTGAAAGCCTTTATCAACAGCACCCAGAAATGCCGCCGGCTTCGCTGGGCCCAAGATCATCTAAGATGGACTGATACAAAGTGGAAAAGTGTTCTGTGGTCTGACGAGTCCACATTTCAAATTGTTTTTGGAAACTGTGGACGTCGTGTCCTCCGGACCAAAGAGGAAAAAAACCATCTGGACTGTTATAGGTGCAAAGTTCAAAAGCCAGCATCTGTGATGGTATGGGGGTGTATTAGTGCCCAAGGCATGGGCAACTTACACATATGTGAAGGCACCATTGTAATGTGAATATAGGCCACTGGATGGCAGTATTTACCTTTTTTTTTGTTAAGCTCAGACTGGAGCTAGGTTTGGGCATGTTTCGGGCATGTCTGAAACTAGTCCCAGAGAAAAGAAAAAAAAGTCTAAAAGGTGGGAGGGGTCTGCAAAAGAGTATATAAAGGGGAGAATTGAGACAGTAAAGTGGTAGGAGAAATTGCAAGAAGAAGGAAACATGTGACCAGACCTGTCATTCTGTTCAAGACCTGTGAAGTTTCTTTTGTGGATTTTTGCCCCATAGAGCATTTTCCTCACCCAGGACATCACCAAGCCACCCCACCAAAAAGGGACTGTAAATATTTCTGTTTTTTGTCTCGTTAATGAATCTGGTCAGTAGCGTAGTTAGTTGTTTAGTTAAAAGTCTTTGTTTGTTCATGAAATGTGTTTAAGTTTTAAATTGTGTCTGTCATCCCTTGCTGTTGCTGTGGTGTTGTAAATGTAATAACAAATTGGGGCCATAACACCATTAATGCTGAAAGGTACATACAGGTTTTGGAACAACATATGTTGCCATCCAAGCAACGTATTTTTCATGGACGCCCCTGCTTATTTCAGCCAGACAATGCCAAGCCACATTCTGCACGTGTTACAACAGCATGGCTCCGTAGTAAAAGAGTGCCGGTACTAGACTGGCCTGCCTGTAGTCCAGACCTGTCTCCCATTGAAAATGTGTGGCGCATTATGAAGCGTAAAATACGACAACAGAGACCCCGGACTGTTGAACAACTTAAGCTGTACATCAAGCAAGAATGGGAAAGAGTTCCACCTGAAAAGCTTAAAAAATTGGTCTCCTCAGATCCCAAACGTTTACTGAGTGTCGTTAAAAGGAAAGGCGATGTAACACAGTGGTAAAAAGGCCCCTGTGCCAACTTTTTTGCAATGTGTTGCTGCCTTTAAATTCTAAGTTAATGATTATTTGCAAAAATAAAAAAATAAAGTTTCTCAGTTTGAACATTAAACATCTTGTCTTTGCAGTGTATTTAGTTGAATATAAGTTGAAAAGGATTTGCAAATCATTGTATTCTGTTTTTATCTGTGATTTACATAACGTGCCAACTTCACTGGTTTTGGGTTTTGTAAAAAAGCTGGACAAACATCCTGTAAGTATGGTGATTCTATAATTTTTTCCAGGAATTGTAAAGCAGTTTTAGAACTCACAAGAATGGATGTGATGGAGCACCATTGCATAAAATAAAAATTAATTTGATTTGATAAACAATTTTGAAATAGTCGGGATGAGGTGTACATTGTGAATAAAATCAAAATGCAATGACTTTCAGATCACATGAGCCAATATGTTATTTACAATAGAATATAGATAACATTTCAAATGTTGAAACTGAGACATTTTACATTTTTATCCACATTTCAAATTTTCTGAAAAAAGGGCTGAAATGCAATTAATATATACAAAAGAATCAGCTGAAACAACATTTAGCAAGTAATTAAGTTAACTGGCATCATGTGTTGGTTGTAAAAGGGATGTCTTAGGGAGGCTGCGTCTCTCAGAAGTAAAGATGGCCAGAGGCTCTCCAACCTATAGAGGCTTGTGTCAAAAAATTGTGGAATACTTAAAAAACAATGTTCCTCAATGTCAAATTGCAAAGGCTTTGAAGGTCTCTTCATTAACAGTGCATAACATCATCATTACATTACATTACAGGTACTTAGCAGACGATCTTATCCAGAGCGACGTACAAAAGTGCATAAGAACAGTACAAAAGTGCAGACCTCCTAGGAGACAAGTAAAAGTGCTAACAGTAAGTGACAGAACACGTTCCATTGTTACAGATCTAGACTAATAACAAAAAGGCAAGGTCAAGGGCAAGTGAACAAAATGGCAACAAGGTTAAATGCAGAGGGAAGTGCAACAAAGAGCAATAAAATAAGTGCAATAGAAGGACAACAGGTCAAGTGCAACAAGGGGCAGGAAAATCAAGTAAACTGACAGAATAGAGTGCAACAAAATGAAGGGAAACCAAATCAAGCGGTACAGTCAGGAAGTAGGGAAAACAGAATTAAGTGCAACAAATCAAAAGGATGTAGGGACAGGATTCAGGGCAGTGGAGTAGGGGAAAGGTGGAGCCTGAAGAGGTGGGTTTTCAGGCGGCGCTTGAAGATGCTCAAGGATTCTGCCGTTCTGACCTCGATTGGTAGATCATTCCACCAACGAGGTGCCAGGACAGACAGCAGCCTTGAGCGGGAAGGGGAGGAGCGGAGAGGGGGAGGAGCCAGGCGACCAGAAGTAGCAGAGGGGTGTGCTCTGGCAGGGGTGTAGGGTCTGAACAGTCTCTGGATATAGGCTGGAGCGGTCTTGTTGACTCCCTGATAGGCTAGCACCAAAGTCTTGAATTTGATGCGAGCAGCAACAGGGAGCCAGTGGAGCTTTGTGAGCAGGGGGGTGACGTGGGAGTGTCTTGGGAGGTTGTGGACCAGACGAGCTGCAGCGCTCTGGATGAGCTGCAGGGGTCTGATGGCAGATGCTGGGAGGCTGGCGAGGAGGGCGTTGCAGTCGTCCAGGGGGGAGAGGATCAGTGCTTGGACTAGGAGCTGCGTTGAGTAGCTGGTGAGGAAGGGCCGGATTCTACGTATGTTGTAGAGGAAGAAACTGCAGGTCCGGGTCACTGCAGCGATGTTCACCGCAGAGGAGAGCCTGTCGTCAAACAGGACCCCAAGGTTCTTCACACTCCGCGAGGGGGAGATGGTGGTATCCCCCAGGGTGATGGTCAGGTCCAGGAGAGGGGAGGATGGAGCAGGGATGTAGATCATCTCCGTCTTGGTTGGGTTGAGCTTCAGGTGATGGTTGTCCATCCAGCTCCGGATGTCTTGTTGGCAGGCGGAGATGCGAGCGGAGACCTGGGCATCAGGGGGAAAAGAGAGAAAAAGTTGAGTGTCATCAGCATAAAAGTGATATGATAAACCATGAGCAGAAATGACAGGACTGAGAGACTGGAGATAAAGGGAAAAGAGGAGTGGACCAAGAACTGAGCCTTGGGGGACGCCTGTGATAAGTGAGCGGGGTGTTGATACTTCACCAGCCCAGGCAACCTGGTAGGAGCGACCGGAGAGGTACGATTTCAACCAGATGAGGGCTGTACCACAGATCCCCAGTGCAGACAGGGAGAGAGGAGGATGGAGTGGTCGACAGTGTCGAATGCGGCAGAGAGGTCGAGGAGGATCAGGATGGACGAGAGGGAGGTGGCGCGTGCAGTGTGAAGCGCCTCACTGATGGAGACAAGTGCGGTCTCCGTGGAGTGGGCAGCTCTGAATCCCGACTGGTGGGGGTCCAGGAGGTTGTTTTTTGCAAGAGAGGAGGAGAGTTGGTTAGCAACAGCACGTTCAAGGGTTTTTGACAGGAAGGGGAGGAGGGAAACTGGGCGGAAGTTCTGAATGACTGAGGGATCAAGGGAGGGTTTTTTCAGGAGAGGGGAGATGGTAGCCTGTTTGAATGGAGAGGGAAAGCATCCAGAGTACAAAGAGGAGTTAATAAGGGAGGTGACAAAAGGGAGGATGTTGGGTGTGATAGCCTGGAGGAGGGGGGAGGGGATGGGGTCGAGAGCACATGTGGTAGGACGGTGAGTGAGGAGCAGCTGGGAGACATCAGAAGAGGAGAGGGGGGAGAAATAAGAGAGGAGATGGGAGGGGGCAGCGGGGGAGGGGGAGGGGGGAGTGAGGGGGGAGAAGGAGTTGCGGATGGACACAATCTTATCCTCGAAGAAGGCTGCGAAGTCCTCTGCTGTGATGGAGGAGGCAGGTGTGACGGGCGGAGAGCTGAGGAGAGAAGAGAAGATAGAAAACAATTGGCGAGGGTTAGAGATTGAATTCTGGATTTTAGAATGATAAAATTTAATTTTAGCAGAGGTAATTGAAGAGGAAAATTCGGCTAGGAGGGACTGGTAGTGGGACAGGTCTGCCGGGGCCCTGGATTTCTTCCATTTCCCCTCTGCTGCTCGAAGGCTTTTCCTGCTGGAGCGGAGAGTTTCTGACATCCAGGGGCTGGGTGGGGATGGTCTGGCTGGCCTGGAGGCAAGAGGAGAGAGAGTGTCAAGTGAGCAGGAGAGGGCAGAGAATAGAGAGGAGGCAGCAGATTCAGTGGGGAGATTAGAGAAGGAGTCAAGGGAAGGGAGAGAAGCGGTGACATGGGAGGCGAGAGCAAAGGGGGAGAGAGATCGGAGGTCACGGCAAACTGTAACAGAGGGGGTTGGAGTCGGGGGAGAGAGAGGGAGAGGGAGGGAGAAGGAGATGAAGTGGTGGTCAGGCAAGTGGAGAGGGGTTACAGTGGGATCAGAGGAGGAGCAGTTACACAGGAGGACCAAGTCGAGGAGATTTCCAGCTGTGTGAGTTGGGGGTGAGGGCAGGAGGGAAAGGCCAAAGGAGTGGAGGATAGGAAGAAAGACGGCAGACTGAGAGGCCTCAAGGTGGAGGTTGAAGTCTCCCAGTGGGGTGCCGTCATCAGGGAAAGTGCTGAGCAGGACGTCCAGCTCATCAAAGAAACATCCTACAGGGCCTGGGGGACGATACACAACAATGATAAACAGATTAGTTGGGGAGGATATGGAGACAGAATGAAATTCAAAGGAGGAGATAGAAAGGTGAGAGAGAGGAAGAGGAGAAAATTTCCAGGTAGGACAGATTAACAAACCAGTCCCACCACCTCGCCCGGATGGAGAAGGAGGTGGAGAGGGCCGTCGGCGTTGTTGCGTTTTCTGGGGTGATCCACTTCTCTGTCAACGCAAGGAAGTCGAGGGACTGGAGGGAGGCATAGGCACAGATGAACTCAGCCTTCCGGACGGCAGACTGGCAGTTCCAGAGACCAGCGGCAACTGTGAAGTTGCTGGCGGAGGTGGAGGAGGGGTAGATCAGGTTGGCGGGGCAGCGGTGATGAGGGCGGCCCCGGCGGTAGGATCGCCTCCTGAGGGAAAGAGAGCAGACAGGGATGGGAAGAAAGCACATACTCAGCTGGGGGTCGGGAAAGATAAGTACAAAGTGAGGGGGAGCGACGCAGTGCTTAAAAGACTTGCAAATTACTATGCGAAAACAGCTGATCGCCCGCAAATAGAATCGAAACTAAGCTGAATAGGTAATTCGCAGCAACAACAGAAACGGGAACGTGGCCACAAGTACTGTTAGTAAAGAAAACCACTGAAACTTAGCCTGATCTAGGAGTCTGTAGCTCGCTTCTGCAACCGCCGAATGCACTAACTAAGCACACAGAGAGACAGCTGGTCTAATAAAGTCGCTCGACGCAGTGCTTAAAAGACTTGCTAATTACTATGCGAAAACAGCTGATCGCCCGCGAATAGAATCGAAACTAAGCTGAATAGGTAATTCGCAAAAACAACAGAAACGCAAACGTAGCCACAAGTACTGTTAGTAAAGAAAACCACTGAAACTTAGCCTGATCTAGGAGTCTGTAGCTCACTTCTGCAACCGCCGAATGCACTAACTAAGCACACAGACAGACAGCTGGTCTAATAAAGTCGCTCGACGCAGTGCTTAAAAGACTTGCACGTCGGACAAAGATTCATCAAAAGATTCTAAGAAACTGGAAAAATCTCTGTGCGTAAGGAACAAGGCCGAAGACCTTTTCTGGATCCCCGTGGTATTCGGGCCCTCAGACATCACTGCATCACTCCGCGGCATGACTCTGTCATTGACATTAATAAATGGGCCCAGGAATGCTTCAAGAAACCAAAGTCTGTACACACAGTCCGCCGTGCCATCCACAGATGACACCTAAAACTCTACCATGCAAAAAGGAAGCCATTTTTGAGCATGATCCATAAGCGTCACCGTGTTCTGTGGGCCAAGGCTCATTTAAAATGGACAGTAGCAAAGTGGCAAAGTGTCCTGTGGTCAGATGAGTCCAAATTTGACTTTCTTGTTGGAAATCATGGGCGTCGTGTCCTCCGGGCTAAAGAGGAGAAAGCTGTTATCAGCATTCAGTTCAAAAGCCAGCATCTCTGATGGTATGGGGATGCATTGGTGCATATGGTGTGGGACACTTGCATGTTTTAAAAAGGACCATGAATGCTGAAAGGTATATAAAGATTTTATAGCAACATATGCTCCCCTCCAGATGACATCTATTCTAGGGAAGGCCTTGTGTATTTCAGCAGCACAATGCAAAACCACATACTACAGCTACTACAACAGCGTGGCTTCGTAGTAGAAGAGTCTGTGTGCTGAACTGGCCTGCCTGCAGTCCTGATCTTTCACCGATTGAGAACATTTGGTGCATAATAAAAAAAAAAAGGCTTCCAAAGGACTATCCAGAAGGTGGAAGCCTGTATTAAACTAAAGTGGGATCAAATTCCAATGGCTAAACTCAAGAAACTTGTCTCCTCAAAGCTCAGACATCTCCACTCTGTGTTAAAAATGTATGCTATACCATGGTAAACAGGCCCCTGTCCCAACTTTTTTGAGACCTGTAGCAGCCATCAAATTTGAAATGACCTCATTTTGTCGATAAAATTGAAAACATTCTGTTTCAATATTTGCAATCTTATCTCTGCTCCATTGTGAATAAAATACTGGCTGATGTGATTTCAAAGTCTTTGCGTTTTTTTTTATTCACGATTTACACTTTGTCCCAGCTATTTCGGAATTGGGGTTGTACATGGTTGGCACAATTCTTTATTTGCCCAAAACGTTGAAATTATATGAACATTATTTAGCTAACTTTCTCTTTTCAAACTGGTAAATCTGATATTACGGTGTATAATATGATTAATATTTTTCATACTCAGGATCATACAACCTGAATTCTAAAACGACACATCATAGGCAATAAAATCAAAAAGGAATGATTCAAAAAGCCCATTCATATTCTACTACAGTAGTGTGCAGTGGTGATTATAAACTTAACAAAATGAAGATGAATAGTACTTAGTTTCCAATGTAAGTATTTATTTAATTAAATATTGGATAATTTACTTGATGAAAAGAAGTAAACAGATGACAATAAATAGTAAAAACAAAAATAATCATTTCTTTTAGCGAGAAAAAGACAATATCTCGTATGACTACCTTATGCTTTGATTACAGTATTTCATTTTTCCGGCATAGTTTTCACATACTGTATATATTTATTTTATTTCCTCTCTAGCTAAACCATTTGATAAATTAATTCCAAAGAGATTCTTTTGATATTACAACAGGCTTGCTTAGTTGGATTAAGGTCTGATTTAAGGCCAAGTCATAATCTTTATGTCACCAGATGTTTCTCTCCAGCTGA
This sequence comes from Gymnothorax reevesii, assembly GCA_029721435.1. NCBI lineage: Eukaryota > Metazoa > Chordata > Actinopteri > Anguilliformes > Muraenidae > Gymnothorax > Gymnothorax reevesii. The sequence continues at coordinate 40,520,260 of CM056585.1, forward strand.
GATAATTCTTGCACAAAGTGTGTTTAGGGTCATTATCTTGTTGAAAATAAAATCCTCAACCAATCAGTCTCTTGATAGGTGGCAGTGTGTGCCTCACAAGGGTGCTGTGATACTTCTTTTGATCTTTGATTTTGTCGATTTTGAATGAAATGACTGGCTCCTTGCGAGCAAACTGAACCTCAAACCATAATATTACCACCTCCACGTTTTACTGAAGGGGTTAAACAGTCATTTTTGAAATATTCTCCAACTCTACCGCGCATATAAGTTCTGCATTTGGGTGAGAAAAGTTAGAATTTTGATTCACCGTTCCAAAGGACTTGTTCCCAGTCCATTGGTGTCCAATCCTTGAATTTCTGGGCAAACTTGTCTTTTTTTTTTATGTTACCAGCTCTTGGCAGCAACATGGCCAATCTGACCATTTTCACACAGGTGTCTGGAAAATTAGATCTTGATACTTTCATCTCTTCACTTATGGTGCTATTAATACCATCATGGAGTTGTCACGCTATCAATTGCCAATTTTTTTGTACTTGTCATACAGAGATAATGAACATCAGAGGGACTTCTGTTTTGTATCTCTATCGCCACTAGTTTTCAGCGAGCTGGTCTCTTTGAAATGCTTGCTGGTGTTTCTTACACTGCCATCGAAGCATTTAATGTTTTACAAAAATGAATAATCTCAGAGAGCTCCTTCCTTCATGCCATCGTGTTTAACACTGTGACTCTGCTCAGAGTTCATATCATCTTATATACTACAACAACTGACAATCAAAGGTAATTTGGCCGAATAATGATGCCTAAAACCAGCTTAAACAAAATTTTTTAAGCATCAATTATCATGAAATGAGCCTTCTAAAATGCATTCAGCCTACGTAAGAGTCGATTGCTATCTTTCAAGTGTTTTAAAAAATTGATGTTGTCAGTATTTTTGTTTATTACCCACATTTTTACCCCAATAACTTGAGGTAATGATTTTTTTTGTTGATCTCATGGCCTACAATTGTATTTTTCAATACATTTTCACCAAAAATTATAGAGAAGTAATATATTAGGACCCCTTTTGGACAAAAAAGTGGTAGTGAATAATCATCACTACTCTGTACTGTATATTGAAAGCACTGCAGCAATGTATTATTTGATGTTTCAACTGGTATATTCAATTGCTGACAGAAAAAATGCAATTTCAAATCTAATAACTGCAATGCGATAGATTAAAAACAAGGGACAATTAGGATGCATAACGTGACAAGTTCCAATAATAGGGTGATGTGAAACAGGTGAAGTTAAACACGTGAATTGATTGAGCTCCTATATGAAAGGAGCCTGCAAAACAGATCTAGCCCCCTTGCTGGATTGAGGCTGCCTAACCTGCCTGCAGATGCATAAGAATTTCCAGTCAATCATTTTGCAAACAATGTTCTCCAAAGATAAATCGTGAGGCTTGATGGGCATTTCATCCCCTACAGAGAAAATCACTTCTGAAAATCTGTGATCTCCAATTCTGCACATGTCACTGTCAGAAGAACCGTCGTACGACTATATTGGACATCCCAGCATTGACGTGGAGATACTTCTGTGAATCTTTGTCAATGAACACCATTCATCGCTACAACCACAGATGCAAGTTATATCTTCTATGCTAAGCTAAAACCATAAAATCAAAACTGCTCGAAAGTGAGGTCAGCTTCACTGGACCTGGTGCTATCTGAGATGAACAGTACTACAGTTGAAGCATGTTTTGTGGTTTCAGCCAACATTTTAAGTCATTTTTTGGAAAATTCAGAAATGACTGTTCTCTGGACCAAAAAAAAGGATAGGATAAAAGGATAACCCATGTGTTTTCAGCATCAGGTCCAAAAACCAGTGTCCATCATGGTACGGGGATGTGTCAATGCGCATAGCATGGATGACTTGTAAGTCATTAATGCCAAAAGATATGTCTGCATTTTGTAGCAATATGCTGCCATCTAATATAGTGGAGTCATTGCTCTGCCATTGGCCCAGCTGCTGCTTAGAGTTTAAAGCAAGTCTAAACCTGTGTTGTTCTGAACAGGTCGAATCATCTCTTGAAACTGACAGCAGTGTCCTCAGAACCTGAGGTTTAATGCCCACTTGTGGTTTTGTCTGAACCCCGATGCTTTGTCTGGGAAAAAAAAGACAAAACTGCCACTAGAGGCTGCTATTTCTGAGGTTTAAGTGAAACCTGCTGACACATGGTTTAACCGGGATTGCGGTTAAACCATCACTTTCCTACTGCAGTGCCCTTTCAGGATTTAATGGAAAAGGGGCACGCGCCCCTACGGCTCAAAAAATGGGGCCACCTGCTATTATCAAAGAGTCTCTTGACAAATGCCAAAGGAGCAAAGCCTTATGAGGTCTCATCTACAAAGCACGTTTTCCCTTTAAATTAGGCATACTACTATGTGGCATTTTAGATGCATATTTAGGGTTTCAATTAATAAAATGTACATAAAGTGTGACAAAAACTGCTCTATTTAAGAATATAAAACAAAACTGAGGAAACAATAAATAAAGTGCTGGTTTAAAACAATAAATAGCACTGAGTTGGAATTTAGAGAGTAATGAATGCAAAATGTGGAGAATACATCTTTACAAGACGAGGAATACAGCGCAGGCATGTAGTTACAAGACTTCACAATGACTAAGTGCAAAGCTTGGTCTTATATTGGCCATTGCTGCCGCACAGTGGAAATTAGGAACAGGTGCAGGTGATAGATGAACCAACTGTGCATGCGCATGCTTTTGTGCGCAGGCGCAGCGCATTTGGTTCATCTGGGGCTTTGTTACAGGCCATGTGATTTATATGAGTTTGGTTCTGGTGAAAATGTATCGATTTTAAAGTATTCTGGTGCAAAGTTTTGTGGGAATGCAGTATGTTTTCCATTTTGTGTTGCTGGTTATCTGAAAAAGCTAGACATCTGACAAACTTTTTTCACAGCTTGGCCATTTTCTTTGCTAGGCCTGTATTTTATTCTTAACTTTTAATTTTCTACATTTTTGTGAACTTATTGTAAATCTAAATTTCGAAAATGGAACAATCACATAAATGGAAAATTACAAAACCCAAAACCAGTGAAGTTGGCATGTTATGTAAATTGTAGATAAAAACAGAATACAATGATTTGCAAATCCTTTTCAACTTATATTCAATTGAATACACTGCAAAGACAAGGTTTTCAATGTTCAAACTGATAAACTTTTTTTTTTGCAAATAATCATTAACTTAGAATTTAAAGGCAGCAACACATTGCAAAAAAGTTGCCCATGCCTTGGGTACTAATACACTCCCATACCTTCACAGATGCTGGCTTTTGAACTTTGCAACAATAACAGTCCGGATGGTTCTTTTCCTCTTTGGTCCGAAGGACACGACGTCCACAGTTTCCAAAAACAATTTGAAATGTGGACTCGTCAGACCACAGAACACTTTTCCACTTTGCATCAGTCCATCTTAGATGATCTTGGGCCCAGCGAAGCCGGTGGCATTTCTGGGTGCTGTTGATAGTGAATTTCGCTTTGCATTGTAGAGTTTTAACTTGCACTTGCAGAAGTAGCGACGAACTGTAGTTATTGACAGTGGTTTTTTGAAGTGTTCCTGAGCCCATGTGGTGATGTCCTTTACACACTGATGTCGGTTTTTGATGCAGTACCGCCTGAGGGATCGAAGGTCATGGGCATTCAATGTTGGTTTTCGGCCTTATCGCTTACATGCAGTGATTTCTCCAGAATCTCTGAACCTTTTGACGATATTACAGACCGTAGATGATGAAATCCCTAAATTTCTTGCAATAGCTCGTTGAGGAATGTTGTTTTTAAACTGTTCGACAATCAGCTCACGCATTTGTTCACTAAGTGGTGACCCTCGCCCCATCCTTGTTTTTGAATGACTGAGCATTTCAGCGAAGCTGCTTTTATACCCAATCATGGGACCCACCTGTTCCCAATTAGCCCGTTCACCTGTGGGATGTTCCAAATAGGTTTGATGAGCATTCCTCAACTCTCTGTCTTTTTTGCCACTTGTGCCAGCTTTTTTGAAACATGTTGCAGGCATAAAATTCCAAATGACCTAATATTTGCAAACAATTACAAAGTTTACCTGTTTGAACATTAAGTAACTTGTCTTTGCAGTGTATTCAATTGAATATAGGTTGAAAAGGATTTGCAAATCATTCTATTCTGTTTTTATTTACGATTTACACAACGTGCCAACTTCACTGGTTTTGGGTTTTGTACAAAAAATTGCATAATTGCCATCAACTATCAAGCCAGTGATACCTGCCCTGTGAAAACTGAGGCTCTGAGACGGAAGCCGGCCCTCATCATTCAGGTAAAGAAGCCTGCTCATAGACTCGACTCGTTTGTGACTGAACCATCACTATTTAGGACTTCTCTGATACTTTCGATGCAATGTCATTTTTGCTTACTGCTAAATTTGCAACTCTTTCCATCTTCTCTTCAGGCCATTTCGCCTCGCCGAGGATGAGTCATTAATTAGTTGTGTGGGAATGTTTAGTAACTTAACAACATGTTCATGATTAAGGCTGCTTGGATAACTACAGAGTGCACCAAGAGTCTGTGTCCAAAATACAAGTTTGATACACCGCTGTGAGCGATGGAGCAGTGATATTGCCATTTGACGTACTAACTGGTTAACACCTTTCTGCAGATGTAGACCATGGCTGTATTATAAGAAGTGGATACTGAACTAAAAATGGCCGCCCATTCATTTCAGTGGAAAATTGCTCAGAGCTGCAGCACGCTGACATGGGGCCATAGTTCTGGGGCCACGGGGACATGCGCTGAGTGACTTTTCGTTCACACATGTGTAGTGTGGGGCTCATGAATGCACTGTCTGAGGTATCAATGACAACGGCCCGTGCCCGTGGCCGTCCCACAGAGGAGTTCAGGAACACTCCGGAAATGTAGCTATATCCACGGCGAAACCTCTCCAACAGCTCTGTACCGAATGGGCAAACAGCACTTGGCTTAAATATACAAAGGCAGGGCCGGATTAAGCCATTCTTTGGGCTATGTTTGGAAGGAGGCGCTACCGTCCAGCGCACACACACAAAACCAGACGTGAACATGCGCTCGCAGATTGGCCCCACAGCAGACAGTGCATTGAGATCCATACATCAGAACCACCCTGTTATCATAGTTACATAATGTTTGACTAAAGGCTGCCAGCTTCAAGCTGCAATTTTAAAAAAATCCGTTCATGGATTTTTTTTTATCTTTAATGGACATATAGCCTACTGCAGCTTAATAAAAAAAATAATACTGATGTCCACAAACCAACTTAACAGCCAGAGAATATGTCATTTCCACAAAGACCCAAACCCCAATGAGAAAGGCAGACAGATACGTAGCCTATACAGGGCACCATTTACAGAAAACAGGAAACATGGTTGAAATTGCCTATCTGGCACTAGATGTATTTTAAACGATTTACAATTGGCTATGCAAGTGAATAAATGTTTGACTCACCAGCGATGTTGAAAGGTCCTTTTCCTGCTCTTCCTACAGGCAAAGTCCTCAATCAGATCTCCAAAATCCAGTTTTGCAGTCGGTCATATTCAATTGACATCAAAGTCAAATTGTGAAGTCTCTCCTCAGCCATTGATGTCCTCAGTCTGTGTTTTATAATCCCTAACTTTGAAAATGATCTTTCCCCGCTGGCATTACTTACAGGGAATGTAAGGTATATCCTCAGTGCGATGTCAATATTGAGGTACCAAGAACCGCTCTTCTGACAGCACCAGAACCGCTCTTCCAGCCGGATCAACATCACCCGTGATTGGATCCTCCAGCAACCTCCAAACCTCTTTCCTCAACTAAGGACTGGTAACAACTGGGCATTCAAACCTTCTTTTAAGACTAAGACTGACTGTGTGTAATTGTAAAATGATAGTTGCTGTGATTGTTTTTAGGATTGTGTTTTAGTAGGACAGGATGGTAGACAAGGTTTTGCATGCAAATAACCCCTGTAGACTAACACGGCGCCTTTCCTGTGCAAAATACAAACAGATCTCTTCATTTTAATGTAATACACACACACAAACACAACACTGAGTGTTTTAAGTCATTTAACTGACTTTATAACTCTTTAAACTTTCCATTGCTACAAAGACTTGGTCTCTGTTACAGTAGGGTTGCCTTCCCCCACTCCACATGGTCAGCAAGGCCCCTCCACTCACACCTTAGATCATCTCTTTGTTCTCTCTCACCCACACCCGCCCGCGCGCACACACACACACACACACACACACACACCTCCTCCATTGTGCATATAGTGTTTAGTGTAGTCTAGATTGTGTGTTTCATTTGTTTCATTTAAACAAATATCCTTTAAAGACATATGCTGTGGTTATTAATGTTGTACAAGAGTGAACGAAACTGCCAACCTCTTCTATAGAACTCCAAAGCCTTCAATCTAACTATTAATTGGGTAAGTTGGTTACAATTATTAATTTAATTATTAATCAATTTCCAAATTAATAGCTTAGCAGATATTGAGACTGAGGTTTTATTAATTGGCTATCGTTTTCCCTTCACTGAGGAAGGGTGGTGCCCCGAGGTAATTATATTAATATTTAATATTAATATTACGATATCATATTTTTGGATAGTCAAATTAATAATATTGATATCATTAGGCAAATTGCATTTTTCCCAACATTGGTGTTCTGTGCGAGGCCATTACCCCAACAACTTCAATGGAATTCTAAAGAATTCTATAGAACATCAATGGAACTGTATTGAACATTTTAATAGAACAGCATGTTCTATAGGATTTTATGTGTGTTCTATAGGAATTTGCTATAGAAGCCTATAGAATACCTCTATAGAAAGTCCTATAAGATTATTGCTGTTCCTTCCTATTGAACACCCAAGTTGAAAAACCTGTTCTATAGGACTTTGATGGTCTTTAGGACCTTCTAATGGAAATGCTGTAAATGATTCTGAGTATTTCTCAGTATGCTTATGATATACGTTGTATATTCTCGCTGTAGAAATTCTAGCTATTGGGAAATCATATATTTTTAAACACAAAGGAAAATCCTCAAAAAATGTTTTTCATCAATCTCGATCTTTAACATTTTAATATTCAGGTAGATCTCGGATTTGGCGTGACAGTGAGTGGTGCAAATCTGCAGTTTGTTTGCAGAACAGATGCGAAGAAAACCACCTACACCTTGTGTGAGGCCGTGTTCTCCAGGAGTGAGCTTGCAGATTGAAGGGGATGCATTTAAGGACCAAGCAGAAACACCAAGCCTAGATAAAAATAAAGTAAATGCTATAATACTTACTTTTGTAAGTTAACAACAGAATTTTTGTTGCTTTGTTTGAGAAGAGCCTGGAATCAGAGCATGCCAAGAGGATTAGAATAGATGCCATATTGAACATCAGGTCATTTTTGTCAATTCACCCTGCTGCTTGCTTACATGTATAACAATAGCTAAGAGTCGCAGGTAGTAGACAGTTGATCTTAGCTGGTGCTAAGTAATTGGGGTCTGATGTTGACAAATAATCATGTCCATTTATGGTATCCTGTAACCTTATGGGGGCCGCAGTCTCAAAAATGGTCGCAATGAGCTAAAAATGTTCAATAAGAATCCTATAGAAAAAGTTCTATAGAGCTGTTCTATAGAGATTTTCAATGGTATTGATTCTTAAACAAATTTTCTATTGAACTTTTTTCTGTAGGACTTGAGGTACTTAAGTAGAAATTCCATTGAACTGTCCTGTAGAAGATCTATATAACTTTTTCTATATGATTCTTTTGGGACATTTTTAGCAGGGGGCACTGACGATACTACGCGAGATCTCAGAAACTGACTGAGCTCATCTAGAATATGATCACAGACATCCAGGAGCACCGGAATTACTTATGAAGTGTGGGGACCAGGAAGTGCCGAGTTGTGTGTTTTGCTCATTCATAGCACCTCTATTCCTTGTTCCTCCTCCGTGACGCTATATTGTAATAAATATGTTTGTCAAACCCCTCTTTGTATTACAGGGCCAACGTACAAGACACACTAAGGGTGATTATGCTATTTCATTCTATAATATGAAGTTCCCCATTTCTTTCTTTTAAGAATTCTTATCTTCAAATGATTATCTTAACAAGAAGATAATCAAGAACAATAAGGCATAATGAACAAATGAACGACACACTAACATAACTTTATTGGGATGATCTGAAATTTTGTGAACAGCAAGGGATTGTGGGAACAATAATCAGCGAGCGAGTGGACATCGTACAAACAGTTGATCTGCGCTCACCCTGCAAAAAAATGTGCTATAGGAATTCCTATGAATGTGCTATAGGAATCCAATAGAATTCTATAGAACTTTAGTACCTCAAGTCCTATAGAAAACCTCTGGAGGACTTTTTTTCAGCTTGGCATCTTAAATCCCACCAAAATTTGGTTGGCAACCACTTTATATGACATTTCCCAGCAATCATTTCCCAAATTCCATCTCTGTAGCACAATGACCACTCGTGTGTTACTTTGACCAGGGCTCGAACCCAGACACTTCTGCTACTTCTGTGGGAATAAGTCTCAGCAGACCTCAAATTGGATTCAAATTAATTCTAAATCTGTATATAATGGAAAGGCATAATTTGATTGAATTTTTAAAATTAAGGGAAAAAGTTCAAAAGTTCAAATTTCGTTGTAATTATTTTCTTCATCAGGAATAGAGGAACAGGAGTTTTCCATTATAGCATAATAAAGTTGTCATGCCATACATTTATATTTTTGAATTGCTGCCGAGGAAATGGAAAGAGGTCTTCATATACCGTAATTGAAATACTGCTAAGTTGTGCGGTCAGTCAGTAAATCAATCATCTGATCGGAGAGTCAATGAGTAGGTATGTGCCTGGTACCCCATGTGCTTAAAGGAGAATTCCGGAGTGAAATTGACTTGAGGTGTATTGAAACATGATAATGAGTACTAACTATTGTCAAATACCCCACCTCTGTACACACGCAACTTTTCGAAATAAATGGATTTTTAGCATAAGTGAGCTCCCAACTCCCAACAGGCTTACAATGGTTGTGAATCGGGCATCGCGTTGCCATGCAAAGAAATTGCAATTTTTTTTACTCATTAACAAGGCTCAAAGTAGCTCCACATTTCATCGATAGAATTATGAGGGCCCTGACATTTAAAACGAGGCACTGAGAACTTTGAAAAGGCGCCGGTAGTTTATTAAAAAATACTATTTATGCAAACAGTACCTCGATGCAGTTTCCAGTCGCCCCCGTCTTGAAAGTCACGATAAGTTGATTGACGAGCATGAACAAATATGAAGGATAGGGGAACAGATTGCAATTACCCAGAAACACTTGCTGTCTCAATGACGATGTCAACAGCAGAATAAAATTATCATTGTTTGTTGTATTAAGCATTTTCCAAAGTGAAATCTAAATTATTTCATGTTATAACAACATATGTTCAATTAAAATTATGAATAATGTGCCATGATGACATTGACTTGCCAGCACCGTGACTGAGGAATGAATGTAGCTGCAGTGGTTTAAATATCCAGTAGCACTAACATAGGTAATTTTATTTGTAAGCTTTCAGCATCATGAGTATAACATGGACTGTTTTTATTTCACTGGATATACAATAGGAAAATGGCTGCCCATTAATTACAATGGAAATTGCTCAATAGCGCAACACTCTGACATGGGGGCCAAGCTTCCGGAAAATTGCGCTGTGTGACTTTTTGCTCACAGATTCGTAGTGTGAGGCTCATGAACGCGCTGGTATCTGAGCTGTCCATGACAATGGCTCGCGCTCGTGGAACACCGACCCAGGGCACGCGTTCATGATCACTTTTCTACGGAAATGGAATTCTGACTACTGCAGACTTCACCCTGCTGCAAGTATGAGCGGAACGAAAAAATAATAAAGAAACATAGCCGCCGGTAAAGGTTTAATCATAGTTTGAGATACAATTTTAAAACACAAATGCAACGATTGTTATTTAACAGAGAAGTAATACTATTGATTTCAACTCAAGAATATCGGCAAAATAGTTGACTTGCTGTTGTGTAACGTGACATTGCTCTGGGGTGCATTTCCCGAAATCACAGATGTTAACTTCCATAGTTGGAATCATTGACTGTGAATGGACGAACTACATAAGTGGCTGCAACTATGTTTTTGGGAAACGCTCCCACCAGGCTCATGTCCTCTTTAGTTCAACGTCAGCGTGTGAATTCCATTATCTTTTCCGGATTCAGGACAATAAACCGAACACACAACGCACTGCACGTGCCTTATTAACCAAAATATTTTAAAGTCAGGAGCCTTGAATTTTTGTCAATTCTGGCAAGCTTACTTTTAGCTAACGTAACTTAGCTTTGCGCTACTTATAACCATTCCGTGGAGTATATTAAAATGTGGGTCTACCGTGAAATGTTACGAACATTGTACTGCGTTATTTTTACCTTTTATTAAGCTCCTTTTTTATGTCTTGCCCCAGAGATATCTGAGCCTCTTGGAGTGCATTGAACATTTCATCCATGAATATCTGCATGTGAGCGAACCGGAGGGCCTTGTCTTTCTATCCCCCCCCCCCAGTTCCCTTTCCATTAAAGTCTGTCTTGATTATAATTTGAATACTGTCTCATTAACAGTGGCGGTTTTTCACGGAGGCCAAGGGAAGCCTGGCTTCCCCAAAAATTATTGCAAGAAAGAAAATATATGAATAAGCTTCACCACAATGTATTTTATATTGTTGTCATTTCCTTGTCAAAACACTACATCAGCGCACTTCTGCTTTGGCTGAGCGTGAGGAGCAAAACAGCGCCCCTCCTGTCAAGCTCTCATTGTGTATTACACTTCGTGTCTCATGCCCTCTGCCCTGTCTGTCAGTTCGGAGGCCAGCATCACTTTGCCTCCCTTGGAAAAAAAAACAGCCAATCAGTATCAGCCAATCAGATTGAAGCAAGGCTTCTCGCTTAATGGTCGATGCATCATTAAAAAGAAATGAGGGAGGCCAGATCAAATCTGGCTTCCGACCAATGGCAAACTGTTACGGAAAATACACACACTGACTCAACTGTCCCGCCAGGCGCCAGCCAGCCCACACAGAAAATATAGCCATTAAGCCAGAGAATGGATGGTGACAGGGACCTTGAGTTTCTTGTAAAAAATGACCTCACAAAACTTCCTTTTGAGGTTCAACTGAAAGTTAAGCGGGACGGTAGGCCGACTCCAAAGCTCAATTTAACCAAGGGGAGAGCTGATGGAAAAGTTCGCTCTTTTGGTGAAGCTAACTATGCTAGAAACGAGTGGCTAACAGGAAGTGCCAGGCTTAACCGGCTTTTCTGCTGGCCATGTCTCCTATGGCCCGCCATGGCCTTTTTGATGACCGGGTTGATGTCACATTTTTCTTATGTGATGCATAAAATGTGGTGTTTTATTCTTTATTATTCTTGTCGTGTCTAGTGGATTTCAGAGCATGATGGCTAAGCTATACTGTTTTTTTTATACTCTCAATCCTTACCGAGACTGCATTTAGGTCCGCTGACATCAGCTGCACTATCAGCTGACTGCTGTAAGGTTTACAGTTGATAGCGCTGCAGTACGTTTGATATCAATTTTATATAAACCTTTGTAACTATGTGTTTATATTTAGTTTATGTAATTCAGATGTTGCGCACGGGTTGTGCATTCATGTTGAGTGTGTTTTTGGATGTATGAATATTGGGCATCTTTGTGATATGTTAATTTCAGTTGCGAGGCTGCCACATATGACATTGTTCCTTCTAATGTTGGTGGAAGGGGTTTGCCTGTGTTTCTGTACAATAGTCCACGGCTATCTTGCAAATGCTTTTGTTGCCAATTAATTAAATATGAGCCAGAGAGAAGCACTGTCCACAAAACGGAACTTCATTAATACTGTCTGTGAAAGCAATGGCTTAAATGTTTTTGTTATATCTAGATCTTGTCATAATTGCCGTCTGATCGCTATGTGTTTAGCTTTCTGCTGTAATAAAGCTACGAGAAGTTCACCAGACGTGCATGGGCTTCCTCTAACTGATCACATACTCCTGTGTGCACGCGCACAGCCCGAAGCGCGCATCCGCAGCTCTCCCTCGCGCTTTCTCTCTCTCACACACGCGCTGTCCTCTTTTTTTAACCTCTCTTTTTCACTAAAATTAATGAGAAGTTGGTAGAATAAAGGTACTGTAACAGTAGGCTAATTTGTTTGTGTGACAGTTGTAGGGGCCTGTCACAAGAAGTGTCTCCTAATAACACGTAAACACTGAATTAAATTCGTTGTTCATTCTGGCTTCCTCGGTAATTTTTGTCACAGGCCGCCACTGCTCATTACATTTCTAAGTGCGAGTTAACATCCATTTTAGTTGTGGTACTCAATTTTATGATAGTGGCTGGCTCTGTGTAATTTAGGCTAGCTTTTTCAGGCCTTTTTTGCCTGTGTTCCAACTTTTTAAAGATCTGTTGCAGCCAGAAAATTTGAAAGAAGCTCATTTTGTGGATGAAAATGTAATCTGTCTCAGTTTCAACATTTGAAATGTTATCTATGTTCTATTGTGAATATCATTGGCTCATGTGATCTGAAAGTCAATGCATTTTGATTTTATTCACAATTTACACAAATTTTCTCGCAACAGGTCTCAAAAGAGTTGGGACACAGGTAATAAAGGGCTGAAAAAGCAATTAATATATAAGAGAATTAGCTGAAAGAACATTTGGCAAGTAATTAAGTTAACTGGCATCAGGTGTGTAACAATGATTGGCTATAAACGCGATATCTTAAAGAGGCTGAGTCTCTTAAAAGTAAAGATGGCCAGAGGCTCTCCTACCTGTGAGGGCTTGCGTAAAAAAAAAAGTGGAATACTTTAAAAACAATGTTCCTCAACATCAGATTGAAAAGGCTTTGAAGGTCTCATCATTGACAGTGCATAACATCAAAAGATTCAGAGAAACTGGAAAAATCTGTGCGTAAGGGACAAGGACCGAAGACCTTTACTGGACGCCTGTGATCTTCGGGCCCTCAGACGCCACTGCATCACTCACTGGAATGATTCTGTCGTTGACATTACTAAATGGGCCCAGGAAGACGTCAAGAAACCACTGTCTTTAAAAACAGTCAGCCGTGCCATCCACAGATGCCACTTTAAACTCATGCAAAAAAGGAAGCCATTGTTTAGCTTGATCCAGAAGCGCCGCTGTGTTCTGTAGGCCCAGGCTCATTTAAAATGGACTGTAGCAAAGTGGAAAAAGGGTCCTGTGGTCACCCGAGTATAAATTTGACTTTCTTGCTGGAAATCATGGGCATCGTGTACTCCGGGTGTTAAAGAGGAGGAATACCACCCATCCTGTTATCAGCATTCAGTTCAAAAGCCAGCATCTCTGATGGTATGGGGATGCATTAGTGCATATGGTGTGGGACACTTGCATGTTTTATAAAGCACCACGAATGCTGAAAGGTATATAAAGGTTTTAGAGCAACATATTCTTCCCTCCAGATGACATCTATTCCAAGTAAGGCCTTGTGTATTTCAGCAGGACAATGCAAAACCACATACTGCAGCTATTACAACAGCACGGCTTCGTAGTAGAAGAGTCCATATGCTGAACTGGCCTGCCTGCAGTCCTTATCTTTCACCGATTGACTACATTTGGTGCATAATTAAACAAAAAGTTCGTCAAAGGAGCCCCAAACCTCTCCAGCAGCTAGAAGCCAGTATTAAACGTATTAAAGAGTGGGATCAAATTTCAATGGCTAAACTCAAAAAACTTGTCTCCTCAATGCCCAGACGCCTCCACTCTGTGTTAAAAAGAAGAGGGGATGCTTCACCAAGGCCCCTGTCCCAACTTTTTTGAGGCCTGTAGCAGCCATCAAATTTGAAATGAGCTCATTTTGTGGATAAAATTGTAAAGTTTCTCAGTTTCAACATTTGTTATCTCTGTTCTATTGTAAATAAAATACTGGCTGCTGTTATTTGAAAGTGATTACGTTTTAATTTTATTCATGATTTACACTTTGTCCCAACTAATTTGAAATTGGGGTTGTACAACTCAGTTCAAGGATATATTCATATCATTTTAATATGAAAAGTAAGGTGAATGTTGGCTGCGTACAAGGTTCTAGAATGTCACAAGAGCGGTCTTAGCTTACTGTACATTTTGCCGCGGTAAGTGAAGTGTGGCAATTGAGTTCCTACATATTACGGCCATTCAACAATTAAAATAAAATGGCTACAATATTTGCACCGCAACGCCAGCTCACTTTCCCGACTTGGCTATGTCTTTAATGTTGAGCACTGATGGACGGCAAGGAATGCCCATTGCTCCACCCACTCACATCCGCTGCAGAGGAGATGAGAACGCGCTTTCATATGAGGACCCGTTGGTGTTCACGTAGCCAGAATATAAATAAAAAATTTTGTCATTGGCAAGGAACAAGGCATCAATGATTTAAAAGAGAAAAATAAACAGTTTCGGCATCAATAATTTGTGGCTGTCAAAAAAATTTATTCACGGATTTATCAGCGTGTCTTTTTCTATTATTCTCTATGGAGAAATTTCTTTTTGGCCTGCATGGCATCACGTGACCTGCAATATCAGCTTGACCACTAAGTCCATATGGGCGTGCTTTCCTTCCTTCATTGTTTGTCCAGTTCTCCTTATAGGTCCATGGAGTACAGTGACTTCATTTGACGCTAATGCCGACATCATTTGGAGCACAACGTTGTCGCGTGGCTGCTCATAATCCGTCCCCCCTTCCACCACCGCATCCCAGTACCGTTGCAAACTCTATATTCACTATTGTTATGCCACTCGCGGTACCCAGCGGTGGAAGATCCGTAGATATACAGTAAATCACATACCAAGTTCCACCTTTTGAAAGCAAATCATGTTGTCGGCTTCATTTTTTGAAAGCGAATCCCGTAGCCGGCTCCATCTTTTGAAAGCCAATCTGTCTCCGGCTCTATCTTTTGAGAGCAAACCACGTAGCCGGCTCCATCTTTTGAAAGCCAATCAAAACGCCAGAGTCCATCTCATGACAGCAAATCCTGGGGCGCGTTCTCCAAAATTTCATAATTGGGTAATAAAGGGCAGAAAAAGCAATTAATATTTAAGAGAATTAGCTGAAAGAACATTTGGCAAGTAATTTGTTGTGTTCTGGGGTCCTGGCCTTTGGCCAGGACAGCATTTATGGTTTTAACAGTTTCATGTTTCATAGTTCATAGTTCATGTTCACAGTCACAGTTTTAACAGTTTCTTGTATCAGGTCATTGCATTTCATAATTCATGTTCATTGTCCATGTTTTTACTTTTCCATGTTTTGTTTCTTGCCAGGTCTGCCAAGCCACTCCACCGCTTGTCTGCGTTCCGCTCCGTGCCTTCGTTGTTGCACATTTCTGAGCTATGGTTGGCTTTGGTATTTCACCCCTCCTTCTGTGCTGTGCTGATTCGGGGCTGTCTAAGCTTAATTGACAATTAACTGTTTTTAAGTTACTAACATTTACTAACACTCACTGGGTGGTGTAATTCATTAGATAGGCACATTACTAATATTACTAATTTAGACAGGGAGTTTATTGTCATGATTCCTGCTTTGCTATTTCAAGATCTTGCTGTGCTTTTCTGTTCTGAACATTCGTGCTGCTTTCAGACTGCATACTTAATTGGTACTTAAGCTGAGCATGCTCATTCTCTTAATGAGCAAGTCTTGTTATCCAATCTTGGTCCATGTCTCGATCTTGCCCTGCCTCTTGTTTCTCCTCCTCCAGGTGTTGCCCTTCATGTCTTGATTTCTAGCCTTTATCTGGATGCGGTGGAAGTTGGCTGGCAGACAGTGTCTCAAGTTTGTTTCAAAGTCAAGTTTTGTCGGTCATGTTCATGCTTCCAAGTCTTGTTCTTAGTCCTTGTGTATATAGCCTTAGTCTTCTTGTTTATTTTCGTTCTTGGATTTCTGCCTGGAGTTTCCAGTGTTTTTTGTTCTTGCCGTTTTTGCTATTTAGTTTCTCAGCTCTGTGTAGCTTACCTTAGTTTGTCTTTTGCAACCCTTTGGGCCAAGTTTTTTGTTGGCCCTCGTGCCTGTTTTATTTTGTTTTCAATAAATCCTCATTTCCCTTCACCCCGCTTCTGGTGTCTAACTGATTCCGTATCATAATTAAGTTAACTGGCATCAGGTGTGTAACATGATTGGCTATAAACGGGATTTCTAAAAGAGGCTTAAAAGTAAAGATGGCCAGAGGCTCTCCAACCTGAGAAGGCTTGCTTAAAAAAAAAAGTGGAATACTTTAAAAACAATGTTCTTCAACATCAGATTGCAAAGGCTTTGAAGGTCATCATTGACAGTGCATAACATCAAAAGATTCAGAGAAACTGGAAAAATCTGTGCGTTAGGGAGAAGGACCGAAGACCTTTACTGGATGCCTGTGATCTTCGGGCCCTCAGACGCCACTGCCTCACTCACCGACATGATTCTGTCATTGGCATTACTAAATGGGCCCAGGAAGACGTCAAGAAACCACTGTCTTTAAGCACAGTCAGCCATGCCATCTACAGATGCCACTTTAAACTCTATCATGCAAATAGGAAGCCATTGTTGAGCATGATCCAGAAGCGCCGCTGTGTTCTGATTCGGTATCCAACTTGTAAACACACAAGATTAATTTTAATGGTTGCCATTCACGTAAAAGTCATCGCAATACAAGGTAGTTAGTTTTACCGGATAACGTGTTTATGCTAATAACAGGCTCACCGTCCTCCATTGCAACCAAGGTGACAAGTCAACCGGTTTGGTTGGGACTTTCCCGTTTATCTAGCCTATTAATTTCTCAGGATCATTATGGTATGACCCCGTTATATGCTACCAATCTACATGTAACCTGTGCTCTTACACACAACACTAATTCATTCATAATCAGCAAGCCTTTCTTCTTTTGAATATATGGCCAGGAGACCATATTTTTTAAGAGCTGCATGTTTACAGAATTTGTGAATTAGTAGTTGAATCACAATTCATATTTTTGGGCATAATGTTATTATATTGTGTTGCACTTTTAAGTTAAAAGTTCTCATGTGTTTGACGTTGTGTAATGTAATATTAATACTTAGGCGTATTTATTTTAATATTTCAAACAATTTTGTTTTCAGTGGATTAAAGTTTTATAAATGTATCAAACTAAAACATGTTTTCAGTGTTGTTCAATAAAAACCATTTTCCTACGGCTCCATGACACAATCTTTGGATATTTTAATACTGTGTCCTTGCTGTAGTATTTCAAATGGCTTCGAAGAAGACACATAAGGCGATGGAAGACACAGAGTCGATGTCCCGGCTCAGGTCATTTGCCTCCATGGGTTCATGGCCCTCGAGCGCAGGCAACAGGCCTGCACCGAAACAGAAAAGATGGCATGACCTTAATCATCAGGTAAAACAATGAACCAAATCACCTTGACATGATACACTTAACTTATTTTTATGTCTTTATATAAGTTATGTTTTAATGACTGACTATACACTTTATGATTGGGCCAGGGTTGGACAGATGAATATAGATGTGTAGGACACAAAGCGTAAACAAAACATACAAATCCACCTCTTAGCAAGATGATAATAACTTATAGAGTACAATAGGTACTAAACATGCTGGTAACAACAAGACTGTTTGTCAATGAATATTGTGTGTGATTACAAATAGACAAGTGTCAGAGGTCTCTTATAGGAGGGCCACAGAGGTGCTCCTGTGGATTCCACATTCCAAAGGTATATTTCTCTAAATCAACAAGCTGCAAATATAGATTTCCAAATGAAGACTTCTAACACTGAAAACAAATTTTGCAACTCTATGTCTTTCTTCTATGTTTTCAGGCATTCTCAATTCATTATGGTGACTCCAGACTATCGTACAGTGTAATTATGTAATAGTGAACCGTCCTTGATTAGAGGGGATAACACAATTACAATGTCGTGATTGGCGTATGAATGAATAAATCTAAACTGTATCTAAAATGCAGTTGACTTTAGTTTTGTCTCTCATCCTAAAGTCTTCAATTCATGTGTGGATGTGAGTAGGAGGCAAGTTATTAAGTGTTTTGAGACTTCTAGGGTGATAAAGCATTATTTCAGTACAGACCATTTACCATTGAAGATTTTTAAATGCCCTTTGTAGTTTTATTTATTTTTAGTGAACGGATTTCATAATGACGACAAATACACAACCCTTGAAATAGCTCAAGTTGACTGCTTTAAAGTTAAAAGACTGTGTGTTACTGTGGTAAGGAGTAAGATACATACAGCAGTATCTGAGGGATTGTAGGCTTGTATCAGCTGTGGAGTTGAAATATTCCAGGAGGACTGGAATGTCTTTTTGTACTGGATGCAATGGGTTTGACCCCAGCCTGGATTCCTTAATTGGCCATCAAGGCAACAATGTCTGTTCCTCAGCAGAAGAAATGGCATTACTTTAACCATGAGATAAAAATACTGGGTAATCAAAGCCTAAACTCACTTAAATATCATAACACGGTGTGTTTAATATTTTCAAACATGCATGCAGCGGACAATTCTTAGTACTAACCAGGCACAGAGGGGTTTTGTAATTTTAAAAAATGTTGGATGCACCTCACATGCATAGATGTGAATATATTTTACCTTGAAAAGATTGTAGTATAATGAAGTGTAAAGGCCCATTCACACCAAGCGCGGATTTCTGTGCGGATTATTCACGCAGATTTTTGGTGGAGCTAATTCCATGAGCCCTGATGTAAGCTTGCACACCAAGGCGGAATTTCCGTGCGGCAGAAAAAATATCTGCAAGGACTTAAGCTTTTGCGAAAATCCACCTGCGAAATTGTGCTTTTAGCCAATGAAATTATTTGTTTTTGTTGATGTCACAGCATTCAAACCTTTTGATTAGCTAGATAGCTTATATTCAGTTAACACTGAAGTTTAACACTGAAGTAAAATTGAGGCGGCGGGGGATATTACCATGTTAGTGGCAGACACTTTTTTTTTTCAATTAACATTTTCATAGGTTGAATATTTGCGCACCAAATCACGAAGCTGTGCGTCACTGAGGTGCAAATTATGACCAAGCTTCATCTGAGTTTGACAATTTAAGTTTATTGAAACAACCCCATGTCCGGACATCAATAGGGAAAACAGTCGTTTGCTACGTCAGTGCAAAAGTAGACTGCGAGGCTAACGTTATGGTTCAGATACATATAAACAATGTCATCGTTGCTGCTGCTGCTGTCATGGTTCATTTAGGTTAAATTATAACTCGCGAATTTGTTTTTCTGCTATGCGGAATTGGAACACAAGTACGCAGAATTTCCGTGCTGCGAATATTCCGTAAACCTGTGCTGCTTTTCCACTCCGCCCCGGTGTGAATGGGCCTTAAGTGGATTAATAAATAACTTTAGTAACTAACTTACAAGCTAAATTTAGTAGTATACTGAGCAACAAATAAAAACAAGTTAGCTAGTTAGTTAATGTACTCTTATGGTTACTCAGTCAAAGTGACCACAGAATAAGGAAGAGTTTGATGAAATGAGTGTAAATGTGCACGTGCTAGTAATAAATTTGATTTTCTGAAATAATTACACGCAAACTTATTTTCCAGTCTGCCTTTAATTAACTTGCGTTGCTTTTGTTGTTCAGTATACAGCGCCCTCCATAATTATTGGCACCCCTGGTTAAGATGTGTTAAAAGCCTTAAAATAAATTCAGTTTTTATTGCAGAAGCATACTCTCACACTGAAAATTGTAGAAAAATGTAACCTTCAACTCAAGTGAATTTTCAGTGAAAAAAAAAAACAATCCCTGACGAAGAAATAATTACTTTTCATAAAATCACCTATTCCACAATTATTGGCACCTCTAACAATTCCTAGGAAATAAATGTAATTGAAGTATTTCTGTCATTTCTACAGTAGTTCACCAGAGTATCTAGGAACATTTAATTAGTAATTCATCACTTCCTGTTTCCCTGGGGTTTAAATCTGACATGACACAGAGGCCATTTCTCATATCCACTCTTCAACATGGGAAAGACAAAGGAACACAACATTCAAGTAAGGCAGATGTGTGTCGACCTCCACAAGTTAGGCAATGGCTGCAAGAAAATAGCCACTCGCCTGCACCTGCCCATATCTACTGTCAGAGGAATCATTAAGAAGTTTATAACAACTGGAACAGTGGTAAACAAGCCTGGACAAGGATTCAAGGTTATTTTGCCACCACGCAGTGGTGGAGAATGGTAAGAGAAATAAAAAGTTCTCCAAAGCTCACTGTTAAAGGATTGCAACCAGAGTTGTGACCAAGTCATCATGTCCAATTAAAGCAAGTCACTGGTCATTAGCTCAAACTCAAAGCAGACGAGGGAGAGCAATGAGGAGTGAAAGGGGGCAGGGGAACAAATTAGACAATGAGCTAACTAATTAATGAGCAGAGTGGGGAAAGCCGAGAGAGGCATGAGCTGCATTTCATGTTGACAGTGGCTGCGTTTTCATCCATTGTTTTCCTCAATCTGATTGAAATCAAACCGATTAAATGAGTCTGATTCGATCTGTATACAAGAACGGCAATTAAAGCGATCCATGTTCAATCTGCATGCACATGGCTCCAGCTGAAATCGATTAAAATTTCTTTGACATGCGCAAAAGGTCCCACTAACGTCATTACATGACTGTGTGACTCCTAGTACTAGGGAGCGCATGCGCAGAACGACTAATCCAATCCATCATCCAAATCCACTCTGTTCAGCTGTTTATATGTATCATCAAGCTGATTATCAATCGGTGTAGACTACCTCTTTCAATCTGATTGAAAATTTCAACCGCTCCGGGTGAATCGGATCAGCTAAGGTGGTTTCATGAGACATTTTGAATCTGACTAACCTGTCAATCTGATTATAAGTAGGATTTTTGGACCCATGTAAACGCAGTCATTGACCCCTTTCTGATCCTAAATTTATCTAAGTTTTTAACTCTCTCAGCTTTGCCCACTCTGCTTGTTAATTAGTAAGCTCATTGTCTAATTTGTTCCCCTGCCCCCTTTCACTCCTCATTGCTCTCCCTCGTCTGCTTTGAGTTTGAGCTAATGACCAGTGACTTGATTTGACTTGGACACGATGACTTGATCACAACTCTGATCGCAACAAATGGTATCATCTTGGGGACACAAAGTCTCCAAAACAACCATCAGGCGCTATCTACAAGCTGTTTGGGAGGCATGCCTGGAAAAAACCTTTTCTCACTCACAATCATAAACACAAACGTCTGGAGTTGGCAAAGCGGTACTGGGACTTCAACTGGGACCGTGTGCTTTGGTCAGATGAAACCAAGATGGAGCCTTTTGGCAACAAACACCCTAAGTGGGCCTGGTGGAATACAAAATATGAGTATGCAGAAAAGCACCTCATGCCCACTGTGAAGTATGGGGGAGGATCGGTGATGCTGTGGGCCTGTTTCTCTTCCAGATGCTCTGGGAACCTTGTTAGGGTGCATGGCATCATGAGCGCTTTGAAATACCAGGACCATTTAAATCAAAATCTGGTGGCCTCTGCCCGAAAGCTGAAGATTGGTCGTCACTGGGTTTTTCAGCAAGATAATGACCCTAAACATGGGGCCAAATCTACACAGAAATGGTTTACCAGACACAGAATCAAGCTCCTCCCATGGCCATCTCAGTCTCCAGACCTCAACCCCATTGAAAACCTGTGGAGTGAGCTGAAAAGGAGAGTGCAGAGGAGAGGACCCAGGTCGCTGGATGATTTGGAGAGATTGTGCAAAGAGGAATGGTCAAAGATCCCTCTTTCTGTATTCTCTCATCTTGTGAAACATTATAGAAGATTAGGTACTGTTTTGTTGGCAAAAGGGGGTTGTACAAAGTATTAACATCAGGGGTGTTAATAATTGTGGCACACATGATTTGATGTAAAAGAATTATTTCTTAATTTGGGATTTTTTCCCCACTGAATAAATGCACTTGAATTAAAGGTTGGATTTTCCTCTTTTTTCATTGTGGTCCTATATTATTGTCATGGTTTTGGTTTTTGGTTATGTTGATGTTCTGGTTTTGTGTTCATGATAATTGTCTTTTATTTATTCTTTTTCGATTAATGTAACTCTCAGGTGTTTGGTTCATTCCATGTCTCTGTTCCATTGCACTTGTCTCCCCCGTCTTGTGATCTAGTTGATTCAGTTCGTCCTCCCCGTCTGCGTGCTCACTGACTTCGGGTGATTTGAATTTATTCCGGTGTATAAAATATTCCTTCGAAATCTCGTTTTCTTCCTTCACCCTTCTGTTCTGATTACTAACAAGACTAACATTTGTATTTTGTATCATAGTCCACTAACACTACTAATCCATGTATATAAGATTACTAACTTACTAACAAGTACTCTAGTTTAATATGTAATGTTGCACCGCAACTAATCTAGACTAATTACCTTTCCGCGATCGCCCTGTTCTAATCTCCGCCTCTTACTGAGCTATCCCTGTCCTTTGCTTTGTGTTCAGTGAGAAACTCTCGCATATGCTTAATTACTCTCCCGCTCCTTATCTGTGCACGTAGAACTCCTGGACCGGAGCTGTTTAAATGTAATAGGCTGTTTGTGTGATTCCCGTTCGTCTTTTTTCTCTCGCCAATTTTCGTGGTTAGGGTTTCCCTCATGTGATTCTATTCTAACATAACATAACATAACATAACATAACATAACATAACGTGAATGGCAAGAACAGGCCTTTCAGCCCAACTAAGCTCGCCAGTTTCTTTATACTATAGTGAATATGTCCCTTCAGCTTTAAGTCAAGCCTGCTCTTGAAAACCCTGAAGGTCTCTGCCTCAACAATATGGTCAGGCAAGCTATTCCACATTGAAATTACTCATTGGGTGAAGAAATGTTTTCGAATATCAGAGCTAAATTTACCTTTGGTCAACTTCCATTTGTGACCCCGAGTTCTACTCACAACACTTGGTCAAAGGAATCCTACATAATTCACTTTGTTAATCCCTTTAACATATTTAAAGACCTCAATCAAATCACCCCTGAGTCTCCTTCTCCGAAGACTAAAGAGATTAAGGATCTTCAGCCTCTTCTCGTAGCTTTCATCTTTTATACCTGGAATAAGCTTAATGGCTCTTTTCTGAACTTTCTCTAGAGCCTCTATATCTTTCTTAAAGTATGGTCCCAAGAACTGTACACAATACTCCAGATGTGGTCAAATGAACATGTGGTGCAAAAGAAGAATCACCTCCTTAGATTTGTACTCAATACTTTTGGCAATGTATCCCAGCATCCGATTAGCTTTTTTAACTGCTACGGCACAATGGCTAGAACCTGTGAGGGTTTGGTCAACAATCACTCCCAGATCTTTCTCGTTTGCTGCACATTCCAGTTTTAAACCTCCCATGAAGTCATCCCATCTAATGTTTTTATTACCTTCATGTACAACTTTACATTTTGCTAGATTAAATTTCATTTGCCACATTTCTGCCCAATTCTGGATTCTATCCAAATCATCCTGAATCACTTTAGTGGACCCTAAACTATTTGCCAAACCCCCCAATTTAGTATCATCAGCAAATTTAACCAATCTGCTCTCAATATTCCTATCAAGGTCATTAATGTAGATGAGGAACAGCAGGGGTCCCAACACCGATCCCTGGGGGACACCACTCCCCACCATACCTAGCTCAGATGCGATACCACTGACCACACTCTTTGTGTTCTATCCTGTAACCAGTTTTGAATCCACTCCAGAATACCTCCTTTAAATCCAATGGAGCTCATTTTAAAAATTACTCTCTTATGCGGTACTGTATCGAATGCTTTCTGAAAATCCAAGTATATGATGTTATAAGCCCTGCTCTGGTCATAAGTCCTGGTGGTCTCTTCAAAAGATTCCAGAAGGTTTGTCAGGCATGACCTTCCCTTTAGTTAACCATGTTGGCTATCCCCCAAGATACTGTTACGTTCAAGAAATAAGTCCAGCTCATCTTTTATGATAGATTCCAATATTTTGCACACAATGCAAGTTAAACTGACTGGCCTGTTTTTCCTGGCTCAGTACGGTCCCCTTTCTTATATATTGGTATTATATTGCCCTGTTTCCAATCATTTGGTATTTCTTTAGTGTCTAAAGACCGTCTGAAGATGCCAGATAGCGGTTTAAAGATGATCTCACCAACTTCCCTGAGCACTCTAGGATATAAGCCATCAGGACCCGCCGCCTTATCTGCCTTTAGATTATGCAACTTGTCTGATACTTTGTTATCCCGAACCTCAATTTCCGCTAAATAATCTTGACCATTTAACATACCCTCTGGTCAAGTAAAGACCCCCTCAGAGGTAAAATTCTCAACAAAGTAACTGTTTAAGGCATCCGCAGTATCCTTGTTATCATATAGCAGCGATCCATGCTTATTTCATTATGCACTTAACCTGCTCTTTAACTTTCCTTTTTCTGCTACAGAACTAAAAGAAGCACTTAGGGTTAGGTTTTGCCCCCTCTGCAATTTGTCTTTCATACCGTCTTCTAGGATTCCTCAGCTATATTTTGACCACAGCCCGGATTTTACAGTATTCAGCCTTAGTGTTCTCATTGTCATACTTTATGGACATCTTATAAAGATTCCTCTTTTCCTTCAAAATCCTACGAATACTTTTGGTCATCCACTGAGGATTTTGCTTTTTCAACTTACTTTTGGACACCTTTTGAATGAATCTGCATTGTGATTCAAGTAAAACCCCCTTAAATTTTTCTCACATCTCATATACATCTCATCTCACAGTCCAGGAGTGTCTCCCATTTTATTTCACCTAGATATGAGCGCATCCTGTCAAAGTTTGCTCGCCTAAAATTGAAAATTTTTTGTTTTTGAATACACCTTTCTAACTTCCCATGAAACATCAAAATTAACAGCAGAGTGATCACTTGTTCCAAGTGGCTCCAGTACCTCAACATTGCTTATTCTATCTGGGTCATTATAGAGCACCAAGTGTAAAATTGACTTCTCTCTGGTAGGTTTATTAACATACTGCACCAAGAAATTATCATTTATAACATCTAGAAATTCTTCCTCCCCCTACCCTGTCCTTTCACCATTTCCCAATTGATACCAGGATAATTTAAGTCTCCCATAATAATAGTCCCACCACCTCTACCTGCTTGCGTAATCCTCCTAAAAAGTATTTCATTGATTGTACTGTCCAAAGCTGGTGGTCGATAGCATACTCCTATATTTAAACCTGTCTCGTGTTTGCCAATGAGCCTGACCCAGATATCGTCACAGGAAAAGGAATGTTCAATTTCGGAAATTTCCTGTACATTTATGTTTTCGTTCACATAGAGTGCTACGCCCCCTCCTCGCCTATTACATCTATCCTTCCTAAAGAGCTCCCAATGTAATTAGCCTTATTCCCCACAGCTGATCTCTGTATAGCATGTGATCTTTTCTGTGTCTATGTTAGGTGTCTAACAGCTCTTGTCAGAATGTTGATCAACATTTCTTTGTGCAGAGCACCTCGTATGCCCTTGATTATTGTTTCGCTTCTACTGGATAGTCCGACCTTGATTCTTGCCATTGCCCTTTTTGCACTGTTTTTGTCTTTCTGGATTTTGACCTATTTTGTATGACCACGAGTTCTGTGTTTGGATACCCTGTGTATGAACATAGGCTTTGCCCATCGACAACGACTTTTTGCCTATCGTTTTTGTACCTCTGCCCATCCGTCCTACTGGTTCTGACCCCTGCCTGTCTAGTCGATACTGTTTTTGGATTTCGTATTGTGGCTTGGCAATTCCTGTGTTTTTTTGCTTTGACTCGGACTCCAATAAATGCATATGTTTTTTGGATTTCCCTCTCTTGCGTGTGGTTCCTGAACGCACCGTCACAATTATTGAGAAAAAAACTATTTATTAGAAGCTAAAGAACACTTCTAACCAGGGGAGCCAATAATTATGGAGGCCGCTGTATGTGTGTGTGTGTGTGTGCTATAGATATGGGGGGGGAGAGATCGATTTTCAGTCATAGGGTCCACTATATTATTGTTATACAACCCCAGTTCAGAAATAGTTGGGACGAAGTGTAAATTGTAAATAAAATCAAAATGCATTGACTTTCAGATCACTTGAGCCAATATGTTATTTACTATAGAACAGAGATAACGTTTCAAATGTTGAAACTGAGACATTTTAAATTTTTATCCACAAAATGAGCTTATTTCAAATTTTCTGGCTGCAACAGGTCTCAAATAAGTTGGGACACAGGCAAAAATAGGCTGAAAAAGCAATTAATATATAAGAGAATCAGCTGAAAAAACATTTGGCAAGTAATTAAGTTAACAGGTATTAGGTGTGTAACATGATTATCTATAAAAGGGGTGTCTTAGAGAGGCTGAGCCTCACAGAAGTAAAGATGGCCAGAGGCTCTTCAACCCGTCAAGGCTTGCAAAAAAAAATGTGGAATAATTTAAAAACAATGTTCCTCAATGTCAAATTGCAAAGGATTTGAAGGTGTCATCATCGACAGTGCATAAAATCATCAAAAGATTCAGAGAAACTGGAAAAATCTCTGTATGTAAGAGACAAGACCGAAGACCTTTACTGGATGCAGGTGATCTTCGGGCCCTCAGACGCCACTGCATCACTTGCCGGCATGACTGTCATTGACATTACTAAATAGGCCCAGGAATACTTCAAGAAACCACTGTCTGTAAACACAGTCCGCCGTGCCATTCACAGATGCCACCTAAAATTCTATCATGGAAAAAGGAAGCCATTGTTGAGCATGATCCAGAAGTGCCGCCGTGTTCTGTGGGCCAAGGGCCATTTAAAATGGACTGTAGCAAAGTGGCAAAGTGTCCTGTGGTCAGACAAGTCCAAATTTGACATTCTTTTTGGAAATCATGGACGTCATGTCCTCCGGGGGAAAGAGAAGAAAGACCACCCCTCCTTTTATCAGCGTTTAGTTCAAAAGGCAGCATCTTTGATGGTATGGGGATGCATTATTGCATATTGTGTGGGACACTAGTTTTAAAAAGCACCATGTATGCTGAAAGGTATATAAAGGTTTTAGAGCAACATATTCTCCTCTCCAGACAACATCTATTCCAGGGAAGGCCTTGTGTATTTCAGCAGGACAATGGAAAACCACATACTGCAGCAATTACAATAGCGTGGCTTCATATTAGAAGAGTCCATGTGCTGAACTGGCCTGCCTGCAGCCCTGATCTTTCAATCATTGAGATAATTTGGTGCATAATTAAACAAAAAGTCCGTCAAAGGAGACCCAAAACTCTCCAGCAGCAGGAAGCTTGTATTAAACAAAAGTGGGATCAAATTCCAATGGCTAAACCCAAGGGACTTGTCTCCTCAATGCCCAAATGCCTCCACTCTGTGTTAAAAAGAAGAGGGGATGCTACACCATGGTAAATGGGCCCCAGTCCCAACTTTTTTGAGACCTGTAGCAGCCATCAAATTTGAAATGAGCTCATTTTGTGGATAAAATTTCTCAGTTGTAACATTTGCTATGTTATCTCTGTTCTATTGTGAATAAAATAATGGCTGATGTGATTCATTGCGTTTTGATTTTATTCACAATTTACACTTTGTCCCAACTATTTCAGAATTGCAGTTGTATGTTAATATTGCTCGTTCATGTATTGATGATTTAGAAGAGCCTTTTTGCTTGTGTCTTAAGAAAGAATTCTGGGGCAAGGTGTAGATATAGACTGTGTGAGCTTTTCTTGGGGTGAGGTTATGCTTTGTTTATCAGGTTAACTTAGAGTTGTCATTTCAAATGCGCAGTGCACCAAGGTTTTTTTTTTTTAAATCAACCTACTTTCTCATAATTCTGGTTTCAAAGGAGCACAGATGTTATGATTTGAAAAGGTAATTAATTTATCTGATGAATGATGATGGAGAGAGATAAACTGTGGACCTTTGAGCACAAAGTTTAATTATTCCTCATTTCTGCGTCTTTTACTAGCCTGCTGTTAGTGTAATAGCATGCCATATGTTGCTGCAGAGGGGGATGAGTTATTTGTATTACATTCTTCTTGGACACTGTGCAACTAAATTGGGTAGCCCAGCCATGTTTGTCGTAGCCCCAGTATGTAATACTGCACAGCAATGTCCTGTGCATGCGGTACCACATAGGAGATTAGAATCACTAAACCGTTTGTAATTTTTTAAATTAATTTATTTATTCCTATAGCATTACAATGATGATATATAGCCAAAGTATAGCCAAAGATGCCAGTGTTTCGTAAATATTGTACAGTGAATCTGCCTGCTGAGGACCAATGTAACTCGCAAAATGAAATGGGATAGTGGAGTATATTAAAGCCTGCCCCAGATGGTGCAACTTTGCCTGAGGCAAGTGACGCGTGTATACTGCATCAGGCAATGTAGCACGGTGTGGGGATGGTTTTTGCTGCGTAACTTCCTTGCAACAGCGTATCTAGCATGCAAGGAAGTTACTCACTGCGTGGGGGCTACCTGCTGCAATGTTACACGTGCTCTACCAGTCACAATGTGCAGACCCGTCTTATGATGTGCAGATGAGTCACATGATACAGAAACATGACGGCACCCTCTGAAACTGTAACAGACATCCTGGCCGAGGATAAATTAGTTGAATTGTGGCCAGAGTACCCATGCCATTTTCTCCGCACAATAATTGCAGAGTACAATCACAACTCAGTTGTGCAATTTCATAGATGCGCTGATGTTATGGTGGTCAGGGTATGCTAATTGTCAACCCACTGAAAATGGAGGGCATCTGCAACAAACAATATTGTGCTTATGTCAGCCAATATTGGGGAGAGATCTACTGTTAGGTTCATAAATATTTAGACATTAACAACCTGATTGTTACTTCAGCCTCGACCATACCATATTGGAGATGAAACGAGATAATGAATATGAGCACAAAGTGCAGACTGTAGGCTTTAATTTGAGAGTATTTACCTAAAAAATGGATGGACTGTGCATAGGTACCCCCTCACCTGCCTT
Source organism: Gymnothorax reevesii (assembly GCA_029721435.1). Lineage (NCBI taxonomy): Eukaryota > Metazoa > Chordata > Actinopteri > Anguilliformes > Muraenidae > Gymnothorax > Gymnothorax reevesii. The sequence goes on from CM056585.1 coordinate 40,549,322, forward strand.
TTCAAGGGACCAAGAGTAAAGGTTTGCAGCCAAATATCAATAAAAAATTGTTAGTTTGTCCAAGACTATGGGAAATGGTTGTAATTACTATACAGTGCATACAATACTATTCGAAAAACCCTTAACCCTTAAATGCCCAACTATAGTAAAAGTTGAAAGAAAATTCTATGTATTTTGTTAATATGTCCTGGGGAGGGGCTAATAACTACCCAAAAGCAATTTTACATTTTTGGTGACCTTTGACCTCATTTTAGTTGTGTGAAATATATGTCACTCTAAGTTTCTAGGATATAAAGAGAACTTTTGTCCGTCATTGTTTTGGTGGTTGACATATAGCTGAAGTATTAGGCATAGCTTATTTTTCATTAGCTTACCTGTTTGTCCACTTTATCCAGTGATGAATGGGTGCTGATCTATCGTGTTGATTCCACCATTGGGGCGGCCATATTGGAAAGGTTAGCTGGTGCAGCCAGTGTAATAATAATAATAATAATAATAATGCATCAATTTTAGTGTAGTGTCAGTTCCACTTTTATGCATCAGATGGAAGCACTGATGGTCTAACTAAGTCACTATGGGCATTTGGTTGCAAAATTTATGAGGGAATGAAAAAGAAATGCACGCACATCCAAAGCCAGGGAGAGAGCCGGTGCTAAGTCAAAAAAAGGAATAAATGTACAAATAAATGAATGACTCCCACACTGCAAGGCTCCAGTATCCACTATTTATTACACCAACATGACGTTTCGAGCACTACAGCTCTTCATCTTTGCAGTGTGCGAGTCATTTATTTATTTGAAAATTTATGAGGGGTCAGTGGTTTTAACAACCCCCAAAATCGTGTGACAAATTTGTCACAGGGGGCATTTAAGGGTTAAATTAAAACTTAAGGTCTATCCTTAAGGCAAATCTTGAATAAATCATTTCAAATCCATACTGGTGGAGTACAGAACCAAAATTATGAACATTTTGTCACTATACAAATACTGAAAGACCTGACTTTCAGAAGATTGATACATGTGATTGAAGACATATGTACAGCTCGAAAAGGAAGATTATCGTAAGCAAGCATGGCTTGACTACACAACTCGTCTATCTTGTTTACCAGACCACCATCTGTGCTTCATGCCAATTTTTCGCTGTGTATGTGACGTCATTGTTTCACATCCTATTGACTGACAGACTTCTAGAGGAAGGCTTTTCTTTGAACCAAAATGGAAGTTAATTGCAATGCACTAGATTCGATGACAAATAGCAGCAAATGAGAGTGATGAGAGTTGAAGATGAGAGTGGTTTCCTCTGTACCATGAAACCACATGAGCACACTTGTATAAGGATGGGGTGACACAGTGTGTTGTTTCTACTCTAGAATATTGGAATCAAGAAATGGGGTCTTGCAAACATATGTAACGACTGAGTCAAAAAATAATATTAAACAGTTGTCGTGTTTGTGAACTTCAACATTCTTAGCTGTATAATTAGATTAAATTTAATTCTGCCTGGGTGAATAAAAGTATCAGTTCCTTTCAAAAACAGACAGTAAACAAAAATTCCAAAATTTTGGTCAACTCTGTATTTGGATAGGGGCAATATTTAATGTTGTTTGGCTCTGAAACTAAATCATATTGTATTTGAAATGAAAAGGTGAACTCTGGATTACTGATCATTAGCTCTCTTTTGTTGTTTGCTGCATCTGCACTGGATGAACCAGGAAGCAACTGCTGCATTTTTTTTCATAGCATTGGCGCCATTGTGTGGATTAACCTGTTGGGAACTGAAGCACAAGTTCAGGGGCATCAGATCCTCAAAGGACACCTCGCAAACCTGCAAAAGCTTTGTCTGAGTAGAGCAAAAATTAACACTTATTGGACAATGAGTTTCAAGCATGTCACTTTCAGACATGTTATTTTTGAGCTTTAGTTGTGCAGTTAAGCATTCATTCTGTCATTTTTGTTCCTCCCTTTGTCATAATGTCAACATGACGACTGATAGGTTCTCAAAATGGCTGTACTTCATGAAAAATTACTAATAATGAAATGGTAACGCATGACATTTGGAGGTGCTACTGCCCATGAACACTAATGAGCCTTTGTCTGGTTATGTTTGGGGGGACCAAAAGTTGTGAAACATTTGGCAGCCTTTGGTTGTTTGATCCCCAGCCAAAAGTTAATATCAATATTTTATTCACAAAAAAATGGGCCTTGCTGAAGTGGGCAATACCCCTCAGCCGCGAAGGTCAAAGGTCAAACTAGGACGAAACCTCGAAAAGGCACACCTACCCCCCATGGGGAGTCCACATGTGCAATATAAAATTCCTAACCCAAGTGGTTACAGAGAAATAGCCCGGACAAAGTTTTGAAAGTCAAGGTCACTGCTGCAAGGTCAAAGGTCAAACTGGGACGAAATCTCGAAAAGGCACATCTACCCCCCATGGGAAGTCCACAAATGCAAGATGAACTTCCTAACCCAAGTTGGTACAGGGAAATAGCCCAGACAAAATTGGCATCCGCCCGCCCGCCCAGATGCCCGCCTGCCGAAGGGACGACAATACCCCTCGTGCCCTTGTCGGGCTGAGGGGTAAAAAGGTAACATAAGGTAGGGAGTGTGGAGTAAGCATCTAGAGTCTGCTCTAGTCTGTAAGCGTGAGCATCAGACCCTGTGAAGCATGCCATCATGGTATGCAAAATCATAATAAACGGATCAGAGGCATAGCCAAAGTCTGATCATCAAAAAGTAGTTTTTAAAAGTTCAAGTTCTTAAAAAGGTAGTATTAAGAGGCTAGAATGAACTGCTGGGCTCAGAAATGGTAAAGAACCTAATAGACCATAGATGACCACTGCAGCACATGAACTAAGAGCTTTTTTTTGTTAGTCAGTGGCATTTTGCACAGAAAATGATATTACAAAATAACTGTAGCCTTTATTGCTTATTTTCTGACCACAATGAATTTGTATTGCAATTTAACATTTTATGAAGTATAAGAAGGTGAGAGAAATTTAGGAGCTGTTGGGTCCTTGGAGCAGAGACCAGCCAGTGTGAGACTGAAATAGCACACGTCAGGTTTTTGGGGGTATCTCCGAGTGTAGCACATTTCCCCAAGACTTCTTGTGGTTACATTCAGAAATGTCACTACCAGCTTTGATTTTTCAAATAATTTTTGCCTTGTGGCCATTTCATAGTTCTAGATCAGTGCTCATCTGAGAGTAAGTTGAAACCTGTTTCTCGCATCTGGGGGGAGAAATGGTTATTCTGAGGTGAGTTGCAGCTTTATTGTTTAGTGAATCATTCTGACCCTTATCACAAAACATTATCTATAAGCTGGGAGTGTCAGAGATGCGAAGATGTAACCACTACATGCAATAAACTCATAAATGCAGTGTTTTGTCGTATCACCCTTCAACTGCGCAAAATCCCCCTTGATTTCACTAATTTTTAAATACAGTATTTGTTCATGTTTTAAGTGCCTACTGTATAGAAAAGTAAAAGATACTGAGAATGCAGGTGGCATGTATGTAACTTGGGGAAATTAATATATTGTCATGTACGTTGTTATAAATTGACTGAATGTAATAGTTAAATTAATGAATTGTCTCCTTGTTATTTTAACTACTAGTAGAGTCCTGCATGCATTTAACTGTGGTTTACAGTCAACATACACGGAACCTCTGCGGTGAACTGATTGTAAAATTACAGTTGAAATAACTGGCAAAAAGCATGAATGAATGGACTCCATGCAAGGAAAACAAACATATTTTTGTTTTATCCTAGCATGCTGGTGGAATGCGAGCAAGTCTGAATTCAGATCTCTTTCAGTGGAAAACTCACCTTAGGATTCCAGTGTTTCATTTGAAAAAAAGTCAATAAAGCCCGTATTTTAGCATGGGTCATGAAAAAGGGTAACCTTCTGACCCCAGTGACCTGTGTGCTTTTTTTCATTTACCAGTCCAAACAGAGTTAATGAGCTTTTAGTTGGCATATTTGTAATCTCGGCTTGCCTGTAATGGCATATGGAGTATATTACAACAGCTTCCCACTGCACTGTTGCACTCTCAGTTTCAGGGGATTGCAGAAATCATTTCTGTATTTCTCAAGAGGCTTAATAGGCTCTTATAGTAGTGTGGTCATAGCATAGATATATATATATATATATAGAACACTAGATTGCTGATATGGCACACTCAAGTGAAGAATCTGTTCTAAGAGCCTATACACCCAGAAGTAAAATTCGCTCATAGACTCTCATTCATTTTCACCTACTTCAAAATTACATTTTCAAAAACACTTGCGTGCGAGTCGGTGTTATTTTGGTATCGTATCGCTGTGCAGAGCAACATTTTGTCTCCCTAAATATCTGCTTTTCGGAGGATGGAAAGTGGCCCACTTTCTAAAGCGAAGATCGAAATGTGACTCGGTGTCAACTTCAAAGTGCAAGCAGAAAAGTTAAGTTAACATGACCAAGGCTTTTAATGACCGATAATGACTGATAAGATAATTGCTTGGCAGTATTCGCCGTTATTAGAAACGTCCGTATATGTTATTGTATTACACTCTGGTTTCCTCACTTCATTGTACCCTGACTGAGCACATTTTCCGTCAACCAAATTGTTTATATTGAATGATATGGCTACTGCCAGCGTTATTAAAAAGAAGCGCTAGTTAACTTTGGCTACTCCTTTAATAAGCTTCATCTTTGCCCATGTCCCGTTATAACACTGCTCTCAAAAATGATCTCTGCACAGGGGATAGAGAAAGTTTTTTTCTCCTGATTTCTAACAGCCAAGCCTTTCTCCCCTCCTTGTCTTTTGAAACTCTGTAGCCCACAAACAGACAAAGTGACTTATCCACTGTTTTGAATATTATGCAGGTAGGAAATATTGTCATTGGTTGCCAATTACAAGAAATAGCTTGTTAGCAGTTAATAAGATGAACAAGGTGGCTAAGTCAGAGCAGTCCCCGCGATGTTAAGGGTACCAAGGTAGCTCGCTGGTGACCGTTATCAATCACTAGCGTTTGGTTTTAGTCAGCGGCCTATTCAAGTCAATTGGACGGCTAATTAACTAGCTAGCAGCAAATGCTATTTTTGCTATTAAAGTGACAAATTTGCATTTCTACATTAACTTACGCCCAACACGTTTTATTACAGCACTTCAAATGAATATTGCTGCAAAAGACAGCTGCACATCTTGGCGTTTAAACGCTTATATCGACTTATTTGAAATTGGCCTCATAGGAAACCATTCATTTATATGAAGAAGTTGGGTGTTTCAATATGGTGGCCAGGTGCTTCACATTGGATAATGTAAATATAACATCATCAACAATCTAGTGTTCCAAATATATATATGGGTTGTAGCTGTCACACTCTAGCAAAGAACAGATACTGGTGATTGTTTTCTCTCAACCAGGACCTTTGACATTACATATAGCATTGATGCAAGTTGAATACTCTCCAGAGAAATGCAAAAGTGCAAGACAAGACCCTTTAGCCCACATTGTATTGACTAAGCTAATTAATGCTGGCCCTGCTGCACCAAAGTAGTTAAGACCTAAATTAGAATCTATCAAGTAAAGGCAGGTTTAGTCACAGAAAGCAAAAAAACAAATACAAAAAGAACCTTTCAACATCTGCAGTAGAGAAAAGTAAATAAAAATTATGAGACAGAACATGGATGAACACTGCAAAGTTCCCACTCAAAGTATGGGCTCAGGAAAGAAAAAATTGACACTTTTGAAAAAGCTTTTTAGTTCAGAATGCATCAAATAGTTTTATTTTTAAATGGATAGTGTGCCCACTGTAATGTCCATTGAAATCTGTTAATGTCATGGGGTTCGGCCCGCCGGCAAGGGACAACGCCGGCGGGCGCTGGGACCATGTTCCCAAACGGGTAAAGGGACCCAGACGCACAGGCTGACTAAAAACAAAGGATCTTTAATATAAGAGTTAAACCAGTCCCAGAGGGGAGCAGCAGTACAGACAATGTGAGGGTTCAGAAGAGAAACAGTATACTGCCGCACCAAGACCAGTGCAGCCACCTCTTAAATAACAGAACCTCACCTCCACCTTAACGAGCCACAGCTGTTGCCGGTTAAGGTTGAGGCAAGGAATGTAACAGGGGGAAGGGCCTGCAGGCAGAACCATGACAGTTAAAGCACTAGAATCTATTTGAGGCATACAGAAGTTTTTCCGTACTTGATGTAACTGTAGATTATACATTGACTTGTAAAAAAATGAAATTCTCCTCCAGGATTTTCAGGGTGGAGTCTAGCTGATGCTTAACATTCTTGGACTTGTTTTGCACTCAAAGAACTTGCTATGAGAGATGTCATCTATGCCCATTGTGAACCAGTATGTGTGGAGGTAACATCAAAGCCAGGGCTCCTAAGTAAAGGACTTTGGTTGGTTGACTTTTGATCAGTGAGGAAAGACTGACGTTAAGTATTCCCATATACCTGTAAACAGAGTGTGTTTACACGTATGTGTGTGCATGTGTGTGTGAGTGTTCGTTTGAGTGTGTTTATGTGTGTGTGTGTGTGTGTGTGTGTGTGTGTGTGTGCACGTGCATGCATGTATGTTTGAGTGTGTTTGAGAGTGCAAGGGCAAGCATGTGTGTGGGCACACGTTTATGTGTGTGTTCAACATGCATACGTGAGTGTGTGTGTGTGTGTGTGTCTGAGGTTGCATTTATTTTAATGTGTATGTGAGTGAGTTGTTGGCATATTCCTTTCTCATCCCAGAAATCTAATACTTTTAAGAAAGGCTGTTTGTAGACCTCTTTCATTTCCAGTGAAACAGGAAGTAGCATAGCAGAGGTCATATTAATTTTGTTAATCGTACTGCATTTTCTTTTTCATATGGGCCCTCTTCCTCTCTGAGCCAATCGTAGTCCCCCCGTACTGCAAACTTAATTAATCTTTCCCCAAATTCATTTATTGGATTCCTTGCTTTTTGGGGTACTGCGAAAATTGGCATTCATACGGATTTTATCAGGAATTACCATCAACGTTAGAAATGACCTGACGGTGTTTATTGCTGTAAACAGCCTTATGCTTTCCCTCAGCTAGTACAAAATATGTAGGGTTGTTTCAAGTATTAGCCTCTGTGTGTTTGTGTGACGGTGCGTTCAGGAACCACTCGCAAGACCAGGAATTCCAAAAATCATAAGCCTTTATTGCAAAAAGGGTCGGGACCAGAAGACACAATAATTGCCAAGCCAAAAAAAATGTCCAAAAAGTGTAGTCGACTGGACAAGCAAGGGTCAAAACCAGTAAGGCAGATGTGCAGCGGTACATAGACAGTAAGCCAAAACTCATAGTCAAAATCCAGAAAGGTAGGTCACACACAAGGCATCCAACACAGAAATCATGGTCGTAGAAAAATAGGTCAAGATCCAAAAACAGAAAACAGGAATAGAGGCAATCTCAGGGTCGGGCGAAACAGTCGTGAAGAAGCAATAGACAAATGGCATATGAGGAGATCTGCACAAATGAATACTGATCAACGTTCTGACGAAGGCAGTGAAGACTTTAAATAGACAAGAGGGAAGTCACATGCTATGCAGGGAACAGGTGAATTGGATAAGACTTATTACAGAGGTAAGCACACATGGGGAAGTCCTAAACCACTACAATTAGCGAAAGCCAAAATGCGGACAGGATCAACGCAGACAACCTATGACAGATAAACAGCTCTGGTCAAGGAGTTCTAAGTGCACAGACAGTGCAGGATAGCAATTAAGCACGTGCGAGAGATCTCGCAGAAACGCTGTGAGAGGAAGAGAAAGCAAAGCAAGAGGCAGAGACTAGAACAGGGCAATAGCTGAGATTGAATTAATAATAATTAGTAGAGGTGCAGCTTTACAAATTAACCCAAGTGTTCATTAGTAAGTTAGTAATATATACATGGATTAGTGAGTTAGTGGACTATGATGCACAATATTGATGTTAGTATTAATAGTAATCAAGGAAAGCAAGACAAAAGAAGTAAACAAGAATTGAAGCAATAATATGAAACACCAGAAACCATTGAAATCACCCAAAGTAGGTAAGCACACAGACTGGGAAGACGGACTGAACCAACTGATCACAAGACAGGGGTGACAAGTGCAATGAAACCTGGAATGGCATAAACAGAAAACTGGAACGTATAATAAACAAAAAGAATAAAGAAAATATATAACAATGAACACAAGGCATGATATCAAAACACAAAACCATAACAGTTTGAGCACAGAGTTTACACTTCTTTTCTGAGCGCTGTACGCATGAAGGCTGGGTTTGGCTGCAGGTTATCATTGCAGGTTGTCTATGCTACCCTGACTAGTTTGTTGTGTTTTGGCCCCAATTTGTTATGACCTATTGGACAGCAAGGGATGACAGACAAAAATTTCCAAACTTAAACAGATTTAATTAAACAACAAAGATTAAAATATTAACAAACAACAACAACAAAAAAAAATAGATATTTACAGATGGGGTTGCTTTGCGATGTTCTGGGATAGGAAAATGATCCAACACAGGCAAAAATTCACAAAAAGCTTCACAGGTGTTGAAAAGAGTGACAGGTCTGGTCAAATGTATCCTTCCACAATTTCTCCTTGCAATTTCTACAACTACTTTACTTTCTCAATTTTTCTCCTTATATCCTCTTTTGCAGCCCCCTCCCACCTTTTGGACTTTTTAAAAATTCTCTGGGACTTCCCCTCTTAGACATGCCCAGGACATGCGCAAAAACTAGCTCCAGACTGGCTTAACAAAAAAAGTCAATACTGCCATCTAGTGGCTCCTTTTTTTCCACATTACAGTTGAAATTAAAACAGAATAAGGTATTGTTACTGAAAAGAATATGTCTCATCTGACCTAAAGATCTGGAGGAATGGAGTTTCAGAGGGGGCACATTATGAGATTTTGGAAATTTTCATGGGAAACGGTCTTTGTATTGTCTTTAGATTCGGGTTCAGGTGGGTTCTGAACAAGTGAGGCTTGTTGGTCTTCATCACGTAAAACATTGCTCTTTGTGTACACTGCGTTCCTTGTGCACTTTCTGCTCACTTGCCTTGACAATGGAGTGCTTGTATGCTCTCTGTGGTGGTTTACACCACGGCAACAGGAAATAATACACCACAACATTACACCAGAAGCTGCATGTTGAATCTTTTTTTGTCCCTCTCTTTAAAGACTGAAATACCTAAGGACACATCTGTTCTATCGTCCTATTGTTTAACCCCTTTAGCCCTATGCCCCGGTACCGGGTGCGGGTTGTTACGCATAATAAATACAGCATGTTTCCAAATCGCAACATTGTCATGCGGCATATCCACATTTCGCAAAGAAACTCAGCCAAAAGGTCATGTAGACCATTTTTACCTCAAACGAACACTATTCAAGCACTAAGCAAGTAAATCAGCATGTAGCAAAACAGAGGATAAAATCATATCAGTGCTGAATCGCCAGAATTTTTCCTGAATTTGTACTATGCATAAAAAAATGATACCTCAAATGAAAGAGGAAAGTCCACAGAATCCAACAATATGAGCCCTGTCATTTTAAACTGACACCACGCTCAATGAACAGCAGGCATACACTTTACAGTCTACAGAGATGAGCAAAAAAAAATTTTCCTTTGATAATTTGTAATAAAAAACTGCTTGAGGGTAAATCTGCGCTTGCTATTGTCAGCCCAATGTGTTCCTGTTATTACAAAACTAGATCTGCCAGCATTTTCTTTCCCAGGACGTTGCTTCAAAGATCTCAGCTCTGTAGCATTCAGCTTGCTTGCAATGTATTTTCCTCTTTGCAATTGGCTTGTAATGCTGTCAGTAAGACTATGACGGAAGCCACTTGATTCTATTGGTCCTGATGTTTCCAACGAACTCTAAACCACCAAATCACAGAAACCCAGCCTGAGCTACAGCCTTGCGTTCCCAGTACATCAAACTGAATCCATGGGCCATTTGCATATTCTTGAATAGCGTGACAATATAAACGCATAACTAGTTTGTTTGAGGTATTGTCTGAATAATTATCCGCTTATTCAACATTCATTTTCAAAGTCATTTTCTGACCGAATCTTTGCGCTATTCCGCACAAATACTGAGACTACAACAGTACATACCTTTCTTTACCCATTCTTTAAATGGGCAATTTGACCACAGTATCACAGTCAGTTAGCGTTGCCTAATGGTTAAAATGCTACGCTGCAAGGGAGATTCTGAAGGTTCGATTACTGGTCTAGGCAGACACGGCGCTCGGCATACGCTTATCACGCACTGCGCGTAGGGCACCAACTGCCTGGGGGGGCACCAAAAAATCAAGCCCATAAAAAAATTATAATAATAACAGTATTTAATATTTAAAATAAAAGTTTGTAAAGCATGTTAGTAAATATAAGTAATACAAAAATAACGTAGGCTTATTTACGCTAAAAAAGATTAATCTCCTGCGCGGCCCTCTCATCGGTCTCCCTTTGGTGCCCCCTCCCCCCCTCCCCCCCTCCCTAGTAGTTTGCTCCATTATGCTTCAATCGCAAATTTGGCAGAAGTTTATTCCGGAGATCTGGACATGTCATCGAAATCGAAAAGGTATCAAGAGTCGGGGGCGGAAAAGAGGAAAAGAAAAAAACTGCGAGATGATGCTCGCGCGTCACTTGCAGGTAAGACAATGTTTTAATTAACAATTATTTATTTTGTAACAGCTACGTTTACATGACCACAATAATCCGATAACTGGGAATAATCGGGTAATGGCAATAATCTGATTTGACGCGTTTTCATGTACTTCAGTAATGTGATAATCGGAAAAACCTGGTTTACATGGTTCAGTCAATAGTTCGATTTATTTTCCAAGTACATGACGTAAAACTCTTGGTCTCAGCATAGGCCTTCCTCCACTCCTACCAAAACCCCGTGCTTGCTGGATGTGCGTTAGGAGTAAGGACTGGTGGGAGAGAGTGGTGCTCAATGAATTTTTTAGATGCAAAATGGAGAGAGAATTTCAGGATGTCTCGGGGAGCGTTCGTGAAACTGTGTGATGAAATGAAGGATATCATGAGCCCAGAAGAGATGACCGCTGTACCTCTAGAAATGCGAGTGGCGATTGCGTTATATAAGATCGCTAGCTGCGGAGAGTAGGCTATAGGCTGATAGCGAATTAGTTTGGTGTCCATAAAGCGTCTCTAGTTAGCTACATCCGTTTTTCTATTTGTACACATTCGCAGATGTATCCCTGTCAGTTTCCTCTGCTGAGCGAAGCTTCTCCAAACTTAAACTCATTAAAACATACCTGCGCTCATCAATGGGCCAGAAGCGTTTAAGTGGTCTGGCTGTCATTAGCATCAATGGGGAAATTGCTCAGAAGCTGTCATATGATGACCTGTTAGCTGATTTCGCAGCCCGAAAATGCAGACGTGTGCCTCTATAGGGCCTCTAACAACTGGTGCTTGCATTTTAAAATATGTATTTAAAGTTCCTTACTCAGAACTGTGATAACAGTTAAAAACATGTTTATTTGTTAATAGTCGTGGCATTTTTTAAAAATTTAGATTATTTATTTTTATTCGAGTATTTGATGCCATTGTTAGTGTTTTATAATGACTTAATTTTTGTTATTTATCTCTTAATAATAATAATAATAATTATTATTATTTATCTCTATCTTGGTTTTTGAACCATTAATATTGACAACTTATTTTGTAAAATAAAGCAAAACTGACAAATACTCAGATATTGTTCATTTCTGTCAGGGGTGGGGTTGGGTGGGTGGGTATGTCGGGGGGGGGCACCGCAAAGCATTTATGCTTAGGGCACCAAAATGGCTAGCGCCAGCCCTGGGTCTAGGCACTTTTTTGGGAAATAATTGCAGTTTCCTTCTTCAAATAATCTTGGGGGTTTTTGTTATTCTTAATTTTCTTTAACATTTTTTCACATTGCCTGTGTATTTATAATTTTATTTATTTGTTTTGTTTTTTAATAAATCTGCTCCAGTGGAGTCAAACTTCATTTTCACTGTATGTATTATCCTTGAACGGGAAATTGTATAGGCAACAAAACTGGCAGAAGTAATAATACATTTTTTTCATTTTAAAAGTTAAAAAATGTTGTATTTGGATGTATGCCTGTAGTGACATATAAGCGAAATTAAATGAGTTTTACAGTTTGGTATCTGAGAAATCTGAAATGCAACACAACGTACCTAAATTGCCAAATTCGAGAAGCCACCTAGACATTCCTGTCTCATTTTGCTCTGATTTACCTGATCAGAACAAACTTTGGCGCAGATAATAATGAGATTCTGTGCTGTCATTTTTTAGAGGTTTCAGACTGCAACTTAACATATTTACAAGGGATAGAAGTAAAACTTTGAGAGGTGCAAAATGAGATCTTTCATTTATACTGTGTTCTAGGCATGGGCCAGTTACCGGTTCCAAGGTCTAACATGGTTTAAAAAGTCACGGTTTCAAAACCACGGAAATTTTCCATTATACCATTCCTGCGGTATGAGCAGTTTTTATGAGTCGTCAAAGACAGAAATTGCAGGTCAAGAATCCCTCAGGCAGTGTACAGCGTAGAGTGACACGACCCCTTCCCCTCCGGTTGTTGGTGTAGTCAGGCTCTGTGCATGATGGCCAAAGGAGATGAGCCACCAAAACTTTTTCCCCCATTGAAAAAGGCAAAGTCAGCTGTACAGAGACCGAGTCTCACGAATTCAACGTGAGTCCCACACCTCTTAGTGGCATTCACGTTCCTGTGCCGTCGACAGAAATTATTCAATGAACCTGCACTGAGGAAAATCACTTGCAGAATTTAAGTCATTGTGCATTAAGTTGATCAGTTTCACATGCATTACGGTGGATTTCCCCACTAGTGACACGTAAATCAATCATGACTTGGGAATTCTTACGCTTGTCTTTACTGAGGGATTGAAAGCAATGGAATTACATAAAGACGTTTCAGATGGTCTTATTTCATTTAAACAATTTAAGCAATCATGAAATGCATTCATTATTTCCAATCCCTGAGTAGAGAGAAGCACGAGAAGTTCGGAGTCATAATCGCTTTCCATGTTACTTGTAGTGAGGTCCAACTTTACACAAGTGAAACAAACTTCAATGCACAAAAGATTTTAATTCCATGTGAGAATCTAATTAATAAGCGTTCATTCAATAATTGCGTACTACGATGAATAATCCTAAAAAATGCGTGAAATCTACGCCTAATGCGTGAGACTTGGCATCTCAGGCGCTATGGGAATTTTTCAGGTACCAAAAAAAAAAAACACAGATGGCCACAGCTTGGAAGAGGAAGGATATCCGACATAGAAAAACGTGCTTGCAAAGAGTGGCTCCCAGAGGAGGCAATACTTCAAATATGATTTCACATCTATGGGAGCACCACCCATCACTCTTTGCCAAAATCAAGGTAACGTTAACGCTGTCTTGAAATGAACGTTTGCAACCAGCTACGAGAGTCAGCGTGTCTAGCATTGGTGAAATAAATACTAGTCTCGCTACCAAGGCAGATAACATGACTAACTAACATGGCTGACATCAGCCAGTTACCTCTCTAGCGTTACTTCACAAAGCGGAGAAAAGCAGAGAAGTAGCTACTCATTTACTGCGGAATAAGTACTTTTACTGTAGTGCTAAAATTAAACTTTGCTGGTATCATGTCTGTTCACATCTGTTCGAAATCACAACATATTTTTAAAACAGCCTGCAGGCTCTCCGGGGTTTTGCGATTATTCATATGGAGAAAGAGCACGTGTGTGTGCATAAACACATGAGTCGACACACTCACACTCTCTCTTGCTCTCTCTCTCTCCTTATGTGTGTGTATGTATGAATCAAAATTGAAATAATAGAATCAATATTGTAGCATTTTTTGATATTATTCGTAGTAGTAGTTGTAAGTGTGGTGGTATATGTTTTTACATAAAATCAATTAGATCCAGTAATACTGTGTTTAAATTTATGTTTAATCCAGCACTATATTACCAAAGCACACAAATTTTTGCAGCAAAATTAACTGATTACCGATTTATTTATATTTATTTTAATTTTATTTAGAAGAATTCAATTATTTATTTTATTATTATTTTATTATTTATTTTAACTTAAATAATACACATTTACAAATATCCCAAATATTCCACGTTCCTTTAAAATAAAACAGATTGTGTTTTATGGAAAAGAATCGTTTTTTACCTAGAAATTCAAAATAATACATTTTAGAGCTGTAATTGCAATACTGCAATACTGTGAAACCGTGATATTATTGCTAAGGTTATCATACTGTCAGAATGTCATACCGGCCCATGCCTACTGTGTTCCATCTCCATTTACTCTGACTCAGTGACATATTTCGTGATTTTTACACGAGGGCAGAAATCCCAAATGGTTTTACCTTTATTATGATACCAAGATTATTCAAATGGACCAAGCAGTCGCAGAGATATACTAATTTCATTTTGGGCTTGCCATTTTCGAAAAAGAGGCTCAGAGCTTAAGGGGCTAAGTTATTGCACGCTGGAATCCTTCTCCTGGAGAAGGGGGTTTCAAATTTAATTTTAATATCTAATATTGCACATGCATATGCATGCCCTTGCAGCCCGGTGTGTCATCAGTAACATGGCTGTCGCCGTTATAACCCATAACCAAGTTTATCGGCAGTAGATAGTAAACTCAAAATTTTCGTGGCCGGATGCATGCTTGATGTTTTTGCACACCCAAATGTTTCTCTGGGTACTCAAACAACAAGCCGTTTCACACTCATCTCTTTCTTTCTGAAATAAATAAATAAATAATTTATTTATTTAATAAATTATTTGCTGTGCAGTTTTTTGGGCTGAATTGAGACTGTGCTGAAAGTGAAGTACTGAAAAGATGTAGTCAATGCTACTTAGCTAGCATATAACACATGAAGCAGCAATCCATGTACGATATTCAAAATAATGAAACTATACAACTCAGTTTGGGTACATCTTGGACATTTTAATACGAAAAACCAAAGCAGGTGTTAGCTACATCTACAGGGGCATGTTTAGGGCCTGGCTACTGGGCTATAGCCCGGCGTCTTTTCTTACGGTGAAAAAATTTGACGAATATGAACTTTGAGCTCTTGCAACCACTGAGTCTTTAGCCTATTTTATTATTGAATTACCTGAATATCTAACTATTATCCAGCTTGGTTTCAAACTTGGTGGCTTGCCTTTCATACAGTCTTCTAGCCAATAAATATTTACATTCACCAGGAGTTTTTTTTAGTCCCTTCCATTCTCTATTTTTAGTGTTCCCCAACCCTCTCCTGGAGGCCCACCTGTCCTGCATGCTTTAGATTTCTCCCTGCTCCAGCAGGTGATTCAAATAATCAGCTCGTTAATCACCCCCTAAAGCTGATTGATGACAGCCTGATCATTTGAATCAACTGTGCTGGAGCAGGGAGAGATCTAAAACAAGCAGGACAGGTGGGCCGCCGGGAGAGGGTTGAGGAACACTGCTCTATCGCATTACCGCATGAACGCATTGCCAAGCTTGAATATTAACGCGGAACAGGGTTTTTGTCATTTTCACATTTTATTATTATTGAAGGGCTCTTCTGACTAATCACATTGCAAATTACGTTATCTTTGTATTCTCCTCCAGTTGCGGCACCTTGATCAGCTGATTAAAGCTTGACTGCCTGTTTGAGTGCTTAGCGACAGCTTGTTGGGGGAGATACTGTTATGGCCCCAATTTGTTATTACAATTTACAATACAACAGCTACAGCAACAGCAAGGGATGACAGAAACAGTTTTAAAAACTTGAACACATTTAATCAACAGACAAAGACTAATACTAACCTACAACTAATAACCAAGATTGATTTACAAGAAAAACAGAAATATTTACAGTCCCTTTTTGTTGGGGTGGCTTGGTGATGTCCTGGGTAAGGAAAAAAAATGCTCTAACACAGCCAAAAATCCACAAAAGAAACTTCACAGGTCTTGAACAGAAATGACAGGTCTGGTCACATGTATCCTTCTCCTTGCAATTTCTCCTACTACTTTACTGTCTCAATTCTTTTCATTATATACTCTTTTGCAGACCCCACCCACATTTAGACCTCTTTTTTTTTTGTTTTCGGGGACTTGCCCCAGACATGTCCAGGACATGTCTAAACCTAGCTCCAGTCTGAGCTTAATAAAAGAAAGGTAAATACTGCCATCTAGTGGCCTCTATTCACATTACAATACCGTGTTTAGTTCGCTCACAAAGTAAATGACTTGTTTATTCGGTCCGTTTTAATTAAAGGGAACTGGGGCTTTACTGTTTTCTCGGTGACCCTTGGTTGTATTTGTGGCTAGCTAGCTAGATAGTTACTGTTTGCATTTTTGGCTGGGGATCTGAGATTTAGTATTTAGTTAGTTGGACAGCAGTCAATTGAGTCATCCATTCGGTTAGGGTGGAATTTAAACGGAAAGGTTTACCAGAGTGCTCCTCCTCCTCCCTCCTCCAGTTTCTCCTGGGCGTTGTAGCCAGCCTGTTTTATCTTGGTTCTCAGCTAAGCCCTGTGATACTTTTAGGTTAGTATATTAATTGTACCGGATCTAGATAAACTCAAGTCGGCTTATTAGGAGTGCTTATATCTATAGAGTTTGTCTCAATTTGGTATTTCATTTCTGTTATCTGAAACTAAGCCCCTGTTGAAAGAGGATTATTATCCATTTACATAGTTTCCCCACGGTTTCTATTGTGACTGCTGCTTAGGACTTCTCAGGTTAATAAATCAATAAGTTGTGGTTCCTGAGCTTCTGTCGTGGCATTAGTATTTTTCTTTTATCTAGGGTGAGCGAGGTTAAAATAGGGGGTTCAAAATGTGGCCAAAACTATGTGACGGTTGCAGGATGATCGCACTTTTGGAAAGAGATTTCCAGGGTGGGTTTGTCTGCCACCAGTGCCAGCTAATTGAGCATCTGGAGAGCAAGATCCTTGATCTTCAGGGCCATTTGGCGGCAGGACATTATTTTCAATCAGTAGAGTTCCTAGCGGAACTAAGTAGTGTGTCGTTAGGGAAATGGTGTGTACGCCAAAGCATGGTGATGCGGGGACCCCAAAGCAGGCAGGGAGAGAAATTTTGGTGATGGTTGGACATCTGCGCAGGAAAGGGTGTGCACGCTGAACAGTGAAAGCTCCCCCAGTGGTTGAGGTGTCCAACCAATTCCGGCCCTTGCAGGAACTCGAATTAGCCCCTGACCCTGAGAGTGAGGGGACTGATGAGCAGCAAGGCACCCAGTTGGCCTCTACCCCTCAGAAAAGAGCGTTATAGTGGGGGACTCAATACTTAGAGGAATAGACAGTTTAGTTTGTTCGCGCGACAAGGAGTCTCGTATGGTGTGATGCCTGCCTGGTGCCCAGGTAGGAGACCTCCTGGAGCATGCGGATAAGCTCCTGGCCAGAGCGGGGAGGGATCCAGTTGTCATAGTCCACGTTGGGACAAATGACATAGGTAAGGGTAGGTTTGAGGTTCTGCAAGGCAAAGTTGTGGAATTAGCTGTAAAGCTTTGGAGCAGATCCTCCACGGCAGTGTTCTCCGGGATTCTACTGGTACCACATGCAAGCAGAGGGAAGCAGAATTTTATCTGGAGGTTTAACACGTGGCTACAAACCTGGTGTAGGAAAGAGGGGTATAAGTTTATGGGACACTGGAACTTCTTCTGGGACAGGGGTGACCTGTTCAAGCCGGATGGGCTACACCTGAACCAGAGGGGTATGTTTGCACTGGGTCAACATATGTTGAGGGTAGGACAGAATTATTTAAACTAGGGACTCGGGAGGCAGGGAGGTTAGAGAGTGTTACACAGAGGGAAATGCAGACTGCCCTGATGGAAGCTGACAGTGTTACATGCACTATTTGTTGTGTTCTGGCCTTTGGCCAGGACAGCATTTATGGTTTTAACAGTTTCATGTTCAAGATTCCATAGTTCAAGTTTCATAGTTCATGTCATAGTTTTAACAGTTTCTTGTTTCAGGATTACTCATTTAATAATTCATGTTCCCTGTCCATGTTTTTACTTTTCCATGTTTTTGTTTTTGCCAGGTCTGCCATGCCACTCCACCGCTTGTCTGCGTTCCACCCCGTGCCTTCGTTGTTGCACATTTCTGAGCTATGGTTGGCTTTGGTATTTCCCCTTCCTTCTGCGCTGTGCTGATTCGGGGCTCTCTAAGCTTAATTGGCAATTAACTGTTTTTAAGTTACTAACATTTACTAACACTCACTGGGTGGTGTAATTCTTAGATAGGCACATTACTAATATTACTAATTCAGACAGGGAGTTTATTGTCATGATTCCTGCTTTGCTATTTCAAGATCTTGCTGTGCTTTTCTGTTCTTAACATTCATGCTTGCTTCCAAACTGCATACTTAATTGGTACTTAAGCTGAGCACGCTCATTCTCTTAATGAGCAGGTCATGTCATCCAATCTCTGTCCATGTCTTCATCTTGCCATGCCTCTTGTTTCTCTTTCTCCAGGTGTTGCCCTTCATGTGTCATGATTACCAAGCCTTTATCTGGTTGCGGTGGAAGTTGGCTGGCAGACAGTGTCTCGCGTCTCGTTGCATGTTCAAGTTTCGCCAAGTTCTTGTTGTCAAGTTCCCTTACATATCTAGTTCCAAGTCTTGTCCTAGCCTCTTGTCTTGTGTATATATATATAGTCTTGTTATTTATTTTTCTTGATCTTCTTGCCTGGAGTTTCCAGTGCCTTTTTGTTTTTTGCCATTTTGCATTCTTTGTTTATAGCTCTGTGTAGCATACCTTAGTTTGTTTTTTGCAACCCTTTGGGCCAAGTTTTTTGTTGGCCCTCGTGCCTGTTTTGTTTTGTTTGAAAATAAATCCTCATTCCCTTCTCCCCGCATCTGGTGTCTTACTGATCCCATATCAGTAGACACTGTCTCCTAGACACCAGCGGGATGGAGTGCAGGATCGCCCAGCGAGAGGCTGAGCTGCTGCATCAACGGCAGCAGATCCAGGAGCTGACAGCTGCGCTGGCCACCCTGAAAGCCAGCCTTCCCCGGGCAAGTCCCAGCCAGGGTCCCATCATGCCAGCTGTCCAGCCCCGTGCTCCTGCAGCACACCAGCCACCCATCACCCCTGTGCGCCAGCCCGGCGCAGAAGCACCTCAGCTGCAGCCAGCTGTCCACCCTGGTCCTGAGCCCTGCCTTCCACCGCCCGAAAGGTACGGTGGAGAACCAGGGTTCTGCAGGGCTTTTCTCACCTCCTGTGAGATGTGTTTCGCTCTGCAGCCCTCCACCTTCGCCTCAGAGCCGGCCCGAGTCGCCTTCGTCCTCTCCCAGCTGACGGGGCGGGCTCGCTTGTGGGGAACTGCCGCATGGCAGGCTCGGCAGCCCTGCACTACCACCTACCAGGCCTTGGCGGAGGAGCTACTGCGTATCTTTGACCGCTCCAAGCAGGGGAGAGCCGCAGGACGGGAGCTGCTGAGGATGAGGCAGGGGAGGAGATCGGTGGCGGACTACGCCATCGATTTTCAGACGGTGGCAGCCACGTCGGGCTGGAGCAGGGAGGCGCTGTGTGACGTGTTCCTCCAGGGGCTGTCCGAACCAGTCAAAGACCGACTGCTCTTCTGTGAGATCCCTGAGTCTCCAGAGGCCCTTATAGACCTGGCCCTGCGCATCGACAGCCGCCTGGAGGAGAGGGCACTCACCCTTGGCCCTGGCCGACATTCTACCCCTTCTGGCCAGATCCAACCCCCGTGCCCTGATCGCGCGTCGCCTCAGGACCAGCCGAGGGGGGACGCCACCACACTCTCTCCTGGAGAGGCATCTCCCCTGGAGATCGGGAGGTCCCGGCTCACCCAGGAGGAGCGCCAACGGAGAAGGAGGTCGGGGGCGTGTTTTTACTGCGGCCAGCAGGGTCATGCGGTCCGAGGCTGTCCATCAAGACAACGCCCACTAGCGTCTGGAGGAGTACTAGTGGGCGCTTCGGCCAAGGAAACCTCCTCCTACCGCCGGACCTGCATCCCGGTGACCCTGACCTGGGAGGGCTGCTCCCGCAAAACTACCGCCCTCATTGACTCAGGAGCTGAGGAGAGCTTCATTGACGCCAGAGCTGCCGCCGAGTGGGGGGTTCCCCTATGCCAACTTCCCAGCCCATTGTCCATCTCAGGGCTGGGTGGGCAACCCCTTGCTAAGGTGTGCTACCAGACCATTGCCATCCAGCTGCTGGCGTCAGGCAATCACCACGAACAGGTCCAGCTGTTCGTGACCGAGACACCCCGCTCTCCCATTGTCCTGGGTCACCCGTGGTTGGCGTTACATGGGCCGGTGATCAACTGGGCCCGCCATGAGGTGCGGGAGTGGAGTCCCTCCTGTTCGGCCAGCTGCCTCCTCGACTCCCGAACCTCCTGTTCGGCGGGTGGACCAGCTTCCGAGGGGAAGCCAGACGTCTCCAGAGTGCCCCCTGAATACCATGACCTGGCGGCTGTCTTTAGCAAGTCCCGGGCGGTGTCGCTGCCCCCGCACCGCCCGTATGACTGTGCTATTGACCTCCAGCCTGGGACAGCGCCTCCTAGGGGCAGAGTCTTTGCCTTGTCCGAGCCAGAGAGGGGGGCCATGGACAAGTACATCTGGGAGTCCCTGGCGGCAGGCATCATCCGTCCATCCTCCTCTCCTGCGGGGGCAGGCTTCTTCTTCGTCAAGAAGAAGGATGGCTCCCTGCGCCCCTGCATCGATTACCGAGGGCTCAATAAGATCATGGTCAGGAACCGCTACCCGCTTCCACTGATGTCCTCGGCGTTTGATGTTATCCAGGGGGCGGCCATCTTCACCAAGCTGGACCTGCGGAATGCCTACCACCTCTTGCGCATCAGGGAGGGCGACGAATGGAAGACCGCTTTCAACACCCCTAGCGGCCACTGGGAGTACCTGGTGGTTCCATTCGGCCTGACCAACGTGCCCGCAGTGTTCCAGAACTTGGTGAATGATGTGCTTGGAGACATGATCGGGAGGTTCGTCTACATCTACCTTGACGACATCCTGATCTTCTCCCGGGACAAGACGGAGCACACTAACCATGTTCGCCAGGTGCTCCGCCGCCTCCTCGAAAACCGCCTTTTTGTCAAGGCTGAAAAGTGCGAGTTCAGCACCACCACTACCTCCTTCCTGGGGCACGTCATCTCCCCTAACCACCTGGGCATGGACGGGGAGAAGGTCAAGGCTGTGGTGGACTGGCCCGCACCCAAGGACCGCAAGGCCCTACAGAGCTTCCTAGGATTCGCTAATTTCTATAGGCGATTCGTCAGGAACTATAGCACCGTGGCAGCTCCCCTAACGGCCCTTACCTCCATCAAGGTGCCATTCCGTTGGACTCCGCAAGCCGAGGTGACCTTCTGTGAGCTGAAGAGGCGCTTCACCACCGCGCCCATCCTCACCACCCCCGACCCCACCAAGCAGTTCATTGTGGAGGTGGATGCCTCCAATGTCGGGGTTGGTGCGGTGCTGTCCCAAAGATCCAGCAATGATCAGAAGGTACACCCGTGCGCGTTCTACTCCCACCGACTGACGCCTGCGGAGTCCAACTACGACGTCGGGAACCGGGAGCTGCTGGCGGTGAAGCTGGCCCTGGAGGAGTGGAGGCACTGGCTTGAGGGGGCAAGGGTTCCGTTCCTGGTCTGGACGGACCATAAAAACCTAGAGGACCTCCGTTCAGCCAAGAGGTTGACACCCAGACAAGCCAGATGGGCCCTCTTTTTCGACCGGTTCAACTTCTCCCTGGCCTACAGGCCAGGGTCCAAGAATACCAAGGCTGACGCGCTCTCCAGGCGTTTCGACGCTTCCTCGTCCAAGGGAGAGCCCAGCTCCATCCTGCCAAAGACCTGCTTTGTAAACAATGTGTGCCTCCGGATCGAGGAGCTGGTCCGCAACGCTCAGAACGGCGCAGCTACGCCCAGTGCCTGCCCTGCCAACTGCCTGTACGTCCCTGCAGCTGCCCGGTCTGACGTTCTCCAGTGGGGCCACTCTTCCAACCTGTCATGCCATCCTGGGGTCGGCCGGACCCTGCGGTTCATCCAGCGCCGTTTCTGGTGGCCCAAGATGGCAGCAGAGGTCCGGGGGTTCGTTTCTGCCTGCTCAGTCTGTTCCCGCGCCAAGTCCTCCCACGCACCTCCCTCTGGTCTGCTCCAACCACTGCCCATTCCTCACCGTCCCTGGTCCCACATAGCTCTGGACTTCGTCACTGGCCTGCCCGTCTCCCATGGAAACACCACTGTCCTCACCATTGTTGACCGGTTCTCCAAGTCTGCCCACTTTGTGCCCCTTCCCAAGCTCCCCTCCGCTAAAACCACAGCTGACCTACTTATCCAGCATGTTGTCCGTCCCCATGGCATTCCTGTGGATATAGTGTCAGATCGTGGTCCCCAATTCACCTCCCAGCTCTGGAAAGCATTCTGCACATGCCTTGGCACCTCCTCCAGCCTCAGTTTCGGTTGCCACCCATAGACCAATGGACAGACTGAGCGGGCCAACCAAACCCTGGAGACGGTCCTCCGATGCGTGTGCTCGACCAACCCAAGATCCTGGTCTACCATACTACCCTGGGTCGAGTACGCCGTAAACTCCCACGCCGCCTCTGCCTCCGGCCTCTCCCCCTTCGAGTGCTGTATGGGCTACCAGCCTCCATTGTTCCCCAGCCAGGAGGAGGAAGTCGGGGTGCCTTCAGCCGGGGCATTCATCCGACGGTGTCGCCGTGTGTGGCTGTCTGCTCGCCGCGCCTTAGTCCGGGCGGGCAAGACCATGAAGACCACGGCAGACAAGCGTCGGTGCCCGGGTCGGCCAGAAGGTCTGGTTAGCTGCGCAGGACATCCCACTCCGGGTGGAAAGCCGCAAGCTGGCTCCTCGCTTCCTGGGTCCTTTCCCCATCCAAAGGATCATCAGCCCCACTGCTGTCCGGCTCAAGCTCCCATCCACCATGCGACGTCTCCACCCAGTATTCCACGTCTCACGCCTGAGGCCTGTTGCCACCTCCCCCCTCATGCCCCCACCTGAGCCTCCGCCTCCTCCTCGGCTCATCGACGGAGGGGAGGCCTACACAGTCAAGTCTCTACTGGATTGCCGTCGGAGGGGCCGGGGCCTCCAGTACCTCGTGGATTGGGAGGGGTACGGCCCAGAGGAGCGTTCCTGGGTCCCGGCCAGGCATATTCTGGACAAAGCCCTCATCCATGACTACCACCAGTCACACCCCAAGCCATAGCCACAGCCCCAAGCCATAGCCATAGCCACAGCCCCAACCCCATAGCCCATAGCCCATAGCCATAGCCTCTAACCTCAAGCCAAGCCATAACCATAGCCCCAAGCCATTGCCATAGCCTAAGCCTTAGCCCTAGCTTGCTGGAGAAATAAGTGATCTTGTTTATGTTAAGTGTTTCTTGTTGTACTGTTTCTTGGTTAGGTCTTGTGTCAGGGTTTTTGTCTTTAATATTTACTTAGTTATTAGTCTTGTAGGATTTGTATTTAGTTTTGTGCGGCTTCATGTATTTTAGTTATTGGTGGTTTTTTTTTTTTTTTTTTTTTTGTCCGCGTCAGGTGCCGCTTTTGTAAGGGGGGGGGTACTGTTGTGTTCTGGCCTTTGGCCAGGACAGCATTTATGGTTTTAACAGTTTCATGTTCAAGATTCCATAGTTCAAGTTTCATAGTTCATGTCATAGTTTTAACAGTTTCTTGTTTCAGGATTACTCATTTCATAATTCATGTTCCTTGTCCATGTTTTTACTTTTCCATGTTTTTGTTTTTGCCAGGTCTGCCATGCCACTCCACCGCTTGTCTGTGTTCCACCCCGTGCCTTCGTTGTTGCACATTTCTGAGCTATGGTTGGCTTTAGTATTTCCCCTTCCTTCTGTGCTGTGCTGATTCGGGGCTCTCTAAGCTTAATTGGCAATTAACTGTTTTTAAGTTACTAACATTTACTAACACTCACTGGGTGGTGTAATTCTTAGATAGGCACATTACTAATATTACTAATTCAGACAGGGAGTTTATTGTCATGATTCCTGCTTTGCTATTTCAAGATCTTGCTGTGCTTTTCTGTTCTTAACATTCATGCTTGCTTCCAAACTGCATACTTAATTGGTACTTAAGCTGAGCACGCTCATTCTCTTAATGAGCAGGTCATGTCATCCAATCTCTGTCCATGTCTTCATCTTGCCATGCCTCTTGTTTCTCTTTCTCCAGGTGTTGCCCTTCATGTGTCATGATTACCAAGCCTTTATCTGGTTGCGGTGGAAGTTGGCTGGCAGACAGTGTCTCGCGTCTCGTTGCATGTTCAAGTTTCGCCAAGTTCTTGTTGTCAAGTTCCCTTACATATCTAGTTCCAAGTCTTGTCCTAGCCTCTTGTCTTGTGTATATATATATAGTCTTGTTATTTATTTTTCTTGATCTTCTTGCCTGGAGTTTCCAGTGCCTTTTTGTTTTTTGCCATTTTGCATTCTTTGTTTATAGCTCTGTGTAGCATACCTTAGTTTGTTTTTTGCAACCCTTTGGGCCAAGTTTTTTGTTGGCCCTCGTGCCTGTTTTGTTTTGTTTGAAAATAAATCCTCATTCCCTTCTCTCCGCATCTGGTGTCTTACTGATCCCATATCACTATTGATGATATATTTTTAAAGCAAAAAAGCGTGGTGAGGGGCTTTACGCTGTGGCACATGGGAAATCGAAGGGGAAGAGCGTTCATGATAACCTGAAATGTTTTTATATAAATGCAAGAAGCATTAAAAATAAATTTCCTGAACTTGAGGCCGTTATGATTTGTGAGGGCTATGACATAGTTGAGAGTACAGAGACATGGCTTTGTGAAGAGGATGGAGATGAACATAATAAAGAAGGTTATAAGCTCTTTAGGAAGGATAGATGCAATAGGCAAGGAGGGGTAGCACTCTATGTGAATGAAAACATAAATGTGCAGGAAATTCCTGAAATTTAACATTCCTTGCCCTGCAAAGATTTCTGGGTCAGGCTCATTGGCACGAGACAAGTTTAAACATAGGTGTATGCTATCGACTACCAGCTTTGGACAGTATAGTCAATGAAATGCTCTTTAAGAGGATAGCGCAAGCTTGTAGAGGAGGAGGAACTATTATTATGGGAGACTTCAATTATCCTGGTATCGATTGGGAAATGGTGAAAGGACAGGGTTGGGGGAGGAAGAATTTCTAGTTATAGATGATAATTCTTTGGTGCGGTATGTTAATAAACCTACAAGAGTGAAGGCAATTTTAGACTTAGAGCTCTGAAATGACCCAGATAGAATTAGCAATGTTGAGGTACTGGAGCCACTTGGGACAAGTGATCACTCTTCTGTAAATTTTGAGGTTTCATGGGAAGTTGAAAAGGTGCCTTCAAAAAGAAAAAATTTCAATTTTATGCAAGCAAACTTTGACAGGATATGCTCATATCTAAGTGAAAATGGGAGACACTCCTGGACTGCGAGTCTGTAAATGAGATGTGGGAACGATTTAAGGGGGTTTTACTTGATTCCCAATGCAAATTCATTCCAAAGGTGTCCAAAAGTAAGCTGAAAAAGCAGAATCCTCACTGGATGACCACAGCTATTCGCAAGAGTTTGAGGGAAAAGAGGAATCTTTATAAGATGTACATAAAGGATAACAATGAGAACACTAAGGCTGAATACTGTAAAATGCGGGCTGTAGTCAAAAAAGAGCTGAGGAATGCTAGAAAACTGTATGAAAGACAAATTGCAGAGGGGGCAAAAACTAACCCTAAGCACTTCTTTCAGTACTGTAGCAGAAAAAGGAAAGTTAAAGAGCAGAAGTGCATAAAGAATAAAAATGTGTCACTGCTATATGATAACAAGGATATTGCGAATACCTCAGAGCGGGTCTTTATTTGGCCAGAGGGCTTGTCCAATGCTCAAGATTATTTAGCAGAAATTGAGGCTAGGGATAACAAAGTATTAGACAAGTTGCATAAACTAAAGGCAGATAAAGCGGCGGGTCTTCATGGCTTATATCCTAGAGTGCTCAGGAAAGTTAGTGAGATCATCTTTAAGCCACAATCCGCCATCTTGTTATGGTCTTTAGAAACTGGAGAAATACAAAATAATTGGAAACAGGGCAATATAATACCAATACCTAAGAAAGGGGACCGTACTGAGCCAGGAAATTACAGGCCAGTCAGTTTAACTTGCATTGCGTTGAGTCCAGAATTGGGCAGAAATGTGGGAAATTAAATTTAATGTAGTGAAATGTGAGGTTGTACATGTAGGTAATAAAAACATTAGACGGGATTACTTCATGGGAGGTTTTATACTGGAATGTGCTCCACATGAAAAAGATCTGGGAGGGACTGTTGACCAAAAACTCACAGGCTCTAGCCATTGTGCCGTTGTTGTTAAAAAAGCCAATCAGATGCTGGGATACATTGCCAAAAGTATTGAGTATAAATCCAAGGAGGTGATGCTTCTTTTGTACAACACATTCGTCAGACCACATCTAGAAAATTGTGTACAGTTCTGGGAACATACTTTAAGAAAGACATAGTGGCTCTAGAGAAAGTTCAGAGAAGAGCCACTAAGCTGATTCTGGATATAAAAGATGAAAGCTATGACAAGAGGCTGAGGATCCTTAATCTCTTTCGCCTTAGGAAAAGGAGGCTTAGGGGTGATCTGATTGAGGTCTTTAAATATGTTAAAGGGATTAACAAAGTGAATTATGTAGGATTCCTTCAACTAAGTGTTGTTAGTAGATCTGAGGGTCACAAATGGAAGTTGACCAAAGGCAAATTTAGCACTGATATTTGGAAATATTTCTTCAAAAGACAGATTAATATTATAAATGCCCAGGGTATGTTACTATTTGATGAAGCAGTCTCTTTGCGTCTTATCTTAGCCGTGTTTACACAGCTTTTGACTTCCCTGTGGGGGGCTGAAAAGTCCTTGAGACCTCTGATAACCCACAGCTGCACACATCCCCATGTCCCCCACATTCCCCGTACGCACCCCTTGTCAGTAACTGTTGACCCAATTTTCTATCAGCACACATACGCAAACACCCTCCCCGTTCAGGCCCACCCCTGGGTAAGTTTCATTGTACCATTGTGATTTTGACACAAACTGTTTTCCTCATTCATTGGCTGACAGTATTCCCGCCTACACCCCTGGGTAAGTTTCATTGTACCATTGTGATTTTGACACAAACTGTTTGCCTCATTCATTGGCTGACTGTATTCCCGCCAACACATATACGTAAACACGCACAGAACCAGCACCGCCCCCCTTTGACATACCCCACTCACTCACATGCACACTGTCAGAGTGAGAGATGACTTGCGGGATGAGAAGACTTTGGAAACCAGCTTTATTTTGCATCACGCTTTTGACAACTAAACTAGAAAAACTTTTCTCCACTCAGACTTTATTATTTAAATAATTTTATCTTTCTTTACTTTCTTTCCTAATTTTGTTCACATGTTGACAGCTATCTCAAATGTACTTCATTCATTACTCTCCAGTTTTAACACTTTTAAACAGTATTTTAACAACATATCTTTGCTTTAAAACAGCATTTTAATAATTTTTTTTTTATATTAATAATACAATTAAATAAATGTTTAAAATGTATAAAATTAAATCACTGACCCCACACCAGAACATAGGGAGGGAGGCTGCCCTAAATTACCCCACGCTGCCGGGGGGGGGGGGTAAGGTGGCTGAGGGGTGATACAGAATAAACTATCATAACCTCATTTAAAAATTAACTCATATGACCTCATTAAAAATGATCTCATATGACCTCTTGACCCCATCCATCAAAAGTTGACAAATGACCTTTGACCCATTCAATCAAATTTTGACAAAACCGTATCATATTATCGCTCTTTTACTGCTTTTTGTGCACTTTCTGTTTTTTTTTCTGTGGCTTGTCTGTAGTCCCATCAATTCTTGTGTGCTCGCCATTTGTTTGCTCTGGCCTTTTTGTGTTTTCACCACTTCTTGTGCACTTGCTGCTTGTTGTAGCTTTGGCCTGTCTATATAGTCTCTGGTTCTTGTTGCCCTGGACAGACTTATTCCTTTCTTACTGGCATGTCCAGAATGTTCTGTTATGACATTTGGGATGAAAGGGATGAAAATTTAACACAGAATATAAGCACACAATCAGACTTCGCCAAATCAGAAATGAAATGCCACGATGAAAAGACAAAGGCAGCAGTGGAACCAATAACAATCCCTGTTCTTTGTGATTTTGAATGATTTGAGTCATATTCTTTCAATGTTTCCCTCCAATGGAACGTACTGCAGTCAGAAAATAATTTAGTCCCCTCAAGAAATCAGCCCACTGATTTCATAAATTAGTTCTTGATCCCGATTGGAGAATTGAGTTACCCATCACATATTGGTGTAAGGCCACATCTCCAGTGCTCCAACTCACCACCCTGTTAAGACCCAGACCGCATTCCTCAGTCCGAGATCATTACCTGCATCTGTTTCCCATTGTCATCATGTGGTAACATTTCCTATGTAAGCCTGAGCTTCGCACTCATTTGATGCAAAGTCTTGTGTCACAAAGTGTCACAAGCCTGTGTTTACTCTCTTGTCTTCTTTAGACTTATCTTCCGCAGTGGCGTGTATCGCTAACTTTAACATCTGCGCTGTCACTATTTATGCTCTATTTATGCTCAGTGCTGTAATTAATATTGCGGAACCTCAATTCTGTGTTTCTTTCTATTTGTAATGCATAGTACTGTAGCTGTAGTCCCAGTTGTATGTGTTACTAATATTAGTGTCCTGGAAACTCTATTCCGTCTTCTTTTATATTGTGTTTGCTGTGCCGTGGGGGCATAATAAATACCAGGTCCATCTTCGCACCTGAGTCCAGCTCACAATCCTACATCTCTGTGCACAACATCAGTGCTCAGAGACAAACCCTTACAATAGGAGACCTAAAAAAAAAAAAAAAAATCTGTGGGAGGCAGATGGAGTGAGCTTTACCTTTACAAACTGGTTTTGCCCACTTCAACTTTTCACCCATTACTGGACACAAGTGCTCATTTAAATAGGAGAGGGAAATTTGGAAAGATACAGTAGTGTTCCGTGTTTTCTACATTTGGAGATTTTGGCTCCCTCTTCAGAGTCCCATAGCCTTTGATATGATTTTGTAATCTTTGCCTGACCAATATATTTCAATTACATTCTCACCTCATCTAGACTCTGCCTTTTAATGGCAGCATCGTATGCTGTTTGGTACAACTTGGTGGTAATTATATTAGTGATGATTACATTCAATGGAAGTAATCAAGCCTTGGTATGTCCAGTCTAATTTAACCCATTTATCAGCTAAATCGGCTAAAGAATGAAGGGGAGGATTAATTTTTCACACAGAGTCAGATGTTCGATGATTTTCTGTCAGTTAATTAAGTCATAAGAAAAACATGTTCTGGGTTGTTCTCACAGCACTGCATATACAGTATATATTTGTATAGTCCATATTTAATGTATGCGCTGATCAAATGATTATTGAAGCATATAAGGGCATTTAGTTTGGGCTTTGGTGCAAATTACAGTGAAATAGTCCAAGAATGAGAGCCTTTTCCCTCTGAACATGAACATCTTCCCCTCTGTACTCAGGGCCAGAAGTTACTGATTCTATACCCAAGTCCTAAATTTGCCTTCAGATAAGCCTTTTGAGTCAACCAGGGATCTGAGTGTAAATATCAACCTTAATGTCAGTTTAAATCAATTTTTCACTTCTTTCCTTTGATTGGGTGATAATAGACCAAGATTTCTGTTATTAAAGAACAGAAATTTGAAATTGCTGGTTGAAATGTCAAGTTACCTCCCATAAATACCTGCAGGACACAATTCAGTTGTAACATGCTGATTCCCTACATCAATATTAAGAAATATAATAAGTATGATTACATTTCTACACATTTTATAGTGTTAATAAAATGTCAAGTACTTTATATAGTCATACATAAGAACCATGCCCGCAACGATTCACACTTCTGTTTTCAGTGATAAAGTTTTCAGAGGAAGAGGTTGAACTTTTTACAGACAAAATCTCAATGCACCTGTGAGACGCTGCCTTGCATCACTACCCATTTGTAAAAATATGAATCACAGACTTGTTTTATAAGGTAAGAGAGTGGCCAATCGGCTTGTTCAGAATTTTTTTTTATGATCAAATAAATGCCAGGAAGAATGGTCAGTCATCCTGCAGTTTTAAATTCTCATCTGTGACTGTGTGGTCCAGGCTCAAAAGTACAGTAAAGGCACTAATAATACGACTTGCCACTGAACTGCCTTTCGGGTCTGCAGATGCACACAGGCTAAGGCAATTAAAGTGTTCCTAATTGAAAACACTCATGCTCATGTCAGAATGATTATACTAAACTGAAAGTGAAAGTGAGTTCTGCAACAGTGATTGAGGAAAAAAAAAAAAAACCCAACAAAAATCCCAACTCTTCAAATGACTAATTCCGTGAACTTTCTAGACAAAAACTGACCATCTTCAAGGTTACAGGTCTATGTCAGGCCATTCTGAGTAGTGCCTCCTATTTAAGCTACAGTGTATTAACTACCAAAGTGACCACAGCCTTTTGGCATGTATCTACAACCCCAATTCCAAAATAGTTAGGACGAAGTGTAAATTGTGAGTAAAATCAAAATGCAATGACTTTCAGATCACATGAGCCAATATGTTATTTACAATAGAACATAGACAATATTTCAAATGTTGAAACTGAGGCATTTTACATTTTTATCCATAAAATGAGCTTATTTCAAATTTTCTGGCTGAAACAGGTCTCAAAAAAGTTTGGACATAGGGAAGAAAGGGCTGAAAAAGCAATGAATATATAAGAGAATCAGCCCAAAGAACATTTAGCGAGTAATTACATTAACTGGCATCAGGTGTGTAACATGATAGGCCATAAAAGGGATGTCTTACAGAGGCTGAGACTCTCAGAAGTAAAGATGGCCAACCTGTGAAGGCTTGCGTAAAGAAATTGTGGAATACTTCAAAAATAATGTTCCTCAACGTCAAATTGCAAAGGCTTTGAAGGTCTCATCATCGACAGCGCATAACATCATCAAAAGATTCAGAGAAACTGGAAAAATCCCTGTGTAAGGGACAAGGCCGAAGACCTTTACTGGTTGCCCATGATCTTTGGGCCCTCAGATGTCACTGCATCTCTCACCGGTATGATTCTGTCTTTGACATTATTAAATGGGCCCAGGATACTTCAGGAAACCACTGTCTGTAAACACAGTCCGCCGTGCCATCTACAGATGCCACCTAAAACTCTATCATGTAGAAAGGAAGTTGTTAAGCATAATCATGTAGCCCCACCGTGTTCTGTGGGCCAAGGCTCATTAAAAATGAGCTGTAGCAAAGTGGAAAAGTGTCCTGTGGTCAGTCGAGTCCAAATTTGACTTTCTTTTGGAAAATCGTGGGCGTTGTGTCCTCCGGGCTAAAGAGGAAAAAGACCACCTCTCCTGTTATCAGCGTTCAGTTCAAAAGCCAGCATCTCTGATGGTATGGGGATGAATTGATGCATATAGTGTGGGGCACTTGCATGTTTTAAAAATCACCATGAATGCTGAAAGGTATATAAAGGTTTTAGAGCAACATATGCTCCCCTCCAGACAACATCTGTACCAGGGAAGGCCTTGCAATTCAAGCAGGACAACGCAAAACCACATACTGCTGCTATTACAGCAGCATGGCTTCGTAGTAGAAGAGTCTGTGTGCTGAACTGTCCTACCTGCAGTCCTGCTCTTTCTTTGGAAACATTTGCCGCATAATTAAACAAAAAGTCTGTCAAAGGAGACCCAAAACTCTCCAGCAGCTGGAAGCTTGTATTAAACAAGAGTGGGATCAAATTCCAATGGCTAAACTCAAGAAACTCGTCTCCTCAGTGCCCATACACCTCCACTCTGTGTTCAAAAGAAGAGGGGATGCTACACCATGGTAACCAGGCCCCTCTCCCAACTTTTTTGAGACCTGTAGCAGCCATCAAATGTGAAATGAGCTCATTTTGTGGATAAAATTGTAAAATTTCTCATTTTCAACATTTTCTTTGTAATCTCTGTTCTATTGTGAATAAAATACTGGCTGGTCTGATTTGAAAGTCATTGCGTTTTGACTTTATTCACAATTTGCACTTTGTCCCAACTATTCCAGAACTGGAGTTGTATGTGGTGCAGTATTGTGCCATTCCACTTTTAAAATAGAGTAATGCACGAAGACGCAGACATGTTCCTGCCTCTTTTATGAATTTAAATTGTCCTCTGAGGAAAAAAACATATTGGCTGGAAAGTTTTCTCTGTTGCCACCATCACTTGATCTTCAGGGACCAGTAGAGGAGCAAATCTGACAGCCCTGGTGTCAGGCTGTAAGCCTGAAGGGTTGAGGTGAGGTTGTTCAGTTGTCTCTGACCAGACCTGGAGTATATCATTACCACGCCACTCTTACCCTGCTCAGTCAACACAGAGAAAATTACATGTCACATCTGTGACAAAGGGGGCTGGGAAACCCGTCTCCTTAGAGACCCAGGTCATTGCTCCCTGATGCCGGTCCATGGGGGGAGTGTAAGTGCGACGGTTCCAGACCGATGAGGTGGAGAGGGGTCAGAAGCTGTCCTCATATTAATGCTTCATCACCCTAATGCAGCATCAGAATATTAGATATCGAAGGCAATGCTATGCCTGTTGGTACATATGAAAGCTTGTTACAGTTAGCTTTCTGCACAGATTCAAAACAGGATGGGCATGCCAGATATTGGAACAATTCAACAAAAAATATTATCCGCGCATTTCTTTCTTCGCTGCTGAGATGTGAATTGAGGTGTAAACATAACCTTTTAATTTCAATAATGTTGATTTTTCTTGAATAATGCTCCTCCAGCTACGTTGTAAAAATAGTCATCTTTGCAATGACTTTTAATACAAGTTCAGATTTAATATTCGGAATAATTTCCATTTCTGTGTTTATTGCACATTGTTTATTTCCTAGTTGATGTCTTAAATTAGCATCACTTCCAAATGCCATTTTATGTTATTTAATTTTGTGTCCTAGAATGCTGCCAGTTTGTGGCCTTTTCCTGAACAAGGAAAAGGTCATGATTTATGTTTTCATAACTTTTTTCACATCTGTATGGTGCAGGCAAATTTCTACATCGGTCCACAATTCATCTCTGTGAAACGGTCTTTGTTTTATGTGTGCTGCGTAGGGAATAGGACAACACAATAGTGGCTTCTGAGTTTATACTTTTGCTGCAAAGAGGAAGGTAAAAGTAGACTTGCAGTAAGGATTGAGTGCTGGATTTTCTGCAGCCACTCTGTTACCTTATTGTGTACCCACGTCATCTCTTTCTCTCTCAGGTGTAATTACAGTAAATGGATTGAGGTGAGGGGCAGTATTGACCGTGGTGTTTAAATACACCACGGACCCATATAGGGAACAGAAAAAATGCTTCAATCAGGGAATGATCTCTCCCACACAAGAGCATGAAATTAGCCAGGGTCTGTGTATCTCTCCAACTCAGAGATGTGTTGATTTAATCCTGAGTGAGAATCGCAGGCATCCCAAGCATTCGTGTAACTCTATAAAACATGGGGGTATTTGGGCTGTTAGCTGAGTGACCCGCTAGATTGAAACCCTTTAAGTGATAAAGGATATTATCTTGTTACCAAACAAAAATCTCAGTGAGAGATTGTAGTCAAACCTGTATGTTTTAGTGCTCATTATTCATTATGGTCTTCCATTCAAAATGAAATATAATGAAACACATCAAAGCAAAATAATGCAATATGCATTGAATTCTTAGTTGTGCAACCTCGAGTCAGATCAGATATTCCCTACGCCCAACTGAGGGCTATTATTATAAAAACCCAAATGTCCTCATCGTTGCAACTTCGAACTCAATAACATTTTGATAGCTAACAGCTGAGTGAGAGAGTGAGTGACTTATTTGCATATCTGAGTCCCCACAATAAATTGTTTCTACACTTTGCATATGCATGAGATAAAAAGTTGGGACGATGGGCTCTAAATTCGTAGACCAGGCACAGGTGCGGATAGTGGGTGCGCCGCGCCAACGCCAGGTGTATGTTGCAATTTCGTGCCCGGTGTAGCCTGGCGCAACTACTCCTCTGCCCCGCCTTCTGGCGCAAGTAACAAAGAGGTAGGAGAAAAAGCTTAAGTGAGTTTAACACAGCCGAGTCAACTCTTCAATAAAATGAGCTCCTCCCCTCACCTTTACTTTGCTGCTTCAGGCTTGTTCTCTGCACTGCTTATGTCTAGATTAAGCATTACGAATATGAGGCATTCTCGAATTATTACCATTAGCGAACTTGAATGGAATTTCAAAACGAAAACTACGTCAGATCATTCAAACTTATGAAGTTGGAATGAAATACGACGGTTGCTCATTTATTTCTTCTGCCTGCATCATTGGGAAGAGAAACGATGGATAGCGTGTTCCTTTTATTACACCCTGTTGCTGCTAAAAATTTTGTCATTAACATGCAGGGACAACAATGCAAGGTACGTTACACATTTATTTTCAATATGTGATCTTAACTCAGTACGACATCATAGCAATCAGGCTGTCTTCCTTTCCCCCACTAAAAACGACCTATGTGAAAATATTAGTAGAGTATTGAGCTGCTTGCACACTGGACGCGAAACAAATTTTTCGCACGACAGATTGCGCTGAACGCAGTGTGTCCGAAAGTCTGACAGGGTTTTAATATATCTCCGTGTCCGACAGTCGATTATTGTTTTTAATTTCTTCAAATCTACAGACTCTTTTAGATATTAATCGTGAATCTTTTGATATGAGGGCTTAGTTCTTCAAGATGAGTACTTAGAATTTCAATGATTCTGTTTAAGCTCTGCTCAATAAAGTGAGTCGACATTGGCACAGGACAATGTATAATGCCACCGTGTCTGACAAAAAAAAGAAAAAAAGACGATTAGTACAGATTGATAACGAAATAAAGAATGAAAAGAAACATTTTAACAACAGAACATCCAAGGACCACTGCGATTTATTTATTTGCGGGTAATCTTTTTTGAATGTTCTGTTTGTTGGTGATATATTTTATTCTTTATTTCGTTATAAATGTGTTCTCACGTCAATACTTTTACTTTTTGCTGGATGCTGGACATGGAGTATTTTGCATTTCGCGTCGGACAGTCTTGATCGTGCATGCGATAATTTATTCACACTGTCAATGGTCATGGAATTGATTTGCTCACTGACAACAAATACTACTTTATCTCTGGTGTGGAAATAAAGCATGAATCTGTTCGATCCATCTGACTAATTTTCAAAGGAAGAAAACAGACGAATAAGCTAAAAAGACCAGGAAAAGTCGATAGCTATCAATTTGCATTTTGTGAAGGTTGAACGCAAACATGGCCAAGTTTGCACGTCTAATAATTCCTGGAATACTCGGAAAAATTAGAACTTCTATGACTTTCGGACACGGAGCTATATTAAAACCCTGTCCGACTATTGCTTCTTTGCATTGACTTTGTCTGTAATCAGTCGTGCGAAAAATTTGTTTCGTGTCCAGTGTGCAAGCGGCTTTACTGAGCATAGAACGCAAGCATGCTATATATATATATATATTTATATATATATATATATATATATATATCCAGTTTGTGGTTGGTTGAGAAAGATGTGAAGTTGTGAGTTTGCATCACAGATTCAGCTGCGTTGATCAAGTCAGGTCAAGTTTCCATTAGCATGCCAACCGCCTTTAATCTGACATCAGGACAATCGAAGTAGATACTTTAATTTATGTCCTTATTCAGATAGTTACATTAAATAGTGCTTCCTGTAATTATTTATTGCATTGAAATGTGCCTGATATTCTGGAAACCTGCCAGTGAGATTTCGGTGACGTGTGCGCACTGTGCGCCGGTGAGCCAAATTACCACTGCACTGCGTCTTGATGAGTATGTGACACCTCCCCCAACTAAGCCGCCACACCCATCTCGGTGCACGTTTGTCTACTAAAGGCTGCGCACGGTGAACAACTTAAGCTGTACATCAAGCAAGAATGGGAAAGAGTTCCACCTGAAAAGCTTCAAAAATTGGTCTCCTCAGTTCCCAAACGTTTACTGAGTGTCGTTAAAAGGAAAGGCGATGTAACACAGTGGTAAAAAGGCCCCTGTGCCAACTTTTTTGCAATGTGTTGCTGCCTTTGAATTCTAAGTTAATGATTATAAAAAAAAATAAAGTTTCTCAGTTTGAACATTCAACATCTTGTCTTTGCAGTGTATTCAATTGAATATAAGTTGAAAAGGATTTGCAAATCATTGTATTCTGTTTTTATCCACGATTTACACAATGTGCCAACTTCACTGGTTTTGGGTTTTGTATTAACGATAGTAACTGTATACAATTACAAAGGAAGTGAACATGTCCACTTCATGTATCAGCAACTGCTGACAGTTCTCTAGCTGGCTCTACGGAAGCCATCATAAGTTCATTGTAATTGCGGGTAGCAAGTTAGCAACAGTCTGCATAATCGCGCATAATGTTGTGTTATTTATAATCTCTGTTTCAGATGGAAATAGTTACCAAATAATTAGCTGGTAAAAGGATGATAGATTTCTTTGCGCATGTTTTCTCCACGAAGGTAAGCTGAACTAAGTTACTTTGGCGTAGGCCATAGTACTGGCTATGAGAAGGTGCGGCGCCTATTTATTGATTACCAGTTCGTTTTTGAAATGCAAGACTTTCACCAAAAATTGGTGGTTGAGAAAAGAAAACGAATGCTTACGAAAGAACATTTCCAAAACATCCCCACAACTGACTAACACCAGGGTCTAAACAGTACTGCTGCTAGAGCCAGGCACTTAGGAGTTCATAGCCCCATCTATCCTAGTTAACACCGACAAGAGGAGATGGTGAGGATTCCCATGTCTTCCTGCAGTTACCCAGGACGTCCTTTGTATAGGTAAAGCTTGATCTTCAGAGCCAAGATCTGTAATAGCAGGTAGAGCAAACAAAACAGACAAAGCAGGCAAAGATAGATCCTTTTCCTGGGGGCTCAGTGCTCCCACAGCTCCAGCAGGGAAAGGGACAGAGTCAGCTGGAATGGATTTCTCCTGGGTAATTGGAGATCTCACCGCAACCCACTGTCCGGCATCATCCTCATCAGCAACGGCAGCGGAAGATGCTGGAGGTACAAAGGGTCTGTCTAAAGAGACTGGGCTATGGTCACGAGGGACTGGCTTCAAGCAGGCCCAATGTACTTGCCGACTTAGCCTCGGGGCACACAACAGCACAACAGAATATGCCACCCCACCTTGTGGGGGTGCCTTGAGAATTATGTACTTAGTTAAACTCCAAGCATCTTGAATTTTATTGCGCCCTCGCACAGAGTGGTCTTGGAGGTATACAAGCTGTTCCTCCTGCAATGGGTCGCTCAGCTCCTTCTGATCGTGCCGATCCCTCCTCCATTGGGTGGCAGGATGCAGCCGCTCCCCAGCTCCATGGAAAGCGACTTATAGACGTTGTTGATGTTCTTGGATCCAATCACTAATGCCACCTCCTCTTGGTTCTGGAACTCTACCCAAGAGGAAGTCTCCTGGCAATCTGGGGTCTTGACTAAACATAAGGAAGTGAGGAGACTCCCTGTGGACTTGGGGATAGTAGTATTATAACTGAAGACTAACTGAGGGAGGAAATCAGGCCACTGACTCTTCTGCTCAGAAGAGAGTGTGCGCAGAAGGTCATGCATTGTGCGATTAAATCTCTCGCACTGACTATTACCCTGTGGATGGTAGGGTGTTGTTCAGGTTTTCTGGACTCCATACAAGTCGCATAACTGATAAACAAGAGAGTTCTCAAAGCTTCAACCCAGATCTGAATGGATTCGAGCAGGAACACCATACCGGAAAAACCATTCACAAGCCAAGATTTTGGCCACCGTAGATGCCTTTTGATCTCGAGTAGGCACGACCTACGTGAACTTGGAGAACACATCTGTCATTATCAGGGCTTAGTCCTTACCATCCTCGGATGGCTCCAAGAAAGTGATATACACCGCCAGTATCTGATTTGGATGAGATGCTAAGAAATGGCCCATCGGTGCATGAACTCTGGACTGAGGAGCTTTTGCTAAAGTTCCCCGCTTTCAGTTCAAACACCACTGCTTGACATCTTCCCCCATTCTGGGCCAGTAGCACCTTTGTCGTGTCAGCTCAGTGGTCTGCTCAGTTTCCTGGTGACCATGATCATTATGCAGCTGCCTCATCTCTAGCTCTTTGAGGCAGTGTGGTAACAGGAGCTGCAGGACTGCTTCACCACCATCTGGCCGAAGAATATGCCGATACAACACCCCATCTAGTTCAACAATTCTATCCCACTGCTTCAGTAAAGTCTTAGTTTGTAGAAGTAATGCTTCCCACATAGATGGACTGGGTAGCTTCTGTAAATTCCAAAAGGGAAGGAACTCACTAATAGAGGGATCTGCCACTTGCAAGGCCTGCAGGTCAGCAGAGGTGTGAAAGGGCAGCACTGAAATGGCCGAATGGGTCCCCTGGAGACCCTCACTACCCCCGGCAACTTGCTGCACAGACACCGGCACGGCTGTTCCAGCTACAGGCAGTTCCGAGGCTTCAGTGGCTTCAGCAGCGGACTGCCTGGACGAGGCATCCGCATTCCTGTTAGAACGACCAGACCGATAGCGGACAGTGTAATTATAGGCAGCCAACTCAGCTACCCACCGCTGCTCTGTGGCACCTAACCTTGCAGTGCCCAGGTGGCTCAATGGATTATTATCAGTCCAGACAATGCACTGCTGACTCCACAAATACTCATGAAACTTGTCAGTCATTGCCCACTTCATAGCCAGGAACTCGAGTTTCATGGAGCTGTAGTCCTTCTCAGCTGGACTCAGACTGCAGCTAGCATCAGTGATTGGGCGGACTCTGCCGCCCTGCTCCTGCGATAACACTGCCCCTAGTCCTGCATAACTGGCATTGACCTCAAGGATGAATGGGAGTGTGAAGTCAGCAAAGGCCAGGGTAGGTGCACTGATCAACTTTGCTTTCAACTCTTGAAAGGCCTTCTCACAGGATTCAGTCTAAATCCCTTCCAGCAGGATCACCCAACCATTATGTGTCTTAGTATTGGCTTGCTCTGCCACCGGCTGATGTAATGGACCTGCCGGTTTTGAAAAGCCATCAACAAATCTTTAATAATAACTAGCAAACCCAAGAAAGGACCTAAGTTCAGCCACATTGTTTGGGCGCGGCCAGCTAGCCACTGCAGACACCTTGCTAGGATCAGTCAACACACCATCAGAAGAAATTGACCCAAGTACTGTACCTCCTTCCGGAAGAAACACTTCTCCAACTTCGCTCAATACCAGGTCGGGGCAGCTCATCTACATTGGATGAAAAGACAATAATGTTGTCAAGATACAATAAAAGAGACTGACCATGCTGGGCCCCAAACATTCTCTCCATCAGCCGCTGAAAAGTGCTAGGAGCGTTACACAGCTCAAAAGGCATTCAATTAAACTCAAATAACCCAAAGGGCATGAAAAAAGCGGTCTTCAGACGTTCTTGTTCGGGCACCTCCATCTGGTTGTAGCCGCTGGCTAGGTCCAGTCTTGAAAACCACCGGGCTCCAGACGAAGCATCTAAGGATTCTTCTATGCATGGAAGAGGGAAGGCATCGTTATGGGTCTTGCTGTTGAGCTGTCTGTAATCAACACACATTTGAAAGCTTCCATCCTTCTTATGTACCGGGACAATCGGTGAGGCATAGGGGCTGCTACTTTCCCGAATAACCTGGTTATATAGCAGCTGCCGTAGGTGGGCCTTCACTTCATCATAATCAGAAGGAGGAATGCGCCTACACCTCTGCCTGACCGGTTTATTGTCCATGAGGGGGATGTCATGTGAAATCAGATTAGTGCACCTAAGGTAACCCTCATGAGCAGGAAACACCAGCTCTTGTTTAAACAGCAAAGCCCTTACCTTCTGTTCTGTGTCTGAAAGCACTGATAAGTCAATAGCCCCAATCTGTTCCCTGATGGAGCCAACCATGCTTGCCAAAATGTTAGGGGCTGCAACAACAGTGTGAGGTCTAGACACAACCTCAGTGAAGACTTACATTGGTAGCAGGGACTAACCAGCCTATAACACATCAGGGATAAAGTGTAGCCCAACAGAAAGCCACATTAACAACAGGGATATACACTGTACCCCTGTCTACACTGATCAAAGCAGGTGAAACAAGACAGTTATCAGGAAGGTGACTAGCTGGCTCACTTAAAACCATACCAGAGGCCTCACCAAGCTGCGGG
Organism: Gymnothorax reevesii; assembly: GCA_029721435.1. NCBI lineage: Eukaryota > Metazoa > Chordata > Actinopteri > Anguilliformes > Muraenidae > Gymnothorax > Gymnothorax reevesii. The sequence goes on from CM056585.1 coordinate 40,589,655, forward strand.
GAAGTGGCAGCCACTAACTTGATGGTGCCTCCAGGTATGTGAATGGGCCTTCGGCCACGGACCTTAGCAACTCCTGTTCTCCACCTATGGGGAGGACATGGCAGAGAAAAGACAACAATTGCTTGCGAAAGAACATTTCCAAAATGTTACCACAACTAACAATATCTGCCGGTTACACATACAATACCATCATGTCTAAGTATGCATGTCTATAAACAGCATGGTTTGTCTTACTCAGTTCAATTTCACTGTGACATAAAATGTTTCCTCATAAACTTGATTGGACGTAATCAGAATTATAGGCTTAAATCTGTTGACATCTCAACACATCATGTAATTAATTGTTTCTATTTTGTCCTAAATGTTATTTCACATTCATGTATACGGTAGTCTTACCATAACTCCTCGTTGTCACATTCTTATCCTTCACTCAGGTCTTCCTCCTCCATGTCAAACTTTGATGAGTCGAGTTCCTCTTCTTCTGCCCTAAAAGCAGCTATCATATTGCTACCATTATCAGCAATGATGGTCAGAACTTTGTTTTCTGGTATATTCCACATTTCAAGGCACGATTCAGCTGTATGTGGATGACTAATCTCTTGTAAATTGAGCAATACATGCTCAGGTTTTTTTTTTGAATGGTGCAATATTAGTATGCATTTAGTGCAAGAAAAGATGCACGGAGTCCTTTGTTTATCCATATATCCAGTCCCATTGTAAGTTTCCTCTCAGCTTGCAATCTCTCATTGAATTTGCTTTTTTCATCTTTGTATAGCTGTTCAAAGAGATTATTGATTTTTGTTTTCTTTGGCACGATAAATCTTTTGTCCATCACTGACATCATTTCTACAAAGTCCGGATCTTCAATGGACCGTGTAGGCTGCCCGGTAGGACTAATCTAAATTGCAATGACTCCTTCTTTGATATGTTGCTCATTTGATTCTGGATGATATTTTGACGCTGAAACAAGGGAGCTTTGGATGGTTGTCTTTTGACCAGTAGTTGTCCTTTTCTCCATAGTTTTTTCCTGTGTCGTTATCATTTTTGGGATCTGAGAGGTTTAAAATATATATGAATGTTGCAGGCCAAAGGAGGGCCCAGGCGGGGACTTGAACCTCCAGACTACCGGGTAAGATTCATGCGCGCTGACCACATCGCCAAAGAGCCAGGCTCGTTGGCAAGGTAGCCAGGGCACGTACTTATTAGGAGACACTTCCAGTGAAAGGACCCTTCAACTGTCACATCTCTCCCCCTCTTTTGTGAGCGTGTCCTCACGCTCCATGCTTGACGCATGCTGCCATCCATTAGGATGCCCCAGATCCTGCCGATTACGCCAGAATGTAGCAGGCCGAAGGAGGGCCTCGGCGGGGACTTGAACCTCCAGACTCCCGGGTAAGAGTCACGCGCGCTGACCACATCACTAAAGAGCCAGGCTCGTTGGCAAGGTAGCCAGGGCACGTACTTATTAGGAGACACTTCCAGTGACAGGACCCTTCAACTGTCACATATATAAATTATATATAAATTAATCATAAATCGACTTGATGACCTGTCTGTACAGAGGCTTTACTGTAGGCTATCGTCAGAAAACGTTTTGCAATGACATAAAATAAAATAAAACCATGAACTTGATTTACTATTGGAAGCCAGTGTTATGTAAATCCATGTGGAACCGGTGGCACTGAGCATGCATTAACGGTGCCAGTGGGGCTTGTTACAGCCTTAGTCACCGGGGAGGTCCATATGGCACTGGTGTAGTGTTACGCAAATCCATGTGGAACCGGTGGCACTGAGATGGCACTTACACGGCACCAGTGGGGCTTGCTACGGCCTTAGTCACCGGGTAGGTCCACATGGTGTTGGTGGTATCTGATTGAAAAATTACGCAGCCCTGGTCGGATGGAATTTCAGGGCCTCTGTGCTGCAATAAGTGGATGAAGGATACAAGCTTTTGGTCGTTAAAATTGCTTAAATCCATGTGGAACCGGTGGCACTGAGATTGCACTTACACGGCACCGGTGGGGCTTGCTACAGCCTTAGTCACCGGGGAGGTCCATATGGTACTATTGTTTAGAAAATGAAAAGTGATCTAACAGCCTGGAATAAGTGTTGGGCCTCTGTGCTGCAGGAAGTGGATGGAGGGGTGTTGACTGTTTCCTGACCAGTCTGCTTATAACTTCTCACTTGGCACATGACCGAGGACGGTACTTTTATTATCATGCAGTAGTTATCCAGTGCCTCACATCCCTCTCTTCTGTGTCTCTTTCCGAGGATCTTTCCCTCCACTTCCCTGAGTCCTGGACCGTATGAGCCCTGTCCCTCACCATGAGCGCTGGCTGCTGCTGTCCTGCTGTCCTGGTCCGATCCGGTCCGGCCCTGGTCCAGTCCTGCACCATCCTCGACTTGCCACTTTCTGAAGCTACCGTTGCCACTGTTTAGATGGACTTAAATGGAACTCTTCTGTCGTTTCACTCCCTTTTTACTTTTTTGTTCTTAATTAGCTAGCCCGCGGAGGATGGGCTCCCCCACTATGGCCGGGTTCCTTCTGAGATTTCTTCCCACTGGGGAGTTTTTTCTCACCACTGTTGGAGGATTTTTCTCCCTACTGGGAGTTTTTTGCCTCATTTGCTGTAGTGGGGAATAGGCTGGGCACTGCCTTTTTATTTCTTTAAACTCTCACTGTAAAGCGTCTTTGTGACAGTCTCTGTGAAAAGCGCTATACAAAATAAATTGAATTGAATTTACTATAATCCTGGAATGCCTAATCGTTTTAGTGAATGTGCTGACATTTTTATTATCAAAAGCTGTAGAGATGGAAACTATCATTGTGAGAATAATGATCATGAATCATTTCCGAGAATACCACATTCGTTGCAGCCATGTTATTATAAAAGGTGACATATAAGTGAATTCTACTACTGTCAATTAAAAGACAAGCCAGACAATGTCTTTTCTTTTCTATTTGGCTTTGGTGTATGTTGTAATTCATGACACCTGACCTGAACTAAGTGCTCTTGAGTTCATTTTTTTTACGCCTGAATAAAGTTCTAGTTAGTTTGTGGCTCAATTTTATCTAGAGCTACCGGCTAACCCAAAAGCCTATTTATAGAGGTTGTAAGAGGTGTAAACTGGAGAACTAATTTTACGTGATCTAGAGTTCATTGAGTGAATAAATACAATCATGGTAACAGAAATAATGTCTGATAAGCTGCGGAACTAGGGAAGAAATGAGTCTTAAAAAGAAATCTTTAACTGAGTCACACTAGTTAATTCAATTTAGCCGGCTAACATTAGCAAAGACTAGCATTAGAAATGAGCGAGATTAATACTACTACTTGTGACTTGTTAATCAACCCACAAACAGAGTTTGGTTGACATCCACAATTAATGACCGTTAAAACATGATAATGCCATATCTACAACCCCAATTCCGAAATAGTTGGGACAAAGTGTAAATTGTGAGTATAATCAAAACACAGTGGTCCTCATTTATCAAACTTGCGTAGAATCTGGTGTAGATTCTGGTGTATATATCAGCATTCGCCAGGTGTCACGTCTGATTTACTACAAGTGTGTACGTTGCTGATTTCGGTTTAGAACTGGCGTGGCGTTGATAAATCTGGTGGCTGAAACCATCGTAATTTACATGACATGCCCCAATAAATTCATGCTCTGGGAAGCATAGTCCTGCCCACTTTACGACATGGACTCTCGAAAGACGGCAAAGAGGAAGGAACTTCACTGAGGAGGTAATATAATTTATCATGTCCAAGGTGGAGAAAAACAAAACAATTTTATTTGGAAGCCTTAAAAAGTGGCATAAAGGGAGCCCAGAAGGCTTCAGTTTGGAAAACTAGCTGCGAATAGAAGTGAAAAAGATGCCCAGAGAGGCTGCCCTAGTACGTGAGCGTACGTAGCAAGCCTCCACTAATCCCACAAACTGCAAACAGCTGTTTAGGATAAAGACAATAAATGACCTGAGAGGCTGCAACAGCACGCGAACGTACCTAGCAGGCCTCCATTAATCCCACTAACTGCAAACAGTTGTTTAGGACAAAGTCAATGAATGGCCAGAGAGGCTGCACCAGTATGCGAAGGTACCTAGCAGGCCTCCACTAATCCCACAGGCTGCGAACAGTCGTTTAGAGGACAAACAGGAAGTTAACCCTGCCTTTTATGCTGCAGGTTATTCCGCTTCCTGGGGTCATGGGCATGACTTTGTTGACATAAAACACGGTTCCGGTCAAGCTGATCTGTTTCATCCTTACTCTGACCATCACTACAGTCTAAAAAGGAATGAAATGCCTTTGTTCTGCCTATTTTCGAGACTATCCACCATTCTAACATTACCCATAATCGCTCGTGGCAAGAGCAGTTTCCGGTTCGCGGTGCACATCTCTTTACATTGCTGAATACTGGAAATCTTTGAGCTCATCCGGTAATTATCGTCCGTGATTAAACATTGCTCCTTGCATTATGAAGTTTCAAACAGACTTAGTCTGTGAGAAGACATTCTATTGCAAAAAATCTACTTTGAAAGAGTGCTCAAGGCAATATCAATGTGATAAAAACAGCGAAACACACACTGAACAAACATAACTCAGGTTAACTGTGCTGATTAACTGGCTGAGATGACATGGGTGTGCACTTTACAATGTGAGAATTGATTATTCGGTCTTTCATTGTCTTGAACTTGAAAGTAATACACATAATTACTCGCGGCAGGAGCAGTTCCAGGTTGAATGGCAAATTTGAGAATGATGGTGTCTGCAATAGGAGAGGGAAACCCCACAAGCAAAATCACTATGGGTCGCAAGAGACATTACACAAGTAGTTTTTATCTTCTTCATCTGAAGTACATACAATAAAATGATTGAAGTAATTGCTTCAGTTTTAAAATGATTAGCATTACTTTCAAGTTTACAATAAAAGATAGGATAATCGTTTCTCACTTGAATAACTCTCAACCTCGAATGCCAATTGCCTAATAGGCTGTCAATTTCAAGAAAATGCTATGTTAATAGTTAAGTATTACATTTGTTGACAAACAGCAACAGAGAAAATGACATATTTTCATGACAATAGTGAAACAGACGAGTAAGCTCATGTATACAAAAAAAAGGTTGTTAGGGAATCAAAGTGATCGCTATCATTGAAAAGTGTACACCCAGTATCGTCTCAGCCGGTTAATCAGCACAGTTAACCCGAGTTCTGAGTTCACAGTATGTGTTTTACTGTTTTTATCTCATCAATATTGCCTTGAAATCTCCATCAAAGTCAATATTTTTTCACACATTTTGTTGCTATAGAATAGAGTTTTCTCATACTTTGTCAGTTTGAAACTTCATAATGCAAGGAGCAATGTTTAATCACAGACGATGAGCTCGAAGATTTCCAGTATTCAGCAATGTGAAGCGATTATGGGTAATGTTGGAATGGTGAATAGTCTCGAAAATAGGCAGAACAAAGGCATTTCATTCATTTTTAGACCGTAGTGACGGTCAGAGTAAGAACAAAACAGATAAGCTTGACAGCTAAGCCCTTGCAGGCGTGCGTCTTGGCCCCGGTTCAGTATCTAGTTCTTATAATCAAAGACAGTTAACCGAGACTCCTCATCTCCCGTAGACCCCCATTGTAAGAAATTGGTCACACTTCTTGTGTCCTTTGTGAGCGCAGGCACAGAAGTGTTGCGGGCATTGTAGGCTATTTGCAGAATGAATGCTGTGGGTGGTGGAGTGTCCGAAGTCGAATGGTTTGGTTGGAGTTTACTGGTTAGTTGAGGATTTCTCTGTAGACAACATTGTCTGTGTATGTGCCTTGCTTGTCAGGAAACTGTCCATTGGCTTTTGACCCCAGTGACCTTGATTTCTCTGACGACCTACGGTTTCACCTCGTGACCTTGACCTTTGACGGAACGGACCTCTCGAGGTCATTTCTTGTGACGACCTACGTCCACATACCAACTTCTGTCCAGGGAGATGGGAGATGCGAAAAATTGACCTTTGACCCCAGTGACCTTGACCTTTCAAAAAACTAACCCCTCAAGGACAATTCCAGGGACAACCTACATAGACCCACCAAGTTTGGTGAAGATCCGTCTGAGGACCTCGGAGGAGTAGGGGAAAAAACAGACAGACAGACAAACGTTCCTCAAATTACAGTATGATTTCAGTGAGGCTCCCCGGTATAATAAAGGCTAAATTAAACAATACTGAAATTACTTATTTTAAATACATTTTTAATTACATATTTTACTGTAATTGGCATTAGCTATAACTTGAAGGGCATTGCATCAGCTAGTTTAAGACTATGAAGCTGGTATGTAGCCTAATACGACAGTTGTTAATTTATTCCTTACTTGTCTGAATTCTTCAGAAAAGAAAAGATGGATAGCTTGTTCCTATTATTGCAACCTATTGCTGAACAACGTTTCAGCATTTTTCACGTGGATGGCCAACGCAAGATAGGCTTCATATTTAATTTCTGTGCCTTATTTTGCAACTTGTTTAATATTTGATATTAATCCAGTACAAGATCATGGCGATCAAATATATTCCTTTTCCCCTTTAAAAACGATTAAAAACTAACGACAATAACAGTATTACTGTACATATAAACAAAAGCATTATTTCAGTTTGAAATTTTAATTTGTGGTTGCCCGCAGTCCATACTGTATTTTTGTATTGCCAGATGTTACGTGACCACTGCTGAGAGAGACACAGGTCTCGAACAAAGTTCATTTTCTCCTGATCTGTTGGTCTTAAAAATGCCATTGCAGCACCAGAATGTTTGGAAGATATGTGGCCTGTGAAGGCCGATGTTATTCATATCGTACTTATACGTGTGGCCAATGCTGAATTTTTTTTCATGGCCACACTTTGCACTTATACATGTGGCAAATGCTGATATCCCGTGGCCACAGCTTAAAAAATAAGTTTGGCCAAGAAAAAAATTTTAGCTTTGGACAAACTTAAAATAAGTGTGGGCAATGGAGCAATGTGCATCTTGGCCTCACTTATAAGTGAGCCTAACACGAATTTCGATCAATTTTTGTGCTTGGACGCACTTAAATAAGTTCAAATAGTCACTTCGGCCTGAGAAAAATAAGTCCAATATTTAATTCTGTGACAATCAGGCAAAATAATCGGTGATAATCTGTGCTCGAGTTCACTTTTCCCCATTGGAATCAATTCATTCAGGACCTGCCGCAAGTCTATCTAAAGGCATGGGGCACCTACGTGACTGATACCAAAAATTCCTCTGTGAGGAGTCTTCCTTCCTCTATCGTCTTTGCTATAATACATCCATTTCTTTAAACTTTTTTTTTATTGAAAGATATTGATTTACAAACAGTGAGGCACAGTACAATAACAGTAAAATTACAGTAAATTAGGCACAGTAATCAAGAATGGTAAGACCAAAAAAAAAAAACAATAATAACAGAGAAGGAAAAAATAAAATAAATAAATAAATAATATTAAAAGGAGCATCTGAGTAAAAGTGCACACAGTTGATCTAGGGGTCATCAAATATTTTGAGGTTTTCATAGGCTCTGTGCATACATTTAGCATGTTTTCCTTTCATTATTTTTAAGGCACTTAGATAATTGTCCACCAGGTCCTTTTTAAAAGACTGTGAATAGAGGTTAAACCTTTTTTCCATTTAGACGTGTGGATGAAGAATTTTGCCGAGAGTATAAGATTTAATGTTTAATGATGTTTAATACCAAGTCACAGTTCATGTCCTTGATTGATGCCAAACAATGTTTTCTCTGGTGAGAGGAGTGAGTAACAGGATTTTGGGTGGATAGCCAGTCTTGAAGGTCCTCCAAAAGAGCTCTTGAGTACATACAATTAACAAAATGATGATCTGTGGTTTCAATTTCATTGTCACAAAAGCTGCAGTTTGAAGCGAGATCAGGTAGACACCAGGAGCGAGGTGAAGGGGAATAAGGAATTTATTAACACAAAAGCAAACAGGCACGAGGGCCAACAAAAAACTTGGCCCAAAGGGTTGCATAAGACAAACTAAGGTGAGCTTCACAGAGCTAGAACTAAAGATCAAAAATGACAAAAACAAAAGCCACTGGAAACTCCAGGGAGATAACCATAAACAGAAAAGAACAATGATGCTAAGAATACAAACCGCTAAATACAAAACGACAAGAACAATGGCCATGAAAAGTAGACTAGAACATGGACTTGGCAAAGAAACTAGGAATGAAACTCGAGACACTGTCTGCCAGCCAACTTCCACCGCATCCAGATAAAGGCTAGGAAATCAAGGACACATGAGGGGCAACACCTGGAGAAGGAGAAACAAGAGGCATGGCAAGATCATGACAAGGACAAAGATTGGTTGACAAGACTTGCTCATTAAGAGAATGAGCGTGCTCAGCTTAAGTACCAATTAAGTATGCAGTTTGGAAGCAAGCATGAATGTTAAGAACAGAAAAGCACAGCAAGATCTTGAAATAGCAAAGCAGGAATCATGACAATAAACTCCCTGTCTAAATTAGTAATATTAGTTATGTGCCTATCTAAGAATTACACCCCCCAGTGAATGTTAGTAAATGTTAGTAACTTAAAAACAGTTAATTGTCAATTAAGCTTAGACAGCCCCGAATCAGCACAGCACAGAAGGAAGGGGGAAACACCAAAGCCAACCAGAGCTCTGAAATGTGCAACAACGAAGGCACGGGGCGGAACGCAGACAAGCGGTGGAGTGGCTTGGCAGACCTGGCATGAACAAAAACATGGAAAAGTAAAAACATGGACAATAAACATGAATTATGAAATGTAAAATCCTGAAACAATAAAACTGTTAAAAACTGTGACATGAACTATGAAGCTATGAAACTATGAACTTGAAACTGTTAAAACCATAAATGCTGTCCTGGCCAAAGGCCAGGACCCCAGAACACAACACAATTATTGTAGTCGACATTAAATCTCATTGTTAACAATTCATTGGATGGATTAATATTGGCCAGTATTCTAAAATGTACTCCTTTTGTCTTAGGGCTTGAAGGGTAAGTGATGTATTTGGTTCTTATTTCCTTAATTTCTGAGGTTGAGAACAGTTGAATAATGGAATCTCTGTTTGGGTGTATTGAAAATAGTACATTGTTTAAATGGTTACAGATCAGCTTATTTAAAGTTTCTTTTGCCATGAAATTGTGGCCATTTAGATGAAGAATATGGGTGGACACACAGACGGATGGACAAACCGATGCTGTGCATGTTGACAATACCCTACAGCCTCTTTCAGGGCTGAGGGATAATTATGCATTCTTGTCACTTACCTCAGAGTGGTTTGGTCACGATAAAGAGAACATTTTGGCAATAAGGGTGTCATTTTTCTATGCCATCAGAAAGGCAATAAAGAGTAGGGAGTATGGCGTATTACACAGTTAGGCATCATACAGATTATACAGTTGGGCAGACTATACAGAACGTCAGTTCAGGGTTTTGGAAAGATAAGGGAAAGACTGACTGAAGTTGGTGCGGAGACTCTCATCTCATAGTTACATTCGACTGTTAACTGCATGCTAATCATTCTGGAGGTGGTGGTGACAGAGCTGCACCCGAGGACCATTTCTCATCATTTGCTGTTCAGTTTCATTCTCCAGCCAGTCCGCAGCTCTTCAGCTGCTGAATTAGGCCTCAGCGACAGCCGCTCGGCCACACGACAAGCGCCAGCGGCCATAGGGGAATCCTAATCTATGAAAAACAGCCATCCGGGGCCAAATTGAAAGAATAATAGGCTTCTGACGTCAGGCATGAACCTCAATGTAAAAGGCTCAGCATCGATTTATCAAAAGTAATTCCCTGCTTTAAGCTTTGATGATTTTTTTCCCCTTGTTTAATGAAGAGCCGGGGGGCTAGTGGGATTGCTGAGATTTCCACTCCAGTGGGTTTCTCTTTGCCTGTCGTTCACTCGTCCAGGTGCAGTGTTAGGCAGGGCTCCCAACACTTTGTGCCTACTAACGGCGCAAACTTACACCAGGGGTGTACAGTGCAGGGGCCAGGGAGATAAAGGCCTGCTTTATCATTCTTCCTAAATCTGCATCTTTCATCTCTGTCTAACACACAAAGGTACACAGAGCTTATTCATGAAATCTGCCAACTTGAGGCACATGTGTGCAGACATTGTGTATTTGCGCGAGGAGCGGAATTGCCATATGGTCTTCGAGTGAGTATGTTTAGGCAGTATGGACAAGAATAATGGCTTAAAATCCAATGAAATACAGAAGTACATTATCACAGCAGATTCTTGGACCAGGCAATATTGATGAGAAAGACAGCTGAATGTTTTCTCTCACTGCCAGGGGAAATTATCAAAGCATAGAAACGTTTTTTGTGTGTTAAAGTGTGAAATGGATGGACCTGCTCCACAAAGTGTAATTTAATATTCCTCCACACGCATATAACGTGAATACTGTATGGATGCTGTATGGGGGTGTTCCTCTAATGTGCCAAGTGAGAGAACTCATCTGTGAAAAATGACAGGTAATGTAACAGCTGTTGATGTCAGAGGCTGCTGTTAATTGCATTGAGCACAGCTGATTTAAACACATCCACACCCATCTTGGTGTGATTAGGGAGAGCCAGGGCGCAGGTGCGTGTGGGCGTGTGCACTCTGTGTGTTCACATTTCAGAACCTTCTGCCTGGATTGCAGTCAGCTGACCTGAACACTTTCACATGCAGTTGGAAGCACAGATGAATTATGTGCAAATTAAGGTGAGGAGAAAACAAGAACACGATTCTCTCTCCCAAGGTTACCCTGTGAGAATGCAAGCGAGGAGGGATAGAGAGATGGGCATAAAGCCTATGGAGCAATTTTTGAGCGAAGAGCTTTACTCACAGACCATCGACAGAGATCTCCTCAACTGAATCTCTCCAGAATAAATCAGAATCCCAATTACAACTGGAGGCTTGAACCAGAACCTTTTCGGTTACCAGTCAAGCAACCTATCACTTGATAGGTTGCTCCGCCCTGTGGTAGCACATTTGCTACGTATTGCCAGAACACACACTTCCCAGAGGACCCTACCTCCCCTCCTGGCTGCCATGACAGTGATTTCATTCATTCTTATGCACAGTTTATGGCTTGAAATAACTTGTGCCAGCAGTAGCAGGAAAAATTCCATGATGGCACAGAGGAAGAGATCTCAGGAGAAACTAGACTCAAGAGGAGGGGACCTGTCCTCCTCTGGCCAGCTCAGGGTGCGAGGTTAATTAACCAATCAGTGCTCTTGTTGATAGACCTGAAATGTGGCCACAAATTATCCACTGTGAAGTCAGGAAGATATTATAAACTTTTCCGTGTTTCAACTGAGAAGTTCTAGTTTTTGACAAATCGGATTTATGATGCTTTAATTAATGTATACAACAACTTCTGGGCCTGCAAACCCTCTTTTTGACCAACTAAAGCCAGCCATACAGCCCATGACTAAAGCTATGTGGGCACCTACTCATCTAACGTCTCATTCAAAATTCATGAACATTAGTGTGGGGTTGGTCCTTGCTGTCATAGTTGTGTCCACTCTCCTGGAATGGCTTTCCAAAAGACTTTAGAACACTGCTGTGGAAATTTCCATTTCAGCCACAGAATTATGAACCAGTTCATGACTTAGTCTGAAGTATTGCAATGATTTACCTATCACAGGGGGGAAAAAAAACATAATTTAATAATAATAATAATAATAATAATAATATAATAATAAAAAGTTGTTATTATTATTAACAAGCATGAAATACTCAGATCCCCCACCACAAAATGGTTGATATCCGACCTACAAACAAAACACGGTGGAGGGATGGTCAGACTGACAGATGGATGGATAGAAGTATGAAAAAGCATATCTATGCAATAACATGTAGCCATTTCAGTCAGGGCACTCTCGTCACATTTAGCCATTTATTGCAGGATGACCTGCATTTGAGTTTGGCCTGCATCTGATCGAGTTATGCTCTGTAACAATCTGAGCCAGCATGACACAGACAGTCCCTGAAATCACAAGCTCCCCAGCAGAGCCTGAGATCCTTTTAAATCTTGTATAAGTTTAAGTTATTGAATGTGAAATGAACAAGAGCTGCTTAAGATGAGCAATGAAATCATAAAGGAGGAGGCTGGGTAGGAAGAGGGAGATGAGAAACACATTTCTTAGTAACCCCAGTACGAACGGTGTTGAGGGCACGGCGGCAGAGAAATGAAGGAATGCTGCCTTGGTTATAAAAGCTCACCAATTAGGTTGGAGGAGCTAAAGTTAAGAATGATTGGACAGAAACAGGCTTGCGACCAACTTGACTACTGTGCCTGACTGAACTTATGCCTAAAGCTCCATTATATAAATTTGATTGAGAAATATTGAACGGTTTAAGAGTTCTGATCTGGGAAAGAATAGAACTCTTCAGACTCATTTCTGGCCTGGAAACAAAATGCCGACGCGAGACAGTCAGACAGACAGGGGACTGGACGGAAGTATGAAAATTCACATCTAATAAATAAGATATATCCATATATTCAATGTCACTGAGAAATATTGAACAGTTTAGCAGATATGGCCTGAAAAATAAGCCTGACCAAGGGACAGACAGCTAGACAGAGAGAAAGATGGACAGATAAGTGGGAGTAAAACACACACTCTGATTACCCTATCCACTTTGTGGTGGGCGATAATTGCTGCAGAAATTATGATGCTGGGTTATGAATTTGCACCAAAGTGATTATAACCTTATGTTTGACTGACCCATGACTTTCCAACCATCCAGTGCTCCACAGCAAAATGTTTTAAGCTATGGAGAAACTTAAAATTTGAATGGAGTCTGCAGAGAACAGCAGAACTAGCATCGCTCTGAACTAACAATAGAGTTTTACTTCTGTCTTATGATAAAGTCTGTCCCGAGGAGCCAAGTAGTTCATCAGGCTGGCGCTTATCTCCAATCAGTTTATCATGAAGTGACTAGGAGTCTTAGTACTCTCCCTGGATGGGATGGTAGTCCATCGCAGGTAACCACACAGCATTTAGTCAGGTTTTAGCAGTACTTTAAGTGGAAAAAAAGAAGTGCCGGTACTCCCCCTTTTCAACTGTTGGCAGGTAAATTAAGTTGGCGGTGGGTGGTCGGTACCAGCAGATCATTAAGTGTAACATTAAAATACTAGAACATGATGCTGATTTTAAGAAAAATTGTTTTAAAACTCCACTAAGAGTTTTAACAAGTATTTTCTCGTTAAAATTCACCCATGAATTATCTCCCGACAAAATACGTCCAATTGAAAAGAGATGTTGCCCAACACTGCGTGCACAATGACACAGTTCTCTTTGGTTTTTGGGTGAGGCATGATATAGCCTAGAGTGAAGAGCTTGTCTGAGAAGATCTTACAATGGTTAAGTCCACCAACCTCCTCGAGAACTTCGCCAACTGCCAATTCCAGATGATGATTTGAGCAGTGCCAGATGAACAGGTCTGGAAATCTGCTCCAAGGTTGTGCAGCAACTCTTCTGACCGACATTACTGATGCTCCATCACATACAAATGCCACAAAACACTTACCCAAGAAGCAGTCATCAAAGCCATTTTTATGAAGACATGCCAGCAGTTTCTCTGTTATATCATTTGCTGTGGTCCCATCCAACTCAAGCAGGTCAAAAAATATTGTGTCTGGCTCTGCATTGGCAATAGCTGACCACAAACACACCACCAACACAGACTTTCCACTGATTGTGGTGGATTCATCAATCAACGCACAGTATTTTCGTCTGTTTTTGACTGTCATCAGCCACTTTATTTTTGTTGTTGTTGTAATTATGCTAGCTAGCTAATAGTTGAAGAACCCAATATGGCGTTCAGTGCACCACACTTTCCAGTTTTCCATATTATCCAACATTCAGATCTGACCGAGCAATCTGATTGGTCAATTAGACTTTTAGAATGTGCTCAAATGAAAAATACCTCATCACTGAATATTATTACTCCGCCTATCTTAAGTGCCTAGGCCGTTGAATTAACTAATTTGTCAATTTCTTTGAATTTGTGCTTTGAAATGAACATTTACTAAATCAACAGATCTGTGAAAACTGCTTATTTCAGAGGTAAATTGATAATAGTCTGAAAAGGTGATTAGCGAAAGCCCCCGAAAGGTGGGGTTGAAATTATGTAACTCTGTTCAACCTTAATGTTGCTGGTTACTTTTGCTGCTTGGCCACATTAATCGGAGCTAACGTTAATTCTTGTCATTCTTGTCATTCTTCTGATGCGGCCAGGCGCCGAGTTCGTTAGCATCACCGAAGTGACAAGAATGACGGTCAAGCACACCCTCGATAGTAATAATTGTTGTGATTCTGCCCTTTCGTGTGTTGTCCTGTGCTCATTTGTGCTTGTGATTTACTTTCGTTTCTTTTATTTCCAGCTCTCAGCTCAGCCGTCTGACAATCGCTCCCAATCCGTTTCCAGGGGTGTCGCGTGACTGCTTTCAGCATGCCTGCGTCTCGTCATCCAATCACGTTTCCACTTTCGGTTTGGCTTTGGTATTTCATTCATTGCTTCCAGCTGTGTTTAATTCTGGGTCTCGCGAAACTCTGAGTGAATGCGCTCTCTGATAGGATATTACTAACACGTACTAACCAGTACTTATTTAAGGGTGATTGTAAATAATTTGTCACGTAGTATTAACCCTGATTAACTTATTTAGCGAGCGTGTGCGTCTCTGGCTACTCTGCATTCAATCTGAGCTCCCTGTTTAACTATATTTAAAACTGTGCTTTTCCTTTCGCTTTTCTTGTGGTACTTTTTACTTGTCACGTTTAGATTGCCTTAATCCAGTGGTTCTCAAATTCGGTCCTGGCTCCCCCCCTGTGTATGCTGGTTTTTGTTCCAGCCACAACTGTGTTTCTGTTTCAGTTCTTGATTGCATTCCGAGTCCCCGCCTCCTCTCAGGATTATAAATGTTCCTGTTTTCCATGCCATTGTCAGACGGATCCTCCGTATAGCTACATGGTGAAATCTCAGCTCCTCGTGCCTTCTGAGTGTCTCCCATGTATGGTTCCTGAGCCTTTCTGTTTGCTGCGCTTCAGTCTTGTCTGCCCCGTGTATAAGTCTCCCAGTGTGTCCGTCAATTTAGTTAGGTTCAGTTTTTGTTTTCTTAGTTTATCCTCTCGTGGAAGGTGTATTTCTGTTTCCCCCTGCCTTTGGCAGAGTACCTTAGTTCTCCCCATTTGTTCAGTGCTTGTGCACGGTGTTTCGTTTCTGGCGTGTCTGCCATTTTTCCCTTTGTGTTTATTGTTTAATAAACACTTCTGCATCCTGCACCTGGTGTTCCTCTGAGCTCTTTACGCCAGAATGTAGCAGACCGAAGGAGGGCCCGGGGCGGGGACTTGAACCTCCAGGCTCCCGGGTAAGAGTCATGCGCGCTGACCACGTCGCCAAAGAGCCTGGCTCATTGGCGACGTGGTCAGCGTGTTTGACTCTTACAATAATGCGATTATAAATTTTATTTTGGTGGTAATAATTGTAATTGTATAATCTAAATTCATTCATACTATGGGCATTTCGCTCTCAAAATATTAAACTTTTTTGCGAGTATTCTCTCCATTTCCGTGGAAATGCATGAAATCTGACGTTAACTAGCCCTTGTGAGCCAGCCAATTTGGGCTTATGTTTTCTAGACATAATGATTTCCCAAAACTGAATAAATACCGCACATAGCAACACAAAACTGCTTTGCTAGTTCAATCATGTGGTAATTAGAATATCCGCTCAAAAGTGTGTTTGGTTTTTTTTTTTTTTTTTTCATGGACTGGTAGTTATACTTCTGCCAACATCAGTCATTTATAAGCTAACAGGTGCCGTGACAACGACTCGGCTCATCTTTATTGAACAAACTTATATTAACGGTTATATTTAAATATAGGCAACGGCTTTCCAGTGTCAACGCCAGAACAAAAAACTAGCTTTTAATAAACTCACCTGCAGATGCTTCATTTCAGATGGTGGTGTGTCACTCCAGTGAATATAATGGAGAAATCTGAGCCATTTTCTTTTAAATTAAAGGGTCTGGTGCTGTATTTTCAACACATATATAACTGGAATGCATATAAGAATCAATGGGTTATTTTGCATGACACCATTCGATGATAAAGTTATTGGGAATGTTTTACTCATCACACTCAACGTTAGCACGGCCAATTGGTTGTATTCAGTAATGATGATGAATGGCCTACAAACACCATGAATGAGTTATTTGTCGAAAGGACTTGACATAACGTAATGTCGATGGATGAACAGTAAACTCATCTGTTCTGTTCTCTAGCCAGCTGGCATTGGTTTATGTATTTGGTTGTGGGTATGGATTAATATCGATTCCATGAAAGTTAATCATTTTAAATATCATCTGGCATGCTATTATTATTATCCCCCCGGCAGAAATGCGGGGGCATATAGCTATCGCTCTGTCCGTCCGTCTGTAAACATGAGTTTGTCCGGGCCATATCTCGGAAACTATATGTGCTAGCTTCACCAAACTTGACACACATGTCAATCATGGTGTATAGATGTGCCTTTTAAAGGTTTTTACACAACCTACAGCTGGGGGTATCTGCCATTGCCAGATGGCTCTTGTTGAACTCAGCTATGCTTGCCATTGCATGGCGAACATGCAGGTAAACATTTGAAAGTAGTTATAATTTCAGAGATGATCAAATTCCATGTGTTGGCAAGTAGCTAGCTAGCATGATTACAAACACCCCCACCAAATTAGCTAGGTAGCTAAAACCTGTCTCTCCGCAGCAAAACCCATCCACAATGAGTCCGTTCTGCGGCCGAAATTGCTTGCTACTTGCCATTGATCATTCGCGATGAGACTGCCACATATCACGAGGCTCGCTCAAAAAATGTTTGAAAGACATGCCACTTAAGATCTCCTTGCGAGTGAACGTCTTGCGAGTAAAGGGACAGGCATGCGGCGCGTACTAGTGCACAGTGGGTAATTTAGTATAGCCATAGGATCATGAATCGCCAAAAGAGAAATGGAGCAGGACAGGGTACTACGAGCTCGTGTGAAGTCCCAGTCCGCTGTTAAAAGTCCCAGTACTACGGAGGCTAAAATCTAGAAGTGCAGGAACTCCGTAACGGTGCGTACCGGCCCACTTAAAGCACTGGGTTTTAGTCAATTTGCTATTACCCAATTGTACACCTTGATGGAGTAAGGCACAATAGGAGTGAAGTGTTTTGCCCAAGAACAGAAGTTCAAATCTGTGGCCGTGGCCAGAACTCATTTAACCTCTGTGCCACCGTTTGCTAGGTTGTTTCTCTCCACATGGTGGTGCTGTCTTTACGTCCTTTGAGAAAAGACAAAAACACTCATATAAGATAGACTGTTGAAGACGTCAGCACCAATTGGTAAGAGCAGACATCTCATAAAAATATTTAACATTTTAGCTTTGAGAAAGTGTCTCTGGCCATAAGCATGTAGGAGTAATGGGACACCAAAAAAAGTATGGAGGAAAATAAATAAATAAATAAATAAAATTAGCTGAAGGGTGACTCTGGAGAAAACTCAGAAACAAGGCCGAAAACTTTGGCGTTGGTCCCATGTCTCTATCATTTTTCTGAGGCCAGATTTTGGAAAAAATGTTTTTGACCTTTCTGATGACCTTGACCTCCGACCTTGATGTTCCACATCTACCCTGAACATATGGCTTCTTCAGGTCGAAGTCTCAAATTTTTAATGCTAGAGTGAAACAGACAAGACAGACAAACATGACAATCAACATACTTCTAAATCAATAAATAAATTGCAGCAAACACAATAAAAAAAAAAAATAGCGAGTAAACACAAGCACACAAATAATAAAAATAATGGCAATAATCAACATTGATTTGCCTTGGGGCAACCAATAATCATCATCGTCTTCGTCGTCATCACAACAAATATAATCATGATTGTAGTTGTCATCTCCATCGCAGGCAAGTGATTTTATTGCACTATGAACAAAGACTGGAGGGCTGAACTAAGTGGCATTGTCAGGAAAGTGGGTCTGGTGTAATTTGGGACTGTGCTGTCTCTCGCCTACTGCACCCCCGGCAGTCTGTTCATGCTCAGCTTTGGTAATTATGTTTTCCTTCTCTCGAAAGAGATGACTGAACAAACAAAGTACAAACCGGCCTCACCTTAGCTTCGATCACGTCTGATGGTTTGCACAAAACGTGTGCCTGTGCATTGCAAGCCGTGAGGTCCGCATATCTATTTCTTCTTACTCGCTGCGTTTCCCGACATCGGCCCCGGGGGCAGCAACAGAAATGCTCAGTGGAAATATGATGGAGTGGAAGGCTCTCTGAATGGAAAAAACAGTCAGTTGGGCCAGGAGAGACTGACCTGTCATGTTTTTGCACCGTGTGTAATTGGGAAGATTGAAAGGGGATAGCCTATATCTTGCAAACAATACATCTAGGGTGACCAGGTGTTCCCACTTCATGTTGTAGCCTATCTCGCAGCATTTTTATCTCTTATCCTGCGTTCCGCATATTCAGATTTGGTCCCACAATTTTACATTATTGTCTCCCAACACTGAAAATCAGGCTGTTAGTTATAATAGCGGTAAGGGGCTCAGGTGTAATGTGGCAAAGCTATGTTTATTTAAATGACATTTTCTGTTGAAACGTGTACATTAAAAATAGACTGAAACACGATTATCAGTCACTGTTTTTAAGTGAAACTAATTCTGAAAAGTAATTACTAAAATTTAGAAAATATTCATTAACTCTTCAACAGAATGGGAAATTGAAAGCAGCTGACCAACTACCGCACAACGGCTACATCAGACTTTTGAAGTGTGGCTGACATTAAGATGATAACTTGGCAAAATACGCTTGTCATTCTAACTAACAAGCCTGATGTGCAAACTGCCTTATTGTCTATCCAGCAGTGAATAAAAATGAACTCCTGTGACAGAAAAAAATAATTTTCCTTTGTTGCTACTAATTCAGCTATAATAGGGCAAAAGTATCTCAATTTAATAGTGAAAAAAGCAGTTTTCTGAAGCAAAAATTCAACATTGGTATTGATACTATATCATTCTACACTCAACAAAAATATGAATGCAACATTTTTGTTTTTGCTCCCATTTGTCATGAGATGGACTCAACGATCTAAAATTCATTCCAGATACACAATATTACCATTTCTCTCAAACATTGTTCACAAATCTGTCTAAATGTGTGATAGTGAGCAGTTTTGCTTTGCTGAGACAATCCATCCCACCTCACAGGTGTGCCACATCAAGATGCTCATCAGACACCATGATTAGTGCACAGGTGTACCTTATACTGCCCACAATAAAAGGCCACACTGAAATGTGCAGTTTTGTCTCACAGCAAAATGCTACAGATGGCGCAAGCATTGAGGGAGCGTGCAATTGGCATGCTGACAGCAGGAATGACATCAGATCTGTTGCTCGGGCATTGAATGTTCATTTCTCCACCATAAGCCGTCTCCAAAGGCGTTTCAGAGACTATGGCAGTACATCCAACCGGCCTCACAACCGCAGACCACGTGTAACCACACCAGCCCAGGACCTCCACATCCAGCAGGTTCACCTTCAAGATCGTCTGAGACCAGCTACTCAGATAGCTGCTGAAACAATTGATTTGCATAACCAAGGAATTTCTGCACAAACTGTCAGAAACCGTCTCAGGGAAGCTCAACTGCATGCTCGTCGTCCTCATCGGGGTCTTAACCTGACTCCAGCTCGTCGCCGTAACAGACTTGAGTGGGCAAATGCTCACATTCGATGGCGTCTGGCTTGTTGGACAGGTGTTCTCTACACGGATGAATCTCGGTTTACATTGTTCAGGGCAGATGGCAGACAGCGTGTGTGGCTTCGTGTGGGTGAGCGCTTTGCTGATGTCAATGTTGTGGATCGAGTGGCCCATGGTGGTGGTGGGGTTATGGTATGGGCAGGCATCTGTTATGGACGAAGAACACAGGTGCATTTTATTGATGGCATTTTGAATGCACAGAGATACCGTGATGAGATCCTGAGGCCCATTGTTGTGCCATACATCCAGGAACATCACCTCATGTTTCAGCAAGATAATGCATGGCCCCATGTTGCAAAGATCTGTACACAATTCTTGGAAGCTGAAAATGTCCCAGTTCTTGCATGGCCAGCATATTCACCGGACATGTCACCCATTGAGCATGTTTGGGATGTGCTTGACCGGCGTATACGACAGCGCGTACCAGTTCCCACCAATATCCAGCAACTTCGCACAGCCATTGAAGAGGAGTGGACCAACATCCCACAGGCCACAATTGACAATCTGATAAACACTATGCGAAGAAGATGTGTTGCACTGCATGAGGCAAATGGTGGTCACACCAGATACTGACTGGTTCTGAGTCCCCAGACCCACAATAAAGCAAAAACTGCACATTTCAGAGTGGCCTTTTATTGTAGTCAGTCTAAGGTACACCTGTGCACTAATCATGGTGTCTGATGAGCATCTTGATGTGGCACACCTGTGAGGTGGGATGGCTTGTCTCAGCAAAGCAAAAGTGCTCACTATCACACATTTAGACAGATTTGTGAACAATGTTAAAGAGAAATGGTAATATTGTGTATCTGGAATGAATTTTAGATCTTTGAATCCATCTCATGACAAATGGGAGCAAAAACAAAAGTGTTGCGTTTATATTTTTGTTGAGTGTACAATCAATTATTATCATAAGATATAAAAAACATGTGATTCCCTGCTACTGAATTACATGTAGATTCATCTCACAACAAATTCTTACAACGTCACGTAATCTCTAAATGTTATCCATTGTCTCTAATGGTTACTGGTGACTTTTGATGCCCATGTGCGCCAATGTGATAAACCCATGTTAAATTCTGCTAGAAAATCATAAATTCATATTGAACCTCATGTGACAGAAGTTGATTTGTGTTAAACATTTGATTATTTTGTGATTTGACTGTGCGTAATTTTGCGGGTTCTGGCAGCATGGCGAGCCACTTGGATGGCTCCCTTATAAGCGCTGCTCAAAATAATCATTACCTGTCCTCTTCCCTCCCTCAAGGACGTAGCAGAGACTTGATACCTTTCCAGAGCCAGGAACATTGTTTTTTTTTTTTTTTGTGATCAACATTTCATTGATTTTCAAAAAAAAAGGGGCAGGGGTGGCAACGGTTACAAATCAAAATTATTCAAAACATCTACATGCTTACTATACCATTCCAGGGTATATTAAGGCAGCAAGGCATCAAAAAATAAATATATATATATATATATATATTTATTTATTTATATATAGTACAAATATACATGTGGCCATATTCAAAGGAAAAAATGATGGAAAAAAAAACACAACACGAGTAAGGCATTCATTCTACGGGAGACTATCGAAGGTCATGGATCTTACACAGAAGACGTTCCGAAATTCTCAAAGTAGGCAAATTAGCCTTATTAAATCTGGCAGTAATTTATTCCATACTCACAATGTCATCCAAACAGCTTATCCAGAACTTCTGAGGTAATATCTCAGGACTAATCCATAGTTGTAAAATGACTTTCTTAGAGGCCATGAAACCTGTCATCAACATTTTCCGTTGGATCATACTATATCCAAGATCAGAGTCATTATTTAATAAACACAGCTGTGGTGTTTTTGGAACAGTAATGCTAACCAATTTAGATAATTAATTCACAACAAAGGTCTTCAGATCTGCAATTTTGGGGCATTCCCAAAACATATGAATAAATATACCAGAACAAACATTACAGATATTACAATTGTAACTGGGAATCCTGTTCATCCAAAATCTCCTATACGGAGTTACATACGCTCTGTGGATGGTTTTGAAGTGAATCAGCTGGTTAGCCAGATTTTTGGAAGTATGTGATAAATTGAACCAAACGGTGTCCCATTCTAGATCTTGATTTAATGAGGACAGTTCCCTATCCCATAATTTTTCTAGAGAAAACGTCTGAGCAGAATTATTTATAAGAGCTTTATAAATGTAAGAGAGTCTACCTCGAAGACTTTTACATGGTTTGACCCACTCAAGCATTGGGGACCGCTGGCAGACAGTCCCACAGCACACCATATGCTTTGAGAGAAGAGCGTAGTTGTAGATAAACAAAATATGAGGATGCCAGCAAATATCTCCAAATGTATTGATGCCCAGAGAGGACCACAATGGACTGTGAAACAGCTTGGCACCAATCAGAAATTAAAAATTATGCCAAAGAGGGGCTCGTGCATTAATTTTGGATGGTCCACCTATGTATTTCTCAGCCTGTTTCCAAATATTTAGGGAGTTTAGTATTATACATCCAACTTTCAGGTTATGACCAAGACCAGAGAATAGAAAATCTTGCTGTCTATGGGGCTTTACAATTGCGTCTTCAATACATCTCCAAGGTTCTTTGGACTGTAAAGCTAACCAAGTATACAAAGCTCTTATTTGAAAATTCCCAATGGTAAAATTGGAAATTCGGTAAGGAAAGACCACCAAGTGATTTAGTTTGCTGTAAGGTAGCTAGCTTTATTCTTGGAAGCTTACCATTCCGAATAAATTTAGATATCAATTAGTAAATGTCCTTACAGTAATTGAGCGGGGGTGATAGAGGAATCATAAAAAATAAAAAGTTAATTCGGGGCAGGATGTTCATTTTCACAATATTGACTCTTGCTTGAAGAGATAATTGTAATACATTCCATCTTTGAATATCAGAAAATATTTTTTGCAAAACCTTGACAAAATTTTCTTTTACAATCCTTGTAGTGGCTGCATGTACATGGATACCTAGATAAGTGAAAGATTCTTTAACAGGGACCGATAAGGGAATATTACTAGATTGTGCAGAACTGTTGAGTGGCATCAAAATAGATTTGTTCCAATGCATTTTATAACTTGATAAATGACAAAATTTATCAAATAGCTTTAAAACTTGGGGAAATGAAGATTCAATTTTTGATAAATACAAAAGAATATTGTACGAACCCCAGCAAGCTCTTAACGCCAAGAATATTATCAAATTACCTGGATATCTAACTATAACCCGGCTTGGTTTCATACTTGGTGGCTTGCCTTTCATACAGTTTCATACAGAGCTTTTTAGTTCCCTTTGTTCTCTATTCTGACTGCATTACCGCATAAACGCATTGCCAAGCTTGAGTATTAACGCGAACCGGGATTTTTGTCTTTTTTGCATTTTATTATTACCGAAGGGCTCTTCTGATTTAAAACATTGTAAATTACCCAATCTTTGTATTTTCCTCTGGTTGCTGTGCCTTTATCAGCTGATTAAAGTTGAACTGCTTGTTTGAGTGCTTAGGACAGCTTGTTGGGGGAGGTACCGTGTTAAGTTCGCTTACGTAGTAAATGATTTGTTTATTCTGTCTGTTTTAATTAAAGGGAACTGGGGCTTTACTCTTTTCTCAGTTACCTGTGGTTGTATTTGCGGCTAGCTAGCTAGATAAGTACTGTTTGCATTTTTGGCTGGGGATCTGAGATTTAGTATTTGGTTAGTAGGGCAGCAGTCAGTTGATTAGTACATTCGGTTAGGTTTGAATTTAAATAGTAAGTTTTACCGGAGTGCTCCGCCTCCTCCCCTCCTCCAGTTTCTCTTGGGCGTTGTAGCCAGTCTGTTTTATCTGGGTTCTCAGCTAAGCCCTGTGATATTTTTAGGTTAGCATATTAATAGTACTGGGACTAGATAAACTCAAGTCGGCTTATTAGGAGAACTTATTATCCATAGAATTTGGCTCAATTTAGTATTTTATTTCTGTTATCTGAAACTAAGGCCCCGTGAAAAGAGGCTCATAATCCATTTACTTAGTTTACCCACGGTTTCTCTTGTGACTGCTGCTTAGGGCTTCTCAGGTTAATGAATTAATAAATTGTGGTTCCTCAGCTTCTGTCTCGGCATTAGTAATTTTCTTTCATCTAGGGTGAGCAAGGTCAATCTATGTGACGGTTACTGGATGATCGCACTTTTGGAAAGAGATTTCCAGAGTGGGTTTGTCTGCCAATTAGCAGTGCCAGCTAATTGAGCATCTGGAGAGAAAAATCCTTGATCTTCACTGCCAGTTGGCGGCACAACATAGTTTGCAATCAGTAGAGTTCCTAGAGGAACTAAGTAGTATGTTGTTTAGGGAAATGGTCTTTACACCAAAGCAGGGTGGTACAGGGATCCCAGAGCAGGCAGGGAGAGAGAGTTGGGTGACTGTAGGTCGACAGCGCAGGAAAGGGTGTGCACACCGTACAGCAACAGCTCCTCCAGTGGTTGAGGTGTCCAACCGATTCCGGCCCTTGCAGAAACTCGAATTGGCCCCTGACCCTGAGCGTGAAGGGACTGATGAGCAGCAGGGAACCCTGTTGGCCTTTACCCCTCAGAAAAGAGAGATGGTGATAGTGGGGGACTCAATACTTTGAGGAATAGATAGCTTAGTCTGTTCGTGCGACAAGGAGTCTCATATGGTGTGTTGCCTGCCTGGTGCCCAGGTAGGAGACCTCCTGGAGCATGCGGACAAGCTCCTGGCCAGAGCGGGGAGGGATCCAGTTGTCATTGTCCATGTTGGGACAAATGACATAGGTAAGGATAGGTTTGAGGTTCTGCAAGACAAATTTGTGGAATTACCTGGGAAACTTAGGAGCAGATCCTCGACGGCGGTGTTCTCCGGGATTCTACCGGTACCACGTGCAAGCAGAGGAAAGCAGAATTTTATTGGGAGAATGGTCGGCGGTGGAGGAGACAGAGGGGGATGGAAGCTTCTTTTCCAAAAATATATTTTTATTTTTTCTATTTTCAAAAACTTTTCTTAAAACGTGCAAATATTTCCAGTGCTCAAAAATATACCCAAAATGCAAACAAAAACTAAGCAAAACAATAACTATAGAAAATACAAAAATAAAGAGGCTTAAAAGTTGCCAGGCTAAATCAATACAATAGTACTAAAGACCCTGCACAAACTTCTACACAGCCACGACTTAGTATCTTTCTCAATCATGCGGAAACTAAACCCCTTGTCTGGGGCCTACTACAGGGCTTGTATACCTGTAGTCCCTCCCACAGATTAAACCAATTACCAAAATTATTTATCAGCTAAATAATACATTTCTAAATTCAAAATAACAACTGAGAAGAGCATACATCAAATGCATAAACGTCCACAGTAAATTTCCAACAACCAAAAACCATCCAGTGCATAGTAAAATACATGTTTACCCCAGAACAGTAAAACACCCCCGCTAAAATAGATTGTGCTGTCAGCCCCCGTGAAACCCCTCCATATATACAAACATGGAATAGTCCATCGGTTCCGCAAAACCAGGAAGTATGTCATGTTGATGAGTTACTGAAATACTGATGCTTTTGATAAATGACAGAAATAAATAAACCTTGATGTTTTAAACAGCCATAGTGTAGGTGTGATTCTTTGAGAATGTTGGGCAATTTTAAACAGATGGGAGATAATACTGTGCGGCAATATGAAGCGCATTGTAAATGCGAGTGGAAACAATTGTTACATAAATGCCGGTTGGCCATTCCGTGCATGTCCGCTACAATGTAATCCAATGAGAGGCTATGGCAAAAGGTGGCGTGTGAAATGCTTAAAACCAAGTTAAACCAAGACAGAAAACGGTATGGGAATGAAATGCACAGCTGAAGGTCAGCCATGATGTTCAAATGTTGCCGGCAAATAGCTGCCTATGCGCTTGCTTGAATGAATGCGTGTGTGGGCTTGTGTGTGTGCGTAAGTGGCACGGCTCACTCCGTGACAATAATAAAGGAGGTTATAAGCTCTATAGGAAGGATAGATGTAATAGGCGAGGAGGGGGTGTAGCAGTCTATGTGAACGAGAACATAAATGTACAGGAAATTCCCGAAATTGAACTTGAAATTGAAATTGATGTTTCATGAGAAGTTAAAAAGGTGTATTCAAAAACAAAAATTTTCAATTTTAGGCGAGCAAACTTTGACAGGATGCGCTCATATGTAAGTGAAATAAAATGGGAGACACTTCTGGACTGTGAGATGTGGGAAAGATTTAAGGGGGTTTTATTTGAATCACAATGCAAATTCATTCCAAAGGTGTCCAAAAGTAAGCTGAAAAAGCAGAATCCTCGGTGGGTGACCACAAGTATTCATAGAATTTTGAGGAAAAAGAGGAATCTTTATAAAGACCCTCAGAGTGGGTCTTTATTCGGCCAGAGGGCATGTTAAATGCTCAAGATTATTTAGCAGAAATTGAGGTTAGGGATAACGAAGTATAAGACAACTTGCATAAACTAAAGGCAAATAAGGAGGCGGGTCCTAATGGCTTATATCCTAGAGTGCTCAGGGAATTTGGTTAGATCATCTTTAAGCTGCTATCCGCCATCTTCAGACGGTCTTTAGAAACTGGAGAAATAAGAAATGACTGGAAACAGGGCAATATAATGCCAATATATAAGAAAGGGGACCGTACCAAGCTAGGAAATTACAGGCCAGTCAGTTTAACTTGCACTGCCTGCAAAATATTGGAATCTATCATAAAAAATGAGCTGGGCTGATTTCTTGAATGTAACAGTGTCTTGAGGGATAGCCTTCATGGTTTCCGTAAGGGAGGGTCATGCCTGACAAACCTCCTGGAATTTTTTGAAGAGGCCACCAAGACTTATGACCAGAGCAGGGCTTATTCAATTCAATTCAATTCAATTCAATTGTTTACTTCAAACTCGAAGTTCATTGTATGGTTCAAAAATACAATACAAATAACTATAATGATAATAATAATAATAATAATATGATACAGTGACTAGATCAGTATAAAATAATTCGCCACCACTTCCAGATGTTGGAATGTAGCGGGGTTGATGAATTAACAAGTGCAACAATAAAACAATTTGAACACGATTGGAGTCGCCTGATAAAATTATACACATTTTTACACAACAGTTCACCAAAAGACGGAATATTGACTAAGACAAACATATCACTTGCACTCGCTCGCCTAGGAACACCTAACAATCTCCGCAAAGAGTTATTATACGCAACACGTAACTTATTATGAACAGTAACATTGGTGCTAAACCACAACGGTGAGCAATACATGAATGTACAATAAGTTTTAAATAACATACATTTCACATCTGGTGAACACCTCTTGAAAGTTCTAATCAGTAAATTAGTCTGAGCATACATTTTCCTGATCTGCCTACTACAATCAGCATTGGTTTTGTGACATCCAAACCAGACGCCCAGGTACTTTGCCTTCTCAACAAATTCTAATGGATTTCCACAGAGCAACATAACTGGGTCAGAGGTTTTCACACCTCTGGGCTTAAAAGACATACACATGGACTTCTTGGCATTGAACAAAATGTCATTTTCAGAACCATAAGCTTCACAAACTGATAGAAGTTGCTGCATCGCTGCAGTGCTAAGACTCAACAAAGATCATCGGCATAGAAAATGTGGTTCAGTTGAATATCATGCAATAGACCACCAAGTTTGTTATCATTCAACAAAGTAGACAGATCGTTAACACACACATTGAACAACAACGGCAAGAGAATACCACCTTGTTACACCATTGGTAACAGAGAACTTCGAAGATATAACATTTCCCCACCTAACAAATATCGTTTGACTTCTGTACCAGTATGACAAAATACCAACAATATAAATAGGAACACCTCGATCAATAAGTTTCCTAAACTGTGACCAATGATTGATCTTGTCAAATGCCTTACTAGCATCAAGAAATGTAACATATACACTAGTAGAGCGACTCCTAAAATAATCTATAAATTCTTGCAGTAGGTAAGCGGCCTTATCTGTGGAATGAGCAGGTTTAAAACCAAACTGGTTGTCATTAGTCCACAAGTAATCCTCAATCCCGTTCAGAATTAGACCTTCTAACACTTTTGAGATAACATTAGCAATAGCAATGGGCCTGTAGTTGTTCATATCTGAGAGACTAGCACACTTATTCTTAACAAGAGGAATAATAACAGACTCAATCAACTTGGCTGGCATATATCCATGAACAAACATACAATTAAAACACAGGGATAAAAGCACACATACGTTGTAGTTAGCATTAATCAAGCATTCAGCCGTAAGACCATCGGGCCCAGCAGATTTGCCCTTCTTGAGCACCATCATTAGCACCATTAATTCGGGCTGTTGAAAGTTCCATATATACGACATCCAGAAAAGAAAGAGTCCAAGATTTTATAGTCAGAGAATGAGGTGGCTTCCAGCGAGTCATGATCACTTTCTTGGCTGCTGTCAGTCCGGCAAAAATTACACGCTTTTTGAGCTTAGAAATATTAAGAGTTGACAGATCATTCAAAACCAATACACACATATCAACAGGTACTGTTTCTTGTATCAAATCAGATAATTTGGACGTTACATTACTCCACAGTTGTCCAACAGGAGGGCATTCCCAAAACATGTGAATAAATGTGCCCCAAGCTTTTAAAGGGCACAGGTTGCAAAAGGAATCATTAATAATTTTCATATGATGAAGTTTGACAGGGGTGAGGTATGTTCTGTGTAGAAAATTGAAATGAATTTGCAGATGGTCTGGATTGTGTGACACTTCACAAACCCTGGACCACACTTCATCCCAATCAAAATCTTGGGTTAGATCTGGGCAGTCTCTTCTCCAGACTCTCTCTATTGGAAGTTTGGGAATGTCTGTTATCAGCAAAAGATTATATAGTTTGGATACCATACCCGTAGTTTCAACCTGCTAAGCAAATAGTTCTCGGAGTGGGTGAACAGGTAAAGAACATTGCCATGGAACGCCATGTGCTTTAAGCGCTGACCTCAACTGCAAATAAAAGAAAAAAAGAGGACCCTGGCAGATTGAATGCATCCCTAAGACCAGTAAAAGAGAGCAGGCCAGAGTTGTCATAAATATCTTTCGGATAGCGGACACCCCTCCGCTCCCACTGAGGAGAGAAGATGGGTCTTCCACCAATCAAAAGTGCTTGGTTACTGAATATTGGAGAGAGGGTGTGCCGCAGGAAAGGTGACAGAGTGTTTCAGCTAATCTCCATGTTAGCACCAAAAACAATTCAAAATGTGGACTCGTCAGACCACAAAACACTTTTCCACTTTGCATCAGTCCATCTTAGATGAGCTTGGGCCCAGCAAAGCCGGCGGCGTTTGTAGTTACTGACAGTGGTTTTCTGAAGTATTCCTGAGCCCATGTAGTGATGTCCTTTACATACTGATGTCGGTTTTTGATGCAGTACCGCCTGAGGGATCGAAGGTCACGGGCATTCAATGTTGGTTTTTGGCCTTGTCGCTTACGTGCAGTGATTTCTCCAGATTCTCCGAACCTTTTGACGATATTACGGACCGTAGATGATGAAATCCCTAAATTTCTTGCAATAGCTCGTTGAGGAATGTTGTTTTTAAACTGTTCGACAATCAGCTCACGTATTTGTTCACTAAGTGGTGACCCTCGCCCCATCCTTGTTTGTGAATGACTGAGCATTTCAGGGAATCTGCTTTTATACCCAATCATGGCACCCACCTGTTCCAAATTAGCCCGTTCACCTGTGGGATGTTCCAAATAAGTGTTTGATGAGCATTCCT
Organism: Gymnothorax reevesii; assembly: GCA_029721435.1. NCBI lineage: Eukaryota > Metazoa > Chordata > Actinopteri > Anguilliformes > Muraenidae > Gymnothorax > Gymnothorax reevesii. The sequence goes on from CM056585.1 coordinate 40,619,268, forward strand.
CAACTCTCTCAGTCTTTTTTGCCAATTGTGCCAGCTTTTTTGAAACATGTTGCAGGCATCAAATTCCAAATGAGCTAATATTTGCAAAAAATTACAAAGTTTACCAGTTCGAACATTAAGTAACTTGTCTTTGCAGTGTATTCAGTTGAATATAGATTGAAAAGGATTTGCAAATCATTGTATTCTGTTTTTATTTACGATTTACACAATGTGCCAACTTCACTGGTTTTGGGTTTTGTACTTTGATACATACACTTGGTATGTATGAGGTGTAAGATTTATTCCATGTCCATTTTCACAACTATAGGTGGGTGGTTCTGTATGATTGCTGTTGAACCTTGCACATTGTAGTTTGGCTTTATGTCTTGGATACAATGTTTATAAATGAATTAAAGATTTCTCCCCATTTTTAACAGAATTTTCAAATGCGGTTGTGTTGCTCTTTTATGGGCTGAGGATTTGATTACATGTACAGTGTATGCTGGTATTTAAAATTATTATTTGTTTTTTATATGTATTTTCCTCTGTGTACTTCTTTTATACTGTGTGTTGAACTTTATTGTCCTTGATCTTTCTAGACGTTTTGGATGGTTAACACACCTATTGTAATTAATTTAGTCAGTCTATTGATGCAAACAATGTACAAATATGAGTGCGTATTCCATTTTTAAACATGATGACCAGACAAAGATCTGAGTTAGATCAAAATGTCCCTATTTAATGAATAAAAAAATTCTTGGTGGCTTGGAGTAAGTGTGCAGGCGTTCCTTCTTTCTCCATTGTTGCATTGTATTTGATAGCCTATGTGATGTGCGTATAATTCTCTGTCTTCTTCACCCAAAATGCATCCCATGTTCAAGTCAGACAACTGGCTGCAATGGTTTTAGGGGCAGGAGAGAACACAAAGTTTTGTCATGGTACTTTATCTCTGCATTATAAGTATATGGGGCTTGGCCAGTACCATGTCAGTTTCATTTATATATTGGAGTATGTATATTTGCTTTGTTGAAAGTTTTCAAAATGTAGGATGGAGTGGTGCTAGTAGTCAATTTTCATGAAGGGCCTGAAACAGTATTACCTATTGCTTTGCTGGGCTTGCAGTCAGGGCTGTGGCGACTGCATTTTCCAGTTAAGGAGATGGCGCTGTTGCGGGGTGGTCTAATGATGGGTGTGGGTGGTCAGGTTAGAAAAACACATACCTCATGGGCTCGCAGAGGAGTGATAGAGTGGAGAGGGGAGCGCAAGAGACAGCCGTAGCCTGCAAGATTCCACCAGAATGCGGGGCATCCTGACAACCGTTTAATATTGTGGCATAAGCATGTCGTGAGTTGTTTATTTTTACTTGGAGGATGAGAAGGAGGTAGGCGGGGTATTGAGAGCCTGCCACGGGGAGAGCAGCCACTTTTCTGGTTGAGCAGTGCAGATTAAAAAGTTTTAACTGTGAGACCGATGATTCTTTCTCTGCGCCATTAAATCTGTATCGATCCAGACTCCACAAGCAGTACTGCCTTCCGACTGCCTTCCACTCCGCCTCAGGTAGCCCTCCATCAAAATGAGAATGTTTTTTTGGTTTGGAATATGATTTTTGTCCTGGCTCTAATAAAGTCACAAGTCTTAATAAGAAAGTAAAATTATGGGTACAATATGATATATCAGAGGTAATGATGATTTAATGTTGGTAGTGGATGGCATGGGGCTGGTGCATCAGCACGCGCACATGACTACAGGTCTGTAAGGGCGAAGATTTCCATGTGGGCAATTGGGACATGTCCCTTCCAAAATTTTGGGAGGACAGAGTTGAATCAATGAATTCAATAAGGGCCCAACTCCAAAAAACAATGTTTTTTTCAGGAGAAAATTTTTTTTTTTTTGCCTTGAGGTATGGCCATGATCAGTATCATATCTTTGACGCATGTAATACCCCACCAGAGATAACAAATGACTAAGGGCCGGATCTACAAAAGCTTTGCGTGTATAAAAACGTGTGCAAACTCATTGCACACGCAAAAAAATGTACAAATTGATTTACTAACAGTGCACAGTAAGGGTTGCCTCTTTCAAAGGTGCAAAATAGCACGTCTGCATCCAGTTAGTACGTCTGCCACAATGAATATGCAATATGGGGCGTTTACATGCAATTGTGCCTGTGTTGGGAGGAGAAAATGTAAATATATTAATTTAGCACGCGCAAATTGATTTATCAAACCTGAAAGAAATTTTGCTAATAAAATCTGCGTCTATATTTTAACACGTGTCAAAAGGAGGTGCAAACGGTTTGTATGCGTAATTGCGCACACATGGCTACGGTTATTGTCGCAAGAAGGAGACATCGAAATCATGAAAGGAGACGCAGAGAATGCATTTTTCACCCTCGTGTGAACGTTTTTGGAATGAACGAGGAAAAAATCATTAAAACATATCGCCTATCCAGCACTGCCATTTTGTAGCTGTTGGAGGAACTCAGAGAGGATTTGGAGCCAGCCACGAGAAGGAGTCACGCAATACCTGCAATGACAAAACTCCTTGCAAGTTTGCATTTTTTTTGCATCTGGGTCATTCCAGCGTACGGTAGCTATTACAGCTGGGATCTCCCAATCCCGTTTTTCAGATGTGCTGTCTGAAGTCCTAAATGCCATGTCGCGCCGGATGGCCAAGTTCATTAGGTTTCCACGCACTCGGCACTTATTGAATGAGACCAAACAAGGCTTTTTTGCAGTAGCTGGATTTCCTAGAGTTATAGGGGCGATTGACTGCACCCATGTGCAGCTTGTGCCCCCCGCAGACACTGAGCACGTGTACAGAAATCGCAAACACACGCATTCATTGAATGTGCAGTGCGTTTGTGATGCCAAAGGCATCATTTCCAACGTTGTGGCATAATATCCCGGGTCAGTACATGATTCTTTTATTCTGAGAAACAGTTCTCTGTTTTCCAAGTTGCGAGATGGCGAGTTTGGAGATGCCTGGCTTGTCAGCGAAATTTATTTCATTGCATTTATTTCATTGCATGTTTCAAATTGATTCATATGTTTTTTAAGGTGACAGTGCATACCCCCTACACCCCTTCCTCCTGACACCTGTTCTCAACCCGACCACTGCCGGGGAAATAAGATACGAGGCCCATATCCGTACACGGAATATTGTGGAGCACACCTTCGGAATCCTGAAGAGCAGGTTCCGTTGTTTGGATCGCACTGGTGGAGCACTGCTGTACAGGCCAGAAAAAGTGGCCCAGATTGTAGTGACCTGCTGCATGCATGCTACATAACATCGCCAAGCAACACGGGCTGGAGCATGAGGCCATGCCGGAGGAGAACGCCGACCTGCCCCCCTGTATGGAGCAACAACCCAATGCTGCAGGGATGCAGACACGCAGCAATCTTATTCGAAGTCACTTCTTGTGAGCTGTTTGGTATGTGCATTTTTCTATTTTCATTCAATAATGCGTTGTAGATTGCAATACAATGCCGTTCCCTCTGGCTAGTGTGACCCAACAAACTGCAGAACATAGCAAAGTTAAGCAAATCAACATTTATTGAAAAAAAGACTGAAATCACTTTCTGAATGCCAAACATTATCAAACGAAATACTCATTCACGTCTAATTATGTTAAGTCTCGCAAAATCATATTAAAGACACATTGTTTCAGTCAGAAAATGTATTAGGCTATAGTCTTAACATTTATGGTGGAAAAAAAAAGAAAAAAGCAGTTCTTCATCATATAGCCCTCCCTCTCCGGTGCCCGGCTGCCTAGCTGTCGCTGTGGGACTCGGTCGGCCCGCTTCTCCACCTGGATTGAGGGCAGTCATTGCCTGCATCCCTTCCCGTAGCCCTCTTGCCACAGAATTGACGGCTATCGTCAGGGCAGATACTGCGCTGACCATCTGTTTGCAGTGCTTGGCAATGGCCTGAGTATCGCGCCTCGCCGCCCGTGCCAACGATGACGCCACTCGCATCTCCCGTGCATTGTCTGAATGGCTGCAGACTGTTTCTTTTGTTCCTCCAGCAACTCCAGATCAATGTCCTCGGGACCCTTTCGAGGCTCTGCAGGGGTGGCGGCTGCTCTGGGGGGATTTGAGGTGGATGGCTGGACTTCTGCTGAAGATTCTACATGTAAAAAGTAAATGTTTTTTGTTTGGGATTTGAGTTAAAGGACAGCAAAATGTAACCACAGGAGGTACATTCATTTTTCACTTACTAAATAAATATCTTTTCAGAAAAAGTGTGTTTATACAGTATTATTGTGCGCCTACCTTGTTCTGCTGTTTGGTCCAGTGTGTCATACCCGGCAATTCCAGTGACTTGCGTCTCGCAGAACATTAACTGCACCTGTTCCTCAATGCTGGTCAGAGGCATCTCATCCACTGCGCCCCCACCTGTTTTCCTTGCAGATGTTTTATTATACGCCAATTTCTCTTTTGTTCGTCCTCGGATATCTTGATATCGTCTTTTCACTTCATTCACGGTTCGCATCGTTTTACCCACAGCATTTACTTTTTTACAGATTTCCGCCCATATGGCGTTCCTTTGTGCGACAGTCAGAAACATCAAACACGCAAAGCCCTCATTTAAATAGGGTGTGTCCAACACGTTTGCACCTGCAGCCATTTGCGCAATCTCTCTGCAAACACCTGCAAACCGCGGTTCAGCCCCGCACGCAAAATTCTAGATTGCACGCGCAAATTAGTACACGCAACTTGGGATCTTAGTAGATCCGGCCCTAAGTACGGAGACAAACGATAATTTGGTTTTAGCTCAGTGACTAAATAAACAGCAGAGTTTGAACCTTCATGAATTAAATAACTGAATCATCTACAATCATTTCAATCGTTTCTTCAATCATTTATTTCAAAACCTAACATGAAGTGAACAATCCAAAGGACCTATTTTGTAGGTCATCAGGATACTTATGCTGAGATATAATACCTCATTGTGGGGGGGTTCTCCTTTTACGTCAGGTAGTACAGCCTATGCGTTCTAAGAAAAGCCTTTTTACACATTGTCCATTTTAACCTAAGCATGAAATGCATACCAAGCAATCAGTATAATTTTTTGCATTAACAGTGATTAAATGTATCTAAATTGAGCCTGCGAATCAACACATCTCATCCTCAAAATCGAGATCCTCAAAATCTGACTCCTCATCCCCACGTGTTATCCATGGCCACTAACTTCTCAAGTAAACCCTATGCCTCAGGTGGAAGATTCCAGGCAAATTTCTGGACATGATGAAGGAACCCTTTGTGCCTCAGCCCCTCAGAGGTCAGGTTCTCAAAGGGTGAATCGGGGAAAAAGAAAAAGACTTTTTGACTGTAAAACATCCCATTTGTCCTGTTTTTTATGGGCTCCCTTGAATTTATAAGTCACTGACCAATCCATCCCTTAGACCTATTGTATCAAACATTGGTTGTCTAACAGAACCCTTATCTCAATATTTGGACTTTTCCCTAAATGAATATGTTTCCAACCTTCCCTCCTACCTTGGATATACTAAGGACATTTTGAAAGTGTTGTACTTTAAGTGAGATCAGGGCTTCATTTGGTAACGTGATGTTCAAAGTCTGTAAAGCTGCGTCCCTCACTCTGCAGGTATTTAAGAGTCATCACACTTTTTTGCTACAAGACCTACCACAGTTCGATCACCAAGTGAATTTCCAATGACCCTTGCGCAATTACAAACGTAATTCTATCCCATAATTATTTCCAATATGCAGGGTCCTTCATGCGATAGCATGGGCGGTTCTTTTACACTGTCATTAGCATGTTCAGTTATGGGACTCTGGGAGGAGAAATTCATTCATAACTCTGTTAATAACCACTTTTTCCTCTATGGTCTTACTGTTGAAAAGATACATTGATGATAGTTAATGTGTCTGGGATGATACTTCTGAAGAGATGAAAGGCTTTGTGGATTACACCAATTCAATCATGCAACATGTACGGAATCTCTACAAAAAATGTATTTTCTTTATTTGACAATTTATGAAAATGTCCAAGGGAGGTTAGAAAGCACCATCTATCGTGAACCATTAAGAAGAAACGCTCTTCTGCGAGTGGACAGTCATCACCCTAAACAGCTTATGAAAAACATTTAAATTGGACAATTTTTGCATCTTAAAAGGAACTGCAGTAGAGCGGCGACGTTTGAGTGTAATGCAGTGGATATGATGATTACACTTCCGTGAAAGAGGCTATGCAGAGAAGGACATTATGTCAGCCTTTCAGAAGGCGGTGCACACCCCTCGAGCCTGCCTCCTCGACAAAACAAAGGGCCAATCATCATTACGGCTTTGTTTTGACACTGCATACTCTCCCATTGCAGGGGAAGAGTATGAAGAGCCACGCACTGAACGGGGAGAACTAAGGAACTCGAGACGCGGGGGGAGGGGGTGGTACCAAACTCGGGAGGGGAAACATGGCACGCAAGCCGAAACAAACCACCGTGCCAAGCACTGAATGGGGAAACAACTCAGGATACTAGAAAGGGAACACTAGAATGGGAGCACGGCAGGAACGGTTAATTCAGATGACTCGGGTTACATAGATAGCTCGGAAGGCGCTGATAGCAAGGAAGAAGCGGACAACGTGGAAGAAACAGAAGGCTCGGAAGACACAGAAGGCTCGGAAGACGCAGACAGCTCGGGGAACGCATACAGCTCAGGAGGATCAGGTGATTCGGATGGAAGGCTGGCTCAGAAGGCTCGGGTGGCACAGCAAGCGCAGATGGCTCGGGAGGCACAGCTGGCGCAGATGGCTCGGGACACAGCTGGCGCAGAAAGCTCGGGAGGCACAGCTGGCGCAGATGGCTCGAGGAGCACAGCTGGCGCAGATGGCTCGGGGCACAGCTGGCGCAGAAGGCTCGGGAGGCACAGCTGGCGCAGAAGGCTCGGGAAGCACAGCTGCCGCACAGCGTCCAGGCCCCAGAACGAACACATGAGAGTGAGAATCAGTGAGTAAAGTCCCATCTCCTTCTGCACCTGCTTCTCGGGATATAAAGGGAGGGAAAAACACAAACACAAACACAGGTGCTGAAAATAATATAAATTACAGGGGGTAGAACACGAGGGAAACCTAATTACATGAAATAGGAAAACACCAACACATGGACAAGGATCACAAGACTTTCCTATAGACAGAATAAATAAACTGGATACGGATTCCTAAGTGTACAGAGTGAGAGGCAGGACAGAGATGAGACAAATGCAGAGAATCTGCAAGAAACACAGCAAAGCATATTAAGCGAAAGCGAGAGCCGAAGACTAGAACAGGGCAAATGCGGAGAGGTCGTTAGTCAATTAGTAAGTGTAGCTGTACAATCCCGAGTGCTCGTTAGTACGTTAGACTAATATACAATGTTAGTATTGGTTAGTAAATTCTAGAAAAACAACAAACTGTTACTACAGTTAGTAAGATAGAAAAGTAAGTTGAAGTAAGCAAACAAGATCGGAAGGAAGGCTGAAATCCAGAACCCATTAAATCACCCAAAATAGTGACACAATCTACTGGGACTAAAAAGCGGCGAGGAAACAAATGACACGACAGGGGAAAAACAAAATACCGTACATGGAAAAGACGTGGACCGGAATAACGTGGGAGAGATGCAAAATGTTGAAACATAAAACTAGAACCATAAAACAAATCCAAATCACAATAAATATATCAATGAATAAACAGACATAACAATAATTTAATTATCAATAAAACCTAATATTAACAACAGAACACAAACCTAACCTAAACACGAAAAACCATGGATCACAACACCGCATCACCAACCACAAGACTGCTATTCATAATCAGAACATGGGCGCAGTGTTTTGCTATTGCATACTCCTAGTGAATCGTGGTTCGGCAGCATCACTTAAATTCTGGGGAATTGAGAAAACTGGTCCCTCCCAGAAGGCCGGTGACAATGTTAACAGACTGCGCAAAAGAGAGGCTTACTAGATTTACTCATTAAACAATGTTGAACCACATGGACTTAATGAAGAATTGAAGCACTGATTACTAAAACCCCACAAGTCAAGTCAAGTGTGACTTTTAGTAATAGGTGCTTCAATTAAACCTTTCTTGCCTCCTGTAAATTTCTTATTGTGGGTTCCTTTCTATTTGTCTACATATCTATGTAGTATTGTTTTTATTTTTGATCATGAGGATTACTGGTGATTCTTGGGGCAACACTTCCTTATTGAGTGCTGTCAGAGTATTGGTATCATATGGATACCTCCCAACTCCCTTGTTTTTCAATGGGAAGTTATTCTCTGTGTGAAGGAGGCTATTTAGCTGTCCCAACTTCACCAGCACTAGTTTGACTCTGAGGAGGACGCAGTGCATGGAAACGTTAGTCTTGGCACCACAATAAATTGATGCAATTGATTCAAGTGCTCAAGTTTCTGGACATCTAATTTTGGCAGCCTGGACACCCAAATCCTCAGTGCAAAGTGGTTGCTGTGGATAAGTAATAGACCTGACATTCGACTTTATAAAGCAGAGCCTGCTTGTGATTTGTGGCAACATAATTTCAAAAACCTCCTTGTCATTTCTGAAATTTTCTGAAAACCTGAACACTTTGCATTCATAAACAGGGTGCTTGTATCACTGCTGCTGCCATCTATTAGCTGAGGTAGAACTTCCTGCTACAGGGGCCCAATTCCAGGGGCCTGTCTTTTTTTTTTTTTGGATAAACTGTTTATTTCGGGATAATACACAAATCAGAGCATGACATTACATTTATCAACAAAATAACGCGTGTTCCCTAATATAAATCTCCCCCCCCCCCACATTAGTATCCATGTAATCTTCCTACCCACCCACCCACCCACCCCAATGGCGACAAGATCCCTCCCTCCTCAGAATAGTTCTTCATTACACCTTGCTTTACATAGACATTTAATAACAAATATATATGTATATACAGTATACACACACACACATACATAAACATATATATACATATACATACACATTCATACCCACATAAAAACTTTTTTCCGTTGGTTTGCATTTATACAGCGTAGTTCACACCGTTGTTCACTCCATCAATTCTTTCAATTCTGACATTGAATAGGTCAGTGTTTGGACTGTTCTTTCGCTTGCTCCATGAACCCTGGCAATTGATTGGTCTATATAAAGAATGTCCAGGAATGACAGCATCCGTTGCAAGCAGCTAAGAGTATGTGGAGGCTTCCATCGTAATGCCAACATCTTTTTGGCTGCGGTGAGCCAAGCAAATAAAACATGGAGGCTGACAGATCTAATGAAGTGCCATTCAAAATCAACAATCTCGGACAACAAGGTATATGCTCCCCTATGAGGTCAGATAAAGTGGATGCCACTAGATTCCAGAATGCTGCCACCCCTGGACACTACCAGTAGGAGTGCAAAAAAGAGCCCACCTGTCCAAGCGAACATAAAATACAAATTGGGGACAATACAATTTTCATTAAGTGACACTTTCTTGGGGTGAGATAATCTGTGTAAGTATTTGAAATGGAAAAGTTTATGATTGGGGTTCTTGGATGTGTCTTCCATATTGTCCCAGACAGTCATCCAATCAATGATCTCTCCAGTGAAGTCAAGTTCCTTTTCCCACACCTCATGAACAGCATGGGGCTTGTAAGATGATTCTAGTAAATGAGTGTATATTTTGGAAACTAAGGACTCTATCTTTCACACTGCCCTACCCGTTACCAGTGAATTACGCATTTAGCAGCTTCCACTATCCCTAAACGGTATCTTGCGGCCACACTACCCGTTATACATTATGCTGAATCCTTTATTTGCGCCTGGAGGTGTGCCCGTGGACGTGTTTATGCGCTTTCCCTACAATTGCTATCTTGACCACACATGTTAGGGAAGGCGTATAGCGGGTCTTCAAACCACCCGCTTCCCATGTGGCAACTGAAGACATGGCTTCTCTCCCCCTATGCGATCTAACAGCGACAAATGGGCTACATTCAGTACAGAAAAATAATTTATTTATAAATAGGTCTATGCACTGGCACTCAGCAACGGTATTTTTTTTTCCAGAGAGCGGCATTTCTGAACTTTTTGCGAATGAAGGTCATTTTGGTAATTTTGAAGGTAAAGTGCGCACACCTGTTTTTGCAGCACGGTCACGCAAGTTGCTAGGAGTAGCCAAATAGTCTTCTGTAACACGCCAAGAGACTGAGGCACTGGGATCCAGCCAAAAAGATAACGGTCACGGCACATAAGCCCAGAAGTAGTGTTGCACGATACACCGAAATTCAATACTTTTTTCGATACTTTTACTTTGAAAAAGGTTCAATACTAATGTCTCTACACGTTCGATACTAGAGCCAAATGCAGTTTTTCTGAATGACCACTGCGTGGTAGCACTAGCTGAGACAAGTTTCACCAGGGACATTTCAAAGGAGACTACTCAGGCTGTTCTTTCTTGTAATTTGTTACCTGAGCTACATGAGCCATGACATTTGTGGGCTTCCTCCCTCCAGTTTGGGAGAATTAGAAGTTTTATGTAGTTTTTTTTTTTTTTTTTGTATGAAAAGTTTGTCAATAAAGCCTTGATTTGAAAATGTGATCAATCATTGGGTACTGTCTGTTTCTGACTGAGGTGTATAGTAATGATGTACATATACTTTGTTACAGTGCTTCAGTAGTTTTTTTTGAGGATTTGTACTTTGAGTTTTTTTTTTTAAATAGAAGAATTTAACTCTTTTACTCTACATTTAAAAGATAAAGTATACTTTTACTTTCTTACTCTGACACTGGTCACTTCGTTACTCGTTACAAATTAAAATATGAATGTAATTCATCATTTAGGGGTCTATTCTCCCATTGGCGCGTAAGTCTTGTTTTACGCACTTCGAGTTAAGCGCTTTTGAGTTACGCGTATTCTCCCCTACTCGCTTCGATCACGCCCACAGCGCTTAACTTCAGAATGTAGGCGGCCTTATGAAAGAGGTGTGACTGATCCAAAAGAGAGGCAGACTCTGTACAAAGCTCATTGATTATGGCTATCAGGAAAACATGGAAAAAGGATTTTCTGATTAACCATGAAAACGCATTTGTGGTCCATGGAAAACGCAAACCAGACTTTAAATTTGAATATCGTCGGCCTGCTGATAAAACCTCGTATCTCCAAACTGATAAGAAACGAAAACTCGTATGCCCACTATTCTTACATGCAAAATTAAACATTTTTATTTTAAACTATATTTATCCATTTATATAATAATAATAATTATTATTTTATTATTATTTTTTCCCTGTGAAGTTTGTCATTGTGAAGATACGAGGTTTTATATGTCGCTGTAATAGTAGGCCGTACCAATTACAAGTCGTAATTCAGATATCTCTTTATTTATCCCCCGCCGCGCGATTAGCGCGAAGCGGGGGATATAGCATTGGGCTCAGTCCGTACGGACACATAAAATTGCGGCGGCGGGGGATATGTTAGTGACAAACTCTTGTTATTTCTTACTCTAGCCACCATGGCATTAAAGCTATGCATACAAACAAGTTGCCGCGATAATGAAATAATAAATAAAGAATTTAGCGCTTCTCAATCAGTGCAATCAGATCACTGAAAATGTGCCCCTCCTACACCAGCCTGTTTGTTCCGTGGAAGACAGGGAAGAAGACAAAGGGAACATTCTAGTCACACAAAGACAATCAAAGACAGTTTATATGATCTAATTTAGAAATTGCGCACTTGAAAACTACTCCGATGTCAGGTTTGCAACTAAAGGACATGGAAACGCTTTAACAAGGATTCTTACCCCGCACGCGGTCATCTCCCCGCCCCGAAACCGCCTCAGTAATGACGGAATTCAATATCCATAGCTTATCATCCTATTTGATTTGAGCGACACATTCACTTGAACTTGTGCCTAATACTTTATTATAATCAATTATCCCATTTACTGATAATGATTCTTCCCATGTCGGCTATTCTTTAAAGGTTAAAATTGATTAACAAATGGATAGTGCTTTGGTATTTGCCAGGGTAGGGCTCAACCTAGAGTAGCCTATTTAATAATATCTTTATTTACACATTAAATTACACAGTATTACCAATGGTAAAAAATTACTAGGACTCGAGTCAGTTAATACAGATATCCTCAATTAGAAAATCAATCCCCTCACTCGCGAGAATATCACGACTTTTTAGATTATCACGAACATACAGGGCAGTCGCATTTGTTAATAGAATATGGAAGACAATGCAAGCAAGCAATGAAGGCTGATCCGAGGAATTAAGCTGCGAATCGTTCTGGATGTGGCGTCGGTGGGGAGATGTAAGCGCAGTATCCCCGATTTAAAGCATATATGGAGAGATCTGCGGGGCGCTGTAAAAGCCAGGTTCTCTGCACACCGGAGAAGTGTACACGCAACAGGTGGTGGGCGACCATCATCCCCTGTGCATTTAACTGCACATGAGGAGGAGATGGCATCCACTCTTTCTGCAGTGGAAGTGCATGGAGACGAACTTGAAGCGCCAACGAACTGCGTCAGACACCTTGACACAGACGCCTGTGATGTGAATGACATCACCAGCCACTCTCTGAAACGACCCAGATGCCAGAAGCGACAGCGCAGTTCTGACGTTGATGACCACGGGTATGTTTTGTGGATAATTGCTGCGGCTGGATAGCTGTTCATCCAGAAGTCCGCAAAGATAGATGATTGCCTCATGCACGGTCCAGGCGAAAGCGCTGGATGCACTCGATGTTTGTTTGTCCCAGGATGTCCAAACGAAGCCGATAAATGCATGTTCGTCTTCGAGCTCGGCGCGCTCCTCTACTCTTTCCCAATCACGCAAGAGTGCAAGCAAATGCAGGACTGGCATTTTGGCTTTAGATTTTGAGGGCATGGTAGAATGATGGTCTTATGTATACTCGTATTAATTAATTGTTTTGCGTTTGGAATTTAACTGATTGGAGAAGAGGCTGAGGCGTAATATCATGTGATGATTTCGTTTGATAAATTATCATGGCTTTGAGAAATGTAGTTTAGAAATAAGGAAGAACAATCGAATATTAAATGTCTCAACCTTTATCATGTTAAATAAAATAAAAGTAATGTTAAAATTCAGCCTATAACCGACATCAAACGCAATATTCAATGTCGCCTAATGTTGGCGCTTGACCTTAATACAGCCCTCAAAAGCGCTTAACAGAAAAAGCGCGTAAGCCAGGGGGAGAATACGCGTAAGTGTTATTTGCATGAGAAACGCCCGGAAACGCCCCGATTTTGGCCTTGCTTCGCCCCAAGCGCGTAACTGTCTTCAAGGCGCGTAATGCACAGACTTAAGTCGAGGGGAGAATATGCGTAGGCTGAAAAGCGCGTAGCTACGCGCTTTTTTCGACTTAAGCGCATGGGAAAATGCACAGTGAAATGCACAGGGGGATGATGGTTGCCCACCACCTGTTGCGTGTACACTTCTCCGGTGTGCAGAGAACCTGGCTTTTACAGCGCCCCGCAGATCTCTCCATTTATGCTTTAAATCGGGGATACTGCGCTTACATCTCCCCACCGAAGCCACATCCTGAACGATTCACAGCTTAATTCCTCGGATCAGCCTTCATTGCTTGCTCGCCATACAACACCAACATCTGTGACATTTGGTTTTCGGCTTTGGCTCGACGTCACCATCATTGTCTTCCATGTTCTATTAACAAATGCGACTGCCCTGTATGTTCGCGATAATCTAAAAAGTTGTGATATTCTCACGAGTGAGGGGATTGATTTTCTAATTGAGGATATCTGTATTAACTAACTCGAGTCCTAGTAATTTTTTACCATTGGTAATACTGTGTAATTTAATGTGTGAATAAAGATATTATTAAATAGGCTACTCAAGATTGAGCCCTACCCTGGCAAATACCAAAGCACTATCCATTTGTTAATCAATTTTAGCCTTTAAAGAATAGCCGACATGGGAAGAATCATTATCAGTAAATGGGATAATTGATTATAATAAAGTATTAGGCACAAGTTCAAGTGAATGTGTCGCTCAAATTAAATAGGATGATAGGCTATGGATATGGAATTCAGTCATTACTGAGGCGGTTTCAGGGCGGGGAGATGACGGCATGCGAGGTAAGAATACTTGTTAAAGCGTTTCCATGTCCTTTAATTGCAAACCTGACATCGGAGTAGTTTTCAAGTGCGGAATTTCTAAATGAGATCATATAAACTGTCTTTGATTGTCTTTGTGTGACTAGAATGTTCCCTTTGTCTTCTTCCCTGTCTTCCATGGAACAAACAGGCTGGTGTAGGAGGGGCACATTTTCAATGATCTGATTGCACTGATTGAGAAGCGCTAAATTCTTTAGGCTATTTATTATTTCATTATTGCGGCAATTTGTTTGTTTGCATATCTTTAATGCCATGGTGGCTAGCAGTGGCGTAGGTATTGCCGGTGCAGGCGGTGCGCTGAACCGGGGCCCCGATGACCTCTGAGGGCCCACGGCGATTAACTATGCCATTCTTCCTCTTACCATAACACTCAAAGCTATTACATCTATTGGATTTGTCATTTCAAGTCTCCTGTTCAACGCAGTACTATCTACTGCGAGGCAAGGAGTTGATAAGTATATATACTGCTTCACTGTTTCATACAACACAGTCATGGTAACACCCCCCCCCCCCTCCCACACACACATTGGCCATTTTTCCTCTTTTCTTTGATATATGTCTTTTGTATTGCAGTAATGATACTTTTTCAGTTATAATCACAATTACTTATCATATATTTGATTGTTTTATTCACAACATTTTCAAATGAACATGGCCTGCTGGTAAATGTGTTTGTCCAATTAGTTGACATTCACTTATTCCTTTCTGATCGTAGCTTCGTAGGCTACGCGCTTGCTCGTGAATTGTTCTTTTTTGAGAGATCAGCTCACCCATTAGCCTAGTATTGGAGGTGAAAAGTCTTGAGCACCATGTTGTGCAGCACAAAGGCGGTGCTCAAAAAAGATAAGAAAAAAAGAGCTCGATGTACGGAACTCCAAATTGGCGAAATTGAATGCATTTTTTAAATAGTCATCTTGTCCAGATGCAGTTCCTGCTAGCGTTGTGAATGATAGCGGCGACACGCAGCAGTCAGACTTGGAGGCTAATGCTACCACCTCATTGCCCTCTTGCTCAACGACTTTGCAGAGCAGAAGGCACCCACAGTTAACTTCTGAATGGGTGAGTGCAGTTTTTTATTAGGCTACTGCAAGTGATCAGCTTGCCGGTTGTGGTTAAAGGGCTGCTGTGCCAGGATGTGTGTCCATCTATCTGTTTACTTATTGATTTGGCCACTGTTGTGCTGTTAGGGAAATACGGTTGACTGTTCAGCCGTATGGATCTTTTTCGCATTTTCATTGGCAATGTATTGTCACTGTTGTTCATGGTTCAAACAGCCTAACATGTTGTGTGATGTTGAGATGCTGTGCAAATATTCATTGTGCATGGCTCTAATAGCCCTAATAATTATGGGTGTCTGCGTTGGGGGGGGGGGGGGGGGTCTAGCGCCATTCTCGCACCAGGGCCCAGCGCCTCCAAGCTACGCCACTGGTGGCTAGAGTAAGAAATAACAAGTGTTTGTCACGAACATATTCCCCGCCGCCGCAATTTTATGTGTCCGTACGGACGGTGCCCAATGCTATATATAAATAAAGAGATGTCTGAATTACATCTTGTAATTGGTACGGCCTACTATTACAGCGGCATATAAAACCTTGTATCTTCACAATGACAAACTTCACAGGAAAAAAAAAAGTAAATATAAAATAATAATAATAATAATAATAGTTATAATAATATAAATGGATAAATATAGTTTAAAATAAAAATGTTCAATTTTGCATGTAAGAATAGTGGACATTCGAGTTTTCGTTTCTTATCAGTTTGGAGATACAAGGTTTTATCAGCAGGCCGACGATATTCAAATTTAAAGTCTGGTTTGTGTTTTCCATGGACCACAAATGCGTTTTCATGGTTAATCAGAAAATCCTTTTTCCATGTTTTCCTGATAGCCATAATCGATGAGCTTTGTACAGAGTCTGTCTCTCTTTTGGATCAGTCACACCTCTTTCATAAGGCCGCCTACATTCTGAAGTTAAGCGCTGTGGGCATGATCGAAGCGAGTAGGGGAGAATACGCGTAACTCAAAAGCGCTTAACTCGAAGCGCGTAAAAAAACACTTACGCGCTAATGGGAGAATAGACCCCTTTGTGCAGATGTTTGCCAGCGGACATGGAGCTGCAAATTTGTGCACGCAGTTACAATATTCCACCACTAGATGGCACAACCGGATCAGTTATTGAATATTCACAAACAAGCCGAGTTCACTCCTATCCCCATTTTTAAGGAGTAGTATGAATTAAACTCCCCAGCTAAGCCTGATGCTCAAACTGCTCAATATACTTGCCCATAATATCTCTCCAGCAGTCCAAAAAAAATTCGCTCTCCAAAAATCACTTTGGCTACAGTGAGCCACTGACATCTGTAATGCGAAAAGAAGCCACTAGATGGCAATATTGACCTTTCTTATTTAAGCCCAGACTGGAGCTAGGTTTGGGCATGTCTTGGGCATGTCTGGGACAAGTCCCAGAGAATTAAAAAAAAAGAGTTCTAAATGTGGGAGGGGTCTGCAAAAGAGTATATAAGGAGGAAAATAGAGGGAGTGGAGGAGTAGGAAAAATTGCAAGGAGAAGGATACATGTGACCAGACCTGTCATTTTGTTCAAGACCCGTGAAGTTTCCTGTGGATTTTTGCCTTTGTTGGAAAATTTTCCTCACCCAGGACATCACCAACCAAAGGGACTGTAAATATTTTTTTTCTTGTATATATCAATCTTGGTCAGTAGAGTCATTAGTTGTTAGTTGTCTTTGTTCAATAAAATCTGTTAAAGTTTTTGTCTGTCATCCCTTGCTGTCGTAAATGTCGTAGCAATTTGGGGCTATAACAAATTGGGGCCATAACACATCCCAATTAGTAGTTGAGAAAAACCAGTCTTCTGAAGCAAATTTTCGACATGGTATTGATACTACAATTATTCTCAATTATAGTGGTTTTTCAAATTGCCAGTAAACTCGAGGAAGAGGAAGAAGAAATATATAAAGGAGAGACTGCCTGTTTATTTTTTGAATACTGCATCTTTTATTCACCTGAAATTTGATGAAAGAGCACAAGGAGAGAATAATGCATGGTTTCTTTGCTTCTTTCTGTGCATACAATAAAAATACTTTGTACTTGTGCTTGCAGTTTTGATACTTAAAGATACTTTTGGTACTTAAGTACATTTAATATGAGCTACTTCAAGACTTTTACTCAAGTAATTTTCTTATGAGTGAATTCAACTTTAACCAAAGTAACTTTCAGTTATGGTACTTCTACTTTTACTTAGTTATATTTTTTTCAGTATTTTTTACACCTCTGGTTTCTGATCCATTTGGTATCGAGTATTGAATTGTTTCATTTCAGTATTGTTTTGGTTTCGAGTATCTTTTTGGTATTGAGTATCGTGATACTAAATTTGGTATTGATATCAAAGTCAAAATTTTGGTATTATGACAACACTACCCAGAAGTACAATTTAAAGTTAGGTACAGCTAGACCTTTCTCTCATCTGCCACACTGCAAAGTGCACAGTTTTTAGCGAGGGCATTTTTCCTTTCATTTTGAATCTTGAAACAAGGCCATGAATCTTGTCCCAATAACCAGTGGGAGGTTAGATTGGTAGCATATTTGTGATGGTCGGATTTTTGAGACGCCAAATGCTGTGGCCGGAACAAAATGAAGGATGGCAAAATAAGAGACAAACACTGACAGAAATCAGAGAGGGAGACTCGGGCTTCCAAAGGATCTAGCTCCTGTCCGTGAAACAATAAGGAAGCAAAGCGAGTTCTACAATACGAATAGAAAGGGAAAAAATCTCGGTACCTGAGATAAAAAGAATAAGCACCAGACGGTGCCCAGAAAGAGGAAAAACAGAAAGATTCCCCTGCTATCTAGCACTTTCCTCTTTTGCAGCTAATACCTCAACAACTTTCTCACTAGAGTCCATACCAGCTGAAGTGCAAACAAAATCATATCACAAAAGATGAGCTGGACTTATTTCTTGAACGTAACGGTATCTTGAGGGATAGCCAACATGGTTTTCGGAAGGAAAGGTCATGCCTAACAAACCTTCTGGAGTTTTTTGAAGAGGCCACCAGGACTTATGACCAGAGCAGGGCTTATGACATCATATACTTGGATTTTCAGAAAGCATTCAATACAGTACTGCATAAGAGACTAATTTTTAAAATGAGTGCCATTGCAGTTACAGGAGGCATTCTGAAGTGGATTCAAAACTGGTAACAGGACAGAACACAAAGAGTGGTGGTCAGTGGTATCACATCTGAGCTAGGTATGGTGGGGAGTGGCGTCCCCCAGGGATTGGTGTTGGGACCCCTGCTGTTCCTCATCTACATTAATGACCTTGATAGGAATATTGAGAGCAGATTGGTTAAATTTGCAGATGATACTAAATTGGGGGGATTGGCAAATAGTTTAGGGTCCACTAAAGTGATTCAGGACGATTTGGATAGAATCCAGAATTGGGCAGAAATGAGGCAAATTAAATTTAATATAGCAAAATGTAAAGTTGTACATGTAGGTAATAAAAATATTAGATGGGATTACTTCATGGGAGGTTTGAAACTGGAATGTGCTGCACAAGAGAAAGATCTGGGAGTGATTGTTGACCAAACCCTCACAGGTTCTAGTCCTTGTGCCGTAGCATTTAAAAAAGCTAATCGGATGCTGGGATACATTGCCAAAAGTATTGAGTACAAATCTAAGAAGGTGATGCTTCTTTTGAACAACATGTTCGTTAGACCACATCTGGAGTATTGTGTACAGTTCTGGGGACCATACTTTAAGAAAGATAGAGAGGCTCTAGTGAAAGTTCAGAGAAGAGCCATTAAGCTTATTCCAGGTATAAAAGATGAAAGCTACGAGAAGAGGCTGAAGATCCTTAATCTCTTTAGTCTTAGGAATAGGAGACTAAGGGGTGATTTGATTGAGGTCTTTCAATATGTTAAAGGGATTAACAAAGTAAATTATGTAGGATTCCTTCGACCAAGTGTTGTGAGTAGCACTCGGGGTCACAAATGGAAGTTGACCAAAGGTAAATTTAGCACTGATATTCGGAAATATTTCTTCACCCAAAGAGTAATTTCAATGTGGAATAGCTTGCCTGACCATATTTTTGAGGCAGACACCTTGGGGGTTTTCAAGAGCAGGCTTGACTTAAAGCTAGATACCATTGAGGCATTCAGTATCTGAAGGGATATATTAATAATAGTATAAAGAAACTGGCGAGCTTAGTTGGGCTGAAAGGCCTGTTCTTGCCATTCATGTTATGTTCTGTTATATAAAACACTGACACTCTAGCAAGGGCAGTGAGGTGGAACTTGGGCTTGAATAGAATCCGGGCGATGCCCCCAATTGATGCCAGCTGGCCCAAGAATCCAATTGTGGGCAAACCGATATCGTCCTGGACGAGAGCAACCAAGAAAGCCACCACCAGCCTCCAAAACCATGACAATATTAGAGTAGAAATTAACCCTGGGGGGAGGATATCCATTTTAACAATGGAGATACGTGCTTGCATGGAGTGTGGAAAGAGAGACCACCTGTCCATATCTGCCTCTACTCTATTCAAAATTCCCTGAAAGTTTTTTGTAATAACTCAATGCAAGGAGGGAAAAATATCCACTCCTTGGTATCTAAATGAGTTAATCAGTGGGATATGAGAAAACAGGGAAGATGGGTCAAGCAATGAATTGAGAGGCCTTAATGAGAGGCCCAATTAATTTTGGACCCTGACAAGGTACTAAACTCCTCAAAAGTATCCAGCACTCGTGGGATAGATGCTGGTGCCCTATCCATATACTTTCATATAATAAAATATCGTAGGCAAATAAGGATATACGGTGTGACATGTTACAAATTTCTATGGGGAAAATAAGAGGGCGTTACCTTATTGTTGGAACCAGTGGCTGTCTTGAGGAATTTGAAAAGAAGGTGAAATTATATTTGCAGACAGAACCATAGCAAAGGGGTTTGAATATAAAAGTTTGATCATTTTAATAAATTTCTCAAGTACCACCCACAGATAGTCCCACTCCAGCCCGTCATATGCCTTCTCCGCATCGAATGATAAAACAGCACATGGAGAGGGCATATTCTGAGAGAAGTGTAGCACATGGAGTAGTCTAGGAATATTGTCGGCAGCTTGACGTGTTTTTATAAAGCCAGATTTGTCTTGATGGATGAGTTTGGGCATAACCACATCTTTGTGTCAGCATCAAGTAGTGACAATGGTCTGTAGCTACCACAGTGGGTTGAATCTTTATTAGGTTTTAAAAGGACTGTTAAAGCAGCAGAGTTGGCATCCTTGTGGAAACACCCTTCATTAATTGAAGTAGTAAACATATCTAACATGAACTGACCCAACAAATCCCAAGAAGTAAGATATAGTTCGGGAGGGATGCCATCCCAGCGCAGCGCTCTACCCTTTCTCATCCCCCGCATAGCCTCTCTCAATTCCTCCAGAGATGTTGGAATTTGCAACAGAACCGTTTCATCTTCATCCAAAGAGGGCTGATTCGAGTTCTGCAAAAATGTATTACATCTATCCTCATCTAAAGTGATCTCAGATGAGTATAAGTTACAATAGAATTTACAAAATTCTGCATTAATTGAAGCACTGATTAATAAAACCCCACAAGTCAAGTCAAGTCAAGTGTGACTTATGGGGTTTTAGTAATAGGTGCTTCAATTGCTTTGGGGTCAGAAATAATATCTTGAGAATCCCCAGCTAGCAAGGAACATTCCCACAACATTGGCTAACATTCCCTACAAGTTCTGATTATGTTTTAAAGAAAACTTTTTTATCTAATGTTCAAAGAATGTTTCAAGAATGTTTATAATGTCAAATAATCTTCCTAAAATGTTATATGTTAATAGAGGAATAATGTTTTAGGTGCAACATTCTGAGGATGTTTTGGGGATGTTGTTGAGGTAATATATGATAGAATGGTCTTCTATAAAACATTCCTACAATATTACATGATAACAAAAGAAGAACATTCTCAACGCAACATTTTGAAAATGCTGTTAGGATGTAATTGATGCATCACATCATGAAAACGTTTTTCACAAAATATTCTTGTAATATGATATGTTAGCAAAGATAGAACATTTTGTCTGCAACATTCTGAGGATATTTTGGGAATGTTGTTGAGGCAACATGATAGAATGGTCTTCTATAAAACATTCCCACAATGTAACATGATAACAAAGGAGGAACATTCTTGAAGCAACATTTTGAAAATGTTGTCAGGATGTTGTCAATGCATCAGATCACAAAACATTTTTTATAAAACATACCTACAATGTTACTTGATAACAAAGGAAGAACAATCTCAAAGCAACATTTTGAAAATGTCAGGATGTTATTGAGGCCACAGACCACAAAACGTTATTCATAAAATATTATTGTTATATGATACGTTAGCAAAGGTAGAACATTTGGTCTCCAACATTCTGAGGATGTTTTGGGAATGTCGTTGAGGTAACATGATAGAATGGTCTTCTATAAAACATCCCACAATGTAACATGATAGCATTCTTCCATAGCCCCTCACTTCTTTCCCTCACTACGCTGTTAAGCACTGTGTAGGGTAAGTTTTGTTCCAAACGCTGCTCTGGAATTTTACTTTTTCCGTTGAAATTTAAATCATTTATGTCAAAATGTTTGATGCATTTTGTTTATTATCATTTCCGATACATTATCTGGCCATTTTTGAACCGTTTTTAACCATTAAAATAATTTTTGTGGATATTTTTATTTGTGTGTTAGGAACAGGGATTTAAGAGCCATTGTCTGTAAGGTTCAGGCAGGTGGGGATGGTCACCTTCTTCAGTTTTGCTGAGACTCAGGTGGTTTTATTTCCCTATCCTAACTAGAAAATTCCCCAAATTTTTTGACCCTACCTGCACCAGTTTGGGTTTTGGGGGTCAATCAAGTGCAAGCCGAAAGAGGGCCGAAAATGCCAAATTACCAAAATTTGATTTTTGGGTTGCATTTATTCACTGCACAAACTTTATCCCTAAGTAAAAGTTGGAAAATCGAATTTTAGGGGGGATGGTCAGTGGAAAGAGCGATTTTCGGCCTGGGATCTTCCCTGCGGAATATATAGGGGGTGCTCCAGTATGGCCTCAATCCATTTTCGTCGCTAGTTTGCACCCCTTATGCTCTGTGCGCGATCAGTGCCCCAGAACTTCTACAACTGCACCACACTCGTAAGTAGTTAGACTATCCATTAGAGATGGAAAAGGTTGGGATAGTGTATGCGCACACCAATATGTGGTGCCGAACATGGCAAAATGCTAAAATTTGGCCTATTTCAGCACCACCAGGTGGCGTGCTCAGTCGATTGACCGGGCAAAGGTTTGTTGCATAATGAAGTATAGAGGTCACCCTTTTAGTTTATGAAAGCCATTTTTTAGGATAAGGACTACTATCCATAATAGGTGGCACTGTACTAACAGATGTACTGGTACACGCGTTAAGCAGTATCCACTTAAAATTGCTCATGATTAGTCTAGCTGAAGTGCGCGGTGAAAACCCAAGGAAATACTTTTTTCTGAGATGTCCTTCACCGTTAAACTTGCAGTTATTGCAAGGAGAACAATGGGATCATGACTGTGCAAGTCCATACAAGGGGTGCTAGAATGCTTCTTCCATGGAACATATAGAGTTGAATGGAGCATACAAGATTGTTGTGCATTTCTAAAATTGTGTTCTGAACCACTTAAAAATGGGTACAAATACAATAAAATGGAACAGAAGAGCCCAAGCCCAGTCTGTATGCAAGTCTATCCACCTTTGTAAAATGGCCCTGCAACTATACAAGAAATTGTTTTGAGAAAAAAGACGAGTTTTGTATACATTAGGAATGTTTGTATATTCATCCTAGCCAGTTCTGGGAGTTTAAGGGCGTTCACATACGTGGATGATTCTGGATAAAACCTCAGATTGAAAAAGTGGCTTTTCAATAGTCTGAAACAATGGACTAAACAGAAAGTACTAGTGGTGCCCTCAGTCAATAATTGATATAACTAATGAAACCACACATATGCCAGAGATAGTTGAAAAATAACTAATCATTACGTGAAATAAGGTCAAGTCCATCATAGGGCCTGTTCTATTGGGACACACCATCAAAATGCACCTATAGCAGCTTATATTGACATGCACAAAGAATATCCCATGAATTCTGTCATTGGAATTTCGTTGATAAAGACTAAAGACATATCCATGGGATAAAGGCTGCGCATTTCATAACTTGACCAATCATGAACAATTTGGAGTGGATATTGCTTTACACGTGTACCAGTACATCTGTCAGTAAAGTGTCATCTATTATTGACAGTAGTCCTTATCCCAAGAAATGGCTTTCATAAACTAAAAGGGTGATCTCCATACTTAATCATGCAACAAACCTTTGCCCTGTAGGTCGACCGCGCACACCAATAGGAAACACATCAAATTTTTCCATTTCACCATGTTCGGCGGCACTATTGTTATTCACTATTGTTGCGTGCATACATTATATACGGCTTTTTTTTTTTTTTTTTTTACTTTGAAAAAATTATTTATTATTATTATTATTATTATTTACAAAACTGAAACACTTGTTCACTTTGCCAGTTTTTGTTGTTTGGATGTTTTTGTTGTTGTGACAGAATGTTGGTTTGTTAAGTTGGTTTAAAAAAAAAAGTGTTAAAGCGTTAAATAAATGATGAAAAAAATAAATGAAATAAAAGTAATTCTGCCGAAAGACTTTTGAACTTTGATAACACTTTTACATGTGTTAAATTATTTAAATGATGCGAAGCCTGCGGAGCTAGTTTAGGCAGACAACTCAATGCGGCGCCAAACCCAGACCAGTCACATGCTCTCTTCATTTAAATAGGGCGGGTTATTTAACTTCCCTGCCTACCTGATCATTCCCTGCTGCCAAATCTGCTCCGTGCTGCACTGCTGCTACTGATGCTCAGTACTGCTGCTCGCTCTGCCTGTGCTGCTGCTGCTCGTTCTGCTTGTGCTGCTGCTGCTACTGATGCTCAGTACTGCTGCTCGCTCTGCCTGTGCTGCTGCTGCTCGTTCTGCTTGTGCTGCTGCTGCTACTGATGCTCAGTACTGCTGCTCGCTCTGCCTGTGCTGCTGCTGCTCGTTCTGCTTGTGCTGCTGCTGCTACTGATGCTCAGTATTGCTACTCGTTCTGCTGCTGCTGTTGTTGCTGCTGCTCGTTCTGCTCAGTTACTGCTGTTGCTGCTGCTGCTACTGCTCTGTGCTGCTGCCCGTGAAGTTTTGCAATCCCACCACCTCCCCAGCATCCACCTGTGGGCTCTGTTTCGATGATCCCCTGCGGGGGTCTTGCTGAATCTGGCAGATCATTTTCAGGGAATTAATAAATTGAGACAGAGCCTGCCGCCAAACTAGCTTCCATTATGCAAAGTATTTATTCTCCACAAAATATTTAATTCAATTCAGTTGCCTGACTGAACTATTGGAATTGGACTATTATCAGTGATCCCAGTAAACAGTGATCAGTCAGGAAATTTTAGGCTTAAAGATGGAATGGGAATGTTGCCATAATGTTTAAATATTTTGATGAGATGTTATTACAAAAAATTTATAGATTTTTTTTTTAATCCAAAATAAATAGCATGATTCTGGGAACATTAAAAACTTTCAGCTGAAAACGTTTCAAGAACGTCAGGGGAAAATGTTCTAGCAGGGTTTTCTGTAAACATTTTAATGAGGTTATCACACAACATTTTTCGAAAGTTTTTGGAGAATGTTATCCTAGATCATTCTGGGAACTTAAAAAAAACTTCCCGCTGAAAACATTACGAGAAGTACTGGTCTCAGAGCATTTTGGGAACTGAGTTCTATACGTGTACTCTGAATACTGCTTTCTCTGGTTTCCGAGAACAATAGCTGCTGCTGTTCAACCATTTCTGCAAGGCTGGCCTCCTCAATCCTACCAAGCCGAGTTCTGCTGATATGGGACACATAAGATATTGAGATGTTCCTGATACATCCCTTCAAGGCATACCAAAAGATGCGAGGATCATCAACAGAACCAGCATTGGCAGACACACATATATCAAATTTGCTTCTAAAATATATATAAAATTCCTTATTCTTCAGGACGGTTGTATTAAAGCGCCAGCGAGATGTTCTAGTTGGGGTATTAATTAGAGTAGGGTTGACCAAAATGATACAGTGATCAGATAGTGGACAGGGTAACATTATTGCATTATGAATTTCAGAAAGGGCCGGAGAGATGAAGATATAGTAAATACGTGAATACGCCTTATGTGTTCTTGAGAAAAAACGGTCTTGTTGAACTGAGGGGTTAATAGTTCTGGATGCATCTCTTAGGTTAAAGTCAGATATAAGGCGCGAGATGATGCGGCATTTTGGGAATGAGAATGCTGGACCTGAAGATGAGAACGATCTAAGGCAGGGTCTAAGACCGCATCCATGTCACCTCCCATAATCTGGGCATAATCCTGTCATTTTGACGTGTCGCCGAGATGTGTTGGAAAAACTCTATCAAAAGGGTCGGGGGCGTACACGGGCAAGAATGCCAGCCTTCGGCCAGAAATAATCGTTTTAGAGAGATCCTCCCATCATATCATATTTTCCTAGAATATTTATAGATGGAGAACGTTTTAAAATAATAAAGGAACCACGAGATTTGGAGTCATCCGAGGTTGGCGCTGCTTTACGGTAATGCTTATTCGCAAAACGGTACACATCGGCTGCCATGTGGTGAGACTCTTGTATAAATGCTATGTCCACCAGGGCGTTAGTGCCCACCCTGAGAAAAGCTCTGCCCCCCAATGAAAACTCAAGATAAAAAACTGATTTACTAATATTTGACAGCAAACACGCAATATCCAACTGATTCATAGCCAGAGGTAGACAGCCATTTAGAGTGAGCTTTACGTATGCTTCATTTATCGCTATGTCTGATTAGTGGATTCCTTTGTCAGTATATTATGCTATGAAACCAATGGGCACTCTCGAATTACTTGGGACCCTCCCATTCTCTTAGACTGCCTTCTTCACTCATCAGCCTGACGTTACGTCTACGGCAGTGTGCTTCTCTCAGGGAATTAAAACTTTGCCCATATCTTGTTTGTTGCTACTTCTGCCACCGCTTATTTTGTCAGTCCTGTTGTTTGACATTAAGGTAATTTGTGTATTAGTTTGTCATCTGTGTTGACTCGTGTGGTTATAACCTGAGTTGGCTACTGAGTGAGCCCAGGCAGCTAGCCAGCAGCTACTCTGCCGTTGCTAGTCACTCACTGAGGTTTTTGCAGCAATAATTCTGTATCTGAAGCTCGTCCGGAAAAAAACTTGACCAAGAATTTTTCGGCGACATGCTGCACGTAGCCAAGTAAAGGACTACAGAGGGCAGCTCTAAGAAAAGTAAACATGTGCCCATTTTCTTTGCTTGATTGGCAATCAAATGGTGGATTCTACTTTAAGTTGAATTAGTAACTTAGAGCTATTTATTAAGACAGCATGTTTGATTGATGCATTTTGAAATTAAAATGGCCGTAGAACAGCAGATTTTCATGGACAAGATGTCATTGCCACGCCATTTCGTGCAACTAATCATTTATATCTCACATTCATGTTTCATCTGCTTTTCTGAATGTTTTCCACCGTGTGTATTTTCTAGACACTTAAAATCCAGTGTGTTCTTATAACAAATCTTTTTTTATTTTATCATTATAGATCTCCTAAAAATACTACAACGAGAGATGAAATGCAGAGTTGGGATGTGGCGATGTTGAACGAGGATTTATTTATTTTTTTTTGGTGAGATGAGTCCACTTGCAGTCATGAGGTGTGCAGGCAGTCGTGTGTAATTTCTTGAAACATACTCACCTGAAGCGGCTTAAACTATTTAAAATGCCGCCGGGAAGAAACCTGAGTTTAGATTTCGCTTATTGCATGTGCTCCGTCCTTCCCTAAATCAGCTCCCGTTGTGATGTGAATAGAGGCCACTAGATGGCAGAATTTACCTTTCTTTTATTAAGCCCAGACTGGAGCTAGGTTTAGACATGTCCTGGACATGTCTGGGGCAAGTCCCCGAAAATTAAAAAAAAAAAAGAGGTCTAAATGTGGGTGGGGTCTGCAAAAGAGTATATAAGGAGTAGAATTGAGACAGTGAAGTAGGAGGAGAAATTGCAAGGAGAAGGATACATGTGACCAGACCTGTCATTCTGTTCAAGACCTGTGAAGTTTCTTTTGTGGATTTTTGCCTGTGTTAGAGAATTTTCTTCACCCAGGATATCACCAAGCCACCCCACCAAAACAAGGGACTGTAAATATTTCTGTTTTTTTTTTTTTAATATATTCAATCTTGGTCATTAGTTGTAGGTTATTGTTAGTTGTTGTCTTTGTTAATTAAATGTGTTTAAGTTTTTTAAACTGTGTCTGTCATCCCTTGCTGTTGCTGTTGTGTTGAAAATGTAATAACAAATTGGGGCCATAACACCGTGTACTTGGTCTAAGTAACAATCAAGCAATTTCAGTGGCCTATAAGGAGTAAGATGTGATGGTGAAAAGCAGACAAACCTAACTGGGCTACTGTGTTAGATTGAAAGAATGCCAGTTTGAATAATTAGAAAAAAAAACTTCCTCCTCCCCAAAAGCAGATGAAACGTGAATGTGACATAAATGATCAGTCGCAGGAAATCGCGTGCCAATGACAAGTTCATGTAAATCTGCTGTTATGGCCATTTAAATTTAAAAATGCTTCAAACATGCTGTCAAAACAGCTCTACTCATTCAGTAAACAAATCCACCATTTGATTGCCAAGCAAAGTAAATGGGGACAGGTTTGTTGTTCTGAGAGTTGCCCAATTGGTTAATAAGAGGCAATTCTGTAGTCATTTACTTGGCTCCGTGCAGCATGTAGCCGAAAAATACTGATGTCAGTCAAGTTTTTTTTTCCCCGGAAGCATTTCACATGTCCTGTGACTTTTCTCACTTCAACCTGTGTTGGGTTTAATGAAGCAAAAGGGAACGCTCGGATGTTCGCTCCATGGCAGCAGGGGGTGGTGCTACGCCTTTAAAAAAAAAAAATAAAAAAATCACGGTTCACGATCGCCACAACCCTAGTGTACATTAAGAAAACTGACCATACCTGTTAAAGTTCCTCCCCTATCGCCAGCTCACCAGCCACGCCATCAGGGCAATTTAGTATGGGTTGTGTTAGTAGAGGGGCAACAATAAGAATCACCCACTCGTTAGGAGTGAATAGCAAGGCTATCACAGTCACCCAGCCCATTCCCTTACAAAGTAAAGCTGCCATTAAGGCAGCATTGAATAATTGACGTACAGTTCAGGAACCACACGTGAGACCGAAATCCAAAAAACGTATGACTTTAATGGGATCCGAATCAAAGCCAAAATACATAGGAATTGCCAAGCCACGATACGAAATCCAAAAACAGTATCGACTAGAAAGGCAGGGGTCAGAACCAGTAAGACAGATGGGCAGAGGTACAAAAACAATAGGCAAAAAGTTGTAGTCGATGGGCAAAGCCAATGGTCATACACAGGGCGTCCAAACACAGAACTTGTGGCGATCGCGGAGAGGTAATTAGTCTAGACTGTGCAACTTTACATATTAAATTACAGTGGTTGTCAGTACGTTTGTAATCCTAGATACATGGATTAGTAGTGTTAGTGGACTATGATACAAAATACAAATGTTAGTCTTGTCAGTAATCAGAACAGAGGGGTGAAGGAAGAAAACGATTTTTCGAAGGAATATTTGGAATTCATTTAAATCACCCGAAGTCAGTGAGTACGCAGACAGGGAAGACGGACTGAACCAACTAGATCACAAGACGGGGGAGACAAGTG
This sequence comes from Gymnothorax reevesii, assembly GCA_029721435.1. Classification (NCBI taxonomy): domain Eukaryota; kingdom Metazoa; phylum Chordata; class Actinopteri; order Anguilliformes; family Muraenidae; genus Gymnothorax; species Gymnothorax reevesii. The sequence goes on from CM056585.1 coordinate 40,648,268, forward strand.
CAATGGAACTGAACATAGAATGAACCAAAAAAACCTGAATGTTACAAAAACCAAAAAGAATAAATAAAAGACAATAATTATGAACACAAAACCAGCACATAAAACATGACCAAAAACCAAAGCTATGACAAACTAACCCACATTAATAGGAATTTACAGTCATATTCTAATTGGTATTAGTGCATTAAACCATATTGAATTATTCTGAATCACTGAAAATTTGTTCTTACAACAGTAATTATGGATTTAATAAACAGGTAGCTCACTCAGCTCGTAGTCATCACAGAACATAGTGGGGAAAAAAGAAAACCCCCCCAAAAAACAACATTTGTTATAGAAAAAGTAGGCTACACATACAATTGTGTATCCATGCACTTCAATCAAAGTACAGCAAAAGGTACCCTTCAGGCGATGTTGAATAACTGACCCATGTTGGATCATATTCTAATGAACGTGGGTGCCTTGAGGCATATAAAATCATGGTGCTGTCTTTTTATGACAGTAGTCGCGCATAGACAACAGACATCACACTCAGACATTGCCAGATTTTTAGTGATAAGGCTTTTTCTGTCCTACTGGTTTCAGAAGTGTAAATTAGTCACTGGCCATGAGTTATGTAAATCTTGCTGTTAAAGAAATAATCATATCCATATTGTATCATTTGAAAGTTAAAATTTGAATTTAAATGAACTATAACTGTGAGGTAGCATTCAGGAACCAGAAGTGAGACTCAAAATATCCAGCAAACCTTGTTCTTTATTGGTTCTGGGATGGAAACCCCCACAGGGCAATAGGCAACGGTACAGAGTCCACGATAAAAAATCAGAATCCAGTAGGCGTAATCCAGTTCCTAAACAGGGCAGCAAATACCAAACTCAGGGTCAGGCAAAGCAGGTTCGTAACATGGGCACAGGAATATCAAAGACAAAGCCAAAATCAAATCTGGGACGTTCCAGTCAGAAGTATAACACGAAAAGTACAAGGCATAAACAATCACAGCACAAGTAAAACATTCTGAGAAGAGCTGGTAGTGAAATGACTGCTTAAATACACATACGGGAAGTCAAATGCTATAATAGGGAACTGGTGAGCTAGATCAGACTAATTAATAAAGGAATGAACAAGAGGAAGTACCTAACCACAAGAAACTGGCGAAAGCCAAAATGTGGACAGGGATCACACAGAAAACCTATGACAAACAGATGACTCCAGTTAAGGAGTTATAAAGTTCAGAGTGAGAGGCAGAACAGTGTTTAACAAGGTGCGGAGAATCCGCTGAAGCACAGCAGAGTAAATTGAGTGAAGGCAAGGGGCGGAGACTTGGGCAGAGCGAATGCTGAGAGCACGTTAGTAAATTAGTAATGTGCAGCTATACAATCCCAAGTGTTTGTTAGTAAGTTTAACTAACATTGTTTATAGTACTATGTTAGAAATTTTTCTAAAATAAAAAAAAAAACTGGTAGTATTTGTTAGTAAAGATAGAACAGCAAGGCGAAGGAAGCAAAAGAGACCGGAAGGAATAATTGAAAACCTAGAAACCATGAAATCACCTGAAAATGTGGCACGCAATACTGGGGAATAAACTGTCACATCACATATGACCAGACAGGGTTGACACTGTGCAATGCAGGGCATGAGAAATGCATAAACCAGAATAATCAAAAAATCAAAGAACATGGCACGGAAGCAGAGAGTCATAAAAAAAACATAGTCAGGCAACAGAATCATAACAATAACATAGACATTCTGACTTCTGTTTAAACGTTAATGAGATTAATTGAGGATTAGCACCCAGTCTTTTTTCCTTGTTCCATACTAGGTTATGTCATTTCAGGAGTTGTCCACAAGAGTTTTTCAGTTTTCTCTTTCTTTGAACCTCCTAATCTACTATTACGTTTGTGCTCTGCACTTTGTTCAGGTGCACGGAGGACAGAAAGTTGAGCACAGGACTCAGGTGCAAGCCTTTTCCAGAACCTGATGTAAGAGTATAGTATCTCTTTGCAACATTACACCTAAGTGCAATTAATTTCTGCCTGTCAGTCCAAAGCGTACTGCCCATTGACATTTTTAGGCTATTGTCATTCAAATTTCTCTTTAATTGTACATATTTAAATCAAAGCTATGATCTCAAGGGGGACCAAACCAATAACCTTTATGCCTGGGACCCCCCCCCCCCCCCACCACCATGAGTGCAAGAACTGAAACAGCATGTATTTCATAACATGTCCCTTTTAAAATAATCCGAAAAATAGGCTCACCACCAAGCAAAGTTCAAGGTCCCCGCTGACAGGCATCATTATAATTAGGACCAACCATTCAGCAGCTTAAAAACCCTTAAAAGGAGATGTTACATCTGGAGATTTTATACTGATTACAGAGTGATGTGGGCTATCTGTTGATCAGGTGAAAATCTGAGTGAGTAAGCACTGAGGATGATAGAATGATGCTTGATGACACTTGAGGGTTTCATCGGCAGCTTAATTCTGGGCCTTGAGCTGTGATTGATTGGCTGCAGTTCACTTGGGACAGCAGGTCTTTCCCGAGCAAATTACTCCACATGTTTATCACAATCAGACGTAGGCCATGCCTCTGTCTTATTATGTAAAATAAAGGTAAACAAGATATATACTGTGGCTTTATCACTTGGCATTGATGCTCTTATAAAGGGGGTTATAAAAAGGGAATTAAACATTAGGCACTTAATTACATTACTTTACATTATAGGCATTTAGTATATGATCTTACCCAGAGCAGCTTACAACACTTAAGTGCATTTCAAAAGAATAAAAAGGATGAAAACCCTTGAAAGTTCAGTACATCAGTGGTGGCCACAATACTTTGATCATGCAGTAATCGTACCAGAACCATTAAAGACACAATCAAATTATAAAGAACTGAACAGATGCCAAAATGTAGGGGGTGGAAAGAGGTATAGTCTGAAGAGGTATGGAAGGAGATCCAGCTAGCTCATGTTCTGACTTCAGTTGGTTCTTCTCCCAAGTGAGATCAATTGTATCCATATCCTCATCTGTCTTTTGACTTTTAATTATGAACCTGGAGTTATTTTCTCATATGCTTGCCTTAGATTTGGAGGGTTATTTTATGTGTTCATTGTATTTATTGCTGATTACTGTGGCTAAAGAAGCACAATCTTTTGGCATCAGAATAATTTTGTTGCTTTCATTTATTCATTTAAATTGGTCAACAAAGATTGCAAAAATGAAATATTTGCAGTGTTGATAACACAGTAGCTCTGAGTGGCATGCTATTTAAGATTAAATGGATAAAATGTGCAGGCGCACACTGCCACCTGGAAATTCCAGCTTTAATTGGAGGTGTGTGTCTCTGTCTGAAAATGAAATTCATTTGAGTTTTTGATGTCTGACGTGATAAGAGAAGTTTCTGGATTTAAAGTGTCAACCGTTAATTTGGTCTATGAAGGGCATTAACCAGCTGTGATGCATACTCATTTTACTGTCCCCGAAGCAGTGTCAACTATGAAGGTATTTTTTCCCCCTAAGTCTCGGAATGTCAAGTTTGATTAGACCGTATTGGATGTTTCCCTTGTGTTGGATTTTGCATTGGTGGAGAATTCAAACAGCTGCACAATGTCTACATGAATAAGCTCTTGCAAAGAATAATGAATGGAAACAGTCTTAATTGTGATGCTCATGTCTGCTCCATTTTAACTATGATTCACAGAAAGATGGTCAGTCTTACAATGCTCAATCCTTAGTCATGATTGAATTAGTTGGTAAAATACACAGCCTAGCCAAATAAAAATTTGCTCACTCTAAGTTAAACCGCCATTAGCTTTGATTCCTGTGCACATTTATTATAGAACATCATGACATTTATTTTCATTCGGAGTTGCATATAATTCTGGCTGAGATCTTGTTTTCACAACAGGTCATTCAAACCGCTTTGTAATGTCTACTCCAGCATGTCCCAAAGACTTTCAATACAGAGCATAATGTGTTGGACTGTTCTTAACCCAATTCCAGTATTTGCAGTGATCTGCTGAGTTGTTACCTCTGGCAAGAAGGTTATGTTTTCACCCGGTTTGTTTGTTCGTTTGCTAACAGGATAACTCAAAATGTCATGAACGACTTGGCACAAAATTTTATAGGATGGTATGTGGTAGTGCAAGGATGAGTTTTCCAGTTTTGGAAGTGATCTGAAACATATTCTGGATTCTAGATCTGGAAGAACATATGATATTGACATACGGCATGGTGGAGGTATATTTTCTACCTAGTGCCCTTCTAGTTTTCCTTACATCATGCAGGCCAACAATTTGCCTCGTCTAAAACGCAGTAACATCTTTTTCATGGTGAAAGGATACGTCTTTTGACATGATCGTTCAGGAAATGTGAAACTACACACTAAATCAGTTAGGTTGAAAATAATTGTTGCCTGCTGAAATGCTGAAAAACACAACAGTTTTCTACACGACACATAATCCTCATCAAAGTTGAAATATGCACCTGGATGGAACTCGTGGCGCCTGATACTAAAATATCAAATCAGCCAGGTCAGTGCTGCCTGTGACCTTACAATCAGCCAAGATGGGAGAGATTGCTGTGGCTTTAGAGACTACATCCCACATTGATAAAAATCAAAATTACCTTTGATGTTTATGTATGTAATTACAGTAATCATGAATGAGCATCATCCATTATCAGGCAAAAGTAACATAAATGAGGGCTAATGATCAGCTTGCTTGCGTTACATTTCATGCATTATAGTCAGTCTGAAAGGCCCATCATCATTTTTAATAACAGCTGAGACTGCTTCTCCTCGGGCCAGGGTAAAGTAGAATTGAATAGGTCTCTCACACATCAAAAGCATTGTAAATTAATTCTGCTGTTGGGGTAATTGGCACTTGGTGCAGCAAACGTTTTTTCAACTTTCATTTTGGTTTTCCTGAATTACCAATCTATTCCCATTCATCCAACACACCTTGGCTGATTACTGGGTTGCAGAATGTTCGACTCCATTTAGAATGCCGGGCCATCTGGCTGTGCGGGAATGAATGGATGGAAGCCTCTATTTGCTGACTGACAGTGCATTTATGATGCTTGTTCACGCCATCACTGTGTTCTTTAAATACGGATAAATATCGAGCTAAAAATGTGTGGGAAATCAGGACTGTCTGATGTCATCAAAGACAGGTGTAATGACTTTGCCTTGTCGCCAGACCATTTGATTACTGCCATAATATTGCATCTTAACAAATTTTTATCAATATTTTAGTGCTTGCTTCGCAATTATGCGTTTGACTTCAGAGAACATGTACGGTGCTGTGAAAAAATATTTACCGCCTCAAAAATCTTCTATTTTTGCACATATGTCTTTCTAAATGCTTCAGGGCATCAGAATTCATTTTGGAATCAGACAAAGATAAATCAAACACAAAGTGCAGTTTTCAAGTGACAAGTTCATTTAATGAAGGAAAAAAGCAATCCTGCCTTACCTGGCCAATAGCAATTGTCACCTTAGTTATTAAATTCACCAATTGAACAAATTTAATTGATAATTGGGCTTCATTTCACAATACATACCCTGTCTTCATTACTGCCAACTTTGTTGAATCTAAACATCAGTTACATAGAACCTGTCTGGCAATGTGAAGCAGGCAAAAAGCTGAACATGATGCCACAACCTAAGGAAATTCAAAAACAGCTGAGAAACAAAGTTATTGACATCTATCAGTCTGGACAGGGTTACAGAGCCATTTTTAAGACTCACTTCACAAATAAAAATATGAAACAGGGGTGAACCACCCCGTTGGGGTGGAAGTGATTTGTGAAGGTATTTAGGGCTGGCAGTTGCTAGTCCGCAGTGGCACTGCATTTTGGTCTTACTAGTGGTCTATGTTATTTTAACCCCTGATGATATTTTGTGGCTGCTCCCTGTTTTGATTATTATTTTATTAAATCTCCTGTTCTAATCAGCCTGGCACCTGGGTCCTACACGTTATCTTGGCCCTACCTTCTGCCAGACTGCATTTTGTCTGGTGGAGGAGTTAACCCATGACACTTGGTCATACACCATCTTCCATAATTTTGTCTTGAACACAATTGTGGGCTAGGGTGCTATACTAAGCAAGCATTCGAAGGCAGTCCATGCCTCATTTGCAAATTACTGGAAACACCATCTACTCAAAGACAGCCTACATAATTCCTCCAAGTGTGCATTGACAATTCATCTAAGAGGTCACAGAAGAACCTGGACTAACACATGAAAAACCGAGGCCGCACTTTCCTCAGTTAAGGTCAGTGCTCCCAACTCTGCAATAAAAAGAAACCAGGCAAAAAATGGCATCCACGGGAGCAGTGGCGTTCCGTGAGCAGAATCACAGGGCCAGCAATAACCTCCCTTTTCACACCTTAATGATCTAAATATCTTGCGGTTTGACTCTATCCATTAGCAACAGTTGCTCAGGCTAATTGGTAGAACTGACGAGAGTCCAATTTATTTTTAAAAGCCTTGTGATACATTGAACCACAAAATTATACGGCGTTTTCCTCCACACATCAAACACTATGTAAAATATCAATATGTCTCTATAATTTCTGCGCTCGTGTAGCTTGTGAAACAGCACAGATTTGCATAAATTAGAGCTATAAGCCATGAGAATCCATTCTATAGCCTGAATGTAGTGACATCTAAAGGGCGTTGATAGGTACGATGCACAGCTGAGTGATGGCAAAAATAATTGCTGTGAAGTCAGCAAAATTTACGCAAATCTGCACTGTTTCACGAGCTACAGAAAACAGAAATTATAAATTCATATTGACATTTTACGTAGTCACTAGTGTGCGGAAGAAAACGTCATTTTGTTGTGCAATGCATAACCAGGCTTTCAAAAATAAATTAGACTCTCGCTGGTTCTACAAATTAGTCTGAACAACTGTTGCTAATCGGGAGAGATAAACTGTAAGAGGTATAGGTCATTAAGCTGTGAAAGGTGAGGTTATTGCTGACCCTGTGTTTCTGCCGATAGACTGCCACTGCATGAGAGAGCTGCAACATGAAAACCACTGCTGACTAAAAAAAAACACAGTCTTTTCTCACATTTGCAAAAAACCTCTTGATAACCCCAAAGAGCTATGGTATAGTATTCCACGGACTGACGAGTCAAAAGTGGAGCTTTTTGGAAAACATAGGTCCTGTTCCATTTGCCGTAAAGTTAATACAGCAGTCCACAATAAGAATATCTTACCAACAGTTAAGCACAGTGGTGATAATCTGGAGCTGCTTTGTTGCTACAGGACCTGGGCAACTTGCCATGACTGATGGAATAATGAATCAGCTCTTTAACTGGAAAATCCTCATGGAGAATGTCTGGCCATCATTTCCTAGCCCAAAACTCAAGCGCAGTTGGATTATGCAGCAGGACAATGATCCAAACCGAAGCACGAAAGCAAATCCACCTCTTAATGACTCTAATGAAACCAAATGAAGGTTTTGAAGTGCCGGTCAAAGTCCTGAGATGCTTTGGCATGACCTTTAACGGGCAGTTAATGGTTGAAACCACTCCAATGTAGCTGAATTTAGACAAATCTGCGAAGAAGAGTGGGCCAAAATTCATCCATAGTGATGTGCAAGACTCATCGCCAGTTATCGCAAACATTTGGGCGTCATTGTTGCGACCGTGGGTGGCACTAACAGTTATTACAGTAGGTGGGGGGGGGGGGGGGGGGGTAATTTTTCACATGGGTAATTCACCTTTTGAATAACTTTTTACCTTCAGTAAACGAAATTATAATTTAAAAACTGCATTCTGTGTTTACTCACATTATGTTTGTCTTTTATTAAAATGAGTTGGATGATCAGCAACATTTAAATATAACTGTTGGCAGAGCAGCCACACAACGGCTACTGGTGTAAAAACCCACTTTGTCGGCACCGAACGCGGAGGAGAAGGAAGGAGGACGAGAGACGCTCAGTTTGCCTCACATGGCACTCAGCACAGCAACTGCTCACAGCTGCGTGCAGGAGGGCTCTTTTATTAAACCACGCCCACCAGACAGGTGGCTTCACCTTCACAATTAAATCATAATCACGTTAATGTTCTGACAAATAAACATAAATCAATAAATAAATGAACAATCAATAAGTGAGAGCACCAACACTCAACACCCCCACTTACTCTCACATTACAAAAAAAGACATTTAATTTACATTCAGTCAGAAAACATCAACATCAATACATTCTATTTTCTTTCAGTTATACCCAAACATAAATTCAGCAAATCTTGCGAACTTAAATTTTGTTGCAGGCTTGGTCATAAGGTCTGCAACCATCTGCTCAGTTGGACAGTACTCTAATGACAGTTTACCATCAGTTACAGTGGATCGAATGAAGTGGTATTTAATATCCACATGTTTACATCGCTGTCTTTTAACAGGATTCTTAGCTAAAGCAATAGTGCCTTGGTTATCCTCAAAAACTATAGGTAGCATATACACATGTTTATCAATGCCATCTAACAGTTGTGTGAGGTACAGACACTCTTGGATGGTAGTAGCAAGAGCAATATACTCCGCTTCACAAGTGGACAGTGCTACAGTGGGCTGCTTTTTGGTCTTCCATGACACTAAAGTGCCACCTTGAGATAGAGTTACACAATACCCAGTTGTACTACGACGATCTTTTACATCACCAGCCCAGTTTGCATCACTGTAGGCTTGTATACCTAGGTTTTCATTACTCTTACTATAACACAACTTCTTATCACTTGTACCTTTTAGATATCTTAGCACATGTTTAACTGTACAAAAATGTTCAACAGTAGGTTCGTTGAAATACTGTGACAGTTTACTTACAACGAAGCTTAAATCAGGTCTTGTACATACAGTTAAATAAATCAGACTACCCACTGCTTCTCTGTACATTGAAACATCACTCAGTAATGTAGCATCATCTGTGTAGTTCAGTTTCTGTTCACAAGGTGTTGACCTAGGTTTGCAATCTTGTATGTTAAACCTTACCAGAATCTTCTCAACATATTTTGATTGAGACATTGATACACAGTTATTACATTGTTCAAAATCAATACCCAAAAAACTTCTCAGTTTGCCTAGGTCCTTCATCTTGAACCTTGCTGCAAGCATGTCTTTTGTAACCTTCATAGCATTCTCATCACTTGCTGCAATTAACAAGTCATCAACCCAAATTACCATAATGACCTTCTCATGTTGTCTTTCTCGTGTGTAAACACAGTGGTCAGCTTGGTTTTGGAGAAACTCATTCTGTGTCAAATGGTCATGTAACAACTTATTCCAATTTCTGCCTGATTGTTTGAGCCCATACAATGACCTCTCTAGTTTGCAGACTAACTTCTTGTCTGTGTGAGATCTCACCTCGTACCCTTCTGGCTGTTCCATGTAGATCTCACAGTCTATGGGTGCATTTAAATAGGCAGTTTTCACATCCATCTGGTGTAAGATAAAATTTTCTTGTGCTGCCTTCTGCATCAAAACTCTAACACTAGTCATGTTAGCTGTAGGAGAAAATGTCTCCTCATAATCCACACCCATCTTTTGACTGTACCCTTTAGCAACATATCGGGCCTTGTATTTCTCAGATCCATCAACATCAGTTTTAATAGCATACACCCATCTACCCCCCACTGCTTTCTTACCCCCAGGCAAATTGGTCAGTGTAAATGTGTTGTTCTCTTTAAGTGAATGCATTTCCTCATCCATGGCTTTCACCCATTCTTTTGATTTGTCTGAGGTTACTGCTTCTGTAAAGGACACAGGTAGGTTACATATCACACGGTAACAATAATCAATGTTACTCTGGGCTAGATCTGTGTATCTGTCTGGCCTCCTTCTCTCTCTGGAAGGATAACGGCTTGACTCAGGTTCACACTTGACTTCAACTCTTTGTGGTTGGTGATGGCTGACTTCAGGTTTCTGTTCCATCACATGAGCTGGACTTCTAGATCTAGGTTTTATGAAGTCATCATCTTCAGGTATAAAATTAGTCTGTGTCTGTTGCTCTACACCTGATTTAGCCACAAACTTGACCAACCTGTGCTTCTGCACTTTCTTACTGACAGGTAAGTAGACCATGTATGCAGGACTGTTTTTATCATACCCAATGAAAACACATTTTTCACACCTTGGATCAAGTTTTCTTTTGTCTTGTTTATAAGCAAAACACTCTGACCCGAACCTCTGCATTCTAGACAAATTGGGTCGTCTTCCTGTCAACATCTGGATCGGTGTCTGCCCTGTGCGTCTGTTGAAACACCTATTTCTGACCACAGCAGCAGTTTGGACTGCATAGGTCCATAGTTGTTTCGGCAGACCACTTTCAATTAGCATGCACCTTGCCATGTCAAAAAGTGTGCGCCAATTGCGCTCAGCAGTACCATTTTGGTGAGGAGAGTAAGGTGCTGATGTCTGATGTTTGATCACATTTTTAATGAGCAATGTCTGGTAATCTTTACCTGTAAATTCTGTACCATTATCAGATCTGAAACATTTCACTTTACCATATGGGGCAGTATCGGCCAGAAACTTCTCTGTAGCTAGAACAGTGTCACTTTTGTTCTTCAAGAAATACACAAATACAGTACTGGAAAAATCATCAGTGAATGAAAGTGCATATCTGTATCCATCTCTAGACTCTGGGTGAATTGGCCCTGCCAAGTCTGTGCGTACTAGTTCTAGAGGGGCCTTAGCTCTTACATCAGGGTCTCTGTTTCTGGTTTGGAAAAACTTCCCTTGAGTGCACACTTCACAATGTGGAGGTTTTTGTGTGGAACCCTTGATTTTCATACCATCCACAACATCTTGTAACTTCTGAATGTCATTATAATTACAGTGCCCCAAAATTTCATGCCAGGTCTGCATATCATGACACCCCTTGCATTGATCATCATCACCTTCATCATCATCATCATCATTGTTTAATGTGTGCAAATAATAAAGTCTATCGTGTACGTGTATGTGAAATTTGGTACCGTCTCTGTGGATCAGAACGTCCTTCCCCTTCTTGAACACCACGGTGGCTCCATTGGCAGTAGCTGCTTTCACAGACAGAATGTCTTGTGGATAGGACGGGATGTACAGCGCCTGCCTCAGTGTTGTGTTCAGGTGTCTTCCTTTGCTGTCGATCAGACAGACTTCTGCATCACCTCGGCGCTCTGCGACGCCCTTGCACCGCGTGCCGTCCGCCAGCTCCACGCAGTGTGACTTGGCCTGGAACCCGTCGTCAAACCTCACGAACTTCGCCAGGTCTGTGACGATGTGCGAGGTTGCCCCGCAGTCAACCATCAGGCCCCTCACGTCAACGTCTGCTGCTCCCTCGCTCACTCGGAAGAAGTACTCTTTGTCCTGGTCCTCTGTCTCCCCTGAGACCTTTCGTGCGTCGTCTCGGTTCAAACGCTGTTTCCGCCTGCAGGTCGTGTCCCGGTGTGTGGTGCTCTTGCAGTGGCTGCACCACAGTCTGCGCTGGCAGCCTCTGGCCAGGTGTCCCTGCAGGCCGCATCTGAAGCACACCACTTCCGCGGCGGTTCTCTCAGCTCCCCGGTCACCTGCTCCGGCGGGTCTCGCTTTCCGCTGCCGCACGTTCATCACGTTGTCATCTGCAGCCCGCATCTTCTCTGTGTCCTCGTAGCTTCGTAGCTTTGTTTTGAATTCAGAGAATTGCATCGTCTCATCTCGTTGTGTGACATGTATTGCAAATGGTTTAAAGGACTCCGGCAAACCTTTCAATACCATTGCAACCAATAGTCCGTCACTTAATGTCTCACCGGCATTTCTTAGCGCTGTGATTGCGGTCTCTGCCCGGATCACGTACTCAGTCACAGTTTCACTGTCTGACTTCTGCAGTAAAGTCAGCTCTGTGTAGAGGCTAATGATGCGTGGCTTTCCTCTGCCCTGATAGTAGTTCCTCAGGATCTGCAGGGCCTCCCGCCCGTCATCGGCAGCATTGCGCATCACCAGCGACAAGCTCTTATCATCGAGAAACTGGATGAGCTCCGCATATGCTTCCGCATTCTTTTCCGCGTCTTCAAGCAACTCGTCTGCGTCTTCGGTTGTGGGCTCTGTTAAGATAATGTCTTTTAACCCCTGCAACCGGAGGTGGCCCAAAAACTTCGCCTCCCATAATTCATAATTCTTTTCTTCTCCGTCAAACAGGAGCCGCGACCAGCGGCTACCGAGACTGCTCTTCTTCTCTGCAGCCCGTCCGCTCATGGTGCTCACAGCATGCTATCATCACCTGTACGTCGGTGGGAACATGCTGCAAAACTTTCTGTTGATTCACCTGGGTTCTCTGGGCCCATAACCTGTTGGCAGAGCAGCCACACAACGGCTACTGGTGTAAAAACCCACTTTGTCGGCACCGAACGCGGAGGAGAAGGAAGGAGGACGAGAGACGCTCAGTTTGCCTCACATGGCACTCAGCACAGCAACTGCTCACAGCTGCGTGCAGGAGGGCTCTTTTATTAAACCACGCCCACCAGACAGGTGGCTTCACCTTCACAATTAAATCATAATCACGTTAATGTTCTGACAAATAAACATAAATCAATAAATAAATAAACAATCAATAAGTGAGAGCACCAACACTCAACAATAACAAATAAGCAAAAATAGCAGTATTCAGAAAGGAAGAAAATACAGTACTTATCAAACACATACCAGCACTGTGAAATGTGGAACGCATACAAAAGTGATATGTGAGATTTCTGCCTTTACAGGAACTCATGAGAACTCCTACAAGTCTGATATCATAACATGTACAGTTCTCTATTTCTGAACTTGATGAAAAGACATCAAATCCACTTACGAAAGAATGTGTTTTGTGGTTTTGTTCGAAGAGAAGTAATGATTAACTGGTCTAAAATCAACATGAATCAACATGGCATTGTTTGTTCGGTGGCATTGGTTCATTAACCTTAAACACGAAGGGTAAGAGTGGACTGTCTAACATAGGTACAGCATCTGATTTCTTTTGTACAGCTCCTACGCTTTTTACAGAGAAATAATGATCAGGTTAGTACGAAGTATAAAGACTGATAGAGCCCATTTGTGGGCTTATAGCATTTCAATGCTGAGATTGACTCAAAAGATGTTTGACTCCGTATATCAGGGACTCACTTCTGACTCATTAATAGCCATGTCCCAATGTTACGTGCTTTATTTGGTTTTAATCTTAGCTCCCTGTTGTACATTTGAGTGATGAGATTCATTGAATTTCACACACTTTGCTCTGATATGTTGTGTTTACTAAGCTTTGTCTTAGTGTGTCTTGTTTTTTCACTGGTCATTTCTGTCTATCTCACACAGTTTTGTGGTGAGCTCCGTGTGCTTGCTGCCTCTGTCGCTGGGTGTGGAGCTGGCTGGGCTGTTCGGCAGTTTCTCCTCTCCACAGTTCCCTAATCCCTACCCTGATAACCTGCAGCTAATGTGGAACATTTCTGTCCCAGGAGGTCATCGCGTCAAGCTCTACTTTACGCATTTTAGCCTGGAGCCCTCGCATCAGTGTGAATACGACTATATCCAGGTAGCCACGCACTTCTCTGTGTGAATATGGATGTGTTATGAAATTCGTCCCTCACTTCCACTTTTAGCAAATGTTGTGGCATGAAAATACTGACTAGCTCACTCAATCTCTTGGGTCATTTTACCTTCCTTTTCAACTTTTTTACTCCTACTACTGTAGGGTGGGTTTTTTGCAATGATTTTTCTGTGTCAGTATTCAAGAACCACATTGTTTTTCATTTGGCAGAAATACTTACAACAGCCAAGGGGAAAAAATCATAAGCATATAGTGCGTTTGTGATATTACATCTTAGTGTGAAGGAGTCAGTTCAGTGACTTGCAAAGTTCAGTGGCTTCCCACACCAGGTTTTAACTTTAAGAAAGTTGAGAAAAATTGCCCAGAGAAACTAATGCTTGGAAGTCGTTCTATATGGCCCACTAGTATCAACCATGAAAACCGTTTAAAATTTCCAAAGCAAATTTTTGAGAAATCTGCATTTTTAGAAAATCATGAATTCTGAGATATATTCCTATTATTTTTGGAATGTAACTAACAATTTTCCCTAAGCATTGCCTATTTATCAATTCAAAACCCCCCTCCATTTTGTTTGTATGATCAAACAATTATGTTAGAACCCAACAGTTGACACCTATAACAGTTCAGTCAGGAAAACTCAGGTTTCAATAAAATAGAACAATTTATTCATGAGAATAAGCATTACATTGTAGTTTGGCGGCGGTTCTGCTCTGGAGGAATGTCTTACTTAGGCACAGCAAACATATAAACATAGTCATGAACAGAAATCAAAATCCCCCGATGTGAGCAGAACCAAACAGGTGGAGGCTGGGGTGGAGGAGCCAAGCAAAAAAACCAAAGAGCATGTTGCATAGCATGAAAAATCATTGCAAACAGCTGCAGAGGTGAGTGAGATTGACAACTTTCAAACAGACCGCTGTATGACCTGGTGAAGTGTCTCCTCCAATTGTGTGCCTGCTGATGCTGATGTGCTGGTAGCTTCCCAGGCAGCTGTCAGCTGATGTAGCTCTTCTAGAGTTTTCTGCCTGAATTATACTGAGTACAAATGAAAACGCATCACTTGAAAAAAGTCAATATTTAAGTTCAAATGAACTTCAATATAATTTTTATACAACAACAACACTACAGTGACGTCACCCGACATGCAAGGTGCAAGAAATGCGAGAATTTCAAGTTAACAGTAACGCTAGGCAATTTTTTGCAAAAACGCAACATCTTGCAAGCACACCACGGGAAAAATGAATTTCACTCTGAATTTGTGCACACATTGCCTTTAAAAGCATGTGAATCCGAATAAGATTTCACTTCTTCACTGACACTTGTGAAACGCCAACACTATGCCGCGCATTACAGCCCCTGAACGGGAACGTGCCATAGGCAAGCTTCAAATTGGCGCCAGCACCAGGGAAATTGCCAGACGACTACACTGTGCACACACAACGATCGCAAGACTCCATCAAAGGTTTCTGCAAACGGGGAGCACTCGGGACCGTCCTCGACCGGGTCAACAACGTGAGACAATGGCTCGTCAGGACCGTCAGATCGTACGGGATCATGTCCGAGACCGAACACTACCAGCGACAAGAACGGCTGCTCAAGTCCAAGGACGACGTGGATTATTTCACCCCAACACCGTACGGAACCGTCTGCAAGCTGCAGGCCTTGGTGCACGATGTCCTTATTTCGGCTTTATATTGACGGATTGTCACCGAAACCAGCGTCTACAGTGGGCAAACAGGCACCAGAATTGGCAACTACGACAATGCCATGGTGTAATCTTTTCTGACGAGTCACGATTTCACTTAAGGAACGCAGATGGCCGTATACGTGTTTGGCAGAGACGTGGTGAACGTTATAATGCCGATTGTGTCGTTCAAACGTACCGTTGGGGTGGTGGCAGCGTTATGGTGTGGGCTGGAATGTGTAGTCACAGAACCCCTCTCCATATCTGCAGAGGAAGGGTGAACGGCGTCTACTACCGGGACCTGGTGCTGCAGAACCATGTTGTGCCGTTCTTCAACCAACACCACGATGACCACACGTTCCAACAGGACAACGCTAGGGCACACACTGCAAGGGTGTCCATGCAGTACCTTGCACAGCAGAACATCCCTGTGCTTCAGTGGCCAGCTCTGCCACCCGACCTCTCCCCTATCGAGCACTTATGGGATGAAATTGGACGACGTCTTTCACGTCGACGCCAGATGGACAACATCTGAGAACTTGAAGTTGCCCTTGTTCAGGAGTGGAATGCTATCCCTCAGAACACTATCCAGAGACTGATCAACTCCATGCGGCGACGATGCACCGCATGTGTCAATGCAAATGGCGGTTACACCCGTTACTGACTTTCCTGTTTGACCCCAACACCAGTTAAACCTCTCTCGCGCATTAACATTATCTTGAAAGAAATTGAATGATGTTTACATGTCTTGTAAATGCATCATACGTATATACTTCACATATCAATCCGTGGAGCTATTCCAGATTTCGTGAGTGGTGCGTTTTCATTTGTACTCAGTACAGTTACACTCATTTCATTGCAGGACAGTGACCCGTTTGTAATAAATGGTTTCAAGAAAAGTTCTAACTGCATTCAACAAATTCCACCCACATTTATTTCATCTGAAAAGGCCTATTATGAATTGCATAATAAGCATTAGGTAATGGTAAGGACACGGAATCAATAGACTGCACCAGGATGTAATGATGTAACATAATTAAGGTGTCCAAAATTTGGTGTAAACCACTTCAAGTACTCAGTTATTTGAAAGATATTGCATGTTGAATGCAGAGAGAAGGTTTGCCTGGTTTGTTCCCAAAAAGGAAGTTTCAAGATCACGGAAAATTTGCTTGATAAAATTCATGAATACATTTTGACTGATTATGATATCGATGATATTCGTTTGCCATGTGGATTATGTTCAACATGCAAAAGGACACTGAATGCCTTGTCTGAGGAGAACCTTTAACGATTTTGTTTGTGTTTTGTTTTGTTTTGGGGAGCGTTTGGGAAAAACTTGGCAGGAGAAGATAGCATTGTTCGAGGATGCCTACTACAAAACAGGATGCTCAATAACTACAAAAGTACACTTGGTGTAAGGGTTTTGGCCTTACAGCCCCTCCCCTGTGACTTTCACACTCCTCCTCAACGAGCGGCAGCTGCTGCTCGTTGGGATGGAGGTGGTTTGTGAAGGTATTTAGGGCTGGCAGTTGCCAGTCCTCAGTGGCACTGCATTTTGGTCTTACTAGTGGTCTATGTTATCTTAACCCTGATGATATTTTGTGGCTGCTCCCTGTTTTGATTATTATTTTATTAAATCTCCTGTTTTAATCAGCCTGGCACCTGGGTCCTACACGTTATCTTGGTCCTACCTCCAGCCAGACTGCAGTTTGTCCGGCGGAAGAGTTAACCCATGACACTTGGTCATACACCATCTTGCATCATTTTGTCTTGAACACAATTATGGGCTAGGGTGCTATACTGAGCAAGCATTCGAAGGCGGTTCATGCCTCATTTGCAAATTACTGGAAACTTTAGGTTATTTACATAACCCCGGTTCTCTGAGTAATATGAGTGAGATGTCTCACTATGGGATGCACGCCTCGCTGCAGCCTCAAAAGCATTAATCTCATTACGCCAATCCTGATTGGCTGGTGAACGTGTCCGTCCGCCCAGGTGGTACACCCACCTTAAATAGCTCATGCGGACGGCACCACGTCATTCAAGATAAGCACCTCTTCTCACTCGCCCCAGCAAGAAGGGTTGTCTGGTGAGACATCTCACTCATATTACTCAGAGAACCGGGGTTATGTAAATAACCTAAAGTTCTCTTTCATAATATTTCGCTTGATGTCTCACTATGGGATATCGTAGCTCCCGTATTGCCAGACAAGCTTATCCAGCGTCCACCAACCCACAGAGAAGCAATCTGTTCCAGTCAGGACAGCAGAACCGCGCGTGCCACGCACGGGGCGGAAACGTCCAGCTTATAAAAGCGGACAAAAGTGAGAGGCGAGGACCAACTCGCCGCTGCACAGATGTCCTGAACAGAAACTCCCCTGAATAAGGCCCAGGATGCGGCCAAGCCCCGAGTCGAGTGCGCCCGCAGGCCCACAGGCGGCTGCAAACCCCGACACGTATAGGCCAAAGCAATCGCCTCCACCACCCAATGGGATAGGCGCTGCTTAGTGATAGGTTTTCCTTTATGAGGATTAGCCCAGGAGACGAACAGCTGATCGCTCCTCCTGAATCCCCTGGTCCTGTCCATGTACATGCGCACCGCACGGACTGGACATAACGCGTGCGACTGCTGCTCCTCTGTTGAGGCAGCAAAGGCCAGAAGGTCAATTGGAGAACATGAGCCCACCACCTTAGGCACAAAAGCCGGGTTGGGCCTCAAAATCAACCTTACATCTCCCGGGAAGAGCTGAGCGCATGACGGATGCACCGAAAGCGCATGGATGTCACTAACTCGCTTAGCTGAAGCCAGAGCCAGCAACAACACAGCCTTGAAAGACACGTGCTTCAAGTCTGCCCCTTCCAGTGGCTCAAAAGGAGGGCCCTTAAGCCCCTCCAGAACCACAGCCAGATCCCACGGTGGCACCAGTGGTCTGGACACGGGGAGAAGCCTGCGCGCTCCCTTCATAAAACGGCAAACCAGTGGGTGCTGACTCGCCGTTCGCTTTTCAAACCCCACGTGACAGGCGGCGATCGCCGCCAAGTACACCTTAATCGTGGAGAAGGCTTTGCCTTTGTCAATCAGGTCCTGCAAGAATGACAGTATAGCACTCACCGGACACTGAAAAGAAACGTGGCCGTTCCTGTGACACCACCCCTCAAACACCCTCCACTTACAGTCATACAAAGACCTAGTGGATGGGGCCCTAGCGTTTTGTATAGTGGAAATCACACGCTGTGACAATCCCACAGCCGAGAGACTGAGCCACTAAGGGGCCACGCCCACAACGCCAGGCGTTCCGGGTGCGGGTGGAGGATCGCCCCCCCCCCCCCCCCTGCGATAGCAGGTCCCTGCGCAGCGGGAGCTGCCAAGGCTGAGCGCACAGTAACCGATATATTTCCGCTAGCCAATGCATCGCCGGCCAATGCGGAGCAATCAATATCAGTGCGTGACCACGTTCCCTCACTCTGGACAGAGTGGGGGATATCAAGGCCAGGGGAGGGAACGCGTAAAGAAGCTCGTGCGGCCAGACGTGCGCTAGTGCGTCTATGCCAAGGGGAGCATCCATGCCGCGCAGAGAGTAAAACAGCGCGCACTGCGCGTTTTCTCTCGCCGCGAACAGATCTACCGCGGCCCGACCGAACCGGGCCCATATCTGTTCCACAATCTCCGGGTGCAGAGTCCACTCCCCATACACCGGCGCACCCCTGGACAACAGGTCCGCGCCTGTGTTCAAGACCCCCGGGACGTGCGTCGCTCTCAAGGAGAGGAGACGGCCGCAGCTCCACAGGATCAGTTTGCGTACCAGCATGTGCAACTGACGGGAGCGCAACCCCCCCGACGGTTGATGTACGCCACCGTCGTCGTATTGTCCGTCCTCACCAGGACATGATGACCCATGAGAGATGGAAGGAAATGTTTCAGGGAGAGGAACACTGCTGAAAGTTTCAGAAAATTTATGTGAGACTGCTGGAGGCCCACACTCCAGCGGCCCCTCACAGACCGGCCCCCGTGAATTCCGCCCCAGCCCGTCAGGCTGGCTCTGTAGTGACCACCTTCCTGGACAGGACCGAGCCCATTGGGACCCCCTGGGTCAGAAAGGACGGGGTCCGCCAGTGACGCAGCGCCCTGGCGCATTCCAGTGTGACCAAGACTCTCCGCGTGCCGTGACGCACGGGATCTAGCCCGCATGAGGCCACCCAAAGCTGGAATTCTCTCATGTGGAGGCGACCGAGACGGATCACGAGGATGGCAGACGCCATCAGACCGAGTAACTGAAGACACAATCTGAAAGGAACAAACCTGCCTGGATAAAAAAGCGCGAGGCATGCCCTGAAAGCTCTCACCCGTTCCGCCGAGAGGCGAGCTGTGAAAGACACCGAATTCAGGGATAACCCCAGAAAGATAGCATCTTGCGCTGGGGACAGCATGCTTTTCTCCGCGTTTATCACAAAACCCAGATCGACTAGGTGCTGTGTGAGAATACGCGTGTGCGCCCTGGCTTCCTGCTCCGATTGCGCCAAAAGCAGCCAATCGTCCAGGTAAGTGGCCAGACGGATGCCCCGCCGTCTCAGCGGGGCTATTGCTGCCTCCGTGCACCGCACGAACACCCTCGGGCTTAATGACAGACCGAAAGGGAGCACGCCATACTCGTAGCAGATCCCCTGGAAAGCGAACCTCAGATCCTTTCTGTGGGGAGGATAGATTGGGATGTGGAAGTACGCGTCTTTCAGATCGATTGAAGTGAACCAATCGTTCTGACGTACAAGACGCAACAGGGATGCGTGTGTGAGCATCCTGAACTTGTACTTCCTGAGATATTTGTTCAGAGCCCGTAAATCCAGGATAGGGTGAATACCGTTCCCCCCCCCGTTTGGGGACTAGGAAATACCTGGAGTAGAAACCGCTCTGACATTGTGCGGGAGGGACGACACAGATTGCTCCTTTGTTGAACAGTGAGAAAATTTCCTCCTGCAAAACACGAGCTGACTCTCCCCGCGCCTGGGAGTGTATAACGCCGGCGAATCGCGGGGGGACAGCGGCGAATTGCAGCCTGTACCCCCTCGATATCGTTCTTAACACCCAGGGTGGAGCTGCCAGTGCGACCCATCTCCGCCATCTGAGAGCGAGAGGCGCTGCGTCACTGGCCTGGTGTGAGCACTGAGTCCGGTCTGGTGTGACCGACGAAGCAAAAAGGTATCCAAAGCTAGTAGCGCCCGGCGACAGAAAATCCGTCTGTGGACAGTTCAGCTAACTAGCCCTGGACGCGAGATATGCTCCGAGTGAGAAGAGGTGTTTGAATGACGTGGTGCCGTCCGCATGAGCTATTTAAGGTGGGTGTACCACCTGGGCGGACGGACACGCTCTCCAGCCAATCAGGATTGGCGTAATGAGATTAATGCTTCTGAGGCTGCAGCGAGGCGTGCATCCCATAGTGAGACATCGAGCGAAATATTATGAAAGAGAACACCATCTACTCAAAGACAGCAAACATCCAGAATGGACAAAGATTGAAACAGGCAATTAGAGAGTTTAATGGAGCTAATGCTTAAAACGTTTCAGTTGCAATTCTAATTGGTGATTTCCCACTAGTCTTGGACTAACCAAAGTTAATTTTGGCAAAAGTTCTTCCAAAAAAAAAAAGGTCTTTAAAAAAAACGTTAATTTTCAAAAAAGTAGTTTAAAAAAAATGTTTTTTTGGTAACTCAAAGACAAGTGAAAAAGGATCTCTATGAAAGATTTCATCCAGATGGTCATGAAATGTCCCATCAATCTCATAAAATTGTAGTTTTTGTAAATTTAAAGACGTCAATTTTTGAAATTGAATTAAAAATTGATTTTTTCAAAAATTTGCTTTGGAATTTTTAAACGGTTTTCATGGTTGATACCTGTGGGCCATAGAACAACTTCCAAACATTGATTTCTCTGGGCAATTTTTCTCAACTTTCTTCAAGTTAAAACCTGGCGTGTTCCGTGTCTTAAATGAAAGTACTGTTCTACTTTGCAGTAAAATTGAGGCTGGATTCACCCAGGATCATAGTAGTGGTTATTTAGCAACAGGTTTTATTTAAACCTGCCACTTCTTGGCTAAAATTACCATTCATCAGGGGCACCGCCAGGAATTCTGGGCCCCATGAAAAAAAAAATCACATCTGGGCCCCCCCCACCCCCCCGTCACTACATCTCTAGGACCTAACTGACCCATTAAAAGCTTTAAATAACTCCAACTCTGAAGGCTTGCAACTGTCTTGCTTCTGATAGGTTAGTACTACCAGTGCAATATTTACTGCTAGTGAGTTGTACATGCAACAGTCTGCATACCGTATGCAATTCACTATTTGATGCGAGAGAACATAAAAAAATGTGCTAAAGGCCATCTTTCACAGTCTCAATGTAATTTTTATTGTAAAATTCCAAAAAAGAAAATCACCAGTGATGGAAATTACACATTTTAAGGTCTTATACAAAAGGTCAAGTTGTCTGTGAAGGCCATTGACAATCATCTGATGCCAAAATGTTTGGAAGGATGTGTCCTAGCTCAGTACACAGAAAGCTGGCATTGCAATGAGAATTAGACCTAGCGTCTTGGGACCTGTGATGCTAATATACCAGTACTCAACTAAAAGTAATAGAATTGTGTCCGATTTTTTTATTTAAGCAAAAGTATCAATGTACAACTCTTGAATTTCTTTAAGTATAAAAGTAGATGTCGATAGGGCACTTTCTTAGCAGCAGGTTATACTGCGACACAAACAAAAAACTGTGCACCTCGACAATTGACAAACAATCATTTTTAGAAAGGGACAACTTCAAAGAATTCCCCTAAATAAAACCATGGATTTAGAATATGGTTTTCTTTGCACATTCTGGCTGCCTCCTCAGTGATTGATGATCTTTCATCCTTACCACTGCTCAATGACTAAAAATATCGCAAAAAGACGTCTTTACGAATCAAATTTGAATGGCTCACGGACAGTTGGATTAGGCCACAAGTGTTATGATCCTGATCTGCCTGACCATGTTTTTGTTTTGATCCTGTCCTGCCTAACCATGTTTTGATTATGAATTCTGCCTTGTCTGACTATGCTCTGTATTTTGTATTGTGTTTTGGGATTCCATGCCATGTTTTGTTTTTGCCTTGTCTTTGTCTGTTTGCCATTTTCCACCATTGCAGTTATATTCTGGTCCTTGTTTTGTGTCATATCCTGCATTGCACTTTGTCTCCCCCTGTCTGGTCCTTTGTCATGTGATCGCTCACTGCCCCAGTATTGTGTGCCACACTTTTGGGTAATTTCATGGTTTCCGGGATTTCTTCCATTCCTTCCAATCTCGTTTACTTCCTTCACCTTGCTTTTCTATATTACAAACAATACTAACAGTTTGTTGTTTTAAGTAAACTTACTAATCAAGACTAACATTGTTTATAGTACTAACTTACTAACAATCACTAGGGATTGTATAGCTGCACATTACAAATTGTCTAACACGCTCTCAGCACTCGCTCTGCTCTAGTCTCCGCCCCTTGCCTTCACTCAATTTACTTTGCTGTGCTTCAAGCAGATCTTCTGCACCTTGTTATTCACTGTTCTGCCTCTCGCTCTGTGCAGGGTAGAACTCCCTAACCGGAGCCGTATGTTTGTCAGTAGGCTGTCTCTGTGATCCCTGTTCGCGTTTTGGCTTTTGCTAATTTCTTGCGGTTAGGTACTTCCTCTTGTTCATTCCTTTGTTAATTAGTCTGATCCAGCTCACCTGCTCCCTATTATAGCATGTGACTTCTCATATGTGTATTTAAGCAGTCATTTCATTCACAGCTCTTGTCAGAACGTTTTCCCTGTGCTGTGATTGTTTATGCCTTGTACTCTTAGTGTTATACTTCTGACTGGAACGTCCCGGATTCTGATTTTGGCTTTACCTTTGATATTCCTGTGCCCCTGTACCATACCTGTTTTGCCCGACTCCGAGTTTTGTGTTTGCTGCCCTGTTAACGGTTTGGATTACGCCCACTGGATTTTGGCTTTGGATTCTCTGACAAACCCGTGCCTGTGTACCGAACCCGTTTTGCCCGTCTACGAGTACTGTGATTGGTGCCCTGGTTACGACTCGGATTCCACCCTCTTGATTTTGACTTTTGGATTGTAGACTCTGTACGTTTGCCTCCTGCTCTGCGGGGGTTCTCCCCTTCCTTAATAAAATCCAGTTTTTCTGCACTGCTTGGTTCTTGTGACTGGTTCCTGAACAGCAAGAGCAGTATGGAGGCATTTTGAATGTTGTCTTTTACGCTTGAAAAAGTGGTTTCCGTTAACTTCAATTGATTTGGATTTTTCAATGCTGTTTTTCTTTGTAACTCCAAGGGTGTTTTGAGGAACAAAGAAATTCATGGACCCTTCTATAAGCCTTGGCGCGAGAACTTCCTAACAGGCTAATTTCTACCACACAGACTGTAGGCTAGGCTACCCTCCTATCTTGGAGAAAGGGTGTCAATATGTGACCCAGTTGTTCTTATCTCTCTCGCTTTCCTTTTTTTGAAAACCAGATTTTATTTTAGTCCTAGGCAGCATTGTAGCGCTCTGGCGCAACAACAGACTGCTACTAGGCACCGTCACCGGTGAGTGCGCTGAGGCAGGACTAAACCATTTCATGCAGATACAGGGGGGTGGTCGGTCAATATGGATGTTTACTTTTTGGTCAATGTGGATATTTAACTTTTACTGCTAAAAACAAGTAAAAACGGATTGTTTTGATCGTTTTCTGAGCATATTTGAAGAGAAAATTTAAATTTTTTCAAAATCATACTTTAATTTTTACCTATTTTTGGGGGCCCCTGTCAGTCAGGGGCCCTTGGAATTGTCCTAACTTTCCCCCCTATAAGCACCCCTGCCATTCATCATGAGGAACATGCAACAGCAACACTCTGCATTTAAGTAGCATGTAACTGGGACAGAATAGCAGTTAGGGGTGAGATTGTGATTCAGCACCGTTTCCTCATAGTGTCATTGTTATCGTTCATGTTCATGTTCATTGTTCATGATTTTGTCTTTTATTTATTCTTTTTGGTAATTGTATTTCTCTGGTTTTAGTTCAGTCCATTTTCAGTTCCAGTGCAATTGTCTCCCCTGTCTTGTGATCTAGTTGGTTCAGTCCGTCTCCCCGGTCTGTGTGCTCACATGCTTCAGGTGATTAATGGTTTCTGGTGTTTAATATTCCTTCAATCTTTATTTACTTCCTTCGCCTTACTATTCTGATGACTAACAAGACTAACATTTGTATTTTGTATCATAGTCTACTAACCCAACTAATCCATGTGTGTATATATATTACTAACTCACTAAAAAGCACTCTAGGTAAATCTGTAAAGTTGCACCGCTACTAATTAATACTAATTCCCTCTCAGCAATTGCCCTGTTCTAGTCTCCGCCTCAGCGTTACCTGTCTCCCCCTGCGTTTCGGCAAGATCTCTCACATGTGCCTAATTACTTTCCTGCACTCATAATCTGTGCACTTAGAGCTCCTTGACCGGAGCTGTTTAAATATCATAGGCTGTTGGCGTGAATCCTGTCCGTATCTTGGCTTTCGCCAATTTTTGTGGTTAGGTTTTCCCTCGTGTTCCTCCCTTTGTAATTAGTCTGATCCAGCTCACCTGTTCCCTGTATAGCATGTAACTTCCCTCTCGTCTATTTAAGAGTCCTCACTGCTGTTCTGACTTTGTCAGAACGTTGATCAATATTCCTTTGAGCAGAGCCTTTCTTATGCCATCGAGTATTATTTTCCTTCGACTGTTTCATCCGACTAAGATTTTTGCCATTGCCCTTTTTTATTGTTTTTGTCCTCCTGGACTTCGACCTATTTTTGTATGACCACGATTCCTGTGTTTGGATGCCCTGTGTATGACCCATTGCTTTGTTCATCGACTACGACTTTTTGCCTACCGTCTATGTACCTTTGCTCATCTGTTTTTCTGGTTCCTACCCCTGCCTGTCAAGTCGACTCTGTTTTTGGATTTCATTTTGTGGCTTGGCGATTCTTGTGTTTTTTGGCATTGACCCAGATCTCATTAAAGGAATACGTTTTTTGGATTTCCCCCCTTGCGTGTGGTTCCTGAACGCACCGTCACACAGCGCGTGCACGTGTGTGTGTGTGTGTGTGTGTGTGTGTGTGTGTGTCTCTGACCCAATGCATGCTGGGATAGGCTGTGAACACTCCCACAGCTCATAACCCTGTGGGCCTGATGATAGATGAGTGGGTTCCATTATGAATGGAGAATGCTGGACTGTGTGTGGGTAAATCAGAACAGCCGGGGAGCTTGTTGAACCCTTGATTGAACACGAGCCTTTTTTAAATCCATTTTTCTCTGAGGCAAGGCAACACAGCCACTGCTGTAAGAATCCAGCTAACATATACACAACCCCAATTCCGAAATAGTCGCGACAAAGCGTAAATTGTGAATAAAATCAAAATGCAATGACTTTCAGATCACATGAGCCAATATGTTATTTACAATAGAACATAAATAACATTTCAAATGTTGAAACTGAGACATTTTAGATTTTATCCACAAAATGAGCCTATTTCAAAATTTCTGGCTGCAGCAGGTCTCAACAAAGTTGGGACACAAGCAAACAAGGGCTGAAAAAGCAATTAATATATACAAAAATCAGAACATTTTGCAAGTAATTAAGTTTACTGGCATCAGGTGCATAACATGATGTGCTATAAAAGGGATGTCTAAGAGAGGCTGAGTCTCTTAGAAGTAAAGATGGCCAGAGGCTCTCCAACCTGTGAATGCTTGCGTAAAAAAATAATGGAATACTTTAAAAACGATGTTCCTCAATGTCAAATTGCAAAGACTTTGAAGGTCTAATCATCGACAGTGCATAACATCAAAAGATCCAGAGAAACAGGAAAAATCTCTATGCATAAGGGACAAGGCCAAATACCTTTACTGGATGCCTGTGATCTTCGGGCCCTCAGACGCCACTGCATCACTCACCGGCATGATTCTGTAATTGACATGACTAAATGGGCCCAGGAATACTTAAGAAACCACTGTCTGTAAACACAGTCCACCGTGCCATTCACAAATGCCACCTAAAACTCTATCATGTAAAAAGGAGGCCATTGTTGAGCATGATCCAGAAGCGCCACCATGTTCTGTGGGTCAAGGCTCATTTAAAATGGACTGTAGCAAAGTCGCAAAGTGTCCTGTGGTCAGACAAGTCCAAATTTGACATTCCTGTTGGGCAATGTATCCTCCGGGCCTAAGAGGAGAAAGACCACCTCTCCTGTTATCAGCGTTCAGTTCAAAAGCCAGCATCTCAGATGGTATGGGGATGCATCAGTGCATATGGTGTGGGACACTTGCATGTTTTAAAAAGAATCATGGATGCTGAAAGGTATATAAAGGTTTTAGAGCAACATATGCTCCCCTCCAGAGGACATCTATTCCATGGAAGAACTTGTGTATTTCAGCAGGACAATGCAAAACCACATACTGCAGTTATTTAAATAGTATGGCTTTACAGTCAAAGAGTCCGTATGCTGAACTGGCCTGCCTGCAGTCCTGATCTTTCAGCAATTGAGAACATTTGGCGTATAATTAAACGAAAAGTCCGTCAAAGAAGACCCATAACTCTCCAGCAGCTGGACGCCTATATTAAACAAGAGTGGGATCAAATTCCAGAGGCTAAACTCAAGAAACTTGTCTCCTCAATGCCCAGACGCCTCCACTCTGAGTCAAAACGAAGAGGGGATGCTACACCATGGTAAACAGGCCCCTGTCCCAACTTTTTTGAGACCTGCTGCAGCCATCAAATTTGAAATGAGCTCATTTGGTGTATGAAATTGTAAAATTTCTCAGTTTCAAAATTTGCTATGTTATCTCTGTGTTGTGATTCTGCTCTTTTGGTTTTGGTATTTCTGCTATGCCATGATCCCTAGCCTAGTTTAAGTTCTGTGCCTGGCCTTGCCATGATTTTTGATTCTTGTGTTTAGTGACCACTGCCTTTGTCTGACCATTCTTAGGATTATGTATTGTGTTTTTGGTATTTTAGATTTCCTTGTTTTATTATTTTTCATGTTTTAGTTTATTAGTTATCAAGCCATGTTTACTTTGCCATGCTTTGCACTTTGTCTCTCCTGTCTTGTCATGTGTGTATCTTTGCTCACGGTCCCTTGTCTTGCGTGCCACTCATTCAGGTGATTTATTGGTTTCTGGGTCTCAATCTTCTTTCATTATCTTGTGTTCTTCCTTCCTCTCTCTTTTACTGTCTTACTAACACATTCTAACAGTTTATTGTTTTTGCTAATTACTAACCCACACTAACCTTGTATATTTTGACTAACTTACTAACAAGCACTCGGGACTGTATAGCTGCACTTACTAATTGACTAATGATCTCTCAGCAGTCGCTCAATTCTAGTCTCCGCCTCCCTGCCTATCCCTAATTATCTCTGCTGCTGTTTTCTGTGGATTTCCACATTTACTTTGCGCTTTCCTTTCTTTTTACTATGCACTTTAGTATTGCTTGACCGGAGCTGTTCTGTTCATAGGTTTGTCTTGTGATCCCTGCCTGCGTTTTGGCTACAGCCAAATTCATGTTTATTCCTCATGTGTCCCTCCCTGATGATTGTTACCATTGATTGCACCTGTTCTCCCTGATCATGTGTTCTCCCGGATGTGTATTTAAGATGTCCGTTTGGTTCACTTTCTTGTCAGATCGTTCTTCCTAGCTTCCTGTGCTATGTTTGTTTACGCCTTGATTCTTAGTGATTTATCTTTCTGACTGGACCGCCTGACTACGAGCTTTGCATATTCCCTGTATTGTCCCGCATTCTTGTTTATCGACCTCTTTTTGCCTGACTACTGATTTTGTGATTGGTGCCCTAGTTTTGATTCTGGATTATGCCCATTGGACTTTGATTTTGGATTGCGGACATTGTACTGTTGCCAGCTCTGTGGGGGGTTTCCCCCTTCAGAAATAAAGCCTCCTTTTGTATTCTACTGGTTGTCGCACTTGGGTCATTTCGTAAATCCCGACATTCTGTTCTATTGTAAATAAAATACTGGCATTGCATTTTGATTTTATTCACAATTTACACTTTGCCCCAACTATTTTGGAATTGAAGCACCGATTACTAAAACCCCACAAGTCATGTCAAGTGTGACTTATGGGGTTTTAGTAAAAGTCACACTTGACTTGACTTGTGGGGTTTTAGTAATCAGTGCTTCAGTTGGGGTTGTACAAGTATTTGACACTTGCAATTGGCATTACTTTTCCTGCTGATTTATTAGTATTTTGGTTTGCAAGTAATCTGTTGGTGAAAACTGGTCGAATGATGTGCTCATAAAGTTTTAAGTAGAAACGTACATGATGATAGACCTCCAGGAATTGGGCGGGTGATCACTGTTGCGGGACTTGCACTCAATACTTGCAATGCTTTTGCACTGCTTAACCACTTTAAAATAGCTTCAGCTTCATAATGCTGCCGTTCTTCTCATGGCAGGTGTTTTCAGAGGGAACCGATTCAGTAAAATTTTGTGGGGAAGCTGAGAAAAAATATGAAGATGCCCCTGGGGACACTGCCTTATTCTCTGCTGGAAACACCATGTCTGTGCTCTTCAGATCGGACTACTCCAATGAAGGACGATTCACTGGCTTTCTGGCGTTTTATAGCTCAGAAGGTAATGCAAAAGTCTGCCCCAAACATGCTTTGATCCTTTTCACGGCTCCATAACCTGAGATCAATCATTTTCCAAATGACTCAATGAGGACTTTTCTCGAATGTGGCCTCAAAAATGGATAAAAAAATAGAAGAAATCAAAAACAATGACGAATAAGAAGATATATATATATATATACATACATATATATAAAAATAATTTCATTTTAATAAATGGTCCTGTCAACTGTGTGTGGCAGACAAGAAAATTGATTTGTCCGATTTGCTAAGGACCTCAATTTTCCTTGTCTGAGAAATGACAGTTTGATGCTTGCAGAACAAAATGCAGCGACACACCACAATTGAGCGAGCTTTGATGTGCTTGCAGTGGAAGTATCTGTTAAACTTTTGCGGAATGTAGTTGGTAAAATTTGCAAACAAGCACCCCTAAATTCCCGAGGGGGTTCTTTCAACCAGAACATTCCTAAATGAATTCCTAGACCGGGGCATTTCTTGATAATTTCCCAGACCAAGGGATTCCTTGAGCCATACAAATAGAAAGCAGGTGTCCATTTATCCCTTTTCCAAAAAACATTGCCGTCTATCATGATAGGGTATCCCAAATGCTTTGGGGTAATTCACATGCTGATCGTAAGGCTGGCCAGGGTCGCTGTCCATTGCACATCATGACATTATTTAATGATCTAGGAAATTGGAATAGAGAAAAGTGTTATTACCTGGTTGAATGGGTTGTCCTGTAATGGATTAAATATTTGCCGTCAGTCTATGACAGCACGCATCAACTGCTTTACATTACCTATTTTGTCTCGTCTTGTACCTGATGAATCCTGATAGACTGAAATCCAATTTCCTGACTGTACGTTGACAGCGTCGGGCCACCTGTCAGTCTTGCCTGTCGTCTCAACTTGGACCACATGACGTCCTGCCGTCATTGAGCACAACCGCCATCAAAAAATTATGACCCGTCTCTAACAAGTTTAAATCTGTCCCCACGGCATTTGACAAAAATAGCTCTTTTAGGGGATATTTTCTGGCGGATCATGGTGCTAATGCTAAGGGTCTGTTCCTGTTTCGCAGACATCAATGAGTGCGAGACTCTAGTGGATGGAGAGCCAATATGTGACCATTATTGTCACAATTACGTGGGCGGCTATTACTGTACGTGCAAGCTGGGATACCTGCTTCATCAAAATAAGAGGGTCTGCACTGGTAAGGATGATTACAACTATGCCACAAAAGGCAACCTCAAAATTAACCTGTCCTCTGGGTATTTTTCAGTATGTGCCAAACGTGCATGAATGTTCTTCCTTTGTCACAGCACAGGAGTTGTGCAGTTTATATTTACAATTTTCTTATTTAAAATAAGTGAAATTTCTCATGGAATGCGTGATGCATAGTTTTATGGATGTGAGTTGTTAAGAATCATATGTGGTGAATGTGAGGTAATAAAAGATATTCAGTTTGGTTAATTAAATGACCATGATTATTCGTGCATGCTTTCCATAGACTGATGTAATTCAACATGAGTGATGATTCTCTGGAAATGGATGTCACCAAATTTTGACCAAAAAGGTGCTGTAGTCACACAGCACTTATTTACCAACAGGAAGAAACAACAAAACTGAAGAAGTGGGATGACTTTTTGGAAATCACAAGGACTCCCATTTGTAGTATGGACTCTAGCTGTGTTCACTTTTGGGGTCACTAAACAACAAATGATGTATCAGTATTTACGTTCACTATTTGTTATAAGATTATTTGAGACATGAAAGCAGATTTTTATTCACCAAATCAATAAAACAATTTAATTTATCCAAATTTGAAAGGCTATTGTGGGATTGATTTTCATTGTTTTGGAACTAGAACACCTCTTTTTAGATTTTGAGCTTCAATTTCTTTTGAAGAGGGGCATGACATTGTGAAAGTTATTAATACCACCTGTCTAGGAGGGTGAAGGTCCCACTTGTGTTGGAAAAACAGCACCATCAAACTGATGTCACATGAATTCCCAAATTTAGGGCTTCCCCGCAGAACATTATCACAGCTTGTCTTCTTCCCATAGTGCATCCTGATGCCATCTCTTCCCAGGTAAACAGTGAACATGTACCCAGGCAAAGCACATGAAATACAGAAAATGGGACTCACTGGACCAGGCAACCTTCTCCAACTCCAACTCCAACTCCAGGTCCAGTTCTGAGGCTCAGGTGCCCACTGGGGGCACATGTAGAGGTGCACCAGGGGTAGAATGGCTTTTTGACTGGTCTGCAAGCTAAAAAGTACCTTTTGTTCAATACATAGCAGGATATTCCTCATGTAAATATTACGAAATTCTCAGTGACTGGTATCACAGTCACCCCTCTGTTGGTTTGGAACAGACAATATAGCCTTCATAGCCCTCGTGCATCGATAAGCCTTGGATGCCCAAAATCCTGTTGCCAGTTCATGGTTTGTCCCTCTTTGGACCACAGTCAGTAGGTACTCATATCTGCTGAAAGAGAGCACTTGCCACTTCAGAGATGCTTTAACCCACTCATCGAGCCATAATGATTTAGCCCCTGTCAAAGTCGCTCAGTACCCATTTCTCCCACATTCAACACATTGAATATGAGAAATGACTGCTCGCTTACCATCTAAGATCTGTCTGCAGGCCTTAAGAGGTGCCGTCATTATGAAATAATCAACATTATTTGCTACATCTATGAGTGGTTTGAATATTTTCGCTCATCGATAAACATTCAGGGCGGTTCAATAAAGTGATTCCAACAATTGAGCGATCTACAAATATACCATACTTAAAAAACCAATTCAGTGGTGAATACGTATTTTGTCAGACGTAATGCAAGGATGATACAACACAGAATGAAATAGATTTCATGCCCTAATATTAAATTCATAGAGTTCTGACACAGGTATTAGCCTCTGTGAAAATGTTGGAAATTGATGATCTCACTACATGATTGTACATTTTGCCATTTTTTTTTGCAATAAAAATCATCATGTTGGCGGTAGTCCAAACTAATCGGTGTATGTGAAAGCATACACTGACCATAGCCACAACTCCTGCAGTCCCTGATCATAAACATGATCCCTGCACACCCTGACAACCCCTATACCCCTGACCATAATCACAACCCCTGAATCCCTTGACCAAAATCACAAACTGAATCCCCTGACAATAATCACAACCCCTGCACCCCCTGACCATAATCACAACCCATGCAAACCCTGACCATAATCACAAACTCTCTGCACACGCTGATCATAATCACAACCCCTGCACAACCTGACCATAATCACAACCCATGAAAACCCTGACCATAATCACAAACTCTCTGCACACGCTGATCATAATCACAACCCCTGCACAACCTGACCATAATCGCAACCCCTGCACACCCTGACAATAATCATAACCCCTGCACACCCTGACCATAATCACAACCCATGCAAACCCTGACCATAATCACAAACTCTCTGCACACGCTGATCATAATCACAACCCCTGCACAACCTGACCATAATCACAACCCCTGCACACCCTAACAATAATCATAACCCCTGCACACCCTGACCATAATCACAACCCCCATGCACACCCTGACAATAATCATAACCCCTGCACACCCTGACCATAACCACAACCCCTGCACACCCTGACCATTATCACAAACCCTGCACACCCTGACCATAATCACAACCCCAGCACACCCTGACCATAATCACAACCCCTGCACACCCTGACCATAATCACAACCCCTGCACACCCTGACCATAATCACAACCCCTGCACACCCTGACCATAATCACAAACTCTCTGCACACGCTGATCATAATCACAACCCCTGCACAACCTGACCATAATCACAACCCCTGCACACCCTGACAATAATCATAACCCCTGCACACCCTGACCATAATCACAACCCCTGCACACCCTGACCAAAATCACAACCCCAGCACACCCTGACCATAATCACAACCCCTGCACACCCTGACCATAATCACAACCCCTGCACACCCTGACCATAATCACAACCCCTGCACACCCTGACCATAATCACAACCCCTGCACACCCTGACCATAATCACAACCCCAGCACACCCTGACCATAATCACGACCCCTGCACACCCTGACCATAATCACAACCCCTGCACACCCTGACCATTATCACAACCTCTGCACACCCTGGTCATAATCACAACCCCTGCACACCCTGACCATAATCACAACCCCTGCACACCCTGACCATAATGACACCCCCTGCACACCCTGACCATAATCACAACCCCTGCACAACCTGACCTTAATCACAACCTCTGCACACCCTGACCATAATCGCAACCCCTGCACACCCTGACCATAATCGCAACCCCTGCACACCCTGACCATAATCACAACCCCTGCACACCCTGACCATAATCACAACCCCTGCACACCCTGACCATAATCACAACCTCTGCACACCCTGACCATAATCACAACCCCTGCAAACCCTGACCATAATCACAACCTCTGCACACCCTGGTCATAATCACAACCCCTGCACACCCTGACCATAATCACAACCCCAGCACACCCTGACCATAATCACAACCCCTGCACACCCTGACAATAATCATAACCCCTGCACACCCTGACCATAATCACAACCCATGCAAACCCTGACCATAATCACAAACTCTCTGCACACGCTGATCATAATCACAACCCCTGCACAACCTGACCAAAATCACAACCCCTGCACACCCTGACAATAATCATAACCCCTGCACACCCTGACCATAATCACAACCCCCATGCACACCCTGACAGTAATCATAACCCCTGCACACCCTGACCATAATCACAACCCCTGCACACCCTGACCATTATCACAAACCCTGCACACCCTGACCATAATCACACCCCCAGCACACCCTGACCATAATCACAACCCCTGCACACCCTGACCATAATCACAACCCCTGCACACCCTGACCATAATCACAACCCATGCAAACCCTGACCATAATCACAAACTCTCTGCACAACCTGACCATAATCACAACCCCTGCACACCCTGACAATAATCATAACCCCTGCACACCCTGACCATAATCACAACCCCTGCACACCCTGACCAAAATCACAACCCCAGCACACCCTGACCATAATCACAACCCCTGCACACCCTGACCATAATCACAACCCCTGCACACCCGACCATAATCACAACCCCTGCACACCCTGACCATAATCACAACCCCTGCACACCCTGACAATAATCACAACCCCAGCACACCCTGACCATAATCACAACCCCTGCACACCCTGACCATAATCACAACCCCTGCACACCCTGACCATTATCACAACCTCTGCACACCCTGGTCATAATCACAACCCCTGCACACCCTGACCATAATCACAACCCCTGCACACCCTGACCATAATCACAACCCCTGCACACCCTGACCATAATCACAACCCCTGCACACCCTGACCTTAATCACAACCCCTGCACACCCTGACCATAATCGCAACCCCTGCACACCCTGACCATAATCGCAACCCCTGCACACCCTGACCATAATCACAACCCCTGCACACCCTGACCATAATCACAACCCCTGCACACCCTGACCATAATCACAACCTCTGCACACCCTGACCATAATCACAACCTCTGCACACCCTGACCTTAATCACAACCTCCGCACACCCTGGTCATAATCACAACCTCTGCACACCCTGACCATAATCACAACCCCAGCACACCCTGACCATAATCACAACCCCAGCACACCCTGGTCATAATCACAATCTCTGCACACCCTGGTCATAATCACAACCTCTGCACACCCTGACCTTAATCACAACCTCCGCACACCCTGGTCATAATCACAACCTCTGCACACCCTGACCATAATCACAACCTCTGCACCCCCTGACCATAATCACAACCCCTACACACCCTGACCATAATCACAACCCCTGCACCCCCTGACGATAATCACAACCCCTGCAGGGGTGCAGGGGTTGTGATTATGGTCAGCACCCCCTGACCATAATCACAACCCCTGCACCCCCTGACCATAATCACAACCCCTGCACACCCTGACCATAATCACAACCTCTGCACACCCTGACCATAATCACAACCGCTGCACACCCTGACCTTAATCACAACCCCTGCACACCCTGACCATAATCACAACCCCTGCACACCCTGACCATAATCACAACCCCTGCACACCCTGACCATAATCACAACCCCTGCACACTCTGACCATTATCACAACCTCTGCACACCCTGGTCATAATCACAACCTCTGCACACCCTGACCATAATCACAACCTCTGCACCCCCTGACCATAATCACAACCTCTACACACCCTGACCATAATCACGACCTCTACACACCCTGACCATAATCACAACCCCTGCCCACTCTGACCATAATCACAACCCCTGCACACCCTGACCATAATCACAACCCCTGCACACCCTGACCATAATCACAACCTCTGCACGCCCTGACCATAATCACAACCCCTGCACACCATGACCATAATCACAACCCCGACACACCCTGACCATAATCACAACCCCTACACACCTTGACCATAATCACAACCTCTGCACCCCCTGACCATAATCACAACCCCTGCACACTCTGACCATAATCACAACCCCTGCACACCCTGACCATAATCACAACCTCTGCACACCCTGACCATAATCAGAACCCCTGCACACCATGACCATAATCACAACCCCTACACACCCTGACCATAATCACAACCCCTACACACCCTGACCATAATCACAACCTCTGCACCCCCTGACTATAATCACAACCCCTGCACACTCTGACCATAATCACAACCCCTGCACACCCTGACCATAATCACAACCTCTGCACACCCTGACCATAATCACAACCCCTGCACAACCTGACCATAATCACAACCCCTACACACCCTGACCATAATCACAACCTCTGCACACCCTGACCATAATCACAACCCCTGCACAACCTGACCATAATCACAACCCCTGCACACCCTGACCATAATCACAACCCCTGCACACCCTGACCATAATCACAACCTCTGCACACCCTGGTCATAATCACAACCCCTGCACACCCTGACCATAATCACAACCCCTGCACACCCTGACCATAATCACAACCCCTGCACACCCTGACCATAATCACAACCCCTGCACACCCTGACCATAATCACAACCCCTGCACACCCTGACCATAATCACAACCCCAGCACACCCTGACCATAATCACAACCCCTGCACACCCTGACCATAATCACAACCCTGCACACCCTGACCATAATCACAACCCCAGCACACCCTGACCATAATCACAACCCCAGCACACCCTGACCATAATCACAACCCCTGCACACCCTGACCATAATCACAACCCTGCACACCCTGACCATAATCACAACCCCAGCACACCCTGACCATAATCACAACCCCTGCACACCCTGACCATAATCACAACCCCAGCACACCCTGACCATAATCACAACCCCTGCACACCCTGACCATAATCACAACCCCTGCACACCCTGACCATAATCACAACCTCTGCACACCCTGACCATAATCACAACCCCAGCACACCCTGACCATAATCACAACCTCTGCACCCCCTGACCATAATCACAACCCCAGCACACCCTGACCATAATCACAAACCTCTGCACAACGTGACCATAATCACAACCCTTGCACAACGTGACCATATTCACAACCCCTGCACACCCGGACCATAATCACAACCCCAGCACACCCTGACCATAATCACAACCCTTGTACACCCTGACCATAATCACAACCTCTGCACAACGTGACCATAATCACAACCTTTGCACAACGTGACCATAATCACAACCCCTGCACACCGTGACCATAATCGCAACCTCTGCACACCCGGACCATAATCACAACCCCTGCACACCCTGACCATAATCACAACCCCTGCACACCCTGACCATAATCACAACCCCTGCACCCCCTGACCATAATCACAACCCCTGCACACCCTGACCATAATCACAACCCTTGTACACCCTGACCATAATCACAACCTCTGCACAACGTGACCATAATCACAACCTTTGCACAACGTGACCATAATCACAACCCCTGCACACCGTGACCATAATCGCAACCTCTGCACACCGTGACCATAATCACAACCCCTGCAAACCCTGGTCATAATCACAACCTCTGCACACCCTGACCATAATTACAACCTCTGTACACCCTGATCATAATCACAACCCCTGCACCCCCTGACCATAAACACAACCCCTGCACCCCCTGACCATAATCACAACCCCTGCACATCCTGACCATAATCACAACCCCTGCACACCCTGACCATAATCACAACCTCTGCAAACCCTGACCATAATCACAACCCCTGCAAACCCTGACCATAATCACAACCCCCGCACACCCTGACCTTAATCACAACCCCTGCAAACCCTGACCATAATCACAAACTCTGCACACCCTGACCATAATCACAACCCCTGCACCCCCTGACCATAATCACAACCCATGGACACACTGATCATAATCACAACCCCTGCACACCTTAACCATGATCACAACCCCTGCACACCCTGATCATAATCGCACAGAGGCTGTCATAATGGCTAGGCTGTTATGTATTGCGTTCCATCGCGCATTAGGTGACATGGCATTTTGGATGTAGCCATCTCATCAGCTAGTATGCTAGCTAACGTTAACTTAGGAAAATGTTTGGAAATGATCATAACATTAAAGCGATATGATTTGATTTTTGCCCAAACACTATTAATTGAGCTAGCTGTAATATGCATGAATTTATCCAAGGGAAATGTTTGTCATCATTTTTATACTTTATTAAGTATAAAAATAATTAAGTATAAAAATAACGACAAACAATTCCCCTAACTAGCGTCAGTAGGGTGGGAAGGTGGATAGCGTTTTATCTGGAGTAATGTAATACGCTATAGCACACATGGAAGGATAATGCTGCTTTAACTGGCTATGAAATAACACGTTTCAGGCTGCACTGTCAATTTGTTCTTTAGGGAAAAGAAGCTGCTGGTCAATGGTGAAAGAGGTCGTGTGCACTGCGAGATGGCGTTGAAAGTGACAAATCAGGGCTGTAAGAGCTTCTCCAGTAGGCATCATTAGCTGTACCGAAGCGATTGCTTTTAGACTCACTAGGAAGCTAGCTAATGTCTCTGAAATCTGCACGCTTGGGTTGCAGTTACACAACAATGCCGCGAAGCCTCAGATAAGTTCATGCATATGCGCAGTGGCACTCAATACTTAGCAGCCAGGCCATCATGACAGCCTCCGTGAATACAAGCGCTACACAGAAGCTGATTGGTTGGTTTGCAAATGAGGAACAAGGTTTCCGTTCGCGCCCCTAATGAGTGACATCCTAGCGGAAGCCCTGGCTTGATGAGACGCTAACAGATTGCATTTTCATTTTCATTGTGTCCCAAAAGGAGCGTCCTCCGACTAACTTCGTCGGTTTTAAACTAAATTTGCAAGCGTTGAATTCCAATGAATCCCGGAAATTTCAAAACGTAATTATTTATCTTCATAATGCAATGGACTGGGAGGCGCTGTTCCCCTAACTGTATTTTAATATTGTCCCGTGTTTTGCAGGATAAGTCTTTGAAAATGAAATGTCAAATGTTGTCATCATTATTATATCATTATTATATCCAAGTGATTAGAAAACAGCATTTTCATTTTCATGTTGACCGTAAAAGAGCATGTTGACATGTAAATGTAAATGCAATAGGCTGGGGGTGCTGTTTTGCTTATTGCATTTGAATATTGTCCTCAGTATTGCTGAGCATGACTTTGAAAATGAATTAGCTTTTCATTATCATTTGAATATAGTCACAGACAGGGGCGTGCTGGGGATCCAATTCAGGCCGGGAGACTACCAAGCAAGCAGGCCACTGAAGTGTTGCGGTGGAAGCGAAGCGCGCGGCGAAAAATTTGTGGGGGTTTTTCTTCAAAAAAAGACGACTTTAGGCAGCATTTAGAGTTGTCATAGCAACTAAAGCAACACTATTAGACTGACAGCCACACAACAACACTCTATTAACACAACCATGACGACATCTCCACAGTCCTCCATACCATACCAGTTTTGTCTTCTCTAATCTCTTCTCTACATCATACTGTGTCCTTTTGTTCTATATTATTTATATAATGTGCAGAATTACACAAAAACATGTTTGTATTATTTTGTCAGCAAATCGTTTAGATGTCATGCCAGGTTACAATAGCTCGAAAGAGTACCAATATTGAATATAATACTATTGTATTGGCTGTCCTAAAAGTCGATAGATGACGTCATTACCTAATTTGCATAATACACCTAGTGCATGTGTTTTGGAGTTGCTATGTGTTTTTTTTTATATCGCTTAGTTTGGCATAGAAATCAGCCTTGCAATATATGCAGTATGCCCGAGTATCATCCCCAATAAACTGCTTCAACCTGCCTTTGAATTCAGGGTTTGATTCCCACTCCTTTCTGTACTTTTGACTGTACAGTTTAGACTGAGCCATGTTAAGCTAGAGGTTTAGCTTGTGTCACGGAGAAATTCAAACACACACAGAACGGTCTGGACGAGGCGAGTATCTTTATTAATACAGTTCAGGCATGCAAACTGGTCATGGGTGAAAAAGGTGAGAAGGGCGCACAGACACACGGCGCGAACGGAAACGTAAATTTCATAGTCTGCGTTATAGAAACATGCATCACCAGAGGCATCTTGAATAGAATACTGTACAAGATGATTTACCATATACATCTCTTTTTTATTGAGACGACAATTCAAAACAACTATAACTTATGCACAGGTCCTTTTTCTTTCTTTTTGGCCTGGACAATGATCACATGCTCTTTTTACCATGAATACCTAAATCTAAATTAACAAGTTATGCACATGTCATTTTTTGTTTTGGCCTGGACAAAGATCACATGCCCTGTCAGTGACAACAGGTAGGCTACAGTATAGGCTACACTCACTCTCCAATCATGTGCTTGATACAACACAATGTATATCACCACATGTTGGCTAGCTCTTCAAAAGCAGTAAACGGTAACATGGAAAGTCACTTTTTAATAGGCACACCTTATGCATTTTTTCATGCCTTTATCAACCTACATTAAACTTAACTAAGTTCCATACTTCTCTAATTTCATTGATCATATTGGTTAAAACATTTGCACAGTTGTTTTAAAATAACCACAAAAAGCTATAGCTATTGATAATTTATTATTATTTTAATTCAAGAAAACGATATGTGCTTTACTCATCAGGGCGAGGTCTAAGCAATACCACCCATCGCCACATGGCGGAGAGTCGTGACTAATTATAAAATAAGTGACTGAGACGGTAGGCCTATTTAGCCTTTTATCTGTTCCCAAAAACGAGTCTCCCTCGAAATTATAAATGCAAGGGAGATGGCCTGCGACCTATTTAGGTTTAAGCTACTCTTAAAAAAGTTGTTGAAGAGACAGGCTTGCTCGTCTAGCAAAAACTTTCTCAAACATCACGTCGGTAGACCTACTGTGCGGTTCATTTAATAGGCTAGGATAATGTTATGCCAGGCGGTCAAATATCGAGGAATAAATTCAATTTTACAGATTAGTTAATTTACCCTCATGGCAACGTTCTGTTTCACTTTAACAGCAGCCTGTTGTAGGCTATACAATGGTCTGTTATCAAGAAATGTCACAGTAAAATGTTGGGAAGTGAATGGAGCATTCTACAGGATTATAAAGAGCCGCGTAGCATATTAATGGCAGAATGAATTACGAACAGCACAGTAGGCACGAACGAAACCAGCGCAAATTCCAAGTGCAGGAATTAATCTAACGACGACATTGACGTCTGATTTATGAAGCTGTTCATAGGCTATCACTTTAAGAAATGTATAACTGTATCGTTTATGCCTTACCTTGCCACAGGTGCTAATTTCCACAATGGAGGCCTTGAGCTGATTTCTTTCGTGGGTAAATTGCTTCAGGCTGGCACCATTAGAAAAAAATTAGGAAGAAGGGGGCGCCGTGTAAATTGGTGTAAATTGCCGCTTCAATTAGAGCATCTCGTCAGTCATTTGCTCTCACGAGACGAGTGTAATGTAGGTCTATGTAGTTTTCTGCGGTCCACTGTTCTGCACACTCGGTCGCTCGCTAACCCCCCCCCTCGGATCTGCGCGATTCGCGTACATTGCCCATTTCGAACTCAAAACGGCGAATTTCGCCGAAAGGTGAGGAGTTCGCATGCCTGACGGGTATTTATTTAGACAAAAAAAATCACATTTATCCCGCCGTGACTGTAAACCAAAACTGAAAATAGCGGCGGGTTCGCATGTGCGATTCATTTGCAGTTTTGGAGGGGTGAACTTCTCCTGCTCCGACTCCAGCTAAGAGGGATCGGCTGCGAGAGGACTGGGCCGCCTGTGAGTGCTCTATGACGGGGGACAGGCCGACGGGATCAACTGCTGCATGTCGAGAGTAGTAACGATTAAAGTCGCTAAGTTGACAACACTGGAGGCGTCTCTCTCACTCATCCCCCCTCCTCTCACAGACTGCTCCATGTGCTTCTCTACACTTCCAGTGATTTGGCTGTGTAGAGGCGGGCCATAAAGCAACTAACCAGTCACAACACGAGTCCTCTAAAAAAAAACGGTGATCGCTGTAATTTCAATCAATCCTACCCTCTGATCACAGAGTTCATGTTGGCTACGTGTGCACTATGCAGTGAGGGGGCGTGTTCTCTGTCAACATAGTGCTGCCAGCGCTGCTGCTGTTGCAACAAGTGTGTGTTGTCCGCTTGGAAACAGCGGGTCAGTGGCTGCATTTTATTAATTGGCAGCCAGGCAGGCCAATAAAGACACAGGCCACCGGGAAAAGTCCAGAGCGTCCAGATGAGCCTTCACGCGCCTGGCCACAGATTTCCCATGAGTATATGTGAAAATGAAAAAACTCCTGCTCGCTGTCTTCTCTGCAAAGAAAAAACTTTATTGTGAACAAGGTTTCGGTCGTGTGACCTTCATCAGGTTGATATGCTGAAATACAGTACAACCGTCGTTAAAACCAAAGAAAAAGTCGTTAATCCGCCAGTACGGGGGCGTTAAACTCTCAGTAGGACCGTGAAATCTCGTCGTCAGCCGTGCAGTAGGACCGGCGCATGAAGACGAAAGAAGATCTCCAGCCGCCCACCGCGCATGGGGTAGCTGGGCGATTGTAACTGAGCCAAGAGGGGCTGCTGAGACGGTCGTTTTGACTGGAGTCCGCACATTTAGGTCCTAGATAATGACACAGCTTGTTGGCGTTTTATTTCCATATATGATTGCAAAAGTAACGTAAGCCTACATAAAATATTAATTTGCTTTGGCGGGGGTAATGTTGTCGGTAATCATTTCTGCAAACCTTTTTATATTTGACGATACAGTTTGCTCAACCTGTGCTACTATTTAAAACTTTAGTTGGCTACGGTATAATACGCAATTGGATTATTAAATAGCCTATCATGCTATTTATGGTGAGGATTTTATTTGTCAGGTATCATTTCTGCAATATTTTATGTTCGGAAATAATACATGCTTTTATGTAGCCTACTATTAGGCCTATTTTACACTCAAGTGCCGAAATATATTATTTTTCCTGTTGCAAACCTGAAATTTAGTATAGCCTATCCATTCCTACAGCACGTTGACCGGTTCCGCTTATGGAATTTGTTTGAAGCGTCTGGTATCGATACAGCATTCGGCGGCAGAAAGTTATCTGTTCACGAATTTGCTGAAATTACTCACGCTTTTTGTGGATCAGTTAGTTTTCTTCA
Organism: Gymnothorax reevesii; assembly: GCA_029721435.1. NCBI lineage: Eukaryota > Metazoa > Chordata > Actinopteri > Anguilliformes > Muraenidae > Gymnothorax > Gymnothorax reevesii. Next base: position 40,691,068 of record CM056585.1, read on the forward strand.
GTCATTAGGGATAAAGCCTTGCACAGTCATTTTTCAGTGGCACGTCCTTTGACTGGTTCTGCAAATAATTTCCAGTTTCGCAAACAGCGCCCTTTGTCCGGCCGAACTTATGATATTCTCTGTTTATTGGCATTATTGCGTGCCCCTGGCCACAACGAAACAGACACATGTATTTTCCACCAATTTTAGCCAGCATTACTCTATAGGGGATGTCACAATAATTGGTCAAATTTATGGCTAACTGTTCCGTGTGTCGACATTGTGTCAGCTGGAATCCGCGTGCGCTGGCCTCAGTTCACGATGATTTGTACATCCATCGATATTCAACTGCTATCAGCGACTACGGATGATTCTTTCTACTCTTTCCAATTCAAGTAGGCCTAGTAAATGCCAAGTATATGTTAAAATTATCAGGATGAGACGACAAGTTCAGAATAACACAGGACATGAGTCATGATCAGCCCGATGAGCCACAGAAAAACAGTTATGGTGGGAGGGAAAATGTTTTATTTCACACTGACTACAATAAACTTTCATAAAATTATTTCAGAAAAAACATTAACAAGAATAAACAAGTTTGAAAACGTACAAAATGGCGTTTGCGGAACTAGTCAAATGACAAGCAGTCACTCCAATGGGTGTTGATGAAATAGTATCAATAGTACGAAATTGGGATTTATAAGGTCAATTATACGATAATTTCCGATCATAATGACACTAATAACGTGATGAATCCCAGGTATACACGTGTTTAACGGCCATACACTGCACTGTGCGCCTTATCACAAGCGTTGATTTGGTAACCTACTGCTGCAACGGCAAGCAACAGTTATCGGGCATTTATTTCTCTATGAAGCCGAATATCTCGAAACGATAGTTAAGAGTTAAATCCACAATAATTTACCGTTCTAGCGGTGTCAAACTCAAGGCTGACAGCGAAGTCTTTTCCAGCAAAAAAAGTTTGATTTCTGCAAATTGCGGAATCGGTCAAATTACGGAACCGGTCAACCCACTGTATATCGAAAATTACTCGCACCCTGTCTCACTAAAATTCATTTAGGGAAAGAACTTGAATGTTTTTAGATTTATATAGGCTACTGTTTCGTTTTAAAATGCTAATTGGCAATTTTTAACCAATTTTTCAAAACGTTTTGCGTCGTCTGTATTTGTTATAATGACTTCTCATAATCATTCAGATAACCATTCAGATGTTCAAACATAATGTTCACAAAGCTTGGGACCAGGCGCGTGCAGACCCATTTGGACGCTCTGGACTTTTCCCGGTGGCCTGTGTCCTTATTGGCCTGCCTGGCTGCCAATAAATAAAATGCAGCCACTGGCCCGCTGTTTCCAAGCGGACAACACACACTTGTTGCAACAGCAGCAGCGCTGGCAGCACTATGTTGACAGAGAACACGCCCCCTCACTGCATAGTGCACACGTAGCCAACATGAACTCTGTGATCAGAGGGTAGGATTGATTGAAATTACAGCGATCACCGTTTTTCACCGTGTTGTGACTGGTTTGGCGAGACTTTTTTGATTGTTTGGTTCACGGATTTTTTCAGGCAAAATATTTTGGGGAGGGGGGAATAAAAATAAAAATAAATATTTATTTTCCCGATATTCACGGATTATGTCAAGATATCGGAAGACAGAATAAAGATCGGAAGACAGAATAAATTTTTTTTTTTTTTTTTTTTTACAAAATATTACCAATTCATTGAATGTCATTACTGGAACATTTATAAACTAAGTAGGTACTATGGCAAATGCATTGGGCCCTCAACTCCAATCAGTCAAGTGAGAAACTGATCACAAATGAATAAAATATAGTTCAGATCTGACTTCTAGCAGGCGATAAAATTTGGTGTACATTGAGAAAACAGTGGTACCACCTGTCCGTTTGTGCATGTGAAACTTCAGATTTGAAAAGTACAGGAGAGTTCAAAATCACTCTCTTAGGATAGCTTGGAGGAGCCACACTCATTAATCATAATCAAAGAGACATGATGGGGCTCTTACTGCCTTACCCTAAACAAAGAGAGCCCCATCATGTCCCCCCACCCCACTCAGGCTCACATTGGTTCACATTGCTCGCTGCATTAGTGTCGACATATTTTTGCATGATCTCCTCTATTGTCATTAATTAATATGTACTTTGTAGTATTGTTCAGTGTTCTTTCACAGTAATACTCATTCTGGTGGTGGAGTGTAATCCTGCCTGATACAGCATAGTCTGCACTTTCCTTTTGCATGTCATCACATTGTCCAGTTAATAGTTGTCTGTATAGAGATTCACTTTCTTCAATTTCTTTTATTTCTTCCTCAATATCACCTTCTCTCTTTCCTCTTCCTTTGCCCCATTCCTCATCCGTGTGTTTTGTTTTTCCTGCCGTTTAAGCATTTTTGCACAAAATACGAAAGTTTTGCGTAGGAGCAAGACCGCTATAATAGAGCCTCTTTACGCACTGGCGTTCAATGAGAAATACGCACTCAATTTCCCAGGTTTTCCGAGACAATGAGGGGAAGTGCTGTCCCTCGTTGTAAAGGTCTCCTTATTGGCTACAAGGACATCTTGGTCCCATCTTCTTAGCTTGTGATATGACGGAGCAACCGTCAATCAAAGAAGTTAGTGTGATTTCAAGTATGCGAGACTCATTGGCTTTCAAGACTTGTAACTCGACAACGATAGATCCTACAGACATTAGTGCTACAACTAACGATTATTTTCATTGTCGATTTGTCCACGATTATTGAAACGATTAATCGACTAGTCAAATTGACTTGCTCAGTACAATGGTTATTTAGCTATTGGCTTTTCAATCTAGCTTGAGGTCATTTTACCCATGTGCTAACAATGCAGACAATAAGGATTAATATTTCATCCAAAAATGTTTTATTAAACTTTGCTAAAAATTCAAGTCAGAATTCAAGTTTTTGAATTGTTGTCAGGCTAAAGTGTGAATATAAAAAAATAAATACATTATTTTTCTAATCACAAAGGACAGGTAGTAGCAGCAGCAGCAGCAGCAAAAAAAGTTTTCCTTTAATTACAAAATCTGCATTTTGTGAATAACATTCTTTGGTCTAGAGTCTTTGATATTAAACCAGGTATATCCAGAGGTGTATAAAGTACTGGAATAAAATAACTGAGTAAAAGTAGAAGTACCATAACTGACAGTTACTTTGGTAAAAGTTGAAGTCACCCATAAGAAAATTACTTGCAAAAAAGTCTTAAAGTAGCTCAGATTAAATGTACTTAAGTACCAAACGTAATTAGTGAAAAAAATACTTATAAGTATACATAACTATCAAAAGCTCTAGTACAAGTACAAAGTATTTTTCACAGTACGCATTGAAAGAAGAGGAACAACCAATCTTTGTTCTCTCCTTTTGCTCTTTAATCAATTTTTAGGTGTATGAAAAATACGGTATTCAGTATTCGGCTTGCTCTTGAATGTTCAATAAATGATCCTGGTGTGCTATCTAGTGATAGAACATTGTAACTGCGTGTATAAATGTGCAGCTCCATGCAAATGAAATACTTTTTCAATAACATAACGACAAATTATCGATGAATAAATTAGTCAACAACGAGCTTGGTTATCAAATTTTGTCGACAATGTCGATGAATCGTTGCTCCCCCAACAGACATGCATAGGGTGTCTACGTGATCGTGAGAGTCTAACAAACACGGCGAACAGTGTCAATCCAGTTGAAAGGCTCGCATACCTTCATGCAGTACACCCTGTGCATTATAAGATGAGCTGCCCATTGGCTGTCATTTTTTTTTTCTAGTCAGGTTTGTATCAGCAGTTGAGTTGATCTGACAATTAACTTTAGTAGCCTACTCAGGAGGGAAATGACGTCCACGTAGGAGCCGGCGTCTGTGGATCCCAAGCGTCGTATTTTGTGGAATATCCCTGTCGATTTGGATTTCTTTTTGCTTTTTTGCTTCTTTTGGGGGATCAAATTTCCTGGCGACCGTTCTGGACCACCTTTACCCGGCGTACGGGAGTGGGTGAGCTATAGGCTACCGCAGTGGAGTCAGTCATCTACTGCCGCGGCGACTCTTACTCATCTCACCTGAACTCCGGATCCTACACTAACTGAGTGTTAAGGTCGACATAATTTCTTTTGGGAAATTTGGGGCTTTTTTATATGGACTTGGGTTTTGCGAATGCCATCTGATTTGTGTTTGTGATTATTATTTCCTTGGGTTGTTCCGGCGCGCACCTATCGCCCCGATGTCTTTTGAATGCTTTCCGTCCAGTTAGGATGCGATTTTTTGTTTACTTGTTAAATTAATATACTTTGGAAAACTGAACTTTCTCTCGCCTTTTTTCGTTAGAGTGTATTGTATTTAAATAATTAAGTCACTTAAAAGTGAGAATTTCCTCTGATCTTGGCATTTTTCGTTGCTTTTAGGTCGGACGGTCGGCGCAGTCTAAGAACTGCATGGAATATCAGGTCCACCTGCTGCCTTAATTTGCATTGTAGCGTTCATTTATCTATTTGGTTTATGTGAATTGTTACACAGTGTACATATCGGAGAACTATTCAAAAAGTGGGCGGGCGATAAAATAAAATAAAAAAATATTTTTTTCCTAATCTTGGTGAAATATAGATCGGCGGATCCGCGAATATGCGAAAAATAAAAAATAAAAATTTCCAAGAATGCCAATTTTTTACGTCGGCGGATCCGTGAACCAAACAATCAAAAACGCCTCGCCTTAGTTGCTTTATGGCCCGCCTCTACTCAGCCAAAACACTAGAAATGTAGAGAAGCACATGGAGCAGTCTGTGAGAGGAGGGGGGATGAGTGAGAGAGACGCGTCCAGTGTTGCCAACTTAGCGACTTTAATCGTTACTACCCTCGACATGCAGCGGGTAGGCCTACTTCCGTCGGCCTGTCCCCCGTCACAGAGCACTCACAGGCGGCCCAGTCCTCTCGCTGCCGCCCCTCTTAGCTGGAGTCGGAGCAGGAGATGCTCACCCCTCCGTGTCCAAACTGCAAATGAATCCCACATGCGAACCCGCCGCTATTTTTCAGTTTTGGTTTACAGTCACGGCGGGATAAATGTGATTTTTTTTGTCTAAATAAATAACTGTCAAGCATGCAAACTCCCAACCTTTCGGCGAAATTCGCTGTTTTGAGTTCGAAATGGGCCATGTACGCGAATCGCGCAGATCCGAGGAGGGGGGTTAGCGAGCGACCGAGGGAGCAGAACAGTGGACCGCAGAAAACTACATAGACCTACATTACACTCGTCTCGTGAGAGCAAATGACTGACGAGATGCTCTAATTGAAGCGGCAATTTACACCAATTTACACGGCGCCCCCTTCTTGCTAATTTTTTTCTAATGGAGCCAGCCTGAAGCAATTTACCCACGAAAGAAATCAGCTCAAGGCCTCCATTGTGGAAATTAGAACCTGCGGCAAGGTAAGGCAAACGATACAGTTATACATTTCTTAAAGTGAAAGCCTATGAACAGCTTAATAAATCAGACGTCAATGTCGTCGTTAGATTAATTCCAGCACTTGGAATTTGCGCTGGTTTCGTTCGTGCCTACTGTGCTGTTCGTAATTCATTCTGCCATTAATATGCTACGCGGCTCTTTATAATCCTGTAGAATGCTCCATTCACTTCCCAACATTTTACTGTGACATTTCTTGATAACATACCATTGTATAGCCTACAACAGGCTGCTGTTAAAGTGAAACAGAACGTTGCCATGAGGGTAAATTAACTAATCTGTAAAATTGAATTTATTCCTCGATATTTGACCGCCTCGCATAACGTTATCCTGGCCTATCAAATGAACTGCACATTGGGTCTACTGACGTCTCAGTCACGTATTTTATAATTTGTCACGACTCTCCGTCATGTGGCGATGGGTGGTATTGCTTAGACCTCGCCCTGATGAGTAAAGCATATCTCGTTTTCTTGAATTAAAATAATAAATTATCAATAGCTTTTTATGGTTATTTTAAAAGAATTGTGCAAATGTTTTAACCAGTATGATCAATGAAATTAGAGAAGTATGGAACTTAGTTAAGTTTAATGTAGGTTGATCCATCCATCCATTTTCTATACCCGCTTATTCCTCACTAGGGTCACGGGGCGAGCTGGAGCCTATTCCAGCTGACTACGGGCAAAGGCAGGAACCCACCCTGAACAGCTTGCCAATTCATCGCAGGGCACACACACCATTCACCGACCATTCACTCTCACAATCATACCTATGGGCAATTTACTGTCTCCAATTAGCCTGATGTGCTAGTTTTTGGTCTGTGGGAGGAAACCGGAGTACCCGGAGGAAACCCACGACCTTCTTGCTGTGAGGCAGCAATGCTAACCACTGTGCCGCCCATGTAGGTTGATATTAAAAAGTGACTTTCCATGTTACCGTTTGCTGCTTTTGAAGAGCAAGCCTACATGTGGTGATATACATTGTGTTGTATCAAGCACATGATCGGAGAGTGAGTGTAGCCTGTACTGTAGCGTACCTGTTGTCATTGACAGGGCATGTGATCTTTGTCCAGGCCAAAACAAAAAATGACATGTGCATAACTTGTTCATTTAGATTTAGGTATTCATGGTAAAAAGAGCATGTGATCATTGTCCAGGCCAAAAAGAAAGAAAAAGGACCTGTGCATAAGTTATAGTTGTTTAAATTGTCGTCTCTATAAAAAAGAGATGTTTATGGTAAGTCATCTTGTGCAGTATTTTATTCAAGATGCCTCAGGTGATGCATGTTTCTATAATGCAGACTATGAAATTTACGTTTCCGTTCGTGCCGTGTGTCTGTGCGCCCTTCTCACCTTTTTCACCCATGACCAGTTTGCATGCCTGAACTGTATTAATAAAGATACTCGCCTCGTCCAGACAGTTCCGTGTGTGTTTGCATTTCTCCGTAACACAAGCTAAACCTCTGGCTTAACAGGGCTCAGTCTAAACTGTACAGTCAAAAGTACAGAAAGGAGTGGGAATCAAACCCTGAATTCAAAGGCAGGTTGAAGCAGTTTATTGGGGATGATACTCGGGCATACTGCATATATTGCAAGGCTGATTTCTATGCCAAACTAAGCGATATAAAAAAACACATAGCAACTCCAAAACACATGCACAAGGTGTATTATGCAAATTAGGTAATGACATCATCTATCGACTTTTAGGACAGCCAATACAATAGTATTATATTCAATATTCTTTTTAGCTATTGTAAGCTGGCATGACATCTAAACGATTTGCTGACAAAATAATACAAACATGTTTTTGTGTAATTCTGCACATTATATAAATAATGTAGAACAAAAGGACACAGTATGATGTAGAGAAGAGATTAGAGAAGACAAAACTGGTATGGTATGGAGGACTGTGTGGAGCTGTCCTCATGGTTGTGTTTAATAGAGTGTTGTTGTGTGGCTGTCAGTCTAATAGTGTTGTTGTAGTTGCTATGACAACTCTAAATGCTGCCTAAAGTCGTCTTTTTTTTTAAGAAAAACCCCCACAAATTTTTCGCCGCGCGCGCTTTGCGTCCACCGCAACACTTCAGTGGCCTGCTTGCTTGGTAGTCTCCCGGCCTGAATTGGATCCCCAGCACGCTCCTGCTTGCAAGTATAAAATAATTGCGTACAATATGAATTTAGTTCGACCATAACGACTCATGAATGCACAAAAAAAAAGCAAAATAAACTATTTGCGGAACCTTACACAGGATGTTTAGTAAGCTTATTCTATAGGCCTATATCTATCGATAAGGAAACGGAATTTAAAAAAAAGATCTGCTCAATATCTTTTTTCTAAAGGACAATGTCACTTAAAACTGAATGGCTCTTTCGTAAACTGAATTCACGGAATTAAAAGCGGATAAACTTGGCACTGATTCAATACAGCTCAGTTTGTGTCATCTCTATTTATCACTCATTGTCACCCTAATATTCCCTTTAAGCTCATTGTAGCCTATTAAAGAATTATTGACCTGGTCAGCGCGTGGCAGAAATTTTCTATAAAATGCCCAACCATAAACTGACATCACATTCACAACTATGGAACCTGTCACGATACGACGCATTTCCCCTGAGTTTAGGACGAAGATTGACTCCTTGGCGAGAGACAACCACACACCTCTGCAGGTCCGAAAACGCATAATTTCGGAGAATAATGAGCATAAGCTCACAGCCTATTGTGTTGTATATTGCCAATTTATTTATTGATATTGCGGCTGGCTTTTCAAAACCAATAAATCAATTGCGGCACACTTTGCTGAAGATCTACCCACAAACTCTCAGAATCACAGTTTCTGCAATAAAAAGACATATTTAAAATACCAAAAAAAATTTTCCTTCAAGAACACAATTTCTTATATTTCGCTGTCGAATTTTTCATAATAGGCTATTTTTTTTTCTTGTTCATGCTAGGCTTTTCAAACAGAGGATCAGCCACGCGCTTTCCAGGGGTCGCATAAGCTCTCACTTGCACTTTCGCTGCAAGAGAAAATAAAACGATGTTAAAAAACATAACGGCAAGTACACGTAATTCTAACAGTCAAAATGCCCTCTATTCTATAACTTGCACGCTGTACTACATTCAACTCCGCGGAGTCCACATGTGGTTATTACTGGCGGTAAATTATCCTGTGATACGGCTCGTTGGTTAGATCGCGGTTAGAAATGGGTAAGAAGGGCGAAATGTTCGCGATATCTGGGCGTGAACTAACGCCGTCTCTTTGGTTTTAACGGCGGCTGTACTGTATGCTGTATTTGTTCTTTGATGTATTTTGGGTAGCCTGTATGCTGCCTTTTTGTATATTTTTTTGCTTTATTTTCTTATTAGATTTGAATTGTAAAAATATGCTAATTAATATCTGCTAATTAATATCTGTCTCTTTCTTAAAAAGGGTGGATTCACTGACTGCTGATCGGCTAATATGTGCCTCCCTTTCTTTTATGGGGTCACTGTAGTACCCATGCAAATCAACCTGATGAAGGTCACAAGGCCGAATCGTTGTTCACAATAAAGTTTTTCCTTTGCAGGGAAGACAGTGTGCGGGAGTTTTTCCATTTTGATTTTTCCGACCTGGGGTCCTTTTCTACGCACCTGTCAACCTACTAGGTGTGCAAAAGCCTTCCTACCATATGTATATGTGAAAATGAAAGTGAAAATTGGATTACTGCATTTTCAATTTTATACTGTCTCAAATAACTCATTCATAAGTGGAAAACTATAATGCAATTGGGGGATTACATTTTCATTTGAATATTGTTCACTATGGGCTTCCATACCTTCAGTTGCCAATTACGATTATTGGAAAACGCATCAATAAAGGAGAATGATGAGCTGCCGGATAGCTCACTCGGTTAAGGCACTGCGTTGCAGTGCAGAAGTGACTATTACGTTGCGGGCGCGAGCCGCGGTCGTACCAGCCGGCAGTGGTTGGCAGCTTTTTCAGCGTAGCACACAATTGCCCATCGCGCTACAGGGATTCAAATTGGGAAGGGACAGCCGGGTAAGGGGATATAAATAAACAGCTTTGTTCGTCGCTCAAGCCCCTCCTGTTGGCCAGACAGGCGCTCGTCAGGAAGATTCAAAGTCTGTTCATGTCCGGATATCCTCCACCCTCGTTCTGAACTTGCGAAGATTCAACCAATGAGTGTATAAGAAGCAGTGGCTGACGAGCACGTGCTTCGGAGGAGAGCTGTGAACTGTCTTCACTATCCTGAGTTGGCAGCAAGGGGTCACATAGGAGCAAGCTTTGTACATAGTTCGCCAATTGGGCATTCCAGATTTGGGTGGGATTGGAGATGTCAAATTTAAAATTAATAAATAAATAAATAAATAAAGGAAAATGATAGCGAACTTGCCAAGACTAATTCTTATCATAAAGGGACGCATCTGTGCCCCCTCAATTCCCAGTTCTAGTGACTGGCCAGCCCTGCACACCCTGATCTTGAACTGACTTATGCAACTTGCCTCATGGTTTATAACACACACCAAGCTCACTGCTGTAGTTTCTGCAGGGTATATTGCTCGCAGTAGCTAGAGCAGCTTGATTGCTTGTTGCTGATTGTATTTGAGCCAACGGATTTATCTATCTATCACACATTCATTTTCAGCTATTACATGACATAGTGATATAGAATACTAACACTCCACAGTGCTGCAATTTGCTCTTCAGTGACAGAGTAATACCTTTGCTTGTTAAAGAAAAAAAAGTATATTAACCCTTTTCTGCAGATGTAGACGCTTGCGTCTATGGATCTGCAAATTTAAGCCTGCTGTCACTGTTCTCGATCACTAGATAGCGCCCCCGGATCAGTTTTTGAATATTCACAAGCAAGAAGAGTTCGAACGCGGTTTTGAATATGGGGAAGTTCACTCCACTCCCTCTTTTTCAAGAGCTGCATGAATTAAACTCTAAGCCTGATGTGCAAACTGGTCAATATCCTTGCCCATAGTATCGATCCAGCAGTTTAAAAAAATGATCTCTTGCAACAGAAAAAATTGTTGTCCTGCGTAGCAACCACTTTAGCTTCAGTGAGCCAACGGTATTCCAATGAGTGGTTCTGAAAAATCAGTTTTCTGAAGAAAAAAATTTGACATGGTATTGATTCTCTCACATTCTACTGTCAATTACAGTCATCACATACAAAAAATGCGTTGTTCCCTACTGTGGATTTACGCGTAGGTTCCTTCATTGACTAATTCAGCGCTTCCTTATATCCACCCAAGTACTGGTGTTGATAGCCAATCACTCAATTATACACTCAGGCTCTTCTGCATAACTGCACAGTTATAGTTCACCCCCTCGTGAAACTTCCCCGATAACGATGTATTGATTGGCTCATTTCTTATCCAATTCCCGAGTTTTTAGTGTTGTGCGAATTTTCATACTCATTTTTTACAACGTCAAATAAAAGGGAGTTTTTTGGAGGCAATATCTCCTGTTATACTTCACCATTTCCTCAAAATCCTCCACAGTGTAGCATTCTAGGTCCAGTAGCCTAGGCAAGCACATTTACAATGGCTTTTCTCTTTTTCTTAGGGAGCTATGGCAGTTTGAAAATGCTAATTTATTTGACAAAGTTGTCTGTGACACCAACTTTGAAGGCCATTTATGACCAAAGTTATGCAGGTAGAGAGCTGATTTTTTCTGGGCCAGCTCTCCTCACATAGTGCTATTGGAACAATAAACAGCAAGCATGTCAAGGTTGTCCAGAAAATACACTGCAAAATCCTAAAAAAGCCAAAATTTAATTAAATTTGACATCAAATTGCAGAGGTGTGACAACCTGTAAATCACCATCTTAAAGCTTTCATTCTTGGCTATCTTTGGTTCAAAGGTGGTTGTGGTGCAACTCTTCATTAAATAGTGTTTTTTTAGTAACACCTTATAAACGCTCATTTTTCAACTGTTATTTAATGTTAATACAAATTTGAGATCTGATCCTAACAACTATTGGTGTCTTAAAGTCCACACCAAGGTGTTCCCTGTTCCTTTGGGGTTTCTCTGTCTTTTTCCAGTGTAGAACACTGGATACAATGTGCCTCAATTTCATGTCCCATGGGATGACAAAAACCGCAGAAGGGATTAAAACCTGCACACAGTACAGGCCAAAAGTTTGGACACAACTCATTCAATGCCTTTCCTTTATTTTCATGACTATTTACATTGTAGATTCTCACTGAAGGCATCAAAACTATGAATGAACACGTGGAATTACGTACTTAACAACAAAGTGTGAAATACCTGTAACTGAAAACATGTCTTATATTCTAGTTTCTACAAAGTAGCCACCCTTTGCTCTGATTACTGCTTTGCACACTCTTGGCGTTCTCTTGATGAGCTTCAAGAGGTAGTCACCTAAAATGGTTTCTACTTCACAGGTGTGCCTTGTCAGGGTTAATTAGTGGAATTTCTTGCCTTATCAATGGGGTCGGGACCATCAGTTGTGTTGTGCAGAAGTCAGGTTGATATACAGCCGACAGACCTATTGGACAACTGTTAGATACGTACATAATTCCATGTGTTCATTCATAGTTTTGATGCCTTCAGTGAGAATCTACAATGTAAATAGTCAGGAAAATAAAGGAAATGCATTGAATGAGAAGGTGTGTCCAAACTTTAGGTCTGTACTGTATGTATTTCTCTGTCAAAAGATATATTGAGCACAAACATGAATTTTCCTCGATAATAAGTTGTATATTGTCAATAATATGAGAACACTTGATAATCGTGCACGTAATCGTGAATATTCCATTGATGGTTTTAATAATGAACTGATTGATTGTATGATAAATTATATTTGTGTGAATTAATTCTTTATATTTGTGTATATGTTGTTTGTGTATTTATTTGTTATTGTACCATGAGTACGAAATAAATAAATAAATAAATAAAATAATTATGTGAATCTGGCAGTGAAATGGGTACTTTCAAGTATCAACCTTTTTACATCCTGGGCTATTTCCATTATATAGCAGGTCATTTATCAATATTAGGAACTTTAATTAAACTGCTATTGTATGCACAATTATAAATGTCTATTTGGGGAAATAAACAACTTGTAAGTCCTCCAATGCCGTCCAATGATTGACATTATGTCATCATTCATCAGTTTTGTTAACATGTTTCAACATGTCTCAGTGAGAGGCAAGTCCTAATCTGAGCACTCTTGCCACTGATGACGACAGATTCATTTTCATGCACCCATGTGGACCAGCAAGAAGTTTTTACTGGCCACACAGAGAGGATGTTTACTGGGCACCTGTACAACATGTCATCACTAAAATGCCAGCACCCACAACTGCCACGGGACGCAGATATAACCTAAATGAGGAATCTGTTAATTCAGCAAAACTGTTTATGATGAACTTGAAATGAATAATCTAATGTACACTGTATTGATCATAATAAATTTGAATGTTTGGACAAAGTAATGATGTGGCTATAATGTATTTTGCTTAATAAATTTCATATATACAAGTTTGCTTTGGCATTTGCTGACCAATATATGGCACTATAACCAATGTATCTAAATATTGCAGATCTTTAAGTGACTTTCTGTTATCTGATGTTATGATTACAGCCTCAGAATGTTGTGATTCTGCCTTTTCATGTTTATATTTATGTTCTGTGTTCATGATTATTGTTTTTTATTTATTCTTTTTGGTTATTGTAATGCTCTGGTTTTTAGTTCATTCCATTTCTCAGTTCCATTGCACTTGTCTCCCCTGTCTTGTGATCTAGTTGGTTCAGTCCATCTTTCCTGTCTGCATGCTCACTGACTTCGGGTGATTTAAATTAATTCTGGTGTTTAAACTATTCCTTCGATTCTCATTTTCTTCCTTCGCCTTTCTGTTCTGATTACTAACAAGACCTAACATTTGTATTTTATATCATAGTCTGCTAACACAACTAATCCATGTATATAAGATTACTAACTTACAAACGAGCACTTTAGTTTAATATGTAAAGTTGCACTGCAACTAATTTAGAATGATTCCCTCTCCGGAATCGCCCTGTTCTAAACTCTGCCTCTTAGCTGTTTCTGTCCTCTCCTGAGTTTCAGCAAGATCTCTCGCACGTGCTTAATCACTCTCCTGCGCTCATTATCTGTGCACGTAGAACTCCTGGACCGGAGCTGTTTAAATGTCACAGGCTGTTTGTGTGATTCCCGTTTGTGTTTTGTCTTTTGCCAATTTTCGTGGTTAGGGCTTCCTCATGTGATTCTCCCGTTGTAATTAGTCTGATTCTCTACACCTGATTCCTGTATAGCATGTGACCTTCCCTGTGTGTATTTTAGCAGTCTTTTCACTCACAGCTCTTGTCAGAATGTTGATCAATATTTCTTTGTGCAGAGCACCTCGTATGCCATTGAGTATTGTTTCTCTTCTACTGGTTTGTCCGACTTCAATTCTTGCCATTGCCCTTTTTGTATTGTTTTTGTCTTTCTAAATTTCGAACAATTTTTTTATGACCACGATTTCTGTGTTTGGATGCCCTGTGCAGGGGCATCACTAGACCTAATACTGTACTGGGGCACAGCTGGGGGACAAACAACGCGAGCGCGCGAAGCACGCAAGCAACATTTTTTTAGCACTAATTTATCATAAAAAAGCATTAATAGTGCTTCAAATTATACATTCATGTCAGGTTATCTTGTTGTCTGGATCTATGATTAACCACCTGAAATGGATTGATGCATTTGGCCTACTTGTGCACTTTACTCTAGACCTCTAAACCTGGTACAAGCAAAAAAGGACTGCTCTTCCATTACTCTAAATATAAACTGTATGTGTACGTGCCTGGCAGGCCAAAACACTAAATTATCCATGCCATACAAACATACACAGAGGAAAACAGACAAAACATTACCATATCAACAGTTTTGAATCAAGGCACAAAGTGTGCAAAGCTACACCAAACAACTGACTCACATTCAAATCACATTTCATTTTCACTGCAGTATTAACTGTAGGCTAAACATTCATTGTGTAATTCAAATAAACCTTTTCATCAAGGTATCAATAACTGCAGTCATTAAACTTATGTGTTCTATTCTAATCAGTGCATCTTCACTAAACAAAAACTGTATTCACTAGTGTCGGCTATAACAGTAGGCTATCTTTAAGTCTTTGGCAGTGTCTATTTAGCCGTCCGACGGTTCCCATTTTTTTCTGCTATTTTTCCGTCACTTCCACTTGACATGCGCAGTTGTCACAGATGTGGACTTACCGGTTTACAAATGATTTCTCTGCACTTTCCTTGATATAATAGTTGTGGCTAATAAAGCCGAAAAGGCAGAGCTTAAATAGGTAATTCTTTCCAGGAGAAGTGATCAATTTGCTAGCTCCACATAAGCAGCTTGTCCGCGCTAACAGAACTTACTGTACGCAAAACCTGTATTATATTCATAACATAATAGAGCTCTCTCTAACTGTCGCGTACTGTCCATAAAGCTGCTTTCACATCAGACACGAAAGGAATTTTTCGCAGGACAGATTAGCCTACATTCGAAGTCAATGCAAAGACGCAAATACACAAGCCGCTTTCACACCGGACGAGAAACGAATTTTTTGCGCGACAGTTTAGCTACATTCAAAGTCAAAGCAAAGACGCGTATACAGGCATTATAGTCGCGTTAAGCAGCTTTCACACCGGACGCAAAACGATTTTTTCGCGTTAAGCAGCTTTCACTCCGGACGCGAAACAAATTTTTCGCGCGACAGATTAAAGTCATACTAAGTCATGACCGCTTATCAGCTACTGCATATTAGTTCGCGTGCTCTGCAAATTAAAAATGCTTCTGGTTAACTTAATTGCCGACGCCGTGTATGCCTACAAACTTTAAGTCCAAATTTGTGACAAATGCGCATGTCAAGCAGAAGCCACGGCAAAATAGCAGAAAAAAAACGGGAACAGTCGGACGGCTAAATAGACACTGCGTAAATCTTTACCAAAACTGGATACTCTCCTTTGTTATCCTCAGTGTCTCCTAATCAAAGTAATCGATGAGCCTGATTCTCTGTTCATACAGAACCCATGTTTTAACGTGAAATAGCTCATATATACTCATCAAACATCGATAGCAATCTCCAGAAACCAAGTTGACAGTGCTAGGCTAACCATTATGAATCAACATTGTGCCTATGATGAGCCAGTTAGCTATAAGGCAGCAGCTAAGGTCTGCACTAGGCTACTTCAATTTACAGCCAGAGCTAGCTGGCAAGACGGCAGCTGAAAGTTTAAGCAAAGTTGTGACATTTGAATTCCCATGGAAATGGCGACACAGAGGAGAAAGCAAACAATAAGGACAGCCAGTTGCTCAGCACTAACCTGAAGACAGGTGGAAAGAATGACGGCGAGATCAGTCAGCACTGACAGTCACTGTTGTCCGTTGAAGTTCTGAACTGAGCACTAGCCGAATCACAGCCAAAGCCACGTGAATATTAAGTAGCCACATGCTATTGTGTACTATACAGAGTGAAGTGAATAAAGTAGCAATGAGTTACAATTATCATATTAAGTAGTTGTATGCCTATGCACTTTCTGTCACTTTAGATTTTATTACTGTAGATCATGTGGACATGTAGACTTAAAACATGATTTTTTTTAATCCTCTGGGGAAAATTATACTGGGGCACTGCAGACCAATACTGGGGCACGTGCCCCAGTAAAATATGTCTGGTTCCGCCGATGGCCCTGTGTATGACCCTTGGCTTTGTTCATCGACTACGACTTTTTGCCTATCGTTTTTGTACCTCTGCTCATCTGTCTTATTGGTTCTGACCCCTGCCTGTCTAGTTGACACTGTTTTTGGATTTCGTATTGTGGCTTGGCAATTCCTGTGTTTTTTGGCATTGACTCGGACTCCAATAAAGGCATAAGTTTTTTGGATTTCTGTGTCTTGCAAGTGGTTCCTGAACGGTACCTCACACAGAAACTCCTGAAATATGCAAGGAATCACAAAGAAGCAATGAAAAATGAGCGTTTACAAGGCATTACTAAAAAAATCATAACTATTCAATGAAGAGCTGCACCAAAACAACCTCTGAAACAAAGATAGCCTTACTTCCTTGTAAGCTTTAAGATGGTGAAGATTCCAAGAATTTACACGTTGTCACATCTCAGCAATTTGATGTCAAATTTCAGGAAATTTTGTCTTTTTTAGGATTTTGCTGTGTATTTTAAAATTGACACGCTTGTTGTTTTTTGTACCAATAATACTATGGGAGGAGAGCTAGCCCAGAAAAAATCCGCTCTCTACCTGCATAACTTTGGTCATAATTGGCCTTCAAAGTTGGCGTCACGGACGACTTTATCAAATAAATTAGCAATTTCAAGTAGCCACAGCTCCCAAACAAAAACATATTTGCCATTGAAAATGTGTTTCACAAGTGTACTGGGTATAGATGCTACACTGTGGGAATTTTTGAGCCCATGGCATTGATATAACTAGAGATATTGCCTCCTAAAAATCCACTTTTATTTGACGTTGCAAAAAGGAGTGCGAAAATCAGCAAAACGTTGCCATCTTAATTTTTTTGACAAAACTTAAGAAGATATTTAACTGAAACATTGCACATATCCTATTAAGTACATGGCCTTGGTGTGAGAATTTTTTAAAAATAAATCCGGGATCGTCAGGTGGGGAAATTTTCTGAAATTTGTTGAAGTGACATGGAATGACCCCCATGCATTTGGGTGGACCCCCTGGTATGTTCATTGCACGGTTCTGTTGAATCTAGGGAGGCATATTTAGTTTTATCTTCCCTGAAAGTAGCATGTCTGTTCTGTTAAAATAAGGTATATTTCAGAATTCAGGGATTTCTGAGTTACTGAGTTGTACTTGTTCCTTATAAATGTTTAAATGAGTTTGTGAGCTCGGAAGTCGGAACTGATAGTTTCATTGCAGGGTGAATATTCTGACCGTTTAATCCGCAGTTTATTTAATGAGTATCTGTGCTGGCTTGGGGGACTTTGAAGAGAAATGGACGAAACTCTAAACTTTATGATGGAGAAAAGGCATGTTTTGTGTTTGGAGAGGTTACTGGTGACCACTGATGTTCAACTGCAATGATATTGATACATTCAGGTGAAACTCAACCAGAAAATCATTACTTCGTTATAAATTTCATGCCTATAAAGTTAAATACATGATTATTTTATGATTTGACAGTGCACCATTTTTAGGGATCTCAGACTTTGGGAAGCCATTTGGACATTGTATAATTTGGCTAATAACATGTAGGTAATCTAGAATGTTAGGTTGAAGATGAATTCTACTTGTGGTCGAGGAGTTTATGATCTGAGAAATGCATAGATTTAAGCCCCAGCAGTTTTTCAATTCTCAGTATTTTTTTTTTTTGCGATTTCAATGGTGAATTCTCATGAAGATCTTTACCCCTCGGCTGACTTAGGCTGGAGGGATATTGTCATCACCTGTGTGTCTGTCTGTTGTCCGTCTTCTGTCGTCCGTCCATGACTTTGTCCGGCCAGTACTCAGCAACTACTAATCGCAGCTTCACCAAATTTGGTATGATAACTCACTGTAACACATAGATGTGCAATGTTATGTTTTTTTGCTGGATTTCACCTTTGACCTTAATGCTGTGACCTTGAGGCAGGAAATTTTGTATGGGTCAGTATTCAGCAACTACTGATCGCAGCTTCACCAAATTTGGTATGGTAACTCACTGTGACACACAGATGTGCAGCATCCTGTGTTTTGCTGGATTTGACCTTTGACCTTAGCGCTGTGACCTTGAGGCAGGAAATCTTGTCCAGGCTGTGGGTTATTCAGCGACGCATCATGTTTTATGTTTGCAGCCCATTTTCTCAACCAAAATCATGAAAATAAACTGAAATGCGATGCAATTCTAAATGCTGTTAGTGTCTTTTCTGAGCTAAGCCACATTTTTCCTCTTCATGAAGCTTAAATCTTGAATTATGAAAAGGATTAAATTGGGAGACCCATAAATGGCCAAATTTGGCTTCTGCGCAAATGGATTAATAATAATAATTAATACAGATGCAATCAGGAATACTTTGGGTCCGTACATATAGAAAATTACACCATTGAAGACAGGGCCTTTGAGTCTTTAGGGAGGTATCCTGAACTGATTTTTCGGCTCTTATTCTATGGTTTGACTAAAAATGGGGACATTTTACAGCTGATGATATCATTACCAAAGTGGAAATAAGCAGCTATGCAGATACTTTTTTTTTCCTTTTTGATGTTTTTTGACCAAAGCAATACACAGGAATGGATTTCTCAAGAATTTGTAGTCTTGCAGGATCATAAAAAGACGTGCAGATACAACCCCAATTCCGAAATAGTTGGGAAAAAGTGTAAATTGTGAATAAAATAAAAATGCAATGACTTTCAAATCACACCAGCCAGTATTTTATTCTCAACAGAGCAGAGATAATATAGCAAATGTTGAAATTGAGAATTTTGCAATTTTATCCACAAAATTAGCTAATTTCTAATTTGATAGCTGCTACAGGTCTCAGGGGCCTGTTTACCATGGTGTAGCCCCTCTTCTTTTTAACACAGAGCGGAGGCGTCTGGGCATTGAGGACACAAGTTTCTTGAGTTTAGCCATTGGAATTTGATTCCACTCTTGTTTAATAGAGGCTTCAAGCTGCTGGAGAGTTTTGGGTCTCCTCTGACGGACTATTTGTGTAATTATGCACCAAATATTCTCAATCGGTGAAAGATCAGGACTGCAGGCAGGCCAGTTCAGCATACGGACTCTTCTACTACAAAGTTACACTGTTGTAATACACAAGGCCTTCCCTGGAATAGATGTCATTGGAGGGGAGCATATGTTGCTCTAAAACTTTTATATACATTTCAGCATTCATGGTGCTTTTTAAAACATGCCAGTGTCCCACACCATATGCACTAATGCATCCCCATACGATCAGAGATGCTGGCTTTTGAACTGAATGCTGATGACAAGATGGGCGGGTCTTTCTCCTCTTTTGCCCGAAGGACACAACGCCCATGATTTCCAACAAGGATGTCAAATTTGGACTTGTCTGACCACAGGACACCACTTTGCTACAGTCCATTTTAAATGTGCCTTGGCCCATAGAACACGGTAGCGCTTCTGAATCATGCTCAACAATGGCTTCCTTTTTGCATGATAGAGTTTTAGGTGGCATCTATGGATGGCACAGCGGACTGTGTTTACAGACAGTGGTTTCTTGAAGTATTCCTGGGCCCATTTAGTAATGTCAATGGCAGAATCATGCTGGTGAGTAATGCAGTGGCATCTGAGGGGGACAGAATCTCGGAGAGGGTAGGTGACGGAACCCCAGAGAGAATAAGGAACAGTTCAGCACAGGTGCAATGGACAATGCTTGGGCTGCTGTCACCTGTCACAGGCTGCTGTTGTGTTGCCAGATATTGAAACGCTTGCCAGCATTGGACTGCCCACAAAGAGGAGGGTCATTGCTTGAGAGGAATTCCCAGTCCTGGACCCTGATTAGGGGTGGAAGCTTATTCCTGACAAACTTGATGAAGTAAACAGACTTTCAGGGGTGAAAAGAACGCAATTTGAGTCCTGGACCTGAATAAGATTGGAAGATTCTTCTTGAAGACAAGAATAGACAAACAAGACTGAATTATGCTAACTTGAACTCGGTCCCAATCCTGAACTATGATTAGGATTGGGAGCTTGTTCAAATTAATGACAATAAAGACTTCTGAAAAACTTGAGTTGTCACAAAATTACTAGTTGCCTTAGATAAAGATGAAGTTTCGCTAGAATACATATGACTGGGATTTCAATGCAACGGAGATTCTACAATCCAGCAACAAGCATAAGAACCAGAGGGCTGAAATACCTCTCACTCACTCATTAGGAACTGAGCGAGAAACAAAAAAATGCAATCGTTTAACCAAGTAAAGTGGGACATAATATAATGGTGCTGGGGAACCAGGTTGGGAAATTAGAAAGGAAGTGGGGACCTCTAGCTCATTGTGATGCGAGTGATGCCTTGGAAATCTAGTGCGTCAGGAACTTGGTTTAACGTCAGGACTGATGTGTGAAAAGAGACAGCTCGCGACTGTCTAGATTAAGATGACTGAGGATGCATTACGGATGGGATGGGGTACAAATACTATTTGGGATTCAAAAAATCAATTTAATGAATGGTCTAATCATGAAAGCATGTCCATTTCAAATATAGGCCTACTTTACTGTTGTACATTATTGTATTCGTGATTAGTCTAAGTACACTCATGTTACGTTCTAGAGTAACATTGTTATGTGTGTTATATTTTCTTTTGTGGTATTTTAACCTACAGTTTAATGGATGTGGTTATTAGAGATATAATACACCAGATGGTCATACTGTTTTCTCCAGTTCTCTGTTAACACCATCTCAGAGATTGATTTTGGCATGGTTCATTATTATAGTTTCCCTTAAAAAAGGGCCAGCGAGGGCTAAACAGTGTGAGCGCACAACATATGAAAGAGCACAAGCATTAACGCCATGACGTCACACAGCGCCGAGGAGCATTAACGAGTCTAATGCCTACACGCCCCCTCTCCGTATGGAGCCTGTGATCTCTGCCAGTCTGTGTGAGGCAGGTTAATTACCCTGGAACAGAAAAATCCACCAGGGAGGAGAATGCACTGAAAAATCATGGAAAATTGATACTTGCTTACGGCTCTAATTTTACACTGAAGACGGGTAATTAATCACAATTACCAGCACAGACGTGTATTTTAATTGTTATTCTTTGGAGTGCAACAATAGAGGCCAGATTAGTTTAGGTGCAGAACATGAAAAAAATCAATCTTTTCTCCAGGTTTTCTAGTGATATAGATTATCTATATTCTGGCTGCTTGGATGAGAGTCTAAATTCTTCACAGGCTGTGTGACAGATCATCTGTTAAGCAATTCAAACACCCTTTTATCTGTGGTTGTCACAAAGTGCTTGAGTGACCTTGACAAATGGTCTACCTGGCAAGACAGTACAATGGAGAAATGATGACAACCAATAATTTACCTGTAAATCATGAAATGCGGAGGTGCTTTCAGGCAGACAAATTGTGATTCTGCGCGTTGCAGGACACGCTGACAGAGCCAGGGCCGTTCCTGAAAGAGGTGACCAGCGTAGGTGTCTTTAGAGGCACTGCAGTCTGGGGGACCCCTCTGCCCGAGGGTGCCCGCAAACACTGCAGCGACTCTGAGCAGTGTATAATTGCCCCCGAGCTCTGTGCTGTACGTGTGGACAGGCCTGGTTGTGCTGACAGGACCCTATGGCCCCTCTTTCAGTGCCCTGTGGGGAGCAGCTGCTGACGCAGCGGCAAGGAACGCTTAGCAGCCCAGACTACCCCAGGCCATACCCCAAACTCAGCCAATGCGACTTCCACATCCGCCTGCAGGAAGGCTTCATGCTTCTGCTGGAGTTCCTGGAGCCTTTCGATGTGGAGAGCCACCCTGAAGTCAACTGTCCTTACGATGTCTTGAAGGTCTGTCTTTGCACCCATCTTCTTATTACTGTGACTTGCTCCGGATATGAGCGACTGTCAAATTCCTGATGATGTGATCTGTGTTCAAATCACTCGGGGGTTTGGTGAGTACAGACACTGCCCCCACCTCCTCCCTGCCCTGTTGAGACTCATTCCCTTGGGTCTGAGATCATAATAATTATAATAATAATAAATTTCATTTATAAAGCGCCTTTCAGGACCCTCAAGGATACTGTTCAACAAGATTAAAAGAAAAGAATAAGATCACAATCAAATAACCACACAATGAAACAGTTAAACAGAACATGCCAGACATTATGTACCTCTGGAATTTAGTTTAGGAGCCAGAGGGAGCTTGAGTCTCTTTGGGGCCAAAAATGACCTGGGAGAGCCACGGTGGTCAGTTTTCACCCCCACAATCTAACTTATGTCTCAGATTCACCTGAGAGCCTGAGTCTAATTTGAACCCTGAATGTTATGTAACATAAGGAATGCTTACCAATGTGGTGGTCACCTTTCTGACTCAAAGTATTCTTACAGTGTTGATGAATATTTTTTTTTTGATGTCATAATGTTGCCACTATGTTGCAGCAACTCTATGGGAGCATTTTGTATTAAAAGGGCAGTTTGCATGAGAAGGCATTATTTTGTGTTCTGCATCAAAGCATGAATTGGAGTCGCAAAGTGCAGTCTGAGAACTTGGCCATTCAAACCATGATGAGTGGTGCAATGGTAGAATTGGTGATTAATCAATAAAGGCTCATGATGGTGGTGAATCATCCTGACTCAATGCATGTATTGGAATTTGTCACATACAAGACAAGTAGGACTGATGAAGGAACTAATCAGAGGCATTCAGTAATCCTGGCCTGGCCTCCCGTAAACACCAAGTCCTAATTTCAGACAGAAAGCAGCTCATCAAAGCCTGCATAAAGGTTATGGAGCACTCAGGAATGTTCTTTATAGCTCACCAAACAGTGACATAAAGGATGAAAAATAAATAATGTATTCTGTCTTTTTCCTGTTGAAACAACTTTCTCCTGCCCGATACTCGGTCATCGTCTCAGGAGAGACATACGTCCACACGCCCCTTGATCATCTCCCTGGAGACACGTGTTCATGGAGTTTCCTGCATATATTGACGTACTGGCCCTGAAATTCCTGCTCAGCAGTGACCACTCACATCTCCTTCCATCTGTTTTCAGGTCACCACAAAGATGAGGGAGTACGGCCCTTTCTGTGGACGAATTCCACCGGGCCGATTGGAGATTGACAGCCATGAAGTGCGGGTGTACTTCAGAAGCGATTCCTCGGGGAAGAACCAGGGCTGGAGAATCAAATACACTGCTATTGGTATCTCAAACACACACACACACGCACACACCACACATGCGCACACACACGCATATACTCATACACACATAGTTACATATGTACTCTCACACGCAGACACATACACCGACATGTATGCACACAGACACACAAACATGCACGCAAACATACAGTCACACATGCTCACAGACTCACACACCTACACACAGATGAACACACACATACACACAGGCACGCGTTCACTCATACATGTATGCATGCTCACACATTTACACATACAGTGCCCTCCTCTAATATTGGCACCCTTTGTAAGTTTTAATAAGGCTAAGAAAAAATATGGTTGCTCCTAATTTTCCCAATATTTTATTCAAAATATCAGCAAAAATCTAATCTTGAAGTTAAAAAAGTGGGGAAATTCCAAAGATCACTGTTAGAGAATTGGGAGACACAAAAACCGCAATGAGTTTCCAAAACTACAGTTCGACACCAACTACAAGATTTTTAGGATGATTGTCAGATAAAAGCCCCCGTATTCTTTAAAAAACAAACACACATGCCTTTAGTTTTCGGAACAGCGCTGGATCTTTCGATGGGAACAAGATCTATGGGCAGATGAGGCCAAAATACAGCTCTTTGGCAATAAACATTTGAAGTGGGTTTGGTGTAGAAATGAAAATGGCAATTCTGTGCATCACCACATCCCCACTGTGAAGAAGCTTGGATCTTTAATTTTTGGGGCGCTTTTTCCTTCCAAAGGTCATGGACAATGTGTTGGTGGTGTTCATGATGTCATGGATTCAGTGAAATACCGGCAGTAATGAAATGTAATGGTTGGTACGGAGGCCAGGAAAATGTGGACTGGACTCAAGGGCAAGCATGGATTTAGTAGTTGTTTTTATTATGCCGACCGCGCAAGTGGGAGGCTTACACAAAAATATACAAACAAAAGAGGAACTATTAGTTCCTATTAGTAATACTAATTATTTGTACTAACACAATTGTACTTGTATTACAGTAATAGTAAAAGAAAAATGGAAACAAGGTTCTGTATGACTATAAAATGCTGGTACTGCACAGCACATATATCAATGGTTTGGTTTAGCAGATAGAAGTACTCAAAACAGCTCTAAGCTATACAAGCATATGGCTCACAAGAAGTTGCAAGAAACAATGGGAAAGCAATGGTATTTGTGCATGCTGCCACAGCTCAGCAGAAATCACACACAGCTGCTCCTGCGTGCTGGACCTTGAGAGGCGACCTGACAGTAGACCCTCCGGAGGACAAGGAAGGGGCCGATGAACCGTGAGGAGAGCTTTTTGCAGGGCGGGCGAAGGCACAGGTCCTTAGTGGAGAGCCAGACCTTGTCCCCTGGCTGGTACTTGGGGGAGTCCTGCCGCCATCTGTCTGCCTGGATCTTCTGATGGCGGAGCGCTCTCTTGATCTGGATGTTAGTTTTCTCCCAGACTTTCTAGACCTCAGAGAACCAGGCATCCACGGCTGAGACCTCTGTCTGACTCTGATCCCATGGGCATAGGGGAGGTTGCCATCCGAGCACACACTGGAAGGGGCTGAGTTCGGTGGATGCACCCTTCAAAGAGTTCCAGGCATATTCTGCCCAGGACAGGTATTGTGACTAATCCCTCTGGCGCTGGTGGCAGGAACCTCCCCAGATCCTGGATGGCTCGCTTTGCCTGCCTGTTGCTTTGAGTGTGGTATCCTACGGAGAGACTCACTGTAGCCCCTAGCTTCTTGAAGAAAGCTCCCCACATACAGGATGTGAATTATGGCCCACAGTTTGAGACTATGTCCTCTGGAAGGCCAAAGTTGCAGAATACCTGCTCTAATAATGTGTTGGTAACCCGGAGTGCAGATAGTAATGACGAGAAAGGCACAAATTTGCAAAACTTGGAGAATAGATCAATAGTTACCTTCAGAATTTGGCAGATCCATAGCAAAATCAACTGCCACATGTGACCAAGGCCGATGTGGGGCTTGGAGTGGGAGTAGCTGGCCTACAGGCAGCTGGTGTGGTGATTTAGAGATCGCGCGAATTGCACACAAACTCTTAGCTGCCTCCACGTCAGAGGCTAGATGAGGCCCCCAGTTATTGCGGTTATTCGTTTGGCTCTGCAATGTCCTGCTGACAGAGATGTATGCACCCACAGAATAACCCTCTCATGTGGACAAGATGGTGCAAATGTCTTACCTGGTGGGACAGGGGAAGTGGGCGGATTCTTCTTTGTCTCCCTTGCGATCTCCCGATCCAACTGCTACGTGATTGGAGTGAGAATGCACAAGGGCAGCAGAATAGTTCCTTCAGAATCCGGATCCTTTTCCACTTCATATCTTCTGGAGAGAGGGCGTCCGCTTTCACGTTCTTGGAGCCTGGGCGATTGGTTATTGAGAAATTAAAATTTGTAAAAAAAAAAAAGCGCCCTCCTGGCCAGCTGCGGATTCAGCCTTTGTGCCTGTCTCAAGTACTCCAGGTTGTGATGGTCCAATAGCACCAGGAAAGGATGCCAGGCCCCCTCTAGCCAATGTTTCCATTACTCAAGGGCTAGCTTGACTGCTGGTAATTCACGGTTGCCCGCGTCATAGTTGCCTTCAGCAGGAGAGAGCTTGCATGAGAAATATGCACACGGGAAAAGCGTCTCTTGGGTGCCATGTTGTGACAGAATTGCATCCACTCCCCACATTTGAGGCATCAACTTCTGTGATAAATGGTTTATCCGGGTCTGGTAATTTTAACACAGGAGCTGTAGTCAATAAGTGCTTAAGTGTGTTGAATGCGTGCTGTGCTTCCGAATTCCATCCCAGTATTTTTGGTTTCCCCTCAACCCCTTTGCGCAGAAGCCAAATCTGGCTTTTTAGGTGTTACCTGATTAAGGCTTTATAATTCAAGATTGCAGCTTCGCAGACAGAAAAACTTTGGCTCAGTTGAGTCTAGACACTTGAAGCAGTTAGACTCCCAGCGCATTTCAGTTTATTTTTATGATTTTGGTGGAGAAAGGGGGCTGCAAACATAAAAAATCTTCATGAGAATTCACCATTGCAATTGCAAAAAAAAATAATACTGACAAATGAAAAACTGCTGGGGCTTAAATCTATACATTTCTGGGATCATAAACTTCTTGACCACAAGTACAATTTATCTTGAACATTACATTCTAGATTACCCGCTTGCTATGAGCTTAATTAGACAGCTATCCAGGTGTCTCCCCAAAGTCTGAGATCTATCAAAATGGTTCACTGTCAAATTATACATTAATCATATATTAAACAAAAATTAACTTTTGAGGCATGAAATTCAGCATGAACTAATGATTTTCTGGTTGAGTTTAGCATGAATTTATCAATATCAGTGCAGTTAAACATCATTGGTCACCAGTGACCTCTCCAAACACAAAACATGCCTTTTCTCTATAATAAAGTTAAGAATATTGTCCATTTTTCTTCGAAGTCCCCCAAGCATTAAATAAAGTGCTGATTAAACAGCTATAACATTCACGCTGCAATGAAAAGCTAACCGCTCGCACATCCAAGCTCATAACCTCACACCTTATAGGGGTAAAAACTCACTAACTCAGTAATATGTTGGGATTCTGGATTTTGCTGTCATGTTAAGTTCTGTGCCTGGCCTAGCCATGTTTAGTATTTCTGTGTTTAGTGACCACTGCTCTGTCTGACTATTCTTAGGATTGTGTTTTGTGTGTTGGTATTTAGATTTCCTGTTTATTATTTTTCATGTTTAGATCATTTAGTTTCCAAGCTATGTTTTCATTTCCATGCTTTGCACTTTGTCTCCCCTGTCTTGTCATGTGTGTATCTTTGCTCACGGTCCCTTGTCTTGTGTGCCACTCATTCAGGTGATTTATTGGTTTCTGGGTTTCAATCTTCTTTCATTATCTCGTGTTCTTCCTTCCTCTCTCTTTTACTGTCTTACTAACACATACTAACAGTTTATTGTTTTTGCTAAATACTAACCCACACTAACCTTGTATATTTGGACTAACTTACTAACAAGCACTTGGGATTGTATAGCTGCACTTACTAATTGACTAATGATCTCTCAGCTGTCGCCCAATTCTAGTCTCCGCCTCCTTGCCTATCCCTAATTATCTCTGCTGCAGTTTTCCACTTATATCTCATGCTTTCCTTTTCTTTAGACTATGCACTTTTAGTACTCCTTAACCGGAGCTGTTGTTTGTACTTAGGTTTGTCTTGTGATCCCTGTCTGCGTTTTGGCTACAGCCAAATTCATGTAATTAGTTTATCCCTCATGTGTCTCTCCCTAATCATTGTCACCATTGATTGCACCTGTTCTCCCTGGTCATGTGTTCTCCTGGATGTGTATATAAGATGTCTGTTTGCTTCACACTCTTGTCAGATCGTTCTCCCTAGTTTTCTTGTGCTACGTTTCTCGCCTCGATATCTCAGTGTTTATCTTTCTGACTGGATTGCCCGACTATTGTTTTTGGTTTGCCCTTTTTGGATATTGTTGCATCTGTGAATTTTGACCTTTTTTCTGCCCGACCTTGATTTTGTGATTACTGCCCTGGTTTTGGATTCGGACTGTCTTTGGCTTATGAGTTTGTTTCTCCTCCAAACCTACGCCTGTGTACCGAACCCTTTTTGTCTGACCACGAACTTTGTTATTGGTGCCCTGGTTACGATTCTGGATTACGCCCATTGGATACTGTTTTTGGATTGTGGACTTTGTATCGTTGCCAGCTCTGTTGGGGGGTTTCCCCCTTCAGAAATAAAGCCTCCTTTTTGCATTCTACTGGTTGTCGCACTTGGTTCATTTCGTAAATCACAACATTACGATCTGACCATGACGGAGCCAGCGTCAGACCAGTCTCTGCAGGAGGCAGTGCACCAACAGGGCGCTCAGTTAGAATTCCAAGAGCGTCAGCTTCGAGCTCTTATGCAACATATGCAAACCATGAGTCTTCAGATGGCGGATCTCACTCGCTCTGTGCAAGACGCTCAGCGGCTACAGTCTCCCCAGCCTGCCATCCATGCCACTCCTGCTCCTGCGTCTGCTCCGCCACTGCCAGTCTGCGAGCCACGTCTGCCACCGCCTGAGAGGTACGACGGGAACCCGGGAGCATGTCGGGCTTTTCTCACCCAGTGCAAGCTCATTTTCAGCCTACAGCCCTCGTCATTCCCCACCGAAAAAGCTCGGGTTGCTTTCATCATCACGCAACTGACGGGAAGGGCCAAGCAGTGGGCTACGGCTGCATGGGAAGCAGATCTACCCTGCGTGCAAACGTCTAATTTGCTGGGTGAGGAGATGAGGCGCATCTTTGACCGCACGAAGCTGGGTCACGAGGCGGGACGAGAAATTCTGCGCATTCGACAGGGAAGCCGTTCCGTGGCCGACTACGCCATCGATTTCCAGACACTGGCTACCAACAGCAGGTGGGGACATAGAGCTTTGTTCGATGCCTTTTTTAACGGGCTTTCTGAAGCGTTAAAGGATGAGCTGGTTTCCCGGGAGTTACCGGAGGATTTGGATGACTTGGTCGACTTGGCTATTCGCGTGGATTCGCGATTGGAAGAACGCAGACGCTTCGCCTCCTGCAGACGACCTAATCCACTCCTCCAGAGCACTCCGCCTCTACCACCCCCTACTGGCGACAGTCCTCCTGAGCCAGAACCCATGCAACTGGGCCGTACTCGCATCCCTTTGGAGGAGAAGAACCGCCGTCGCAGAGAAGGGGCCTGCTTCTACTGTGGCAAGGGGGGACACCACATTGCTCAGTGTCCCAACAAGAGAAGTTCCCCTGGTGCCCAGAGAAGAGTAGTGATTGGAGTGACGCCAGTGCAGGAGACTACCGTACGTGCCTCCCAGTTATCCTGGAGTGGGGAGGAGGGAGTAAGTCCACCCTAGCCCTCATTGATACCGGCGCTGAGGAGAACCTCATCGATGTGGAGCTGGCTCAAGAATGGGGAATCCCTACCGAGAGGATCTTTCCTGACCGGGTGGCCAATTCACTCAGTGGCCAGAAAATAGCCCAGATAACTCACGCTACCAGCCCCATCAAACTCAAAACCTCAGGAAACCACCACGAAACCATTCAGCTCCTCCTCTTACATTCTCCCCATGCTCCCATTGTTTTGGGCCATCCATGGATGGCCAAACACCTCCCAAATATTGATTGGCGGAAGAATGAGGTTAAGGGTTGGAGCCCCAACTGCTCCCTGGCATGCCTCCACAACGCCCGCGAACCTCAACACAGCCCATCCCAAGAAGAAATACCAGACCTTGAGAAGGTCCCCCTAGAGTTCCGTGACCTTAAGGAGGTGTTCTCCAAGTCCCGGGCCACCAGTTTGCCTCCTCACCGACCATATGACTGTTGTATTGACCTGAAGCCAGGTACTATGCCCCCTAGAGGTCGACTATATTCCCTCTCCAGACCAGAAACCCAGGCCATGGAAAAATACCTTTCTGAGTCACTTGCTGCTGGCATTATTCGACCATCGTCCTCTCCCGCTGGTGCTGGGTTTTTCTTTGTGGCCAAAAAGGATGGGACGTTGAGGCCCTGTATAGATTACCGTGGACTGAATGAAATAACTATCAAGAACCGCTACCCACTTCCACTCATGAATACTGCTTTCGATCTCCTACAGGGAGCTAAGATTTTTACCAAACTCGATCTTCGCAATGCATATCACTTGGTGCGTATCAGAGAAGGGGATGAGTGGAAGACCGCCTTCAACACTCCCACTGGGCACTGGGAGTACCTGGTTCTTCCTTTTGGCCTTACTAACGCTCCAGCGGTGTTCCAGAGTCTAGTGAACGATGTTCTGAGAGATATGATAAATAGGTTTGTGTTTGTATATCTCGATGATATTTTGATTTTTTCAGAGTCCCAGGAGGCCCATGTCACACATGTACGCCAAGTGCTCCGCCGTCTCCTGGAGAATCGCCTTTTTGTGAAAGCCGAGAAATGTGAGTTTTTTGTTGAGACCACTACCTTTTTGGGCTACATCATCTCTCCGGGCACAATCCGTATGGACCCATTAAAGGTGGAAGCTGTCACCAATTGGCCCAGACCAGAAGACCGTAAGTCGCTCCAACGATTTTTGGGCTTTGCTAATTTCTATCGTCGGTTCATCAGGAACTATAGCACTGTTGCCTCTCCTCTCTCTGCTCTTACCTCCTCTAAGTCCAGATTTTTTTGGTCCGAAAAGGCTGAAGACGCTTTTCGTGATTTAAAGGCTCGATTTACCTCTGCACCAATTCTCACTATTCCTAATCCAGAGCTCCAGTTTATTGTCGAAGTGGACGCCTCCAATATTGGAGCCGGAGCTATCCTGTCCCAGAGGTCCACGAAGGATGGCAAGATCCACCCATGTGCCTTTTTCTCTCGCCGCCTCAGTTCCGCTGAAAGAAACTACGACATCGGCAATCGAGAACTGTTGGCAGTGAAGCTGGCCTTGGAGGAATGGAGGCAATGGTTGGAGGGCTCCAAGGTACCCTTCATTGTCTGGACTGACCATAAGAACTTGGAGTACCTGCAGACTGCTAAAAGACTCAACCCTCGACAAGCCAGGTGGGCATTATTCTTTTCTCGATTTAACTTTCACATTGCCTACAGACCAGGAAGTAAAAATGTCAAGCCTGATGCCCTCTCACGCTGTTTTGAGATTAAGGAGGAGGAACCATGCCAGGACACCATCCTTCCTAAGGAAGCATTTATTAATGCCCTTTATCTAGACATTGAGAGGGAGGTCAAGAACGCCCAAGCCAATGCTGCTACCCCCAGTGCATGTCCCACTAACTGCCTCTATGTTCCAGCTGCCCTGCGCCCCAAGGTCCTGGAATGGGGGCATTCATCCAGGTTAGCCTGCCATCCAGGGGTTCGTAGAACCAGAAGCTTCATTCTTCAAAGATTCTGGTGGCCAGAAATGACCCAAGATGTTCAGGGCTTTGTTGCTGCTTGCTCGGTCTGCGCCCAGGCTAAAGTTTCACACCAGCCCCCTCAAGGTTTGCTTCAGCCCCTTCCTACACCACATCGTCCTTGGTCCCACATAGCACTAGATTTTATCACAGGCCTTCCCCCTTCCAATCACCACACCACCATTCTCACCATAGTTGACAGATTCTCCAAAGCAGTTCACTTAGTCCCCCTCACTAAACTTCCTTCTGCTCAAGACACTGCCAACCTTGTCATTCAACATGTTATTAGACTCCACGGAATACCTACCGACATCACTTCAGATCGCGGCCCCCAGTTCACTGCACTCTTTTGGAAATCATTTTTTAAAGCACTAGGCACCTCAGTTAGTTTATCATCAGGATTCCATCCCCAAACGAATGGCCAGACCGAGCGAGCTAACCAGTGTGTGGAAAGTGTGCTTAGATGTCTCTGTATTAGGAACCCCTCCTCCTGGAGCTATCAGTTGCCGTGGGTGGAATACGCTTTGAATAGCCACACCTCTGCTGCCTCCGGCGTCTCCCCATTCAAAGCCTGCCTGGGTTACCAGCCCCCTTTGTTCCCGTCTCAGGAGGAGGAAGTAGCTGTCCCCTCAGCCCGCGAATTCGTCCGTAGGTGCAGACGCACCTGGACTACCACCCGCCAGGCCCTGCTCAGGTCAGTCGCCCGGATGAAGGAGCAGGCCGACAAGAGACGCACTGCGGCTCCTACGTACCGACCTGGGCAGCGGGTCTGGCTGTCTTCAAGGGACATCCCCCTCAGAGGTAACGGGGGTAAGCTTTTCCCCAAATACCTGGGCCCTTTTACCATTGAAAGGGTCCTGAGCCCCACTGCCATTCGCCTCCGTCTCCCCCTGTCTATGCGACGTATACACCCCACTTTCCATGTGTCACAAATCAAACCTGCTATAACCCACCACCTGTCATCTGGACCTGATCCCCCACCACCCGCCCGGATCATCGACGGAGGCGAAGCCTATACGGTCCGTTCCCTCCTGGACTCTCGTCGACGAGGCAGAGGATTACAATACCTCGTCGACTGGGAGGGCTACGGACCGGAACATCGCAGTTGGGTGCCAGCTAGGCACATTCTGGACAAAGAATTGATTAAGGACTATCACGCTTCTCATCCACGACCTTCAGGTTGAACGCCAGGAGGCGTTCGTTGGGAGGGGGGTTCTGTTGGGATTCTGGATTTTGCTGTCATGTTAAGTTCTGTGCCTGGCCTAGCCATGTTTAGTATTTCTGTGTTTAGTGACCACTGCTCTGTCTGACTATTCTTAGGATTGTGTTTTGTGTGTTGGTATTTAGATTTCCTGTTTATTATTTTTCATGTTTAGATCATTTAGTTTCCAAGCCATGTTTTCATTTCCATGCTTTGCACTTTGTCTCCCCTGTCTTGTCATGTGTGTATCTTTGCTCACGGTCCCTTGTCTTGTGTGCCACTCATTCAGGTGATTTATTGGTTTCTGGGTTTCAATCTTCTTTCATTATCTCGTGTTCTTCCTTCCTCTCTCTTTTACTGTCTTACTAACACATACTAACAGTTTATTGTTTTTGCTAAATACTAACCCACACTAACCTTGTATATTTGGACTAACTTACTAACAAGCACTTGGGATTGTATAGCTGCACTTACTAATTGACTAATGATCTCTCAGCTGTCGCCCAATTCTAGTCTCCGCCTCCTTGCCTATCCCTAATTATCTCTGCTGCAGTTTTCCACTTATATCTCATGCTTTCCTTTTCTTTAGACTATGCACTTTTAGTACTCCTTAACCGGAGCTGTTGTTTGTACTTAGGTTTGTCTTGTGATCCCTGTCTGCGTTTTGGCTACAGCCAAATTCATGTAATTAGTTTATCCCTCATGTGTCTCTCCCTAATCATTGTCACCATTGATTGCACCTGTTCTCCCTGGTCATGTGTTCTCCTGGATGTGTATATAAGATGTCTGTTTGCTTCACACTCTTGTCAGATCGTTCTCCCTAGTTTTCTTGTGCTACGTTTCTCGCCTCGATATCTCAGTGTTTATCTTTCTGACTGGATTGCCCGACTATTGTTTTTGGTTTGCCCTTTTTGGATATTGTTGCATCTGTGAATTTTGACCTTTTTTCTGCCCGACCTTGATTTTGTGATTACTGCCCTGGTTTTGGATTCGGACTGTCTTTGGCTTATGAGTTTGTTTCTCCTCCAAACCTACGCCTGTGTACCGAACCCTTTTTGTCTGACCACGAACTTTGTTATTGGTGCCCTGGTTACGATTCTGGATTACGCCCATTGGATACTGTTTTTGGATTGTGGACTTTGTACCGTTGCCAGCTCTGTTGGGGGGTTTCCCCCTTCAGAAATAAAGCCTCCTTTTTGCATTCTACTGGTTGTCGCACTTGGTTCATTTCGTAAATCACAACATAATATCTGAATTCTGAAATACAACTTATTTTAATAGAACAGAAATTTCACTTTCAGGAAAAATCAAACGACATATACCACCATATTCAACAGAATGGTGTAATGAACGTACCGAGGGATCTACCGACGTGCGTGGGATGCATGCATTTGGAGAAACGAAAACCTTGGCATTCGATGTCTTTAAATGTGGTTTAAATTTTACAGCAAAAAGCTATAATGAGCAAAATGCAAACAGAGTAGAAGTATAACCTGTTTTCTTCATTGATGCCCTCCTCCAGAGACAGGTGTATCGGGTAGAAGGAACCCTCCAGTACTGTTTCATTCGGAATAATTCCCATTGACCGCGTCCATACAACATGCATTTCGTAAATGAAACTGAACACTTCAGGCCGGTTTCGAGTGTCTTTGTTTCTTTGATATCGCATCATTTTCAGCTGCGCAACCGTGGCCAACATTCGAAGAACACAACCGACCTTACTTTTACGCTTAGCTTTGCATCCTAGTCTTATTGTCCGATCAATGTATTTCAGTTATTGGGGAAAGTTTAAACACTCTGGAATTGGATAAGACACGAGTCTATCAATACATCGTTACCGGGCAAGCTTCACGAGGGCTTGAACTATAACTGTAGAGTTACGCAGATGAATCTGAGTATATAATTGAGTGACTGGCTATCGACACCAGTACTTGGGTGGATAGAAGGGAGCGCTGAATTTGTCAATGGAGGAAAATACGCGTTAATCCATGGGAGGGAACCACGCATATTTTGTGTGTGATGGCTGTAATTGACAGTAGAATGTGAGAGAATCAATACTATGTCGGATTTTTTGCTTCACAAAACGTATTTTTTTGACCACTAATTGGAATACTGTTGGCTCACTGTAGCTAAAATGGTTGCTACAGAGTACTAAGTTTTTTTCTGTTGCATGTGATCATTTTTTAAAACTACTGGATCGATACTATGGGCAAGGATATTGACCAGTTTGCACATCAGGCTTAGCTGAGGAGTTTAATTCATGCAACTCCTGAAAACAGGGATTGGAGGGAACTACTCCATACTCTAAATCGCATTTCAGCTCTGCCTGCTTGTGAATATTCAATAGCTGATCCGGGGGTGCCATCTTGTGGTCGGGTACTGTAACTAAGTGCTTAAATTTGCACATCTATAGACGCGAGCGTCTACATCTGCAGAAAGGGGTTAAAGAGGCGTGTCAGGGGATGGGCCACAGTACTGAAATTCTTAATGAATTGGCGATAGAAGTTGGCGAAGCCCATGAATCTTAGGAGCTCTTTAATAGTCTGCGGGACTGGCGAATCAGCTACTACTTGCACCTTTTTGGATTCCATCGCTACTGCCTCTGGTCCGATTACGTTGCCCAGGAAGGAGATGGTGGATTGGTGGAATGAGCATTTCTCAGCTTTTACATGTAGTTGATGGTGCAATAGATGCTCGAGTACAGCCCTCACTTGTCTCACGTGCTCCTCATGAGTGCAAGAGTAGATCAGGATATCTTCTATGTAGGTTATGACGTATCCCTCCAGCATGTCTGCCGTCCAATGGCAGAAGCTCGTAACTGTCATTTTGGTCAAAATTGGGGTAACATTATTTTTGTTGTTAATCTGTTTTGTGCTTCATGTTCTCATACAGTTCATTGCAAAATGCCCACCCATTCCTTGAGTATTGCCATGCCCAAACGTAGTAAGTACCATCTGTGTTGATCCATACCTTGGCAAAACCTAGTAACTTCAGGAGGCTAAAATTTATTTTCGTATATTTCACATTTTAGGTGTGAAACCTCAATAGTAATTAGATTATTTTTAGAAAAAATTCTCATGAAAACTCTGGGCATATTTTCTGAATTCATATTAAAAAACTAAATTTTCCAGTACTTATTATGAGCATATTCCTTCTCATAGATCGGCGTGAAACCACAAGTTAGTCTCTGGAATGGCGTGAAAATCTTGAAATCGGCTTTTTTTCTCTGGCATGTTGCATGGGCTTCGTGTCCACCGCTACATCTTGATTTGTGATTGTTTTTTATTTTCAATAATCACATAAACTCATAATGTGTATGTAAAAGAAATTGATTTTTTGTAGATAATGTGTAACACACATGGAAAACACAAGCTACACAACTTCGTTTAGGACATTTTTTCCGGAAACATCATTTAAAGAGTTGTTCCTCAAAGTTTTTATAGATTGTAAATGCCATGTAAGTTGGAATTCAATGGTAGAATGTACTTGATAATGACACCGGTTCTGACTTTTCATATTGGAAAAAGCAAATGGGAAGATTCTTACTTCAATAGTTGATTAATAGTGATCCCTACAGTCTCTATGAAATGCATACTACTTTTTATAGAGAACAGTGCTGGTAAAATATTAGGATGTTTTTGTGGGATGCACGCCCCTTCCCCCAATGTGCCTGTAGAGTGTTCACTGTTCATCTTGCACTGTTTTGTCATGAAGGACTCATGGTCACCAAAATTATCTTAATTATGATGTTTAATGTGCTGGAAAAGAAACACAATTTGTATATCTTTATATGTACCACGTTTTGCCTTAGTAATTTATGTGACATTTCATGGAGTTTGCAACAGCAAAACCAAGTAACTCATTTTCCTGCCAAAATAAACGGGCCCTTTAAGGGTTAAAATTGTCCTTGAGTTAGTAATCCCTAGAGAATAATAATGAACTATAAAACTAACCTTCCCCAAATGACCAGGCTTTAATTTCAAATAGTTTTCATTTTGGACAATGGTCCAAAGCTTGCATAAAAATCAACACAAAAATGGCTAACCAATTACAGAATGGAGGTTTTGCTGTCACTGTTCTACAACCCTATTTTCCAAAAAAGTTGGGATACGTTGTAAAATATACATGAAAAAAGAATGCAATGATTTGCAAATCTCATAAACTGACATTTTATTCACAATAGAACATAGACAACATATCAGATGTTGAAAGTGAGACTTTCTACCATTTCATGAAAAATATTAGCTCATTTTCAATTTGAAGGCAGTATCACATCTCAAAAAAGTTGGGATAGGGTTTACCATTGTTTCGTATCCCCCCTTCTTTTAACAGTCTGTAAATGTCTGGGAAGTGAGGAGACCAATTGCTAGAGTTTTGGGAGAGAAATGTTGTCCCATTCTTGTCAGATGTCTGGGTCTTCTTTGCCGGATTTTTCATTCTATGATGTGCCAAATTATTAGTGAATGGTCTGGACTGCAGGTCGGCCAGTTCAGAACTCAGACTCATCTACTGTGAAGCCATGCTGTTATGTTGGATGCAGTATGGGGTTCACCATTGTTTTGCTGAAATATGCCAGGCCTTCCGTGAAAGAGACGTCTGGATGGGAGCATATATTGAAGTGAAACCGCTTTCTACTTTTCAACATTGATAATGCCTTTTCAGATGTGTAAGCTACCCAAGCCATAGGCACTAATGCAATCCGATACCATCAGAGATGTAGGCTTTTGAACTATGCACTCATAACAAGCTGAATGGTCCCTCTCATCTTTAGACCGCACAATCTTTAGTGTCCGTGGTTTCCAAAAAGAATTTCAAATTTTGATTCATTTGACGACAGAACAGTGTTCCATTCTGCCTCAGTCCATTTTAAATTAACTTTGGCCCAGAGATGATGGCGGTGTTTACTTATGTTTACATGTTTACATATGGCATCTTCTTTGCATGATACAGCTTTTGCTTGCATTTGTAAATTGCATGGGGAACTGTATTCACAGACAATGAATTCTGGAAGTGTTCCTGTGCCCATGCAGTGTATTCTAGTGCATAATCATGCCTGTTGTTAATGCAGTGCTGTTTAAGGGCCCGAGGATCACAAGTATCCAATACTGGCCTTTTGACTTGTCCCTTTTGCACAGAGATCCCTCCAGATTCCCAAAATCTTTTGATGATATTGTGCACTGTAGATTCAAAATCTTCATTTCACATTGAGGAGCAGTCTTCTGAAATTGTTCCACACTTTTTAGATGCATTTTTTTTTTGCAGATTGATGAATCTCTGTCCATCTTTACTTCTGAGAGACTGCATCTCTCAAATACTAAATACTCTATCTAATCTCTAAATACATGATACTGACCTGTTGCCAATTAACCTAATTAGTTGAGAAATTCTCCTCCAGCTGTTTTTTATTAGCACCACTTATGCCCCATCAAACTTACTCAAAATCTGAAGGAATTTAGCAGAACCAGTCGGCATAAAGAATTTGCGTAACATTCGAGCAGGAAATTCAAATTGACCAAAAATTGACCAGCTTTGAAAGAATGCCGTTCGAATACTTAGAATGCACTTCTAAGTATCAAATGATTCTTGCACATTCTGGGTGTATTAGCTCTCGAATGCAGCTTGAATGTAGTTGGAACGCTGTAGGAATATTTAGAATGCTGTTAGAATGTAGTCAGAATATTTAGAATACACCTCAAATGCCGTATGAGCGCAGTTCAATTGCTGCCTGAGCACCACACAAAGTCTGGTTGGAAGTTGCCTCAAATGCTGCATAAATTCACCTTTAATGCAGTCAGAATGCTCCCGGAATGGCCGCCAAATATGGTTGGAACGTCCAAGAATTCAAACAGAAATCAGCTTGAATACTGAGATTGTACTTAGAATGAAACACGAGCGTCCCATATGCCTTGATTGAGTAATTTCTGACAACAGCAGGGGAACGTAAATATGCCACTTAAACTGACGCTGAAAGAGTGAGAGAATACAGGTATGCATTATGAATGAAAACTGGCCACACCTGATAATGTTGAGAGTTTTTGGAGTTTCTGTAAAGGAAATGAAAATGAATGATTGAAAACAGGTGATGACTAATCATTATTTTTAAGGTATGGGTTTCATCCTTCCCTATCGCCAGTTCACCAGACGCTACAGATTCCAGTGGCAGTCAAAAGATTCCAATGACATTCGAAGTGCATTTCAGCTGAATTGTTTTAATATCAAAATAGATTCTTGCAGCAATCGAGATGCATTCTAGTTGCATTTTGGCTCATTCGAGGCGCAGTCAGGACATTCTGGCAGGATTTGACATGGCTTGCCATTTCGATTTTCCCTCCAATGCACTCAGAATGTTTCTAATGCTGTTGGAATGCCGTAAGAATATTTATAATGCTGTCAGAGCAGTTAGAATTCACTTTGAATGCCGTTCGATATTTCTCCACTTCGAATGCACCTGGAAAGTTTTGAGCATGAGCAGAACATTCGGGCCGGCCACAAGAATGGGCCCTAATATTTAAAATGCGCTCAGAATGCAGTCAGAATTAAGAACCCACTTTGAATATCCAGGAATATACAAATTTTCATTCCGACAGCATTACGGCTCATTGCACCTCTAGTGTGACAAGGGTTTTACTTTTCCAGCCTTTTGTTGCCCCTCTCCCAACTGTTTTGAGATGTGTTGCTGCCATCAAATTCAAAATGAGCTAATATTTTTTATGAAATGGTAAAATGTCTCACTTCTAAAGTCTGATATGTTGTCTATGTTCTATTGTGAATAAAATGTGGGTTTGTGAGATTTGCAAATCATTGCATTGTTTTTATTTAAAATTTACAAAGCATCTCAACTTATTTGGGATTGAGGTTAAATTAAAACCTGTGGAATGAGATGGAGAGGAGAGTCATGGACTTAGGAATTGAAAGGTCTGAAGAGAAACTGCATGCAGGAGTGGTCTCAAATTCCTTGTCATGTCTTAACCAGTCTCCCAGTCATTGGAGGTGATAGAACTGTTCTTTTGGCTAAGAGAGGCTGCATAAAGTGTGAGATGAAGGGTAATTATGACTTATGTTTTTGAGAAGTTTCTTTGTTTATCAGTTGAAGGTCTTTTGTAAAATATCAGTGGTTTAAACAACAGTGGCATTAATTCAAAATCAATTTGGTTCATATTTTCCAAGGATGCCAATATTAGTGGAGATGCTACAACAAAATACACCTGTCCAATTGTGATTCTAAATAATGAGTCTAAGTGGTTGTGATTCTGTACAGCAAGTATAACATGAACTGTAACCCCACATTGCTGTGTAAGTGGCTGAAATGATTGACATACTTAAGTCTTCATTTTTTGGACAGTGCAAAGTTAAGTTTTATTCGGTCTGTGGATTTTTAATGAAGTAAAAAAAAAAAAGAAGAGGGTCAAAAGGTCCGTTGTTATCAATGAGAATTTTCCTAAGGTCCTCATGGCAGTGCTTAACTACATGTTAGAATCATCTGACAGACACCCCTTATTACCGTCCCACAGCTCCACCCTGCGAATACCCCACGGCACCACCTCATGGATACATTCAGCCCCTGCAATCTGAGTACATCTTCACTGACAGCTTTAATGTCACCTGCGAAAAAGGATATGAATTACTGCTGGTAAACTACCGCCTCCCTAACTCCCTCTGAATCTGCCTGACATCCTTTGACTCCCCACTGACTCTCCCTGACTCCCTCTTCCCTCCCTTCTGACTCCACCTTACATCTTTTGACTTCCCCCTGCCTCTATCTTACACCACTTGACTCCCCCCTGCCTCCCCTCTGACTCTCCCTCACTCCCCATTGACTCTTCCAAACTCCCCCGACTCCTCCTGACTCCTTTTGACTACCCCCTGACTCCCCCGGCCCTCTTTGGCTCTCCTTTTCCTCCCCCTCACTCCCTTATGCTCCCTCATAACTCCCCTTCACTCTCCATTGACTCCCCTACACCTCCCTCATGACTCCCTCTGACTCCCTCTGAGACAACCCTGAGTCCCCCGTGACTCCACTTGAATCCCCCTGACCTCTCCTGACTCCTATTGGCTCCCCCTGTCTTCCCGACTGTCTTTGCCTCCCTGTTACTTTCCATTGACTCCCCTCTAACTTCCTCCTCACTCCACCTGACTCCACCTTACTCCACCAGACATCCCCTGACTCCACCTGATTCCCTTTGACTCCATCTTGACTCCCCGCTGACTCCCCTTGACTACCCCAACCCCCCTGACTCCACGTGATTCCCCCCTGACTGCCCGTCTCCACCTTGACTCCCCACAGACTCACCCTTTCACTCCTTCCTGACTCACCCTTTGACCCTCTTCCTGACTCCGTGGCCAAAGTTGAAACTTGACGCATTGATAGTCCTAGCCTGCGAACAGGCTCTCGGCTAACGTCAGTCTTTTAGCGGTATTTATTCTCGAATTTGGAGTTCCTGTGGTGCACGGTCAAATATTAGGGGATTAGGGCGTGCGAGAAAAGAGAGCATGCTCTAGGCTTTGTAAGATTTGAGCATCTCCGTTCAGATCTGAACATAAAATACAGATTGGTCAATTTAGAGCACGTGACCATGAGATGTATAAACAAACGAAACAAAAAACAACCCTCTGCATTCAATTCAACCTAGCGTCGCTTTAAAATATAGACCACACGGATCCACTCAAAAAAGCTGTAGAAAAGATATCTTCAATGTGCTCGAGAGTCCTACAATTGAATGCAGTGCAAGAACTTGCAATTAAGAGTTTAACGAGATTTGACAGAGATTTTCTGGCCGTGCTGCCAACTGGCTTAGGAGAAACCCTCGTACTCAAGTGGAAAGGGAGGCAGAACTCAAACGTTAACACTTTGCAAAGGGCACATTACAATACAAGGGTACATTAGTTAATGCAGTAATAAGCATTAACTACCAATTAATTAAGTTACTTAACGCATCAGAGAGCTAAATAAGCATTAGGTAAACTTAACTTACCATTTAACTATGCTCTTTGACTTCCTTACCATGAAGTTGAAAACTTCCCTTAAGTATCCCTTTAGTAACACATCAAAAACTATTCAATAATGTATAAATGAATACCTTCGTTAACATGGACATCATTATTGAATGATTTGTAGAACCATTAGTTTACAGTTAATTAACTGATAGTTAATGCTCCTTACTGCATTAT
Source organism: Gymnothorax reevesii (assembly GCA_029721435.1). Classification (NCBI taxonomy): domain Eukaryota; kingdom Metazoa; phylum Chordata; class Actinopteri; order Anguilliformes; family Muraenidae; genus Gymnothorax; species Gymnothorax reevesii. The sequence goes on from CM056585.1 coordinate 40,732,682, forward strand.
CTAATGTTAATTAATGTACCCTTATTGTAAAGAGTTACCACTCAAACAATACAAAGATCTTTGCACGCCCTAGCCTCGCAAGCTCAGCAAAAATTGCCTTCAGCAACTACTAGCCACTACCAGGCTATGCTAGTCCTGGACTGTGCATCATCTGTCATTTGAAGACTCTGCCCTTTTGTGAGTGTGTCTGAGCAGATAGTGCTTGTGCCCTGTGGTGGATCAGCCTGTCCCATGCTTCCTCCTGTTTATCATATGCTGGGATAAGCTGTTCCAGCCCTTTAGCCACCATGAATAACCAGGTCTGATAACAGCTGGATGGATGTGTTTGGTCACACTGGCTGTTACGGGGTTAATGCAGACCATGTTTGAAATGTCTTTATCCACAGGGGACGGAGTATCCTGAGTCTTTCCAAGCTGTGTGTCAGAGGGACAGAAGGTGGAATTCTCCGATGCCAACGTGCACCCGTGAGTGGGGAGGGATGTGGGGTCTCCCTGGAGATGTCTGTGTGTAAGCTTGAGGGTGGTATTGACATTGAAAACTCTCTCTGTTTGAGCACTAATGCTGCAGACATTTAAAGGGTTACTGAGCAAGCAGGGTGTTGTTTGAAATTAAAGTGAAGTGATGTAAATACCTACACAAGGACTGCCCCGCGCTCATCCTGGAGTCCCGTCACATCCTGTAGGCTTTATCTTCAAGCTATTATTGAGATTTCACTGGAGCTGATAATATAAGAATCAGGATGACCACTTTTGGACTGAAAGGAAAACCTACTGTTGATACCTAAAAAGCTGCAGAATTGCTGGATTTCCTCTCTTTCTTTACCTTGGAGTCCAGCAGAGAGGGGCTGTGCTTAGTCCATCAATTACACTATTTTTTCACTTAATTTCCTGGAGGAATGAAAACAGCCTGTACTTTGATTTTTAGACTGTAATTGATAAACTTTAACCTACAGGGCGGTGGACCTTCAGGAACAAGACTGGGCAGCTCTAAACTGCACAGTACAAGTGTATGTGTATGTGTGCGTGCGTGCCTGCGTGCGTGCGTGCGTGTGTGTGCGCGCGCGTGTGTGTGTGTGTGTGTACGTGCCTGTGTTTATGCACACGTGTGTCCGTCTGTGTGCCTGTTGGTTTGGTGTTGGTAGTCTGTCTGTGTGTCTGGGGGTTTTTTATGTGTGTGTGTGTGTGTGTGTGCGTGTGTGTCCTTCTAAGTCTTTGTGTGTCCTTTTTCTCTACACAGTTGTCAATTGTGGTTCTCCTGATGAAATACCTAATGGAAAAGCTTCCTTCACCACAACTACTTATCAGTCTCAGATCCAGTACACCTGTGATGCCCCTTTCTACGTCTTGAAAAATGGCACGGACGGTAAGGCTTGAAATATTTGTAATCTTATATCTTTCGCTTTGCAGGCCTGGATGGCGAAGATTATTTGTAGCCCACACATTCATTCACTCAGAGTGAAATGGCTCCTAAACCGTCTCTTGTCTATGTGTTTTTTTGTCAGGGAAAATGTTTCATTCTGGGTGTTTTCACACTTTCCCCACCAGTGATTTAGGGTTCCATATAAACCTGGCTCATATAAGGGTCTGTGAACACAAGCCAGAGGGTGTAAGGTTTGGTCTTTCTCCAGAGAAACACGTGTGAAGTAATTATAACAAGTCTAGCAAGGCCCTGGTTGTGACCTGAATTGTTGAGACTGAAGTTAGAGTGGTGTCTGAAGAGGAAATAGTTTAAATTGTTATGTCACCTTATATAATATAATACCCCATTTAATATGACTACAAATGTAACTGTTGCATCCAGGAACCTATGTCTGTGGCCACACTGGTAGCTGGATTGACACAATGGGCGGGCATTATGCTCCTGAATGCATCCCAGGTAAGTGGCTTTCTTTATTACCCCGTCCCAGGCCCTGGAGGGGACAGAGACAGGGTATTGTTTTCATGCGGTTAGTCAGTTTGTCTGCTTGTTTCTGTAATCAATTTTATGTGAAAATAACTGAACCAATCTCAACCAAATTTTGTGGGGTAACAGATCACCAGATTTAATTTTAGGCCAGTTTTAGCCAAGTGCAGGACCACTGGTCCAAAAGAATGGGATGGGGTTTGCTGTAGCGGAAACTACCTGTGATATGATTGGTTTAGCTTGTGTTGCTGTCATTTTTACTGCTCCAGTTTCATGATGACTAAATCTCGTCCCTCAGTGCACTGATACAACTGGTGTCACAGCACAAACCCAGACACCTGCAGACTCGCAAAATTACTGTACGATATGTGGGACTAGAACGGGCACCTGTGATGCTTTTAACTTTCTAGACAGTCTTATCTTCTAAAACTGGTCCAAGTTGTGCACTTCAGTACTTTGCGGCAACCACTTGTATTTTTTGATATTTATGGCATTGTTCCTTATCGTTTGTTTTTACTATGTGGTAGACATATGTGTCTATACTCTTCACTGACGTCCCAGTGGTGTGTGTCACCATCGATAAGAGTGCCTGCTAATTTAGAAATTTAGATTTCATCTTTGGAGTTTCCCTCTTACTGTGAATTTCCTTTAGTATGCGGTAAGCCCCAAAGTGGGAAGCTGGCCCGGATTATCGGGGGTGAAGAGGTGGCCAAGCGAGAGATTCCCTGGCAGGTTCTGGTGCTGATGGATGGGCGTTTTAAGGGGGGTGGTTCCCTGATCAGCGACGACTGGGTTATGTCTGCCGCCCACGTCCTGTGGGGCTATGGCCACGTTTCCAACCTGCAGGTGAGGATGGGCGTGGTCCAGAGGAACGACACCACTGCAGTGGTGGGCCAGGCGGAACAGGTGTTCCTCCACCCACTGTACCAGCACAACGGAGTAAACTTTGACCACGACATCGCCCTCATCAAGCTGAGCCGGACAGTGCGTGTCAACGCCGAGGTCATGCCCGTGTGCCTGCCCCAGGCAGCCGCACGCTTTCTCCTGCGGCCAGACGACCTCGGCAGGGTCTCAGGTTGGGGGGTATGGAGGGAAGGTCGGCGCAAAGCTGCCCCTCGACTCCGATACACAGAGCTCCCTGTAATAGACTTCCAGCGCTGTAGAGACGCCTACCGAACAATCAAGACACACGATGGCCGAGCTATGGTCGTCACAGAGAACATGGTTTGTGCTGGCGTCCCAGAAGGTGGGAAGGACGCATGTGAAGGGGACAGTGGGGGACCCCTGGTATTTTACGATAATGTCAGCAGGGCCTGGTTTATCGGTGGCGTGGTCTCCTGGGGATATGGCTGCGCTCAGCCAGGCATCTTTGGGGTCTTCACTAAAGTCAGCAGCTATCTTCCCTGGATCGAGGAAGTGATTGCAGCCAATCACTGATCTTTATTGCTGTTTTTTTGTCCTCTGATCCGGCCGTCTGTGGTTTTCATTCGCGATTTTAAAAAAATAGATATTAAGACATATCAAAGACTAAGTAATCTCACACTGGCACGTATTGTGCTTACAGTGAGGTCCTTAAGACACAGTTTTAAAAGATTATAGTTTTGATGTTCTTCACTCAATAGAAATGTACATAAATGCCCTAAAATTAATTCTAACCAAGCTGTATATATGTCTAACAAAAGCGTCCATCTATCAGATTCCTGGTTAGGTTGGGCATTTGGGGAATGGCTAGAGCCTGTCCCTGCATCAGTAAGAGAGCGGCAGTAACACATAGACACTTCACAAAAGGGTTCACGCAGCATTCACTCACATATTAAAACTCACGGGCACTTTAGTGTCTTTAATTAGGCCAACATGCATGCATTTGGATTGTGGAAGGGAACGGGAGAGAAAATGGAGTAGAAAAAAATGCAGACTCCTATATAAAGGCCTCAGGCCATATTTTAATCCACAATCTTCTTACCTAGAGGCAACAGCACTCCCCACTTCACCACTGTGCCGGCCTCTTCTCATAGGCATGGTACAATATTTGGCACCCTAAAAATATCAATAAGCAAACTGAGATAAATCAAGATAAATCTTTAAATCAAGCTGAATCTTGAAGAACTCTTGTGGATTCATTAAGATCCTGTTTCATTGGGGAATTATGATGTGACACACATTGGACTGCTTTAATCCTTTTAGGAGTTCAGAAAACAAATTAGAAGGTGATTTGTAGATATCCACTCCTGGTGACAGCTATAAAAAAGTGAAATGCTTGAAACTAGATATCCATGCCCAGTATTGGGCAGCAATTAGGATTTTACAGCAACTGGAGCTGTGTTGAACCGGCTTAGAATGGTGCACCCCATGCGCCATGAGGGGGACATTTTGAGCGGCTGAGAAGTATCCAAGAATCACAGTTGCAGAATTACAGAAATTATTTCTGTTTTGATTAGCACTGAAGTCTCTAAAACTGCTGCTAGTCTTGACCTCCAATCCAGTATTGTCTTAGGAACAGGTACCAGAAAACTGAGTCTCATGTCATCACAAGGTGTGTGATCTATGACTTTGAAACATGATTGTGAACTTAGATAAGACAAAAACTGAGCTTTTTGGTTGCAAGTCCCCACAGTTTGTTTGGTATAAAATTATTTTTTTGTGAACTGCCCTCTTGAATTTACTGCCAAATGCCTTGTGGAGGGATCATCAGATAATGTCATGGTGATCGATGAGAGAGAAAAATCAGGATTTGAGATGGCAACTACATTATACAATATCTATCTGCTTGCTAAAAATCAGGCTGCTGTATAGTCAGTCTTCACTGGCCAACAAGAAAAGGCTCAACTCCCCACTGGAGCAAAGAGAGATTGCAAATGTTCACATATCCCTGTCACCAGAATTGAAAATAATTGAGTAAATAGATATGTGCTGTTTTTTTTTTTTTTCGTGAATTGAGCATGAAAATAAAGCTCAGCATCCATCTAGTCCAGTGCTTCTTATTTGTCCACATTAGATCTCTCCAGCACAGGTGATTCAAATGATCAGGTCATGATTAACCACTAAAAGCTGATTTGATAATGAGTGGATCATTTGAATCACCTGTGCTGAAGCATGGACACATCTAAAACACACAGGAAAAGTGGTACTCCGGCAGAGATTTGGGAAGCACTGATATATTCTGGCCATTTTTGATGAAACCAGTTGAATACTTGCAAATATCAGCAATATACTATTAAAGGCTAAAATAGGTGTGGAGGATTAATCTGGGCATCGCAGCGGGGCTTGTATACAGGTCTCTCATCCCATTACTCACCCCGTTTTCCCGATATGATCTCTCCCCTTGCTTCAGTGACTGATAGGTTTACTGATGTCTGAAATAAGCTCATCCATTGTTGGTTAGTATGAGGAAAGTTTTAATGGAAAACTCACGATCATGCAGGGCATGCGATCTCCTTTGGTACTTGCATGTCTGATAACAGTGGGTCTATAGCAGCCGACTTTACTTGTTCTACTCAGCTGAGGTGGACATTACAAGGGTGTGAAAGTAAATGCCTTCACAGGTATTTTATTCCAAACTCTACCTTTTGATAATTCATGCAACTTTTCTCCCTGCTGGGTGATTGAATATATGAAATCAGCTGACTTAAAGGGTGGAACAGGAACATGGGGTGGAGCCCAGCGTAGTCCTGGGGGCCCCCCTGTGTACACTGATTTTTGCTCCAACCACTGTTGCGAATCTAGAATTTTGATAAGATAATTTTTTGAAGTGCTCCACTCATGTTTCGTAAATAAATCGTAAATAAAAACAGAATACAATGATTTGCAAGTCCTTTTCAACCTATATTCAATTGAATACACTGCAAAGACAAGTTACTTAATGTTCGAGCAGGTAAACTTTGTAATTTTATGCAAATATTAGCTCATTTGGAATTTGATGCCTGCAGCATGTTTCAAAAAAGCTGGCACAAGTGGCAAAAAGGACTGGGAGAGTTGAGGAATGCTCAAACACTTATTTGGAACATTCCACAGCTGAACGGGCTAATTGGGAACAGGTGGATGCCATGATTGGGTATAAAAGCAGCTTCCCTGAAATGCTCAGTCATTCACAAACAAGGATGGGGCGAGGGTCACCACTTAGTGAACAAATGCGTGAGCTGATTGTCGAACAGTTTAAAAACAACATTCCTCAATGAGCTATTGCAAGAAATGTAGGGATTTCGTCATCTACTGATGCTAGATCAGGTAGACACCAGGAGCGAGGTGAAGGGGAATGAGGAGTTTATTGAAAATAAACAAAACTGGCACGAGGGCCAACAAAAATCTTGGCCCAAAGGGTTGCAAAACACAAACTAAAGAGAGCTTCACAGAGCTAAGAACTAAGGATCAGAAAACGACAAAAACAAAAGCCACTGGAAACTCCAGGGAGATAACCATGAACAGAAATAAGACTAATGATATCAATGACTAGACTAGGAAAACAAAACTCTATATACAAGACAAGAACTATGATTTTAACATGAGACTTGAACAAGACTTGGAAACATGAACATGAGCTTGAAACGAGACTTGCAAACATGAACATGAGCTTGAGACACTGTCTGCCAGCCAACTTCCACCGCATCCAGATAAAGGGTAAGAAATCAAGACATGAGGGGCAACACCTGGAAGAGGAGAAACAAGAGGCATGGAAAGATCATTGGACATGGACTAAGATTGGATGACAAGACTTGCTTATTAAGAGAATGAGCGTGCTCAGCTTAAGTACCAATTAAGTATGCAGTTTGGAAGCAAGCATGAATGTTAAGAACAGGAAAAGCACAGCAGACTTGAAATAGCAAAGCAGGAATCATGACAATAAACTCCCTGTCTAAATTATTAATATTAGTAATGTGCCTATCTAAGAATTACACCACCCAGTAAATGTTAGTAAATGTTAGTACTTAAAAACAGTTAATTGCCAATCAAGATTAGACAGCCCCGAATCCAGCACAGCACAGAAGGAAGGGGGAAATACCAAAGCCAACCAGAGCTCTGAAATGTGCAAACACAAAGGCACGGGGCGGAACGCAGACAGGCGGTGGAGTGGCTTAGCAGACCTGGCAAAGACAAAAACACGGAAAAGTAAAAACATGGACAATAAACATGAATAATGAAATGAGTAATCCTAATACAAGAAACTGTTAAAACTGTGACATGAACTATGACTGTGGACTATGGAACCCAGCATATGAAACTGTTAAAACCATAAATGCCATCCTGGCCTTTGGCCTTTGGCCAGGACCCCAGAACACAACAGTACCCCCCCCCCCCCCTTACAAAAGTGGCACCTGACGCTGACAAAAACATCAAGAACTAAAATACATGAAGCCGCACAAAACTAAATACAATCCCACAAGACTAATAACCAAGTAAATACTAAGGACAAAAACCCTAAGACAGAAAACATAAACAAGATTACTTATTTCTCCAGCAAGCTGGGGCTAAGGCTTGGGCTACGGCAATGGCTTGAGGCTATGGTAATGGCTATGGCTAGAGGCTATGGCTATGGCTTGGGCTTGGGACTATGGCTATGGCTTGGCTTGGCTTGAGGGTATAGCTGATGGTAATCACGGGTGAGACTTTTGTCGAGGATGTGCCTGGCCGGGACCCAGGAACGCTCCTCTGAGCCGTACCCCTCCCAATCCACGAGGTAATGGAGGCCCCGGCCCCTCCAACGGCAATCCAGCAGTGACTTGACCGTGTAGGCCTCCCCTCCGTCGATGAGCCGAGGAGGAGGTGGAGGCTCAGGTGGAGGCAGGAGGGGGGAGGTGGTAACAGGCCTCAGGCAAGAGACGTGGAATACAGGGTGGAGCCGTCGCATGGTGGATGGGAGCTTGAGCTGGACAGCAGTGGGGCTGATGATCCTTAGGATGGGGAAAGGACCCAGGAAGCGAGGTGCCAGCTTGCGACTCTTCACACGGAGTGGGATATCCTGCGCCGCCAACCAGACCTTCTGGCCAACCCGATAGTGAGGGGCAGGGCGCCGACACTTGTCTGCCGCGGTCTTCATCGTCTTGCCCCGCCAGAACCAAGGCGCGGCGAGCAGACAGCCACACACGGCAACATCGTCGGATAAATGCCCCGGCTGAAGGTACCCCGACTTCCTCCTCCTGGCTGGGGAACAATGGAGGCTGGTAGCCCATACAGCACTCGAAGGGGGAGAGGCTGGAGGCAGAGGTAGCGTGGGAGTTTACTGCGTACTCGACCCAGGGCAGCATGGATGACCAGGATTTAGGGTTGGTCGAGCACACACAGCGGAGGACTGTTTCCAGGGTTTGATTAGCCCGCTCAGTCTGTCCTTTGGTCTGTGGGTGGTAACCGGAACTGAGGCTGAAGGATGTACCAAGGGATGTGCAGAATGCTTTCCAGAAGTGGGAGGTGAATTGGGGACCACGATCTGACACTATATCCACAGGAATGCCGTGGGGACGGACAACATGCCGGATAAGTAGGTCAGCTGTGGCTTTAGCAGAGGGGAGCTTAGGAAGGGGCACAAAGTGGACAGACTTGGAGAACCGGTCGACAATAGTCAGGACAGTGGTGTTTCCATGGGAGACGGGCAGGCCAGTGACAAAGTCCAGAGCGATGTGGGACCAGGGACGGTGAGGAATGGGCAGTGGTTGGAGCAGACCGGAGGGAGGTGCGTGAGAGGACTTGGCGCGGGAACAGACTGAGCAGGCTGTGACAAACCCCCGGACCTCTGCTGCCATCTTGGGCCACCAGAAACGGCGCTGGATGAAGGGCAGGGTCCGGCCGACCCCAGGATGGCACGACAGGTTGGAGGAGTGGCCCCACTGGAGAACATTCGACCGGACGGCAGCAGGGACGTACAGGCAGTTGGCAGGGCAGGCACTGGGCGTAGCTGCGCCATTCTGGGCGTTGCGGACCAGCTCTTCGATCCGGAGGCACACATTGTTGACGAAGCAGGTCTTTGGCAGGATGGAGCTGGGCTCTCCCTTGGACGAGGAAGCGTCGAAACGCCTGGGGAGTGTGTCAGCCTTGGTGTTCTTGGACCCTGGCCAGGGAGAAGTTGAACCGGTCGAAAAAGAGGGCCCATCTGGCTTGTCTGGGCGTCAACCTCTTGGCAGAACGGAGGTACTCTAGGTTTTTATGGTCCGTCCAGACCAGGAATGGAATCCTTGCCCCCTCAAGCCAGTGCCTCCATTCTTCCAGGGCCAGTTTCACCGCCAGCAGCTCCCGGTTCCCGATGTCGTGGTTGGACTCCGCAGGCGTCAACCGGTGGGAGAAGAACGCGCATGGGTGTACCTTCTGATCATTGCTGGATCTTTGAGATAGGACCGCACCAACCCCGACATTGGAGGCATCCACCTCGACAATGAACTGCTTGGCGGGGTCGGGGGTGGTGAGGATGCGCGCTGGGGAAGCGCCTCTTCAGCTCACAGAAGGTCACCTCGGCTTGCAGAGTCCAACGGAATGGCACCTTGATGGAGGTCAGGGCCGTTAGGGGAGCTGCCACGGTACTGTAGTTCCTGACGAAACACCGATAGAAATTGGCGAAGCCCAGGAAGCTCTGTAGGGCCTTGCGGTCCTTGGGTGCGGGCCAGTCCACCATGGCTTTGACCTTCTCTTCATCCATACCCAGGTGTTTTGGGGAGATGACGTGCCCCAGGAAGGAGGTAGTGGTGGTGCTGAACTCACATTTCTCTGCCGTGACAAAGAGGCGATTCTCGAGGAGGTGGCGGAGCACCTAGCGAACATGGTTCGTGTGCTCCGTCCTGTCCCGGGAGAAGATCAGGATGTTGTCAAGGTAGACGTAGACGAACCTTCCGATCATGTCTCCAAGCATATCGTTCACCAAATTCTGGAACACTGCGGGTGCAGTGGTCAGGCCGAATGGAACCACCAGGTACTCCCAGTGGCCGCTAGGGGTGTTAAAAGCGGTTATCCATTCATCACCCTCCCTGATGCGCAGGAGGTGGTAAGCATTCCGCAGGTCCAGCTTGGTGAAGATGGCCGCTCCTTGGATGACATCGAATGCCGAGGACATCAGTGGGAGCGGGTAGCGTTTCATGATCGTGATCTTATTAAGGCCTCGGTAATCGATGCCGGGGCGCAGGGAGCCATCCTTCTTCTTCACAAAGAAGAAGCCTGCCCTCGCGGGAGAGGAGGATGGACGGATGATGCCAGCCGCAAAAGACTCCCGGATGTACTTGTCCATGGCCCCCCTCTCTGGCTCAGACAAGGCGAAGACACGACCCCTAGGTGGTGCTGTGCTAGGCTGGAGGTCAATAGCACAGTCATACGGGCGGTGCGGGGGCAGGGACACCGCACGGGACTTGCTAAAGACTGTAGCCAGGTCGTGGTATTCGGGGAGCACTCTGGAGACGTCTGGCATCCCCTCGGGAGCTGGTCCACCCGCAGAGCAAGAGGGTCAGGAGTCGAGGAGGCAGCTGGCCAAACAGGAGGCACTCCACTCCCGCACCTCATGGCGGGCCCAGTCAATCACCAGCCCATGTAGCGCCAACCAGGGATGACCCAGGACAATAGGAGAGCGAGGCATCTCGGTCACGAACAGCCGGACCTGCTCGCGGTGGTTACCGGATGCCAGCAGCTGGATGGGAGCAGTCCGGAAGGACACCTTGGCAAGGGGTTGCCCACCCAGCCCTGAGATGGACAATGGGCTGGGAAGTTGGCATAGGGGAACCCCCCACTCGGCAGAAGCTCTGGCGTCGATAAAGCTCTCCTCAGCCCCCGAGTCAATGAGGGCGGTGGTCTTGCAGGAGCGGCCCTCCCAGGTTAGGGTTACCGGAACGCAAGTCCGGCGGTAGGAGGAGGTCTCCTTGGACGCGCCCACCAGTACCCCTCCATACGCTAGTGGGCGCTGTCTTGACGGACAGCCTCGGACCACATGACCCTGCTGGCCGCAGTAAAAACACGCCCCCGCCCTCCTTCTCCGTTGGCGCTCCTCCTGGGTGAGCCGGGACCTCCCGATCTCCATGGGAGATGCGTCTCCAGGAGAGGGTTTGGTGGCGTTCCCCCTCGGCTGGTCCTGAGGCGACGCACGACCGGGGCACGGGGGTTGGATCTGGCCAGAGGGGGCAGAACGTCGGCCAGGGTCAAGGGTGAGCACCCTCTCCTCCAGGCGGCTGTCGATGAGCAGGGCCAGGTCTATAAGGGCCTCTGGAGACTCAGGGATCTCACAGAAAAGCAGTCGATCTTTCACTGGTTCGGACAGCCCCTGGAGGTTAACGTCACATAGCGCCTCCTTGCTCCAGCCAGAAGTAGCTGCCACCGTCTGGAAGTCGATGGCATAGTCTGCCACTGATCTCCTCCCCTGCCTCATCCTCAGTAGCTCTCGCCCTGCAGCTCTCCCCTGCTTGGAGCGGTCGAAGACACGCAGCAGTTCCTCCACCAAGGCCTGGTAGGTGGTGGTGCAGGGCAGCCGAGCCGGCAGTTCCCCACGAGCGAGCCCGCCCCGTCAGCTGGGAAAGGACGAAGGTGACTCGGGCCGGCTCCGAGGCAAAGGTGGAAGGCTGCAGAGCGAAGCACATCTCGCAGGAGGTGAGGAAGGCCCTGCAGAACCCTGGTTCTCCGCCGTACCGCTCAGGTGGTAGAAGGCGAGGCTCAGGACCTTAGTGCGTGACCGGCTGCAGCTGGGGTGCTTCTGCTCCGGGCTGGAGCACAGGTGCAACGGTGGCATGGGGCCGGGTAGCAGGCATGGTGGGAGCCTGGCTGGAACCTGCCCAGGGGAGGCTGGCTTGCAGAGTGGTCAGTGCTGCTGTCAGCTCCTGGATCCGCTGCCGCTGACGTAACAGCTCAGCCTCTTGCTGGGCGATCTTGCGCTCCGTCCTCGCTGGTGTCTGTGAGACAGTGTCTACTGATGTGAGATCAGGTAGACACCAGGAGCAAGGTGAAGGGGAATGAGGAGTCTATTGAAAATAAACAAAACTGGCACGAGGGCCAACAAAAATCTTGGCCCAAAGGGTTGCAAAACGCAAACTAAAGAGAGCTTCACAGAGCTAAGAACTAAGGATCAGAAAACGACAAAAACAAAAGCCACTGGAAACTCCAGGGAGATAACCATGAACAGAAATAAGACTACTGATGTCAATGACTAGACTAGAAAAACGAAAGTCTATATACAAGACAAGAACTATGATTTTGAACATGAGACTTGAACAAGACTTGGAAACATGTACATGAGCTTGAAATGAGACTTACAAACATGAGCTTGAGACACTGTCTGCCAGCCAACTTCCACCGCATCCAGATAAAGGGTAAGAAATAAAGACATGAGGGGCAGCACCTGGAGAAGGAGAAACAAGAGGCATGGCAAGATCATTGGACATGGACTAAGATTGGATGACAAGACTTGCTCATTAAGAGAATGAGCGTGTTCAGCTTAAGTACCAATTAAGTATGCAGTTTGGAAGCAAGCATGAATGTTAAGAACAGGAAAAGCACAGCAGACTTGAAATAGCAAAGCAGGAATCATGACAATAAACTCCCTGTCTAAATTATTAATATTAGTAATGTGCCTATCTAAGAATTACACCACCCAGTAAATGTTAGTAAATGTTAGTACTTAAAAACAGTTAATTGCCAATCAAGATTAGACAGCCCCGAATCCAGCACAGCACAGAAGGAAGGGGGAAATACCAAAGCCAACCAGAGCTCTGAAATGTGCAAACACAAAGGCACGGGGCGGAACGCAGACAGGCGGTGGAGTGGCTTGGCAGACCTGGCAAAGACAAAAACACGGAAAAGTAAAAACATGGACAATAAACATGAATAATGAAATGAGTAATCCTAATACAAGAAACTGTTAAAACTGTGACATGAACTATGACTGTGGACTATGGAACCTGGCACATGAAACTGTTAAAACCATAAATGCTGTCCTGGCCTTTGGCCAGGACCCCAGAACACAACAATATACGGTCCGTAATATCGTCAAAAGGTTCAGAGAATCTGGAAAAATCACTGCACGTAAGCGACAAGGCCAAAAACCAACATTGAATGCCCATGACCTTCGATCCCCCAGGCAGTACTGCATCAAAAACCGACATCAGTGCGTAAAGGACATCACCACAAGGGCTCAGGAGTACTTCAGAAAACTATTGTCAGTAACTACAGTTCGTCACTACATCTGCAAGTGCAAGTTAAAACTCTACAATGCAAAGCGAAAGCCATTTATCAACAGCACCCAGAAACGTCGCTGGCTTCACTGGGCCCAAGCTCATCTAGGATGGACTGATGCAAATTGGAAAAGTGTTCTGTGGTCTGACGAGTCCACATTTCAAATTGTTTTTGGAAACTGTGGACGTCGTGTCCTCCGGACCAAAGAGGAAAAGAACCATCCGGACTGTTATAGGTACAAAGTTCAAAAGCCAGCATCTGTGATGGTACGGGGGTGTATTGGTGCCCAAGGCATGGGCAACTTACACATATGTGAAGGCACCATTAATGCTGAAAGGTACATACAGGTTTTTGAGCAACATATGTTGCAATCCAAGCAACATCTTTTTCATGGACGCCCCTGCTTATTTCAGCAAGACAATGCCAAGCCACATTCTCCACGTGTTACAACAGCATGGCTCCGTAGTAAAAGAGTGCGGGCACTAGACTGGCCAGCCTGTAGTCCAGACCTGTCTCCCATTGAAAATGTGTGGCGCATTATGAAGTGTAGAATACGAAAACGGAGAGCCCGGACTGTTGAACAACTGAAGCTGTACATCAAGCAAGAATGGAAAAGAGTTCCACCTGAAAAGCTTCAAAAATTGGTCTCCTCAGTTCCCAAACGTTTACTGAGTGTCGTTATAAGGAAAGGCGATGTAACACAGTGGTAAAAAGGCCCCTGTGCCAACTTTTTTGCAATGTGTTGCAAGTCATATCTAAGTTATTGATTATTTGCAAAAAAAAATAAAGTTTCTCAGTTTGAGTATTAAACATTTTGTCTTTGCAGTGTATTCAATTGAATATAAGTTGAAAAGGATTTCCAAATCATTGTGTTCTGTTTTCATCTACGATTTACATAACGTGCCAACTTCACTGGTTTTGGGTTTTGTATGTATTCATGCTATACATTGTACAATATCACATTGCATATAACATTTAAAGAGGGAAACTTGTGCTTGATGGCATTTGGGAATCAATCGGTTCTAAACTGTCAAAATGAGATCACGATTCCCAGAAAATAGCTATTTGGTGGTTAAGCATTAATTAAAGGACAATCTAAATGTTAAGGAGCCGAACCTGCATTGTGTAAAAGGGGGGGGAAGTCACATGTTCAGCAACGTAATTGGGACCCAATTGACTCACGATTGTCTTAAATTCAGTCAAATAAAAAAAGCTATTGTGCAAACATTTTCCATAAAACAATTTTCCCTACAATGCATACAGCTACGGCTGTTTTGGACAATGAGGCTAACGAGGGTAAATAAACCCTCTAAGAATGAAAAGGACTTCATTAAGAAAAAAATAGCAGCTTTTAAAAATCATGATTGCAGTTGTGGTTTGACCAAAATTCACCATGCACAGCAGGTCCTAAGGACAGATTGGGAACCACTGGCTCATGTGCAGATGCACAAAAGGAGCCAGTGTGCTTCAGGTGTGGTGCTCTTAACTCAATGCACACAGTGCTAACCTGTGAGGCATAATTAAAAAATCAGGGAATAATCAGGACCTTGCCATGTTATTTTCAACATATTGTCTTTCAATGAATGTATTCCATTCTTTTTTGAAAGAATGCATTTAATTTGATAGACAACCAGCTTAGTCATATTGTGCCATTATGAAATGGCAATTGCTCTGTTGAAGAGATTAAGGGCAAAATACAAGTGCTTGTTGTGTTTGCGTGTGAGAAAAACACTGTACTTGATTCTGAGGTTCAGCTTGAGAGCCTAATCACCTTAGTGCCTCTCACTGTGCATGTGATTCACTGCTATTTACCCCTCATGAATTATGAATCAGATTGGGCTCCTTTCCAATTGCTTTGTTTCAGAAAACCATTAAGTGTCTATTCTGATATTACCTTTCCACCATCATTTCAGCTGACACAGTTAGAAACATTTCAATGCCTTCCTGAAAAAAAAAACTCCAAATGAACAAATATGACCCACCATAAAGTCTGTTCAATCACCACAGGTTTTCAATTTTGCATTCAGCATAAAATACTCAGCGGATTTCTTAGCGCTGTCAAGAGGTTATGCCTCAGACAGTAATTCTCCATGTGAGCATGAAACAGAAAGCTGAACAGAAAGGTGATATTGCATTCAGATGAGAACTTGCATACGGAAGAGACACTTATGTAATCTTGCAAAGCACATTCAATCATCGGGTGATTCATGGTGACTTTCTGACAAAATATTTAAAGCCTCTGAAAACATAGAATCAATTTTTCAAAATTGAGTGCATATTTCAAAATTTACCCCATTTTGAAACATCCAAAGTTGACATGGAAAAGTATTAAAGTACAGTTGTATGCAAAAGTTTGGGCACCCCAGATCAAAATTTCTGTTACTGTGAATAGCTAAGGGAGTAAAAGATCTGATGTAACATTCAGGAACCACACGCAAGAGATGAAAATCCAAAAAAAGTATACCTTTAATGAGGTCCGAGTGAAAACCAAAAAAACGCAAGAATTGCCACAGTACGAAATCCAAAAACAGTGTCTACTAGACAGGCAGGGGTCAGAACCAGGAAGACAGATGAGCAAAGGCACATAAATGGTAGGCAAAAAGTCGTAGTTGATGAACAAAGCCAAGGGTTATAAACAGGGCATCCAAACACAGAAATCATGGTCATCCAAAAATGGGTCAAAATCCAAAAAGACAAAACAATACAAGAAGGGCAATGGCAAGAATCGTAGTCGGACAAACCAGTAGAAGAAAAACAATACTCAATGGCATACACGGCGCTCTGCACAAAGAAATAATGATCAACGTTCTGAGGAAGTCCAAATTGCTGTGAGGACTCTTAAATAGAAGGGAGGGAAGTCAAATGCTATGCAAGGAACAGATGAGCTGGATCACACTAATTACAATGGGAGAATCACATGAGTGAAACCCTAACCATGAAAATTGGCAAAAGCCAAGACACGTACGGGAATCACAAAGATAGCCTATGATATTTAAACAGCTCCGGTCAGGGAGTTCTAAGTGAATGGGTAACGAGTGCAGGACATATATATTTATATATATAGAATATTAGATTGCTGATAAGGTACGTTCAAGTGAAGCATCTGTCCAAGGAGCTTATACACCCGGAAGTAAAATTTGCACATGGACTCCCATTCATTTTCGCCTATGTTAAAATTATATTTTCAAAAAGACTTGCATGCGAGTAGGTGTTATTTTGGTATTGTTGTGCAGAGCAACACTTTGTCTCCCTAAATATTTTTAGGGCTTTTTGGAGGATGGAGAATGGCACACTTACAAAAAAGAAGATCGAAATGTGACTCGGTGTTAACGTTAAAGTGCAGCAGAGAAGTGACGTTAACGCGACCGAGGCTTTTACCTCTGATAAGATAATTGCTTGGAAGTTATCGCCGTTATAGGAGACGTGGATGAATGTCCGTATACGTTATCAAATTACACTCTGGTTTCCTCAATTCATTGTACCTTGGTTGACTATTTGACATTAACCGAATTGTTTATATTGAATCATATGGCCAATGCCAATGTTGATAAAAGGAAGCGCTAGTGAAGCCTTTCTCCCCTCCTTGTCTTTTGGAGCTCTGTATAAAACAGACAAAGTGACTTGTTCACTGTTTTAAATATTATGCGGATAAGAAGTATTGTTGTTGAATGTCAATTACAAGTCACTAGCTGGCTTGTTTGCCACCGTGTTAATTTTATTTACTACTAAGTCAATGCAGTCCCTGCGATGCCAAGGTAGCTCGCTCGTGACAGTTATCAATCGCTAGCGTTTGCTTTCAGTCAGCGGTCTGTTCATGTCAATGGGATGGTTAATTAGCTAGCTAGCATGAAACGCGATTTTTTTCTATTAAAGTGACAACTTTGCGATTATACTTTAACTTGAAATGTTTTATTACAGCTCTTCAAATAAATATTGCTGCTAAAAGCACCGGCACATCTTGGCATTTTCTCGCTTGTATCGAGTTATTTGAAATTGGCCTCATAGGAAACCATTCATTTTTATGAAGAAGTTGGGTGTATCAATATGGCGGCCAGGTGCTTCACTTTGGATAATGTAAATATGACACATCAGCAGTCTAGTGTTCTAAATATATATATCTATGGTGCAGGAAAATAATTAAGCACGTGCGAGAGATCTTGCAGAAACGCAGGGGGAGACAGGAAAAGCTGAGCAAGAGGCGGAAACTAGAACAAGGCGATTGCTGAGAGGGAATTAGTATTAATTAGTAGTGGTGCAACTTAACAAATTAAACTAGAGTGATCGTTTGTAAGTTAGTAATCTATGTACATGGATTAGTTGTGTTTGTAGACTATGATACAAAATACAAATGTTAGTTTTGTTTGTAATCAGAACAGTAAGACGAAGGAAGTAAAAGAGAATCGAGGGAATATATTAAACACTAGAATTCATTTAAATCACCCGAAGTAAGTGTGCATTCAATCTGGGAAGACGGACTGAACCAACTAGATCACAAGGCAGGGGAGACAAGTGCAATGGAACTGAGAAATGTAATGAACTACAAAAATGAGAATTACGTTAACCAAAAAGAATAAAAGACAAAATCATGAACACTAATCCTGAACATAAACATGACAAAAAACCGTAACCATGACAGATGACTGTCCTCCAAAATGCATAAAGTTAATAAGGACACATTTCCTTTATATTTTATGCAAGATTACTTTTTAATTTCCATCCTTTTATAGTTTCAAAATAACACACACAAAAATACGGTCCAAAGCAAAAGTTTGGGCACCCTGCATGGTTAGTTCTAAGTAATACTCCCTTTGGCAAGTACCGCAGCTTGTAAACATTTTTTGTGCCAGCTAAGAGTTTTTAAATTCAGGATTTGGGGATTTTGTCCATTATTTTTTGCCAAAAGCTTCTAGTTCTGTGAGATTCTTTGGCTGCCTTGCTTGCACTGCTCTTTTGAGGTCCATCCACAGATTTTCAATGATGTTGAGGTAGGGGACTGTGAGGGCTATGGTGAAACCTTCAGCTCGCACCTCTTGAGGTAGTCAGTTGTGGATTTTGGGGTGTGTTTAGGACAGGGATGTCAAACTGACCCGTAAACGGGCCAAGAGGCTGCAGGTCTTCAATCCTACCAAGCAGAAGCTCACCTGAAAGCACTGATTTAATCAACTGATCTAGGCCTGCACAACTGATTAGTTGTATCAGGTACGCTTCTGCATTGTTGGTGTGAAAACCCGGTGCCTCTTGGCCCGTTTACCGGTCAGTTTGACACCCCTGGTTTAGGATCATTATCCTGTTGTGGAAGTCATCATCTTTTCATCTTCAGCTGGCGTGATGTTTGCTTCCAGAATTTTCTGAAATTTAATTTAATCCATTTTTCCTTCCACCAGTGACATGTTGCCCATGCCACTGGCAGCAACACAAGCCCACAGCAAGATTAATCCAACAACATGCTTGACAGTTAGAGAGGTGTTCTTTTCATGAAATTCTGCATCCTTTTTTTCCCCGAACATACCTCTGCTCATTGCAGCCAGGGAGTTCTATTTTAACTCTATCAGTCCACAAGACATGTTTCCTGAATGCATTAGCCTTGTTCAGATGTTCCTCAGCAACCCTCTGATGCTGAATTTCATGGAGAGGATGCAGGAAAGGTTTTCTTCTCATGACTCTTCAATGATGGTTTTATTTGAGCAAGTGTTTCTGGACTGTAGGGCAGAGCACCATGGCTCCGTGCTCTGCAAATTCTTGCTGAAGGTCTTTTGTTCTCAAAAAGTATTTGATTTACCTTTCCAGCAATCCAGTGAGCAGTTTTCTTGGGAAGTTTTCTTGGTCTTCCAGACCTCAACTTGACCTCCACCGTTTCTGTTGATTGCCATTTTTTAATTAGGAACTGAGGAAATTGCTATTTAAAAATGCTATACCATCTTATTATGGCCTTCTCCTGCTTTGTGGGCATCAATTATTTTCAT
Organism: Gymnothorax reevesii; assembly: GCA_029721435.1. NCBI lineage: Eukaryota > Metazoa > Chordata > Actinopteri > Anguilliformes > Muraenidae > Gymnothorax > Gymnothorax reevesii. The sequence continues at coordinate 40,751,669 of CM056585.1, forward strand.
TTTCAGAGAGCTAGACTGCTGCAAAGAGGACCCTATGGCTTCTGATTGTATGGCCAAGGATAGAGGAGTCTGGGTATTTATGAACTTTGAAATTTGCATCACATGGCCTTTCCTAATGATGATTGTGGACAAGCCATACCCCTAAAAAAGCTAAATACGGTCTGAGACCATTATCAAAGTTACCCAAGAGCTCAAATCTTTTGGGGAGCCCAAACTCTTGCACAGTGCTCTCTACCTTTATTTCAAGAATTGTGAAAAACAAAACAAATACACTAATACTGCTTAAAATGTCCAAAGAAAGTGTTGTGTCTTTAAATTAATGCCATTCAGAGATCAGTTCATCTTTTACTTATTAAACTATTCTCAGTAACAGAAATTTTGATTAGGGGTGCCCAAACTTTAGCATATAACTGTACGTTATGATAAAATGCATAACAAAGATAGCTGAATGGACTCTTCAGGGCTGTATTGGTGACGGGCAGTGAGTGATTTATATTCACTCTGTGATTAGTTGAGTTCTTCACCAGTGAAATTAGGCAGATAATTTTTGTACAACGTGACGTCACCCAGGGATGAAAAAGTCCACAGCAAATTTACATTCAGCTTCCCAAGAAAAGAAAATCTTTAGATTTGTATATCTAGGTGAAGATGTCATGTTCTTATACTTTGTTATTTTATACTGTATACCCCCAAAGTGCAAAAATGTAGATGAAGTAGAACTGAGGAAGTTCCTAAGGAAACCGAATTGCAAATTGTCCTTTCTGTTTTGAGTTATTGTAGATTGCTATGTGCTAGCCTGTGCATAAAATCAAGATAGTTTCTGGAATTTTTGAAACTTGTCTGAAAGTTAGAAGAAAAAAAAAAAATAGGCTAGGTAAATAATGAACTTTTTGAGTGTGTAAATATGGTTTGGCATGGGATTTTTTTTTTTTTGCTTAGAATGCCAGAATCCTGCTTTTAAGAGAAAAGTGATGACATGGCTACTTGAGGCCATCTGGTTGCATGAAAGATGTTCACTGTGTAACACATAGCAAACTACTATGACTTTAGATGGTTTGCAAAAATATCTGGAGGAGTTCATTTACTCACACAATTTACAAGAACTAGCCCATATCATGTTACGAGAGGAGTACCCATTTTACTTGTCATGTTCCGACTGTTGGCACATTGTCCTGTTGTTAGCAAAAATTAATATAACTCAGCTTGGTTTCCTGAAATTGCTTTGATGCATGACTGTGTCCAGAGATTCCCCCTGTACAGCACTGATGCAAATGGTATTTATTACCCCTTGGCCGGCCGACGTCCCCTATTGTCGTCCCCTGCGGCATCCGCCTGTCCGGCTGGCCATCGACAACGTTTCCGCTCTAGCGCCATCAGGTTTGCTTCTAGGATTCTCAATTTTGGGTGGGTGGTACATCTACACATGCTTCACGAACCTATCGAATTTCACCCATTTTCCACTTTTAGTTTGGCCACCAGGAGGCTTATTGTGAAAAATGAAAAATTTCCATACCTTCTTTACTATTTCAGCTAGGATGCTCAAATTTTTACTGAAGGTACATGGGATCACCCTTTATCACATATCAGATGCGTTTTTTATTTAATCAATTTTTTCCATTTTATAGGTTGAATAGCATAAATGCTGCCGATCTTTAAATTCAACTACATTACCGCTCTAGCGCCTTCAGTTTCACTTATAGGTTCCTCATTTTTGAGTGGATGGTACATCTATACATGCTTCATGAACCTATCGAATTCCGGCCATTTTTGACTCTTAGATTGGCCACCAAGGGGCGTATTATGAAAAATGAAAAATTGCCATAACTTCCTTATTATTTCAGCTAGGATGCTCAAATTTTTACTGAAGGTGTTGTGTTCCAGGGTTCTGGCCTTTGGCCAGAACAGTATTATTCATGGTTTTAACAGTTTCATGTATCAAGATTCCATAGTTCATAGTTTCATAGTTCATAGTTCATGTCACAGTTTTTGCATTTCATGTTTCACGTTCCATGTTTTTACTTTTCCATGTTTTTGTTTTTGCCAGGTCTGCCATGCCACTCCACCGCTTGTCTGCGTTCCGCCCCGTGCCTTCGTTGTTGCACATTTCAGAGCTCTGGGTTGGCTTTGGTATTTCCCTCTTCCTTCTGTGCTGTGCTGATTCGGGGCTCTCTAAGCTTAATTGACAATTAACTGTTTAAGTTACTAACATTTACTAACACTCACTGGGTGGTGTAATTCTTAGATAGGCACATTACTAATATTACTAATTTAGACAGGGAGTTTATTGTCATGATTCCTGCTTTGCTATTTCAAGATCTTGCTGTGCTTTTCTGTTCTTAACATTCATGCTTGCTTCCAAACTGCATACTTAATTGGTACTTAAGCTGAGCACGCTCATTCTCTTAATGAGCAGGTCATGTCATCCAATCTCTGTCCATGTCTTGATCTTGCCATGCCTCTTGTTTCTCTCTCTCCAGGTGTTACCCCTCATGTCATGATTTCCAAGCCTTTATCTGGATGCGGTGGAAGTTGGCTGGCAGACAGTGTCTCGCGTCTCATTGCATGTGCAAGTGTAGCCAAGTTCTTGTCAAGATTCCCTGGCATTTCTAGTTTCAGCCTTGTCCTAGCCTCTTGTTTTGTGTATATATATTTAGTCTTATTTATTTTTCTTGAGCTTCTTGCCTGGAGTTTCCAGTGCCTTTTGTTTTTTTGCCTTTTTGCATTTATTGTTTATAGCTCTGTGTAGCTTCCTTAGTTTGTTTTTGCAACCCTTTGGGCCAAGTTTTTTGTTGGCCCTCGTGCCTGTCTTGTTTTGTTTGGAAATAAATCCTCATTCCCTTCTCCCCGCATCTGGTGTCTTACTGATCCCATATCAGAAGGTACATGGGATCACCCTTCATCACATATCACACGCATTTTTGATTTGACCAATTTTTTACCGTTTTCTCGGTGAAACAGTGTAAATGCTGCCGATCTTTGCATTCGACAACGTTACCGCTCTAGCGCCTTCAGGTTTGCTTCTAGATTTCTCATTTTTCGATGGTACATCTATGGATCCTTCACTTATCTATCGAAATCCGGCCAATTTCGATTCTTTCTTCGCCCAACAGGGAGCATATTGTGAAAAATGAAAAATGGCCACGCCAAGGTTATTTATATCAGCGCTTGGCTTCCTTAAATATATTGGCCCTCATTTATCAAACTTGCGTTGGATCTGGTGTAGATTTTGGTGTATATATCATTGTTCGCCAGGTGTGCGTCTGATTTACTAAAAGTGTGTACGTCGCAGATTTCGGTGTAGAACTGCCGTGGTGTTGATAAATCTGGCGGCAGAAACCATCGTAATTTACATGACACGCCCCTAAAAATTCATGCTGTGGGAGGCATAGTCCTGCCCACTTTACGACATGGACTCTCGAAAGACGGCAAAGAAGAGAGAACTTAACTGAGGAGGAAATATCGTCGGCCTGCTGATAAACCTCGTATCTACAGTTTGATGAGAAACAAAAACTCGTATGTCCACGATAATAGCATAAACATTGCAAAATACAAAATTTCATTGATTGGATACATTCTTGGAGGAAAAATAGTCATCCTATTGACTATTCCATCCGAACACAGCTCAACTGCATTCTTTGGCTCTCCTGTAAAGTTTATCATTTCGAAGATACGAGGTTTTATCAGCAGGCCGACGATAGAGGGAGAAAAAAATAATAATTTTATTTGGAAGTCTTAAGAGTGTGGCAAAAAGGGAGTCGACCCAGGTAGCAAACACCTCCACTCCCGATCTGGCCCGGCTCAGTGCCGACTACAGTTGATCCGGCCCAGAGCCGGGGCAGATCCGAAGCGGAGGTGCTTGCTATCTGGGGAGTAGGCTGCAGTTTGGAAAACTATTGCTGCTGCAGTGTTAACACCGTTGGGGTGGAAAACCGGAGTGCAGCAGAGGTTTTATTTAATTCATTAATAAATCGAAGTGACTATTCGCACTTAATTTTTGTACTTCGACGCACTTAAATGACCAAAATTCTTGTTAGACGCCGCGACGCGTTTATTATTGTGGCCAAGACGCACATTTCTCCATTGCCCACACTTATTCCAAAGCTAAAATTTTTTCTTGGGCAAACTTATTTTAAGCGGTACTTTCTAAGCCACACTGGGATGGTCATCAACTTGCGCATTTACAAGTGTGGTCAAGAAAAAAATTTAGCATTGGCCACACGTAAAAGTGCGAATAACATCGGCCTTAATAAATTCAATTTATAGATCCACGATATTTCATGTTATATTGCCTACATAATTGACGATCCAAATGCTATACATGTAGGTTAAAAAAGTGGTCCGATTTTAAGATCGCCTCCTAAAAACGGGTTGCAGCAGCGCAGGGAGCGGCGGAGGCCAACCTGACTCGAACCTCCAGCTGTCACGGCACTGATGGGCACCCCTCCATCATGGGGATGCGAGCCGGTGGGGACATGGATGAGTCCCCCCGCCTCGATCAGAGCAACATGAGGGCAATTGGTAAAATACAGTCTGCAGAGATCACTCTTCACTGTACTTTTATCAGTATTACTCCATGACATGTAGGCCTAATTGGGTGCCACTCAAAACGAGCAGCCACTCGTCACTTTCCCGGATGAGATTTATGAGCCGAAAGTTCCTCTCACTTCGGACAGAAGCTTATTCCTCTAACAATGGAAGATCTGCCATTGTCAAAATGTGGTCATGGTCGAAGTGTCCGTAGGCATCTATATACTGAGCAACTAAAGAAACGCAAGCTAGCCAGTTAGTTAATGTAGGCTACTGTTATCAGTCGAAGGGACCGCAAAATAAAAATGAGATTGATGAAACAAGTGTAAATGTGCACATGCCAGTAATAAATTTGATTTTCTAAAATAATTACGTGCAAACATATTTTCCAGTCTGCCTTTAATTAGGCAAACTTTTGTTCCTTTTGTTGTTCAGTATATATCTGACTGAATGAGCATCTGACATACACTGCCAAGCTGCGCATTGCGTTTAGTCAATTTGATTGTAACCGTCAGCCGTCTGGCACTGACAAGCAAGTTGTTTCCAAATAAGAGAAACTAATTTCTCAACACAGGTGCAATTAATTTATTTATTAGATTAATTTATTAAATAAATAAATAACGACATCGATGTAGAGAAATTAATTACACTTATATTTGGAAACAACCTGCTTTTATTCATTTATTTATTTATTCATTAATTTAGTCTATTTTTTAATTTTACTAATAAGAACAACAACAGCATGACGTCCGCATCGCTGCATATGGTTTATAACTCATTTTGACAGTTGCACTCGTTCCTGCATGTTGTTCGCTGTTTTCAGATTTGCGTACACCTGGTCAGAGCTGGCGCGAGATTTTTGCGGACCGTTCGCTCACGTTCAGATTGATAAATGCCGATTCTTGCGGGAGATTTGGTGTACACCCATTTTTTTGGTGTACGCAAGTTTGATAAATGAGGGCCATTATTTCTGCAATCAGAATACAAGAATTGATCAAAATTTACCATGTAAAATTTGAATTAGTAAGTAATTTATTAACTCATTGAGTGAAAAAAACAAATATGCTGGTTTGATCCTGGAAGCACTCATCCACAACTTTCACTGATTTGAAAATACGTTTTAAATAGTTAGTACTAATGCCATGACATTCAGGATATTTCACTGTGACTGTAAAATCAATAAGAAATAATTTTTCCAATATTTGAAAATGCTTCTTAAACCTTATACCTGGCTTGCTGTTTAGAAAGCCATTAAAAAAAAACATTGGGAAAAAAATTCTAAATTGTAGTTACAATGGCCCTCATTTATCAAACTTGCGTAGGATCTGGTGTAAATATCATCGTTCGCCAAGTCTGATTTACTAAAGGTGTGTACGTCGCAGATTTCGGTGTAGAACTGCCGGGGCGTTGATAAATCTGGCGGCAGAAACCATCGTAATTTACATGACACGCCCCAATAAATTCATGCTCCGGGAGGCCCTGCCCACTTTACGACATGGACTCTCGAAAGACGGCAAAGAAGAAAGAACTTAACTGAGGAGGAAGTATCGTCGGCCTGCTGATAAACCTCGTATCTACAATTTGATGAGAAACAAAAACTGGTATGTCCACGATAATAGCATAAACATTGCAAAATACAACATGTCATTGATTGGATACATTCTTGGAGGAAAAATGGTCATCCTACCCGAACACAGCTCAACTGCATTCTTACATGCAAAATTAAACTTTTTTTTTGTTCTCCTGTGAAGTTTATCGTTTTGAAGATACGAGGTTTTATCAGCAGGCCGACGATAGATGGAGAAAAACAAAATGATTTTATTTGGAAGCCTTAAGAGTGGCATAAAAGGAGCCCGGTAGGCTGCAGTTTGGAAAACTATTGCTGCTGCAGTTGTAAACACCGTTGGGGTGGAAAACCGGAGTGCAGCAGAGGTTTTATTTAATTCATTAATAAATGGAAGTGACTTAATTTTTGTGCTTTGACGCACTTAAATGACCAAAATTCTTTTTAGGCGCACTTATTATTGTGGCCAAGACGCTCATTTTTCAATTGCCCACACTTATTTTAAGTGTGTCCAAAGCTACAATTTTTTCTTGGCCAGGCTTATTTTAAGCGGTACTTTCTAAGCAGCACTGGAATGGTCATCAACTAGCGCACTTACAAGTGTGGTCAAGAAAAAAATTAGCATTGGCCACACGTAAAAGTGCGAATAACATCGGCCTTAATAAATTCAATTTATAGATCCACGATATTTCATGTTATATTGCCTACGGAATTGACAATCCAGATGCTTTACATGTAGGTTAAAAACGTGGTCAAATTTTAAGATCGCCTCCAAAAAACGGATTGCAACAGCGCATGGACCGGTGGAGACCAACTAGACTCCAGCTGTCACAGCACTGATAGGCTCCCCCTCCATCGTAGGAATACGAGCCGGTGGGGACATGGATGAGTCCCCCTCGCTTCGATCGGAGCACGATCGAGCACCATGAGGGTAATTGGCAAAATACAGTCTGCAGAGATCACTCTTCATTGTACTTTTATCCGTGTAACTCCATGACATTTTATTGGGTGCCACACAAAACTAGCAGCCACTCGTCACATCTGTGTAGAGAAATTAATTACACTTATATTTGGAAACAACCTGCTTTTATTCATTTATTTATTAATTCATTTATTTAGTCTATTTATTTATTTTAATAATAAGAACAACAACAGCATGACGTCCGCATCGCTGCATATGGTTTATAACTCATTTTGACAGTTGCACTCGTTCCTGCATGTTGTTCGCTGTTTTCAGATTTGCGTACACCTGGTCAGAGCTGGCGCGAGTTTTTTGCTGACCGTTCGCTCACGTTCAGATAGATAAATGCCGATTCTTGCGGGAGATTTGGCGTACACCCATTTTGTTGGTGTACGCAAGTTTGATAAATGAGGGCCGATATCACTAAAACTGGGAATACAGACCAGTGATTTCCAAATTCAGTAAAAATGCCTGATATTTAGAATTTAAAAATTTTGGTTTTCTGTGCATGTCAATGAGTTTTCACTTCTGGCTTTCTTGTGCACACCATGGGTTGGTATGTGAGAGGGGCCTTGAAAACTGCTTGGATGCCCTCTTGAGCAGCTACATAATAAATCTGGTCTTACAGTTCATTCACTTGGCATATGGCTAATGCTATTCACCTGCTGAATAACAGAGCTGCCCTGAATGGTGCCTGCAGATCCTGCCTGCAGGGACTGAGAGAAAGTGTTTTTGCAAATTATTTTGCTACGCAGTGTATAAATGCTCTGAGCAAAATTTCATTGTTACAAAACCCAAAATCAGTGAAGTTGGCACGTTATGTAAATCGTAGATATTGTTGTGATTCTGCTCTTTTGTGTTTTGGTAGTTCTGCTATGCCTTGATCCCATGTCATGTTTAAGTTCTGTGCCTGGCCTAGCCATGTTTTGGATTTCTGTGTTTAGTGACCACTGCCTGCCCTTTGACTATTCTTCGGATCATGTATTGTGTTTTTGATAATTTAGATTTCATGTTTTATTATTTTTTCATGCTTCAGTTTTCATGCCATGTTTTCTTTGCCATGCTTTGCACTTTGTCTCCCCTGTCTTGTCATGTGTATATCTTTGCTCACGGTCCCTAGTCTTGTGTGCCACTCATTCGGGTGATTTATTGGTTTCTGGGTTTTCAATCTTCTTTCATTATCTCGTGTGCTTCCTTCCTCTCTCTTTTACTATCTACTAACCATACTAACAGTTTATTGTTTTCGATAATTACTAACCCTCATTAACATTGTATATTTTTACTAACTTACTAACATGCACTCGGGATTGTATAGCTGCTCATACTAAATGACTAATGATGTCTCAGCAGTCGCTCAATTCTAATCTCCGCCTCCTTGCCTATCCCTAATTATCTCTGCTGCAGTTTTCCACTTATATCTCATGCTTTCCTTTTCTTTAGACTATGCACTTTTAGTACTCCTTAACCGGAGCTGTTTGTTCATAGGATTGTCTTGTGATCCCTGTCTGCGTTTTGGCTACAGCCAAATTCATGTAATTAGTTTATTCCTCATGTCTCTCTCCCTGATCATTGTTACCATTGATTGCACCTGTTCTCCCTGGTCATGCGTTTACCCTGGATGTGTATATAAGATGTCTGTTTGGTTCACTCTCTTGTCAGATCGTTCTCCCTAGTTTTCTCGTGCCACGATTCTCGCCTTGATTTCTCGGTGTTTATCTTTCTGACTGGACCGTCCTTGATATCGAGCTTTGCCTACTCCCTGTACTTATGCCGCATTCTTGTTTTTTGATCTCTTTTGTCTGACTGCAATTTTTTGTGATTGGTGCCCTGTGTATGACTCTGGATTTCGCCCTTTGGATTCTGATTTTGGATTGCGGACATTGTACTGTTGCCAGCTCTGTTGGGGGGTTTCCCCCTTCAGAAATAAAGCCTCCTTTGTGCATTTTACTGGTGTTTGCTCTCGTTTCATTTCGTAAAACCTCACAGATATAAACAGAATACAATGATTTGCAAATCCTTTTCAACTTATATTCAATTGAATACACTGCAAAGACAAGATGTTTAATGTTCAAACTGAGAAACTTTTTTTTTTGCAAATCATGAATTTAAAGGCAGCAATACATTGCAAAAAAGTTGGCACAGGGGCTTTTTCACCACTGTTACATCGCCTTTCCTTCTAACAACACTCAGTAAACGTTTGGGAACTGAGGAGACCAATTTTTGAAGCTTTTCAGGTGGAACTCTTTCTCATTCTTGCTTGATGTACAGCTCAAGTTGTTCAACAGTACGGGGTCTCCGTTGTCGTATTTTACGCTTCATAATGCGCTACACATTTTCAATGGGAAACAGGTCTGGACTACAGGCAGGCCAGTCTAGTACCCGCACTCTTTTACTACGGAGCCATGCTGTTGTAACACGTGCAGAATGTGGCTTGGCATCGTCTTGCTGAAATAAGCAGGGGCGTCCATGAAAAAGACGTTGCTTGGATGGCAACATATGTTGCTCCAAAACCTGTATGTACCTTTCAGCATTAATAGTACCTTCACATATGTGGAAGTTGCCCATGCCTTGGGCACTAATACACCCCCATAATGTAACAGATGCTGGCTTTTGAACTTTGCGCTTTTAACAGTCCGGATGGTTCTTTTCCTCTTTGGTCCGGGGGACACGACGTCCACAGTTTCCAAAAACAATTTGAAATGTGGACTCGTCAGACCACAGAACACTTTTCCAATTTGCATCAGTCCATCCTAGATGAGCTTGGGCCCAGTGAAGCCAGCGACGTTTCTGGGTGCTGTTGATAAATGGCTTTCGCTTTGCATTGTAGAGTTTTAACTTGCACTTGCAGATGTAGTGACGAACTGTAGTTACTGACAGTGGTTTTCTGAAGTGTTCCTGAGCCCATGTGGTGATGTCCTTTTCACACTGATGTCGGTTTTTCATGCAGTACCGCCTGAGGGATCGAAGGTCACAGGGATTCAATGTTGGCTTTCGGCCTTGTTGCTTACGTGCAGTGATTTCTCCAGATTCTCTGAACCTTTTGACGACATTACGGACCGTAGATGATGAAATCTCTAAATTTCTTGCAATAGCTCGTTGAGGAATGTTGTTTTTAAACTGTTTGGCAATCAGCTCACGCATTTGTTCACTAAGTGGTGACCCTCACCCCATCCTTGTTTGTGAATGACTGAGCATTTCAGGGAAGCTGCTTTTATATCCAATCATGGCACCCACCTGTTCCCAATTAGCACGTTCACCTGTGGGATTTCCAAATAAGTGTTTGATGAGCATTCCTCAACTCTCTCAGTCTTTTTTGCCACTTGTGCCAGCTTTTTTGAAACATGTTGCAGGCATCGAATTCCAAATGAGCTACTATTTGCAAAAAATTACAAAGTTTACCTGTTCGAACATTAAGTAACTTGTCTTTGCTGTGTATTCAATTGAATATAGGTTGAAAAGGATTTGCAAATCATTGTTTTCTGTTTTTATTTACGATTTACACAATGTGCCAACTTCACTGGTTTTGGGTTTTGTACCAGCCACCCACTTGTGTTAGCAACCAACTACCAACGAAGTTATTATTGAGCCAAGCTTGCAATGCCTATTGGCTGCAAGTGTAGCCAGCTTTTTCCCTATGGCTTTCGCAGCTAATGTGAGAGCATTCTCTGGTGACAGTCAGCGACAACAGCATTCGCTGAGGAAAAAGCACATAACTGTTTATTTTTAATAATATTAAAATTGAGAGAAAAGTGAAAAAATAAATTCTTGCGCTGAAATGTTAAGTAGACAAGAACGCAACTGTCTCAAACTGCAGATTCAGCGTTCTACAGTGTCCTCGCCTTCTTGGACATTTATCCTCCCGTTCTCAACTTCTCAAGTTTGAACTCACAAATAAGGTAGTCCGTGAAAAATGGCAGTGCTTATGCTGGCTAGCGTTTGTCCAGCTGTAAAGAAACACCCACAACTAGGCTACACAACTGATTGAATTGCATGTGCACGAGAAATGATTGTCATCGTCAGTCACTCCTCCTGGCTCTGATTGGTTGTTTTGTCCCGGTCGAGGTGAAATCTTGCAGAGGGAATTAGAGGCACTAGATAGAGCCAGATGACTCTAATTTTCTCAAAGATCATCTGACTCACATTCCACTGTCAGGTCATAGTAACAGTTTTAACAAATATGACAAAAAGTGATTTCTTTGAAAAATTGCATACTCCAGCTTTAAGGTCTGGACTTTGAACAGGCTAAGCCATAACTTCTATGTCACCAGATGTTTCTTTCCGACTAATATAATTCTTGCTCAACTGAGAAGTGTGTTTAGGGTCATTGTCTTGTTGAAAATAAAATCTCCAACCAATCAGACTCTTTCCACATGACAATGCCTTCCTCACAAAGATGCTGTGATACTGCTTTTGATCCATGATTCTGTCAATTTTTATGAGATCAATGGCTCCTTTCGAGCGACAATTTTACCACCAAACCATATTACCACCACCTCTATGTTCTACTGAAGGGGTTAAAAAGGCATGTTTGAAATGTTATCTATGACACAAGTTCTGCATTTGCTTTTTGATTCATCAGTTAAAAGGACTTGTTCCCAATCCATTGGTGTCCAATTCTTGAATTTTTTGGCATTCTCAAGTCTTTTTTGATGCTGCCAGTTATTGGCAGCAACACAACCAATCTGACCATTTTCATGCAGGCGTCTGGAAATGGTATATCTGGATACATTCATCTCTTCACTTCTGGCGCTACTAATATCATCACAGATTTGTCATGCTGCCAGCCACCGATTTTTTTAAACTTCTTATATGCAGATAACAAACATCAGATGCACTTCCATTTTGCACCTCTATTGCCTGTAGTTTCTTACAGTGCCATGGCAGCAGGGGGGCAGCTACCCATTTTTTGGGAGGGGGTATGCCACAACAACAACAGCGCCCCCCAACACCTATACCCGGTGTTCTCCACTTAATTATTCAATGACCGGGCAGTAGGTGGCGTTCTTTTGCGAGCAGGTGCTGCAAGATTCATTTTGTTGAGCGGGAGGAGATTTATTTAGTTTATATTGCACATCGTGCCTCTTCCAGGACTCTTTAAATTCTACTATCTTGTAAATATCATCAACATCTTCTATCTTCATCTGCTTGATGCAAATTGTTTTGGCGCCCCCCCTATTTGTAGCACCCCTATGCACTGCATACCCACTTTTTGCGCCTCTGCATGGCAGCATGTAACATGTTCAGCATTAATGTAAGGCCACAATACAGCTACGAACAATGATTTTATTGTTCTGATTGCCTACAATAGTATTTTTCAATAATTTCAATTCAATTTAATTTATTTATTTTGTATAGCGCTTTTCACAGAGACTGTCACAAAGACGCTTTACAATGAGAGTTTAAAGAAATAAAAAGGCAGTGCCCAGCCTATTCCCCACTACAGCAAATGAGGCAAAAAACTCCCAGTAGGGAGAAAAATCCTCCAACAGTGGTGAGAAAAAACTCCCCAGTGGGAAGAAATCTCAGGAGGAACCCGGCCATAGTGGGGGAGCCCATCCTCCGCGGGCTAGCTAATTAAGAACAAAAAGTAAAATGGAGTGAAACGACAGAAGAGTTCCATTTAAGTCCATCTAAAGTGGCAACGGTAGCTTCAGAAAGTGGCAAGTCGAGGATGGTGCAGGACTGGACCAGGGCCAAACCGGATCGGATCAGGACAGCAGGACAGCAGCAGCCAGCGCTCATGGTGAGGGACATTTACACCAAAAAAAAAAAACAAATTACAGAAAAGTAATGAATAAGTACACCTTTTAGAGGATAGCGGTCATATATAATCATCACTATACACTAATGTACTCTCCCTAAAATATGCAGAAACACATCACTTTATTAGCTCCCCATCTTAACTGCAATTCTTATAACTGGTCTCTCTTCTAAAATACTCAGTTACGGGTTGTCCAAAATTGTGCTGCTAGAGTCCTTACTCTCACAGTTGCTCAGTCCACATTACCCCTTTCCTCTGTAAATTGCACTGGCTTCCAGTATCATCTGGCATTCATTACAAAATAGTTCTTCTTACATTCAAAGCCCACCATAACCTTGCACCTTCGCACTGAGCTCTTGGAGTCATATACTCCTGTGCATGCACTTTGGTCCTATGCTTGCAGATTTCCCCAGTTTGAGGTTGTCCAGCATGGAGAGCAGGACATTCAGTGTCACGGCTCCTAAACTCATCACTACAAGCTCTTCATAGAATCTCCTGAATTTCTGTATTCAAATCACAACATAAAGCCAATCTTTTTAGACAGTGCTATCTGTCTTCCTCTCCATTATATTTTATTCATGTCATTTTTTTGTTAATTATTGTTGTAATTGTTATAGCAGATATCACTGTTACATTACTGGGTGGGAGTATGATAATTAAACTTCTTCACAGTGAAGTTCCATGAACTGCCCCAGAACACTTTATACAGTGGGGGAAATAAGTATTTGACGCCTTGCTGATTTTGCAGGTTTGCCCACTAACAAAGGGTGCAACGGTTTATAATTTTAATGAAAGGTTTATTTTAACAGTGAGAGACAGAATATCACCAAAAAAGTGGAATAAGACCTTGTATGCATTTTAGGAATTTATTTGCATATTTTTGGTCAAAAATAAGTATTTGACCCCCTGGACAAACATCATGTTCATATTTTGTATAAAAGCCATTATTGGCCAGCAGAGATGTCAAACAACTATAAAAATTGTTGGCAAGGTTTGTGCACAAGCCACTCCAGACCCTTGATGAGCTTCTTCTTCAGCCACTCTTTTGTTGCTTTGGCGGTGTGCTTAGGGTAGTTGTCGTGCTGAAACACCCATCCTCGACCCATGTTCAGCTCTCTCACTGAGGGAAGGAGCTGTTGGTCCAGAATTCCATGGTATATGGCCCCGTCCATCCTCCCCTCAATGCAATGGAGTTCTGCCGTCCCCTTGGCTGAAAAGCACCACTGTGTTTGACGGTGGGGATGGTGTTCTTTGGGTTGTACTCGGTGTTCTTTGCCCTCCAAACACGGCGAGTTGAGTTGAGCCCAAAAAAGTTCTATTTTGGTCTCATCTGACCACATCACCTTCTTCCAGGCCTCTTCTGAGTCATCCAGGTGGTCAATGGCGAACTTCAGGCGGGCCTGTACTTGTGCCTTCTTGAGCAGGGGGACCTTGCGTGTGCTGCAGGATTTCAATCCATGACCGCGTAATGTGTTACCAACTGTTTCTTTTGTAACTGTGGTCCCAGCTGCCTTCAGTTCATTAACCAGTTCCCACCTTGTGAATCACCTTGTGATTCCTCACCGTTCGCATGATCAGGGACATCTCACGAGGCGAGACCTTGCATGGAGACCCAGACCGAGGGAGGTTGGCGGCAGTGTGGTACTTCTTCCATTTCCTGATAACTTCACTGATAGTTGATCTTTTCTCTCAAAGTTGCTTTCCGATTCTCTTGTAGCCCATCCCAGCCTTGTGTAGGTCAACAATTTTGTCCCTGATGTCCTTAGACAGCTCTTTGGTCTTGCCCATGGTGGAGATGTTGGAATCTGGTTGTTTGGGAGTGGACAGGTGTCTTTTATACAGGTAATGAGGTGAGGCAGGTGTATTTGATGTAAATAATTATTTGGGATTGGGGGTGTGTCTTTAAGAAAGACTAACTGGCTTGTGGGACCCCAGAATACTCGCTGTTTGGTAGGGGGTCAAATACTTATTTTTCCTCATCAGATGGTTATCAATTTTTATAAATTCATATGATGTGATTTTCTGGAATTTTCTTTGTGATTCTGTCTCTTACTGTTAGAATGTATATACGATTAAAATAATAGATCGTTGCATTCTTTATAAGTGGGCAAACCTGCAAAATCAGCGAGGGGTCAAATACTTATTTCCCCCACTGTACAAACATCATTCCCATGATGGGCCTTGTTGGAGAAAAAAATAAATGCTATTTTGATACTGCAGAAAGGTGACATTACCACCCACTGTAACTGTTACACAGAACATTTTAAGTATACTGGCTGATCTAGAATTTCTCAAGATTTGCACGAAAGTGAAGTCTGACAAATCGCTTGATTTAGCAACAAAATTGCAGTGTCTGCTACATATCGCTTATGTTTTTTTACCCCTTGAGTAAGTGTGAAATAATCCCAAAAGCCATCATCTTTCAATTCGGCAAAAAATCCTGGAGCCGCCCTAAAGTTATAGTTTCTATATGTGATTCACAGTCTGTGAGCCGGAGATTTTCGTGACGCAGAGCCCAGTGGCTGTGTGGAGCACAGTGTGGACAGCAGGTTATTGATGATGCTTTTATTAGACCTACAGTAGAGCCTAATCTGTGATAAAACTCTTGAGAGCTTTCTGTGCCAATTTCATTCCCTCTGGCACATGCTCAGGTTTGAATCCAAAGGCCTGCCACACAGCACTTTCAGAGAAAATGATTTTGTTCATTCTTTAGGAGGACTATGACCTAGAGGGAGGAAACAGTGTGACATTCTGTGGCAGAAGAAATGCTTTTACAGGCACAGAAACACACGCATGCACACGCAGTTTGTGTTAAATCATGGCAAGCGCAGTATCCTCCTGTCATCTAAAAATGTCCACCCCTTAACTGAAATGCATTACTAATAACTCCCTAATTCACTCAGTTTATTTAACAGGTTTTTTTTTCTCATCACCAGGCTTAAATATTTTGATTTTTTTTTTTACCTATGCACTCTCGGCATCTTTTTCACAAACACAACAGATCTCTGCTTGTCATTAACATTCTGTGCTGCTGTACTGACACCAGGCTGTCAGTTAGCAGTCATGTCCGCAGGCTCTATCACTCATATTAGCTGCAAATGCGACCAATATCTGGGTCTGCCGGATTTGCCCACCGTAATCCCACAGGACTTGCGCACTCTGTGAAACCCATTATCACAAAGTTGATACTTTGTGAGCACACAGGATGCTCTAAAAAAATGGACATTTTAAAAAAAAGCCACTAAAATTATCCATCTACAGATGATACACAATTTATCTCTAGGGAAGAATTACAGTTGAATGCCTCCTATTCCTGCAGGAACTGCCTGAAATTACAGAGGCAACTTACTGCTATTTTACATTCACTTAAAAATAAAAAATGGCAACAGGCATATTTACTACAAAGAGTCTTAAAATAGGGGGTGACTTCCACTCATGATTTAAAAACATTGCATATCAGTAGTTGAAGCAAGACAGCAGAACTATACCCTCATTCCAAGGCCCTCTTCATATGTCAGATGAATCATTCAAGGCAGCAGCTACAGGCACAAATCAGAACTAATGAGTCTCATTACGGTGAAAAATGAGAAGCGAGCTCTTCGGATCGCAGAACCCTGCACTGTAACAAGACCACTCCAAAATAATGCAATTCTGACCGAGGCCGAACTCGCAAGCCCTGCGCTTCGCCCTCATTAAAAATACATGGTTTTAGGT
Organism: Gymnothorax reevesii; assembly: GCA_029721435.1. Classification (NCBI taxonomy): domain Eukaryota; kingdom Metazoa; phylum Chordata; class Actinopteri; order Anguilliformes; family Muraenidae; genus Gymnothorax; species Gymnothorax reevesii. The sequence continues at coordinate 40,768,196 of CM056585.1, forward strand.
TTACAAGAACCCATGGATTTGTGCTGCATAAGATGTATAGTGTCCAATGAGTAGGATTGTCCTGGATTATTACTTACCTGACACAGAGCAGCTGAAGGAAGAAGACAGCGTTAGCTCAACAAAACTCTTCAACACCAAAAAAAAAAAAAAAATTGGGTGGCTTAGATTTTTTATTTTTATTTAAGCTTTTTTTGTAGAAAAATGCAGCAGAATCCAATTAGATGCTTGGTCCCTTGACATTGTGAACAAGCACTAGAAATGTAAATATGCATTTCACAGCTCAAAGAGTGAACAAAGCCAGCCTCAGAGCAAGACATTCAGGTGTACTTTCACCTTCATTAATGAACAGTGAATACTCTTTTACCCCCTGGAGATTTTATTGGAGGGGCAGGATGTTGCAACATTTCAGCACAAAATCCAGGTTTCCAACTGGGAATGAAAAACATCCTCCAATTGTATTTAAATTAATGAACATCAAATATATAGAGGTTCTTAATGGATTGAGATAGAGTTACCGTACCCAGTGCTCCAGCACTGTAGATAAGAAAACGGGGATTACAGTAGCGTCTAGCCGCTTGAATTTGCGACACATTCATCCAGATCATCTGAACCACATCAGAATCGCAGCACTATTAACAAAGATTTGTTGTCCAAATACCTATGGGCCTAACGATAGCATAGCATTTTGCATTCCTTCAGGTAAATGAGCATGGGCTAACTGCACTACGTAACAATGCAAAACATCCCCAGCAGGGTAAAAATGAAGTCCAATAAAGATACACAAGCTCTCATAGACCAATCTTGCATGGGGCACAGAGTACAAGAAAATGTCAGTTGTAACCAGAGGTGGACAATCCAGCCCCAGAATGTAAAATTCCATCCCAGTAATTTGCTGCAACTGCCTGGATCTAAGAATTGCAGCAACTCTTCAGCCGAGAGGTTGAACTACTTAGGAAAATCTGCTGCCTGAGCTCATGGCTGGAGGTAAAACATGGCCGGACTTTTACTTTCTGACCCCTGGAATGTCAACCTCTGGTTGTATTGAAGCACCACAAACTAGCATAAATTGCAAAAAAAATAAAAAAACAAAAAAACAAAAAACAGCAAATTATTATTATTTATTCTAACAGAGAGAATTGCGATGCATTCTCGAATGCGTCTCTAGAACCCAAACCCACAAAGAAATTATTGTGACTGACTCCGCTCTCACAACAGTTTTTACACCACTGACAGCACTGATTGTACAATCTTTATTGACAGCAGAATATGTAAGTATTGAGCATGTGACCACTTTACCTGTTTATCTTTTCTTGGCAAAAAACTACTCCATTGCCAAAAATGGGTATTTTACTCTCAAAAAATGAAACTAGAGGCAAGAGCGGTTAACACTTCATCGAGCTGTAAAATATGCCATAGAAATAAGGTAATAGAAATGTCAGTAAATGCCAGTCGCTGATGTGACGCTTGACCAGGCGTGTAAATGACTGTGCTGACGCGCAAGATTACCTTCCGCAATTCCGAGCCATAAGCCCTGATGGAGACTCTCAGATGTAGGGTAAAAAAATGGGGATGCGGATTAATCACTTTGCTAAATCCAAAAACTGCAAAAATATATGCCAACAGACTGCCTCATTAAGCTTAGAAATGACCAAGTAGCTGTTAGCGTTTCAGTCTTCCATAATACACAGGGATACTAAACTGGGACTACATAGTCGCCTGAATGTGAAAAAAATCCATCTTCTGGGGTTTATGATAAGCTCTACATAAATAAAACTCAGATGCGAGTCCTCCATGGAAGACATCACCTGCGATTAGGTACAGAAGCGAGAAGGATGATAGGCTTGCTGTATGGCGTGGGCTAAACATTGAATTTATATAAAATACAAATATGTGGCGCCCATCTACAGGTTGCAATAAATGTACTATCCAAGTTTGGTCCAAATACCATGGTCTAGAAGGAGTTGCGGAGAACAAGTAAGACGACGGATGACGGCGACTGACACGAGACAACTCAAAGTGATCCCTATGTGTTCGCTCTGCTATGCGGGCGACACAAAAAAAACATGCCATAGTGCTCTCTTGCTCTCCAAACCACTGAAACATTACTAAGGAGGTACTGGGCCTTATTTTATCACTAACCGAAGACTAATTTTACTTTCTGTAGATAATAATTGAAGACCCAGCTGCTAAAAGTACATAAGTCACAAAATGTCTTTTTTTTTTGAGATAATAAGACTCTGACTATATAATAGAACCTTCTAACTGAGGACCCCAGTGCTAAAGGTTCTTAAGACACAAACATGAACTGAGAAAATGTATTTAGGTAATTATAAAATATGTTTTCCCATCCTTAGCTCATGGAGTGTAAAAATGTGACTGGAGTACTTTTAGTACTAGGCTCTTCAAACCTTTCGTTGCACTTGTATACACATGATATTCCATTAGCGAAGCAAAGGAATAAGCTCTCCATTCCTTTATCCAGGATCTGTAGAGGCAGGCCCTCTCTGGCTTGTATTCAGTCGAGGGGAGGGCTGGGGCCCTAAGTGGGAGAGGATGGGGCCTGGGTGGGAGCTTCAGAGCTTTGAGACGCTGGTAGATGTAAAAGCGGGCTGGAGGGGTTGGGGGCTTTTTTCCGCTTGGCTTCGATCTCCTCACTGTTGGAGTCATCATGGTCATCGTGGTTATTGTCAGCACTGGGCTGCTGCGATTGGCTGCTCAGGGACTGCAGGGCGCGCACCTTCTCCAGACGCCTATCCAGCTCGTGCTCACAGGCCTCCAACAGCGTCTCCGTCCTGCCTGCTCCAAAACCAAGCACTGCCGCCATGGAGGCCATGCCCTGCTGCACCACCATCTACACACACACACGCACACACACACCAGCACAAATACACATATATCAGTGCAAACACACACCAGCACAAATACACATATATCAGTGCAAACATACACCAGCACAAATACACATATATCAGTGCAAACACGCACCAGCACAAATACACATATATCAGTGCAAACACACACCAGCACAAATACACATATATCAGTGCAAACATACACCAGCACAAATACACATATATCAGTGCAAACACGCACCAGCACAAATACACATACATCAGTGCAAACACACACCAGCACAAATACACATATATCAGTGCAAACACACACCAGCACAAATACACATACATCAGTGCAAACACACACCAGCAAATACACATACATCAGTGCAAACACACACCAGCAAATACACATACATCAGTGCAAACACACACCAGCACAAATACACATACATCAGTGCAAACACACACCAGCACAAATACACATACATCAGTGCAAACACACACCAGCACAAATACACATACATCAGTGCAAACACGCACCAGCACAAATACACATACATCAGTGCAAACACACACCAGCACAAATACACATGTACATCAGTGCAAACACGCACCAGCACAAATACACATACATCAGTGCAAACACGCACCAGCACAAATACACATACATCAGTGCAAACACGCACTAGCACAAATACACATACATCAGTGCAAACACGCGCCAGCACAAATACACATACATCAGTCCAAACACACACCAGCACAAATACACATACATCAGTCCAAAGACACACCAGCACAAACGCATATACAACACCTCAGTGCAAACACATGCACCAGCGCAAGCACATTTCCAAACACACCAGCATAAACACACATACATGCATACACATCACTACAAACAGACACACTCTGGCACAAAACATATACGCACGTATCAGAATACACACACACACACCAGAACAAACACATGTACATTCACATCAGAGAAAATACACATAAACTAGCACAAACACACAAGCACAATTAGATGCGCGTTCACACCAGCACAAACACATGTACACATGCACATCGGTACAAACATACACACCAGCAAAAACACACAAGCCCAAGTGTATGCATACACACACCAGCACAAGCGCATATACATACACATCAGTAAAACACACAAACACAAGTGTACATGTGCACATATACCAGCACAAACGCTTACCGTACACACTAATCGGTACAAACATGCACACCAGTATAAACACATATACATACACATCAGTGCAAACACACACACACACTGTAACGACCCCTGTCATATGTCCATGGGGTTACATATCTTTGCTCTGAGTAAGACTATCTTGAAAGAATTCCATTTCAAGTTTCCAGGTGGAAAATCAGTAAAACACCCAAATCAGCGCAGCTCAAAAGCAAACTGTACACACACTCACACCAGCACAAACACATATACATACACATCAGTGCAAACACATACACAACAGCACAATCACATATTCAAGCATATCAGTACCAAAACACTCACTGACAAAAACACATATTCATATACATCAGTACAAACGCACACACCAGCAATCTCCCAAGCACAAGTGTACACACACACATACACCAGCATAAACACATACACAAACAAATCAGCATAAACAAACACACCAGCACAAACACAAAAGCGCAAGTTAACACATACACACGCGCGCACACACGCACTGTTCACGTAGCTCTTCAATGATGAACCTCGAACTGCATTTCTGGTAAATGACTGTGCCCTTAGAGATTGCTAATATTAGATCCAATCATAAGTGAATCAACTGTTACCTATTCATCTGTTTACCAATGGAACATTCAAAACAGGCATTTTTCTGAAGATTACACACCTTCCCCTGTCGCGATTGAATCACTGATTACTAAAACCCCACAAGTGAAGTCAAGTCAAGTGTGACTTATGGGGTTTTAGTAATAGGTGCTTCAATTGTTTTGGAATGTCAAACTCAGAATTTGCAAATTTGCGCAAAAGCTAGGCAATGTTTGCTCAAAGTAACATTTTCATGGGTTACAGAGGCCCTGGTTCACTGCATCTGTCCGCTGTACCAATGAACTGTGAAATAACTCCCAGGAGCTCAAGGCTCTGGACAGTCAAAGGAGTATACCAGGAAATGAGAAACGTCCATTACAGTTACACACTGTTACACATGAAAACATTCAGATAAGAGGTTTGGGAGAGCAAACCCAGGACAGTGCTTCTGCACTTTGAGCAGGAATGTACACTTTAAAGAGAGGTAGTTTTGCTTCTACTGTGCAGTTCACAGGGCATAGATCAATTTCTAAATGCCATCTTCTGAATGAATGAGCTTGAGGGTAGAAAATATTCCGCACTATAAAACCAGCCAGCTTGTGCTCTTTGATCTGGACTTTTCCATTCATGAATACGTTCTGATATGCATTAGTGTCAACTAAAAACCCATTTGAGATTGAATATGGTTGTATCAATCATTTGCCTACAGGCAGAAAAAAAATGGGTGGAATGACACTGCCACCTTGTGGGCAAACATTGGACATACACACCATTTCCAGTCAGCGCCACAGAGCTCAGCTCTTAGCAGTAAAATACCCTCCCTTCATTCGATTCAATTCAATTCAATTTATTTGTATAGCGCTTTTCACAGTGACTGTCACAAAGACACTTTACAGTGAGAGATTAAATAAATGAAAGGGCAGCGCCCAGCCTATTCCCCACAACAGCAAATGCAGCAAAAAAACTCCCAGTAGGGAGAAAAACCCTAAAACAGTGGTGAGAAAAAAATCATCCCTTAGTAAGGCGTAGGACTCTCCTTACAACCATTTAAACTCACAATATGGAGAGCAAAGAGTCATCTTAATGATAATGGGATTATAAACACTAAAAAGTGAAGGTTAGGAGAGACTTAGGCCCGTATTCAGAAACGACACTCACACTCACCCTCCACTCACCATTTAGTGAGTACAACTGAAATGTAACTGGAGTTTAAGAGAGAGATCGAACTACCGCTAACAGAGGGATCGGTCCCACTCCTCGCCAGTTGCTATTCACAAACGCCACTCGAGCATAACTGACAGTAGTGGGCACTTGGTACCAGAGTCGGTGCGTTGGCTGCTGCGAAGGGACGCTCAATCCTTACCCTTCAGTGCTGAATGACCTAAACATGTCGCAGTTTACTTTTCTTGATTAAAAAGTTTCTCAGCCTAATTGGTAAAAACGACAATGAAATTTATTTTTAATAGTGTTGTTATACATTGCTTCACAAAACTGAGGCGTTTCTTTCGCACATTAAATGACAACATAAATATCAGCATGTCTTCATAAATTCTGTGGTTGACTGGCTTGCAAAAGGTGCAGGACTTTTGTAAATAAATTGAAAACAGGGCACTAATTATCAGTGCTCATTCTAACTTAACAAGTAGAGCTGGCGACACCTGATAATCCTTAGGATTTTTGGAGTTCAAGTGAATAAAATTTTATTAAATGATTGAAAACAGGTCATGTCCAATCATTATTTTTAAGGGATGGTTTTAAGCTTCCCCTATTGCCAGTTCACTGCTGCTGGTGGGTACACAAATGCTAACCTCGAGTTCACCACAGTGCAGTTCGTAAGCACTGAAACCACGTGGTCAGTTAGTAAGTTACCGGCATCGTTATCATCATTAGAGTTAAAAATTGCGTAGTTGCGATTGCGTTGAGCACGCGGCTGTAAATGATCCAGAGTTTTAATGTTTGTAACCACCTGAAAGCCCTGACAACGAAATACCGGCGCAAGTTAGTGCGGCTCAAGGGAGGTGTTCCCTGCACTCAACCTTCTCTCAGAAAGAGCCGCTAATTTCAGTGTGAGGGAGGTCTCTGAAAGCGAATGAGTGTTAGGGCAACCTCTGACTCATTTAGTATAACCTAACACAAACTAAGTTTTAGTACTCACCCACACTCAATTAGTGTGAGTGTCGTTGCTGAATACGGGCCTTAGCGTGACACCAAAGCCCATGGAGCACAGTGAAATGTGACCACAGGTGGGCAAGTCATTTTTACCTGGAGCTCCTCTTTTAAGAGACATGTCTACCTGGAGTTCCTCATTTGAGAAACATTTACCTGGAGCTCCTTATTTGAGAGACATGTTCACCTGGAGCTCATTGTTTGAGATATACACGTATACCTTTAGCTACACTTTTGAGAGCAATAGTTACCCGGAGCTCCTCTACTGAGAGAAGTTTACCCGGAGCTCCTCATTTTAGAAATGTTTACCTGGAGCTCTTCATTTGAGAGATACGTTTACCTTTAGCTCCTCTTTTGAAAGAAATTTTTACCCAGAGCTCCTCGTTTGAGAGACATATTTACAGGGAGATTCTTGTTTGAGAGACACATGTAATGTGCATGCACTGAATTTACCTGGAGACATATTTACCGGGAGTTTCTTGTTTGAGAGACACATGCACTGTGCATGCACTTAATTTACCTGAGACATATTTACCGAGAGTTTCTTGTTTGAGAGACACATGCACTGTGCATGCACTGCATTTACCTGGAGCTCCTCGTTTGAGAGGCGCGTCTCAGGGCTGGTTTTCCCCTTCAGGACCATGAGGGTCCGGGGGCTGAACACCGAGGCAGCCGCTATCTTCCCATCAGTCTCCTCACTGTGGCTCACCCCTGCAGGAGGAAAGGGTATCTCATTAAACTGGACAATCGCCAACAAGCAGGTCTCTCAAAATACTGAAACTGCTTTATTTTCAGAGAAGTTAAAAGGGGTCCCTATTATGAAGAAAAAATAAATAAATCACATTATCACTTCTCGAGCCCAAACATTTTGGTATCAGGAGCGCCCATCACCCCAAAACTGAAAAAAGACAGCCTAGTCAGTTATTGTTTTTTTTTTTTTTTGGGCAGCCTTTTTCATAAAACATGGCATGTGGCATGGCATTAAGATTTGGCTCCCCTTCCAATGCCACATGCAGGCTTGAGAGAAATGTTCCGGCACTTATCAGATTATCTCAACCCACGGCTTATTTTTTTATGGTAACATCCCAGCTTCAATTGATAAGCCCACTATCCACTTTTTGTCTGACTGCCTCATACTACCGAAATAGATCAGTACAATGCAAGACTGGCAACAAAATTTACATTAGAGGGGACCCATTAAGGGGTGTCGCCCATCTATTTCCAAGGAGGATCTGTAGCTAGCAAGGTAGATAAGAGTTTCCAATTTCTGTTAAGAATCAACTGAATTTCAAATATAACCATAGTGAAATATGTATGGCTTGGTTGTTAATGTAGCTAGGTAAGTACCACTCTGAAATATACTTAGCCATCACGCACACATTACCTCTCTGTAATTCTTGTGCAGTTTATTAGCCTAGCTAGCAAGTAAATGGAGTGTGAATTTAGAAACCAAGGTACGAGACACATTGGTAAGAACATACAGAATTGGTGACCACTTTAATGGAAATGTTAGCTTATGGCTGCTATAACACTAACACTAGCTATGGATCATTCTTAATTTAGAGACTGAATGAGAAGTGAAGAAAACTATTATGGTGACTGCATGTCTTACTTCTGTCAATGCAACATCCATGCTTGCTTAGCCTGCAGACTTCCCCTTTCCATACTCATTGTGTAGGCTAGGTGGCAAGCAACTTATTCAATCATCTACATTTAGAGACTTGCCAGTAGCTGGGGGATGATGAGTCATTGTCGCTCTCTGTTGAAACAGTGACTCTACTCACTGGCAAATTGGATCAGAACTCATTCCACAGAGGGGACATCAACTAAGAACAACCAGTCTCTCAGAGAGGTAGAAATAGCAGTAAATTTCATAGAAAACATAGAATTTTAACTTTTTTCGCCTAAAAAGTTAGTAAATTTCCCTTTCGGAGATCTATGAATATTATAACTTGAAAAGAAATACAGCATAACAGATCCCCTTTTATGTTACTTCAATGAATTGTACTGAGAATAGAAAAATCTTTGTTAATAGAGTGGTTTTCTTTCCAGTAGAAAAATCGAGCATAGGTAAGGCAAAGTTAAAAAAAAAAAAAAAACCCCCCCAAAAAAAATGGCTTAGTTACAAGCAAGTAAGCAAACTGAAAGTTTTCACATTTCTACAATCATTGATTTACAAATAAGCACCATCCTAATAAATGAACTGAACTGCAGTTTTTTTTCCCCAAACAGGCCTTAAAGGAACAAAACCTTGCACAAGGAATTAAACCTGAATCATTTCTGTTTATGAGGGTGCAACAACAACAGGCTCAAAAGCACGATTTCCACTTGAGATCAGGTTTAACTCATCTTCCCGGCATTTAAAAAAAAAAATGTAGTTGTGTAACTTGGCTGGCAAGATGTTTGATCGATAAGCACTGTCACATGTGACTGCATATGCCACTTCCTGTTCCCCAGCCTCAGACGTGGCTGTTGCGCAAAAAATGGCTGTCATCACGGTCAGCCTCACAGTGAGCCATGATTCATTCTCCTTCAAAGGGACAGAGGTGCAACCCATTCCAGAGCAGTTTGTTTCCTCTCCCAACAAAACAGATTTATGACTTTGACAGCCCTGACAGAATGAAAGATTCATTTTACCAAAATGATTAATTTTACCAAATGTACAATGTCTCCCCAAAATCTGACATTTGTCATTATGACTGAACAGTAAAAGTTGCCCGTAATGTTCAAACTTTGTACTTCCAGTGGAAAATAATCTACTTCTGAGCACAACTGCACACATCTAAGAAGCATAGAAATCTCATGTTTCAAAAATTCTATTAGCGTTACCTTCTTATTATTGCAGAATCTGTGAGATACTTTGACAGCTATTTTTGCCCTCCGTAAAGATGCAGACTCAAACCATAATATTTCCCTCAATGCTTGTCAGAGAATACTTTCCAACAATGTCATCCAAATAATGCTTGCTGACTCTGAGACCACCACAGGCTCTCTGGGGAGCAGATACATACAGACCTACAGTATTATGCAAACATTCATAGGCAAATACAAAACCCAAAACGAGTGAAGTTGGCACGTTATGTAAATCGTAGATAAAAGCAGGATACAATGATTTGCAAATCCTTTTCAACTTATATTCAATTGAATACACTGCAAAGACAAGATGTTCAATGTTCAAACTGAGAAACTTTATATTTTTTTTGTAAATAATCATTAACTTAGAATTTAAAGGCAGCAACACATTGCAAAAAAGTTGGCACAGGGGCCTTTTTACCACTGTGTTACTTCGCCTTTCCTTTTAACAACACTCAGTAAACGTTTGGGAACTGAGGAGACCAATTTTTGAAACTCTTTCCCATTCCTGCTTGATGTACTGCTCAAGTTGTTCAACAGTCCGGGGTCTCCGTTGTCGTATTTTACGCTTCATAATGCGCCACACATTTTCAATGGGAGACAGGTCTGGACTACAGGCAGGCCAGTCTAGTACCCACACTCCTTTACTACGGAGCCATGCTGTTGTGACATGTGCAGAATGTGGCTTGGAATTGTCTTGCTGAAAAAAGCAGGGGCTTCCATGAAAAAGACTTTGCTTGGATGGCAACATATGTTGCTCCGAAACCTGCATGTTCCTTTCAGCATTAATGGTGCCTTCACATATGTGTAAGTTGCCCATGCCTTGGTCAATAATACACCACCATACCATCACAGATGCTGGCTTTTGAACTTTGCGCCTATAACAGTCCAAACGGTTCTTTTCCTCTTTGGTCCGGAGGACACGACGTCCACAGTTTCCAAAAACAATTTGAAATGTGGACTCGTCAGACCACAGAACACTTTTCCACTTTGCGTCAGTCCATCTTAGATGAGCTTGGGCCCAGCGAAGCCGGCGGCGTTTCTGGGTGCTGTTGATAAATGGCTTTCGCTTTGCATTGTAGAGTTGCACTTGCAGATGTAGGCGACGAACTGTAGTTACTGACGGTGGTTTTCTGAAATGTTCCTGAGCCCATGGTGATGTCCTTATACACACTGATGTCGGTTTCTGAGGCAGTACCGCCTGAGGGGTCGAAGGTCACGGGCATTCAATGTTGGTTTTCGGCCTTCTTGCCTACGTGCTGTGATTTCTCCAGATTCTCTGTACCTTTTGACAATATTATGGACCGCAGATGATGAAATCCCTAAATTTCTTGCAATAGTGCGTTGAGGAATGTTGTTTTTAATCTGTTCGACAATCAGCTCACGCATTTGTTCACCAAGTGGTGACCCTCGCCCCATCCTTGTTTGTGAATGACTGAGCATTTCAGGGAAACTGCTTTTATACCCAATCATGGTACCCACTGTAATGTGAATATAGGCCACTAGATGGCAGTATTTACCTTTTTTTTGTTAAGCTCAGACTGGAGTCATGTTTAGACATGTCCTGGACATGTCTGGGGCAAGTCTCAGAAAGTTAAAAAAAAGAGGTCTAAATGTGGGTGGGGTCTGCAAAAGAGTATATAAGGAAAAGAATTGAGACAGTAAAGTAGTAGGAGAAATTGCAAGAAGATGACCAGACCTGCCACTCTGTTCAAGACCTGTGACGTTTCTTTTGTGGATTTCTTTGCCTGTGTTTGAGCATTTTCTTCATCCAGGACATCACCAAGCCACCCCACCAAAAAGGGACTGTAATTATTTCTGTTTTTTTCTTATTTATCAATCTTGGTCTTTAGTTGTAGGTTGTTATTAGTCTTTGTCTTTGTTAAAAATTAAATGTGTTTTAGTTGTTAAAACTGTGTTTGTCATCCCTTGCTGTTGCTGTTGTGTTATAAATGTAATAACAAATTGGGGCCATAACAAATTGGGGGCTCAAGGTCCGGGATAGACCATTGTGTGAGTAATTTATTGAAAATCTAACATTCCAAATTGTGAAATTGCTTTTGTGAATTTTCCTATATATATATTGACAACAGCAATGGATGATTTCTTGGCATCACCAACCGTAGGGGTTTTGAAGTCTTTTAAAAAGACAGAACTGCTAGATTTGCAGACAGTTGGAGCTGACAGAGGTAAAACCAGCCATGCGAAAAGCAAGACTGGCTAGAGAGATAGTTGAATATTACATTGATGAAAATGTGTTTGCACCAGGAGATCTGGAACAGTTTCCAGTGGAAAATCCAAATATAGAAATGGAACTTAAATTAAAAATGCTAGAGATTGAAAGGGAGGAAAGAGAAAAAGAAAGGGAGGAAAAAGAAAAACAAAGAGAATTTGAGAGGGAAGAAAAAGAAAAACAAAGGCAGTTTGAGTTAGAAAAATTAGCAAGAGAAGAAAAACAAAGAGAATTTGAGAGAGAGAAAGAGGAAAGAGCAGAAAGAGAGTGACTTTGGTTGTGCTACTGTCACCTATCTTGGCTACGTCATAGGCCAGGGTAAGGTGGCACCCATAAATGCTAAAGTCCAAGCCATCATGGACTTTCCAGTTCCTGACAACAAAAAAGCTTTGCGCCGCTTCCTTGGAATGATCAGGTACTACCGCAAGTTCTGCAAGAACTTTGCTGAGATTGCTCTTAGTCTAACTAACCAACTGAAGAAAGGCGTAAAGTTCACCTGGGATGATGCATGCCAGAGAGCCTTCGATCACCTGAAGTCTCTGCTGTGTCACTTCCCCGTGCTCAAATCTCCTGACTTCAACAAACCGTTCTCCATCGCGGTCGATGCTAGCGACCAAGCTTGTGGATCTGTGCTCCTACAGAGAAGTGACTCTGATGACATTGAGCATCCCGTGGCATACTTCTCCAGGAAGTTCAATCGCCACCAAAGGAACTATTCCACAATAGAGAAGGAACTGTTGGCTCTGGTCCTTTCTTTACAACACTTTGAGGTTTATGTTTGTACAGGACAAAAGCCAATGATTGTGTACACTGACCACAATCCGTTAATGTTTTTGAGTAAGATGAAAAACAAGAATCGGAGATTGTTGAATTTGAGTTTGATTTTACAGGAGTTTGACTTGGAAATTAAGAATGTGAAGGGTACAGACAATGTAATTGCTGATTGCTTATCCCGTGTTTGAATGTGTATATATATATATATCATGTGTTTGAATATTGTATGATATGTATATATAGACAAGTGTTCACTTAACCATTTTGTATTGAAAAGAAAAATTTTGCCTTTATGAGTCAAAATTTTTCCCTTTTGGAATGGAGGTGTAATGTGAATATAGGCCACTAGATGGCAGTATTTACCTTTTTTTTGTTAAGCTCAGACTGGAGTCGTGTTTAGACATGTCCTGGACATGTCTGGGGCAAGTCTCAGAAAGTTTAAAAAAAGAGGTCTAAATGTGGGTGGGGTCTGCAAAAGAGTATATAAGGAAAAGAATTGAGACAGTAAAGTAGTAGGAGAAATTGCAAGAAGATGACCAGACCTGCCATTCTGTTCAAGACCTGTGACGTTTCTTTTGTGGATTTCTTTGCCTGTGTTTGAGCATTTTCTTCATCCAGGACATCACCAAGCCACCCCACCAAAAAGGGACTGTAATTATTTCTGTTTTTTTCTTATTTATCAATCTTGGTCTTTAGTTGTAGGTTGTTATTAGTCTTTGTCTTTGTTAAAAATTAAATGTGTTTTAGTTGTTAAAACTGTGTTTGTCATCCCTTGCTGTTGCTGTTGTGTTATAAATGTAATAACAAATTGGGGCCATAACACCACCTGTTCCCAATTAGCCCATTCACCTGTGGGATGTTCCAAATAAGTGTTTGATGAGCATTCCTCAACTCTCTCAGTCTTTTTTGCCACTTGTGCCAGCTTTTTTGAAAAATGTTGCTGCCATCAAATTCCAAATGAGCTACTATTTGCAAAAAATTACAAAGTTTACCTGTTCGAACATTAAGTAACTTGTCTTTGCAGTGTATTCAGTTGAATATAGGTTGAAAAGGATTTGCAAATCATTGTTTTCTGTTTTTATTTACGATTTACACAACGTGCCAACTTCACTGGTTTTGTACTTTGATAGTACCCTATGGGTACAGCATTATATTAGCCTTACGTTAAGGGTAATGGTGTAGGACTCATTAGCAGGATTGAAATTTTTTTTGTGTTGTCTACTTTCGATAATAATCCCACTTTAAACATAATCCATGGAATAAAGACTGTTCCAGTCTATACTTTATAAGCCCCCCCTGGCGGTCCTGCAGAGCAATACCATTTCATGGTCAGGCAGTTAGTTTCCTCTCTATATCAGAGCTGAGCATTTAGGCTGGCCTCTGGTTTTCATGTCACATTCAGGCCATAAATCCCTCATTATCTCAAGCCATTTTCATTTCAATTCTCTTGAAAAGTGCTGGAATAACAGCAAAACACTGTTTTTTGTGTAGCTAATTGATCTGTTGTGTTCTAATATACAGCGAGCGCCAAAACTCATTGGACAGTGACACATTTTTACTTTGTTTTGTACTCTAACACTTTAAGTTTGAAAAGATTCAGTGACAATGAAGTTGAAGTGTAGACTGTCAAACTTAATCTGAGTGTGTTTTCAACCATAAAGGACGAACCATTTAGAGATGACAGCACCTTTTGTACACAGTCTCACCCATTTTCAGACACACAAAATGATATTGGGCAGTTATTTGGTCACATATTGTTTGCCTGCACTGTCTGTGCGCACGCGCGTGTGCGTGTGTGTGTGTGTTTGTATTTTTCACTGAATACCTGTTACACATTTTGCCTGTAACGCATATAGTACATACATACACACACTGTATATCTGACTGTGTGAATTTCAGTGTGTGTGTGTATAGGGTACACAGACCTAAAAATCAGCCAAGCCCAAAAATGGCCCTTTTAATGGTGTAAACAAGAGATCACTGGTCAGGAAATTAGCTAGAATTGAACAAATGCACTCCTAAGGCAGACAGTACAACCATTTTCTCAGTTGAACTGTCTGGGGAAAAAGCTGGAAACTGCTTCACAGAGAAAAGTCCATTAATGCATTGGATAAATGGAGAATATTGCAGAAAGGCTTGCTTCCTGAAATCGAAAAGTTGTTTTCTATAGAGGAAATATCAAGATATTATTTTTTCCTCATTCTTCTTTCTCTCAAAAGTTCATTCTCTCCACAAGTTTACCAACATGGCTTAAAAAAATCAAGGGGAAAAGCTATCCTATATTAACTTACTTCATCTTCTTATACAATTCTTGGTCATTTTCAGACCAAAGATTTGTTGTTAAGAGTAAAATCTCCATATTTTGCCATTGTGGGGCTGGCAGGGGCACTTAAGGAGGAGACAGCACCTCAGCAAAGTACATTTCAGCGGAAAGTAGAATTATTCAAGTGCCTAAAATGCATAGTTTTATAAATTTTTATTTGGAAATCATCCAGTGCGACAAATTTTTTTAATCAGAAAGTCTTCAAATCGGCGTCAATACCAGGGGGCAGACATTTTTATTGGGGAAATCTAAGGTTGCGCTCAGAATGCACACTTGTCCACTCACTCACTCACTCCCTACATTGTTTTCAATGTAGAACATTCACTACATAGTGCCCTATATAGTGGGTGAGTGTGCCTTTCAAATGCATTATCCAATGAAACGCCAGTGCCATGGTGCTTGTGCATCAGTTGTCTTACGTGACATCAGTTGTTCTCTTTCCTTTTATCCAGGCCATAGAGTAGTTCAAAGGGCCTTCAGTAAGCTCTCCCTTCACAGCTGCCCGCGAGCTGTTTTTTAAGCTGGCCTGATTAACAATCAAACAATTTATCGACTGAGCAACCAAGACCAATACATAACCTATAATTATAAATGGTAATGAAACGTGAATTCCCATTGCCTACATTTATATAATTGATATAACATTGTAAATCCAAAACTTTTTCTGACTTTACGGCATTTATATTCGCTGTCCATGGGATTGTCACACAGCTGTGCAACCTTACAGCGCCCTTTAGCTGTGACAACATTCAGAATAAAGAACGAATTTCCGCAGCCACGCAAACTAATTTCCGCAAATCTATGCCACTTAACAAACGATGAAATTATGAAGGCATATTGATATTTTACGTCATCATTTACGCGCAGAAGATGCCTCCTATTTTTGTGGTGCAATGCGTAATTATGCTATCAAAAGAAAATTAGACAGTCGTCGGTTTGTACCAATTAGTCTGAGCAACTGTGGCTAATCGGAAGGTGAAAACTGCGAGAGGTTGAGGTTATTAAGCATTTTTAAAGGTGAGGTTTCCGAAGATCAAATTCAAATTGAGAAGATTCCCCAAGTAAAAATGTCTGCCCCCTGGTACTGAAGCCAATTTGAAGACTTGCTGGTTAAGAAATGCATGGCACTGGATCATTACCAAATTAAAATTTATAAAACTATGCGTTCTAGACACCTCAAGTGTTCTACTTTCCTCTCTAATATTCTTTGCTGAGGTGTTGTCTCCTCCTTTATCATTGGGCTGCTAGATTAGAAACCAAAGACTTGCTGGGTCACGCCCCCAGCGAGGCTTGAGTTTCTGACTTGATCTGGGAAAATTAAGTTGGAAAAAACTCTGCCATTGGGCCCTTAAGCAAAGCCCTAAATCCCAAAACTGCTCCCTGTGTCTCAATCCTTCTTCAGTTGCACCTGATCCATTTCTTCCAGGGTATGCTTCAAAAAGAGAACCATTTCTCAATGGAACGTCCTGTAGTCAAATAATGATTTAAAAAACCGCAATTAGGAGCTTGGCTCATTTTTATGCCCATGACTGTTGCAGAGAGTGTGGGAAATTGCGAGACAGTGCAAAAGTGCACGATTGTGCAGAAGTGTACAGGAGTGCATAGGAGTGTGCAGAAGAGAGCAGGAATGCAAGGAGTGTGCAGGAAAGTGCAGGAGTGTGCAATTGTACAGGAATGTACAGAGGATAGCAGGTGTGCACAGGGGAGCACAGGAGATTGCAATAGCGTAAAGAAAATTGCAGGAGTGCACAGGAGCGTACAAGAGACTGCATCAGTGCACAGGAGTGTACAGGAGACCGCAGAATTGACCTATGGCTAAGCCCCGCCCCCTCCACTGACTCGGACAAACAATCAACATTTTAGAACAGGCGCTAATGGCAGGCATCACAGTCAGTTATTTTTCAAGATGCTATTGATGATTTTTAGCGATGGAAGGCTCAAATATTATCAAGAAGTTAGCAAAAAGGGTTACACTATGCATTGGAGGGATACATTAATGAATTTAGATTGGAGAAGGTCATTGAAAAGTTAAAATTAGAAGCAAAGATTTTAAGGTCTCAGTGCAAACGCGATCAATCGCATCTTGTTCCAGTCACCCTCTCACACAACAATATAGAGGATCAGCACTGTTTGTGCACTGAAGGGTAATAAATTTAATTGATGTATTATTATTGCTACCGAATTTAAGAAACCTAACCTGATCTGACTGAACTCCTAAGTAAACAAGGTGACAAGGTGAACAACACAGCCAGGAGCTTACATTAAGCCAACGTCCGTCCGCACTGAAGTTAGCCATAGAGTTTACTAACTTTAGCTAACGTTAGCTAACGTAGTGATGCAAAAGATAACTTTACATTAATCTCCAGCGAAGTGACAAGATGTCACCTTAAACACGATGTTGGCTTAGTTTGGAACAAATGTAGACATCCTTGTTGACCTTTGTTAGCTAAGTTAAGCTGATAGGGGGGTTTTCCACAAAGCTTTATCCAGAGGAGAAACTTCTCTCGGTTATGACGTGGCTTTGGGAAAGGTATAAAATAGAGCCCATCGCCCAGCCTGTCGGGATACCTCATATCGGACTTACAAGCACAGTGTTTGACCATTTTTTTTAACTTGGATAAATTTTAAAACCCCATAAAAGGGAACGATTTGGAGTTTCCATAATGCATTTCAATGGACGTTCAGGCTCAGAATGTCCGAGTATATGGGGAGAGAATATACACTGTGATTGGCTCATGGCAAGTGAGAGAGGGGCTTAGCCATAGGTCAATTTTTAAGGCGTGTGTAGGATTGTACAGGAGAGTACAGGAGAGTGCAGGATTATACAGGAGAGGGCAGAATTGTACAGGAGTGTGGAGAATTGTACAGGAGTGTGCAGGATTGTACAGGAGAGTACAGGAGAGCGCAGGATTATACAGGAGTGAGCAGGATTGTACAGGAGAGTACAGGGGAGCGCAGGATTATACACGAGTGTGCAGGATTGTACAGGAGAGTACAGGGGAGCGCAGGATTATACAGGAGTGTGCAGGATTGTACAGGAGAGGGCAGAATTGTACAGGAGTGTGCAGGATTGTACAGGAGAGCGCAGGATTATACAGGAGTGCGCAGGATTGTACAGGAGAGTACAAGAGAGCGCAGGATTATACAGGAGTGTGCAGGATTGTACAGGAGAGGGCAGAATTGTACAGGAGTGTGCAGGTTGTACAGGAGTGTACAAAATTGTATAGCAGTGTACATGAGTGTACATGAGATTGCAGGAGTGAACAGAAGTGTACAGTAAAGTGAAGAATTGTACAGGAGTGTACAACAGCGCAGGACTGTAAAGGAGAGTACAGGAGATTGCAGGAGTGTACAGGAGAGCGAAGGATTGTCCTGGAGTGTACAGGATTATACAGAAGAGAGCAGAATTGTTCAGGATTGTGCAGGAGTAAACAGCGATGTGCAGGATTGTACAGGAGTGTGCAAGATTGCTCAGGAGAGTACAGGAGAGCGAAAGATTGTCCTGGAGCCTAAAGGATTATACAGGAGTATGCAGGAGTGAACAGGAGAGTGCAGGAGTGCAAAGGAGGGTAAAGGAGATTCCAGGAGAGCACAGGAGTGCGCAGAGTTATAGAGGATACACAAGTGTACAGCTGAGTGCAGGGGTCCATAGTAATGTGTTTATCCTGCATCTGCAGCGTACCCTCCTCCTCCTCGGCAGCCTGCTCCTCCCTCTCTGTGGCTCTCAGGTACAGCTCCAGCAGCTCTTTAGACTGCCGCTCCTCCTCACGCCGGTCCAGCACAGCCTGAAGCGTGCTCTGCAGTGTCCGTGCCTTGCTCTCCCCGAACCCCAGCGCCCCGGCCAGCTCCGCACATGGTGCATCCACCAGACTCTGCAGCACACAGTCACATCATTCGCACATCACCCCACTGAGCAGCAGGCCCAGAGACCAAGGATCATCACCCCTGAAGCCCACTAAAACTCCAGTGGTTACCAGTGGCACTGCAATGGAAAATTTCCACACTGAGGTGCATTCAAATCTATGAGCTTACTGATTTGAAATGACACAATTTAGTGTGGAACAAATAGTGTTCTTATAGAGTATCATGCAGAGGTATTAGGCACATTCAAAACAATTTCTTGAGGCCAGAATGCCCACAGAAATCAAGTGAAGAAAGGTTTCAGATTTTTGAAAAATGCACTATGAAGATCGATGACCTCTTAAAAATAAAATCAAATCAATATTTAGTGTGACTACCCTTTGCCTAAAATTTAGAAAAATTAGAAATAGAATGCCTTTTATTGTCATTACATAAACAATGTACAAAACCCAAAACCAGTGAAGTTGGCACGTTATGTCAATCGTAGATAAAAACAGAATACAATGATTTGCAAATCCTTTTCAAGTTACATTCAATTGAATACGCTGCAAAGACAAGATGTTTAATGTTCAAACTGAGAAACTATTTTTTTTTGCAAATAATCATTAACTTAAAATTTAAAGGCAGCAACACATTGCAAAAAAGTTGGCACAGGGGCCTTTTTACCACTGCGTTACATCGCCTTTCCTTTTAACGACACTCAGTAAACGTTTGGGAACTGAGGAGACCAATTTTTGAAGCTTTTCAGGTGGAACTCTTTCCCATTCTTTCCTGATGTATGGCTTAAGTTGCTCAAAAATCTGGGGTCTCCGTTGTCGTATTTTACGCTTCATAATGCGCCACACATTTTCAATGGGAGACAGGTCTGGACTACAGGCAGGCCAGTCTAGTACCCGCACTCTTTTACTACGGAGCCATGCTGTTGTAACACGTGCAGAATTTGGCTTGGCATTGTCTTGCTGAAATAAGCAGGGGTGTCCATGAAAAAGACGTTGCTTGGATGGCAACATATGTTGCTCCAAAACCTGTATGTACCTTTCAGCATTAATGGTGCCTTCACATATGTGCAAGTTGCCCATGCCTTGGTCAATAATACACCCCCATACCATCACAGATGCTGGCTTTTGAACTTTGCGCCTTTAACAGTCCGGATGGTTCTTTTCCTCTTTGGTCCGGGGGACACGATGTCCACAGTTTCCAAAAACAATTTGAAATATGGACTCATCAGACCACAGAACACTTTTCCAATTTGCATCAGTCCATCTTAGATGAGCTTGGGCCCAGCGAAGCCAGCGGCGTTTCTGGGTGCTGTTGATAAATGGCTTTCGCTTTGCATTGAAGAGTTTTAACTTGCACTTGCAGATGTAGCGACGAACTGTAGTTACTGACAGTGGTTTTCTGAAGTGTTCCTGAGCCCATGTGGTGACGTCCTTTACACACTGATGTCGGTTTTTGATGCAGTACCGCCTGAGAGATCGAAGGTCACAGGGATTCAATGTTGGTTTTCGGCCTTGTCGCTTACGTGCAGTGATTTCTCCAGATTCTCTGAACCTTTTGACGATATTACGGACCGTAGATGATGAAATCCCAAAATTTCTTGCAATAGCTCATTGAGGAATGTTGTTTTTAAACTGTTCGACAATCAGCTCACGCATTTGTTCACTAAGTGGTGACCCTCGCCCCATCCTTGTTTGTGAATGACTGAGCATTTCAGGGAAGCTGCTTTTATACCCAATCATGGCACCCACCTGTTCCCAATTAGCCCGTTCACCTGTGGGATGTTCCAAATAAGTGTTTGATGAGCATTCCTCAACTCTCTCAGTCTTTTTTGCCACTTGTGCCAGCTTTTTTGAAACATGTTGCAGGCATCAAATTCCAAATGAGGTAATATTTGCAAAAAATTACAAAGTTTACCTGTTCAAACATTAAGTAACTTGTCTTTGCAGTATATTCAATTGAAATAGGTTGAAAAGGATTTGCAAATCAATGTATTCTGTTTTTATTTACGATTTACACAACGTGCCAACTTCACTGTTTTTGGGTTTTGTACAACGAGATAGGAGAGCTGCTCCTTTCATAGTGCTATACATACAAATAATACAAAAATATACAGTCTTAAATCACACAAAATATACTCTTTAAATATTGCACAGTAGATGAATATTTAAGAACCAATTTTTCTAAGGATAGGACAATATCAGACACATTGGATTGTTGACCCCCTGGATTTGCCTGAAATTTTTTTTGTGAGATGGTTATGGTACACAAACTTCAAAACCCAAACCGTTCCATGGTTCACCTCTTATAACCAAAGTTACAGCGCCCCCTATTTTGGACCCCCTGGGGCAGTAATAAAAATGTGAAAATGGACATCCAGAAAACATCTAGCTTAGATGTGGAGCCTGCCACCTCCTTTGAGCAAATGAGCCAAAACATCCATGCAACGTTGACTTATTGGTGCATTTGCACTCTGTGACCTCAAAGTGCACCCATGTGACTCCTGAAGTCTCAAACAGCATGGAGGCAAAATTTAAGCTACAGCTACTTTAGAAAACCTAAGGAACTGTTTTTAATAAAGGAGTTGATTTTGTTTGGGGCTCAACAGTAAGCTACTTGTCTATCGGTAGGCCTTATGGTGCCCTAGTGTTTGAACAGTGACTGCCACCAAGTGCAATTTTGTTTTTTGTTACTAAAAGTTCATAACAGGAGATTCCAGTAATTTTCTTGTTTTGTTTCAACATTTAGGTCTATGCCTTTCAAATGCAGTAACTTGTTCATGAATTCACCCTCAAAGTTTTGAGAAATCAGGTCCTGAAAAGACCTCTTTTTACCCTTTTCTGAGTCGGGACCCTTTTGGACACCTTTTTCTCCCAAATTTGAGGATGTCCCACTGAAATTACAGTACAAACCTATCAGACACCTGCAATAAAATTTGTGGGATACCCTCAAAGTTTCAAAATAATGGCAGGCCATTTTCAACCCGGAGCGTTTTGAGCTCCCCCAATTAGCCAGCTTTGAAGGTGTCCCAGTAAAATAACAGTATTATTGTATTGTACCCTCCACGTAGTCTCCATATCAAGAGACTACGAACTGGGACACCCTCAAAGTTATGAATTAGAGGGGTGGGAACTTGTAACCTTTTTGTTACTGCCCCAGGGGGTCCAAAATAGGGGGCGCTGGAACTTTGGTTATTAGAGGTCAATCATGGAACGGTTTGGGTTTTGAAGTCTGGGTACCATAACCATCCCACAAAAAAAATTTCAGCCAAATCCAGGGGGGGTCAACAATCCGGGCTGTCTGAACCTTAGAAAAATTGGTTCTTTAATATATTGCACACTGAGTGAGCAGGAAGTGCGTAATGTTGAGGGGTTGGATGGTGAATCAGTGCAAATGTGAGTTTAGAGTAGTTATGGCTCTGGGGAAGAAACTGTTTCTCTGTCAGTTTTTGCTTTGATACACCTGTTGTGCCTGCCAGAGGGCAATAGGTCAAACAGTTGAAAACCAGGGTGTGAGTCGTCCTTGATGATGTTTCGTGCTCTGCTGAGGCATCGAGAGGTGTAAATGTCCATCAGGGAGGAAAGAGGGCAGCCAATAATCTGTGCTGCTTTGATTACCCTCTAAAGCCTCCTCCTATCTGCCTCAGTGCAGCTTCAGTACCATACTGCAATACGGTATGTCAGCAAGCTCTCAATGGACGAGCAATAGAAAGTCAGCAGCAGTTTTGTGTCCAGGTTGTTCTTCCTGAGGACCCTCAGGAAGTGCAGTCTCTGCTGAGCCTTCTTGATGAGAACTGTGATTATTTGTCCAGGAGAGGTCAGCGGAAATGAGGAACACTGTCCTGCAGTTTTAGAGTTTCATAAGATAATTATCTGTTCGGTTGTTCCAAGCATATTGAAGAACTTGCCACAGTGCACTCTCTCGTGTCCCTCTCTCCAGGTAGTCGCAGACAGCCTTGAAAATTTTGAGATCAGGGCTTTTTCATGGCCAAGTTGTCTGTATCAACTGTCTTTAGCAAAATACAAACATTTACTTAATTTTTTTTTTTTTAATTAATGCTTTGTGTCTCAAATTAGTTTTTATCTACAGAAATATCAATGAGGAAAACGAGAAATACACATCAAAGGCCAGAATTGGATTTTAAAAATCTTGGGTGCCTAAAATGTTTGCAGAGTACTGTGCAGTCAGGAAAGCACTTTTGGCTTTCTCATCATGGATATTCAGCTGACATATCCTGCAACTACAATTGGCAGCACCTCTCTGTCTGTCTTTCCAGGGTTGCAAGGCACACCATTGCCCTGTTAACCTCCAAACTTTTGCAAAATATTGCGCTGGGGTCTGGCATAAGTTTGCTCATTCCAAAAATCTTGAATTTACCATGATTAAAATGTCATTAATTCTCAAAAATTTAAATTGGGTAACCAAACTGTTCTGCAAATTCTGATATCCAGGGAGGATGCATTTACAGGAAGTTAAGGAAAGCATAGCAGGCTAACACACTGTAGGCTGTGATAAATGCGAGTACCTGCTCTGTGCAGAATGCCGTCTTCGCAAGGTTCATAAGAAGGCCCATGAGCCAATCAGCAGCACTAGGGCTATTGTGGCTACACTGGGTCTGGAACCAAAGTTCTAAGTTTCAGATCCCAAGCACCTTAGCCACTAAGCTACAACCACTAGGCTGTTGCCAGAAGTAGTGAAACCCAGAGATTGTGGTGCAGCATTGTGAGAGTGGCGGTACCTGTAGTTCAGCCTCAGAGAACAGTATAATGGATGCCAGATCTTGCTTTAACTTGTCGGCCAGATTGTGCCAGTCATCCACACTGCTGAAAGCACTGTCCAGCTCGTCTCCCTCCAGCACCCGAGACTCTCTGGTCAGCCAGGCCGTTCCGCCGTCAACTGGGGGAAGCCACAGAGCCCGTGAGAATAACGCATTCATTGCAAAAACGATGCTTGAAGAAGAATGTTCACATACATACTGCTTTAAAGAGCCAAGTACAGGGATCGGCATCTCCAAGCAGGATTTCAAAATTATAAAACCTAGAATCCTCTCAAACTGAAGCATCGACTTACTCAAGAATCTTGTTCTGTGATACAGGCCTCGAGGTAACTGAATAAACTCTGTTTATACAAGGATTCAGCCTTTATCAACTGTGGCCACCAGAACATTTACAGGTAGGGCTATGTGACCAGAAGACGGGTCAAAGTACATTATAGGCACAATGTAGGAACAAACAGCAGAGTTTGAGTGCTGCCATCAGTAAACATCTCCACCACGTCACCTTCTTTTAGCAGAGGCAGTTTTGAATCATTACAGTGTTTAGGCTTAGATGGCTGAGTGATGCACTAAACTGGGGCAGAGCTCAACTAACTTTCCAACTTTCAAAAAATCCAGCAAAATTTTTCTAATTTCGCTACACCGCACCCGACTTAAGACACACACACACACGCACGCAGACACACACACACACACACATACAGCACAGACAAGCGAGAGGATGTTTCATATTTATAAATGCCTCGGGAGGTATACATAATTCATAGCATCTCAGGATGGTGCTCCTCTTGATTAGGTTGTCACTCAAGAAAATTTCAAAGTCAAAAAGAAAATTTAATTCACACCTCAACCCCCCCGCAACAACCAAATGATTCCTCATCCGCACTTTGATGTGATTATTATGTTTTTTTGCATTGCTTTGTTGATGTCTGCTGAACGCAAACAAGGCCGCATGATGATACAGACACTCAAATTACATTTATGGAAATTATTTCACTACATACAATGAGAGGGGCTTTTGTGCATCAGCAATGACTTAATGACTTTGTCTTCAGACCAGAGTGACACTGGGAATTCTGGGCTCGAAGCAATTACTGTCGATCAGTGTAAAATAAAATCTGTTTCGGGCAGCCCTTGCGGTTTGAGCCCTGAGCAATGGACCTGTGGACGATGTGAGGCTAACGTGTGCTGTTGTAAGGCACAGCTGTCAATCCCTAAATCCAGTTACTGAAATAAAACATACATCATTATAAAGGGAACGAAAAGATGTGGTTCTTAATCAGGTGGACATAGGGATCAGTGCTGTACATTATTTATTGCTCTGGCTTAATTCGCTGCTGTAGAGAGACGGTGGCACAAGGCACCATAGCATTACGTACCTCGGCCTCTGCACTCAATGTGCTCCTCAAATTTGCCAGAATAACATTTGCATTATTATACTTCCTGTCACTGATTAATTTGGATAAAATACAGTCATTCTCTACAATAACAGGGTTTAATTAAATAGCTTCTCTTTTCGGGGTGTCCCTATGTTGACCCTATAGAATGGTCTCGAAAGGTCCTGATAATCGCCGTTAATATTTGAAATTGGAAACACACGGTCCAAAAAGATGAAGAAAAAAATGAAACGGACAACATTTCAAAACAACTGTGTGCACTCCAACACAGTGTAATCAATCACCAGCCATGACTATAATACTGTCCATCCATCAGGAACAATGACAATTTTTGGCATCTTTGGGCTCCGTCGCTGGGACAGAGTGAAATACAGTACTGTGAAAAGGTTTGTCTCCCTTTCGATTTCTTCCACATTTGCACATTTGGCACACTTACATGCTTCAGATCATCCAACTAATTTTAATATTACACCATGATAACGCCAGTAAACACTCCAATTTTTAAACAATGATTTTGTTTATTGATGGAAAATGCTATCTAATCTTACCTAACTCTATGCGATAAAGTAAAGTTGATTATATAACTAAATCAACCAAGTCAATAAATGTAATCAATTCTTGGATTAATTTCACTAGACACACCCAGACATGATCACTGCAAGCCCTGTTGAATCAAAACATCACTTAAATACAACCTTAAATAGAATGTTGCCTGGCAACATTAAGTAGGCAGAAAGCAGTATATGATTCTGCAGTCTACAGAAATTCAAGAAATGAGAAACAAAGTTGTTGACATCCATCCATCTGGAAAGGGATACAAAGCCATTTCTAAGGCTCTGAGACTACAGTGATCCATACGGAAAGCCACTACAAATAAAGAAAACTTGGAACACTACATATCCTCCCCAGTAGTGGCTGACCAACTAAATGTCTTCCAATAGCTCACCAGCAACTCATCCAGGAAGCCACGGAAGTCTCAGACTAACATCTAAAGAACTGCAGGTCTCACTTGCCTCATTTAAGGTCAGTGTTCATGATACCACAATAGGAAAGAGACTGGGCAAAAATCACATCCATGGGAGAGCTACAAGTCAAAAACCACTGCTGACCAAAAAGCGCACAAAGACTTAGCTCACATTTGCCAAAAAAGATCTTGATAACCCCACAGACTTCTGGGATATTATTCTGTGGACTTAGGAGTCAAAAGCAGAATTTTCAGAAGACATGGGTCTTGTTACACCTGGCATAAACATAAGACGGCATTCCGCAATAAGTGCATCATATCAGAAATTCAAACATGATGGTGGCAGGGTGATGGTCTGGGGCTGCTTTGCAACCTCAGGGCCAGAGCAACTTGCCATAATTGATGAAACCATGAATTCTGCTCTCAACCACAAAATCCTACAGTAGAATGCATGGCCATTAGCTTGTGACCTAAAGCTCAAGTGCAGTTTTGGAATGCAGCAGGACAATGATCTGAAGCACACAAGCAAGTCCACCTCTGAATGACTGGAAGGAAACATAATGAAGGTCTTGGAAAAGTCCTGACTTGAATCGGATTGAGATGCTGTGGGAGGACTTAAAACAGGCAGCATGGCCTAGCAATTCCTCCAATGTGGTTAAATTAAAACATTTCCGCAAAGAACAATTGGCCAAAATTCCTCAACAGCCATGTTAAGAGCCATTCCATGAGAAAATGGCACTTTTTGAAGAAGTTGAAGACTTGACTCCCCTAGAACTGAACTAACTCAGGTAGTTATGGGTGTCAGACGGAAAAAGCCAAATATTTTTTTGGTCCATATCCGACTTTGCCTGCCGGTGGCGCCACCTGGAAGCCACTAAAGTGGCTCAGTTTTGTCGCTCAAAGGCTGTTGATGCCACATTTTACATCTACTATCATGACTTAAGGGTTCACAGTACCAAATATGTTATAGCCTACTTTTATCTTGACCAGTGACAGTTTAAATCTGGTGAGACATCAGCACCAGCTGGGTAACTACGTTATTGACCCAGAATTATTTGAGAAATAACAATAAAAATTGAAAACGGGAAGGGGCATAAAATAATATCCCGACATATACCAATCTAAAATGCTTTAGTATGTGTTTACTCACAACAAGACTATCATTTTCTATGAATAGCCCTTGGTATCTTGCTGGGTTAGTGCAATGAATGGCCGGAAAGATGGTCAAAATTGATATTTGGCGCATTTGCGGAATATTTTCTCAATAACCCAGATATGTACTGTGGTGGTAAATGCATTTTATTGTGCTTTTAAAACTCTACTTTCAGGAATGCCAAGCATTTCTTTGGCAATATCTACAGTTTCCATTCTGGACTGGGCCAAAGTTGGAGGAAAACTCAAAATGGACCATTTCGAAGCACCTCGTGGCTATGTTTAAGTGGCATTATTTTGTTTACCCAGCAAGACAGAGATCTGAAATTCTCTGGATACATAGTCCCTTTGGGCTACCTTACAGAATTAGTAAAATCTCAATGGTAGTATTTTCAGTGAAGATGATTTTCTATACATAAAAAAAAAAGTAAAAAAATTTTGCCCCCAGGGGGCGCTGTATGATGGATGCAAGTCCTGGCTATCCCCAGCAAGGTACCAAAGATTTTTATTTTTTTGAATTGTGATACACAAAGCTGGTTTTCTCTGAAAATGAAGAATTTGGTTTGGTACCATGCTAGGTTTTACCGACCCAATATTCCATATTCCCAGAAATACCAATGTTTTGTATTTGAAATATATAAAGCACATGCACAATTATACATATAATTTGTAATCCCTTTTATATAAAGCTGGGTTGGTTGTAAACTGGTGGTGACTGTGAGCCTAACAAACACACAGAAAAATGACTCAGTTTTGCTTTTGACAGCATATTTTACATCAATTATTATGACTTAAGGGTGCACAGTACCAGATTTGTTATACTTTAATCGTGACCTGTCACACTTCAAGTCTGGATTAGCACCACATCAGCGCCAAACTGGGTAACTATGGTATTGAGCTGGAATTATTTAAGAAATCATGGTAAAAATTGAAAATGGGAATAGGACTAAAATAATATCCCAGATATATACCAAACGAGAACGCTTTATTATGTTTTTACTCACTACAAAGCTACCATTTTCAGTTAACCCGTTACCCAGCAGACGACCCGGTACCGACCCAAAGGGCCTCGCGCGATAATTGAAATGAACGGTTAACGAATTGGAACGCAACCCATTATTACATAACATAGTAACAGCGTATATCGTTAGAAAGCTGAGAGTCTTGGGAATCCTTATAAACACAGGTTACAGTGAAATAACATGTTTTGTTCGCTAAAACGGTCAAATTACGTCACTGCGTCACGTTTTAAAACACCCCCCGAAACTCCCTTTTGAATCGCGTCATCTTACCTTTAAACCGGTGTTTACATCCGAAGCCTGTACCCGACCCTGGCATGCTTGGTCTTGAAATATCGGTAAGAACCCAGCAAATTCGAATATCCACCGTGTTTTGCTGATATTACGATTGGTAGATGCATTATCCAACTCAAACAAAACAGTTTCGTTATAAGAAAAACAAACACGAACTTTTCTTCGGTAAAAAATGAGACATTTTGAATAGTTCTGCGTTATTTTCAGCGGAAAGACACAGCTAGCTGTGTTTGTTAGACTCTCACGATTACGTAGACACCATATGCATGTCTGTAGGACCTATCGGTGTCGAGTTACAAGTCTTGAAAGCGAGTGAGGCTCGCACGAATGAAATCGCACTAACTTGCTTTGATTGACGGTTGCTCCGTCATATCACAAGCTACGAAGATGAGCCCAAGATGTCCTTGTAGCCAATGAGGAGACCTTTCCAACGACGTATAGCACTTCCCCTCACTGCCTCGAGAAATCTGGGAGATTGAGTGCGTTATTCTCGCTGCAAGTCCGTGCGTAAAAAAGCTGGATTATAGCCTTGTCTTGCGCCTCCCCAAAACTTTCGTATTTTGGTCAAAAATGCCTCAACGACAAGGAAAAACAAACCTCGCGAAGGAAGAAGGGGCAAAGGAAGTGGAAAAGAGAGAAAGTTATATTGAGGAAGAAATAAAAGAAATCGAAATAAGTGAAATCTGAGTGTTCATTGATTTCCTGGAAGGGAAGAACCCCGATCTTGAATGGTGCGTAGCCTAATCATTATGCCTATACAAACAAAACGATGCTTTGCTTATTTTTATCCTAACATAATTAGAATGCATAATTAGGATTTTCCAGTGATGTGTAGCATGTATGTGTGTGTAGAACGTGAATTGGGTTGCCTGGGAAAGCACTTACGAAAATGAACTGAAGAGTTACTATAGTGTACAATAAGAATTGCATAGTGTTCTAAAGTGTGGTTATCGTGTTCTATAGTACATTTCACCAGCTATGGTTTACAATAGTTTTTTTTTCTGTAGTGTTATTTTATTAGCTATGGTAGCCCTACAATATTTCAATAATACTAAAATCACCATAGTGCAGTCCAAAAAAACCATAAAATTAAAACAGTAATACTATAGTTTTTGGTGGTAAATTTTATGGTATTCCAATAGTGGTTTTTTGTAAAGGAGAGTAGAAAGGTGATAGTGCAGGGGGAGGGGATCCTCTTTTACAACATCTCATTTGCACTTCATCACTTTGTCTGTCCTTTTTTCTATAGAAAATCGTGGGTGCAGTGGCAAAAATAGTTTTATGTGAAATAAGGCATCTGTAATACCATGACACAACTTTTACTAACTAATCCAGATATGAGTGAGATAAATGAAAGATAACCATCTGTAGTGAGACCAAGGTCATGTTTCTAGACCAAGGGGTTCATGAGCAATCAGGCTTTATTTAGAGCTTTATTTAGAGTATCCAAAGGTCCTTTTAGAGTCTCCAAATGGGCACTCTGCAGAATGCATGAGTATTACCACACAAAAATGGCTCTCTAAGGGTCATAGTTCATTGTATAGTCATTTCCTCTGACACTTGGCTTCAAAAGACCTGGGAGTGGGCCAGAGTTGTGTTTCCATGGGGAAATAAGTGACTTAGAGTGCTGTAATGGGGTCATTTCTAGAGATGTAAAAATCCGCATGGAAGAAAAAACAAAATTCTACCCTCTGTTCCTCTTTGACAGTAAATCACAGAGTTATTTTGACAATTCCTAGACATTCTACAAGGTCTCAGGTTTCAAAGGAGGTCAAGCATTTGATGATAGGCCAAAGTATGTGGACACAGTGACCTTTTAAATAGACGCTGTCCCATTTCGAGAAAAAACAGAAATACAGTGGCTTTGGGTAAAGGGTTTTAATATTCCTTTGGCATCTTGCTCAGTTCGTGCAATGGATGGCTGGAAAGATGGTTGAAATTGATTTCCGTGCATGTTTGCAGTATATTTTCTCAGTAACCCAGATATGTTCTGTGGTGATAAATGCTGTTTGTTGTGCTTTTGGAGCTCTGTTTTCAGGAATAGTAAGAATTTCTTTGGTTGTATCTACACTTTCGAGCTAGACGGAGCCAAAGTTGGAGGAAAACGTAAAATGGACCATTTCATAGCAGATTGTGCCAATGTTTTGGTGGCATTATTTTGTTTACCCAGCAACACGGAGATCTGAAATTCTCTAGATACATAGTCCTTTGGGGTACATTACAGCATTAGTAAAACCTCAATGGTAGTATTTTCAGTGAATATAATTTTTAATTACATTTTTGAATATAACATTAAAACTTGGAAAAATTCGCCTCCAGGGGGCACTGTAGGCTGGATGCAAGTGCTGGCCATCCCCAGCAATTTACCAAAGAAATTTTTTTGAATTGTGATACATACAGCTGGTTCTCTCAGAAAGTGAAGAGCTTGGTTTGGACCTATGCTGGGTACAAAGCTTTCTGACTAAAGACAGAGCAGTTAAGAGCTAATGTTCAACCGATGTATTCCCAGACATATACCAAAGTTCTGTCTTTTGAAATATATGAAGCACATACAGTCATTCATAAAATTTGTAATCCCTTAGGTATAAAGCTTGGTTGGTTGTAAACTGGTGGCGACTGTGAGCATTACAAATGCACAATACATGGGTTATTACCAATAAAAATAAACATCGCTTTTATATAGCGCTTTTCTGGGCACTCAAAGATGCTTCACAATGGATACATTATTCAATCACTCACAAATTCACACTCTGATAGTGGTAAACTACGTTTTTGTAGCCACAGCTGCCCTGGGGCAGACTGATGGAAGCGTGGCTGCCAGTATGCACCTACAGCCCCTCCGACCACCACCAACCATTTGCACACAGCCATACAGGAGTGTTCCTATATTGCATGTTTTTGTGGGTGGGGAAAACCGGAGTACCCGGAGGAAACCCACGCGAACACGGGGAGAACAAGCAAACTCCACACAGAAAGGCCCCAGGCCGGATTCAAACAGACGACTTTGCTGTGAAGCAGTAGTGCTAACCACTGTGCAATCGTGCTGCCCAAGTACGGGAACAGTGCAGTCAGAAATGTCCAGCACTTTATAAAACATGACCAGTCCAAAATTTTAAAATACCAAAAAAGAACTAATGCGAAAGGTGTACCACCGTAAATACGTATGCAGACATGCGTCAACAATACACATCCACTTACATAAAACAACAGACCATAATTTGAACTCTGAAAAAAAAATCTTCGTCACACAACTGTGTACATGAAGACAGAATGTATAGTACAAAAGTTAAAACAGTTTTTTACTTTTCATGTCATCCAGAGCAAAACTGTGTCAACACAGCTGGTGACTAGCTCAGTCCATCAGTATGTTTTTGGAATTGGATTGTGAGTTGGCGGCACCTGGTGAAGCACACCAGAGATGCTCCTTGGCCTTGAGCAGCCATCTATGGGCTTCTTCATTGGACCCGGGCCGATGTTACCCATGGAGCCTGTCGAGTCTGAGGCAAGCCCCACTACACTAAATCCTGTCTCTCTACAGGGCTGCTTACAGGCCGTTGATAGTGAGCTTGTCTGTCTCTGAATTAAATAGCGGGCTGGAGCCAATATGGCACCATAATTGCGTCAACACCCACGGTGTGGTACGCACGGAAATGGGAAGTCTGTAAAAGGAACCCCACCCTTCCACCCAGCGGGCATCCCATAGGGTAGACATCATGGGCTGGTGTTAGGAATAGAGGCATGCAAGTTACCACTACAAATGAAGTGCCCTCATCTTGGCAGGGCGCTGCTTGCTTGCTAGGATTTCTGTGCCCTTTATCAGGATAACAACTTGCTGGACGCGACTGCTGTGCCTTTTTCCATGCCCAATCACCATGCAGTAGGGAAATCCTAGAATTGACACTGAAGTCTGCTTTCTGATTCTAATAGTAATGCAAAAATGCAGAGAATGTTTTTTTTTTTTTTTTAACTCTCCAACACTACAAAACTGTACACTGCACGGACTACTGGAAAAAGTCTTGCATGTTGACACAACGCTACAATCACCTCCAATATTCTTTTCCAATATACAACCAATCTAGCATTATAACAAAGAGATTACAAATTTTATGTTTAACTGTGCACGGACTTTGTATATGTGAAAAGACAGAACTTTGGTATATGTCTGGGAATATGGAATGTTAGGTCGGTAAAATATTAGGTCTTTACAGCACCACTTTTCTGAGTTTTGCGTATAAAATCACCTTCACTGAAAATACTACCATTGAGATTTTACTAATGCTGTAATGTACCCCAAAGGGACTATGTATCCAGGGGATTTCAGATCTTCGTCTTGCTGGGTAAACAAATCAATGCCACCTAAACATAGACACAATCTGCCATAAAATGGTCCATTTTGAGTTTTCCACCAACTTTGGCTCGGTCTAGTTTGAAAGTATAGATAATACCAAAGATATGCTTGGTATTCCTGAAACTAGAGCACCAAAAGCACAGCAAACAGCATTTACACTCACAGTACAAATCTGGGTTACAGAGAAAACATACCGCAAACATGCACCAAAAATGAATTTCAACCATCTTTCTGGCTGTCTATTGCACAAACACAGCAAGATACCAAGATACCATTCACTGAAAATGAAAAAAAAAGAAAAAAAAAGTCTTGTAATGTGTAAACACATAAAGCATTCTAGTTTGGTATATGTCTGGGGTATTATTTTATTCCCATTTTCAATTTTAATTGTTATTTCTGGCTCAATAACACAGTAACCCAGCTTGGCACCGATATGGTGCTGAAGTCTAACCGGATTTGAAGCGTCACAGGTCATGATAAAAGTATAATATATTTGGTACTGTGTACCCATAAGTCATGATAGTTGATGTAAAATGTGGTGTCAACAGCAAAACTGAGCGACATAAGTGGATTCCAGATGGCGTTATCGGCAGGCATAGTGAAATACAGACCTAAAAATTCAGACCCCCAGGGGGGTCAACTGTGCACCGAATGTCAATCTCTGATGGAATGGCTCTTAATGTCATGCACTCTGAATACCCAACACAATTGCTTTAGCTGTTAAAACCCCTCACTAATCCAACATGTAATACAAATGTATTAAATTTATTACTTAACAACAAAGACATCAATAATTAACAATTAAATTGCTGAATTCGTTGATAGGCAGAGCAATTAGTTGGATCAACCTTTATCAAGAGCACAACGCGGAGTTAGATTCAAAAGTAGGAAAATTTTATAAAAGTTGCAACAGAATATACTATGTCCATGTCTGCAGACGAAGGTCTACCACCTTAAAGAAGAACTGAAAAGACATGAACAATCAAAGATGAAGGAAAAGAAAGAGAA
This sequence comes from Gymnothorax reevesii, assembly GCA_029721435.1. Classification (NCBI taxonomy): domain Eukaryota; kingdom Metazoa; phylum Chordata; class Actinopteri; order Anguilliformes; family Muraenidae; genus Gymnothorax; species Gymnothorax reevesii. The sequence continues at coordinate 40,801,997 of CM056585.1, forward strand.
CACCAAATCAAAGCTTGTATCGCCTGAAACTACCCCAAAGTAGGCCAAGATCACAGTTTCAGAAACAAAAACAGCAAAATCTCCTGATGAAAATGGCAGATGAATTCCAAATCCAATGCACAGACATTAAAACTCCTAGCTGGTATTACTTTGGAAAAAGCCCATGTTTGTTTTCCCAGAGCTTCTCTGTGTTAAAAAGCCCCTGCTGTTTCTCTGGGTACCAAAAAGCCAAAGTTCCTGTGCAAGCCCCAAATAAAAAGAAAGATCCGCCTTCTCATGTCGCTAAGAAGAGGGGAGAAGACGAGGGGGGATCCCCCTTCTTGGTGATGAAAGCAGGCTGTGGTGATCGGCGGAGCAGTGGATGTCTGAAGGTGTGAGAAATGGTAAATTGTCTCCCATGAAACTGACCATTCATGTATTCAAATGCCCTTATGTTTTTAGGAGCAGAGCTGAGCACTGTGGAGGGTTTATAGAGAGATTCACATATTTAGTCTCTTTCTAATGAGACCAAACATGAATATGGTAGGAGGTAATGAAGCTCAGTTATCAAATACCGTTGAAAGGTTTTACTACCACTCCTAAAAATATGTGATATGGACAAATCTTGGATTGGATTCAGGGGTACAAAACATAAAGACTGAAATAATAAAAAAAAGAAGGTAAAAAGAAAAATTAAATCAAAAGGGGACATGCTTTGGGTGGATTGGGGGGAGGGGGAAAGGAGGGACAGGGGGGAGGGGGCAGGCAGGGAGAGGGTAGGTGGGAACCTATTGATTGGGTAAGCAATCAAAATGTTTCTGGCAATTGTCTGTACTATCAATTTCTAGATCCTGCAATAAAAAATATTAAATGAGAAAAAAAGGGGAAATGCTTTTATCTTGGTGGTGGTCACAAGACTGTATCAATGGTGTTCTCTGTTGTTTTTGGAATTGCAGGGGTGTCCAACTCATGATCCTCGGCTTGACTCGCATGTCCCTGAAAGGGTCATCTTTGGAATGCCTACTGCACTATGGGCTAGAGATAACAGACTAAATTCCTATAGATAAGGAGGGACAGGACCCATCACAAGGGAATGCACAAGTCATCACAAGTCAATTAATCTGTCAAACTTTGACGTTTAACAACACCTCCAAAACTAAACACTAGTTGCCTGACAATGTACACTTGTATAAAATAGCCATCCATAATTTGAACTCTGAAAAAGAATCTTAGTCACACAACTGTGTACATAAAGACAGAATGAATGGCAGAAAGGGTAAAACTGTTTTATACTTTTTGCAAATATTATGCAAAGCGAAATGATGTCAACCCAGCACAGGACCAGCTCTATCTTGCAGTCTGTTTTTTAATTGTGGGTTGGCGGCACCTGGTGGTGCGCACCAGGGGTGCCCCTTGGCTTTGGCCCTGAAGAGCCATTCATGGCCTTCTTCGTTCGATCCGAGTCGATGCTCTCTGCGGAGCCAGACGAGCCCTATGCAAGCCCTACTACACTAGATCCTGGGTCTCTACAGGGCTGCTTTCAGGCTGTTGATAGTGAGCTTGTCTGTCTCTGAATTAAATAGTGGGCTGCAGTCTATATGGCACAATAGTTGCGTCAACACCCATGGCTTGGTACGTACAAGACAAAATTTTGGTATATGTTTGGGAATGTGAAATATTAGTTTGGCAAAACATTAGCTCTTTAGAGCATCACCTTTAGTCAGATAGCTATCCACCCAGCTAGTTTTTCAGAGAAAACTAGCTGTGTGTATTACAATTCAAAAAACATTTCTTTGGTGCATTGCTGGGGTTAGCCAGTAATGGGGGCATAATTTTCCAACTTTTGATGTTGAATACCATCTACACTGAAATTACTACCACTGAGATTTTACCAATGCTGTAATGTACCCCAAAGGCACAATGTTTCCATGGAATATCAGATCTCTATCTTGCTGGGTAAACAAAAGAATACCACCTAAACAGAGGCACAATCTGGTCTGAAATGATCCGTTTTGAGTTTTTCTCTAAATTTGGCTCCGTCTAGCATGAAAAGTGTAAATATTGCCAAAGAAATGCTTGGTATTCCTGAAAACAGAGTTCCTAAAGCACAACAAACAGCATTTACCTCCACAGTACATATCTGGGTTATTCAGAAAATATACAGCAAACATGCACTGAAAAATGAATTTTGACCATTTTCCCGGCCATCCATTGCAATAACCCAGCGAGAAACCGAGGTACTATTCACTGAAAATGATAGTCTTTTTGTGAGTAAACATATAATAAAGTATTCTAGATTGGTACATGTCTGAAATATTATTTTATTCTTCTTCCCATTTTCAATTTTAATTGTCATTTCTCAAATAATTCCAGCTTAATAACGTAGTTACCCAGCTTGGCTACTGCATGCTGATGTCTGACCAGACTTGAAGTGTCACAGGTCATGATAAAAGTATAACATATTTGGTACTGTGTACCCTCAAGTCATAATAGTTGATGTAAAATGTGGTGTCAACAGCTTTTGGACGACAAAACTGAGCCACTTTAGTGGCTTCCAGGTGGCCCTACCGACAGGAAAAGTGAGATACTGACCTAAAAATACAACTTTTTCAGTGAGACACCCATATCTACCCATGTACCAAGTTTCATTCAATTCTACAGGGGTCAACTACACACCGAATGTCAATCTCTCATAGAAAGGCTATTAAAGTCTCATTGCCAGTGATCCCAAACTTTTGACTGTAGTTATTTCCATCAAGGGTGGCACAATTAGTTTTAGGGAAGCATTTTTTTCAGACTGAGGACTATGGTTGTCAATGACTCTTAAGCGTCAGTAAATTAAATTAAGTATTTTGTGATGATTCACATTGTTGTTATCATGCATTAAATTTATCTGGATGATCTGAATCATTTAATGTATGACAAAGAAGCCAAAGTAGAAGAAATTGGGAAGGGAAAATACTTTTCCACAGCACAGTAATACCACAATGTAATAACAGAAAAGTTTTGTTATCAGATTAACTAATCTCTCCAGTAAAACAGTTTTGCTTTTGAGAGCAGGCAAGAACACAAATCATTAAAATGTTCCACAAATGGTACATATTTGGCAAGCAATACCCAGCTAGATTATGTTACCATTTACAAAAAGTGACAGCTAACTGGCTAGCTACAAAAAAGCAATCCAATTTGTATTGTTTGTATGAAGCAGAGCTCATGTAAGGCACAAACAACTTCAATTACCCCAAGAATTCACAGGGGCAGTGATCCAAGTTGTTTGGCAAGAAAACTGCATGATGAAACTGATTTACGGATTCATCTTGTAAAATTTGCGCATTCATGACAGCAAGAACATAGCTTGCATAGCAATCAATATGGAATAGTCACCAAGTAGAAATAATATACTGGCCATAATTTACATGCCACCACTTTTAATTTGATGCTTCAGATGCTGAAGACAACAGAACGATGTGTGGCCAAAGATGCCAATGGTGGGAACAATTCTGATGAGGAAACTGTAAATAAACATGCATTGTAGCAATCAACAGAATTTAATCAATAAGTCGCAAGTTACATTGAAAATTAAGGCAAGTAGTAGAGTCATTGGCTGAACTGTTTTAATTGTCTTTGTGGGTGAGAAGAGAGTCAGGAAGACTGTTTCTATCAAATAAAATCCACCTTTATTCTTCCCCCTGACAGGACAGAAACTCTAAATTAAAATTCAACTTATAAAAGTTTATTTACTGTATCCAATAATAAAAATTATCTCACTTTTTTAAATTATTTAAAAAAACTGTCGAAGGCACTTATCATGTCATTGACCTCACATCGGACCAATGGAAACACAGTTGGAGAGTCAAACCTTGAGAATCCTGTTAGAAATATCAGTAGGCGAGGCTGAAAAGATCAGATTTGAATTTACAAAAACCAATAGTTCAAAATCTGAATGGTAAAAATGAAACACGGTAAAATTCATTCCATAGAATGCAAGAATACAAGTTATTAAACGCATTCAAATGTTATTCTTTAGTTTTGACACCTTGATATTCAATATTTGAGATCTTATTTTTCAGATTTTAACATTATTATTCTTCAAACTTTTGGCAGGCAGTCCAGTACAGGGAGCGTCTGCTGAGGAAAAAGAAGTTTCAGTCGATAGAGCAGCCAGAGCTGATCGCTGCAGACCGGGGCTGGGCTGTGCAGTCTTACTGGAAAAGGCCAATGATAGTGCAGGGCTTTGTCACATGCAGCTTAGCTCCAACAACCCCTTACAGACTAAACCCCTCCAACACAAAATTCACTCCTCTCAGGCAATGACTGAGCAGCTCACGGGCTGCTATTATCGGCCCTAGACAGCAGAGGTGATTGCAGCACTCTCAAAAACTCATAGTATGTATGCCTCAGCAATGGAGCAGGACTCATGCATGCAGTTTTTTCTTTTTTTAAATACACCAAAGCACCCATTGCACTCCATGTTTGAACCAACGAGCTGTGAAACAGAATTCCCTGGTCTGTATTCAATCTTACATATAAAGATTATTAGAAATCTTTATCATCATACCACTGATAGTGGTTTTGCAACCAACAGAGAACTGGAGCGGCTCCTGTTCACTCAGCATTTCTGTTTGGGAACCAGTGAGCCACTCACCATGCAGGGAACCAATGCATTTTAACTGCAGCGCCAATTGCAGCCATCAGACACCAGCATTTAGTTTTTTTCTTTTGATAGGTACATGCTCACTCATAACAAATGAGTCATCGTGATTCCGACTCAAATTGAACTAGTAGTAAGTCTTGCTCGGAACCAATAACTAAGCCTCAAACCTAACCCGATTTGGTCTAAATGCCCCAAACTTTGTTCGTGAACAAGACACACACCAGCTCTCCGCTGGTTGAGAAGCCCCTTGAGAGAGCATGACAAGCTTACTTCTAGTCAAGGGGGCCCATTTCTCTTTTTCATGCAAAAGCATAAATTTGGTATGTGTGGGTAAGCACAGGAAGTAGGCCTCATCTTCCACAATTGTCCCATCCTCCTCAAGCACCACCTTGACAGGGATCTCAGGATCAAAACCCAAACTCTCAACGCCTGTAGGTAAGAAGAACAACAAAGACTGTATAAGATTATATACTGATGGACTTTAAAGACTTATAAGTCTGACAAGACAGAAATAGTATAGTTGAGTTAGGGGAACTTAAATTAGATGGTTACATAATTGATATGCAGTTGTCTTTGAGTAAAGAGACACAACAGTGCATGAGGTCATGACCTAGTTTGTGTCTGTGGAGCAGGATTTGAGGAATTATGATGTAACTCGTCTGGCTTCGCTGATCACAACCGCAATGCTGTCAAAAGCTTTAAAGCAATCCTTGAGGTCATTAAGGCCAGAACCTGAGAGCACTTGTTTCAAAGGCTCTATGTGCACCATGCCTCGCCTTTCCAGACCCCAACGTGATCAAGCCATTGGGCTGTGGATTGCTGGAACATCCCAAAATTGCATCACCCTGCGTTTTGAGGTAAGCCAACCAACAATCTCTAACCTTGTGGCTTGTTACCAGGAGACTGGAAGCACCAATGATCAACCACGACCTGGTCAGCCTAGGGTCATGACACCCGCCCAGGACAAGCAGATCCTCCTCGTCCACCTGAGAGATGGGTTTCAAACGTGCACCAGGATGGCTCAGGAGACCCTAGGAATCCACAGACCAAGGATAAGTAGAAGAACAGCGAGTCGCTGACTTGCAGAGCGAGGGATCAGAGCCCACAGGGCATGTGTTGGAATGCAGCTTGATGCACGGTGCAGGGTTTCCAGGCTTCGCTGGGCTGAAGAATATAGTCAGAGACAAGTCATCAATCAATTCTGGAGGAAAGTTGTCTTCACTGATGAGTCCAGATTTTGTCTGTACCGACATGAGGAAGACAGAGGGTCTACAGATGACGTGGTGAGAGATACACGACCCACTGCATTGCTGAGACAGATTGCTTTGGAAGAGGCTCGGTGATAGTCTGGGGTGCCATTCGATACGGCTGGAGGGCTGACCTGGTCATATTTGATGAAAATCTTGATGCAACCCGCTACTGCGACCTTGTCATCAGACCGCACGTCGTGCCTTACATCACAGATCACCCTGAGGTCACGTTCATGCAAGACAAGGCACGACCTCACTCAACACATGTGACCCAGCAGCTCCTCGCCCAGAATGGTGAGTGAGTCATGGAATGGCCACCTTTCAGCCCTGACATGAACTGCATCGAACATGTGTGGGACTTGTTGGATCGGCGGGTTCAGCAATGCACTCCAGCACTCAGGAGGAGGGTGGAGCTCCAAGAAGCCCTTTTCAAGGAGTGGCAGGCCATTCCCCAGCAACAGCTCAACAGAATGGTGCTGTCCATGCAAAGACAAGTGATGGCTTTGTTGCAGGCACTTGGCAGTCACACTCGGTACTGAGATTGGGGTAGATCTTTGTTGTTGATTTTGTTTTGAAACTTGTCATTGTTGATTCTTTTGTTGTTCTTTTTTTGTTGATGTTATCTGACATTTTGTCAAAGTTGCTGTTATGGGTAAAGTCAATAAATGGTCACAAATTTGAATCCAGGTTTGGATACAATTCTAGTTATACATTTTTTAAGTCCATCAGTGTAGAAGTCATTCCTCCATGTTTCCAACCATTGGGGTCAGATAATTATATAACTTTCCAAAGGGAGCGCCTGTTTATTGGCGACACCAACTCAGGTAAGTACATGACCATACTTCAGTGAATGAGTGATTGCATAATTTGAAGTCCAACACTGAAAAGTTATTGCACAAAAACTCAACAGATAAAGAGCCACCCCCACACACCCTAAGGTGCCAGTAAGGCACCTTCAGAAAATACATACTTTCATCAAAGAAAACGCTCAAGCGCAAAAAAATTAACCCTGAAGGCCTGTTTTGAGAGACCAAGAAAAAAATTCAGACCTGCCACGTGACATTATATAATTCTCCAAAGCAATTTCTTACTTTTCTAAATGAACCCTTTCTCCAATATATGTTTAGATCATTCCATAGATTACGCATAGATCACATATAATTTGTATTTTGTCACATCTAGTTCAGACACCAGAATTACAATCCGAGGACCACGCCTTTTGGCTACATGTAAGGAATGAAAGAAGGGCGCATAACTTCTAATGCCGATCTGTCAAACACATCCCGACATGCCCGTGCACGTGAAATAGACCGGAATTCCAGGTGTTATCGCCAGACACACATTTGCGTATGATGCGCTGTACAAAAAAAATGTACGGGACACAGTTTATTTTACATCATAGCTCCAGGTGATTCGAAATCCAACGCATTATAAAAGTTGCTTGAAATGTACAGAAGAAGGCGGTAGGTTTTTTTACGCTTTGTTGGCTTTCACAATATCGAGGGTGATCCTTTCTCACTTGGTCGACTATAGCAATTAATTAAGCCTAACATTATCCAATCCTTACAATGTGTTCATCGGATATTCGGCGCAGAAACAATGTTGATCGGTGAGGAGCAAGATACTTAATGTATCCATTCTTGTAAGGTTCAAGCATTTAGAAGAATATCGTTATTACTGAATTTGAATTTAGCTTCAAATAAGGACCGATAAAATGTAGCCAGCCACTTACCTTTCTCTTTCAATTGACCCAAAGACTGAACAACTACACCATATGATTTTTGGCGAGAGAAATTACAGACCTTACAAGGTTTAAGTTCCGACATCACGAAGTTATCTAAATTAAACTATCAATAGCAAGTACCAATGATAAACAGCTTGATACGCTTTTCGTTACAGAATGGAAACATAAGTCAAGCCAGTTGCATGCACTGTATCCTCCAGAAAGACTGCTTCATTTGTTTCGACGCGCTGATGTTGTGGAACTCTGGGAGTTGTAGTATAGCCACAGGAGTCAGACTAAACTCGTGAAAAAAATGGTTCCAGTGGTGGAGTAAAACTGCCGTATCAACGAAGACAGGTTAGCATAACGCACTCTATCGCATTGATTGCAAACATGAATAAACATACGGCTGCTCGTTCTACGAGAAAAAAGCGCCTGCGGCCTGAAAAAATGGCATATCATTTATTGTTGTAGGACCAGTTCTGGAGTGAGAAACGGAGCGCCTCCTTTTGGAAATGAAGGGAAAGGGTGGAGTTTATCGAGGTTTAGGAAATGTTGGCATGTAAGAGAGCATTTGTATGGACTCTTTTTAGTTACTTGTTAATTGAGAGGGGTTCTTTAATAAACAAATTTCGTCTCGTATAATTCCACGAGAGGTTGAACGACAGTACAGCTTTTTCTTATACGGAGCAGAACAACGTTAGAGAGTTTACAAGTTCAGTTACCGCGACCAGTAGAAATATTTTTGGCGGAGAGTCTAGAGATCAGTTCTTCAGTCTATTATTGTGCCTTGCACAAGCCTGAGTAGTCGATCTGGCGATAGAGAGGTCTGTAAAGGCTGGAAAAATGGCATCTTCTGAGCTACCTGAGCAGGTTAACGCATTATAACTCTATCATTCATATTTCTACTGCTGTTGACTTGTTCTATTTGTTTTAATCCATATTTTGAGAAGTGTATAATGTCTCCACTGGTGAAGCAAGGGCAGTATCGACGTTTCGCATATGAGCAAAAGTTCAGATGTTTGTTTCTTGCTTGACAGGTGCAGGCCAGATTCCTTTAAAAAATACTTCACTCTTCCAGTATATTTATTACGATGTCTTGGTCTTTGTTTTAGCAACGTGTGTGCTCGCCGAAATGTCGTGTTTTGCGATGGGAACGCACTAATACAAGCGATGTCAAATCAAGCTAGCTAGCTAGATCATGTGTTGTAACAGTCTAGCTTTTTGACAAGAACAACAAAATTTCCCACGCCTTCGCTTTGATTAGTATATTACTAAACGTGTGTCAGGAAACCTCTGAGACGTTTAATGGCTGACTCAGTCATTCAAGCTGTTTAAGTTTATAACGATCGTCTGAGCTTCTAACTTTGTATCGATATTCTTGTAAGCTAATATGCTAACACTGAGGGGTCAAAGTTAACTAAGATCAGTGCTTACAATGCCAACGAGAGATTTTCTGTCTTTGGTCATTACTTTGAGGGCCAGGTGGGTAATCAGCGCCAATGACTGAGCAATTCTTGATCAGGTAAAAAGTTTAGTGATCCTGCACCTATTATTAATTATTTCACCAGCAACGCTCGGCCTACATTAAAGCTAGAATGTTTCAGTTATGACCGTGAATTTACCACTGAATATTGGTGCCACATGACAGCCCGGCTTGTTTTGTTTATTTGTAGTTTGTGATGACTGTGTGGCTAAAGTACCGAGTTTTAAAGGTCCCCTTTTATGTCACCAGGTGCACACTGCACAGCTAATAGTTATTACAGGCCATTTCAAAATCCATTCCCTCTTGACAATACATGGGGTAGTAACCAACCAGACTTCATTATTCTGGGTGGTCACTCCCCCTTGTGATGTCAGGTAGGGGAGACTTTGAACTGGCTCATAATTGCTTATTAGCTTTGCACCTGGTGGCATAATAGGGGACCTTTAATACTGGCTGAACAATGCTAAAACGTAGTTAGGTATAGCATTAACATTCAAGCTGAATTACTACATTCCTTGCTGAATTGTTGTAGTTCAGGTGTATTTGTTTGATATTTTTAACAGGTCTAGGGTTCTGTGCATGGCAGAGTTCTGCTGATTGCTGGACATTGATAGGTGTGTTCAAGCTCATGGAACATACAGTTACATGTACAATTATTGGCTTATATGTTTTTTTAAGAAAAAAAATAGCCTGTCTTATAGAAAATCAGGCAAATGTGAGAATACATATGTTGAATGTCTGCTACTTTTCTAAATATTTAAACTCAAAATTTTGATTATTAACTATGTGGTTAAGCATATCTTGCATTTTTTCTTCATTTATTTGAGGATACCAATGATTTAGCCACTGACTGTACTGTATTAGGATCAGTGTAGTATAATAAAGGCAACTAGGCATGCAACTCCAAGAAAAAAAAAAATCTAGCTTTAACAATAGCAGTGTTCTAGCCAGGATTTTTACTCAGAGTGCTGCCACTCAAGTGTTCTAGTAGTCGCAACTCGCGGGGCAAAGCCATAATGGCGGCGGGGGGATGTGTGGGATGTGGGGTGTGTGGTGTGTCCAGGGGAATGCCCCCCAGGACATTTTGATGAAATGGGGGTGCTTTGGTGCGTTTTGGTGAAGTATTATGCATGAAATCCTTTTCCAGAATCTCCCTTTGTCAATTGAGTTTTTCCTGATACACAAAGTCAATCCATCTTTACAGAAAGAGTCTCTGCTTCGAATCAAGGCAATTTCAATCTTAATATTCAACTCACTTTAACTTTTGCAGCGTCAGAGCGGGATTATCCGGCAAGAATCGCTGACCCATGAATGCTGTAGGAGCCGAATGTCCATTCTTGGCGCGCGTCAAGATATAGATTATTTGAACAAAAAATTCAAACTTCGCCTATACCAGTGCAACTGGAACCACTGAAAAGTGCTTTGAAAACACTTTAAAATTACACTATAACCATTCATATTGGTTGAGTATAAAGAAAATGTTGCAGGTTATAGTTAGATCGATGATATCCGTTATCGGCTAGTCAGACTGGAGCATGGACGTTATCCCTGATGTTGGCATCAGTGAGCTATAGAGACGACCGGCACATCCGGGTACTTTCTCGTTGATTTCAATGCAAAAGAGCGTTTTTTTTCCCCAAAAAAGGGGTGCGGCCTTTGCTTTGAGCTCTTGATGTCGTTTAACTGGTCGTCTCTACAGTTGCAATTAAAAATTATTCAACCCCCATTGCAAATTGGTCTTACTGGCAAAATGTACAAACTTTCAGCTGTTTGTGATGAACAGATTAAGCTAGAACATATTAAATACTCAACACAACTAATATTACAAGTGTTTTCTCCAAATTTAACTCAAAAACGCAACTTTTAATGACCACTGCAGTCTCAAAATTATTCAACCCACGGAATAGAATCTGTTATAAGAGCATATAAAGTCAGGTGTTGTCTCAAGCACACCTAATGCAGCTAATCAAGAGCTTAATTAGTTGCATCAGGTTTGCTTGAGATAGAACGCATCAAATACTTGCAGTAGCTAGGCGTTTGTAGACAGTGACATTTAATTGCATACTAGAGATATATCTGTCAAGAGAATTGTTGAAAAAGCTAGTAGAGGAGATCATTGTCTGGCATAAACAAGACAAAGGTTGCAAAGAGGTAGCACAGGCACTGAATGTTCGTAGAGATAAAGTTAGAAGCATAGTTCGCAAGTTCATTGTCAAAGGAAGAGTGGCTACAGTACCAGAATGTGGCAGAAAGAGGAAGCTATCAATGGCTGTCCCCAGATTCCTGAGTAGACGGGTGGTCGAAAACCCTCAAGTGACTGCAGGAGACCCACAGCCAGACTTGGAGACAGGAGGCAATGAGGTTTCAGGTCAAACAGTAGGGCGCATACTAAATGTTGAAGGTCTCCAAGACATGCGCCTCAACTGATCCAAAAGCACAAGCTCCAGTATGCTCAAAACCATATACAACCCCGATTCTGAAATAGTTGGGACGAAATGTAAATTGTTAGTAAAATCAAAATGCAATAACTTTCAGATCACACGAGCCAAAATGTTATTTACAATAGATCATAGATAACATTTCAAATGTTGAAACTGAGACAATTTTTCATTTTTATCCACAAAATGAGCTTATTTCAAATTTTCTGGCTGCAACAGGTCTCAAAAAAGTTGGGATACAGGCAAAAAAGGCTGAAAAAGCAATTCATATATAAGAGAATCAGCTGAATGAACATTTGGCAAGTAATTAAGCTAACTGGCATCACGTGTGTAACATGGTTGGCCATAAAAGGGATGTCTTGGAGAGGCTGAGTCTCTCAGAAGTAAAGATGGCCAGAGGCTCTCCAACCTGTGAAGGCTTGCATAAAAAATTGTGGAATACTTTAAAAACAATATTCCTCAATGTCAAATTGCATAGGCTTTGAAGGTCTCACCAGTGCATAAAATCATCCAAAGATTCAGAGAAACTGGAAAATCTCGTAAGGGACAAGGCCAAAGACCTTTATTGGATGCCCGTGTTCTTCGGGCCCTCAGACGCCACTGCATCACTCACTGGCATGATTCTGTCATTGACATTACTAAACGGGCCCAGGATTACTTCAAAAAACCATTGTCTGTAAACACAGTCCGCCGTGCCATCCACAGATGCCACCTAAAACACTATTATACAAAAAGGAAGCCATTGTTGAGCATGATCCAGAAGCGCCGCCGTGTTCTGTGGGCCAAGGCTCATTTAAAATGGATTCTAGCAAAGTGTCTCGTGGTCAGACTAGTCCAAAGTTGACATCCTTGTTGGAAATCATGGGCATCATGTCCTCTGGGCTAAAGAGGAGAAGGATCACCCCTCCTGTTATCAGCGTTACCACCAGCGTTCAAAAGCCAGCATCTCTGATGGTATGGGGATGCATTAGTGCATATGGTGTGGGACACTTGCATGTTTTAAAAAGCACCATGAATGCTGAAAGGTATATAAAGTTTTTAGAGCAAAATATGCTCCCCTCCAGATGACATCTATTCCAAGGAAGGCCTTTTGTATTTCAGCAGAAAAATGCAAAACCTCTTACTGCAGCTATTACAACAGCATGGCTTTGTAGTAGAAGAGTCCATGTGCTGAACTGGCCTGCCTGCAGTCCTGATCTTTCATCGAATAAGAACATTTGGTGCATAATTAAACAAAAAGTCAGTCAAAGGAGACCAAAAACTCTCCAGCAGCTGGAAGCCTGTATTAAACAAGAGTGGGTTAAAATTCCAATGGCTAAGCTCAAGAAACTTGTCTCCTCAATTCCCAAAAGCCTCCGCTCTGTGTTAAAAAGAAGAGGGGATGCTACACCATGGTAAACAGGCCCCTGTCCCAACTTTTTTGACACCTGTAGCAGCCATCAAATTTGAAATGAGCTCATTTTGTGAATAAAATTGTTAAATTTCTGTTTCAACATTTGCTATGTTATCTCTGTTCTAATGTGAATAAAATACTGGCTGGTGTGATTTGAAAGTCATTGCCTTTTTATTTTAATCACAATTTACACTTTGTTCCAACTATTTTAGAATTGGGGTTGTAAAAATACACCACAGAAGTTTTAGGGTACTGTTCTGTGGAGTGATGAAACAAAACTGGAGCTTTTTTGGGCTTATGAATCAGTGGTATGTGTGTAGGGGGAATAAAAAAGCATATGCTGAAAAGTACACCCTGCCTATAGAGAAGAATTGTGGGGGATTTTTGATGTTCTGCAGCTGCTTTGCTTCCTCTGGCACTGGAAACCTGCAAAGTTTGGAGGGCAAGATGGATTCAGTCAAGCACTGGGATATTTAAGGAGAAAATGTCATGCCATCTGTAGGGAAGCTGATGCTTGGGCATCATTGGGCCTTCCAACGGAACAATGATCCTAAGCATACCTCAACATCCACCAAGGCTTGGTATCAGAAGAAGTCTGAGAAGATTCTAGGGTTCCCATCACATTTGCCTCGCTTGAACCCCTTAAAAAAAAATCTCTGCTAGGATTTGAGATGGCAGTTGCAGCACGCAAACCCTAGAATATTTGTGAACTGGAGGCCATTGTCCATGAGGACTGGGCTAAGATTCCTTAGGAATGCTGCTAGAAGCTGTCTGCCTATGCATCACATTTCCAGCAGGTCATAGTGGCTCAAAGGTTGCTCTATTAAATATTAAAGATGCTTGTCATGAAGGGGTTGAATAATTTTGAGCCTGCAGTAGCCATTAAAAGTAGCATTTTGTGTTGAATGTGGAGAAGACGCTTGTAATATTTTTTGTGTTGAACCATTTAAATTGTTCTTGTTTGATTTGATCATTGCAAACACTTGAAAGTTTGTAAATTTTGCCAGTAAACCTACTTTGCATCGGGAGTTGAATAATCTTGATTACAACTGTATATAAGCTAGAGGCGCTATATTACGATTTCAGCGTGCAAATCTGGCCGGCATCTTGTGACAGGCGTCCATCACAAAGGTGCAGCAAAGTGAATTCATGCCTTCCAGAAATTTGATTTCCACTGAGTGCCATACAGTCCTAACAAGTGAAAATACTGCCGTTCTTTGAACCACTCCCAACTGAAGAGTTTGGCACATCCGAAAACCAGTTCAAATCAGCAGCCGATGTCAGTAGATGTGAATAGGTTTAGTTGTTCCTCGTCCATCGTAATGTCCCGGTCTGCACCGTGCAGCTTCTATCAAACAAAAAATGGTCATAGATACGTGTCTGATCCAATTACAGACCAATTTTTTTTTCTTTTTTAATAAATAGGCCTCCGTGTCAGATTCAATTACAAATCAGTATTTTTTTTCTAAACTAATAAACTAGTTTTACGACTTTGCTGCAGTCACAATAAGACACTTATCAAGGTTCCCGGTATTTGCGATGATAATTTATCTTACTAGTTAACAAGTGCCCCGGCCTTACAGAAATATTAAATAGATTGTGTTTGTTTACATGGGTTCCAGCGGCAGGCACTAGGTGGCGGCCAGCGAATTCGCGAATTCCCAAACCATTCAGCTGTGGGAGACCTTTTTAGCGACGTGATTGGTCGAAAAATTTATGATGACACGCCCTCAGTCCCTGAGGGCCGAGCCACCTAGGTTCAACATGGCGGACTCCCAAAAGAATCTAGGAAGCCCCTTGCAAATCATCGGCAAGGTGGTGACGAACCCTTCAGAAGCGCCGAAATAAATGCGTTAATGTAAATCATTTCCTGGTTAATAAAATATGAAAACCAGTGGATCACCTTATTTCGGTTGCTTTTTAATATATTATAGACAGTTTGTTCGTTACTAACGTAGCAAAAATCGCTAGTAGTGTACGTGCGTCTGCTTTTGTATCTAGCTAAAGTTATCATTATTATGAGGCCGATTTTTGCATGACAGTACTGCATTTTAAGATGCCCAATATGTAACTTGAGTTCAGCCCCGAAGTTGCTACACGTTACCGCTACCCCTGTATCAGTGCACACTGGCAGGGATAGAGCACGGATCCCTGGAACAGAGCACCATTCGCCAAGCCATGATCATTTTTATTCGCTGATTTACGCTCGATTAATAGCCAGTGGAGAAGCTTTTAATATCATTGGTTCAGAGCATCATAATGTGTTACGTCATCTCTATGCGCAGGACCCCGAGCAGATATGGCAGGCCGAGCACATCTGGTACCTACACCGGAACACGGATTATTACGTGTGTTTCGCGTCTTTACCACGTGTGCCGCCCGTGGTTGTCCGCGGGCTAAAATTTTGAGCAGTTCAAAACTTTTTGCCGCGTCCGACGCCGTTCCGATTTTTCCCCGCGTCCTGCCACGTCTATAAATCGACTGTAGCTTGTCTTAAACTCGACATCAAGGCGAACAACATCGTCTGCTTCATGGGAGACCACTTTTTGACGGGTTTTGGCCGTGATTAAGCTGTTAAGCGCTGTGTGACCGGGCCTTCACATGCCATGTTTTCGAGACACGACCGGTGAATTCTGTTCTTTTGACCTCACGACTTCACTGTCCGAATGATCCTTCCTCGTAGTCTACTTGATTCACAACATGACTCATGTTTATGAGTGTTACCGAATGCAGCATTAGTGTTGCCATGGAACCGACTGAGTTAGTTGCCTGTACGTTTTTCCTTTTTCAGTTAATGCCGACTGAGAATCGCATGTTTGTGGCAAGAAGAAGACTGCATGCTCGTTTGATTGCTGCGGCACTTGTGACTGTTTTATGGGAAAATAATATTACATATTACATATTACATTCAGAATGGAATCTGTTGTGCGAAAAATTTGTTTCACGTCCAGTGTGAAAGCGGCTATAATCACTGCTACAGTCCTCGTGGATGCTAAAGGCTAGCTACAGCAAATAAACGTAAAGTTACATGCTTCAAAATAATGCGAAACCGATGCCCCTCATCCCCAAACTTCACTATTTTCATATAACTCGGTCATAAATTACACACGACTCGAACACAATTCTTACATTTCAATGGCAATTTCTAGTGATGTTACGTCTGACACTGAAGCCCCAAGGTCTGTATTGATCAAAGGAGGCATGTCCAAATGAAGCCTGTATTGTTTTTTCTGAATATCGCGTGACCAAAGACAAACGAGGCCCCAGTTCTCTGAAATCACGTGATTGCCTCGTTGCGTGATTCAATTCACTGGAAAAGCCACAAGAAATTGAAGTCGCGTTCTGCGTTATCTGCTGAGGTACATGCAAAACACTGGAGATAATGGAGCCAACAAAAAGGAGGACATCATTCGTTTGGGAACATTTCGATATGATATCACCCAATAGGGTAAAACATAATGTACATCTGCTGAAATCAATCACGTCGAGAGAGACTGAGACAGAGAGAGATGTGTTTGCAGATGTAGCTCACATGTGAACTTCACAGCAGCACTGCTGTACATCAAATGACCAGCAGATGTCAGCACTCCTAAATGCGCTATTAAACAGGGCTTCATGATCTGCCTTTTTATGAAGCAATTGCCTGAAAAGATTTGATACATTCACGGGGCCTCATCACACAATCACTAGCAATTTCCCTGCCATAATACCTCCTTTTGCCAACAGAAAAGAATGGCGGATGTGAAATTTTGACCGAGGGAAAATGAGCAAAGCATTCTGGGCAATATCAAAGCTTGGAGGGTTGTTTGTTGTTGGCTTCGTTTGAGGGAGAATAATTTGCAAAACGATAAACTATGATGTGAACTTCTGTGATTGCTGTGAGCACATCCCGCTCAACCTAATTGTATCTTTATGATTATTTAATTCCAATTCTGGAGTCTGGGGCCATAATCGGTTTTTATATTATATGTGAAATCTGCCATCACGCGTGCGTGAAACTGATAAACCTCCGTGCACGGACTTCAATTATTACATCGCCTACATGCTGATTAATGAAAACTGGGCACATCTGGTAATGCTGAGTTTTGACCCAACGCTGCCTTCCCCCACAGCTTCAAAAAATCCTAGAGGAAACCCTGAACTGATAACAAGATGTATCTGATTGTAGCCTATTTGCTGTAGTAGTGCGTGCACTCGTATTCTGCTAATAAACTGAATATGCCCTAATAGGATATATACGACTGTATAATTAGTCACCACCCAGCAAATTTTCTGCAGCAAAAATACACTCACAACGAATTATAAATTCCATGATTATCTTATGAGAGACAGCTGTTCAAGAGAACTACGAAGCTGGCTTTGTGATTAAGCCTGACTTTGAGCTCAAGTGAAACCTGGAACGGCTCCTTTTACTTTAGTCCATGTTCCAGATTTCACGAGTAAATATTCACAAAAAATTTTAAAAAAGCCAAATATTAGGCCAGTATATGTTGTTTCAACACTTAAGATTTGTGTACAGGCCAAACTTGGTGATCCTGGGATGTGTCCCACATCTTCATTTTTGCCCCCAAAATTGAGCAAAAATGGCAAAATTTGAAATTTGAAGGGTCAATAATAGACAAAGTATGATAGTTACTTGCTCCATGAACTACAGAGTGGTAGTCAGGGTGTCTGACAATATATGGCAGCAATTTGAACTATGTTGGTAAAATATAATTGGCCAAAAGAGACCAACAAAAACATTCTCGGAAAGAGTAAAAATGCCTTTTTTTTCATTTTTGGGCAGCCAAAATAACCATATCTATTTGATCAAACTCTGCCAAATTTTGGCCAGGTATTCTTTACAAAAATATCTGTGGGATTACCAAATTTCAGTCTTCTAAGTTGTATATTTTTCCAGTTACAGGCATTTGAAAACCTGTTCAGAATAAGGGGTCCGATTTTGGGCATGCACCCCTTTCTCATATTTAAGGGGCTGAGGGTCACAATTTACATCAGAACCCTTAGAAAATTTGCTGATGTTCTCAAATATGGTACTTCACCACTGGTTAAAATTTGAAGAAATTCTGAGACATCAACTTTTTCACTTTTGAGAATGGAATGACCCTAGCTATGTTTGATTGAATAAGGGTTGCATTTCTTCATGCCCACTACCTCCATCAGTACATTTCTTAGGAAGATGGACAACGGCGGTAAATGATGGTCTCGCGCCTGCCATCAAGTTGTAATTTAATTTTTTGACAGGCATCTTTGGGAAAATCCAAGATGACAGACTCGCGTTTCACAGTTGTAGGGAGCAATTTTAGCAATTTTGATGATTTAGCAACTGAAATTTCGAATTTAATTTCTTGTTGCAACACGCCTTTGAAAAAGCGAGGCGCTGGAGAGCTCTATTCGTTGAATGCAAAATACAATTTCATCTCTTGATCGGAGAAATTCCTACAGTGTACCTTTAAAAATCACAGGAATGGGTTACAGACTTACTTTTTTTTTTTTTTTTTTTACATGCTCAGAAATAGTGATTTTTCACCTTCTCGTTTGGGCAAAATTAACCCTAATGTGGTGTTCAGCATAATTTTCCAAGCATGTCAAAAAAAAAAGTAAGTCTGTAACCCATTCCTGTAATTTTTTATTGATTTTTAAAGAAAAAAAACCCCCCCGAAATTAGCTTAAAAAAAAGCATGAATAAATAAATAATAAAAATAATGCTGCTACAGGGATACATTTGGAATGAGGAATTATTAGAAACATACTTGTATCAAGACTGGCGGTAAGATTTAAATCCATTCAACTTTAACTATATTGACTAGAGTAAGCAATCTCCTTTTCTGTCTACTACTACTCCTAGTACCAACCAACCCCTAGTAAACCAAACAACACCTGGTACCAACCAACCCCTACAGTATAACCCCTAGAAAACCAACCACAAAATTTGGAGCCCAGATTATACATATATAATAAATTACCGTTACACTTCATTTCATTATCGTAACAGCCTTGTGTATGTTATGGTAATGAATGCAGACCATTACGGTAATGAATGGCAGTCCGATGTTGCTAGCAATAATTAGCATAGCAGGCATGACTCGGCAGAAATATTCTCACTAACAGTTTGGCTCTTTGTAGATACTGGCCTAATATTTGGCATTTTTTTTAATTTTGTGTGAATATTTACTCGTGAATTTTTTCAAAAAATTTTGAGGAGGTGACCTGAAATTTCTCAAAATCTGGATGATTTGACATGGAATGATCCAATACTGAAATCAAAGCTCATCGGATATGAGAGGGAGTTAGCAACCTTACCCTATGTGTTGCTGAGAGTAGTACTACATTGAAAATATTTCACGCAGAGCTTATAATTTAGCTTCATTATTTGTATAAAGCAAGGACAGCTAATGTTGTATTACCTATCGATCTTACCACCTAACTGAAATGCAGGGCCAGGGAGATGGCTCATAAAATCTGACGTTGGCCTACAAGAGGTCAGGAAAACGGTCACGTGCAACAAGTAAACCAATTCCAGAATAGAATTTTCTTTGAAAATGTATTAGGTGTATTATTCAAAGAAAAGAGCATTTTGAACGATGAATAACATTTTCTAAAATTGAGAATATAGTTTTCCTCCAAAACCAGTGAAATTGATTTTTTTCTGCTTCATTCCAAAATTTAGTTTGTTTCTGGTTTTCTTTTTTGTTTTTTTTTGGACAGTTTCTAATTCAGTGTTTTGCAATAGAGGGCAGAAATCATGTTCACATCAATTATTGAAAGTCGCCCCAGGTTCCGAAGTTGCATAGCAGCCCTGCATTATCACACTACTACCACCGTGTTTGAATGTTGGTATGATGTTCTTATTGTGGAATGCTGTGTTAGCTTTACACCAGATGTCATAGGACCCATGTCTTCCAAAATTTTTCACTTCTGATTTATCAGTCCGCTGAATATCATCCCAAAGGTCTTCAGGTTCATCATTATGTTTTTTTTTTGGCAAATATTAGACAAGCCTTTGTGTTCTTTTTGGTCAGCAGTTGTTTTCACTTTGCAGCTCTCCCGAGGATGCCATTGTTACTTGGTTTCTTTATAACTGTGGAATCATTAACTCTGACCTTAACAGACTCAAGTGAGTTCTGCAGTCCTTCAGATCTTAGTTTGGTTGCTTTTGTGACCACCGGGATGAGTTGTTGATGGGCTCTTTGAGGAATTGGGGTGAGCTGGCCAATCCTGTGAAGGTTCACCACTGCTCCATATTTACAGTATTTGTAGGTAATGGCTCTGACTGTGGTTAGCTGGAGTCCTAGAGTCATAGGAATGGCTTTGCAAGTCTTTCCTGACTGAAAAATCACTTTGTTTCTTATCTATTCTTGAATTTTCTTTAGATTGTGGCATCATGTGTTGCTTTTTGACCTCTTCTCATTTTGCCTGACAAGTTCCATGTAATTGATGTTTGGTTTCCACTGGGCCATTAGTAATCATGCCTGGATGTGTCTATAGACGTTGAACCCATTATCACTGGAAGTTGTTTTATTGGTTGATGATGTAACTAAGAGGTCAGTTACTTTTTCACATAAGGTCTGGTAGGGTTGGATAGTTTTTTTTCTTTCAATAAATGAAATTTTTATTGAAAAACTGCATTTACTGTTTACTTGGGTTATCTTTGTCTAATATGAAAATTAGTTTGATCTGAAAATGTGACAAATATGCAAAAATAGAAGAAATCGGAGAGGGGGCAAATAGTTTCTCATTGCATTGGATCTTCTTCTGAAAAGGCACAGTGATTGATTATTCTTGAAAATGACCTGGATATTAATGCTATACACACTACACTGTAAATTGAAGAGACCTGTGGTTATCAGTTGACCATCCAAATGAACAAATCCCTGGGCAGTAAAATACTCAAACTCGCACAGATATGGCTCTTTGTGGAAGTGTATCATGGGACCTGCAAGGACGCACATCTTGCAAATTAGATTATGGACCCACTTAATTATAATATGGTGTGGATTGCCTATATTTGTTAGGCCAGGTCAATGTAGCAATCGCATGCGGTAGCACTGACAAATTGCATGTTTCATAAGGTTTAGTATCTATGACTATACACCCATCGTCTTCATAAATTGGAATCATTTTACCTCTACAGAGGGAAGATAAAGCCCTGTTGTAGTTCTCCCCCCTAACTCTTGAATGGATTGGTCGTCCTTATTTATACAATATTCATATTAAGATACTCAATGTAATTAATGTCTCATGGATCTGTACACCACAGTGAACAATGTGCACCAGGTCTGAGAAATTATGACCTCATTTACATTTTGCACCTATTTTTTTTATTAAGCTGAATTTTAATCAGATGAACACTGAGCTGCATATTGTGAGCCCTTTACTGTTAAACTGAGTAAAATTATTGCAAAAAAATAGTCTTTACTGGTTGATTTCTCTATAAATCCTACCTTTAATTTGCATGATGAATGCAGTGGGAATTTGCTGGTCAGGTAGCCCAAGTATAAGGAAATCTTTCTGCTGTAGAGGTCAGCATCATGATGGAAGCCCTCCAGAGCAGCAATCCCTGGTGTTTGTGTGAGGAGAGAATGCTGTTCTGTTGATTTCTGTTCTATATGGATAAAGCTCAGTAAAATAAAAGATTGCCGCTGTTGACGTTGATTAGCCTATATTTGCATGCATTGCACAGCGCGGCTCATCACAGTGATGCTTGTGAACTTATTATCATTGATGTGCAGAATATGCAGAGACTGGTGTTTTTAAAGGAACAGACACAGCCAGTTAATGTAGCTTTGTGCTGCTGTGCTGTGCTGTGAGCCTGGGCTGCTGCTGAGGGTTATTTTGGGTTCATTTGGTTTCTGGAGAGTTTTGTCGCCTTGTCTGTCCTTTGCTATCTTGCCACTAACACTCATTAGGGGGGATGCTCTATGCTGTTTATTGCCTCTGCCAACCAACAAAGTTAGGGTGTGGGTTATGTATTCACCTGTGTCTGTTTGTTTTGTTTTTTTTTGTTTTTTTTTTTTTTTGTCCAGACAATAATCTCTCAAATTTTTAAATCAATTTTAATGGTATTTTGGGGAAATATGGGCCACAGTCTAAGGAACAATCCATAAGATCTGGGTGGGCAGTAAACACGTGGCCGACTCTAACTATGAAAATTGTCACTTAAAAAAAATCAAAATGGCTTATTTCTGCAAACTCAAAAATATTCTAGACTCCTATGTTAACCACTTTTCGCAGAAGCCAAATATGGCTAGTTAGGCGTTACCTTATTTAATGCTGTATAATTCAAGATTTATGCTTCATAGAGCAGAGGAATATGGCCGTACTGCAACAAGACCCTTGCAGCATTTAGTATTCCATCATATTTCAGTTTGTTTTCAAGATTTCATTAGAGAAAAGGGGCTGCAAACATAAAAAAATATTTGGAAAATTCCACATTGAAATTATTGAAATAAAAAAATGGTACTGAGGATTTAAAAATGCTGGGGGTTAAAACAATACATTTCTGGGATCATAACCTCCGAGACAAGTACTTGAGACAAGTACAAGTACAAGTATTCTTCATCTGAGCATTAAATCTTATATGATTTTGAAAGAGGAAGCCAAATAAAACAGCTCTCCAGGTGGCTTCCCAGACACTCAAAGCACTCAAAATTACGCACTGTCAAATCATAAAATAATAATATTTTTGACACACATCAACCTTTGACTCATGAAATTCAATATGAATTGATGAGTTTCTAGTTGAATTTAGCAGGACTTTATCAATATAGGTGCAGCAGGACATCAATGGTCACCACTAACCTCGCCAAACCAAAAACATACCCTTTCTCCATGATGCAGTTCAGAGTTTCGCTCATTTTTCTACAAAGCCGCATCAGCAAGCGCAGCTACTCATTAAAGGAACTGCTTATTTTATGGTCAGAACTCAGACGGGAAGCTCGCTGTTTACAGTTCCGATCATCCAAGCGAAACGCAAGCTTGTAACAACACTTTTCACAACCTATAAGGAGCAAGTATAACTCACAACACAGTAATTGTTGTTCGCATTTTAAACGACTGAAAGGCTAAGGCATTCTATTTCGTTGAATGTGACATAAATTCTAAAACAGACTGGCTCATTAAGCAAAATGGCAGCACATTGCAGTATCAACAACTCTTGTCGCCTAATGTGACAAACTAGCTCTGTGGTCACGGTGATAAACCAAAAGTAAGAAATAGCTGGCTTGTTAGCTTGCTGGCTAGAAGTGCATACAAAAAGACTGTTTTACTACACCATTTTTTTTCCATGCAGTCACCTCACTCACAGCTACGCAAAGTTGAGAATACAACCCAACTTCTGTTTACTCAAGAGGTTCAATACGTTTCTGAGGGTCTAATCAATGTCTTCCAATTACTCAAGAAAGCTTGCACTCTCTGGAATTGGATAAAAATAGTGTCAGTCAATAGGTAATTACCAGGAGAGTTTCACGTGGGCGTGCACTATAGCTTTGATGTTACGCATTGAATAACCATTGAAGTGATGGTACTTCCATGAGATCTTGTATGAGGCTCCAACAGACAGCTGAATTCTTCGACAGACAAATCTACGCGTAAATCCACGGTAGGACATGTAATATCTGATGAATGTAATTGATATTAGGCATAGTAAAATGGACTGCATTTATATAGCGTTTTCTAGTCTCATGACATGACCCCAAAGCGCTTTATAATGATGCCTCTCATTCACCCTGATGGCGGAGGCTGCCAAGCAAGGTGCAAACCTGCACCTCAGAAGCGGCGTGGGGTTCAGTGTTTTGCTCAAGGATACTTCGACACATTTTCCGGAGGAGCTGGGGATCAAACCAGGAACCCTCTGGTTCCTAGACCACTCGCTCTACCTCCTTAGCCATGCCACCCCAAAAGTATCATAATTGGGATGCCATTGGCTCACTATAGCTGAAGTAGTTGTTACAGAGGACAATGACGCAAGAGATCATTTTTTTTACTGCTAGATAGATCCTTTGAGCAAGTATATTGAGCAGTTTGCACATCAGGCTTGGCTGAGGAGCTTAATTCATGCAACTCCTGGAAAACAGGGGTGGAACATAACTCGTCGATATTCTAAATCTAAACCGTGTTCGAGCTCGGCTTGCTAGTGAATATTCAATAATTGATCCGGAGGTGCTATCTAGCGATAGAATAGTATAACTGCATGAAAGAGCAGCTCCGCAGATGTCTTCTCCACAAAGGGTTAATAACATGAAAAGAATTGAAACAAAAAATAAATTAATTCTGTAAAGGTGTGTTGAAATGGTGGACAAAAGCTTGTATTCAACCACTGCTTCAGCTGTCTGAAATTTACAGCCACGCCCTCCGCACCCCCAGACCCACATTGTTTTTTTTTTAAATTAATTAATTAATTTTTTTGCAAATGGCGGGGCGGTACCTAACCTGGACACCTATTATTTATAATACAAGAAACAAATTCAACCCCAAGATTGAATACACAAATGAATGAACATAAATAAAATCATATAAATTTAAATTGAATATCGAATTATATGCTCATTACATGAAAGCCAAAATGAAATAATTTCTTTTAATAGCTACAACATGGTGGGGGGGTGTGGGGGGAGAAATGGCTTAAGCACATATTCGAGAAAAATATAAATATATATGAAAATGTATAAATGTAATATTTAAATAATAATATATTTATAATAATTGTTTTGGATTTTTCCTCTTTTTTTACCCACCCTGAACACAGCTCAACTGTTTAGCCCACCACAAAGCAGTCTGCTCCCATCGACTCTGGAGAAGATGCGGTGACACGTGATTCCTCCGACTCACATGATGAGTCGTCATCGCTTCTTCACACAATGCAGGGGATTTGGTCAAACATCAACGATAAAAGCAAAGACCAAACCAAAAAAAAAAAATATATATATATATATATATTTTTTTATTTTATTTTTTTTCTGGTGCATAACCGTTAAATCTAATTATTCAATTTTTACTTTTACTGTATGTTATGAGCATATATTTTGGTATTCAAGTTTACCACATGGGAATATTTCTTTTTTTTTTTCAGTGCCTCTGTATGTTTTTAAAGAATCATTGTCTATGTCTTGGCTGTGAATATAAAGGCTATGATAATTATCTGAAGGGCGTGCGTCCAGTTTGACTGCACATAGTGAATATTGTTACTTCTCCCCACAGAGTGGGTGTGAAGTACTGTTTTTAGCGGCTCTGTGTGTTTGTTTGTTTGTTTGTCGGTTTGTGTTTCCACACTTGCCAATATTTTGTGAATGGGGTGAAGTCTGCCATCTCTGATTGCCTTGTTTTTAAGGTTTTGGCATCTCCAATCCCGCTCGAATCTGGAATGCCCGATTGAGGAACAATGTACAAGCCTTGCTTGTTTGCGACCCCTTGATGCCAATTCTCGGTATCGGCAGTACGCAATAAAATGGCAGAATGTTGCGCTTTCGGCAAAATATCTTGCTACCTCTAGAACTCCCTTTCTTTTGGCGTGTGGCTGGGATCACTGCTATCATTTAGCATCAGCTAGCTGCGACTCAATAATGTGAGCATATATATATACATGTATATATGCGGTCATTGTGTGTGTAAGTCTCATCCAGGGGTATTTCTGAGGTTTTTTCCGCTTATTTTCGTTCAACGAACACATGGCAGCTTCACAGTAATGACCCATGGCCTTAGTGGCTACAGTTCAGTTACTGCTGGGCTCTGCAGAGACCGGAAGCGACTGGGTCACTGAACTATCCCATAATGCATCTGAAACGGGGCACGGATGCAAAATTTGGGCATTTTTTTGCATATTGGTGATACCCTCAATTCAGGGGAGAGGGACGGTTCATGGCTCTCCTTCGAAGCACGTACCCATCAACACTTCTTCTTTACACTCATTGTTTGTATCATCGCAAGTTCAGAACCAGGGCGGAGGATACCCGAACATGAACAAGCTTAGCATCTCACTGACAAGTGCCCGGCTGGCCAACAGGAGGCGCTTGAGCAACAAACGAAGCTACCCTTCCCAGCAGTCCCTTCCCAATTAGCAACCCTGTAGCACTATGGCCAATTGTGCATTACCTCTGAAAAAGCTGCTGACCACCGCAGGTTGGTACAATTGGGGCTTGAACCCGCGCTGTGATAGTCACTTCTGCTCCTCAATGCGGTGTCTTAATCGAGTGAGCTATCCGGCAGCTCACATGGGAATATTTCTAAACCATTTTAAAGGATTCCAAAATAACCCTTGTGGGATTACAAGATTTCAGACAAGTGCCATACATTTTAAAATCCACTAGATGGTAACAAAGTTCCAAGTGCATTGGCAGAGATATACACTGTCTGAGTGGTTTCTAGTTACAGTCCATCGGAGCTTTTACATGTGCATAAGTAACTGTTGTTCATGGTAACCAGGTTTCAGAAATGTCATGAAAATGCATAACTGGGTGTCACTGACTGGGCATAGAGGCTGAGATGAAGCC
Source organism: Gymnothorax reevesii (assembly GCA_029721435.1). NCBI lineage: Eukaryota > Metazoa > Chordata > Actinopteri > Anguilliformes > Muraenidae > Gymnothorax > Gymnothorax reevesii. The sequence goes on from CM056585.1 coordinate 40,828,407, forward strand.
TGTTGACAAATGTAGGTTCCTGCCCAGTTAACCCTAGTTACTGTGCCATGTAGACGCTTAATAGGATTTTTGTTTTGGATTATTTAAACTCTGTGTGTCCCTTGCAAATACTGCAGGTAAGTTCTTGGATGATTGCATTGATCCTTTTCCTGTTGGCGCTGATGATTCCCAGTTTTACAAAGGCTGCTAAATAAGTTTAGTGGAACAATGCCAAACACAAGAGCAACTTCATAATACGTAATGACAAACATATTTTAATGTTGGTAGATGCATTTAACATTGTACTTTACACTCGGTCACAAGAGCAGTCCAGGCTCTTTCAGAGTAGAAAAGTGATTGCTCGCTGACTCCTGTCTTGCGATGAAGCATGTCATATCTTGCTGCTATGGAACAAGTTGCTCTCATAGTCAAACGCAGGGTTTGACCTAAGCCTAGTGGCTAGGGCTTTTGACTGGGATTCAGTGCCACTGTTGGGCCCTTGGGCATCATTGCTCCTGAGAGAGTGGCAGCAGCTTAATCTGATGAACTTTAAAGTGTAAGCTGAAAGGTAATGCCATGCATTAATGAGTGTAATGTAATGAAAGCAGTCATTGCTCAGACATTGCCAGCCCTGTTTTTTAGGCTTGTTGAGGTAGCTGGATAACTGAGCTGATCTTTAACCCTCCCAAATCTGGAGCTTCATCTGAACTGAGAAGGGCTGTTTGGGGTTTGAGTATGTGCAGTTATGCAGCTAACTCCGTTCCCCTGCTAACGCTGCTATCAGCTGACATAGGGACTCTGCTAGCGCAGCTCCTCGGCCAACACAAATATCCAGTCATCGCAGCTATCCAGGTACCACAGTTAGTCAGCTGTCACAACTTTCCAGCTAACGCACTTACTCAGCTTACAGTTATCCTGATGACCCACTTATCCTGCTCAACAAACTACCAATGTCTGTTGAATTTTACGACACTTCAATGCCTGCTCCATTGAATCCGTTAATTCGCCAAAGAATCCCCAAATTCTGCGGTCAGAGGTCAGAGCTCAGGACTGGCGGTGTGTAGTACAGGAGCCCACTGAACCAGCTGCGGGGCCTTGCTGCTCTCTGAGGTCAGGGTCTGAAGTCCCCGCCCCTCCTTCGCATCCTCAGCCAGCTGCGTAGCCCTGTGCTTGTAGCTGTGAGATGCTTGGGGTCGGCGCTGGTGAGGCCCCTTACAGCACTCCCTCTTCTCACACAGCTTTCCCCCTCTCGCTTAACCACCTGCGCAGATTAACAAACAGAGCTGATGGTGAAACCCCAGGCTTGACCTGGGTGCTGTGCAGTGCGCTGGAGGGCATCATGTTACAATGACCGCTTAGCTGAGGCATTCCTTCAGATCAGGGATGGGCAAAGAGGGCCGTATCTGTTCCTGGTTTTCACACCAACCTCTGGCCTTTACTTAGTTAATTATCTCAATTAGCCAAATTATTCATGAAATCTGAAATTTCATTGAATTATCATGAATTTACTTCAAAGACAGTTCTTGTCTCCCTACATAAAACATTTCTCTTTTATCAAACCTTTGCAAAAATCTATATTTGTGTATCCAGCCAATTAACTCAATTAGTCAGGGTAATTGATAGAAATAAAAACCTGCACACACACCGGCCCTCCAGGACTGGAGTTGCCCATCCCTGCTTCAGATGCTGATGAGAGTGGCTTTGCTGTGCAGTTTTTGAAAAAAAAATTTTTAAAGACTTACTGTAAGTATACTGTACTCTCTCAATGCCTCTGTATGCCTTTAAAGAATGATATTGTCTGTCTTGGCTGTGAATTTAAAGGCTATGATAATTATCTGAAGGGCGTGCATCCAGTTTGACTGCACATCGTGAATCTTGTTACTTCTCCCCACGTGAAGGCGTGAAGCAGTGTTCTTAGCGGCTCTGTGTTTGTCTGTTAGTGTTTCCGCACTTGCCAATATTCACGTGAATTAGTGAAGTCTGCCATCTAGCGGCGATGCGTGTTTGTTTGTGTTTTCGAATTTGCCATTATTTGCGTGAATGGAGTGAAGTCTGCCATCTCTGATTGCCTTATGAATATATAGTATCCTCAAATGCATATAATTTGTGGATGGAGTCAAATGAAACTTAACGAATGTGTTATTTTTCACTGTTATAAAAATGAAACGTCATAAGTTTTATAATGGTTACTAATTTTGCCATACTGAAGTTCCTTCATTCAGAAGTATTCATTCCATACTTCATTGTTCATTCTGTAAGCTGTACAAGCTCTTCATAACAATATGATTGCTTTGTACCAACTTAAAGTTGGAAGACCTTCGGAAGATATTTAGATCCAAAGAGAGCAGAGTATATCCGTATAATGGGAGTGAACGAGGCAGTGAGAGCACAGCCTCTAATGCCACATTATCTGTCACGAAACTAGTGACGCGAAAAGTTATATGGGTGAGTAAATGATTGTATTTTATGCCACAAATAATTTCAAAACTGTAAAATGGTACTTCTCCTTTTAAAAAGGGAACCGAAAGCTACATGCTTGCGTTGGTTTGCAATCAAGCGATTTTCACATTTTTGATAATGAAAATGGACAGACTTTGTTTTTCCATTGGTGTGCACGCTGTTGCTTTCCTATCCTGTGGAGTAGACCTGCACACTTTTACTGACTCATTCTAGTAGGGATTTTCCCTCAGATTGAGATCTGAAGTGCACTAGTCTGGTAGCTACAGGAGGCCCATTACGGAGAGCATGAGGCAAACTCATTTTATTTTGAAACGTAAACACCCAAGAGATGGCACTTCACCCATCCACATGGTTCATTATCGCTCCTGGCATATTTTTTTCATCAACACTCAACGCTTGCATCTGAAATTGATTCCAAATCTCAAACTCTGTGTTGCCCAGCATGTGATCCCTCATCAACCTGAGAGGTGGTGAAAAGCAGAACATCAAACAGAGTAAACTCATAAAATCATAAGAGCAATTCTCCAATTTAATATACCGCAACTAACACAAATATTATCATCTAGTTTGAAGGGCTGTACTTCCTGATTACGGGTGAGAATATAACTAATGTTTTGAATGTAGAGGCCTTTATACCTCCATATATGGCTTCAGTTTTGACTATGGATGCGAGTCTAGGTCTTGACTATGGATGCGAGATTTTCAGGACAGCATTAACATACTTTTCCTCAAGATCTTCCACTCCAGTAAATATGCAGCCAAGGGGATTTATTCTATATGAGAAAATACATACTGTGCTAATTGATTGTGATGAGAATGTGTTCTGAATGCCTTACATGCTGTGTATGTAATGGAGAGCATTTATAATATGAGAATGATATGAGAAAATAAATAAAATATCAGCAAATTAATAGATTAAAAAAATGCACTGAAAATGCCTTAAAGACATATAGTGCTGTGAAAAAGTATTTTCCCCTTCCTGATTTCTTTCATTTTTGCTTATTTCTCATACTTACAGTAAATGTTTCAGATCATCCAGCTAATTTTGAAGACAGACTAATTGAGTCAACACTCAAAAGCTAATTGAGCTTTTCAAAATGATCAATTCATTTATTGAAGGTAAAGAGTAAATCAAAACCTATAGCACACGCATGAGAAATTAATTGCCTCCTTACACCTAATAACTGGTTGTGCCACCTCCATGTGCCAACAATGCAGCTTTGATCCACCAAGGCATGGACTCAGCAAGACTTTTGAAAGTGTTCAGGGGTACCTGGCACCAAGATTTTAGCAGCATATCCTGTCAGATGCAAGGGGGAACTACTGTGGATTGGACTTGTTTACTTGCACATCTTACGGATGCTCCATTGATTGGGTAGCAATCTTAAGCCAGGAAAACACTTTAAACTCTTTTTCATGTTCCTGAAACCTATCCTGAATAATCTCCCAGATCTTGACATGTGCTGTTGCAATGAGATTATTTGCTTAATCTGTGAGTGGCCATAATGTTTTTGGGTAATTGGTGTATGCTCCGACCCCTTATGCCTATGCGTGACTGGACTGTTGTAGGAAACGCTGGTTGGTGGACAATAGAGGAGAGTACTTGCCTCCTCATGTCTGCAAGCTTGGCCAAGCTTTAGTACATTATTCAGTCTCCTTTTTCATAGCCAAGAATATCTGTGCTGAGTTGGACGATTTCATGATTTATCCAAATATGGAAGGTAACAACAAGTTACAGCGGTGGGTTAATTGTTTGGACGGAGGAGTGGGTGATTGTATTCAAGCAAATTGGCTAAGAAATTTACTGGGGAAAAAAAAAAAAAAGTATCCCTGAGGACATCGCCATCAGCCGGTGTAGTGTGGCTATCGGAGGTCGAGTCTCTAGTTTGCAGTTGATGTGCTGTAATCGCAGTAGGCATGTAGAAACAAACTTGAGTGTCAGTGTTGCAGTGCAGGTGTTTGAGATTGATAATGCATCAGTAATAGCAGGACATCAATCATTCAGCGGTTATTCCGTAATGCAACCCCCAAAACTTCATGGATAACAGCAGTACAGTGCTTTACTCCCTGTGTCCATTTTGAGTTGCGGGGGTGCCTGCGTCGCACGGCATTTTCCGTTTGTCCTCTAAGTTATTGCCACCTGAGTTGTGGTGCGGGGCAGCTGAGCTCACAGGGGCGCCGACGCTTGCTGCCAGGTTACCGCGGCATCTCTGCTCTGTCTGCGGTCCTGATTCACTATCTGCCTCGCAGCCTGACAACGTAATCTAGCTCTCCATTGAAATCTGATGATGTGCTGAAATGAAAGGCACATTCACCCCACGAGGCAGCAAAGGGCTTTAGGAGTTACCGTGGCATGTAGAAGTGTTTGTGCTGCCCAGATCTCATTAGTACTAAAGGCAGGTTTGGTTTCATTTGGATATTAGAAGTATACTCAGCAACAAAAGTTTCTGTGACACCAATATTGTTAATTATTTTTCATAACGCAATTATGAAATTGTCATACATGGTGATATCAGACTGAAACAGTACACGTAAACACAACATTGAAATGGAAATCATGAAAATGCGAGAAAATGACTTTGCACGTGAAAATGTGCGTAAATCATGCTTGTGGATGGCAATAAAAGAGGAGAATTTTTGGAATGTTCACGTTGTGCCTGATGAACGACAGAAGCATCACTTATCGAAAACACAGCCATTTCGGATCAGGAACTCTACCCTCTAAATGCCAAGACTGTCTGAAAATGATCGGTGGAGGGCCATTGGGATGATTGAATCCGGAACCTCGCAGAGGGAAGTTGCTCATCGCCTGAATGTCCACCGAAACACCATTTGGAACTTATGGCAGCATCATCAGCAGACAAGACATGTCAGAGACCGTCCTCGCAGCGGCCGTCCACGAGTAACCACTCCCAGACAGGACAACTGGATTCGAACAACCCATCTCCGAAATCGATTCCAACCTGCAACCATAACTGCAAGAACGATACCTGGTTTAAGGCGACTGTCTGCACAGACAATCCGTCGCCGTCTCCGTCATTTTGGCATTGTCCCACGTCGGCCAGCAAGACGTCCAATACTCACGGTACAACACCGACGACTGCGTCTACAGTGGGCACAACAACATCGACGGTGGATCCAACGTCAGTGGGATCTTGTACTCTTCACTGATGAATCAAGATTCATGCTTAACCGATGTGATGGTCGTTTACGTGTATACCGTCGACGTGGAGAACGTTATGCCAACAACTGTGTTCAGGAATTTGATCGTTTTGGAGGTGGTAGTGTCATGATTTGGGGAGGGATCACGGCTAGAAACAGAACAGATTTGCTTGTTATTGATGGAAATCTGACAGGTCAAAGATATCGCGATGAAGTGCTACGGCCATTGGTGGTACCGTTTTCGATGCAAAATGGTTCCGGAATAACGCTGCAACATGATAACGCCAGACCATACGTTGCAAGGATTGTACAGCAGTATCTGATGCAACAACATGTCAATGTCCTGCCATGGCCAGCCAGATGCCCAGACATGTCCCCAATCGAGCATCTTTGGGACGAGATGGATCGACGTTTGCGGCGGTTGGATAACCCGCCAGCTACACTCCAGGAATTGCGACAACGTCTACGTCAGATTTGGAATGACATCCCACAGCAATTTCTGGCACATCTGATTCGGTCCATGCGCCGGAGATGCGTTGCTTGCATCATGGCACGAGGAAGTCACACCCGGTATTGAAGTGTGAAGGTCACAATTGGTTAGACGTCAGACAAATGCTTCATGACGCATGAAAATGACATTTTTCGTTTTGAGTGACGTTGGCACTGAAAAGTCAGTGTTTCTCCTGTTAAATAAACATATTGATTGCATTGAGATCTTTGCGTGTCATTTATAACATACACATAAATGGTGTCACTGAAACTTTTGTTGCTGAGTATATTTATGCTGTCCAGAGGGCACTGGTACTATGTTACAAGTTTGTTTACTGTGGATTGTAGAAGTGTTTGTGCTGCCTGGAGGTCACTGGTACTGCAGTGCAGATTAGGTTTACTTTGGCAAGTAGTAGTGTTTCTGCTGTCCAGAGGTCACTGGTGCTATAGTACAAGTTTGTTAACTGTGGCATGTCGAAGTGTTTGAGCTGTTATGACCTCACTGGTACTGTAATATAAGTTTGTTTAATGTGACATGTTTAAGTGCTTAAACTACCCTGATCTCACCGGAACTATTGTACACGTAGGTTTTTTTTTTGTAGCATGTAGAAGTGTTTTAGCAATCCATAGTTGCTAATCCGTTAATGATCCCTGTGAAGGTATCCACACACTGCCTTGGGGTAGCGCCTAACAAAAATGTCTTATACTAAACAAAATTATTTATCGCTAGTAAAGGTCTGCCATGGGTCATGTACCTGCCCATCCACGGAGTTTGAGATTCTGATAAAATTCTGTCATTGTCACAAATTTTGGGCCATAGACTTGCTGATTTGTGGTTCTGGACTAAATATTTCATTGTCATCAAAGGGCTGCTCTCTGAGGTTGTTCAGTAGTGCCAAGGTTCTGATAAAGCTGTGTCAGAGATTTTTGCCTATATTCTTGCAGTGTGGCTGGTGCCATGACACCATCCTGTTGATTGACCAATAGGAGTGTGCTGTGAAATGACAATGTGCTTGCGCACCAACTGTTACACAAAACGTAAACAAATCCGATTCCAAAAGGATGCAGAACGTGTACTTTCAGACATCCTGAGATGCGGCCTTGCCTCTCTGTCAGTCACACAATATGAGAGTAGACCAGCGTCACCTCGCACATTACGCAGTCTGACGACTAATTATTTCCCTTTGCATAATCTTGCCAAAATGACAGTGTTTGGAGACCTTTGCATTGTTTCCGTGAGGGATGAGGGCAGTGTTGTAGTGTATCCCTGAGTGTGTGGTGACCCAGCTCTGACTGCGGTGTTACTCTGATGCTGAAGTGTTCACAGGAGGTCAGGCTGCTGCCCACACCACAGGGTTTGGTCTGCAGGTCACTGCTCTACAGTTACATGGATGGTGCTTCTGGATTGCAGTGGGGTTTGTCGGCATTTGCTGTACTTATCATTGAGAGTGCTTATTTTTCCATTTGCACCTCAGAGTTAGATGGAATTTAAGAAAAAAGATTATTTGTTGAGGTCTGTTTTTTTATTTTTATTTTTGGCCTTTCATTCCTGAAAACCTTGCTCAGTGTGGAGGGAAAAGGCCTCAAGCTTTCAGCCAGAAGTTAATTTGGTTATATTTACATTTATCTGTTGCCAATTTTGTGGGGTTTACAGCCCTTTTGAATGTGTATTTATTTATATTAGTGAATCCTCTTGAGACAAAGAACTAATTTTCAAGAGACTTGATTTTTATAAATATAATAAATTTCAAACAAAAATAAAAGCATTCATAACCAAAGAATCTAATCAGAATTTACATAGCAATTCAAAACAAATGATGAAGGATAAAATTTTATATATCGTCATAAAATGATGAAACACATGTAAGGAAAACATACAATAAGACTTTAAGAGTTTATAATACTTAATACTTATAATTACTAAGACCCTTGTAATTCTGTGATGCTGGTCAGAATTGGCCCGGGAAGGCAGGCCAAGCCTTTTTTCCACAGATTGCATTTTACTGTACAAAGGAGTCTGCATCTCCGTGCTGCTGATGATTGTAAGACGGCCGCAGTGCAAAAGCTCCCTTCTCCAGACTGTAGAGCTTTGGTTTTTCACTGATGAGTCTGCAGTCTGCACTGTGCTTTTGTTTCTCCTGGGCCTCCTTTAAAATATTTTGTGATGTATGTTTGGTGATTATGCTGTTTAATAGTAGGATGTAAACTCAAAGAAATGAGCAAACATATTTTACACCCGACAAAGAATTAGCAAAGCATCCCTTTCTTCCTGCCTCCACCCTCCCTCTTGGGAGGGCAGCTTTATTTTCATTACGTTTTTTTTTAAAATCATTATTACATTTGTATTTCCGAGGGAGAAAAAAAAACATTATTATGAATTCTTATGAGAAGGGAAAACAAAAAATAAAGGCAATAATTATAAATAATAACAAAGTATTGATCTCATTATGCTGCCTAAGGTGATATAAATTTTGCATATAAATATTGTACATGGTTAGTTTTGTCAAAGAGGATGTATGCAGTCGTTGTATTTGTCTGAAATATTTGTACATAAATTGAGCCAAATGTCCAGGTAAAAAAAAAAAAAGAAAAACAGAACGGTTGTCTCGTTCGATGATAAATATGGAGTTCATCGCAGGCTGGGCCTGTATTGGCTGCTCATGTCCACTAGATGGAGCTATAATGTAAATATCTTATTTTTCAGGACGGCTCTTCCATCAGAGACGATGCTACTTCTCCAAGAGACGCACTGGTAAGGCGACACTGTCCACTATTTACACAGTGACCGGGCAACATCCGGCAGTATTCATGGCCCTCCCTGTATCATTGCGTGTCTCTGCGAAACACACTTAAAATGCTCTCAGTCATCTATCATGGGATCATTTTTTATCTGTTTCCTACCTATGGCTGTATAACAGCTGTCGTACTTAATACTCCAAGCCTTGCCTCAGCGATCATGCTCTGTGTATTACTCAATCTCCTGCAGACCTTAACGTGTCCCATTAAACTTTTTTGGGATGAAATATTTGTTTGAATTCCCTGCTCTCATACAGTACTTACACACAATGTTTTTCCTGTGAAAGACTTTGGAACAGGTTATCTTTTGTCCGTGTGATGCCTGTAGGTGCCTGTCTGCAACTCTGTCTGTTCATCTCTATTTATATTGGTGTGCCTGTCTTGAATTTAAAGATCTCCTTTATTACTGAGCAATTGGATTGGCCATTTACCATTTTAAGGCTAAATTAAAGTGTAATTGGCTTTTTATGTTGCAGTGAACAAAGACTCAGCCAGACATGTCGCAGAGTATTCAATGTTACATTTTTTGTCTTGATTTCACTTCTTGTCCTGGTGGAAATGGGCCTTGTTCGCCTCGAAAAGGCAGCACTAAAGCACCCCAAAAGTAAGCCTCAGTGCATTATGGGGGATGAGAATCTTGCCACGTTTCACACTCGTCTACTTCGCACAGTCAGGGTCCTAAACGCGACGCCCTCCTGAAACCTGGGGATTATTATTTGAGGTGTGCGCTGTCCCTGGGATTAATTCGCCCCTCTCTCCGTGAGGCGCGTCTGGAGCTCTTTGAGCGATCTGCAGAAAAGCAGAGAAATCTTGATTACTGAGGTCCTGATTCCAAACGGGATGACACATCCCCCCCCGTCTTTGATGAGCTGCTCTTACCCAGTTAAGTGGATTATTACAGCGCAGCATAATTCCTGTCACAAGCCATTATTGGGACGAGGTGAATAATTGAAATTTGTGTCTGAAAGGATTTGAGGCGAGCGGGCGGATGGGGGCCGTTGGCGGAGTTTGAGGGAGGCTGGGCGGGTACCACGTCACGCTAACAGGTTCTGACTCACCTTGGCGGCCGGGCCGGGGGTGACGGAGTGAGCTGTGATCAGGCAGGCTGGGCTTGGCGGGTTATCGGGCGCCTGGCCTGGCACTGGAGCCCAGAACTGGAGTGAGAGGGAAGGGAGCTTTCTGCTCTGGGGTCTGTCCCCAGTGCTACCCCTCCTCTGCCCTCTCTCCCTCTCTCCTCTTCCTCTCCCTCTCTACTCTCCCTCTCTCCTCTTCCTCTCATCTCTCCCTCTCTCCTCCTCCCTCTCATCTCTCCCTCTCTCCTCTTCCTCTCATCTCTCCCTCTCTTATCTTCCTCCCTCTCCCTCTCTCCTCTCATCTCTCCCTCTCTCCTCCTCCCTCTCATCTCTCCCTCTCTCCTCTTCCTCTCCCTTTCTCCTCTCCCTCTCTACTCCCTCTCTCCTCTTCCTCTCATCGCTCCCTCTCTCCTCTTCCTCTCCCTTTCTCCTCTCCCTCTCTCCTCTTCCTCTCATCTCTCCCTCTCTCCTCTTCCTCTCCCTTTCTCCACTCCCTCTCTCCTCTTCCTCTCATCTCTCCCTCTCTCCTCTTCCTCTCCCTTTCTCCTCTCCCTCTCTACTCCCTCTCTCCTCTTCCTCTCATCTCTCCCTCTCTCCTCTTCCTCTCCCTTTCTCCTCTCCCTCTTCACTCTCCCTCTCTCCTCTTCCTCTCATCTCTCTCTCTCCTCTTCCTCCCTCTCCCTCTCTCCTCTCCCTCGTCTCACCATTCCCTCTCTCCTCTCCCTCTCTACTCTATCCTCTCTCCTCTTCCTCTCCCTCCCTCCTCCTCCCTCTCCCTTGGTCCTTTCCCTCTCTACTCTATCCTCTCTCTATTCTCTCATCTCCCTCTCTCCTCTCCCTCTCCTCATCCTCTCATCTCTCCCTCTCTCCTCTCCCTCTTCCTCCCTGTCACATCTTCCTCATCTCTCCATTCCCTCTCTCCTCTCTTCTCTCTCCCTCTCCCTCTCTCCTCATCTCTCCCTCTTTCCTCTCAACTCTCCTTCTCTCCTCTTTCCTCTCCCTCTCTTCTTTCCCTCTCTTTTCTCTTTTGTTTCTTACTCTGTCTCTCTCTCCAACTGCGGTCTCTCACATGTCCTTTCAAACTATGAGGAACCCCTTTTGTTTTGGGGTAGGGAACTGTGTGTGTGTGTGTGTGTGTGTATGTATGTGTGTGTGTGTGTATTTTTGCGTGCGTGCACTTCTGTCTGTGTGTGCGTACGCATGTTTGTGTGTGTGTCTGTATGTGCGTGTGTGTGTGTGTGCGCCTCTGTTAGAGTTCTTTCTTGTGTGTGTATTTGTGTGCATTTGTGCTTGTGTGTGTGTGTGTGTGTATGTGCGTGTGTGTGTCTGCTTTCCAGTTCTAGTTGGAGAGCAGGGCTTTGGTCACCTGATGGGCAGGTCTGGTTAGGTCATGTGATTCGGGTGTGTGGGTTTAGCATGTCAGGGGCAGCAGTGAGTCGTGGCACAGCCGTCCCTGTGGTACGAGCACCCCGCAGCCCCACCACCCGACTCCCATCCCCGCGTGCCTCTGCAGAGCACTTCAAATGCCCCTGCCCCCCTGTGGGAGGAGTCCGGAGGGGTGGGGGTATAAAAGGGGAAAAAGTTGTGAAAAGAACATGCCAGTCTCACAGCAACTTCAAACACGCTTCTTCCCCAGGATATTAGGCGACTGTGATGAAAAATTTACCGCGCGTTAAAGACGCTGCTTTGAAGTGATCTGTTTGGGCTCTGTTTCCGGAGCCCCTCTGCCAACACCGCTTCGCTGTATAAAACATGAAATACACATACACACACGCATACTCACACACTCACTAACGCACGCACACCCATACTGGCACAGACACAGAAACATACACATACTAACACACAGACTCATATTCCCACACTCACAAACACACACACACACACATAGTTGCAAACACACATGGACAAATACACACACACAGTCACACGCTCACTCACCCACATGCACTAACATGCAGACACACACACATACTCGCACATATACACACTCTCACACTCAGTAGAAGTACTGAGTAACAAATAAACACACTCACAAAAATCAAACACAAAAAATACTTACAGGTTCACAAAAACGCATACCCAAACACAAAAACATGCACATGCGCTTACACACAGGCTCATACTAGTCAGTGGTGACTGGTGGACGAGTGGCCAGTACTTGCCTTCCAGTTTGTGTTGTGGCTCAGGTATTCTCACTATAGTGAGAGTAAAGCTCAGGATCTTCTTATACCAGTTAGGCTTAGGAGTTCTTTCTCCAGTCAGATCTGCTGAGCTTTTCTCTTACTGGTGTAAGTCCTTCTGAGCTTTATTCTAACGAATGTATGACCTCCTAAGCATTAAACTTACTGTAGTAAGAACTCATGAGCTTCACCCTTACTGGTGTCAGAGCACCTGAGGTTTTTTTTAACTGGTGTCAGAACTCCTGAGCCAAGGCTGGACTGGTAATCTGGCGTACTGGGCAATGCCCGGTCGGCTGACGCACATTTTGGGCTGATGCAATCATAGTTTATAAAATTGTAATTACATTGATAATTTTGAACGATGGCGCCGGCCTTTAAAACACGGAAAGCGGCCCATTGGTTCATTTCCTACACTGACACAGGGCTGGCCCAATGAAGTCTCTGAGCCCTCCCTCCTCAAGGGAAAAAAAACGCAATTGCGTACGCCCCATAGGTATCCAGTGGCTCACGCTAAGGCGAGCAACCTGCATGATGGTTTTAACGAATTCGAAAATATTGGTCCCAGTTCAGCCCTGTCCTGAGCATTACTTTTACTGGTATAACATCACCTGAGCTTTATTCTTACTGGTGTTAGGGATAAGCTCAGGAGCTCAATACACCAGTAAGAATTATGCTCAAGAGATCTTACACCAGAGAGAATAAACCTCAGGAGTTCTGAAGCTAGTGAGAATGTAGCTCAGAAGCTCTTGCTCCAGTAAGAATAAAGCTCATGGGCTTTTACACCAGTGAGAATAAAGCTCAGGTGTTCTTCCACCATTAAGTGCAATGCAGGTTGGCTCTCTTGACTTCTGGAGGGTACGATATGAGTTGCTCTAATTGTGATATTGAGAGCAGTGCGTCCATTCTGTGGGTTTTTAAGAGTTAGTCTAAGACCGTAGCCATGATGGGCAGTGAGGAGACCCCGATCATGTGACGTCATTTTCGTGGTCGTTCGCGTCATGATTGAATTCTGTAGCTGCGTTTCGGGCCCCTGATTTCCACTGTTCTTTCTCCCTATATTCCCTTTTAACCTTTGTTAATGAATGTTGGGAATACTTTGGATGTGAAAGTTGGGGATTAATTATTCAGGGGAAGGGGGGAAAATGGCGATTATGGCGACCGCTGTCTTGTTCTGCAGGGGGCGGTGCTGCAGTTGCAGCTGGCCAGGGGAATCATCTGAGCGCCCTTCCACTTTTTCCACCTCTTTGTTCATTACTTTAATTATGATTGTGCTCCTTTATTGGAGGTGCCTGCAGTAACACTGAGTTATGGCTGGCTCGGGAGTGCGCCGGCAGGATATTTCATGATTATTGGAGAGGACGGTCACTAGGTGGCGGCCAGCACTCCTGCGCGGCGGTAATTGCGAGGTGAGAGTCACGGTGAGGGATGGTGGTCACGCGTACACAGACACATGCGCGCATAATCATACTCTTCTTCTCACATGCGTGCGCGCACACACACACACACACACATACTCTGACATGCTCTCACTCTTTCTTACATGTACAAACTCTCACACATCACTCTCTCACACACATACACATATAGGCGATACTCACACACACATGCACACATGCATACATGCGCGCACACTGTCACTCACACACACAGACGCATGCATGCACATACACACACACACACACACACACTTGCACTCGCATGCTCTTCCTCACATGCTCACACTGGTCCATCCATGCACATGTCCACCCATACTCATACAGACACGCTCGTGCGCAGACGTCACTCTTCCACTCATACTCACACCTGTATGCGCTCACAGATACGTACACGCGCACTGGATGACTTTCACTCACACTGACATCAACAAGATGGAGAGAAGGGTCATTGGGAAACTGAAGTTTTTCCATTTTTTGTGCGTAAAAAAAAATAAAATCAAAGGGTTGAAGTATTCTGTGCAGAGGACGTGTCAAGGGGCTTTTTATGAAGCAGGATTACAGTTTTAGCCAAATGACTACTTTGATCAAATCTGGACACACAGAACATCTGTTTTCACTCTATACTCAGGTCAGCTTTATCCCACTAAGGGCATAATCTTGCTTTGTGAAACCGAGCTCTGGTGGCTCGTGGTCTGAGGTTGCGCACTGCTTTGGCTGTGTGGGATCTGGTGGCATTTTGGGATTTGAGGTGCCAGCAATTAGAGCTGAGACCCTTTGTGAACACGTCTCTCCTGCACCCCCAGCACGGTTTTGGGGGGCTACCATGCGCCTGCATGCCCGCCTTGCTTTTTGCAGCCGAACCTGGCCGGTGACATCATGGCAGCCACGTTAGCGACTGTTCTGTGACAACGCCCTGTGTCTCGGCGGCCCCTTAAGCCCCGCTGCTGATCTCAGCCGAGATGTGCTCCCGCCAGTGTCTCTGGCCGTTCGTCGCGGCCAGTTCCCACCCTTGCTTAATGACACAGGAAGAGCCTGCTGTTTTATTGTGTTGCAGTCCCGCCCCCCCCCCGGAGGCCTCCGTATGAGATTCTCACTGTCATGTCCAAGGACGAGTGGCGCGGGGTCAGCTAATTGCTTTTATGATTATGATTTCACGTCAGATTTATCGTGCGTGCTCCCAGCGCCGCTCGTAGAGGCTCCACTTTTGGAAAATGAGTTTACGGCTCCTGCCTGGTGCGTCTCGCTGGAGAGCGGCCTCGACGTGGCTCTGACTAAGATGCGCACACTCTTCTTCCTGTAAACCTCGCTCGCCCCCCCGAGAATTTCGGCCACGGAACGAGCTTTTTCAATTTCACTTCGCGTGCGTCTCTTTTACCCGTATTAGTAATTCATTTTCTTGTGGCGTGTGATGCAAACTCAGAAAGTGCTTCTCTGTCTGAATTGTGAAACAGGTTTTTTTTCCCCACACTCCCATGCTTTGCATTGAGTTAAAAAAAAAATATTGTTATTTGCAGTTGCCGAAAGTGGGAATTGCTTGCATTTTTGAGAGGTGAACAGCCTTGTTTTTTGTGATGGCGGTTACAGCGCAGGCTGTAGCTGTGCCATTATCCACTGCTTCTCATTCGAGCTGGGTTAGCTTTTCCAAATTGCCTGTCATGTGACTTGCAGTGTGCCAGGGCAGTGGGACGCCCCTGTTTAAATAATGCCCCCTTATTTTATAGTCTGGAACAGTTATTGCATATTGCATTGCCTGTTTGGTTAACATTAACTCCACATGCTAAATCCAGAGCTAGGTCCTCTATGTATGATGACAGATTTGCTAATTTGGCAGAAGAGTATTGGCAGCAGGCAGATGTGTATATTCTTGTATCAGGCCAGAAGATTCACTCAACTCAATGCATCAGGAGAGTGAAATTATGTTTAAGACTGAAATATGGCATTCAAAAATGACTGCTCTGTTGAGTTTTGTGAATTTGTGGGAAATATAACTCTTCATCTTTAAATACAAAAAGCATGGAATGGCACTATATTTTGCTCTGGATTGGCACTTAGTACTGTGCACTAAGTACTGGATTGGCACTTAGTACTGTGTACTCCTGCAGATTTGCATATTTGAGGCAAACTTTTTTTATTGCAACGTGTCTTTTGAGGAGAATGGCAGCATTATTAAATGGGTCTCTGTAACGATGTCTCCCAGCCTTTAAAAGGGGGGCCGATGGAGGGGTTGGAGGTCAGGATAGGCCTCCATGTTGGAGAGGAGGGACGTGATGGTGAAAGAGGTATGAAGGGCCATTGGCGCTGCAGTATTTGAGGCATGGCTAACTCCACTGGAGTCTGTACTAGGGGCCTGAATCACCAGTAACCTCCACTGGTGTCTGTAATGGAGGTCTGATTTATCAGTACCCTCCACTGGTGTCTGTGCTATAGGCCAGATTTGGTAGTAACCTCCACTGGGGTACTGTACTATAGGCCTGATTTTCTTGTAACCTCCACTGGTGTATGTACAAGAGGCCTGATTCCAGAGCAACCTCCACTAGTGTCCGTACAAAAGGCCTGATTACCAGCAACCTCCACTGGTGTCTGTACTTGAGGCCCGATTCACCAGCAACCTCCACTGGTGTCTGTATTAGAGTCCAGATTCTCCAGCATTCTCCACCAGGGTCTGTACTAGAGGCCTTCTCCACCAGGGTCTGTACTAGAGGCCTGATTCACCAGTGACCTCCACTGGTGTCTGTACTATAGGCCTGATTCACTAGCAACCTCCACTGGTGTCTGTACTAGAGGCCTGATTCACTAGAAACCTCTGCTGGGTGATTTTAACCCTTATAAATGTAATGTTGTAAGCAGCATGGGAGCAGACATGCAATATCCATTCTGCTGTGACTTGGACTGAACTGTCAACCCCCCCCCCCCAAATACAGATACTAACTCACCACCTCCCCCAGCGCACCTAGTCAATGCCCACCAGAGTCACGCCCGTGACTCCTGTCAGTGTCTGCCTGACAGGCAGTCTCCGGGAGAATCAAAATCTACCTCCCATGTCATGGCTGCTCGTATTTCTCTTGCCCTCCAATGTCACTTTCAAGGCATAATTACACAAGTTGTGTTGATTAGTGTAAGAAGCAATTATGCTGGCTTTCCAGTGTAAATGAGGAGCGTGATGCTTCCTGACTGACGGGAAACGGCCCCACTTTAATAAGTAAATGACTTCGGTAATTCAAGTATTCACACCGTCTGATTTGTCAGCATCTTTTCTCATTTCAGCCCAATCCGGTAATTTTAATGAAGCATTGACTGATTGGGTTTTTTTTTTTTTAACCCCCCCTTCTTCTTCCCTTGTTTTTTTGAGCTCTCGTGAACGGCAGCGATTTACTCCGTTAGGTTTCATTTTGAAATATTTTCAGGCCAGCAGCGCGGCTCCAATTTTACTGGGCTTGATTAAATAAGTAACTGTCTCGGCTCGACGGGAAAGCTAACGTTTTTATAGGGTCTTACTTTAGAGTGCGCCATTATTTTTAGAAGTGGGAGAAATCACAGAAAAATGATCCTTAATTGACACATTGGGAGAGGGCTTTATCAGGGTACCCTGTAAGTTATTAGCTGTTAATTCATCCGCCGGCTCCCCTGCAGCGCCGGTTATTTGTTTAAATCGGGGGATTCCCACGGTGCATTTGTAACTACACCTCCGAAATGCCTCTCTCTATAATTATTTAACATTACACGCTGGCTTAAAATGGTTATCGGTTGGGGAATATTAGCCGGGGACGAGAAAAGTTATTTAATCAGGAACGAGTCTCATATGTGTCGGTATCCGGGAGGGACGCTTGACTTCATGCTTTTTTCTAAAATTGACTCGGAAATCTTCTCTTTTATTGGCCCGCGAGCATCAGTGTGGCAAGAGTTGGGGAATAGAGGCCTTCTTAGAATGGATTGTGTCCGTTCTGTGGGACTATAGTTTGGTTCACGAGTGTTACTGCTGAATATCTGCTTGAATTTAAATGGTAAATTATCTGGATATTACTCTATGTCAGTATCCATTCCCTTTAGAAATTGCCTGCATTTTCATGGTTGACTTGGAGAGACTGGTACCTGGCTTGCTATGCCAATGATGAGCTGCACTGGGAATGACTGCGAGACCTTCTCTCATGGTAGTAACTGTAAAATATTGATGAGTTGGCAGTAATTTTGGAAATATTGAAATTGCATTTACCGAAATCATGACATTTTGTTGAAATTTGGCCCTTCTTTGCGGACGATTGTTCCATTGCATAGTGCTTGAACATCCTCTGAGTGATGGGTGCAAGTCAAAGCTTTAAAAAAATTCCAAGATGTAATGTTCATTTCCATAGAAAGTGCCCAAACATGTTTTGTCTGTCTTATTACAAGAGCTTAAGTTTCAGCAGCAATTAACAGATTTTTGCTTATAATTAGTGATATGAAAAGGTAGTGTTGTGCCTCGGTTCTTAGTGTCAGGCGAAACACTTATACATGCATACATACATGGGCGCACACTCACCCTCACCCTCACACTCTCATGCTCAAACATGCACAGTCTCACAAGCACTCTCTCAGACGTGTCGCTCACAGAAACACTCTCTCTCTCTCTCGGTCTCGCTCACACACACACACACACACACACACACACACACGCACACACGCACACACACACGTGCACACACACACACGCACACACACACTAACATAAACTCGCTCAAACACATTTTTGTACCCACACACACACTCAAACACAGTCATACCCTAACACTCATGCTCAAACACAGACACACATACACTCACACAGACACTCATGCGCTCGCAAATATACATAACACACTCGTGCACACACATACACTCTCATGCACACTCACACACAAACTTCTATGCTCAAACACGCACACTGTCGAAGACACACTCACGCTCTTACACAGACACTCACACATACTCTCGTGCAAACACTCTCACACGCATACAGACACGCGCACGCTCTCTCACATACACATACATACATATACACACTTTCACACATACATAGACATGCTCACCACACATTCACACGCAGTCTCCCTCACATAAATACACAAGCTCACACACAAACACTTATATGCAGAATGAATATAATAAAATAGTTTGCGCTTGCACTTCAGTATCAGTGCTGTAATTTATATGGATTGAAAGAGTGCTGCATTGTGGAGCATGAGTGGACCAAACACTCATTCGTCACCCCTAATAAATGCTGGAATGTAAATTATGAAGTTATGCTTCAAAATGTAAATGCACTTTATTTCAGTCCTTTAATGCTGCTCTCATTGCAATACATTATAGAATGGGGGGTGGGTGTGAGTTAACATAAAAATTCTGACTCTTTTCACAATCAATAATAAACAGAAAAGAGTGGGGATGGGGGAACATTATAAAATATCTCAAGTCTAGTTCATAAATTATTGCTCGAAAATGGGCTTGTACACTAAAAATGTAAATACATTAATGTTATTAATAATGTAGTGACTAATAGTTCTATCAGGACTGTAATAGTTCTTTAATGGAATATGACAGTGTGGATGTATTACTGCTCTGATGCTAAGATCCATCATTGTTTTTTTTAAGCATTATTTTTTGATTATTTTGTTAAACTAATTGCTCAATTTTTTCCAACATCTTGTGTTAGAAGAGCGTAATAGATATTAATTATTACTTGCCTGTTTCCCTGGTTTGATGAAAAAGAATGAAAGGGCTAATGCTAACCGCTAATGGGGTTTTAGCATTTCTCGACATGTGGTGAGAGGAGATTACGACACTATCAGCAGGGATGGTGGGATGCGATAGAGTGATTGAAGAACAGAGGATTCGCTGCTTCATTAAACTGTTCTAAGAAAAAAGCTGAAAATGGGGGTTTTGGGCTTGCCCTGCATTTTCAGAAATTCTACTTTTTAAATTATCATCTCTTCTTCTTTTGGGTATATTTTATCACAGCAGTCCTGGTGATTCATTAGCTTTGCGGAATCCATGGACCCTTTCCAATGGCTGCCTGTTCTGCTCTGTCAAACTGGCCAATGTTGGGCGGTTTCTGATAAGGTGAACCTGTCACTATTTTTGAGCTCAGCACTAGGAGTGGACCGTAGCCTCGCTCTGCCTAGGTTTATCGTACTATAGGAGCAACGCAGTGAGCCTCATTCTCCTCAAGTTTGCAGTTTGGTAGGCGGAACAATAACAGCACGTGAGGTCCTAACAGAGCGGAACAGTTACGTTACAAGAAATCTACGCCGGGTAGAAACAGTTAAGGCAAATGAGAATTTGGCCAGGAGGAAGAGTTAATGCTCATGAGGTTCTGGCTGGGTGGAACAGGTAAGACGCATGAGGTATTGGCCGGGTGAAGCAATTAAGGTTAATGAGGTTCTGGCGAGGTGGAACAGTTACGGCTCATGAGGTTCTTACTGGGTGGAACAGTTAAAGCTAATGAGAATCTGGCTGGATGGAAGGTTTAATGCTCATAAGGTTTTGGTTAGGTGAAACCATTTAGGCTCATGAGGTTAGGGCCATGTGCAACAGTGAAGGATTATGAGGTTTTGGCTGTGTGGAACAGTGAGGGGTCATGAGGTTCTAGCCAGATGGAACAGTTAAGATGCATGGGGTTCTGGCTGGGTGGAACAGTCAAGGCTCATGAGGTTTTGGCAGGGTGGAATGGTTAAGGCGCGTGAGGTTTTGGTTAGTGGAACTATGAAGGCTCTTGAGATTTTGATTGGGTGGAACAGTTAAGCCTCAGAAGCTTCTGGTCGGGTGGAACAGTTAAGCCTCACAAGGTTCTGGTCGGGTGGCAGGGCTTCCTCTGGCTTTTTTTATTTTGTAGCCTACCTTTTCAGCCAAATAATTTATTTAGTAGCCGCTTGATTTTTCTCCAAGCCAGGTTTTTTTTTTTTTTGTAGCCATTTGTCCTCTTCTGTAGCCACCACACCTTGGGAGAACAACTGGACCTGGGCCAGCGAAAGGACTGTGTTTCAACATTACATTGCTCCTTTGGCCTGGTTATCTCCTTGCCTTGCAGAAGAATACATTCCAGACAAGGAAGCCTACATGGACAGCCCTGGGGTATGATGGATGGGGCATGGGTGATGAAGCTCAGTCAAGGTCACAACCTATTTGATCTTGTGCAAAGTTCATTGGTCACTGTTGAGCAACAGGAAAGGCTGAGGCTGGCCACCAGTTCTCATTTTCATGCATATGACTATGTGATTAGTTTAGGAAATCAAGGCAGAATTATGATTCAACAGTTTGTCTTATTATTTCTCTTAATAATGAAAAACAAGGTTTTCCACCAGACTAGTGATTCACCTGACTCAAAAAGTGAAAATATGTTCAAACATCTACATGTACTGGTACATGAACTTGAATTGAAGGGAAAACTTATAACAGCCTTCAGTGAGTGTAACATGTTGTATCAAGCTGAGTGATGGGTGACTGTCCCTCAAGAATTCTCTGCTCATGAATTACATAATTTTCTCTATCAAAACTTGAAAGAACACAAAGCAACAAAGCTGGAACCCGTCTTCGTTCTATCAGAAATACGGTGAGTAGTCACGCGCAGAGCACAGCAATGTTTGTGTGTAACGTGACCGACTGTGCATCCAAATTTTCTGCATGCACCGGACAGCCGGTGTTCTGTCAATTATTGCTACCTATCAAAATATGCTACCTTGCGGTTCTGCGCTTGCGCGGACCAAATATCTTGGGCTCTGTTTCTTCACTCACATCTTAAATGTCTTCGAAAATCATGATAACACGTTTTTTTGAGTGCGCCTTTCCGCTTGTAAGCGTATATTTTTGCATTTACAGGCTGGGGTTTCTTGAAAATGCTGGAATTAGATGATAATAGCGTGCGGCATGTATCTTTTTGAACAAACTTGTCCAACACATTGTAAAATCTGCTTATATTATAACAAGCAAGCAAATAACAAAGTTACTACTGTAGACTGATTCATATTGCGATATTAAGGGGAAAAGAAATGCTTCACGATCGCTTTGCATTATGGTAGCACTTTTTGACAAGGCAGCAGAAATTGTCAGAACTCCGGTGTTCTGTCAGATTTTTCCACCTATCAAAATATGCTGCCTCGCGGTTCTGCGCTTGCGCGCACCTAAAATCTCGGGCTGTTTCTTCAATCATATCTAAAGCATCTTCAAAAATCATAAATATAGATTTATTTTCAGTGCACCGTTCTACCTGTAAGCATATATATATATATATATTTTTTTTTTTTTTTAAGGTATTTTGAGGAGATTTTAATGACAAATTATTATTTTATTTTTTTTAGATTCGCCAAAAAAAGAAAATCGCCAAATATTTTCCCTGGTAGCCAAACATTTTTTTTATTTCGCTATTGGCGAATTTGGCGAGCGCCAGTGGAAGCCCTTGGGTGGAACAGTTAAGCCTCACAAGGTTCTGGTTGGGTGGAACAGTTAAGCCTCATGAGGTTCTAGTCGGGTGGAACGGTTTAAGGTTCATGAGGTTTTGTCTTGGTGTAGCAGTTAAGATGCATGAGAATTTGGCTGGGTGAAACCGTTAAGGCTCAATAGGTTTTGACTGGGTGGAGAAGTTAAGATGGGTTGCATGCATTATAATTGGTTGCACGGTTGAAGCCTTTGTCTTTTTGAATAGGGCAGACAGATGGACATGTTGTTTCTTAGTGAAATTCCTTGTTACCCTCTGGGCTATTCCCCTCTCATCATGAGTACCAGTGCCAGATGCAGCGCTTTGTTCCTCTGTCTCTGAAGAGTTGTGTGAGCTGTGCTGTAGTCACTGGGAACTACATTTGGACATTTGTTTAATGGCAGCGTTCAAACATGAATCCATTGTCCTGTTTGGCATTAGGGTTTCCCTACATGGCGGTTAGTGTGTCACCTTGGGTGGGGTTTAAGCATTGCTGAATGGATGGGCTTAGAGGCTATACAGTTCTGTCCTGTATGCATAGCTGGGCACTACAGCTGGGAATTCCCATTTGGACTATTTACTTCATTCAGATTATAGAATTCTGCTTTACCCTCTTAACATAGGTGTCACAATTATTTGTAGCCCTGAATAGGTTAAATAAATCTTTGTTCATTCTCAAACCAGAGTTTAACTTTCACAGTTATTATTGTCAGACTTGCTTCAAATAAACATTCCCTTTAGGCTTTACTACAAACTTTCTCGTCAGCTGGCTGTTGAACAATGCAGTTTCTTTGGAAAATCACTTAACAGTTTCTTTTTTGTGTATTAGTTGGATAAAATGTTTGTTTCAGTGCAGGCCAATGGATGTAAAAATGCCATTTGACTTGTATTGCTGCTGTATGGCAAAAATGGGGAAATGTACTCATTTTATATTTAAAAATCAAGCTACCATTTCGCAGAAAGTGTGCAGATCTGCAGGGCAGTGAAGCAACTGTTGATCTATCGGTCATCAGTGGAGGTTTTCCACAGTTGACAATGGGTGTGGAAACTGTGTGATACTCACTCCTGATTTGTGTTTGGGGAACAGCACTGTGGTTCATGACCCTACTGCTTAGGAGGTATATCCTCACTGCTCCAGTGTAGCAGGTGTAGCACATGTCATTGGTGTACAGCAGGTGTAGCACATGTCACTGGTGTACAGCAGGTGTAGCAGGTGCCACACTGAGTACTTCAGTCCATGTTTGTGATTTTGGAAGATTCTAAGCTTTACTCAATGCAGTTATCTAGCTAACTCAGCAATTTTGCTTTGTGAAACAGGGCCCTGATAACTCTGTACACCTGCTCTGTGAAACATGGCCCAGCTAACTCTGGAACCCTACTTTGTCAGATAACTCAATAATTCTGTTCTATGAAGCAAGGCCCCGCTCCCTCTGTAATCCTGCTCTGTGAAACATGGCCTGGTTAACTCTGTAATCCCGCTCTGTGAAATATGGCCCAGCTGACTCTGTAATCGTATTTTGTGAAACAGAGACCATATAACTCAATAATTCTGTTCTATGAAGCAAGGCCCCGCTCACTCTGTAATCCTGCTCTGTGAAACGGGGCCTGGATAACTGTGTAATCCTGCTCTGTGAAACAGGGCCTAGATAACTCTATAATCTTGCTTTGAGAAACAGGGCCTAGATAACGCTATAATCCTGCGAAACAGGGCCTAGATAATTTTGTAATCCTGCTCTGTGAAACGGGGCCTAGATAACTCTATAATCCTGTTCTGTGAAACAGGGCCTAAATAACTCTGTAATCCTCCTCTGTGAAACATGACTTGGTGAACTCTGTAGCCCTACTTTGTGAAACAGAGACCAGAAAACTCAATAATTCTGTTTTATGAAGCAAGGCCCCGCTCACTCTGTAATCCTGCTCTGTGACACAGGGCCTAGATAACTCTGTAATCCTGCTCTGCAGAGATGCCAAGGCTTCAAGAGTTTCTCCTCTTGGTGGCATTCACGTTTCTGTGCCGTAGTTAGCAATTATTCAATCAAAGCGCACTGAAGAAATTCACTTGCAGAATATAAGTCATTGTGCATCAAGTTAATCAGTTTCACATGCATTACGGTGGATTTCCCCACTAATGACACGGAAATCGATTATGACTCGGGAATTCTCAGGCTTGTCTTTACTGAGGGATTAAAAGCAATGGAATTATATAAAAATGTTTCAAATGGTCTTATTTCATCAAAACAACTTAAATGATCATGAAACACATGCATTGTTTCCAATCCCTGGGTAAAGAGAAGCACAGGAAGTCCGGAGTCATAATCGCTTTCCATCTTACTTGTGATGAGGTGCACCTTTACGCAAGTGAAACGGAAACTTCAATGCACAAAGATTTTAATTTCGCATGAGAATCTCAGTCAGCATTCAATGAATAATTACGGACTACGGTGAATAAGCCTAAAAAATGTGAGACCTACGCCAATTGCATGAGACTTGGCATCTCTGGCTCTGTGAAATAGGGTCTAGATAACTCTGTAATCCTGCTCTGTGAAACAGGGCCTAGATAACTTGGTAAACCTGCTCTGTGAAACAGGGCCTAGTTAACTCTGTAAACCTGCTCTGTGAAATGGGGCCTAGATAACTTGGTAAACCTTGCCCTGTGAAACAGGGCCTAGACAACTCTGTAAACCTTGCTCTGTGAAACAGGGCCTAGACAACTCTGTAAACCTGCTCTGTGAAATAGGGCCTGCGTAACTCTGACTTCCTCCATTTTGTTTGCATTATGTGAACGGTTGGGTATGTGCTCTAGTTGTCCCCCGTCGCCCCGCGGAACAGGGGACATAGAAATGCTATTCGTCCGTGCGTCCGGAACAGTGTACTCGCAATAACTTTTGACAGCTTTGATGGAGGATCACCAAATTCACACCACATATGCCTCTCGTGAAGGCCTTGCTTAAGTTCTGTGATGATTGACCTTGACCTAGTTTTCAAGGTCACTGAGCAAAAACATGTGAAGAACACTGTACGCACAATAACTTTTGACAGCTTTGACGGAGGATCACCACATTTACACCACATATGCCTCTCATTAAGGCCTTGCTCAAGTCCAATGATGAGTGACCTTGACCTACTTTTCAAGGTCACTGAGCAAAAAAATGTGAAGAACACTGTACTCGCAATAACTTTTGACAGCTTTGACGGAGGATCACCAAATTCACTCCACATATGCCTCTCATGAAGGCCTTGCTCAAGTTCAATGATGATTGACCTTGACCTAGTTTTCAAGGTCACTGAGCAAAAACGTGAAGAACACTGTACTCGCAATAACTTTTGACAGCTTTGATGGAAGATCACCAAATTCACACCACATATGCCTCTCATGAAGGCCTTGCTCAAGTTCAGTGATGATTGACCTTGACCTAGTTTTCAAGGTCACTGAGCAAAAACGTGAAGAACACTGTACTCGCAATAACTTTTGACAGCTTTGATGGAAGATCACCAAATTCACACCACATATGCCTCTCATGAAGGCCTTAATCTAGTTCAATGATGAGTGATCTTCACCTAGTTTTCAAGGTCACCGAGCAAAAAGATGTGAGGAACACCGTACTCGCAATAACTTTTGACTGCTTTGATGGAGGCTCACCAAATTCATATGACATTCTTATTGGCTTGTTAGGTTGATCTCAGCCATGGGCACAAACCTATGCCTTGGCGATGCGTCCATCATCCACAAGTCATGAAAATTGTAATCTCTTTCATAACCCATGGTTATATTTAGCTCTTATCACAATGATCCATCCCTCATCCATCTCTCTGTTCAACCAATGACCAATGACCAACAGTGTCATTGCACTTCACATTATTAGTGGTACAGTGCACCGCATTATTTTCATCCATCAAAACCGTTTTTGCCACATGTTTCTGGTCACTTCTGCGACAGGGGACACAAGGCCTTCAGGCCAGCAGGCCATTTTTATACCTGGGGATGAGAAGGAGTAGATAAGCTGATGCTGAAGGAGTGTGATGCTTTGGTCAATGTTTTGCTGAGATACATCAGGTCCTGCGATTCGTGTGGATGCTACTTTGAATGAATGAATGAATGAATGAATGATGATGATTTAAGTATAAAAGTATTAAAAAAATATCTGTTCATTCTGATGTATATATTAAAAAGAAAAAAGACGACAAAAAATAAAACAAACTTATCATAGTGTTGTGCCCTGTTCGAAAAAGGAGTGGGAAGAAGTATACCCTTTGACGAGAACCACCTAAGTAAACGTTGTGGGCCAGGTTTACCCCTTAAAGGCATCAGTATTCCCTGGCGACAGTGGATAATTCGCCCGGCCTCACTGCACACATTGTTTTGGAATGGTTTGAGGAACATTACAGACTTCAAGGTGTGGCTCTTGATCTGCTGCTCACGTCTTTCGACCCAATACCTTTGGGCCCCCTCAGGGGTCTTGTTGAATACATACCTCAGCAAGTCGTATCAGTTTTTGCAACATGTGGAGGACCATAGGAAGTTCTCACACCCTCCAATGTCCCACTCCGATGAACGCAAACCCATTGTAGAGTTGACTTGCAGACTGTGACGTCTGCACGCGACAGCATTTCACTGACGAGGGCAATATGCTTAAACATGTCAAACCTTTTATCATCACCTCAACAAAATATTTTGAGTATGGATCCATCCTGAATGTGGTTACATTCATTCAGAATTTTTACCGAAAGGCAAAAAAAAAGATTTCATATGATAATGGCAGGATACCAGTCAGCTGTTCAGTTAACCCTCTGAACAGCTTAATGAAAAAGCCCCTCACTTTGGGGGAGTTGGTAGCAGCTAAGGAAGGGTATGTAAGGAGGAAATAACTAGCCCTGGCCTAGTGGACAGGCAGGGGAAACATGGTAGCTGTTGGTTGCTTTTGGGGCAGGGAAGTGTGTAGGGGGTTTGGAGGCTACTGCGGTCTCTCTCCCTCTCTCTCCCTCTCTCTCACACACAAACACACACACAAGGTTAGAGGTAGGGGAGAGTGTGAGGTATGATTTAATGGGACGCTCTGAGACAGGGTTGACACACACGCCGCTCTTGTGTCAGCCGGTGGCATGTTAAGCTGGGGGGGTGGGGTGGGGTCAGGCCGCGCTGCCAGGCTGCTCAATGACAGACACACACCTGTTCTGACATTTCCTCCCGACCTTGACACAGAAAACACACGACAAAGCCACTCTCTGCACTACCACTGGAGACACTCTTCCTACACACACACACACGCATGCGCACACACGCAGGCCCACACACACACACGAATGCGCACACATGCACTAGCACACAAATGGTGGATTCAGTGCATGGGGTTTTACTGACTGAGTGCGAGGGTTATACTGATTCCGTGCATGGGGTTAGACTGATTCAGTGTGAAGGTTAGATGGATTCAGTGCGTGGGGTTAGACTGATTTGGTGCGTGGGGTTAGACTGATTCAGTGTGTGGGGTTAGACTGATTCAGTGCATGGGGTTATACTGATTCAGTGTGAGGGTTGGACGGATTCAGTGTGTGGGCTTAGACTGATTCAGTGCATGGGGTTAGACTAATTCAGAGCGTGGGGTTAGACTGATTCAGTGTGTGGGGTTTGACTGATTCAGTGTGAGGGTTGGACTGATTCAGTGCATGGGGTTATACTGATTCAGTGTGAGGGTTGGACGGATTCAGTGTGTGGGGTTATACTGATTCAGTGTGAGGGTTAGACTAATTCAGAGCGTGGGGTTAAACTGATTCAGTGTGTGGGGTTTGACTGATTCAGTGTGAGGGTTGGGCGGATTCAATGCATGTGGTTATACTGATTCAGTGTGGGGGTTAGTCAGAGTCATTGCATGGGGTCAACTGATTCAGTGTGAGGGTTAGACAGATTCAATGCATGGGGATTGACAGATTTAACGCATGGGGTTATACTGATTCACTGTGAGGGTTAGACGGATTCAATGCCCGGTATTATACTGATTCAGTGTGTGGGGTTAGACTGATTCAGTGCATGGGGTTATACTGATTCAGTGTGAGGGTTGGACGGATTCAGTGTATGGGCTTAGACTGATTCAGTGCATGGGGTTAGACTAATTCAGAGCGTGGGGTAAGACTGATTCAGAGCTTGGGGTTATACTGATTCACTGTGAGGGTTTGATGGATTCAATGCATGGGGTTATACTGATTCAGTGTGAGGGTTAGACAAATTCAGTTTGTGGGGTTAGACTGATTCAGCATGCAGGGTTATACTGACTCGGTGTGTGGGGTTAGACTGATTCAGTGTGAGGGTTAGATGGATTCAGTGTGTGGGATTAGACTGATTCAGTACATGGGGTGAGACTGACTCATTGTGTGGGATTAGACTGATTCAGTGTGAGGGAAAGATGGATTCAGTGTGTGGATTTAGACTGATTCAGCACATGGGGTGAGACTGACTCTGTGCGTGGGATTAGACTGATTCAGTGCGTGGGATTACACTGATTCAGTGTTTGGGGTTTGACTGATTCAGTGTGTGGGGTTAGACTGATTCAGTGGGTGGAGTTATACTGATTCAGTGGGTGGAGTTATACTGATTCAGTGCTTGGGGTTATTCTGATTCAGTGCGAGGGCTAGACTGATTCAGTGTGTGGGGTTTCACTGATTCAATGTGTGGGGTTAGACTGATTTAGTGCATGGAGTTAGACTGATTCAATGTGTGGGGTTAGACTGATTCAGTGTGTGGGGTTTGACTGATTCAGTGTGTGGGGTTAGACCGATTTAGTGCATGGAGTTAGACTGATTCAATGTGTGGGGTTATACTGATTCAGTGTGAGGTTTAGACGGATTCAGTCTGTTGGGTTAGATTGATTCAGTGCGTGGGGTTAGACTGATCCAGTGCTTGGGGTTAGATTGATTCAATGTGTGTGGTTATACTGATTCAGTGTGAGGATTAGACTAATTCAGAGCGTGGGGTTAGACTGATCCAGTTTGTGGGGTTATACTGATTCAGTGTGAGGGTTGGACAGATTCAGTGTGTGGGGTTAGACTGATTCAATGCATGGGGTTGTACTGATTCAGTGTGAGGGTTAGACTAATTCAGAGCGTGGGGTTAGACTGATTCAGTGTGTGGGGTTTGACTGATTCAGTGTGAGGGTTGGGCGGATTCAATGCATGGGGTTATACTGATTCAGTGTGAGGGTTAGACTAATTCAGAGCGTGGGGTTAGACTGATTCAGTGTGTGGGGTTTGACTGATTCAGTGTGAGGGTTGGGCGGATTCAATGCATGGGGTTATACTGATTCAGTGTGGGGGTTAGTCAGAGTCATTGCATGGGGTCAACTGATTCAGTGTGAGGGTTAGACAGATTCAATGCATGGGGTTTGACAGATTTAACGCATGGGGTTATACTGATTCAGTGTGAGGGTTAGATGGATTCAATGCACGGGATTATACTGATTCAGTGTGAGGCTTAGACAGATTCAATGCATGGGGTTATACTGATTCAGTGTGAGGGTTTGATGGATTCAATGCATGGGGTTATACTGATTCAGTGTGAGGGTTAGACAAATTCAGTTTGTGCGGTTAGACTGATTCAGCATGCAGGGTTATACTGACTCGGTGTGTGGGGTTAGACTGATTCAGTGTGAGGGTTAGATGGATTCAGTGTATGGGATTAGACTGATTCAGTACATGGGGTGAGATTGGCTCATTGTGTGGGATTAGACTGATTCAGTGTGAGGGAAAGATGGATTCAGTTTGTGGATTTAGACTGATTCAGCACATGGGGTGAGACTGACTCAGTGCGTGGGATTAGACTGATTCAGTGCGTGGGATTACACTGATTCAGTGTTTGGGGTTTGACTGATTCAGTGTGTGGGGTTAGACTGATTCAGTGGGTGGAGTTATACTGATTCAGTGCTTGGGGTTATTCTGATTCAGTGCGAGGGCTAGACTGATTCAGTGTGTGGGGTTTCACTGATTCAATGTGTGGGGTTAGACTGATTTAGTGCATGGAGTTAGACTGATTCAATGTGTGGGGTTAGACTGATTCAGTGTGTGGGGTTAGACTGATTCAGTGTGTGGGGTTTGACTGATTCAGTGTGTGGGGTTAGACCGATTTAGTGCATGGAGTTAGACTGATTCAATGTGTGGGGTTATACTGATTCAGTGCTTGGGGTTATACTGATTCAGTGTGAGGTTTAGACGGATTCAGTCTGTTGGGTTAGATTGATTCAGAGCGTGGGGTTAGACTGATCCAGTTTGTGGGGTTATACTGATTCAGTGTGAGGGTTGGACAGATTCAGTGTGTGGGGTTAGACTGATTCAATGCATGGGGTTATACTGATTCAGTGTGAGGGTTAGACTAATTCAGAGCGTGGGGTTAGACTGATTCAGTGTGTGGGGTTTGACTGATTCAGTGTGAGGGTTGGGCGGATTCAATGCATGGGGTTATACTGATTCAGTGTGAGGGTTAGTCAGAGCCAATGCATGGGGTCATACTGATTCAGTGTGAGGGTTAGACAGATTCAATACATGGGGTTAGACAGATTTAACGCATGGGGTTATACTGATTCACTGTGAGGGTTAGACGGATTCAATGCCTGGGATTATACTGATTCAGTGTGAGGTTTAGACGGATTCAGTCTGTTGGGTTAGATTGATACAGTGCGTGGGGTTAGACTGATCCAGTTTGTGGGGTTAGACTGATCCAGTGCTTGGGGTTAGATTGATTCAATGTGTGTGGTTATACTGATTCAGTGTGAGGATTAGACTAATTCAGAGCGTGGGGTTAGACTGATCCAGTTTGTGGGGTTATACTGATTCAGTGTGCGGGTTGGACGGATTCAGTGTGTGGGGTTAGACTGATTCAATGCATGGGGTTATACTGATTCAGTGTGAGGGTTAGACTAATTCAGAGCGTGGGGTTAGACTGATTCAGTGTGTGGGGTCTGACTGATTCAGTGTGAGGGTTAGGCGGATTCAATGCATGGGGTTATACTGATTCAGTGTAAGGGTTAGTCAGAGTCAATGCATGGGGTCATACTGATTCAGTGTGAGGGTTAGACAGATTTAATACATGGGGTTAGACAGATTTAACGCATGGGGTTATACTGATTCACTGTGAGGGTTAGATGGATTCAATGCACGGGATTATACTGATTCAGTGTGAGGCTTAGACAGATTCAATGCATGGGGTTATACTGATTCAGTGTGAGGGTTAGACAAATTCAGTCTGTGGGGTTAGACTGATTCAGCATGCAGGGTTGTACTGACTCGGTGTGTGGGGTTAGACTGATTCAGTGTGAGGGTTAGTTGGATTCATTGTGTGGGATTAGACTGATTCAGTACATGGGGTGAGACTGACTCATTGTGTGGGATTAGACTGATTCAGAGTGAGGGTAAGATGGATTCAGTGTGTGGATTTAGACTAATTCAGCACATGGGGTGAGACTGACTCAGTGTGTGGAATTAGACTGATTCAGTGGTAGGGTTAGATGGATTCGGTGTGTGGGATTAGACTGATTCAGTGTTTGGGGTTTGACTGATTCAGTGTGTGGGGTTAGACTGATTCAGAAGGTGGAGTTATACTGATTCAGTGCTTGGGGTTATTATGATTCAGTGCGAGGGCTAGACTGATTCAGTGTGTGGGGTTTGACTGCTTCAGTGTGTGGGGTTAGACTGATCCAGTGCTTGGGGTTATACTGATTCAGTGTGAGTGTTAGACGGATTCATTGTGTGGGGTTAGACTGATCCAGTTTGTGGGTTAGACTGATCCAGTTCATGGAGTTAGACTGATTCAATGTGTGGGGTTATACTGATTCAGTGCTTGGGGTTCTTCTGATTCTGTGTGAGGTTTAGACGGATTCAGTGCGTGGGGTTAGAATGATTCAGTGTGAGTGTTAGACGGATTCAGTGCTTGGGGTTATTCTGATTCAGTGTGAGGGTTAGACGAATTCAGCGTGTTGGGTTAGACTGATTCAGTGTGAGGGTTAGACTGATTCAGTCCTTGGGGTTATTCGGATTCTGTGTATTGGGTTAGACTGATTCATTGCGTGGGGTTAGTGATTCAGTGTGTGGGGTTTGACTGATTCAGTGTGAAGGTTAGACGGATTCAGTGTGTGAGGTTAGACTGACTCAGTGGGCGCATCTCAAAGCATAGGCTGCATCCTTTGACGGCTGCTTTTTTTGGGGTTGTCACTTACTTCCATCCAACTCCTATTTAGGGTAAGGGATTTGGTTACATTTAGGGTTAGGGTTAGGTTTGGGGCTAGGTTTAAAGTTAGGGGTTAGAGTTTAGGTTACAGTTGGGGAAATCAATGACAACTCACTTAAACCAAAGCTGTTTAACAGAGATGAAATGTCATGTCAGTTTGGCAGATGGAATTAAGTGACGATCCCAAAAAATAAAGCCTTCGAGCAATGCAGCCTACAATTTGAGATGCATCCAGTGCGTGGGGTTAGACTGATTCAGTGCATGGGTTTATAGTTGTTCAGTTTAGTTGTTCAGATTCAATGCATGGAGTTAGACGGATTCAGTATGTGTGTTAGACTGATTCAATGCACGGGTTTAGACTGATTCAGTGTGAGGGTTAGACTGATTCAACATATGGGATTAGGCTGATTCAGTGTGAGGATTAGATGTATTCACTGCGTGGGGTTATACTGATTCAATGTGAGGGTTAGATGTATTCATTGTGTGGGGTTAGACTGATTCAGCGTTCAGGGTTATACTTATTCAGTCTGTGGGGTTAGACTGATTCAGTGTGAGTATTAGACATATTCAATGCATGGGGTTTGACTAATTGAGTATGTGGGGTTAGACTAATTCAGTGCATGGGGTTGGACTGATTTTAGGCTGTGAGGTTAGACTGATCTTGTGTGTGGGGTTAGACTAATTTTGTATATGGGGTTAGACTAATTCAGTGTAAGGGTAAGATATATTCAGTGCATGGGGTTAGATTGATTCAGTCTGTGGGGTTATACTGATTAATTGTGAGGGTTTGATGGATTCAGTGTGTGGCGTTAGACTGATTTAGCATGTGGGGTTATAATTATTCAGTGCATGGGTTTATACTGATTCAGTGTTTGGGGTTAGACTGATTCAGTGTGTGAAGTCAGACTGATTCAGTGTGTGGAGTTTGGCTGATTCGGTGTGTGGGGTTAGACTGATCCATTGTGGGGGGTTTGACTGATTTACTGTTTGCGGTATGACTGATTCAGTATGTGGGATCAGTCTGATGGAGTTAACTGTCTACAGTTTCACAAACCTGACATCGGAGAATGCTGGGCCCTGTTTTACAGAGCAGGGTTTCTGAATTAGTTTAGCTCTTTCTCACAAAGCAGGATTATGGACATATCTGTGCCTTGTTTCACAAAGCAGGATTACACAGTTATCCAGGCCCTGTTTCACAAAGCTGGATCGACAAGTGGTCATTGTGTTGGCTCCTTGGTATATAGATGAATTTACATCAAGTGCATGCTCTTTAGATTTTTTTTTCAAAACTGTACCTGGCATTCTGTTTTGTTCCAGCCATGTGAAGATCCTTTTCTTTCTTTTTCAATCAACTCTTAAACTAAACGCCTGTAACACGCGGGGAGTGGGGGCCGGGGGCGGGGGCGGGGGAGACTTCTCTACCTTGAGAATAATTCCTTAACAACAGGGACTTTGAGGCCCTACCCTCTCTGCCTTCTGAAAAAATGTATTTGGGCGTGCTCCCATGCATGTAGTACCCCCCAGTCATGTAGCTTTTGTTTTTGGTTGATCCCTTTTCTGGGCCCATTTGATGTGTCGCATGAGGTTATGCCTAAGCAGTGCTGGCAGTGCTCTGTGTGAGAGAGGGCCCTGCTGATGCAATTCTGCCCACAGCC
Source organism: Gymnothorax reevesii (assembly GCA_029721435.1). Lineage (NCBI taxonomy): Eukaryota > Metazoa > Chordata > Actinopteri > Anguilliformes > Muraenidae > Gymnothorax > Gymnothorax reevesii. The sequence goes on from CM056585.1 coordinate 40,862,266, forward strand.
AGTAGATGGCGGTGTTATTCTTTAGTGACTGAGCTCAGTCTCGTGTCATCTCTCCACTGTGGAAGTACTTTAGCAGGGCAGGGGCACCGTGTGAGAGGTCGTACCTCAAGTCTTTAGCCATTTCATGGCCAGCAGCTACTTGTCACTGTCTTGATGGTTATCACTTCTGTTTTTGTACCGCAAGAGAGACAGACATCATATCTGTTCAGTGGAGTGGAGTGGAATCAAAAAGCAGTCATTGATTGTTTGTTGTTTTGTCTTGATTATCGTGTTCATCTAACAAGAACAAATTTGTATTAAATGTAATGTAAATATGTCAAAATGTTTCAACTATCTAGAAGTTGGAGATACCTGGTGCCAAAATAAATGACCTCAAACAAAATGTGGAAAACTTGAGACGCTTGTCTACGGAGCAGAAATGAATAAAAAGCTTGGGAGAAAATGTTAAATTCGGCATCCGGGATAGTTGCTGTGATGTAGTTGCAGTTTCCCCAGCAGCAGCCAGCCTGCTGAGTTAAGTGAGTGCTAGGTCATTGTGATGGTTTTATTTTAATATATATTTCTTGAAATTATTTTCACCATCATAATTTAATCTGTTTTTTTTTCTTCAAACATGCCTTTAGAGAAACAGACAAACACACTTTATTCAGCATAAAGCCAGTATGAGGCCCAGAATACACACATTCAGCAGTTTTAATTGTTTTGGATGCAGCATTTTTGATTGTTTCCTCCGTACATAAAAGAGAGAATTTTCAACATCCATCAGTTTGCTTTTAAAAATATTAATGAGACATATCAATTTTTTAATTTACCCATATGTACCCATGATATTTCTTTCTTATGTAAGAATATAAATCACAAATGACAAACACACGATAATCGTCCTCTACATCTTACATACTTTTGTTAATACAGTCATTTCAGTAAGAGAAACAGAACAGTTGCAAGTGAGAAGTCGTCGAGAGACGGACCGGGAAATGGCTCCTGTGGCAGGTCTGCTGTTTAGGGCCTGCTGAAGGTACGAGAGACAGTGCTGTTCTCAAACTCTGAGCCTGTAGCTGTGCAATGGAGCCAAGGGTGTAGGTTTGCGTATGGATGATGGGGACATTTTGGAAAGATTGTCTCTACCAATATTTCAGCGAACTCCTTATTATGATCTTTCCAGACAAGCCATATTAGACCCAGTTGTTGAGGCTACGTCTCCAAGACAACCTATTACCAACGAATTCTAGCATTTGATTGGTTGAAAGGGAGGGGCTACCTGAAGGCTAAAAGTCAAGTCACTCTTTTCAGGCCATGAATATTTATTTTTGCCCAAAGTGGGGCTTGAGACGCGCAACTGGATAGCCGGATTTGATTGCATGGTGTTTGAGGCCAGCTCGATGAAGAGAACCGTAATTTGGCATTTGTTCCAGATTTTCCCTCATCACCCAACTATAGCACTTTTCCCACGGGCCAACTCATGACATATATTTGATATTACATTAAGTACGTATCACTTTTACGGAAATTTCATTGCCTGACAGCATGAGAAAAAATATTGTTCCATGTAATGCTGTTAATATTTAGCCAAACTGAATGCCAAGTGTAGTCTAATGGGAACTTGAATCAGAGCGGTTTAGCACTGTGGCAGGCTAGCTTACTGCCACTCTCATAACTAGGTGTGCTTGCAAAACCTTTCCATAGTTAACCATTATATAACATCAGTTTGTTAGCTAGCATGCTAATTGCAGCAGCCACTCAGCTGACAGAGGAAGAAAACCGAGAGGCTACAAAAAAAGAGGCGACTGAAGAAGCTTTTTTAAAATTTTTTTTTTAAACCATCCAGGACGTAAGTGATCAAACAAACTTGTCAGAAATAGTTAGCCATTTAAAGTGAAAACTTACTAGCAACCTAAAGTTACTTTTTATTTGAAAATAATGTCAATTAATGTCTTGTCTTGTTCGCTAGTTTTTACCAGCAAACCAAACCTGGTTTCTGTCACATGTTGGCTGGTAGTCAGGTTGCTAGCTGTAGTAGACATAACTACAAGGTGACAAGGGTGGATTTATCAAATTATGAGACGAATTTCAATCTGGAAATCCTGCGATGGTGCTAATATTAAAGTATTATTTTGTATGCAGGAACTACGTCAGCAAGCTTTTGAACATGCAGGTATATCAGAGCTTCAGATGAGGTCCTAATTATAGTATGAATTTATAGGGAAAGAATTAGTTAGTCTCATGATGTTCAGCAAATATAACCTTTGAAAGTAAAAATGTTCAGACCAACTTTGCCTCAGTGGAGAAAATGAAAGAAACAAGTTATCATAAATCATAAATCTAACATGATCCAGTCTGATAAAATGCTCGATTTCCGGCTTGTTCAATTCGCAAATGGCCAGTGGTCCATTTTTAAGTGTTTATCTTAGCTGCTGTCACGTTACCGCAGAGAAAGATGCTTAATTGCCTATAATGAATTTGAATTTCTCTAATAATAAAACATACCATTATGTAATTAAGAAACTTCTGGATTGGTAAGAGTATTTCAAATGTTCAGTGTTGCTAACGTTCATAATAAATGTTCATAACATTAGTAACAGTTGTAAATTTTACATATGTGGCGTCTATCTATTAAGATTATTGAGGCAGTTTGCTTAGCATCATTAAAAAAAACAAAGAAACACTCATTTGGACAATCTCCGTACAGAATGGTTTAAAAAGGCGCTATCTGCACTCAGATTTGCGAAAATTCTCCAGGTCATGCATTACGCGGGCTTGCATTACGTATGTGGGTCAATGACAAATAAGCCTTTTAAAAATGTTTCTTTAATTAATCTTTAAAAATGTAAATGTCTGTCTAAAACATTACCATTTTGTTGTTGAGCTGGGTATGAAAAGTAACTTAAGGATTCTTTATTGTAAGGGTCTGTTATTTTGATTTTCCAATTTTCTTATGAACAATTACACTATTTAACTTTCTTTATTTTAAAGGTTTTCAATATAAAATTATGCCCCCATATTAATATTATATTAATTCAAATTTTAAATTATATATTTAATACATTTCACATCGTGTTAACTAGTTCGGACGGTTGCGCCACCTGACATTTTGAGGGTTTGAGGTGGCAAAACATAAAATATATATCATTTTTATGATAAACTGGAAACATGTTCAAATGAAACAGGTTTTATAGAAAAAAATTATGCTTATTATGAAGCATTGAAAATTATTTTAAACCATAGCAGTGTGCTCGGACATTGAGCATGTATCCCTACGAATTGTCACATTAAACCTATGCCCTTGAATGGAGAACCCTATCGATAGACTGTCCTGCAGCCTGGGCCAGTAGAGGGAGAGGCCTGGTTTGTGGGACCTACCTTTGATCTGAACATCTGTGCTGAAGTGCATGCTGTTTGGAGTTCAGGCACCACATCGCTATCTCTGCTGCTTCACTCATCTGTCTTCCATCCACTAACTGGATATTAAGGGTTCTGGTCTCTCATTGGATATGGAGGGTTTTGGTCTTGAAACTGAAAGAAATTGACTTTGCCAATTACGAAACCCAAAACCAGTGAAGTTGGCACGTCATGTAAATCGTAGACAAAAACAGAATACAATGATTTGCAAATCTTTTTCAACCTATATTCAATTGAATACACTGCAAAGACAAGATGTTTAATGTTCAAACTGATAAACTTCTTTTTTTTTTGCAAATAATCATTAACTTAGAATTTAAAGGCAGCAACACAATGCAAAAAAGTTGGCACAGGGGCCTTTTTACCACTGTGTTACATCGCCTTTCCTTTTAACGACACTCAGTAAACGTTTGGGAACTGAGGAGACCAATTTTTGAAGCTTTTCAGGTGGAACTTTTTCCCATTCTTGCTTGATGTACAGCTTAAGTTGTTCAACAGTCCAGGGTCTCCGTTGTCCTATTTTACGCTTCATAATGCGCCGCTCATTTTCAATGGGAGACAGGTCTGGACTACTGGCAGGCCAGTCTAGTACCCGCACTGTTTTACTACGGAGCCATGCTGTTCTAACACGTGCAGAATGTGGCTTGGCATTGTCTTGCTGAAATATGCAGGGGCGTTCATGAAAAATACGTTCTTGGATGGCAACATATGTTGCTCCAAAACCTGTATGTACCTTCCAGCATTAATGGTGCCTTCATATATGTGTAAGTTGCCCATGCCTTGGGCACTAATACACCCCCATACCATCACAGATGCCGGCTTTTGAACTTTGCGCCTACAACAGTCCGGATGGTTCTTTTCCTCTTTGGTCCGGAGGACACGACGTCCACAGTTTCCAAAAACAATTTGAAATGTGGACTCTTCAGACCACAGAACACTTTTCCGCTTTGCATCAGTCCATCTTAGATGAGCTTGGGCCCAGCGAAGCCGGCGGCATTTCTGGGTGCTGTTGATAAATAGCTTTCGCTTTGCATTGTAGAGTTTTAACTTGCACTTGCAGATGTAGCGACGAACTGTAGTTACTAACAGTGGTTTTCTGAAGTGTTCCTGAGCCCATGTGGTGATGTCCTTTACACACTGATGTCGGTTTTTGATGCAGTTCCGCCTGAGGGATCGAAGGTCACGGGCATTCAATGTTGGTTTTCGGCCTTGTTGCTTACGTGCAGTGATCTCTCCAGATTCTCTGAACCTTTTGACAATATTATGGACCGTAGATGATGAAATCCCTAAATTTCTTGCAATAGCTCGTTGAGGAATGTTGTCTTTAAACTGTTCGACAATCAGCTCACGCATTTGTTCACTAAGTGGTGACCCTCGCCCCATCCTTGTTTGTGAATGACTGAGCATTTCAGGGAAGCTGCTTTCATACCCAATCATGGCACCCACCTGTTCCCAATCAGCCCGTTCACCTGTGGGATGTTCCAAATAAGTGTTTGATGAGCATTCCTCAACTCTCTGTCTTTTTTGCCACTTGTTCCAGCTTTTTTGAAACATGTTGCAGGCATCAAATTCCAAATGGGCTAATATTTGCAAAAAATTACAAAGTTTACCTGTTCGAACATTAAGTAACTTGTCTTTGCAGTGTATTCAATTGAATATAGGTTGAAAAGGATTCGCAAATCATTGTATTCTGTTTTTATTTACAATTTACACAACGTGCCAACTTCACTGGTTTTGGGTTTTGTACATGTAGCCATCACTTTGAAACTTAGGGAAGTAACCAGGGCTATATTGTCCTGAAGCAATATTGCAAATTTGTATAGCTAGAACGATTTGCAGTCAATGATTCAAACTATGTAAGTTGCTGACATGGTTAACAGCTAAGTTAAGCTTTTGGGAAATGTACCTCAGGCTTGCTTGCAAGTTATTGGTTATCGTGCATTCACGTTTCCCAATTTTAAAAGCTAGAGCAGAGCTCGACATTCCCTTTGATCCGATGGCCGACCAACGTTTTTTACGCGTTCCGGGCCAGTATGGCCCACCACACTTCGCATTTCACTGGTCCGGTTGGGCCACTAACAAATAAAATCACTTTTAAAAAATGTATTCATCTTACTGCAGTACAAGCACTCAAAACCCAGCTCAAACTTGACATTACTCTGTCAATCTTAGCTCAAGAAATTATAATAGGGTTAGGATTCTTCCACATACGATCTTGACCGCACGATATCTTGTGCATGAAGATCATGGAGAGTTTATTGAGAGGAACTAGACGATCGACTTCCTTATGGGCGGCGTATGTGAAAACTCCAAACATGAAAGCGCATTTGAAATGGTTATAGTTGGAATTCTTATTGGAAAGGAAACTGGGTAGTGTGTACAATTTGGGGGAAAAAAAACCTGCATGCATTTATTCTGGCTACGACATGAAGCAGAACCAGGAACAAGCTAGCGTAATACATTAGCTTGCTACAGCTCTACACTGGGAATCAAGAATGTACTACAAGCTTTCATTTAACATGTTAGCTAGCCAGCTTAGGGTGCATTTCCCCAAAGCTGAGTCGCTGATAATATCAGCTACTAAGCTGCATAGGCTGAACCATTCGATTATGAGTTGCAGCTATGCAAGTTGGCAGCTACAGCGTTGTTGGGAAATATACCCCAGGTTACTTTTCTGTGTGTCTAAGTTATGACTTCTCTCAATTGACTTTGTCGATTTATTTTTGTTTCGTTCACTCGTTAAAGGCTTGCTTGAACGAGTGAATATTGCCAGCTAGAATTAGAATTAACTTTAGGACTTTAGGAAATGTCTATTTAACTGTCCAACGGATCCCGATCTTTTCTGCCACTTTGCAGTCTCTTCCGTTTTACATGCGCAATTGGCACAGTTTAAAATAATCACAGAAACTAGGTAGCTAATATACTTCGGAGATACTGACATTGCAAATTGTTAATTTTGCTGGCATCAAATCAGCCTCAAGTAATTGGACTAATATATCTTGACGAGAAGCATCAGACGTCATTGCACAACACTTCCTATCAGATATAAAATATTGCATTGTCATTGACTATAAAGTTAGATTGGTTACTGGAACATTCATATTGTGACTTAAAAGCCCAGTAGCTTGATTACTGGCAGCACCTATTTTTGTCTACGTTGTAAATTCATGCCAGCTGGCGTACTTATATCGACTAGCTACAAGCATGTCACACGCAGATGAAAAAATAATATAATATTGTTGCTAGCTAGTCATTTTAGCCATGGGTATCTTTCCAATATCAATTAAAATTTCCTAGTTAACTTGCTGCCGAATCAGTATGTGCGGACCATTGTAATGCGTGTTTAGCGACCTTGCCATGACATAGCTACCGAACTTGGATTGTAGGTATACCGTTCGCTAATATGGTCGTGTATGGTCGAAGGAAGTCAAGTCTCTTGTGCCGAAATACTTTGAATTGCCTCCCCCTGCAGTCACTGGGAAGGAAATGCTGCGGGTTCACTGTGCATTTACTGAGGGCTCGGCTCTGAGCAATAGTAATTTCAAATGACAGTGAAATTGTCCAATCATATTTTCCCTATGAATGGGAGGGCTTTGTTATCGCTAATGTTTTGACAAGTTCCGCCTCCTGTCCTCCAGGCGAATCACAAGCTAGCGAAATTTTTTTTTTAAAAATCGGCGGTAAAGAACCTAGCAAGCTAGCCTGATCGCTGTGAATATCGTTTTGAGTTTATTAAGCACGTTTTCCAGATTAATATTCAATGAGAAGTTGGAGTTGATCAGCATGGGAAGACCTACGCCAGACCTTAATTTGATTAAAAAAAAAACCAAGGCTTTTGAGAGGCAATTCAACACCAGCAATTACATGCGATACTCATGGATGAAGGAGAAAATCTGTATTGCTGGGATTGGGTCCTGGGCCAAAGGTGGACTTTCTGAGCAGGTGAAAAAGGCAGTTAAATGATCATGAAACGGTAAGCTATTTTAATAGGGCACTGAGCTATGTGATTTTTGTATTTTTGCCATCAGTCCCAGTGTCTAGTCTGTTATAAAATTTATATGGGAATTACTACGGCATTACTGTAATGAAGCACGATGCTTTTACCCAAATTAACTTTACTGGGGAAACGGAATGAAACTTTTAGCCTGAAATAATGAAATAATTTTTGTGACCTCACGGATGCCTAAAAACACAGTGTTAATTATTTATTAATTAGATCCTCCTGACTGATTCTCAAGGCATATTTGGAGATTTTAGCATTTTACAAGTGTTAAAAAAAAAAAAAAAATTAGCATAAATTCATTTTCTCTTACTGAAGGACAGTGTGAGAACAGTATTAGGTAGTACTTAGACGTCCTTGGACGTATTTTCCTAAAAAACCTCTCTGATTAGTCTTTCTTGCCTTGGTACACTGTAGGTAAAATGGGCATACTACACTGCCGTTATACTAGTGTTGCGCTGTGACAGACTGCCCAAAGTGAAGAATTATTCGAGGCTAAAGAAAAAAATACTATGAGCTACATCTTTCACTACCCTGGGTAGACGACGCCACTGTTTTATACCCGTCACTGATGGATTAAGTTTGTCAATGATGATAGTGATGAGAGCCAGCGGGAGCTCGGCATTAGCCTCTGTAATGCGTTCGCTATAATTTTGGCCGGTGAATTTTGAGTGTGGCCACTGGATATTTAAATCTTCTGGCCAGGTGGGCCAGTGCCTTTTTTTTTCTGGAATGTCGAGCCCTGTGTACCTGACATACAACATTAGCTAGTACCAGGACTTGCTTCATGCCGTAGCTGGAATTCAAAATGTTTGCTGAAGGGTTTCAAACTCTACCATCTGCCCCATTTCATTTCTAATGAGTATTATCATCTTTCATGTTTGGTTGAATTATCAAGAAAGCTGCTCATGGTACAGGTGCATTTTTCGCATATTTCGCTTAGCTATGTTCAAGAAGGTTGAATGTCAGGAACTGGTGGTAGAAAGTGTTGCAGGGTCAAAATTGACCGTTTTTCAATATTTAGTGTGAGTGGTGGGAGACAAAATATCTAACAAAAACCGCAGTTGAAACTCTTGGAATACTTTAATTTTCTTCAATAGGTGGTGTCAAACATCGGATTATAAATGGAAAATACATAGCATTTTTACCGTTTTCTCAGTTCGTACTTAAATTTTTCAAAATGGCAATGCTCAGCCATCGTTCAATCTAATCCAAAACTGTTTTTTACTAAATGACCAGAAAATACAATGAAAAACACATGCAAAAATAGAAAGGCCCTCAATTATTGACTCAATTCAGACCCAAAGATTTTTGTCAGATGCAACATTCAAACTTTTGTCATCTCACCTGATACAGGTGTGAGGGGGTGTGAATGTAAATTGTGGTTTACTGAACATAGTTATTCATTCACACTTTTTTAACATGACTCTGTAGAAATGAAAGGGTTAAATCAATGGTCATTACTCTTTTAAACTGCCTGTTGCACTTGTCATATCTAACCACACAGTATTGCACTTTAAAACTGGCTAGCCAAGCTCCATGGCTCTCTCGCAAAGTTTCCTCAAGGTGACCATGCATGTTCTTAGGAATGCACACGCCTTCATGGATTGCATGTGGCTTCAAGGATGCATACAAAAGCAACATTAAATCCTCATTATCTCTAAATTGTAGATTTAATAGCTAATTCATAAGTTTATCATGAAAAATCAATATAAAAATAAACTATATTTACCTTGGTTTAATCGAAATTTTGAAAACAAAGAGACAAATTCTCAAGAATAAGATGGCCTCTTTTGTTTCAATATCATGACCATTGGCCTTTTAGATAACTAATTACCATCACGAGAGACACCTTTTAGCCAATTAGTGGTGCATGCCAGGAGAAAACTGTGCAGGCACTATGAATCACTCCTGCCAACTCTCTGGCAGGAACTATTTTTATAGCGATGGTTGCTGTAGGACTGGGGGGATGGGGGGTTTGGTAGATGCTTCTTATTTTGTTGGCGGGGGGTTCTTGGTTACTGTAGGACCAGGGCGTGGGGTTCTTGAGCTGTAGGCATGGCACTACTATTGCGTAAATTCTGCATCTTCCTGTGCTTTTTATTTGGTTTTTCTTTTCTTTTTTTTTTTTGGGCACATTGAGATGAGGATGCCAAATAGAAAATCCTGTTGGGGCGGAATCAATTTGTGGCAGTTCGAGTTCATTCTGTGGCGGCCCGCCATGCAATGCTATATGTCTGGGAAACAATGGTATCTGTTATCACGAAGCACCTACTCCATTCTTCACCTGCCTTGGTGTCCTGTCCAGTCCCTGCCTCGTAGACTGCCTTTAGTGTATTGCAAAGAGTATAGCCTATTGTCCATACATGCATTTTATTTTGATAACCTCACAACTGTATCAGTTACCATGGTTACCAGAACATGTACCACGTTTAAAAAGGCAGGTTTGCTTTAACTACTGCTTCCCAACCAATATGCATGCATCCTCACTCAGTCCCATATTGTAGTAAGTTTAAAATAACCATAATGTTAAGAGAGGGCTCAAGAAAACTATTTTGTTCAGATATATTGAGATGAGAGGTAAAGAAAAGAAAAAAGAAAAGAGGAAAAGAATTTTTTTATGTTAATAAAACTTTGTGCATTCCGAAAAACACATAAATAACATCGTAAATTTGAAAAGTAATGTCATTCTTTATAAGAGATAGAGGGTTTAAGATACTTAAATAGCTGGTCTTATAGTTCAGCATTGTGTTGCGTGTAATGAATAAGGCGAAGACCACTCCTCTCTTGCCTGTCAACAGATTTTTATTCTGCATGAAACGCATTAATATCAGCAGAGCAACTTCGCGTGTCAGGTTTCTATCCACAGCAGAGCTTAATACTAATTAAGTATACAGAATGTCATTACATTTTCCAGTTAATTGGACAGAAAACAACCTCCTTTTACCTCAGATGACGGAGGTAATTTTGAAACGGCCAGCTCACATACCTACGTGCAATGCATTAATGTCAGTATAGCAACTTCGCATGTCACATTTCTACGAGCACACCTTGAAATTAGAGATGGAAGAAATGGTGAACCGCACAAGAAACCACTGAATGCTCCATTAGCCTGGACTTACGAAAGGTAAATTAGCATGTGTCACAAAAGTGCCGTACACAATAAAATAAAAACGTGTAAACTCCAAAGTAATCATCGAATATAACATCGCATGTTCACACGGGTTCACACTAGGTCCGAGATTGCAAGTTACAGCTATGATGATGGGTCGGATATGCCGAACTGAATATGAGTACGCTTCCTCACAGCTGGCACAGTTTGCCCTGATCTGAGAGAATATTGCGATTGCTAGTTTTGATTATGACATTGTCTTCATCGTCATGGTCTACCAGGGTAGGTCAAATGGGCTAAAGCTTGGATTAAATCGTGGTGCGCCCGTGAAGTGACTGACAGGCGTGTTAAATCACGCCAGCGAGGATGACTTGACGGGCGTTTACGGGCGCCAACGCCATCGCGCCCGTCTCGTGAGATGCACTGAATTACAGAAGTAGTAATGGGATGAACAGAAAAAGAAACCGATATTTCACTGTAGTTCCACATTTAATCATTTCACTCCACCCCCGCCATACTTCGCTGCAGAGGGGTCCGGCCCTGACTTTGAGTATTTTGCCTCTTACTGCCACTAGCAGCAACTAATAGAAGAAAAGTATCTGGAATCATAAAGAAGACATCAAAAGGAAGAAAATGACACTCCCATTTGATGAAATTGTCCTACTCTAACTCATAAATTTTATTTGGATCTGAAAATTTTGGGTGGAGTGCAACGAGTCTGGCATATGCTTACCACGAGTACCTGAATTCGACTAAAATTCTTTCGCCTTTTTATTTGTGCATCCAACCATGTCATCCACTGACAGTGTATCTGAACACGGGCATAGGGTCTTTTTTTATTATTTAAAATTCAGATTAAAAATCAAAATTTACTTCAATTTTTACACCAAGGAATTTTCATGGAAAGTATTATGTTGATTATAAAAAAGGCTTCTGCAACACACTTGGGTCCATTTCCAGCTAGGTTGGACCTCAGACAAAATCAGTCTGATTGCCAACAAAGAAAATTTACCTTATTTTCTCAACTGCACATTCATTATTTCAATCTTTCCACCATCTATTAATAAAGACTAAGGATTGAGGTTGAGTTAAACATTGGGACGGTGCAACTGCTACAGTGCTTACACGCATTAGACTAACGAGGGATGTTTGAAGCTATCCATGCTAGCTGATTGAAGCTCCATTTGTGCTTGAAGCTGAAATCATATATCGCGCAGGCTAGTAATGGCAATGAGCAATATGCACTTAGGGGTGCTGCTAATTAAATTCTCAGCCGGCTCCGCCACTTCCGCTACCCGCAATTTGCGCATTGCGCATTTACGTGTTTGAACCCCCCCGGTTGAAATGATAGGGAATCCCCCCCTTTTGAAGTTGAAACCTGGTCATTGATATTAGGAGTTGTCAGGCAATCGTCTCCTATATTTTTCGACAATTTAATCAGCTGACACAATGGATAAAGTTTTCCGCCCGGAGCGACTGGGGACTGATCCAAACGTCTGTTTGGCTTTGAAAGAATGGCTACACTGGAAGCAAACAATCAAGAATTTTCTGTCAGTTTTGCCACAAGACTGCCTCCTCAAGCTCACTGTTCTCATCAACTGCATCTCACCTTCAATCTTCCAGTACATTGACTGCAAAGAGTACGACGAGGCAATTCAGTCGATGAAGCACTCTTCGTAAAATTGCAGAACGAGATATTTGCATGCCATGTTCTTGCTACTAGCCGGCGACAGCCCACGGAAAGTCTCGTTGAGTACAGGGACTGTAATTTCTAGAATCTGACTTCTAGCCAGTATTTATTACTGGTCTCCAGTCTAATCTGATATGACAGAGACTGTTGGAAAAGAAGACTTAAGATCTCAAGACAATGTTTGATCAAATTCGCGCCTTAGTCAGCTATGCATAGTTCAAAGCCTTACGCAGTGGTTCAACAGCCCATAAATGTAGCAGTTCCTGATCTCAGTCCCCAAAGCTCCCCTAGTGGCGCAGCAGAGCAGTCGGTTCTGGTGGTACCGTAGCTGCAAAAGCACGCGAGGGCCTCAGTTGCTTCTTCAGTGGAAACAGCCAACATCTTCGTTCAAGGTGTCCTGCTCGTGAAGCTATATGTTTGATGTGCCTGAAGAAAGGCCATTTTGCAAAAGTGTGTCAAGGAAAGTCCGCTCAACTAGTGGATAAAGTATCAGCTGCTGCCTGGTCACCAACTGTTGCCACGGTGCCAACCCCTACATCACTATCCAAGTCATCAGTGTTTGTCGAGACTAGTGGATTGAAAGTTAATGCTCTTTTTGACAGTGGCATTTGTGAAAGCTTCATGAAGCTTGTGAAAGCCACTTGCATGGCAGCCTTTCAATCCTCAGCTAAAGTGAGTGGAACATGCGTTGTTAATCTCTCATACCAATGGCGATGTTATGGAGGCAATCGTTTTTCTGTATTACCAGGACTACAGAAATCGAGACCAAGTATCAGATCAGCACGGTTATGACACAAAAGCGTGCTGTTCCAGTACGGGGACACTGAGCCACCCCTGTCAGTCTGCAGTTTCAGCGCCCTCAATGCAAAGCCCCCCGAACCATTTGAAAATTTGACTACAGACTGTCACCCTACAGTACCAGCGTGGATAAAGGTACCGCTAAAGTTAACGAGACGTTGCTTTCACCCCCTTAGCTCCATGGTTCACCCCTGAGTTGAGAAAAATGAAGGCAGCTGGTCGAGCTTGAGAGACGCTTTTTAGCTTCTGGTCTGCTAGTTCACAAGCTAGCTTATCACGAGCTTCGCAAGACCTATGCAAGGTCTCTCCATGAATCAAAATCCATTTTTTACTCATCCATAATCTCAAATAGCCCTAATAACTCAAAAACACTTTTTCCACCGTCACCCATCTCCTCCAACCCCGAACACCATCACTCACTGACCCCACCAATGACCTTTTTAATAAATTCATCTTTTATCAAAACATTCGTCTCCCCCAGACTGGGCTACTGCAATGCACTCCTCATTGGGATTCCTGGCAAAAACATACAAAGATGTCCAGAATAGTGCTGCCAGGGTCCTGATGAGATTGCGTAAGCATGAGCACATCACTCCCATCCTCCTCTCACTTCACTGGCTTCCCATCTTTGCCTGGATCACATACAAATCTCTCTGCTCACCTTTCAATGTCCACATGATAACGCCCCATCATGCCTCACAGAACTCCTTACCCCTCACTGTCCTGCATGTTCTCTCCGCTCCTCCAACACCCACCTCCTCACCCCCAGGACTCAATCCCGCACCACAGGAGATCGTGCCTTCTCCTGCGCAGCCCCTTGCCTGTGGAATGCCCTGCCTCCACATTTGAGGGCTCCACAGTCCGTGGAATCTTTTAAAAAGGGCCTGAAAACTTTTCTTTTTAATATTCAGTATTTTTAATAATTTTTTTTAACATGCACTTTTTGTTCTTATTGCCCCAATTGTTTTTAATGGTGTCTATTATAATTTAATTAATTTAATTTAATTTAATTTTCCAGTTCTGATAATAATCAGAACTGGAAAAGCCTCTTAATTAGCAAAATACTTGCTAATGAACTTTGAGCCAATTAGCAATACCTCGCGACTTTATACTTTATACACCCATATCTCTGAAAGTATAGCACCTGGTGTCATTTTGAAGCTTTTTTCAAGCCCACTCTACAAACTGTCTCTTTAGGCCTACTAAAAAAAGAGTTATCACAAATTATGAAATTCAAAGATGCACCCGAAAAAATTATATCTTTCAATTTTCCTGTAATTTATGTCAGAGGTACTTTATGATGTAAAGAAACTTTCCTGTAAATTTGGTGATGGACGCTCTAACTGTTTCTTAGAAATGAGCAATTATATTTGCACTGTATGAAATTCATTATTGCATCCAGCGATAGTGCTACCCTCCATCATGCTCGGATGCATACAAATACCAAACTGTTTGCATCTCGATCCCCTGTTTACTCAAGACCATGCAACAATAATCTTGCCATCAGATACAAGTGTGCCAGCAAGAGGAGGGCCCACCGATTTCTCAACTTACCAAGAGAATAATATGCCATTAGTACAATGGAAGAAACAAGATTGTTTAATATCAGCATGGACATATCTCTGAGAATGTAATACTTCCTAATAGTCATGAAATGAGAATAATTAAGCAATTCCAACCATGTGATTTTTGCGTAAGCTCCAACAAAAATCATTTCAACACAAGTCTTACTAGTGAAATACAATGATTATTATACCATAAAAAGGAATCACGTGTACCCAGGACAAAAATTGTGAGCCAACCTCCCAAATATGAAAAAGATTTATCCTAAAACTATCATCTAATCGAAGATAAGTGAAATGTGGCAACACTATCTTTTGAAGAATAAGTGCATTTCTTTGGTAACTTTTCTTTCTCCCTGTACTACAATAATATCAAGCAGATTACCTATAGTTCATTCTCTCCAAATGTGATGATTCCTAAGCTTGGATTTTCTTTATCCATGCTGAAAGAGTTGCTAATAGTTTCTTTCTTTGAGATTGAGTATGTTCATCCCATTGCTGTGGTAGGCTGTACAGTGGTTAGAACATCCAGGTGGTCAATGATGAGAGAGTCTGGTCGGTCTAGAAATATGTATTATGGGGATGGTCTTTGTGGCTGAAGGAAGGTAACTTCAACTTCATGCCTCTCTGGATTGTATTGCTTGATGCATGCTGCCCGCTATTGGCTGTCATAAGCCACTATCACGTAACCACTTAAGACAGAACCACCGAATCACTCATCCCAACAGTAAGATTCATGTGTTCTGTCTTTTGTCAAGTGATGATGAAAAAGATCGAACAGTGACCACTTCCATTGAGACTGGAATGCAAGAATGTAATTTTTGTGTGCCTGGAATTGTGAATGCCTTTTCAAAACTCTCTTTGAGTAGTTCAGCTTCTTGCTCATACTGATCTGTTGTTGTAAACTGGCAGTTTACATTTTCTGTCTATGAATCTGTGAATTCAAAAAGTTGACGAGGAGTGAGGATTTGTTGATCATATGGGCGTTGCAGATTCGCCCTAGCTGCCAAACGTTTTATTGTGCCCCCAATGTCATCAGATGGTCCTTTTACAAGTGATGTGGCGAAAAAATGCCATTCAGCTGGCACTCCAAAGTCATCTTCATGGAGGTACAAATTGATGAAGTTTTTCCTATTGTTATACTGGGCAGCGCAGCCATCCGAGAAATGGCGAATTCCTTTAGGTTGCTGTCCCAGTTTGTCTGAGGAACTCCATGAACAGTTTTTGGGATAGATGAACTGCCACAGTATCATGTATGTTATATTCTGATATTACTACGAAACTTGTATGTTCAGGGATTTCATCTTGCATGTCACACCGATAGTAACACATAAAGGGATGGATTGTTGCCTGGAGATTGTTCCAATGGAAGGACTGAGCGGCATTCTGAACTACAAAACTGTAGATCTCTGCTAAGTCAGCAGTAACTTAGACCACTCCTGGCTCAAGTGTATTCCTCAGATCCTGAAGGTAACTTGCCTGCTGTTTGGCGATAAAATCATCTGGCAATGGTTTCTGAAGACCACTTAGGAATGAGTCAAGAAACTCTGCAACTGTCTGAACTTTGGTCTCAAGATTTGATCGATCTGTTGAAGTCCACTGCTAATACTCGGCCGGATCAATCATATTGTCTTGCTTATATGTCTCAAGCTTATCTCCAAGGCCACCAGTTCCAGGACACTTCGCACACCTGCCAAGGAAACAGTCAATGCAAGGAGCATTGCATTGAATTGCTGCAAGACGATGGCGATAGTGTTTGGATTCTCAATCAGTGACTGAATCTAATTTGGCTCCAGTGAACCTGAGTTTGACATTTTGGTGTGTTGTACACAGGCCGGGTGTGTTCCACTTGACCCTGCCAGTACACATTGCCTTGAATACAGTTCAGCAAATTTTGAAAAAACAATGTAGGTGTCTGAATGGTTCATATGCTTCTTTCAGATTACACAGCACCAAATGTTTTTGAACATTCTTTTTCTCATTCACGAGAACAGAAACAGTCTTTTATACCTGGCATTAGTCTACTTACAATATCTGACTAGTAGAAATCCCTGACAATTTCCTTTGAAATTGGTTTACCACCCTTCGGATTGGTTGCTGGAATCCCCTGTTCCTTGACCAATGCCTTAGCTTTCCTTGTCATATAATTTGATGGACCAATTTCCTCTTGGACTTCGCAAACTGTCTAGCTTTTTGGGAGAACAGTCAGCACCTGTACTTTTTTAATTTTTTCAACATTAATTCAAATTTTTCTTTAAGTTGTTGAATCTTTTCTTCTCTTGCATCCTTGAGTTTGGTTATTGACCTTTCCATAATACTTCCCAACTTTCTCCTGGCAGTTTCACAATTTTTTTTTTTGTCTTGTATTTCATTGATCTGCATTTAGTCAATTTTTCTGAATAGGTGATTCTCCAAGCAGTTCCAAAGATGTATTAAGGGTCATTCGACGTCAAATCATCCAGGGGGTGCCAGGTCACCTCAAAATTCTTTGAAAAAATTCACGAGTAAATATTCTCACAAAATGAAAAAATGCCAAATATTAAGCCAGTATCTCAAATAGTTTTCAAGTTTATTGCCCTTTGAAATTTGAATAATATTCTAAAATGACTTAAACTAAAAATATTAATCAAATTTCAAAGGGCTATAACTTGAAAACCATTTGAGATACTGGCCTAATTGGCATTTTTTCATTTTGTGTGAATATTTACTCATGAATTTTTTCAAAAAAATTTTTTCTCAAAATCTGGATGATTTGACATGGCAGTATCTTTAGGTCACTCTCAGGGGAATTAAAGTCCAAATCCCTGGAACAGGCAGGGATGGGAGCTTCATCTTTGGCATCATTGCTTTCACTACTGCTACTAGAGAAAGCCACAGGTACTAGTACTTCAGGCTCCTCCAAATCTGGCGTTTGTTTTACAAGTTTCTTCCGACACTGTGTGCAAATCTTCTGCCCACCTATACTGAGTACAAATGAAAACGCACCACTTGAAAAAAGTCAATATTTAAGTTCAAATTAACTTCAATATAATTTTTATACAACAACAACACTACAGTGACGTCACCCGACATGCCAGGTGCAAGAAATGCGAGAATTTCAAGTTAACTGTAAAGCTAGGCAATTTTTTGCAAAAACGCAACATCTTGCAGGCACACCACGGGAAAAATGAATTTCACTCTGTATTTGTGCACACATTGCCTTTAAGAGCATGTGAATCCGAATAAAATTTCACTTCTTCACTGACACTTGTGAAACGTCGACACTGCGCCGCACCTTACAGCCCCTGAACGGGAATATGCCATAGGCATGCTTCAAATTGGCGCCCGCACCAGGGAAATTGCCAGACGACTACACTGCGCACACACAACGATCGCAAGACTCCATCAAAGGTTTCTGCAAACGGGGAGCACTCGGGACCGTCCTCGACCGCGTCAACAACGTGTGACAACGGCACGTCAGGACCGTCAGATCGTATGGGATCATGTCCGAGACCGTGCACTACCAGCGACAAGAACGGCTGCTCAAGTCCAAGGACGACGTGGATTCATTAACCCCAACACCGTACGGAACCGTCTGCGAGCTGCTGGCCTGCGTGCACGACGTCCTTCTTTCGGCCCCATATTGACGGATCGTCACCGAAACCAGCGTCTACAGTGGGCAAACAGGCACCAGAATTGGTGACTACGACAATGGCACGGTGTCATCTTTTCTGACGAGTCACGATTTCACTTAAGGAACGCAGATGGCCGTATACGTGTTTGGCGGAGACGTGGTGAACGTTATAACGCCGATTGTGTCGTTCAAACGGACCGTTGGGGTGGTGGCAGCATTATGGTGTGGGGTGGAATAAGCTACCGTCACAGAACCGCTCTCCGTATCTGCAGAGGAAGGGTGAACGGCGTCTACTACCGGGACCAGGTGCTGCAGAACCATGTTGTGCCGTTCTTCAACCAACACCACGATGTCCACACGTTCCAACAGGACAACGCTAGGGCACACACTGCAAGGGTGTCCATGCAGTAACTTACACAGCAGAACATCTCCGTGCTTCAGTGGCCAGCTCTGTCACCTGACCTCTCCCCTATCGAGCACTTATGGGATGAAATTGGACGACGTCTTTCACGTCAACGCCAGATGGACAATTTCCGAGAACTTGAGGTTGCCCTTGTTCAGGAGTGGAATGCTATCCCTCAGAACACTATCCAGAGACTGGTCAACTCCATGCGACGACGATGCACCACATGTGTCAATGCAAATGCCGGTCACAGCCGTTATTGACTTTCCTGTTTGACCCCTACACCAGTTAAACCTCTCCCGCGCATTAACATTATCGTGAATGAAACTATATGATGTTTACATGTCTTCTTAAATCATTCATTATCTCAAATGCATCATACGTATATACTTCACATATCAATCCGTGGAGCTATTCCAGATTTCGTGAGTGGTGCATTTTCATTTGTACTCAGTATATTAGTTTGAGAGTTAGGTGGTCTGCAATAGCCTTTTCAGTTACACCTCTTAAACCTGATGTCTTTCTCTTTTTATGGACCCCAAAGGGGTCACAGCAGGATGGCTGCCTTTAGAGAGAGAGTGACTTAGACTTTGACATCTTCTTGAAGTGAATTCAGAAGTGACTGTGCAAAATATTTTGACAGGACTAAGACAGCCACTACCAGGAATTTTCTGCTGAGAAAGGAAGGACAGCACCTCAAGTTCCCACAGAGACTTTGGAGTCACATCAAACTTACGGTGTGAATTCTACTAAGGGGTCCGCCATTTAATGTTGATGGGGGGAGGAAGGTTAGGTTGAGCCAGAATATTTTCTTGCACATATTCAAGTTTTTTTTTTTTTTTTAAGACCGAACAAGAATATTTATTGGTGTTTGCTGTTTTTCAATGTGCCATGGCTGCTCTGACCAACTATGGTAAATGGGAGCCAGCGCTGTTGGCCCTTTTTGTACAGTGCATCTGTATTTTCGTTCCTGTTCAACTTATCGTCTGTTATTGTCCCGAGATATTTGTGGTTCTTGATGACTTCATCATCTGAGCCATTGATGGTGACAGGTAAAAGCACTGGTTTACGAGTCCTGAAATTGATAATCATCTCTTTAGTTTTCGACAGATTAAGAAATAAGTGATTGTCTCTACACCAACTTGTGAGATTCACGATCTCCTGTCTGTAGGCGTCCTCTGTGTTGGTAAACAGGCTTACGAGAGCTGCGTCGTCGGCAAACTCGACAATAGGGCAATCATCATGCTGGCTTTTGAAGTCATTTGTAGAGAGTATGAACAATACTGGTGAGATTACGCAACCTTGCGGAGCTCCGGTGTTGGTGATCTGTGTCTCTGAGTGGCAGGCGTTAACAAATTGCGGTCTTTCAGTTAAAAAATTTTCAATCCATAACAAAAGGTTAAAATTCACATTCAAAGATAACAGTTTTTCAAGTAACAGATGTGGTTGAATTGTATTAAAAGCTGATGAGAAGTCAACAAATAAAATATGTATGTAAGATTGTGCCATTTCCAAATGTTTATAGATGTTGTTAAGAATAGCCAGTGTAGCATCTTCCACTCCACGTTTGGAACGATATGCAAACTGCAATGGGTCGAGCTGATCCGAGACGTTGAGCAGAAATTGTAACACTATTCTCTCAAAGCATTTAATTGCAATAGATGTCAATGCCACTGGTCTATAGTCATTCAAGGCAGTTGGTTTCGTCTTTTTAGCAATGGGGATAATTTCAGAGGTTTTCCAGATTTTGGGAAGAACATGACAGTCCAATGACAACAGAAAAGTTGACCGAACACAGGGCTCAACTGAACAGCACACTGTTTAAGAACAATGCCTTGTAGGTGATATGGACCACAAGCTTTCCTAATATTAATCTTTAGAGAGGCGTTTAGGACACTGTCTATGGAGATCTCAATCCTGTCCTTATTCTCACATACCAGTGACTGGCAGAAAGTTTGTCTCTGCTCCGAGAAGTCTTGTGTGTCGAATCTGGCGAAGAATGAGTTCAGCTCCTTTGCGTATGCTGTGTCGTCTGCTGTTGATATGCGTTGATCACTACGCTCACTCCCGATCATGGTCTTGATGCCTTGCCGGGCTTTACGAGAGTTGTTTTGCTTTAACTGATCTTCAACTTGTACTTTGAAAGCATCCTTGCACTTTCTACTTTTATTGTCAATGTCCCGTTGAATATTCTTGAGTTCAGATATATTTCCCGCGCAAAAGGCCCTTTTCGTGTCATTCGGGAGTATTTTGAGATCTTTACTTATCCATGGTTTGTTGTTTGGAAATATCTTAATAGTTTTCGTAGGCACTACACTGTCCACACAGAAGTTTTACGTAATCTGTTATTGTGTTAGTCAACACGTCAGGACCTAAGCAGTCGTTAAAGAAAATCTCCCAATCAGTACACTCAAATGATCCCTTTAGTTTTTCTATTGAATCCGCATTCCATACTTTCACTGTTTTCGTGATGGTTTTATGAGTTTTCAGTTTCTGGCGGTAGGCCGGTAGGAGCAACACAGAGTTGTGATCTGAGCCACCTAACGGAGCTTTACTGGTTGCTGTGTACACGTGTTTTACGTTACCGTAACACAGATCTATTGTCTTAGTTTTCCGTGTTGCACATGACACATATTGTTGGTAGTGAGGCATAGCAGCATGCAGAGTACAACCGTTAAAGTCGCCCAACACGAGTTTTGGAGCTTCTGGTGAGATAGATTCAAGTCTCTGGACTTGATTGAATATTACGTTGGCAGCTTCTCTATTGATTGTACTCGGGGGGAATATAAAAGAGAACAACAAAAACTTGTCCAAACTCACATGGGAGATATTTTGGCCTGAATCATACAGACAAAAGCTCGATATTAGCAGTCGAAATTCATTCCTTGGTCACATAGTTTTTACACCAGAGTTCATTTATGTACATGCACAGTCCACCACCAACTGATTTACCGTTTCTATCACATTCCTGTCCAAACGTATGGGAGATCCGAAGCCTGGTAGTTTAAGAGGAGAATCGTCAATTGTGTCGTTGAGCCATGTCTCTGTGAAACATGAGATTCAGCTTTCCCGATATTCGAATAGGTACTGTACACATGCATTCAGTTCAGAGAGTTTATTGCGAATGGATTTGACGTTGGAGAGGAGAATACTAGGGAGTGGGGGTCGTGACTTCCTTGCTCTAACTCTACAACGTACTCCACCTCTCTTACCTCTTTTGCGTCGTTTCCTCTGTGTCTTATGATCAGATTTTTAACACATTCCTGAGGTATATCCAATGACAGATCTCACTCCTGACAGAGTCTCTTCAGACTGAGCAGTTCATCTCGTCTGTAGGTGACCAGCTTCCCGCCGTCATGGCGGCCTGTGTCCAAGCCGTCCAAGCTCGTGTTTGAAAACACTTGCCTGAGCAGTGACATCCTCCCAATCTTCCCTTGAAAATAAGCAGTCTGGTTTGAATGTAAAAAAAAAAAGTTAATGTGTGTATTGCCTTATGAATAGTGCATTTTCGAATTGACATGTCATATATATATATATATATATATATATATATATTCGTGCATGCCGAACCTGAAGTCAATTATCAGCAGCCACAACAAGGCACTACTAAAGGCCAACACCCATGAGCAGAACACCACAAGTAAAACCTGCAATTGCAGACGGAAACCAGAGTGCCCGCTTGAAGGCAATTGTTTGACGGAGAACGTAATTTACCAAGCGACTATAGAAACAAATCACGGCAAAGAAACTTATGTCGGCCTTACGGAAAACACATTTAAAGTCAGGTATCGAAACCACCTATCTTCGTTTAAGAACAGAACCCACCAAAATGCGACTGAATTAAGCAAGCACATATGGAAACTGAAGGACAAAGCAGAACAGTTTAGGATCACGTGGAAAATTCTTGCACATGCCACGCCATACACGAACCGAACAAAACGATGCAACCTTTGTATCACGGAGAAATATTTTATAATTTGCAAACCAAACTTTTGCTCTTTAAACAAACGCAATGAACTGGCCAACACGTGCCGCCACGCCAGCAAATTCCTTTTGAAGAATGCACCTGGATAAGCAGACAGGCAATTAGCTAACGTCATTTCCACTGAAGTCATTTCCATTGAAGTCACCCGACGAGAGAGCTACCGCTCTTGAAACAAATTTGTAGTGACAATTTTTTAACCAATGCTGCAACCTTTTTAACTTTTCTATAACCTTTTGTATGGGCTCCTTCACTGTTGAGCACTTTTGAGGAAAAGGTTTTATACAATTTTTATATATATATATATATATATATATATATATATATATATATATATATATATATATATATATATATATATATATATATATTTGCCAATTTCTCAGAAACTGTTGGAGCACCCATCACCAAATTTACTGGAAAGCTTCTTTACATCATAAAGTACCTCTGACATGAGTTACAGGAAAATTGAAGGATACAATTTTTTGGGCTGCATCTTTGATTTATAATTTGTGATAACTTTTTTTAGTAGGCCCCCAGAGGCGGTTTGTAGAGTGGGCTTCAAAAAAGCTTCAAAATGACACCAGACTCAGCTCTCTAGGTGCTATACTTTCAGAGATATGGGTGTATAAAGTCGCGATGTATCGCTAATTAGCTGAAAGTTCGTTAGCACGTATCTCCCTAATTAAGAGGCTTAGAGCAAAAATTAATGCAGTTCCAACCATTATTCGTGGGTCTCAATCGTTTCCCCAAATTTGAAAAAAATCTGAGAGGTCAAGGAAAATTCTTGGTTGATTTGACATGTAATGACCCATGTCAGAGTTAAGATAGAAGATCGATAGAAGCCTAATTTATTTACTAGATTAGCTAGACCAATATAAAAGCATACAATGATTAAGAAGTCATTAATTTGGAAATGACTGAGTGATCGCAGGCTACATTGAAAATGTTCAAAAGAAACTGTAAGGACGACAGTTATGCACGTAATGAATTGATCCAAAAATTACCCTGAATTCAGTCTCCCATTTCAGCATTTTTTTTACTCATAAAATGGAAGCATCTTCATGTCAAGCCCAATATAACATTGGTGCAGATCGGCATCTCTTACAAGCTTAGCTATTGACGTTGTATGAGCTGTGGGGTGTGTTACGCCTGGCCTAGGTGAAAACCGGAGCGCAGCATAAGTGACCTGCTCCCTCCTTACTTCCAAGGAAAATAACCAAGTATGCAATCAAAAACTTTCGTTTTATTCTACAGGAGTGTTGCGACGTCAGGGAGGGCATAGCAAAAAGTAACAAACAAAACAACCCTTCAAATAACTCTAACCTAACATCCAAAAAAGGGGAAAGAATAACAATGCGTTAAACTACCAATGAGCTACCGTCACAGGAGAAAAAAATATACAGTAAAGGAAAAAACAGCTCCCCCCTGAGTCCAGGAGTTACTCTTTACATTTGCGACGTTTTAAGTTTCAATATCAAAACATCACTTTAGACAGACGAACTACATGACTAAGTGCAAACTTGACAAGAGCTAACGAAAGACTAGGACACAGAACAAACTGCATCGCCAGGTTTACAATTCTTACAAGCGTTTACAAAGAGCCATCGTACAGGCTACGTAGGCCACGTTGGGAGGAAGGAAGGAGGCGGGGTCCCGTCTTCTGATGCGGCGTCGTTTTAAAACTATGTACAATTATCTGTCCTCCAATCAGCAGCCGACAACCTATATCACAGCACCGACACAGAGCAACGTGCAAAATAAAACAGCAGCAATCGGAAGCATGAAAACAAAATGAGTATGAATACAGTATGTGCCTCGGTCATAACAAGTGTTGTCACCCCAAAAAATGTGGGATAAAAATCTCAGACAAAATCTCTATTGGGATAAAGTGATTCATCACATTAGACAAGTTACTTTTATAATTAAATCAACTTTCTTTAGTAAATTTAGACTATCATTTTGTCCACGCAAGTACACGTTGGCAGCAGGCTAATCCAATAACAAAATCGGCGTGGGTGAGGAAAGCGGGAGAGCTATCAGAGACTGCAGAGAAAAATTCAGCTTTGAAAAATAATGACCATTCAAATGTATTGAAGCAGAATATTTTGTTGGGTAGAAATATGTTGTGGATTTTGGAAATGACTGCATCTATCTCCTTCCAGTACATTTTTTGGGAGTTTTGACTTTTGGCTACAGTGAATATTGAAAATGTTTGGTTCATGAGAGCTGAAAACAAACTGACACAGCCACCACTAGAACCTAATTTTACAAAAAGTATAGTACTAATAATATTGGAATAGCGTAAGCTTTTTCTGCAACTATGTGGAAATACCCTGTTTAAATGGAAATTGCTAGTTTAAATAGAATGAATGCATGCGGCAATAAAGCTGAAGCATTCCAATGTAGATTTCGAATTTGACTGTAAACATTAGAAATGAAGTATCAAACAATTTGGCGCAGCCCTACAAATAAAACAGTGAAAAAACAGCCTAATGCTGCCTGCATTAATACTAATGAGCAACTTTTGGTAACTGGACTTCATTAAAATATAAAAAAAAAACTAGAAAACAGTTATTCGAGTACTCATTCATGCAATGGGACAAATATTCAATTCGAGAAAATGCAGAATTTCAGCACCCCTGCTCAACGCGCGTGGTTTGTTAAAATTTGTGCGTGAAGACTTTCTGGTATATGCCTACATGCATGGTTTGTGTGAGCATGCATGTGTAAAGATGTGGAATACATGCGTGGTTTGTCTAAATATGCACGTGTAAAACTCGTATACACACAGGGTTTTTGTAAATACGAGTGCGTAAAAACTTGCTCCTGCACGTATGGTTTCTGTAAATATGGGTGAAGACTTGCTGGTGTTGGAGAGTGTGATGCTGTGTATTCATCTTGTGTGCAAGTGTCTGTTTGTTTTCAATACTTTCTTACAATTAAAATTTTTTGAATGTGTACCCGATGTTTGGTAGACTTGTATTATGCACTCATTTTCACGTGTAGTCATTTATAGTCTGTATGAGTAATTATGATCAGTATTGCTGCTTTTTCAACTCCCTCTCTCACACGCAGGGGCCACGTTGTGTTACCTGTCACTCCATGTCATCATTGACTGTAAAAGTTTTTTAAAAAAAAAAAAAGTATCGGTGAGCCTCAGATTACAGGAAAGATGCCCCGCATTCAAGAACAAAGGAGATCGATGGCAGTACATTACATTTTATGTGATTGAAAAAAAAAATCAACTAATTAAAATTGATCACTCTTGCTTTTTAAAAGTGTTTCTGAATTAAATTATTGTATGAAAACATTCTGACCAATCGAAGGGCCGTGGAAGTATCCATTACGGGATTACCGCTGAGGGGCTGCGGAACGCATCCCCCAGTCTTTATCCCGAGTCACACGGCTTAATCTCCCGTGACCTTTGACTTCTCTTTCTTCTCTTCGTTTACCTGAAACACAAAGGATACAGGGAAGTACTTCTGCTGGGGGAAGGGGAGGGGAGGGAGAGAGAGAGAGAGGGAGAGAGTGGGTGTGAGTGAGCCTGTGCACGTGTACCCAGACACCCGCTTGAGACAGCAGGATTGGGCTGTATCTCTGGGTTGATACCCTTGTCCTGATGATAGGAGAGGGTGCCCATCCTACGGAGGGCTGCGTTTATAAATTCCTTAGTTGATGATATACTTTGAGGGATCGCTTGTACTCTGTGCAGTTTTATCCATTTATTTATTAATTGATGATTCATTTTTAACCAGCTCTACATTCCATTGCATTTTCTCGCTCAGCAACTGTGTTGTCTCACCCATCTATGAAAAATGACTCAAATGCAGTAGTTTTGACATCGAGCTGATGCATTTGTGGGCCAGCAACAGGTGTTGTGTACCTGCAAGTTTAGTTGTAGGTGCCCTCCAGTGATTGAGCTGTGATTGGTCAACAGAAACAAAGCCAACAAGTTTCCATAGCGGTGATGCTTGTTCACTTCAGTTTATATTTTATGGATAAATGTTTTCTTCACATAGTCAAAAAGCTAAATTCATAGGCTTTGGGAGAGCTTGTTTGCTACAGTATAATTACACATACTGTCGCTGAACGATTAATTCAGAACTCAGAGTGACTCTGTTTCATCTGCACACACTTTGGTCGATAGACACTTTGTCACCAAAGCATAAAATAGCCTTTTGACACTTAAAGAATATATTTCAGTTGGCAAAACTGTTATCCTTCAAACAAATATCCCAGGGTCATATTTACCTTTGAGTACTTTTAATCCTCTTTTGACATGGGATATGTTCAGATTCATAAACATGACTGAGATGCTTCATTTTAATGATAAAAATAAAATGAACTTTTCAAAACGCAAAGTTACTTGTCTGTCATTCTGTGTCAGTTAATGCAAAACAGGGAATCGGCCCCGGTGAGTGGTCTCAGATTTTCCTGAAAAAATTCATAGGTATACCGTAGCATGTTTTATGAAGCGCCGTCAAGTCCCAATGGTTTTGATGATATCAGCATTAAAAAAAAAAGTTGTTTTGCAGTTTTTCGGCACTCCCGAATTGTGCGCTTAACTTGCAAGTGTTTTTGGTGGCTTATAACTTTTGAAATATTATAATCACTTGGCTTTAAATATCATAATAATTTGATATTGGTAAAATATCAAATTCTTGCGCATGCTTTCAGAATCTGACATCAGAATGCCTCTATCTGTTATAGTTTCTGAGTTCGAAGCATCTGAAATCTCAATTTTGATTTGCGACAAAAGAAAATATTACATTTTCAAAGTCTCTATGAATCATAACTTTACCTGTGGTTTATTTGGGCCCAAGTCTATAAGCACAAGAAGTTATGCACCTGTCATGGCATGTACAATGCTGTGAAAAAGTATTTTCCCCCTTCCTGATTAGATGTTTCAGATCATCAAACAAATTTTTCTTATTAGACAAAGATAACCTAAGTAAATACAAAATGCAGTTTTTAAATGATGATTTCATTTATTGATGGAAAAATTCAAACTACCTGGCTCTATGTGAAAAAGTAATTGCGCCCCCCCTTGTTAAATCATGAATTAACCGATTAACTTAATTTTTTTTTGTTCAATTTCACAAGCCACACCCAGGCCTGATTACTGCCAGACCTGTTAAATCAAAAAAGTCTTTAATAGAGCCTGTTTGACAAAGTAAAGTAGGCAAAAAGATCTTAAAAAGCAACACATCATGCCGCAATCTAAAGAAATTCAAGAACTGATGAGAAATAAAGTCATAGACATCTATTAGTGTAGAAAGGGTTACAAAGCCATTTCTATGGCTTTGGGACTCCAGCAGACATTGTGAGAGCTATTATCCACAGATGAAGAAAACTTGGAACAGTGGTGCACCTTCATGAGTGGCCGGCCTACCAAAATTATTCCAAGAGCGCATTGACGACTCATCTAGGAAGTCACAAAAGAACCCAATACAACATCTAAAGAACTGCAGGCAGCACTTGCCTCAATTAAAGTCAGTTTTTATGATTCAACAATAAGAAAGAGACTGGGCAAAAATGGCATCCATGGGAGAGTTCCAAAGTGAAAATTACTGCTGACCAAAATGAACTCAGAGTCTCCAAGACTTTTGGGAAAATAGTCTGAGGACTGACTTGACAAAAGTTGAATTTTTTGGAAGGTGTGTGTCCCATTTCATCTGACGTAAAACTAACACAGCATTTGATTAAAAGAACAACATACCAACACGGTGGTGGTAGTACGATTGTCTGGGGCTGCTTTGCTGCTTTAGGACCTGGACAGTTTGCTGTAGTAGATGGAACCATGCATTCTTCTGCTCTCTACCAGAAAATCCGGAAGGAGAATGTCCGACCATCAGTTTGAGACCTCAAGCTTGAGCGCACTTGGGTTATGCAGCAAGACGATGATACTAAACACACCAGCAGTTCCACCACTGAATGGCTTAAAAAAACAAAATGAAGGTTTTGGAGTCGTTGGTCAAAGTCTGGATTTAAATCCGATTGAGATGCTGTGGCATGACCTTAAACAGGCTGTTCATGTTTGAAAACCCTCCCAGGTGGCTGAATTAAAACAATTCTGCAAAGAAGAGTGGGCAAAAATTCCTCCACAGGGATTTGAAAGACTTATTGCCGGTTATCGCAAACCCTTGAATGCAGTTGTTGTCGCCGAGGCACAACCAGTTATTAGGTTTAGGAGGAGATTACTTATTCACACAGGGCCCGGTAGGTTTGGACAGCTTTTTCCTTCAATAAATGAAATCATCATTTTTAAAACTCTTTTTTTCTTCACTTGGGTTATCTTTGTCTCATATTGACATTTGTTTCATGATTTGAAACATTTAAGTGTGACAAATATGCAAAAAAAATAAGAAATCAGGAAAGGGGCAAATACTTTTTCACAGCACTGTACAAGGAAATTATGAGGTCATAAACTTGGTTCCACAGGTTGTTGACAAGGAAATGGCCCCAACTTCATGGAAAAAGTTGGTCTTGTGGGCAGATATTTAGGTCCACCACATTTATACTAGTGAAAGGTACATATGTTGTCTCAGTAATATGCAAAATGCAACCTTGGTACTCAACTCTAGCTGTTTTTTTTCTTCTTTTTTCACCTATTCCTTATCTGAAAATCATTCATGCTATTATTATCTTCAGTAGTTCTGTCATCTTTTGCATATTTTTTGCTGTTTTGCTAATTAATCAAACAAGTGTTTGCCACTAAAGGTGGCCATGTCCCCTGCCGGTTCATTAAATACTGCTTCAGTAAATACCACATACTTCAATGTATTAAAAAGAGTTTGAAAAGTGGCCAAAGTGGTGACCTTGAAAATATGGTCTCGGTCACCCATTTCGACTGATGTCTGCGTAATGCCCCACTGTAGGCTGATACCAAATTTGAAGGCTCTAGGTGCAACGGTTCATGAGATATCGCGTTAACAAGAGTTGGAAAAGGGGTCGAAGTGTTGTGGTGACCTTGAAAATAAGGTCAAGGTCACCCATATCGACTGGTGTCTGCGTAATGCCCCAATGTAGGGTGATACCAAATTTGAAGACTAAGTGCTAGAAACGGGACGTATGGACGGACGTAGGGAAGGAGACTGCTGAATACATAGTCTTATTAATAAGTTAAATTGGCCAGTAAAACTGCATGACATTGCAGATTTTGCTCTGGATTGGAGTGGACAGGCCCAAATCTAGGTTTCTGACATAATATAAACCATGGGCATGAGCATAAAGATAATTACACCTAAATATAATGATAATTACTTTTTACTGCAATACAAACATAGAAAAGAATAAAGACCATGAGCCTTTTCATCCCTGCTGCTTGGCAGTATAAGTTGTTTTTTGAAGGTTTTGAAAAAAAACTACTGAAATACCACATTTACATTTTTGTTGATGGGATCTTAAAATAGAAGTGTCTGCACATCTGACCCAGTGAGGAGTACCATGTAGGACCAGTCCACTAAGTTTGAATATGTTACAATGCATTTCATCCATTAGACTGTAACTGTTGAAGTTGCAAAGTGCATGGCACATTTTTCCTGGATGTTAAGAACAAGAGGATTTTGTTATTTTAGGGACTATGCAAGTGGGAATGGTCTTTGACAGAACTACTGTGGATAGTGAATGGTTAGAGGTGAGTACCAAAGTTAAATTGTATGAATTATTTAGAAAACGTATGTCCCTTTTACTGATAAAAAGTTGGTGGCTCTGGATATTTGCCCACATGGCCAACTTGTTCCATAAAGCTTTTTCCTTGTCAAAAACCTGAGGAACCAATTGTATGACCTCATTTTTTCCTTGTAAATTCCATGGGAGGCGCATAACTTCTTTTGCCAATGGACTTGTGCCCAAATATACCACAGATAAAGTATGGGGATCATAAGCCATGTAGTTCAGATTCAGAGGGGCCTTTAAAATGTAATCTTTTATTTTTTTTGCAAATCAAAATTGAGATTTCAGATGCTTCTAACCCAGAAACTAAGATAGAGGTGTTCTGAAAGCATAGGTAAGATTTAGCTATTCTACCAGGTTTCAGCCATATGGCATTAATATTTCAAAAGTTGTAAGGCTCCAAAAACACTCGCAAGTTAAGCAATACACTGACTTTCAAAATGCGCATATCATCAAAACTATTGAGAGTTGAGGACTGAAACTTGGGGATTCTTCCTAAAACACGTTAAAGTAATTTTTTCAAGAAAATCCGAGACCTCTCACTCGGGATAGTGTGTGAATTGACATGTTATGACCCACATACTTCTGTAATGTAATCAAATGAGAAGGAATAGGGTGATTTTCTCTCCATGAAGAAATGGTGCCTTTGATTATGATAATGATGGGATTATATTTATTGAAGATTTTATGGTTCTCCTGGAATTTGAAGGTCAAAAAAGTTTTATTTACAGTTCAGGTCATTGAGAACACCATTGATTTGGAAAGATCATAGCTGATGTTCACCGTGTGAGAGTAGCACTTATTTCAAGGACGCGGCTGCACGTGAAGTGGCTGCACTGGGCATGACTTTGGTCTCTGTTTGGCAATGCGTCTCATGTCATGCTGTCCATCATGATACCAAACCGTTCCATCGCCCTGAAGCCCTCAGACGCTTCCCCTCTAACCGCCTTAAGCTGACATGTATTCACGACTGTGGGCTCAGTAAAGTTAAATTATACTTCCCTCAAAATCAGACTGATGGGAGATGCCTAAGCCCAAAAATGACAATGCCCTGCATCATTTTTGCTGATAAAATCCAATCCTTGCTTCTTTCTAATTTTGGGGTGCTGATTCCAAAAAATGGTGTCTATGTTGCTCTAGCACATCACATTTTATCACTATGAATGATGTGCATTTCATAGCATTGTCACTTTTGACAACCACTTCTGAGGGTAAGAAGTCTTATCATCCCTCAATCGCCATCCTTGAGCCCGTACAACAGTATACATGTAGGCATTCTCGTTTGAGCTCCTGCTTAATTCAAGTTCTTTGATGTTAAATGCAGTATTTAAACATGCTTTTATATATTTAAACGCATTTTTTTCACTTCTGTACGGATTGTAAGTTAAGTCATACTTTTTTTTTAATACTTACATTCGTCATTAAAACCAAACCTTCTGACATTTGACTGCACTGGTTGCGGTTTTGATCAGCGCATAAAAGCCAATATATATTATAGAATATGGAAAATCTTCATCCTTATTTTGTGAAAAGACAGTATCATGCTAAAAATTTTTTACTTGCATTTTTTTCAAGTTCTGTAAAATATGGCCTTTCAGCAGATTTTTTTTTTTTTTTTCTTCAACATGCAGCACGGTGTGATGTTTTTTCCGAGGCCGGCATTGAGCTGAAATCGTGTGACTCCCATTGAAAAAAACATGTCAACGGCAGGGCTCGCTGGATCGTTTCCCATTTCAGGAGCGCAGAGGACGTTCCTGCGTGTGGCAAATTCCATGTCATAATGATTCAGACAAGCTTATTAAGCCCACTGCAGCCAGATATAGAAAGATCCATCAATACTTTATTGGCATTCTGAGAGAATAGGAATGCTGGCACACAGCGGTTAAATCATGGATGTTAACCCCTTAAAGACCACTTTTACTCCAGTTTTTTAAAATTCATGGAGTTTGCATTATAAAACCACGCTGGTCACTTTCTAATCATTTGTTTCCGTGATCTCTTTCCTCAGACGGCTAAAACATCTTTATTTGCTATAACTTGAGGGAGAAAAGATAAAATTACTTCAGCTTTATTGTTGAGCAAAAGCTCCGCCAGCGGCTCTGTTGCAGAGTGTGAGCCGGGTCTCCCGCTGGGGCGGGGGGGGGGGTTAGGGTGTACGAACGCTGGCTGGTTTACTCTACGTCCTGGGAGCTCTCCATCCGGCAAAAGGTCCTTTCAGCGGAAAAAGCGTGTCGTAATTAGAAGGCCATTCAGAGATGCTCTTTTAAACGATGAGGAACATAGTTCACTACATCAGCTTGTTAGAGGAAGAGGGACACACCTAATTGCATCAGAAGCCCATTCCATCTTCAGGGTTCCACTATCAGAGACTCGTAGTGCTGAAAGCATTTATGGAAACTTGGCCCCGTTATTGAATCACTCATGGAGCCGGCTAATTAAAATAGAGCTTCATTTTTTTTCCCCTCTCTTTTTCTGCTCACTCGCTTCCAAACCATTGTTTGGGAGGAATTTGAGACGGCCTTAACGCAATTTCTCCTTGTCTATGAGCCTTTTATTATATCAACGATGCCTCTCCACAAATGTACAGGGCAATTTGAAATGAATTGATTCGCACTGATGCTGCATCCCAGACTTGCTAATGATTTCCTTTTAGTGTCGCCCTCCTACATACCCCCTGCCCCGCTCACTCACGCTCGTGCTCGCTCCGTCTCTGAGAGCGCCTGTAAAATGACACAGGACCGGTCTCTTTTCCTTTGTGCTGCGGAATGGAGCAATATCACTTTAACAGCATCCTCAATGAATTATCTGTGCAGGGAACACATACGGTTTTACAGGAACAGTTTAAAAACTGTTGAAAGTGATAACTGAATTTTTATTTGTGCCAAATCTTTCCCTCTCTCAATTTAGTTGATGGATTCATAACTAGAAGATTGTAGGTTAAAATCTCACGTTACGCTCCGGAGATATACACCTTTTCATGGTGTTTTACCTGAATTTCTGAGTTTAAAAGCCAGGATAAGGATGTCGATCAAACTGTTAAGAAGCGGAGTGATGCCTGTGAGAGTCCTAATGAGCATTTAGTTTGCGGTGAAACACTTTCCGGTAGTGAGCGTCTTTCTCTGTGTGGTGTAGCATTTGGTGGCTGTTGATTACATGGTGCTATCCTTGATTCAGGCTGTGTTTACATTACATTACTATACAGTTATTAGCTTATGCTGTCATCCAGAGGGACCCTCAGTTCATTAGGTTAAAGTGGGGCTTAGGGCCGTACCAAGGGGCCCTGGAGTGGCCCCAAGGGCTCTAACCTCCAGTCCTCTGAGTCCCTGTTTAACACCTCAGCCCTGTTGGACCTCGCTGCAGCTTCTGAAAGTTCAAAGAAATGCAAATATTCAGAAGCAGGCTTGTTAGGCTGCAGCTGACCCTGATCCTCTGCTGTTGGGAGAAGGGTGAGATAAATGCTTGTTTCAGACTGAAGAACAGCTGATGTTTGAAAAGAAGACACTCTGAGCTGTCCTTTGATTAGAGCCGCACCGAGAACGTTGTCCTTCCTCACCTGCAGGTCTTTTACACTGATAGTGTCATCAGTTTTTTCTGTTGTCCGGCTGAATTGATGGGGCCAATGGTAAAATCTCAGGAACAGAAAAGTAGGAAGCAAGGCAGTTCTGAAAGTGTTACATCATGTGATGTCATGTCATGCTGGTCTTTGTGTGGAGCTGGCCTTCCTGCCCCTGCTCAGGATAAGATTAGATTAGTCAGGGGGATCTACTCCTTATCCAGTAGCAAATTTGAGGCAAAAATATCAAGAAAAATGATGCGCTGTTAGGTCTGGGTCCGATTAAAACTTAATAACTGCTCCTGAAGGCAGCGAGGGCCAGTTCTCTCCTCATGCGCTCTGGTGTTCGAGCGCTCTGTTTAATGTGGTGTTTCTGCGGGATTGAGTTTTCACCTCTTTTCAGTTATACCTGACACTTTATTGCTCATCTCATTTGTAAAGATTATTGGCTAAGAAGGGGGAGCACTTTGTTGCATTAACAGTTTTAGCCTGAGAAGACGCATTAGAAAATAATGGATATAAACCGAGAAAATGTATTACCGGCATTTGCTAAAACTGCCATTGATAGACCCACCTTTTAATTCGAGTTGATATTTTGTCTGTCCAATCAGATGCATGACAGCACGTACAAGGGCAAAACGCATCTATTTGCGAGCACATTTTGTGTACTTCCTTGTGCTACAACAACAGCAATCTATACATCGATAACGAGACAAGACTAAAACCTGTGCAATGTGGTTATAATTGATTTGAGACGTCTGGGTGAAACTTGCCTAAAGCAGCTACGTCATCTGTAAAGAAATAAGCCCTTTACATGTCCCAGAAGATTCAGCTCTTTCTCTCTCTCTCTCTCTCTCAGTAATCTACACCCATTCTGCACAGAAAATGAAGCTAATATTCCAAAAATCAGATAAACTTTCTTTGTATGTTTTAAGGAGTATGTTTTAAGTATGGGTGAGTGGGCTTGCGTCAATGATTTCAGAAACTGAGGGAAGTTTTATTTATGATAAATGAATAAAAAAGATTTTTGCAGGATGGTTAAAATTGAATGTTCGGGTCTGGCAGGATTTTCAGTTTACTGATTGAGAAATTAGCTTTTTTTTTTTTTTTTTTTAACACAAATGTGCCCTTTTTCTGAGGCAATGATTTTATTTGTACTGATCAAAATGCCAGTCAATGCCACAGTCATTCCCAGGCTGTGGTCAAAATTGATTTTTGGTTTACAAGGTGAAGGTGGCACCAACAAAAATAATTGGAATACAGATCATTGTTCCCAGAAGTTATAGTTTTCATTTAGCATTTTATGTCACTGCTACATTTATTTTGTGTGGTTTTGTAGGGTACTCCACACTCCAAAATTTCCCACAAACTGATAATGTAACTCATTGACTCAACTAAACACATTTCACAAGTGAAACCTTGAGAGACAGACCTTAAATCACCCTTTTAGCATGTGTGAGTGAGATTGTGAGTATTTGTCAGTGTGTTTTAGTGTCATTAGTGTGTTTGAGGGTCTGTGTGTGACACTGTGTGTATATGTGAGTGCAGAATGTGTGAGTGTGTTTTACATGTGAGTGCATCGGTGTGTGTGTTGGTATATGTAAGTATTTTTATGTGAGTGTATCTGTGTGTTTTTGTGTGGGTATATGTGTACATATTTTTACATCTGTATCTCTGTATGTGTTGTGTATATGGTACTGTTTGAGAGAGTGTGTGTGTATGTATGTCAGTATATTATATATGTGAGTGTTAGTATTTGTTTTTTTGTGTTTGGGTATATGCTGGTATTTTTTAATATATGTGAGTGTATCTGTTAGTGTGTTTGTGTTGAGTATATGTTACTGTGCGTGTGTGTGTGTGTGTGTGTGTATATTACTGAGTGTTTGTGTTTGTTTGCAGTGCCTGTTTCTCAGGTCTGCACTGCGGTCCTCAGTGTTGATTCTTTAATCTGGGTGTCACAGTGATTGTTCTGGGTGACTGGCTGTAATGAGCTGTTATTTCCACACCATTCCTTAAACTCTCACACACTGGAAAAGGTCACCCTAGCGTCTCTAACGCCACAATACCGCGCACTTCAATCTCTTAAATGTGCTCAAGTTTGAAAGATAGGGCTCCTCTTCAGATTTCTGTCCCCATATTTCTGTCTTTGAACAAATGGGAAAACTTTTTTTGTTTTTGCTTATAATTTATCCATTGGGGTACTCTGTGGGTTCATTTATTTTTAGTCCGCTGGTGCCACAGATGGATTCCTAATAATGGGTTTTATTGGAAGTTACGGGCTGCGGAAAATGGTTGCGATCCTCTTTATCTCCTGCCGTATTCTCGGCGCTATTTGTCTTCGTGAGTTAAAGGAGAGGAGTGCAGTCAGTTCCACCGGCACTCTGTTGTGTGATCTTCAGCTGTTTTTGAAAATGTAATCATTTTCGGATTTTAAAACAGCCCTTTAGTGTATGCAATGCATTATCCAAAACGAATTATGGACAGACAGCATACTCAATCACTTTTTATCCTTTTCCACTTCAGGAAAAGAACAGTAATCAGAACCTTTCAACCTATTAGAGGGATGACTTTTACAATTGAATCACGGGGACCTCAGGTGTGAATGGAGCCATCTTAGTCATGTTCCTTATGCTCGTATCCTCTCTCCCTGCAGCGTTAGTCAGGTGATATTTCTTGTATAAATGTGTTTTAAAAGCATTGCTTTAACCTGCCCGCTTCAGATTCATGTTTTCAAGGGTACTCAGGCAAGCACTTTTTTTAATTCTTGAGAAAAAAAAACTTGCGAAGTTGGGAAATTGGGGTGTGATGTCTTGGGCTAAAACAGAGAGGGAATCGATAAATGCCCTGCACTTACAACTTCAGGCTGTACGCTGGTGCTATTTAATTTTCTAGTGCATTAACTTTTTAAGTCATTACAATTGTCTGCTTTCATGATTTGATCACAGTGTATTTTTAACCTTGGGAATTACTGAAGTTTTTAGCAAAGTATTCTTTAGATATTAGATAGAGATGAGCACTCCAACATTAAGTATGGATTTTCTTTCCTTGCGTGCTCTATGTGGAGAATTTGTCTTAAAGAGGGTATTAGCAAATTAAACTCCAGACTGCATTTGTTCGGCAAACCCTGATGGGCTAATCCTATAACTTCTCATTTCTTCCTGTGGAGTGAGGATGGAGTCCTCATTCGCGCACTTTTGGGAATCTGTCGGACCTTACTGACCAATTTAATTGGCTTATAGTGCATGCCTGTCTTATGCAGGAAGAGCTTCCAGCTGTCGGTCTGGATCATAAAGTTGCCCCTTAGGCTTGAAATTTGGCATCCCTTGAGCAGAGGCGGGTAGTATGAGTTATTTTGTGTTACATCTCACCTTAAAATATGCCCTTCCTGTGTGTTTTAACAGATCGCCACGGCCGTAAAGTTCTTACAGAACCCCAAAGTCCGTCAGAGCCCTCTGGCCACCAGGAAAGCCTTCCTGAAGAAAAAAGGTGAGATCATCCCAACGCTACGTTAACATGTCAGTACCAACACTCATCTCATGACCGCTCTTTAACATGTCAGTACCAACACTCAGCTTATGACCACTCTTTAACATGTCAGTACCAACACACAGCTTATGACCACTCTTTAACATGTCAGTACCAACACTCAGCTCATCACCGCTCTATAACTTGTCAGTTCCAACACACAGTTTATGACCACTCTTTAACATGTCAGTATCAACACGCAGCTCATCACTGCTCTTTAACGCATCGATACCAGCACTCCGCTCACTACTGCTGATTAACACATCAATACCAACACTCTGCTCATGACCGCTCTTTAGCACATCTGTACCAGCATTCACCCCATGAAAGGTCCTTAACACTGTAGAACGAGGGAGTAAGTTTCATATGAGAGTTGTGATGGCAACGCTTATAGGGGTCTATTCTCCCATTAGCGCGTAAGTCCTTTTTTACGTGATTCGAGTGATTCGCTTTTGAGCTGCGCGTAGTCTCCCCTACGCGCTTCGATCACGCCCACAGCGCTTAACTTCAGAATGTAGGTGGCCTTATGAAAGAGGTGTGACTGATCCAAAAGAGAGGCAGACTCTGTTCAAAGCTCATTGATTATGGCTATCAGGAAAACATGGAACAAGGATTTTCTGATTAACCATGAATATGCAGTCGTGGTCCATGGAAAACGCAAATCAGACTTTAAATTTGAATATCGTCGGCCTGCTGATAAAACCTCATATCTCCAAACTGATAAGAAACGAAAACTCGTATGTCCACTATTCTTACTTGCAAAATTAAACATTTTTTATTTTAAACCATATTTATCCATTAATATAATTTTATTTTTTTATTATTATTATTATCATTATTATTAAATTTTATATATATATATATATATTTATATTTTGTTATTATTATTTTTTTTCCCTGTGAACTTTGTCATTTTGAAGATATGAGGTTTTGTATGCCGCTGTAATAGTAGGCCTATACATGACGAAATGGTTGAGCTGGAAACTATAAACCAGCTGAATGTAAAAGTCCCACACCAAAGGACAGAAGTAGGATAGTTAGCTAGCCAGCCAGATTGCATCATGACTAGCCAAGGTAACGCCATCTGATTTTCCTCGGATGTCCTATTGCTGCACATTGTACAAGGAGACAAAGATAGGAATTTACTTTAGGCAGTATTACCCTGCCTCTTCTTCCTCTCTATTTTTCTCTTCCAATTTACTGTTTGTTCTTTGATGACAGCATTTTTAGGGAAGTCAGTTTGATTATACACTCAGCACATAACCTCTCTTAAACAAATCAGTACAATGCTTAATTCACGACCGCTCTTTAAAACATCAGTTCCTACCTTCAGCTCACGACCGCTCTTAAAGGATGCAGTACATGACAGTTGTTTCGATAATCCCCCTCAGATGCCACATTTAATTCATGTCGGCTCAGATGTGTCATAGTAACTGATGAAACACTGTGGATATTTTGCACTCATCCTGTATATTATTTCTGATAAAATATGCGTTGATAATTTTTGATATTTTGATTTGTTTACTCATTCATTGGGGAGGGAGGCGTATTGTTTGCTGGTGGTATGTCCATACCAGCGACTGTCCTTCACAAATATTTTATCTAAGCTATTTCTAACGAAGGAATGGTGGGTTTTTCTCCAAATCAGACCTGGTACCTCCCTAAAGAGGTACTGATTAGGTTTATGAGGTCTACGTCACATATGTAAGGTCAGCTGTATATGGGGGCCAAATATGAACTTCTATGGTGTATGAAGTTTTGGCAGGCTGAGGCATAACAATCAATGCTTTGTGTTGAGTTGTACCTTGATCCATATGTTTTTGGAAACATTGACACTATCATCTCTGCCCTCATTGTGGTCCATATAAATAGGACATTGCACAGAAGCAAATGCTGCTTTCTCAGGTTATACCTTCATTACATGCATAAATCCTCAGCAAAAATCCATTATTTGACTGGAACTCAGATCATCTTATGGACCCTAACTTGAGATGTCCATCTGATGAGGTCATTTGCTTTCAGGGGGGTCAAAGGTCGGGACCATGGCCAGTGGCCTTGGGGGATCAGGTGGGGGATCAAGACTGTTCTTTCGGCTTCAGAAAATGAATATTGACAGACCCCTCTGCTCTCTCAGCTGAATGTCCATCATATTGGCTCCCAGCATTTCGGTGCTTTTGCTCAATTTAGTTGGACGTATACTGTGCTGTATGTGATTATGGGAAGGGAGGGTTTGAACAGCCAGGTTAATATTCAATGGCTCAAACCTAGTCTGTGGAATTATTCTGTCACATTTCCCATCAAAGTGTAAATTTCTGGGAGGATGCCTGAACATGCAGTTTCTACAGTGAAATGGTCCGTGTTTGTCTTTTTATCCCTGAATGATTAATGCATTTTCTTCTTGGAGCACAATGAAACAATGTTCCCCTATCACTCTACCAGCATAGTGGTCTGAATCCTTATACCTATGTATCCTTGCGGCATCATGTGATCTTTTTGACTTCACATGGAGGCATAATTACCGGTCTTTTTGTGTTAATATTGTAAGTTGAGGTGAATATTAGCTCTCTTCTTGGAGACTGACAATCCCTAGACGTCAGCAGCACGCTGTCAAAATTGGCATCCGCAGAATTGACCCATCAGATCCGGCCTGCCCCTCTACATTATGTGATCTTTTACTAAGCAAGGAGATGCACCTTGACAGCCATACGACAGCTGTAGTGTAATTACAGCATGGTTCAAAAATTTGGACTCCCCTGGTTTAATTGTCTGTTACAATTGAAAGCAAACCTGAGCACCAAATGCTACGAAATTAAACATGATACCTTTCTGCAAATTCAAAAGCAAGGTTTCTTTTTATTTTAATTTTTCTGAGTTTTTAAATGATAAGAAAGGAATAAAGGCCCTATGCAAAAGTTTGAGAACGCTTTTGGATTATTCTTTGTTACCTTTTAAGAAGATGATTACTAAGGCCCAGACCCAGGTGATTAGGGCTTCAATGAGTCACATGAATATAATTCCAGGGTTGAACTATGTATTCTGAAGTAGCTCCATGCCTTCTAAAGTATCCGACTGTGGTGGCTTTTGTGTCTGGTGTTAAAAACCATACGTTCCTCTAAATAATTGTCCAGGGATGTCAAAATCAACATAATTCCACCAACAAGGAGAGGGCTACAAAAACTCTCAATGTTTTAAACATTTTACGGTCAGAAACATTGTAAGAAAATGGAAAATAAATGGAACGATTGAAGTCAAGGCAAGATCTGGAAGTATAAGAAAAATTTCAGATAGAATGGCCTTAAATCTGGTGAGAAATGCTGAGAAGAACCCACACATAACTGCAAAAGAGCTGCAAAAAAGAGTAGCAGACACAGGTCTAGTTGTTCACAGGACAACAATACGGCGTACTTTAAACAACAAAGACCTACATGGCAGAGTTGCAAGAAACAAGCCTGTCCTACAACCTCAGCACAAAATTAAGAGTCTGAAGTATGCAAAAAATAAACAAATAAATAAAAAATAACCTTGCGAAACCTCAAGCCTATTGTAACAATGTGCTTTGGACTGACTAAACCAAAAATGAACTTTTCGGCCACAACCAAAGAAAGTATGTTTGGAGAAAAAAGGGTGAAACATTTGTAGAGAAGAACATGTTGCCAACTATTAAGCATAGAGGTGGGACCATTATGCTTTGGAGTTGTGTAGCAGTTGGGGGCACGGGCAATATTGTGCGGGTGGAAGGAAGAATGGATTCCATCAAATATCAAGACATTCTAGAGGCTAATGTTCAAAGCTTAGTCCAGAAATTGAAGTTGAAGAGACAGTGGGTATTCTAGCAAGACAATGACCCAAAGCACACTTCAAAATCCACCATAAACTACCTCCAGAAAAGGTGGATGAAGGTTTTTGAATTTTTAAAAAATGATTCAAGCCTTTTTTAACCAGGCAATTCCCGTTCAGATTGAAATCTCTTTTTCAAGGGAGCCCTGGAGGTTGAGGTGGGGAGAGAGAGGGCAATTTGCACAATCAATTAGATCAGAGAATGATTAGGTGGCAGGTCAAAAGAGCCAGGTTAGAACTTTAGCCATGACATTGGGGAACCCCCTACTCTTATTGAAGAGAGTCGTAGGATCTTTAATGACCTCAGTGAGTCAGGACCTCGGTTTAACGTCTCATCCGGAAGACAGCACTGCACTGGGGTGCACTGGGGCATTGAGGATTATTCCTCCAGAGGGAAGATT
Source organism: Gymnothorax reevesii (assembly GCA_029721435.1). Classification (NCBI taxonomy): domain Eukaryota; kingdom Metazoa; phylum Chordata; class Actinopteri; order Anguilliformes; family Muraenidae; genus Gymnothorax; species Gymnothorax reevesii. The sequence goes on from CM056585.1 coordinate 40,903,818, forward strand.
GCAACCTTCCCAATGTTCCACCAACACCTCTTCCAGCAGCAACTTAGTTTTCCCAGGTGGTCTGCCATCCAAGTACTAACCAAGCCCACACCTGCTTAGCTTCAGCCACACGGCTGGAGCAGATCAAATAGTGGTATGGCTGCTGGCCATCACAGTCCCCAGACTTGAATATTATTGTCCCCCGCGCGCGGAACGCGCGAAGCGGCGGGACATAGTATTCACGACCGTCCGTACGTCCGTACGTCCCGAATCCTTGTCTGCTAGATACCTCAAGAACGAATTGACGGATTTCCTTCAAATTTCGTGTCAACATGTATTAGGGTGATACCCCGGCGCCAGTCGATTTCGGTGACCTTCGCGTCACTCTCAAGGTCACACCGAGACATTGTGCATTTTCACACTGATAGCCTTGTGGCGGGGTACAAAGACACGTTAGTGGCAAATACTTGTTGAAAATCTGTGGAGAGACCTCAAACATGCCGTGCATGCAAGAAGCCTGAAGAATATTTTTGAGCTAGAGGTGTTCTGTCAGGAAGACTGGGGAAACGTTCCAAATACAAGAATTGAAAGACTCTTAGCTGGCTACGGGAAGCGTTTGCAAGCTGTTATATATGAGGGGGAGTTACAAAGTACTAGATGACAGGGGTCCCAAACTTTTGCACAAGGCCTTTATCCTTGTTTTATTATTTTCAAACTGTAAAAAGCTAAAAAGAAAAAATGTTCTTGCTTTAAAATGTGATGAAATTTGTCTTGTTTAACTTTGTAGCATTTAGTTTTCAGGTTTGCTTTCAATCACTTGGAGATTAATTGTAACAGAAATTTAAACCAGGGGTTCCCAAATTTTTCGCACCACACTGTACATAAGAGACAAAGCTTTGTAGAATGGCTGGATGTTTCTGTGCTCTCTTGTCGAACTGCTAGCGAGCCTAGATGGCAAAGTGCGCGTTGTTCAGCTCATTCATTCTGGCGTCCTCGAGCACATGACAACAACTCTATTGTGTCTGAAATGCCCCTTTTCCTCTGATTCTTTACAGAAGTGTGGTCTTGAGGGGCTAATAAACGGTAAAAGCCTTGGGATTTGGGCGCAGGGTCGGAGCGCTGTAAAGTGAGCCTAAAAGCTCCGTGACGGAGAGCGGTAACGCGAGAGGAAATCTATTGTTGCCGGCTGCTATTCTTCATGTCAGAGAGACGTCTCCGCTTCGGTGTCTCTCCAATTTTCCCCAGATCTCCGTTTCTCATTATCAACAATTTGACTTTATTTATAATTCAGGACTGTTTGAAAGAAGGCCTGCAAATAAAATATTCATTTTTATATTCATTTTCCTGCAAGACCACATACGCAAGGCCAGGCGTAGTTCAAAATGCATGTATAAGCAACGCCTGAATTTGATATCAGTGGGTGTTCAGAAAAGGATAGATTTTTTTTTTTTTTAAATGCTCTCCGCAAGGGCGCTCCCACAGAGCATCAAATATTTAAGCTCCCGTTTGCCTTGATATTTTAGTGAACACATTTTCCTAGTCAAATGAGTTAGGCTTCATTTGACGGAGGAGCCGAACTTCAGAGAAATTGAGCATTTTATTCGCTGTGTTAATACCAGCTTTGTGAGTCAGGATGGCTGTGTGCTTTGCTGTAGAGAATACTGCCTTCGCTCTCCTGATCGCAGATTGGTTGGCTATTTGCATAAAATGTCTCTGCCAGAAATGTATGCCTGACATAAATTTGCTCCTTTGTTTTCAGATGGAGTGTGGAGGGGTTATGCTATAACAGGAATTTCTGCTGACTTTATACTTACAGTTGCAACATACAGCTGTTATATTTGGCTAATGGGTTTGTCGTGAGACAATAATCACTGTTGGTTGGCAGGCCTTGATAAAAACTGCCTGACACTGCAGCCGCTTAGTAAAAAGTTCACATTTTAACATCTCGGCGTGTTTCCTACGTGCCTGTGTGGAGTGTAGGCCCTTCCCCCGTGTATTTGCCCCGTTAGCGTTGCAGGTTGATGGTCCGTACACTGCTGCAGACCACAATTGTCGCAGCGATGCAGTGAGTGAGATTAGACCTCTGGATCCCCACTCTTCCCTGACTAGGCCTCTGCTGTGTTTTAATGTGCCCTATACGGAGGGAGCTGTGAGTTTGCACCCTGCTGTTCTGCTGTTCTGTGAGTCCATCAGCTCTTCAGCATACGACAACTCCTGCCCAGCAGCCACAGTAGGCGATGTCCATGTGGGCAGTATGAGCCTCATTTTTGAGTCCTGTTCCTGGATGGAATTGTGTAATGTTCACTAATGCCTCTCTGACTGGCTTTCAGATGTGTAGATAGATGTTGCAGCACCTTTGATATTTGGGGGGTCGAGGGGGGGGGGGGTGGTCTTGGAATGTTTGAGGTATTGAGGGTCGGGATCGCGAACCCCGGTTAAGTACGCTTTTAGCTGGAACATACGAATATGAGGTCAAATAAGGCTCAATATGTGTTTTTTTTTGCCGCTAATGGTGTCCCTGTACGCTGACTTGCTCTGCAGCTGTGCTCTTTAGACGGTACAGACAGGCAGACAGGGTCTGTGGGTGAATCCAGCACTGCCAAAAGTGATTTTCAAGAAAGGGAAATTTACTTATTTTAAGACTTAAAACACTTATTTCTATCACAATTTTCTTTGTAAGACAAGTAATTTGTCCTTGATTTTTGGTAATTTTGACTACCTTGCCAATGGAGTAAGTAAATTTCACTTGTCAAGTGCAATTTACTTACCCCATTGGCAAGATAGTCGAAATAACTCAAATCAAGGAAAAATTTCTTGTCTTACTAAGAAAATGGTGATGGAAATTAGTGTTTTAAGTCTTTTTGTAAGTAAATTTTCCTTGAAAATCACTTTTTGCAGTGAGGGCAGATAAATCCACCGCTGCTCACATAGCTAGGGTGCGACTTGGTCTTAAGAGGTTATGCTGCACTGACTCCTGATACCCAAAAGTGTGCTTCTGTGGGCCAAAATCACTTCAAATTCAACTTTAAGAAAAATTAGAGGTGACATGGCACTAACTTGTTTCATAGTTGTTTTAAAGTATACACGGATGTTGCAGTGACAGATTTTTCTGGTGTTCACCTCATTCCCTTGCTGCATTGGAGCCTGTGTGCACATCTTCACCTGTACAGATTACTTTTGTTGGGCACACCAGATGGGTCTGAAAAGCATGTTGCTTTTCCGGAAGAACTCTGTCATGTTATTAGTTCACCTGTTGGAATTTACAGGGCAGTAATGTGAGCAATTTCCTCCTCTATGTTTGGCAAATTTGTTGCAGCCTTCACCCTGAGCACCTTTACAAATCAAAGAGTGGTGCACTCACCCAGGGATACAAATCAAAACTTAAACCTAGTTTTGGTGTATTATTTTACATACACGTCACCAGTCTTACATTTGTCCCTTGCAGAAAAGGTTTTTTTATGTTTAGAAATCAAGTTACATGCGGTTGATTACCTTTTTGAAAAGCAGTTTCTATTTGAAGTGACTTTGTCATGTCATCGTGCTCTGGTGTTCTTATTCGAAATGTCTCACTTCTATCTCTGACGTCTTTAACTAACTTGGGAAACATGACATTTGGAGTGTGTACATACTGAATGTATGTGTGCGTAATAATGGTTTACATTGCAGTATTCCGGACTGGTTGTGTGCTGTTCATTTTTTGGATTTGAAATAAATGTGTATTTTTGTTGGATTTCTGTATATCCGCTTTATGCCGCTGAATTGGGAAATCGACAACATAATCAAACGCGTGTCAGTGCGCGACCCTGGATCATTAAAACAAGCTGTCCCGGGGGTGTGCATCCAACATCAATATGTCCATCGGTTTAAAGCCTGAAAAATCTAACATTGCTTTTGTAATTTGATGTTTTTTTTTTAATATATGGGGCCAGACTTCCATCAAATGAGGGCAGAATTTCCGGGCCACTGGCCTTTTAATTTCCAATTCCCACAACTGCCAGGTTATTGATGTAACTGGGGGCTCGATGTCACCCGCATTCTGAACAGAGGAGAAAATGCCACCTCTTAATATTATTTATCTGTTTATCCATGCCATGCTGTTGAATCTGTTTTTTTTTTCTTGGTAGAGTGGGTAAGCCTGACCTGTCTGAAACTAGCAGAACATGGTCACATTTATAATTCAGGTAATTTAAGTTTGAAAATGAAGCATTGCAAAGTGAAGCTGCTTGCTGATTGGCTCACCCTGTTGAGTGAATCAGAAATGATTGTGATTGTTGTTGAGAATGATGTTGGTCGTGCTTCAGTGTGTCTCTGCTCTGCGGAAGGAGGGCAGCGAATGCTAACTTGACAAGAGAAGGATTTCTCTTTAATTCCTCTGCCCTGACAGCTTTGAGTAGCGTAAGCTTATTAAAAGAAGTCTGTCAGTAAATTTGCATACTGGGGAAAATTGTCGCTTGTCAGCCAAAGGCCGTTTGAATGGAGATTCATCTTTGGGTGATGCCGTTATGTGACAAAGAGCCATGACTCCGACGGTGACTCTCCCCGTGACTCTGCTAGTGAGTCAGCCAATGACACCATCCTTGACTCTCCCCCATGACTCCACCATTACTATATCCATGACCCAGCCTGTGACTCAGCCCATGACTCCACCTACACTTCAGCCCATGACTCCTGTGTGTGATGGGTGTGAAGAGGTGGGAGGGGAGGTATCTCCACACTAAAATACAATGTAATCTAAACCAGTTGAAATAAATTGAGTTTTGCATTAAATGTCCCTTTCTCAAAATTATCCTGTCAAGCTCACAGAAACTGCTGGTCCTGTTTTTGTTTTGGCTGAGATTCTGATCAGTCATTTGTGTCTTTTTAACTTTTTATGAACAGAGCGCTGACCAAATTCAATTTGATTGACACGCACTCTATTAAAGCGTGCTTTAAATGCTGTACCAGAAATGGCAGCTTAATTACTGTGCGGATGACCTTTAATTTTCTCTGTTTATTACTAATTCCCACTAATTAGGGTTAGGGTTAGGCATAGGTCATGGTAATAAGAATTAAATATAGCAGCATTTTGTGGAAACGATTCATATTCCTTGAACTGCGTTCACATTTAAAGTGGCATGGCAGAAATATCCATCTTGTTTATGCTTGTTCCCTGAATTATTTGCGCATTTAAAAGTTTCAGTTTATTTAGATTCATGTAGCTGTTCCTCAGCGGCCTTGGTGTAATTGACTAATCAGTCTTCACTCTTCCAAAAGCTAAACCTGCAGATCGCATCTGGCTCGCGTCTTTCACCAGAGGAACTGAGGAATGAGAAAACAGTGGACAGAAAATGCAGTTTTTGCCGAGACCATCCTCTCCCTGTAAATATAGCTGTGAAATCGTCTTATGTTAATGAGAGTGTGAGTGAGGCTGTCCTGATACATGCTCTGCTTCGGGAGGAGCAGCAGTCTTATCTGAATTTATGTTGATGGTTACACGGCATAAATGTGGTTTTCGTTTTTGGTCAGAGAGAAATTTTCGGGGGTTTTTTTTTTTTTTTGGACTCAGACCTCCCAGAATGGCCACCATTATTAAAGCGTGACGACAGCGGATTTTTCCGGATGGGGCCCAGAATTGCGATGATCTTTCCATGCTCTTGGTAGCTGTGAGCCGCAGGGCTTCCTGTCACGTGACGACCTTTGCTGGAAATGCTGTCAGAATGATTTCATTGGGCTGTACCTGCCGTGGGTGCGTAAAGTACAGAGCTTGCGTTACTGTATCATCACTGATTGCAGGGTCTTTAATAATAGGGAAAACTTTCAATTTTTGTTTTCTCAAGCTACATTGAAGCAGCTTTTCTTCCAGGGCAAGGTTGAGTGATATTGTAGTTCCAGGAGTGGATGTGGCTCTTTATAAATGCTAAGACTGCTTTTACTGAAGAACTAGAGTGCTGGGCTGCGGCATGTGTAGATTGGTTATGTGTGTATTATGGGGGATGGGGGGGCCCAGTCTAGCTGTGCCCTCACTCTACCACCCGAGACATGCGTAAATATATGTTCCCCTTAATTCCTAATACAGTTTAATGTCATATTTATGTAAATATTTCCTGATTTCGCTGGGTATTAACAGCCAGAAATGTCAAAGCTCACATAAAATGAAACAATAGCATGGTGTGGCGGAGTGGAATTTAAATTGGATTCCCGGGGTAGTGCGCACACAGGACTCCGTTCAAGGACCTGGACAGGACGGCGAGACATTGAGTTCTGTGCATTCTGAGCAATTCATCCCTCCTGCTTTTATTCACTCTCTGTGCATTCTTTACACTATCATCTCTCCGGCTCTCACTCTCTCTGTACATCTTTCCTACTTTAATCCACTGCGTGCATTCTTTGCACAATCATCTCTTCTGCGCTTATTCACTCTGTCCATTCTTTGCACAATCATCTCTTCTGCGCTTATTCACTCTGTCCATTCTTTGCACAATCAACTTTCACTGTGAAAAGAATGGAGAGGGTGAATAAGAACAGGAGAGATGATTGTGTAGAGTGAACAATCTTTTATTCACTCTGTGCATTCTTTACACAGTAATCTCTCCTGGTTTTATTCACTCTGTGCATTCTTTACACAGTAATCTCTCCTGCTCTTATTAACTCTCTGCATTCTTTACACAGTAATCTCTCCTGCTCTTATTAACTCTGTGCATTCTTTACACAGTAGTCTCTCCTGGTTTTATTCACTCTGTGCTTTCTTTACAAAGTAATCTTTCCTGGTTTTTTTCACTCTATGCATTCTTTCCACAATCATCTCTGCTGCACTTTTTAACTATGAATTCTTGTGAAATCTTAGCACAGGAATCTCTCCTTTTCTTATCCACTCTGTGCATCCTTTACACAGTCATCTCTGTTCACTCTTTACTCAATAACCTTACCTGCCCTTATTCACTCTCTGATCTCTGTGAATTTACAGAGTCATCTCTCCTGCTCTTATTCACTTTGTGTATTCTTTACAAAATTATCTCTCCTGTTCTTATTAACTCTATATGCATTATTTACACAATCATCTCTCCTGCCCTGATTCATTCACCATGTGTTTTTAAAGAATATTCTCTCCTGCTCTTATTTTCTCTGTGCTTTTTTTTTTCATAATAATATCTCCTGGTAGTATTTTCTCACTGCTAACTCAGCTTTATATCTGCTCTATCACACCCCTGACCTATTAATGTTTCGGTGTGCTGGGATTATTCAATATGCACATACTGTATAACCTGAACACAACAAAAAATTTTGTGATGCAGAACTTTGCCCCAGCCCCTTCTGAAGTTTGGATGGCCTCTGTCAGCGTTTTGCTTTTTTCATTAAGAAGTTTACACTGAGTCTGCGCTGTGGGGACTGAACTGTGCTGGCTAGCAAAAGCTTCAGAAATTTCTGGGGGTTATTTTGGAAGTTTTTAAGCTGCAACATTCCTGTGCCTCAAAAATACAAGCATTCCTAAATTTTTTGCAGTTGTGGTTCATATCTTCTCTTTCTGGGGTTTAAATGCACTGAAAAAAAGAGACAGTTCCGTACAACTTAGTCGGGTAATTTCAGATTAATTAAATTGGTAAAAAATTGAAGAATTTATTTAGACGTTACTCAGAACAGTTTTGTAGAACTGTTTCATTTTTGGAGCGTGTCAGGACCCTGTGTTTAATCAGCTGCTCCCCTGAGAGGGGGATGCTTGTACTGATTATTTTTTAAAGAAATTTCATTTCATCCACACTGCCTCATTTTGCTGTTTTTTGCTCCTTTTATTTGCCCTCTTGCGGGTGCTCTGCTGTTTTTCTCTAGGCAAGGTAATGAGCTAGATGAATGCAGTGAATAATATTTGGGACAGCCCTTAATTGCATCTGCCCATTTTCCTGATTTTGTGGGGTTTCGGATTCTGTGCCATTATCAAGCTAACTCCAGCTTTGTGAAACTGGATCAGGCCTCTTTATTATGCAGTACAGGTGCACGCTGGCTGGGCTATTTTGCCGTCCTTCCTCAGCTGAATGGTTCTGGTGCATAGATGCTGCTCTGTGTGGAGTTGGATCCTGCCATCTCCCAGTGGAACTGATGAATCCCCTTGAGCAGAAGCTTTTTTTTTTTTTCAAATGTTTTTTTGAACGCATTGAGTTCCAGACTTGTATTGCTTTTAAATAACCTTTTGTGATTGTTATGTCTGGTTTAGAGCATTCTGTTTAGAGTTATGTACAGGATTAGGGGTGAAGAGGTCATGAGGCAGTTGTATAGCCATAACACTGGCTGAACCCGAGACCAGGAGCCAAGTTTCCTCACACCCGCTTTAACAGTGGTGTTCATATCTAAGGCAAATCACAGGGCGACAGGGACCAGCCCCCCTGGAGCACCATGTGGACAAGACTTCACTAATTGAGTTTGCTGTCTGTCAGTCATTATTTGTGGGTTTGTGTTTGCTGTCTGTGTGGTGTTTCGCGGGGGTTTGTGTTTGCTCTCTGGGGTCACACACGTGTTTGTGTTTGCTGTCTCTCTTTTGTTGTAGGTGAGTTTGGGTTTGCTGTCTGTTTGGTGTTGTAGTATTTTTGAATTCTTGTTCACTGTCTGTCATGCGTTATGCATCGGTTTTGTTCGCTGTCTGTCAGTTTTGGGTAGCTGCACCTAAGCACCCATAATGAGGGTTTACTACCTGACTTATAAATAGTCTGAGGGATATTTCACTGAAGGGAATGTCCATTTTGTCATCACCTGGAGCTCTGCGGGGTTGTACCTACCCTAGTATCTGATTTCAGAGCTGATTATACTTTCACTGCTTTTCATATATTAATGAGAGAAAAAAAATAAACAATTTCAGTTTTGTTTCCATGATCGATAGTGAAACAATTTCCCGCAAACCGCGAGTCCTGCTAGCTATGTTGATGCCCTTGTTACTTTGCTTTAGTGGATACAGCTCAATGATCTCAGTATTGATAGGCTGCCATTGGAAGGAGAGGTCATGTGACTAACCTCTCGGACAAAGATAGCTACGGCCAAGGCCTGAGGGGAAGGAGAAGGGGGAATTGATGTGGTTATAAATTACTCCACGGCGCCACCTAGCCCAGACTCTCCCACACTTTGTCATCAGTGCGAGGTGATAAAGCAGGCGAATGAGCTCGGTCCTCTCTTTTTAATACATAAATGAATAAGCTATGAGAGCGCTCATTATTTAGAGCATGCAATTGTCAAGCAATGGCGCAATTCCCGGGGACACAAACTGCCTCTCTGGCCGTGTGACATCAGTATGAGAAACGGGTTAAAGTTGCATTCAGATCTCAATAACCCACTGACCTCCCTCTATTTACTGCCCCCTGACATTCTTCTTTTCAGATTTCATATTCAAAATGTAAGTAATCTTCATTCAAGGACAACTTAATAATTCAGCCTGTGTGAGACAATAAAATAGCATTCACCTTTTAGCACCCAAAATATTTTAGTAAGCAATTTTATAATTGGCTGTCCGAGCTTGTTCTTAACCCATAAAGTTCAAAAGTGCCAGAATTGGAGAAATGCTTTTTTATGGAGGGGGGGCTCTGTCGCCTCTTCGCCTTTGGAAAAATAGCCGGAGAATAAAAGGCCAGGAAATGGAGCTGTAAATAAGGTGACATGCAATGGGTTTTCCTTTAAATAAATACCGATCAGGTTTATGTTGAAAGACAATAGGAAACGTTGCCCAGATATGCAGTTTACAGTATTTATAGCTGTAATATCGAGGTGCCACCACCGTAATTTCATGCCCCAATGAGAATGGCAAGGTCAAAGCGAATGCTGGGCTGAGCATCTGCTAATGCGAGGACTCATAAACAGGCGCGCGTGTATCAGGTGCGCCCAATAATACAGCATAATGAAATACAGAATAGCTTTCCATTATTGTGCCTTTTTACGGTGTCGTCATTAGATGTAATTTATATCTTTAAAAAAATTCATCTGGGTTCAGGTCGATCTGAAATAGGGGTCTGTAGGGTCATTCCACAGGTTTTGGAAACGGTAATAAATTTAGCCCGTTTCATCCTTTTTGTGCCGTTTTTCCTCTCAAATGTGAGATTAGTTTTTGCCCTTTTCTCTTGTCTCCATCATCTTCAGAGGGCCCCCGTTTGTCTTCCCTCTTTTTAATAATAATAAACCGAGTTATAGGAGTTTATCATGTGGACCAAACGGCTGCGTGAGCTTAAATTTTACTGATGGTGTATATCTAGCCGGCGCATTTGCATGCGCTTTATTTTAACGTACGGCCGAGCTGCGATGTGCAGCTTTAATGTGGCTCGCCGCTATCTGAGGAAAGCCTGTATAATGCTGTGTAAATATTTTGAAAGGGTTAATATTGCGGGGTGGGATTTATAGTGCTTGGGAGGGCGAAATTTAAAAAAGGCAAATTTATGAAGGTGCTTTAGCATGCGGTGAGCCTCATTCAGCCGGCAGAGGCTGTGGAATTTGCCGTGGCCAGAGGAATCTGCAGATTCTAATGAGGTGCATTATGGGATACTGGAGGCTGCAGGAGGCCTGTCTGGGGTGACCCAGTGAGGGGGGGCCGTGCAGCATTTCTTCATTCTGCCCTCTCGCCCTGGCCTTGGCGGCCAGTCTGGAGTCTGGACCCCTCCCTTTACTGTCCCTTTTTTAATTTCCCCGACATATCGCCCGGCACCACCGTGCGCGCCCCGACTCCGCAGTTAGATTTCCTAAAGGGCGATAAAAAAGTGAATAAAGGTTAGCTTTAATGAAGCGGACAGAGTTATAAATCCCGTTTACGTTTGCTGGAGACAGGATTGCTTTAGTGCACCATGTCCAGAGATGCCTCTGCCCTCTTGAAGAGTGGTTTTAAATGATATCATTCAAAATTGAAAAATGTGTTATTTTTAAGTGGTTTTACTGTAAAACATCAGTAGTGACTGTTACACAAGTGTTAGAATGTTCAATTAAAGAGAGCCGACCGCTCCTGTCTGCCCTGCTTTTGTGGTGAGGTGTCTGTGCTCCAACACACTTTAACCTTTAGCCACATTAGCCTGTGCTGTTGCTGCGTTAAAATGCGAGATGAATGGATGTGTCCTACCGAGCTGCATGCCGGTTTCCATGCTGCGCGGGATCTTTCCCAGTTTCCTGTTAGGCTCTGCGCTCCTGCTGCTGTGCCGGAGGAAGCAGTGCCCAGCCTTGTGTCTTCATCATAAGTCTCCCTGTTCTCCATAAAATGCTTCTTTTCAAAATGCTCCCAAGGCTTTTTCTTTTTACAGTAGCGAGCAGGAGTTTGGAACGACCCGGGCAGCTCTGTGAATAAATCTCTGCTGGCCATCAGCAATGGAGGGGGTTTGTGTTGCATGAAAACTGTGGTTACTTCCCCCACATACGCACGCACCTACACTCACACTTCGTTTGTGAATGAAACATATAGTTACCAGCTCAGAAAATTGCTAAGGAGCAGTGCTCTCAAACAGCAGTTCTGTAGGGGCAGCGAATCGAGCGGACAGTACTGCTGAAGAATGGGGTCCACACGAGGCCCCATATATACACTGCTGAGCCTTTTGTACTCCTGTAGAACAGTCTGAGCCTAACTGCCAATCTGCGGGATATTAGCGCTCGTTTGCCTCTTGATGTGCGCGGCCGCCCTGCGTGCTAAACCGATTTTCCCTTGCCTAGTGGTGTGCTTGGGTATCGTTGGAAGTCTTAAGACGCTGGGTGAAACAAGCAGGGTCAGTTTGTGTGCGATCCTCGCGACGCTCTCGAGGCCCCCTTTGTTTGGACGATAGCGCTTGGTAGAGCGTGCTTGTGACAGCGTGTGATTGGATGTGAAACTCTGCTCTTTACTCAAAAGGAAATGTTCATATTAGAGTTCTTCTTTTCTTTTTTTTCTCCCACCAGGGAGCTCTTTGCAATTTAATCATCACTAAAATCATTAAAAAAGATCTGAAGATTAAATTATATTGGCATTTGCAAAATTATGTAATACATTTACATCACAATGAAGAAATTAAAATAATGCATTTTCTGTGTCTGGGGCTCCTGAAAGCTCCACCTGGGAAATATCGCTCCAGAAGTGGACAGGGCCTGATTTTGCAAGCCTAGTGCTGTAGTAATAGGAATCAGTGTTCCAGCCATGATAGCCTGAGCGAGGTCGTGGCTTATCCAAATCTCTCCCTGAGGCAAGTCTCGCGGCAGGGAAACAGGCTTGTTATAGAGCTGTGGAAGCAGGGCTGAGCAGGGTTATAGGAAGCCAGATTATGTGTATTACTGTGTATGTCTGGAGTTCTCTGTGCGTGTGTGAGTGTGTGTGTGGATGTTTGTGCAAATACATTTGTCTATGTCTGAAGTGCTGAGTGTGTCTCTACATGTGAGTATGTCTGTCATGGTGAGTGTATGTTTGTCTGTAGTGCTAACTGTGTGTATCTCTGTGTGTGTGTGTGTGTGTGTGTGTGTGTGTGTGCGCGCATCTAAGTTTATGTCTGTTGTACTGAGTGTTTGTACAAAACGTTTGTGGTGCTGAGTGTGTGTTTGCATGTTTGCATGTCTGTAGGACTGAGTGTGTACATGTGGGTATTTCTGTAGCACTGAGTGTCCTTACATCTATGTGTGTATATATGTAGTGCTGAGTGCGCCTGTTTGTGTGCTTATGTCTGTAGCACTGTGTCTGTATACGTGTAATTTCTGTACCGCTTAGTCTGAGTGTGCCCGTTTGTGTGTTATGTTTGTAGTACTGTGTACACGAGTAATTTCTGTAGTACCGATTGTCTGTACATGTGTGAATGTCTGAAGTACTGAGTGTGTCTGTATGTGTACATGTCTGTAGCACTGAGTGTGCGTACGTGTGTATGTCTGTAGTTCTAAAAGTGTCTGAGTGTATCTATGTATGTCTGTATTGCTGAGTGTGTCTGTACTTGTATGTTGGGCAGTTACACAAAAGAAAGGCCCAAAACAGCAAATTTTGAAATTTCAAAAGCCCTAATAGTCGTATTTCCTGTGCTGGCAAATGTATTATATGCAAGGAACTGAAACCCATATTGGGAGAAATTGCCTGGTTTTCTTGAAAATTAGATCTTAAAGTTGAGGTCACCATAGATGAATCTTAAAAAAGTCAACTATGACCTTAATCTAAACATTACTCATCTTGAAACGTACTTACTGTGTTCTTCGATGGTGAGTCGGAGATGCTATGGATCAGCGATCGTCACACCGTGCCCACAGAGATTTTCTTTTAAACGCTCGGCACGCCATAAATTTCAACTGATTTGTTTCATGTGTGGTGTAGGCCTTGTGTGTAACAAGGCCATGAGGCCTGTAGATTTTAAGAGTGATTGCTTTAAGGGGCCTAGGGATACATATCGACAGCAGGCAACCAACTGTCTAGTTTATATTGGTTTATAGAATTCTAATCTTATTTTGTTAAGCATTTCCTCCTTTTGCACGTGAAATTCTGGGACAGGTTACCCCAATCTCACCTTTCTTGTGTAATTCTATTGCTAAAATCTTAAATAAATCTTTCTTGTGAGCTTATTTTTTGTTGATTTTTTTGGGCAATCGTTAATCAATGTTTTAGCTATTTTATCAGCCTATATAACAAAAAAAATGATAATGTTATGTTTGTTTAAACATGGTAATGGAATTACAACGGTAACACAATCACATTTATCCTCTTATTTGTTTGAAATTCAACTTATACAGTATTTGAATCTATTATACATTTCACTACCATGGCAGTGAAATGTGAAGCATCAACACATTTTTTTAAGGTTTGATATTGAAGAATTGTTATTTTTATGGCATATTTCAGAATAAGTAATTCTGTTACCAATTTTATATTTCCATCTCAAAGTCCCTTTTTGGAAGAACGGTTGAGTGTGGAGTCCCAATGAAAATATAACCCACAACAATTATAGCCAAATTCTGGTTAAAATCTGAGGCTGCATAACTCGGGGCCAATCTGTGGCCAACATGTTAAAGATTTTTGAGGAATTATTCTGGAAGTTAAGGAAAAATCAAGACATTTACTAGCATAATTCTGGTTACCGATGTTCTTTTGCTCCACATGGAAAAGGCCCAAAGCAGAAAATCTTGAAATTTGAAAAGTCTTGATAAAGATTATTTCCTGTGTTGACTATTGCATTGTAAATAAGGAACTGGAACCTGTTTGGGAATAAGTTGTCTGGCTTTCTTGAAAATTTTATTTTGAATTAAGTGTTTCTGGAGGCTATGTTGAGTTGACCAGTGATAAATCATTAAGAAGTCTACAATTTCTTTAATCCATGTACCACCTTTTTTTACTGTAATTCTGTTACTAACTCGTCAGTAAGTCTTTCTTATGAGCTTATTTCTTGCTGATTTTCTTTTTTTGCAATTGTAAATTCTATTACATCATTTGCCCATATGATACAAAACTAATAATAACTTCGAAAATACCTTTACTTATTTCTGTGAAAATGGTTATAGAATAAATATGGTAACAGAATTACAGTTATCCTCGCATTGGTCTTAAATTCAACATATATTTGATGTTATTATAGTTTATTATAAAATCAGTGAAATATGAAGCCTTGACACATCCATTTTGGAAGTATTTAATTGAAGAATTGTTTTTTTATTTTATTGCATGCTGTATTTCAGAAGATGTAATTCCATTACCATTGTGGTAGTCCGTTTTGGAAAAAAAGTAGAGTGTGGTGTACCCTTGAAAATATGGCCCGCGACAATTATGGGCAAAGTCTAGCGAACATCTGAGGCCACTAAACTAAGGGCCAACTCATGGCCAAAGTGTTAAAGATTTCATTGAAATTATTCTGGAAGTTAGGCAAGACTTTTTACTATCATTTGGTTCGTGAGTACGCTGACAGAGCAAATGGCTCAACTCCAAAAAAAAAAAAAAATAAATAAATTTTTTTCGCTATATCCTCGAGTCCAAAAGATTTTTTTTTTTTCTTGAGGCTGAATGCATTCATCAATCACAGTTGATTTGTTTTGACCCAGAATTTCCGTTTATTTGGACCATTCTCATGTCCAGAGGTAGTAGGGAGTTGTGAGTCAAAGACACCTCTGGGAACAAGATTAAATTATTGTTTTTGCCTCTTTGTCATTCCCCCATGCCTAACCCTCTCTCCCTCTCCTTGCAGGTCTGACAGATGAAGAGGTGGAGTTGGCCCTTCAGCATTCGGGCTGCACTGAGGAGCCCCTGACCCCGGCACCTGGGGGCCCCTCGAATATGCTGGTGCCCCCTCAACTGGCCCCAGCCCCCTACAGTGAGTGACCCCTCCCAACAGTCCTGCCTCGTTTGTCATTCTTCTAATTAATCATTTGTATACTATTTAGCTTATGCGGGGGCGTTGGTGATATACCCGTATCCTGGCGGAGTTTTGTTTGCATTCTGTAAGTGATTGCTTCGAGGCCCAGGCGGATCCATTTAAGAAGCTGCCTGGCAGGCATTTGTAGAACTTGTCTTGCGTAACCTTCAGTTGATGCTGCTACTAAATGCCGGAGGTTTTAGGTTTTTATTTCAGGGAGATTTTGTGCAGTGTGGGTGGAAATGTGTTTGTATGCTCTACATCCATGCTGTACTCTAACCAGTGTGCAAACTGTGTTTAGTGTGAAACTTAATTATGAAGAGACTGAGTGTATTAAATCTGGGTTATGTGCCATCACAGGCTCTGACTCTTCAGTTCAGATCCCCACCTTCGCTGCCACGAAATGGAGGCTTCGCTTGCTTCTGCTCTCAGCCTGTATCTTTATTACCCGACAGGGTGTGAGCGCTGTCCGCTGATTTACCAATGCAGAATGAAGTCCGGATAATGCTTAACCTGTATGACAATGATTCCAGATGCATTCCACCCTCATTTATTACCGCCGCGTCCTTGACTCCGGTGGCATCTCATGTTTTGTAATGAAAGTGATGTTGATGGGATGGCCGCACAGTTAGGCCCTGGCGCTGCTATAGTGGGGGGTTTTATATCAAAACGGCAGTAAGAGGGAGCTCTGCATAATGAGGCGGGAGCCGGGAGTCTCGCGGAGGGTCATTCCGAAAAGAGGGTGCTGCCTCTCTTTGATGTCCTTGTTACAGTGCTGGACGTGCTGGACCCACATCCATCTCTGTCGGAGTAATGGATACTCTGATCTCTATTTCGCACCTGCAGAAGGACAGCCAGGCCTCCGCTGAACCCAATAAATTTGAGAGGAGATTGGAAAAGCGGTGGATTGGAGACTGGCTCCGAGGCTTTAAGTGCCCAAATAAAAAGCTGTTCTGGAGGAGGAGAGGGGGGTACGGGCCTGGGGCGCCCATGGGCAGGCCAGGCTCCGGGGGGTGATGGAGCGGCCCACCTGGGCAGGTGACCGGCCTCAAGGCCTTGCCGCTCGTTTGTCCTTCGACTCGCGGCGAGCTTCAACAACGACCTGCCCCAGGTCACGGCAGCACATACAAATGGGGGCTGGAATGTATTTAACGGTTAAAAGGAGTCGCTAACAACACAGGCGAGCGATCGTCATGTGGCCGCCGCTGCAGGGCCGTCTTCTGGCCCCTCTGCCTGGTTGTGTCCTTCAGAAGGACACGGGCTTTTCCTGCGCACACCAGCGGCTCGTGGCACGTACCGGTCTGCGAATGGCTTTCTCGATTTGATTTGTTTTCTCTTAATGGCTCTTTTGCCATTGTTTACGGTCGACGTTGGCTGTGTGTCTCGTGCGTCGTCTTCTCGCTGGTTTAGCCCATTTCTCTCACATTTAACGTGGGCTGCGGTCGACAAGAGACACATTATCAGCGTGGTCACAGGGGAGAATTTCTAAATTGCTTTCTTCTTCCCTCCTTTAAGGAATTTTCACAGTATTTTAAGCATGCAAATGCACTTGGTAATCTTCATTTCGGCTCTGCTGATTGAACCAAGCCTCTGCTTTTATTTCTGGGCTTTAATAAGGCAGGTGTGACTGGCTGCATTCCTGTCATATCGCTCCTCTCCGCCCGAGGACCTTTACTTTCCTAGAGAAAAAAAAAAACGAATAAAGTTTTGAATGTTCTCAGGTTCGCGACTTTGCCAGTGTGACAATAAATCTGATAGATGATATTTCAATTAGTCGCGGCTGTAATTTATAACACAAAATTTAATTTATTTGACACAAGATTATTTGTTGGAAGCATCAGTCAACCTGACTAGTTCAAACAAGCTATTAGCCAAATCCTTAGGAACTCTGCTGTCGCTTTTTTTCCCCCCAGAGATACAAATCCTAATTAGAAAAAGGAGGGAAAAAAAGACAAATGATTTTCGGAGCGTGTTCTTTGTGTGCTCACCTGCTGTGGCCCAGGTAATCTCTCACTGTCAGACCCAGGGCCTCCGCACTCACCCTCTTCTCCCGCAGCTGCCCACCCCTGCTTTATCAACTGCAATATTGGCTACAGCGACGGTGCCCTCAGCCTCCCGCCGCAAGGCCCCGATTCACATGTTAATCATTTTGCACCCTTTCTATCCTGGGAGTGATTTGATGCATAGAAGGCGGCATTGGTGTGCGTTATGCTGACAGTGGGAAGGGACAGTGTGTTAATCAGAATTTAACTGAACTGGCAGTGAAATCCATATGAAAGCTGGCCGGTTTTGGCATCGGCCTGGTCGACACGTAGCGGCGGCTGACATGAGACGTGTAAATCGTGACGGGATGAGATCGTCAGCTCGAATCTTGAAGTGATGAATGCTGATTGTCTTTCAGATTCAAAACCATTGCTCCCCCCCCCATTTGTAATGTTTCCAATCAGGTTGAGGTGGATGTTAACGACAAGTGGCATGCGTGGTTGAGTGTCGGGTGTAAATTGCAACGTATCGGATGATCTTGTGCTACCTGCATAGCTGCTTCTTCTGTTCCTACATCCCCCCACTGCTCAGGGTTAATATCACACCTCTCTGTGTGTCTGCCGCCCCTGCGCTGCCAGTGTTGCCTTTATTTTGTGGGGCTGCTGTTCTTGTGGACATGCTGTGGAGATGCTGTGATACTTCTTTTGATCCATGATTCTGAAGATATTTATGAAATCACCAGCTCAGATCATGCAGACTGAAGCCCAACCCATAATATTACTTTCTCCATGTTTTACTGAAGAGGTTACGCGATCATTTTTGAAACAATCTTCCAACTCTACAGCACACGTAAGTTCTGCGTTTGGATGAGAAAATTACACATTTTAAGTAACAGTTCGAAGGACTTGTTCCCAATCCAGTGGTGGTCAATCCTTTAATTTCTTGGAAACTCATTACTTTTTTTGATGTTGCCAGCTCTTGGCAGCAACATGACCAATCACACCGTTTTCCACCGGCATCTGGGAAAAGTAGATCTTGGTACTGTTATGGCCCCAATTTGTTATTACATTTATAACACAACAGCAACAGCAAGGGATGACAAACACAGTCCTAACAACTAAAACACATTTAATTTTTAACAAAGACAAAGACTAATAACAACCTACAACTAAAGACCAAGATTGATAAATAAGAAAAAACAGAAATAATTACAGTCCCTTTTTGGTGGGGTGGCTTGGTGATGTCCTGGATGAAGAAAATGCTCAAACACAGGCAAAGAAATCCTCAAAAGAAACGTCACAGGTCTTGAACAGAATGGCAGGTCTGGTCATCTTCTTGCAATTTCTCCTACTACTTTACTGTCTCAATTCTTTTCCTTATATACTCTTTTGCAGACCACACCCACATTGAGACCTCTTTTTTTAAATTTTCTGAGACTTGCACCAGACATGTCCAGGACATGTCTAAACATGACTCCAGTCTGAGCTTAACAAAAAAAGGTAAATACTGCCATCTAGTGGCCTATATTCACATTACACCTCCATTCCAAAAGGGAAAAATTTTGACTCATAAAGGCAAAATTTTTCTTTTCAATACAAAATGGTAAAGTGAACACTTGTCTATATATACATATCATACACATTCAAACACGGGATAAGCAATCAGCAATTACATTGTCTGTACCCTTCACATTCTTAATTTCCAAGTCAAACTCCTGTAAAATCAAACTCAAATTCAACAATCTCCAATTCTTGTTTTTCATCTTACTCAAAAACATTAACGGATTGTGGTCAGTGTACACAATCATTGGCTTTTGTCCTGTACAAACATAAACCTCAAAGTGTTGTAAAGAAAGGACCAGAGCCAACAGTTCCTTCTCTATTGTGGAATAGTTCCTTTGGTGGCGATTGAACTTCCTGGAGAAGTATGCCACGGGATGATCAATGTCATCAGAGTCACTTCCCTGTAGGAGCACAGATCCACAAGCTTGGTCGCTAGCATCGACCGCGATGGAGAACGGTTTGTTGAAGTCAGGAGATTTGAGCACGGGGAAGTGACACAGCAGAGACTTCAGGCGATCGAAGGCTCTCTGGCATGCATCATCCCAGGTGAACTTTACGCCTTTCTTCAGTTGGTTAGTTAGACTGAGAGCAATCTCAGCAAAGTTCTTGCAGAACTTGCGGTAGTACCCGATCATTCCAAGGAAGCGGCGCAAAGCTTTTTTGTTGTCAGGAACTGGAAAGTCCATGATGGCTTGGACTTTAGCATTTATGGGTGCCACCTTACCCTGGCCTATGACGTAGCCAAGATAGGTGACAGTAGCACAACCAAAGTCACTCTTGTTCAGGTTAACAGTCAGGTTAGCCTGGGTCAGGCGCTGGAACAACGTCTCTACATCTTTTAGATGTTCTTCCCAGGAGTCACTCCATGTGATCAGGTCATCGATGTATGCACCCGTGTGTGGCAATCCGGCGATTGTAGACTGTATCATCCTTTGGAACGTGGCTGGGGCATTTTTCATGCCAAAGGGTAGGACTTCATACTGGAACAATTCAGATGGTGTGGCAAAAGCAGAGATGCTCTTGGCCCTCTCAGTTAAAGGCACACACCAATAACCCTTCAATAAATCAATCTTGGTCAGAAACTTTGCTTGCCCTACACTATCAATACAATCATCAATCCTAGGTATTGGAAACACATCAGTTCTAGTTACAGCATTGACTTTGCGATAATCTGTACAGAATCTAGTACTTCCATCAGGTTTTGGAACTAGCACACAGGGTGAACTACAATCGGAGTTGGAGGGTCTGATAATATCATGTTTTAACATGTACTCAACCTCTTTCTCAGCAATCTTTCTCTTTTCAGGATTCATCCGGTATGGATGCTGTTTTATTGGTTTGGCATCACCAACATCTACATCATGAGAGGCTTTAGTAACTCTCTTTGGAACATCAGGAAACAAATCCTCATATTTCTTGATCAACCTTTCAAACTGATCTCTCTGTGAGGGTTCTAAGTGCTGGAGTTTTACATCAAGATTTTGCAACACTTCAGTGTTTGACAATTTACATGAAAGAACTTCAGCTTTAATTCTTGGTTCATCACCTTGAAACTCCCCCTCATCTTCACACGTTTCGACCATTGGAGAATCTGAAGTGACAGCTGCAACCCTAGCATTTCTGTCATGATAAGGCTTTAGCATGTTAATATGACACAATTGTTTTGGTTTTCTCCTATCTGGAGTCTTCACAATGTAATTGAGATCATTGAGTTTTGTCAGAATTTCATAAGGACCATGAAATCTAGCCTGCAATGGATTGGACTGCAAGGGAAACAACACAAGGACCTTTTCTCCTGGTTTAAACTCACGGCTTCTAGCCTTATGATCATACCAAGTTTTCATTTTTCCCTGACTTGATTTCAAGTTCTCTTTGGCAAGGTCACAAGCTGCACGCAATCTTTCCTTGAACTTGCTAACATAGTCTAACAGACTGATTTGCGGCTCTTCCTCTTGCCATTGTTCACTCAATAATAGCAAAGGTCCTCTCACTTCATGACCAAACACTAGCTCAAATGGACTGAATCCAGTAGACTCCTGCACTGCTTCTCTAGCTGCAAACAACAGCAAATGAACCCCTTCATCCCAGTCTTTCTCATGGTCATAACAATAAGTCCTCATCATTGTCTTGAGAGTGGAATGAAACCGCTCTAAGGCACCCTGACTCTCTGGATGATAGGCACTAGAAAGAATCTGTTTTGCACCTAGTTCATACACAACCTGCTGAAACAATCCTGAAGTGAAATTGCTACCTTGGTCTGACTGAATTTCCCTGGGAAGACCAAACAACGTGAAGAACTTTATCAAAGCCTTCGAGATTGCAGTTGCCTTGATGTTACGTAGAGGTATGGCTTCGGGGAATCTGGTAGATGCACACATGATTGTCAACAAGTACTGATTTCCAGATCTAGTCTTGGGTAATGGACCAACGCAATCAACAATGACCCTAGAGAATGGCTCCCCAAATGCTGGGATAGGCTGCAATGGAGCTACAGGTGGGTCTAACTGGTGTTTTCCAACTACCTGACAAGTGTGACAGGTTTTGCAAAAGTTGGAAACGTCTTTATGAAGCCCAGGCCAAAAGAAGTGTTTCATGATCTTATCAACAGTCTTGTTAACACCAAGATGACCTCCTAAAGGTAAACTATGAGCCATTGTTAAGATCTCATTCCTATAGACCTTCGGAACAACAATTTGCCTGACCACTGCCCAATCTGCATTGGCAGGGATATCAGGAGGGCGCCACTTCCGCATCAACACACCATCCTTGAGATAATACCCAACTGGAACTGCGTCTATTTCTTTATCAGGAAGGGCTCTCCTCTTTAGTACACAAATTTCAGGATCATTAGTTTGCTCCTCAATCAACCGCTTTCTGGACAGAGACAAGTCTCCAGACACATCAGAATCACCAGACCCATTCGGCTGGCTGAATAGAGAACTGATAAAAGTATCTGATAAGTCCTCAAACGGAGAAACCATAGTAGGCCAATCAGAGTCATGAGGCGAACCACCTGAGTCCTGACTATTCAATGTACTGGACGGCACCACAACATCATCTTCTTTAGCCTTCTTGGCCATAGCACGAGTCACTGCGCAAGAAGGATACAGAGATGGGTCCTCATCCCCATTTTCAGTGCTCGGCTGTGAAGTAAGATGTACAGGGGGAACTACTTTGCCCCCAGCCAGGTCATTGCCTAGCAACAGAGAAACACCCTTTATAGGTAGACTTGACATAAGTCCCACCTTTACCTGTCCTGTAACTAAATCTGACTTCAAGAATATAGAGCGCAGGGGTACAGATACAGTCCTCCCTTCAATACCTTGTACAAGTATGAAATCCCCTGAAGCGGTCTCATCACGTAACTCCAAGGAGTCCATCAACAAAAGTGACTGAGAAGCTCCGGTATCCCTTAGGATATATATGGGGACAGGAGTAGTATGCTCATTCAGAGCCACAAATCCCTCTGACACAAATGGAAGAAATTCCTCCCTCACAAAGTCTGCTGTATTAGGCTTTTTAGCCCCACAAGAAGCAGGCAATTTAGCAGATTGGTTATCTACTACAGGGGTTTCTAACCTTGTTTTCACAAAGGCATTTGGTTTGGTATCCTTTTCTTTTTCTTTCTTAGCTTTAAGGAACCAACAGTTAGTTGTAACATGACCAGATTTCTTGCAATAACTGCAAACTAGACCACTTTTGTCACTGTCAGCTTTCACACTTTGATCAGACCTGTTACTGGATTTCTGAGCACCATCACCAGATTTGTCTTTGTCTTTGGGTGAGGAATCTTGGGTATCACCGTAACCCTTTTTCTGAAATTGGGACCATTTATTGTTACTGCTAGACTGAAATTTGGACTTATGAGTGAGAACATATTCATCTGCAAATTTGGCAGCTGATTGCAAGTTCAGTGCTTGCTTCTCATTAAGGTAGGTCTTAACATCATCCTTAACACAGTTCTTGAATTCTTCAACTAACACCATCTCTTTTAGTGAGTTGAAATCATCCTTGACCTCCATAGAAGTACACCAGCGCTCAAAGCAAACCTGCTTCTCATTAGCAAATTCAACATAAGTCTGATTTTCAGATTTCTTCAGACCTCTGAATTTCTGTCGGTAAGCCTCTGGAACCAACTCATAAGCTCTCAAAATAACCTTTTTGACAACCTCATAATCAGAGGAATCATCTGCAGACAAAGCCGAATAGGCTTGTTGAGCTTTACCCTTGAGGACAGTTTGCAACATCAGAGGCCAGTGTTCCTTTGGCCACTGGCAACTCTTTGCTACCTTTTCAAAACACTGGAAATAGTTGTCAACATCCTTTTCCGAAAATGGAGGCACCAGTTTTACCTCCTGGCTAGCCCGAAATTTATTTTCAGTTTGAATTTTTATTTTTAGTTGCTCCATTTGGAGTCTTTCTTCTCTATCGAATTTCTCTAATTCAAAATCTCTCTGTCTCTGTCTCTCTCTTTCTGCTCTTTCCTCTTTCTCTCTCTCAAATTCTCTTTGTTTTTCTTCTCTTGCTAATTTTTCTAACTCAAACTGCCTTTGTTTTTCTTTTTCTTCCCTCTCAAATTCTCTTTGTTTTTCTTTTTCCTCCCTTTCTTTTTCTCTTTCCTCCCTTTCAATCTCTAGCATTTTTAATTTAAGTTCCATTTCTATATTTGGATTTTCCACTGGAAACTGTTCCAGATCTCCTGGTGCAAACACATTTTCATCAATGTAATATTCAACTATCTCTCTAGCCAGTCTTGCTTTTCGCATGGCTGGTTTTACCTCTGTCAGCTCCAACTGTCTGCAAATTTCTAGCAGTTCTGTCTTTTTAAAAGACTTCAAAACCCCTACGGTTGGTGATGCCAAGAAATCATCCATTGCTGTTGTCAATATATATCTAGAAAAATTCACAAAAACAATTTCACAATTTGGAATGTTAGATTTTCAATAAATTACTCACACAATGGTCTATCCCGGACCTTGAGCCCCCAATTTGTTATGGCCCCAATTTGTTATTACATTTATAACACAACAGCAACAGCAAGGGATGACAAACACAGTCCTAACAACTAAAACACATTTAATTTTTAACAAAGACAAAGACTAATAACAACCTACAACTAAAGACCAAGATTGATAAATAAGAAAAAACAGAAATAATTACAGTCCCTTTTTGGTGGGGTGGCTTGGTGATGTCCTGGATGAAGAAAATGCTCAAACACAGGCAAAGAAATCCACAAAAGAAACGTCACAGGTCTTGAACAGAATGGCAGGTCTGGTCATCTTCTTGCAATTTCTCCTACTACTTTACTGTCTCAATTCTTTTCCTTATATACTCTTTTGCAGACCACACCCACATTTAGACCTCTTTTTTTAAATTTTCTGAGACTTGCCCCAGACATGTCCAGGACATGTCTAAACATGACTCCAGTCTGAGCTTAACAAAAAAAGGTAAATACTGCCATCTAGTGGCCTATATTCACATTACAGTACCTTCATCTCTTCACTTCTGGCACTGTTAATTTCATCACAGAGTTGTCAGGCTACGAGCTGCAGATTTTAAAAAATTTATTAATTTTTTACTTGTTATGCTTAGATAACGATCATCAGAGGCACGTAAGTAACTTCCGCTTTGCACCTCTATTGCCAATAGTCTTCAGCAAACAGATCACTTTGAAATGCTTGATGGTGTATTTAATAGTGCCATGGCAGCATTTAAAGGTTCACTCAGTTAGAACATTTCTTGGCTATTTTTCAAAGAAATGGATCATATGTAGCAAATTAATATGCATCACACATTTGTAAATGCTTTCTATAACTTTATATCATTATTTGAAAACTAAAATTTGGCTGGTTTGTACGGTCCTAAGCCCCACCCCTCAAAAAAGTCATAGAACACAGACCTTGTAGTCATATGACTATGACCTGTGAGTGTGAAAAGTACATTGTAAACATTCCCAGCTGATCGACCAGTGGTTTGTTCTCTACTGATAATTGATTTTGCCTTCATCAATCCTTGATTTCGTTGATTTTGAGATAATATTCATCAACATGCCAAATAGGTGTGTAGTGGTAGGTTGTAACAAGACTCCAAACGATGGTATGAGTTTACATCACTTCCCAAAAAAAGAGATACCAAGTCTCTCAATAGAGTCTCTCGCCTCTTAGTGGCATTCACCTTCCTGTGCCGCAGTACACAATTTTTCAGTCAGCGCGCACTGGAGAGATTCACTTGCGGAATTTAAGTCATTTTGCATTAAGTTGATCAGTTTCACGTGCATTACGGTGTATTTCCCCTCTTGTGTCACGGAAATCGATTAACACTCGGGAATTCTCAAGCTTGTCTTTACTGAGGGATTGAAAGGAATGGAATTGCATGAAAACGTTTCAGATGGTCTTGTTTCATTAGAAGGAACCTAACATGCTGATCCTTCTTTTAACACATATTAGAAATGTTGTAATGTTGGTTGTCCATGCTCAACCTCTGAAAAGTTTCTGAACATAAGATACAGGGGTTTTACCGTAATTCAAGAACGTGATTTCGTGAGCGTGATTTCCTCCCTGAACAGCTCCTCCCGCGATCTTCACGAGATCTGGGCAAAACCTGACGTCAGGTTGTGCCGTCCAATTAGAACAGACCTAGCCAGAGCCAACCACTGCGCTGGACCTGCCCACACCAGAAACTATTCTAGCTGGCACTAACAACGGCAGATCATACTGTGCCTTAGCAGCATCTACACTTTTGGAAATACAAAAGATGAACCGCAGATCATTTGAGGTGCAATTTTGTCAGTATCTCTCCCAAAGCTACTTGTCCGTTTACCTTTGGAAATGAAGAAAAACAAATATTTCTCTTCCAAAAGACGATACCACCAGAAATCAGTGGGTAGCTTTTTCTTTTTGCTGGCAGCAAATAGCCACGGCCAAAGGGAACATTAGCTGTTTGTGCTCAGCATTTTACCAAAGACAGCTTTGTCAATAAAGGATCATTCGACACAGGATAAGCGTTACAGCTGCTTCTCAAACCTGAAGCAGTTGCATTGATCAAGCGCTCGGAGCCACAAGCTGTAAGTAGCCATATAACAGCAAATAATGTAAGTGAAGCTAACGTGTTGCAGCTGGCTAGGAGGACCGCTAGCGATAGTTAGCACTAACAACTGGCCTCAAAGGCAGGCTTTGTAAAATATTGAAGATAAAGCCTGTATCGGTCGCGACTGTCCGTGACTCAGACACAGAAGCTGTACGTTGCTTTTACTGCATGTGGCTGTAGCACAGCGGCTAATATAGCCAAGTTGCTGTTGCTAATGTTTGTGTCCTAAATATGCAAGAGTGATATCAGGGGAAATTCTACAGAAGGTGTGTGAACATAAACCTCATTTGAAGCTAACTTTTAATACTTGTTTGTAATTTGGATGCTTGGTACAACTGTTCACAGTAACAGAACTTGCTGGCTGTAAAACCTGTATTGCAAGGGTTTGTGTCTGTGGTTATGACCGCTTGGTTACCAGCTACTGATGTTAATTTATGTGTTGTGCTAATTAAAAATGTTCCTGGTTAACTTATGCAGTAATTCTGATCGGTATGCTTGTGTTACTTCGGTAAGCATCAATGTGGCAGTTTCATCATAACATTGCCTGATTGTTGCCCCAACAGTTAGTGTTCGCTTCACTTATCCATGACTGGGATCAGCAGGGTACTTCACAGATGTCTTGGCAAGCTCTCTGGTGCCACCATGAAAGCAATGTGAAATGCAGAAGCTCTACCAGTTTACAAATGATTCCTCTGCACCACCTTTACATAATTTCATCCCCCTTTAAAAATTGTTGTGGCTAGTAAAAAGCCGATTAAATAGGTAATTCTTTCCTGTAGAAGTGATCAGTTCGCTAGCTCCACATAAGCAACTTGTCCGCGCCAACGGAACTTACGTTCTGCAAAAACTGTATTATGTTCATAACATAACCGAGCTCTCTCTAGTGGTCGCATACTATTCATAAAGCTGCTTTCACATCAGACACAAAACAAATTTTTTGCAAAATAGATTAGCCTACATTCGAAGTCAATGCAAAGACGCAAATACACGCTTTCACACTGGACGGGGAATGAATTTTTTGTGCGACAGATTAGCTACGTTCAAAGTCAATGCAAAGACGCGAATACAGGTCTTATGGGCGCGTTAAGCAGCTTTCACACCGGACGCAAAGCAAATTTTTCGCGCGACAGATTAGCTACATTTAAAATCAATGGAAAGATGTGAATACAGGCCTTATGGGCGCGTTAAGCAGCTTTCACACCGGACGCGAAAAGAATTTTTCGCACAACAGATTAGCTATATTCAAAGTCAATGCAAAGAAGCAAATACAGGCGTTATGGGCGCGTTAAGCGGCTTTCACAACAGATCCGAAATGAACTTTTTGCGGGGCAGATTACATTCAAAGTCATGACTGCTTATCTGCTACTGCATATTAGCTTGCGTGCTCTGCTAATTAAAAATGCTTCTGGTTAACTTATGTGTAGCAATTATGATCGGTATGCTTGTGTTACTTCGGTAAGCATCAATGTGACAGTTTCATCATAACGTTGCCTGATTGTAGCCACTACAGTTGATGCTAAACGGAGACCTGCTGTATGTGTCTGCCGAGTTGGGCTGCAGTTCGACCAGATGTAGATATTGCAGAGCTTGGAGTGCGTTTTTAGGTGCTTATGAAACGATCGCTTTACTTATCCATGACCGGGGTCAGCCTGATACATCTCCAATGTCTGGGCAAGCTCTCTGATGCTACCGGTGAAAGCAATAGGAAAGCGTGTTCGGTATAACAAAAGCTGCATTGCCATCGATTGAATATTAAATTCTTTCCTGTGAAAGTGATCGATTGGCTAGCTCCACATAAGCAACGGTTCACGCAGACGGAACTTGCGGTCTGTAAAACCTGTATTATGTTCATGACATAACCGGAGCTCTGTCTAGCTCTCACACACTATCCATAATGCGCCCAATTTTCGAAAAGGCTGTTTTGCCTGGAGCTTTCGCCCCTCCGTCTCCCTACCTGAGAGCTCTGGGAGACATGAAAGTATCGAAGGACTGTGGGAGACATGAAAGTATCGGAGGACTCTGGGAGACATGAAAGTATCGGAGGAATAGGAAAACTGAAAGCACTGTTGGACTGAGAGTATTTGGAGACCTGGGAGTTGTGGGAGCACTGGTGATCCTCAAACTCTCATTTTTCCACAGAGTTCTTAGCAGGTTCTTTTGTAGCCTGTTCCTGTTGAATGTTGGAGTGGGCACTAAGCTGAGTGAAGTGGTGTGGATTGATTATTAACATGCTCTGTGTAGGTTTGTACTGATGCATCTTGGCCTGTCTGTCTCTGCAGGTGGCCCTGGGTACAGGTGGAGAGACTATGGCACTCTGGCGGTTGTCATGACTGGCATAGGCTTTGGCATCCATCAGCTCTACCAGGTATGTCACTCTGTGCGTGTGTGTCTATGGGTGTGCATTTTTCTGTGTGCTCCTCTGTGTGATTGCATATGTGTTCTTGTCTGTGTGAGTGCACATGTGTGTGAGTGCGTGCATGGGTTTGTGTGCGTATGTGTATGAGTGTGCATTTGTGCGAGTGCACATGTATGTGAGTGCGTGCATGGCTTTGTGTGCGTATGTGTATGAGTGTGCATTTGTCTGAGTGCACATGCATGCAAGGGTGTCTGGGAGTCCTAAAGCGTGATAAAGATCTGACCAGTCCCCATCAGTACATGCACATGCTCACGCACACTGTTTAAAGCCAGATTATTTCCTGTGTGGATGCATTCACCCTGTCAGTATCATGTCCTTATGATTAGCTTTTATCAGTCTGCAGGTGTGTCTGGGGCATTTAAACTGCCGTGGGAAACGCCAAAGTCCTGAGAAGCATCTTCTGAACTTTTACACTATAGTTCTCTCTCTCATTCAAGCGGCATAACCACGTCAATATAGTATTACCAATGCAATTATGTTACAATAGGTGGCAACTACAGTATTTGAACAGTATTACCGAACAATAATAACTACAGGAGCTCAGACCCTCTGCCTGCCTCTCTGTCTTCTTTATCTCTCCTTATTAGTTTCTCTCTGGTGTTTGTTCTGTTCGGAGGTGGTGGGCATTGAGACGATAGCCGCACACTCTTCTGAGGCAGCCGTCTTCCTGAGTGACACTATAATCCCACCCTATAGCCGCAGCGGAACCGCAACTCTGACATGTGCAGTCCATTACCGCAGTTTCACTGGCAGAGGAGATACTAGTTACCGCAGCCGGGGCCGGGGCCCTCCCCTGTTGTCATGACAGCAGAGTTTTGTGTTGGAGTTCATCTCTTGTGGCTGTGTGCGGGCTCTGCGTGGCCCTTAGTTTTTTTGACGGGCCTCACTGTGCGTGTGCGAGCGAGCGAATGCAGAGCGAAGAGCCGGGGACTGCCTCGTAAAACGAGACACCCACGTGTGAGGCCGTGTTTGAACCTGGTCTTTGGCCTTTGTGCTGAAAATGTGAAAATGTTCCTTTTGTCATCAGATGAGCAGTGCAGCCCGTTCCATGGGAATGGAATTAGTGCTGTCTTTAGAAATATATCCTCATTCCTCATTGAATTAGCAAATGCGGCAGCGCTGAATACCTTTAGATTTTCAGTCCTGAAGAGAAGTCTGCTCTGAATTTTAAATCTCAGACTAGGCAAAGGGCACATTTGTTTATTTCTGAAGGTTTGCTGTATTTTTGCCCTGACATAAGGGAGCATTTCTCTGTAGCGCCCCATATTTGTACTTGTAGGTGTTGCATGTGCTGCTGGTGTTTAATTTTCGCTGTAATACTAGCCTGCAGGGCTAACAGAAAGATCAAGATATACGGAAAAATAAAGATGAAGGTGTGAAAGGTGTGACTGTGATGAGGAAAAACACTCACTTCCCCTGAACTAAACAAATGAGTTGAGGTGTACCAGCTCAGCTCTTCTCTCTTTCTTTCCTTTTTGCACGGCCCTCTTTCTCCTTTTCTTCTTCCTCCTCCTATACTTTCTCTCCCCACTGTCCATTTTTGCAGTTTACCTGTCCATTTTGCAATTTATCTCTCTTCACTTCTATCATGTCCTTATACTCTCATACATTCTGTTTATTTAGATTACAGATGTGCCCAGTTGATTGGACTTCTCCTGTCCTTTGGACTATTTATTGGCGCCACTCCATCATGGGGTAATATTTGCTTAATAACCCCACTCACTAATCTGACCACTGCACTGAATACTGTGGGGCTTGAACCCCCAACCTGTCTGATCCCAACCAATGACTTTTGTGTGGCTGAGCCCCAGTTTAAAAGGCCTGAGCTTAACAACTGTTTAATTTGGTGGCTGAACCCTAGTTTAGAAGGTCTGAGCTCAACACATGTTTAAGTTGTAGCTGAGCTCTGGTTTAAAAGGCCTGAGCTTTATGCCTGTTTAATTCTGTGTCTGAGCCCTTGTTTGAAAGGTCTGAGCTTAATACCTGTTTAATTTTTGGCGGAGCTCTGTTTTTACAGGGCGGAGCTGTATGCCCATCCAATTTTGTGGCTCAGCCCCAGCTTAAAAGGCCCAGGTTTTTCGCCTGTTTAATTCTATGGTTGAGCTCTGGTTTAAAAGGTCTGAAATTTACTTGATGTCGCGGCTGTTGTGGTTACTTTTCCAGTTTTGCCTCTCCTTGCCCCCCCCCCCCCCCCCCCCAAATTCTAGAGAGAGTGCCCCTTTGTGCGGGCATTGCGGGGTACCAGTGGCCGGCCGGCTGGCGGTGCTGTCATGTACCCGAAGTGTATCAGTGGCGCAGCCATATGTCCTGTCTCCTGCCAGACCCTTATTTATGCTGCTGGAGCGGCTTGTAAACACAGCTCACAGCGGCACACTTATTAATTACCGCTCGTGTTGACACTCGTTTAATCTTTTTCAACTTTTAAGTGTTTATTACTTCTGCTTGGCGTCGGCTACCGGGGCGCTCCGCTGAAAAGCTGGCACAAGCGCCTGGCACCCGTTACCTCGGCGAGGCCGGAGCGCGAAGCGAGGAGTCAATCAAATTCTCGGCTCGCTCACCGAACGAGACTGAATGAAATAGCAAAGTGTCCAACTTGCTAACTCGACAAAAACTGCAATTATGAATGACAAAACTGCAAACTGGAAAGAGTGTGAATGAGACGCAATGGGAGTAGAATGTTGCATAAAAGAGCCTCAGTGTTTTAACCCCAGTGGTTTATAGCTGGAGGAAGAGCAGCTTTGGAATGGATTCTTCTATTAAACCCTCTGTGATCATACAAAAAATTACAAAGAAAAGATGTAAAGTCATAAACAAGTGATCAGAACATTCCAACTCTGATGTAACAATTATTACTGGTCAGTGAAAACGATGAATTCTAGAATATGGACTTTGGTATCAAAAACATTCCTAAGAACATAACAATCCTCATGGCAATCTGCCGCTTGTGCTGTAGGGTTATGTCACATTTTCCACTCCTCTGCTGACTGCTGTAGACTGGTCTCCAGTAATCTCACAGCTGTGAGGTTACCTGTGTGCCGATATTCTGCGCTGCTCACCTGTGCTTTTCTACGGCATTACCTCTCCCATTGAGTGGTTGAACTCCAGTGAAATTGAGAACCTTCATTGGTTCCCTTCATTTTGTGTGCTGTGGTAGTTCATGGCTGCTGTTCTTGATTGGCTTTACTCTGACAGGTAATTGTCCTCAGCTGATGACACGCTCCAATAAAGCCGGCTGAGGCTGCAGACTTAATGAATATGAACCCAAAGTCTTGGCCCTCTGCTTATACCCTGCCCTGCGTTTCACCCACTGGGTTAAACTGCCCTGAGCGAGAGAGTCACGGTCCATTCCTGAGAAAAGCGCACATACACACACTCATCCGCGCGCACACACACACTAGTATGCGCACATACACGCTCCCATGCTTGCATACACAAACATACACACGTGCACACATGCATACAAAGGGTAAAGACCCAGTGTCATGTAACCATAGACTTTATTTTAAATTGTTGAGGCAGGCACATGGAGGGTCTGTTTTGCGGGGAAGCTGTATTTATTTATTTTTTTTGAAATGCCGCGCGAATGTGGTTAATCTGATGGACCTAAAAAAAAAAAGGACAAAGTTTTCCAAAATAATTAGTTTTTGTTCTGTCATGTAAATGAGAAGGTTGTGGTCCTGCTCGCTTTAGTTTCAGTGAGCCCATTTCCACCGCCGTAATTGCGTCATTACTCTTGGAGGATTTAATTGTTGACAGTCTGTTACTAGGGAAATTCTAACATTGGGGCAGAACAGTTTGGCATTTCATTTGTTTGTTTCTAGAAAGAGAGTCCATCATAAGTTGGGGCGTAGTTGTTGCACCATCCAGGCTTTTTCTGGCTGCGTCTTGCTTGCTAAGATAAATGCCCACTATCCACCCCCTGCCGAAACCCGGGGACCCCACCCTTTTCTCGCCCAATGGGCACCATCAGACGACCTGAAATGGAGTGTTTGCTCCAAGTGCGGCTTGACCTGGCGAACCTGTCGCTTTACACCCCCCATGCGCGCGATTGTTTCCTGTGCATTATTAATGGCGGCTGCGCTTTATTGCACAGAGTTTCCACATTTCGTATTCTGGTTTTTTCAGTCGTCTTTGCTGTAAGGGTAAGTGATAACCCGGCCCACTGCACTCAATCCCACATGCTGTTCAAGGTCCAGACTACACACTGGGTTTGAGCTGCTGTGGTGAAACTCTAGAGAAACCTCATAATTATATCTGACTGCAACCAGATTTTGGGAACGTATGTAAAGTATAAAATTGTCTTTAATCCCATCATCTATCCCCCAAGAAAGAAGGGAAAATGGCTACTGTTCAGTTTTTGCGTAATATTCCCCCGTGACACTTAAAAGTATAAAAGGGCTGGAAACGCGGCGGATGAGTAATACTAATGACCCCTGATTGCTCCTCGCTCTCTGAAAGCCGCCTTTAGACTTGGGCCAGCTGAATAAATAATGATGGCAGCTGTGCATTTATCGGGACGGAGCTGCGGGGTGGTGTGGAGCCGGCCCAGACTCCCTGGTGAGTGTAGCCCCGATGTGGCTCGGCTCTGCTTCGCTCCCCTTCCTCCTCCGGGGTTTGTGGACTCAGAATTCAGCTCCCCAGTCCTGCAACTCCAGCTCTCTTAACTTTTGGAGGACGTACGTACAGTTGTTTTGTCTGGCTGTGTTTCACTCGCTCTTTAAAAAGGAACAGGAAGTCTGTCCCAGGAGAGGTCAGGAAGTGTGTCCCAGGAGAGGGCAGGAAGTGTGTCCCAGGAGGGGGCAGGAAGTATGTCCCAGGAGAGAACAGGAATTGTGTCCCGGGAAAGAAACAGGAAGTGTGCCCCAAGAAAGAATCAGCGATGCGTCTCGGGAGAAAACATTGCGTCTCCCACGAAAGAAATAGGAAGTGCTTCCCGCAAGAGAACAGTAAGCGTGCCCCGGGAGAGGACAAGAAGTGTGTCCCAGGAGAGAACAGGACGTGTGTCCCGGTAGAGAATAGGAAGTGCATCTCGGAAGGGAACCGGATGTTTGTCCCGAGGTGCCAGCTTTGCGGCAGACTACCTTTGGGAGCCTTTTCTTCGTGGTGCATGTTGGATATTTGCTCTGCCTTTCCTTCATGGTGATCAGCTCCAGATGTACTAAGAGGGATTAAACCGTATGGTTGGCGCATTTGGGTTCCGCACACCGCAGACTGGATTGTACGATGAGCACAGTCACAGTTTCTAATGATTGCGAGATGCACCTCCCGCTGTGCTCTCCCTGCCTCGGCTCCCGGAGCTCAGGACAGAAGCGACCCCTGCTCTTTAAACGCCCTGCGCTGTGGGACCATCCCCTTTCCTCTCGCTGGATAAGGACGCAGGTTTATTTTTTTTGGCCTTCATGGCCAGGAGAGGTCGATTGAGAATATTTCCCCAGGGATGCCCTGGGAAAAACGCCAGACTGAACAGTTGGGAGTGTAGAGGGATAGAGACAAACAGGGGGTAAAGACCCTGGAGCAGTTTTGGGGTTAAGGGCATTGTTCATGAGCCCACGAGTTGAGTTAATGATATGAGCCCAAGAGTTGAGTTAATGATCTCTACCGATCGAGTCAGAACCACAAGCCTCACGAGGAGCTCTACAGTTAGCAGCTGAGTCACAGTCTGTCTTGGGCTTATTTGTATGTCACTGGCAGCACAGGACTCATCCATCCATCTGTAATGTGTGTGAACCTGGTTTTAGTCTCACTCACCACTTCAACTATGTGCTCAGGAGATGCAGAAGCTTGGGGAAGTTATCCCAGGCTATGTGTAAATACATCTAGCTTGTACATAAGCATTCAGACAGTGACTTTGAAGCAGAGTAACTGCTGCTCTGTTTTTCTCGATGGACTAAAATACTTTCAAATTCAAGCTGACAACCTAATGTACTGTGCTCTGTGTGTGTAATTTGACAGTATTTGACATTACTATTTTGGGGTGAATAATACAAAATGATGCTAATGAGGTGACAGCTTTTCCTCATTTTGAGATTTACCCTTGGAATATTTTGCTTGTTAACGACAAGGTTTAAAACAAGGTAATATTTTCTGCATTATAGGGAAACAAATGAGCTGTTAAGTGTTATTACAGGACTGAGGACTAAAATGTGAACGGCCCAGTCAGAAGCCCTGCTTTTAAAGTCTGTGGTAGCTGGAGTTAAAAGGCTGGGAAACTGCTGATATGTTCTGCGTACTAATTTTAATGTTCGTGCTCGAAATGCTCAAGCGAGCAACCTTTTTACAGATTTCCCCTTTGCAATGTTTCATTTAGTGAGTGTGCTTTTTGAGTAAAAGTTTTTAACGTTTAGTAATTTGAATGTGTCATTTGTGGGAAATTCAGCTGAATATTACAACTAAGGGGTATTCGGATTACAGCATCGCGCTCTAGTTTCCACATTCTGCTCTTAATTCAACTGAACGCGGTGGTGAATGACCTTAATGTGTGCGGGGAGCGGGAAATCTGACGTACGTGTGTGTGTGTGTGTGTGCGCACGTGTGTGTTAGTGGCTATTTGTTCAGGTGATTGCAGAAGCAATGCTTTATGTCGCTGTGAGCGGATGTGTTATACATGCCTGCTCCTCTTCTTCTCCTCCTCTTTCTCTCCCTCTCTCATGGCAGAAGTACATCCATCCCCTGGTTGTGGGCAGTAAAGAAGATGCCCAGAGACTGCAGAGGCTGGAGGCCCACATGTCGGAGCTGAGCGGCACACTGACGCAGACAGGTGAAGATTAATGTCTTCCTCACACTTTCCCCCTTAACATTTTCCTTCATTTATCTGTCGCCAAAATCTGCTCACATTTTACAAACGACGCTCCCGTCATTTCGCTTTAATTTGAAATAGCTTGTTTACTGTCGGCTCACCCTCAATTAATTACGTTTCGCTGAAAAGCTCTTAACCTCGGAATATTAATGAGGTGAAGGAAAATGACAACGTTTCTGTTTTTTTGTCCTCCCGTCACCACCCCCCCTCCACCCACCCCTCGTCTCCGTGGTGAGAAAGTTCATTTTAATTTTCGACGTAGCAGTGTGGCCCTGTGCGGGCGGCTGTGGGCTGTAGGAGCGCCGCGGCGCTGATTAAGTGTCCTGCGTGACAGGTGCGCCTCCTGTGTTGGACAGGTGAGGAATCTCCGCCTGCCCGTCAGCGTGGGAGTAATTAAACGTCTCCTCCGCCGCCATCGTCAGGAGCAGGGGGCCGCGGCGCGGGAAACTTAGCCTGATTAGCATCGCACTCTGGGTATCGGCGCGACAGCATTGTCTTTTTTTTTTTTTTTTCAAAATATTTTCCAAAAGAGTGCGTGTGTTCATGTAAACCTTTCTCAACTGAAAGGCCCTACCCTCACAGCTTAATTTTGAAATTTTATCGACTCCCAATTTACTTTTTTTTGGGGTGGGGCAAAATTCTCACAAAATGCTCGTCTGTGTACTTGATCTTTCTACTTCACAATTTCCAGGAGTGATTGCTGCCTCACCATGAGACAATTCAGCTTTGAACACAGTTCTCATCTCAGACAGTATTTGTGATTCGACTCTTTAAAGGTTTAAATGTCTGTTGAGTGATTTCGCTAGAAATGAGCTGTTGTGGATCTTGTAAACCTGCTAGCTATATCCCCGAATGGCGTTCCGGGGATATTATGTTTTTGGTCCGACCGCCGCCACCGCCACCGCACTACATGTTAACGCGATAACTTCAGTAAATTTAAATTAGAAAGTTCAAGTTTTGCATATAGGTAAGTATCATAAAGAGGAAGAACTGATTCGATTTTGGACAATTAACGATTTCTAGATTGGCCACCAGGGGCCAAAAACTAATTTACGTGTTAACGCGATATCTTCAGTAATATTTCAATTAGAAATTCCAAGTTTTGCATATAAGTAAGTATCATAAAGAGGAAGAACTGATTTGATTTTGGACAATTTACAATTTCTAGATTGGCCACCAGGGGCCAAAAACTGAAACAATCACTGTTTTTATCATATCTCTGGAAATATTTGTCCGATTGACCTCAAATCAAGTGCAAATGAAAGGTCATGACCTGAGGATGTGTCCCACGATGACATTTAGCCTGTTTGGTTCAAGATATTGACACAAGGTGGATCTTTGTCACATAAAATTCACCATTTTTGCCATATCTTTGGAACTATTTTTCCAATTGACATGAAACTATGTGCAACTGCAAGGTCATGACTTCACAACGTGTCACATGATGACATGATACCTGTATGGTTCAATATTTTGCCACCATGTGGTGCTTTGTGATGGAAAATGACCATTTTGGCCATATCTTCAGAATCATTTGTCCGGTTGACCTGAAATTAAGTTCAAATGAAAGTCTTTTCAAGGTCTTTTCAAGGATTGGGGAATTGGAGGATTGGGGGCGTTTGGGGATATACCCCCAGCCGTCGCCTCCGACGGCATAAGCCTAGTTTTAATTTAAGTTCATGACGCATACAATTTTTTTCCCCTTTTGTGTCCATTCTTGGTTTTGTGACAGTGTTGCTGTCTTTAATTGTTGCAGTTAGTTCCCATCTTTTCTTTGACAACAGTCTAGCTGTATTGTGTTATTATTGTTGTTATTGTGGCTTATTGAGATACGAGGGCTGGAATGAAATTCTCTAGCTGATCTCAAGCTGCTGCAAGTTGTTAATCTTGTAGGATCACAGAACAGCCATGTTTTTTTAAAGCTTTCCTCTGGTGTAAAGTGTGTAAATCAAGCAAACCACCAATTCTATTAGTGCGAGAACTTCCCGGTCACCTCATGAAACAATTGAGTCGACTCCCTTCTCGGCACGTTGCAGAAAAAAAGCAAAAAACTGAATATTAAATAGACAGTAAATCACTATCAAACTGACTGGAGATGTGACATAACTCTTGGTCTCCATAGTTTTATGAGGACTGAGTATTTATTCAATACATTTCTGTTTGATCAGAAATACCTGTTTGTACAGGAGGGCGTAGGAGTTTCATGGGACTTCGGCACTCCTACTGTAACCTGCTTAACAAGTGTTATTTTATCGTCATTTTGACTCCTGTTTGCAAAAATGTTTTGTAAGCTGAAGTTTCCTTATTCTGACTCTTTTTGTTATTTTTGAACATTTGTCGCTCCTGCATGGTTTTACGCACCATTCTTCACTAGATTTAAAGATAAGAGTGTTTATATTACTGGCACAACAGATTCTGTGATGATTACGGCTGTCCTGTAGAGAGCTATAGGCCCTCCCAGCCCCCGCCTTCGCTGTGGTACAGCTCCACTTCGCTGTGGCTGCTGGAACAGCCCAACTGCTGCTGCAACTAATGACCGATTCAGGGTGAAAGGGAGTTGTAATGTGAGTAATAGCAAATAACCGCCTTCCTGCCAATTTTCAGGGCCCTTTGTTAAACTTTGTGTATTTCTCTGGTGCTGAGTGCACTGAAGTGATGTTTTCCTTTGAATGAAACTGTTACTCTGCCGAGTCGCAGTGTGCCATGGATCTCATTATACTCTCCCTCTGCTTCACACAGACTCATAATGAATGGGTCTTGGATCCACTTCAGCGCGCGACCCGTAATGGAATTGTGTGATGGGTCCAAGCTTCTGTTGGTGGGAACCATATTGGTGACCAGCTGGCTGTTAAAAGGACACACAGGCGTGGACATATGTAGTGTAGACTGTATGGAGGTATTTAGTGAATAATTTACAGAGAGCAATGCGTCCACTTCTCTGCAGCAGCTGTGGGGGGCACTTACAGGCAACCCCCCCCCCATTTTACATGATCTTACCCCTTCAGCAGAAGCCATACTAATAGCCGTGTGATCTTCTTACAGACGAATGGATAGTTTTGCTGTATATCCAGGATTGAGCTGCGATGCGAGATGGCTGTCCTGCTTTGTGGCCTTAAATCCCTTAATAAAATCACTGCCTGCGCCTGGCTCTGTAATCCTTATGCCAGTGGTGCACTTCAGTGGGTAAACCAAAGTTTGCTTTCCCTGTTTGCTGCTGTGATTCTAGCTAGTTTTTCACAGCTTATCAGAACAGTTCTGTTTAGGAGTCTTGCTGCTTTTTTTGGTTGAGTGCTCATGCATTTACATCAAAATTTCTCCTCCAGTGTGTCACCATATCAACCTGACAGTCAAGAGTGCATGAAGTATGCAGTTGAGAAAGAACTTGCAGACAGAGAAGGTCTTGTGCTTCTTCACTGATAAATGTAGTTTTAGAGTTGAAACTCACTCACCATGTAGCTAAATGCTACGCTGACGGTTGTGGCCTGTAGTCTTGCGTAGTTAAGCACTTCTGTGTGAAAACAAGGGAAAATATGTTTGGAATGGTACAACCATCCACTTTTAATATGATGGCGTACATACATTTGCATGATTTATTATATTTAAATAAAAAGAATCTGAGAAAGTGGCTATTTGGGCCTATGTGTCGCTCTGAGTGACGGTATGGTTTTTATTGCTAATGCCTGGGAAAAAAAACTGCCAAAATGTTTTAAAATGGTGGAAGATGAACACATTTGCAATGGTCTCCCTGGAGGCCACTTGATGACCGACCCAAAGCACCAGGGGTCTGGCCTCTGAGAATCCTCGGCTCTTTCACCAGCTGTTCTTAAGGCTCCTTAACAGCTTGGCTGAGTCCTTCCTGGAACAGCCGGATTGGAAGAACAAGAGGGAAAAAAAAAAAAGTAAAATGTAATGCGGAATACCTCCATCTGCAGAGAGCTTTGTGCGAAGCCCAGAGCCATCCACTCAGCCGCCGAGCTGCAGCGAGCTACAATATCTCTTGATGTTAAACCAATTAGACTTGATTTAACACTTTGCTCAGGATGATTTATACAAATGTTTATTGGTTTTCTGTAATATAATCAGTTTGGAAACTTAATGCATTGTTTGGGAATACGCGTGCTAGGAGAAGCCGGGAGAATCCAACTGTTCTCAGTGTTATTTGAAATAATACACCGTTTTATAGCACCAAGAGCTGCTGTTAACAGTGGTGCTTATGACTGCTTTTATTTGCCTCCCATCTCCTGTACCTTCAGTTGATCTTGAAATAATTTAATCTTCAAAGTCAGTGCTGGAAGAGCAGTATTTATTGGGATTAGGACGGTCATTTTGTCTGAATCCCTTCCCCCCACAAATGAAAGAGGCCGTTTTGGTGTCTTTTTATTTATTTATTTTTAACGTCAAATGTTTTAGTAAGACCACTGCAGTCTGTTAATGGAGGCTTATAGACTGTTATTTAGAATAAATTCAGGCGCAAGATTAAAGATTTAATCAGTTTTGTGTTGCTGAAAGATAATGTTGTTACATTCCTGACCTAGATAAAAGGGACACATGCTCTTAAGTTTATTAAAGGGAGAAGTACTTGTTTAAGAAGTTATTTTTTTCCATTTCTCGACTAATTCAGTCAACGTAATGTTAGTTGGTGCTCGGCAATGCTGGTTGGCTATTGGTCAATGGAGGTGGATGTATGTGACTGATTTATTTTATTACTGCTGCGATAATTAAGTATATCTTACACAAATACACTCCAGGAATCCCTAGAACTTTGAAAAGTGATCTTATGAACGTAAAGTTTTTGCATTCAAACTGACTTTTAAGCTGCAGACATATTTAGCTGGATTATTGTTTCTGTTTTTGTCTTGGGAATTCAGCATCCTCTTCCCTGTTAACTGCGCATGACATTTTTCCATGCAGCAATGTGGTGATAAAAAAGGATTTCCACAGCTCTTCGTACTCAAACTCTCAAGCACTCCAATTTCAGCACTCTAATTTTGCGCTCATTTTTAATCCTGAGCACCAATCCAGCGCCTTTACGTTTCTTAAAATGTCTGATCATGACACAGACTGCAAGTGAATTAGCTATGTAATGTCTCAAGCAGGCTACTAAACTGCTTATGAAACAGATTGCTCTAATTATTGACTTTGGGAGTGTTTTGTCTCGTCTACTGCTCCTCAGAAAAGTCTGTCGTCTAAGAATATTAGAGGCTCAGTGTAATTGAGGGTTTATTGGGGGAGTAAAATGTAGGTTTGCTGCTTTTCCTGTACTGTAACTTTGTTTTCTAATTGCAGTGACTAGCTGTAGTTAAACGTGAGCAATCCCTCAGGCCACACAGAGCTGTTTTAAGTGTTGTATCCTTTAATGGTTTTGCGATTGGGCTCCTTGAAGGAAGAGGTGCTTGAATTAGGGCTAAGCCCTGCTCCACGCCGCGGGGCTCTCATGTGGTTTGTTCTACGAGTCCCCACCTTTGGGCTTTATGTGTAGAGTGTAATGCTCTCTGGTTGCCTGGAGCATGGCGCAGCGATACATGCTGCTGTTTATATTGCTGAGATTGAAATGAATAAACTGCTTCATGGATTTTCTTTCTCTGCCGAATGTGATGTCTGTTGGTTATTTTGTTGCTGGGTTTTGGAGGAATGGCCTTCCATTGGCCAGTTTTAAATTTTATGAGGCTCTTATCACCCTGCAAAAAATGTTCTATATGACTTCTATGGAATTCTCTCTAACTCTATAGAGAACATCAATGGAACTCTGTCGAACAGCGTGTTCTACTAAGAAATGTACTACTATTTTCCGTGTGTTCTATAGGAATTTGCTAGAAACCTATAGAGCACCTCTGTGGAAAAGAAAGTCCTGTAAGATTATTGCTGTTCTATAAGACCTTCCTATAGAACTTCCAGTTGGAAAACCTGTTCTATAGGACTTTGATGGTCTTTAGGACCTTCTAATAGATCAAAAGCTTGAAGGCAAAGACATCTTAAATAAGGGTTAAATAAAAACAAAAATAAATCTTATGAATCGTTGCAATGCTATGTTGAAGGGTAAATATACCTTATGTGTACCTGGGTTCTAGAAGTGAGAAACCAGAATAATGGTATGAAAATGTGCAATATGCAGTGATATCCACGATACTGAAGTAGCAAGGAAATCTTGTCCCTTTTAACTTTAAGGTGTGCTTAAGCACATGGGGTTCCAGGCACATACCTACTCATTGATTCTCTGATCTGACGATTGATTGACTGACTGACCACACAACTTAGCAGTATTTCAGTTACAGTATATGGAGACCTCTTTCCATTTCCTCAGCAGCAATTAAAAAAACATTAATGTAAGATATTGCAACTTTATTATGCTATAATGGAAAACTTGTGTTCCTCTTTTGTTTACGAAGAAAGAATTACGTTGAAAGTTTGACCTTTTGAACTTTTCCCTTCATTTTAAAAATTCAATCAAATTATTCCTTTCCATTCACATGCATGTGATTGCAGATTACATACAGATTTAGAATTAATTTGAATACAATTTCAGGTCTTTATACATCTTTAATGGCTCACTTGGTTAAAGCACCACATTGCAGAGCAGAAGTGTCTGGGTTTGAGCCCCGGTCAGAGTAGCACACAAGTGGTCATTGTGCTACAGGGATGCAAGTTGGGAAAGTTGCTGAGAAATGTAATATAAAATGGTTGCTTTGTTTGAGTTTGCCTTCCAAATTCAGGTGGGATTGAATATGCCAAACTGAAATTAAAAAATCGTCCAGAGATTTTCTATATTACTGTTCCCTATATAAATTTTCTATAGAACTTTTTTATATAGGACTTGAGGTACTAAAGTTCTATAGAATTCTATTGAACTGTCCCATAGGATTCCTATAGCACATTTTTTGCAGGGCATTTCCTCAGTTTTCAGCTAACTGGGATGCGCAAGCTTTTTTTTTTTCTTTCCCTTTTGCTCTGTGGCCTTGAATGACCTCATCCCTTAAACTAATAACGCTTCATAATATTCATTTTACATTCTTTTTCTTAAAATTTGCTCACTGGCTCATCTTTTATAAATGGATTTATTCATTCATAAATCACAATAATGTCTCTTTTGGAGCCCAAACAGATGTATATCAGCTCATCTTTAGAAGTGTCATGGTTTCCGTTTGCACCTGCATTCTTTTAGGGCCACCAGCACTAAGTTTAAATGGTCATGCAGGCAATTCTGTCAATGGTTACATCATCTTTTGTGTTTCATTTTTTAGATTCTTTAAACTTTTCTCTTGTTTTGTTCTCTTTCCTTGCCGGGAAGAAGCAGAATGTAAAAACTGTGAGGGTCTGAATGTCTTTCCAAAATGGAGCAATCTGCTTTGTTGGCTGCCATGATATTTAAAAAAAAATCATAAATGTGCTCTAAAGAGCCTGAATTGACCTGAGAGTTCTTAGCACCATTTAGCTCTCAGAGAAAAAACTTCCCATTACGGGGTCGCTAGCCACGGGTTACAGTAATATTCACTTAATGGAATATGACTGGCTTTTTCTGACCATTGTTGCTTACTCATGCATTTTTTTGTACTTAACGAGCTTTAATTTAGTTTGCTGTATTGCTGTTTCCTGACCAACAAGAGAACCCGTACTACATTGGCAGTAAAGAGTTAGTATTCGCCTTTGTAGAAGAGTGGACGTCTTTGTCGGGCGTTGAGGATGCTGAAATTTTTTGCTCTGGTCTTGTAGATGCAACACAAATCACTACAAACCTCATGAAGCCTGCTGAGTGTTAAATGTCATATGGTCACTGCATGAGGCAGAGGGATATCACTAATTTCATTTTTAATGGTTGTTTTAGTCCAACACTATCTGGAAAAAAAGGGCATGATGGGATCCATTATTGTGCTCTAAGATATTGTTTTTCCTCGCTAGATACAACAATACAGTGCAGTAGTATACTTGCGTAGAAAGATGAAGGGTACTGTGGGGTTCCTTTTCAGTTCAGCTACAGTAACCAGCCACAGTGCCCGTGTTGACCTTATTCACTGCTCTTTTGGGGACATCAGGCAGCTGGTTTTATTTTATTTTATTTTATTGCTCTTTTCTTGCACTTGACCCTGCCCTGTTGTTGCACTTGCCTCTGTTGCACTTGACCTTGTTGCCATTTTGTTCACTTGACCTTGCCCTTTCCCTTTGGTTATTGGTTTAGATAACAATGGACAACGTTAGGTAACAATGCAACGTGTTCTGTCACTTACTGTTAGCACTTGTTCTTGTCTACGAGGAGGTCTGCACTTTTGTACTGATCTTGTGCACTTTTGTACGTCGCTCTGGATAAGACCGTCTGCTAAGAACCTTTAATGTAATGTAATGTAATGTAATGGTCACTTTGTAAA
Organism: Gymnothorax reevesii; assembly: GCA_029721435.1. Classification (NCBI taxonomy): domain Eukaryota; kingdom Metazoa; phylum Chordata; class Actinopteri; order Anguilliformes; family Muraenidae; genus Gymnothorax; species Gymnothorax reevesii. The sequence goes on from CM056585.1 coordinate 40,947,260, forward strand.
TCAACTTTTTTTTCTGAATGGGACTCTATAGCAGTCCAGTGGCAGTAAACAAAAACAGGCAGAGTCTCAGTTTTTTGCTGCTTACCTGGTAGGTTTAACGCCGATTCTTTAAAACAAAACATTGTGAGTAGTATAGCATGTGGTGGTGGAAGAAGCTGTCTTGAGCAATATTTTCATGACTTTGAATGTTGGGCTTAATGTGCAATTACCAACGTGTACAATACATTTTGTAATTGACTCTCCAAGATTCTGTGCATCAACTATGCATTTCAAATCTGAAGTTTCTAACATGCCATGATATTTATACACTCAAAGGCGCTTTTCCACTACACGGTACTGCTCTGCTCTACTCTACTCTACTCTACTCTACTTTTTTGCTTTTCCATTAGGGAAAAAGTACCTGGTACCTGGGGTTCCAAAAAACAGCCGACCAGGTACTACTAGGTACTAAAATGTGACGTGCAACATTGCTGCCCACTGATTTGTCAGAGAGAATCGTCACTGTGAAAGGCGACTCCGTAGACGACCTCGGGTCATCTCATTCAAGTTAGATTGACAAGTCTCAAGATCAGCATAGTTATTATGATCATCGACTTATATTGTTTTTGGCTACTTGTTCGACATGCTGTGCGTTGCCTTACCTTTCAAACAAGGTTTTGCTTGTTCACCAAAGCTGCTACATTCTTGAAATTCATTTCTCTTTGCCTGTGACCCTGTTTGTGGCGAAATTAAGTGATGGTATTTTGTCTAGTTATGTTCCCCTTAATAATTTGCTTTGAGAAAGTTATGTGACGCTACCCACCTTTAAAGAAAATCGTGTTGAAACATAACTTAACAGGTGTTGACGAATCATTTTTGTCTTAACTTTATATCAGATGAGATGACCCATCGTAAAGCGATAAATTCTAATACTTTGCCATCTCCTTTGATTTGCGCATGAAGCCTAAATGTCAAGATAATAAACAATAATTGTTTTGTCATATGTGTTATTCGCTTCTTTGTTATGAAGGAAAAAAGGTAAATTAACATCCTCGGTGTGTGGTGATCCCATAATTTTTCCTAGGGTTGGTGTGTGGTGATTCCATATTTTTTGCCTGGGGTTGTAGTTACATTTTGGAATACTGATGGTACACAAATGTCTTGATTATATATTGCCTTTTTCTACCAATACTCTTAGCCTTTTACGGATATCATTGCTTTGCGTTTGGTGGTACTCGGCCACAACAACAGCTGCTATCCTGTGCATCAGGACAATGTCAAACAGAAATTACAATTGAACTCTCACGGACTTTAGTGCCATAACGTGGTGACGGTAGTGCGTGTGCCCTGATTTAACACAAATATTTAACAAAATCGATGGCATAAAAGTAAACTTGATATAACTGAGGATGCTGTCGCAGCAGTAACATGCTGCGTCGCAACGACAAGCAGGTACCATGGAGGCAGTACTATCCTCTAATAGAAAATCATCAGCCCCACAAAAGTACCCGGTGACAAGTAGAGTAGAGTTCAGTAGAGTAGAGCCGGTACCATGTAGTGGAAAAGCGCCGTCATAAAAGGGTCTGATTCTGCCAGTCCATTCTGTCCTTGGTTATCATGTAATCATAATTTTTAAACCATTTTAAACAAAAGTAGATCTGGTGCTTTCGACTGGAACTCCTTTGACCTCAAGCATGACCTCAGTGTGTCGTAGACATTCTCCCAGTGGTTCAACCAATTAGTGGGGGTGGGTCTGTTAAGGCATAAACTCATCAGTTCTCGGGTGAGATCATATAGCTACATTTGTTAGCTAAACTTTGAGCAGCACCGCAAAATAAAAATAGGACCATACAAATAAAACCTTTTTCTGTAGAAATTTAACATAAAATTTAGAAGAAAAAAATATATATGCAACAAACCCCTAGTATTGCGAAGGTTCTTCGATTTCAACAAATGTTATTTTCTGCGATATACGTTGGCTGCATGCAAGTGAATGGGGAGGTAAATATCACATACCACCTCACAAAGGCATGCAATTTGGTTGAGCCATTGCAATATGTATTGTATGAATTGGTTGTGGATTATTAAGCCCTACTTTCTAAGAAGTAAAAAATATTGTGTTAAAATTTTGCTCCCCGTTAATTTCCCATACCAAGCTGGCCACTAATGACAATTTTTAGCTTACCGGCCCTATGGGCAGATAAGCTATTGTCGTGGAGTGGCGTCTGTCGCCCGGAATATTTTTTATCTTTTTTTTTTTTTTTTTTTTGGCCGGATGAATATTAGTATAAATTTGCTATGGCTTACTATTAGACCATTTCGCCAGATGTTTTTTCGGATTTTTGATTTAATCACTTTTGTCAATTTTAAAAAATAATTTCTCAAAAACGGCGTGATAAATGTTTTTTCTAAATCAGGCAATCTTTGGTACCTTCAATGTATAGTGCGAGCACCGTTTTGATTGAATCGATGGAAGTAGGTCTAATCTAGTGTACTTTATGAATATGCAAGATGGCCTGTGGAGGCCAAATGGTTGCAGATAGAGATTAAGTTTGTATTATCAACATATAGGAAGTCTTATATGACCTGTATTTTGGAAATGTTAAAGTTGACCTCAGATTACTTTGACAGGTCAAACTCGTGGTCAAGGAAAATATTTTACGACTTGAAATCTCAAAAAAATACTTCTCATTCTGTTCGATAACTTTATTTTCTAAATCTTGAAAGTCACGATAAATCGATTGACGAGCATCGATGAATAGGAAGAATAGGGGAACTGATTACAATCTATACGTTCGTGCTCGTCAGTCGACTTACTGTGACTTTCAAGATGGAGGCGACTGGAAACTACCTCTAGGTACTGTATGCATAAATAGGCTTTTTTAAAAATAAACTACCTGTGCATTTTCAAAGTTCTCAGTGCCTCGTTTTAAATGTCAGGGCCCTCGAAATTCTACCGATGAAGTGTGGAGCTACTTTGAGCCTGGTTAATGATGAAAAAAATGGTGATTTCTTTGCATGGTAATGCTATGCCCAACTCACTACCGTTGTAAGCCTGTTGGGGGCTTCGGCTAAAAAGCAATTTATTTTGAAATGTTGCATGCGTGCTGAGGTGGGGTATTCGACAAAAGTTAGAACTCGTTATCATGTTTCAATACACCCCAAGTCAATTTCACACTAGAATTCTCCTTTAACTTCACCCTCTGTGACCTTTAAAGTTCACAATTGATATATTGTATTTTCAATGACTTGTATCACCAAAAGTGCGTCAGAGCTTCGGATTGGGTATATCAGGGGGTCTTATAAATGTACACTCCTGATCAAAATCTTAAGACCAGTTAAAAAATTGCAAGAATTTGCATTTTGCACTGTTGTATCTTAAGAAGGTTCTAAGTAGAGTTTCAAAATGCAAAAAGAAGAAATGAGAACAAGAGACCAAATGTTTTGAGCAGGCAATTTATTGAAAAGAACAATTTAACTTAAATAGGCTGTTCATCAGCTGATCAAAAGTTTAAGACCACATCCTTTAAAAGCCCAAATCTGTGGAAAAAATTTGGATTCCATGTCATTTTCTGTCAAGTAATCACACTGTCAAGACCTCTTGATGGGAAAAGCAAAAAAACTCACTGCCTTCGAACGTGGCAGGATTGTTGAGCTGCATAGACAAGGCCTCTCACAGCGTGCCATCGCTGCTGAGGTTGGACGCAGTAAGACAGTCATTTTGCATTTCTTAAAAGATCCTGAGGTTTATGGAACAAAAAAATCAAGTGGTAGACCCAAAAAAATCTCACCGGCTCTGAGCCGGAGGATCCGAATGGCTGTCCGTCAAGACACGGGACGATCCTCATCCCAAATTAAGGCCATTACTGGTGCTGACTGCAACCCAATAACCATCAGACAGCATCTGCAAAGGAACGGCTTCAAAAACAAAAAACGTCTTCAAAGGCCACGTCTCCTTCAACGCCACAAAATTGCCTGTTTGGCCTTTGCAAGGGAGCACCAAACATGGGACGTTCAAAGTTGGAAGAAAGTTTTATTCTCTGATGAGAAAAAATTTAACCTTGATGGTCCTGATGGCTTCCAACGCTACTGGCATGACAAGGAGATGCCACCTGAGATTTTTTCAACACGGCACAGCGGAGGGGGTGCCATCATGATCTGGGGTGCTTTTTCCTTCAATGGAACAATGGAGCTCCAGGTTGTGCAGGAGCGTCAAACAGCAGCCGGCTACGTGGAGATGTTGCAGCGGGCATCCCTCATGACTGAGGGCCCTCGTCTGTGTGGTGATGACTGGGTCTTTCAGCAGGACAATGCTGAAATTCACAATGCCCGTCTGACAAAGGATTTTTTTCAGGAGAATAACATCACTCTTTTGGATCATCCTGCATGTTCCCCTGATCTAAATCCAATTGAGAACATTTGGGGATGGATGGCAAGGGAAGTTTACAAAAATGGACATCAGTTCCAGACAGTAGATGCCCTTCGTGAAGCCATCTTCACCACTTGGAGCAACATTCCTACAAGCCTTTTGGAAACACTCGCATCAAGCATGCCAACACGAATTTTTGAAGTGATCAACAATAATGGTGGAGCTACTCATTACTGAGTCTGTTTTTGAGACTTTAATTTCTGTTTTAGGGTTTTTTTTGAGCTATGGTCTTAAACTTTTGATCAGCTGATGAACAGCCTATTTTAGTTAAATTGTTCTTTTCAATAAATTGCCTGCTCAAAACATTTTGTCTCTTGCTCACATTTCTTCTTTTTGCATTTTGAAACTCTACTTAGAACCTTCTTATGATGCAACAGTGCAAAACGAAAATTCTTGCAATTTTTTAACTGGTCTTAAGATTTTGATCAGGAGTGTATGTCTCAGTGATGATTCTAGGACGCGTAATTTGCGGCATCCCGCAAGTTTGACAGACTTGGCGCTGAACAAAGATTTCAGTGCGCCAGCAACTAGGCATTACATATGATTTGGCGTGAATCCTTTGTTCTAGTGCGTAGATTGATATGAAAACATTGTGTATAACAAACTTCCGTGCATTTATTCAAGAAATTATATATCTACTGCAAAGATTGATTACTGCTAATGTTGGCAGCGAGAGACTTCTGTGTAAGCCTGTATATGACTGTGGGTGGATGCATGTTTCTGTAGCTCCCGGTCACGCTCGAGTGCTGCTTACCAGTTAGTAAAACCACGCAAGGTAAAAACAGCATTCCTCTCTTCGGCAGTCACATATTTCCTGCTGGGAAAGCAAAAGCATGAATCCCACTGAACGGAGTACCCCGGCCACGGTCTTGTACGATACCAGGATAGATTGAATGATCGCCATAAAGCACCGAATGCACACTCTGGGTAGCTAGCTAATATTGGCTGGGATAGGACATCGCCATTCAAGTGGCGAACCACTGAGGCAGCAGAGAGAGGAAACTGGTTTGGGGCAGTGCTTGTGAAGGGCTCTGGAGCCATAGTCATAGCTTCTGGTCTGTAAGCTACGGCATCGCCAGAGATGCCAAGTCTCACGCATTCGGTGTAGGTCTCACAATTTTTTGGGGCTCATTTACCGTAGTCCGCAATCATTCAATGAACACTTCTTAATGAGATTCTCCCGCGGAATTAAAATCCTTGTGCATTGAAGTTTCACGGCTCTCATTTCTTGGCGGCGACGCGTGGCGCAGCCCACGCAGTGGTAATTTCGTCGGCGCAGCCTGCGCAGTGGTCATTTCGTGAGGTGCAACACCGGGCGCAGACGAAAGTGCGCCGAGATGGGTGTGGCGGTGTAGTGGGGGGAGGTGTCACTTATTCATCAAGACGAAGTGGCAATTTCGCAGAAAAAGTCCGCGCTTCAGTTACGCAGAAAGCTCGCCAGCTCCAAACTGGTTCACTTTCTGTGCAGTGGTAATTTGGCTGACCGGCGCGCAGTGCCACACGTCCCCGAAACCTCACAGGCAGATTTCCAGAATGTCAGGCACATTTCAATACGGTAAATAATTACAGCAACCACTGTTTAATGTAACTATCTGAATCAGCACATAAATTATAGTATCTGTGTCGATTGTCCTGATGTCAAAGATCAGATCAAAGGCGGTTGGCACGCGTGATGGAAACTCGACCTGACAACGCAGGTCAACGCAGATCAACGCAGCTGAATCAATGATGCAAATTAACGACTTCACATCTTTCTCAGCCAACCACAAACTGCACCGGCATCAGACAGTGCGTATATTATGCTTGTGTTCTATGCTCGGTAAAGCCTCTTGCACACTGGACGCGAAACAAATTTTTCTCACGACTGATTACAGTCAAAGAGCTATCGACTTTTCTTGGTCTTTTTATTCGTCTGTTTTCTTCCTTTGAAGATAGACCGAATAAAGACTTGTCTTTCTTTTGAAAATTAGTCAGATGGATCGAACAGATTCACGCTTTATTTCCACTGCAGAGATAAAATAGTGCTTGCAATCAGAGAGAAAATCAATTCCATGACCATTGACAGTGTGAATAAATTATCGCATGCACGATCAAGACTGTCCGACGCGAAATGCAAAATACTCCATGTCCGGCACCCAGCAAAAAATAAAAGTATTGATATGAGAACAGATTTCCCAGATAGCAAGCACCTCCGCTTCGGATCTGCCCCGGCTCTGGGCCGGATCAGCTTGAGTCGGCACTGAGCCGGGCCAGATCGGGAGTGGAGGTGCTTGCTACCTTGGTTATTACGGAATAAAGAATAAAAATACATATACATCACCAAACAACAGAACATCCAAAAAAGATGACCCGCAAATAAATTAATCGTTGGATGTACTGTTGTTAAAATGTTTCTTTTTATTCTTTATTTCGTTATCTCTTTTTTTTTTTTTTTTGGCTGTCAGACACGGAGGCATTGTACATTGTCTCACGCCAATGTCGACTCACTTCATTGAGCAGAGCTTAAACAGAAACATTGATTGAAATTCTCGGTACTCATCTTGAAGAACTGAGCCCTCTTATCAAAACGTTCACGTTTAATATCTAAGAGTCAGTAGATTTGAAGATATTAAGAACAATAATAGACTGTCGGACACGGAGATATATTAAAACCCTGTCAGACTTTCGGACTCAAGACACTGCTTTCAACGCAACCTGTTGAGCGAAAAATTCGTTTCGCGTCCAGTGTGCAAGCGGCTTAATACTAGGCTACTATTATTGTCCCCTAGGTTTTATCGTTTTTAGTGGGGGAAAGGAATACAGCCTGATCGCTATGATCTCGTACTGAGTTAAGATCACATACTGAAAATAAATGTGTCACGTATCTTGCATTGTTGTCCATGCATGTTAAACCCAAAATTTTAAGCTGCAACAGACTGTAATGATAGGATCACGCTATCCATCGTTATCTTGGCAACGAGCAATATTTGACTCGGCTGTGTTATACCCAAACACGCCTTCTTTGCCAACTTGCGCTGGAAGGAGGGGCAGAGGCGACGCAGCCAGGCTACGCCGGGCACGAAATTGCAGCATACGCCTGAACACACCCTGCGCCTGGTCTACGAAATTAGAGCCCTCAGTTTCACTTGCGTAAAGGTGGACCTCACCTCAAGTAACATGGAAAGCGATTATTACTCTGGATTTCTCCAGCTTCTCTTTACTCAGGGATTGAATACATTGCATGTGTTTCATGATCATTTAAATTGTTTAAATGAAATAAAAGCATTTGATATGTCTTTATGCAATTCCATTGCTTTCTATCCCTCTGTAAAGATAAGCGTGAGAATTCCAGAATCATAATCGATTTCCGTGTCACTAGTGGGGAAATCCAACGTAATGCACGTGAAACTGATTAACTTAATGACTTAAATTCCGCGAGTGAATTTCTTCAGTGCGTGTTGATTGAATAATTGCTGACTATGGCACAGGTATGTGAATGCCACTAAGAGACGAGAAACTCACGCCGAATGCATGAGACTTGGCATCTCTGCATCGCTTGAGGTTGAAGCAGCACAAGGCTTGCTAATGCGTCTTTTAAAAAAACGATACATGGCTCAAAACTCGTTTGAGCGAATAAAACGAAATGTAGGTAAAATTGTGAGTCTCTGCGCACTGCACTGTGTACACCTATGAAGAAAATGGCTTTACTGCCTGGTGAAGCATCCCAACTTACAACTTCAGCAGTAGGACTTCGGTTTGGAGGCGGGCTTTAAGCTATGCACCAAATCAGGCGTTAGGAACCATTATTTGAATGCGCTTTTTTGTCATTGACTTTATAGTTGTAATGATTGGCAGAGACTGTGAAGGTTTTCTATTAAAACTTTAAACTCAAACTGCCATTCATGTCGTAGTTTTGTCAATAAGGTGTAAAAACTGAAAGTGTATACATATAAATAAGTGAGCCAGTCAAGGTACTGCTTAAAAACTAAGTTGCATTTTATCAGGTACACCCAGTTGGCCCACCCTTTTTCCCCATTTGCCCACTTTTTAAGTCGGGGGTGTTGGCTCACTTTTGAAATTTTCTAGAATCATCACTGTATGTGAACTTTTCTTTAGTGACCTTGACATTGACCTTCAATAATTCAAGGTCAAACTTCACAGGAAATTGTCATAATATCATCACTATAAGATTTCTTGCCGGTAAGCTTTGGTCCTATTCTTGGTGATTGCGTGATTTGGCTTTTTGTTGAATCTGAAATGGAGTGACAAAAAACAGAAGCGGAGCTGCCGAGTTAGCTCACTCTGTTAAGGTGCCGCAGTTGCGGTGCGGTAATACTACAGTGCAGGTTCCATCCCTGGTTGTACCAACCAGCAGTGGTCGGGAGCTTTTTCAGAAGAGCGCACGATTAGCTTAAGTGCTGTAGGGATGCAAATTGGGAAGGGACTGCTGGGAAGGGAAATTAAAATGATTGCCTTGTTTATTGCTCAAGTGCCTCCTGTTGGCCAGCCAGGTGTTCGTCAGTGAGATTCTAAGCTTGCTCGTGTTCAGCTATCCTCTGCCCTCGTTCTGAACATGCGATAGTTTCAACCAATGAGTGTAAAGATGAAGGGACTGACCTGCGCGTATATCAGAGGAGAGCCGTGAATTGTCTCTCTCTCCTCAGCTGGCAGTAGGGGGTTGCATACCAGCGAGCCTTGCTCATAGTTCTCGGATTGGCATTCCAGATTCGGGTGGGATTGGAGATGTAAAATTAAAAAAAAAAAAAAAAATCAGGAGTGGGTAAAGTGGGCGGGGCTGCATATGGATAATAGATGCTGTTATTCTCAATATTTAAATGCTTCTTCTGTCCTTATGACTTTAGTGAATCAGATCTGCCTCACTGCTGTTGCAGCAGTTATGTCACAGCTGCTTGCTTGTCTACAGTGATGCAGCTACATGTATGTCTTATATCTTTCTTCGCAGAAATGCAGCTGCATGCATGTTGCATTTCTCTAACTGCATTGAAGCAGCGTCATGCATGTCAAATTCCTCTCTCTGCAGTGACGCAGCTGCAGGTGACGCTGGCCTCCGTGCAAGAGCTCCTGATTCAGCAGCAGGAGAGAATACAGGAGCTGTCCCAGGAGCTGGCCTCCTCTCAGGTAACTCCAAATTCCTCTTTCCTGTCCAACTTGATTCCTAAAATCCCTCTCTCCTGTCTCTCTAAATAGCAGGACGCCTGACTTTACTTGTGTCGGCCAGAGGCCTGAGGCTACTCGTGTTCGTGAGAGGTCTGAGGTTACTGATGTAAGGGAGAGACCTGAGGTTACTTGTGTTTGTGAGAGCCCGGAATTTACTGGTGTTGGCGAGATGCCTGGGGTTCCTTGTTTGAGTGGGAGGCATGAGGTTACTAGCATTTGCGAGAGGCCTGAGGTTACTGGTGTTAGTGAGAGGTCCGAGGTTGCTGGTGTTAGTGAGAGGCCTGAGGTTACTGGTGTTAGCGAGACGCCTGGGGTTACTTGTTTGAGTGGGAGGCATGAGGTTACTCGCATTTGCGAGAGGCCTGAGGTTACTTGTGTTTGTGAGAGGCCTGAGGTCACTGGTGTTAGCGAGATGCCTGGGGTTACTTGTGTTTGTGAGAGGCCTGAGGTTACTGGTGTTAGTGAGAGGTTTGAGGTTACCGGTATTAGTGAGAGGCCTGAAGTTAAGAGTGTTGGAGAGATGCCTGGGGTTACTTGTTTGAGTGGGAGGCATGAGGTTACTCGCATTTGCGAGAGGCCTGAGGTTACTTGTGTTTGTGTGGGGGCTGAGGTTACTGGTTTCAGCGAGATGCCTGGGGTTACTTGTTTGAGTGGGAGGCATGAGGTTACTCGCATTTGCGAGAGGCCTGAGGTTACTTGTGTTTGTGAGAGGCCTGAGGTCACTGGTGTTAGCGAGATGCCTGGGGTTACTTGTGTTTGTGAGAGGCCTGAGGTTATTGGTGTTAGCGAGATGCCTGGGGTTACTTGCGTTTGTGAGAGGCCTGAGGTTACTGGTGTAAGTGAGAGGTTTGAGGTTACCGGTGTTAGTGAGAGGCCTGAGGTTAAGGGTGTTAGAGAGATGCCTGGGGTTACTTGTTTGAGTGGGAGGCATGAGGTTACTCGCATTTGCGAGAGGCCTGAGGTTACTTGTGTTTGTGTGGGGCCTGAGGTTACTGGTTTCAGCGAGACGCCTGGGGTTATTTGTTTGAGTGGGGGGCATGAGGTTACTCGCATTTGCGAGAGGCCTGAGGTTACTGGTGTTTCTGAGAGACCTTAGGTTATTACTGTAAGTTAGTGGCCTCAGGTCACTCTTGTTAGTGAAAGCCCTTGGGTTGCTTGTGTTTGTGAGAGGCCTGAGGTTATGTGTATTTGTGAGAGGTGTGAGGTTACTTGTGTTAGTGAGAAGCCTGAGGTTACTTGCCTCACCTAGAGGCCTGAGGTTACTTATGTTTGAGAGGTGTGAAGTTACTTGTGTTTGTGAGAGGCCTAAGGTTTCTCATGTTAGCGAGTGGTTTGAGGTTAGTCATGTTAGTGTGTGGCCTGAGGTTACTTGAATTAATGAGAGGCCTTAGCTTACTTATGTTGGTGAGGGTCCTCAGGTCACTCGTGTTAGTGAGAGGACCGAGGTTACTGGCATTAGTGGGAGGCCTGAGGTTACTCATGTTCACGAGTGGCTTCAGTCACTTGTCGGGGAAAGTTTGAGGCCGTAACTTTTGTTTTCTTGTTTTGTCGAGGGTGATGGCGATACCTGTATCACTAGTTTGCCTTTAATCGGGTCTGTCATAATCTCTAATTGGGCTCAATTTCATGGTTCATAATGTAAGTTACTGCTCTCTGCTGGGTCTGTGGGTATTTAAGTTTACTGAAATCCTCATTGCTAATCTTCATGCGCGTCGTGTGTCGCAACACTTACAGCGCTGCGCTTAATCGCATTGTGATATATCATAGCATTATCAGCCTAAAACCTGCAGTGCGATGGAGGCTTCGATGGTGTTTTATGTCCACAGCTTGTTAGGCACATTGGTGTGAGCGCACAGCATCTGGACGCTGCGGGGAAACATATGCGATCACATCTGTCTCCTGAGGAAAAATTTGCATCCACCTTAAGTGTTACTTTTATTGTAACTGTGATGCCGTGACTGATTTTAGAATCAGCCCATTCCCTCCACCCCAAACCCAATCTTCTAAATGTAACCAAAAAAAATGTGATGGAAGGATCATATAGAGAAAGTGGTGAGGTTCAGAGCTTCATCGAGCATGCAATCTAAACAATGTCATTACTGCAAATCATTCCTCTCTGTCAGAACGCCCATAAGCTGCAATCAAATCCATCTATTGTTGCATGCACTTTAACAATGATCCAAGCAGCCTTCAAAGAAAGAATAAGAGAGATTTTTTTTGTCAAAATATAAATTAAATTGAAAAGTTTGTGCCTCATTTGCCATGAGTGCCTTCTTGGAGGGCAGCAGTGTGCAAAAAGTATATTTCACATCAAAACACCCATTAAACAAATCATAAACTGCACTTTATTGCGATTGTGCTGATCTTAAATTTTCTTTGGAGACGAAAAAGCTCTGTTGTGTCAAGCCATATGGGAAATTGTAAAATTGGTTTCAGTCCGGAGCGTGTGATTAAGAACACATGCTGGACTGTTAAGCTACTTAACGTTTTTAGTTAGTGGTTTTTTCGGGCAGTGAGCTGGGTTTATTCTGGCAGCGTAATTTGCGGCAGCCCGGGCAATTAAAGCTCTTAACGGAGAATTGTGCATTTAACCCCAAACACGTGGTGACTTCTGTTTCTCCGGCTGCTAAGTAAACACTTCTTCCAGTCCTCAAACCGCTAAGTTGTGCTCTGTTTTCCTCCGTTTCAAGGACTCGGGACCACGTTTTCTAGTTGAGGAAGCTTTGGTTGCACGAATTGCAGCATTACACGAAATGTTCACTGGATGTGCTTGCGCAAATATGTATATATATATATATATATATACACACAGAAACACGCACTCTCTCACTTAGACACACACACATGCTCTCACACACAGAAACGCACACTCTCACTCAGACACACACACACACACACAAACACACACACGCTCACTCACACCTGTACACATGCAAACACGCACATGCGCACACACACACACACACACACACACACACACACACACACACACACACACACACTTGCGCTCATGTATGTGCAGTGAAAAGTAGGTTACGTTCTTCTCTCTCTATATTCAGCAGATTTGCTTAGTGTGTCCCGAAGGCACGGCTGTTTTGTGGTATTAAATGCCCAAATTAAAGAGTGTATATTGGCAATGCTCTGTTCAGGCAAGTTTAGCATATTTTCTTTCAGTTAACAAGCGTATATTTTTTTTACGAGATAATCCAAATATCTGGCAGTTTATATTGATTGTGCTTATTTCCTTAAATCAGTGGCTCCGAGTCTTCATTAGTGTTAGCACATAAAAGATTAGGAACTGCTCAGTTTTAGAGCAGAACTCTCTCATTCCTTGGATAGCGAATAAATACTGAAATAAATTATGCCAGCTTTTGCTCTTGAAACACTCCAAAGGGATTTATTTTGAAGATAATTCTACCGTAAATATACATACATTAGAGGAGGGGGGCAAGGCACAATCTGTTAGTCTCTGTGAATTAATTAGTATCTGGACATTTAAATGCATGCTCGTTTAGGTATTATCTGTTGCTAATGGTCTGCAGGCATTTATCATAATTTATTTTTATTGTGCTGTCTGTAGTGGTGAGATGATGCTGTGTTGTGTAAGCGCTGTCTGCGGACGAGCTGCTGAAGTCCCAGCTCTGCATTTCGTCTCTTCGGTAATTTTCTTTTCTTTAGCTCCTTCCTTCGCTCGCTCGCTCGAGGCATCAGGCCGGCAAATTCGGCAAAGTTCTAGAAGAACCAGAACTCGAGCGACAGCCAATCAGATGGCGATATGCAGCCCTCACCTGTTAGCAGTGTTTACTGGTTTATGACAGGTGAGGGCCCTGGGGCTTTTGCCCCCACTCATGTTCCGCTGTTTGAGCTGAAACCCTTTTTTAATGCTGCCGCAGTCTAACGCGGGCATTACCGCCGTTTCCGCCGCTTTATGGCTCCCTGTGTAGGCCTTAGAGCGGCGGTGCAGCAGATATAAGCGCTGCGCTGTTCCAGGGGCACCTGACGTGTCAGCAGAGGAGCGCTGCTTTGTCGGGCCTTTTTCATGCGCTCCTGCGCTCTCCCCCTCCATCCTCCCTTTTTCCTTTTTTTAATTTTTAATTTTTATTTTATTTTATGGAAGTCCAAGCCTCCGAAGCAATTAAATTTCTTTTTTTTTTTCCAAAGGTAAAATTGGAGAGAAGTACATTCCGGGCTTATTATGCGGGAGCCTTTGGGAGTGGGGGGATTAAGATGGCTGTAATGAGGTGCGGCCTGTAATAAGAACGTTCTTCTCGCCGAGCCCGAATGCGGAGACGAGCGATCAGATGTGCTGCTCTGAAACAGGCCTGGTTGGGAGCTGCTCGCTCGCTGAGGCCCTCCATGTTATCTCTCTCAGGGAGCAAGTCTGTTCTTCTGCCGATGTGATTCCGTTCACTTCTATGAGATTGAATTACGTGTGATTGAGGCCTGGTCACCCCTCTTTACCCTGTGGGTGGGTGGGGGACGGGGGGGTCTCTGCCCTCTGTAATCGCAGCCGCCAATGAGTCAGAGATTCTTAATTACAGTTTTATTTTATTTGTCTCTCCTTCATTTCCCCCTTGAGACTTAATCTATACTTTCCGTTGGCCTGGTCATCACCCCCCTTAGCTTCAGACAACAGGATTTTGAGGAGGATTTGGGGTCCAGACTGAGTGTGTTTGACTGTCGGGGTGTTCAAAGCGGCAGGTGTCCCCTTTGACTTGGCGTTGGGTTTACCGGGGCCTGCGACAGGACGTGCTCTAGGATAAGCAGCTAATCCTTCAGAGCAGTTAGCTCCAGCATCTCCTGTGTTACCGTGCCGACTCCTCCGCACTCCAGCGGCCGGGCTCTCGGCGGTATAAGTACAGAGCGTGGGGAGATCTGCAGGAGATTAGCCGCACTTTGATAAGACTCGTGTGTGGCTTTGACTGATGTGCCCTTAAAAACAGGTGTGTGCTTCTGAAGGGTCCAGGCAGGAATTTTCTTGCTCTGGAGCGAGTTTTAAAGGCCCACTTTTTCCTGCTCCTTCATGCTAACTTCTTGACATAGATGTGGTGCAACAGACCGCATGAGCTGTGCCTGATGGCATTCCCAGTCTGTTAACGGAAACGGTAGACTCGTGTCCTACCATCTTTTTGGACTGCATGCCAGCAGCATTCCGATCTGTGAGTAAACTTCTGCAGCAAGCCATTCATTTCAGCGACGGAGCGTGTTGTAGATTTTGAAGTGATTTGCCAGTCAAATATTTAGAGGACGTTACAATTGGCCTCCGCCCGTCCATACAATCCATCCCAAAACAAACTGTGTTTCCTTGATGAGGCTAACTTCTAATGAAAGCCTGCAGCCTTTTAGAGAAAACATGAATGCTGGCATTGTTTCACTGTAGGCTTCTTATCAGCTTGGCCTGTCTTGTATAATTTGATAGAAGGAATTATGGAAAAACTATGTAAAAATGGCATGATTCAGTTCCAACACCTTCTGGGAAAGCTATTGTTGCCTGAAAGAGGAGGTACTTTTGTCTTCAATTTTTTTCTGTCGTGCAGGGTTTACGGGGAATTGCATGATTAGTGTGATGAGTGTGGCTACCGTTTGTTAAATCTTACTTAGCTACGTACTTGTTGATGTATGTTTTGCAAAATACTTAATGATTAGAAATTATTTGAAAGCAGTATCACTTCTGGAGAAGACATGTTGCCATACGGCTGCAATGTGTCCTGTGAATGGTTCTCAGTCTCTCTCCCTCTTCTCTGTCTTCCCCCCCATTTTCCCTCTCTCTTTCACCTGCATTTTCTACCCCCCCACCTCTCTCTCTCTCTCTCTCTCTCTCTCCCCTAGGGCTCCTCTGTGGCTGGTCGCGTGGTGGAGTCGCAAGCTCTTGGTGAGCTGAAGGCGGAAGTAGTGTCTCTGAAGGGGCTGCTATTGAGCAGGTAGTGTACGTTTCTTCTACCCTACAGTCTTTTTTAACCAGATAGTATACTATTCTACTACCCTACAGTCTGTTATTAGCAGGCCTTGTGCTCCTCTCCCTGCGTACAGTCTCTTATAAACAGGCAGAGGATTCTTCAACTGCCCTTCAGTCTCTTAATGAGCAGGTAGTGTATTCCTCTACTGCCCTACAGTCTCTTATCAGCAGGTAGTGTATTCCTCTACTGCCCTACAGTCTCTTATCAGCAGGTAATGTACTCCTCTACTGCCCTACAATCTCCTATCAGCAGGTAGTGTATTCCTGTACTGCCCTACAGTCTCTAGTCTGCAGGTAGTGTATTCCTCTACTGCCCTACAGTCTCTTATCAGCAAGTAGTGTATTCCTCTACTGCTCTACAGTCTCTTATCAGCAGGCAGTGTACTCTTCTTCTGCCCTACAGTCTCTTATCAGCAGGTAGTGTATTCCTCTACTGCCCAACAGTCTGTTATCAGCAGGTAGTATATTCCTCTACTGCTCTACAGTCTCTTATCAGCAGGCAGTGTGCTCTTCTTCTGCCCTACAGTCTCTTATCAGCAAGGCAGTGTACTCCTCTTCTGCCATACAGTCTCTTATCAGCAGGTAGTGTATTCCTCTACTGCCCAACAGTCTGTTATCAGCAGGTAGTATATTCCTCTACTGCTCTACAGTCTCTTATCAGCAGGCAGTGTGCTCTTCTTCTGCCCTACAGTCTCTTATCAGCAAGGCAGTGTACTCATCTTCTGCCCTTCAGTCTCTTATCAGCAGGTAGTGTATTCCTCTCCTGCCCTACAGTCTCTTATCAGCAGGCAGTGTACTCAACTTCTGCCCTACAGTCTCTTATCAGCAGGTAGTGTTTTCCTCAACTGCTCTACAGTCTCTTATTAGCAGGTAGTGTATTCCTCTACTGCTCTACAGTGTCTTATCAGCAGGTAGTGTCCTCCTCTTCTGCCCGACAGTCTCTTGTCAGCAGGCAGTGTTCTCATCTTCTGCCCTTCAGTCTCT
The DNA here is from genome assembly GCA_029721435.1 of Gymnothorax reevesii. Classification (NCBI taxonomy): domain Eukaryota; kingdom Metazoa; phylum Chordata; class Actinopteri; order Anguilliformes; family Muraenidae; genus Gymnothorax; species Gymnothorax reevesii. The sequence continues at coordinate 40,963,765 of CM056585.1, forward strand.
TATCGGCAGGTAGTGTCCTCCTCTTCTGCCCGACAGTCTCTTATCAGCAGGTAGTGTACTCCTCTACTGCTCTACAGTGTCTGATCAGCAGGCAGTGTACTCCTCTTCTGCCCTACAGTCTCTTATCAGCAGGTAGTGTACTCCTCTACTGCTCTGAAGTTTCTTATCAGCAGGAAGTGTTTTCCTCTACTGCCCTACCGTCTCTTTTCAGCAGGCAGTGTACTCCTCTACTGCTCTACAGTCTCTTATCAGCAGGTAGTGTACTCCTCTACTGCCCCACAGTCTCTTATCAGCAGGTAGTGTACTCCTCTACTGCCAAACAGTCTCTTATCAGCAGGCAGTGTACTCCTCTACTGCCCTACAGTCTCTTATCAGCAGGTAGTGTATTCCTCTACTGCCCTACAGTCCCTTATCAGTAGGCAGTGTACTCCTCTACCGCTCTACAGGCTCTTATCAGCAGGTAGTGTATTCCTCTACTGCCCTACAGTCTCTTATCAGCAGGTGGTGTACTCCTCTACCGCTCTACAGTCTCTTATCAGCAGGTAGTGTATTCCTCTACTGCCCTACAGTCCCTTATCAGTAGGCAGTGTACTCCTCTACCGCTCTACAGGCTCTTATCAGCAGGTAGTGTATTCCTCTACCGCTCTACAGGCTCTTATCAGCAGGTAGTGTATTCCTCTACTGCCCAACAGTCTCTTATCAGCACGGTATGTACTCGTCTATTGCCCTACAGTCTCTTATCAGCAGGAAGTGTATTCCTCTACTGCCCTACAGTCTCTTAACAGCACGTAGTGTATTCCTCTACTGCTCTACTGTCTCTTATCAGCAGGCAGTGTACTCCTATCCTGCCCTTCAGTCTCTTATAAGCAGGTAGTATATTCCTCTACTGCTCGACAGTCTCTGATAAGCAGGTAGTGTATTTCTCTTCTGCCCTACAGTCTCTTATCAGCAAGTAGTGTATTCCTCTACTGCCCTACAGTCTCTTATCAGCAGGGAGTGTATTCCTCTACTGCTCTAAAGTCTCTTTTCAGCAGGTAGTATATTCCTCTACTGCTCGACAGTCTCTGATAAGCAGGTAGTGTACTCCTCTACTGCTCTACAGTCTCTTATCAGCAGGTAGTGTATTCCTCTACTGCTCTATAGTCTATTATAAGCAGGTAGTGTATTCCTCTACCGCCCTACCATCTCTTATCAGCAGGTAGTGTATTCCTTTACTGCTCTACAGTCTCTTATAAGCTGGTAGTGTATTCCTCTACTGCCATACAGTTTTTTATCATAAGGAAGTGTATTCCTCCACTGCTCTACAGTCTCTTATCAGCAGTCAGTGTATTCATCTACTGCTCAACGGTCTGTTATTAGCAGGTAGTGTATTCCTCTACCGCCCTACCCTCTCTTATCAGCAGGTAGTGCATTACTCTCCTGCTCTACAGTCTCTTATCAGCAGGCAGTGTACTCAACTTCTGCCCTACAGTCTCTTATCAGCAGTCAGTGTATTCATCTACTGCTCAACGGTCTGTTATTAGCAGGTAGTGTATTCCTCTACCGCCCTACCCTCTCTTATCAGCAGGTAGTGCATTACTCTCCTGCTCTACAGTCTCTTATCAGCAGGCAGTGTACTCAACTTCTGCCCGACAGTCTCTTATCAGCAGGCAGTGTTCTCATCTTCTGCCTTTCAGTCTCTTATCGGCAGGTAGTGTCCTCCTCTTCTGCCCGACAGTCTCTTATCAGCAGGCAGTGTCCTCCTCTTCTGCCCGACAGTCTCTTATCAGCAGGTAGTGTACTCCTCTACTGCTCTACAGTGTCTGATCAGCAGGCAGTGTACTCCTCTTCTGCCCTACAGTCTCTGATCAGCAGGTAGTGTACTCCTCTACTGCTCTGAAGTTTCTTATCAGCAGGAAGTGTTTTCCTCTACTGCCCTACCGTCTCTTTTCAGCAGGCAGTGTACTCCTCTACTGCTCTACAGTCTCTTATCAGCAGGTAGTGTACTCCTCTACTGCCCCACAGTCTCTTATCAGCAGGTAGTGTACTCCTCTACTGCCAAACAGTCTCTTATCAGCAGGCAGTGTACTCCTCTACTGCCCTACAGTCTCTTATCAGCAGGTAGTGTATTCCTCTACTGCCCTACAGTCCCTTATCAGTAGGCAGTGTACTCCTCTACCGCTCTACAGGCTCTTATCAGCAGGTAGTGTATTCCTCTACTGCCCTACAGTCTCTTATCAGCAGGTGGTGTACTCCTCTACCGCCCTACCCTCTCTTATCAGCAGGTAGTGCATTACTCTCCTGCTCTACAGTCTCTTATCAGCAGGCAGTGTACTCAACTTCTGCCCTACAGTCTCTTATCAGCAGGTAGTGTTTTCCTCAACTGCTCTACAGTCTCTTATTAGCAGGTAGTGTATTCCTCTACTGCTCTACAGTGTCTTATCAGCAGGTAGTGTCCTCCTCTTCTGCCCGACAGTCTCTTATCAGCAGGCAGTGTTCTCATCTTCTGCCCTTCAGTCTCTTATCGGCAGGTAGTGTCCTCCTCTTCTGCCCGACAGTCTCTTATCAGCAGGCAGTGTTCTCATCTTCTGCCCTTCAGTCTCTTATTGGCAGGTAGTGTCCTCTTCTGCCCGACAGTCTCTTATCAGCAGGTAGTGTACTCCTCTACTGCTCTACAGTGTCTGATCAGCAGGCAGTGTACTCCTCTTCTGCCCTACAGTCTCTTATCAGCAGGTAGTGTACTCCTCTACTGCTCTGAAGTTTCTTATCAGCAGGAAGTGTTTTCCTCTACTGCCCTACCGTCTCTTTTCAGCAGGCAGTGTACTCCTCTACTGCTCTACAGTCTCTTATCAGCAGGTAGTGTACTCCTCTACTGCCCCACAGTCTCTTATCAGCAGGTAGTGTACTCCTCTACTGCCAAACAGTCTCTTATCAGCAGGCAGTGTACTCCTCTACTGCCCTACAGTCTCTTATCAGCAGGTAGTGTATTCCTCTACTGCCCTACAGTCCCTTATCAGTAGGCAGTGTACTCCTCTACCGCTCTACAGGCTCTTATCAGCAGGTAGTGTATTCCTCTACTGCCCTACAGTCTCTTATCAGCAGGTGGTGTACTCCTCTACCGCTCTACAGTCTCTTATCAGCAGGTAGTGTATTCCTCTACTGCCCTACAGTCCCTTATCAGTAGGCAGTGTACTCCTCTACTGCCCTACAGGCTCTTATCAGCAGGTAGGGTATTCCTCTACCGCTCTACAGGCTCTTATCAGCAGGTAGTGTATTCCTCTACCGCTCTACAGGCTCTTATCAGCAGGTAGTGTATTCCTCTACCGCTCTACAAGCTCTTATCAGCAGGTAGTGTATTCCTCTACTGCCCAACAGTCTCTTATCAGCACGGTATGTACTCGTCTATTGCTCTACAGTCTCTTATCAGCAGGTAGTGTATTCCTCTACTGCCCTACAGTCTCTTATCAGCACGTAGTGTATTCCTCTACTGCTCTACAGTCTCTTATCAGCAGGCAGTGTACTCCTATTCTGCCCTTCAGTCTCTTATAAGCAGGTAGTATATTCCTCTACTGCTCGACAGTCTCTGATAAGCAGGTAGTGTATTTCTCTTCTGCCCTACAGTCTCTTATCAGCAAGTAGTGTATTCCTCTACTGCCCTACAGTCTCTTATCAGCAGGGAGTGTATTCCTCTACTGCTCTAAAGTCTCTTTTCAGCAGGTAGTATATTCCTCAACTGCTCGACAGTCTCTGATAAGCAGGTAGTGTACTCCTCTACTGCTCTACAGTCTCTTATCAGCAGGTAGTGTATTCCTCTACTGCTCTATAGTCTATTATAAGCAGGTAGTGTATTCCTCTACCGCCCTACCATCTCTTATCAGCAGGTAGTGTATTCCTTTACTGCTCTACAGTCTCTTATAAGCTGGTAGTGTATTCCGCTACTGCCCTACAGTTTTTTATCATAAGGAAGTGTATTCCTCCACTGCTCTACAGTCTCTTATCAGCAGTCAGTGTATTCATCTACTGCTCAACGGTATGTAATTAACAGGTAGTGTATTCCTCTACCGCCCTACCCTCTCTTATCAGCAGGTAGTGCATTACTCTCCTGCTCTACAGTCTCTTATAAGCAGGTAGTGTGTTCCTTTACTGCCCTACGGTCCCTCATCAGCAGGTAGCGTACTCCTCGTCTACCCTACAGTCTCTTATCAGCAGGTAGTGTACTCCTCTACTGCTCTAAAGTCTCTTATCAGCAGGTAGTGTATTCCTCTTCTGCCCTACAGTCTCTTTTCAGCAGGTAGTGTACTCCTCTACTGATCTGTAGTCTCTTATCAGCAGGTAGTGTATTCCTATTCTGCCCTACAGTCTCTTTTCAGCAGGTAGTGTATTCCTCTACTGCTCTACAGTCTCTGATCAGCAGGGAGTGTATTCCTCTACTGCCCTACAGTCTCTTATCAGCACGTAATGTACTCGTCTATTGCTCTACAGTCTCTTATTAGCAGGCAGTGTACTCCTCTACTGCTCTACAGTCTCTTATCAGCAGGTAGTGTACTCCTCTACTGCCCTACAGTCTCTTATCAGCAGGTAGTGTACTCCTCTACTGCCCTACAGTCTCTTATCAGCATGCAGTGTACTCCTCTTCTGCCCTACAGTCTCTTATCAACAGGTAGTGTATTCCTCTACTGCCCTACAGTCTCTTATCAGCACGTAATGTGCTTGTCTATTGCTCTACAGTCTCTTATCAGCAGGTAGTGTACTCCTCTACTGCCCTACAGTCCCTTATCAGCAGGCAGTGTACTCCTCTACTGCACTACAGTCTCTAATAAGTAGGTAGTGTATTTCTCTTCTGCCCTACTGTCTCTTATCAGCAAGTAATGTACTCGTTTATTGCTCTACAGTCTCTTATCAGCAGGTAGTGTATTCCTCTACTGCCTTACAGTCCCTTATCAGCAGGCAGTGTACTCCTCTACAGCTCTACAGGCTCTTATCAGCAGGTGGTGTATTCCTCTACTGCCCTACAGTCTCTTATCAGCACGTAATGTACTCGTCTATTGCTCTACAGTATCTTATCAGCAGGAAGGGTATTCCTCTACTGCCATACAGTCCCTTATCAGTAGGAAGTGTATTCCCCTACTGCCCTGCAGTCTCTTATCAGCAGGTAGTGTATTCCTTCACTGCCCTTCACTCTCTTATCAGCAGGCAGTGTACTCCTCTTCTGCCCTACAGTCTCTTATCAGCAGGCAGTGTACTCCTCTTCTGCCCTACAGTCTCTTATTAGCAGGTAGTGTACTTCTATTCTGCCCTACAGTCTCTTTTCAGCAGGTAGTGTATTCCTCTACTGCTCTACAGTCTCTGATCAGCAGGTAGTGTATTCCTCTACTGCCCTACAGTCTCTTATCAGCACGTAATGTACTCGTCTATTGCTCTACAGTCTCTTATTAGCAGGCAGTGTACTCCTCTACTGCTCTACAGTCTCTTATCAGCAGGTAGTGTACTCCTCTACTGCCCTACAGTCTCTTATCAGCAGGTAGTGTACTCCTCTACTGCCCTACAGTCTCTTATCAGCATGCAGTGTACTCCTCTTCTGCCCTACAGTCTCTTATCAACAGGTAGTGTATTCCTCTACTGCCCTACAGTCTCTTATCAGCACGTAATGTGCTTGTCTATTGCTCTACAGTCTCTTATCAGCAGGAAGTGTACTCCTCTACTGCCCTACAGTCCCTTATCAGCAGGCAGTGTACTCCTCTACTGCACTACAGTCTCTTATAAGTAGGTAGTGTATTTCTCTTCTGCCCTACTGTCTCTTATCAGCAAGTAATGAACTCGTCTATTGCTCTACAGTCTCTTATCAGCAGGTAGTGTATTCCTCTACTGCCCTACAGTCCCTTATCAGCAGGCAGTGTACTCCTCTACAGCTCTACAGGCTCTTATCAGCAGGTAGTGTATTCCTCTACTGCCCTACAGTCTCTTATCAGCACGTAATGTACTCGTCTATTGCTCTACAGTATCTTATCAGCAGGAAGGGTATTCCTCTACTGCCATACAGTCCCTTATCAGTAGGAAGTGTATTCCCCTACTGCCCTGCAGTCTCTTATCAGCAGGTAGTGTATTCCTTCACTGCCCTACAGTCTCTTATCAGCAGGCAGTGTACTCCTCTACTGCCCTTCAGTCTGTTATCAGCACGTTGTGTTCTCCTATACTGCCCTACAGTCTCTTATCAGCAGCTTGTGTAATCTTCTACTGTCCTACAGTCTCTTATCAACAGGCAGTGTACTCCTCTACTGCTCTACAGTCACTTTTCAGCAGGTAGTGTATTCCTCAACTGCTCTAAAGTCTCTTTTCAGCAGGTAGTGTATTCCTCTTCTGCTCTACAGTCTCTTATCAGCAGGTAGTGTACTCCTCTACTGACCTACAGTCTCTTATCAGCAGGTAGTGAACTCCTCTACTGCCCTACAATCTCTTTTCAGCAGGTAGTGTATTCCTCTACTGCTCTACAGTCTCTTCAGCAGGAAGTGTTCTCCTCTACTGCCCTACAATCGCTTTTCAGCAGGTAGTGTATTCCTGTACTGCTCTACAGTATCTTTTCAGTAGGTAGTGTATTCCTCTACTGCTCTACAGTCTCTTTTCAGCAGGTTGTGTACTCCTCTACTGCCCTACAGTCTCTTATCAGCAGGTAGTGTATTCCTCTACTGCCCTACAGTCTCTGTTCAGCAGGAAGTGTATTCCTTCACTGCTCTACAGTCTCTTATCAGCAGGTAGTGTATTCCTTCACTGCCCTTCAGTCTCTTATCAGCAGGTAGTGTACTCCTCTACTGCCCTACAGTCACTTTTCAGCAGGAAGTGTTCTCCTCTACTGCCCTACAATCTCTTTTCAGCAGGTAGTGTATTACTCTTCTGCTTTGCAGTTTCTTATCAGCAGGAAGTGTATTCCTCTACTGCCCTACAGTCTCTGTTCAGCAGGAAGTGTATTCCTTCACTGCTCTACAGTCTCTTATCAGCAGGTCGTGTACTCCTCTACTGCCCTACACTCACTTATCAGCCGGTAGTGTACTTCTCTTCTGCCCTACAGTCTCTTATCAGCAGGTCGTGTACTCCTCTACTGCCCTACACTCACTTATCAGCCGGTAGTTTTCTCCTCAACTGCTCCACAGCCTCTTTTCAGCAGGCAGTTTACTCCTCTTCTGCCCTACAATCTCTTATCAGCAGGTGGTGTACTCCTCTTCTGCCCTACAGTCTCTTATCAGCAGGCAGTGTACTCCTCTTCTGCCCTACAGTCTCTTATCAGCAGGTAGTGTACTCCTCTAATGCCCTACAGTCTCTTATCAGCAGGTAGTGTACTCCTCAACTGCTCTACAGTCTCTTATCAGCAGGTAGTGTATTCCTCCACTTCCCTACAGTCTCTTATCAGCAGGTAGTGTATTCCTCTACTGTCCTACAGTCTCTTTTCAGCAGGTAGTGTATTCCTTCACTGACCTACAGTCTCTTATCAGAAGGTAGTGTACTCCTTTACTGCCCTACAGTCTCTTATCAGCAGGTAGTGTATTCCTTCACTGCCCTACAGTCTCTTAGCAGCAGGTAGTGTACTCCTCCTCTGCCCGACTGTCTCTTATCAGCAGGTAATGTATCTTCTACTGCCTTACAGCCTCTTATCAGTAGGCAGTGTTCTCCGCTTCTGCCCTACAGTCTCTTATCAGCAGGCAGTGTTTTCCTCTACTGCCCTACAGTCTCTTATCAGCAGGTAGTGTACTCCTCTACTGCCCTACAGTCTCTTATCAGCAGGTAGTGTACTCCTCTACTGCCCTACAGTCTATTTTCAGCAGGTAGTGTACTCCTCTTCTGCCCTACAGTCTCTTATCAGCAGGTAGTGTTCTCCTCAACTGCTCTACAGCCTCTTTTCAGCAGGCAGTTTACTCCTCTTCTGCCCTACAGTCTCTTATCCGCAGGTAGTGTATTCCTTCACTGCCCTTCACTCTCTTATCAGCAGGCAGTGTACTCCTCTTCTGCCCTACAGTCTCTTATCAGCAGGTAGTGTACTCCTCTTCTGCCCTACAGTCTCTTATCAGCAGGTAGTGTACTCCTCTACTGCCCTACACTCACTAATCAGCAGGTAGTGTACTCCTCTTCTGCCCTACAGTCTCTTATCAGCAGGTAGTATACTCCTCTTCTGCCCTACAGTCTCTTATCAGCAGGTAGTGTACTCCTTTACTGCCCTACACTCACTTATCAGCGGGTAGTGTACTCTTCTTCTGCCCTCCAGTCTCTTATCAGCAGGCAGTGTTCTCCTCTTCTGCCCTACAGTCTCTTATTAGCAGGTAGTGTACTTCTATTCTGCCCTACAGTCTCTTATCAGCCGGTAGTGTACTCCTCTACTGCCCTACACTCACTTATCAGCAGGTAGTTTTCTCCTCAACTGCTCCACAGCCTCTTTTCAGCAGGCAGTTTACTCCTCTTCTGCCCTACAATCTCTTCTCAGCAGGTAGTGTACTCCTCTTCTGCCCTATAGTCTCTTATCAGCAGGCAGTGTACTCCTCTTCTGCCCTACAGTCTCTTCTCAGCAGGTAGTGTACTCCTCTTCTGCCCTACAGTCTCTTATCAGCAGGTAGTATACTCCTCTACTGCCCTACACTCACTTATCAGCAGGAAGTTTTCTCCTCAACTGCTCTACAGCCTCTTTTCAGCAGGCAGTTTACTCCTCTTCTGCCCTACAGTCTCTTTTCAGCAGGTAGTGTACTCCTCAACTGCTCTACAGTCTCTTATCAGCAGGCAGTGTACTCCTCTACTGCTCTACAGCGTATTATCAGCAGGAAGTGTATTCCTCTACTGCCCCACTCTTTATTCAGCAGGTAGTGTACTCCTCTACTGCTCTACAGTCTCTTATCAGCAGGTAGTGTATTCCTCCACTTCCCTACAGTCTCTTATCAGCAGGTAGTGTATTCCTCTACTGTCCTACAGTCTCTTTTCAGCAGGTAGTGTATTCCTTCACTGACCTACAGTCTCTTATCAGAAGGTAGTGTACTCCTTTACTGCCCTACAGTCTCTTATCAGCAGGAAGTGTATTCCTCTACTGCCCTACAGTCTCTTATCAGCAGGTTCTGTATTCCTCCACTGCTCTACAGTCTCTTTTCAGCAGGCAGTGTATTTCTTCACTGCCCTACAGTCTCTTATCAGCAGGTTGTGTACTCCTCTTCTGCTCTGCAGTCTCTTATCAGCAGGTAGTGTACTCCTCTTCTGCCCTACAGTCTCTTATCAGCAGGTAGTGTACTCCTCTATTGCCCTACAGTCTATTTTCAGCAGGTAGTGTACTCCTCTACTGCCCTACAGTCTCTTATCAGCAGGTAGTGTACTCCTCTACTGCCCTACAGTCTCTTATCAGCATGCAGTGTACTCCTCTTCTGCCCTACAGTCTCTTATCAACAGGTAGTGTATTCCTCTACTGCCCTACAGTCTCTTATCAGCACGTAATGTGCTTGTCTATTGCTCTACAGTCTCTTATCAGCAGGAAGTGTACTCCTCTACTGCCCTACAGTCCCTTATCAGCAGGCAGTGTACTCCTCTACTGCACTACAGTCTCTTATAAGTAGGTAGTGTATTTCTCTTCTGCCCTACTGTCTCTTATCAGCAAGTAATGAACTCGTCTATTGCTCTACAGTCTCTTATCAGCAGGTAGTGTATTCCTCTACTGCCCTACAGTCCCTTATCAGCAGGCAGTGTACTCCTCTACAGCTCTACAGGCTCTTATCAGCAGGTAGTGTATTCCTCTACTGCCCTACAGTCTCTTATCAGCACGTAATGTACTCGTCTATTGCTCTACAGTATCTTATCAGCAGGAAGGGTATTCCTCTACTGCCATACAGTCCCTTATCAGTAGGAAGTGTATTCCCCTACTGCCCTGCAGTCTCTTATCAGCAGGTAGTGTATTCCTTCACTGCCCTACAGTCTCTTATCAGCAGGCAGTGTACTCCTCTACTGCCCTTCAGTCTGTTATCAGCACGTTGTGTTCTCCTATACTGCCCTACAGTCTCTTATCAGCAGCTTGTGTAATCTTCTACTGTCCTACAGTCTCTTATCAACAGGCAGTGTACTCCTCTACTGCTCTACAGTCACTTTTCAGCAGGTAGTGTATTCCTCAACTGCTCTAAAGTCTCTTTTCAGCAGGTAGTGTATTCCTCTTCTGCTCTACAGTCTCTTATCAGCAGGTAGTGTACTCCTCTACTGACCTACAGTCTCTTATCAGCAGGTAGTGAACTCCTCTACTGCCCTACAATCTCTTTTCAGCAGGTAGTGTATTCCTCTACTGCTCTACAGTCTCTTCAGCAGGAAGTGTTCTCCTCTACTGCCCTACAATCGCTTTTCAGCAGGTAGTGTATTCCTGTACTGCTCTACAGTATCTTTTCAGTAGGTAGTGTATTCCTCTACTGCTCTACAGTCTCTTTTCAGCAGGTTGTGTACTCCTCTACTGCCCTACAGTCTCTTATCAGCAGGTGGTGTATTCCTCTACTGCCCTACAGTCTCTGTTCAGCAGGAAGTGTATTCCTTCACTGCTCTACAGTCTCTTATCAGCAGGTCGTGTACTCCTCTACTGCCCTCCAGTCTCTTATCAGCAGGTAGTGTATTCCTTCACTGCCCTTCAGTCACTTTTCAGCAGGAAGTCTTCTCCTCTACTGCCCTACAATCTCTTTTCAGCAGGTAGTGTATTACTCTTCTGCTTTGCAGTTTCTTATCAGCAGGAAGTGTATTCCTCTACTGCCCTACAGTCTCTGTTCAGCAGGAAGTGTATTCCTTCACTGCTCTACAGTCTCTTATCAGCAGGTCGTGTACTCCTCTTCTGCCCTACAGTCTCTTATTAGCAGGTAGTGTACTTCTCTTCTGCCCTACAGTCTCTTATCAGCCGGTAGTGTACTCCTCTTCTGCCCTACACTCACTTATCAGCAGGTAGTTTTCTCCTCAACTGCTCCACAGCCTTTTTTCAGCAGGCAGTTTACTCCTCTTCTGCCCTACAATCTCTTATCAGCAGGTGGTGTACTCCTCTTCTGCCCTACAGTCTCTTATCAGCAGGCAGTGTACTCCTCTTCTGCCCTACAGTCTCTTTTCAGCAGGTAGTGTACTCCTCTTCTGCCCTACAGTCTCTTATCAGCAGGTAGTGTACTCCTCAACTGCTCTACAGTCTCTTATCAGCAGGTAGTGTATTCCTCCACTTCCCTACAGTCTCTTATCAGCAGGTAGTGTATTCCTCTACTGTCCTACAGTCTCTTTTCAGCAGGTAGTGTATTCCTTCACTGACCTACAGTCTCTTATCAGAAGGTAGTGTACTCCTTTACTGCCCTACAGTCTCTTATCAGCAGGTAGTGTATTCCTTCACTGCCCTACAGTCTCTTAGCAGCAGGTAGTGTACTCCTCCTCTGCCCGACTGTCTCTTATCAGCAGGTAATGTATCTTCTACTGCCTTACAGCCTCTTATCAGTAGGCAGTGTTCTCCGCTTCTGCCCTACAGTCTCTTATCAGCAGGCAGTGTTTTCCTCTACTGCCCTACAGTCTCTTATCAGCAGGTAGTGTACTCCTCTACTGCCCTACAGTCTCTTATCAGCAGGTAGTGTACTCCTCTACTGCCCTACAGTCTATTTTCAGCAGGTAGTGTACTCCTCTTCTGCCCTACAGTCTCTTATCAGCAGGTGGTGTTCTCCTCAACTGCTCTACAGCCTCTTTTCAGCAGGCAGTTTACTCCTCTTCTGCCCTACAGTCTCTTATCCGCAGGTAGTGTATTCCTTCACTGCCCTTCACTCTCTTATCAGCAGGCAGTGTACTCCTCTTCTGCCCTACAGTCTCTTATCAGCAGGTAGTGTACTCCTCTTCTGCCCTACAGTCTCTTATCAGCAGGTAGTGTACTCCTCTACTGCCCTACACTCACTAATCAGCAGGTAGTGTACTCCTCTTCTGCCCTACAGTCTCTTATCAGCAGGTAGTGTACTCCTCTTCTGCCCTACAGTCTCTTATCAGCAGGTAGTGTACTCCTTTACTGCCCTACACTCACTTATCAGCGGGTAGTGTACTCCTCTTCTGCCCTCCAGTCTCTTATCAGCAGGCAGTGTTCTCCTCTTCTGCCCTACAGTCTCTTATTAGCAGGTAGTGTACTTCTATTCTGCCCTACAGTCTCTTATCAGCCGGTAGTGTACTCCTCTACTGCCCTACACTCACTTATCAGCAGGTAGTTTTCTCCTCAACTGCTCCACAGCCTCTTTTCAGCAGGCAGTTTACTCCTCTTCTGCCCTACAATCTCTTCTCAGCAGGTAGTGTACTCCTCTTCTGCCCTATAGTCTCTTATCAGCAGGCAGTGTACTCCTCTTCTGCCCTACAGTCTCTTCTCAGCAGGTAGTGTACTCCTCTTCTGCCCTACAGTCTCTTATCAGCAGGTAGTATACTCCTCTACTGCCCTACACTCACTTATCAGCAGGAAGTTTTCTCCTCAACTGCTCTACAGCCTCTTTTCAGCAGGCAGTTTACTCCTCTTCTGCCCTACAGTCTCTTTTCAGCAGGTAGTGTACTCCTCAACTGCTCTACAGTCTCTTATCAGCAGGCAGTGTACTCCTCTACTGCTCTACAGCGTATTATCAGCAGGAAGTGTATTCCTCTACTGCCCCACTCTTTATTCAGCAGGTAGTGTACTCCTCTACTGCTCTACAGTCTCTTATCAGCAGGTAGTGTATTCCTCCACTTCCCTACAGTCTCTTATCAGCAGGTAGTGTATTCCTCTACTGTCCTACAGTCTCTTTTCAGCAGGTAGTGTATTCCTTCACTGACCTACAGTCTCTTATCAGAAGGTAGTGTACTCCTTTACTGACCTACAGTCTCTTATCAGCAGGAAGTGTATTCCTCTACTGCCCTACAGTCTCTTATCAGCAGGTTCTGTATTCCTCCACTGCTCTACAGTCTCTTTTCAGCAGGCAGTGTATTTCTTCACTGCCCTACAGTCTCTTATCAGCAGGTTGTGTACTCCTCTTCTGCTCTGCAGTCTCTTATCAGCAGGTAGTGTACTCCTCTTCTGCCCTACAGTCTCTTATCAGCAGGTAGTGTACTCCTCTATTGCCCTACAGTCTATTTTCAGCAGGTAGTGTATTCCACTACTGCTCTACAGTCTCTTATCAGCAGTTTGTGTACTCCTCTTCTGCCCTACAGTCTTTTATCAGCAGGCAGTGTACTCCTCAACTGCTCTACAGCCTCTTATCAGCAGGAAGTGTATTCCTCTACTGCCCCACTGTCTCTATTCAGCAGGTAGTGTATTCCTCTACTGCTCTACAGTCTCTTTTCAGCAGGTAGTGTATTCCTCTATTGTCCTACAGTCTCTTATCAGCAGGTAGTGTATTCCTCTACTACCCTAAAGTCTCTTATCAGCATGCAGTGTATTTCTTCACTGCCCTACAGTCTCTTATCAGCAGGTAGTGTATTCCTCTACTGCCCAACAGTCTCTTTTCAGCAGGTGGTGTATTCCTCTACTCTCCTACAGTCTCTTATAAGCAGGTCGTGTACTCCTCCACTTCCCTACAGTCTCTTGTCAGCAGGTAGTGTTGTCCTCAACTGCTCTACAGTCGCTTATCAGCAGGTAGTGATCTCCTCAACTGCTCTACAGTCTCTTATCAGCAGGCAGTGTACTCATCTTCTGCCCTACAAACTCTTATCAGCAGGTAGTGTACTCCTCTACTGCCCTACAGTCTCTTATAAGTGGGTAGTATATTCCTCTACTGCCCAACAGTCTCTTATCAGCAGGTAGTGTATTCCTCTACTGCCCTACAGTCTCATATCAGCAGGTAGTGCATTCCTGTACTGCCCTACGGTCTCTTGTCAGCAGGTTGTGTACTCCTCGACTGCTCTGCCGTCTCTTTTCAGCAGGTAGTGTACTCCTCCTCTGCCCTACAGTCTCTTATCAGCAGGTAGTGTACTCCTCTTCTGCCCTACAGTCTCTTATCAGCAGGTAGTGTACTCCTCTTCTGCCCTACAGTCTCTTATCAGCAGGTAGTGTATTCCTCTACTGCCCTACAGTCTCTTATCAGCAGGTAGTGTTCTCCAGTACTGCTCTACACTCTCTTATCAGCAGGTAGTGTATTCCTTCACTGCCCTACAGTCTCATAGCAGCAGGTAGTGTTCTCCACTACTGCCCTTCAGTCTCTGATCAGCAGTTGGTGTATTCCACTACTGCCCTACAGTCTCTTATCAGCAGGTAGTGTATTCCTCTACTGCCCTACAGTCTCTTATCAGCAGGTAGTGTATTCCTTCACTGCCCTACAGTCTCTTAGCAGCAGGTAGTGTACTCCTCCTCTGCCCTACTGTCTCTTATCAGCAGGTAATGTATCTTCTACTGCCTTACAGCCTCTTATCTGTAGGCAGTGTTCTCCGCTTCTGCCCTACATTCTCTGCTCAGCAGGCAGTGTTTTCCTCTACTGCTCTACAGTCTCTTATCAGCAGGTAGTGTACTCCTCTCCTGCCCTACAGTCTATTTTCAGCAGGTAGTGTACTCCCCTTCTGCCCTACAGTCTCTTATCAGCAGGTAGTGTTCTCCTCAACAGCTCTACAGCCTCTTTTCAGCTGGCAGTTTACTCCTCTTCTGCCCTACAGTCTCTTATCAGCAGGTTGTGTACTCCTCTTCTGCCCTACAGTCTCTTATCAGCAGGTAGTGTACTCCTTTACTGCCCTACTTTCACTTATCAGCGGGTAGTGTACTCCTCTTCTGCCCTACAGTCTCTTATCAGCAGGCAGTGTACTCCTCTTCTGCCCTACAGTCTCTTATCAGCAGGAAGTGTACTCCTCTTCTGCCCTACAGTCTCTTATCAGCCGGTAGTGTACTCCTCTAATGCCCTACACTCACTTATCAGCAGGTAGTTTTCTCCTCAACTGCTCCACAGCCTTTTTTCAGCAGGCAGATTACTCCTCTTCTGCCCTACAATCTCTTATCAGCAGGTAGTGTACTCCTCTTCTGCCCTACAGTCTCTTATCAGCAGGTAGTGTACTCCTCTTCTGCCCTACAGTCTCTTATCAGCAGGTTGTGTACTCCTCTTCTGCCCTACAGTCTCTTATCAGCCGGTAGTGTACTCCTCTACTGCCCTACACTCACTTATCAGCAGGTAGTTTTCTCCTCAACTGCTCTACTGCCTCTTTTCAGCAGGCAGTTTACTCCTCTTCTGCCCTACAGTCTCGTTTCAGCAGGTAGTGTACTCCTCAACTGCTCTACAGTCTCTTATCAGCAGGCAGTGTATTCCTCTACTGCCCCACTCTTTTTTCAGCAGGTAGTTTACTCCTCTACTGCTCTACAGTCTCTTATCAGCAGGTAGTGTATTCCTCTACTGTCCTACAGTCTCTTTTCAGCAGGTAGTGTATTCCTTCACTGACCTACAGTCTCTTATCAGAAGGTAGTATACTCCTTTACTGCCCTACAGTCTCTTATCAGCAGGTAGTGCATTCCTCTACTGCCCTACAGTCTCTTATCAGCAGGTTCTGTATTCCTCCACTGCTCTACAGTCTCTTTTCAGCAGGCAGTGTATTTCTTCACTGCCCTACAGTCTCTTATCAGCAGGTGGTGTACTCCTCTTCTGCTCTGCAGTCTCTTATCAGCAGGTAGTGTACTCCTCTTCTGCCCTACAGTCTCTTATCAGCAGGTAGTGTACTCCTCTATTGCCCTACAGTCTATTTTCAGCAGGTAGTGTATTCCACTACTGCTCTACAGTCTCTTATCAGCAGGCAGTGTACTCCTCTTCTGCCCTACAGTCTCTTATCAGCAGGTAGTGTATTCCTCTACTGCTCCACAGTCTCGTATCAGCAGGTAGTGTATTACTCCACTGCCCTACAGTCTCTTATCAGCAGGTAGTGTACTCCTCTATTACCCTACAGTCTATTTTCAGCAGGTAGTGTATTCCACTACTGCTCTACAGTCTCTTATCAGCAGATAGTGTATTCCTCTACTGCCCTACAGTCTCTTATCAGCAGGTAGTGTATTCCTCTACTGCTCTACAGTCTCGTATCAGCAGGTAGTGTATTCCTCCACTGCCCTACAGTCTCTTTTCAGCAGTTAGTGTACTCCTCTACTGCTTTATAGTCTCTTATCAGCAGGTAGTGTATTCCTCTACTGCTCTACAGTCTCTTATCAGCAGGTAGTGTATTCCTCTACTGCCTGACAGTCTCGTATCAGCAGGTAGTGTATTCCTCTACTGCTCTACAGTCTCTTATAAGCAGGTAGTGTATTCTTCTACTGCCCTCCTGTCTCTTATCAGCAGGTAGTGTATTACTCTACTGCTCTACAGTCTCTTATCACCAGGTAGTGTACTCCTCTTCTGCCCTTCAGTCTCTTATCAGCAGGCAGTGTACTCCTCTTCTGCCCTACAGTCTCTATTCAGCAGGTAGTGTACTCCTCTACTGCCCTACAGTCTCTTATCAGCAGGTAGTGTACTCCTCTACTGCCCGACACTCTCTTATCAGCAGGTAGTGTATTCCTTCACTGCCCTTCAGTCTCTTATCAGCAGGCAGTGTACTCCTCTTCTGCCCTACAGTCTATTTTCAGCAGGCAGTGTACTCCTCTTCTGCCCTACAGTCTCTTATCAGCAGGTAGTGTTCTCCTCAACTGCTCTACAGTCTCTTATCAGCAGGCAGTGTATTCCTCTTCTGCCCTACAGTCTCTTATCAGCAGGTAGTGTATTCCTCTACTGCCCTACAGTCTCGTATCAGCAGGTAGTGTATTCCTCCACTGCCCTACAGTCTTTTATGAGCAGGTAGTCTACTCCTCTACTGCTCTACAGTCTCTTTTCAGCAGTTAGTGTACTCCTCTACTGCTTTATAGTCTCTTATCTGCAGGTAGTGTATTCCTCTACTGCTCTACAGTCTCTTATCAGCAGGTAGTGTATTCCTCTACTGCCCGACAGTCTCTTATCAGCAGGTAGTGTATTCCTCCACTGCCCTACAGTCTCGTATCAGCAGGTAGTGTATTACTCCACTGCCCTACAGTCTCTTATCAGCAGGTAGTGTATTCCTCCACTGCCCTTCAGTCTCTTATCAGCAGGTAGTGTATTCCTCCACTGCCCTACTGTCTTTTATGAGCAGGTAGTCTACTCCTCTACTGCTCTACAGTCTCTTTTCAGCAGTTAGTGTACTCCTCTACTGCTTTATAGTCTCTTATCTGCAGGTAGTGTATTCCTCTACTGCTCTACAGTCTCTTATCAGCAGGTAGTGTATTCCTCTACTGCCCGACAGTCTCTTATCAGCAGGTAGTGTATTCCTCTACTGCCCTGCAGTCTTTTATCATCAGGTAGTGTATTCCTCTACTACTCTACAGTCTCTTATCACCAGGTAGTGTACTCCTCTTCTGCCCTTCAGTCTCGTATCTGCAGGCAGTGTACTCCTCTTCTGCCCTACAGTCTCTAATCAGCAGGTAGTGTACTCCTCTACTGCCCTACAGTCTCTTATCAGCAGGTAGTGTACTCCTCTACTGCCCGACACTCTCTTATCAGCAGGAAGTTTTCTCCTCAACTGCTCTACAGCCTCTTTTCAGCAGGCAGTTTACTCCTCTTCTGCCCTCCAATCTCGTATCAGCAGGTTGTGTACTCCTCTTCTGCCCTACAGTCTCTTATCAGCAGGCAGTGTACTCCTCTTCTGCCCTCCAGTCTCTTATCAGCAGGTAGTGTACTCCTCTTCTGCCCTACAGTCTCTTATCAGCAGGTTGTGTACTCCTCTACTGCCCTACAGTCTCTCATCAGCAGTTAGTTTTCTCCTCAACTGCTCAACAGCCTCTTTTCAGCAGGCAGTTTACTCCTCTTCTGCCCTACAGTCTCTTTTCAGCAGGTAGTGTACTCCTCTACTGCTTTACAGTCGCTTTTCAGCAGTTTGTGTTCTCCTTAACTGCTCTACAGTCTCTTATCAGCAGGAAGTGTATTCCTCTACTGCCCCACTCTCTATTCAGCAGGTAGTGTATTCCTCTACTGCCCTGCAGTCTTTTATCATCAGGTAGTGTATTCCTCTACTACTCTACAGTCTCTTATCACCAGGTAGTGTACTCCTCTTCTGCCCTTCAGTCTCTTATCAGCAGGCAGTATACTCCTCTTCTGCCCTACAGTCTCTAAACAGCAGGTAGTGTACTCCTCTACTGCCCTACAGTCTCTTATCAGCAGGTAGTGTACTCCTCTACTGCCCGACACTCTCTTATCAGCAGGAAGTTTTCTCCTCAACTGCTCTACAGCCTCTTTTCAGCAGGCAGTTTACTCCTCTTCTGCCCTACAATCTCGTATCAGCAGGTTGTGTACTCCTCTTCTGCCCTACAGTCTCTTATCAGCAGGCAGTGTACTCCTCTTCTGCCCTACAGTCTCTTATCAGCAGGTAGTGTACTCCTCTTCTGCCCTACAGTCTCTTATCAGCAGGTTGTGTACTCCTCTACTGCCCTACAGTCTCTCATCTGCAGTTCGTTTTCTCCTCAACTGCTCAACAGCCTCTTTTCAGCAGGCAGTTTACTCCTCTTCTGCCCTACAGTCTCTTTTCAGCAGGTAGTGTACTCCTCTACTGCTTTACAGTCGCTTTTCAGCAGTTTGTGTTCTCCTTAACTGCTCTACAGTCTCTTATCAGCAGGAAGTGTATTCCTCTACTGCCCCACTCTCTATTCAGCAGGTAGTGTATTCCTTCACTGCTCTTCAGTCTCTTATCAGCAGGTAGTGTATTCCTTCACTGCCCTTCAGTCTCTTATCAGCAGGCAGTGTACTCCTCTTCTGCCCGACAGTCTATTTTCAGCAGGTAGTGTACTCCTCTTCTGCCCTACAGTCTCTTATCCGCAGGTAGTGTTCTCCTCAACTGCTCTACAGTCTCTATTCAGCAGGCAGTGTACTCCTCTACTTCCCAACAGTCTATTTTCAGCAGGTAGTGTACTCCTCTTCTGCCATACAGACTCTTATCAGCAGGTAGTATATTCCTCTACTGCTCTACAGTCTCTTTTTAGCAGGTAGTGTATTCCTCTACTGCCCTACAGTCTCTTATCAGCAGGTAGTGTATTCCTTCACTGCCCTTCAGTCTCTTATCAGCAGGCAGAGTACTCCTATACTGCCCTACAGTCTATTTTCAGTAGGTAGTGTACTTCTCTACTGCCCTACACTCACTTATCAGCAGGTAGTTTTCTCCTCAACTGCTCTACAGCCTCTTTTCAGCAGGCAGTTTACTCCTCTTCTGCCCTACAATCTCGTATCAGCAGGTTGTGTACTCCTCTTCTGCCCTACAGTCTCTTATCAGCAGGCAGTGTACTCCTCTTCTGCCCTACAGTCTCTTATCAGCAGGTAGTGTTCTCCTCTTCTGCCCTACAGTCTCTTATCAGCAGGTTGTGTACTCTTCTACTGCCCTACAGTCTCTTATCAGCAGGTAGTGTTCTCCTCTTCTGCCCTACAGTCTCTTATCAGCAGGTAGTGTATTCCTCTACTGTCCTACAGTCTCTTATCATCAGGTAGTGTATTCCTTCACTGCCTTACAGTCCCTTATCAGAAGGTAGTGTACTCCTTTACTGCCCTACAGTCTCTTTTCAGCAGGTAGTGTTTTACTCTACTGCTCAACAGTCTCCTATAAGCTGGTAGTGTACTCCTCTCCTGCCCTACGGTCTCTTATCAGCAGGTAGTATACTCCTCTACTGCTCAACAGTCTCTTTTCAGCAGGTAGTGTATTCCTCTACTGCCCACAGTCTCTTATCAGCAGGTAGTGTATTCCTCTTCTGCCCTTCAGTCTCATATCAGCAGGTAGTGTTCTCCTCTACTCCCCTTCTGCCTCTTATCAGCAGGTAGTGTACTCCTCTTCTGCCCTTCAGTCTCATATCAGCAGGTAGTGTACTCCTCTACTGCCCTTCTGTCTCTTATCAGCAGGTAGTGTGTTCCTCTTCTGCCCTTCAGTCTCATATCAGCAGGTAGTGTACTCCTCTACTGCCCTACTGTCTCTTATCAGCAGGTAGTATACTCCTCTTCTGCCCGACAGGGTAGTGTACTCCTCTACTGCCCTACAGTCTCTTATCAGCAGGTAGTGTATTCCTCTTCTGCCCTTCAGTCTCATATCAGCAGGTTGTGTACTCCTCTACTGCCCTACTGTCTCTTATCAGCAGGTAGTGTACTCCTCTTCTGCCCTTCAGTCTCATATCAGCAGGTAGTGTACTCCTCTACCGCCCTACAGTCTCTTATCAGCAGGTAGTGTATTTCTCTTCTGCCCTTCAGTCTCATATCAGCAGGTAGTGTACTCCTCTACTGCCCTACTGTCTCTTATCAGCAGGTTGTGTACTCCTCTTCTGCCCTTCAGTCTCATATCAGCAGGTAGTGTACTCCTCTACTGCCCTACTGTCTCTTATCAGCAGGTAGTGTACTCCTCTTCTGCCCGACAGTCTCTTATCAGCAGGTAGTGTACTCCTCTCCTGCCCTACGGTCTCTTATCAGCAGGTAGTATACTCCTCTACTGCTCTGCAGTCTCTTTTCAGCAGGTAGTGTATTCCTCTACTGCCCTACAGTCTCTTATCAGCAGGTTGTGTACTCTTCTACTGCCCTACAGTCTCTTATCAGCAGGTAGTTTTCTCCTCAACTGCTCTACAGCCTCTTTTCAGCAGGCAGTTTACTCCTCTTCTGCCCTACAGTCTCTTTTCAGCAGGTAGTGTACTCCTCTACTGCTTTACAGTCGCTTTTCAGCAGTTTGTGTTCTCCTCAACTGCTCTACAGTCTCTTATCAGCAGGAAGTGTATTCCTCTACTGCCCCACTCTCTATTCAGCAGGTAGTGTATTCCTTCACTGCTCTACAGTCTCTTATCAGCAGGTAGTGTATTCCTCTACTTCCCTACAGTCTCTTATCAGCAGGTAGTGTATTCCTCTACTGTCCTTCAGTCTCTTATCAGCAGGTAGTGTATTCCTTCACTGCCTTACAGTCCCTTATCAGAAGGTAGTGTACTCCTTTACTGCCCTACAGTTTCTTTTCAGCAGGTAGTGTTTTACTCTACTGCTCAACAGTCTCCTATAAGCTGGTAGTGTACTCCTCTCCTGCCCTACGGTCTCTTATCAGCAGGTAGTATACTCCTCTACTGCCCTACTGTCTCTTATCAGCAGGTAGTGTACTCCTCTTCTGCCCTTCAGTCTCATATCAGCAGGTAGTGTACTCCTCTACTGCCCTTCAGTCTCTTATCAGCAGGTAGTGTATTCCTCTTCTGCCCTTCAGTCTCATATCAGCAGGTAGTGTACTCCTCTACTGCCCTACTGTCTCTTATCAGCAGGTTGTGTACCCCTCTTCTGCCCTTCAGTCTCATATCAGCAGGTAGTGTACTCCTCTACTGCCCTTCAGTCTCTTATCAGCAGGTAGTGTATTCCTCTTCTGCCCTTCAGTCTCATATCAGCAGGTAGTGTACTCCTCTACTGCCCTACTGTCTCTTATCAGCAGGTTGTGTACCCCTCTTCTGCCCTTCAGTCTCATATCAGCAGGTAGTGTACTCCTCTACTGCCCTACTGTCTCTTATCAGCAGGTAGTGTACTCCTCTCCTGCCCTACGGTCTCTTATCAGCAGGTAGTATACTCCTCTACTGCTCTGCAGTCTCTTTTCAGCAGGTAGTGTACTCCTCTACTGCCCTTCTGTCTCTTATCAGCAGGTACTTTACTCCTCTTCTGCCCGACAGTCTCTTATCAGCAGGTAGTGTACTCCTCTACTGCCCTACTGTCTCTTATCAGCAGGTTGTGTACCCCTCTTCTGCCCTTCAGTCTCATATCAGCAGGTAGTGTACTCCTCTACTGCCCTACTGTCTCTTATCAGCAGGTAGTGTACTCCTCTCCTGCCCTACGGTCTCTTATCAGCAGGTAGTATACTCCTCTACTGCTCTGCAGTCTCTTTTCAGCAGGTAGTGTACTCCTCTACTGCCCTACTGTCTCTTATCAGCAGGTAGTTTACTCCTCTTCTGCCCGACAGTCTCTTATCAGCCGGTAGTGTACTCCTCTACTGCCCTACAGTCTCTTATCAGCAGGTAGTGTATTCCTCTTCTGCCCTTCAGTCTCATATCAGCAGGTAGTGTACTCCTCTACTGCCCTACTGTCTCTTATCAGCAGGTTGTGTACTCCTCTTCTGCCCTTCAGTCTCATATCAGCAGGTAGTGTACTCCTCTACTGCCCTACTGTCTCTTATCAGCAGGTTGTGTACTCCTCTTCTGTCCTTCAGTCTCATATCAGCAGGTAGTGTACTCCTCTTCTGCCCGACAGTCTCTTATCAGCAGGTAGTGTACTCCTCTCCTGCCCTACGGTCTCTTATCAGCAGGTAGTATGCTCCTCTACTGCTCTGCTGTCTCTTTTCAGCAGGTAGTGTATTCCTCTACTGCCCTACAGTCTCTTATCAGCAGGTAGTGTATTCCTCTATTGCCCGACAGTCTCTTACCAGCAGGTAGTGTATTCCTCTACTGCTCTACAGTCTCTGATCAGCAGGTAGTGTATTCCTCTACTGCTCTACAGTCTCTGATCAGCAGGTAGTGTATTCCTCTACTGCCCTACTGTCTCTTATCAGCAGGTAGTGTATTCCTCTACTGCTCTACAGTCTCTGATCAGCAGGTAGTGTACTCCTCTTCTGCCCTACAGTCTCTTATCAGCAGGTAGTGTACTTCTCTACTGCCCTACGGTCTTTTATCAGCAGGTTGTGTATTCCTGTACTGCTCTCCAGTCTCTTATAAGCAGGTTGCGTATTCCTGTACTGCCATACGATCCCTTATCAGCAGGAAGTGTGTTTCTTTACTGCTCTACAGTCTCTTATCAGCAGGTAGTGTATTCTTCTTCTGCCCTACAGTCTCTTATCAGCAGGTAGTGTATTCCTCTACTGCTCTACAGTTTCTTCTAAGCAGGTAGTGTATTCCTCTACTGCCTTACGGTCCCATTTCAGCAGGAAGTGTGTTCCTTTACTGCCCTACAGTCTTCTATCAGCAGGTAGTGTACTCCTCTACTGCTCTACAGTCTCTTATCAACAGGTAGTGTACTCCTCTACTGCTCTACAGTCTCTTATCAGCAGGTAGTGTATTCTTCTTCTGCCCTACAGTCTCTTATCAGCAGGTAGTGTATTCCTCTACTGCTCTACAGTTTCTTCTCAGCAGGTAGTGTATTCCTCTACTGCCTTACGGTCCCATTTCAGCAGGAAGTGTGTTCCTTTACTGCCCTACAGTCTTCTATCAGCAGGTAGTGTACTCCTCTACTGCTCTACAGTCTCTTATCAGCAGGTAGTGTACTCCTCTACTGCTCTACAGTCTCTTATCAGCTGGTAGTGTATTCTTCTTCTGCCCTACAGTCTCTTATCAGCAGGTAGTGTACTCCTCTACTGCTCTACAGTCTCTTATCATTAGGTAGTGTATTCCTCTACTGCTCTACAGTTTCTTCTAAGCAGGTAGTGTATTCCTCTACTGCCTTACGGTCCCTTATCAGCAGGAAGTGTGTTCCTTTACTGCCCTACAGTCTTTTATCAGCAGGTAGTGTACTCCTCTACTGCCCTACAGTCTCTTATCAGCAGGTAGTGTACTCCTTTACTGCTCTACAGTCTCTTATCATTAGGTAGTGTACTCCTCTACTGCTCTACAGTTTCTTCTAAGCAGGTAGTGTATTCCTCTACTGCCTTACGGTCCCTTATCAGCAGGAAGTGTGTTCCTTTACTGCCCTTCAGTCTTTTATCAGCAGGTAGTGTACTCCTCTACTGCCCTACAGTCTCTTATCAGCAGGTAGTTTATTCCTCTGCTGCCCTTCAGTCTCCAATCAGCAGGTAGTGTACTCGTCTAAGACACTGTGCTGTTTTAGACGAGTACACTACCTCCTGATCAGAGATTAGGTAGGGATTCCCCTTCCTGCATCCAGTTTTTCATGACCAGGTACTGTACTTCTCTACTGCCCTCATGTTTCTTGTGAGCAAGAAGTGTACTCTTCTTCTTCCACACAGTCTCTTATGAGCAGATAGTGTACTCCTCCTCTACCCTCCAGTCTCTTATGAGCAAGTAGTGTTCCCCTCTTCTACTTACAGTCTCTCATGAGCAGTTAGTGTACTCTCCTACCACCCTACTGTCTTTTTAGAGTTCGTTTTGTACACCTCACCTTATGTGCAGTTTATGCACTCCTCCCCCTCTGTACAGTCCTTTTTCACCAGGTAGTGTCTACTTCTCCTTCCCTATAGTCTCCCTGAGTAGGTGGAGTATTTTTCTGCCTCCCTGCAATCTGTTAATATCAGGTAGTTGGCGCGTCTTTCTCCCTACTGTCTAATGAACTTCATGGCTCGCGGGGTCATTCTCTTCAACACTGTCTCCAAATTAACCTTACAATTATTATGTAATATACACATTTGATCGCTACTTGAAATTTATTCCATACCTCCTTGTGCAGACATGCTTTTCGTCTTTTTATTGTTTTCCTTCTAATACTCCTCTACCTTCCTACTCTCAGCGTCCACCGCTGCATGGTCTTTGAATCTGTATGCTTAAGTGAGTTCCAAAAGTATTTGGTCGAAGATTTAGATCTTATCGGCTGTAATTAATCCATGGTGATTCTCATGCACTAAAAATGATGTGATTGTGTTCTTGAGAGGCCAGAAAAAATGGGGGAAAAAAATCCTAGTCAACTCTCGGTAATTCATGGGGCTTGAATGAAGATTTAAGGCGGCCATTTAATTAGCATTGAAATTAGCCTTGTTCTGGTGCTGGTCCTAAAGGAGTATCAGGAGCCAACTGCCCCTTCCAGCTCCTGTAAGAGGGACAGCATTATTTTGTGGTGCATCCTGGTCTTCCACGCTGCCTGTTTTCAGCATCACAGTTTATAACCTGCTTTCTTTTCAAGCAGGACATCCTATCACCGAAATATTTACGAGCAGTTCTAAATATTTAAAGGCAGTTGTACATGTTCACATACTGATTGCCTGAATCCATAGCTGCTTCATGCTCTATGTGTGTCATGTCTGTACATGTTTATTTTATGAATGTTCACTTCAAAATTACGCTTGAAAAAAGTCTTAAATATCAGTCTTGTACACTGCTTATGGGAACTGGCTCGTTACTGGCTAATGAGCGTTGATCTATATCCAGAATAATTCCCTATTTTATGAAAATTTATTCAGTTCCGGCTTCATTAATATTCATTTGATTGTATGTGCATAATGCAAATTAAGTTCTAAGTAATGGTTACATCTGAAAAATCATGCAGATTAAAGTGTTCTCCGGGACTCTGTGTTTCTACGCGGTTTGTACTTATTTCTCATATTAATCAGTGATTTGTGTTCTCTTTTGTTCATCATATTTTACCAGGACTTATTCAATATGTTGAGCTCCATCAGGGGTTAAATTGTCTAACAGCTCGACAAATCTCCATCCACTACTTCTGATGCACTGTTCGGGCTTCCAAAGTTTCTCTTTGAGAGTTTCTGGTTGTCTGAGACTACAGCAAATGCAGTTCCTTCATTATTCATCCCTGTTATGCCTCTAAAACTTCACATGATTCTGAAAGAATTCCTCAGTATGATGCCATTCATGGCAGGTGAGGTGAGGTATTGGGTGAGGTGTTGAGTATAACCTCAGCAGAGATGTGTGCTTTATTCTAGCGCTAAACTGGGGTTACTGAGTGTACAGCGTCGTAATACAGGTGGCCTCTGGGTGCACGTGGCAGTGCTCACATACGTCCTGCTCAGTTCCGCCGAAATTTTTTGAGTAATTTTGAGTAATGCTCATCCTGACCTAAATCTGAGAGCAACGATGTTGAGGATTGATGGTGTTGTTGATGATGACGATGGAATGATCGTGGCAGTGTTGTTTGTGGTGATGATGTTGGTGGAATGATCATGCTGATGATGATGGTGTTGATGATGTTGGTGGAGATGATGGTGATGGCAAAAAGAACATGATGATGATGATGATGATGATGATGCTGAGAGTGATGATGATTGTGGAGATCTTGAAGTTGATGGAAATATCTAGATGTTGGTGATGATGATGGTGGTGGAGACTTGGTGATGTAGATGTTATGATGATGGTGATGGTTGAGATGATGGCAGTAATGTTGGTGGAGATGACGTTGGTGATGTTTATAATGATGATGGTGCAGATGTTGAAGATGATGGAAAGATCTTGATGTTGGCAATGATGGTGATGGAGGTGGAGATGGTGATAGTGATCGTGGTGGAGATTTGGAGATGTAGATGGTGGTAATGGAAAGATCACAATAAGATGGCATTACAGTACCAGCCCTCATCTGGTCACAGACCAGGTTCGAGCCTGCATAGCGTCCAAGGGGAAATTAGATCTTCATTCACTAGAAACAAAAAACCCTCCAGTCGTGGAAATCATGATGATGATGAGTCTCAGTGCTGTGTCTCTCTCTTTTATTTCAGGAGGCAGTTTCCTGCATCTCCCTCCGTTCCGAAAATCCCGGCCTGGCAGATCCCTCTGAAGCCACCCACGATCTCCAACCCCTCGTCTAGCAACCACAACAACAGCAGCAGTGACATCTCGCCGGTCAGCAACGAGTCAGCCTCCTCCTCGCCCATCAAAGAGGGGCTGAGCACCCCGGTCTCGCAGACCCACTGCCTCAACGGCGAGGTCGGCCTCGGGGTCGCACTGCCTCTCGACCTGAAGGACCAGGTGCGGATGGAAGTGCAAGGAGAGGAGGAGAGAAAAGAGGAGGAAGAGGAAGAAGAGGAAGATGACGACGTTAGCCACGTAGATGAAGAAGAGCATCTGAGCGTTCAGACAGAAGACCGTCGTGGTGGGGATGGACAAATCAATGAGCATGTGGACAAGCTGCGGCGTCCAGAGGGGGCAGCCAATGAAAGTGAAGTCGATTAGGTCACTCAAGTATCCCATTAGAACACCCCCCACATCTTAAGTCACCTCTGGCTTTTTGAAATCCACATCTGTCGATTTTTCTTTATGAGATAATTTTTATCTTCAGCCTCCAATGTAAAGGTATGAAAAATAATAATAATGAGTGAAGAAGGCACGTTGCTTTTGTAAGTATCCCGCTGAATCTGTGGCTTCCTTTGCGTTCATGTGTGCTTACCTCGTTATGGCACATTGCTGCATGGCTGGGCATATAGATAGCCAAGTAAAATTTTTTGAATTTGTAGGATTAAATGACCAAAAAACTCAATTTTTTTTGTTATCAGCCCTTCTTTTTCTTACCTCACCAATGTAAGAACCTGGTCTGGCAGTCTTCATTACCGATAACTGTACCAATATCGTGTGCACTCACCTGATGTCGTCTTTGTAGTTTCCATTGTTAAACACCCAGCTTATGTCTGCTATGTTAGGATGTCTGTCTTTCCCTCTTAATAATAACATACAATGAAATTTTGGGCATCAAAGAACTACAAATGGAGTCTGATGCATTTCAGGTCCAGAATCATGGTTTGTCACAGGCGGTGGAGCCTGTTGAATTTTGTCTGACGATGAACACTTGTGCTTGGATAAGCGCACAGGCATATGCATACACACACACACAAGCGCTCTAACTCACGCACTCATAATCCGTTGGTTTATAAAATAAGATGGTGTTTGTGGCTTGTTACTTTTATGCTTCCATGGTGACTGGAGCTCTACACCAGGATCCCTCAGGCGATATTACCTCATCAGACTGGGGCAGAACAGAAGTCCGGAGGTGTTTGGCGATTGTGAGGGTTGGCACTTTGGCGTTCTGTGACAGCAGGAAGATGAACGCTTACTTCGCCGCTCCGCGGCGTGAAGAGAAAGCGTGGCGGTAGAGAGAGCCTCGTCGCCATCCTCCCTCTGAGCCGCCGACTCGCATATGAAGTGTAATAATCAAATGATCAACAAATAACAGATGCATCAGTTCATGTGGCTTGAAATGTCAAGGAGGCTAAAATGGGAAATCTAATACCAAAAACCCGCTTATATTATATTACATGACAAACCCTCCAGTCCAAATTATATAGGCCTCCTACAGTGAAGAATCTTATCAGGCAGGGACAGTGGGGTTTTGTAATGAAACTGTAGAACAATGGCGGCTGCGGTGGCACTGCTGGTGACAGCTTGCCTGTTAATGTTAAAGGGGGCGGGGAATGGAAGACGAATGCCCTGTGATGTAAGAGCAGTAACGTATGAATACTTAACTAATGAAATTACTCATTCAGTCGGCTGAAAAAAATCCCCCTATGGGAATTACTGTGTAGTAGCTATCCAGCTGCTAAGCTTTCGACAAAATGTCTTTCTGTGCGACTCCTACTAGCGACACGTTGCTTTTATATCAAACTTCAATATTATGCCAATAATGATAGTCATAATAATAAATACCTATTCTGAAAGTTTATTCATTCATGCCTCATTTTATTTTTTTCATGGATGGTTATTAACATAAATACTTTCAGAGACATATTGTTGCGAAGAAATGGTTCAGTGCATTTCCTGTGTCACACGCCAACATGCTACTGAGACAAGGCCCTGTATGACTTGTTTGCTTGGGGTAGAATCGCATATGAGGCTTTGTGTGTGAGGTAACACACCTTTAAATCTGGTCTTTCCCCTACTGTCTGTATTTGGGTACTGTCCCATAATTCTTCACTCACTGCTGATTGAGACAATGTCAAACTCCTATTATGAAAACTAAATGTACATAATTGTAATAGATCATCTTTGATGCAGTCGACTCCACTGCTGGACTGATTTTTCATAATAAAACCTAAATTTCAATGGTGTGTACATGGACAATGATGTTTATCACTCTGAGCCATCTTGAATTTTTGTTTGTAAATTCTGTTCATGCATCTGTTTACATACATCCCGCAAAGCAACATTAAGGAAGCGCCACATGACTTTGGTTTTTAAAATATTTAATGGTCATGTGTTTATTTAGAACCAGGCTTTGCTTGTATTCATGTATAAAACCCTTTTAATGTATTGAAAGCAAGGCTCAACTCCAAAACTGAATTATGTGCCTGAAAGTCCATTTGTGATTCAGGTTTTTAATGGTGCATCTGTCACTACTCCTCTTTAAAATTTAATTGTGATCAGCACTCTTCCTGATATTTTCTATGGAGATCTCTGCTAAGAGTATTTAAATCAATAAACTTTGCTCCTAAAACAGCATTCTTAAAAAAAACCATTCCACTAAAGTAAGCAGTACGAATATTCCAGTGCATTATCAAGTTTATGAATTTAATTTGTCTGTCAAGGTCTTAATGATCGATAGCGTTGCACATATTGATGTGGTGTATAAACTTCTCAAAGGTTCGATACCGCATCCCTTTGTAATCCATTAACCTCTCCCCGGAGTTCATGCCTACCTGAGATTTATAGAAGCCCCTGTAATAAATGCACTTGTACATCATTTAGGGCCCCTCGAGACACTCACTCGCGCACGGCCCCAGAAAGCCTCTCTGCTCACA
The DNA here is from genome assembly GCA_029721435.1 of Gymnothorax reevesii. Taxonomy (NCBI): domain Eukaryota; kingdom Metazoa; phylum Chordata; class Actinopteri; order Anguilliformes; family Muraenidae; genus Gymnothorax; species Gymnothorax reevesii. Next base: position 40,993,090 of record CM056585.1, read on the forward strand.
TCTCTGCGGCCCGCCGCTTTTCTCCGTATTTTTTTGGGGGGGTGGGGGGGGCTTTTGCGCCATCTTGGCTCCACACGAGCTTCCGCGACCATCCTATAAAACAGGAAGTAGCAGCAGCTCTCACTCACTCTAATGAGGGGGTGGGGCTTATTAATGGATGAGCCTGCGTTTGAAGCGCAGTACTCCTTTGGGTTTGTTTCCTGAAAATGAGGCATTGAATCGGCCGTGTGAAATGCGTCTCTTGGTTTTTGGTTGCGATGAGCAAATTCGAGCCTGGCGGGGGCTTTTGTCTCATCCATCTGCCGGCTAAACGGCGAGCGCTCGATAGGAGAGCGTATCGACGTGCCGGGAACGCCTATTGTTCGCCGAATGTGAGCACTCAGCAGGTTACAGGCTGTGGGTCCCCCTGTCCCTAACGGATCAATGAGGGTCGCAGGGGTGTGTCTCGCCGGGGGGTGAGGGGGTCACTGACACGGTCGCCTGGAGGGTCCGGTGAGCCCTCAGCCCCGAGTGAGGGATGGAGAGTCAGAACATCACAGGGGTCTCTGCAAAATCAGAGAGTAAGATGTATGGATGTGAGTGAGGAATCTGGGGAACTATTTTTGTGTTGGGCTCACCCCATGCCCCCTTGCCTTCCCAACAAAGGGTGTTTGGGGAATATCCTGCAACACTGGAACCCGGAACTCAGATGCTGTCAGAACGTATTTTACCCTCACTGGAAGAGTGTTGCTGAAAGGGGGTGTAGGGTGATGATAACTGGCTCCATTAAGCCCATTTGTATTAGCAAATTTAGTAATGCTTTATATCTGTATTATTTCACCAAACACTGAAAATCAGTCCAAACACTTGGTGAGTCTTAAAGGACAAAGGTGAGCTGCTCTTGTTCATTTCCTGCTTGTATTGACAGAAGCTGCCGGAAGCACTGCATCTCAGCAACAGCAGTAGAAGTTTTAAGGGTTATTTGCAAAATGGTATTTCCTTCCTGAAAACAAAAAGCACAAAACCTCTGAGCAGCGGTTCCTGTTTACTTTAATTCTGCTGACGACCCGGACCCGGTGCAGAAGTCATAACTTCTTTTAGATTTAAGTGATACAGCAGGAAGAGCCTCGATGCTCTCTTGTACATGGCGCTGGTGGCTCCTGCTATGGAAAGAGCAGATTTTGTGTTGGAAGAGAGCTTGTGTATGGTGCTCTTGTCCGGAGACGTGTGTGTGCATGTCTTTGCTGGCCCTTATATAAACGCTGCTCAATGCACTGTGTGTCTCTCTGTCACTCCATGTCTTCCAGTCGCCATTTTGGATGTAAATGGATCAAATTCCTCTGACACATGGGTCACATGAGAGGGTGGGGGCAGGTTGGCGGATGTCCTGGATAAAAAAAAAAAGTGTGAAAACGACAGCATCTGGTCAATATGAGTAATAAATCTGAGGCTAGGCGTGCTACCTGGACACGGTAACACTGGTGACGGTGTTTATGAATAGGCTTGTAATGAGCCAGCAGGAGTGTAGCAAATGTGAGTGTTTGGAGAGAGAGGAATGTGTCACTGTTGCTGTATTCGGGGCCTTGCGCTCGCCTGGCGACTGCGTGCTGCTGCAGGCGCTGCAGGGGCAACAGGTGCGCCACTCGCCGGGAAATTAGACAAACGCACCTGGAGCTCTAGCGGGATGGCGGGCTGCGTCATTCCGAATGTCTCTCCCCCCCCCTTCTCTCTCCCTCCCTTTATTTCATCTCTCCCTTTCCCTTTCTCTTTTCTTGCCCATCCATCTGTGTTCTCTCACTCTCTTTTCAGGGAAGGGGTGGGCTTGAATGTGGAAAGCTTTTGTGCGTCATTAAGCAGAAAATAAAACGAACAGAGAAGGATCGTCCCCCCCCTCCCCCCCCCCCCCCCCCACCACCACCACCTTCAAATGTATGCATTATGTCATGAGCATTTCCTGGAAGCTTTTTTTAATCGACGGTAATGTGCTGTATTCAGTATTTTATAACTTCTTTCCCCATCTCTCCCTCATTTGACTCCCACTCTGTCTCTCCCTCCATCTCCCCGTTCTCACAATCATTTGCGCTCTAAAAACCTGCACGTGTGCAAAGCCGAGCCCAGAGAAGCCATGCTTTAACATCATTATATATCCAAGGCATTAAAGAAGTGGAAGTATGTGAAAATTGAAATGGACATACTCCAGTAAAGTGCGCCCTGTCCCCTGTCCTTTCCCTGATTTTCGCATCAGCTGTTCTTGGATCAGGACACAAAGGGCGTTTGGGTGGGCTTTTTGGTCTCGTGTCCGTTTGCGTTGAAGGTGTTTTGGTGGTGGGGGGGGTGACCCTGTCCTCCAAACTTGGGCTGGATTGTCACTCCGAAATACAATCCAAAATGTCCAAGCCATCAGGGGAGAAAAAAAGAAAACAACAATCCCAAAATCCCTCTCTGGGCCCTGGGCCTCCTGCTTGGAAGGGCTGCAGTTCTGGCAGAATTCCTCTGGTAACAGAAACCCGCTCATTGGGCACTTTTTCTATTCTTAGCTTTGAGAGAATCTTCCCAACCTTCCCTCTCCCATGCTGCAGATGTCACATTGCTGATGTATTCCATATTAGATTACTGAGTTTTAAGTGGAGGGGGGGCTGGGCTGTGCTGCTATCAACAGCCATAATGTGGAAGATTAGCGTCAGATGCATCACACCTGTTACTGTACTCCGTGTTGTGAAGGACACAGCTGTGACACCAAAAAGGGTATTTCTAAAAGGACCCTGGTCCTTATTTAGCCTAGCATGTACTCCCAAGGCTGAGTTTATGAGAATCATTAGGTGATGACACTTGCAAAACACACACATCTAAGAAAAACAAGCACTATGTTTAATTTCATTTTAAGCTCTGGGGCCATGTACCACAAAGCAGGATTGTGCATTAGTCAGATAACTTCACTGATTAAAATCTGAAACCGTTCTGTGTACGTCAGTATCTGTTCCAGATTTGTTGGGGCTTTGAGTTTAGCCTGGATTATGAAACGGGGTGAATGGAGATATTTCTCCTCTCCAGGCTGGGACGAACTGTATGAAGAATGCACGCTTCAGTACAGAATATCTGGTCACATAGTTTCATCTGAAACGGGCTCATAAATAACATTTGGGAAATTCTCGTAAAATGCTCTCTCTTTACCTTCAGGTTTGACTCGTTTAGTCACATTGTTCTACATTCAAACTGTACATATATTAGCTGGTGTTCATAGACATATTTTCATCATGCAAACCAAGATGAAATGGGGTTTGAAATGTTAGCTTGTGTGGGATGACGCATTTTTGTGTAGTTTTCTTGTACAACCCAAATTCTGAAATAGTTGGTAGGAAGTGTAAATTGTGAATAAAATCAAAATGCAATTTCAGATCACATGAGCTAATATGTTCTTTACAGTAGAACATGGATAACATTTCAAATGTTGAAACCTAGACATTTTACATTTTTATCCACCAAATGAACTTATTTCAAATTTTCTGGCTGCAACAGGTCTCAAAAATGTTGGGACAAAGGCAGAAAAGGGCTGAAAAAGCTATTTATATATAAGAGAATTAGCTGTAAGAATATTTAGCAAGTAATTAAGTTAACTGGCATCAGGTATATAACATGATTGGCTATAAAAGGCATGTCTTACAGAGCCTGAGTCTCTCAGTAGTAAAGATGCCCAGAGGCTCTCCAACCTGTGAATGCTAGCGTAAAAAAAATTTGTAATACTTTATAAACAATGTTCCTCAACTTCAAATTGCAAAGGCTTCGAAGGTCTCATCAGAGACTGTGCATAACATCCTCAAAAGATTCAGAGAACCTGGAAAAATCTCTGTGCATAAGGGACAAGGCCGAAGACCTTTACTGGATGCCCATGATCTTCGAGCCCTCAGACGCCACTGCATCACTCACCGGCATGTTTCTGTCATTGACATTACTAAATGGGCCCAGGAATACTTCAAGGAACCACTGTCTATAAACATAGTCTAGCGTGCCATTTACAGATGCCGCCTAAAACTCTATCATGCAAAAAGGAAGCCGTTGTTCAGCATGATCCAAAAGCAACGCGGTGTTCTGTGGGCCGTGGCTCATTTGAAATGAACTTTAGCAAAGTGTCCTGTGGTCATACAAATCCAAATTTCACATTCTTGTTCGACATCATGGGCGTCATGTCCTCAGAGCTAAAGAGAAGAAAGACCACCCCTCCTGTTATCAGCGTTCAGTTCAAAAGCCAGCATGTCTGATGGTATGAGGATGCATTAGTGCATATGGTGTGTGGGACACTTGCATGTTTTTAAAAGCATCATGAATGCTGAAAGGTATATAAAGGTTTTAGAGCAACATATGTTCCCCTCCAAACGACATCTATTCCAGGGAAGGCCTTGTGTATTTCAGGACAATGCAAAACCACATACTGCAGCTATTGCAACAGCATGGCTTCATAGTAGAAGAGTTTGTGTGCTGAAGTGGCCTACCTGCAGTCCTGATCTTTCACTGATTGAGAACATTTGGCGCATAATTAAATGAATAGTCTGTCAAAGGAGACCCAAAACTCTCCTGCAGCTGGAAGCCTGTAATAAACAAGAGTGGGATCAAATTCCAATGCTTAAACTCAAGAAACTTGTCTCCTCAATGCCCAGACGCCTCTACTATGTGTTATAAAGAAGAGGGGATGCTACACCATGGTAAACAGGCCCCTGTCCCAATTTTTTTGAGACCTGTAGCAGCCATCAAATTTGAAATGAGCTCATTTTGTGAATAAAATTGTAAAATCTCTCAGTTTCAACATTTGCTATGTTATCTCTGTTCTATTGTGAATAAAATACTGGCTGTTGTGATTTGAAAGTCATCACATTTTGATTTTATTCACAATTTACACATTGTCTCAACTATTTCGGAATTGGGGTTGTATGTTGTATGTGAATGCTCCCTGGGGTTATATTTCCTGGATGGTTGCGAACACTGGGTTGCGTTAGCAGCTGCTGCGCTCCTGGCTGCACTGCTGCTACCTACATCAGAACACTTATACACTTACTTTTCTCTTCCCTGAAAATGCAGTTGTTTTCTGACTACAGTGTCTCAGTAGAAGTTGAGGCATGAGTCACAGACTGAGCGAGACGACTGTTAATCGCTGAATTTGACATGTCTCATTACCATGCCATTAATCCTTCAATCAAAAATAGCACTGTTGTATTTTGCATTGCAGTTATAAGGTGTTTTTCTCTTGTCTGTGAAATTAACAGAATTCAGTATTAGCACCTGCAACGGAGCAGCTGTGCTGTCTGCCGTCCCCAAACAGTGGTCCGAACCTCAGCTGCCAGAAAGGACAGATTTTATGGCCCCATCATGCAGTCAATTTGTGTTGTTGCATTGTGTTCCTACCTCGACGGCACAGCCACAGAGAACATTGTTCTATTCCTGCGCATTGTCAAAATATCTGCCAGTCTTTTTTTTTCTGCAGCAAAACGATCCAACCACCCCCCCCTCCCCCCCCCCCACCCCCCCTTCCACCCCCTACTCATGTCAAATTAACCAAATTTACAGCTCAGCACTTAAGAAGTTTATTGGTTGCCAGGAAAGCGAGGGTTGCCAATGTGGAGTTTGAGTGTAGCTCTGGCTCCCTGCGGCTCCTCCAGTTCCCCCATTTTGGGCCTGGTTATCAGGCCATGGAGCCATTTCCCTCCCACTCCACCTGCACTTCCTCTGCTCAGGAGAGACCACTGCTTGGATTTTAAGCAAACTGCTTGAAATCTAATGGTTCCCTGGCCAAGGGCCAGAGCAGATTAATAATTTCTTGTTGCAACTCGCCAGTTTTTATTTGTTCTTTATGTGCAAGGCCCTTGAAAGGGAGAGGATGACTAATTCATGACACAAGACTTTGAATCAACTGCAAGGTTTGATATTTCTGCGTAAATTTAATTTGTAGTAAACTTGACAGGGACTTCACCTTCCGCACATTGCGAGGGTCTTTCATATGACCTTTAGTAATGTTACAGATATTACACAACTTTTTTCTGGTGATGTCACTCGCCATTTCTTCGCTTATTTGTCTCCCATTTTTGGTCCAATTTTGCAGCTCAATTTTTTGTGAAGAAGACCACAGTCACACTGGTTCTGTGTAGTAGAATAACAGAATTGTCCAGGTAAAGTAGTTAAAACATCTATGGCACCAAAAAGCAAAAAAACTAAAAATATTTTTTTTAAAAATGTAAGAAAATATTCATTAAAAATGGGAATTTTCTAAAAATATTATTATTCAGCATTTTATATTTGCATTGCTTGTATAACTGCATGTATGTATATATCAGCTGGAATACAAATCTAATAATTTTACATCTTGAAAAATAGTTTTTTTTCCATTTATGGTGAGAATATATAATTCAAAGATAACATTTTGATAAGGAAGAATAAAAAATGCTGGCATCTTATACTGTAATATGCGGAAAGTAGACTGGAAAATTGTTAATGGTTTTTTCCACTTCCAGATGGATTGGAAATGATTCTCTGAAAAACTCTCAAAAGAAAAAACATGAAATGTGCTTGAACATAATCATGAAAAAATATATTTTCCAGAAATACAGAAAAAGTATGTGGGGGGATGAAAAAATAAAAACTGAAAAAAAAAGCTATTTATTATTTTCCAATTACCACTTTTTTGCCCTCAGATATTTACAATCTTAATTCAAGAGCTGGTGAAATAAAATAAAATTCAGGTGAAGATATTTTAGATGAAAAATTAATTCCTCTGGGAGAAAGAGAACAGATGGCGAGTTTCGTGTAAAAAAAAAATAAAGACAGAGAATAAAAAAAATCTTGTTTTTAATACTATTTGAATTAAATTATATGACTTAGTGATACCATTGCGTCAAAAAATGAAATGGCATAAATGCATTCAGCTGTGCAACTCATCATGGAGTGAGACAGTTCCATAATCTTTATTCTGTACCCCACTGCAAAACCACAAATACGATTGTCATGCTTAAAGTGCAGACTTTTAGCTTTAATTTTAGGGGGGGGGGGTTTTCATGATTGCAATAACTACAGGAATTTGCCCTTACAACCACTTAAATGAAAACCCCCTCTAATTTTAGTGGTGATAAGAATATATTCATAAAGTAAATGGCGGTTGATAAATGAAATTGTAGTTTTCGATACTGCTAATCCTTTGCAGTCAGTCATTGTCTGTAGGCCACAGACATCACCAGACTCTGCTGGTCCCTGATGATGCCGCGACTCACATTGACAGCAGTGTCCTCAGTTTTGCCTTCAGAGAATTAAACTCCTGCTCAGGCTGTAGACATGGCCACTATAAAAAATATCAACATATTAGCCCTGAAGAAGTCTTGCTTTTGCAGGTTGCTTTGGGTTATTGTCCATCTGCGAAGTGAAGCAACATTCAATGAGTTTTGAAGCATTTCGCTGAATTCTAGCAGATAAAATATGCCTGCTTAACTCAGGAGTCCTCCTGCTGCTTTTGTCAACAGTCATATCAATTAATACATGGGACCCATTCCACTGGCTGCAATGCATCCCCACACATGACCAGACCTAACAGATGAGATGATATGCACCAGATCATGGGCAGCTTCTCATTTTTCTGGTCCAGGTTCGTCTTTGTCTCATCTGTCATCAGGATGTTGCGCCAGTACTGCGATGGCTTTCTTGGTTTTCTGTCTTTTTTTTCTTCTTTTTTTTGCAAACATCCTGTTTCTGAGGCTCACCAATGATTTACATTCTCTTGTGAACTGTTTGCATTTACTCTGGTGAATTCATCTTGTATTTTTATTTGGGTATGAATACACCTACCTCTTGGAGGATGGTCATGATCTGGCAATCTGCTGTGAAGGGGTTTTTCTCCACCAGGTAGTCTGTAGTCATCTGTAGTCTTTAGGACTTTTTGTGTTCCAAAGCTCGCTCTTTTTAACAATGTACCGGTTAGTTTATTTTCATAACATGAGTGGCGAGAACAGGCCATTCAGCCCAACTAGGCTCGTCAGTTTTTTTTATTACTATAGTGAAACGAGTACTTCAAATACTCAATGATGTAACCCATCCTCATAACTGGTTTTAACTTTTCAGCCTAATGATAGCTTACTGCACTGGCAGTGATAGCTCAGTGGACTTCAGACTGCAAATGCTGTACATAAATAATAAGAGAATAACGCATAGCTGGTCGCAGAACAGCTGTGCAGACACGTCCATTTACTTTTGATTCCTTAAAAAAGAGGGGGGCGGGAGTTGGCTGCCATCTCCTTTTCAGCATGTAATACGCATCTTCACTTGGATTCAGATACAGTGACCAACTTGGCCAACAGAACGATAATAACAAAAAATATATCTCTGTCCAGTGAATGATGGTGCTCACTGTTAGGATATAAACTGCTCAAACAAATAAAGGGAACACTGAAACAACACAATATAACTTCAAGTGTTTCCTTTATAATTTTGAGCAGTATAGTTTTGCCTTACAAAGGGAGGGTATTAAGTAATTGGTGGGCCACTGTATGTTTACACAGTTATAGTTCCTCCAACACTTGGCTCGTTATTGATATTTTTTGAGCCCCACAACAATCATGGCCCTCCATCCCTGATGAAGCCCAGGCACTGTATTTCCAAACGTATTATTTTCTTAAATATAAAGAGTTTCAGATCCCTGCACAAAAACCCCAAATACAGCCACAGGAAGCATTTGTTTTTAGCATTTATACAGATGGCCAGAATGGCAGCACTGTGCATTAGTTGACATGAAACACTGCTTCCAATAAGGTCTTGTTAATGTTAAATTGGCTGAATGTGTGTCCAGTTCCTTTTCTCCTTTGGGGTCTTTGATCTTAATTTTTCATTCAGGCAACAGCTGCTCCCAATACCGGAGTGGCCTCCTCGCAAATTCTTTTAACCACTCTCTGCCACTTAGGGTCTCCTAAAATAAACCAGACATATGAAAACCTAATGGCAATAACATGAGAATAAAATACGACACACAAATCATGCAGCAAAATACTCAAGATTACGAAGAAACAACTGAAAATGATACAGATGATCATTTACACTGAACAATTTCTGACCAGATGATCATTTACACTGAACAATTTCTGACCAAGTGATTTATTTATAAATGGGTTCAGTTATCTGAGATTATGAATATTTTATCTGCAGGAATTGTGTCGTTCCAGGGGGTCCACGGGCTTGTTCTGGAGCTCAGAGACATACCTCTGGGTATGCAGCCGAGAAAGGGTTCACAAATTTTTATTTGTCGTAACAAAAGAATACTGTGTCTTCGTTTGAGCTTTGAGTGACGTTACTCAAGGTGCTATTTTTCATCAATGCCCCTGTAGTGTAGGTTTCGGGATGTTTGAATTCATGTCACAACCCACACAAATTCCTGACACAAACCTCAGCCCTAACCCCACAGGGGACCGCAAATACCTAGATTCCTTGTCTTGAGCGGATATATCGCTCACTTTGTTCCTTACAGGTCCGCAGGTTTCTGTTTGTGTGTTTTGACCTGCTCATGTACTGAAGCAGCAGCGGCTGCGTGGAGCTGATCCCGCGGCTGACACCGTGAAGCACATCCACACATCCTGATCCTGCGCTGTTTCCAGGCCTAAAGCTTGTCACTGAGGGCTCTCTCTGTCTGTGACGATAATCAAAGCTGCCATTAATGAGGGCTTTGAGTGTCTCCACCCTCATCCTCCACACAGCCGCCTGGAGACTGTGCTGCGAGCCTGTTGGCATGAGAATGCAAGGGTACGGGAGTGTGTTTGCGTGCGTGTGCATGCATGGGTGCGTGAGGAAACAAGCTCGAACAAGTGTGCATTTGTGTATAAATTTGCATGTGTATGTAATTATGCGTGTGTGTTTTAGTGCGTATCTGTGTTAGTGTGCCTGTAAGTGTGTAAGAGCACATGTATGTAAATGTGCCCCCTACATGTAAGTGCACATGTGCATGTGTGTATGCAAGTGCGCCTTTATGTGGGATTGTAAATATGCATGTGCAAGCGCGCATGTACTTTTATATGTGTGTAAATCTTCATGTGTGTTTTAGTATGCGTGTGTAGGTGTGTGTGCGTCTTCTCTCTGATTGCACCCTAAACCTCAGCTACAGTCAACTACTTGCACACAATCCAGTGAACAACATTTGATTAACCAGATAAATTCAATTTGATAAACCGTTATACCCCTTTGCAGTATAAAATCAGAAAGACTCCACCTGACCTCAGAGTAAATGAAAACTCCAACATGACTATCAACAAATTGTGAAAACCCAGACAGCTCGGTAGTGGAGATGTACAAAAGTTCAAAATTAAAACAAGCCACTGGCCTAAATTCTTTTTCGGCAGTACAATTTTATTTTATTGAGTGAAAACCCTTGCATCAGTCATGCAGTAAAAACAAAATAAAGCACAAATTGCTAACAGCACTAAATTCAAGTGGAAAAATATTCAGTAATTAATAACACAGGTGTAGAGGGAAAAGATTCAAGTATTGAAAACCAATTCCTTTAAATTCCTTTTTTTCTTTAATCATATAAAATGTCAGTTATCTCCATGTACAGTGTGTTTGTGAATCTCGCCTTTTTCCCCCAACAGAAAGAAGAAAATACACATTAATATTCAACATAAGCTAGAGATGGCTTATAGTCCTAGTGTGCAATATACATTACAAAGGCTAAACATTTTTTTTTCCTTTGCTACGATGTAATAATCTTTTTTATTTCACTCTACAGAGAACAGACATTTAATCCAGTTTCATTTTTTCTTCTCTTTGTTGGCTAATTAAAACGGTAAAATGATCTGTTGTTTCAGCAGCAGGGTTTGGAGGTTGTTTCCGTCTGGTTTTTGTTTAATATAATTTTCATGTTTATTGTTTTTTTTTCACGATTATATACAGGATGCCAGCTGGCAGACAGATGGTGATGCTTTTACCCGTTTTTTTTTTTTTTCTTGAAGACATGATGTGGGAAAGGCAGAGGTTGGTGGTTGTGAAGAAGCGCGAAGACGGCGCACTGACCACTGCACATCTGAAGTGCACAGAGAACATCCAAACTCTAAACAGCACATACTGTTGTTTCCGCGTCTGCGAAGAGCAGAAGGTTTCCCTCTGTCTCTCAGGGGATAGACGAGCGAGAGACAGACAGCACAAACATATTCGAAATACAACTCATCCTCAAGAATAAACAGACATGACCAAGCGGAATAAAGAAATGAAGTTGAATACGCTGGAAGGGCCTTGTATCTTTTGCACATCTCTGACAGAAGCTCACTGTGGCCTGTCATCTCACCCCCTCAGAAGACAGTGCTACACCAGAGAGCCCCAGGGGAGAGGGGCACTTTAAAAACTGCCCCAAGCAGCGACCCCGCCCCTTATCAGAGACCTCACCCCCAAACCTGAGGCCCCACCCCCAATCTGAGACGCTTTGCTCTCTCCGACCCGTAAAGCCGAGGAGGGAGGGTCATATAGCGAGGACTCTGCGCTGGTGTTACTGAGGCGACGTGGTCACTCATACAATGTGCCCCACAGTGCAGAAACCACCTCGTCCCCCCACACCCGTATGTACAATGCACCATCACACTCCACCGGTCTAAAACACTAATTTGCACATTGGTATTGTTATAATAATTATATTTTCTTTATTTTTCACTTTTTACAAATCCCGCTATTTTACACACATAAAATGGATTCAAGTGCACAATATGCCTCCCAGCCAAATTGCTATTCCAACATTTCTTGGATAAAAAACGTGAAGCATCGCCTTGAGTCTGAGACTGCAGAAATACAGGGGCATGCCCAAAACACACCAAACGTCAACGAAAAAACCCAATTAAATAAAATAAACAGCACAAAAACAATGACAAACAAATGCAAAATAAAATTAAATTAAACTATAAACATCCATTAATAAACCTAATCAGTGTGTTCTGTATTACTCCTTAAAATCCTTAAAAATGGATTCTCTAAATGCAAAAATTCAAGTTACAGCCAACATCCCCCAATTGCTTTCAGTGCTAAAATATGTCCAGAGCCCTACATGATTTTTCCATCTATTTCTAAATCTATTAGGAAGAAACGGGGGTAAAGTAACGCACACAAGCACACTATGATGAGAGTATTTTTAAATGTCAATTTTTTCTTTTCTTTTTTCTCCTTTTTTATTATTTTCCTGTAACTGGAAGATTTTCATCAAAGAGCTTTTTGTTCATTTATAGTTTTTTTTTACAGAAAAAATACTGTACATCTTTTTTCTGGAAACAATATTTTGAAGATCATCATCTAAGCATTTAATTACTAATGTCATATTTTTTCGAGCCACGTTCAAGAAATAATTTCAATAAAACATTTTCGGCTCCTGGATTTTATACAGAGTGAAGCAAGAGACAGGCTCAGCTACAAAACTTGTTTTTAATTTAGAACTATCTGAATATTTCATTATTTTCATTTTCTATAAAGATTTGATTTAAATCACAGTCAATAATAGTGTTTCTCAAGAGGCTACCATAGGTATACCTGGTAGGCCTATTTCATATTCGTCCAATTATAGAAACAAATAATAGCAAACCTCCTTTTTAAATAAAACACAGAAGAACAGTTCTTTGCCACACTAAACAATTATTTTGTGCATCAAAGCATGAACTGAAGTTTCCCTGTTCAAAGATAAATGCAGATTTTTTTATAAAGTAAAAATGAAGCTAAAAAAAGTGCAAAACACCCTAAAATTCTCATTGCAAAGGTCACATAAATATTAAATAAAACCATTACAACTGAAACTCAACCACTGTCTAGGCTGAGGAAGAACATCGGATACATCGTCTTCTTTCTGTACATCCCACCTTTTCCATGAGACCATAGTGACTCCACCTTTTGATGGTTCAGTCCATTCTAACCATCGGGAGACCATCACATGATGGCGTCTCTCTGAAAACTCACTTTCCACCTCCTTCTGCCTCCTCCGTTTGTTTTCTATTGGTTCATGCTACACAAAACACAACAAATCTATCCTCCCCTGTCACTTCTTCGTGCTCTCTCGACATTCAGAGCAGGAAACGCATGTTTGCTGGAGGATTAAAGTCCACACGTGCGTCCGGAAGACCCAGGAGAGAGCAGCTCCTGGTCAGTAGCACCATCGACCGTTCTTGCTCAAAAGCCAGTCCACGAGCAGGAGATCTGGTCCCCTGCATCAAATCTTCATTTCCCCAGTCAGTTAACTGGCCTTTTAAATGGACACTCAAGCAGTGAGAAACTTGGAAACAAACAAGACATAAACAAAACAGGAAAACAACAACAAACAAACAAAAAAAGAACCCCACCTTCAAACCGACCATCCCTGCGCCAAAGGAAAATGATGCGACAACTTCTGAATAATTCAAAATAACCAAAACAAACAAACATTTTAAATATATGTTCTCAACATATTTAAATATATAAATGTTCATCCACATAAAAGTGCACTAATCATACACGGAATCCTACAAAGTAAACAAACAGTGGGTATCCTTAGACGGAAATGAAAACAGTAAAAGTGAGCAAGCCACGCTGATTCGGGGATTTAGAGTTATTTCGGAGAGCTCCGCGCATTACAGGGGTCTACACCCCTTCAGTTAGCCAGTACAGAGAAACAACGACAAGTCACTGAATTCGGAGTTGACAGGTGTGTCAGCCGCCAGTGTGGAATGGAACATAAGATGCTACTATCCAACATTATTTCTGAATGAGGAATTCTGGATTTCATTTCATCACTGAAGTCAAACAAAAAAATGATAACACGAACAAGGAGCAAGGCAAAGCTAAGAAGCAGACCTCCCATTTCATTAATAATAATAATAATAATAATAATAATAGTAAAAATATTAATAATATTAATAATGCTGCATTGTGTTTTTCATTGAAATCAGATATTCTAATACAACCTAATAAATCTCCCTTGGTATATTTGTACAGTAAGTTCTTAGTTTAGCAACTATTCAGGGATCAGCAGTTCAGCACTTACTTTGTCTGAACTGATGAGGATATCCTTTTTATATCAACATCCACACACCAAGTTCATAGCTATATATATCATCTTTTTTTTCTTTAAGGTGTTTTTTTCCACACGAAGAAAGTGACAAACAAAAAAGAAGTCAAACATGCACGCACACGAAGGACTGATGTAGGAAAAGGTTTTACGTTCCCGCTCTGCGCAAAAGAGGGCTTCCACTGCGTCTATTTTCTGTCCGCTCATTCGTTATGCATAATTCAGTGAATAATGTTGGTCATCTTGTAAACATTGTAATAAATCATATCGGCCCATCCATATTTTGCATGTTTTTGTTGTCTAGTCGTAACATGTCCGATCACATGTTAAATGAGGCCACTTTAGTTTCATGTTTGTTCATAGCGTGTGGAACGGGGGAGTTCTCTCCGGGTTCCGCACATGAGCTACGGCTCATGGGTCGGCCACACGGTTTTCCAGTTGGGAAGCATCAGCATGGTTTGAGGAAGCGTCAAAGCTCTCGCCGTTGTCCTTGTCACCGTCCGGGCCCTCAGGCTCCGGCATGGAGTCGTCGTACGAGTCTGTGTTCAGGTCTTCTTCTCCTTCGTCCTCCTCTTCTTCCTCGTCTTCGGCGTTCAGCTCCTCCTCCGGGGAGAGGTCGTCCTCGGCGTCCCCGGACGTGGCGGTGGTGTCATCCCCGCCACAGGGTGGAGCGAGCGGGCCGGAGTTGGGCCCGTCTCTGGTCAGGTCCCCTGGGTGCATCTTCTTGCTGAGGTCCAGCGAGTCGTTGAGACCCAGGCCGCTGGCGTTCTTAAGGAAGAAGAGCGAGCTGCTCGTGTCGGCACTCAGGTTGAGTGACCCATCCAAACTGATGGATGAAGCTGGGTGCGGCTCGTAAACCGGAGCTCCCTGACTCATTGGGAGGAACATGGCGGTGCTGCAGTTAGCAGAGACCCCCGGGGGAGCCTGGAGCCCCACGGACGCTGCGGAGGACACGGTTGGCGCCCCGCCCATGAGATGGGTGTCCTGATTGGGCGAGAGGGCAGGCAGCTCGCCACGCTCCTGCTTCTCATGCTTGCGCTTGTGAGAGTCCATCTGGGACATGCCCACCACCGTGTGCTTGCAGTCCGGGTACGTGCAGTGGAAGTGTGAGCACTTCAGCTTGTACTTGCAGTCGGTAACTTCACAGTCGGCGCTGGAGCTGAACTGGCAGAATCCGGCGGCGCTGATGACGTCCTGCTTGCCGTGGTGCTTGCGGTGGGCCGTCACCTTGGTGCTGTCGGTGCAGCGGAATCCGCAGCGCAGGCAGTGGAAGTGGGTGGAGTTCCCTGAAAACTGGCAGTCGGCGAAGTTGCAACTGAGCGAGGACTTGAAGCGCTTGAAGTCGTCCAGCACGAGGTTGTCGACGCGGTCGTGGTGCTGCGCGTGCTTGTACATATGCGTGCGGCCGCAGAACTTGTAGCCGCAGTTCTCACGCGTGCAGTGGTAGTGCGTTACCTTCAGCGAGAACTGGCAGCCGGCGTCCTTGCAGTCCTCGTACAGGTCGTAGCGGCGGAAGCCCTCCAGCATCATGCCCTCGTCCAGCATCTTGCGCGATGAGGCCGTCTTGCGCCGCTTGCCAAAGGGTGACATGTCCTCGATGATCCAAAAACGCTTCTTAGCTCCAGCCGCCGTGGGGATGGAGATTGTGTTTCCTAAAGGGAGGATAAATGCATCAGCGTCAACCTTCAGACAACCATCAAGGCCTCAACTAACAACAACAAAAAACAGTTAAATCCTGATACC
The DNA here is from genome assembly GCA_029721435.1 of Gymnothorax reevesii. Classification (NCBI taxonomy): domain Eukaryota; kingdom Metazoa; phylum Chordata; class Actinopteri; order Anguilliformes; family Muraenidae; genus Gymnothorax; species Gymnothorax reevesii. The sequence goes on from CM056585.1 coordinate 41,008,832, forward strand.
CCATTAACAAGAATAATAATAATCGATCAGTTATGGGGACTTATATTTAAGTAAACATTTCTCCAAGATATTCCCTGTCTAAACTAAGAATTATTATCAAAATAATTCTATTAGAAATTACAACCAAAAACACGGTGTTTCTGTAGCATTGCATCAGTGGTTGCCATGGCAACGGATGTTTTAATGAATACATATATACTTAGAGAAACACAGTTATTGAGATAACTAAACAGTGTTTGGGTATAATTTCAGCTGTAATGTGAAGGAAAAAAACATTCCTAATGTCACTACAAAGCTTTTTTTCCAGGTTTCTATGTTCTAGTATTAATTTGACCCCCGTAAATCAATTTTGGCAGGAAACACCTAATTAAATATGCATATTTTGATTTACTCATATTCAGAGGTACAGATTGCAGAAAGAGCTCTGTACAGACATAGATCATCAGAAAATGAAGGAAACTGCCAAATATGAAGTTAATTGGATGTCCAGTTGCTGAGAAATCTGTATTTTCTTGTTGAAAATCTACATTTTATGGAAAAAGGTGATTTTAGTTCGGCAGTAATTATGTGATCGAAGTTTGACTAATGTTCTCTGGAGGAATACATTCAGTATTCAGTTTTTAGTGGTTTTTAGGATTTTTTTTTACCTCCTTAGCAGGCACCAGCCTCATAACTCCCTCTTCTTCTGTGTTTCTTCCTTAGTTTTACGTGCTTGCTGAGCGTCTATTCCTTTCTTTTTTTCAAGTTCTAGTGTGCACTTTTCACTCTGATTCACAAGTTTTCTGTCCATTTCATGATAGCCTTTCATTGAGTGAGTGTGCCCCTGCCTTTATGCCAAGTTTCATAAGAATGAAGGCAATGCCTCGTTGGCCATTGAACGTTACCACACTCATAGCTGTTCCAGCCTTGAAGACGGTGTTCACGATGAATGTTTCCTTCGGAACACAACTCCATGTTACGGTCCATTTGAAAAACCACTTCATGTTCTTACCTCAAAACTAAAATTTTGAACCAAAATTGGCATTTTGCTTAGCTATAGGTCCCCTTAAGCATAGCAATGTAATTTTTTTCTTCAGTTTCAATCTTTTCAGAAAATATTATATTGTACTGAGGCACTGATTGCTTGAAAAATCTTAAAATAAGTCAACTTAGCCTTGCTTGGTTATTTAGCAAAAAAAATAATGAAAAATTAAAAATAGAACTTTTCGCCAGTACTCCAGATAAAATACTACTCATTGTTCTAACTTCACGCCAACACACCAGACAAAATACTACTTATTGTTATTACCAATGAATGTAAACAACAGAAATCCCCTTAGATCAATCGTGTATTTTATTTGGAAACCAGGAACCATTATGGCTCGAAGTGCCACGCTGCTCAGGGGCTGCTGGTAGAGGACAGGTGAATGATTCACACTCCCGGTCACTGGCTGAAAATGGCTCAAGCGCATGCCAGCACTGAATAATGAACGGCATTAATGGAGGTGATTTTACGATGAAGGGAAAGTGAGCCATTTAATGGCGGCCGACGGCGGCCCCAGCCTGAGCCGCCCAGTTCAGGAGGCAGGCGCACAGCACGGATCAGAGATAACAACGCCGTCCTGCGCCCGACTCACAACAATCAAGGGGCCCCAATAATGCATTTCACACCGTTAAAATAAAGGACACACACTCCATAGAGGGTGCAGGTCATTTCTGGAGCCCCAAATGAAATAGGACGATCAGAGACTTTGGGAAAAGGCAAGGACAGTAAAACATGGAGGATAATAAAATATATGATGGATCCTCTTCAACCTCTTTGTGTCCGATACACCCAACTGCTAGCTGTCTAGATGTGTGGTCCACCCCTCTAAATATTTAATACCTTGTACACACCATTTTACTACTGAGAAATCTACTTAGAAAATCTGTCTTAAGTCTTTCAACAAATCATAGCTTCAAAGTTTCTATTACATTTTCTCACATTTGAATTCTTTTTCTTACTTGATTTATAAAATATGAGTAAATATAACAGGTGCTTCATGTAGGGAGACCCATCCACTACACAGCTGCAGCAGACAGTGAGGTGTTGGGGTGAATGTGGGCACACTGGCGCTGCTCGTATCGGGATCAGTACCTGCGGCGTCCTGTACTATCGGGACGTCGTTTTTAACGGGCGACGGAGAGGCGACAATCGGACTGAATGCTTGCGTGCTGGAGGGCAGGGCTCCGAGAGAAGCGCTGAGCACAGAGTAGGACAGACAGGAAGGGGAGAGGAGGTATGGAAGCGAGGGAAGCGTGGGCCGGAGGAGGGCTGGAGAGAAAGATGGAGGCTGAGGCAGGGGCGGAGGAGGAGGAGGAGGCGGAGGAGGAGGAGGTGCATTGTGGACAGCAGTAGTGTCAGCGGGGGCGGAGCAGGAGGGGGCGGTGACCTGGCTGCCTGACCCTACAGAGATAGGGTGACCAGGATGAGTGACAGGGAGGGGAGGAGAAAAACACACACACACACGCAAACATACACACATTCACACACACAAGCGCAGACATACATGCACACACACACGCAAAAGCACACGCACACAAACACGCACATGCACAAGCACAAGCACACATACACACATGCACACACACACACGCACACACACACACAGGGGTGGAAGGTACACAGAGGGAGGAGATAAAAGAAGAACAGAAAGAGAAAACCCAAATGAAAATAAGAACCCAAACAGCCCAAGCAACAATGATGAGAATGGAGGATAACATCTGAAATCAAAACATGAAGAAAAATAATAAAGACTCATTTGATGAAGGCAAGGCAAGTACTGAAGAGGTGAGGACAATTTGTGACCTTCCACAGAGAGAAAGAGAGAGGGAGAGTGTCAGAGTAAGAAAGTGAGAGAGTGAGAATGTGAAAAAGTGTGAGAGAGAGACGGAGAGAGAGAGAGAGAGCAATTGAGAAAGTGAGAGAGAGACATAAAGACCACCAGAGACACGAGAGAGCAAGAGGGTGAGAGAATGAGAGAGAGAGACACGGAGAGGACGAGGGAATGAGAGAATGAGAAAGGGATAGAGAGTGAAAGAGAGTGAGAGTGAAAGGGTGAGAGAGAGGGCGTGAGAAATTGCCTGGCCAAAGGCCTTTAGCCGACTTTCCCAGCGCTCACTATCCGGCAGTTACCACAGGTAACACACAAATTTGAGGGGCGGAGTAGGTGATTGTGAAATCAATTTATGGCACCGTAATTCGATAAATGTCATAAAGTATGGAAAACGTTTTGGAGGCCCAACGTTTTATGGGCAAGAGGTGCCTGTATGCGATTCACCTGAGAGGCAGGACAGTTGAAACAAAGCCATCATGGTGTGCCAGGCATTTCACCTCGTCTGACCGAGCCGAGATTATCACAGGGTTTCCAGGAAATCCAGGGTCTCTACATCACCCTTTTAAATCTTCAAATATATTTTTGATCTAATGAAAGAATGTGTAGCAAACTGCAGTAGATTTTATTTTGATGCGCAATCAATTTCTTCCACACTTGGTGAGCGATGATAAATATTTATATTATGATATGATATATGATATTTGAACACGAACAGAATGTAAGTTTGCACGCACTGTATGTGAACCATGTGCATTGTGTCAGATTTACATTAGCTTAATCAAATGAGTCTCTGAACAAACACAACATCATAACCAGTCACCCTATTTCACACATTTCACTAGTGGAGGCCATTTTGTGAGTTTTCATTACAGTAAGTTCAAATTCATTCATCCCATTTTAACTTCTCAGCTAGCACAGTAGCATCATCTACCCTCATTATGTTAATTTTTGAACATGGAGCAAATAGTATCTTTTAAAGAAACATGACACATATTCATATTTTACTGGACACTAAATGACCTTGATTTAGTAATTGTGAGGAACAAAAAATGTTAAAAATTAACAGTCTGCTTTACCAGATAAATTGAATGAGTAGATAACCTGGCTGGCAATACATATAAATTATTTAGCAAGGTGATATGGATATGAATAGGATTTTAAAGCCGAGAAATGACATTAACATTACATACCAATCTTATGGTTTCAGCAGTGCTGTCCCACACTGACTGCAATACTGCTGCTTACCTGCAGGGGAGCTCTCATTTTCCACCGGGGTGCTGGTGCAGCTGCGGTCCTGATTTGAGGATTCGGAGGACAGGCCCAGAGGACTACCCCCGCCCATGTAGTCCATGTAGTCGTCCGTCTCGTCCATCATGCTGGAGAAACCCGGGTTCAGCGCGGAGAGGCCGCCCAAGGATCCGGCCGCCATGCTGGCCATGTGCTGCCCTTCATCTGGCCTGTGGGAGTGCGATAGCACCTGCAGGGGGCACACAAGAGCCATTGTGAGTTAGGGGGCTGGGGGTGTAAGTCAGGACTTCGGTCGGCACACAGAGGCCTGTAGCGAGTGGAGTGCGACAACCTGTTTTTTTAAAAGAGTCGAGAGAGTCTTTATATCTGAGCGTTTGCATACTCGCTACATGCAAAGCACTGGCGGTAATCTTCCATTGCTAAACTTCCTGCATGCCATTTGCATTGCTTCACGGGTAATCAACACACAAAGCAACACCGCCACAACCGCTGCAAACTCTAGACCTCTTAGCCTCCCCCCATATCCATGGCAACGTACCTGGGACGGAACCCTGTCAAAGTTCTTTCCCAGCATCCTCCTCATGTGCTTGCGGGCATGGGAGGTCATCTGGTGCTTGAGCAGGAAGGAGAACTGGCAGCCCTCTCGAATGCAGTGGAAATGGCTGTTCACCTGGTTGTACTTGCAGCCTGCAGACACAGGGGGCAGCACCATAGCAAAGTCACACTCAGACCTCCACAGCTGCAAGATGAGCCACCTTACACTAAAGTCTGATTGCCCTTACAATCAGCTCTGAAGCCCTTCCTGTCAGCACCAAGGGCCCCTATATTCCACTCTGACGGCTCATATATTCAGCTCTGAGGCCCCTGAGTCAGCCGAGTAGCCAGTGCTGGCAGTTGTGTCATAATTACATGCCAATTCGGATAGGTTCAGACATTCTCAATTAAAACTGTGCAACAGTGATGAGAGTATGCGCTCCAAGTTTACATGTGAAAACTTATCAATTTTCACAAAACCATTTTCTTGCCCACACACGTCCAATAAGCCTAGTGTTACACAGGTTTTCGGTAGAGAGCATTCCTGGCCAAAACAGAATTTCATTTAATCAGCGGTCAAAACAGAATTTCATTTAGTCAGCAGATAAGTATATTATCTCAAATGAAAATATAAACATTCCTCTGGCATTTAACATAAACAAAAAATTAGTTCTGTAGTCCAATTAATTTTGCAAAAACTATCTACAGAGCAATTCTTCATACATTTTTATGTAAAGCAACCATCACCTATTTGCTATATGAATTCATATTAAGTCACTGCTTTTTGTAAATGGATTAAATATTTTGGCAGGCTACTAATAGTCTTATTAGGAATTATGCTCGCTGAAATAATTGTAAAGACCAACATACAAGCCAGGAGTCAGCTTGCTGGTTACCATGGTGACCAGTGTACTTTACAATGCTGCAGGTCATTGAGTGGCTTTTGTGCACCTCGGCTATCTGGTGCGGAACATGCAAAGTTAAGCAAACAGCCACAACTGCAGACATATCAGGGCCGGGTGGCAGGAAAAGAATCCAGGTAACATCATAACCGCCGCTGCTGTTTACGACTGCTGCCATGGACACCACTTGCAACTTGCTGTACATAATTTATGAATCTGGCGTGTGCTTTTGTAAAAGTTGAAAAACAAGCATTCTTCTCGGCTCCCGCTAACAGAGCGACAGGCACAGTGAAACAGGAGACGACGGAGCGGCGGAGGTCTGGCCTACATTAGCTCTCCAGCTCCGCGCGTCTCTCGCCTCCTGTCTCCACACCCCAGCTGCTCATATACTCCCGTGTGCTGACAATTCAGCTCGACAAAACTGCAGCAGCACAGACCAAGTGAGCTAAACATGCCCTGTAATTAACACACTCTTTTAATTGCTTGTTCTTGGCAGGTTAAATACACATAAAAAGACAACATCAACCACTTTCCCCGCTATAAATACATAAGTTTATCAATATAAAACAAAAAAGGCAGATACATTTTCTCACAGCTGCTTGCTGGTCTTTCTGATAAAAGACTGAGGGCGATGCATAATCTTACAAAAGAGTAACATTAATGAAATAACATGATTCTAAATGCTTCATGTGAGGCAGAAATAGAGGAAACAACAGGTTTCACTCAGTCATGTAATAAAATTACCTGTTATCTCATCTAGCATCAGCCGAGAAGAATGATATCTCAACAAAATAACGTAGCATCCTTCAGTTTCAGACGACCAAATGTTTGTGTGGCCCAGACGCGTAAATGTTTAATAACCTTCAGGCTTGAGGTCACAGATATGTAATAATAATGTTCTTAATGGAACATTCTAGAGCTGACACCACAATCACTCTAGCTAAACTACAGCCACGGACTTCCAGAGCACAGATTAGCTGAATTTTAAAGAGAAAAAAATAAGCTAAAAAAAAGTCCTCCTCTTCAGAGGGTTAAACACACCAATCAGCAGTTAATCAATAAAAAATCGCTGGGAGCTGGAAACAGCGGCAGCTGAGCAGTACGGGAAAATATAGTAATTCTGGGCAGAAAAAAAAACGCCTGGGGATCAATGTCTAATTTCCGTTATACAACAACTTAGCCTCTGAAGCAGCTCGTCCTCGAACGGCCAATAAAACCAGGCCTCCTAATAGAGCTCAGGAGGGGAGGTCATGGTTTGTTGGCTGAGCAGATCTACGTACCCAGCCGGCCACACTCCTCCCTCTTGGTGAAGTACTTGAAGCCGTTGGCGGCTCGCCTCTCGGCCTTCTCGTGTTTTTTGATGTGCCAGGGCAGTTTGGTGGTGATGTTTGTGGTGAAGAAGCAGCCTGGTCTGAGGCAGTGGTAGTGCCCCCTCATCCTAAACTCGCAGTGCTGTGGACGAGACACAAAGCAGTTCACATCAACGTCGCCCAGCTACAGGACCGAGCACGAGAGGCCACACCACAGACAAGTTACAGCGAGTGCAGTAGATAAATGATATAAATGATATTAAATATATGGAGCGGACCGAACAAAAACTGAAATTACATTTAGGAAATGATACAGCAAATTCTTCATTTCCTGTGGTGTGAGTTCATGCAAACATTACTGCCGAGATACAGCATGTGTAATCTGGCTATTAAAGACAAAGGTAGATAATAATAACATAACTAAATATCTAAACTAAATAGTAATGAAATCTAATTTGAGAATAATTTTTTTTTTTGATGCGAACATTTAGATTCTGACATGCGATTATTTCTACAGTCCAGATGTATTAATGGACTATGAAGTGAAGACAGAATTTGATTCAAAGTTGTACTAATGTGAGACACAAGGTGCCACATTACAGCAAAAATACAGAGGCGCCTGCGACCTGGCTAATGAAGTCATATTCTTTCCTGCCATTACAAATATGCGGTGAAAATGAAAATTAATTTTTTAAAAAAGACAAATTCCTTCAAAAAACCTGGGAATCCATTCTGACATACATTTAATGCCTCATCCTGCATGGAGCAAAATCTTCTGGAGTGAAATGAGTGTCATATTGGGTTAAGTGAGAATCACAATCACACACATCCCTGTATGCGATGAGGATTCCAGGCCGCAGTCCCCCCGCGGCGAGAAACACCTGGACTGATACCCCGAGCACCTCCAATCCCAGCCCAAACCCGGAATATTCCAGGATCAGAGGCCCTCTTTTCCGGCATGTCTCACTTGCACTACCGGAGCCTGCCCCCCCACCCGTTCGTAGCTGTAACCGTTTTCCAAACCGCCATCTGTTTTGCCGCCCGAGCGTCCCACAGGGGGGAACGATGCCGGGCCCTGTGAGAGCCTCGCTTAGTGAGGAATGGCTCCAGATGCATAAATGAATTAATTTAAGATGTTTTTCCCCCAAATACAAGAGCAGAATAAGCAGGTAGGGAGCGAGAGAGACAGGGAAAGATTAATATTATTTATAAATCAGCACCAGGAGAACAGGACGCAGGGAATGTCTTAATTCTTATTTTACTCAGTAAAACATCATTTTAAGTTAATATGGCATGAAAAAATTTGTGGTGAAACAAAATTCTCATTGATCAAGATGCCCTATTACATCGATCGGATGTATGCAGGAAAATTATTAGCAAAGATCGGTTGTTTTCATTTCTTGCATTGTTGGAGCGATGAGTGCAATCTGTGACTGGCCATTAATGCAGGCTAGATGGTAACAGAGGTGATGGTAGTACGAACAGAGTGGCCCGGAGAACAAGCCTCGCTGTGTTCTCAGCACAGTCCTGCTGAGTGCTAACACACCAAACAGGTTATGGTTTCGGTTCTGCTGAAGAAGCCAGCACTTGGACCCACCTGATTAGGACAGAGACACTGAAGAGAGTAATAGGAGAACTGGTCCCGGACGTTGACCAGGTTGTTGTTTGGGTTGATGTGGTCCAGACAGTGAGACTCGGCCTTTCCAGACGTCTTGCACACGTACTTGCAGTTGCCAAAGAGGCAGTGGAAGTGAAACTTGTTGGAGTACTTGCAGTCAGTAGCCAGGCAAGGGTCACTGGAAAGAAGATGCGAAACGGCGCTGGTTTAGCACGTTAGCAAAAAAAAATAAAAAATCACTGAAAAACTAATCAAGGTGTAGAGCACAAAATGGAAAAACATGTGGCGAAATATATGACTAAGAAGCATCGCAAGAGCAAAGGGCAAATATATCTGAAAACTGAATTCAGACAGCACAAGGCGCTACAGCCTGCTCCAGGTAATGGGCGCTCTACAGACCAGAACCACTGAGCATGTGAGACCCCCATTATAACATCAGTAAACTGTACCACAGGAGCCAGTACCCTGAGGATTGTGCAGCACAGGACATACTCAGTCAGGCCATTTGCGAAAATACTAGCTTTCGCAAATGTCCTTTGAAACCAATATAAATGCTTTTCTCAAGTTACATACCATAATTGAAGAGAGAAAACATGGTGAAAACTGGTGGAAACGCTTTATAAAACACTTTAAACTGTCACATGCTTAATAATGGTCTGTACTGCTCGCTTTTTTGGGGTTCTCTGCCTGCTTTTTGGTATCCTCCAATCATTAGGCAAAAAGGTTTGTGATGGTTTTTTTAAAAAGCATTTTGAAAATAAAGCGGTTACTGTGCTTGACCTGAATACTGCCGGATGGATTAAGTCCCAGTGTAATGCTTAACCCGATGTTGCTCCTGAGCACTGGCTCCTGCATAGTCTGGTCAACTGCACTCAAGTTAGATTAGAGTCAGCTAAATATTGGCAATGTAATGTAATGTACAGTACAGTAATGCAGAGTAGTGTAATGTAATTAAATAGAATGCGCTTCAGTGTAATGAGGTGACGTACTGCAGTGTAATATAATGATTGGTAATGCAATATAATGCAATAATTTTCTGTAATGTAGTGTCCTGCAATGATATAGTGTAATCCACTGTAGTGCACAGTCATGTAATTTACAGCATTGCAGAGCAGTTTGATGTAATATAATGTACAATGTATAATGTACATTACAACATAATGTAAAGCACCTTAGTGTACACACGTATTGTACAGTACAGCAATGTATAGTGTATAGTAATGCAATACACTGCACTGTTATGTGATGTATTGTAATGTAGTGAAGTGTAATGTAACGCAATATAGTGTAATGCACTGCTGTGTGCAGTAATGTAATGTACTGCAGTGTAAAGTAATGAACTCACTTTTCCTGGAACTGCAGGAACCCAGGCTTCACCTGGGGCTTGGCGTTCTCCAGGGAGGTGGTGGCTTGTGGGGAGGTGGCTGGCAGGTTGGGCATGGAGGCAGGCAACTGGGGTATCGAGCCAGTCAATTGCTTCCAGGCCAGCATGGAAGGAGAAGGGCTAAAACCCCCAGCTGTGGTGATGGTGGGCACTTCCATGGCGGGCGCGGTCACCATGGAGACAGGTGCAGAGGGTGGGGCGTTAGCCCCCTCGATGGGCTCCTTGGACTCGTTGTACGAGGGCTCTGACTTCACCTTCAGTGTCGCCCGGAAGTGGAAACTAGCAGGACATAAACAGGAAGACACAATGTCAGCTCCGTGCCCAACAGTAACCAAAATAACCCAGCACATACTGTCCAAGAACAGTAATAAAAATAAAAGCTCCTACACGATTGTGTTCAGAGCACAGAGGTCCCAGGCAGACAGAAGGAACTGTCTTTAATTAGCGCTGAGGCCAGGGCACTGACGTGGAGAAAGTTTTAATGGCAGATTTGCGCATTTCAGCAGAAGCACTGGGGCTAATTGCATTACCTGCACAGATCATTGAGTCTGCGCTGCTCTTAAACCTGACTGGAACCATTCATCCGTTGTGTGTTGAACAACAAAATGCTTAAATCAAAGACATAGGGCAGATTCTGTGTCCAGGCTGACGGGGGCGAACACTCACTTGGCGTGTTTGATGGCACCGTCCACCGTGCTGAAGAGGGCTCCACAGTCCTCCACCAGGCAGTGGAAGTGCACCTTCTGCAGGAAGTCACATTGCGCCTCGCAGAAGTCATCGGTGCCAAACCTGACAGAGACAAAAAAGACATGGAAACCATAAGCAAAAACAAAAAACACAAACTGTGCTCCCTGCTGCAAGATTCGGACAGGGGAGGGTTTCTCTGATTTGGCCCTACCTTTACTGTTACTCGCATAAATAGGTTCTCTTATGTTTTCTGTGTTACCTGCAGAAGAAGGTTGTTTGTGTTTTTTATGTTACCTGCACAGGCAGGATCTCCTGTGTTGTTTGTTACCTGCACAGGCAGGATCTCCTGTGTTGTTTGTTACCTCCACAGGCAGGATCTCCTGTGTTGTTTGTTACCTGCACAGACAGGATCTCCTGTGTTGTTTGTTACCTGCACAGGCAGGTACCCTTGTGTTCTGTAACCTGCACAGACAGATTCTTCTGTGTTTTCAGTGTTTTGTGCACAGGGAGGTTCTCTTTTATTTTTGGTGTTACCTGCACAGGTAGGTTCTCTTGTGCTTTCTGTGTTACCTGCACAGGTAGGTTCTCCTGTGTCGTTTGTTACCAGCATGGATTGGTTCTCTGGGGTTTTCAGTGTTACGTGTGCAGGCTTGTTCGCTTTTGTTTTCGGTGCTATCTGTGCAGGTAAGTTTTCTCATGTTTTCGGTGTTAACTGTGTAGGTAAGTTTTCAAATGTTTTTGGTGTTACCCGCAAGGGTAGGTTTTCTCATGTTTTTGGTGTTACCTGCGCAGGTAGGTTTTCTCATGTTTTCCGTGTTACCTGCGCAGGTAGGTTCTCCAGAGCTCGACAGGTTGGTCGGGAACAGGTCGCTTCATTGCTCGGCTGAGGTATTGAGCGGCCTCAGAATTATCAATCGCCCCACTGGACTCCAGCTCTGCCTTCAGGCTCATACTGCTGAAGAAAGCGGGGTTCACCTGGGACATCTACAGAGCACAAAAAGAAATTACGTAAGACAGTAATAATGGACTGGGGATTCCCAAACACACAGAGTAATAATACACTGGGGGTCCCCCAAACACACAGAGTAATAATGCACCGGGGATCCCCAAAATGCAAAGAGTAATAATGCACTGCCAGTCTCCCAAACACACAGAGTAATAATGCACTGAGGTTCCCCAAACATACAGAGTTACAATGCCCTGACAGTCTCCCAAACACACAGAGTAATAATGCACTGAGGGTCCCCCCAAACGCACAGAGTAATAATGCACTACGGGTCCCCCAAACACACAGAGTAATAATGCACTGGGGCCACCCAAAACGCACAGAGAAAGAAATGCACTCAAAGCCCCCCAAATAGACAGAGTAATAACGTACTAGGGGTCCTCCGAACACAAGAATAATAATGCACAGGGGGTTCCCACTCATACAGCAGACAGATACAGAGCTGAGCATGTCCACACTGCCCGGCCAACAGTGCTAATAGCACGTAGGCAGGGACATGCACGCTCACTGAGCATTCTGAATGCGACCACGCAGCTAACAAGATTAGGCAAGCTGAAATAAGCCCCCAAATGCCCAATTGAGCAGACAGGTGAAAGGTCATCGCAGTAGCTCTTTTGAATGCAAAAAAATCTCCTTTTAGGATGTATCAGGAGCCGGAGAGTACGATTCAGAGCCTACTCCAAACATTAAGGAAGAAGAAGAAGGAAAAAAAGCTCTCAGGCAATCTGTGTTGCTTCAGGAAAAATGGATTTGATACGCCTTTAAATCATCAAGGTAATGGATCCTTACACTACATTTATTTCTGTCTGAAAAGACGTATGATTAAAACACTGTCCATTTTAATCTTGACAAAAACACACAACGTTTAAATATCTTTGCCCGACCGTTTACTCTTTTAAATAAAAAATGAGGGTGACGGTTTTTCTATTTTATTTTTGCTTCTTAATCAAATAATTTACAAACTCCATAAATAAAGACAGACGGAGGGAGGGAGGAGGAGGGTAAATGGATGCCGAGTTCAAAACAGCTCATCAAAAAACAAACATCTCTATATATCTGGTGTGGCATCCAGCTACCGGTTCATTATATTAATTTGTGAGCGGTGGGTTGAAATTACACCGTATGAAAAATGGCTGGAAAATTTAAATGGTACAAACTCATCTTATTAGCGGTGAAACATTAAAAAACAAACATCCCCCTCTCGTCCTGCTAATTTGTCTTTGGATGAAACCATGTGATGGATGGATCTTACCTTATTCATAAGCGAGGATAAAAGAGATGTATTTCCCGGTACAGGATGTCCGTTTGATTCATTACTGGAACAAGGAAAATGAACAGTGTTTAGTCAAGATTTGCATGAGAACAGTAAATATTAACATTTATCACACATTGCAGGGAGGGGCAATGAAGAAAAAAGACTTCTTAGTGAAATAAAAATGATATAAAACAAAACAAAACTGGAAGGAGGGGTTTGATAAAAGTGAAAATTTCTTGGGTGAGCGGTAAAGTAAACAAGCTTTTTAAAATTTGAAGGAGAAGGCTGATGGACCAGTACGTAACTATGCAAACTGTGAGTGATAAAGATTACAAGAATGATTAAAATAAAAGAAATGGAAATTAATAAAAGCTCACACATTACTACGCATTATCACCATTACTACACATGAAAAAAAGTTCAGAGTTGATGGAACTCTGACAATGTATCGTTTCAGAGGGGAGTTTCAAAGCATATGAAACTGAAAGTGTACACATACTTCATTCAGGAGTTTAAGAGTTGTTGAAGCTCTGACAGTGTGCACATACTTCAATGGGGAGTTTCAGAGTTGATGCAACTTTGACAGTGTACACATAATTTAGAGGGGAGTTTCAGAGTTAATGAAGCTCTGACACTTGTCTCGATGTGGGTTGATTTAACATTACGGCTCATATTCATGAAGCACCTCAAAAGCAGAAGAACTGATCTCAGACTAGTGTCCTCGCTAACTTCCTGGCTACATCCACTGTGAGCTGATGAGACAAAACTGATCCTGGATCAGCACTCTTACTTAGGGGTTTTATGAATGTTTTACAGTGAAGACTGCGGTACACTAAAGATAATCCATGTCTGAGATCTAAGATCTCGCTCAGGTACAGTCCCTCAACTACATAAGATCTCTCTCAGAGGAATTCATGTGGGCTTCATTTGAAAAACAGTAAAATTCCCAGATTTACTTCAGTCTAATACATACTTTAAGGGCATAATTTTAGTAAATTGAACCCATGTACGCTGTTAAACTTTTTAACATACCAACTGTTGCAATCTTCCAGACAGATCTTAAGCGAACAGGACTTTATACGCAAGAAGTGTATTTCATAAGAACTGAATATCAATGTATATTAGAAACAGTGAGCAAATAAAAAAGGGTATTTCAGGGGTACCTGTGGGCACATTACTGCAACTGAAAGAGACACGGTGAGAGTAAGAGGGCAAGTGTCGCAATCTTGTGTAATAGGAACTCCAGCAGGGTCTGTGTGCGTGTGTGTGTGTGTGTGTGTGTGTGTGTCTCAGTCACACTGCCATACCTGTTGTCTTTCTTGCTCAAGTCTAGGCTCTGCTCCTGTACTGAGTCCTGACCCGCTCCAGATGCTCCGTCAACTGGCTCCTGCTTTACCTGAACTGGACCGAACCGGCCAGCAGGACCAGAGTGACCATTTCCTGAGAGAGAGAGAGAATGACAGGGAGAGACAGAGAGAGAGAAAGAGAGAGAGAGAGAAAGAAAGAGAAAAGAAACAAACACCCGTTATTGTTGGTCAGCATCATTACGGCCGTGACGAGATCCAATCTGACTTCTGCCCCAGTGAAAAAGGATACTGGGAGTGATAATTACTGCAGAATGATGTGGGGTGAAGAGGGGCTGGCGGGCGTGTAAGCAGTGACTCAGAGGGGAGAGGAATTCGGGGAAAAGCCCTCATTTCAGCAGCCCCTGTCACCGCTCATTCACCGACCCGCCGCTTACGCGCTCATTACGCTACACGCCAACGCTGAGGGGAACTGGCAGCTCCGGACCGGACAAATCCCCCCCCACCTCCCCCACCCCCTAACCCACCCCTCCCCTCTGCCCCATCTCCGCGTGTCCTCGTCGGCCTGGCAACGGACGGCAGCCAATGCCACCGAGCACGCCCGAGAGGGACGTCTGCCATGTCGGTCAGATTGGAGGTGACAGCCAATCAGATCAGTTCAAATTGTGTGACCTCTCGATCGGATTTCCAGGATAGGTATTCAGTGGATGTGGTGAGAGGGAGAGAAAAAAAAGAAGAGTAAAAAAGATGTAAAGACAGATGAAGGGGGGGCGGAGACTGGTGCGGGGGACCTGCTGACAGGAATATGTGCCCTGGTGCTTCCCACCATCCCCAAGTGATTGAAATATTAATCTGCCCTGGGGCAGGGCAGGGAGAGTGCTGCTTTTCCGCAGACAGTTAGTGGTGTTTTATTAAAAAAGGCACCACTAAGAGGACAGTCCCCCACACGCCCTTTCATCTGGTGGGCTGAGTGCGTCGGCAGTGATTGGTTTGGGCGACAGGCACGTTGTCAGCAAGGACGAAACGGCGTCGGCTGACCTTGTCTGGGCTGAACGCGCTTGAGGCCTACTCGCTCGCGAAGGACAACGCAACACCGACCACTTTACCACGCACACAAAGCCAAAACACAGCACCGTCATTTAAAAAAGAAAAAGAAGAAGAAGACGAGAACTCAGCAGCCTGATGTTGAAGAGTTATCCTCTACTACAGTCACTCCCTCAGGCTCAAAATGGCAGAGAATATTGTCAAGCCAGGCTCATAGCTGGAACTAAACGCCTGATCTCTGTCGAGCTAATGCCCCTGATATTCAGCCTCTGTCCTCCAGTTGATAGAAGAATGAATGCACTGACCAACCAATCATAATGCTCAAACTTACGGCCCTTCACCTTATTTTGCCTAGTTACTCAGAGGCACAAACGCTCAACTCTGACCAATGAAATTTATAAAAAAGCACAACTCTAACCAATGAAATAAAATAGAGGCTCAGCTCAGTCCAATGAAATAAGACAAAAGCATAACTCAGACCAATGAAATAAAACAAAAGCACACCTCTGACCAATTAAACAAAACAAAAGCACAGCTCTAACCAATGAAATAAAATAGAGGCTCAACCCTAACCAATGAAATAAAATAGAGGCTCAACCCTAACCAATGAAATAAAATAGAGGTGCATTTCTAAGCAATGAAATAAAACAAAAGCACAACTCTTACCAATGAAATAAACCAGAGGGTCAGCTCTGACCATTTAAATAAAACAGAGGCGCATCCCTAACCAATGACATAAAACAGAGGCGCGTGTCGGCCCAATGAAATAAAACCAAAGGGAAGCTCTAACCAATGAAATAAAATAGAGGTCAAACGGCAGGCGGTGCTAGTCTGCTAATCAGAGAGACAGACCAGGGACTGGCCAATGAAAACTTATCTCTGGATCGCAGTTATCTCAGAAAAGGGCCTTGTGACCTTTTAAAAAAGCTAGAAATAAAGAAAAAGCAACCAGTTTGATCTAGGAGACAATTTTCTGGAATTTCTCCAGGAATAATGTTCTAGCGTGTAATTACCCCTGCTAAGTTGCAGCGCTAGCGAGAGATCATTTGTACTGCGTGTCTAATTAGCATACCCTTCAGATGTCTGGATCTTCTTTAAAAACCACAACTTAGCAGAACACTTTGGGGTAAATTGGTGTGAAACGTTAAACGAAGGGTGAATGATGAATTAAAAACGTTCCACTGTTTAAAAGCATAGTATATATTTGTATTCTTTCCAGTCAGTACAATTTTTTTTTTTTTTTTTAGTTTCAAAACAGCTATACCCTGAAATGTGGTTTGTGCTTTTTTCATACTTACAAGAAACAGCCAGATAGGGTGGAATCTACAGAGCAGATCATACCTCAATGCACATGAAATGAAGTGAAATTAGCCACAGTCCTGCAGCATTTTTCACCTTTTACACTCCGAATAGTTACCACTTCCTCTTCAGTCTGTTCCACCAATGACCAACTCAAACTTGCGTTATTTAGTAACAAAGAGCTGTCCTCATTTCTGCATAAAACAAGTCTAAAACTAGAGTTTGATGGTGGGAGTTATGAGGTTACAAAATTTGTGATTAAATGTGATTCTTAACAGAACATTCTAACACCAATGCTACAGCCGAAAAAAACCTTGTCAACAGGGGATTAAATTAAAAAGTGAGACAGAGAGCTAAAGCTTCCTATAATGTGTTGAAGCATGTGAATGATGGTTTCAAATCGAAGGCTGTACACGGCTCACACATGCACATGCCTACACACACGCGCACACACACACACACACACACACACACACACATGTATACGCTCACACACAGCAAGCCCTCAAACTCTTTCCCGTCTCCCCTTCAGTATATTTATATTCACATTCCTACAGCAATTTAAAGATATTTAATAATAAAAGCATGAGACAGAAGTGACCGATGTAACATTCCTGAGTCACACACCTTTTATAGAGCTGAATGATGTAAAGGAGATTTCTGTAAGGACGTGTGAGGCTTTGATTTGGAAACCAGTGCATGTGAGGGAGAGAGAGATACAGACAGAGAGAAAACAGATATATTGAGAGAAAGAAAGAGAGTGTAGTGTTTCCCAACCAGTGCTGATGCTCTGGGTCATTTCTACTTCAGTGATTCCTGTTTTTATCAGGTTTTATCAAAAAAAAATGTTTTGCACTTTCAATTTCTGAACTTAAATTAACGCAGCCTGCTTTAGCTGGAGGAGAGGCAGGTTCTGATAAAAGGCCATGAAGGAGGAAATGTGCTGTACACAGGTCCAGAGGGTCTGCCCTGAATGACATTAGCTGAGCTCCCACAGATAGGGGGGTGCACTGTCCCAGCTCACGTCTTTCTGGGGTATCACTGAAGGGAACGCTTCAGTCGGAGGTCAGGGACGCTGAACAAAAGCCATTGACACTTTGGTGTTTCAGTCGACCCTGAAACTGGAGAGGGACTTGGACCTGGATGACCCTTATGTGCTCTCACCCTCGGTTACCACAGGAAAGGAAAACACTAACCACAATACACCCAAACGGTACAGTGGGAAGAGTGTAATGTGTCTTCGGTACCTAAGGTTAGGTGCGGGACCAGCTGCATTTTTCTATCCATGGACAAGGTATTTCAATATTTATACAGAACCACACAAATATACATAAATACCATTTCCTCGGGAAGACTGCTAAAAATAAATGTTTTATTTTGTGTAACTCTTGGTGAGGGGTCTAATATACCTAGACATGTAGAGCGAAAGATGCTGTTGTTGTTTATTTATTTATTGACTTTGTACAGCTGAACTGCCCAACCGTGTTCTTGGAGACCTACTATCCCGAAGTTTTTCATTTCAATATTATTGTCATCAATTTCATTTAGTTGAATGCAGATTTGACTATAAACCAGCCCAATGAGGTCACTAGCAGTTGAATGAGGTAATGAGGCCTTTAAGAGACAGGCAGCTGAAGCCTACTGTGGCTGTTTACTGATCTGCACTTTATTAGGGCTGGAGTTGACATACAGGACACCAGACCTCCAGGAAAGGAGCAGGGCAGCACCTGATATAGCATGGTGGGCAGTGATGTGCTGGTGATACTGGGACTCTAGTCCCACACTGGGACGCTCACCTGGGTCCGGGCTGCTGGAGGGCTTGAGGGCAGCAGCTGCTAGCCTGGCCATCATGGGCGAAATCAGCCCCTTGCTGGCGGAGATCTTCTCCATGATGGAGGAGGCCGCATAGGAGGTGGGCGTGGAGGCAGCCGGGTCGCCCGCGGCTGAGGAGCCCTGGGAGAGGGCGTCGCTGGGCATGGAGAGGGCCCCGGAGGTGGCGCCTGAGATGAGGCCGGCGGCGGCAGCGGGCAGCGGCATGGGCAGGCGCGGCAGCAGCGGGAAGAAGGGGTTGGATGGAGGCATGCCGGAGTTGGAGAGAGCCAGGGCCACCGGCATGTTGCTGGGCAGGGTCTGGGAGAGAAGGCTGGACATGCGGGTGCCTGGGGGCAAGGAGGAAGTGGGCTTGATGGTGAGGCTGGAGGAGATGGCGGTGGTGGGCGTGGGCAGGAGGTGCGGTGCGGCGGTGGACGACTGGGTGGTGGGGGAGGCGCTGAGGCTGGAGTTCTTGCTGCTGATAGCGGAGAAGTCCATGAGGTCGTCGTTGCTGGATTCCTCGGGCTCCTCCTTGGGCATGAGGAAGGGTGAAGACAGGCCGAGGACGCCGGACGAGCGGATGTGGCGACGCTCGTGCTTGCGTTTGTGCGAGGTCATCTGGCTGGTGGAGGTGAAGGTGAAGCCACAGCCCGAGCGGATGCAGTGGAAGTGATTGGTGGCCTTGCTGTACACGCAGCCCTCATACTTGCACTCCTCGTACTTGTAGAACTTCTTAAAGCCATCCTTGGCGTATGCGTCGTCTTTGATGTGATAGCTCTTGTGCTTCTCGATGTCGCACTTGTTCTTGAAGGTGAAGGTGCACCCAGGGCGCCTTGGGGGAGGGAGAACGGACAGGAAGTTTAGGGAATTTAGTTCTCTCTCAATCTAGATATTGCCATTGTTACAGTACCCTCTCTACACAGCAGATGTGAACCGCGTAACTTGGTGGTACAGCTCTGGTGTGCTGATTCATGGGAGGATTTCTACAGTACAGCTCACTCTTAGACAGCCATCCACCTACAGTAGGTCAAGGCCTTTACAGCCCTCCTTCACCGCAGCGAAAGTAATATTTCAGGAATCAACAGACACTTCTTTAGTTAAGAAAACTGTCATTCTGTTCATTCAGAAGAATGTTTTTCATACTCTAATTCTTCGATGGCACGTGTAAATGCATCCTTTCTCCGCCACCTGTTAAGGTAATTTTAAACGTTTAAAGTAAATCATTAATAATCTAAACACTACAGCACACAAATCCTGATTTTAACACTCTGTGTGAGTTTTCACACCCATTGTCACACTGCCGCCATGTTCTTACACATATTAATAAATAACCATCTTTCCCACTGCAGGCGGTAACACAGGAACGTCGCAGTGAATTAGAACAGAACAACAGACGCGCGGAGAAGAAGGTGTTTTTCGCAGATGAGAAGCACTGATTTACGATGGACACATGATGGGATTCATATGCTTCTTAAGCAGAAAGTGCGAGCTTTAAGCAGCTGTGTGGCTGGGGCAAATCATCTGAAGCTCCGTTAGATTTTGGGGTGCGGCTTTTCTCAATACCTGGTTGAGCAAAAGGGCAGCAGGAATTGTGGCTCTTACCTGCAGTGGAAGTGGGTGGTCTTCTGGCCGTAGAACTGGCACTCCACGGTGCCGCAGTCCTCGGTGGCTCGGAAGCGCTGGAATCCATCATTGATGAGCTGCGCGTTCTTCTTGTGGAAGTTCTCATGAGTCATGACATCAGATGTGCTGGTGTACACCTTGTTACATCCCACCTGTGGAGGGAGACGAGGGTAGGTCACCACTGAGAGACAACTGCATGACAACTCTGACAGTTGATGTTGTGGTGAGCATTCTGGTGCAAAATGGCTGCCATCGCATCATCCACTTCCATGTGTAGCACTTGTGGGTGCTACACATCGGTGATGTATAGATGAAATTGCCCAATGTGGCTATAAAGTACTTAGAGTATCTATCCATGAGAGGACGCAATAGAAATGCAATGTTCATTCATTTATTCATTCATTCATTCACTCAATCATCTGAGCAGTTTCCATGTACGCAACTGGACATGCAACATTTAGGAAGCATATTCCGCTAATGTGCCTAAATCAAGGCTGCAACAAAACCTTGCCATTCGGAATCAATGCCGAGGTTCACGTTATCAGAACAGATCCGCACACTGCTATCCCTAACCTTTTACATGAAGAGAGCCCTGTGTGTTGGGATGAGCTCAGCCAGGTGACAGAGTGAGACAATCGACGAAATGTAACATTTGGGTCAGAAAAAACAATATTACTGAAGAGATATTAAGATTAAGCTTTGTTTTTAAATGTGCTCTGTGAGGGCAGCACAGATTTTGGTGACCTAAATGTGGTCTGGTGCCCTTATTCTCATGTTCAGCGAGCAATTCAGCAGAGTCCCCTAAAACCGGTAAAAACCGATAAACACATCAGACGTTCCATCACATTAAAAAAAAATGCACGGCCCAGCCGTGACACCAAAATAATTCAGGCCATAACTGATTACAAGGCTGACAACATCGGATCTCTCGGCTATGAGCGTTTGGAGAGGAAGTATTTGGGAAACAAGGGCTGTAATAATGACCCACTTCACTCCATATGGCTGTGCATACACTCAAAATGAAGATGGGAGTGTGCACTTCGATTAGAGGGCATATAGCACATTTATAAAGAGTCCAATGCGCCGAAATGACAGCACTTTATAAATGGTGCCGATGTATTTAAATGTTGTTCGTCTCACTGTCCTTCAAAATAGAACTCAACAAAACAGAATGGCTCGAATAAACCATTCAGCTCAACAAATCCACTTTCAGAGCACTCAGTGCGCAGAACTTAGGAACTTCACTGCTTCTAGATCTTTAAGTCTAGCGAGCAAGTGGTTCTACCAAGTATCAGTTGTTAAAAAAAAGCCCCAGTAATGAGTATTTTTCCCCCCCCCCAGCTACACCCAGTACTCAGAAATGCTCAGGGTCAGAGAAAACACAGCCCGTGTTTGAATTAAGACCGAAGCGTCTGTATCATCTCTGCCACTTACACCAGCACAAACCGGGCAACTTCACCTTATTCAGTCAAACAATGAAAAAAATGCCCCCTGTTTTTTCCCCCCGTAAATCTGAGCCCTGTGTGCCAGCATCTGCGGGATCTCAGAGCTGTTAAAACAAGCACTGAAACGTCTTAATAACAATTAGAGCGCCTGGGGGGAGGGGGGTTAGAGAGGGATATATCGCGAGTCCTCCACCCCGGCCGCTTGTGTGCCGACGAGACAGCGCTGGTACCATGACACCCTGAAAATAACCAGATGTGGAAAAAATTAAACAAATCTGGTGGGGAATAATCTTCAACTCGCTGCTTGGTACTAAAAGATGAAAAATGTTAAGTTTATATAAACAGCTAACTGAATTTTATCCATGCCAATTAAGGAGAAAGCGAGAGAGGGAAACACAGGACTGCTTAATGTTCGTCCTTTTAATTTTTCTTTTATTTACTTTAAGACACCTTTTGTCAAACGAATGAAAACTGCTCTTAAATGGCAATTTAGGCTTAATGGAAAAAGTGTTAGAAACGTAATTCCCTTTTATAGATGCAGCGAAAGCGTTCGCGTCTCCACCCTTCTGCGCACTGCCAGCGTACATCATGATCTGCTTTTGTCAGCTCGGCAGGGGCTGCCGCTGGTCTCGGCCGGGGGGAGAAACCATCACTCTTTTCCCCGCGAGGGCGGCCCGTTTGCTCAAACCCACCGGCCATGTCACCCTCTGTCATCTCGCCCCAGTAATGGAACACATGAACCCAAACTTGGGCCTTTCACCTTTCTGTGCCTTTACATTTTACGCTTCTAAAGAGCACATATGACATGCGCGCTCCCAGAAAGGATCCCGAGACGGCCGGCGAGCAGAGAGTAATGGACACATACAGCCCAACCGGCGGGTAAATCAAAGACTAATTTTACAGGCTGGGGACTGCGTTAGGATGGTAAGGACAGAATTATGCAGGCCAGGGCACCCTTTCAGAGCAGAGCTGTGGACCATGGCCGCCTTACTAAAGAACCTAATTGCTGGCAGTCCTGATGCAGCATATTTATATATAAAAGAAGGCCCAAGATGGTGAACCTGCACGCTAACTGCATGTCACCCGCATACCAGACACAGCTGTAATTCCATGTTACAGTGCAGCCCTAAGGATTAATTCAGTACAATACACTCACCAGAAGAATTAAAGCAGTTTCGAGAAGGTGTGTGTGTGTGTGTGTGTGTGCGTGTCTGTGTGCAAGTGTGTGAAAGAGAAAGTATGTATCTATATTTGTGTGTGAGCGAGAGAATGTGCGTGCGTGTATGTGTCTGCGTATGTGTGTGTGCGTTCTTGTGTGTGTATGTATGTGTGTGTGTTCGTGTGTGTGCGTGTGTGTGTGTGTGTGCGTGCGTGCGAGTAAACAGGGTGTTTTACCCGTATACAGTGGTGGTGTGTGTGTGTGTATGTGTGGGAGAGAGAGACTGCGTTACCTGCATACAGTGGTAGTGCGTATGTGTGAGAATGTATGTGAGAAAATGTGTCACCCGCATACAGAGGTACTGTGTAGGTGCGTTCTCATTTTATTATTGATTAATTAATACTAGTTAAATCACTTTTAACACGATCGTATTTACGATCAGTA
The DNA here is from genome assembly GCA_029721435.1 of Gymnothorax reevesii. Classification (NCBI taxonomy): domain Eukaryota; kingdom Metazoa; phylum Chordata; class Actinopteri; order Anguilliformes; family Muraenidae; genus Gymnothorax; species Gymnothorax reevesii. Next base: position 41,031,761 of record CM056585.1, read on the forward strand.
TAATTAAAACTGTTAATGTTGCTATGATTATTGTTGTTCACCTACACTTTGGCAATAAGTATTTTTGAATACGTCGTGCCAAAAAAGCATTTAAATCTGAGTGAGTGTTACCTGCATACAGTGGTAGTGTGTACTCTTGCCGTTGAGGTGGCAGCCGTGGTAATAGACGCTGCAGTCGTCCAGTGGGCTGAATCTCATGAAGCCGTGCTGCAGGGAGTTATCTCGCTTCTTGTGCATGTTGTAGTGGCGGATCACATCCTGCTTACTAGTGAACCTCTGCCAGAAACACACACACACACAACACACACAACAGGTTTCAGGGCTTTGTCCCTGCAATTCTTTTTTTTTTGGGGGGGGAGTTAGTGGGGGAGCAACAGGTCTTTTTATCACTCTGGCAACAGCTGCAGAGCACTGGAGCCAATTGGCAGAGCTGAGTGCTGTCTGTCCGCCAGTGAAAAGGGTCCCCCTGGCCTTCACACACTCACCTCCCCTTACACTTCCTCTGCGTTCCTCAGATCCCTCCCTCCAGCACCCTTACACAGCAGCTCTCTGCTTCAGTATGTTCCAGAAAGCTGTTTCTCTGTATTTTCTGAAGTTTACGATTTCTAATTAAGACAGATCACTTGACATGCAGGATCATGGTTTTTGCGGTTCCTGGCTTCTGAAAAATTATGTTCCATGCAGATGGTTTTGAAACGTGCAAAGGGAGACAGAACAACAAACAAACAAATAAACAGACCTAAATGTTTCCCTTTTAATTCCCCCGTTTGAGATATGATTCCAGTTTTAATTAAAGCATTAAAGCTGGGTTTTCTTGCCGGGTTAGAATGCAATAATGAGAGAATGTGCGACGATACCCCCATCAAAATTAAAACCCTCCCACTCCACAGCACAAGCAAAAACACAGCTCGCTCCAGAGAGACTGAAGCAGCCAAATCTGCTGTAATTGGGCTTAAGCTGATGTTACAGGAAGTGAAACCATAGAGGCACAAATCAATGACTCTGTCCAATTTTAATCCATCTTTTTATAACATGCATATAAATTGGGTAGTGGAGAGAGAGAAAAAAATATGGCAAAAAAAAAGTAAAACACTTAGAATAATTGCTCGTCTTTTGAGCATATTTTACACCAGGGAGAAAATAGCAACAACTTTCACCACGCTTTTCATTTATAAAATATCGTCAGATCTCCTATTGCTTTGAAGCCCTTATTGATTTAAGAGACAAAGCTGTAGAACACAGGAAGCAACCTGCTACTCACACCAGCACATTGTTCCAGCTGCATTGTGAAAATTAGCATATTTAACAGAGTTCCGACAAACTAACTAAACAAACAACTGCATAATGGCTGTAGTAGATGGACTCTAAAAGAATACCCCCCAAAATTAAGCAGAATAAAGCAACAGTTGTGAATAAGACATGAACAGGGTAAAATGTCTGCTGTAAATGAGGGGCATTACGTTGCATGCGGTTGGCGAGTGTGTGCTACATTTATTTTAGGATTCCCATCACAGTGACCAGAGGACTCACGCCCATGAAAGGAGTGAGGCTGTCACAGGGGTAATATTGCAGTATGGTGCCATGAGTTATCACCTCCAAATGATTGGGACTGTAGATTCAAAGTGAAGCAAGGATATTTCTCTGAAATGTGATCCCTAACTCCTGGTTCCAGATTCATTTTTACAAGCAGACGTGCTCTGCTCCAACATCCTCAGGAATAACTAATAATAGAAAATGAACCAATAGAAAGGTTTTCAGGGAAATAATTCAAAAAGTGCTCAAGAATGCCTTACAAATACAATGTCCTTGAGTTTAGCGAGCCTGGTGCTTATCACACTCTTCTGTGAATTTTCAAATGCATTCTCCTTTACTAAAGAAACCTCGCATGACCACTTGTCAGGCACATATAAAAGTGCACCACAGCCACCCAACAATTTGAAGAAGTGGCTCCACTAAATAGATATAAAAGAATCATCAGAATAAATCCTCATCATCACCAGTGATGAGGATAAAGGCCACTTCAGGTTTTCAGATAAAATTCTGCCCAAATATATTTTGAAAAATCCAGCAGAAGAATTCGGTATCAGAAAAACCGAACAGAAAGTTTTAGTGACAGCTGCAGTGAGTCTGTTTTCAACAGCTTATAACTGGAACGCATAAACCGAAAAATGTGTGCAATAGTACAAGCAACAGAGAGCAATGCTGATATGCTTCCATTCAGGAAGGAAAACACCACATACAATCAAAAAAAAAGGAATAAATAAATAAAGCTCTAATTCCAGACATCTCCAGTCAATATGCGTGTATGAGTGCTCCCTTACATCACATAGTACATTCAGAGGGGGGCGGACAAACATGGTGGTATTTTGATCTGCTGAAGGCCCTACTTTATTTGTGCCATACACACAGCTCCTGGGACACCGGGGCTAGATTAATAATGTGAAAAGGGATTAGTACCAGCCCTGGAGCCGCAACAGATGTCTCCAGGAAAAAAGCACACTAAAAAAGAGAACCATATTTCAAGCATATTTACATTTAACCCAGAATAATAGGCCAATTGTCAGAGTCCAACTGTGCTCCACTGCAGCTAAGAAAAAAGCCTATTCTTTCATTTGGACGGGCGCCAGGATGCATAACCTGTTCAGCCGACATGTTATTGGCGAAACTTTCTCCACAGCGCTTGGGCGATAGCCTGGGTGTGTCGCCAAACAATCTGCTGATGCATTTAAATCTCCCAATGGTACAGAGCTGCCATCATCCCGCGGTGATGCTGGCCAAAACGGGACTGCGTGTCGTTCGAGCTGCAGTCCGGCGCTTGCTCTCTTAGGGTAGGATGTAATATTACAGAGGCGGCCTTACATCCTCAAGGTACTGGGCAAACACCTGGCGCTGAGCTTTTTTTTTTCCCTTATGGAAATCGTGCGGCGAGGGACTTGCATTTGGTTCTACTGAATCCAGGCTGTATGCCCAGGGCATTACCCAGCCTGTGATCTCATTACTCATGGGAATGAGTGGCTGTAGTCCTGAGGGTGAGCAGGCTGAGAGGGACAGAGATGCGGGGGTGTGGAGAGGAGATAATGCTGTTGCAGGGGCAGCCCTGACTCACCTGATAGTTGCACTCTGGGTCCATGCAGTGGTAATGCTCTCGGTACTGGTACGCACAGTGCACATGCCCACAGTGCTGGCTTCCTGAAAACCTGAAACACAAAACAGAAGTTAAAAGTCAAACTGCAGGTGAGGCCGAGCCATTAGCAACAGCCCTGCCATTACCTAAGGGGCGGTGTCCACAGTCTCTATGGCGATGCCACATGGGTCAAATGGTCATATCACCACATGGCTACCTGAAAAAGCCTTAGACAGCTTTCAGGAACACTGGCCAAAGTGAATTAAAGCAGCTTCAGGGCAGTTGCAGGTATTGACAAAGTCATGGGAATTCCCCTGTCAACGAATCTAAGTCAACAAGGTAATTACTCAACAAAAGAATTCATGATTTGAATAATACAATCATAATTATACTGAATCTACACAGAATACATCATGAGTGACTGGCTAATTCAAGAATGAGGAACAAGGAAATTCTCTTAAAGATGGGTTTTAACCTTAACAGTCGGATTCGAAAGCTAAACGCTGACGTTTGGAGCACCGTACATGTGCACTGTTTGTACACCTCAGCAGTGCCCAGTGTACATGAAATTCAATGCTTTCATTGAAATGATTAGGGGCTGTTGCAGGTTAAACAGCTGAATTATTTGTGCAGTGACTCATTCTGCATGTTAACCATGTTCTCTCTTATAAGCACAGCAACAGAGGTTACACAGCGCATCACACCCAGACACATCACCTGGCAAAAAATATTCATTTCAAAATCAGTTGACTTCTGACTCATATTAAACCGTAATCACAAATAAAAATCATTCACTTGCCCACACTTCTTGCAAAACCTCACCAAATAATCATTTGGTTCTGCAGGTGAACTGCGTGGCACTTTAATCAGACAGAGGTCAGGTGTAACGGGGCGACCGCGGCGTATCTCGTTGCCGGATTTACCCGCTCCTTTGCCAGACTCCCGCGGAGCAAAGCGGCGCATTTCCTGAGTGTTTACGGGCTGATTATAACCCTGACGATGATGACTGTTAAAAACCTCCAATTACATCCAAAAACACACAAATAAACATTTGCTCTGCTGCTGCCAAGAGCGCCATCTGCTAAAGTATTCGGGGGCGGGGAACGGGGGGGCAATGAAAAAAAAAAGCTAAGTAATAGATTTTCCCCCCCCCCCGTGTAGCACGGATTATCCCAGGACTGTTTTTACAGATCACTTTGCTGGGAGTTCATTAAGCTAATTGAATGGCAAATCCACTACCTCTTAAAAAGCTGGTGGTCATGTGGCTGGCAAGGGGGTGGGGGGGAGGGGGGGGGGGTTACTCATGAGGTTTGTTTATTGGGGTTTCCTGGACTTTTTTCACACTTCTTCCATTTTAAAAGTGAAAAAGCCAAACCGTGCCCTAGTGCAACCATCTTCAAAGAAAAAACCTTCCCCGCAACCTACGCCCCAAGAAGCCTGTCCTTTGTACGTTTGGCCCCCCAGGGGAATGTGCCCCCCCCCCCCCCCCGGCCCCCCTGGATCACTGCGTCTTAGGACAATTCCCCCTCAGCGCGTCGGGGGGCTAATGGCTGGCCACCAATCACCAGCAGATTAAATATTAATATGGCAGCGGCACAGAGATCGCCGCACATCTCCCGTTACAATAGAGACGCGCTGATCAAAGTGCTAAGCAATGCTGAGCGTAAGAGCGCAAGAGCGTTTAGAGAGGGAAACCGGCGACTAAACACAACCTAAGAAGCTCTTAGATATCACACACTGCTGCGCTGTACGAGGATGAACTACACTGTTCCGCCTTTTACCAGGAGAACGGACCTGTGGGTATGAGTTAGCAGGGGCCCTACTTAGCATTATTAGCATTATAACCCGCAATGAACCCCTCTGCCCCAGCCCCCAGAAGCATGAAGCCATGTTTGCCCTTTTCACGAGCTCTCTCCGTCGCCTCTATCCCTCTCCTCTCGCTTTCTCTCTCTTCTTCTCCAATGCGGAAATTGAAACTGTATCTGGGCTTATCTGCTGCCTTACCGCGCATCAACTGCCGAGATGTTTAGACAAATTTTATGCATTATGCAGCGCAAATATCAAAACAGTTCTTGGCAGTGCCAGCAGAAGCCTCATTAAAAATTCCTTAATTAAATCTTCTTGCAAAATGTAATCAGTCCAAGGAGGATTTTTTTTGTGTGTGCACGAGGAAACGTGCACGTCTGTCAGTGCCAGGGCTTTGATTTGTGGCCTTCATGTTACGCCTTAGAAAAGTAATCATTAACAGCACAGCCACTTCAGCTTTTGAAAAACGTGTTTTTTTTTGAATGAATAAATAAACAAATAAACAAACCATAATCACCTTCAGATGCTGCTCCAAATGAATAGAGAATGTGATATTAAGTCCGCTGAGTGATATTACAGAAGAGGCAGCAGGATGAGGGGCCCGTGATGATGATTTGTGTATTTTGTAAGTGGCTCTGTTTTAGATAATTCACTGTCTCGCATCTGAGTTTCTTCAAAACTGGACTTGAGAACAGAGCAATTCACTTCAATGTCTTTATTCTCCACACTCCACAGTAAACATTCAGCAGATCCTCAGATGCGATGATAAAAGCACGAACTTTACGCTTCCCACCTCTGTGCATCCTGGGAACAGCCATCATCCCGACACAAGCACTGCTCAGGGTACGGGAGAGCACCGGAGTGGGCCGTGATTGACTGTGATTGGTCGATGTGCATTTTCACAATGACTCTCCAGCTCCATCTCTCCTGTTCTTAATTCATGTTCACGGGCCCATAAACTCCACCGCTAACTAATAATTTATAGGCCATTCGCAAAAACTTCAATCCAAACCCTGGATCCAACTTTATCACTGCATAAAATATTACTTCAATTAAAAATAAGTTATTTCAAAGTTTCCCAAAGCCCCTCACGGCGGTGCGGACCGTGTGCGTACCTGGCAATATATTTCTGGTACAGGTTGACGTCCTCGCTGACAGGTTTCTCCGGTGGTAGGCCGTTCCTAAAGAGAAAGGATTAATTTGAAAGATCTGCCTCGTTAATAACAACGAACCGACAACATATTTACTTACATGCAATTTCAAACTTCGGGCTATCAATATACATTTCTGAGGTGTAAGAGCATTTTCACAGGGAGATGAATCAGGGCGCTGCGAGTGCGTGTTGATGCACGGCCCCCAACAATAAGCAGAAAAATACAGCATAAATCATTCATGCCCTTTTTCTGGAGAGTGCACATATGCAAAATTAGCTAAGTAATGTGGATGGTCAAAAGCCTTGAGAAAAAGCTGCCATTTATTTATTTATTACTTGCACGGCTCCCAGAACCTGCCCTCAGGGGTAATGGGGAGGGGCCTAAAGCCTACTGACCTCAGCCACTGCGTCTACGACAGAACAGAGGAGGGCGATGCGGAGCGTGTACACCTACCCTGCAGTGAAACTCACCAATTCTTCAAAATCTTTTATTACGCTGGGAAAGACCCATTCAGAATATGTTTCAAGTTTTTTAATGATGAGAAAACACTTGCTTGAACGTAAAGTAAGAAAGAGAAACAAGGGTAAATCCCCTGGACCAGTCGCGAGCTTAAGGGCCTCACTCAAGGGCCCAACGGCACAGTTCCACAGAAGATCAATCTCCCTAAATGCAAGTCCGAATCTTAGGCCCAATCAGGGCAGGAAATAGCAGTTCTACAGTTCACGGGAAAGCAGTGGGCCCATGCCGGCGTATGCTGTGAGACAGCGACCCCTGTAGCTCAACGTGAGAAGTGCCGGAGGACGGGGCGGGTCGGGGCGGGGGGCGGGGGGGTGATTCTGGCCCTTAAAGAAGGTGGTTGCCATGTATATACGCACCCGGCGCTCTCTCAAAGGCGACGGACGGATGCCCTCGTACATCTGCGCCCGGGCATGGCCACCAGCCCCTCCAAGAGCCTGGAGCGCCGTCGGCCGAGACGTGACAGGCCTTAAGTAGCGACAAGGTCAATTACCCCGCGCATAAAGCACACGCGCGAGCGCCCCCGAACTCCTCGTCGGCTTTAACGCGCATTCAGGAGGCAATTTCAGCTCCCAACAACCCTCCAGGAGTTTAGTGACGGCTCCAAAGTAATTAAAGTGAGAATTGTTACACCTCAGCTAAAAGAGGAAGCCACTCACTCTGCCATGGCGTGTACTAAATCAGCTTCTGCGCCGTGCGCCGCGTAAACACTTCAGCTACTTAACATGTGCCGCACCTAGCGGCTCGCAACACGGTCTCACAGCATATTCGCCTCGCTGCCACGAGGCTACAGTCAGGGACCAGACTATAGCATTTATGTGTGTTTTGGATAACTGCACAAGCTTGCAGACCGCTATGGTATTCCACATTCAAATAGAGGAAATGAATGAAGGACATTAAAGAAGTTGGGAGTTTTTGGGTATGATGTCTAAAGCAGCACACCGTTCATGAACAATAAAATGGAAAATGAAGGTAAGTGTGAATTATATACAGCTTATTTTCTTTATGATGTTTTGAAGACTAACAAAATAACAACTGCGAGTAAATGTCTTGTACATTCCCAGTATCACAGCAAGTCTTGATTCAAATAATAGAGACCGATAGACTCCGAGACTCAGAGGACGCTTCTAGTTCATGAGTTAGAATGGAGGAAATTGGGATTTGAAATTTGAGAAACCACAGAACTGACTTTTGTTTTAGGAATTTAAGGCAGCCACTCTCAAAATCTAAAAGTCTAAAAACTTGGAGTCTCAGTCTAAAAACTGTGTCAAACGGGTTCTGATACTGTATATTAAGTGTTTCCCTCAAAACCAGATTAACAAGAAACCAAAGGCAGATTTTGGACAGAATGTCACATAAACCATACAGTATATTAATATATTAGATAATACACCTTATCAGATAGACATAATACACAGTATACGACATATGTTCGATATTTCATAACAGAAATACATAGATGGGCCAGTTTCACAGACACAGACAGTCCAAGAGTTAATATCGGTTTGCAAGCCAATTTCTTCACAAAAACCAACATGGACCATGACTGTGCCAAACCTGAGCGCATGAATCTGGCCTGAGCAGCGTAACATCCTAACTGCATCAGAGTGCATCTTCCACAGGACTTACTTCACAGAGGACACGGTGCCCGTGGTGATGGAGTCCGTCTTGGAGAAGCTGGACTTCATGTAGTCGGAGGCGCTGAACCCCAGATGTCCCGCCGGGTCCATAGGAATGCCGGCCGGTCCTGGGGCAGCGGCGGCGGTGGCAGCCGATGCAGCAGCGGTGGCGAGGGCCCCTGGTGTTCCAGAATTTCCGGGAGCGCCGGGCAGAATGTTGGGCACCAGGCTCGTCTCCTTCCCCGGCATCAGCTTCTGAATGTTCCGGACATCGTACTTTGACGGGCGACCCACTTTGCCTGTCTTGAAAGCGATGGCGCCCCCCATATCTGGATTGCCCTCTCCCGGCTTGAAGAGGTGCAGGAACTTGACGTTTTCCAGGTCGTACTTGGAGGGACGCTTGTAGGCACCACCGTTTTGCTGTCGAAGGCTTTCTCCCATCTTCAGTTTCTGGATGAAGAAGTCATACTTAGACGTGCGCGAGGCCAGGCCCTGCATGTGGGCGGGGCTGTTTGGAGGTATGCCCAGAGGACCCTTGTGCTCCGCGGCGCTCGGGTACATCTGGCTCTCGCTGCTCGGGATGCAGCCGGCGGCCTGCATCAGGGCACCTTTCTCGGCCGCCATCTTGGGGTTGAGGTCGTCGGGCTTGGCGGTGACGTGCGTGGGCCAGGGCAGCGTCTCCCCTGCCTTCAGCTTGCGGATGTACTCCTCGTACTTGGAGAAGCGGGCGCGGCGGGAAGCCTCCTCGCTGCTGAGGGCAGAGGGGTCTGAGGTAGCGGCTTTCAGCTTCTCCAGGCTGATCTTCTTGGCCAGCTCCTCCCGAACCTGCTGGTCGTCGTAGCCGAACATGCCCAGGAACTCGTTCATGGTGCTGGCCGCATAGTCGCGAAGCACAGAGGCCTCACCTGAGCGGAGAATCATAGGAAACAAGTCAGAGAGAATCGAGGCAAACACATTAGCCCTCAGCCTTCTTCATTCTCGAAATTCATGTTAAAGAAACTACCTAAAGCGCACGACATGACACAGATTTCTACAGGAGATAAAACACATTTACTAAACTTCCTCCTTTTCTTCCCAGAACCCCAGTCAATGTCAGGTAAATTAACTCCCCTTTCATTTCATCTCAAGGTAAAATGCCTGAAGATCACTATATATGCAAAACATTCAAAATTCTGAACTATTTTGTTCAACTTACACTAAAAAAAAGGCAAAAAGGTATTTAATGCAGAGAGAAGAAAAGGAAGTTCATCATAGTGATTAGAATCGCTGTCAGTAAAATGCTGTTACAACTTTGCAGAGCATTGCATTCAGGCTCCAAAAGCACGCTGTGTGATGCAGGTCATGGCCAATGATCTTACCTCTACGGGTCAGTCTGTATGTTAAGCTACGCAATTGTTTCTGAATGTGTTTTAGGACATTTCCACACATTATCACCCAAAGCAAAAAAGTCACAAAATTATGATCCAAAACCCTACAGTATTTGTTGTTTCAAAATCAAACTGGACTGCGAACGCACATCTCGGCCTGTTTGGAACAAAGTGATCTAAAAAAATCGATGAAACGGGTAAATATGTCCAGCTTCCACAGGGCCAGTCAGTGAGCCTTTTTTCCTTCACCCGCTAATTCTACATTGCGCACAGTCGCACGGTCAGTCTGCCATCTCTCCTCTCCCCAGAGTATGAAACTACAGGGGCAGAATTATGAGAATAACATGTCAAAACCCAGGCCTTGCTTTCTCTATCACTCGCAATAATTAAGTCTACATTTCATCTCATTCACAGAGTCTGAGCTCTTTGCTTATTCGCACAGTGTTGAAAATTTCGAGTTTCCTATTTCAATAGAGTCCATTACATTCACAGCCCCCCCCACACACACACCACCCCCACTGTCACCCCCCTCCTTCACAGGCAGTAAGGAACAGAGTCAATGCATGGTTTAATTGCATTAGTTAGACGTTAATTCAGGCCCATTAAATTTCCGCCCAAGTTGGATAGCTGTGGTAGTGAATACTGGTGGCAGGGGGCCAGTATTTTTGCGAGACGTACAGAGTGTAGAGAGGGTTAATCAGTACAGGGCATTTAACCCTTTCTTTACATGACAGCCTCTTTTTTTAAACCAGTCAGGTGAGGGTTCAGGGGGCCTGTGGCCCTTCTCAAAGTCTCAGGGCCACGGGGCCAAACCATTTCCTCGTTAATTTGATTGCTTTTCTTCACTGCGGGGCACACAGGAGACGACCAGAAGTAAAGCAATCTGCACTGAGGGTAATTAATACCAAAATATTTCAGCTTTGGTCTCAGATTTCTGTGTTATTGCTAAATCGGTCTCTCCCCCTCTGTGCTGCACACATCTCCTCCTCAGCATGTAAAATAATCCCCAAATTTCCATCTCAGCGTCAGGGTCACTCCACTCCATCGCACATCGGTATGAAAGCCGATCCCGCAGATCGAAAGGGCATGAAAAATTTAAAAGAAATGTATCAGGTACTTGAGAGGAAATACCTGCTTGTTTGTCATGGGACATTTTTATCAAACTACAGCGGGGAATGTGTTTTTTAATTATATTTTTTATGACAGACTGGGGCGAAGGCTTAATATCAGCACTTACGTCTCAGTCTGCCAGGCTCTCCGCCTCTTCCTTATTAAACAGCAGCTAACAGTCAAATTTCCTGTTTCTTTATGGTGCTGCTTTTGGTTTTAAATGACAGTGAAAATGCGAGTGGGCACTCGGCATCACAACAGACACATTATCTGTTATTGCTGAGCGTTAGTTTGAGATCTCGCTATTTGGATTCTCATTCTGTCATTTGTAAAAGCGCTACTAAGATCATGCACCACCCACTGACCCTGTTGTAGTGATATGTGACAGATGGAGCGGTTTGCACAGCGTTGAGTCTAAGTGCACAAATGAGCACAAATTAGCAGGTGATTCCACTTGAAGCTGGCTGTTTGACGATGGACACACTGACTGCAGTATTTTCGTTTGCGTTGAGATTTCCATACCGTCTCTCCAAACTGTTCCTATGCAGCAGGAGCAAGGATTTAGCGATTTATCGTACATTATGTCTCAGTCACTGCAGAAAGCGACTGGAGGTCACGTTGCATCAAGTCTCCAGGCAGCTGCTCCCAGGACCCTAACTTGCTCAGAGGCCCCCTAACCGCAGCCCCGCCAGAGAGGGGACCGGCCTCTTCATCGCCGGCCCCCAGACACCTGAACAGAGACCAGTACTTCTCTTTCTACATTTTCAATGTCTACGTATGATTCCTTCAACCAGTAAATGAGCAACCCGCTCTCAACCCTCACCCCAGCAATTATGACCGAGGCCAGAGGATTTGCGGGGTCACAGCAGTTTCCAGGCTGGAGAAATTTCACACATTATCATACAGGTCATTGGTGAAGTCCTGCCTCTCTTATGGACCTGTTCTTTCCCAAAACACACATCTGACTTCCTGTCCCTGATCAAGAATTTACAAGTGATTATTGTTCTGATAACAGTAGTTGTGATTATAACTGTCATAATCCTAATGCATTTCTCACAGTTATGCCTATGGTCGCACTCATGAAGTTGATCAAAGTGGATTATTATGGAATGATGATGATGCTTGTTATTAGTATTATTATTATTATTATTATTATATACTGAAGAATAGTGAATAGCAGTAGTTAAACCACTGGACCCACTCCACACATAAAAGAGGTAGCTCATGGCTAAATGGTATCAGTTCTGAGTGACAGAGACTGCCCTTAAACGGAGAGCATTTCAAAGGGGTCAGCATAAGATAACCTTTAAAAACCTCCCAGTAAATTTATTTCCCTTCCCAGCCAATCACGTGCCCTCTTACTGGTTTCACATGAATCCAGATGGGACATCGTAGCTTTTGGAGAAGGTGTGATCTGGCAGGCTTTCTCTGTCTCTCTCTCTCTCTCTCTCTCTCCCTCTCTCTCTCGCTCTTGCTGTCTCCAGTGTCACTGGGGTGTATCAAAAGAAGTGCCCTTAATCTAGGCACTTCATGCTGCTGAATTCCGACAGGCGACATGGTCCTTGTCTCCGTTTGAGGTAATTAGGGCGCATTTTCCCCCTGCAATGTGATAACAAATGGACTTTATGTCTCATTCTGCTGACCAAACATGGACATTAATGGCAGTGTGAATATAGCTTACTGTGCCGGGAGTGGGTTTAGGGGGGTGGGTGAAGAGAGAGAGATGGAGCGAGAGAGCACCACAGCCTACATTGTGAGAATTGAGCCCCACTTGAGAGAGGGGAGTAGTATTAGATATGACAAGGAAACACAGAGTAGAGGGATGTATTGTGAGTTAATAAACTGCTCAGGGAATGCTCATGATATATGCAAATTTAAAAGGCCTATTATTCAATCAAAATGTATCAAGCTTTGTCATGTTTCGGCCAGAGGAAGTTTCCAGGAAAGGAAACACCTCAGAGATTGGAAGAGCTTCCCTCTGACTTGAACAAAAACAAAACATAAGTAAATTAGTAAGATATATCAAAATAATAAAACTCACTACAATTTACTTCACTGTACAAATAACCAATTTTCTTTCTTTTTTTTTTGACTTGTCCATGTCATCTTTTCTAATAATGAAATAAAGTAACAAAATTACACATGCATTTATATGCATAGACACAAAGAGTCACCTTAAACACAATGTCATATATGCATCATTTTATGCCTTTTCTGTCAAAGAATCTGAATCATATTCAGTCCTTTTTATTATGTGGCAAACAAACAAATAGTGCACAAAGTCTAAATTATGTAGAAAAACTATTCTTCGGCGCGTACTGATATGAAATCGGCGCGAAGCTTCAATGTGAGGAGTTAAATATTCTGAAGGTCGCAGTTTCTCCCATTGATCTTGCAATGTTTGTTAATTACATTGTCACTGATGTTGGGAGAGATAATTAAGCCACTATGTTTATATGCATAATTATGTGCGCTCCGCATCAGCCTTTGAAAGACAGCAGCGAGGAGTGAAAAAAATATTTTAATTGTGAGCTGCTCAGAAACACGACAATATAGATGCCCCAGTTACAATCAACAAAGAAAAAACTAAAAAGGCAAGAGCAGTGACTAATGCTGCCTGCACTCGGCAGTCTTCAAAACAGTTTGTGTTTTGTTATGAGATGTGAGGAGCAGAACCCAGTGGCAGAGAAGGTGTACTAGGTTTCACAACACAACACGTATTTACAGACAGGCTGTTTATAGCCCTGAAATAAACACTAAATGACTAATTAAAACCACAAAGCTGCAGCATTTGCCGGAAAATGCGCGATTTTTCTCAGAAGCCACGGCCTCACTTCCATGAGAGAGGCCACACGTTCTGCTGTTCAGCTGGTGTAAAGCCATAATAATAGCGCTGCAGCAGACATATGCTACACAGATATTATAAAAAGATAAAAAAGAACGATGAAAGACCCAGAAAACAGGGGCAGGGCGAGGTATACGAACAGAAACATCACATAAGCGTGAAAATTCGGCTCTGCACAACCAGTAGAGTCCAGAAACATTTTCTCATGCTTTGCTGTTGTCAGTAGGTGTCTTGTCCCCCGTCATCATGCGCCGTTAGACCCATGCTCTCTCAGGTCCTGCTCTATGAGACAATGCTCGCACAATGACCAAGATTTGTCAGGTGCGGGCCGATAAACGCAACATTTCTGCAAGATAATTAGCGCTTCCCTCTCCCACAATTCCTGCCAATCAAAACTGCAGCAGGAAACGCAGCTGCTATCGTCTCTCATTCCTCAGACTGCCAGGGTGTCTGACAAAAAAAGCCCCAAATAGACCCTGTCCAGTTGTCCAGACAAAGAGATTCTTAACGTGAGGTAAATTCGTATGTGGCATCGTCAGAATTATTTTAGTTAGGTTCAAATCATCCAGTGTCAATGGGAAAAAATGAATGGGGTTTTCGAAAATCGGGGAAAAATGATCAATAGTTAACACATTCGTGAGTTTTAGCATTTTGTTTATTGTCATAATGTGGTTTAACACTCCAAAGCTCTTCAAAAATGAAAGGCTTTGAGACCTTAAAAGGTATATGTTGCAAATGCCATGCTACGGTTGAATTAACACGAAACCCACTGGTCTCAGATCATCAACTCTTTCAAACATCTTGCATGCTTGTAGTTCAATTGTTTTTCATGGTGGCTCATCTTTCACAACATTCAAATCACATTAAATGGACATGACGTTTCATTTCCATGAGGTCGTGAGGACATGTGTACTGTCTCGTTAAACAAAATGTACACCATTTCGGGTCACAGTCTTACTCATGTTCCTTATTTGTTGCCGATTTTTGAAAACCCCATTCATTTGCCCCATAGACACAGGACCGATGGAACCATAAGTGGAGAAATGACTACAGGGTTGTGACTTTCTATTGTGATTCACTGGGGGCTATTTCCCTGATGAAAAAGTCCTATACTTCCAAGCTATAGTTAACCTATCTTAAATGGATGGCATTTTCACCACCATAGTGTAGATAGTATTACTGTAGTGGTACCATAGTTATTCAAACTACAGCGAAACTGTTATGTGAACTATGGCAATATCATGGTGCTGTTGACTGTGGTAATACTATAGTTACAATGTGATGGCTATAGTACTACTCTAGTTATACTACACAAACTATTGTAATACTGTAGTTATGCTATCAATACTATAATATTAGTAAGAAATAGCTGTAGGATATTTGCATAAGGGTTTGGCAACAACATTAATAAAAATAAGGAAAATTTGATGAAAAATGGCACAATGAACCGCATCTCAACAGGCACGATCAAAAGCCAGGACAGGATCTTCCAGAGAATCTCCAATGGCTACAATTATTAATGCATCAACAGAAATGAGAGATTAAAATAATCAACTGCATATTATCCTCAATATTCACCACAGGCTGCTGATAATATTAAGTTGCTCAAGTCTTTTATTTTTTTATTTGAAGTATTCTGTGAAGGTTCTGGAACTCCTTCATTTTCATTTGCTCTTAAGTGATTGTGAAATTAGCATAAGTATTTAAACCACACATTTGTGACCTCACTAAGTGAGGTTAAACCTCACTAAAAAAATGTACAACACACACATGCAAATATTTCTATATAGCAATGCACGTACAGAATTTTTTTCCCTAGTCAGATATTTGTGGTCTCACACCTTAAACGGTTAAATTTATGAGGCCGCCAGCCAGAGCTCAGGAAGACAGAGACCCAAAGCTCTGGTTTTGCATGTAATTGTTCCTTGTGTGTTCCTCTTTCTTCTGAAAGAGGTTCCCCAACTTTGTAGATACAGGGGAAATGATCTAATCCTCCAGCTACGAGCCAAAGATGAGTGTGCCCAGAGATGAGCAACAACACCAGCAAGTTTGGTCGCGGTAGCTAAGTTTAGTGCGCTTGGGGAAAATGAAAAACACCGAGTGCAATCGTGTCTGAAATCTGAAGCTCGTCCTGTTGTGTCAGCACCCATGGTCTTCAGCTGCTCGCCGTAAACACGAACAGTTCGCCCCATTCCAAATATTAATTTCTTTTTCCAGTGAACTGCATAGTTTCTTGTTCGACCAATTGGTCGTCGGCTGCATCTGCCCGTAAGACCAAAAATGTCACAGGCTATTCATGCCCTAACTTTAGATTTCTCTCTCCAGGAGAAGGTTCACATAAGCCAGTGGTGTCAGGATATGGCAAAGTCACAAAACAACAGAATATATAAACAACAGCCACCTCCGTTGGGACATTTTTTTTTTAAAGTAGAGGTAAAATAGAAGGTGAAGCAGAACCTGAGATGAATATGTGCTTTCAAATTTCCAAAGTGTATATATATGAGTGACAATGAGAGGCAGTGACCTCTCTGCCTGTCCTAAGGGTGGTAGTGGAGATAGAGAGGAAAGAGCAGAATTACCTGGAGGAGAGAAGGGAGTTGAGTGGCTGGGGGCCTCGATGGAGGAGGCGTAACAGTCCTCCTTGTGAGGCGTGTCTTCCGAGTCTCGGTCGTCGCGGTAGCTGCTGGCGCGGGAGGGAGGCTGGGTGCTGGGCACATCGCCGTTGTCTTCGTCGTCGCTGCACCCCGTCGGCTGCACCATGTATACGCCCTCGGGGGGCCCTTCCTCTCGCGGACTGGACCGCACCTCCCGGGGCTCAATGCAGTCCGGCCCCGGCTCGTCCCCGTACTCCCCGTTCACCCACCTCTCGATGGCCTCACGCCTCCGCTGGTCCTCGTCCAGACTGGAGCCCTCAGGGCAGTCTGGCTCTGGCCGCTCCCCAGGCTCCTCGTAGAGGGAGCTTCCTTTCTCGCTGGCGTCCCCTTCGGCATGCTGGGAACTGCCATCGTACACCACTTGGCGGCTCAGCTTAGCACAGATAGCGTTCAGCTTCAGGCCGCCTTTCCTTTTGGCGGCCATCTTGGGTTTTCCTGAGGTCGGTTCAGTGGGTACAGTCCTTTCAGCTTTGGGGACACGGGGGAACATGCAAGGGAAAGGACACACAGAAGGAAGAACTTTAGACTTCAGAGGTCAACCTGAGGACACAACACTCATATTGCATCCATCTGGGATTACATTTTCTTTGCGTATTCAGGAATAATTTATGAAAATCTCCCAACACGCCAGTTATAAGTAAACATTTAATCTGATTTTCTATGTTTAAATGCATTTTATAAATGGTTTAATGGTCATGTTTGGTCAAGTCAAACGACTGAGTTCGGACAAAGCTGTCCCTCTCAGCCCACTCAACCAAGTTCCAAACTACAGCCGACGTGTTTCCCCCCTACAAGACTTCATTCTTTGAAAAAAATGAGATAAGATCAGATATTATTTTGCATTTCAACTTTCACAGCTCTCTATTTTTACTCCAAAGCACCCGTCACCAGAACGGTAACAGTCGAAAAGATGAAAAAAAAAGTACAAAGAGGAGCATTTGTTGTTAGTTTCAGAAGCAGCTTAGTCAGACTTTGTCGCGAGTGAAGTGCAGAGGAGCAGAGCAGAGACCGCACACAGGTGTGTTTTAGCCCCCCTACAAAGCACAGCTCCCACACACCATCCTACACATGACAGCGGAACACAAACACATTAAAATGTTATATTCTCTTTACCTAGAGAGGCACGAGGCCGGCCAAACAGCGAGACTCTGCTTAGTTCAAACTGAGACTGACAGAAGCGCAGCCTGTCGCCGGGTCAGGGCTTCCTGACGCTCACGTTTGCCATCGCACCGGCCAATCCAGTCCTAACGAGACCACCTCATGGAAAAGCCTCTTTCACTGTAACTCCCTCTTTCTCACTCACTCCCTCTCACTCTCTTTGTCTCTCTCTCTCTCTCTCTCTCTCGAATGTGCCTCTTCAGGCCCCTTTTACAATTGTCTCAATTCAGTGGAAAGACGCAGTTATATTTATATCTCTTTTCTTGTGGTCAACCACACAAACTCCTCCTGAGACACACAATCATGAACTTATACATGCTCGTACAGACACACACACAGACACATGCACATGCAAACACACACACACACACACACACACACACACACACACAACCCCAATTCCGAAATAGTTGGGACAAAGTGTAAATTGTGAATAAAATCAAAACGCAATGACTTTCAAATCACACCAGCCAGTATTTTATTCACAGTAGAACAGAGATAACACAGCAAAAGTTGAAACAGAAATTTTAGGATTTCATCCACAAAATGAGCTCATTTCAAATTTGATTGCTACTAAAGGTCTCAAAAAAGTTGGGACTGGGGCATATTTACCAAGGTGTAGTATTTTTAATACAGAGTGGAGGCGTCTTAGCATTGAGGAGATAACTTTCTAGAGTTTAGCCATTGGAATTTGATCCCATTCTTATTTAATACAGGCTTCCAGCTGTTGGAGAGTTTTGGGTCTCCTTTGACGGACTTTTCGTTTAATTATTCGCCCAATGTTCAAAAATTGGTGAAAGATCAGGACTGCTGGCAGGCCAGTTCAGCGCACAAACTCTTCTACTACGAAGCCATGCTGTTGTAATAGCTGCAGTATGTGGTTTTGCATTGTTCTGCTGAAATACACAAGGCCTTCCCTGGAATAGATATCATCTGGAGGGGCACATATGTTGCTCCAAACCTTTATATACCTTTCAGCATTCATGGTGCTTTTCAAAACATGCAAGTGTCCCACACTATATGCACTAATGCATCCCCATACCATCAGAGATGCTGGCTTTTGAACTGAACAGGAGGGGTGGTCTTTCTCCTCTTTAGCCCAGAGGACACAAAGCCCATAATTTCCAACAAGAATGTCAAATTTGGACTCATCTGACCTCAGGACACTTTGCCACTTTGCTACAGTCCATTTGAAATGAGCTTTGGCCCACAGAACACGGAGGCGCTTCTGGATCATGCTCAACAATGGCTTCCTTTTTGCATGATAGAGTTTTAGGAGGCATCTGTAGATGGCACGGCTGGCTGTGTTTACAGACAGTGGTTTCTTGAAGTATTTCTGGGCCCATTTAATAATGTTAATGACAAAATCATGCCGGTGAGTGATGCAGTGGCGTCTGAGGGACCGAAGATCACAGGCCTTCACAGGTTGGAGATCACATTGAGGAACATTGTTTTTAAAGTATTCCACAATTTTTTTTACACAAGCCTTCACAGGTTGGAGAGCTGGTCATCTTTACAGGTTGGTCATCTTTACTTCTGAGAGACTCAGCCTCTCTAAGACATCCCTTTTACAGCCAATCGTGTTATACACCTGATGTCAGTCAACTTAATTACTTGCTAAATGTTCTTTTAGCTGATTCTCTTATATATTACTAGCTTTTTCAGCCCTTTTTTTGCCTGTGTCCCAACTTTTTTAAGACCAGTTGCAGCCAGAAAATTTGAAATAAGCTCATTTTGTGGATGAAAATGTAAAATGTCTCAGTTTCAACATTTGAAATGTCATCTATGTTCTTTTGTAAATAACATATTGGCTCATGTGATCAGAAAGTCATTGCATTTTGATTTTATTCACACTTCGTCCAAACTATTTCAGAAATGGGGTTGTATATGCATAAACAAATACACACTCAACAGGGGCAAAAACACACACATATATATACACACACCCACACCTGCCAGCAAATGTGCACACACACACACACACACACACAGGTGCACACACAGGCACATATAAATACATATATGCACACACACACACACACACACGCACATGCAAATTTACACACAAAGAGACACATACATACGCATACGCACAGGTACACACAAACACATACACAGGCATAAACACACACACACACACACACACACTGATGTACTCCAGGACCCAAGACGGTCTCTTTTCTCCCTCATATTTAATAAAAAAAGGTCACAGTGATTTTGGGTCACAGAACTGGCTCTCCCTCATTGAGGTGAAATCAGCAGTTTAACGCTAAGAGCTCTGCAGAAGATAAATTTCCTGTTCCCCTCGGTCGACTAAAACAAGCTGTAAACGCAAGTGCGCTGAAAGCTGTCATTACTTCAGAGAGCACAGAGGCAGCAGGGAGTGCAGAACAGCAGCTCTGACTCTAGCCTGGAACCATGAAGCGCCACGGCGATTTCAGCGATCACGCCGCAATAGAGACCACTCAAAGACCATATGGAGAAGCTTTCTGTGAGACCTTACTGAGCATGCCCACATCAGCAGGGCCCTGTACCATGGTACCAATAACCCTATCCCCTATATATCGTACTCCCCCATCATCATCCCCCCCCCCCCCACTCCATCGCCTGCAATAAATATATGTATGACACTACAGCTAAAAAATTGATACATATATTCTATTCACAATAGAAAAAATATATTTTACATGCAATCAAAGCAATGTTTTATATTTTTAATGCAATAGAACCAATATTCTTAATATATTTTACATCTGACAGAGGGAATACTTTACGCAATGGTAGCCTAAAAGAATAATTGCCCATCTCATTTTTTTAAAAATTCATTCCTTTTATTATATTAGAGAATACTTTTTTAAGGTTTTGAGAAAAAAGGAAAACACTTTTTTTGCCAACCGAAAAGACCAGGCAGCCGATATCTCAGTTTGGCAAAAGTGAATTATGCTATAAGGCTAACAATAAATTTTATCTGTAATAGAACTGATAGTTTATACACTGATCAGCCATTACATTATGACCACTGACAGGTCAATGGCACCTGTCAGTGGGTGGGATGTATAAGGCAGCGTATTGAGCATTTTATCCTCATAGGTGATTTGTTGGAAGCAGGCAAAATAAGCAAGTGTAAGGAGCGACTTTGACAAGGGCCAAACAGTGATGGCTGGACAACTGGGTCAGAGCATCTCCTAAACTGCAGCTCTTGTAGGGTGCTCTCAGTGTGTAGCAGTCAGTACCAACATACAGTAATACAAGGGAGGAAAACTGGTGAACCAGCGACAGGTTCATGGGTAGCCGAGGCTCACTGACGTGGGTAAGAAGTGAAAGCTGTCCTTTGTGGTCCGGTCCAACAGAAGAGCTTCTGGAGCTCAAATTGCTGCAAAATTGCTGGTTCTGATAGAAAGGTGTTGGAGCACACAGTGAATTGCAGTTTGTTGCGTATGGGCCTGTGTAGCTGCAGGCCAGTCAGAGTGGCCATGCTGACCCTCGTAAACTGCCAAAAGCACTACAATGGGCACTTGCGCTTCAGAACTGGACCACGGAGCAATGGAAGAGGGTGGCCAGGCCTGATTAATCACATATTCTTTTAAATCACGTGGATGGCCAGAGCGTGTGTGTCGCTTACCCGGGGAAGACATGGCACTAAGATGCACTATGGGAAGAAGGCAAGTTGGCAGAGGCAGTGTGATGCTTTGGGCAATGCTCTGCCGAGAAACCTTGGGTCCTGCCATTCAGGTGGACGTTACTTTAACACGTATCACCTACCTAAACATTGTTGCAGTACAACCCTTCGAGGAAATGGTATGTCCTAATGGCAGTGACCTCTTCCACCAGGATAATGTGCCCTGCCACACTGCAAAAATGGTTCAGGAATGCTTTGAGCAACATAAAATGAGTTCAATGTGTTGACTCAGCCTCCAAATTCCCCAGCTCTCAATCCCCAATCATCTGTGGGAAGAGCTGGGCAAACAAGTCCAATCCATGAAGGCCCCACCTTACAGGACTTTAAGGATCTGCTGCTAACAACTTGGTGCCAGATACCACAGCACACCTTTAGAGGTCTAGTGGAGTCCAGGCCTCAAAGGGTAGGGGCTGTTCTGGCGGCAAAAGAGGGATGTACACAATATTACGCAAGCGGTCATAATGTTATGGCTGATCTGTATATATTTTAAATGAGATAGAAGTAATATTTTGCAGATATTTTATATTTGATACAAAGTTTTGTATATATTTCATATGCAATAGAGGTAATAATTATATATGATATGGAAAAGAGCCAATGATTTACATTTATTAAAGTGCAATAGAGCCAATATATTAACCTTCAAGGTGATTGAGGCAGTATTTTCAATATATTTCATAAGCAAAAGAATCAACAGTATATTTAATAGGCAAAATTCATCAAGGACCTTTAAATCACTCCCAGTCCAATGACAGTTTTGATTTCAAAGTATGACATTTAACTTGATACATTTTTGATCATGGTTTATAATACGGGAAAAGGCCACGTGCCTGTTGAAAGAAATGCTCCTACCCGAGTTTGTTTATGAACATATGATTTCTCAGACTTTGGCTGGTTAGTTTTAAGTCTGCCACAGCTGTACCACTGAAGCAATGTCAGCTGCCCCTGCAGTCTTCAACGACAGCTGCCTTTTTAGGAAAAAAGCTACACACTTCTGCTGGTCCTCATTTACCTTTCAGCCCTCATCCTCCACTGATCCAAACGCCCACCAAAGTTAACCTTGAATAAGATTTTCCAGGCTGAAATCAAGTCTGTTCTAAGTCCAGATCTTTATCGTGTTGTAAATAACTTATATCGCGCCAAGGCTCAGAGGATAACAAGCCGTATACATCATATTAATCCTGCAATTTTTTTCCTAGGTCACCACATGACCGCCGAGGATATTCTTGCGCTGCATTCCATAAAAATATCAATAAAAAAGCACATTGACCCTAAGATAATTTTTACTGTGAATGTAACATTTAACATTTACTATATATATATATATATATATATATATATATATATATATATATATATATATATATATATCTTTTCTTTCTTCTGAAGTACATTTATAAAGATTAAAAATGTATAAATGCATAGATATCAGCAACACTATAAAGTAAAAGCTACTCCAATAAATAAACTCAAATTGATTCAATATCATTTGTAGTTTATACGTAATAAACATTAATGAGAAATAGTACTTACGCAAACTTGAAAATACACCTGGATTTTTGAACATGAAACCTGCTATTTCCCTTCCATAATGCAGATCTTACACCTTTACTGAGAAAAATAACATACTGGGCCCTGAATGTCACCAATATCTACAGAATATGAAAATACATAGGGAGATACATGTGTCCAATAAGAGGCAGTTGTTCAAAAGAGCTAGATGGACATGCCATTTTCCATTACCACACAAGTGTGGAGTTATTTTTCAAGGGACGCCGTTAATTCCAGCCTCCACACTGTTCTCCACCAGGCGTCTTTGCAGTGGACCTGATGCCCTCAGCGCATACTTTCTTAGTTACTGTATTTACATGCAAGGCTTCCTCTTTGAAACAATGACTGCTGGCATTAGGCGCACGCAGGGGGCGGCCGTATATAAACATGGCCGACTGTACATTTTTGTGTTAGACAATCGCTGGCCCGGGTGAAAGGGTCACCTTCGAAAGGACAGCAATTTGGAAAAAAAATTCAGCTGGAAAAACTATTAGGAAGTGGAAGACATAAATTTTAAAGTATTTTTTCAGAACACCTCCGAAGGAAGATTGAGGTCGCTTGGGCGTAACAGTAGAGGTCATATTTCTGTTTACCGTGCTCCGTATTTCATGCTCTAACTACTGATTTCCTTTGCATCGCATTCTGGGCTTCCTTGTAGGAAACGACCCCAGAGAAGCGATTTCTTTCCATTACCGACTCTTTATGTGCATTTTTACAAACAAGCACGTGCTCCTCCTCGGGCGCCCTACCGCTCCTCCAGCGGAAACAAGAATTTCAGAAATACCAGGGCCTCTTTTCCCCCCGTTTAAAAACACACAATAGAGTGTTAATTTACCCAGTCTTTAAGGAGCTTGCACGCAAAAGGCAAACGCTGCTTAAGAAGCAGAACCAGACTTAATAAAACATTAATAAAAACGTCCCTTTCTACTGCAATCTCTGATTTATGGAATCAAGGTAGGGAAATATTATGGAAGTGTTTACGGCCCCCCCGCCCCCCCCCCCGTTGATGGAATGGGGCTGTTTAGGTGGGGGTAGGGTGGTGGGGGGGGGAGGTTGCTGGGGCAGTGACACTCAGGGAGATGGAGGAAAACTGGCCCAGGGAGCAGTGCTCTTTAGCTCAGAGACACGTCCCAACAACTGCATGCTTATTTTGGTTGAGTGTTGGAAAGCCTTGAACCCTGTGTGCATTAATGTGCCCCCAGCACAACCTCCTTCACTCAGAACAGGAGAGGCTGCAATGGTTACCCTCCGCCCTTTACCTCCAATCTCTAGGGTCCGGGATAGCACATGACATGGAAAAATCATTGGGCCTCACAGGAAAGAAACAAGCCTTTTGGGTCTTTAATTAATGAAAAAAAGCAGATTAGTTCACCAATCATCATCATATTCTTCTTCTTCTGAGTTTGGTTATGGCTCTGTGTGGTGCCCATGGGGAAAAAGAGGAACAATACAAAAGAAAAGGTCTTTAGCCTTAAAGCATGTAGGACTGTTTATTGTAACATTGACAAAGAGAGTAGGGGCTGAAGCATGCGGTTGACTGTATAAGGTAAAAACCTGGAGAAAAAAGGGACAAAACTATTCTAAACACATAAGAAAGAAAGAATGACGCTTTTCTTCAACAAGGCTATTAAAAGCACATTGTTCCCCGAGTCCCAATTCCCAGAAACGAACGCACAATAGTTAACATTTTAAATGACTAAAACACTGCCCTGTCACCGTTAGCACTCGAAACCCTTCACATCTTGTTGTTAATGCACAACTTCTGTTCGTGAGCCAATATGATATTATGCCCAATCAAGTGGTGTTTCAGATCCTAATAATGCTGCTGGAAGCAAATTATTTGTGTGGACGTGTGCAGACTGTAATCACCCCACGCCAGCGCGCAGAAGTGGGTGCTAATGGCTGTTTGGATTGGTGTGCACCAACCTCCTCCTCTCTCTCTCTCAGACAGAGAGACGGGGCCACGCGTTGACTATCACATTTCCTTTTATCAGGCCTGGACCACAAAATGACCCACAATCTGTCCAACTGTTTAGAGAAATCAAATCTGGTCCGCAGAGAACAGGGCGACACATGACCCTTATAATATAACCATACTGTCGCATGCACTGAGGGAGTGGGTGAAAGGATTCGGGTAATTGTTCAAAGCAGGCGAAGTACACCCCAGGTAAGGTTCCACATAAATGTCTCCCATTTTAAATTAGCGTCCTCACTTTCTCCAGCGCACCGTGGAATTTTCAGCTGAAGAACAAGGGACAAGTCAAAGAGGGTTTCAACGCAACTTGACTGACACCAGGCCAAATTATATATATATATATATATAAAAATAATACGGCAAGTTAATTAATATGAAACAGGTCTGGGAAAAGTCTCGACAGCTGAGGTTTTTTTATTATTTAACGTGACACATCCCCCCTCTTTATAGAAAGCTATGGTTATAAGATTATAAACTCTGGAAGATTAATTGACAAGGCCAGGGCTGCCGGCGTCTGGCTGAGTGAACCCTTTGTGTTTCGGTCTCCCAAGGTGGAGTGGGACCCACGTGCACCCGGCCCCCCCCCCAATCCCTCGCCCCCCCTTCACCCCTCGCCCCCCCTCGTGTTTTTATTTTTCTAATTTACAGTGCAGACGATGGGGACACTTCCCTCACTCCCTCTCCCTCCCACTGTGCCTCCCTCCCTCCCTCCCTCTCTCTCTCTCTCTCTCTCTCTCTCCCTGTTGAGTTTTGGTGAGTGCGGCTGCGTGCAGAGAGGGGCCGATGGACAAAATACGCCACACACCCCGGACCCCCGCATCTGGCCCCCCTTTCATCTTTATTACACAAGAATAACAATAAGCAGGTCGGCGACCCTGTCGTGAGATTTTCGCTGTTTTTTCAACACTCTGTGCTGATGCAAAAATTTCCATTTTCCGCATGCATATTTAATTGAGTTTTGTCCCAGTGGTGCGGAAATGATTTGTTTTTTGCTCTCTGTTCACTTGACTCCTCTTCGGAGTGGATAACCCTGATTAAGACGTTGGCGTTAATTTCCCAGCGCACACCTTTTTTTTGTGCATTAATGGTTCTGATCGTCTAATTAAAACTTCTCAGCTTCGCTGCTGATCACCGCTCGTTGTGTGTCTGACCTGAAGTTTTAATTGCCGCGTCAGAAGCAATAATAATAATTTCTGGGTTCCGATGATTAAAAACAATGCCATTGCCAACTACAGTTTAAAAAAGATGAGACAGAGGCGAACTGTGTGCTTGGATGTCAGGAGAAAGTGAGGGACTGTGTGTGGATATCAAAAGAAAGTGTATGACTGTGTTTGTATATCAGGAGAAAGTGTGTGACTGTGCTCCGATATCAGGAGAAGTGAGGGACTACTTGGATATCAGCAAAAAGTGAGGGACTGTGTTTGGATATCAGGAGAAGTGAGGGACTGTGTTTGGATATCAGGAGAAGTGAGGGACTGTGTTTGGATATCAGGAGAAGTGAGGGACTGTGTTTGGATATCAGGAGAAGTGAGGGACTGTGTTTGGATATCAGGAGAAGTGAGGGACTGTGTTTGGATATCAGGAGAAGTGAGGGACTGTGTTTGGATATCAGGAGAAGTGAGGGACTGTGTTTGGATATCAGGAGAAGTGAGGGACTGTGTTTGGATATCAGGAGAAGTGAGGGACTGTGTTTGGATAACAGGAGAAGTGAGGGACTGTGTTTGGATAACAGGAGAAGTGAGGGACTGTGTTTGGATAACAGGAGAAGTGAGGGACTGTGTTTGGATATCAGGAGAAGTGAGGGACTGTGTTTGGATAACAGGAGAAGTGAGGGACTGTGTTTGGATATCAGGAGAAAGTGAGGCACTGTGTTCAGATATCAGGAGAAAGTGAGGCACTGTGTTCAGATTTCAGGAGAAAGTGAAGCACTTTGTTTGGATATCAGGAGAAAGTGAGGCACTGTGTTTGAATATCAGGAGAAAGACTGTGTTGGTTAGAATAGTATTAGGGGACTCCCCAGTTTAGGGAGGGCATGTGTTCCTCTGAGTCCATCAGGGATTTGCGTGGTTAAATATGTTCATGGGGATAACTGTTCCCACAGTAACCAATGAAATAATTTAATCGAGCGCGGCAACACTCGGCCTGACAAGCATATCCAGCGAGATGAGAGGACTACAGAGTTAAGCTGCTTTACCGCTGTCTCCTCTCGCAGTCCCGTGCTGCCCTGGGTGAGCTCCTCCTCTATACAGCGGCACACAAATGCTGCTGCCGCTATAACAAGGGCCACGGAGTTTATTTCATCTAAATTTGACATTTTAAAAACAGAAAAGCCCATAAAGCTGTTTGTCCTCAGTGCCTCTATCGTCACATACTGATACATGATGGCTGATTGGCAAAATTTAACTCTCAAATTTTCTTCTATCACAACTGAAAAAAGAATCGTAAGGAAAGGTATATACATAAGCGCTTACACCTGCACACGCTCATGTAGGCAGGAGAGTATGTAGGTGCATGCAGGACCCCCACACGCAAGCACAAATCTATTTCATTATGAATACATCAGTTTGCTGCGGATCTGCTAGCTTGCTGCTTTTTCCTGTCAATAAAGCACTTATTGCTTTTAGTGTAGCATGTGACCTTGCAGAGTGGCGCGCTGCCTTTGGGCTGACCTTGTGGGACCCTGTGCAGCTGAGAGAGGCGTCCCCCTGGCTGCTGTCAAACGCAGCCCTTCAGCTGAGGTGGGCCACCCCTGCCACAGCACAGTGCAGAAAAATGCATGAGCACGCACACACACACACACACACACACATGCACGCACACACACACACACACACAGACACACACACACACACACACACACACGCACATGCACACACGCAACGCGCACACACATGCACGCGCTCGCACACATGCATATACACATGCATACATTCACAAACACACCTGCACACCACACACACACTTATACATCACGCATACACACACACACACACACACACAGTTCTTACATACACAAACGCAATTAACACTTACTCAATGCTTTCATTTATGTATGTCTGTGTGTGTATATATACATATATGTATAAATATATATATATATATATATATATATATATATATATATATATATATATATGCAGACACATTCAACACACACACACACACGCATACACACCACACAGTCACACACATGTCCACAGTGCTTACACATATACACACACTAAAGCCCTGTGTGAAATCTGTGTTGGGGGCTCCATTGCTAACGGGTATCTCGGTGTGTGTGTGTGGGGGGGGGGGGGGTGCCCCAAGAGCGGACTCCGTCAGCGCGCCTCATTATGCCCCAGATATATTTAATTTAGCAGTTCCGGAGCTGTGCTGACTAAGGCTCGCTGCCATTAGGTCCTGCTCTCCAGAGGGACAGGGAGAGAGACTGCACAAGCCGGTCGATTAGTTATCAATTAAGAGTGCGGAAATCTCCACCTGGCGCAGCGGCCAAACGACTCCCCCCGCGCTTCAAGTCCCCAATGCCCCCCCCCCCCCCCATGCATGCCCCACAGCGCTAAACAGGTAAAGAGCATGACCGTCCTGTCCACTTCCTCCATGCGCGGGGTTAACCTTGATATAAAGCACTGTCAGGCCAGATAATGTCAATCACAGGACGCCCTCTCACACAACCTCAGCGTGAAGCCTAAAAAGCAGTCTGTTTAGATGTTCGGACACGCCTCCGTTGCCAGCATATGAATTTTATGAAAAGAAAATGGCTTGTGGCATTTCTTTAACAAGAGAGCCGTAAGACACTCTGACAGCCTATCTGGCACAGGGGCTCTGGTGTCAGGTGATATTTGACAGACAGTCTGATTCTTGCGGAGGAAAAGATGGTGGCCTTTCCTATAGGAAATAGTTCCAGCTCCAGGGGAATGCTTAATTGATTTCCAAGGTTACTTCTTTAAATTTGTTTTTCAGATACATGACTACTGTGCAGCTGATGTTTAGGAAGCACTTTTTCCAGCCGCCAGCTCGTTTTTTACAGCTGACTTTGGGCTCCGCTGCACCTTCTCTCTCTGAAATGAGAGGATGAGGTGACAGTAACCAAAAACACATTTCCAGACAGGAAGCCGTGTGGACAGCATCGATCCCCACGCACCCATTAAAACATTTGCCCCGCTTCACAGACCTCACTTGCACGTCTTACCCCCTCATTCCCTATTTTATGCACCCCCTACCTCCACATCTTACGCACACGGGAACAGTCATAGCTATCTCCACATCATCCTCTGCAAAGGAAACCTGCAGAAATAATTTTGAAGCCTCATAACTTAAGCAAACCTTTTCTACTAACCCCTAATATATACAATACAAAGCATAAAAGCATATAACTACAACTGCACACATGGAAACTTCAGTATAAAAATCATTCTATTTTTGAAAACTACACTATAATAACTCCTGCAAATACAAAAACTACAAAAAAACCAGTGCACACATAAAAATTGTAATACAACAACCCTAGCATCCACGAAAACTACAATATAAAAACCTGAACATAGCATAACTAACATTTAAAAACCCCAGCGCATATAAAAACTAAAACAAGCTAAAAAAATATAAAATATAAAAAAAGTTAAAATCCAATATAAATTCCCAGGCAAATACAAAAATTACAATACTAAACCCTGGTAACTATAAAAACCATGTACCTACAAAAACTATAACATACCAACCCTGCACACAAAAAAACTACAGTTAAAAAACACCTACACATACCGAAACTACAGTTTAAAAATCCCTGCACGCTCAAAAACTGAAATAAAGCTTACATGAATAAAGTCAGTGCACAGACATGATGTAGACATTCTAACAAGGCAGAGCTGTGACATCATCAGAAATAGTGAGTAGACCAAACTGTGAGCAAAAACCATGCTAAAGTGTGAGTGCATGCACACATCTGTGTGTGTCAGTGTGCGTGTGTGTGTGTGTCAGTGTGCGTGTGTGTGTCACTCCCCATTGAAGTTCAGGTTTGTTGTGGCCCAGTTACATGGTGTGTTCATACACGGCAGCGCGTTACTGGAACTCCAAACTCGGGCCTTTACTCAGCAAATGCTGCACCCTCCACACTGCCATTACATTTCTGCACTTTCACAGCATGACTCAACAGTTAACATTCATACGAAAACTGGAACTGTAATTAAAATGAAATATAGGTGTATATTTTTCCATGGTAAGTTCAGTATACTGTTTGATACAAACGTATAACAGAACACAGTAACAGAGAAACATTTTGTTTGTGTCAGTGTAGCTGAAGAACACAAAGGAAGTGCCGCTAGCTGTAAATTCAGCTTTTGATAGAAACCACAGCACTTAGCAGCTACTTTTAAATTCTACACCAAAACTCTTTTGGTTTCCTGAAATTGAATTTGACTTCTCTATAAAAAAAAATGCTAAAAGTGACCTAAAAAAAACGAACATTTAAAAAAAAAAGATTATTGTTGTTATTAGGGGATTTTATGTTAATGGAGTCATCTCAATATTAGAGGGTATTATGCTGAATGGCAGAAAGTCTGAATTAAAAAAAAGCCACCAGGAAATCGAATATTAAAGCTTGGGTGTAAAATGTTTCATGTTTAGAAAAATAGGACCACGTTTTACATTTCTACAACATTAATATTCCTCTTATTATTATTTTAAAGTGAAAATGGGTACTGTGCTGAAGAGCAAATCTGATGAATTATGGTAGCAGATTGCTGTTATTAATTATTTAAGGGAATTTTATAAATATTCAGGTCTGTCGTGCATCTAATAATGAACGCTTTAGAGAAGGTTACTTCCCGTGCGTATCCTAATGTGTCAGAAATATCACTTTTAATCAGAGCTGTGTCAGGGTCGCATCTGAACTCTAAAAATACAATCACAGCGAGAGCTCGGCGCTGGTCCTATCCACACCACGGCTGCTATCATCCCGCCAGGCCCTGCCGCCTGGGCCACAGGCCGATCGCGCAGTCAGAGAGCCATCTCGCTGCATTATCACCAGCGTAATTTGAGAGGGGAATAATGCATCAACATCTCCCCACCGTCTGGACACACCTAGTCCCAGCGCTATAGCGACCATATGGCGCTTTGCATATTCAAACGTCACGTGCGCCAAGACGCTTAAACAGAAACTCCAGATGAAAAGAAGGGGAGGACAGAGACTGAAGTTTTCCTCTCGTCCTCTGTCTGCTCCTCCCTGCCCCCGCAACCTCAAACAGGAGTGGGGGGGGGGTGGGGGAGAGGGTGGTTGGCGTTTAGCAGATCACGCAGCGCCTGGCTTCGTGAGGAAAGGAATCTGCCTCCTGGATGCGCGCGTGCAGGAGGCAGAAAGGATGCTGGGTAATCTGTGCAGTAGAGCGGGATTGATGCTCCTCTGCAGTCGGGTAAATAACAAGTGTGCACCCCCCCCCCTCCCCACCCCCCCAGTGCCACACAGGATCGGCCTCGGATTAACACTGTCAGAGCGTCGGTGCAACCCCATCATTATCTGCGCTCCCGGCCTACCAGAGGCGGCCATGTTGTCCACCAACTCTCTGCACAAGTAGTAATTACTACAGCCGTCATTGTGCTCTCTCTCCCCACTTCTCCTCTTGCCCCACGCGGCCCAGGTTCGCCTGAATACTGCTTTCTGATATAATACCTGTAATCTCTTACACTGAAGCGACACAGGTGACAGAACGATGGAGTCGGTGGTTGTGCCCCTTTATGACGTGTTAAGTACAGAATCAAACCTGTGAGCAACGAAGGCGTAATGGACTCCTCTAATCCACGAACGCCACTCAAACAGCAAACACAGAGAGGCCAGACGCCTTGGTTATGCTACACCATCAACTCTTTCAGCAGCATCATCCGAGCCCGAGACAGTTTGGCACTGGAGGGGAAACTTCAGTACAGTGGCGTTAGCAGGCTGCGAGAGATAAATCAAGCTGTTTTTGTTTCATTTCCAACAATGTGTTTCCTCTCCATCCCCTTCCACTGAAGCCTTTATCAAAGGTGACGCTCTGCTTCTGTGCATCTTCCACACATCTCCTCCCGAGAGCCGCTAAAGCCGGGAGGAGGCGCGAGGGCGAGATCAAAAGGGGGAGCAGGGATACCTGTGCAGGCCCGAGCTGCACGTTGACGATAATTTCTCCAAACATGCTTTTAAAGCAAATACAACCAAACGAGGAGTGCCCGCGTACACAAGCGCGGGAACTCCACTTCAGAGGACTTCAAATGCTGCAGTTGTCAGGGCCGGGTCTCTCAGCCGCTGGGACTAACGGGCCAGAACAGACGGCACCAGCAGGCAGATCAGAACCAATTTCAGCAGCTGGAGACAGAACCTGTCTGCTCCTGCCAGAGCATTAGAACCTGATCTGAGCAAGGCCCAGATCTCACAACCCATGATCACCTGCTCTGACAGGGGGCACACCACAGCAATCTGCTACATATCACAGATTATACAAATAATAATAATAATAATAATAATAATGTTTTTCTGGTCTGGTATTATTTGCACCCAATTGTTGCTGGAAAAGGAGACACGGTCCCTCCTACAGTGCTGTTATCTTCCATTCAAGGTGACAGATTTCCACAGCACTGGAGACCTACGGCCTTCCACAGGCGACAAAGAAATCGAACAGCCTGCCCCAGTCTGGAATATCTATCCCTCTCACGCACTATCCAGGCAGAACGCAGCATGTTTCATACGAACACTGTCTTCAAACAAATTAATCTCTTTTTCCAGGATAACTAATGCTGTAATACTCTCAGTTTCTGCTTTTTTTCAGGAGGGATTTTGGGAGGACTTTGAGCAAACGACGGTCGCAGGTCGTGTATCCAGCACGTGGGCAGAAGCTCTGCGGATCCCAGTTCTCTGAGAGACGACGGGGAGGAGGACAAAGCCCCTCTCTGCGATACGGGTTTAGTTAGCTGGAGAGTTAGTGGATGAGTTATGGGCAGCCAGGCACTGGGGAGAGCTGTATTTATGGGGCAGCTGAGTGAGTGTTAAATCCCTGGTAAGAAATAAAGTCGTCCCCAAGCGGACAGGAGAAACATTTCACTCAGTCTAAAAGGTGGTTAGGAAAAATGAAAGCCATTTCTCTTCCCGGGGAAGCACTATTCCTTATTCGAAGGCTCGCAGTGAAAAAAAAAAAATGGGGAAAAAAGTGGATCGCATTCAAGTGGCATGAATCTTTAAACTGTATTTGAATGTTGTCGAATATTCTCAAAGAAAATGCCCCGAGGAGAGAGAGAGAGAGAGAGAGAGAGAGAGAGAGAGAAAGAGAGAGAGAGAGAACCCAAATCCAGCTAAATTACACGCTGTTTCATGCTGGAATCCACCAGCAGCGCCTGCCAAGAAATACACTTGTTGCTGTGTTATTGTTCAGTTGAAAAAGCTTTATAGTTGACTGAAACAAGAACATGATATTGTACAAACACGCACATCTGTTGGCTTTGTGAAATGTGGCCAGTTCCATTCAATTCAGTAACTGAAGGGCTCGCAGGGAGGGAACAGAGACTAGGGTTTATGTTCAGTTTTCTTCCGAAAGAGACACGGAAACACCGGCAGCCCTGCCTCGCTGTCTCCACCGCGCTCAGGTTTACAGCCTTTAGCCTGGGGGAACATCCCAACCCCCCTTGAGCAGCAATCACAATTATTACTCTGAAAAAAGGCTGTATTTTTGCATTAACTTAAAAGGCCGATATCTTTTTAGTCTGTACGGGCTCACTTACCCTAAGTATCTCTATAAATCAGCAGTTACTGTAAACATGAGCTACACAATTCAGTCATCAATCTCATACCGCCTCAGACTGAGAATAAGGGGGAGAAACCAGCTTAGTAAAATCTGACAAACACACGCAAACACACACTTTCACATGCGTGCACACAAACATGCACTCTTGCATGTGCACATATATATACGCACACTTTAACATGTGCGCAGACACACATATACACGCATACGTGCTCTCACATGCGGACATACAAATAAAAAAACAAGCGCGTACAAACACATGTGCGCGCACAAACAAATGCACACCCACACACACACACACACACACATATACCATTGCTCTCGCACACACTAAAACACACACAAACGCACATGCAAACACTCACTAAAGCACACACGTATACGAACACCCACACACTCTCAAACATGTATGCAAACACACACAAAAAGACACAATCACTCACATGCACACACCCACAACAGCACACACAAACTAGCATGCACGCGAGCACACACACATACACACACATTTGGGTATTGGGCACATGCAGAGGCAGAAACCATAGCAGTCCGTTGGGACATAGAAACCGTTGCCAGATCACCACGGAAACACAAGCCTAATTCGATTCTATCTTCACCTTTCACTCGGGGCAAAACAAACAAACATACCCCGCACAAACTCGGCACGAAAAAAAAACGTACGTCTCAATTACGTGCGGCCGCGCAGCGCCCAGCGAGAGCGCTGGCGCTGAAAGGAGACAGTGAAGCTTCGGCACAGGCCCGTGCCAGCGAGAAGGCCGCATGCAAATCCCTGTTCAAGTTTGAGACTCAGTATTTATTTAACAAAAAAAAGGAGAAACATAATTGAACGAGAGTGGGATTACCCCACCTAAACAGAAAAGGCATCATCACCCACTCCAGTGCGTCTGTTTACCCCGGCACAGCGGGAAATCCTTCAGCTGACAAACCTCCTTCAGAACATCTGTATCTAAACACAGGCAAAGCTCCCCATAAACCAAGTCAATCACTACAGAGCCAAAGTCAATCACTACTGAGTTGATAAAAGTCAGTCACTACTGAGCCAAACATCTCCACTTGTGAGTCAGATGAGAAAATAGCAAAAATATGAATTCCATCACAAGCAGGAAATCTCCATGACGGTTCTGTTTTTCTGAGTATCAGTGATTGCTTAATCAAATACTATCAATACACCGCAGAGTCTCAAAATGGTGATTCTTAATTTCTGTTCAGGTAATGCCTAACACGCTCTAAAGCACCAAAAACTCCAGACACAAAATAAAAAATGCTGGAAAAATGGTTAATCGTAGGGTAAAAATCTCATATGTCACTTTTTAAAATTATATACAGTAGCAAAACATTTTTTATTTTCAGTGCAAAAAAAGCAATAAAAAAATTCAACTTTTTCTCGCTTTTCCTCAAAAAAAGTCTGTCAATGGCACAAAATGTGATATAATAATATAATAACATAATACAATGCAAATATCATAGACCTATAGATTATTTAAATGACGTAAATAAGTCCCCATAAAAAAAAAAAAAACAAAAAAAAAACAGCAACCTTAACTACTCCACCGAGAAACTGTTAGTGTTATAGTTCCACACTGTGACACAAACACTCTTACACTGTGACATCACACACACACACACACACGCGCGCGCGCGCGTGCGCTCACGGCCGCCCGGCTACAAACACCAGCAACATTTTGCATGGCACAGAGTATTAATCACCTCCACCCACTCCCCCCCCCATACCTGGCAGAAGTCGGCCCCCCTCACTCTGTCTCGCATCTCCCCGATGCACAGGGCAAAATCTCGCCACGGCACAAGCCATTTTTTCCCTCTCTCTCACTCTCCCACCTTCTCCTTCTCTCTGACTACCCCTCTCTCTACTTCTCCTTCTCCCTCTCTCTCACTCTCCCATGTGGCTGAGCTGCGCTCCCTCTCTCCCCTCTTTCCCTCTCTCTCTCTCTCTCTCTCTCTCTCCCTCTCAGTGCAAATGTCAGGGATGAGCATGTTTACACACTTTACCAGGAGGGGTCCTTCACCAACCTCCGCTCCCTGCAGCTACAGCCGAATAACAGGCCCATGGAGGGGGCCTCTACACCAACTCTCCTGTGAGTCTAAACCTGGGTGTATCAGCCTGACCTCTAATCCAGCTCTCTTGTGAGTCCAAACCTGTGTGTATCCGCCCATCCTCAAAACCAGCTCTCCAGCGCATCCAAACCTGTGTGTATCAGCCCGACCTCTAAACCAGCTCTGCTGTGAGTCCAAAACTGTATCAGCCAGACCTCTTAACCAGCTCTCCTGTGAGTCCAAATCTGTGTGCATCAGCTTTCACCTCCAAACCAGCTCTCCTGAGAGTCAAAACCTGTGTGTATCTGCTCATCCTGTGAACCAGCTCTCCTGTGAGTCCAAAACTGTTGGTATCAGCCAGACCTCCAAACCAGCAGTCCTGTGAGTCCAAATCTGCGCGTATCAGCTTTCACTTCCAAACCAGCTCTCCTGTGAGTACAAACCTGTGTGTATTAGCCCAGCCTCTGACCCAGCTCTCCTGTGAGTCTAATCTTGTGTGTATCAGCCCAACCTTTAAACCAGCTCTCCTGTGATTCAAAACCTGAGTGCATCAGCCCAGTCTCTAAACCAGCATGTGCATGTTTGAGTGCATGTATTTTCGTGTAAGCGTGTGTGTACGCTGAGTGCTCCGATGCTGTTTCTTTGGTGGTGGAACTGACGTTTACATCTTACTCTTGAAGTGCCCTCTGCGCAGAGTGACATTAGAGACCGCACCGCAACTAAAGAATGTCTGCAGCTCAGGACTCGGGGACCATGTGCGTCCGCTGTTTTTTGGCCCCGTGGTACTGAAGCAAGAATTTCCCCACACAGCTTCTAATTAATCTCACACTTCGGACACGCCGAGACTGCACGTTAGCGTAATTGAAAGGTTTAAGAGGTGAATAGAAAAACAATCATCCAGAGCGAAGGTGTGTGTGCAATTAAATAAGCACAAACACCATGTAATCACAGAGAGGGCACTGTTTTCCTTCTATGGTTTGGGAGAATTTGGGACCGCACCAAATGTCCCGCTGAACTTCTGAGACAGCAACATATTCCTCATACTCTATGAATCGCCACTAAGGAAGGCCTAGCGCACTTCCATAAGAAAGATCTGCCGAAACACAAAATAGGCCTCAGGCCCACTGAAGTGGGCTCAGATATAATACAGCCTGGAATTCTCCCTCCATACAGAAAGACGCATGAATTCTCATCATGTGACAGCCTTTCCAATGTGCAGTAACGAGGCAGGTGTGGCAGCAAGCAAACTTAGTGGCTGTTCTTAAGTGTCCAAAAAACTTGAGCTTTTATGTAAATTAGACAAATGTTCTGTAGAATAGACCTCAGGCGACCGCACTCGCTTCTCAAACACTGGGCTCTTTTATTGATCAGTCAAAGCCCTCTGCCATTACGGGATTTCCAAGAGCAGCTCTATCCCTGGGTGAACCTCTGTAGATGGCTAAGAGGCAGCTCCAGATTAGTGGCATGGATGTTACGGAGGTCAAATAACCAGGACATGATGCGGAGCACGATCCACAGCCTGTTCTCACTGTTTGGAGAGACGCAAAAGCTCCTTTTCAAGCTGATGATAATTTTGAGATCTCCGATTACTGTGAAAATGTTTAATGCTGTGAGTAGGTTCATTTAAGCACTTTAAGAGAAGTCTTCTAAAGCATGTCTTCTATGCCATTATAAATTTGCATTTCAAATCAATGTTAACGCAATATGGGCCATAATCCCCTTCTTGCTATTAAGTTCTAAAATGTACATCTTGTTGTAGATCCCTTTTAACTTCAGGAAATACAAAATAACGATAGAAATAATTAAGTTCTGTTTAACTATTCAGCCATTACAAAAGGAGGCAATACAATTTTAATGTGGACACTAAACTCCTCCAAGAAGACAACCACCTCACAGAAAACCACGAAGACTCAATCCCTTTTACAGAGGTGACAACATGACGGGTTTTCATTGATTTCCAAAAAAATGAAATAAAATTTTGACATCCTCACCATTATACCGAAGAAAAGTTTTGTTTAAAAACAATATTGCAAAGTTAAACAATGTAAGAGCATTTTGCCTTCTAAACTTCACAAACTCTCTAAAGGTGTTGGGTTTTCATTTTTTCATGGCAGACGTGTGTAATATTTGAGACACATTTATGTAGGAGGGTTAAATTCGCTGAAGTTATTTGTTTAGTAACA
This sequence comes from Gymnothorax reevesii, assembly GCA_029721435.1. Lineage (NCBI taxonomy): Eukaryota > Metazoa > Chordata > Actinopteri > Anguilliformes > Muraenidae > Gymnothorax > Gymnothorax reevesii. The sequence goes on from CM056585.1 coordinate 41,069,340, forward strand.
CAAACTGGGTTCTTTTTTTCTTCACCAGCTGCTCTGTCAATCCTGGAAAAGCACCGTTTGGATGTTCCTGGTATATTGTTGTCATATTATTTTAAACAAGCACCTCTGCTGTCATTGAGCTGGGCTGCACTGCCTCTAAATGGCTTTTCTGACAACTGATCTGTAAATACAGCCAGATCTGCAACTTCCCCCCTTCGCTCTCTCTCTCTCTCTCTCTCTCTCTCTATCCCTCTCTCCACCTCACTCTCCCTCCCTCCAGCCAGCCACCCAGCCACCCACACTGCCCCCCCACCCCCCCTTCTCCATTCCCTCCGCCACTATAAAAACACAAATATGCCATAACTCAGCCCTCCAGCCCCACAGCCCCACACCAGGGGCCCCTCAGGAAGGTCACCAACAAATGGTTTTCCGATTCACTGCCCCTGAAATAATTTTGTGTATTAAAACCTGAATCTGCACTTTCTGGCCTGAAAGCTTTTCTAATTATTCTGCTGTCCTTGGGACAGACACAGATCCTTCAGACCAGAGAGACGAGCGACGAACCAACCAGCCACTACGACCACAAACACCCCCCTCCCTCTCTCCCTCTCTACCCCTGCCTCTCTCCTCTGTTCTTCTCTCCCCCTTCACAGCCCCCCCAATCTGTTTTCAAAGCGTGTCTGTCCTTTATTAAATTGTTTTCTTTTCCACATTATCAGTTGCCATGGAGACCCCATCTCTCGGATTATTTGAATTTCATTATATCTATTGATTTGGGAGCATTTCATCTTTTTTATTGTTTTTCTGTCAATTTTCGAAACGAATAACCATCTAATTTGCGTCAGCGCTGATTACGTTCGTCCCTCAATAGAGGTCGGCAGCTGCGCCGGGGAAACAAATCAATGAAAAAACATCATAAAACTCCAAAGTACAATCAGCCGGGATACGGGTGACATTCCGCGGTCGCTGAAACCAAGTCATCAAAAAATATATACTTTTTTCCTCTACCCCTGTATGTGTGTGTATATCAGTCTGTGTGAATGCAGTGTGTATCCATGTGTGAGCATTAACGTGAGTGAGCCCGTGCGCGAATGAATGTGTTGAAGTGTTGTCTATGTGCATGTGTGCGTGTGTCAGAGCATGAGCTTGTGCTTGTGAATGTATATGTATGTGTGAGTGTATATCTGTGTGAGTGCGCATATGCATACATGTCTACTTGTACCTGTGCTAATTTGAGTGTGTGTATGCCCGTGTGTGTACGTGCAAGACCTGAATGTGTATGTGTGTATTTGTGTGTATATATGCCTGTATTTGTATATGAGTGGATGTGTATGTGTGTTTGTGTGAGATCATGTGTGTATTCGAGTATGTGTGTGCTCCTACATGCATGCATGTTTGCATGTGTGTGTGTGTAAGCATATATGAGTGCATGCGTATATGTGTGCATATGTGCCTGTTTGTGCGTGTATATGTGGATATGTAAGTGTGCATGTGAGTGAATGTATAGGTGTGTGTTTGTGTGTGCGTGAGTGTGTATGTGTGCATGAGTGTATATGTGTATATAAATAGATATATGTGTGCGTGTGTTTGTGCATGTACATGTGTATGTGCACACGAGAGGATGTGTGTATATGTGTGCATATCTCTATATGTGCATATGTGTGTGCGAGTGTGTTTTGTGCATGTATATGTGTGTATGTATATGTGAGTGGATGCATGCGTGTGCATGTGCACGTGTGCCTGTGAGTGTGCACGTATATGCATGCATGTGTGTATGTATGTAAGCATGGAGTAGTGGGGGGAGGGGGGGGGGTCTTTGTTCAGATGCACTTCCCTTATATCAGAGGGTAATACAGTAAACCCCGCCCTCAACACCAAGTGACCCCCACCACAGCAGAAACAAAAAAATGCTTACTTTGTATCTAAATAATTTATGCAATTTTAGCATTTATGTATAAATTTTTTAATAAGCCGCTCGGAGCAAAGTGGCCATTAACAAAACACACAGCTGTCCAATGGGCGAAGCTCCGCAGATCAATTGCAGTTTTTTATGACATGATAAAATGCTTTTAAAGCAATTTACACAAATATGGAAAAAAAAATTTGCTTCACAGGCTTCATTTATTCATAAGGCAGGGTATTAAAAAAAACGTCTCGCGAAAGCTGGGCAGGGAAGATGGTCCCAGACCTAACTGGAGCGGACTAGCTGTCCTTCCGACAAGGACATAAAGTTTCATTACCAATGCACGCAGTCAAAGGCAATTTAGGAAGCGCAGTGTGCAAAAGAAAACATCAGCATATTGAAACTGTTCATGTATTAAGGGGGTACTTGAATTTTGTTTCCCACTTTTATATATTTATCTATTTATTTGCATCAGGGTGCAGAGGGGTTGGGGGTGTGCAGGGTTGAGATGGCAGCAGCCGTTGGTCGCCTCAGTTCCTTAATACACGACCGCTGAAGTTCAATTCAAGGTGACGGAGATTAGTTCAAAGAGACAGAAGTGGATTTTTCTAGGCAAATGTGATGATAGTCGTTGGGCTGACAGAGGTCCAGGTCCACAGACTCGCACGCAGTCACTGGGGTATCAGAGAGGGGCTCCAGACATTTGCTTCAGACTCAGGGCAGAGGGAGACCAGCAGCCCTCATCCGACCCTGTCTCTTCTTCAAACCCTAAAGACACGAGGTCACAAAAATGCTAGAAAATTCTGAACTGCAAACAACATTTAAAGTTATGGATTTCGAGAACATTGATATAATTTTTTGAGACAAACTTTAAAAAAAAGAAAAAGATAACACGCCAAGTAGGCAAAACAAAACGTCTCTAAAGCGTTAACATCAGTCATTTCGTAAATTTTATTTGCGACAGAGCGACTGCAGCGCATCAACACGGAAAGATTAGTGTAAAAAAAAAAATCCTGCGCTGCGTCAAGCGTTTCGCAGCTGTTACTGTGGGGCGATTATCGGTTTGCAGGTGGAGCCCTGGTGTCGGTGCGCATCTCTAATTATGCGCACGAGCGTGGCTGAGCTGGACGGACACTAATCTCATTTCAGAGCGCGCACTCTACTTGTGCCAACAATGCGCTCAATGCTCTCTTTAAAGCGCAAGATCCGCGCGTGCTACACTTGTTGCCGTTTGACAAAGCAACGCTTTTCTTCCCCGGCAGTCACCGCTCAGGTCTCTGTGAAATGGGGGTGCGAGCAAACAAGATTTTTACGGTCCCATGCGTGTGGTACAGCCCAAAGCACCTGGCAACCACAGTGTCTCTTAAACTGGAATCCTTTAAGGAGCGCTCAGATGGCCGACCCTGCCAATCATGCTTTTCCTCTCTTTTACACAACAGTCAAAAAGAATTGCACATCAGCCTGAAAAAGTGTTTTATGTATCACAATACGACCTGCCTGACAGTAATTATAATGTTGTGTGTTTGTCTTCACAACACACAGGGAGACTGCAGTAAAACTACAGGTTTTCAAAACAATTCACAATGAGTCTAACAAAACTTGGAGGTATACGACATAAAAACATAATTGGTATTTTTATTGTTCATTTAAATGAGTATACATTATTTGGGAAAGGCCCATTTATATCAGGGGCATTTTTTTAGTGGGAGAAAAGCCACAATAAATCAGAAATCACCACAATAAATCAGAAATCCCAACCCAAACGCTAAAAATCCACAATAAAACAGAAACCCAAACCAAAATCCTAACACTCAAAATTGAAACAGGAGGAGAACAGAAACATTTCATCTTCCTTACTCGCTTTGTCAGCAGCTTTTCTTTTTCGTTATCAGCGCGACAACAAAAACAACCCGGTGTCCCAAGCTAAACATTCTCACACGCAATAATAGCCCGTGTTTCACTAGATCCTCTCTCAGCAAAGTGTTTACATAGAACAGCCATAAATGAGAGCTTCCTGCTCCTAAGGATTTCTGTTAGCACTGCTAACCCATTCCTGGCTAAAAAAAAATTCTCATTTAAGAAAGTTGTAAATCTAAAGAAAAGAGGCACAAGGATATATTTCATATTCCATGATAGGTCCTATAAAAATGTCTGAATTTGTCCCACTACGTTTCTGTTTCTCTTATTGACAAGCTGTGCTGTGACAGTAATAGTCGTATACAGCTCCTCAACAAGGCACGTTTCACCTGCTGTCTACGATATTTTTTTAGTTTGGCAGTTTCTTAATTCAACCAAAGCCTGTCAAATAGTATATCACCTAATTAGAACAGTAGTGGTCAGGATAACATACTCCCGCGAGCGTGCTCGCACACGCACACGCACATGCACACACGCACACGCACACTAACAGAGTTTCCTCAAAGCAATTTCCTCAGGCATGAAGGCTCTTTTAAAGTATTTTATGAACATGCTCATACACTTTAATAAATTCATGACAATAAATAGGTTTGAAAAAAAAATGTTTTCAACCCAAGAAAAGTGATGCAAAAGCTGAGGCTGGCTCAGAGGCCTTAAAAAGCACAATTAAGCAGGACACGGGTAAATAATTAAAATGTATAATCATTGACCCCTATTTTCAATTCCCCTGGAAGTACATTAGATATATAAAAGTGTGTGTGGGGGGGTGATAGAGGCTCCCTACAGGCGCTCTAATGCACTCTCCTGCACTAACTTCCTCTGGACCCTAATGCGCTTTACTGATGAACACAGGCCTTAATGAGTCGTTGCTGAAACCAAGTATCGCCCAGACCATCAGCAAGCATTACTATCAGGTCCGAATGCCTGATCCCACCCCACCCCTCCCTCCCGTCCTCTCCCCCCGTCACATGGTGTGAGACGCCCAGGCCAGACAGGGGAGCGCGAGGGTAAACCGTCCCTCTGGGGGCTATCAGGAGCCTGGGCAGCCAGACCCACAGGGTCCCTGGCTTACAGTTTACAACCAGGCATTCACAGATTATGAAGGACACAGTACTGAGACAAACAAACATTTATCCATTTTCTTCTTCATTCATTCATTTATTTAACTCTGTTTGTTTATTCATTCTGGGTAAAATTAGGAGTAGAGACATATACTGTAATTAGAATAAGATGCATTACCATTGGTGAAAAAAAAAAAAAAGCCATAAAATTGAGTGGTCTCTTAATCAGAAAAAATGTAAGATATGAAACTAAAACTGTTGTTATTAAAGGCTTGACAGGGTAGACCCCATGAATTAGAAAAAGAAGTAAGTGTTGTGAAAAGGTTGAGTTGTGCAGCATGAACGTGTGTGCGGACAGTTATGCCAGCTAAACTGGGAATCTGCTCAGAGCGCAGCGCGGTGTGAAACTGCAGATTCACCTGGCCCACTTCACACTTAAATAATGCCCCTAATTAGAAGCACAGCTCTTCCAAAACCACATTCGGCTATGTACTACAAATGAGAATAAATATGGGTGTGAGTATTATTAAGGACATGTGGGTACAGTAACAATTAGTTGAGAAATTGAGCAGCGCTGAGGAACGGGACGGTACAGGGCGGCGAGCAGTCCGGTTCACACGCAGGACGCTGAAATTATTAGGAGGCTCTGAAACATCCTGTGTGCCAAGGGCATGTGGATTAAAGTATTAAAACAATCGCATTTGGCTCTGGAAATAGTCCTGCGCACACCGTTCCTCTGCGATCAGCATCCGCTCAGGAGCCGCAGCGAGCAGCGCTGGGGGGGAAACGCACTTCCACAGCGGTAACGCTCGCTTCTACGGACCCTGCGCAGGAGATGCTAAAACCACAACACAAGACACACGCTTACGCTGCAAACTGCGGCGCAAAAGCACCGCTCTACAGCTACCAGTACAGAGAGCTTTTACTTCACAGCGTAACATCTCTGATCACTGTATTAAAAAAAACATTCATGGAGCGCCCCGGTGGCTCATCGGTCCAAGCGTGCGCACCGTAAAGGCTCTGTCATTCCTGCAGTGACCTGGGTTCGATTCCGGCTCAGGTCATTTGCTGCATGTCTTCCCCCATTCTTCTCATCAACTTTCCTGTCTCTCTACACTAAATCACTATCAAATAAAGATAAATTCCCAAAACATAATTTAAAAGAAAAAACATTCATGAAGTGATTGAGTCACACCTTTCTTGACACATTGGAATTTCTAAATAACATAAATGGGGGAAAAAAAAAAAAAAATCAGCTGCCATTTTTCAGATTTTAAGGCACTCCTACTGTATAATTAAGAGTGTTGAGACTCTTAGGGCATATTGGGAGACATGAGTTATGATGGAGTTCAGTCCTACCTCTATTTATCCAGGAGAATTAATAGATTGATGAGAAGCATAGGTGCCAACACTCAAATATTTGCATGTAAGATTTTTTATTTAATCAGAAACATACTGCAGCCCTAATTGTGCCATGTGATTACCAGGGATGGGCAGTATTTCAAAATAACACATTTTCCTGTATTTAGTTCACACGTAATACAAGTTATAAGTCACGTATCATTCGCATGAATCATGTATCTTTGCTGCCCACAAAACAAGTTTCATCTCTACAATTCTGATTGCAGTCCATAAGCAAATTACTGCCAGGGATTAGGTTACAAAATTCATTTCAATGTATTTTTTGCACATCCAGTCTTGAAAGTCAATATAAAGAAATGAAGGATTTACCACAACTTTTTTTTTTTTTAGTTTTACAAATTTTCCAAAAGCCAGTACCCACCTTCGACAAACCGGTCCAATTAGGAGAAAAGTCATTTTTGGGCAGATAAAATCTGTAGGTGGGGTGAGAGAGATGCCTTCAAATTCTTTAAAATTCCATTAGAGGATTTATGACCGGAGCAGGTTTTATCCGAGACAACCACAGATGAGCCTGCTTCGCTAACAACAGAATCATTCGAGTCACATGACTCCTTCCATGTTATTAACGTTTCATTAGCATCAAGCCCTTGAATTTTATATTATATTTTACAAATGTGCTCTTCAGCCACCTGGGATATATGCCATATCTCTTACTCAAGGAAGAACTGCAAACAGTGCAGCAGTGGTTGTGAAAAGGTAACAGCCCTATTACCGGTACCGTACCCTCCATCTTTTCAACGAGTTGGCGTTTCACTTCTGAGTGAACCGCGCTGCTTTCAGTGCTAACGGGCTCAGGTAGAGGTGTGTGGGTTTGCAGTCGACCCGTAAACTGAGCTGAAGAAATATTAGAGCAAGCCGACACTTGTGAGGAGAGGTTATTTCCCCTTCCAGCCGCATGTGATGTCGCAAATCCCACTCTTTTCTTCACCTTTTCCCCTGTCTAGTCTGGAATATCCCTTCTTTCACCACAAACTTTTGAAATCACTCTTACACTGAAATAACCTGGAGTGGCAGTCTTGCCTCAGCTAGATGTTTGATTGCGCTACCTGGAAACACACACACACACACAGACACACACACACACACACACACACACACACATATACGCACACAGAAACACAAACAAATGCATAAAATGAGAACTGAAAAAAAAAAGATTAATTTGACATAATTAAGTTGAGATGTAAGGAAAGCTAAGCCCCTTGTCCGAGCTGAAGCCATCTGTGACTATAATACCTTTCAGTCTCCAGGAGACATACTAAGGAAGGACACCACCCCCAAAAGAATAGTAACGATTGAGGGCAGGAGCAGGAATTCCACACTCCTGGAGCACTTCCCCTGTCCGCGGCATTCCACTGGAATGTACAGAGCCGTGGACAGGCAACAAACAGGAAGCGGGAAGTGGGGCCGCAGTCACCGCGCATCAGGCCGGGCCAAGCAGCAGCCTTAACAGCAGCGCAGCCCCTGCAAAGTTACAGGGTCCTTAATGGGAAGAGTGGCTCAGGTTTATTCTGGAGATGTTCAGGAGCAACTGCTCACCACAGCAGTCAGAGGGATTACGGCGCAGGGCCATCTGTCGCACGTGCTTTGCTTACCCCTTCCGGCCCACGGCCACTCTACACTGAGAGAAACACCATGTGCGTCGGCCCTGACCCAGGGGCACCCTAGGAACTGGGCGGGGCCCGCCAGGGGCACTTTCAGATTGAGAGAGGTGCAGGATTCGACACAAGATGAAACACACTGGGGATCAGCGGTTGCAGATAAAGCTAACTCAACACTGGGCCCTAAAGTCTCATATCCACCTCTGAGCACAATACGAGCGTAATTGTCCTAGAGATGGCTAGCATTGATAGCATGATTAGCACTGCTGAGTATTAAGCATCAGGAAGGTGGTTAGTATTGATAGTATGATTAACACTGCTGAGTATTAAGCATCATGGAGGTGGATAGCACTGATAGCATGATTAGCACTGCTGAGTATTAAGACTCATGGAGGGGGTTAGCATTGACAGCATGATTAGCACTGCTGAGTATTAAGCATCAGTGAGGTGGTTAGTATTGATAGCATGATTAACACTGCTGAGTATTAAGCATCATAGAGGTGGATAGCTCTGATAGCATGATTAGCACTGCTGAGTATTAAGACTCATGGAGGTGGTTAGCATTGATAGCATGATTAGCACTGCTGAGTATTAAGCATCAGGAGGTGGTTAGTACTGATAGCATGATTAACACTGCTGAGTATTAAGCATCATGATGGTGGATAGCACTGATAGCATGATTAGCACTGCTGGGTATTAAGACTCATGGAGGTGGTTAGCCTGGAAGGCATGATTAGCACTGTTGAGTATTAAGCCTAATGAAGGTGATTAGCACTGATAGCAAGATTAGCATTGTTTAGAATTAAGACTCATGGAGGTGGTTAGCACGGATAGTATGATTAGCACTGCTGAGTATTAAGCCTAATAAAGGTGGTTAGCATCGATAGCATGATTAGCATCACTGAACTGAGCCCATAGACTAACAGTGGAGACAGACAAACAGACAGACAGATATGCCACTCAATTCTTGAAGAGGGTCCCACTTTGTCATTGAGGAGGAATAATTTAACCCTCCAACCCAAGACATTAAACATTCAGTAGTTTAAATGCATTACACACTTTTCACTGAAAAACACTAGTAGCAAAACCATAAAGCCTGATGAGCAGACAATCAGAGAGAAGTATAGCTGAGTAACACTCATGCAAGCAAACATAGTTTTTAATGTCGAGGGATCCCCATTAGACTATCAATGGAGATCATGCGCCAACATTATTTAGCGCCAATTTTACTGTGGAGGCCCCTCATCAAATTCTCACTCAGTAGACCTTGTTCCTCAGATAATACCTCTTTTTAAAGGAATGTGCCGAATCTAGTTTCCACGACAGATATTTTTCATAGTGTAATAGCACCTTAGGCTGCCTGCGCATTTATTTATAGTCTGCGCTGACGTATTCGCGGCAGCTAATTTGTTTTGGGTCTGGTTCCTGGCCTCCCCATCAATGTTTCCCCAATAGCGCGCTACCTCTTAGCTCTGCAGCGCTGCACTTGACCTGCAAGCGTCCCTGTTTTCCAGCTCTCTAATTGTCCTTTAATCACATATCAACCTGTCACTTAAAGACCCCTTTTTCAATTGCAGAAATTTACATATTGTGCGAAACTAATTTCTATCAAAAGCTCTGGCGGCTGGGAAAGGTGTCGCTCTCTCTGTCTCATTCTCTCTCTCTCTCTCTCTCTCTCCTTGTCTACCTCTCACACATACTTGGATAAAGTGGCTGGTATTCTCATTTCTACAGCACGTTTGTTGGCAGTATTACACTAGCAGTGATGTTTTGTGAAAGTAGTGACGATAGCAATGATTGAGAAGTGGAGAAACCATGTATGCACGCGCGCGTGTGTGTGTGTGTGTGTGTGTGTGTGTGCGTGTTTGTGTGTGTGTGTGTGCACATGTGAGTTTAAGAGAAAGAGAGATGGAGAGAGACTGGCAGAGGGAGAGCTATATTGACGCTCAACAGGCCTGGAAACACAACCCCAGTTTAATCTCATTCTAACTGGTCTACAGAGGTCAGGTGTATTGCTGCCAGCGGTCGTTAGATTTGATGCGTTTTGGAGGAGCCTGGTGTTCTGAGTTTTGACAAATCTTCCTGGCTGTAGTGAGGATGTTGTCAGAAAATGTGGGATTTGTTTCTGAGAGCTTCACAGCATACAGGTCCTGGCAGAGTAAAAGGATAAAGAAACGGTTTGGCACTTCTTCAAATATTTCATAACTGTCAACTCTGTCCTGTATGAGGGTCTAAATGTACCAGGAGGAACCCACGTTATACCCACCAAGCAAGCAGACAACGTCCTTTAACGTGACTTTAGCAGAATATTCAGGATGTATATAACGTTTACCACTGTGTCTCATTTCAAAGGGTAAATCTAAATTTATTCTTATTTGAGATAGTGATACCAATCACCTGCTACATCTGGAAGCTCATCCATGGTGCTTGTGAGCATTTTGGGAAGCAAGTCTAGTGCAAGATCGCCAACACTAGTCACGCAGCGGTTAAGAAAAGGGAGAACAATAACTTCCACTTCAAAATATTGATTGAAAAGGCGTGAAATGAAACTTTCGAGCCTGCCGGTGCAGTGCATGATGGGAAGACGAGACTCCTTGGCACCTCCTGACCTCTGCCTTTTTGGTTTCCTACTACATTTAAGTCTGTCATCAACAGTGACCAATAAAAAAACAATTAGCCATGAAGGTGTGTGTGTGTGAATGTGTGCATGCACGCGAGAGTGTGAGGGGGTATATTCAGTAGCAGCGTGTGCGTGCATGTGTGTTTTTTGTGTGTGTGTGTGTGTGTGTGTGTGTGTGCGTGCGCGCATGCAAGTTTGTGGGGGGTTATATTCAGTAGGAGTGTTTACCTCAGTGAAGAGGTTCTTAACCTAACCCCAGCCCCTCACCAACTTCCCTGTCTCTCGCTGCTCCTATGAGGAGCCAAGATGTCTCCCGACTGTCAAAAGCATTTTTCAGAAAGGAGAGCAGAGAGGTAAAAAAAAATAAATAAATAAAAAAAAACTGCGCCATACACACACGCACACACGCGCGCACACACGCGCGCGCACACACGCACACACACACACTCGTGGGGCTGTCAGGTAAATTAGATCTGAAAGCTGACAATTTCTGACCATATTTCCTTGATTATTTCGAACAAATGCACACCAGCCGCTCTAAGGAGATTAAAGTGACATAAAAGTCTGGGGAGGGGGGGGGAGGGCAGAGAATCCAGGTCACCCCCATTTGTCCCCCTGCCTGACAGCAGCTATATCGCTATCCAATCCAATAAAATCCCCCCCTCCTTTTGCTTTAATTAATTTTACAGCTAGCTTGCTTAATTACTTTCAATCAAAATCCTCTTGCCATCACAAAATTAGAAATGGTTCAACTCCATTAGTCTAAATTCTTCATTTACATACACAAAGACTGTCAGCTCTCGCTAAGCAAACGGCCTCTCTCTTGATGGGATTTTTTTCTTCTCCCTCCCACCCTCCCTCCCTCTCCCTCTCTCTCTCTCTCTCTCTCTCACTCACTCACTCAATCTCGCTCATTTCTCACAACACCAATTTTTTTTAAGAATAAAAATCGCAAAAAATATCTGACTTTGGATGGCATTCTCCACACACAAAACACTGCGGAAGCTTAACGGATATGATGGAGGAGGTTACCAAGGCTGGAGCAGAGAGAAGACTTGTTCTGCTGGTCACGGCACATGATTTACAGATAAAGAGTTAGAAACTTGGCCAGTTTAAAAGAGACTGAAGAAAGTGAGGATTGGAGGGTGTTTCCTCCAATCAAAGATTAGCTGCTGCTTTGCTTGGAAAAAACAAGTTTCCGATGAGCCAAAAGGGTGACATGGGGCTCTGATATATCTAGCTTTCACTTGCTGACAATCAACAGCCACAGGACTGGTGATCAGCTGCTGAATATTCTGAGAAATTTTCAGGATTATTTAAGTGGCGAGGCGTCCTCCTCATCACACATACTGCCTAAGGCCCACACATCATCTGGAATTAAGGACATGCAGACAAAATGGCCACAGACCCGCCCTCCGCCGGTTACACTGAAATAACTAGAGCCTGTAATGAGGACATCAAACTATACTCCAATCGCCGCTACCCGCTTTCAATCACACGCGTGCACACACACACACACTCACACACACACGCGTACCCACACACACACACACACACACACACACACACACTCACACTCACACATAAAGACACACAGTAACACAAACACACACACACGCATCCGCACGCACACACACACACACACACACACACACACACACACACATACACAAGCAAGCATGTGCGCACACAAATGCATGAAAACAGGCACAAAAATATATAAACATACACTTAATAGCCAAAAGTGTGCGGACATTTTACTGTTACCCCCTCTTCACAACTCCAAGTTGTTTTAATTAAGCCTTCAGTTAGGGAGGGGGTTTATACAAAGTGCTACAATCATCGAAGAATGAGTTTGAATTGCTATAACCTCAAATGGAAGCTGTCTGCCCTATCGCGCAATACTAACCAATTCATTCCAAATTCAATTAAAATGGCAGACATTTAGAATTTAAAAATGTCTGTTTTCTATATTTGTCAATGAGGAGTCAATAAAGTGTCCACATAGTGTTGGCAGTATAGTTTAGGGGCACACACACTAACGCAAGTAAACACGGGTAAATATGCATAAACACAAATATGCATGTATGTGTGACCACTGAAATAAATAAATTAATAAATAGCCCGTCTACGTTTTTGTTTTTTTGCGCGCACGCACAGATGCGGACCCATACAGCTGTCCACAAAAACTTTTGACTGAAACAAACGCTCCGGGATCTGTTTGCTCTTATTCTCTGCCCACAAAACGTATTACCTTACAGCCTGCTGATGCTCTCAGTCGCTTCGCCAACCAGAGCTTCACCTGGGAAAGACAGATCGCCGGGATTCACCCAGTCATGTATCTGACACTATTTACAGCTAATCGTCGTGAGTTGTAAAACAATCCCTCTAAGTGACCAGCGCAGGGCGCCGTGAAAAAGCTCGCCCAGCACGTCGTGCTCGGGTACGATCAGGGGGTTGACCTGTCCCTGCCGCTCATGTTTGCTGCACCGATACTATGCCCTTCTTAACCATTCCCCATTAACGCCATTAATTATCCAAATCCATCATTCTAGGGGTAAATTAAGACTGCCTCTTTAATTCAATTTAATAGGATAATTTCTAACTCTCGTTCCCCAATACCCCTCACCCAGCCCCGCTCACTGGTCCTGCTCTGATTGGAGCGTTGGGTTTGCTTTCTGGACAGCTGATTGGGTGGCAGGAGGGTATGGCTGATAGCCAGTTGCAGGGCGCTACTCTGTGCCTGGCTGCGGAGGCTAACGCAGGTGCTATGATCTCAGCTAGCATAATCCTGACACATCCCGGCACATCCTAGCACATCCTACTACATCCCAGGAAATCCTAGCATATCCTACCTTGTCCCAGCACATCCCAGTACATCCTACCAAATCCTAACACATCCCAGCACATCCTACTACATCCCAGCACATCTTATTACATCCCAACACATCCTACCACATTCCAGCACTTCCCAGCACATTGTACCACATCCTAACACATCCCAGTACTTCCCCGCACCCTCTATAACACCCCAGCACATCCTGGCACATCCTATCATATCCCAGCACTTCCCAGCACATCCTACCACATCCCAGCACACTCTATCACATCTCAGCACATCCTACCACATCCCAGCACACTCTATCACATCCCAGCACACTCTCACATCTCAGCACATCCTACCACATCCCAACACACTCTATCAAATCCCAGCACATCCTGGCACATCCCAGCACACTCTATCACATCCCAGCACATCCTACCACATCCCAACACACTCTATCAAGTCCCAGCACATCCTACCACATCCTAACATACTCTATCAAATCCCAGCACATCCTAACATATCCCAGCACACTCTATCACATCCCAGCACATCCCAGCACATCCCCGCACTTCACAGCGCATCCTACCGCAATCCATAAGCAAAACGAGACTGCCCTTGCAAAACAGTTACCACGTGCTTCCCTTCTGACAATGTGTGTTTGTGTGTGTGTGTGTGTGTGTGTGCACGTGCCTGTGTATGCATGTGTGAGCATGCTTGCACGTATGTGTAATGCTTATGCGCGCGCGTGCGCGCGCGTGTGTGTGTGTGTGTGTGTGTGTGCTCGCGCATCAGTGTGTGCATGTATTCAACTTTCCTGAATACAAGTATTTTTATTGAGAATACATGGCTGAGCACAATGGCACAATTTACACTTCAGCTAAAATACAGACCAGTAGACTGCCTGCTGCCATAAGCCCCTGCCCCACAAGGCTAATCATTCCCAGTAAATTTCCCAGACATGTATTGTTTGCCTCTTTGGGACAGACTCTGGGAGAGTTTCGAATGATTTTAGCCGTGATTCAATTTGGCTTGTTAAAGACTGATGTCAGCACAATAGGAGAGAGCTAGCTAAATCCTCCACATTTACCCAAAACTCAAAGAAGAGATAATCACGGGTGACGTCTGCGAAAACACTTATTATATTCACCCATCGCCTCGCTGGAGCTGCTCAAACTAATCAGCGTTATTCTCCATTTTTCTCTGGGAAAAAAAATTATCAGAACTTCTAATGAAAACTGTCTTTCCTTTAAAGGGACAGAGCTGCATTGTCCAAAATGGGCTGCCATGCAGAAAAATGGGAGAGACGTAGAGAGACAGAAAAAAACAAGTTAAACAATTAACACTTTTCAAAAATGAACAATGATATCTGCCCAGTGTGGAACCAAAGCCAAAAGAACTGCAGTCTGAAACAGGAGCAAAAAAATAAATAAAACAAAACATCCACGCAGGAAAAAAAATCTAAAAAGAGAGAGTTAGAAATACATCAGAATTGGGGTCATGCTTTGCACTCCCATTGTGACAAAGATGAGACAACTACTTGGATTTCTTCTCTGAAAACATGAGCAGAGATTTACGGCAGGACCTACATATACACGCTAAAGAAGCGATGTAAACTCAACAATGGCCCATAAAAAGTGAACACACAACAAAGTTTAACAGTATATCACGTAAATCCCTGATATAATTATGGCCCGTTATTAGGAACAAGTGCAATAGTCTATTTTTACAAGCTAAGTGCAGGATCCTCTTCGCTCAGCTACGGGCTCTGAGCTTCGGAAAAGCCCCATAAAAGGGATGGATCTGTGGCAGCAGCACTGCAGATAAAGATGAGGACAAACTGGGGATTTTTTCCAGGCTTTATTCACTTCTAATTCAGACCATTTCCACCTTACTAAAGGCCGCTATGGGATATTTCACACGGCGATTTGAGCGCTTAACACGATCTCACAAAATTACAGTGTACGTTTTAAAACTGTCCAACCCCCCGAGACCAACTGACTTATACTTAACAGAATGTGTTAAAATTCCCATCCTGAGAAATGGGCCTAAATGGTGTATTCTGAGCCTAGTCCGGGGCAGGGAGAAACGGAACATTAATAGCAGGTGAAAAACGCAAACTGCTCAGTGGGGAGGTTAGATTTTTCTGTAGACCTTTTTTTAAGAGGCTGTTGATAACACACCTCGTCTTGTAATACAGAAATTGTTTCAAGAAAAAAAAAAAAAAACAATAACAACAACAAAGGCCTTGCAGCCGTGTTCAGCATGAGCCACCGGAGTCATGTCACAGAGAGACACAAACTGGATAATACAAGCTTATAACACCCAGTTTTGCAATGAAGGGAACCCCAAAATCCACTATAAACCCTCAGCATTGTGGGTCGCCTCCCAGATCTTATCCACACAGCCAAAACTGTCTGTCCCACCCAGTGCTGCGATCTCGTAATAAAACTTTCAGCTGATCTGTAAAGTATAAATTATAAGTTTGTGTTGTTTTTCTTCTTAAAAACATTTAATCTTTTTACCCTTGTGAAAAATCTGTCACATTAAAAAAAAAAGAAAGAAAATGAGTCAATGCCTTACTCACAACTTACTCAGAAAAAAAGTCCAAATGTAGGACTAAAATATTTTTTTGATGGACTTAATCTTCGGTTTTCAGTGTATGGTTACTAAGACCATGAGCCGGAGGGCGGAGGGCGGGAGAGAGAGAGCGGGAGGTAGAGAGTTTATCGCGTTGGACAGGCTACCGCCATTAACGCGCCAGCAGTTTAACCTACCTGGTTATTAAAACACTAATCTGTTAAACATGGTGATGTTAGCACTTTTGCCACGATTAATAAAACAACACTCTGGAGCGCTGTGTGTGCTGTTTTATGGCCTTCGGTTGTTGTTGGCGTGATTTTTTTTTTAAGTTCTGCTGTTTTATTTTTAGTTTTGTTTTCTCTTTCCTGAGCCAACATTAGCCCAATTAGCACAAACACTCTAAATAATTAACATTTTCTGAGAAAACCAGGCACACCAGAACACACATGCAGGAAAACACAAACAGCACACACATACACACACACACACACATGCAAGAACACACATACACATAGCTCATAAACTTGTACACACAGGAACACAGACAGACACATGCACAGCGAGCATAACCTCATAGATCAGGTTTTTGCTTCAGTTGTGTTCGGAGTCTAAAAGCTAAAAATAAATCGCGCAAGGTTTCAAAATGAAGCAATCAAACAAATAAGACCAGGTCAAGTCTGGACTCCTCCTTCCATCTCCGTGGTGATTGGGAGTGTGAAGATCTCACTTAGTTTTTGCACTTCCATTTGAGAGAGTTTGACACGCTCTTCCTGCGCCCCGGTCCAGCGTCTGCCCTCTGCTGCCTCACACAGCCAGCCACAGAGTAACTGCCCCAGCAGGGGTCACAGAACCTGTAACAGACCCTCTCCCACACCCTAGTGCTCGATATGCTCAGCAGAGTGAATGAGGATTATTACAGTGCAGACAGGAGGGCGAGGGGGTTTAAAACAGAGAATACACATATCAGCGCTGACCCATGACCCACAGGCTCACACAGTGAGAGGGAAATGCACACGCACAAAAACGCATGGGCATACACACACGCGCGCGCATGCACACGCAGGCGTCTGTATGCACAGACACACACACACACGCAAGCACACACATACATACAAACGCGTGCGTACACACAAACACAGTTGCACACACACGGGCACACAAATGCACGCATGCGCATACATACACACACTTGTGCACACACTCGCGGGCATGCGCACACGCGCACATGCGCACACACACACACACACTCATTCACAAGGCTATCAGCAGTTGGCTGACACACTAGGAGAAGCGAAATGGGCCCACAGTGACAAATCTGCAGCATCACACATTCCAGAGCCCGGCGAGCAGCTCCTCACAGCTCCTACAGGTGCCTGTCCCATCTAACGCTACGCGCTACAAACAACGCCGCAAACCAGCAGCGCTACGGCAAAGAGGATAATGCAAAGCATCATGGGTGGAAATGAGGAGGGCTTAAAGGACATGATTTATCTGAGCTTGATTGCGTGTTAATCGAGGTTACGTGTATTAAGTGGAGTCTAATTGGAACAGACACTGGCAGCCTGACAGATCGACATGATGCAGATGGATTGAGAGAGGGAGAAAGGGAGTTAGAGAGAGAGAGAGGGAGGGTAAGAGGAGGCAGCCGAGCTGAAAGTGAGCCATAATATATGAGGAGAGGGAGTGCTGAACAGCGGGACAAACAGAGAAAGAGAAGAAGACAGAAGGGCAAAGAGACATGCCAACAACATGGCGACCAACCGGGCGTGTGCCACTGGTCAGAGTAAGAAAGAAAGCCCCACCCACAATGGATCATCCAAAGTCCGCAGTACATCACCCAAAACAAATCACCCAAAATACTTTGTCTGCACTGGACTCACAATACATATCCTGGAATACATCACAGACAGTACACCATCTATAACACATCACCCAAAATATATCATCTACAATACATCACCGAAAATTCATCACCCACAGTACATCATCCACTAAACAGTACATCAACCACAACACATTACCCAAAATATATCATGTA
This sequence comes from Gymnothorax reevesii, assembly GCA_029721435.1. Lineage (NCBI taxonomy): Eukaryota > Metazoa > Chordata > Actinopteri > Anguilliformes > Muraenidae > Gymnothorax > Gymnothorax reevesii. The sequence continues at coordinate 41,087,288 of CM056585.1, forward strand.
CATACATCACCAATTTACTAGGCCATGAGGACGGTGATTGTGATAATGATGATTTTTCATATTCCTACCATCATCGCACTTAATTAAGAGGCAACATTTGAGTAAAATTAATAAAAAGCACAGAATAAATAAATGAATGGGAGTGGTGATATAAGGGCTGGAGGAATAATGGTGTTTCAGTGTTAGTTGGGACTGAGAAGGCATTTAACAGCCCCCAGATGAGGTCAGATTCTGCAGGGGGGGGGGGGGGGTGGTAGCAGAGAGGGACCTCTGTACCCCCAGCTGTCACAAACAGGCTTTTTTGCAACTTTATTGGAAAAGAGAAGAAGATGGTTTACAGAGGGAGGCCACCTGCTCTGACTTCTCTTGTGATATAGCAACTGCCCCTCTGGCCCCTTCTGTTCTTTTTTATCTGAGACACGACAACTGCGTCCCCGACCCTGATCCTAAATCCGAGGCATTTAGCTTGTGACTGAGTGCTGCTTTCAAAATATTATCAGGCCAAAAGCCACACCTGTTAAAGGCAGACAACTGGGCCCTGAAATGCCATCCTAATATTTAGCAAATTACCTCAGAGCGACAGAGCGACAGAGAGACAGGGAACAGCAAATGTTTCTTTTCAAATGCCAGAACATTACTGCTGTGTAGCCCCATCCAGGGTCTCACACTGAAATGTCATTGGTTGTCATCCTTAATCAAAGTGCTGTCCATTAACAGCTTAGTTGAGTTTTGCATTATTAACAGTGTCAGATAGCTGCTGTGAAAGACTGTCCATGTTGCCACGCTCTAATGTTGCAGTGGTTAAGATAAGAGACAAACCAATAATTTAACTGTTTTTTTTTTCTTTTTTACAGCACAACTTTTAGCTTTTACACAATGTAACAATACACAGCAGTCACTGCAAGCACGTTCTTTTCAACACCGTAAACAACGTCAACGTTAACTGCACTCAATCACACCATACAACCTGTACCGCATTGATCTCATCTGGAGATACACTTTTGCAGTTATATAAAAGAATCCATTAACTGAAGTGATTCAGAGAGGCAAAGAGCGAGTGTGTTTCACAGGCTGCATATTACATTAAGCGAAGAACAATAAAATAAATATTTGAAATGGAAGGATGACAACAAACTTGAATTTGCATCTGAAATACACACCCTTGATAAATAACAAAAAACAACAAAGGCTTTTAGCAGGAGTGCCTCATGCCAAACCACACTGGAATGACAGGTCAGATTCCGAAAAGAAAAATAGATTCTCTGAAACTGAAGCCAAGAGGTTTATATTTCCAGCAGGGAAAGCATTCATATAGAAGAGTTTTTAGTCCGCTGTTCTTTAGGTTCAAGCCTAACATTACAGGCTCTTTTCTTCGTATTTTGGTCCTACTGTATGAATTCTTATTTTCAACCAAAATAACAAGAAGAAGCCATGACTTCTGAGAGGACAGAAAGCGAGCTTTGACATCTCATATCTGAATTACTGAATAGTGCTCGAAACTTTGCTAATCAGGACACATCGTGTAAATCAGAACTGACACCATCCCCTCGTCGCACGCAGACCGGGGACTAACTTAGCCCATTCTCTGATCCCAGCCCTCCTGGCTATCACACTAATGACATTAATAAGAACAAAATTACTACTTCCAAACAGTGAATTTTCATTCTGCGAGACTGAGAAACTGACCTTCCCTCCAACTGTCCTCTACACCCCCGCCCACCGACCATGAATTCAGTATGGCTATATTCTGCTGGCTCTGACTGCCACAGCGCTGGATTGCAACATTTTGCTAAGCAAGAGGGCTGTGAGCCTTGAAATTTGACCCTTTGCTATTTTTAATGGTATGATCGAGATATTAACTCACCACGTCCTCATTTGATTGGACAGATGAAATTTCCCCACCTCAGGCTATTTTCTTTACATGTGTGTGTGCGCGTGTGTGAGTGTGTGTGTATACAGTGAAGGGGGTAACATGACTGTCCCCAGCCACCGGTTCCCAGAGAACACACCCGTTCTGTGATCTGAATCTAACACAACTTCAATCATATGAATAATCAAAAAAATATGAGACGGTGCATTATCATGACAGTACAGAGAAAACCTGAAAGGTGGAGAGAGAGAGAGAGAGAGAAAGAGAGATGCACTCATACATATAGGGATTACAGAACATTAGCGCATTGGAGGTAAGGGCGATGTCAGTGATGATGACGGGGATCACACTGCGTGCTCAAGGACATGAATTGCTCATTGATTTTTCTGTGCCAGCTTAACCACCCTTTCCAATTGATCTTAATTTTGCTGGGTGTGCAATGCATTCTGCTGTTGGCTCACGAGTGCTTAATGGCTGCAGTTCACGGACGAAAACGAGCAGAGCGGAAGGCATGCAATGTAAAATACACTCCCGTTCTCCACCATATCCGGGAAAGACGAACACGTGCATATTTACTCTCGAACAAGCGCTCAACATTTTCACATGCATGGGTGCAGCAGAATTATTTTCTTCAAAAGTATCGAGCCACACGCTCGCGCGCGTGCACGCTCGAACACTAACTGCAACCAAATTAAGTCAAACCCTAACCTTAACCTAATTAGCCGTAACTTTAGCTTAATTTTAACCAATTAGCCGTAATCCTTCATAATCCTCTTTGAGGACCACCCAAAATGTCCTCACAACCCCACGTCCTCACAATATCTGTGGTTTCTCAAGAGTTGTTTTTTCCGTGAGTAGCCATACATGCCCACAGACACTACACACACGCGCGCCCGCATACACAGGTGCACACACACACACACACACACATACACACAAAGCAACATAAAATGTACAAGCCTAAAATACTGATAAATGTAAGACACTTAAAGGTGTCATCATGTGATATGTTTATGTAAAAAATTGAGATTTTTCCATAATTCACTAAATATACTCAAGAGAGAGAATGCTACTAGTGCACAACATATTTTTGTAACAGTTTACTTTGTCTGATGTACAAATGTACCAGAGGAGCAATGTTTGCAGTTTCAGCCATTCTCTGTCACCAACCTATGTCGTTGCATTTTAATCAATTATTTATAAAAGCAAGGTTTAAGTGAAATAAGAGATAAAGTCAAAGGAATATGATCCAATAGAGGGTCTAAATGTCATCTGTCACACAGAAACTCGTTAAAATAGGAGCTCACTTTCCAAAGGCAGTCTAATATTTCACTGTGGGTGGCGGTGCACAGAGCTCAGGCCTACATGTCTGAAATAACCCACTCCAGCTCATTCTATCACTTTCTGCTCTTTCCCTTTTTCAAGAAGGTTTTTAAATTCGACAGTTTAAACTGCTATTCTACGGAAAGAAAAAGCCCTTTCTTCTATTCAGAAGCCTATAAAGCACCCCTTTACCAATCCTTTAAAAAATTCCCACTTAATTAATGTTTTACAAGCGCTGCTATATTCTTATTCAGAAAATTCTGGTACTAAATTGGGCAGGTTCACATTACATGGCTAATTGAAATTCAAAATTTCAGGGCCAACCACATTTTTTTGTTCCTCTGTGCACAATAGAGACCACTTTTTTATCTTCATAAATGATATGGAATCACGGGCCTCTTTTTTTTGCCTTGTTCCCTCCTAAAGCCCGTGAATTCAGGAGACGTCTTAATAAAGCAGCACTGCACATGCTCAGAGACACAGCCAGCTAATTGGATTCGCTCAGTGTCGGCAGGATGGGGGGTGGGGTGCTGAATTAAGAGCTCAAAGAAGTGGAGATGTTCTGGACGACCACCCCAATGCCAGCCTTTCAGCATTTTGGTCACCTGTAGAACAGTGCTTGAAGTCTAAGGACTGTCTAGCGGGGATAGGTGGGGGGGGGGGGGGGGGGGGGGTCTTTTGTGGCATTTTCAGCCTTAACGTACCCATGCACAACAAATTTAACCAAAAGTTAAACACAGTGATGCTGAGTGACCCCTTCCATGAGCAGGGAAGGTATGACTGAGTGTGTGATAATGGCGGGGACTAGAACTTTGGGCTGGCTGGGTTATAGGATTGGAAGGGCGCTGGGTTATAGCACTATGGGGGTGCTGGGTTAAAGGATTGTGGGGTGGGGGGCCAGGTTATAGAAATGCCAGGGGGGGCTGGGTTATAGGACTACAGGGGACTGGGTTATTGGACTGCAGGGAAGGGCTGGGTTTCAGGTCTGCTGGGGGTTTGGGCAACCGGATTGTGGGAGGTTGAGTTATAGGACTGCCAGGGGGCAGGGTTATAAGACCGTGAAGAGGATTGGGTTATAGGGCTGTGATGGGGCTGGGTAAAAGGACTGCAGGAGGGGCTGGGTTATAGGACTGCGAGGTGGGAGAGCTATAGGACTGTGAGGGGACAGGGTTATAGGGCTGCAGGGGGGCTGGGTCATAGGACTGCAGGGGGACTGCGTTATAGTACTGCAGGGGGCTGGGTTAAGTGACTGCGAGATGACTGGGTTAAAGGACTGCCAGGTGGCAGAACAGTTGCAGAGGGATTAAATAGGCCCTTTTGTGTCTTTTTTGGGGCGGATCTGAGGACCAACAGTAATTGAAACTGAACAGTCACGGTGTCCTCACATACACCTTCAGTGAACTTCGACCTAAACATGCAATGGCATGCTATGCGGAGGGGATATAGACCGCAGCGATAATAATCGCCGCAATAACGTAACGGTCCCTGAAAAAATACCTTCCTCACATCTGCACTCATCATGTTAACACCTGACCAACAGTCCCACCTGCTCACATCTCCCCTTTTTTTCACCCATTCTGCTGATTATTTGGTGCTTTGGAATGAAAGGACGAGCGTACACAGTAAATTACAATGGAGAAAACACGTCATGGAAAAGTTTATGATCGTGGTGCCTTTGCTAATCACAGCATAAAAACCAGGCCTTCGCTCTCATATTTACCCAAACTGCTTCACTTTCCCCAGGTATTATTTTATGGGTTTGTTTTTCTGACGCGAGGCATTGTAACTTTGCATTCTTCCTCAAGGTCAGCGCCCACTGTGCCATGTGAAATATTTGCTTACAGGGCTTTTCAGGCCAGTTCTATTATATTTACATCAAATAATTTTTGATAAGGGATGTAAAAGCCCTATAAACCCGAACCATAAATGGGAGAGGTGTAGCGTACAAAAAAAGGACAAAAGATCAACTGCCTGTTTTTTTTTTTTTTTTTATCTGGGACAGGTTGAAATTTTCCAACGTTTTTTTTTTTTTTCAGGGAAGGGTGTGCCCAAACGATACCCTGTGTGCGGGCTCTTTGCTGAAATGGACAAGCTGGCGCCGGTGGCTTCAGGTTTTCTTGATGGAGAAGCACCTCTCTGTTATCTGCACTATAATCACAGTTGTTGTGAGAAGAAGGATAGATATCTCATTGTGCATTTCCTTGGAGAGACCGTCCCCTGCCATGGGTTGATAATCTCCACTCTTACAATATGCGCCGCACTCGCTCTCAACTCGCCATGCAGCACTCCAGGAGCATAAAAACACCCTAAATGCCCTGATCGCTGGGAACAAGTGATGATTTCATTATTTTAGCACAGCTTGAGCAGATATTCCATGGGAGGGTGGGGTGAGGCGGGTGGGTGTCCGTATGAACAGCCCTGGAGCGGGTGCACTTCCATAAATAACGCCACCACAATTCAGTATTTCGTGGTTATGGGGGTAACACAGATGAGGTTTCACGAAAGCCCCTAGTTTTTTTTTTTCTTTCTTTCTCCTATTTATAAATCTGCATCTACCCAAACAAACCTGGAATTGTGTCTGGATACAAAGTCCAGCCCTTTCAAATCCACACAAAATGATCAGTCTTGAAAGAGAGGCCAGTACCGGCCCATTGTTTGTACAGCAGAGGGTGCGGGACGAGACAGCAGAGAGTTGTGCTCAAACTTGTGTCTGCATCAGTAATCACGACACAGAAAGGGGAAAAAAGCGAAAGGAGGACCCCACACTTCGATGACTAGAGACCCGCCCCCCTCCCATGTGTGAAGGTGATCTCCTGCCCATACTTTACGGTGACCTTCCTCTAGTGCTGACACGACTACCCTTCAGTCCAGAGGAGCACGTCCTAACAATAATGCTTCACACCATTTGGCTAAAATAATGAGAAAATACTCAGAATCATAAACTCTTCACAGAAGAGGTCATGGCTTGATGGGGCACAGGTACAACATCTGACATACTCTTCATATAAGCACAGTGCTCTTTGACAAAAAGCAATAATTTCAAAACAACTCCAATCTTTTATATTTATAGAGGATATTAAACATATGTATTATTTTTTATGACTGCATACAGAAAGCAATGAGGAAACGAATAAGAAAAGACACTTAGCTCTGATCCCTGCACAAAAATGCAATCATTTAAAACTGGTCCCTGAGGAACGCCAAAGCACATAAGATCATTAAAACATACGGGTGACGTGCTCTCAGAACTGTAGAATGATATTTATTTTCAGTCACGTCATTTTATATTGTGAAGCAGTGAATATCACAGCACTTTGTCTATTCAGATTCCTGGCTCCCTCTCTCTCTGTTACCCCCACCGAACAATCCCCTTGTTAGCAGACTGTTAAGACAGGCACTTGGTACACAAATTGCGCTCGACCAAGCGAATTTGTTTTGCAAGGGTGACCTGTTTAATCATCTCATTTTCTTTTGCGGACGTTTATTCATCTGGTTTCCACGGTTACGAAGAACATTAAGGGGCTACAGTAATAAGGCTGGAGAGTCAAACAGGTAATAAAAAAATTAACGCCATTTTCCCGCTGCCGAGGACAGACGGCAAAATGAATCAGGGGAAAGAGGGGGGAACAGCAGGCCGAGTGGGGGGGCGCCAATATTTTCCAAACAATTAAGACCACGACGGCTTATTTTACTCCAAAGAAAAGATCAGGTGATGTACTTATGGACATGACACTTACTGTCTTACTGGTGCGAAGCGGGCAAGAAAGTTCTTAAAGCAACACTGTAGTGTTTTTTCCATCCACAGTCAGATTACTTATCAGAGCAATCCAACATTACAGTGATAATAGCGGTGCTGATATCTCTCCTCTAACCTTGTGATTTCCAGAGCGCACAGATATCAGAGAAGATTACTTCAATTCTGAGAAATACTGCTTTAATTACAGTACAAAAAGTACCCAATCGCACACAAAAATATGGACATTGTGAATGAGTTTTGTGCATAACTTAAAAAAAACCTAATAGGCGTAACACGGAATAAAAATCTCTATTGTTTCCAGCACACTTCCAGCATCAGACAGATTGCGTGATGTGCTCTTCACAGAAATTGTTTCAGAGAAACATTTCTCCTGAACGTGTCAGAAGATGTCTGATTACCTCCCCCTCTCACTCTCTCTTTCTCCCCCTCTCTCTCTCTCTCTCCCTCTCTCTCTCTCTCTCGCTTATAGAACAGTGACCTCTGTAGCAATCGATGGAGCCCAACTTTTGTCCAAATATAGAAGATTCCATTACAATGGAGCAGACAGGTGCTGAGAGCACACAGAAAGTGGCTGTGCAGTCCACAACCACACAGCGTGTTCCTGCCACAGCCAAATAAGGAAGGACGAGGAACAGGAGCAGGACGGATCACAGAATTGTTCTGTGGTTAAAAATGAGTCCCTATGAGCACATAAATAGAAGACCAGAAAATAGGACCTGCCCACCTGAAGCCCCAATGTATCATTCATGTTTCAAGCAGGACCATCTCTGTCCCAAGTATCAACTTCTAATATCTTAATAATGGATTTTTGGGCACCTTATTGCCCTGTGAAGTCTCAGTTCCCCTTCTCAATCAGTGGAAGTGCTATGGTGACATGTTGAAGATGATCTGAGGACACTGAGACACAACTAGTCTGAGCAGCTCATCCAGTGTGTTCATGCATTCCTCACTCTGCATGAATAGATGAGCATAAAACTATAAAAATCAAACGGCAGGGGCATGGTGTCATGTGACTCTCCCGTCAGATTGCTGACGTGTTGTTTGACTCATTTCACAAATATCCCGTCAGACATTAGAGAAGAAAAAAAACTCCAAAAAGGTTTTGACTGTTTTTTTTTTTCTTCATCTGCTAGTTTTTTTCCCCCTAAAACGCAGCCGCAGAAGCACCTGCCACTCGCGGTCAGTAAAGTGCCCCAGTCGGAGCGTTTCGGCGCAGGCCCCAACGCAGCCTGTGTACATGCGTACGTGTCATTCTAACGCCAACTTCCGTCAGTTCTGCGAGGCGAAGATCAGTTGCAGTGGCGTGGCAGGACTTAAATGACGCTGGAGAGCGCGCACAGAAATACGCTTTCATCTGCATTCAAACGCCCACACCCACCCAAACGCCCGCTCGTTATACACACACACACAGACACACACACACACAGCTAAACAAGCGTACACTCGGATGGAATCGTCACATGCAAAACGGCTACGTGAAAGCCCCGCTCTGTGTCCTGCTCCCAGAATTACGCTGGTGTCACACCAAGGAGAAACTCGGAGAGGAGAGGAGCGGAGTGGAGATGAGAGGGGGAGAGGAGAGGGCGAGAGAGGCTGCCAACTGTTCTCTTAACAGTCTGTTAACAGGTGTGGGGCCTACGAGAGAGTAATCCTATCAAGTTACAGAGTTAAAAAAAAAATTCAGTCAAACAGCGAACTCCCCAAACCCACCCCTGCACCCCCCGGTGACAGAAGAGAACAGCTGGGCGTCAGATTTATCATGTACAGACAGTAATTATTGCTGGTGCGGCCTGCTACTGACCTCAGTGAATAAAGCCTCACATGAAAAAGAAGAAAAAGTCTGAGGAGGGTGTGTGTGTGTGTGTGTGTGTGTGCGTGTGGGGTGGGGGGGTGGGGTTGGGGTGGTTATGCAGGGGGAGTCCTAAAGCCAGGGCCGTGTTTGCAGTCAATTACCAGAGAGGACAGGATATCGGATCTTCTGCTCGCGAGAGCAAACATACTCTCGTACTGAAGGTGACAGGAGAGAAATAAGAACATGTTTATTTCTCTCCCTTTTTAAAGGAAAACAGGGATGCAGAGAGGGGCATGGGTGAGGTTTGTGAGTGTGCATGGGTACATTTGTGAGTGTGTATGTGTGTATGAGTATGCATATGCCTGTCTGTATGTGAGTGCAAGGAAGTGCTTGTGAGCATATATGAGTGTGTGAGGATGCGTGTTCACGAGTATATATGCGGGTGTGAATATGTGTGAGTCCGAGTATACGTGAGTATGTGAGGATGTGTGCATGAGTAAGTGTTCATGAGTATGCAAATGTGTGTGACGAAATGTGTATTTGTGAACACGTATGTGTGTGCACAAGTGTTTGTGAGTATTTATGAGTGTGTGTGTGTGTGTGTGTATGTGTGTGAGTATGTGAGTGCACAGTGTGTCTTCGGGGAAAATATTTTGCACGCTGTGATTAACTGCTGGGAAAGCCCACCTTACAGGTGCAAAGCACAGAGATGGAAAATTTTTCATTTTTCTCATTCCGTCGTTTGCGCTGATAAAGACGTAACTCCTGACTGATCCTGAGACATGAGTCCAGCTCATCTCAGCATACACTACTGTTTGAGCTCATGTCATCACCGTAACCCGGACTCCACCAGTTCTGCACTGAAATACGCACCCCAGAAGCGATGCCAACTTTACTGAATCATTTCTTATTCAGGGAAAAATATCCAAAACCACCCGAAGAGCCGCTGCTCCCAGCCATTTCCACAGATAAATTAAGGCATTTACAACTTTACAACTCAAACCTTCCTTCTTTACAGGAGCCCAGGAGTTCATTTTTGTTTATTTTTGAAGTTTGTAACACGAATAAATCAGAATAGTTCCCCTAAAGCCTCATACAGGACATCCAACCAAAAACTTTCTAAACTCAGTTTTTGATAACTGGCATTTTTTAAGAGAAGTATTATAATTAAAAACATCAAATTACTTTCTTCAGTAAAATAATAAGTAAGTCCAAGTAAGTAAGTAAGACCGTACCCTAAACACAGGGTGTGCAGTCTTCAACACACACAAACACAGGGTGTGCAGTCTTCAACACACACAAACACAGGGTGTGCAGACTTTGACACACAAAAACACGGGGTGTGCGGTCTTCAACACACACAAACACAGGGTGTGCAGTCTTTAACACACACAAACACAGGGTGTGCGGTCTTCAACACACACAAACGCAAGGTGTGCGGTCTTCAACACACACAAACACAGGGTGTGCGGTCTTCAACACACACAAACACCAGGGTGTGCGGTGTTCAACACACACAAACACAGGGTGTGCGGTCTTCAACACACACAGACACAGGGTGTGCGGTCTTCAACACACACAAACACCAGGGTGTGTGGTCTTCAACACACACAAACACAGGGTGTGCGGTCTTCAACACACAGAAACACAGGGTGTGCGGTCTTCAACACACACAAACAGAGGGTGTGCGGTCTTCAACACACGGAAACACAGGGTGTGCGGTCTTCAACACGCACAAACACGGCGTGCGGTCTTCAACACACAAACACAGGGTGTGTGGTCTTCAACACACACAAACACCAGGGTGTGCGGTCTTCAACACACAGAAACACAGGGTGTGCGGTCTTCAACACACACAAACACAGGGTGTGCGGTCTGTCATTGGGATCCAGGTGATTCCAGGGGCCCGAATCTCATGATCCGAGTCAGGCCAGTTTCCTGTGCTACAGGTGTCACTCTGAGTTATAAGCTCCGTCCCCCCTCCAACCTGCCTGGGTGGCTGAAACACCTAGCAGGCTGCCGCCGCGTTTAAAAGGATTATGCGCCCCATTTTGTGCCGGCTTAATCTTCCTTTCAGATGCCCTAATAAGTGCGCTTCGATAAGTGAACCATGCAAATTCACTCCGGGCTGGCGAAACCCCGACTTTCAGCCCGTAGTGCTGAAGCCTTTTACACGACGCTAATTACCTCTTCATATTCCCAATCTCCCCCTTTATATGCCATATCAACAAGCCAAGATTATATTCCACTCCTGCTTTGCATGAAATGATAATTTCATATGTCAGACCACATAAGAAAAAAAAGGAGCTTTCCTCTTAGCTTGGCAAGCAGGAAAGTATCGTGATTTCATTCAAGTGCAACTTTTTTGTCTCTAACTGTACATTTACTGCGATCCATTTACTGAACAGATTGTGTATGTCAAAGATTAACGAGGTGAAGGGACAGATAAGAGCACATTGACACACACTGTGTCTGTCACTTTTTTTGATTCCGTTGCAATGGGGATAATTATAACAGATGCAAAATTCCAATAATGAAATCACCGCCTCAGCTCAGCCAAACGAGGGGTTTATTCATCACAATTCCTTCATTTTTCCCCACATTCCCCGGTGTTCTGTCCGTCCACCTCAGACAGAAAAAACACACGGTCCTGCAGAGAGAGGTGGGAATGATCACGACAATCCAGCGAGGGAATTTACAGCCATAGAATACCTACTGACAAAAACCAGTCCAGTCACAATATAAGTGCAGAAATACACATATCAGCACAATTTTTTTAGTATTATAACTTAATAATAAACAAATAAACATAATTGGAATGACATTATTATTATTATTATTATTGTTATTTTAAATGATAATAATGATAATAATAATAATAATATGCATTTAACAGACACAAATTCTATGTGCTACGTTGGTATTTTTTCACATTCCAAGACAGAAGTATTAAACATAATATCAATAATGGCAATAAAAGAAAAAAACCTGCCCCTGAGGATTTTAGCAATAGAGAAAATAAAAGCCAAAGGTGCAACCTGTTTATTATTCTTGAGTATGTCTCTGCTCTATGAGTATTAATTAGGCCATTACTCTGTATGTGTGACTGGGAGCTTTGAGGTTTTAATTAGGATCTCGCCATTGGCTGAGTGCACAGACCCCGGAGAGAGGAAGGGGGCGCAGAGCGTTCACCCCGATCCGGGCCCCAGTCACTGTCCCCACCGGAGACCCCCGCGCACGCGTGCACATACACATGCGTGCAGGCAAACACGCGGGTACATAGGTACAGACACATCCACACATGCATGCACACGCAGGCATGTATGCAGACTCAGGGACGCAACCGCACATGTGCAAACACAAGCATAAATACTGATATTTACGCACAAACACATGCGCACACGCACTCAAACCAGTCCATTATACAAAAAAATTAAATGAAATCAAATCTGGTGAATGCATATCATTTGACATATTTTGTTTAACTGTATGCAATAAAAACTAAATAAAATATTGCTCATATTTGCTGCCCCGGATTCCAGTAACCATCTTTAAAACAAAGCGAGCAAAATGTGCTTACATGACGTTAAAAAAAATTCATTTTAAATTTTTTCTAACAGTAACAAGATCGAAGTCATAAAATAAATGCGTGGCTATTTCCTAATATGCATGTATCCAAATGTCAAAAGGATTTCTGAAGAAAACAAATATGTGCGGCCAATTTTCTGCCGTTCTCAAACAAGGTATAAATTATATATAGGAATGTAAATGCTTTGCCTCGGTTGACATGGCGATACTAATCACCTCATTGCCAAAACCCACTCTTCCCTGACAGCCAGACACAGCTCCCCCAGGAGAGATCGGCGTAAAAGGGGTTAAAGACGGCGGAAAGGTTTTTTTTTTCTTTTCCCCCATAATGGCTCCGTGCTAAATTTATTTCAAAACTCTCTTAATCTGCAGTACACAACATTCCCATTAGCATAGCCCAGCCCCCTCATAAAAATTCCAGCTAGTTTAATTAAAAAATGTAAATTTACTGTCATCCAAGGAGCCGGAGAATTAGGACAGCAACAGCATTTTTTATTGCTTAAGACATCAAATTGATTGGGTTATTGCTAAATTGTGATAAAGGTTATTGAAGGCTACGGACCTCGGATTATTTTTCCTCTTCATTTCCTTCATTTTTTGGGGGTGGGAAACCGGGATCAGCCCACGCTCCGAGGGAGAGGAGGAAGAGGGCTCCCCGGTACCACCGTAAAACTGCTCCATTTACCGCGCAGCCGGACGCGGCACTGGGGACACTTCACACGCCAGTACCCGCGCGATTCAGGGTGTGGTTACACAAGTTTGACAATTACTCCTCTTTACATAGAATTATATTTTTTAACAGATAAAACTCCTCACTTTCTGGACTAGAACTCATGAAGAACTGTTATTAAAAACTTTATAAAACAATATAACCATTCAGTTCCACACTTATGTAGAAATAATTTCCAGTAAAACAAGCTAACAGCCTTTTCTTCTGTTTTATGGTCATTTAAATTGTATTTTATTTCCATGCTGTATCATTGTTTTACATTTGCAATGTTATCCAGCAAAATAACCAAGGACATTGAAGGAGCACTTTAAAATAGTGACTCATATGTAAAAAAATAATCAGCAACTCGGGAAGCTACATTAAGTGCATGCTTATTGTCAATAATCCTCAATAAACTGCTAGTCAAGGCCTAAGTTTACAATAAAGAAAGCCCATTTTTAAATAGGGAAATGTAAGAGGAAATGTTAATTAAATGGACAGGCGTGAGTGTTCTGTATGCAATTTAAATGAAAAAGTTTAATTTGTCCAAATGGGTCAAATAGGTTATACTTGAAATAATAAAGTTTACCAGATAATTCAAATAGGTGGTACTCGAAATGACAAAGTTTAAGCTCATTAAACAGGTCGAATAGGTTACACATGAAATGATAAAGTTTAAGTTCACCAAATAGGCATGGCATGTTCTCTCTTTGATTGTGCGATATTACAAGTAAGCATTCCTTAGGGTTTATCATACTAATATACTGTTGTTTCTGAGAGAACAGAACCATTATTCAAAATAAAGGAACAGTGAGTGATTGTAAGATATGGTCATCAAGCATTTGTCAAAGAGGGAGTAACAGACAAACTGATTTCACATGCACTGAAACTACAGCCCCAGTTCTATCGAGCTCCAATCCATCTGTCTCACACACAAATTCACACCAACACACAGCATACATCCTCATTCAGTCACACAGACAAACAGACAGACAGTCAGACATACACACACACGCACACTAACACACACACACGCACACACACACACACACACACACACGCATGTGCTAGCACACAGGCATCGGAGAAATCGAGATCAGCATATTCTATTTGAGTGACTTTGATTTCATCAAAATTTTTTGCTCTATTTTTACATTTATACAACTCACAAACAAAAACTGAGCAGCTAAACAGGGCGTCTTATAGGCTGTGTGTGAGCACTGCTTATTATTACAAAATAAAGTTACAAAAAATCAACACAAAAAACATCTAAATGCCCATATTTGTTAGTCATCATAATTTGGAAAGGCTTATTTGTAGATTTCTCAAAACACCATAAGGTAACATTATTGAATCAGTCTTAATAGCGGTCACTTCGAGTTAAATTATGAGAGACTAAATAGTAATAAAGAATGAATTACCATATGTTCTTGTGTCTCTAAACACAATAACTAACACAACAGTTTGTTTGTTCAGTCCCCTTGGTAACAAACCCATAGGCCACTCAACGCACCATAATGACAGTTTACACACCAACACACATGAACGCCACACATCCTTATCTATCGCCCGCCCTACCAACAGAGCTGAAAACATTCCCATTTAGCCAAAAAAGTCTCACCCTTACCCTTTAAAGCAAAAATAAACTCGACAGCAGCATCACCACAACTTACATTTTATTTTCAACTGTGAAGAGATCCTGTTCCAGTCGCGTCCAGGTCATGATAAAAAACAAAACAAAAAAAAAAAAACTTGACTCTTCAGAAGAAAATGAAACTAGTTTGGCGAACTTTTGCTGTCTCGTCTCCAGCTGCGTTTTATATTGAGCATGATAAGAATGCTGAGTGATTGTGTTAAACGCTGGTTTCGCCTCTCAGCTCTGTCACACAGTTAAAAATCCAGCAGCTGCTCCCAGGATCCCGGCAGCACTTACAATATAACACTAAAAACCTCCTCCCCACACACACGCCTTCCCAATAAACAGCACACTTTCCACTAAACACCAACATCAGAGGGAACATATGCGAGTAATGAGAAAAAGGCCACTCACCATATTCAGGGAATCCCAACTTAAATCCGCTCAGGCATGTAACTTTCATAATACAGCTCAACTATTTTAAAAATCATTAGAAGTACTGAGAAGAACAGGGAACTTGAGAAAAAAATGTAAAACAACTGCGCCAACAGCAATAACATTAACAAAAAATTTAAAAAAAACCTTCCTTCAATTATGCACTAAACTCCTTGACATGTAATCTGTCAATAGTTTGTAGCAGAAGATAATGCCGGCTGCCACGAGTGAATTTGATTGGCAGCTGGGTTTAGGCCCCTCCCTCTTGTGGTTTGGTGGGGGCGGCAGCGGGGGGTGTAGGTGAAAGAATATAGAGCCTTCCCCCTGTCAGCTCTCTCTCTCTCTCTCTCTCTCTCTCTCTCTCTCTCTCTGGTTGGCGCTCACATGCACCGCGAGCTGTACTCTGAATGGGCAGATAGGAGATTGCGGCAGAGCGGCAGTCAGAGCGCAGTTTTTTCTCCCCGAGTGGGCCGGCCTTTTGTCTCTGTGGTCTCCTCGCCTTTCAACCCTCGCGGGGTGGAGTCTGGGGCTCGTTTAACATGAGCAGGGAGGAGATACAGAGCCTGGCCCAACACACTCGCTCCGGGCTCACCCCGCAAACATCACTGTTTTAATCCTTCCACAGAAATAAAAATAGTGAAAGTGATAATCAGATATTCTAATTTTTGGCATTAATTACCAATACAAATAAGAAAGAATTCATTTCGAAAAGTATTTTGAGTATGTATTTTAAAAATATTTACAAAAGCATTCAACATGTTTATCTGTAAGTATCCAGTCCTTTCTAAATTCCTTAGTTGCTTTTTTCATTTTCTTTATTTCTTTTGCCTATTAAACCACATTTTAAACCCTTTTTTCACATTTTTAATAAAATTTTCTATACTAAAATGCAACATGCATTCAAAGTTTCAAATACTGCTAAATTTATTAAAAAATAATAAATATGCCCTCTGATGTCGGGCTTTAATGAAAATTCAGCATGAGATGAGAGAACACAGAAAGTACAAAACAAGTATTAAATCACTGATATTCCTCATTTACTGTTCATTCAGTATAAGCCTTACTCAGGAGAGCTTAACCTCGCAACTCATGTTCGTTTGAATATGTATCGCAATTTACAACTCCAAAACATTTTTTCACAAAGATAATGCAAGCCTTCAATGAGAAAATATTTGGAATTCAGAAAATAACAAAAGAAATCCTGAAATCTATTATGCTCTCAGAAAAACAACTCAGTGAACCAAAGAACATTCACTTAAAAAACAAGAATTTAAAATATAAATCAGGGTCCTAACGCACATCTGATTGGTGAGTTCATGAAGGAACAGTTGGCAGTGAAAAAGAAGAGAAGCTGTCCCCAGGCACACTCCGAACAACCTCTCTTCCTCCCTCTCTCTCTCCCTCCCTCCCTCTGTCTCTCTCTCTCTCTCTTTCCCTGCCCCTCTCCTCTCCCTTTTGATAAGGTATCAGTTTCCATTGTAATTTCAGGTGAAATAATAAACAGCGGCCGTTACCAGGTGACAATGAATACTTTATGAGACAAACCCCTCATTTGCCTGGCAGTTCCTTCCGCACAGACATGCAAACTGGTTGTGGACCTTTTGGACATATTTTTGTATATTTATGAATTCCATTTTTCTACAAACACACAACCCAGGACACATTAAGACTGCGCTTATACTACTAATACCACTCAGAGCAGCAGGACAGCAAGATCGAGTTAAATGCCTCAGAACATAAATTGCTTTTATATATGAATTTTTAATATGTCATTCAAACAGCTCAATTTCCTGGGTTATAGGGACGCAAACGCAGCAAATGCATTGTGACTAAAAAGGGAAATATTGCTTTTTTACATTACAATTCATTATGAGTCAATTCCAAGTTCCTGTTTGCTGACAGTAAGGACTAATATACAAACATAAAAACAGGTTTTGGCTGATTTGGTAATCATGAATATGACTCATATTCTAACAATGGCAAACCATCCCCTCCTTTTTAATGCGATAGTTAATTTAAAAACGTGCATTTTAAAACCTTTTGTACAAACGTCCTCCACCTCTCTCCAGTAATAAAAATGACACAATTGAAATATTATCAGCGTCAGTAAACATACACGTGTACAGCAGTAGACACACACATATTCCAATGCTTTCTCTCTCTCACAAACACACACACACACACACACACAAACAGAACAAATCAAGCCAACATGATCCATTCTCTTAGCTAGTCAGTTAAAATATTGAACTATGCTGTTCCGAGCTGATGCATTTATCCGACTTCTATTACATTAGACTAAACACTGATCACCCAGCGCCACATTGGGGCACGAACCCACAACTTCTCGACTCCATGTCAAACAAGCAAGAGGTGGTTATGGCGAAAGTCGCAGAGCAGGGTGCCATTTCTGAACTATTGAGTCTTCTGCTTGAATAAAATGCAAAAAAACATCAAACAAGCCCAGCCAGTAGGTCACGTTTCCCCTCACTTTTGAAACAGACGGGACAAATCTTTGCATCAAACAGGGGTGAGAAGGGTAAAAAAAGGCTTTGAAGCCTAAACTGGCGCTTTGAAAGTATAAAAGCAACAAATGCTAAAATATATATGATCGCTGTTCCCGTTCACCCTCTCATACAGCCCCCTTCTTCGCCTCAAACCGGACACATCACACGGCGTTTCTAGGGTCAGCAGAATTTCGGGGGCCCCAAGGGCCCAGCAGTAACTACGCTCTAATCCAGACGGTTTCCATCTTAAATGATGAACTACGTGAACCGCGGAACACTTAGCACAGCAGACTATGGATGTCTCTTAATTTAAAGTTAATTCAGCAACTGTTTCAAAACTGTGTTCAAATTGCCCCGAATTGACTACAGTACAAAGTGCCAATTAGTGGAGTTATGGCAACAAATGCATTAGTTGGGCAAATAAAGTGTGTGTGCGTGTGTGTGTGTGTGTGTGTGTGTGTGTGTGTGTGTGTGTGTGTGCGCCTTAGTGTATTTGCAGCACGGTGGGAGACAATCCAGGGGAGGTGGGACAGGAAGCGGTGAAGGAGGCTTAAAAGCCCAACCTGGTTTGTGTTCAACATTTAATGCATCCTGTTATGCCTCCAGAGCACAGATTCATCAGGATATTCCTGCATAATAAAATATCTGCGCTGAGGGGGAAACACAGCGATCCAATGACACTGCTTTCCTTTGCATACACTTTTAGATATTTGGGTAAATATTATTTTCACCATATTCTAGCTCTTTGAAAGTAATGTTTTGGACTGACCCATTAAATTCAGAACCTGCCTAAGAAACCACAGCATTACTCTCGTATCTCACGGAATATATATATTTTTTTTTTCACTTTCTACCTCTGTATTATTGGTATAAACAGTACTCTTTTAATGTTCTGAGCCATGATTTTTTAAGTGGACCAATCTAAGATCCACTTGACCAATTTGAACTTGTACTTAATTTGCAATGAGCGTGACAGCAATATCCCAGCACAACAAGCAGACATTACACAGCTACTGTCAATCTAATTAAATCCTCTTTCTCTCAATATAACAATGCAGACCCTGCAGAACAGTAAGTTACCTGTAAAAATTCAATCTCAAGCCTGGCTTCTGTGTAACTGCAGTAAGTAACTCACACAGAGTGACTCAGTGTGTTAAAGATGTTGGATACGCCACTTTACCGCTGGTATTTTAGCAGCACGCTGAATTTGTTGGTGTAAGTGCAATGTTTTTTCACACAGTTCCATAATGAGTGGCGTATTTCGGCTGTAATGGGGCGGGGAGTGGGGGACTGCACGACATGGTGGGGAACATCACTCAAAGGGAAGCGGGGCAGGCGTTTCGCCACCCCTCGCCGCGCGCTCCGGGAAGGGCTGGTCTAATGCGCCCCAGTGTCCAGCGCCCCGTTCTGGAGGGACAATAGTCGGGGCCGGGCTTTTGTTCTGGCCGCGGGGGGACACACAGACAGAGAAATATGACCTTTGGCGAGAGAGAGTAAGAGAGAAAGAGTGTTTGAACTCTCCGCTGTCTCGGGCAGTGTGGGACAGTGAGGGCAGGCTCCAAAGAGCTGCTGTCAAAAGTGGGGCCAACAGCAGGCTTTGCGTGCGTGTGTGTGTGTGTGTGTGTGTGTGTGAGTAAGTGTGTAAGTGTGTGAATGCAAGTGTGTGTGTGTCTGTGTGTGTGTGTGGGAGGAGAATAGGAGAGAGGGTGAGAGAGAGAGAGAGAGAGAGAGGGAGGGGGGTTGAAACAGAGCAGCTGAGACTCTGTTAGTTATGGACAGACAGTTTAAAGAAAACTCCACTGGAAGCACTGTGTGGCTCTGCTTCAGATCTCTCTCTTGCTATCCCTGCCAGCCTCAGTCATACAGAGCTGATGAGGAACATAACTGCTGACGAGAACTGGAGAAGAGCCTTATTTTACACCAGTGCACTCTGATGTGAAATACCACTCCTTCACCTGCTATGAATGCGAATGCAATGAATATTGAATTTATGCTACAGTCAATTCTGTCAATAGCTAAGCTAAGAAATAAAGCAATTTAACATGCTTAGCTAATTACCATTTAATTCTGCTAAATTGCTTCTCTTTTGTTTTATTTTGAAAACGCAGTAAGAATCAAATTTGCCTGGATATTTGACACTTGTAACATGTTTTAAAACCTCTTTTCACCGAACAGTCATGAGGCGTTCGGCGTCCTCTCATGAAGACAGAATGATTTGTCCCCTCCTTTCCTTTCACTGGAAGGTCTGCCTCTCTTCCGCTGTGCTGTGAGCGGTATTTTAGATATCTGCTGAAACCACGCAGCACAATCACATGACAAATGTATTTAACAGTCAGAATATATTTTTATCAATGCGCTTTCATCCCCTGTTGTCTTAATCACCATATCTTTAACATTTATACCCCGGATGCAGACATTCATAATGTAATCTTCCTAATTCTGATCTTCTGCAATCTGGCTGTTAAAAGGCGGAGAGAGGGAAAAAGGCACATTTCTGAAGGCTCTTTCCATAATCATTTTAGACAGATAGCCTTTTCCCATCGCAGATGAGCAAATATTTGTAAACCAGCTATCTAATGGAAAATTATAGTGAAATTAGAGAGAAATTCATGACGGCGAAATCCGATTACCCTTAATTTTATTAAGCCAGCTTAGCCCACGCAGCATATTTTTGTGCAGTTTTTTCCATAAATACCTATGCCAGGGGTCCCACTAATCAAATAAAATTGAAATTCATCTTCCCATTAAATTCAATTAGCTGCAATTTCTAAAGCCTATCAAAGATTTTAATTACTAAATTATAAAATTCTCCAAAGCTAAATTGGGGGAGAAAAAAGTGCATCCTAGCATCCGAAAGAAAAAAAAACAGAAACCAGGGAAGGAAATCATTGATCAAAAAAGATATCCAGAGGAAAATAGAATTAGGGAGCCGGGCTTTATGAGGCCTATTGCTGGAAGAGTGACGTGTGCCAAGCCCCTGACTCCTCTGTACCACAGGAAATGAACTTACCCGAGGTGCTCTGTCTCTAAACGTCTGCCCTCAGACTTATTACGCTCTAATTGACTAATTGACACCTTAATTTCATTTATGGGCTCCTGTGTTCGAGAGGGGAGCCCAGAGAGCAGCAGTGGTCCTTCGAAGCCCACAGACCAGGTGCAGCCCAGAACTACAGACCCCCCGCCCCCCACAGAACACAAAAACTACATGGACACTGATAACATGCTAACCAGACACACGGATCACATGCTAACCAGACCGGCCGTTCTCTATGCATTCGTGCAAATTTTTACAATTCAGACATGTCAATGTGAAGAACAAAAAAAAAAAAACAATAGATGTGTATGAATGGGAATGATGTCATATTATGTTTTTACATCGCAGAGAGCAGAGGCTCAGGAAATCGTAGCACAAAAATAGGAAGTAAGGCCAACTGATAAAAATGGTTGATTTTGATTGATGGGAAAGTAAAAAAAGAGCAGAGCTTCACATCCTTTGAAGGATTCTAAAGGCCAGCGCACAGGATTCGTCCTCTCTTTCCCTCGTTATTTATTTATTTATTTAATGGTGGAACTCACATCAAACGGTCGGAGCTACCTATGCTTGGGAGCTGTGACAGTGGGACAGTACTGGGGTCCTGGGTCATCCACGAGTCCCAATTCCCATCGCCCCCTGCCCCTCGCCGAGAGGGGGCTAAAACAACGGCACAGCGGCTCACAGACTCCACAAAGCCCTGCCTGAAAGCACCCCCGCTGGGGTTATTCACTTTAAAACTCTTTAACTCCTCATGCCGCTTATTTAAAATGGCACACACAAAAAAAAAGACAACCCTCAGACGATGGATTGGATGATGATGAATTAGATCAATATTGCTCTTAATTGTTTCTGGATTTTTCTGTGAGAAGACAGCGAGAAAAAAGACATATTCTGGAGGGGCTGTCTGGCATAGTGCAGAGCCTAATAGAAGTGGCTCAGTAAATATTACTAAACTGAAACTTTAATCTGCTTCTCACATACTCAAGCTGCCTGGGTATTAAAGATAATCTTTTTTGTGTGTCATATGGAGGGAGATATGGATGGAGCTAATTTTTAGAGACAAATCTGATATTTGTCAACCGGGTAAAAAAAACCAGGGGATTTTCCTCCTAATCCTCAGCTGGATGTGTAGGCGTCTTAACAGCGAAATACAGATGGCGCCTGGCTCACAGGAAGTGGTCAGAACACTGCCAAGCAGACACAGGAAGGCATCCACGAACCTCAGCAGGGCTTAGTGCACAGCTACCTGTAGCTAACATCCTGCCAGTTATCCCAGAGTTACCACCTTATTAGTTAACCTGGAGCTAATGTAGCACTAGTCACACTGGAGCTAATACCCCGCTAGCTAACTCCAGAGGTATCATAGCACTAGCCACCCCAGAGCTAACATACCATAACATCCAGAAGCTAACAAAGTACTAGTCATGGCTAATGCAGCGTAAGTCAACATGGAGATAACACCCAATGAGCCCTCTAACCCTCCCAGTCACTGCCCTGCCAACAGCAGGGCCGGCTTTTGGCATAAGCAATTTACGCGGTCATCCACGTAATAATATATATGTATATATATATATATATAAGAATATATATATAAGAAGCCCTGTGCTTCTTATACATGGTGCAAAAATCAGTTTTTTAGAAATCTGTACTATAAGGTGTATTTTTTCATGGTCAAAGTCTGTGTTTTTATATAAAATGCAATAGGCACCAACATAGAAAAAGCTGACTTACTCAAAATGAGTGATATGTATATATTGCTTTTTGGAAACAAACTCTTCATATATATATATATATATATATATATATATATATATATATGTGTGTGTGTGTGTGTGTGTGTGTGTGTGTGTGCATGCATGTGTATGTATAGTTCCAGTTAGCACTCTTTCTTCATGCGCTGCCAAGAAAACTTCAAATGAATAAATAAAGAAGGAAATGAACAAACTTGTGGTGCCACGTCACACGAACACTGACTGAGCTGCACGAACTGATGGCAATTTTGACTTTTGAAGGAGCCGTGCGCATGCTCACAACTTCAAACTAAGTAAATTCACTCGACTGCAAGCCAAAATTCTCTTCCATCCTTTCAAATCCATCATCGTTTTGTATTGTATTTATATATTATAGTAACTCAGGCATCATGATTTTTATATAAAAGAATTTTCTATAGAAATTGGAGGATTTTAAGTGCTGTTTTAGCGCTTTAGTCGAAGGACATGAACAATGTAAACTGGTTTACCAATTGCTAATAATCATAGAAGAAAGTATTTTATTTCTTCTGTGACTATTGGCGATAGTAGCCTATGGCCTAAGGTCAGTGTTTTTTCTTTTCCCTTGAACTTGAAAATTGCAAGGGATGATTGGTTTTACAGGTACCGCCCCTAAAAGGGGCATGTCTTCTCCCCATGAGTTCAACGAAGTTTAGCTCTTTAATAATGAATAATTTCCAATAATTGATGTCCAGTTCTAATGCCCAATCTATTTTGTTTTACAACTTTTTCACAAGCTTTGCAGGGACGCATAATTATAGGGCATAATATGGCTCGCCATTAACGTTTCATTAGGTAATGTTTTCAATAATCTATTATATTAAACTTAACTTTAGCACTTCCATATTTGCTTTATTGCAGGGATTTTCTTCAATGGTGTCGTAACAAATATATTTTTTCAAAGCAGAACGTGCTTTTGTTTCTAAAACTATTCTAGTTTTTTATTAGTTAGAAAATGAACAACCTTTATGTCATTTTCGGTGAGGTTGTAAATCATGAGGGCTTCATCCTTTTTGTCGCGCCAGAAGAATTTTAAGAACCTTTTCATATGTAGCAAATAATATGGCTTTGATGCTGTATGATATTATTAATGAAAGAAAGAAACAATTTTCAATCTGGCTGGACAGTTGAATATGTGTATTTCTGAGGGGGAGTGGACTCCAAATCCTAATCTCACCTTTGGCACCAAAATGGCTGAAGCTGGCCCGGCCTGCTACTCGCCCCAGAGTTAACTCAGCACTAGTCACCCTGGACTTGCCCTCAAGCTAACATAATGCTAAATGTCCCAGAGCCAACGACCCCCTAGCCATCCACGAGCCAAACTAGTGCTAGTCACACCAGGGCTAATGCCTCATTAGCCACTCCTGAGCTAACAGCGTCGGTTAAACTGAAGCAAATGCCCTGCGAGTCACGACAAGGCTAGCACCCCACTAGTCGCCCTGGAGCAAACTCTGAACATCTCTAAACAGTGAGCGCACTTTCGGATGAAATAAAGTCCTGCAATGTCCGTTAAACAACACAATTTTGACCCAGCTCAATTGAGTTAGAGAAAACCTGTTGATATACAACATATAAAGGCCACACAAGCAAGGGCATAACTTTTAGTTGATGATAAAGAGGACAGAACAAATGAAATTCTCATGCCGCGAGAATACGTTTTTTTTTTTTTTCATTGATGCATTTATCATAGCACATTATTCTGTCCCCTTATCCCCATCCCCCACCCCCATACGCTATGCCTTTGTATATGTTTCAGTCAGACTGTGAAACCAGTCATTTCATGAAATGACTAAAAATTTCAGTAATTTCATGAAATGGCTGGCATTAAACTTCAGTCATTTCACAATATGACAATTTCTTTTAGTCATTTTGACTGGCTTCGCAATTTGACCATAATTTTGACCAGTGAGAGGTCTGTGTGCGTGTGTGTGTGTGTGTGTGTGTGTGTGTGTATGCGCGCGCATGAGTGTGCGAGAGTGTGGGTGTGTGTTTGTGGGACCGAGAAGATAAGGTGCATAACATTTCACAAGGCTACAGATTTCATACACACAGGATAGCCAGTTCCAGGCAAAAAAAAAAAAAAAAAAAAAACTTGAAATTAACTGGGCAGATGCCCCTCTGTGCAATCTCATGAAACAGAAGAGAAATACAAAATAAATCAATTCTGGTCAAAGATTACGTGCAGTTAATCTCCCTAAAGAGGCCCACTCTTGGTTCAAAGGCTCCACCCACCTTCAATATGAAATATTTCCTTGTTTTTCTGAGTAAAATTTAAGTCCTCTCGCTACACCTTTCCTCATAGTAAAATCTACAGTAGCCACTGACAATAATGCTGAAAAATCATAATGGCTATCGATCAGAAACAAAAACGCAAGACAGTAGCCTATGCCAATTTAATATTCCACAGCATATGGGCTGCAGTATCTGCAGTTTGAAAGACAATGTGATAGAGCACTTAGAACTCATTCCTCAAGTACATTATATTCCTCAACCACATTCTACATGCAGCTGAGAGCTGTGCACAGTTTTCACGAAAACGATGTGCTATGCGGTGAGCATCCGCACAGTATAGTGCACAAACCGTGCGCACAGTCAGCGGGATATGTAATGAAGTCCTCTTAGCCTGCTAAATCTGTGAACTTTAAATGAATGCATACATATCAAACCTGTGCCTGCAGAAATTTCAGCCTGTAAATTTCCATTTTTAGAGAGGAAAAAGAGCCTCTAAAAGATGTTAAAAGGCCACAGTTGACACAGCAGCCCACCCAATAAAAGTAAAGCTTTTTAAGGAGGTAATATACTTCCCACCCCTACGGCAAGCTGAAGGTTGGATAAGAGAAGGCGTCTGGTCGACTGAAACACGTTTCTCTAAAAACTGCTGAGAACACACCCCTGTCGCAACTGGTTAAGATAATCCTCCATCAGGACCGGCCAAGTCACGGTACAGCAATGGTGAAGACGTCGACCATTTTACAACCTGCCACGTAGACCTTGTTAAATTATTTCTAATAAAAATGACAATTATTTGCCACTGCTGAAAAGAAAGGTATCACTTATCCTAACACCTTAACAAAGTAATCAAATAAAGTTTTGGCCAAGTCACAGTACAGCAATGGTGAAAACACCCACCATGTTCACCCATGCCATGTGCACCCCATCAAATGATTTCTCAAACAAAAAAATTATAAGCCATTGCTGAAAACGTATCACCTATCCTAACTCCTTTAAAAAATTAATCATATATAAATTTGAAGACTAACTTCTTCCTTATTAATGGAGATGTTGAGTAGCAAATAAACTGTAAACTAACCCCCCCCCCCCAAAAAAAAGGATCTTGGAACCAAACTATTCATTATCAATAATACAATAAAAAAAATTTTTATGTTAAATTTTATCATTTTGTTGAACATAATAATATCAATATTACAGTTTAACTATCAATACCTACGAACACAATAATGTGCATCGTTGAGACTGCACTGTTTCCGTATCTATGTCTGTGAGGCAGGATGCTACCCTGTTGTCAGATGTTTTCCACTGATTTTAAAAATGTATAGATATTACTTTTAGAATCCAACTATCCCATTCAAAATGACATTAACAGTCCTCCGACCTGTAATGGAGGGTCAGCATTGTGTTCATCAGACAGGAATCTCTCATTTTCCCACCACACGAATGACAGAATGTCCCGGCTGGGGCTCCACAGCTCAGCATGCTGGTGTGTGTTTCTCAGTGAATATGTGAATTAATTATCTCGCCGATGGTATTTTCAGTACAAAAACGGCAGGCCATCCAAAACTGCTAAAACACCACTGTAGTCACCTACTTGTGATGTTAGTGTGTGTGTGTGTGTGTGTGTGTGTGTGTGTGTGAATAATATTGTTCAGGGCAGGGTCATCGATTATCTCCAACAAGGAAGAAAGTGAACATTCTGGAAGCTGTGAAATTCAGCAATTTTTTTTTAACCTTCAGAGATGATTTGCATTCTTCTGCGAAATAAATAAATAATTCCACAGGGGGAAAAAAATAAAAATCACTAAAGCTCTTTTGGTGTAATTGGCTGAATAGCAAGGACAGCAGAAAATTTACGGGCAGGCGGAAGTGTGAAGGGGACTCGGTCACCGGGCAAAACCAGCCGCTCAGCACCGGCCGCAGAAAGAGCTCTGGTGCAGAGTGGCGAGGGTCGCACCAGGGCGCATCGCCATTTCTGCGCAACTTACGCAAATAAATAACACCCATGCGAGGCGACGCCGATGAGGAGCTAAAATCCCCAAAGTCACAGCGCTAAATCCTGCCAAACTGAGAGAGCGATCATGGATTGGCTGGTTTCGCATGGCATCGAGATAGCAACACCTTATTCTGCGTCAGCGCTGCTGAAGGGACAAGCTCGGATAAAACTTAAAACCCTATGGCTTTATCACTCCCTCAGATTTTCCATAAAATGACGAGGCCAGGGAGCCGAACCATGTGACCGGCATCTAGGTCAGGCAGATGGGCAGCGGGGGAGGGGGTAGGGAGGAGTTTTCGATGGAAGTGTTGAAAATAGCAAGCAGTAACCAGATTAGATCAATAAGGATTGTTTCTATATCTGTCTTTGAACAGGACACAGAGAATGGGGGCCGAGAGAGGGAGGGAGAGAGAGAGAGAGAGAGAGAAAGGGAATGTGAGAGAGAGGAAGATGGAAAGAGACAGAGCGAGAAAAAAATTCCCAAAAAGGCCGATTAGCCTTTTTTACACAGGTATGTTCAGCAGGTCACCATGATGCACGAACTCCTCACATGTACGAACGCATGCACACACACACACAGGCACACATACTTTACCTCTGCTCTGAGCTGGTGTAAATGTTAGACCTTGGCACAGTCACAAACAGAAATATTTCATTTCAGTTTTTCAACTGCAAGCCACTGAAGCCCTTCAGTTTTAAAAATCTGCACCCTGCACCCGATCTTCAGAAGAATCCAGCCACCGGACAGGGCCTGTTTAGCAGCAGTTCAGTCTTCTAAATCTCCTCAGCCACCGATAGCGTTTGACAGTGCGGTTATATGAAAACCAATTCTGTACTAACCCTTTCATGCCATTTATCAGAGGATACTAGATGTTAATGTGGAAAATGCCTGACATTTGGTTGACAGAACTGTAATGAATCAGGTTCAAACAGTACTAACTCACTTCCAAAAAAACACCTTGTGTTTGCATCACTTTTTGGGAATAAATGTGTGTGGGTGAGCCGTGTAGCATCTGTTGTCAGAGAAAACTCAAGGTTCTGTCAAGTTCCTCACTGAAAATAAGCCAAGGCCATGGAGATTCTGCTTAAACATACAAATAGGAAAATTTATCAAAATATTACAGCAGGTCAGTTCGACCCAAACACCAATTCATCAGATATTTTTCTTTCACAATAAGATGAGCAGCCTGAGGAATCCAGCCTGCCACCCTCCCAGCCCAAAAAGATGCAAATGCTCAGTGGTTAAGCCAAACTTTGGATCGAAAGGTCCTACATTCAAGTCAAGTCAAGGCTTTCACGGTGTGTTCTCGGGCAAAACGCTTTACTCCCACAGTGCTTCACTCCACCCAGATGTATTAATGGGCACCATAAAATTGGTGGGGAAACCTGTGATGGACTAGTATCCCATCTAGTGGGAGTAGCAATACTCGTAATCGCTTCATGCTATGGAAGTTAAGCACTGGCCTGATGGGCTACAATTGGCTTGGGACAGACTTTACCTTTTTGCTCATCCAGGCTGGCCGACCAAACGGAGACATACGCTCAATACACAGGGTGCGGCCTGACTGGGGTCGGAATGTTAGAGCCCTGTTGGGGAGTCACCTATTCCTCCTAATTGACTTTCCAATTACATTCCAACATCTTCAAATTATCATATTCATTTGTATGTGTTTAGGAACGCTCCAATCAGACCGGGTGACCTTTATAAATGACACTTGTTCTGTGATCGAAGGGTGCCATCTTTCTCAGAGCATGACACAGGTCAATATTACGGCCGAAAGTGGGTGTTTTTCATTTAGATCAGTCTTCTACCTTCCAGATTTTAAAAGGCAAACAGGCTCCCAGAGGGCTGATGGTTGCGCGCTGAAAGAAGAATGAGATAGTGCGTGCGGGCATCGTGACCGCCTTGACCTTGGCCCGTCACCTGACCTCCAACTCCGTAGTGACACTAACACGCTACCAAGGCCAGTCCACAGACGGATTGTTAAATAAGACAAATACTCCTCAACTTCTCCCGGTAATAAAATGTGCACTGTATGTAGGCAAGCATTTTAGAAACTAAATTTGGTAACACAGCAATGCACCCAGTTCGCTAGCCTGCTTAAAATAATTATTGATCACAAAATACGCCTGTCCGTGCATGAGGGCCCATTCAATTGATTTTCTCCCCTCCCCCAGCTGAGAAAACATAACAGAGTTGATATGAATTAAAGGGCTGTTTTGCTTCAATTCATCTACAAAGTCTAACAATACATTTTTGTTGCCACGGAAACATGATAACGCAGTTTTCTGTCTGTTGCTCAACAATCAATTAATTTAACGCCTTTGTGCTAATGTTTACCATCCTATTTAGTCCTGAAAGTCAGTTTAGTTTTTTCTACCCAGCCGTCTAGTTTTCAGGGTTTTGTTGAATAAATCCTATGGCACAAAAGCAGCGATTGGGGGAGGCCAGGTGTCGCCTGCAGGGACGAGACCATGTAAGCACCATTGTTGGGTACAAAAATTCAGCTATTACTGTGTCAACAGGCCTCGTCCCAACGCAAGCACTGTTCCCATTGAAACCACAGTTCTTTTTTTATATTTCCAATAAAGGCGCAAACAAGGCCGTGACTTTTACCCTGTATACTCCAAAGCAGATGTCCGGTCTTTTCTAGAATGGCTGTGCTTTGATTGATGCCACAGAAGAGTGCATCAGTAGATATTTTGGCAGGGTTTTTGCTTTGTACTGTCCATTCCTTATTAAAACGCATGGTGCTGGCAGTGCTGATGAATGCATGACTGAATAACATGCTCTTCTGCTCTGATGCCCAAATAATAATAAAACAACGTTCTCATAAAGAAAAAAAAACAAAAAACCACTTGCACTTGTGCCACAGTGTTCATTGCAAATACAAGATAAATGTGTGTGATCTTATAAGAGTGAACACCTAATATTTTAAAAGGCCACCCTTGCTCGGTGGCTTGGACCACCAAATGTTCAGCACAGTAAGATAACAGCAGGACACTCTCGCGCTGATATGCACTGATGACCATAGAGAGTATTTTAGATGCTCTTGCAAAGGGTCATATTACAAGCAGGCAAGTCAACGTCTATCTCCATACAGACCAAAAGAGGCAAATGTAAAGAGGCTAAAGAGGTTTAATTACGGCCCCTGTGATTGCAAATAAACCGAGGGCTGATACTGCACCTTAAGCCAGTATTTTCTGTCAATCTTCAAACTTCCAGTAGCAGATAAAAAAAAAAAAAAAACCCCGCAATGAGTGGCCTGAAGTGACCCAACCAGACTAGAGCTCGAAAAATGCGGCACTGAAGAATAATTACACATAAACACTCCACTTTGTACATTTCTATTGTTACACATCAGACATGCCCAGGCCTGCATGTTCATGAGCAATACTTCAGTCAAGGTTTTTTTTGACAAAAGTCTGCGGATTCTTTATTTCAAAATAACAGAAAGAGCAAACGTTTTGAAGACTGAAAGAAGACAAAAAGGCACTTCATACTTGAAAGAGGTACTTTAAAATCGCAATCGAGCACTATGCAACTGCAATGCAGGCTGTAACATGCTCATTATACAACTTACGGGTGGTTATGCTTAGGGCTTAAGCTCTATTGGAGATTGTCCTTTGGAAAGACATCTCTTTGGAATGATACTAAAATGCTTCCCGTATCAGCATTAATTATTAATATGAACACACCATCCATATTACAAACATTTTAAAATAAGAAAATTATTTCACGATTCTAGAACTATAATCGCAAAGACCATTTATAAGTGTGATAAATACCTAGCTAAATTTTGAATTTATGAACTTAAAATTTGTACTGTTCATTTAACCTCGATCAATCCTCTTCACAGTATTTTGTTTACCATACTCTCCAAGACAGTGGCAATAAAAACTATGGAGCGCAGTTCATAAAGAGGCACTTTAACCATTACTTTGAAATTTTAAAGAGGAAAGATGTGGGAGAGGGATTGAGAACTCCAGAAGCCGGATTAATTATGATGCCGTGGCCCTTGCCCCTCCCATCTCAGATGAAGTAATTATATCCAGACACAACACCAACCACTGATCACACCCATCACCACTAATAACAACAGATCACTCTCATCACCACTGATAACTAAAGATCGCTCCCATCGCCACTGAAAACTACGCACCACTCCCATCAACAGTAATAAATACAGATCGCAAATGATAATTACCCCGCTCTGCCCGAAGGGGGAGGGCAAGGGGTATTGTTTTTGGTTCGATTTGTTTGAGCGTTTGTTTCTTTGTTTGTTAACACTTTAGCAAAACTGATGGCCAGATTCACCCCAAATTTGATTTAGGGGTTGCAACTGACCCAGAATAGATGCCTATTGAATTTAGGAAAAGTAGGTCAAAGTATGTGCGAGGGGCGGGGTTTGTTGTGCCTGACACCACTTGTTACATTCTATAAACCCAGGGACTCCGGTGAACAAGTCCAGGTATGGCAAGCTATCATCATCCTCACCACCATTGCCATCATCATCCTCACCACCACTACCATCATCCTCACCACCATCGCCATCATCATCCTCACCACCGTCACGATTCTCATCCTCACCACCATCACCACCATCACCATAATCATCCTCACCACCGCCACCATCATCCTCACCACCATCACCATAATCATCTTCACCACCATCACCATAATCATCCTCACCACCACCACCATCATCCTCACCACCATCGCCATCATCATCCTCACCACCGTCACCATTCTCATCCTCACCACCATCACCACCATCACCATAATCATCCTCACCACCACCACCATCATCCTCACCACCATCACCATAATCATCCTCACCACCATTGCCATCATCATCCTCACCACCATCGCCATCATCATCCTCACCACCGTCACCATTCTCATCCTCACCACCATCACCATAATCATCCTCACCACAGTCACCATTCTCATCCTCACCACCGTCACCATTCTCATCCTCACCACCATCACCATAATCATCCTCACCACCGTCACCACCATCACCATAATCATCCTCACCACCACCACCATCATCCTCACCACCATCACCATAATCATCCTCACCACCATCACCATAATCATCCTCACCACCACCACCATCACCATCACCACCATCATCCTCACCACCTTCACCATTCTCATCCTCACCACCATCACCATAATCATCCTCACCACAGTCACCATTCTCATCCTCACCACCATCACCATAATCATCCTCAACACCGTCACCATTCTCATCCTCACCACCATCACCACCATCACCATAATCATCCTCACCACCACCACCATCATCCTCACCATCATCACCACCATCACCATAATCATCCTCACCACCATCACCATAATCATCCTCACCACCATTGCCATCATCATCCTCACCACCATCGCCATCATCATCCTCACCACCGTCACCATTCTCATCCTCACCACCATCACCATAATCATCCTCACCACAGTCACCATTCTCATCCTCACCACCGTCACCATAATCATCCTCAACACCGTCACCATTCTCATCCTCACCACCATCACCACCATCACCATAATCATCCTCACCACCACCACCATCATCCTCACCATCATCACCACCATCACCATAATCATCCTCACCACCACCACCATCATCCTCACCACCATCACCACCGTCATCCTCACCACCATCACCACCATCACCATAATCATCCTCACGACCACCACCATCATCCTCACCACCATTGCCATCATCATCCTCACCACCATCACCATAATCATCCTCACCATTGTCACCATTCTCATCCTCACCACCATCACCATAATCATCCTCACCACCACCACCATCATCCTCACCACCGTCGCCATCATCATCCTCACCACCGTCACCATTCTCATCCTCACCACCATCACCAGCATCACCATAATCATCCTCACCACCACCACCATCATCCTCACCACCATCGCCATCATCATTCTCACCACCGTCAGCATTCTCATCCTCACCACCATCACCACCATCACCATAATCATCCTCACCACCACCATCATCATCCTCACCATCATCGCCATCATCATCCTCACCACCGTCACCACCATCACCATAATCATCCTCACCACCACCATCATCATCCTCATCATCATCGCCATCATCATCCTCACCACCGTCACCACCATCACCACCATCATCCTCACCACCATCACCATTCTCATCCTCACCACCATCACCACCATCACCATAATCATCCTCACCACCACTAACATCGTCATACTCCTCACCATGATCATCATCACTATCATCATCCTCATCATCGTCGCCATATTATCATTATCATCGTCATTACCAGCATCATTACAACCACCACGCCCATTATCAACACCATAACTATCACCATTAGAATCATCACCATCATCATCAGAACAAAGAATTCAGCGCAGATTTTTGGAAACAGCAAAAAAAGAAACATCCTGAATGTCTTCCTTAATGACAATTATATAGCTAAAAACTGACAACCAATGGACAGAGAGGACAGCTGAAGTGAAAGTTTTTTTGTGCATGGCAGTCTCCAGCAGCCCTGCGATGGGCTGTAATAAGGCACTCCATCTTTCAGAGATGTACTTTTCCTAAAGCATTGTTGATTGCTGTGTGTCCATTACTTGGAGGGATTATGATAATATTCCACATTGTGCTCTGCGTGATGCAAGGGAAATTCAATACTCAAAAGGTTAATGCAATCAATTAGGATGACAAAGGAGTAAAGTTAAACCCTCCTGCTCGTTGAAAAAGACACAGAAGAAGAGAGGAAAAGAAGGTATTGAAAGCTTGAATGGATCTGCGGAGAAAAAAGAGGCACTCAAAAGAGAAAAGAAAGAGGGGGAAAAATGTCATCCATTCTGTGCGTGTTGCTCAAAGCCTGCTGAAGACACACGGCACACTACACAGCGCATGAACAGCAACCTTCAGCAGGTAACAAATAACCAAAATAATATACTGATTTTCATTCTCCCACAGATTGTTAACAGAGACAGCGTACTATAAGGGTTCAGAGGGAGTCTGAGCAGGCCACAGATTTATAAGGTCAGGTTCATAGGGACGGCCTCTCTCCCAGTCCCTACGCTTCACTCTCATACGTCATGCTCTATTGCATTGGGCTGCAAGAATATTGACAATCGCAAAAAAAAAAAAAAACACGGCAAAATTACAGAGACGATATCTTCCAGCGATGAGTGAGACAACAGCATATATTATTTAGAGAGATGCTACAATGGCAGACAACACAAGAGGAGTCTCATCGGTGCTGATAAATGGATAAAGTTGGACGGCAGTATTGAGCCTGGAAACTATTGAGCTAATCCATATCAGCACAGCTCTGTCTGCCAGAGAGAGCAGTAATAATTACACTCTGGCAAATCGTGGGCCATAATAAAATAGTGTAAACCTGAGTGGAGTCATACTCGCTTGTTTTTTTCCTCTCCAGGACGTCCTCCACGTGATGCTAATTAAATGAGGCAAAAGGCCCAAAGCCCCTAAATCTGGCAAACAGGAGGGTTAGCGATAGGGTAAGACAGATGGGTTAGGTACGGACGAGGGTTAGGGTTAGGCAGGAAGGTTAGGGTTAGAGTTAGATAGAGATGGAGCACTGCTGTGGTTTCACTGGAGCAAATCAGAGCGTGCTCACACACCCCTGGGTTTCCAGCAGGCGGTAACAGCCCTCCGGACAGGAGAGCGATGCTTACGCTCCTGGACCTCATCTGGGTTTTAACAAGTTGCTTGAGTTACTGATGTTGTCGGGGGGTGGGCGACAGGAGAGCAGTCTATAATTACACTGATCACACAGGTCCAAATAGCTCTAGTTTATGATCTCTAACTATTACACATCATCGTTATTTGCCGGAGCCACAACTTCACCGTGTTGAGGGGTGGCGGGGAGGGGGGTCGGGGGTGGGAGTGGGAGTGGAAGGGGGGGGGTGGGGGTGGGGGGGGACTTTGTCTAATTGGGTTTTCCATTTGTAATTGCTCCCCCGTATCCAGGTTTTTTGAACTATGCATCCCCATTTACCTTTGAAGATACGCTAAAGGATTGCGGTACTTATTAAACAATTATTTGAATTTCCCAGTAACTAAAGAATGCTACAGCTCAAATTGCACATCATGAAAGGATATTGACTGAGGGGAAATTTATCCAACACGAGAAAATCACCGTGTTTCACACAACTCCCATTAAATCAAATGCTCCATACTTTTATTTCATTGGAGAAAGCTTTAATACTTCTGTTTGATGGAAGGACGTGAAGGTGGGGGCAGGGTGGGAGGGGGGGGGGGGGTGGATGCTATATGGGAGGAGCTCAGCTCTAAATAGGAGGATAAGAAATGAGGGGAAGAGAAAACAAACGTGTGGTCAGGGGCCAGTCTGTACCCAAGACTCTCCGCTGCAGCGGTATTTTACTTTTCATGAGCGCAGCAGCTATAATTTGACCTACATCACATTTTTCTGTTCCTGCACTTCTGGGGCCAGTGGCCGCGCTGCAGAAACAATGGCCCAAATGCGCTTTGAAGTTTCGAGGAATAAAAGCTGAGGGATAACAGGAGGAATGCCCTCTCTGCTGGGCAGCTCCCCGTGAAAAGAAAAACAAATACTTGGGACAAAAAGGCCGAAGTTAGGGGGGCTCGCCGCCCCTGTCTGCGCTTCCTACGGGCCCAGCGACTGCTGCGAGGAGGGCTTTCAGGGTTTGGCGGGATTGATGGATGTGTTCTGAAGAAGGGCTATTCACATGGAGATGTTACATCATAAATATTTACACAGGGCTGTCATTTCCATGTTGCTTTGGCATGTTTTGACACATCCGAAAAAAAAAAAAAAAATTTCAAGGACAAAAAACGAGAATCAGGGTGGCGGCCTCTCTTCTGTTATTAACAACAAAATTCCAGAGAACTTTCAGATTTGTTTGAAACACAAGATTATTAGGATGCTCTGACAGCTGTTATGAAAACACAATACGATACACAGCTCCTCGTGTATTAAAGAATTAGTCACAGATGAGTTGACATTCATTCTCTGCTGCTAGCCTGCAGATCAGAACATATGTATGTGATATTTAAAATAAACTAAATATGTTTTATATCTCCTCATCCTAATTTTAAATTAACTAGGCTCCCAACAGGAGGATATGTCAACATTAAGATATGGACTTAACACCAAATTTCGTGCAAGAGCAATACTAGCCAAATTGACATGTATAAAAAATTCACAAATTTATATAGGTTGTTGACTTTACTACAGTTACGAAAACAAATTGAAATATTTCAGGGATGCAACTGCAGTAAACCTACAGCACAAAGAACTGATTGAAAGAGAAGTCACCAGTTTTTCATGAAAAAGGAAAAAACGAATGCAAAAAAAAATCAGGAACATAAATCCTCTCTAGAGGATGGTAAAATCAAATTAATTCTTAGCAAATTCCGCCAAAAATGCAGACCAGACAATCACTGCATTGACAAGGCAAAATAATTCCTCCTCTTTTGGTTTTCCAAACATGAAACTAACTGAGGCAGCAGCGCATTTTGGGCTGATCTTTTAAGAAAACAAGGAATGGGAGCGATAAAGACAGAGAGGGAGAAGGGGGAGCCGTCCGCCGTGTTGTTTTAAACCGACGCTACAAAATTCTTCACAGCGAGCACAATTAAAAGCCACTGACTCCCCAAGGAAGCCAGAGAACCAATGAAAACAAATTTGGCAGTTTAATTTTCTTCCCACTGTTTGAGAGGGAATCCATTCTGGGAGGTTTCTGGGCCCAGTCTCTGGGAAGAGGCAAGCGGGCCCCATGTTGGAGCCAGTTGGGCTTTCTGATTAGCTGAATTAAAATATATCAAAACCCAATTAAGCTAACTATACTCCAGCTATTCGCGTGTGGAAGCGAGGGGAGAAGTGGGTCATGTAGGGAGCGGGGTGTGAGTTAGTATGCTTGCCTCCCTTTGAAGATACACTGGGAGTCCTAAAAGCATCCTGCTTAAATTCAGACGGGTGAAATGAAATCTGCCGTGCCAGCCCCTCAGGAAATGCCTACATCCACGGCTACAAAGGCCCAACATTATGGAGGGAAGCCTGCTTCCTCAAATTACTTCTAATTTAACGCCAATAGTTCTGCATTCCGTGCATAAAGGGGTCTGTTGAATCAACTTTAGCCACGCATGTTTCACAATATATACTGCAGTGTTGCTGATTCCGCTGTCCATCGTATGCAGTCCAGGCGGCATTTTCAGCTCATGTGCATACATTGTGTGAGGTGGCTCAGGTCATAAGGGAGCAGCTGATCTGCACATCGTTCAAATCTCTGATACACAGAAGATACATAGGAGAGATTTCAGGTCTCGTGTTCAGAGGAACCCAGGAGATCCTGTACAGCCCATCTCTGGAAGGCCCAGGAAACAGCACAACTGAATCTCTAACAGACGGTACATGGAACCAGAGGTACCCAGTCAAAGCCTTCATTACACACATACTCTTGCTCAGAGTCAATCTTCCAGCTTTTAACACAAACGTATGGAATTAAAGAGGCAACTACTAGAAAACCAGGCTTTACTATGTATAGTGCATGAATCAAGTGACACAAAAAAAAAATATTCAGTTAAATCAATTCTTACAGCTTACCCATGAGATTCACATGTACATTGGACTCTATTAGAGCTGAATCAACACTGACACAGTACAGTGCAGGTATGGCAATTCCACCTCTTCTGTATGAATTACCTCCACTGCAACTCAGCTCTTTCAGGGATAGTAACACGGCATGATGACCGCAAAGAAAAAAAGATTTGGCAAAGAAACAATCAGAGTATTTGTGATGCGTACACTTTAAAAACTGACCGAGAGGCATAATTCAACGCTGTGAGTTAATCAGTGGGAAAATAAAATGGAGCGATTGAAATAAGTCATTTGTCAATTTTTACAACTCAGTTGCGCATAGATCTCAGAGGATTAATGAAGACGCCCGATTTTGTTGTTGAAACAAATGGTTGAGATGCTGGGGACAGTAATGAGTCATGCGTTTCATTTTGTCCTACCTTGTTTTTTTTCCAGAGGGAGCAGGTTACTCTGCTGGAACTCACTTCATCTTGGGTGAAAGAAGGAGAGAGAAAAACAAGAGATGGAGAGAGAGAGAGAGAGAGAGAGAGAGAGAGAGAACTTTAATATGCTTGCCAAAACATAAGGAAAGTCCAGCAAAATACCCAGTTTCTAGCGCTAATATCACAGAACTGTATATCTGTACAGCAAAGGTATAGCAATATGACAGACCAAGGGGACACATTAAAAAATAAATACAGATTCATTCAGAGAGTCATTTACAAGTACAAGACTCGATCAGAGACTCATTAACAGATACAGACATATTCAGAAACTCACAAATATAAGCACATTCAGAGATTCATTTACAAAAGTAAACTCAATCAAAGACTCATTCATCAAAACTAACTCATTCAGAGACTCATTGATAAATACAGAGTTATTCAGGGGTTAATTAACAAATACAGACTCATTCAGAGACTCATTCACAAATGCAAACTCATTCAGAGACTCATTTATAAATAAACACACATTCAGAGATTCATTTACAAATACAAACTCATTCAGAGACTCATTTATAAATATAAACATATTCAGAGATTCATTTACAAATACAGACTCATTTGGAGACTCATTGACAGATACAGACTCATTCATAGACTCATTTGCAAAAATAAACACATTAAGCAATTCATTTACAAAAACAAACTTAGAGACTTATTCATCAAAATGAACTCATTCAGAGACTAATTTTTAAATAGAGACTCATTCAGAGACTCATTTACAAATATAAACACATTCAGAGACTAAACACATTCAGAGATTCATTTACAAAAACAAATGCATTCAGAGACTGAATCATCAAAACAAACTCATTCAGAGACTCATTCAGAAATACAGACTCATTCAGAGGTTCATTTACAAATACAGACTCATTCAGATACTCATTTATAAATAAAGACTCATTCATACAGTGATTTACAAGTACAAAATCACTCAGAGACTCATTTACCAATGTAAACTTATTCAGTGTCATTTACAAACAAAAACTCACTCAAAGACCCATTTACAAAAATAGACTCATTCAGAGACTTGTTTGAAAAAAAAGACTGATTCAGAGACTCTTATAAACACTGACTCACTTGGAGACATATAAATACAGACTCAGAGACTTGTTTATAAATACTGATTCAAACAAAGCCTCATTAAGTTGTATATACAGATTCAATCAGAGACTCATTTCTAAACATAGACCTATTCAGACTCATTCATAAATGCAGACTTATTTACAAATATAGATAGATTCAGAGACCTGTTAACTAATACAGACTCATTCAGAGTCTCATAAATACAGACACATTCAGAGCCTCATTTATGAATACAGACACACTCAGAGTGAAACTGCACAGCTGTGAAAGGGGTTTCTTCCCCAACAGGACAGATTAGCAAGTAATACAAAGAGGAAAAAATATGAAATAAGTCTTTTAATTTTCAGAAAGAGTGAAAATTAGCCGTGCAGTAAAGCAGATAATGCAGCTGGACGGAGCTCTAGGAACAGGGGGAGGGCGGGCGGGTTGCCGTGGGACCCCAGTTGTCAGGGCTAACAGGTGACCAGACCCCAGTTCCCACCGCAATGGGAGCAGGTGCTGTGCTGTGTTCACCACTTATGCCAACATTTCAGCACAGCCCTCCTATTACAATTTACTCAGAATCTGTAATCCTAAAATGTGATTCTGGGCATATTTTATAAGCCAATATGACCAAGGGGAGCTTGCTTCAGCAAGGGCCAGAAGAACAGTTGTATTCAGAGGGAAAAACAGCTGGAAGTGACTGCTGTCCAGACACCTCAGCCTCCAAATCCTAACATATATCAAGCAACAGGTGTGCATCAAACTTAACTACATCTCAGCCTTGTACCATGCAATATGCTCCTTATGTCAGCTTGCAAAACACAGCAGTTAGTTAGTGAAAATACATGCTACTCTTGAGAAGAAAAAAAAAAAGAATTAAACTAAATATTGACTTCAATTGTATTCCACTATGCAAATGTCAGATTCAGTGTATATGTATTTTCCAAGCACGTCTTCAACCATCGTACTAAACTAGATATGAAGCCGTGCCAACTTTTTATAAAGTACTTTTTAAAACATATTTCTGCAATGGAGAAGCTTGTAGTCTCATTATGAGTCTCCATTCCTGTAACGAAGTGAATGCAACGATGTATTCCTCAGCCATTAGGAGTTCCAGTAATATCATGATAACATAGTTCTCTTGTGCATGGCCTGCCAACAGTCTCCGCCACCAGTCCCATGAGACCGCCCTGTCCCCAACACCAGCCCACCGTACCCCCATCACCCTAAAGACTTGGTGTGCTGCTTGCACAAGAGCAGTTGAGTCGCCCCAACTATTCGCAAAGTTTGCTAACCTTGAAAGCACAAGTAGCCCCCGAAAAAGTAATAATAATTCTAACCTGATCTTCCTCCGTATTTTATATCTCCCTTCAGCAACCCAACTTCTTCTCGGCAACAGTGCCGTTATTAATTCATGAGGCACTAATTAGTTCTTTGTTTAATTTTGTGTTAAACAGACTGACCGGAATGATAACGACTCGCGCTGCAGCGCTTTGGTCCCACGCCGCTCCTGTTTGCTACAACAAGGGAGCATCGTGCCACTGGAAGGATGAACCCAATTCCCTTCTAAGTTGCACTTCATTAAGTCAAAATGTGACAAGAAGCTTAGAGGAGGAACCAGCAGATCTGATCGTACATAACAATGCGGCCCTGGCAAGTTAGGAAGGGGGGAGCAGTAAATTCCGACATGCATGTTGCTAATTTTCTATTTTTAACCCTTGGGGGCTGCCTTTCATTTTGCCATAATTGTTTTTGTTCGGGGCTTCAGTGTCCTCTTTTTAAATTGCAGCTCCTATCAACTCCCCTGATCAAAACCCAACGCATCATCCTCGCCTGCCAGTAAACATCCGGCTCGCCCTTCCCTAACCGCCCTGCTGAAGAGGTGCACTCAGTTATAACGTCTTCGTTTTACATACACAGATCCACATGTAAATACAGAACTCAAACAGAGCAGCGTGAATGCAGGGAATGGAAAAAAAAAATGATGATTTTTGGCTTTCTGACTTGATAAACTTGCTGAACCAGATCAAAGCTAGGCAACAAAAGCATATCTAAAACACAGGAATGTGGAAAGGTGTTTCCATTACCCCATTCTCTATGTCAGAAATGAAAAACCCATGGAATCAAGCAGTTAATGATTCGCACACCTGAAAGATTTTTGATTGTGATAGCTTTTGCCGAGCTTCATTCTCACGAAATCTTGTTTCATAATTTGAAAATGTCAACGATGCACCAGACGCATCAAAAACATACAGTGCATTTTTTACAAGCATCAGAAAATAGAGATGAGATGTGTGTTCGCATGTGTGTGTGTGTGTGTGTGTGTGTGTATGTGCGTGTGCGTGTGCCTGCGCGCGTGTGTGTGTGCGTATGTGTGTGTGTGTGCATTCTCTATGTCCCCAATTATCTTCCATGTTCTCAGAAATATTAAGCAGCTCAAAATATGGGACCATTACAGTAAAATTGTAAACAAAGTCAAATAAACAATAAGCAAAGTCACTGAAACTGACAGACGCTCAAACACACATCAAACACACAGACGCAGACATACACGCACACACACGCGTGCACACACACACACACACAAACACACACACACACACACACACGCATACATGCGCACACACACCCACCCATGAAAACGTACACCCTGAACTTGTTTTCCTATAAAGTAATCTACGCACATGTGGCCCATCTTGATGTTTACCCTCTCCAAGATCTTCTCACCGGCTAAAGATATGATGAAATAAAGAGACAGACTCGTAATTATACAGTATAATAGGCAAGACTGGCATTTTCAAAATCATTTTCATGGGGAACGAAATGACATTGCTCTGACTATTCGGTATTCACTGGAGCAGATAAATAAACAGCTATAGGGAGAGGAGCAGCACAGAGAGCGCGCAGTACAATGGCAAGCAGGTCAGTAATTAGAAACTCTGTTTGCACAGTAATAATTTTAATATATTCATCAGGAAACAGGGCATGCCTGGCATGATAAAATATCATCAAGGAAGGTACCCCGGCTCTCTCTTAACCTTTGTAGGAGACTGACAGAGGAGTGGGGAGAATCATAAGGACTAAGCAGTTCCCAAATTAGGACACAGAAAGCTGGCTCCTCCCTTAAAGAAAGACTCACATCGTGTCGTGTTTACTCTTAGATTTATAAATAAACGTCTGATTTCTGCTCGTCATCACAAGGTTAATAGGCAAATGAGAAAATATACATTTAAAGCACGAGATCTGTCACGAATCAGTTCCTGAACAGACTGATTGTCTACACATTCATACGCACCAACATGCACATGCACACACGTGCGCACGTACACGCACCCGCACGCATGCACAGGCACAAACACACATACACGCAAACACGCACATATATGCTCACACATGCACACAAACAAGTAGACAGACACATGGAATCACGCACACTTCAAAGCACACACACACACACACACACACACACAAAAATAATGTTACAGGAATTAAAACATATTAGTCTTTTCCGTGGCACAAAATGACAAGCGCGTGCGGCAGTAGGGATAACCTTGTTTGTTATTGTGGGTGGGAGTGATGCTATGGAAATTATTGCACATTGTTTAAAGAAGTCCTGACACGCAAAATCCTTGACCTTATTAAGCCATTTCTCAAAAGAGAGAGGAATACATAATTGTGAAATGCACACAGGGAGAGGCGAAAAGCAGTTTCTAGTGACAGACGTTGCCAACCACATTCCAGCTATAAGATTACCTAGTATAAAAATAGCTCAAATTAATCCAAGCCTGAAATATATCAGTGCACACACACTAACAAGCTCATGTTATGTTAATTTGATGAACACACCTTGAAAGAACCAAAGCCTCATTAAACACTAAACACATTTTTTTCCAACATTCTGTAACTCATAGAATATGTCTAATTTATGTGTGCCAATCACAGTAGGGAATGCCTTCCTTTGGTATACTTTGATACACTAGCCTTTCTAAAGTTTCACGTATAAACAAAAAAAACTATAATGTAAAATATTCACACTGCTGTGGTGTGGTTTCGACAAACTAATGATTAACATATCATCGCTCGTCTTTCCTGTTTTCGCAAATAGCGAGAAAATGTAAGACGCCCATTTAGCTTATATGATCTGAGAGCAAATAATAAAAACAGTCATTAATTACATGATGCAGGAGCCTGAGACCTAAACAGAAGATTCCTCTCGTGCTCTTCTTCTGTCAAATCGGTTCCCTTTGACTGACTTTTTCAATGGAGACGAGCACAATAAGAAATTGCACATTTATTAAATAACACTGCTCATGCATTTATTAAATAACACTGCTCATGCATATTTTGACAGAACCTAAGTAGGCCCCTTTTTTTCCGCTTTCAAATCTGCATCCTATTCTCTCCAGCCTGTTGGAGAGGACAGCCCAGGGCGAGGGGCAGCTGCCTGCTACGGTAACCCTAACCCTCCTACCCTAATTTTTGTTGTCCCTCTCTTTGAAATTTTGGGCCCACGCGGGAGATAAGAATGGCCAGAGATGTGCAACAAGTGGCGGCGCCATGGAAACCAGGGTTTTCCCCAAAAAATATTCCTTTCTATCCCTTTTGAGGACCTGTCACCAGGCAAAGCAGGCATCACACGACCCCGGGCCTGGCCGTGACAAAGCCTATTTTCTGCCTCATACTTGATTGATTAAAAAACTTTTTAGCAAAACCATGTTAAAGGACAAAAAAAGTGACAGGGGGAAGAAAGGGCTTGGGGTATGCCCCAATCAGGCGGTTTCCCTGGCAATGGCACGGTCAAAGAGGAGGGGGGAAAAAGAGAGAGAGAGAGAGAGAGAGAGAAAAAAACAACAACACAATAATCTGAAAGGAAGGGTCAGGACGAGCATGAAACTTCAGCACAATGGCGATTAAGATGATGATGAAATAGCTCCTGATTGCAGAGGTAGTCCACAGCACGCCTTTTCATCTCTAACCAGAAAACCTGTCACGTCTATTTCGATTGTTTTATTCTTTTCTACCTTCCATTTTCAACATTGATATTTATCAGGAACATTTTTTTCAGTGAAATACTACGTAATATTCTGCACTTTTTGTTCTGTAGCTCAGCCAGTATCCATTCAAAATTTTACAGCACTATCGTTAAATCACTGGTCT
This sequence comes from Gymnothorax reevesii, assembly GCA_029721435.1. Taxonomy (NCBI): domain Eukaryota; kingdom Metazoa; phylum Chordata; class Actinopteri; order Anguilliformes; family Muraenidae; genus Gymnothorax; species Gymnothorax reevesii. Next base: position 41,131,278 of record CM056585.1, read on the forward strand.
AAGGCAAATGCATACATAAGCCGGAAGGATCGATTTTACAAAGTTTGTAAACTTTGGCTTTACCTTATTTTGTTTTACTTGGATATTTTCAGAGCTGGTTCCCCCACAGCTGCAGTGAAAGTGATGTGTTAATCAGGACTCATAACATATACTGTATGGTATTCTTTCTTGATGATCAATGACTATAGCTTTACTAATACTTGAAAAAAAAAACCAAAAGCACACGCTTGTTACCATCTACTGACAGTAATCACACAGGATAAGAGAATGTTGTACATCAGTTGAAAATGCTCAGCTCCCACAATATGGAATATCATCCAAGCTTATTTTTATGGTCCCACGATGTGATTCTAAGGATACACATTTCTGAGCGCAGTCCACTGTTCACTTGAAATTGGCAAAGTAGAATAGGGATGGGGAATGAGAAGAGAGCTGATGCGCTTTCTGCTGGCAGCTTCAAGTTTACAAGAGAAGTTTGCTTTGTGTCTTTAACTCCTAACATCATGTGGACTCCTTTTTAATCTCTCTTTTTAAATCCGGCCTAAAGACACATCTGACTGCCCCAATATTTTTCAAATATCTCGTGCTAGAACAGTTTGACATCCTGTTCAGTGTTCACAGCTGTATACAGTATGCGGACATCTTAAGTGGAGGAAAAAAAAAAAATAAACTCCTGTTGTTTTAAAAATGCTTTTAAAATAAAATGCCCTAGCAGTTGAAGTTCAATGGCGTGAGCTTTATTCATGTCGATGATAAAAGGACACATTATCAGGCAGGGGAGGAGAGATACATAGTGTTATTGCTGTATATGAAAAATTAGTATTCCAGATCTGGCAAATCTCTACACAAAAAGGCCCCAGCAAATCCCCACGGTGGAGGTGTCAGACAGAAAATGACGAAAATCTGCTCCTTGACAGGGAGTCATTTATATTTTAGCTTCGTTCCATTATCTTAACGAATCCATCATCAGCCGATGCAATATTAACAGCAGAAAATCAACTCATTAGATCCAGGGGGATTTAATCAAGATTGCAATCATGTATGCGGTTCCTGGAGAGTTTGATTTTTTTTTTCTTTTTGGTCCTTTCCACATAATTGGCGCATCTCAGATCTTAATAAATTATTCTCCATCCCAGATTGATGCCTCTTTTCCTCCTCCCTCTCACGCCAAGCACTCGCTCCGACTATAATATTTACCATAAACATTATTATGTCATGGGCACACAGCTTAAAATGGCCTTTAGCTAGCTCAGAGTGGTAATTGGCTTCTCCATTTCTCTCGTTTCCTTGTTAATTGCCAATGATATTGCTAACAATACCGTAAGAAGGAGAAAAATGTGTCTTTTGGCCAAACTGGAATTTGCGCCAGAGTTTGTCCACCATTATTGTTTGGGTAATCAGCAACAGTGCGCCAAGATTGATTCATTTAACCCCTTTGCGCAGAATACAAAACTTTGCCAATTTTTCCTGTTGTGCAAGAACCTATTTAAGCTTTATAACTCAGTATTTGTATTACAGAGATTTTTGAAAATTATTCTGGTGAAGCTATACATTTGTAAATTCAATTACAAAACTGTATAGGAATTATATTTCGGAATTTGCGGACGCCGGTATCTTTGTCTGTGCAAAGGGGTTAAACAAGACAACAGCTAACAGACTGTCCCACTTTTGAGCAAAAAAATTGCTTGCTGCAAATCACAAATTAACAAATAAATACTCAAGATAAAATAAAACATTATGCTGCAAGGACAGCAACATTTATAACATTAATGATGTCTTTATCTTACTCACACCTACTTGGTGAATTTACTAACAAGTATGAGTCAAGAGTACTCGTGGGAAGTGCTTTAAGGTGGTTGAAATTTGGCTGCCAATGCAAAGTTAATCAGGCTAATCCCTAGAAGTTATACAGGTACTAAAGTCTACAGCAAGGTGCGTAATGTGACTCCCTCCAGTAATTACCCACATGTAATAGGTACAAAAAGCAACAAAATGAACAGTTTTTACATGTTTGTCGCTTTTTCTTGTAACAGGTGTTCAAACTAATTTTTGTAGGCTAAAAGGTTTCAACAAGCAGCACACTATGTGGCAATCAATATAAATTCTGAAAGAGATGAGAAAAATGGGATTGACACATACTAAACTTGAGGCACTTTTAGAGTGCTATCGTCCGCCTAGGCAGCACAATCCAAATCTTCATGAGTGGGAGCAAAGTTCAGTGATCATGTTTCATATGTGCGATCATGGGTCACAATTATTAGGTTGTGCGATTATCGTTTGTAGATTTAATTAGAAGCTATGCAATTTAAACGCATCGGGGCAGCATAGCTATTATGAGTTAGTTATCCTGGTTAGAATAATAGTCTGTGTCATACGTAGATGCAATGTCACACATGTATATTGTTAATGCTTAGGTTATGACTGCGAATGAATGTATTTTTTGCAATTAATAGCTCAGATCTGTCTCTCTTGTTAGTACATTCATTACCTCAGGGTTAAGTCTTTTGCTCAATCTTTCACAGGATGAGATTGGTTGACAATCCTTTTTCGCAGCATTTTGTTTAAAATGCAGTGTAATGCTAAGTGAATTGCCAAATGTGTTTTTGTGGCATTATACTGTATCACAAATACATTTTTAAAATGTAATTCTGTTAAAGAACAGCCACAGTCAGCCGTCAATGCATACAGTGCAGGTAATGCATAGCGGTACACATCACACCCGAACAGGGATGTGGAAACTATCCATCATCAGGCCAATTAACTGGAGGAAACCCAGGGAAATGAGGCAAAGTGATATCTAAAGTTTATAAGGCATCCATAGTTTTGCAGGAGTAACGCTCAAATAAAGCGGCAATAGAAAATGTAATAAATACTAATGATCTACAGCCAGGGTAGGTTATTCAGAGCTGCACCATAACCACACAAAGGAGACATCAGGTAAGATACTGGCTTTCCCTGCAGGCTAGAATTGCTCCTTACACTACACCAGTTTCACAGGATGGGCCGACAGGAGACACGACTGGTGGATCAGCAGTGTGAATGGTACAGGCCATGACGGAATTCAAAGGAACTGCACACCTCGATTGAATTAACTTATTCTCTTCCGCTCGCAGTGTAAATAAAGCAGGGTAAAAATGGCAGAATTTTAGAAGGAAAGCCCTTGTGAACAAGGGGGTAACAGCGGCTGATAATTGTTGGTTGAGGACACGCTTGAAGCCCAGCGTGTTTGCGGAATGAACGGCCGGCGGGATGCTTGCGTGGCTTTCAGTTCCCAGCCCAGATCCGTGGCTCTGACTGCTGCGCAGACAGGATTAACTTACAGCGTGTTCAACAACCTCCAAAAGTGCTAAAAACCGAGCAGGCGCCTTTTAATCTGTCTGTGGAACAAAGCCTTTTGTAGAAGGCCGAACCTGACCCTGTCACTCCGAGTTAGACTTCCTGTCCATCCAGCAATATAAAGCCTTCACGCCCCCCCCACCCACCTCCTTCTCTGTGTAACGGCGCAGCAAATGCTGAGTTAATCCTTGTCTCTCCCCAAGATGTCCAATAGTAAATCCTGGCCCTCAGTAAACCAATCTGGGAGTTTTTTATCTTGATTTATGAGATTATCAGTCCTGCCCGGGTCCTGGCTCAATCCTTGCTACACATACTAATCCTAATCAGAATAGACAAGTATTAGCCCAGTTTGTGAACACTGAAACTGCGACTGCGTACAACTTTCAGAGCAAGGACAGCTAAAGGCTGGGCGCCTGAGTATTACTGAAGGAGTAGTGTTGCTTTATATGAATACATTTTTGAAGAAAAAAGTGCCAACAAAAAAAAAATAAAAATCATACCAGGTCAGTTAACTCCCCGCAGCGCTCAGAATGATCAAAACACTTAAAGTCACAAAGCTAATGCTCACTTAATTTCCTCTCGTCCTGATCACCCTATCTCCTCAAATTTGCTCTGACTTTCTCACATGATCTGCCACTTTTATACACATCCACTTCAATATTCTAAAGCCCCAAACCTCACAAGCAGGCCCATATGAGTATTGGGGATAATACATCTAGAATATATTGACCACCCCCCCAATCCAAAATAAATCATAAATAAAACCTAAAAACTCTAAAACCTTTGTTGCTATGTCTGAAAGATGTTTTATTAAAAACAGAAGGGAGGATCTGGTTGGGGAAAGGGAGATGCATCGCGATGGCTGAAGAGTGTGAGTATCCGAGTGAACACAGCCAGGATATTATCTCAGAACTGCACTTCTGTAGAGCACAGAACAGGGCCACAGTGCACTGTACCTCCTCTCTGTCCCAGGTCAGGCTGGCCCTAGGCCCTTTCTCTCTACTGATATTGCTGGCAGCTGTTATCTGGCCAAACAGCGGCAGCAGGGATATCCTGAAATACTATTGAAATCCGCTAAAGCCGCCACGCTGGTGTAAACTTAGACTTGGCTATGGCGCCGTCTCAGTCAATCACAGATCAATCAGAAAGCTGAGGGAAAACTGCAGACTGCAGAAAAGACGACGCAGCAGAGACACACTGAATCTGATTTACAACGTGACACAAAAAATGAGTGTTTGGAAATGCACTCTGATGGCTATCGAGAACCACCGGTCCAGCCGGTGTAAAGTTCTAAAGGGAATTAATTATTGCACTTCCACAATAACCAGAGATGTGTGGGTGCGAGTATTCATCTTTGTGTTGATTGTGAGTATGTGCAAGGATGTGTAGGCTTGTACAGGCATGTGTATGCTGATGCCAGTAAGTAAGGATGGAAGTGTGTGATTACGAGCACACTAATATAAATGTAAGTGCAAGTGTGTGTCTGTGAGTGTATCTATGTACAAGTGAATTGACATTTGTTCGCGTGAGTTAGTGTTAGTGGGTGAATGTATTTGTGTGGATGGGTATGTGTGTATGTCCGTATCTGCGCATTCATACGTGTATGTGTGTGTTCATCTGAGTAGGTATTCCTGGCTATGTGTGAATGTATAATTGTATTAGTATGTTTGAGCATAAATGTGCGTGCAAATGTGCGTGTGCATGTACAGGTGTGTGTGTGTGCACGAGTGAGTGTATGTGAACGTGTGAATAGAAGCGAGTGTCAGTGTGTTTGCATGGTCAGTGGTGATGCAGAACAGAATAAATTTAAGCTGCAGCATTCTGACCAAGCCTAGGGCAGTGTAGAGAGCCACAGGAGATGTGACAGCAAAGTTTGGTCCCAGTGTGTGTGTGTGTGTGCGCGTGTGTGTGTATGTGTTTACGCGTGTCTGAGTTTGCCTCAGAAACTGAGATAGTAGCGCCTAAATTTCAACACAACCCTGTGGGCATGTCATCCATACCACCACAGACTCCTGTACGTGTGTTAACACCGCAGATTTCACGATGCCTGCGAGCGCACTGCGGCAGGACCGTTGTATGACATAACCTGCCCATCTGGCGTCATCACTGCCAGGAAAACACACGTTCCATATCCGCTGTTTTGGGAAAACTTCTCTTTTACTCATTTAAATTAATCCCAACCCCAAGCAGTGAATCCACGCATTTAACAATTTCTTAGTCAATACGACGGGATGACACTGAACATAAACAACTTCAACCTCTTTTTACCTTCTCTTTCTCTCCCTTTTATACCTTCTCCTCCTTTCCTCTTTTTCCTTCTCCTCTCTTGTCCTCTTTTTACCTTTTCCTCTCCCTTTTTTCCTTCTCCTCTTTTCATTTTACCTTCTCCATCTATCCCATTTAGTTACCCTTCACTTTTTTGCCAGCTGAGAGAGTCATGCTAGTTGAATCTGCAATATATATATATGGCACTGGCGGGCCCAGAGGCTCCCACCGATAAGATAAACAAAATGTTGACTTTTTTGTTGACGGATGCACGCATGGATGGAGCCCGATACCATGGGCACGTCATTTGTAGGCCTCTATGACATGCATGTCGAGTGAAAGTTAAAAGCCTGTAACTGAAATAGTTGATGAGATAAAGCAAAATGTCAAAGTTTTTGGTGATATTTTTAGGCCAATGATCTTGAAAAAATTGGCCAAGGACACCTTTAGGAATGTCATTTACAGACCTTTATGACATGCATGTCCAGTGAAAATTAGGAGCCTGTTACTGAAATTGTTGATGAGATAAAGCAAAATGATGAAGTTTTCGGTGATATTTTTAGGCCAGAAAACTTGAAAGAATAAGCCAAGGTCACCTTTAGGCACACCATTTGTAGGCCTTCATGAGATGCATGTCCAGTAAAAATGAGGAGCCTGTAACTGAAATAGTTGATGAGATACAGCAAAATGTTGAAGTTTTCGGTGATATTTTCAGGCCAGTAACCTTGAAAAGATAGGCCACGGTCACCTTTAGGTACCTCATTTGTAGGCCTTTATTAGATGCATGTCCAGTGAAAATAGCAAACCTGTAACTGAAATAGTTGATGAGATGAAGCAAAATGTCGAAGTTTCTGTTGACGGACGTGCACACACACACACAGGCAAGCACGGAGCACGATACCATAGCTCCCGTGCCGCGCGACGGCTGGAACTCATAATAATAAAAAAAAAAGAATAGCTACTGCCCTTTACAGGGCAACATACCAATTTTATGGAAATCATTTTGCCTTGTGTTATTCCTGAAACTTTAAACAAACTCTTAAGAAAAAAAAAAAACACTCCATTTGAAATCTTTAAAAAATCCTTTCACGGGTAAACAGCTTTTCAACAAAATCTAACCATTAAAACACGCAAGATTAAATTTATCTTTGAACATCAACATTATTTTTATAATTGGCATCCTTAACACATCCATGTCAAGGACAGAAACAAGGACAGCAAAATAGAAATACATCCAAATATTTTTAGATGAGACTTGCAGCTTTTTCAGAAAATCTTATTCAGGTGAAAAATCTCCGAAAAATGAAGACTGAGTGTGGTCACAATGACACGATTCAGGATAAGATCTGAGTCGGATCCCTCCTGCTACAACACAATAAGGGGCGGATCATTTCCAAAGGAGAAGAAAGCGGAGGGGCAAGCAGCTGTTTAAATGTGAGGGAGGTTAAAAGGAGTCAATGGAGGCTAAAGAGACAGAAGGCTTGCCGACGACAGAAAGACAGGCAGGGACTACACCTCCGGACTTCTGGAAACCACATCAAACAGGCCGTGGAGCAGAGCCAAGACCCACACACGCTCCAACTACTGATGGAGGGAGAGAGGGAAAAGAGTGCGAGGGAGAGAGAGAGAGCTAGAGAGAGAAAAGGAGTGACAGCAAGGGAAAAAGAGCAACAGTGAAAGAAAGAGGGAGACAGAGTGAGAGGGAGAGAGAATGAGATGGAAAGAGAGGGATAGAGAAAGTGAGGGATTGAGAGCGATGGAGGGACAGCAGTTATGGGAGACACAAACTGCCCATGCCTCGCTGCTCTAATCAATCTGGAATCGCAATAAATCCTGTGCCAGGCTGAAACCTCACACTCAGAGCCATCACACACACTCTTACAGCTATCACACACAAGCGCACTCGCACACAGGAGCACCTGACTAATACTACAATGGCACTTCTATATTTGTATCCCCCTAATCTGCTCCCTGAGGCTCCAATCTTTTCCACTTTCCTGCAAATTTATCACCAGACTGAAAGGCTGGTGCCAGGTTCTAAGTGCCTCACCTCTTTAAATTAGGCTGTGGTATTTCTGATAAAGTCACTAAATTCCTTATCTGGCCACACTGAAGGGTCTTTAAAGGCAAAGTGTGACTTTTCCTAAAGCAGAGGCTCTGGATGCCATGCCACCCTCCCCCCCGAGCTTCTTCCCCTGATATGACAGGAAAAGCCTTCCACACTGCTGGAAAAAATGCCAGCCAGGAACATCGCACGTTAGACAGATATTTCAGAGAGCAGGCGTGGTGAGAGGAGTCCTCCAGCTCAGTACATTTTTTACTTTGACGAGAATCAGAGTTCTGCTCTTATCTACAGCAGTGCATGCACGAACACACACACGCACACGCACACGCATAAATACAAGCACACACTCACATATGCACGTACATGTGCATACACACCAGGCTTGGGCCATATCCAAAATTAAGTATCTCGATATTGCCCCGCCCAAATATCGTGATAGACAATATTATCGTCGGGGGGGGGGTTTGGTGGTTAATAATGTGTAGCCTTAGCCTATGAATAAATAATGGCTGAGAGGTTGCTATCAGCTCAGGGCTGTACAGTGTGACAGTTTTGCTCAAATTTGCTGTTAAAAATTAATTATATGCAAAGATAAATGTAAAATATTTGCACCTATGCAATAGGTTGCATAATCGCTATTGATCTCCCCCAAACTTTGTTTCTTGCTGAAGACGAGTGGGTGTGCGTATACGGTCTTTGATATGAAGGAGCGATGCATCAACGGAAATGTATTCTGAAGTATCAACAGACAATTTCAATGCTGCTGCTGCAAAAAAATTAATAAATAGATAAAAATTTCCCAAACTACATAGCACCACACTGTCAAACACGGATTTGGCAGATTTTAATCTCAATTGAAAATGAGGCTTCCCCCCAGGTGTTAGTAGACCATCAAGCAGCCAGAATTTTTGGAAAAATACCACATTTGAAGGACTCATCGGTAACATCTAACGTTAAGCAATCGGATCCAGATATGTTGGAGGCTGCAATTTGAGCTATTTACAGTATACTGAAAAGCGTGGGTGCGCACTAATCACAGTTTAGAGGTACAGTGTGTAACTTATTTGGCTTTTTAATTAGCAAAAATCAAATATTGCTTTCATGAATATGTATTTACCAAAGTCTTATCCCAATCTCATACAAACGAAAGGTTTCTCATAGCTTAGAATGAGTCGTTTACAAACACACAGGTGGCAGTGCACCCACTGCCATGTTGCATCGCCATCTTTGAATGCGGTAACCGAAAGGTGACAAACTTGGTTCGCCTTTCGCGTTTTACCTTTAAATCTCCGTGTGTTGGTGGGGGCGGGGAGACGCAAGCAAAGACGACTGTGTTGATGAAAGCGCCCGGCGGTTCATATACTTGCCGAAAAGGAAAACATGACCGGGTTAAAACGAGAGTCCACATCTCGTAGCTTTTCCCAGGTGGAGACAACTCATGAGCAACAAGGACTTGAAAACAGATGCAGAGGTTGCAACCTTTCTGCTGGATAGGTCATTAAATCTAACCGTGAAGTTCACTTTGGCGTGATGTTAGAACCTGAACAGTGTAGTTCAGCAATTACTTTATCTTCCCGTTGAAGTCGGATAATTTGCTGTTACTTGCAATATAAAATGGCAGAGATGGCTAGTTTGTTACTTTGCTTACATTGGAAAAGCTCCGTTGCAACAGTTATCAGTCGCTGTTACTCAGCACATAAGTCATAGTAGTAGGCGACCGTGCGTGATGTAACTCTTTCAACCAAATTTTACGAGAGTTTTTCTCGTGTTTCATGCAAATTTATTTCAGCTGATTTGCCAAGAGGGAGGAGGGAGGGGGGTTGATGTCTTCCCTGAGTCTAGTCAGACAGAATAGACGAAAGTGATACCAGTTTAGCATCTCAGTGACTAAGTGAACTAATCACTAGAACCGCAAGCATTCTAACACTAAATGTATCTCCAGGTAATAATTATTTTGAATCGCCACGTCTCTCTCCTCCACCCACCCCCCAAGAAAACTTTCTTTTAAACAGAAAGTCAGAGAAGCGGCGAATGTAAACAGTGGATTAATATGCTCCCGTCAATCATTCTACAGATGGTCTTCCAGGCGAACACGGTAATGATTGCTTAAATTTCCTGTTTTCATGTAATGTTGTACTGACATGCAGAGTAATTTAATTGCCGATTTTGAGCTGTGCGATTGAAACCGTTTTGTTTTTCTTATAGTTTTCATGGTGCTCCATGTAACTCATTTGGAAGAATAAAGCTGTTTTCACACCAGACACGGAACAAATTTTTTGCACGACAGATTACATTCAAAGTCAATGCACAGATGCAAATATATGCGAAATGTGTGTATTCGCGTCTTTGCATTGACTTTGAATGTAATCTGTCCTGTAAAAAATTTGTTCCACGTCCGGTGTAAAAGTGGCTTAAATGTAAATGTAGACATCAGTAAGAAGCGTGAACTCTTCTGTGGCCAGTGTAGTTAGAGACATATTGACATATTCTTGACTCTTCCCGGCTTCCGTAGTGGTAATGATGCGCTGAGAGGGGGAGGTGCCAGAGAGTACTACTCGGTTGTTCAAATTCTATTAGCGCACCACTAGATGGGAGTAATTCTCACACACTGCGGCTTGAGGGCAGTAGTGTGATCAGTGCGGGCGTACTGATCCAAAATGCACAAGCAAGCTGTTCATAATAAATATAGGTTTTTAAAAATCACTGGGCATATTGACACAGTATTAAAAATGTGATTACCGGTTGATCCATTTCTTCATCTCAGTAATTCTGAATTCTGAAAATGTTTATTTAACATGTCTCCAAAGGTAGCGTTTCCCTTGGGGGAAAGAACTCAATGTCCAACCTTCATTTTTTTTTACAGCTTTTCAGTGGGCGGAACTATTTTAAAAGGGTGCAAACGTAATTTGGGGGGTTTTATTTGTTAGAAGGGGTGTTCAGACTTTAATATTAAAATTTAATATAGCGAGTGCAAATGCAGTGCATGCCCTAGCTAGCTACCTCTCCAGCAACCCGTTGTGTCGTTAGTAATATGCCTATCCCCGTTATTTGCCATTACCTCGAATAGCAGAACTCAAAATTAAACTCAATTTTTTTCCCCCTCGACTGGACGTACGCTTGACGTTTTTACAGACCCGCATGGTTCACTTGTAACCCAAACATGAAATTAAGCCAAAAAAGTTCTGATTTTCTAGAGGCTGAATACGGTGGTCCTTGCCCGTTGGGGCGGTAGCTTACATTAGCTAAGGTTGTAGTGTACGGACCATGATCAGAGTAGAGTACTGAAATGCTGCATGCAGGCTAACCCAAATATTTCAGCAGTTATTTTTGATCACTAACATTCAATTTTCGTGCAGAAAGAAGGAGGAGTATAAAAGTAAAATAAAAGTCCGAGGATGCCATAACCGCTGTTTCATGGTCGATATTGAAAAAAATATTGCATATGACAACAAATTTCGCGATATTCGATAATATCAAGAATCGGCTCAAGCCTAATACACACACGCACACTTACGCACACATGCATGAACACACAGATGCACGCACATATGTAAGCGCATACACATACACAAGCAAGCACGCACTCACACATACACGCGAATACACTCTCATACACACATGCATGAACACACACATATACACACAGACAAATGCGCACATAAACACACACACACACACACACACACACACACACGAGTGTAAACACACAAACACTCTTTTCTCTGATACAGAATTACAGACTGAATTACACACAGCTTGCTACCCGTTTGGTCGCAAAACGTGCGTTCAGTTTGTGTATCACTAGATCAGTGGGAGCTGTAAAAGTACGTAGTACTGAATAAGCCATCTAGCACATCAATTCTAATAACAATTTATCTGATCATTTTTTTAAAAGGGGGTTGTAAACCCAGACGGTCCAGCAAAGACAGCGGCAATGAAGAACCCTATAAGGCTGCCTCAGATCAGTGAGAACAGTGAGGGAGGATGAGGCCCATAAGGCTGCTCTAAATCAGTGAGAACAGCGGAAGAAACTCTCTACCCCATAAGATCACTCTCGATCAGTAAGAAGAGTGGGGGTGACTGGAGCCCATAAGGCTGCTGGATAGACTTAGCAACCCATAAGGCTGCTCTGGATCAGTAAGAACAGTGGAAGCAATACTGTAACTGCTGTAGATTAGCGAGAACAGAGGGAGAGACACTGTAACCTATAAGGCTGTTCTAGATCAGTGAGAACAGTGGGGGAGATTGGAACCCATAAGAGGTCTCTAGATCAGTGACAACAGCGGGAGAGACCTGAACCCATGCTATGCTAATCCAGATCAGCGAGAAGAGTAGAAGAGACAAGAGCCCATGAGGCTGCTCCAGATCAGCGAGAACACCAGGAGAGACAAGCGTCCATAAGGCTGTCTTTGATCACGGAGAACAGTGGGATGACCTGGACCCATAACGCAACAATAAATCAGTGAGAACAGCAGAAACCTGAGCCCATAAGGCTGCTCAAGATCAGCAAGAACAGCGGACAAGAAAGGAGCCCATAAGGCTGTTCTATTTTAGCGAGAAAAGTGACAAAGATCAGAGCCAATAAGGCTGCTTGAGATTGTTGAGAACAGTGGGAGAAACCTCAGCCAAAAAGACTACTCTAGATCAATGAGAACAGGAGAGACCTGAGCCCATAAGACTGCTGTAGGTGAGTGAAAACAGCAGGAATGACAGGAGCTCAAAAGGCTGCTCTTGACCAATGGGTACAGCTGGAGAGACAGGAGACCATAAGGCTACTCTAGATCAGCAAGAACAGCGGGAGAGACCTGATGTGACGTCTAGTTCAGGAACCACACGAGAATGACAGAAATCCAAAAAACGTATGCCTTTAATGGAGCCCGAGTCAAAGCTAAAAAACACAGGAATTGCTAAGCCATAATACGAAATCCAAAAACAGAATTGACTAGAAAGGCAGGGGTCAGAACCAGTAAGACAGATGGGCAGAGGTACAAAAACGATAGGCAAAAAGTCGTAGTCGATGGGCAAAGCCAATGGTCATACACAGGGCATCCAAACACATAACTCGTGGTCATACAAAAATAGGTCAAAATCCAGAAAGACAAAAACAGTACAAAAAGGGCTATGGCAAGAATCAAGGTCGGACTATCCAGTAGAAGAGAAACAATATTCAATGGCATACAAGGCGCTCTGCACAAAAGTATTTATCAACGTTCTAACAAGATCTGTGAGTGAAAAGACTCCTAATATACACACAGGGAAGGTCACATGCTATACAGAGATCAGGTGTGGGGAATGAGGCTAATTACATTGGGAGAATCACATGAGGGAAACCCAAACCACGAAATTGGCGAGAGAAAAAATACGAACGGGAATCACACAAACAGCCTATTACATTTAAACAGCTCCGGTCCAGGAGTTCTATGTGCACAGATAAGGAGCAGGAGAGTAATTAAGCACATGCAAGAGATTCTCGCTGAACACAAAGCAAAGAACATAGATAGCTCAGTAAGAGGCGGAGATTAGAACAGGGCGATTGCGGAGAGGTAATTACTCTAGATTAGTAGCGGTGCAACTTTACATATTAAATTAGAGTGCTCGTTGGTAAGTTAGTAATCTTATGTACATGGATTAGTAGTGTTAGTGGACTATGATACAAAATACAAATGTTTGTCTTGTTAGTAATCAGAACAGAAGGGTGAAGGAAGAAAACGAGATTCGAAGGAATATTTTAAACACTGGAATTCACTTAAATCACCCTAAGTCAGTGAGCACACAGACAGGGAAGACAGACTGAACCAACTAGATCAGACAGGGGAGACAAGTGCAATGGAACTAAAACCTGAGCATTACAATAACCAAAAAGAATAAATGACATTAATGAACACAGAACAAGAACGTGAGCATGACCAAAAACCAAAACCATGACACCTGAACCCATAAGGCTGCTCTTGATGAGCAAGAACGGCATGATAGAACTGAGTCCATAGGCTGCTCTACATGATTGAGAACAGTGGGACTGATGGGGGCCCACATGCCCACTCTAGATCAAGGAGAAAAGCAGGAAAGACCTGCTTTCAATGAGGCTGCTTTAAAAAAGTGAGAAGTTCTGAGAACAGAGGGAGAGTTGAGCCCATGAAGCTGTTCTGGACCAGTGAGAACAGTGAGGGTGACTAGAGCCCATAAGGTTGTTTCAGATCAGTGATAACACCAGGGGTGACACTGTAACCCATAAGGCTGCTAGGTCAGTTAGAACAGCCAGAGATACAGGAACCCATACGGCTGCTCTAGATGAGTAAAACAGCAGGATAGACAGGAGCCCATAAGGCTGCTCTCAATCAGCAAGAACCGCAGAAGAGGCCAGCGCCCATAAAGCTGCTCTAGATTAGTGAGAACAGCGGAAGAGACCCAAGCTCATAAGGCCTAGATCAGCAAGAGCAGCTAAACCTGAGCCCATAATGCTGCTATCAACCAGGAGTAGGGTGGGAAAGACCTGAGTCTCCTCCAGATCAGCAAAAACAGCAGGGGAGACTTGAGCCTATAAGGCTGCTCAAGATCAGTGAGAACAGCGCGAGAGACACTGTAAGCCATAAGGCTACTCTGGATTAGTGAGAACAGTGAGAGAGAAACTGGAGCCCCCAAGGCTGCAGTAGATCAACGAGAACAGCGAGAGAGACCTGATCCCGATAGGCAGCTCAAGATCAGTGAGATCAGAGGGACTGACAGGTGTCCATAAGGGTGCTCTAGATCAGTGAGAAAAGCAGCACAGAACTGAACCCATAAGCCTGCTCTAGATCACCGAGAACAGTGGAAGAGACCTGAGCCCATAAGCTGCTCTAGATCTGCAAGAAGAGCGGGAGAGACACAGTTGCCCATAAAGCTGCTCTTGTTCAGTGAGAACAGAGGGAGAGATGTTACAATCCAAAAGGCTCCTTTAGATCAGAGAGCACAGCTGGGGTGACTGGAGCCCATAAGGTTGCTCAAGATCAGTGAAAACATCAATGAAGTGAGAAACTGTTTCCATTGTTGGGCGCAGAACAGTTAAATTAGCCTTCTTTCTTATTTAGCCAAGAAAACATGAGATCACAGGGGCAAGTTTAAATGCTTTAGATCACAGATCTGTTGGCATTTAGAGTAATGACTGTCACTACTGTGTACCCAGGACATTTCAATTTCATTTCTCAAATTAAGCTGTGGGTGTATTTGCACATTTCCAGATTGTGCTGCACAGTGAGGGTCACACAATTATTCAGGGTAGCGGGAGACGGCTAATTCTGGACAGACTGTGAACTGATCTCCGCACCACCGCAAACACACTGAAACCACTGCTTTGGGACACTAGCTAATTCTGCCACTGATATCAGAGAAAAGTGCAAGTAATTTTTTGAAAACAATGAAAAAAATGACTGTTTCTTAGATGGTTTAGATCTAGATATTGAAGCACATTATTCAAGTTAACGAAGGCTATGCAGAGCAAAATCACAAAATCATGCTGGTGCAAAAAGTCTTCATAAAACTGTAACTCATGCTGAAAGGCTTAAATCAAAACAGCCCCAGGAAAGTGCGACAGAACACATTGCAAGACAACCAAGGGTAGAGTTTTATACTGGTCAGGGAGGTAGGCCTGAATTTCTTCAGATTATAGACAGCAACGTGACAGTACTGACATTTAACTTGCACAGCTTCAGTAAAAATCCAGTTGTACAAAAAACTGCTTCAAGAATCTCAGGCTTTTATTACAAGGAACTTTAACTGCGTCAGGAAGCTCAGCTCTGTACAAAGTAACTGTGTATGGAAGCTAAGCTCTGTACGAAGTAGCAGTGTAAAGAAGCAGAGCTCTGTTCAAACTAATGGTATAAGGCAGCATAGTTTAGTACAGACTAAATGTATATGGAAGCTGAACTGAGTACAAATTAACCGTGTAAGGAAGCACAGCTCTGTACAAAATAACTGCATAAGGAAACTCAGCTCAGTACAAAGGAACAGTGTCAATAAGATCAGCTCGAAGTAGCCATGAAAAAGAGACTGTACAAACAAATGATATAAAGAAGCTCAGCTCTGAAAAAACTAACTGTGTATGGAAGCTCAGTTCAGGACAAGCTAACTGTGTGAAGGCCGATTCACACCAAGCACAAATTTCTGAGTGGATAATTTGCGTGGATATAGAAGCTTATTTCATGGGTTCTAATGTAAGCTTGCACACCAAGGCGGAAGTTTTGTGCGGCAGAATAACCATCCGCACGGACTTAAGCTTCTATGAAAATCCATCTGCGAAATTTGACTTTTAGCCAATGAAATGCTTTGTTCCTATTCACATTACAGCATTCAAACCTCAAACTGCAAAGTCACATAAACAAACTCAGTAGGGGAGACTGGGGTCCGATGAGCCATGCAATCAATCAATGCCAAATGTGTTTAAAATAGGGAAAATAGTGTTGTGGCTCATTTATCCCCATGAATCATGAGTCAGTGGTCAAATATTTTGCCCATTTTAAGCAGCTCTGTCATTGATTGATTGCAAAATAGTGATATGGTTTATTGGTCCCCATAGCTCATCGGACCCAATTCTCCCCTACGTAGCGTAGTACAGTGTCAAACAAAGGAGAGTGTCTCATCAATATTGTTCTCCAGTATCCTGTCCTCTACGACTAGAGGTGGGATGATTTCTTGAACAACGAGCTGAAAGACCAGCTCCGGGTATCAATTATGAAAACACTCAGTGGCTATGAAGATGACCATCTGTCACACAAAAGTAGACATGAGGCTGAGGTTATCGTTCAGATGCATACAAAAAATGTAATTGTCGCTGCTGCTGCTCTCTTGGTCCAATTTGATTTAATATCCTGCGGATTTGTTTGTCTGTTGTGCGAAATTGGAACGCAACATCGCAGAATTTCGCACCAAGACTGGTGTGCATGGTTTCACGTGGAATTTTCGTGCAGCGAATATTCCGCAAATCTGTGCCGCTTTTTCGCTTCGCCCAGGTCTGCATGGGCCTTAAGGAAGCACGGCACAGTGCATAATTACTGAGTAAGGTAGCTTTGCTTCTTACAAACTAGAGCACTCGGCAACCGAGTACATGTATCCCCCGAAGGCCTCCCAGTTGGGCCCAGATGGTCCCAGAGTGCCCAAAATCAATAGGTGTCGTGAACTTAGCATAATACATGTCCCTGCAAAATTTGAAAAGAATTGGTGCACTTATGTGGGCTGTAGAGCGTTCACAAGAAAATCTCTGCGGACGCGGAGGCATGACAAGGCCAAATCCATAGTATCCTCCGAATTCGTTCGGGGGATACAACTAGCTGTATAAGGAATCTCAGCTCAATACAAAGTAATGGTGTAAGGCAGCTCAGCTCTGTTTTACGGAACTATGTAAGCAGAGTTATGTACAAAGTAACTTTGCATGGAAGCTCAGCTCTGTACAAACTATGTAAGCAAGCTTAGCTCAGTACAAACTGTGTAAGGAAGCTCATCCCGATACAAAGTAACTGTGAAGGAAGATCAGATCTGTCCTAATTACCTTTGCCAACAAAGTTGGTGCGAAGGTTATATTTTCACCGCTGTTTGTTTGTTTGTCCGTTTGTTTGTTTGTGAACAACATAACTCAAAAAGTGATGCACTGATTTGTCTGAAATTTTGTGGGTGGATTGCCATTACATCAAGGATGGACCCTATTGATTTTCACCGCGATCACTGAAACAATGTAGCCGCCACAGCAGCCATGTTGAAATCCTGTAACACGCGATAACTCAAAAAATAATTCACGGATTTGTCTGAAATTTTGTAGGTGGATTGCTATTGCATCAAGGATGGACCCTATTGATTTTCACCGCGATCAGTGAAACAATATGGCCACCACGGTAGCTATCTTGAAATTCTATCACACACGATAACTCAACTTTGCTCCCACTCATACACATTTGGATCGTGCTGTCTTGGCGGAGTTTTGCACTCTACGAGTGCCTCTAGTTGGCTGTGCAAGGAAGTTTGGCTCTGGACAAACTAACTGTGTAAAGAGTTCAGCTTCACACAAACCAACTGTACAAGGAAGCTCTGCTATGTACAAAGTAATGGAATAAGGTGTGAGGGTATTGGGACTGTATTTGTGGTGGAGAGTGTGAGGGTTTTGGGGCAGTACTTCAGCTGGAGTGTGTGAGGGAGTTGGATCAGTATTTGAGTTGGAGTGTGTGAGGGAGTTGGATCAGTATTTGAGCTGGATTGTGTGAGGGAGTTGGATCAGTATTTGAGCTGGAGTGTGTGAGGGAGTTAGATCAGTATTTGAGCTGGAGTGTGTGAGGGAGTTGGATCAGTATTTGAGCTGGAGTGTGTGAGGGAGTTAGATCAGTATTTGAGCTGGAGTGTGTGAGGGAGTTGGATCAGTATTTGAGCTGGAGTGTGTGAGGGAGTTAGATCAGTATTTGAGCTGGAGTGTGTGAGGGAGTTGGATCAGTATTTGAGCTGGAGTGTGTGAGGGAGTTAGATCAGTATTTGAGCTGGAGTGTGTGAGGGAGTTGGATCAGTGTTTGAGCTGGAGTGTGTGAGGGAGTTGGATTAGTATTTGAGCTGGAGTATGTGAAGGAGTTGGATCAGTATTTGAGCTGGAGTGTGTGAGGAAGTTGGGCAGTATTTGAGCTGGAGTGTGTGAGAGAGTTGGGCAGTATTTGAGCTGGAGTGTGTGAGGGAGTTGGATCAGTATTTGAGCTGGAGTGTGTGAGGGAGTTGGATCAGTATTAGAGCTGGAGTGTGTGAGGGAGTTGGATCAGGATTTGGGGTGGGGTGGGTGAGGGAGTTGGATCAGTGTTTGAGCTGGAGTGTGTGAGGGAGTTGGATCAGTATTTGAGCTGGAGTGTGTGAGGGAGTTAGATCAGTATTTGAGCTGGAGTGTGTGAGGGAGTTGGATCAGTATTAGAGCTGGAGTGTGTGAGGGAGTTAGATCAGTATTTGCGCTGGAGTGTGTGAGGGAGTTAGATCAGTGTTTGAGCTGGAGTGTGTGAGGGAGTTGGATTAGTATTTGAGCTGGAGTATGTGAAGGAGTTGGATCAGTATTTGAGCTGGAGTGTGTGAGGAAGTTGGGCAGTATTTGAGCTGGAGTGTGTGAGAGAGTTGGATCAGTATTTGAGCTGGGGTGTGTGAGGGAGTTGGATCAGTATTTGAGCTGGAGTGTGTGAGGGAGTTGGATCAGTATTTGAGCTGGAGTGTGTGAGGGAGTTGGATCAGTATTAGAGCTGGAGTGTGTGAGGGAGTTGGATCAGTATTTGAGCTGGAGTGTGTGAGGGAGTTAGATCAGTGTTTGAGCTGGAGTGTGTGAGGGAGTTAGATCAGTGTTTGAGCTGGAGTGTGAGGGAGTTGGATTAGTATTTGAGCTGGAGTGTGTGAGGGAGCTGGATGAGTGTTTGAGCTGGAGTGTGTGAGGGAGTTAGATCAGTGTTTGAGCTGGAGCGTGTGAGGGAGTTGGATCAGTATTTGAGCTGGAGTGTGTGAGGGAGTTGCATCAGTACTTGAGCTGGAGTGTGTGAGGGAGTTAGATCAGTATTTGAGCTGGAGTGTGTGAGGGAGTTAGATCAGTATTTGAGCTGGAGTGTATGAAGGTGTTGGGGCAGTATTTGAGCTGGAATGCTTGAGGGTGTTGGGCAGTATTTGAGCTGGAGTGTATGAAGGTGTTGGGGCAGTATTTGAGCTGGTGTGTATGACGGCGTTGAGCCAGTATTTGAGCTGTTTTTGTTTTTGAGGGTGCTGCGATTGTGTGCATTGCGTGTGAGGGTGTTTGGATACTATTGGAACAGGAGAGAGTGAGGTCGGGGCGCAAATGAACATTGGGACCTGAGCTTATGTCCTCCACCAGCGCACAGTGCCATTGCTTGTCAATAAATTTCTGTTCACATGCTTTCTGTTGAAGATTCTTTTCCTAATATGGTCCCGCCTGCTTTCTGGGTTATTTTGAGTGTGTGTGATAATGCTGCCTGTCTCACTTGCAGCCCCCCTAATAGATTTGGGGGGGGGGATTAGGGTCAGCTAGGAGAGCCTCATATTTGTCAACAACAACACAGACATACAGTGTCCACAATACAAAGGAAGCTGCTGACATGATTCTAAACTCTAGCCACTAATCTGGCAACATTTCCACAAATCCGGCAGCATTTAGTGTCACTGCCTGAAGTAAATGTCACCACAGACAGAACAGGGAGATGAGGGCTTCTGTCACTGCAGAGCACGAAACTGTGTGAGTCTCACTGCATGCTGTCAAACTGCAAAACTCCATCGACAGAGAGGGTGTGTTCAACAGCTGCTGCATTATCTTAGAAATAATCCCACTTTCATGAAATTTTACAAACCCTAATTCCAATGAAGGTAGGATATTTTGTAAAACGTGGCTTAAAAGAGAATAATTTTTTTGCAAATCCTTTCAGACCTTTTTCGAACTGAGTACAATACAGAGACAAGATAATTAATGTTCAAACTGATAAACTTCATTGTCTTTTTGGAAATATTCACTCATTTTGAATCTGATGCCTGCGACACATTCCAAAAAAGCTGGGACAGGGGCAACAAATGATGGAAAGTTGAGCAATGCTCAAAAAACACCAGTTTGAAACATTCCACAGGTGAACAGGTTAATTGGAAACAGGTGAGTGTCATGATTAGGTATAAAAGGAGCATCTCTGAACGACTGTCGTTCACAAGCAAGGATGGCCGAGGTTCACCACTTTGTGAACAACTGCGTGAGCAAACAGTCCAACAATTTAAGGACAATGTTTAATTGTTAGGAATTTAGCGATTTCATCATCTACAGCCTATGATATCATCAAAACTTTCAGAGAATCCAGAGAAATCTTTACACGTAAATGGCAAGGCCGAAAATCAACATTGAATGCCCTTGACCATTAGTCCCTCAGGCGGCACAGC
The DNA here is from genome assembly GCA_029721435.1 of Gymnothorax reevesii. Lineage (NCBI taxonomy): Eukaryota > Metazoa > Chordata > Actinopteri > Anguilliformes > Muraenidae > Gymnothorax > Gymnothorax reevesii. Next base: position 41,151,844 of record CM056585.1, read on the forward strand.
ATTAAAAACTGAAATCATTCTGTAAAGGATATTACCATGTGGGCTCAGGAACGCTTTGTAAAACCACTGTCACTTAACACAGTTCATCGCTACATCTGCAATTGCAAATTAAAACTCTACAATGGAAAGTGAAAGCCATATATCAACAACACCCAGAAATGCCGCCAGCCTCTCTGGGCCCAAGCTCATCTGAGATGGACTGACGCAAAGTGGAACAGTGTTCGGTGGTCTGATAAGTCCACATTTCAAATTGTTTTTGGAAATCATCAACGTCGTGTCCACTGAGCTGAAGAGGAAAAGGACCATACAGATTTCTATCATTACAAAGTTTAAAAGCCTGCAACTGTGATGGTATGGGGATATGTTAGTGCCAATGCCTGGTAACTTGCACATCTTTGAAGGCATCATTAATATTGAAAGGTACAAACAGGTTTTGGAGCAACATATGTTGCCATCCAAGCGACATCTTTATCAGGGACGTCTCTACTTATTTCAGCAAGACAAGGCCAAGCCACATTCTGCATGTGTTGCAACAGCATGGCTTCATAGTAAAAGAGTGTGGGTAATAAACTGGTCCGCCTGCAGTCCAGAACTGGATCCCATTGAAAATGTGTTGCGCATTATGAAGCGAAAAATATGACAACGGAGACCCCGGACTGTTGAGCAACTGAAGTCGTACATCAAGCAAGAATGGGAGAAAATTCCACCTGCAAAGCTTCTACAATTAGTGCCCTCAGTTCCCAAATGCTTATTGAGTGTTGTTAAAAGGAAAGGTGATATAACACAACAGTAAAAATGCCCCTGTCCCAGCTTTTTTGGCCCAGCCAAAGCAGGCATCTTGAAATTCTTTGTCGCGCTCTAAGGTGAACACCGCTCAACGGAGGTTCATGATTTTTGTTGGGGTGAATGGTCGTACATATGGGACGATGCCTATCGATTTTCAGCTCACTCTGCCAAACAATATGGCTGCCACAGCAGCCATCTTGAAATCCTTTGTCGCGCTCTAACATGAACACCGCTTGACGGAGGTTTCGAATTTCTGCTGGGGTGAATGGTCATACATAGCAGATGATGCTTAACTCTTGCTTTCTGTACATGTTCTTCAACTATTTCATTCGGGGGCATACGCCATGCCTTGCGTTGCTCTTGTTATTCATGTTTTACACAATGTCCCAACTTCATTGGAATTGGGGTTTGTACATTAGATATTCAAACTGCCACTATCTGACAAACAGGGTTTTTTTTGCTCCAGGCATTTTATTTTATTTCCAAAATAAAAGGGACCATAAACAGTTTTGTTTGCAGTTCAACTTTTTATTTTTCCTCTTCCCAGCATCACCAATCTCATTTTCATTCTGGCTGATGTAACTTCCCCCTTTCCAGATTGCAGCATTGTTTTAATTCTTCTCTTTTTTTATGAAATCAAGTTGATACAAAGAGTTCCTGTTCAGAAGGTAAAAACAGTTTATAATGACAAGCAAAGCATATTACAAAATTTGCACCTATAAAATATTCTGCAGTCTGCTTCTGGTCCCTCTCCTAGAAAGTGAAGTTCCAGGCTCATCCACAGTACAGCCTCCCCCAGACAGTGAGGTTATAGGGCTCAGACACAGTACAGCCTCTCAAATAGTGAGGTTACAGGGCTCGTCTAGAGCACAGCCTCCCCCAGACAGTGAGGTTACAGAGCTCCCCAGCAGTGCAGCCTCCACCAGACAGTGAGGTTTGAGGGCTCATCCACACTACAGCCTCCCCTGGACAGTGACGTTACAGAGCTCATACACAGTACAGCACAGGCTGGAGGCAGGTTCAACGCCATCAAATGACATTTTTTTTTGTCCCTCGAAGGCGTCGAACACCACTGAGTTAGCCTAATTTTAAACAAGCCCTCACTCACTTGTTTCTCCGATGGTTGGTGATACTTCAGCAAAAGTGCTCCATCATAATGCTCCTTGGCAGATGCAGGAAGATTTCCCCGCTCAACTCTATGCTGCCATGTTTGCTCAATGCCTGACTCTTGACCCCACAGTAGTATTCATGTAGTGTGTACTTAACCTGGTGCATATAGCTGCAGGTCCCAAGCAAAAGCGTAGGCGGCAGCACAGCTTACGAGCAGGGCAGGGTCAGACAGGGCAGGGATTAGGGTTGTGTCCCGAACACTGCAGGTTCAAGTCCTTAGCCAGATAATGTGGCAGCTCCGTTGAGTAATGAACACCGCTTCTGTACAAATCTCACTGAATAAATGTGCTCCATGTAATTTTGTACATCACCATGAAAATCACTCAGGATAAAAGTGCCATTTTAACCTCGAAATGTCAGGCAATGCAATGTTCAACACATAGACAAACTCTGGAACAAAGTACATTATTTCCATGAAACCCACTGTTTCCGAAGGCCAAATGATTGTGATTATTAATAATGGTGCGTTTGGGATGCTTTTACATGGGCCATATACTGTATATGCAAAGTATTTTTTATTTTTTTGGTGTATTTTGTTTGTAGGTGTGCTATCTGGTGTATTTCCAAAGCAAGAACACTCCACTACTGGTAACCATTCCAACCAAAAGACAATTTGAGAAAAAAGGCAAAAAATAAAAAAATTAACCTTGCAATTTTCTCCATTATTCTCATATCTGTTGAGGAACAAGAAAAAAAAAATAAAAAAAGGAAACAAAGGGAACCAGCCCCTGACCCTTGTGAGGGATTTTTTTTCTTTTTTGGATTTTGAAGAGGAAGCAGGGATTTTAAGGATTCCGGCTCGCCTCCTGCTCAAGATTTCCTGAAATTCCCATCCTCCTCCTCCTCCTCCTCCATCTCCTCCTTTCCAATCCCCCCTCTTCTTTAATTACACCCTCATACAATACTTTCAAAAATATGCCAGAAAATTACACGAACAGCAACTGCACAAAGGGAACAGCCGGCGGGACGAGGGGCTACAAAATGAACAAATAATATAAGTTACCCAGCTGTTCCCAGTAAATCACTTACAACACCCCTGATGCACACTCCAACTCTTACACGCACACACACATACACACACACCCCTGATGCACACTCCAACTCTTACACGCACACACACATACACACACACCCCTGATGCACACTCCAACTCTTACACGCACAAATACTCCAACACACAAATACACACACTGACACACACACACACACACACACACACACACACACAAACACAGAGATGCACACACATATAAGTGGGCCGACACACTTGATCCAAAGCACAAACATATGGGCACAGAAAGATAAACACTCACGGATACACAAAGACCAATAAACAAACACATACAGTCAATAATAGAGATACAAGTACAAAACAGGAATATTTCTAAGGAAAGCAAAAGTGGCAACTTTTTCTTTTTTTTGGGGCGGGGGGGGGGCATAACTGCGGAGGTCTCCCTCTGCACTGGACCCTTCAATCAAAGCTTTATGCAATTTCTACCACTTTGGGTTTGGGGAAAAAACACATTTTACGTCCAAGGGGAAATTGCAGCTGCTTTGCATTCCAGACATAGATCAAGGACACAGAGAGGAAAAAGCAGAGTTTTCACTGATACTGAAGCAAACAGAAGGGCTCGTTTCTTCCTCAGAACTGAGTGTAATTTTGAGGAGAGAGTTCAACCCACAACAGAGAACAGTTAGATTTATCGACCCTTCCTGACGCATATATCACTCTGAACACAGTTTTCAGGCTTCACAGAAGGAGGTAAATAAGAATACAAACTAAAATGAATCCAAACTGATTGGAAAAGCAATCAGGACTGAATTATAATTACAATAATCACTTGGTTCAAAGGTCACGAAACAACATGCACTCAGAGCTGAAATAATTTGCACTCCAAACAGAACATATCAAAGCATACCATTTATGAAATTATATAGAAAATATCGGGCTACATAAAATGGAATACATCTTAAATTAATAATGACCAATAAAATTAATCAAATCAAATAATACATAACACTCATTCTTTTTAAAATGCATTTAATTTCCTTTATTTTATCTGTAAAAAAAAAAAAATGTTGAATTGCTTCTAATGTACCGTTGTCATGGTCCTTTATCCCTATTTAGTTTCGCCTGCTGGTTGCCCTAAAATACAGTGGCCATCAGGGCAATTATTTTTACAGCACAGGAATGCATGCCTCTCTTTCTGATGCACTTTTTGTTGCTCCTCAGTTTAAAAAGACCAGCGCAGCTCTTATAGTAACAGCCACACAGCAAGGGGAAGTATAAATTATCAGTGCTATTTAGCATGTGCTGGCAGGGACGAGCCAGATTTTAGAGCAGCTGCTAATATTAGTTGGCTACTTTGGAAACTGATAAAGTGAATTCTGAATGCTTCCACCACGGTTGCCATTGAAAATGACACCAGCTTTGCACTACAGTTAACATGCTCTGTAGCTCTCTTATTATCAGAACGTAGATAAATCCAGATGCATTTTTCTGTTTCAAAATGACCCCTTTAAAATAAGGAAGCACTTTTTAGCAGCCAATTAGCATTTATTTTTAAAAAAAGGGCATTTTATCATGCAAATTATAATATGCGGACAGAATATGCAGCCATACCATATATTTTAATTGATACTCAACACATAATTATCATCATATGTTTTAATCACAATTAATGAAAGGACGACAAATAAACCAAAGATTAGACATTTAGAACATTAAAAAAAAGGGTCCTTCCGGTAGTATTGACTGCTGACAATGCAGCGGAAGCCATAGACTCAGAGGAGATACTGTAGCACCAGCTAAATATGCAGCACTTTACAGTCGACATACAGCACTACTTTATCCAAGCCCTACTCTCTAAGCCCACATTAAAAGCAGCGACGGAGAGGGAAGACATAAAGCTATAAGAGCATCTACAGCTATAAGAGTGTGAAGCTCCACTGGAGAAGAGGGGAGCGAAGGGAACCAGGAAAGAGAGCTTGTGCGTGTGTGTGCGCATGCACGTGTATAAGAGAGAAAGTGTGAAAGTGTGAGTGTGAATGCTCGCACTCCTTATCTACCCCACAATAAAAGACTATTCAATTTCTTCAAATACTGTATGTGTTTTGGATGACAAGCATATGTTGCATTTAAAATATCTTAAAACATATTATTAACATTTTCAACAATTATCAGTGGTTGCCCAGGTTTCAGAATAAGGGAATATATGGTTACTGAAGTTAAGATTAGACAGGCCTGTCTCTGACAGGGGATGCAAACACATTGCCATTCTCAGCATTATCTGTTCCTTGCCAGCTGTAACCTCTGGGCTGCTAAACAGGACAAATGAAGTTTCAGCTCTGGAGTAGCTCTAAGATGCTCTATATACGTAACTGATGACGGTTCACTGCTGGAGTAGCTCTAAGCTGCTCAATCTAACTGAAGATAATTCTCCTCAGGCAAAGCACTAAATTGCTCTATCTAAGTCATGTTGGTTCACCTCTGGACTAGCTGTGAGCTGCTCTTCCTGGTTGATGAGAATTCAGCTGAGGAGATGGTCAGAGCTGCTCCACCAGAATGATAACGGTTAAGCTCTGGAGTAGCTCTAAACTGCTCTTTCTCACAATGAGGGTTTCACCTCTGAAGTATCTTACAGCTGCTCTACCTAATTCAGCTCTGGAGTAGCTCTGAGCTGCTCAACATGAATAATGAGATTTCAGCGACGGTCAAGGCCGGCTGCCTCTGCTCCCACATGCCAAAGAGCAGGAGGGTCAGGACCCCAGTAAATTCAAGGATGAGTCATTTAGAAGCTCGGAATATGAGTGAAGATAAATAGCAGTGTGTGCTGGCTGTATTGTTCAGCGTGCTGGCTGCACTGTGTTGATTGCTGGCTATATTGTGCATTATGGACCCTGTATAGTATAGTGTGCTCACTGTATCGTGTTGTTTGCAGGCTGTACAGTATAGTTTGCATGCTGTATTGTGTAGCGTGCTGGCTGTATTGTGTGGTGTGCACACTGCACTGTGTTGTGTGCTGGCAGCAATGTGTAGTGTGCTGGCTGTAATGAGTGATGAGCTGGGTGTATTGTGTTGTGTAGTATGCTGGTCATACTGTGTAGTGCACTAACTGTACAGTGTAGTGCTATGAGTAAATTGTGTAGTGCACTGAGTGTATTGTGTTGTGTGCAAGGTGTACAGTGTAGTTTACTTGGTGCAGTGTGTAGTGCTTCGTGTGGAGCAATTTTTGTATTATGGATAGGCCGCTGAGTGTTGTGTGCATGATGTGTTGTGTCGGTTACTGAGTGTAATGTACAGTGCATTAATTGTATTGTGTGGTGCACTGAGTGTATTGTGTAGTATACTGGGTGCATTGTGTAGTGAGCTGAGTGTATTGTGTAGTGTACTGGGTGCTTTGTGTAGTGAGCTGAGTGTACTGCGTTGCGTGCAAGGTGCACTGTGTCGTGTACTGGGTGCATTGTGTAGTGCACTTTTTGTATTATGTATTGCACTGGGTGAACTGTATATTATGCTGAGTGTACTGTGTTGTGTGCAGGGTACTGGGTGCACTGTGCAGTGCATTAATTCTATTGCGAAGTGCACTGAGTGTATTGGGTAGTGTACTGAGTGGATTGTGTAACATGCTGACTGTATTGTGAAGTGTGCAGTTTGTATTGTGTTGTGTTCAGGGTGCATTGTCTCCATATTCACATAATGTAATGTTTTCCACACCGCCTTGGTCACCTTGACTTTGGTTGCCATAGCACTAACACAAACACATCCCCACCCAGAAGTCTACCAAATAAGGTCCAGGGAGGAATGGCAGACTGGTGTACAAATTCTGCAAGTTCTGAGCACAGATACAGCTTGTCACAATACAATCACAATTACAACACACACACACTCACACAAACACGCACACTCTCTCTCTTCTTTCACATAAAAACACTCCCTGTGCATGTTACAGTGAACACATATAGTGGCTGTATCAGTATGATATTGCTTGTCGTAAATATGACCTTTAAACACTGGTGGTGAACACAGAGGCATTGGGACTCAAGGTGGCAGAGAGGCTGTCTGGCTGGCGACCCCAAGCAGATGTGAGTTTTGAGGAGTTCAAAAGAATTCTACATGGGGGCAAAGCTATTTACATAATCCTTCAGATATATTCCCCAGCAACCTAATCTAATTATTCTCAAGTCTAGCCCCTAACCATGTAGACCCCGCAATACCCTGCCTTTCCATTACCATCTTTTTCTCCCTTAATCGTATCGAACCAAACCAATGTCAATTTCCCTTTTGAATAGCAAACAGCAAAGCAAACAATGCACAGCTATGTCTGACACACCAAGATTTCAGAGGCAATCCCATTCCCCCAAGGTCCATTTCAGTTACCATTTCAAATTGGGCTACAATTAGATTTACTTTTATACTAACAGGTGTATCATTTGCCGTCATATTCATTATTAAAACATTCACAGAAAGGATTTATTGTACAAAGTCCCACATTCAATCAAAGCTCAATGTTCCTCGTCTCTAAATTTGAGTAATGAGATTTATATTTCTAATGATTTCCAATACATTTCCATTGAACATGAATTGCAGAAAAAGCTTAAAAATTGTTTAAAACTCAGTGTTGCAATAAAATTAGCATGAAAAATTCATCAAGACTCACTGAGCAGAACTGCCTGTAGATTTGTTATCCACGGAGGTGCGATATGAGCCATTTGCAGTGGTAAAATGGGTGGACTGTGACAGCATTCATTTTTATTATTTTGCTTGAACACAAAACAAGTGTAAACTGCTTTGAAAGACTTTAATAGACGAGCTCATCACTGAGTCTTAGGTAAGACACAGCTGTAACAGATCATGGTTGAGTAAACAATGCTGTAGCAACTTGAAAATATAACATAACCAGGAATGGAAGTCCAGTAAAACCAAAATTTGAGGTAAATAGAAGAAAATACAATAATCTTAATTATTTAAACCCCTTAACTGTCACCTGCATTTTCTCACATTTGGCCTGGCCCTAATTAGGGCCCGGTGACAGTAATATTGCGTCATTTCTATCAATAAATCAGTTTAAGTTGTGATATCTTTCAAAAACGGTGAGGATTGTTTTTCTACCATAATGTCAGTGCTCCTCTTTCTCATTATTAGGTTTATGAAGACCACTTTATCCCTGAAAGTGAGTTTATAGAGCATAAACATGAGTCTTCCACAAAAACAATTTTTTTGTAAAACCAACCTTTTGTCGCACATTATATATATTAATAAATATTAAGTAGTATTAAATATTATTTGGGTTACATTGGTGATGCTCTTCAAATGAACAAATTGTTAGAGCATACATTAGCACAATGAGAATGAGTAAACTTTGTTTTTTCGGCATTCCAGAAGATAATTCATGATTATTGTTAATCCTCAGGCATGACACATAGTGGAGCAGGGGATATTGCAATATAGCTTGTCTGCTTGTCTGCCTGTCTACTATCCATCTGGAAAAGTTGGGAAAAAGTTTTTTCAGAGACAACTTTACCTCGTTGAATGAAATTCTGTTTGTGAGCGTAACAAGTTGTGACCTTGATTGGGTTCAAAATCAGGATTCCATGGAGGTGGGGGGATATTGATGACAAGATAATTTTGCTACACCCACAATTCAAATTGAAAATACTCCTTTTCACATTTGGTCTTGCAGGAGACAAAATTAAAACACAGTCATCTACACTAGCTCCCACATGACACACCCAGGATCCGGACCAGACCGTGCAATTCAAGGCTGAGTGGCGCTGAGTCATGAGATGACTACTTTTCAGACCATAATAAAGCGCTCACAGAATTACCAAAATAAACAACAGGACAGTGTCATCAATATCCCCCCCCCCCCCCCCCCCCCATCATTGAATCCCGTTTTAAAATCCAATTAAGTTCATAACTAGTGATGTAATATACGCACATGAAATTTCATTCATCTAGGAAATTCATTCATCTCCTAACAGTTTCTAAATAAACTTCTCCCTGCTTATCCAGACTGATAGATGGACAGATGAACAAGCTCCATTGCAACATTCCCTGTTCCTCTTTCAGCCAGAGGCCACAAAAAGTGATAACTGCTCAACTAATTCTCATCATATCAACCTCCCTATCCCATAAAAATTACACAAACTTACATAAAACATTTGGAGGGAACGCTCTGAATATCTCCTCCGTGCGAAACCTAAACTGGTCAAATTACTGAATGCGGAACCACACTGACCGCAGGAACTATAGCCATTGATTGCTTGTTTGTTTCACAGTCATTTCAACCTGATAGTCCACTTCCTATATGGGTAAACCACTATGCTTCTCAGTCAGTGCACAAGCCTCCTCCGTTTTGCTGATGCCAAATCATATCAAGAAGAAACTGTTTTTATTTTTTTCTTTCATTAAAAAAAATTTCATTCAAAGGCCGCTTGCAGAATCTGCCAAATTTTCCTGACACACACAAGAACCCATCTCTCCCATATCATACTATCATATACAGGAATACGTCTCTCCCATATCATACTATCATATACAGGAATACGTCTCTCCCATATCATACTATCATATACAGGAATACGTCTCTCCCATATCATACTATCATATACAGGAATACGTCTCTCCCATATCATACTATCATATACAGGAATACGTCTCTCCCATATCATACCGTCATGTGCAGGAATACATCTCTCCCATATCATACAATCATATACAGGAATACGTCTCTCTCATATCATACTATCATATACAGGAATACGTCTCTCCCATATCATACTATCATATACAGGAATACGTCTCTCCCATATCATACCGTCATGCACAGGAATACATCTCTCCCATATCATACTGTCACACACAGGAGTACGTCTCTCCCATATCATACCGTCATGCGCAGGAATACATCTCTCCCATACTGTCACACACAGGAATACATCTCTCCCATATCATACTATCATATACAGGAATACGTCTATCCCTTATCATACTATCATATACAGGAATAAGTCTCTCCCATATCATACTATCATATACAGGAATACGTCTCTCCCATATCATACTGTCACACACAGGAATACGTCTCTCCCATATCATACCGTCATGCGCAGGAATACATCTCTCCCATACTGTCATACACAGGAATACGTCTCTCCCATATTATACTGTCGCACACAGGAATACGTCTCTCCCATATTAAACTGTCAAATGCAGGAATTTGTCTCTTCAATATCATACTATCATATACAGGAATGTGTCTCTCCTATATTATACTGTAAAATGCAGGAATACGCCTCCCCCGATTCATACTGTCATGTGTAAGAATACATCTCTCCCACATCATACTGTCAAACACAGGAATTTGTCTCCCCAATATCATACTGTCAAACACAGGAATTTGTCTCCCCAATATCATACTGTCAAACACAGGAATTTGTCTCCCCAATATCATACTGTCATACACAGGAATACATTTCTCCCATATCATACCATCAAATGCAGGAATAAGTTTCTCCCTTATCATACTGCCCTACTCAGGGATACGTCTCCCCCATATCATACTGACATACACAGGGAATACATCTGACCCTTGTCAAGTTGGTCCCATTCCATTGGAGACCAGAGTCTAAAAAACAGGACATTTATCTTTTTATCACATAACTGCGGTACTTTTCCCATCGCCCAACAGATGACATATTTTTGATATTACTTTAGGGTTTTGAGGAAATTTCATTGGCTGAGAGCGTGGGGAAAAATGTATTACTTTATTACGTCACGCTGTTAATATTTAGCCAAACTGAATATCAGGTTTAACGTTGGTTAAATCTGTATAGCTCAACGCTGTCACTCGCTGGGTACCACTCAGATAACTAAGTTTTCTGGCTCGCTATCTTGTACGTAGTATGCTTTCATAACCACTATGTAACATTAATTTGCTCATTAGCTATCTTATGTTAGCTAGCTACGCAGCTGACTGAATTTACAAACTGCTGCTAATTCAGCCACAAATGTCCGACTCACTAAAGCTTGCAAAAAATGCAAAATTTACTAAACTCATTTCATAACTTTCATATGACACGGCCACTGATGTAGGATCCTCTATACAATGCAGTAAAACAGCACACTTTATGGGGGAGGCAATGTTTCCTTCACCAGTTCGGAAAGCAGAGACATGAACTTACCATCAACCATCCAGCTGCACCCACTGAATGTCCCGGATAGCAAGCACCTCTTCTCTGGATCTGCCCGGCTCTGTGCCGACTCCAGCTGATCTGGCTCAGAGCCGGGACAGATCCGGGGCAGAGGAGCTTGCTACCTAGAGTGTGACCCCCACAGTCAGTGACTCACTGTGACAACGGCTTAATTTTATTATTTTGATGATAAACATACAATTATCAGTATATACTTTGTAAATGCATGTTGGCACAGGAGTCAAACCATTTACAACAGAAAATAGCTTAAAATCCTGTAAATATACTGGCATTGGCTTCACGCTAAAATGACGACCTGTATGATTAGTTGATAAATCACCACAGATTTGAAGGATAGTGTTTGATTTCACAAACACCTCTGATTCAACCATATGCATGCTGATTTCACAAATGTTCAATAAGCATTCTATTATTTTTGATAATACAGATAGAAAGTCAAAAATTCAAACATATCAAATTAAAGGCAACACAAATATTACTGAGGACTAGAGTAAGCAACGTGACAACAGCACTGTATCATAAAATGGTGGCATCACATTTTCAGTGGAAATAAACTCATAATGTTGAACACTAAAAGTACAGTCCTGATAAATGGATGGCTGACCAATTCATGACACACCTGCCACACTAGTATAAGACATGAGTGGTTCCTATTATTCAACAAAGAAAAGCAACCATAACTCATCACAAATCAATATACGCAAAAGAAAACAATACAAAATATAAATGTTATCGGATACAAATAATCAGACATCATCTTGACAAATACACTGCTGTACTGTATATGACCGCCGGTGGCATTTCTCAGTGCTTATTCTACAGCCAAGAAAAATAACCATTTGTCTGTTTGCTGCCTTCCTGCACTGTTTTATTTTAATCAGACAGGCTGTCTCGCCTATGTACCCAGTCGGCTGTGACAGAACCAGCCCCAGGTACGAGAAAGGGTTAATGCCAGACAGCCAGCAGCCGAGACCCACACAAAGTTTACATCTTGCGCGCGGTCAATTCTCAATGACTCCGTTTCCCACATCGAAATAAACTATTTTATGTCTCCAAATATGCAGATCATTTTGCTTAATGAAAGATGCTTGACGTCTCAGATCCAATTAATATGCAAATGCAAGCGAGGATTTATTTGTGACATTCTGTATGGGTGATGGAAACAAAAGCGGCTCTTAACAGTAACACTAATTGCTGTGACTGATTGTCACATATCATCATTCACTCTGGATCTCCTAAATACCAAATTTCAGATAAAATTCTCCCTCGCACTTAGTGTGGATTTATTTACAAGGGGCCAGTATATATCAAAGAGCCTGGAAAAGCACTAATGACAACACTCTCAGGGACAAACACTGCCTCTCCTGCCACTGAAACCAGAACACCTTCAGCTCAGAGAAACAAACCGAACAACAGCACACACGCCAGTGGGAAGTGGCACCAATATCCCCGAAAAACTCCGTCAAATCATTGTATTAGCGGATTTTTACAGTCGTGTTTTTCTGTTTCTTGCTCTCAGTGTAATAAAACAGTCCATTTGAGCGCAGCTGCTGCGATTGTTTTGTACAACTAATGCAGCAAATTGAACAGCTGAAATGCTGCTATGTGCATAATATACTGTATGCACTTATTAGCCCTGATCACGTGAGGCAGGCTAAATTGTGTCTGCAAACTGCTTTGACTGATTTTAAAAATGCAAAAGATATTGCACTTTCTTGAATGGCATACATAAATAAATAGTGCTGCATTTTTGGACACAATGCCAAATAAATCAGTCAATTATCAGAGCATCCTTTGAAATGAACCTTTTAGTGATACCAGTAAAACCTGACTCCTTCCCCATTCCAATAGATTTTACAGTTGCTGCAAACCTTTTCTGTAGCTTAACTCATTACTAAGCCTTAATGGTCAACAAACTAATGCAATTCACCTTCTCCCTGGAAAAAGCTTCAATCAATGATGTATTTATTACAGTAAAAATAAAATCACTAATGTAGCTCCTCTATTAAACCCTTTAATGGACAGAGCAGAACACTCTAGAGTTTGCATCATCCTTGAGCTTTAAAGCCGTAGGCTCAGTGTCTTGTATGTCATGCATTTCAAGTTGACATAATGCTGACCGTGATTGACTTGCGCTGCATCCTTCTTGGCCCAGGGACACAGTTGCAAAAGACACCATCAGTCATTCACCACTTTACTATGAGCAGGGCTCCCCTCCCAAACCCTTCACCCAGTCAAAGCTGAGAAACACGCTACAGAACGACCCGACTCAGAGCTTACAGAACAGAGAAACGCACTACAGAACAGCCCAAGTCAGAGCTTACAGAACAAAGAAACACACTACAGAACAGCCCAATTCAGAGCTTACAGAACAGAGAAACGCACTACAGAACAACCCAAGTCAGAGCTTACAGAACAAAGAAACACACTACTGAACAGCCCAATTCAGAGCTTACAGAACAGAGAAACAAACTACAGAACAGCCCAATTCAGAGAATACAGAACAGAGAAACACACCATAGAACAGTCTGGCTTAGAGTTTACAGAACAGAGAAACACGATGTACAACGGGCCCAGCTTATAACTTACAGAACCAAGAAACACCCTACAGAACAGCCCAACTCAGAGCTTACTGAACAGAGAAACACTTCAGAACAGCCCGATTCAGAGCTTACAGAACAAAGAAACACTACAGAACAGCCCGATTCAGAGCTTACAGAACAAAGAAACACACTTCAACGCGGCTCTGCTCAGAGCTTACAGAACAGAGAAACACGCTATAGAACGGCCCAGCTTAGAGCTTACAGAACATGCTGTAGAATGGGCCCAGCTTGAAACTTACAAAACCAAGAAACAAGCCACAGAACAGCCCAGCTTAGAGCTTACAGAACAAACACACCACAGAACGGCCCGGCTTGGAGCTTGCAGAACAGTGGGGTCTGGCCACGATGGCACGGCCGGGTCAGGTCAGGCCAAGCAGTGTACAGGCACAACGCCGTGAGCCAAAAAGCAGCATGTCGTCTGCTTGTGTGCCAAAAAATGACTGATGGAGGTTGAGGTTGATGCACCATAAGAGTACATCCTTTGCCCTGGAAGGAGCACTGATGCTCATCATTGATGCTATGTACGAAGGCTCAATATTAAACATACTGTTAACATAAGTATTTAAAAGAATAAATATGAAACCCCGCCAAAGTTCAGGTCACAAAATATTGAGTTGTGAAGTTTTAATTGAACATCCCTAAATCCACAGGAAATGATTAACATCGAAATCCACGCAAATGTGTTTCATCATCACATGACAGAAACAAGAAACCAGGAGAATGTCATCTACACATAAATGGATCTTACTGAGATAAGTCTGCATTTCCAGTAGATATTTTGACTCAGAGGCAATTCGGACTAAATTTATAGGACAAAGGACACGAAAGAATGAGGCACACATATGACACAGCTGTGCTGCCTTTCTGAGTTGATGTCCATGCATGAGCAGTGCAAGTCTCCCTCAGTGAGAGTTTCGCTCTAGAGATCTGTTTACAGAGCGATTCATCTCTGACATGAATTTAAACGATCAAGGGGAGGACTTTCTACACCAAACGCAGAGCCCAGAATCTGAGAGGAAAAATCGCATGAGAGCAGGTTTTGTATTACATAACATGCCTGTCTTGCTGAGCTGACTTAAAGCATGCCTGTTCCCCTGAGCTTACATAAAAGTTGCCTGTCCCCCTGAGCTTACATACAACATGCCTGTACCCCTTAGCTGGCATACAACATGCCTGTTCCCCAGAACTTACATACAACATGCCTGTCCTCCTGAGCTTACATACAACATGCCTGTCTCCCTCAACTTGCATTCAACATGCCTGTTCCCCAGAGCTTACATAGAACATGCCTGTCCCCCTGAGCTTACACACAATATGCCTGTCCCCCTGAGCTTACATACAACATGCATGTCCCCCTGAGCTTACATACAACATGCATGTCCCCCTGAGCTTACATACAACATGCCTGTCCTCCTGAGCTTACATACAACATGCCTGTCCCCCTGAGCTTACACACAACATGCCTGTCCTCCTGAGCTTATATACAACATGCCTGTCCCCCTGAGCGTACACACAACATGCCTGTCCCCCTGAGCTTACATACAACATGCATGTCCCCCTGAGCTTACATACCGTACAACATGCCTGTCCCCCCGAGCTTACATACAACATGCCTTTCCCCCTGAGCGTACACACAACATGCCTGTCCCCCTGAGCTTACATACAACATGCCTGTCCCCCTGAGCTTACATACAACATGCATGTCCCCCTGAGCTTACATACCGTACAACATGCCTGTCCCCCTGAGCTTACATACAACACGCCTGTCTCCCCAAGCTAGCATACAACATCCCCCACCTCATGCCAAACCAAGTTGTTCCATCAGGGAAAACCTCATCTCCGGCTACCATATTTACAATCAAGGTTAGGTCTTCCAAACACATCTCCTCCACCACCTTGGTCATGAAAGGTGACACTTAGTGTCTCCTGTTACTTACATGCCTATTTCCCAGCATTGCCTGACTTGATCTCAACACAATGAGAAATTTTCAGCGTGGGCTCATAACCATGAGGACCTGAGGTGAGCATCAGAAGACCTGTAAACCAAGAGGAAAATATTTTCAATATCGCTCCAGAGAATGTTTTATCTTTCTGAGCGAAAGTGAAACTTACACCATATTTCACACACAAAATTCTCAAATACACACAGATACTGATCTAAAGCAACATTATCCCTTGATCAGAGGCAGTGCAAGTCCAGCCACTGACATCAGAGAACCTTTATCCCACCACTGGACCATTAAGACAACAATGAGACTCCTGCAGATGAGGGGTAACTAAAACATCTCCAAGCTGCAACTATGGTATCAAACTAGCAGAATCTACAGACCCTTTCTAAGCTGCCATTAGCCCTTTCCCATGTACAATCTCTAATGAGCGATCATATTTACAACTCATATTTACAGATATCACAATCACTGACAGTAAAATCAGTGGAACAGTAGAATCACTGTAAAATGCAAAGTTTAATGCCATCTGAATGGCCTGTAGCGCATCGTGCTTTTCACAGCTTTTTGACCCCACAGAAGCATTTGGGGACATGCACAAATCCATGGGGACATGCAGGTCACAATATATTGCCATCATATATACAAAATATTATTTGAACAATCAAGACAAACAAGTCATTAAGTTACAATTATTGCACCAGGTCATGTAAAAGCCCACTATACACAAACTAGAGCTGCGCTCAGAGAGTGCAAGTACCTCCACCAATGTACTCAGTGTAATAAAAAGTGTTATTTTTGCCAGTATTAGCTAGCAACCCCTGTGTTTATGCAGTCCTGTAGTCTTCACGCAAATATGTTTTTAATTTGTTTTTTTTTTTAACCTTTTGCACGCCTTTTACCTTGACCTTGACCTCCCAAAATCGAATCACCTCTTCCTTGAATAATACTTAATCATTCCACCAAATTTGAGGAAAATCCATCAATAACTTTTTGCGTAATCCTGCTTACAAACTAGCCAACAAACCAACCAACAGACAAATGGTAATGATCACATAACCTTCTCCAGAGGTAATAATATTGTATTACTGTGATGTGACATCATCCAGCTTGTTAAATGATAATATTAATATTTAGAATAATGAAGATCAAGTCATACTTTTCTAGCACATAAATTATTTTAAGGAAAAAACAACTGATTGACAAACGCAGTGAAATTATAGCATTTTTAAGACGATATCTGCATTTTTAAAAAAAATTTACATTCATTTTTTGCTGAGTTTTTATACCCCTACACTTAAATAGTATTGTTAGATTTCCTTTTTTGCACAGAGATGTATGAGAGTCCTCTGGGATAAAACTGGATTTAGCATCTAGGTTGTCCCCTGAAAAGTAAATTAGAAATCAGAATTAATGGGAAACTCCACAGACTGGGCGTAGCATTTTGCAATATATGCCACATTATCTGTCCATTTAGAAATAATGACAAGATAATGAGAAACGTGCAAAAAAAAAAAAAAAACTCCAGACTGCATGCAGATTTATTCTGTGGATCTGTCTGAAGGGCTGAGCGACTGACCGCCATCTACAGAAGTATATGGCCAGAACTCAACTAGCGTCTGCTAAATACCTCCGATAGACCAGTTTCTGCGCATCTCCAGTATGTGATTGCAATGGTCCTGATGAGTGATTGTACTGATGTGCGAATGGGCAGGGATGGTCTCTAACCCAGTGAGGGAATGTGAAGAGAAATCTAACGTTACCATTTCCCCATTTCCAATACAGAATGCTGCAAAGAAAAGTTTGTGCAATTAACTGTAATACCAATTTAAGACCTAAAAAGAGTAAGTGTTTGAATATGTAGGTGTATACATGAGTGTGATAGCATGTGAGTGTGCGCGTGCACAAACACATTATGTGAATGGCTATGTAATGAATGCGTTTGTGTGAAAGTGTGCATATGCATGCATGTAAAGTGTGTATGCATATGTGCATAGATATGTGTACCTGCGACATGTAAGAGAGAAAGAGAGAGAGAGAGAGAGTGTGTGTGTGTGTGTGTGTGTGTGCGCGAGCGTGTGCATGTGTATTTATGTTGTTTATGTGCCAGCCTACAGATCCACAGGCCCCTGTGTTAGATGATGCAATTGTTCAGCAGTGGCCCTCACCATGGCCCTGGATGATTCGCTGTTTAACAGTCACCGGCTGCTGCAGATTGTAAACAGATCTCCCATGAATTATGGGTTTAGCGGTTTTGTGCGTCTCCAAACAAGGTGCTACTGATAATGCCACTCTTTTTCTGACAAGGACTGACAAAAATCAGCCACTTTCCTGCGAAGACGTGATTCAAGAGCTGCCTGTCAACATGACAGACAGCTTTAATCCCCCACTGGGGCAAACAGGCAGAGAAAACAAACCATGCCCTGATAAAAAAAAAAAATATTGTTTGTTTCTAAATCCCATTTAAAGTATAACTTCCTTACTTCAACTGCTCAGTTCTTGTCGACGATTCACCAAGGGATCGATTTAGTATTGGTGCTCGTGAAGAGCCACACCGTGATTTCAGCAACTAATTAGGTTCCTTCATTCAGAATACATCCCGGCCCTAACAGTGAATGAGGAAAGCCACTTACAGCCTCCTTAACACCGAGTTCAGTCCAAGCCTAGCGGACAAGGTAACTCTTCGTATCATATTTCCAGTACATTTCTGCGACTGCGTTATTTCTGTTTGAGGAGGACTGACAAAAGACAACATCACAGACATAATGAGGCATAATAGTGCGCCTGGTCTACGAAATTAGAGCCCAATGTGTTTAATACTTTCAGGCTTGAGAGAAGTTTCAAGAGTGAAAGGAAGACAGAGCTAATTGGCCAATTTCATCCAAGACCTGGCAGGTTACATGGAAAGTGTGGAACAGGACAGCTGGGACTTAACATCGTTTCGCATTCAGAATATGAAGTCTGACATGATGCGCAGTCGTAAAAATTTGATGTTATGTTGAAGGTGATTGAACAGTTTGGTTGATAATGTTGCTACATGAAGTTGTCATTAGAAGGTATTTAAAGTAGGTGAAGGCCATGTAGCTTCCATGTCCTCCAACTTGATTATCCAGTGAGTTCACCTTATGAATTTGACATAGCTACACCAAAAAAAGTCACGGTAGTGCAAAGGCGTAATGAAATTAACACTGTTCAGAAACAATGTGACCTTTTGACCCCATTAACCAGGTTAAGGTCATCCACCTTTAATGTTCTGCAAGCTGACTATTCAGAACATACACGCTGCAAATTTTACGCGGCTACAACAAAAATAGTGGATGTAATCAAGGAAGCAGTGTTTACGAAGAATGTCAACTTTTGACCCCTCAAAGTAGGTCAAGGTTACCCATCTTGGAAGTTGTCCAAGCTAAATGTCCCAAGAACAGTCCCTGTAAATTTCCTGACCCTGACATTAATAGGACAGGAGTTATTGTGTACGCAGAAGAATGGATAGACAGACAAACAGACAAACGCAAGGTCATCAAGGCCATGTAGCTTCCATATCCTCGAGCTTGATTATCTAGTGAGTAAACCTTATGAATTTGACAAAGCTACACGAAAAAATGTCATGATAGTGCAAAGGCGTAATGAAAGTAACACTGTTCAGAAACAATGTGACCTTTTGACCCCATTAACCAGTTGAAGGTCATCCACCTTTAGGGCTTTAATTTATTGGCGCAGCGCAGGGTGGCGTAGCCTACGCAGTGGTAATTTCGTCCGGGGCAGCCTGCGCAGTGGTAATTTTGTGCGGTGCAATACCATGCGCAGCCACTTTGGCAATTTGGTAGACGCACGTGCGCCGAGATGGGTGTGGCGGCGTAGTAGGGGGAGGTATCACATATTCATCAAGACGCAGTCACAATTTTGTAGAAAAAGTATCCGCTGAAGTTGCGCAGAAAGCTCGCCAGCTCCAAACTGGTTTACTTTCTGTGCAGTGGTAATTTGGCTGACCGGCGCACAGTGCACACACGTCACCGAAACCTCACAGGCAGGTTTTCAGAATGTCAGACACTTTTCAATGCAATAAATAATTACAGCAAGCACTTTTTAATGTAACTATCTGAATGATATACATAATAGGTAATAAATTATAGTATCTATATCGATTGTCCTGATATCAGATTAAAGGCGGTTGGAATGCGTAATGGAAACCCAACATGACTTAATCAACGCAGCTGAATCTGTGATGCAAACTAACAACTTCACATCTTTCTCAGCCAACCACATATATAATACTTGCTTTCTATGCTCAGTAAAGCCGCTTACACACTGGACACAAAACAAATTTTTTGCATGACTGATTACAGTCAAAGTCAATGCAAAGACGCAAATACAGGCGTCTGTTTATTCTTCTTTTTTTGTCCGTTGAAGATAGACAACAGTCTTTATTAGGTCTCTCTTTTGAAAATTAGTCAGATGGATCAAACAGATTCACGCTTTATTTTCACACCAGAGATAAAATAGTGCTTATAGTCATTGACCAAATCAATTCCATGACCATTGACCATTGTGAATTAAATATCGCATGCATAATCATGACTGTCCGACGCGATGTCCAGCAGGTAGCAAAAGGTAAAAGTATTGATATGAGAACAGATCTATAACAAAATAAAGAATAAAAATATATCACCAACAAACAGAACATCCAAAAAAGATGGCCCGCAAATAAATAAATCGCAGTGTTCATTGGATCTTCTGTTTGTTGTTAAAATGTTACTTTTTCATTCTGTATTTCGTTATCAATCTGTCCTCTTCTTTTTATCAATCTGTCCTCTAATCGTCCTCTTTTTTTGGCTGTCAGACACGGAATATTTTGCATTTAATGTTCAACAGGCACTGTACATTGTCCCACGCCAATGTCGACTCTCTTTATTGAGCAGAGCTCAAACAGAAACATTGATTGAAATTCTCGGTACTCATCTTGAAGAACTGAGCCCTCTTAACAAAACATTCAAGTTTAATATCTAAAAGATTCAGTAGATTTAAAGAAATGCAAAACAATAATAGATTGTCGGACACGGAGCTATATTGAAACCATCCAACTGTTGGACATGGAAATATACTGAAATAAAACCCTGTCCGACTTTCAGACACTGCATTCAACTCAGCAACGCAATCTGTCGCGCGAAAAATTCGTTTCGCGTCCAGTGTGCAAGCGGCTCAATACTACTATTATTGTCGCTTAGTTTTTATCGTTTTTTGTGGGGGAAAGGAATACAGCCTGAGTATTATGATCTCGAGTTAAGATCAAATATTGTAAATGTGTAACGTATCTTGCATTGTTGTCCATGCATTTTAATCCCAAAATTTTAAGCAGCAACAGGGTGTAATAATAGGAACACTCTATCCATTGTTTCTCTTCCCAATGATGCAGGCAGAAGAAATAAATGAGCAACCGTCGTATTTCATTCCAACTTCTTAAGTTTGAATGATCTGACCTAGTTTCGTTTTGAAATTCCATTTAAGTTCGCTAGAGGTAATAATTAGAGAATGCCTCATATTTGTAATGCTTAATACAGACATAAGCCGTGCAGAAAACAAGCCAGAAGCAGCAGAGTAAAATGCAACATTAACGCATTATGCAGATAAAGGACGGAGGCTTCTTTGTTTCAACACTTTAAAGGTGAAGACAGGAGCTCATTTTATTGCTGAAGAGTTGACTCAGCTGTGTTAAACCCCCTTAAGCCTTTTCTCCTCCCTCTTTGCCACTTGCGCCAGCAGGAGGGACAGAGGAGTACTTGCGCCAGGCTACGCCGGGCACGAAATTGCAATATACGCCTTCACACACCCCGTTGGCGCAGCGCTCCTCCTATTCACCGCACCTGTGCCTGGTCTCTGAATTTAGAGCCCCTAATGTTCTGCAAGCTGATTATCCAGAACATACATACTGTCAATTTTAAGCGGCTACAACACAAATATTGGATGTAATCAAGGAAACAGTGTTTACAAAGAATGTGACCTTTTGACCTCTTAAAGTAGGTCAAGGTAACCCATCTTCGAACTTGTCCAAGCTAAATGTCCCAAGAACAGTCCCTGTGAATTTCATGACCCTGACATTAATAGGAAAGGAGTTATTGTGTACACAGACAGACAGACAGACAGACAGATGGGCAGACAGACGGATGCAAGGTCTTCGCAATACCCGATGGCCATATTTTGGCCCGGGTAAGAAGCAGATTATTTGAATCACGTCTAATGGAGCAAGTAGAGATCTAAAACATGCAGGAGAAGCGGTACTCCAGTGCATATTTGGGAAAAACTGCATCAGGCAATAAAACAAAAAAGAAATTTTTTCTCAAATTTCCATGAAAAAAAAAAATCTATTTTACATTAATTATATTGCATGTGCATCTCAGTTCAAAACTATTTTGATATACTAATAAAACTGAAATAAGTAGTCTTGTAATGATCCCTCATTAAAGTCGGAGCCCAAACTTTCTTAATTAGTGGACTCCGTGTTTATGTGGTATTTATGTGTAATTACTGAAGCTTGCACTCTCTCACGGCCCTGACAATGAAATCAAAACTCTCCCAAAACAGTATCCGAGGAAAACAATAATAAAAAAGAAGCCGAAACATATTTCTTCAGCCATTAGAGCTGCATAACACCATTAATTCAAGTGTGTTCAGAGTTTTTTTTTTCCATTTTCTTTGCATTTGTTTTATCCCTCCCCTAATTGGCAGACAATCACTCAGATAAAAGCCATCTCCGATTGCGTCAACGTTAACCAGAATACTGAAACACAGAAACTAAAACTGAACAAAAATATTCATACTGTGGTACAGATGAAATGCACAAGCAACTGTACACTTTATTTATCAGCGGAACACAGAATATGGCGGTTCTCTCTT
The DNA here is from genome assembly GCA_029721435.1 of Gymnothorax reevesii. Taxonomy (NCBI): domain Eukaryota; kingdom Metazoa; phylum Chordata; class Actinopteri; order Anguilliformes; family Muraenidae; genus Gymnothorax; species Gymnothorax reevesii. The sequence goes on from CM056585.1 coordinate 41,174,456, forward strand.
GTGTAGAGGAAGTAACTCAGGATCTTCTTGGCCTATGTTAAACCAATAATTGCATCAAATGTGCAGCTGTGCAAAGGTTTCAATTAAAAAAAAAAACACCTTGTGCAACCTTGGGTGACAAAGCTTCAGTATTTTCGGTTCGCATTCCACAAATAGCGCACTATTTGTCTTTCACTTTAGTCAAACATAGAAGGAAATACTGTTTAACTATGTCTTTGAAATCAGAAAGGTAGCAAATGAGGTTACGATACGTGTTATTCAAGTGGATGCGTCAGGGAATTGAAATAAAACAGATACCATGAGGCCAGTGTTCACTGGAAAAAATAAATAAATAAAAATACTGGGTATGACAGGTGGACTGACATGCTGAACACAGGGACATAACAACAGTCTACAAGGGAGCACATGTGTGACCTCCAAAGAAGTGAAAGGCCTCTGTTAACGATTTCACTACAGACAGCATGGACTATTTAATATTTCCAGTGTTAAGAAGTATGAGAATTATATTGATATGAATGATTTAAAGGCTTATGTGGTATTTAATAGGGCTGCCAAACTTGAAACAATATGAACTCATGTACTTGTACACCAGAATATTAGGACCACACATTAAACAAAAACACAAGGTAATAAAAAGCGAATAATGTTTCTGTAAAACTCATTAAAAAGGAAACAGGATGATGATAAAGCCTCAGATGCAAGCCTGTCAGTCGCGGCATGTCTGGACTTGCGGGGCGGGTAACTATTGCGCGGCGTGTTGGGGCGCGTCCTGCTACGCGACTCTTGCCCTGGCCAGCCCGGGCTGCTGCAGCCACATAAACGCATGCAAAGGAGACACGGATGCGCAAACGAAAGGGGCCAAGAGTGATTGGCTAAACCCACGTGATCACAGCAGACTTTAGTCATGAGTAAAAGTCACGGACGCCAATGGTCCCAAAGGTCTGCTGAACCAAAACAACAAGGATGTTTTATACTCACAGTTTCCAAACTTGACAGACTTTAGTCCAGTGAGAACTCTGGCCCGTAGCGCAACACAGAGTCAAATACATGAATTTGCACTACACCTCTGTAGGCTTGACTTCATCTGTAATTCTTGAAACACAATTTTTATACAGAAATATGATTTAAAAAAAAAGAAAGACAAAAAGCCAAAAAGGAGCCCCCTGCAAAGAGCTCCAAAAACTTTTCAAGCCAGATCTAGCAGGATAGCTGGAGGAGTGGGTCTCCTTGGTATAATATTAATGGTGAGCTGTAACCCCTCTTTCACCCTGTAATTACCGTTACCACCAGTTCTGTGTGTTTCTAACACGCCGCCCGAGGTTCGCGCTCAACAAAGCCGGAACCTTTCCCTCCTGTTGGCTCTCGCTCTTTGATAGATGTTCATTTTCTTGCAGTGAAGTGAAAACGCTGTTTGATTTGAAGGGAGATGTGGGGGGCTGGGGGGTGGTCGGCACCAGCGCACAGAAAGCCCTTGCCGGTGTCCTGGCTACTCGGCAAGCCAGTTCTCCAAGGCCTGCCGCTTGATTAAATGCATAATCCACTACTCCCCATCCCTAGTGATTTAGTGTGCCTTTAAATCACCTTGCGCACACATAAAAACCTCAAATAAAAATCACCAAGAAAAACCATTGCACTCTAACTGTTCTATTAAAATGATACCCGACCTAGCCTTTCTTCTCCGCAATACCGTTTATTCCACATGAATGCATATCTTCATTTTTTCCAGGTATGCATATAAAATATTTAAAGTTTAAAATGTCACCGTTGAAACATCAAATGCAGGAGTCTCTCATTAATCAGCAAGGATGGAAGTCAGGCTGCCTTTTAAGGTTATAACCCTTTGAAAGAGCAAAAATTACATTTTTGACCTTGAAGATGAGACAAACTCATAAACGTAAAAATAATTCGCAGTTTAAAAGGAAAGAGTTATCAGTTCCCTCAAACTGCAGTGCAGTGAGTTATGGGGGCACCAAACACCTCACATTTTCATATTAACAACAGGACTGTTCAGAATAATTTGAAGTCACATCAAGGAATGAAAAAGGGACAAAACTGTTGGAAAACATCACAGGAGGTATTTGGAATAACTTTCAAATGCACAGGGCCAAGCTATCTGTGCTCAGTGAAATGCTGACTTTTCTCATGCAGTTATAAAATGGTTCATGACATTTTCATTACTCAAGGAAATTAAATTCACTAATTTTCTTACATGCCTAGCACGGCTGCTATTTTAAGGGCTACAAAGGAACAATTGCTTCAACACCTACACGCAGAAAACTTACTGCATTTGAAAAGGATCTAAAATACTGAAAAGCACAAAAAGTAATTACTAAATTAATAACTTAAGTCCCCCATTTTAATCTTCAGCTAAACCAGCTATTGGGTTTTTCATTATTTTCTCAGCAGAGCCTGAGCTCCTGGATATTTTTACATTGGGACAAAATGTTTGCTTGCTCTTATTTCAATGACACATATAAACATTTAGAATTTCCATTTATGAACACGGAGAATAGTTCAAGGACAGCTGGAGGAAAAATGTTGAGAGCACAAAAATATGCTGTGTCATGCCATACCCTAAATTGTTAAATAACCTCCAACCAGAATGACCAGAGGATACACCGCAAGAATGAGAAGACTCATAAAAGTATTGCTGAGAGAAACAGCCTTCCATCAATCCATGCATGCATCCATCAATCCATTCACGCATCCAGAATTCATTCTTCCATCAATCCATAAATGCATTTTTGTTTTAACTTATTAAGCTTTATGGATACAACAATGAATTAAACATAACATAAAGTATACATCTATCATCAATCTATTCATACATCCATCAATCCATGAATCCATACATGCATCCATTAACCCATTCATTCATACTAGACATCCATTCATCCATCAATCCATAAATCCTTACATGCATCATCCATCCATCCATTAATCAATGCATCATCCATCCATCAATCCTCTCATCCATCCATTCATCCATTGATTCATTCATCCTCAATCCATCAATCAATCAATCCATCCATTCATACATTCAGTAGCAACCAAACCCGCTTGTTCTTGGTCTGGGTCAGTCTACATTGCTCAAAAAGAAGAAATAAACCCCAAAATACACCACAGAAAGGATTCCAGTCTATTGCATGTCACAAAGCAGAAGGAATTTACCCCAATATATACTGTTCCACAAAATTGATTCCAGCCTATCACAAAGCACATACAGCAGAAACAATAAACTCCAGAATATACTCCTGAAAGGATTCCAGTCTATCACAGGGCATACAGCAGTGGGCAGACACATGCAGGGTAAATGTGTACTGTGTGCGGTATGTATAGCATGTGCTGCATGTATTCTGTACTGTATGTGTTGCCTGTGCATGTACTATACATGTTGTATGTACAAACTATACGCACTGTGTACTGTATGCACTACATATATTGTAAGCACTGTATGTGCTGGGCTTGACAAGTACATTGGCCGGATGGCCGCCGACCTGTGGAAGTGCCGATTAGGCCGGTGCACTTCGTCCTGTGCTTGCCTGATCAGGTCATCGCCTCAGTGCATGCCATGAGACTGCCCATAAACGCCTGTCAGTCTCTTCATGGGCACTTGTATTCATTTAATACAAGCATTAGGCCATTTCAACTACCGCGGTAGACCATGAAGATGATGACAATGTCGCAATCGCAATATTCTCTCAGATAGACAACCAGTGCCAGCTGTGAGGAAGCGTACTCATATTCGGATCAGTCTATCCGACCCATCATCATAGCCCTAACTGGCAAATCTCCGACCTCAGTAAAAAATTCAGAGAGAGAGAAAAAAAATTCAACTCCTTCATCATTCAGGTTTTGTTCTGGTTTAGTGTAATCCGCGCGAACATGCAATGTTACATTTCACAAAAAATCTATTTCTGTTTGCATGATATTATATTCTTTTCCTCTTATCCATGCATATTTTGTTTTGGGAAGTTTTCTTTAGCTCAGTAGAATTTTTATATTAATGCTGTTTGATCTTTGACATTTTGGCGAGGTAACTTCCTCCAAATTTGCGATATTCTCCTTAGTATTGAGCTCTGCTGTGGAGAGGTAAGATGAAATAAGTACTCTTCAGAGGTTTTGTAAAACGCAGTAAAATGCTAAATGGAGTCGAAGATACTTCTTTGCAGAGGTCAAAGATTTTGTTCATTATTGCATCAATGATTACTTTGGAGTTTATGCATTTTTATTTTATCATGTACGGCACTTTTGTGAAGCATGTTCTCATCAGACTGAGGTTTTCAACTAGCGCTAAACTATTTTGCTGTTTTGAAATTAGGCCGATGTCTAATTAGCCAGCTACTCTTGCTGTTTAAAGACACGAATAGCGCGTTACTTTATCGGGAAAATTTCCCCCAAAATCTTGGTCTTGTTCCCAAAATAGCCTGCGAACTTGCCTATTTGTGTTTCAGTTTAAAAATTACAAACACCATGCAGGCTCTATTTAGCTTGCATCAAGGATTTACATAATCTCACCATTTTTATAAACTACTCCTGTATCTCAACTCACTCCTGTGGTAGTATTGAATTGATTTTACCAATCCTCCCCATAAACCATAATGGTAAAATTCTGCATATAAACCCTCATGAAGCTAAGCTTATCTCTATCATGGGTTTTTCACTAACAACAATTCATAGTATTTTATGACATGCTTAATCTACACACGTTTTAAAAAACATGAATTAAATTAATAATTTTCTGATTTTATTACCAATTTTTCTTTCATACTGAATTACAAATGTTTCAAGGTGATTGCTGGGTAATGTGTTGTCCAATGTGAAGTCTGTATTTGATTTGATCATGTGACTAGAGTAACAGCTGACAGTTCAAGCGCAAAATGTGAAGATCAGACTTACAAGCAAATTTTCAAACTTCCATTCAAACAGAAAGCAGTAGTCTATAAAGAAAAGAAAATAAAGAACAGGAAGAGAGGGAAGCAAAGCTGCCAAAACTAAGTTCATTCGGCTTTCTTACTAGCAGTTGCCGCACCACGGACGACCCTCCCTCAAGCAACAATGCAGCCAGCTGGTAGCAGATCAAGCTAAGATAGCATTTGACCTAAATAATGATAACTTTCATGGCTAATGGATAAATTTCAAGACAAGTAAAAGAATTTGCTCTGAGCAATGCTTGCCAAATGCCATCTAAATAGGTAAGTAGGCCTATAATTGACTTTTGTTTTAGTCCAGAGTCGATTTTTTTATAGGATATATGACAGAAATAAGGCTGTCTGTGCAGTAAATTGGTCATTTATAGGGTTTATGCCAACGGTGTTCAGCTAGGCCATTTGGGGGACATGGTGGCATTGTTTCAAATATATTTAAGTATTGTCAAATATTGCAGCTTTCGTCCATCTCGTCGTGGGCTTTTTCAAGTCACTATCATATCCTGCCATTATGTAAAATAATGCACTAGTGAGGTAGCTGTACAAAAATGCAAGTTTTCAGATGTTAAAGTGACCCAATTATTGCATTAGAGGAGAAAGTTGTGCATGCCCTAGCAACCTGATGTGTCGTCGGCTGTTGCTATTAAATGCTATTACCGCGTACAGCAGCACTAGAAAATAAACTCTACATTTTCATGACTGGATGTAGTCAACACACCTGAATGCTTCTCTGGGTACCCAAACATCAAGGTGAGTCGAAAAAGTACTGATTTCATTTGATATTGGTTGAATATGGAATTCCTTCCCAGCTAATGAACAATTTTGTTCTTGTTTTCTTCCCATAAATTTGACATTCGCTTGTGCCTCTATGAAATATTACCTGCGGTATGAACTGCTAACAATGGTATTCGTACAATATTTTTTACAGTAACCCTGTCAATGACTGCGCTGCTACACACTTGTATTTATGCATGCGACCTGTTTTAGTAGTGGTGCCCACCGGAAAATGGGGCTCCTTCAAAAGCCAATGTGTAATTTGAACCCTGATAGTAATTGTTACCCCTTTCCTACCACAAACTACTACACCACTTCTCAAAACACACTCATTCTGATTGTTACCGTCCCCTCCACTTTTCAAAACAAACTGACGCCCATGTGCATGTGTATGTGTATGTAGTACATGTGTTGTATGTGCTGTGTATTGTATGTGCTAGTTATGCGCGGGTCGGCCCGGAACCCGTGGGTCCCGCGCGTTTACCCACGGGTCGGGTCAATATTTTAATAACATTTAGCGGGTGCGGGCGGGTTGGGCCAAACAGTGGCGACATCTAATTCCTACGAAATTGCGAATTAAAAGTATAATAGGCTATCGGCCACTTAAGGGCTCTAGACATACGACCTAGATAATATGCTCTTGTCAAACGATGTAACGCTACCTTCAGCGGGATAGAATGCCAGTTGTACCGCTCCCTCTTCCTACTCTCGATGTACACGCACTGGTGCGCAGCTTAATCCTCCACGATTAGACTAAGGATCTAAAGGTTGAATGATAGCTCATCTTATAAATCGTTCTGCAGTCAGCACCGAAAAATTATATATGTAGTAGTAGTAATTTTATTGACCTGTGGGTCAAAACAACACATGCACAAAACATTTTTTCGCCACTTTACAGTGAAAGGCATATCGCGATTCTTATTCAAAAATAAAATCAACTAGTTGAGGTGCTTCCATTTATCAGCTACGTGTTCTATAACAGCAGAGCGTGTGCTGCCATCGGCAGTAAAGACACTTCTTAGATATACATTTCTAAAACACCATCATATACACATAGGCTATCACCCAAACGAATATGTAACTTATTACTGGAGCATGTATGGTCATAAACTTAGTCTTGCTCTCATTAATTACCATACCATGAGACAAAGAATAGTCTTGTAAAATTCCATGGTGGCCAAAGCAGTCCTCTGCGTCCCAGCAACTAGTGCAACAAGCGAGCGGTTCGGCTGGCCGTGTCCAGGAAGCGCGCCGTAATCGCTTAAACCCTGGCACTGTTGACGCGATTTCGTTTTTGCATAGTTTGGGAAAAAATACGCCTAGGCCTACATTATAAGATGTGTAGAAAAAATAGCCTAAAAACCCTCCCAAAACAATCTTGAGATAAATATATGAGGGGAAAAAAATTCCTCGTAGACAGGATATCGCAACACTGTATGGGAGAGTACGATAGCGCCAGTGCGCCACTGTCATGTTGATTTTGTTCCAATAAAACAGCCTGTTTGCAATATTTTGCCTGATGGCATTTCGTTTGGTTGCAAAAATCAGAAATCATGGTAAGGTTGAATTAATAGACAGGGCCAAAATTTTGTATTAATAATTCCAGCCAAAAGCCAATGGTATGTTGTGCTCCATTCAAATCCATAGCGTAACAGAGGAATCGTTTTTTTCCATTGCAAATCATGTCACACAGACCCACTGTATTCTTTTTCTCTCGCCTCCTTTTTGTGTTTGGTCGGGTTGGGTTCGGGTTGAAAATCAATGCGAGTTTTAGCGGGGCGGGCGGGGCGGGTTAGCTGTCACATCGGTTCGGGTTGGTGCCGGTGTTAAAAAAACCTCGACCCACGCATCACTAGTATGTACTGTATGTTCTGTATGTACGGTGCTGTACCTGCTGTGTGATTTATGCAACGCATGCACTGTACAGTCCATTTCACTCTGTGGTGTTATCTTTTTTTATTTCAAGATACAAACTTTTTTTTAAATACCACATATTTCAAGCACTCCAAAAATAATTTCAACAACAATTTCAATCACAGAAACCCACTCTTGACCACAAATCAGTGGCATCATGTCCTTTGAATTTAACATCACTGCCTATTGCCCAGGACACGACTGCAACCTTGTTTGCACTGGAAAAGGTGTCACTCGCATGACAACATCATCCAGAAAAACACAGCCACAGCCCTGGGGATTCTACAACATCTTCCATTTAAAGTAGAGAAATTACTCACCCTGCAGGAAGCCAGCATCCAGAAACACAAGCCTCATATGCGCACACACTCCGCTTACTGTGTAAATGAAACACGTTTATGATGGGACAGAAGTCAAGTTCCTAACTGGTTACGGATATACAAACTTATGTCAGCACTGTAACAGTATTTCCATATTCCACAACATTACACAGGACATTTTATATGAATACAAACATCAAAAGACTTTACAAGGCACACCTGCTCATTAAAGTATGTAACCTGTTCCTCCAATTAAGTACACAAAGATACAGACATTTATTTGCAGTTCAACTGAACATTACAATGGGCAAGATGACTGATCTGCGTTAGTTTCACAATGGAAAGATTGTGGGTGCCAGATGTGTTGGTTCCAGCAATGCAAAAACAGATGCCCACTGGGATTTTCACACAATATAGTCCCCTGGGTTTTCAGAGAAGAGTGTGATAAACAAAAAAATAAAAAAATAAAAGCAGGCAATGAGCAGTAGTTCTGTGGGCAAACACGTCACATTCTTCAGAGAAGTGTTAGGAGAATAAGGAGACTTCTGCTAGCAGAAAGGCTCAGCATTGGCTCCTGCACATTATGCACTCATAACCTTCAAATTCAATTCAGCACTTTGTCAAGACAAGAGATGATCAGCCACTTGGACTTTATGATTGGCCCTCACCCTCAATACAGGCCCAACAGATGTTAAGCTGGGTTCAGATTTAGACGCTGTGGTGGAAATGCATCCTAATTACATCTACCTTGTTCTCCAATAGGAAGCCTTGAATAAAATGTATGGTTGCATTTCCTTAATTGCAGTGTACCTATAGAAATAACAAAAACAAGGACTTAAAGCAGCTTTTGCCCCCTTCTAACTTAAAACAATTTAAAGCTCACTTGAGATTGGGACAGAGAAACCATGTCCCAAAAGAAACCAAATTGTTGTCCAAATAAATATAATATTTTTGAGGGTGAGTTTAAATTCTGGTCTCAATGTTTGTTCTCGGCCGGCTACAAACTCAAACTACGATAAAGATTTAGGGATCTTACCCCATGCAAACGCACTTTTAAAGCTCATCTGTGTTTCATTAGATTTGTTTATTCTTCCCTAAAGCCCTCATGCGTCTCACTGAATTGCTTCCCAAGCCTGTCACAGATGCAGGAACATACACAGATACTTAAGCAGGGATCTCAAAAAGTTGGGGATAAAATAAGATAGAAGATATAAGATAAGAGGTGGGGATAAGCATCATCATCACGGCCGCCACTTCAACCTGTTCAGCATCATCTCACCTCCAAATCACCCTCACCACCACAGGACCGGGCCTCGTTGATCCAAAGCCAGCCACAAACTGTCTCCAATGGCATGCAATTTGAAAAAATGAAATTTATAGACTCTATGGCTATAAATGTGAGTTTGAATCAGGCCTGGGGCCTTTCTGTGTGGAGTTTGCATGTTCCCCTTGTATTTGCGCGGGTCTCTCTCCTAAGACATCCATGCCAGGCTAACTGGAGACTAAATTGCCCATGGGTGTGAGTGAGTGAGTGAATGAGTGAATGGTGTGTGCAGTGTACCCTGTGATGGAATGGCAAGCTGTCCAGGGTGTCTGTCTGCCTTTTGCCCACTTTCAGCTGGGATAGACTCCAACTCCCCTGTGACTCTCATGAGGAAGAAGTGGCACAGACAACTGGCGGATGGATTAAAATACAATAGAATAGCGTAGATTGATCTGACATTTCATCGAGAACTGCCACACTAAATCTGAGCAGCAGATTTCAATTCACTGCTCAAATCAAGACGCAGAGACAAGATCAAGAAATCCCAAACATAATTAGGAATTACATAGGGTACAAGAAGGCTGATTTTATAATGTAAATAATTACAGACATAAAGTATTAATACAGCAATAGGCCAGCAACACAACTTTGGGTATTGGCACACCACAGGATGTTCAAAAGAGCGGTTTGTGCATGTGTGCGTGTAGTAGGGGAAGGGTAGATCTGGAGCCCACAACCAGCCCTTCTGTTCTCTCTTTGCTCTCTCCCTTCCTTCTCCCTGCTCTCTCCTGGTGCCCTCACTGCTCTCGCCCTGCTCTCTCCCTACCTTCTCCCTGTTCTCTCCTGGTGCCCTTACAGCTCTCTCCCTGCTCTCTCCCTTCCTTCTCCCTGCTCTCTCCCTGTCTCCTCCCTGTTCTCTCCCTGCTCTCTCCCTACCTTCTCCCTGTTCTCTCCTGGTCCCCTTACAGCTCTCTCCCTGCTCTCTCCCTTCCTTCTCCCTGCTCTCTCCTGGTGCCCTCACTGCTCTCGCCCTGCTCTCTCCCTTCCTTCTCCCTGCTCTCTCCCTGTCTCCTCCCTGTTCGCTCCTTTCCTTCTCCCTGCTCTCTCCTGGTGCTTTCACAGCTCTCTCCCTACCCCCTCCCTGCTCTCTCCTGCTGCCCTCACTGCTCTCTCCTTTTTCCCTGCTCTCTCCCTTCTCTCTGCTCTTCCCCTGCTTGCATATATTGCTGCTTGATTATCTTTAGCAGTATTTTCCATCAGCACAACAACCCATGGCTTCACGAGCACAAAATCCCTACATCTCATCAATTCAGACTCTGCTTGTCTTGGCAGGACCATAACAGCTTCTAAGCTGTCTCGACCTTACTCTAACTCACACATATAATTGCAACTCATTTGCAGCCATATAATGGTTAGAATGTAAAAACTGCTGTAAATAATTTTAAGGTAACTTTGACATTTTGAAATAACATGCATTGCAACTGAACTGCAAAAGGCAGAGAATAGAGAATGGTTGTTTGGGACGGTTATTGTGTTCTTTTGGATTCTAGAACAACTTCACCCATACCAGCGATTAAGGTCCTAAAATAAAAATAAAAAAGTAAAATGGAAAAAAGTCAAGTGGTTTTGCACTAGATATCACAGCAGGTAACAACACAAAAGGCCAAAGCGCCTTACAAAGGTTTTCACTGTACAATGGCCAGCTGCTATCGGCTACATGACCTTTAAATCTTGAATTAAAAAATGCGAGGTATTTATTGGTTAAGTGTAATTATAGAATCGCAGTACTAGAACCCAGCAATTCTGCAGTCACACAGAATTCCCAATGTTCACCATTTTCTTTTAGTTTTCCAGTCACTGCAGAACAGGGAAGGACACGTGGATGTACAGAAGACAGGAATGGAGAGAAGGAGGGAGGGAAAGTACAGAGGACACACACTACACAAACGCGGCCTCTGCCAGAAGCAACATGTCAGACGTCACACGTCATTCCTCCTCTATCTAACCCCGCGAGTCTGATCCGCCAAGCTAATTGCATGTTTCATCTTTCCCCTCCCTTTGCACTTGGCACCAAAACTTCAACATGGTTGACTGTACCATATCTGAACTGACACTGACACGCTAATTGTTATTCCGTAGTGATCAGCAAGCAGAGGCAACAGAAAAAAAGAAGAAGAAAAGTGCATGGTAGGCAGTAGGCAGACCCAAGAATAAAGCTACATCTACTTCCTGGTTTTCTAAATTCTCATTATTTCATAATCTGCGTACGACCTGTTCAACTAAAACTTTGTGACCCTGTCCGCACATGATATTCAACAATATCTGCCACAACATCTGAAAATAAACCCTGGATCTGCAGTGTAATTTAAGATTTATTCAAGCACTTGAGTCTCCTTTTTTTAGCGCTTGGGGAATCAATTAATCAATGCCTCACAGACTGAGGTCAGAAAAAAATATGCCAGTTTAACTTTGCCTCCTTAAAAAGGGCACCTTTCTTGCTTGATCTTCGACAAATTAATCTTGGTAAATCTCAGAATTGGAAAAAAAAAACCAGGAAAAAAATCAATAGGTTTCTCAGAGATGTTTAAGCATGTCACAGTACATTTAACCCAAGATTGACATCATTTGGCAGAAAGCTTAAATTTTTGCTTATCTAATGTGAACATTATACTGTTTAATCGCTGGGGCTGTCCTGTGTTTCAACTCATTATGATACAGTACAATACAAATGGATAGATAAAACTGTGGAGCAAGGAGAACCCACTTGCTGTATATTTAAAACAAACACTTCTGTATGATATGTTTGTAGCAGTGGTGGTGCTTATAGCACAAACACATGATAGACATAACAATTTGTGCGTGAAACCAGCTTCAAAATGAGGATTAACTTTTAACTATAGTCCTTTTGCTCACCCCTTTTGTTCTAATCCATGAAAACAGAACTTAACCAGCAATCTTACATTTGAGCACTGCCTGCATCAAAAAAGCAGGGCAGCTGTTCCTATGACAACACTGCTGCTTTGAGCCCTTGTTTAGAAGAGCGGCGGTTTATTTTGCCGAGTTTAAACAAGCGTTACATGAAAGGTGAGACAGGTGGAGGCCTCAGGGGACAGGAGGAAACTCCGTCAGGATCATCCTGGTGAGCACAGCACAGCTACATCACCTCCAAGCATATCAGGGCCACGTCAGGAATGAAGTATAGATGTATAGACCATCATGTCAGGAAACAGTGTTGGCTAAAACAAGATATAGACTAGCAAGGTGCATCAGGAACAGGGTAAAAGTTAGCACGGTGTATCTGGAACAGGGCATAAACCAAGCATCGTGCGTCAAAAGCAGAATACAGACCAGCAAGGTGTGTTAGGACTGGGGAATACACCAGCACAGTGCATCAGGAATGGGATAAAACTCACCCCATTACTCCACATAAAGTACAGTGATATAAAAGGAGAGAGGTGAAAATTCACTGCTACACTCAAGTGAGCTATGGCCTCAAACCTAATCATGTAGCCAGGGGGTGCAGGGTGGGGGGCAGTCCCCGCAAGATGACAAAATCAAAAAAGACAGCTGAAGTATATTTCACAGGTCAAAAGCTTAAATTCTTAAGAGTATGTCAACATATAATTAAGCCATATATGACAGCCAGACTTCATAGTATACAGAAAATATTTGTACTCAGACTCATATTGAAATTTTTTCATTTCAAAAATGAGGATTTCCGCTTACTAATGTGTATTCTGTGCTTTCTTGCATTACGCCGTTTATTTAATCTGAGTTGAAAGTGTGGTTCCAAAGGAAGCAAAGAAACTAGAAGGTTTGATCAGTGAAATTCGCTAGCTGTTCGAAGAACATATTGTTTTGCTTCTTTATCAGACAAGTTTTCTAAATTTACAAGTGGGACAAAGGTATAGGTATTTTACTGCATGTGCCTTGTGAATATCTGCAAATAGTATGTAGCAGTTCTATTACAATTAAATATATCAATGGCTTCTACATTTACAAAGCAGGAGCTAACTGTTGTTTTGATGCTGAATACAAGCTACAATGGGAGAGAAAAGACTGGAGGCTTTACTCCTTGTTCAAACGTACGGAATGGACACACCCTATGCTGACTATGATCTAAATAAATTTTGCTCGTCGCAGTAGTCCAGATGTATTCTGCTGTAAGCTACGTTAGCAGACAAAAAGTCTATCAGCCTTTCATCAACAAGATCTCCTTACCATAATTAGATTTATCATGTTACTATAGTAGTTTTCATTAATCCAAACTCATTACATAATTTTGACATTACACAAGGTACAAAACATTTTTTGTAAAAATGTAACTGGCTGAGAGCGTGGGGGGGATCACTATGAGTTACGTCACAGTAAACAGTGAACTGTAGTTGCTCTGGCAGCTTGTGGGTAAAAACAAATGTCTTCCATGATTAATTGAATGGCTTACGATTTCAGTTAATATTTAGCCAAACAGAAAGACCAAGAGCAACGTTACATAAATTGGTATGGCTTAGCACTGCAGCAAGCTAGCTAAGTGCCATTCTTGTAACCAAGTTGAAATCACTTAGCTAGCTAGCTAAGTAGTGTGCATACAGCACCTTTTCATAATCATTACTCAAGATTTTTTGTTTGCTAGCTAGTGAGCTAACATTAGCACACAACTCAGTAAACTGAATTTAAAAACCATAACTAGTTCAATTGTGAATGTCCATGATGCACTGACTGAGCAGCAGAGTAATATGGTTAGCTAAATGCTAGCGTATAATGGGAATTACAAACGCGTGCAAATGCGAATTATGTTTGTTTTCAATTAAGTTATGCAATTCAGTTACGTGATAAACAGAATCTTTTCTTTTGGTCACTAAATCTAAAACCCAAAATTTACTCAACTCTTTTTGCAACTTAAGACATAAGACGACCACTCGTGTAAGATCCTATATATAAGCTATCATAACTGTCATTGACAGGAAAGAACTAAAATACTCGTTAATATTTGTCGCAAGCAATTCATTTTTTAAGATAAGGAAATGCATCATACCATACTGAAAATCAAATGAAATGATGTAATGCAGTTGGTTTGTTGAACAATTGATTTAACCCTCATGCAAGTCACAAAAATTCTGCTTTATTTTCTGAAAATAACCTACATAGTAATAATGCTAATATTTTGACTTTTTAATTGTAATAAAACTACAAAAGATCACTAAACTTATGAGCTCTGTATGCGCGATCTGCTCCCCCCCCCCCAACAAAATATATTGTTTCCAGGTTGTTCAAACCTGAGCATGTTTGCTTATAAAAAAATACTTTATCGTGCATACAAATTGCAGAAGAAATTCTATTTCATAGCAGGAACCTTTAAATCTTGTGATTCCATTCACTGCATGATGACTTAAATACACAAGCAAAACTTCAAACAATTCTCATATATCATGACAGCTACAGCAGGGTTCAACCCCCCCCAAATATAATTACAGAACATAAACTGAATGTGCTGTTAAACAGGAAATCATTATTATTCCACTTTGATTAACCTACAAGGTATACAAAAATGAGTTTAAAAAACAGCTTTAAACAAAAAAATGTTTATTATAATATAAATCCTCTCTAGGCATGGGGAATTCAAAAAACAGGGGCTCAGCAAATGAGCTGTAAATTGTTAAATATCTTAAGCAGGTGTGAAAGAATGTATTTTTTCAGTTTTGTCTATAATTACCATTACCATTCCTGTGTGATTTTATAATTCCGAAATCCTGACACTTCACAAAGATGCTATAATTGAATAACGCTGCCCCTTCAATCACTTCAAAGCCCTATTAATGAATTTTTCTTGGGATCTGCCCGGAA
This sequence comes from Gymnothorax reevesii, assembly GCA_029721435.1. NCBI lineage: Eukaryota > Metazoa > Chordata > Actinopteri > Anguilliformes > Muraenidae > Gymnothorax > Gymnothorax reevesii. The sequence goes on from CM056585.1 coordinate 41,189,500, forward strand.
ATATATTTTCTGCTTTCTCAAGGAACCAACCTCATAAGGACATGTGGAATTTTTCATGAAAACATGAAAAATAGCAACTTGAAATGGTGACTTGCTGTTTTCCACCATTACAGTGCCTTCCAACAGTGCCCCAGAATAGACCCATGATTTGATGCTAAATACTTGCGGAACGTGAGTGATTTTAATGATGGTATACACACCAAGATAACACATCACAAAGTAAAGTTAAAGTAGCAGCTTTGAAAGAGAAGGGTACCACACTCAAAATTTTTATAATTTTGACCGAAAACAAACAATCTTAGACATACTTCCACAGTGCACAACCGCCAAACTTATAGCAAACAAATGAAACCCAAGGAAGGCATAGGGTCTCACAGCCAAGTAAGAGCAAATGTAAGGTTCTAAGAGATTGTGTTGGAAGCATAATAAGCAGGGTGATAGTTCTAGCAAAGTAATCAGGAAAATTGTTTTGTTTAAATCATGAGCAGAGTGATAGTTCTGGTAGAATAATGATTAGAGTAATAGCTCTAGTAGAATAATAATGAGGGTGATGGTTCTGGTGCAGTAACGAGAATGAGGGTTCTAGCAATGAAGAGAGCGACGGTTCTAGTATCGAAAAAAGGATGATGGTTCTAGTAAAATTATGAGGTGATGCAGCCCCGGCATCAGAGCCATATTGTATGGGCATGTGATGATCACAGAGGGGCAGTGTTGATTTTCCCACAGACCTGCGCAAGCAAACATGCATAAATACTTAACTGTACTTAATCTATACTGTCAATTCAGTGGCGTGCGGGGACTTTCACAGCTAGGCAAGCAGTGCTGAGGATGACCCCTCCCCCGGCCCCCACCCACAGGCACGAAAGTTTGCTGCGGCGCCGGTGGTCTGAAGAATTTCCTAATATCCATTGCCTGCACATCTCCTTGGGCTCCTAAACGGCACTGTGAACGTAAACTATTTGGTCGGCGCGTCATTTGTGGCAGCATATACGCGTCATGTGACACAAGCCGAGACGTATCTGCCGTAATGAATTAAATTATTTTAATATATACACATAAAAATAAATATATGTAAAATGTGTTTTTTTTTAATCGCAGTGGATATTTTGCCGTGAACCGGTTCTATATTTCTACAACTATTTAGCCGTGACTTCCGTACACATACGCAGTTGAATTATTTTTGGACTTTCTCAAAGAAATCAATGGATAATAGTGAACTAGTTATAACTTTGCCATTTAGTTTGCAAGCTCGCATTTACATAGATTAAATATTGCTAGCTAAGTCAGCATAAAGACTCTCTTGCTAGCTAGCTAAAGTTATATTCCATGCAATTTAAAATGTATATAGCTATTATTATGCGAATTAACTTAGCTGGAGTTGCACCGCGAGCATTTTGCTCGCTAGCTGGCATTAATATCCACCGAATATAATGGTTGTCAGCAAACATTGACTAAGAAACCAACAAACTAGCTTGCACGCTAGACTACCAAGCTAGGTCGCTTGCTCAACTACCCATTTGCAATGCATATAAATCAATAAAAAATAGTGCATCGCAATTATTTCGCATTAGCTGTGTAGCTAGGTCAGGTATGCCTTGACGAGGCTGGGATGCATTTCCCAAAATCACTGATGCTAACTTACGTGGTTGGGCTCATTGACTGTGAATGGACGAACTATATAAGTAAGTTGCTAACATAATTAGCAACTACGCTTTTGGGAAACGCTTTTTGATTAGTTGTTCGCTAGCAACGGAGTTCTTAAACTAATGCTGGCCAAACATACTCCATTGATTTCTGTTTAAGTCCAAAAATAATACAACTGTGCATGTGTACCGGAGGTAACGGCCAAATGGCCGATGTAAGACCGGTTCACGGCAAAATATCCACTGACGTTTTAAATTTTACTGAAGTTAACTGAGTATGAATTAATACAAATTGACACACAAAACAATTAATGTCTTGTCCCCAAATTTTTTTCAGCAGGATAAAACTCCTCTGACAGCCAATGGGGGAGCAAGGAGGCAGGGTCGGGGGGGGCATTGCTCCCCTAATTGACCCCCTGACACCAGGGCTGAGGTGAAGGTTCCAGTCAAATAATGAGGAGGGCCATGGATCGAATTGAACATGAAGGGGGAAGTGATTATCGAAGAACAAGGAGGGGGGAAAGTTTCTAGAGGAAAAATGAACAGAGGAATATGGTAATAGTGGAAAAATCAGAGGAGTGGGTTCTGTGTTTAATATCCAAATTATGGGACTGCCACGGAGCTGAGACATCACCCAGCAGGAAAATCCAGAACATAATGCAAGAACATCAAGTTTCCCTCAGCAGGCTTGAATGCGGGGCTCAACAGTCCTGCGCTGGCAGCCTTCACAGAGACTCCCACTGTAAATTGATTGGACGCAATTTGGAGCCCAAACAGCACCCTTGACAGACATTGAAATGATTGCAACCGTTAAGCTTTATGTGCTATAGCTGACTCCTACATAACACTGAACTACAGACTATGTGATGGAGAATTTCCTAAACAGGCAGTCCTTTGGAGTGCGTGGGAATGTATATCTGTGTGCATGTGCGCCGATGGGCATTTGCCTGTGTGTGTGTGTTTGTGTGTGTGTGTGTGTGCCCGCATGAAACAAAGGCACATAATATCTGTATGAAAAATACAGAAACCACAGACAGTCTGTCAATAGAATTTCCCCAGGCGCTCTTTAAATTAGTTGCAACAGCTGAAGAGATCTCTCTGGTCATTTTGTTTTAAGTTAAAGTAACAGACTGTGAGAGCTAGTAGTAAATATTTTTAAAGCAGATTTAAAAAAAAAACAAAAAACTTTCACACAACACAGGCACATGTAGACACACGGTGAGACACACACAGACAAACACAGACACCCAGAAACACACACAGGTGCACACAGACACACAAAGGTACACAAAGACATACACAGACACAAAGGCACACACACATACAGGCTCCACCAGGCCTGCAAAGACACTTAGAGACACAATCACACAGGGATACAGACACAGACATACACAGACACAAAAGACACACAGTCACATACAAGTCAGCAGAAGCAGAAACAGTGATTTAAAAAAAAAACACACACACACATTGATGGAGGATTCTTGGAATGGAAAGATACTGCAAAAGAACAGCGAGAGCTCGGAGGTTAGTACTGTACTTTTCTAGATGAAGTGATTTCGAGATGAATCTGCATACATGGAAGAGAAAGAAGTGAGAGAAAAGTTTGCATGTGGGAGTTCTGATCCAACAATAAATTGTTTCACCACCACATAGGTTCATTTGAACTGGATCAAATGCATCAACAGAGTGCTGGATGGGTTTTCAGACTCGAATGTGGGATCTGCACAATTAAAGTGTCGACTTTCAGCCCTTTTCTCTTTTTTAGAAAGACTGCTTTCATTTTGTTTTTTATTATTCCTTTTTTAACAAATAACGCGTAGCAATATATAAATATCCTGAAATGAGAGAGAATATAATGTAATGAAAGAAACAGAGGGGGATATGATAGGAGGGAGGAAAACATTGCGAAATGGCATCATCTCTAAACTTAATGAAACAGCATCCTTTCATTTTTTTCAGTAATTATAATAAAGATGGAAAAACATAATAAACGTCTCCCCCTGCCCCCACCTGCTAACAGTAATTATAATAGACTCAACAATAAATGGTAAAGCAGCACAGAGCAGCATCTTGGGAATTCTCTGGGGTCTGTGGATTAGCGCGAAAAGCCTGAATGATTAAAATACACTAATTAAAATTTTGTGTTCCTTGGTAACTCGTCTTCCAGGGCTCCTTGCGCTGGTAAAATGGGAATAAACGCGACAAAAACAAATGCAGAATTTAGACTTGGATAAATAAACAAGTCGAAGAACCCTTTGCCCTTTTTTTCATAAGCAGAGGTTAAGGGATCCGGATACAAAACTCAGAACTTCTAACAAAAGTGGACTTCTTTAATTTTTAAAGACTTAAATCTATCAATAGTTTTTGAATCAATACAGCCTAATGCTGTCAAAAAGAGCGTGTTGGTCTGTTAGCACAGCCCACTGACTCCGAAATTCAACACACCCAGTATAGTGTAGACAGGGTTCTGAAATATAACGTGTGAAAACCATGATGAAGTTTCTCAAATCAGAACTATTACATTGCCCACCATATCCCAATAGCAGGCCACTGGTGCAAGACAAATGTCTGGATTCTGCTTCATGAAACTTCCTGCCGAGGCGCTTGAGATCAAGGTTGGAGCAAGATCAGTGGGATATTTGGGAGAGAGATTCTTACTGAAGCAGCACTTTTTTACTTTTGATTGTTGAAACAACAGCCTCTCAGGAAGGATTTTTTCCAGAACGGCATAAAGGCCACATATTGTAGCCTGGGAAACTGATGAGGTCTCGGAAAATGCTAATGGATTAGCATATAAGTCCTTTGTGCTGTTATTGTTTTTATAAAGATGTGTGCATGCGACACACATGATGCACTCTGCACTTAGGTTTGATACACATTTGTGCCATTTATAAAGCTTTTAAAAATCAGTCCATGTTTCATCGTATCTACATACTGTGCGTTATATTTATAATTAAGTCTGAAACTGTAAAGGGAAAAGCTGATTACACTGTGTAGTGCATACGCACATTTTTAATGAACACTTTATGAAGTTGTTACCTCAACAGAGGAATTACATGCATCAGTAAAGCAAGGTGGAAGCCAATGACTGAGGGTGAAGTCCTAGATGGAAATGCTGTATCGCACACCATCTGTAATAACAATGCAGATGTCTGTTACTGTATAAGTGCATATTCCATTAATGAAAAATACAATTATCAAGATCACACTTGAAAATCCCTTGAAATTAAAAAGAAGTGTCCTGCTCTGTTGTTTTAGTGCTTGACCTTCCAACTTCGAGTCCTACGGGTGACAGAGTCTGCAGGTATTTACTCCAGACATGTACAATGCCACTTGAATTCACCAACAAGATTACTTCCTAAATTATAGAGGAAAAAATTAGAGCTATATCAGGACAATCCTTCCTTTTACATGGCATTGTGATCTACGCCAATAATCATATTTCTGCTTTGATATCAGCATTCTTTCCTTTCCTTCGGTGGTCTTAGTGCACACAGAATACTTTAAGACTTAAGTAAACCTAATGCTTTCATGCAGTAGGCATAACAAACTTACTGCTCTCTCACTCTGGCAGTATCTCCCCTAAGTCATCGCACATCATTAGAAATTGTGAACACAAAAGGAGATGTGAGTCTGAAGGTGAGTACAGAAAACTATTGTGCTGCACATATAAAAGAACGCGCTCAGGGGGGAAGCATATTCGCGGGTGAAATAATAGGAGTGTGGTGATCAAAGGGCACGGAGGCTGAAACCTCTTAATCTAACAGGAGCCGCTGTGTTCCGACGCTCCTCCTGACGTTGCACTCCGTGCTAAAATGGGGAATAATGTCAGAAACTAGTTGTTTAAGAAATCTGATGGGTTGCAGTGGTGTTGAGATGAGCTTTAATAGAATGCGTGTGTGTGTGTGTGTGTGTGTGGGGGGGGGCAGGGGTCCTCTCCAGTGGTACAGTCCCCCCTCCCCAACCCACACATTACCCTGTCTTTGTAAGTGATGTTAATCTGTTGTTTTCTGTCAGCAGGGACAATGAAGCAAGATAAAACAGAAATCCTTCAGAGGAATCGTTCTACATCTCTCGATCTTTCCCTTTGAAACGTGGGCATGGCTAATCAAATGGATATTCCCATGTAACTTCGCCCGAAAATCAAACAGCGCCTCAAAAATCAAAGTACTGACCACATGGAGAGTTTGCACTGACAACTGTGCATGTTTCCTCAGCAAGCGGAGCATACCAGAAAGACTTTCACACCTGTTTATATTAATAGCAACAGCTGGGAAACTAAATATTGTCAGTGTTTCAGAGTAACTACAGTGATATTTAATGGAGAGCCAGAAATGAGTAAAGTAGGGCTGCAAAATTGGGGCCTTTGTTGGCAGGAAGTCAAACTACATCTGCACCTCAGGACCACAGTAATCCCAGCAGGTATCACTGAAGAGGCTAAAAAAAGATTCAAAAAGCCTGCTTAGAAATTGAATTACCTTTATCAGTTAACCACAGCTAAGCAGCCAATCACCTGACGCTTCCACAGAAGGCCAGCTGAGGGAGAAGTGAGACGGGATGAGGTGTGCGGGGTGGCGGGGCGTGGGTGAAAGGGGCACCAGGTGGCAGGGCGTGAGGGTGAGGAGCAGGGTGTGGGGGGTGCAGCATGAAGGCAAGGGGCACAGAGCAGTGCATTCTGCTTGGCCTTGAGGAGGAGGCAGGCGTGGCGGGTAGTGAAGCCGGAACACAGCCATACCATCATCTCCTTTAGATGTTACAAAAAAGATGTAGCAAAGTATGATAGCGAAACACACCTGAGGGCAACAAAGAATCAGCATGGCAGGCTAATGTGCTGCAGGCTAATGCGCGTGGCAGGCTGATGCACACCTCCATACGCACAAGACTAAATCCAGCACCAAAAACACACACTACAGAGAGACCCCCCTCATGAGACTGCGCTGTTGCTGAGGGGAAACCCTAAAACAGCCGGTAGACAATATGGCCCAGACATTCTCACAAATTCTATCCATTAATGCTAACACAAGGGAATTTATCAGAATGAGCATGTGCATGTGTCTGACAGTGAATAATGTGCATGCTTGAACGTGTGAGTGTGTCTGCGGGCGTGTAAGAGAGTGTGTTTGCATGTTGGCGTATTTGAACCGTGCATGCGTTTACTGTGGTTGAATCCGTGGCTTTCGAGGTCCACAATTGCTGAATAGAGGTGCCCATTTGTGTGTGCTCTTTGTTAACAAAAAAGTGAACATGACTTTGGATACAAAAACTTCTGCCTCATTGCAGTAACACAAAAGAAAATGAACAGTTTCAGGTTGCCCCGGTAACCTAATTGCATCAGCACATTGCACACAGGAGCCAAAGTAACTGAATTTTGATGAAAAGGCGGTGATAATTTACGGCATTGCCAAATTAGTTGCCGTGGCGACGCGTTAATTACATCTCAAATTAACAATGCAAGTGTAGTGAAATTAAATATAAATCATATTTTCTGCATAAATTATAGGGGTTGATTAGTGCGGGTGCCAAGAGAAAGAGGTTAAGATTCCAAGGGCCTGTCAGTCCCCCCCGCTCCCCCACCCCTATCCTCAATCCAGCACATTTCCACCCTCCCCTCAAATCTTTAAAAACACTCAAAGACTAAGTCTCACTTCCGTCGGTGAAAATAAACAGTTCATGCAAAAGACAGTAGAGCAGAGCACTGGTAACTGATCCTGTTTTATGAGCGACAGTTAACATGGTGAGATCCCTGTGTGTTTATTTATGTCAGTCATGCAGGGGAATTTGAACATTTCAAACTTGTGGGAAAGTGCCACAAACGTTCTCCTTTGTTTACAGACTTTAAAACACACAACCTAAAAATTCTGAGTAGCATGATGAGAAGCAGCTCAGGCAGTGTGGACTAACATGAGCGGCACTCTTAGAAATCACACTCCACCATCTGCTCCACTGAGACCGAACTCCTCCATCTGCACCACTGAAAGCACACCCCTACTCCTGCTGCAATGAAGCCACTCTCCTACTCCTGCTCCATTCAAAGAACACTACTTCACCTGCTCTACTGAAACCAAACTCTTCCCCCTGCTCCATTAATAGAACACTCCTGTACCTACTCCACTGAAAGCACACTCTTACTCCCATTCCTCTGAAAAAAAACTCCAACTCATGCATTACTGAAAGCACACTCATACTACTGTTGCACTGAAAGCACACTCTTCTACCAACTCCTCTGAAAGCACACTCCTCAATCTACTCAACTGAAAGCACACTTCTACTCTCGCACCACTGAAAGCACACTGCAACTCAATCTCCACTGAAACACACACCTCTATCTGCTCCACTGAAAGCACACCTTTACCCCCATTCCACTGAATCCATTCTCCTATTCCAGCTTCACTGAAAGCACACAGCTTCTCCAGCTCCACGGAAATGACACCAACTCCTGCACCACTGTAATCACACTATTACTCCAGTTCCACTAAAAGCACACTCCTCCACCTGTTCCACAGAAAGCACTCTCCTTTACCGACTGCACAGATAGCACACTCCTCTACCTGCTCCACTATAAGCACGCTCCTCTCCCAACTCCCCTGAAAGTACACCCCTAGCCCTGCTCTTGCACCTCTGAAAGCACACTCCAACTCCATCTCCAGTGAAATGCACTCCTCTGCCTGTTCCACCTAAAGCACACTTTGCTCCCATTCCACTGAAACCACACTCCTGCTCCTTTTCCACGTCCACCTGCCCCACTAAAAGCACACTTTCATTCCTACTCCATTGAAATACACTCCTACTTCCGCTCCATGGAAACCACTCTCATACTGCGACTCCACTGAATCCACACTCCTCCTCAAGCACTACTGAAAGGCACACTCCTACTCATGTGCCACTGTAAGCAGTCTCATGGCAGCTTGACTGAAAGCACATTCCTAAGCATGTTCTACTGAAACTACACTTTTCCTCCTCCTCCACTGAAAGCACACTCTTACACGTGCTCCTCTGAAGGCACACTCCTATTGCTGCTCCGCTGAAAGGACACTCCAACCCCTGTACCACTCAAAGAACATTCTTATTCCATTTCTACTGAAAGCACACTCCTACATCTGCACCACTTAAGCCACACGCTGATTCCTGCTCCACTTAAAGCACCCTCTTCCTCAAGCTCCACTAAAACCACACTCCTACTCCTACTGAAAGAACACTCTTCCTCTGATTCCACTGAAACTACACTCCTCTTCCTCCGCCCCCTTCACTGAAAGCATCTTCCACCTGCTCCTCTGAAAGCACACTCCTATTGCTGCTCCACTGAAACTACATCCCTCTTCCTGCTCCACTGAAAGCACACTCCTACTCCTTTTCCACTCAAAGAACACTTCAAACTCTGCACCACTGCACAAAGCAAACTCATATTGCTGCTCCTCTTAAGGCACACTAATCCTTCTAATCCACTGAGAGCACACTAATACTTCTGGCCCACTGAAACCACACTCCACCTCCAGCTCCTTTGTAAACACTCCTACTGTTGCTCCACTGGAGCCACACTCCTCCTCCTGCTCCAGTGAAGGTGCACTCCTTCTCCAACTCCACTGAAAGCACACTCATACTCCCACTCCACTGAGAGCACACTCCTCCATCTGCTCCACAAAAAGCACACTCCATCTCCTATTTCACTGAAAGGACGCTCCAACCCCGGCACCACTGAAAGCACACTCCAATGCCTGCTCCACTTAAAGCACGCTCCACCCGCTCCACTGAAAGCACACTCCTCCAGCACCTCTGAAAAAACACTCCAACTCCTGTCCCACCGCCGTGTACACCAGCTTCAGCACGTACTGCTCAGCAGACGCCAGAAGAGCAAATCATTATGCAGGAGGATGTTCCGTATTACCAGTCAGTGTTATCATCAGATAAAAATAGAAACCTCACATTTTTCCACCCATTGTGTCCTTACTGCACTTTTTCTAAAACAGCTTTGTATGAAGATTCAACAAAAGCAGTCATTTTCTGTCTCAAAGTCATAAAAAGCACTTTCTCTCACAAGAGCTCTCAACAAAGCAAAACGTTTAAAAGACAAATTAAACAATAGACTCGAGGCTCTTTTTATCTTTCTTTAGAAGTTAATATATTATCAGAAATTAACACACTTTTCCCTCTGAGATATATTTACACTGAACACAAATGTGCTTTAGGGAGCACGCAGTGGTTGTGTAGAAAAAAGGGGTCCCAGTTACGTTACACCACTTAATCTCATATGATATTCCTGGATTGTCACACATGTATTTTTTCAAACGGGAATGTGGAACACCAGATCATAGCTGTAGGTCTGTCTCGTCACAGCAAAATTGTATGATATGAAGATGCCATGCGCATATGGTATATGATCAGAGATGCCCTTCTGCACATCTCTGTTATTTCGGGATTTGTGGCCTTTCTGTTAGCTTGACAGAGTCTGCCGAGTCTCCTCTGACCTCTCTCATTAACAAGGTGTTTTTGCCCACAGAACTGCCACTCACTGGGTGTTTTCTGTTTATCGCGCCATTCTTTGAGGTTGCAACGCAGGAGAATCCCAGGAGGGCAGCTGTTTCTCAGATGCTGAAACAACCCCGTCTGGCACCGACAATTCTTACCACACTCAAAGTCACTTTGATTGCTCGTCTTGCCCATTCTAATGTTTGTAATGTTTGGTCGAACAACAATTATGTCTGCTTTTATTCAAGCTACAGCCACAAGATTCACTGTCTGCAGCAGTGGACTTCTGCCAGTGAGCTCATCTAATAGAGTGACTGCTGAGAGTGGAAATGCTTGCTCTGTGAAACCACGTTTAAAAGGCACACTTTAAACTCATCTGTTTATGGCAACATTGCCATTTGCACACAACATACCCACATCACACTTCGCCAAAGGGGATCAAAGGAGAAAATATATTTAGACCCTTCGTATCCCACACAGTACATGTATGCCAGAGAGTTTCTGTCTGGACAGGGACACCTACAGACACCAACCCAATTCTACACATCCTCAGCCACAATGAAACATTGCATTAACACAGCAGGCTTATATATCGAGCAACAATCAATGAGTGCCCCATTATGAGGCCAGATAATTGTGGACAAAGTTAGTCACCTTTAATGTCCTTGTTAAACCATTACAGGAGGGAAATTGTATTCTAAGGGGATGTGCTGTTTAGAGGGTCAATGAGACGTGGTGTACAAATGCTGATGCACCAGAAAAAAGTGTGGATATGACCGTAGCATTGAAACATCCCTAAAAATGTTGCACAACATTTGAAAATCTCTAGAGTAGTCCACATGACTCTCAGCTCTAGGTGTAAGTCTGATCATTACATATACCAATGAGCCAAAATATTATGACCGCCCGCCCAGTCTGCTTTGTCAAATTGATGTCCATTTATTTTCTGGACTCTGGGTTTCTGAGCAGAACATTTCCAGAGCACTGCCTCCACCAGCTTGTGTTCTTCCCACAGTGCATCTCAGTGCAATCTCTTCCCTAGGGAAATGATACACATGTACCTGACCTCTGATGATTATGTGCAAGAAAATGTGACTCACTAGCCTACACCAGGCGCCCTCCTTCAATTGCTCCACTGATGCTCATGTACCCATTGTAGATGCTTTCGGAGAAGGACTAGGGTTGGAATAGTTACCTCAATTGTTCTGCAGCAACAAAATCCTATACGCAGTAGTAGGGTGTGAAGCACTGTCTTTTATAAAACATTCCTCAGATTAGTTTTATTAAAATTCTTGTCAACTTGTGCCATAGCAGCCCCTCTGTTGGTTTGAATGGGATGGGTTAGCATTCATTGCCGATAAGCAACGATGAGCCTTGGGCGCCTAACACCCAGTCATTGGTTTGTGGCTTATTCTTCCTTGGATGACGTTTGGTGGGTACTCCTCACTGCTGACCTGGAATACCCCAGAAGCCATGGCCATTCAGCGATGCTCTGACCCTGTTGTATAAAAGTAGCTTCGGCTTGCCTTTCTCCCATATCCAGCAAATGGACTATGAGAACTGACTATTTGCTCACTGTCTACTACCCCATTTCCAAAAAAATTTGGACACTGTGTAGAATGTAAATTTTAAAAAAAAATCAATGATTCCCAAATCATTTAAAATCTATGTTTAATTGAAAATAATACAATGTATCAGATGATCAAACTGAGAAATGTTATAATTTTTTGAAAATTATGTGCTCTTTTTAAATTTGATGCCTGAAAAAAATTTCAAAATAGTTGGGACTGGGGCATGTGCATCACTGCGTTGCATCACCTCCTCTTTTAACAACATTCTGTAAGCGCTTGGGAACTGAAGAGACCATCTGCACCAATATTGAAAGCAAAATGTCTCCCATTCCTGCGTGATCTAGGATTGTAGTTGCTCAACATTTCGCAGCCTCCTTCGTCATATCTTCTCAGTGCATGACAGGCCTGGACTGTAGGCAGGCCAGTTTAGCTCCCAGACTCGTTTACTGTGGAGCCATGGGGTCATAAGACATGCTGCATATGGTGTCTAGCATTATCTCGTTGAAATAAGCAAAGCCTTTCCTGAAAAATCCATATGGATTGCTGTGAATTTTGCACCAAAACTTGTACATATTTTTCACCATTGATAGTGTCTTCACAGTAGTGCAAATTACCACTGACATGGGCAATAATGCGCCCCACACTAGCCCAGAAGAAATGGTGTCCATGACTTCCAAAAAGAACTTCACGTTTAGATTGATCAAACCGCAAGAATCTTTCCCTTTTTGCCTCAGCCCATCTTAAATGAGCATGGGCCAAGAGAAGATGGTAGCATTTTTGGATCTTGTTTATGAATATATCTTGTTTTATGTTTACATGGAGGACTTGTATTTGTGAGCATACCTATGCAGTGATTTCCACCAAAGAATCTTGTTTGTTTCTAATGCAGACCTGAGGATCATAGATGTTCAGTACTGGTTTTTCGCCTTGTCCCTTGGATGCAGAGATCTCTCAGGATTTTTTTTTTGTATATTTTTAAACAATTATTTAGAATATTATGTAGCGTAGATGATTAAATTCCACAATTCTTTGCAATTTCACATTGAGAGATGCAATTCTAAAATTGTTGAACTATTTGTAATGCAGCCATCAAAACTGGACCAGTTAAAGCAGTTGGAGCAGTTGGAGCAGTTAAAGAAGGTTGCTTGGTTCAGTTAGTCCCATTTTCTTTTACATCATGTGCTGGACACCGAGAGTTTGGGGATTCAAGTGACGTTTGCTGGAGCCATTTTGAGGGATCTTCACAATATTAGCCAGGTGGTTTTAATCTTATGGCTGATTGGAGAAAAAGAAATTTACACTCACACATGCATGCACACACACCCACCCACACACACACACACATACATGTATATGCTTAAAATCATCAGCAAATAACCGATATGCGGCTTTTAATTACTGCTGAAGGTACAAGGAGACATTCAGACATGTTGACTGAATGCAGCAACTACAGTGCGGTTTATCAATTTTTGCCATGCTAGTATGTACCAAAAAAATTGCATCCAAGGTTTTTTTTCCTCGTGTGTGTGCGCGCGCGTGCGAGTGTGCGTATGTGTGTGCATGTGTAAGTTTGTGCGTGTTTATATTTGCTGTGTGTGTGCTTATCGTGTGTTTCTGTACGTATTTGTTGTGTTCATGTATTTTTGTAGGTTTGTGTTTGTGTGTGTGCACATTAGTGCATGTGATTGAATATTTGCAGAGTGTTCGTGTTTACATGCATGTGTCCCTGTTCGCGCAAACGCATTAGAGCGCATGTTTTTGTTTGTGAGCATGTTTGTGTTCATCAATAATGTTTTTGTGTGAGTATGTGTGTATGCATTTGTGTGTACGTATGTTTCGTCTGCGTATGTGTAAATGTTTGTGTGTGTGCTTACAGGATATGTGTGTTTGAGCATATACTTGTGTATATGTGTGTATGATTTTGCTAGTGAGTGTGTGTGTTTTGAGTGATTGTATTTGTGTGTATGTTTTTGTTTGCATGTGTGTGTGTTTGTGTGAATATTTGCTGTGTGTTTGTGTGTGGGGAGGAGGTGACCCTCAGGGGAATTAATGATACACCTTCACTTTTATCCTGATACTCCACACACCGCACTCCGAAACCGCGGACAGTCAGCACACAGAGGCGGTGTTCAGTTCTGCAGTGCTGGGACTCCTGACGTTTTTAGTTTCACCCCATGAATCAAAGATCTACCTGTCTATTGATTTTCAATCGTTTTCTGTTGGACATACGCAGTGATTTTTGCCTGCCCTGCAAGAATGCAGCTGCTGCTAAGCACTTCGCTCTCACGCCCTTGGACAGTGCGACACAGAATATCAGCTTCATTTACACCATTAATATGCATTTCTTTGGCATTATAGTCAAAGCCATCTTGCCCACAGTCAATCAATGTACTCCACACGGTATAGAACATTAAAAGAACCGTTTTATTTTTCCTATCAAAATGAAGTACTATAAGCTGCACCTCTCAACAGGCTAAAAGAGGGGTGGAGGTGTGTACATTCTTGGAATAGAATGGTTTTCCACTTTTAGAAAAGATATTTTAAAGAACAATATGTGTTGAACTTAATGAGGTAATGAACCTCAATCAAGCTTTATAGTCATAAAATTTCTAATAACCCCATAGAATTCTATTTTTTGTCTTCATTTTCACAAGGGCGGTAAAATGAGTTCTATGTCAGACTATTATTTGAGTAGCTGCGAGTGAAAACACTTTCCGACAGTTAGTGTATTTTAGTTCTGAAGTTATAATCAAAATGTAAACCCCACACCAGGACTCATTACTGGAGCAAGCTTAAACACAAAGGCCTCTATCTTACACCCAGTGCAGAAGGGCACCAAGCATGACAGAACTATCTTTGCTACTATATGACCAACGCAAATACCAGTGTCCCGTCAAGTGACATGAAACGCTAGGGGTGAAGAAAATGCTACTGGATCCAAAGCCTCACTCTGAACATGTGGCTGGTCTCTTGCAGACAAAATCCTCCATGTGTGACCACACGCAACCATACCAAGAAACCAGCAATTTGGCCCGCTGTCATATGTGCCCGGTCTCTTACCGACAAAATCCTCCACATGCGACCACATGCAACCATCCTAAGAAACCAGTGATTTGGCCCGGTGTCATAACTCCGCCAAGCAGTTTGTGAGCTACATATCAGCCCCCTAGCGGCGGAAGACGGAAGTAGTTAGGCCGGAGAGAGGAGATCGGTAGCAGATAGGAGAGGAGACAATAGGAGATGGAGAGATGGAGAGGATATAGAGGAGAGAGAGAGAGAGACTGATAGGAGATGGAGAGAGGGAGAGGATATAGAGGGGAGAGAGAGAGAGACTGATAGGAGATGGAGAGATGGAGAGGATATAGAGGAGAGAGAGAGAGAGACTGATAGGAGATGGACACAGAGGACATGCAGACAGAGGAGAAGGCATTGTATACGCAGAATGAGGCCAAAGTGGAGGGAGAGCGCAAGGTGGATATGGACGGTAATGGACAGCATAAACCATCTCTAATTCAACATCAGGAGAAAACCGCGCTCCTTATATTTTGTTCACGCTTCCAAGTCCCATCACTCTCTGATGGTGATGGACTTCACTTATCCACCTGAAGAGGTATAGGGAAACGCGCCTTTCCGTGATTACGCCCGATAGACAGGGAGGCACTAACAGCACCCAATTCAAAACGCGCCTTCTGCCTCACGCCTTTCCGTCATGGCGTCGGAAAGACGCGAGGCACTTAACAGTGAACGTCCCCAAGAAATGCATATTTAAAACATGCGGCGTGCTTCGTGACTTTTCGTCTCGCGCCGGAAAAATTCGAGGCACCGAAGGATCAATGCCCGCCAATGGGCGTGATTTTATTCCCTGGACAGTATGGACCCTGACTTTCACTATGATTTTCCAACAAATGAACACCTACCCAGATTTCTGCGTGGTCTCGGTCTCAGTGACATCAGCTGTCCGGAGCGCGACCCAAAGCCGCTTCTGCTGCCTTTGCGGCTCCACAAATGCGATGCAAAACTTCCAAGATGTGGGCGCGGATGAATCAGGCGCCTGAAACTTGGGGCCGCCTTTCAGGGCCACCCGAATTTAAAACGCAATCTCCCCTGGTTCCGCTGATGTTCAATTTCCCGCGTTTTTAAGGGCCAGTCCCGCTTTAAAAGCTGCAGGACCACCAAGGTCAAGGTCATGACCCCTGATCACCCCCTATACCTGGGGGTGCACCTATGACCCCCTTTTTCAGTGTGGCCGGATCACCTCGGGTCTGTCTGTTGTGGCAGCGTTAACTCTTGGCGGTACCCCCTAAAACACCGCATCGCCATCCCTCCACCATTTTTATTTTATTTTTTATATATTTATTTTATGATTTTGTTGTTTGTTTTTCTAATTTGTCTATGTGAAGCACTTTGTGCTACATTTTACTGTATGACAACTGCTCTACAAATAAAGTTTTGATTGATTGATTGATCCTTCATTTTAAAGGTCAAGGATCCTAGAGGTCAAAGGCCAGACCCCCAGGACCTGGCCATTCCCCATAACCTCCTGTACCATACCCCTATATTAATGGTACTCCCTTGCCTGAGGAACCATTGTTTTCGGCTGACCCCCAAAAAGTGACCCCTCATTGAGACCCCTTTTTCACCCCTTAAGCATTTCCTAGGGGGGTGGCTGAAAATTATATTGGAGGTCAAGGTATAGCCTTTCCGATGATCCAAGACAGCACCCCCCAGGATTTGACTGCATGGAGAGAAGTTACCCCGAAAATGGCCATTTCCCTGAAATTTGAGATACCCAAAAAAGTGACTCCTCATTGAGACCCCTTTTTGTCTTGTTAACCATTTCCCATCGAGGTGGCTAATAATTATGTTGGAGTGCAAAATATGCCCTTTCTGAAGATCCAAGGCAGCACCCCCCAGGATTTGATTTCACTGAGAAAAGTTATCCCAAATATGGCCATTTACCTGAAATTTGCGATACTCAAAAAGTGACCCCCTCATTGACACCCCTTTTTGACCCCTTAACCACTTCTGAGGGGGGTGGGTAAAAATTATGTTGGAGGTCAAGGTATGCCCTCTCCGAAGATCCAAGGCAGCACCCCGCAGGATTTGATTTCATGGAGAGAAGTTAATTCAAAATGGCCATTTTCCTGAAATTTGGGATACTGGTTTCCCTTATTCCAAAGGTCAAGAATGCCAGAGATGAAGGGCTGGACCCCGGGAAACCCATAGGATCCTTAAATCTGACCGTCCCCTCTCTCACCTTATAGCATCCCCCTCCGATCTTGGGCCAGCCTCGCCTCAGGGACCGTTTCTTTCGGCCAACCCCCCAAATTTCCCCTCTGGAGGGGGACCATTTTTGAGACCCTTTTTTGACCCCCTACTAATTTCCAAGGGGGCTGCAAAATCTCCAATAAACATTTCAAGGTATGCCCTTTCTGTTAATATAAGGTAGAACCCTCCACGATTTTCCAGGTCGAAGATAGAGGCGTTAGAAAAGGGTGCATTTTGAAATTTGAATTTCCCACCTTTTCCCCCCTGCTGGCCCCCTTTGGAGCTGGAGACGAACAGTTTTCGGATTAATCCGTTTGCCCCTCTGGCCAATCCGATGGTACAAATGGGAACTTTAGCAAACGCCGGGAACGCAGAAAACTTCTCCACTGGAAAATTTATCCAAAAGGTCGCAATATTGCCATTCTACGATTAATACATCAATGTCATCAAGTGGCATAATCAAAATAGCATTATTTGGTTTCTTTCTGCCAAGCTGTTATTTTCTTCATTCATTTTAAATTCTCTCGTTTATTGCCTGCCTGCGCATAATTATCTTTCCACCCACAACCCTGAATTAAAACTTTCACTTTTTTACATACATTTTCAAATGCGAGTTTGGGATTTACTCAACATGATAACTTTTTTTGTTAAAATATGGTTAAAACAATTTTGAACAAAATTTAAAGAATACATCTCCTATTAGTTAACACATTTGGATATTACAGAGATCAGGTTTCTAGCACTAGCATGCCTTCACTTTGCACATGAGTGGTGGCACTTTGGCTCAGTGGTTAGCATTACTGCCTCACAGCAAGAAGGGGCTCAAATCCGGCCTGGGGCCTTTCTGTGTGGAGTTTGCATGTTCTCCCCGTGTTCGCATGGGTTTCCACCGGGTACTCCAGTTTCCCCCACCCACAAAGACATGCAATATAGGAACACTCCAGTATGGCTGTGTGAGAATATTTGGTGGTGGTCGGAGGGGCCGAAGGCGCATACTGGCAGCCACCCTTCTGTCAGTCTGCCCCAGGGCTGCTGTGGCTACAAAAAAAAAATAGTTTACCACCATCAGAGCATGACTGTGTGAGTGAATGAATAATGTATCCATTGTGAAGCGTCTTTGAGTACCCAGAAAAGCAGAGAAGCGTTATATAAAACTGATGCATGAGTAGACCCGTCTCTGCAGACAAGTTTTTTTTTGGACTATTTGGAAAATCCTCCCTTATAATAGCAATTTGCCGAGGTGCAAGGGCATCTAGCTTTTTTAAGCGAATGAAAGCTGAAAGCCCCGGTTGGTATATTTCAAACCATGCCTATGATAAATCAACTCATTCCCTACGGATTACTTTTATATTAAATTGTCGCTTTTGTACAGAATACTCTTACTGAAAATTACACAATATAAAGTGTTGAAGTACAGGTGGCCCATGCCTGCGATCGTCAACTGATTTAGTGCTTTCATCGGACTGCGAATGGTCATCCACGCCGCTGGCATCAGCTTACCGTTGGGAATGGTAGAATTCGCCGCGCCGTTGGCAGTGGCTTGCTGTAGGGGAATGAGT
This sequence comes from Gymnothorax reevesii, assembly GCA_029721435.1. Taxonomy (NCBI): domain Eukaryota; kingdom Metazoa; phylum Chordata; class Actinopteri; order Anguilliformes; family Muraenidae; genus Gymnothorax; species Gymnothorax reevesii. The sequence continues at coordinate 41,208,007 of CM056585.1, forward strand.
TAAGAAATTAAGTACAACGTCTTTGAACCATGCACCTTACTTTGTGCCTGATAACCCAATGTTAAACCAGCGAAAATGGATCTCAACACGACCCAAATGTACTTGCACCACTTGCTTCAAACCATGTGCTTTGGTCAGCAAAATGGAGCCCAGTGAGTTCTGCATGTCCTCCATGTTGAGATCATGACTGTCATTGTTCCCAGATCCTGGAATCATTCTTTTAAATAATGGTGACAAGAGCAATTTGCATTTGGCAGTAAATTTTAATTAATGTTTGGCTAAGTTATAAAAACAGGTCAATAATTAAGATTCAGAATAATAATGTTAGTATATTGTCATTATTAAATTTTAAAACACTGGATTAACTCAGTTTGAGATTACATCAAGTGAGTATATATTAATGCATGGCCTCTGTCATATTCCGGATGCTATTTCCAGATTTTAGAATTTTAGTTTTACATTTCTGACCGAGCAAACTTTTCCCTGGAGTTAACTTTAGAATCAACGTAGGAAAACGTGTGCAGCACTACTCAATAACAATGCCTTTTCTGCCAGCTTGTGACATTTTGGTGATTATTTCATGTTATACTGTGGGTCTGTTGAATACCCATTTGTGATGGGTTGAAGGACATTGCAATGATGTGCATTATTTTCTGATAACTGCACAATGATGAAGTATTTCAAGCCATGTTAGTCTTTTGGCCCTGTATTAATTAACAATGTTTTAATTCCAGGCTAAATTTATCTGGCACTGAGTTGCAAAGTGACAAAAATCATAGGGAAATACTGCAATGGACACACGCAACATTTTAACAGTTCTATTGCTAAAATTAAAAATACTTAAAATTTTGGAAAGTATGGTGATTATGACAAATAGAAGCAAGGAAAACATGAAAACGACTGTCCAAGTTGGACTACGTTGCAGTGGAATTAGTATCCACAGCTGTTTCATAGCAACAAAATGAAATAGAACTAAAGACCAAGCCCCTGTACATAGCAACAGAGATTTAAGCAGTTTTGTAGTTACGTATGTTAAAAGTAGCAGAAGCTAATAGTTTGCATATAAATGCAATTTTTGGATAAAAAAACAAAAATCAATTATCACAACCCCTGGCGAAAATTATGGATGTCATAATATCATGTCATATAGAGGATTTTCATTCAGCTCTTTTTTTTTTTTTACTTCATAGCAAATAAAAATGAAAAATAAAAATGCTGGTAATGAAAATAATTGAATCCTATTTGTTTGTGGTTTGTTTTATGAAGCCTGCATGTTAAGCAAATAAACAAAAATAGCTTTATGTCAAGTCTGCAATTTTTGTTTATTTGCTATGTAGCAAAATAGCTGAATGAGCACCCCCTTTATGTGGTGATTCCATATTTTTTTTCAAGGGTTGCAAGGTAAGGATATGTGCATGGTAATCATGGTATGAGCACAATAAACAACTACATGTCTGAGAAATTATTTCACACACAAGTGGTTGAAGGCCTACTGTTTTGTGTCAGGCCGTATTACACCAATTAGGTGAGCAATTATTTTTGTATAATGACTGGCATGTCCTTGTTTATTGCTTTTGTAATTATAGATTATTTCATTATGAAAACAAGGATTAAAGCATTTGAGAGTGGTGCTTTTTTCCACAAGTGAGTTACCTGATTTGTTACATTTCTAATTTTTTTTTTAGTTTAAACTAAGAAGGAATCTGAAGCCAAAAGTAATATTTGGTTCCCGCCAAAACAACAGCAATGTATAAACCAGGAAATGCAAGAGCTTATTTTCAGCAGCATAAACATTTCATGTCTTCATGTAAAATTCTATTTCATCGTCTGCAAATGAATAAATGCAGAATGGCTAAATGTGTTCATAAAAGCCTTTCAAACAGACACTGGCACATCCTTTCTTCAACACTGCTCAGCTCCATAGCCCTATGTATTGTCCCACATGCTAGCCAAAAACGTCTTGAGGCCACAAATCAGCCTGCTTCCCTAAAATCTATGAGTTCTGAAATTGGACAACCATTTTCAGATTTAAAAAAAAAAAAATCAACAGTGAATTGCGCATCCACAAAAACAATGAAATGATCACATTATTCTTGACTCAATTCTTATCTATAGCCAAACCTTCTATTAGTATTATGTACACTGTAGCCAAAACATTAGTTAAATCATCTTTCTCCTCTGGGTGCCAGCCAATTGTTGACCATTGATATTTTCCCTCAACTTTAACCGATTAACACAAGAAACTTTATCTCTCCAGTCTTTTATATCTGTTACTACATGTGCATTTTGATGACTGATTATGCTAAAATAATCCAACATTCTGGCTGCCATAACTTTACTACAAACAATCCCCATTGTGATGAAGACAATACTTTAGTTCAACAAACCTATGCAACTTACTTTACTACAGACAATGGCATTATAATGTGGAGACTGTTTTAGTTCATATAACCAGTCCAGTTTACTACAGTAAAGACCATCCCCATTATAATGTGGGGACTGTTTTAGTTCAAAGACTCTGTCCAGTTTACTTTACTGCTGCTGACCATCGCCTTGGACACTATATTATTTCAAAGGCCCTGTTCAGTTTCCTAAAGTAAAGACCATTGCCATTATAATATGGAGACTGTTTTAGATCAGCAACCCTGTCCTGTTTACTGTACTACAGACCATCGCCATCATAATGTGAACAATGTTTTAGTTCAACAAACCTGTCCAGTTTACAAAATGCTGACCATCCCCATTATAATGTGGACACTGTTTCAGTTCATAAAAACTGTCACTTACTTTACTATAAATCATGGCTATTGTAATTTAAATACTGTTATAGTTTATATAGTTTACTACAGACCATTGCAATTATAAAGTGGATTTTGTATTAGTTCAATCAACCTGTCCGATTTACTGTACTACAGACCTTCCCCATTATATGGTGGATACTGTTTTAGTTCATACAACCTGTGCAATATGTTTTATAACAATTGACGCTATTATAATGTGGACACTGTTTTAGTTCAACAAGCCTATTCAGTTTACAATACTACAAACCATCGCAATTATGATGAGGACATTGTTTAAGTTTATATCGCCTGTCCATCGAACTATAATTATATTTTGGATTGAAGGCAAATAACTGTAAATCATGCATTATAAGATGAAGATTTCCTAACATGCTGATCCTTCTTTTAATACATATTAGAAATGTTATGATATTAGTTGTCCATGCTCAACCTCTTAAAAGTTTTGAAACATAAGATACAGAGATTTTGCCGTAATCCAAGAACATGATCTCGTGAGCGTGATTTCCTCTCTGAACAACTCCTCCCGAGATCTTCACGAGATCTGAGTAAAACCTGACGTCAGGTTGTGCTGGCCAATTAGTACAGACCTAGCCAGATCAAACCACTGCGCTGGACCTACCCACACCGGAAACTATTCAAGCAGGCACTAACAACGGTAGATCATAATATGCCTTAGAAGCGTTGACACTTTTGGAAATACAAAAGAAGAAACGCAGATCATTTTAGGTGCAAGGTATCTCAACCAAAGCTACTTGTCCGTTTACTTTTGGATGTGAAGAAAAACAAATATATTCTCAAAAGACAATACCACCAGAAATCAGTGGGTAGCCTTTTCTGTTTGCTGGCAGCAAACAGGCCAAAGGGAACGTTAGCTGCTTGTGCTCAGCATTTCATTAAGGACAGCTTTGTCAATAAAGGATAATTCAACACAGGATAAGCGTTTCAGCTGCTTCTCAAACCTGAAGCAGTTGCATCAATCAAGGGCTCAGAGCCACAAGCTTTAAGTAACCATATAACAGCAAATAATGAAAGAGAAGCTAACGTATTACGGGTGGCTAGCAGGACCGCTAGCGATAGTTAGCACTAAAAACTGGCCTCAAATGCAGGCTTTGTAAAATATTTGAAGATAAAGCCTGTATCGGTTGCGACAGTCCGTGACTCACAGACACAGAAGCTGTAAGTTGCTTTTACTGCATAAGCTAAACTGACGTGATAGCCAGTGGATTGTGGCTGTAGCACAGCGGCTAACGTAACCAAGTTACTGTTGCTAATGATTGTGTCCTAAATATGCAAGAGTGATATCAGGGGAAATTCTACGGAAGGTGTGTGAACATTAACCTCATTTGAAGCTAACTTTTAATACTTGTTTGTAATTTGGATGCTTGGTACAACTGTTCACAGTAACAGAACTTGCTGTCTGTAAAACCTGTATTGCACGGGTTTGTCTCTGCGGTTATGACTGCTCAGTTACCACTTACTGATGTTAGTTTATGTGTTGTGCTAATTAAAAATGCTCCTGGTTAACTTATATGCACTAATTCTGCTCGGTATGCTTGTGTTACTTCAGTAAGCATCAATGTGGCAGTTTCATCATAACGTTGCCCGATTGTAGTCACAACAGTTAGTGATCTAGTGATCACTTATCCATGACTGGGATCAGCCGGATACTTTACTAATGTCTGAGCAAGCTCTCTGGTGCTACCATGAAAGCAATGCGAAACGCAGAAGCTCTACCGGTTTACAAATTATTTCTCTGCACAACTTTGACATAATTTCATCCCCCTGTAAAAATTTTTGTGGCTAATAAAAAGCCAAAAAAATTCAACAATAAACTACAAATGGGTTTTTTTGAGGATGGCAGTATGAGCGAAATAAGTACCCTTTTTTTACTTTGCGCAATCAGGAGTACTCGAGGGGAGCACGGGGAAGTGACACAGCAGAGACCTCAGGCGATCGAAGGCTCTCTGGCATGCATCATCCCAAGTGAACTTTACACCTTTCTTCAGTTGGTTAGTGAGACTGAGAGCAATCTCAGCAAAGTTATTGCAGAACTTGCGGTAGAACCCGATCATTCCAAGGAAGCGGCGCAAAGCTTTTTTGTTGTCAGGAACTGGAAAGTCCATGATGGCTTGGACTTTAGCATTTATGGGTGCCACCTTACCCTGGCCTATGACATAGCCAAGATAGGTGACAGTAGCACAACCAAAGTCACTCTTGTTCAGGTTAACAGTCAGGTTAGCCTGGGTCAGGCGCTGGAACAACGTCTCTACATCTTTCAGATGTTCTTCCCAGGAGTCACTCCATGTGATCAGGTCATCGATGTACGCACTCGTGTGTGGCAATCCGGCGATTTTAGACTGTATCATCCTTTGGAACGTGGCTGGGGCATTTTTCATGCCAAAGGGTAGGACTTCATGCTGGTACAACCCAGATGGTGTGGCAAAAGCAGAGATGCTCTTGGCCCTCTCAGTTAAAGGCACACACTAATAAATCAATCTCGGTCAGAAATTTTCCTTGCCCCACTCTATCGATACAATCATCAATCCTAGGTATTGGAAACAAATCAGTTTTAGTTACAGCATTGACTTTGCGATAATCTGTACAGAATCTAGTACTTCCATCAGGTTTTGGAACTGGCACACAGGGCGAACTCCAATCTGAGTTGGAGGGTCTGATAATATCATGTTCTAACGTGTACTCAACCTCTTTCTCAGCAATCTTTCTCTTTTCAGGATTCATCCGGTTCGGATGCTGTTTTATTGGTTTGGCATCACCAACATCTACATCATAAGAAGTTATAGAAACTCTCTTTGGAACATCAGGAAATAGATCTTCATATTTCTTGATCAACCTCTCAAACTGATCTTTCTGTGAGGGTTCTAAGTGCTTGAGCTTTGCATAAAGATTTTGCAACACTTCAGAATTTGAGAATTTACATGAAAGAACTTCAGCTTTAATTCTAGGTTCATCATCTTGAAACTCCCCCTCATCTTCACACGTCTCAACCATAGGAGAATCTACAATTCTGTAGACAAGAATCTGACAGCTGCAACCCTAGCATTTCTGTCATGATAAGGCTTCAGCATGTTAATGTGACACAACTGTTTTGGCTTTCTCCTGTCTGGGGTCTTCACAATGTAATTGGGATCATTGAGTTTTGTTAGAATTTCATAAGGACCATGAAATCTAGCCTGCAATGGATTGGACTGCAAGGGAAACAACACAAGAACCTTGTCCCCTGGTTTAAACTCACGGCTTCTAGACTTATGATCATACCAAGTTTTCAATTTTCCCTGACTTGATTTCAAGTTCTCTTTGGCTAGGTCACAAGCTGCACGCAATCTTTCCTTGAACTTGCTAACATAGTCTAACAGACTGATATGCAGTTCTTTCTCTTGCCATTGTTCACTCAACAATAGCAAAGGTCCTCTCACTTAATGGCCAAACACTAGCTCAAACGGACTGAATCCAGTAGATTCCTGCACTGCTTCTCTAGCTGCAAACAACAGCAAATGAACACCCACATCCCAGTCTTTCTCATGGTCATACAATAAGTCCTCATCATTGTCTTGAGGGTGGAATGAAACCACTCTAAGGCACCCTGACTCTCTGGATGATACGCACTAAAAAGAATCTGCTTTGCACCTAGTTCATACACAACCTGCTGAAACAAACCGAAAGTGAAATTGCTACCTTAGTCTGACTGGATTTCCCTGGGAAGGCCAAACAACATGAAGAACTTTATCAAAGCCTTCGAGATTGCAGTTGCCTTGATGTTACGTAGAGGTATGGCTTCAGGGAATCTGGTAGATGCACACATGATTGTCAACAAGTACTGATTTCAAGATCTAGTCTTAGGTAATGGACCAACACAATCAACAATGACCTTAGAGAAGGGCTCCCCAAATGCTGGGATAGGCTGCAAGGGAGCTACAGGTGGGTCTAACTGGTGTTTTCAAACTACCTGACAAGTGTGACAGGTTTTGAAAAAGTTGGAAACGTCTTTCCGGAGCCCGGGCCAGAAGAAGTGTTTCATTATCAACAGTCTTGTTAACACTAAGATGCCCTCCTAAAGGTAAACTATGAGCCATTGTTAAAATCTCATTCCTGTAGACCTTCAGAACAACAATTTGCCTAACCACTGCCCAATCTGCATTGGCAGGGATATCAGGAGGGCGCCACTTCCGCATCAACACACCATCCTTGAGATAATACCCAACTGGAACTGCGTCTATTTCTTATTCAGGAAGGGCTCTCCTCTTTAGTACACAAATTTCAGGATCATTAGTTTGCTCCTCAATCAACCGCTTTCTGGAGAGAGACAAGTCTCCAGATGCATCTGAATCACCAAAACCACCTGGCTGGCTGAACAAAGAACTGATAAAAGTTTCTGACAAGTCCTCGAATGGAGAAACCATAGTAGGCTGAACAGAGTCATGAGGCAAACCACCTGAGTCCCGACTATTAAATGTGCTGGACGGCACCACATTATGTTCTTCTTTAGCCTTCTTGGCCATAGCACGAGTCACTGCACAGGAAGGATACAAAGATGCGTCTTCATCACCATCTTCAGTGCTCGGCTGTGAAGTAAGATGAACAGGGGGAACTACATTGCCCCCAGCAAGGTCATTGCCTACCAACAGAGAAACACCTTTTTTAGGTAGACTTGACATAATTCCCACCTTTACCTGTCCTGTAACTAAATCTGACTTCAAGAATACAGAGAGCAGGGGTACAGATACAGTCCTTCCTTCAATACCTTGTACAAGTATGAAATCCCCTGAAGCGGTCTCATCACGTAACTCCAAGGATTCCATTAACAGTGAAAAGTGACTGAGAAGCTCCGGTATCCCTTAGAATATATATGGGGACAGGAGTAGAATGCTCATTCAGAGCCACAAATCCCTGTGACACAAATGGAAGAAATTCCTCCCTCACAAAGTCAGCAGTATCAGGCTTTTTAGCCCCACATGAAGCAGGCAATTTAGCAGATCGATCATCTACTACAGGGGTTCCTAACCTTGTCTTCACAAAGGCATTTGGTTTGGTATCCTTTTCTTTTTCTTTCTTAGCTTTAAGGAACCAATAGTTAGTAGTAACATGATCAGATTTCTTGCAATAACTGCAAACTAGACCACTTTTGTCACTGTCAGCTTTCACACTTTGATCAGACCTGTTACTGGATTTCTGAGCACCATCATCAGATTTGTCTTTGGGTGAGGAATCTTGGGTATCACCGTTACCTTTTTTCTGAAATTGGAACCATCTATTGTTACTGCTAGACTGAAATTTAGACTTATGTGTGAGAACAAATTTATCTGCAAATTTGGCAGCTGATTGCAAATTCAGTGCTTGCTTCTCATTAAGGTAGGTCTTAATATCATCCTTAACACAGTTCTTGAATTCTCTAACTAACACCATCTCTTTTAGTGAGTTGAAATCATCCTTGACCTCCATAGAGGTACACCAGCGTTCAAAGCAAACCTGCTTCTCGTTAGCAAATTCCACATAAGTCTGATTGTCAGATTTCTTCAGACCTCTGAATTTCTGTCGGTAAGCCGCTGGAACCAACTCAGAAGCTCTCAAAATAACCTTTTTGACAACCTCATAATCAGAGGAATCATCTGCAGACAAAGCCGAATAGGCTTGTTGAGCTTTACCCTTGAAGACTGGCAACTCTTTGCTACCTTTTTGAAACAGTGGAAATAGTTGTCAACATCCTTCTCTGCGAATGGAGGCACCAGTTTTACCTCCTGGCTAGCCTGAAATTTATTTTCAGTTTTATTTATTTTATTTATTTATTTTATTTTTAGCTGCTCTATTTGGAGCCTTTCTTCTCTATCGAATATCTGTAAATCGAAATCTCTCTGTCTTGCTAATTTTTCTAACTCAAACTGTCTTTGTTTTTCTTTTTCTTCCCTTTCTTTCTCTCTTTCCTCTCAAATTCTCTTTGTTTTTCTCTTTCCTCCCTTTCTTTCTCTCTTTTTTCCCTTTCAATCTCTAGCAGTTTTAATTTAAGTTCAAATTCTACATTTGGATTTTCCAATGGAAAGTGTTCCATATCTCCTGGTGCAAACACATTTTCATCAATGTAATATTCAACAATCTCTCTAGCCAGTCTTGCTTTTTGCATGGCTGGTTTTACCTCTGTCAGCTCTAAATGTCTGCATATTTCTAGCAGTTTTGTCTTTTTAAAAGACTTCAAGACTTCTTTTGGTGATGCCAAGAAATCATCCATTGCTGTATATATACTGAGTACAAATGAAAACGCACCACTCACGAAATCTGGAATAGCTCCACGGATTGATATGTGAAGTATATACGTATGATGCATTTGAGATAATGAATGATTAAAGAAGACATGTAAACATCATTCAATTTCATTCACAATAATGTTAATGCGCGAGAGAGGTTCAACTGGTGTAGGGGTCAAACAGGAAAGTCAATAACGAGTGTGACCGCCATTTGCATTGACACATGCGGTGCATCGTCGTCGCATGGAGTTGACCAGTCTCTGGATAGTGTTCTGAGGGATAGCATTCCACTCCTGAACAAGGGCAACCTCAAGTTCTCGGATGTTGTCCATCTCGCGTCGACGTGAAAGACGTCGTCCAATTTCATCCCATAAGTGCTCGACAGGGGAGAGGTCGGGTGACAGAGCTGGCCACTGAAGCACGGGGATGTTCTGCTGTGCAAGGTACTGCATGGACACCCTTGCAGTGTGTGCCCTAGCGTTGTCCGGTTGGAATGTGTGGACATCGTGGTGCTGGTTCAAGAACGGCACAACATAGTTCTGCAGCACCTGGTCCCGGTAGTAGACGCCGTTCACCCTTCCTCTGCAGATATGGAGAGGGGTTCTGTGACGGTAGCTTATTCCACCCCACACCATAACGCTGCCACCACCCCAACAGTCCATTTTAACGACACAATCGGCGTTATAACGTTCAGCACGTCTCCGCCAAACGCGTATACGGCCATCTGCGATCCTTAAGTGAAATCGTGACTCATCAGAAAAGATGACACCGTGCCATTGTCGTTGTCGCCAATTCTGGTGCCTGTTTGCCCACTGTAGACGCTGGTTTCGGTGACGATCTGTCAATATGGGGCCGAAATAAGGACATTGTGCACGCAGGCCTGCAGCGAGCAGACGGTTCCGTACGGTGTTGGGGTGAATGAATCCACGTCGTCCTTGGACTTGAGCAGCCGTTCTTGTCGCTGATAGTGTTCAGTCTCGGACATGATCCCGTACGATCTGACAGTCCTGACGTGCCGTTGTCACACGTTGTTGACCTGGTCGAGGACGGTCCCGAGTGCTCCCCGTTTGCAGAAACCTTTGATGGAGTCTTGCGATCGTTGTGTGTGCGCAGTGTAGTCGTCTGGTAATTTCCCAGGTGCTGGCGCCAATTTGAAGCATGCCTATGGCACGTTCCTGTTCAGGGGCTGTAAGTCGCGGCATAGTGTCGACGTTTCACAAGTGTCAGTGAAGAAGTGAAATTTTATTCGGATTCACATGCTTTTAAAGGCAATGTGTGCACAAATTCAGAGTGAAATTCATTTTTCCCGTGGTGTGCGTGCAAGATGTTGCGTTTTTGCAAAAAACTGCCTAGTGTTACAGTTAACTTGAAATTCTCGCATTTCTTGCACCTGGCATGTCGGGTGATGTCACTGTAGTGTTGTTGTTGTATAAAAATTATATTGAAGTTCATTTGAACTTAAATATTGACTTTTTTCAAGTGGTGCGTTTTCATTTGTACTCAGTATATATTTATATATATATATAGGAAAATTCAAAAAACTATTTTACAATTTGAAATGTTAGATTTTCAATAACTGATTCACACAATGGTCTATCCCGGTCTTGAGCCCCCAATTTGTTATTGCCCCAATTTGTTGACAGCAAGGGATGACAGACACAATTTTAAAACTTAAACTCATTTCATAAAACCAAACACTTTTAACTAAACTATCATCTACACTACTGACCAAGATTGATATATACAACAAAAAAATTATTTACAGTCCCTTTGGTTGGGTTGCTTGGTGATGTTCCCGGTGAGGAAAAATGCTCCAACACAGGCAAAAATCCACAAAAAGCTACACAGGTCTTGAAAAGAGTGACAGGTCTGGTCAAATGTATCCTTCTGCTTGCAATTTCTCCTACTACCCCACTCCCTCAATTTTCCTCCTTATATACTCTTTTGCAGACCCCTCCCATATTTAGACCTCTTTTTTTTTATTCACTGGGACTTGTCCCAGACATGCCCAAGACATGCCCAAACCTAGCTCCAGTCTGGGCTGAACATAAGAAAGGTCAATACTGTCATCTAGTGGCTTCTATTCGCATTACACTGGCGATCAGTTTCTTTGTTTGCATAAGGGTAAAAACCCAGCCGTCACCCGCTCCACTACTGAATGATATCATATTAGCAGTTGGCAGCTATCATTATTCAGAGCACAATACAGTCCCCAAGCCACACTTCGAATGCTGGAAAACACCAAAGCATGGAACGAAATAAAGATCTCAGTCCAATCCTTCACAATTGCTGTAGCTGACAAGCCAAATATTTGCTTCAAGAATATAGTCGACTAAAGCTGAGGTTTTTACAAAAGCAAAAACAATTATGCACCTTTCAATATTCACTATCGCTACTGGTAAGCCACTGCTCCACTGCTCAATGTCAACTTGTTCAACAGTGCGAGCATTAGCCTGTATAACTGCTAAATGCGTGGGTTTAGTATGCATGTGACCATAGATGGCCCCTAATTACATGGCAAATGCTGATTACTTCACTGGAAAACTAAACTGTCCACTGGCTGGCTATACTGCTTTTTGTTCGAAAAAAGGATATTTGTTGGACGGATTTTCGAACTGGCATATCAGGGGACTGTATAATGTATAATACAGTGGAATCAGGATGATCATCCCGTTCATCTGTTGGGTGCTTTTTTATGAAATGGTGTGAGCATACGTATATCCTCTTGGGTGGATACTTCAGTATTAGTACGGCTAGCCACTCCAAGCACTGACTCGCTGGCAGATGTAGACTGTAAGGGGCTGGGCAAGGGCAATCTTGTAAATAAGGCACTCTGTTTCCACACAAAAGTTTTATGTTTTTTGAGTTATTGGTACAACCAACAACGGAACAAGTGGAGCTTGAACACGTTCAGCCTGCCGATCTATCTTCAGTACAGCAACCAATGACCGGAAGTAGGAGACCGTCAGGGTTCTCATGGCGGCGCGCATCGTTAGAACAGGAATTAGGTGGTTCAAGTGAAATAAGATCATTTGAAACGTCTTTATGCAATTTCATTGCTTCCAATGCTATATACATAAAGTTTCAAGATGTTGTGCATATTGTATTTGACGCTGATTTAGAGGTTCATTTTTTGCCCCCCCCAAAGAGGACAAATGCCCACCCAAGCTTGGAATCCTGGCCACGCCTCTGGTCTCGTCTCGTCGCGTTTTATAAAAAAACATTTTAAATTAAATTTTCATAATTAAATTTTTTTTAAAATGGGTCAAATTCCATTTTTTCACTGTTCCAAAACTTTTGACCAGAACTACAGATATGTGAGTGGATCCACAGGCACACACACAGGCGCACACACACATACACACAACCACACATTGACTGCCAGCGATGAGCACTATGTGGTAGGATTTACCTCAGAGCATTGTGAACAAGCCTCAGGAGGGATGTCAAAGAGGAGGAGGAGGTGGTGGTGGTGGTGGTGGGGGGTTGGGGCACAGCAAACAGAAACAGCAACAGGATCCGACTTGAGCATCTAAATTATGCATGCGCCAGATGGGTTCTTTTCCCTGCCCATTTTAGAAGAAAATAAACCCATTTCAACCACGGTTCCCATTCACTTTTCTCCTCGGTACCATGCTGTTCAAACACCGAAATGAATGTTTACAGTGCGTGCACTTTGCATTGACCGTAGCATCACATTCAAGTTTCTGCGACTGTTTTGGGGTAAATTTTGCTATCTGATGCTTGAGCAGCTCTCATAATAAGTGCCTGTAAGATGCTGGGCCATTTCCTCGGCAGCCAGCGAGAAGGAAGCGTTGACCTTGTGTGAAGGATCTCACTGGCCCCAGGGACTCTAATAATCTTGCGTATTGCTGTTAAAATGTCGACAAAATTTAATACACTCTGTGTGCCGTCTAATCAATGCAGAATACCGTTTTTTTCAAGCAGCTGCCATTTCTAAATCTTTTATTTCATTCTTTTTCTTACAATTACTAAATAATATAGCACAGTATAAATTATGTTGTGAATTTCAGCATCCACGTAGGGTTACAGAACATGCACAAAAGTGACATTTTGTTTGTTTTTTTATTTTTTTATTTCTTTTCTCAGCTTTTGATCTATACAGGTTTGAGAGGAGGGGATCCCAGATGAGAGTGTGACAGCAGTACTCTGGGCTGAGCTGGGCTGGGCGGCGTAATGACTGCACCATCTGCGGAGCTGTAAACCCTGTTCCCCACACTGTTTTAGCACACCCTAACTTTCCACTGCTGTAAACACTTTTACTGCAAACTTCCTGCAAGGTGCACCTATAACCATTCATATTAAGTATACCATTAATACTAATATTAATAATTATGAGGATGATTTTTACAATTCATGGGGAGCAACATTACTTTATACTGTGCCTGGTAGTGTTTACACAGAATACTTTTTAACATTGCAGTTCAAGGGCAAGATTAAAAAGAAAGAACACGTAACAATAATAGTATTAATAATAATAATAATAATAATAATAATAATAATACCTGATAGAATGTAGAAATTGAGTGAGAATTCATGAACATTTTTCAGCAGCAGCATGTGATGACGTGCTCACTGCATGAAATATCAGTAGATGTTGGATATTACACATTCTCTGGAACAGTTTTTATTTTCACTTTCCGTACAGTATGCTCTCAGGGTTTGTGTCACCCTGACCCACATGGGAAGTGTTTATAGAACATTCTGTTCACATATGTATGGTTGAGTTCATATCTGCCTTCAGTACCAGCTCAAAAAAAAAAAAACACAATCAAAGTGGTGGGTAAAAGCAGGTAAAACACCTAACAAACACCATAAAATCTGTGGAAAACCAATCACACTGTATGTCTGGCAATACAGCATAAATCTGTACGTTAAAATAAAGCCTGATAATTAATGTATTCAGTCAGCATATAATTAAAAAAACTAACTTTCTTGAGTGACTCGTTCTAACATGACTATGGAGGGAATTCAAAGCTAACGGTATTTTGTTAGAAATTATGAGGATACTGCTCTATTTAATGGCAGCTTTACAAAGCAGGTAATTCATGAATGGTGAAAGCAAGTTTTAAACTTCATCCATGCATCGCTTGTTCAGTATTTATAGTATGAAGATGTACAGTACTGAGCAAAAGTTTCAGTCACTCTTGATTTCTTTTTTATCTGATGTTTATTGTTCTGTTTTCTGTTCAGATGAGTAAACACATTTAAGACAACATATGTTAATTTAAACTAATTAAACAAAAATCTGTATTTGAGAAAAGACAATTAAGGCAGATGACAACATTGACAGAGCCCCGATCTCAACATCATCAAGGCTGTTTGGCATTCCCTGGAGAGACTGACCCAAATGAGACTGAGCTCACAGAACTGTGGCAAGTTCTTCAATATACATTGAACAAAAATATAAACCCCCCCATGTCAAATTTTTGAGTTTTTATTAACAAAAAACTGGAACCGGGATTCATTGGTGAATAGCACTCTTCTCCAGCGTGCCAAGGGCCATCGAACGTGTGCGTTTGCCCATGTGAGTTGGTTCCAACACTGGACAGCGGTGAGATCCAGACCATGGGGAGGACACCGAGTGTGCAAGTTGGCTTCTCGCAGGCGGTTGCGGACTGTCTGTGGTGTGATGCGTCTGTAGTGCAGACGAACGGTCTCATCCGCTGTGCGTGTCGCTGATCTGAGCCCGCAGGTGGACGAGCTGGATGAAGCGATCTTGTGCTGGTGTGGTCACATGTGGCCGATGTGGATGTGGTCAATTTGCAGTACTGCCGGTCTGTCGGAAACGAACTCTCAAACGGCCTATTGACCGAGAGTTAACATTCAGCTGCATAGCGACCGCTCTAGTGGACATCCCTGCATCCAGCATGCCAATGGCACATTCCCACATGACCTGAGACATCTGAGGCATGATGACTTTTGACAAATTTGACATTTTGGGGTGGCCTTTTATTGTCCCCAGTATAAGGAGTGTCTGGGTACTGCTCATTCTGCCTGATCACGGTCTGAAACTCATGTACTGAGTGAAATCACTGCATCACTGAGCAAATGCTCACTGACAGATAGATGGATTAAAAAATGGTACACAAATCAAGATCAATATTTGACATGGGGCGTTTATATTTTTGTTCAGGGTATTTGGAACAAGCAATCAGCCATGCATCTCCTAGAACTATAAAACTGTAGGACAGAGTTCAATGGGTCGGTAGACTGAATATAGATTTGACTTTGTCTTTAACAGTACACAGCAATTTATTGAACATTTTTTAATATTTAAAGAGCTGTCATTTCATGAGTTTTGGAAGCATCATCACCTCAATGAATTCTTTCAAACATGCCCAAAACCCCTGCACTGTAGTACACTCACAACATTCAGCATGACCCTCCATGCATAATAATACTAACAAGGATGCGATGATGGGACTGGTTCCATAGTGAAGTAGAAGTAGAGAAGTAGACAGTGAAGTAGAAGATGAAAATTGCTATTTCCTGAAGGACAGCGATGAAGGAGCAGGAGGAAAAAGGCAGCATTAGTAGGAAATGGTGAAGACAATGATGAAGAGGAAGATGGTGATGATAATTAAGCTTGACTCACATACACCAAACAACACTAGCTTTATCTATATAACAGCTGTAAAACAAAAATAACAACTGTACAACAAAAAAAATATTGTTACTTTTCATCCGCAAGGATTGAACACTAAAATAATGCATGCCTTATTTAAGTATTTCAGCACGAAAATGCCTCCTTCGGGATAATTAGAGCTTTTAATGAGGTTTAAACGTTCAAATGTTTTAGTTTGAGGCTGTTAATATTCTGCAAATCTTAAAGCATCAGCAGATTTATCAGCAGGAAGGTGCAAAGCTCAGGCATCGGAATCTAGAACCCTCTGTTTCGCATTCCATCCACCCAAGAACCCAAATGGCTCATTTCACTAATTAGTTCAGCCTTTTGGTGAGAGAACTGCATTAGTGAAATAAATCTAGGTAACGGGACCAAAGTGCTGAGGATGATCGTTACTTACTGACCCTGGATATAACACTTCCCTTAATCAGTTCAACTTTCTGTGTTTCTCAGAGTCAGAAATGCAGAGGACCCCTGAAAGACCATCCGAGGCTTTTGTGGCAGGGAGTGAAAGCCCAGTGCATCATGGGAGCACACCGCAGCACAGCCAGTCGGATGAGCCAGTGACACCATTTCGATTGAAGGCAGAGAGACACGCTGCTGCAGAGTCGCATGTCCCACACATCTTCCATCAGAGCACAACCCAGTTGCCTCTCGTTTCTGTCACTGAAATCTCCAAACATTCGTTGAAGCCCTGAATTTGGTGTCAGCAATTAGCTATTGCAATTTACAATATCTCAGAGTTTGAAAGAGCAAAGAATGAAAATGTGACAACCACGTATTTTAATTGAAGCGACAGGATTTGCTTTGCATCACAATTCAAAATGTCCACATAAACAGGACAAAAAGCCAGCTGAGCAGTTCTGTTGGGCCAGATTTTCATTTAATATCTTCGAGAATTTTTTTTCAACAACAAAATGATAACCACGCAAGCCACATGTTGATGTTATAATTCAGAAACATGCCAAAGGGTGATTACCAATCCATATGCTCCCATGAGAAAAATGTCACCACAAATTCATAAACACACTATACATGCATACAGATATATATTTTAAAAAAAAACATCCAAACAGTAGAAGTCGTTAACTCAAAGGCATTTGCTTTGATCTCTTTCCTTATGCTTTAAAGCTGAGTATCATATTTATCATGTACACCAGGTAATATTCTTTGAGGTTCTGGCCGTAAATATTACTCTCTTAAAGGTCAGTGTTGAAGTTGGCCAAAAGTTCTGAATGCTAATGGGAATGCACTCTAGGAATATTCTTGTTTTAATCACATCAGCTAATCTTTGTTTTGAGATACAATTTACGGTAGTAAACTGTAAAGAGTGAGGTTTTTGCAAGGATTTTATTTATTTTTTTAACCTGGTTGGGTGTTCCAGAACTCTAGAGCTGCTTTCAGTAACCAGCCGTCATAGTCACATCAGTATTTGAAAGTTTGATTAATAATATTCCAATCATAACTGTGATGTCACACCTCAGAGGGATTAAATACTCTGTAATGCTTTTAATGTGGTGACACAATAATCGCTGCCTGGAGGAGATAGCTGCTCAGACACAGTCTTTATAGTCTCATTGTAATCACCCACCTCCAAGGTCCAGTCAAATGCAGTCTCATCTGTACCAAGCCCAGGGGAGCAGAGATGACCCCAGTCTCTTACGGAGGTCCGGGCCCTATCTATCGCCCCACATACAAATGAAGATGATGACTTTAAAAAGGATGGGGATTCATTAGCACTGTAAGTAGCCTTTCCCCTGTTCTTGGGGCAAAGCCCTCTAAAGGTAATTCCAGCACATTTGCACTAAAGAGAGATGATTTTACTGGGAGAGGCTGAGGTTTAAAGGTCCAATAACATTCTGGGCCAAAAGGACAATTATTCTACCTTGATTGCACAAAACGTAAAGTGGTTCAAAATAAAACGGTGTAAAACTCACTGTCAGTCTACGCACAAGCATTTTCACGTTTTATTAGCAAATGCTTAGGAGCGCATATAAATTTACTGGAACTATAATCAAAATTCAAATAAGAAATATTAGGATGTTCAGTCACTATTAGAGCCAATTAAGTAAAATAGGGTACCTATGAGTAACACTATATTTTTAACAGAATTATGGTGAGTATGACCCATATGTGCCTTTCCAAGGGCCAAGATTTAATGGAATTAAACCTGAAGCAGCACAGAAAGATTCCAGCAACATTCACGAGACTAAACAGGATAAACCGGAAATGCTCAGCATCAAAGACAACAGTTCAGTTATCTGGAAGAGTTAAATATAACAAAAATACATTTTTATCACTTTAAACATGTGCCCCCACCCCCCTTTACCTGGAGCCACACTAGAATCAAACTAATATTAAACTAATATTAAAATGTAATGACTAACTGAAAAACATGTACTCCATTATAATTGAGGAGGCTAGGTAAGGCTTTCCTGCACATGCAGGTAGGTATGACTCTCTGGCGCATGCCCGCACACACACACACACACACACACACACGCATGCGCACGCACACGCATGCACTCACAAACAATCACAAACAATCTTATAGGTAAGGCCAACCTCAGCAGCTTGCATCATATGCAAATACCTACCCTGATTTACCTCCCACTTCCTACTGCAGGAAACCTGGCATTACCACAACAACCAAAACTCACCCTCTTGTCTCTAAAGAGTAAGTACCAGGACGGAGGGGGAAGAAATTTGTTTCTTTCAACATACTGCGCATGAGTGGAGTAGAAACGCATGTTCTAATATCGTTCAAATAAAGCATGTATGACTTTGAATTTCAGAGAGAAAGATTGTCAGAGTTACTGTGGGTGGTATTGGGAAAGAAATCGTGAATATAAGTATGTAAGTATCATTCACTCATTGTTGCTCACCCATATACTGTCTCTAGATTAGATTTTGTTCAAACTTTTCCAGTTGTTTTCCACAAAATTTGGCCTTGGCTCTTTTGGAAGCCTTATGCTGTAAGATGCCCCTCTGATTTTAATCCACCTGCATTGGTATAAAAGTGGGGTGTAATTTAACAGTAGGAATGGGCAGTAGAAAATTCCAGGAATTCTACAGAGGAAAAGGGGTTAAAAAGGGGCGCTTGTAGAGCAGTAGAAGTTTAACTGAATAAATAAACTCCTTCATAGTCCTCAATAAGGCTGAGTACAAAAAAGTCAAAACTTTCACAATAAGATTAAATAAATCCACAGAAAAATTCCCATTCTCTGAAATGGCTCTGTAGGAGGAGGGATTTATTTTTGGGAGGGGGTAGGGTGGAGGGTCTGCACAGTTGTGGAAGCTCAGGTGGTGTTCCCAGCAGAGTTTGTCTTCTTTAATGGCCGTTTGAAGGCCTCTGAATCTAAGAACGCAGTGGCCATGCTTGTCCTTCATCAGGTAAAGCCGCTTCAGAGGCATTGAAACAGGAGGAGAAAACTGCACAGTGTAGCCATTTCTGTGGCCTGTGGCACCGAAGCACGACCTCGCCTGCCGTCCACGAGTGAGAGTGCAACAGCTGTGTAACACATGATGGTGAGAGGTGGTGGTAATTTACCTGCATCTCTGTGTCTGTCATCTCCTGTGCGACAGGTAATGCAAAAGAATATGCACATCCGCAGCCAAACTCCATCTAAAGGATTTGCACCTGAGTCCCAGTGACCAGCCCCCCACCCTATGGCACTTAAATAGCACAAAAAAATCTCATATCAAACAAACCAATCGCCTCCCATCAAAGATGAAACTGCCCCAGAGTGCGCACTTCACACACTTTCCCACCTCGTCTGCGTAGGTGATGGCTTGTCACAGTCAAGTTGGGCTGAAAGATTAATTCAATGAGGAGACATGCGAACCGGCTTTGTTTGCGTTTCTGAAACACTGGGCATCGCTAATTCAGCCACAGCCTGCTATCCAGATAGCACGTGAACAGGCTCAATAAAAAGACATATCTTTTCCTTTCTGCCTGCTTCCAAAACAAACAAAAAAAAGAGACAGGAAAAATAAACCATATTCCAAGATTGCATTTGGCAGTAAACAATTTTTAGCAAGTGGGGAATTTGCACTCATGAGCTGCTCAGCTCTTATTGTTGACAGGTGGAAATTTGAAACACGGCGTGTGGAATTGGTAATGGTGCCGGCAGCGTGGGATAGGACTGCGAACCTGACACTCCCATTAGGACCCTACTGGAAACTGAAATATTTGATCACGGGTGGGAAATTGAGGAAAAATGAACTGAAAGCAGATATAGATGACTTACTTTCTCCCTGGCTGCAGCATATGGATGTCACTCAGACTTAATAAGCTTTCAAATTCTCACTTTATCACAGAAAATAGAGTGTGAGAAATAAAATCAGCCATTTTCACCCTAATGGACAAAGTAATGGAGAGGTGAAACTGACACAACACTTCTCCTGCCTTAATACCATCAAAATGAAAGCATACTCTATTCTGGAGTTTTCACAGAATCAATTCAAACCAAATACTGGTCATTTTCAGGACCTTTATTCTATAATGGCTCCTACAACCCCAGCACTTTGGAGCAGCAGCACTGAGTGCCAGTCACTATGCTGTAGAGATGCTGGTCCATAGACTGTACACTTCTGCCTCCCTTTTCCTCCCTGTCTTTTGCTCCCTCCATCTCTCTCGCTCCCTCTGCGCTGATCTTTTCTCCTGAGTGCATTTTCATTATTTCTGTCCTTTGGGTGGACCAGATTAACATCACTTTTAAAACCCAAGTGTTACATGTGGGGTCTGATCAGACTAACTTACTGCAGAGAATACTCTTGACCATACTGCTGTTTTCCTGGTGGCTCATTGTATGATACACCTCCATGCACAGGCACACAGCCACACACACATACACAAACAGGCTATGAACAAATATAATTTTAATGGCTGGCAGCAGATGGCAGCAGCTCTAGTTAGGCCCGAGCCTGGCCGAAGCCGGCGAGGGCCTATTAAAACCGCATGGTTCCGTTATTATTATTAACCTCCGCCAGGAGGTATATGTTTTCGGTGCCGTTTGTTTGTTGGTTTGTTTGTTTGTGTACAACATAACTCAAAAACCTATGGCCGGATTTTGACGAAATGTTCAGGGTAGGTGGGTATTAACTCAAGGAAGAGGTGATTAAATTTTGGCATATCTAGGCCAAAGTACTGCTGAGATATACGCCAAAGTTCAAGATTTCAAGTCTTTCCAATGGGCCGGAGTTCCAATCACCGTGCTTTTGGCTTTGCTGCCCCCTGGCGGAGGTTCTGCGCTCTCTGAGTGCTTTTCTAGTTATTATTATTATTATTATTATCATTATTATCCTTTCCGCTCTTTGAATGCAAATTTGACCCCTTGAACATAAACGAATAGTCAATTTTATTTCAAAATTTCAAAAAAGTCCCCAAGAAAATTTATTGAAAAATGACACGGCCACGCCCTGTCAAAAATCAAAATACATTGCGCTAATGGGAGCCCACCCCAAACTTTTTTACTTGTAGAAAAATGAAACTTGGTAGGGACATAGCCCATGTTGGGACAAGGTAAAAGTTGCATTATGGCCCCACCCTAAACCCAACAGGAAGTCGGCCATATTTCGGCGGAAGAGTGGGCATATGAAATCACACCCCGCATATTTTCAACATCTCCTCCTAGGGTTTTCATCCAATTTACACCAAACTTTTTAAAAATCACCTACACATATCTGTGGTCAAAAGTTACAATTAATATTTTTGATAAAATGTTGGGTGTGGCTGTGATTTGCTTACAACGAAGCAACCATTTTCAGAAGTATAAAAGTATTTCTATCTCACGCATACAGGGTTGGATTGAATTGGACCCGATGTACAATCTGTGCGGAATGACAATCTGAACACATTGATATGTAACTCGTACAGCTACATGGCAAAATGGCTCTTTGACGCCCCCTACATTTTTAGTATGGGAGAAAAATTTTTTTTTTTAAATACTTAAAAGAAATTTGGTACACACATCTATCATAACAAAATAAACCAAAAAGCAAATGAGGACACACCCCTATCTTTTATCATGTTCCCATGGCAACAACAAAAATGCGCAATTGAAATGAATGGGTTTTTGGTTTTGATCCCTTAAACATAAACAACAAGTCAATTTTATTTAACGAAAAATTCACGCCCGGCAAAAAATTTTCTTATTTGAAGTCTCCAAGAAAAAATATTGAAAAACAACTTGGCCCCGCCCCAACAAAAATCAAAATACATTGCGCTAATGGGAGCCCACCCCAAACTTTTTACCAAGTAGAAGTGTGAAACTTGGTAGAGACATTGCCCATGTTAGGACAAGTTCAAAATTGCATTATGGCTCCACCCTAAACCCAACAGGAAGTCGGCCATATTGGGCGGAAGTGTGGGCATATGAAATCACACCCCGCATATTTTCAACATCTCCTCCTGGGGTTTTCATCCAACTTGCACCAAACTTGGTGAAAATCATCTAAACACATTTGTGGTCAAAATTTACTATTTATATTTTTTTCACTTTTTGGACACAAATGTTTTGGGTGAGTGTACACTTTATCAAAATGTAATTCATTCATCACAAAAAATAAGCTCATGGGTTTTAGAAAATATAACTGCTCACTAAAAATATATCGGACTTCAAACTCAGAAATCTCGGTCATTCTGTTGGTACTTTGATTTTGTCAATAACCGTTCATCCAAAGGACTTTAAACTTGGTAAGTGTACTGTTGAAGAAGTATAGCGAGCAGTGTTAAGTTTTTTGGGTGAGCGTTTTGTGAGAAATCTCAAGATATCTGCAAGCAGCAACCCCGGAGGCCGAGCAGCCGGCCTGTTCCAAACAGGCATGGGTACTGCACTTATGCACTTATACTATTTACAATAGTAAATAATGAACAATGAAACCACATTTGACCTGGTTATTGAGGTAGGTTTGTGTTTCAGTGACTACTGTGGAAGATTCATTGGTTTGGTTTCAGACAGAAATGATCAAAAGGGATCTGTGAAGTCTCTGTACCAGCGCAAGTACCATGTACCATGTTGAAAGTACCAGCACAAGTCACAGATTCCTCATATTTCAGGTACAAAGGAGGATATCCTTAAATAAGTGTGAATGTGTGTTTCCAGAGTAGAAGCTATTGCTCATAATTAATCAAGCCTCAGCAGAAATGGCACTCCCTGGCATAGCCAATCAGCTTTCAACAGCAGACAGGACTCCTTTTAGGATCACACAGTTCACACTCATGTCTCCATATGGAAAGCTATATAAGACTGTATCAAAACGTCTACTGTAGGGTGAAAGTGCAAAGATCCAAGCATTAAACAATTTCACACAACAATAAAGATTCTCCATAGACAAACAGGGAAGCCCGCTGGAGTCTTCTCTGGGTGTGCTAACAGAACTGCCATTAAACTCCCCACAGGTACACCTGCAGTACATAGAGATCAGTGCTACCAACGCCACCTGTTCCTCACAGCTGTGTGTGCTTTCCAGTTCCTCCACAGCTGTGTGTGCTCTCCTGTTCCCCACAGCCATGTTTGCTCTACTCTTCCTCCACAGCTGTATGTGCACAACTGTTCCCCATTGTTGTGTTTGCTCTCCTGTTTCTCCACAGTTGGGTGCACTCTCCTGTTCATCCGCAGCAACATCTGCTCTCCTATTCCCTCTCAGCTATGTGCACACTCTTGTTCCTCCACAGCTATATGTGCCATCCTGTTCCTCCACAGTTGTGTTCACTTTCCTGTTCCTTCACAGCTAGGTGTGCACTGTCCTGTTCCTCCACAGCTGCAAGAACTCATCTGTTCCTCCACAGCTGTGTGCATTCTCCTGTTCCCCCATAGCTGTGTGTGACCTCCCATTCCTCCACAGCAATGTATGCTCTCCTGTTCCTCGGCAGCGGTGTCCTCTACCTTTCCTATACAGCTATGTGTGCTCCCCTGCTCCTCCATGGCTACATGTGCCCTCCTGTTCCTCTAAAGCTATGAGCACTCTCCTGTTCTTTCACAGCTGTGAGTGCGTTCCTGTTCTTCCACAGCTCCATAAATTATTCTCCAGGAGACAGATGTTAAAATGTGTCTGCCCAGCAGCCTTCTGACTATCCAAAGAGTCGCAATTCATGTTAATCATGAATAATGCATCCACGTTGTCGCAAAAAGTAAGTGGTACATAAGATACGCAGCACAGCAGACCTTGCCCACTCCAGCGATTAAAACTCTGTTGTTTATCAATTGACCATTTTAGGCAACTGCTCAAATGGACCCAAAGCAAAATCAGATCACATAACTATGCACTTGTGAACACAAACTGAAACTACGCATTAATTTTAAATAGCTCCAACAACAAAGCTAAAAGCTTTTTGATCAAATGATTGGTTATTTTAGTGCTGCGGGCATCTTGTTAATGCCACACTAAATCTTTTACTGAACATTTTACCTTAAGTTTATTTGAGCCAGAGTCTCAACTAAATCATCCACAAGCTCTGTTCTCAACGCCGGATGTATCCACAACACGCTGACTGCTTGTACATGAACTCTGACATAACAATGATACATTCCAACAATAAACTGTTCTGCCCTCTTTATTCACATAATGCTTCTCTCACTTCTCAGAAATGCACAACACAGCATGCACACGGGAGCAGGAAGGAGGAGCACACTTTTCGAAACCATTTAGTGTCACTCTCACCTCCGCTGCCAGCAAAGTTGGCGAAAACACCAAACGGAAAAAAGGGAGCAGAGACACTGGCAGACATATAAATAAATCAGAGGGTAAACAGGGATGAGAGCATCATCTGGATGCAGGAAGAAGGGGGCACGGTGGGGGGGGCAGGAGGTCGGGACACGGACCTTGGGGACGAAGGCGTCTCCGATCGCCCCCAGCTACCGTCACGGCGGAGCGTTGTGGAACAGACAGGCCCCCGCTCATGCGGCAGATGGAACTAATGATGCGCACGAACAGAGATCATTTCACTTAGGTCCTCGCAACGCCACAGATCAGCGTGAAGTTCTGACTGATAGGGCAGCGAGTCACAGCCCTGGAGCATATGGGTGCCTCCCAGAGGGGTTTGGGTGACAGAACAGACACCTCTTTCTTTCCGTAACCCTTTGATTTTTTTTTTTCTAACATTTATCTGCACAGAAAACTGCTGGCTTTTTAATACTGCAGAGACAAAAGCAGGGGACAGGAGGCTGCTCCATTCAAAAACAGGCTCCTGTTCCTGATGTCTGACTTAGCGGGTGTATTTGTGATCTTCACTAGTTACAGGCATATGGTGACTCAAAAAAGATGTCAATGCCCTCTCTCTGTGGACTGTCTGAGCAATTCTGGTGGAACAAGAACTATTCTGTGAGGAGCAAAATGTTGAAGTGGGGTCAGACTCTACAAACAACCCGGATGAAAACTGGTGAGGATCAGAGGGCCAGTTGGGGGGAGGGGGGCACACCACTCAGGACTTAATTTTTGGGATGAAAAGAGCCAATATATCAGTGAAGTCCTGTATGATGGGAAAATAATCCTTCAGAGTGCCCAGAATTCCCAGCTATGTCCCGATGTAGGGAAAATCTGCATTCCTTTTTTGAATAACAATTTACACATTTCAAATTGCCACCATAGACACAAATAATTTCTAAATGATGAAAAGCTTTCTTTCGTTAGCATTCCATAACTACTTAATGCCATGGTATTCCTTTGTAAAAACAAAACATTTCACACTCAAATAACAAATATGCAAAAAAAAAAAAAAAAAAAGCAAAATATGCAAAAAGAAAGAAATCAGGAAGGGGCAAATACTTTTTTACATTGTATGACCTTAAGCCCTTGGCACAGGTGCCAAATTGAGCCCATTCTTGCCAATTGCGCATGATTCTGTTCAAGGCTTTAAAACTAATTTGCACATTTTTTTTTTTTTTTACACAATTTGGGACAAAAAAGTGCCATAAACACAAGGAATCTACATGAAAATTGATTGCTGAAGTTGTTTTGCGCTGACTTAGCTGAAAACTAACAAGTGGTTGGAGATGAAACAACATTTCCTAGATCATAAATGCATTGACCAGAAGTCAGCTAAATGTGATAGTATTACTCAGAGCAAAAAATAATCTGTGGAGGAAAATACAAACTGCCCCCTACTTCTCCAAACAGCTAAAAATGGGGAGTTGTTTGCTTGAGTGTGAATTATAAATAATGCAGTCTTATACTACCAACCAACTGTCTTCACACATGGTATAAACGTTTGCATTTCATGCACGTGAAAATTATTATTTTAAATGTTTTTTAACAGTAAAAATGAGGGGGTCTCATGTAATACCTATCCATTCGCTCTCCCAACTAAACAGAAAACCAACTGAAAGTTACAGCGCTATAAACTTGATGTAATCCTCCAATGTGATCTAATCTAATCCCCAGAATGAAAAACAATGCAAACTCTCTCTTTGTGTTAACAATATATACTGACGACATCATTCTTTGTTATGAGTGATGCAACACTCTTAAGTATATTATCATAATTCCTCCACTGTAGTGGCATGAAGTTTTACAAATGTTGTTTGTTTCCAATCAATACACAAGCAAATTAACGCTGATTTTGGACATAACGTGTTTTCCGCTATTTCTCTGGGAACATCAGTGCATCCGGTGGTTATGTTAGATCCCAGGGAAAATAGATTTAACTAGGCAAAAGCCGTAACTTGGCTTTTACAATCACAGCTAACATAGTAATATGAAAAATTATTAAATGGAAATAAAAAAAAATCCAGCAAGCTGAGCACCTCAGTCGTATGCATCTAATCCAGGCTTTATGACTGCTCATGACCAAAGTGTTAATACTCAATGCAAAATTTAACTTCCAACTTGTTTGGTGAGTGGGGAACGCACGATGAGATAATGATATAAACTATGTCTTTTGAAAACTGTTATCCTGCGCACTAATAAACTGAAATAAAATGCAAAAAGTAAGGTCTCTTTACATAGCAGTTAATGACCCTCAGGAACAATATGATAAAAAAAATTAATAATTTAAAACATTGTCTTGAATCAGATGAAACTAATGCTCTTAGCAGAGCCTTGATTAAGATTTTACTGCACAAGATGCGCAGAGAGAGACCACTTTTGGTCATGGGGTGTTTTGTCTCATTCATGGTTTTTTCCCAAGGGTTCATGATCAAGAGAAAAAAATAATGCTGAATTTTTAAAGGGACCTCTCCATGCATTGGCACCTGTAACATTTGGTTTTTATATTAATATTAAATTGAGATTTCGATAGTTAACCGACAACTCTGGAATTTATTGTGCATATTTTCATTCCCTCATTACCATTTCACTGCTATGTCCACAGTCATTTGATTATGTGCGGCCTCATGTTTTTACTTGGAGGTTAGACAAATTTTTCATAAGGTAATTCCATCTGAAATCACCAGATGCCCCCAGACTGACAAACTCAGATTTGCATCAAATTTACAGAATATAATGTTCTTGTATTCAGTGTATTTGGAGCAAAATTTAATGTCTTCCCTAGTTTTTGAGATATTGAGACTTGAATCTCCACCTTAACGTGGTGGAGGGGTTTGAGTACCTGGATGATCCTAGGAGCTATGTTGTCTGGGGCTTATTGCCCCTGGTAGGGTCTCCCAGGGCAAACAGGTCCGAGGTGACAGGTCAGACTAAGAGCGGTTCAAAAAACCCCAAATGAATGAACTCTGGAGCCAGGCCTGGGGCTGGCGCTGGCAGGCGAGCACCTGGTGGTCGGGTCTCTGCCCACAGGACCCGGCCGGGCACAGCCCGAATGTGCAACGTGGGCCCGTCTTCCCGTAGGCCCATCACCCGCGGGAGGGTTCAAGAGGAGCAGATGCTTTGTGGTTTGGGTGGCAGTCATGGGCGGGGGCCCCGGCGACCCAATCCCTGGATGCGGAAACTGGTTCTCGGGACATGGAATGTCACCTCACTGGGGGGGAAAGAGCCTGAGCTTGTGTGGGAGGTCGAGCGATACCGGCTAGAGATAGTCGAGCTCACCTCCACCCACAGTCTGGACTCTGGAACCCAACTCCTTAAGAGAGGCTGGACTTTCTTTTATTCTGGAGTGGCCCGCGGTGAGAGGCGGCGGGCTGGTGTGGGTTTGCTTCTAGCCCCCCAGCTTAGCCGGCATGCGATGGAGTTTTCCCCGGTGAACGAGTGGGTGACTGCCCTGCGCCTTCGAGTCAGGGACAGGTGCCTCACTGTCGGCTAATGGGCCGAATGGCAGTGCAGGGTACCCGGCACTTCTTGGAGTCCCTGAGAGGGGTACTGGAAAGTGTTCCAACTGGGGACTCCATCGTTCTGCTGGGGGACTTCAACTCCCACGTGGGCAGCGACAGTGTCACCTGGAGGGGCGTGATTGGGAGGAACGGCCTTCCCTGATCTTAACCCGAGTAGTGTTCTGTTATTGGACTTCTGTGCTAGTCACAGTTTGTCCATAACAAACACCATGTTCAACATCAGGGCGTCCATCAGTGCACGTGGCACAAGGACGCCCAAGGCTAAAGGTCAGTAATCGACTTTGTGGTTGTGTCATCTGATCTTCGACCGTATGTCTTGGATACTCGGGTGAAGAGAGGGGCTGAGCTGTCCACTGATCACCACCTGGTGGTGAGTTGGATTCGCTGGCGGAGGAGGAAGCTGGACAGACTTGGCAGGCCCAAACGTGTTGTGAGGGTCTGTTGGGAACATCTGGTGGAACCCTCTGCCAGAGGGGTTTTCAACTCTCACGTCCGGGAGAGCTTTGACCAGATCCCGAGGGAGGCTGGAGACATTGAGTCTGAATGGACCATGCTCTCCACCTCCATTGTTGATGTGGCCGTTCGGAGCTGTGGCCGTAAGGTTTCCGGCGCTTGTCGCGGTGGCAATCCTCGAACCCGGTGGTGTACGCCGGAAGTAAGGGATGCCATCAAGCTGAAGGAGGAGTCCTATTGAGCTTGGTTAGCTCATGGGACTCCTGAGGCAGCTGACAGGTACCGGCAGGCTAAGCGTGCTGCGTCCCGGGCGGTGGCAGAAGCAAAAACTTGGTTATGGGAAAAGTTTGGGGAGGCTATGGAGGAGGATTATCGGTTGGCCCCGAAGAGGTTCTGGCAAACCGTTCGGCGCCTCAGGAGGGGAAAGCAGTGCCCTGCCAACACTGTTTACAGTGGAGGTGGGGAGGAGTTGATTCGACTGGGGATGTTGTTGGCTGGTGGAAGGAATGCTTTGAGGATCTCCTCAATCCCACTGACACGCCTTCCATAGAGGAAGCAGAGGCTGAGGACCCAGAGGCTGATTCATCCATCACTCGGGCTGAAGTCACTGAGGTAGTTCAGAAGCTCCTTGGTGGCAAGGCACCGGGGGTGGATGAGATCTGCCTTGAGTACCTCAAGCCTCTGGATGTTGTAGGGCTGTCTTGATTGACACGCCTTTGCAACATCACTTGACAGTCGAGGACAGTGCCTCTGGACTGGCAGACCGAGGTGGTGGTCCCTCTTTTTAAGAAGGGGGACCGGAGGGTGTGCTCCAACTATAGGGGGATCACACTCCTCAGCCTCCCGGGCAAAGTCTATTCTAGGGTGCTGGAGAGGAGAATTCGGCCGATAGTCGAACCTCGGATTCAGGAGGAACAATGCGGTTTTCGTCCTGGTCGTGGAACACTGGACCAGCTCTATACCATCCGCAGGGCGCTTGAGGGTTCATGGGAGTTTGCCCAACCAGTTCACATGTGTTTTGTGGACTTGGAGAAGGCATTCGACCGTGTCCCTCCTGGCTCTCTGTGGGAGGTGCTTCGGCAGTATGGAGTCCGACGCCCTCTACTAAGGGCTGTGCGGTCTCTGTATGACTGGAGCAGGAGCTTGGTTCGCATTGCCGGCAGTAAGTCAGACCTGTTTCCGGTGCATGTTGGACTCCGGCAGGGCTGCCCTTTGTCATCGGTTCTGTTCATTATTTTTATGTACAGAATTTCTAGGCGCAGCCAGGAGCCAGAGGGAGTCCGGTTCGGGGACCAGCGGATCTCATCTCTGCTTTTTGCAGATGATATTGTCCTGTTGGCTCCTTCGAACCTGGACCTTCAGCATGTGCTGGGGCGGTTTGCAGCCAAGTGTAAAGCGGCTGGGATGAGAATCAGAACCTCCAAGTCCGAAGCCGTGGTTCTCGACCGGAAAAAGGTGGCTAGCCCCCTCCGGGTTGGAGGAGAGCTCCTGCCTCAAGTGGAGGAGTTTAGGTATCTTAAGGCAGCGGCAGCAGTAATGTGGTCATTGTACCGATCTGTTGTGGTGAATAAGGAGCTGAACTGAAAGGCGAAGCTCTCAATTTACCAGTCAGTCTACGTTCCTACCCTCACCTATGGTCAGGAACTTTGGGTCATGACCAAAAGAACGAGATCTCGGATACAAGCGGCTGAAATGGGTTTCCTCCGCAAGGTGGCGGGGCACTCCCTTAGAGATAGGGTGAGAAGCTCTGTCACCCGGGTGGAGCTCAGAGTAGAGCCGCTGCTCATCCACGTCGAGAGGAGCCAGTTGAGGTGCCTCAGGCATCTATATCGGATGCCCCCTGGACGCCTTCCTGGGAAGGTGTTCCGGGAATGCCCCACCGGGAGGAGGCCCCGAGGAAGACCCAGGACACGTTGGAGGGACTAAGTCGCTCGGCTGGCCTGGGTACGCCTCGGGATGCCCCCGGGAGAACTGGAGGAAGTGTCCAGGGAGAGGGAAGTCTGGGCATCTTTGCTTACACTGCTAACCCTGCGACCCGGCCCAGGATTTAGAGGAAGATGATGAGATAAGATGAGATGAGAGTCAAAGTATTCATAACTTTTTAATTATCAATCTTTGGTATAATATGTCTCAGATTACCGAAGATCAGTAGCATAATGCTTATATTTGCTAATTAGTGCCCTCCGCAAAAAGACTCATAAAAGTTTGGTTCTGCGCATAGGGCCAGGTTTGAACCTCTTTATCTCTGGAATCAAACAAACTAGATCTTTCTAGTCTCAGCAATTATTAGTCATACTACAGTACTTACATAACAACTTGATATTTCTGCCAAGGAATTTGGACTTTCTTTTTTATCAGCCCTTAAATCTGGGGAATAAAAACGTCTAAACCGTATTTAATTTTTATACTGCCATGAGTATGGCAGGCTATACCATAAAACAAATTAAATCATTGGAAAGAGCATTTCCTAATTGACAATTCTAGCAAATATGACTTGAAGGAAACAGCATTTTTCATAGTGTGAATTACACTATGTTTTGCATCAGTTGGAAATCTTATACCCAGAGCTCCAGCTCATGTTATATACCACTATAAAGCATGTATATATGACTATGTAACCACATGGATACCATTCTCTTGTATGGTGTTTCTGAGATGCACTGCTTCTGTGGTACTAGGGTTCAGGGCTGGTATTCAATACAATACTTATTCTAACTAAAACTTAAACTTAAGTATTTTTCTTAGCCAAGTTATAAAACTATGTGGTATTCAAGATGTGTCGAAGACATTTACTCAGTCAGAGAAAATCTAAGTAAATAACTTAGCCAAAATTATGACATCATGCCTGGGAGATGTAGGTGATGTCTCCATCTATGTGCTAAAAGCATCCCGTGGTGTAGAACTGCAGGGCTGTGTACAGCCTATCAACGGGTGCAATTGGACGGTTGGTATCGCCCTTGGGGGCGATGTCGTTCTCTATCAACTGAGTTAGGAGGAGGATCCCTTCCCTGTTGAAACAATATCTTTTAATAAGTTCTGTATCATTGTATGCATTGTCTGGATGTAAACTTTGGTTTGCCACATGCTGACGAAGTTCGCTATGATAATTGAACTGAAGATGGAGGAGAGCAGCCATGATGATACGTCTTGTCCAGACGGATGACTCCTTGAGAATGATATTGTACTTTAGTGTCCAATCTGGACAAGACAAAATACTTACTTAGTTGTACACACTTGAATATTTGATATTGCACTTAAGTGTCCAAACTGGACAAGACAACATACTTACTTATTTGCATGCACTTGTATACCAAAAATACTTAAGTAGATTTTTACTTAATATGACTGAGAATTTTACTTATTTGTAAAAAACATAACAAAATACTTAGCCAAAAGTTTACTTGAATAGCAACTTTGACCAACTTTTACTTAGGTACAGCATTAAGTACAAAATGTACATAAGTATTGAATTGAATTGGAGCTTAATCCTGAGTCATCTTACCTTATGAGTTTCTTTAAATTATCCAGGTGATAATCATTTCTACAATTGAACTGTGGTTCAATTGAGCATGGGGCTTAAGATTTAGCCATTTTACATTCACAATGTGGCATGTACAACAGTGATAAACTAAAAGCAGTGTGATTATGAAATCATGGCTGCGAGTGACTACTTATAAATAAAGGACTGAAGAATTTCCGACAGCAGCTACCAATCAGTTTCCCCAACACATTTTCATCCCAACTTATCATATAGTGATGCTACCTGGACAAGCATCCATGTACAACAAAAAAGGTGACTTTTGGCGCCCTCATTTGATGTTTAGGGTAAGGGTTCTGGTTTAGGGGTTAGGGTCAGTTTTAAGCTGGGCTCATCTCGCAAGTAAAGATGTAAACAGCAGGAAATGTCATCAGCAACCAAATTTGGCATGTGATTACGGATACAGCAACAGGTGATATCACCTACCAATTCAGTCTGGCAAGTAGGTTGCAGAGAGACAATTTCTGTGCTTCTACAATATAATTTTCAAAAAAAAAATGTGGCAATGATAAGTTTTTGTTGATTTCTTGGAGATAGTATATACATTATATGCCTATGTCCCATCATATTTACCTCTGCCAAGAAGGTAATGTTTTCACCTTTGTTTGCTTGTTTGTCTGTCCATCTGTCTGCCTGTTAACAGGATAACTCAAAAAGATATGGACAGTTTGGCATGAAACTTGGTAGGAGGATAGGTGGTAGTCCAAGGATGAGTTGATTCTGTCAAACGCACGTCTGTGTGATATTTTTGACCAGATGACTAAAAAAGCTATGAATTGCTTGTCACGAAATTAGGCAGGATGATAGGTGGTAGTCCAAGGAAGAATTTATTTAATTTTGGGAGTGATCCAGAACATACTCTGTGACCAAAAGAACATATATATGGCATGGCGGAGGTATGCACTCTACTGAGTGCCCTCTCGTTGTTTTAGTAAAACGCTGCCTGATTTCGCACTTTGAAAAAAAAAAAAAACAATTTCCTTTGAGATACCAACTTCATTATTTGGTATAAATATCAAGTAAATATGAATGTTCTAATGATCTAATTTGTTTTATGGAACACCTTGTCATACCCTGGCAATGTACAATTGAAATATGGCTCTGACATTGTTCCATTTTTGCGGGCATATAAACCAGAAAGTTCAAGTTCCTTGGCATAAATAGTTCAAAAGTTATGACTTATTGAAGTTAGCATATTGTATAGTAACATTTGTTTTTGCAAAAAATTGTGGGCCATGTCTGCTTCTTGAAATCTGAACATCTGAAAAACTAACATAGACATGGGTGTAAAATCTTGCACATAGTTTACTGGATACAAGAACATCATGTTAAGAAACTCTGATGCAAGCCTGAGGTACTCAGTAGGAAATGTTTTTTTCTATGAAATACATCATTTTAAAAACAACCAAATATCAAGGAAATAACCTCTAAAAAGCATCAAATACAGCACAGCCTGGTGCATCTGCGGACTTGAATAAGACACTGGATAAACGTGGAAAGGAATACTCCATAAAAATGCAGGACTCTGAAAAAAAATTTGCATCATAGTGTAAATTAAGGTATATATCATTAAAATCACTGTTACTACTGGTACATATCACCTGTAGGTGCTGCCAGCACGGAGGTTATATTTCGATGTTTCATGCCCAGGGTATGCCCTCCAAACTCTTTTTAGATCGCCATGGTGGGGGGTGGGATTACCACACTTGGCTGTGGAATTCCACACTCCCCCCCCCCCCCAAACCACCTTCAAATCCTCAGTCCATTCGGCTGAAAGAATCAGGGGCAGGGAGCTCAGTTCGATGCGAAGACCAGCGGCATTAAAAGGCCTGTATTAGAGTCAGGTTAGCTCAGATAACTCTATCAGCCCAGTCCCCTGGGCTCCAAAAACATGGCCTACCCCACACTAAAGGCTGCACTGTCCTGACTCGCCTGCACATTACCTGCGATTACACTGACCTTCATTATATCAGCTGCCCTTATTATAACACGCAAAACGCTGCATTCCCCTGGGTCCGGGCATAGGCCTAGAATTAAGAGCAAGCTCAAGGTTCTGAGAGAAAGCCTTCAGAAACCAGATCATAGCGAAGTGCTATAAGTGAGTGTCTATTAGCAAATGCAGCGGCAGCTAGCAGTAAAGCTAATGTTCGCTCCAGAAAGGTGCCAAGGCACCCTTTGTGCTTTGATGTGATTTTGGCTGGGAGGACAGAAGAGTCCACAGCTGGGTATAGATCACATTTGCTAAAAATTCTAATACTTTTCAGCATGCAATTAATCCTGCCTGTTACAGTGGAACGAACACATTATATCATTTCAGAAGTGTAAACCCCACCCACTTGCTTCTCCTCACAGGCTCAAACGCAAAAGGCAAGACAGAGAATGAATCAGTTTTGGAATCCAAATGAAATGCTCTATGATTTCAGGACTAGCAGAGTCCCCTTAACAGAATGCACTGTGCTACAAGACGACAAGCTCCAGCTGGTCCCATCATCCAGCGAAAGAGAAATTGAGGGAGGGAGGGAAGAAAAGAGTAAGAGAGAAAGA
Source organism: Gymnothorax reevesii (assembly GCA_029721435.1). NCBI lineage: Eukaryota > Metazoa > Chordata > Actinopteri > Anguilliformes > Muraenidae > Gymnothorax > Gymnothorax reevesii. The sequence goes on from CM056585.1 coordinate 41,242,473, forward strand.
GACAGATAGGGAGGGAGAGAGAGAAAGAGGGGGAGAGAGAGCGAGAGAGAACAAGCAAGTCGTTCGGGACTGAAGCCCTAGCTCTGCGTTCTTCGAACACCACTCAGTATCAGCCATGCTTGTTAACCTCAATTTCTGCCCATTCTCTCCAATGGAGCACAGCACTCACGCACCAGCCGCCAACTATTCACACCCCCACATAGCTCACGCACCAGCCTCCAACTATTCACATCCCCACACAGCTCACGCACCAGCCGCCAACTATTCACACCCCCACACAGCTAACGCACCAGCCGCCAACCATTCACACCCCCACACAGCTCACGCACCAGCTGCCAACTATTCACACCCCCACACAGCTCACGCACCAGCCACCAACTTTTCACACCCCCACACAGCTCACGCACCAGCCGCCAACTATTCACACCCCCACACAGCTCACGCACCAGCCGCCAACTATTCACACCCCCACACAGCTCACGCACCAGCCGCCAACTATTCACACCCCCACACAGCTCACGCACCAGCCGCCAACTATTCACACCCCCACACAGCTCACGCACCAGCCGCCAACTATTCACACCCCCACACAGCTCACGCACCAGCCGCCAGCTATTCACACCCCCACACAGCTCACGCACCAGCCGCCAACTATTCGCACCCCCACACACCTCACGCACCAGCCGCCAACTATTCACACCCTCACACAGCTCACGCACCAGCTACCAATTATACACACCCCTGCATACCACTCACGCACCAGCTACTGACTATTCATACCCCACAACTCAAGCACCAGCCATAAACTATTCACACCCCACACAGCTCACGCACCAGCCACAAACTATTCAACCCCACACAGCTCACACACCAGCCGCAAACTATTCACAACCCTGCACACCACTCACGCACCAGCTCCCAACTATTCATGCCCCACAGCTCACACACCAGCAGCAAACTATTCACACCCCACACAGCTCACACGCACCTGCTTTCAACTATTCATATCCCACAGCTCTCGCACCAGCCGCAAACTATTCACCCACCTGCACAGCGCCAACTCACCAGCCGCCAACAATTCACACACCAGCACACCACCCACGCATCAGCCGCTAATGATTCACACATGTGCACACCACTCATGCACCAACCGCCAACCATTCACACACCTGCACGCCACTCACGTACCAGCTGCCAATTATTCACACCCCTAAACAGCCCACGCACCAGCCACTAACTATTCATGCACCCGCAAAGCACTCATCCACCAGAGGCCAATTATTAACCCCCCAGTACCATATACAACCCCCCCTCCTGCAGGAATATACCATTCACAATTGCCCTCTACCAGGAGTGCACCATTCACAATGCCCCACCCTGAATAGTGCATCATTTATAACCCCGTTTCGCCGAGGAGTGCACCATTTACAACCCCCCACACCCAGGAGTGTACCATTTACAACCCCCCTCACCCAGGGGTGTACCAATCACAACCCTCCTCCCCAAAAAGTGTATTAATCGCAACCTCCTTCCCCAAAGCGTGTACTATTTATAACCCCCTTCCCCAAGGAGTGTACCACTCACACCCCCCCTCCTCCACCACGAGTGTACTATTCCTGATTCTCTTTTCCCAGGAGTGTACCATTTACAATCCCCCTCCATGAGGAGAGTGTCTTTCACACCCCCACATCCCAGCACCCACTGACTTTGACAGCCTCCTTCTCCTGGGCAGCACCCCTGACGCGTTCAAATGAGGGAGCCCAGCTGTGGCCCCGTTCCCCTGATGCAGCTGAGGGAGGTACATGACTTCAGTTTATCTTCCAAGCCAGCCGGGGGCACTCTGTTTGCGTTCAGCAGTTAGCATGAATGGAAGGCTAATGCTAAGCTTGTTTTCATTAGAGACAGCAAAGAGATTTGAGCAGCAAAGGTCCAAGGAGCCAGCAGTACAAAGCAGAGCATGTCTTTGAGATCTGCTCACGCAAATGCAGTAGGCCTGGCGGGGTCTGTGGATTATTAGTATGTATAGCATGTCGGGGAACAAGATGCTTTTCGGTATGGCACAGCTGCAAGATAACAGCTCATGATCATCCATTATAGATGTAAATTTCCTACTTAAAAACTGAATACCGTATGACAAATAAAGACTGGGAACTCTTAATCCTGGGTACACTTAATCCTGGGGAATCACAACAGCAACTAAACAGATCACAGCTCAGAGAAGTACATTAAAAAATTACAAACCTAAATCTTGAGAGTGCACAGACAAAATGTAACTGTTCAAAAAAAAAAAACAATAAGGAAAGTAATAAATATATTTGTGGCTTAATTGAAGATTTTCAATCAGTCCAAGAACAAGAAAATACAAGCTTTTTTCCCTCATCAGCGAGTGGCATAAGCAGGCAAACAGGCACCTGCCGAACGCTCGTACTCTGTTCACAGGTTTTCTTTGCGTAATTAGTCCAAGCCTGTGGGTATTGTGACTCATGTGTATGCATCAGTGACATGGATGTGTGAGACAATTAAGTTGTTTCGGGCAGTAAAAGTGCTACTTGGATATTGCAGTTTGTGGTGTTGTACCAGAGCTTGCTGGTTTTTCTACAATGTGAAAAATTCATGCACTGGCAGCATCTCTAACCACTTGGCACAGCAGAAAAGAGCTACTATACCTCAGATTACATCTTTATCCAAGCATCATCATCACATATCCCTCTGTGCAACACAGCCTAATGCATTACTTTCAAAAAGCTTCTTAATGCAAGCGCTTATAAGATACTTGTTTACGTAGACCATAGTTTGGGTTTGTCGAGTTTCCAGAAGCTTCAAGAATAGGGCAGATGAACACAAAGTAGCGAGACAGTCAATGAGTATAATTATGATGGGTGGTAAACTTTCAATCAGACAGCTGATAACTGTTCAATGATTTTACATGGCTGTGGAGGCCTTATTTTTCACAAGAATCTGATGCCAAATCTGATCTTATGGCCGAATTCATCACAGAGATGCGCCATATTAGCTGCAAACAAAACCTCTTGAGTACCATATGCGAGGAGAAACTGACCATAACATCTAACTTCTATCCCTCACACATTTTTGCACTTGTGGTTTTAATGTTGAGAGTTCCCAGTGGTTTAGTATCTTCATTATGTGTCCAGATCTGACTGCATTTTCACTTCAGTTCATGAAGGTATTGCAGGCTGTAAATGTACTAATAAAAAAACACCAGGAAATCCAAAAGTTTCTGACAGGTCTCATTGCAATGTTCTTTTGGAACACATGTATCTGATCAAGACTAGTCATACTGTATGGTTAAGTTGAATATTTCTAGGATGAGGCTCTCAATATTTTCTGTCACAATGGAAAAATACAAGAATAAAATAATAATAATAATAATAAACAGTACTTGTTTTACAGTGGGAAACATTCTTACACCCACTCTGCTTCACTACCATTGGTTGCCATCTGAAAAAAAAAAACACTTCTCATTCCTATAAAGTTAAACTTTGCTCAACTTTTTTTGCATTGCTGATTTTCGGCAATCAGTAGTTTCCACCCACCATCGCTTCCCATCACTGCGATTGGATCAACTCTCATTGAAAATGATTGGTAGCCTGTCGCTTTAAGTTGCTAGACACTGCTGCAATGCGAAAGGGCCCTGCATTTGGCTTCCGCCATCATTTATAAAGGAGTGGGTCAAGCACAGCTTCTCTAACAAACATGACATGGTTTATGAATTTGAACTAGATGGAACTTGTGCACCCAGTTTGTTCACCAGGCTATGATGCGCACAGAGCAAGGTTATAATAGTTTTGGATTTTTCTTTATTGTTTAGTTTTATTTTGTTTTGACTTTTTTCTCTAATTCAGTTAGTTTTAATTAGTTTTTAGAATGGGTTTGCTAGTTTTCATTAGTTTTCTTTTTTTTTTTCCTTTTCTAAATGCTTAGTTTTAGTTAAGTTTTTATTAGTTTTAGTATTAGTTTTAGTTTTTTGCATACATTGGGTTATTTGTCAAGTGCAGGATTCAAAATGATCAGAGTAAGTATTGTGAAATACGTAAAACTCAAAAAAAGATACCTGTAAAAAATGTTTTCACACACATGAACAAAAAAAAAAAAAAAAAAAACCCATTTGTGAGACACATGTCACATTTATGGACAGTCAGGAGTCTCAGGGAGCTCACTCTGAGGAAAAAATAAACAAACTCAAAAACCCAATACACTTAACAGGTTTGAGTCACTTTTTGACCAAAATTACCAACTCAAAAATAAATTAAGAACAACACCTCTCAGCACTAAATGCAGGCATAGGCGGTGCCAGGGAGGGGCTAGGTGGTGCTGTAGCTACTCCTGGAATAGCCATAGCACCCCCAAAAAATTCCCGCAAATTTTATATTACTTGTGTCAGTGGTTTTCGAGGTTGAAACATTCGCGGCGACTTTACAGGAGGACACTGTAGCACAAAAAAACCTTCTTAAATAAAAAAAAAGAAATGAACATTAAGCGAATCTTCACACAAATGTTACCTTGGTGCTCGTCTTTATTGGTAAAATCTCCAGTGTTTGACATCGTCTGCATATGGGATGAGCCACCAGGCTATGTGATGACAGCAAACAGTTTTCGAGCTAACCACCAGAAACACTGAAATCTGCAAGCCCGTGTATCTCACTCCAAACCTCTATTTCCTTAAAAATAACTTATTGGTCAACTGTACTTTTAAAACATGATCGTTGTGCCACCCGGCAATAATGTTATGAAATGAAAACAAAGCAGATCGCAGCAGATCTGCTTTCAGATTAGAAACAATGATATCTTACGACAACGGATGTTCTACGCATATTCGTGTATACAACTAGCCTACTTTTTAGTCAAAGCATCATGGCGAACACTTGAGTGTTTTCTTTGCTGACGAAACTGGGTCAGTCTGAGACAAGATCGCAAACTAGTTCACAAAACGATGGCAATGGAGCTTTACATTGGAAACTGCCGATGCAAGTATGTATATATTTGTGACGGTGCGTTCAGGAACCACACGCGAGAGCAGGGAATCCAAAAATCGAAATGCCTTTATTGAAAGCAGGGTCAGGACCATAGGCGACTGTATTAAAAGATGGACGAAGCAACCGTGACGTCGTCCATTGGTTTCAGCATACCATAAAGGAAGCCTCGATTTTGGCAATTTGAATTGAGCCATGTTGTCATTTTGAAACTGGTTGTGATTTTTATTGGACGAGAGTGAGAATCAAGGTCCAGGGAGGGACATGAGAGGTGGATCTGACCGTATCGGACGAGAACCAGAGGATAGCCACGCCCCTAAAGCATATTCTGGCATTATCCTTTATTCTAGTCTACTTACGACCATAATTTACAAAAACGAACAATCAGGATGTATCGAAAGAGACTTGAAACTTGCTATAGCTATCATAAGATAATGCAAAATATTATAATTTAAATGAATAAATCAGGTGGGAAAGAGTAATTTTTCTCATAGACTTCTATATCATTGAACTTCTTTCTGCAACCACCGGTGTCGCCATCTGCCATTTTACGGTACTTCCGCGTGGGCTTCTTTTTTCAGACCAGAGTGCTACGTCCATCTTTGTACACAGTCTGTCAGGACCAGAAGACACAAGAATTGCCAAGCCAAAAACGAAATCCAAAAAACAAAGTCGACTAGACAGGCCAGGGTCAAAACCAGTAAAGCAGAAGTGTGGCAGTACATAGACAGCAGGCCAAAATCGTAGTCGAAAAACAAAGCAGTGGGTCATACACAGGGCATCCAAAAACAGTAGACATGGTGGGACAGAAATAGGTAAATCCGAAAAGACAAAAACAAGAACAGAAGGGCTATGGCAAAATTGAGGTTGGACAGAACAGTCGTGAAGAAACAATAATCAATTGGCATCCAAGAGGCTCTGCACAAAGGAATATTGATCAACATTCTGACAAAGTCAGAACAGCAGTGAGGACTCTAAATAGACAGAAGGGAAGTCACATGCTATGCAGGGAACAGGTGAATTGTATGAGAACTAATTACAAAGGAAGATACACATGGGAAAAGCCAAGACAGACGGGATTCATGCAAACATCCTAGGACAAATAAACAGCTCTGGTCAAGGATAATTGCACAGACAATGAGTGCAGGAAAGCAATTAAGCACATGTGAGAGATCTCACAGAAACGTAGGGAAAGACAGAGAAAGCAAAGCAAGGGGCGGAGACTAGACCAGGGCGATTGCTGAGATTTAATTAGTAACAATTAGTAGAGGTGCAGTTTTACAAATTAACCAAAGCGCTCATTCGTAAGTTAGTGATATATACATGGATTAGTTGGGTTAGTAGACTATGATACCAAATATAAATGTTAGTATTATTAGTAATCTAGAAAAGCAAGGCGAAGGAAGTAAACGAGAATTGAAGTAATAATATGAAACACCACGCCATTGTAATCACCCAGAGCAGGTAAGCACACAGACTGGGAAGACGGACTGAACCAACTTGAACACAAGACAGGGGAGGCAAGTGCAATGAAACTTAAAATGGCATGAACTGAAAACCTGAGAATAATAACCAAGAAGAATAAAGAAAAGACATAACCATGAACATAAAGCTTGAAGATAAACACAGAACCAAGACAATTTCAAAGTCGCATGAATAGTTTTATTCATAGTTTACAAAAGAAAAAAAGTAAATGAATGAATTTTAAAAATATATTATTTTTACACTAAAAACATAAAGGCAAAACGGATGATCTGCTACGGCCAAAGGACGCAGCATCCGTTTTACCTCTGACCTTAACGTGAGCCGGTCTCTTGACCGCCATTTGATTCATTATTATACTAGTGTTGCTAACTGGCTGTGTGATTTTGTGATCTCAGCATTTGGCTGAAACGTGCAGTGTTTGCTGCTCCTTGTGTTCAGGGCCCGTCTGTGGCAGAGGTTTACGTTGACAGGTTTATGAACTTCATATATATTTTTGTACAACGTATATCAGAGTTGGCTAGTAATAGTCACGGCAACGGGCATCGTTAATGCGGCTGTGTACACGCGTCTGCGTACGTGTACCAGGGTTCCAATAAGACCGACATAATAACGAACACCCCAAAGATACAGAGCACCTTCTTTAAAGAGTCAAGCATCCCCATAGCACCTGCTCAAGGAAATCTATGCCGCTGCCACTGGATGCAGGTCCAGCTTTTTGGCATATCGGTGCAGTAGATTAACAATACAGTAGGCTACCTCGACTGGAAACAAGTGGCGTGAGATGCCGTATGGTGCTGCTAGCTCATGTAAAACAGCTCGAGCGAAATAAATCGATTTCATATAAATCCAAAAGGCTTATAAATACACTGACAAAGACGAAAACGTAGGGAATTATATCTATAATTTCAGTACATTTTAGTTTGTTTTGTAAACACACAATACAGTTTCAGCTAGTTATTGTTTTTTTTCTTTTAATTACCGTTTTTATTTATTTCAGTAAACGAAAATGCTTTTTTTCAATTTTTGTTTTCATTATTTCGTTCTTTTTTGTTTACAATAATAACCTTGCCACAGAGCACAGAGCACCAACGCCCTGATCTATGCAGCCTGGTCCATATGAGACAATTTTCCACGCCTGGCTCTGAGGGTTAGGAGACTAGGGGCTCTAATTTCTTGGCACAGCGCAGGGTGGCGCAGCGTGTGTAACCCATGCAGTGGTAATTTTGTCCGGTGCAGCCCGCACAGTGTTAATTTCATGCGGTGCAACACCGTGCGCAGCCACTTTGGCAGTTTGGTAGACGGACGTCCGCCGAGATGGGTGTGGCGGGGTAGTAGGGGGAGGTGTCACATATTCATCATGACGCAGTGACAATTTAGCTGATAAAGGCCGAAGGTGCGCAGAGAGCTCGCCACCTCCAACCTGGTTTACTTTCTATGAGTGGTAATTTGGCTGACCGGCGCACAGTGCGCACATGTCACCGAAACCTCACAGGCAGGTTTCCAGAATGTCAGGCACATTTCAGTGCAATTAATGATTACAACAACCACTATTTAATGTAACTATATGAATCAGCACATAAATTATAGTATCTAAATCGATTGTCCTGATTTCAGATCAAAGAAAGAGAGAGAGAGATTTGTGCATGTCGGCGCGTGAGTGCGTATGTAGGCTACGTGGGTATGTGTCCTTCAGCTGCTTTCACACCGGACGCGAAACAAATTTTTCGCAGGACTGATCACACGTGTGCATTCGCGTCTTTGCATTCACTTTGAATGTAATCTGTGATGCGAAAAATTCATTTCGCGTCCAGTGTGCAAGCGGCTTAATACTATTATTGTCACTTAAGTTTTATCGTTTTTAGTGGGGGGAAAGGAATAAAGCCTGATTGCTATGATCTCCTACAGAGATAAGAACACATATTGAAAATAAATATGTAACGTATCTCGCATTTTTGTCCATGCATGTTAATCCCAAAATTTTAAGCAGCAACAGGGTGTAATAATAGGAACACGCAATCCATCGTTTCTCTTCCCATTGATGCAGGCAGAAGAAATAAATGAGCAACCGTCGTATTTCATTCCAACTTCGTAAGTTCACTAATGGTAATAATTCACGAATGCCCTAGCTAGCCAGCTAACTCATATTCTTAATACTTAATATAGATGCAAGCGGTGCAGAAAACATGCCTGAAGCAGCAAAGTTAAATGCAACATTCACGCATCATGCAGATATAGGACAGAGGCTTCTTTATTCCAATTTTAAAGGTGAGGAGAAGAGCTCATTTGATTGGTGAAGATTGGACTAGGATGTGTTATACCCAAACATGCCTTCTTTGCCACTTGCGCTGGAAGGAGGGACAGAGGCGGGACAGAGGAGTACTTGCGCCAGGTTAAGCCGGGCAAGAAATTGCAACATACGCCTGGACACTTTAAACCCACTCACAGCTTCTCTCCTCTGTCCTCCCTCCCTCCGTTGGCACAGTGCTCCCCCCATTCGCTGTGCCTGTGCCTGGGCAATGAGTTTAAAGCCCAAGGTCTGAGGGCTCTGAGCAGATAGAGGTTAGAGGACTCTGGGAGGCACCAGAGGTGTCCTCCTAACTCTATCCCTCCCCCACTTCCCCATGCTCCCCAAGGCCTGCTCCTCCTGCCGGGCACAGAATAAAGGGGGGAGGGTCCGCATCAATCCAGGGGAAATTAGCATTGCAGAAAAAATGCACTTAATTGTGGGTGGCCAATCGAGCACAAATCTGACTGAGCCCAAAGGAACTGTATGAAAACATCACATCAGTTCAATGTGCAGGAATGGCAGCCCCTCTACAGCTGAGGTGAACTTTCCTGCCCAAGTTTTGTCATTCTCAAAAAATTATCCTATATTTTTCATCAGTTACCATGCTATTGAGCGCGATGCGGTTGTTCATTTTTCATTTTTACCCCAACCAATTAAGCGCTACTCTTTGATATATCATTCCAGTTAGTGGCAAGGTAATTTGCCACTACCTTACACCTTTCATTTTTACATTACTGGAAAAAAAAAAATTGTATTTCATATAAATAATTATTGACATGATAACATTTGTTATGCATTTTTTGGAGGCAACGAGGCCTTTGTACCCTTTGTATCAACCCATCATATAATTCTGTAGAAGAACGCATCTCCAGCTCTCCACAGTGAAGGCGCGTTGTTGTTCCTGGTGAACAAAGCTCCTACATTTCAGCTTACGCAATGGTTTCAACTATCGACACAAATAGGTCCTGACAATTGATTACGGATCAGTCTTGCCTTTTTTGAAGATGGCACTCACCTCCCGCGAGGTTCCCTCTGGCAGAGAGATTTTGAAAATGTGGTAACGTGCTAACCACTCCACCCACTTCTCATCCTCGCAGCAGATCTCTAGTGTAGGCTGCTCTCTGATGATGGCTCCTGTGGGAGAAAAAAAAAACCCTCAAAACTTCAAACCCATTTAAAAACCACAAAAATGAAAGGAGAGAAGATTTAATTTAAAGAAAATTCCAAAAGAAGAGACCAATCGTAGAGCTGAGCACACACAGATGTGTATAGCACTATGCACCTGCAGAACTTGCTTATAGAGAAAGGGGGCCGTTACAGTCAGAGATGAGAGTGTAGACATAAGAAAAGGCCCGTGAACCTATCTGACCGCCGTGATGTGGAAGGCAACAGATGCTCTGTGATTCACAAATATACAGGCTTATTTCCAACAACAGGTAGAGTCATTTTAGGTATTACAAATCACAGTTAGGAAATGTTTTTATCTCAAGAAAATTACTCACAATTAAATTTTTACTCACAGTTCATTTCCACAACCAAATGTTTTTAAAGGACTGATTCAGGTTTAGCGCCTTAAGTTCAGGAAGACTACAGCACTACACACCACTATACCACACTGCTGCCACATCACTATACTACAGTTCTACAACACAACATTATAGCATACTACTACCTCCATACAGTGCATTACACTGCATGGGCAGTGTAGTATATTGTGCAGCAGTCTAATATAATTGGCAGCAGAACTGCAGTTTCATGGGCAGCCAACTTTCTGGAGTCTGTTGCAGTATCAGATTTGATATAAGTATTCAGTTTAGAACAGTAATTGACATGAAAGCATCAAATAAATGAGTTGTGCCATTTTTAATATAATAGAGGGTAAATGGACAATTCAAGTCACTACTTTTTGCTTCCATTTGCATTTTCAACAATATGCCAACTTTTTCAGAATTATGATAGTATAATGGGCAGCAGTACAGTAAAATGGTGTAGTGTAATGGGCTGCAATGTGGTGTAATGGGCAGCTGTGAGGAATATTGGGCAACAGTGAATTAAACTGGGTATATGTGTCATATATAGTGCAGTAATGTGGAATAATGGGCATACAGTTTAGCATATTGGGCCATAGTAAAGAATAATGGGAAGCAGTGCAGTATTTGGCAGCAACAGTGTCGTACAGTAGGTTGCAGTGTCATATATTGAGCAGCTTTGTTGCATGTTGGGCAGCAGCAGTGTAGTGCAATAGGCAGCAGTGTATTTATATTGCGCTGCAATGTACTACAATGAGTAGCAGTGTAGTATAATGGGCATCTGAGTAATATATTGAGCAGCAATGCACAAACCCAATCCCAAAAGTTGAGTATAACGCTGTATATAAAATGTAAGTAAAAACAGAATGCAATGATTTGCAAATCTCAATAACCTTCATTTTATTCACAATTGAACATAGACAGCATATAAAATGTTGAAAGTGAGACACCTTACCATATCATGAAAAATATTAGCTCATTTTGAATTTGATGGCAGCAAAACATCTCAGAAAAGCAGGGACAGGGACAACAAAATCCTGGAAAAGTGAGTGATACTGACCAAAAAAAAAACAGCTGGGTGACCATTTTGTGACTAATTAGGTTAATTTGTAACAGGTCAGGAACATGAATGGGTATAAAAACAGCAATTTGGATAGGCAAAGTTTCTCAGAAGTAAAGATGGGTAGAGGTTCACCAATCTGCGAAAAACTGCATCTAAAAATTGTGGAGCAATTTCAGAAAACTGTTCCTCAATGTTAAAATTGCGAAGATTTTGAATATCCCACCATCTACAGTACATAATATCATCAAAAGATTCAGAGAATCTGGAGGAATCTCTGTGTGCAAAGGCTGATGGTCAATATTGGATGCTCGTGATCTTCAGGCCCTCAGGCAGCACCGCACTAAAACAGGAATGATTCTACACTAGAAGTCACTGCATGGGCTCAGGATAGGGCTGGGGGACATATCGATATTATATCGATATCGTGATGCAAAGTTAAATATCGTCATGGATTTTGACTATCGTAATATCGTGATATGAAATAAGTGTTGGCTTTTCTGGTTTTAAAAGCTGAATTACAGTAATGGGTTGCATTTTTCTGCACTTGCAAGACTGTTGAAGCTGTTGCATGCACCTGTTCCATCGTTATGTCAACATTACTAATAAAAGGTTATAAAAAATATCATTGTGTAAATATTTTGCAAAAGCACCAACATTTGTCCCGATAATATCGGCAAAATATCGATGTCGAGGTATTCGGTCACAGATATCGGTATATTAGATTTTGTCCATATCGCCCAGCTCTAGCTCGGGAGCACTTCCAGAAATCACTGACTGTGAACACAATTTGCTATGCAATTCAAAACTGCAAGTTAAAGCTGTATCATGCAAAAAAAGAAGCCATACATGAACACAATCCAGAAAAGCCACGTCTTCTCTGGGCCAAAGCTCATTTAAAATAGACTGGGGCACAATGGAAAACTGTAAACTGAAAACTGTTCTGTGGTCAGATAAATCAAAATTTGAAATTCTTTTTGAAAACTACCGATGCCGTATCGTGTGTACAGCCCAATGCACAGTTCAAAAGCCTGCATCTCTGATGGTATGGAGTTGCATTGGTGCCTACGGCGTGGGCAGCTTACACATCTGGGAAGGCACTATCAATGCTGAAAAGTATAAAAAGGTTTTACAACAGCATATGCTCCCATCCAAACAGTAGCCCTCATTTATCAAACTTGCGTAGGATCTGGTGTAGATTCTGGAGTAAATATCATAGTTCGCCAGGTGTCGCGTCTGATTTACTAAAAGTGTGTACGTCGCAGATTTCGGTGTAGAACTGCCGTGGCGTTGATAAATCTGGCGGCAGAAACCATCGTAATTTACATGACAAGCCCCTAAAAATTCATGCTCCGGGTGGCATAGTCCTGCCCACTTTACGACATGGACTCTCGAAAGAGGTAAAGAAGAGAGAACTTTACTGAGGAGGAAATATCGTCGGCCTGCTGATAAACATCGTATCTACAGTTTGATGAGAAACAAAAACTTGTATGTCCACGATAATAGCATAAATATTGCAAAATACAAAATTTCATTGATTGGATTCATTCTTGGAGGGAAAAATAGTCATCCTATTGACTATCCCATCCGAACACAGCTCAACTGCATTCTTGCATGCAAAATTAAGCTTTTTTTTTTTTGCTCTCCTGAAAAGTTTATCATTTCGAAGATACAAGGTTTTATCAGCAGGCCGACGATAGATGGAGAAAAACAAAATCATTTTATTTGGAAGTCTTAAGAGTGGCAAAAAGGGAGCCGAGTAGGCTGCAGTTTGGAAAACTATTGCTGCTGCAGTGTTAACACCGTTGGGGTGGAAAACCGGAGTGCAGCAGAGGTTTCTTTTAATTCATTAATAAATGGAAGTGACTTAATTTTTGTGCTTTGACGCACTTAAATGACCAAAATTCTTTTATAGGCGCACTTATTATTGTGGCCAAGACGCTCATTTTTCAATTGCCCACACTTATTCCAAAGCAAAAATTTTTTCTTGGCCAAACTTATTTTAAGCGGTACTTACTAAGCGGCACTGGGATGGTCATCAACTTGCGCACTTACAAGTGTGGTCAAGAAAAAAAATGTAGCATTGGCCACACGTAAAAGTGCGAATAACATCGGCCTTAATAAATTCAAGTTAAAGATCCACGATATTTCATGTTATATTGCCTACATAATTGACAATCCAAATGCTTTACATGTAGGTTAAAGAAGTGGTCCAATTTTAAGATCCCCTCCTAAAAACGGGTTGCAACAGCGCAGGGAGCGGCGGAGGCCAACCAGACTCGAACCTCCAGCTGTCACAGCACTGATGGGCACCCCTCCATCGTGGGAATGCGAGCCGGTGGGGACATGGATGAGTCCCCCCCCCCCCGCCTCGTTCGGAGCACCATGAGGGTAGTTGGTAAAATACAGTCCGCAGAGATCACTCTTCACTGTACTTTTATCAGTATTACTCCATGACATGTTATTGGGTGCCACACAAAACGAGCAGCCACTCGTCACTTTCCCGGATGAGATCTATGTGCCGAAAGTTCCTCTCACTTCGGACAGAAGCTTATTCCTCCAACAATGGAAGATCTGCCATTGTCAAAAAGTGATCATGGTCGAAGTGTCTGTAGGCATCTATATACTGAGCAACTAAAGAAACGCAAGCTAGCTAGTTAGTTAATGTAGGCTACTGTTATGGTTACTCAGTCGAAGGTACCGCAAAATAAAAATAAGTTTGATGAAACGAGTGTAAATGTGCACATGCTAGTAATAAATTTGATTTTCTAAAATAATTACGCGCAAACTTATTTTCCAGTCTGCCTTTAATTAGGCTAACTTTTGTTTCTTTTGTTGTTCAGTATATATCTGCCTGGATGAGTATCTGACATACACTGCATATCTGCAAAGCTGCGCATTGCGTTTAATCAATTTGATTGTAACCGTCAGCCGTCTGGCCTGACAAGCAAGTTGTTTCCAAATAAGAGTAACTAGGAGTAACTAATTTAAATAAATAAATAACGACATCTATGTAGAGAAATTAATTACACTTATATTTGGTAACAACCTGCTTTTATTCATTTATTTATTTATTCATTAATTTAGTCTATTTTTAAATTTTACTAATAAGAACAACAACAGCATGACGTCCGCATCGCTGCATATGGTTTATTACTCATTTTGACAGCTGCACTCGTTCCTGCATGTTGTTCGCTGTTATCAGATTTGCGTACACCTGGTCAGAGCTGGCGTGAGATTTTTGCGGACCGTTCGCTCACGTTCAGATTGAAAAATGCCGATTCTTGCGGGAGATTTGGCGTGCACCCATTTTTTTTTGGTGTACGCAAGTTTGATAAATGAGGGCCAATGTCTCTTTCAGGGAAGGCCTTGCATATCCCAGCAAGACAATGCAAAATGATATACTGCATCCATCACATCAGCATGGTTTCGCAGAAGAAGAGTTTGAGTGCTGAACTGGACCGCCTGCCTGCAGTCCAGACCTTTCACCGATAGAAAACATTTGGTGCATCACAAAAAGAAAAATCCAGCAAATAAGACCTAGGACTGTTGAGCAGCTAGAATTCCACATGAGACATGAAGGGGACAACATTCCTCTCTCAAAACTCCAGCAATTGGTGAGCAATCCTCACTTCCAAGATGTTTACAGACTGCTGTTAAAAGAGGGGTTGCTACACAATGATAAACATGGCCCTGTCCCAACTTTTCTAAAATGCGTCGCTGCCATCATATTGAAAATAAGCATAGATGAATTAACCCTAGAACACTATCGCCGGGTGATTTTCACCCGAGCAAACGTGTTTACGTGATTTTCATTATGTTGCGTTTGTCTGAGTGTCATGGGTCCCTGGGTAGCTTCAGCATTGTCTTTGACATCTTTGAAGGCATGGGTGTTTTGTTTACCTCAGGGTACTTTTTTCATTTTGTTAGACATGGCACAGTTGAAAATAAAAGAACACTACTCTAATTTGTCATGTATTGTCATATTTTGATGACAAGTACTTTTTATTGGGTATTTTACTATATCGGGAAAAATCACCCGGCGTTAGTGATGGTGTTACTAATTTTAGCAATAGTGTTCTAGGGTTAAGAGACATTGGGCACCTGGGCACGGACAAGTCAACCCCCCCTCCCCCCAACCCCCCCACTCTGGCTGCCAGCGCAGGGAAATTTGTGTACAAGTATAACAACCAAGTTAAATATTACCAAAACGTCTTCCAAATCTAATATGAATCTCACCAAATTTACTGCCACTCAAGAAAACTCTTAACTATTTACACATTAACATTCTGGCATTTATTTATCGTCCACAATATTTACTTTAATTTTATGCTTCACTTTTATTCATCATGTTCACTGTCACAAGTAACATTCACGAATGAACATTTAAGTTACAGTATTGGTTGATTTTGCCACTTTCGCATTGACATTTCGCGCCGTAAAAAATGAACAAATTGAACCGCTGTCAACTACAAATGAGATAAAGTTAAGCCATTTCGATTATTAACTAAAACAAAGCCGAAAACAATTTACAGCAAGACTGCCTCAATGAGTTTAAATTAACCATTAAATCATCTTACTTTAACCAATTTAACCAAGGCATTTTCTCCTGGTTTTGCGTCATGCAAAATCATCCAAGATATTATCAAAGTCCAGGCCATTAGTCAGTTTATTCTCAATTGCCGTGAGAGAAAGTGATTTCAGATGTTTTTGTGTCATCTTTGTCCTCAGCTCATTTTTAATTCTGGATACCAGGGAGAGTGACTGCTCACTTTCGCAATTACTGACGGGCTGAGTAAGAAACAGCCTTATCTAAAAAAAGATGCTTCCTTAGTATCTTTTTCTTCTTTTTGCTTTCTTTCGGCTGCTCTGCTTAATGTCCACCGATGCTCCATTTTGAATTTATGTATGTTTCGCGCTTGTTAAAGGATTTCATATTGTAACAGATAGACCTTATCGTCACTCACTAAACTTTAATAGCGTCCTCTATCGACCAGTTTCTTTATTCACTACTAGCATACTTCTCCACTAGAATTTAAAATGGGCCTGAAGTTTCACAAGTTTGAGTATAGCCGCTGCATTTGATGGACTCCAATTGGGGGCCTCTCAGGCTTAAAAGGTTAAAGGAGCCTATAATCAAGTGATACACCACAAAAATAATAAATAAAACTATATATTAATGAAACAATTAATCAGGAAATCTATCTCTCTCCCACACACACAAACACACACACACACACACACACACACACACACACACACACACACACACACACACACATGCAGGCCCATGTTATATGGTTGAGGGTCCTTTATGGGTCCTTATGAACCATGGCTTTCCAGAAATGCCACAGAAACAGCTCATTTGTGTGTGTGTGTGTGTGTGTGTGTGTGTGGTGGGGGGCCCATATATACGACCATGTGAGAGGTCCCTTGGACAGAACTTGACCGCACTTGATTTGAACTTGGTCTTTGGATTTCTCCCCACAGAGTTGAAGGGCCCATATTACATGGAGTACCGCTAAAGTCCTGTGGATAAACCAAGGCAATAAACACTAACTTAAAATGTTTCTTGTAATGTCTCCAAAGTGAATTTTTAGGCTATTCCTTCAGTTTGCCAGTAGGACTTTAGTCATTGACAGGAACGATTAGGCCCTTTGACTATGCCACAAGAAATACAAAGTGAATCGCGGTGACTTTGCTTTGAGGCTCAGGGCCCCCTATCCCCTTGAGCCCCTGGGCCTGGGCCCATTCATTAATCCATCCCTGAAAATGAGCTAATATTTTTCATGAAATGTAACATGTATCACTTCCAACACCTGATGTGTTGCCTATGTACTATTGTCAAAAAAGAATCAAATGCGGGCTTATGAGATCAAATCATTGCATTCTGTTTTTATTCACGTTTTACACAACGCCCAACTTCATTGGAATTGGTATTTGTATAATGTGCACCAGTTTACTATCATGGGAAGGAGAGAAGGAGTGTAGCATAATGGTGTAGTAAATTGGGAAGCTGTGTAGTATAATGGTCAGCAGTGAAGCATACTGGGCAACAGTACAGTGTGAGGCAGCAGTTTACTATGATGAGAAGCAGTGTAGTATTAGCCGCTATGTAGTATAGTTTCAGCTTGATCAGTCACACAGTTTCACAGAAGAAAAATTTTAAAGATATATTAAAATTTTAATTAATTTAATTAATTTTAAAGAAATTAAGGGGCGTGTCCCAATGAAAGAGGTCAAATGAAGGTTAAAATGCGATGCACACCTAAACCCGTAATATATATGTTCAGTCTTGCTATTTGGCATACACACAGCAAATTTCAGCTGAATGCCTGAGCCAAAGTAGCATTTTAAATATGGCTGCCAAAGCTGCCATATTTGAAGTTGGATCGGAACGCCTCGAACAAACTTTGGTGTCCTCGTGGGTAGGAACATGCATGCCAATTTTCAGCTTCATTGGCCCAGAAGTTTCGGAGAAGATGTTCACAGACGCTGCACACGACGACGGAGAAGCAGGCCATGACATAAGCTCATGGACTTTGTCCAGGTGAGCTACAAATTCACACATCATTTCTGTACCATCTCGTGAGTTGTTACTTGTTTTGGTGAAAATTGTTGGAAAAATTACAAAATTAAAAAAATTTTTGTATACCGTACACTTTACAGTCACGAGTAATTCTCGTAAGCGGACAGGGAGTTCTACTAACTGACACTTTTATCAATTCCCGTGGGTGTCCGCCTACGAGACAGTTGACTGTATTTCTTTTACCTCGTGCTCTTAAACATCCTTACCGCAACCACAATTTAACATACAAAAGATACATGAGAAGCATCCTGCATTTCATGAGATCAAGGTACATGTGAACAATTCTAGCTATAAATGATCAAGTTGGCTAAAGCACCCTGATTACTTTAAAAATCAGGGCTGACTTCAATTACCATTGCAGAAACTCTGAAAACTCTCAACATTATCAGGTGTGGCCAGTTCTCAGTTATAACGCACACCTGTCAACTGTCACGCATTCGGCGTCAGTTTAAGTGGCATTTCATGTTCCGCTATAGTAGTCAGCAATTATTCAATCAACGCGTATGCAAGAGATTCTCACGCGGAATTGAAATCCTTGTGCATGGAGGTTTATAAGTTTCACCTGCGTAATGACTCCGGACTTCAAATGCTTTTCTTTACTCAGGGGTCGGAAGCAATGCATGTGTCTCATTATCGTTTAAATTATTTAAGTGAAATAAGATCATTGGAAGAAAGACGTTTATTATTTCATTTATAGCATTTTAAACGATAATGAAACACATTCATCAGTTAGGAGGACTTTCCCATGCGAGGAAAGGATAAGGAGCCTTGAAAACGAAGTCAGGTGCTTGTCTGAAGACTTGGGGCTCTAATTTCTCAGTGCAGCGCAGGGTGGCGCAGCGTGGCGCAACCCACACAGTGGTAATTTCCTCCAGCGCAGCCCGCGCAGTGGTAATTTCGTGCGGTGCAATACCGTGCGCAGCCACTTTGGCAATTTGGTATGTGCGCCGAGATGGGTGTGGCAGCGTAGTAGGGGGAGGTGTCACACATTCATCAAGACGCAGTGACAATTTCGTAGAAAAAGTCTCCGCTGGAGTTGCGCAGAAAGCTCGCCAGCTCGAACCTGGTTAACTTTCTGTTTCCAGAATGTCAGGCACATTATTTATTGCATTGAAATTACAGGAAGCGCTATTTAATGTAAATTTAATTTTTAATGTAAAAATTGACAATATTCACCGTCAACTGACTTCTCACACCTCCTGCAACTCCTCACCTGCTGTTGTCCTACCATCTGCCTCGCAGTCTTTTTCTAGTTTCATCCTACCTACTACTGCTGCCATCACTGAACTCATCAAGAAATCAAAACTATCCACCTGTCAACTTGACCCCCGTCCCGACACCTCTCATCAAAGCTTGTCTCCCCTCCCTGTCGGTCTCTTATTACCACCATCATCCACTCCTCCCTCACCTCTGGTTCAGTCCCTTCAGCCCTCAAAACTGCTGCAGTCACACCTATCCTGAAGAAACACGGTTCAGACCCCAACGATTTCAATAACCTTCGTCCTATCTCCAATCTGCCATTTCTCTCCAAAATCATGGAAAAATCTGTTGCATCTCAACTCCACTCTCACCTCTCCAACAATAACCACTATGAACAGTTCCAGTCAGGTTTCCGCCCCCACCACAGCACAGAAACAGCCCTCCTGAAAATAACCAACGATCTCCTCATGTCAGCTGACTCCGGACTCCTCTCCATCCTCATCCTTCTGGACCTAACTGCAGCCTTTGACACCATCTCCCACTCCATCCTCCTCCATAGACTGGCTTCCATTGGATTATCTGGCATACCCCTGGACTGGTTCAAATCCTTTCTCTCTGGCCGTACTCAATTCATCCAATTAAAAATATTCACATGCCAGCCATCTCCCATCTCTTCTGGTGTCCCCCAAGGTTCTGTTCTCGGTCCTATCCTCTTCATCATCTATCTCCTTCCTCTTAGCCATATATTCCGGAAATACAACATCCAGTATCACTGCTATGCGGACGACACCCAGTTATACCTCTCCTCCAGACCCACCTCCACCCTCCCTCCCACCTTCCTCTGTGACTGCCTCCATGAAATCAACTCCTGGTTCTCCTCCAACTTCCTCAAACTCAACAATAACAAAACAGAGGTTCTCCTCATTGGTTCCAAATCCACCCTCACCAAAGCCAACAGTCTCTCACTCACCATTAACAATTCCACCGTTTTCCCCTCCCCCTAAGTTAAGAATCTGGGTGTCGTCCTCGATGGAACTCTCTCCTACAAAACCCGCATTAATAATGTTACCCGGTCAGCATACTTTCACCTACGTAACATCCATCGCCTCCATCCATCCCTCACCCCTGCTAACACCGCCACTCTGGTTCACTCCCTTGTCACGTCTCGTTTGGATTACTGCAACTCCCTCCTGTCTGGCCTCCCCCTCAAGTTACTCCACAAACTCCAACTGGTCCAGAACGCTGCAGCCCGGATCATCACCAGAACTCTTTCCTCCCACCACATCACCCCTGTTCTCCAGCAGCTCCACTGGCTTCCTATCACGCATCGCATCAAATACAAGAAGCTGCTCCTCACCTTCAAAGCCCTCCATAACCTCCCCCCCCCCCATCTGAGGGAACTCCTTTTCATATATACACCATCCCGGACTCTCAGATCATCCTCGACCATCAACCTCACCATTCCCCCTGCTCGTATGGCCACCATGGGCTCTAGAGCATTCAGTAGCTCGGCCCCCCGCCTCTGGAACTCCCTCCCTTCGGACATCAGAACCATCGACTCATTGCCAGCCTTCACTACTCATCGCAAAACCCACCAGTTAAAACAAGCCTACTCACTCTGATCCTCTGTTCAACCCCCCCCCCCATTTTTAATTTTTTAACTGTTGTATGTTTATCTTTTTTCTACGGTGACCTTGAGTGCCTTGAAAAGCGCCTTGAAATAAAATTTATTATTATTATTATTATTATTAACGACTTCACAACTTTCTCAGCCCAGCCCAAACTGCCTATAGAATGCTTGCCTTCTATGCGCAGTAAAGCCTCTTGCACACAGGACGTGAAAACAAATTTTTCGTACGACTGATTACAGTCAGTCAGTGCAAAGACGTGATAGTAGGACAGGGTTTTAATATAGCTCCGTGTCATGAAAGTTCTAATTTTTCCAAGTATTCCAGAAATTATTTGACGTGCAAACTTGGCTATGTTTGTGTTCGACCTTTAAAAATGCAAAGTGATAGCTATCAACTTTTTTTGGTCTTTTTAGCCTATTCGTCTGTTTTCTTCCATTGAAGATAGACAACAGTCTTTATTCTGTCTTTCTTTTGAAAATTAGTCAGATGGATTGAACAGATTCATGCTTTATTTCCACAGCAGAGATAAAATACTGCGTGAGCAAATTAATTCCATGACCATTGACAGTGTGAATAAATTATCGCATGCACGATTAAGACTGCCCGAAGCGAAATGCAAAATACTCCATGTCCAGCAGCCAGCAAATAGTAAACATATTGAAATGAGAACAGATTTATAACGAAATAAAGAATAAAAATATATCACCAACAAACGGAACATCCAAAAAATATGACCCGCAAATAAATAAATTGCAGTGTTCATGGGATGTTCTGTTGTTAAATGTTCCTTTTTATTCTTTATTTCGTTATCAATCTGTTCTAATCGTCCTTTTTTTTTATTTGGCTGTCAGACACGGAGGCATTTTACATTGTCCCGCGCCAATGTCGACTCACTTTATTGAGCAGAGCTTAAATAGAAACATTGATTGAAATTCTCGCTACTCATCTTAAAGAACTGAGCCCTCTTATCAAAAAATTCACGTTTATCTAAAAGAGTCAGTAGATTTGAAGAAATTAAAAACAATAATCGACTGTCGGACACGGAGATATACGTATTAAAACCCTGTCAGACTTTTGGACACGAGACACTGCGTTCAACGCAATCTGTTGTGCGAAAAATTTGTTTCGCGTCCAGTGTGCAAGCAGCTTAATACTAGGCTACTATTATTGTCACTTAGATTTTATCGTTTTTAGTGGGGGAAAGGAATACAGCCTGATTGCTATGATGTTTTACTGAGTTAAGAACACATATTGAAAATAAATGTGTAACGCATCTTGCATTGTTGTCCATGTATGTTAATCCCAAAATTTTAAGCAGCAACAGGGTGTAATAATAGGAACACGCTATCCATCGTTTCTCTTCCCAATGATCAACCATCATATTTCATTCCAACTTCATAAGTTTGACTGATCTGACGTAGTTTCGTTTTGAAATTCAATTCAAGTTTGCGAATGATAATAATTTTTAAATGCCCTAGCTAGCCAGCTTAATATAGATGTAAGCGGTGCAGGAAACATGCCTGAAGCAGCAAAGTAAAATGCAACATTCATGCATCATGCAGACATAGGACAGAGGCTTCTATATTCCAACACATTAAAGGTGAGGAGAGGAGCTCATTTGATTAGTGAAGATTCGACTAGGATGTGTTATACCCAAACACGCCTTCTTTGCCACTTGCGCTGGAAGGAGGGACAGAGGTGGGACAGAGGAGTACCTGCGCCAGGTTACGCCGGGCAAGAAATTGCAACATACGCCTGGACACATCCCGTTGGCGCGGGTCACCCCCCATTCGCCACGCCTACGCCTGGTCTACGAATTTAGAGCCCTTAGAATTGCTTAGGGTAAGCACTTGCATCCACTCAGTAATTTTTTTACCTATAAAGATAGATGGAAAGTGTACTATCACATCTGCTAGTGTATCATTCAGACTGTCCCTGGTGTTTTCCTTTTTTCATATATTTTTGCGCATGCTTATCTTCACAATTTTTTGGGAACTGAAGTTTTCGAGTATTAATTTCCATGAAAAATGTACAAATTAGTAGGCCCTACTCGCGAAATTAACAACATTAAGGTGGTCGACTCCTCAGACATAAAAAATGTCAATGTCATTTGGTAGGTATGTTTTGAGCATTGTTTGAGTTTGAAACTTAAGGGAAAAGTAAGATTGACAGGGCTGTCCCTAAAATAAACAAAATAATTTACTTCAGGACAATTTTCGGTAAAATTGTCTTGGTCAACTTTGAGTCAGAGCGGATTTCAAATGACTGTCATGAATTGCTTGTAGTAGTATTTACTTTGCTCTCTCATTGGCTGTATATTTCTGTAAACCAATCACAATGCAAACTTCCAGGTGGAGTATCACTAGCCAATCAAAATTGAAAGTGATTGAGTAATTACTTAGTAATCCTGAATTAGCACAGCCTCTGGTTGTCTGAGAGAGAACCTTTCATCAGTACATTGTAATTGGTCTAGATTCTGATTGGCTAGTAATAATTCAGTTGTCTTTGCTATCACGACAGTCATGTGAAAACCACTCTATGGTGTCTTTCACATTGCATTTGACAATAGTTTAAACCTATATGGCAATTGATTCCAAGCATTTGACACTACCGAGATGGCCAAGGTTTACTTGTCACTGATGGTCTTAATCCTCAAGCTTTAATATTGCCTTCCCAGGATGCTCAGAGGAATGTTTTCGATACTCCTCCTCAGATAAGTACAGAACAAGGCAATTGCCATTCTCCGCCAGAGCAAGACCCTGCCCCTGATGTTGAAATCATAAGTGATGATGCCCTTTTTCTCTTTCAATCCTGAAGAAGATAAAACTAGAATTGATGAGAGGGCTCAAAAAATCTACAACATGTGTATATACTGTATATCAATGGTGAAGGGAGGTTTTAAGCTGATGTTATACTATTCAACATGGTTGCGTTAAAAGTTGGGTCATGTAAAATAGTCCCAGAGCTGACCTTTCATGCAACAATGTCTCCGATGAAACCATTGAAAAACCTTTTAATGCAATGCCAAGAGGAAAGTTGCACAAAGTCGGCGTTACAAGATGGTGAACTTTTATCGCAACATCCTTGCGCAAAAAGATTTATATTTTACTTTAGGACAAACCAAATTCTTCCCATAGATATTGCAGGCAAAGGATCAGGATTGGCTACAGAACAAGATCTGTTATGTTTCATGTTGCCATTGAATGATGAGAACTGCTGCCTACTACAGCTGATATCGATTTTTGTTTTCATATACAGATTCATGATTGATTCAACCTCATGAATGTGGTTGCGCCACCAAGGGATCCTGTCAAATGTGCCTTGAGGCTGCTGTCGCGGCTATTTACACCTAAGGAAATGAGAGACAGGCTGCTCTTCAAAACACAATAAAAAAAAAAGACGGCCTTGACCCAGTACGGGTCAAAAAGTTATATGGCAAGTATGTTATGTATTTCAAAATGTTGGCCAATATGTGAATAGAATGCAGCGGCAGGAGGAAGTTCTCCCTTCAACAGGAATTTCATGATTCATTCACAATCATTTGTTCCCTTTCAGACGTTGGAAAAGATAAAGTGGAGAAGCTGCATCAGCAGATCATTGATGCATGCAACCAGAAGTGTCGGGACTCCAGGAGGAAATCCAGACGCGGTGAGGACCGCGATCATTAGCGAAATGTGTAGTCTTTAATTCAAAAGATTGGCCCCATCAAGCAAAAAGTTAAAATTTATCTTAAATTTCTTAGTAACATTAATTAGATACCATTGTGAAAGTCACTTTATTTTATGGAAAATAATAAAAGCACATGATTACAGAATTGCTTTGAAAATTGTGTGTGGTTTGAATTTTCAGAAATAACAGCAGTTAAACCTGTGAATTTTTTATAAGCTCATTCCAAGATCTATAAGACCTTTCGAAGATCTTTGAAGATTAACCCAAGAACTTGCAAGATCTTTCCAAGATAAAGCCAGATAATATCTAAGATCTTATCCAAGAACTTGAAGGAACTTGCATGATCTTGCAAGAACTTTCCAAAAATGTTTAAAGATCTTCTGAAAGATCATGCTACGATCTGTAAAGATCTTTCCAGCTCTTTGAAGATTAACCCAAGAACCTGCTAAGATCTTTCCAAGACAAAGCAAGATCTTATCCAAGAACTTGAAAGATCTTGCATGATCTTGCAAGAACTTGCCAATGATCTTTACAGATCTTATGAAAGATCCTGCTAGGACCTTTAAGATCTTTCCAAGATCTTTGAAGATTAACCCATGAACTTGCAAGATCTTTCAAGGACAAAGCCAGATCTTATCCAAGATCTTATCCAAGAACTTGAAGGAACTTGCATGACCTTGCAAGGATCTTTCAAAGATTCCTGAAAGATCTTTCAGGAATCTTGTCAACATATTCAACCTGGGTCTTGTTGATGCACCAGTCGTGGAAATCTTCCTTCTATAGAAATAACCCCCAAAGCCCCAGTGAAGTGATGGGAACATGGTGCTGAAGGAGATACCATCTGTCTGACGAGATATTAAACTGAAGTCCTGACTCACTGGTTGTTAAAGATCCCATGATACACCTTGGCAAGAGTAAAGGGTTCCCCAGTGCACTGGCTCAATTCCCAAACCTGGTTCTTTCATCCTGCCAGCTAATCATCCCTAGTTAACTAGCTATGCAATTTGTCTCCTCCTTCTCTACCTCAAGCTCATGTGTGGTGAGTGTTCTGGTGTAAATGGCTGCGGTCGCCTCACCCAAGTGGGTGCTACACATTGTTGGTGGTGAGATGAAATTACTCCATATGACTCTAAAGGTCTTTGAGTATCCATAGGAAGGTGCTAAATAAGTGCAATACTCATTAATTCACTCATATGCTCAGCCCTACATGGCACATGATTGGACATCACTGCCATAGAGGATGCATACAAGTGCAAAGAGTGCTTATGTTGTGCAAGTGCTAATCACAAGTTGGGTGAAGTATGTGATCGGCTCATTCAAGGGAATTTATGTCCAGAGCAGTGACACAATTAGACTTAGGTGATATGAGTATAAACCTGAGGTGACAATAAAAAATTATTTGCATTTAAATTTCCATTTTTATATGAAAAATGAAAGTGCTGAAACAAATGCAATTATGTTTTCCATTCATTCCAGAAACAGCCAAAGGCACCCATTTTGCAAGGGAATAACAACATAAATCTGAAGATAGCATGCTGCCTAAATCTCAGTCTTTTCTCCAAAACTTGGGTTTTGCATTTTCAGAACCATCATACAGCAAGTGAGCATAACCCATCTCCTGTTTAATTATGAAATGCACATCATAACTCTCATCATCATATAACCTACACTAGGCCAACAATATTACTAATAAAAAAACTTTAAGTACAAGATTTGTCCTTCGTAATGTAGATTGCAAAGTATCTACTTGAATGCCCTAATGCCCACTGCAGTGCTGAAGCTCAGGGTTTGATAAAGTGTGAAAGCACTTATGTCACACTCAGCAAGGTGCTTAACCCTTCAGACACTGGAAATGTCAAAAGATGAAGTCAATGCTCAAGAACTTCATCACTTTCAATCACAGGTAGTTACTGTAACATCAAAATGAGAATGTTCAATTAATAGCTTCGTAATAAATTATTTGTGAAAAAAACAACACAATTGGTTGATAATAAAAAAATTTAAATAAAAGATATGCAGTTCAGCAAATGGAACCTGTGGGGGTGTGAATATGGAATGTACTTAATGGCTGAGTGTGCAGGAAACGTGTGGAGACAGAAAACATACTGGGCTGACATTGTGACATAGGAATGATCTTGTTGACAGGTAATGACTTTCATACCGTAATTAGAGACCTTCAGAAGGTTTCCTGGATCATGGTTTACTCCAATCCATGTTCACAATTTGCCAAGCTAATTTAAAATAATAATAAAAAAGTTCAAAATAACTGCTGCAATTTCATAATTCCAAAAATCCCTTTGGCAAACATCACAGCAGGGGCATTAAACTAGTTTAAATATCTAGTTGTAAAGCTGATCACTATTAGAAACTAAAAATTAACCACAGTCAAAGATTAACGACTCATTATTTTCTCTGTAAAATTCATTTGGTAAATAAGCTGAAAATATTATAAATAAAATAATTATTACGAGCGCTAATTAAGCTCTCCATTATACTCCTAATGAGGCGGACTGAACATAGAGTTGCATAGAGTTGTATTGCACTCGTATGTGGTCCACTTTATATCAAAAAAGCAGGAGAGTGGCCGTGAAAGGGCAGGTATTTGTTTCAAAATGGATGAAATAAATGCAAGGAAATCATTTAAAAATTGATAAAATACATTTTCTGAGACACTGCATAACTTCTTTGATCTCATACAATGGCTTAACAAAATGTCACACACTACACTCAAACTAGCTGCGTAGAGGGTGAGATTATGATAACAGGAATGGTTTAATATCACTTGCATTTGATCTGTGATGATGCTTATCAGGAAAAATGAGGACAATAATCAATGGAGATGGTCAGGTTCCACAAACAAGGTAATATCTCTGTGCCGCAATTGAGCAGTTCAAATAAATCAAGACAGCCTAACAAACAAATAATATTACACCACATTAAAAACAAACAGCACTGCCAGTCATTCTAATTATATTTCATTTATCTCCCGTAGAGCTGAACTCAAAGCAGCATGAAACACTTTATATTACGTCATTAAAACCCTAACCTTGCACTATGCTAAATTCACTCCAGAGAATGCACTAAGATGAATACACTATGTTAAACATACTAATCTTAATTCGCTAGGCTGAACATGCTGAGCTGAATGTGCTGAGCTGAAAACAATGAACTCAATTTTCTTTGCTGAACACACTAAACTAAATGCGCTATGATGAATGCACAATGCTAAACACAATAATCTGAATTCGCGATGCTAATGATACAAAGCAGAATACCCTATGCTAGACACAATAATGTAAATTTGCTATGCTGATGCACAAAGCCAAATGCACTTTGCTGAACATGCTAAACTGAATGTGCTACGCTGAACACACTAAGCTGAATGCACTGTGCTAAACACAATAAGCTGAATGTGCATTGCTGAACACACTAATCTGAATTCACTATGCTGGTCACACTAAACTGAATGCACTATGATGAATGAGCAATGTTACACAAACTTATCTGAATTCGCTATGCTGAACATACTACACCCCATGCAAAACACAATAATTTCAATTCACTATTCTGAGCACATAAGCTGAATGCGCTATGCGAAACATGCTAAACTGAATGCGCTATGCTGAACATACTAATCTGAGTGCCCCATGCTAAGCATACTAATGTCAACATGCTATGCTGAACAAACCAAGCTGAATGTGCTATGATGAATACCCTGTGCTGAACACAAAGCTGAATGCACAATGATGAATGTGCTGTGCTGAACACACAAAGCAAAATGCACAATCATGAGTAACTGTGCTGATGAACACAGTAAGCTGAATGGCTGACCTGTGCAGCAGACCAACATGCTCAGCTGAATGTGTTGCACTGAATGTGCAAAGCTAAATAAACTGCCAGGCTAATCAGAGAAAAACTAACTAACATAACATAACATAACATAACATAACATAACATAACATAACATAACATAACATAACATAACATAACATAACATGAATGGCGAGAACAGGCCGTTCAGCCCAACTAGGCTCGCCAGTTTCTTTGCACTATTGTGAAAATCACTTCAGATACTCAATGACTCAATGGTATCAAGCTATAAGTCAAGCCTGCTCTTGAAAACTCCCAAGGTCTCAGCCTCAACAATATGGTCAGGCAAGGTTTTCCACATCGAAATTACTCTTTGGGTGAAGAAATATTTCCATATATCACCGCCAAATTTACCTTTGGTCAACTTCCATTTGTGACCCCGAGTTCTACTCACAAAACTTGGTCGAAGGAATCCAACATAATTCACTTTTTAATCCCTTTAACATATTTAAAGACCTCAATCAGATCACCCCTTAGTCTCCTTTTCCTAAGACTAAAGAGATTAAGGATCTACAACCTCTTCTCATAGCTTTCATCTTTTATACCTGGAATTAGCTTAGTGGCTCTTCTCTGAACTTTCTCTAGAGCCTCTATATCTTTCTTAATGATGGTCCCCAGAACTGTACACAATACTCAAGATGTGGTCTGACGAATGTGTTGAACAAAAGAAGCATCACCTCCTTAGATTTGTACTCAATACTTTTGGCAATGTATCCCAGCATCCAATTGGCTTTAACTACTACGGCACAATGGCTAGAGCCTGTGAGGGTTTGGTCAACAATCACTCCCAGATCATTCTCGTGTGGAGCACATTCCAGTTTTAAACCTCCCATGGAGTAAGCCTGTCTAATGATTTTATTACCTACATGTACAACTTTACATTTCGCTACATTAAATTTCATTTTCCACATTTCTGCACAATTCTTGATTCGACCCAAATCATTCTGAATCACTTTAGTGGACCATAAACTATTCGCCAGACCCCCCAATTTAGCATAATCTGCAAATAGAACTAATCTGCTCTCAATATTCCTATCAAGGACATTACTGTTGATGAGGAACAGCAGGGGTCTCAACACCGATCCCTGGGGGACGCCACTCCTCACCATACCTCGCTCAGATGTGATACCACTGACCACCACTCTTTGTGTTCTGTCCTGTAACCAGTTTTGAATCCACTTCAGAATACCCCCTGTAACTCCAATGGAGCTCATTTTAAAAATTTGTCTCTTATGCAGTACTGTATCAAATGCTTTCTGACAATCCAAGTATATGATGTCATAAGCCCTGCTCTGGTCATAAGTCTTGGTGGCCTCTTAAAGAAATTCCAGAGGGTTTGTCAGGCACGACCTTCCCTTACGGAAACCATAGCCATTTCTCAATAACAAGTACACTGAGTTTGCACTTGTGAACTCCGTGAGTCTGGACTTGCATAGTTCAGTTGAAAGAACGAACTCCCCGGGGACGGGAGGGCAAGAGTACAGTCTTTCTGCAATTGGAACAGGAACGTACTTGATGACGTCAACGTCATCGTCTTCGTTGGTTTCGGCATTTCAACTTCAGATTATTTTCACTGGTTAAAATAAAATGCAAACACAGTGTGCACTTCCAAGGCTAGGAGCACTCAGAAGGCTATTGACGGTTTGAGATGATGCATTCTCGGAGGTATTACACAATACTTCCTCTGCCATCATGCAATCATCCCTTTTCCCCCCAGAAATGTTATCTGTGGGGGAAGAGGGATCTGTGAGCATAAGCTAGTTAAGGTGCTTAGCTTAGCTACATTCTGCTGGTTGTTGCGGAGTTTCACTACTCCGAAAAAATTGAAGCATATTCGACATAAAACATCATAAAGCAGCCAATATTCCAAATGTAAGATAATAGTCTTACATTCAGCACTCAGATAATAGTTCCTCACCTTAAAATTACCAGAAGAATATTTAGCCAAGAAATAGCGAACGAATATTGCAACAACAGAAGACTTAAGCCGCTTCCACACTGGATGCGAAACAAATTTTTCGCACGACAGGTTACATTCAAAATCAATGCAAAAAGGCAAATACACGCATTTTCACAAGTATTCGCGTCTTTGCATTGACTTTGAATGTAATCTGTCGTGCAAAAAATTAGTTTCACGTCCGGTGTGAAAGTGACTTTAGGATGTTAAATACTTTTGTACATTGGCATGCTAGCTATAACATTATAGATATCTATGTCGCTTTATCTTGCTAGCTAGCTAGCCAAATAGTTCGCTCGCGAGTATTCCACTGTGAGCGAACTGTAGCCTTTTTAGCTCGCTAGCCAGTTGGCCATGTAACTAAATACATTGGCGTGCTAGTTATGACACACAGTTCGATATCACTTGCTAGGAAGCCAACTAGCTTGATACCGATTATGACAGCATACTCAAACTGTTGCCTTATTTTGTCAGCGTAATTATTTCTGAGAATACTTTGGTCATTGAAAGCCAACTGCAGCCTTTTCAGCTCGCTAGCCAGTTGGCTATGTAGCTAAATACATTGGTGAGCTAGCTATATTATTGCTAGCTAGGTAGCCAACTAGCTCCCTAGCGAATAAAAATGTAAGCAAACTGTAGGGGGATCAGAATTCCCGAATAGCAACGCATTAATGGTACAGAAAAAAATATCGCGCCCCACTCACGCTTGGATGCCGAAAAGAATTCTGGGTTATGCGTGCAGTCAAGTTCACACAAGTTACCATCCGATGCATCCTCGGAAAAATGGGCGTGTCAGGAACACCTCCAGGACTGGTAACCGTTCTCGTCAAGAAGCAAACTTGGAATTGAGAAAGAACTTGGTCTCAGATGGATGACGTTTCTCAAGTTCACAAGAACAGAAGTACAGAGAAGAACGCATATTGAGAAACGGCCCATGTTGGCTATCCCTCAAGATATTGTTATGTTCAAGAAATAAGTTCAGCTCATCTTTTATGATAGATTCCAATATTTTGCACGCAATGCAAGTTAAACTGACTGGCCTATAAGTTCCTGGCTCTGTAAGGTCCCCTTGCTTATATATTGGTATTATATTGCCCTGTTTCCAATCGTTTGGTAATTCTCCAGTTTTTAAAGACCATCTGAAGATGGCAGATAGCGGCTTAAAGATGATCTCACTAACTTCCCTGAGCACTCTAGGATATAAGCCATCAGGACCCACCGCCTTATCTGCCTTTAGTTTATGCAACTTGTCTAATACTTTGTTATCCCTAACCTCAATTTCTGCTAAATAATCTTGAACATGTGACATGCCCTCTGGCTGAATAAAGACCCGCTCTGAGGTAAAGTTCTCAACAAAGTAACTGTTCAAGGCATCCACAATATCCTTATCATATAGCAGCGATCCATTTTTATTCTTCATGCACTTAACCAGCTCTTTGACTTTCCTTTTTTCTGCTACAGTACTGAAAGAAGCACTTAGGGTTATTTTTTGCCCCCTCAGCAATTTGTCTTTCATACAGTCTTCTAGCATTCCTCAGCTTTTTTTGACCACAGCCTGCATTTTACAGTATTCAGCCTGAGTATTCTCATTGTTATCCTTTATGTACATCTTGTAAAGATTCCTCTTTTCCCTCAAAATCCTATGAATACTTGTGTTCACCCACTGAGGATTCTGCTTTTTCAGCTTACATTTGGACACCTTTGGAATGAATTTGCATTGTGAATCAAGTAAAATCCCCTTAAATCTTTTCCACATCTCATTGACAAACTCACAATCCAGGAGTGTCTCCCATTTTATTTCACTTAGATATGAGCGCATCCTGTCAAAGTTTGCTCGCCTATAATTGAAAATTTTTGTTTTTGAAGACACCTTTTTAACTTCCCAAGAAACATCAAAAATAACAGTAGAGTGATCACTTGTTCCAAGCGGCTCCAGTACCTCAACATTGCTAGTTCTATCTGGGTCATTGCAGAGCAATAGTCTAAAATTGCCTCCTCTCTTGTAGGTTAATTAACATACTGCAAAAAAAATTATCTTTTATAACATCGATCGTGAAATTCTTCCTCCCACCTACCCTGTCCTTTCACCATTTCCCAATGGATACCAGGATAATTTAAGTCTCCCATAACAACAGACCCTCCACCTCAACAAGCTTGCGTAATCCTCTGAAAAAGCATTTCATTGACTATACTGTCCAAAGCTGGTGGTCAATAGCATACACCCATGTTTAAACCTGTCTAGTGTTTGCCAATGAGCCTGACCCAGATATAAATGTGCAATGCTAAATAACTTACTGTAGCTGAATGCCCTCAGCTAAACATGCAACGCTGAATAATGCTGTATAACGCTACGTTATACATGCTAAGCTGAAGGCACTACACTGAGGCACTAAGCTGAATGTGCTAGGCTGAATGCACTATGCTAAATGTGCCGTGATCAGTGCGCTATATGCTGAATACACTATGAATGTGCCATGCCGCTAAGCTAAATGTGGGTCAATGACAAATAAGCCTTTAAAATTTTTCTTTTTAAATAAATCCTTAAAAATGCACGGAATACATTTATTTGAAGTTGGAAGAGTGTGTTTAAACAAGTATAAATGGTTGCACAACATTTACAGGGTTTTAATGAAGCTTTAGACGGTATTTCACCGGCCAAAAAATGTCAGGTGGCCCAGCCAAAAGTTTCTTGAAAAAAAAAACACACATTTCCCTCTTTTTTTCTAAGTGAATTTTTTTCTTTGTAAGTATAATTGAGAGTGTCTACTCTGCCTAATTACCATTTTGTAGTTGAGCTGGGTATTAAAAGTAACTTATGGATTCTTTATTGTAAGGGGTGGGTATTTTGGTTTTCCAACATCCAACTTTAGGTTTAAAGGGCTCTAAGTTCGTAGACCAGGCACAGGCATGGCGAATGAGGGGGAGCGCCGTGCCAACGGGGTGTGTTCAGGCGTATGTTGCAATTTCGTGACTGGTGCACGAAATTATAAAAAGTGTTTCGTCGCGAAGAAGGATGTTAAGAGTGCTCCAGACGCTTCTTTCAAATTCTTCTTAACATAAGATCATCTTAGGCTCAGAAGGAATCTGGGAAATGTGTTTGCTTCTTACTGGAGCCTTAAGAAGGATCTAAAGAAGCTCTTAGCCCTAAGGTCTTCTTAAATGAATCTGGGAAACGTGGCCTTTGAATGTAATCAGTCGTGTGAAAAATTTGTTTCACGTCCAGTGTGCAAGCGGCTTTACTGAGCATGGAACACAAGCATATATATTACACAAGCATATATATTACACACACTGCCTGATACTGAGGCAGTTTGCGGTTGACGGAGAAAGATGTGAAGTCATTAATTTGCATCACAGATTCAGCTGCGTTGATTAAGCCAGGTCAAGTTTCCATTACGCGTGCCAACCGCTTTTGATCTGACATCAGGACAATCGATGTGAATAAATACTTCACAAATTTAAAAGTATATTGTAGTATAGAATGATTATTCATATCGCAATTTCCAAACATTTGTTCCGTCAATCTCACATTTCTTGGTTTCAATTAGTATTTTACCTGGTTGTGGCACCTGACTTTCTGGTTGCGGCATCTGACATTTGCTACTAATTCCCAATTATTCAGGCATCTAGTTGGACACCTAAATAACCTTTTGACTTTGCTTGCTAGTTCTTTCATTCATTTTTACAACACAAAAGAGTTTTAGAATAAAATAATTCTTTCTTAGTTTTATATTGGTTGTACCACCTGTCATCTAAACTGAACAAGTCTAACTATGAAGAGAAAGTAGCTATTTTTATCAATATTTGAGAGTGATCTACATACCTTTCACTCATCAGTAAAGGACACTTGGGTTCCTTTTGATGATGCAATATCCTGTTTACTCATCTCTCTCTTCAATTTAAAATAAAAGTTGAATGAGGTAGCACCGCCCTGACATTTCAGATATTTCGGACAAATTTGTTTTTAATATTCCAAACAATTTAAGCACAATTAAACAATTTACTTTGTTTATTTGAAAGGTTTTCAGTATAAAATTATGCCCCAATATTAATATTATATTTATTCATATTTTAAATTACATATTTAATACATTTCACATAGTGCAAACTTACCCAGACGGTTGCTTCACCTGACATTTTGAGGGTTTGAGATGGCAAAACATAAAATATATATCATTTTTCCAATAAACTGGAAATATGTTCAAATTAAACAGGTTTATAGAATAAAATGATGCTTATCATGAATCATTTAAAATTATTTTAAACCAAAGTAGTGCGCTCGGACACAAAAATCTGCATGTCACGTCATTGACCCATGTGCAAAGCAGAATGTGTTAAGCGACCGTAGAGTATTCAAGATTTAAAGCAGAATTATAAAACAGAAAAAAAGCTAAAAATATGGTGATTTGAGTTGCTGTAGCGAGAGAACTTTGACATCACACATGCACAGATTGCATCACAAGTTGAAAAAATATTTACCCTTAATATGCAAAAAATAAAATAAATTTTAAATCTTGCATGAATTCAAAGCTTGTGTGCCTTTATTTCACTAAAACCTGCCTTCAGTAAAACAGTGCTGATTCAACAACAATGGTTTAAAAACAAATGTTATCATTAGGCCAAAGAAATTATTTACAAACAACAGAAAGCATAAGCTTCCAATAATTGCGCAGTAACTGCAGCAGATCACGAGTTAGACAGCGAGAGGCAGGACTCTGCACACAGGTCCACACATACCTGCTGCATGACCCCAAATGCCCTCTGTGACCTCACAGTTACTGGTCAGCAAGAGCACAAGGCAGGTACATCATTCAAAGGCTCAATGCAGCCAAGAAATACCCCAAAAATACAAGAAGGAGGTCAGAAACTACACAATCTGCAGTTCATTTCATAAAGTTTTCTACATCAACAAAACTATGCTCAAGTGGAATGACTGCAATTGCTTGTGATCAGTTCCTGCTATGGGGGCACAATGACACAGTGTCACAAAAGGTCATAAGTTTGAATCCGGCTTGGGGTCTTTCTGCATAGCCGCGGGAACGTATTTTGAACTGGTGGTGCTGAAGAAACAGGGGTGTGTGTGTGGGGAGGTGTGTGTGGGTGTTACTGGCAGGAATTACATTTTCAGTGCGCATATAAGCCCTTAACTATCAAACCAGAAAATATCATCCACCAGCGGGCGCGACTTTACTATGGAGTGCTTGTACTTTGCCAACACTAAACAATATATCGCAACAGTACACCAGTAGCTGCATGTTTAATCTTTTCGGCCCCTCTCTGTAAAGATTTCAAGGCCTTAGGACACATCTGCTTTATCCTCCTATTGCTTAAGTTAACGCTGGGGTCCTTCTCCTGAAAGAATTCTGCATCCAACCCCCACTTTTTTTTACTTTTTGTTTGCCAGAGTAATTTTGAAAGGGGGTGTGCACCAATATACTTAGGGGGATTTTATTAGTGAGAAGGGGGTTTAGAATTTAATTTTAATATTTAATTTTGCGAATGCATATGCTGGCATGCCTAGCAACCCAATGTGTCATAAGTAACATGCCTGTCACTGTTATATGCCATTACCACGTTTATCAGTGCTAGAAATTAAACTCTAAATTTTCTTGACTGGATGCGCACTTGACATTTTTGCACACCCAAATGTTTCTCTGGGCACTCAAACATCAAGGTAAGCCAAAAAAGTGCAGATTTTATTCGACATTGGTGGATGTTGAAAACGGAATTCTTTCCCTTCCCCTTATACAGGAAATTGGTAAGTCATCTCATAATCAGCAGCCCAGTCAAAAAATGTACATAAAGTCGATCTTTGTTTCAGGTTCATCAGTTCATTTCTTCTGGGACTCTCATATTGTCATGGTGCAGATAAAGTTCAGCTGCATCATCTAATCTCCTTAGCATCACTCCCATGCGCTGATGTTGCTCACTAACAATGCGTCGTTCATATTTCATCCTTTCAAACGTTTCCATCCCACACAAAACATCTAGCTAATAAAGGCTGAACTACAAATGATGTCTGTTTGCGCAGTACTGCTATGCAAGTTCGGCGCATGCATAAAATAATAGATAAGATACAAAATATTAAGTAGGCCTTAAATCTTAAATGAGCTGAAAAGTTACGACATCAAGTATGCATTTCTGCTATTGGTTAAAGAATTAAGAGTGTACATGCAATAGTAAATAAATTCTTAGCTATGCAGTTTTTTGGGCTGAATTTATACCGTGCTGATATACATAGTTAGAGCTACTTAGCTAGCACAGAATACATGAAGTAGCAAAACACAGTACCGTAAATCGTTGTAAAATACTCAAAGTAATGGAAAAACACAACTCAGTTTAGGTACATCTTCAACATTTTAATATGAAAAAGCAAGGCAAGTGTTAGCTACGTGCATAATTGTAGGATGTGACCTTCAATAGTTACTGAATACACGCCCATTATCAAACATTAGTAAACTAGCAAAGGCTGCTGTTGGTTAACTGTTTATTCTGTAACATTACATAAAGGCTTAGTGTAGCAATCGAGTTGCGACATAACAAAGCCATTCATCAAATACAATAAATGAAAACATTTGTATTGTTACGCCTGCTCACTTTACCGACTTGGCAATCACCGTTGACAGCACAGAATCACCGAAGACTCCAGTGCGCTGTACATCCGCGACTGTACTTCGCAAACGCGCATAAAGACTGTGTTCGAAATCGCTCCCTATCAAGAATATAGTGCGCTGTATAGTATGTTCGCTACTTTGTAGTGCTGTTCGGATTCTTCATGGTTAATTTAATTCACTATTTAGTGGACTATAAAATACCCACAATGCACAACAAAATTGAGTGAGCAAGCCATGTACACTACATTGTACCTCCATATACCACAATAAACTACGGTCGTCTTTTGCCAGAGAATAAGAAGAAGGAGAAGAGCGAGATGGCTCCACCTTGCAGAAACATCCTCAAATTTTCCTGTTAATGTCCGGTTTGACTTTACATGATGCTCGGCACGCATCACAGGAGTGTCCAGCGCATCTGCTGACGCAACCATGTTCAGAAAATTCCGGTGTAGTGTCTGAAATCTACTTTGGTCATTCCTTATGTAGTGCACTATACCATATACACGATATAGGAAATAGGGAGTGAGTGAATGAGTGGACAATTTTGAACGCATACAAGGTTCCCTTAGTGTTCACATAGCCTGAATAAAAATAAAAAATTTTTGTCATTGCCGCGGAAAAAGACACCAATGATTTAAGTAGTATGATGAAATTTCATTGTCATTTATGGCTGAATGTTGCAATTATATTGTTTTTAAAAAATATGAATCGATTTTCGTAATTTTTTAAAATGTATTTACTTTGGGATAAATAATTTTTGGGTGTTGCAGCACCTCCAGCACCCCGACTTCCCGTGGTTATGCCTTTCTGTATGAGTTTACATGTTCTCTCCACGTTCATGTGTATTTCTGAAGAGTGTAGACATGCTTAGACCCCATATTGGCAGTTTGGGCCATATACATCCATGCAGACAGAGCAGCAAGTGCAGTTACTGTAGACAGTACTTCGTTCACCTGCAGCAGCTTTAATCTAGCAATCTGGTGTTTGCTTGCAGAATATCTCCAGTTTTTGTCACCAACCGGACATCCAGCAAACCTACTCTTTGGTCACAATATAATTTTACAGAGCAATGTGATTTTTTAAACAATTGTAATTAAATACTGCATATCCACTATATTTTGATATCCCCAACGGTAAGAAAAACATTTGCACTAATGCAATAAAATATATTTCCACCCTGAATGAGATTAAGCCTCATAAATCAAACCAGGAAAAAATGAGTGCATTTAGAGCAAGGCATTTAAAGCTATTTGTCTTGCAGGACTTTCCAGAGAGTGAGACAAAAACAAGCAGAAAAGAACATTCTTTGCATGTTTAGAAACTGTGTACTTCAATAAAAATATCTGATCGCATTGTGAAAGCATGTTTTGATGTGTCATGACATGAAAATGTTTTTCATTACATTTTTGAAGCGTGATCTCACAATGTACAAAAATGCAGCAACACACCCAACTGACAGGTAGAGATAGAGATAAACAAAAAAAAGTGCCAGAAAGTTGTATTTTTTTTTACCTATGAGGAAAAAATACTTTGCTTCTCTCTTTCTATTTCTATCAGCTCAACACTGCATATGGATGAACTTGTTTGGTTGCTCTTTTTTTTGGTTTACCTATTTCATTATTTCTGTATTTACACCCATGTTTTTTTTTATTTAGGGGCATCAGAGCTTTGACTACTTTTTTACAACCACAATGAATTTTGAGCAACATGGTCCTTAGGAGAGTCATTCTCCTCTCCTTGCCACTCTTTCAAGGCCACCGCACACCTGACAGAGGAGGAAGATCCGAAAGGAGAGAGACAGGCACACACTCCACACCCAGAGAGTACAACTGTGTTATGCACCAGAGGAAAATGCAGTACTCACACTCACGCACACGCACGCACGCACGCACGCACGCACACACACACACACACACACACACACACAAATACACACACGCATACACATTAATATACAGAAACAGACACACGTACACAAGAAGACCCTGAAAGTTGGACAGACAGCATGGTGGGAACTACAGATGCAGAGTAGAGGCGACAGATTCCTTGCTCACCGCCAGCCAGAGGGACATTCGCAGCGCAACGATCCACTGGCAGCTGCCAAGCTACGTTAACCATCTCATGGAGCTAAAACACTGCCATGACGTGAAACTGGAGGAAAAAAACTGAAAGTTTGAAACCTCGCGTTTGAAAGTGTACAAAAGATTTGAAAGTATGGAACTAAGTTTTGAAGGTGTATATAGTGGTTTCATAGGCTGAAAAAAAATTCAAATCTCTAAAAACATTACTCTGTATTTGAAAATTCATTCCAAATCTCTACAACTTTTCTTTTTTTTTATTTTTCTTCATCACAACTACAGCACTGCTTTTACACCGTTTTAAAAACACATTTCCAGAGTTTCAAATTTGGCACTGTTCTCCCACAGAATTATTTTGTTATCCAGTTTTGCAAACTTGTAAATGGTGATCTGGGAAAAAAAACTCTCTGGAAAAAAAGATTTGAAACTCTGAAACAAGTTCTGAAAAATAAACCCTCTGAAAGTCTGGGGAAAAAAACCCGGAAGCTCTGAAACTAAGTTTTGAATCTCTGTAAAAGTTTTGAGTCTCTGAAGCTCTGAAACGAAGTTCTGAATCTCTGTAAAAAAGTTTTGAAACTCTGAAAAGAGGAGGCGGGATTTGGAGTCAACCCTCTCAACCTATTGGTTGCTGAAGTAAGCTTATAGTCCAATGACATGTCATGACATACAAAATTGACAGACTGCTCCACCAATGCTGTGAACAAGCAAGAGTAGGAGAAATAATAATAAAAATAAATGGCAGCGATTCAACTCTGGCTGAGTGACATAGCAAAAATAATGGTTTTTTTATTCATTTATTTTCTATTGACATCCGTGCACCAAACTGTTGGCTAGCTAGGCTAGTGAACTTGGAAGCTAAGCAAGCCTAAGTAGCCTAAGAATATTCAGCATACATGGTTTCCTATAGGTTCCCCAAATCATACTTGAGCTCTAATTGCCATATTCAGCAAGTTATAGCAATTTTTTCCATTTGATCTTGACGCCCAATGTCATGTTCAACTTGTCGAGAATGTTTGACTTACATGATTTCACACATACCTAAGCACTAACTGCCACATTCAGCTGTTACTTAACATTTTTGCCATTTGACCATTTGAATTCGAACAACCAAGAATCTTTGGCATACATGATTCCCAACGGGTGCCTCATACATATCTAAGCTCTAAATGTCATATTAAGCTATTTGTATAGGCATGGGCAACGCTCGCATAAACTACCGGTATAATGGAATGCGTAACAGCTGAACTGGGGCGGTAAAAAAGCCTCAGAAAACTTATTAAAAAATTACTTAAATTCCATTTTCATACAAAAAGAACACCATAGTTTGATTAAAAGCAACCTTTTCAATAGGACACCCGCATTTCATACATTAAATCTGCGTATTACGGCCAAAAACGCGATTTGAACAGAGCTATTATTCGCCAGTTGGACGAATGCGTGATCTTAATTTGCGCCGTGTTAACAAATTTTCAAGTGCACGACGTGGCAAAAATAACCATATAGGAGGTAGATTTCAAATAGCCCGCGCCGATGTCTTATCTCAGCTACGGACCTGATTTGCTTACAGCCAACTAATTTGAGAAATTTCAAGTCTGATCGTCCAGGCTAGACCTTCAGGGGATGTGAAATAAGTTCGACAGAAGTTGGTGAAGCTCGTTGCGAGTTCGCCGTGATTTCTTCTCAACAATAGCAAGAAAGGTGAGCGTATTTTTACTCTACCCTACATAGTTTGTAGACAGAATACCCTGTGACCCATTTATGAAGTTTCAGTAAAATATACCTAGGAATAAACCGGCGCCAGGCCTCTGAAGCCCGCCGGTCACAAGATGCGTACACGCTTCAATTCGAGACTGCAAGGATGGAAATCTGAATAATCAATTAGAAAAAATTCTCGGCTCTGGGTAATTCTGTATATTATTTAAACATGTTGTTAATCAGATTATGAAAGAAGACTGAAAATAAGCGCCTGCTTTTTGTATGGGTGTAAAAAGCGCTTATTTAAAGGAGAATACATTGTATATTGATTAAGCATTGAACTCTGCATAAGTCGAGCTGTTTTAATATTTGTTGATGACATTGCTTCGGCTTCCTTGAAGCAAATATGCGCAAATCTGCGGTCTAGAGAGCATTTCAGGTTCGATGTACTGAGTAATAACGCCGCGGAAACTTAAACTGGCCTGTCATTCTGCCGAATAGTCTTA
Organism: Gymnothorax reevesii; assembly: GCA_029721435.1. NCBI lineage: Eukaryota > Metazoa > Chordata > Actinopteri > Anguilliformes > Muraenidae > Gymnothorax > Gymnothorax reevesii. Next base: position 41,283,634 of record CM056585.1, read on the forward strand.
CTAAACTAGTTAATCATCTGATTGCTAATCAAGCAAAGGGGAGGCCTCACCAAACTAATCTCCGACTGCACGTCACTGTGTTTTACTATGAATTATTCATAGTAGCGCATTGAAACTATCATGGGAGGGTACATGGACATAGTAAAGAACAGTGCAAAGTTATTTGTTTTTTTTTAATCACCACAGGTTATTGAAGCGGGAACGTTTGATTCATTTCGTTGCAGTGGGACGGCAAACAAATGCTGGCATCAGCGACTTCACTGCATTTTATTCAGTAATGGGCAAGTTGCGTTAATGTTTGCCCTCCCACCGATCATTTTGACATTTTTGCAGACCATTGATCCAAAAAAACCTTCACAGGCAACCCATTCATACCATGTTTTTAATATCAATGCAAAACCTAATGTTTGTTGAACATAATTGGGTGAAAATCAATGCATTTTCCATTAAAAAGGGCCTAGGGGGCCCTTTGTTATAAAAATAAGAAAAACTTCGTTCTCAGCAACTCAAGAAATATTGTCATTTTATTACATTCATTTGTATTGCCCATGCCTAACTTATCGTACATTTTTTGCCATTTAACCTTGACCTTGAGGCCCAAGGTCACATGTGACTGATTCACAATATTCAGCATACCTGATTCCCTATAGGTGCCTCATACATACCTTTTTGTTACTGATTCCATATTTTTTTCCATACCTCGATCATGGAAAAAAATGTGCGACTAGTCAAAATAATTGAATCTAAGTTGTTTGAGGTGTGTTTCATGAAACCTGAATGTTAAGCTAATAAAAAATGTTATGTGTCATATCTGCAATTTGTTTATTTGTTATGCAGTAAAAATGCTGGATGAACATCCTCTTTGTGCAGTGATTCCATACTTTTTCCAGGTGTAGTAAGACTTTACTGGTCAAGATTTGCAGAGAGCGTCCATATTCAGACATGATTCTTTTTTCTAATTTATGATTTTCTTATTTTTCTGGAGGGGGGATATGATTCATGTAATATCCATTTCAGCATTTTAGACTTAAGAACTCCCATCTTTTGAATAGCTGTAGAACACCACCATATGATCATTCAATATACAGATACGTGGCTCCAGGAGCAATTACAATTACAGCATCGTTTAGATGCCGACATCTATGGTTCTGCACCTCCGCTTAAGTCCGAGGCAGTTAGAAACTGGCTGCAAGTTCTCCCAGTTATAGCAAAAATACACGCACAAGCGCACACACTGACAGACACAAGAGAGAGATGCTAACAGCAGCAGGTCAAGGGGCAGACTCATAAAGCCTGATAACCGACTGTGGCGAGCCGGCTGCAGAATTACCGCTCACTCCGCAGGCTGTCAGTCACTCTCAGGGACAGGAAGAGACATGCTTAGTGAGCTTGGGTGACCAGGGTACTCTGTTCAGGGAGCCCCTGGGAGAGGGGGGCGTTGGGTAGACACAGGGGAAGCAGGTTAGCTGGCGGGGGTCAGGGGGTGTATTGCATTGAAGGAACAGTGAAGGAAAACCGTGATTTAAAAATGACAAAATTATCTGCAGTCCAGGTTGCTCTCAATGGTTTCTTTTTAGTTCACAGCTAAATTTTCAAAAGTTCAGGCATACTGTGGTCAGTCATGTAAGAGCTGCACATTCCTTGTGCTGGATGGAGGTATTTCATAAGATAATGACAGAAATTCATTTGATCAGTCCCCTCAAACAATGAAAAAAAAAGAAAAACAGGCACGAACAGTTCATTACCTTTCCCTGATTTACAAGCATTTGCCATACATGCCACATGTTCATCACTTATGTTACATTTCTGTGTGAAAGTGCAAATTTTATTTCTGGTTTACTCAAATGGAAGGTTTGCAAGGACATAGTTTCCAGCAGAGTTAGTGCATTTTGAGAAAGGGCCTGCAGGGTTGGAGAAAGAATGCATTGCTGAATGATTAAAGTTCAACAGCCTGTTTATCCAGAAACTGCCTTTTTCTGGGCTGGGGTGGCATTTGCCAAAAACAATGGAATGGCATATTAAATAAGAAATGGGTGTGTGCCTACCTAACATGCCCCTGTCTCCATGAGAACAAACCTATTTCCTTTTGTTTAATCTGCACCTAGATATTACATCAGCAAACATTACTGACATGCCTGCCACCTTTGGCTTCTGATTAGGAGTCAAAACAAGTTCTATCTTTTCATAAAAGATACTATATTGGGTTTGACTTTCAGCGTAATGGTAATAATGCCATTTTTTAAATGTATGCCTCCTCATATTCTGTCATACTTCCTAAAATCCCAGAGACCATAGTACACAACATATTCCTAAAAACTTGCAATATTTTAAGGAATCGTTGCAATATTTATTAGATAAACCACTTGTGACACGAGCCTCTGTGTAAAAAAAAGAATATAACTAGTTAGAAAAATCTAAATTTCATCAACAAAAATGACATTTTCTAGTTTAAAAATAAACACAACACAATCATATTTTTGCAGTAAAAAAAGAACAATTAGGCATTTAAAGCAGAGCAAACAACCTTCAATGCAGAGCATACAAAGCCTTTAAAGCAGAGCACAAACAGCCATTAAAGCAAAGCACACACAGCGTTCAATGTAGAGCACATGCAACCTTTAAAGCAGGGATCACGCAGCCTCTAAAGCAGAGCAAACACTGCCTTTAAAGCAAAGTACGTACAGCCTTTAATGTATAGCACACGCAGCCTCTAAAGCAGAGCAAACACTGCCTTTAAAGCAAAGCACTCACAGCCTTTAATGTAGAGCACACACAACCTTTAAAGCGAAGCACACATAGCCTTTAATGGACAGCACAAACAGCCTTTAAAACAGAGCACAGACAGCCTCTAAATCAGAGCAAACACTGCCTTTAAAGCAAAACACACAAAGCCTTTAAAACAGGGCAAACACAGTCTTTAATGGGTGACTCCACACTAGAAATGGATTTTTTGTACAAAATTGAGTAAAATAACTTTTTGTTTGCCTGTTATCTACTATGATACCCAGTCCTCCAGGACCAAACAATGTTTTTCTGAAAATTGGAGGAGAACATGTTTTTTGTTAATTGAACAAAAAACCTTGACTTTTTCGTGAATTCTGATAATAGTTAGAAATGCAATCTTTTCTTCTAATTGTTCTAATTGTTTAACTTTCACAGAATCTTTGTTGTAAGTAGTCAATAGGGTAGAATGAATATTTCACTCATGCACAATTCCGATCAGCTAACTCAAGTCGGAGGGTTAGGGCAGGCAATAATCGTTAAGGCGTTTCTCGCCATGTCCTGTACTCCACACAGGATGACAAAAGTTTTATGTATTTCCTTATTTAATGAACTAGAACCTTCATACTCCATATTCTCTGTCTTTGAGCAGTGGTGCATCAATTTCCAGGGAGAATTTGCAATCTGACGATTAATTAATGTGTTAATTAGTTGTTAGAACTTGTCCCCTACGTGCATGCATGTTGTGTACGGGACATGTCCCATACGCCACACTGCCATTTACTCCCTTTTAATGGGGTTTTAAAGTCAAACTGACGTGAATAATTTCAAGTAAAAAAAATAGAGGTCACTTTGTTAATTGACCAATTAGTGTCAAACAATAGGGAGCACTAGAAACTTTTGGAAATTTCCAGAAGGAATTGGCTTCAGACTGAAGTAGATCCTTGTTTCATCCAGACTGACAGATGCTGACAGAAGGTAAATTCTTTAATTCAAATTGTGTAAAGCCTTTACTTAAGTAAAACATACAGGGATGTACAATATTCCCCTCCGGATCACCTATTTCAGGGTGGAAACCCATGGAGACCCAGTGTGTTGGCCCAGTGTACATTCCCAGTGTAACCAGTGTTTCCAGTGAACCCTATTTAGTTCTAAAGCCAGTTCCTTGGTCAGGGGTACTGGTTGGAGTGTTCCTATGAGGCATGTTTTTGTGGGTGGGGGAAACTGGAGCACCCGGAGGAAACCCACGAGAACACGGGGAGAACATGCAAACTCCACACAGAAAGGCCCCAGGCCGGATTCGAACCCAGTTGTATTGCAGAAGTTGCAGTTGTATTACCACAAATGAAAACCCCATTCCATCTACATCAGCAACTTCAGATCCACCCCAATTGCCAACAATTAGATCAACTAAATCTATGCCAGAGTTAGTTGTTGGGGATTGGTGTGTTGTCATCTATGAGGATGAGGAATTTCCTGGTCAGATATTGAGTATAGAAAATGGTTGATTCAGGGTTACAGTGATGCAACGATGTGGTAAATATTTTCAGTGGCGTTTATAATGTAGATGTGTTTGTCTATGAGAAGAATTCAGTAGTTAGAAGGGTAAGAGGACCTCCAGTGCATGTTACAACCTCTGGTCAGATTCTGTCAAAGTTTTCAGACTATCAGTAGCCTTGCATAACCAAACATAGTTTGGTGTAACGTGTAGTGAAGAGAACACTGTCCATCATTTATATCGAGTCTTGAGTTTAAGTGTTAATGTTTCTGAACTTGTTCAAATTTTTTTTGAATCACATTTAGATTACTAAGTTACTAATTGAGTAGGAGACTTATTTAACGCCTAAACTGCAAAAAATAAACCAGAGCTTGTCAGTTGAAAAATGCAACAAAATATTTAAGTAACATTAGCAACAAAATTAGATATAAAACGGAGATAATTTATTGGTACATCAGCTAGACGTTTTTATTAAGTGAAGATTAAGTTTTCGTAAGTGACCTACTCTTTGGAATTTAAGGCCCACCCAAAATTGGTCTGGCCCACCCCAAACTGAAATCCAGGCACCGTGCCTGCTTTGCAGCAGTTATTTTCGCCATCACTCAGCTGTGCATCATACCTAACAACGCCCTTTAGCTGTCACTACATTCAGACTATAGAACGTATCCACGAGGCTTATTGCTCCATGAGCCTCACAAACTAATTTACGCAAATCTGTGCTGTTTCACAAGTGCAGAAATTATGAAGACATATTAATATTTTTCGTGGTCACTGATATGAGGAAGAAAACACAGTATAATTTCATGGTGCAATGTATGACAAGGCTTTCAAAAATAAATTAGACTCTCTTTGGGTCTACCAATTACTCTGAGCAACTGTTGCTAATTGGGAGAGGTAAACTGTGAGAGGTGTAGGTCATTAATCAGTGAAAGGTGAGGTTATTGCTGGCCCTGTGTTTCTGCCGACGGACCGCCACTGGTTTCATCGTATGACTTTGTCTATCGTTGATAAACATACATAGAAATGCAACACTGACAAAGAATTTATTGACGTTCATTTAAAAAGTCATGCTTATCGTAAATGAATACCTTGTATCTACGGTCATTTGGCGGTGGGCCTAATGCATGCGTATTCATGTACATGTATGTATCGGCGTCAGTTGCGGCTTGTGAACTGGCAATAGGGGAAGCTTAAACAATCCCTTTAAATTAATGACTGGTCATGGCCTGTTTTCAATCATTCAATGACAATTACAGAGGCTCCAAAAACTCTCAACATTGTCAGATGTGGCCAGTTTTCATTTACAAGGTATATCGATTACGTTTTAATTAAATAATATAATTTAATACGTCTTTATGCAATTCCATTGCTTCCAACCCCTCCATGCACAACGACTTCAGTGCAAGAATCTCATACATAAGCGCTGATTGACTAATTGCTGAGTACAGCAGAGGAGCGTAAATATGCCACTTTAACGAATGCGTGAGAGTTGATAGGTATGTGTTATTAATGAAAACTGGCCACACCTGAATTTTTAGCCACTCAAACACTTGTTGGGCTGAATGAGAACAATACATCGCGAAACACCGCCAAAGCAGCCAAGGAATTTCGACACAAAGCCACCAAAACAGCGAAGAATGAACAGGAATTTCAGTGGCCTGCACAGAATCATAACAATGGCTGTTCTAGAATTGACGTCACTACCGGAGATTACCGAAGATCACCGAAGAATTTCATCTTCGTAGCTAAGGGCGTTGCCAGGGCCATTACTCGTAAACCAGTGGGAGATTTGGAAAAATTCCAAGGCAGAATGTTTTGAAATGAATTTCTCATGACGAACAAATAGAAAAACTGAATGAAAATGATGTCTGCTTACTTCATACAACCCCTTAAAAGCGGAGCACACACAGCCTTTAATGTAGAGCACACAAAACCTTTGAAACGGAGCGCAAACAGCCTTTAAAGCAGAGCACATGATGGCAGCCATCCATCCATCCATTTTCTATACCCGCTTATTCCTCACTAGGGTCACCGGGCGAGCTGGAGCCTATCCCAGCTGACTACGGGCAAAGGCAGGGACCCACACTGAACAGCTATGATGGCAGCCAAGAATACGTAATTCTTTAATCAATGAGAAAGTTGAATACAATATAGTTTTCGTAGTCAATCTTTTGTGCACTTGTAAGGAGAATTTTCAAATCCTGATAAACCAGCTATAAAGCTGCTCGTTAGACGGGATGCATGTAAGCGCATGAGATGGTGGGCCTACCCTCTGAGGCCAGGTAACCCAAACCATGTTCACATTCTGAGGTCCATTCCAGATATGTATATGTTTCATTTTTAGCATCATGTATCCTACAGATAATCAGGAGTCCAATGCTTTCCATGATTTAGTACAGAAAAGAAAAAGATTAGCTTACTTGAGTTCACAGTATAGTTCACCATCAGTATAGACTCGTTATCCATAAATGTAACAATAACATGAGGGGGACTGCAGATTTTCCTGCTGGACGGCTCCTTCGGAAACATGTGATCTATCTCCCTTCTCTCTCCAGATGTAATACGATCCCTCTTCCTTTCATCCAATGATGATTTCAAAGGCTTCCTACTACTGTTCCTTTTATTCACTGAAATAAAACCCAGCTGTCCCTCTGGCTTTTTATGCTAGTGTCAGAGAGAGAACAAGTTTACTGAATTGTATGCCGCAATTATTATTGCATGCCATTACTCTTTTTAGTTACTGTTTTTAATCTTCAAAACTCCAGCTCACACCTTTGAAGAAAATATGTTTGTGAGAGATGCTGCCTAATGACAAGGGTCCAAGACTCTGCCACCTTGCCACATCATAAAGCCAGAGAATTGAAATGAAATATTGTTTAACCTTCCCATTCAACACCATTCAAGCTGTAATTGACAAAACCTTGAAGCAGTTAAGAAAACCTTAAAACAAACATTGTAAGGGCCCTCTGTTTTTTGAAAGTTATTTGTAAAACGGGTATCAGTGAGAATCCGCAACTCTAATAAAGGGATATAAGAGGTTCACACATCAAGCCAAAAAAAAAAAAAAAAATTCAATCCTTGATGAAACAAGAGGGCTTTAAAGCAAATAGGCTTTAAAAAAGGTCATAGAGTGTGAAAATGCAGCTGGGTGGGGCGTGAACTTGTTGATCAAGGATGCAGTGCTCCGCTTTATTGCAAAATTTACACCCGTAGCATGATTTATATAAATCAGCAGAGCCAAAAAGCTGTAAAACTCTAATTGTTTCTTTCAGTTTTAGAGTCCACTGTCCATTAGGGATGCAGCGGGCAATAAAGAGGATTTTTAATCAACCTTCTCTTGTCAATGAGCTGACGTGCGAATGCCTCTGTTAACACCTGACGTTGGCAGGTCTCATTACCGCTAAACAATAGCAAACACAGGGGGTCATTTTAACCGCACACCTCCATGCAGTTTGTCATCAATTGCAAAGATGTCTTTATCACTGTTACCACTTCGTAAATTCAAGAGCAAAACCTTGCTTCTCGTGTAAAATCCAGCCATCCTACCTGTCATAAGCAGCTGTAAAAAATAAGGAAAAATAAAAACATTTTCACAGGTAGTGAGGATTAAATGATCTAAAAATGGCTTTCAGCATATCAGTCAGGTCATGTTTAATTCTGGATCCTTCAGACACAGGACTGGAACTGAAACATAACTTTGAGGTTGAACCCATTGCGCTTAATAATGCTAATACAATATTATTCAAAGACATTGATGTTGCTTCATTCACCGACTACATTTTGTTTGTAAATCCAACCAAGTAGGAGTATCTCTTAATTTAGACCTCAACCAAGGCACACCATAAACAAACAATATAAAGACCAAAAAATAAATTACATCTGATGTTCTAATAATGCAGACTTTCTGCCAAAATGTCAGGATATAATAGTAAACAGCAAATGGATGAATTAATACCTCACAAGATTAAACATAAAATTGGCTTGACATGGTGGAAAGACAAACAATAGATGCAAAAACCAGTGACTCAGGGTGAAACTAAGGTAAGCGAAAATAACCTGGTTCCCTAAATGTACACAGCTAATGTCCTGGATACATGGTATCTCAGCAAATATTACAGCAAGTTGGCCAGATCACACACCCTCTCCACTGCAAGGAAAGCCCAGTTTCATCCAATATTTAATTTTGGGATCTCGAGTATGTGTGGTTTTCAATAAAATTCCCAAGATAAACCACATGCACAGATCCGTAACGGTTATTGTCCCAGCCTGTCTGATGAGGCCAATAGAGTACAGATTGGGACCTTCATGGGTTTTAAATTACCTATAAGGTGTGTGTGTGTGCGTGTGTGTATGTGTATTTGTATGAGTGTGTGTGTGTGTGTGTGTGTGTGTGTGTTTGTGCGTGTGCACGCGTGTGTGGGTGTGTGTGTGTATGTGCATTTGTGTGGTTGTGTTTTTGTGTGTGTGATAGCGGGTGCGTGTGTCTACGTGTTTGTGGGTATGTATATGCATATATGTGTGTGTTTGTGTGTATGTGTGCATTTGCGTGCATGTTTTTGTGCTCATATTTGTACATGTGGGATGTGTCTATGTGTCTGTACATGCATTTGGGTTTCCGTATATGTGTGTGTAGGTGTGTGTGCTTGTGTATGCATATGAGTGCATGACTGTATGTGTGTATATGTGTGTGTGTCGGAGTCCCTTCATCTTCAGTTCAAACAACTCTAGCACATCTGCTAACTCACCCACCCACCCATCCACGACCCTGTGCACATCTCAGTCCAGACCCCTTCGCCATGCTAAACCAAGACACCATAGTAAACCATGGTAAAGCCTGGAGGTGGTGTATGTGAGAGCTGTGGTAATTAATAAAATCCCTATTACATGCCTTGTGCCCGTTGTTTGCTATTTCAACACCCCATTTGTGCCACAATTACAGTCATTATCAGTCACCGCCATTAATTCTCTCACCAATGCCAGAACAGCATACTAATAAATTGGGCTCTAAAATTTTACCTTTCAAGGAGTTGCCATTGGAGCAGAGCCAGAAAGTGCCACTCGTGATTAGCAGGATCGCACAGCCCTGAAAAGGCCCTTTGAATAGGCGCTGCTGCATCTTTGGAGATAGTTCAAATTTCCTCTTTGATTATTTTCTTTGCCACCAAAATGAATCTTTATTAAGCTTAAATCCTAAATAAAATGAAATTACCAGACTGCAAAATATTGCTTTCTTTTCTTAACATATTCCCTGGTGCCTCTATGCAAATTATAATGCTTATTTATGTAAATGAGGTGTCGTCTTTAATTAGTTTTGCATGGAGGCATTAAAATACACGTATTCTTCACCAAAAAATTATTTGTTTTGTTGCTCTCCTCAGTTAGGTTCAAATGGAATGATTGTGCCAAATAAAAAGCTTTGTATTTTAGAGAGTTTTCCTGGTGTACACCATTATCTTCTCCACCTCTGTGGGGGAAGCTGTTTTTCGCCTGATGGATCAGTGTATTTCGGAGGCCCAGATCTCAGCGCACGGAGCCTGTCCCATGGCATCTCACAGACAAACACGCCAATTTAGGCAAAAGTGAACCAACACTCTGCCACCATTTCCACTCTCAAAAAACATCTTTGAGGAAAATATTTACATTGCATTGTCATATTTCCAATTTTCGTTTTTTTTATAGTGCATGAGTTAAGATGTTCGAAATGTGACTTCCCTTTTTCCTTTTCTCACACTTTGAACTGATTCTGCAAAAATGTTAACATTAATAGTTCCAAAGTTCAAGAAGTTATATGTAAATATATTAACCTCAAGACAGAAATGTCCAATGACCAAATTACAAATACACTTGCACACGTTCACACTCCCACACAAACACACACATCCAAATGCAAACACAAACATTCTCTCTCTCATGCTCTCCCACACATGCCATCTTCATCTTAAACGCAACCCGTCTCTGGGCATTGAGTCATCAATCAAGTGCTAATTTCAATGTAAATTCAAGCAGCCTGTCAGCTCTCAGAACCTGCCACCGACCCCAGCCCTACCCCCCCTCCCGACCCCCCCACCCCCCCCCCCACGAAGGACAGCGACCTCCTAAAGGACTTTCACTCTTCAGTTTTTTGCCTTATTTTAATATTTGTTTAAAAGGAGCAGAGCAGTAATGGTAAATCTTCCCTAAGACAGGGTTTTATGCTTTGCTGGTGATTTACAGCACAGAGCTGAGTGCCTATCGAACACAATACTGCTTTATGTCAATGAGACTGCAGAGGAGTCCTGTGGGAGCCCCCCCACCCCACTTCACACGACAAAAGGGCCCAACAGCGGCCCCATCGCTGAGCTCCCTCCAGCACAGTGATGGTGAGTTTATCTCCACAAACCTACAGGGCCTGCAAGAACCACCAACCTACAACCACCCCCTACCCCTCACACACACACACACACACACACACACACAGCATGTGTGCCATTATAGTGCCTTTATTATCATTGTTCTTTCAGGGTTAATGCAATAATAGATTTTCTGAATGATGGATGTTTTACGTAAAACACTAAGAGAAAGGGTAAATAGCTTTAGATGCACACTTAACCCGCTTTAATTTTCCCCATACATTTTTATGTCAATATGTATAATCATTATACTTTTGATTACAAATATTGATCATAAAACTGAGTGGTTTTTTTTTTTTATTAATGATGATAGTTTGCTCTGCTTTCTTAAGCAAAATACAGTGTGCAAACTGCAAGCATATTTTCATTTTTAAAAAATTAAGAGCCCAAGTAATTAAATAACTCAGTAATGCGTGGCTAAACATTTTTAGCCTTACATTTAAACTATTTTCTGCTCTTAAACTCTCAATTTGGTTATATATCGTTTCTTGTACCATTCTTGTACCATCAAAAACAGTATAAGCCCTCGAATGATAAATGCATTTAATCAATTCATCAATAAGAGCACACACTTTGTGTCCACATCGTGCAAAGATTTCCACAAATGCACTGTACCCTGGTGGGACTGTTACCTATGCTAAACAGCACATCATGTCAGCGGAGTGGATCTTGCATCATCTTAGATTCGAAAAAGTTAGAATAATTCCTTTTGTGACTACCATTACTGTTACCACTGACTATTATTATATTTCAGGCCAGGATATTGTCTGCAGAGCAATACTTAGCATGGATTTCCCTGGCCAGAAAAGAAAAATAACCAATTATGTAACATGGCAGCAGCTGTTTCAGTCGGATGTTTCCTTAGAATTACAACGAAGGACTAAGCTCTAGGGCAACAACAGGAATACATCAGAGAGACACAAACACGACAAAAAGTCAAGAGCTTCAGTGGAAACAGGAATAGTTATCTCTTCCAGCAAACAATGGAAGGATGATGGGTGGGGGAGATAATGTACTCTGTCCAGGGCTGGTTCTGTACTAACAAAACTGACCTACAGTAGTCAGGAAATGGAGAGCCTGATAAGTGGGGAATGATCAGTGCAATAAACATGGCCACACCCTGAGGTGATCAGCAGCACTGCTTGCAGGTGCATTCAGAGTGCACCTTCTTCTGCTATGCAGGAGCCACGCTTTCATTTGGAGCGTTTGACACTCACAAAGAAAGTCTTTCAGGAACCCCGCTGCAGCTGTGCCCCGGCTGTACAAATGCCCTCAGGTCCTGCTGCTTTTCTTCAAAAAAATTAAAAACTTTCAGCTTTTGCTGGGAGGAATGTGGCAGCAATATGCCACATAACTTCAATCAGCTAGGAGGAAATTCCGCAATAATAAATTGGAGCTGGATTTAATCTCTATGACTCTCTCCGCCTTCCACTTTTGCGACAGACTCGAGGGTCGCGTTTCAGCGAACATTTTGCTCTTGGTGGCAAATCTCAGAGCTAAATGCCGTAGGCGTAAGACGAAGAGAAGGACATACTGAGACCATATGAGACAACAGCTGTGGGGGCGGAGGCCTGAAGGACCTGAATTTGAAGACCAAGGCCTATTTTCCTCCCTTCCTTCTTTTCCTCCCTACCTTCCTTCCAGCTTCCATTCCTCCTATCCTTCCTCCCCCCTCCTCCCCTTTTTTCTTCCTTCGACCCTCCCCCTTCCTTCCTTGCTTGCTTGCTTCATTCTTTCCTCCTTTCCTCCCTCCCTTCCTTCCATAATTCCTTCCTCAATTTTCAACCTTTGTCCCTCTTCCCTCTCTACCTTCCTTCCTTTACCTCTGCCTTCCTTATTTAGTTCATTCCTCCTTGCCTTCATCTCTACCTCCCTTCCTTACTTCCTTCAATCCTCCTCTTTCTCCCTTCTTCATCCCTTCCTTCCTTCATTCCTCTCTTTGTTCTATCCTGCTTTCCTTCCCTGCTTCCTCCCTTTCTTCCCTTACTCCCTGACTTCCTCCCTTGTGCTTAACCTGGAACTTAACTAAGGTCCACTATCATTACAGAGATCCCAATCTATTGCAAGGGAAAAAAAAAGAAAGGGAACTTTCCAAAAAGTACTCAGAGAAAAGAACAGTAACACCCCAAGTGGAAGTATTGGTATCTAGAATGCCTCATGAATTAACTATCAATTATTAATAATTGACCTGAGGATCCACCTCCCCCCATTAGCCACACCTGTAACTGAAGTCACTTCAAAAGATGCTCCAGGTATAGAGGTTCAATTTCACCAGTATACACAGTGAATCTTTCTGAGAGTGTGCGTGAGCGTGTGTTAATTGCAAATGTCTATGCCAGTATGTGTGCATGCTTGCATGTCTGTGTGTGCGTACCTCCCCTCCCATATCCACAGCATGGCCAGGTGCCAGCGATCTTTTGCCCCAAAGCGCCAGTTTGTGTGACTCTGCCAAGCACAAAACTGTAATTACCACGTCAGAGTAAAGGTAAATGCTGTATCTCACAACAAAAGGATTCTGCCATAAAACTGAGGTCTGATTGAGTGAGGAGCAGTAAGCATCATGAGTGAGCTCTCTGAGGGCCGTGGCCTCTTTCCACTCATCTCAGAGAAGAAAAAAAAATCAGAGAAAAACACCTGGCGCGCATCTTGGGCAAATGTTTCCATGAAGAAGTGTTTGGGGGAAAGGAAAAAATAGCTGGCAGCAGCTTGTAATGAAAAATAATGAAAAAAACAACAGACACATAAAACAAGTACACTTGAAGTAATGAAACAAAACTACCAGATCAAGTAGCTGGTACTCAGGCACAAATATGAGAAATTCAAAATCACTTAATCGTGTGGCAGTTCAACATCAGGAGACAGATATGAGCCAAAAAACACACTAAGACCAACTATTCCACAGAATACACATTTTAACATGCCTAATAAATGAAAGTTAGAAAAGGCAACAATATTAATGCAGTCATCACTTGTTAATCCTGTCAAAGGAGCTTGTTCGGCACTTTAAAAAAGTGGGCGGAGCCTGGACACCCAGTATCAGATAATGCCCAGCCCAATGGGCTCAGAGAGAACTCAGCAGCTGCCTCACTGAGCGACCTTAGCCTCAGTTTCAACTTCATCCTTGATCTTAGTCTTAGCTTTAGCCTTAATCTTAGTCTTAACCTGAGTTTTAGCCTTGAACTTTGCCTTAGGCATAGAGTATGAAAAAATGCCTCAAATGTGTTATAATTGGATATCCAATATTCTTTCAGGACCATTTGATGGGATATAGAGCGATTTTGTTTTGGGAGGGGTGCGAGTGGGTGGTCAGTTCATCCATTATTTTAGGCATTATGCTTGTGGGATGCATACTGCCATCCAGTATTTTGAACATTATGCGCGTGGGATAGCAGGAATAATGAGAAGTGGAAGAAAACTGGTCATAGCTATGCATGATGTCCAGTATTCGGGATATGGCTTATTTGAGCTATCTGCCAGGCATGAATAATGTCCAATATTTTTGACAAAGCATAAAATCAGGTGTATTCCGACAAATACACATGGATTACAAGCTTATGTGTTTCAGTGTGCACTATAAAATGAATTTCATTCCCCAAAAAGGAAGACATTTGATCAAAACTTGAACATTATCAGTATATTTCTGACTTTCGTTGACTTATCTCGTACTCGTGGGCACTGCCATTGCAATTGCTTGCGGCAAATGATGTGACTAATCAGCGAGGGACCAACTGTGGAGATTCTGAACTGGAAATGTCCAATAAAATGTAAATTATGTGTTTTCAGGGTATGTATGAGCCTAGACAGCATTGACCCCACTTAAAATAAGTCCAAAATATTGGACAACATCCAAAAAAGGGTTAATCTTAGGGCCAGGTCACGCGGTAACGGATTTACTAAATTTGTGTATATTGTATCATAGCAGCAAAACTAAGCAAGAAAGAGTAACAATTTTAGATTGCTTTGTGTAGGTCTTCCCCAGTATTTCAAACAACAAAATTGCTAATTTTGCTCATTTGATATACAGTATTTTGATATAAGTATTTTGGGAAAAAATAAATTTTGGAGATATCTCACCAAGAGATTTAAGAGATATTGGCCACCGACAGTGAGTGCAGTTTCCAAGGGGGAAAATAAAAAAGAGTTTGATTGAAAGTTTGGTAGACAGAAAATATTTTCTATACTTAACTCCTCACAATATAGACACTACATGTTTACCTTGAGATTGCGGGCCATACTTTTTGGGAAAGAGAATGCTTTTGAATTTTTCAAATTTATTTAAACGTGATTTGAGTATTACAAGATGTGTGTCTATTATACTTGAGCGAAGGCAGACGTGTACAGCCAATATCTCCTAAAATTAGCAACTCACTACGAACGAAGATCTTTGAATAAATCACACCATAAGAAAGAGGAAATACATTTTTAATTCTGAGAGAATCATTAGTCTTAAATCTACTCTCAAATCCTCAAATTCACACCTGCTTTCATAACCTCCTATTTTCATTCCTAATATTGATCCAGGGAGCAAATGTTCTTAATAGCATTTTTTAGGGAGAAAGCTAGGTAGTGTTTTTTTTTTTTTTTTCTACTATCCAACGCAAGAGGAGACAGAGGGAGTACGTCTAAAATTAAATTGTATGTTTAAAATAAAACAGCACCTGGCACAAATTCCTCAACAGTGATGACAGGAAGAGGGCTGTGTGAGGCGATGAGTGAGTGACAGTTTTTGGAGAAGTGACAACATTTTTACAGACTTAAAGTTGAAGCATCGGTCCCAGCCATTTTTGATAATTAAGGCCTTGATTGAATATAACTTTATAATTTCAGGGAGTGAAAACATTCAAGTTTTTTTTTTTTTTTACCTTATTTAACTATGAAAACAATTTCTTCATCACACATATGCCAAAAATGCATGATTCAGGAAAAAAAAGTATTAAATAGAATTTATAAATCAGGCATAACAAATGCTGAAGTACATGATACTTCCACTGAACCTGACCTTAAAAGCATGCCCTGAATTTCAACAGCAAAAACAGGTCATTTAAGTTCTGTTTACCCATAAATGAAAATGGTCAGAGTTAATTCAACTTAAATATATAGAATTCCAAAGTGGGTCCTACAAACTCTGCTAGAAAACATTTCACATATTTGCACATATCCTGACAAAACATATGACAAATGTCTCCACTTATGCAATGTCACTGAATGGTAGTTATTCATATTTTATCGCTTCTTTGTGCCGGTTTCTCAAAAAAAAGAAGTCTGAGAACTTTTATGGTACAATCAGTTCCCAGAATGAGTTGAATTCTGTTCATTTTTTGAGTTCAAATGAGAGGCATGCCACCAAAGATGCATGTCTACGAGTACTGGAGGAGTCCCACCTCGTACCACAATGAGAATTCAAAGAATCAGCACTTCAGTTATTCAGTCAATGGCTATATTTTATGAAACCAAATATGAGTGTCATATAACAAATGTTATCTGTTTCGGACATAAACACGGACAGAGATGTTTTATCCTTCTGTGATTTTGGTGATTCACACACAAATTGGAGGTGGGCTTCAGAGGTGGGTTTCAGAGCTTCAGTGACGCTATGGCCTAAATAGTAGCACTTCTCTGGAGCCCCTGCGGCCCCAATGCCTCGGAGATGGGCCCATTTGGACGGACCCCTGACACTGCCTGGCTTACCCTCACTACTGCACCTTCAGGAGCCGCATGTCCACCAGCACTGGGGTCAATCAGTAATAGATGAAAATATTAAAACAGTCTGAACTTGCTCCAAGTTAACTGGTACATTCATGCCATACAGCACCTGACACCCGACTTTGTGAGACCCCACAAATCTGCAAACCACCTCAAGGCACACAAGCATGGCAAAAATAACAGGACAGAGATCAAAGTGAATCCGTAGCAGAAAACTGAACGACTTTCAAACCAAAGCAGGGGGAACTGGCACATGAATGATTTTGAAAGGTGTAATTATTGTAATAAAAAGTTCCTAACTCAAGCAGCCAACACATTCCACAGATGTGCTTTCCGTGGAAATCTATGCCAAATTAGTGAGGCGTGTTTGTGTATGTGTGTTTTCATAGAAGTATGAGCGCGTGTGTGTATGGGGCGTATAGGGCTGCTTGTATGGGTGTGTGTGAAAATGCGTCAGATATATTGTCAAAGTTGACCTTAAAATAAAGTCTGTCACTTGCATCTCTCCACTTTGCCATTGGAAAGTGCAGATATGCAGGTTTGGTCAGATTTTATTTTCTTCAACTTCTATTTCTCAGATATAATGTTTCATGAAGTTTTGAACTTACACATGCAAATAACTAGATTTTAAAATCTTTGAGTATGGAAATATTATAACTTTCATTTTAAAGATATAAAACATCACCAATAAAATGAAAGGAAGCATTACATTAATGAAAGGAAGCATTACATTTCCAAAGTGTCTACTGTTTAAATTATGTCCAAAATGAAAGAAAAAATCCTGCACCATGAATTCCTGGGACTGTAGGTTTTTTGAAAAACAATGCAAGGCTTGAATTAATTGTGTAATTTTTGAAAAAAATGCAGGTCACGGCTTTGGACTCTGCTACAGTAACCCCTTTGTGCAGATGTGTCCGGACATGGAGCTGCAAATTTATGCATGCAGTTACAATATTCAATCACTAGATGGCAGACCTGATTCAGTTATTGAATATACACAAGCAAGCCGAGCTTGAACACGGTTTAGAATATGGACGAGTTCACTCCCATCCCCTGTTTATCAAGAGCTGCATGAATTTAACTCTTCAGTTAAGCCTGATGTACAAACTGCTCAATGTACTTGCCCATAGTATCTATCCAGCAGTTCAAAAAAGTGATCTTTTGCGACAGAAAAAATCGTTGTCCACTGTAGAAACCACTTCAGCTACAGTGAGCCAATGGTATCCCAATTAGTTGTTAAGAAAAATCAGTTTTCTGAAGCAAAAATTTGACATGGTATTGATACCATCTCATTCAACTGTCAATTGTAGTCATCACAAATAAAAATACGCATTTCCCTCATCTGCGTAACTTCACAGTTGTAATTCATGCCATCGTGAAGCTTCCCTGGTGATGATGCATTGATTGACTGGTTTCTTACCCAATTCTTGAGTGTTCAAACTTTCCACAGTAACTGAAAGACATTGATTGGACAAACATAAGAGCATACAAGTTTTTTATGTATCAGCAAGGTAAGTTGCATCCTCTCGACATTGCACACGATTGCACAGCTGAAAATGATGCGATTTATGGAAAAATAGACTCCCATAACCATCCTAAAGTGTTCAGTTACATTTACAGGATTTAAATGAGGTATGGACATGGTCAATGGGAATTATTCCGAATGAAACAGGACAGGAGGGTTCCTTCTACCGAATACATGTGTCTCTGGAGGAGGGATTCGATAAAGAAAGTTTATACTTCTACTCTGTTTGAATTTTGCTCAATATGGCTTTTTGTATTGGAATTTATACCCTATTCAACTAAATAGAATGCCAAGGTTTTTTTACGTTCAAAACGTGCACTGCTCAGGCACTTCGGTAGGCCCCCCCCAGTAGGTTCATTGCACCATTCTGTTGAATCTAAGGTTGCATACATTGCTTGATTTTCCCTGAAAGCGGAATGTCTGTTCTGTTAAAATAAGGTATATTTCAGATATTACTGAGTTAGTGAGTTATACTTGTTCCTTATAAGGTGCATAAAGTGTTTATGTCCGGTTGTGAGCTCGGAAGTGGGAACTGCTAGCTTTTCATTGCGGGGTGAATGTTCTGACCGTCTAATAAGCAGTTCATTTAATGACTATGTGTGCTGGTTTGGAGGACTCAAAAAATTGACAAATCTCTAAACCCTATCATGGAAAAAAGCCATGTTTTGTGCTTTGAGAGGTTACTGGTGACCAGTGATGTCCAACTTCAGCGATATTGATAAACTCATGCTAATTTCAACCAGAAAATCATTAGTTCATTTGTTTTAAATATATGATTATTTTATGATATGGCCGTGCGCCATTTTTAGGGATCTTAGACTTTGGGCGGCCACCTGGATAACTGTCTTATTCGGGACCTGGAGAGTATGCAATTTAAAATTCAATTCTCTGATGACTTGCACTTGTGGTCAAGGAGTTTATGATCCCAGAAATGTATAGTTTTAGGACCTAGCAATTTTTCAATTCTCAGTATTATTTTCATTACTATTTCAAAGCTGAATTTTCATGAAGTCTTTGTGTTTGCAGCCCTATTTCTCTACCAAAATCATGAAAATTAACTAAAATACGATGGAATTCTAAATGCTTCAAGTGCCCTGACTCAGTTGAGCCAGTCCTTTCCTGTCTGTGAAGCTGCAATCTTGAATTATAAAACCTTAAATAAGGTAACACATAAATAGCCAGATTTAGCTTCTGCGCAAAGGGGTTAAATAAACCATTCTGTCTTCTTACAAGGCAATCAATGAAGAATCCTCAATCTTGTGAACTTCATTACGATACAAAACATGAAGTTCACCATCACTTCCAAAGGCTAGTGACATACAGATCTGTGCATAAGTTTTTGGCACATTTAAAAAAATTCTGTAAAGCAAGGATGCTTTCAAAAATCATGAAAAAAAAAGATTTCTGAAATTTCTAAAATTTACTGTGAAGATATCTGAACTGTAATAAAATAAATCAAATCATTATTTGGTGCGATTCCCCTCTGCCTAAAATTAGGAACGCTGTGCTGCAGTGTCATAGTTTTATAAGATAATTAGCTGTTCGACTCTTCCTAGCATATTGGAGAACTTGCCACCGTTCCTCTGCAGGGTCACAGCCTGACTTGAATCTGGAGAGACAGCTTTGATGATAGTGAGATCAGAGCTCTATTAAAGCTACAGTGCCATGAAAGAGTATTTGCCCCCTTCCTGATTTCTTTTTTTTTTTTTTTTTGCATATTTGCCACACTTGTTTCAGATCATCAAATAAATTTTCATATTAGACAAAGCCAACCCGAGTAAATGCAAAATGCAGTTTTCAAATGATTAATTCATTTATTAAGGGGAAAAAGCTTTCCAACCCAACCTGGCCCTATGTGAAAAAATAATTGCCCCTAAATCGCAAAAACTGGTTGTGCCACCCTCAGTGACAACAACTGCAATCAAGCGTTTGCAATGACTGACAAAGAGTCTTTCACATCGCTGTGAAAGAATTTTAGCCCACTTTTCTTTGCAGAATTGTTTTCATTCAGCCACATTGGAGAATTTTTCAGCATAAATGGCCTGTTTGAGATCATGCTACTGCATCTTAAACAGATTTAAGTCCGGACTTTGACTAAGCCACTCCAAAATCTTAATTTTGTCTTTTCAAGCCATTCAGAGGTGGACTTGCTACTGTGTTTCGGATCATTGTCCTGCTCCATAAACCAAGTGCGCTTGAGCTTGGGGTCAGGAACTAATGGTTGGACATTCTCCTTCAGGATTTTCCAGTAGAGAGCAGAATTAATGATTCAATCAATAATGACAAGTTGTCCAGGTCCCAAAGCAGCTCCGAACCATCACACTACCACCATCAAGTTTGACTTTTGGTATGATGTTCTCTTTATAAAATACTGTGTTTTACGCCAGATGTAACTGGACGCACACCTTCCAAGAAGGCTCTCACATAATTCACCGGAGTCCCAAAGCCTTAGAAATGGCTTTAAAACCCTTTCCAGACTGAAGATGTCAATTTCTTTGTTTCTCACCTGTTCTTGAATTTAGTTCGTGGCATGACGTGTTGCTTTTTGATGTGTTTTAGCCAACTTCACTTTGTCAAAAAGGTTCGATTGAAGTGATTTCTTGATTCAACAGGTCTGTCAGTTATCAGGCCTGGGTGGGGCTAATGCAGTTGGACTCAAAAAATATGGTTAATCACCGGTAGGTTTGGAGAGCTTTTTCCCCTTAATAAACGAAATCATCATTTAAAAATAGGACCAAGGGTCCTGTAGCTTACCGGCAAGCAATCTTATAGTGATGATACAAGTCATCAAAATTTCATGTGAAGTTTGACATTTGAATCATTGAAGGTCAAAGACAAGGTCACTAAATAAAAGTTCACATACATTTATAAGACCTCCTGTAATGCAAAGCTCTGAAGCAATTTTGGTGATACAAGTTATTGAAAATTCAATATGTCTATTGTAAACTTTAAAGGTCACAGAAGGTCAAGTTGTGGTCAGAAAATGGACTTCATATATGACTTTCTAAATGTCTCTTTACAAACTTTGGCTCCATCTGAGACCATTTTGGTGATTCAAGTCATTGTAATTTCACTGTCGAGTTTGACCCTCAAAGGACTTTGAGAGTCAAGTTGAATGTCACCAAATGAAAGTTTATATGTGACTTCCTAGACGTCTGTGGCACAAAACTATGCTCCATCTGTGACATTTCAAGTGATAAAAGTCTATATATATATCAGTGATATATCATTTTCACTAGGTGAAGTTTGATCTTCGAAGGTCAATACGAAGGTCACCAATTGAAAGTTCATATATGACTTCCTATACATCTCCAATACAAAATTACACTCCATCTGTAACAATTTTGCTGATATAAGTCATTGAAATTTCACCGTTTTGGCTGTTGAAGGTTACTGAAGGTCAAGTTCAAGGTCACCAAATGAAACTTCATGCATGACTTCCTACATACTCACAATACAAACCTAAGCTCCATCTATATGCCCACAATACAAACCTAAGCTCTATCAGCAATAGTTTTGGTGATCAAAGTAATATTAATTAATTATTAATAATAAATTTCACTACGTGAAGTTTTACCTTCAAAGGTCACTGAAGGTCAAGTTCAACACCACTCCATGAAAGTTCATATATTATATTTACATTTTTACATTTGTTCCCAATCTTCAAAATTTTCAAGCCTAGAAGCCTTTGAAAATTGTTTATATTTTCCTTGACCTCGAGTTTGACCTTTCAAAGTCATCTGAGGTCAACTTTAACATAGCCAACATATTTGTCATATATGACTTCTTATACGTCAATAATACAAACTTAATCCCTATCTGCAACCATTTGGCCTCCTCAGGCCATCTTGCATATTCATAAAGTACAGCGCCCCCACTAGACCCACTTCCATTGATTCAATCAAAATGGTGCACGCACCGTACATTAATGGTACCCAGGGAAAGGCAAATACTTTTTCACGGCACTGTATATCATCTGTAACAAATGTCCTTAGTGAAAGAGAACATCTTCTCGAAAGACTTTTTTATAACCATTGGTGCCTCAAATGTGCTTTTCATCTTTATCTTCTTAATGAGGAAAACAAAGAATAAACATCAGAGACCAAATTTTAAGTTCCCCTTTTATGCTGATTCCTCTTTTAATACATACATGTAATTTATAATGTTGGATGTCCAAACTCAACCTCGACAAAGTTTCTAAAGATACAGGGGTTTTGCTGTAATGCTAGAACGTGATTTCCTCTCTGAACAGCTCGTCCCGAGATCATCACAAGATTTGGGCAAAACCTGATCTCAGGTTGTTGCATCCAATCAGGACAGACCTGGCAAGAGCCAATCACGGCGCTGGACCTGCCTACCCTGGAATCTATTTTATCAGACACAAATGAGCACACATCATTTAACGTGTAGATTTATCGGTATGTCTCCCAAAATTGTTCATATGTGTTTTTTTGGATGCAAAAAAAGCACAACTATTTTCCCTTCCAAAAGACGATGCCACCAGAAATCAGTGGGTAGCTTTTTTGTTTTCCAGTGGCAAACAGCCACACTCAAAGGGAATGTTAGCTATTTGTGCTCCGCTTTTCACTGAAGACCACTTTGTCAATAAAGGATGATTCAACGCTGGATATGCATCTCCACTGCTTCTCAAACCTGGGGCAGTTGCATCAATTAAGAGCTCAGACCACCAAGATTTAAGAAACGATAAGACAGAAAATAATGTAAGTGAAGCCAACGTGTTACGGGTGGCAACCAGGACCGCTAACGATAGTGGCTTTATAAAGTATCTAAAGATAAAACCTGGATTGATACCAACTGTCAGTGACTCAGCGACCGATGCAGAAACTAAGTTGTACCATTTTGTGTTGCTTTACTGCATAAGCCTACCTACCGTGATAGCCTGTTAAATGTGGCGGTAGCACACAGTAGCTAATGTTTTTGTCCTAAATATGCGCAAGTAAATAACATCAGGAGACATTCAACAGAAGGAGTGTGAACATAAGCCTCATTTGAAGCTAACTTTTTATACTTGTTTGTAATTTGGATGCTTGGTACAACTGTTCACTGTAACGGAACTTACTGTCTATAAGACTTGTATTGTAGGGTCGTGTTTTTCTCTGTCGTTGATATGAACGGTTACTACTGCATATTAGTTTGCGTTCCATGCAACTTTAAAATTCTCCTAGTTAACTTATATGCAGTAATTCAGATTGGTATGCTTGTGTTACTTTGGTTAGCATCAAGGTGGTAGTTTCATCATAACGTTACCTGACCATAGCCCCTACAGTTGAAGCTAACCGGAGATGTGTTTTGCGTGTCTGCAAAGTTGGGCTTATAAGGCTGCAGTTAGACCAGACGTCGACTTTTCGGAGCTTCGGGTACGTGTTTGGGTTTGTTTACTGCTGCTGTGAAACATTTGTTTCATTTACTCCACATAAGCAACGCTTACACCATTTGTGCGTTTTCGCGACAAACTTATTTAGTAACTTGGTGACGGAACCGTGTTTCGCTTTGGTAGAAAAGGTTAATGGGAGCTTTAAGCAAAGTTTCTTCTGGATAGCTAAGTGGGTATATAACATGACTATAAAACAGTACAGCTACAACCACATGCATGCAAGGCGAGACAGTACGAGCAAAACACTAAAATTTCATCTTGTCACTCATTGACATCCTGCTGTAAACGTTGCAGCAATACCTCAGTTTCTTCCTCCTCCGGTTTGGTCAGATTCCAGATCAAACAAGTATGGTCTTACAGCAAGTGATGCTGCAGAGAGCTGTCCTGAAATACCTGCCATCTTGGTTTCCTGGTTTTTCGGGTCTGCACCCTCTCCCGGAATCGAAGCGGCCAGGCAGCTAATCAGAGCAGCACCTCATTAGCATAGCCTCCCCGCTCATGCAAAACAGCTCATGTTTCAGGCCAGCACAGACGGGGTGAGAAAAGAGGTCTCACAAGGCCTGGATGTGTGTGGGCTTTTTTTTTTGTAACTAAATTCTTCACATTATTTTGAAGACCCATTGGACATGTTTTCAACGACAAAATACAGCACAATATAGGAGCTTTAAATTGAAAACTAGACAGTCTGTTCACCTTTGACCTCATGGGTGCAGCCCCCCCAAGTGCACACATGTTCCCTGAGTGTTCACAAGCCAAACACTGAAATGGTCATATTTTCAGAAGGAAATTGTGGTTTATTCTGCCAATTCTGTTGCTATGGCGACCAAAATCAATTGGTGTTGTGACCTAACCATAACCTATGCCCTCACAAAATATCAAAAGAATCCGCTGAAATTTGTGGTCCACAGAGTGCCCACAAGAAAATCTTGATAAACGCGGCGGTGGTGAAGGTGAATCCACAGTAGCCGCCCAATTTCATCCAGGGGCAACAAAAATCTAGGGTGCCTTCAAAATTTGTACAGTATTGTATGCCAGCAGGCTTGCACTTTTTTGCATGTTTTTCATTGAAGGTCAAATGTGACCCTGCCTGTGATAACCCAGCTAAAGTCATTTTCTGGTGATTTTTTCTCAGTTTTTTTACACAAAGTCATTTTATATAAAATAAGGAATATTCTGTGAATAAATCTAACTAATATCTGTAATATTGACTGAGAAAGGTATTTTCAAACTTTTTGGCAAATTTCAGGCTCAGAAAAACTGTTTTTCAAGAAATTCCAATTCAAAAATAAGTAAATTTTTAAAACAGCCATATTTTTGAACCATAATTTTCCAGACTATGTGTCATATAGCAAATTAAAGCTTACATTCTCCTCTTGTCATCCATGTATGATACATTGTGCATACATGGGAAAATTTTAGTCGTTTGACAAAATAAATCATTTTATATAGGCATGGGCAACACTCTGCATAAACTCTAATGCAATGCGTAACAGCAGACCTGGGGCGGTAAACAAGCCTCAGAAAACTTATAAAAAATGATGTAAATACCATTTTCATACAAGAAGAACACCATGGTTTGATCAAAAGCAACCTTTTCAATAGGATACCCGCATTTCATACATGAACTCTGCTTATTACGGCCAAAAATGCAATTTGAACAGAGCTATTGTTCGCCCGTTGGATGAATGCGTGATCTCAATTTGCGCCGTGTTTACAAATTTTCAAGTGCACGGCGTGGCAAAAATATCCAATTAGGAGGTAAATTTCGAATAGCTCGTGCCAACATCATATCCCAGCTATGGCCCTGATGGTCGTACAGCCATCTAATTTGAGAAATTACTATTCAGTTCGTCCAGGCTAGACCTCCAAGGGGTGTGAAATAAGTTTGACAGAAGATGGTGAAGTTCATCGCGAGTTCGCCGTGATTTCTTCTCAACAATAGCAAGAAAGGTGCAAGAAAGAAGCGTATTTTTACTCTACCCTACATAGTTTGCTGACAGAATATCCTGTGACCCTATTTGTGAAGTTTCAGTAAAATATACCAAGGAATATACCGGCGCCTTTGAAGCCCACCGGTCACAAGATTCATTCACGTATACGCTTCCATTTGAGACTGCAAGGATGGAAATCTGAATAATCAATTAAGAAAAATTCTCGGCTCTCGGTAATTCAGTACATCGTTTAAACATTTTGTTAATCGGATTACGAAAGAAGACTGATAATAAGCGCCTGCTTTTTGTTTGAGTGTAAAAGCATGTATTTAAAGGAGAATACATAGTATATTGGTCAAGCACTGAAATCTGCATAAGTCGAACTGTTTTAATATTTGTTGATGACATTGCATCGGCTTCCTGGAAGCAAGTACGCGCAAATCTGCTGTCTAGTGAGCATTTAAGGTTCGAGGTACTGAGTAATAACGCAGCGGAAACTTAAGCTGGTCTGTCATTCTGCCGAATAGGTCTTACGAAACTAGTTAATCGTCTGATTGCTAATCAAGCAAAGGGGAGGTTTCTGCCTCACCAAACTAACCTCCAACTGCATGTCTCTGTGTTTTACTATGAATTATTCACAGTAGCTCAATGAAACTATCATGGGAGAAGGGTATATGGACATAGTAAAAAAACAGTGCAAAGTTTTTTTTTTTTAATATATTATTGTTATTGAAGGGGGAATGTTTTGTTCATTTCGTAGCATTCGGAGGGCAAACAAATGCCGGCATCAGCAACTTCACTGCATTGTATACAGGAGCGTTACCAAGGTGGGCAGGGGGTGGG
Source organism: Gymnothorax reevesii (assembly GCA_029721435.1). Classification (NCBI taxonomy): domain Eukaryota; kingdom Metazoa; phylum Chordata; class Actinopteri; order Anguilliformes; family Muraenidae; genus Gymnothorax; species Gymnothorax reevesii. Next base: position 41,309,639 of record CM056585.1, read on the forward strand.
CAAAGCTCTGCCCCCCCAATGAAAACTCAAGATAAAAAACTAATTTACAACTATTCGACAGCAAACACGCGATATCCAACTGATTCACAGCCGGAGATAGATAGCCATAGAGTGAGCTTTACGTATGCTTCATTTATCACTATGTGATAAATATGGTGGATTCCTTTGTCAGTCTATTCTGATGTGAAACCAATGGGCACTCTCGAATTACTTCATTATTTTGCTTGACTGGCAATCAAATGGAGGATTTGTTTACTCTCTAAGTTGAATGAGTAACGTAGAGCTGTTTATTAAGACAGCATGTTTGATTGATGCATTTCGAAATTTAAATGGCCGTAGAACAGCAGATTTTCATGAACAAGATGTCACTGCCTTGCTATTTTGTGCGACTAATCATTTATCTCACATTCATGTTTCATCTGCTTTTCTGAATGTTTTCCACCTTGTGCATTTTCTAGACGCTTAAAATCCAGTGCGGTCTTACAACAAATCTCTTTATTTTATCATTATAGATCTCCTAAAAATACTACAACGAGAGATGAAATGCAGAGTTGGGATGTGGCGTTGTTGAACAAGGATTTTTTTAAGTGTGATGAGTCCGCTTGCAGTCATGAGGTTTGCAGGCAGTTGCGTGTAATTTCTTGAAACATACACACCTGAAGCGGCTTAAACTATTTAAAATGCCGCCGGGAAGAAGTCCGAGTTTAGATTTCGCTAATTGCAGGTGCTCCGCCCTTCCCTAAATCTGCTCCCGTGTACTAGGTCTAAATAACAATCAAGCAATTTCAGTGGCCTATAACGATTAAGATGTGATGGTGAAAAGCAGACAAACCTAACTCGGCTACTGTGTTAGATTGAAAGAATGCCAGTTTGAATAATTTAAAAAAATCCTCCTTCTCCCCAAAAACAGATGAAACGTGAATGTGATATAAATGAGTCGCAGGAAATCGTGTGGCAATGACAATCGTATTCATGCAAATCTGCTGTTATATGGCCATTTAAATTTTGAAATTCTTCAATCAAAGATGCCGTCCAAACAGCTCTACTGATTCAACTTAGAGGGTAAACGAATCCACCATTTGATTGCCAAGCAAAGTAAATGGGAACAGGTTTGCTGTTCTGAGAGTTGCCTAATTGGTTAATAGGAGGCGATTCTGTAGTCCTTTACTTGGCTCCGAGCAGCCGAAAAATACTGATGTCAGTCAAGTTTTTTTCCAGAAGCATTTCACATGACCTTTGATGTTTTGGACTTTCGTTCTACATGTGTTGGGTTTAATAAAGCAAAAGGGAAAGCTAAGATGTTCGCCCCATGGCAGCAGGCGGTAGTGCTACGCCTTAAAAAAATCGCGGTTCACGATCGGCACAACCCTAGTCTGCATAATTAATGAAAACTGACCACACCTGTTAATGTCCCTCCCCTATCGCCAGTTCACCAGCCACCCCATAACGGTGATGTAGGTTTTTTTTTTTTGCCCCCTCAAAGAGAACAAATGCCCACCCAAGCTTGACATCCTGGTAACGCCTCTGATTTTATAATGGGCGAGTGGCGTTAATGTTTGCCCTCCCACCGATAATTTTGACATTTTTGCAGGCCATTGATCCAAAAAAACTTCACAGGCAACCCATTCATACCATTTTTTAAATGTCAATGCAAAACTTAATGTTTGTTGAACATAATTGGGTGAAATTCAATGCATTTTCCATGAAAAAGGGCCTAGGGGGCGCTGCTGTACTTCAGAAAAGGGGTAGACGACTTTAGCATAAATTATTTCTGTTTGGGTACCCGAAATCAGCCATTTTTGGGACCCTGTGGCTCTTAGACCCTTTCCTGTAAAGGCTTGTGGCAAACTCTTTGTCTTTGTCTTCTGAACTTACCTGCAAAAAATCATTATAAAATAATAAAGCTTTGTTCTCACCAACTCAAGAAATGTTGTCATTTTATTCATTTGTATTGCCCATGCCTATATTATAAGGATGCGCATGACCAAAACGCATAAATCCCATTGCAATGCATGGAAGCAAGGGATATCATATAAACTTTACTGCAACAGCAAATACGGAGCAAAAATAATAATAATATTGGGATAAAATGTATATTTTATTAATAAAATTGCATATCAGTATCAAAATCTCTAAGAGCTCATAGGCTATGGCATAACATTTGTATATTATGCCAGACATGTTGCGTTCTTGTGTTTCGGGTGCTGCCGGTATATCGGATATAAAAAAAAATACTTCCAGGGATGCGTTTCCCGAAATCACAGATGCTAACTTGCATAGTTGGACCCATTAACTGTGAATGGACAAACTTTGTAAGTTACTTAGTTAGCAACAACGCTTTCGTGAAACGCACCCCAGAACGAAGGGTCTGCATGCCATCATTGTCCAAACACCAAATTGTTTTGCAAAGTAGCTGGTTAGCGTCATACTATGTTAATCTATAAATGAAAACAGTTAATTTCTGACATTTCCAAGGTGATGCGACATAATCCATGGAGAAATCCGCATCCGGCTTAAGTCGCAAATCTTCTGCCGTTAGTAGAGTCATTTTTGGAGGTCCTGTGACCATTCTTTCCCTACCTTTTTTTCTCGATTGATTTGACATTTTGAACCATTTAGAAGAATAATTAGCTCGTGTGTACAATGACAGCTTACTTTTCTACAGGCCTAAATTCAAAATGGCCACCAAAAAGGGCGTTGGCATTTATAACTCAGTAACTAATTCAGCTAGTGGGTTCATTTTGGTGTCTTGACATATGTTTTCAGGGTCAAGCTATCCAATGCTGCCATTGGTTTCCTTATAAAATAAGTCTGTTGCAGTGAAATCCAAGATGGCCGCCGATACAACTAATTCACCTAGGCTGCTGATACTGGTGTCAAAACATATGTTTTGGGGGTCAAGCTATATATTTAGACCAGTAGCTGTCTTCTGAAATAACCCTATAATGAAAAAATCTAAGATGGCAGATGGCCACCATCTTGAAATACAATGAAATTTGAATCTCTGGCACCCCAATGAGCTAGGAAAACAAATGAGGTGTCATTTCTTACTATTCTTGTCTGATAAATGCATTGGGTTTATAACTCTAAAGTCATTAAAGAGATCATTCAGGCATCTTATTTCAAGATGGATGCTGGCTGCCATCTTGAAATACATGAAATTTAATATCTCTGGCTCATTTTTCGAGAACTCGACCGTGGAAGATTAAATCCACTCAAATGTTTTTGAACATGATACTGTGGATTACTCCAACCTTTGAAGAAAGTCTTCATTATCACTACACGAGTCACTATCACTGTATGAGTCACTGTATGAACTAGCACTGTCGCAATCACTGTCCTCACTGTCGCTGCTGTCATCGCTGTTGACCTCTATGTTCGACTTTTGCGGTAGCGGCATGGACAGGGGAAGTGGGGGCTGTGCTGACTGGACAGGTAGACACAGTCCATTTACCAGATGCAATCCGTGGCCAATTGGTGCTAGGTGACTTTGCAGCCGGTAATACTTGAGCAGATATGGAAGATAGTTTGCACGATACAGATGCTGAAGGAGACTGTCTGAGTCAGGCAAAAGTCGGATGGTGCTCCTCTTTTTCTGGGCCCACCACTTTGCAGCCCTCGCCTCTCCTGGTGTCCTACTTTTGGTATCACCGTACACAAAGTGAATAACAAACAGTTCCAAACCACTTGATTATTTCATCTGTGATTGGTAGCTGCTTACCACACGCTGATAGCAGTTTTCGTGCCTCATTAGACTTCAGTAGTCTGCCTACAATGAGCTTCTTGCTTGCTCCATAGAAACCTGAGTTGTGGTCACACCCAGTCAGAACATGCAATGGCATGATGGCCTCTGAAATTGCCGCACTACGCAAACGTTTGGCGTAAATTATTTTATGTTTGCGTTTCAAGTACAGGATCCCTGGCATCCTCTGGGCAACATATGCCGCTTGAACATAGTTGTCAGTGACCTCCGTGTTAAGTACGACTGCTGCTTTGTAGCCATCTGACCGAAGCATACTATATATGGTGAACATGGCCGTATCTGCTTCTGCTTGGAAGCATACGAGTTCTGGCAAATCCTCACCCGTAGTGAGATTCTTTGCATAGCTGCCAACCACGCAGTAGATTATCTCGGTACCAGTTGTCGCTGCCATTTTCTGGAACTCTTTTTGAAGGAATGCCTGAAGACGGATTTTGTTCTCAGGTTTACCTAACAGGGCATGGAAATCCCTACTAAAAGGAAACTTATCCTCTGCCTTCATGAAGACATTTCTCATTGGCAACTGTTTCTGCCGAAGTATTCTTTCACTGTCCTTAATGCTATAGTCCTGATCATAGAAGTCATTTACGCAGATGATCCGCTCGGCATGCACATGCCTTCTCAAGACAAAGTTCACCATCTTCTGTGCATATTCCTAGGTATATTTCGTTCCGTTACCCTTCTCTCTGTCTTCAATGCTTGGTGCCGTTAGCCGCCAAATGAGACCAGAAAATCTGGTACCAGGTACTTTTTCCTAATGGAAAAGCAAAAAAAGGCGAGTAGAGTAGAGTTGAACCGGTACCGCGTAGTGGAAAAGCGCCATTGGTGAGATATGTGGCTGTGCCATGTTTAAGAAAAGTACTGAATGTTAAAAAGTCAGTGTGACAATAGTTACACTTAAGTGTGGTTATATTTTAGTGACTGTGTGGCAATGCCATGCTTAAGAAACATTGAATGTTCAAATATAAGTCAAAACAAATTGTTAGTCAGAAAATGAACAATATTTCATGGAAATAAAACACATTTTCGAAGTAATTGTAAGAATTGTAATAAAATTATTATGTACACATATCAGTACTTGGTATTAATGAGTACTCACATGTAAGTACTTGTACACGGTCTGAAAAAATGGTATCACTGCATCCCTATCAACAAGTGAGGTCAAGCATGTAGGTATTCACAAATTATTCTGAATAAACCCAGGACTCAGGCGAGCTCTATCACTCTTGCGGTTTTCCAGAAGATCCTTCAAGGATGAGTGGCTGTTTGGGGACAATGGTTAGCCCATGTATTAAATACACCGCATGTCATGTTTAAAAAGAGTGCGCGAATTTTTGTTCCATCTCACGAAACACAAAGTGCAACATAACGAGTGTTTGAAGTGGAAAAAATGCCCGTGAGATCTTTGGATCCATTTTTAAAATGATTTATTAATACAGTGCCTGCGACCCATCTGTTCTGCTTAAATTATCAAATACAGAACTTCAAATTTAATTCAATATTTTTTAATTGACATTTTGGCTGACAAAAGAAGGGCCTTAAAAAGCAGCCCTTTTAGTAGCAGCAAAAGCAATGGATGACATTGCTGTGATCGCTTATAATTTCTCAGAATTTCTTCCATATATGTGATTTGACCCTCAATCACCAACCAAGCAGAAGCAAGTACTTTTCACTCCTGACCGATATTATTCAAGGGGTCACGGTAGTGTAATCAAAATAACATTATTCTCGTCTCTTTCTCATAAGCTGTTTTTTTCCCCAATTTCAGCTGCTCTAATTTCTCTCCATCATTCCGCACCAGCGCACAAATTATTTATTTTTTCTTACCCACACCACTGAATTAGTTTTTTTTTTTTTTTTTTCGTTTGCTTGTTTTATCCACAAGTTGTAAGGTAGAGTTGAAGTGCAGCCCCGCCAATTCACTACAATGATTTTTAATATCTGGAATTAATCAATTTTTAAAGGGGAATGAAACCGCCAAACCTATGGAAACGTTAATATATAACTTGATGCTGTAAAAAATCGCCAATATATTTTTTCCCCCAATTTCCGAACTCTAAATTGGTAAATTTGGTGATTTAAACGCCTTCACAGCGCAGCCTGTCAGAGCGATGATGTTTCACCTGTGATGCCAAATAGTGAGAGCGTTCACAAACTTAACATTAGTAGTACATACAACAACTGGAATCTGCTGCAATATTTTCCTATTTTCAGCAGTTTTCCCAAACTTTGGAGGCACCATGCCTTGTACCTGCGTTGTTGGAGGGTGTAACAACACGAACACAGATACTCTTTCTCAGGAATTTTCTTTTTCATATCAGGAAATGAAAGGACGAGAGTGAACTGCCTCTCTCGTTTTGTCTCATTTTAGTCCCAGCTAGCCACAGCCAGCGTGCATTGTGAATACTGCTATGTACAGTGATCGCGATAGACCACGTGTGACATGCATGCTTTTTGTTCATGTACTCGGTGCAATACTAACGTTCGCTGATGCTACACCGGGCCGAAAATTTATAATTCCCAAACCGAACTCATCTGCCCCCGTCATGCTTCTCTTGTACGGATAGCTCAGTTAGAATGGCAACCTCATTCCCATATAAAATTTAGTCAGAATAAATGCGAATACTTCAAAATCGTAAACATTTATCAATAGAAGCTAATTGCTTCAGGTAGTGTTTCTACGTGAACAGCTTTGGATGTTAGAAGTGAAAGAACGCAGCTTTAAAACAACCAGCAACAGCAAATTACATGACATAAAATTTGACAGCTTGCCGACACAGTGAGAACAATATTCGTGTCTGTGCACAAGCCATATAAACATAAAGCACAAGCGTTTAGGACCATTTTACGTCAAACACACGATACATTTTATCTACGTCAGAGGTGCACCCTCCGGGATTTTCACTGCGCAAGGTCGCAGCATCGAAAGCTTCCGCACTTATCTTTTCTCAGGGGCTAGAAGCTCAGATGACGTTATAAGAAAACCATTATTAAAAGTGGAATAACTAAACTGCTTTCTTACTGATTAGGCCTATGCCATAGGGGTGACACTGCTTTGTATGCGATCGCAGATGAAGTTATTCTTTACATTATATAGCCATCCAGCGAGTCAGCTAGTTGCCGTTAGCTATGGAGATCTTGGTAATTAATGGTTAGTCATATTAAAGCGATATGATCTTGGTTTTGCCCTAACTATATTGTCTATCTGTACTATGCATTAACATATCTGATAAGATGGGTTCAAGTTACACCAGTGGCCAAAACACTCAAAATGATGGTGGTCGTAAAGTTCCGGCCGATCTGCGCTTGCTGAGAACCGGCCACTTTTGAGCGCGAAAAGGAAAGGCAAAGTCAGGTTCGCTAAAGGCTCTCTCATGGAGTCCGCAAGCACGGTGGGAAGCCGTCCAGAGGAGGGACATTCCCCTGGGCTTCGATTAAAGCCAGCTCAGAATTTAATATTATTGGAGAAAGTAATGTTGTCTGGAAGCGCAGACAGCCCAAAATATTTTGAGAATGGAAAAACAGTATAACCAATGCCCACGAAACCAATATAGCCCACCCAGAAACGGGGCTCTGTTAAATCCGTGAATGAATTTTTCTAACAACTACACATAATCTATTAAGAACAAGTGAAGACTTCACTTTTAAATCGTTGGTACAGTTATCCTTCAGTGCGACAAAAAGTTGTTTTTATGCATGCTATGTGAACACTAATATTGGCTCTGTATGGTTCTCAGTGGTTACAAAACACCGTATTCGTGGTGCTTCTGTGACCAAGAGTGGAGCTCTGCTTATCGCCCGTCTGCTTAACTGAATTCTGTAGAATGAGCAATCGTGACCATATGAATGTTTTAATGTCCTTTGTGTGATGAATAGCGTGTTGCCATTCATAGTTTAAGCACAGAGCGCACAGAGAGTAAAGACGGCTTATAATTAGCTAGACTGTATTCAGTTAATAGCCTACTGAAATTGAAGGTGATCTCCTACAGCGATGTGTGTAATTTATATTGCAATTTATGTCTGAATAGTAGTTAATGACGTACCTAATCATTTTTTTTCTTTTTTTCATTTAATGTTAACTTATTTCCAATATTTGAACGCCAAATAGCGAAGCAGTGCCTCGCTGAGGTTTAAATTTTCAACCAACTTCGAGCGGACAGTGAAAAACCGTCCTTCCGCATCGGACCATGGTCAGACAGACATCCTACTTTTGTTTTCTTGAAACACCTGACGGACATCGTCTGTTGAAGGTCCGACTTTTCACTCGACAGATGATCTGACTCGGTCAGACAAGTAAAGTCTATTGAAAAAGCCAAAAAAGCCCCTGGCTTTCAGAAAATCAGCCAAGTCTCATGGCAGGTCACCGGTTGCATCTCTGAAAAACGACCGAGTCCAGCTTTCAGAAATTTGGCTAAGTCCCGCGTCGCGTGACCAGTTTTATGCCCATTCATCAGTTTGGATATCTGTGCAATCTCCAGAGTCGCTAATGTCGTTGTAATCTGAATCGGAGCTGCCGCTATGCCTTTCTGTATTGTCCGCGATGTATTTTCGTCTTGCCATCTCACTGTGTGACGTCACAGAGTAATGGGCGGGCTTATTTACAGAGGGTGAATACAGACATTTTTAAACCGTATTTCGGGATATTGCGTCAATGCAATAATTTTGAAAAAAATTCTCAAAATAAAATAGGCCACGTGATTGTTTTATACACTGTAGTTTATAGCCCTATAAAAAATGTGATAATATTCCCCTTTAAAAATATTTAAAAATGTTTTTATCTCATTGTTGGAGATCACTGTGTTAAGGTTTGTATCTTTTAAGTAATGCTTGCGCGCTTTATAGATGTTTTCATCTGCAGCGAATAGTTGTTTTTTTTTTTCCCCCTGCTGCTAGGCAAATGTGCTCTAATAAGAGCAATTAGCCAAGGTGTAAGGGCATCTGGTTTTTAAAGGGAATGGGAGATGAAACTCTGGTTAATTTCATGTTATGGCCAAAACAGGCCTAGGAATATTTAAGAGATTTAGTCCAACCCTTTTGAAGCATGTGTCATATTTTGCACCCAGACAGCCTGCCATTAAACTAGCAGAAATGGATTTGGACACACTCTAAATGCAGTTGTGCCACACGCTTCAGACCTTGCACTAAGATCGTTAAAATAAGACCCACTGTGTCATAAAGTCATGGAGTTACACTCACGGACAATAAAATTTTGCAGAGTCAAGAGACCTTGCAGAACTCAATGACTGGTTGACGACAATGTTCATCTCATAGAACTTCACTATTTGCATGAGACAACACTAGAGATGTCTAATGATATTGAACATGTTCGTGTCGGAATGACAAGATTAGAGAAATACAGTCTTTTAACTACCTTACACCAAACAATTCACATGACAGGAGTACACCCCAACCTGAACAAAACCCTCATGATTTTATTGCAATATTGTAAATTTGTCCACGATTGTGGAGAGGATTCACAAGGTCTTTGGTTTATGGCGATTGAAGGCCTGCATTAGCTGCTTTAGCCCTCTGTACTTCCTAGACTTCATCCGGACTTCTGTCAACAGCAGGTTCAGTCTCCAATTTAACAATATAGTGGCCATTACATCACATATTAGCTGTGGTCCCAAAACATGATTGAGGTTTAATTTTGTCCAGCTAATAAACAGTTATTTATGGTATTGTCAGTCATGGCTTTGACGTCAGATACAGCGTTTTATCTGGGAGTTCAGAAATCATACTGGAGCTCGTCAATGGGAATTCCCACCGGGAGAGAAGTTCAAGAGCACTTTTCCCAATGGGACTTTAGCTTATTACTAGTTCCCAGGATGTCTCGAATGTAACATAAGACTGGATTATTGAGATACTCTAGTTGCATAGTGATTGTAACCCCCCATACAACCAGTGTTTACTCACCCCATTTAAAAAGGAAGACTATCCCCCTCCTCATGCGGACATGGCATGACTTTTTCTTCTCTTCAAACAGCCTTTGTCTCTGTGCAGAAGCTTCTATAAAGGCTTCCAACACAGCTTTGGTCTGTGATAAGTGGCAAAAAGCCCTCATTGTAGATATAGCGAGCACAATGATCACAAATGAACTACAACTACAAGCAATAACTACAGAATCCAAGTTTGACGCTAAACATTACGGTCAAAAAACTTTAACCTCATCCACTCCAGAGTTGTCATAGGACAGATATTGGCACTGCTCTCACCTCGCATTACATCTCCAAACTCAAACTCAATTTTTACATTTTCCTCACTCGCTGAACCATTCCATATGGTTTGAAGTTCATTCCAAGGAGATTCTTTCAATATTACAACAGATTTGCTCAATCGGAGAAGGTCTGGACTTTGAACAGGTCGCCATAACTTTCATGTCACAAAATGTTTCTTTCCACCGGAGATAATTCTTGTACAACTTAGAAGTGTGAGTAGGGTCATTATCTCACTGAAAATAAAATCCCTGACTAATCAGTCTCTTTCCAGATGGGAAAGCGTGCCCCACATGGATGCAGTGATACTTCTTTCTATCCATGATTCCCTCGATTTTCATGAGATTACCGGCTTTTTTCAGCAGACTGAATCCCAAACCATAATTTAACCACCTTCATGTTTAAATGAAGAGGTTAAGAGGACATCCCAGGTTCATTTGTTTTACCTTGTTCCAGGACAGATATGGGTATAATAACACTACAGTTAATTAGTTCAACAAAAAAATGAAAAATTCCATTTTTATTTACATTGTTACCATGGAACTGACATTAATAAGCAAAATCATGGTCCATACTGTGGTAAGCCTTACTACCTAAACACCCCACCAAATCGCTTAATTCTTTTTCTCCCTGTTATAAATAAAGTGCCGTGAAAAACTATTTTCGCCCTTCCTGATTACTTATTTTTTTTGCATACTTGTCACACTAAAATGTTTCAGATCATCTAAAAAAATTTTATATTAGACAAAGACAACCCGAAGTAAATACAAAATAAAGTTTTTAAATGATGATTTCATTTATTAAGGAGGAAAAGCTATCCAAACCTACCTGGCCCTATTTGAAAAAGTAATTGCCTCTGCTTGTTAAATCATGAATTAACTGTGATTAACCCTATTTTTAGAGTTCAATTTCACTTGCCACACCCAGGCCTGATTATTGCCAGACCTGTTATATCAAGAAATCTGATGAAGTGAAGTAGGCTAAAAGATCTCAAAAAGCAACAATTCATGTCGGGAACTAAAGAAATTCAAGAACAGATGAGAAACAAAGTCATTGACATCTATCAGTCTAGAAAGGGTTACAAAGCCATTTCTACGGTTAGAGCCATTATCCACAAATGGAGAAAACCTGGAACAGTGATGAACCTTCCCAGGAGAGGCTGGCCTACCAAAATTACTCCCAGAGCACATCGACGACCCCTCCAGGTCACAGAAGAACCCAGAACAACATCTAAAGAACTGCAGGTGTTACTTACCTCATTTAAATCAGTATTCATGATTCAACAATAAGAAAGAGACTAAGCAAAAATGGCATCAATGGGAGAGTTCCAAGGTGAAAACCACTGGTAACCAAAAAGAACACAAAGGCTCATTTCACATTTGCCAAAATACGTCTTGATTATCCTCAAGACTTTCAGGAAAATATTCTGTGGACTGACGACATAAAATTTGAACTTTTTGGAAGGTGTGCATCCTGTTACATCTGCTGTAAAACTAACACAGCATTTCATAAAAGAACATCATACCAAAAGTCAAACAAGGTGGTGGTAGTGTGATGATTTGGGGCTGCTTTGCTGTTTCAGGACCTGGACGACTTGCCGTAATTGATGGAACTATGAATTCTGCCCTCTACCAGAAAATCCTGAAGGAGAATGTCCAACCATCAAGTTTGTGACCTCAAGCGCACTTGGGTTATGCAGCAGGACAATAATCCAATGATCCAACACACTAGCGAGTCCACCTCTGAATGGCTTTTTTTAAAAAAATGAAAGTTTTGGACTGGATAAGTCAAAGTCTGGACTCAATGGACTTGAAGTGCCATGACCTTAAACAGGCCGTTCATGCTTGAAAATCCTCCAGTGTGGCTGAATTAAAACAAGTCTGCAAAGAAGAATGGGCCAAAATTCTTCAACAACGATTTGAAAGACTTATTGCCAGTTATCGCAAATGTTTGATTGCAGTTGTTGTCACTGAGGGTGGCACAACCAGTTGTTAGGTTTAGGGGGAAATTACTTTTTCACACCAGGCCAGGTAGATTTGGGTAGCTTTTTGCAGCAGCTCGTATGTATGCACTGCACCTGCCTTCACACTCCTTTGTCAGACAGTCAATAAGGGACTTTAGCTTGGATAGGGGTCCATAATTTTCTTTGAGAAAGACTTCCGTCTTCATAACTGCTGCATATTTCAAACAATCAGGGCTGCTTATACTCGATTGAAAACACACGTAAAATCAGCCTTGATCTATTATTTTCCCAGAAGAGGTACACATACTATTATTATTAGAATTCTGCTCTCATACTTCCAGCTCATTAGCATTACAATGAATTTCAGAAATGCCAAGCTCTATTTATCAATTTTTATTTATCCCTTTAGTAATTCCCACTAAATTCAATATCTTAGGGTGTAGTTTTATTTGGTATAATGTAGTAAAAAGTCATTGTTCAAATTAGGCTCTAAATTCTGTGATTTTTGTCCATCACCCAAATCCAAACTGTGGCTGTTTAATCAGGGTGAAGAGATATGCTAATATGAAGCAGCTGGTGATTGTTATGTTAGTTTGATGTTTTGTTTTTTCTCCAGAAGTTTTTAAATATTTAATTCCAGCAAGAGAGAAAAATATGCAGCGCATTGTTCAGAACATCTCGTGGATGATGACAGTAAGATAATAGGAACTATTTTCTCAATACCCCGCATTTCTCTCAGTACTATTAAATGCTCACAGCAAGGTAAGGGAAGCTCACTCTCTTCATAGATATGCTACCATTACCCCGGTCAAGTAATGAATGATACACCAGCTCAACGTCATTCATCTCCATCTGGTTTTTAGAGAGCAACTGTCAGGCTCATTCCAACCAGCAGGAAGACTACAGATTCTTTATATCCACTCGCCTTTCATCTATTCAAACGCCATAGCTGTGCCTTACCATGGCTTATATTTACACAGCTTACCCCCCGCCAATGTTAAACTGTGATACGAAATATGATACATGTACAGATGGAGCAAAACCAGGAAAAAAGCAAAAAAAAAACTCCAGGGTAAACTTGAAAGGAGGGAAAAGTAAAAAGCCTTTGATGTTAGTAAGTCAAAAAAAAAAAAAAAACACAGAGATGGTGAAGCTCAAATTGAAAATCACATACACAAATACACATGCGCATTTGTAAAACCTCATAACTCATGCATACGTGCATAACCACATACACATAAGCAGATTCCCATGTGGAAAACGACATATACATACGCACATGAGCAAAAACACTTGTACATATATTCATCCACGTGCGTAAAAACCACTTATGGGTCAATGACGTGACATTGTCCAAGTGCATTACTTTGGTTTAAAGTGATTTAAATGATTCAATGACATGACATTGTCCAAGTGCATTACTTTGGTTTAAAATGATTTAAAAAGATTCACGATAAGCACCATTTTATTCTATAAAACCTTTTTAATTTGAACATATTTCCAGTTTATCATAAAAATTATATATACTTTATGAATTGCCATCTCAAACCCACAAAATGTCAGGTGGCGCAACCGTCCAAGCAACTTAACAAAATGTGAAATGCATTAACTATGTAATTTAAAATATGAATTATCATAATATCAATATGGGGGCATAATTTTATAATGAAAACCTTTCAAATAAACAAAGTTCAATAGTTTATTTGTTCTTAAATTGTTTGGAAAACCAAAATACCCGCCCTAAAGAATCCATAATTTACTTTTAATACCAAGCTAAATTACAAAATAGTAATGTTTCAGGCAGAGTAGACACTCTCAGGTATACTTACTGAAAAAATCAGATAGAAAAAAAAAGAGAGAAGTGTGTTTTTTTCAAGAAACTTTTTATTGCGCCGCCTGAAATTTTTTGGCTGGTGAAATTGCAAATACAGTCTAAAACTACATTTTTATAAAAACATTTTTAAAAGGCTTATTTGTCATTGACCCTTATAAATATGCACAAGCTCAAAACACATACACATATGCACATGCGCATGCGTAACACCACACATACATATGGATGTGCGTAAAACCAAATATGCATGATGGACATGCATATACATACAACCACATATACATATGTACATGGGCAAAAACACATATGCATGCATAAAACCCCATATATATAGGCATATGCGCTTGTCTAAAAACTTTGTATACATAAAATCAGATATACCGTACTAATGAAAAGTACAATATATCCTTCTGAAACATTTTTTTTTTAATCCTAATTTTTGCCACAGGAAAAGTAAGCAAAGAAGAGCTTTCTTCTGTGTTAATGTGTCTTGCTAAACAAGCTAAAACACTATCCCATGATGCAATTACATCTAATAATAATGGATTTTGTGAAAAAATTAAGTTGGTTGGGATTATTTGGCAAATCGCTACATATCCACAGAAGTGTGATTTGAAGTCAAATGCCTGCGAGTCAATATCACGGACATAAACAATTCCATGTTCTCGTAATAATTCATTATACTCCTCTCACTCCTTTTTGCGAAACTGCTGCTCAATGAGGCCAAAAACTTGGTCAGCGAGGAGAAAACTATGTCCACTGATAGGAAATGCATTCTTGATGGACATATTGGGCAATTTTTTTCCCACAGCATAGAAATGACACTCATTTTTGTTATTGCCTAAAACAAGAGTCGTGAAACAATTGCAGTCTGTTGGCAGTTTGGGATTCTACATTGCTGACTGGCTGCGTGGATATACCGCAGATAGCGAAAAAAAAACTGGTATACACTAAAATATATAGCGTGTTGCTAAGGGCTGAACTTGGCATGACTCCCAGCCTGTTAAAAATGATCTTCTTGCAGTGGTGGTTCAAAAATTTCGAAAGTGGCGTTCATTGCGTTTTGCAATTGAACTCTTCATATGCACATACACATGTATAAAAACACATCCACCCATATATGCATGTGCATGCATAAAACCGCACACACATACAAATACATACAGTGCTGGGAAAAAGTATTTGCCCCCTTCCTGATTTCTTATTTTATGCATATTTGGGACACTAAAATGTTTCAGATCATCAAAGAAATTTTAATATTAGACGAAGATAATGCAAGTAAACACATAATGCAGTTTTTAAATGATTAATTGAGGAAAAAAGCTATCCAAACCTACCTGGCCCTATGTGGAAAAAGTAACTGCCCCTAAACCTAATAACTGGTTGTGTCCCCTTCGGCAACAACAACTGCAATCAAGCAGTCCGGACTTTGACTACGCCACTCGAAAACTTTCATTTTGTTTTTTTAAGCTATTTAGAGGTGGACTTGCTGGTGTGTTTCGGATAATTGTCCTGCTGCATAACCCAAGTGAGCATCAGCTTGAGGTTACGTATTGACGGTCGGACATTCTCCTTCAGGATTCTCTGGTGGTAAGCAGAATTCATGGTTCCATTAATTACAAGTTGTCCAGGTCCTGAAGCAGAAAAGCAGCCCCAGACTATCACATTACCACCACTATGACTGTTGGTATGATGTTCTTTTATGAAATGCTGTGTTTGTTTTATGCCAGGCGTAATAGGATGCACACCTTCCAAAAAGTTCAACTTTTGTCTCGTCAGTCCACAGAATATTTTCACAAGTGTTGGGGATCATCTAGATGTATTTTGGCAAATGTGAGCCGAGCCCTTGTGTTCTTTTTGGTCAGCAGTAGTTTTCGCCTTGGAATGGATTCTATTTTTTCCCAGTCTCTTTCTCATTGTTGAATCATGAATACTGACTTTAAATGAGGCAAGTGAGGCCTGCAGTTCTTTACATGTTGTTTTGGGTTCTTCTGTGACCTCCTGGATGAGTCGTTGATGCACTCTTGGAGTAATTTTGGTGGGCTGGTCACTCCTGGGAAGCTTCACTACTGATTCAAGTTTTCTCCATTTGTGGATAATGGCTCTCACCGTGGTTCACTGGAGTTCCAAAGCATTCGAAATGGCTTTATAACCCATCCGGACTGATAGATGTCAACTTTGTTTCTCATCTGTTCTTGAATTTCTTCAGATAGCGGCATGATGGGTTGCTTTTTGAGATCTTTCAGCCCGCTTAACTTTGTCAGACAGGTTCTATTTAAGTGATTTCTTGATTCAACAGGTCTGGCAGTAATCAGACCTGGGTGTGGCAAGTGAAATTGAACTCAAAAATGTAGTTATTCACAGTTAATTGACAATTTAACAAGGGGGGCAATTACTTTTTCACACAGGGCCAGGTAGGTTTGGATAGCTTTTCCCTTGAAATCATCATTTAAAAATAGGCGTGCAATGCACGGAATACCCCTCAGCCCGATGTCAAAGTTTTTGGAGACGTCCGCCCGCCCGCCCAACCGCACGAAGGATAGCAATACCCCGTCAGCCTTGAGGGCTGAGGGGTAAAAACTGCATTTTGTAGTTACTCAGGTTATCTTTGTCTAATATTGAAATTCGTTTGATGATCAGAAACATTTAAGTGTCACAAATATGCAAAAAAATAAGAAATCAGGAAGGGGCACTGAGTGAATATATGTGCACATGCGTTAAACTGTACACATGTGCATGAGTTTTGTAAAATTATATACATATACATATGCAAATGTGCATGTAAACATCTACATTTTCCCCTTTCTCCAAAAAAAAAATAAAAAAAATCCTGCAGTATATGACTTGACTGAAATATCAGGACTTACTACCCATAGTTTCACCTTACTGTGGCAGTACACACGTACAAATAAAACCAATCACTTTTATACATGGTAATATTAGGCTGCTGTTTTTTCAGGGGTTTGGTTTTGTGCTCTTCCAGCATTTGAGTACACCTGTCCTGCACCTACAGGTGGCGCTCCAATAAGAGCACCTCCCTTCTGAGATAGGGAGGTCATACGACCTTCATAAGAGCCACACCCAACATTACTCATATCTCAGACACACTTTAAAAAAAAACATAAAAAGGACAAAGCAGGTAATTACACCAACATCTTAGTTTACAGGAAAAATAACTTTTTAGTTTTTTTTAGCATGTTTTTGGAAAAACCACTAGGATTCGAGAGAAAACTAAGTGTCCTTTGGGACCAGCACATGAACAGATTCTGGCATGGCAGCAAAAAGAGTCATAAAAATATTTTCCTTTTTATTTAATGTCGTCCATAATTCATCGGCAGGAAAAGCTAATCAATAGCACCTTAATGAAAACTTGAGCCATATTTTATTTTGCCGCAGAGAAGCCTGTGGATCAGCACTCTGCAGCCTTGTTGTGCACTGGATTTGCCCTCGGGCTGTATGACAGATGTGCATCACACTCACAGATACCCTAAATATCTGCTCTCAGTGACCACAGCACGCTTTATCACCGGGCCAAGGGCTGGGAGGAGGACGAGCAGTTTCATTCTGTTATTAGCGCAATTTGAAAGGGAGAAAAAAACATTTCTGTTATCCATCTTTTATTCATCTTTTCTTTTTTCTTTCCTCGGTTCTGATCCCCACAACACCACGTCTTCCTAATTTGAGCAGAACTATGAGATATACAGGACCGCCTGTAATTACCTTCAAATTATAAATATCACAAGTGCGCTTCTCCCAAATCCCCATTTCCCCCCAAATTAAATACACGGCAAAACAGCTTTTACAAGCCTCCCTCGGCTAGAAAAAAAGGTCTAGGGAATTTAAAAAGGAACCTTTTTTTCTTTGACCCCTTTCCCTAGTTTTCATCAAATTGAAGCCTTATTACGTATTTTCTACAGTTCAAAAGAAAAACCCTTTTGATATCTCACTGGCTTTGAAGAGAATTATTTGTGAAACAGCTCTAATTCCTCATCGCAACAGACACAGTATTCTGACACTGCTTTCATTCAGTGATCCTAAATACGGTGTCTACTCAAGATATGCTGTGTATTCACTGATTTCCGGTGAGTGAGAAGTCGTCTTCGGTAATATTATGACACAGGAATAATGAAATTACTGGTTTGCATTTGAGCAAACACTTAACCAGCATAGTTTAAGTAAAAATGAAAAAAAAGTGTTCATAAATGGAGATGAATTTACTGTAGAAGTTACCGATTATCCACTGTATTTGGATATGTCACAAAATATTTCTTGTTTATGCCTACTCAGTTAATAAGAGACTGAAAGCTGAAATACACACTGAAAAGAAATATGATAAAGTGATTGTTCAATCTTCAAGGGAAAATGGTCATGCAAATAGAAACAAAGGGCACACCAATTCAGTCATTACAAATATCCTCATGAAACAGGATATTGGCTGTACGTGGCAAAGCACTAGTGCAAACAAAAGCCTTCTTCTTTTCATAACTGAAAATCAGGAAATCTGGGGGAGGAAAAAAAAACTATTTTCAAAAACTTTGATTCAGGGCTCCAGAAGATTAAACGGCTCAGCTTAGGATAGAAGTCAGACTGACCTGAGGACAGTGGTAGAACTTTCTTTCCTACCATATCTTCCAGAGTTGGGACAATCTGCTTAAACAGACTATTATTATGAAAGATACTGTTTTTCCATACACCACAACAACTTAAACTAATCAACAGCTTAACTTAATGGACCATTTGAAATTAAAATGAATTAGGGCAATTCTGAGGAAATTATATATCTCCATTACTTTCATATTTAATGGTACACATTACTGAGCTCAAATAATTTGACAAATGACCAAAAAGCTGACAATTAAAATCTTTCTACGCCAATAAAACGTGATTAAGAAGAAAAGGCCAGAGCAGCACCTTGCCAAGACCTCTATCACGATTCACCTTCACAGACTGCTTTGGGTCTTATACAGAAGACAGATCACAACGTGTGGCACTTTTAGTGAGGTTATATTCAACAACAGTCCTGAAATCATTAACATACTGGTAATATACAGAGCAGCACAGGAGTTCATCTGTGCCAGTGTTGTATTTAAACTTTAATTTAATGCCATGCTGGCGGGTGAGGTGGGGAGGCTGATAAACGAACCACCAGTGAGAACAACCCAGATGAGGGAGAGAGCCGCAAATTTCTATTTATATAGAATGATAGGATTTTCTTTGGACAATTAAACTTGGAATGATTAGCCGGCCAGTTCTGATGTAGAATTTGGGCAGGTCATGGTAAGTCAGGTATATTAATCACCCAAGGCCCAGAGCAAAGGATAATTAAATCAAATCAATCAGGTTTTTAAAACATTCAATTTTATGTTATTATTTTGTTAATTGAAAACTCGACACTTGACAAAGCTCTCCGCCCTGAATAACCCCTGCCACTCCAGAAAGATCTGTGACTGAGCACTCCAAGTCTCAGCAGACCATGGAACACCACAAAAATCATTGTCAATTGAAGGAGGATTATATAGTTTCAAAATACCATTTCAATAATACTGTTTTAATAAGTATCGCTTGATCAAACCTCAGATGAAAGAATTGTTTCATCATTGAGCATGTATTAGTTTTGACTATGAAAATGTGTACATATAATTCAATGTATAATTCAATAATAATAATAATGGCAGAAAACATTTTACATAATTCCAGTAAACTCAGAACTTATAAAATCTATTTAATTTTTCAATCAATATTTGCTCTACTTTTAGTATTAGACCATATATAAATATTAAAATCGAACTCCTTTAATTCCACCGCAAGAACCAACAGCAAAGAAAACCACAGGACCGCAAAAAAAAAAAAAAAAATCGTTGGTAGGTTCTCATAACAGCAGCTTCTCTGGCACGTCACCGTCCAAGGCTAAACGGCCATCTTGAATGAAAGCGTTGATGTATGTAACCAGCTACTGAATTAATCAAGCCAAAAAAACTTCCCAAAGCACACACCTCTTTGCAACTCAAATCCAAAAATTAAATAAATACATATAAAGGTACTCGGGTGCAATATGCATGAACATTTACATACAAACATGCGCATACCTGTTACATAAATCTTTGGTGAACAGCTCAGAAAAAAATCATTAAAAACATATGTACAATAATGATCCTGAGATTGGAAAAAGCAGGAAGGCGGCCAGCAGTAGGTAGCTTGCAACAGAGGACTTTACGGCACGTCATCATCAACCAGCTTCTCTGCTTTACACATAAGCCCAAAAAAGCTACAAGTTTTTAAGCTTATAAAGAAATGTATAAAGATTAATAATGAACAGGTCTTCACAGCAATTTTCCCTCATAAATAAAAATATTGTTTGTGATCATTGTTTAACTCCATCAGACAGAGCTTAACTCTTAAAATACGGCAGATCATTGTGCGCCGGTGTATAATCAAAAACTAGCAAGCAAACCATTCACTTACTCCTGCAGTGGTCCGGAGTACCGTATGAGCATTACATTACATAATCCCTAAAGCTGGTGCAGCCTGAAAAAAGTACTTATACACATGCAATTAAACATAAACAAGTACATGCCAGTATTGCTTCTGACAATCACATTCTTGTAGGACATATGAAATCTATTGCTAGATGGCATGTGTTCATAGAATACAAGTTAAGGTCAGTTAAAAGAAATATGTTTCATATATACATACGACCTGCATATGCACACATACACATTTTACGCATGTTTATACAGACACAATGTGGATAGTCATTGTGAACTTATCAGAACAGTAGTTTTAATGCGAGACATTGTGAATTGCATATAAAGAAAATTCACAGCATCAGCCAAAACCAAGCCGTTGAAATTGTAATCCTGATACTGTTATATCAGCATGTTGTGCAGTGGTTAGAACATCTGACATTCAACCTAAATGACAGGTGTGATGGTACTGGAGCTGTCTCAGTAAATGTGCTGCTTTGCCCTAATTGCTTAAGAAAGGAGAATATAATGAAAAGTATACAGAATGCCATTGCTATCCCATTGCAAACATTGCCAGGCAGTTTTAAAAAGAGTGAGAGCAATTAGCTTTAATAGTGAGCTAAAAGCACTGCATTAAATTTGTAGGAGGAACAATGCATTTTTGATCCAAATCCAGCGTGGACACTGTAGAATTATTATTATTATTTTTTTAATCTTTTATTTTTATTTTATTTTTATTTTTTTAAATGAAGTATATTTATGGTAAGTAAATGCATTCAGACTGTCAGCCATGTTAGATAATCGCCAGTGGGTGGCCTGCTATTTAGAGTGATCTGTAAAATTACATGCTTACACACAGTGACTGCAGTACTCTGTAGTTGCCAGGATAAAAAAAAAAAAAGTTCTGAGGTTTTTTTTCCCTTTTTCCCAGGTCATAAAACCAGTTATCTAAGATGATAAAATTATGAATGTGACATGATATCTTCCCATTCCGAAAACTTTTGAATATTGAAGCAATACCTGTAAAGTGGCATTTGCTAACCAACCCCCCCCACCCACACACACAGACACACACATACAAAAACACACAAAATAATAATATTGAACAAACAACATGTGCGTGCATGTTTGCATGCCAGTTTGTACAGTGGTGTGTGTGGAGCATGCGCGCCATGATATTTGTGGTGGGGGCAAATCATGAAAAATTATTCACTCAAAGTGACGCTACTCAGCCTGTGGCATCAGCCGAGCAAATACACAACAAAAAGGTCAAAAATAAGAGGAGAGCACGATAGAAAGAAAAGCGGCTTCGATCGGCGAACGATGAATGTCATACTCCTTCACACCGAAGAATGCCCATGCTGCAGAAGGAGGCCTCTCCCCTCACGCAGAAATGCCCATCCATATTTCAGCTTGCACAGAACTGTCCAACAGCCAAACATCATTTGCATGAATTTGCATTGTCAGTTTGGAGAATAGGAGAGCTGAGATGACACGCCTGACGCAAACAGGGCTGACAAGCCCTCCCTGACGTCAATCTGATCCGAGCGATGCTCATCTCCCAACTGCACAACTGTTCTGAGAGGAACACTGCCACTGATCACGCTAGAGCCCCGTGCGAGCCAGAGCATACAACAGACAGAGGTTGTCTGTCTGCACATCAATGCTCATTATTATTATTATTATTATTATTATTTCTTCCATAAACATACATAAACATGTCACTCAGCAAAAAATTGGGTAAAATATGTCACCTAAATTGAAAAAAATAAAATAAAATCTTATGAAAATGGTGTTCAGCCAGAAGGACAAACCTCTGTATTATTTACAGAGTAATTGGCTTTTGGGTGGGGGTGGGAGATACATAAATGCTTTAACAACTGAACTGTGTCTGGGTCAGTCAGGTAGAGGAGTAGCAGCTCTGCTACTTCCAGTGGAAGAAAGCATTTTGCATCAGAGCATTAGTAATTCTATACACAAAAAAATTATTAACCCCTTTCTGCAGATGTAGATGCTAGCATCTATAGACCTGCAAATATAAGCACGCTGTTACTGAACTCGGTCACTAGATGGCACCCCTGGATCAGTTATTGAATGTTCACAAGCAAGCAGACCTCGAACGCGGTTTTGAATATGGGGAAGTTCACTCCACTCCCTGTTTTTCAAGAGCTGCATGAATTAAACTCCTCAGCTAAGCCTGATGTGCAAACTGGTCAGTATCCTTGCCCATAGTATCGATCCAGCAGTTTAAAAAAATGATCTTTTGCGACAGAAAAAATCATTGTCCTATGTAGCGACCACTTTAGCTACAGTGGCTAACGGTATTCCAGTTTGTGGTTCAGAAAAATCTGTTTTCTGAAGCAAAAAAATTCGACATGGTATTGATTCTCTAATATTCTTCTGTCAATTACAGTCATCACATGCAAAGAATGCGAAGTTCCCTAGCGTGGATTTTCGTGCAGATTCCTTCATTGACAAATTCAGCGCTTCTGTATATCCTCCCGAGTACTGGCGTTGATGGCCAATCACTCAATCATACATTCAAGCTCTTCTGCCTAACTGCACAGTTAGACTTCATGCCCTCGTGAAACTTCCGCGGTAACAATGTATTGATTGGCTCGTTTCTTATCCAATTCCCGAGTATTTAAACGTTCTACAGTAAGCAAAACAAATTGATTGGACAAACACAGAGCATACAAGCCTATGCGTATCAGCAGGCTCGGTTGTATCCTCTCTACGTTGCGCGCATTACGCGGCTGAAAAGGACGTGATTTATAGAAAAAAAGACTCACAAAACTGGCCTTGAAGTGTTCAGTTATATTTAAAGGATTTAAATAAGATACAGACATGGTCAATAGGAATTATTTCGAATGAAACAGGACCAGAGGGTTCCTTCTACTGGATACATCGGTCTCTGGAGGAGGGATTTGTGAAAAAGGTCAGGCTGCCACTTTCGGTTTCTGTTTTGGAATGTATACCGTACTCAACAAAGTCGAATGCTGACGTTTTTTCCTGTTTAAAAGTGAACTGCCCATGCATTTAGGTGGACCCCCTGGTACGGTCATTGCACCGTTCTGTTGAATCTAGGGAGGAATATATATTGTGTGATGTTCCCTGAAAGTGCAATGTCTGTTCTGTTAAAATAAGGTTTATTTCATAATTCAGATATTACTGAGTTAGTGAGTTGTACTTGTTCCTTATAAGGGTTGAAATGAGGTTGTGAGTGTGGGAACTGGTAACTTCCATTACAGGGTGAATGTTCTGACCATATATTTAGCAGTTTATATAATGCAATGCGTGTTTGTGCTGGCTTGGGGGACTTAGAAGAAAAATGGACAAAACTCTTAACCTTATCATAGAGAAAAGGCATGTTTTGTGTTTGGAGAGGTTACTGGTGACCACTGATGTTCAACTACACTGATATCGATAAATTAATGCTAAACTCAACCAGAAAATCACTAGTTTATATTAAATTTCATGCCTGAAAACTTTATTTGTGTTAAATACATGATCATTTTGTAATGTGAATATAGGCCACTAGATGGCAGTATTTACCTTTTTTTTTGTTAAGCTCAGACTGGAGTCATGTTTAGACATGTCCTGAACATGTCTGGGGCAAGTCTCAGAAAGTTAAAAAAAAGAGGTCTAAATGTGGGTGGGGTCTGAAAGAGAGTATATAAGGAAAAGAATTGAGACAGTAAGGTAGTAGGAGAAATTGCAAGAAGATGACCAGACCTGCCATTCTGTTCAAGACCTGTGACGTTTCTTTTGTGCATTTCTTTGCCTGTGTTTGAGCATTTTCTTCATCCAGGACATCACCAAGCCACCCCACCAAAAAGGGACTGTAATTATTTCTGTTTTTTCTTATTTATCAATCTTGGTCTTTAGTTGTAGGTTGTTATTAGTCTTTGCCTTTGTTAAAAATTAAATGTGTTTTAGTTGTTAAAACTGTGTTTGTTATCCCTTGCTGTTGCTGTTGTGTTATAAATGTAATAACAAATTGGGGCCATAACAAATTGGGGGCTCAAGGTCCGGGATAGACCATTGTGTGAGTAATTTATTGAAAATCTAACATTCCAAATTGTGAAATTGTTTTTGTGAATTTTCCTAGATATATATTGACAACAGCAATGGATGATTTCTTGGCATCACCAACCGTAGGGGTTTTGAAGTCTTTTAAAAAGACAGAACTGCTAGAAATTTGCAGACAGTTGGAGCTGACAGAGGTGAAACCAGCCATGCGAAAAGCAAGACTGGCTAGAGAGATAGTTGAATATTACATTGATGAAAATGTGTTTGCACCAGGAGATCTGGAACAGTTTCCAGTGGAAAATCCAAATATAGAAATGGAACTTAAATTAAAAATGCTAGAGATTGAAAGGGAGGAAAGAGAAAAAGAAAGGGAAGACAAAGAAAAGCAAAGAGAATTTGAGAGGGAAGAAAAAGAAAAACAAAGGCAGTTTGAGTTAGAAAAATTAGCAAGAGAAGAAAAACAAAGAGAATTTGAGAGAGAGAAAGAGGAAAGAGCAGAAAGAAAGAGACAGAGACAGAGAGATTTTGAATTAGAGAAATTCGATAGAGAAGAAAGACTCCTAATGGAGCAACTAAAAATAAAAATTGCAACTAAAAATAAATTTTGTGCCAGTCAGGAGGTAAAACTGGTGCCTCCATTTTCGGAAAATGATGTTGACAACTATTTCCAGTGTTTTGAAAAGGTAGCAAAGAGTTGCCAGTGGCCAAAGGAACACTGGCCTCTGATGTTGCAAACTGTCCTCAAGGGTAAAGCTCAACAAGCCTATTCGGCTTTGTCTGCAGATGATTCCTCTGATTATGAGGTTGTCAAAAAGGTTGTTTTGAGAGCTTATGAGTTGGTTCCAGAGGCTTACCGACAGAAATTCAGAGGTCTGAAGAAATCTGAAAATCAGACTTATGTTGAATTTGCTAATGAAAAGCAGGTTTGCTTTGAGCGCTGGTGTACTTCTATGGAGGTCAAGGATGATTTCAACTCACTAAAAGAGATGGTGTTAGTTGAAGAATTCAAGAACTGTGTTAAGGATGATGTTAAGACCTACCTTAATGAGAAGCAAGCACTGAACTTGCAATCAGCTGCCAAATTTGCAGATGAATATGTTCTCACTCATAAGTCCAAATTTCAGTCTAGCAGTAATAATAGATGGTCCCAATTTCAGAAAAAGGGTTATGGTGATTCCTCACCCAAAGACAAAGACAAATCTGGTGATGGTGCTCAGAAATCCAGTAACAGGTCTGATCAAAGTGTGAAAGCTGACAGTGACAAAAGTGGTCTAGTTTGCAGTTATTGCAAGAAATCTGGTCATGTTACAACTAACTGTTGGTTCCTTAAAGCTAAGAAAGAAAAAGAAAAGGATACCAAACCAAATGCCTTTGTGAAAACAAGGTTAGAAACCCCTGTAGTAGATAACCAATCTGTTAAATTGCCTGCTTCTTGTGGGGCTAAAAAGCCTGATACAGCTGACTTCGTGAGGGAGGAATTTCTTCCATTTGTGTCAGAGGGATTTGTGGCTCTGAATGAGCATACTACTCCTGTCCCCATATATATCCTAAGGGATACCGGAGCTTCTCAGTCACTTTTGTTGATGGACTCCTTGGAGTTACGTGATGAGACCGCTTCAGGGGATTTCATACTTGTACAAGGTATTGAAGGGAGGACTGTATCTGTACCCCTGCGCTCTATATTCTTGAAGTCAGATTTAGTTACAGGACAGGTAAAGGTGGGACTTATGTCAAGTCTACCTATAAAGGGTGTTTCTCTGTTGCTAGGCAATGACCTGGCTGGGGGCAAAGTAGTTCCCCCTGTACATCTTACTTCACAGCCGAGCACTGAAAATGGGGATGAGGACCCATCTCTGTATCCTTCTTGCGCAGTGACTCGTGCTATGGCCAAGAAGGCTAAAGAAGATGATGTTGTGGTGCCGTCCAGTACATTGACTAGTCAGGACTCAGGTGGTTCGCCTCATGACTCTGATTGGCCTACTATGGTTTCTCCGTTTGAGGACTTATCAGATACTTTTATCAGTTCTCTATTCAGCCAGCCGGATGGGTCTGGTGATTCTGATGTGTCTGGAGACTTGTCTCTGTCCAGAAAGCGGTTGATTGAGGAGCAAACTAATGATCCTGAAATTTGTGTACTAAAGAGGAGAGCCCTTCCTGAAAAAGAAATAGATGCAGTTCCAGTTGGGTATTATCTCAAGGATGGTGTGTTGATGCGGAAGTGGCGCCCTCCTGATATCCCTGCCAATGCAGATTGGGCAGTGGTCAGGCAAATTGTTGTTCCGAAGGTCTATAGGAATGAGATCTTAACAATGGCTCATAGTTTACCTTTAGGAGGTCATCTTGGTGTTAACAAGACTGTTGATAAGATCATGAAACACTTCTTTTGGCCTGGGCTTCGGAAAGACGTTTCCAACTTTTGCAAAACCTGTCACACTTGTCAGGTAGTTGGAAAACACCAGTTAGACCCACCTGTAGCTCCTTTGCAGCCTATCCCAGCATTTGGGGAGCCATTCTCTAGGGTCATTGTTGATTGCGTTGGTCCATTACCCAAGACTAGATCTGGAAATCAGTATTTGTTGACAATCATGTGTGCATCTACCAGATTCCCCGAAGCCATACCTCTACGTAACATCAAGGCAACTGCAATCTCGAAGGCTTTGATAAAGTTCTTCACGTTGTTTGGTCTTCCCAGGGAAATTCAGTCAGACCAAGGTAGCAATTTCACTTCAGGATTGTTTCAGCAGGTTGTGTATGAACTAGGTGCAAAACAGATTCTTTCTAGTGCCTATCATCCAGAAAGTCAGGGTGCCTTAGAGCGGTTTCATTCCACTCTCAAGACAATGATGAGGACTTATTGTTATGACCATGAGAAAGACTGGGATGAAGGGGTTCATTTGCTGTTGTTTGCAGCTAGAGAAGCAGTGCAGGAGTCTACTGGATTCAGTCCATTTGAGCTAGTGTTTGGTCATGAAGTGAGAGGACCTTTGCTATTATTGAGTGAACAATGGCAAGAGAAAGAACCGCATATCAGTCTGTTAGACTATGTTAGCAAGTTCAAGGAAAGATTGCGTGCAGCTTGTGACCTTGCCAAAGAGAACTTGAAATCAAGTCAGGGAAAAATGAAAACTTGGTATGATCATAAGGCTAGAAGCCGTGAGTTTAAACCAGGAGACAAGGTCCTTGTGTTGTTTCCCTTGCAGTCCAATCCATTGCAGGCTAGATTTCATGGTCCTTATGAAATTCTGACAAAACTCAATGATCTCAATTACATTGTGAAGACTCCAGATAGGAGAAAACCAAAACAATTGTGTCATATTAACATGCTAAAGCCTTATCATGACAGAAATGCTAGGGTTGCAGCTGTCACTTCAGATTCTCCAATGGTCGAAATGTGTGAAGATGAGGGGGAGTTTCAAGATGATGAACCAAGAATTAAAGCTGAAGTTCTTTCATGTAAATTGTCAAACACTGAAGTGTTGCAAAATCTTGATGTAAAACTCCAGCACTTAGAACCCTCACAGAGAGATCAGTTTGAAAGGTTGATCAAGAAATATGAGGATTTGTTTCCTGATGTTCCAAAGAGAGTTACTATAGCCTCTCATGATGTAGATGTTGGTGATGCCAAACCAATAAAACAGCATCCATACCGGATGAATCCTGAAAAGAGAAAGATTGCTGAGAAAGAGGTTGAGTACATGTTAAAACATGATATTATCAGACCCTCCAACTCCAATTGGAGTTCACCCTGTGTGCTAGTTCCAAAACCTGATGGAAGTACTAGATTCTGTACAGATTATCGCAAAGTCAATGCTGTAACTAGAACGGATGTGTTTCCAATACCTAGGATTGATGATTGTATTGATAGTGTAGGGCAAGCAAAGTTTCTGACCAAGATTGATTTATTGAAGGGTTATTGGTGTGTGCCTTTAACTGAGAGGGCCAAGAGCATCTCTGCTTTTGCAACACCATCTGGATTGTACCAGTATGAAGTCCTACCCTTTGGCATGAATAATGCCCCAGCCACGTTCCAAAGGATGATACAGTCTACAATCGCCGGATTGCCACACACGGGTGCATACATCGATGACCTGATCACATGGAGTGACTCCTGGGAAGAACATCTAAAAGATGTAGAGACGTTGTTCCAGCGCCTGACCCAGGCTAACCTGACTGTTAACCTGAACAAGAGTGACTTTGGTTGTGCTACTGTCACCTATCTTGGCTACGTCATAGGCCAGGGTAAGGTGGCACCCATAAATGCTAAAGTCCAAGCCATCATGGACTTTCCAGTTCCTGACAACAAAAAAGCTTTGCGCCGCTTCCTTGGAATGATCGGGTACTACCGCAAGTTCTGCAAGAACTTTGCTGAGATTGCTCTCAGTCTAACTAACCAACTGAAGAAAGGCGTAAAGTTCACCTGGGATGATGCATGCCAGAGAGCCTTCGATCGCCTGAAGTCTCTGCTGTGTCACTTCCCCGTGCTCAAATCTCCTGACTTCAACAAACCGTTCTCCATCGCGGTCGATGCTAGCGACCAAGCTTGTGGATCTGTGCTCCTACAGAGAAGTGACTCTGATGACATTGAGCATCCCGTGGCATACTTCTCCAGGAAGTTCAATCGCCACCAAAGGAACTATTCCACAATAGAGAAGGAACTGTTGGCTCTGGTCCTTTCTTTACAACACTTTGAGGTTTATGTTTGTACAGGACAAAAGCCAATGATTGTTGTAATGTGAATATAGGCCACTAGATGGCAGTATTTACCTATTTTTTGTTAAGTTCAGACTGGAGTCATGTTTAGACATGTCCTGGACATGTCTGGGGCAAGTCTCTGAAAATTAAAAAAAAGAGGTCTAAATGTGGGTGGGGTCTGCAAAAGAGTATATAAGGAAAAGAATTGAGACAGTAAAGTAGTAGGAGAAATTGCAAGAAGATGACCAGACCTGCCATTCTGTTCAAGACCTGTGACATTTCTTTTGTGGATTTCTTTGCCTGTGTTTGAGCATTTTCTTCATCCAGGACATCACCAAGCCACCCCACCAAAAAGGGACTGTAATTATTTCTGTTTTTTTTTATATTTATCAATCTTGGTCTTTAGTTGTAGGTTGTTATTAGTCTTTGTCTTTGTTAAAAATTAAATGTGTTTTAGTTGTTAAAACTGTGTTTGTCATCCCTTGCTGTTGCTGTTGTGTTATAAATGTAATAACAAATTGGGGCCATAACAAATTGGGGGCTCAAGGTCCGGGATAGACCATTGTGTGAGTAATTTATTGAAAATCTAACATTCCAAATTGTGAAATTGTTTTTGTGAATTTTCCTAGATATATATTGACAACAGCAATGGATGATTTCTTGGCATCACCAACCGTAGGGGTTTTGAAGTCTTTTAAAAAGACAGAACTGCTAGAAATTTGCAGACAGTTGGAGCTGACAGAGGTAAAACCAGCCATGCGAAAAGCAAGACTGGCTAGAGAGATAGTTGAATATTACATTGATGAAAATGTGTTTGCACCAGGAGATCTGGAACAGTTTCCAGTGGAAAATCCAAATATAGAAATGGAACTTAAATTAAAAATGCTAGAGATTGAGAGGGAAGAAAAAGAAAAACAAAGGCAGTTTGAGTTAGAAAAATTAGCAAGAGAAGAAAAACAAAGAGAATTTGAGAGAGAGAAAGAGGAAAGAGCAGAAAGAGAGAGACAGAGACAGAGAGATTTTGAATTAGAGAAGTTGGATAGAGAGGAAAGACTCCTAATGGAGAAACTAAAAATTAAAATTCAAACTAAAAATAAATTTCGTGCTAGCCAGGAGGTAAAACTGGTGCCTCCATTTTCGGAAAAGGATGTTGACAACTATTTCCAGTGTTTTGAAAAGGTAGCAAAGAGTTGCCAGTGGCCAAAGGAACACTGGCCTCTGATGTTGCAAACTGTCCTCAAGGGTAAAGCTCAACAAGCCTATTCGGCTTTGTCTGCAGATGATTCCTCTGATTATGAGGTTGTCAAAAAGGTTATTCTGAGAGCTTATGAGTTGGTTCCAGAGGCTTACCGACAGAAATTCAGAGGTCTGAAGAAATTTGAAAATCAGACTTATGTGGAATTTGCTAATGAGAAGAAAGTTTGCTTTGAGCGCTGGTGTACTTCTATGGAGGTCAAGGATGATTTCAACTCACTAAAAGAGATGGTGTTAGTTGAAGAATTCAAGAACTGTGTTAAGGATGATGTTAAGACCTACCTTAATGAGAAGCAAGCACTGAACTTGCAATCAGCTGCCAAATTTGCAGATGAATATGTTCTCACTCATAAGTCCAAATTTCAGTCTAGCAGTAACAATAAATGGTCCCAATTTCAGAAAAAGGGTTACGGTGATACCCAAGATTCCTCACCCAAAGACAAAGACAAATCTGGTGATGGTGCTCAGAAATCCAGTAACAGGTCTGATCAAAGTGTGAAAGCTGACAGTGACAAAAGTGGTCTAGTTTGCAGTTATTGCAAGAAATCTGGTCATGTTACCACTAACTGTTGGTTCCTTAAAGCTAAGAAAGAAAAAGAAAAGGATACCAAACCAAATGCCTTTGTGAAAACAAGGTTAGAAACCCCTGTAGTAGATAACCGATCTGCTAAATTACCTGCTTCTTGTGGGGCTAAAAAGCCTGATACAGCTGACTTTGTGAGGGAGGAATTTCTTCCATTTGTGTCAGAGGGATTTGTGGCTCTGAATGAGCATACTACTCCTGTCCCCATATATATCCTAAGGGATACCGGAGCTTCTCAGTCACTTTTGTTGATGGACTCCTTGGAGTTACGTGATGAGACCGCTTCAGGGGATTTCATACTTGTACAAGGTATTGAAGGGAGGACTGTATCTGTACCCCTGCGCTCTATATTCTTGAAGTCAGATTTAGTTACAGGACAGGTAAAGGTGGGACTTATGTCAAGTCTACCTATAAAGGGTGTTTCTCTGTTGCTAGGCAATGACCTGGCTGGGGGCAAAGTAGTTCCCCCTGTACATCTTACTTCACAGCCGAGCACTGAAAATGGGGATGAGGACCCATCTCTGTATCCTTCTTGCGCAGTGACTCGTGCTATGGCCAAGAAGGCTAAAGAAGATGATGTTGTGGTGCCGTCCAGTACATTGAATAGTCAGGACTCAGGTGGTTCGCCTCATGACTCTGATTGGCCTACTATGGTTTCTCCGTTTGAGGACTTATCAGATACTTTTATCAGTTCTCTATTCAGCCAGCCGGATGGGTCTGGTGATTCTGATGTGTCTGGAGACTTGTCTCTGTCCAGAAAGCGGTTGATTGAGGAGCAAACTAATGATCCTGAAATTGGTGTACTAAAGAGGAGAGCCCTTCCTGAAAAAGAAATAGATGCAGTTCCAGTTGGGTATTATCTCAAGGATGGTGTGTTGATGCGGAAGTGGCGCCCTCCTGATATCCCTGCCAATGCAGATTGGGCAGTGGTCAGGCAAATTGTTGTTCCGAAGGTCTACAGGAATGAGATCTTAACAATGGCTCATAGTTTACCTTTAGGAGGTCATCTTGGTGTTAACAAGACCGTTGATAAGATCATGAAACACTTCTTTTGGCCTGGGCTTCGGAAAGACGTTTCCAACTTTTGCAAAACCTGTCACACTTGTCAGGTAGTTGGAAAACACCAGTTAGACCCACCTGTAGCTCCATTGCAGCCTATCCCAGCATTTGGGGAGCCATTCTCTAGAGTCATTGTTGATTGCGTTGGTCCATTACCCAAGACTAGATCTGGAAATCAGTACTTGTTGACAATCATGTGTGCATCTACCAGATTCCCCGAAGCCATACCTCTACGTAACATCAAGGCAACTGAAATCTCGAAGGCTTTGATAAAGTTCTTCACGTTGTTTGGCCTTCCCAGGGAAATTCAGTCAGACCAGGGTAGCAATTTCACTTCAGGATTGTTTCAGCAGGTTGTGTATGAACTAGGTGCAAAGCAGATTCTTTCTAGTGCCTATCATCCAGAAAGTCAGGGTGCCTTAGAGCGGTTTCATTCCACTCTCAAGACAATGATGAGGACTCATTGTTATGACCATGAGAAAGACTGGGATGAAGGGGTTCATTTGCTGTTGTTTGCAGCTAGAGAAGCAGTGCAGGAGTCTACTGGATTCAGTCCATTTGAGCTAGTGTTTGGTCATGAAGTGAGAGGACCTTTGCTATTATTGAGTGAACAATGGCAAGAGGAAGAGCCGCAAATCAGTCTGTTAGACTATGTTAGCAAGTTCAAGGAAAGATTGCGTGCAGCTTGTGACCTTGCCAAAGAGAACTTGAAATCAAGTCAGGGAAAAATGAAAACTTGGTATGATCATAAGGCTAGAAGCCGTGAGTTTAAACCAGGAGAAAAGGTCCTTGTGTTGTTTCCCTTGCAGTCCAATCCATTGCAGGCTAGATTTCGTGGTCCTTATGAAATTCTGACAAAACTCAATGATCTCAATTACATAGTGAAGACTCCAGATAGGAGAAAACCAAAACAATTGTGTCACATTAACATGCTGAAGCCTTATCATGACAGAAATGCTAGGGTTGCAGCTGTCACTTCAGATTCTCCAATGGTCAAAACGTGTGAAGATGAGGGGGAGTTTCAAGATGATGAACGTAGAATTAAAGCTGAAGTTCTTTCATGTAAATTGTCAAATTCTGAAGTGTTGCAAAATCTTGACGTAAAACTCCAGCACTTAGAACCCTCACAGAGAGATCAGTTTGAAAGGTTGATCAAGAAATATGAGGATTTGTTTCCTGATGTTCCAAAGAGAGTTACTGTAGCCTCTCATGATGTAGATGTTGGTGATGCCAAACCAATAAAACAGCATCCATACCGGATGAATCCTGAAAAGAGAAAGATTGCTGAGAAAGAGGTTGAGTACATGTTAAAACATGATATTATCAGACCCTCCAACTCCGATTGGAATTCACCCTGTGTGCTAGTTCCAAAACCTGATGGAAGTACTAGATTCTGTACAGATTATCGCAAAGTCAATGCTGTAACTAGAACTGATGTGTTTCCAATACCTAGGATTGATGATTGTATTGATAGTGTAGGGCAAGCAAAGTTTCTGACCAAGATTGATTTATTGAAGGGTTATTGGTGTGTGCCTTTAACTGAGAGGGCCAAGAGCATCTCTGCTTTTGCCACACCATCTGGATTGTACCAGTATGAAGTCCTACCCTTTGGCATGAAAAATGCCCCAGCCACGTTCCAAAGGATGATACAGTCTACAATCGCCGGATTGCCACACACGGGTGCGTACATCGATGACCTGATCACATGGAGTGACTCCTGGGAAGAACATCTAAAAGATGTAGAGACGTTGTTCCAGCGCCTGACCCAGGCTAACCTGACTGTTAACCTGAACAAGAGTGACTTTGGTTGTGCTACTGTCACCTATCTTGGCTACGTCATAGGCCAGGGTAAGGTGGCACCCGTACATGCTAAAGTCCAAGCCATCATGGACTTTCCAGTTCCTGACAACAAAAAAGCTTTGCGCCGCTTCCTTGGAATGATCGGGTACTACCGCAAGTTCTGCAAGAACTTTGCTGAGATTGCTCTCAGTCTAACTAACCAACTGAAGAAAGGCGTAAAGTTCACCTGGCATGATGCATGCCAGAGAGCCTTCGATCACCTGAAGTCTCTGCTGTGTCACTTCCCCGTGCTCAAATCTCCTGACTTCAACAAACCGTTCTCCATCGCGGTCGATGCTAGCGACCAAGCTTGTGGATCTGTGCTCCTACAGAGAAGTGACTCTGATGACATTGAGCATCCGTGGCATACTTCTCCAGGAAGTTCAATCGCCACCAAAGGAACTATTCCACAATAGAGAAGGAACTATTGGCTCTGGTCCTTTCTTTACAACACTTTGAGGTTTATGTTTGTACAGGACAAAAGCCAATGATTGTGTACACTGACCACAATCCGTTAACGTTTTTGAGTAAGATGAAAAACAAGAGTCGGAGATTGTTGAATTGGAGTTTGATTTTACAGGAGTTTGACTTGGAAATTAAGCATGTGAAGGGTACAGACAATGTAATTGCTGATTGCTTATCCCGTGTTTGAATGTGTATGATATGTATATATAGACAAGTGTTCACTTTACCATTTTGTATTGATAAGAAAAATTTTGCCTTTATGAGTCAAAATTTTTCCCTTTTGGAATGGAGGTGTAATGTGAATATAGGCCACTAGATGGCAGTATTTACCTATTTTTTGTTAAGCTCAGACTGGAGTCATGTTTAGACATGTCCTGGACATGTCTGGGGCAAGTCTCTGAAAATTAAAAAAAAGAGGTCTAAATGTGGGTGGGGTCTGCAAAAGAGTATATAAGGAAAAGAATTGAGACAGTAAAGTAGTAGGAGAAATTGCAAGAAGATGACCAGACCTGCCATTCTGTTCAAGACCTGTGACATTTCTTTTGTGGATTTCTTTGCCTGTGTTTGAGCATTTTCTTCATCCAGGACATCACCAAGCCACCCCACCAAAAAGGGACTGTAATTATTTCTGTTTTTTTTTATATTTATCAATCTTGGTCTTTAGTTGTAGGTTGTTATTAGTCTTTGTCTTTGTTAAAAATTAAATGTGTTTTAGTTGTTAAAACTGTGTTTGTCATCCCTTGCTGTTGCTGTTGTGTTATAAATGTAATAACAAATTGGGGCCATAACATTGTGTACACTGACCACAATTCGTTAATGTTTTTGAGTAAGATGAAAAACAGGAATCGGAGATTGTTGAATTGGAGTTTGATTTTACAGGAGTTTGACTTGGAAATTAAGCATGTGAAGGGTACAGACAATGTAATTGCTGATTGCTTATCCCGTGTTTGAATGTGTATATATATATCATGTGTTTGAATATTGTATGATATGTATATATAGACAAGTGTTCACTTAACCATTTTGTATTGAAAAGAAAAATTTTGCCTTTATGAGTCAAAATTTTTCCCTTTTGGAATGGAGGTGTAATGTGAATATAGGCCACTAGATGGCAGTATTTACCTTTTTTTTTTGTTAAGCTCAGACTGGAGTCATGTTTAGACATGTCCTGAACATGTCTGGGGCAAGTCTCAGAAAGTTAAAAAAAAGAGGTCTAAATGTGGGTGGGGTCTGAAAGAGAGTATATAAGGAAAAGAATTGAGACAGTAAGGTAGTAGGAGAAATTGCAAGAAGATGACCAGACCTGCCATTCTGTTCAAGACCTGTGACGTTTCTTTTGTGCATTTCTTTGCCTGTGTTTGAGCATTTTCTTCATCCAGGACATCACCAAGCCACCCCACCAAAAAGGGACTGTAATTATTTCTGTTTTTTCTTATTTATCAATCTTGGTCTTTAGTTGTAGGTTGTTATTAGTCTTTGCCTTTGTTAAAAATTAAATGTGTTTTAGTTGTTAAAACTGTGTTTGTCATCCCTTGCTGTTGCTGTTGTGTTATAAATGTAATAACAAATTGGGGCCATAACAATTTTTTGATTTGACAGTGCAACATGTTGAGGGATCTCAGGCTTTGGGCTTGGATAGCCATATAATTTGACTAATAGCATTTAGGTAATTACGAATGTAATGTTGAACATGAGTTCTACTTGAGGACAAGGAGTTTATGATCCCAGAAATGTATAAATTTAAGCCCCAGCAGTTTTTCAATTCTCAGTATTATTATTTTTTTTGCTATTTCAATGGTGAATTCTCATGAAGATTTTTATATGTTTGCAGCTAATTTTCTCTACCAAAATCATGAAAATAAACAGAAATACAATGTAATTCTAAATGCTGTAAGTGTCTTTTCTGAGTTGAGCCACATTTGTCCTCTTTATAAAGCTTAAATCTTGAATTATAAAGTATTCAATTGGGTAACCCATAAATAGCCAAATTTGGCTTCTGCGCAAAGGGGTTAATGCAATAAATACAATTTACGCAAACAGTATTGAATGTTCACCTGTAAAACACTCGAATGATTGACTAACAGTCAGAGACCAGGGTGAATCACACTCACACACACAAACACACAGAGATGTCTTGCATACAAATAAACATTTTGTGACTGAATGTAACACCAAAAGAAAACATTTTACCCCCATAACATAAACTTGTCTCCTACAGATATGTATGTCCCTTTGGAATCTTTTTTAATGGCCCATTCCATTGTAATATTTTAACATGGCAACGGATGGCTTGAGTCAGGTACACTTTCACTACTCTCAGCGCCCTATTTTAACAATCTAAGTGCACTGTCTGAAGAGCTCAGTGCAAATATATTTAGGGCCTGTCCAAATCCATTGCAGCTAGTTTTAGCAGCAGGTTATCTGGGCATAAAGTAAGGCACATGGTTCAAAGGGGTTGAGTTTAACCTCTTATTAATCATAGGCAGTTTTGGGCATAACATGAAATAAATCAGTGAGAGTGTCATCTCCCTACCCTTTGAAAGCCGCATGTAACATCTTGGCGAATTGGTACCACAACAGCGGATTTGGTAATAGGAAAAACACTTCTATGCAAGAAAGTGGTTCTGCTCATGCGAAAAAGTGAAAGCACACAAGCAAAAAACGGCTGAAAGTATGGACAACTGATAACTGCAATCTCAAAAAATATTAATTAGAAATATTATTTCAATTTTTGTTCAATATCAAGGAATCAATCAATAACTTTTATTGCTGGCAAGTCCTACTGAGACCGAGGTCTCTTTTGCAAGGAAGCCCTGATTACAACAAAACAATTAAAACAACATAGGACAGAGAAAAACAATGTGCAAATCCTACCTTAAACTAAAAGCAAGATCATCTGGCCTCAAAAAGCAATATATCCAGCACTAATTTCTTGAAGGACACGAAGGGGATATGATAATCTAGCTTCAAAGTATCCTGGAAATTATTCCACATACAAGGTGCGAATGCACTAAAAGATGTATCGCCCAAATTTATTCCAGTCCTTGGAGCCTCTAACAAAACCCACTCTTGTGATCTGGTATGCTGACTTCTGATTTTGATAAGAGCTTAGTGAGATTTGAGGGACGTTTGCCTAGCAAAGCTTTGTAAATAAATAAAATACAATGTAGCTTCCTTCTAAAATGAAGGGAAAACCACCCTACAGAATTATATAAAGCACAGTGATGGGTTCGGAAACCATCACCTGTGATGAAGCGCAATGAGCTGTGATAAATTGCATCCAAGGATCTTAACGCATTATTAGAGGCATGCCTGTAAAGGACATCTCCGTAGTCAAAAATGGGTAATATTGACGCCTGGACAATCCTCTTCCTATTGTTCAAAGAAAAACAGGACCTGTTTCTGGAAAGAAACCCGATTTTTTTGGAGAGGTTGGACACATGCATCTTAAAAGAGAAGTCATGATCCAACCAGATACCCAGATATTTGTAAGACTGAACCTGCTCAATTTGAGCTCCAGTCACTGAGAAAATGTCACCTAGCATAACTGCATTCTGTGCAGAAAAGATCGTGAACTTTGTTTTGTCAGTGTTTAAAAGCAGTTTAAGATCAGCTTGTACATGCTGTATAACTTTAAAAGCAGACTGTAAATATGTGAGGGCCTGTAAGCATTTTGGAGCAGAGGAATAAAGCACTGTGTCATCTGCATAAAAAATTAACCTTGCAATTAGTTACATTACGAGCAATGTCATTAATATAAATTGTGAATAAACTTGACCCAAGAATGTACCTTGGGGTACTCCTTTCATCACCTTTAAAAACTGAGGCTGCGCGTCCCCAGAAATAATTGGTTGTGTTCCATTTGAGAGGTAGTCCTGGAACCATGAGCACGCTCTGTAACCAAGACCAATGGAGGACAACTTATTTAAAAATGGTTCAAAATTGTTTTAATCATATGACGGTGAAAAAGGTCATCATACACAGTGGATCCTGGGGTTGCATTTGAAAGAGTACATAAAATAAGGAACTAAACTAAAAAAGTTTGAATTCAGGATTGTGGGTTAGAAAAAAAGACCAGGGCAATGACGAGATAAATTAAAATGAGCAAGGAAAAAAAAAAACAGCCAGGGAGAATGAAATGAAAATAATGTCATCTTGATTATGCCACTGTTACCCCTTGAACAATATCCAGCAGGAGTGAAATCAAATGCTTCTGCTTTATAGAAAAAGTGAGGTTGGAAAGGAATGGATCAATCTGGATGACATGAGAAGAAAAATAACTGCTGGTTAACACCGAATTGTTGGTGACCACAATTTCCTCCTTGGATTCAAGTGCCTGTTAAAACTTACACCATTTAAGGTTGCTTTGTCTGTCAACCAAAGTGTAAATGAGAATAAGCACATTTCAAATGAGATGCGTATTTGATAACAGAAGTAAGATGGACAGATCGCTGGTATTGTATTCATGGATCATGTCAGATTCAAATTCTACTTTGCGATAAATGCGGGTAACGGGTCTACCCTTGTCAGACTCTGACCTGACTTATCCAAATGTCTGAAGCAAATATTCTTTCTATACTGAGCAACAAAGAGAAACGCAAGTCAATATAAGCCTGAACAGAAACTAAGAATGAGTTCAATTATTATAAAAATCTTATTTATTATTTGCACATTCACATTTACACTCATTTAATTTAAAACACTACTTCGTTTTGCAGTCACTTCGTCAATGTGACCATGCAAGTACGTTAACAAACTTGTGCACCTGCTTTTCCTTTGTTGCAGAGTATAGTAGAGAACATTTTTTCAACTAAAAGGAAATTCATGCAGTTTTAGGCATGATATGCTGTGTCTTTAATGGTCCCCTATCAGCTACTCAGCCAGGAGAAATCACCTAAAGAAGACTGCAGGAATGACAGGAGTTTGCAAGTATATAAAAGTCATGGTAATATCCTGAATAATCTTGGAATACCTAAATGCGCAATCTTGCACGCTGAATCGCTGATCACTTGGATGTCGATGGACTAGGTTCCCTCAAAATTTAAATACATGACAGCATTAAGTCAAAAAATGTACTAGACAGCACTGCACTGAATAAACTTTATGGCCACGCAAACAATTCAGGTGTAACCCTTCCTCAGAGTGTTTAAGGCACTGTTACATGAAACACGCTGAGGAAGGGTTACATCCGAAACGTTTGTGTGGCAATAAAGTTTATTCAGTGGAGTGCAGTCCTGTACATTTTTTTACTTAATTATTTCTTGAGGATTCAGCTCCCATTCTATGTTTTCTTCATACTTTTTCATACATGAGAGCATACAATGATGTGGCACACAGTTGCACGGGCATGCAATTGATCACACTCGCCATTATGACATCTATTTTTTTTAATATCTTGATTTACACAGCAATAATCTTGAACACTGTAATCTTTTTATTTTTAATTTTTTTGCATTTATGCGTGCTGCTGCTCTTCCCTGTGCGAACAGCAAGTAGAGTGTCCGCTTGTTCTCCACTCGCCTACAGAGGAGCAAAATACTATACGAATGCACCATTAAAACAGTGGTTAAAAACCAACAATTGACTTTCGACCAGGTTTGTCAATCATGCAACCGCTTTCTGCGGTCTCAAGATGGCAACACTCCAACAATTCGCCTGACCACACCGCATTTTAAGACCGCATTTATGGTTGCTTATTTTGGTGCAAATCCACTTGATTTTAATGCAACCTGGATAACAGTAATTGACCTGGTCATAAATTAGCAAAAACACTTGTGTCACGCTTGGCACCGGTCATAAGATAGAGCCCTCCTTGTTAGTGATACACTTCATTTACTGTGATGATCAGTAGCAACTGGTCATTAGGGGCAGGTGGGTGTCACCAGAAAGGACCGCAGGCAAATTACGTTGTTAATTCTCATACATTATCTTATTGTCTGCTAAAATGCATTGTCTATAAATTTTGCATTTTCCTAAATTGCGTAGAATTTGTGTTTGGATTTCTGTTCAGGTTTATTGGTCTCTGTTTTGCTGCTTCAGACCGATCTCCTGATCCATGTCTACATGAATGGGGCTAACCCCCCTTACGCATTGTAATGTTTACGATATGTGTGAAAATATAAGTACGCATGCTCAGAGTATTAGCTGTATTAGCAGAGGTAGCACGAATTTGTTGACATATGGGTCTGAAAGCTCCAAGCCCCACTCAATGAGTGTATATACAAACTGGAGAGGCTGCCATCGCTTCCTTCTACAAGCGCAGTTGAAAATACAAAGATGGCATCAAGTGCACCGCACTTCTCAATTTCCCATAGACTATAATGGAGAAATTCTTGCTATTTTCCGCCGTACTATCGGGTCTTGCGAAAAGATTTCAACATATTTATGATTGAAAATCATATAAGAATAAATATGAATGCGCAATTTTACATGACACTGCGAGACGTTGAAAATATAAAAACATCTTAATATGAAGCACAGCACTAACTTGCCACTTGTCTAGCTGGCGTGTTAAGTAATCGAGTCGCTGTAGACGGCTGTGATGGCAAACTTCATCTGTAAATTAATCTAACTAGATAAACTCAGTTTAGCACAATGAACTCACGTTGCTTACAAAGGGTGATGGCCAGCTAGCTGTCATGCCCATGTAATGTTAGCCAAGTTGCATATCTACATATAGCATTAGCCATAGCGAATGACCTGGCAGAAACGTTTGTGTAATATTAGTGATGTTCACTCCAAATGAATTGTACAAATAAAAGCATCCTTATCAGGCATCTGCCTATCTAGGGACTATTTAGTGAGCAAGCTGTGAGCTTTTTTTTTTTTTTAAACGATAACGCAATCCTAGGTGAGGCAGTCAACCAAACTGGCTAGCTTTCAATGATTGACAACGAAAATAGCGTTGCTGCATATTGCTCGGCTGTCTGTTCCATTCTACATGTCTTGTGGGCTATTCACCAATACTATGCAAGTGAGCAAAGTCAGATGTGAGTCATACTGACCTACCAGTGGATTAAACGTTAAAACAACCTCTTATAACTTCATTCTCGTAAAACTGCATCTCGACTCATTTTTATTATGTAATCCAGTTCTACGCAGGAATGATTTACGATCATATACCTTTTAGATAGCTGGAGTTTTTCCATTATAGTCAATGGCAAATTCAGAAATTCACTTATACAGACCTGAAATACATTCTTGCCCCACCAAGTTTTTACACTTAAAAACGCCACTGGTGATGATTACACTAAGACATGTTTCACAAAACTATAACACTATTTATTTGCCACCATAAAAGCACAATCATATCTGTGGTTTCAAGAGTGTCACATGTTTTGTCAGGTAAAATGAAATGGCATCAGTATACTGATGAACAATCTTACCAGCACTCATGCCAAAACAAAGCAGCATTGCTGAAGAGAGCCCAGCAGTTTACAGCCAGCTTTTAAACCACAAAGCAGCAGAGAGATGGGGCTAAACCTTGCCTCAGCCTTCTGTCTTCATGCTGCTGCATTGAATTTCTGCAAGGATCACAGAGGTTCTTTATTATGAGGTTGTACTGCGTTTGACAGGTCAGAACTCATTAACCGCAGCTAATGCAATGAGTCAATTCCTAAAGAAAAAAAACTGCATAATTTCTCCATCAGCTACAGTGCCCACTTACAGCTTTGCCTTATGTTCATATTCCACAGTCATGAAACTGCTAACACAACATCAGTAATCACATATACACCGAAAACAACACTGCATAGCACAAACAAAAGAAGGTGTAAAAATACAGCTATAAAACAACAATAGAACAAGTGTTTGCCACTAACATGGCAATAACCCCCGCCGCCTCAATTTTATGTGTCCATACGGACGTATAGACGGAAGTACGTACGTACGGACGGACGGACGGACGGAAGGAGCCCAATGCTATATCCCCCGCTTCGCACTAATCGCGCGGGGATAACAACATAGTCGTCAGAAGCTCTGCACCTACACCAGTCAATGAGTAAGCCTTTAACATCCACAGCCAAATTCATTGTCAGCATGTTTTCACAAATAAGCAGAACTGCATATCCACCCATGTCTCTAAAATACATTGCCCGGCAAAAAGTACCTGTCTGGATGTAAATAAGCAAATATCCCATGGTTGTAGAAAAGATGTTAGTGCTTTAAGAGAGGCAAATTTTTGGCTTGCTTCAAGCAAAGAAAACAATTAAATACAGTG
The DNA here is from genome assembly GCA_029721435.1 of Gymnothorax reevesii. Lineage (NCBI taxonomy): Eukaryota > Metazoa > Chordata > Actinopteri > Anguilliformes > Muraenidae > Gymnothorax > Gymnothorax reevesii. The sequence goes on from CM056585.1 coordinate 41,352,017, forward strand.
CTAAAATCACTGCAATTGGGTAAAGAACTTCCAATGTACTATTAAAACCTGAATGGATAGAAGCGAACCAATTTCATGGAGGTTATAGTTTAGAAAAAAAAAAAAAAATCAAGCATGATCGTACTGAACACTAAAATACTCCGTGAGATCTCGTCATAAAAAATTGACTGTGGAACTTATGGCTATGTTTTGCAGCGAGGGACGTACATTTCCACATGCACAATGTGACAAGAATTAGCAAGATTGGGACTTAAGCTGCGTGGCCATGAGAAAGTCACTTGTTAGTGAGCCAAATTGGGTGGGAAAATAATTACTTCAATCTGCTAGGGAGCACAAAGCTTGGAATTCGGAGCAATGGAAAAAGGTCATGTGGTCAGGGTAAGAAAGGAGGCCCATGAAGTGATGCACCCATCATGCGTCATGCCTACCGTACAAGCCTCTGGAGGCAGTGATATGATCCGGAGTTTCTTCAGTTTGTCAGGTCTAGGCTGAGCAATGTTATGCAGCAATAAGATGAAGTCACCAGATTTCCTGAATGCATTCAACTGAATGACCAGGTAATCCCACCAATAGATTTTTTAACACCTGCAGGCACAGGCATATTCCAGTATGACAATGCCATGATTCATCAGGCTAAAATTGTGAAAGAGTGGTTCAGTGAGCTTCGGGAGTCATTTTCACACTTGAAATGGCCACTTAAGAGTACGGACGTTCAACAATTTAAAGACCTCTGGATGTGCTGGATAATGCTTTACATAGTGGTTTTGCTCTCCCATTATCAATAAAAGACTGCCAAAAATTATTGCAACTCTGGTCAGATATAAATTTTGTAGCATTGCGTGAGTTTTTCAAAGCAATGCCAAGACAAGTTTACATCATGACCCAAACTAAAGGCGGTCCAAAACAGTTTGAGACAATTTTTTTTGGCCAGGGAGTGTATTACCGCTACAAGCAATGATCTAATCTCCCATTGTCAGTGTGGGTCTCAGACCAAACCGGATGTTCTGCGAATCATGAGTTTTGCCGACTCTTAATGAATTGGTGCAAAATATATTACAGCAGTCACAAGCTAATCTTAAAGTCACCACAGTGTGGACCTTGAGGCTTTTTGCAGATGTCCTGTTACACATGGGAGTGAGCCGATTGGTGAGCGGTGATGTTAAAGAGGCTGGGGACGGGGCTCCCCCCGGGTCATTTGTTTGGGGTACCACCCAGGCCCACAGAAGCAGCATTATGCAGGAATGAAAATGTTAACAGTGGCGAATAAAATGGGCAAGGTGCCCCCACAAATCAGGGCAGTTTAGGAGCACATTTAATCATCCATGCATTGGGGAGGCGAAGCGATTTATTGTGGCATTTCCAAGAAGTTCAGGACCCCATTTTTCCAGGGGCCTTCCAGAGCCCTATGCACAATATAACCCCACCCCCTCCACCCCACCCCCCGTTTCACAGCATCAGAGCATTAGCGTACACAATGCATTGGAGACCACACAGTCAAATCGCACAATATTTGTACACAAGCTCACTTCTGTAAAAATGAAACACTTGCAGAATAAGTCTTTCTACTAAGTGTATTTCCAATACAATAATGCCCGACATGCCATAACCTGTAAAAGTATCACACTTTTTTTGCTGTGGTTTGCCATCACAGGACTGTCAAAGGCACACATAGTGGAAAGGTTAACCACCATTGATTGATTTCAAAATAATAATAATATAATCACAGGCCCTGTGAGTAAATACTAACCATGGTGGTGTTGGTGTATTATAGAGTTGCAGCTGAATTCTCAAACCAAATTCCTACAAGAAGAGACTCAAGAAATTGCATTATTTGGTGCTGTCAACGAAGTAAATACCTTTCAAACCCATATGAGCAGAGTGCAGTGGCCGGCCAGCAGAGAAATGAGAAGACAATCAGAGCGCGCTCTGTACTTAACCCTGCTAATAACAGCACAGGGTGGTCATCGGGCGAAGAGGCACAAAATCTGATTTTACTGCACTGTAGACAGCTGATTTAACTGTCACTTTACAGAGCAGATCTGCCAGCTGCTAGTGTGAGACAGGGGCTCTGCAGCGGTATGATCTACCTGCCTTTCCATGCTTCCAGGGAGGGGGACGCTTTAATCCAGTGAGCCAGGCCGCAGACCAGCAGCACGTTTCAGGATCTCCCCCACCTCGTCAATCCATCCTATCATGTCATGTCTTAAAATGAGCCGTTTAACTTGGTATCATTAAAAGAAAAAAAGCCAGAATAAAAGAAGAAAATCAGGAAATTCAGCCTCTCAGTGAGAGTAAGGGGTCCTTATGACACTAAGGCTGCTGACTAACATGTTGCATTTCGTCTAATTTTTTTCCTCTCCCCTTCTTTCCCAAGTCATAGGCTCCAGCAACTGTGGCATAAAGCTCAAACCACAGTCCTTTTAATGTTATTGTCCCATCCTTTTAACTATTTTTAGAAGCGGAATATGGTTTTTTTAAATAAAATAATTTCTGTAATAAAATAAATTACAAACTGCTCTCATGTGATCATCAAATAAACTGAACTGGCCAGGACTACTGAAGGGGCCGTTGGCGAACATGTGGCTGAAGCAGCTGACGGCAGGCTGACTGCGCTGCTGTTTAACACCTGTCCCATCAAACAGCAAAACCACACAAGACACAGGCCAATCAGCCCCCACCATCACACAGGACACGGGCCAATTAGCCCCCACCATCAAACCCGGCTGGCACAGACATGAGACGCGCGAACGTAACATGAGACTCAACAATCAGGCATTCCAGAGAAATGTTGTGATTTTTACTGCAATTCAAATTCATTCATCATCATCAAGTTGTGCAAATATGGTTCACTATGCAACCATTTTAGCCTATTTTATGATAAAATACTAGCACAGTGTGGCAAGACATACGTTTATACACATCCATCTTTTAACTAACCTTATGATTGAAACAGACGAAGAATAATTTATGTAGGTTGCCCCAATGTTTATGCTTATTTGCAACTTCTGTAGAAAGTGAGTTATTTTCTGCAAAGTATTCAGCAGATTTGTTTTGAAGGAGTGCCAGATAAGTCCTGGCTCCACTCAGAAAATGGTGGCTCGACTGTGAACTGATTGACAAGCACTCAGTTGAAGTGTTTGTCTCTGTTTCTGATCGCAAACACTGAAAAATCCACTCAAATAGGCTTTCAGCATAAAGATTACAGACATTTTGCCTTTATTGAGATGATTTATTTAACACATATTGTTATTCATTTCATCAATATATTTTTGGGGGAGAGACAGAGCTGATGATAATGCACTGCCCTGTCATGGTTACAGCCCAAGCTGTCATTAGAACAAAATTAAGCATCTGATTCCAGGAAAACAGTGTTCCACGACCTGTAAAACTACGGGGCTACACCTGTGACTGTCCACCTGGTAACACCTAACTCTGTCCATTGTATTATGCCCAACACTGTCCACCCGTTTAAACTGAACATTGGTCACCGTGTTGCACCCAACACTGTCCAACAGGTAACACCAAGCAGTGTCTATCAGGTAAAGACAACACTTTCCACTGAATTACATCCATTACTGTCCACAGCGTATCACTCGACACTGTCCACCAGGTCACACCAAACAACATCCATCGAATTGACAAAACAATTTCAACGAGGTTACACTAACACTGTCCACTGCGTTATACTCAACACTGTCCAGCGGGGTTAAACACAATATTAAGCACCGGTTTATACACAACACTGTGCACTGGCTCAGACACGGTCCACCAAGTAACACCCAACATTATTTACTGGTTTAGACAGAAAACTGACCACTTGCTCAAACACAACAATGTTCACATAGTTGCAAGTAGCATAGTCCACTGGTTTGAAAACAACTCTGTCCACCAGTTTAAGGTAGAATACTGCTATTAAGCATGAAGATCTTTATTTCATCACTTACATCAATTGCTTTATTGATATGGGAAGCAAACATTCAAATTAGCAGGGATGGAAGTGATTTGCATAAATTATGCAAATTAGGTGTCCAAGATGGCTGCCCCAAGGGGCATATCAGGACCTCGGTAACTTATAGACATATCAACTTCTTATTTTGCACACAGGTTGCCTGATCCAGCATATATGGGCTAAACCTCTTAAAGTTGGATACTTTAACAAAATCCAAATGTTTTTTGAAATTTTGCTCTTGACTTGAAAATTCTCTACCTTATTATATATTCAGCCCCCCCTTAAATTAACAGTACCAAAAGGGCCATATTTTTTAGGTTCAGGACAACTATCATGCTGTAAACTATTTATGTTCCAAACTTCACTAAAATCGGACTAGAGGTTTTTGAGAAATGGCGCATGAAAAATGTGGAAATGGTAATGGTATTTTTATAGCAGTAATCCACCTTAAACAAACATTTCCCACTGGATTAAACACCACAATGTCTACCCAGTTACATCCAACTTTGTCAACTCAGTCAGACCTAACACTGTCCATTGGGTTAAACACAACTCTGTCCATTGAGTTAAACGCAACACTGGGAATTGAGTAAAACCCAATACTGTCTATTGGGATAAATACAACAGCATCCACCTTAATTTCCTGAGTAGACACAGGGGAGGTAAATGGAATCAGAAAAAAAAAAAAATAATAAAAAGGTGCCCCAAGTTGTTGTACGTCCATGATAAATCACAGCTATTTTATTACCTCTAATAAGTTGATGCAAGGCCATTTTTCATCCGCCTATCGTTCAAACATTTAAGGCATATTTACAAGGAACTTGTTAAAATATTTAATAATATTTAGTGGCAATTTCAACGCAGCCTGTCACCGATGAATTTACAACCTTTAAGTGTTTAAAAAGGCGATGACATGAATAACAAACTGTCAAAATTGCCTCATTTGCATAGGCAGGCCATAACTCTGCTACCTTGCATTAAAAAAAGAGGTTTTTAACAAAACGGGTCATAAAGGGATCGTTGAGCGATCAGAGTGAGTGATGGCGGAAAACCCTCCACAAAGTAGCCACACAAACAGCATCCCCACTGCAGATGCTGTGGAGACTGCCACTGCCACTGCCAATACAGGGACATATATCCTCATCTCTGATTTATTTATCCCAAGCGGATGAACGCAAGATGGAATATCTCATATGGGGTATTCTAATTAATTGTGATAGAACGCTAATTCTGAAGGCTCTGCTAAAAACAGTGGCCAACTGGACAGTGTTCCCTCGCAATTCATCCCGCTGTCAAATATCTTTCTCATTCAAATTGTGTTGAAGGCAAGTAAAATTTAACAAACAGTGCTCTTTTAGCAAAATAAAAATACCTCCAGCCTTTTGTCCAAAGGCTGTGGACACAATTATTTAATGACAGTTAAGATTAGCTACTCATGTTGCCATTCATCGGAATCTTTTATCACCTGTGCTGACTCGCTCATCGGCGTCTGTTCAAGGTTCTAGGGTTTAATGCTAAGCCTTTGACCTCCAGCAGGCTGCGGTCTCCACACCAGAAGAAGACCTCGCTGACGCTGATTGTGAGGCCATGAGTGAGTGGTCTGTCCCCAGCACCCTCTTGGTGCGACACTAATTAATAGCCAATTCATCTTGCCCGATCGGAGCCCGCACATGCAGTAATATATGGTTAGTTTGGCAAGCAAGCAATTAAGGTGTAATAACCAAGTACAGGCTCTCTATTGGAAAAAGACAGCCTCCTTAGCCCACTGAGAGGAAACCTTTCATTTACAGGAGGATTGCGTTGTGAAAGAGTCCCTGTGCCGGCCGTCCCTGCACACCTTCCTACATGTTTTCTCAATTTTGAAAAGAGCAGCAAACAAAGACACTGCCACATAAGTCTATATCTAACCTGGCCCCTCCCCAGTAAGACAAATACAAGCCTAAAGGACCATCTCCAAGGTAAAGGGTTTATTATATAGGAACCAAGCCCATCTACAGTCAGCAGACAGCTGAATGATATTCCCACCTGAAGGTTGCACATATTTTATCTGAAATGAATGGCAGTGATCTGCAGAAGACAGTTTTCCAGAGAATGGCAGAATGCAAAAGCGTCCAAAAAGATGCATTACTATGAACATGGCACAGTATATTGCACCTCAACAATGTCAAACTGATGGCAATAAAACTTGAGACATGAATTGCTCCTCCCTCACTGGCCTCCTGTAACAGGATTGGACCGGGCAGATGAGAGGCTGATCGACTCATATGGTTCCAGGGTGTCAAATGCATATAAAATTCAAATTCAATTCATTGAGCTTTATTGGCATGACATACGCATGGCACATATTGCCAAAGAAAACAAAAAAAATATAACAAGTTTTACATCACATTTGATTATTAAAACTTAGAAAACAAGATTTTACATTTTTAAAGTCTCAGGAATAATAATATGCAAGTGACGTAAAATATTGTGTACCCAGTACCCACAGCAGAGTAGCAAAAGTGTTTGTTATTTAGTCCTTGGAAAATTCATAGTTTTATAACTTCACAATTTACATCACCAGAGGTGATTAAATCATTTAATTTAGTAAATTTCAATAAAATATATGTGATGAGAGGGTTAATGGTCCTCCAACGTGTACATTATAGGGGGAAACACAATTCTAGCAACACAATGCATATTCTCCCACCTCTAGATCTTTTAAATCACACAAAGGCAATTGACATCATGAAGACCTCATACAGACAAGGAAGAAAGGAGGTTACTCCAGAGAACCTTGGTAGATACTTCAATCATACAGACAAGCTGTCTGAACTGATGAGCTGCGTTACTTCACACAGTGTGTTGTTTGAAATGAATTATGAGTGCACTAAAAGTGGACAACATCGATGCCCCTTTTATTCTTGATTTATCTATTCGCTGCACATCCACCTAAGCATCTTCTCAGGGTTTTCCTCTTTTACACAAGACAAAAGTCGTATAATTGATTTAAGCTCATAAACATTTTGAGCTGAATGTTATTAGATGAGCGTTGTGAGGTGAACGTCCGCAGGTGAGCATTTTGGGGTTATATTAAGTGAGTGAGTGTTGTGCAGTGAATATTAGTGGATGAGCATTGAGGGGTGAATGTTAGTGGGTGACTGTGGAAGGGTGAACGTTAGTGAGTGAGCGTTGTGGGGTGAATGTAACCAGATGAATGCTGCGGGGTGAATGATTGCGGGTAAGTGTTGAGGGCTGAATGTTTGCGGATGAGCATTGTGAGGTGAATGTTAGCAAACAAGCATTTTGGGGTGAATGTTATTAGATGACTTGTGTGGTGAATGTTATCAGATGAGCATCATGGGCAAAGGTTAGCAAATGAGCATTGTGAGGAAAATGTTTGTGAATGAGTGGTGCAGGGTGAACTTTAGCAGATGAGAGTTGTGTGGTAAATGCTAGCAGATGAGCATTGTGGGATGAACGTTAACAGATAAGCGTTGTGGGGTGAGTGTTAGCAGATGACCATCGTGGGACAAATATTACTGGGTTAACTTTGTGTGGTAAATGTTAGTGGCTAAGCGTTGTGGGAAGACCGGTATCTGATGATGTTGTGGCCTGAGTGTTAGCAAGTAAGCATTGTGGGGTAAATATTGGCAAATGGTAGTTTTGCTGTGAAGGTCAGCAGATGAGTGGTGCTAGGCAAATTTTCGCTGGTGAACATTCATGGGTAAATGTAAGCTTAGGTGTAAGCATTTGGGAGGGAATGTTATTAAATGAGCATTAGCCAATCTAACTCCAGAGTAGGACGAAGACCAAAGGATCAAAACTTTGATCTCTGTGAGCATCTGATGGACTAAATTACAAAAGTGTGAAAACTGCTTGCTTCAAAACTCCTTCATTCCAGTCTATTCATCCATCACCAGGAGTTCAGGGAAGGGACATAAACATTCTCAAAGTTATTATTTAGTACCAACCAGTTTGATAAATCAGAAACATATTTCAGGAATATCCTACTCTCTTTCTCCCCACCCAAGAATTAAATAACCAACCAAAAGCAAAACAGTAATTATCGTGTTTGGGTCTAAGTAAAGAGGGCAATCAGATAATCCCACCCATCACGTCAACTTCTAGATTTAATGGCCACAAAGGATAACTATTACAATATTAATAATAGTCAGCAAAACAAAAAAACATACATTAAAAAAATCTCCTGCATGAAAAATAACCTGCCTGGCATTTCATGCTCACGTAAAAATGAAATATTCAGAAGACCTGGGCTTCATCTGGGACATAATCCTACCTCTCAAGCTCACCCTTTTTAAGCCCATTATTCTCTCTGTAGGACTAATAACGTTTTTGTCTCTGCAGCTTAAGACACTAATTGACTACTTTTTTTGGAGGATAGCCCAGATGGAAAAATAAGTACCCCCTTACAGACCATACTGCCTCCTCTTCCCCAAGCTTTAAGTCCCTTATTAATTAAACTTCCTCCAAGTCAGTTTTTATGCTAAAAGATAAAGTCTGCTGCCCAGAAAACTGGTTCTAGACTATTGTTTCAGGAGCTAAATTTATTTCCATATAAAATAGAGACTTTTTGGAAAAAGGGCCCTTTAATACCAATAGCCGCTGCAGTGGGACTCTGAGACTCTGTTAGGTCTGCTCATTAATTACAGTGGCTTTATTTAATTTAGTCCTTTACATTTGCTCATCCTAAATTGCTTCTTTTTGGGTACACAAGCATATGTGCCCGCTGTCTTTCAATACAGATTTAGTGCATTTTTATCCCCCGCCGCGCGATTAGCACGAAGCGGGGGATATAGTATTGGGCTACGTCCGTCCATCTGTACTGACACATAAAATAAAGGCGGCGGGGGATATAGCCATGTTAATGGCAGACACTTGTATTTTTGAGTGAACCTGGATGAACATGAATTATGTTTTGGCAACTGATAATCAAATGGGCCAAGAGATTTGGAAAGACAAAATCTTACATTTTAAAACATGAGAATTGTGCACTTGCATTACTTGCCATCGGTACTGAAACATAAGCTAAGCCAGAGCCGAACTTAAAAATACCTTATTAAAAAAGTACGGCAACCTGAGAGCTTTTATCTTCAAAAAAAAAAGTTTCACTTTTGCTCTAAATTCAAAGTGGAAGGTCTTTTTATAAACAGAATAGGGCACATATTTAATTGTTCGTTCACCTGATTATCCATTCATTTGCACTGCAACATTCGCCAAAGAACAATATTTGCTAATCAATGCCACAAGATAAACTGCAGTGCTCGTTCACGACATAAAATAATGTTTCTCCAGAACAGTGTGCACTGGATATATAGACATGTGATCAAGGGTGATCGGTCCTCCACTGAGGAACTGCGAGAAAATTAACAGCAAGGAACCAAAGATTTTCTCTAAAGCTAGACACATATTTCCCATTAGTCTTCATTCATTCAGCAAGTGCTACAGAATCATGCAGCTAGACAAAGACCAGGAAAATTTCAGGCCTATCCATGGACAGGGAAGACTGCTCCTCCACATCCAAACTCCCAACAAAACCCAAAGATAATTTCACAATTAAAACTATGATACATTCTTCAATGAAATCAACCACAAATGGGAAATATCTTTGACAGGAAATTCAAGGGCTTCGCTCCTTCGTTAAAGTCAAAAGTGGGGAGGTCTCAGTTCAACGCCTCATCATCTGCTTACGGATTTATCCAACTACCTTTTTTCATGTTTAATTCTCATTTTAACTATACAAATGATTGTGTTGACAGAGAACTTGGCACCCCACCAAGGTGCACACCCATTATATCCTCCGCCCTAGTTAAATAAGATGCATTATCACCGCACGGCAATAAAACTCAAGCATGTGCTTTTTCTATTATTATTTTTTGTTTCACCATTTTTCAATGGTGACAATAAACAGTAGAAAAGTGTAAAGACACTTATGCTGATAATGTGTTTTATTTGCAGCCATGTTTTTCACCAGGACTGGCAGCCTCCAGAAGGCTCTGGGTTAATTTTGTGAAAAACAATATGCAGCTAATTTCACTCTCAGATGACAAATATATGCGAAAATTCCTTTCAGTGAATCATTTCAGCTGCCAGTGCACAAATAGATTAGAGTCCACTTCAGGCAATCTCAAACCTGCCTTTCTTTATTGGTTGTGGTGTTAGTTTTGTGTAGTTCGTGCAGAGAGAGGAGCTAATGAATGGCATGTTGCTATCTGACCACTATAATGTTCAAGGGTCTTTGTGTCTTTATATATGCAATCAGCGGTCCATGGCTGTACTAATAAAATCTGGAGTGTTATCTCGTAGTAGGGTTGTATATGATTCTCTCCAATGCTCAATATTTTGTGCTATTATGATTCAGAACGTTTTTTTTTTAATCATTGTTGTTGTTTTCTTTTTAAGAAAAGCATATTATCATTGTTTCGCTGACTGTCCGCAAATTGAAAGTTTTTTTCACACAATTCATTAGTATTATGCCCCACTTCAGAGCATCATATTAAGATGAATTACAGGTGTAATGGATTAAGCAGTGATGTGATGCTCTCGGTTCTCAAGCCAACACAGCCTCATTCCTCACTATATGTGCATACAGCGCTGAGCACAGCATGAGTGGCCATGCAGTGCAGTCACCATTCTTCACATGGTAGCACAGTGTATTGGAGTCCACAGTACATTGCCCTGCATTACTGCTCTTACAGGCTGCACTCCCTACAAGCAAACAAGAATCCAAGATTCAATTCTCATTCCATATTTGGTGTCAACCAATGAGAAGAGGAAACTGCATTTCCATTATTTTAAATGAACACTGGCGAATATGTTTTAGTGAAAAGATTGGACTTAATTGAATTTCACAAGAATGGACAGTAAGATGCTAAACAGAAGCTATACTTTTCACAAAAATGTTGCACTTCTTATGACAGCTCTAAGCATATTATGTAATGTATTTTAATTTACACTGATAGGACAGATCTGTTCTAATGGCACTAACCAAGCTGATCCATGGTTAGAAAGACTCAGCATTAAGAGCATCATTCTGCCCCCAGTGAGGAGTCGGTCTGTATGACATGGGAGCTGCTCACATCCGCTCATTAATTACACTTTAGACTGTTCACCAGCCTTCTGAGAGACACATCTGCCGGGGTCGCTAATCACCCACTACTGTCACTTCCTTCCTAAAACAGCCACAGCCATCCTAGAATGCCACACCAGCCCACCTGGACAGTATTAATCCCCAGCTGTACCCCTGAGCTGTACCCAAAATCTGTAAAGAGCAAGAAACCTTCCTCGCAAAGAATATGAACCGGAAATAGTCCAGCTGGTAGCCGAGACAAGGAGCGTTAAATTGTTTATTTGATGAAGGAGGCAGTTAGCCCCTGAGTCGCTTCCTTTCAACAAGGAAACTCGGAACTCATCTTGGAAGAAAGGAAAGACTGCACGTGGACCACAATCCTTTGCAGCTGTAGCGATCTGAAATTTCAATACCAAAGTTTCCCCATAAACTGTGAAGGCTATCTTTGCTGTTGAGCGCATGACATGTTGAAGGAAAGAACATTGAAATTCTCTCAAAGGTGCACAAAGAAACTTTAAAATTTCCCTACAACTTTACCTTCACCTAGTGATCTTTTCTCGCCAGGTCAAGGAAAAGTGGAGAGGAAAGAAGAAAACAGCATATTTAAGAGAATTCGGATGCAAAACTGGCGTAGGACAATATTAAACCCCATCTGCAGCTGTGGTGTAAGGACAGTACTGAACACCATCTCCAGCCCAAGTATAAGGATTAGTATTAATCTATATGAAATCTGCAGCCCTGGAGTAATGAAATTATGAAACCCCATCTTGCAGCCCTGGTATAAGGATAGTATTAATCCCCATTTACAGTCCTGGTATAAACACACTATTAAACCCCATCTGTGGCCCTAAAGTAGAGACAGTATTAAGCCTCATCTACAGCCCTGGTATAAGGACAGTATTAAACCCCATCTCGCACTATAGCAGGGTCTCCGTGGGCAGGTGTGGCACTAACACAGTGACATAACGTAGAGCACAGGACAATCTGAGCCCATCTTACCGTGGGTATATAATCTACAATGTAAATTACGCATCTGGGAGTTACACCAGCCCTGATGAAGGCTGCAGACCGTACCGTGACCTTGACATAAACTATATACGTCACTGACAGTGCATAAGCTTCTTCATCCAGTGAGCCCATTTAAAATAGACAAATAACCAATTCAATATTTAATTTTAATCATTTCAACATTATTATATGCCCAGCTTCACCATTGAAGAGTACATATGATGAAAAAAAGTACTCCCTCAGTTCTTATGCACATACATCTCAGTATATGGAGTGCTCACCAACTCACTGACTGTAAAGCAAAATAACACAGTCATTATTTTGTGAGCTGCATTTTTCATAAACCCTAGCCTTTGACATGGCATTCAGATTTGGCTCCCCTTATCCTACATCACATACAGGCTCCTGAAAATTGTTCCACCCCTCACCAGAATATATCTACCCACGGCATATTTTTATGGCAACATCCCATCCGGCAAAAGCCCATTACTTGTGATATGTGTGCTATCCACTTATTCAGTGTTCCCAATGTAAGTAAAACTATTTGTTTCAACATATGAAAATGCCAAAATCTCGCACAAAATTTTGAATATGTACATACCAATCACGTACGTTTTTTCCCCCCACTGGATTCATAACTAATGACCGCTTGTCTCAGATAGGCGCCTAGCAGACGATGTGTCTTTACAAGAAGCAGAGTTGCTTCACCTGGTTCGGTTCAACGTGCGCTCAATACTGTAACAATACCAGATTCGTCAGCTTGATGTGCCTTTATGGAAAGCAATCGGAATTACCTTGCCTCGTGCACGATGCACAAGCAGCATTGTTGGCATCAGCCGAAATCCCGTGGGGGAAAGGGGTTCGGGAACCTGCAGACTGTCTGTCCCCACCCCCAAATATAGCTTTGTAAACCTAATAATGTAACTATATCCCCGAAGGCCAAATAGCGTTCCGGGGATATTATGTTTTTGGTCCGACCGCCGCCGCCGCCGCACTACGTCCTAACGCGTTAACAGTAATATTTCAGTAATATTTCAATTAGAAATTTCAAGTTTTGTATATAAGTAAGTATCATAAAGAGGAAGAACTGATTTGATTTCGGACAATTTACGATTTCTAGATTGGTCACCACGGGCCAAAAACTGATTTACATGTTAACGCGATAACTTCAGTAATATTTCAATTACAAATTCCAAGTTTTGCATATAAGTTAGTATCATAAAGAGGAAGAACTGATTCGATTTTGGACAATTTACAATTTCCAGATTGGCCACCAAGGGCCCAAAACTGAAAAAAAATCACAGTTTTTATTATATCTCTGAAAATATTTGTCCGATTCACCTCAAATCAAGTGCAAATGAAACGTTGTGACCCAAAGATGTGTCTTACGATGACATTATACCTGTTTGGTTCAAAATTTTGACACAAGGTAGAGCTTAGTCACATAAAATTCACCATTTTTGCCATATCTTTGGAACTATTTGTCCAATTGACATGAAACTATGTGCAACTGCAAGGTCATGACCTCACAACGTGTCACGTGATGACATCATACCTGTATGGTTCAATATTTTGCCACCAGGTCGCGCTTTGCGATGGAAAAATTACCATTTTGGCCATATCTTCAGAACCATTTGTCCGACTGACCTGAAATTTAGTTCAAATGAAAGTCTATTCAAGGATTGGGGAATTAGAGGATTGGGGGCGTTCGGGGATATACGACCAGCCGTCGCCTCCGACGGCATAAGCCTAGTTCAAAATTTAAAAATAATACATCTTGAATGCACTTATGCAAATTATAAATACAGAACAATGCATTTTTAAGTTTCAAAAGTTATCAACTCCCCTCTGCCTCACAGTGGTTTAGTCCATTGCCGGGCTATTTTTAATGTGATTCTACAGGCTAGCGAAGAGCACAGAGTGCTTCATTAGTGATTGCCCAGATGTAGAGGTGGACCTGCCATAAGTAGCAATAGCTACCTTGCAAACGTCCTCTGAAAACAATGGCTTTGTCAGCGTTTCCCCTCTTCCATCACTTACTAGTAATAAAATAACACACATTAACTTCTTTATCCAGCAGGATTGGTTCTATTGCCCACCCAAATTGTAGCTTGACCGCCCCAATCGGGGAGTTGCGTTCTGGCACTTTGAATCCGGAAATCACATTTATATAGTTTGTCCATCTACTGCGTTCTGCCTGTGCCTCAAAAAGGAGTCTACAATTCAAATTTGTTGGTTGGACAGTATTAAAATCAGACATAACGCAAATATCCATTCAGAGTTTTACTGGGCCAGTCATCACGGCTTCTAGCAGCTGGTCAGATATTAGCTCGCGGAGAAAATCTTGGGTAGTATATAAAATTTCATTTGAAATTGTTAGATAATTAACTCATTATATCTATATGACTTGGTGATCATGATTTTCTTGTTATTCTTTGTTTGAATACAGTACTGAATTACAAGCTCTGCTGATGGTGAATTGAAAGCTACCTAGCTTACATCAGCTAATATAAGCTTGCAAGCGGGGCGGGCCACGAGTAGCCGTTAGTTGATTCATTTAATTTTTTCATAAGACAGTTGGCCAGCTAATTAACTTTGCCCAGATAAAGTCATACTTAAGTCAACTCTATGATCATGATGTGCCAATGTAGGGTTACCTAACAAAGCTCAGCATAGTATAGTATTAAAATAAAAGTAAGAATTAACAGTGTTAATTTAAATATTGTATTTCTCAGTCACAGTGGCGCAAAGTTTTGACATTTTATGAGGGTGAGATTTTAGTTTTAGTAATTTAACCCTACAATGCCCCCTGTATCATATATGATACGCCAAATTTGAAGGACTATGTCCACCTGATAGGATGCAACCTAACCACGACTGCTCATTGTATCATATCTGATACACAGTGCTGCCACCTGGAAGGAAGAAGTGAGATTACAGGAGTCTCTCCCCTAGTCACTCACTTCAAGGTAGTAGCTCCCATGTGAATGGGAATTCATGAATTTCCTTGGAATTTGGCAGTGAAGTTCGACATTCCAAGGTAAATATTACACAAAAACTTATTCTTATACATGTTAAGGGAAAGCTATAGATAGTAGAGAGCATATAAATAATTTGAAATTTCGAGTGTTGGGTTCTGGAGGGGTGCTGATTTTTGGCTGTATCAGACATGATACTCCTGGAATTAGAAGAAGTTCTGCTCAGAAATGTATATTTTGCTGTCAAAAGAACCAAATGATGAACAGTGGATCTGAATACTACCCTTCAATACTTCAAAAATATTGCTGGATCATATTTTTCCAATAATGATGTCTGTACCTGGGCATTATAAGGTTAATTTAGTCATTTAGTTTACTTTTTGTTTTTCCTGTCATGCTTTAGGAGACTTCTTTTTTCCTCCCTCATGTTTGTGTTTTCATTGATATTGATGATATCCGTTTCTGTACATTATTTATATTAACATGACCAAATAAATGAAATGAGATTATTTCTCTTCTTTTATTTGGATTTGTATGTTTGAGAAGCAAACTTGAAAAAATTGCCAACTGCAAAATAGAGTAAAGAGCTAGCAAACATTAAAATAGTGTTGCTAATTCAATGTTCTCAAGTGTATTATTGTAAAGGCTGGAGGCTAATAGCCTAAATTCTGTTTTTTGGAACATAAAGTGTTGCAACATGATACACACATGGTATATATTTTTTAAAAGCATATAAAATTCAAAATTTTGAGAATCACCCCCAAAAATTTGTACCTGGGGGTTTTGATCACCGTCAGATTCTGAAGACATGGGAAACACAGCTTTTTGTCTGAGTGCTTTATACAACATTCCTGGATCAGTACAAAGTGGGACAGGCTAAAAAAAATTTAGGGGACCTATTATGCTTTTGGGAAGATGCAAATAAGCTGCGATTTTGATTTATTTTCCTGGAAAATCGGCAGTTGGCGAGCTAGGGAAAATCTGTAGCAGGCTAGCTCCAATTTCTGTTAATATTCAAACTGTACTCCAAGTGTAACCTTATTTAACTTATTGGCTTGGTTACTGATGTAACTAGCTAACTTGCTAGTGTTATGGCCCCAATTTGTTATTACATTACAACACAACAGCAACAGCAACAGCAAGGGATGACAGACAGTTTTAAAAACTCAGACACATTCAATGAACAAAGACAATAACTAACAACCTAAAGACCAAGATTGAATTATGTACAAAACATAAATATTTACAATCCCTTTTTGTGGGGTGGCTTGGTGATGTCCTGGATGATGAAAATGCTCAAACACAGGCAAAGAAATCCACAAAAGAAACGTCACAGGTCTTGAACAGAATGGCAGGTCTGGTCACATGTATCCTTCTTCTTGCAATTTCTCCTCCTACTTTACTGTCTCAATTCTTTTCTTTATATACTCTTATGCAGACCCCACCCACATTTAGACCTCTTTTTTTTAATATTCTGAGACTTGCCCCAGACATGTCCAGGACATGTCTAAACATGACTCCAGTCTGAGCTTAACAAAAAAAAAGGTAAATACTGCCATCTAGTGGCCTATATTCACATTACACTAGGTAAGTGCTTCTTTAAAAACAAACTAACTTATCTAGCATACACACATTACCTTTCTTCAAACATTGTGTGGTTTATTTGCTAGCTAACTACAAAATTGTCTGTGAATTTAAAGACCATAACTAGTTCAGCCAGAAGCAATATAAGAGACATGTTGATGGGAATATATAGAATGGATGACCATTTTTAATCAAATTCAGTCTGTTTTAATGGATTAGGTAGAGCAGCAAATGTAACCTTAGCATCTGTATAGTTGCAACTGTTTGATAACTATGGATCATTCTTAACGTTAAAGACTGAATTAAAAGTGTAATAAAACCATTACGATGACTGCACATCGCACTTCTATGAATGTAACGTCCATGCTGGCTCAGCCTGCAGAATTTTACTTTTCCATGCATTGTGCTGTTTATTAGCTCGCTGGATAACTTATTGTGTCATCTGTATTTAGAGACTTGCCTGTGGGGGGGGGGTTATAACATTACCACTCTCCGTTGACAAGGGACTCTGTTTGCGGGCCAATTACAACAAAGTGAGCTTTGTTGTGAGGGTTTCTCAAACTCAGTCCTGGGGACCCACTAAGTATGCTGGTTTTTGTTCCAACCACTCTTACAATCCCAGAATTATCAAGATGTCATTCTTTGTAATTAACTGTTAGGCCAAAGACATGA
This sequence comes from Gymnothorax reevesii, assembly GCA_029721435.1. Taxonomy (NCBI): domain Eukaryota; kingdom Metazoa; phylum Chordata; class Actinopteri; order Anguilliformes; family Muraenidae; genus Gymnothorax; species Gymnothorax reevesii. Next base: position 41,369,277 of record CM056585.1, read on the forward strand.
GAAATGTTTCACCCTTGTAATTTGAATAGGAGCCACTAGATGGCAGTATTGACCTTTTCTTTTGTTACGCCCAGAATGGAGCTAGGTTTGGACATGTCCTGGGCATGTATGAGATGGAAAGTCCCAGAGAATTAAAAAAAAATGTCTAAAAGGTAGGAGGGGTCTGCAAAAGAGTTTATAAGGAGGAAAATTGAGAGAGTAAAGTAGTAGGAGAAATTGCAAGGAGAAGGATACATTTGACCAGACCTGTCATTTTTTTCCCCATGACCGGTGAAGCTTTTTGTGGATTTTTGCCTGTGTTGGAGTATTTTCCTCACCCAGGACATCACCAAGCAACCCTATGGAGTTAAATTACTGCCAAAACCTAGTATACAAACCGAACATGTTTTACAAATGCACAACGATTCACAAACAAATACAATGTGATTTGCAAATATAAAAATGATTCACGTGCAAACAAAGTCTGGTTTGCAAATATAAAAACGATTTGCAAACAAATACAGTGTGGTTTGCAAATATAAAAACGATTCACGTACAAACAAGGTGTGATTTGCAAATATAAAAAACGATTTGCAAACAAATACAGTGTGGTTTGCAAATACAAAACACAATTAACAGACGAATGTATTCAGTTTTACAAACACAAAACGTACCGATTACAAGTATACGACGAGAACCATTTCCTACACGTACAAATCACTTTTGGCAGTTTTCTACCGCTGACATGGCGAAAAGGATTTTCTCACAAATGTCCTCACTGTTATTGTCCCTGTTTAACAGCAGGTGGGGCTATGACTCAATATCCTAGATCTCTACACCGTGAAGTTGAACAGAATAGAGAACGGCCGCCAGCGACAACCGTGGACATGAGGATGATGGCTGAGGTTTAAAAAAAACGCAGTATCTACGTGTTTGAAATAACTCCGTGTCCGACAGTGGGATGGTGTCAATATAACTCCGTGTCCGGCAGTTGATTATTGTTTTTAATCTCTTGAAGTCTACTGAATCTTTTAGATAGCCTATTAAACGTGAATGTTTGATCAGATGGCTCAGTTCTTCAAGATGAGTACCGAGAATTTCAATCAATGTTTCTGTTTAAGCTCTGCTCAATAAAGTGTTCTGATTGTTAGTGATATATTTTTATTTTTATTTTCCATTTCGTTATAAATATGGGCCCGTATTCACATAGACTCTTATCTTAGCGCTAGGAGTACTACTCCTAAGACGCGATAAAACATTTTATGTAGGAGTAAAATCTTAAAATTCACAAAACCGCAGAGAGCAACTTTTAGTGAAGAAAACTGGTAACTCCTAGAATAGGGGTAGCTCTGAGATAGGCGGGAGTAATCTCCGTTGCTATGGCTGATTAATTATCATGCACGAGTCTTGGGACAATGAGCACGGTGATTGGTTGTTTGGTGGCAGGGCAGCCCATTGAAAAAAATATCCCACATACAACCCATGGAGGAAAAAATGAGAAAATAGTCCAAGGGTCTAGTTTGTCCCATAAAATAATGGCAGTTGTTTCGGGTACGGCAGTTTTCCAATGCATTTCAAAGTAGAGAGGTACGAAGATCCCCAATTTAAACACTGCTCTAACCCTAAGCCTAACCTTAGCCTTAACAGTGACATTTGAATAAACCTCTCCCCTCCTTCCGACCTAATTCAAAACCCAGATACATTTCAGCAAGTTATTGTTATATTACAATGTGTCGGCTTTTATAGATTCGGCTTAAGATAATAACATGTTGAGCACTTTTGAAAATTGCAATGCACGGTCCCCGCATATCACGCTCCAGGCAAATAAACGTACATAGGAAAGAGATCATTGTAAAAGCATTAATAGCATTAAACGAGTTATTAATGAAACTCGTCACTTGCCCCAATAGCTACTTGTTACCCGATGAGAATGAGAATTTGTTGCGATCATTTAAATGTCGAGCCGTTCAAGTTTGTTTGCCCTAAACTGTCATGGATGTAAGTTCAAAAATGACGCGAAAGCCAAGCTGGAGCCAAGACCAGTTACTGCTGCTGGGCCAGTGGGTGCTGGAGCGAAAGCATGTAGCCTAATCAGAGGGAAAATTGGCTCGGGGGTGAACAGCAAATCCAAGCAGTATGCGTGGGATAATATCAGCCTACAGATCGTTGCAGCTTTACCCTCGGTGTCTCGGATGGCTAAAAGTTGCTCTCAGCGGTTATGTGAATTACTTTTAAGATTTTACTCTTATATAAAATGTTTTAGCGCGTCTTAGGAGTAGTACTCCAAACGCTAAGATATGATGCTATGTGAATACGGGCCCAGATTTATTACGAAATGGAAAATAAAAATATATCACTAACAATCAGAACACTTCATTGAGCAGAGCTTAACAGAAACATTGATTGAAATTCTCGGTACCCATCTTGAAGAACTGAGCCCTCTTATCAAAACATTCACGTTTAATAGGCTATCTAATAGATTCAGTAGACTTCAAGAGATTAAAAACAATAATCGACTGTCGGACACGGAGTTATATTGACACCATCCCACTGTCGGACACGGAGTTATTTCGAATACGTAGATACTGCGTTTTTATTAAACCTCAGCCATCATCCTCATGTCCACGGTTGTCGCTGGCGGCCGTTCTCTATTCTGTTCAACTTCACGGTGTAGAGATCTAGGATATTGAGTCATAGCCCCACCTGCTGTTTAACAGGGACAATAACAGTGAGGACATTTGTGAGAAAATCCTTTACGCCATGTCAGCGGTAGAAAACTGCCAAAAGTGATTTGTACTTGTAGGAAATGGTTCTCGTCGTATACTTGTAATCGGTACGTTTTGTGTTTGTAAAACTGAATACATTCGTTTGTTAATGGTGTTTTGTATTTCCAAACCACACTGTATTTGTTTGCAAATCGTTTTTTATATTTGCAAACCACACTGTATTTGTTTGCAAATCGTTTTTATATTTGCAAACCACACATTGTTTGCACGTGAAACATTTTTATATTTGCAAATCACATTGTATTTGTTTGTGAATCGTTGTGCATTTGTAAAACATGCTCGGTTTGTATACTAGGTTTTGGCAGTAATTTAACTCCATACAACCCCACCAAAGGGACGGTAAATATATTTGTTCTTGTATTTATCAATTTTGGTCAGTAGAGTAGATAGTAAATTAGTTAAAAGTGTTTGTTAAATTAAACCTGTTTAAGTTTTAAAATTTTGTGTCATCCCTTGCTGTCATATATGTTATAACAAATTGGAGCCATAACAGCCTTTTAAAACCCTTTGACAAGAGTGGCTATGCATTCCATGCTATTTAAAAGCCAAATATTTATATTGTGCTTATTTTTTGACATTCCTATTAAGGAAGCCAAGCCAAGGAGGCAATAAGGTTTAAATTATCAAAATCGAGACTGTGGTAAATCACGAAGCTGCTAATTGGGCTTCTGAGCATGGGTGTTAAAGTTCTTCACGAACGGTTTTTCCTACAGCCAAACACAGTCAAAAAGAGAAGATAACACCCGCACACTGACAACAATTGTAAATATATAGATACACTTTAATGAGCTACAGCGTTTCGGTCACAGACCATCATCAGGTAGATTTTGACAAGATGCAATACACAGCTTTAAAAAAAAAACCAGGCTCACAATTGCCAATCAGGTAATTACCAATTCCCAGTGAGCATGACTCAATGATGGCCAACTAATTATACCTTGTGCTTCAAAGTCAGCTCCTCCAATAAGTTAAATCCGAATCAGTGCCATAGATCTAGAAAAAGACATCATTTTCATAGAAATATAGAAAACAGAATTATAAAAGATGTAGAAAATTAAAATCTACATAGCAAACAATATGCAAAATACAAATCTGACGGAAAGGAACGGGCTTTGACTCCAAATGCAGTTCAGCATCAGCAGGGCGTTTATTAGGGTTAACGCACCTCATGGTCAATTACAGAAACAGATCGATAGCCAGGCAAACAGGGTAATGCAGAATAGTCAGAATCAGAATCAGGGGACAAGCAGAAATATTCGGTAATCAGAAAATCAATCCGCACAAAGACAGTAAAAATAGGGGTAGAGCTAAGGGAATGGAAGGGGAAGGAAAAGAGAATTGGATGGGATAAGGGAATAACACAGGAGAATCTAAACAGATGGGTACAAAATGGGAATAAGGGAGAACGAAGTACTAAGCAATCAACCAGCAATCAAACAACGTAATACAAACAATCAATAACGAGACTTACAGGAGAATTCACAAGAAACGAGCAATCAACAATCGAAACCAAGAAAGCGCAGAAACGAGACTTAACCAAAGCGAGCTATGGGAAGAGACAAGTTGACAGGGAGCTGCAGTAAAAATGCGTCTTTTAAACAAAACCTAATCAGTGTAATCCCAGCCAGAATGCAGGACAGCTGTAGAGTAAGGCGGAACTAGAAAAGCAAGGACGGTGATAGGAAAGCAAGGGGAAACAGGTGGAGTTCTAACTCTGATCTAACTAATCACCTGTGCCTCGCTAACTATTCTTTGGTGCGGATAGCCAATGAGAACAGCCAGAGAGAAGGAAGTGGAATTACCTCACCGAAGTATAGGGAAGAGAGTGTGAAGATTGACAAGACGCTCAAGATAAAAAACGAAAGGAAAACGTTAAAGACTAAAGACAGCGCAATCGTACAGAAGCATGCACACTCTAAAAGAATAAATATGATAAATAAATATAGCAATAAAAATGACTAAAACATACTAAAAACAAACATTACAAATCACCAATTCTCAACATCTGATCATTACAAGGAAGACTCCAATTAAATCACCCCAAGAAGTTAATCCCTCAGGTGAGGACAGGTGAATGGATCAAACTTGTGGAACATGAAGTAGCAAGTCAAAAGCCTAACAGGAGCCAAGTAGGACAGAAAAAAATATACATTATTGTTCATAGCCTCTGCTCAACCTAACCATGATAAATACTCTGTACAAAGGTCCATTATATAAATACAAAGATGACAAGGCATCGAATAAGTTATCTCATCTTGTCACAATCATTATTTCAGGCAAGAGGTAAAAGACTATGTCTGGGGGGGAAAAGGAATATCAGCATTAAACTTATAGCATAACATTTAATAATAACTCATCATTTAATCCCCTTGGGACAAGGGTTCTTAATGTGTGTGTCCAGTAGGCCTCACTTTGAAAATAACAAAAATAACACCAAATAATTTGCACTGTCTTTGAAAGCTTCATTACATTAGAAATGGTAAGCTTTAGTGATCACGTGTCCAGAGCTTCAACAATTAAAATTCAACTTAAAATTTTCCTCACTTTACATGCAATAAAAATCATTTTTAATATCGCATAATGCTAATATTCGGCTCTCCAACTTTTCACCAATTTCCCAAATTGCCATTTCTGACATAACGTGGCTCAAAAGTGCAAATAATCCATAAGTGTATGGGTAGTGCAGTTAAGAAAAATTAGTAACTCATTCAAATTCCGGGATTATAATTGTGGCTGGAACTAAAAACCGGCTGACACAGCCGGTCCCCAGGACTGAGTTTGAGGGACACTCAGAACAGCCCATTTTTTAGAGGGATAGGCATAACAGGAATCAAATTCAAATCAAATCAAAATCAAGATATCAAAAAAACCTTTACTTTTTTTAGCAAAATTTTTTAAAGCCGTTTATAAACTTCCTTTTTGGATATATAAGAATATTATAACTTGGGGAAAAAGGCAGCATAATAGGTCCAGAATTTCGCCAATGAAAAGTACAAAAGAATAAAGATTATAAAAAACTGCATTAGAAAATAAACTTTGTTCACAAAATTGAAAACAGCGGAAAATGTATTAGGCAAAAACTTTAATAATAGAATTAAAGAATGTTCAAAATTGTATAAGAAAATGAACTTTTTTTAATTGAATTTCAGACTCCAGTAAACTGTATGAGAAAATAAAATTTGTTCAAGTGCAACCACTGCATCCATATCATGGCCGCCATGTGTGCTGGTGCAGATTGAGTCTCCCTGCACATTCATATGCAGGACAAGCAGGGAGAGAGAATGCCCGACACGGTCAGCAGGCAGGAAGGAAAGCTGAAGTTTAATTTCCCTAAATGCCAAGATGCAAGTGAGCCGGCACATTTGCACAAAAATTAATTCATCTATTGATTTGAATATGCAACTGCTTTGTAATTTAAGGTTAAACGTTCATCAATACCTGGACACATATTGAAGTTAAAGAAATGTTTACAAGTATCCAAAACAAATTATGACAGCTAATTCCTCAAGTTTATAAAGTGACTTCCATGTCAGTAGAGCAAACTATACTTTCTATAATTGCACACATCTACATTTGCTGCTTGTTCCTTTCAAGGTGCTCAGTGGTATACATAAGGATGTCCATGTTAAGTATTATTGCAAAGACATGCATGCACCACATGAATAAACATAGCCTATAATGGAAAATGAACAGCATTCCTCACGTCGTGTCAACTGACTCATTTATGCTGAAAAACTTCACTCCCACAGTTTGTCTTTAAATTCATGTCAAATCAGCAGAACATGACTTGTTTTTAGAATGCAGAGAATCATGCGATAGAATTGCAATCCCAACGACAAATAAGAGTTTTATGATTAAAGCATATTAAATAAGCAAAACAAAATGCACCTTTGTTAAAATTAATCAACAGCTCGATGTTTGAAAATAGGCTTTTACAGTACAGCCCTCATTAAAAGTCAAATTAGCGCGCTAGTTTACGCGCCTAATGCGCTAGTTTACGTACTAGCTCAGACGAATTACTGAGGACAGATCATTCCAGAATTTTCTGTTTGCACGGTAAGAAAAAGCCCCAGATTGTTCTTGCCATTTGCCTGTTGTGTGGTTATTGCTTTGACAAAAAATACACAAATTAATACATTTGTAATGAGAGCAACGGTAATTTCGCATGAATCTGTCGTTTTGAATTATTTCCCATAACGCTAATGAGCTTAGCATAGGGGTTGCAGCGACCCATTCAGCTGTGCAGGGGTATACCGAAACAGCCGAATTGGACTGCGTATGCGAGTAATCTCTATGCGGCTACTCCACTAAACCATCCGAAAATCCCGCTTGACATTCTGTGTGCCACTTTAAATTTGCAAATTGCGTATCTGTCGGGAACGAGATTTTCGCCTCTATGTTTCGCGGCCACACGTGGCATATCGTACTTTTCGCCCAACACGGAAGCTATTGTAAGGAGACGAAAAATTTGCACACTAAACTTTTACCTCAAACTTGATTTCGGAAAAGCGTGTTTCGTTCGGACAGGGATTCAGCGCTGATATAAAAAACACAATACTTGATGTCCATTTTCAAAATAAAATTATTTGCTATAATAATAATTTTGTCTTTCTCGTGAATTAAACAGTTGTCTCCGAAGAGAAAATTAAAATTGTAATTACGCTGTCATCATTTAGATATCGAGAAGAAATGACGCGTTTAATTGTACAAACGGGCCGGGACAGATAAAGCGTAGGGGTCAGGCTGGTAGTGCTTAGCGCTACCGGGCTTGATCGCTATAATGGCCTGGCTACACATTCGCGGTTTAAAACGCGTGTTAACGTCGCCTGAAAAGTCGCGAAAAACGCTCTGAGCAGACGCGGCGTAATACGCAGCGGTGAACGGTCTACATCTTGGCAGGTAAAGTGGGTGTACACGCTTTGTCCTCCGAGTTAGCTGGAAACTCCTACCCTAATCTGGGAAAAACCAAGTCACTCACTTTTTCATGAAGCTGAGAAAACAAAAGAACTGAAGTCCTTCAGGATAAACTTGCTGTAAAAAAATAAAAAAGAGCAAATTGGTGACTGGGCACTTTATTTGATGATTAGTAACTTAGTCATTTCAAAAATTGTTCTAACCTACTTTCCACCAAAATGATTTACTAGGACTCGCACAGTGTTTTTCTTCACTTCGATAATCAAACGTTCAGTTTAATTGTCTTCCTTTCGTCCCATTCTGCATGTAAATGAATGCGAACAGGGTTGTGTCTCAGAGTTTGACAGGATAATTAGCCACGTCTTTTTTTAAAAATCTGTCAGGCCTGCAGATCATCACGTGGGAGAGTTTCCTGAATTTCTATTGGCTGACTATATGGAACATGCTTAACTGGACGCGTCGCGTGATACGCTCAGAAAACCCTTGGAGGTTTCTGAAATTTCACGCGGCGGTGGCAGCGCGTTCTTTTTTTTCCCGTCCCGCCGATGCGTAGACCCGATCATTATAAATTAATTACTACAATCAAAGCGTTTTAGCGCCGCGCTTCACGCGGCTGTAACAGGCGGCGTAATCCGCGAATGTGTAGCCAGGCCCTCACTCACTTTTTCAAGCAACTGAGCAGAGGCAGTGTTAGACCTGAAAATTCCGGGGCTAATATCCCTCCCTTTATTGACAATTTGTCCTGGGTAATTCTAGATGGTTTTCCTTCATGAACACGTTTTCCAATTCAAGAATAATCAAGAGGCAATTGAAGACACGGCCTCTCTCCCCCATACGATCTAAAAGCGACAAAATAACGGGCTGCATTCTGTAGGCCTACAGAAAAATAATTTAATTATAATTAGATCTATGTACCGGCACTCGGCGACGGCATTTCAGAACTCTTCAGCGAATTAAGGTAATTTCGTCGACAAGTACGTACACCTGTTTTTGCAGCAAGGTCACGCAACTCGCTATAAAAAATAGACAGCTGTCCGATTGAAAAATGCAAACGGACGAAACCACGCAGGCTACTAGTGACCAGAATTATCTTCATTCGCTGAACAGTTCTGAAAGATCGCCGAGTGCCGGTCCAAAGACCTAATTACAATTAAATTTTTTTTCTGTACTCAAATCATTTTATTCAGGATTACAGGCCTTGTGGCCCAGAGTACAACAGGCATAATGAGACTTCATGTGTGGAGTATACAGAGACATGATTATCAGAGTTTCATTTTAAGGAAGATTATGTTTTAAGAAAATAGCTAATTGCTTTACAACATATACACTTTCAGTATGCTTGAGATTTATAAACTTATCTTGTGAAGGAAAACAGTAGTAATATGAAGGGATATATACAGATCTCGATGAATTGTAAAATGGACAAATGAGTAAGAAGTGATATTCATCTTCAATTTCCTGTAAATTACATTTAGTACATAAGAGCTCACTTGGAGGAACAATTGACTTATTATATCGTTGGCTTTGTATTCGAAGTTTATTGGATTGGCATCGAAATTTAATCAGCATTCTTTCTAGATCTTTTGTTAAACCACAGGTAATGTACAATTCTGGTACTAATAGGGATTTGAAAGAGCTGTAACATGAAAGAAAACTAGAATTAATTATTTTCATATTCCAATTTTGAATGTTAATATCAATGCATCGTTGTTTAACATACATTAAAAAAGAATTTATCACCACAATCTTGTGCTATCCAAACATAAGAAAACCCTGTAGAAAATAGCAACATTCTTACATGGGATACCCAGTTTGTACTTCCGTTGTCATGAAAGGCTTTCAACATGTCATAACAAGCACGAGGGTACCTTTGCGTCTCTAATCGGATTATTCTACAACAGTATCTAATACATTTTGCATAATAGTGAACACACAAATGACATCTTCCAGTATCTCCCAAAACAGCACATGATGCAGTCTTTTTACTAATAGACAAATATCTTTTAAAATAGTCATTGAAGCCCAGTACAGATGGCATGGGGGAGAGAAGCCGTGTCTTCAATTGCCACTTGATTATTCTTGAAATGGAAAACGTTAATAAAGGAAAACCATCTAGAATTAGCCAGGACTAATAGTTAATAATGGGAGGGATATTAGCCCAGGTCTAACACCGCCGCTGCAACTGAGAAAACAAAAGAAAACAAGAAGTCCTTCAGGATAAACTTGCTGTAAAAAAAAAAAAAAATCAATAAAAAAGAGCGAATTGGTGACTAGGCACTTTATCTGATGACTAGTAACTTAGTAATTTCAAAAATGGTTCTAAATTACTTTCTACCAAAATGAGTTACTAGGTTTTACCAGATTAATGGAGACTCGCACTCTGTTTTTCTTCACTTCAATAATCAAACGTTCAGTTTGATTGTCTTCTTCCTTTCGTCCCATTCTGCCTGTAAATGAATGCGAACTGGATTGTGTCTCAGAGTTTGACAGGATCATTACCCACTTTTTTTAAAAATCTGTCAATAATATCAGGTGGGAGAGTTTCCTGAACTTCTATTGGCTGACTATGGAACACGCTTAACTGGACGCGTCGCGTGATACGCTCAGAAACCCATTCGGAGGTTTCTGAAATTTCACGCGGCGGTGACAGCACGTTCTGTTTTTCCTGTCCCGCCGATGTGTAGACCCGATCATTAAAAATCAATTTCTCCAATCAAAGCGTTTTAGCGCCGCGCTTCACGTGGCCGTAACACGCGGTGTAATCCGCGAATGTGTAGCCGGACCTTAATGGCGCCCTGCCGGGCTACATTCTGGGTACCATTCAGGCGTGACCAGCGAGCCTTGCACGCCAGCCTGTAGGAGCTAGCGCATTAACTCGGACGCTGCCAGCGCGCTAGTTCTTACGTTTACTGAGGGCTGTACTGCACTATGTCAGATTCAGGAGTGTAAATACAAATTCGTACTTTTCCCTCATTTCTTAGCCAGGATGATTTGAAAAAAAAAAAATGGGGGCTTCAAGTCTGACTCTTATAATAACTTTTAAAACCTGCCTTCATTGAAAATTGAAGGTAGCCCATGTATTGTGAAAAGCAAAATTCTACATTTTTGCTATTTTCAGAGCAACTGTATTTGTGTAAATGAAAATAATGCTTACACCGGAAAGTTTGTGCGAGTTATTTCCAGAAGCGTGCCCTGCTCCTATTTATTAAGAACAGGGAAACTTGGGAAGAGACAGCAGGATTACCTCAGAGCTACTACACAAACTGAATAGTCATGATATTTACGCTCAGTAAACAAAAGTACAAAAAATTTAACTTTTTTCATTTTAACAAGTTATTTTACCATCTGTATGGTGTCCCCTGCGTAGGTTACGGAAGCCCATAGTGGACAATATTCAAAAGAAAATGTAATCCCACTACTGCATTATAATTTTCCATTTATGAATGAGTTTTTTGAGACAATATTAAATTGAAAATGCATTAATCCAATGATCACTTTCATTTTCACATACACTGCCCTCCATAATTATTGGCACCCCTGGTTAAGATGTGTTCTTTAGCTTCTAAAAAATTCATTCTTTTTTTCTAAACAATATAGGACCACAATGAAAAAAAGAGGAAAATCAAACCTTTAATTCAAGTGCATTTATTCAGTGGAAAAAAAAAATCCCACATTAAGAAATAATTCTTTTACATCAAATCATGTGTGCTGCAATTAAGCACCCCTGATGTTAATACTAGTTTGTACAACCCCCTTTTGCCAACAAAACAGCACAATCTTCTCCTACAATGTTTCACAAGATGGGAGAATACAGAAAGAGGGATCTTCAACCATTCCTCATTGCAGCCATCTCTCTAAATCATCCAGCGACCTACGTCCTCTCCTCTGCACTCTCCTCTTCAGCTCACTCCATAGGTTTTCAATGGGGTTGAGGTCTGAGGACTGAGATGACAATGGGAGGAGCTTGATTCAGTATCTGGTGAACCATTTCTGTGTAGATTTGGCCACGTTTAGGGTCATTATCTTGCTGAAAGACCCAGGGACGACCCATCTTCAGCTTTCGGGCAGAGGCCACCAGATTTTGATTTAAAATGTCCTGGTATTTGGTTTGGTTTGGTTTATTTTATTTGTAAAAGGACAATACACATTAATTAACATTACTGTAAATGTGCCAGTTTTAGCCAGTTGGCTAATTCGCAACTGCAGTCCTTCGGCAAGATGTAAAAAAAAAACCAAAAACCTAAAACAGTAATAATAAAAATGCTTCAATTACATTTATTTCCTAGGAATTGTTATGGGTGCCAATAATTGTGTAACAGGTGATTTTATGAAAAATAATTTATCTTAGTCATTTTTTCCCCCTTAAAATTCACTTGAAGGTTACATTTTTCTACAATTTTCAGTGTGAGAGTATGCTTCTGCAATAAAAATTGAATTTATTTTAAGGCTTCTAACACATCTTAACCAGGTGTGCCAATAATTATGGAGGGCACAGTATGGGAAATCTATGACTATATTCAAATGATAATGAAAGGCTGTTTGACATTTCATTTTCAAAGTCATGCTCTGCAATACAGTGGACAATATTGAAGTGCAATAAGCAAAACCGCACCCCCAGCCTATTGCATTTACATGTCATCACGCTCTTTTAGGGTCAAGATGATAATGAAAATGCTGTTTTCTAATCACTTGGAAATAATTATGATATTTTATATATCGCCGTCTGCTAGCTAGCTTGTGAAGCTAGGGCAAAAACCAAATCACAGCGATGAAGTATAAAAATGATGACAGACATTTCCCCTAACTAGCGTCAGCAGGGTGGGAAGACGGATAGCGTTTTATCTGGAGCAATGTAACACGCTATAGCACGCAAGGAAGGATAATGCTGTTTTAACCAGCTATGAAATAACATGTCTCAGGCTGAACTGTCAGTTTGTTCTTTAGGGAAAAGAAGCTGCTGATCGATGGTGAAAGAGGTTGTGTGTGCAAGATGGCGTTGAAAGTGACAAATCAGGGCTGCAAGAGCTTCTCCAGTAGGTATCATAGCTAGCTAGCTGTACCTAAGCGATTGCTTTTAGACTCACTAGCAAGCTAGCCAACGTCTCTTTAAATCTACAAGCATACTTGGGTTGCAGCTGCACAACACTGCCACGAGGCCTCGGATAAGTTCATGCATATTACAGCTAGCTCAGTTAATAGAGTTGGGTACATCCAAAGCGCAACGTAGCCTGATGCGCGATGACACACAATACATAGCAGCCTAGCCATCATGACATTATCAGTAAGCCTCCGTGCATACAAGCGCTACCTAGAAGCTGACTGATTGGTATGCAAATGAGGAACATGGTTACCGTTTGCGCCCCTAATGAGTGACGTCCTTGCAGAAGACCCACCTTGATGAGATGCTAACAGATTGCATTTTAATTTTCATTGTGTCCCAAAAAGAGCGTGGTGACATGTATTTGAAAATGCAGTGGACTGGGAGGCACTGTTTCCCTTACTGCGTCTGAATATTGTCCCATATTGCAGGATAAGTCTTTGAAAATGAAATATCAAATGTCGTCATCATTATTATATCATTATTATTTCCAAGTGATTAGAAAACAGCATTGTCATTATCAGGTTGACATGTAAATGTAAACGCAATAGGCTGGGGGTGCTGTTTTGCTTATTGCATTTGAATATTGTCCACTGTATTGCAGAGCATGACTTTGAAAATAAAATGTCAAACAGCTTTTCATTATCATTTGAATACAGTCGTAGATTTCCCATATGTGTATGTGAAAATGAAAGTGATAATTGGATTAATGCATTTTCAATTTAATATTGTCTCAAATAACTCATTCATAAGTGGAAAATTATAAGGCAATAACGGGATTACACTTTCATTTGAATATTGTCCACTATGGGCTTCCATAGTAAGTCAACTGAAAACTGTGAACTGAAAAGGAGCATTAAAAATTATATCAGTACAGTAATAACCCTGGCAGTGCGAACAGCGCTGTCGGACCCAAAAGAAACTGGCCTTATTCGTGTAAATCTAACTGAATTCAGAGCTGAAGGCCAATTAAGGGCAAATTTAAACTTGGAAGTCAAGCATTATTTGGCGATTCTCCAGGTATGGAGCTTTACAGTTGGACGTACCGAGATTTCTGCACTCAATTGAGGGGAAATTCTTACAATATAAGGGAATTCTTAAAATGTATGCCAGGAAAAAAGGAAAAGGGCTGAAAAGCGCATCGTCCCATGCCCTCTGCCACAGTGACAGATGAATACCGTTACAACAGAGGAGAAGCGCTGATAGCGGTAACTGAAACTCCACTTCCTCAGAATTGCACTTTCCGCTCATTCTGCAGGATAAACAGATCGGCTATCTCTCCCTTTCTTCAGTCACTTTATCCATTTTCCGCAAACGAAACATCACTAATTTGTTCCGGTATGTTGGATGGATAAGTGCTTTGATTGGCTATGAAGAACTTAATGATGTATATCAAATATGGAAGGACAGCTTCTTAACACCGAATGCAGCAGAAAAAAAAATCACATTTGTTGACAAGGATTTCAAAGAGAATTTGCCAATTTTAATCTCAAATTATGAGCAGTAAATGTTTCTGAAGTGTCACATCCATTCACCAATCAGCGGCCTCTTGCCTGTTTGATGGCACATGTTCCTTCAATTAGTTAAATTGTAGGAACAGAGTGAAAAAGTACACTTTGCAAGGAGAAAAGCATAATTGAAAGAAAACAGTCTAGTTTCCATTAAGGAAAACAGCATTCTTGATTGCATACCTGTGTTCCTTTTAACTAATTAAAACTGCAAATCAAATATGCTAAGTTGTCTGTTTTACATAAATGCGTAACACAACTGAGAGCTGGGTTCTGCTCCATTGTTCCTCCCTCCCAACATCTTATTCCAACTTAATTTGAGCCATTTTGTCTTTCAGAGAGTGGCATACAGTCATCTTTAAACGGCTCCATTTAAAATGCAATTTGATTAGCTGCCAAATTGCAACCAAGTCTTTCCCACTGCAGCAATGGGACAGGGTAAACATTTAATTAGCATTTGTACATAAAAGGGAGGTCTTTGTCACATTTTGCATTATGCATCCCAGAATGACCACAACTTTGAAAGCTCTTTGGCTCTGGTGATTTGGTGATTTCAAACTAATAGATGGGGGGGGGCGGTGTGCAGGCGAAAAGGAAACTCACCCAGGACTTCCTGTGGAGCTGCAGATGCACAGGACCCGGTAGGTTTAAATAATCCAAACTTTTCTTTAATCACACTTTTGAAAATTGGCCGGGACCTCAGGCAGGAGACAGCTGCCATGCCCCACAGCCATTAATGAGGCTCGCCGAGGGGTCCCCCTAAAATATGTACGCCTGTCCCACGGTGCCCCGATATTGTCCTAGAACGAGGAGATAAGAGCCAAGGAGGTGTGCTGAAGTTCTCCTAATCAATTTGCTAATTACTGGAGTGGCTACAGGAGGAGGGAGGAATCCCTTCTGGCAAAGCAGTATTCTAATAAATGCTGAAAAATTTATTTACTCAACCAGCCAAGTGGAATTTTCAAGTGGAATTACGGAGGAGGGCTGATAGAGACTGATGGTTGGGGTCTCAGTCAGAGGAGATGTCTCTTTGCGCGAGAGAGGAAATGTAGGCTAGCTCTCGTCTGCAGGGCTTTGTGAAGAATGGCTAAATCAACCTCTTAATTCATGAGCCCTCCCAGGGTCAGTGTCATTCCTGAACTCACTGGGTGTTACCTTTCCAAAAGACAACATGTAAGAAAAACATCTTTCTAAAGCAGTGGCACAGGCCAGGGGTTCTTCCTGCAGCAGGAGTAAATGTACAGTAGAACAACACAGCTTTGCCAAGCGCTGCAGTTCAGATGTCAACACTTTAAAAGACAATATGTGAGAGTGTATATAGCGAGCACTATATTTCATTGGACTGTGACACATTTTTATTTTTGTTCTGTACTCTCGTCCTTTGAGTTTGAAAAGATACAATGACGATGAGGTTGAAGTGCAGACTGTCAGCTTTAATTTGTGGGTATTTTCATCCACATCTGAGGACCTGATTAAAAAAAAGCTATTAACTTTTGTGCAGTCCCCCCATATTTGAGCGCTCCAAAACATATTGGAAAGTTTGAAGGTCTCCTATTATGCCACCTAGTGCACAGCTAATTAGCCATTATGAGCCAATTCAAAGTCTCCTCATCCTGACATCACAGCGGGAGTGACCACCCAGAATAATGAAATCTGATTGACTGTTTGGCTGAAGGTGATCAGTTCTTCTTGCCTCTGGTAGGTTACTTCCCCGTGTGATGTCAAGAGGGAAAAGATTTTGAAATAACTTGTAATAATTAATTGGCTGTACACCTGGTGACATAATTGGGGACCTTAAACATACTGTTGAATAACGCTATTAATTTTAACATTTGGTCACATATTCTTTGTTTGGATTAACTGACTGATTATGCGACTCATTGGAATCACCAGACGATGGGTATCTTCCCTGGTGAAGTTCTGCCAGGCCCGTAGCCATCAGCAGCCATCTTCAGTTCCATCAGTCTCCTATGTTGGAATGTAGATCATAGCACAGGTTGTAAGGTGCTGACACATTCTGATTTAAATGACTGGGACAGTGTGTGGTGAGAGGGAAAAACTGGCTCACACACACCATCATTCTCCTACTCAAACACACTCAAACACCATCCCTCCCTCTCGCACTCTCACTCTCTCTTTCTCTCCTTCCTTCTCTGCAGCACAAAGCAACACAGCATTAAGTCACATCACAAACACTCGCACTGCGAGACAATACATGCTCTCACAGACTGCACTCCCTACAGTGCACGGTCTTACAGACTGCACTCACTACAGCGCACGCTCGCACAGACTGCACTCACCACAGTGCACGGTCTCACAGACTGCACTCACCGCAGTGTACACTCTCACAGACTGCACTCCCTACAGTGCACATTATCACAGACTGCACTCACCACAGAGCAAGCACTCACAGACTGCACTTCTACAGTGCACACTCTCAAAGACTGCACACTCTAAAGTGCCCACTCTCAAAGACTGCACACCCTAAAGTGCCCACTCTCACAAATTGCACTTGCTACAGTACACGGCTCTCACAGACTGCACTCACCACTGCACACACTCACACAGACTGTACTCACCACAGTGCTTGTGCTCTGACAGACTGCACTCCTACAGTGCACACTCTCAAAGACTGCACACCCTAAAGTGCCCACTCTTACAAATTGCACTTGCTACAGTACACGCTCTCACAGACTGCACTCACCACAGCGCACGCTCTCACAGACTGCACTCACCACAGTGCACAGTCTCACAGACTGCACTCACCACAGTGTACACTCTCACAGACTGCACTCACCACAATGCACGCTCTGACAGACTGCACTCCCTACAGTGCTCATTATCACAGACTGCACTCACCACAGTGCAAGAACTCACAGACTGCACTCCTACAGTGCACACTCTCACAAATTGCACTTGCTACAGTACACGCTCTCACAGAATGCACTCACCACTGTGGACACTCACACTGACCGCACTCAACACTGTGCACGCTCTCACAGTCTGCACTCACCACAGTGCTTGCTCTCACAGACTGCACTCACAGCTCACACGCTCACAGACTGCACTCACCACATTGCACGCTCCCTGACTGCACTCACCACAGTGCGCACTCTCACAGACTGCACTTGCTTCAGTGCAAGCTCTTACAGACAGCACTACCTCAGTGCCAGCTTGCACTAACTGTGCTCAACACAACGCATGCTCACCAACTGCTCTTGCCACAGCGCATACTCTCACTACCTGCTGTCGCCACCGCGCAACCTCTCACAAACTGCACTTTTCATCTTCAGTCATGTATTCAAGCTCTGCCTTCAGCACAGCCAGTTTCTCCAACACCTTAATGCAACTTATAAATTCTTCTTCAGCCTCAGTCAACACTTAAACAGAACAACTTCCTTCAATTAATTAAACAAAGGGAGTAAAAATAAAAAGGTAAATAAAATTTCCCCATATGAACACAGTTTTTCTGTGCTAAATATCTATTTGAAAACTGGTACTCTCCTGTAGTCTAGCTAACTGTCAAAGACAAGACAGCTCACAGAAATACTTTGTATGGGTGCTACTCACACCAAGATGGTCCAGATAAGGAAAAGCAGAGCAAAAGTGCACAGGAGTGAATGATTGTATCCACCCAACTCTTTATTTCATAATTTTATAGACAGATGAACTGGGCACTGAGGTTTGAAAACATGAAAAAAAAAAAACCTGTTGTTGCAATTTTGCCCGCTTTTCCACTGCAGCGGGGACACATGCCATGGACGCCCTGTACAGGTTTCTGTGTTCCAATCGCCATGGCGATGCCTCTAAGGCTCCCTGGGGGGGGGCACAGGTTGCAACTCGAGACTCAGGGGTAAACGGCAAGCCTGGAAACAGGCTGGTCTGAAGGGTTCCTGGGGCTGATGTAACATCACTACAGGCAACAGCTTTCATTAACCTCCCCTACCTGCCCAACCTAGCGCAATCTCAATGATTTTCCACTTTACAGGCAACGAGAATAACAACCTTCATTTTCCATCAGCAATTAAGAGGGAAGCCTGATTAAAAGATTTTCTGATCTCTCTCGTAACCTTTTAAGGGAGGAGAGGGGAGAGATGAGGGTAAGAATAAAACAAACGGGCCCGAGATATGAGCACAAGCTCGCCACGGAGGCTTCAAACATCTGTCTTATGGTATATCAACTTTATGTGACAGACTGGAACATAGATGACATTACACCATACAGGTCAAAGGGCGCTGTATTTTCAGCATACAGACCATTAATTTATTAGCATGTTTGTTACTGTAGATATTCATATTCAAAGAGCCGCTGTCTGTATCAGGTAATGCAAATATAAAAAGTGTAGAAAATTCACTTTGATGAGATTCGTACTTTCACTTAGTCAGTCCACAAAAGGGTACTTTGTTGGGCTGTTCATTACAATCTAAAAATAAGAGGCAGAACAACAAAAACAAGAGCTATGTGGAATATGGATACATTGTGAGGCACTGTTGACACAGATGTATGGATACAGTGTCAGGCACTGCAGGCACAGATGTCCTGCTACAATGTGAGGCACTGCAAACATAAATGTCAGAATACAGTGTTAGGCACTGCAGGCACAGATGTACTGCTACAATGTGAGGCACTGCAAACATAGATGTCAGTATACAGTGTTAGGCACTGCAGGCACAGATGTACTGCTACAATGTGACGTACTGCAGGCTTGGATGTGCAGATACAGTGTGAGGCACAGCAGACACAGTTGAATGGATACAGCGTCCAGCACTGTAGGAATAGATGCATGGATACACTTAGGCACTAGTGTTGGCATACAGAGTGAGGCACTGTAGTCACAGATGTATGGTTACTGTGAGAAACACATTAAGCATAGATGTATGGATACATTGTGAGGCACTGCAGACCCAGATATATCTATACCGTGTGAGGCACTGTCAGCACGGGTATGGATTCAGAGTGAGTCATTGTGGGCACAGATATATGGATAGAGGGTGAAGCATTGCAAGCACAGATGTATGGATACAATGTGAAGCATCCATAGCACAGATGTATGGATACAGTATGAGGCACTGCAGGCACAGACGCAGGATACTGTGTGAGGCACTGCAACGCAGAGATGTATGGAAAGGGTGTGAGGCACTGTAGGCCCAGATGCATGGGTACCATGTGAGGCACTGCAAACACAAATGTATGGATACAGTGTAAGGCACTGCAGGCTCAGATGTATGGATACAGTGTGAGGCATATAACCTATTTATTGGTTTAAAGATGAGTAAAGCTCAGGAGTTATGATAGGCTTTTTACACCACACACAGTGTGGCACATAAATTTAGCAAAGTGCATGAAGAAAAAACGCAGCAGTTCAAGAATATAGCAAAAAAAGAAAAATTAACATGGGGAAAAAAACACGACTAATAGTTTTTAAAAAATAATAATAGAGTAGGGCCGAGAGAGGCAGCATGTTATGAAGACAAGGCACTGAATAACTGGGGCCAGGCCATTAAACACTTTTTTACATGCAAAAGGATCAGAACTTCAATAACGGCACCATGTTTAATGGACAAATAGCTAAGCGAGGCAGGAGGATATATAGTATGCTCACATATGTTCTTTCCAAGTAAGGGAAAAAGAATGAACCATGTTACTCATTTTAAGAAGTTTTTAGGGAGGAGGATGCAACACTGAATACATCAATTTCATTTTACCAAGCAGGAAGATAAATTATTTCATACCTTTTGCCACTAATGTCCATCTCTGAGCTTGAAAACAACAGCCAAAGATATCGTTCAAAGTAAAATAAAATAAGTTAATTGTCACCAGGTTAGTAATCGTTTTTACATTTTATTGCTCGTCTCAATTCCATGACCTTCCAGGTCACCACACTGTTATCCTAAAGAGTAAGAGGTCTCCGTCAATGCGTAAAACTGTGTGTCATCTGCGCATCCTTGGAAATTAAATCTGCCCCAGAAAACAGTCCCATCAAAGCAGCGAAACCAAGCCCCTGAATGCAGCCTTCAGCAGAGCAAATTTTGCAGATCATTTTCATATTTCACATTTTACCGTCCAGTCTAGACTGTATTTCTTTTAACACAGATGTTTACGTCCACTTGTATGGACTGGGAGCTTTTAATCCTTTGAACCCCCTTTGAACATTCCAATGCAAATGTCACAACTATGAATGGAGGGCAGAAAAAGTTCAAGAACACTAACTTGCAGAAAACAAAACAAAACACAAAAAAAATAAAAAGATTCCAACAGCCCTAAAGGTTAATACAGGCCATCTTAGTGCACACGCTCATGTTTATAACTGCCACTGTGCTGGAGAGGACGTTTTCTTGTGACGAATGGATGCCAGTGTATCCAGGAAACCTGAACAGCGCTTTGAGGGCCTGATTCACCAGGTGTAGCAGTTCAGAACTGAAGAATGCCACAATCTTTGGGATGGGGGTATTCTCCATAATGGAGATAATTTTTTATAATATATTATAAATATATTATTATAAAATATAAATATATGAAATATTTATAAATATTTTATCTGAAATGTGCCGCAAAAAATCCAACCATTCAGTCAAAACATTAGCAATTTGCAATTAACTTAAACAGTTTTAATGAAATTAGCGTGTAACACAAAGCAAATATAAATTTAAAGGGGAATTCAGGGCTAAATCATAATGCTGTTTTATACGATCATAATCAATAAATAAATATTGTAGAATACTAAATTTTTTGTTTTGAAACACGAGATAAATGAGGTTTTATTCCCCCATAGTTAGTTGTCTGCTTCAACGGTCGCGTGATAATGACGTAACGTTGCCCGAGGATGACAAACCGTCACCCTTTGCCCACAGGTATGCGCTGTTATTATGTCAGAGAGTGTGATTGTCCCAGTCCATTATTTTATGTCAAAAGATTGTTCAATATGGCCCATTGGCTAGTTGCACATGATGGTGTTTAGTACTTGCTGAAATATGCAGGGTTGCTTCAACATTAATGGTTTGCTTCTGTCACTTATCAGTCTATATCAGATGCTGAGCAGATGACAAGCATATCATCCTGGATATGTGAATTTAGCTATCGCGACGGTTCGTCATTCTCGGGCGACGTTACGTCATTATCACGTGACCGTTGAAGCAGACGACAACTAATTAGGAAGAATAAAACCTCATTTATCTCATCTTTGAAAACAAAAATTCCACATTTTTGTATTTAACAATATATATTTACTAATTATTATTATATAAAACAGCATTATGATTTGGCCCTGAGTTCCCCTTTAAGCTTTTTTGTTCTGGTGTCTACCAACCCACCCTCAATGGACCCCCTTAAGGCCCTATTGGTACAGCCGCCTCATCGGGTCAGAGGTCACCCGCATGGGGGCAGCTAGCATGTCCTTCTGTCTCTAATCACCTGGGCTACATCATAGCATTCCCCAGAATTTACACGCACTGTTAAGAGTGGTACTTAACTCTGAAAGAGGTAGTGCGTCCCTTTATTTCACCGCTTTACACTCTCTCAGAAATTGACGAAGAACAAATAACTGAAGAAGCCATTTTCATACAATAATCAAATGTCAAAATCAATACGCGTTTTGTGGCTCACAAATAAACCGTCTGATACCACTCTCGTTGTGATCCGTTTGTTTAATTTCTTAGAGAATGTTCTTCACTCAGTCACGTGGAAACACTTGGGATGCAATTCACCTTGAACCGCAATTATATTGGATTTCTACACAAGCTGATCAAGCATATGAAAAGGACATTTCCAGCAGCACTAAAATAAAAATAATAACAGCCATGATTAAAACAAGATGAGCGCGCCACACGTCTGTTGTGTTCTGAACAGTATATTTAACACAAGAGGGCTGATGGGTGACACTTTGAATCTCTAAATATTACAGGCCCATTTTTATCCACAGTGAATGAATATGTGAGGGCCTTGATTCTTCATCACTGCGTGTGACTTCATGCACAACACAACATGATTCATTGGCGTTATTCATAAACAGGGTTCCTCTGGCCGTCTGGGGTCCAATGGCAAGGTCAGACAGCCAGACGAAGCCAAAAGGCACAGTCTCACTCAGCGGGAGAGTCATGACATCCCCCCCTTATGAAAGATAGACCATGAGCGGCAGTGGCTGATCAGGAAAGACACGATGTGAAGCTGAGTCAAACACAGGCTTGTAGACCAATAAGATTTTAAACAATCCATTGAGAGCCAATGATTTTGTGTGTGTGTGTGTGGGGGGGGGGTATGTTGCAGTTACAGTATGACTTACTGTAACTGTAATCCTGCCAGATTCTTTTCTTCAAAACAGAACTGTTTCAGTGCTTAACCAATCAGCCCAATCTAATCCAAAACCAATCAATATGAGATATACAGACCTAAAATACCTCTTACAAATAAAACAGAAATAAGCATTATACATTAGCAATGTTCTCCCAGACATGATTCTCTTTTGAAAAGAAACCCTTATAACATCCACACAACTTAAATCATAACTAAGGAGGCAGGACTGTAACTGATATACTTAAGTCTAAAAAGAGTCACGACATTGACCCATGACTATAGTCATATTCAATACAGAGGGCCTGCCCGCAATCTCATATAGAAGGGCCAAAAAGAGTATTCTACCCAAAAGAAAACTAGTCCTTAACACAAACCAGTTTATCTTTTTGGCCTCTTCCAAATATCCTTGAGGAAATAATGAAGGAAAATTTTAAAATGCACAAAAATGCTTTTCAGAATTAGCAAAATACAGGTGCTCCTGCTTTAGGTTTGCGCAACCAGCTCCCTCAGTGAGAAAATGGACCACTTATGTCAACATAACCCTGGAAACATGCAAAAGTGTATGTGTGCGCGTGCGTGTGTGTGTGCATGTGTGTGTGTGTGCGTGCATGTCTGTGAGCGAGTGTCATGTATGTGTCTCTCTGTGAATGTTTTTATGCATATGAGCATGAGAGCGTACTTTTCTGCATTGTACGGGCAATAGGGTCTGTGTGTTATGCATAGGTGGCACAGATATGCATACACTTCTCAACTCTGTACCAGTGATCCTGTTTCTTTATAGACTGGTTGTACAATTGAAATAATAAGTATATTTCCACCAGAAACTATATTTCTGGTTAACTATCCCTAGATCAAACTACCATTATCATCAGAAAGAGCAGAAACTGTCCTTAGTCTTGGGTAAACGTGACCAGTGTGTCTGTACACTGTTTGAAAAACAAAAAAAAAATATTTGACGGAGCTCAACTATTTACACACAAACACACTTTTACGATTAAAGCCTGCAAAATAAAGGTAGAAAAACAGATGGGGAAAGACAAAGAGTAAGAGTCTATGGAATCCGAAGAAGAGAGAGAGAATGAGAGGACAAAAAATAAATGAGCTGACAGATGGATGTAATAATGCCCCGCACAGAACTAGGCAGGGCTCACACCTGTAAGTCGGCTCCACCAATGGGAGCTGGCTGTGGGCCAGACGGGCACAGACGTCTGGACACTAATCCACATGCCACCGGTCTCCTCAGGTAGGCACACACAGGACCACAGTAAGGACCAGACAATCAGCATGGCTTCCAAATTCATGGCCATCCCACCTGCGATAACCCCTTTCCCATACAACTATGTACACAATGCATCACCACAAAGATGAAAACCGGCCATCCATCCTTCAGGATCACTGAGAAAAAATGAATGGTACACGAATATCGAACCTCACAAAAAAAATGTAAAGAAAAAAATGATACCAGCTCAAATATCTCAAAATAGATTTTTTTTGAACATACATAAACACCATTCAGGGAGTCAACACTGGCCAGACTTGACATCTACCTTTATAGATAGTTGCTCCTTTTTGAACAAATAAGCACAAACAGCTTGTTTGTCTCCAGCTATTATTAGTCCACTTCTTGAGCTTACTCATATAAACTATGTATTTAATAGTAGAACACTGCTTAAAATGTCAGCATCAGGAGGAGCAGAACAGTGAACACCATACTCGTCTTGGTAAATGATGACAAATCGGTACCTTACTTGCTGCAACAAACCAAAACATTTTTGGAAAAATAAAACTTAGAAAAAGCAGGCAGAAGGATAAAATCTCACAAATTTACCTTGTCTTCTAATATCACTGGCATTTTCTAATGCGAGAAATGACTTGCCTTGAATGATCTGTTTAACCAAAGACAGAGGAGAGGGGAAAAGGAGTAATTAATTACTTATGTGAGCCATTGCTTCAGAGAGACAATAAACCTGCCTGGTCGCCATGGATATGACATATTTGCTCTGAAAACAACACAATAATTAGCAAAGGAGAAAGATCCAGCGAGAATATGCAAACTCCGGGGCTTAAAGCGCCCGTGATCTTTTCTTGGCTGCTATTCTCTCAATTATGAATAACAGCAAATTACATACATGCATAAACCGATTACGTGACTAAGACAGGCTTGGTTATGGAAATGACCGTGTCATTAAAAATGTAGTGCTCTGCCTGGACTTATAAAAACTAAAAGGCAGGAGCCCTATAGAAATAATTAGACTGGTCACTACATGTCACTTGTTTTTCCGTTTCTGATAATTTAAGGCACTTTAAAAAGGAACCGATGCAGAATATGTAGTACCTGGATATAAATCATGCCATAGCTCGAGAAAATATTTCGCTATTTACCAGTTGTCTTTAAGAAATATGATCACAGCTAATGTTACTTAAGGACACTCTAGTTTTTGTTTGTGTCAATTCGTCAACTGTAATTTCAGTAGCCTACATTACCGGTGAAAAACGGGCAATTCTCAAAGCCTGTGTTACTTGAATATATTAAGCTTCGCAAATTTGGGAAAAGACAGATGTTTATTTTAATTGTGCATACAGATATGCTTTGATGAACTTAATGTCCCGTCAATAAACAGTTATTCATGACAAGTGTCGCTTCATTTTGAAACAGGACAAGGTTTCTGTCTGCAAGCAGACAACAAAACAAGCGACCTGGCTTCATTTGCGCACAGTTGAGCAAATATATTTTAAGGCCCAAAGGCTTTTCAAAAATTATGCTTCTTAAGTAATCAAAAAAAAAACATGCCAGCAGATTTAAAGGCTTTACGAATGAAAAGTAAAAATTTCTAAATGGGCAAGCTATTAAGATGCTCAGGAGAAGTAATGGAGGGCAGTTCAAATGTGATATGATGCTTATCTAGAAATACCGGTGTCTTCCAATAACACTTCAGCTCTGACCAAAATAAACAGTCTTCTTGAAAAAGGTCATTGTCTCTTTAAACGTTTATGGCATATGGAGTTTGAATTTCCCAGAGATCGGTTTAACGTCGCCATAGAAACCAGAAACGGGGATTATAAACAGAAAAAATAACCAATAATTAAAAAAGAAAAAACTATATCAGAAATTGGATAACGGACGTTAATCAGCACCGTGCTCAAAACGATAACTTGTCGAATGATCTTAAACTGAAAGTAAAGTGAGTGGTAGGCTACTTTTTTAAACAGCTGTCATATGGCTCAGATGTACGGCTTCTCAACTATATGACCATTTAAGACACTTCGCAAACTGCTGACTTTGGTAACGCTGCGGAACCCTCCACAGTTTCAGCGTGATTATTATTCGCAATCAAAAATAATATCTACGCACATGTGTATGGACATGGACGAAAAACTTTCGCAAGAATAATTTTGTTTGGGCCTGATATTCAGTAATCAAATTATCATTTTAGACACAACTATATTTATTCGGAGCAAGCTATCGAATAGAGAAGTCAAACGTAGTTAAGAACCGAATAAAATTAACTTCCGCATTTGTTTACCACTGCGTGCGTAACTCTAATCGTCTGACCTTAAATGCCAGATAAAAACACTAATTTGCAAGACAAAACGAAACTCGTCTATATCACTCATTCCCACATACATAACCCAGAAAACGCACTCCGGGAGATCTTGTTAACACCTGTTATACACTACCCGCGTCTATAGAAACTTTACAAAATGTAACAACGTTTCTGTATTTGAACGTGTTATCATTGACCTCAAACCTGCACTTTCTGGCGTAGCCTCATGTTCAGTCCCTGAAAATATCACAACAGCTAAAAATTATCGTTAATGCGCTCTTTCAGCAGCGACTGATAAAACGAACTGCGCTTAGAATGAGAAATTGATTTTTTCAAAGCATGAGCAACTTGTATGTCAAAAAAGTTTCTGCTCGTCTCGTCGTGAGCCAGAAACCATTTTAGTCAGTTAAAATTAAAAGTCACAACTGAAATTTCTGACTATGTGTCAGCTGAGATTCAGCCGTCAGAAGGCTGGATCGAGTATAAGAAAGTTACATTTTAGTCACAACTTCGGTGTTTTTAAAGAGTTTAGGTTACATTGGCATTGCTTTGTTACACTTACTGTTATCATCAATAAAGCCCACATTTTGCAACAAGTTATGACAACCGTGAGCGTTCGCGTTGGGAGGTATTTTTAGCCATGGACGCTTTATTTACTGGGTCGGTCGCATGCTCTGGTACGCTCGCTGATCCTCGCGGCGTTGGAGTGAAGGGTACACCGTTAAACTGGTCAAGTGACTGATCCACGCTGTCAGATCCGGACATATTTAATGTGACTGGAGAGTTTCTTACATTTGAGTAAAAAGCCGAAAGAAATCTCTCTGATGTTGCCCAGCTTTCCAGCTCAGTGATATGTTTGGAAATACAGACGAATTGGAGGTGAAAATGAAAAGTCTTACCTGCACTTCGGTGTCTTTCGATGACTTTCCAACTAAAGGGATATGAGTGTTTAGGATGGACGTTATGAGGGCATGCGTGTTCAAAGTTGCCTCATTTTTCTGTCTTTCTTGTTTTATTATTGTATTTTCCTATTTCTATCGCGGGGCGAGTCGCCCGGAAGATCTGCCCTGGAGACCGCTTCAAAGTGGGAAGAGGAATCTTTAATTGAATTTCTCTTTTAGCAGCTGCGAAGTGGAAAAGCTGGAACGGAATCTTGATAAGATTCTAACATGTCAGATTTTCTGCGTTAAACAGAGAACGAGTCATTCTGGGCTTGGAGCCGTATAATAAAAATTTTTGCGTGTTCGTCGAAGGGAATCGGTCTCGGACCGTTTTCTTCTTATTATTATTATTTTTTTTTCATTTATTTACAGAATAGACTTTACATAGAAAAAATGCAATTAAATTCTAAATATCTCAGAGGAATAAGAATATGGATTTTGGAAAAGGGCGAATCCTTTCAAAAAGCCGTTTTTGTTTACCTTTCAAAAGCAGTCTGCATTTAATAATAAAATGGAATTAGATACTTATAATTTGAATAATATGAAATGTGTGTGTTTATGTGGAACAAATGAGTTAAGTGAATGAACTAGGATGGTAAGCAGCCATTAAATAAGATGTGTTTCAAATCCTTGACTCACAGAAAGTATAAATACTACTAATACTTAGCACTACTACTACTACAAATAATAATAATTATAATAATAATAATAATTACAAGAATCATTTGAGCAGCTCTAAACTGTATTGTTGTGTGTGACAGTTGTGTGACACTACGGGGGTAGAATTCCCATGAAGCCTGTCCTTTAAAAGCCTGAGATAATCTAGATCTTTGATGGCACATTATACAATATGATAATGCGAGGATGGGTTTTAAACTTAAACATTTCCCTGTCTAAATTCTGCAGTCTTGTGGACTATTGACAAACAGATTATTGCCAATTAGCAGTTTTGTGATGTGCTGTGTTGTGTTCTATATAATAAAGAATGTAAAATGAGATCGATGGCACAGTCAACTAATGAGGCAGGTAGTGCAGTGATCGCTGGCCCTAGAGAGGTTTTGAGTCAGGACAATTTAAACTCATGCCGTCCCCCTTAGGTCACCCTGATATCTGCAAAATCAGCCAAATACAGCCCATTTAGCGCCTTAAAATGATTAGATCCTCAAAATTCATAATTTTAAACATGTTTTACAAAATATTTCAATACTTATTCAGTCATTATATCTCCTGTGCTACAACAGACATTTCTGATTTAGTAAAAATGTTAATAAAAACCTATGAAAACCCCCAAAATCTGTGCACATGCTGAAGTCATTAATGAAGGCTCTAATTTACTAGACAACATTCATCTAGTGCTCATGATCAGGGGTAGCATGATTGTTATTTTTATATAAGTAAGGAAGAGTCCATCGGGTTTAAGGTAAAGTTTATGTTTGTAAGGAGTAACAGCTTGGCGACAAGTTATTATCAAACCTCGAAAGTCAGCCTTCAAACTTCCATCACAGGGGAGCCCACAGCATGCAGCGTTCTCCGGGCCCCTCACATATACATCCACATTTTGGAGGGTCCCCATCAGTCCTCCCAACCCCACATCCCTCCAGGCCCACTAGCCTGGGGCTCCTGATCTGACAAACCAATATTCCTTTGGTAAATATTCAGCCCTTTACCTTAGTGCTCTATTAATGATGAATCAACTATACTTTCATGAGTTCCATTTATTCCCATTTTATTACACTTATATTCATAGTTCATACAGTTATATTCATAGTTCCTCGTATATCCATTTTAGCAAAATAATATTTGTTTAATTTTGATTCATTCTGCTGCTGATTTGACACTGTGTTGGAGTGCTTTTTGCCGAAACGGAGGGGAATTATAACTATTTAAATTCAAACCATTTAAACTAGTTAAGTTTCTTAGTATCATATTGATGCCAAGATCATATTGTAGGGAGAAAAGGGTGCATGTTTGCCTAAATATAGATTGATAAATTCCATATACCTCGTGAAATACATTAATAAGAACATCTAAGGTTGCTATGTGAGTTTGGAGATTTTTTCTTCATTAGCAATGAGTTCTTAGCAAGGAAAGATCTGCATGGCTTCTATGTACACTTTAGCACCAGTCCAAAACAAGGCCACAATGAAGGGGAAAAGTACCACTGAAGACAGCAGTGAAGTGCGACCAAACATTAACCCACTCAGTGTTTGTAACCAGTCAGTTAAATTGTACATGTTCTAATCCATTTATCTAAATAAGCTGGGAAGTTACATGCCATTTATATCTACTTTCAAATCCTTGCCAGGATACAAGCTAAATCAGTCTGTTTTTCCACAGTCTGAGAGCTAGAGATTGCGTCTGCCTTTAGCTTTAAGTGTGACCCTGTAGTTGGGCTGCTAGGAAGCAAAAATCTGCACATCAATCAATTGGTTCCCCCTGATGTTGCAATACTGCAATACAGAATAATAAAGAAGTAAGAAAGACCAAAAATCAATACATTATTCTGCAGATCACTTGATTCAGTAATGATCCAGTGCATTTATCGCTGGCCGCTGATTCATTAGGACTGCTCTCAAGGGCATACCGGCCCAGGCCCTGGCTCTCTGACTCCATCGCCGTTGCCATCACTAATTACGAGGCATTAAAACCTAATCACAAGGTGGGACAAGGTTATAAAAGCCTCACTATGAGGCCCAGAACACTTGATTTCAAACAGTGTGGTGGTGATATCACTTCTCTTTTTATTGTTTGTGTTGGATTAAAAATTGTTTGTTTTAATGAATATTTATGGACATGGTCAATGTAAATGCTTTTTATATATATATATATATATATATATATATATATATATATATATATATATATGAAATGTGATAAATTAATATGGGTTCTGAAATGCGAAATCTCCACCTTTGTATGTGCAAGATCATGTACAAAGAACACTACATAATAAACACTGCAGCTAATTTCTCATTAACATGCAATAAAATTTCTCGCATATGGGAAATTATATTATTCTATGCTAATACTATGGCTCGCATAAAAATATTTTCCGCAAGTGAAACATTTTTTTTCCTCAAAAAATTATTTCCAAAAACCATCATCCCTGTGCTCTTATATTAAAGTCAATGTAATCATCTTTGTCTCCCAGTACCATCATATTTTGCTCTGAAGCATGGTTACCTCTGCCACAAGCCTTAAACTTTTCCACAGTTGGATCCTTTACCTGAATGCAGATTTCACAGTATAAGCCATATTACAGGGAATATTTTTAGAACAGAAATATACTGTATATTATATAAAAATATATATTTTTTACATTAATGACCTTGATCGGAATATTGAGAGCAGATTGGTTAAATTTGCAGATGATACTAAATTGGGGGGTTTGGCAAATAGTCTCGGGTCCACTAAAGTGATTCAGAACGATTTGGATAGAATCCAGAATTGGGCAGAAATGTGGCAAATGAAATTTAATCTAGCAAAATATAAAGTTGTACATGTAGGTAATAAAAACATTAGACGGGATTACTTCATGGGAGGTTTAAAATTGGAATGTGCTGCACAAGAGAAAGATCTGGGAGTGATTGTTGACCAACCCTCACAGGTTCTAGCCATTGTGCCGTAGCAGTTAAAAAAGCTAATTGGATGCTAGGATACATTGCCAAAAGTATTGAGTACAAATCTAAGGAGGTGATGCTTCTTTTGTACAACACGTTCGTTAGACCACATCTGGAGTATTGTGTACAGTTCTGGGGACCATACTTTAAGAAAGATATAGAGGCTTTAGAGAAAGTTCAGAGAAGAGCCACCAAGCTTATTCCAGGTTTAAAAAATGAAAGCTACGAGAAGAGGCTGAAGATCCTTAATCTCTTTAGTCTTAGGAAACGGAGACTCAGGGGTGATTTGATTGAGGTCTTTAAATATGTCAAAGGGATTAACAAAGTGAATCATGTAGGATTCCTTCGACCAAGTGTTGTGAGTAGAACTTGGGGTCACAATTGGAAGTTGACCTAAGGTAAATTTAGCACTGATATTTGTAAATATTTCTTCACCCAAAGAGTAATTTCAATGTGGAATAGCTTACCTGACCATACTGTTGAGGCAGAGACCTTGGGGGTTTTCAAGAGCAGGCTTGACCTAAAGCTAGATACCCCTGAGTCATTTAGTATCTGAAGGGATATATGTAATGTACCGATCAGGAACCAGTCGCGAGAACCAAAAAATGCAGTAGAGCTTGTTTTATTAATAAAGGGGGAGGACCCCCGCAGGGCAGAAGGCGAAAGTACAAAGTCCACAATCCAAAAGTCAAAATCCAGTTGGGCAAAAATAGAATAAAAAACCAGGGGAGAAATCACAGTAATCGTAGTCGGACAGGAATGGGTCTGGTACACAGGAATAGTTCTATCAGAGAAGCAAGCCAGAATCCACAGGATGTAATCCGAATCGTTACCAGGGCAGCAAACAGAGATCTCGTAGTCAGGCAGAAAAATGGCCAAAACACACAGATGCAGCAATAATCCAAAATCACAAAGGCAAAAATCGAAAGTCGGGCAATCCAGTCAGAAAGATAAATCACTAGGAATCAAGGCGAGAACAAACATGGCACAGGAAGCTAGGAAGAACGATCTGACACTGGAAGTGCCAGAAAAGACATCTTAAATACACATCCGGGGTGCATACATGACCAGGGAGAAACAGGTGCGATCAATGATACAATAATTAGGAGTGACACATGAGGAATAACCTAATTACATGAATTTGGCAAAAGCCAAAACGCAGACTGAGATCACAAGACAAATCTTTGTACAAAACAACAGCTCCGGTTAAGGAGTACTAAAGTGCAAAGTTTAAAGAAAAGGAAAGCACAAAGTATAAGTGGAAATCCACAGAAACTTGCAGCAAAGGTAATTAGGAATAAGCACGGAGGCGGAGACTAGAATTGGGCGACTGCTGAGAGATCGTTAGTCAATTAGTATGTGCAGCTATACAATCCCGAGTACATGTTAGTAAGTTAGTAAACATATACAATGTTAATATTTGTTAGTAATTATCGAAAACAAAAAACTGTTAGTATGGATTAGTAGATAGTAAAAGTGAGAGGAAGGAAGCACACGAGATAATGAGGGAAGATTGAAAACCTAGAAACCAATAAATCCCCCGTGTCTTGAGTGGCACACAAGACTAGAGACCGTGTGCAAAGACCTACATAAGACAAGACAAGGTAGACGAAGTGCGATGCATGTAAATGAAAACATGGCATGATAAC
This sequence comes from Gymnothorax reevesii, assembly GCA_029721435.1. Classification (NCBI taxonomy): domain Eukaryota; kingdom Metazoa; phylum Chordata; class Actinopteri; order Anguilliformes; family Muraenidae; genus Gymnothorax; species Gymnothorax reevesii. The sequence continues at coordinate 41,401,607 of CM056585.1, forward strand.
AATGGACTAAAGTATGAAAAAATAATAAAACAAGAAAATCTAAACTACCAGAAACACAATACATGATCCTAAGAATTGTCAGACATTGCGGAGGTCACTAAACACAGAAATCATACATGGCAAAGCCAGGCACAGAACTTAAACATGGCATGACAGAAATGCAGATCACAACAATATATTCACAATAGTATAAAGAAACCCGCGAGCTTAGTTCTGGCGAGCTTAGAAACTTAGAAACTGGAAACTGGCGAGCTTAGAAACTGTTCTCGCCATTCATGCTATGTTATATTATGTTATAAGGGAAAACAAACAGATGAGAGCTGAGCTTTCCCTTTCACAATTTCACATATTTTTCAGCATGTATATCTGCATGTACTGGTTTAGCTCGATCCTTTAGGGATAGAAATGAAGCAGATAAGCTAGCAGAGCAAGAGCTTTTAATCTGTTTAGTGTTTCTAATGAGCTGCCGTGCAGGTACCTTGTTGAAAATGACACTACATTCACAGTCATTTCATCATAGCTACACTACCGGTCAAAAGTTTTAGGACACCCCAATTTTTCTAGTGTTTTAATAGAAAATTATGCAGTGTAATGACTTATTGTACTCTGGATTGAAAGCATAGACATGATAGAACAAATTAACAATATAAGTTAAAAAAGAAATCATGGAATCAATTTATGAACTAAAATGTATTTTAAACTTTTGACTCAAAGTACCTGCCTTCAGCAGATATAACGGCTGAACACACTGGTGGCATTCTTTCTACAATGGAAATCAAATATTCTTCAGAAAGTTCTTCCTCACACTGTTGCAGAAGTTCCCATAAATGTGTGCCACTTGTAGGTTGCTTTGCTTTCTCTCTTCTGTCCATTTATCCCAAACCATCTCAATGGGGTTTAAGTCTGGAGACTGTGCTGGGTACTCCATGTTTTCAGGCTTACCATCTTGTTCTTTTTTTCCTAAGGTAGTTCTGGCAGAGCTTGGACTTATGTTTTGGGTCATTATTTTGCTGTAGGATGAACCCCTGACCAACTAGACGCATACCAGAGGGTACTGCATGGCGCTGCAGAATGCTGTGGTAGCCGTTTTAGTTCAGTGTGCCTTTCAATCTGTAAGTCACTGATCTGGATTCCAGCAAAACAGCCCCAAACAATCACGCTTCCTCCACCATGTTTGACAGTTGATGTCACACACTGAGGAACCATCCTTTCACCTACTTGACGGCATACAAAAAACCTGGGTGACCTTGGCTTTTGTTTAAAAATTCTGACAGTTCACCACTTACCCATGTACCATTTCAAGCTATTCATTGGACTGGAACTGCATAATTTTCAATAAAAAACTTGAAAAATTGTGGTGTCCTAAAACTTTTGACTGGTTGTGTATATATAAATGGAACATATAAAGCCCTCAGGAAAGGTTTTGAACTGCAGTTGGACAAGGCAGTATAAAATGCACTTGGCCTGCGGCTTACTTTTAAGAGACAGAGAACATGAAGCGATAAGGTGCTTTGAGAGGGCAGATATTTGCTGGTTTGCGAGTGCAGTTTTAACTGTTTTTCAGTCAAACAGACAGCATTCGTGACAACTTTGACTTACAAATAAAATCACATGTCACTTGAATGACGCTAATTTTATGTACATATATATATAGTGATCACAGAAGTCCTGGGACTGTGTTTGTGCAAAACTTTCATCATAAGCAGCAGTTTTGGACAAATGTCAATGAGACTGTAGTACCAAGCCAATCACACACAGCCTTATATTTTACTCCCCTTTGCTTTTCACCGTCTTCTACCAACAATTTGCTATACTTGTGAAGTCCCCCCTCATTGACCAGTGATAATCCTCTTAATGGTAGTCCATGAACAAGGATACTGCAATGTGTGAAAGATACCTCAACAGTCTTTTTAATGTAGCATTATTAACCTGCTGACAGGTATAATGTCAAAGCAATTCATAAAAATCTAGAGAGAATGTTCTCTCAAGCTAGGGAAAAAAAGAAAGTTTGGACAACCTTGGATCTGTCTGGTCTTCATCTCTACAAGTAACACAACCACAATAGTAGAAGAAGAAGGAAATGACATATTTCAGTTGAACACATGAAGTGTGCACACCAGAGAGAACAGCTAAGACCTACAGATGAAACTAATTCACCTGTAATCAAACACAATATTCTTCAAATGTGGTCTACAATTAAGTCAAGAGCAGTGTCTTTGAAGGATTACAAGATATTCCTACCCAGAGAAGGTTTAGTCCATTGAAAAAGATACTTAATCAATGGGCTTTTGAAATAAACCAGTTAGTTTTGGTCATTTTGCTCTTATTGCAGTATAGTTCATTTAAATGTATAAATACCAGTAAAAAGAATGAGATACTTTACACCTCTGCTGCTACAAAAGCCGCATTTTCATGCTGTGCCCAACATGATAGCATACATGTATCAAGAAGTTTAAGTGGTAGATGAAATGTTGTCTAATGATTAATTATATTGTAGAGAGCAGTGCTTTTTCTTTGATAGCTTTACACACAGCAGTTGTTGCTCTTTCATACCTTTTAATTACTGCCATTGTTTGCCTTTCAGGTTTGCCGTTAAAAGCGTCACCAGGCTTGCCGTCTCGACTGAGTTGCTAGTTTTAATTGTTGCTGCCTTGTTCATCCTTTAATGCTTGAATCAAACATGGTGGAAAAACATAAACATCAGACAGACACAAGTGCAAATTAAGCCAGCGTACATGCTGAGAATGCACAGTTCCAGCTGGCAGTGGACTCCTGACTCCTGCAGTGGACCAAGTCCGCCACAAAGCCTGAGACATCTACACAGCATCACACTGAAATGTGCTGGCAAACCGTCGATGGGAAAATGAGTTTTACCGTAGTAACAAGTGGACTTTTTGTATTATGTGGTCTCTCATATGTTTTAGGAAATGTCTGCTATCAAGCAACGAATGTTATTTACAGCGATAATGTAAGGGTTTGTCCTTGCAGTCCCTCCCCTTGCTGCATTCTTCACCTCCACCTTAGCGGGCAACAGGTGTGGCTGGTTGAGGTGGAGGTGAAGGTTTGTCTATTTAAGTGTTGGCTGTGCCTCCATTAAGTGCAGTAGCAGCACTTAATTGTACACTGTTGTGTTTCTGCTGCTGCTCCCCTGATGTTTGTTTTATTTGTTGAATTAAAATTTTTTTGATTTTTACTCAGCCTGCGTGTTTGGGTCACTTTTAGTGCCTGCTTTTGGGCCCATGGTCCCAGCGCCCGCCAGCTTGTCGTTTTCAGCCGGCGGGGCAGATCCATGACAGATAATCTTTGATTTCTTTGGTCTGTTTATTTACTTCCTCAAAAGATACACATGACTCCAGGCAAATAAAGGCTTCATGAAAACATGTTGATGTAAAGTTGATGTATAACTTTACTCACCTGGAACTGGACATTAAATGCTTCAAACCAAGTGTGGTGCAGCAATGTCTGAAAACAATGGGCTCAAAAATAAATAAATAAATAATAATAGCATGTAGAGCTTCTGAGGAAGAATGAAGCAGAATATGGATTACTACTAGTGTAGCGTTTGACGGTCACTTCCAACATTTGTGATTCGTGGGTAAAAAGGAATTTTAATCTTTCCTGAGCTACCGCACTGGGCAGCTCTCTGCTAACCCGCGATTCAGGTGCAATGAATCTGCAAAACTGTTTAAAAATGGCAGCCATAGATGCGGGAGTACTTTTCCCTGCATCCGATCCGACACAAAAAAAATTATCCATTTGTTCTTCAGCAATTTTTAGATGACAAACATTTTTAAAGGACAAAAATAGAACATGAAAAGGAGAAGAAAAGCAATTTCTGCCCTCAACGCCTCAAATTCTCATTATGCACTGATTTTACTGGATGAGAATCCATTTTTTCCAAGTGTTCTATTTAAAAGAATATCACTTATTTATTTAACATATTCATTTTTCCTCAGGCAGGCACCTCCCTGGTTTGTTATACTGAATGCGCAGGGCCAGTCATGTTCTTTAGAGGATCGGTTCTGTTTCAGTACTTATAAACATCCTAGCACACATAAGAGCACCAGCTTCCTGAGGGAAACACAATCATAGGAAAAATAAAATCCCCACTCCCCTGTCCTCCAAACTGATAATTCCTTGTTTCAGCACAACAAGGCAGTCAGACAGTGTAACATCAAGATAGAACTTGTTGGCTGTGATCGCAAAAAACACATCTAGGGGAAAAACTCATTTGCAAGGATTTCCATCATTTTAAACAAATGTAACTTTTTAAAAATTTTTTTCTCTTAATTCAAATTAAAGGTAATGAATGGAATCATTTTGTTGCATTTCCGACTACATAAAAGTGAAAATTAAATGACCAGAAAGATGAGAATGACAGAAACAGCAGGGTTAAAAAGTCCTGTCTTTGAAATTTGATGTACAATTTGTTTTCCCTATGTAGTATCTATAGCTGATGTTTGGAGCTCGCTGGGTCCTGAACTTCAGGTGGTGTGGCTGGACAGACAGGATTTGCCACCAATTTGCAGGGTAGATTGACTACGATGGCATATGGGGATACAGCAGAAGAATTCTTTTTTTTTTTTATCATAATCATACTTATAAAAGAATGAAAAGTAAATATACTTTCAGATTTTGTATGCATATTTCACTGCCTGGCCAAATAAAAAGTTGCCGTTTGAATTTAAATAAGCAAATACTTATGAGCCATTGATTGGATAATTATTGCCACAATAATTAATACATTTCACCTGACAAAAATTCTTTTAACCCTGACTGATGTAGCGTGTAACTTCTCATTTCTTGAACAACCATGATAGAAGACGTATCCCATGGTGGTGGAAAAGACATTACAGTGTTTCAAGAAGGGGCACATTATTAGCCTGCAGCAAGCAAGGAAAACAACCAAGGAGATTGCTGAAATCACTGGAATCGGGGTAAAAACTGTCCAATGCATTATGAACCCTATTAATAGTCTTTGGGTTGTGCATTGTGCAAACTGGTTTGACTCTACCATTGTAAATACAAGAACTTAGCCAAAAATTAAAGCAACTTTGGATGGAAATAAATGTTGCAACATTGCACAAGATTATTAAAACAATGCCATGACAAATTTGCAACGTAATCAAAGCCAAAGGCTGTAGAACAAAAGATTAGTGTGTACAACCTCTTTTTTGGCCACACAGTGTATGCATATATGTATTGAGTGTGCGTATAAAGTGCACACCTTTGTTATTATGGTTCCGGGTATCATATGGTATAATATCCACAGTCAGCCGTTGCTTGAAAATTCTCCATAGTAGCTGAATTTCAGGCAATTAGGGAAAAATTATCGGGTCAAAATTCTTCAACTGCAATGTGAAAGACTGATCTCCTATTATCAGAAGCATTTTGTTGCAGTTGATGCAGCTAAAGATGGCATAGTAAGTTTCTTGGTTCAATCTGAGGGTGACATAAGTGTTAGTCTTTTTCATTCAATGAGTGTGAAATTATTAAAAAAACAAGATGCAGTGCCAGGCACTCCAAACCCCGCCCCTCACACTTATTTTTACTGTTGAATGAATTCATTCACTTTTAATGTACACGTGAGCTTGGGTTTAACCTTTCAAGGTTAAAGGTCATGTTGTCATTTTACTCGCCATGTATGAGTTTCTATGTGTGATTTATTGTAACCAAGTGGCAGTGTTCAGTAGTTTTTGAGATATGGCCCTCAGAAATCTTGTGAGATTTGGCTTGACCTTTCAAGGCCACTGAAGTTCAAAGGTAATGGTGTCATTTTAATCTCCATTAATGATGTCTTACATTTGTTTAATAGTAATCAAGTAATTATCAACAGTAGTTTTTGCGATATAAGGTAATTTAGCCAATTTCATCATTTCAGTGCATTTGAAACTATGCACTTTTCACGGAAACATAAAACTTTAGATATTTGTTTGATGTAAATCGGAGAATTTTTTACAGTCAGGGCCAAAAAACAATTTTGATCTTTTTGGTGACCTTTGACTTTTACCTTGATCCAATTCATTCCTAAATGTAAAGGAATCTATTCCGGGTCAACCTTTTGGTCATATCTGGTTAAAATTGAGCCTGTGGTTTTCTTGTAATTTTGCCAAGGGACAAATAAATAAATAAATAAACGTTCAAACCATGGTGATTACAATGCCCTTGCCTCAGGGTATTGCGCCCAAGTCCACAGGGGGCAAACACTTTTTCATGGCACTATATTTATTTAAAGCGGTCTTGGTTCTGCACTTTGATGATTTTTTTTTTCAGATTAATGTCATGAAGTAATGCAAACATGCAATTGGTTTGTTTTTCCTCACTGTAAGGACTTTTTCCAATGCGATACAGGATGACTTTTGAGCCTATGGGAGTTACATTATTTTTAGCAAAAAGCAGTCATTCCTAAAATCACCAACAATCTTTCTACCCATGAAAATAATATTGAAAAGTCAATATCAAAAATCAATAAAGGCAAAATCAGGCATTTTCTTGGAGGTTCTGGATATGGTTGAAAAAAACAGTAAGTATAATACAGCTCATACAGCATTGTATAAAACATGCAGTGTCATGCACTGCTGGCATTCTGACACACTTTATACATCCTTACACATCACACTCCATCACAGCAGTTCCATATTTTCCATATTTCACCATGAAGCCTAAAGCTTTTTGAATGTAACAAAAATATGACATGTTTGTGGGAGTGTTTTGAAAAAAAATTCACTTCATCTTAAGATTCAGAAAAGTTGGTCCAACATGGTCCATCCTGTAATTCTGCGACCATCATTCATTTCTAGTAGGTTGCTTATCCCATTTCCTGGCCAACATTTTCAGTCCTACTTCATCTAAGTTCTTTGGGGAATGACATTTATTTTGCTTAATAATGCATCTTAGTATCATGATTTTTTCCCACAAAATATTGTGGTCCAGAGAGTAATTTAAAGTTTCAAAGTCAAAAACAAACCCTGTATTCCTTTGGCTTTTACAATTTTCACCTCATCTGCAGTGACAATCCAGTGCTTTTTCGTTTCGGATCTGAACCTCTGATGCTGTAGCAATGCAGACGGCAAATATCAAACTGGTTTTTAACATTTCAACAACATTTTGTCGATAACACATATAAAAACATCTTTTCTTCATAAGAGGTCAGGGTGTGTTCAGACAGAAAACATATTGTACACACAGAAAATGAATGAGTGAACGAGTGAACAGCAGGGACTCGAAGATTGAGGGGGTGGCAGGGTCACAGTCTTACACTGGAGATGCTTGTCTTTGAGTGCCGTCAGTCGCAGGCATAATTTAAAATGATATCAGATGTCTAGACCTTGCTCCTGAACACAGCCTGCAAAAACTAAACAGGCATTCTCATGCCGACACAAATTGTATGTATGGTGCACGCTGCTATCGACAGTTTAACATTATCACCAAAACGGGTGTGTCTTCTCAAACATCGCCAGACAACATTAATAATTTTTATGATACATTTCTGAATAGTTTATGTTGTATACACACATACATTTACCACAGCTAGATTTACTATCAGCATATTGTGTATGGCGGAATGATCTAAGTGGTAGTTTTATTTTTGCAGTTGTTCGATTACTACCTGCTATATTTTATCTCCGTGGCCAAGTAATGCAAAACATAATTTGTGCACTTTGTGTAAGTATTTTCAGTTATCAACTTATTTTACTTTATTGGCCAGCGTGCTAGAGCTACACACCCTCTTATATATTATGCAGGAGATAACAATACTAAGAAGGAGTAGAGATTTAAAACATTAGTCTTTATTGTAGTGTAGTTGCAAAAAGAGGAGGCCATACAGGTGAAATGAAAAATACTTCACCAATGTGTATAATTTACAAAAAATACTTGCATATGTTCCATATAGATGCCTCAGGGACTCCCATAATATACTCCACTGAAGCAAGGATAAGAGAGATCATTCCAGAGCAAAGAGACCTATAAATGCAATGCACCTCTTCAAACTGAAATCAAAATGAACTTTCTCCCAAATTTTTCAATTCAGAATAACCATACAATAACAACTTAAAGTATACTTTCCATAAAACTAATAAGATATAAGCTCAATTAAAGCTGCAAGCAGCGTTGAAAGGGCCCTCGCGCCCTTCGTGCACGTTGGGGTGGCAGCAAGATCTTGATGGGTGCAGGCGTCCATTCACAGCCATTGGACACTGCTGGACCGCGTACAATGTGGTTTCCTGAGGGGAGTGCAAAAATTTTCTAGAGGGCGCTATGGTACCATTTTCATATGCCTGTGCGTAAAATCTACAACATAGTAATTGTATTACCGAACTCCATGAGTGTGTTGATTTTTGTTTATTTTCCAGCATGTTTAGACCTGCAAAGGTGCAATTCTTCTAGAAATCTGATTGGGGGCGCTATAGAGTCATTATGCCACATTTCGTGCCAATTGATGGATGACATTGAGGAGAATAAGACAATCATAAACTGGGCTCGGTTTTGCAAGCTTTGGAGTATTCTAAGGCCTTCAAACGTGTGTTCGTGAAATTTGGAAAACCGCAAGAAATAGCTCATCCCTCACTTCCTGTTTGGCCAAAAAAATTAGCCATTGCCCGGAATGACTAATGCAATGATCACACCAAATTTCATGAACATTCAAGCACTTTTATCTTAACATGGCCATATCTAGAGGGCGCTGTGGAGCCACCTGGCACCTCCCGATCTAATATTAGCATATATTTATACTTGGGAGGACAATTTTATAAAGTTTGGAAAGTTTCAGGGAAAACCCATGAAGCATGTGGAAGTAAACCCAACTTCCTGTTTAATGGCGGGACATCGAAATTCGCCGCAACGCTACGGATACAAAATTCAATGAATCCAGAAAAGCTTCGCAATTTAACATCAGCAACGTCTTTAGATACTTATCGCCAAATTTCAAGTTGATCAAATGAAATCTCTCGGAGGAGTTCGTTAAAGTACGACACCTGTGAATGGCCATTAATCCAAAAAAGTTTCAATTTCAATTAAAAATGGCGGACTTCCTGTTGAGTCTAGGTCATGGCAACAAGAGACTTTTTTTTAGGTCTCGTCATCTTCCACATTTCATCCGAATTTCATACATGTAGGTTTACCGGGCTGCGAGGGCTGCTTATTTGAAATTTTACAGGGGGCGCTATAATGACATTTTTGCCATGCCAATATGTAAGCTCAGAGTATTATGAATGATGGTCTTTATACATTTACAGAATTTTGTGAGTTTTCGAATGTTGAGACCCTCAAAAAGGCAATTCTTTTATAGATCTGATTGGGGGCACTATAGAGCCATTATGCTATTTAAGGCTCCAATTGATGGATGACATTGAAGAGAATAAGACAATTATAATTTGTGCAAGGTTTTGCAAGCTTTGGAGTATTCTAAGGCTTTCTAACATGCGTTCGTAAAATTTGAAAAAACGCAGGAAATAGCTCAAAACTCACTTCCTGTTCAGCCAAAAAATTTCAAAAAATTAGTCATTGCCTGCAATGACGAATGCAATGATCACACAAAATTTCATGAACATTCAAGCACTTTTATCTCAACATGGCCGTATGTAGAGGGCGCTGTGGAGCCACCTGACCACTCCCGATCTAATATTAGCATATATTTATACTCAGGCGGACAATATAATCAAGCCTGTGAAGTTTCGCGCAAATCTCACAAAGCATGTGCGCGTAAAACCAACTTCCTGTTTCATGGCGGAACATCGAAATTCGCCGCAACGCCACGGATACAAAGTTCAATGAATCCAAAAAAGCTTCGCAATTTTACATTGACAAGGTCTTTAGATGTCATATGCGAAATTTTAAGTTGATAGGATAAAATCTGTAGGAGGAGTTCGTTAAAGTACGACGCCTGTGAATGGCATAAAATAAAAAAAATTTGCAAATTCAATTAAAAATGGCGGACTCCCCGTTGAGTGTAGGTCATGGCACCAAGTGACTTGTTTTTAGGTCTTGGCATAGTACACATGTCCATCGAATTTCGAACATGTAGCTTAAACACGCTGCGAGGGCTGCTTCATTGAAATTTTCTAGGTGGCGCTGTAATGCAATTTTGCCACATCCATCTGTAAACCCTATATTCTTGTAAATAGTATGACCAGTTTAATATGTTTGCAAAGTTTCGTGAGTTTTCGAGCATGCTGATGCCTTAAAAAATTCAATTATGTATTAGGGGGCGCTATAGAGCCACTATGTCATACCCACTGCCAAATGAGATATCAAATCGAAGAACTTAATATTTTTAGTCTATGAGCCAAGTTTGGTGAGTTTTCGAGTATGATAAAGCCCTCAAAAATGTGTTCGTAAAATCTGAAAAAACGCAGGAAATGGCTCATAGCTCACTTCCTTTGAGGCTAAAAATTTCAAAAAAATTTACAAAAAAATATAGCATGACTACTATAACCCTACTAAATTTCGTGAGAATCCAAGCAAGTGCGTTCCAAAATGGCCGTGTGTTTGGTGGCGCTAGAGAGCCACTGGGGCATGTCCAAGCACAAAATAAATAATAGTTTGCAATTTTTACCACGACTGACGTGTGGGCAAATTTTTGTGAGTTTTCATGCATGGCAAAGCCCTCAAAAATGCGTTCTCGCAGCAGAATAAAAAGAAGAAGAAGAAGAAGAAGTAGAAGAAGAAGAAGAAGAATAATAAAAATCCCATCAAAAACAATAGGTTCCTCGCACCTTCGGTGCTCGGGCCCTAATAATTTGGGTATTTTCTTTACCTTCCACTTCCTGGAAAAAATGTTACTTTTAATATGACATCTTTGGGTACCAGCAAGTGTGGTATTGATTAAATGCGTCCCTGAATTATCTGCTGCCATCCAATCAAAGTCCTTTTATGCGAGCTCAAATTCATTGCAGTTCATATTGCACATCCCCATTCAACATCAATCAAATCAACACCGCGGCCTTTGAAAATGACATGTCGGAGGATTTGATTTCATCGGATACACGACATAGTGCAGAAGGAAGTTTTTCCTGCTCAAGCTGCTATTTCATGGTGTCTAATGGCCTGGAAGAGGAGTGCACCAGAAATGGACCAAGTACAGTGAACTCAAACATGGAACATGTATTTGACCTAGGCATGATAAACCCGGCTTAATGCGCACTGAAAAGTAATATAGAGTATACTGACTGAAAATACCTAATATTATTTATAAGATAAATTAGCTCTGCCCTTGCCTGCTCCCCAATATTTCCAGTATCCCCACATCCTCTCACAGAACTCACGAGAGAACTGAGGGGGCAAGATAGCCACTATAAAACACGCTGCACACTTTACAGTCCTCCCTGAAAACACTGAGAAGGGTGTGTTCCTCTGACTGCTCTTACAACTGGTTTGCTTATAGAAGGGTCAGAAATGTAACTTTTCACAGCAAGCTTTCTATTTCATCTGAGGAAACAATTTTTTACCTCTAAACTGACAGGGGTTCCAACTGGTTAAAAGGTGAAGATTCAGGCCAAAACTCAGACAAAATATATCCTTTGGTTGATAATTTTACATGATAATGAAAGTATTATTTTACCAATTCAATTTATTTATCAAAGAGATACAATGATGTGCATAATGGAACATGATATCACTTTGACAACATGGGCTAAAAAGACAAAACATGTATTTCCTTCTTTTTAATAAAAATGACATTTGAGTCTACATGTCCACCTGCCGGTGATTAACTTCAATTCAGACAGACACACAGTTCAGCTTCCGGGGAGTGAGAGAGTGATCAAGGTTGACTTTGATGTTGAGCCAGATCTCAAAGTGAGTGCAGGGACTGGCATTCTGCTTAATTAGATAAAGACATGTACAAATGTCCTTTAGAAGCGGCTCCTGTCCGGCCCGTACAGGTCAGTGTTAGTGGCAGCTGCCTGTGTGCGGAGGATATATGAAGAACGGGAGAGGTGATGGGGACACTGGGGGGGATGAGCTGGGGGGGGGGGGTCGGGCAGCTGTTTTCACCCCACGCTGCTGACTGAGGCAAAAGAGTCTCTCTCCCCCCCGAAAACAACATTCCTACACATCGCAGTCTGTGGGCCTCCTGCTTATGACCCAACTACCCTGCCTTGTAATGAATGTCCTTAGCCGTACTCGGACGGGATTAGTTTGACGTGATGACATGGGGTAATGCAATTATTACCAGGTATTTTTTGACTTGGCGCGTCCCGTCCGAACGCGCCAAGTCAGTAATCATTACGGACTTTCTGGGTAAAATTTACAGCCACTTTTACCTTCTGTAAAACGCTCCTGAGACAGTATCTGAGGTGATATTAATCCCTTGCGAATGCGATCCTCGGTAAATGTTGAAACCATGTAAGTAAATATTCCGTCATATCCAGTTTAAAATGATTTTTCCGCCCTTTTATGAAGATGGATGCACTTTAAAAAGCACTTGGTTTAGCAATTAACAAAAGTCAGACGCATTTGTTTTTCGATGACAGAAGACATCAAAGACATATTGAAAAAAAGGTCGAAGGCACTCTTCATAGGAGCGAGACTTTTGGTTGATTTAGGTAGGCCTAAATGTTAATACATAATCGTTATAAACGATCTTGCTTATGGGAAAACGTTCTAGGCTAACCATTATTATTATTATTATTATCCTTCAGCTGATGTAGGACGCACATTTCGACAGGGGAGTGACGGCATAGCGTATAGCAAGTTACTTCTCCTACCTTTGACAGGACTACCCGTGCGAATAGGCCATTCATATTATCAGACATCCACTGGTAAAGTTACTTTACCCCAAGTCCCCACGTTAAACCAATCCCATCCAAATAGGGCTTTTGGGGTAAAGAATCCTCTGCGAATTTGCCTGGGGCAAACGGCCCGTGGCATGTTTGTTTGGGGGGAAAGACCCTTGGAGAATGTGTTTGGGGTAAAGGACCCTAGGTGAATGTGTTTGGGGTAAAGGACCCTTGGAGAATATGTTTAGGGTAAAGGACTTGTAACAAATGTCTTTGGGTAAAAGGACCCATGGCAAATGTGTTTGGGGTAAAGGTCCCCTGGTGAATGTGTTTGGGATAAAGGACCCTAGGTAAATGTGTTTAGGGTAAAGGACCCATGGTAAATGCATTTGAGGTAAAGGACCCTGGTGAAAATGCCTGGGGTAAAGGGCCCGTGGCGTGTTAGCTTGGGTAAAGGACCCTTAGCGAATATGTTTAGGGTAAAGGACCTCAGGTGAATGTGTTTGGGGTAAAGGACCCTAGGTGAATATGTTTGGGGTGGAAGTCCTTTACCTCAAACACATTCTGCAAGGGTCCTTCACCCTAAACACACTTGCCATGGGTCCTTTATCCCAAACACATTTACCTAGGGTCCTTTACCCCAAACACATTCTCCAAGGGTCTTCCCCCCAAACAAACATGACACAGGCCGTTTACCCCAGGCAAATTTGCAGAGGATTCTTTACCCCAAAGACATTTGTTACAAGTCCTTTACCCCAAACACATTCTCCAAGGGTCCTTTACCCCAAACACATTCTCCAAGGGTCCTTTACCCCAAATACATTCACCAAGGGTCCTTTACCTAAAACCCATTTACCTAGGGTCCTTTACCCTTAACACATTCACCAAGGGTCCTTTACCCCAAACACATTCGCCTAAGGTCCTTTACCTTAAACATATTCACCAAGGGTCCGTGAGCACAAATATATTTTCCAAGGGTCCAGCTCTGCACTTCTTTTCCCCAAACACATGCTGGATTGACAAGCAAACCCAAGTGTAGGGTTAGTTCAATACAGAGATTAAGAACAAATTACCAATTTAATGAATCAATATCCATAAAAATGTGTTGCCAAGCTACAACACACTCAATTAAAAGCGAACAGCAGAAAAAAAAAATAAGCGAAGCCTGATGTTTTTTCTCCTTTTTTTTAGTTTCTAACAATGTGTTTTCTTAATCTATTTACGTACTTAACAGGCTCACAATAACAGGTAGGTGGCTACTTCCTCAATCACTTGGACAGGAAATGAAGGTGCACAGTCTAGTCCCCTGAGCGCATTATGGAATCGCATTATATCAAAACAGCACAAAAACAGACTTTTCCAAGAACAATGGAGCGAAAAGGCCATTTGGTCTGAGAATGCTTGACAAAAGGGAGGGGCTTTTCAACAATGTTTTCCTCAAAGTATCATTTCACCAAATGCTGTTTGCATGCATAAATGAAGGAACCAATTAAAAGAATATTTTACACCACATGTATTATACATGCTGTACAGGCTCTTTCACTTAAAACCATGGTGATTCATATGATGCATTATGCTGTTGAAAGACATGTAATTAAGAAAGGATTTTTTTTATAATAAGCCAAATTGTGCATGTGTTTATTAATCTGTTTTCCAATAATGCTGCTCGCCCAGACACGCTGTGATGATAAGATGGCAGGATGTGAAGTTAAAATCTAATTTTAATATATTCCTAATCATCACATAGGAAACTCAAAACAACATACTTAATGGAAATGAGTGGACTCAGCAAGGTCTTCTGTAGTTGTGGACTTTAATAAGATTTGACAGGCATTACAACAGCAAAGAGACTCGTCCACGTCCAGCGACCCCCTCTGTCTGTAACCCGACTGACAAAAACAGAGGTGGGAATTAAGAGCAAAAAGGAAAAAACATGGTCATCTGTTTTAAAAGAGCTGAAATTTGATCTCAGGGGAGAGAGATGGAGAAAGAGAGTTGGAAGATGAGAATATCACATATCATCTGCCTCTGATCGTTCACGCTTTCTAATTACAGAAGGTGAGGAGGGCCATCATTTTATCGTATTTGTTTTGCATCGCTGCAAAAATAGAAAATGAGGCTCACAGAGCTGTACCAATTTACTTCATTTCGACCTTGATTAAAAGAAAATTAATTGCCACATCTCTCATTATGTTGCAAGCGGCATTTGATGGCCAGGATGGAAAAACTGGAAAACAAGACACAGAGGCTGAAGGGGGAAGCGCGACCGACCCGTGTCTTCAGGAGACGAAACCAACCTCTAATGATGAAAACAAACAGGCCTTTTAACGCCGCCACCACAAGACAATGTCAAACACACTCCTCTAAATATCAAAACACTCAATTTCCTCTGCGCCAGCCAAATATTGCCGAGGATCTAAAAACTTTGCCACTTTGCGCACTGCATCTTTTTTGAAAGCAATTAAATCCTGCATTCTCGTGGTATCTGGAGCTCAGCATCGGGGATAGCTGGGTATATGGTTTCAAGAGATCAGTGGATATACCTCAAAGAGAAAAGCAGTCATTCAAACGCGCTATATGGGGACGGCAATGCCTCTGGAGTGATTATTCGGTGAAACCAGTTCCCATGTCCATTTTGAGCTAAAGGATAAATTCATGTGAAAATAAAGAGCCAAGTTTGAGCACAATTTTGACAGGACTGAGAGATGATGTTGTTTAATAATTCTTTTACTCTCTTCCAGCATGCCAGACTGATTTTTACACGCATCACAGACTGAGCGAAAAATTTGGGAGGTCAATGAAGAAAACACTTCACACTCTAACAGCAGAATACTTACTACCAGTGAATTTCAACATCACGGCACTGAATACGCTGGACTGTTCCTTCCCGCAGCTAAAGCAGATACATTAAAGGGGACCTATTTTGCTATATTTCCAAGGTTATATTTTGATCTTGGACACCCCTAGAGTACTCCTGATCGTTCAAAGTCCAAAACAGGGTCCTTATTTAGCTCATATTGCCATCCTCAAAAAACCCCATTTTAATTCCATTGTAGTCTCTGCCTGACATGCCTCATTGGGGTGGCTCTTCCGCTATGGCTCCCACTCCCCGTGTGCCCACTTTCTTCTGACTGGCCAGCTCTGATGAGGGAGAAGTTGAGCGGGACGAGGTTGCAGAATGCAGTTTTCCGGGTCAGTCTCCCCAGAGTGAAACGTGACACACGTCTGCCATCTGATAAAGAAGTGGCGGGCAAATTCCGCAATCTAATGTAGTTCATGTGTATAGATCTAATGAAATGAACTTGTTCTAATAAACGCAGCAGCTAAAGTGGAGGACGCAGTGCGAAAATCTGGCAGCTCACGCTCAAATTTGCCATTGGCCACAGTTTGCTACGGCAACAGTGGTGAGTACAGTGGCTTTTCTACTCTATAGCTAGGGTGCAGGGAGAGCTAGAATCCACCCTATGTAGACTAATTTGTAGAACGGGTCGACATACCCACGTGTAGACCGGAGACCGTAGAAATCCGGTGGGTCCAAGCTTAGAGGGAGATATTGACAGTGAGGAGCAGCTAAAAGTAGATCAACAGCTTATGGACTGCTTCGGTGTGTATTAAAAGGACCTTCTGGTTCGTGTGCATAACTGTGGTGTGTCGTTAGTGTGAAGAAACAAACAGCTTCTGCGCTGGTATATGATGGAGGGGCGAAAGCTCCAGGCTAAACAGCGTTTTCGGAAATTGCCCGTGGTAATGGATTACTCATTGCGTCGGAATGACCAGCATTTCATCGCCGAGAATGGGCGCGTTATGGATAGTGCGCGAGAGCTAGCAAGAGCTCCGGTTACATTGATGAGCATAATACAGGGTTTACAGACCGTAAGTTCCGTTTGCATGAACCATTGCTTATGTAGAACTAGCGAATCGATCACTTTTACAGGAAATAATTTTTTATTCAATTGACGGCAATGTAGAGAAATCATTTGGGATACCAGACATGTTATAGCCTGTGCGTTTCCCTGTTGCTCACTGGCAGCATCAGAGAGCTTGCCCAGGTATTGGAGAAGTATCAGGCAGACCCCGGTCATGGATAAGTAAAGCGATCGTTTTACAAGCACCCAAAAACGCACCCCAAGCTTTGCAAAACCTACGTCTAACTGCACCGGTTAGCTTCAACTGTAGTGGCTACAATCGGGCAAGGTTATGATGAAGCTGCCACATTGATGCTTACCGAATTAACAAGCATACCAATCAGAATTACTGCATATAAGTTAACCAGGAGCAGTTTAAATTAGCATGTTATGCAAACTAACATTCAGTACCTGGTAACCGAGCGGGCATAACAAGCTCCGAGAAAAACCCTTGCAATACAGGTTTTACAGACACCAAGTTCCGTTACCGTGGAGAATTGTACCAAGCACCCAAATTATAAACAAGCATTAAAAGTTAGCTTCAAATGAGGTTTATGTTCACACACCTTCTGTAGAATTTCCCCTGATATTACTCTTGCATATCCAAGGCACAAGCATTAGCAACAGTAACTTGGCCGCTGTGCTACAGCCACAATCAACTGGCTATCACGTCAGGTTGGCTTATGCAGTAAAAGCAACTTACAGCTTCTGTGTCTGTGAGTTACAGACTGTCGTTACCGATCCAGGCTTTCTCTTCAGATATTTAACAAAGCCTGCGTTTGAGGTCAGTTGTTAGTGCTACCTATCGCTACCGGTCCTGCTAGCCATCTGTAACACGTCAGCTATATTGTTACTTACAGCTTGTGGCTCCGAGTGCTTGATCGATGCAACTGCTTCAGGTTTGAGAAGCAGCTGAAAGGCTTATCCTGTGTCAAATTATCCTTTATTGACAAAGCTGCCTTTGGTGAAATGCTGAGCACAAACAGCTAACGTTCCCTTTGGCCATGGCTGTTTGCTGCCAGCAAATAAAAAAAGCTACCCACTGATTTCTGGAGGCATTGTCTTTTGGAAGAGAAATAGATGTTTCTCTTTGCATTCAAAATTAAATGGACAAGCAGCTTTGGGAGAGATACTGACAAAACTGCATCTCAAATGATCTGTCGTTCTTCTTTTCTATTTCCAAAAGTTTAGACTCTACTAAGGCATAGTATGATCTGCCGTTGTTAGAGCCAGCTAGAATCGTTTCCGGTGTGGGCAGGTCCCGCACCGTGATTGGCTCTGGCTAAGCTTGTTCTAATTGGACGGCACAACCTGACGTCAGGTTTTGCCCAGATCTCGTGAAGATCTTGGGAGGAGCTGTTCAGAGAGGAAATCACTTTCACAAAATCACGTTCTTGGAGTACAGCAAAACCTCTGTATCTTAAGTTCAGCATAATAGGTCCCCTTTAAAAGGTGCTTAAACACAACATGTGTGAATGGCCACTGAGAAAATCAACTTCATGAAATAATACACATAACCACACACGGCAGTGCCACAAACTTTGAGAATCGTATGTGCCGTTTTAAGTGGTTGCTACACATGGCCAGTTTTTAAGACATCCTCTAAAAATGAGCTCATCACTGAACATTAATGCTCGAATGAGAGTCACTTTTAAAACACTCCGTAATTGAGAAACACCGTTTCCCAGGGCTGACATTGATAAAATCACCATATGTCTGGAAGGATCAACTTCGGAGGTTTCCATAGAGCGTAGTGTAAGATTACACAACTACTCATAGAGAGGCATTTCAAAAAGAAAAAAAAATGGTGCTTTAGAAATGAAATCCCCTTTCATGCATTCGCACCTGTCACAAGCTCAAAGTCTGAAGGCCAGATGCCAGATAGACAGAGCCTCTACTGAAAATACCAAAATCTGAAATATTTATAAGCTTCTGATGCTCATCTGTGGGGTGAGGGAATGGTTGTCAATGCAGACTACAGACCTTCCTGGATCTGCTCCTTCTTGAACTACGTACCCTGTGTCTATCCTATACCTGCTCCTACTGCAGCTACTCACTCTCTCTCCTGTACCTGCTCCAACAGCAGCTACTCGCTCTTTCTCCTGTACCTGATCCTACTGCAGCTACTCGTTCTCTCTCCTGTACCTGATCCTACTGCAGCTACTCGTTCTCTCTCCTGTACCTGATCCTACTGCAGCTACTCGTTCTCTCTCCTGTACCTGATCCTACTGCAGCTACTCGTTCTCTCTCCTGTACCTGATCCTACTGCATCTACTCACTCTCTCTCCTGTACCTGCTCCTACTGCAGCTACTCTTTCTCTCTCTCCTGTACCTGCTTCTACTGCAGCTACTCACTCTCTCCTGTACCCGCTCCTACAGCTGCTACTCGCTCTCTCTCTCTCCTGTACCTGATCCAACTGCAGCTTTTCACTCTCTCTCCTGTACCTGCTCCTACTGCAGCTACTCACACTCTCTCCTGTACTTGCTCCTACTGCCGCAACTCGCTCTCTCTCTCCTGTACCTGCTCCTACTGCCGCAACTCGCTCTCTCTCTCCTGTACCTGTTCCTACTGCAGCTACTCGCTCTCTCTCTCCTGTACTTGCTCCTAATGCAGCTACTCACCTTCTCCTGTACCTGCTCCTACTGAAGCTACTAGCTCTCTCTCCTGTACCTGCTCCTACTGAAGCCACTCGCTCTCTTTCCTGTACCTGTTCCTCCTGTACCATAGACTGTATAAAACATGGACGAAGCCTCCGTGACGTCACCCATAGGTTTCTGAATATTCACTTTGAAGCAAATTTAGTCACCATCTTGGCACTTTCTTGACTCCGCCTACCTCCCATCTAATCCAAAAATGGGCAAAAAGGTGAGCTGTTGCTGGAGCTGAGGCGGGCCCAATGGAGCCTGTTTGCTAAAACATGCCCTCTGAGCTCACAGATACTAAGCTAGCATTGGCTTCCATACTAGACTAAAAAGCTAACTCAGCCGGATGCCATCTGGTTCACTAAGGCCAAGATTCGGGTTCATATCTGTCCTAGTAAAGGAATAGATCCTGTTAAGTTGCTTAACAGGGTCGAACGCAGTTTATATTCGTGAAGCGGTTGCAAGACAGAAGTTTTTCATATCCGTAAGGCAGTAGCGGGACAAACACTGTATACCGCTGGGAAGTTGCAGCGGTTGGCTGAGTATTATGGAGTGTGATTTGTGCCACGGCTTAACTACAGAGCTCACTGACCTGACAAACGTCCGTGACCATCCAGCGGCTAGCTGACCTGACACTGCAGCTATGTCTGAAGAAACTTGGTAAACGAACAAGCGCCGTCATGGCATTTTGCTGTGAGACAAAACTGCACATTTCAGAGTGGCCTTTTATTGTGGACAGTCTAAGCTACACCTGTGCACTAATCATGGTGTCTGATGAGCATCTTGATGTGGCACACCTGTGAGGTGGGATGGATTGTCTCAGCAAAGCAAAAGTGCTCACTATCACACATTTAGACAGATTTGTGAAAAATGTTTGAGAGAAATGGTAATATTGTGTATCTGGAATAAATTTTAGATCTTTGAGTCCATCTCATGACAAATGGGAGCAAAAACAAAAGTGTTGCGTTTATATTTTTGTATCTGCACGTTGGTCCAAACGTTGCTTACCCTTGCGCTTAGGAAAAAATAACAAAATTTCGAACGTCACTATGCTGCGCCGCTGTGAGCACAGTGATGAGCTAGGCTGTGTGACCCATAGGCCGTGTTCGAAATCGTGCACTAACGAACTACTCGCACTACCGATGACGTCAGATTTAGGGGGTAGGGTGTTCACTTATGCATGGAGAGTGCGTTTTGTGTCCACGAGAAGTTCCGGGATGTGTACTAGATCGGGCAGATATTTTGTGGGTGCATCGTAAGCTCACTATTCATGCATAAATTGCCCAAGATGCAACATGAAGTAAACCGCCAGGAAAACTCGCTGAGGAATAACAAGAAGAAGAAGCAACAGGAAGAGTTTGTTCGTAGTGAGTAGTGTGTACTGTGACTATTGTGTAGTGAGAATAGTGTATGTAGACCGTACACAGATTCCGAACATGGCCATAGACATATATACGTAGATGCCAAATGATTGTGGGAGAGGCGCGCCTAAAGGGCAGCCATGTTAGTACAGGGTTCGTGGAAGCCTCAATGCATGTACGTCTATCGGGGAAAGAAGTATCAATCTCTACAAATCATAAATCGCTGAATTTTCGACCGATTTCCAAGCGGTCTGATTTGTTTAAAACGTCACACATGCAGCTGATCCAGGATACCTTGATACACTAAACTGCCAGTTTTACTACCAAAATACAACTTTGTATTCAGAGCAGTCGAGCACTTAAGCTTAAATCTCCAACGATGATGCCAGACCTTTGTGCGGCATATGGATGCTGGATGAGATATCCATCACAAATCCCATGGAATCACCTTTCACAGGTAAGATTTAACAATAGATTTTGGATGTATTTCTCTATTATAGCATTATGTTGAGAGCTACTGTAACTATTTGTCGACCGGCAAAATGCTAATGTAGCTAGGCTAGGCTAGTGCAAGAAATGAAAACTGAGGCTTCATAGCATGTAAATCATAATTATAATGTGTAGTTATTGGGGTATTTCTCCACACAATTTTATTACAATCCTATCTTTTCTTCTTGGCGACTAGCATATGAGGATGTGATTGTATTTCAAAGCTGGTTACTAAAAAAGGCTGCCAGGTCAGGGCCTAATGTTATTATTAAGTTACAAGATTGTTGTTGACCCAGGTATTTTATACAGGTTGGATAGAAAGAACTGCTCTTTCTATTAACAATTTCTATATCATTTTTAGTAATGTTATAAAGGCCTGAATCTACAACTACTATAATTTTTTAAATATTATTTTAAAAGACTTGAAAATATGTTGCAATTCATCAATATTTCTCATGTTGCATTGTTATGACACAACAGAATACAAATATATATTATTGTCTTACTGTTATTCATTATTTTAGTCAAGAATAAATGCTTAAAATTGGTAACTGAGTGTGTTTTTGTACTTAATCTTTATCTGAAGGGGAAAAATTCTTGTCTCTCTTTTTTGTTGTACTGGAGAGAATTCTTTACATCTCTGGCTATTTTTTTTTTTGTCATATTTTCAAGTTTTCCCAAAGATGGTGAATTGAGGAGACAGAGGGAACTCGCTTTGAGATGGGATGGTTTTGATACCACTGAGAGGTCCTTGCTCTGCAGTGACCACTTCAAGCTGGATGACTTCGAATGAATAAAATAAAGAATGGGCAGACTGTTGTTTGAAGACTAGTCTCAAGACCAAAAATTTTACTAATGCATAGTCTTAACTGACCTAATGCTGCATTTTATTTCTCTCGTAGCTCATTCTTCATTTTATTCAGGGGTGTTATTTGCCCATTTATGTTTTTATTCCTATTTCATTGTTTTCTATTCCATTGCTATTTTACCTTATTAATTCTTTTACAAAGTAAAAAACACTTTGAATTGTCTAAATACATGAAATGTGCTATATTAATAAAGCAGCCTTACCTTTAATGTTTATTTTTTAAATATATAATATTGTATTACATATTAATATTATTTTATGATTTAGTAATATAGCTTTTTGTTAATATAACAGTGACTGTGCTATAGGAATGAAATCGGGCAGAAATGTGTATTTTTGATGCAGTTTATGACATTAAAATACAATACTACTACATCATATTAAATTTTATCGGGGTTGAGCGAATATTCATACCTACACTGTCTTTTTCTTTTTAATATGTCCACGTAATGTCTTTTTCTTTTTAATATGTCCACGTAATGTCACTCAGGCTAGCGGAGGAAGCAGCAACACAGGGGAACATGAGGGAGGTCTACAATACAACAAAGAAGCTTGCTGCAAGATATCGATTGACGGACAAGCCAATATAACAGTGATTGTGCTATAGGAATGAAATCGTGCAGAAATGTGTATTTTTGATGCAGTTTATGACATTAAAATACAATACTACTACATCATATTAAATTTTATCGGGGTTGAGCGAATATTCATACCTACACCGTCTTTTTCCATTTAATATGTCCACGTAATTTCACTCAGGCTAGCGGAGGAAGCAGCAACGCAGGGGAACATGAGGGAGCTCTACAATACAACAAAGAAAATTGCTGCAAGATATCAATTGACGGACAAGCCAATCAAAGACAAGCAGGGAAAAATATTGACATCAATAGTTCAACAGCTAAAGAGATGGTTGGAGCATTTCAGCGAGCTCCTAAATAGACCTGGCCCAGAAGACCCACCCAGATATACCACCAGCAGAGTGGGAGCCATCCATACATTGTGATAAACCATCACAGCAAGAGATTAGAAAGGCAATCCAGGCACTGAAGATTGGTAAGGCAGCTGGGCCAGATAGTGCTCCTGCAGAAGCTCTCAAGGTAGGCATAGGCACTTCCTCTGAAATTCTTTACAGCTTCTTTGAGAACATCTGGGAGGAGGAAGAGATTCCAAAGGACTGGAAAGAAAGGCTTCTCATTTAACTACTAAAGAAAGGAGATGTGAGGGTCTGCAGTAACTACAGGGGGATCACTCTTCTATCAATTCCAGGCAAAGTCCTCAACAGAATTCTTTTAGAACGACTGAAAGCAGCAGTTGATGACCGACTACGAGACCAGCAAGCGTGCTTTAGACAGGACAGGTCATGCATATTGCCACTCTTTGCATAATGGTAGAGCAATCTTTGGAGTGGAACACGTCTCTTTACATAAACTTTAGTGCCTTTGAGAAGGCCTTTGATAGTGTAGACAGAGAAACACTGTGGAAGCTACTTAAACATTATGGTATAGCGGAAAAGGTCTCAACACTCATTCAGCAAACTTATGAGGGAATGTCATGCAGAGTGGTGCACAGAGGTCAGTTCTCAGATTGCTTAATGTCAGGTCTGGTGTTCGATAAGGATGCTTACCATCACCTTTCATGTTTTTTCTTAATAATACTAATAATAATAAATTCAATTTATATAGCGCTTTCTTGGATACTCAAAGACGCTTTACAAAATAAGGACTAAACAGTGATAAAAAAACAGAAACAGAGACAACAATAGCAAAATATAGAATCAAAGAAAAGCCAGTTTGAACAGGTGGGTTTTGAGAAGGGATTTGAAGTTTTGCAGTGAGTCCGAGTGAGTTCCAAAGGGTGGGGGCAGCGGCGGCGAAGGCTCAGTCTCCCAAGGTTCGGCGCTTTGTGTGGGTGATGGGCGCGAGGAGGGTGGAGTCAGCAGAGCGGAGCGGAGCGGGAGGGACAGTGACGTTGCAGGAGGTCAGAGAGGTAGGGAGGGGCCAGGTTATGGAGGGACTTAAAGGTGAGGAGGAGGAGTTTGAACTGGATGCGGTGTTGGATAGGGAGCCAGTGGAGCTGTTGGAGGATGGGGGTGATGTGTTCTCTGGAGTGGGTGAGGGTTAGGAGGCGGGCAGCAGAGTTCTGGACATATTGCAGTTTTTGGAGATGAGTGGAGGGAAGTCCAAAGAGGAGGCTATTGCAGTAGTCGAGTCTGGAGGTGATGAAGGCGTGAATGAGTGTCTCCGCTGTGGTCTGGGAGAGGGAGGGACGGAGGCGTGCAATGTTGCGGAGGTGAAAAAAGGATGTTTTAGTGATGTGGTTGATATGCGATTAGTATGAGAGGGTGGAGTCCATTATGATACCAAGGTTGCGAACAGAGGGGGAGGGGGTGACATTGTGACCGTCGATGAGGAGGGAAAAGTTCTGTATAGAGGGAAGGAGAGATTTGGGTCCGGTGATGAGGAGTTCTGTTTTATTACTGTTTAGTTTTGAAAATTTTTGTCCAACCAGGATTTGATGTCAGAGAGGCAGTTGGTTATGGTGGAGAGGATGACAGGGGTGATGGATTTGGTAGAAATGTACAGTTGTGAATCGTCGGCGTAGCAGTGAAAATGGAGACCATGGTGGCGAATAATTTGACTAAGGGGGAGCATGTAGATTGTGAACAGGAGGGGGCCGAGCACCGAACCTTGGGGAATTCCATGGCTGACTGGGGAAGTGTGGGATTTGGAATTGTTGACGGAGACAAAGTGATGACGATCGGAGAGGTAGGAGATGAACCAGAGGAGTGCTGTGCCAGAAATGCCTATAGACTGTAGACGGTGGAGGAGGATGGTGTGATTGATAGTGTCAAATGCAGCAGAGAGGTCGCGGAGGAGGAGGATGGAAATGGAACCAGAGTCAGCGGCGAGGAGGAGATCATTGGAGAATTTGCGGAGGGCTGTTTCTGTGCTGTGGTGTGAACGGAATCCAGACTGAAATGTTTCGTAAAGTTAGGTGGAGTGGAGATAGTGTTGGAGTTGAGTTATGACAGAGCGTTCCAGTATTTTTGAAAGTAACGGAAGATTGGTGACAGGTCTGAAGTTGTCCAGGTTTTCCGGGTTGAGGCCAGGTTTTTTCAGGAGGGGTGTGATGGGGGCTAGTTTGAGCGGGGAAGGACAGAACCAGTGGAAAGGGAGGTGTTAATGATGTTGGTAATGAGGGGTATGAGAGTAGAGAAACATGGTTTTAGGAGAGGAGAAGGAATGGGATCAAGGTGGCAGCTGGAGAATTTCATTGATGAAAGGAGTTTAATGGTGTCAGAGGGAGTCAGAGGAGAGAAGGACGAAAAACTGAAAGATGTGGGTGGAGCAATGTCAGGTTCTGAAGGGATAGGAGTGGAAGTGGTGGATGCAAGTGAGCTGTGAATGGTTTGGATTTTGGAATGAAAGGATGTGAGAAAGTTATTGCATTTTTGTGTTGTGAATGTGGAAGTCATATTGTCCTTGGGTTTGGTCAGCTTTGCAAATGTGGAGAAAAGGGGGCAGGGGTTAGAAGAGTTGGAGTGGATGAGTTGTGAATAGAAGTTGGAGCGAGCAGTTTTGAGAGCGGAGTTGTATGCTGTAACAGAAAGTTTGTAGGCTTCAGCATGAACTGTGAGACCGGTTTTTCAATGGAGTCGTTCGAGCTGTCTGCGTTGTTTCTTGAGGTTGCGGAGATCCAGGGTGTACTAAGGGGCAGAGGTGGAGAAAGAGACTGTGGCAGTTTTGAGAGGGGCTAACTGGTTGAGACAGGAGGAGAGTGTGTCGTTGTAGAAATTGACGAGATCACAAGCAGTAGAATCTGTGGGAGGGGGAAAGTTGGTGATGACATGGGATAGGGAGGAGGTGAGAGAATTGGGAGGGAGGGATTTCAGGTTACGGAAGGATATTGTTCGAGTTTGTTTGGTGGTGGCAGTGGGAGTAACGATGTCCAGAGTAATGGCCAGGTGATCAGAAATGGTGAGGTCAGTTAATGACAGGTTATGGATGGTGAGAGAAGGTGTGGAGCAGACCAGGTCCAGGATGTGTCCATGTGTGTGTGTGGGTGAAGTGACATGCTGAGTGAGGTTGATGTGAGCCGTAGGGGAGTCTATGTGGATGTTGAAGTCTCCGAGGAGCAGGGTAGATGGGGAGATGGAGGAGAGCTGAGTTACAAAGTCAGTGAATTCAGAGAGAAATGATGAACAGTTTTTGGGAGGACGATAGATAACGGCAACGGTGAGAGATTTGGACCCGGGAAGTCTAAAAGCCAGATGTTCAAATGACGAAACAGTTGGGATGGAGATGGGGCGGAGGGTGGTGTCGCTGCGGTGGATGACTGCGATACCTCCGCCTCGTCTTTCCAGTCTGGGGTTGTCGATGTAGTTGTAACCGGGTGTGGTGGTCTGGTTGAGTGCAATGTAGTCCATGGGTTTGTGCCAGGTTTCAGTGAGACAGAGAAGATCCAGATTATTGTTCATGATGAATTCACCAATGAGCAGGGTTTTATTGTTGAGTGATCTTGCGTTGAATAGTGCTGTCTTGAGGGGCTTTTGTTGTGAAATCCTTATGGCGGAAGTTGAAACAGGCAGGAGGTTGTAAGGAGTCACGTGACGAGTGCGCGGATGACGTGAGCGGATGTTGCTGTGGTGCCGGTATCCAGGGAGGTGAGAGCTGCGGTTTGTCCAGAGAGAGGGAATACAGTTTCCAGCGGTGAAGTTGTAAAAAAGTTTGCGGCGGGAGCCTCTTGTTAAAGACTGGATTATGAGAACCACCACCGAGGGAAAGAGAAATGGAATTCAGTCGACCCCTTGGACACAGCTGGAGGACTTCTGCTACGTTCAGGCAGCAGGCAAATGTGGCCCAAATCAGATTTTTTTGCCCATATGTGACCTGTATCTGATCTGTTAAAGACACTTTGAACAGCATAAATCTGATTTTTTTAAATCTGACACAGACTACTTTCATATGTGGCCCTAAATCCAATATGTATCTGATTTTTAGCGATGCGACTGCCGTCTGAATGGCCTGGTCGCATTTATCCGACCTTTACGTCATTGAAATGGTGAAACGAGATGCACCCATATTTATTTCTATTGTAATGTGAATATAGGCCACTAGATGGCAGTATTTACCTTTTTTTGTTAAGCTCAGACTGGAGTCATGTTTAGACATGTCCTGGAAATGTCTGGGGCAAGTCTCAGAAAATAAAAAAAAAGAGGTCTAAATGTGGGTGGGGTCTGCAAAAGAGTATATAAGGAAAAGAATTGAGACAGTAAAGTAGTAGGAGAAATTGCAAGAAGATGACCAGACCTGCCATTCTGTTCAAGACCTGTGACGTTTCTTTTGTGGATTTCTTTGCCTGTGTTTGAGCATTTTCTCACCCAGGACATCACCAAGCCGCCCCACAAAAAGGGACTGTAATTATTTCTGTTTTTTCTTAGTTATCAATCTTGGTCTTTAGTTGTAGGTTGTTATTAGTCTTTGTCTTTGTTAAAAATTCAATGTGTTTTAGTTGTTAAAACTGTGTTTGTCATCCCTTGCTGTTGCTGTTGTGTTATAAATGTAATAACTAATTGGGGCCATAACAAATTGGGGGCTCAAGGTCAGGGATAGACCATTTTGTGAGTCATTTATTAAAAATCTAACATTTCAAATTGTAAAATTAATTTTTTTAATTGAATACATATATATTGACAACAGCAATGGATGATTTCTTCTTGGCATCACCAAGTTTTGAAGTCTTTTAAAAAGACAGAACTGCTAGAAATTTGCAGACATTTAGAGCTGACAGAGGTGAAACCAGCCATGCGAAAAGCAAGACTGGCTAGAGAGATAGTTGAATATTACATTGATGAAAATGTGTTTGCACCAGGAGATCTGGAACAGTTTCCAGTGGAAAATCCAAATATAGAAATGGAACTTAAATTAAAAATGCTAGAGATTGAAAGGGAGGAAAGAGAAAAAGAAAGGGAGGAAAAAGGGTTACGGTGATACCCAAGATTCCTCACCCAAAGACAAAGACAAATCTGGTGATGGTGCTCAGAAATCCAGTAACAGGTCTGATCAAAGTGTGAAAGCTGACAGTGACAAAAGTGGTCTAGTTTGCAGTTATTGCAAGAAATCTGGTCATGTTACAACTAACTGTTGGTTCCTTAAAGCTAAGAAAGAAAAAGAAAAGGATACCAAACCAAATGCCTTTGTGAAAACAAGGTTAGAAACCCCTGTAGTAGATAACCAATCTGCTAAATTGCCTGCTTCTTGTGGGGCTAAAAAGCCTAATACAGCTGACTTTGTGAGGGAGGAATTTCTTCCATTTGTGTCAGAGGGATTTGTGGCTCTGAATGAGCATACTACTCCTGTCCCCATATATATCCTAAGGGATACCGGAGCTTCTCAGTCACTTTTGTTGATGGACTCCTTGGAGTTACGTGATGAGACCGCTTCAGGGGATTTCATACTTGTACAAGGTATTGAAGGGAGGACTGTATCTGTACTCCTGCGCTCTATATTCTTGAAGTCAGATTTAGTTACAGGACAGGTAAAGGTGGGACTTATGTCAAGTCTACCTATAAAGGGTGTTTCTCTGTTGCTAGGCAATGACCTGGCTGGGGGCAAAGTAGTTCCCCTTGTACATCTTACTTCACAGCCGAGCACTGAAGATGGGGATGAGGACCCATCTCTGTATCCTTCTTGCGCAGTGACTCGTGCTATGGCCAAGAAGGCTAAAGAAGATGATGTTGTGGTGCCGTCCAGTACATTGAATAGTCAGGACTCAGGTGGTTCGCCTCATGACTCTGATTGGCCTACTATGGTTTCTCCGTTTGAGGACTTATCAGATACTTTTATCAGTTCTCTATTCAGCCAGCCGGATGGGTCTGGTGATTCTGATGTGTCTGGAGACTTGTCTCTGTCCAGAAAGCGGTTGATTGAGGAGCAAACTAATGATCCTGAATTGGTGTACTAAAGAGGAGAGCCCTTCCTGAAAAAGAAATAGATGCAGTTCCAGTTGGGTATTATCTCAAGGATGGTGTGTTGATGCGGAAGTGGCGACCTGCTGATATCCCTGCCAATGCAGATTGGGCAGTGGTCAGGCAAATTGTTGTTCCGAAGGTCTATAGGAATGAGATCTTAACAATGGCTCATAGTTTACCTTTAGGAGGTCATCTTGGTGTTAACAAGACTGTTGATAAGATCATGAAACACTTCTTTTGGCCTGGGCTTCGGAAAGACGTTTCCAACTTTTGCAAAACCTGTCACACTTGTCAGGTAGTTGGAAAACACCAGTTAGACCCACCTGTAGCTCCATTGCAGCCTATCTCAGCATTTGGGGAGCCATTCTCTAGGGTCATTGTTGATTGCGTTGGTCCATTACCCAAGACTAGATCTGGAAATCAGTACTTGTTGACAATCATGTGTGCATCTACCAGATTCCCCGAAGCCATACCTCTACGTAACATCAAGGCAACTGCAATCTCGAAGCCTTTGATAAAGTTCTTCACGTTGTTTGGTCTTCCCAGGGAAATTCAGTCAGACCAAGGTAGCAATTTCACTTCAGGATTGTTTCAGCAGGTTGTGTATGAACTAGGTGCAAAACAGATTCTTTCTAGTGCCTATCATCCAGAAAGTCAGGGTGCCTTAGAGCGGTTTCATTCCACTCTCAAGACAATGATGAGGACTTATTGTTATGACCATGAGAAAGACTGGGATGAAGGGGTTCATTTGCTGTTGTTTGCAGCTAGAGAAGCAGTGCAGGAGTCTACTGGATTCAGTCCATTTGAGCTAGTGTTTGGTCATGAAGTGAGAGGACCTTTGCTATTATTGAGTGAACAATGGCAAGAGGAAGAGCCGCAAATCAGTCTGTTAGACTATGTTAGCAAGTTCAAGGAAAGATTGCGTGCAGCTTGTGACCTAGCCAAAGAGAACTTGAAATCAAGTCAGGGAAAAATGAAAACTTGGTATGATCATAAGGCTAGAAGCCGTGAGTTTAAACCAGGAGACAAGGTCCTTGTGTTGTTTCCCTTGCAGTCCAATCCATTGCAGGCTAGATTTCATGGTCCTTATGAAATTCTGACAAAACTCAATGATCTCAATTACATTGTGAAGACTCCAGATAGGAGAAAACCAAAACAATTGTGTCATATTAACATGCTAAAGCCTTATCATGACAGAAATGCTAGGGTTGCAGCTGTCACTTCAGATTCTCCAATGGTCGAAACGTGTGAAGATGAGGGGGAGTTTCAAGATGATGAACCAAGAATTAAAGCTGAAGTTCTTTCATGTAAATTGTCAAACACTGAAGTGTTGCAAAATCTTGATGTAAAACTCCAGCACTTAGAACCCTCACAGAGAGATCAGTTCGAAAGGTTGATCAAGAAATATGAGGATTTGTTTCCTGATGTTCCAAAGAGAGTTACTATAGCCTCTCATGATGTAGATGTTGGTGATGCCAAACCAATATAACAGCATCCATACCTGATGAATCCTGAAAAGAGAAAGATTGCTGAGAAAGAGGTTGAGTACATGTTAAAACATGATATTATCAGACCCTCCAACTCCGATTGGAGTTCACCCTGTGTGCTAGTTCCAAAACCTGATGGAAGTACTAGATTCTGTACAGATTATCGCAAAGTCAATGCTGTAACTAGAACTGATGTGTTTCCAATACCTAGGATTGATGATTGTATTGATAGTGTAGGGCAAGCAAAGTTTCTGACCAAGATTGATTTATTGAAGGGTTATTGGTGTGTGCCTTTAACTGAGAGGGCCAAGAGCATCTCTGCTTTTGCCACACCATCTGGATTGTACCAGTATGAAGTCCTACCCTTTGGCATGAAAAATGCCCCAGCCACGTTCCAAAGGATGATACAGTCTACAATCGCCGGATTGCCACACACGGGTGCGTACATCGATGACCTGATCACATGGAGTGACTCCTGGGAAGAACATCTAAAAGATATAGAGACGTTGTTCCAGCGCCTGACCCAGGCTAACCTGACTGTTAACCTGAACAAGAGTGACTTTGGTTGTGCTACTGTCACCTATCTTGGCTACGTCATAGGCCAGGGTAAGGTGGCACCCATAAATGCTAAAGTCCAAGCCATCATGGACTTTCCAGTTCCTGACAACAAAAAAGCTTTGCGCCGCTTCCTTGGAATGATCGGGTACTACCGCAAGTTCTGCAAGAACTTTGCTGAGATTGCTCTCAGTCTAACTAACCAACTTAAGAAAGGCGTAAAGTTCACCTGGGATGATGCATGCCAGAGAGCCTTCGATCGCCTGAAGTCTCTGCTGTGTCACTTCCCCTTCTCAAATCTCCTGACTTCAACAAACCGTTCTCCATCGCGGTCGATGCTAGCGACCAAGCTTGTGGATCTGTGCTCCTACAGAGAAGTGACTCTGATGACATTGAGCATCCCGTGGCATACTTCTCCAGGAAGTTCAATCGCCACCAAAGCAACTATTCCACAATAGAGAAGGAACTGTTGGCTCTGGTCCTTTCTTTACAACACTTTGAGGTTTATGTTTGTACAGGACAAAAGCCAATGATTGTGTACACTGACCACAATCCGTTAATGTTTTTGAGTAAGATGAAAAACAAGAATCGGAGATTGTTGAATTGGAGTTTGATTTTACAGGAGTTTGACTTGGAAATTAAGCATGTGAAGGGTACAGACAATGTAATTGCTGATTGCTTATCCCGTGTTTGAATGTGTATATCATGTGTTTGAATATTGTATGATATGTATATATAGACAAGTGTTCACTTAACCATTTTGTATTGAAAAGAAAAATTGCCTTTATGAGTCAAAATTTTTCCCTTTTGGAATGGAGGTGTAATGTGAATATAGGCCACTAGATGGCAGTATTTACCTTTTTTTGTTAAGCTCAGACTGGAGTCATGTTTAGACATGTCCTGGACATGTCTGGGGCAAGTATCAGAAATAAAAAAAAAGAGGTCTAAATGTGGGTGGGGTCTGCAAAAGAGTATATAAGGAAAAGAATTGAGACAGTAAAGTAGTAGGAGAAATTGCAAGAAGATGACCAGACCTGCCATTCTGTTCAAGACCTGTGACGTTTCTTTTGTGGATTTCTTTGCCTGTGTTTGAGCATTTTCTCACCCAGGACATCACCAAGCCGCCCCACAAAAAGGGACTGTAATTATTTCTGTTTTTTCTTAGTTATCAATCTTGGTCTTTAGTTGTAGGTTGTTATTAGTCTTTGTCTTTGTTAAAAATTAAATGTGTTTTAGTTGTTAAAACTGTGTTTGTCATCCCTTGCTGTTGCTGTTGTGTTATAAATGTAATAACTAATTGGGGCCATAACACTATCAACAAACAGTGCGTGTCTGCTTGGTCACGTATTACCTCAGGACCTCTTTTGCGCATGTGGGTCACTTCAGGGTCGCATTCAGTTCAGACTCAAAACTGATAGAAGTCGCATTTAATGTGTAATATGAACGAGCACACAAAAAAATCGCATTTCTCCAAAAAAAAATCTGAATTGTGCATCAAGATTTGCTGTCTGAACGCAGCCTTAGACTTCGCTGATGATCTGGCTCTTCTTTCACATAACCATGACCAGATGCAGGGCAAGACCACTGGATTGTCAGCAACATCAGAGAGAACAGGGCCGTGTTAAAACCGCGCTCTACGGTCTACATATACTATTCTCACTACACACTAGTCACACTACACGCTACTCACTACGATCAAACCCTTCCTTCTCAGTTTTATGGTGCTGACACGCCAATTTACCGCCACCCTCTGTGTGATATAAAATAATGATTTCCGAATGCACCCATTTCAGAAATGAATATTTCTGAATGTTTT
The DNA here is from genome assembly GCA_029721435.1 of Gymnothorax reevesii. Lineage (NCBI taxonomy): Eukaryota > Metazoa > Chordata > Actinopteri > Anguilliformes > Muraenidae > Gymnothorax > Gymnothorax reevesii. Next base: position 41,434,420 of record CM056585.1, read on the forward strand.
CTACAAAATAAAACCCCCTTAATCAAACAATACACAGAAGGCTAACAAGAGTTGTCAGAAAGACAACAAAGCTCACCGGGGCAAGGTTAAAGTTTTTCTGCACGCAGACGGACGCGGACGCCGGGGGGTACTACAATAGCTCTCCGGACGTTATTCGTCCCGGCGAGCTAAGAAGGGAAAAATTGCGCATTTGTTTTGAAGGGATTGAAACAGGATGTTAACAAATAGCCTCACTTTAGCCAACCTGAAATACAACCCCAATTCTGAAATGGGTGGGACAAAGTGTAAATTGTGAATAAAATCAAAACGCAATGACTTGCAGATCACACCAGCCAGTATTTTATTCACAATAGCATAGTGATAACATAACAATGTTGGAACTGAGACATTTTAATTTTATTCACCAAATGAGCTCATTTCATATTTGATGGCCGATACAGGTCTCAGAAAAGTTGGGACAGGGGCCTGTTTACCCTGGTGTAGCATCCCCTCTACTTTTTAGCAGAAAGTGGAGGCATCTGGGCATTGAGGAGACAAGTTTCCTGAGTTCAGTCATTGGAATTCAATACCACTCTTGTTTAAAACAGGCTTCCAGCTGCTAGAGAGTTTTGGGTGTCTTTTGACTGACTTTTTATTTAATTATGCGCCAAATGTTCTAAATCGGTGAAAGATCAGGACTGCAGGCAGGCCAGTTCTGCACACTGACTCTTCTACTTCAAAGCCATGCTGTTGTAATAGCTGCAGTGTGTGGTTTTGCTTTGTCCTGCTGAAATACACAAGGCCTTCCCTGGAATAAATGTCATCTGGAGGGGAGTATATTTTGCCCAAAAACCTTTATATACCTTTCAGCCTTCATGGTGCATTTTAAAACATGCAAGTGTCCCACACCATATGCACCAATGCATCCCCATACCATCAGAGATGCTGGCTTTTGAACTGAACAGGAGGGGTGGTCTTTTTCCTCTTTAGCCGAGAGGACACAACGCCCATAATTTCCTACAAGAATGTCAAATTTGGACTCGTCTGTTCACAGGACACTTTGCCACATTGCTACGGTCCATTTTAAATGAGCCTTGGCCCACATAACACAGCGGCGCTTCTAGATCATGCTCAACAATGGCTTCCTTTCTGCATGATAGAGTTTTAGGTGGCATCTGTGAATGGCATGGCGGACTGTGTTTACAGACAGTGGTTTCTTGAAGTATGCCTGGACCCATTTAGTAATATCAATAACAGAATCTGTGAAGAGGTCAGGGGAACACCAGATGCAGGAAAGGAAGTGTTCATTGAAACACAAAACACTAGGAGAAAATTGGCCCCAGAAATAAAACACCCTGCACATGCACTGAACAAATGGAAAAACTAAGGTATACTGGGGGAAACAGAAGTACACACAGAGTGGCTAAACTAGAAAAACAAAAACTGGACCTAACTAGACTGACGGATAACACTGGGAGACTAGACAAGGGGCAGACAAGACGAGGGCGCAGAAAAATACAAGACTCGGGAATCATACAAACAAAATACTCAGAAGTGTTATGCTCCTATGTTTTCGTCTGTGTTGGTGTTCTCTTTTCTTGTCTGTGTGTCTGTTCTTGGAAGTGTTGCAGGACGTCCCATATGCAGATGACACCCTGATTGTTGGCGCTTCATTGGTGGTTGCAGTCTATAAGAGGGGCTGCTCAATCGAACGAGAGGGATGCTACACTGGGCCACGTAGCTCTCTCCTGGCCCTATCACGTTCTGACGCGCCGTGCCTTGTTTGCTACGCACCACCCCTTGGAGCGCACTCTTCATGGCTGTTTTGCAGAGTGGAAATTGAAGGCCTGGTTTTCCCCAGGCCACTTTGTTTTTTTTTGCATTCGTTGTCTCTATGTTTGGCATAATAAATTCCATAATTGCGCTATTGTGCTTTGCCACCGTCTAGATTTTTTTTTATTTTTTTTTAATTTTTCTGTTCACGTCCCTTCCCCTAGACGGGGACGTAACAAGAAAATTGGGGGCTCGTCCGGGAGTTTATTAAAATCCGAATTTATTATTATTATTTTTTTGTTAAGAAGCGCACAATAAAACGAGGAGCTCTGGGTGAGTTAGAGCGTCTCCAGCTGGATGTATAAATTTATGATCCTTCCAACGGAGCGCTGTTGTTGTTTTGATTTATTATTTTGCCTTTTTTTGTTTTTCTTGGGAGGTTAATCCGGGAAGGGGTACGCTGTCATATTGGCAAGCTTCAGCTAGAAGTTTGCTCTTGTGACGTTTGCGTTTAAAGTGGCCTTTAACTGGTACGCTTCCGAAGACTAGATGAGGTGTTTAGCTAGTTTTATTTTGTTTGGTTAGGTAGGTAGGACCCAGAGCTTTCTTATCCAAGTGCTGCTTCCTTCAAATTTGTACTTGTCTTGTTTTGTGCTGAGATGACATTTGTGTGTGCAATACTGTTTTCTAGCAGGCGGCTAGGTATGTTTTGGGTGGGTGGATTTGCCTTCGACTCTTACTAAGAATTGATCTGTCTTATTTTTCTGGTTATTGTGTGTCCGGAGCTTAGTTGCGTGGCTGCTTGTTGTTGGATTATTTGGGCTCTTTCGATCATTTCAGAGTGTAGCATTGACCAGAAAGTTTTTTTTTTCATTTTCTTTCAACAATAGAATTTGTTGAATTTGCTTATTGTGAGAAAAATGTCAGTGGTAGAGGAGTTCATCAAAAATCCTTCGCAAAGTCTCTTGGTTCGTTGCACAAAGGAACAGTTAATTCAAATTGCTGAGCATTATTCGATCAGTCTCACCAGCGACGATAAAAAATTGAAGGAGACATTGTTTAAAGCTGTGGAATTGGGCCTCATTTTCAAAAATATTTTAATAGTTCCAGCTGAAGCGTTAGCCTCTTCTTCGAAGGCTGACTCTGCTACTGGCAATGTGTCCGAGTCGGAGCTTAAACTCCGAGAATACGCTCACCATGATCGGAAAATGCAATTGGAGGCTGCAAAATTAAGAGCTGAACGCGAGAGTTGGGTGTATAAAGAGAAAGAATTCGAGAAAGAAATTAAATTAAGACAATTGGAGATCCAACGAGAGTTGGATTTAAAAAAATTGGAGATTCAGGATAAAGAGAAGGAACGCGAGCGAGAATTCCAGCGTGAATGTGAGGAGCGTGCGTTTGCTCTTAAAAGGTTAGAGTTGGAGTTGGCTGCTAGGACAGCTGCTGCCCCTCCAGCTGTTTCCCCCCCGAGTTCTCCGCTAGAATCTCCAACTCGTCCTCCGCTTGCTTCTCCTTATCGCCCATTACCTACTGCCATTCGTCCACCTTCAGTTTCTGTTCCTGCAGTTGGGCTTTCGGATACCGCGACGGCTCCACCTGTTGTGCTTCCGCAACCTCCGATCGCCCAATTCTTTCAACCTGAACAACCATTTGATGTTACCCGTAATATCCGTATGGTTCCGCCTTTTAGTGACCTTGAGGTGGACAAATATTTTTGCCACTTCGAAAGGGTTGCCATCACCCTTGGGTGGCCTGTTAGGGTTTGGACGTTGCTGCTACAGTGTGTGCTGACAGGCAAAGCGCAGGATGTCTATTCAGCCCTCACGGTGGAACAAAGTTCAGATTACCTTACAGTGAAAACGGCAATTCTTAATGCTTATGAGCTTGTTCCAGAAGCTTATCGTCAACGCTTTCGTGGGCTTAAAAAAAATGATAAGGTGACCTATGTGGAGTTTGCACGAGAGAAAGAGAATGCCTTTAATCGATGGTGCACATCTCAAAAAGTGTCAACTTTAGAACAACTTCGAGAACTGATCTTAGTTGAGGAGTTCAAAAACTGTGTTCCACAGAATGTTGCAACTTATCTTAATGATCAGAAGGTTTTAACGTTGTCACAGGCTGCGGTGTGTGCAGATGAATTTGTTTTAACCCATAAAAATGTTTTCAATTCTTCCTCTCGTCGCGATTCTGCCCTGCCCTTAAATAACCGGCAAAGTGGCAGGAATATAAAAAGTGAACCTCCCTCGTCGGCAAATGAGTCACGCGAGTGTTTTTATTGTCATGAGGTTGGCCATCTAATTTCTGTTTGTCCCACGTTACGGAAGAAAAATCAGTCCGCTAAAAACCCAACAACTAAAAGTGTTGGCTTGGCGCGTGCATTGAGTTTAGAGAAATTGGGCTGTGACATCGATTCTGTCTACGATCCGTTTATATTAAAGGGAATGGTCTCGCTCACTGGTCGGGAGGAAGACCGTGTTTCAGTTAAAATACTTAGAGACACTGGTGCGGCACAATCTTTCTTACTCACTTCAGTTCTTCCATTTTCCGATCGGTCTTACTCTGGTTCTGATGTGTTAGTACAGGGAATTGGTTTGGGCACGGCCAAAGTTCCTTTGTATTCTGTGTACTTGGAGAGTGAGTTGGTGACTGGCTTCGTAAAAGTTGCTGTGTGCTCCCAGCTGCCCGTAAAAGGAGTTTCTTTTATTTTGGGCAACGATTTAGCTGGTGGAAAAGTTCTCCCTCCACCAGAAGTAATTTCAAATCCAATTGTCCAATCAACTGACATGAAATGTGACTCGGGGTTTCCTCAGTTTTATCCTGCTTGCGTGGTCACGAGAGCCCAAGCACGCAAAGTTGGCGATTGTGTTGACTTATCTGATACTTTCATGTCCGATGAGCTGGATGAACCCCCTACATTAGTTTCGGTTGACGCGCCCGGGTCTCTGTCCGCGAAAGGTGGTGCTGAAATTGATTACTCTGGCTTGTCGCTCTCCGCCAATAAGGTTCTGATCCAACGTGAACAAAGTGAAGATCCGTCTCTGGCAAAATGTCGCGCCTCTGTTATTAAGAAGGGAGCTGTGATTACCAAGTCTGTGGCTTATTTCTGGGAAGATGGTTTGCTAAAAAGAAAATGGACTCCATCACATAATGCAGATCTTGGTTGGAATTCTGTTTATCAATTAGTTGTTCCCGCTAAATTTAGACAACAAGTTTTAACTTTGGCACATGATCACGATTTTGCTGGTCACCTTGGAATGAAGAAAACATATTACCGCATTCTGAAATATTTCTTTTGGCCGGGGCTAAAATCTGATGTTGTAAAATATTGTCGTTCATGTCATCATTGCCAGTTAGCCGGAAAACCCAACCAGATCATTCCACCTGCTCCACTAAAACCAATTCCAGTTATTGGGGAGCCATTTGAACGGATCCTTTTAGATTGTGTAGGCCCGTTACCAAAAACAAAATCGGGGCATCGTTTTCTTCTGACTATAATGTGTGCGGCTACTCGTTACCCTGAGGCTATTCCATTGCGATCACTAAAGGCCAAGCCAATAGTCAAGGCACTTATTCGGTTTTTCTCCACATTCGGACTTCCTAAAATCGTCCAGACTGATCAAGGGTCCAACTTTTTGTCCCGCATTTTCCAACAGGTTCTAGCCCAGTTAAATATCCAGCATGCTGTATCCAGTGCATATCATCCAGAATCTCAGGGGGCTCTGGAAAGGTTTCATCAAACCTTAAAATCCATGTTGCGCACATATTGCTTGGATTCGGCAAAAGAGTGGGATGAGGGGATTCCACTGCTCTTGTTTGCAGTGCGTGAGACAAAACAAGAATCACTTGGGTTTAGTCCAGCTGAATTGATCTTTGGTCACTCAGTCCGTGGTCCTCTAAGACTTTTAAGGGAGAAGTGGGATCCTGAGAAATCTGGCTGTCGCACAAACATTTTAGATTTTGTCAGCTCATTCAAAGAACGCTTGCACTTTGCTTGTGAGTCTGCTCGGAAAGCTTTGGTAAATGCTCAGTCTCACAAGAAGGGTAAAGAAAACATTCTGGCTGACACCTTATCCCGGTCCCATGATTCATTTGGTGAAAATAAACATTAGATGTTGGTTTTTGGTGGTGGGGGTGTTATGCTCCTATGTTTTCGTCTGTGTTGGTGTTCTCTTTTCTTGTCTGTGTGTCTGTTCTTGGAAGTGTTGCAGGACGTCCCATATGCAGATGACACCCTGATTGTTGGCGCTTCATTGGTGGTTGCAGTCTATAAGAGGGGCTGCTCAATCGAACGAGAGGGATGCTACACTGGGCCACGTAGCTCTCTCCTGGCCCTATCACGTTCTGACGCGCCGTGCCTTGTTTGCTACGCACCACCCCTTGGAGCGCACTCTTCATGGCTGTTTTGCAGAGTGGAAATTGAAGGCCTGGTTTTCCCCAGGCCACTTTGTTTTTTTTTGCATTCGTTGTCTCTATGTTTGGCATAATAAATTCCATAATTGCGCTATTGTGCTTTGCCACCGTCTAGATTTTTTTTTATTTTTTTTTTATTTTTCTGTTCACGTCCCTTCCCCTAGACGGGGACGTAACAGAAGGCACAAGGAGTCTAACAATGTTCCATCTGATGATCCCTCCCATCTCTGCTACATATATAGTCATGAGAGGAGGCGGGGACTTGGAATGCAATCTCGACTGGAACAGAAACACATTGGATTAATAAACAATTACATGAGAACCGGGTTAACAATAATGACTTGAGACAAGACGCTGAGACCAATCAAACTAGACAGTCTAGAATAAGGTAAAAGTAAAGGTAGAGTAAAAAGCACCACAAGAGAAGCAAATGAAAGCACAGCTATAAACACAGTTAATCAGGGAAAGCTTAGGCAGGAATTACTAAAGCTAGAAACACACGCACTCGCTAATGAGTTAATTAAGGTTAATACTACGTTACAAAGTATTTACAATCACCCTCAAATGAGTACTGGTTAGTACGGGTTAGTAATTATCCTATCAGAGAACGCATTCACTCAAAGTTTAGCGAGACCCAGAATTAAGCACAGGTGAAGGCAATGAATGAAATACCAGAGCCAAAACCGAAGGAGGAAGTGTGATTGGACAACGAGGCGCAGGCATGCTGAAGGCTGTCGACATCACTGGAGTTTGGCAGAGAGGGAGTCCATCAGACGGCAGAAATGAAAGCTGAAAAATAAAACGAAAGTATGGCACAAGCACAAATAAGCACAAGACAACACACATAAGGCAGAATCATAACAAGAATCATGCCGGTGAGTGATGCAGTGGGGTCTGAGGGTCCGAAGATCATGGGTATCCAGTAGCCCAAGACCGGGCAATGCTCGCGGAGCCAGGGGTGTCCCAGAACCACCGGGGATCTGGGAGACCGGATGATCAGGAAGGAGATGGTTTCACGGTGGTTGCCTGACACCAGAAGCTGGACTGGAGCCATTTGATGTTGAATCTGAGCCCAGGGCTTGCGCTACCTGTTCGTCAATTGACAATCTTTCCTGCAGTTTGACAATCTGTAAGTCACATTTGACGATACATTTGACGAAGGCCTTTCACAAAACACAACCCACAAGCCGACTCTTGCTCTCCGACTCCGCGTACCGCACTCCGGGAATGTCACGAAGAAGCGTGAAACGAACTGCGTGTAGCCTACTGTACCCTTATTAGGACGGAATACTCCACCCACCAGCTCATGCTCGAGTCAATAGACTACGCAGCTTTTAGTTGGCTTGAATGCATCTCGTAGTAACGTGAAAAAAAGCATGCTACTAGCACAGGAAACAAGGAAGGTGAGGCTAAGGCCCGGGCCACACTGCCTGCAGGTGCGATGTGTGTTCCGCACATCGCACGCGTATTTTAGTTTCGGTTCCCATGTTATTCAATGAGAGCGGCCACACTGCATGCCGAAGCTGCGCGACTCACGCGTGCAAAAGCCGTACTGCTACCTTGCGGAAAAATATAGATTCGGACTCTTGCCGAATTTTTCCATGCAGAAAAAGGCAAAGCAGAGCTGAAAACGACTGTCAGAAACAGTCATATTGCCATAAATACATGAATTTCGCTACATTGCCGAGGATGCGTGTCTGTTGCAAGCATGAAGCAGACAAACAAAAAATTTTAACAACACTTCCGGCATGTTTATCATATTAAAAGCCTGTTTATGTGGACATAATCCCTTCCGCTCAATTCAGCAATGCTTCGTGAAATATCGAAACATGTAGTGGGAAATTCGCGACTTTCGTCGTAGGCTGCGGTCATTAAAAGGGATATATGGAGAAGTCATTCTTAACATATTTTTAAAGAACTTTAATACGACGCTGCTCGTTTTATTTTGGATTTAGATGTCTAAATTTTGCGGGAATATGCCATTAATTGCGGTACCAGGCCAATGAACATAGCTTATTATAATGATGATTAAAGAGCATCAGAGCAGCAGGGTAGACTGAGTTAAGTTGGGTCATGTGAACTCTTTGATCTTGGGAAATTTTAATTCCGTGCGATGCTCCGGTCCCAAGATTGAACAAAACAATTTTTTGCAAGGTTACATTTTGATTTTACCATGTCGCTACCACAATGAATATCTTATTACCCTTATGCGACTTCTAAACGTAACTTGCATGTATGCAAACGTTAGCCTACGTGCCCTAAAGACTTATTATATTCATTTTATTTATTTATTTATTATATTTAATGACATCGTAGCATTCAAGGTCATTACATAATCCAGTGAAATGTGCGAGGTGGTCATCGGGGTACAGTTGAGACACAATGCATCAACTGTACCCAACGTAGAACTCCATTGCTTCGCATGCCGTTTAGCAGCGCAGACTTGATAACCAGTTTTACAGAACTAGACAAAATTAGAGCAAAATGCAAATAAATTTTGATATTTGAACGGCCTATTATTAATGGATATTTTTCTTGCATGAATATTATAAGGATAACAGAGTATGTAGTGAAATATGACAGGTGGTAAAACGAGTACAGTTGAGACAGGTCTTGTGTAGCTTATGCAGCAACAGAGTTCATTCAGAAGTCAGAACATTAAAAGGCATATGGATTACACTTTATAATAAAGGGACAAAATAAATAGCAAATTGTTGTGCTCCGTCTGTGGAATGTGGTCTCACGTAGAGTGTACCACTGGTGGCCACTGCTATACATGCCACCACTGTGAGTTAATGAATTTTAGTTTCCATTGTTATTGTTGCCTTCTGTTACTGTTTGCCTTGTTATTCTCACTGTTATCGCACTTTTATTAGGTCTATGTTTACATTTGTACTGTTTATAATATCTTTTAAATTTAAAATTTTCTGTTTTTTAACTTTTAACCTTTGCTAGTGTTGATTTAAACAAAATGGATGAATTGATGAAGTGTATCACATTTACAATGAATGTTTTTAATAGTTTATTACATTGGCAATGATTGACTTGTCAGCTTTCCAGCATTTTGAATGGTGTCTCAACTGAACTGTACTCTATATGTGTACTATATGGGTACGGTTGAGACAAAAATGCACCTTTTGTCTTGATTAATTGTGAAAAAAATAAACCACTAAGGGATATCATTTCTTGGTTATATTTTAGTGCACAAATAGAGGATATATTATGTAAAAAAATCTTCTTTTTAGTGTCTTTTCAGTGTCTAATTTTTGTGTGGAAATGGGAAAAGCAAAAACTGGCTCAACTGTGCTCTGTCTACCCTACTTTTCCGTATCTCTCACTCTGGCCATGACACCCACGCGATTGCTGAACCTACATATGACTCCCCATTTGTATCAGCAAGTTCAGGTGAGTGTTTCCACTTGTAAAGAGAGAAAATAACCTAAGCTGGATAGAGCATGGACCTATAAAACATCCTTTGGATATAATGGCCTGACGAATGTACAGCACATCAGCCAGTTTCTGAATTGTCTGAACTGTTCCTTTCACGGTCGTTCGGCGACTAGCCTTTACGAATGATTTCAGCCTCGACTAATGGAAATTAGATTGTTTGTATGATACGCTCAAGCATGCTTCCCCCACTGTCAATACAAAATATAAATCATGTGTAGTAGGCTATAACGATGCGAGACGAAATATTATTTTATAGTGATTTCTTGGGCAAAGTTGTGCAGAGACAGAGTTGGAAGGGGGAGCCCTCGGCAGACCTGCCGCTGCAGATACGCAGGCAGTATGACCGAGCTCCATGCATCAAGCGGTTACAGTGCTCTGCTTGCGGAATATGCATCGCAACTGCAGGCAGTGTGGCCCGGGCCGAAGTCAGAGAGGACAGAGCAAAGCACACGGTCGGATAGGACATTTAACAGCACATGGTTGTCAGTAAAAGCATGATCAAAATAATGCAACGACGGTGCAACAAAACCTACAAGAAATCGATTGGTATTAGAGACCCTCACAACTGGACATCAGATACAAAAAGTGACTAGGGATGAAGTTATTGGACTAATTGACATTGCTTTTTGGCTAATCATTTGACTAATAGGTTTCAGAAGCCAGCCCTATGAGCCCTATGAGCCAGTCTATGGCCGCGCCAGTGGGGAGAGTGGAATATCCCAGGAGGCAGCGGCTTCGGCATCCAGAAAATTCCCTCTGCTCCTGAAACCACCAAGGTGGAGATAAGGCGACCCTGGTCGCCCCAGGAGATGGTTACTGGAATGCAGGTATGGCAGCTGGAGGAGGCTTCAGTGCAGTAGACGCCCACTAATGCTTCTCCGGTCACTTGTGGGCATTGGATCTTCTCTGGGTAGTTGGCAACAAAATGCCCCTGCTGACCACAGTAGAGGCAGACCCTGGATCACATGCGGTGATCCCTCTCCTCCTTAGTGAGGCGGCTGCGCCCCAGCTGCATGGGCTGTGGACGTGCAACTGGGAACTGGTGATGGAGGCTGGATGACAGGAGCGTTGGAGGGGTTGGAGGGAGCTGGCCGACTTCGCCTCAAGCGAGTGGCAGTCTCCTCCCGGCGGTTGTCAATCCGGATGGCAAGATCCGCCACAGCCTTGGGAGTCTTGGGTAGTTCATGGAATAGGAGGTGGTCCTTGATGCCATCAGCTAGCCCCTCTACAAAAAGTCACAGAGAGCTTCGGAAATCAACTCTGAACTGGCAGCTAGGGTCTGGAACTCGATGGCGTATTCTGCTACCGAGCAGCTTCCCTGCCGGATCCGGGTCAGCTCCCTTCCGGCAGCAGTCTCGCGCCTGGTGCGGTCGAACAGAAGCTCCATCTCAGATGACAGGGCCGAGAAGGAGGAAACACAAGGTAGGCGGGCTGACCAGGCGGCAGTGCCCCACAGGAGAGCTAGACCCGTCAGGTGGGAGATGACGAAAGCCACTTTGGCAGGCTCCATGATGTAGGTTCTGGGCTGCAGGGCGAAGAGCATCTCACAGGTGGTCAGAAACGACCTGCAGGACCCAGGGTTCCCATTGTAGCGCTCAAGAGGCGGTAGCTGAGGCTGTAGACCAACACCGGGAGGTGGCGATGCAGCAGCTCCAGCGGGAGGGTAAGGCTGCCCTACGCTCCCAGTAGCGGTGGTCTGCTGCGCTGCCAGGGTAGCAATCAGGTGTTGGACCTGCTGCCGCTGGCGCTGGAGCTTGGTATCGCGGGAATCCATCCTGCTGGTGTTCAAGAGACGGAACTTCTGTTAAGAAGAGGTCGGGGAAATACCAGATGCAGGAGCTGAAGTGTTCATTGAAACACAGCACACTAGGAGAAAATTGGCAGACATGCCAGAAATAAAACACCTTGCACATGCACTGAACAAATGGGAAAACTAAGGTGCACTGCCCAAGGCAGGGGGAAACAGAAGTACACACTCCAAGAGTGGCTAAACCAGAAAAACAAAAACTGGACCTAACTAGACTGACGGATAACACTGGGAGACTAGACAAGGGGCAGACAAGAGGAGGGCGAGCAAAATACAAGACTCAGGAATCATACAAAGGAAAAACTTGGAAGGCACAAGGAGCTGAGATTTCACTATGCAGAGCAGAGTCTGACAATGTTTCGTCTGATGATCCCTCCCATCTCTGTTGCATATAGTCACGAGAGGAGGCAGGGACTCGGAATGCAATCTCGACTGGAACAGAAACACATAGGATTAATAAAAAATTACATGAGAACCGGGTTAACAATAATGACTCAAGACAAGATGCTGAGACCATCAATTAAACTACATTTGTAGACAGTATAGATTAAGGTAATCTAAACGTGACTGGTAAAAAGCTCCACGAGAGAAGCACAGGAAACCACAGCTTTCAATGCAGTTAATCAGGGAAAGCTTAGGCAGGAATTACTAAAGCTAGAAACACACGTGCTCGCTAATGAGTTAATTAAGGTTAATACTACGCAACAAAATATTTACAATCACCCTCAAATGAACGCTGGTTTGTACAGGTTAGTAATTATCCTTTCAGAGAACGCATTCACTCAAAGTTTAGCGAGACCCAGAATTAAACACTGGTGGAAGCAATGAATGAAATACCAGAGCCGAAACCAAAAGAGGAAACTTGATTGGACAACGAGACGCAGGCATGCTGAAGGCTGTCACGCGACATCACTGGAGTTTGGCAGTGTAATGTGAATAGAAGCCACTAGACGGCAGTATTGACCTTTTCTTTTGTTAAAGGAACAGTCCACCGTATTTTCATAATGAAATATGTTTTTCTATGAAATGAGACGAGATGATACGTACCTCTCCGAGCTTTGCGTGATCACCCAGTCAGCCAGACGGGCTGCCACTCCTGTTTGCATTTGTAGCTAGACTCATTGTGGTCAACGGTATTTTTCGGGGCTGTAGTTAGATGCGACCAAAGTCTTCCACGTTTTTCCTGTTTACATAGGTTTATATGACCAGTGACATGAGTTCGGGTTCGGGGACGCAAATCCAAAAGTGGCTTTTTCTATGCTGTGGGAAGTGCGTACTATAATGACAGACGTAGTAACACCTTCTGCGCGCTTCGACAGCGCATTGATACCTTCACTTCTGATTTCTTTTCTCTCCCACGATCCCCCCCTACTTCCGTAAATACAACCAACGTGACTGCACTGCACTACTTGGTACACAGTCAGGAAGCCAGAGCTTGCAGAAAATTATAAGTAAGGGATAATTAACTAGGTGTGCATTTCACGGTTATATTGCACGACGCGGAGTTCGCGTCGGGTGGTTGCCTCCGCGAAGAGCATTTAAACCGTGGAATGCTCACCTTCGAGTTGATTATCCCGCTTATACCATGGTCATTTGCCAGCAATATCAAATCGCAGCATTAATCTGAAACGGAGATTATGCATAACCCAACATTATGCGCGATTATGCGGACTGTAGCTTACTTGCTACCCACAATTACAATGAACTTATGACGGTTTCCGCAGTCAGCGAGCTGAAATCAGTCTGCTGGCATAGCACGTAGCTAGCGAACTGTCAGCAGTCGCTGATACATGAAGTGGACACGTTAGCTTCATTTGTAACCGCACTCAATTACAATCTTTTCATGGATAAAGCCTGATTTTTTCGCTGCTATAATATTTACGGTCATTATCGCTTGAGTACGAGTAAGCGAGGTGAAATCAGTCTGCTGGCATAGCAGGTAGCTAGCGAACTGTCAGCAGTTGCTGATACATGAAGTGGACACGTTAGCTTCATTTGTAACCGTACACAGTTACTAATGGATAAAGCCTGATTTTTTCGCTGTTATAATATTTACGGTCATTATCGCTTGAGTACGAGTCAGCGAGGTGAAATCAGTCTGCTGGCATAGCAGGTAGCTTGCGAACCTTCACTTCACTTCTTCACATACGATTCATCTTCGTCCGTTTCTTCTTCCCTCTCACGGTCCATTTCGGCTAGCTCCTCCTCGGTATATTCCGGTTCAAATAGACATGGCTCCGGCTCCGCCACAAGCCAGTCGTTGGCATCTATGTCCTCCATTTGAAAATGTTCCATAGTAGCACACTGGATTATTTTCTTTTATACCATGGTCTGGGTGAATACCTTTTTCTAATTTTTTATAATTGGCTGGCGGCTGGCAGGTATGCATTAAAACCGTGGAACCGCACAGGTAGTTCAGCTACGGTCGTTTCACCATTCGAAATTCATCCACTACCCAACTTGTAACCATAGCAATGTTAGAGCTGATATTTGACTGGGTGCAACAGAAACCTAGCAGCTCATTTATTTCCACTAAATTTAGCGGCGTCATATAAGTGCGTCCTGCGGGACGGTTAACAATGGGTACTCAAGCAATAATGACCGTAAATATTGTAGCAGCGAAAAAATCAGGCTTTATCCATTAGTAACTGTGTACGGTTACAAATGAAGCTAACGTGTCCACTTCATGTATCAGCAACTGCTGACAGTTCGCTAGCTACCTGCTATGCCAGCAGACTGATTTCACCTCGCTGACTCGTACTCAAGCGATAATGACCGTAAATATTATAGCAGCAAAAAAATCAGGCTTTATCCATGAAAAGATTGTAATTGAGTGCGGTTACAAATGAAGCTAACGTGTCCACTTCATGTATCAGCGACTGCTGACAGTTTGCTAGCTACGTGCTATGCCAGCAGACTGATTTCAGCTCGCTGACTGCGGAAACCGTCATAAGTTCATTGTAATTGTGGGTAGCAAGTAAGCTACAGTCCGCATAATCGCGCATAATGTTGGGTTATGCATAATCTCCGTTTCAGATTAATGCTGCGATTTGATATTGCTGGCAAATGACCATGGTATAAGCGGGATAATCAACTCGAAGGTGAGCATTCCACGATTTAAATGCTCTTCGCGGAGGCAACCACCCGACGCGAACTCCGCGTCGTGCATTAAAACCGTGAAATGCACACCTTCTAGTTAATTATCCCTTACTTATAATTTTCTGCAAGCTCTGGCTTCCTGACTGTGTACCAAGTAGTGCAGTGCAGTCACGTTGGTTGTATTTACGGAAGTAGGGGGGGATCGTGGGAGAGAAAAGAAATCAGAAGTGAAGGTATCAATGCGCTGTCGAAGCGCGCAGAAGGTGTTACTACGTCTGTCATTATAGTACGCACTTCCCACAGCATAGAAAAAGCCACTTTTGGATTTGCGTCCCCGAACCCGAACTCATGTCACTGGTCATATAAACCTATGTAAACAGGAAAAACGTGGAAGACTTTGGTCGCATCTAACTACAGCCCCGAAAAATACCGTTGACCACAATGAGTCTAGCTACAAATGCTAACAGGAGTGGCAGCCCGTCTGGCTGACTGGGTGATCGTTCAAAGCTCGGAGGGGTACGTATCATCTCGTCTCATTTCATAGAAAAACATATTTCATTATGAAAATACGGTGGACTGTTCCTTTAAGCCCAGAATGGAGCTAGGTTTGGATATGTCCTGGGCATGTCTGAGATGGAAAGTCCCAGAGAATTAAAAAAAGTCTAAAAGGTGGGAGGGGTCTGCAAAAGAGTATATAAAGAGAAAAATTGATAGAGTAAAGTAGTAGGAGAAATTGCAAGGAGAAGGATACATTTGACCAGACCTGTCACTCTTTTCAAAACCTGTGAAGCTTTGTTGTGGATTTTTGCCTGTGTTGGAGCATTTTCCTCACCCGGAACATCACCAAGCAACCCAACCAAAGGGACTGTAAATATTTTTTTTCTTGTATATATCAATCTTGGTCAGTAGAGTAGATTGTAGGTTCGTGTTAGTCTCTGTTTAATTAAATTTGTTTAAGTTTGAAAATTGTGTCTGTCACCCCTTGCTGTCGTAAATGTAATAACAAATTGGGGCCATAATAGGCAGAGAGGGAGTCAATCATCAGACGGCAGAAATGAAAGCTGAAAAATAAAACCAAAGTAAGGCACAAGCACAAATAAGCACAAGACAACACACGAGGCAGAATCATCACAAGAATCATGCCGGTGAGTGATGCAGTGGCGTCTGAGGGCCCGAAGATCATGGGCATCCTGTAAAGGTCTGGATTTTTCCAGTAAAGAGATTTTTCCAGTTTCTCTGAATCTTTTGATGATGTTTTGCACAGTTGATGATTAGACCTTCAAAGCCATTGGAATTTGACATTGAGGAACATTGTTTTTAAGTATTCCATGATTTTTTTACGCAAGCCTTCACAGGTTGGAGAGCCTCTGGCCATCTTTACTTCTGAGAGACTCAGCCACTCTAAGACATCCCTTTTATAGCCAATCGGGTTACACACCTGATGCCAGTTAACTTAATTACTTGCTAAATGTACTTTCAACTGATTCTCTTATATATTACTCGCTTTTTCAGCCCTTTTTTGCCTGTGTTCAAACTTCTTTGAGACCTGATGCAGCCAGAAAATTTGAAATAAGCTAATTTTGAGGATTGAATTGTAAAATTACTCAGTTTCAACATTTGAAATGTCATTTATGTTCTATTGTAAATAACATATTGGCTCATGTGATCTGAGAGTTATTGCATTTTAATTTTATTCACAATTTAAACTTCCTGCCAACTATTTCGGAATTGTGGTTGTAGCAGTTTTCGACCGGCATTTCGCCCTTTTGCCTACCTGGAGAAGATGCGGCCAGCAAGGAGACGACGGAGACAATCAGCTCGCCGTCTGCGTTTCATCTGTAGGATTATGAATTTTGAATTTTCCTCAGGGGTAATATACCATTTTGCCCCCGCGAAAATTTCAAGAACAGTTCATGAAGAATTGTTGAATTATTCTTGAAGTGTTCTTGAACACTGAGTTCATGAGCAGAATATTCTTGAACATTGTTCATGAACAATGTTCAAGAAAAAGTGCTCTTGAACCTGGACTTCAAGAATTGATGTTCAAGAATATTCTCTCTATGAACTAAGTGTTCAAGAACACGAGTCTCACTTACTCTTCAGGAACACTTCAAGAAGAATTCAAGTACAAAATTCAAGAACACCAAGAATTCTTCATGAACAGTTCTTGAAATTTTCGCACGGGAATAAGCTGGCAGTGATAAATCATCTAGATCAATATTCAGTTTTTTTCTGTTATTTTCGGTAGATGTTGATGTCTTTTTTTTTTTAAGTTGCTTTAATGGGGTAATATATTTTAATGTACTTGCAATCGATGGCTGCTTTTTAATAATACAACTTCAGACCCATTTCCCTTGTGTTTAACATGCAAACTGATATGGTGGCATTGAAGGTTCTACTTATGTGGCCAGATCAACCACTGATGAGACCGGACACAGAATAAAAATTTATAGTGGATCTTTTAATTCCCCGACTGCATATAAGGAAATAAACTGCATTAACTGTGTTATTTTGAGGATTTTGCTGAAATCAGAGATAAAGTAACAAAAAAATCCTTTCTTCTTTCCGTTTTTCTTAACAATACCAAATTCTGCCATCAAACTATACAAAAAAAAAAAAAGAATCAACAGCGGCATTTGTAAGTTACCCAAAGTAACACAGTGCACAAAGGGCTACAATTGACAATTAGACCCTCCAGTTACAAGGCAATTTGGATTTCACAGTACAATTTGGCTTTACTGAACAAATTAATTGGTAAGAGTACCATACACAACCTCCAGCAAAATAAAAAAAAAAAAAAAGAAATCACAACTTTTTCGGCTGACCCTGATGTTTAGATACCAAGTGAAGTATTCGGGTGTGGCGAAACGTCAACCGTACATCCAGTAAAGATAATTTACACTTTAATTTCTACAGCGGCTATACGTGCTACTAGCTTATAAAGGTGGCAGCCATGACACTGTTGACAATACTTGGGCATGCGCAGCGTATGTATCGTTTGCGATATCGCGTAGGCACACGCGTGCTGCAACGGCAAGCGCTCACTTTCCGCGCGCTAGTGTGTTCGACACCCAGCCATTTGTGTCATTGTGGGGGTTTATTTATTAGCATCTGGTCTCTCTGAATAATAATTTGCGTACTTAAGCTTGCTTTGCCCCTAACAACATTAAGTTTGGAACTTAAAGTGGCTTTAAGATATTATTCTATTGATGTCGTCTTAGTGTTGCGTACTACTCTTAGGTGGCAGCGCCTACAGTAGCAGGATCATGTCGTCTGCTAAAATTTGAGTAAATTGGTCGTCGCCGTCTGTGTTTTGGTCGCCACATATATACTCAGCCAGATAAAAACCTAAGCCGTCACGGCTGCTGCTGCTCTGGAAAGGACCTCGATCTGCCACTGCTGGCACTCAATCAAATTCCACGCTGTGCAATCGCTCATTTTTCTTCTAGTTTATCGCCGATTACTACACGACCCTTTATAGTCTTTAAACAAATTCTGTGCAACGTATGACCCAATGACATCATTTTATTTTCCATTCGAAATAGAAAACACAAGCGAGTGCATTTAAGGCTCCACATTTACATGACGTTAACGACAATAAATTGTCAAGAAGGAAAAGAACCTTATATATAATTTCGCCCTTGTGTAGCTATTTGGCTGATTATGTTATCAATGCCTCACACCGCGAAAAATGTCTCTCTGCCTCATAACTTGAGCTACAAGACTTTGGCACCGCGGCACGTCACCGCGCACATTTTCTTTAATTTGTCACAACACTGATCTATTGTTCTGCCATAAGCAGGAAAATGCGTGCAAAGTTTAGTATATACAATACCAGTGATGGATTGTGTTTTGCACGCCTACATTTGGAGCAAGTGTTGAATTTATTAGTTTGAATGGAGAGATCCTTTCGCCGCTGCGGCATTTATTAAGAAGGAGACAACCGCAACACACAAAGGTAATCTGCTGCCGCGCTGAAGTACGGTTGCTTTCACATTTGATACTAGTATGGATGGATCGTGCCCGAATCCCCCTCCTCGTCCTCTTTCAACCGTACTCGCTGGGTGCCCGCACACTCGCGCTCACACTTATCACCAAACGAACTAAACTCTCTCTATCCCTAACCCAACTCATAGGGCATGCTATCCCTATCCTTAACCCTAACCTTAACCCGACTCATAGGGAATGCTATCCCTATCCCTGCGCCTAACCTTAACTCAAATCATAAATAATGCTATCCCTGTCCCTAAACCTAACCTTAACTCAGCTCATAGGGAATGCTATCCCTAACCCTGTGCCTAACCTTAACTCAACTCAAAGAGTGCTATCCCTATTCCCAACCCTAACCTTCACCCAACTCAACCCCAAACAATGGTTTGTTCTGCTCAAATTATTCTACCCAGTGTCAACAGATCTGACACCTGCTTCCATGAATACCAGAATGTAATTGCTAAATTAATTCTGTAATTGAATTTTAGAATGTTTTATTTCAAATGGAACAATTTTTTTAGCCAGTATGTGTGATGCTAATTCTAAGTGATAAAGCATTAAATAAGCTCTTGCTCAACAGATTAAAAAAAAAAAAAGCTTTATTTGTATTATGCATGAAGGGAAACATTTGAGCTCAATATATTGAGATAAAAATAATAATAATAATAATAATTATATGGTCAATGTGAATTTAATCTTTAATAAACAGTCATCATGCAATAATTTAATAGAAATATCCCGATGAGAAATTTAATAAAATACTTCAATCACTTTAAAGGTTCAATAAATATTTAAATTGAAATATAAGTTAAGAAAATGATTCTATTAATAATTGCATGAAATTGTTAATAATTTAAAATATTGTCCTTTACAGGGGGTTTGAGAGGGCCATACTGCAGGGTGAATCCCCATAGTCCCCTGTTGTGCCTCCATTTTTAAGGAGGTGACCTCTCGAAGGACTTCCGCCCATCAAGGTCATCGCTGGAGAGCCTTCTCAGTCTCTTGGGA
Organism: Gymnothorax reevesii; assembly: GCA_029721435.1. Taxonomy (NCBI): domain Eukaryota; kingdom Metazoa; phylum Chordata; class Actinopteri; order Anguilliformes; family Muraenidae; genus Gymnothorax; species Gymnothorax reevesii. The sequence goes on from CM056585.1 coordinate 41,453,936, forward strand.
GAGAACGACCATAGAGGGGGGGAAGTTGATAGAGGTGCTGGTGTTTATGTACTGGTTGGCCTGCAGAACATCCTACCACTTCGTGTCAGAGGCCTTAGACATTCCCCGCACCACATGCCATGACATGATCCACCGGGTCAGTAAGGGCATCCAGGGGCTTTTCAGGAGGCTCATCCGCCTCCCCATGCCCGAAGAGCTGGAGGAGATTGGAGCCGGGTTTCAGCAGCTGTTTGTTTCCCCAGCCTTTGGGCGGGTGGCAGGGACCATCGATGGCTGTCATGTCCCTATTGTTCTTCCTGGGCAGTTTGCAGCAGACTATTACAACAGGAAGCTGTTCTAATCGGTCCAGTTCTAGGCCATCTGCGACCACAAGGGTCGCTTTCTGGATGTGGCGGTGGGCTTCCCTGGCTGCGTCCATGATGCCCGGGTCCTGAGGTGCAGCTTCTTCCATGTCCACCGGCTGTACCCACCTCCTGGATGGTGTCTGCTGGGCGATGGTGGACACCCGTGCTTGGCAGAGCCCATCTGCCTGATGACGCTACTCCGGGAGCCTGTCCAGAATCCTGTGGAGGGCAGGTACAACACCAGGCTGTCCAGGGCATGGTGCACGGTGGAGAGGGCATTTGGGGTCCTCAAGACCAGGTGGCACTCCATTTTCCTGAAGGCACTGGAAGCGAAGGTAAGAGTTTGTGCCTGAGGTCATCTGTACCTGCCTTTTCCTGCACAACGACTGCCTCGGGAGCGGGTACGTCTTGGAGCCTGAGGTTGAAGACGAGGATGACTGGGATGATGTTAAAGCCCACAAGCCACTCCAGCGGTCTAGGGACACCCTCAGGGGTAGACTTGCAGCATCGGTGTCTGCTCCTGATATTCCCATTGCAGTGCTGCGGGAACATGATTATTGTTAATTTTTTTTTTTTTGGTTTGCGTTTGTCTGCCCAGGGAGTTCTTTGTTCCAGATTTATCTCAAATGTTAAGTGTTATTCAACCCTGGTGTACATAGTAGTATTATAGTTCTTTTATTATTGCCTCGTAAAAATCCAACCCTCGTCCGAGTCGTAAGAGGTAGAAACAGGTAAGTACAGGATTAGCAGGCAGGGCAAAGTATGGTGGGTGGTTTAACCACCGGGGCCGATACGATAACCACGAAGGCCTGTCTGGATCTACCTGGAAAGCGCTGGCAAACGGGGCTCTGGTAAAACTATGTGGACCAATCACCTCCTTAGCGGATAAGTTATGATTACAGAAACATTCCTGGAAAACCTATAGCTAAGTGTGGAAGTTGAAGGTCTCTCCCTCAAACATGGTGCTGGACAATAAAAGGTAAAAAGAAGTTGATTAATTCAAGTATGATCTTTGCTAGTTGAAAAAGAGGGGTTTTTAGTGAAGTTATTCAACTGGCTGATATTTAGCTTTCACATGTTCGCTTGTAATATTTAGTACATTTCTGCAGAGAAAAAAACTAGACGCAACACCCTCCATTATTGTTTAGGTTCTCTCAGGCAATGCAGTTTGTGTGTGTATTCCATGGTACTTGACAGTTTTTTCTCACACTAGGTTGTTATGTATCATCAGACCAAAACAGTGTTAAAGTATATGAAAACCCACAATGCAATAAACCAGCTGGGCACAACTCTAATATCACTTGTTGTCTCTTACATCTTCATGATCTCTTGCAAATCAACAACCCTGCTTTTTCCCTCAACTTAATTAACTTCTTTCCGATTCAGTACAGAATTATTTTTAAAAAAGCATTTTTTTTGTTAACATTTTGATTAATCTTGTGTTGACCGTAGTGCATATGATTTTTCAACTCATTTTATATTTCTGTTTGAGGTTCTCCCATTTCTTTTTTAACCACCCTGGCTCCACCTTGCCCTCCAGGCCATGTTCCTTTATGAACATTCTACAGAAACATAACATCGGTGACATGGACATAACTGAATATAAGCATTTACTAATGTTGCAATACTCCGAGAAAATTATTTACATACTGAAATTCTCTGACTGCTGCATTGCGCCTCCCTGTAAAAAGTGCCTCATAGCTGGTTCTCCAGGAGATGAAGCGCCCTGTATCTTCATCTGTACCAATGAGAAATGAACAAATGAGCAAGATGTGCATCGTTAGATCCAACATTTTACATGGATCAATCATCAGAAGTCCTCACTTACACGCCAGTAACAACTGCGATGTTATAAGCCCATTTTGGCCACATTGGCTAACGGTCTGATTTATGTATGCTGTTGCTGACAGAATATAACTGGGGGGTAACGTTCATTACAACCCTGAAATAATACGTTCAATGCATCTTCAGCAGAATATTATTTGACCATATATAATCCATATTACGAGATCCGTTAACAACATCTCAACATTTTACTCACTTTTGTATTGATGCTGCTGCTTGCTGGTGCCGGCGTCACCTCCCACGAATTCTGCAATTTTGCAGTTAAAGTTGCTTCTTCTTAATTATTCCTCAGCGAGTTTTATCTGGCAGTGTACGTCGCGTTGCATCTTGGGCAATTTATGTATGAATAGTGTGCTTATGATGCACCCACAAAATATCTGCCTGATCTAGTGTATATCCAGGAATCACTCCCCATGCCTAAGTGAACACCCTACCCCAGAGGTGGGCAACGAGGGCCATATCTGTTCTCACACTAACTTCTGGCCTTAAATTAGTTGATGGTCTAAATTAGCCAAACCATTTATGAAATCTGACATTTCAGGCGCATTTCTTTACATCATAATGAATGACCACCAAAGACTGTTCTTGTCTCCCTTCATAAAACATTTTTCTTTGATCTAATCATTGGAAAAAAATGTATATTTGTGTATGCAACCAATTAAGTGAATTAGACAGGGTAATTCCAGGACCACCAGCCTTCCAGGACTGAAATTGCCCACCCCTGCCCTACCCCCTATATCTGACATCATCGGTAGTGAGAGCAGTGCCATTAGTAAGTTAGTGTGCGGTTTCTAACACGGCACTGGTTTAAAAATCACCAGGGGTAAATCAAAAGTCATGAGGATCAACACCATCAATGAGAGTCCAATTACAGTCGGAAGAGAGCGGCTGGAGGAGGTGGACTCATTTACATACCTTAGCAGTGTTATTGACAAAGAAGGAGGTGCAGATGTAGATGTAGGAGCAAGAATTGGCAAGGCGAGGGCAGCATTTAATATGCTAAAAAAAAAATCTGGAGGTCCAAGGTAATCAGGACACAAACAAAGCTACGCATCTTCAATTCGAATGTAAAATCAGTTCTCCTTGATGGGTCAGAGACGTGGAGACGCACCAAAAAGGCACTACAAAAGATCCAAACGTTTATAAACAGTTGCCTTAGGCGTATCAAACATTTGGTGACCTGAGAAAATTCGCAATGAGGAGTTGTGGCACCGAGGAAAACTAGTACCAGTAGGCAGACACATTCTGAGGCTGAACTGGACATACCCTGCGGAAAGCACCAAGCAACATCACTTGCCAGTCCCTGACTTGGAACCCCCAAGGGTAGAGAAGGAGAGGATGACCCAGAAACAGCTGGCGATGCGACACGGATGCAGAGATTAAGATGATGGGATACACCTGGTGGGAAGTTGTACAAAAAGCCCAAACTCGAGTTCGCTGGCCAGCTGTTGTCAATGGCCTATGCTCCACTTGGAGCGAGGGGCCTAAGTAAGTAAGTAAGTAATTTCACTCAGGTCGGTGCTAGAACTTTAGTTTGGGGAGGCGCAGACACATTCCATTTTAACTAAAAGCATTTTCGTTATTGACACGTTTTCCAATTATAGTAATAATCCACTGGTAATTGAAGACACAGCTTCTTTCTCCGTGCGATCTAACGGTGACAAAATAATGGGCTGAATTCAGTACAGAAAAATAATTTCTAAACAGGTCTATGAGAGACAAACAGTTCTGGAACTTCTGCGCTACTTTATCATGCGATCTAACCTGCACTTATAACAATTCGTATCGTGAGCGGTGGTGTGTGAGCGAAGGAAACCAAGATACGTCGACAAAAATTAGCTTGGGACTTCACAACTTTTGCTATTTTATTAAGCGAACACCACGTTAACATCATACATGACAGAGCGTGGCTCACTTTACTCACTGTTAGCTGAGAATAGTTGAGAGTTGAGAATAGAAAAAGAAGTAAAACCGTAGTGCAGTAATGGCGTCTGCTTCTCAACTGAACAAAGCAAAAAAAAGGCGTCACCTAGTGACGTCCTGACGTTTACGTTGTTAAAGGAACATTGCAACTGTTACATATTCCCCCCAACCCCCCCCCGTAAGACAAAGGCTGTCCCCAGCCGTACGTACAGAGAAACAGGCTATACTTAACATACTCTCATACATGAAAAGCAGCTAAGCTGTCATAACTAAACAGGGTAATAGACAGTGCAATAAGCAGGCAGCTGGCAGACATGTCAGTACCGAGCAAAATTCCTCACCAGAATATCAAAATGAAAAACAAATCTTATCAAAGCAAATAGTATATCAAGTCCCATGCAACATATGTGAATCCACTTTCACACGTGTTTCCATTTGAGAACAGTATGAAACACCAATCAACACCATAACAGTACACAATGAAAAATGATGGTTATAAGGGTTGTGCACCTGAGCACAACATATCACTACTACTCCAGTAGGCCGAAAAGAGAACTTAAACCATCTTTACAGAACCCACATAACTCATCAATAGAGATAAACAAAAAATCAAAACATTCACTTCAAGTCAAGTCTGTCAGTTTGATATGGATTAGTCCACCTACTGTCAGCCCATCCAAAGGTCACTCTGGGGTTCCGTCTGGGTCTCAGGCCATAACGCCCTGGAGGGTCAGTGGACAGAGGTGAGTCAGGTCTGTCAAGGTCATGAGTCTCATCATCAAACTCCCGAGAAGGCGTCTGGTCAGGGAGCGCTGGGCCAGAATCAGAGAAAAGGTCATTAGTAGACACAAAGTCATTCACAGGCAAGTCAGGGGACAGAGAGTAAGGGTTTCTTGCTCCTGGTGGATGAAGCCTTGGCCAATGTATGAAACAGCTGCAAGTTTGCAACATGAAAAACTCCAGCCTCCTCTCCAGTCTCAAATCTACTCAGGCTGTAGTTCAAATCAGAGAGTCTCCGGGAAATGCGATAAGGGTCAGTGTACAGTGGGGCCAGTTTGGCTGTGAAGTTGGTGAGAGCATCTGACTGGGGGTGAGTTTTGACTCTGACAAGATCACCAATGTTATAGGAGACTTGACGCCGTCGTACGTCATAATAGCATTTTTGGCGATCATGACTTTCAGAAAGTACCGCAGGGCGTGGTCATGCGCTTCCTGAAGTGAGGCCCTCAAGTACTCGGGGTAGGGAACGCCCGGGTCATCCATTCCATCACATGTGGGCTGGGTGACAAGGTCAAGCGGGGTTTCCATTTCACACCCATACAACATCATAGAGGGGCTGAGGCCTGTGCTCTCGTGGGTTGCAGTGCGCAAAGCGAAACAGATCTGTGGGATGAACCTATGTCAAGATGTGTGTTTGTCCCCCACATACGCACGAATAGCTGTTTTGAAGGTGCGACTGACACACTCAGTCGCGTTTGTCTGTGGGTGAAGATAAGCTGTGGTAAGTCTGTGTTCAGTACCGAGCGTCGCCACAACATGTTCAAAAAGATCACTCACAAATGGTGTCCCCCTGTCTGATATGAGGTAAGTAGGACCACCATGACGAGCAAAAACATCACTAATGAATTTGTTTGCCGCAACCTGAGCAGTTACCTCTCTCACGGTGCTCACTTAAACCCATTTTGAAACATAGTCAACAAAGACCAGGATGTAGGCATTTCCGTTTTGAGTGCGAGGCAGCGGGCCTACATAGTCAACACCAGTGTATTCCCAGGGCTTCTGTGGGTGAATAGGGACCATAAGCCCAGCTGGCTTTCTTTGACTTGGCTTAGTGGTCTGACACACAGCACAAGATACTACATAGTTCTTTACGTCTGAGGCAATGTTCGGCGCAAGCGTGCCAGCGTCTTTGCAGTGCCAAGGTGACCAGCTGTGGGGTGATCATGGTAATACCTGAGCAAACACCCGCCGACAGCAGTGGGGGCATACAGTTTCATTTGCTTTAGTGGATGCAAGCCAAATTTAGTTTTGGGGTCATGAAAGTAGAGTAGACCATCTACAACCGCAAAATGTGGGGGGTCATGACTGTTTTGACCGTCATTTTCATGGCCATTCTCCAATCGACAGAGCACATTGCCAGTGACTCCATCCTCCAGCTGCAACTGCCGCACGTGTGAGCGGTCTGTCAATGTCACTGCGGGCAGTGCACGGAGATCAAGGCCACCTATTACAGCATGAGAAGGCAAGAGGTCCATGGGTGTGTCATCTGCAGGCAGAGGGTTACGGGACAGGGCGTCGAGCACTTTGTTTAGTTCACCAGGCTTGTGTACAATACTGAAGTCAAAGTCCTGGAGATGGAGGGACCACCGGGCCAGTCTGCCAGAGGGGCAAGACATTAGCCACTTCGGGCTGCTGTGGTCAGTAAATACAGTCACATGAAGGCCTTCTATGTATGGTCTGAAGTGCTCCAATGCCCATATGATGGCTAAACACTCCTCCTCCGGAGTGGAAAACGGTTTCTCAGCCTTGTGCAGAGCACGGCTAGCATATGCCACAGCAACATCTCTGCCGTCATCATCTCTCTGTATTAGTGCAGCTCTGAGGCCTGCATCACATGCGTCTCCGTGGACAAAAAAAGGTCGTGAAAAAACAGGAAATCTCAGGACTGGTGCTGATGTCATGGCGTTTTTCAGGAGATCCATGGCGGTTTTGCATTTCCCATTCCAATAGAATGGGACGTCTTTTTTGGTAAGTGCGAAGAGAGGATTAGCATGTTTGGCATAATCTTGCACAAAGCCACGGTAATAACCTGTCAGGCCAAGGAACTGTTGCACATGTTTCACCGTGGATGGCACTCTAAAATCAGTCACCGCCCTCACTATCAGGATCTGGGTGTATGCCGGATGGAGTGACACAGTAGCCAAGAAAAGCCAAGTCACTGAGGCCGAACTGACATTTACTCAGTTTGTGGGAAAGACCGGCTGATCTCAACCTGGCTAAAACCTCCTCCAGGTCCGCCAGATGTTGTTCAAAGGTGGGTGAGGCCACAATGATGTAATCAAGGTACACTGCACAGGACTTGTATAGGAGGCCGGTAAGAACTAAGTTCATGAGCCTCTGAAAAGTCGCCGGTGCATTACAAATTCCGAATTGGAGGACTCTGAACTGGAACAAGCCACAGTGCGTGATGAAAGCAGTTTTCTGCCTGGACTCCTCAGCGACTGCCACTTGCCAATAACCCGTGCAAGGTCAAGAGTGGTGAGAAACTTCCCGCTTACTAGGAATTCAAGCGATTCATCCACTCTTGGCAAGGTATAAGAGTCTTTTACCGTCAGGTGATTGAGACTTCGATAGTCTACACAAAACCGTGGTTCACGAGGGGGCCTGTTTACAATGACCACAGGGGCAGCCCAGGGACCAGATACTGGCTCGATGATGCCATCTTGGAGCATCTTTTGCACTTGGTCCTCAATGATTTGCTTTTTGACGGGGAGGTGCGGTAGCGGGGCAGGTTGACAGGTTTTGCGTCTCCGGTGGCAATGGTATGTTCAGCGAGGGAGGTGTGGCCAAGGCCACCATGAAACAAATCACCATAACTTTCAAGTAAGTCTAACAGCCTCGCTTTGTCCTGCCCTGGCAGGTTTGTTTGTTCTACCTTGTCATAAAGAGAAGGTGGTGAAGTGTCAATGAGCATCATGCTTCCGTTTGCTAGGTAAGAAGCATCTGGGCCATCATCGGCGGGCTCATCAGGGTTGGCTGGTTCATCACCCATAAGCACAGTTCCGGTGGGTACATGTACTGTAAGTGATGCACGTTTCATAAAGTCCATCCCCAAAGCTACGGGAGCTGAGAGGTCGGGGATTACAACAAACCTCTGGTAGAAACGTTTCCTCATAAACCCAATTGATAGCCATGTAACACCTAATGGATTGCAGGGTGCATTATTTGCCAGCCAGATTGGAGGACCTGACCATGACTTGTCTGGGCTTCCGCTTTGGATATCTGCTCACACAGCTGAAATTGAGGCACCTGTGTTAAGCGTGGCATCGAGGGCTGTACCTCCAAGGTTCACTTTTGCTTTAAAAGGGGTATTCCAAAAAGAGTCTAACACCTTATCTTACACATGACCGAGCACAGGCTGTTTAATTTGGGTGGAGGAAGCAGAGGGAGGCGGAGTTATTGTCTGGGGGGAGGGTCGCCTCTCCGAAACGTTCTCCTGGAAGTTTCCCAGCCTCCTACTAAACAGCCGTGTTTTAGCCCCTGCATTGTCATCTTCAGCTTTTTGGGGGTCTGATCTACTGATTGGGGGTGGGGCTTGCGTTAGCTCAGCAGTGGGCTTGGGGGAATGTGAGGATTCCTGGGAGGCTGCTGAGCAGTTGGGCAGGTACGGGATGTAAAACCAGGCATGGAGCATCTGAAGCAGTAAGGCTCTCTTATCATGTTTACTTTTCATCTGCACGAGGTGGCCGTGGGGTGTAGGGGCCAAGGACAGAATGAAGCTCATGTGCTCTTAATACTAAGTCAATGATTGATCTGACAGGGGTGCCGTAGAGCGCAATTCTGTATTTTTCGAGAGCGTGCTTTCAGATGAGGTCAATTTGTTCCTGGTCTTGGGGTGGGCTTTTGAGCTTTTTGAATTCACTGAGCATATGGGCGACAAAAGTGGGGAGGGGCTCCTCTGGCCTCTGGATGCGGTCAAGAATACCTCTACTTACACATTCCTGATTGTCAGCAGGAAGGAAGACCATCTTGAACAAGTCACAGAAGTCGGCCCATGAAGCAATATGTGTGTCTAGGACGCTGAACCATTTCTTTGGTTCTTTAGCTAAGAGGCGTGGGAGTTCTCTGAGAACCTGAGTATCTGAAAGGTCAAGGGAGGACCTGTAGGTATTCACAGCCTGTAACCACTCTTCTGGATGAATCGCACCATCACCGGTGAACACAGGGGGCTCAAGTTTAGCTTAGTGTAGCGCTGCTGCAAGGACTCTGTTCGTATGGCTCAGTTCATGAGAATCTGGCTGAAAATGGGAAGCAGGTGTAGGTGGCGTGTAACTGGCCGTCACTGTGTTGGCATTCTGAAGTCTCCAACTGGGAGGCTGAGGTAAATAAGGTGTTGATGTGGACACTGGGACAGGGTTGTTTGGCTTGTCCGGAGGGGTGTTGGAGCCTACCTTACAGTCAAGGTCCCAGTATTGCAGAATATTTCTTTGCAGGTTGAGGGAGTCACGCAGGCATAGCTGAAGCTGCTCTTCTTCGGTTTTCAAACTCTCCACTTTCGACTCAAGCTCAGCATCAGGTTGACAGGGGGCAGCTCGGGGTGGGAGGGGCATAAAGTCAACATCAATGTCAGTCTTCCAAATCAAAATGATTTGATTATTATTATTATTTTTTTTGTCTATTTGTCTTCAATAGGTAAATACCAGTCAGTTAACAGCATATGAATTACAGCAATTACTGTACTCAAAGGTTTACAATACCATAAGATACCACAGAAATGTTAACAGAAGAGGCATTCAAGCTTTTTTTTTGGAACCAATGCGCCCCTTCAAATTACTCTGACTAGAAAAATTCGACTGAAAACACTCACTAAGTAATGCAGAGAGAGAATGAAAAATAGCATTAAGTATCAAAATAACACTCTACTCGCAATATGAGTGAGAACACTGCAAGAAATAGTTATAACCAAAGCAAATAAAGTTCTCCACGAGCATGTCGCTCTTTTCACAGTTTGTATAGCAGTTCTCACGCAGTTGCGGTGTTAATCACAATTCACTTCAATCCTCGTCTTCCGTCTTTATTTTCAGCTCCTTCAACATGTTTCACAAGTCGTGTACTTTACCAGTTTAAACTCGTTGCGTTGGCCGAAGACTTCGGGGTTCGAGTAACCAGCCGTCCGATGAGCCGCAGGGAAAGGGCGGCACAACACAAGAGCAGCACGAGCCGACCACCAGCTGCCAACTGGGAACCGTCACTGCCTCCGCCGACCGGGACGCTGCAGCAGCCGCCGACAGGAATCCTCAGTTGTGCCAACAGCTCCGGGGGCGATGGAAAGCAGAGCCGGGAAGCCGTGTCTCTCCCGCTGTCTGACTGAAGCACTGCTGCTACACCCACAAGCAGTCTACGATGTTGCCGCCGCATGCGGTTAAACACTTTTCAGTCCAAAATGATGAATAAACTTCGGAAAAACTCACTCCAGTTCATATAGCAATGTCCGTCAACGAAAAAGGTCCAAAGGAAAAACAAAATGTTCGGGCGCCACTTGTAACAGTTTGTATCGTGAGCGGTGGTGTGTGAGCGAAGGAAACCAAGATACGTCGATAAAAATTAGCTTGGGACTTCACAACTCTTGCTATTTTATTAAGCAAACACCACATTAACATCATACATGACAGAGCGTGGCTCACTTTACTCACTGTTAGCTGAGTTGAGAATATAAAAAGAAGTAAAACCGTGGTGCACTAATGGCGTCTGCTTATCTCGCAGTCTTCTTCTCAACTGAACAAAGCAAAAAAAAAAAGGTGTCACCTAGTGACGTCCTGACGTGTATGCTGTTAAAGGAACATTGCAACTGTTACACACTTCATGATTGTTTAATTGTTGAAATGAAAAAAAAAAGCATTTGAAATGCCTTTGTGCAATTTTTAATAACGTTGATTAACATGCATCAAAGTACGCGTCCAAATGAATCATAGTTGCCTTTCCTAAATGGGGGGAGCTAGCGACACCTAATAGTCCAGCCTGTTTTTGAAGTGAATGTATTTTTCATTTAGAAAATGATTGAGCTCAAGTCAGGAATAATAATTGTTTTAAAGGAAAGTGTCTGTGCAACCCCCCCCCCCCCCAAAAAAAAAATTCCATGCGCTGACACTGAATTTCATGCAAAATAATGATGATAATAACTTTCCTTCTCACTGAAAAATAATTTCCAATAGACCATAAAGTATCTGTCTATGTTCTTTTTTTTTAAAAAGAAAACAGGTTGACAATAAGTGATTTCTTAGTTAAAGGGGAACTCAGGGCTAAATCATAATGCTGTTTTATACAAACTTAATTAGTAAATAAATATTGTAAATTACAAAAATGTGGAATTTTTGTTTTGAAAGACGAGATAAATGAGGTTTTATTCCCCCTAATTAGTTGTCATCTGCTTCAACGGTCGCATAATAATGACGTAACGTTGCCCGAGAATGAGGAACCGTCGCCCTTCGCCCAGAGGTATGCGCTGTCATTGTGTTGGATAGTGTGATTGTCCCAGCCCATTATTTTGTGACAAAAGATCTTTTAATATGGCGCATTAGCTAGTTAAACAAGATGATGCAAAGTACTTTCTAAAATACGCAGGGTTGCTTCAATATTAACGATTTGCTTCTGTCACTTATCAGATGCTGAGCAGATGGCAGGTATATCATTCCGGATATGTGATTTCAGCTATCGCCGTTACTCCCAGGATTATGGGAACCAAGCACATGGTTTCAAACATGGCCTAAGTCTATGGTGTTACCGCTAACTTGTCACCACAGCTATGTTATGTCTGCATTTACTCCCATGATAATCAAACTGTTTTTTCAACACACAGGGAGCGTACGTCAGACAGGTGAGCTATCCACTCAGTGAGCTCTGTTAGATAAGTCGTGGCACTAATCACACACCATAGAGCAATACTATTCAACATTATCCAGAAAGGGCCAGTGAGGGTGCAGATACAGTTACACATCTGATTCTTCTAATCAACCACGACTCTTTGCTAAAGAGCTTAATTAGCGGAATCAGGGGCATAAGTTCCTGGATGGAATGAAAGCCTGCACCCACACCAGCCCTTTCTGGATAATGTTGAACAGCACACGTGGCCTCATCAATGCTCACACATCTGGTGTCTGGCTCCTAGGCGCCTTGGTTATTTCATCAGCTGCCCAGCTTCTCTCTGACCTTTATATTAGCTAACAATACCACTGCGAAGCGCAACTATTTTTTATAGTGTCGTAAAATTGAAGGTACTTTTGAAAAAAAGCCTTTACTCTGAGAGAAACTGAATGTAGCCAAACATGACAAGTTAATGAAACTTTTCCATTGCCGTTTGGCTTATTAGGTTAGGTTTGGTTAATGTGGTTAGCTAACTTGTAGATGATGGACTTTATGAATAAACACATTCAGCGACAGCTAAGTAGTTTGCTAGATAATGTTAAATTAGCTATATAGCTAGCCATTCTATTAACGATGATACCGCATTGAAAATAGAACAAATCCATTTGTGACGAAGCAGTGGCAAATGCAGTTCTGTAAGATTTTGCTGTGTTAATCTATTGAATGTACTTCAACAATCTCCAGTCAAGCCCTCCAAATGCTCCAGGGAATCAGCAGAGGAAGCCCGACACCTGGTAGCGTGATATGGTGGTTCTAATGCGGTAGCCAACTAGCCAGCTACATTGGCAACCTGTTAGGGGAGCCGTAACGGTGTTCTAATCACTGACTGACACCTTTTGTTCAAAAGTATGCTTACTCTAAATTCAGACACTTTTCTGTTACAGTATTACTTCACTGCATGCCAGTATAATACAACACCATACCGCTGGCACAGCTAGACATCTTGGGCAAAAACTAACTGGGGGGTATTACTGTATTCATTCTCTGGGTATTTGGCTAGTTAACAAACTAACGCTACTTCGTGTTGACATATAATGTTATATGAAATAATATTAGAATTTCATCACCTTAGAAAATAGACCACAGACTCCTAACCAGTCAGCAAGACATTACCATCCCTATGTTTCGATAAAAAAATCTCCAGTCATAAACTAGACTAGAAAAGGCCAAGGGTTAGCCAAGGCTAGCTAAGTTGAAGTAACCCCCCCTTCCTCAGACAGTCAGGCAGGACCAGGGGGATAGTGGCAGGGCTTGGTGCTCCCACTCTACAGCTTGGGGCCTTGTAGGCCTGTGCTCTTGCCTAGCCACGATATAACCAGATGAGACGACTCCTGTCCATGGACTGTGTAATCCAAGGTTCTGTCACTCAAAGTGGCCACGCCCTTAATTATGCAGAAATTTAAGCCTTTATATAATGTAAATGGTAAAGAGACAAAAAATAATTCATTTCCCCTACAGTTTCCGCAGAGATAGAAAATCAGCCATAGAGTCCAAAACCTTTTTTTTAACTAGGCTGTAAACATGTTTAATTTTGCCATGAAATTGGGCTTTTTAACATAACTGCTCCGACTGCAGCTACTTACAGTCACTCTTCTGTATCTCATCCAACTCTAACTAATCACTCTGTATCTCTCCTGTACCTGCTCCTACTCTAGCTACTCATTCTCTCTCCCACACCTGCTCCTACTGCAGCCACTCATTCTCTTTTCTGTACCTGCTCCTATTCTAGCCACTCTGTCACTCCTGCATATCCTCCTACTCTACTTACCCACTCTGTCTCTCTCCTGTGCCTGCTCCTACTCCAGCTCCTCAATCTCTCTCCTGTACCTGTTCTAACTACAGGTACTCACTCTCTTACTCTCCTGTACCTGCTCCTACTCAAGCAACTCACTCAGTCTCTCCCCTGTATCTCCTCCTGCTCTCACTATTCACTCTCTATGTTTTACCGGCTTCCACTCCAGCTACTTACTCTGCCTTTTTTAAACCTGCCCTACTCCAGCTACTCTCTCTCTCCTCTACCTGTTTCTACTGTAACTAATTGCTCTGTCTCTCTCTTTTTCTGGTCCTACTGCAACTACTCACTTTTGACTCTCTCCAGTACCTGCTCCTGCGCCAGCTACTCGTTTGGTCTCCTTGAGTATTGGAAAATTTAACAAAATGTAAAATGAATTAATTTTCATAATTTGGTTGTGTATCCTTTGCATGCAATGACCTCTTGAAATCTGTAATCCGTAGACATCACCAGATGTGGGATATCTTCCTTGATGATGCTCTGCCAGGCCTGCAGCCATCTTCTGTTCTTGCTCATTTCAGGGACTTTTTGCCTTCCCCTTTCCCCTTCAGCAAATAAAAAACATGTTCAAATGGATTCAGATTTGGTGATTCAACCAACAGAACTATAATAACAAAAAACATGTCATTGGCCAAAGAATTATGGCACCCACTGTATTTTCTCAATGACAGGCTTACCCCAGAAGCCTTTGACCTGGTGTTGATCAGCCCGTATGTCTTGTACAAATGGCAGCAGAAAGCCCAGGCAGCAGGTGCATGAATAATTTATCAAAATAATGTGAATAAAACAAGGGCTTCTATTCTCTCCTAACCTGCTCTGGGTACCCATGGTGGAAGAGTCACATGATGACCCCTTAATCCGTGCTTTCAGGCTCAATTGTGGCGGAACCATCACACAGTTGTAGGGCCATAGGGATTCATATTCTGTTGCATGAGTTACAGTACTGGCCATGTACCAGGAGTAGAAAAATATGAAAAACTGAAACTGGCTTCAACTCTGTATTCATGCTCAATATCTGCTATACGTTGTGAAGCTTCACTTGACCTTGATCAGGCCTCCCACAACACATAGGACTATAAACCATAGACCTGTGTCTCCGTACACCAGGAGTTCTCCACAGCACTCCACAAAACCATGTCCACTTTCCACTGTAACGGCATAAGAACTGAGTAAGCACCATCAGTAGCTAAAAAATCATGGGGCCACTTCACTTGCTTGTCAATATCTTGGCATCATGGAACCACCACCCCCAAAAACCATGAGATTAGTATTTCCCCATAATATAGGGCATAATTAAGGTACGCATACAAAACCACATGTATCCCTGAGAGTCTACTAAAATACCCAGCTCCGCTCTGGAAGGACTCCAGGGCTCTTGGTTTTATTTGGGGGTGGGGGGGTCTTATATGGAATCTGTGAACCCCCCATAACTATCCCTGCTACAGCTGCCATGTTGGCACACAGCACTTATCTAATGCGATGTCAACATTTAGAAGAGCAACTATGCTGGAAATATCAGCGAGTAAGCAGCCAGGGCTACAAAAGCTGCCCAGTTCCGTTCTTCCCCAAACATACTGCAGATGAGAGGACTTTGTGCTTTGGGAAAAAGTCTCAGTTTAACGTCCATTCTTCAATTCTTCTCTCCCTTCTCCTCTTCCTCACCAAATTTGGCTGAATGAAAGTGTGCAGTTTTAGGACAGAGGGAGCTGCCACCTGTTGTGGAACTTGATAGAAGGCTTATTTATAAACATCCTGAGCTCCAGATTCTTCCTCTGGTGAAATCGCTGACAACCGCAGGGGAGGGGGAGGGGGCCCCGGCTGAAATGCTTGTTTATGAAAAGTGCAGCAACTGGAAAGTCCATAAAACTCAAAAATTATGGAATTAAAACAGCCATCCGATATGGGGGGGGGGGGGGGGCACAGAGGGCATATGGGGGGGGGGGGGGGAGGGGTGTCGCGGGTCAGCTTAGGCAGGATAGTGTCAGTTGGTTGTCCTCATGCTTTCCTTTTTTTCATTGTTTTTTATGCTGGAAACTTTCATTCTAGTCCCAATCACTGATGAGAAACTTGAATGAACCCATCCTCGAGTATGAGACTGACAGCCTAATTCTAAACCTGATGTCAATACAGTGGCTAAAAAGTCACTTAGACCAGAATCTAAGTATTTCAAAAAAGTGAGATTGGTGGTAAAAGTTGAATTCAAAGTTTGAACAATTCCTGAGTGGTCACTTCTGCAACATTAAATCCTCTGAAACACACACACACAAAAAAATCATGGTTCACGAAATTAAAAAAAAAAAAACAGAATGGGTAACCAGGGCCTGTAGTAGTCAAATGACCTCCATCAAGTACATTTCTGTGCAAGTGTAATTAGAAAAAGAGACGCGTCAACTGCTCCCATTCTATAAAGGTTAAAATGTTGCAATTTGCTCACAAAAAAGCCAAAGAGGGCTGTGGATGGGGGCAGAGAGGAGTCTTAATATATTGCCTAAATTTAGGTACTGAATTATGGCCCGGAGGGTATTTGGGCGAGATCATGTGACATATGTAAAGTTCTGGGAATGCGGACTGGATTTGCAGTATGAGGGGGAATATCTCAGGTCTGAGTGGCTGGCGCTGGTGACGGATAACCCGACAGGTGCAGCACCACGTAAAAGTGTCAGATGAGCCTCCTGTTTAGAAATGTTGGACTTGCTGACTTTTTACCCCCTCCTTAGACGCTACAAGACTTTTTGGTTTTTTTTTTTAAATGGCCATCATATTTTACTGGGGCATCAGACGGCCCCAGAGAACAGGCAAAGCGATCATATGAACGATACAGGAATAGCTCCTTTGGGCAAAAAGGGCCCATGCATCGGCCGCGAAACGCGCTGTGTGAGGAAGTGGTCTGCTTTCAGCTCATCTCCCCGCACTGCTGCTGCGGCGCGTGTGTGATATATGTGCTCACGTAATGCGCTTTATTGCTGTGATTGCATCTGTGCACCCCATTCTCATACGCTTGATTGACTTTGGTGATTTTGAGTTTAATTGGCTTATGTTGGCAGCATCGTTGGAGAAAGGGCTGCAGTATTTGTTTGTTCAGTTATCAAATCGGAGACTATCCCTTCATATAAATGCCTTCTCTCTCTCGACACACCAGCTTGTATAGTATTGAATTCTGTCGTATGCGTTCCACTTTATGTCATTACTCGATATAGACTGGGCCCTGTTTACTGCTGATTGCCCCGCACTTGCTCCTTAATTACAGAGAAGGAAAAAGACAGGAAAACAGACACAAAATGGAAGCATTTCACATGCAGGCTGGAGGTGCTGGCAGAGTTTAAAGGCATCACACACACTGTACTAAAGACACACACTGTAATGTGTTTCTTACACATTACGGACGGTACAGATCTATTTGCCCTAGTCAGGAAGTTTTTAATACTAAGATACAACAGCTTTCTTACAGACATCTGGGTATAAAATTAGTCACCACTGCCAATAGCACCAAATGTAAGAGGCAAACCACATGACAAGACGCAATACTGCACAAATTGATGGCTCGAAACAGATTGCACTGGAAAGATTTTGCTCCTGACAGGCAGCTGCAAGGTTTGGCTTTAAAAAATTGCGACATGTTTTAAGGTGACCCCCAGAGTGCTTCTTGTGAAATTGCAAGAGACAGAAATCCATTTGCAACTCTCCTCAAACAGTGAGATTACATTGTTACTTCAGAGCCCCGGTACAAATTAATTTGGGGTTCATTTCATATATTATATAAATGGATAGTAGTGGGAAAATTAAATCCTAGCATTACACATTTCTGTATATTGTTTTATTTCTGCAGGGGCCGTTTGGAATGGAGCAGTCGCTGTTCAATCGCACGGAGGGGCAGAGCCTCGCTGTCTTTAACAGCGTTTGACTTCAGCAGCTCAGAACGACAAACCCAGATTGCTTTAAGACTCAAAATTATTTTTTTCCAGGATCCTAATGTTTGCTTCCCATCAGAAAGCAATTCCACCAAAAGAGTGGACATGTGAAAGGCTAGCCAGTGATTATTTGACTGATGTCATCACGCAATATTGAATGCAGATCTGAACATGTCAGGGAAGGGAAACTGTGATTTTGCTTCAAGGGCCATCTCACCTTGAGCGAAAGGGTACTCTTTTTTCTCGCCTTCTAGTTTTACATGCCGAGAGATTACACTGGTACCAAACAGTATCTTCATTTCACATTCAAAAGCCAAACTTATTCTGTTGACATTCAAGATTTCAGAAGGGAGCAGAGCATTTAACGAATTGAGTGTAAAACAGGCGACATTGAGAAGAGAGGGCAGGGGATTTATTACAGAGGAGTAAGAAAGTAAAGAAAATCGTAAAGCTTCTATGTTTCAATTTTACTGGAATATATTCTTTTACAAACTTTGAAATGAAGCAAAAAAACTGATAAGAGGCTCATTGCACTCAGCGCAGCAGTTAGGAATGAGACACTCCCTTCTCCCCCAATAAATAATGTTCTCACAGGAAGAAGAGGATCTGGCTCATCCTCATATGGGAGCTCATCTTAGTTCTGTAAAGACCCCTCTCTATAAAGGGGCTCACACATATGTTGTACAACGGGTAAACAACAGGTCTACAGCAGAAATGTGGGGCAATTCATGAGACGGTCGTGAGTATGTCCAACGAAATTCATGTTTTCTATGATGGAGAAGGCTGTGGTGGACCCTTGTCATAAAATTTTGAAAATGTTAAAAATTTTTCCGGCATCATCAGGGATTCTCTATGTCAGGCCCATTTTGTAGATCTATCATGCCGTACAACATTGTTTGACCATGTTACACTAGACTTGCAAATTTAGTTTGATTTTTGGGGTCATCTGAGCCTCATTATCTTTGGAATTTCCAACGATAGACCTACGGTCATCCTATGTTAAACTCACAACAGTCCTACGAATGTTCCACCATTGTACATCCTTCCTGCGACTGTCATGAGTTAATCAAACTATTACAATTCTATCCTGAGTCAGTCTCACACCTGTCTTGAAATTTTTTATGAAACACAGTGCTTAACAAATTCATGAGACCAGCTATCACAAAAAAAATTAGAAGACATGAATATTTAAGAAATTTAAAACTAAACATTATTTTGCTATTTCTCTGGCAAATAAACCGAAACCACTAAATAGTCCTTATTCACACACACAAAAAAAAAAAAAACCAAAACAACTATATTATTTACAGCCGCTGGCCTTGATAACAGCTTGCATTTTTGCATTCAACCACTAAAACTAATTTTTATGTTCAGGAATGCAGGAAAATAACTTATTTGGAATCTTAATCAAAAAATAATAATGTGCTTAACTATTTTTTTCTGCTTTTTTGTAAACCAGTAAATTTGAAAATTCATGGATAACAAAAATAATTATATTTCATCATTAAAAATATCATTTGCGCATACTGGTGGATTAACCATTACAGAAACATAATTATTTTGGTAATTACCAACACTGTTAATTTAGGGCAGCTGTGGCATAAACCCTACATTGGGTGGTGGTCTAATAAATTTGTTAAGCATTGTATACTGGACAAAATAAGTTAGTTAAATTTAATGCAATGCTGAAAACAGAAATGTCTTCATTAGCTAAGAAATAATAATGAAGACTGGCTTTAGAAAACAGTTTTATTGTCCAAGTTCATTAACATCATGCTGTTTTAAGTAGAGGCACCCCTGAAAATAAAGTGATTTAATGATTGCAGACAACCGATCAAATGCATTAAATGGCATATAAAATCAGTCCATGGTGCAATCAATATTTAGTTTGTCTTCCATGGGCCCAAATGACTGCCTGACAGCACCTTTGCATGCCTGTAATGACGTGAACAATGATTCTCATTGACAACTCGCGCATGGTGAGGGTGAGCATTGTCATCTATAAGAACAAAATCAGGACCGACTGCAACAGCAACCAGTCTCACAACAGGATGAAGAATTTAATTTCGATACCTGATGGCCTTCAGAGCTCCATTCCTGATGACCATCTGGTCAGTAGTGGTACCTTTCGCTGTAAAATCCTCTGCTGTAGCTGGTCCTAAACATATTCTATAGGATTTAAGTCCGGTGACAAAGCTGGCCGCTCCACTCGCGCTTTGGTCTCTCTCTCTCTCTCTCTCTCTCGCAAGATTCTCATTGACAACTCCTACACGATGAGGGCGGGCATTGTCATCTATTACTACAAATTCAGGTCCTACTGCAACAGCAACCAGTCTCACAACAGGATAAAGAATTTCATCTCGATACATGATGTCCTTCAGCGCTCCATTCCTGATAACCATCTGGTCAGTGCTGCCAAGTGAAAAAACACCCCTTATGACCTCCAAAATGGTCATGCTCAGCAACCATACACTGGGCGTAGCATTGTCCTGTTTCACTCCACAAACACCCTCAACTATCGTGAAAGTCTAAAGAACCTGGACTCATCATTAAAGAGCACAGGCTGCCTATGACGTCTTTGCCATATGACGTGATCACGATCCCATTGCATTCAAGCTTGTCGAGGACATAGGAGCAGCCTCGGTCTTACTACTGGCCTGTAGGCCCCAAGGTTTTTTTGATCAAGTCTGTTCCTTAATGTTTGGTGCGTTATCTGTACCCTTGTGGCATTCTAGAACATTCTGTTAAAGGGGACCTGCTATTTTTCCAAGTTTATATTTTGGTCTTTGACTCCCTTAGAGTACTCATAATCACGCAGAGTAAAAAAAAGGGTACTTCACTCATACTGCCATCCTCAAAAAACCCCATTTGAAGTCCATAGCAGTCTCTGCCTGAAACGCCTCATTGGAGTGGCTCTTCCGCTATGGCCACTCCCCCGTTTGCCCACTTTTTCTGACTGGCCAGCTCTGTGGAGGGCGGACGAGGCGGGATGAGACAGCAGAACACAGTTTTCCTGGTCCGACTCCAGGAATTGACGGGCATATTCTGCAATCTAGCCATACATGTGTATAGATCTAATGAAATTAACTTGCTCTAATAAACGCAACAGAGAAAGTGGAGGACGCAGTGCGAAAGTCTGGCAGCTTAAGCACGAATTTGTTATCGGCTACAGTTTGCTACGGCAACAGTTGGTGAGTACAGCGGTTTTTCTACTCTAGCTAGGATGCAGGGAAAGCTAGAATCCACCCCATATAGACACATTTGTAGAACGGGTCGACATACCCTAGTGTAGACCGGAGACCGTAGAAATCCGGTGGGTCTGAGTTTAGAGGGAAACATGGACAGTGAGAAGCAGCTAAAAGTGGACCGACAGCTTATGGACTGCTTCGGTGTGTATTAGGACCTGCTGGTTCATGTGCATAGCTGTGGTGTGTTGTTAGCGTGGAAAGACGAACAGCTTCCGCGCTGGTATATGGCGGAGGGGTGAAAGCTCCTAGCTAAACAGCCTTTTCGGAAATTGCCCGTGGTAATGGTTTACTTATTGCTTCGGAATGACAAGCTTTTCCTCGCGGAAATGGGCGCATTATGGATAGCATGCAAGAGCTAGCAACAGCTCCGGTTATGTGAACATAATACAGGTTTTACAGACCGTGAGTTCCATCTGCGTGAACCGTTGCTTATGTGGAGCTAGCTAATCGATCACTTTTACAGGAAATAATTTAATATTCAATCGATGGCAATGCAAAGAAATCGTTACTTATATCGGAGACGTTATAGCCTGTGCGCTTCCCTAATGCTTTCACCGGTAGCATCAGAGAGCTTGCCCAGACATTGGAGATGTACAGTATCAGGCTGACCCCGGTCATGGATAAGTAAAGCGATCGTTTCAGCAGCACCCAAAAACGCATCCAAAGCTCTGCTAAATCTACGTCTAGTCTAACTGCAGCCCAACTCGGCAGGCACATGGCACCTCTCCGGTAAGCCTCAACTGTGGTAGATACAATCAGGCATCGTTATGATGAAACTGTCACATTGATGCTTACTGAAGTAAAACAAGCACGATCATAATTGCTGCATATAAGTTAAACAGAAGCATTTTTAATTAGCTGAGCATGTGAACTAACATGCAGTAGCTGATAAGCGGTCATGACTTTGAATGAAATCTGTTGCGCGTGTGAAAGCTGCTTAAAGCACCCATAAAGCTTGTATTCGCATTTTTGCGTTGACTTTGAATGTAGCTAATCCGTCCCGCGAACTTGCGGCTTGACGTGCCCATAAGGTGTATTCGCGTCTTTGCATTGACTTTGAATGTAGGCTAATCAGTAAAAATTTGTTTCGTGTCTGATGTGAAAGTAGCTTTATGTATAGTACGCGACAGGTAGAGACCTCGGTTATGTAATGAACATAATACAGGTTTTGCAAACTATGTTCTATCAGCGTGGACAAGTTGCCTATGTTGAGCTAGCGAATTGATCACTTCTACAGGAAAGAATTACCTATGGAATCTCCGCCTTTTTATCAGCCACAACAATTTCTAAAGGGGGATGAAATTATTTCAAGGTAGTGCAGAGAAATCATTTGTAAACCAGTAGAGTTTCTGCATTTGGTATTGCTTTCATGGTAGCACCAAAGAGCTTGCTCAGACATTTGTGAAGTATCCGGCTCATCCCGGGCAACGTTATGATGAAACTGCCACATTGATGCTTACCGAAGTAACACAAGCATACCGATCACAGTACTGCATAAAAGTTAACCAGGAACGTTTTTAATTAGCACGACACGCAAACTAACATGCAGTAGCTGGTAACCGAGTGGTCATAACCACAGAGACAAACCCTTGCAATACAGGTTTTACAGATAGCGAGTTCTGTTACTGTGAACAGTTGTACCTAGCATCTAAATTACAAAGTATTAAAAGTTAGCTTCAAATGAGGTTTATGTTCACACACTTTCTGTAGAATTTCCCCTGATATTACTCTTGCATATTTAGGACACAAACGTTAGCAACAGTAACTTGGCTACTTTAGCCGCTGTGCTGCACCCACAATCAACTGGCTATCACGTCAGGTTGGCTTATGCAGTCAAAGCAAACGGAGAGATACGAACAAAATTGTACCTCAAATGATCTGCGGTTCTTCTTTTGTATTTCCAAACGTGTAGATTCTACTAAGGCATAGTATGATCTGCCGTTGTTAATGCCTAATAGAATAGTTTCCGGTGTGGGCAGGTCCAGTACAGTGGTTGGCTCTGGCTAGGTCAGTACTAATTGGACGTCAGGTTTTGCCAAGATCTTGGCCGTTTCTCAATATGCGTTCTTCTCTGTACTTCTGTTCTTGTGAACTTGAGAAACGTCATCCCTCTGAGACCATGTACTGTCTAAATTCAAAGTTCGCATCTCGACGAGAACGGTTACCAGTCCCGGAAGTGTTCTTGATACGCCCATTTTTCCGAGGATGCATCGGATGGTAACTTGTGTGAACTTGACAGCACGCGTATCCCAGAATTCTTTACGGCATCTAAGGAGGAGCGGGATGCTCCTGAGAGAGAATTTCCCAAAAGCGTAGTTGCTAAGTAAACAAGTGTTTGCCAGTTTCCACTAGCATGTCAATATCCCCCGCCGCCTCAGTTTAATGTGTCCGTACAGACGGAGCCCAATGCTATACCCCCGTTTCGCGTTAATCGTGCGTCGAGGGATAATTAGCAACTTACATAATTCGTCCATTCACAGTCAATGGGTCTAACTATCTAAGGTAGCATCTGTGATTTCGGGAAATGCACCCCAGGATTGGTAAAGGTGCTTTCACACCGGACGTGAAACAAATTTTTCGCACGTCAGATTTACATTCAAAGTCAATGCAAAGACGCAAATTTGCGTCTTTGCATTGACTTTGAATGTTATCTGTCGGTATTCGTTCGCTATTTCTTAGCGAAATACTATTCCGCTAGAGCGAGGAACTATTATCTGAGTACATTTGGAATACTAGTTGCTTTACGATGTTTCATGTCAAATATCCTCCAGTGTTTTTGTAGTAGAGAAAGTCCGCAACAGCCGACGGAAGGTAGCTAAGCTAAGCACCTTAACTAGCTCACGCTCACAGACCCCTCTTCCCCCACTGATAACATTACTGGGGGGAAAAGGGATGAACGCAGCGGAAGACGTGGTTCACTGGCTGGTGTATTGCGTAATACCAACGAGAACGCATCATCTCAAACTGTCGACAGCGTTCTGAGTGCTCGTAGCCTTGGAAGTGCACTCTCAGAACGACTAGCGAGAACGTTCCTCCCAAGAATGCAAGTTCGTTCTTAGCATTCTTGGTATTGAGAAACGGCCCTTGTTAACATCTCGGGAGGGGCTGTTCAGAGAGGAAATCACGCTCATGAAATCACGTTCTTAGATTACGGCAAAATCCCTGTATCTTATGTTTAGAAACTTTTCAGAGATTGATCATGGACAACCAACATTATAACATTACTAATATTTATTAAAATAAGGATCAGCATGTTGGGTCCCCTTTAAAGGATGGAACACTTTCAAAATGGTGCCTCCAAGCTAACAGGGTGATGTAGCAGTTCTCATGTCGAGTTGTGGCAAGGGTCGCCCATTTCTTGGCCTCTCATTGACACTACCAGTGGCTTGAAATTGTGTCCACAGCCAGGATATCACACTCTCTGAGACCCAAAACTCTCCAGCAAGCTGCTTCTGTGACTGACCAGTTTGGAGCATCGCCTGATTTGCTTCAGGAGCCCCTAATTGCCTTCTTTGTAGCATTTTTCAAAGAATCTGTAAACTTCAACAATTAACCATAATCAGGCATCAATACTAACCTTTAGTCTACCCTGTAGCATGTGAACAGAGCACTAAATTCACCCCTCCTCCACCTTCAGCGCTCTTTTGCACATGCTAAAAGCATTATAGCTTGTGCACATGCAAATTTAACCTGAAATGATGCAAAAGGAAAAGGTCTAGAAGGACACTTTGTGAATTGTTTTTTATTCCCAAAATCGGCTTAAATTTTTATTTGATCCTAAACTTTTTATTGTCCCGTATATTTTCTTACGATGGCAGTACTACATGTTATGTGACCACTACTACGCAACCTTCAAATCCTCCTCTCCAAAACATATGACAGTCCCTTCTGTCGTGGACCCACTAAAATCATACGATATAAAAAATCATAGGACGCATACGAAAACCCCTTAAGTTGTCAAATGTGACAAAACATCCAGACTTCACCCTTTTCATTCACTCTAAAGCCTTTAGCATAGGAACCTGCAGCAGCTTTATTGATGACTCATACTGAAGGTGACCTCGTCCTTCACAGCCACTGCAAAAACTACCAACGGAACTATCTGATACAGACCACAGTTCAATGGGACCCTGGAGCAACCAGTTACTGGTTATGATTCTGCTTTTGACAGGCCATGTTTTCGCTATGACTCTGCTTTTACCAGGCCATGTTTTGATTTAGTCCATGTCATGTTTTGTATCTTTCCTGTCTTGCCTTGCCATGTCCTTTTCCTGCCATTATTCATATTCTCTGTTTAGATTATCATTCTGGTTTATATATTTCTCCATGCCATGCATTGCACATTGTCTGTGACTGTTTCCCCAGTGTTGTGTGCTACGTTTTCAGGTGATTTCATGGTTTCAGGGTTTCCAATTATTCCTTCCAATCTTGTTTGCTTCCTTCGCCTTGCTGTTCTATCTTTACTAATAAATACTAACAGTTAATTATTTTGGATTACTAACTATAATATTGTTTATAGAACTAACTTAATAACGAGCATTAAAGGGATTGTATAGCTGCACATTACTAATTGACTAACTAGCTCTCAGCAGTCGCTCTGCTCTTATCTCCGCCCCTTGCCTGCATTCGCTTTACTTTGCTGCAATTCGGCGAATTCTCCGCACCTTGTGAAACACTGTTCTGCCTCTCACTCTCTGTGCACTTTAGAACTCCCTAAGCAGAGCCGTTTGTCATAGGCTGTCTGCGTAATCCCTGTCCGCGTTTTGGCTTTCGCCAATTTCATGTGGTAAGGAACTTCCTCTTGTTCATTCCTTTGTTAATTAGTCAGGTCCAGCTCACCTGTTCATTATTATAGCATGTGACTTCCCGTGCATTTAAGCAGTCAGATCACAGCCAGCCTTTGTCAGAATGTTTTCTCTTGTTCGTTCGTGCTACTCTGTTCATGCCCTGTATTCATAGTGTTATACATCTGACTAGAATGTCCAGGATTTTGATTCTGCCTCTGCCTATGATTACACTTTGCCTGTGTACCGAACCGTCTTTACTGACCTTGGGATTTGTGATTGCTGCCCTGGTAACAAACCGTTTCTGGCCCTCAGGATTGTGTTTTTGGATTCTGGACTTTGCACCATAATACCTTGCCTGACGTTGAGACTTGTGATTGCTGCCCTGGTAATGAACTGTTTCTGACCCTCAGGATTGTGTGTTTGGATTCTGGACTTTGTACCGTTGCCTATTATCCTGCCAGGGTTTCCACCCCTGAGTTCAATAAAACCTATTTTGCGGCACTTCCTGGTACTCGCGTGTGGTTCTGGAACGCACCCTCTCAGTACATTCTGATCAACAGGGAACCAGCGAGTAACCTCTCCCTGCAGGTGGCTGTGAAGCATTAGGGCTCCCAGCTCGAATCCTTGCAACAACAACTGCTGGCCATGATGCAGCACCTGCAGACGATGACCCACCAGATGGCAGATTTGACCCGGTCTGTACAAAGCATCTACGCTCCCCAGCAGCCCCCAGCTTCCACTCCTGCGCCCACTCCTGCTCCACCTCCTTCGGTCCCAGTCAGTGAACCACATCTACCACCTCCAGAAAAGTATGACAGTGAGCCCAGATCCTGTCATGCCTTCCTTACACAGTGCAAACTAATAGTCAGCCTCCAGCCTGCCACCTTCCCCTCTGAGCGATCCTGTGTGGCATACATCATCACGCAACTTACCAGGAGAGCCGAGCAATGGGCCACCTCAGCCTGGGAGGTGGGGCTTCCCTGTGTCCAGACATCCGCCCTGCTGGAAGAAGAGAAGAACGTGTCTTCGATCGCTCCAGACATGGACATGGGGCTGGGAGGAAGATTCTACACATTCTCCAAGGCAAATGCTCCGTTTCTGACTATTCCTTTGAATTCCAGACCCTGGCAACCAACAGCAGATGGCTGAAGGGGGAACTGTATGACGCTTACCTCAATCGATTGCCCGAACTGGTTAAGGATGAACTCATCCCAAGCGATCTGCCCGAAGACCTGGATCGTATCATTGAGTTAGCCATCCGGATTGACTCGTTTGGAGGAATGAAGAAAAACCACCCATTCTCCCAATTCTTTCTGTTCACCTGACAAACCCCAGGTGAGGACGCCATCTCTGTCTCATTCAGGCACTCACCCAATACCTTCTGCAGAGTCTGAGCCAATGCAGGTGGACTGTACCAGGCAGACGAGTGAGGAGAGAGAACACAGGTGGAGAGAGCAGGCCTGCTTTTACTGTGGCGAGGTCGGTCACTCTCGGTGCCCAGTAAATGGCAAGGCCCACTAGCACTCCTCCACTATTCCTGTTGAGGACTCAAAATATCGTACTTGTCTGCCCATTTCCCTAGAAGTGTGGGGAGTGGGGAGATGGGAGGAAGAGAACCACCGCCCTCGTTGATTCTGGCACTGAGGAGAGCTTCATCGATGCAGAGGCTGCCCGGAAGTGGGGCATACCGGTGGAGGAAATTTCCCACACTCGCAATGCCAGTTCCCTCGATAGCAAGAAGATTGGCCTTCTAACCCACGCCACTGCTCCAGTCAAACTGCGGATCTCAGGCAATCAAGAGTCTATCAGACTCTACCTTATTCGCTGTCTACATTCCCCTGTCATCTTGGGCAATCCATGGATGCCTAAACATAACCCGGAGGTGGACTGGGTCAAACATGAAATTAAGGGCTGGAGCCCCAGTTGTGCACACTCTTGCCTTGTAGATGCCATGTCCTATACCATGTCCTAGTCCCTCCCTCTGAAGAGATTCCCAGCCAGGAGAAGGTTCCCCCGGAGTACCACAACCTCAAAGAGGTGTTATCCAAGTCTTGTGCTACCTGCGTGCCGCCATATTGACCCTATGACTGCGCCATTGACCTCAAACCCAGAACCATGCCCCCCAGAGGTCGCCTGTTCTCCTTGTCCCGTCCTGAGACTCAGGCTATGGGGAAATATTTTAGTGAGTCCCTTGCCACAGGGATCATCCGACCCCCCTCGTATCCTCCTGGGGCCGGCTTCTTCTTTGTGGGTAAGAAGGACGGGTCCCTTCGCCCTTACATTGACTATAGAGGCCTTAATGAAATCACAGTTAAGAATCGGTACCCCCTGCCTCTCATGAATTCTGCCTTTGAGCTCCTTCAGGGGACGACTGTCTTTACTAAGCTTGGCCTACGCAATGCCTACCACTAGTGCGCATCAGGGAAAGTAACGAGTAGTAAATGGCTTTTGACACCCCCACCGGACGCTGGGAATACCTAGTCCTTCCTTTCAGATTGACCAACGCTCCAGCGGTCTTCCAAGGGTCTTCATGAGAGACATGATTAACAAATTTGTGTTTGTTTACCTGGATGACAGTCCAAGGAGGAGCACGCCAGCCATGTTCGCCAGGTCCTCAAGTGCCTTCTTGAGAATCGCCTCTTTGTCAAGGCTGAGAAGTGCAAGTTCTCAGTCCCGCACACCACCTTCCTGGGGTTCATCATCTTTCCCAATGCCATCCGCTGGGATCCAGCCAAAGTCGAGGCTGTGACTGAGTGACCCAGACCTACTGATCGTAAGCCTCTGCAAAGGTTCTTGGGGTTTGCTAACTTTTATATACGCTTCATCCGTAACTACAGCTCAGTTGCCGCACCCCTCACTGCACTTACCTCTAAGGTGAAGTTTCTGTGGACTGACAAGGCTGAGGAACCTTTCAAAGATCTTAAGACTCAATTCACCCCTGCTCCTATCCTCTCCATTCCCGATTCCAAAGGTCAGTTCATTGTGAAAGTGGATGCCTCTAATATTGGTGCTGGAGCCGTCCTCTTAGAGATCAGAGAAAGATAAAAAGATTCACCCCAGTGCTTTCTTTTCCCACTGCTTTAGTCCAGCACGGTGAAACTACGACATTGGGAACTGGAAATTCTTAGCGGTTAAGCTGGCCTTGGAGGAGTGCAGGCAGTGGCTGGAGGGCGCTGAGCTCCCATTCCTCCTCTCGACTGATCACAAAAACCTGGATTACCTACGAACTGCTAAGGGGCTTAACCACCCTTCAAGCCAGGTGGGCTCTATTTTTCTCTTGTATTAAGTTTCATCTTGCTTACCGCCCAGGCAGCAAGAATGTCAAGCCTGATGCCCTATCCAGCTGTTTTGAGATAACCATCGAAGAACTCTGCTTGGACACCATCCTCCCCAAGGAGGTCTTCATCAACCCCGTTTCCATGGACATTGAGAATGAGGTGAGAAGGGCGCAGGGGGATTCCGTTGCACCCAGTGCTTATCCCGTCAAATGTCTCTTTGTACCTGTTGCCATGCGCCCCTAAGTCCTGGACTGGGGGCATTCCTCTAACCTGTCAGGCCACTCAGGAATACTCTGCACCCTGGACCTCATCTCTCCCCGGTCTGATGGCCTGAAATGCACCAAGATATCTGGGACTATGTCGCTGCCTGCTCGGTCTGTGCCCAGGGTAAATCACCACACCAACCACCTCATAGCCTGTTACAGCCTCTACCCACTCCTCACCACCCCTGGTCACACAATTTCACTTGATTTCATTACTGGTGTTCCCCCATCCAATCACTTCTCCACCATCCTCACTATTGTTGATAGGTTTTCAAAGGCCGTTCATTTCATTCCCCTCACCAAGCTCGCCTCTGCCCGAGAAACTGTCAATCCCGTCATTCAACATGTCATTAGACTTCACTGTATCCCCACTGACATCATCTCTGATCGTGGTCCCCAGTTCACAGCTAAATTTTGGAAATCATTTTGCAACTCTTAAGGGACATCCGTTAGTTTATCCTCAGGTTTTCACCCTCAGACTAACGGCCAGACCGAGCGGGCCAATCAAGTATTGCGACTGTTCTCCGCTGCCTATGTTCCGAAAACCCCTCCTCCTGGAGGCACCAACTTCCCTGGGCTGAATACGTCATTAACAGTCACATTTCTGCTGCCTCTGGTCTGTGCCCCTCTGGGGCCTGTCTGGGTTATCAATGACTCTTATTCCCCTGCCAGGAGGAGGAAGTAGCTGTCCCATCTGCCCGTGAGTTTGTCCACCACTGCAAGCGGACCAGGAAGTCCACCCAGGAGGAGCTGCTCAGGTCGGTGGCCCGCATAAAGACCCTAGCAGACAAAAGACGCACTGCGGGTCCTGCTTACCGGCCTGGGCAGCGCGTGTGGCTGTCCTCCAGGGACATTCCCTTGAGGGGGAGTGGGGGAAGCCGTTCCCCAGGTTCCTGGGTCCCTTTACCATTGTTAAGTCCCACTGCTGTTCGCCTCCATCTACCCCTGTCCATGCGCTGTATTCACCCCACTTTTCATATCTCCCAGATTAAGCCTGCTGTTACCCACCCCCTGTCTTCTGGTCCTGATCTCCCGACCGCA
Organism: Gymnothorax reevesii; assembly: GCA_029721435.1. Lineage (NCBI taxonomy): Eukaryota > Metazoa > Chordata > Actinopteri > Anguilliformes > Muraenidae > Gymnothorax > Gymnothorax reevesii. The sequence goes on from CM056585.1 coordinate 41,484,006, forward strand.
TCATCAACGGAGGCGAAACGTACACAGTGCGGGCTCTGCTGAACTGCTGATGCAGGGGTCGTGGAGTCCAGTGCCTCGTCAACTGGGAAGGCCGGAGCACCGTAGCTGGATCCCGGCTCGATTCATCCTGGATAAGTCCCTAATAACAGACTTTCATGCTTCGCTCCCGCTACCTGCCAGGTGTGGGGGTACTGTTATGACTCTGCTTTTGCCAGGGCATGTTTTTGTTATGACTCTGCTTTTACCAGGCTATGTTCTGATTTAGTCCATGCCATGTTTTGTATCTTTCCTGCCTTGCCTTGCTATGTCCTTTTCATGCCATTGCTCATATTCTCTGTTTAGATTATCATTCTGGTTTATGTATTTCTCCATGCCATGCATTGCACATTGTCTCCCCTGTCTGGTCATGTGTTTTGAGACTGTGTTGTTTCCCCAGTTTAGCGTGCCACGTTTTCAGGTGAGTTCATGATCTCTGGGTTTCCAATTATTCCTTCCAATCTTGTTTGCTTCCTTCGCCTAGCTGTCCTATCTTTTCTAACAATTACTAATGGTGAATTATTTTGGATTACTAACAATAACTAACATTGTTAACATTGCAATTTGGCGTATTCTCCGCACCTTGTTGAACACTGTCCTGTCTCTCTCTCTGTATGCACTTTAGAACTCCCAAACTGGAGCCGTTTGTTTGTCATAGGCTTTCAGCATAATCCCTGTCCGCGTTTTGGCTTTTGCCAATTTCATGTGGTGAGGAACTTCCTCGTTCATTCCTTTGTTAATTAGTCTGATCCAGCTCACCTGTTCCCTATAATAGCATGTGACTTCCCGTACGTGAATTTAAGCAGTCAGATCACAGCCAGCTGTCAGAACGTTTTCTCTTTGGAACGTCCCGGATTTTGATTCTGCCTCTGCCGATGATTATACTTTGCCTATGTACCGAACCTGCTTTGCCTGACCTTGAGACTTGTGATTGCTGCCCTGGTAACAAACCGTATCTGACCCCCTGGATTGTGTTTTTGAATTCTGGACTTTGTACCGTAGCCTATAATCCTGCCGGGGTTTTCACCCCTAAGTTCAATAAAACCTAATTTGCTGCAGTTCCTGGTACTCACGTGTGGTTCTGGAATTCACCCTCCCATTACCAGCCTGTAACCACGCTACTATTCCGCAATTATTGGGAACCCTGGTAAAGATGAGTCAAAAGGGTCGTAAGAAATTCACCTTTCGGTGAAAAGGGTCGTAAGAATCGATGTTAAGCTGAAGAAAACAGAAATATCAAAACTTTAAAATTAATTCATATTGAGAAAACAATTACTTTTTAATGAGACTTATTTTCAATAAACTACATGTGCCATAATTATTGGCACCTTTAGAAATTTGTCATTTGCATGAATGAAATATAACTAAAGCATTTTTATTTCCGCCTCGGAGGTTATGTTTTCTCCCATGTTTGTCTGTTAACAGTATAACTTAAAAAGTTACAAACGAATTGGCACAAAATTTGGTAAGATGGTAGGTGGTAGTCCAAGGATGAGTAGACTCAATTTTAGAAGTGGTCTGGAACATACTCTAGATTCTATATCCGAAACTCACATAGCAGATAGGTGTGGCCTGGTTCCGGCATCAAGCCGGCACTGCTGGGCAGCTGCTGGCATGGCAAGTGGTATGTTAACCATATCTGGGCAATGATGGCGCCGTTTATGTGATGGCATGCCACATGTGGGACGATTGCGTCCAAGCTGGCCAGCTCTGGCAAACCAGTTCATTCTTGCTGTATGTGGGCCAGAACTGGGCCGTGAAAGTGGGATGTGTGGGTCAGTTCTGGGACAGACCAATTTTGTTCTGTGGGAAGAAGTTAAAATTTACCTGTATAGAGTGATTGTCCCAAATGTTATCAATAATACTGAAATATAGCATGGCGGAGGACTGCGCACCACTGAGTACCCTTTCTAGTTCTATTTATATTTTATGTTGTAGCCAATATGATGTTTTTTATTTCAATACATTTTGCTACGATATTGTGGTGTTACTATGACAACTTGGGCATAGGAGGGGTTTAGCCAATATCGGGCGATATGACGTTTACTTTAGTGCGTCACCGGGGCACAGGTGGTAGGTGTTGGTAATCAGGCAGAAGCCACACAGTTTTTCAACCGTGCGGGCGGTTGTTTGGTTTTCCGTTGTTTTGAGTTTACTTCGGTTTATTTTCCTGCTGCAAGTTAGTTGTTTAATTTACAGTTATTACCCGACCTTTGTTTATGCTCCGTATCAATTTTCTGCTTCTTCAAAATAAACGTTTTTTAGATGTACTGAAGACCTGCATTGTCAACTGCTTCACGCGTTGGAAAGGGCTTCACGCCACCTCTCATTGGCAAGTTTGTTGTTCCAGTTGCCTTTACATTTTATTTTACATAAGTTGATCGGAGTGTTTAGGATTTTTCAAACAATAATGCATGATTTCTTGTTCATTTGGGTATAAGCATGAAAAGGTCTAATTCCTTTATTCATTTTTCAACAAGGGAAAGATAAAAGAGCATGTAAATCAGATGATTGATAAGTTTGTCAACCTTCAGAAGTCAGGAAATGGCTACTCACCTGAAAATGGCCATTACTACCATTTGGGCTTTCTAAAAAAAGTTTAAATCAAGTGGAACTGTTTCAAACATGCCTTGAAGAAGGACCCAAGTTTTTCCCCCACACGAAGTGAAAAGGATGGTAAGAGAGGCAAAAAAAATCCCAAGAATCTTTGGAGACTAACAGAAAAAAGTAGCTCCTTAGGATCATCAAGTTTCCAAACCAACCATCAGAATCCACCTACTTGCATACAGATCATTTGGAAGGCAAGACTTTCACCAAACACTTAAGTACCTGGAGTTTGGCAAATGCTATTGGGACTTTGACTGGAACTGCGTTTTAGGTCAGATTAAATGAAAATGTAGATTTTTGGCTGCAAACAATCAAGGTTGGTTTAGCATTAAAACAAGGGTGGCTATACCATCATTGGCATTTAGTTGTTGGTGGCGATACTGCTTTGCTGTTGCTGACCTCTTGGCTGTGCTGTAGCGCTGTTCAGTGGCGTTCATTCTGCTTGGGTTGTGACAGAGAAAGACGTGTGGAGGGATTGAAGCTGAAGATTTACTATTGTGAAAACGGGGTTTTACGAAAATAATGTGTGTTAAGGCTCAAACATTAATAGAGATTAGACAATTTACTCCTGAGGTATAACCTTTGTCGCATTAGGGGCAGGGAGAATCTTCCTCCTTCTTCTTTTTCCCCTTTTTTCCCCTGTAACAACTCGGTGCACAAACAGCCAAATTGAGTCACTAATCTGGTCAAACAAAGGCGACGGGGGTTTTTTGGGTGGGGTTTCAGTCTCCCGGGAGCAATGTAAGGTTAAGTAAAATTAAATTTAAACACTAATTTAAAGAGTAAATTTAAATGCTAAATAATTGTCTAACTTAGTGAATTGTGTGATATACAAATTAAAACAGAGTTGTTTTCAAGGACTGAGGTACTGTCGCCTGGTTTTTCTGTAACTGATTTCGCTTACAAACCTCAGCAAGCTCTCAATGCCAAGAATATTATTGAATTACCTGGATATCTAACTATAACCCGGCTTGGTTTCATACTTAGTGGCTTGTCTTTCATACAGTCTTGAGCCAATAAATATTGACGTTCACCAGGGTTTTTTAGTCCCCTTCATTCTCTGTCCTGATTGCATTACCACATAAACACATTGCCAAGCTTGGATGTGTCTTTTTCACATTTTATTATAACTGAAAGGCTCTTCTGATTAAACACATTGCAAATTACCTTATCTTTGTATTTTCCTCCGGTTGCGGTGCCTTGATCAGCTGATTAAAGTTTAACTGCTTGTGTGAGTGCTTAGCAACAGCTTTTTGAGGGAGATACTGTGTTAAGTTTGCTCACATAGTAAACGACTGTTTATTCGGTCCGTTTTAATTAAAGGGAACCAGGGTTTCTCAGTTACCCTCGGTTGTATTTATGGCTAGCTAGCAAGATAGTTGCTGTTTGCATTTTTGGCTGGGGATCTGAGATTTAGTATTTAGTTAGTAGGGCAACAGTCACTTGAGTCGTCCATTCAGTTAGGTAGGAATTTAAACGGTAAGGTTTACTGGAGTGCTCGGCCTCCTCCCTCCTCCAGTTTCTCCTGGGCATTGTAGCCAGTCTGTTTTATCTGGGTTCTCAGCTAAGCCCTGTGATATTTTTAGGTTAGTATATTAATAGTACCGGGACTAGATAAACTCAAGTCGGCTTATTAGGAGTGCTTATTACATATAGAGTTTGTCTAAATCTGGTATTTTATTTCTGTTAGCTGAAACTAAGCCCCTGTTAAAAGAGGCTTATTATCCATTGACACAGTTTCCCTCCAGTTTCTATTGTGACTGCTGCTTAGGGCTTCTCAGGTTAATAAATTAATAAATTGTGGTTCCTGAGCCTCTATCTCATCATTAGTAATTTCCTTTTTTCTAGGGTGAGCAAGGTCATTAGGTAGGGGGTTCAAAATGTGGCCAAAAGTATGTGACGGCAGCAGGATGATCGCACTTTTGGAAAGAGATTTTCAGGGTGGGTTTGTCTGCCACCGGTGCCAGCTAATTGAGCATCTGGAGAGCAAGATCCTTGATCTTCAGGGCCAGTTGGCGGCACGACATAGTTCCTCTAGGGACTCTACTGATTGCGAACTAAGTAGAATGTCATTTAGAGAAATGGCGTGTACACCAAAGCAGGATAGTGCGGGGACCCCAAACCAGGCAGGGAGAGAAAGTTGGGTGACTGTAGGATGTCAGCGTAGGAAAGGATGTGCACGCCGTACAGCAAAAGCTCCTCCAGTGGTGTTCAACCGATTTCGGCCCTTGCAGGAAGTCAACTTGGCCCCTGACCCTGAGAGTGGGGGGACTGATGAGCATCAGGGCACCCTGTTGGCCTCGACAACTCAGAAAAGAGAGAAAGTGATAGTGGGGGACTCAATATTTTGAGGAATTGACAGTTTAGTCTGTTCACGTGACAAGGAGCCTTGTACAATGTGTTGCCTGCCTGGTGCCCAGGTAGGAGACCTCCTGGAGCGTGGAGACAAGCTCCTTGCCAGAGCGGGGAGGGATTGAGTTGTCCAAGTTGGGACAAATGACATGGGTAAGGGTACCTTTTGCAAGGCAAATTTGTGGAATTAGCTGAGAAGCTTAGGCACGGATCCTCCACGGTAGTTTTCTCCGGGATTCTACCGGTACCATGTGACCTGTTCAAGCCTTTCACACTACCAGTTGTTATAAAATAGGGACTTCAATGCGGAATGCAGAGCGAACGTTAAGACTACACATCGGACAGAAATTACGTTCGCGGCAAAAACTGGCTTCACGGTTTGAAGTAGGGCTCAGGATATTTCGAAATGGTATCTAGCATGGTAAAATAAAGAATAGGGAACATATTCCTGGCCAGACCCTCAGTAGTAGATGTACTGTTCTTTTCACAGTGGCCCTGTTAAATGTATAAAACTTGGAGCAGCAAACAGGGAAAGTAATACAAGGCGTTGCTAATGCCACATCCAGCTAGCCATCACTGTTTGTCGTAACAAGTGCAGGAGAAGCCCCGAGTATCAGCTCGTCCACGATCACAAGCCTGCTGCTGAATCTTTAAATCGGGTCGGTCAGGTCCAAGCTCCGTTATCCTCTTTTTCTCTTCCAGTGTGACGTTACGCCTGGAGAACGGGTTATTCTGTAGTGAAAAAACCGAGTTTTCCGCGGATCCACTTCAGCTGCCATTTTGAAGCTGCCATCTATCGGACAAAGAATGAGCGTGTGCGTGATGATGATCTTCTTCTTTTTGGAGTTTTATGGCGGTTGACAAACCAATTGGTGTATTACCGCCACCTACTGTATTTTACTGATTCTCCTTACTTTTCTACAGTCTGACTTCCACCGAACCCTCTTTCCAAAATTTTCTGTATCTCTTCCCTCTTTACATCCACTACGCCCAAAATCTCTCTTGCTGCATCTACCACCATCTTAATTCTCTCCGTTTTACTTTCCATCTCACAAGCACAATTTAAAACCATTGAAATGAACGCTAAAAAACTTCTTCTGTTCATCCTAATTTCATCCTCCTCAAACTCCTTTTGCTTCTTTTCCACTGGCTGTACTCTGACCTGCTCTTTCCCCACCGTTTCTTTTTTATTCACAACTCTTTTAGTTGCTTCTGCATATGATATTTTTCCCTGCACTCTTGTCCTTTCCACCTCTCTTTCCATTTTCCTTCTTTCACACTGCACTGACCTCATCTCATGACTTCCCCCACAGTGAAAACATGCCTTTGCCACTATACAATTATCCTCAATGCATCCCTCCTGTCCACACCGTCTACACCTGTGCATTTATTTTTTACACACAACCGCAGCGTGTGCGTGATGTTTGCGCATGAGTAAATCATATCTGCTGCGGTGACGTGTTGATATGATTGGCAGCTGTCGTTGTCCAGTCACATGAGGAGGAGAATCACAAAACAATACTAATTCGTTGCCATTCAAAGTGGGAGTGTCCGGGGCGCATTTCTCTACGTCCCGCAGGAAAACTTGAAGCGACTAATTAGAAAGAAGCCTCAGGTCACATGCTGGGCAAAATTTGAAAGACTTGCATTGACTCTCTTTAGACCGGCGCCCCTGCATTAATAAACTATGTGTTCACAACATATTTATTTAATAATAAATTGTGTGAAACCCCTTTTATTTAATGGCGGCAGGTGCCGACAGGCTAGCATTGTGTGGAAAAAATACATCATTTAATCGGTTATTTTTTTATGATTTAAAGACAAATATTGGTATGTTTAAGTGGACTTCCTCTGTTGAATTTTGGCTGTATTGATGAAGGGGGTGGCGCCCCTGCGTTCCCTATTGACAAACCGCCACTGGTGGGCATATCACGAAATTACACATTGAAGCCAAAGATGAATAAAATCAGGCAGATGAATAAAATATTTGAGATTTCGCGTTCACAACAAACGGGACGTGAGGAACGGACAGCTGGACAGATGGACTGATGGAGCTGAGGACTATGTCCACCGGCCCCAATACACCTTGACCCAAAAGATGAATGGAATCGGTCAACCCGTTCTTGAGATATTGGGCTCTAATTTCCTGGCGCAGCGCAGGTGGCGTAGTGAGGCGCAGCCCGCGCAGTGTCATCCCTTGCTGTTGCTGTTATGTTGTAAATGTAATAACAAATTGGGGCCATAACAAATTGGGGGCTCAAGTCCGGGATAGACCATTGTGTGAGTCATTTATTGAAAATCTAACATCTCAAATTGTAAAATTGATTTTTTTAATTGAATACACATATATAGATCAACAGCAATGGATAATTTCTTGGCATCACCAACCGTAGGGGTTTTGAAGTCTTTTAAAAAGACAGAAATGCTAGAAATTTGCAGACAGTTAGAGCTGACAGAGGTAAAACCAGCCATGCGAAAAGCAAGACTGGCTAGAGAGATAGTTGAATATTACATTGATGAAAATGTGTTTTCACCAGGAGATCTGGAACAGTTTCCAGTGGAAAATCCAAATATAGAAATGGAACTTAAATTAAAAATGCTAGAGATTAAAAGGGAAGAAAAAGAAAAACAAAGGCAGTTTGAGTTGGAAAAATTAGCAAAAGAAGAGAAAAAAGAAAGGGAGGAAAGAGAAAAAGAAAGGGTGGAAAAAGAGAAAAGGAAAGGGAGGAAAAAGAGAAACAAAGAGAATTTGAGAGGGAAGAAAAAGAAAAACAAAGACAGTTTGAGTTAGAAAAATTTGCAAGACAGAGAGATTTTGAATTAGAGAAATTCGATAGAGAAGAAAGACTCCAAATGGAGCAACTAAAAATAAAAATAGCAACAGAAAATAAATTTCGGGCTAGCCAGGAGGTAAAACTGGTGCCTCCATTTGCAGAAAAGGATGTTGACTACTATTTCCAGTGTTTTGAAAAGGTAGCAAAGAGTTGCCAGTGGCTAAAGGAACACTGGCCTCTGATGTTGCAAACTGTCCTCAAGGGTAAAGCTCAACAAGCCTATTCGGCTTTGTCTGCAGATGATTCCTCTGATTATGAGGTTGTCAAAAAGGTTATTTTGAGAGCTTATGAGTTGGTTCCAGAGGCTTACCGACAGAAATTCAGAGGTCTGAAGAAATCTGAAAATCAGACTTATGTGGAATTTGCTAATGAGAAGAAGGTTTGCTTTGAGCGCTGGTGTACTTCTATCGAGGTCAAGGATGATTTCAACTCACTAAAAGAGATGGTGTGTTAGTTGAAGAATTCAAGAACTGTGTTAAGGATGATGTTAAGAGCTACCTTAATGAGAAGCAAGCACTGAATTTGCAATCAGCTGCCAAATTTGCAGATGAATATGTTCTCACACATAAGTCCAAATTTCAGTCGAGCAGTAACAATAGATGGTCCCTTTTTCAGAAAAAGGGTTACGGTGATACCCAAGATTCCTCATCCAAAGACAAATCTGGGGATGGTGCTCAGAAATCCAGTAACAGGTCTGATCAAAGTGTGAAAGCTGACAGTGACAAAAGTGGTCTAGTTTTCAGTTATTGCAAGAAATCTGGTCATGTCACAACTAACTGTTGGTTCCTTGAAGCTGAGAAAGAAAAAGAGATGGATACCAAGCCAAATGCCTTTGTGAAAACAAGGTTAGAAACCCCTGTAGTCGATTACCGATCTGCAAAATTACCTGCTTCTTGTGGGGCTAAAAAGCCTGATAAAACTGACTTCTTGAGGGAGGAATTTCTTCCATTTGTGTCAGAGGGATTTGTGGCTCTGAATGAGCATACTACTCCTGTCCCCATACATATCTTAAGGGATACCGGAGCTTCTCAGTCACTTTTGTTGATGGACTCCTTGGAGTTACGTGATGAGACCGCTTCAGGGGATTTCATTCTTGTACAAGGTATTGAAGGGAGGACTGTATCTTTACCCCTGCGCTCTATATTCTTGAAGTCATATTTAGTTACAGGACAGGTAAAGGTGGGACTTATATCAAGTCTACCTATAAAGGGTTTCTCTGTTGCTAGGCAATGACCTGGCTGGGGGCAAAGTAATTCCCCCTGTACATCTTACTTCACAGCCGAGCACTGAAGATGGGGATGAGGACCCATCTCTGTATCCTTCTTGCGCAGTGACTCGTGCTATGGCCAAGAAGGCTAAAGAAGAGGATGTTGTGGTGCCGTCCAGCACATTGAATAGTCAGGACTCAGGTGGTTCGCCTCGTGACTCTGATTGGCCTACTATGGTTTCTCCGTTTGAGAACTTATCAGACACTTTTATCAGTTCATTGTTCAGCCAGCCAGATGGGTTTGGTGATTTTGATGGGTCTGGAGACTTGTCTCTGTCCAGAAAGCGGTTGATTGAGGAGCAAACTAATGATCCTGAAATTTGTGCACTAAGGAGGAGAGCCCTTCCTGATAAAGAAATAGACGCAGTTCCAGTTGGGTATTATCTCAAGGATGGTGTGTTGATGCGGAAGTGGCTTCCTCCTGATATCCCTGCCAATGCAGATTGGGCAGTGGTCAGGCAAATTGTTGTTCCGAAGGTCTACAGGAATGAGATCTTAACAATGGCTCATAGTTTACCTTTAGGAGGTCATCTTGGTGTTAACAAGACTGTTGATAAGATCATGAAACACTTCTTTTGGCCTGGGCTTCGAAAAGACGTTTCCAACTTTTGCAAAACCTGTCACACTTGTCAGGTAGTTGGAAAACACCAGTTAGACCCACCTGTAGCTCCATTGCAGCCTATCCCAGCATTTGGGGAGCCATTCTCTAAGGTCATTGTTGATTGTGTTGGTCCATTACCTAAGACTAGATCTGGAAATCAGTACTTGTTGACAATCATGTGTGCATCTATCAGATTCCCCGAAGCCATACCTCTACGTAACATCAAGGCAACTGCAATTTCAAAGGCTTTGATAAAGTTCTTCACGTTGTTTGGCCTTCCCAGGGAAATTCAGTCAGACTAAGGTAGCAATTTCACTTCAGGATTGTTTCAGCAGGTTGTGTATGAACTAGGTGCAAAGCAGATTCTTTCTAGTGCCTATCATCCAGAAAGTCAGGTTGCCTTAGAGCGGTTTCATTCCACTCTCAAGACAATGATGAGGACTTATTGTTATGACCATGAGAAAGACCGGGATGAAGGTGTTCATTTGCTGTTGTTTGCAGCTAGAGAAGCAGTGCAGGAGTCTACTGGATTCAGTCCATTTGAGCTAGTGTTTGGTCATGAAGTGAGAGGACCTTTGCTATTATTGAGTGAACAATGGCAAGAGGAAGAGCCGCACATCAGTCTGTTAGACTATGTTAGCAAGTTCAAGGAAAGAGTGCGTGCAGCTTGTGACCTAGCCAAAGAGAACTTGAAATCAAGTCAGGGAAAAATGAAAACTTGGTATGATCATAAGGCTAGAAGCCGTGAGTTTAAACCAGGAGACAAGGTCCTTGTGTTGTTTCCCTTGCAGTCCAATCCATTGCAGGCTAGCTTTCATGGTCCTTATGAAATTCTGACAAAATTCAATGATCTCAATTACATTGTGAAGACTCCAGATAGGAGAAAACCAAAACAATTGTGTCATATTAACATGCTAAAGCCTTATCATGACAGGAATGCTAGGGTTGCAGCTGTCACTTCAGATTCTCCTATGGGCGAAACGTGTGAAGATGAGGGGGAGTATCAAGATGATGAACCTAGAATTAAAGCTGAAGTTCTTTCATGTAAATTGTCAAATTCTGAAGTGTTGCAAAATCTTGATGTAAAACTCCAGCACTTAGAACCCTCACAGAGAGATCAGTTTGAGAGGTTGATCAAGAAATATGAGGATCTGTTTCCTGATGTTCCAAAAAGAGTTTCTATAGCCTCTCATGATGTAGATGTTGGTGATGCCAAACCAATAAAACAGCATCCATACCGGATGAATCCTGAAAAGAGAAAGATTGCTGAGAAAGAGGTTGAGTACATGTTAGAACATGATATTATCAGACCCTCCAACTCAGATTGGAGTTCACCCTGTGTGCTAGTTCCAAAACCTGATGGAAGTACTAGATTCTGTACAGATTATCGCAAAGTCAATGCTGTAACTAGAACTGATGTGTTTCCAATACCTAGGATTGATGATTGTATTGATAGTGTAGGGCAAGCAAAGTTTCTGACCAAGATTGATTTATTGAAGGGTTATTGGTGTGTGCCTTTAACTGAGAGGGCCAAGAGCATCTCTGCTTTTGCCACACCATCTGGGTTGTACCAGTATGAAGTCTTACCCTTTGGCATGAAAAATGCCCCAGCCACGTTCCAAAGGATGATACAGTCTACAATCGCCGGATTGCCACACACGGGTGCGTACATCGATGACCTGATCACATGAAGTGACTCCTGGGAAGAACATCTAAAAGATGTAGAGACTTTGTTCCAGTGCCCGACTCAGGCTAACCTGACTGTTAACCTGAGCAAGAGTGACTTTGGTTGTGCTACTGTCACCTATCTTGGCTACGTCATAGGCCAGGGTAAGGTGGCACCCATAAATGCTTAAGTCCAAGCCATCATGGACTTTCCAGTTCCTGACAACAAAAAAGCTTTGCGCCGCTTCCTTGGAATGATCGGGTACTACCGCAAGTTCTGCAAGAACTTTGCTGAGATTGCTCTCAGTCTAACTAACCAACTGAAGAAAGGCGTAAAGTTCACTTGGGATGATGCATGCCAGAGAGCCTTCGATCGTCTGAAGTCTCTGCTGTGTCACTTCCCCGTGCTCAAATCTCCTGACTTCAACAAACCATTCTCCATCGCGGTCGATGCTAGCGACCAAGCTTGTGGATCTGTGCTCCTACAGAGACGTGACTCTGATGACATTTAGCATCCCGTGGCATACTTCTCCAGGAAGTTCAATCGCCACCAAAGGAACTATTCCACAATAGAGAAGGAGCTGTTGGCTCTGGTTCTATCTTTACAACACTTTGAGGTTTATGTTTGTACAGGACAAAAGCCAATGATTGTGTACACTGACCACAATCCGTTAATGTTTTTGAGTAAGATGAAAAACAAGAATCGGAGATTGTTGAATTGGAGTTTGATTTTACAGGAGTTTGACTTGGAAATTAAGCATGTGAAGGGTACAGACAATGTAATTGCTGATTGCTTATCCCGTGTTTGAATATGTATATATATATCACGTGTTTATTTGAATATTGTATGATATGTATATATAGACAAGTGTTCACTTAACCATTTTGTATTGAAAAGAAAAATTTTGCCTTTATGAGTCAAAATTTTTCCCTTTTGGAATGGAGGTGTAATGTGAATTAGGCCACTGGATGGCAGTATTTACCTTTTTTTTTTTATTCAGCTCAGACTGGAGCTATGTTTAGACATGTCCTGGACATGTCTGGGGCAAGTCCCTGAAAATTAAAAAAAAGAGGTCTAAATGTGGGTGGGGTCTGCAAAAGAGTATATAAGGAAAAGAATTGAGACAGTAAAGTAGTAGGTGAAATTGCAAGAAGAAGGATACATGTGACCAGACCTGTCATTCTGTTCAAGACCTGTGAAGTTTTCTTTTGTGGATTTTTGCCTGTGTTAGAGCATTTTTCCTTGCCCAGGACATCACCAAGCCACCCCAACAAAGAGGGACTGTAAATATTTCTGTTTTTGTTGTGTTCAATCTTGGTCTTAAGTGTAGATATTGGTTTAGTCTTTGTTTTTTTCATTAAATTTGTTTAAGTTTTTAAAACTGTGTCTGTCATCCCTTGCTGTTGCTGTTATGTTGTAAATGTAATAACAAATTGGGGCCATAACAATAACGAAATAAAGAATAAAAATGTATCAGCAACAAACGGGATATCCAACAAAGATGACCCACCAATAAATAAATCGCAGTGTTCATTGGATGCTCTGTTGTTAAAATGTTTCTTTTTATTCTTTATTTCGTTATCAATCTGTTCTAATCGTCCTTTTTTTTGGCTGTCAGACACGGAGGCATTGTATTGTCTCGGGCCAATGTCGACTCGCTTTATTGAGCAGCTTAAACAGAAACATACATTGAAATTCTCGGTACTCATCTTGAAGAACTGAGCCCTCTTATCAAAACATTCACGTTTAATATCTAAAAGAGTCAGCAGATTTGAAGAAATTAAAAACAATCATAGACTGTCAGACACGGAGATTTATTAAAACCCTGTCAGACTTTCGGACACAAGACGCAATCAGTCGAGCGAAAAATTCGTTTCGCGTCCTGTGTGCAAGCGGCTTAATACTAGGCTATTATTGTCACTTAGGTTTTATCGTCTTCAGAGGGGGAAAGGAATACAGCCTGATTGCTATGATCTCGTACTGAGTTAAGATCACATATTGAAAATAAATGTGTCACGTATCTTGCATTGTTGTCCATGCATGTTAATCCCAAAATTTAAAGCAGCAAACGTTTGTAACTAATGGGAACATGCTATCCATCGTTTCTATTGCCACTGAGCAAGATTTGACTCGGCTGTGTTATACCCAAACACGCCTTCTTTGCCAACTTGCGCAGGAAGGAGGGGTAGTGCCGCGCCTGGTCTACAAAATTTGAGCCCCTTGTGATCACAGCAAACAGAACATGACGGACAGATGGTCGGACACATGGAGCTGAATACTATGTCCCCCGCCCCTAATATACCTTGAAACCAAAGACAAATGGAAGTGGTCAAACCGTTCTTGAGATATCGCGTTCACAACAAACGGGACATGACGGACAGATGGACCGAGCTGAAGACTTTGTCCCCCGCCCCTAATACACCTTGACACCAAAGATGAATGGAATCGGTCAAACCGTTCTTAAGATATGTTGACAAGGAATTTGTAAGTGGTCAAATGATCGTAATAACCTTGAGAATAATGCCAAGGTCACCGAAATCTACTGGGGTCGGCATGTCAAACCAATATACCTCAACACCAAAGATAAATGGAATCGGTCAAACTGTTCTTGAGATATCGCGTTCAGAACAAACTGGACATAATGGACCGCCGGACGGAGCTACAGCCCCCCCGCTGCCACAATAGCAAGCGAAGCGGAGGACAAAAATCACTTTAAGAGTGTGTTTTAGGTATTTATGTGGAGCTATTTTTCCAGTGTAATGATTAGACCATCAATTTATGATGTATAGTCTGATGTGTGTTATGTTAGTCCATCTTGAGCATTTATGGCGCCCCCTACTGGTCGTTTTGATGGAAAATTTCAGGCTATGTTTCAGATTCTTATGTGGACATATCGAGTGAGTTTTATAAAGAGTTGAAAAACTATTTATGATTCATAGTCCGATTTGTGTTACATTACGTAGTTTTGTTTTGCATTTATTGCACCCCCTATCGGACAATTTCAGTGAAATTTTCAGATTATGTTTCAAGTACTTATATGAATATATCCTGTGACTTTTATGGCTATAGGACAAACAATATCTGATTTATAGTCTGATTTGTGTCATACCACGCTGCTTTGTTTTGCATGTATAGCACCCCCTATCAGTCATTTTGAACAAAAATTTCAGAGTATGTTTGAGGTACTTATATGAATATATCCTGTGAGTTTTATGGCTATGGGAAAAACAATTGCTGATCTATAGTCTGATTTGTGTTCTACCATTCTGTTTGTTTAGTAGTTATAGCGCCCCCTATAAGTCAATTTGAATGACATTTTCTGGTTAGGTTGCAGGTACTTATGTGAATATACCCTGTGAGTTTTATGGCTATAGGTCAAACAATTGCTGATTTATAGTCTGATTTGTGTTATACCATTCTGCTTTGTTTAGCAGTTATAGCTCCCCCTATCAGTCAATTTGAATGAAATTTTCTCGGAATTTCTGATTTATAGTCTGATTTGTGTTCTACCATTCTGCTTTGTTTAGCAGTTATAGCACCCCCCATCAGTCAATTAGTAAGAAATTTCCTGGGTATGTTTTGGGTACTCATATGAATATATCCTGTGAGTTTCATGGCTATTGATAGTATTCCATCCGCGTCATCAACGTTCGATGCGGCCATATTGCTGACATCCCCACTGATATTCCTGACTAGACTATCGAGAAACTTCTACCTCACATTCTTTAGCGATCGTATCAACCCTGGTTGGTTCAACATGGTTTGCTGTGTGGTTCACGGCTGTTCTCATGACAGCAAAAAAAAAGAAAAAAACGGCGTTAGATTTCTTTGCAATACCCACTGTGAGGAAAAGAGAGAGGAGAGACAGAGAGGAGTTGAGCCAGCGGAGGAGAGACCTGTGGCTTGCTAGAATCAATAGGAGAGACTTAAGCCTACTCCTTACAGCAAAGTCTGTTCTGATCATTTTACCTCAGGTAACGTTGGAGTTAGATAAGCCACTTTCCCCAGTAAAGTGTGTGTATAGCATTTAATCACTGGTAATTAACGGTTTTATTAGTCAGAGATCATTTTGTCAGACAGTGAATGTTGCTTGATGTGATAAATGATGCAAGGTGCTCGCTACCGGCGCCTGACATCGTTCTGGTTGGAGGCGACATCAAGATAGCTGATATGACAGTCGATATAATTGACTTACGAGATTCACAGTGAGCTACTGTTGAATGGAGTTAATGGCTGCATCCAAAAGCGCCAAAATTAAATCCTCGTTCTGTAGCTACACTGGCATAACGTCGGTTTTGGCGTCAGCATAAAGATTTTGTATTTGTGTCTTAAGACGCCATAAAATCCCTTGTTAGCAGTCTCTTATTGTACAACAGAAATAGCCAGTTAAGGCGCCATAAAATTCCCGGTTAAGACACAGAAATACAAAATATTAATGCGGACACAAAAACCGATGTTTTGGACCAAACGCAAGTTTATAGAACAAGGATTTAATTCAGGCGCTTTGGGAGGCAGCCAATGTTAGCCTACTAGTTATATATATGTAGGCGTACACTGTGAGGATTAAAAAGTGGCAAATATCGGGGTAATCCACGGCTGGATATATCTCGGCTAAATGCTGCGGAGTCCAATTTATATGGATCGACGCCAATCAAACAAGTTTCCTCGTCTTAGCGCGATGAGGATGCCATGACGGCTCATTTAACTCAATTGAAATCTTCGCTCTGCTCCTCAGCGGCATGTCAACAATATGGCCGCATCGAACGTTGATGACGCGCATCGAATACCATCAATAGGACAAGCAGTTGCTGATTTATAGCCTGATTTTTTTTTAGCGCCCCTTATGGGCCGATTTGCATGAACCTATCAGGGTATGATCCTGGTCATTATGTGGACATATTCTGCAAGTTCTGTGATGATTGGTCCAGTGGTTGTTGAATTTTGTCCATTTATGTGCTAAGCCACGCCCTTGATGAAGTTCATTGGTTAATATCTTGGAAACGAAATGAGATTTCGACAAGCTTCATGCAATCTTTTATAAGCTTGGTCCATTGATGATCCACTATAAATATCGAAGGAATCGGACCTACAGTTTAGGAGATGTTTAAAATGTGTTTTTCAAAACATTCAAAATTCCGGAAAATCAAATATGGCGGACCTATATGCGAAACAATAGGGTTTCAGCCCTACGGGCTTCAACCCCTAATAATAAAAGTAATAATAATACAAAGCGAAAACAATAGGGTTTCAGCCCTACGGACTTGAGCCCCTCATAATAATAATAATAATAATAATAATAATAATAAAAAGCGTAAACAATAGGGTTTCATCCCTACAGGCTTGAACCCCTAATAATAAAAAGCGAAAACAACAGGGTTTCAGCCCTACAGGCTTGAACCCCTAATAATAATAATAATAATAATAATAAAAAGCGAAAACAATAGGGTTTCAGCCCTACAGGCTTGAACCCCTAATAATAAAAAGCGAAAACAATAGGGTTTCAGCCCTACGGGCTTGAACCCCTTATAATAATAATAATAATAATAATAATAATAAAAAAAAGCGAAAACAATAGGGTTTCAGCCCTACGGGCTTGAACCCCCAATGATAATAATAATAATAATAATAATAATAATAATAATAATAATAAAAAGCGAAAACAATAGGTTTTCTGCCCTACGGGCTTCAACCCCTAATAATAATAGTAATAATAATACAAAGCGAAAACAATAGGGTTTCAGCCCTACGGGCTTGAGCCCCTAATAATAATAATAATAATAATAATAAAAAGCGAAAACAATAGGGTTTCAGCCCTACAGGCTTGAACCCCTAATAATAAAAAGCGAAAACAATAGAGTTTCAGCCCTACGGGCTTGAACCCCTAATAATAATAATAATAATAATAATAATTAAAAAAAGCGAAAACAATAGGGTTTCAGCCCTACAGGCTTGAACCCCTAATAATAAAAAGCGAAAACAATAGGGTTTCAGCCCTACGGGCTTGAACCCCTTATAATAATAATAATAATAATAATAAAAAAAAGCGAAAACAATAGGGTTTCAGCCCTACGGGCTTGAACCCCCAATGATAATAATAATAATAATAATAATAATAATAATAATAATAAAAAGCGAAAACAATAGGGTTACAGCCCTATAGGCTTGAACCCCTAATAATAATAAAAAGCGAAAACAACAGGGTTTCAGCCCTACGGGCTTGAACCCCTAATAATAATAATAATAATAATAATAATAAAAAGCGAAAACAATAGGTTTTCAGCCCTACGGGCTTCAACCCCTAATAATAATAGTAATAATAATACAAAGCGAAAACAATAGGGTTTCAGCCCTACGGGCTTGAGCCCCTAATAATAATAATAATAATAATAATAATAATAATAATAATAATAAAAAGCGAAAACAATAGGGTTTCAGCCCTACGGGCTTGAACCCCTAATAAAAAGCGAAAACAATAGGGTTTCAGCCCTACGGGCTTGAACCCCCAATAATAATAATAATAATAATAAAAAGCGAAAACAATAGGGTTACAGCCCTATAGGCTTGAACCCCTAATAATAATAAAAAGCGAAAACAACAGGGTTTCAGCCCTACGGGCTTGAACCCCTAATAATAATAATAATAATCATAATAATAATAAAAAGCGAAAACAATAGAGTTTCAGCCCTAAGGGCTACACAGAGCTGAGCATTTCCAGGTCTGATTTGTACCTCCGTAAATTGTGTGGCTGGCCTCAAACCATAACTAAGGTTAAATTATTAGCTAGCTAGCTAGGTATCTTGTGAGCTTATAGCTAGCTAATAAATTGCTGTGTTATGAATGTTAAACTCACTAATAATACAACATACCATTATCCAAGTAATTTATGAATTGGTGAGAGTATTTCAATTGTTCGATATCACTAACCTTCAGAATAAACATTAGTATCATAACATTAGAAACAGTTGTGAAGTTGTATTCAAAAATCAAATCAAAAGTATATCTTGCGTAGCATTATGAAAAAACAAAGAAACGCCCGCGGAAGGACACCAGTAGTGAGTCGTTAATCCAAAGACTGAGATTTTATTGAACAGAAAGATATCAAACAAACCAGGCTTGTGGGCCAACAAAAGACAAGAAATGAACAGAAATAATGCTTGGAAAAGGAGGGTACAAGGCCAACAAAAAACTTTGCTTAAAAAGCGGAAAAAACAAAACTGGAAAAACTGCAGGATTAAAGCTGCACGTTGCAAGTTTGTTTATTTTCTGTGCGATTATATTTTTGTCTTTTGTCTCTGGTTGACCCGAAACCAGAACAGCGCTGAAGGAAAATGCTACTGGCTGGCTGTGGCACTTTGAAAGAGGCAATGCATGCACTTGAGAAAACAAAATGTGGACTGGAACGCAGACATGAGGAGGATTGCATTTGGCAGAGCAGGACAGGAACTAGAACCAGACATTACATATCTGTCCCTATCAATTCTCGCATTGCACCTACGCCGTTGCAGGAGACCATGTGTCTCACATGTGAGGATCTCTGGAACTCAGCACGAAGGCAGGAGAAAATGCGCGTCTCTAGTTTGTTGCTCTCAACAATGAGGCAGAAGAACAAGTGTGTTTCCCAAATGTCACGCTGTGGAACATAGCACTTTGGCCAGAGAATGTGTCTATCTCAAATGTGTTGCCCACTGAAACTCAGCACTAAGGCTGAAAAGCATGTGGGTCATTCCATGTCAAATCATCCAGATTTTGAGAAATTTTCCCTCAAAAACTTTTGAAAGAATTCTCGAGTAAATATTCACAGAAAATAATAAAATGCCAAATATTAGGCCAGTATCTCAAATAGATTTCAATTTATAGCCCTTCAAAGTTTAAATAATATTTTAAGTTTCTTGGGGGACCGATTTTCAGCCAACTTTGGCAACTTATTGCTCCATAATGGTTGCATATACAAGGCTTAAATTGGGTATACTAACCATGTTCATCCCCTGGAAAATGGAAAATGGCCTTAGATTCTGTGTATGTTGATCTACTTTTGTATGGTAAAGCCTCAAAATCAGCCGAAAAATGCAAAACGCACAAAAATGACAACACATTTTATGACCTGTAACTCAGGAACTGAGAAAGAATTAATTTTTTGTGATTTTATGATATCTCTCTGTAGAAATGCAGTAATCCAAGTAATATCATTTGTAGAAGTTTTTTAATTAAATAATTTCTAAGTAAAATTTTCCAGTTTTGCCCCAAAATGCCCTTCTTTGGGGCAAAAAAATAACCATGTCACCAGTTATTCATCTCTCTGAAATTTTTACAGTGCAATTTTATAAATGTGAACAGTGTCTCACAAAAAAATTAGAATGATGTTCAACTTACTTTTTTGTCATTACTTTTTAAAATATGTTCCGAAATTGTGTATTTTTTCATTGACAAATTGGGTGTCGGCCTGCTGCAAGTGCTGTCATCTACTAAATATAAAACAAAACATTGATTCAAAATATTTTTTGAACATGATACACCATCTAAAAGTACAATACATGACAGAGGTCTTGTCAGAATATTTAGGCTTTTGCTACACGCAGATGCCAGATTTATTCCCTAATTTCATTGGTTTCATTGTTTTTGTTGGGGATGACTGTTTGGGGATGACATGAGTGCCTCAATCTTGCCATGACTTGACTGATCACGGGCTTCTGATGTAATACTACATCAGTCCAAACTTGTATTACTGAATTACGCAATAATAGTTCACAATAAAAGGAGGCAAGTCCCATTTGGGGATTATTATATCATCATGAGCACTGAAATGGAGGGGAGTAATTTACCTTAGTGCAGTATTGGAATTCATTTAGATGATTCATGTCATTCAAGGAAATTTACAAGAAAAACTGGATGATTGGGACTAGATATTTTCTCAAGTGAGGAAACTGCCTTAATGCAGTGGTGGTCTGGAGTTCTGCCGACTGATTCTGTGTGTTGTCATCATGAGAAAATGTTTTAAACTTCCTATGAGAAGAATCAAAGGTACTGTGCAGATTCCAGAAACATTCACCACAAAAAAGCAGCAGGCCTATACCCGTTTAAGTAAAAAAAATTGTGGGAAAATTTAAAAATTCATAACAAAAAAAAGTAAGCTGAACATCATTCTGATTTTTTTTGTCAGACATTGTTCACATCACGTTTATAAGATTGCATAGTAAAAATTTAAGAGAGATGAATAACTGGTGACATGGTCATTTTTTGCCCCAAAAAGGGCGTTACGAAGATCTAACTTCATAAAAAATGACGCCTCCTGCAGACGTTCAAAAGCGGAATTCATTAACGGAAGGGCGTACCAGTTTTTTATGGTGATCTGATTCAAACCCGTATAATCAATACAGGGTCTCAGATCGCCATGCTTCTCCACAAAAAAAATCCCGCTCCAGCAGGAGACGTGGACGGCAGAATAGTAGATCCGTTTGCTTCTTTTGTAACCATACGCAATTACTATCATATAATGAATAAAGCATGATTACTTTGCTGCTAGTATATTCCCGGTCATGATCGCTGGAGTACCTATTGTTACCTGCCCCGCAGCCCTTAGCAAAAAGTAGTATACTTGAAGTTCATTTTATTAAGTATACTTCAGTATTAGTATAAGTCTAGCAAGTACTCTACGGACCCATGTACTTGTAGTGTACCAGAAAGTATACTAATTTAATACTTCTTCGGACTAAATTGGAACATTTTAAGTTCATAAAAGTATACTTTTAAGTATACTTCAAGTTTAAGCAAAGTAAACTGAAAGTATCCATCAAGTTTACATCTAAGTTTTATTCTATACTGCAAGTACACTACAAGGGAACTTTTTTGTATACTGTGAGTGAACTAGTTGTATACTTCTAGTATACTTTTCAATTTATGAAAGTATACATTTAAGTATACTGCAAGTAAACTTACAGATATACTGCTAGTTTATTAGTTGTATACTTCTAGTAAACTTTTCAGTTCATGAAAGTACACTGTGACAAAACTTAAAAAGAACGTCATTGGATGTTTATTGACTACAATGAGTCAGGACTTCAGGTTCACATCTTATCTGATAGACAACATCATCATCACTGCACTATTGTCTATTATTCCACCAGTGGGAAGATCCCAAGCTACTGGCCGACCAACACCTCCTCCAGCAGCAACTTACTTTCCTCAGGCAGTCTCCCATCCAAGCACAAACTAAGCCTACAGCTGCTTAGCTTCAACCACACAGCTGGTGCAGATCAAGTTGTGGTATGGTTGCTTGTTTTAAAACTGGTCCAAACATTTCATTGTCACTTTGTCAGATAGCACTGAAGTTCCAGCCTTCTTAATCTCATGTTCGAAAATACTGTGTACATTTATCTGTGAATCTGCAGATAATGGTCAGCTAGCTTGAACTGATATCTCAACTTAAACACAGCAATGTTTGGTACAGGTACAATATACAGGGCTTTGTTGTCCACACTCTTGTTTAAAAATGATCAAATCATTGATAAATTGAATGTACCATCTTTCAAGTATTACAGCACCGCTGCATCTTTTCTTTAGTCGGTCATATTTTTGACTGTGATACAGTACTCCATTAACTGAAAAACATCATCGGTGTACTCATTTGGAATATTTCATCAAGTTTTGCTGGAGACCTTCAGCCTACTGGTCAGCCTGAAGGCATTGATAATTAATATTTTATGTGTATTTCTGGTTCCATATGAGAGAAAGATGTACTTTTGTTTTGAATTGGGATTTCAATGAGAGTTGCCATTGCTTTGTTTTTATACTTCGACATCTAATACAATATTGTGTTTGAAAATTTAATTGATAAAGGAATCAATTTTGTTCTCTCCTGAGTATGTGCTCCATTGTAAATCCTTAAAAGTACCTTCATCAGTGAATTAAAGCCGAATGCACTACAGCATTGTCTACTCATAGAGTATATGAGGTGTCCTCTCGTCTACTTGCGTCAAATAATATCTGAATTGCAAAAGTAATATATTTTAAATTGCAAAAATCATAATCTGTGAGTTTGTTGTTAAGTTTGAAGTGTACTTGCAGTTAAAAAAAAAAAAACCTTTAGCTCCCTGAAAGTTTAAAACTAAATTTAAACTATAGAGGGCTTGAAGTATAGAACTAGTGGACTTGTAGTCTACCTTTAAGTTTACTTGCAATATACTTCAAAGTGTACTTTCATGAACTAAAAAGTTGGCTTGAAGTATATAACAAGTAAAGTTGTAGTACATCTGAGTTTACTTTCAGTATACTTCAAAGTATACTTTTATAAATTAGACATTGTGCTTTAAGTATATAACTAGTGAACTAATAGTTCATTTTTAAGTTTACTAGCAGTATACTTCACAGTATACTTTCATGAACTGAAAAGTTTACTAGAAGTATATAACTAGTAAACTAATAGTTCATCTTTAGGTTTACTAGCAGTATACTTCACAGTATACTTTCATGAACTGAAAAGTTTACTAGAAATATACAACTAATAAACTAGCAGTATATCTGTAAGTTTACTTGCAGTATACATAAATGTATACTTTCATAAATTGAAAAGTATTCTAGAGGTATACAACTAATTAAGTCACAGTATACTTAAAAGTTCACTTGTAGTGTACTTGCAGTATAGTATAAAACTTAAAGTACCCATCTAGTTTATATCTATGTTGCTTAAAATTGAAGTATACATTTTTTTTTGCAAGAGTATGTATCAAGTCTGTCAATACTGCAATCATTGTCAAATTTGTTCTCAAATAAAATCAGACAAATGTTTATCTATTTCTTTGTGGGTTAATAACACTGCATCAAAATCAAGTTCAGCTCCACCCATGTGCTATTTACTCTGCTATGCTGCCCCAAAGCTGACTTTTTACTGCAAACATACATGTCCATGAGATGGTAAAAACTGAGTAAAAATATAGTAAAGTATACTTCAAAGAAGCCAATATGTATGGTAAAAATATTTTAATGTGCTTATGCTTTTGATAGTAGCCTAACTGCAAGCCAGTATACTTGAACATTTGGCATGAATATTTTAATACTTGGATATACTCAAGAAAAGTATGATAATCAAAGGTTTAGGTACCAGTATTAGCTAAATATACTTAGACTTTTCGGTGTACTTTTCAGTATAAGCAAAGTATATGTAAGTATTACTTAGCTAAGTATATCTCTGATAAGTACATCAAAAGTAAACTGAAAGTATACTCTCTTATTTTTAGTTTAGAAGAAGTAAACTAATAGCACACTTGAATAAACTACTTTTTTGTAAGGGAGGATGCAACTTATATGACGCCACCAAATTTACTGGAGATGAACAGCTAAATTTCTGTTATGCCCAGCCAAATGCCAGTGCTCTAACATTGCTTAGGTTACAGGTTGGCTAGTGGTTGAAATTCGAATGATGAAACTACCGTCGCCAAACTACCTGTGCGGCTTCAATCTATACCTGCCAGCCAAAAAGAAAAGAGCATTCACCCAGACCATGATATAGGGACAAAGAATCCACAGTTTCGAGTAACACCACTTAATAAATATGTTTGAGTGAAGGAGTTGCCAAGGAGTTTCATAAAGCGTTAGATGATATTAGTGATGGTTGAACATGATTAACTATGTGACAAAAAATGTAAAATGCAATGAATTTTAATGATGTTTTGACTAATTGAAAGCTCTCAAAAAGGCCTTGTAGTTGACACCAAGATCATGAGAATTGACTAAGAAAGAGGAAGGTTTTGGAATTTTGTAGTGCCCCAAAATAGGGAATTGTTTGATATTTACATTTCCAATTCCGAAATAGTTGGGACAAAGTTTTAATTGTGAATAAAATCAAAACACAATGACTTTCAAATCACACCAGCCAGTATTTCATTCACAATAGAACAGAGATTACAAAGCAAATGTTTAGACTGAGAAATTTTTCAATTTTATCCACAAAATGAACTCAATTCAAACTTGGGGCTCTAATTTCTTGGCGCAGCGCAGGTGGCGAAGCGTGGCGCAGCCCACGCAGTGGTAATTTCGTGAGGTGCAATGTGCGCCGAGATGGGTGTGGCGGCGTAGTAGGGGGAGGTGTCACTTATTCATCAAGACGCAGTGACAATTTTGTAGAAAAAGTCTTCGCTGCAGTTGCACAGAAAGCTCGCCAGCTCCAACCTGGTTCACTTTCTGTGCAGTGGCAATTTGGCTGACCGGCACGCAGTGCGCACACGTCACTGAAACCTGACAGACAGGTTTCCAGAATGTCAGGCACATTTCATTGCGATAAGTAATTACAGCAACCACCGTTTAATGTAACTATCTGAATCAGCACATAAATTATAGTATCTATATCGATTGTCCTGATTTCAGATCAAAGGCGGTTGGCACGCGTGATGGAAACTCGACCTGACTTAATCAAGGCAACTGAATCAATGATGCAAATTAACGACTTCATATCTTTCACAGCCAACCACAAACTGCCTCGGCATCAGGCAGTGCATATATAATGCTTGCGTTCTATGCTCGGTAAAGCCGCTTGCACACTGGACGCGAAACAAATTTTTCGCATGACTGATCACAGTCAAAGTCAATGCAAAGAGCTGTCAACTTTTCTTGTTCTTTTTATTCGTGTGTTTTCTTCCTTTGAAGATAGACAACAGTCTTTATTCGGTCTTTCTTTTGAAAATTAGTCAGATGGATTGAACAGATTCACGCTTTTTTCCATCGCAGAGATAAAATAGTGCTTGCAATCAGAGAGCGAATCAATTCCATGACCATTGACAGTGTGAATAAATTATCGCATGCACGATCAAGACTGTCCGACGCCAAATGCAAAATACTCCATGTCTGGCACCCAGCAAAAAATAAAAGTATTGATATGAGAACAGATTTATAACGGAATAAAGAATAAAAATACAAATACATCACCAACCAACAGAACATCCAAAAAAGATGACCCACAAATAAATTAATCGCAGTGTTCGTTGGATGTTCTGTTGTTAAAATGTTTCTTTTTATTCTTTATTTCGTTATCAATCTGTTCTAATAGTCCTCTTTTTTTTGGCTGTCAGACACGGAGGCATTGTACATAGTCTCGCGCCAATGTCGACTCACTTTAAACAGAAACATTGATTGAAATTCCCGGTACTCATCTTGAAGAGCTCAGCCCTCTTATTAAAACATTCAAGAGTCAGTAGATTTGAAGAAATTAAAAACTATAATAGACTGTCGAACACGACACTGCTTTCAATGCAATCTGTCGAGCGAAAAATTTGTTTCGCGTCCAGTGTGCAAGCGGCTTAATACTAGGCTACTATTATTGTCACTTAGGTTTTATTATTTTTAGTGGGGGAGAGGAATACAGCCTGATTGCTATGATGTCGTACTGAGTTAAGATCACATATTGAAAATAAATGTGTCACATATCTTGCATTGTTGTCCATGCATGTTAATCCCAAAATTTTAAGCAGCAACAGGCTTTAATAATAATAGGAACACACTATCCATCGTTTCTCTTGCCAATGAGCAATATTTGACTCGGCTGTATACCCAAACACGCCTTCTTTGCCAACTTGCGCTGGAAAAAGGGAGAGAGGCGGGACAGAGGAGTACTTGCGCCAGGCTACGCCGGGCACGAAATTGCAACATACGCCTGGACACACCCTGTTGGCGCAGCGCACCCCCCCATTCGCCGCGCCTGCGCCTGGTCTACAAAATTAGAGCCCTTGATGGCTGCTACGGGAGCCACTTTCTCAAAAAAGTTTGGACAGGGGCCTGTTTACCATGGTGTAGCGTCCCCTCTTCTTTTTAATACTAAGTGGAGGCATCTGGGCATTGAGAAGACCAGTTTCTTGAGTTAAGCCACTCTTGTTTAATACAGGCTTCCAGCTGCTGGAGAGTTTTGGGTCACCTTTGACAGACTTTTTGTTTAACTATGCAACAAATGCTCTCAATCGGTGAAAGATCAGGACTGCAGGCAGGCCAGTGCAGCACTCAGACTCTTCTACTACGAAGCCATGCTGTTGTAATAGCTGCAGTATGTGGTTTTGCAAAATCCTGCTGAAATACACAAGGCCCTCCCTGGAATAGATGTCGTCCGGAGGGGAGCATATGTTGCTCTAAAACCTTTATATACCTTTCAGCATTCATGGTGCTTTTTAAAACATGCAAGTGTCCCACACGATATGTACTAATACATCCTTATACCATCCGAGATGCTGGCTTTTGAACTGAACAGGAGGGGTGATCTTTCTTCTCTTTAGCCCAGCGGACACAACGGCCATGATTTGCAACAAGAATGTCAAATTTTGACTCGTCTGACCATAGGACACTTTGACACTTTGCTACAGTCCGTTTTAAATGAGCCCTGGCCCACAGAACACGGCGGTGCTTCTGGATCATGCTCAACAATAGCTTCCTTTTTGCATGATAGAATTTTAGGTGGCATCTGTGGATGGCACAGCGGACTGTGTTTATAGACAGTGGTTTCTTGAAGTATTCCTGGGCCCATTTACTAATGTCAATGACTGAATCATGGCAGTGAGTTATGCAGTGGCATCTGAGGGCCCGAAGATCATGGGCATCCAGTAAACATCTTCGGCCTTGTCCCTTAAGTACAGAGATTTTTCCAGTTTCTCTGAATCTTTTGATGATGTTATGCACTGTTGATGACGAGACCTTCAAAGCCTTTGCAATTTGACGTTGAGGAACATTGTTTTTAAAATATTCCACAATTTCTTTAAGCAAGCCTTCACAGGGTGGAGAGCCTCTGGCCATCTTTACTTCTGAGAGAGTCAGCCTCTCTAAGACATCCCAATCATGTTACACACCTGATGCCAGTTAACTTAAATACTTGCTAAATGTTCTTTCAGCTGATTCTTTAATATATTAATCGCGTTTTCAGCCCTTTTTTGCCTGTGTCCCAACTTTTTTTGAGACCTGTTGCAGCCAGAAAAATTTAAATAAGCTCATTTTGTGGATAAAAATGTGAAATGTCTCAGTTTCAACATCTGAAATGTTATCTATGTTCTATTGTAAATAACATATTGGCTCGTGTGATCTGAAAGTCATTGCATTTTGATTTCATTCACAATTTACACTTCATCCCAATTATTTCGGCATTTGGGTTGTTGGATCTTGGATTTGAGAGATTGCAGCAGGGTGCTAGGTTTGCCCGTTCGGTGCAGAGCTGTTGAATGGGTTTGCAGTGGACATAGCTACATTTCCAGAGAACATTAGTCGTGAACACGCATCCTGTGTGGGAGTGCTTTGGGCGCAGATGGTTGTCATAGATACCTCAGGCGTCAGCACATAAGTCCCACACAACCATGGACCTATAATACATCCATGGTTTCATCAGTGTTGTCATGGTTTTTTGATATACGGTGGCTTCCGTAGGTGGAATATGTGTTTGAAAAAGTGAGGCGCTAGAGTGCACTATTTGTTTGAATGTAATGCACAGTTTCAATGCTAGATGGGAATTATTTCAACACATCCATCCATCCATCCATCTTCTTCCGCTTATCCGGGGCCGGGTCACAGGGGCAGCTGTCTAAGCAAGGATGTTCAGACTTCCCTCTCCCTGGACACTTCCTCCAGTTCTTCCGGGGGTATCCCGAGGCGTTCCCAAGCCAGCTGAGCAACATAGTCCCTCCAGCATGTCCTGAGTCTTCCCCGGGGCCTCCTCTCGGTGGGGCATGCCCAGAGCACCTTCCCAGGAAGGCGTCCAGGGGGCATCCGATATAGATGCCCGAGGCATCCCAGCTGGTTGCTCTCGACATGGAGCAGTAGCTCTACTCTGAGCTCCTCTCGGGTGACAGAGCTCCTCAGCCTGTCTCTAAGGGAGCGCCTTGCCACCCTGCGGAGGAAACCCATTTCAGCCGCTTGTATCCGAGATCTCGTTCTTTTAGTCATGACCCAAAGTCCCTAAACATAGATGAGGGTAGGAACGTAGATTGACTGGTAAATTGAGAGCTTCGCCTTTCGGCTCAGGTCCTTCTTCACCACAACAGATCAGTACAATGACCGCATTACTGCTGCCGCTGCACCGATCCGTCTGTCAATCTCATGCTCCATCCGTCCCTTACTCGTGAACAAGACCCCAAGATACTTAAACTCCTTCACTTGAGGCAGGAGCTCTCCTCCAACCCGGAGGAGGCTGGCTACCTTTTTCCAGTCGAGAACTATGGCCTCAGACTTAGAGGTGCTGATTCTCATCCCAGCCACTTCGCACTCTGCTGCAAACCGCCCCTGTACATGCTGAAGGTCCTGGTTCGAAGGAGCCAACAGGACAACATCATCCGCAAAAAGCAAAGATGGGATCCTGAGGTCCCCAAACCAGACTCCTTCCAACCCCTGGCTGCGCCCAGAAATTCTTTCCATAAAAATAATGAACAGAACCAGTGACAAAGGGCAGCCCTGCCATAGTCCAACATGCACCAGAAACAGGTCTGACTTACTGCCGGCAATGCAAAAAAAGCTCCTGCTCCAGTCATACAGAGACCGCACGGCCCTTAGTAGAGGGCCTCGGACTCCATACTCCCAAAGCACCATCCACAGAATGCCACGAGGGACACAGTCGAATGCCTTCTCCAAGCCCACAAAACACATGTGAACTGGTTGGGCAAACTCCCATGAACCCTCAAGCACCCTGCGGAAGGTATAGAGCTGGTCCAGTGTTCCACGACCAGGACGAAAACCTCATTGTTCCTCCTGAATCCAAAGTTCGACTATCGGCCGAATTCTCCTCTCCAGCACCCTGGAATAGACTTTGCCAGGGAGGCTGAGGTGTGTGATCCCCCTATAGTTAGAGCACACCCTCCAGTCCCCTTTCTTAAAAAGAGGCACCACCATCCCGGTCTGCCAGTCCAGAGGCACTGTCCCCGACTGCCATGCGATGCTGCAGAGGCGTGTCAACCAAGACAGCCCTACAACATCCAGGGACTTGAGGTACTCAGGGCGGATCTCATCCACCCCTGGTGCCTTGCCACCGAGGAGTTTCCGAACTACCTCAGTGACTTCAGCCCGAGTGATGGATCAGCCTCTGGGTCACTAGCCTGCTTCCTCTATAGAAGGCGTGTCAGTGGGATTGAGGAGATCCTCAAAGTATTCCTTCCACCCGCCGACAATATCCCCAGTTGAAGTCAGCAGCTCCCCACCTCTGCCGTAAACAGTATTGGCAGGGCACTGCTTTCACTTTTTGAGGCACCGAACGGTTTGCCAGAATCTCTTCGGGGCCGACCGATAATCCTCCTCCTTAGCCACACCGAACTTTTCCTATACCCAAGTTTTTGCTTCTGCAACCGCTCAGGCCACAGCACGCTTAGCCTGCCAGTACCTGTCAGCTGCCTCAGGAGTCCCAAGAGCTAACCAAGCTCGATAGGACTCCTTCTTCAGCTTCCCTTACTTCCGGTGTCCACCACCGGGTTCGGTGGTTGCCGCCGCAACAGGCACCGGAAGCCGCATCAACAATGGAGGTGGGAAACATGGTCCATTCAGACTCAATGTCTCCAGCCTCCCTTGGGATCTGGTCAAAGCTCTCCTGGAGGTGAGAGTTGAAAACCCCCCTGACAGAGGGTTCTGCCAGACGTTCCCAACAGGCCCTCACAACACGTTTGGGCCTGCCAAGTCTGTCCAGCTTCCTCCTCCACCAGCGGATCCAACTCACCACCAGGTGGTGATCAGTGGACAGCTCAGCCCCTCTCTTCACCTGAGTGTCCAAGACACACGGTCGAAGATCAGATGACACGACCACAAAATCGATCATTGACCTCCGGCCTCGGGCGTCCTCGTGCCACATGCACTGATGAATGCCCTTAAGTTTGAACATGGTGTTTGTTATGGACAAACTATGACTAGCACAGAAGTCCAATAACAGAACACCACTCGGGTTCAGATCGGGGAGGCCGTTCCTCCCAATCATGCTCCTCCAGGCAACACTGTAGCTGCTCACGTGGGTGTTGAAGTCCCCCTGCAGAACGATGCAGTCCCTTGTCAGAGCACTTTCTAGCACCCCTCCCAGGGACTCCAAGGAGGTTGGGTACTCTGCACTGCCATTCGGCCCATAAGCCGAAATGACAGTGAGGCACCTGTCCCCGACCCGAAGGCGCAGGGCAGCGACCCTCTCGTTCACCGGGAAGAACTCCAACACATGGCGGCTATGCTGGGGGGCTATAAGCAATCCCACACCAGCCCGCCGCCTCTCACCGTGGGCAACTCCAGAATAGAAGAGAGTCCACCTCTCTCGAGGAGTTGGGTTCCAGAGCCCAGACTGTGCATGGAGGTGAGCCCAACTATCTCTAGCCAGTACCGCTCGACTTCCCACACAAGCTCAGGCTCCTTCCCCCCCAGTGAGGTGACATTCCATGTCCTTAAAACCAGATCCAGTGTCCAGTGATTGGGTCGTCGGGGCCCCTGCCTATGACGGCTACCCAAAACACAATGCATCGACCCCTTCTGAACCCTTCTGCGAGTAATGCAGAAGTGTTGTGTTGTAATTCCAATGGCTCAGCTTGCTAGTTCATTAGCCTAGACAATGCAGACCACGGGCGATGACGTCGTTATCGTCACTGATAATGATCCCATCGTCAGTGAACTACTCTGCTTCATGGCCAACAAGGTAAATATTATGCCCTATGATGTGCTCGTTAAGCTATGCAGTGACTTTTACGAGTACAGGGATATCGAGCAAGCTTTGGATACATTACACAAGACGGTGTACAAGCATGGTGCCCATCCAAGACTTGTTAAACGCAGAGAGTCAAGGAAGATCCATGGTGTTCAAGATATTATGGGCATTTTCCTCCAGTTACCTCATCATCCATTCCAGTGCTTTGTGGCTAGAGTCTTGGCTAAGATACCTCCCAGCACTATGAACAATTTTGACGTCTCAGCAGTTATGAGGTCCATAGAGTCTCTGAACGCTGAGATACGCCTGATGAAGACGACCTAAGCTGAATCAGTTAAGTCACAAACTGAGTTTGCACAAAACGTTGACGTACATTTAAAAAGCCTCCTGCTGCAGTCGATTCCATGGCAATTCCGCCAGGCCGAGTATCAACCCAGCAGCTAGAGCAGCACCCAGTGCAACAGTCACGGCAGCAGCCAGAGCAGCAGCCACAACGACAAAAGCCAGAGCAGCAGCCGACTCATCCAGAGACGCCACCTGTCGTTCACACGTCCATCTTTAGTGATGATGACACAGACTCTGACGAAAATGACATTACAAGGCTGGCTCAGATACCGGGTCTCCTACCGCCTGAGACCTACGCACAGGTAGAGTCTAAGCCACCTCACACCCAGCAGAAATGCCCTGCGAGCAAATCCAGCTACTAACCCTCAAGTGAACAGCAAGCACCTAAACGGCCCGGCCTGAAGGAGAACGTCGTCATCGGTACAGCCAGTTTCCACCAGCCCAGGACGCGGCCTCCACGCCCTAACCCCTCTACAAAGACTGAGCGACGATCTATTGGAATATTCCTCACTCGGACTAACAACGTGTATATTGCTAAAATGAGGAGGTACATTGATGAGCAAACAGGAATAAATGTAAAATTCGAGCCAGTGCAGACTAGATTCCCGACATATAAATCATACTTTGTTCCTCTTAATATGAAACAGCAACAATTGTTACTCAAGGGTGAACTATGGCCAGCTGGTGCACTAATACGTCATTTCTATGAGTAATCTTTCCATAGTTATTTATTTCAGACGTTTGTGGTTAATATAATAATTATGGATATTAAGTGAATCTCATGGAATTGTAACGGGTTGAACTCTTCTTTATATGACCTACAAATACTGTGTAGTCAGTTTGACATAATATTCATTGAAGAACACTGGCTCCGTAGTGATGAACTTGATATTTTAAATTCCATTCATAGTGACTTTGTTGGCAAAGGTATCAGTGCCATGGACACTACCAGTGGGTTAATATCAAGCAGGCCGTACGGCGGTGTCTGTGTTTATGGAGAAAGTCACTGTCACAATATATTACTATTCATGAATATGATGATGTTCGTATGATAGGTTGCACTTTGAATATGTATAATGACAGTTTGGTTTTTGTGAATGTTTATCTCCCATATCAATGCGAGGACAATCACGATAGCTATATGGGCTATCTAGGGAGGTTAGCATCAATTGTCAATGAATGCTCATCTTCACAAATAGCTATTGTAGGTGATTTTAATGCCAAACTCGGATCGATGTTTGAAAGTGATTTACTTGATTTTATCAATATGCAAACATTTATTGTATCTGATTTTATACATCTGTTGAATTTAATTTACCCAATGTTTATACTTACGTGTGTGATGCCCATAATTCCACGTCATGGCTTGACCACTATGTTTGTAGCCATTCTATGCACCGAGCGATCAGCGAGATGCGTGTCCTGGACAAACTCCCCAGCTCGGACCATCTTCCTCTGGTAGCAACCTTTACATGTCAGGACGTGCTGGCGTCCTCCGCTCCATCCAGTGTAACGGTGTCTCGTGTGAATAGTGACCCAGTGTGCCAATGATGTAAGGCGACACCACAGGATATACACAACGCTAGTGATAGGACACTTACATTGCTGAATGCTTTAGACATTCCCCTTCCTGCACTCACTTGTACCGATGCTCGATGTAACGACGTCACACACTCTACCGCCCTTACCACGCTATATGAAGACATATGTGACGCACTCCGTGCAGCCAGTTGTGACGTCATTCCTAGCAGTCGCAAAACGGACAGCGTGACCAACAACATTATTCCCGGGTGGAATGACCACGTCAAAGATCTCCACACAGAAGCATGTTATGCCTACGTGACGTGGCGTGACAGCGGGAAACCTCGACAGGGACCCACGTGCAATCTGATGCGCTCGACTCGGCTCAGATTTAAGCATGCCCTGTGCCAACACATGGAAAGCTCTCACCGTGCCGATTCCGCAGCCAAAGCACTCTCTAATAAGGACATTCCATCATTTTGGCACAGCATTAAGAAAATGAACAATAATTCCATGCCATCTCCAAACACTGTAGGGGGCGCCACTGGAGCACAAGATATATGCCATATGTGGAAAGAACACTATAGTGACCTCTTGAATTGTGTATAGAATGACACCAGAAAACATGAAGTGTTATCAGCCCTGGAGTCCATAGACAGCTCTGACCAGATTATCGTATCTCCTGCTGATATCGCTGGTGCCATAAGTCAGCTCAAACGTGGTAAAGCCGTTGGTTATGATCATATTAATGCTGAACATTTTATTTTTGCTAATGTCATTGTTTGTGTTTTGTTGTCACTTTTATTCACTGGTTTTATCACACATGGTTATTTATCTGATAATTTAATGAAAACAATACTTGTCCCACTTATTAAAAACAAAACAGGTGATTTGTCTGACAAAAATAACTTCCCTCCCATTGCTCTGGTGATGGCAGCATCCAAGGAGTTAGAGTTAGTTATTTTGAACAAAATTGAAAATGTTATTGATACTTCTAATAACCAATTTGGTTTCAAGAAAGATCACGCTACTGATGTTTGTATTTACTCTTTATAGAATGTTTTTAGTTATTACAGAAATAATGGTAGTCCAGTCTTTGCTTGTTTCTTGGATGCCAGCAAGGCATTTGATAGAGTTAATTATTGGAGTTTATTTTCTTAGTTAGTGTCTCGTCATGTACCTTTGATAGTTGTTCAGAGTCAAAAACTAGGGCAGCATTCACAGTACTCGTGGTCGGGCAAAAATAGGTTCGGTACACAGGCACAGCAATGTCGGAGAAGCAGAGGCCAAAATCCAGTGGGCGTAATCCAAACCATTAACAGGGCAGCAAACACAAGACTCGTAGTCGGGCAGAAAAGGGTTCAAAAACTCAGATGCAACAATAATCCAAAACACAAAGCCAAAAATCGTAATCAGGGACAGTCCAGTCAGAATAGAATCACTGAGAGTACAAGGCGTGGAAAAGCGTGGCACAAGCAAACTGAGAGAAACGTCCTGACAAGGAAATGCTGTGAGAAGACTCCTAATATACACATACGGGATTTCACATGCTAAACAGAACACAGGTGCAGGAATTCAGACTAATTACAAAGGAGCAAACATGAGGGAGAAACTAATCACATGAAATGGGCAAAAGCCAAAACGCGGACAGGAATCACGAAACAATCCTATAGACAGAACAAACAGATCCGGTTAGGGATTTTTATGTGCACAGAGTGAGTGGCTGAACAGTGATTAGCCAGGTACAGAGAATCTGCTAGAAGCACAGCAAAGTAAATTGAGTGAAGACAAGAGGCAGAGACTAGGGCTGCGTTCCAATCCGAAATAAGATACTTTCTTCACTTCTTCCCTCCACTCGAGTGAGCCCTCAGAATGACGTAACAGGCGAGCAAGCCCTTCCCGAGTGAGGGAGGGCAATAGAGGGGACTTAGGGGGAGGGTTGTGGGAAATCGGATTGGAACGACCCTCGTCGCGTTTTTTTCCTCACTTATACATTTGTCAACAAGCCAGCGGGAAGTTTGCGTTGCCATGGAGCCGAGTGAGTTAGTTGCCTGTACGTTCCATAGATATATCTATGTGTACGTTCTACCTTTTACAGTCTACGCGGAAGCGTATCGCGTGTTCGTGGCAAGTGGAAGGCAACGTGCTCGTTTGACTGCTGCGGCATTTGTGACTGTATTATGGGAAAATAAAGCTGCTTTCACCCCGGATGCGAAATGAATTTTTCGCATGACAGATTGCATGATCAGTGCGATGGATGCATTTTGCGTGCATTCACGTCTTTGCATTTGAATGTAATCTGTTGCGCGAAAAATTTGTTTCGCGTCCAATGTGAAAGCGGCTTTTAGCTCCGCAACAGTCCTCGCGGATGCTATCGGCCAGCTACAGCAAAAATAAACGTAAAGTCTCAAATGCTTAAAAATAATGCAAAACCGATGCCCCTCACCCCCAAACTTCGCTATTTGCATATAACTATGTCATAGATTGCACACTACTCGAACACAGTTCTTAAATTTGTATTGTAATTTACCGACCACAATTCCTCCTTTTGCCATCTGAAATAAATGGCGGACGTGAAATTTTGACCGAGGGAGAATGAGCAAAGCATTCTGGGTAATATCAACGCTTGGAGGGATGTTCCTTGTTGGCTTCGTTTGAGGGAGGATGAAAATGCGCCCTTCCCTCCGCAAAACTGGATTGGAACGACCATACAAGTGGCAGCCATTTTACATCCGGGATTTTTTGGGGATTCCCCCCTCAATTGGAGGGCGAGTGAACACGACAAAGCAAGCATTTTTTCGGATTGGAACGCAGCCCAGAACAGGGTGAATACTGAGAGATCGTTAGTCAATTAGTGGAGTGCAGCTATACAATCCCTAGTGCTCGTTGGTAAGTTAGTATTATATACAATGTTAGTTAAGGCTAGTAACTTAATCAAAAACAACAAACTGTTAGTATGGGTTAGTAAAATCGAAAAGCAAGGTGAAGGAAGTAAACGAGATGGGAAGGAATGGTTGAAATCCAGAAACCATTAAATCACCCAAAAGTGTGGCACGCAGTACTGGGGCTGTGAGCAAACACATGACAGAAGACCAGACAGGGGGAGACAAAGTGCAATGCATGGCAAAAACAAAAACATGGACCGGAATGTAACTGCAAGAATGGTATATGGTAAAATACAAAACATGGCAAAACTAAACTAGACAAGACATGAACATAATCAGGTATCCAAACCACAATACATAATACAAGGCATGGTCAGGCAAAGCAGAGATTGAAATCCAAACAAGACAGAACATAATGAAACATGGCAAAGCAGATCAGGGACATGGCAAAGCAGATCAGAATCATGACAGACAATAAATCACAACAAATTTCATGCGACCCAACTGAACTTTCACATTTTTGGGACGTTAGATAGTTTGGTAGCTAGTTCAAAAGCAATCGGTTGGCTGCAGCTAGCTGGCTAGTGAACCTATGGTAGCTATATGATGCCTATTGGAGAAGTTTTAATTGCTCTGGTTTGTCACTTTCAACGCCATCACATGCAGAGGAGCTCTTTCAACATTGCTCTTTAGGTAAAATAAGCGGGTCATCAAACAGACAGTTTGAACCTGTCATGTATCATTCCATGGCTAGTTTTAGCTGCATTATCTTGTTTTGCTTGCTATCACGTATTATGTTACTCTTCAGATTATAAAGCTATCCATCTTCCAACCTAGCTGATGCTAGTTAAGGGAAATCTTTGTAATCATTGTTATACTAAAGCAATGTGATTTGGTTTTTGCCCAAATGCAAATAATTCCGTGTCCGATCTCCACTTTTTTCGGCTTTAACTCCTTTCGTCTTGACTGGATGTACGACTTACGTTTTTTTCTCACCCGAATGTTCCTCTAGCTACCCAAGCATCACGGTAAGCCAATCAATGTCATCAAAACTTCTCTCATTGCTATGTGGTTTAGGTTAAATAACACAGTTATTTAATCAATGTTTTGTCCGGGCGCCAGGTCGTCTGTTAGACCAAAATAAATTTGTTGTGTTCCGCTCCACTACATCATCTTACGGAAAAACTCTTCAACAAAACTGTGAAAAAATAAATTACTAGTATTGTACCCAAAAAGAAAGAGGCAATTCCGTTTGCTCAAATCATAACATTATTTACATTGAGAAAAAATGAACAGGTTATATATGTATATATATATATGTTCTTATGTTTTCGGTTTGTCTTTGTCAGCTAGTCGTTCTGTTTGTGTTTGTGTTATTTTTCACTTGACTGTGTTATTTTCTTTGTTTATGTTTTTCAACTGCTGTACAAATTTTTACAGGCATGGCGCCTGCATTGACAACATTTTTTATTTTCCGATTAGCTCTTCCATTATGCCCAGAAAGCACTCTGCTGGAATATTTGACCATCCAAAATCCTACTCCATTAATCCTAAAATCTTAGCCTGTAAAAAATGGGAATAGATGAAATCACTATTGCCAGTTATAACTGTAATGGCCTCGCTGATAAGAAGAAAAGACATCAAATATTTACGTGGTTAAAAGAGAAAGACCACACTATCTTTTGTATTCAAGAAACTCATTCGGTAATAACAGATGAAACTAAATGGATGGAGGAATGGGGTGGACAAATATTATATGCACATGGTTTAAGAAATTCAAGGGGAGTCATGATCATGTTTAAAAACAACTTTAATTATACTCTTCAAGCTTTAGAATCAGACCCTCAAGGAAGGTGGATCATTTTAAATATGGCCATTGAGGATTTACAAATATGTTTAGTTAATTTATATGGTCCAAATAACGATGAGCCACATTTTTTTGAATCAATTTACAATATCATAAAATCTTCAAAATTCACAAGTAAATACCTCATAATGGTTGGAGACTTCAATACAGTACAGAATAATTTAATAGATCGTAAGGGAAATAATTCAACCAATAATCACCCACATGCTTTAGCAGAAATCACATCAATAATGAATACAATGGATCTGGTTGATGTTTGGAGATTAAGAAATCCGGAATTACGTAAATATACCTGGAGAAGACAGAACCAGGCAAGCCGAATAGACTATTTTCTTATTTCCTTTTCTTTGTTACCTAAAATAAAAAAGGCAATAATTGAAGACAAATTTAAATCTGATCACCAACTTGTATCGCTACATTTGGTTTTACATGAATATCCACGAGGACGGGGCTATTGGAAATTTAATCAAAAGTTACTGGAGGACCAGACATTTGTAGATCGTACAAAATAATTTATTACAGATTTTTTTACACACAACATAGGATCAGCAGACCCACATATTGTGTGGGATACTTTTAAATGTGTTTTTAGAGGCCACGCAATTCAGTTTGCTTCACGAAGACAAAAACTTTTAAGATTAAAAGAACAAAATCTTAAAAAAGAAATTGAGATTCTCACATCAATACTGGATAGCTCACAAGCAACTTGCGATGTAACTGACAAATTGGACCGAAAGCAAAACTATAATGCACTATAATAATAAAGCAAAATGGATGGAGAAGGGAGAGAAATGCAATAAACTATTTTTAAGCCTCCAATACAGAAATACAGCAAAGAAAAATATACAGAAATTAAAAAGGATTGATGGGACGATTCTCATCTCTCCTACAGATATTCTGAATGAGGAAGAGAGATATTTTACAGAGATATTCTCCCCCTAGTTATCAGCTGTTTCACTATGTAATACTGATAGAAATTCATTTTTCCCTCAAAATCAAGTTAAATTATCAGAGGAACAGAAAGCAACATGCGAGGGGCTAATTACTGAAACTGAGCTTTACAATTCAATCATGTCCTTTCAGCGGGGGAAAACGCCAGGGTTAGATGGTATCCCAATAGAAGTCTATCAAACGTTTTATGAACAGATTAAAAACCCCCTGCTCACATGTTTTAATTTTTCATATGATCAAGGTATTCTCACCGGGACTCAGCGAGAAAGTGTAATTTCTATGCTCTTAAAACAAGAAGCTAGCGGCCACTATAAAGATCCGGTCCACTTAAAAAACTGGAGGCCACTCACTCTTCAGTGCTATGATGCGAAAATATTAGCAAAATGTATAGCATTGCGTATAAAGAATGTCCTGCATGATATTATAAATCATGACCAGTCTGGTTTTATACAAGGTAGAAATATTTCAAATAATATAAGACAATTACTTGAAATTATAGAATATTATGACAAAATAAAGAATCCAGGTTTGATTTTTATAGCAGACCTTGAGAAAGCCTTTGATAAAATCAGATGGGATTTCATCTACCAATGTTTAGAATTTTTTCTTTGGTAAATCTTTAATACAGTGGGTTAAAGTAATGTATCATAACTCCGTCTCCAAAATTATAAATAATGGTTATCTCTCAAACCCCATTATACTCTCTCGGGGAGTAAAACAGGGCTGCCCGTTATCACCGTATCTGTTTATTATGGCAATAGAAGTACTTGCTATAAAAATACAAGCAAATAATAATATCAAAGGTCTAGAAATGCAAGATCTAAATACAAAAATTTCAATGTATGCCGATGATACCATTTTTTTACTGAATTCTGATTATGAAACACTTCAGTGTCTTACAAAAGACCTGGATGAATACTCAAAACAGTCTGGGCTGAACCCTAATTACGAAAAATGTCAAATACTGAGACTTGGTTCCTTGAAAAATAAAAATTTCACTCATCCATGCAATCTACCACTTCACTGGACAGATGGACCGGTCAATGTTCTCGGTAAACACATTCCAGAAGATATTAGTGAAATTTCAACGGTTAATTTCAATAATAAATTGAGTAAAATTGAAAAAATTCTGCTCCCATGGAAAGGGAAACATTTGACCATTTATGGCAAAATAACTCTGATTAATTCATTAATTGTATCCCAGTTTACATATTTATTCATGGCATTACCAACTCCTAAAGAATCATTTTTCAAAATTTATGAACAGAAGATATTTAAATTTATATGGAATGACAAACCTGATAAAATTAAACGTGTGTATTTCTACAATGATTATGTATCTGGTGGCCTAAAATTATTAAATTTAAAAGCTTTAAATCTTTCACTGAAGGCCTCCCTTATTCCAAAATTCTATTTCAATTCAAACTGGTTTTCCAGTAAGTTACTTAAAAGTGTCCATCCTATGTTTGAAAAAGGATTCTTCCCATTCCTGCAGATTAAACCTGTGCATATTAAGTTAATTACTGACATGTTTTTTAGTGTTTCCACCTTTCTGGAAGAAGCTCTACAGAGCTGGTTGCAATTTCAGTTTCATCCACCAGAAAATACAGAACAAGTTCTACAACAAATAATATGGTTAAATTCCAATATACTTGTTGATAGAAGAATGATTTCCTGGAAACGCATGTTCGATAACGGAATTATTTTTTTAAAGGATATAGTGAATGAGGAAAATAAAATTATGTCCTACAGACAATTAACTAGTGTTTATGGAACTGTCTGCACACTGCAACAATATAATCAACTTATTGGAGCTTTACCAAATACTTGGAAATCCAAAATTATTAAAAGACCAGGAGGACATTTAGTCTGTCTGCCTCAAATGAAAATGGTACAATGGTTAAAGAAAATAAAGATTAATAAACATATATACACATTTTACTTAAGAACAAAGAATTTAGTTGCGACACCATATAGAATTCTAGATAGTTGGGAAAATTTGTTAGACACAACAATTCCATGGAATAAAGTCTTCAAAATTCTTTACAATACATCACTTGATCCGAAGATAAGATATTTTCAATATAAGCTAATATATAAGTTTCTAGCAACAAAAAAGATGCTAAATATCTGGGGAATTGAGCCGTCACCCCTCTGTCGATTCTGTCAAGAGGAAGCGGAGTCAGTAGTCCATTTGTTTTGGTACTGTCCTGTAACAGCCATTTTTTGGATAAAGGTGCAAAATTGGATATCTCAGTATAATAGTATACAACTAGATTTATTTAAGGTATTACTGGGTGAAGTAACTAAAGAAAAACACCAAATATGTAATTGTATATCTTGCAAAAATATTTATTTTCAGGTTGACATCTGTTGGGGAGTTAAGACTTGAGAGATTCAAGAATTTTGTCATGTATTACAGTAGAATTGAGTGTGCGATGGCCTATGAGATGGGTCTTGTAATTTATGCCAAAAGATGGGATAAAATTCGGGAGGCTGAAGGTTGGGAATAACAAAGAGATGGAATGGATGAGCTAATGGTTACAAATGCCAAAAATATAAAACTCTGTGAATGTAATCCTTATTGTATTGTATTTTATTTTAGTTTTTTTATTTATTTTAATTTATTTTTTATTTTTTTGTTTTTTGTGGGTGTGTGTTTTGTTGGGTGATGGTAGGAGGATTCATACTTAATTATATAACTGATTAAATTAATAAAGTTGTCCTCCAAAGTAGGGGGGTGGTGGCGGGATAGAAAAAAAAAAAAAATGAACAGGTTAAGAGGAAAAAAAAAACATTTATCCGCGGAAAACAAATAACCCAAATTGCAGGCCCCAGCCTAGACACCTGCAAGAAGATTAAATGGTCTATGTATCCAGCCACTCAATTAAAAAAAAAAAAATTAGTTGATTAATTTCCAAAGGTAAAGATTGGGCCGGTGCAGTACAGATTATAACAACCAGATGTGCTTGCCAGACGAAAGTCGCAGTCAGCTAAATAAAGCAATGCTCGATAGTCTTCTCGTCATTAAACAAACTTCAATTATATATCCAAATAAAGATTTAAAAAATTACGGAAACAAAATCTTAAAAATAAAGGCTAGAGGGGGAATACAATGCTCAAAGTAACAGGAGTAAGTGGAGTGAATGCAAGTGATTTAAAAAAAAAAGGATTTCATTCGGCGATAGGCTATTAATTTTTGTGGTGGGATGAGTTACAGGGAGTGCACAGGGAGGTTAGAGGATTTTTCAGTAAAAAAAAGTTCTTTCCCAAACCCTGCTTGGCGTCTCGCACTGAATTCCCATCCAAACTGTTTGATAATTATAGTGGTTGGTTGCACCTTGTAGCTCGCTACAATATATACCTCCCTACAATATATACCTCCCCAATAACCCTTCCCTGAGACAACTGTGATGGTTCACAAGTACTCACCAATGCATCCCCTAATCTACGGGGATATTCCCCTGATGTTGTCTCAAATTCGTGGAAGCATCAGGGCACCTTCGCCGATAATCAGCGAAGGTACCCCGGAGCTTTCCCAAGCATCCGGTGCCATCCCCGATGTTTCACGGACATTGTTCGGGGGACATTCCCAGAAGCTTTGCGACCACAGCCAAGGCGTCAGTGAACGTTTACCAGACCATCCCCAATGCCTAATAAGTGCAATTTCTAATGGGACAACGCCCTTTTTTTGGCAAAAACATCGGGAGCCATTGGGAGAAAATTTGCCTATTTCCACATCGCCGATGATTTTTCCCCAGTGGGACCTAGGCATAATCTGGCCAGATGCCAGTTTTGAAGGGACAGCTGATGTGACAACTGATTATAGTGTAGTGTTGAAACTGTGTTACACTTCAGGCCTATCACAATTCCTGGGGTACCTGGTGTAGGAATGTTTTCCTTAAGACTATAACTGTGGCAATGTCCAGATCCTTCATTTGCCTTCTTGCTCGTTTATCCTTCATTAAATAAGGCTTTGAATGTCTTCACCCCTGGGAAAAACTCTGCCCTTAAGAATACCCCTGCCGTTGAATGTCCACCAGAAGCCCTGCGGGAGAACCTATCCCATCTCAGAAAGAATACTGGAAGGCATTGGTCGAAAGCAATCACATGGAAACTCCATATATTCCCATATTACGTCTCCAAGCCCATACACGGTGTGCAAATTATCTCCTTTAGCGTCTCTGGAGCAGCAGAAATAGCATACATGTGAAAAAAAAGTCTTCAGTGGGATAAATTTGTTACAAAGCTTGTTTGGGGAGCAATAAGGAAAATATGGGGTTCAGTAAATGGCATATTAGGCGAGGCGTCATATGCCATTTACGGACCCCATACAATTCTGTATTGGCTCTCTAACAAATTGTGTAACTTTTAAAATCTCCCATGTATCGCCCTCTGAAAATAAGCATTAGGTAAAGAGAACATGTACGTCTCTCTCATGTGTTACTCTCTTGGAATTCAGCTCTAAGGCAGGAGAACATGAGTGTCTCCAATATATTGCTCACTGGAACTCAGCACTCAGGCAGGAGAACGTGCTTCTCTCCCATGAATT
The DNA here is from genome assembly GCA_029721435.1 of Gymnothorax reevesii. Taxonomy (NCBI): domain Eukaryota; kingdom Metazoa; phylum Chordata; class Actinopteri; order Anguilliformes; family Muraenidae; genus Gymnothorax; species Gymnothorax reevesii. The sequence goes on from CM056585.1 coordinate 41,527,102, forward strand.
GCACTCTGGAATTCATCACTAAAGCAGGAAAATGTGTCTCTCCCATGAGTTGAACACTCGTACTCAGTACTAAGGCAGGGGAACATTTGTTTCTCTCCCTGGTGCCACTCTCTTAAACTCAGCACTAAAGCAGGAGAAAGAGTGTTTCTCCCTTCTGTCATACTGTGGAACTCAGCACAAAGGCAGGAGATTGCTTTTGTGTCTCATGTTTCTCTCTGGAACTCTACAGTAAGGCAGGAGAACATGTGTCTCCCATGTGTTTTTTTCAGCAACTCACAACTCAGACAAGAGAATGTGTGTGTCACCCATGAGGTGCTCTCCCAAAATCAGCACAAGGGCAGCAGAATGTGTGTCTCTCCCACGCACTCTGAAACTGCACAGCAAAGCGGGAAAACGTGTCACTGGAACTCAATAATATGGCAGAAGAATGTGTTTCTCTCCCAGGTATCACTTTTTGGAACTCAGTACCAGGGCTCTCAAGTCTCACGCATTGAGCGTGACACTCACGCATTTCAATAAGTTTACACGCTCTCACGCCACACATGACATTTCTCGCGCTGAGAAGTGACAAAACTCGCCGCACATTAGTAACATGAACTGTAAAAGAGATTAGTAATCTATGAATGGATGAGGCGAAGGCAGACGGTTCAGATTGAAGCAGCAACCTATCAGCCAATCAGAAAATAGTATTTCTTGTTGCCAGGTGAAATAGCAGCGCCGCAATCACGTCTTCCACACATGCGCGAATGCTATTGTGCGCAGACGTCAAGAAGAGCTGGAAGTGGAAGCCAGATATCAAGTAATCACTTCATCACTTTTTTTTCCCTATAACTGCTTATTAGAGTCGAGGAACTATGTAGGATATTTGCTTTATGGATCATTTCTTACCTCAATTTAACAGTTTTGGACGGTTATAACAGTGGGAACACGCATGGTAATTTAGTTACTACCAGTCGGTCAGGATATCGGGCTGGCGGAGACCTGTGGAAATCCTGTCTCGCTAGCCGAGCCACCAACTCGTACAGCACGGCAACGGCAGTTACCACGAAAGTGCAGAATACGGTACAGAACGTGTTTAATTGTTATTTTCGCAATGTCATTGAGCAACAGTAATAAACATTTTGCCAGGCCTGGACTTATCTCTACCCCGCCCCAAGTGGTGCACATTCGTTGCCCGGGAGGCTCTGTTCGTCTTAGTTGTTGCCGGTGACTTGTTGCTCGGTGGTCGTAATGTTCTGGCCGCCGGAGAACCACACTCGACAGCCGAAGTTCCGTAACGCAGTCGGTCCGGCAGTATGCCTTGTCTTCTTCTCATTTACATAGTATTTCTCCCTTTTTTAACCACAACCCTGATAGCAGAGACTGGCAAAAATTACGTCCTGTAGACGTCATTTTTACGACCCGTCAGACGTCTTATTTATGTCATATATTTACGTCTTTAAGACATCAATTTGCAACAGCACAAGACGTAAAAAAGACGTCCTTTTTGACGTCATATTTTGTCATATTGGTAAAAAAATAAACATCGTTATGACGTCTTTGAGACCAAAAACAAGCCCTCATACTGGAAAATATCACGTCATACTTTTGTCATATTGGTAAAAAATAGACTCTTTATTTAACCATTGTTAAGTCAGTACTGTAAAATAAGAGAAAACATTTATGGCAACACTAATACATATGTACAAATTTCAGCTGCACATTTATAGTAAAACAAGTCGACACGGTCTACAACATCCCCTGGCAATCGTGCCCTTCTTATTTTCGAACTCGATCAAGGCCTTTATGGTCTGAAGATACACATCAAATTTGGTTACTGTATCTGTAGTAGTTTCTGAGTAAAGCTGTCCCCTTTATCTTGGACGGACGGACGGAGGTCAAACCTATAGTCCCCTCCCACTTCGTGTTGGCGGGGGATAATAAACTTTGATCAGATACAAGGTATCTTGTTGCACATGTACATTTCTTTGCTCTTAACTCAGATATCAAATGAGGTGACATTATTCTTACCAGCAAGTTTTACACAATGTCACTAAAACATGTTGCAAAATATGATAACAGAATGGAAGCACATTTGTGTAAAGGCAAAGAAAATTGGTCAAGAAAATTGGAAAATATGTCAATAGATTTGACTAACTTAATATTCGATATTGCAATAATGAAAACACATCATATTGAGAGTAACAAGCGAGCTTATTACTTATTTTTAGTTCATAACTCAAACAATATTAACATACATGTATGAGAGAAAACTGCTACACATTAAACTGCATACAACTTATATACACACCTCCAGTAACCAAGGGATTTTAACATGGCAATCATTCGAGAAGCCAGTTCTGTTTAAGAGAAATATACCCCCAAAAAATTTGGCTAAATAATGGTACAATGAGAACCCAAAAACAAGAACCTTTCAGGTAGCATTTCCTTGGCTTGAAGGGGAAGTCCACCCTGGCAAGAGGGAGGATAATGAGAGGAACAGGTCAGTGAAAGTTTGGATGAATTCCAAGTCATAATAAGTAAGTTATGAATTTTTAAAATTGAGATTAATCACATACACATTGGCAACGCTGTGATGTATGTTGTGAGCTCACCTTCCAATTTCTCTGTTCATAAAGTTTCATAATTTTTCATTTTCTGTGTCATTGATGATGGAATAGATTTGTCCGATGCTGTGCTAATGGGAGGAGAGCTCATAAGATACATTGCAGAGTAACCAATTTGTGTTTGATCACAACTTTAAAAATTCATAAATTTCTTATTTTGAATTGCAATTTGCTCAAACTTTCAGTAATCTGTTCCTCTCATTTTTGCGCTTCTATTCAAACAGACTTATTATCTGCTCGGGCCTCCCCTTGAAACATAAATATGAACAAACAGGTTTTCAGACAAACTGAGCAGGTAAAAAGAAAAAAAGATTGAAAACATAATGATTGTTGAAGTGTAAAAATAGGGGAAAAAAACAAACAAAAAATAAACAGCAACAGCCAAAACAGAAAAAGTTACCTGCACATCGTTCTCAGTATATATTCAATTTTTTTTATTTCAACTTTCAGCTAAACCATATCCGATATATGAGTTATTGTTCATAACTCATATATCCATTGCACCCGCTATTCAGCTCCTGATTGGTCGATTGTCTTCAATGGATCGGCCGAGCGTTCGCCTTACAATTCGAGATGACAGTTGAAGAGCGGTTTTAAACTGGGTGGCCTTTCAACACAGTATTGATTGACTTGAGCCTTGTAGGCCTATATGCATCCCATACCTGCTAAATCAATGCATGCGCCATCAGCAAACGCACAGTGCCAGTGATATGCAGCACTGGAAGAGGCCTATAAACTCGCAATTTCCTGCAAAAAAACATGTCATATGACATCCAAAATCGATAATCTTTCAAACCTGATGTGTTTCCGATTGCAAAAACGTACATTGAGTGCAGGAAACTCTTCGATAGACAATTCTTCACATCCGAAGTGATGAAGTGTGAACGCAGCCATGTTCATTTCATGATCACGATGACGTCAACCTATCGACCAATCAGGAGCCGAATAGCGGGTGCAGATGGGTTAGGAAAAAAGATTTGCAGCCGGGGCGCGTATTTTTTTATCTAGCTCAGTACAGGGCGGGCGGCGTGCGTCTGCTCGAAACTGCTGCGCAGCTAATCACGTGAATCAGGAGACTTCGCGCAAGAAAATATGGCAGAAAGTTTCATTTAATAACGCACTCACTTGGGGGAAAAAAATGATGCATCGCAGGACCATCCCAAAATAAATTTCCCTTTTTGAAAATTCAAGAAACAAGAAAGGAAATATTAAATGAAACTTATTTCCTGCGGTGTTAGCCACATGATAATTGACATTATTTCTTAATGTGGTAAATAATAAGACGTAAAAAAAAAAAAAACACGTAATGTGGTCTTAAAAAGACATGGAAAAAGTGTTAAATAAATGACGTAAAAAATACGTATTATTCTAGTCTTAAAACTATGTAGAAAAAGTGGTAAATAATTGATGTAAAAAAAACTGCATATAATGGTCATATAAAAAGTGAGAACATTTTTGGTCTCATATAGACGTCAAATTAACGTCGTTAAGTAGTCGGATATACGATGTATGACGTATTGACCAGGTTAGGACCAGTTCATTACGTCTGAAAGAGGTCAGTCTGCTATCAGGGAAATAACAATGCAGATCACATCATAACTCATGCTACTCTCTCTGCTCTTTTTTACAAACCCCCCGTCCTTATTTCAGGTTCCTCCTCTTTTTAAACTCCCCGTCGACAACCTTTCTATTTTTTTTTAATCAGTCCCCTGCCGATACACGGTTATGGTAAAATGATTTGACTTGTAACTTGTTACGGGGAGAGTGGGGGCTCTCTGCCCTCCATGTAGTGTATTTTGGCCGAAAACAAACCCTGCTCCGACCCGGTGTCAGAGGTGGTACCGCAACATCTCTTGTTTGTGACTGACAAAACGATACAAATGCACAAAAGAATTATTTAATTTAGCCTTTATTATTCTGGGGAGTCCCAATGAAATTAAAAAGCACAGATATTGGGGGAATGAAGAGTCACAGTTTACTGGCGGTTGTGTGAATATTCAATACCTGATCCTGGTGTGCCATCTAGTGATAGTATTTTGTAACTGCGTGCAGAAATTTGCAGCTCCACGTCCACTGGCGGACACATTTGCACAGATACACCGTTGTTCTTCTTGAACATGCCGAATCCAGATAATCCGTGAATGATGAATTAAATTGATATTTTAATTTGAAACGAGTGACTAAGTTGCCAATGTCAAAGTAGCGAAGGAAAAGCATATTATTTAAATACTGTAGCGAAGTACATGTACATCGATACTATGCACCTTGGAAATTGGGAGTATCATGCCCCCCCCCCCCAAGAAAATCTCACTCTAGCCTGCATTCAAAACTTGAGAGCCCTGCAGTACTAAGGCAGGAGCATGTATGTCTCTTCCATGTGTCACTCTCTTGAACTCAACACTAAGGCAGGAGAAAGTGTGTCTCTCCATTCTGTCCCTCTGTGGAACTCAGAAATATGAATGTTTATGTATCTCGTGTTTCTCCCTGTAACTGCATGCTAAGGCAGGATAAGTCTTTCTCCCATATGTTGCTCTACACTACAGGTCAAAATTTTAGGACACCCCAATTTTTCCAGTTTTTAATTGAAAATTATGCAGTTCCAGTCCAATAAATAGCTTGAAATGGTACAAGGGTAAGTGCTAAACTGTCGGAAGTTTTAAACAAAAGGTAAGGTTACCCAGGTTTTTTGTATGCCATCGAGTAGGTGAAAGGATAGTTTCTCTGTGTGTGACATCAACTATCAAACATGGAGGAGTACGCGTAATAGTCTGGGGCTGTTTTGCTGGATCCAGGTGACTTAAGTCAGTGACTAATAGAGTGACAGGCACCCCGACCCAAAACGGCTACCACAACATTCTGCAGCGCCATGCAGTTGTTTTGTGATAGCTGCTGAAGGAGGACGTCAAGAGCAGCGGTGAAATATTAAAAAGGCAAACCTCACAGCGTGAAGAGAGACTAAAAACAGATAGAAATAATGAGGTTCTCGCTCCCAATGGACCAGATACCATCCGTGGTAGAAAACAAGCGAGCTCGAGGAAAACAAAAGAAAAGGGAAATAAATCAAAGATTCCCTTACTTACTCACACTGATCCTATTATGCAGCTAAGTCCCTGACAATAATCTCTTAAGAGACCTTACCGGCTAAAGTGCCAAAGATGCACTGACATTCTAGCAAGGAACGCGAGGCGAAACTGGAGCTTAAATAGAGTCCTGGCAACGCCCCCAATTACTGCCAGCTGGCCCAGGAATCCGATAGGGAGAAAAACGATATCTTCCCGGACGAGCGTAACAAATAGAGCTCTCAAAGCTCCCAAACCATGACAAGACCCCCCCCCCAAGGGACAGCTCCAGAAGTCCCCAAGGAGCCCCACGCACGAAACTCTGGAATTAGCGAGGGATCCAGAATATCCCGCAAAGGGACCCTGCACCGCTCCTCGGGACTAGGAACTGCTTGGTCCGATGGGCCCCCGGGTGCCCCGCCAAGCGAGAAGAGTGTCCCCACTGGAGGACCTGTGGCCTAACTCTGCGGGACAAATAAACAGCCAGGAGGCTCCCCCCCAGGACCGGGATCAGACTTCAACGCCTCCTGAAACACCACCTCAACCTCCCACTGAATGGGTGCCACGATCTGCGTAGTAGGAATAACTGGCTCCGGGGTAGGATCACGATCAGTGCAATCATACATTCGTGACAGGGCGTCAGGCTTAATATTTTTAGAGCCCGGGCGATAGGTGAGTGTGAAATCAAAACGGTTAAAAAATAATGACCATCGCGCCTGCTGGGAATTATGCCTCTTGGTTTGCTGAATATATTGGAGGTTTTTATGGTCGATCCATACCACAAAAGGGTGCTCAGCTCCCTCCAACCAGTGGCGCCACTCTTCGAGGGCCAACTTGACCACTAATAACTCCCGGTCACCAATACTATAATTACGTTCCGCGGTGGACAAAGATCGGGAGAAGTATGCACATGGGTGAAGCTTATTATCCCAACGAGGGCGCTGGGACAAAATAGCACACATGCCCACCTTCGAAGCATCTACCTCCACAACAAATGGGAGGGAGGGATTGGGCAAAACCAAAATAGGCTCTGAGCTAAAACATCTTTTTAATTCCTGAAAGGCAGCATCAGCTGCAGGAGACCAAGAAACCGCTGAGGAGGTATTCTTTTTAGTGAGCGCAATAATGGGGGCAGCAACTGCGCTAAAATTACAAATAAACCTCCTATAAAAATTCGCAAAGCCCAGAAAGCGTTGAACCTCTTTAACAATCTGCGGTGTAGGCTAATTCCTGACTGCAGCCACCTTGTCCGGGTCCATCCGCACCGACCCCCTAGAAACAATAAAGCCCAAAAACGAGACAGTTTGGGCGTGGAAAACACATTTTTCGGCTTTTACAATAAGTTTGGAATTGAGCAGGGCTTCCTGTACATATCTGACATGTTGTTTGTGCTCCGACAGTGTAAAAGAAAAAATCAAAATGTTGTCAAGATAAGCAAAGACGAATTTCTCCAACATCTCTCGGAGCACGTCATTGACGATTGCCTGAAACACCGAGGGGGCGTTAACAAGCCCGAACGGTAAGACCCAATATTTGTAGTACCCGTTATGAGTGTTAAAAGCCATTTTCCATTCGTCCCCCACCCGAATGCGAATGAAATTATACGCATTACGAAGATCTAGCTTTGTAAAAAATGACGCCTCCTGCAGACGTTCAAACGCGGAATTCATTAACGGAAGGGGGTATCGGTTTTTAATGGTGATTTTATTCAAACCCCTGTAATCAATACAGGGTCTCAGACCGCCATCCTTTTTCCCCACGAAAAAGAATCTCGCTCTGGCAGGGGACGTGGACGGCCGAATAAAACCATTAGTGAGAGCCTCCTGAATATACTCTGGCATAGCCTTACGCTCAGATCCTGACAGCGAATATAGCGAACCCCTCGGCGGAGTTGTCCCAGGATAAAGATTAATTTCGCAGTCGTATGGATGATGCGGGGGTAACGTAAAGGCTCGTTGTTCACTAAACACCTCAGCAAGACCAGCGTGATCCCTGGGGACATTCGGAGGCAAGTTTAAGTTCAGGGTGACCCCAAATTCTTGACCCTGCTCAGAATCTAATGACTCCGTGACTGATTCCAAATCACTAAAGTCTTCCAAAAAGTAATTGTCCGCTGGCTGTCGCCAGTCGAATTGAGGATCCCATTCCAACCCCTCCTCTGCCCCCTTTTCTAGTCTAGGAGGGTATGGAGCGATAACTTCCTCACACTCGCTCTTGGCGTCAGCCTGCCCCATCGCTTGATGTCCGAAAGAACCATTCTCATTAGTACAACAATGAGTGCTACACTTTGGACCCCAGGGGACGATTGGATTAATCTGTTCCCCCCAACTGATACAAGGTTCATGTTCCCGTAACCATGAATGACCCAAAACTATAGGAAAAGTGGGGGACCTGATAATAAAAAATCGAACCTCTTCAGAGTGGCTACCAAAGGAAATGAACATTTTTAGTGGTTCTGAAACTTCGGTTATAACTCCTGTTCCCAGCGGGCGACCGTCCAAAGTTCTTACAGAACGTGAGTGTGAAAGCGTAACAGTGGGAACGGAGTGCCTCCTAGCCCACTTAATATCCATGAAACAATCAACAGCGCCCAAGTCCATGAACGCTTCAATAGTAAATCTCTTGCTCCCCACAGTAAGTTCTACAGGGATTAGTGTTCGGAAGGGAAATTGGGTCTGCCCCTGTAGCGCCCCCTGAATCGCTAGAGGGGTTTTCCGTTTCCCCGAAGCTTAGGACAATGTGAACGGATATGACCTGGCACATTACAATTAAAGCAGATTACTCTTCTGCGCATAGGTCTCGTAGTCTGTCGGTCAAACTAACTATCAACTTGCATGGGCTCCACCGGAGTAGAATCTTTTATGGGTGGAATAGGAGCTGCACATTCGCCACTGGCAATTTTAGCCCCATTGTCAGCCAGCGGTGATTTATTTAGTCTCTCCTGGATGCATTCGCGTATGCGATTGTCAATTCGCACAGCAGTACTAACTAAGGAGTTTATGGTCGAGCAGGTTTCTAAAGTAGCCAGCACGTCCTTAATCTCCCTCCGTAAGGGCATGGCTAAATACAATCATCAGAGGAGCCTCCGGCCAGCCTGTCTCTGTGGCCAGAGAACGAAAAGCAGTAGAAAACTCAGCTGTGCTTTCTTTGCCCTGTTTTAGGTGCATTAAACGCGTAGCTGCGTCTTGACCGCAAATGTCTAGATCGAAAACAGACACCATCTCCCTAACAAGGGCCTCGACCGAATTTACGAGCGGTGAGTTAGATCTAATTAGTGGGCAAACCCAATTGAGCGCTGTGCCTGCCAACAGGGATAATATAAATGCAGGTAATAATAAATCGGTAATCCTCATTAACAAAACGTGACGGCTGAGCCTTAAAAAATATTTCACACTGAGCAATAAAATCCTTACTCTTTCCGGCCTCGCCATTATATCTTTGGGGCAGTTGTAACTTAGGTTCTCGGGGACTATGTATGGATGGTGCTTCTGCAACTCTTTGTGAAGTTTGTAATGTTAGAGATGTAATACTCTCAGACAAGTCTAACAGGACGTTCTGCTGATTCTGGAGAGCGGTCTCCTGCAGGTGTAATCTCTCAGCAAGTTCAGATCGTTGATTACAAAAACCTAAAAGTGTTTTTGAGAACCCAGCCAACATCTCTTGTTGACTGGCGATAGCCCTCTTAATTTCAGCCACCACTGACGTCTCCATAGTGGCTAGAGTGCACTGTGATAGCTGCTGAAGGAGGACGTTAAGAGCAGCAGCCAAATATTGAAAAGGCAAACCTCACAGCGTGAAGAGAGACTAAAAACAGATAGTAGCGCAAGCCTCGTTATTTCTAACGGACCAGACGCCGTTCATGGTGGAAAACAAGCGAGCTCGAGGAAAAAAAAAGAAAAGGGAAAAAAAGCTAAGATTCCCTTACTCACTCATACTGATCCTATAATGCAGCTAAGTCCCTGACAATCATCTCTCAAGAGACCTTACCGGCTAAAGCGCCAAAGATGCACTGACACTAGCAAGAAATGCAAGGCTAAACTGGAGCTTAAATAGAGTCCTGGCAACGCCTCCAGTTTCTGCCAGCTGGCCCAGGAATCCGATAGGGAGAAAAACGATATCGTCCCAGACGAGAGTAACAAACAGAGCTCTCAAAGCTCCCAAACCATGACAGGTTTGGGCCTTACAGCCCCTCCCCTTTCACATTCCTTCACCTCCACCTTGACGGACAACAGGTGCAGCCCGTTAAAGCTGCAGTTGGTAAGTTTTAGAAAAGTAACTTTTTTGTCATTTTTGCTAAAACTGTCACTGTGTACAGACAGTATTACATAAAACTAGTACTCTGTAATTAAAAAAGGCTCCTTTAAACCCACCTAATGCTCTTACTGCAATTTAAAAGAATCATTCGGACCGACCAAAAAGAACCAATTAGAGCCAGGATGGTGTCTGACAGCCGTCAAACAGTGCACATGTAAGTTCTACGGGATGCTGCAGACAGCCCCCTCCTCCTTCCTCCTCAGTTCACGCCAGTGCTCAGTCAAGTTCAAATCCCCGAGAGAGAGTTTGAGAGCTTAGAGCCATCAGCAAGGAAAAAATACTGATACTTCCGTTACTGGTAACAGTACAAACGGCTAAGATAAGTAAAAAAAAGGAAGCCAGAAGAAAATAAGCACAAAAGAAAGAATTTAACATAACCCGGGATAGAACCAGAGAGAACATCGGAGTGGCTTTTTAGAGGTGGAAGGAACTCCGTGATCTGGAAGGATTAAAAACTGATGCAGAGTTTGCGACTTTTCGCCTTGACAGGTAAATCCCTGCTTTATTTGTTGGTTCATTTTTGCTCTGCAAGTAAGCGAGTTGGCATGGCTGACATCCTCACCAAACTAACCCCAGCCCTAACCAGCATCAATTCATTTTCGCTCCGCAAATAAGTGAGTGAATATCGCTTACAAGCACAGTCGCTGTTCGAATAGCCAGTCTTGTAATTGCTACGGTACTCTACAGTGCATGTGATGTTATTGTGATGCTGCATTCAAGCTAACGTTAGCTTGTTTCAGATGCTAGGGCTAACGTTACTGGCATTCTTTTATTAGAAAGCAGAAGAAAATATTTTTATGAAGTGATCTGGCAGTCTTATCAGTTGTGTTGTTGTCCTTATAAATATGTGTAACGTTTCTGTGCTCTCACAGCTAAATGCTGACATACACGATTTACTGGCCATTCCGTTGGATTCAAGGCAGTTTCAGTTTACTATTGAAAAAAACAAGTTACTTATTGAAATAAGCGTGTGCTGGGTTTTTAATGAATATATACTGCTGTAGATAACTTTTCATGTCAACTTGATTTATTTCTGCTCGTTTGTAGGCAATTGATGAGACGGCTTTTCTCCCTCATGCGATCTAAAAGCGACAAAATAATGGGCTGCATTCAGGACAGAAAAATAATTTTTTTTAGTTAGTGGTTTCATCCGTTTACATTTTCCAATCGGACAGCTGTCTATTTTGTTTTCACTATGAATTGAGCGACCATGCTGCAAAAACAGGTGTATGTTCTTGTCGCCGAAATTACCTTAATTTGCATTTCTGAAATGCCATCGCTGAGTGACGGTGCATAGACCTAATTATAATCAAATAATTTTTCGGTACTGAATATAGCCCATTATTTTGTCATTTTCAGATCGCATGGGGGAGAGAAGCCGTGTCCTCAACTGCCACTTGATTATTCTTGAATTGGAAAATGTATGAATGTAGGAAAACCATCTATAATTAGCCAAGACTAATTATTTTCAATAAAAGGAGGGATATTAGCCCCAGAATTTTCAGGTCTAATGCCTGTTTGTTGGCCAGCAGTGTTGACTGTTCGGCAACTTGGCTTTCATAATGCGAACGTGCAAAATCTCTCCACTGTTGCATGCATAACAGTTCGCATGCCTTCGTGTGCATGGCAGCCTTCCGGGGGAGGGTCTTAGGAGTGCAGTGGAGAGGGAGGGGGAGGGATCTGAAAGTTGCTTTTTTTCAAATTGTTGTGTGAAGTCCTCTCTCCCCTCAAAGTTACCAACTGCAGCTTTAAGGTGGAGCTGATTGCAGAGTATTTGGGGCTGGCAGGTCCAAGTTGCCTCAGCAGTTTTCGGCTTTTCATTTGCCTCTGCAGTTTTCGGCTCTCTTTTGTTTAGTTTTATCTTGGAATTAAACTTCACTTCTTTTAACTCTGCCATGGCACATTGAGTCTCTGTTCTCTAGGCCCATGGTCCTAGTGGTCCTAATCGTTCCAGGATTCCATGACAGTGGTACCCTCTGGTATGCGTCTAGTTGGTCAGGGGTTCATCCTACAGCTAGACGATGACCCAAAACATAAGTCCAATGAAAAGGAAAGAAGACCAAGATGGCGTGCTTGAAAACATGGAGTAGCCAGCACAGTCTCCAGACTTAAACCCCATCTAGATGGTTTGAACTGAATAGAACAGTGAAAGCAAAACAACCTACAAATGCCATACATTTACGGGAACTTCTGCAACAGAGTTGGGAAGAACTTTCTGAAGAATATTTGATTTCCATTGTAGAAAGAATGCCACGAGTGTGTTCAGCCGTTATATCTGCCAAAGGTTGCTGCTTTGAGTCAAAAGTTTAAAATACATTTTGGTTTATAAATTGATTCCATGATTTATTTTTTAACTTCAATTATTAATTTGTTCTATCATGTTTATGCTTTCATTCCAGAGTACAACGAGACATTAAACTGCATCATTTTTTATAAAAAACTGGAAAAATTGGGGTGTCCTAAAACTTTCGACTGGTAGTGCATGTAACTCAGCGGTAAAGCATGAGAATGTGTATATCTCCCATGATATACCATGTCTCTCTCCCATGTGTCGCTCTCTGGAACTCAGCATTAAGGCAGAACATGTGACTTTCCCTTGTGTGGCACCCAGGAACTCAGCATTAGGGGAGGAAAATGTGTGTCTCTTACCTGTGATACTCTCTGGAACAAAGCTTCAAGGCAGGAGAACATGTGTTGCTCTCTGGAAGTCAGCTCTCAGGAGAGAAAATTTGCATCTCTCCAATGTGTCATTCTCTCAAACTTCGCTCTCTCTCCCATGTGTCACACTCTGAAACTCAGCATTAGGGCAGGAAAACGTGTGTCTCTCCCGTGCCTTGCACACTGGAACTCAGAACTTTGGTAGGAAAGCATGCATTTCTCTCCCATGAGTCACAACTATGGAACTCAGCACTAAGGCAGGAACAGGGCGTGGAAAAAATTTTCTGGTCTGGGAACTTTAAGTGGATATGCAAAAATTTTCTGTCAGATTTTGACAATGGTGAGCATATTAGCATTTTAGGTGTTTTCAAAGCATATAAATCACCATTCTCAGACACTCATTCCAGCTTTAAACAATTAACAGGAAGCCTCATGAAAGGAAGATTGTGGCGCGATGCACACAAGCTTATCATGCATCAAGCAAAACCAAGCTTTCCAGTCCATGGGAAACTGATAAAATTCTTCTTGTTTTTGACCACTGTGACATAAAGCCCTGTATCTCAAAAACGATATATTCCAGAGATGTGGTTCAAAGCTAATTTTAAACTAGAGAACTCCATCTTTCTTTTCAAATTGTTAATTTTAATCAAACTCCACTTGCTAACAGTTCAACAACTTGTGTGGACAAAATGCCTATAAATCAAGAATCAAAATTCAATGTCATGGCTTTTGGAGGCTGGTGAGTTTTCTTTGTTTCTCTCGTCCAGGATAATATCGTTGTGCCCACAACTGGATTCTTTGGCCAGCTGGCATTATTTGTGGAAGGCGCCCGGACTCTATTTAAACCCAAGTTCTGCCTCGCCGCGTTTGCTAGAGTGTCAGTGTTACTATGCACTATAGCCGGGGTAAGGTCTCTAGCTAGAGAATTGTTTGAGGAATTAGCTGCAAAGAGGAAAGTGCTAGTTAGCAAGGGAATCTTTCTGTCTTTTCTTCCTCTTTCTGGGCATCGTCTGGAGCTAGATTGTTTTTTCTCGGTTCCCGAGATTTTTCCCTTTTATTTCGTTCTGTCGAGCTCGCTTTGCTTCCTTTTGTACCTGGACTAGATCTTTGTCCACTGGAAGCGTCTCTCTCTCCTTTTGTCGGTTTGTCTCTCTTATTTTAACATAACATAACACGAATGGCAAGAACAGGCCGTTCAGCCCAACTATGCTCGCCAGTTTCTTTATACTATTGTGAATATATCCCTTCAGATACTCAGTGACTCAATGGTATCTAGCTTTAAGTCAAGCCTGCTCTTGAAAACCCCCAAGGTCTCTGCCTCAACAATATGGGCAGGCAAACTATTCCACATTGAAATTACTCTTTGGGTGAAGAAATATTTCCGAATATCAGTGCTAAATTTACCTTTGGTCAACTTCCGTTTGTGACCCCGAGTTCTACACAACACTTGGTCAATGGAATCCTACATAATTCACTTTGTTAATCCGTTTAACATTTAAAGACCTCAATCAAATCACCCCTTAGTCTCCTTTTCCTAAGACTAAAAAGATTAAGGATCTTCAGCCTCTTCTCATAGCTTTCATCTTTTATACCTGGAATAAGCTTAGTGGCTCTTCTCTGAACTTTCTCTAGAGCCTCTATATCTTAAAGTATGGTCCCCAGATCTGTACACAATACTCCAGATGTGGTCTGACGAATGTGTTGTACAAAAGTAGTATCACCTCCTTAGATTTGTACTCAATACTTTTGGCAATGTATCCCAGCATCTGATTGGCTTTTTTAACTGCTACGGTACAATGGCTAGAGCCTGTGAGGGTTTTGTCAACAATCACTACCAGATCTTACTCGTGCACAGCACATTCTAGTTTTAAACCTCCCATTAAGTAATCCCGTCTAATGTTTTTATTACCTACATGTACAACTTTACATTTTGCTACATTAAATTTCATTTGCCACATTTCTGCCCAATTCTGGATTCTATCCAAATCATCCTGAATCACTTTAGTGGACCCTAAACTATTTGGCAAACCCCCCAATTTAGTATTATCTGCAAATTTAACCAATCTGCTCTCAATATTACTATCAAGGTCATTAATGTAGATGAGGAACAGCAGGGGCCCCAACACCGATCCCTGGGGGACGCCACTCCCCGCCATATCTAGCTCAGATGACATACCACTGACCACCACTTTGTGTTCTGTCCTGTAACCAGTTTTGAATCCACTCCAGAATACCTCCTTTAACTCCAATGGAGCTCAATTTAAAAATTAGTCTCTTATGCGGTACTGTATCGAATGCTTTCTTAAAATCCAAGTATGATTGTTGTATTGCGATCAGGAACCAGATGCGAGAACCAGGAAGTGCAGTAGAGCTTGTTTTATTGGTAAAGGGGGGTGACCCCCGCAGAGCAAAAGGCAACAGTACAAAGTCCACAATCCAAAAGTCAAAATCCAGTTGGGCAAAAATAGTATCAAAAACCAGGGCAGCAATCACAGTAATCGTAGTCGGACAGAAATGGGTCTGGTACACAGGAATAGTACTATCAGAGAGACAAGCCAGAATCCACAGGACGTAATCTGAATCATTACCAGGGCAGCAAACAGAGATCTCGTAGTCGGGCAGAAAAATGGTCAAAACACACAGATGCAACAGTAATCCAAAATCACAAAGGAAAAAATTAAAAGTCGGGCAAACCAGTCAGGAAGATAAACACTGAGAAATCAAGGCGAGAAACGTGGCACGAGAAAACTAGGGAGAACGATCTGACAAGAGAGTGAACCAAACAGACATCTTATATACACATCCGCGGTAAACACATGGCCAGTGAGAACAGGTGCAATCAATGGTAACAATGATCAGGGAGAGACACATGAGGAATAAACTAATTACATGAATTTGGCTGTAGCCAAAACGCAGACAGGGATCACAAGACAAACCTAAGTACAAAACAACAGCTCCGGTTAAGGAGTACTAAAGTGCCAAGATAAAAGAAAAGGAAAGCACAAAGTATAAGTGGAAATCCACAGAAACTTGCAGCAGAGATAATTAGGGATAGGCAAGGAGGCGGAGATTAGAATTGAGCGACTGCTGAGAGATCGTTAGTCAATTAGTATGTGCAGCTATACAATCCCGAGTGCATGTTAGAAAGTTAGTAAAAATATATAAGATTAGTGTGGTTAGTAATTAGCAAAAACAATAAACTGTTAGTGTGTGTTAGTAAGACAGTAAAAGAGAGAGGAAGGAAGAACACGAGATAATGAAAGAAGATTGAAACCCAGAAACCAATAAATCACCTGAATGAGTGGCACGCAAGACAAGGGACCGTGATCAAAGATACACACATGACAAGACAGGGGAGACAAAGTGCAAAGCATGGAAATGAAAACATGGCATGGAAAACTGAATGATCTAAACATGAAAAATAATAACAAGAAATCTAAATACCAGGAACACATTACACAATACTAAGAATGGTCAGACAGGCAGAGGTCACTTAAACTCAAGAATCCTAAACATGGCTGAGCCAGGCACAGAACTTAAACATGACAAGCAAAAAGCAGAATCACAACAATGATGTCATAAGCCCTGCTCTGGTCATAAGTCCTGGTGGCCTCTTCAAAAAATTCCAGCAGGTTTGTCAGGCATGACCTTCCCTTACGAAAACCATGTTGGCTATCCCTCAAGATACTGTTCCGTTCAAGTCCAGCTCATCTTTTATGATAGATTCCATTATTTTGCACGCAATGCAAGTTGAACTGACTGGTCTGTAATTTCCTCGCTCGGTACGGTCCCCTTTCTTCAATATTGGTATAATATTGCCCTTTTTCCAATCATTTGGTATTTCTCCAGTTTCTAAAGACCGCCTGAAGATGGTTTATAGCGGCTTAAAGATGATCTCTCCAACTTCCCTGAGCACTCTAGGATATAAGCCATCAGGACCCGCCACCTTATTTTCCTTTAGTTTATGCAACTTGTCTAATACTTCGTTATCCCGAACCTCAATTTCTGCTAAATAATCTTGAGCATTTAACATGCCCACTGGCCAAATAAAGACCCCCTCTGAGGTAAAATTCTCAACAAAGTAACTGTTTAAGGCATCCGCAATATCCTTGTTATCAAATAGCAGCGATTCGGTTTTATTCTTTATGCGCTTAACCCTCTCTTTAACTTTCCCTTTTCTGCTAAAGTACTGAAAGAAGCGCTTAGGGTTAGTTTTTGCCCCCTCTGCAATTCGTCTTTCATACAGTCTTCTAGCATTCCTCAGCTCTTTTTTGACCACAGCCCGCATTTTACAGTATTCAGCCTTAATATTCTCATTGTTATCCTTTATGTAAATCTTACAAAGATTCCCTCTTTTCCCTCAAAATCCTACAAATACTTCTAGTCATCCACTGAGGATTCTGCTTTTTCAGCTTACTTTTGGACACCTTTGGAATGAATCTGCATGGTGATTCAAGTGAAACCCCCTTAAATCTTTCCCACATCTCCCACAGTCCAGGAGTGTCTCTCATTTTATTTCACTTAGATATGAGCGCATCCTGTCAAAGTTTGATCGCCTAAAATTGAAAATTTTTGTTTTTGAATACACCTTTTAAACTTTCCATGAAACATCAAAATTATCAGCAGAGTGATCACTTGTCCCAAGTGGCTCCAGTTCCTCAACATTGCTAATTCTATCTGAGTCATTACAGAGCACTAAGTCTAAAATTGCCTTCTCTCTTGTAGGTTTATTAACATACTGCACCAAGAATTTATCATTTATAACATCTAGAAATTCTTCCTGCCCCCTACCCTGTCCATTCACCATTTCCCAATTGATACCAGGATAATTTAAGTCTCCCATAATAATAGTCCCTCCACCTCTACAAGCTTGCGTAATCCTCCTAAAAAGCATTTCATTGACTGTCCTGTCCAAAGCTGGTGGTCGATAGCATACACCTATGTTTAAACCTGTCTCATGTTTGCCAATGAGCCTGACCCAGATATCTTCACAGGGCAAGGAATGTTCAATTTCGGGAATTTCCTGTTCATTTATGTTTTCATTCACACAGATTGCTACGCCCCCTCCTCGCCTATTACATCTATCCTTCCTAAAGAGCTTATAACCTTCTATATTATACTCAGCAACAAAAGTTTCTGTGACACCATTTATGTGTATGTTATAAATGACACGCAAAGATCTCGATGCAATCAATATGTTTATTTAACAGGAGAAACACTGACTTTTCAGTGCCAACGTCACTCAAAACGAAAAATGTCATTTTCATGCGTCATGAAGCACTTGTCTGACGTCTAACCAATTGTGACCTTCACACTTCAATACCGGGTGTGACTTCCTCGTGCCATGATGCAAGCAACGCATCTCCGGCGCATGGACCGAATCAGATGTGCCAGAAATTGCTGTGGGATGTCATTCCAAATCTGACGTAGACGTTGTCGCAATTCCTGGAGTGTAGCTGGCGGGTTATCCAACCGCCGCAAACGTCGATCCATCTCGTCCCAAAGATGCTCGATTGGGGACATGTCTGGGGATCTGGCTGGCCATGGCAGGACATTGACATGTTGTTGCATCAGATACTGCTGTACAATCCTTGCAACGTGTGGTCTGGCGTTATCATGTTGCAGCGTTATTCCGGGACCATGTTGCATCAAAAACGGTACCACCAAAAACGGCCGTAGCACTTCATCGCGATATCTTTGACCTGTCAGATTTTCATCAATAACAAGCAAATCTGTTCTGTTTCTAGCCGTGATCCCTCCCCAAATCATGATACTACTACCTCCAAAACGATCAAATTCCTGAACACTGTTGTTGGCATAACGTTCTCCACGTCGACGGTATACACGTAAACGACCATCACATCGGTTAAGCATGAATCTTGATTCATCAGTGAAGAGTACAAGATCCCACTGACGTTGGATCCACCGTCGATGTTGTTGTGCCCACTGTAGACGCAGTCGTCGGTGTTGTACTGTGAGTATTGGACGTCTTGCTGGCCGACGTGGGACAATGCCAAAATGACGGAGACGGCGACGGATTGTCTGTGCAGACAGTCGCCTCAAACCAGGTATCGTTCTTGCAGTTATGGTTGCAGGTTGGAATCGATTTCGGAGATGGGTTGTTCGAATCCAGTTGTCCTGTCTGGGAGTGGTTACTCGTGGACGGCCGCTGTGAGGACGGTCTCTGACATGTCTTGTCTGCTGAAGTTCCAAATGGTGTTTCGGTGGACATTCAGGCGATGAGCAACTTCCCTCTGCGAGGTTCCGGATTCAATCATCCCAATGGCCCTCCACCGATCATTTTCAGACAGTCTTGGCATTTAGAGGGTAGAGTTCCTGATCCGAAATGGCTGTGTTTTCGATAAGTGATGCTTCCGTCGTTCATCAGGCACAATGTGAACATTCCAAAAATTCTCCTCTTTTATTGCCATCCACAAGCATGATTTACGCACATTTTCACGTGCAAAGTCATTTTCTCGCATTTTCATGATTTCCATTTCAATGTTGTGTTTACGTGTACTGTTTCAGTCTGATATCACCATGTATGACAATTTCATAATTGCGTTATGAAAAATAATTAACAATATTGGTGTCACAGAAACTTTTGTTGCTGAGTATATATTCATCTCCATCCTCTTCACTTAGCCATGTCTCCGTAATCCCAACTACGTCATAGCCCTCAATAATTATAACAGCCTCAAGCTCAAGAAATTTATTTTTTATACTTTTTGCATTTAAGTAAAAACATTTCAGGTTATTACTAATGCTCTTCCCCCTTGATTTCCCATGTGGCTGCTGCTTCAAGGCCCCCACTACACTTTGTTGCTTTAAAAGTATATTATCAGTTGTGCATGTAACGCCGTCAGCCTCCATCGGGGAAGTCTGCATTTCCCCATGTGTAACATTCACTAACCTTCCTGCCCCCCAAGTCCCTAGTTTAAAAATCCTACCCTCAACATACTCTGTCCCAGTGCAAAGGTACCCCTTCGGTTCAGGTGCAGCCCATCAGGCTTGAACAGGTCACCCCTGTCCCAGAAAAAGTTCAAGTGCCCCATAAACCTATACCCCTCTTTCCTACACCAGGTTCGTAGCCACGTGCTAAACCTCCAGATAAAATTCTACTTTCCTCTGCTTGCACGTGGTACCGGTAGAATACCAGAGAATACTACCGTTGAGGATCTGCTCCTAAGCTTCTCAGCTAATTCCACAAATTTGCCTTGCAGAACCTCAAACCTACCCTTACCTATGTCATTTGTCCCAACATAGACCATGACGACTGGATCCCTCCCCGCTCTGGCCAGGAGCTTGTTCGCACACTCCAGGAGGTCTCCTACCTGGGCACTAAGCAGGCAACACATCGTACAAGACTCCTTGTCGCGCGAACAGACTAAGTTATCTCTCAGTATTGAGTCCCCCACTATCACTAACTATCTTTTCTGAGGGGTAGAGGCCAACAGGGTGCCCTGCTGCTCACCAGTCCTCTCTCTCTCAGGGTCAGGGGCTAAGTCGAGTTCCTGCAAGGGCCGGAATCGGTTGGACTTCTCAACCACGGGAGGAGCTGTCGCTGTACGGTGTGCATGCCCTTTCCTACGCTGTTGACCTACAGTCACCCAACTTTCTCTCCCTGCCTGCTCTGGGATCCCAGTACCACCCTGCTTCGGCGTACACACCATTTCTCTAAACAACATACTACTTAGTTCCTCTAGGAACTCTACTGATTGCGAACTATGTTGTGCCGCCAATTGGCCCTGAAGATCAAGGATCTTGCTCTCCAGATGCTCAATTAGCTGGCACCAGTGGCAGACAAACCCACCCTGGAAACCTCTTTCCAAAAGTGCGATCATCCTGCAACCGTCACATAGTTTTGGCCACATTTTGAACCCCCTACCTAGTGACCTCGCTCACCCTAGATAAGAGAAAATTACTAATGCCGAGACAGAAGCTGAGGAACCACAATTTATTAATTTATTAACCTAAGAAGCCCTAAGCAGCAATCACAATAGAAACCGTGGGGAAACTATGTAAATGGATTATAAGCCACTTTTAACAGGGGCTTAGTTTCAGTTTACAGAACTGAAGTACCAAATTGAGCCAAACTCTATATGTAGTAAGCACTCCAAATAAGCTGGCTTGAGTTTATCTAGTCCCAGCACTATTAATATACTAAACTAACAATATCACAGGGCTTAGCTGAGAACCCAGATAAAAACACACTGGCTCCAACGCCCAGGAGAAACTGGAAGAGGCGGAGCAATCCGATAAAAACTTACCTTTTAAATTCCAACCTAACCGAACGGGCGAGTCAAATGACTGCTGCCCTAGTAACTAAATACTAAATCTCAGATCCCAAGCCAAAAATGCAGCGGTACTTATCTAGCTAGCTAGCCGTAAATACAACCAAGGGTACCGAGAAAAGAGTAAAGACCCAGTTCCCTTTTATCAAAACGGACCAAATAAACAAGTCGTTTACTATGTGAGCTAATTAAGCACGGTACCTCCCCCAACAAGCTGTCCTAAGCACTCGAACAAGCAGTTAAACTTTAATCAGCTGACCAAGACACAGTATCTGGAGGAAAATACAAAGATAGGGTATTTACAATGTGTTTAATCAGAAGAGCCCTTTGGTAATAATAAAATGCGAGAAAGACAAAACCCCGGTTTGCGTTAATATTCAAGCGTGGCAATGCGTTCATACGGTAATGCAGTCAGGATAGAGAACAAAGGGGACTAAAAAACCCCGGTGAATTCTCCCTGTCCCTACTGCCACATAGGTTATACCTCAGGAGCAAATCGTCTAATCTATATTTTTGTTTCAGTCTTAACTGTAATGTGAATATAGGCCAATAAATGGCAGCATTTACCTTTCTTTTATTGAGCTCAGACTGGAGCTAGGTTAAGTCCCCGAAAATAAAAAAAAAGAGGTCTAAATGTGGGTGGGGTCTGCAAAAGAGTATATAAGGAGAAGAATTGAGACAGTAAAGTAGTAGGAGAAATTGCAAGAAGAAGGATACGTGTGACCAGACCTGTCATTTCTGTTCAAGACCTGTGAAGTTTCTTTTGTGGATTTTTGCCTGTGTTAGAGCATTTTTCCTTACCCAATACATCACCAAGCCACCCCAACAAAGAGGGACTGTAAATATTTCTTTTTTTGTTGTGTTCAATCTTGGTCATTAGTTGTAGGTTATTGTTAGTTGTTGTCTTTGTTAATTAAATGTGTTTAAGTTTTTTAAACTGTGTCTGTCATCCCTTGCTGTTGCTGTTGCTGTTATGTTGTAAATGTGATAACAAATTGGGGCCATAACAAATTGGGGGCTTGTCCGGGATAGAACATTGTGTGAGTCATTTATTGAAAATCTAACATTTCAAACTGTCAAATTGTTTTTTTGAATTTTCCTATATAAATATATTGACAGATCAACAGCAATGGATGATTTCTTGGCATCACCAACCGTTGAGGTTTTGAAGTCTTTTAAAAAGACAGAACTGCTAGAAATTTGCAGACATTTAGGGCTGACAGAGGTAAAACCAGGCATGCGAAAAGCAAAACTGGCTAGAGAGATAGTTGAATATTACATTGATGAAAATGTGTTTGCACCAGGAGATCTGGAACAGTTTCCAGTGGCAAATCCAAATATAGAAATGGAACTTAAATTAAAAATGCTAGAGATTGAAAGGGAGGAAAAAGGAAAACAAAAAGAATTTGAGTTAGAAAAATTAGCAAGAGAAGAAAAACAAAGACAGTTTGAGTTAGAAAAATTTGCAAGACAGAGAGATTTTGAATTAGAGAAATTCGATAGAGAAGAAAGACTCCAAATGGAGCAACTAAAAATTAAAATTCAAACTGAAAATAAATTTCGGGCTAGCCAGGAGGTAAAACTGGTGCCTCCATTTTCAGAAAAGGATGTTGACAACTATTTCCAGTGTTTTGAAAAGTTAGCAAAGAGTTGCCAGTGGCCAAAGGAACACTGGCCTCTGATGTTGCAAACTGTCCTCAAGGGTAAAGCTCAACAAGCCTATTCGGCTTTGTCTGCAGATGATTCCTCTTATTATGAGGTTGTCAAAAAGGTTATTTTGAGAGCTTATGAGTTGGTTCCAAAGGCTTACCGACAGAAATTCAGAGGTCTGAAGAAATCTGAAAATCAGACTTATGTGGAATTTGCTAATGGGAAGAAGGTTTGCTTTGAGCGCTGGTGCACTTCTATGGAGGTCAAGGATGATTTCAACTCACTAAAAGAGATGGTGTTAGTTGAAGAATTCAAGAACTGTGTTGAAGATGATGTTAAGACCTACCTTAATGAGAAGCTAGCACTGAACTTGCAATCAGCTGCCAAATTTGCAGATGAATATGTTCTGACACATAAGTCTAAATTTCAGTCTAGCAGTAATAATAGATGGTCCCAATTTCAGAAAAAAGGTTACGGTGATACCCAAGATTCCTCACCCAAAGACAAAGACAAATCTGGTGATGGTGCTCAGGAATCCAGTAACAGGTCTGATCAAAGTGTGATAGCTGACAGTGACAAATGTGGTCTAGTTTGCAGTTATTACAAGAAATTTGGTCATGTTACAACTAACTGTTGGTTCCTTAAAGCTAAGAAAGAAAAAGAAAAGGATACCAAACCAAATGCCTTTGTGAAAACAAGGTTAGAAACCCCTGTAGTAGATAACCGATCTGCTAAATTGCCTGCTTCTTGTGGGGCTAAAAAGCCTGATACTGCTGACTTTGTGAGGGAGGTATTTCTTCCATTTGTGTCAGAGGGATTTGTGGCTCTGAATGAGCATACTACTCCTGTCCCCATATATATCCTAAGGGATACCGGAGCTTCTCAGTCACTTTTGTTGATGGACTCCTTGGAGTTACGTGATGAGACCGCTTCAGGGGATTTCATACTTGTACAAGGTATTGAAGGGAGGACTGTATCTGTACCCCTGCGCTCTATATTCTTGAAGTCAGATTTAGTTACAGGACAGGTAAAGGTGGGACTTATGTCAAGTCAACCTATAAAGGGTGTTTCTCTGTTGCTAGGCAATGACCTGGCTGGGGGCAAAGTAGTTCCCCCTATACATCTTACTTCACAGCCGAGCACTGAAGATGGGGATGAGGACCCATCTCTGTATCCTTCTTGCGCAGTGACTCGCGCTATGGCCAAGAAGGCTAAAGAAGAAGATGTTGTGGTGCCGTCCAGCACATTGAATAGTCAGGACTCAGGTGGTTTGCCTCATGACTCTGATTGGCCTACTATGGTTTCTTCGTTTGAGGACTTATCAGATACTTTTATCAGTTCTCTATTCAGCCAGCCAGAGGGGTTTGGTGATTCTGATGTGTCTGGAGACTTGTCTCTGTCCAGAAAGCGGTTGATTGAGGAGCAAACTAATGATCCTGAAATTTGTGCCCTAAGGAGGAGAGCCCTTCCTGATAAAGAAATAGACGCAGTTCCAGTTGGATATTATCTCAAGGATGGTGTGTTGATGCGGAAGTGGCGCCCTCCTGATATACCTCCCAATGCAGATTGGGCAGTGGTCAGGCAAATTGTTGTTCCGAAGGTCTACAGGAATGAGATCTTAACAATGGCTCATAGTTTACCTTTAGGAGGTCATCTTGGTGTTAACAAGACTGTTGATAAGATCATGAAACACTTCTTTTGGCCTGGGCTTCGGAAAGACGTTTCCAACTTTTGCAAAACCTGTCACACTTGTCAGGTAGTTGGAAAACACCAGTTAGACCCACCTGTAGCTCCATTGCAGCCTATCCCAGCATTTGGGGAGGCATTCTCTAAGGTCATTGTTGATTGTGTTGGTCCATTACCCGAGACTAGATCTGGAAATCAGTTCTTGTTGACAATCATGTGTGCATCTACCAGATACCCTGAAGCCATACCTCTACGTAACATCAAAGCAACTGCATTCTCAAAGGCTTTGATAAAGTTCTTCACGTTGTTTGGCCTTCCCAGGGAAATTCAGTCAGACCAAGGTACAATTTCACTTCCGGATTGTTTCAGCAGGTTGTGTATGAACTAGGTGCAAAACAAATTCTTTCTAGAGCCTATCATCCAGAGAGTCAGGGTGCCTTAGAGCGGTTTCATTCCACTCTCAAGACAATGATGAGGACTTATTGTTATGACCATGAGAAAGACTGGGATGAAGGTGTTCATTTGCTGTTGTTTGCAGCTAGAGAAGCAGTGCAGGAGTCTACTGGATTCAGTCCATTTGAGCTAGTGTTTGGTCATGAAGTGAGAGGACCTTTGCTATTATTGAGTGAACAATGGCAAGAGGATGAGCCGCACATCAGTCTGTTAGACTATGTTAGCAAGTTCAAGGAAGGATTGCGTGCAGCTTGTGACCTAGCCAAAGAGAACTTGAAATCAAGTCAGGGAAAAATGAAAACTTGGGATGATCATAAGGCCAGAAGCCGTGAGTTTAAACCAGGAGACAAGGTCCTTATGTTGTTTCCCTTGCAGTCCAATCCATTGCAGGCTAGATTTCATGGTCCTTATGAAATTCTGACAAAACTCAATGATCTCAATTACATTGTGAAGACTCCAGATAGGAGAAAACCAAAACAATTGTGTCACATTAACATGCTGAAGCCTTATCATGACAGAAATGCTAGGGTTGCAGCTGTCACTTCAGATTCTCCTATGGCCGAAACGTGTGAAGATGAGGGGGAGTTTCAAGATGATGAACCTAGAATTAAAGCTGAAGTTCTTTCATGTAAATTGTCAAATTCTGAAGTGTTGCAAAATCTTGATGTAAAACTCCAGCACTTAGAACCCTCACAGAGAGATCAGTTTGAGAGGTTGATCAAGAAATATGAGGATCTGTTTCCTGATGTTCCAAAAAGAGTTTCTATAGCCTCTCATGATGTAGATGTTGGTGATGCCAAACCAATAAAACAGCATCCGTACCGGATGAATCCTGAAAAGAGAAAGATTGCTGAGAAAGAGGTTGAGTACATGTTAGAACATGATATTATCAGACCCTCCAACTCAGATTGGAGTTCACCCTGTGTGCTAGTTCCAAAACCAGATGGAAGTACAAGATTCTGTACAGATTATCGCAAAGTCAATGCTGTAACTAGAACTGATGTGTTTCCAATACCTAGGATTGATGATTGTATCGATAGAGTAGGGCAAGCAAAGTTTCTGACCAAGATTGATTTATTGAAGGGTTATTGGTGTGTGCCTTTAACTGAGAGGGCCAAGAGCATCTCTGCTTTTGCCACACCATCTGGGTTGTACCAGTATGAAGTCCTACCCTTTGGCATGAAAAATGCCCCAGCCACGTTCCAAAGGATGATACAGTCTACAATCGCCGGATTGCCACACACGGGTGCGTACACCGATGACCTGATCACATGGAGTGACTCCTGGGAAGAACATCTAAAAGATGTAGAGACGTTGTTCCAGCGCCTGACCCAGGTTAACCTGACTGTTAACCTGAGCAAGAGTGACTTTGGTTGTGCTACTGTCACCTATCTTGGCTACATCATAGGCCAGGGTAAGGTGGCACCCGTAAATGCTAAAGTCCAAGCCATCATGGACTTTCCAGTTCCTGACAACAAAAAAGCTTTGCGCCGCTTCCTTGGAATGATTGGGTACTACCGCAAGTTCTGCAAAAACTTTGCTGAGATTGCTCTCAGTCTAACTAACCAACTGAAGAAAGGCGTAAAGTTCACTTGGGATGATGCATGCCAGAGAGCCTTCGATCGTCTGAAGTCTCTGCTGTGTCACTTCCCCGTGCTCAAATCTCCTGACTTCAACAAACCGTTCTCTATCGCGGTCGATGCTAGCGACCAAGCTTGTGGATCTGTGCTCCTACAGAGAAGTGACTCTGATGACATTGAGCATCCCGTGGCATACTTCTCCAGGAAGTTCAATCGCCACCAAAGGAACTATTCCACAATAGAGAAGGAACTGTTAGCTCTGGTCCTTTCTTTACAACACTTTGATGTTTATGTTTGTACAGGGCAAAAGCCAATGATTGTATACACTGACCACAATCTGTTAATGTTCTTGAGTAAGATGAAAAACAAGAATCGGAGATTGTTGAAATGGAGTTTGATTTTACAGGAGTTTGACTTGGTAATTAAGCATGTAAAGGGTGCTGACAATGTGATTGCTTATCCCGTGTTTGAATATGTATATATATATATATCATGTGTTATTTTGAATATTGTATGATATGTATATATAGACAAGTGTTCACTTAACCATTTTGTATTGAAAAGAAAAATTTTGCCTTAATGAGTCAAAATTTTTCCCTTTTCTAATGGAGGTGTAATGTGAATATAGGCCACTAGATGGCAGCATTTACCTTTCTTTTATTGAGTTCAGACTGGAGCTAGGTTTAGACATGTCCTGGACATGTCTGGGGCAAGTCCCCGAAAATAAAAAAAAGAGGTCTAAATGTGGGTGGGGTCTGCAAAAGAGAATATAAGGAGAAGAATTGAGACAGTAAAGTAGTAGGAGAAATTGCAAGAAGAAGGATACGTGTGACCAGACCTGTCATTTCTGTTCAAGACCTGTGAAGTTTCTTTTGTGGATTTTTGCCTGTGTTAGAGCATTTTTCCTTACCCAGGACATCACCAAGCCACCCCAACAAAGAGGGACTGTAAATATTTCTTTTTTTGTTGTGTTCAATCTTGGTCATTAGTTGTAGGTTATTGTTAGTTGTTGTCTTTGTTAATTAAATGTGTTTAGGTTTTTAAACTGTGTCTGTCATCCCTTGCTGTTGCTGTTGCTGTTATGTTGTAAATGTAATAACGAATTGGGGCCATAACATAACACACAAATTATTTTCAGAAAAACCCATTTAGACAAGCTTAAATTCTCTGCTTCAATCCCACAGACTTCCTCTCTTCCTCTCCCAACTCAAGCGAATTGTTCAACAACAAACAGCACTACAGCAAATCCAGAGGCCAGTAACAGCACAGCACAGACAACACCGCACAGCCCCAACACCCATTTTGCTGGACTTCCTTCCGTTTCAGCCGCTGCTTTTGGAGTCTCGAAACATCAGCCATCACATTCAAATTTAAAATTAGGAGATTTTTTTTTTTTTGGATGAGCAAAAGCAGATGTGGTGGAACTGCCACCACTTTAGATTAAACACAAGTTCTCAAAATATTCTAGAAAAAATTATGCAGAAATCTCCAACCCTTACAATTCAACAGAAGTTTTTCAAAAACATGGAAAAGAGCCAATTTTCACCAGTGTTTTATCAAGTATAATAGAAAGGCCAGTCTCTTAAACAATATAAAGGCTAGGAATATGGTTCAAAGCTTTTTTAAAACAAGAGAAGTGCATCTTTATCTCTAACACAGTCTGATTCGAAGTCCAGACTCTTGTATTTAGTTTCTACAATGTATGTACATAAAATGTAAACAAAAAACAAAAAACATTGCATTCAGATTGTCGAATTGTACCCTGAAGTGATACAGCAACTATAAATATATCACATCTCTTATAGGCTCCTGTTCAAGCTGACTTCCTGTAAATAAAAATTGGTGTCAAAATTTTCAACCACCCAGAAAATATGTCTTCCAGATGAGCCACTTTTGGTCTGTTTACCAAACCGCCATATCATTCCAAAACATTCCAAAAATGGCCATGTTTCAGATATATCTCCATATGATTGATTTTTTTTAACGATGAATGAACAATTTTGGAAATATTATCAAGACACATAATTGGAAGAGCGTGATTTTGATGTCATTCATATGATATGACACTCCAGCTCTCCATTCTTCAAGTTGAAGGATATTGAAACTTGTAAAACCTCAGTATTTCACCAGTGATATATATATATATATATATTGGAGGACCAATAATGAAAAAAACATGATTCATCAACCTTTAGTTTGGACATTGCACATGCTGTCACTTCCAGCACTGAGAAGATGCTTTCCAAATCTACAGTTTGAAGCCTGTGTATAATCCACACAAGACCACAGTGTGCACATGAAGACCTACATTCAAATGAGAACACAAATATGAACAGAGTTCACCGCATAGAAATACAGTGGATTTTCAAACAGTAATATGCATTCTCATGGTTTATCATCTTCTGCATGAAATGCTACCGGTACTTTATCAAATAATTCAAACCAAAAGATTCATCGACAGAATGACTTATTGATTGATCTTGCACTCGCAGGCAAACCTAGACTAATAAATACACAAAAATGAAAAGAACCTCCTCGTATTCACACTGCTTACCAAGTAAATAACAAGAGTATGGATTGTTCTTTTGAAAATGATCTGTAGTCAATACAGGAAAATGAGAACTCAAGTTAACTAGTACTAGCTAAACTTTGCACTCTGAGCATCTCAACACCATTTTTAAAGGTCTGTACTTACAAACACTGAATTACTACTTAGTACAGCACGAGAAATTACATCTAGAGGAAGAATACTAATAATTCAAAAGTACAAAGATATTCAGCAAACTGACATGGGAAACACATGCAGATTGAACACCAATGCCTCTCGAACGAGCAAAAAGATGTCAGCCTGGAATCGCACACTGCACTCAACTGGATAAACTCTGACAAATAATAAGGTGCACCCAAAATCAAATTAGATGTGTGTGTAATGGCTGGTAAAATTGAGAGGCTAAGTGCAGCGGCCAGAGAGAGAACGAGCAGTAGGGACACAATACAGGAACAGAAAATTACCCAGACCGCCAAAAAGTACTCGCGCTTCCAAAGGACATATAATAGTCTGAAAAATGAAAGCAACGCGAGAGAGAACAAAAGTAGAAAAGGGAAAACTGCTAAAGCGCAAGGAACTTCAATAATTACTGGAAAATATAAAGTCACACAAATCCTGACGAGAGATATCTTCGGCTATAGTGCTAACCTACAGACAAACACTCTAGCAACAGACGCATGGTGGACTTCCAGCTTATATAGAGTCTGGGGAAGCGCCGCCCCAGTTCAATCAGCCAGCTGGGAAAAGAATCCGATTGAAAAGGAATTCAATCTCGTTCTGGGACGAGAGCCAAAAAGAAAAGTCCAAAACACATGCACGCCTCACAAGCCATGACAGCCCCCCTCCCCCCCCCCCCCCCCAAACGCGCCAAGGGACTGTTCCAGACGTTCCCAGAGAACCCCACGCACGGAACTCTGAGATAGGGGTGGGATCCAGGGGGCTGTTTCAATGAACTTTACTTGACCGACTGAGTCAGACCATCAGTCAACTGAAATGTCGGACCTTCGACAGATCATGTCCGTCAGGTGTTCCAATAAAACAAAAGTAGGATGTCCGACCATGGTCCGAAGCGGACAGATGGTTCGTCACTGTTGGTTAGAAGTTGCATCAGAATTTACACCTCAGCAATGAACTGCTTCGTTATTTGACATTCAAATATTCAAAATAAGTTATCATTAAATGGAAAAAAAACCCCACAATTCTGATTAGGTAGATCATTAACTACTATTCAGACATAAATTAACGGCGCACATCTCTGTAGGATGTCACATAACATTTTCAGTAGGCTATTAACTAAATTACGGTCTAGCTAATTAAAAGCAGTGTTTGCTCACTGTGCACTCCGTGCTAAAACTACGATTGGCAACAAGACAAAGCTATTCCACACACAAAAGACATTAAAACATTCATATTGTCAGGATCGCTCATTTTAAAGAATTAACCTGTTTTCACACCGGACGCGAAACAAATTTTTCGCACGACAGATAACATTCAAAGCCAATGCAAAGACGCAATGCAATGCATGAAAGTAATGCATCTTTGTATTGACTTTGAATGTAATCTGTTGTGCGAAAAATTAGTTTCGAGGCCAGTGTGAAAGTGGCTTTAAGCAGACGGCCAAAAAGCAGAGCTCCACTCTTGGTCGCACTTAGCACCACAAATACAATGTTTAACCACTGAGAACCATGCCAAGACCGCGATGGTCCCATTAGTGGTCGCATAGCATGCATAAAAACACAACTTTTGTCGCACTTGAAGATAACGGCACCAATGATTTAAAAGTGAAATCTTCATGTGTTGTTAATAAAAATGTGTAGTTGTTAGAAAAATTAATTAATGGATTTAACAGAGCCCCGTTTCTGGGTGTTGGCAATATTGGTTTTGCAGGCATTAGTTATTCTATCTTTCCATTCTCTAAATATTTTGGGCTGTCTGCGCTTCCAGACAAAATCAAGCAATAATGCCATATTTTGGCATGATATTTTTTGTCCGACCGGGTTTTCGGACAACTCTTAAGTATTCCTAGAAAGAATACCCCAGGATATCCTGAGAAGGGACCCAGCACCGCTGCTCAGGACCATACCCCTCCCAATCAACTAAAAACTGGGCCCCACATCCCACACGCCTCTCGGCCGGAAAAGGACGCACAGTGTAAACCGGCCCCCCCTCAATCATCCACGGCGGTGGGGATTTGTAGACCAGAGCCAGGACGCTCGTGCTAACCAGTTTAAGCCTGGAGACATTAAAAGAGGGCTGGATACGCAAGGATCTTTAAACAGACAGTGACAGGGTTGATTCTCCGCATCTTAAAAGGACCAATGAAGCGGGGAGCCAACTTTCGTGACTCCACTCTGAATGGAAGGTCCTGAGTGGAAAACTCTTTGACTAATCTGATAAGTTGTGGCCAAACGCGGCCTTCTATCCGCGGCGGTCTTCTGTTGCCACCCAGAGCGCAACAAAGAGGAACAGACCCTGGCCCAGACCGACTAGCATAGCCAAACAAAGTGATTGACCGAGGGAACTTCTGAATGCCTCTCAGTTTCTGGAAACAGCAGAGGCTGATAACCTAACTGAGCCTCAAATAGGGAAAGGCCTGAGGAGGAGTTGCATATTGAATTGTGGGAATATTCAGCCCATGCCAAAAAATGACTCCACGAAGATGGGTTGTCAGCCGTTAAACACCGAAGAGTATTCTCTAGCGACTGGTTGGTTCGCTCTGTCTGCCTGTTCAGGATGGAAACCAGACAAGAGGCTGGTGGCCCCTAACTGGTTGCAAAAAGCATGCCAGGATTTAGCTGTAAATTATAGGTCCCAGTCAGAAACTACATCTTGAGGGAGATCATGCAGCTGGAACACATAGTCCACAACAAGAAGGGCCGCTTCCCGCGCCAAAAGCAGCTTGGGCAGCGCGATAAAGTGGGTGGCTTTAGAAAAGCGGTCGACCACGTCTAAGATGACCGTGTTGCCTTCAGAAATAGGCAAACCCGTAACAAAATCCAGAGCGATATGGCTCCACGGGCACTTGGGGACAAGGAACAGACCAGAGGGGGTAAAACGGGAAACCTAATTCCTAGCGCAGATACAGCTAGCTGTTATAAACTCCCAGATGTCCTCAATCATGCTGGGCCACCAAAAACGACGGGCTAAGAACTGCTTGGTCCGATGAACCCCCGGGTGACCCGTTAGGCAGGAAAAGTGCCCCCACTGGAGAACTTGGGACTGTACCGCTACCGGAAAAAACAAACAGCCAGGCAGCTCCCCACCAGGACCGGGATCGGATCTTAAGACATGACATCTCATGCACAACAGACTAAACGTCCCCCTGGATGGGAGCCACAATCTGAACTGCCGGGATAACCGGCTCAGGAATAGAATCGTGACCAGTGTGGTTGTTCATCGGCGACAAGGCATCAGGCTTGATATTTTTGGAACCCGGGCAATAGGTTAATTTAAAGCTAAAGTGATTGAAAAACAACCGCGTCACTAAGTCTGTTGGATGTACTGGAGATTTTTATGATCCGTCCAAACCACAAACAGATGTTCAGCCCCCTCCAACCAATGGTGCCACTCTTCTAACGCCAACTTGTCAGCAAACAACTCCCGGTCACCAATGCTGTAGTTTAGTTCAGCCTCTCACAACGACCAAGAGAAGTAGGCGCATGGGTGCAACTTACTGTCCCGAAGGGGGCGCTGGGAGAAAATGGTACCCACCCCGACTTCCGACGTATCCACCTCCACAACAAATGGGAGGGAGGGAACGGGCAAAATGAGAATGGGCTCCAAGCTAGTTTCTTCAACTCCTGAAAAGCAGCCTCAGCTGCTGGAGACCAAGCAAACGACGAGGAAGTTTTCTTCTTAGTTAGTGCGATAATGGGGGCAGCTACTGAGCTAAAACTACGTATAAACTTCCTTTAAAAATTAGCAAAGCCCAAAAACCGTTGAACCTCCTTGAAGTTTTGAGGGGCAGGCCAATTCCTGACCGCTGCCACCTTGTCAGGATCCATGCGGATCAACCCTTCAGACACAATGAAGCCAAGAAACAAGACTGTCTTAGCATGAAAAATGCATTTTTCAGCCTTGACAAAACGCTTGGCTTTAAGGAGGGCCTCTAGCACTTGTCTGATGAGTTGTTTATACTCCGAGAGAGTTGAAGAAAAAATCAGAATATAGTCAAGGTCGACAAAGACAAATTTCTCCAACATCTCTCCGAGGACATCAATAACAAGTGCTTGGAACACTGAGGGGGCATTAACCAATCCAAATGGCATGACCAAATATTCGTAGTACCCTTCATGGGTATTAAATGACGTTTTCCAGTCGTCCCCCTCCCGGATCCGAAGTTATAAGCATTCCGGAGGTCTAGCTTCCTACAGACGTTCAAACATGGAGTTTAATAACAGAAGGGGGTATCGGTTTTTGATGGTGATATTACTCAAGCCCCTTTAATCAATATAGGGTCTCAGGTCGCTATCCTTTTTGCCCACAATAAAAGAACTCCGCTCCGGCAGGAGACGTGGAGGGCCAAATAAATCCATTAGCCAGAGCCTCCTGAATATATTCTTGCATTGCCCTTTGCTCAGGCCCTGACAGCGAGTACAATGAACCCCTAGGGGGAGTGGTACTCGGGTAGAAATTGATCTCGCAATCGTACGTGCGATGAGGAGGTAAAGTAGAAGTCCGTTGCTTGCTAAAAACCTCCGCGAGATCTGCATAATCGTTAGGAATATTAGGAGGCAGACCAAAGTTCAGAGCAGCCCCCAAAGTCTCTCCCTGTTCGGAACCTGCCATCTGAATGTCTGATTCTGAGAAATCCTCCGAATCACAATCCTCCTCTGGCTGCCGCCAGTCAAATTTAGCATCCCACTCCAACCCCTCCTTCGCCCCTTTTTCTAGATTAGGAGGGTTGTGTGAGACAAACTCCTCAGGATGACTCCAGGCGTCAGCCTCCCCTAAAGGTTGATGCACAGGATGACATGCCAAACTCTCCCTACAGTGGGACCAACCGTGTCATTTCGACTCCCCCAAAAGATATGAGGCCCTATGTTCCCGTCACCAAGAGTGTCCTAAAACGACAGGGAAAACAGGGGAACTGATCATAAAAAACTGGACCTCAGAATGACCACAAAAAGGGACGAACATAGTCAATGATTCAGAGACCATAGTTTTAAATCCAGTTCCCAGCGGGCGACCGTCCAAAGATCTTACAGTGCGTGAATGTAAAAGAAGGCGGATGGGAATGGAATCTATTATATATTCAAATTGGGTCTGTCCCTCTAGCGCCCCCTATACCGCTAGAGGGACTTCCTGTTTCCCTCAAGCTCAGGGCAGCATGCACAGATATGTCCTGGTTTGTTACAATTATAGCAGATTATATGTCTGCGAACGGGCTTATGAGCCCAGTTCTCATATGAGCCATCAACCTGCATAGGCCAGGAGTGGAAATTTCTGCGGGCGGAATTGGAGCTGTATCTGCAAGGAGCATTAAGCCTGTTGTCAGCAAGAGCAAATGCAGTACATTTCTCCCTGTTACGTTCGCAGATGCGATTATCAATTCGCACCGCCGTATAAACCAACAAATACAGAGAAACACAAGGATCCAATGTAGCCAGAGCATCCTTAACCTCCTCAGCAAAGCATGAACAAATACTGTCATAAGAGATGCTTCTGGTCAGCCTGTCTCTGTCGCCAACGAGCAAAATGAGATTGATACCTCTGCAGGTGCAATTCGTGCTGGTCACTTCCTCGCGCCGCTCACTATATTTTTTCTCGTAGGAGAGTGAAACGGGTCAATAGAGTCAGATTCAGCGGCACCGGTAACTAAAAAACTAACCAACTATAAATACATAATATTAATTTCATATGTGGTATAAAATAAAATGCCCTTGTAACGTTTAGTTACCTTTGTAGTCTGACAAACTACTATTAACGTAATTATCATAATTATAGCATTTCAGCGCCCGTTTGTTTCCAGTCAAATGCATCGTTTTTTTTATTCTGCCAGAGAGGTGCGTGACTCGCAAGCGGCGACAGCCGTAGGCAACTAGAAGGGGGGCGGCGACAGATGACAAAAAAAAAGAAAATCATTTTATTCGGACCGAAGAAAATGATTGGCCAGACTTTTATTAAAAATATAACAGAATTGAATATTGCAGAATTATCAACACCTGGTGGATTTCTTTCACATTTTAGAGTGCCATATGCTAATTCGGAGCATTTTAAGATAACAAAAGTCTAAAAATGCCAGAAAGGTAAGAATAGCTTAGACAGCAAGTTTGTTCATATTCGCTTAGACGAAGCTAACGCAATGCCATTAATAAATATTAAAACCTTTCTTATGCGGCATTCAATGTGTGGTCAATATGTTTATGATAATATTTCCCCTATTAAACATGTACTTTTTAATTAGATTTTCAAAAAATAGGGAATTTATTTTCAGTCTTCTTTCATAATCCAATAAACAAAATATCAAAACAATATACGGAATTACAGAGAGAGTTGAGCTTTTTTCCTAATTAATTATTAAGATTTACTTCATTGCAGACTCGAATCAAAGTAAAAAGGTAAATTAATCCTTTTGTCACTATGACCTCTTAATCAATGCACGCTTAATTGACCAGTAAAAAAGGTCATATTGATCAATTGACAATCAGGCATAGTACGTGGAAATAGGTTGACAAAATTAAACAATCAAAAAAGGAGAAGTATCCTGACCGCACGTCCCTGAATATATTATATAGGGGTGTAACGATTCTGAGTCACGGTTTTTTCAAGGCGTAGTACCACCACCTGTTGCCATGGGGCGAACAGCCGAGCTTTCCCTTTTCCTTTATTAAACTCGATGCAGTCTTGAACGAAAGTGCCAAACATCGAAGGGCATGAGAAATTCTTCCGGAAAAAAAACTTGACTGACATCAGTATTTTTAAGCTACATGTGTTGTGAATCTGCATCTCTGCGATGCTTTGTCTGCCCCATGTTTAAGTTCTGTGCCTGGCTTGCCATGTATGCTTTTTGTGTTTAAGTGACCACTGCCTGCCCCTGACCATCCCCATGATTATGTATTGTGTTTTGTTGTTTGATTTCTTGTTTTATTATGTTTCATGTTTTGGTATTATTTATGTCTTTGCCATGTTTTATAGTCTTGCCATGTTTCACAGTCTTGCCATGTTTCATAGCCTTGCCTTTC
This sequence comes from Gymnothorax reevesii, assembly GCA_029721435.1. Taxonomy (NCBI): domain Eukaryota; kingdom Metazoa; phylum Chordata; class Actinopteri; order Anguilliformes; family Muraenidae; genus Gymnothorax; species Gymnothorax reevesii. The sequence goes on from CM056585.1 coordinate 41,563,134, forward strand.
TTTCATAGTCTTGTTGTGATTTCTAGTCCTGCACTTCGTTTACCCTGTCTTGTCTTGTGTAGGTCTTTGCCCACGGTCCCTTGTCTGACGTGCCACTCATTCGGGTGATTTCCTGGTTTCTGGGATTTCAATCTTTCTTCATATTTCATTTTCTTCCTTCCTCTCTCTTTATGCTATCTACTAACCCTACTAACAGTTTATTGTTTTCGATAATTACTAACCCCGATTAACATTGTACATTTATACTAACTGACTAACTTGCACTCGGGATTGTATAGCTGCACATACTAATAGACTAACGATCTCTCAGCATTCGCCCAATCTGTATCTCCGCCCTCCTTGTCTATCACTAATTATCTCCACTGCGGTTTCCTCTTATATCTCTTGCTTTCCCTTTTCTTTAGACTGTACACTTTAGTACTCCTTAACCGGAGCCGTTTGTTCGTTCATAGGAATGTCTCGTTATCCCTGTCCGCGTTTCGGCATTCGCCAAATTCTTGTAATTAGTTTTCCTCATGTGTCACTCCCATGTCATTGACTACACCTGTTTACCCTAGTCATGTGTTTAACCCGGATATGTATATAAGGTATCTACACTTTTGGTTCCTTGTCAGATCGTCTTTACTCCTTTGTCTTGTGCTACGTTCCTCGCCTTGCTCACTGTGATATTTTCTTTCTGACTGGATTGCCCGACACTTGTTTTTTTTGGTTTGCCCTTTTGGATCTGATTGCCTTCGTGAGTTTTGACCTATTTTTGCCCGACCACGTCTATTGTCTTTGCTGCCCTGGTATTTGGATTCGGACTGTTTACGGCTTATGAGTTTGTCTCTCCACCAAACCCACGCCTGTGTACCGAACCATTTTTGCCTGACCTTGAGTTGTGTTATTGGTGCCCTGGTTACAGTTTTGGATTTTGCCCTTTGGATTCTGTTTGTGGATTGTGGGCATTGTACTGTTGCCAGCTCTGTTGGGGGGTTTCCCCCTTCAGAAATAAAGCCTCCATTTTGCATTTATCTGGTTCTCGCTCTTGGCTCATTTCGTAAAACCTCACATTACGATCTGACCATGACGGAGCCAGCGTCAGACCAGTCTCTGCAGGAGGCAGTGCACCAGCAGGGCACTCAGTTGGAGTTTCAGGAACGTCAGCTCCGTGCTTTGATGCAGCACATGCAAACTATGAGTCTCCAGATGGCGGATCTCACTCGCTCAGTGCAGGAGGCGCAGCAACTACAGTCACCCCAGCCTACCGTCTATACTCCTCCTGCTCCCGCTTCCGCCCCGCCCCTACCCAGCTGCGAGCCACGTCTACCACCGCCGGAGAGGTACGACGGGAACCCGGGAGCATGTCGGGCGTTTCTCACCCAGTGCGAGCTCATCTTCAGCCTGCAGCCTTCGTCCTTCCCCACCGAAAGAGCGCGAGTTGCTTTCATCATCACGCAACTGACGGGAAGAGCTAAGCAGTGGGCTACAGCGGCTTGGGAAGCTGATCTCCCATGTGTACAGACTTTTCGTCTACTGGGTGAAGAGATGAGGCGGATCTTTGATCGCACCAAGTTGGGTCACGAGGCAGGACGAGAGATCCTACGCATGCGACAAGGTGGGCGTCCCGTAGCCGACTACGCCATTGATTTTCAGACGTTGGCCACCAACAGCAGATGGGGACAGAGAGCTCTGTATGATGCCTTCTTTGATGGATTGTCGGAAGCACTTAAAGATGAGCTAGTGTCGCGGGAATTACCGGAGAACTTGGACGACCTTGTCGACCTGGCTATTCGCGTGGATTCGCGATTGGAGGAGCGCCGACGCCTCGCTTCCCGCAGACGACCATATCCAGCTCCCCAGAGTACTCAGCCTCTATCACCCCCTACTGGCGGCAGTCCCCCTGAGCCAGAACCCATGCAACTAGACCGTACTCATGTCCCAGTGGAGGAGAAGGAGCGCCGCCGCCGTGAAGGGGCCTGTTTCTACTGTGGCAAGGGGGGACACCTCATCGCTCAGTGTCCCAACAAAAGGAAGAGAAGTCGTCCTCCTGGGGCCCAGAAAGAAACAGTAATTGGGGTGACACCTGTGCGGGAGACTAAGAGCCGAACCTGTCTCCCAGTGACCGTGGAATGGGGAAGAGAGAGCAAGTCCACCCTGGCTCTCATTGATACAGGAGCTGAGGAGAATCTTATTGATGTGGAGCTGGCCAAGGATTGGGGCATCCCTACGGAAAGGATCTTTCCAGACCGAGTGGCTAATTCACTCAGTGGCCAGAGGATAGCCCAAATTACGCACGTTACCAGCCCCATCAAGCTCAAAGCATCAGGAAACCACCATGAAACCATTCAGCTCTTCCTGTTACACTCTCCTAATGCACCCATTGTTCTGGGCCATCCATGGGTGGTCAAGCACCTCCCCGACATCGACTGGGGTAAGAACGAGGTTAAGGGTTGGAGCCCTAACTGTTCCCTGACGTGCCTCCACAACGCTCTTGAACCTCAGCCCTGCTCATCTCGAGAAGAGATACCAGATCTTGAGAAGGTCCCCCTAGAGTTTCATGATCTCAAGGAAGTGTTCTCTAAGTCCCGGGCCACTAGCTTACCACCTCACCGACCCTATGACTGCACCATAGACCTGAAGCCAGGTACTATGCCCCCTAGAGGCCGACTCTATTCACTCTCCAGACCAGAAACCCAAGCTATGGAGAAGTATCTCTCAGAGTCTCTTGCTGCTGGCATTATACGCCCGTCATCATCACCTGCTGGTGCTGGATTCTTCTTCGTGTCTAAGAAAGACGGATCATTAAGACCCTGCATAGATTACCGTGGACTTAACGAAATAACTGTCAAGAATCGCTATCCACTTCCTCTAATGAACACTGCTTTCGATCTCCTGCAAGGAGCTAAGATTTTTACTAAGCTCGACCTCCGTAATGCCTATCACCTGGTACGCATCAGAGAGGGGGACGAATGGAAGACTGCCTTTAACACTCCCACGGGACACTGGGAGTATTTAGTTCTTCCTTTCGGGCTTACTAACGCTCCAGCAGTGTTTCAAAACCTTGTCAACGATGTTTTAAGAGACATGATAAATAAGTTTGTGTTTGTGTATCTTGACGATATCCTGATTTTTTCAGAGTCCCAGGAGGCCCATGTCAAACATGTTCGCCAAGTGCTCCGTCGCCTCCTGGAGAACCGCCTCTTTGTTAAAGCTGAAAAATGTGAATTTAATGTGGAAACCACTACGTTTTTGGGTTACATCATCTCCCCAGACACCATCCGGATGGACCCCCTAAAGGTGGAAGCTGTCACTAATTGGCCCAGACCAGAGGACCGTAAGTCTCTCCAGCGATTTTTGGGCTTCGCTAACTTTTACCGCCGGTTCATCCGGAATTATAGTTCTGTTGCCGCTCCTCTTACTGCTCTCACCTCTTCTAAATCCAAGTTTCTGTGGTCCGAAAAGGCCGAAGAGGCCTTCAATGACTTAAAAGCTCGTTTCACCTCTGCACCTATCCTAACCATTCCCAATCCAGAACTCCAGTTTATTGTTGAAGTGGACGCCTCCAATATCGGAGCTGGAGCCATCCTGTCACAGAGGTCCACAGAAGATGGTAAGGTCCATCCTTGTGCCTTCTTTTCTCGCCGCCTCAGCTCGGCAGAAAGAAACTACGACATTGGGAATCGGGAGCTGTTGGCGGTAAAGCTGGCCTTAGAGGAGTGGAGACAATGGCTGGAGGGCTCCAAGGTACCCTTCATCGTCTGGACAGACCACAAGAACCTGGAATATCTACAAACGGCCAAAAGACTCAATCCGCGACAAGCCAGGTGGGCACTTTTCTTTTCACGTTTCAACTTTCATATTGCCTATCGACCTGGAAGTAAGAATGTCAAGCCAGATGCCCTCTCCCGTTGTTTTGAAATCCAGGAAGAGGAGATTAACAAAGATACCATCCTCCCTAAAGAAGCGTTCATTAATGCATTATGTCTTGATATTGAGAGAGAAGTCAGAAATGCCCAAGACAATGCTGCTACTCCCAGTGCGTGTCCCACCAATTGTTTATACGTGCCAGCTACCTTACGCTCCAAAGTCCTGGAATGGGGACACGCATCCAGACTGTCCTGTCACCCTGGTATCCGCCGCACTAAGAACTTTATTCTTCAGAGGTTTTGGTGGCCAGAACTCACTCAAGATGTCCAGGGCTTCGTTGCTGCTTGCTCGGTCTGTGCCCAGGCTAAGACTTCTCACCAACCACCTCAAGGTTTATTGCAGCCCCTTCCTACACCACACCGCCCCTGGTCCCATATTGCTCTTGATTTTATCACAGGGCTTCCCTCATCCAATCACCACACCACCATTCTCACAATTGTTGATAGATTCTCCAAAGCAGTTCACTTAGTTCCCCTCACTAAACTCCCTTCTGCTCAAGACACTGCCAACCTAGTAATCCAACATGTCATTAGACTCCACGGCATACCCACTGATATCACTTCTGATCGCGGCCCCCAGTTCACTGCACTTTTTTGGAGAACATTCTTCAAAGCTTTAGGCACTTCAGTCAGTTTGTCATCAGGTTTCCACCCCCAGACTAATGGCCAGACCGAGCGAGCTAACCAGTGTGTGGAAAGTGTGTTACCATGTCTCTGTATTAGGAACCCCTCCTCCTGGAGCTATCAGTTGCCCTGGGTGGAATACGCGTTGAACAGCCACACCTCTGCTGCCTCCGGCGTCTCCCCCTTCAAAGCCTGCCTGGGCTACCAGCCCCCTTTGTTCCCGTCCCAGGAGGAGGAGGTAGCTGTCCCCTCAGTCCGCGAATTCGTCCGTAGGTGCAGACGCACCTGGACTGCCACCCGCCAGGCCCTGCTCAGGTCGGTCGCTCGGATGAAAGAACAGGCCGACAAGAGACGCACCGCGGCGCCCATGTACCGACCTGGGCAGCGGGTCTGGTTGTCTTCAAGGGACATTCCCCTCAGAGGTAACGGGGGTAAGCTTTTCCCTAAATACCTGGGCCCATTCACCATTGAAAAGGTCCTCAGTCCCACTGCTATTCGCCTCCGTCTCCCCCTGTCCATGCGACGAATACACCCTACCTTTCATGTATCCCAACTCAAACCTGCCGTAACCCACCACCTGTCCTCTGGACCTGATCCCCCTCCACCCGCCCGGATCATCGACGGAGGCGAAGTCTACACGGTCCGTGCCCTCCTGGACTCTCGTCGACGAGGCAGAGGTCTACAGTACCTCGTCGACTGGGAGGGTTACGGACCGGAACACCGCAGTTGGGTTCCTGCCCGACACATTCTGGATAAGACTTTAATAAGAGACTTTCATGCTGCATCACGTTCTTCGAATTGAACGCCAGGAGGCGTTCGTTGGGGGGGGGGTTCTGTTGTGAATCTGCATCTCTGCGATGCTTTGTCTGCCCCATGTTTAAGTTCTGTGCCTGGCTTGCCATGTATGCTTTTTGTGTTTAAGTGACCACTGCCTGCCCCTGACCATCCCCATGATTATGTATTGTGTTTTGTTGTTTGATTTCTTGTTTTATTATGTTTCATGTTTTGGTATTATTTATGTCTTTGCCATGTTTTATAGTCTTGCCATGTTTCACAGTCTTGCCATGTTTCATAGCCTTGCCTTTCTTTCATAGTCTTGTTGTGATTTCTAGTCCTGCACTTCGTTTACCCTGTCTTGTCTTGTGTAGGTCTTTGCCCACGGTCCCTTGTCTGACGTGCCACTCATTCGGGTGATTTCCTGGTTTCTGGGATTTCAATCTTTCTTCATATCTCATTTTCTTCCTTCCTCTCTCTTTATGCTATCTACTAACCCTACTAACAGTTTATTGTTTTCGATAATTACTAACCCCGATTAACATTGTACATTTATACTAACTGACTAACTTGCACTCGGGATTGTATAGCTGCACATACTAATAGACTAACGATCTCTCAGCATTCGCCCAATCTGTATCTCCGCCCTCCTTGTCTATCACTAATTATCTCCACTGCGGTTTCCTCTTATATCTCTTGCTTTCCCTTTTCTTTAGACTGTACACTTTAGTACTCCTTAACCGGAGCCGTTTGTTCGTTCATAGGAATGTCTCGTTATCCCTGTCCGCGTTTCGGCATTCGCCAAATTCTTGTAATTAGTTTTCCTCATGTGTCACTCCCATGTCATTGACTACACCTGTTTACCCTAGTCATGTGTTTAACCCGGATATGTATATAAGGTATCTACACTTTTGGTTCCTTGTCAGATCGTCTTTACTCCTTTGTCTTGTGCTACGTTCCTCGCCTTGCTCACTGTGATATTTTCTTTCTGACTGGATTGCCCGACACTTGTTTTTTTTGGTTTGCCCTTTTGGATCTGATTGCCTTCGTGAGTTTTGACCTATTTTTGCCCGACCACGTCTATTGTCTTTGCTGCCCTGGTATTTGGATTCGGACTGTTTACGGCTTATGAGTTTGTCTCTCCACCAAACCCACGCCTGTGTACCGAACCATTTTTGCCTGACCTTGAGTTGTGTTATTGGTGCCCTGGTTACAGTTTTGGATTTTGCCCTTTGGATTCTGTTTGTGGATTGTGGACATTGTACTGTTGCCAGCTCTGTTGGGGGGTTTCCCCCTTCAGAAATAAAGCCTCCATTTTGCATTTATCTGGTTCTCGCTCTTGGCTCATTTCGTAAAACCTCACAACATGCTGCACGGAGCCAAGTAAAAGACAACAGAATCATCTCTTTTTAACCAATTAGATTACTCTAATCATGTCCCTGTTAACTATGCTCAATTAGCAATCAAACAGTGGATTCACTTATTTACTTTGCTGAATGAGTCGAGCTGTTTATTAAGATAGCATGTTTGATTGCCGCATTCTGAAGGTTAAATGGCCATAGAACAGCACAGATTTGCAAGAATGTGTATTTGGCCATTTTATGTGACTGTGATAATTATATCCCTGAACGCCAAATGGCATTCCGGGGATATTATGTTTTTGGTCCGGCCGCCGCCGCCGCACTACGTGTTAACGCAATAACTTCAGTAATATTTCAATTACAAATTCCAAATTTTGCCCATAAGTAAGTATCATAAAGAGGAAGAACTGATTCGATTTTGGACAATTAACGATCTCTAGATTGGCCACCAGGGGCCAAAAACTGATTTACATGTTAACACGATAACTGCAGTAATATTTCAATTAGAAATTCCAAGTTTTGTATATAATTATGTATCATAAAGAGGAAAAACTGATTCGATTTTGGACAATTTACAATTTCTAGATTTCTAAAACTGAAAAAATCGCTGTTTTTATCATATCTCTGGAAATATTGACCTCAAATCAAGTGCAAATAAAACGTAATGACCTGAGGATGTGTCCCACGATGGCATTATACCTGTTTGGTTCAAAATTTTGACACAAGGTGGAGCTTTGTCACCTAAAATTTACCATTTTTGGAAATATTTCTCCAATTGACATGAAACTATGTGCAACTATCATGACCTCACAACGTGTCACATGATGACATCATACCTGTATGGTTCAATATTTCGCCACCAGGTGGCGCTTTGTGATGGAGAATTACCATTTTGGCCATATCTTCAGAATAATTTGACCGATTGACCTGAAATTAAGTTCAAATGAAAGTCTATTGAAGGTCTAGTCAAGTCTTGGGGAATTGGAGGAGTGGGGGCGTTCGGGGATATACCCCCAGCCGTCGTCTCTGACGGCATAAGCCTAGTTTATATCTCACGTTCACATTTCATCAGCCTTACAGATTGTTTTCCACCTTGTGTATTTTTAGACACTTGAAATCCAGGGCGATCTGAAAATAAATCTCTTTATTTTTATTTTATCTTTATAGATCTCCTAAAAATACTACAATGAGAGATGAAATGCAGAGTTTGGATATGATGTTAAACGAGGATATTTTTAAAGTGCGATGAGACCACTTGCAGTCATGGAATGTGTAGGCAGTCGCACGTGATTTCTTGAATTATTTCTTCACGAAGTGGCTTAAATGATTTAAAATGCCGTCGGGAAGATGTCTGAGTTTACATTTCACTAATTGCAGGTGCTCAGCCCTTCCTTAAATCTGTACCTAGCCTTAATAACATTCAAGAAATTTAGCCAGTAGCCTGTAATGTTTAAGATGTAATGGTGAAAAGCAGACAAACCTAACTGGGCTACGGTGTTTGATTGAAAGAATGCCAATAATTTGAATAATTAGAAAAACATCTTTCTCTAAATTACATATCTCATTGCCGCATTTTAGGACATTATTCAAGATTAATTTAAAACAGATTTGTTATAAGATCGCTCTGGATTTTAAGCGTATGAAAAAAAGAAAAGGTGGAAAACATTCTTAAAAAATGGATGAAACGTGATTGTGAGATATGAATTACCACAGTCGCACAAAATGGCGTGGCAATGGCAATCAAGTTCTTGCAAATCTTTGTGTTCTATGGCCATTTAAATTTCAAAATGCAGCAGTCAAACGTCTTAAACAGCTCTACTCGTTCAACTTAAAGAGTATCCACCATTTGATTGCTAATCAAGCAAAGTAAACAGGAACAGGTATACTTTTCTCAGAGTTGCCTAATTACAAGGCAACAGCTAGGTCACGGCTCCGGTTTTCTTCTTCTTCTTTTTTCTTTCGGGGTCACAATTGTCCTGCTCATGCGCACGTAGTTTCGCGATTGGCCCAGGCCTAGACCCAGCCCGAGTACAGGCTCTGTTGTCATTTGCTTGGCTCCTTTCAGCACGTAGCCGAAAAAGACTGATGTCAGTCAAGTTTTTTCCGGAAGCATTTCCCGTGCCCTTTGATGTTTGGCACTTTCGTTCAGGAGAGCACGGGGGTTAATAAAGGAAAAGGGAAAGCTTGGATGTTCGCCCCATGGTAGCAGTTGGTGTTACTATGCTTTAAAAAGATTGATATATATATATATATATATATATATATACAGTGCTGCTTGAAAGTATGTGAACCCCTTGAGCAGTTTAGATGTTTCTGCAGTTTTACCATAATTTTCTTATTTTAACATCACCAGTTTTTATGTATGAAATGTCAGATATATGTTTATCAATTGCATGTACTTGTTAAGTGGGACTTGTTTAAGTAGCCCAAAAATTACATGAAACAAGAAATAAGGGTAAGTGCAAAAGTAAGTGAACCGCCAGCTGCATTGATTTAGTCAAGCAGGTAACAGACTCAGGTGAAACACATTTGGGTGCTTAATTAATCATTTAAACAGACCAATGAAATGAGACATCTTTTGGAAAAGGTTTGGCCTGCACTAAATAAAAGAAAGAGGAAACCAACCAAACCACTGTGGTCCTATACAAATGAACAATGCCAAGAGCAAAGGAGATATCCGAGGACATAAAGAAGAGGGTAGTGACAGCCCATCAATCTGGGGAGGGTTATAAGACCATCTCCAAAAGATTCCAGCTCCATCCATCCACTGTAAGACAAATCATTTACAAATGGAGGGCCTTCAACATGACAGCAACTCTGCCTAGAAGTGGACGTCCATCAAAACTTTCACCCAGAAGCACCAAAAAAATAATAAATCAGGTAAAGTCCAACCCACACATCACGTCTAGAGAGCTGCAGACTTCTCTGGTAGCATCTGGAACAAAAGTGCATGCGTCTACAATCAGACGAAAATTGAATAGCCATGGCATTTATGGGAGGGTTGCTAGAAGGAAGCCTCTGCTCTCCAAAAAGAACAAAGCTGCCCGTTTAAACTTTGCCAGAGAGCACCTAGACAAACCAGACGCCTTCTGGAAATCTATTCTCTGGACAGACGAATCAAAAATAGAATTATTTGGTCACAATCAACACCAACATGTATGGAGAAAAGCCAACACGGCGTATGAAGAAAAGAACCTCCTCCCAACAGTGAAGCATGGTGGTGGAAATGTGAAGGTCTGGGGCTGCTTTTCTGCTTCTGGACCTGGACGACTCCATATTATCCAAGGAACCATGAATTCTCAGGCATATCAACAAATTCTAGACCAAAACCTCCTGCCATCAGTTAGAGAGTTGAAGCTGGGAAGAAAATGGATCATGCAACAAGACAATGACCCAAAGCATTCCAGCAAAACTACCAAGGAATGGCTCCAGAAAAAGAGGATTCGTACTCTGGATTGGCCCAGTCAAAGTCCGGACCTTAATCCAATTGAAATGTTGTGGCGAGACCTTAAGAAGTCAGTACATGCCAGACGTCCCTCCAACCTGTCTCAAATGGCTGAGTTTTGCAAGGAGGAGTGGGCAAAAATCCCCAAAAGCAGATGCGAGAGACTGGTTAGTGGTTACAGAAGACGTTTGGTTGAAGTAATGGCTGGAAAAGGAGGAGCCACAAGTTACTAATACAAGGGTTCACATACTTTTGCACATGTTAAATTTTCTGTTTTTGTGAAATAAACCACCTTTGTTGTATTAAATAATGAAAATATATATATTTTTGTGTGTGTGTTCATTATTTGGAAGGTGTGCTTTACAAATTGGGATTTGGATCTATGTGTTAAATGGTTGTTTCAATGTCTTTTACAAAAACAGTGACCATGTCTGGAGGGTTCACAAACTTTCAAGCAGCACTGTAAATGTAGGGCTATTCAACATTATCCTGCAAGGGCTGGTGTGGGTGCAGGCTTTCATTCCAACCAAGCACTTACACACCTGTCACTACTAATCAAGCTCATTAGCAAAGACTCTTGGGGTTGATTAGTGGTGTCAGGTGTGTGAGTGCTTGGTTGGAATGAAAGCCTGCATCCACACTAGCCCTTTCTGGATAATGTTGAATAGCCCTGGTATAATAAATATATTTATATACTGTGTGTGGGGTGTGTATACACACACGCGCACACACACACACACACACACACACACATATACATATATATATATTTATATATCAACCTATATTCAATTAAATACACTGCAAAGACAAGTTACTTAATGCTCGAACAGGTAAACTTTGTAATTTTTTGCAAATATTAGCTCATTTGGACTTTGATACCTGCAACATGTTTCAACAAAGCTGGCACAAATGGCAAAAAAGACAAAGAGAGTTGAGGAATACCCATCAAACACTTATTTGGAACATCCCACAGGTGAACGGGCTAATTGGGAACAGGTGGGTGCCATGATTGGGTATAAAAGCAGCTTCCCTGAAATGCTCAGTCATTCACAAACAAGGATGGGGCGAGGGTCACCACTTAGTGAACAAATGCGTGAGCTGATTGTCGAACAGTTTAAAAAAAACATTCCTCAACAAGCTATTGCAAGAAATTTAGGGATTTCATCATCTACGGTCCGTAATATCGTCAAAAGGTTCAGAGAATCTGGAGAAATCACTGCACGTAAGCGACAAGGCCGAAAACCAACACTGACTGCCCGTGACCTTCGATCCCTCAGGCGGTACTGCATCAAAAACCGACATCAGTGTGTAAAGGACATCACCACATGGGCTCAAGAACACTTCAGAAAACCACTGTCAGTAACTACAGTTCGTCTCTACATCTGCAAGTGCAAGTTAAAACTCTACAATGCAAAGCAAAAGCCATTTATCAACAGCACCCAGAAACGCCGCCGGCTTCGCTGGGCCCAAGCTCATCTAAGATGGACTGATGCAAAGTGGAAAAGCGTTCTGTGGTCTGACGAGTCCACATTTCAAATTGTTTTTGGAAACTGTGGACGTCGTGTCATCCGGACCAAAGAGGAAAAGAACCATCCGGACTGTTATAGGCGCAAACTTCAAAAGCCAGCATCTGTGATGATATGGGGGTGTATTAGTGTCCAAGGCATGGGCAACTTACACATATGTGAAGGCACCATTAATGCTGAAAGGTACATACAGGTTTTGGAGCAACATATGTTGCCATCCAAGCAACGTCTTTTTCATGGACGCCCTTGCTTATTTCAGCAAGACAATGCCAAGCCATAATCTGCACGTGTTACAACAGCATGGCTCCATAGTAAAAGAGTGCGGGTACTAGACTGGCCTGCCTGTAGTCCAAACCTGTCTCCCATTGAAAATGTGTGGCACATTATGAAGCGTAAAATATGACAACGGAGACCCCGGACTGTTGAACAACTTAAGCTGTACATCAAGCAAGAATGGGAAAGAGTTCCACCTGAAAAGCTTCAAAAATTGGTCTTCTCAGTTCCCTAACGTTTACTGAATGTCGTTAAGAGGAAAGGCGATGTAACACAGTGGTAAAAAGGCCCCTGTGCCAACTTTTTTGCAATGTGTTGCTGCCTTTAAATTCTAAGTTAATGATTATTTGCAAAAAAAACAAAAGTGTCTCAGTTTGAACATTAAACATCTTGTCTTTGCAGTGTATTCAATTGAATATAAGTTGAAAAGGATTTGCAAATCATTGTATTCGGTTTTTATCTACGATTTACATAACGTGCCAACTTCACTGGTTTTGGGTTTTGTGTATATATATATATATATATATATATATATATATATATACACACTACTGCTCAAAACTACCGTTTTCCAAAGAAAAATACATTTTCATACATTTCACAAACATTTCTTTTCCATTTCACAAACGATTAAAATTAATCAGATGATTTTCAAAGAATGATCTACATTTTTGCGTAGAGGCCTATTATCAGCAACTGTCAGTCCTCTGCATCAATCTCCTGGTATGGCTGCTAATCCAAGTTAAGCATTTTATAAGGCTAATTGATTATTAGAAAACCCTTCTGCAAATGTGTTGCACAGCTAAAAACCGTTGAACTAATAAGGGAGCGCAAAAGGGAGCATTGCATTCTTGAGGTTGGTTTAGTACCTGAAGCATCAGCAGTTGTTTGTTTGTTTGTTTGTTTGTTTGTTTACAGGCTCAAAATGGCCAGAAAAAAAGAACTTCCTTAAGAGACCCGTCAGTCTATTGTTGTGCTTAGAAAAGAGGCTATTCAATGCAAGAAATTGAAAACTTAAATCTCTTACCATGCTGTCAACTACTCCCTTCAGTGAGCAGCACAAACTGGCACTAACAAGGCCACAAAAAAAGGAGTGGGAGGCCCCGGTGCACAACTGTGCAAGAAGACAAATATCTGAGAGTGTGCAGTTTAAGACAAAGACGCCTCACTGGTTGTCAACTAGCAGCTGTGCTAAATAGTTCCTGTCAAAAACCAGTTTCAGTATCAACAGTGAAGGTGTTTTTTTTGTTCTTGTTTTTTTTTTGATGAAGGCAAAGTTTGAAGTACATATTCCTCATTTTCCATTAAAATCATTATTTCTAACTCAGACAATGTCAGCATGTTCTGTTCATTTGCTATGTTTCCTATTCCGACTAATTACAGGTGTGTTTCCATGGAAAACAAGAAAATTTCCAAGTGATCCCAAACTTTTGAGTGGTAGTGTGTATATATATAATATGTGTGTGTGTGTGTGTGTATGTGTGTGTGTGTGTACAGTGCCGTGAAAAAGTATTTGCCCCCTTCCTGATTTATTTTTTTGCATATTTGTCACACTTAAATGCTTCAGATCATCAAATTTCACAATTAGACAAAGATAACTGGAGTAAATGCAATTTTTTTATATTTCCACATTTTTTGAGTTCAATTTCACTAGCCACACCCAGGCCTGATTACTGCCAGACCAACTGAATCAAGAAATCACTTAAATTGAACCTGTCTGAAGAAGTCAAGTTGGCTAAAAGATCTCAAAAAGCAACTCATCATGCAGTGATTCAAAGAAATTCAAGAACAAATTAGAAACAAAATCATTGACATCTACCAGTTCGGAAAGGGTTACAAAGCCATTTTTTAAGGCTTTGGGACTCCAGCAAACCATGGTGAGCATCATTATCCACAAATGGAGAAAACTTGGAATAGTGGTGAACCTTCCCAGGAGTGGCCGGCCTTGAAAAATTACTCCAAAAGCGGAGGGACGACTCATCCAGGTGGTCACAAAGAACCCAGAACATCATCTAAAGAACTACAGGACTCACTTGCCTCAGTTAAAGTCAGTGTTCATGATTCAACACTAAGAAAGAGACTAGACAAAAATGGCATCCATGGGAGAATTCCATGACGAAAACTGCTGCTGACCAAAAAGAACACAAAAGCTTGTCTCTTTTGCCAAAAAACATCCTGATGATCCCCAAGACTTTTGGGAAAATATTCTGAGGACTTAGACAAAAGTTGAACTTTGTGGGATTTATGCCACAGCTGCCTTTAATTAACAGAATTGGTAATTGGTACCAAAATCTCAAACTCAGCAGTACGGCAAGAGAACGTATGTTTCTCCCATGTTTAGCTTTCTAGAACTCAGCACTTAGGCAGGACAGTGTGTGTCTCTTGTGTGTCGACCTTTGGAAGTCATTGCTACGGCAGGAGAATGTGTGTTTCTACTATGTGTCACTATCAGGAACTCAACAATAACGCAGGAGAACCTGTGCGTCTCCCATGAGTTGCTCTCTGGAACTTAGAACTATGATAGGAGAACGTGACTGTCCTTCACGTGTTGCTCTAAGGAACTCAGGACTTGGACAGAGGAATGTGTTTCATCCCATGTCGCGTTCTCTAGAAATCATGCCAGAGAACGTGTATGTTGTCTATGTGTCACCATTGTCTGAAATACGGATAAAAATTTGGTTGTCCTGCGGACTATAAAGGAAACAAATCCAGTTTTCTGCATGAATTTTCAGTTGTCCTGTATATGATCAATAGAATGAAAAATTGTAGCATTAAAAATATAGAGAAACAAAACAATTTCTACTGATTCTTAAATATATTGCAATAATTTCGATTAAACATTAAATATGCATACAATATGCCTACCTTTACAGTATGAGCAGATAAAATTCTCCATAAAAGAAGATATTGTGACATTTTCAAATCAAAGTCGCCTTAAGTTGTTTACTGTTACATCCAGTTTGTTTGCACTTGTTTTCATTTTATGGATCACCCAAGCCTGGATTGACTTACATAGTTCATAGTTGTCCGTGATTGATGTACTGTACATAGTCCATAGATCTTGATCGGATAGGCCTATTTCACATTTCCGGGTATACAAACCGGATAGCAAGTAAACTGACTTCCGTTTGTTTGATGCTCCATGTATTATCAATGGCAGAGAGCTAGTAGACGGTGTTCCCGGTCCTGACTGTTCAAATTCTAACTCGAAGAAGCAAGCCAACCTCTCT
Organism: Gymnothorax reevesii; assembly: GCA_029721435.1. Taxonomy (NCBI): domain Eukaryota; kingdom Metazoa; phylum Chordata; class Actinopteri; order Anguilliformes; family Muraenidae; genus Gymnothorax; species Gymnothorax reevesii. The sequence goes on from CM056585.1 coordinate 41,578,278, forward strand.
TTTCTCGGTTTACCCACCGAAGACAACGTGAAGAGTTGGATTTTGTCCATAAGAAAAGATGACGGAGGAAGATTTATGAGATGTATATAGCTACCTGAGGGTACAATGTCACTAAGCTGTAGCTACCATTCAGTTCCACGTGTACTGGGGCGTGAAAAATACCAGTGACGGCAACGGCGAAGAAAGAAAGGGGTCTGCGATGGAGTCGGGTTGAAAAACGGATTCACCTGCTGCAGAAGTTATGGAGTACTGACTACGATTGCTGTCCTCCTGCAGGTAACTAACTATCTTGCTGCTTCTTGTAAATCACCTCGCTTACTTTAACCATGTGTTTAAAATTTGAGGCAACACATAGGATCTGCAAAGCCAGTTAAACCGGAAAATGTTAGAGTTATTGGCCAATTGACACAATATTATGGCATCAACAATTAACTTACTGGAACATAAAAATAATAGCATCAGCTTGCTACCTATCGTTCATGCTGTAATCCGTGGCTAGTTTGCTAGCCTTCCGTGTTCGCTCGAACTACGTTCGTGTCAAAGATATCTTGCACCTTTTATCTGGCGAACATACGTCTATGAATTTGCTTTCTAGATATCACGTCTCCGAAGTTGCTTATTACCGGTTTAGAAAACGTCGGTTAGCTATGGTCTAGAATGGCTTGTGTGGTAACACATTTGTACCGACCAGTGTTTAATAATTATCCTTAATAAAGTTTTCCAAAGATTAGAATAATCATTTGGCAGTTTAACTCTCGTCATTCTTTCTGCAATGCTGCAACATGGTAAATTCAACCAAGAAGATTGTTTTAATTATGTAAATTAAAAAGTGAAAAAAAAAAGAAAATTGCACTACTCTGAACTTCTGTGCTCGCTTTCGGCACATCCTGCAATGCAGGCTATCCAACTTGCGCTTAATGTTCTCAGTCCGTTAGCTACCGCTTATGTAGATGTAAGGGATCAATTTCTTCAACAACTTCAACAAATTTCATGAAGACACAGTGATAACCTTTTGCTGCTTAATTATGACTTATTGGTACTACTTGCTTCGATCATCGCAAATTTACCAAGGTGTTTTATTAGTGTTCAGTGGTCCTTTGCACTGTTACCTTGTAATATACAGTCCTTTGGATAGTACTCGAACTACTCATTTACTATTGCTCTTTTATCATCTAATCTCCTTGGGTTTTTACACTGTCTTTGTGGCATATTTCTTAAAAAGGTTTTAGTTTGATTGTATGACATTCTATACATAAATTGCTTTGCCTTTTTTGTCATTTCATCAGGTGCACTTGCTCACCTTTGGAAAGGATCTGAGAACTGGAGGACATGGGGTGCATCTTACATCTTATTTGATACTTCCTTGCTCTTTACTTGAAGCAGAAGTTTTCATGTATCAGCCATCTTGCAGGTCATATCAAAGCTCTCATTTCTGCTGCGAGGAGAGAGCTCTGAGGAGCCATAAGTGAGTATTCACAAGGGCAGCCTTCCTGGAAGACTTCGACTGAAAACCATGCGGTCAGTCCGTAATGACAGACACTGGCAGCAGATCCAGCGGTGTGCCATCATCAGAAATGGATTTGGATTCATGTGATTCTTCAGAGGAAAGGATTGCTTGTGTCTTACCGCATTGCATAGTTTCCTTGCATCTCTCCATGGTGGGAAGGACTGAGAAGCTAGGAAAAGACTTGTGAGGGAAACATGGATGCTATTTAAGAGAATTGAGATGTACCCGTGATGTTGCATCTTATGCACTCAGGACCCCTTTTGGAAAGTCCGTTCAGTGCTTGACAAGCCATCACTAATCTTCGCTGTATGCTGCAGTGGTCAAAGGCCAATTATTGATGCTGTTGCAGTCAAGTTGTCCTTGTTAGGCAGTGGTCCAGAAACATTTGTGTGTGAAGTTTGTAGTTTTGCAAATGTGCAGATTTGGGATAGTTAGTTTTGTAGTATTGACTGCACAGAATTTGTACCTGAGGCTGTAGAATTGAGCACTACAAGTGCACCAGCTGGCTCTGAATCAGTGACCTAACAAAGAACATTTTTTTCAAATAAAATTGGTTTGATTAAAGTTTTTCATTTTCATTCATCTTTGTCCAGTAATGACTTGAGTTTCTCCCTTTTTACATAAGCACGGGGCCTGTGCCAAATCTGTTGTATGCTCATGTAAGCAGCAGCAGGGACATATTTGGAACCAAAGGTGCTGTCATGGGCTGTGATGTAAACTATGACATCTTAATTTCTAAAGTCCTGGAGAGTCATTGAGTACACCTGAGATAAATTCAATAAATAAGGTGGCCAGACTTCTTGAGTCTCAGACTGGGACACCTCAGTTTAAGCCTGCCACCCAGTTGGGCTTGCTTAGCTTACTTATGGATTTTTACCAAAAATGATATTATAGTTATGATTTCATTCATGCACTCACTGCTGTTAGAGGTCTGGATGAGAAAAACCCATGGGTGTTCAATTTCCTAGATGGGGAATTTATTTCAGTATGTCCCACATATGATACCTGACTATACAAAAAAATAAAATAAAATCACGAGCAAAATAAGATTTACTCTTTATTGACATTTCTAAAGGGTAGTAAAATGTAATTTTGGTTTTCATTGTTGCAGTATCTCTGTAGTCTATATTACAAGGTACATCAATTACACATGTAACAAGTAAGCAATAAAAATCAATCACCGTGTTGTTCCGAATATAAGAGGACTTTGGATGCAAGACGACCCCCCTTTCTCAAGACAAAATTTTTTGGAAAAAGGGGTTTTCATGACATCTTGTTTTAATCGCCAATATATATATGAAAATACTGATAAAACCTTGGGGAAAAACCAATGTAATACAAGGCAGACTGTAGTTCGGCGCCATCTATTGTCAACGTATATTGGCTGTAGACTAAAATACGCCGAATCACTGATTTTGACGAAAAAGCCGAGTCCCCGAAAATAAGACGAACCCACTTTTTCAAAGGGGATTTCCTTGGAAGAAATATCGTTTTATATTCAGAACAGCACTGGTATTTTTTTTTTTTTTTGTTCAAGGCTACACCTTAATCAACTCTGCGCAGATATGGAATTAATTTTGTTGATAATCGGTGCCTTGACGGAAAACTGCATTTTCGCCTTTGCGGGAATACTGCTTCTGGAGACGAAAGCGCTGAGTTGCCGATGGTCACTGGTCTTTCACTGGCTAAGTTACCCCAGACTGAATGCCACGGTGTCTGTTGAAAACGCAAGTCGCAGCAGCTGCAGTAATCAAAAAGAAACGCCAGGTAATGGTGGTCATTAGCCAGCATGCATTTGCAATATCTTAATATCTACCGAAGCGAGTTACATTTTGCCAGACTTTGCATAAGCTGGAGGGGCAAACCTCAAGCTCCCTATCAGACACCACTGCTAAGCATTCTAGCCTGGATAAATCCCAGCTATGTTCGTGACAAAAAAATAAAATCTGGCTTCAGGTCAAATACAACTCACCTAGCTAGCGAACCCTCAATCTCGCCTCGTTGTAGCGACAACCTTGGTTCAATTAGCTAGCTTCCTCAGTGACTGAACGATATAACATCCAACCCAGTAACCACTATTCAATAACTGAGAGTAGACATAGCTAGGTAAAGTGAAAAACAAACATACTAACAGCGTGTTTTACAAAAACAGGAATTTAATAAGTCATGAAGTTGTATATTGCTAACATTTTGACAGGCAAGCAAGCCAAATTATCTGAAATGCCAGCTATCATAAGCTATATCTATACAATCAAAAACGAATTAAGAAAAGGCTAACCTGAAAACCTTAAACAAATTTATACCTCCTAATGCTACCCTGTAATTCCAAAATACGGACCACAACTGTAATCATCTCTTGAAATAAAGAAAGAGGAGTTTGCAAGAACATAAATCATCAGTATATGCCTCTGAGCGTCTGTCGTAGTAGCCACAGGAAGTGTTTTTACTTGCCTTCCGCTAGGCGTGGCCATCTTGTGAAATAGGCCTATTGGGTGGGCAAAATTAACCTTTGGCAGGTGGACACATTTTGGGCTGGTTTGAGATAAACTGAGCATTTCTTTGACATCAATAATTTGCGTTTGTTCAGCACACAACTCGCCTAAAAGAAGAACTATCCATGTCTGTGTATTCATTAAAACATGTATTGACTTTTAAAACATTGATTGACATACACTTTGGCTACTCTCACTGGCAGGAGGTAGCCAAGACCATTTCACACCTATTCCTTGAGTAGGCCTTGTAGCCCCACATAAGTGAGCTCAAGGCCAATTTCCCCTCCCGACAATATTAGTGCATAATGTGATCTCAGACTGGGACACCTGAGCACTGTGTGCAGTAGTTAGCCTTTGTTTGTTGGCAGTTAGTACTCTGCTTAGATACCAGCCAGTACTGTATTCTATTAGTATAGCCATCTACTGTAAGTGGGCAAAAATAGTAAACGTACATTCCCTTCAGACAAATATGCAACAAAAATTCACGGTAAATATGGACAGTTTCTGGCAGCCTCTTGCCTCATGTGGTCCTTACAACTTTCGACGCTAGATACTAGTAGAGGATTCCCTTCTTTATACAAAAATATGGGGATCGTTTTCCCCCCCTCTCCATATGGGGCACCTTCGACTTCCCGCACCCTTGACCAGGCTTTCCATAGGTTGGGGTCTTGTAAATGCTTCACCCCGAATCCTCCCTGGGGACAGACGTGGGAAGGGAAATCAGACATGGAAAGTGTTAGTGGCAGATTACTCTCTCCGTCTGCCTCTCCCGCCTCCACCCCTGCGGCCATGCACTCCACTCACCAGGCCATATAAGGGCTCATTCTTCTTAGTCCAACACCCTCGCGTCTTTGCCCTGCTGTCAGCCTCGGTGCGCAGTTTCATGGCTGGCACTTCTTGAACATCTAAGTGGACACAAATCAAAGAGCAAAGGCCGGTGGATGGCACATCAGCGGGTACAAGGGACAGCTGGGGGGGTAACCAAGGTGGCCACTCTGCTAAGACAGGCCTGGGTCTTTCCCAGCTGTGCCCGAGGGGTTTGTTAGTAGGAGCAGGAGGAGTGGGCTTCTTGTTTAGCAACCTTCGGACCCCAGGTCACTTGGGTACTCGGACCATTTCCTGTGTCGCCTGCACTTGCTCCATCAGAGTGACCTGCTTTTCTATAGTGGCGAGTGCCTGCTGGCCAGCCAGTTCCTTGGCCTCGTAAGTAAGGGCTTGCTTGAAGTAATCCATTACCAAGCGGTCTACAATCTAGTTCGCAGGCAGCAGCTGGAGTTGTGTCCACTGAGTCCCCAGTTGCGCCATCTGGATACGGGCGGGGCGGCCAGGTTAGTACTCTTAAGTGCTGAACTTCTGGGCAGCAGCATAGACTGACAGGCCGGAATGCAGCAATATATCTTTGTCTTGACAGGGATAACAATGGTGGCAGGTCACAGTAGACTAGTTTTGCAATCCCTGTGAGGAATCGTGCCAGAATGCCGACCCACTCATTCTGCTCCCACATTTTGCGATCGGCTCTTCTTTCAAAGGTGTTAGAAATCGCTGAATTGTATGTTTGTTTTTAGTATGTTTTAGTAGTTTTTCTTGCTTTTTTTTTTTTTGCTCTTTTTTCTGGTTGTGCAAAATCCTCTCTAAAGGGGCTCCAGCAAATTCAAAATGCAGCTGCTGGTATTCTCACTAGAACACGGAGACACGAGCATATCAGCCCAGTGTTAGCTTCACTTCACTGGTTACCAGTTAAATTCCGAATAGACTATAAGATACTACTTCTTACCTTTAAAGCCTTACATGGGCTTGGTCCATTGTACCTAAGTGATTTACTTTTACCCTACATTCCCTCCAGAACACTCCGTTCGCAGAGCGCCAACCTCCTTGTTGTTCCAAAAATAGCTAAAATTACCATAGGCGGTAGAGCTTTTTCCTATCGTGCTCCCCTCTTATGGAATGAATTGCCTGCTCATATTCGGGGTGCAGACTCTATCAGTATATTTAAAGTTAGGCTCAAAACATATCTCTTTAGTCTGTCCTATAGTTGAGGGACAGGAGTGGGTGGCTGGCATAAGCTATAGAATATTTGGTGGACTGAGCAGTCAGTGCTGTCACTGGGTCATTGCTGGTGGTGCCCTATTCTGCTGAACTGGTCATGGTCTGGTGGTGACTGTCTCAACCTGCCCTCGTGGGTGTGTTGGCCCCTGCCCCTGTTTCTCATAACTATGCTGCCATAGTCTTATTCTGCTGGGGTTTCCTTATCGCACACAGGCACCTCTGTCTCTCCTGCTCTGTGTGCTCGCCATACAACTCCACCTCCCTAACAATTTTTTTTTTTTCCTCCTCCTTGCCCTGAGCTCTAGATCAAGCTTCACCGAACACCCCCTGGCCCGGAGCTCCAGCCTAAGACCAGCTGTTTACCATTTTGTTTCAGCTACAGGACCAAGAGGGTCTTCCTGCCTCATGATGACCTCCATTGCTAATTATTTTACATTAGCCAAGACATCTGTTGGACAGTTTTAAATATACAAATTATTTTAGCACTGATTAGATGGATTTCAATGGAACTCTTGTCATTATCTTGTTATCAACTTGGTAGCCCGCGGAGGATGGGCTTCCCCACTATAGCCGGGTTCCTCCTGAGATTTCTTCCCACTGGGGAGTTTTTTCTCACCACTGTTTGAGGATTTTTTCTCCCTACTGGGAGTTTTTTTGCCTCGCTGTAGTGGGAATAGGTTGGGCACTGCCCTTCAGTAACCCATCTCTGACTGTAAAGCGTCTTTGTGACAGTGTATCTGTAAAAGGCGCAATACAAAATAAATTGAATTGAATTGAATTATTTATTTATTTATCATATTCATTCGTTTAGAGTATGTATGTTTCTGTTACGATTGCGCTGTCTTTAGTCTTGAACATTTTCCTTTCGTTTCCGTCTTGTGGCGTCTTGTCAGTCTTCACACTCTCTTCCCTATACTTTGGTGAGGTAATTCCACTTCCTTCTCTCTGCCTGTTCTCATTGGCTATCCGCACCGAAGAATAGTTAGCGAGGCACGGGTGATTAGTTAGATCAGAGTTAGAACTCCACCTGTTTCCCCTCGCTTTCCTATCACCGTCCTTGCTTTTCTAGTTCCGCCTCCCTCTACAGCTGTCCTGCATTCTAGCTGGGATTACACTGATTAGTTTGTGTTTAAAAGACGCATTTTTACCGGAGCTCCCTGTCGACTCGTTTCTTCCCACAGCTCGTCTTTGGTTAAGTCTCGTTTCTGCGCTTTTCTGGTTTCGATCGTTGATTGCTCGTTTCTTGTTATATCTCCCGTAAGTCTTGTTATTGATTGTTTGTATTACGTTGTTTGATTGCTGGCTGATTGATTAGTACTCTGTTCTCCCTTATTCCCATTTTGTACCCAACTGTTTAGTTTCTCCTGTGTTATTCCCTTATCCCATCCAACTCCCTTTTTCCTTCCCCTTCCATTTCCCTTAGCTCAGCCCCTTTGTTACTGTCTTTGTTCGGATTGAATCTCTGGTTACCGAATTATTTCTGCTTGTCCCCTGACTCTGATTCTGACAATTCTGCATTACCCTGTTTGCCTGGCTATCAATCTGTTTCTGTTTTTGACCATGAGTTGTATTAATCCTAATAAACGCCCTGCCGATGCTGAACTGCATTTGGAGTCTAAGCCCGTTCCTTTCAGTACGAGTCGACCAGTACAGACTCGAGCGGTTACTACTGAACTGCAACGCCTCGCCCAACAACAAGAGGTCGTCATTCAGCAACAGCATTGCGATCTGCGGGAGATGAGAACCGCTATACAGCGTCTCACTCTGGGTCCCACCTTTCCCAGTCCCGCAGTCGCGCCGGCAGAGGCATTTCCCATTCGGGAGCCACGTCTTACTCCTCCGCAAGAAGTATGACGAAGACCCCACCACCTGCAAGGCATTCCTGTCCCAGTGCTCAATTATATTCGAGCTACAGCCCCTAACTTTCCCTACCTCACGCTCTAGAGTGGCCTACATCATCACACTCCTGACCGGCAGAGCAAGGGATTGGAGAACCTCCATGTGGGACGCTGGCCACCCCTGCACCCGCGCCATTGAAGAATTCATGGCGGAGATGAGGGAGGTTTTTGACCGGTCCTACCAGGGGCGAGAGGCAGGAGGTGCGCTACTTAGTCTACGGTATACCGGCTGCAGTGTCTCCGATTACGTCATCCAATTCTGTTTTTTGGCCGCCTCTACTCACTGGAACGAAGATGCCCAGTTTGATGTGTTTGATGTGATGTGCATGGGGGGTTGGCAGAGAATATAAAGGATGAGATGGCATCCCGCGAACTTCCACCTGACCTGCAGGGGCTCATAAGAGTGGCCATCCAGATCGATTCCCAGATCCAACAGCGTAAGAGGGAGCGTCGGAGCCATTCAGAGCCCCAACGGCCAGGCCAGCATGGTAACTTTCGATCTCCTCGGGGCGACTCTCCTTTCCAGGAGATCGGCGAGCCCCGGGAGTCGGGGGAACCCATGCGGGTCGACCGTTGCCGGTTATCGCCACGAGAGCGGGCTAGGAGACTGCGTTCGGGGGCATGCCTGTACTGTGGTCAAGGGGGCCATCGTATCCAGTGGTGCCCCCTACTGAAGAAGGAAGGAGTGAGTGGGAGGGTCGGAAAGCTGACTCAGGATAACAATGATTTATGTAAGCTGGTTCCTGTTACGCTACTTGTTGGCAAGCGATCTGTAATTACTGATGTGTTGTTTGATTCAGGCTCTGACATCAACCTGATCAACGCCAACCTGTGCAACCAGCTCCAGCCCCAGAAGCTACCTACGCCGTTCCAAGCACTTGGCCTTTGTGGGCAACCGCTAGCTCAAGTGACCCAGGTAACGCCCCCACTCACACTCATTGTCTCCGGCAACCACCAGGAGCAGATTCGGCTCCATGTCATCACCTACTCCCCTGCTCCCATCGTCCTGGTCCTCCTTTGATTGAAACAACACAACCCCACCATCAACTGGAGGACCGGGCAGGTGGCGGAGTGGAGTACTCACTGCCTGCGTTCCTGCCTCCGCAAGGCGCCTGTAAAGCAGGCCGAGGGAGAATCCAGCGAGCCTCCATACGCCCCGGATCTGACGAAAGTTCCCAGTGAGTACCACGATCTGGCCGAAGTCTTCTCCAAGTCACGTGCCTTGTCTCTGCCCCCTCACAGACCGTATGACTGCGCCATTGATCTTCAACCGGGCACGGCGCCTCCTAAAGGGGGTCTCTATTCCCTGTCTCGCCCTGAGCAGGAGGCTATGGAGAAGTACGTGGAGGAGTCCCTAGCGGCTGGAATCATCCGTCCCTCGTCCTCTCCCGCTGGCGCCGACTACTTCTTCGTTGGCAAGAAGGACGGATCCTTCAGGCCATGTATTGACTACAGAGGCCTAAACAACATCACCATAAAGAACCGATACCCCCTTCCTTTAATGAACTCAGCCTTTGAGTTGTTGCAGGGAGCCACTATTTTTACTAAGCTCGACCTACGCAACGCCTACCACCTCGCTAGGATTAAGGAAGGGGATGAATGGAAGACAGCTTTTAACACCGCTAGGGTGCACTACGAATACCTGGTTATGCCATTTGGCCTGGCTAACGCTCCCGCTGTCTTCCAGAATCTCATTAAGGACATTTTGCATGACATGATTAATCAGTTTGTGTTTGTGTACCTGGACGATATATTAATATTCTCTCGTCCCAAGGAAGAACACCTTCGCCATGTTCGTGCCGTTCTGCAGCGCCTCCTGGAGAACCAACTCTACGCCAAGGCTGAGAAGTGTGAGTTCCACTTGGACACAGTCCCATTCCTCGGATTTGGGGTCACTCCAGGAGGCATTCTAATGGATCAAGGAAAGGTGAAGGCGGTCAGTGATTGGGCTACCCCCACAACATGCCAAGAACTACAATGTTTCTTAGGGTTTGCCAATTTTTACTGCCGTTTTATTCGTAATTATAGTACCGTTGCTGCCCCAATAACTGCTCTGACTTCCTCCAAGATTCCTTTTGTGTGGACCTCATCGGCGGAGAAGGCTTTTCAGGAACTAAAGCAAAGATTCACCTCTGCTCCTGTTCTCCAACAGCCAGATCCTGAAAGCAGTTCATCGTCGAGGGGGACGCCTCTAACACCGGCGTGGGGACAGTCCTGTCACAACGCAACGGTAAAGATAATAAGATACACCCTTGTGCCTTCTTCTCCCGCAGATTAAGCCCGGCCGAGAGCAACTATGATATCGGAAATCGGGAGTTACTGGCGGTAAAATTGGCATTAGAGGAATGGCGTCACTGGCTTGAAGGGGCTAAGGTTTCATTCCAGGTCTGGACTGACCATAAGAATCTGGAGTACCTCCGCACAGCGAAGAGACTTAATTCTCGCCAATCTCGTTGGTCACTATTCTTCAACAGATTTAATTTCACCTTAGCTTATCGCCCAGGCTCCCTTAATAAGAAACCTGACGCACTGTCCCGCAAATTCGCACCAGACGCTCCTCCCAAGGAGCCACAGACCATCCTGCCTGGTCGAGTCATGGTGGGGTCATTAAAATGGGAACTGGAGAATCGGGTTAGAAGGTCACAACCCTCTGGGGGGCCACCTACTAACTGTCTAAAGAACTGTCTATTTGTTCCAGACAACCTCCGGGCTGAAGTTCTCCAGTGGGCTCATTCTTCTCGTCTCGCCTGCCATCCTGGAGCCAACTGGACCTTAGCCATGCTAACTCGGAGGTTCTGGTGGCCAACGGTCCGAAGAGATGTCAAGAACCTCACGACGATCTGTCCGGTCTGCGCCCAGAATAAAGCCACCCACACTGCTCCACCTGGTTTCCTGCAACCACTTCCGGTCCCTTCCAGACCCTGGGCTAATATCGCAGTGGATTTTGTGACCAGCCTTCCGCCCTCCAGAGGAAACACCGTCATCCTGACCATTGTAGACCGCTTCTCGAAGGCAGTACATCTCGTTCCGCTGGCCAAGCTTCCCTCTGCCAGAGAGACAGCAGACCTACTCATCCAACACGTTATTCGAATACACGGCATTCCCTCAGACATTGTCTCCGATTGTAGCCCTCAGTTCATCTCACAAGTCTGGCGAGCCTTTTGTCAAGCCCTGGGAATAAAGGTAAACCTTACCTCTGGTTTCCACCCTCAGAGTAACGGACAGACAGAGAGAGCCAACCAATAGATGGAGAGCGTCCTTCAGTGCCTCACTTCCCGAGATCAGGGGTACTGGAGCGAACAACTGCCCTGGGTTGAATATTCTATCAACAGCCTTCCCACGGCTGCCTCAGGTGTGTCCCCCTTTCAAGCTTGTCTCGGGTACCAACCTCCTCTGTTTCCCTCCCAGGAGGTTGAGGTCAACGTGCCCAACATCCAGGAGTTTCTCCGGAGGTGCTGAAGGACGTGGGAGGAGACTCGTTCCACTCTCCTAAAAACTGCTGAGGAGATGAGTCGTCAGGCCAACCGTCGTTGCTCCATGCCACTGCAGTACAAAGTAGGACAAAAAGTTTGGCTTTCGTCAAAGGACATTGCTTTAAGAACTGAAAGTCGCAAGTTAACCCCCCGTTTCATTGGTACTTTTGTAATAGAGAAGATCATTAACCCTGTTTAAGTCAAACTTAAGCTACCAGCCTCTATGAGCTGTATCCACCCAGTCTTTCATGTATCTTGTATTAAGCCTGTACTAGTTTCCCTCCACACCCCTGCCCCGACCAATCCTCCTCCCCCTAGGCTCATCGATTGAGGAGAAACCTATACTGTGAGCAAGCTGCTGGACGTTCGTCGTCGAGGAAGGGGCCTGCAATACTTAGTGGACTGGGAAGGATACGGCCCGGAGGAACGCTCATGGGTCCCGGCGCGTCACATTCTGGATAAAGACCTTATCAAAGACTTTCATAAAAAGACTTTTAAGCCTCAGCTTAGACCGCCAGGTGGTGGTCATAGAGGGGGGGTTTCTGTTAGAAATCGCTGAATTGGATGTTTTTTTTTAGTATGTTTTAGTAGTTTTTCTTGCTATTTATTTATTTATCATATTTATTCGTTTTCCTTGTTTCCTTATTCGTCTTGAACGTTTTCTTTCCGTTTCCGTCTTGTGACGTCTTGTCAGTCTTCACACTCTCTTCCCTATACTTTGGTGAGGTAATTCCACTTCCTTCTCTCTGGCTGTTCTCATTGGCTATCCGCACCGAAGAATAGTTAGCGAGGCACGGGTGATTAGTTAGATCAGAGTTAGAACTCCACCTGTTTCCCCTCGCTTTCCTATCACCGTCCTTGCTTTTCTAGTTCCGCCTCCTTCTACAGCTGTCCTGCATTCTAGCTGGGATTACACTGATTAGTTTGTGTTTAAAAGACGCATTTTTACCGCAGCTCCCTGTCAACTCGTTTCTTCCCACAGCTCGTCTTTGGTTAAGTCTCGTTTCTGCGCTTTTCTGGTTTCGATCGTTGATTGCTCGTTTCTTGTTATATCTCCCGTAAGTCTTGTTATTGATTGTTTGTATTACGTTGTTTGATTGCTGGCTGACTGATTAGTACTCTGTTCTCCCTTGTTCCCATTTTGTACCCAACTGTTTAGTTTCTCCTGTGTTATTCCCTTATCCCATCCAACTCCCTTTTTCCTTCCCCTTCCATTTCCCTTAGCTCAGCCCCTTTGTTACTGTCTTTGTGCGGATTGAATCTCTGGTTACCGAATTATTTCTGCTTGTCCCCTGACTCTGATTCTGACTATTCTGCATTACCCTGTTTGCCTGGCTATCAATCTGTTTCTGTTTTTGACCATGAGCTGTATTAATCCTAATAAACGCCCTGCCGATGCTGAACTGCATTTTGAGTCTAAGCCCGTCCCTTTCAAAAGGTGTGGATAAAGGCAGTGGCTTCATCTTCCTCCGTCATTTTCTTAAGTAATTTTAGAGGTCCGTTTGATCCTTGTGGGGGAGCTCTTTCTGATGGTGTCAGCCGGTCAAGAAATTTGTTCAGCCACGGTCCCGAGAGGCCTTCTAGGCCCCCATGTTAGCGCCCGAATCATCTCCTCCATCCTGGGTATCGGGTAACCAGAGAGAGACAGAACAAAACCCAAAAAACACACTGCACCAACACCTGGGACCAAATACACCACACAGTATGAATCCCGGAATATTAACAGTTACCCCAGTCAATGTGTGCCTGTGTTGGTGGCTGCATTCTCCTCCCATGTGTTTGGAACGCCGGAAAACAAGGTGCAGATTAGGCTGGAGGTTGCGTCAAATACTGCCCACAGGGTGGTAATTTTAATTATATGCACGCAACACAACTCAAAAGGCATGAATAAAGACTTGCACATTTGATCAATACAAATGCTTAAGTAGAGCTGTAGTCCTCAGTTATGTCAGGGGTCGGGCAGTGTACCTGGAGGTGTGTATCAGCTCTCTCTTCGAACCTCCTGGCTCTCCATCATTGGACCCATAAAAGACAGAAAAAAGAATGGTTAGTCAAGAGCCTCCCATCCGAGCTCCTTGCTGGCCGCCACACAACTGCCTGGTTCCCTCTCTTAAGCCATGGTCGGCTCTGATTGTTATGAGGCGCAGCCGTGTCCCCTTATGCGCCTTCTCCCAGGCCTGCTTAGCCTTATGACTCGCAGCCAGTGGGAACTGTCCAGTGTTCTGTGAGCCTAGCGAGTGCTGGGCAAGTGTTAGCTCTCCGGGCACTGTCCAGGTTTCTGAAATTCCACTCTGCATCGACAGCAGGGTGGAGGAGAATCGGCTGTTGCAGACATGCTGATGTGGTCGGGGGCATGGCCATGCCCCAATTTGCCACCCAATCTATTTCTGAATGTCTAGAGTTTATCAGATTGTCAATTGTGGCCTGTGGAATGTTGATCCACTCCTCTTCAATGGCTGTGTGAAGTTGCTGGATATTAGTGGGAACTGGTACGCGCTGTCGTATACGCCGGTCAAGCACATCCCAAACATGCTCAATGGGTGACATGTCCGGTGAGTATGCTGGCCATGCAAGAACTGGGACATTTTCAGCTTCCAAGAATTGTGCACAGATCTTTGCAACATAGGGCCGTGCATTATCTTGCTGAAACATGAGGTGATGTTCATGGATGTACGGCACAACAATAGGCCTCAGGATCACATCACTGTATCTCTGAGCATTCAAAATGCCATCAATAAAATGCACCTGTGTTCTTCGTCCATAACAGATGCCTGCCCATACCATAACCCCACCACCACCATGGGCCACTCGATCCACAACATTGACATCAGCAAAGCGCTCACCCACACGACGCCACACGCGCTGTCTGCCATCTGCTCTGAACAATGTAAACCGAGATTCATTCGTGAAGAGAACACCTCTCCAACGTGCCAGACGCCATCGAATGTGAGCATTTGCCCACTCAAGTCTGTTACGGCGACGATCTGGAGTCAGGTTAAGACCCCGATGAGGACGACGAGCATGCAGTTGAGCTTCCCTGAGACGGTTTCTGACAGTTTGTGCAGAAATTCTTTGGTTATGCAAACCAATTGTTTCAGCAGCTGTCTGAGTAGCTGTCTCAGACGATCTTGGCGGTGAACCTGCTGTATGTGGAGGTCCTGGGCTGGTGTGGTTACACGTGGTCTGCGGTTGTGAGGCCGGTTGGATGTACTGCCATATTCTCTGAAACGTCTTGGGAGATGGCTTATGGTGGAGAAATGAACGTTCAATGCCCGAGCAACAGATCTGGTTGACATTCCTGCTGTCAGCATGCCAATTGCATGCTCCCTCAATGCTTGCGCCATCTCTGGCATTTTGCTGTGAGACAAAACTGCACGTTTCAGAGTGGCCTTTTATTGTGGGCAGTATAAGGTACACCTGTGCACTAATCATGGTGTCTGATGAGCATCTTGATGTGGCACACCTGTGAGGTGGGATGGATTGTCTCAGCAAAGCAAAAGTGCTCACTATCACACATTTAGACAGATTTGTGAACAATGTTTGAGAGAAATGGTAATATTGTGTATCTGGACTGAATTTTAGATCTTTGAGTCCATCTCATGACAAATGGGGGCAAAAACAAAAGTGTTGCGTTTTTTGTTGAGTGTACAAACAGTAGTCACTATCCAGAACTCAGCACAGACACAGAAGAACAGGGAGTCTCTCCCTGGACCAAAAAAAAAAAAAAAAAAACCAAGGCAGGAGAACGTGAGCATCTCCAAGGTGTAGTTCCCTGGACCTCAGCACTTAGGAAGGAAAATGTGTGTATGTCACCCATGTGTCGCACTCTGGAACTCAGCACTAAGGCAGTAGAACTCCCATGTGCTACCCTCTCAAACTCACTACTAAGCCGGGAGAATGTATGTCTCTCTCATGGGTCATGCTATAGAACTCGGCACTATGGCAGGAGAATGTGTGGCCCTCCCATGTGTTGCTCTCTAGATCTCTGCACTAACATAGCAGGATGTGTCTTTGTGTTGCTCTCTTTAACTTTACGGTAAGTCACTCTTCGGGACTCAGCACTAAGGAAGGACAATTTGTGTGTCTCTTGTGTCCCTCTCTGGAAAATAGCACTAATTCAGTTCAATTCAGTTCTCAGTAGGGAGAAAAACCCTCAAATAATAGTGAGAAAAAACTCCCCAGTGGGAAGATATCTTCAGAGGAACCTAGCTATAGTTGGGGGGCCCATCCTCTGCTGGCTTGCTAATTAATAATATTCAACTAAAGTCCATTAAAACTCATTAAAACAAAACAGAACTGGATCAGGACCGGATCAGTACAGGACAGCAGCAGCCAGCGACAACATGATGTGGGACAGGGCTTAGATGGTCCATGGACTCAGAGTTGCAGAGGGAAAAGATCCCCAGAAAAAATTTACAAAAAAAGGCAGGAGAACATGTGGCTCTCTCATGTGTTGTTCTCTGGAGCTCAGCACAATGGAAGGAGAACATGTGGCTCTCCCATGTTCCACACTCTCGACCTCCGCACTATTGCAGGAGAACGTGTGGCTCTCCCAAGTGTCCTTTGCTGGAAATTAGCGATAAGGCAGGAGTACTTGTGGATCTCCCATTAGTTGCTCTCTGGAACTCAGCAATAAGGGTGGATAATGTGAGTCTCCCTCCAATGTGTAGCTCTCTTAAGTTTACTACTATTGCAGGAGTACATTTGTGTCACCTGGGTGTCGCTCTCTGGAACTCAGCATTAAGACAGGAGAGAGTGTGTGTCTTCCATGCCGCTCTCTGGAACTCAGCACTAATTCAAAAGAATGTGTGCGTCTCCCGTGTGTTATTCTCTGGCAGGCAGCACTTAGGCAGGACAACGTATGTCTCTCTCCCATGCATCACTCTATGGAAGTCAGCACTATGACAGAAAAAAAATCTCTCCTGTGTGTCACTCTCTCAAACTCAACACTAAGGCAGGACAATGTGTGAGTTTCTTGAGTTCCTCTGTGGAAATTAGCACTGTGTGTGTGTTCTCCCTCCAGGCAGGTCCTTCCCTTTCTGTTCCATGGTGCACCTCTTGACTATTACATAGGGGCCACCATTCTTCATTTTTCTGTTACAACATGAATGTTTGAATTAGCACTAAGGCAGAAGAACATCTGTGTCTCTCCCATGTGTCTCCCTCTTGAACTCAGCACTAAGGCAAGAAAATGTGTATATCCCCCATATATCGCTCTCTGGAACTCAGTTGTAAGCCAGAGTATGTGTTTCTCTCCCATGGGTCACTCTCTTGGATTCAATACTTAGGCTGGAGAATGTGTCTCCCTCCTATGTCTGAGTCCATGAAACTCAGCACAAAGGCAGGAGAATGTGTTTGTCTCCTATATGTCACTCTCTGGAACTCAGTACCGAGGCTGAAGAATGCCTATGTTTACTGAGTCACTTTGTGGAAGTCAGCATTAAGGCAGGAGAATGTGTCTCTCGCATGTGTCTCTCAGAGGAACTCAGCACTAAGGTAGGAGAATGTGCGTTTCTCTTATATGTTGCTCTCTAGAACACAGCGCGAAGGCAGGAAAATGCACATGTTTCTTGTGTCGCTCTCTGGAACTCAGCTTTAAGGCAGGAGAATGTGTCTCTCCAATGAATCTCTCTTTGGAAGTCAGCAACAAGGCAGGCAAATGCATGTGTTTCTTGTGTCGCCCTCTGGAATTTAGCATTAAGGCAGAAGAAAGTGTCTGTCTCCCATGAATCACTCACTGAAGCTCAGCACTAAGGCAGGAAAATGTTTGCTCTCTGGAATGCATGTGGTGCTGAACTGAAATAATGACGTACCACAAAGTTTTACAGCATCAAAATGCCAATCTGGACATACAACATAAACAGCCCTCTACTGAGCCATTAGCTGATACTTTTTTTTTTCAGGGCTAATCTGATCATTCAAGCTCTGTGCAGGGCCATTATGGCGACAAACAGTAACTAAGGGGTTAAGTTGCATGTTGGGTTATGTGCACCGACAGACAGAAATGTATTCAAACACACAACCGAGCACTGACATTGAAGTCTTTTTGATAAATTTCATCCAAGACCCAGCAATCATCCAGTGTTTGAAATTATCACCATTTTAACTTACCACTCCATTACCATTCCAGAATAATAACTGAAAACAGTTTTCAACTGCATTTACCCACAAGCAAGCTTCACTACCAGAAGTTTTGGGGGAGAAAAGTGAATTGAAAAATTAAGGCTGTCTGCATTACAGTTAGTCTATATTGCCTCCAATGGGGAAAAAAAGCTGAAAACAAATATACTTACCTCACCTTAAACCACAAGAGACAGGGAGCTTGACTGCCTGGTTTCGGGAGAGCAAAGACCTTCACTTCCACATTCTGCAAGACCCTTCATCTTTTCATAGACACAGGCAAACACCTTAAATGCTGTGCTGTCAAAATGAATCATCGCCGTATCACTTCTCCACTGCAGGTTTGTGACAGTGTTTTCCTTACATTTGAGATTAAACAGTATAACTAATGCAATAAACACATTTTCAATAAAGAGAACCGCACTTTTTAGTGGAAAATACTGCTGATAGAGGATACTCATGCCGAAAGATTGCCTTATCGTTTAATTTGAATAGTAAGTACGTGATATTTCGACAAATAAGACGAGGGAAAACTACGCTAGATTCAGATACAGCCTGCTGAACCACAACTCGGCGAAGTCCCAGTTAAGGGGATATAAACTTTCCTTTTAACTCAGCTTCAACCAAAATTATCATGAAAATCTTAGAAAAACAAACTACAACTTGGCTATTATTTTCATATCATTTCGGGAACAAGGAAATAAGATTTTAGTGGGACACGAAATAATTTGAAGCCCTCTTTCCCTCCAAGAGCATTGCCGTTCCCCATTTTTCTGTTGCAAGCACCGCGCACGCAATGGTTTTATTCGCACTTGCAGACTTCAGTAGTTCCTCTGTTCGGACGGTTCAGCAAAATCCAACTGCGCAAATAAAACAAAAGGAAGAGTGCACGCGCCGGCACAGTCATGAGACTATACTGATAAATTCAATATCACAAGTGTTACTCTCTCCTTGACCCAAAGGTCACAAAAAATCAACCTCAAATCGTTTAATATTTTCCATTCGACATCAATCGCAACATAAATTTGGGTTTAGTGACAAGTTTAATTTTATCCGGATCTATAACTAAAGAATGCTCTTCACAGTACTGGGAGGAAGAGAGGACATAAACACTATAGGGAAATAAGAATGGCAAATATAAGAAAAGTGCATAAACGCCTCAACATCTCAAAAATACACGCATTTCAGTCTTGCCTGATTTGAGCAGAGCACAGTTGTGAATTTGGCCATTAACTCACACAAGAGTTCAAGTGCAGGTCGAAAAAAATCGATCTTTTGAAGAGTTTTCTGTCCCGATCTGCCTAGATCAGCACCCATAGCAGATGAGCGGGAAGGTCATTTTGTTTAATACCAGAGAATAAACAACTCCTGAAGAACACTGTTAAAGCTACAACGTCGGCGTTAACCCAGCTACTTCGCTGCCTTCCCTAGACCTCTCGCTCAGTCGAGACCGTTCTTTTAGCACCAACATCTGACCTGCTTTCCAAAAATTCGGAATAAACCAAAAAACGAACCATTCGACTCCGATGTAGATGTGAGTAATTTTTTTGAGACCAAGAAAAAAACATTGTATTAAATGAGGCTTAAGAGAAAATAAAAGGCTTTTATTTTTCAGTTTCAAAGAAAATCTCCTCAAAATCCGAGAATTGAATTTAAAGAAAATAAAACAGACAATGGTTAAGATTCATAACAGTATGTGTTTACGTAATCTCAGATTTAAAAAAACTTAATATTTTTCACAAAAAAAAAAACATTTTTTTTATGTATGACGTTATACCATGACGTAAAATTACCGTAAAATGTACAGCAAAGATTTAGAATAAATCTCCTGAAAAAGTATATCAACACCAACCGGCTTTTTAAAAAGTAGCCTGTAACATGTTTACCAGTAACATTTCTGTTTAAATTATATAATTACGAGCTTCAAGGCTGAGCTAATATCTTCTGCTTTGCAAAGCATGACACCTCTCATTGATAAATATTAATTTGAGCCTTCATGATGTATTTGAAAATTCCGGCTAAAATGTCACCACATGGAACATTAATGTAATATTTCAAGGCCTGAGAGCAATACTCATATTGATTGCATTTATTTGACTCGAGGGAGTGGAAATAATTCCTCAATGTGGGGCACATCTGGTAGCCAAAGATGTGAGGCAGGGATCGAGCAAATGCAAAATAACAATAAAAATAATAGGACGAGTATTTAAATGCATCACCTCGAATGACGTTAAATCTTAACGTCTTAATACAGAAACAGAGCGGCGCGGTGCAATGAGTCCTTCACACATCACACATCCCACATCCGCGACGTTTTATTTTCTGTTCAGTGTCGTAATAAGGGTATAACACAAGGAGAAAGCTATTTGAGTCACTTGCATTCTTCCTACATCCTTGTTCTAAACGACATTGGGAATCTATACAAGTTCAGATGATACAGTTAAACAAAAGAATAAAAGTCCCTGAGGTCCGACCTTTTTCATTGTACTGATAAAGCAGATTATGGTCGATTTAAATATACTGTCGCTCTCCTTTTTTGCGAATTCAAACAGAGAGTAAGAAGTTTTCAATCTATCCGTCTAGTGTTCTAAAAGGATCCTATCTTTGTCATTAACAATATTGACTATCATTAGGAAGGGCGTCTGTCTGTCTTTGTGCGAATGAAACGAAATTCGAGTCACACTTTGACCCTGACCCCTCGCTATGCCATAAGCGCCAGTTCTATTAATTGTCGAAAAGCGTTTAGGATTTAGGCCCTGGATTAACATAGAAATGTCCCCTTTTCCGACGCATATTTATTTTTAACTAATTGCTTCCAGTAGCCCACAATAACCTTGCGCAACCTCGCACTCACATTTCAATTAATTTCTTCATGTTCTGTTGTCAGTGGGCGGAAAAAATACGAGCGAACGCGCTCGCCGAGATCAGATTTCGTGATCTGCGGCTTATCCAAGTGTTAGCCCGTATTCGTAGAAATATTCGTACATACTGGTAAAAACACGACGGAACAAGATTGCAAAAAATAAAAATAATTAAAAAAAGTAAAAAATGAAAAAAGTAACATGCTTTCAACAATATATGTTTTTCAACCCAGCTTAAATGTAAAGGAAAAATGCCCCTCATGTGCCTCGCTCAGTGGCTGAATATTGTTTACTTATAAGTCTGAAAATACATAAGCTATATGTTCTGTGTAAACTTAGAACATTCCTGAGCTCGGTTGGAGGAAAGGGATATCTAATATAGACTACGTTTGTATCCAAAACCGTATATAGTGAATCGACGAAAGGTTACATGTTCACTCAACAGCTCTGTGAACCTGTCAAAACATTTTGATGGTTGTTACAAGTCGCATTTGGAAGAAGTTTCCTTTTGCAACGAAAACGGAATTATTTTCAGTCAGCGGTTTGTATGAATTATGTATGGCTAAAGCGCCCCCTACTGGAAATGTACAACTCCATCACTCAGAGTTGTCGAACGGATGCAGATCTCGGACCGCGGTAAACTTTTTCTCGATTAATGCACGCTTTATATTTATTCGAGACACTGTTGAAGATTAAATTTACGAATCTTCATTCAAACAAAATAACAAAACGCAATACATCATCCTGAAGAAATCTATATGATTTCTATATGAAAAATTTCACTTAACCTTTTCAGAAGTTATCCAATATTCAATGTTTTGAAATGTTTTAACGAAGATAGGGGAGACTTAACAACGCATTTTCATATGGATCTATCACATTTAAAAATACATCTGTGCGGTATTAGTAGTTGATAAAAGTGCATCATGATGATGGTTCTTCTTCTACTTCTTCTTATTTATGATGATGATGATGATGATGAGTATTATTATTATTATTATTATTTATTACTTCTATAACTAATTACTGTTTTTGTTTTTTCAAATATTTGAGTTAACAGGTTTCAGACAAAAAGATGCCATTAGAATTTTACCCAGAGACTAACACTAATGAAGACACTAATAAAAGAAGAGTTTGTTTAGACTTATTAGATTTGGACAAATGGTGACATCAGGAAGATCATTCATAGGATATTATATTTCTTGCTTATCTGTAATAATGCAGTTTTATGTAATGCTGCAAAGACAATTTAATGGAAACATTAAAAAAAAGCAAATACAAAAATTCTGGCAAAATCAGTGATTCAGTCAGTGATACAAAGTGTTCCAAGACATTACTGAAAATGTTCTTATCTTATGGTGTTTTTCATTACACAGAGCACAGACAAATTACTTGAACGAGGATTCGCTATCCTAGAAAGTATTGCTGCCAGGATAAATCCTACAGCTGGAGTTAACTATAACTTTCACATGTACAAGGAGTCAGTGCAATTATGTGCAGATATGATTACAGAAACTCAACTGAAAAAATCTCTGACAAAGGGTTTAAAGAATGCAGACAAAAGCCTTTACAGCCCAAGACCTAGGTAGGGATGTGTGTGAGACACAAGGGAATCTCGTCTTTGTAATCACAACGAGAGGAGAGGGAAATCATCGCTTGTCATCTCCTTGTTTATTGAGTCGGGTTTTTAAAATTAAAGTATTGTACTGACTTATATATAGGCTGCTTCATTTATCAAGATCCCCTGCCTGCATTGGGGCATTAGGTGGAGCCCAGGACAGATTTTCTCAGGAGAAAAGGGGGCAGACAGCTTCAGATATGAAGAATAGGAGGCGAGGCCCAGGTGTAGAAAGCCTCTCGTGTAGGCAGGTTTTTTCAACCACAAAGCAAATGTTGGAACATATGGGAGTGTGTGTCCCAACGTGGGCACAAGGTGCGGGGATGACAGGGCACTATGATGCCTGATTACAGGAATCACCATTGAGCCCTGAAAAGGATCATGTGACAAAATCAACAGAGCAGCGCTGATTTCCACGAATCTCCTCCTGGCATGGTCCTCTGCCATAGACAGCTCCACCTGGAGCAACTACACTAATGCAGTAAAAGGGCAGTGATAAACTCAAAAAAATCTACTGACTTCTTTGTGTGCTGATATCACAAATCGAAAACTAGAATCAGTGCTAATTTACACCAATTTAATCAACACTCACATCCAAAATTGCCAAGCATTAGTGAAAAGCATCAGAAAATCAGTCAGAACACATCCAGAACCCTAAACCCACCTTTATTCTGAAAATACATCAGATGCAATCAATGCAGATAAAGCCTTGGCCTGGTTTACAAACAGGAAGATTTTTAACAACTTTCCAACCAAAAAAATAAATAACAAGCAGGAGCATCCCGGGGAGAGATCTCTGTGCTGCCTCAGGAAAGATGCTGGGGGGGCAGTCTTTGCACTGAGACAGGAACAGTGCCCAGGAAACAGACAGGAACACCTCCTAATAAATAGACAGAAACAGCACGCAGGAGAGAGTCAGTCAGTGGCCAGGAGAACACAACAGTGCACTAGGGAGAAACGTGTAGATTACCCAGGGGAGAGACAGGAACAGCAGTTAGGAGAGACAAAAACAGTGCCCAGGAGAGAGGGACAGAGAGAGAGAGAGAGAGAGAGAGAGGGAGAAAAACAATGCCCAGGAGATAGACAGGAACAGCACCCAAGAGAGAGACAGGAACAGTGCCCAGGAGAGACAGAGAACAATGCCCAGGGGAGAGATGGGAACAGCAGCCAAGAGAAAGACAGCAGCAGTTCCCAGGAAAGAGAGAGGAAAAGCAGCCAGTAGAGACAGGAAGAATGCCAAGGACAAAGACAGGAACAGTGGCTGGGAAAGACAGGAGTAGTGCCCAGGAGAGAGACAGGAACAGTGCCAAGGAGAGAGGCAGGAATAGTGCCCAGGGGAGAGAAAAAGAGCACCCAAGAGAGAGAGAGGACCAATAGCCTGGATAAATACAGGTGCAGTGCCCAGAAGACAAGAACAGTGCCCAGGATATGGACAGGAATAGCCCCCAGTGGAGGCACAGCCACAGCCTGGGAAAGAAACATGAATAGCACCCTGGGGAGAGACTGGAACAGTGCCTAGGACTGCATCGTTTCTCTCCTGGACATTGTATCTGTCTTTCTCCAATGCCAGTGTTTCCTAAACCTCTCCTGGAAGCCCGCTTGTACTGCGTGTTTCAGATTTCTCCATGCTTCGGCTTCAGATGTTCAGCTCGTTAATTAGCCCCTAAAGCTGATTGATGAAAAACTGATCATTTGAATCACCTGTGCTGGACCAGGGAGAAATCTGAAACATGCAGGGCAGGTGGGCCTCCAGGAGATGTTTGGGAAACACTGGCATAGGAGAAAGACAGATAAAATGCCCAGGAGAGAAACAAGAACAGCATCCAGGAGAAAAATAGGAACAGTGACCAGGACAGAAATAGGAAATTTCCCAGGAGTTAGACAGGAAGAGTGCCAAGGAAAGAAACAGGAACCGTATCTTGAAGAAAGACAGGAACTTTGCCCAGGAAAGAGGCAGCAATAATGACCAGGAGGGACAGCAACAGTGCCTGGGAAATGGACCGCAAGAGTGCCCAGGATAGAAACAGCAAAAGTTCCCAGGAGAGATACAGGAAAATCACCGTGAGAGACAGGAATAGAGCCCAAGAGAGACACAGGAGTAATACCCAGGACAGAGACAGTAAGAGCACCCAGGAAAGAGACAGGAACAGTGCCCGGGAGAGAAACAGGAACAGTGCCAAGTGGAGAGTCAGGAAAAGTACCCCGGAGAGAGACAGGAAAATTGCCCAGGAGAGCTACAGGAACAATCCCCAGGAGATAAACAGAAACAGTGCCTAGAACAGAGCCGGGATTAGTGCCCAGTTTCGTGACCGGAACAGTCCCCAGGATAGAGACAGGAACATTGCCCAGGAGAGAGACAGGAACAGTGCTCAGGAAAGTGACAGGAACAGTGGCTAATATAAAGAGAGGAACAGTGCCCAGGAGAAAGACAGGGATTGCGCGCAGGAGAGAGTCAGGCGCAATACCCAGGAGAGAGACAGTAATAGTGCACAGCAGAGAGACAGGAACTGTGGGTAGGAGAGAGAGGATCAGCACCCAGGAAGGAAAGAGGAAAATTGCCCAGGACAAGGACAAGAACAGCCCCCAAGTGTGGGGCAGTAACAGTGCCCAGGTGAGAAACCGGAATAGTGCCCAGGAAGGAGACATGAACAATGCCCAGGAGAGATACAGGAACAGCACCCAGGAGAGGAACAAAAACAGTGCCCAGGACAGAGACAGGATAAGTGCTAAGTAGCGTGACAGGAACAGTGCCCAGGAGAGAGACAGGGACAGTGGATAAGAGAGAGAAGAACAGTGCCCTAGAGAGAGACAGGTGCAGCATTTTGGAAAGATACAGGAGCAGTGCCCATGAAGGGGGCAGGAAGACTGGCCAGGAAGAGACAGAAACAGCACTCAGGAGAGAGACAGGACCAGTACCCAGGAGAGAGATAGGAACAGCTTCCAGGAGAGAGACAGGAATAGTGGCCAGGAGCGAGACAGGCATAGTGTACTGGAAAGATACAGGAACAGTGCCCATGAAGGAGACAGGAAGACTGGCCAGGAAGAGACAGAGACAGCACTCAGGAGACAGATAGGAATAGTGCCCAGGAGAGAGGCTGAAACAGCACCTAAGCACAACAGGAAAAATTCCCAGGGGAGAGAAAAGAACAGTGCCTCGGAGAAAGACAGGAATGGCACCCAGAACAGAGACAGGAACAGTGCCGGGAGAGAAACAGGGACAGTGCTAAAGGGAGAGTCAAGAACAGTGCCCAAGAAAGAGACAGCAACAATGCCCAGGAAAGAGAAAAGAATAATGTGCTGGAGAGAGATAGGGACTGTGCCCAGTAGAGATACAAGCACAGTGCCAAGGAGAGAGACAGTAACAGTGCCCAGAAGAAAAACATGAAAAGCATCCAGGAGAGAGAGAGGAACAGTGCCCAGGAGAGAAGCAGGCAAGCGGCTTTACTGTTTGGAGTACCCCGCCTCAACAACTAAGCTACCAGAGCCTGGAGAGCCCTCTGAAACCAGATCTCCAACAGTCTCTAGTCCCCAGCCATCCTTCACAGGGTTCCTTTATCTAATAAGCCAGCATGACTATTCATTCCACTCGGTCCAGTCATGACAGAGACCGCTCTCAACTACTAGAGCTATATCACTACATTTTTCCATGGCCCACTTTTTGTGTTTACCAAAAAGCATGAACCTGGTATCTGTTATTCACTCCATTGTAGGGCCTCTACATTAACATGTTTCCCCAAGCAGTAAATGTCCTGAAAATATTAGAAATTCAGGGGTTCACTTCTGTGCCCCAGTTAACATTACATTGTCATGCTGGCACAGATAATTTTTTTGGAGTAGTTACAAAGTGGGAGCACTACAGATTATTGCATTTTCAGTCCATTCAAAGCATAGCTGAGTAAGAAAGGCAGCGCAAGGGAAATATTTTCCAGACAAAATGAATGCTGCTGTAGGTTTATTTAAACCAGGTACTGCTGAAAAAGACAAGTCAATCATCTCACAATTACTTAGCCATTTGGCCTTCCACCCAGCCTTTGAAGTGTATTCTGTGACCTGAAGGAGACATCCTCCATTGAGAAAGTACAACCCCCCCTTCCTAAACACATGACCTTACTCAGCATGCCGAGTGTTTGCAATTACAGGCAGGCCTATTACACGACTGCAGCAGAATTCAAAACCTAAATCAAACCCAAAGACAATAATTTGGTCATGCTGGGGGTCCCATCGACCCCACTTCCCCATGCCCTCTCCTCTCTGGCACGTCCAGCCCAAGACCTCCATTGCTTGTTTAACTTGACACGTAATTACAGTGGAAATATTTGTGTATTTTGTACGGTTGCCACGGCCTGCTGAGCTCCGGCTGCTGCCAAGCACTCACGACTCCTCCCCCCGCTCCGCCCGCGCCGCACAGAGACTCTCATTAAAACGCACTGCTTTCCCTTCAGCACTGGCCACGGACGGGCCGCTCCGTCAACCGATGCGACCCCTAACCGCACTGATCAACCTACTTTTTTTACCAGCAAGGGTCACCCAGTTGTCTATCGAGGCCTCAATTAGACATGCTTTCCACTGGATAAAGCCTCTTCACACTGAGCTCTCAGATAAGACACACCGCAGGTATCAAGTTTGCCCTTTCATGTTAAATCACAAGGCAAGAACTGTGTTGTAAACTGAGTGGCTATATTGGAAGACGAGGATAAGGAGGTTATCTAATAATTAATGATAATTATAGTAAAGAAGGGGCTGTGTTCGCTCGGGACCTGACATGTTGAGGCTAGCTGTGACGGCTCACTCACTGCTGCAACTGAACAATAAATCGGAAGGCAAAGGCAATCCTCCTTAAGGCCAGATAAAAATTTATACATCTTTGACCCACCACCACTAACTTTCAATCCAGAGACGATTGCTGCTTTGCACAGAGGAGTGGCCAAGAGCCCTTTAGCGATCCAGCCGGCTATCAAATCAAAATTTATTTACAAAGAATCATCTCAAGGGGCCTCCCAGAAATCCCAGGCCTTACTTTCACAAGAGTAGGTCTAAGGTACACTTCCCAGTGGACCCTAACTTGCCATCTGACTGCCGTAACAGTGATTTCTGTCATATTTATCCACAGTCAATGATTGGGAAACACCAGAGGCAGTAGCGGGAAAAATTCCCTCATGACAGAGATGAAGAGACCCTGGGAGATCCAGAAAATTATCCTCCTCTGGCCGGCTCAGGATGCGGGTTTAATTAACCAATCAGTGCTCAACTAGATGCAGCTGAAGTTTAGATGCAGCTGCCAGTTACCCGAAGTGTTGAGCATGAGACCAGCAGCTGGTCAAAGCTTAGTCTTGATCTCAGGGCCAAGCCAATGAAAACTGTGAGATCTGTCAGGGGGATATTTCAGTAGTGGACCTCACTTTTTCATCAACGCCGATTTACCAGCATCTCTTCTGCTTTGTCTGAACTAACCTCTGACACCTCCAGGACTTTTATTCATAAAAATAAAATGGAATCAGGAGGATGACATGGTTATTTTATTTTATTTTCAAGCATGTCAAAGAGTGGGGAGCTCCTCTGCAGCCCTCCATAAATTTTAAACCAAGCTCCATGTGTAATTGCTGGCAAAAGCCGGGCATCTCCATAGACGTTACATATATTATCGTAATGGAACGGACAGAATCTGCTCTTTTCCATTATTCTTTTAAATTAATTAACTGATAACTTCACAGTCTGTTTATACTTAATGATTCCACCGGGAGTAGTGGCACTGACTAATAGTATGGGTAATGAGGGAGAGCGTGGAATTCTGGGAGATTTCCCTTCGCTTCTCCAGGCACTGTGCCCATTTCTTGGCGGGTGTAGAAATCTTGTCTCATCTTCTAATATCACCCTAAAGCGTGGGCGTAATGTCGCCAGCACTTTCACAAGTGTTAAACCAGTGGACCAGTGGTACTGATGACCAAAGAGGCATATGGAAGCCACTGCTGTACATTTGAATAAAAAAATAACATGCATAACGTAATATAACTTCATGGCTGCAAATGCCATGGGGAACCAGATGAAGTTAGAGTCTAAAAGTTTTCCTTTCACACAGGAGAGCTGTGCCCGCTCCTTCCTTGAGAGCAGAAAACAGCAGGTTTGACCTGCGTTCCACTTGACAAGATGCAGCCCTCATGTAGTCTTTTTACGAGATAATTATAAACGACGGCCGTAATTGTTTTTGCAACTGAAGAATGTTAATGGACTTCATTGGCCTCAGTGAAATTCCCTTGTCTGGAATAATTAGGAATTTAGAAGTGACTCGCAATAAGTCAAATCAGTCCTGAGTACAGCGTTAGGCTGCAGCTGAAGTTCAGTGCTAAATTGAGATTATATAGTATTTTAAGAATCTGATCTGCACAGCTCTTTACACTACATTTTTAACATGCTCATATTTCCGGAGCACTGCAGAGGAAGTCTTAACACCCTTCAGCACATCTCTAAGTTAAAACCACCATATTGATTTTAAGCAACTGTGGCCCCACCCTCCAAAACAATAAATCATGATTATAAATATAAGAATAATGGAATTAAAAACAAATTAAACTGATAAATGCTTATTCCAATAAAATGGCGGAGGGCTCACTGTACTCATTAAACTGTCGGCCTGTATTTAATAGGGCTGCTGCCTGGAGCAGAGCAGCTACTGGGAGTGCCCCCGAAATTGGGCATGGAAATACCGGCTGGATTGCAGCTCATATTCCCTGGACGCAGCATTAAAAAGGCTTTAGTAAAACCTCAACTTTACAGTCCCGCTTAGATGCTTTACAAGCACTTCAAGAAAAGTAAGTAATCAGCAGAATGAATAGCCTGATAAAAAGATATAGGCATTTATATTTTTTAAAAACACTTCGTAGTCATCCTCCTTTCAACTAACCATTAAACGCAGACTCAAATGTCTAACAGAAAGTAATGCATTGATCCAAAAGAACCAAAACAGGAAGACGAGGAAAGGGTAAAATTAAATTCCAAAAGACGGGTTAGAATAGACAGATAGACAGGCAAACATACTGAGACAGGCGGGAACATAGAGAGTTCATTATAGATGTGGAAATATGAGAGAAACTCTGCTTTAGGTTTGTAATGCAGCCTCTTTGTCAACTCAAAATGAGCAGCCAAGCACCGTCTGGCCAATGGGAGAGAAGAGTGAGGCCAGTAGTAAGACAATGAGTCAATAGATTTGCCCTAAGTCAGCAGCTCCACCTAGCGATAAACCACATACGGTAAAACACCTTATCCTCACAGAGCAAAGTGTCATGGTGTAAATGGTCATTCAAATAAAACAAAGTGGAGCCACATCGATGCTCGATCTTGTTTTATATGATGGCGTGAAATAAATGAAATTTTAAATGGAACCTTGGCAGGGACGTGAGTCATTGATCGATCAGAGCAGGGGGCAGAAGTTTGAGGGCATTGCTACCCCTCCCCCCCTCCCCAACCATAACAGGTTTAATGAAACCTAGGGAGGGTGACAAACCAATAGAGCCAAGGCCTTAATGTAAGGAAACTGGAGGGCTTTATGATTTGGGTGTAACATGGGTCTTTAGAGGACATCAAGCCGGCAGCAGAGAGGCCACTGCCCCATAACATTGTGGAACTGAGGTCAGAGGTCAGCAGCTGGTTTTACCTGCTGCTGTACAAGCTTTCTCTATCAGTACAACTCGCTTCAACCAGCATTGACTAGCCACAGACCAGCTGAAAATATGCGAAAGACAACAAAACAAGCTTAAAATCCAAACTAGATTTTGTATTTTTCAGCAGGGAATAAAGAGCTAAATCAGCTGCTCATTGCAGAGAGCCTACAATGCAACTGAAGAAAGAAAGAACAACTCACATCTCCCCATGAAGTGCTCTCCCATACACTTCCTACTGACAGGGCTGAGATTATTTGAACACATACATGGAGAGTGTCCCTTGATCAGCTGTCTTATGAATCACAGAAAAGCGCAGGGGCTCCCTTAACATCCTGCTAAAGGGCAGAGCAAGGCAAGCCAGGCCACACATGCTCTTTTACAGTTTGATTTCATTGTGAATTTTATCAGAGATTATTCGATTAATCCAAGACTCATGGGAAACTAATTAAAGCAAGCATAATGAAGTGAAATTCAGTCAGTAGACTGGGCTTGGGGGTAGAGTTGGGTTCAAGTGTTGGACACGTGCACACATCTGTTTCCTGACTACAGAACCCCCCCCCCAGATTATAATCACAAGAAAATAGGTGCAGATATGTTCATAAGTACTTGGACTGTAACACGGTTTTCATCATGCTGTCCTCAGTATGTCATCACAGTGGATTTGAAATTAAACTTGAAATTTGACATTAAAACAAGATGTGTGTATGTGTAAATAAATAAAAGAATCACGTGGGACTTTACACCCAACACAAAATTAAAAGATTCCCACTATTACAGGAGCTCAAAAGTAATTGGACAGTCTAATATAATCATAACATAGATTGTCATTTAAATACTTTCAATGATTTTGACTCAATGACTGTCTGAAGTCTTGAACCAATGGACATAAACATACACTTTTTTTCCCCTGGGGAGGCTCTGCCAGGCCTTCATCTTAGCATCATCTTCAGTTTCTGATTGGTCTTTGGTGTTTTGTCTTCAGTTATGCTTTCAGCAAGTAAAATAAGCACTAGTATAGATTCAGGTCATGTCAGGTGATTGCCTTGCCTGTTGTATAAAATTCCACTACTTCGCCGTGTATAAATGTTGAGTGGCTTTTTCACTATGCTTGAAATAATTTTCCATCTGCCCTGTGAAAAGTCATTCATTGATGCCTGAAGCATTTCTCTGAATCTGCGCAGATAATATAGACTTATACAGTTCAGAATTCATCCCCCTGCTTTTCTTTGTAGGGACATCATTAGTAAATGCAGAAGAACAAGCTCCATTGACAGCCATACATGCCCACACTGTAACACAGTAGTTGATTTGGCCGCAATGTTTTTGCTATTTCTATGATAGTTTGTTCACATTTGTCAGCCTAATGAAGGCTTGATTCATTAGCAGAGACGGTTCTTTGGAATTCATTTTTAGTGTCAACTGCAACAAATAGCAAATGTAGATGCCACATTTGAAATCAAGACCTTTTACCTTCTGACTTGTAAATGAATTAATGAAGGAGTAACGCACACCAGGCCCACAGTGCGGCCAACTGTCCAATTATTTTTAGTCTCGTGTAAATAGGCTGTCATGAGTAAAAAGTGCAGTAGGTAAATTCTGTGAATATAAGGACAAAGACCTTCAAAATTTTTGTCAAAAATTTCTATGGAAATCTGTACTCTTATAGTGTGGAACATCATATACTTCAAAGAAAAAAATACTAAATTCAGTATTGCCAGCCAAATTCTGTCAGAATCCTACATCATCAGAGTTACAATAACAAAATTTCATTAATTTTGGGCTTGAAATGCTACCTGGCCTCTGCATCATGCTTTCAGGTGCATTCTTGACAACTCTGTTGATTACATATTTTGAAACCCTGGTCAAGTGTTTTTTGATAGCTAAAATTCCCAGATTTATCAGGATTCTGCATTAAAATTGGGTGGTGATGGTGGTGTAGCGCGAGTCACAAAAACATTTTTTTCTTCCCTCGCAATAAGCCCTGGCAGGCTGTGATTGTGAATTTTATTTTTCCTTCTGTTGCCCATATCTAACAACATTGTACTGCCAACATGCATATCTAGTCCCCATATGCAGCTGTGCATGACATTAGAAGTCAGTAACACGAGTCACGTATAATTCAAATCACATAAAAAGGGTATGGTAACACGAGTCACAATATTTTTATAGCAACTTTGGAAGTTTTGTTGGATGTGCAGTTTGATCCTTTTTTCCTTATATATCTAGTGGACCAGTTAGTTGATCGGACTGTGTACAGACAGCAGCATTGTGTGTCCCCTGCTATGTTCGTTGCACAGATTCTGTTCTATCTAGCGTAGCATAGTGCCTGCTTTTTCCTGACAGTGGAATGTCTGTTTTGTTGAAATGAGGTATATTCCAGATATTACTGTGTTAATGAGTTGCTCCTTATAGAGTGTGATAAGCGTTGCATACAAGCTTGCATTTCACCTGGGTAATCCAAATTGTATGTATCCCAATTCAAGTGAAGTTGGGACGTTGTGTAAAACATGAATAAAAATAGAATGCAATGATTTGCAAATCTCATAAAACCACATTTTATTCACAATAGAACTTTGACAACATATAAGATGTTTAAAGTGAGACATTTTACCATTTCACAAAAAATATTAGCTCATTTTATATTTGATGGCAGCAACAAATCTCAAAAAAGTTGGCACAGGGGCAACCAAAAGCTGTAAAAGATACTAATAAAAATAGCTGGATGAGCATTTTACAACTAATTAGGTTAATTGGCAACAGGTCAGAAACATGACTGGGTGTAAAAAGATTATTTTAGAGAAGCAGAGTCTCTCAGTAGTAAAGATGGGCAGAGGCTCACCAATCAGCAAAATACTAAAGTCTAAAAATTGTGGAACAATTTCAGAAAAATGTTCCTCAATGTAAAATTGCGAAGACTGTGAATGTCCCACTATTTGCAGTATATAATACCATCAAAAGATTCAGAGAATCTGGAGAAGTCTCTGTGCAGAAGGAGCAATTCCAAATGTCAATATTGGATGCTCATGATCTTCGGGCCTCCAGGCAGCACTGCATTAAAAACAGGCATGTTTCTGCACTGGAATTCAATGCAAGGGCTCAGAAACACTTATGCAAATCATTGTCTGTGAACACAGTTTGCCGTGCAATCCACAAATGCAAGTTAAAGCGGTATCCTGCAAATAAAAAGCCATAAGTGATCATGACCCAAAAATGCCACTGTCTTCTCTGGGCCAGAGCTCATTTAAAATGGACTGATCCGAAATGGAAACTGTTCTGCAGTCAGATGAATCAAAATTTGAAATTCTTTTTGGAAACCACAGACACCGTGCTGTGTGGACAAAAGAGGAGAGGGGCCATCCATCTTGTTATCAGTGCACAGTTCAAAAGCCTGCATCACTGATGGTATGGAGTTGCATTAGCGCCAATGGCATGAGCAGCTTACACATCTGGAAAGGTACTATCAATGCTCAAAAGTATATAGAGGGTTTACCACAGCATATGCTCCCATCAAGACAATATCTCTTTCAGGGAAGGCCTTGCATATTTCAGCAAGACAATGCTAAACAACATACAGCATCCATCACAACAGCAGTACTTTGAAGTAGAAGAGTTTGAGTGCTAAACTGGCCTGCCTGCCTGCAGTCCAGACCTTTCACCAATAGAAAACATTTGGTGTGTCTTAAAACCAAAAATCTGGCATAGAAGACCTAGGACTGTTGAGCAGCAAGAATCTTACATCAGACAAGAGTAGGACAACATCCCTCTTCCAAAACTCCAGCAACTGGTCCCCTTACTTCCCAGACATTTACAGACTGTTGTTAAAAGAAGAGGGGGGTGCTACACAATGGTAAACATGGGCCAGTCCCAACTTTTTTGAGATGTGCTGCTGCCATCAAATTCAAAATGAGCCAATATTTTTCATGAAACGGTAAAATGTCTCTCTTGTTGTCCATGTTCTATTAGGAATAAAATGTGGGTTTATGAGATTTGCAGATCATTGCAAATATGTTTTTATTCACATTTTACACAGCTTCATTTGAATTGGGATTTGTAAATAACAAGCTTTCCATCGCAGGGTGAACGTTTTCACCGTGAAATAAGCAGTTCCTTGAATGAGTATGTATGCTTCCTGATGCAGCTCTGCAGAAAAATGGACAAAACTCTATTTATTATCATAGAGAAAAGACATGTTTTTGTTTTGCAGAGGTTACTGGTGACTATCGATATCCATCTGCGCCAATATTGTTAAACTCATGCAAAATTTTGCCGGTAATCATCAATTCATATTGAACTTCATGAGTCAAAAGTTAATTTGTATTAAAAATATGATTATTTTATGACTTGCCTGTTATGATTCTGCTCTATTTGCCATGTTTTTGATGTTCTGTCTGATACGGTTTCTGATCTCTGTATTGCCTGACCTTGCCTTGTATTGTGTATTGTGATTTGGTTGCATGGTCATGTTCATGTTTTATCTTAGTTTAGTCTTGCCATGTTTTCGTTATTGCCATGTTTTTGTTTTTGCCAGTACCCATATTGCTGTTATTATTCCGGTTGACGTTTTGCTTTCACTCATGCATTGCACTTTGTCTCCCCCTGTCTGGTCTCGTCTTGTTTCTGCTCACAGCCCCGGTATTGCGTGCCACTCTTTCGGGTGATTTAATTGTTTCTGGATTTCAACCATTCCTTCCAATCTCGTTTACTTTCTTCACCTTGCTTTGTTATTTTACTAACCAGCACTAACAGTTTGTTGTTTTGTTAAAACTACTGACCTAGACTAACATTGTATATAATACTAACTTATTAACGAGCACTAGGGATTGTATAGCTGCACCTTACTAATTGATTAACAAGCTCTCAGCACTTGCCGTGTTCTAGTCTCCGCCTCTTGCCTTTACCTAATCTTCTTTGCAGCGTTTCAGTGGATCCTCCACACCTGCTGACTCTGTCCTTCTCTCATTATCTGTGCACGTTAGAACTCCCTAACCGGAGCCGTATATCTGTCTATAGGCTGTCTTGTGATCCATGTCCGCGTTTTGGCTTTTGCCTATTTCATGTGATTACTGTGTTTGCTGCTCTGGTTTTTCAATTCGAATTCTGCCCTGTGGATTGTGATTTTTGGATTGTAGACTTTGTACTGTTGCCTTCGGCCCTGCGGGGGTTTACCCCCTCGCTTAATAAAATCACTTTCATTGCATTCCTGGATTCTCGCGACTGGTTCCTGAACGTAACCTCACATTGCCAGTACCTCATTTTGAGGCTTCTGACAGCTTGGGGAGCCACTTAAAGAGCTATCTTCTTTGGCTCATAAATCACTGTCAAATGAAGTACACTTGTGGTAAAGAAGTTTATGAACCTAGAGATGAATTGTTTTCACTCCCAGCCATTTTTCAATTCTCAATGCTGAATTTTCATGAAGATTTTTTGTGTTTTTAGAGTGGGAAATCAAGATGACAGACTGCAAAATTCAGTGGAAAAAAAAAATTGATTTGGTTTATTTCTTTTTTGTCTCAAAAATACTCTGGTGAGGGAAAGGGGCAGGGTCCAAAAACAACAAAAAAACTGCTAAATCAGTTCAAACTTGTCGCTGAGCTTGAGGGCTTCCAAATCCCTGGGGTAGGGGTAACTCTGCCGCTTTCCAGTCTAAACAAGGTGCTGGGGAGACAGACATAGGTAAAGCAACACCACACTGCCAGCTTACAATGCCTGTTCCCTGTTCCCAGTCCCAACTCCTTTTTAAAGACATAGTCCTCATTAAGTCAATGTTGCCCAGGTCTGGCTCCTTATCAACCAATTAGCTAGCATGTCTGCAGGAAAATACCTATTGTCAATTACACAGCCACGCGGTTTCTTCCTGCTGTGTGCTCTTGAGTGCCAGGTTGAGTTAGTGGGACACCGAGAAGCACTCTGGATGCCACAGTAGCTCTTATTCAAAACTACAATTATGAAAATAAACTGAAATACGATGTAATTCTAAATGCTGCAAGTGCCTCATTTCATTTTGGCCATTTCCCCCCTCTCTGTTAAGCTCAAATCTTGAATTATAAGGCCTTAAATAGGGTAACACATTAATAACCATATTTGGCTTCTGTGAAAAAGGGTTTAAAAACTTGTTTTGTTTAGTGTCTCAGAGTATAATCATTACAATCCTACTTTGTTCTACCTATAATGTATCTGAAACTACTGAACCTACCCATAATAAAGAATTTTTTCATTGACTAACCACCATAATTCACATGAAGTAATGCCAGGTCTGGGTATACAAACTGTTAAAATGCAGAATTTTTGCTCTGCAATCTTCATGATATTTCACTCCCCTTTTGGGCAGAAAAATATACATTTTTTGCTCCATTTCTTGTTCTTGTTCTTCTCTTCCTCCTGGTTTTATGATCAAATGGGTGCCACGCTTTCATTTTGAGGCCCAATGACCTGAAATTTGGAAGAGGGCTTAGTTTAGAAACATACTTTTTTTTTTTTGTTTTATGGATCCTGGACTTAGATGAAATGATTTAAATACGCTTTTTTGTGTAATAATAGCCAAAAATGTACAAAACCCAAAACCAGTGAAGTTGGCACGTTATGTAAATTGTAGATAAAAACAGAATACAATAATTTGCAAATCCTTTTCAACTTATGTTCAATTGAATACACTGCAAAGACAAGATGTTTAATGTTCAAACTGAGAAACTTTATTTTTTTTTTTTGCAAATAATCATTAACTTAGAATTTAAAGGCAGTAACACATTGCAAAAAAGTTGGCACAGGGGCCTTTTTACCACTGTGTTAAATCGCCTTTCCTTTTAACGACACTCAGTAAATGTTTGGGAACTGAGGTGACCAATTTTTGAAGCTTTTCAGGTGGAACTCTTTCCCATTCTTGCTTGATGTACAGCTTAAGTTGTTCAACAGTCCGGGGTCTCCGTTGTCGTATTTTACACTTCATAATGCGCCACACATTTTCAATGGGAGACAGGTCTGGACTAAAGGCAGGCCAGTCTAGTACCCGCACTCTTTTACTACGGAGCCATGCTGTTGTAACACGTGCAGAAGGTGACTTGGCATTGTCTTACTGAAATAAGCAAGGGCGTCCATGAAAAAGACGTTGCTTGGATGGCAACATATGTTGCTCCAAAACCTGTATGTACCTTTCAGCATTAATGGTGCCTTCACATATGTGCAAGTTGCCCATGCCTTGGGCACTAATACACCCCCATACCATCACAGATGCTGGCTTTTGAACTTTGCGCCTATAACAGTCCGGATGGTTCTTATCCTCTTTGGTCCGGAGGACAGGACGTCCACAGTTACCAAAAACAATTTGAAATGTGAACTTGTCAGACCACAGAACACTTTTCCACTTTGCATCAGTCCATCTTAGATGAGCTTGGGCCCAGCGAAGCCGGCGGCGTTTCAGGGTGCTGTTGATAAATGGCTTTTGCTTTGCATTGTAGAGTTTTAACTTGCACTTGCAGATGTAGCAACGAACTGTAGTTACTGACAGTGGTTTTCTGAAGTGTTCCTGAGCCCATGTGGTGATGTCCTTTACACACTGATGTCGGTTTTGATGCAGTACCGCCTAAGGGATTGAAGGTCACGGGCATTCAATGTTGGTTTTCGGCCTTGTCGCTTACGTGCAGTGATTTCTCCAGATTCTTTGAACCTTTTGACGATATTACGGACTGTAGATGATGAAATCCCTAAATTTCTTGCAATAGCTCCTTGAGGAATGTTTTTAATCTGTTCAACAATCAGCTCACGCATTTGTTCACTAAGTGGTGACCCTCGCCCCATCCTTGTTTGTGAATGACTGAGCATTTCAGGGAAGCTGCTTTTATACCCAGTCATGGCACCCACCTGTTCCCAATTAGCCCGTTCACCTGTGGGATGTTCCAAATAAGTGTTTGATGAGCATTCCTCAACTCTCAGTCTTTTTTGCCACTTGTGTCAGCTTTTTTGAAACATGTTGCAGGCACCAAATTCCAAATGAGCTAATATTTGCAAAAAATTACAAAGTTTACCTGTTCGAACATTAAAAAACTTGTCTTTGCAGTGTATTCAATTGAATATAGGTTGAAAAGAATTTGCAAATCATTGTATTATGTTTTTATTTACGATTTACACAATGTGCCAACTTCACTGGTTTTGGGTTTTGCCTCCTGTGCAATTATGGTCAGGCCAAATGACCTAAAATTTGGCATGGAGATAGCCAGGCACCATGCGTTTAGATTGCATTTTTTGTTTTTCAGATATAGGCCTTTAAAATGCTATTATTTAGCTTATTTTGGGTAAATTCTATTCAATCACATCAAGGGCTCTAATTTCTTGGCGTAGCGCAGGTGGCCCACGCAGTGGTAATTTCATGAGGTGCAACACCGTGCGCAGACGAACGTGCGCTGAGATGGGTGTGGCAGCGTAGTTCGGGGAGGTGTCACTTATTCATCAAGACGCAGTGACAATTTCGCAGAAAAAATCTTAGTGCAGTTGCGCAGAAAGCTCGCCAGCTCCAACCTGGTTCACTTTCTGTGATGTGGTAATTTGGCTGACCGGCGCGCAGTGCGCACACGTCCCCGAAACCTCACAGGCAGGTTTCCAGAATGTCAGGCACATTTCAATACTGTAAATAATTACAGCAACCACTGTTTAATGTAACTAGCTGAATCAGCACATAAATTTCCTATATCGATTGTCCTGATGTCAAATCAAAGGCGGTTGGCACGCGTGATGGAAACTCGACCTGACTTAATCAACGCAACTAAATCAATGATGCAAATTAACGACTTCACATCTTTCTCAACCAACCACAAACTGCCTCGGCATCAGGCAGTGCGTATATAATGCTTGCCTTCTACGCTCGCTAAAGCCGCTTGCATAGTGGACGCGAAATAAATTTGTCGCACGACTGATTACAGTCAAAGTCAATGCA
The DNA here is from genome assembly GCA_029721435.1 of Gymnothorax reevesii. Taxonomy (NCBI): domain Eukaryota; kingdom Metazoa; phylum Chordata; class Actinopteri; order Anguilliformes; family Muraenidae; genus Gymnothorax; species Gymnothorax reevesii. Next base: position 41,616,871 of record CM056585.1, read on the forward strand.
AAAAGCAATCGACTTTTCTTGGTCTTTTTATTCGTCTGTTTTCTTCCTCAGAAGATAGACAACAGTCTTTATTCGGTCTTTCTTTTGAAAATTAGTCAGATGGATCGAACAGATTCACGCTTTATTTCCACAGCAGAGATAAAATAGTGCGTGAGTAAATCAATTCCATGACCATTGACAGTGTCAATAAATTATCGCATGCACGATCAAGACTGTCCGACGCCAAATGCAAAATACTCCATGTCCACCAGCCAGCAAAAAATAAAATTATTGATATGAGAACAGATTTATAACGGAATGAAGAATAAAAATACATATAGGCTACATCACCAACGAACAGAACATCCAAAAAAGATGGCCCGCAAATAAATTAATCGTAGTGTTCGTTGGACGTTCTGTTGTTAAAATGTTTCTTTTTATTCTTTATTTCATTATCAATCTGTTCTAATCGTCCCCCCCCCCCCCCCGCCCTTTTTTTTTGGCTGTCAGACACGGAGGCATTGTACATTGTCTCGCGCCAATGTCGACACACTTTACTGAGCAGAGCTTAAACAGAAACATTGATTGAAATTCTTGGATCTCATCTTGAAAAACTGAGCCCTCTTATCAAAACATTCACGTTTAATATCTAAAAGAGTCAGTAGATTTGAAGAAATTAAAAACAGTAATAGGCTGTCGGACACGAAGATATATAACCCTGTCAGACTTTCGGACACAAGACACTGCTTTCAACGCAATCTGTCGAGCGAAAAATTTGTTTCGCGTCCAGTGTGCAAGCGGCTTCATACTAGGCTACTATTATTGTCACTTAGGTTTTATCGTTTAAAATAAATGTGTAACGTATCTTGCATTGTTGTCCATGCCTGTTAATCCCAAAATTTTAAGCAGCAACAGGCTGTATTAATAGAGACATGCTATCCATCGTTTCTCTTGCCAATGAGCAATATTAGACTCGGCTGTGTTATACCCAAACATGCCTTCTTTGTCAACTTGCGCTGGAAGGAGGGACAGAGGCGGGACAGGGGAGTAGGCCTACTTGCGCCAGGCTGCGCCGGGCACGAAATTGCAACATACGCCTGGACACACCCCGTTGGCGCGGCGCACCCCCCTTCCGCCGCGCCTGCGCCTGGTCAATGAAATCAGAGCCCCAAGGCTGAATTACCGGAAACTTGGCACAATGCACTAGGATGCTGTTTTGTTTTGTTTCTTTCTTTTTTCAGTTTTTGTTTCCTTTCCCCAAAAAAATCTAATTCAGGCTCCTGCACGGCGGGAAATTATTAGATAGTAACACAGTAATGCTATAACCTAACCATTTGAAGGTGAACTTTTGGCTTTCATTCAAAATTTCATATTTAATGTTTTTTCATGTCAGTTATTTTCACAAAAAAGGTCTACTTTATAAGAGATACGAGGTGATTTTGTAATAGTCTTTTTTTTGCATGGGGGTAATTTTCGACGAGTCCATTTCCGCTCGGTGAGGGATGGGGAGTGAAATATCCTGCATTTGCTCGCAAATGTTGACTTTCTAGTTTCATTTCTCCATTAGTGTTTTGGCACACAAATATCTTTTTCCTGGTGGTTAACTTAGCCCTGTATTTTACGATATGAATTGAAATGATACTGGGCAGCACATTACATAATAGTCTGTACTAATTGGTTGTAAAATTTCAATTCCTTTCAGTACACCTTAGAACCACATTTAGTAGTATGAACACTAAAAGTATTAATTCTTTTCTACCTTGTATACTTTTAGGAGAAATTGCAAAATGAAATCAAAGTGTGTTTTGGATTGTCCTTTTCATGTACGGCGAGTCATGCTATAATTAGTGTCAATTAAAGCCACATCATGAAATCAAGTGAATATTTGGCCATAGCTTTTACCAACACCCTCTAGCACACAAGATTCTAAAATTCATCATTATAAGGTACAGGCCAAATTATACATTCAGAAATGCACTAGAATGTAATATGAGTCACTATGGAAATGCACAGTAGTTCTTTGACTGTTGACCACATATGAATATTCAGTAAATTTGATAAAAATGAGTGTGAAACTCTGAAATCTGAGCGCATATTCAACATTTGATTTGATATCCAACATGGAAGGCAGCCAAAATGACCACTGCGTTCTCAATGTCCAAATATGCCTGGGCCTCACTGTGTGTTTATCCACTCCAGGTCTCAGTCAGGACCAAGACCATCACTGTGTAGTCAATCACCATTCTCAAAATGTCAATGAAACACCTATAACAGACAAGGTTCCTATCACCCTTCCCAGGTGGCCACATCATCCAACCAGCAGTACAAAACTTGCTGCACATAACAGGCACTTAGCACAATGATATTATGGTTTGCCTGCGATTTCTAATCTCAGTCCGGAATGGGCCTGGTCATTAAAATGCCATTACAAGCCCATATTTCATACAGCAGTGTCCTTTACATTTCAGGGTGCTAAAAGCTCAATGTATAGCTCACTGTATTTGCAAAGAGCGGATGACACAGACACCTAACTGGCAGCCATTGACATTGGCCGAACTGGCCTTCATTAGCTTTCAGACCCTTATTAGTCATAACGGAGTGCATCCTCTTACCCATGCTTCCTCCATCACTTTACTTAGCCAGAAACTAATGGCCAAAATCCACTTATCCACCATTCACAACAAGTGTGTGACATTAGCAAATATCCACTTTTCTCTAAGTGTGGCCATGGTACCCTATAAAGCTTTCCTTTGTTCCACCCTACCAAGGTCAGGCCCCTTAAAACCACCTTTTATATAACGGCTATTTTCCATTCCGATGTCTTTAAATATTCATCTGCTATTGCCCTTTTCTGTTTGGCAGTACAACGATGCTAAAGTTTCGGACGTATTTTTCAAAGGCCCTCCTCATTCAACTATGATTTTTTAATGCCTGCTGCTACTTCATAACTTGCATCCCCTGGAAAACATTGATCTGTAGAGCAAATGAATCTAATTATGGCTCTCCTCCCTCTGTGCTCCATATTGACTTGTTGTGAAAGGTGGTTCTCCTGTTAAAGCCCTTGTCTTCTGAATGCAGGACTGAGTGGCACTCTTGAAAAGCATGCTTAGTCTCCATGCAAGATTCATAAAAACCCCAGCAGAGGAGTAAATTACAGTTAATGCCATTCATAGTGAAATACGGCCAATCAAAACCTGCTTCCACTGTACATAATGAACAATTTTAAAGTGCCTGATCTAAAGGCCAAACAATGCAAGGCAATACATGCATCTTAAAGAACACAAAATGCTCTGTGTGGATGTTAGCGAGAGCGGAAGAATGAGAGAGAGAGAGCGAGAGAGAGAGAGAGAGAGCACACTTGGGCTTGCCAATGGAAATATTTAAATGGTATGTTCCAGGCATCTCCATCAAATTTTTTCACATGCACAGGACATCCATTCTAGGAATTCCATTCACGACATCGTCTCAGCACAGTCAAAAAACATCAGCAGTAAATATCAGAACACTCCCATGTTCAGTTGTGAAAGGTCTTAAAAAAATCTTGCTTATCTTGCCCCAAGGCGGGCAGGGGGTCAGAAAGAATCATGAAAGTGAGAGGCTGACGTGCCGCAGACTTCAGCTAATAGTTGTCCTGACTGTATCTCATTGACAGCAGACACGAGGGAGTGCACGCTACACGATTGCCAGAATAATTTAAGAAAAAAGATTCTTTGTTTTGAACACCATACACTGTAAACCCTGATAGTGTGGTGAACTAAAATGTTTTGTGGAAACCGATTACCTAAAAAAAATTGAGTATGCCAACTTTATGATCTTGTGTTCACAGCACTTAAAACATGTAAAAAAAAAACAAAAAAACTTTACCTTATTTTCTTGAAGTTCGTTCCGCACAATGCAATAAAGTTGGCCAACACATTTTTTTTGAGGTAATCGGTTTCCACGAAACATTTGAGTTCACCACACTATCAGGGCTTACAGTGTATACTTGTGTTTTATCCTGATCAGCTGCCACCTGTCAGCCCCTATTTACCCTGAGAACCCATTCCAGGGAGCCATGCGCTGCTCTCAATGCAGCCTCTCCGCATTTTGAAGCAAAGCTGGCTAATTTATCTATTTTCAATGGACAAAATTTTTAATATTCCATTGCATTCCATGTAGCTGATTCCCATTTCAAATGGTCATGATTATTTTATTTTGGAACATTAATGGAAAGCACATTAAGGGGGGGGGGGCAGCCAGGCATTTGCAATTCATATTTCCCAACATGATTACATTACGAGTGTGCTCTGTCATATTTGATTAATGTGGCTTGTTTTCCTTAAAACTAGATTAAAATATGAAAACTGACAGAAATGAGGCTATTACAAAGAATTATCAATTTTTAATAATCTACTCAAGAAAGGAAAAATGAAGTGGATTACAAAGACTGTTCAAAAATTCAGTAATCATAGTTTTGCAACAGTGGCAATCAATGTTTGGTTGCAGACAGCCATTTCATGCTCTTTAAGAGACTTTGCAGGAATGCAGGCATAATTATCAGGAGAGAGCCCTGCATCTAACAGTGTGCATTAATGTTATAAAACAGAAATAAGTAATGTTACTGTCTGCCTACTGCAGAGATCTACATGAGAGAGAGAGGGAGAGAGGGAGAGAGAGAGGGAAAGAGAGATGGGGCAATCACAACTCCTACACTATGCATTCATCTCTGCTATGTTTCAATGCAAGCCTCAGTAAATTGTTCATGTTGAATTGTACAAAATATGACAATGCTTACTCTTGAGTGTAAATACCTGTGCTTAAAATAAACACAGGATATAAGAATGCGAGCATTCTTTAAATAAAAAAAAAATCAGTAAGTGCATAGCCTAAAAAATCCAATTGAGCTCAATCTTATTGAATGTAGACAAAAACAAATTTTTTCATGCAATCTGTCGTATGGTATTCACAGACATCCCAATCATGGTCTTCTATGAGTGTGGTAATTTTAAATAAAACAACAGGGCAACATTATACTGTACATAAAATCAAATGAGTCATTCAGAATTAATTCCTCAAGGCACAACAAAATGAATTTGATATTTTCCTTTAAATGATAGTTGGGATATTTTGGCTAAAAGTTTGCGTAGTGGAACACAGCAGTCCTCCAATTCGACAATCTGCCATTTAAAATGACCGACGATGACCTCAAATTAAAAAGAGACCCTTTATGTGCGACCCTGGAGCACAGAAGGCCACGGCCATAACTTACTGAGACAAGCACCCCATTAGCAGTCAGTGCCAGGCCACCTCTACATAATGGGCTCAGTGCTAATCATGAGAGCCCAGAGTCACCAAAAGTGCACATCATATCTGCAAAGGTTCCCCGCGATAAAATGCCACAAATTCCCTTCCAACCAACAACAGAATACTTGGTTTCAATTACAACACTTCTTATTCCAAAAAAGCTTTAACAGAAATTCAATTCATAGTGCTACAGGCCCACCGCACTACAGTCCTTGTGTTATATTTCTACTGCCCTAGTTCCTCTATGTTACAACTGCACTGGGCGATAGTCCGACGGTGTTTTGCCCCTCTGCATTATAAACCCAGTGTGCTATTGTCCCTAAGTGCTATAGCTCCCTCACACCACAGCCTGACTGTACAATAGTCCTACCGTGCAATGTTACCCTTGCCCTATAGTCCCACTGCACTACAGTCCCTTTGTGCTATACAATTGGGCTATAAGTCCACTTCGGTATAGTCCCACTGTACTTCAGTGCCGCTGTGAAAGAGTCCCGCTGCCACTTCACACAGCGAAGCTTATTTGAAATCAAATTTGATGCCAATTAAAATAGTCACAATAACACAAGAAACATCCTGCCCTGGCCTGCTTTGCTCACTCACAGAGGCAACTAAAAATAGAAAATTTATTTTGATTCAAATGTCAAAATTCTGCAAAGGAATAAGTTTCATGTGAATAAAGGACAAAAAACCATTTCAACAAAACTAATCCGAATAACATACAGCATATGGCATTAAAATACTTTCGTAGAAGTTTCATGTTTAATTGCCAATTGCTCGAACGACATAATTTTTTTTCAAATTATTTTGTCTGGATAACTTCCAGTTAGTTTTTTGCACAAATATTTGTCCATCCTGGGTAAGTGGGAGAGGCTTCAGAAATTACAGCATTCTGCAGTACATCGCTAAATCCTCATGTGCCCTGCCAAGCTTGGTAAAGCTTGGATGTACTTTATTCTACAAACACACATTTCCTCACTGTAATGAAACAAACCTGTTGTCTTGGAAGAGAGACAATATTGATCAGGGTTCGGTTTCCCAATACAATTGCTGTACTAGATAATCTGAGAGCCATTGAGAGTTAATAGTCCAAGATAATCTTCGCTATAACTGATTTGGAAAAAACTGGAGTCCAATTAGGAATCTCATCTATTTTCATTCATTCATAAAATCATGCCAAATTATAAGCAAAAATGTAGAGAGCAAAGCAAATTAACATCACAAAGCTATGAATAGAATCAGATTGTGGGTGCTTACTGGACCATACTTTAGTACGGCAACTCAGCAAAGACAGCGAAGCATGCATAAAAGATACAAGGCATCAAACTGTTTCAATTTTATGGAAAGAGGTTAGATAAGAATTTTTTTTGAGTAAAAAAAAATATAGAAATACCAGTTTTTGAAGTTAAATACAAATTGAAGCAAAATTCAAGCAAATAAATAGCGATCGTCAAAAATACTGTGTATCTCAAATATTTCATTCTATTGAAGGGCATGAGCTTGAACACAGCTCATTTTGGCTGAAGCCCATCTGACTGAATTAAACACTTTGTTTACACCTTTCGTCTCACAGCAAATAGCATCACATACCTGAATTCACAAAATACAGAATCAGATTGATCTGCTGAGGCCAAGGTGGCATTTTAATGCATTTTCCTTTCTTTAGTGGCCCCAAAAATATTATAATTCAACTGGTAATAGTAGGCAGCTTTGCATAAGCAGTTGGGATTGTTGGAAAAGGACTGGAACAATTAAAGTACCCTGTACATGGCTTTGTTTTTTTTTAAACATATGACAGGAGCAGAGGCCAATACCTTAATTTACTACCAGGGATGTGAACTTTGACCCCTTTTTGTTCTGCACCAGAACAACAAACAACATTTAGTAATTTCTCTATTTCTACTGGGAAAAAATGTCAGAGAGGAAGAGGGGGGAACACTCTCACATAAAATGATAGCACCAGGATAATTGAGAAGTTTAAAAACAGGAATCTAATTGTACCAGTCCCTCTGGGGGCTAATATTGACCTATCTTATAAAAGGCCCATAGTATTCTACCCATGATTTATTGCTAAATCCCAGTATTTTTCAATACATTATAGTTTTTAAATTGTGTTTAAATTGAGTGTGGGGGAGCAAGGGCCATTAGGAGATGCAGAAATGAAGATTATATTTAAATATTCATGCACTCGGTACCTTATTATTGAATCTGAACACTAACAAAATCAATATTAAGTGCAGTTTGACATAAATTTATTTATGAATTTCGACTTTCTAAGTACTGTATTTTTTCGCTCAAAAATTTTGAGTATAATGCAGTAATGATATCAAAACAGAGTGTCGGAGTGCATTAGCCTGCAGCTCATGAGCATGTACATAAATAAGGGAGGACCATCCACATAAAAGTGCTTACTGCGCTAAATCGTTGCTTTTTACCAACAACATTCATTTTACAGCTTTGCACTTTTAGACAAGAATCAGTCATCATGTTTGTCCTGATGATAACTTCAAGATAATACAACTTGTGTAAAGGCAGCTGAGCCTCAGCTTGTAGTGTGTTATAAAATGAATGTCTCTTCATGTTCCACCCATTTGTCCAGGTAAGTGTTTTAATGCTTTTAGACCTGTGTCCCCATTTCAATACCAAGTCAATTTTGTCCCCATCATGTTATTAAACTAAACAGGAGAAACACAGCACATGCTCGGGGTGGTACTTTAATGCACAGTAGACAGCAGGACCTCAAATAAGGTGTAGATATTGCAACAATATAGGATCTGCACAAAAGTAAAAAAAAATAAATAAATATGAGCACATATTTGCATTTTGATTCCAGAGTTTTGCTATCACCTGTCTATGGTTTTTAATGTTAGTCTTTGTTCTACACGTTAATAGATGATCGTTTGCAAAAACATGCATAAATAAGAGTAAATAATATAACTATAGCAATGGCCCATGACCAGGGTAATTTCATCAAAACACATGAAAAATAATAACATTATATTTTTTATAGAAAATCAAACAAGGCGGTTTGCTGGAATATTTCGGAGTTTCTGGAAACAGGCTGATGCTGAAAAAGGCTGAGAATGAAATAAACACAACACCGGTTGAGAGAGAAAGAGACACAACATATATCATGAAGGCTCAGCCACTTCAGTCCCCTTAAAAATCATTTTTACAGATATAGAAGACCTAATTCTGGGTGGGCCCGATTGTAAGCGCGTGCTGTAAAATCTTTACTCATCGCAAACAGAGATGGACAGAAGACATGTCCCACATCGGCCCAATGCTCATTATGAAAACCTTCCACTAAATGTTACGAAAATATTGAACAGAGAGCAATGAAAATGTCTCACAGAATCCTGCTTCAGGGCAAATGTAAACATCCATTTTGGAATTTGTTCAGGAGCTCAGCCAGCTGCATATTAGCTGCTCCACCTATTTAAACATAATTACACATTTTTTTGGCAAACATTTTTATCAAGGGTGTGATGTGAGGGAACATCGAGATCACATATTCTCAGTCTAGCTCCAACAGGCACCACGGGGCTGTGTAGAAGCAAAACCTGTGAACATAATAAAAGGTGATGTCATACAAAAAATGAGCTATTCCAAAAAGACTAAACTGAAATCTCGATTACATACAAACAAATACTGCCACACACTGGACTGGAGTCCTGATGACCAGCTAACAAATACAGTTCTATACAGGAATTTCAATCACCGGCTAACAAATACAGGTCTGTAATGGAATTTTCTCTAAATGCTAGCAAAAACTGATCTACATTCGAACCCTGTACTTCCTAAAAAAAATAGCTGTTTACTGGAATCTTGATTACCTGCAAACAAAGACTGCGCTATGAGGAAATCTTGATTAGTTCCTAACAGATGCAGTTCTATTCAGGAAACCTGATGACCTGTTAACAAATACTGCTCTATATATCAAAATATGGACCACCTGACAAAAATTACTGCTCTACACTTGAATCCTGATTACCTGCTTCCAAACACTGCTTTATACTTGAATCCTGATTATCAGCAAATGAATACTGCTCCATACTTGAATCTTGATTACCTGCAAAAAAATACTGCACTTTACTGGAAACCTGATAACAAGCCAACAAATACAGCTCTATACTGGAATCTTGATTATCTGAAAAAAAAGACCGCTTGGTACTGGAATCATGATTACCTGCTTACAAATAGTGCTCGACATTGGAGTCTTAATTTCTGCTGACAAATGTTGAACTTCACTGGAATCCTGATTACACATTGAGAAATAGTGCCCTATACTGGTATCCTAATTACCGAACAAATACTGTTCCATACTGAAATCCTGATTACATGCTGACAAATACTGCTCTATACTGGAATCCTGATTACATATTAACAAATAGTGCTCGATACTGGAATCCCGATGACCTGTTAACAAATAGTGCTCTATACTGGAATCTTGATTACCTGTTAACAAATAGTGCTCTATACTGGAATCTTGATTACCTGTTAACAAATAGTGCTCAATACTAGAATCCTGATTACCTGCTGACAAACAGTGCTCTATACTGGAATCCTGATTAACTGTTAACAAAAAGTGCTCTTTACTGAAATGATTAATACGTGCTAGCAAATACTGTTTGATACTGGAATCCTGATTACCAGCTCAGAAGGAGTCTTGTCTTTTTCATCACACTCTCTTCCCTGTAATTTCGGTTTGGTATTTCCTCTTCCTTCTCTCTTGCTGTTCTCATTGACTATCCACACCTGAGAGTAGTTTAGTGAGGCATGGGTGTTTAGTTAGATTAGAGTTAGAACTCCACCCTTTTCCTCTCTCTCTCCTATCACAGTCCTTGCTTTTCTAGCTCCACCTCTCTCTACAGCTGTCCTGTGTTTAGCTGGGATTCCACTTTATTAGTTTGTGTGTTTAAAAGGCCCACTTTTCCTCAGCTTCTTGTCGACTTGTTTCTTCCCATGGCACGTCTTGGTCAGGTCTCGTTTCTGCGCATTTCTGGTTTCGATTGTTGCTTGCTCGTTTCTTGTGAAATCTCCCGTAAGTCTTGTTATTGATTGTTTGTATTACGTTGTTTGATTGCCAGTTGAGTGATTAGTATTGCGTTCTCCCTTATTCCTTTTTGTACCCAACTGTTTAGTTTCTCCTTTGTTCTACCTTATCCCATCCAAGTCCCCTTCTCCTTCCCCTTCCATTCCCTTGGCCCATTCCCCCTTGTTACTGTCTTTGTGCGGACTGATTTCCCTGGCTACCGAACTATTTTGGCTTGTCCCCTTACTCTGTTTCTGCTTGTCCTGCATTACTGTTTGCCTGGCTATTGATCTGTTTCTGTGCCCGACCATGAGCTTTTAATCCTAATAAACGCCCTGCCGAGGCTGAACTGCATTTGGATTCTAAGCCCGTTCCTTTCCATACTGGAATCCAGATTACCTGCCAGCAAATACTGCTCTATACTAGAATCCTGATTACCTGTTAACAAATGGTGCTCTACACTAGAATCCTGATTACCTGCCAGCAAATACTGTTTCATACTGGAATCCTGATTACCTGCCAGCAAATACTGTTATATACTAGAATCCTGATTACCTGTTAACAAATATTGCTCTATACTGGAATCCTGATTACCAGCTCACAAATACTGCTCTATACTGGAATACTGATTACCTGTTAGCAAATATTGCTCTATACTGGAATCCTGATTACCAGCTCACAAATACTGCTCTATACTGGAATACTGATTACCTGTTAGCAAATAGTGCTCTATACTGGAATCCTGATTACCAGCTCACAAATACTGCTCTATACTGGAATACTGATTACCTGTTAGCAAATATTGCTCTATACTGGAATCCTGATTACCAGCTCACAAATACTGCTCTATACTGGAATACTGATTACCTGTTAGCAAATAGTGCTCTATACTGGAATCCTGATTACCTGCCAGCAAATACTGTTTCATACTGGAATCCGGATTACCTGCCAGCAAATACTGATATATACTAGAATCCTGATTACCTGTTAACAAATATTGCTCTATACTGGAATCCTGATTACCAGCTCACAAATACTGATATATACTGGAATACTGATTACCTGTTAGCAAATATTGCTCTATACTGGAATCCTGATTACCAGCTCACAAATACTGCTCTATACTGGAATACTGATTACCTGTTAGCAAATAGTGCTCTATACTGGAATCCTGATTACCTGTTAACAAATAGTGCTCTGTATAGAATTCTGATTACCAGCTGACAAATACTGCTGTATATTGGAATCCTGATTACCTGTTAACAAATAGCGCTCTTAACTGGAATCCTGATTACTAGCTCATAAATAGTGCTCTACCCTAGAATCCTGATTACCTGTAAACAAATAGTGCTCTATACAGGAATCCTGATTAGCTGTTAACAAAAACTGCTCTATACTAGAATCCTGATTACCAGCTCATAAATAGTGCTCTACCCTAGAATCCTGATTACCTGTTAACAAAAAGTGCTCTGTATAGAATTCTGATTACCAGCTGACAAATACTGCTGTATATTGGAATCCTGATTACGTGTTAACAAATAGAGCTCTAAACTGGAATCCTGATTACTAGCTCATAAATAGTGCTCCATGTAAAATCCTGATTACCAGCTGAAAAATACTGCTCTATAATGGAATCCTGATTACCAGATAACAAATAGCGCTCTTTACTGGAATCCTGATTACCTGTTAAATAGTGCTCTATACAGGAATCCTGATTACCTGTTAACGAATAGTGCTCTGTATAGAATTCTGATTACCAGCTGAAAAATACTGCTTTATACTGGAATCCTGATTACCAGCTCATAAATAGTGCTCTACCCTAGAATCCTGATAACCTGTAAACAAATAGTGCTCCACGTAGAATCCTGATTACCAGCTGAAAAATACTGCTCGATAATGGAATCCTGATTACCTGTTAAATAGTGCCCTATACTGGAATCCTGATTACCTGTTAACAAATAGTGCTCTACACTAGAATCCTGATTACCTGCCAGCAAATACTGTTTCATCCTGGAATCCAGATTACCAGCTCTCAAATACTGCTCTATACTAGAATCCTGATTATCTGTAAACAAAAAGTGCTCTATATAGAATCCTGCTTACCAGCTGAAAAATACTGCTCTATACTGGAATCCTGATTACCTTTTAACAAATAGCGCTCTATACTGGAATCCTGATTTACCTGCGGACAAATACTGCTCTTTACCTGAATCCTGATTACCCCTTAACAAATAGTGCTCTATACTGGAATCCTAATTACCTGTGAACAAATACTGTTTCAAACTGGAATCCTAATTCCCAGCTCACAAATACTGTTCTATACCAGAATCCTACTTGCCTGTAAACAAATAGTGCTCTATGTAGAATCCTGATTACCAGATGAAAAATACTGGTCTATAATGGATACCTGATTACCAGTTAACTAATGGCGCTCTATACTGGAATCTTGATTATCTGTTAAATAGTGCTCTAAACTGGAATCCAGATTACCTGTTAACAAATAGTGCTCTCTACTATAATTCTGCTTACCAGTTAACAAATAGTGCTCTACACTAGAATCCTGATTAACTTTTAACAAATAGTGCTCGATACTGGAATCCTGATTACCTGATAACAAATAGTGCTCTATACTGGAATCCTGATTTACCTGAGGACAAATACTGCTCTTGACTGGAATCCTGATAGCCCCTTAACAAATAGTGCTCTATACTGGAATCCTAATTACCTGTTAACAAATTCTGTTTCTTACTGGAATCGATTACCAGCTCACAAATCCTGTTCTATACTAGAATCCTGATTACCTGTAAACAAATAGTGCTCTATGGAGAATCCTGATTACCAGCTGAAAAATACTGCTCTATAATGGAATCCTGATAACCATTTAACAAATAGCGCTCTTTACTGGAATCCTGATTACCTGTTAACAAAAAGTGCTCCATACAGGAATCCTGATTACCTGTTAACAAATAGTGCTCTGTATAGAATTCTGATTACCAGCTGACAAATACTTCTGTATACTGGAATCCTGATTACCCATGAAAAAATAGTGCTCTCTACTGGAATCCTGATTACCTGTTAACAAATAGTGCTCTACACTAGAATGCTGATTACCTGTTAACAAATAGTGCTCTATGCAGGAATGCTGATTAACTGTTAACAAATAGTGCTCTCTAGAGATTTCTGATTACCAGCTGACAAATACTGCTGTATACTGCAATCCTGATTACCTGTGAACAAATAGTGCTCTAAACTGGACACTGATTACCAACTCACAAATAGTGCTCTTCACTAGAATCCTGATGACCTGTAAAACAAATAGTGCTCTATGTAGAATCCTGATTACCAGCTGAAAAATAATGCTCTATAATGGAATCCTGATTATCAGTGAACAAATAGCGCATTTCATGGAATCATGATTACCTGATAAATAGTGCTCTATACTGGAATTCTGATTACCTGTAAACAAGAAGTCCTCTATACTGGAATCCTGATTACCTGTTAACAAATGGTGCTCTTTACTGGAATCCTGATTTACCTGTGGACAAATACTGCTCTTTACTGGAATCCTGATTACCCCTTAACAAATAGTGCTCTATACTGGAAATTTGATTACTTGATAAAAAATAGTGCTCTATACTGGAATCCTGATTTACCTGTGGACAAATACTGCTCTTTAATGGAATCCTGATTACCCCTTAACAAATAGTGCTCGAAACTGGAATTCTAATTATCCGTTAACAAATACTGTTTCATACTGGAATCCTGATTACCAGCTCACAAATCCTGTTCTATACTAGAATCCTGATTACCTGTAAACAAATAGTGCTCTTTGTAGAATCCTGATTACCAGCTGAAAAATACTGCTCAATAATGGAATCCTGATTACCATTGAACAAATAGCGCTCTTTACTGGAATCCTGATTGCCTATGAAATAGTGCTCTATGCAGGAATCCTGATTACCTATGAACAAATAGTGCTCTCTACTGGAATCCTGATTACCTGTTAACAAATAGCGCATTTCATGGAATCATGATTACCTGATAAATAGTGCTCTATACTGGAATTCTGATTACCTGTAAACAAAAAGTCCTCTATACTGGAATCCTGATAACCTGTTAACAAATGGTGCTCTTTACTGGAATCCTGATTTACCTGCAGACAAAAACTGCTCTTTACTGGAATCCTGATTACCCCTTAACAAATAGTGCTCTCAACTGGAAATTTAATTACCTGATAACAAATAGTGCTCTATACTGGAATCCTGATTACCTGGAAACAAATAGTGCTCTAAACTGGACACTGATTACCAACTCACAAATAGTGCTCTTCACTAGAATCCTGAGGACCTGTAAACAAATAGTGCTCTATGGAGAATCCTGATTAACAGCTGAAAAATAATGCTCTATAATGGAATCCTGATTACCTGTTAACAAATAGCGCTCTTTACTGGAATCATGATTACCTGATAAATAGTGCTCTATACAGGAATCCTGATTATTAGTTAACAAATAGCGCTCTTTACTGGAATCATGATTACCTGATGAATAGTGCTCTATAGTGGAATCCTGATTACCTGTGAACAAATAGTCCTTTATACTGGAATCCTGATTACCTGTTAACAAATGGTGCTCTCTACTGGAATCCTGATTTACCTGCGGACAAAAACTGCTCTTTACTAGAATCCTAATTACCCCTTAACAAATAGTGCTCTATACTGGAAATTTGATTACCTGATAACAAATAGTGCTCTATACTGGAATCCTGATTTACTTGTGGGCAAATACTGCTCTTTACTGGAATCCTAATTACCCCTTAACAAATAGTGCTTTATACTGGAAATTTGATTACCTGATAAAAAATAGTGCTCTATACTGGTATCCTAATTAACAAATACTGTTTCATACTGGAATCCTGATTACCACCTCACAAATCCTGTTCTATACTAGAATCCTGATTACCTGTAAACAAATAGTGCTCTACGTAGAATCCTGATTACCAGCTGAAAAATACTGCTCTATAATGGAATCCTGATTACCATTTAACAAATAGCGCTCTTTACTGGAATCCTGATTGCCTGTCAAATAGTGCTCTATACAGGAATCCTGATTTCCTGTTAACAAAAAGTGCTCTGTATAGAATTCTGATTACCATCTGACAAATACTGCTGTATACTGGAATCCGGATTACCTGTTTACAAATCGTGCTCTACACTAGAATCCTGATTATCTGTTAACAAATAGTGCTCTACGTAGAATCCAGATTACCAGCTGACAAATAGTGCTCTTCACTGGAATCCTGATTATCTGTAAAACAATTAATGCTCTATATAGAATCCTGATTACCATCTGACATGTGCTGCTCTGTACAAGAATTCTGAATACCTGTTAACAAATGCTGCTCTATACTAGAATCCTGATTATCTGTAGACAAATAGTGCTCTATATAGAATCCTGATTACCATCTGACATGTGCTGCTCTGTACAAGAATCCTGAATACCTGTTAATAAATATTGCTCGATACTGGAATCCTGATTATCAGCTGAAAAACACTGCTCTATAATGGAATCCTGATTTCCAGTTAACAAATAGCGCTTTTTACTGGAATCCTGATTACCTGTTAAAAAGTGCTGTATACTGGAATCCTGATTACCTGTTAACAAATAGAACTCTATACTGGAATCCTGATAACCTGTTCACAAATAGTGCTCTATACTAGAATCCTGATTACCTGTTAACAAATAGTGCTCTATACTAGAATCCTGTTTACCTGTAAACAAATAGTGCTCTACACTGGAATCCTGATTACCTGTTAACAAAAAGTCCTCTATACTGGAATCCTGATTACCTGTTAACAAATGGTGCTCTTTACTGGAATCCTGATTTACCTGCGGACAAAAACTGCTCTTTACTGGAATCCTGATTACCCCTTAACAAACAGTGCTCTATACTGGAATCCTGATTACCTGCTCACCAATAGTGCTCTACACTAGAATCCTTATTACTTGTCAACAAATCGTGCTCTACATAGAATCCAGATTACCAGCTGAAAAATACTGCTCTATAATGGAATCCTGATTACCAGTTAACAAATAGCGCTCTTAACTGGAATCCTGATAACCTGTTAACAAATAGTGCTTTGTATCGAATTCTGATTACCAGCTGACAAATACTGCTGCATATTGGAATCCTGATTACCTGTTAACAAATAGTGCTCTAAACTGGAATCCTGATTACCTGCTCACAAATAGTGCTCTACACTAGAATCCTGATTACTTGTCAACAAATCGTGCTCTACATAGAATCCAGATTACCAGCTGAAAAATACTGCTCTATAATGGAATCCTGATTACCTGTTAACAAATAGTGCTCTATACTAGAATCCTGTTTACCTGTAAACAAATAGTGCTCTACACTGGAATCCTGATTACCTGTTAACAAAAAGTCCTCTATACTGGAATCCTGATTACCTGTTAACAAATGGTGCTCTTTACTGGAATCCTGATTTACCTGCGGACAAAAACTGCTCTTTACTGGAATCCTGATTACCCCTTAACAAACAGTGCTCTATACTGGAATCCTGATTACCTGCTCACAAATAGTGCTCTACACTAGAATCCTGATTACTTGTCAACAAATCGTGCTCTACGTAGAATCCAGATTAACAGCTGAAAAATACTGCTCTATAATGGAATCCTGATTACCAGTTAACAAATAGCGCTCTTTACTGGAATCCTGATAACCTGTTAACAAATAGTGCTTTGTATCGAATTCTGATTACCAGCTGACAAATACTGCTGCATATTGGAATCCTGATTACCTGTTAACAAATAGTGCTCTAAACTGGAATCCTGATTACCTGCTCACAAATAGTGCTCTACACTAGAATCCTGATTACTTGTCAACAAATCGTGCTCTACATAGAATCCAGATTACCAGCTGAAAAATACTGCTCTATAATGGAATCCTGATTATCAGTTAACAAATAGCGCTCTATACTAGAATCCTGATTACCTGTTAACAAATAGTGCTCTATACAAGAATCCTGATTACCTTTAAACAAATAGTGCTCTATACTGGAATCCTGATTACCTGTAAACGAATAGTGCTCTAATCTGGAATCCTGATTACCTGTTAACAAATAGTGCTCTATACTAGAATCCTGATTACCTGTAAACAAATAGTGCTCTATGTAGAATCCTGATTACCAGCTGAAAAATACTGCTCTATAATGGAATCCTGATTACCAGTAAACAAATAGCGCTCTTTACTGGAATCCTGATTACCTGTTAAATAGTGCTCTGTACTGGAATCCTGATTACCGGTTAACAAATAGTGTTCTATACTGCAATCCTGATTACCTATTAACAAATAGTGCTCTATACTGGAATCCTGATTACCTGTAAACAAATAGTGCTCTATTCTGGAATCCTGAATACCTGTTAACAAATAGTGCTCTATACTGGAATCCTGATTACCTGTTTACAAATACTGCCCTATATTAGAATCCTGATTACCTGTAAACAAATAGTGCTCTATATAGAATCCTGATTACCATCTGACATGTGCTGCTCTGTACTAGAATCCTGATTACCTGTTAACAAATAGTGCTCTACACTAGAATCCTGATTACCTGTTAATAAATATTGCTCTATACTAGAATCCTGATTACCTGTTTACAATAAGTACTCTATACTGGAATCCTGATTACCTGTAAACAAATAGTGCTATGCGTAGAATCCAAATTACCAGCTGAAAAATACTGCTCTTTACTGGAATCCTGATTACCTGTTAAATAGTCCTCTATACTGGAATCCTGATTACCTGTTAACAAAAAGTACTCTATACTGGAATCCTGATTATCTGTAAACAAACAGTGCTCTATATAGAATCCTGATTACCATCTGACATGTGCTGCTCTGTACTAGAATCCTGATTACCTGTTTACAAATAGTGCTCTAAACTAGAATCCTGATTACATGTTAACAAATAGTGCTCTAGACTAGAATCCTGATTACCTGTGAACAAATAGTGCTCTATTCTGGAATCCTGAATACCTGTTAACAAATAGTGCTCAATACTGGAATCCTGATTACCTGTTAACAAGTACTGCCCTATACTAGAATCCTGATTACCTGTAAACAAATAGTGCTCTATGTAGAATCCTGACTACTTGTAAACAAATAGTGCACTATGTAGAATTCTGATTACCAGCTGAAAAATACTGCTCTATACTAGAATCCTGATTACCTGTAAACAAATAGTGCTCTATGTAGAATCCTGACTACTTGTAAACAAATAGTGCACTATGTAGAATTCTGATTACCAGCTGAAAAATACTGCTCTATACTGGAATCCTGATTACCTGTTAACAAATAGCGCTCTATACTAGAATCCTGATTACCTGTGAACAAATAGTGCTCTATACTGGAATCCTGATAACCTGTTAACAAATCTGCTCTATACTGGAATCCTGATTTACCTGCGGACAAATACTGCTCTTTACTGGAATCCTGATAACCCCTTCACAAAAAGTGCTCTATACTGGAATCCTGATTACCAGTTAACAAATAGCGCTTTTTACTGGAATCCTGATTACCTGTTAAAAAGTGCTGTATACTGGAATCCTGATTACCTGTGAACAAACAGTACTCTATACTGGAATCCTGATTACCTGTTAACAAATACTACTCTATACTGGAATCCTGATAACCTGTTAACAAATAGTGCTCGAAACTAGAATCCTGATAACCTGTGAACAAATAGTGCTTTATGTAGAATCCTGATTACCAGCTGAAAAATACTGCTCTATCCTAGAATCCTGATTACCTGTAAACAAATTGTGCTCTACACTAGAATCCTGATTACCTGCCAGCAAATACTGTTTCATACTGGAATCCAGATTAGCAGCTCACAAATACTGCTCAAGACGAAAATCCTGATTATCTGTAAAACAAATAGTGCTCTATATAGAATCCTGATTACCATCTGACATGTGCTGCTCTGTACAAGAATTCTGAATACCTGTTAACAAATACTGCTCTATACTAGAATCCTGATTATCTGTAGACAAATAGTGCTCTATATAGAATCCTGATTACCATCTGACATGTGCTGCTCTGTACAAGAATCCTGAATACCTGTTAAAAAATATTTCTCGATACTGGAATCCTGATTATCAGCTGAAAAACACTGCTCTATAATGGAATCCTGATTTCCAGTTAACAAATAGCGCTTTTTACTGGAATCCTGATTACCTGTTAACAAATAGAACTCTATACTGGAATCCTGATTACCTGTTAACAAATAGTGCTCTAGACTAGAATCCTGTTTACCTGTAAACAAATAGTGCTCTACACTGGAATCCTGATTACCTGTTAACAAATAGTGCTCTATACTGGAATTCTGATTACCAGCTGAAAAATACTGCTCTATACTAGAATCCTGATTACCTGTTCACAAATAGTGCTCAATACTAGAATCCTGATAACCTGTTAACAAATACTGCTCCAGACTAGAATCCTGATTACCTGTAAACAAATAGTGCGCTATGTAGAATCCTGACTACCTGTAAACAAATTCTGCTCTATGTAGAATCCTGATTACCAGCTGAAAAATACTGCTCTATACTAGAATCCTGATTACCTGCCAGCAAATACTGTTTCATACTGGAATCCAGATTTTCAGCTCACAAATACTGCTCTATACTAGAATCCTGATTATTTGTAAACAAATTGTGCTCTATATAGAATCCTGATTATTATCTGACATGTGCTGCTCTGTACTAGAATCTTGATTACCTGTTAACAAATAGTGCTCTACGCTTGAATCCTGATTACCTGTTAATAAATATTGCTCTATTCGAATCTTGATTACCTGTTAACAAATAGTGCTCTACGCGTGAATCCTGATTACCTGTTAATAAATATTGCTTTATACTTGAATCCTGATTACCTTTTAACAAAAACCGCTCTTTACTGGAATCCTGATTACCTGTTAAATAGTGCTCTATTCTGGAATTTTGATTACCTGTAAACAAATAGTGCTCAAAACTGGAATCCTGATTACCTGTCAACAAATACTGCCCTATACTAGAATCTTGATTACCTGTAAACAAATGGTGATCTATGTAGAATCCTGACTCCCTGTAAACAAAAAGTGCTCTATGTAAAATCCTGATTACCAGATGAAAAATACTGCTCTATACTAGAATCCTGATGACCTGTAAACAAATTGTGCTCTACACTAGAATCCTGATTACCTGTTAAGAAATAGTGCTCTTTGCTGGAATCCTGATTACCTGTTAACAAATACTGCTCTATAATAGAATCCTGATTACCTGTAAACAAATAGTGCTCTATGTAGAATCCTGACTACCTGTAAACAAATAGTGCTCTATGTAGAATCCTGATTACCAGCTGAAAAATACTGCTCTATCCTAGAATCCTGATTACATGTAAACAAATTGTGCTCTACACTAGAATCCTGATTACCTGCCAGCAAATACTGTTTCATACTGGAATCCAGATTAGCAGCTCACAAATACTGCTCTATACTAAAATCCTGATTATCTGTAAACAAATAGTGCTCTATAAAGAATCCTGATTACCATCTGACATGTGCTGCTCTGTACAAGAATTCTGAATACCTGTTAACAAATACTGCTCTATACTAGAATCCTGATTATCTGTAGACAAATAGTGCTCTATATAGAATCCTGATTACCATCTGACATGTGCTGCTCTGTACAAGAATCCTGAATACCTGTTAATAAATATTGCTCGATACTGGAATCCTGATTATCAGCTGAAAAACACTGCTCTATACTGGAATTCTGATTACCTGTTAACAAATAGCATTCTTGACTGGAATCCTGATTACCTGTTAAAAAGTGATGTATACTGGAATCCTGATTACCTGTTAACAAATACTGCTCTATAATAGAATCCTGATTACCTGTAAACAAATAGTGCTCTATGTAGAATCCTGACTACCTGTAAACAAATAGTGCTCTATGTAGAATCCTGATTACCAGCTGAAAAATACTGCTCTATCCTAGAATCCTGATTACATGTAAACAAATTGTGCTCTACACTAGAATCCTGATTACCTGCCAGCAAATACTGTTTCATACTGGAATCCAGATTAGCAGCTCACAAATACTGCTCTATACTAAAATCCTGATTATCTGTAAACAAATAGTGCTCTATAAAGAATCCTGATTACCATCTGACATGTGCTGCTCTGTACAAGAATTCTGAATACCTGTTAACAAATACTGCTCTATACTAGAATCCTGATTATCTGTAGACAAATAGTGCTCTATATAGAATCCTGATTACCATCTGACATGTGCTGCTCTGTACAAGAATCCTGAATACCTGTTAATAAATATTGCTCGATACTGGAATCCTGATTATCAGCTGAAAAACACTGCTCTATACTGGAATTCTGATTACCTGTTAACAAATAGCATTCTTGACTGGAATCCTGATTACCTGTTAAAAAGTGATGTATACTGGAATCCTGATTACCTGCTAACAAATAGTGCACTATACTGGAATCCTGACGACCTGTAAACAAATAGTGCTCTATGTAGAATCCTGACTGCCTGTAATCAAATAGTGCTCTATGTAGAATCCTGATTACCAGCTGAAAAATACTGCTCTACACTAGATTCCTGATTACCTGCCAGCAAATACTGTTTCATACTGGAATCCAGATTATCAGCTCACAAATACTGCTTTATACTAGAATCCTGATTATCTGTAAACAAATAGTGCTTTACACGCGAATCCTGATTACCTGTTAATAAATTTGACTCTATACTGGAATCCTGATTACCAGCTGAAAAATACTGCTCTATACTAGAATCCTGATTACCAGTTAACAAATAGCGCTCATTACTGGAATCCTGATTACCTGTAAACAAATAGTGCTCTGCATAGAATTCTGATTACCAGTTCACAAATACTGCTGTATACTGGAATCCTGATTACCTGTTAACAAATAGTGCTCTCTACTGGAATCCTGATTACCAGCTGACAAATAGTGCTCTACACTAGAATCCTGATTACCTGGAAACAAATAGTGCTCTATGTAGAATCCTGATTACCAGCTGAAAAATACTGCTCTATAATGGAATCCTGATTACCAGTTAACAAATAGCGCTTTTTACTGGAATCCTGATTACCTGTTAACAAATACTACTCTATACTGGAATCCTGATTACCTGTTAACAAATAGTGCTCTCTACTGGAATCCTGATTACCAGCTGACAAATAGTGCTCTACACTAGAATCCTGATTACCTGGAAACAAATAGTGCTCTATACTAGAATCCTGATTACCTGTTAACAAATCGTGCTCTATACTAGAATCCTGTTTACCTGGAAACAAATAGTGCTCTACACTGGAATCCTGATTAACTGTTAAAAAGTGCTATATACTGGAATCCTGATTACCTGTTAACAAATACTACTCTATACTGGAATCCTGAGTACCTGTTAACAAATAGTGCTCTATACTAGAATCCTGATTACCTGTTAACAAATCGTGCTCTATACTAGAATCCTGTTTACCTGGAAACAAATAGTGCTCTATACTGGAATCCTGATTACCTGTTAAAAAGTGCTATATACTGGAATCCTGATTACCTGTTAACAAATAGTGCTCTATACTGGAATCCTGATTACCTGTTAACAAATAGTGCTCTATACTGGAATCCTGATTACCTGTTAACAAATAGTGCTCTATACTAGAATCCTGATTACCCGTAAACAAATAGTGCTCTATACTGGAATCATGATTACCTGTTTACAAATACTGCCCTATTCTAGAATCTTAATTACCTGTAAACAAATACTGCTCTATGTAGAATCCTAACTCCCTGTTAACAAATAGTGCTCTATGTAGAATCCTGATTACCAGCTGAAAAATACTGCTCTATACTAGAATCCTGATTACCTGCCAGCAAATACTGTTACATACTGGAATCCAGATTACCAGCTCACAAATACTGCCCTACACTTGAATCCTGATTACCAGTTAATAAATATTGCTCTTTACTGGAATCCTGATGACCAGCTGAAAAACACTGCAATATACTAGAATCCTGATTACCTGTTAACAAATACTGCTGTATACTGGAATCCTGATTACCTGTAAACAAATAGTGCTCTATGTAGAATCCTGACTACCTGTAAACAAATAGTGCTCTCTATAGAATCCTGATCACCATCTGATATGTGCCGGTCTGTACGAGAATCCTGAATACCTGTAAACAAATAGTGCTGGACACTAGAATCCTGATTACCAGTTAATAAATATTGCTCTTTACTGTAATCCTGATGACTAGCTGAAAAATACTGCAATATACTAGAATCCTGATTACCTGTTAACAAATACTGCTCTATACTGGAATCCTGATTACCTGTTAGCAAATAGTGCTCTACACTAGAATCCTGATTACCTGTTAATAAATATTGCTCTATACTGGAATCCTGATTACCAGCTGAAAAATACTGCTCTATACTGGAATCCTGATTACCTGTTAACAAAAAGTGCTCTATACTGGAATCCTGATTTACCTGCGGACAAATACTGCTCTGTACTGGAATCCTGATTACCTGTTAACAAAAACTGTTTCATACTGGAATCCTGATTACCTGTTAACAAATACTGTTCTATACTAGAATCACTTATTACCTGTAAACAAATAATGATCTATGTAGAATCCTGATTACCAGCTGAAAAATACTGCTCTATAATGGAATCCTGATTACCAGTTAACAAGTAGCGCTCTTTACCTGAATCCTGATTACCTGTTAAATAGTGCTCTATAGAGGAATCCTGATTACCTGTTTACAAATAGTGCTCTGTATAGAATTCTGATTACCAGCTGACAAATAGTGCTCTATACTGGAATCCTGATTACCTGTAAACAAATACTGCTCGATGTAGAATCCTGATTACCAGCTGAAAAATACTGCTCTATACTAGAATCCTAATTACCAGCTCACAAATAGTGCTCTACACTAGAATCCTGATTACCTGTCAACAAATAGTGCTCGATGTAGAATCCTGATTACCAGCTGAAAAATACTGCGCTATAATGGAATCCTGATAATGAGTTAACAAATAGCGCTCTTTACTGGAATCCTGATCACCTGTTAACAAATGGTGCTCTATACTGGAATCCTGTAACAAAGTGCTTTATACTAGAATCCTGATTACCTGTAAACAAATAGTGCTCTATACTGGAATTCTGATTACCTGTAAACAAATAGTGCTCTATACTGGAATCCTGATTACCTGTTAACAAATATTGCTCTATACTGGAATCCTGATTACCTGTAAACAAATAGTGCTCTATGTAGAATCCTGATTACCAGCTGAAAAATACTGCTCTATAGAAGAATCCTGATTACCAGTTAACAAGTAGCGCTCTTTACTGGAATCCTGATTACCTGTTTACAAAAAGTGCTCTGTATAGAATTCTGATTACGAGCTGACAAATAGTGCTCTATACTGGAATCCTGACTACCTGTAAACAAATACTGCTCGATGTAGAATCCTGACTCCCTGTAAACAAATAGTGCTCTTTGTAGAATCCTGATTACCAGCTGAAAAATACTGCTCTATACTAGAATCCTGATTACTTGTTAAGAAATAGTGCTCTATACTGGAATCCTGATTACCTGTTAACAAATACTGCTCTACACTAGAATCCTGATAACCTGTTAATAAATATTGCTCTATACTGGAACCCTGATTACCAGCTGAAAAATACTGCTGTATACTGGAATCCTGATTACCTGTTAACAAAAAGCGTTATTTACTGGAATCCTGATTACCTGTTAAAAAGTGCTGTATACTGGAATACTGATTACCCTTTTAACAAATAGTCCTCTATGCTGGAATCCTGAGTACCTGTAAACAAATAGTGCTCTATACTGGAATCCTGATTACCTGCTGACAAATAGTGCTCTATACTGGAATCCTGATTACCTGTAAACAAATAGTGCTCTATGTAGAATCCTGATTACCAGCTGAAAAATACTGCTCTATAGAAGAATCCTGATTACCTGTTAACAACTACTGCTCTATACTAGAATCCTGATTACCTTGAAACAAATAGTGCTCTATGTAGAATCCTGATTACCAGCTGAAAAATACTGCTCTATAATGGAATCCTGATTACAAGTTAACAAATAGCACTTTTTACTAGAATCCTGATTACCTGTTAAAGTGCAGGCTACTGGAATCCTGATTACCTGTTCACAAATAGTACTCTATACTGGAATCCTGATAACCTGTTAACAAATAGTGCTCTACACTGGAATCCTGATTACCTGTTAACAAATAGTGCTCTATACTGGAATCCTGATTACCAGCTGAAAAATACTGCTCTATACTAGAATCCTGATTACCTGTTCACAAATAGTGCTCAATACTGGAATCCTGATAACCTGTTAACAAATACTGCTCAAAACTAGAATCCTGATTACCTGTAAACAAATAGTGCGCCATGTAGAATCCTTACTACCTGTAAACAAATTCTGCTCTATGTAGAATCCTGATTACCAGCTGAAAAATACTGCTCTATTCTAGAATCCTGATTACCTGTTTACAAATAGTGCTCTACACTAGATTCCTGATTACCTACCAGCAAATACGGTTTCATACTGGAATCCAGATTATCAGCTCACAAATACTGCTCATTACTAGAATCCTGATTATTTGTAAACAAATAGTGCTCTATATAGAATCCTGATTACCATCTGACATGTGCTGCTCTGTACAAGAATTGTGAATACCTGTTAACAAATACTGCTCTATACTAGAATCCTGATTATCTGTAGACAAATAGTGCTCTATATAGAATCCTGATTACCATCTGACATGTGCTGCTCTGTACAAGAATCCTGAATACCTGTTAATAAATATTGCTCGATACTGGAATCCTGATTATCAGCTGAAAAACACTGCTCTATACTGGAATCCTGATTACCTGTTAACAAATGGCGTTCTTTCCTGGAATCCTGATTACCTGTTAAAAAGTGATGTATAATGGAATCCTGATTACCTGTTAACAAAAAGTGCTCTATACTGGAATCCTAATTACCTGCTAACAAATAGTGCTCTATACTGGAATCCTCACGACCTGTAAACAAATAGTCCTCTATTCTGGAATCCTGATTACCTGTAAACAAAAAGTGCTCTATACTTGAATCCTGATTACCTGCTAACAAATAGTGCTCTATACTGGAATCCTGACGACCTGTAAACAAATAGTGCTCTATACAGAATCCTGACTACCTGTAAACAAATAGTGCTCTATGTAGAATCCTGATTTCCAGCTGAAAAATACTGCTCTATACTGGAATCCTGATTACCAGTTAACAAATAGCGCTCTTTACTGGAATCCTGATTACCTGTTAAATAGTGCTCTCTACTGGAATCCTGATTACCAGCTGACAAATAGTGCTCGAAAATGGAATCCTGATTACAAGTTAACAAATAGCGCTTTTTACTGGAATCCTGATTACCTGTTAAAAAGTGCAGGATACTGGAATCCTGATTATCTGTTAACAAATAGTACTCTATACTGGAATCCTGATAACCTGTTAACAAATAGTGCTCTATACTAGAATCATGATTACCTGTTAACAAATAGTGCTCGATACTAGAATCCTGTTTACCTCTAAACTAAAAGTGCACTACACTGGAATCCTGATTACCTGTCAACAAATAGGGCTCTATGTAGAATCCTGACTACCAGCTGAAAAATACTGCTCTATAATGGAATCCTGATTATCAGTTAACAAAAAGCGCTCTTTACTGGAATCCTGATCACCTGTTAAAAAGTGCTGCATACTGGAATCCTGATTATCAGTTAACAAATAGTCCTCTATACTGGAATCCTGATTACCTGTTAACAAATGGTGCTCTAGACTGGAATCCTGATTACCTGATAACAAAGTGCTCTATACTAGAATCCTGATTACCTGTAAACAAATAGTGCTCTATACTGGAATTCTGATTACCTGTAAACACATAGTGCTCTATACTGGAATCCTGATTACCTGTTAACAAATACTGCCCTATACTAGAATCCTGATTACCTGTAAAATAATAGTGCTCTCTGTAGAATCCTGATTACCAGCTGAAAAATACTGCTCTATGCTAGAATCCTGATTACCTGTTAACAAATAGTGCTCTACACTAGAATCCTGATTCACTAGAATTCTGATGACCAGCTGACAAATACTGCTGCATACCGGAATCCTGCTTACCAGTTAACAAATAGCGCTCTTTACTGGAATCCTGATTACCTGTAAAAAAGTGCTGTATACTGGAATTGTGATTGCCTTTTAACAAATAGTCCTCTATACTGGAATCCTGATTACCTGTAAACAAATTGTGCTCTATGTAGAATCCTGATTACCATCTGAAAAATACTGCTCTATACTAGAATCCTGATTACCTGTTAACAAATAGTGCTCTACACTAGATTCCTGATTACCTGCCAGCAAATACCGTTTCATACTGGAATCCAGATTATCAGCTCACACATACTGCTCTATACTAGAATCCTGATTATTTGTAAACAAATAGCGCTCCATATAGAATCCTGATTAACATCTGACATGTGCTGCTCTGCACGAGAATCTTGATTTCCTGTTAACAAACAGTGCTCTAAACTGGAATCCTGATTACCAGCTCACAAATAGTGCTCTACACTAGAATCCTGATTACCTGTAAACAAATAGTGCTCTTTGTAGAATCCTGATTACCAGCTGAAAAATATTGCTCTATAATAGAATCCTGATTATCAGTTAACAAATAGCGCTCTTTACTGGAATCCTGATTACCTGTTAACAAATAGTTCTCTATACTGGAATCCTGTTTACCTGCTAATAAATATTGCTCTATACTGGAATCCTGATGACCTGTTAACAAATAGCGCTCTTTACTGGAATCCTGATTACCTGTTCAATAGTGCTCTTTACTGGAATCCTGATTACCTGTCAATAAATCGTGCTCTATTCTGGAATCCTGATTACCTGTTAACAAATACTGCCCTATACTAGAATCTTGATTACCTGTAAACAAATAGTGATCTATGTAGAATCCTGACTCCCTGTAAACAAATAGTGCTCTATGTAGAATCCTGAGTACCAGATGAAAAATACTGCTCTATACTATAATCCTGATTAACTGTTAAAAAATAGTGCTCTAAACTGGAATCCTGATTACCTGTGAACAAATACTGCTCTATACTAGAATCCTGATTACCTGAAAACAAATAGAGCTCTATGTAGAATCCTGACTACCTGTAAACAAATAGTGCTCTTTGTAGAATCCTGATTACCAGCTGAAAAATACTGCTCTATACTAGAATCCTGATTACCTGTTAACATATAGTGCTCTACACTAGAATCCTGATTACCAGCCAGCAAATACTGTTTCATACTGGAATCCAGATTACCAGCTCACAAATACTGCTCTATACTCGAATCCTGATTATCTGTAAACAAATATTGCTCTATATAGAATCCTAATTACCTTCTGACATGTGCTGCTCTATACTGGAATCCTGATTACCTGTTAACAAATAGTGCTCTACACTAGAATCCTGATTACCTGCCAGCAAATACTGTTTCATACTGGAATCCAGATTATCAGATAACAAATACTGCTCTATACTAGAATCCTGATTATTTGTAAACAAATAGTGCTCTATATAGAATCCTGATTACCATCTGACATGTGCTGCTCTGTACTAGAATCTTGATTACCTGTTAACAAATAGTGCTCTACGCTAGAATCCTGATTACCGGTTAATAAATATTGCTCTATAATGGAATCCTGATTATCAGTTAACAAATAGCGCTCTTTACTGGAATCCTGATTACCTGTTAAAGTGCTGTATACTGGAATCCGGATTACCTGCGAATAAATATTGCTCTATACTGGAATCCTGATGACCTGTTAACAAATAGCGCTCTTTACTGGAATCCTGATTACCTGTTAAATAGTGCTCTATACTGGAATCTTGATTACCTGTAAATAAATAGTGCTCTATTCTGGAATCCTGATTACCTGTTAACAAATAGTGCGATATACTGGAATCCTGATTACCTGTTAACAAATACTGCCCTATACTAGAATCTTGATTACCTGTAAACAAATAGTGATCTATGTAGAATCCTGACTCCCTGTAAACAAATAGTGCTCTATGTAGAATCCTGATTACCAGATGAAAAATACTGCTCTATCCTAGAATCCTGATTACCTGTTCAGAAATAGTGCTCCATACTGGAATCCTGATTACCTGTAAAGAAATAGTGCTCCATACTGGAATCCTGATTACCTGTTAACAAATAGTCCTCTATACTGGAATCCTGATTACCTGATAACAAATAGTGCTCTATACTGGAATCCTGATTACCTGTTCACAAATAGTGCTCTATACTGGAATCCTGATTACCTGCTAAGAAATAGTGCTCTATACTGGAATCCTGATTACCTGTTAACAAATACTGCCCTATACTAGAATCCTGATTACCTGTCAACAAATAGTGCTCTATGTAGAATCCTGACTCCCTGTAAACAAATGGTGATCTCTGTAGAATCCTGATTACCAGCTGAAAAATACTGCTCTATACTAGGATCCTGATTACCTGTAAACAAATACTGCTCTATACTTGAATCCTGATTACCTGGAAACAAATAGTGCTCTATGTAGAATCCTGACTACCTGTAAACAAATAGTGCTCTATGTAGAATCCTGATTACCAGCTGAAAATACTACTCTATACTAGAATCTTGATTACCTGTTAACAAATAGTGCTCTACACTAGATTCCTGATTACCAGCCAGAAAATACTGTTTCATACTGGAATCCAGATTACCAGCTCACAAATACTGCTCTATACTCGAATCCTGATTATCTGTAAACAAATATTGCTCTATATAGAATCCTTATTACCTTCTGACATGTGCTGCTCTGTACTAGAATCCTGATTACCTGTTAACGAATAGTGCTCTACACTAGATTCCTGATTACCTGCCAGCAAATACTGTTTCATACTGATATCCAGATTATCAGCTCACAAATACTGCTCTTTACTACAATCCTGATTATTTGTAAACAAATAGTGCTCTATATAGAATCCTGATTACCATCTGACATGTGCTGCTCTGTACAAAAATCTTGATTACCTGTTCACAAATAGCGCTCTTTACTGGAATCCTGATTACCTGTTAAATAGTGCTCTATACTGGAATCCTGATTACCTGTAAACAAATAGTGCTCTATTCTGGAATCCTGATTACCTGTTCACAAATAGTGCTATATAATGGAATCCTGATTACCTGTTAACAAATACTGCCCTATACTAGAATCTTGATTACCTGTAAACAAATAGTGATCTATGTAGAATCCTGACTCCCTGTAAACAAATCGTGCTCTATGTAGAATTCTGACTACCTGTAAACAAATAGTGCTCTACACTAGAATCCTGATTACCTGCCAGCAAATACTGTTTCATACTGGAATCTAGATTAGCAGCTCACAAATACTGCTCTTTACTAGAATCCTGATTATCTGTTAACAAACAGTGTTCTATATAGAATCCTGATTACCATCTGACATGTGCTGCTCTGTACAAGAATCCTGAATACCTGTTAACAAATAGTGCTCTGCACTAGAATCCTGATTACCAGCCAGCAAATACTGTTTCATACTGGAATCTAGATTAGCAGCTCACAAATACTGCTCTTTACTAGAATCCTGATTATCTGTTAACAAACAGTGTTCTATATAGAATCCTGATTACCATCTGACATGTGCTGCTCTGTACAAGAATCCTGAATACCTGTTAACAAATAGTGCTCTGCACTAGAATCCTGATTACCTGTTGATAAATATTGCTCGATACTGGAATCCTGATTACCTGCTAACAAATATTGCTCGATACTGGAATCCTGACTACCTGTAAACAAATAGTGCTCTATGTAGAATCCTTATTTACAGCTGAAAAATACTGCTCTATGCTAGAATCCTGATTACCTGTTCAAAATTGTGCTCTACACTAGAATCCTGATTAACTGTTAATAAATATTGCTCTATACTGGAATCCTGATTACCAGCTGAAAAATACTGCTCATGCTAGAATCCTGATTACCTGTTCACAAATAGTGCTCAATACTGGAATCCTGATTACCTGTTAACAAATACTGCTCTATTCTAGAATCCTGATTACCTGTAAACAAATTCTGCTCTATGTAGAATCCTGATTACTAGCTGAAAAATAATGCTTTATCCTAGAATCCTGATTACCTGTTAACAAATAGTGCTCTACACTAGATTCCTGATTACCTGCCAGCAAAAAATGTTTCATACTGGAATCCAGATTATCAGCTCACAAATACTGCTCTATACTAGAATCCTGATTACCTGTAAACAAAAAGTGCTCTATGTAGAATCCTGATTACCAGCTGAAAAATACTGCTCATGCTAGAATCCTGATTACCTGTTCACAAATAGTGCTCAATACTGGAATCCTGATTACCTGTTAACAAATACTGCTCTATTCGAGAATCCTGATTACCTGTAAACAAATTCTGCTCTATGTAGAATCCTGATTACTAGCTGAAAAATAATGCTTTATCCTAGAATCCTGATTACCTGTAAACAAATAGTGCTCTATACTGGAATTCTGATTACCTGTAAACACATAGTGCTCTATACTGGAATCCTGATTACCTGTTAACAAATACTGCCCTATACTAGAATCCTGATTACCTGTAAAATAATAGTGCTCTATGTAGAATCCTGATTACCAGCTGAAAAATACTGCTCTATGCTAGAATCCTGATTACCTGTTAACAAATAGTGCTCTACACTAGAATCCTGATTCACTAGAATTCTGATGACCAGCTGACAAATACTGCTGCATACCGGAATCCTGCTTACCAGTTAACAAATAGCGCTCTTTACTGGAATCCTGATTACCTGTAAAAAAGTGCTGTATACTGGAATTGTGATTGCCTTTTAACAAATAGTCCTCTATACTGGAATCCTGATTACCTGTAAACAAATTGTGCTCTATGTAGAATCCTGATTACCATCTGAAAAATACTGCTCTATACTAGAATCCTGATTACCTGTTAACAAATAGTGCTCTACACTAGATTCCTGATTACCTGCCAGCAAATACCGTTTCATACTGGAATCCAGATTATCAGCTCACACATACTGCTCTATACTAGAATCCTGATTATTTGTAAACAAATAGCGCTCCATATAGAATCCTGATTAACATCTGACATGTGCTGCTCTGTACGAGAATCTTGATTTCCTGTTAACAAATAGTGCTTTAAACTGGAATCCTGATTACCAGCTCACAAATAGTGCTCTACACTAGAATCCTGTTTACCTGTAAACAAATAGTGCTCTTTGTAGAATCCTGATTACCAGCTGAAAAATATTGCTCTATAATAGAATCCTGATTATCAGTTAACAAATAGCGCTCTTTACTGGAATCCTGATTACCTGTTAACAAATAGTCCTCTATACTGGAATCCTGTTGACCTGCTAATAAATATTGCTCTATACTGGAATCCTGATGACCTGTTAACAAATAGCGCTCTTTACTGGAATCCTGATTACCTGTTCAATAGTGCTCTTTACTGGAATCCTGATTACCTGTCAATAAATCGTGCTCTATTCTGGAATCCTGATTACCTGTTAACAAATACTGCCCTATACTAGAATCTTGATTACCTGTAAACAAATAGTGATCTATGTAGAATCCTGACTCCCTGTAAACAAATAGTGCTCTATGTAGAATCCTGAGTACCAGATGAAAAATACTGCTCTATACTATTATCCTGATTACCTGTTAAAAAATAGTGCTCTAAACTGGAATCCTGATTACCTGTGAACAAATACTGCTCTATACTAGAATCCTGATTACCTGAAAACAAATAGAGCTCTATGTAGAATCCTGACTACCTGTAAACAAATAGTGCTCTTTGTAGAATCCTGATTACCACCTGAAAAATACTGCTCTATACTAGAATCCTGATTACCTGTTAACATATAGTGCTCTACACTAGAATCCTGATTACCAGCCAGCAAATACTGTTTCATACTGGAATCCAGATTACCAGCTCACAAATACTGCTCTATACTTGAATCCTGATTATCTGTAAACAAATATTGCTCTATATAGAATCCTAATTACCTTCTGACATGTGCTGCTCTATACTGGAATCCTGATTACCTGTTAACAAATAGTGCTCTACACTAGAATCCTGATTACCTGCCAGCAAATACGGTTTCATACTGGAATCCAGATAATCAGATCACAAATACTGCTCTATACTAGAATCCTGATTATTTGTAAACAAATAGTGCTCTATATAGAATCCTGATTACCATCTGACATGTGCTGCTCTGTACTAGAATCTTGATTACCTGTTAACAAATAGTGCTCTACGCTAGAATCCTGATTACCGGTTAATAAATATTGCTCTATAATGGAATCCTGATTATCAGTTAACAAATAGCGCTCTTTACTGGAATCCTGATTACCTGTTAAAGTGCTGTATACTGGAATCCGGATTACCTGCTTATAAATATTGCTACATACTGGAATCCTGATGACCGGTTAACAAATAGCGCTCTTTACTGGAATCCTGATTACCTGTTAAATAGTGCTCTATACTGGAATCTTGATTACCTGTAAATAAATAGTGCTCTATTCTGGAATCCTGATTACCTGTTAACAAATACTGCCCTATACTAGAATCTTGATTACCTGGAAACAAATAGTGATCTATGTAGAATCCTGACTCCCTGTAAACAAATAGTGCTCTATGTAGAATCCTGATTACCAGATGAAAAATACTGCTCTATACTAGAATCCTGATTACCTGTTCAGAAATAGTGCTCCATACTGGAATCCTGATTACCTGTAAAGAAATAGTGCTCCATACTGGAATCCTGATTACCTGTTAACAAATTGTCCTCTATACTGGAATCCTGATTACCTGTTCACAAATAGTGCTCTATACTGGAATCCTGATTACCTGCTAAGAAATAGTGCTCTATACTGGAATCCTGATTACCTGTTAACAAATACTGCCCTATACTAGAATCCTGATTACCTGTCAACAAATAGTGCTCTATGTAGAATCCTGACTCCCTGTAAACAAATGGTGATCTCTGTAGAATCCTGATTACCAGCTGAAAAATACTGCTCTATACTAGGATCCTGATTACCTGTAAACAAATACTGCTCTATACTAGAATCCTAATTACCTGGAAACAAATAGTGCTCTATGTAGAATCCTGACTACCTGTAAACAAATAGTGCTCTATGTAGAATCCTGATTACCAGCTGAAAATACTACTCTATACTAGAATCTTGATTACCTGTTAACAAATAGTGCTCTACACTAGATTCCTGATTACCAGCCAGAAAATACTGTTTCATACTGGAATCCAGATTACCAGCTCACAAATACTGCTCTATACTCGAATCCTGATTATCTGTAAACAAATATTGCTCTATATAGAATCCTTATTACCTTCTGACATGTGCTGCTCTGTACTAGAATCCTGATTACCTGTTAACGAATAGTGCTCTACACTTGATTCCTGATTACCTGCCAGCAAATACTGTTTCATACTGATATCCAGATTATCAGCTCACAAATTCTGCTCTTTACTACAATCCTGATAATTTGTAAACAAATAGTGCTCTATATAGAATCCTGATTACCATCTGACATGTGCTGCTCTGTACAAAAATCTTGATTACCTGTTCACAAATAGCGCTCTTTACTGGAATCCTGATTACCTGTTAAATAGTGCTCTATACTGGAATCCTGATTACCTGTAAACAAATAGTGGTCTATTCTGGAATCCTGATTACCTGTTAACAAATAGTGCTATATAATGGAATCCTGATTACCTGTTAACAAATACTGCCCTATACTAGAATCTTGATTACCTGTAAACAAATAGTGATCTATGTAGAATCCTGACTACCTGCAAACAAATCGTGCTCTATGTAGAATTCTGACTACCTGTAAACAAATAGTGCTCTACACTAGAATCCTGATTACCTGCCAGCAAATACTGTTTCATACTGGAATCTAGATTAGCAGCTCACAAATACTGCTCTTTACTAGAATCCTGATTATCTGTTAACAAACAGTGTTCTATATAGAATCCTGATTACCATCTGACATGTGCTGCTCTGTACAAGAATCCTGAATACCTGTTAACAAATAGTGCTCTGCACTAGAATCCTGATTACCTGTTGATAAATATTGCTCGATACTGGAATCCTGATTACCTGCTAACAAATATTGCTCGATACTGGAATCCTGATTACCTGCTAACAAATACTGCTCTATACTAGAATACTGATTATTTGAAAAACAAATAGTGCTCTATATCGAATCCTGATTAACATCTGACATGTGCTGCTCTGTACTAGAATCTTGATTACCTGTTAACAAATAGTGCTCTAAACTGGAATCCTGATTACCAGCCCACAAATAGTGCTCTACACTAAAATCCTGATTACCTGTAAAGAAAATAGTGCTCTTTGTAGAATCCTGATTATCAGCTGAAAAATATTGCTCTTTAATGGAATCCTGATTATCAGGTAACAAATAGCGCTCTTTACTGGAATCCTGATTACCTGTAAAAGTGCTGTATACTGGAATCCTGATTGCCTGTTAACAAACAGTCCTCTATACTGGAATCCTGATTACCTGCTAATAAATATTGCTCTATACTGGAATCCTGATGACCTGTTAACAAATAGCGCTCTTTACTGGAATCCTGATTACCTGTTAAATAGTGCTCTATACTGGAATCTTGATTACCTGTAAATAAATAGTGCTCTATTCTGGAATCATGATTACCTGTTCACAAATAGTGCTCTACACTAGAATCCTGATTACCTGTAAACAAAAAGTGCTCTATACTGGAATCCTGATTACCTGCTAAAAAATATTGCTCTATACTGGAATCCTGACTACCTGTTAACAAATAATGCTCTATGTAGAATCCTTATTACACGCTGAAAAATACTGCTCTATGCTAGAATCCTGATTACCTGTTCACAAATAGTGCTCTACACTAGAATCCTGATTACCTGTTTAGAAAAATTGCTCTATACTGGAATCCTAATTACCAGCTGAAAAATACTGCTCTATGCTAGAATCCTGATAACCTGTTCACAAATAGTGCTCAATACTGGAATCCTCATTACCTGTTAACAAATACTGCTCTTTACTAGAATTCTGATTACCTGTAAACAAATAGTGCGCTATGTAGAATCCTGACTACCTGTAAACAAATTCTGCCATATGTAGAATCCTGATTACCAGCTGAAGAATACTGCTCTATACTAGAATCCTGATTACCTGTTAACAAATAGTGCTCTACACTAGATTCCTGATTACCTGCCAGCAAATACTGTTTCATACTGGAATCCAGATTATCAGATCACAAATACTGCTCTATACTAGAATCCTGATTATTTGTGAGCAAATAGTGCTCTATATAGAATCCTGATTACCATCTGACATGTGCTGCTCTGTACTAGAATCTTGATTACCTGTTAACAAATAGTGCTCTACGCTAGAATCCTGATTACTGGTTAATAAATATTGCTCAATAATGGAATCCTGATTACCTGTTAAATAGTGCTCTATACTGGAATCCCGATTACCTGTAAACAAATAATGCTCTATTCTGGAATCCTGATTACCTGTTAACAAATAGTGCTATATACTGTAATCCTGATTACCTGTTAACAAATACTGCCCTATACTAGAATCTTGATTACCTGTAAACAAATAGTGATCTATGTAGAATCCTGACTCCCTGTAAACAAATAGTGCTCTATGTAGAATCCTGAGTACCAGATGAGAAATACTGCTCTATACTATAATCCTGATTACCTGTTAAAAAATAGTGCTCTAAACTGGAATCCTGATTACCTGTGAACAAATACTGCTCTATACTAGAATCCTGATTACCTGAAAACAAATAGAGCTCTATGTAGAATCCTGACTACCTGTAAACAAATAGTGCTCTTTGTAGAATCCTGATTACCAGCTGAAAAATACTGCTCTATACTAGAATCCTGATTACCTGTTAACATATAGTGCTCTACACTAGAATCCTGATTACCAGCCAGCAAATACTGTTTCATACTGGAATCCAGATTACCAGCTCACAAATACTGCTCTATACTCGAATCCTGATTATCTGTAAACAAATATTGCTCTATATAGAATCCTAATTACCTTCTGACATGTGCTGCTCTATACTGGAATCCTGATTACCTGTTAACAAATAGTGCTCTACACTAGAATCCTGATTACCTGCCAGCAAATACTGTTTCATACTGGAATCCAGATTATCAGATAACAAATACTGCTCTATACTAGAATCCTGATTATTTGTAAACAAATAGTGCTCTATATAGAATCCTGATTACCATCTGACATGTGCTGCTCTGTACTAGAATCTTGATTACCTGTTAACAAATAGTGCTCTACGCTAGAATCCTGATTACCGGTTAAAAAATATTGCTCTATAATGGAATCCTGATTATCAGTTAACAAATAGCGCTCTTTACTGGAATCCTGATTACCTGTTAAAGTGCTGTATACTGGAATCCGGATTACCTGCTAATAAATATTGCTCTATACTGGAATCCTGATGACCTGTTAACAAATAGCGCTCTTTACTGGAATCCTGATTACCTGTTAAATAGTGCTCTATACTGGAATCTTGATTACCTGTAAATAAATAGTGCTCTATTCTGGAATCCTGATTACCTGTTAACGAATAGTGCGATATACTGGAATCCTGATTACCTGTTAACAAATACTGCCCTATACTAGAATCTTGATTACCTGTAAACAAATAGTGATCTATGTAGAATCCTGACTCCCTGTAAACAAATAGTGCTCTATGTAGAATCCTGATTACCAGATGAAAAATACTGCTCTATACTAGAATCCTGATTACCTGTTCAGAAATAGTGCTCCATACTGGAATCCTGATTACCTGTAAAGAAATAGTGCTCCATACTGGAATCCTGATTACCTGTTAACAAATAGTCCTCTATACTGGAATCCTGATTACCTGATAACAAATAGTGCTCTATACTGGAATCCTGATTACCTGTTCACAAATAGTGCTCTATACTGGAATCCTGATTACCTGCTAAGAAATAGTGCTCTATACTGGAATCCTGATTACCTGTTAACAAATACTGCCCTATACTAGAATCCTGATTACCTGTCAACAAATAGTGCTCTATGTAGAATCCTGACTCCCTGTAAACAAATGGTGATCTCTGTAGAATCCTGATTACCAGCTGAAAAATACTGCTCTATACTAGGATCCTGATTACCTGTAAACAAATACTGCTCTATACTAGAATCCTGATTACCTGGAAACAAATAGTGCTCTATGTAGAATCCTGACTACCTGTAAACAAATAGTGCTCTATGTAGAATCCTGATTACCAGCTGAAAATACTACTCTATACTAGAATCTTGATTACCTGTTAACAAATAGTGCTCTACACTAGATTCCTGATTACCAGCCAGAAAATACTGTTTCATACTGGAATCCAGATTACCAGCTCACAAATACTGCTCTATACTCGAATCCTGATTATCTGTAAACAAATATTGCTCTATGTAGAATCCTTATTACGTTCTGACATGTGCTGCTCTGTACTAGAATCCTGATTACCTGTTAACGAATAGTGCTCTTCACTAGATTCCTGATTACCTGCCAGCAAATACTGTTTCATACTGATATCCAGATTATCAGCTCACAAATACTGCTCTTTACTACAATCCTGATTATTTGTAAACAAATAGTGCTCTATATAGAATCCTGATTACCATCTGACATGTGCTGCTCTGTACAAAAATCTTGATTACCTGTTCACAAATAGCGCTCTTTACTGGAATCCTGATTACCTGTTAAATAGTGCTCTATACTGGAATCCTGATTACCTGTAAACAAATAGTGCTCTATTCTGGAATCCTGATTACCTGTTCACAAATACTGCCCTATACTAGAATCTTGATTACCTGTAAACAAATAGTGATCTATGTAGAATCCTGACTCCCTGTAAACAAATCGTGCTCTATGTAGAATTCTGACTACCTGTAAACAAATAGTGCTCTACACTAGAATCCTGATTACCTGCCAGCAAATACTGTTTCATACTGGAATCTAGATTAGCAGCTCACAAATACTGCTCTTTACTAGAATCCTGATTATCTGTTAACAAACAGTGTTCTATATAGAATCCTGATTACCATCTGACATGTGCTGCTCTGTACAAGAATCCTGAATACCTGTTAACAAATAGTGCTCTGCACTAGAATCCTGATTACCAGCCAGCAAATACTGTTTCATACTGGAATCTAGATTAGCAGCTCACAAATACTGCTCTTTACTAGAATCCTGATTATCTGTTAACAAACAGTGTTCTATATAGAATCCTGATTACCATCTGACATGTGCTGCTCTGTACAAGAATCCTGAATACCTGTTAACAAATAGTGCTCTGCACTAGAATCCTGATTACCTGTTGATAAATATTGCTCGATACTGGAATCCTGATTACCTGCTAACAAATATTGCTCGATACTGGAATCCTGACTACCTGTAAACAAATAGTGCTCTATGTAGAATCCTTATTTACAGCTGAAAAATACTGCTCTATGCTAGAATCCTGATTACCTGTTCAAAATTGTGCTCTACACTAGAATCCTGATTAACTGTTAATAAATATTGCTCTATACTGGAATCCTGATTACCAGCTGAAAAATACTGCTCATGCTAGAATCCTGATTACCTGTTCACAAATAGTGCTCAATACTGGAATCCTGATTACCTGTTAACAAATACTGCTCTATTCTAGAATCCTGATTACCTGTAAACAAATTCTGCTCTATGTAGAATCCTGATTACTAGCTGAAAAATAATGCTTTATCCTAGAATCCTGATTACCTGTTAACAAATAGTGCTCTACACTAGATTCCTGATTACCTGCCAGCAAATACTGTTTCATACTGGAATCCAGATTATCAGCTCACAAATACTGCTCTATACTAGAATCCTGATTACCTGTAAACAAAAAGTGCTCTATGTAGAATCCTGATTACCAGCTGAAAAATACTGCTCATGCTAGAATCCTGATTACCTGTTCACAAATAGTGCTCAATACTGGAATCCTGATTACCTGTTAACAAATACTGCTCTATTCTAGAATCCTGATTACCTGTAAACAAATTCTGCTCTATGTAGAATCCTGATTACTAGCTGAAAAATAATGCTTTATCCTAGAATCCTGATTACCTGTAAACAAATAGTGCTCTATACTGGAATTCTGATTACCTGTAAACACATAGTGCTCTATACTGGAATCCTGATTACCTGTTAACAAATACTGCCCTATACTAGAATCCTGATTACCTGTAAAATAATAGTGCTCTATGTAGAATCCTGATTACCAGCTGAAAAATACTGCTCTATGCTAGAATCCTGATTACCTGTTAACAAATAGTGCTCTACACTAGAATCCTGATTCACTAGAATTCTGATGACCAGCTGACAAATACTGCTGCATACCGGAATCCTGCTTACCAGTTAACAAATAGCGCTCTTTACTGGAATCCTGATTACCTGTAAAAAAGTGCTGTATACTGGAATTGTGATTGCCTTTTAACAAATAGTCCTCTATACTGGAATCCTGATTACCTGTAAACAAATTGTGCTCTATGTAGAATCCTGATTACCATCTGAAAAATACTGCTCTATACTAGAATCCTGATTACCTGTTAACAAATAGTGCTCTACACTAGATTCCTGATTACCTGCCAGCAAATACCGTTTCATACTGGAATCCAGATTATCAGCTCACACATACTGCTCTATACTAGAATCCTGATTATTTGTAAACAAATAGCGCTCCATATAGAATCCTGATTAACATCTGACATGTGCTGCTCTGTACGAGAATCTTGATTTCCTGTTAACAAATAGTGCTTTAAACTGGAATCCTGATTACCAGCTCACAAATAGTGCTCTACACTAGAATCCTGATTACCTGTAAACAAATAGTGCTCTTTGTAGAATCCTGATTACCAGCTGAAAAATATTGCTCTATAATAGAATCCTGATTATCAGTTAACAAATAGCGCTCTTTACTGGAATCCTGATTACCTGTTAACAAATAGTCCTCTATACTGGAATCCTGTTTACCTGCTAATAAATATTGCTCTATACTGGAATCCTGATGACCTGTTAACAAATAGCGCTCTTTACTGGAATCCTGATTACCTGTTCAATAGTGCTCTTTACTGGAATCCTGATTACCTGTCAATAAATCGTGCTCTATTCTGGAATCCTGATTACCTGTTAACAAATACTGCCCTTTACTAGAATCTTGATTACCTGTAAACAAATAGTGATCTATGTAGAATCCTGACTCCCTGTAAACAAATAGTGCTCTATGTAGAATCCTGAGTACCAGATGAAAAATACTGCTCTATACTATAATCCTGATTACCTGTTAAAAAATAGTGCTCTAAACTGGAATCCTGATTACCTGTGAACAAATACTGCTCTATACTAGAATCCTGATTACCTGAAAACAAATAGAGCTCTATGTAGAATCCTGACTACCTGTAAACAAATAGTGCTCTTTGTAGAATCCTGATTACCACCTGAAAAATACTGCTCTATACTAGAATCCTGATTACCTGTTAACATATAGTGCTCTACACTAGAATCCTGATTACCAGCCAGCAAATACTGTTTCATACTGGAATCCAGATTACCAGCTCACAAATACTGCTCTATACTCGAATCCTGATTATCTGTAAACAAATATTGCTCTATATAGAATCCTAATTACCTTCTGACATGTGCTGCTCTATACTGGAATCCTGATTACCTGTTAACAAATAGTGCTCTACACTAGAATCCTGATTACCTGCCAGCAAATACTGTTTCATACTGGAATCCAGATAATCAGATCACAAATACTGCTCTATACTAGAATCCTGATTATTTGTAAACAAATAGTGCTCTATATAGAATCCTGATTACCATCTGACATGTGCTGCTCTGTACTAGAATCTTGATTACCTGTTAACAAATAGTGCTCTACGCTAGAATCCTGATTACCGGTTAATAAATATTGCTCTATAATGGAATCCTGATTATCAGTTAACAAATAGCGCTCTTTACTGGAATCCTGATTACCTGTTAAAGTGCTGTATACTGGAATCCGGATTACCTGCTAATAAATATTGCTCTATACTGGAATCCTGATGACCTGTTAACAAATAGCGCTCTTTACTGGAATCCTGATTACCTGTTAAATAGTGCTCTATACTGGAATCTTGATTACCTGTAAATAAATAGTGCTCTATTCTGGAATCCTGATTACCTGTTAACAAATACTGCCCTATACTAGAATCTTGATTACCTGTAAACAAATAGTGATCTATGTAGAATCCTGACTCCCTGTAAACAAATAGTGCTCTATGTAGAATCCTGATTACCAGATGAAAAATACTGCTCTATACTAGAATCCTGATTACCTGTTCAGAAATAGTGCTCCATACTGGAATCCTGATTACCTGTAAAGAAATAGTGCTCCATACTGGAATCCTGATTACCTGTTAACAAATAGTCCTCTATACTGGAATCCTGATTACCTGATAACAAATAGTGCTCTATACTGGAATCCTGATTACCTGTTCACAAATAGTGCTCTATACTGGAATCCTGATTACCTGCTAAGAAATAGTGCTCTATACTGGAATCCTGATTACCTGTTAACAAATACTGCCCTATACTAGAATCCTGATTACCTGTCAACAAATAGTGCTCTATGTAGAATCCTGACTCCCTGTAAACAAATGGTGATCTCTGTAGAATCCTGATTACCAGCTGAAAAATACTGCTCTATACTAGGATCCTGATTACCTGTAAACAAATACTGCTCTATACTAGAATCCTAATTACCTGGAAACAAATAGTGCTCTATGTAGAATCCTGACTACCTGTAAACAAATAGTGCTCTATGTAGAATCCTGATTACCAGCTGAAAATACTACTCTATACTAGAATCTTGATTACCTGTTAACAAATAGTGCTCTACACTAGATTCCTGATTACCAGCCAGAAAATACTGTTTCATACTGGAATCCAGATAACCAGCTCACAAATACTGCTCTATACTCGAATCCTGATTATCTGTAAACAAATATTGCTCTATATAGAATCCTGTTTACCTTCTGACATGTGCTGCTCTGTACTAGAATCCTGATTACCTGTTAACGAATAGTGCTCTACACTAGATTCCTGATTACCTGCCAGCAAATACTGTTTCATACTGATATCCAGATTATCAGCTCACAAATTCTGCTCTTTACTACAATCCTGATAATTTGTAAACAAATAGTGCTCTATATAGAATCCTGATTACCATCTGACATGTGCTGCTCTGTACAAAAATCTTGATTACCTGTTCACAAATAGCGCTCTTTACTGGAATCCTGATTACCTGTTAAATAGTGCTCTATACTGGAATCCTGATTACCTGTAAACAAATAGTGGTCTATTCTGGAATCCTGATTACCTGTTAACAAATAGTGCTATATAATGGAATCCTGATTACCTGTTAACAAATACTGCCCTATACTAGAATCTTGATTACCTGTAAACAAATAGTGATCTATGTAGAATCCTGACTCCCTGCAAACAAATCGTGCTCTATGTAGAATTCTGACTACCTGTAAACAAATAGTGCTCTACACTAGAATCCTGATTACCTGCCAGCAAATACTGTTTCATACTGGAATCTAGATTAGCAGCTCACAAATACTGCTCTTTACTAGAATCCTGATTATCTGTTAACAAACAGTGTTCTATATAGAATCCTGATTACCATCTGACATGTGCTGCTCTGTACAAGAATCCTGAATACCTGTTAACAAATAGTGCTCTGCACTAGAATCCTGATTACCAGCCAGCAAATACTGTTTCATACTGGAATCTAGATTAGCAGCTCACAAATACTGCTCTTTACTAGAATCCTGATTATCT
Source organism: Gymnothorax reevesii (assembly GCA_029721435.1). Classification (NCBI taxonomy): domain Eukaryota; kingdom Metazoa; phylum Chordata; class Actinopteri; order Anguilliformes; family Muraenidae; genus Gymnothorax; species Gymnothorax reevesii. The sequence goes on from CM056585.1 coordinate 41,661,360, forward strand.
GTTAACAAACAGTGTTCTATATAGAATCCTGATTACTATCTGACATGTGCTGCTCTGTACAAGAATCCTGAATACCTGTTAACAAATAGTGCTCTGCACTAGAATCCTGATTACCTGTTGATAAATATTGCTCGATACTGGAATCCTGATTACCTGCTAACAAATATTGCTCGATACTGGAATCCTGATTACCTGCTAACAAATACTGCTCTATACTAGAATACTGATTATTTGAAAAACAAATAGTGCTCTATATCGAATCCTGATTAACATCTGACATGTGCTGCTCTGTACTAGAATCTTGATTACCTGTTAACAAATAGTGCTCTAAACTGGAATCCTGATTACCAGCCCACAAATAGTGCTCTACACTAAAATCCTGATTACCTGTAAAGAAAATAGTGCTCTTTGTAGAATCCTGATTATCAGCTGAAAAATATTGCTCTATAATGGAATCCTGATTATCAGGTAACAAATAGCGCTCTTTACTGGAATCCTGATTACCTGTAAAAGTGCTGTATACTGGAATCCTGATTGCCTGTTAACAAACAGTCCTCTATACTGGAATCCTGATTACCTGCTAATAAATATTGCTCTATACTGGAATCCTGATGACCTGTTAACAAATAGCGCTCTTTACTGGAATCCTGATTACCTGTTAAATAGTGCTCTATACTGGAATCTTGATTACCTGTAAATAAATAGTGCTCTATTCTGGAATCATGATTACCTGTTCACAAATAGTGCTCTACACTAGAATCCTGATTAACTGTTAATAAATATTGCTCTATACTAGAATCCTGATTACCAGCTGAAAAATACTGCTCATGCTAGAATCCTGATTAACTGTTCACAAATAGTGCTCAATACTGGAATCCTGATTACCTGTTAACAAATACTGCTCTATACTAGAATCCTGATTACCTGCCAGCAAATACTGTTTCATACTGGATTCCAGATTAGCAGCTCACAAATACTGCTCTATACTAGAATCCTGATTATCTGTAAACAAATAGTGCTCTATATAGAATCCTGATTACCATCTGACATGTGCTGCTCTGTACAAGAATCCTGAATACCTGTTAACAAATAGTGCTCTCCACAAGAATCCTGTTTACCTCTTAATAAATATTGCTCGATACTGGAATCCTGATTACCTGTTAACAAATAGTCCTCTATATTGGAATCCTGATTACCCGTTAACAAATAGTGCTCTATACTGGAATCCTGATTACCTGTTAACAAATAGTGCTCTATACTGGAATCCTGATTACCTGTTAACAAATAGTGCTCTATACTAGAATCCTGATTACCTGTAAACAAAAAGTGCTCTATACTGGAATCCTGATTACCTGCTAACAAATATTGCTCTATACTGGAATCCTGACTACCTGTTAACAAATAGTGCTCTATGTAGAATCCTTATTACACGCTGAAAAATACTGCTCTATGCTAGAATCCTGATTACCTGTTCACAAATAGTGCTCTACACTAGAATCCTGATTACCTGTTTAGAAAAATTGCTCTATACTGGAATCCTAATTACCAGCTGAAAAATACTGCTCTATGCTAGAATCCTGATTACCTGTTCACAAATAGTGCTCAATACTGGAATCCTCATTACCTGTTAACAAATACTGCTCTTTACTAGAATTCTGATTACCTGTAAACAAATAGTGCGCTATGTAGAATCCTGACTACCTGTAAACAAATTCTGCCATATGTAGAATCCTGATTACCAGCTGAAGAATACTGCTCTATACTAGAATCCTGATTACCTGTTAACAAATAGTGCTCTACACTAGATTCCTGATTACCTGCCAGCAAATACTGTTTCATACTGGAATCCAGATTATCAGATCACAAATACTGCTCTATACTAGAATCCTGATTATTTGTGAGCAAATAGTGCTCTATATAGAATCCTGATTACCATCTGACATGTGCTGCTCTGTACTAGAATCTTGATTACCTGTTAACAAATAGTGCTCTACGCTAGAATCCTGATTACTGGTTAATAAATATTGCTCAATAATGGAATCCTGATTACCTGTTAAATAGTGCTCTATACTGGAATCCCGATTACCTGTAAACAAATAATGCTCTATTCTGGAATCCTGATTACCTGTTAACAAATAGTGCTATATACTGTAATCCTGATTACCTGTTAACAAATACTGCCCTATACTAGAATCTTGATTACCTGTAAACAAATAGTGATCTATGTAGAATCCTGACTCCCTGTAAACAAATAGTGCTCTATGTAGAATCCTGATTACCAGATGAAAAATACTGCTCGATACTAGAGTCCTGATTACCTGTTCAGAAATAGTGCTCTATACTGGAACCCTGATTACCTGTGAACAAATAGTGCTCCATACTGGAATCCTGATTACCTGTTAACATATAGTCCTCTATACTGGAATCCTGATTACCTGATAACAAATAGTCCTCTATACTGGAATCCTGATTACCTGTTAACAAATAGTGCTCTATACTGGAATCCTGATTACCTGCTAACAAATAGTGCTCTATACTGGAATCCTGATTACCTGTTAACAAATACTGCCTGATACTAGAATCCTGATTACCTGTAAACAAATAGTGCTCTATGTAGAATCCTGACTCCCTGTAAACAAATAGTGATCTCTGTAGAATCCTGATTACCAGCTGAAAAATACTGCTCTATACTAGAATCCTGATTACCTGTAAACAAATACTGCTCTATACTAGAATCCTGATTACCTGGAAACAAAAAGTGCTCTATGTAGAATCCTGACTACCTGTAAACAAATAGTGCTCTATGTAGTATCCTGATTACCAGCTGAAAATACTACTCTATACTAGAATCTTGATTACCTGTTAACAAATAGTGCTCTACACTAGAGTCCTGATTACCAGCCAGCAAATACTGTTTCATACTGGAATCCATATTACCAGCTCACAAATACTGCTCTATACTCGAATCCTGATTATCTGTAAACAAATAGTGCTCTATATAGAATCCTTATTACCTTCTGACATGTGCTGCTCTGTACTAGAATCCTGATTACCTGTTAGATAATAGTGCTCTACACTAGATTCCTGATTACCTGCCAGCAAATACTGTTTCATACTGGAATCCAGATTATCAGCTCACAAATACTGCTCTATCCTACAATCCTGATTTTTTGTAAACAAATAGTGCTCTATATAGAATCCTGATTACCATCTGACATGTGCTGCTCTGTACAAAAATCTTGATTACCTGTTCACAAATGGTGATCTACGCTTGAATCCCGATTACCTGTTAATAAATATTGCTCTATACTGGAATCCAGATTACCTGTTAACAAATAGCGCTCTTAACTGGAATCCTGATTACCTGTAAACAAATAGTGCTCTATTCTGGAATCCTGATTACCTGTAAAGAAATAGTGCAATATACTGGAATCCTGATGACCTGTTAACAAATAGCGCTCTTTACTGGAATCCTGATTACCTGTTAAATAGTGCTCTATACTGGAATCTTGATTACCTGTAAATAAATAGTGCTCTATTCTGGAATCCTGATTACCTGTTAACAAATAGTGCAATATACTGGAATCCTGATTACCTGTTAACAAATACTGCCCTATACTAGAATCTTGATTACCTGTAAACAAATAGTGATCTATGTAGAATCCTGACTCCCTGTAAACAAATAGTGCTCTATGTAGAATCCTGACTACCTGTAAACAAATAGTGCCCTATGTAGAATCCTGATTACCAGCTGAAAATACTACTCTATACTAGAATCTTGATTACCCGTTAACAAATAGTGCTCTATACTGGAATCCTGATTACCTGTTAACAAACAGTCCTCTATACTGGAATCCTGATTACCTGCTTATAAATATTGCTCTATACTGGAATCCTGATGACCTGTTAACAAATAGCGCTCTTTACTGGAATCCTGATTACCTGTTAAATAGTGCTCTATACTGGAATCTTGATTACCTGTAAATAAATAGTGCTCTATTCTGGAATCCTGATTACCTGTTAACAAATAGTGCAATATACTGGAATCCTGATTACCTGTTAACAAATACTGCCCTATACTAGAATTTTGATTACCTGGAAACAAATAGTGATCTATGTAGAATCCTGACTCCCTGTAAACAAATAGTGATCTCTGTAGAATCCTGATTACCAGCTGAAAAATACTGCTCTATACTGGAATCCTGATTACCATCTGACATGTGCTGCTCTGTACAAAAATCTTGATTACCTGTTCACAAATAGTGATCTACGCTTGAATCCCGATTACCTGTTAATAAATATTGCTCTATACTGGAATCCAGATTACCTGTTAACAAATAGCGCTCTTAACTGGAATCCTGATTACCTGTAAACAAATAGTGCTCTATTCTGGAATCCTGATTACCTGTTAACAAATAGTGCAATATACTGGAATCCTGATGACCTGTTAACAAATAGCGCTCTTTACTGGAATCCTGATTACCTGTTAAATAGTGCTCTATACTGGAATCTTGATTACCTGTAAATAAATAGTGCTCTATTCTGGAATCCTGATTACCTGTTAACAAATAGTGCAATATACTGGAATCCTGATTACCTGTTAACAAATACTGCCCTATACTAGAATCTTGATTACCTGTAAACAAATAGTGATCTATGTAGAATCCTGACTCCCTGTAAACAAATAGTGCTCTATGTAGAATCCTGACTACCTGTAAACAAATAGTGCTCTATGTAGAATCCTGATTACCAGCTGAAAATACTACTCTATACTAGAATCTTGATTACCTGTTAACAAATAGTGCTCTGCACTAGATTCCTGATTACCAGCCAGAAAATACTGTTTCATACTGGAATCCAGATTACCAGCTCACAAATACTGCTCTATACTCGAATCCTGATTATCTGTAAACAAATATTGCTCTATATAGAATCCTTATTACCTTCTGACATGTGCTGCTCTGTACTAGAATCCTGATTACCTGTTAACGAATAGTGCTCTACACTAGATTCCTGATTACCTGCCAGCAAATACTGTTTCATACTGATATCCAGATTATCAGCTCACAAATACTGCTCTATACTACAATCCTGATTATTTGTAAACAAATAGTGCTCTATATAGAATCCTGATTACCATCTGACATGTGCTGCTCTGTACAAAAATCTTGATTACCTGTTAACAAATAGCGCTCTTTACTGGAATCCTGATTACCTGTTAAATAGTGCTCTATACTGGAATCCTGATTACCTGTAAACAAATAGTGCTCTATTCTGGAATCCTGATTACCTGTTAACAAATAGTGCTTTATAATGGAATCTTGATTACCTGTTAACAAATACTGCCCTATACTAGAATCTTGATTACCTGTAAACAAATAGTGATCTATGTAGAATCCTGACTCCCTGTAAACAAATAGTGCTCTATGTAGAATCCTGAATACCAGATGAAAAATATTGCTCTATACTGGAATCCTGATTACCTGTTAACAAATAGTGCTCTACACTAGAATCCTGATTACCTGCCAGCAAATACTGTTTCATACTGGAATCTAGATTAGCAGCTCACAAATACTGCTCTTTACTAGAATCCTGATTATCTGTTAACAAACAGTGTTCTATATAGAATCCTAATTACCATCTGACATGTGCTGCTCTGTACAAGAATCTTGAATACCTGTTAACAAATAGTGCTCTGCACTAGAATCCTGATTACCAGCCAGCAAATACTGTTTCATACTGGAATCTAGATTAGCAGCTCACAAATACTGCTCTTTACTAGAATCCTGATTATCTGTTAACAAACAGTGTTCTATATAGAATCCTGATTACCATCTGACATGTGCTGCTCTGTACAAGAATCCTGAATACCTGTTAACAAATAGTGCTCTGCACTAGAATCCTGATTACCTGTTGATAAATATTGCTCGATACTGGAATCCTGATTACCTGCTAACAAATATTGCTCGATACTGGAATCCTGATTACCTGCTAACAAATACTGCTCTATACTAGAATACTGATTATTTGAAAAACAAATAGTGCTCTATATCGAATCCTGATTAACATCTGACATGTGCTGCTCTGTACTAGAATCTTGATTACCTGTAAACAAACAGTGCTCTTTGTAGAATCCTGATTATCAGCTGAAAAATATTGCTCTATAATGGAATCCTGATTATCAGGTAACAAATAGCGCTCTTTACTGGAATCCTGATTACCTGTAAAAGTGCTGTATACTGGAATCCTGATTGCCTGTTAACAAACAGTCCTCTATACTGGAATCCTGATTACCTGCTAATAAATATTGCTCTATACTGGAATCCTGATGACCTGTTAACAAATAGCGCTCTTTACTGGAATCCTGATTACCTGTTAAATAGTGCTCTATACTGGAATCTTGATTACCTGTAAATAAATAGTGCTCTATTCTGGAATCATGATTACCTGTTCACAAATAGTGCTCTACACTAGAATCCTGATTAACTGTTAATAAATATTGCTCCATACTAGAATCCTGATTACCAGCTGAAAAATACAGCTCATGCTAGAATCCTGATTACCTGTTCACAAATAGTGCTCAATACTGGAATCCTGATTACCTGTTAACAAATACTGCTCTATACTAGAATCCTGATTACCTGCCAGCAAATACTGTTTCATACTGGATTCCAGATTAGCAGCTCACAAATACTGCTCTATACTAGAATCCTGATTATCTGTAAACAAATAGTGCTCTATATAGAATCCTGATTACCATCTGACATGTGCTGCTCTGAACAAGAATCCTGAATACCTGTTAACAAATAGTGCTCTCCACAAGAATCCTGTTTACCTCTTAATAAATATTGCTCGATACTGGAATCCTGATTACCTGTTAACAAATAGTGCTCTATACTGGAATCCTGATTACCTGTTAACAAATAGTCCTCTATACTGGAATCCTGATTACCTGTTAACAAATGGTGCTCTATACTGGAATCCTGATTACCTGTTAACAAATAGTGCTCTATACTAGAATCCTGATTACCTGTAAACAAAAAGTGCTCTATACTGGAATCCTGATTACCTGCTAACAAATATTGCTCTATACTGGAATCCTGACTACCTGTAAACAAATAGTGCTCTATGTAGAATCCTTATTACACGCTGAAAAATACTGCTATATGCTAGAATCCTGATTACCTGTTCACAAATAGTGCTCTACACTAGAATCCTGATTACCTGTTAAGAAAAATTGCTCTATACTGGAATCCTAATTACCAGCTGAAAAATACTGCTCTATGCTAGAATCCTGATTACCTGTTCACAAATAGTGCTCAATACTGGAATCCTCATTACCTGTTAACAAATACTGCTCTTTACTAGAATTCTGATTACCTGTAAACAAATAGTGCGCTATGTAGAATCCTGACTACCTGTAAACAAATTCTGCCATATGTAGAATCCTGATTACCAGCTGAAGAATACTGCTCTATACTAGAATCCTGATTACCTGTTAACAAATAGTGCTCTACACTACATTCCTGATTACCTGCCAGCAAATACTGTTTCATACTGGAATCCAGATTATCAGATCACAAATACTGCTCTATACTAGAATCCTGATTATTTGTGAGCAAATAGTGCTCTATATAGAATCCTGATTACCATCTGACATGTGCTGCTCTGTACTAGAATCTTGATTACCTGTTAACAAATAGTGCTCTACGTTAGAATCCTGATTACTGGTTAATAAATATTGCTCAATAATGGAATCCTGATTACCTGTTAAATAGTGCTCTATACTGGAATCCCGATTACCTGTAAACAAATAATGCTCTATTCTGGAATCCTGATTACCTGTTAACAAATAGTGCTATATACTGTAATCCTGATTACCTGTTAACAAATACTGCCCTATACTAGAATCTTGATTACCTGTAAACAAATAGTGATCTATGTAGAATCCTGACTCCCTGTAAACAAATAGTGCTCTATGTAGAATCCTGATTACCAGATGAAAAATACTGCTCGATACTAGAGTCCTGATTACCTGTTCAGAAATAGTGCTCTATACTGGAACCCTGATTACCTGTTAACAAATAGTGCAATATACTGGAATCCTGATGACCTGTTAACAAATAGCGCTCTTTACTGGAATCCTGATTACCTGTTAAATAGTGCTCTATACTGGAATCTTGATTACCTGTAAATAAATAGTGCTCTATTCTGGAATCCTGATTACCTGTTAACAAATAGTGCAATATACTGGAATCCTGATTACCTGTTAACAAATACTGCCCTATACTAGAATCTTGATTACCTGTAAACAAATAGTGATCTATGTAGAATCCTGACTCCCTGTAAACAAATAGTGCTCTATGTAGAATCCTGACTACCTGTAAACAAATAGTGCTCTATGTAGAATCCTGATTACCAGCTGAAAATACTACTCTATACTAGAATCTTGATTACCTGTTAACAAATAGTGCTCTGCACTAGATTCCTGATTACCAGCCAGAAAATACTGTTTCATACTGGAATCCAGATTACCAGCTCACAAATACTGCTCTATACTCGAATCCTGATTATCTGTAAACAAATATTGCTCTATATAGAATCCTTATTACCTTCTGACATGTGCTGCTCTGTACTAGAATCCTGATTACCTGTTAACGAATAGTGCTCTACACTAGATTCCTGATTACCTGCCAGCAAATACTGTTTCATACTGATATCCAGATTATCAGCTCACAAATACTGCTCTATACTACAATCCTGATTATTTGTAAACAAATAGTGCTCTATATAGAATCCTGATTACCATCTGACATGTGCTGCTCTGTACAAAAATCTTGATTACCTGTTAACAAATAGCGCTCTTTACTAAAATCCTGATTACCTGTTAAATAGTGCTCTATACTGGAATCCTGATTACCTGTAAACAAATAGTGCTCTATTCTGGAATCCTGATTACCTGTTAACAAATAGTGCTATATAATGGAATCCTGATTACCTGTTAACAAATAGTGCTCTACACTACATTCCTGATTACCTGCCAGCAAATACTGTTTCATACTGGAATCCAGATTATCAGATCACAAATACTGCTCTATACTAGAATCCTGATTATTTGTGAGCAAATAGTGCTCTATATAGAATCCTGATTACCATCTGACATGTGCTGCTCTGTACTAGAATCTTGATTACCTGTTAACAAATAGTGCTCTACGTTAGAATCCTGATTACTGGTTAATAAATATTGCTCAATAATGGAATCCTGATTACCTGTTAAATAGTGCTCTATACTGGAATCCCGATTACCTGTAAACAAATAATGCTCTATTCTGGAATCCTGATTACCTGTTAACAAATAGTGCTATATACTGTAATCCTGATTACCTGTTAACAAATACTGCCCTATACTAGAATCTTGATTACCTGTAAACAAATAGTGATCTATGTAGAATCCTGACTCCCTGTAAACAAATAGTGCTCTATGTAGAATCCTGATTACCAGATGAAAAATACTGCTCGATACTAGAGTCCTGATTACCTGTTCAGAAATAGTGCTCTATACTGGAACCCTGATTACCTGTTAACAAATAGTGCAATATACTGGAATCCTGATGACCTGTTAACAAATAGCGCTCTTTACTGGAATCCTGATTACCTGTTAAATAGTGCTCTATACTGGAATCTTGATTACCTGTAAATAAATAGTGCTCTATTCTGGAATCCTGATTACCTGTTAACAAATAGTGCAATATACTGGAATCCTGATTACCTGTTAACAAATACTGCCCTATACTAGAATCTTGATTACCTGTAAACAAATAGTGATCTATGTAGAATCCTGACTCCCTGTAAACAAATAGTGCTCTATGTAGAATCCTGACTACCTGTAAACAAATAGTGCTCTATGTAGAATCCTGATTACCAGCTGAAAATACTACTCTATACTAGAATCTTGATTACCTGTTAACAAATAGTGCTCTGCACTAGATTCCTGATTACCAGCCAGAAAATACTGTTTCATACTGGAATCCAGATTACCAGCTCACAAATACTGCTCTATACTCGAATCCTGATTATCTGTAAACAAATATTGCTCTATATAGAATCCTTATTACCTTCTGACATGTGCTGCTCTGTACTAGAATCCTGATTACCTGTTAACGAATAGTGCTCTACACTAGATTCCTGATTACCTGCCAGCAAATACTGTTTCATACTGATATCCAGATTATCAGCTCACAAATACTGCTCTATACTACAATCCTGATTATTTGTAAACAAATAGTGCTCTATATAGAATCCTGATTACCATCTGACATGTGCTGCTCTGTACAAAAATCTTGATTACCTGTTAACAAATAGCGCTCTTTACTGGAATCCTGATTACCTGTTAAATAGTGCTCTATACTGGAATCCTGATTACCTGTAAACAAATAGTGCTCTATTCTGGAATCCTGATTACCTGTTAACAAATAGTGCTATATAATGGAATCCTGATTACCTGTTAACAAATACTGCCCTATACTAGAATCTTGATTACCTGTAAACAAATAGTGATCTATGTAGAATCCTGACTCCCTGTAAACAAATAGTGCTCTATGTAGAATCCTGAATACCCGATGAAAAATATTGCTCTATACTGGAATCCTGATTACCTGTTAACAAATAGTGCTCTACACTAGAATCCTGATTACCTGCCAGCAAATACTGTTTCATACTGGAATCTAGATTAGCAGCTCACAAATACTGCTCTTTACTAGAATCCTGATTATCTGTTAACAAACAGTGTTCTATATAGAATCCTGATTACCATCTGACATGTGCTGCTCTGTACAAGAATCCTGAATACCTGTTAACAAATAGTGCTCTGCACTAGAATCCTGATTACCAGCCAGCAAATACTGTTTCATACTGGAATCTAGATTAGCAGCTCACAAATACTGCTCTTTACTAGAATCCTGATTATCTGTAAACAAACAGTGTTCTATATAGAATCCTGATTACCATCTGACATATGCTGCTCTGTACAAGAATCCTGAATACCTGTTAACAAATAGTGCTCTGCACTAGAATCCTGATTACCTGTTGATAAATATTGCTCGATACTGGAATCCTGATTACCTGCTAACAAATATTGCTCGATACTGGAATCCTGATTACCTGCTAACAAATACTGCTCTATACTAGAATACTGATTATTTGAAAAACAAATAGTGCTCTATATCGAATCCTGATTAACATCTGACATGTGCTGCTCTGTACTAGAATCTTGATTACCTGTAAACAAACAGTGCTCTTTGTAGAATCCTGATTATCAGCTGAAAAATATTGCTCTATAATGGAATCCTGATTATCAGGTTACAAATAGCGCTCTTTACTGGAATCCTGATTGCCTGTTTACAAACAGTCCTCTATACTGGAATCCTGATTACCTGCTAATAAATATTGCTCTATACTGGAATCCTGATGACCTGTTTACAAATAGCGCTCTTTACTGGAATCCTGATTACCTGTTAAATAGTGCTCTATACTCGAATCTTGATTACCTGTAAATAAATAGTGCTCTATTCTGGAATCATGATTACCTGTTCACAAATAGTGCTCTACACTAGAATCCTGATTAACTGTTAATAAATATTGCTCTATACTAGAATCCTGATTACCAGCTGAAAAATACTGCTCATGCTAGAATCCTGATTACCTGTTCACAAATAGTGCTCAATACTGGAATCCTGATTACCTGTTAACAAATACTGCTCTATACTAGAATCCTTATTACCTGCCAGCAAATACTGTTTCATACTGGATTCCAGATTAGCAGCTCACAAATACTGCTCTATACTAGAATCCTGATTATCTGTAAACAAATAGTGCTCTATATAGAATCCTGATTACCATCTGACATGTGCTGCTCTGTACAAGAATCCTGAATACCTGTTAACAAATAGTGCTCTCCACAAGAATCCTGTTTACCTCTTAATAAATATTGCTCGATACTGGAATCCTGATTACCTGTTAACAAATAGTGCTCTATACTGGAATCCTGATTACCTGTTAACAAATAGTCCTCTATACTGGAATCCTGATTACCTGTTAACAAATGGTGCTCTATACTGGAATCCTGATTACCTGTTAACAAATAGAGCTCTATACTAGAATCCTGATTACCTGTAAACAAAAAGTGCTCTATACTGGAATCCTGATTACCTGCTAACAAATATTGCTCTATACTGGAATCCTGACTACCTGTAAACAAATAGTGCTCTATGTAGAATCCTTATTACACGCTGAAAAATACTGCTCTATGCTAGAATCCTGATTACCTGTTCACAAATAGTGCTCTACACTAGAATCCTGATTACCTGTTAAGAAAAATTGCTCTATACTGGAATCCTAATTACCAGCTGAAAAATACTGCTCTATGCTAGAATCCTGATTACCTGTTCACAAATAGTGCTCAATACTGGAATCCTCATTACCTGTTAACAAATACTGCTCTTTACTAGAATTCTGATTACCTGTAAACAAATAGTGCGCTATGTAGAATCCTGACTACCTGTAAACAAATTCTGCCATATGTAGAATCCTGATTACCAGCTGAAGAATACTGCTCTATACTAGAATCCTGATTACCTGTTAACAAATAGTGCTCTACACTACATTCCTGATTACCTGCCAGCAAATACTGTTTCATACTGGAATCCAGATTATCAGATCACAAATACTGCTCTATACTAGAATCCTGATTATTTGTGAGCAAATAGTGCTCTATATAGAATCCTGATTACCATCTGACATGTGCTGCTCTGTACTAGAATCTTGATTACCTGTTAACAAATAGTGCTCTACGTTAGAATCCTGATTACTGGTTAATAAATATTGCTCAATAATGGAATCCTGATTACCTGTTAAATAGTGCTCTATACTGGAATCCCGATTACCTGTAAACAAATAATGCTCTATTCTGGAATCCTGATTACCTGTTAACAAATAGTGCTATATACTGTAATCCTGATTACCTGTTAACAAATACTGCCCTATACTAGAATCTTGATTACCTGTAAACAAATAGTGATCTATGTAGAATCCTGACTCCCTGTAAACAAATAGTGCTCTATGTAGAATCCTGATTACCAGATGAAAAATACTGCTCGATACTAGAGTCCGGATTACCTGTTCAGAAATAGTGCTCTATACTGGAACCCTGATTACCTGTGAACAAATAGTGCTCCATACTGGAATCCTGATTACCTGTTAACATATAGTCCTCTATACTGGAATCCTGATTACCTGATAACAAATAATCCTCTATACTGGAATCCTGATTACCTGTTAACAAATAGTGCTCTATACTGGAATCCTGATTACCTGCTAACAAATAGTGCTCTATACTGGAATCCTGATTACCTGTTAACAAATACTGCCCGATACTAGAATCCTGATTACCTGTAAACAAATAGTGCTCTATGTAGAATCCTGACTCCCTGTAAACAAATAGTGATCTCTGTAGAATCCTGATTACCAGCTGAAAAATACTGCTCTATACTAGAATCCTGATTACCTGTAAACAAATACTGCTCTATACGAGAATCCTGATTACCTGGAAACAAAAAGTGCTCTCTGTAGAATCCTGACTACCTGTAAACAAATAGTGCTCTATGTAGAATCCTGATTACCAGCTTAAAATACTACTCTATACTAGAATCTTGATTACCTGTTAACAAATAGTGCTCTACACTAGAGTCCTGATTACCAGCCAGCAAATACTGTTTCATACTGGAATCCATATTACCAGCTCACAAATACTGCTCTATACTCGAATCCTGATTATCTGTAAACAAATAGTGCTCTATATAGAATCCTTATTACCTTCTGACATGTGCTGCTCTGTACTAGAATCCTGATTACCTGTTAGATAATAGTGCTCTACACTAGATTCCTGATTACCTGCCAGCAAATACTGTTTCATACTGGAATCCAGATTATCAGCTCACAAATACTGCTCTATACTACAATCCTGATTTTTTGTAAACAAATAGTGCTCTATATAGAATCCTGATTACCATCTGACATGTGCTGCTCTGTACAAAAATCTTGATTACCTGTACACAAATAGTGCTCTACGCTTGAATCCTGATTACCTGTTAATAAATATTGCTCTATACTGGAATCCAGATTACCTGTTAACAAATAGCGCTCTATTCTGGAATCCTGATTACCTGTTCACAAATGGTGCTCTACACTAGAATCCTGATTACCTGCCAGCAAAACTGTTTCATAATGGAATCCAGATTATCAGATCACAAATACTGCTCTATACTAGAATCCTGATTATTTGTAAACAAAAAGTGCTCGATATAGAATCCTGATTACCATCTGACATGTGCTGCTCTGTCCTAGAATCTTGATTACCTGTTAACAAATAGTGCTCTACGCTAGAATCCTGATTACCGGTTAATAAATATTGCTCAATAATGGAATCCTGATTACCTGTTAAATAGTGCTCTATACTGGAATCCCGATGACCTGTAAACAAATAATGCTCTATTCTGGAATCCTGATTACCTGTTAACAAATAGTGATCTATGTAGAATCCTGACTCCCTGTAAACAAATAGTGCTCTATGTAGAATCCTGATTACCAGATGAAAAATACTGCTCTATACTAGAATCCTGATTACCTGTAAACAAATAGTGCTCCATACTGGAATCCTGATTACCTGTTAACAAATAGTCCTCTATACTGGAATCCTGATTACCTGTTCACAAATAGTGCTCTATACTGGAATCCTGATTACCTGCTAACAAATAGTGCTCCATACTGGAATCCTGATTACCTGTTAACAAATAGTCCTCTATACTGGAATCCTGATTACCTGTTCAGAAATAGTGCTCTATACTGGAACCCTGATTACCTGTAAACAAATAGTGCTCCATACTGGAATCCTGATTACCTGTTAACAAATAGTCCTCTATACTGGAATCCTGATTACCTGTTCACAAATAGTGCTCTATACTGGAATCCTGATTACCTGCTAACAAATAGTGCTCTATACTGGAATCCTGATTACCTGTTAAGAAATACTGCCCTATACTAGAATCCTGATTACCTGTAAACAAATAGTGCTCTATGTAGAATCCTGACTCCCTGTAAACAAATAGTGATCTCTGTAGAATCCTGATTACCAGCTGAAAAATACTGCTCTATACTAGAATCCTGATTACCTGTAAACAAATACTGCTCTATACTCGAATCCTGATTACCTGGAAACAAATAGTGCTCTATGTAGAATCCTGACTACCTGTAAACAAATAGTGCTCTATGTAGAATCCTGATGACCAGCTGAAAATACTACTCTATACTAGAATCTTGATTACCTGTTAACAAATAGTGCTCTACACTAGATTCCTGCTTACCAGCCAGCAAATACTGTTTCATACTGGAGTCCAGATTACCAGCTCACAAATACTGCTCTATATTCGAATCCTGATTATCTGTAAACAAATATTGCTCTATATAGAATCCTTATTACCTTCTGACATGTGCTGCTCTATACTGGAATCCTGATTACCTGTTAACAAATAGTGCTCTACACTAGAATCCTGATTACCTGCCAGCAAATACTGTTTCATACTGGAATCCAGATTATCAGATCACAAATACTGCTCTATACTAGAATCCTGATTATTTGTAAACAACTAGTGCTCTATATAGAATCCTGATTACCATCTGACATGTGCTGCTCTGTACTAGAATCTTGATTACCTGTTAACAAATAGTGCTCTACGCTAGAATCCTGATTACCGGTTAATAAATATTGCTCTATAATGGAATCCTGATTATCAGTTAACAAATAGCGCTCTTTACTGGAATCCTGATTACCTGTTAAAGTGCTGTATACTGGAATCCTGATTACCTGCTAATAAATATTGCTCTATACTGGAATCCTGATGACCTGTTAACAAATAGCGCTCTTTACTGGAATCATGATTACCTGTTAAATAGTGCTCTATACTGGAATCTTGATCACCTGTAAATAAATAGTGCTCTATTCTGGAATCCTGATTACCTGTTAACAAATAGTGCTATATACTGGAATCCTGATTACCTGTTAACAAATACTGCCCTATACTAGAATCTTGATTACCTGTAAACAAATAGTGATCTATGTAGAATCCTGACTCCCTGTAAACAAATAGTGCTCTATGTAGAATCCTGATTACCAAATGAAAAATACTGCTCTATACTAGAATCCTGATTACCTGTTCAGAAATAGTGCTCCATACTGGAATCCTGATTACCTGTAAAGAAATAGTGCTCCATATTGGAATCCTGATTACCTGTTAACAAATAGTCCTCTATACAGGAATCCTGATTACCTGATAACAAATAGTGCTCTATACTGGAATCCTGATTACCTGTTCACAAATAGTGCTCTATACTGGAATCCTGATTACCTGCTAACAAATAGTGCTCTATACTGGAATCCTGATTACCTGTTGACAAATACTGCCCTATACAAGAATCCTGATTACCTGTCAACAAATAGTGCTCTATGTAGAATCCTGACTCCCTGTAAACAAATAGTGATCTCTGTAGAATCCTGATTACCAGCTGAAAAATACTGCTCTATACTAGGATCCTGATTACCTGTAAACAAATACTGCTCTATACTAGAATCCTGATTACCTGGAAACAAATAGTGCTCTATGTAGAATCCTGACTACCTGTAAACAAATAGTGCTCTATGTAGAATCCTGATTACCAGCTGAAAATACTACTCTATACTAGAATCTTGATTACCTGTTAACAAATAGTGCTCTGCACTAGATTCCTGATTACCAGCCAGAAAATACTGTTTCATACTGGAATCCAGATTACCAGCTCACAAATACTGCTCTATACTCGAATCCTGATTATCTGTAAACAAATATTGCTCTATATAGAATCCTTATTACCTTCTGACATGTGCTGCTCTGTACTAGAATCCTGATTACCTGTTAACGAATAGTGCTCTACACTAGATTCCTGATTACCTGCCAGCAAATACTGTTTCATACTGATATCCAGATTATCAGCTCACAAATACTGCTCTATACTACAATCCTGATTATTTGTAAACAAATAGTGCTCTATATAGAATCCTGATTACCATCTGACATGTGCTGCTCTGTACAAAAATCTTGATTACCTGTTAACAAATAGCGCTCTTTACTGGAATCCTGATTACCTGTTAAATAGTGCTCTATACTGGAATCCTGATTACCTGTAAACAAATAGTGCTCTATTCTGGAATCCTGATTACCTGTTAACAAATAGTGCTATATAATGGAATCCTGATTACCTGTTAACAAATACTGCCCTATACTAGAATCTTGATTACCTGTAAACAAATAGTGATCTATGTAGAATCCTGACTCCCTGTAAACAAATAGTGCTCTATGTAGAATCCTGAATACCAGATGAAAAATACTGCTCTATACTGGAATCCTGATTACCTGTTAACAAATAGTGCTCTACACTAGAATCCTGATTACCTGCCAGCAAATACTGTTTCATACTGGAATCTAGATTAGCAGCTCACAAATACTGCTCTTTACTAGAATCCTGATTATCTGTTAACAAACAGTGTTCTATATAGAATCCTGATTACCATCTGACATGTGCTGCTCTGTACAAGAATCCTGAATACCTGTTCACAAATAGTGCTCTGCACTAGAATCCTGATTACTTGCTAACAAATATTGCTCGATACTGGAATCCTGACTACCTGTAAACAAAGAGTACTCTATGTAGAATCCTTATTTACAGCTGAAAAATACTGCTCTATGCTAGAATCCTGATTACCTGTTCACAAATAGTGCTCTACACTAGAATCCTGATTAACTGTTAATAAATATTGCTCTATACTGGAATCCTGATTACCAGCTGAAAAATACTGCTCATGCTAGAATCCTGATTACCTGTTCACAAATAGTGCTCAATACTGGAATCCTGATTACCTGTTAACAAATACTGCTCTATACTAGAATCCTTATTGCCTGTAAACAAATTCTGCTCAATGTAGAATCCTGATTACGAGCTGAAAAATAATGCTTTATCCTAGAATCCTGATTACCTGTTAACAAATAGTGCTCTACACTAGATTCCTGATTACCTGCCAGCAAATACTGTTTCATACTGGAATCCAGATTATCAGCTCACAAATACTGCTCTATACTAGAATCCTGATTATTTGAAAAACAAATAGTGCTCTATATCGAATCCTGATTAACATCTGACATGTGCTGCTCTGTACTAGAATCTTGATTACCTGTTAACAAATAGTGCTCTAAACTGGAATCCTGATTACCAGCCCACAAATAGTGCTCAATACTGGAATCCTGATTACCTGTTAACAAATACTGCTCTATACTAGAATCCTGATTACCTGTAAACAAATTCTGCTCTATGTAGAATCCTGATTACTAGCTGAAAAATAATGCTTTATCCTAGAATCCTGATTACCTGTTAACAAATAGTGCTCTACACTAGATTCCTGATTACCTGCCAGCAAATACTGTTTCATACTGGAATCCAGATTATCAGCTCACAAATACTGCTCTATACTAGAATACTGATTATTTGAAAAACAAATAGTGCTCTATATCGAATCCTGATTAACATCTGACATGTGCTGCTCTGTACTAGAATCTTGATTACCTGTTAACAAATAGTGCTCTAAACTGGAATCCTGATTACCAGCCCACAAATAGTGCTCTACACTAAAATCCTGATTACCTGTAAACAAATAGTGCTCTTTGTAGAATCCTGATTATCAGCTGAAAAATATTGAACTATAATGGAATCCTGATTATCAGTTAACAAATAGCGCTCTTTACTGGAATCCTGATTGCCTGTTAACAAACAGTCCTCTATACTGGAATCCTGATTACCTGCTTATAAATATTGCTCTATACTGGAATCCTGATGACCTGTTAACAAATAGCGCTCTTTACTGGAATCCTGATTACCTGATAAATAGTGCTCTATACTGGAATCTTGATTACCTGTAAATAAATAGTGCTCTATTCTGGAATCCTGATTACCTGTTAACAAATAGTGCTATATACTGGAATCCTGATTACCTGTTAACAAATACTGCCCTATACTAGAATCTTGATTACCTGTAAACAAATAGTGATCTATGTAGAATCCTGACTCCCAGTAAACAAATAGTGCTCTATGTAGAATCCTGATTACCCGATGAAAAATACTGCTCTATACTATAATCCTGATTACCTGTTAAGAAATAGTGCTCTAAACTGGAATCCTGATTACCTGTGAACAAATACTGCTCTATACTGGAATCCTGATTACCTGTAAACAAATTGTGCTCTATGAAGAATCCTGACTACCTGTAATCAAATTGTGCTCGATGTAGAATCCTGATTACCTGCCAGCAAATACTGTTTCATACTGGATTCCAGATTAGCAGCTCACAAATACTGCTCTATACTAGAATCCTGATTATCTGTAAACAAATAGTGCTCTATATAGAATCCTGATTACCATCTGACATGTGCTGCTCTGTACAAGAATCCTGAATACCTGTTAACAAATAGTGCTCTCCACTAGACTCCTGATAACCTCTTAATAAATATTGCTCGATACTGGAATCCTGATTATCAGCTGAAAAACACTACTCTGTACTGGAATCCTGATTACCTGTTAAAGTGCTGTATAGTGGAATTCTGATTACCTGTTAACAAATAGTCCTCGATACTGGAATCCTGATTACCTGTTAACAAATAGTGCTCTATACTGGAATCCTGATTACCTGTTAACAAATAGTGCTCTATACTAGAATCCTGATTACCTGTAAACAGAAAAGTGCTCTATACTGGAATCCTGATTACCTGCTAACAAATATTGCTCTATACTGGAATCCTGACTACCTGTAAACAAATAGTGCTCTATGTAGAATCCTTTTTACACGCTGAAAAATACTGCTCTATGCTAGAATCCTGATTACCTGTTCACAAATAGTGCTCTACACTAGAATCCTGATTACCTGTTAAGAAAAATTGCTCTATACTGGAATCCTAATTACCAGCTGAAAAATACTGCTCTATGCTAGAATCCTGATTACCTGTTCACAAATAGTGCTCAATACTGGAATCCTGATTACCTGTTAACAAATACTGCTCTTTACTAGAATCCTGATTACCTGTAAACAAATAGTGCGCTATGTAGAATCCTGACTACCTGTAAACAAATTCTGCCATATGTAGAATCCTGATTACCAGCTGAAGAATACTGCTCTATACTAGAATCCTGATTACCTGTTAACAAATAGTGCTCTACGCTAGAATCCTGATTACCGGTTAATAAATATTGCTCAATAATGGAATCCTGATTACCTGTTAAAAAGTGCTCTATACTGGAATCCCGATTACCTGTAAACAAATAATGCTCTATTCTGGAATCCTGATTACCTGTTAACAAATAGTGCTATATACTGGAATCCTGATTACCTGTTAACAAATACTGCCCTATACTAGAATCTTGATTACCTGTAAACAAATAGTGATCTATGTAGAATCCTGACTCCCTGTAAACAAATAGTGCTCTATGTAGAATCTTGATTACCAGATGAAAACTACTGCTCTATACTAAAATCCTGATTACCTGTTCAGAAATAGTGCTCTATACTGGAACCCTGATTACCTGTAAACAAATAGTGCTCCATACTGGAATCCTGATTACCTGTTAACAAATAGTGCTCTATACTGGAATCCTGATTACCTGTTAACAAATACTGCCCTATACTAGAATCCTGCTTACCTGTAAACAAATAGTGCTCTATGTAGAATCCTGACTCCCTGTAAACAAATAGTGATCTCTGTAGAATCCTGATTACCAGCTGAAAAATACTGCTCTATACTAGAATCCTGATTACCTGTAAACAAATACTGCTCTATACTAGAATCCTGATTACCTGGAAACAAATAGTGCTCTATGTAGAATCCTGACTACCTGTAAACAAATAGTGCTCTATGTAGAATCCTGATTACCAGCTTGAAATACTACTCTATACAAGAATCTTGATTACCTGTTAACAAATAGTGCTCTACACTAGAGTCCTGATTACCAGCCAGCAAATACTGTTTCATACTGGAATCCAGATTACCAGCTCACAAATACTGCTCTATACTCGAATCCTGATTATCTGTAAACAAATAGTGCTCTATATAGAATCCTTATTACCTTCTGACATGTGCTGCTCTGTACTAGAATCCTGATTACCTGTTAGCGAATAGTGCTCTACACAAGATTCCTGATTACCTTTAGCAAATACTGTTTCATACTGGAATCCAGATTATTAGCTCACAAATACTGCTCTATACTACAATCCTGATTATTTGTAAACAAATAGTGCTCTATATAGAATCCTGATTACCATCTGACATGTGCTGCTCTGTACAAAAATCTTGATTACCTGTTCACAAATAGTGATCTACGCTTGAATCCTGATTACCTGTTAATAAATATTGCTCTATACTGGAATCCAGATTACCTGTTAACAAATAGCGCTCTATTCTGGAATCCTGATTACCTGTTCACAAATGGTGTGTGAGGTTTTACGAAATGAGCCAAGAGCGAAAACCAGATAAATGCAAAATGGAGGCTTTATTTCTGAAGGGGGAAACCCCCCAACAGAGCTGGCAACAGTACAATGTCCACAATCCACAAACAGAATCCAAAGGGCAAAGTCCAAAACTGTAACCAGGGCACCAATAACAAAACTCAAGGTCAGGCAAAAATGGTTCGGTACACAGGCGTGGGTTTGGTGGAGAGACAATCTCATAAGCCGTAAACAGTCCGAATCCAAATACCAGGGCAGCAAAGACAATAGACGTGGTCGGGCAAAAATAGGTCAAAACTCACGAAGGCAATCAGATCCAAAAGGGCAAACCAAAAAACAAGTGTCGGGCAATCCAGTCAGAAAGAAAATATCACAGTGAGCAAGGCGAGGAACGTAGCACAAGACAAAGGAGTAAAGACGATCTGACAAGGAACTAAAAGTGCAGACACCTTATATACACATCCGGGGTGAACACATGACTAGGGTAAACAGGTGTAATCAATGACATGGGAGTGACACATGAGGAAAACTAATTACATGAATTTGGCGAATGCCGAAACGCAGACAGGGATAACGAGACATTCCTATGAACGAATAACAGCTCCGGTTAAGGAGTACTAAAGTGTATAGTCTAAAGAAAAGAGAAAAGCCTGAGATATAAATGGAAACTGCAGTAGAGATAATTAGTGATAGGCAAGGAGGGCGGAGATACAGATTGGGCGAATGCTGAGAGATCGTTAGTCTATTAGTATGTGCAGCTATACAATCCCGAGTGCAAGTTAGTCAGTTAGTATGAATATACAATGTTAATCGGGGTTAGTAATTATCGAAAACAATAAACTGTTAGTAGGGTTAGTAGATAGCATAGAGAGAGAGGAAGGAAGAAAACGAGATATGAAGAAAGATTGAAATCCCAGAAACCAGGAAATCACCCGAATGAGTGGCACGTCAGACAAGGGACCGTGGGCAAAGACCTACACCAGACAAGACAGGGGAAAACGAAGTGCAGGACTAGAACCAAAAACAAGACTATGAAACATGGCAAGGCTATGAAACATGGCAAAGACGTAAATAATAACAAAACAAGAAAAATAATAAAACATGAAATCAAACAACCAAAACACAATACATAATCCTAGGGATGGTCAGAGGCAGGCAGTGGTCACTAAAACACAAAAGGCATACATGGCAAGCCAGGCACAGAACTTAAACATGGAGCTAGACAAAAGACATGGCTGAAATGCAGAATCACAACAGAACCCCCCCCCCAACGAACGCCTCCTGGCGTTCAATTCGAAGAGCGTGATGCAGCATGATAGTCTCTTATTAAAGTCTTATCCAGAATGTGTCGGGCAGGAACCCAACTGCGGTGTTCTGGTCCGTAACCCTCCCAGTCGACGAGGTACTGTAGACCTCTGCCTCGTCGACGAGAGTCCAGGAGGGCACGGACCGTGTAGGCTTCGCCTCCGTCGATGATCCGGGCGGGTGGAGGGGGATCAGGTCCAGAGGACAGGTGGTGGGTTACAGCAGGTTTTACTTGTGACACATGGAAAGTTGGGTGTATACGTCGCATGGATAGGGGGAGACGGAGGCGAATGGCAGTGGGACTAAGGACCCTCTCGATAGTGAAAGGGCCCAGGTATTTGGGGAAAAGCTTACCCCCGTTACCTCTGAGGGGGATGTCCCTAGAAGACAGCCAGACCCGTTGCCCAGGTCGGTACGCCGGAGCCGCTGTGCGTTTCTTGTCGGCCAGTTCCTTCATCCGGGCGACCGATCTGAGCAGGACCTGGCGGGTGGTGACCCAGGTGCGTCTGCACCTACGGACGAACTCGCTGGCAGATGGAACAGCTACCTCCTCCTCCTGGGACGGGAACAACGGAGGCTGGTAGCCCAGGCAGGCCTTGAAGGGGGAGACGCCGGAGGCAGCAGAGGTGTGGCTGTTCAAGGCGTACTCTACCCATGGCAACTGATAACTCCAGGAGGAGGGGTTCCTAATGCAGAGACAACGCAGAACACTTTCCACACATTGGTTAGCTCGCTCGGTCTGGCCATTGGTCTGGGGATGGAAACCTGAGGATAAACTGACTGACGTGCCTAGGGCTTTAAAAAACGCTTTCCAAAAAAGTGCTGTGAACTGGGGACCACGATCAGAAGTGATGTCGGTGGGTATGCCATGAAGCCTAATGACATGTTGAATGACCAAATTGGTGGTGTCTTGAGCGGAGGGAAGTTTAGTGAGGGGAACTAAGTGAACGGCTTTGGAAAATCTGTCAACAATAGTGAGAATGGTGGTGTGGTGGTTGGATGGGGGAAGACCTGTGATGAAGTCTAGTGCAATGTGGGACCAGGGACGATGTGGTGTCGGAAGGGGCTGGAGTAAACCTTGTGGTGGTTGGTGAGAGGACTTAGCCTGGGCACAGACCGAGCAAGCTGTAACGAAACCCTGGACATCTTGGTTAAGTTCTGGCCACCAAAACCTCTGGAGGATGAAGCTCTTAGTGCGGCGAATCCCAGGGTGGCAGGACAGTCTAGATGCGTGTCCCCATTCCAGGACCTTGGGGCGCAGGGCAGCTGGAACAAATAAGCAGTTAGTGGGACACGCACTAGGGGTAGCAGCATTGGTCTGGGCATTCTTAACCTCTCTCTCTATGTCAAAACATATGGCATTGAAAAACGCTTCCTTAGGGAGGATAGTATCCTTGTTAAGTTCCTCCTCCTGGATCTCAAAACATCGGGATAGGGCATCAGGCTTCACATTCTTACTTCCAGGCCGGTAGGCAATGTGGAAGTTAAAGCGGGAGAAGAATAACGCCCACCTGGCTTGCCGCGGATTGAGTCTTTTGGCTGTCTGCAGGTACTCCAAATTCTTGTGGTCAGTCCAGACAATAAAGGGAACCTTGGATCCTTCCAGCCATTGCCTCCATTCTTCCAAGGCCAACTTCACCGCCAACAGCTCCCGGTTGCCGATGTCGTAATTTCTCTCCGCTGAGCTGAGGCGGCGAGAGAAGAAGGCACATGGATGGATTTTCCCATCCTCCGTGGACCTCTGAGACAGAATGGCTCCAGCTCCAATATTGGAGGCGTCCACCTCGACGATGAACTGGAGCTCTGGGTTGGGAA
Organism: Gymnothorax reevesii; assembly: GCA_029721435.1. NCBI lineage: Eukaryota > Metazoa > Chordata > Actinopteri > Anguilliformes > Muraenidae > Gymnothorax > Gymnothorax reevesii. Next base: position 41,686,108 of record CM056585.1, read on the forward strand.
TAGTGAGGATGGGTGCAGATGTGAATCTGGTCTTTAATTCTTTAAAGGCGTCCTCTGCTTTCTCCGACCAACGAAACTTGAATTTGGAGGAGGTGAGAGCAGTAAGAGGAGCCGCAACAGAACTATAGTTCCTGATGAACCGCCGGTAGAAGTTGGCAAATCCTAGGAAACGTTGGAGTGACTTACGGTCCTCTGGTCGGGGCCACTTGGTAACTGCCTCCACCTTTACTGGGTCCATGCGAATGGTGCCAGGAGAAATAATGTAACCCAAAAAGGTGGTGGTTTCAACAAAAAACTCACACTTCTCGGCCTTTACGAAAAGGCGGTTCTCCAAGAGGCGACGGAGCACTTGACGAACATGCTGAACATGGTCCTCCTGGGATTCAGAAAAAATCAGAATATCGTCAAGATAGACAAAAACAAACTTGTTTAACATGTCTCTTAAGACGTCATTGACGAGGTTTTGAAACACTGCTGGAGCGTTGGTAAGCCCGAAAGGAAGAACCAAATATTCCCAGTGCCCCGTGGGAGTGTTAAAGGCGGTCTTCCATTCGTCCCCCTCTCTGATTCGCACTAAGTGGTATGCATTCCGGAGGTCGAGCTTAGTGAAGATCTTGGCTCCTTGCAGGAGATCAAAAGCGGTGTTCATGAGGGGAAGTGGGTAGCGGTTCTTAATAGTTATCTCGTTGAGGCCCCGGTAATCAATACAGGGTCTTAATGATCCATCCTTCTTGGCTACGAAGAAAAAACCCGCACCAGCAGGGGATGATGACGGGCGTATAAGGCCAGCAGCGAGAGACTCTGAGAGATACTTCTCCATAGCTTGGTTTTCTGGTCTGGAGAGTGAGTAGAGTCGGCCTCTAGGGGGCATAGTACCTGGCTTCAGGTTTATGGTGCAGTCATAGGGTCGGTGAGGTGGTAAGCTGGTGGCCCGAGACTTTGAGAAAACCTCCTTGAGGTCATGGAATTCAAGAGGAACCTTTTCCAGGTCTGGAATCTCCGGAGGAGATGGGTTGTGTAGAGGGTCGAGGGCGTTGCGGAGGCATGTCAGGGAGCAGTTGGGGCTCCATCCCTTAATTTCATTCTTGCGCCAGTCGATCTCTGGTAGGTGTTTGGCCATCCATGGATGGCCCAGGACGATAGGAGCATGGGGAGAGTGTAACAGGAGGAACTGAATGGTTTCGTGGTGGTTTCCTGACACCTTGAGTTTGACGGGGCTGGTCGTATGGGTTATTTGGCCGATCCTCTGGCCGCTGAGCGAATTGGCCACTCGATCGGGGAAGATCTTCTCTGTGGGAACGCCCCATTTCCGGGCCAGCTCCACATCAATTAAGTTTTCCTCCGCTCCGGTGTCCACGAGAGCCTCGGTGGATCTGCTCTCGCCCCCCCATTCCAAAGTTACAGGAACACATGTGCGATTGTTAGTTTCCTGTCCCGGCGTCACCCCTATTACTGTCGCTATGCGGGCACCAGGAGGACCTCTTCTCTTCTTTTTCTTTTCCTTGTTAGGGCACTGAGCGATAAGGTGTCCTCCCTTGCCACAGTAAAAGCAGGCCCCATCACGGCGGCGGCGATCCCTCTCCTCCACAGGAATGCGCGTACGTCCCAATTGCATGGGTTCAGGCTCAGGGGAGCGGCTGCCAGTAGGGGGTGATCGAGGCGGAGTACTCTGGGGAGCTGGATATGGTCGTCTGCGGGAAGCGAGGCGTCGGCGCTCCTCCAATCGCGAATCCACGCGAATAGCCAGGTCGACAAGGTCGTCCAAGTTCTCCGGTAAATCCCGCGACACTAGCTCATCCTTAAGTGCTTCCGATAATCCGTCGAAGAAGGCATCGTACAGAGCTCTCTGTCCCCATCTGCTGTTGGTGGCCAACGTCTGAAAATCAATGGCGTAGTCGGCTACGGGACGCCCACCTTGTCGCATGTGCAGGATCTCTCGTCCTGCCTCGTGACCCAACTTGGTGCGATCAAAGATCCGCCTCATCTCTTCACCCAGTAGACGAAAAGTCTGTACACAGGGGAGATCAGCTTCCCAAGCCGCTGTAGCCCACTGCTTAGCTCTTCCCGTCAGTTGCGTGATAATGAAAGCAACTCGCGCTCTTTCGGTGGGGAAGGACGAAGGCTGCAGGCTGAAGATGAGCTCGCACTGGGTGAGAAACGCCCGACATGCTCCCGGGTTCCCGTCGTACCTCTCCGGCGGTGGTAGACGTGGCTCGCAGCTGGGTAGGGGCGGAGCGGAAGCGGGAGCAGGAGGAGTATAGGCGGTAGGCTGGGGTGACTGTAGTTGCTGCGCCTCCTGTACTGAGCGAGTGAGGTCCGCCATCTGGAGGCTCATGGTTTGCATGTGCTGCATCAGAGCACGGAGCTGACGTTCCTGAAACTCCAACTGAGTGCCCTGCTGGTGCACTGCCTCCTGCAGAGACTGGTCTGACGCTGGCTCCGTCATGGTCAGATCGTAATGTGAGGTTTTACGAAATGAGCCAAGAGCGAAAACCAGATAAATGCAAAATGGAGGCTTTATTTCTGAAGGGGGAAACCCCCCAACAGAGCTGGCAACAGTACAATGTCCACAATCCACAAACAGAATCCAAAGGGCAAAGTCCAAAACTGTAACCAGGGCACCAATAACAAAACTCAAGGTCAGGCAAAAATGGTTCGGTACACAGGCGTGGGTTTGGTGGAGAGACAAACTCATAAGCCGTAAACAGTCCGAATCCAAATACCAGGGCAGCAAAGACAATAGACGTGGTCGGGCAAAAATAGGTCAAAACTCACGAAGGCAATCAGATCCAAAAGGGCAAACCAAAAAACAAGTGTCGGGCAATCCAGTCAGAAAGAAAATATCACAGTGAGCAAGGCGAGGAACGTAGCACAAGACAAAGGAGTAAAGACGATCTGACAAGGAACTAAAAGTGCAGACACCTTATATACACATCCGGGGTGAACACATGACTAGGGTAAACAGGTGTAATCAATGACATGGGAGTGACACATGAGGAAAACTAATTACATGAATTTGGCGAATGCCGAAACGCAGACAGGGATAACGAGACATTCCTATGAACGAATAACAGCTCCGGTTAAGGAGTACTAAAGTGTATAGTCTAAAGAAAAGAGAAAAGCCTGAGATATAAATGGAAACTGCAGTAGAGATAATTAGTGATAGGCAAGGAGGGCGGAGATACAGATTGGGCGAATGCTGAGAGATCGTTAGTCTATTAGTATGTGCAGCTATACAATCCCGAGTGCAAGTTAGTCAGTTAGTATGAATATACAATGTTAATCGGGGTTAGTAATTATCGAAAACAATAAACTGTTAGTAGGGTTAGTAGATAGCATAAAGAGAGAGGAAGGAAGAAAACGAGATATGAAGAAAGATTGAAATCCCAGAAACCAGGAAATCACCCGAATGAGTGGCACGTCAGACAAGGGACCGTGGGCAAAGACCTACACCAGACAAGACAGGGGAAAACGAAGTGCAGGACTAGAACCAAAAACAAGACTATGAAACATGGCAAGGCTATGAAACATGGCAAAGACGTAAATAATAACAAAACAAGAAAAATAATAAAACATGAAATCAAACAACCAAAACACAATACATAATCCTAGGGATGGTCAGAGGCAGGCAGTGGTCACTAAAACACAAAAGGCATACATGGCAAGCCAGGCACAGAACTTAAACATGGAGCTAGACAAAAGACATGGCTGAAATGCAGAATCACAACATGGTGCTCTACACTAGAATCCTGATTACCAGCCAGCAAAACTGTTTCATAATGGAATCCAGATTATCAGATCACAAATACTGCTCTATACTAGAATCCTGATTATTTGTAAACAAATAGTGCTCTCAATAGAATCCTGATTACCATCTGACATGTGCTGCTCTGTACTAGAATCTTGATTACCTGTAAACAATTAGTGATCTATGTAGAATCCTGACTCCCTGTAAACAAATAGTGCTCTATGTAGAATCCTGAATACCAGATAAAAAATACTGCTCTATACTGGCATCCTGATTACCTGTTAACAAATGGTGCTCTACACTAGAATCCTGATTACCTGCCAGGAAATACTGTTTCATACTGGAATCCAGATTATCAGATGACAAATACTGCTCTATACTAGAATCCTATATAGAATCATGATTACCATCTGACATGTGCTGCTCTGTACTAGAATCTTGATTACCTGTGAACAAATAGTGCTCTACGGTAGAATCCTGATTACCGGTTAATAAATATTGCTGAATAATGGAATCCTGATTACCTGTTAAATAGTGCGCTATAATGGAATCCCGATTACCTGTAAACAAATAATGCTCTATTCTGGAATCCTGATTACCTGTCAACAAATAGTGCAATATACTGGAATCCTGATTACCTGTTAACAAATACTGCCCTATACTAGAATTTTGATTACCTGGAAACAAATAGTGATCTCTGTAGAATCCTGATTACCAGCTGAAAAATACTGCTCTATACTGGAATCCTGATTACCATCTGACATGTGCTGCTCTGTACAAAAATCTTGATTACCTGTTCACAAATAGTGATCTACGCTTGAATCCCGATTACCTGTGAATAAATATTGCTCTATACTGGAATCCAGATTACCTGTTAACAAATAGCGCTCTTAACTGGAATCCTGATTACCTGTAAACAAATAGTGCTCTATTCTGGAATCCTGATTACCTGCTAACAAATAGTGCAATATACTGGAATCCTGATTACCTGTTAACAAATACTGCCCTATACTAGAATCTTGATTACCTGTAAACAAATAGTGATCTATGTAGTATCCTGACTCCCTGTAAACAAATAGTGCTCTATGTAGAATCCTGAATACCAGATGAAAAATACTGCTCTATACTGGAATCCTGATTACCTGTTAACAAATAGTGCTCGACACTAGAATCCTGATTACCTGCCAGCAAATACTGTTTCATACTGGAATCTAGATTAGCAGCTCACAAATACTGCTCTTTACTAGAATCCTGATTATCTGTTAACAAACAGTGTTCTATACAGAATCCTGATTACCATCTGACATGTGCTGCTCTGTACAAGAATCCTGAATACCTGTTAACAAATAGTGCTCTGCACTAGAATCCTGATTACCTGTTGATAAATATTGCTCGATACTGGAATCATGATTACCTGTTAACAAATGGCGTTGTTTACTGGAATCCTGATTACCAGTTAAAAAGTGCTGTATACTGGAATCCTGATTACCTGTTAACAAATAGTGCTCTATACTAGAATCCTGATTACCTGCTAACAAATAGTGCTCTATACTGGAATCCTGATTACCTGTTAACAAATAGTGCTCTATACTGGAATCCTGATTACCTGTTAACAAATACTGCCCAATACTAGAATCCTGATTACCTGTAAACAAATAGTGCTCTATGTAGAATCCTGACTCCCTGTAAACAAATAGTGCTCTATGTAGAATCCTGATTACCAGCTGAAAAATACTACTCTATACTAGAATCCTGATTACCTGTCAGCAAATACTGTTTCATACTGAAATCCAGATTAGCAGCTCACAAATACTGCTCTATACTAGAATCCTGATAATCTGTAAACAAATAGTGCGCTATATAGAATCCTGATTACCCTCTGAAATGTGCTGCTCTGTACAAGAATCCTGAACACTTTTAACAAATAGTGCTCTACACTAGAATCCTGATTACCTGTTAATAAATATTGCTCGATACTGGAATCATGATTACCTGTTAACAAATGGCGTTGTTTACTGGAATCCTGATTACCTGTTAAAAAGTGCTGTATACTGGAATCCTGATTACCTGTTAACAAATAGTGCTCTATACTAGAATCCTGATTACCTGCTAACAAATAGTGCTCTATACTGGAATCCTGATTACCTGTTAACAAATAGTGCTCTACACTAGAATCCTGATTACCTGCCAGCAAATACTGTTTCATACTGGAATCTAGATTAGCAGCTCACAAATACTGCTCTTTACTAGAATCCTGATTATCTGTTAACAAACAGTGTTCTATACAGAATCCTGATTACCATCTGACATGTGCTGCTCTGTACAAGAATCCTGAATACCTGTTAACAAATAGTGCTCTATACTGGAATCCTGATTACCTGTTAACAAATAGTGCTCTCAATAGAATCCTGATTACCATCTGACATGTGCTGCTCTGTACTAGAATCCTGAATACCTGTTAATAAATATTGCTCGATACTGGAATCCTGATTATCAGCTGAAAAACACTGCTCTATACTGGAATCCTGATTACCTGTTAACATATAGCGTTCTTTACTGGAATCCTGATTACCTGTTAAAAAGTGCTGTATACTGGAATCCTGATTACCTGTTAACAAATAGTCCTCTATACTGGAATCCTGATTACCTGTTAACAAATAGTGCTCTATTCTGGAATCCTGATTACCTGTAAATAAAACGTGCTCTATTCTGGAATCCTGATTACCTGTTAACAAATAGTGCAATATACTGGAATCCTGATTACCTGTTAATAAATACTGCCCTATTCTAGAATCTTGATTACCTGTAAACAAATAGTGATCTATGTAGAATCCTGACTCCCTGTAAACAAATAGTGCTCTATGTAGAATCCTGATTACCTGTTAATAAATATTGCTCTATACTGGAATCCAGATTACCTGTTAACAAATAGCGCTCTTTACTGGAATCCTGATTACCTGTTAAATAGTGCTCTATACTGGAATCCTGATTACCTGTTAACAAATACTGCCCTATGCTAGAATCTTGATTACCTGTAAACAAATAGCGATCTATGTAGAATCCTGACTCCCTGTAAACAAATAGTGCTCCATGTAGAATCCTGAATACCAGATGAAAAATACTGCTCCATACTGGAATCCTGATTACCTGTTAACAAATAGTGCTCTACACTAGAATCCTGATTACCTGCCAGCAAATACTGTTTCATACTGGAATCTAGATTAGCAGCTCACAAATACTGCTCTTTACTAGAATCCTGATTATCTGTGAACAAATAGTGCTCTATATAGAATCCTTATTACCTTCTGACATGTGCTGCTCTGTACTAGAATCCTGATTACCTGTTAACGAATAGTGCTCTACACTAGATTCCTCATTACCTGCCAGCAAATACTGTTTCATACAGGAATCCAGATTAGCAGCTCACAAATACTGCTCTATACTACAATCCTGATTATTTGTAAACAAATAGTGCTCTATATAGAATCCTGATTACCATCTGACATGTGCTGCTCTGTACAAAAATCTTGATTACCTGTTCACAAATAGTGCTCTACGCTTGAATCCTGATTACCTGTTAATAAATATAGCTCTATACTGGAATCCAGATTACCTGTTAACAAATAGCGCTCTTTACTGGAATCCTGATTACCTATTAAATAGTGCTCTATACTGGAATCCTGATTACCTGTAAACAAATAGTGCTCTATTCTGGAAACCTGATTACCTGTTAACAAATAGTGCTATATACTGGAATCCTGATTACCTGTTAATAAATACTGCCCTATTCTAGAATCTTGCTTACCTGTAAACAAATAGTGATCTATGTAGAATCCTGACTCCCTTTAAACAAATAGTGCTCTATGTAGAATCCTGATTACCAGCTGAAAAATACTGCTCTATTCTATAATCCTGATTACCTGTTAAGAAATAGTGCTCTATTCTGGAAACCTGATTACCTGTGAACAAATACTGCTCTATACTAGAATCCTGATTACCTGTAAACAAATAGTGCTCTATGTAGAATCCTGACTACCTGTAAACAAATAGTGCTCTTTGTAGAATCCTGATTACCAGCTGAAAAATATTGCTCTATAATGGAATCCTGATTATCAGTTAACAAATAGCGCTCTTAACTGGAATCCCGATTACCTGTTAAAAAGTGCTGTATACTGGAATCCTGATTGCCTGTTAACAAATAGTCCTCTATACTGGAATCCTGATTACCTGATAACAAAGTGCTTTATACTAGAATCCTGATTACCTGTAAACAAATGGTGCTCTATACTGGAATTCTGATTACCTGTAAACAAATAGTGCTATATACTGGAATCCTGATTACCTGTAAACAAATAGTGCTCTATGTAGAATCCTGATTACCAGCTGAAAAATACTGCTCTATACTAGAATCCTGATTACCTGTAAACAAATAGAGCTCTATATAGAATCCTGATTACCATCTGACATGTGCTGCTCTGTACAAGAATCCCGAATACCTGTTTATAAATATTTCTCTATCCTAGAATGCTGATAACCTGTTAACAAATAGTGCTCTACACTAGAATCCTGATTCACTAGAATTCTGATTGCCGGCTGACAAATACTGCTGCATACCGGAATCCTGCTTACCAGTTAACAAATAGCGCTCTTAACTGGAATCCTGATTACCTGTAAAAAAGTGCTGTATACTGGAATCCTGATTGCCTTTTAACAAATAGTCCTCTATACTGGAATCCTGATTACCTGTAAACAAATTGTGCTCTATGTAGAATCCTGATTACCATCTGAAAAATACTGCTCTATACTAGAATCCTGATTACCTGTTTACAAATAGTGCTCTACACTAGATTCCTGATTACTAGCAGAAAAATACTGCTCTATGCTAAAATCCTGATTACCTGTTCACAAATAGTGCTCAATACTGGAATCCTGATTACCTGTTAACAAATACTGCTCTATACTAGAATCCTGACTACCTGTAAACAAATTCTGCTCTATGTAGAATCCTGACTACCTGTAAACAAATTCTGCTCTATGTAGAATCCTGGTTACCAGCTGAAATATACTGCTCTACACTAGACTCCTGATTACCTGCCAGCAAATACTGTTTCATGCTGGAATCCAGATTATCAGCTCACATAAACTGCTCTATACTAGAATCCTGATTATTTGTAAACCAATAGTGCTCTATATAGAATCCTGATTAACATCTGACATGTGCTGCTCTGTACAAAAATCTTGATTACCTGTTAACAAATAGTGCTCTACACTAGAATCCTGATTCACTAGAATTCTGATTGCCGGCTGACAAATACTGCTGCATACCGGAATCCTGATTATCAGTTAACAAATAGCACTCTTAACTGGAATCCCGATTACCTGTTAAAAAGTGCTGTATACTGGAATCCTGATTGCCTGTTAACAAATACTGCCCAATACTAGAATCCTGATTATTTGTAAACCAATAGTGCTCTATATAGAATCCTGATTAACATCTGACATGTGCTGCTCTGTACGAGAATCTTGATTACCTGTTAACAAATAGTGCTCTAAACTGGAATCCTGATTACCAGCTCACAAATAGTGCTCTACACTAAAATCCTGATTACCTGTAAACAAATAGTGCTCTTTGTACAATCCTGATTACCAGCTGAAAAATATTGCTCTATAATGGAATCCTGATTATCAGTTAACAAATAGCACTCTTAACTGGAATCCCGATTACCTGTTAAAAAGTGCTGTATACTGGAATCCTGATTGCCTGTTAACAAATAGTGCTCTATACTGGAATTCTGATTACCTGTAAACAAATAGTGCTATATACTGGAATCCTGATTACCTGTAAACAAATAGTGCTCTATGTAGAATCCTGATTACCAGCTGAAAAATACTGCTCTATACTAGAATCCTGATTACCTGTAAACAAATAGAGCTCTATATAGAATCCTGATTACCATCTGACATGTGCTGCTCTGTAGAAGAATCCTGAATACCTGTTTGTAAATATTTCTCTATCCTAGAATGCTGTTCACCTGTTAACAAATAGTGCTCTACACTAGAATCCTGATTCACTAGAATTCTGAATGCCGGCTGACAAATACTGCTGCCTACCGGAATCCTGCTTACCAGTTAACAAATAGCGCTCTTGACTGGAATCCTGATTACCTGTAAAAAAGTGCTGTATACTGGAATCCTGATTGCCTTTTAACAAATAGTCCTCTATACTGGAATCCTGATTACCTGTAAACAAATTGTGCTCTATGTAGAATCCTGATTACCATCTGAAAAATACTGCTCTATACTAGAATCCTGATTACCTGTAAACAAAAAGTGCTCTATACTGGAATCCTGATTACCTGCTAACAAATATTGCTCTATACTGGAATCCTGACTACCTGTAAACAAATAGTGCTCTATGTAGAATCCTGATTACCAGCTGAAAAATACTGCTCATGCTAGAATCCTGATCACCTGTTCACAAATAGTGCTCAATACTGGAATCCTGATTACCTGTAAACAAATACTGCTCTATACTAGAATCCTGATTACCTGTAAACAAATGGTGTGCTATGTAGAATCCTGACTACCTGTAAACAAATTCTGCTCAATGTAGAATCCTGATTACTAGCTGAAAAATACTGCTTTATCCTAGAATCCTGATTACCTGTTAACAAATAGTGCTCTACACTAGATTCCTGATTACCTGCCAGCAAATCCTGTTTCATACTGGAATCCAGATTATCAGCTCACAAATACTGCTCTATACTAGAATACTGATTATTTGTAAACAAATAGTGCTCTAAATAGAATCCTGATTAACATCTGATATGTGCTGCTCTGTACTAGAATCTTGGTTACCTGTTAACAAATAGTGCTCTAAACTGGAATCCTGATCACCAGCTCACAAATAGTGCTCTCCACCAAAATCCTGATTACCTGTAAACAAATAGTGCTCTTTGTAGAATCCTGATTACCAGCTGAAAAATATTGCTCTATAATGGAATCCTGATTATCAGTTAACAAATAGCGCTCTTAACTGGAATCCCGATTACCTGTTAAAAAGTGCTGTATACTGGAATCCTGATTGCCTGTTAACAAATAGTGCTCTATACTGGAATTCTGATTACCTGTTAACAAATAGTGCAATATACTGGAATCCTGATTACCTGTAAACAAATAGTGCTCTATGTAGAATCCTGATTACCAGCTGAAAAATACTGCTCTATACTAGAATCCTGATTACCTGTAAACAAATAGAGCTCTATATAGAATCCTGATTACCATCTGACATGTGCTGCTCTGTACAAGAATCCTGAATACCTGTTTATAAATATTTCTCTATCCTAGAATGCTGATAACCTGTTAACAAATAGTGCTCGACACTAGAATCCTGATTCACGAGAATTCTGATTGCCGGCTGACAAATACTGCTGCATACCGGAATCCTGCTTACCAGTTAACAAATAGCGCTCTTGACTGGAATCCTGATTACCTGTAAAAAAGTGCTGTATACTGGAATCCTGATTGCCTTTTAACAAATACTGCTCTATACTGGAATCCTGATTACCAGCTGAAAAATACTGCTCTATACTAGAATCCTGATTACCTGTAAACAAATAGTGATCTATGTAGAATCCTGACTCCCTGTAAACAAATAGGGCTCGATGTAGAATCCTGATTACCAGATGAAAAATACTGCTCTATACTAGAATCCTGATTACCTGTTCAGAAATAGTGCTCTATACTGGAACCCTGATTACCTGTAAACAAATAGTGCTCCATACTGAAATCCTGATTACCTGTTAACAAATAGTCTTCTATACTGGAATCCTGATTACCTGATAACAAATAGTGCTCTATACTGGAATCCTGATTACCTGTTAACAAATACTGCCCAATACTAGAATCCTGATTACCTGTAAACAAATAGTGCTCTATGTAGAATCCAGACTCCCTGTAAACAAATCGTGCTCTATGAAGAATCCTGACTACCTGTAAAAAAAATAGTGCTCAATGTAGAATCCTGATTACCAGCTGAAAAATACTACTCTATACTAGAATCCTGATTACCTGCCAGCAAATACTGTTTCATACTGAAATCCAGATTAGCAGCTCACAAATACTGCTCTATACTAGAATCCTGATTATCTGTAAACAAATAGTGCTCTATATAGAATCCTGATTACCCTCTGAAATGTGCTGCTCTGTACAAGAATCCTGAATACCTGTTAACAAATAGTGCTCTACACTAGAATCCTGATTACCTGTTAATAAATATTGCTTGATACTGGAATCCTGATTATCAGCTGAAAAACACTGCTCTATACTGGAATCCTGATTATAAGTTAACAAATAGCGCTCTTAACTGGAATCCCGCTTACCTGTTAAGTGCTGTATACTGGAATCCTGATTGCCTGTTTACAAATAGTCCTCTATACTGGAATCCTGATGACCTGATAACAAAGTGCTCCATACTAGAATCCTGATTACCTGTAAACAAATAGTGCTCTATACTGGAATTCTGATTACCTGGAAACAAATAGTGCTATATACTGGAATCCTGATTACCTGTAAACAAATAGTGCTCTATGTAGAATCCTGATTACCAGCTGAAAAATACTGCTCATGCTAGAATCCTGATCACCTGTTCACAAATAGTGCTCGATACTGGAATCCTGATTTCCTGTAAACAAATACTGCTCTATACTAGAATCCTGATTACCTGTAAACAAATTCTGCTCTATGTAGAATCCTGATTACTAGCTGAAAAATACTGCTTTATCCTAGAATCCTGATTACCTGTTAACAAATAGTGCTCTACACTAGATTCCTGATTACCTGCCAGCAAATACTGTTTCTTACTGGAATCCAGATTATCAGCTCACAAATACTGCTCTATACTAGAATATTGATTATTTGTAAACAAATAGTGCTCTAAATAGAATCCTGATTAAAATCTGATATGTGCTGCTCTGTACTAGAATCTTGGTTACCTGTTAACAAATAGTGCTCTAAACTGGAATCCTGATTACCAGCTCACAAATGGTGCTCTACACTAAAATCCTGATTACCTGTAAACAAATAGTGCTCTTTGTAGAATCCTGATTACCAGCTGAAAAATGTTGCTCTATAATGGAATCCTGATTATCAGTTAACAAATAGCGCTCTTTACTGGAATCCTGATTACCTGTTAAAGTGCTGTATACTGGAATCCCTATTGCCTGTTAACAAATAGTTCTCTATACTGGAATCCTGATTACCTGCTAATAAATATTGCTCTATACTGGAATCCTGATGACCTGTAAACAAATTGTGCTCTATGTAGAATCCTGATTACCATCTGAAAAATACTGCTTTATACTAGAATCCTGATTACCTGTTTACAAATAGTTCTCTACACTCGATTCCTGATTACCTGCCAGCAAATACTGTTTCATACTGGAATCCAGATTATCAGCTCACATAAACTGCTCTATACTAGAATCCTGATTATTTGTAAACCAATAGTGCTCTATATAGAATCCTGATTAACATCTGACATGTACTGCTCTGTACGAGAATCTTGATTACCTGTTAACAAATAGTGCTCTAAACTGGAATCCTGATTACCAGCTCACAAATACTGCTCTACACCAGAATCCTGATTACCTGTAAACAAATAGTGCTCTTTGTAGAATCCTGATTACCAGCTGAAAAATATTGCTCTATAATGGAATCCTGATTATCAGTTAACAAATAGCGCTGTTTCCTGGAATCCTGATTACCTGTTAAAGTGCTGTATACTGGAATCCCTATTGCCTGTTAACAAATAGTCCTCTATACTGGAATCCTGATTACCTGCTAATAAATATTGCTCTATACTGGAATCCTGATGACCTGTTAACAAATAGTGCTCTACACTAGATTCCTGATTACCTGTTAAATAGTGCTCTATACGGGAATCCTGATTACCTGTTAACAAATAGTGCTATATACTGGAATCCTGATTACCTGTTTACAAAAACTGCCCTATACTAGAATCTTGATTACCTGTAAACAAATAGTGATCTATGTAGAATCCTGACTCCCTGTAAACAAATAGTGCTCTATGTAGAATCCTGATTACCTGTTCAGAAATAGTGCTCTTTACTGGAACCCTGATTACCTGTAAACAAATAGTGCTCCATACTGGAATTCTGATTACCTGTTAACAAATAGTCCTCTATACTGGAATCCTGATTACCTGATAACAAATAGTGCTCTATACTGGAATCCTGATTACCTGTTCACAAATAGTGCTCTATACTGGAATCCTGATAACCTGCTAACAAATAGTGCTGTATACTGGAATCCTGATTGCCTGTTAACAAATAGTCCTCGATACTGGAATCCTGATTACCCGCTAATAAATATTGCTCTATACTGGAATCCTGATGACCTGTTAACAAATCGCGCTCTTTACTGAAATCCTGATTACCTGTTAAATAGTGCTCTATACTGGAATCCTGATTACCTGTAAATAAACCGTGCTCTATACTGGAATCCTGATTACCTGTGAATAAATACTGCTCTATACTAGAATCCTGATTACCTGTAAACAAATAGTGCTCTTTGTAGAATCCTGATTACCAGCTGAAAAATACTGCTCTATACTAGAATCCTGATTACCTGTTAACAAATAGTGCTCTACACTAGAATCCTGATTACCTGCCAGCAAATATGTTTCATACTGAAATCCAGATGAGCAGCTCAGAAATACTGCTCTATACTAGAATCCTGATTATCTGTAAACAAATAGTGCTCTATATAGAATCCTGATTTCCATCTGACATGTGCTGCTCTGTACAAGAATCCTGAATACCTGTTAACAAATAGTGCTCTACACTAGAATCCTGATTACCTGTTAATAAATATTGCTCGATACTGGAATCCTGATTATCAGCTGAAAAACACTGCTCTATACTGGAATCCTGATTACCTGTTTACAAAAAGCGTTCTTTATTCTTTACTGGAATCCTGATTACCTGTCAAAGTGCTGTATACTGGAATCCTGATTGCCTGTTAACAAAAAGTCCTCTATACTGGAATCCTGATTACCTGCTAATAAATATTGCTCGATACTGGAATCCTGATTACCTGTTCACAAATGGCGTTCTTTACTGGAATCCTGATTACCTGATAAAAAGTGCTGTATACTGGAATCCTGATTACCTGTAAACAAATAGTGCTCTATACTGGAATCCTGATTACCTGTTAACAAATAGTGCTCTATACTGAAATCCTGATTACCTGTTAACAAATACTGCCCAATACTAGAATCCTGATTACCTGTAAACAAATAGTGCTCTATGTAGAATCCTGACTCCCTGTAAACAAATAGTGCTCTCTGTAGAATCCTGATTTCCAGCTGAAAAATCCTGCTCTATACTAGAATCCTGGTAACAGTTAACAAATACTGCTCAATACTAGAATCCTGATTATCTGTAAACAAATAGTGCTCTAAATAGAATCCTGATTACCATCTGACATGTGCTACTCTGTACAAGAATCCTGAATACCTGTTAATAAATATTGCTTGATACTGGAATCCTGATTATCAGCAGAAAAACACTGCTCAATAGTGGAATCCTGATTACCTGTTAACAAATAGTGCTCTATACTAGAATCCTGATTAACTGTAAACAAAAAGTGCTCTATACTAAAATCCTGATTACCTGCTAACAAATAGTGCTCTATACTGGAATCCTGACTACCTGTAAACAAATAGTACTCTGCACTAGAATCCTGATTACCTGTTAATAAATATTGCTCTATACTGGAATCCTGATTACCTGCTAACAAATAGTGCTCTATACTGGAATACTGACTACCTGTAAACAAATGGTGCTCTATACTGGATACCTGATTAACTGGAAATAAAAAGTGCTCTATGTGGAATCCTGATTACAAGCTGAAAAATACTGCTCTATGCTAGAATCCTGATTACCTGTTCACAAATAGTACTCTACACTAGAATCCTGATTACCTGTTAATAAATTTTGCTCTATACTGGAATCCTGATTACTAGCAGAAAAATACTGCTCTATGCTAAAATCCTGATTACCTGTTCACAAATAGTGCTCAATACTGGAATCCTGATTACCTGTTAACAAATACTGCTCTATACTAGAATCCTGATTACCTGTAAACAAATACTGCGCTATGTAGAATCCTGACTACCTGTAAACAAATTCTGCTCTATGTAGAATCCTGGTTACCAGCTGAAATATACTGCTCTACACTAGACTCCTGATTACCTGCCAGCAAATACTGTTTCATACTGGAATCCAGATTATCAGCTCACAAATACAGCTCGATACTAGAATCCTGATTATTTGTAAACAAATAGTGCTCTATATAGAATGCTGATTACCATCTGACATGTGCTGCTCTGTACAAGAATCTTGATTACCTGTTAACAAATAGTGCTCTACGCTTGAATCCTGATTACCTGTTAACAAATAGTGCTCTATACTGGAATCCTGATTACCTGCTAACAAATAGTGCTCTATACTGGAATCCTGATTACCTGTTAACAAATACTGCCCTATACTAGAATCTTGATTACCTGTAAACAAACAGTGCTCTATGTAGAATCCTGACTCCCTGTAAACAAATAGAGCTCTCTGTAGAATCCGGATTACCAGCTGTAAAATACTGCTCTATACTAGAATCCTGATTACCTGTTAACAAATACTGCTCTATACTGGAATCCTGTTTACTTGTGAACAAATACTGCTCTATACTAGAATCCTGATTACCTGTAGACAAATAGTGCTATATGTAGAATCCTGATTACCAGCTGAAGAATACTACTCTTTACTAGAATCTTGATTACCTGTTTACAAATAGTGCTCTACACTAGAATCTTGATTACCTGTTAACAAATAGTGCTCTACACTAGATTCCTGATTACCTGCCAGCAAATACTGTTTCATACTGGAAGCCAGATTACCAGCTCACAAATACTGCTCTATACTAGAATCCTGATTATCTGTAAACAAACTGTGCTCTAAATAGAAACCTGATTACCTTCTGAGATGTGCTGCTCTGTAGTAGAATCCTGATTACCTGTTAACAAATAGTGCTCTACACTAGATTCCTGATTACCTGCCAGCAAATACTGTTTCATACTGGAATCCAGATTATCAGCTCAAAAATACTGCTCTATACTAGAATCCTGATTATTTGAAAACAAAAAGTGCTCTATATAGAATGCTGATTACCATCTGACATGTGCTGCTCTGTACAAGAATCTTGATTACCTGTTAACAAATAGTGCCTAACGCTTGAATCCTGATTACCTGTTAATAAATATTGCTCTATTCTGGAATCCTGATTACCTCTTAACAAATAGCGCTCTTTACTGGAATCCTGATTACCTGTTAAATAGTGCTCAATACTGGAATCCTGATTACCTATAAACAAATAGTGCTCTATTCTGGAATCCTGATTACCTGTTAACAAATAGTGCTATATAATGGAATCCTGATTACCTGTAAAAAAATACTGCCCTTCACTAGAATCTTAGATCACTATTTGTTTACAGGTATTCATGTAGAATCCTGACTCCCTGTAAACAAATAGTGCTCTATGTAGAGTCCTGATTACCAGATGAAAAATACTGCTCCATACTAGAATCCTGATTACCTGTTAAGAAATGGTGCTCTATACTGGAATCCTGATTACCTGTTAACAAATACTGCTCTATATTAGAATCCTGATTACCTGTAAACAAATAGTGCTCTACACAAGAATCCTGATTACCTGCCAGCAAATACTGTTTCATACTGGAATCCAGATTAGCAGCTCACAAATACTGCTCTATACTAGAATCCTGATTATCTGTCAACAAATAGTGCTCTTTACAGAATCCTGATTACCATCTGAAATGTGCTGCTCTGTACAAGAATCCTGAATACCTGTTAACAATTAGTGCTCTACACTAGAATCCTGATTACCTGCTAATAAATATTGCTCGATACTGGAATCCTGATTATCAGCTGAAAAACACTGCTCTATACTGGAATCCTGTTTACCTGTTCACAAATACTGCTCTATTCTAGAATCCTGATTACCTGTAAACAAATAGTGCGCTATGTAGAATCCTGACTACCTGTAAACAAATTGTGCTCTATGTTGAATCCTGATTACCAGCTGAAAAATACTGCTCTATACTGGAATCCTGTTTACCTGCTAACAAATAGCGTTCTTCACTGGAATCCTGATTACCTGTTAAAAAGTGCTGTATACTGTAATCCTGATTACCTGTTAACAAATAGTGCTCTATACTGGAATCCTGATTCCTTGTTAACAAATAGTGCTCTATACTGGAATCCTGATTACGTGTTAACAAATAGTGCTCTATACTAGAATCCTGATTACCTGTAAACAAATAGTGCTCTATGTAGAATCCTGACTCCCTGTAAACAAATACTGCTCTCTGTAGAATCCTGATTTCCAGCTAAAAAATCCGGCTCTATACTACAATCCCGGTACCTGTTAACAAATACTGCTCTATACTGGAATCCTGATTACCAGTTAACAAATACTGCTCTTTACTAGAATCCTGATTATCTGTAAACAAATAGTGCTCTATATAGAATCCTGATTACCATCTGACATGTGCTGCTCTGTACAAAGATCCTGAATACCTGTTAACAAATGGTGCTCTACACTAGAATCCTGATTACCTGTTAATAAATATTGCTCGATACTGGAATCCTGATTATCAGCTGAAAAACACTGCTCTATACTGGAATCCTGATTACCTCTTAACAAATAGCGTTATTTACTGGAATCCTGATTACTTGTTAACAAATACTGCTCTGTAAAATAATCCTGATTACCTGTAAACAAATAGTGCTCTATGTAAAATCCTGATTACCAGCTGAAAAATACTGCTCTATGCTAGAATCCTGATTACCTGTTCACAAATGGTGCTCAATACTGGAATCCTGATTACCTGTTCACAAATACTGCTCTATTCTAGAATCCTGATTACCTGTAAACAAATAGTGCGCTATGTAGAATCCTGACTACCTGTAAACAAATTGTGCTCTTTGTAGAATCCTGATTACCAGCTGAAAAATACTGCTCTATACTAGAATCCTGATTACCTGTTTACAAATAGTGCTCTACACTAGATTCCTGATTACCTGCCAGCAAATACTGTTTCATACTGGAATCCAGATTATCAGCTCACAAATACTGCTCTTTACTGGAATCCTGATTACCTGTAAACCAATAGTGCTCTATTCTGGAATCCTGACTACCTGTAAACAAATAGTGCTCTCTGTAGAATCCTGATTACCAGCTGAAAAATACTGCTCTATACTAGAATCCTGATTACCTGTTTACAAATAGTGCTCTACACTAGATTCCTGATTACCTGCCAGCAAATACTGTTTCATACTGGAATCCAGATTATCAGCTCACAAATACTGCTCTATACTAGAATCCTGATTATTTGTAATCAAATAGTGCTCTATATAGAATCCTAATTACCATCTGACATGTGATGCTCTGTAGTAGAATCCTGATTACCTGTTAATAAATATTGCTCTATAATGGAATCCTGATTACCTGTTAACAAATAGTGCTCTATACAGGAATCCTGATTACCTGTTAACAAATACTGCCCTATACTAGAATCTTGATTACCTGTAAACAAATAGTGATCTATATAGAATCATGACTCCCTGCAAACAAATAGTGATCTATGTAGAATCCTGATTAACAGATGAAAAATACTGCTCTATACTAGAATCCTGATTACCTGTTGATAAATATTGCTTGATACTGTAATCCTGATTATCAGCTGAAAAACACTGCTCTATGCTGGAATCCTGATTACCTGTTAACAAATAGCTTTCTTTACTGGAATCCTGATTACCTGTCAACAAATAGTCCTCTATACTGGAATCCTGATTACCTGTTAGCAAATAGTGCTCTATACTGGAATCCTGATTACCTGTTAACAAATAGTGCTCAAGACTGGAATCCTTATTACCTGCTAACAAATAGTGCTCTATACTGGAATCCTGATTACCTGTAAACAAATAGTGCTCTTTGTAGAATCCTGACTCCCTGTTAACAAATAGTGCTCTCTGTAGAATCCTGATTACCAGCTGAAAAATACTGCTCTATACTAGAATCCTGATTACCTGTTAACAAATACTGCTCTTTTCTGGAATCCTGATTACCTGTTAACAAATACTGCTCTATACTAGAATCCTGATTACCTGAAGACAAATAGTGCTATATGTAGAATCCTGATTACCGGCTGAAAAATACTACTCTATACTAGAATCTTGATTACCTGTTAACAAATCGTGCTCTCCAATAGAATCTTGATTACCTGTTAACAAATCGTGCTCTACACTAGATTCCTGATTACCTGCCAGCAAATACTGTTTCATACTGGAATCCAGATTACCAGCTCACAAATACTGCTCTCCACGAGAATCCTGATTACCTGCCAGCAAATACTGTTTCATACTGGAATCCAGATTAGCAGCTCACAAATACTGCTCTATACTAGAATCCTGATTATCTGTAAACAAATAGTGCTCTATATAGAATCCTGATTACCATCTGAAATGTGCTGCTCTGTACAAGAATCCTGAATACCTGTTAACAAATATTGCTCTACACAAGGATCCTGATTACCTGTTCATAAATATTGCTCGATACTGGAATCCTGATTATCAGCTGAAAAACACTGCTCTATACTGGAATCCTGTTTACCTGTTAACAAATAGCGTTCTTTACTGGAATCCTGAATACCTGTTAACAAATAGTGCTCTATACTGGAATCCTGATTACATGTTAACAAATAGAGCTCTATACTGGAATCCTGATTACGTGTTAACGAATAGTGCTCTATACTAGAATCCTGATTAACTGTAAACAAATAGTGCTCTTTGTAGAATCCTGACTCCCTGTAAACAAATACTGCTCTCTGTAGAATCCTGATTTCCAGCTGAAAAATCCTTCTCTATACTAGAATCCTGATTACCTGTAAACAAATAGTGCTCTTTGTAGAATCCTGACTACCTGTAAACAAATAGTGCTCTATGTAGAATCCTGATTACCAGCTGAAAAATACTGCTCTATGCTAGAATCCTGATTACCTGTTCACAAATAGTGCTCAATACTGGAATCCTGATTACCTGTTAACAAATACTGCTCTATACTAGAATCCTGATTACCTGTAAACAAATAGTGCGCTATGTAGAATCCTGACTACCTGTAAACAAATAGTGCTCTATGTAGAATCCTGAATACCAGCTGAAAAATACTGCTCTATGCTAGAATCCTGATTACCTGTTCACAAATAGTGCTCAGTACTGGAATCCTGATTACCTGTTCACAAATACTGCTCTATACTAGAATACTGATTACCTGTGTGACCTATAATTACCCAGGATACCGAAAGACACGCAGGAAACCAACTTGTGCTGCTACAGTATAAGTGTTCTTTTTATTGATTAAAGGGATGAGTTAAAACCCATATATTAAAATAAATATTTTTATATTTTGTTCTTTAGTAAAAAAATGATGTACACACATTTGATATCTCAACACTTTGCAATTAAACACACACTATTGGCTCAAGTCTGAGATTAAGGACACTACACAAAGCTTGAGAAGGGGGGTTTCCCATTTCTCAATACACACTAGTATTTGGGAGGCTTACCTCCATTCACACGACTATGTAACTACTGTATGCTCAAAGCAATTCAGTCGTTCACACCAAAGACTGACATCAAGTCAGATACAGACCCACACAAAGAATAGTGCAATCTACTACACACAACGCTACTCGCTACACAGATGTTAACACTGCAAATGTGGGAAATCCCCCCCCCTCAGAAAAGAAAAAGACAATTGTAGTTAGTCCCTATATTCTCGGACCCAATATAAAGTTGATAATCAGACGTTGATAATCAAATGTGTAGGTGGACACTCACTTCCAGTTGCAAATAAAAAAAAATGAAACAAACATAAAAATCAGTTGCACAAAAAAACTCAGCAAAACAGTGGTTATTGACACGGCTTTATAGGTGCCAATCCTGCAATACATACATCGAATACTATCATTAGTCAACCCACACATACGCAAGATACAATACATTTTTAGACCAATGTTTTTACAGGCTCGTAGCCTACCTGCCCGATAATGGCGTACATCCAAATCTGCATCGGTTACCGGACCCTCTTCCTTGTCGGTGCAGCTCGCACCTAAAATGCAATTTAGTGGTAGCAACTTTTAGGTTACCAGTGCATTCATGGGAACCGATAGTACGCGTTTGCAGGTGTGCGTGTGTGTATGTGCATGTGTGATGTACATACCCGGCCAAACTCTCACTCGAGGCACACGTCGTATCTCAGCCTGACTCCCCTCGGATGCCCACTACTCCACGGTGTCAACCGCCTTGCGACAAATTCTTGGACGCTTCTTGAGCAGTTAAAAAGCCAGTGGTAGCCAGCAACTTGCAGGCAAAACAGGTGCCCTCGCATGAGTAGCAACTCCGGTGCTGTTCCCCGCTAACGAGACCAAACGGTATTTGGCCACTCGGCACGAGACTTCGAGGTCACGTTCCAGCCGAGAGTCAAAATAAAAGTTTCCCTTTCTCCCACTTTACATGATCCCACCCTGCCGGTTACATCCACCCCCCTTTTAAAAGGTCACCGTCCCGGTGACAAGCCCAGGAACTATCGCCATGGTCTGAAGTAACATGCTACTGAATTACTGGAGCGCGGGTGAGCTGCAGCCCCCACGGGTCCCCGTGGTTGAGCCGCAGGGCAGGGGAGGTTAAAGGGGTTGGGGTGAATGCCTGCGGTTGTTCTCGTCGACCGTCTGGGGGTTACTGGTGGCGCCTGGTATGTGTGAGTCCTTGGCTCCTGGTCCACTAGGCCCGGTTCAGTTGGCAACGTGGCCTCCTGGTGCATTATATCCGGCCCCCCATTCTGAGGCGGGGCTGCTGCCGAGTTTCTCTCTGGAGATTCTCCCCCATTGGGAATGGCAAGGAGGGGACCAGGGGAGGTTGTCCCATGGTTTGGTGGCGGGGGTCGATGCTGTTGTGGAGGTGGCCCGTCACGCCGCATCGCCCACCGGCCGTCGCCCTCATCCATCTCACTATTGTCACCTGGCTCATCACCTGGGCTAGGATGTTCCTGATCTTCCGTGACGTCTGGGTCTGGAGAAGCGGCCATTGCCATGGGAGTGGCTTGTCCTGGGATTACCCTCAGTTCACTGCGGTGAATGTTCTTTGCTGGGCCTTGGGTGTCTATTGGGCTGATGGTGTAGACACGCCCTACATCATCAAGGCACTTGGTGATCTTGTAACGGGTATTATCCCAGATGTCTTGAATCTTATTCCGCCCAGGAGCGTGACGCTTCCGGTAGACTAAGGTGCCCACCGGGAGCATGGGGGTCACCCCAGTTTGTTGTTGTTGGGCTCGTTGTGCTGCCGCGTGTTTTAGTTGTTTCTCTGCACTGGTAAACACGAACTGGAGGAATTCTTGTTGATCCTGCACCCATTCGCCAACCGTCCCCTCTCCACAGGCTTCTTCTGCGGTACCCAAAAGTGCATCTATTGGCAGTCGGGGTTTTTGTCCAAACATTAACTCATAAGGTGAATGCCCTGTTGTCTGGTGCACCGTAGTGTTGTACGCGAACAATAGTGGGGGGAGATGCTGTGGCCATCTTTTCTTCTTCTCTGGTGGTAGAGTTCTCAGGAGGTCGTGCATAGTCCGATTGAACCTTTCACATTGCCCGTTACCTTCCGGATGGTACGGGGAAGTCCGGCTCTTTTCCACCCCATACAATCTGCACAAGGCCTTCAACAGTTCTCCCTCAAAGTTGCGGCCCTGATCCGAATGCAGTCGTTGGGGAATACCGTAGACATGGAACCACTTCTCCGTGAGCACCCGTACTACGGTGCCAGCTGTCTGGTCAGGTGTCGGGAAGGCCTTTGTGAACTTGGAGAAGACATCTGTGATGACCAGGACATTTTCCCGTCCGTCCGTTGCCCGATCTAGGACTGTGAAGTCGATGGCCACAACCTCCAGTGGTTTGGAGGCCAGTAGCAAGCCCGGGAAGGTTCTCACCTTAGGGTGTACTGCTTTTGCCGTCCCACAGCGAGCGCACTGCTGGCACCACTCTTCTATCTCCCTCCTCATTTGTGGCCAATAACATCTCTGTCTGACCAAATGTGTCGTTCGCTCACACCCCTGGTGGCCATGGTTGTCGTGGAGTGCTTTTAACACTTCGGTCTTCAATGCCTCGGGAAGCAGCAACTGTAAGACCTCTGTCCTCTCTCCGTGCATGTGGGTGCGTCGGTACAGCACCCCATCTCGGTCTCAGATGTTCTTCCATTGCTTCAGTAGTTCCCGGACGGGCTTCGTCTCTGTAGCACGTTCTCCTGCTGAAGGGTACCGGCCTCTTTGCCAGTAGACAGAGAAAGCCTGGATAGTAGGATCCGCTGCCTGTAGTGCCAGCAGGTCCACTTGTTGGCGCACCGGGAAGGCATCAATTGCCGAGACCAGGGTTTGGCACGGCAGCTTTTCTGTTCTTTCTCTGGGCCGGGGGGCTGCCACTTCTCCTATGGTTGCAGGGCACGGGTGGTCATTCAGCCGAGAGAGGGCATTGGCATTCTGGTTGGTACCCCCAGGGCGGTACTTGATGTCGAAGTCGAACAGGGCGAGTTGTGAAGCCCAGCGCTGTTCGACAGCTCCGAGTTTGGCTGTTCGCAAATAGCTCAGGGGGTTATTGTCGGTAAAGACGATGAATTTTGAGCCCAGCAGATATTCTCTGAACTTTTCTGAAATGGCCCATTTTAACCCCAAGAGCTCCAACTTCATCTAGCTATAGTTTGACATGTTTCGCTCGGTGGCATGGAGCCCTCTGCTGGCATAGGCTATGGGTCTTCTCTTCCCGCCCTGTTCTTGTGAGAGTACAGCCCCAAGTCCAGAGTGGCTTGCATCGACCTCCAGGACAAACGGCTTACTGAAGTTCGCGTATGCCAACACTGGTGCACTCACCAACTTTTCCCTCAATGTATTGAAGGCCTCCTCACACGCCTCGCCCCACTTCCCCTCCAAGCTGATGGGGCTTGACGACTTCTTGCCATTCTGGAGTGTGGCTACCAGCCGGTGAAGTGGTGCAGCGTGTTTGGCAAACTCCGCCACAAACCTGCGGTAATAGGAGGCGAAGCCCAGAAATGAGCGCAGTTCCTTCACCGTTCTTGGCCGTTTCCATTCTGCCACTGCCCGGATCTTCTCTGGATCGGTTGCCACCCCCCGAGAGGAGATGACGTGGCCTAGGTAGCGGACCTCGGTCTGGAAGAAGTGGCATTTGTCTAACTTCAACTTAAGATTGTACTTCTCCAATCTTTCCAGCACCATCTGCAGGCGCTGTAAATGCATATCAAAGGAGGACGAGAAGATTACGATGTCATCTAGGTACAGTAAAAGGAAGTTAAAGCGTTCATCTCCAAAGATCCGCTCCATTAGACGTTGAAAAGTACTCGGTGAGTTACACAGCCCGAATGGCATACGGTTGAATTCAGATGAACCAAAGGGCGTGCAGAACGCCGTCTTCTGTTTGTCCTTTTCTGCCATTGGGATCTGGTTGTACCCTGCAGTCAGGTCGAGGGTGGAGAACAACGTCGCCCCCCCCAATGCATCCAAGGATTCTTCTATCCGTGGTAGCGGATAGGCATCCTTCCTGGTCTTTGCATTTAGTTGGCAGTAGTCCACACACAACCGAATGGACCCATCCTTCTTCTGGACCACAACGATTGGGGCAGAGTATGGGCTGCAGCTCACCCGGACAATATCCCTGTCTAAGAGGTCTTGGATGTGGGCTTTAACTTGGTCATATTGCGATAGTGGTAGTCTACGGTAACGTTGTCTTATTGGGGCATCATCCACTACCGGGATCTCGTGTTCTATTAGGCTGGTACAACCCACGTCGCCCTCCCCCTGGCTGAACACGAGGCTATACTTTTGGAGAAGTGCCTTGCCGTCCTGTTGTTGAGCAGGGGATAAGGCAGGCCACGACAAGTGGGACAGATCGAGAGCATTTGGTTGTACACTCAGGGATTGTACGACCGCCACGCCCCCACCCTTTTCAGTCTTCTCTTCAAATGTCAAACCCCGACTGTTTATTTGTTTGGTAACGCAAAAGAGTTGACCCAATATGGTGTGTGATGGAAGCCAAACATCTCGGGTATCAACATTAACTACAGGCACCGAAACCTCTCCCTGAGTTAGGGCCAGCAGGGCACGGGACATTAAGATACCCGGAGGGAGGTCAGTGTGTGTAGGTTCAAACAGAACAGAGCTAACCGAGGCCCCTACCTGCTGGTTACCTCTGGCAGGTACTAATTTAACAGAACCTGCTGGAATACAAACCGACGTGCGCCCCGCTACTTTAACGCCCCCCAAACATCCACTAGGCGGCAAACAGTCCCGCTGATGGCATTCCATAAATGCTTGTTTCCAGGCTCCCCCTGCTGTCTGAACAGTGGGAGCGTGGAACAAGGCCGAGCCATGTTGTTGAAACAATTCCTTGTAACACTGGCTAATTACGTTCATTCCCAACAATCCTGGTACCTTAGACTTTTGTGTTTTCATGTACGGGTCATTTGAGTTCTGCACTATAAGCACACCCATTTTCCTAAGTATTCTCCCAAGGATATGAATATCCATCTCCAAATACCCCAGGTAGGGAATTTGTAGCCCATTGGCTGCTTTGAGTTGGAGCCATTGACATTGTTGGAGCTGTCCTGACAGTGACCGGAAGTGAGGGTAAAAAAAGTCTGCAGTAAGCGTCGTTACCATTGAACCGGTGTCTAATAAGCACGGAACAACTGTTCCTTGCATTCCCACATCCACCACCGGGCACTCCCCCATAAGTCTAGTGATATTTGAGCCTGTTGAGCTCATTTCTGGTGTGTGGCTCGCAACACCAGTGGGAATTAGTTTCCCTGCATCTCTGCCAAAGTGGCTCCCAAACTCCCCTGTGGACCACGGTGTTCTGTTGAGCTCGCAGTACCCCTAGACCCACCCCCAACCCGACAAAACCTTGCAATATGACCGGATTCATTACACTTCAAACAAATAGGTTTTCCTGTTGGATCATAGCGGTAAGTTCTAGCCGACCTATTTGTCGGTGGCGGCTGAGGCTGTGTGTTAGTCAAAGCAAAGTGTTTCATCAAAAGATCTAATTGGGCTTGTTGTTTACAGAGAGCCTCCTTAATCTCTAACCATTCATTAGAGGGCTTTGTTATTAACATTTGACTTTCCACATTGCACTCACCCACCACCTCTGCTTGGGTATCACAGGAGTATGCGCGGGCCCGAGGGGTGCCAACATGTTCGCCTTCTTCCACCCATCGGATGGCTTCTGTACGGATGTCAAGGAAGGAAGAGTGAGGGTTAAGACGCAGTGAGCGTTTGAGTTCCCTCCGGAGCATACTGTCTTTAACATATTCAATAAATTGATCCCGCACCAGATGATCACTATTTGGGATAGCTGTGGGGCTTCTACGTTTAATGACCTCCATTAAAGACAACAATGAATGTGAGAATTCTCTCAATGATTCGCCCTCCCCTTGTTTCCTCTGAAAGAATTGTTTTTGTAGTCCAATATACGACTGAGAACAGCCACATGTTTTTAGTAAGATCTCGAAGATTTTGTTATGATCTTTTCTGTCTATTTCAGGGCGAAATTTAATTTCCATTTTTGCCTCACCATCGAGGTGGTCATAAACGAATAAGGCCTTTTCAGAAGGAGGCATGTGGCGGCTTTCCAAAGACCTGCACATCTCCTCAACCCAATCCTCTACAATCAACCCATCCGAGGATTTGCCAGAGAATCTAGGCCATTTCCTCTCCCTTGGAATAAACACATATCGTTCTGAACCAATACGAGAGTCATTTGAATTACTGCTGTCGGCCTGTTGGGATGAATCATTAGCTGTTGCCACCCTGGCAGTAGCACTGGCTTCTGATTGTCTGAGCCGATCATTATCAGCCTGCAGTTGTTGTACACGTTCAGTCAGGAGTCTAAGTTGTTCTTCCATGTTAACAGGATCTGACATGGTTCTAGCACGACGGCATAGAAGTCTTGACTCCGATCTTCTTGAAACCACCGATCTTCAGTCAATAACCACTGTTTTGCTTAATACCTCATTAAACGAAAAATAAAGAAGCTGAGGTCCACCAATTATTTAAGGCTATGAGCCAACTGTGGGTGCCTATTGTCCTGTATCAGCATCAAAAATAAAGTAGCCGATTACGCCATTTGTGACCTATAATTACCCAGGATACCGAAAGACACGCAGGAAACCAACTTGTGCTGCTACAGTTTAAGTGTTCTTTTTATTGATTAAAGGGATGAGTTAAAACCCATATATTAAAATAAATATTTTTATATTTTGTTCTTTAGTAAAAAAAATGATGTACACACATTTGATATCTCAACACTTTGCAATTAAACACACACTATTGGCTCAAGTCTGAGATTAAGGACACTACACAAAGCTGGAGAAGGGGGGTTTCCCCTTTCTCAATACACACTAGTATTTGGGAGGCTTACCTCCATTCACACGACTATGTAACTACGGTATGCTCAAAGCAATTCAGTCGTTCACACCAAAGACTGACATCAAGTCAGATACAGACCCACACAAAATAGTGCAATCCACTACACACAACGCTACTCGCTACACAGATGTTAACACTGCAAATGTGGGAAATCCCCCCACCCCTCAGAAAAGAAAAAGACAATTGTAGTTAGTCCCTATATTCTCGGACCCAATATAAAGTTGATAATCAGACGTTGATAATCAAATGTGTAGGTGGACACTCACTTCCAGTTGCAAATAAAAAAAAATGAAACAAACATAAAAATCAGTTGCACAAAAAAACTCAGCAAAACAGTGGTTATTGACACGGCTTTATAGGTGCCAATCCTGCAATACATACATCGAATACTATCATTAGTCAACCCACACATACGCAAGATACAATACATTTTTAGACCAATGTTTTTACCGGCTCGTAGCCTACCTGCCCGATAATGGCGTACATCCAAATCTGCATCGGTTACCGGACCCTCTTCCTTGTCGGTGCAGCTCGCACCTAAAATGCAATTTAGTGGTAGCAACTTTTAGGTTACCAGTGCATTCATGGGAATTCATACTGGAATCCAGATTATCAGCTCACAAATACTGCTCTATACTAGAATCCTGATTTGTAAACAGATAGTGCTCAAGAAAGAATCCTGATTATCATCTGACATGTGCTGCTCTGTACTAGAATCTTGATTACCTGTTAACAAATAGTGCTCTCCGCTTGAATCCTGATTACCTGTTAATAAATATTGCTCTATACTAGAATCCTGATTACCTGTTAAATAGTGCTCTATTCTGGAATCCTGATTACCTGTTAACAAATACTCCCCTATACTAGAATCTTGATTACCTGTAAACAAATAGTGCTCTATGTAGAATCCTGACTACCTGTAAACAAATGGTGTTCTATGTCGAATCCTGATTACCAGCTGAAAAATACTGCTCTATACTAGAATCCTGATTACCTGTTAACAAATAGTGCTATATACTGTAATCCTGATTACCTGCCAGCAAATACTGTTTCATACTGGAATCCAGATTAGCAGCTCACAAATACTGCTCTATACTAGAATCCTGATTATCTGTAAACAAATAGTGCTCTATATAGAATCCTGATTACCATCTGAAATGTGCTGCTCTGTACAAGAATCCTGAATACCTGTTAACAAATAGTGCTCTTCACTAAATTTACTGATTACCTGTTAATAAATATTGCTCGATACTGGAATCCTGATGATCAGCTGAAAAATACTGCTCTATACTGGAATCCTGATTACCTGTTAACAAATAGTGCTCTATACTGGAATCCTGATTACCTGTTAACAAATAGTCCTCTATACTGGAATCCTGATTACCTGTTTACAAATAGTGCTCTATACTGGAATCCTGATTACCTGCTAACAAATAGTGCTCTATATTGGAATCCTTATTACCTGCTAACAAATAGTGCTTTATACTGGAATCCTGATTACCTGTTAACTGATATGGAATCAGTTAGACACCAGATGCGGGAAAAGGGAATGAGGATTTTATTTTAAACAAAACAAAACAGGCACGAGGGCCAACGAAAAACTTGGCCCAAAGGGTTGCAAAAGGACAAACTAAAGTACGCTACACAGAGCTATAAACAAAGAATGCAAAACGACAAAAAACAAAAGGCACTGGAAACTCCAGGCAAGAAGATCAAGAAAAATAAATAACAAGGCTATATATATATATATATATATATATATATATATATACACACAAGACAAGAGCTATAATCACGAGACTTTAACAAGAGGCCAGAACAAGACTTGAAACTTGACATGCAAGGGAACTTGAGACACTGTCTGCCAGCCAACTTCCACCGCATCCAGATAAAGGCTTGG
The DNA here is from genome assembly GCA_029721435.1 of Gymnothorax reevesii. NCBI lineage: Eukaryota > Metazoa > Chordata > Actinopteri > Anguilliformes > Muraenidae > Gymnothorax > Gymnothorax reevesii. Next base: position 41,716,395 of record CM056585.1, read on the forward strand.
AAATCAAAGACACATGAGGGGCAACACCTGGAGAAGCAGAAACAAGAGGCATGGCAAGATCAAGACATGGACAGAGATTGGATGACAAGACTTGCTCGTTAAGAGAATTAGCGTGCTCAGCTTAAGTATCAATTAAGTATGCAGTTTGGAAGCAAGCATGAATGTTAAGAACAGATAAGCACAGCAAGATCTGGAAATAGCAAAGCAGGAATCATGACAATAAACTCCCTGTCTAAATTAGTAATATTAGTAATGTGCCTATCTAAGAATTACACCACCCAGTGAGTGTTAGTAAATGTTAGTAACTTAAAAACAGTTAATTGCCAATTAAGCTTAGAGAGCCCCGAATCGGCAAAGCACAGAAGGAAGAGGGAAATACCAAAGCCAACCCAGAGCTCTGAAATGTGCAACAACGAAGGCACGGGGCGGAACGCAGACAAGCGGTGGAGTGGCATGGCAGACCTGGCAAAAACAAAAACATGGAAAAGTATTAACATGAACAAGGAATGAGAAACATGAAATGTAAAATCCTGAAACAAGAAACTGTCAAAACTGTGGCATGAACATGAACTATGAACTATGAAATCTTGAACATGAAACTGTTAAAACCATAAATGCTGTCCTGGCCAAAGGACAGGACCCCAGAACACAACAGTTAACAAATACTGCCCTATACTAGAATCCTGATTACCTGTAAACAAATAGTGCTCTATGTAGAATCCTGACTCCCTGTAAACAAATATTGCTCTCTGTAGAATCCTGATTACCAGCTGAGAAATACTGCTCTATACTAAAATCCTGATTACCTGTTAACAAATACTGCTCTATACTGAAATCCAAATTACCTGTTAACAAATACTGCCCTATACTAGAATCCTGATTACCTGTAAACAAATAGTGCTCTATGAAGAATCCTGACTCCCTGTAAACAAATAGTGCTCGATGTAGAATCCTGATTACCAGCTGAAAAATACTGCTCTATGCTAGAATCCTGATTACCTGTTCACAAATAGTGCACAATACTGGAATCCTGATTACCTGTTAACAAATACTGCTCTATGCTAGAATCCTGATTACCTGTAAACAAATAGTGCGGTATGTAGAATCCTGACTACCAGTGAACAAATTGTGCTCTACGTAGAATCCTGATTACCAGCTGAAAAATACTGCTCTATACTAGAATCCTGATTACCTGTTAACAAATAGTGCTCTACACTAGATTCCTGATTACCTGCCAGCAAATACTGTTTCATACTGGAATCCAGATTATCAGCTCACAAATACTGCTCTATACTAGAATCCTGATTATTTGTAAACAAATAGTGCTCTATATAGAATCCTGATTACCATCTGACATGTGCTGCTCTGTACTAGAATCGTGATTACCTGTTAACAAATAGTGCTCTACGCTTGAATCCTGATTACCTGTTAATAAATATTGCTCTATAATGAAATCCTGATTACCTGTTAAATAGTGCTCTATACTAGAATCCTGATTTCCTGAAACAAATAGTGCGCTATGTAGAATCCTGACTACCTGTAAACAAATTGTGCTCTATATCGAATGCTGATTACCAGCTGAAAAATACTGCTCTAAACTAGATTCCTGATTACCTGTTAACAAATAGTGCTCTACACTAGAATCCTGATTACCTGCCAGCAAATACTGTTTCATACTGGAATCCAGATTAGCAGCTCACAAATACTGCTCTATACTAGAATCCTGATTATCTGTAAACAAATAGTGCTGTCTATAGAATCCTGATTACCATTCGACATGTGCTGCACTGTACAAGAATCCTGAATCCCTGTTAACAAAAAGTGCTCTTCAATAGAATCCTGATTACCTGTAAATAAATATTGCTCGATACTGGAATCCTGACTTCCTGTTAACAAATAGTGCTCTATGTAGAATCCTGATTAACAGCTGAAAAATGCTGCTCTATACAAGAATCCTGATTACCTGTTAACAAATAGTGCTCTACACTAGATTCCTGATTACCTGCCAGCAAATACTGTTTCATACTGGATTCCAGATTACCAGCTCACAAATACTGCTCTATACTAGAATCCTGATTATTTGCAAAAAAATTGTGCTCTATATAGAATCCTGATTACCATCTGACATGTGCTGCTCTGTACTAGAATCCTGAATACCTGTTAACAAATAGTGCTCTATACTAGAATCCTGATTACCTGGAAACAAATAGTGCTCCATACTGGAATCCTGATTACCTGTTAACAAATAGTGCGCTATGTAGAATCCTGACTACCTGTAAACAAATTGTGCTCTATGTAGAATCCTGATTACCAGCTGAAAAATACTGCTCTATACTAGAATCCTGATTACCTTTTAACATATAGGGCTCTATACTGGAATCCTGATTACCTGTAAACAAATACTGCTCTATACTAGAATCCTGATTACCTGTAAACAAATAGTGCTCTCTGTAGAATCCTGACTACCTGTAAACAAAGAGTGCTCTATGTAAAATCCCGATTACCAGCTGAAAAATACTGCTCTATACTCGAATCCCAATTACCTGTTACCAAATAGTGCTCTAAACTGGAATCCTGATTACCTGTTAACAAATAGTGCTCTACACTAGATTCCTGATTACCTGCCAGCAAATACTGTTTCATACTGGAATCCAGATTACCAGCTCACAAATACTGCTCTATACTAGAATCCTGATTATCTGTAAACAAATAGTGCTGTATATAGAATCCTGATCATCCATCTGACATGTGCTGCTCTGTACAAAAATCCTGAATACCTGTTAACAAATAGTGCTCTACACTAGAATCCTGATTACCAGCTGAAAAATACTGCTCTATACTGGAATCCTGACTACCTGTAAAAAAGTGCTGTATACTGGAATCCTGATTACTTGTTAACAAACAGTCCTCTATACTGGAATCCTGATTACCTGTTCACAAATAGTGCTCTATACTGGAATCCTGATTACCTGTTAACAAATAGTGCTCCATACTAGAATCCTGATTACCTGAAAACAAATAGTGCTCTATACTGAAATCCTGATTACCTGCTAACAAAGAGTGCTCTATACTGGAATCCTGATTACCTGTTAACAAATACTACCCTATACTAGAATCCTGATTACCTGTAAACAAATAGTGCTCTATGTAAAATCCTGAATCCCTGTAAACAAATGGTGCTCTCTGTAGAATCCTGATTACCAGCTGAAAAATACTGCTCTATACTAGAACCTGATTACCTGTTAACAAATACTGCTCTATACTAGAATCCTGATTACCTGTAAACAAATAGTGCTCTATGTAGAATCCTGACTACCTGTAAACAAATAGTGCTCTACACTAGATTCCTGATTACCTGCCAGCAAATACTGTTTCATACTGGAATCCAGATTATCAGCTCACAAATACTGCTCTATACTAGAATCCTGATTATCTGTTCACAAATAGTGCTCTACACTAGAATCCTGAGTACCTGTTCCCAAATAGTGCTCTACACTAGAATCCTGATAACCTGTTAATAAATTTGACTCTAAACTGGAATCCTGATTACCAGCTGAAAAATACTGCTCTATACTAGAATCCTGATTACCTGATCCTGATTACCTGTGAACAAATACTGCTCTATACTAGAATCCTGATTACCTGTAAACAAATAGTGCTTTATGTAGAATCCTGACTACCTGTAAACAAATAGTGCTCTATGTAGAATCCTGATTACCAGCTGAAAAATACTGCTCTATACTAGAATCTTGATTACCTGTTAACAAATAGTGCTCTACACTAGATTCCTGATTACCTGCCAGCAAATACTGTTTCATACTGGAATCCAGATTATCAGCTCACAAATACTGCTCTACACTAGAATCCTGATTACCTGTTAATAAATTTGACTCTATACTGGAATCCTGATTACCAGCTGAAAAATACTGCTCTATACGGGAATCCTGATTACCAGTTAACAAATGGCGCTCTTTACTGAAATCCTGATTACCTGTTAAATAGTGCTCTATCCAGGAATCCTGATTACCTGTTAACAAATAGTGCTCCATATAGAATTCTCATTGCCAGCTGACAAATACTGCTGTATACTGGAATCCTGATTACCAGTTAACAAAAAGCGCTCTTTACTGGAATCCTGATTACCTGTTAACAAATAGTGCGCTATGTAGAATCCTGACTACCTGTAAACAAATTGTGCTCTATGTAGAATCCTGATTACCAGCTGAAAAATACTGCTCTAAACTAGAATCCTGATTACCTGTTAACAAATAGTGCTCTACACTAGATTCCTGATTACCTGCCAGCAAATACTGTTTCATACTGGAATCCAGATTATCAGCTCACAATCACTGCTCTATACTAGAATCGTGTTTATTTGTAAACAAATAGTGCTCTATATAGAATCCTGATTACCATCTGACATGTGCTGCTCTGTACTAGAATCTTGATTATCTGTTAACAAATAGTGCTCTAAACTGGAATCCTGATTACCAGCTCACAAATAGTGCTCTTCACTAGAATCCTGATTACCTGTAAACAAATAGTGCTGTATGTAGAATTCTGATTACCAGCTGAAAAATATTGCTCAATAATGGAATCCTAATTATCAGTTAACAAATACCGCTCTTTACTGGAATCTTGATTACCTGTTAAAAAGTGCGGTATACTGGAATCCTGATTGCCTGTGAACAAATAGTCCTCTATACTGGAATCCTGATTACCTGTTTTCAAATAGTGCTCTATACTGGAATCCTGATTACCTGTTAACAAGTAGTGCTCTATACTAGAATCCTTATTACCTGTTTACAAATAGTGCTCAATATTGGAATCCTGATTACGTGTTTACAAACAGTGCTCTATACTGGAATCCTGATCACCTTCTTAACAAATAATGCCCAATACTAGAAACCTGATTACCTGTAAACAAATAGTGCTCTATGTAGAATCATGACTCCCTGTAAACAAATAGTGCTCTATGTAGAATCCTGATTACCAGCTGAAAAATACTGCTCTATACTAGAATCCTGATCACCTGTTAACAAATACTGCTCTATACTGGAATCCTGACTACCTGTTAACAAATACTGCTCTATACTAGAGTCCTGATTACCTGTAAACAAATAGTGCTCCATGTAGAATCCTGATTATCTGTAAACAAATAGTGCTCTCTATAGAATCCTGATTACAAGCTGAAAAATACTGCTCTATACTAGAGTCCTGATTACCTGTTAACAAATACTGCTCGATATTGGAATCCTGACTACCTGTTAACAAATACTGCTCTATACTAGAGTCCTGATTACCTGTAAACAAATAGTGCTCCATGTAGTAGAATCCTGATTATCTGTAAACAAATAGTGCTCTCTATAGAATCCTGATTACCAGCTGAAAAATACTGCTCTATACTGGAATCCTGATTACCTGTTAACAAATAGCGCTATTAACTGGAATCCTGATTACCTGTTAAATATTGCTCTATACTGGAATCCTGATTACCAGCTGAAAAATACTGCTCTACACTAGAATCCTGATTATCTGTAAACAAATAGTGCTCTCTATAGAATCCTGATCACCATCTGACATGTGCTGCTCTGTACAAGAATCCTGAAAACCTGTTAACAAATACTGCTCTATACTAGAATCCTGATTACCTTTAAACAAATAGTGCTTTATGTAGAATCCTGACTACCTGTACACAAATAGTGCTCTATGTAGAATCCTGATTACCAGCTGAAAAATACTGCTCTATACGAGAATCTTGATTACCTGTTCACAAATAGTGCTCTACACTAGAATCCTGATTAACTGTTAATACATATTGCTCTATACTGGAATCCAGATTACCAGCTCACAAATACTGCTCTATACTAGAATCCTGATTATCTGTAAACAATTAGTGCTCTATATAGAATCCTGATTACCATCTGACATGTGCTGCTCTGTACTAGAATCCTGATTACCTGTTCATAAATTTGACTCTATACTAGAATCCTGATTACCAGCTGAAAAATACGGCTCATTACTAGAATCCTGATTACCTGTTGACAAATACTGCTCTATACTGGAATCCTGATTACCTGTTAACAAATACTGCTCAAAACTAGAATCCTGATTACCTGTAAACAAATAGTGCTCCATGTAGAATCCTGACTACCTGTAAAAAATAGCTCTCTTTCCTGGAATCCTGATTACCTGTTAACAAATAGTGCTCTATACTGGAATCCTGATTACCTGTGAACAAATAGTGCTCTATACTGGAATCCTTATTACCTGCTAACAAATAGTGCTCTATACTGGAATCCTAATTACCTGTTAACAAATACTGCCCTATAGTAGAATTCTGATTACCTGTTAACAAATACTCCCCTATAGTAGAATCCTGATTATCTGATAACAAATAGTGCTCTATGTAGAATCCTGATTACCAGCTGAAAAATCCTGCTCTATACTAGAATCCTGTTTACCTGTTAACAAATACTGCCCTATACTAGAATCCTGATTACCCGTAAACAAATAGTGCTCTATGTAGAATCCTGACTCCATGTAAACAAATAGTGCTCTCTGTAGAATCCTGATTTCCAGCTGAAAAATCCTGCTCTATACTAGAATCCTGATTACCTGTTAACAAATACTGCTCTATCCTAGAATCCTGATTATCTGTAAACAAATAGTCCTCTATATAGAATCCTGATTACCATCTGTCATGTGCTGCTCTGTACAAGAATCCTGAATACCTGTGAAGAAATAGTGCTCGACACTAAAATCCTGATTACCTGTTAATAAATATTGCTCTAAACTGGAATCCTGATTACCAGCTGAAAAATACTGCTCTATACTGGAATCCTGACGACCTGTAAAAAAGTGCTGTATACTGGAATCCTGATTACCTGTTAACAAATAGTCCTCTATACTGGAATCCTGATTACCTGTTCACAAATAGTGCTCTATACTGGAATCCTGATTACCTGTTAACAAATAGTGCTCCACACTAGAATCCTGATTACCTGAAAACAAATAGTGCTCTATACTGAAATCCTGATTACCTGCTTACAAATAGTGCTCTATACTGGAATCCTGATTACCTGTTAACAAATACTACCCTATACTAGAATCCTGATTACCTGTAAACAAATAGTGCTCTATGTAAAATCCTGACTCCCTTTAAACAAATAGTGCTCTCTGTAGAATCCTGATTACCAGCTGAAAAATACTGCTCTCTACTAGAATCCTGATTACCTGTTAACAAATACTGCTCTATACTGGAATCCTGATTACCTGTTAACAAATACTGCTCTATACTAGAATCCTGATTAGCCGTAAACAAATAGTGCTTTATGTAGAATCCTGACTACCTGTAAACAAATAGTGCTCTATGTAGAATCCTGATTACCAGCTGAAAAATACTGCTCTATACTAGAATCTTGATTACCTGTTAACAAATAGTGCTCTACACTAGATTCCTGATTACCTGTTAATAAATTTGACTCTATACTGGAATCCTGATTACCAGCTGAAAAATACTGCTCTATACGGGAATCCTGATTACCAGTTAACAAATGGCGCTCTTTACTGAAATCCTGATTACCTGTTATATTGTGCTCTATCCAGGAATCCTGATTACCTGTTAACAAATAGTGCTCCGTATAGAATTCTCATTGCCAGCTGACAAATACTGCTCTATACTAGAATCTTGATTACCTGTTAACAAATAGTGCTCTACACTAGATTCCTGATTACCTGCCAGCAAATACTGTTTCATACTGGAATCCAGATTATCGGCTCACAAACACTGCTCTATACTAGAATCGTGTTTATTTGTAAACAAATAGTGCTTTATATAGAATCCTGATTACAATCTGACATGTGCTGCTCTGTAGTAGAATCTTGATTACCTGTTAACAAATAGTGCTCTTCACTAGAATCCTGATTACCTGTTAACAAATTCTGCTCAATACTAGAATGCTGATTACCTATAAACAAATAGTGCTGTATGTAGAATTCTGATTACCAGCTGAAAAATATTGCTCTATGATGGAATCCTAATTATCAGTAACAAATACCGCTCTTTACTGGAATCCTGATTGCCTGTGAACAAATAGTGCTCGACACTAGAATCCTTATTACCTGTTTACAAATAGTGCTCTATACTGGAATCCTGATCACCTTCTTAACAAATAATGCCCAATACTAGAATCCTGATTACCTGTAAACAAATAGTGCTCTATGTAGAATCCTGATCACCTGTTAACAAATACTGCTCTATACTGGAATCCTAATTACCTGTTGACAAATACTGCCCAAAACTAGAATCCTGATTACCAGTAAACAAATAGTGCTCTCTATAGAATCCTGATCGCCATCTGACATGTGCTGCTCTATACTGGAATCCTGATTACCTGTTAACTGATATGGAATCAGTTAGACACCAGATGCGGGAAAAGGGAATGAGGATTTTATTTTAAACAAAACAAAACAGGCACGAGGGCCAACGAAAAACTTGGCCCAAAGGGTTGCAAAAGGACAAACTAAAGTACGCTACACAGAGCTATAAGCAAAGAATGCAAAACGACAAAAAACAAAAGGCACTGGAAACTCCAGGCAAGAAGATCAAGAAAAATAAATAACAAGGCTATATATATATATATACACACAAGACAAGAGCTATAATCACGAGACTTTAACAAGAGGCCAGAACAAGACTTGAAACTTGACATGCAAGGGAACTTGAGACACTGTCTGCCAGCCAACTTCCACCGCATCCAGATAAAGGCTTGGAAATCAAAGACACATGAGGGGCAACACCTGGAGAAGCAGAAACAAGAGGCATGGCAAGATCAAGACATGGACAGAGATTGGATGACAAGACTTGCTCGTTAAGAGAATGAGCGTGCTCAGCTTAAGTACCAATTAAGTATGCAGTTTGGAAGCAAGCATGAATGTTAAGAACAGAAAAGCACAGCAAGATCTTGAAATAGCAAAGCAGGAATCATGACAATAAACTCCCTGTCTAAATTAGTAATATTAGTAATGTGCCTATCTAAGAATTACACCACCCAGTGAGTGTTAGTAAATGTTAGTAATTTAAAAACAGTTAATTGCCAATTAAGCTTAGAGAGCCCCGAATCAGCACAGCACAGAAGGAAGAGGGAAATACCAAAGCCAACCCAGAGCTCTGAAATGTGCAACAACGAAGGCACGGGGCGGAACGCAGACAAGCGGTGGAGTGGCATGGCAGACCTGGCAAAAACAAAAACATGGAAAAGTATAAACATGGACAAGGAATGAGAAACATGAAATGTAAAATCCTGAAACAAGAAACTGTCAAAACTGTGGCATGAACATGAACTATGAAATCTTGAACATGAAACTGTTAAAACCATAAATGCTGTCCTGGCCAAAGGACAGGACCCCAGAACACAACAGTTAACAAATACTGCCCTATATTAGAATCCTGATTACCTGTAAACAAATAGTGCTCTATGTTGAATCCTGACTCCCTGTAAACAAATATTGCTCTCTGTAGAATCCTGATTACCAGCTGAAAAATACTGCTCTATACTAGAATCCTAATTACCTGTTAACAAATACTGCTCTATACTGGAATCCAAATTACCTGTTAACAAATACTGCCCTATAATAGAATCCTGATTACCTGTAAACAAATAGTGCTCTATGAAGAATCCTGACTCCCTGTAAACAAATAGTGCTCTCTGTAGAATCCTGGTTTCCAGCTGAAAAATCCTGCTCTATACTAGAATCCTGATTACCTGTTAACAAATACTGCTCTATACTAGAATCCTGATTACCTGTGAAGAAATACTGCTCTATAGTAGAATCCTGATTATCTGTAAACAAATAATGCTCTATATAGAATCCTGATTACCATCTGACATGTGCTGCTCTGTACAAGAATCCTGAATACCTGTTAATAAATATTGCTCCATTCTGGAATCCTGATTATCAGCTGAAAAACACTGCTCTATACTGGAATCCTGATTACTTGTTAACAAATAGCGTTCTTTACTGGAATCCTGATTACCTGTTAAAAAGTGCTGTATACTGGAATCCTGATTACCTGTTCACAAATAGTCCTCTATACTGGAATCCTGATTACCTGTTAACAAATAGTGCTCTATACTAGAATCCTGATTACCTGTAAACAAAAAGTGCTCTATACTGGAATCCTGATTACCTGATAACAAATAGTGCTCTTTACTGGAATCCTGACTACCTGTAAACAAATAGTGCTCTATGTAGAATCCTGATTACCAGCTGAAAAATACTGCTCTATGCTAGAATCCTGATTACCTGTTCATAAATAGTGCTCAATACTGGAATCCTGATTACCTGTTAACAAATACTGCTCTATACTAGAATCCTGATTACCTGATAACAAATAGTGCTCTTTACTGGAATCCTGACTACCTGTAAACAAATAGTGCGCTATGTAGAATCCTGACTACCTGTAAACAAATTGTGATCGACGTAGAATCCTGATTACCAGCTGAAAAATACTGCTCTATACTAGAATCCTGATTACCCGTTAACAAATAGTGCTCTACACTAGATTCCTGATTACCTGCCAGCAAATACTGTTTCATACTGGAATCCAGATTATCAGCTCACAAATACTGCTCTATACTAGAATCCTGATTATTTGTAAACAAATAGTGCTCTATATAGAATCCTGATTGCCATCTGACATGTGCTGCTCTGTACTAGAATCTTGATTACCTGTGAACAAATAGTGCTCTACGCTTGAAGACTGATTACCTGTTAATAAATATTGCTCTATAATGAAATCCTGATTACCTGTTAACAAATAGTGCTCTGTACTGGAATCCTGATTACCTGTTAACAAATACTGCTCTATACTAGAATCCTGATTACCTGTGAAGAAATACTGCTCTATAGTAGAATCCTGATTATCTGTAAACAAATAATGCTCTATATAGAATCCTGATTACCATCTGACATGTGCTGCTCTGTACAAGAATCCTGAATACCTGTTAATAAATATTGCTCCATTCTGGAATTCTGATTATCAGCTGAAAAACACTGCTCTATACTGGAATCCTGATTACTTGTTAACAAATAGCGTTCTTTACTGGAATCCTGATTACCTGTTCACAAATAGTCCTCTATACTGGAATCCTGATTACCTGTTAACAAATAGTGCTCTATACTAGAATCCTGATTACCTGTAAACAAAAAGTGCTCTATACTGGAATCCTGATTACCTGATAACAAATAGTGCTCTTTACTGGAATCCTGACTACCTGTAAACAAATAGCGCTCTATGTAGAATCCTGATTACCAGCTGAAAAATACTGCTCTATGCTAGAATCCTGATTACCTGTTCATAAATAGTGCTCAATACTGGAATCCTGATTACCTGTTAACAAATACTGCTCTATACTAGAATCCTGATTACCTGTAAACAAATAGTGCGCTATGTAGAATCCTGACTACCTGTAAACAAATTGTGCTCGACGTAGAATCCTGATTACCTGTTAAATAGTGCTCTATTCTGGAATCCTGATTACCTGTAAACAAATAGTGCTCTATTCTGGAATCCTGATTACTTGTTAACAAATAGTGCTATATACTGGAATCCTGATTACCTGTTAACAAATACCGCCCTATACTAGAATCTTGATTACCTGTAAACAAATAGTGATCTATGTAGAATCCTGACTACCTGTAAACTAATCGTGCTCTATGTAGAATCCTGATTACCAGCCGAAAAATACTGCTCTATACTAGAATCCTGATTACCTTTTAACAAATAGTGCTCTATACTGGAATCCTAATTACCTGTTAACAAATTCTGCTCAATACTAGAATGCTGATTACCTGTAAACAAATAGTGCTCTATGTAGAATCCTGACTACCTGTAAACAAATGGTGCTCTATGGAGAATCCTGATAACCAGCTGAAAAATACTGCTCTGTACTGGAATCCTGATTACCTGTTAACAAATAGTGCTCTCCACTAGAATCCTGATTACCTGCCAGCAAATACTGTTTCATAGTAGAATCCAGATTACCAGCTCACAAATACTGCTCTATGCTAGAATCCTGATTATCTGGAAACAGAGAGTGCTCTCTATAGAATCCTGATTACCTGTTAATAACTATTGCTCAAACCTGGAATCCTGATTACCAGCTGAAAAATACTGCTCTATACTGGAATACTGATTAAACTGCGGACAAATACTGCTCTTTACTGGAATCCTGATTACCCCTTACCAAATAGTGCTCTATACTGGAATCCTGATTACCTGTAATCAAATACTGTTTCATACTGGAATCCTGATTACCAGCTCACAAAGACTGTTCTATACTAGTATCCTGATTACCAGCTGAAAAATGCTGCTCGATAATTGAATCCTGATTACCAGTTAACAAATAGCGCTCTTTACTGGAATCCTGATTACCTGTTAAATAGTGCTCTATACAGGAATCCTTATTACCTGTTAACAAATAGTGCTCTGTATAGAATTCTGATTACCAGCTGAGAATTACTGCTGTATACTGGAATCTTGATTAGAGTACTATTTGTTAACAGGTAATCAAGATTCCAGTATAGAGCAATATTTATTAACAGTTAATCAGGATTCTCGTGTAGAGCACTATTTCTGAGCTGGTGATCAGGATTCCAGTTTAGAGTACTATTTGTTAACAGGTAAACTCGAATCCTGATCACCAGCTCACAAATAGTGCTCTACACGAGAATCCTTAATTACCTATTAACAAATAGTGCTCTATGTAGAATCCTGAATACCAGCTGTAAAATACTGCTCTAGAATGGAATCCTGATTACCAGTTAACAAATAGTGCTCTTTACTGGAATCCTGATTACCTGTTAAATAGTGCTCCATACTGGAATCCTGATTACCAGTTAACAAATTGTCCTCTATACTGGAATCCTGATAACCTGTCAAAAAATAGTGCTCTATACTGGAATCCTGATTACCTGTTAACAAATAGTGCTCTATACTGGAATCTTGATTACCTGTAAACAAATAGTGCTCTATACTGGAATCCTAATTACCTGTTAACAAATAGCGTTCTTTACTGGAATCCTGATTACCTGTTAAAAAGTGCTGAATACTGGAATCCTGATTACCTGTTCACAAATAGTGCTCTATACTGGAATCCTGATTACCTGTTAACAAATAGTGCTCTATACTGGAATCCTGATTACCTGTTAACAAATAGTGCTCTATACTAGAATCCTGATTACCTTTTAACAAATAGTGCTCTATACTGGAATCCTGATTTCCTGTTAACAAATAGTGCTCTATACTGGAATCCTGACTACCTGTAAACTAATAGTGCTCTATGTAGAATCCTGATAACCAGCTGAAAAATACTGCTCTGTACTGGAAACCTGATTACCTGTTAACAAACAGTGCTCTCCACTAGAATCCTGATTACCTGCCAGCAACTACTGTTTCATTGTAGAATCCAGATTACCAGCTCACAAATACTGCTCTATGCTAGAATCCTGATTATCTGTAAACAGAGAGTGCTCTATATAGAATCCTGATTACCTGTTAATAACTATTGCTCAAACCTGGAATCCTGATGACCAGCTGAAAAAAATACTGCTCTATACTGGAATACTGATTTACCTGCGGACAAATACTGCTCTTTACTGGAATCCTGATTACCCCTTACCAAATAGTGCTCTATACTGGAATCCTGATTACCTGTAATCAAATACTGTTTCATACTGGAATCCTGATTACCAGCTCACAAAGACTGTTCTATACTAGAATCCTGATTACCAGCTGAAAAATGCTGCTCTATAATGGAATCCTGATTACCAGTTAACAAATAGCGCTCTTTACTGGAATCCTGATTACCTGTTAAATAGTGCTCTATACAGGAATCCTGATTACCTGTTAACAAATAGTGCTCTGTATAGAATTCTGATTACCAGCTGAGAATTACTGCTGTATACTTGAATCTTGATTAGAGTACTATTTGTGAACAGGTTATCAAGATTCCAGTATAGAGCAATATTTATTAACAGTTAATCAGGATTCTCGTGTAGAGCACTATTTGTGAGCTGGTGATCAGGATTCCAGTTTAGAGTACTATTAGTTAACAGGTAAACTGGAATCCTGATCACCAGCTCACAAATAGTGCTCTACACGAGAATCCTTAATTACCTGTTAACAAATAGTGCTCTATGTAGAATCCTGAATACCAGCTGAAAAATACTGCTCTAGAATGGAATCCTGATTACCAGTTAACAAATAGTGCTCTTTACTGGAATCTTGATTACCTGTTAAATAGTGCTCCATACTGGAATCCTGATTACCAGTTAACAAATTGTCCTCTATACTGGAATCCAGATAACCTGTCAACAAATAGTGCTTTATACTGGAATCCTGATTAACTGTTAACAAATAGTGCTCTATACTGGAATCTTGATTACCTGTAAACAAATAGTGCTCTATACTGGAATCCTAATTACCTGTTAACAAATAGCGTTCTTTACTGGAATCCTGATTACCTGTTAAAAAGTGCTGTATACTGGAATCCTGATTACCTGTTCACAAATAGTGCTCTATACTGGAATCCTGATTACCTGTTAACAAATAGTGCTCTATACTGGAATCCTGATTACCTGTTAACAAATAGTGCTCTATACTAGAATCCTGATTACCTGTAAACAAATAGTGCTCAATACTGGAATCCTGATTACCAGCTCACAAAGACTGTTCTATACTAGAATCCTGATTACCAGCTGAAAAATGCTGCTCTGTAATGGAATCCTGATTACCAGTTAACGAATAGCGCTCTTTACTGGAATCCTGATTACCTGTTAAATAGTGCTCTATACAGGAATCCTGATTACCTGTTAACAAATAGTGCTATGTATAGAATTCTGATTACCAGCTGAGAATTACTGCTGTATACTGGAATCTTGATTAGAGTACTATTTGTTAACAGGTAATCAAGATTCTAGTATAGAGCAATATTTATTAACAGTTAATCAGGATTCTCGTGTAGAGCACTATTTGTGAGCTGGTGATCTGGATTCCAGTTTAGAGTACTATTTGTTAACAGGTAAACTGAAATCCTGATCACCAGCTCACAAATAGTGCTCTACACGAGAATCCTTAATTACCTGTTAACAAATAGTGCTCTATGTAGAATCCTGAATACCAGTTGAAAAATACTGCTCTAGAATGGAATCCTGATTACCAGTTAACAAATAGTGCTCTTTACTGGAATCCTGATTACCTGTTAAATAGTGCTCCATACTGGAATCCTGATTACCAGTTAACAAATTGTCCTCTATCCTGGAATCCTGATAACCTGTCAACAAATAGTGCTCTATACTGGAATCCTGATTACCTGTTAACAAATAGTGCTCTATACTGGAATCTTGATTACCTGTAAATAAATAGTGCTCTATACTGGAATCCTAATTACCTGTTAACAAATAGCGTTCTTTACTGGAATCCTGATTACCTGTTAAAAAGTGCTGTATACTGGAATCCTGATTACCTGTTCACAAATAGTGCTCTCTACTGGAATCCTGATTACCTGTTAACAAATAGTGCTCTACACTGGAATCCTGATTACCTGTTAACAAATAGTGCTCTATACTAGAATCCTGATTACCTGTAAACAAATAGTGCTCTATACTGGAATCCTGATTACCTGCTAACAAATAGTGCTCTATACTGGAATCCTGATTACCTGTTAACAAATAATGCCCTATACTAGAATCCTCATTACCTGGAAACAAATAGTGCTCTTTGTAGAATCCTGACTTTCTGTAAACAAATAGTGCTCTCTGTAGAATCCTAATTACCAGCTGAAAAATACTGATCTATACTAAAATCCTGATTACCTGTTAACAAATACTGCTCTATACTGGAATCCTGATTACCAGCTGAAAAATACTGCTCTATACTGGAATCCTGATTACCTGTTAACAAATAGTGCTCTATACAGGAATCCTGATTACCTGTTAACAAATAGTGCTCTGTATGGAATTCTGATTACCAGCTGAGAATTACTGCTGTATACTGGAATCTTGATTAGAGTACTATTTGTGAACAGGTAATCAAGATTCCAGTATAGAGCAATATTTATTAACAGTTAATCAGGATTCTCGTGTAGAGCACTATTTGTGAGCTGGTGATCAGGATTCCAGTTTAGAGTACTATTAGTTAACAGGTAAACTGGAATCCTGATCACCAGCTCACAAATAGTGCTCTACACGAGAATCCTTAATTACCTGTTAACAAATAGTGCTCTATGTAGAATCCTGAATACCAGCTGAAAAATATTGCTCTAGAATGGAATCCTGATTACCAGTTAACAAATAGTGCTCTTTACTGGAATCTTGATTACCTGTTAAATAGTGCTCCATACTGGAATCCTGATTACCAGTTAACAAATTGTCCTCTATACTGGAATCCAGATAACCTGTCAACAAATAGTGCTTTATACTGGAATCCTGATTACCTGTTAACAAATAGTGCTCTATACTGGAATCTTGATTACCTGTAAACAAATAGTGCTCTATACTGATATCCTAATTACCTGTTAACAAATAGCGTTCTTTAATGGAATCCTGATTACCTGTTAAAAAGTGCTGTATACTGGAATCCTGATTACCTGTTCACAAATAGTGCTCTATACTGGAATCCTGATTACCTGTCAACAAATAGTGCTCTATACTGGAATCCTGATTACCTGTTAACAAATAGTGCTCTATACTAGAATCCTGATTACCTGTAAACAAATAGTGCTCTATACTGGAATCCTGATTACCTGCTAACAAATAGTGCTCTATACTGGAATCCTGATTACCTGTTAACAAATACTGCCCTATACTAGAATCCTCATTACCTGGAAACAAATAGTGCTCTTTGTAGAATCCTGACTCACTGTAAACAAATAGTGCTCTCTGTAGAATCCTAATTACCAGCTGAAAAATACTGCTCTATACTAAAATCCTGATTACCTGTTAACAAATAGTGCTCTATACTGGAATCCTGATTACCTGTTAACAAATAGTGCTCTATACTGGAATCCTGATTACCCGTTAAAAAATAGTACTCTATACTAGAATCCTGATTACCTGTAAACAAATAGTGCTCTCTACTGAAATCCTGATTACCTGTTGACAAATGCTGCGCTATACTAGAATCCTGATTAACTATAAACAAATAGTGCTCTATGTAGAATCCTGACTACCTGTTAACTAATAGTGCTCTATGTAGAATCCTGATTACCAGCCGAAAAATACTGCTCTATACTAGAATCCTGATTACCTTTTAACAAATAGTGCTCGATACTGGAATCCTAATTACCTGTTAACAAAGACTGCTCAATACTAGAATGCTGATTACCTGTAAACAAATAGTGCTCTATGTAGAATCCTGACTTCCTGTAAACAAATAGTGCTCTATACTGGAATCCTAATTACCTGTTAACAAATAGCGTTCTTTACTGGAATCCTGATTACCTGTTAAAAAGTGCTGTATACAGGAATCTTGATTACCTGTTCACAAATAGTGCTCTGTATAGAATTCTGATTACCAGCTGACAATTACTGCTGTATACTGGAATCTTGATTACCTGTTAACAAATAGTGCTCTAAACTGGAATCCTGATCACCAACTCACAAATAGTGCTCTACACGAGAATCCTGATTACCTGTTAACAAATAGTGCTCTATGTAGAATCCTGAATACCAGCTGAAAAATACTGCTCTAGAATGGAATCCTGATTACCAGTTAACAAATAGCGCTCTTTACTGGAATCCTGATTACCTGTTAAATAGTGCTCCATACTGGAATCCTGATTACCTGGAAACAAATTGTCCTCTATACTGGAATCCTGATAACCTGTCAACAAATTGTGCTCTATACTGGAATCCTGATTACCTGTTAACAAATAGTGCCTTTAACTGGAATCTTGATTACCTGTGAACAAATAGTGCTCTATACTGGAATCCTGATTACCTGTTCACAAATATTGCCCTATACTAGAATCCTGATTAACTGTAAACAAATTGTGCTCTATGTAGAATCCAGACTACCTGTTAACAAATAGTGCTCTGCACTAGAATCCTGATTACCTGTTAATGAATATTGCTCTCTACTGGAATCCTGATTACAAGCTGCAAAATACTGCTCTATACTGGAATCCTGATTTGCCTGTGGACAAATACTGCTCTTTACTGGAATCCTGATTACCCCAGAACAAATAGTGCTCTATACTGGAATCCTGATTACCTGTTAACAAATACTGTTTCATACTTGAATCCTGATTACATGTAAACAAAGAGTGCTCTATGTAGAACCCTGACTCCCTGTAAAAAAAGAGTGCTTTATGTAGAATCCTGATAACCAGCTGAAAACTACTGCTCTATACTGGCATCCAGATTACCCGTTAAGAAATAGTGCTCTACACTAGAATCCCGATTACCTGCCAGCAAATACTGTTTCATACTGGAATCCAGATTACCAGCTCACAAATACTGCTCTATACTAGAATCCTGATTATCTGTAAACAAATTGTGCTCAAGATAGAATCCTGATTACCATCTGACATGTGCTGCTCTGTACAAGAATCCTGAAAACCTGTTAACAAATAGTGGTTTACACTAGAATCCTGATTACCTTTTAATAAATATTGCTCTATACTGGAATCCTGATTACCTGTCAACGAATAGCGCTCTATACTGGAATCCTGATTACCTGTTAAATAGTGCTCTATACTGGAACCCTGATTACCTGTTAACAATTAGTCCTCTTTACTGGAATCCTGATTACCTGTTAACAAATAGCGCTCTTTACTAGAATCCTGATTACCTGTAAACAAATAGTGCTCTTTTCTGGAATCCTGATTACCTGTTAACAAATAGTGCTCTATACTGGAATACTGATTACCTGTTAACAAATACTGCCTTATACTAGAATTCTGATTACCTGTAAAGAAATAGTGCTCTATGTAGAATCCTGACAACCTGTAAACAAATAGTGCTCTATGTAGAATCCTGATTACCAGCTGAAAAATACTGCTCTATACTAGAATTCTGATTACCTTTTAACAAATTGTGCTCTATACTGGAATCCTGATTACCTGTTAACAAATACTGCTCGATACTAGAATCCTGATTACCTGTAAACAAATAGTGCGCTATGTAGAATCCTGACTTCCTGTTAACAAATAGTGCTCTATGTAGAATCCTGATTAACAGCTGAAAAATGCTGCTCTATACAAGAATCCTGATTACCTGTTAACAAATAGTGCTCTACACTAGATTCCTGATTACCTGCCAGCAAATACTGTTTCATACTGGATTCCAGATTACCAGCTCACAAATACTGCTCTATACTAGAATCCTGATTATTTGCAAAAAAATTGTGCTCTATATAGAATCCTGATTACCATCTGACATGTGCTGCTCTGTACTAGAATCCTGAATACCTGTTAACAAATAGTGCTCTATACTAGAATCCTGATTACCTGTAAACAAATAGTGCTCCATACTGGAATCCTGATTACCTGTTCACAAATAGTGCGCTATGTAGAATCCTGACTACCTGTAAACAAATTGTGCTCTATGTAGAATCCTGATTACCAGCTGAAAAATACTGCTCTATACTAGAATCCTGATTACCTTTTAACATATCGGGCTCTATACTGGAATCCTGATTACCTGTAAACAAATACTGCTCTATACTAGAATCCTGATTACCTGTTAACAAATAGTGCTCTCTGTAGAATCCTGACTACCTGTAAACAAAGAGTGCTCTATGTAAAATCCCGATTACCAGCTGAAAAATACTGCTCTATACTCGAATCCCAATTACCTGTTAACAAATAGTGCTCTATACTGGAATCCTGATTACCTGTTAACAAATAGTGCTCTACACTAGATTCCTGATTACCTGCCAGCAAATACTGTTTCATACTGGAATCCAGATTACCAGCTCACAAATACTGCTCTATACTAGAATCCTGATTATCTGTAAACAAATAGTGCTGTATATAGAATCCTGATCATCCATCTGACATGTGCTGCTCTGTACAAAAATCCTGAATACCTGTTAACAAATAGTGCTCTACACTAGAATCCTGATTACCTGTTCATAAATATTGCTCTATACTGGAATCCTGATTACCAGCTGAAAAATACTGCTCTATACTGGAATCCTGATTACCTGTTAACACATAGCGTTCTTTACTGGAATCCTGATTACCTGTTTAAAAGTGCTGTATACTGGAATCCTGATTACCTGTTAACAAATAGTGCTCTAGACTGGAATCCTGATTACCTGTTAACAAATGGTGCTGTAGACTGGAATCCTGATTACCTGTTAACAAATAGTGCTCTATAGTAGAATCCTGATTACCTGTAAAGAAATAGTGCTCTATACTGGAATCCTGATTACCTGCTAACAAATAGTGCTCTATACTGGAATCCTGATTACCTGTTAACAAATAGTGCTCTATGTAGAATCCTGACTCCCTGTAAACAAATAGTGCTCTCTGTAGAATCCTAATTACCAGCTGAAAAATACTGCTCTATACTAAAATCCTGATTACCTGTTAACAAATACTGCTCTATACTGGAATCCTGATTACCAGCTGAAAAATACTGCTCTATACTGGAATCCTAATTACCTGTTAACAAATAGCGCTCTTTACTGGAGTCCTGATTACCTGTTAAATAGTGCTCTATACTGGAATTCTGATTGCCTGCTAACATATTGTGCTCTTTACTGGAATCTTGATTACCTGTTAACAAATATTGCTCTATACTAGAATCCTGATTACCTGTAAACAAATAATGCTCTATACTGGACTCCTGATTACCTGTTAACAAATAGTGCTCTAAACTGGAATCCTAATAACCAGTTAACAAATACCGCCCTATACTAGAATCCTGATTACCTGTAGACAAATAGTGCTCCTTGTAGAATCCTGACTACCTGTAAACAAAGAGTGCTCTATGTAGAATCCTGATTACCTGTAGACAAATACTGCTCTATACTGGAATCCTGATTACCTGTTAACAAATAGCACTCTATACTAGAGTCCTGATTACCTGTTAACAAATAGTGCTCTACACAAGAATCCTGATTATCTGTTAACAAATAGTGTACTACAGTAGAATCCTGATTTCCTCTCAACAAATAGTGCTCCATATAGACTCCTGATTACCTGCTGACAAATTCTGCTCTATACTGGAATCCTGAATACCTGGTTACAATTAGTCCTCTTTACTGGAATCCTGATTACCTGTTAACAAATGGCGCTCTACACGAGAATCCTGATTACCTGTTAACAAATGGTGTTCTTTACTGGAATCCTGATTTCCTGTCAACAAATAGTGCTCAATATAGAATCCTGCTAACCAGCTGACAAATACTGCTCTATACTGGAATCCTGATTACCTGCTGACAAATAGTGCTTTATCATAGAATCCTGAGTACTTGTTCACAAACAGTGCTCTATACTGGAATCCTGATTACCTGTTAACAAATAGTGCTCTACACTGGAGTCTTGATTCCCTTTTTATAAATAATGCTCTCTACTGGAATCCTGATTACTTTTTAACAAATATTGCTCTATTCTGGAATCCTGATTACGTGTTAACAAACAGTGCTCTATACTGGAATCCTGATTACCTATTTATAAATAGTGCTCTATTCTGGAATCCTGATTACCTGTAAACAAATAATGCTCTATACTAGAGTCCTGATTACCTGTTCACAAATAGTGCTCTA
Source organism: Gymnothorax reevesii (assembly GCA_029721435.1). NCBI lineage: Eukaryota > Metazoa > Chordata > Actinopteri > Anguilliformes > Muraenidae > Gymnothorax > Gymnothorax reevesii. The sequence continues at coordinate 41,738,176 of CM056585.1, forward strand.
TACCGAAGTCCTGATTACCTGTTTTCAAATAGTGCTCTATACTGGAATCCTGATTACCTGTTAACAAATAGTGCTCTATACTAGAATCCTGATTACCTGTAAACAAACAGTGCTCTTTACTTTGTAGAATCCTGATTACCTGCTGTCATATACTGCTCTACACTGGAATCCTGATTACGTGTTAACAAATAGTGCTCTATACTGAAATCCTGATTACCTGTTAACAAATAAGACTCTACACTAGAATCCTCATAACCTGTTTACAAATGGTGCTCTATACTGGAATCCTGATATCCTGTCAACAAATAGTGCTCCATATAGAATCCTGATTTCCAGCTGACAAATACTGCTCTATACTGGAATCCTGATTACCTGCTGACAAATAGTGCTTTATACTAGAATCCTGATTACCTTTTAACAAATAGTGCTCTATACTGGTGTCCTGATTTCCTGTTAACAAATAGTGCTCTAAATAGAATCCTGATCAACAGCTGACAAATTCTGCTCTATACTGGAATCCTGATCACCTGTTAACAAATAGTGCTCTATGCTGGAGTCCTAATTACCTGTCAAGAAATAGTGCTCTACATGAGAATCCTTATTACCTGTTCACAAAAGGTATTCTTTACTGGAATTATGATTTCCAGTCAACAATTGTGCTCTATATAGAATCCTGATAACCAGCTGACAAATACTGCTCTATACTGGAATCCTGACTACCTGCTGACAAATAGTGCTTTATCATAGAATCTTGAGTACCTGTTAACAAACAGTGCTCTACACTGGAGTCTTGATTCCCTGTTTACAAATAATGCTCTCTACTGTAATCCTGATTACCTGTTAACAAATTATGCTCTATACTAGAGTCCTGATTACCTGTTATCAAATAGTGCTCTATACTGGAATCCTGATTACCTTTTAACAAATAGTGCTCTGTCGTGGAATCCTTATTATCTGCTAGCAAATACTGTTTCATCCTGGAATCCTGATTACCAGCTCACAAATACTGCTCTATAATGAAATCCCGATGACCTGCAAACAACAATTTCATCCACCTCATCCTCTGGGAACCGCATGGCCGCAATGCAGGGCAGCTTGGTGGGGAATATGGGCTGCAAGGTGCAAGATGGGGAGTCCCAGGAGGGCTCTGGGCTGGGACAGAGGCAGAAGAAATCATTGTTTAAGGGGTGGGGTTTAAGGGGCGGGGTCAGGTCCACTGTATATTCACTGTTTACCTGTTAACAAATAGTGCTCTCTCCTGGAGTCTTGATTACCTGTTTACAAATAATGCACTCTACTGGAATCCTGATTACTTTTTAAAAAATATTGCTCTATACTGGAATCCTGATTACCTGTAAACAAATAATGCTCTATACTGGAATCCTGATTACCTTTTTACAAATAGTGCTCTATACTGGAATCCTGATTTCCTGTAAACAAATAATGCTCTATACTAGAGTCCTGATTACCTGTTAATAAATAGTGCTCTATACTGAAGTCCTGATTAACTGTTTACAAATAGTGCTCTATACTGGAAGCCTGATTACCTGTTCACAAATTATGCTCTTTCCTAGAGTCCTGATTACCTGTTATCAAATAGTGCTCTATATTGGATTCCTGATTAACTGTAAACAAATGGTGCTCTTTACTTCGTAGATTCCTGATTACCTGCTGACAAATACTGCTCTACTCTGGAATCCTGATTACCTGTTTACAAATAGTGCTCTATACTGGAATCCTGATTACCTGTTAACAGATAGTGCTCTATACTAGAGTCCTGATTACCTGTTAACAAATAGTGCTCTACACTAGAATCCTCATAACCTGTTTACAAATGGTGCTCTATAATGGAATCCTGATTTCCTGTCAACAAATTGTGCTCCATATAGAATCCTAATTACCAGCTGACAAATACTGCTCTATACTGGAATCCTGACTACCTGCTGACAAATAGTGCTTTATACTAGAATCCTGAGTACCTATTAACAAACAGTGCTCTATACTAGAATCCTGATTACCTGCTGACAATAGTGCTTTATACTCGAATCCTGATTACCTTTTAACAAATAGTGCTCTATTTAGAATCCTGATTACCAGCTGACAAATACTGCTCTCTTCTGGAATCCCGATTCCCTGTTAACAAATAGTGCTCTATACTGTAATCCTAATTACCGATTAACAAATAGTGCTCTATACTGGAATGCTGGTTACCTGTTCACAAATAGTGCTCTATTCTAGAATCCTGATTACCTGTAAACAAATAGTGCTCTTTACTAGAATCCTCTATATAGAATCCTGATTACCAGTTGACAAATACTGCTCTTTACTGGAATCCTAATTACCTGTTAACAAATAGTGCTCTTCACTAGAATCCTGATTACCTGTTAACAAATGGTTTTCTTTCCTGGAATCCTGATTTCCTATTAACAAGTAGTGCTCTTTCTAGAATCCTGATTACCAGCTGACAAATACTGCCCTATTCCGGAATCCTGATTACCTGTTGACAAATAGTGCTCTATACTGGAAACCTGATGACCTGCTGAGAAATACTGCTCTATGCTGGAATCCTGACTACCTGTTAACAAATAGTGCTCTGTTCTGGAATCCTTATTACTTGCTAGCAAAAACAGTTTCATACTGGAATCCTGATTACCAGCTCAGAAATACTGCTCTTTACTCGAATCCTGATTACCTGTTCACAAATAGTGCTCTATTCTGGAATCCTGATTACCTTTTAACAAATATTGCTCTGTACTGGAATCCTTATTATCTGCTAGCACATACTGTTTCATACTGGAATCCTGATTACCAGCTCACAAATACTGCTCTATAATGAAATCCCGATGACCTGCTAACAACAATTTCATCCTCCTCATCCTCTGGGAACCGCACGGCCGCAGTGCAGGGCAGCTTGGTGGGGAATATGGGCTGCAAGGTGCAAGATGGGGAGTCCCAGGAGGGCTCTGGGCAGGGACAGAGGCAGAAGAAATCATTGTTTAAGGGGTGGGGTTTAAGGGGCAGGGTCAGGTCCACTGTATGTTCACTGTTTACCTGTTAACAAATAGTGCTCTATACTGGAGTCTTGATTATCTATTTACAAATAATGCTCTCTACTGGAATCCTGATTACTTTTTAACAAATATTGCTCTATACTGGAATCCTGATTACCTGTTTCCAAATAGTGCGCTCTACTGGAATCCTGATTACCTGTAAACAAATAATGCTCTATACTTGAGTCCTGATTACCTGTTAACAAATAGTGCTCTATACTGAAGTCCTGATTACCTGTTTACAAATAATGCTCTGTACTGGAATCCTGATTACCTGTGAACAAAATATGCTCTATACTAGAGTCCTGATTCCCTGTTATCAAATAGTGCTCTATACTGGAATTCTGATTACCTGTTAACAGATAGTGCTCTATACTGGAATCCTGATTACCTGTTAACAAATAGTGCTCTATTCTGGAATTCTGATTACCTGTTTACAAATAGTACTCTATACTAGATTTCTGATTACCTTTTAACAAATAGTGCTCTTTACTTTGTAGAATCCTGACTACCTGCTGACAAATACTGCTCTGCACTGGAATCCTGATTACCTGTTATCAAATGGTGCTTTATTCTGGAATCCTGATTTCCTGTCAACAAATAGTGCTCCATATAGAATCCTGATTACCAGCTGACAAATACTGCCCTATACTGGAATCCTGACTACCTCCTGACAAATAGTGCTTTATACTAGAATCCTGAGTACCTATTAACAAACAGTGCTCTATACTAGAATCCCGATTACCTGCTGACAAATACTGCTCTTTCCTGGAATCCTGATTACCTGCTGACAATAGTGCTTTATACTCGAATCCTGATTACCTTTTCACAAATAGTGCTCTATTTAGAATCCTGATTACCAGCTGACAAATACTGCTCTCTTCTGGAATCCTGATTACCTGTTAACAAAAAGCGCTCTATACTGTCATCCTGATTACCTGTTAACAAATAGTGCTCTATTCTAGAATCCTGATTACCTGTAAACAAATAGTGCTGTTTACTAGAATCCTCTATATAGAATCCTGATTACCAGTTGACAAATAGTGCTCTGTACTGGAATCCTGATTACCTGTAAACAAATAGTGCTGTTTACTAGAATCCTCTATATAGAATCCTGATTACCAGTTGACAAATAGTGCTCTGTACTGGAGTCCTAATTACCTATTAACAAATAGTGCTCTATACTGGCATCCTGATTACCTGTTAACAAATAGTGCTCTATTCTAGAATCCTGATTACCTGTAAACAAATAGTGCTGTTTACTAGAATCCTCTCTATAGAATCCTGATTACCAGTTGACAAATAGTGCTCTGTACTGGAATCCTGATTACCTGTTAACAAATGGTGTTCTTTACTGGAATCCTGATTTCCTATTTACAAATAGTGCTCTATATAGAATCCTGATTACCAGCTGACAAATACTGCTCTATTCTGGAATCCTGATTACCTGTTGACAAATAGTGCTTTATACTAGAATCCTGAGTAGCTGTTGACAAACAGTGCTCTATACTGGAATCCTGATTACCTGCTGAGAAATACTGCTCTATGCTGGAATCCTGACTACCTGTTAACAAATAGTGCTCTGTTCTGGAATCCTTATTACTTGCTAGCAAAAACTGTTTCTTATTGGAATCCTGATTACCAGCTCACAAATACTGCTCTATACTCGAATCCTGATTACCTGTTCACAAATAGTGCTCTATACTGGAATCCCGATTACCTTTTCACAAATAGTGCTCTGTACTGGAATCCTTATTATCTGCTAGCAAATACTGTTTCATACTGGAATCCTGATTACCAGCTCACAAATACTGCTCTATAATGAAATCCCGATGACCCGCAAACAACAATTTCATCCTCCTCATCCTCTGGGAACCGCACGGTAGCCATGCAGGGCAGCTTGGTGGGGAATATGGGCTGCAAGGTGCAAGATGGGGAGTCCCAGGAGGGCTCTGGGCAGGGACAGTGGCAGAAGAAATCATTGTTTAAGGGGTGGGGTTTAAGGGGCGGGGTCAGGTCCACTGTATGTTCACTGTTTCACCCCTGTATACCATACCCTCTGCAAGAATTAGGATGGTGATTTCAAAGGGCTACCATTCCCACATGGCTTACTTGATTTAGAGGCACGTCAACCACCTCCTTTTTAATTTGAGTTTACTTACCAGATAGCAAGCACCTCCGCCTCGGATCTGCCCAAGCTCTGAGCTAGATTAGCTGGCACGGAGCCAGGACAGATCCGGAGCGGAGGTGCTTGCTATCTTTCTGAGTAGAGAGCACAGCTCTTTAAAACTGTGTCACATCCCAAATATTAATGACGTCCTTGGCTGTGTTTTTTGGAGCACTAAAATTCAGTTCTATTCACTTTTGTAATTTCTGAATATCACAGCACAGGCAGTATTGCTAGGTTTGGTGTTTTCATGCCAAGAGGGGCCACATTTTATTTTTTTTAGTTAAAAAGTTCTTTTTTTAATCTCAGCAGAATTTTACTTGGAGCACATCTCAGTGTTGGTACATTCCATGATGAGTCATTTTTCTCACTAAGGCAAAGCATTTTCTCAATGTTGCAGCCATATAGCAGCAATTTCACAACATTGGCAATACATTTCCCTGATGTTGTGAGAATATACTGTTATCTGGGGTCATCCTGATACATGTTCTCTGTCCCACAGCTCTATGGGATACATCCCACTCCGGGCCCAGATCAGCGAGCCCCACCCCCACCCCTCCATTCCCCTTCATCAGGGACTAGAATAATAAAAACTATTCATGCTGAATGAGAGAAGGCTACCATGAATTATTTCACTCTTATAAAGCAGTGTAGTTCCATTACTACAGAGTACAGCCCACCCCCATCCCTCTCTTTCATCAATACTGTCCCTCCTCTCTTCATCATAATGCTCTTCTTCTTCTAACAGCTGGGGAAGGAAACCATAAAAACCATAGAAAGCGGCACAATCTGTCAGCCCTGTAATATAAGATAAAAGTCTTTAAAAGCCAAAGGTCTCCAAAGACAAATTCTTCATAAAGCTGGAGTCTTCAAGGCTGGTTCCACAGGATTAGCAATATAAAGGAACTATATATTATTCTCAGAACAGCTTAGCGAGCAGAAACTCGGGCCCTGAACATAAGTCAATTTATATTAGAATTTCCATACATGCATTTTCTTGTTACTGTCAGTATGCAAAAATGGTGCTTACTAACAAATAATGCATAACAGAGAGCAGCCAGAGCATCAATAACTGCATTTGAGCTTTAAAGGAAAATGGCGAAAGGTGGTGGGTGGCTGGAATATGGGGAGGGCATAAAGATGAACCGTATAAAATATACAACACATTAAACACGAAAACGTCAAAAATGTAAAGCTGGCTCCCGGCTTGAGAGACAGCCTCCCATTTATCTCTGAAGCAAAGCACAGCACAAAAGCAAATAAAAAGCATCCTGACCGCTCCTGTGTTTCAATCAGTAACATAGAGGGCCACTCATAACACCGAGGCCCCACCTCCAGACCCCATTAAAACCTTCATATTGGTATTCGTCACCCCATGAAATGGTACCGTTTGAGGACTTCCAACTGAAATACCTCTGACAAGACATTTGAAAGTGAACATAGTTCAACTGAATATTCACTAAAATATCCTATCCCCACCAGTGAACCACACAGAACACAATTCACAAAATATTTACATTTTTAAAAATTTTGAGATACATCCTCAGAGGTTAATGGACCAAATGATGGACTGAATGTGCATTCCATATATTTCAACAGCTGCCTAATGCATTGTCTGCAGGAACATGTTTGGGTGGTTGAGCTAGCATGCACGGGGTGCTGGCACACATCCGACACAAGTCCCCTGACTTCTCAAAGAGGGTGATGCGGGACACACTCAACATTGTAGGGCACTCAGCTCAGCACACCTGTTCAACAAAGGCAACACAGTCAAACAGCGGTGCCTCACTAGCTGGGCAATGTAGCATCATCAATTAAAAACAAAGATTAGAATTAGAATCAAGTGGCACAGGCCCAAGGGTCACATATGTATGGGTGAAAGAGGCAAATCAAATTAGTGAATTAGCCCAAAACTCTTAACAAGTCAAAGGGCTGGCTAAAGCAGAGAAAATGAATATACCAGCTAGGGAAATGATGATGTAATTGATCCTGCATTCATGCTATAAGCCATTTATGTTGCTCAGTTGCCAGAAGTTGATTCAGTTCTCTATGCCAGCCATTGACCCAGCGACTGAGCGAATGAGCTATGAAAGTTGCATATATGATGATGAATGACGAGTATTTTTTTTAATCCCCCCCCCCACCCCCCTTTCCATATCCCGAGTACAGCTGAAATTTTTTGTCCAGAGCAATGACCTGCTCCAATCGACTCAGGATGAAGATGCAAAAACATACAATTCCTCTTACTCAAGTGACTACTAGCCCGCTCTTCTTTATACAGTACAGAAAGATTGCCAATTACACACTGCCTACGCCATCAGAAGATAACTCTGTCAGGGTATAATTTGGGTACAGCTACGCAGCCCTGGCTAATAAGGAGTAGCCACTGGATGGAGAAGAGATTATCAAATTTAAGTGGCTTAGCCCCTATTATTCCAAGGAAAGCCGTGTGAATTATTTCCTCGGTTATGCTTACATCTAGCTTTAACTGGCAATGGTGAAGCCATGATTACCGATCACCCGACCATCTTAGCTGTGATCCACTTCGACTACCGATAAATGTTGCCCACGGCAGAACTTTTAACTAGCATGATTATACAACCAATAGAAATTTCAAGCTTCCCATTTTGCTAACCACTTAAGAAATTGGGTCATAATCACGGTTTAGGTCAGTACTGAACAAATGACGTCTACAGGATCAAAAGCATAAAATGACACTTGGGCATTAGCTGCTGATCACAACGATAATCCAGCCTAATACACAGGAGGCAATTTTTTATTGTGTGTTTGTTGGTAACATCAGCCTGCTAGCTTGCAACTGAGTGATTGACATTTTATTGATGATCTACTTTGTCATGGTTTTGGAGCTTTGAGAGCTCCTTTTGTTGCTGTCGTACGGGACGATATCGTTTTGCTCGTCATCGGATTCGATTCCTGGTCCAGCTGGTATTAATTGGGGGCGTTACCTAGACTCGATTTAAACTCCTGTTCTACCTTGTTCGTGTTGCTCGAGTGTCATTGTGTCCTTGGCGCTTTAGCTGGTAAGGCCTTTTGAGAGAGAGTATTGTCAGGATCTTAGCTGCATAAGAGGATAAGTGTTAGTGAGTAAGGGAATCTTTGGTTTATTTCCCTTTTCTTTTGTTTTCTTTCCAGCTCGCCTGTTTGTTACCATGGACGGCGTCAGGTCCGTTGGTAGCACGAGTCTCGTGATTTCTATCTGTTTCAGTCTCTCAGCACATTGCTGGGTTTTCCTTTTATTTCTGGCCACTGCTCTTGGTGTCCAACTACCAACGCCCATCACATACTTTCACTGAAACAGACCAACAGCTCATTTGCCAACAGTTACTGAGATTTGGTCTTACTTAAGTGCAACACCTAGTGGTCAGATGATTGCAACCAATTGCTTATCAATCTCAAAATCAAAATTCAACATTTTGATCAGATACAGTATTGGTATGTTACACATCAAAACAGAGACAAATACAAGGAAAGGCACCACCACAGTGAAATATGGTAGTAGATCATTAATGGTTTTGGGCCACTTTAAGTCCAAAAGTCCAGGGACATTAGTCAAGATCAATGGCTTGATTGATTCCACTATGTATCAGGTAATGCTGGCAGGAAATCTAATTGCCTCCGCCAGAAAGCTGAGACTTTGCCATAAGTGGATTTTCTAGCCAGACAGTGGACTAAAGCACACCATAAAATCCAAGCAGAAATTATTCTTGAAAAATCAAAATCAGCATTTTGTGAGGGCCATATCAGTCAGCAATCAGTCTGATCAAAAATCTGCGAGCTGAACTGAGGAGGGCAGTTGATCAGCACAAACCCAAGAATACAGTATACTGTAACTGATTGTGAAGGACCTGTATAGAGAAATGGTTCAAAGTCCCCAAACATGTGAGCCTTAACCTTGTCAAACAGTACAGGAAAAAATTCCATTCTGTCATCCTTGGCAGAGGTGGTCACACCAAATGCTAAATTACGGGTTCCATTAGTCCATTAATCATAAAACCTTCATTTGGAGGAAACTGATTATTAATTAAATGAAAAAAATAATTCAGTTGGTTTCACTAGAACATTGATAAAGTACAGTATTTTTAACATGTTGAATAAACAGTACATACCAGTAAGGGAAGTGGTACAGCAGTGAAGTTAAATATCCTGTGCATAGCTGCAAGGGGAATGGTATTCTCACTCTGAGGCTGAAAATACTGTACATAGCACAAAGAGAAATGGTTTTGTAACTTAGAGGTTAAAAGAACTGTTTGTAGTAGTTAGGCAATGCTATTGTAACTCGAAGGTTGAACATACTGTATACAGCAGTAAGGGGCATGGTACTGTATCTCTGAGGTTGTATATACTGAATATTGCACTGAGGGAAATGGTACTGCAACTCTACTGCTGAATACACTGCATATAGTTATAAGGGAAATGGTATGTGTGAGGTTTAATTTATGTAACAATTAGGAAACTGCTATTAGTGAAGGTGAGGGAGCTTGGTGACCTGTGAGCACTATCCCAGGCCCTGTAAAATATAGTAATATCGCAGCGTCACCCACCAGCCTGAGCTGCCACTGCAGCTTTGAGACAGGGACACTCCCTGGCCTCCTCTGGTAAGAACATGCAGCCCTGTAATGACTCCACACATTAGAGGAAAAAGGGCACTATGCACCAGGGACAGATCCTACACTGGGGCCCTTGGGGCTCTTGGAGGGTGCAGCCTCAAAGCCCCTCTAAGGAAGAGAGATGCTAACCGGTGGCATCCCACAGTAGCATTGTCAACTAAGGTATGTCGTGAGGAAATGAATGCCACATACAATTTCAAAGTGGAGTGAGGACAGCCACCTCCCAAGAGGGACTGAAGGAGCTCCAGGATCATAACCACAGGGCAAAGGGCAGGATCCTCTGCCCTGCCTGCACATCAGGCAGAGAAACGCCTCCATTTGCTTTCGTACTGAAGGCGAGTGGATGCTGCAAGGGCATTTATGATGGTAGCCTGAACAGGCTCAGTACAGCTTGTCAGGAGAGGGTTAGGCCCTGCAGCGGCCAGGCCCATAGCTGAAGGTGACTGGGGTTGGGATGCCAAATCTGACCCCCCAGCTGTGACAGAAGGTCCTGCCTCTCTAGGAGGCGCCATGGAGAGCAGCAACAAAGCCTCCGCAGCATCGGAAACCAAGATATGCCTAGCCAAAATGGGGCCACCAGGAGGAGCCTGTAGCCCTGCTCAAGGACCCTCTGCAACGTTAGCGGAATCAGAGGCAGGGGTGGAAATGCATACAGGAGCATGTTGGGCCACTCGTGGCCTAGGGGGTCCTGTCCCAGAGGAATGGTCTCCCCTGTCCAGAAGAACCAGAGTTGGCAATGAGTTGAGTCCTCTGAGGCGAAAAGGACCATCGCTGCTCTGCTGAAAAGGTTCCATATCATGTCCACCACATCTGGGTGAAGCCGCCATTCCCCTGGTGGGGTCTTGCACCGGGAAAGGAAGTCTGCCACTAGATTCCGTTCTCCCGGCAGGTACATTTCCCGCAAGCTGGACAGGCAAGGAGCGGTCCATGTCAGGAGGGACCAGGACACCCGCAGCAGCTGCGCTGACCTGGTGCCCCCTTGATGATTGATCTGGGAGACAGTGGACATGTTGTCTGACTGAATAAGCACATGTCTCCCCTGCAGTCGTGACAGAAAATGCAGGAGTGCCAGATGCACAGCTCGAAGCTCCAGCATGTTGATGTGGCATTTGCGGTCACAAGCAGACCACTGTCCCTGGGCAGGTCTTCCTCGCCAATCCGCACCCCACCCTGAGAGAGTGGCATCTGTGACGATGGTCTCTCGGAAGGATGGAATAATTCCCAAGGGCGCCCCTCCCAGCAGGAACACATGCCTGCAAGACCCAGACCAGCCTGTGCCTGTGTTTCCCTGCATCCAGGTGGAGGCTGTTTTGCCACATTTGCAAGAGGCATAGCATCAGCAGACCCAAGGGCCTTCATGGCAACCGAGTTGAACACCAGTCCTAGATAGGCGACCTGCTGGGAAGGGACCAGGCAGCTCTTCTCCTTATTCACGTTGAGCCCCAACCTGGCCACGTGAGACAATAGACGTAACACCTGTATCCCGTATCCCGTACACCTGATCCCAGGATGGCACACACAACAACTAATCATCGAGGTATGGAAGAATTTTCATACCTTATGCCTGCAGAGGTGCAAGGGCTGCTGCTACACATCTGGTAAAGACCCTTGAGGACAGGGAGAGCCCAAACGGGAGCACCCTGAACTGGTAGTGGTGATCCTGGAAGGCAAACCTGAGGAATAGCTGGTGATGTGTGGTGATAGGCACAAAAAATAAGCGTCTTTCAGATCCACGGACGTAAACCATTCCCCCTGACTGATCACGCACGAAACGTCTTCTGTAGTCGGCATCCGGAAGGGCAGAACCTTCATGCACCTATTGAGGCCTCTCAGGTCCAGGATGGGACAAACTCCACCGTCTTTCTTGCTGACAAGAAAGTAAGTCAAATAGAACCCCCTTGTCTGCTTTAGAGGATCTACCACCATGATAACACCCTTGCTCAGGAGGACGGACAACTCCTGAGCCAGAGTTAGGGCCTTTGCCGGGTTGCTGATGATGGCCATTTTGACCTGGCCAGAAGAAGGGGGCCGGTGTCGTAACTGCAATTCGTACCCTCGGGTCAGAGTGGAAATAAACCAAGCGTCTGCCGAGCAGGCAGCCCGGTAACTGAGCTGCTGCTGGGAAAAGCAGCCGACAACCGACCCTGCAGCCCTAGCGCCGTCCCCCATGGCCTTTAGAAGTGCCGGTGGTATGGCGGTCAGACTCAGAGCCCCGAAGCTGTTTAGATGATCGATGTCCAGGAGGACGAGAGTCAGCAGCAGGCTGTTCAGCAGGCTGCTGGAAACCCGACCGGCCACTGTGTGTAGGTGGCTGAGGGCGGCGCCCAGATGCATATGAAGGGCCCCTCTGATTTCCGGGAGCAAGTGCTCTCCTGTGAAGGTTAGCCAGCCGCTGCCTGGTCTCACTGGCCAGGGCAGTACGGTCCAGTGCCTCCTGAGAAGCCGAGCCAAACGGCTCCCCTGGTTCTGCTGGTATCTGACAAAAGACCTTTCTAGTGGCCTCCGTCAAAGGTGACTGCGCTAGCCAGACATGACGGCGTGCATGTACAAGTGTGGACATCAACCGGCCTAGCTCCTTTGTCTGAAAGGCAAAAGCCTGCAGCGATGCATCACAGATGTCACGGGTAAAATCATCCACCTGTGCATCCTGCAGGGAAGTTGAGAGGTCAAGCAGTCCGTGGGAAAGGGAGTTGCCAAGGCAACCAATGCGTGCCGCTGTATCATTGACCTTATAGATGTATCTATCAGTGACCCGACACTGGACAGAGGGGCACCTGGCGTTTAGCATCAGAGCCTCATCAGGAGCCACAATCAGAGCCGCAAGAGGGGGCTCAACTGCAGGCATGTGCCCAGGGCCGACAGTTTCTGGAGTCTCCATTGCTGCCAATATCCGCTCATCAGATGTTGGCCTGGAGAGGGCTGTGGTATCTCTCCAACACGAATGCAGCTCTTTCAAGAAATCCGGCGAATGCGGGATGGTAATTTTAGCTGGAGAAGGATTGCGCCTGTGGAGGGCGCTAGGGGCCATGCGGGGTGTCGAGCTGCATGCGCGTCAAAGCGGTGCAGATAATAGTCTCCATGTAGGAGGCATCTGACCCCCAATGAGAACTCTTGGCTGATGAGTGCGAAGAATACTCCGAGGCCTAGAGGCAAGGTCACCTGATGAAGCATTAAACGGACTCGCCGAGGCCGCAATAGAAATGGCGTCCTCTGGCGGGGGTGGCTGCAGTGTATGCCCCAGTCCAACAGGTTCCTCCATATGCGCAGGCTGCAGATTCAAGAGAAGTGCCTTCATCTGCTCCATGTCAGCAGCCAAGCGATCCACTTTAGTCGAGAGCTGGCTGTTTGAATTCTTCCGCTTGGGGGCACCCACAGCGCTCTGCGTTGAGGGCCTCTTTAGAGCCCCCGCATTACTGAAATCAACCATCACCAGTTGAGATGAAGGGAGGCTAGCCAGTGGATCTAGCTGCGCTACCCTGGCTAGTCTCACTGACTGAGGCATCATGCTGCAATTCATGCAAGCATCTTCAGTGAGGGCTTCTTGTAAGTGCTCAATGCCAAGGCAGGAGGGGCAGAGATCATGGCCATCTGCTAGATCCAGGAGCGCCAGACATCCAGTGCAGGACTGCTCCATTACAGCAAAGGCTTAGGGCAAAATAAATGCTTGACAATGCTGGGAGAGGGCAGCGAGCACACCACCTGCACCAACAAAGTAACACAGAAAATTGAACAAACAAAAAGCAGTCTGAGACTGTGCTGGGAGAGGGCAGCGAGCACACAACCTTCACCAACAGAGTAACAGAGCAGATAATTGCAGCAGATAATAGCGCTACAAAACAGCTCTCCAGCTGCTGTGAGCAATGCTGGGAGGGAGGGGCAAAACGTCGCTATCACCAGCAAAACTCAAGAAACTAAATCAAATAACGCGCCATCCACAACCTCTCAGAGGACGATCAAATCATTGCTCCTACTGTAATGGCACGAGGCTGCACAGGGCAAGCGAAAATAACTGAGAAAAAAAAAATAAGCTGAAGCAAAGGGGATAGTAGCGTATAAGCTATGTACTCTTAACGCGATCACGAGAAGAAAAAAGGAACCGAACACCTGCGCACACCGGAAGATATAGCCTCCCGGGAGTCACGCAGGGGTCACAAGTGACATTGTTGTTATTTTTACTCGACATGGGCTTGCACAAGCGGTGATATCCAGTGCTTTAAGCACCGCCTGGCGGACGTGAAGGGTCGAAATAGAAGCATAACAACACACCCACTAGAAAGGGATGTCAGAGCTCATACCCCTTGTCTGACCACAGAACACAGATAAAGGGTTAATCAAAGGGTTACTCCTCCAAGTATGACCAGATTACTTTCAATGCACCCTGAGAATCCTGGACAGCTGTCACAGTAGGGCTCCTCACAATCTCTGGAACAAAGAGGTGCAGACCACCCATTTTATTTTACCTACAGCCTCGTTTAGGGGAGTGCTGAGAAGGAGAAGTCTCTAATATTAAAGAGACTATAAACAGGTAAGAGGACAAGGAAAAATGCTTTGCAAAATGCATAATCTTCATAATCTAAATTATAGATGCTTTTTGGTAGATTAGTCATTCCTGGCATTGTGACCCAACTTGCCAACACAAAGCCCTGATTAGCAGGCTATGTTCAGAGATGTCATGGGAAAGCAGAAATTCCACATTTGCATCTTTCAGTATAGGACATACACTCCTGCTTTGTAGCTTGGATGTACATGCTGTCAGAGAAAGCTGAGCTCAGCGGAGAGAAAACAAGTCCAACACCATGTTTACCTCCTACATAACATGCTGCCATGAAAAAGATATGAGACTTCCATCTATTATTTCAGGCTCCAAATGGCAAAATCTACACAAAGCTTGAAGTATCCGTCTGCTGAAAAATAAATAAATAAAAATTTAAATAAGCACTTCAGCATTTCAGGCTGCTGCTCCTCTTTTTTTTTTTGCAGACAAAGAAAATGGCCTGAATGCATTTGCATCTTGCAGAGATGTCAGCAATGTGATGAGTGCCCAAAATAGACATAAATAAATTAATTAAAACTTTGCAATTAGGTTTGAGCATCTTTTCTGTTAATTCAAATGATTTTGGCATTTTTCTGGGGAGGTGCGTGCAAAATTAAAGTGACTCTCACTCGCTCAGCACCACCCGGTCCCATGTGGCTCCTGCACTCATAAGCACTCATGTCACATAAGATTTTGGTGCAAAGTCAGTAATTGTATGCAGCATCAATCTGATGTGAAAAAAACATTTAAAAATTTAGCAACAAGAGGCAAATAGACAAATGTGCGCTGAAACAAGAAAAAGCAGTGAGTACATTCATAATGGCCCATAAATAATGGATGCCTTCTCTCTCAGACACACAAATCTCCATTCTTTGCTAAAACATGCACATTGCACCATTTTTCACAGTCTTGTTTTCGGAGATTTTCAAAATGATTCTGCAGGCTCATTAAAAAAAAAAATTGTTTAATTTTCTAAATGCGGTCGCTAAAAGAGGGCATATTACAAAAAACTCACTTTTCAGTTCTTGTGCACATACATTTCGGTATCTGGTGTGCTTAACTGATGTAAAACAACCAAGTTATTTTTTTGTAGGCTGCCTTTTTTGTAAAACATGACATTCGGCATGCCTTTCTGAACTGGCTGCCCTTCCTACATCATGTGCAGACTTGTAATAATTTTTCCACCCCTCATCTGAAAATCTCCACCCATGGCTTATTTTTAACGGCAACATCCCAGCTTTAATTGGAAAAAGTCCAAAACTAGCTGTGTGTGCTATCCACTACTTTATATTACTAACCTAGATTGGTACAATGCAGGACTGGCTACAAAATTTACATGACAGGGAACATGTTCTGCTTTTTGGAAGATACAAAGATGCAGTGGTTTCAATTTATTTTCAAAGAGAATCTGTTCCTAGCTAGCTGGGTAAGTCTTTCCAATTTCTGTTAATTTTCATATAATTTCAAACTGAATTCCAAATGTCTCCAAATGTTGATGTAACTAGTCTACTAACTGCTGCTCTGAAAACTAACATACTTGGCCAGCATGCATGCATTACCTTTCCATAATCATTGTGTCATTTTTTTGTCTGGCAAGCTAATAAATTGACTCTGAATTTAAAATCCGTTGCTAAACCACCCAAAAGCAATGTATGAGACATATTTAGTTCATTTTTATGAAGCAGCTGGCACAGTAAATTGAAAGTTAACTCATAGTTGCTACTTTTAACATTAGAGACTGAAATTGAAGTGTAGTAAAACTATTATGGAGACTGCCTGTCACAGATCAGTGAATGTAACATCTATGTTTGCTTAGCCTTACAAACATCTACTTTCCCGCACTCATTGCATAATTTCATTGCTAGCAAGCTAACTAGCTACTCATTCAGTCATTTGTATTTAAAGACAAGCCAGTTGCGTGATAATGACACTGTCGCTCTCTTTTGTAAATGTGGCTCAGTTCACAGGCCAGTTAGAACAAAGCTCATTCCGCAGAGGGGACACCCACACAAAACAGCCAGTTTTTCAGGGAGTTTGGAATGACAGGACTTCCAAGCTGGGCATCCAAGAATACTGTAACTAAAAAAAAAAGCATAATATGTCCCATTTTATGTTTACAAATGGAATATGTTCCATATGACAACACTGAATATACTCCAGGTAGTGCCTTGGTGGCACATTTCCACTTCACTCAAAAACAAAAGGATTTATGACCAATTTATTTTTTTTGAATTTTCATTAGCTTCCTTTCTTATGGTTTACCAATGACATGTACCATACATGCTTGGTCATACAAAAACACACATACACACACTTTCTGTTTTTGCTGAGGGACACTGCTTTTGTCCAAACAGACAAAATCAGAACCTCAGGTCTGTGCTGGTCCTTATGTACCCCATTTGAAGTTCCTATCAAAGTTCCTCCTGTGCATTGCTGACCTGAGCATGTGATTCCCAGTCTCTCTCTTTCTCAGCATTGAGCAACTTTTTTTTACTTCACAGCTCCCCTCCTGGCTTCTGCAACACACAATAATAATCACTCCATTATTCCTTATTGCTGTAAATTCATGTAGTTGAAGAAAAAAAAAACATTGGGATAGTCTGTATGAATCATTTAATTATTTGCCAAGTATTAATTTGTTAATTAATTAATTAATTAAGTAATTTAAATATATGTTTTTCCTTCCATCAAGTGACTCATTTTTTTTAGTAGATTATTTTTGATAACACAATGCACTCTAAAATTTGAATAATATATTAAACTGCATTACATTAGTGAGGACAATGAAAAACTTTCTAAAAATATTCATGTGAAAAGAGCAGGATATATTCATTTAATGCGCTGTTTTGCCTCAGGGCTGAGCAGAATAAATGAAAACAGGCCCCCCCCATGACTCAATTTTTCACGGCTTTGGTTATGCATTCAACACTCTAATTGAATTTCAGTGTTTCCAGATTTACACAGTCTTTATTACAGCAACTTGATGTAAATTGTATGTGATATACCTGGGGACTGCCACCCATTAAGTCATTTAATCGTGACATGTTCTCCCTACTTACCCCATGTGTCAGCCTCTTTCTGTTCATCTGAATTGTTGCATTTTCCTTTCATTAATGCAGTTCATTTCAGCCGAGAAAAATACCACTCTCAAAATAGCTTCCATGTTAAGTATCTTCATAGAGTCAAAATATAGCTGTTTGTACTGGGAGGATCAGCACCAGTAAATTTGTCATTTCCATTGGCCATTGAATTCTGCTATGACCAGCAATTAACTGCTGTAATACTATACTATTTTGACACCAATTGCAGGCCTGTCTTCACCGAAGAGCAGCAAATAATTTTCATTTCAAAAGAATATTTGTTCAAAAACATGCCTGTAAAATATCTAAAGGGTTCCTCATGTCATACATTTGAAAAGAGAGAGACAGAGCGGCAAAGCAATTGTAACCCCTCTCTCTGTCTCCACCTAGTGGCCAGAAAAGTCCCACAGTACAGCGGCAACATTTTCATCTGATCTTATTGTGATGGGCAAAAAAACAGATCAAATACTGTTCAAATATTCCATTGAGGACCTTTTAAAGCTCAGCTGCCAGCATAGTCTGTTCTGGGCCCATGCAGAAGACAAACCTTAATGCCAGCTTCATAAGGAAGAATAACAAGGACCATGACCCAAAAACGCACGCACACACAATCTCACACACACATACTCATGGACATATACCCACAAACGCACATCCTTGTACTTCTATCATCGTGAGGACATTACTAATCTTAGCAATAAGCAAAACATGTCTCACACACATAAAATCTACATTCGCAATTGACCAATAATAATTACTCATTTCAGTGATTGAATTTCTCTGAAGCTCAAAAGTGGCCAGCTCAAAAACCCCAATCTTGGCTGCAACTTTTTTCCCCTCTCTGGTTTTGGGATGAAATATAACTAATTCATATGACTGATTAGCGCACTTCTGTCTCATTATCAATGCGCGACACAATGGCCCCATAGCCGAGTTGCATGTCAGCATGTGTTGGCATTGTGCACTTGTCCAAGAGTTGAATAAAGTTGTTATAGAGGTACTTCAGCAGTGGCATTGATAAGGTGGATGTTCAGGATCATTGTACATACTGTAGATTCAAAGCTTCTTTCAAAGCCCCTCCAAGAAGTTTTTATTTGTGCCAGTGATGCATAAGTGAGCCAAGGCCAACAATATGTGCAAGTCAGTTATTGGACCAGGAAGAAATATTGTTGAGACAAGATGTCCATATATTACAGTAAACGTGGCTGCATACGGTGGCCCTAAGATGACATCATCGGAAAACAACCGCACAGTTGACGTGCCTCAATCCGAGGAAAACATATCTCGATCAGAGGAAAACTTGTTTTGATCCGAGGAAAAACGTCCCTGCTGCAAATTCCAGCTTTGACCAGCCAAGGCTGGTCAGGCTGGTTTAAGCTGTGTTTTGGACAGTTTTAGTTGGTCGACCAGCCCTTCACCAGCTGACTCCAGCTGACATTACCAGCTCAACCAGCTTTGACCGCCTTCATCAAGCTATAGAGACCAGCTAGACTAGCTATGACCAGCTAAGAAAACAGCTCAGACCATCATAATCCAGCTTAGAATTCTAGCAGCTTGAAGTGTAAATTGTGAATAAAATCAAAATGCTATGACTTTCAAATCACATCAGCTGAAATTTAATTCACAAGAGAACAGAGATAACTTAGCAAATGTTAAAACTGAGAAATGTTACAATGTTATCCACAAAATGAGCTCATTTCAAATTTACAGCTCTCAAAATAGTAGGGACAGGAGCCTGTTGACCATGGTGTAGCATGCCCTCTTCTTTTTAACACAGAGTGGAGGTATCTGGGCATTGAGGAGACAATTTTCTAGAGTTTAGCCATTGGAATTTGATCCTACTCTTGTTTAATACAGGATTCCAGCTGCTGGAGAGTTTGGGTCTCCTTTGATGGATTTTTCATTTAATCATGCGCCACTTGTTCTCAATCGGTGAAAGAGGCTGGCTGGCCAGTTCAGCACACGGACTCTTCTACTACGAATCCATGCTGTTGTAATAGCTGCGGAATGTAATTTTGCATTGTTCTGCTGAATTACACAAGGCCTTTCCTGGAATAGATGTCATCCGGAGGGGAGCATATGTCGCTCTAAAACCTTTATATATCTTTCAGCATTCATGATGCTTTTTAAAACATGCAAGTGTCCCACACGATATGCACTAATGCATCCACATACCATCAGAGATGCTGGCTTTTGAACTGAATGCTGATAACAAGAGGGGTGGTCTTTCTCCTTTTTAGCCCGGAGGACACGACGCCCATGATTTCCGACAAAAATGTCAAATTTGAATTTGTCTGACCACAGGAAACTTTGCCACTTTGCTACTGTCCATTTTAAATGAGCCTTGGCCCACAGAATACAGCGGTGCTTTTGGATCATGCTCAACAATGGCTTCCTTTTTGCATAATAGAGGTTTAGCTGGCATCTGTGGATGGCCCATTTACTAATGTCAATGACAGTATCATGCCGGTGAGTGATGCAGTGGCGTCTGAGGGCCCGAAGATCACGGGCATCCAGTAAAGGTCTTCGGCCTTGTCCCTTACGCACAGAGATTTTTCGATTTTTCCTGAATCTTTTGATGATGTGATGCACTGTCGATGATGAGACCTTCCAAGCCTTTGCAATTTGACGTCGAGGAACATTATTTTTAAAGTACTCTGCAATTTTTTTTATGCAAGCCTTCACAGTTTGGAGAGCCTTTGGCCATCTTCACGTCTGAGAGACTCAGCCTCTCTACGACATCCCTTTTATCAATTATATTACACACCAGATGCCAATTAACTTAATTACTTGCTAAATGTTCTTTCAGCTTATTCTCTTCTGTATTTTAATAAAATAATGAATAAATAATAAATAAATTAATAAAAAAATGATTAATAAATAATAATTAAAGTAGCTCTCTCGGCCCTTTTTTGCCTGTGTCCCAACTTTTCTTTTTGAGACCTGTTGCAGCCAGAAAATTTGAAATAAGCTCAGTTTGTGGATAAAAATGCAAAATGTCTGTTTCAACATTTAAAATGTTATCTATGTTCTATTGTAAATAACATGTTGGCTCATGTGATCTGAAAGTCATTACATTTTGATTTTATTCACAATTTACTTTTTTTCCCAACTATTTTGGAATTGGGTTTGTAATATTTATATCCCCGAACGCTGAATGGCGTTCCGGGGGATATTATGCTTTTGGTCCGACCGCTGCCGCCGCACTACGTGTTAACGCGATAACTTCAGTAATATTTCAATTAGAAATTCCAAGTTTTGCTTATAAGTAAGTATCATAAAGAGGAAGAACTCATTCGATTTTGGACAATTTACAATTTCTAGATTGGCCACCAGGGGCCAAAAACGAAAAAAAAATCACTGTTTTTATCATATCTCTGGAAATATTTGTCTGATTGACCTCAAATCAAGTGCAAATGAAAAGTCATGACCTGAGGATGTGTTCCATGATGACATTATACCTGTTTGGTTCAAAATTTTGACACAAGGTGGAGCTTTGTCACATAAAATTCACCATTTTTGCTATATCTTTGGAACTATTTCTCCAATTGACATGAAACTATGTGCAAATGCAAGGTCATGACCTCACAACGTGTCACATGATGACATCATACCTGTATGGTTCAATATTTTGCCACCAGGTGACGCTTTGTGATTGAAAATTACCATTTTCGTTGTGTCCTGGGGTCCTGGCCTTTGGCCAGGACAGCATTTATGGTTTTAACAGTTTCATGTTCCAAGTTTCATAGTTTCATAGTTCTTGTCACAGTTTTAACAGCTTCTTGTATTAGGTTACGCATTTCATAGTTCACATTCCTTGTCCATGTTTTTACTTTTCCATGTTTTTGTTTTTGCCAGGTCTGCCAAGCCACTCCGCCGCTTGTCTGCGTTCTGGCCCGTGCCTTCGTTGTTGCACATTTCAGAGCTCTGGTTGGCTTTGGTATTTCCCCCTTCCTTCTGTGCTGTGCTGATTCGGGGCTGTCTAAGCTTATTGGCAATTAACAGTTTTTAAGTTACTAACATTTACTAACACTCACTGGGTGGTGTAATTCTTAGATAGGCACATTACTAATATTACTAATTTAGACAGGGAGTTTGTTGTCATGATTCCTGCTTTGCTATTTCAAGATCTTGCTGTGCTTTTCTGTTCTGAACATTCATGCTGCTTTCAAACTGCATACTTATTTGGTACTTAAGCTGAGCACGCTCATTCTCTTAATGAGCAAGTCTTGTCATCCAATCTTAGTCCATGTCCAATGATCTTGCCATGCCTCTTGTTTCTCCTTCTCCAGGTGTTGCCCCTCATGTCTTGATTTCTTACCCTTTATCAGGATGCGGTGGAAGTTGGCTGGCAGACAGTGTCTCAAGTTCATGTTTGCAAGTCTCGTTTCAAGTTTCATGTTCAAAACCACAGTTCCTGGCTTCTTGTATATAGTGTTTTGTTTTTCAAGTCTAGTCATTGACATCAGTCTTATTTCTGTACATGGTTATCTCCCTGGAGTTTCCAGTGGCTTTTGTTTTTGTCATTTCTCTGATCTTTAGTTGTTAGCTCTGTGAAACTCTCCTCAGTTTGTATTTTGCAACCCTTTGGACCAAGATTTTTGTTGGCCCTCGTGCCACTTTTGTTTGTTTTCAATAAACTCCTCATTCCCCTTCACCTCGCTCCTGGTGTCAACCTGATCTCGCATCAATTTTGGCCATATCTTCAGAACCATATGACCGATTGACCTGAAATTAAGTTCAAATGAAATTCTATTTGGGGATTGGGGGCATTCAGGGATATACCCCCACCCGTCACCTCCGACGGCATAAGCCTAGTTCCAATATGGAATCTTTTCATATGCAGATATCCTGTACTGGAATACATGCATTGTTGTATGCAAGGGCCATTTTTCACAAACTTTTTCAATTTTAACCATTACAGGCCCCCATTTAGTTTTGTCCAATTGCCAAGTACATACTTTGATGGCTGTTTATTTGATGATTCACCCATACATTCTCTTTTTATTCAATAGACTTTTACTACAGTGTATGCAGTATGATTTAGGACTACTAATTTCCACAAACATTTTGAATAACTGAAGTATTATGGTCATCACTTGAATTTTCTCCTTTTATGTCCACCTCAAAATACTAATTCTAATGGCAATTCCTACATTAATGACAGTACTATCTCCCCTTTTTCTTTTGCTTGAAGTAAGTAATCTGGAGCAACAGGAGTTCACCAAAATCTCACATTTCTGCACAAAATGTCAACTATTAAGTGAAAAAATAAATACAAATGATATTTAAACCAAATTATGGTAGTTATTTCTGAGTTTTATTTAATTCTATATAGATCAGTGGCAGTACCCTACTTTATTCACCAGGTTTGAAAGCAAAATTCCGCTTCCGGGTTAGACTCTAGTAAACAAAAATGACTGTGCCCATGAAGATAATTGTGGCTAGCTAGCTAACTAGCCATTAAATAGTTTTCCTCCGATTGTAACATGTTTTCCACGGATTGAGAGAAGTTTTCCTGTGATTGAGATATGTTTTCCTCCAATTGAGAGAAGTTTTCCTCTGATCAAAACATGTTTTCCTCGGATTGAGAGAAGTTTTCCTCAGAAAAGTTTTGCTCAGATCGAAACAAGTTTCCTCTGATTGAGGTATGTTTTTCTTGGATTGAGGGAAGTTTTCTTTGGATCAAGACATGTTATCCTAGGATTGAGATACGTTTTCCTCGGATCGAAACAAGTTTTCCTATGATCGAGACATGATTTCCTCGGATTGACGTACATTAACATTGCGATTGTTTTCCGATGATGTAGTCTTAGGGCCACCGTAGCTTCGTTATTTCTTTTAAAATCACATTGCCAGCTGTCCATTCTCAGAAGTACCACAGTCGCCTGATTTCATGTGTAGCTAATCCAAATGTTGTGGCACAAGACACTTAACATTTCCTTCTTGGCTCTCTTTCAAAATCTGTGCCAATAGAACAACAAATATAAGTCAAATGGAGACCAGAAGGGCAAGAGTACCATACACAACCTCCTGTAAAATAAAAAAAAATCGCAACTTTTTCAGCTTACCTCAATGTTTAGATACCAAGTGAAGTATTCGGGTGAGGAAAAACGTTGACCGTATATCCAGTAAAGATAATTTACACTTTCATTTCTACAGCGGCTATACGTGCTACTAGCTAAAGGTGGCAGCAATGACACTGTTGACAATACTGGCGCATGCGCAGTGTATGCATACTTTTCAATATCACGTAGGCATGCGCTTGCAAAATGGGGGGGCGGGGGCTAGTAGTTGCAAAGCCCTGACTGACCCAATGCCCTGTGGGAGTCATATTACAGCCCTTACTCTTATGTTAAAGTCCCGATATATTAATCTGTTTAAAATAATCTAAATCTCTGGACACTTCATAGTATGTTTATATGTTCAATATCCTGTGAAACATATTCATATCATGTTTGGTTTTGTTATTCTGGGGGGAATCCAAGGAGTTGAATGGAGTATGTTTCATTTCAATTGAAATTTTGGTTCATTCCCTTTGGGAAACCCCTGAAAATTAGTCAGAATCTACTCGGGTAATCACCCTAGTCTCTTCTCTCTGCTAGATAGTTTTATTACATCCTCTAAATGGTGGAGACCAAAAAACTTGATTCGACCCTCCCCCTTCCAGGGTGTTTATGGCCATGCCGCCTGAATCAAAGACGTGGCTTGGCTTAAAGCAAAGAGAGACTTTCCACTCGAGGAGAATCGTCTTTGGTTTCTCCCTACGCCCGCAAGGTGTGTGTAGTCCTTTAATTATGAAGAATTGCATCCCAGCTCTCCCCGCGTGCCTGAGTACGTGCGTAAGTAGCCAACCTAGGTAGTCGGGGGTGAATGGCATCTGAGTTCTCCCCGCGCACGTGATCCGGTCTCCCTGCGTTTGTATCCTTTCCTCCAGGTATGTGTTTATTCTCTCTTTCTAAATTGTGTTTAACTTATGATTGGCTTAACGTTGATTAGTTTGATCTAAGCGTGTGCCTTCCTGGTGATTAAATTATTGTTTTTCCTTTAAGTTTGTGTGGTTTCAGTGACTCTTAACACTTGTACATTCTTTCTAGCCCCGTTGCGGCGGATCCCTAGGGTTTTAATCCCAACCGAGGTACGACTGCCCAGCGGCCCGGTATGGGAAGTGGTTTTATTAAGTTGAAGAGACAATCATGATTGACTTACATAAAGGGTTTACGTATTGCTGGTTCTGGGATTTTAGCCTTAAGGAAACCCATGGACAAAAAAATCGGTTATCAGTTAAAATTCCCTTAAGGAACCCATGGGTGTGCATTAAATCTGGGTTTGCTGTACATAGCCAAAAGATGCTGGTGCAGGGATGGCTGACCTTCAACCTCTAATCTAACCAATGAGCCTAGGATCCGGACATGGTGTTAAAACTTGGGAACATTAATGGAAGTGACGGTGGTTGTCCTTTAGAAATTCGAGGTATAATCAACTTCATGTTTTCCCTAGAGTATTAATTTTAATTCTGATTTGGATGATGGGTTTTAAGTTGTATCGCAAATTACGGTCTACCCCTAAAGGGTTTATGTAGTACCGGTCTTAGGGATTAGGCCTTAAGGGCGCCCTTGGGCTTATAAGCTGGTCCCTGGCCGATTTCCTAAAGGGGCCGTTTGGTGTACATAAACCTAGGTTCATGATATGTTTATGCACAGTCACTGCGTTATTATTCAGAGACGTCGGCTGAGTAACTGGTTTTCACGGACATGTCTGGTGGCGTAGCTGCCCCAAGATTCATGCATGCTGTCCCTAAACTATGAATTCTAATTCTAATTTGGAGTCAGATATTTAACGAGGATATAACTAAAATTGGTATTCTATATGTATTATGGAGTCAGATTAATTGTAACCATTGTGCTTTTGTGCCCCGTCCTTCGAACGAAGAAAAATACCCATTCTATTGTGACTTTCGCCAGCCAGGAAATCGTGCGACTCGACGCTAGCCAAAAAATACACGTAAAAACCTTCACCCCCTGCAATGTCCGCATTTGGTATTATTTCGTGGGGTTTAACAGAACAGAGTGATCCTTTCGCTGCTACATTTCTTTTTTTTCCCCACGTATCTTTATTGGGTTGTCAATACTAAATACAAAGATCTTATGAAAATACATCCATGTCAACTAGTTTTTTTTTTTTTTAAACAATAACAAAGGTACAAAAATTCGGTGAATTATCCAACCCCCACCCCTCAACTTAGGAAATACATTAAAAAAAAGAAAAAAAAAAAAACCAAAAAACAATGGGTATATCTTACAAATATAACTGTGTATACATAAAATAGTATAGTATATTATTGTAAAATATAATATTAATTACAGAGGGAGGGACCCAGTCAAAACAGAGGACATCTGTGTGTTGCACATAGGGCTGCACTACCAAACTCATCTCCACACAGGGAAAGCTATTGCTTAGAATCATTGTTTTACCCACTGTCCAGTCTCAGTTGCTTATATATAAAAAGAATAAATAAAGAAGGAAATTAATCTTCTAAAGAGGGAATAGAATTAACATGAGAGAATAGGATCCCATGTTTTATTGAAATTATCAGAGCAGCCCCTTGTACTATACTTGATTTTTTTCTAAGTATAGGAACGACATTAAGCCTTTCAACCAAGAATTAGGAGATGGAGGCTTTTGGTCCTTCCACTGAAGTAAAATACGCCTGCGGGCTATTAGAGAGCTGAAGGCAATAATATTACTCTCCTTAGTAGTGAAACAAGTAAATTCTTCAGGGAGACCGAAAATAAAGGCTAATGGGCTAGGAACCACCGGCTTATTGAGGGCCTTTGATAGTGTATCATAGAGAGAAGACCAAAATGAACTCAGCCTTGGGCAAGAAAAAAACATGTGCGTGTGGTTGGCCGGAGAGAGGGAGCATCTATCACAAACATCACTTGTATTAAATAATTTGTTAAGCCTAGCTTTGGTCCGGTGTGTCCTGTGTAGGACCTTAACTTGTTTAAGTGTCAGACTGGCACAAGATGAAGTGGAGTTGACCCTGTCAAGAGCCCCCTGCCACCATTCGGGTGAAAAGGTAGTACCCAGCTCCTTTTCCCAGGTATGCCTAGTCGCCAGAGGAGATGATATTGATGATATGATTAACTTCGGCATGACTGAAATTATTCCACGAACTACAGGCAAGGATAGAACCACATCAACAAGAGAGTCAGGTGGTTGATGGGGAAAGCCGGGGAAGTTGCAGCGAACAAAGTTACGAATTTGAAAATATCAAAATAGGTGAGGCTGGGGATCAAGAATGTCGTCTAGAGCAGTGGTTCTCAACTGGTCTGGCTTCAGGACCCACCATCACCCCTTAATGATAAGCCGTGACCCAAAAAAAAAAAAAAAGTCAACTTTTTAAATTGATTTAACATAACATTCAGTCACACTTCAGTAACTGTACTCTTAAAGTTTATTTAGTCACCTATTCTGGCAAAAAAAATTAAATTCAAAATAATATAAAAAGTGCAAATATGACAACAGTGCACTATGGAATAAATTCAGTTTCTTCAGTTTTTATCCACAAACTCAAAATTCAATGCAATTCAAAAAGATTCAAGTATACAAAATTAACTTTTCTTCTTATTGGCTCATCAGTTGGTAAATACTGAAAAACATTGTGCTTTGAAGAATATTAAGCAGCAGTAACTTCAGCCTTACTGACATCTTAGATCTGTTTCTGGAGGACTTAATGGGAGAGCTGGGGATGTTTTTTGGTCCCCACAAGAGTCTCAAAGTCTGGAGTTATAGTGGACAAAGCAACTCTGAGGTCATGTTCAATGTCCAGTCTGTTTCTGTGTTTTGCCTTCTGCTGAACCAGAGCTGAGAAGCCACACTCACAGAGATAGGTAGTGCTGAATGGCTGGAGGACTTTTACTGCTCGAGTGACAAGGGCAGGATACTCGCTCATCACACTGCTGCACCAGAACTGGGAGAGGCTTAACCTCCGTGAACTGGCGCAGCCCGCGCAGTGGTCATTTCGTCCGGCGCAGCCCGCGCAGTGGTAATTTCGTGAGGTACAGCACCGTGCGCAGACGAACGTGCGCCGAGATGGGTGTGGCGGCGTAGTAGCGGGAGGTGTCACTTATTCAGCAAGACGCAGTGACAATTTCGTAGAAAAGTCTTCGCTGCAGTTGCGTTGAAAGCTCGCCAGCTCCAACCTGGTTCACTTTCTGTGCAGTGGTAATTTGGCTGACCGGCACACAGTGCGCACAACTTACCGAAACCTCACAGGCAGATTTCTAGAATGTCGGGCACATTTCAAAACAGTAAATAATTACAGCAACCACTGTTTAATGTGACTATCTGAATCAGCGCATCAATTATAGTATCTATATCGATTGTCCTCATGTCAGATCTAAGGCGGTTGGCACGCGTGATGGAAACTCGACCTGACTTAATCAACGCAACTGAATCAATGATGCAAATTAACGACTTCACATATCTCTCAGCCAACCACAAACTGCCTCGGCATCAGGCAGTGCGTATATTATGCTTGCGTTCTATGTTCGGTAATGCCGCTTGCATACAGGACGCGAAACAAAGTTTTCGCAGAACTGATTACAGTCAAAGTCAATGCAAAGAGCTATCGACTTTTCTTGGTCTTTTTATTCGTCTGTTTTCTTCTTTTGAAGATAGATAAGTCTTTGTTCGGTCTTTCTTTTGAAAATTAGTCAGATGGATCGAACAGATTCACGCTTTATTTCCACAGCAGAGATAAAATAGTGCTTGCAATCAGAGAGCAAATAAATTCCATGACCATTGACAGATTGAATAAATTATCGCATGCACGATCAAGACTGTCCGACGCGAAATGCAAAATAGGCTTACTCCATGTCCGGCACCCAGCAAAAATAAAAGTAGCCTATTGATATGACAACAGATTTATAACGGAATAAAGAATAAAAATACATATACATCACCAACCAACAGAACATCTAAAAAAGATTACCTGCAAATAAACTAATCGCAGCGTTCGTTGGATTTTCTGTTGTTAAAATGTTTCTTTTCATTCTTTATTTCGTTATCAATCTGTTCTAATCGTCCTCTTTTTTTTTTTTTTTGGCTGTCAGACACGGAGGCATTGTACATTGTCCCGTGCCAATGTCGACTCGCTTTACTGAGCAGAGCTTAAACAGAAACATTGATTGAAATTCTCGGTACTCATCTTGAAGAACTGAGCCCTCTTATCAAAACATTCATGATTAATATCTAAAAGAGTCAGTAGATTTGAATAAATTAAAAACAATAATAGACTGTCGGACATGGAGATATATTAAAACCCTGTCAGATTTTCGGACACAAGACACCGCTTTCAACGCAATCTGTCGAGCGAAAAATTCGTTTCGCGTCCAGTGTGCAAGCAGCTTAATACTAGGCTACTATTATTGTCACTTAGGTTTTATCGTTTTTAGAGGGGGGAAAGGAATAGGCCTACAGCCTGATTGCTATGATCTCGTACTGAGTTAAGATCACATATTGAGAATAAATGTGTAACGTATCTTGCATTGTTGTCCATGCATGTTAATCCCAAAATTTTAAACAGCAACAGGCTGTAATTGTAGGAACACGCTATCCATCGTTTCTCTTGCCGATGAGCAATATTTGACTCGGCTGTGTTGTACCCAAACACGCCTTTGCCAACTTGCGCTGGAAGGAGGGGCAGAGGCGGGACAGAGGAGTACTTGCGCCAGGCTACGCCGGGCACGAAATTGCAACATACGCCTGGACACACCCCGTTGGCGCGGCGCATCCCCCATTCGCCGCGCCTGCGCCTGCGCCTGGTCTACGAAATTAGAGCCCCTAGTGTTAAGGAGTGTGAATAAACGGCACTCCGCTGCATTAAAAAAATAAATAAATAAATAAAAAATAAATAAAAGCACAGATTTTTTTATTGACCCGGCAAAGGCCAGCGACCCAATGAAAACGGGTCCGCGACCCACTTTTGGGTCGCGACCCACCAGTTGAGAATCACTGGTCTAGAGATTATCAAAAGAGACAAAAACTTTATTGAAAAAAAGTTGTTTGAAATAGACCAATCCCCTCTCATTCCACTGAGTGAATATTGGATCGAGTGCTGCGGGTTTAAAGACATGGTCACAGATGGGCATTAGAGAGGAAAGAGAAGAAATCTTAAAGTGGCATCTAAACTCCTTCCAAATCTTCACAGTAGATAGGATAATTATGTTAGAAGTGTAATTAACAGGGTAAGAATTTAGAGGGGCGCAAATCAAGGCCGATAAAGAAATAGAGGTGCAGGCTTTAGCTTCCATCTGACACCAATCTGTAGTGGGGGAATTGTAGACCTACCAAGTGTGAATCTTTTGAATATTGGCCGCCCAGTAGTCAGCCATGAGATTAGGTTGGGCAAAGCCACCATCTTCTTTATCTTTTTGTAGGGTGGAATATTTAGCCTTTGGGGACTTTCCTGCCCAAATAAAAGATGAAATGTCCTTATCCAGTTTCTTAAAAAAAGACTTGGGGAGGAAAATTGGTAAGCATTGAAAAAGAAATAAAAATCTGGGTAGCACTTACATTTTAATTGAATGAATTCTACCCACTAGCGATAGGGGGTGAGTGTTCCAACGCTGAAGGTCTGACTCAATCTCCTTCACCAACTTCAAAAAATTAAGTTTATGAAGAGAAGGGAGACTGTGCGAGATGTTAATGCCTAAATACCGAAAACTAGAGGAGGCCAGATGGAAAGGCAGCATCTGGGCAGGGATCTGTTTTGCAGCGTTGTTAAGGGGGAAGCATTCGCTTTTACTAATGTTTAACTTATAGCCCGAAAAGGAGCCAAATGTTTGCCGAATGTCAAGGATATTATTGATGCAGACAGTAGGGTTTGAGACAGAGATCAACAAGTCATCAGCATAAAGTGAGACTCTTTGCTCCACCCCATTCCTATAGATACCAGTGAAAAGCGGTGAACTCCTAAGGGCGATGGAGAGCGGTTCGATTGCGACAGCGAACAGCATAGGCGACTAGAAACAGCCCTGGCGGCAGCCTCGATTTAGAGGAAAGAATTTGGATTGAGAGGAGTTTGTAGTTACACTGGCAGTAGGGGCATTATATAACAGCTGAATATATGAAATAAATCTTTGACCAAACCCAAACCTGTTAAGAACTGAAAATAAATAGCCCCACTCCACTCGATCAAAAGCTTTCTCCGCATCCATGGAGATCACCATTTCAGCATCTTGAAAGCTAGACTTTGAAGTTATTATATTGAGCAGGTGACGAATGTTTGAGGGTAACTGTCTGCCCCTTATAAAGCCAGTTTGGTCAGTTGAGATAAAGCTTGAAAGGCAGGAGTCCAGGCGACCTACAAGAGTCATAGCTAACAACTTTATGTCGGAGTTGAGCAAACTAACAGGTCTCCAGCTGCTACATTCATCTGGATGTATTTTTCTTCGGGATAAGAGAAATTGATGCTTGAATTAAAGATAAAGGAAGGGTGCCACGCTCCAAGGAGTCATTAAACACATCCAGCAACAGGGGAGCTAGTTGATCTGCAAATTTCTTTAAAAAGTCAGCTGGGAAGCCGTCTGGGCCCGGTGCCTTGCAACTCCTGCATTAATTTGAGCTGTTTATTATTTCTTCTAGACTGAGCGGAGCATCTAGATTGTTCTTAGCTGTTGTGTCAATTACAGGGAAATTTAAGTTGTCTAAGAATTGAACATGAGAATAAAACAAAAATTCTTTTATGGATGGGTGGCTGAAACGCCATGCATCCACACAGCCAACTTCGTTCATAAGAGTAATAAGAGCTCTGGCCATATTGGACAGGGATAGGTTTTTTGGGTTTTATTTGTCAAGGGTAGGGTTAACAACTAAATTAAGGTCTCCCCCGAAAATAAGGTGGTGTGAATTCAGACATGGAATTAACGAGAACAGGGAAGTCATAAAATTAGGGCAGTCCCATTTTGGGGCATAGACACAGACTAGAATGACAGGAATTTCGAACAATATGCCCACGACTATAATATAATACCCATTTGGGTCTGACAGAACTTGTTCCATTGAGAACTGCAGTCTTTTGTTCGGTAATATAGCTGTTCCCCTGGATCGGCTATTGAAGCTGGAATAGAAAACTTGTCCAATCCAAGGTTTTCGCAGTCTAGTGTGATCGCACAGACGCAAGTGAGTTTCCTGCAGAAAGGCGATGTCTGTTTTCACACTCTTAAGATGTGAGAGTGCTCTTGCTCTTTTGATTGGCCCACCAAGTCCCCGAACATTCCAGCTTGTAAATTGAAACGCTGCTACATTTCTTAAGAACAAGACAACCGTGACACATTATGGTAATCTGCTGCAGCGCTGAAGTACGGTTGCTTTCACATTTGATACTAGTATGGATGGATCATGCCCGAATCCCCCTCCTCTTCCAACGGTACTCGCTGTGAAACACTCACTCTTAACGCCAAACAAACTAAAATATCTCTATCCCTAACAAAACTCATAGTGAATGCTATCCCTAACCTTAACCCAACTCAGCCACAAACATTGCTTTGTTCTACTCAAATTATTCTACCCAGTGTCAACAGATCAGCCAACTCACCAGCATGAAAGACATCAAAATGGATATTCACTCGACATCTCCTCATTGACAACAATAAAAATTAAAGCTGCAAGCAGCGTTGAAACCCTCCTGCACGTTGGGGAGGCAGCTAAATCTTGATGGGTGCAGGTGTGCATTCATAGCCATTGGACACAGCTAGACTGTGAACAATGTGGTTTCCTGCGGAGAGTGCAAAAATTTTCTGGAGGGGTGCTTTGATATCATTATGACATGCCCATGCGCAAAATCTCCAGCATAGTAATTGGAATACCACGCTCCTTGAGCTTCTTGATTTTTTTAAATTTTACATCACGTTTAGACCCTCAAAAGGGATTTCTTTAAAAATCTGATTGGGGGCGCTATAGAGCCATTATGCCACATTTAGTCCCACTTGATGTTTCAAATTGAAGACAATAAGACATTGATAATTTCTGCAATGTTTGCAAATTTTGGAGTATTCTAAGGCCTTCAAACGTGTGTTCGTAAAATTTGGAAAAACGCAGGAAATGGGTCATAGCTCACTTCCTGTTTGGCCAAAAAATGGCAAATGCAATGATCACACTAAATTTCATGAGCATTCAAGCACTTTTATCTTAACATGGCCATATCTAGAGGGCGCTGTGGAGCCATCTGGCCACTCCTGATCTAATATTAGCATATATTTATACTTGGGAGGACAATTTAATAAAGCTTGGAAAGTTTCAGGGAAAACCCACGAAGTATGGCGGAGTAAACCCAACTTCCTGTTTAATGGCGGGACATCAAAATTCGCCGCAACGCCAAGGATACAAAATTCAATGAATCCAAAAAAGCTTCGCAATTGAACATCGGCAACGTCTTTAGATACTATTAGCCAAATTTCAAGTTGATCGGATGAAATCTCTTGGAGGAGTTTGTTAAAGTATGACACCTGTGAATGGCCAACAATCCAAAAAAGTAGCAATTTCAATTAAAAATGGCGGAGTTCCTGTTGAGTCTTGGTCATGGCACCAAGAGACTATTTTTTAGGTCTCGTCATATATCACATCTCTACCGAATTTCATACATGTAGGTTTACCGGGCTGCGAGGGATGCTTATTCGAAATTTTACAGGGGGTGCTATAATGACATTTTTGCCATGCCAATATGTAAGCTTTTCATCAGAGTATTATGAATGATTATCTTTATACATTTACAAAATTTTGTGAGTTTTCGAACATGCTGAGACCCTCAAAAAGGCAATTCTTTTAAAAATCTGATTGGGGGCGCTCTAGAGCCATTATGCCACAGTAGGCTCCAATTGATGGATGACATTGAAGAGAATAAGACAATTATAATTTGTGCAAAGTTTTGCAAGCTTTGGAGTATTCTAAGGCTTTCAAATGTGCGTTCATAAAATTTGGAAAAACGCAGGAAATAGCTCATAACTCACTTCCTGTTTGGCTAAAAAATGTCAAAAAATTAGTCATTGCCTGCAATGATGAATGCAATGATCACACCAAATTTAATGAACATTCAAGCACTTTTATCTTAACATGGCCGTATCTAGAGGGCGCTGTGGAGCCACCTGGCCACTCCCGATCTAATATTAGCATATATTTATACTAAGGCAGACAATTTAATCAAGCCTGTGAAGTTTCGCGCAAATCTCACAAAGCATGTGCGCGTAAAACCAACTTCCTGTTTCATGGCGGAACATTGAAATTCGCCGCAACGCCACAGTGCAAAGTTCAATGAATCCTAAAAACCTTCGCAATTTAACATCGACAAGGTCTTTAGATGTCATATGCGAAATTTTAAGTTGATAGGATAAAGTCTCTAGGAGGAGTTTGTTAAAGTACGACGCCTGTGAATGGCAAAAAATGTAAAAAATTAGCAAATTCAATGGTCGGTGCTCGGGCCCTAATAATAATAATAATAATTAAAGCTGCAAGCAGCGTTGAAAGGGACCTCGCCCCCCCTGTGCACATTGGGGTGGCAGCAAGATCTTGATGGCTGCAGGTGTCCATTCAGAGCCATTGAACACAGCTGGACCGCGTACAATGTGGTTTCCTGATGGGAGTGCAAAAATTTTCTGGAGGGCGCTATGATGCCATTTTGACTTGCCTGTGCACAAAATCTACAACACAGTAATCGTAATACAGGGCTCCATGAGTGTTTCGATTTTTGTAAGTTTTCCAGCATGTTTAGACTTTCAAAAGAGCAATTCTTTTATAAATATTATTGGGGGCGCTATAGAGCCATTATGCCCCATTTAGTGCCAATTGATGGATGTATTGAAGAGAATAAGACAGTTCTAATTTTTGGATGGTTTTGCAAGTTTTGGAGCATTCTAAGGCCTTAAAACGTGTGTTCGTAAAATTTGGAAAAACGCAGGAAATAGCTCATAGCTCTCTTCCTGTTTGGCAAAAAAATTTCAAAAAATTAACAATTGTGGAGAATGACTAATGCAATGATCATACCAAATTTCATGAACTTTCAAGCACTTTTATCTGAACATGGCCATATCTAGAGGGCGCTGTGGAGCCACCTGGTACCTCTCGATATAAAATAAGCATATATCTATACTTGGGCGGACAATTTTATCAAGCTTGGAAAGTTTCAGGCAAATCCCACAAAGTATGTGGAATTGAAAGCAACTTCCTGTTTCATGGCAGGACATCAAAATTCGCCGTGACGCCACAGATGCATCGTTCGATGAAATCAACAAAGCTTCGCAATTTAACGTCAGCAAGGTTTTTAGATATTATATGCCAAATTTTAAGTTGATCGGATAAAATCTCTAGGAGGAGTTCGTTAAAGTACGACACCTGTGAATGGCAAAAAAAATTTTAAAAAGTTGCAATTTCAATTAAAAATGGCAGCCTTCCTGTTGGGTCTAGGTCATGGCACCAAGAGACTTTTTTGTAGGTCTCGGCATATTCCACATGTCTACCGAATTTCATACATGTGGGTTTATCGGGCTGCGAGGGCTGCTTATTTGAAATTTTTCAGGGGGCGCTATAATGCCATTTTTGCCACGCCTATTTGTAAATTTTTTATCAGTGTAATAGGAATGATGGTCTTTAAAATTGTACAAAATTTTGTGAGTTTTTGAGCATGCTGAAACCCTCAAAAGGGTAATTCTTTTAAAAATCGTATTGGGGGCGATATAGAGCCATGATGCCTCATTTACTGCCAATTTTTGTTTCAAATTGAAGACAATGTGACAAATAAAATTTTAGCTAAGTTTTGCAAGTTTTCGAGTATGCTAAGGCCTTCAAATGTGTGTTCATAAAATTTGGAATAACGCAGGAAATGACTCATAGCTCACTTCCTGTTTGGCCAAAAAATTTAAAAAAAATCAGCACAGCCCAGAAAACCAAATGCACTGATCTGACCAAATTTCATGAACATTTAAGCACTTTTATATCAACATGGCCGTGTCAAGAGGGCGCTGTAGAGCCACCAGACCACACCCACTCCAATATCAACATATAGGTATATTTGGAATTAGACTATCATTAAGCCTGTAAAGTTTCATGTAAATTTCCCAAAGCATATGCTCATAAAATAAACTTCCATTTTCATGGCGGAACATCGAAATTCGCCGCGACGCCACGGATACAAAGTTCGATGAATCCAAAAAAGCTTCGCAATTCAACATCGACGACGTCTTTCAATGTCATATGCCAAATTTTGAGTTGATCAGATAAAATCTCTAGGAGGAGTTCGTTAAAGTACGACACCTGTGAATGGCCAACAATCCAAAAAAGTTGCAATTTCAATTAAAAATGGTGGACTTCCTGTTGAGTGTAGGTCATGGCACCAAGGGAATTTTTTGTAGGTCTCGGCATATTTCACATGTCTACCGAATTTCATACATGTAGGTTTACCAGGCTGCGAGGGCTGCTTATTTAAAATTTTCCAGGGGGCGCTATAGTGACATTTTTGCAATGTATATATATAAATTTTTTGTCAGAGTAATACTATTGATGGTCTTTATACATTTACAAAATTTTGTGAGTTTTAGAACATGCTGAGACCCTCAAAATGGCAATTCTTTTAAAAATCTGATTGGGGGCGCTATAGAGCCATTGTGCCAAATTTAGTGTAAATTGATATATAAAATTGAAGATAATAAGACAATTATAATTTGTGCAACTTTTTGCAAGATCTCGAGTATTCTAAAGCATCCAAACATGTGTTTATAAAATTTGGAAAAACGCAGGAAATGGCGCATAGCTCACTTCCTGTTTGGCCAAAAAATTTAAAAAAAAATTAAAATAACTCGACATGAACAATGCAATGATCACACCAAATTTCATGAACATTCAAGCACTTTTATCTCAAGATGGCCGTTTCAAGAGGGCGCTGTGGAGCCACCTGACCACACCCAATCTAATATCAACATATAATTCTACTTGGAAGTGGACTCCTATAAAGCCTGTAAAGTTTCGCGCAAATTTCACAAAGCATGTGCTGGTAAAACCAACTTCCTGTTTCATGGCGGAACATCGAAATTCGCCGCAACGCCACGGATACAAAGTTCAATGAATCCAAAAAAGCTTCGCAATTTAACATCGACAAGGTCTTAAGATGTTAAATTCAAAATTTTAAGTTGATCGGATAAAATCTCTAGGAGGAGTTCGTTAAAGTACGAAGCCTGTGAATGGCAAAAAATTAAAAAAATTTGCAAATTCAATTAAAAATGGCGGACTTCCTGTTGAGTCTAGGTCATGGCACCTAGAGACTTTTTTTTAGGTCTTGGCATAGTACACATGTCTACCGAATTTTGTACATGTAGGTCAAACACGCTGCGAGGGCTGCTTCATTGAAATTTTCTAGGTGGCGCTGTAATGCAATTTTGCCACATCCATCTGTAAACCCTAAATCCTAGTTAAAAGTAAGACCTGCTTAATATGTTTGCAAAGTTTTGTGAGTTTTCAAGCATGCTGAGGCCCTCAAAAATGCAATTATGTATTAGGGGGCCCTATAGAGCTACCATGTCTCACCCACTGCCAAATGAGATATCAAATCAAAGAACTTAATATTTTTTGTCTATGAGCCAAGTCTGGTGAGTTTTCGAGTATTATAAAACCCTCAAAAATGTGTTCGTAAAATCTAAAAAAACGCAGGAAATGGCTCATAGCTCACTTCCTGTGAGGCAAAAAAATTTCAAAAAAATTTACAAAAGAATTTATGATGACTACTATGACTCTATAAAATTTCGTGAGAATCCGAGCAAGTCCGTTCCAAAATGGGCACGTGTTTGGTGGCGCTATAGAGCCACCGGGGCATGTCCAAGCACATAAATAATAATACTTTGCAATTTTCACCACGACTGACGTGTGGGCAAATTTTTGTGAGTTTTCGTGCATGGCAAAGCCCTCAAAAATGCGTTCTCGCAGCAGAATAAGAAGAAGAAGAAGAAGAAGAAGAAGAAGAAGAAGAAGAAGAAGAAAAATCCCATCAAAAACAATAGGTTCCTCGCACCTTCGGTGCCAGGACCCGTTCCGGGCCCTGGCACCGGTCGGTGCTCGGGCCCTAATAAACATTAGAATTACAAGAGGGTCCTCGCACCCTCGGTGCTCGAGCCCTAATTAAAGCTGCAAGCAGCCTTGAAAGGGCCCTCGCACCCCTCATGCACGTTGGGGTGGCAGCAAGATCTTGATGGGTGCAGGTGTCCATTCAGAGCCATTGGACACTGCTAGACTGTGTAAAATGTGGTTTCTTGAGGGGAGTGCAAAAATTTTCCAGAGGGTGCTATGATAGAATTTTGACATGCCTGTGCGCAAAATCTACAACATAGCAATTGAATACCGAGCTCCATGAGTGTGTTGATTTTTGTAAATTTTCCAGCATGTTTAGACCTTCAAAAGGGCAATTCTTTTATAAGTCTGACTGGGGGTGCTATAGAGCCATTATGCCACATTTAGTCCCAGTTGAAGTATTAAATTCAAGACAAAAAGACAATGATAATTTTTGCCACATTTAACACTTTTGGACCAATCTAACGTGTGTTAGTAAAAT
The DNA here is from genome assembly GCA_029721435.1 of Gymnothorax reevesii. Lineage (NCBI taxonomy): Eukaryota > Metazoa > Chordata > Actinopteri > Anguilliformes > Muraenidae > Gymnothorax > Gymnothorax reevesii. The sequence continues at coordinate 41,776,231 of CM056585.1, forward strand.
TCAGAAAAACGCAGTAAATAGCTCATAGCTCACTTCCTGTTTGGCAGAAAAATTTCAAAAAATTAAGCATTGCCTGGAATGACTAATGCAATGATCACACCAAATATCATGAATATTCAAACACTTTTATCTCAACATGGTCGTATCTAGAGGGCGCCGTGGAGCAACATAGCCACTCCCGATTTAATCATAGCATATATTTATACTTGGGAGGACAATTTTATTAAGCTTGGAAAGTTTCAGGCTAATCCCACCAACTATTTGGGAGTAAAACCAACTTCCTGTTTCATGGCGGGACACCGAAATTCGCCGCGATGCCACGGATACATTGTTCAATGAATCCAAAAAAGCTTCGCAATTCAACATCAGCAAGGTGTTTAGATATGATTCGCCAAATTTTGAGTTGATCGGATTAAATCTCTAGGAGGAGTTCGTTGAAGTACGACACCTGTGAATGGCAAAAAAAAAAAAAAAAAGTTGCAATTTCAATTAAAAATGGCAGACTTCCTGTTGAGTCTAGGTCATGGCACCGGTGACTTTTTTGTAGGGCTCGGCATATTCCACATGTCTACCGAATTTCATACATGTGGGTTTACCGGGCTGCGAGGGCTGTTTATTTGAAATTTTCCAGGGGGCGCTATAATGATATTTTTGCGATGTCAATTTGTAAGTTTTTTGTCAGAGTAATACCAATGATGGTTTTTATACATTTACAAAATTTTGTGAGTTTTCGAACATGCTGAGACCCTCAAAATGGCAATTCTTTTAAAAATCTGATTGGGGGCGCTAAAGAGCCATTGTGCCAAATTTAGTGTAAATTGATGTATAAAATTGAAGACAATAAAACAATTATAATTTGTGCAACTTTTTGCAAGATTTCGAGTATTCTTAAGCATCCAAACATGTGTTTATAAAATTTGGAAAAACGCAGAAAATGGCGCATAGCTCACTTCCTGTTTGGCCAAAAAATTTCAAAAAAATTAATATAACTCGACATGAACAAAGCAATGATCACACCAAATTTCATGAACATTCAAGCACTTTTATCTCAACATGGCCGTTTCAAGAGGGCGCTGTGGAGCCACCTGACCACACCCAATCTAATATCAACATATAGGTCTACTTGGAGGTGGACTCCTATAAAGCCTGTAAAGTTTCGCGCAAATCTCACAAAGCATGTGCGCGTAAAACCAACTTCCTGTTTCATGGCGGAACATCGAAATTCGCCGCGACGCCACGGATACAAAGTTCAATGAATCCAAAAAAGCTTCGCAATTTAACATCAACAAGGTCTTAAGATGTTAAATTCAAAATTTTATGTTGATCGGATAAAATGTCTAGGAGGAGTTCGTTAAAGTACGAAGCCTGTGAATGGCAAAAAATTTAAAAAATTTGCAAATTCAATTAAAAATGGAAGACTTCTTGTTGAGTCTAGGTCATGGCACCAAGAGACTTTTTTTTAGGTCTTGGCATAGTACACATGTCCACCAAATTTTGTACATGTAGGTCAAACACGCTGCGAGGGCTGCTTCATTGAAATTTTCTAGGTGGCGCTGTAATGCAATTTTGCCACATTCATCTGTAAACCCTAAATCCTAGTAAAAAGTAAGACCAGCATAATATGTTTGCAAAGTTTTGTGAGTTTTCAAGCATGCTGAGGCCCTCAAAAATGCAATTATGTATTAGGGGGCGCTATAGAGCTACCACGTCACACCCAGTGCCAAATGAGATATCGAATCAAAGAACGTAATATTTGTAGTCTATGAGCCAAGTTTGGTGAGTTTTCGAGTATGATAAAACCCTCAAAAATGTGTTCGTAAAATCTGAAAAAACGCAGGAAATGGCTCATAGCTCACTTCCTGTGAGGCAAAAAAATTTCAAAAAAAATTACAAAAAAATTTATGATGACTTCTATGACTCTATAAAATTTCGTGAGAATCCGAGCAAGTGCGTTCCAAAATGGCCGTGTGTTTGGTGGCGCTATAGAGCCACTGGGGCATGTCCAAGCACATAAATAATAATACTTTGCAAATTTCACCAAGACTGACGTGTCGGCAAATTTTTGTGAGTTTTCGTGCATGGCAAAGCCCTCAAAAATGCGTTCTCGTAGCAGAATAAAAAGAAGAAGAAGAAGAAGAAGAAGAAGAAGAAGAAGAAGAAGAAGAAGAAGAAGAAGAATTAAAGCTGCAAGCAGCGTTGAAAGGGCCCTCGCCCCCCCTGTGCACATTGGGGTGGCAGCAAGATCTCGATGGCTGCAGGTGTCCATTCAGAGCCATTGGACACAGCTCGACCGCGTACAATGTGGTTTCCTGATGGGAGTGCAAATATTTTCTGGAGGGCGCTTTGATACCATTTTGACTTGCCTGTGCACAAAATGTACAACACAGTAATTGTAATACGGGGCTCCATGAGTGTTTTGATTTTTGTAAATTTCCCAGCATGTTTAGACTTTCAAAAGAGCAATTCTTTTATAAATATTATTGGGGGCGCTATAGAGCCATTATGCCCCATTTAGTGCCAATTGATGGATGTATTGAAGAGAATAAGACAGTTCTAATTTTTGGATGGTTTTGCAAGTTTTGGAGCATTCTAAGGCCTTAAAACGTGTGTTCGTAAAATTTGGAAAAACGCAGGAAATAGCTCATAGCTCACTTCCTGTTTGGCAAAAAAATTTCAAAAAATTAACAATTGCGGAGAATGACTAATGCAATGATCATATCAAATTTCATGAACTTTCAAGCACTTTTATCTGAACATGGCCATATCTAGAGGGCGCTGTGGAGCCACCTGGCACCTCTCGATATAAAATAAGCATATATCTATACTTGGGCGGACAATTTTATCAAGCTTGGAAAGTTTCAGGCAAATCCCACAAAGTATGTGGAATTGAAAGCAACTTCCTGTTTCATGGCAGGACATCAAAATTCGACATGACGCCACGGATGCATCGTTCGATGAAATCAAAAAAGCTTCGCAATTTAACGTCAGCAAGGTTTTAAGATATTATATGCCAAATTTTAAGTTGATCGGATAAAATCTCTAGGAGGAGTTCGTTAAAGTACGACACCTGTGAATGGCAAAAAAAAAAAAAAAAGTTGCAATTTCAATTAAAAATGGCAGCCTTCCTGTTGAGTCTAGGTCATGGCACCAAGAGACTTTTTTGTAGGTCTCGGCATATTCCACATGTCTACCGAATTTCATACATGCAGGTCAACCACGATGCGAGGGCTGCTTATTTGAAATTTTCCAGGGGGCGCTATAATGCCATTTTTGCCATGTCGGTTTGTAAGTTTTTTGTCAGAGTAATACGAATGATGGTTTTTATATATTTACAAAATTTTGTGAGTTTTCGAACATGCTGAGACCCTCAAAAGGGCAATTCTTTTAAAAATCTGATTGGGGGCGCTAAAGAGCCATTGTGCCAAATTTAGTGTAAATTGATGTAAAAAATTGAAGACAATAAGACAATTATAATTTGTGCAACTTTTTGCAAGATTTTGAGTATTCTAAGGCTTCCAAACATGTGTTTCTAAAATTTGGAAAAACGCAGGAAATGGCTCATAGCTCACTTCCTGTTTGGCCAAAAAATTTCAAAAAAATTTCCATCACTCGACATGACAAACGCAATGACCAGACCAAATTTCATGAACATTATAGCACTTTTATCTCAACATGGCCGTTTCAAGAGGGCGCTGTGGAGCCACCTGACCACACCCAATCCAATATCAACATGTGGGTATACTTGGAAGTAGACTATTATCAAGCCTGTGAAGTTTCGCGCAACTCTCACAAAGCATGTGTGCGTAAAACCAACTTCCTGTTTCATGGCGGAACATCAAAATTCACCGCGACGCCACATAGACAAAGTTCGATGAAACAAAAAAAGCTTCGCAATTTAACATCGCCAAGGTCTTAAGATGTCATATGCAAAATTTTACGTTGATCGGATAAAATCTCTAGGAGGAGTTCGTTAAAGTACGATGCCTGTGAATGGCAAAAAATTTAAAAAATTTGCAAATTCAATTAAAAATGGCGGACTTCCTGTTGAGTCTAGGTCATGGCACCAAGAGACTTTTTTTAGGTCTTGGCCTAGTACACATGTCCATCGAATTTTGTACATGCAGGTCAAACACGCTGCGAGGGCTGCTTCATTGAAATTTTCTAGGTGGCGCTGTAATGCAATTTAGCCACATCTATCTGTGAACCCTATATCCTAGTAAATAGTATGACCAGCTTAATGTGTTTGCAAAGGTTTGTGAGTTTTCAAGCATGTTGATGCCCTCAAATATGCAATTATGTATTAGGGGGCGCTATAGAGCCACCATGTCACACATAGTGACAAATGAGATATCGAATCAAGGAACTTAATATGTTAAGTCTATGAGTGAAGTTCGGTGTCTTTTCGAGTATGATAAGGCCCTCAAAAATGTGTTCGTAAAATCTGAAAAAACGCAGGAAATGGCTCACAGCTCACTTCCTGTGTGGCAAAAAAATATCAAAAAAATTGACAAAAAAATATAAGATGACTTCTATGACCCTATAAAATTTTGTGAGAATCCGAGCAAGTGCGTTCCAAAATGGCCGTGTGTTTGGTGGCGCTATAGAGCCACCGGGGCATGACCAAGCACAAAAATAATAATACTTTGCAATTTTCACCGCGACTGACGTGTGGGCAAATTTTTGTGAGTTTTCGTGCATGGCAAAGCCCTCAAAAATTCGTTCTCGTAGCAGAAGAAGAAGAAGAAGAAGAAGAAGAAGAAGAAGAAGAAGAAGAAGAAGAAGAAGAAGAAGAAGAAGAAGAAGAAGAAGAAGAAGATTAATAATAAAAATCCCATCAAAAACAATAGGTTCCTCGCACCTTCGGTGCCAGGACCCGTTCCGGGCCCTGGCACCGGTCGGTGCCCGGGCCCTAATAATAAAAATCCCATCAAAAACAATAGGTTCCTCGCACCTTCGGTGCCAGGACCCGTTCCGGGCCCTGGCACCGGTCGGTGCTCGGGCCCTAATAATAAAAATCCCATCAAAAACAATAGGTCGCTTGCACCTTCGGTGCCAGGACCCGTTCCGGGCCCTGGCACTGGTCGGTGCTCGGGCCCTAATAATAAAAATCCCATCAAAAACAATAGGTTCCTCGCACCTTCGGTGCCAGGACCCGTTCCGTGCCCTGGCACCGGTCGGTGCTCGGGCCCTAATTAAAGCTGCAAGCAGCGTTGAAAGGGCCCTCGCCCCCCTCGTGCACGTTGGGGTGGCAGCAAGATCTTGATGGGTGGATATGTCCATTCACAGCCATTGGACACTGCTGGACCGCGTACAATGTGTTTTCCTGATGGGATTGCAAAAATTTCCTAGTGGACGCTCTGATACCATTTTGACATGCCTGTGCGCAAAATCTACAACATAGTTATTGGAATACCAAGCTCCATGAGTGTCTTGATTTTCATAAATTTTCAACCACACTTAGACCCCTAAAAAGGCAACTCTTGAAAAAATCTGATTGGGGGCGCTATAGAGCCATCATGCCACATTTAGTGGCAGTTGGTATATGAAATTCAAGAAAATGAGACACTGATAATTTGTGCCACATTTTGCAAGTTTTGGATCGTTCTAAGGCCTTAAAACGTGCGTGCGTAAAATTCGGAAAAACGCAGGAAATGGCCCAAAGCTGACTTCCTGTTTGGCCGAAAAATTTCAAAAAATTAAGCATTGTTGGGAATGAATATTGCAATGATCACACCAAATTTCATGAACATTCAACTAAGCACTTTTAACTTAACATGGCCATATCTAGAGGGCACTGTGGAGCCACCTGGCACCTCCCGATCTAATATTTACATATATTTATACTTGGGAGGACAGTTTTATCAAGCTTGGAAAGTTTCAGGCAAATCCCACAAAGGATGTGGGACTAAAAGCAACTTCCTGTTTCATGGCGTGACATCAAAATTCGCTCCGACGCCACAGATGCATCGTTCAATGAGCCCGAAAAAGCTTCGCAATTTAACATTGGCAACGTCTTGAGATACTATTCACCAAATTTTAAGTTGATCAGATAAAATCTCTAGGAGGAGTTCTTTAAAGTACGACACCTGCGAATGGCGAAAAATCAAAAAAAGTTGAAATTTCAATTAAAAATTGCAAACTTCCTTGTGAGTCTAGGTCATGGCACCAAGAGACTTTTTTTGAGGTCTCAGGATATTCTACATGTCCACCGAATTTCATACATGCAGGTCAACTACGATGCGAGGGCTGCTTATTTGAAATTTTCCAGGGGGGCGCTATAATGCCATTTTTGCCAACTCAAAATGTATTTTTTTATCAGTGTAATAGAAATAATGGTTTTTAGAATGGTACAAAATTTTGTGAGTTTTTGAACATGCTGAGACCCTCAAAAGGGCAATTCTTTTAAAAAACTGATTGGGGGCGCTATAGAGCCATTATGCCACATTTACTGCCAATTTCTGTCTTAAATTGAAGACAATCAAACAATTATAATTTTTGCAAAGTTTTGCAAGTTTTCAAGTATGCTAAAGGCTTCAAACGTGTGTTTGTAAAATTTGGAATATCGCAGGAAATGGCTCATAGCTCACTTCCTGTTTGGCTGAAAAATTTCAAAAAAATAAGCATTGCCCAAAAAAACAAATGTAATGATCAAACCAAATTTCATGAACATTCAAGCACTGTTAACTTAACATGGCCGTGTCAAGAGGGCGCTGTGGAGCCACCTGACCACACCCAATCCAATTTCAACATATAAGTATATTTGGAAGTCGACTCTTATTAAGCCTGTAAAGTTTCGGGCAAATTTTAGAAAGCATACGCGCATAAAACCAACTTCCTGTTTCATGGCGGAATATCGAAATTCGCCGCAACGCCACGGATACAAATCGGATAAAATCTCTAGGAGGAGTTCGTTTAAGTACGACGCCTGTGAATTGCAAAAAATTTAAAAAATTAGCAAATTCAATTAAAAATGGCGGACTTCCTGTTGAGTCTAGGTGATGGCACCAAGAGACTTTTTTTTAGGTCTTGGCATAGTACACATCTCCACCGAATTTTGTACATGTAGGTTAAACATGCTGCGAGGGCTGCTTCATTGAAATTTTCTAGGTGGCGCTGTAATGCAATTTTGCCACATCCATCTGTAAGCCCTATATCCTAGTAAATAGGATGACCAGCTTAATATGTTTGCAAAGTTTTGTGAGTTTTCGAGCATGCTGATGCCCTCAAATATGCAATTATGTATTGGGGGGCGCTATTGAGCTACCATGTTTCACCCACTGCCAAATGAGATATGGAATCAAAGAACTTAATATTTTTATTCAATAAGCCAAGTTTGGTCTGTTTTTGAGTATGATAAGGCCCTCAAAAATGTGTTCGTAAAATCTGAAAAAACGCAGGAAATGGCTCATAGCTCACTTCCTGTAGGGCAAAAAAATTTCAAAAAAATTGACAAAAAAATTTATGATGACTTCTATTCTTTCGTGAGAATTCGAGCAAGTGTGTTCCAAAATGGACGCGTGTTTGGTGGCGCTATAGAGCCGCCGGGGCATGTCTAAGCACAAAAATAGTAATACTTTGCAATTTTCACCACGACTGATGTGTGGGCAAATTTTTGTGAATTTTTGTGATTTTTGTAAATTTTCCAGTATGTTTAGACGATCAAAGGAGCAATACTTTTAAATATCTGACTGGGGGCGCTATAGAGCCATTATGCTATATTTAGTGCTCATTGATGGATGACATTGAAGAAAATAAGACATTTATACTGTTTGCTAGGTTTTTTAAGTTTTGGAGCTTTCTCAGGCCTGAAAACATGAGTTCGTAAAATTTTGGAAAAACACAGGAAATAGCTCATAGCTCACTTCCTGTTTATGCAATAAATTTCAAAAAATTAACCATTGCCCAGAATGACTAATGGAATGATCACCCCAAATTTCATGAACATTCAAGCACTTTTAACTTAACATGACCGTATCTAGAGGGCGCTGTGGAGCCACCTGGCCACTCACTATCTAATATTAGCATATATTTATACTTTGGAGGACAATATTATCAAGTTTGGAAAGTTTCAGGCAAATCGAATGAAGTATGTGGGAGTAAAAGCAATTTCCTGTTTCATGGCGGGACATCAAAATTTGCCGCGACGCCACGGATACACCGTTGCATCAATCCAAAAAAGCTTCGCAATTTAACATCAGCAAGGTCTTTAGATATTACTTGCCAAATTTTATGTTGATCGGATAAAATCTCTAGGAGGAGTTCGTTAAAGTACGACACCTGTGAATGGCGGAAAATCCAAAAAATTTGCAATTTCAATTAAAAATGGCGGACTTCCTGTTGAGTCTAGGTCATGGCACCAAGTGACTTTTTTTTAGGTCTTGGCATAGTACACATGTCCACCGAATTTTGTACATGCAGGTCAACCACGATGCGAGGGCTGCTTATTTGAAATTTTCCAGGGGGCGCTATAATGCCATTTTTGCCAACTCTATATGTATTTTTTTATCAGTGTAATAGGAATGATGGTTTTTAGAATGGTACAAAATTTTGTGAGTTTTTGAGTATGCTGAAACCCTCAAATGGGCAATTCTTTTAAAAATCTGATTGAGGGCGCTATAGAGCCATTATGCCACATTTACTGCCAATTTCTGCCTCACATTGAAGACAATCAGACTATTATAATTTTTGCAAAGTTTTGCAAATTTTCGGGTATAGGTATATTTAGAAGTTGACTCTTATTAAGCCTCTAAAGTTTCGGGCAAATCTCACAAAGCATATGTGCATAAAACCAAATTCCTCTTTCATGGCGGAACATCGAAATTCGCCGCAACGCCACGGATGCAAAGTTCAATGAATCAAAAAAAGCTTCGCAATTTAACATCGTCTTTAGATGTCATATGCAAAGTTTTAAGTTGATCGGATAAAATCTCTAGGAGGAGTTTGTTAAAGTACGACGTCTGTGATGGGCAAAAAATTTAAAAAATTTGCAAATTCAATTAAAAATGGCGGACTTCCTGTTGAGTCTAGGTGATGGCACCGAGACACTTTTTTTTAGGTCTTGGCATAGTACACATGTCCACCGAATTTAGTTCATGTAGGTTAAACATGCTGCGAGGGCTGCTTCATTGAAATTTTCTAGGTGGCGCTGTAATGCAATTTTGCCACATCCATCTGTAAACCCTATATCCTAGTAAAGAGTATTACCAGCTTAATATGTCAGCAAAGTTTTGTGAGTTTTCGAGCATGGTTATGCCCTCAAAAAAGCAATTATGTATTAGGGGGCGCTATAGAGCTACCATGTCTCACCCACTGCAAAATGAGATATGGAATCAAAGAACTTAATATTTTTAGTCAATACGCTAAATTTGGTCTATTTTCAAGTATAATAAGGCCCTCAAAAATGTGTTCGTAAAATCTGAAAAAAAGCAGGAAATGGCTCATAGCTCACTTCCTGTGAGGCAAAAAAATTTCAAAAAAATTTTCAAAAAAATTTATTATGACTACTATGACTCTATAAAATTTCGTGAGAATCCGAGCAAGTGCGTTCCAAAATGGCCGCGTATTTGGTGGCGCTATCGAGCCACCGGGGCATGTCCAAGCACAAAAATAATAATACTTTGCAATTTTCACGACAACTGACGTGTGGGCAAATTTTTGTGAGTTTTCGTGCATGGCAAAGCCCTCAAAAATGCATTCTCGCAGCAGAATAAAAAGAAGAAGAAGAAGAAGAAGAATAAAAATCCCATCAAAAACAATAGGTTCCTCGCACCTTCGGTGCCAGGACCCGTTCCGGGCCCTGGCACCGGTCGGTGCTCGGGCCCTAATTAAAGCTGCAAGCAGCGTTGAAAGGGCCCTCGCCCTCCCTGTGCACATTGGGGTGGCAGCAAGATCTTGATGGCTGCAGGTGTCCATTCAGAGCCAATGGACACAGCTGGACCGCGTACAATGTGGTTTCCTGATGGGAGTGCAAAAATTTTCTGGAGGGCGCTATGATACCATTTTGACTTGCCTGTGCACAAAATCTACAACACAGTAATTGTAATACAGGGCTCCATGAGTGTTTCGATTTTTGTAAATTTTCCAGCATGTTTAGACTTTCAAAAAAGCAATTCTTTTATAAATATTATTGGGGGCGCTATAGAGCCATTATGCCCCATTTAGTGCCGATTGATGGATGTATTGAAGAGAATAAGACAGTTCTAATTTTTGGATGGTTTTGCAAGTTTTGGAGCATTCTAAGGCCTTAAAACGTGTGTTCGTAAAATTTGGAAAAACGCAGGAAATAGCTCATAGCTCTCTTCCTGTTTGGCAAAAAAATTTCAAAAAATTAACAATTGCGGAGAATGACTAATGCAATGATCATACCAAATTTCATGAACTTTCAAGCACTTTTATCTGAACATGGCCATATCTAGAGGGCGCTGTGGAGCCACCTGGTACCTCTCGATATAAAATAAGCATATATCTATACTTGGGCGGACAATTTTATCAAGCTTGGAAAGTTTCAGGCAAATCCCACAAAGTATGTGGAATTGAAAGCAACTTCCTGTTTCATGGCAGGACATCAAAATTCGCCGTGACGCCACAGATGCATCGTTCAATGAAATCAAAAAAGCTTCGCAATTTAACGTCAACAAGGTTTTTAGATATTATATGCCAAATTTTAAGTTGATCGGATAAAATCTCTAGGAGGAGTTCGTTAAAGTACGACACCTGTGAATGGGAAAAAAAATTTTAAAAAGTTGCAATTTCAATCAAAAATGGCAGCCTTCCTGTTGAGTCTAGGTCATGGCACCAAGAAACTTTTTTGTAGGTCTCGGCATATTCCACATGTCTACCGAATTTCATACATGTGGGTTTATCGGGCTGCGAGGGCTGCTTATTTGAAATTTTCCAGGGGGCGCTATAATGCCATTTTTGCCACGCCTATTTGTAAATTTTTTATCAGTGTAATAGGAATGATGGTCTTTAAAATTGTACAAGATTTTGTGAGTTTTTGAGCATGCTGAAACCCTCAAAAGGGTAATTCTTTTAAAAATTGTATTGGGGGCGCTATAGAGCCATGATGCCTCATTTACTGCCAATTTTTGTTTCAAATTGAAGACAATGTGACAAATAAAATTTTAGCTAAGTTTTGCAAGTTTTCGAGTATGCTAAAGCCTTCAAATGTGTCTTCAAAAAATTTGGAATAATGCAGGAAATGACTCATAGCTCACTTCCTGTTTGGCCAAAAAATTTCAAAAAAATCAGCACAGCCCAGAAAAACAAATGAAGTGATCTGACCAAATTTCATGAACATTCAAGCACTTTTATATCAACATGGCCGTGTCAAGAGGGCGCTGTAGAGCCACCTGACCACACCCACTCCAATATAAACATATAGGTATATTTGGAATTAGACTATCATTAAGCCTGTAAAGTTTCATGTAAATCTCCCAAAGCATATGCTCATAAAATAAACTTCCATTTTCATGGCGGAACATCGAAATTCGCCGCGACGCCACGGATACAAAGTTCGATGAATCCAAAAAAGCTTCGCAATTTAACATCGACGAAGTCTTTCAATGTCATATGCCAAATTTTAAGTTGATCAGATAAAATCTCTAGGAGGAGTTCGTTGAAGTACGACACCTGTGAATGGCCAACAATCCAAAAAAGTTGCAATTTCAATTAAAAATGGTGGACTTCCTGTTGAGTGTAGGTCATGGCACCATGAGAATTTTTTGTAGGTCTCGGCATATTCCACATGTCTATCGAATTTCATACATGTAGGTTTACCAGGCTGCGAGGGCTGCTTATTTAAAATTTTCCAGGGGGCGCTATAGTGACATTTTTGCCATGTATATATATAAGTTTTTTGTCAGAGTAATACAAATGATGGTCTTTATAAATTAACAAAATTTTGTGAGTTTTAGAACATGCTGAGACCCTTAAAAGGGCAATTCTTTCAAAAATCTGATTGGGGGCGCTAAAGAGCCATTGTGCCTAATTTAGTGTAAATTGATATATAAAATAGAAGACAATACGACAATTAAAATTTGTGTAACTTTTTGCAAGATTTCGAGTATTCTAAGGCTTCCAAACATGTGTTTCTAAAATTTGGAAAAACACAGGAAATGGCTCATAGCTCACTTCCTGTTTGGCCAAAAAATTTCAAAAAAATTTTAATTCCCTGACATGACACATGCAATGATCACACCAAATTTCATGAACAATCAAGCACTTTTATCTCAATATGGCCGTGTCAAGAGGGCGCTGTGGAGCCACCTGACCACACCCAATCTAATATCAACATATAGGTATACTTGAAAGTAGACTCTTTTCAAGCCTTTGAAGTTTCGCGCAAATCTCACATAGCATGTGTGCGTAAAACCAACTACCTGTTTCAGGGCTGAACATCGAAATTTGCTGCGACGCCACAGATACATAGTTCGATTGATACAAAAAAGCTTTGCAATTTAACATCGACAAGGTCTTTAGATGTCATATGCAAAATTTTAAGTTGATCGGATAAAATCTCTAGGAGGAGTTCGTTAAAGTACGACGCCTGTGAATGGCAAAAAATTAAAAAAATTTGCAAATTCAATTAAAAATGGCGGAATTCCTGTTAAGTCTAGGTGATGGCACCAAGAGACTTTTTTTTAAGGTCTTGGCATAGTACACATGTCCACCGAATTTTGTACATGTAAGTTAAACACGCTGCGAGGGCTGCTTCATTGAAATTTTCTAGGTGGCGCTGTAATGCAATTTTGCCACATTCATCTGTTAACCCTATATCAGAGTAAAGAGTATGACCAGCTTAATATGTTTGCAAAGTTTTGTGAGTTTTTGAGCATGTTGATGCCCTCAAAAATGCAATTATGTATTAGGGGGCGCTATAGAGCTACCATGTCTCACCCACTGCCAAATGAGATATCAAATTAAAGAACTTAATATTTTTAGTCAATAAGCCAAGTTTGGTCTGTTTTCGAGTATGATAAAGTCCTCAAAAATGTGTTCGTAAAATCTGAAAAAACGCAGGCAATGGCTCATAGCTCACTTCCTGTGTAGTAAAAATATTTCAAAAAAATTGACAAAAACATATATGATGCCTACTATAACCCTATCCAATTTCGTGAGAATCCAAGCAACTGCGTTCCAAAATGGTCGCGTGTTTGGTGGCGCTATAGAGCCACCGGGGCATGTCCAAGCACAAAAATAATAATAGATTGCAATTTTCACGACGACTGACGTGTGGGCAAATTTTTGTGAGTTTTCGTGCATGGCAAAGGCTTCAAAAATGCGTTCTCGCAGCAGAAGAAGAAGAAGAAGAAGAAGAAGAAGAAGAAGAAGAAGAAGAAGAAGAAGAAGAAGAAGAAGAAGAAGAAGAAGAAGAAGAAGAATAATAATTAAAGCTGCAAGCAGCGTTGAAAGGGCCCTCGCCCCCCTCGCGCACGTTGGGGTGGCAGAAAAATCTTGATGGCTGCAGGTGTCCATTAAGAGCCATTTGGCACTGCTAGACTGTGTGCAATGTGGTTTCCTGAGGGGAGTGCTAAAATTTTCTAGAGGGCGCTACAATACCACTTTGACATACCTGTGTGCAAAATCTACAACAAGGTAATTATAATGTCAAGCTCCATGAGTGTGTTGATTTTTGTAAATTTTCCAGTATGTTTAGACGATCAAAGGAGCAATACTTTTAAATATCTGACTGGGGGCGCTATAGAGCCCTTATGCTATATTTAGTGCTCATTGATGGATGACATTGAAGAAAATAAGACATTTATACTGTTTGCTAGGTTTTTTAAGTTTTGGAGCTTTCTAAGGCCTGAAAACATGAGTTCGTAAAATTTTGGAAAAACACAGGAAATAGCTCATAGCTCACTTCCTGTTAATGCAATAAATTTCAAAAAATTAACCATTGCCCAGAATGACTAATGGAATGATCACCCCAAATTTCATGAACATTCAAGCACTTTTAACTTAACATGCCCGTATCAAGAGGGCGCTGTGGAGCCACCTGGCCACTCACTATCTAATATTAGCATATATTTATACTTTGGAGGACAATATTATCAAGCTTGGAAAGTTTCAGGCAAATCGAATGAAGTATGTGGGAGTAAAAGCAATTTCCTGTTTCATGGCGAGACATCAAATTTCGCTGCGACGCCACGGATACACCGTTGCATCAATCCAAAAAAGCTTCGCAATTTAACGTCAGCAAGGTCTTTAGATATTACTTGCCAAATTTTATGTTGATCGGATAAAATCTCTAGGAGGAGTTCGTTAAAGTACGACACCTGTGAATGGCGAAGAATCCAAAACATTTGCAATTTCAATTAAAAATGGCGGACTTCCTGTTGAGTCTAGGTCATGGCACCAAATGAGTATTTTTTAGGTATCGACATATTCCACATGTCTACCGAATTTCATACATGCAGGTCAACCACGATGCGAGGGCTGCTTATTTGAAATTTTCCAGGGGGCGCTATAATGCCATTTTTGCCAACTCTATATGTATTTTTTTATCAGTGTAATAGGAATGAAGGTTTTTAGAATGGTACAAAATTTTGTGAGTTTTTGAGTATGCTGAAACCCTCAAATGAGCAATTCTTTTAAAAATCTGATAGGGGGCGCTATAGAGCCATTATGCCACATTTACTGCCAATTTCTGCCTCACATTGAAGACAATCAGACAATTATAATTTTTGCAAAGTTTTGCAAGTTTTCCGGTATGCTAAAGCCTTCAAACGTGTGTTCGAAAAATTTGGAATAACGCAGGAAATGGCTCATAGCTCACTTCCTGTTTGGCCGAAAAATTTCAAAAAAATAAGCATAGCCCAAAAAAACAAATGTAATGATCAGACCAAATTTCATGAACATTCAAGCACTTTTAACTCAACATGGCCGTGTCAAGAGGGCGCTGTGGAGCTACCTGACCACACCCAATCCAATATCAACATATAGGTATATTAAGAAGTTGACTCTTATTAAGCCTCAAGTTTCGGGCAAATCTCACAAAGCATATGCGCATAAAACCAAATTCCTCTTTCATGGCGGAACATCGAAATTCGCCGCAACGCCACGGATTCAAAGTTCAATGAATCAAAAAAAGCTTCGCAATTTAACATCGACAAGGTCTTTAGATGTTATATGCAAAATTTTAAGTTGATTGGATAAAATCTCTAGGAGGAGTTCGTTAAAGTACGACATCTGTGATGGGCAAAAAATTTTAAAAATTTGCAAATTCAATTAAAAATGGCGGACTTCCTGTTGAGTCTAGGTGATGGCACCAAGTGACTTTTTTTTAGGTCTTGGCATAGTACACATGTCCACCGAATTTAGTTCATGTAGGTTTAACATGCTGCGAGGGCTGCTTCATTGAAATTTTCTAGGTGGCGCTGTAATGCAATTTTGCCACATCCATCTGTAAACCCCATATCCTAGTAAAGAGTATGACCAGCTTAATATGTTTTGCAAAGTTTTGTGAGTTTTCGAGCATGGTGATGCCCTCAAAAAAAGCAATTATGTATTAGGGGGCGCTATAGAGCTACCATGTCTCACCCACTGCAAAATGAGATATGGAATCAAAGAACTTAATATTTTTAGTCAATTAGCTAAGTTTGGTCTATTTTCAAGTATAATAAGGCCCTCAAAAATGTGTTCGTAAAATCTGAAAAAACGCAAGAAATGGCTCATAGCTCACTTCCTGTGAGGCAAAAAAATTTCAAAATAATTTTCAAAAAAATTTATTATGACTACTATGACTCTATAAAATTTCGTGAGAATCCGAGCAAGTGTGTTCCAAAATGGCCGCGTGTTTGGTGGCGCTATAGAGCCACCGGGGCATGTCCAAGCACAAAAATAATAATACTTTGCAATTTTCACGACGACTGACGTGTGGGCAAATTTTTGTGAGTTTTCGTGCATGGCAAAGCCCTCAAAAATGCGTTCTCGCAGCAGAATAAAAAGAAGAAGAAGAAGAAGAAGAAGAAAAATAAAAATCCCATCAAAAACAATAGGTTCTTCGCACCTTCGGTGCCAGGACCCGTTCCGGGCCCTGGCACCGGTCGGTGCTCGGGCCCTAATAAAAATCCCATCAAAAACAATAGGTTCCTCGCACCTTCGGTAAAATGGCGGACTTCCTGTTAAGTCTAGGTCATGGCACCAAGAGACTTTTATTTAGGTTTCGGCATAGTACACATGTATACCACATTTCGTACATGTAGGTTAAACACGCTGCGAGGGCTGCTTCATTGAAATTTTCTAGGTGGCGCTGTAATGCAATTTTGCCATATCCATCCGTAAACCCCACTTTCTAGTAAAAAGTATGACCAGCTTAATATGATTGCAAAGTTTCGTGAGTTTTCGAGCATGCTGATGCCCTCAAAAATGCAATTATGTATTAGGGGGCGCTATAGAGCCACCATAACACACCGAGTGCCAAATGAGATATTGAATCAAAGAACTTCATATTTTCAATCTATGAGCCAAGTTAGGTGTGTTTTCGAGAATGATAAGGCCCTCAAAAATGTGTTCGTAAAATCTGAAAAAACGCAGGAAATGGCTCATAGCTCACTTCCTGTGAGGCAAAAAAATTTCAAAAAAATTGACAAAAAAATTTATGATGACTACTATGACCCTATTGAATTTCGTGAGAATCTGAGCAAGTGCGTTCCAAAATGGCCGTGTGTTTGGTGGCGCTATAGAGCCACTGGGGCATGTCCAAGCACAAAATTAATAATATTTTGCAATTTTCACCACGACTGATGTGTCGGCAAATTTTTGTGAGTTTTCGTGCATGGCAAAGCCCTCAAAAATGCGTTCTCGTAGCAGAAGAAGAAGAAGAAGAAGAAGAAGAAGAAGAAGAAGAATAATAAAAATCCCATCAAAAACAATAAGATCCTCGCACCTTCGGTGCCATGACCCGTTCCGGGCCCTGGCACCGGTCGGTGCTCGGGCCCTAATAAGAAGAAGAAGAAGAAGAAGAAGAATAATAAAAATCCCATCAAAAAACAATAGGTTTCTCGCACCTTCGGTGCCAGGACCCGTTCCGGGCGCTGGCACCGGTCAGTGCTCGGGCCCTAATTAAAGCTGCAAGCAGCGTTGAAAGGGCCCTCGCCCCCCCTGTGCACATTGGGGTGGCAGCAAGATCTTGATGGCTGCAGGTGTCCATTCAGAGCCATTGGACACAGCTCGACCGCGTACAATTTGGTTTCCTGATGGTAGTGCAAAAATTTTCTGGAGGGCGCTATGATACCATTTTGACTTGCCTGTGCACAAAATCTACAACACAGTAATTGTAATACGGGGCTCCAGAAGTGTTTTGATTTTTGAAAATTTTCCAGCATGTTTAGACTTTCAAAAGAGCAATTCTTTTATAAATATTATTGGGGGCGCTACAGAGCCATTATGCCCCATTTAGTGCCAATTGATGGATGTATTGAAGAGAATAAGACAGTTCTAATTTTTGGATGGTTATGCAAGTTTTGGAGCATTCTAAGGTGTGTTCGTAAAATTTGGAAAAATGCAGGAAATAGCTCATAGCTCTCTTCCTGTTTGGCAAAAAAATTTCAAAAAATTAACAATTGCGGAGAATGACTGATGCAATGATCATACCAAATTTCATGAACTTTCAAGCACTTTTATCTGAACATGGCCATATCTAGAGGGCGCTGTGGAGCCACCTGGCACCTCTCGATATAAAATAAGCATATATCTATATTTGGGCGGACAATTTTATCAAGCTTGGAAAGTTTCAGGCAAATTCCACAAAGTATGTGGAATTGAAAGCAACTTCCTGTTTTATGGCAGGACATCAAAATTCGCCGTGACGCCACGGATGCATCGTTCAATGAAATCAAAAAAGCTTCGCAATTTAACGTCAGCAAGGTTTTTAGATATTAGATGCCAAATTTTAAGTTGATCGCATAAAATCTCTAGGAGGAGTTTGTTAAAGTACGACACCTGTGAATGGCAAAAAAAATAAAAAAAGTTGCAATTTCAATTAAAAATGGCAGCCTTCCTGTTGAGTCTAGGTCATGGCACCAAGAGACTTTTTTGTAGGTCTCGGCATATTCCACATGTCTACCGAATTCAATACATGTGGGTTTACCAGGCTGCGAGGGCTGCTTATTTGAAATTTTCCAGGGGGCGCTATAATGCCATTTTTGCCACGCCTATTTGTAAATTTTTTATCAGTGTAATAGGAATGATGTTCTTTGAAATTGTACAAAATTTTGTGAGTTTTTGAGCATGCTGAAACCCTCAAAAGGGTAATTCTTTTAAAAATCGTATTGGGGGCGCTATAGAGCCATGATGCCTCTTTTACTGCCAATTTTTGGTTCAAATTGAAGATAATGTGACAAATAAAATTTTAGCCAAGTTTTGCAAGTTTTCGAGTATGCTAAGGCCTTCAAATGTGTGTTCATAAAATTTGGAATAACGCAGGAAATGACTCATAGCTCACTTCCTGTTTGGCCGAAATATTTCAAAAAAATCAGCACAGCCCAGAAAAACAAATGCAATGATCAGACCAAATTTCATGAACATTCAAGCACTTTTATATCAACATGGCCGTGTCAAGAGGGCGCTGTAGAGCCACCTGACCACACCCACTCCAATATCAAGATATAGGTATATTTGGAATTAGACTATCATTAAGCCTGTAAAGTTTCAAGTAAATCTCCCAAAGCATATGCTCATAAAAGCAACTTCCATTTTCATGGCGGAACATCGAAATTCGCCGCGACGCCACGGATACAAAGTTCGATGAATCCAAAAAAGCTTCGCAATTTAACATCGACAACGTCTTTCAATGTCGTATGCCAAATTTTAAGTTGATCAAATAAAATCTCTAGGAGGAGTTTGTTAAAGTACGATGCCTGTGAATTGCAAAAAATTTTAAAAAATTGCAAATTCAATTAAAAATGGAGGACTTCCTGTTGCGTCTAGGTCATGGCACCAATTGACTTTTTTTAGGTCTCGGCATAGTACATATGTCTACCGAATTTGGAACATGTAGATTAAACATGCTGCGAGGGCTGCTTCATTGAAATTTTCTAGGTGGCGCTGTAATGCAATTTTGCCACATTTTTCTTTAAGCCCTATATTTTAGTAAAAAGTATGAGCAGCTTAAAAGGTCTGCAAAGTTTCTTTAGTTTTCGAGGATTCTGAGGCCCTCAAAAATGCAATTATGTATTAGGGGGCGCTATAGAGTTACCATGTCAAACCAAGTGCCAAATGAGATATCGAATGAAAGTATTTAATATTTTTAGTCTATGAGCCAAGTTTGGTGAATTTTCGAGCATAATAAGGCCCTCAAAAATGTGTTCGTAAAATCTGAAAAAACGCAGGAAATGGCTCATAGCTCACTTCCTGTACGGCAAAAAAATTTCAAAAAAATTGACAAAAAAATTTATTATGACTGCTGTGGCCCTGTCGAATTTCATGAGAATCCGAGCAAGTGCGTTCCAAAATGGCCGCGTGTTTGGTGGCGCTATAGAGCCACTGGGGCATGTTCAAGCACAAAATTAATAATAATTGTAATTTTCACCACGTCTGACGTGTGTGCACATTTTTGTGAGTTTTCGTGCATGGTAAAGCCTTCAAAAATGCGTTCTCACAGCAGAATAATAATAATTAAAGCTGCAAGCAGCGTTGAAAGGGCCCTCGCCCCCCTCGTGCACGTTGGGGTGGCAGCAAGATCTTGATGGCTGCAGGTGTCCATTCAGAGCCATTGGACACAGCTGGACCGCGTACAATGTGGTTTCCTGATGGGAGTGCAAAAATTTTCTGGAGGGCGCTATGATACCATTTTGACTTGCCTGTGCGCTAAATCTCCAGCATAGTAATTGGAATACCGAGCTCCATGAGTGTGTTGATTTTTGTAATTTTTACAGCACGTTTAGACCCACAAAAGAGATTTCTTTTAAAAATCTTATTGGGGGCGCTATCGAGCCATTATGCCACATTTAGTGCCAATTGATGGATGACATTGAAGAGAATAAGACAATTATAAATTGTGCAAGGTTCTGCAAGCTTTCGAGTATTCTAAGGCCTTCAAACGTATGTTCGTGAAATTTGGAAAAACGCAGGAAATAGCTAATAGCTCATACCTGTTTGGCCAAAATAATAAACCATAACCCGGAATGACTAATGCAATGATCACACCAAATTTCATGAACATTCAAGCACATTTATCTTAACATGGCCGTATCTAGAGGGCGCTGTGGAGCCTTCTGGCCACACTTGATCTAATATTAGCATATATTGATATTTGGGAGGACCATTTTATAAAGCTTGGACAGTTTCAGGGAAAACCCATGAAGTCTGTGGGAGTAAAACCAACTTCCTGTTTCATGGCGGGACATCGAAATTTGCTGCAACGCCATGGAAACAAAATTCGATGAATCCAAAAAAGCTTAAAAAACTGATTGGGGGCGCTAAAGAGCCATTGTGCCAAATTTAGTATAAATTGATGTATAAAATTGAAGACAATAAAACAATTATAATTTGTAAAACTTTTTGCAAGATTTCGAGTATTCTTAAGCATCCAAACATGTGTTTATAAAATTTGGAAAAACGCAGAAAATGGCGCATAGCTCACTTCCTGTTTGGCCAAAAAATTTCAAAAAAATTAATATAACTCGACATGAACAAAGCAATGATCACACCAAATTTCATGAACATTCAAGCACTTTTATCTCAACATGGCCGTTTCAAGAGGGCGCTGTGGAGCCACCTGACCACACCCAATCTAATATCAACATATAGGTCTACTTGGAGGTGGACTCCTATAAAGCCTGTAAAGTTTCGCGCAAATCTCACAAAGCATGTGCGCGTAAAACCAACTTCCTGTTTCATGGCGGAACATCGAAATTCGCCGCGACGCCACGGATACAAAGTTCAATGAATCCAAAAAAGCTTCGCAATTTAACATCGACAAGGTCTTAAGATGTTAAATTCAAAATTTTATGTTGATCGGATAAAATGTCTAGGAGGAGTTCGTTAAAGTACGAAGCCTGTGAATGGCAAAAAATTTAAAAAATTTGCAAATTCAATTAAAAATGGAAGACTTCTTGTTGAGTCTAGGTCATGGCACCAAGAGACTTTATTTTAGGTCTTGGCATAGTACACATGTCCACCAAATTTTGTACATGTAGGTCAAACACGCTGCGAGGGCTGCTTCATTGAAATTTTCTAGGTGGCGCTGTAATGCAATTTTGCCACATTCATCTGTAAACCCTAAATCCTAGTAAAAAGTAAGACCAGCATAATATGTTTGCAAAGTTTTGTGAGTTTTCAAGCATGCTGAGGCCCTCAAAAATGCAATTATGTATTAGGGGGCGCTATAGAGCTACCACGTCACACCCAGTGCCAAATGAGATATCGAATCAAAGAACGTAATATTTGTAGTCTATGAGCCAAGTTTGGTGAGTTTTCGAGTATGATAAAACCCTCAAAAATGTGTTCGTAAAATCTGAAAAAACGCAGGAAATGGCTCATAGCTCACTTCCTGTGAGGCAAAAAAATTTCAAAAAAATTTATGATGACTACTATGACTCTATAAAATTTCGTGAGAATCCGAGCAAGTGCGTTCTAAAATGGCCGCGTGTTTGGTGGCGCTATAGAGCCACCAGGGCATGTCCAAGCACAAAAATAATAATACTTTGCAATTTTCACAACGACTAACGTGTGGGCAAATTTTTGTGAGTTTTTGTGCATGGCAAAGCCCTCAAAAATGCGTTCTCGCAGCAGAATAAAAAGAAGAAGAAGAAGAAGAAGAAAAAGAAGAAAAAGAAGAAGAATAATAAAAATCCCATCAAAAACAATAGGTTTCTCGCACCTTCGGTGCCAGGACCCGTTCCGGGCCCTGGCACCGGTCGGTGCCCGGGCCCTAATTAAAGCTGCAAGCAGCGTTGAAAGGGCCCTCGCCCCCCTAGTGCACGTTGGGGTGGCAGCAAGATCTTTATGGCTGAAGGTGTCCATTCAGAGCCATTGGACACTGCTGGATCGCTTACAATGTGGTTTCCTGAGGGGAGTGCAAAAATTTTCTGGAGGGCGCTATGATAGAATTTTGACATGCCTGTGAGCAAAATCTACAACATAGTAATCGTAATACCGAGCTCCATGAGTTTGTTGATTTTTGTAAATTTTCAAACATGATTAGACCTTCAACAGGGCAATTCTTTTATAAATCTGACTGGGGGCGCTATAGAGCCATTATGCCATATTTAGTGCCAATTGATGGATGACACTGAAGAGAATACAACTTTTATAATTTTTGCAAGGTTTTGCAAGTTTTGGAGCATTCTAAGGCCTTAAAACGCGTGTTAATAAAACTCAGAAAAACGCAGGAAATAGCTCATAGCTCACTTCCTGTTTGGCCAGAAAATTTCAAAAAACTACCCATTGCCCGGAATGACAAATGCAATGATCACACCAAATCTCATGAACATTCAAGCACTTTTATCTTAACATGACAATATCTAGAGGGCACTGTGGAGCCACCTTGCACCTCCCGATCCAATATTAGCATAAAAATTATACTTCAAAGGACAATTTTATCAAGCATAGGAAGTTTCGAGCAAATCCCACAAAGTATGTGGCAGTAAAAGCAACTCCCTGTTTCATGGCGGGATATCAAAATTCGCCGCGACACCACGGATACATTGTTCAATGAAATCAAAATTGCTTTGCAATTTAACATTAGCAAGGTCTTTAGATATTTTCTGCCAAATATTAAGTTGATCTGATAAAATCTCTAGGAGGAGTTCGTTAAAGTACGACACCTACGAATTGCGAAAAATCTAAAAAAGTTGCAATTTCAATTAAAAATGGCAAACTTCCTGTTGCGTCTAGGTCATGGCACCAAGAGGCTTATTTTTAGGTCTCAGGATATTCCACATGTCCACCGAAGTTCATACATGCAGGTCAATCACGATGCTAGGGCTGCTTCTTTGAAATTTTCCAGGGGGCGCTATAATGCCATTTTTGCCACGCCTATTTGTAAATTTTTTATCAGTGTCATAAGAATGATGGTATTTAGAATTGTACAAAATATTGTGAGTTTTTGAGCATGCTGAGACCCTCAAAAAGGCAATTCTTTAAAAAATCTGATTGGGGGCGCTATAGAGCCATAATGCCACATTTACTGCCAATATTTGTCTCAAATTGAAGACAAAAAAACAAATATAATTTTTGCAAAGTTTTGCATGTTTTCGAGTATGCTAAGGCCTTCAAATGTGTGTTCGTAAAATTTGGAATAACGCAGGAAATGGCTCATAGCTCACTTCCTGTTTGGCCGAAAAATTTCCAAAAAATAAGCATAGCCCAAAAAAACAAATGCAATGATCAGACCAAATTTCATGAACATTCAAGCACTTTTATGTCAACATGGCCGTGTCAAGAGGGCGCTGTGGAGCCACCTGACCACACCCAATCCAATATTAACAAATAGCTATATTTGGAAGTAGACTATTATTAAGCCTGTAAAGTTTCACGCAAATCTCACAAAGCATGTGCTCATAAAAGCAACTTCCTGTTTCGTGGCGGAACATCAAAATTCGCCGCGACGTCACGGAAAGAAAGTTTAATGAATCCAAAAAAGCTTCGCAATTTAACATCGACAAGGTCTTTAGATGTCATATGCAAAATTTTAAGTTGATCGCATTAAATCTCTAGGAGGAGTTTGTTAAAGTACGACGTCTGTGAATGGCAAAAAATTAAAAAAATTTGCAAATTCAATTAAAAATGGCGGACTTCCTGTTGAGTCTAGGTCATGGCAGTAAGAGACTTTTTTTTAGGTCTTGGCATAGTACACCGAATGTCCACCGAATTTTGTACATGTAGGTCAAACACGCTGCGAGGGCTGCCTCATTGAAATTTTCTAGGTGGCGCTGTAATGCAATTTTGCCACATCTATCTGTAAACCTTATATTCTAGTAAAAAGTATGACCAGCTCAATATGTTTGCAAAGTTTCGTGAGTTTTCGAGCATGTTGAGGCCCTCAAAAATGCAATTATGTATTAGGGGGCGCTATAGAGCTACCATGTCACACCAAGTGGCAAATGAGATATCAAATGAAAGAACAAAATAGTTTTAGTCAATGAGCCAAGTTTGGTGAGTTTTCGAGTATGATAAGGCCCTCAAAAATGTGTTCGTAAAATCTGAAAAAACGCAGGAAATGGCTCATAGCTAACTTCCTGTGTGGCAAAAAAATTTCAAAAAAATTGACAAAAAAATGTATTATGACTACTATGACCCTATTGAATTTTGTGAGAATCCGAGCAAGTGCGTTCCAAAATGGCCGTGTGTTTGGTGGCGCTATAGAGCCACCGGGGCATGTCCAAGCACAAAAATAATAATTTTTTGCAATTTTCACCATGACTGACGTGTCGGCAAATTTTTGTGAGTTTTCGTGCATGGCAAAGCCCTCAAAAATGCGTTCTCGCAGCAGAATAATAATAATTAAAGCTGCAAGCAGCGTTGAAAGGGCCCTCGCGCCCTTCGTGCACGTTGGGGTGGCAGCAAGATCTTGATGGGTGCAGGCGTCCATTCACAGCCATTGGACACTGCTGGACCGCGTACAATGTGGTTTCCTGAGGGGAGTGCAAAAATTTTCTAGAGGGTGCTATGGTACCATTTTGATATGCCTGTGCGTAAAATCTAAAACATAGTAATCGTATTACCGAACTCCATGAGTGTGTTGATTTTTGTTAATTTTCCAGCATGTTTAGACCTGCAAAGAGGCAATTCTTTTATAAATCTGATTGGGGGCGCTATAGAGCCATGATGCCACATTTAGTGCCAATTGATGGATGACATTGAAGAAAATAAGACAATAATAAATTGTGCTAGGTTTTGCAAGCTTTAGAGTATTCTAAGGCCTTCAAACATGTGTTCGTGAAATTTGGAAAAACGCAGGAAATAGCTCATCCCTCACTTCCTGTTTGGCCAAAAAAATAGCCATTGCCCAAAATCACGAATGCAATGATCACACGAAATTTCATGAACATTCAAGCACTTTTATCTTAACATGGCTGTATCTAGAGGGCGCTGTGGAGCCATCTGGCCACTCCTGATCTTATATTAGCATATATTTATACTTGGGAGGACAATTTAATAAAGCTTGGAAAGTTTCAGGGATAACCCATGAAGTATGTGGGAGTAAACCCAACTTCCTGTTTAATGGCGGGACATCGAAATTCGCCGCAACGCTACGGATACAAAATTCAATGAATCCAGAAAAACTTTGCAATATAACAGCAGCAACGTCTTTAGATACTAATAGCCAAATTTCAAGTTGATCGAATAAAATCTCTAGGAGGAGTTCGTTAAAGTACGACACCTGTGAATGGCCAAAAATCCAAAAAAGTTGCAATTTCAATTAAAAATGGCAGACTTCCTGTTGAGTCTAGGTCATGGCACCAAGAGACTTTTTTTTTTAGGTCTCGTCATATTCCACATCTCTACCGAATTTCATACATGTAGGTTAACCGGGCTGCGAGGGCTGCTTATTTGAAATTTTACAGGGGGCGCTATAATGACATTTTTGCCATGCCAATATGTAAGCTTTTTATCAGAGTATTATGAATGATGATCCTTATACATGTACAAAATTTTGTGAGTTTTCGAACATGTTGAGACCCTCAAAAAGGCAATTCTTTTATAAATCTGATTGGGGGCGCTTTAGAGCCATCATGCCACATTAGGCTCCAATTGATAGATAACATTAAAGAGAATAAGACAATTATAATTAGTGCGAGGTTTTGCAAGCTTTGGAGTATTCTAAGGCTTTCAAACGTGCGTTCGTAAAATTTGAAAAAACGCAGGAAATAGCTCAAAACTCACTTCCTGTTCGGCCAAAAAATTTCAAAAAATTAGTCATTGCCTGCAATGACGAATGCAATGATCACATAAAATTTCATGAACATTCAAGCACTTTTATCTTAACATGGCCGTATCTAGAGGGCGCTGTGGAGCCACCTGACCACTCCTGATCTAATATTAGCATATATTTATACTTAGGTGGTCAATTTAATCAAGCCTGTGTAGTTTCGCGGAAATCTCACAAAGCATGTGCGTGTAAAACCAACTTCCCGTTTCATGGCGGAACATCAAAATTCGCCGCAACGCCACGGATACAAAGTTCAATGAATCCAAAAAAGCTTCGCAATTTAACATAGACAAGGTCTTCAGATGTCGTGTGCAAAATTTTAAGTTGATCGAAAAAAATCTCTAGGAGGAGTTCGTTAAAGTACGACGCCTGTGAATGGCAAAAAATTTAAAAAATTTGCAAATTCAATTAAAAATGGCGGACTTCCTGTTGAGTCTAGGTGATGGCACCAAGAGACTTTTTTTTAGGTTTTGGCATAGTACACATGTCCACCGAATTTTGTACATGTAGGTTAAACAAGCTGCGAGGGCTGCTTCATTGAAATTTTCTAGGTGGCGCTGTAATGAAATTTTGCCACATTTATCTGTAATCTCTATATCCTAGTAAAGAGTATGACCAGCTTAATATGTTTGCAAAGTTTTGTGAGTTTTCGAGCATGCTGATGCCTTCAAAAATGCAATTATGTATTAGGGGGCGCTATAGAGCTACCATGTCTTAGCCACTGCCAAATGATATATGGACTCAAAGAACTTAATATTTTTATTCAATAAGCCAAGTTTGGTCTGTTTTCGAGTAAGTTAAGGCCCTCAAAAATGTGTTCGTAAAATCTGAAAAAACGCAGGAAATGGCTCATAGCTCACTTCCGGTTTTTTCCAAAAAATTTCGAAAAATTAAACATTACCCGGAATGACGAATACAATGATCACACCAAATTTCATGAACATTCAAGCACTTTTATCTTAACATGACCATATCTAGAGGGCGCAGTGGAGCCACCTAGCACCTCCCGATCCAATATAAGCATATGTTTTTTCTTCGAAGAACAATTTTATCAAGCAGAAGAAGGTTCGGGCAAATCCCACAAAGTATGTGGCAGTAAAAGCAACTCCCTGTTTCATGGCGGGATATCAAAATTCGACGCGAAGCCACGGATACATTGTTCGATGAAATCAAAATTGATTCGCAATTTAACATTAGCAAGGTCTTGAGATATTATTTGCCAAATATTAAGTTGATCGGATGAAATCTCTAGGAGGAGTTCGTTAAAGTACGACGCCTGTGAATGGCAAAAAATCAAAAAAGTTGCAATTTCAATTAAAAATGGCGGACTTCCTGTTGAGTCTAGGTCATGGCACCAAGAGACTTTTTTTTAGGTCTCAGCATATTCTACATGTCTACCGAATTTCATACATTTAGGTTTACCAGGCTGCGAGGGCTGCTTATTTGAAATTATCCAGGGGGCGCTATTATGACAATTTTGCCAAGCCTATTTATAAGCTTTTTATCAGAGTAATATGAATGATGATTTTTATACATTTACAAAATTTTGTGAGTTTTTGAACATGCTGAGACCCTCAAAAGAGCAATACTTAATAAAATCTGATTGGGGGCGCTATAGAGCCATGGTGCCAAATTAAGTGCAAATTGATGTAGAAGATTGAAGATAATAAGACACTCATAATTTGTGCAACTTTTTGCAAGATTTCGAGTATTCTTAGGCTTCCAAATATGTGTTAATAAAATTTGGAAAAACGCAGGAAATGGCTCATAGCTCACTTCCTGTTTGGCCAAAAAATTCCAAAAAAATTACCATAACCTGACATGACAAATGCAATGATCAAGCAAAATTTCATGAACATTCAAGCACTTTTATCTCAACATGGTTGTGTCAAGAGGGCGCTGTGGAGCCACCTGACCACACCCAATCTAATATCAACATATAGTTGTACTTGGAAGTAGACTCTTATGAAGCCTGTAAAGTTTTGCGTAAATCTCACAAAGCATGTACGCGGAAAACCAACTTCCTGTTTCATGGCGGAACATTGAAATTTGCCGCGACGCCACGGATACAAAGTTCGATGAATCCAAAAAAGCTTTGCAATTTAACATGGACAAGGTCTTTTGATGCCATATGCGAAATTTCAAGTTGATCGGGTAACATCTCTAGGAGGAGTTCGTTAAAGTACGACGCCTGTGAATGGCAAAAATAAAAAAAATTTGCAAATTCAATTAAAATTAGCGGACTTTCTGTTGAGTCTAGGTCATGTCACCAAGAGATTTTTTTTTAGGTCTTGGCATAGTACACATGTCCACCAAATTTTGTACATGTAGGTTAAACATGCTGCGAGGGCTGCTTCATTGAAATTTTCAAGGTGGCGCTGTAATGCAATTTTGCCACGCTCATCAGTAAGCCCTATATTTTAGTAAACAGTATGACCAACTTAATAGATGTGCAAAGTAACGTGAGTTTTTGAGCATGCTGAGGCCCTCAAAAATGCAATTATGTATTAGGGGGCGCTATAGAGCTACCATGTCACACTTAGTGCCAAATGAGATATTGAATTAAAGAACTTAATATTTCTAGTCTATAAGCCAAGTTTGGTGAAATTTCAAGTATGATAAGGCCCTCAAAAATGTGTTCGTAAAATCTGAAAAAACGCAGGAAATGGCTCATACCTCACTTCCTGTGCGGCAAAAAAATTTCAAAAAAATTTACAAAAAAATTTATGATGACTACTATGACCCTATCAAATTTCGTGAGAATCCGAGCAAGTGGGTTCCAAAATGGACTCGTGTTTGGTGGCGCTATAGAGCCACCGGGGCATGTCTTAGCACAAAAGTAGTAATAGTTTGCAATTTTTACCACGAGTGACGTGTGGGCAAATTTTTGTGAGTTTTCGTGCATGGCAAAGCCCTCAAAAATGCGTTCTCGCAGCAGAATAAAAAGAAGAAGAAGAAGAAGAAGAAGAATTAAAGCTGCAAGCAGCGTTGAAAGGGCCCTCGCCCCCCCTGTGCACATTGGGGTGGCAGCAAGATCTTGATGGCTGCAGGTGTCCATTCAGAGCCATTGGACACAGCTGGACCGCGTACAATGTGGTTTCCTGATGGGAGTGCAAAAATTTTCTGGAGGGCGCTATGATACCATTTTGACTTGCCTGTGCACAAAATCTACAACACAGTAATCGTAATACAGGGCTCCATGAGTGTTTCCATTTTTGTAAATTTTCCAGCATGTTTAGACTTTCAAAAGAGCAATTCTTTTATAAATATTATTGGGGGCGCTATAGAGCCATTATGCCCCATTTAGTGCCAATTGATGGATGTATTGAAGAGAATAAGACAGTTCTAATTTTTGGATGGTTTTGCAAGTTTTGGAGCATTCTAAGGCCTTAAAACGTGTGTTCGTAAAATTTGGAGAAACGCAGGAAATAGCTCATAGCTCTCTTCCTGTTTGGCAAAAAAATTTCAAAAAATTAACAATTGCGGAGAATGAGTAATGCAATGATCATACCAAATTTCATGAACTTTCAAGCACTTTTATCTGAACATGGCCATATCTAGAGGGCGCTGTGGAGCCACCTGGTACCTCTCGATATAAAATAAGCATATATCTATACTTGGGCGGACAATTTTATCAAGCTTGGAAAGTTTCAGGCAAATCCCACAAAGTATGTGGAATTGAAAGCAACTTCCTGTTTCATGGCAGGACATCAAAATTCGCCGTGACGCCACAGATGCATCGTTCGATGAAATCAAAAAAGCTTCGCAATTTGACGTCAGCAAGGTTTTTAGATAGTATATGCCAAATTTTAAGTTGATCGGATAAAATCTCTAGGAGGAGTTCGTTAAAGTACGACACCTGTGAATGGCAAAAAAAATTTAAAAAAGTTGCAATTTCAATTAAAAATGGCAGCCTTCCTATTGGGTCAAGGTCATGGCACCAAGAGACTTTTTTGTAGGACTCGGCATATTCCACATGTCTACCGAATTTCATACATGTGGGTTTATCGGGCTGCGAGGGCTGCTTATTTGAAATTTTCCAGGGGGCGCTATAATGCCATTTTTGCCACGCATATTTGTAAATTTTTTATCAGTGTAATAAAAATGATGGTCTATAAAATTGTACAAAATTTTGTGAGTTTTTGAGCATGCTGAAACCCTCAAAAGGGTAATTCTTTTAAAAATCGTATTGGGGGCGCTATAGAGCCATGATGCCTAATTTACTGCCAATTTTTGTTTCAAATTGAAGACAATGTGACAAATAAAATTTTAGCTAAGTTTTGCAAGTTTTCCAGTATGCTAAGGCCTTCAAATGTGTGTTCATAAAATTTGGAATAACGCAGGAAATGACTCATAGCTCACTTCCTGTTTGGCCAAAAAATTTCAAAAAAATCAGCACTGCCCAGAAAACCAAATGCAATGATCTGACCAAATTTCATGAACATTCAAGCACTTTTATATCAACATGGCCGTGTCAAGAGGGCGCTGTAGAGCCACCTGACCACACCCAGTCCAAAATCAACATAAAGGTATATTTAGAATTAGACTATCATTAAGCCTGTAAAGTTTCATCTAAATCTCCCAAAGCATATGCTCATAAAATAAACTTCCATTTTCATGGCGGAACATCGAAATTCGCCGCGACGCCACGAATACAAAGTTCGATGAATCCAAAAAAGCTTCGCAATTTAACATCGACGACGTCTTTCAATGTCATATGCCAAATTTTAAGTTGATCAGATAAAATCTCTAGGAGGAGTTCGTTAAAGTACGACACCTGTGAATGGCCAACAATCCAAAAAAGTTGCAATTTCAATTAAAAATGGTGGACTTCCTGTTGAGTGTAGGTCATGGCACCAAGAGAATTTTTTGTAGGTCTCGGCATATTCCACATGTCTACCGAATTTCATACATGTAGGTTTACCAGGCTGCGAGGGCTGCTTATTTAAAATTTTCCAGGGGGCGCTATAGTGACAATTTTGCCATGTATATATATACGTTTTTTGTCAGAGTAATACGAATGATGGTCTTTATGCATTTACAAAATTTTGTGAGTTTTAGAACATGCTGAGACCCTCAAAATGGCAATTCTTTTAAAAATCTGATTGGGGGCGCTATAGAGCCATTGTGGCAAATTTAGTGTAAATTGATATATAAAATTGAAGATAATAAGACAATTATAATTTGTGCAACTTTTTGCAAGATTTCGAGTATTCTAAAGCATCCAAACATGTGTTTATAAAATTTGGAAAAACGCAGGAAATGGCGCATAGCTCACTTCCTGTTTGGCCAAAAAATTTCAAAAAAATCAAAATAACTGGACATGAACAATGCAATGATCACACCAAATTTCATGAACATTCAAGCACTTTTATCTCAACATGGCCGTTTCAAGAGGGCGCTCTGGAGCCACCTGACCACACCCAATCTAATATCAACATATAGGTCTACTTGGAAGTGAACTTTTATAAAGCCTGTAAAGTTTCGCGCAAATTTCACAAAGCATGTGCCTGTAAAACCAACTTCCTGTTTCATGGCGGAACATCGAAATTCGCCGCGACGCCACGGATACAAAGTTCAATGAATCCAAAAAAGCTTCGCAATTTAACATCGACAAGGTCTTTAGATGTTAAATTCAAAATTTTAAGTTGATCGGATAAAATCTCTAGGAGGAGTTCGTTAAAGTACGAAGCCTGTGAATGGCAAAAAATTTAAAAAATTTGCAAATTCAATTAAAAATGGCGGACTTCCTGTTGAGTCTAGGTCATGGCACCTAGAGACTTTTTTTTAGGTCTTGGCATAGTACACATGTCCACCGAATTTTGTACATGTAGGTCAAACACGCTGCGAGGGCTGCTTCATTGAAATTTTCTAGGTGGCGCTGTAATGCAATTTTGCCACATTCATCTGTAAACCCTAAATCCTAGTTAAAAGTAAGACCTGCTTAATATGTTTGCAAAGTTTTGTGAGTTTTCAAGCATGCTGAGGCCCTCAAAAATGCAATTATGTATTAGGGGGCGCTATAGAGCTACCATATCACACCCAGTGCCAAATGAGATATCGAATCAAAGAACGTAATATTTCTAGTCTATGAGCAAAGTCTGGTGAGTTTTCGAGTATGATAAAACCCTCAAAAATGTGTTCGTAAAATCTAAAAAAACGCAGGAAATGGCTCATAGCTCACTTCCTGTGAGGCAAAAAAATTTCAAAAAAATTTACAAAAAAATTTATGATGACTACTATGACTCTATAAAATTTCGTGAGAATCCGAGCAAGTGCGTTCCAAAATGGCCGCGTGTTTGGTGGCACTATAGAGCCACCGGGGCATGTCCAAGCACAAAAATAATAATACTTTGCAATTTTCACCACGACTGACATGTGGGCAAATTTTTGTGAGTTTTCGTGCATGGCAAAGCCCTCAAAAATGCGTTCTCGCAGCAGAATAAAAAGAAGAAGAAGAAGAAGAAGAAGAAGAATAAAAATCCCTTCAAAAACAATAGGTTCCTCGCACCTTCGGTGCCAGGACCCGTTCCGGGCCCTGGCACCGGTCGGTGCTCGGGCCCTAATTAAAGCTGCAAGCAGCGTTGAAAGGGCCCTCGCCCCCTCTGTGCACATTGGGGTGGCAGCAAGATCTTGATGGCTGCAGGTGTCCATTCAGAGCCATTGGACACAGCTCGACCGCGTACAATGTGGTTTCCTGATGGGAGTGCAAAAATTTTCTGGAGGGCGCTATGATACCATTTTGACTTGCCTGTGCACAAAATCTACAACACAGTAATCGTAATACAGGGCTCCATGAGTGTTTTGATTTTTGTAAATTTTCCAGCATGTTTAGACTTTCAAAAGAGCAATTCTTTTATAAATATTATTGGGGGCGCTATAGAGCCATTATGCCCCATTTAGTGCCAATTGATGGATGTATTGAAGAGAATAAGACAGTTCTAATTTTTGGATGGTTTTGCAAGTTTTGGAGCATTCTAAGGCCTTAAAACGTGTGTTCATAAAATTTGGAAAAACACAGGAAATAGCTCATAGCTCATTTCCTGTTTGGCAAAAAAATTTCAAAAAATTAACAATTGCGGAGAATGACTAATGCAATGATCATGTCAAATTTCATGAACTTTCAAGCACTTTTATCTGAACATGCCCATATCTAGAGGGTGCTGTGGAGCCACCTGGCACCTCTCGATATAAAATAAGCATATATCTATACTTGGGCGAACAATTTAATCAAGCTTGGAAAGTTTCAGGCAAATCCCACAAAGTATGTGGAATTGAAAGCAACTTCTTGTTTCATGGCAGGACATCAAAATTCGCCATTACGCCACGGATGCATCGTTCGATGAAATCAAAAAAGCTTCGCAATTTAACGTCAGCAAGGTTGTTAGATATTAAATGCCAAATTTTAGGTTGATCGGATAAAATCTCTAGGAGGAGTTCGTAAAAGTACGACACCTGTGAATGGCAAAAAAAAAAAAAAAAGTTGCAATTTCAATTAAAAATGGCAGCCTTCCTGTTGAGTCTAGGTCATGGCACCAAGAGACTTTTTTGTAGGTCTCGGCATATTCCACATGTCTACCGAATTTCATACATGTGGGTTTACCGGGCTGCGAGGGCTGCTTATTTGAAATTTTCCAGGGGGCGCTATAATGCCATTTTTGCCATGTCGATTTGTAAGTTTTTTGTCAGAGTAATACGAATGATGGTTTTTATACATTTTCAAAATTTTGTGAGTTTTCGAACATGCTGAGACCCTCAAAAGGGCAATTCTTTTAAAAATCTGATTGGGGGCGCTAAAGAGCCATTGTGCCAAATTTAGTGTAAATTGATGTATAAAATTGAAGACAATAAGACAATTATAATTTGTGCAACTTTTTGCAAGATTTTGAGTCTTCTAAGGCTCCAAACACGTGTTTCTAAAATTTGGAAAAACGCAGGAAATGGCTCATAGCTCACTTCCTGTTTGGCCAAAAAACTTCAAAAATTTACCATCACTCGACATGACAAACGCAATGACCACACCAAATTTCATGAACATTAAAGCACTTTTATCTCAACATGGCCGTGTCAAGAGGGCGCTGTGGAGCCACTTGACCACACCCAATCCAATATCAACATGTGGGCATACTGGGAAGTAGACTATTATCAAGCCTGTGAAGTTTCGCGCAACTTTCACAAAGCATGTGTGCGTAAAACCAACTTCCTGTTTCATGGCGGAACATCAAAATTCGCCGCGACGCCACGGATACAAAGTTCGATGAATCAAAAAAAGCTTCGCAATTTAACATCGACAAGGTCTTTAGATGCCATACGAGAAATTTTAAGTTGATCGGGTAACATCTCTAGGAGGAGTTCGTTAAAGTACGACGCCTGTGAATGGCTATAAATGTAAAAAATTTGCAAATTCAATTAAAAATGGCGGACTTTCTGTTGAGTCTAGGTCATGGCACCAAGAGACTTTTTTTTAGGTCTTGGCATAGTACACATGTCCACCGAATTTTGGACATGTAGGTTAAACATGCTGCGAGGGCTGCTTCATTGAAATATTCTAGGTGGCGCTGTAATGCAATTTTGCCACGCTCATCAGTAAACCCTATAACCTAGTAAATAGTATGACTAGCTTAATAGGTCTGCAAAGTTTTGTGCGTTTTCGAGCATGCTGAGACCCTCAAAAATGCAATTATGTATTAGGGGGCGCTATAGAGCTACCATGTCAAACTTTGTGCCAAATGAGATTTCGAATTAAAGAACTTAATATTTCTAGTCTATCAGCCAAGTTTGGTGAAATTTCAAGTATGATAAGGCCCTCAAAAATGTGTTCGTAAAATCTGAAAAAACGCAGGAAATGGCTCATAGCTCACTTCCTGTGCGGTAAAATAATTTCAAAAAAATTTACAAAAAAATTTATGATGACTACTATGACCATATCAAATTTCGTGAGAATTCGAGCATGTGCGTTCCAAAATGGACGCGTGTTTGGTGGCGCTATAGAGCCGCCGGGGCATGTCTAAGCACAAAAATAGTAATACATTGCAATTTTCACCACGACTGATGTGTGGGCAAATTTTTGTGAGTTTTCGTGCATGGCAAAGCCCTCAAAAATGC
Organism: Gymnothorax reevesii; assembly: GCA_029721435.1. Lineage (NCBI taxonomy): Eukaryota > Metazoa > Chordata > Actinopteri > Anguilliformes > Muraenidae > Gymnothorax > Gymnothorax reevesii. Next base: position 41,811,215 of record CM056585.1, read on the forward strand.
GTTCTCGCAGCAGAATAAAAAGAAGAAGAAGAAGAAGAAGAATAATAAAAATCCCATCAAAAACAATAGGTTCCTCGCACCTTCGGTGCCAGGACCCGTTCCGGGCCCTGGCACCGGTCGGTGCTCGGGCCCTAATTAAAGCTGCAAGCAGCGTTGAAAGGGCCCTCGCACCCCTCGTGAACGTTGGGGTGGCAGCAACATCTTGATGGGTGCAGGTGTCCATTAAGAGCCATTGGGCACTGCAAGACTGTGTGCAATGTGGTTTCCTGAGGGGAGTGCTAAAATTTTCAAGAGGGCGCTACAATACCATTTTGACATACCTGTTTGCAAAATCTACAACAAGGTAATCGTAAAGTCAGGCTACATGAGTGTGTTGATTTTTGTAAATTTTCCAGTATGTTTAGACGATCAATCAAGCAATACTTTTAAATATCTGACTGGGGGCGCTATAGAGCCATTATGCCATATTTAATGCTAATTGATGGATGACATTGAAGAAAATAAGACATTTACAATGTTAGCTAGGTTTTTTATGTTTTGGAGCTTTCTAAGGCCTGAAAACATGAGTTCGTAAAATTTTGGAAAAACACAGGAAATAGCTCATAGCTCACTTCCTGTTTATGCAATAAATTTGAAAAAATTAACCATCGCCCAGAATGAGTAATGCAATAATCACCCCAAATTTCATGAACATTCAAGCACTTTTAACTTAACATGCCCGTATCTAGAGGGCGCTGTGGAGCCACCTGGCCACTCCCAATCTAATATTAGCATATATTTATACTTTGGAGGACAATATTATCAAGCTTGGAAAGTTTTAGACTAATCCCACAATGTATGTGGGAGTTATACCAACTTCCTGTTTCATGGCGGGACGCCGAAATTCGCCGCAATGCCACGGATACATCGTTCGATATATCCAAAAAAGCTTCGCAATTTCCCATCAACAAGGTCTTAAGATATTATTCGCCAAATTTTGAGTTGATTGGATAAAATCTCTAGGAGGAGTTCGTGAAAGTACGACACCTGCGAATGGCGAAAAATCTAAAAAAGGTTGAAATTTCAATTAAAAATGGCAAACTCCTTGTTGGGTCTACGTCATGGCTCCAAGAGACTTTTTTTTAGGTCTCAGGATATTCCACTTGTTCACAGAAGTTCAGACATGCTGATCAACCACGATGCAAGGGCTGTTTATTTGAAATTTTCCAGGGGGCGCTATAATGCCATTTTTGCCACGCCTATATATAAATTTTTTATTATTGTAATAGGAATGATAGGCTTTAGAGTTGTACAAAATTTTGTGAGTTTTTGAGCATGCCGAGACCCTCAAAAGGGCAATTCTTTTAAAAATCTGATTGGGGACGCTATAGAGCCATTATGTCACATTTACAGCCAAATTCTGTCTCAAATTAGAGACAATCAGACAAATAAAATTTTCGCAAAGTTTTGCAAGTTTTTGAGTTTGGTAATACCTCCAAACCTGTGTTCGTAAAATTTGGAATAACGCAGGAAATGGCTCATAGCTCACTTCCTGTTTGGTTAAAAAATTAAAAAAAAAATAATTACAGCCCAAAAAAACACATGCAATTGTCACGCCAAATTTCATGAACATTCAAGCACTTTTATCTCAACATGGCCGTGTCAAGAGGGCGCTGTGGAGCCACCTGACCACACCCAATCTAATATCAACATATAGGTATACTTGGAAGTAGACTCTTATCAAGCCTGTGAAGTTTCGCGCAAATCTCGCAAAGCATGTGCGCGTAAAACCAACTTCCTGTTTCATGGCGGAACATCGAAATTCGACGCGACGCCACGGATACAAAGTTCGATGAATCCAAAAAAGCTTCGCAATTTAACATCGACCAGGTCTTAATAAGTCATATGCGAAATTGTAATTTGATCGGATAAAATCTCTAGGAGGAGTTCGTTAAAGTACGACGCCTGTGAATGGCAAAAAATTAAAAAAAATTGCAAATTCAATTAAAAATGGCGGACTTCCTGTTGAGTCTAGGTCATGGCACCAAGAGACTTTTTTTTAGGTCTTGGCATAGTACACATGTCCACCGAATTTTGTACATGCAGGTTAAACACACTGCGAGGGCTGCTTCATTGAAATTTTCTAGGTGGCGCTGTAATGCAATTTTGCCACATACATCTGTAAACCCTATATCCTAGTAATAAGCATGATGGGCTTAATATGTTTGCAAAGTTTCGTGAGTTTTCGAGCATGCTGATGCCCTCAAAAATGCAATTATGTATTAGGGGGCGCTATAGAGACACCGTGTCTCACCTACTGCCAAATGAGATATCAAATCAAAGAACGTAATATTTTTAGTCTATGAGCCAAGTTTGGTGATTTTTCAAATATGATAAGACCATCAAAAATGTGTTCGTAAAATCTGAAAAAACGCAGGAAATGGCTAATAGCTCACTTCCTGTGTGGCAAAAAAATTTCAAAAAAATTGACAAAAAAATTTATGATGACTTCTATGATCCCATAAAATTTCATTAGAATCCGAGCAAGTTCGTTCCAAAATGGCCGCGTGTTTGGTGGCGCTATAGAGCCACCGGGGCATGTCAAAGCACAAAATTAATAATAGTTTGCAATTTTCACCACAACTGACAAGTGGGCAAATTTTTGTGAGTTTTCGTGCATGGCAAAGCCCTCAAAAATGCGTTCTCGCAGCAGAAGAAGAAGAAGAAGAAGAAGAAGAAGAAGAAGAAGAAGAAGAAGAAGAAGAAGAAGAAGAAGAAGAAGAAGAAGAATAAAAATCCCATCAAAAACAATAGGTTCCTCGCACCTTCGGTGCCAGGACCCGTTCCGGGCCCTGGCACCGGTCGGTGCTCGGGCCCTAATTAAAGCTGCAAGCAGCGTTGAAAGGGCCCTCGCCCCCCTCGTGCACGTTGGGGAGGCAGCAAGATCCTGATGGGTGCAGGTGTCCATTCACAGCCATTGGACACTGTTGGACCGCGTACAATGTGTTTTCCTGAGGGGAGTGCAAAAATGTTCTGGAGGGCGCTATGATATCATTTTGACATGCGTGTGCGCAAAATCAACAACATAGTAATTGTAATAACGAACTCCATGAGTGTGTTGATTTCTATAAATTTTCCAGCATGTTTAGACCTTCAAAAAAGCAATTCTTCTATAAATCTGATTGGGGGCGCTATAGAGCCATTTTGCCTCATTTAGTGCCAATTGATAAATGATATTAAAGAAAATAAGACGTTTATAATTTGTGCTAGGTTTTGCAAGTTTTGACGCATTCTAAGGCCTTAAAACGTGTGTTCAAAAATATTTGGAAAAACGCAGGAAATAGCTCATAGCTCACTTTCTGTTTGGCCAAAAAATTTCAAAAAATTAAGCATTACCCGGAATGACGAATGCAATCATCACACCAAATTTCATGAACTTTCAAGCACTTTTATCTGAACATGGCCATATCTAGAGGGCGCTGTGGAGCCACCTGGCACCTCTCGATATAAAATGAGCATATATCTATACTTGGGCGGACAATTTTATCAAGCTTGGAAAGTTTCAGGCAAATCCCACAAAGTATCTGGGACTAAAAGCAACTTCCTGTTTCATGGCAGGTCATCAAAATTCGTCGTGACGCCACGGATGCATCGTTCAATGAAATCAAAAAAGCTTCGCAATTTAACGTCAGCAAGGTTTTTAGATATTATATGTCAAATTTTAAGTTGATCGGATAAAATCTCTAGGAGGAATTTGTTAAAGTACGACACCTGTGAATGGCAAAAAAAATAAAAAATGTTGCAATTTCAATTAAAAATGGCAGCCTTCCTGTTGAGTCTAGGTCATGGCACCAAAAGACTTTTTTGTAGGTCTCGGCATATTCCACATGTCTACCGAATTTCATACATGTTGGTTTACCCGGCTGCGAGGGCTGCTTATTTGAAATTTTCCAGGGGGCGCTATAATGCCATTCTTGCCACGCCTATTTGTAAATTTTTTATCAGTGTAATAGGAATGATGGTCTTTAAAATTATACAAAATTTTGTGAGTTTTTGAGCATGCTGAAACCCTCAAAAAGGGTAATTCTTTTAAAAATCGTATTGGGGGCGCTATAGAGCCATGATGCCTCATTTACTGCCAATTTTTGTTTCAAATTGAAGACAATGTGACATATAAAATTTTAGCTAAGTTTTGCAAGTTTTCTAGTATGCTAAGGCCTTCAAATGTGTGTTCATAAAATTTGGAATAACGCAGGAAATGACTCATAGCTCACTTCCTGTTTGGCCGAAAAATTTTTAAAAAATCAGCACAGCCTAGAAAAACAAATGCAATGATCAGACCAAATTTCATGAACATTCAAGCACTTTTATATCAACATGGCCGTGTCAAGAGGGCGCTGTAGAGCCACCTGACCACACCCACTCCAATATCAACATATAGGTATATTTGGAATTAGACTATCATTAAGCCTGTAAAGTTTCACGTAAATCTCACAAAGCATATGCTCATAAAAGCAACTTCCATTTTCATGGCGGAACATTGAAATTCGCCGCGACGCCACGGATACAAAGTTCAATGAATCCAAAAAAGCTTCGCAATTTAACATCGACGACGTCTTTCAATGTCATCTGCCAAATTTTAAGTTGATCAGATAAAATCTCTAGGAGGAGTTCGTTAAAGTACGAAGCCTGTGAATGGCAAAAAATTTAAAAAATTTGCAAATTCAAATAAAAATGGCTGACTTCCTGTTGAGTCTAGGTCATGGCACCAAGAGACTTTTTTTTAGGTCTTGGCATAGTACATATGTCCACCGAATTTTGTACATGTAGATTAAACACGCTGCGAGGGCTGCTTTATTGAAATTTTCTAGGTGGCGCTGTTATGCAATTTTGCCACATTTTTCTTCAAACCTTATATTTTAGTAAATAGTATGACCAGCTTAATAGGTCTGCAAAGTTTCGTGAGTTTTCGAGCATGCTGAAGTCCTCAAAAATGCAATTATGTATTAGGGGGCGCTATAGCGCTACCATGTCAAACCCAGTGCCAAATGAGATATCGAATCAAAGTATTTAATATTTTTAGTCTATGAGACAAGTTTGGTGAATTTTTGAGCATAATAAGGCCCTCAAAAATGTGTTCGTAAAATCTGAAAAAACGCAGGAAATGGCTCATAGCTCACTTCCTGTGCGGCAAAAAAATGTCAAAAAAATTGACAAAAAAATTTATTATGACTGCTGTGGCCCTGTTGAATTTCATGAGAATCCGAGCAAGTGCGTTCCAAAATGGCCTCGTGTTTTGTGGCGCTATAGAGCCACTGGGGCATGTCCAAGGACAAAAACAATAAAACTTTGTAATTTTAACCAAGTCTGACGTGTGTGCAAATTTTTGTGAGTTTTTGTGCATGGTAAAGCTTTCAAAAATGCGTTCTCGCAGCAGAATAATAATTAAAGCTGCAAGCAGCGTTGAAAGGGCCCTCGCCCCCCCTGTGCACATTGGGGTGGCAGCAAGATCTTGATGGCTGCAGGTGTCCATTCAGAGCCATTGGACACAGCTCGACCGCGTACAATGTGGTTTCCTGTTGGGAGTGCAAAAATTTTCTGGAGGGCGCTATGATACCATTTTGACTTGCCTGTGCACAAAATCTACAACACAGTAATCGTAATACAGAGCTCCATGAGTGTTTTGATTTTTGTAAATTTTCCAGCATGTTTAGACTTTCAAAAGAGCAATTCTTTTATAAATATTATTGGGGGCGCTATAGAGCCATTATGCCCCATTTAGTGCCAATTGATGGATGTATTGAAGAGAATAAGACAGTTCTAATTTTTGGATGGTTTTGCAAGTTTTGGAGCATTCTAAGGCCTTAAAACGTGTGTTCGTAAAATTTGGAAAAACACAGGAAATAGCTCATAGCTCACTTCCTGTTTGGCGAAAAAATTTCAAAAAATTAACAATTGCGGAGAATGACTAATGCAATGATCATATCAAATTTCATGAACTTTCAAGCACTTTTATCTGAACATGCCCATATCTAGAGGGCGCTGTGGAGCCACCTGGCACCTCTCGATATAAAATAAGCATATATCTATACTTGGGCGGACTATTTTATCAAGCTTGGAAAGTTTCAGGCAAATCCCATAAAGTATGTGGAATTGAAAGCAACTTCTTGTTTCATGGCAGGACATCAAAATTCGCCATGACGCCACGGATGCATCGTTCGATGAAATCAAAAAAGCTTCGCAATTTAACGTCAGCAAGGTTTTTAGATATTAAATGCCAAATTTTAAGTTGATCGCATAAAATCTCTAGGAGGAGTTTGTTAAAGTACGACACCTGTGAATGGCAAAAAAAAAAAAAAAAGTTGCAATTTCAATTAAAAATGGCAGCCTTCCTGTTGAGTCTAGGTCATGGCACCAAGAGACTTTTTTGTAGGTCTCGGCATATCCCACATGTCTACCGAATTTCATACATGTGGGTTTACCGGGCTGCGAGGGCTGCTTATTTGAAATTTTCCAGGGGGCGCTATAATGCCATTTTTGCCATGTCGATTTGTAAGATTTTTGTCAGAGTAATACGAATGATGGTTTTTATACATTTACAAAATTTTGTGAGTTTTCGAACATGCTGAGACCCTCAAAAGGGCAATTCTTTTAAAAATCTGATTGGGAGCGCTAAAGAGCCATTGTGCCAAATTTAGTGTAAATTGATGTATAAAATTGAAGACAAGAAGACAATTATAATTTGTGCAACTGTTTGCAAGATTTTGAGTATTCTAAGGCTTCCAAACATGTGTTTCTAAAATTTGGAAAAACGCAGGAAATGGCTCATAGCTCACTTCCTGTTTGGCCAAAAAACTTCAAAAAAATTACCATCACTCGACATGACAAAGGCAATGACCACACCAAATTTCATGAACATTAAAGCACTTTTATCTCAACATTGCTGTGTCAAGAGGGCGCTGTGGAGCCACCTGACCACACCCAATCCAATATCAACATGTGGGTATACTTGAAAGTAGACTATTATCAAGCCTGTGAAGTTTCGCGCAACTCTCACAAAGCATGTGTGCGTAAAACCAACTTCATGTTTCATGGCGGAACATCAAAATTCGCCGCGACGCCACGGATAAAAAGTTCGATGAATCAAAAAAAGCTTCGCAATTTAACATTGCCAAGGTCTAAAGATGTCATATGCGAAATTTTACGTTGATCGGATAAAATCTCTAGGAGGAGTTCGTTAAAGTACGATGCCTGTGAATGGCAAAAAATTAAAAAAATTTGCAAATTCAATTAAAAATGGCGGACTTCCTGTTGAGTCTAGGTCATGGCACCAAGAGACTTTTTTTTAGGTCTTGGCTTAGTACACATGTCCATCGAATTTTGTACATGTAGGTTAAACACGCTGCGAGGGCTGCTTCATTGAAATTTTCTAGGTGGCGCTGTAATGCAATTTAGCCACATCTATCTGTGAACCCTATATCCTAGTAAATAGTATGACCAGCTTAATGTGTTTGCAAAGTTTTGTGAGTTTTCGAGCATGTTGATGCCCTCAAATATGCAATTATGTATTAGGGGGCGCTATAGAGCCACCATGTCACACATAGTGCCAAATGAGATATCGAATCAAGGAACTTAATATTTAAAGTCTATGAGTGAAGTTTGGTGTCTTTTCGAGTATGATAAGGCCCTCAAAAATGTGTTCGTAAAATCTGAAAAAACGCAGGAAATGGCTCATAGCTCACTTCCTGTGAGGCAAAAAAATTAACAAAAAATTAACAAAAAAATATAAGATGACTTCTATGACCCAATCAAATTTCGTGAGAATCCGAGCAAGTGCGTTCCAAAATGGCCATGTGTTTGGTGGCGCTATAGAGCCACCGGGGCATGACCAAGCACAAAAATAATAATAATTAGCAATTTTCACCACGACTGACGTGTGGGCAAATTTTTGTGAGTTTTCGTGCATGGCAAAGCCCTCAAAAATGCGTTCTCGTAGCAGAATAAAAAGAAGAAGAAGAAGAAGAAGAAGAAGAAGAAGAAGAAGAAGAAGAAGAATTAAAGCTGCAAGCAGCGTTGAAAGGGCCCTCGCCCCCCCTGTGCACATTGGGGTGGCAGCAGGATCTTGATGGCTGCAGGTGTCCATTCAGAGGCATTGGACACTGCTGGACCGCGTACAATGTGGTTTCCTGATGGGAGTGCAAAAATTTTCTGGAGGGCGCTATGATACCATTTTGACTAGCCTGTGCGCAAAATCTACAACACAGTAATCGTAATATGGGGCTCCATGAGTGTGTTGATTTTTGTAAATATTCCAGCATGTTCAGACTTTCAAAAGAGCAATTCTTTTATAAATCTGATTGGGGGCGCTATAGAGCCGTTATGCCACATTTAGTGCCAATTGATAGATGATATTAAACAAAATAAGACATTTATAATTTGTGCAAGGTTTTGCAAGTTTTGAAGCATCCTAAGGCCTTAAAACGTGTCTTCAGAAAAATTTGGAAAAACACAGAAAATAGCTCATAGCTCACTTCCTGTTTGGCCAAAACATTACCCGGAATGACGAATGCAACGATCACACCAAATTTCATGAACATTCAAGCACTTTTATCTTAACATGACCATATCTAGAGGGCGCTGTGGAGCCACCTAGCACCTCCCGATGCAATATTAGCATATGTTTTTACTTCGGAGAACAATTTTATCAAGCAGAAGAAGGTTCGGGCAAATCCCACAAAGTAAGTGGCAGTAAAAGCAACTCCCTGTTTCATGGCGGGATATCAAAATTCGCCGCGAAGCCACGGATACATTGTTCGATGAAATCAAAATTGCTTCGCAATTTAACATTAGCAAGGTCTTAAGATATTATTTGCCAAATATTAAGTTGATCGGATAAAATCTCTAGGAGGAGTTTTTGAAAGTACGACGCCTGTGAATGGCAAAAAATCAAAAAAGTTGCAATTTCAATTAAAAATGGCGGACTTCCTGTTGAGTCTAGGTCATGGCACCAAGAGACTTTTTTTTAGTTCTCAGCATATTCCACATGTCTACCGAATTTCATACATGTAGGTTTACCAGGCTGCGAGGGCTGCTTATTTGAAATTATCCAGGGGGCGCTATTATGACAATTTTGCCAAGCCTATATATAAGCTTTTTATCAGAGTAATACAAATGATGATTTTTATACATTTACAAAATTTTGTGAGTTTTTGAACATGCTGAGACCCTCAAAAGAGCAATTCTTTTTAAAATCTGATTGGGGGCGCTATAGAGCCATGGTGCCAAATTTAGTGCAAATTGATGTAGAAGATTGAATATAATTAAGACAATTATAATTTGTGCAACTTTTTGCAAGATTTCGAGTATTCTTAGGCTTCCAAATATGTGTTAATAAAATTTGGAGAAACGCAGGAAATGGCTCATAGCTCACTTCCTGTTTGGCCAAAAAATTCCAAAAAAATTCCCATAACCTGGCATGACAAATGCAATGATCAAACCAAATTTCATGAACATTCAAGCACTTTTATCTCAACATGGTTGTGTCAAGAGGGCGCTGTGGAGCCACCTGACCACACCCAATCTAATATCAACATATAGTTCTACTTGGAAGTAGACTCTTATGAAGCCTGTAAAGTTTTGCGCAAATCTCACAAAGCATGTGCGCGAAAAACCATCTTCCTGTTTCATGGCGGAACATTGAAATTTGCCGCGACGCCACGGATACAAAGTTCAATAAATCCAAAAAAGCTTCACAATTTAACATCGACAACGTCTTTAGATGTCATATGCAAAATTTTAATTTGATCGGATAAAATCTCTAGGAGGAGTTCGTTAAAGTACGACGCCTGTGAATGGCAAGAAATCAAAAAAAGTTGCAATTTCAATTAAAAATGGCGGACTTCCTGTTGGGTCTAGGTCATGACACCAGGAAACTTTGTTTTAGGTCTCAGGATATTCCAAATGTCCACCGAAGTTCATACATGCAGGTCAACCACGGTGCGAGGGCTACGTTTTTGAAATTTTCCAGGGGGCGCTATAATGCCATTTTTGCCACGCCAATATGTAAATTTTTATCAGTGTGATAGGAATGATAGTCTTTAGAATTGTACAAAATTTTGTGAGTTTTTGAGCATGCTGAGACCCTCAAAAAGGCAATTATTTGAAAAATCTGATTGGGGGCGCTATAGAGCCATAATGCCTCATTTACTGCCAATTATTGTCTCAAATTGAAGACAATTGGACAAATATAATTTTTGCAAAGTTTTACAAGTTTTCAAGTATGCTAAAGCCTTCAAATGTGTGTTCGTAAAATTTGGAATAACGCAGGAAATGGCTCATAGCGCACTTCCTGTTTGGCCGAAAAATTTCAAAAAAATAATTATAGCCCAAAAAAACCAATGCAATGATCAAACCAAATTTCATGAACATTCAAGCACTTTTATATCAACATGGTCGTGTGAAGAGGGCGCTGTGGAGCCACCTGACCACACTCAATCCAATATCAACATATAGTTATATTTGGAAGTAGACTACTATTAAGCCTGTAAAGTTTCACGCGAATTTCACAATGCATGTGCTCATAAAAGCAACTTCCATTTTCATGGTGGAACATCGAAATTCGCCGCAACGCCACGGACACAATTTTCAATGAATCCAAAAAAGCTTCGCAATTTAACATGGAGAATGTCTTTAGATGGCCTGTGCCAAATTTTTAGTTAATCGGATAAAATCTCTAGGAGGAGTTCGTTAAAGTACGACGCCTGTGAATGACAAAAAATAAAAAAAAGTTGCAAATTCAATTAAAAATGGCGGACTTCCTGTTGAGTCTAGGTCATGGCACCAAGAGACTTTTTTTTAGGTCTTGGCATAATACACATATGCACCGAATTTTGTACATGTATGTTAAACACCCTGCGAGGGCTGCTTAATTGAAATATTCTAGGTGGCGCTGTAATGCAATCTTGCAACATCCATCTGTAAACCTCATAGCATAGTGAAAGGTATAATCGGTTTAATATTGTTGCAAAGTTACGTGAGTTTTCGAGCATGCTGAGGCCCTCAAAAATGCAATTATGTATTAGGGGGCGCTATAGAGCCACCATGTCACACTTAGTGCCAAATGAGACATCGAATCAAAGAACTTAATATTTTTAGTCTATGAGCCAAGTTTGGTGAGTTTTCGAGTATGATAAGGCCCTCAAAAATGTGTTTGTAAAATCTGAAAAAACGCAGGAAATGGCTCATAGCTCACTTCCTGTGCGGCAAAAAAAATTTCAAAAAAATTACCAAAAAAATTTATCATGACTGCTGTGGCCCTGTCAGATTTTATGAGAATCCGAGCATGTGCGTTCCAAAATAGCCGCGTGTTTGGTGGCGCTATAGAGCCACCTAGGCAAGTCTAAGCACAAAAATAGTAATACTTTGCAATTTTTACCACGACTGACGTGTGGGCAAATTTTTGTGACTTTTCGTGCATGGCCCTCAAAAATGCGTTCTCGCAGCAGAATAAAAAGAAGAAGAAGAAGAAGAAGAAGAAGAAGAAGAAGAAGAAGAAGAAGAAGAAGAAGAAGAAGAAAAATCCCATCAAAAACAATAGGTTCCTCGCACCTTCGGTGCCAGGACCCGTTCCGGGCCCTGGCACCGGTCGGTGCTCGGGCCCTAATAATTAAAGCTGGAAGCAGCGTTGAAAGGGCCCTCGCCCCCCCTGTGCACATTGGGGTGGCAGCAAGATTTGATGGCTGCAAGTGTCCATTTAGAGCCATTGGACACAGCTGGACCACGTACAATGTGGTTTCCGGATGGGAGTGCAAAAATTTTCTGGAGGGCGCTATGATACCATTTTGACTTGTCTGTGCACAAAATCTACAACACAGTAATTGTAATACGGGGCTCCATGAGTGTTTTGATTTTTGTAAATTTTCCAGCATGTTTAGACTTTCAAAAGAGCAATTCTTTTATAAATATTATTGGGGGCGCTATAGAGCCATTATGCGCCATTTAGTGCCAATTGATAGATGTATTGAAGAGAATAAGACAGTTCTAATTTTTGGATGGTTTTGCAAGTTTTGGAGCATTCTAAGGCCTTAAAACGTGTGTTCGTAAAATTTGGAAAAACGCAGGAAATAGCTCATAGCTCACTTCCTGTTTGGCCAAAAAATTTTTAAAAATTAACAATTGCGGAGAATGACTAATGCAATGATCATACCAAATTTCATGAACTTTCAAGCACTTTTATCTGAACATGGCCATATCTAGAGGGCGCTGTGGAGCCACCTGGCACCTCTCGATATAAAATAAGCATATATTTATACTTGGGCGGACAATTTTATCAAGCTTGGAAAGTTTCAGGCAAATCCCACAAAGTATGTGGAATTGAAAGCAACTTCCTGTTTCATGGCAGGACATCAAAATTCGCCGTGACGCCACGGATTGCATCGTTGGATGAAATCAAAAAAGCTTCGCAATTTAACGTCAGCAAGGTTTTAAGATATTATATGCCAAATTTTAAGTTGTAAAGTACGACACCTGTGAATGGCAAAAAAAATTTTAATAAGTTGCAATTTCAATTAAAAATGGCAAGCTTCCTGTTGAGTCTAGGTCATGGCACCAAGAGACTTTTTTGTAGGTCTCGGCATATCTCACATGTCTACCGAATTTCATACATGTGGGTTTACCGGGCTGTGAGGGCTGCTTATTTGGGGGCGCTATAATGCCATTTTTGCCATGCCTATTAGTAAATTTTTTATCAGTGTAATAGGAATGATGGTGTTCAAAATTTAACAAAATTTTGTGAGTTTTTGAGCATGCTGAAACCCTCAAAAGGGTAATTCTTTTAAAAATTGTATTGGGGGCGCTATAGACCCATGATGCCTCATTTACTGCCAATTTTTGTTTCAAATTAAAGACAATGTGACAAATAAAATTTTAGCTAAGTTTTGCAAGTTTTCGAGTATGCTAAGGCCTTCAAATGTGTGTTCATAAAATTTGGAATAACGCAGGAAATGACTCATAGCTCACTTCCTGTTTGGCCGAAAAATTTCAAAAAAATCAGCACAGCCCAGAAAAACAAATGCAATGATCAGACCAAATTTCATGAACATTCAAGCACTTTTATATCAACATGGCCGTGTCAAGAGGGCGCTGTGGAGCCACCTGACCACACCCAATCTAATATCAACATATAGGTATTCTTGGAAGTAGACTCTTATCAAGCCTGTGAAGTTTCGCGCAAATCTCACAAAGCATGTGTGCGTAAAACCAACTTAGTGTTTCATGGCGGAACATCGAAATTCGCCGCAACGCCACGGATACAAAGTTCGATGAATCCAAAAAAGCTTCGCAATTTAACATCGACGACGTCTTTCAATGTCATATGCCAAATTTTAGGTTGATCAGATAAAATCTGTAGGAGGAGTTCGTTAAAGTACGACGCCTGTGAATGGCAAAAAATAAAAAAAATTTGCTAATTCAATTAAAAATGGCGGACTTCCTGTTGAGTCTAGCTCATGGCACCAAGAGACTTTTTTTTAGGTCTTGGCATAGTACATATGTCCACCGAATTTGGAACATGTAGATTAAACACGCTGCGAGGGCTGCTTCATTGAAAATTTCTAGGTGGCGCTATAATGCAATTTTGCCACATTTTTCTTCAAACCCTATATCCTAGTAAATAGTATGACCAGCTTAATAGGTCTGCAAAGTTTTGTGAGTTTTCGAGCTTGCTGAGGCCCTCAAAAATGCAATTATGTATTAGGGGGCGCTATAGAGCTACCATGTCAAACTCAGTGCCAAATGAGATATCGAATCAAAGTATTTAATATTTTTAGTCTATGAGCCAAGTTTGGTGAATTTTCGAGCATCATAAGGCCCTCAAAAATGTGTTCGTAAAATCTGAAAAAACGCAGGAAATGGCTCATAGCTCATTTCCTGTGCGGCAAAAAAATTTCAAAAAAATTAACAAAAAAATGTATTATGACTGCTGTGGCCCTGTCGAATCTTATGAGAATCCGAGCAAGTGCGTTCCAAAATAGCCGCGTGTTTGGTGGCGCTATAGAGCCACTGGGGCATGTCCAAGCACAAAAACAATAAAACTTTGGAATTTTTACCAAGTCTGACGTGTGTGCAAATTTTTGTGAGTTTTCGTGCATGGTAAAGCCTTCAAAAATGCGTTCTCGCAGCAGAATAATAATAATTAAAGCTGCAAGCAGCGTTGAAAGGGCCCTCGCCCCCCTCGCGCACGTTGGGGTGGCAGAAAAATCTTGATGGCTGCAGGTGTCCATTTAGAACCATTGGGCACTGCTAGACTGTGTGCAATGTGGTTTCCTGAGGGGAGTGCTAAAATTTTCTAGAGGGCGCTACAATACCATTTTCACGTACCTGTGTGAAAAATCTACAACAAGGTAATTGTAATGTCAGGCTCCATGAGTGTGCTGATTTTTGTCAATTTTCCAGTATGTTTAGGCAATCAAAGGAGCAATACTTTTAAATATCTGACTAGGGGCGCTATAGAGCCATTATGCCATATTTAATGCTAATTGATGGATGACATTGAAGAAAATAAAATGGAGCTTTCTAAGGCCTGAAAACATGAGTTCGCAAAATTTTGGAAAAACACAGGAAATAGCTCATAGCTCACTTCCTGTTTATGCAATAAATTTCAAAAAATTAACCATTGCCCAGAATGACTAATGCAATGATCCCCCCAAATTTCATGAACATTCATGCACTTTTAACTTAACATGCCCGTATCTAGAGGGAGCTGTGGAGCCACCTGGCCACTCCCTATCTAATATTAGCATATATTTATACTTTGGAGGACAATATTATCAAGCTTGGAAAGTTTCAGGCAAATCGAACGAAGTAAGTGGGAGTAAAAGCAATTTCCTGTTTCATGGCGGGACATCAAAATTCGCCACGACGCCATGGATACACCGTTGCATCGATCCAAAAAAGCTTTGCAATTTAAACACAGCAAGGTCTTTAAATATTACTTGCCAAATTTTAAGTTGATCGGATAAAATCTCTAGGAGGAGTTCGTTAAAGTACGACACCTGTGAATGGCGAAAAATCCAAAAAATTTGCAATTTCAATTAAAAATGGCGGACTTTCTGTTGAGTCTAGGTCATGGCACCAAAAGAGTTTTTTTAGGTATCGGTAATTCCACATGTCCACCGAATTTCATCCATGCAGGTCAACCACGATGCGAGGGCTGCTTATTTGAAATTTTCCAGGGGGCGCTATAATGCCATTTTTGCCAACTCTATATTTATTTTTTTATCAGTGTAATAGAAATGATGGTTTTTAGAAAGGTACAAAATATTGTGAGTTTTTGAGCATGCTGAGACCCTCAAATGGGCAATTCTTTTAAAAATCTTATTGGGGGCGCTATAGAGCCATTATGCCTCATTTACTGCCAATTTCTGTCTCAAATTGAAGACAATCAAACAAATATAATTTGTGCAAAGTTTTGCAAGTTTTCGAGTATGGTAAAGCCTTCAAACTTGTGTTCGTAAAATTTGGAATAACGCAGGAAATGGCTCATAGCTCACTTCCTGTTTGGCCGAAAAATTAAAAAAAATAAGCATAGCCCAAAAAAACAAATGTAATGATCAGACCAAATTTCATGAACATTCAAGCACTTTTATGTCAACATGGCCGTGTCAAGAGGGCGCTGTGGAGCCACCTGACCACACCCAATCCAATATCAACATATAGGTATATTTGGAATTCGACTATTATTAAGCCTACAAAGTTTCACGTAAATATCCCAAAGCATATGCGCATAAAACCAACTTCCTGTTTCATGGCGGAACATCGAAATTCGCCGCGACGCCACGGATACAAAGTTTCATGAATCCAAAAAAGCTTCGCAATTTAACATTGACAAGGTCTTTAGATGTCATATGCAAAATTTTAAGTTGATCGGTTAAAATCTCTAGGAGGAGTTCGTTAAAGTACGACGCCTGTGACTGGCAAAAAATAAAAAAAAATTGCAAATTCAATTAAAAATGGCGGACTTCCTGTTGAGTCTAGGTCATGGCACCAAGAGACTTTTTTTTAGGTCTTGGCATAGTACACATGTCCACCGAATTTTGTTCATGTAGGTTTACCAGGCTGCGAGGGCTGCTTATTTTAAATTTTACAGGGGGCGCTATAATGAAATTTTTGCCATGCCAATATGTAAGCTTTTCATCAGAGTATTTTGAATGAGGGTCTTCATATATGTACAAAATTTTGTGAGTTTTCGAACATGCTGAAACCCTCAAAAAGGCAATTCTTTTTAAAATCTGATTGGGGGCGCTCTTGAGCCATTATGCCACATTAGGCTCCAGTTGATGAATAACAGTGAAGAGAATAAGACAATTGTAATTTGTGCAAGGTTTGGCAAGCTTTGGAGTATTTTAAGGCTTTCAAACGTGCGTTCGTAAAATTTGGAAAAACGCAGGAAACAGCTCATAACTCACTTCCTGTTTGGCCAAAAAATTTCAAAAAATTAGTCATTGCCAGCAATGACAAATGCAATTAAAGCTGCAAGCAGCGTTGAAAGGGCCCTCGCCCCCCTTGTGCACGTTGGGGTGGCAGCAAGATCTTGATGGCTGCAGGTGTCCATTCAGAGCCATTGGACACAGCTGTACTGCGTGCAATGTGGTTTCCTGTTGGGAGTCCAAAAATTATCTGGAGGGCGCTACGATACCATTTTGACTTGCCTGTGTGCAAAATCTACAACACAGTAATCGTAATACGAGGCTCCATGAGTGTTTTGATTTTTGTAAATTTTCCAGCATGTTTCGACTTTCAAAAGAGCAATTCTTTCATAAATATTATTGGGGGCGCTATAGAGCCATTATGCCCCATTTAGTGCCAATTGATGGATGTATTGAAGAGAATAAGTCAGTTCTAATTTTTGCAAGGTTTTGCAAGTTTTGGAGCATTCTAAGGCCTTAAAACGTGTGTTCGTAAAATTTGGAAAAATGCAAGAAATAGCTCATAGCTCACTTCCTGTTTGGCAAAAAAATGTCAAAAAATTTACAATTGCGGGGAATGACTAACGCAATGATCACATCAAATTTCATGAACATTCAAGCACTTTTATCTGAACATGGCCATATCTAGAGGGCGCTGTGGAACCACCTGGAACCTCTCTGCCTAAAATTAGCATATATCTGTACTTGGGCGGACAATTTATCAAGGTTGGAAAGTTTCAGGCAAATCCCACAAAGTATGTGGAAGTGAAAGTAACTTCCTGTTTCATGGCAGGACATCAAAATTCGCCGTGACGCCACGGATGCATCGTTCGATGAAAGCAAAAAAGCTTAGCAATTTAACATTAGCAAGGTCTTTAGATATTATATGCCAAGTTTTAAGTTGATCGGGTAAAATCTCTAGGAGGAGTTCGTTAAAGTACGACACCTGTGAATGGCAAAAAATCCAAAAAATTTGCAATTTCAATTAAAAATGGCGGACTTCCTGCTGAGTCTTGGTCATGGCACCAAGAGACTTTTTTTTAGGTCTCAAAATTTTCCACATGTCCAACGAATTTCATACATGTAGGTTTACCAGGCTGCGAGGGCTGCTTATTTGAAATTTTCCAGGGGGTGCTATAATGAAAATTTTGCCATGCCAATATGTTAGCTTTTTATCAGAGTATTATGAATGAGGGTCTTTATATAGTTACAAAATTTTGTGAGTTTTCGAACATGCTGAGACCCTCAAAAAGGCAATTCTTTTAAAAATCTGATTGGGGGCGCTCTTGAGCCATTATGCCACATTAGGCTCCAGTTGATGGATGACAGTGAAGAGAATAAGTAAAATTATAATTTGTGCTAGGTTTGGCAAGCTTTGGAGTATTTAAAGGCTTTCAAACGTGCGTTCATAAAATTTGGAAAAACGCAGGAAATAGCTCATATCTCACTTCCTGTTTGGCCAAAAAATTTCAAAAAATTAGTCATTGCCTGCAATGACAAATTCAATGATCACACAAAATTTCATGAACATTCAAGCACTTTTATGTTAACATGGCCGTATCTAGAGGGCGCTGTGAAGCCACCTGACCACTCCCGATCTAATATTAGCATATATTTATACTTAGGCAGACAATTTAATCAAGCCTGTGAAGTTTCGGGCAAATGTCACAAAGCATGTGCGCGTAAAACCAACTTCCTTTTTAATGGCGGAACACCGAAATTCGCCGCAACGCCACGGATACAAAGTTCGATGAATCCAAAAAAGCTTCGCAATTTAACATCGACAAGGTCTTCAGATGTCATATGCGAAATTTTAAGTTTATAGAATGAAATCTCTAGGAGGAGTTCGTTAAAGTACGACACCTGTGAATGGCATAAAATCCAAAAAATTTGCAATTTCAATTAAAAATGGCGGACTTCCTGTTGAGTCTAGATCATGGCACCAAGAGACTTTTTTATAGGTCTCAGGATTTTCCACTTGTCTATCGAATTTCATACATGTAGGTTTACCAGGTTGCGAGGGCTGCTTATTTAAAATTTTCCAGGGGGCGCTATAGTGAAATTTTTGCCATGTCTATATATAAGTTTTTTGTCAGAGTAATACGAATGATGGTCTTTATTCATTTACAAAATTTTGTGAGTTTTAGAACATGCTGAGACCCTCAAAATGGCAATTCTTTTAAAAATCTGATTGGGGGCGCTATCGAGCCAATGTGCCAAATTTAGTGTGAATTGATATAAAAAATTGAAGATAATAAGACAATTATAATTTGTGCAACTTTTTGCAAGATTTCGAGTATTCTTAAGCATCCAAACATGTCTTTATAAAATTAGGAAAAATGCAGGAAATGGCGCATAGCTCACTTCCTGTTTGGCCAAAAAATTTCAAAAATATTAAGACAACTCGACATGAACAAAGCAATGATCACACCAAATTTCATGAACATTCAAGCACTTTTATCTCAACATGGCCGTTTCAAGAGGGCGCTGTGGAGCCACCTGACCACACCCAATCTAATATCAACATATAGATCTACTTGGAAGTGGACTCCTATAAAGCCTGTAAAGTTTCGCGCAAATCTCACAAAGCATGTGCGCGTAAAACCAACTTCCTGTTTCATGGCGGAACATCGAAATTCGCCACGACGCCACGGATACAAAGTTCAATGCATCCAAAAAAGCTTCGCAATTTAACATTGACAAGGTCTTAAGATGTTAAATTCAAAATTTTACGTTGATCAGATAAAATCTCTAGGAGGAGTTCGTTAAAGTACGAAGCCTGTGAATGGAAAAAAATTAAAAAAATTTGCAAATTCAATTAAAAATGGCGGACTTTCTGTCGAGTCTAGGTCATGGCACCAAGTGACTTTTTTTTAGGTCTTGGCATAGTACACATGTCCACCGAATTGTGTACATGTAGGTCAAACACGCTGCGAGGGCTGCTTCATTGAAATTTTCTAGGTGGCGCTGTAATGCAATTTTGCCACATCTATCTGGAAATCCTATATTCAAGTACAAAGTATGATTAGCTTATTATGTTTGCAAAGTTTTGTGAGTTTTCGAGTATGCTGATGCCTTTAAAAATGCAAATATGCGTTAGGGAGCGCTATAGAGCCACAATGTCATATCCACTGCCAAATGAGATATTGAATCAAAGAACGTAATATTTCTAGTCTATGAGCCAAGTTTGGTGAGTTTTTGAGTATGATAAAACCCTCAAAAATGTGTTCGTAAAATCTGAAAAAATGCAGGAAATGGCTCATAGCTCACTTCCTGTGCGGCAAAAAATTTTCAAAAAAATTGACAAAAAAATTTATGATGACTACTATGACTCTAGTAAATTTCGTGAGAATCTGAGCAAGTGCGTTCCAAAATGGCCGCGTGTTTGGTGGCGCTATAGAGCCACCGGGGCATGTCCAAGCACAAAAATAATAATAGTTTGCAATTTTCACGACGACTGACGTGTCGGCAAATTTTTGTGAGTTTTCGTGCATGGCAAAGCCCTCAAAAATGCGTTCTCGCAGCAGAATAAGAAGAAGAAGAAGAAGAAGAAGAAGAAGAAGAATAAAAATCCCATCAAAAACAATAGGTTCCTCGCACCTTCGGTGCCAGGACCCGTTCCGGGCCCTGGCACCGGTCGGTGCTCGGGCCCTAATAAGAAGAAGAAGAAGAAGAAGAAGAAGAAGAAGAATAATAAAAATCCCATTAAAAACAATAGGTTCCTCGCACCGGTCGGTGCTCGGGCCCTAATTAAAGCTGCAAGCAGCGTTGAAAGGGCCCTCGCAACCCTCGTGCACGTTGGGGTAGCAGCAAGATCTTGATGGGTGCAGGTGTCCATTCAGAGCCATTGGACACTGCTAGACTGTGTACAATGTGGTTTCCTGAGGGGAGTGCAAAAATTTTCTGGAGGGCGCTATGATACCATTTTGACATGCCTTTGCGCAGAATCTACAACATGATCATCGTAATATCGGGCTCCATGAGTGTGTTGATTTTTGTAAATTTTCCAGCATGTTTAGACCTTCAAAAGAGCAATTCTTTTGTAAGTCTGATTGGGGGCCCTATAGAGCCACTATGGCACATTTAGTGTCAATTGATGGATGACATTGAAGAGAGTAAGACATTTATAATTTCTACAAGGTTTTGCAAGTTTCGGAGCTTTCTAAGGCCTTCAAACGTGTGTTCGTAAAATTTGGAAAAACGCAGGAAATAGCTCATAGCTCACTTCCTGTTTGGCCAAAAAATTTCTTAAAATTAAGCATTGCCCGAAATGACTAAGGCAATGATCACACGAAATTTCATGAACACTCAAGCACTTTTATCTAAACATGGCCATACCTAGCGGGCGCTGTGGAGTCACCCTGCACCTCCCGATCTAATATTAGCATATATTTATACTTGGGAGGACAATTTTATCAGGCTTGGAAAGTTTCAGGCAAATACCACAAAGTATGTGGGAGTAAAACCAACTTCCTATTTCATGGCGGGACATTGAAATTCGCCGCGAGGCCACGGGTATATCGTCCGATGAATCCAAAAATGCTTCGCAATTTAACATTGGCAAGGTCTTTCAATATTCTTCACCAAATTTCAAGTTGATCGGATAAAATCTCTAGGAGGAGTTCGTTAAAATACGACACCTGTGAATGGCGAAAAATCCAAAAAAGTTGCAATTTCAATTAAAAATGGCGGACTTCCTGTTGAGTCTAGCTCATAGCGCCAAGAGACTTTTTTTTAGGTCTCAGCATATTCCACATTTCTACCGAATTTCATAGATGTATGTTTACCAGCCTGCGAGGGCTGCTTATTTGAAATTTTCCAGGGGGCGCTATTATGGCAATTTTGCCAAGCGTATATGTAAGCTTTTTATCAGAGTAATACGAATGATGATCTTTATACATTTACAAAATTTTGTGAGTTTTTGAGCATTCTGAGACCCTCAAAAGGGCAATTCTTTTATAAATCTGATTGGGGGCGCTATAGAGCCATTATGCCACATTTACTGCCAAATTCTGTCTCAAATTGAAGACAATCAGACAAATAAAATTTTTGCCAAGTTTTGTAAGTTTTTGTGTATGGTAAGGCCTTCAAACGTGTGTTCGTAAAATTTGGAATAACGCAGGAAATGGCTCATAGCTCACTTCCTGTTCAACCAAAAAATTTCAAAAAAATAATTACAGCCCAGAAAAACTAATGCAATGATCATGCCAAATTTCATGAACATTCAAGCACTTTTATCTCAACATGGCCGTGTCAAGAGGGCGCTGTGGAGCCATTTGACCACACCCAGTCTAATATCAACATATAGGTATACTTGGAAGTAAATTCTTATCAAGCCCGTGAAGTTTCGCGCAAATCTCACAAAGTATGTGCGCGTAAAACCAACTTCGTGTTTCATGGCGGAATATCGAAATTCGCCGCGACGCCGGGGATACAAAGTTCGATGAATCCAAAAAAGCTTCGCAATTTAATATCGACAAGGTCTGAAGAAGTCATATGCGGAATTTTAAGTTGATCGAATAAAATCTCTAGGAGGAGTTCGTTAAAGTACGACGCCTGTGAATGGCAAAAAATAAATAAAATTGCCAAATTCAATTAAAAATGGCGGACTTTCTGTTGAGTCTAGGTCATGGCACTAAGAGACTTTTTTTTAGGTCTTGGCATAGTACACATGTCCACCCAATTTTGTACATGTAGCTTAAACACACTGCGAGGGCTGCTTCATTGAAATTTTCTAGGTGGCGCTGTAATGCAGTTTTGCCACATCCATCTAGAAACCCCACATTCTTGTAAAAACTATGACCAGCTTAATATGTTTGCAAAGTTTCGTGAGTTTTCGAGCATGCTGATGCCCTCAAAAATGCAATTATGTATTAGGGGACGCTATAGAGCCACCATGTCACACCCAGCGCCAAATGAGATATCGTATCAAAGAACTTCATATTTTCAATCTATGAGCCAAGTTAGGTGAGTTTTCGAGTATGATAAGGCCCTTGAAAATGTGTTCGTAAAATCTGAAAAAATGCAGGAAATGGCTCATAGCTCACTTCCTGTGAGGCAAAAAAATTTCAAAAAAATTGACAAAAAAATTTATGATGACTACTATGACCCTTTCAAATTTTGTCAGGATCCGAGCAAGTGCGTTCCAAAATGGCCGTGTGTTTGGTGGCGCTATAGAGCCACCGGGGCATGTCCAAGTACAAAATTAATTATACTTTGCAATTTTAACCACGACTGATGTGTGGGCAAATTTTTGTGAGTTTTCGTGCATGGCAAAGCCCTCAAAAATGCATTCTCGCAGCAGAATAAAAAGAAGAAGAAGAAGAAGAATTAAAGCTGCAAGCAGCGTTGAAAGGGCCCTCGCACCCCTCGTGCACAGTGGGGTGGCAGCAAGACTTTGATTGGTGCAGTTGTCCATTAACAGCCATTGGACACTGCTAGCCTGTGTACAATGTGTTTTCCTGATGGGATTGCAAAAATTTTCTGGATGGCGCTATGATACCATTTTGTTATGCCTGTGCGCAAAATCTACAACATAGTTATTGGAATACCGGGCATCATGTGTGTGTTGATTTTCGTAAATTTTTAAGCACGCTTCGAGCCCCAAAAAAGCAATTGTTTAAAGAATCTGACTGAGTGCGCTATAGAGCCATTATGCCACATTTAGTCCCAGTTGATGTATCAAATTCAAGGCAATAAGACATTGATAATTTTTGCCACGTTTTTGCAAGTTTTGGACCATTCTAAGGCCTTAATACGTGTATTCGTAAAATTTGGAAAAACGCAGGAAATAGCTCATAGCTCACTTCCTGTTTGGCCAAAAAATTTCAAAAAATTAAGCATTGCCCGGAATGACTAATGCAATGATGACACCAAATTTTATGAACATTCAAGCACTTTTATCTTAACATGGTAGTATCTAGAGGGCGCTGTGGAGCTACATGGCCATTTCCGATCTAATATTAGCATATATTTATACTTGGGAAGACAAGTTTATCAAGTTTGGAAAGTTTTAGACTAATCCCACAAAGTATGTGGGAGTTATACCAACTTCCTGTTTCATGGCGGGACGCCGAAATTCGCCGCAATGCCACGGATACATCGTTCGATATATCCAAAAAAGTTTCGCAATTTAACATCAGCAAGGTCTTAAGATATTATTCGCCAAATTTTGAGTTGATTGGATAAAGTCTCTAGGAGGAGTTCGTTAAAGTACGACACCGGCGAATGGCGAAAAATCTAAAAAAGTTGAAATTCCAATTAAAAATGGCAAACTTCCTGTTGGGTCAATGTCATGGCTCCAAGAGACTTTTTTTAGGTCTCAGGATATTCCACTTGTTCACAGAAGTTCATACAAGCTGATCAACCACGATGCAAGGGCTGCTTATTTGAAATTTTCCAGGGGGCGCTATAATGCCATTTTTGCCAAGCCTCGATAAAAATTTTTTATTATTGTAATAGGAATGATAGGCTTTAGAGTTGTACAAAATTTTGTGAGTTTTTGAGCATGCTGAGACCCTCAAAAGGGCAATTCTTTTAAAAATCTGATTGGGGGCGCTATAGAGCCATTATGTCACATTTACTGCCAAATTCTGTCTCAAATTGAAGACAATCAGACAAATAAAATTTTTGCAAAGTTTTGCAAGTTTTTGAGTATGGTAATACCTCCAAACCTGTGTTCGTAATATTTGGAATAACGCAGGAAATGGCTCATAGCTCACTTCCTGTTTGGTTAAAAAATTTCAAAAAAATAATTACAGCCCAAAAAAACACATGCAATTGTCACGCCATATTTCATGAACATTCAAGCACTTTTATCTCAACATGGCCGTGTCAAGAGGGCGCTGTGGAGCCACCTGACCACACCCAATCTAATATCAACATATAGGTATACTTGGAAGTAGACTCTTATCAAGCCTGTGAAGTTTCGCGCAAATCTCACAAAGCATGTGCGCGTAAAACCAACTTCCTGTTTCATGGCGGAACATCGAAATTCGCCGCGACGCCACGGATACAAAGTTCGATGAATCCAAAAAAGCTTCGCAATTTAACATCGACCAGGTCTTAAAAAGTCATATGCGAAATTGTAAGTTGATCGGATAAAATCTCTAGGAGGAGTTCGTAAAAGTACGACGCCTGTGAATGGCAAAAAATAAAAAAAAATTGCAAATTCAATTAAAAATGGCGGACTTCCTGTTGAGTCTAGGTCATGGCACCAAGAGACTTTTTTTTAGGTCTTGGCATAGTAAACATGTCCACCGAATTTTGTACATGCAGGTTAAACACACTGCGAGGGCTGCTTCATTGAAATTTTCTAGGTGGCGCTGTAATGCAATTTTGCCATATCAATCCGTAAACCCCACTTTCTAGTAAAAAGTATGACCAGCTTAATATGACTGTAAAGTTTTGTGAGTTTTCGAGCATATTGATGCCCTCAAAATTGCAATTATGTATTAGGGGGCGCTATAGAGCCACCATAACACACCTAGTGCCAAATGAGATATTGAATCAAAGAACTTCATATTTTCAATCTATGAGCCAAGTTAGGTGTGTTTTCGAGAATGATAAGGCCCTCAAAAATGTGTTCGTAAAATCTGAAAAAACGCAGGAAATGGCTCATAGCTCACTTCCTGCGAGGCAAAAAAATTTCAAAAAAATTGACAAAAAAATTTATGATGACTACTATGACCCTATTGAATTTCGTGAGAATCCGAGCAAGTGCGTTCCAAAATGGCCGCGTGTTTGGTGGCGCTATAGAGCCACTGGGGCATGTCCAAGCACAAATATAATAATACTTTGCAATTTTCACCACGACTGACGTGTATGCAAATTTTTGTGAGTTTTCGTGCATGGCAAAGCCCTCAAAAATGCGTTCTCGCAGCAGAATAAAAAGAAGAAGAAGAAGAAGAAGAAGAATAAAAATCCCATCAAAAACAATAGGTTCCTCGCACCTTCGGTGCCAGGACCCGTTCCGGGCCCTGGCACCGGTCGGTGCACGGGCCCTAATTAAAGCTGCAAGCAGCGTTGAAAGGGCCCTCGCACCCCTCTTGCACGTTGGGGAGGCAGCAAAATCTTGATGGGTGCAGGTGTGCATTCACAGCGTTTGGACAACTGCTAGACTGTGAACAATGTGGTTTCCTGCGGAGTGTGCAAAAATTTCTGGAGGGAGGCTTTGATATCATTTTGAAATGCCCGTGCGCAAAATCTCCAGCATTGTAATCGTAATACCAGGCTCCTTGAGCTTGTTGATTTTTGGAAATTTTACAGCAAGTTTAGACCCTCAAAAGGGATTTCTTTTAAAAATCTGATTGGGGGCGCTATCGAGCCATTATGCCACATTTAGTGCCAATTGATGGATGACATTGAAGAGTATAAGACAATTATTTGTTGTGCAAGGTTTTGCAAGCTTTGGAGTATTCTAAGGCCTTCAAACGTGTGTTCGTGAAATTTGGAAAAACGCAGGAAATAGCTCATAGCTCACTTCCTGTTTGGCAAAAAAATTTCAAAAAATTAAACATTGCCAGGAATGACAAATGCAATGATCACACCAAATTTCATGAACATTCAAGCACTTTTATCTTAACATGGCCATATCTAGAGGGCGCTGTGGAGCCACCTGGCACCTCCCGATCTAATATTAGCATATATTTATACTTGAGAGGACAATTTGATGAAGCTTGGAAAGTTTCAGGCAAATCCCACAAAGTATGTGGGAGTAAAAGCAACTTCCTGTTTCATGGCGGGACATCAAAATTCGCCGCAACGCCACGGATACATCGTTCGATAAATCCAAAAAAGCTTCGCAATTTAGTATCAGCAAGGTATTTAGATATTATTCGCCAATTTTTAAGTTGATTGGAAAAAATCTCTAGGAGGAGTTCGTTAAAGAACGACACCTGTGAATGGCAAAAAATCTAAAAAATTTGCAATTTCAATTAAAAATGGCGGACTTCCTGTTGAGTCTAGGTCATGGCACCAAGAGACTTTTTTTTAGGTGTCGGCATATTCCACACGTCTACCAAATTTCATACATGTAGGTTTACCGAGCTGCGAGGGCTGCTTATTTGAAATTTTCCAGGGGGCGCTATAATGACATATTTGCCATGTCGATTTGTAAGTTTTGTGTCAGAGTAATACGAATGATGGTTTTTATACATTCACAAAATTTTGTGAGTTTTCGAACATGCTGAGACCCTCAAAAAGGCAATTCTTTTAAAAATCTGATTGGGGGCGCTAAAGAGCCATTGTGCCAAATTTAATGTAAATTGATGGATAAAATTGAAGACAATAAGACAATTATAATTTGGGCAACTTTTTGCAAGATTTTGAGTATTCTAAGGCTTCCAAACATGTGTTTCTAAAATTTGGAAAAACGGAGAAAATGGCTCATAGCTCACTTCCTGTTTGGCCAAAAAATTTCTAAAAAATTAGCATCACTTGACATGACAAACGCAATGACCACACCAAATTTCATGAACATTAAAGCACTTTTATCTCAACATGGCCGTGTCAAGAGGGCGCTGTGGAGCCACCTGACCACACCCAATCCAATATCAACATGTGGGTATACTTGGAAGTAGACATTTATCAAGCCTGTGAAGTTTCGCGCAACTCTCACAAAGCATGTGTGCGTAAAACCAACTTCCTGTTTCATTGCGGAACATCAAAATTCGCCGCGACGCCACGGATACAAAGTTCGATAAATCAAAAAAAGCTTCGCAATTTAACATTGCCAAGGTCTTAAGATGTCATATGCGAAATTTTACGTTGATCGGATAAAATCTCTAGGAGGAGTTCGTTAAAGTACGATGCCTGTGAATGGCAAAAAATTAAAAAAATTTGCAAATTCAATTAAAAATGGCGGACCTCCGGTTGAGTCTAGGTCATGGCACCTAGAGACTTTTTTTTAGGTCTTGGCATAGTACACATGTCCACCGAATTTTGTACATGTAGGTCAAACACGCTGCGAGGGCTGCTTCATTGAAATTTTCTAGGTGGCGCTGTAATGCAATTTTGCCACATCCATCTGTAAATCCAAAATCCTAGTTAAAAGTAAGACCTGCTTAATATGTTTGCAAAGTTTTGTGAGTTTTCAAGCATGCTGAGGCCCTCAAAAATTCAATTATGTATTAGGGGGCGCTATAGAGCTACCATATCACAACCAGTGCCAAATGAGATATCGAATCAAAGAACGTAATATTTCTAGTCTATGAGCCAAGTCTGGTGAGTTTTCGAGTATGATAAAACCCTCAAAAATGTGTTCGTAAAATCTAAAAAAACGCAGGAAATGGCTCATAACTCACTTCCTGTGAGGCAAAAAAATTTCAAAAAAATTTACAAAAAAATTTATGATGACTACTATGACTCTATAAAATTTCGTGAGAATCCGAGCAAGTAGGTTCCAAAATGGCCGCGTGTTTGGTGGCCCTATAGAGCCACCAGGGCATGTCCAAGCACAAAAATAATAATATTTTGTAATTTTCACCACGTCTGACGTGTGGGCAAATTTTTGTGAGTTTTCGTGCATGGCAAAGCCCTCAAAAATGTGTTCTCGCAGCAGAATAAAAAGAAGAAGAAGAAGAAGAAGAAGAAGAAGAAGAAGAAGAATAATTAAAGCTGCAAGCAGCGTTGAAAGGGCCCTCGCCCCCCTCGTGCACGTTGGGGTGGCAGCAAGATCTTGATGGGTGCAGGTGTCCATTAAGAGCCATTGGGCACTGCTAGACTGTGTGCATTGTGGTTTCCTGAGGGGATTGCAAAAATGTTCTAGAGGGCGCTACGATACCATTTTGACATGCCTGTGTGCAAAATCTACAACAAGGTAATCGTAATTTCAGGCTCCATGAGTGTGTTGATTTTTGTAAATTTTCCAATATGTTTAGACGATCAAAGAGGCAATACTTTTAAATATCTGACTGGGGGCGCTATTGAGCCATTATGCCATATTTAATGCCAATTGATGGATGACATTGAAGAGAATAAGACATTTATAATGTTTGCTAGGTTTTTTAAGGTTTGGAGCATTCTAAGGCCTGAAAACATGAGTTCGTAAAATTTGGAAAAACGCAGGAAATAGCTCATAGCTCACTTCCTTTTTATGCAATAATTTTCAAAAAATTAACCATCACCCAGAATGACTAATGCAATGATCACCCCAAATTTCATGAATATTCAAGCACTTTTAACTTAACATGGCCGTATCTAGAGGGCGTCGTGGAGCCACCTGGCCACTCCCTATCTAATATTAGCATATAGTTATACTTTGGAGGAAAATATTATCAAGCTTGGAAACTTTCAGGCAAATCAAACGAAGTATGTGGGAGTAAAAGCAATTTCCTGTTTCATGGCGGGACATCAAAATTCGCCGCGACGCCACGGATACACCGTTGCATCAATCCAATAAAGCTTCGCAATTTAACATCAGCAAGGTCTTTGGATATTACTTGCCAAATATTAAGTTGATCGGATAAAATCTCTAGGAGGAGTTCGTTAAAGTACGACGCCTGTGAATGGCAAAAAATCAAAAAAAGTTGCAATTTCAATTCAAAATGGCGGACTTCCTGTTGGGTCTAGGTCATGGCACCAAGAGACTTTGTTTTAGGTCTCAGGATATTTCACATGTCTACCGAAGTTCATACATGCAGGTCAACCACGGTGCGAGGGCTACTTTTTTTAAATTTTCCAGGGGGCGCTATAATGCCATTTTTGCCACGCCAAAATGTAAATTTTTATCAGTGTAATAGGAATGATGGTCTTTAGAATTGTACAAAATTTTGTGAGTTTTTGAGCATGCTAAGACCCTCAAAAAGGCAATTATTTGAAAAATCTGATTGGGGGCGCTATAGAGCCATAATGCCTCATTTACTGCCAATTATTGTCTCAAATTGAAGACAATTGGACAAATATAATTTTTGCAAAGTTTTACAAGTTTTCAAGTATGCTAAAGCCTTCAAATGTGTGTTCGTAAAATTTGGAATAACGCAGGAAATGGCTCATAGCGCACTTCCTGTTTGGCCGAAAAATTTCAAAAAAATAATTATAGCCCAAAAAAACCAATGCAATGATCAGACCAAATTTCATGAACATTCAAGCACTTTTATATCAACATGGTCGTGTGAAGAGGGCGCTGTGGAGCCACCTGACCACACCCAATCCAATATCAACATATAGTTATATTTGGAAGTAGACTAATATTAAGCCTGTAAAGTTTCACGCAAATCTCACAATGCTTGTGCTCATAAAAGCAACTTCCATTTTCATGGCGGAACATTGAAATTCGCCGCAACGCCACGGACACAATTTTCGATGAATCCAAAAAAGCTTCGCAATTTAACATGGAGAATGTCTTTAGATGGCCGGTGCCAAATTTTTGGTTGATCGGATAAAATCTCTAGGAGGAGTTCGTTAAAGTACGACGCCTGTGAATGACAAAAAATTTAAAAAAGTTGCAAATTCAATTAAAAATGGCGGACTTCCTGTTGAGTCTAGGTCATGGCACCAAGAGACTTTTTTTTAGGTCTTGGCATAGTACACATGTCCACCGAATTTTGTACATGTATGTTAAACACCCTGCGAGGGCTGCTTAATTGAAATATTCTAGGTGGCGCTATAATGCAATCTTGCCACATTTATCTATAAACCTCATAGCCTAGTAAAAGGTATGATCGGCTTAATATCGTTGCAAAGTTACGTGAGTTTTCGAGCATGCTGAGGCCCTCAAAAATGCAATTATGTATTAGGGGGCGCTATAGAGCCACCATGTCACATTTAGTGCCAAATGAGACATCGAATCAAAGAACTTAATAATTTTAGTCTATGAGCCAAGTTTGGTGAGTTTTCGAGTATGATAAGGCCCAAAAAAATGTGTTTGTAAAATCTGAAAAAACGCAGGAAATGGCTCGTAGCTCACTTCCTGTGCGGCAAAAAAATTTCAAAAAAATTACCAAAAAAATTTATCATGACTGCTATGACCCAATCGAATTTTGTGAGAATCCGAGCAAGTGCGTTCCAAAATGACCGCGTGTTTGGTGGCGCTATAGAGCCACCTAAGCATGTCTAAGCACAAAAATAGTAATACTTTGCAATTTTCCCCACGACTGACGTGTGGGCAAATTTTTGTGAGTTTTCGTGCATGGCAAAGCCCTCAAAAATGCGTTCTCGCAGCAGAATAAAAAGAAGAAGAAGAAGAAGAAGAATAATAGAAATCCCATCAAAAACAATAGGTTCCTCGCATCTTCGGTGCCAGGACCCGTTCCGGGCCCTGGCACCGGTCGGGGCTCGGGCCCTAATTAAAGCTGCAAGCAGCGTTGAAAGGGCCCTCGCCCCCTTCGTGCACGTTGGGGTGGCAGCAAGATCTTGATGGGTGCAGGTGTCCATTCACAGCCAATGGACACTGCTGGACTGCATACAATGTGGTATCCTGAGGGGAGTGCAAAAATTTTCTAGAGGACGCTATGGTACCATTTTGACATGCCTGTGCACAATCTACAACCGAGTAACCGTAATACCGAGCTCCATGAGTGTGTTGATTTTTGTTAATTTTCCAGCATGTTTAGACCTTCAGAAGAGCAATTCTTCTATATATCTGATTGGAGGCGCTGTAGAGCCATTATGCCACATTTAGTGCCAATTTATGGATGACTTTGAAAAGAAGAAGACACTTAAAATTTGTGCAAGGTTTTACAAGTTTTGGAGCATTCTAAGGCCTTTAAACGTGTTTTCGTAAAATTTGGAAAAACGCAGGAAATAGCTCATAGCTCACTTCCTGTTTAGCCAAAAATTTTTCGAAAATTAATTCTTGCCCGGAATGACTAATGCAAAGATCACACCAAATTTCATGAACATTCAAGCACTTTTATCTTAACATGGCCATATCTAGAGGGCGCTGTGGAGCCACCTGGCACCTCCTTATCCAATATCAGCATATATTTATATTTGGGAGGACACTTTTATGAAGCTTGGAAAGTTTCAGGAAAAATCCCACCAAGTATGTTGGAGTAAAACCAACTTCCTGTTTCATGGCGGAACATGGAAATTCGCCGCGTCGCCTTGGATTCATTGTTCAATGAATCCAAAAAAGCTTCGCAATTTAACATCGACGACGTCTTTCAATGTCATATGCCAAATTTTAAGTTGATCAGATAAAATCTCTAGGAGGAGTTCGTTAAAGTACGACACCTGTGAATGGCCAACAATCCAAAAAATTTGCAATTTCAATTAAAAATGGCGGACTTCCTGCTGAGTCTAGGTCATGGCACCAAGAGACTTTTTTTCAGGTCTCGGCATATTCCACATGTATACCAAATTTCATACATGTAGGTTTACCGGGCTGCGAGGACTGCTTATTTGAAATTTTCCAGGGGGCGCTATAATGAAATTTTTCCCATGCCTATAAGTAAGCTTCTTGTCAAAGTAATACAAATGATGGTCTTTATACATTTTAAGAATTTTGTGAGTTTTTGAACATGGTGAGACCCTTAAAAGGGCAATTCTTTCAAAAATCTGATTGGGGGCGCTAAAGAGCCATTGTGCCTAATTTAGTGTAAATTGATATATAAAATTGAAGACAATAAGGCAATTAAAATTTGTGCAACTTTTTGCAAGATTTCGAGTATTCTAAGGCTTCGAAACATGTGTTTCTAAAATTTGGAAAAACACAGGAAATGGCTCATAGCTCACTTCTTGTTTGGCCAAAAAATTTCAAAAAATTAAGCATTGCCCGGAATGACTAATGCAATGATAACACCAAATTTTATGAACATTCAAGCACTTTTATCTTAACATGGTAGTATCTAGAGGGCGCTGTGGAGCTACATGGCCATTTCCGATCTAATATTAGCATATATTTATACTTGGGAAGACAAGTTTTTCAAGTTTGGAAAGTTTTAGACTAATCCCACAAAGTATGTGGGAGTTATACCAACTTCCTGTTTCCTGGCGGGACGCCAAAATTCGCCGCAATGCCACGGATACATCGTTGGATATATCCAAAAAAGCTTCGCAATTTTACATCAGCAAGGTCTTAAGATATTATTCGCCAAATTTTGAGTTGATTGGATAAAATCTCTAGGAGGAGTTCGTTAAAGTACGACACCTGCGAATGGCGAAAAATCTAAAAAAGTTGAAATTTCAATTAAAAATGGCGAACTTCTTGTTGGGTCTACGTCATGGCTCCAAGAGACTTTTTTTTAGGTCTCAGGATATTCCACTTGTTCACAGAAGTTCATACATGCTGATCAACCACGATGCAAGGGCTGCTTATTTGAAATTTTCCAGGGGGCGCAATAATACCATTTTTGCCACGCCTATATATACATTTTTTTATTATTGTAATAGGAATGATAGGCTTTAGAGTTGTACAAAATATTGTGAGTTTTTGAGCATGCTGAGACCCTCAAAAGGGCAATTCTTTTAAAAATCTGATTGAGGGCGCTATAGAGCCATTATGTCACATTTACTGCCAAATTCTGTCTCAAATTAGAGACAATCAGACAAATAAAATTTTTGCAAAGTTTTGCAAGTTTTTGAGTATGGTAATACCTCCAAACCTGTGTTCGTAAAACTTGGAATCACGCAGGAAATGGCTCATAGCTCACTTACTGTTTGGTTAAAAAATTTCAAAAAAATAATTACAGCCCAAAAAAACACATGCAATTGTCACGCCAAATTTCATGAACATTCAAGCACTTTTATCTCAACATGGCCGTGTCAAGATGGCGCTGTGGAGCCACCTGACCACACCCAATCTAATATCAACATATAGGTCTACTTGGAAGTGGACTCCTATAAAGCCTGTAAAGTTTCGCGCAAATCTCACAAAGCATGTGCGAGTAAAACCAACTTCCTCTTTCATGGCGGAACATCGAAATTCGCCGCGACGCCACGGATACAAAGTTCGATTAATCCAAAAAAGCTTCGCAATTTAACATCCACCAGGTCTTCAAAAGTCAAATGCGAAATTGTAAGTTGATCGGGTAACATCTCTAGGAGGAGTTCGTTAAAGTACGACGCCTGTGAATGGCAAAAAATAAAAAAAAATTGCAAATTCAATTAAAAATGGCAGACTTCCTGTTGAGTCTAGGTCATGGCACCAAGGGACTTTTTTTTAGGTCTTGGCATAGTACACATGTCCACCGAATTTTGTACATGCAGGTTAAACACACTGCGAGGGCTGCTTCATTGAAATTGTCTAGGTGGCGCTGTAATGCAATTTTGCCATATCCATCCGTAAACCCCAATTTCTAGTAAAAAGTATGACCAGCTTAATATGATTGCAAAGTTTTGTGCGTTTTCGAGCATGCTGATGCCCTAAAAAATGCAATTATGTATTAGGGGGCGCTATAGAGCCACCATAACACACCCAGTGCCAAATGAGAAATTGAATCAAAGAACTTAATAATTTTAATCTATGAGCCAAGTTAGGTGTGTTTTCGAGAATGATAAGGCCCTCAAAAATGTGTTCGTAAAATCTGAAAAAACGCAGGAAATGGCTCATAGCTCACTTCCTGTGAGGCGAAAAAATTTCAAAAAAATTGACAAAAAAACTTATGATGACTACTATGACCCTATCGAATTTCGTGAGAATCCGAGCAAGTGCGTTCCAAAATGGCCGCGTGTGTGGTGGCGCTATAGAGCCACTGGGGCATGTCCAATCACAAAAATAATAATACTTTGCAATTTTCACCACGACTGACGTGTCGGCAAATTTTTGTGAGTTTTCGTGCATGGCAAAGCCCTCAAAAATGCGTTCTCGTAGCAGAATAAAAAGAAGAAGAAGAAGAAGAAGAAGAAGAAGAAGAAGAAGAATTAAAGCTGCAAGCAGCGTTGAAAGGGCCCTCGCCCCCCTCGTGCACGTTGGGGAGGCAGCAAGATCCTGATGGGTGCAAGTGTCCATTCACAGCCGTTGGACGCTGTTGGACCGCGGACAATGTGTTTTCCTGAGGGGAGTGCAAAAATTTTCTGGAGGGCGCTATGATATCATTTTGACATGTGTGTGCGCAAAATCTACAACATAGTAATCGTAATACCGAGCTCCATGAGTGTGTTGATTTTTGTAAATTTTCCAGCATGTTTAGACCTTCAAAAGAGCAATTCTTCTATAAATTTGATTGGCGGCGCTATAGAGCCATTTTGCCTCATTTAGTGCCAATTGATGGATGATATTAAAGAAAATAAGACATTTATAATTTGTGCTAGGTTTTGCAAGTTTTGACGCATTCTCAGGCCTTAAAACGTGTGTTCAAAAAAACTTGGAAGAACCCAGGAAATAGCTCATAGCTCACTTCCTGTTTGACCAAAAAATTTCAAAAAATTAAGCATTACCCGGAATGACGAATGCAATGATCACACCAAATTTCATGAACATTCAAACACTTTTATCTTAACATGACCATATCTAGAGGGCGCTCTGGAGCCACCTAGGACCTCCTGATCCAATATTAGCATTTGCTTATACTTCGGAGGACAATTTTATCAAGCAAAGGAAGTTTCAGGCAAATCCCACAAAGTATGTGGGAGTAAAAGCAACTTCCTGTTTCATGGCGGGACATCAAAATTCGCCGCGACGCCACGGTTACATCGTTCGATGAAATCAAAATAGCTTCACAATTTAACATCAGCAATGTCTTTAGAAATTATTTGCCAAATATTAAGTTGATCGGATAAAATCTCTCGGAGGAGTTCGTGAAAGTACGACACCTGTGAATGGCGAAAAATCTAAAAAAGTTGCAATTTCAATTAAAAATGGCGGACTTCCTGTTGGGTCTAGGTCATGGCACCAAGAGACTTTTTTTTAGGTCTTAGGATATTCCACATGTCCACCGAAGTTCATACATGCAGGTCAACCACGGTGCGAGGGCTGCTTTTTTGAAATTTTCCAGGGGGCGCTATAATGCCATTTTTGCCACGCCTATATGTAATTTTTTTATCAGTGTAACTGGAAGGATGGTCTTCAGAAATGTACAAAATTTTGGGAGTTTTTGAGCATGCTGAGACCCTCAAAAAGGCAATTATTTTAAAAATTTGATTGGGGGCGCTTTAGAGCCATAATGCCTCATTTACTGCCAATTATTGTCTCAAATCGAAGACAATCAGACAAGTATCATTTTTGCAAAGTTTTGCAAGTTTTCAAGTATGCTAAGGCCTTCAAATGTGTGTTCGTAAAATTTGGAATAACGCAGGAAATGGCTCATAGCGCACTTCCTGTTTGGCCGAAAAATTTCAAAAAATAAGTATGGCCCAAAAATACCAATGCAATGATCAAACCAAATTTCATGAACATTCAAGCACTTTTATATCAACATGGCCGGGTCAAGAGGGCACTGTGGAGCCACTTGACCACACCCAATCCAATATCAACATATATTTATATTTGGAAGTAGACTACTATTAAGCCTGTAAAGTTTCACGCAAATCTCACAATGCATGTGCTCATAAAAGCAACTTCCATTTTCATGGCGGAACATCGAAATTCGCCGCAACGCCACGGACACAATTTTCGATGAATCCAAAAAAGCTTCGCAATTTAACATGGAGAAGGTCTTTAGATGGCCTGTGCCAAATTTTAAGTTGATCGAATAAAATCTCTAGGAGGAGTTCGTTAAAATACGACACCTGTGAATGGCAAAAAAAAATTTTAAAAAGTTGCAAATTCAATTAAAAATGGCAGCCTTCCTGTTGAGTCTAGGTCATTGCACCAAGAGACTTTTTTGTAGGTCTCGGCATACTCCACATGTCTACCGAATTTCATACATGTGGGTTTATCGGGCTGCGAGGGCTGCTTATTTGAAATTTTCCAGGGGGCGCTATAATGCCATTTTTGCCACGCCTATTTGTAAATTTTTTATGAGTGTAATAGGACTGATGTTCTTTAAAATTGTACAAAATTTTGTGAGTTTTTGAGCATGCTGAAACCCTCAAAAGGGTAATTCTTTTAAAAATCGTATTGGGGGCGCTATAGAGCCATGATGCCTCATTTACTGCCAATTTTTGTTTCAAATTGAAGACAATGTGACAAATAAAATTTTAGCTAAGTTTTGCAAGTTTTCGAGTATGCTAAGGCCTTCAAATGTGTGTTCATAAAATTTGGAATAACGCAGGAAATGACTCATAGCTCACTTCCTGTTTGGCCGAAAAATTTCAAAAAAATCAGCACGGCCCAGAAAAACAAATGCAATCATCAGACCAAATTTCATGAACATTCAAGCACTTTTATATCAACATGGCCGTGTCAAGAGGGCGCTGTAGAGCCACCTGACCACACCCACTCCAATATCAAGATATAGGTATATTTGGAATTAGACTATCATTAAGCCTGTAAAGTTTCACGTAAATCTCCCAAAGGATATGCTCATAAAAGCAACTTCCATTTTCATGGCGGAACATCGAAATTCGCCGCGACGCCACGGATACAAAAATCGATGAATCCAAAAAAGCTTCACAATTTAACATCGACGACGTCTTTCAATGTCATATGCCAAATTTGAAGTTGATCAGATAAAATCTCTAGGAGGAGTTCGTTAAAGTACGATGCCTGTGAATTGCAAAAAATTTAAAAAAATTGCAAATTCAATTAAAAATGGCGGACTTCCTGTTGCGTCTAGGTCATGGCACCAAGAGACTTTTTTTTAGGTCTTGGCATTGTACATATGTCTACCGAATTTGGAACATGTAGATTAAACACGCTGCGAGGGCTGCTTCATTGAAATTTTCTAGGTGGCGCTGTAATGCAATTTTGCCACATTTTTCTTCAAGCCTTATATCCTAGTAAATAGTATGAGCAGCTTAAAAGGTCTGCAAAGTTTCGTGAGTTTTCGAGCATGCTGAGGCCCTCAAAAATGCAATTATGTATTAGGGGGCGCTATAGAGCTACCATGTCAAACCAAGTGCCAAATGAGATATCGAATCAAAGTATTTAATATTTTTAGTCAATGAGCCAAGTTTGGTGAATTTTCGAGCATAAAAAGGCCCTCAAAAATGTGTTCGTAAAATCTGAAAAAACGCAGGAAATGGCTCATAGCTCACTTCCTGTGTGGCAAAAAAATTTCAAAAAAATTGACAAAAAAATTCATGATGACTACTATGACCCTATCAAATTTCGTGAGAATCCGAGCAAGTGGGTTCCAAAATGGACTCGTGTTTGGTGGCGCTATAGAGCCACCGGGGCATGTCTTAGCACAAAAGTAGTAATAGTTTGCAATTTTTACCACGAGTGACGTGTGGGCAAATTTTTGTGAGTTTTCGTGCATGGCAAAGCCCTCAAAAATGCGTTCTCGCAGCAGAATAAAAAGAAGAAGAAGAAGAAGAAGAAGAAGAAGAAGAAGAAGAAGAATAAAAATCCCATCAAAAACAATAGGTTCCTCGCACCTTCGGTGCCAGGACCCGTTCCGGGCCCTGGCACCGGTCGGTGCTCGGGCCCTAATTAAAGCTGCAAGCAGCGTTGAAAGGGCCCTCGCCCCCCCTGTGCACATTGGGGTGCCAGCAAGATCTTGATGGCTGCAGGTGTCCATTCAGAGCCATTGGACACAGCTGGACCGCGTACAATGTGGTTTCCTGATGGGAGTGCAAAAATTTTCTGGAGGGCGCTATGATACCATTTTGACTTGCCTGTGCACAAAATCTACAACACAGTAATCGTAATACAGGGCTCCATGAGTGTTTCGATTTTTGTAAATTTTCCAGCATGTTTAGACTTTCAAAAGAGCAATTCTTTTAAAAATATTATTGGGTGCGCTATAGAGCCATTATGCCCCATTTGGTGCCAATTGATGGATGTATTGAAGAGAATAAGACAGCTCTAATTTTTGGATGGTTTTGCAAGTTTTGGAGCATTCTAAGGCCTTAAAACGTGTGTTCGTAAAATTTGGAAAAACCCAGGAAATAGCTCATAGCTCTCTTCCTGTTTGGCAAAAAAATTTCAAAAAATTAACAATTGCGGAGAATGACTAATGCAATGATCATACCAAATTTCATGAACTTTCAAGCACTTTTATCTGAACATGGCCATATCTAGAGGGCGCCGTGGAGCCACCTGGTACCTCTCGATATAAAATAAGCATATATCACTACTTGGGCGGACAATTTTATCAAGCTTGGAAAGTTTCAGGCAAATCCCACAAAGTATGTGGAATTGAAAGCAACTTCCTGTTTCATGGCAGGACATCAAAATTCGCCGTGACGCCACAGATGCATCGTTCGATGAAATCAAAAAAGCTTCGCAATTTAACGTCAGCAAGGTTTTTAGATATTATATGCCAAATTTTAAGTTGATCGGATAAAATCTCTAGGAGGAGTTCGTTAAAGTACGACACCTGTGAATGGCAAAAAAAATTTTAAAAAGTTGCAATTTCAATTAAAAATGGCAGCCTTCCTGTTGGGTCTAGGTCATGGCACCAAGAGACTTTTTTGTAGGTCTCGGCATATTCCACATGTCTACCGAATTTCATACAAGTGGGTTTATCGGGCTGCGAGGGCTGCTTACTTGAAATTTTCCAGGGGGCGCTATAATGCCATTTTCGCCACACCTATTTGTAAATTTTTTATCAGTGTAATAGGAATGATGGTCTTTAAAATTGTACAAAATTATGTGAGTTTTTGAGCATGCTGAAACCCTCAAAAGGGTAATTCTTTTAAAAATCGTATTGGGGGCGCTATAGAGCCATGATGCCTCATTTACTGCCAATTTTTGTTTCAAATTGAAGACAATGTGACAAATAAAATTTTGCTAAGTTTTGCAAGTTTTCGAGTATGCTTAGGCCTTCAAATGTGTATTCATAAAATTTGGAATAACGCAGAAAATGACTCATAGCTCACTTCCTGTTTGGCCGAAAAATTTCAAAAAAATCAGCACAGCCCAGAAAACCAAATGCAATGATCTGACCAAATTTCATGAACATTCAAGCACTTTTATATCAACATGGCCGTGTCAAGAGGGCGCTGTAGGGCCACCTGACCACACCCATTCCAATATCAACATATAGGTATATTTGGAATTAGACTATCATTAAGGCTGTAAAGTTTCATGTAAATCTCCCAAAGCATATGCTCATAAAATAAACTTCCATTTTCATGGCGGAACATTGAAATTCGCCGCGACGCCACGGATACAAAGTTCGATGAATCCAAAAAAGCTTCGCAATTTAACATCGACGACGTCTTTCAATGTCATATGCCAAATTTTAAGTTGATCAGATAAAATCTCTAGGAGGAGTACGTTAAAGTACGACACCTGTGAGTGGCCAACAATCCAAAAAAGTGGCAATTTCAATTAAAAATGGTGGACTTCCTGTTGAGTGTAGGTCATGGCACCAAGAGAATTTTTTGTAGGTCTCGGCATATTCCACATGTCTACCGAATTTCATACATGTAGGTTTACCAGGCTGCGAGGGCTGCTTATTTAAAATTTTCCAGGGGGCGCTATAGTGACATTTTTGCCATGTATAAATATAAGTTTTTTGTCAGAGTAATACGAATGATGGTCTTTATACATTTACAAAATTTTGTGAGTTTTAGAACATGCTGAGACCCTCAAAATTGCAATTCTTTTAAAAATCTGATTGAGGGCGCTATAGAGCCATTGTGCCAAATTTAGTGTAAATTGATATATAAAATTGAAGATAATAAGACAATTATAATTTGTGCAACTTTTTGCAAGATTTCGAGTATTCTAAAGCATCCAAACATGTGTTTATAAAATTTGGAAAAACGCAGGAAATGGCGCATAGCTCACTTCCTGTTTGGCCAAAAAATTTCAAAAAAAATGAAATAACTCGACATGAACAATGCAATGATCACACCAAATTTCATGAACATTCAAGCACTTTTATCTCAACATGGCCGTTTCATGAGGGCGCTGTGGAGACACCTGACCACACCCAATCTAATATCAACATATAGGTCTACTTGGAAGTGGACTCCTATAAAGCCTGTAAAGTTTCGCACAAATTTCACAAAGCATGTGCGCGTAAAACCAACTTCCTGCTTCATGGCGGAACATCGAAATTCGCCGCGACGCCACGGATACAAAGTTCAATGAATCCAAAAAACCTTCGCAATTTAACATCGACAAGGTCTTAAGATGTTAAATTCAAAATTTTAAGTTGATCGGATAAAATCTCTAGGAGGAGTTCGTTAAAGTACGAAGCCTGTGAATGGCAAAAAATTTTAAAAATTTGCAAATTCAATTAAAAATGGCAGACTTCCTATTGAGTCTAGGTCATGGCACCTGGAGACTTTTTTTTAGGTCTTGGCATAGTACACATGTCCACCGGATTTTGTACATGTAGGTCAAACACGCTGCGAGGGCTGCTTCATTGAAATTTTCTAGGTGGCGCTGTAATGCAATTTTGCCACATCCATCTGTAAACCCTAAATCCTAGTTAAAAGTAAGAACAGCTCAAGATGTTTGCAAAGTTTTGTGAGTTTTCAAGCATGCATAGGCTCTCAAAAATGCAATAATGTATTAGGGGGCGCTATAGAGCTACCATATCACACCCAGTGCCAAATGAGATATCGAATCAAAGAACGTAATATTTCTAGTCTATGAGCCAAGTCTGGTGAGTTTTCGAGTATGATAAAACCCTCAAAAATGTGTTCGTAAAATCTAAAAAAACGCAGGAAATGGCTCATAGCTCACTTCCTGTGAAGCAAAAAAATTTCAAAAAAATTTACAAAAAAATTTATGATGACTACTATGACTCTATAAAATTTCGTGAGAATCCGAGCAAGTGCGTTCCAAAATGGCCGCGTGTTTGGTGGCGCTATAGAGCCACCGGGGCATGTCCAAGCACAAAAATAATAATACTTTGCAATTTTCACCACGACTGACGTGTGGGCAAATTTTTGTGAGTTTTCGTGCATGGCAAAGCCCTCAAAAATGCGTTCTCGCAGCAGAATAAAAAGAAGAAGAAGAAGAAGAAGAAGAAGAAGAAAAATCCCTTCAAAAACAATAGGTTCCTCGTACCTTCGGTGCCAGGACCCGTTCCGGGCCCTGGCACCAGTCGGTGCTCGGGCCCTAATTAAAGCTGCAAGCAGCGTTGAAAGGGCCCTCGCCCCCCCTGTGCACATTGGGGTGGCAGCAAGATCTTGATGGCTGCAAGTGTCCATTCAGAGCCATTGGACACAGCTGGACCGCGTACAATGTGGTTTCCTGATGGGAGTGCAAAAATTTTCTGGAGGGCGCTATGATACCATTTTGACTTGCCTGTGCACAAAATCTACAACACAGTAATCGTAATACAGGGCTCCATGAGTGTTTCGATTTTTGTAAATTTTCCAGCATGTTTAGACTTTCAAAAGAGCAATTCTTTTATAAATATTATTGGGGGCGCTATAGAGCCATTATGCCCCATTTAGTGCCAATTGATGGATGTATTGAAGAGAATAAGACAGTTCTAATTTTTGGATGGTTTTGCAAGTTTTGGAGCATTCTAAGGCCTTAAAACGTGTGTTCGTAAAATTTGGAAAAACGCAGGAAATAGCTCATAGCTCTCTTCTTGTGTGGCAAAAAAATTTCAAAAAATTAACAATTGTGGAGAATGACTAATGCAATGATCATACCAAATTTCATGAACTTTCAAGCACTTTTATCTGAACATGGCCATATCTAGAGGGCGCTGTGGAGCCACCTGGTACCTCTCGATATAAAATAAGCATATATCTATACTTGGGTGGACAATTTTATCAAGCTTGGAAAGTTTCAGGCAAATCCCACAAAGTATGTGGAATTGAAAGCAACTTCCTGTTTCATGGCAGGACATCAAAATTCGCCGTGACGCCACAGATGCATCGTTCGATGAAATCAAAAAAGCTTCGCAATTTAACGTCAGCAAGGTTTTTAGATATTATATGCCAAATTTTAAGTTGATCGGATAAAATCTCTAGGAGGAGTTCGTTAAAGTACGACACCTGTGAATGGCAAAAAAAATTTTAAAAAGTTGCAATTTCAATTAAAAATGGCAGCCTTTCTGTTGGGTCTAGGTCATGGCACCAAGAGACTTTTTTGTAGGTCTCGGCATATTCCACATGTCTACCGAATTTCATACATGTGGGTTTATCGGGCTGCGAGGGCTGCTTACTTGAAATTTTCCAGGGGGCGCTATAATGCCATTTTTGCCACACCTATTTGTAAATTTTTTATCAGTGTAATAGGAATGATGGTCTTTAAAATTGTAGAAAATTATGTGAGTTTTTGAGCATGTTGAAACCCTCAAAAGGGTAATTCTTTTAAAAATCGTATTGGGGGCGCTATAGAGCCATGATGCCTCATTTACTGCCAATTTTTGTTTCAAATTGAAGACAATGTGACAAATAAAATTTTAGCTAAGTTTTGCAAGTTTTCGAGTATGCTTAGGCCTTCAAATGTGTATTCATAAAATTTGGAATAACGCAGGAAATGACTCATAGCTCACTTCCTGTTTGGCCAAAAAATTTCAAAAAAAACATCACAGCCCAGAAAACCAAATGCAATGATCAGACCAAATTTCATGAACATTTAAGCACTTTTATATCAACATGGCCGTGTCAAGAGGGCGCTGTAGAGCCACCTGACCACACCCACTCCAATATCAACATATAGGTATATTTGGAATTAGACTATCATGAAGCCTGTAAAGTTTCATGTAAATCTCCCAAAGCATATGCTCATAAAATAAACTTCCATTTTCATGGCGGAACATCGAAATTCGCCGCGATGCCACGGATACAAAGTTCGATGAATCCAAAAAAGCTTCGCAATTCAACATCGAAGACGTCTTTCAATGTCATATGCCAAATTTTAAGTTGATCAGATAAAATCTCTAGGAGGAGTTAGTTAAAGTACGACACCTGTGAATGGCCAACAATCCAAAAAAGTTGCAATTTCAATTAAAAATGGTGGACTTCCTGTTGAGTGTAGGTCATGGCACCAAGAGAATTTTTTGTAGGTCTCGGCATATTCCACATGTCTACCGAATTTCATACAGGTAGGTTTACCAGGCTGCGAGGGCTGCTTATTTAAAATTTTCCAGGGGGCGCTATAGTGACATTTTTGCATTGTATATATATAAGTTTTTTGTCAGAGTAATACGAATGATGGTCTTTATACATTTACAAAATTTTGTGAGTTTTAGAACATGCTGAGACCCTCAAAATGGCAATTCTTTTAAAAATCTGATTGGGGGCGCTATAGAGCCATTGTGCCAAATTTAGTGTAAATTGATATTTCAAATTGAAGATAATAAGACAATTATAATTTGTGCAAATTTTTGCAAGATTTCGAGTATTCTAAAGCATCCAAACGTGTTTATAAAATTTGGAAAAACGCAGGAAATGGCGCATAGCTCACTTCCTGTTTGGCCAAAAAATTT
Source organism: Gymnothorax reevesii (assembly GCA_029721435.1). NCBI lineage: Eukaryota > Metazoa > Chordata > Actinopteri > Anguilliformes > Muraenidae > Gymnothorax > Gymnothorax reevesii. The sequence goes on from CM056585.1 coordinate 41,854,995, forward strand.
CAAAAAAATTAATATAACTCGACATACACAAAGCAATGATCACACCAAATTTCATGAACATTCAAGCACTTTTATCTCAACATGGCCGTTTCAAGAGGGCGCTGTGGAGCCACCTGACCACACCCAATCTAATATCAACATATAGGTCTCCTTGGAAGTGGACTCCTATAAAGCCTGTGAAGTTTCGCGCAAATTTCACTAAGCATGTGCGCGTAAAACCAACTTCCTGTTTCATGGCAGAACATCGAAATTCGCCGCGACGCCACGGATACAAAGTTCAATGAATCCAAAAAAGCTTTGCAATTTAACATCGACAAGGTCTTAAGATGCTAAATTCAAAATTTTAAGTTGATCGGATAAAATCTCTAGGAGGAGTTCGTTAAAGTACGAAGCCTGTGAATGGCAAAAAATTAAAAAAATTTGCAAATTCAATTAAAAATGGCGGACTTCCTGTTGAGTCTAGGTCATGGCACCTAGGGACTTTTTTTTAGGTCTTGGCATAGTACACATGTCCACCGAATTATGTACATGTAGGTCAAACACGCTGCGAGGGCTGCTTCATTGAAATTTTCTAGGTGGCGCTGTAATGTAATTTTGCCACATCCATCTGTACACCCTAAATAATAGTTAAAAGTAAGACCAGCTTAATATGTTTGCAAAGTTTTGTGAGTTTTCAAGCATGCTGAGGCCCTCAAAAATGCAATTATGTATTAGGGGGCGCTATAGAGCTACCATGTCACACCCAGTGCCAAATGAGATATCGAATCAAAGAACGCAATATTTCTAGTCTATGAGCCAAGTTTGGTGAGTTTTCGAGTATGATAAAACCCTCAAAAATGTGTTCGTAAAATCTAAAAAAACGCAGGAAATGGCTCATAGCTCACTTCCTGAGAGGCAAAAAAATTTCAAAAAAATTTACAAAAAAATTTATGATGACTACTATGACTCTAAAAAATTTCGTGAGAATCCGAGCAAGTGCGTTCCAAAATGGGCTCGTGTTTGGTGGCGCTATAGAGCCATCAGGGCATGTCCAAGCACAAAAATAATAATACTTTGCAATTTTCACCACGACTGACGTGTGGGCAAATTTTTGTGAGTTTTCGTGCATGGCAAAGCCCTCAAAAATGCGTTCTCGCAGCAGAAAAAGAAGAAGAAGAAGAAGAAGAAGAAGAAAAATAAAAATCCCATCAAAAACAATAGGTTCCTCGCACCTTCGGTGCCAGGACCCGTTCCGGGCCCTGGCACCGGTCGGTGCTCGGGCCCTAATAAGAAGAAGAAGAAGAAGGAAGAAGAAGAAGAAGAATAATAAAAATCCTATCAAAAACAATAGGTTCCTCCCACCGGTCGGTGCTCGGGCCCTAATTAAAGCTGCAAGCAGCGTTGAAAGGGCCCTCGCACCCCTCTTGCACGGTGGGGAGGCAGCAAAATCTTGATGGGTGCAGGTGTGCATTCACAGCCATTGGACACTGCTAGACTGTGAACAATGTGGTTTCCTGCGGCGAGTGCAAAAATTTTCTGGAGGGGTGCTTTGATATCATTTTGACATGCCCGTGCGCTAAATCTCCAGCATAGTATTTGTAATACCAGGCTCCTTGAGCGTGTTGATTTTTGTAATTTTTCCAGCACGTTTAGACCCACAAAAGAGATTTCTTTTAAAAATCTGATTGGGGGCGCTATCGAGCCATTACGCCACATTTAGTGCCAATTGATGGATGACATTGAAGAGAATAAGACAATTATAAATTGTGCAAGGTTCTGCAAGCTTTGGAGTATTCTAAGGCCTTCAAACGTATTTTCGTGAAATTTGGAAAAACGCAGGAAATAGCTAATAGCTCATACCTGTTTGGCCAAAATAATAAACCATAACCCGGAATGACTAATGCAATGATCACACCAAATTTCATGAACATTCAAGCACATTTATCTTAACATTGCCGTATCTAGAGGGCGCTGTGGAGCCTTCTGGCCACACTTGATATAATATTAGCATATAGTGATACTTGGGAGGACCATTTTATAAAGCTTGGACAGTTTCAGGGAAAACCCATGAAGTCTGTGGGAGTAAAACCAACTTCCTGTTTCATGGCGGGACATCGAAATTTGCTGCAACGCCATGGATACAAAATTCGATGAATCCAAAAAAGCTTTGCAATTTAACATCGGCAACGTCTTTAGATACTATTAGCTAAATTTCAAGTTGTTCGGATGAAATCTCTAGGAGGAGTTTGTTAAAGTACGACACCTGTGAATGGCGAAAAATCCAAAAAAGTTGCAATTTCAATTAAAAATGGCGGACTTCCTGTTGAGCCTAGGTCATGGCACCAAGAGTCTTTTTTGTAGGTCTCGGCATATTGCACATGTCTACCGAATTTCATACATGTAGGTTTACCAGGCTGCGAGGGCTGCTTATTTAAAATTTTCCAGGGGGCGCTATAGTGACATTTTTGCCATGTTTATATATAAGTTTTTTGTCAGAGTAATACGAATGATGGTCTCAATACATTTACAAAATTTTGTGAGTTTTAGAACATGCTGAGACCCTCAAAATGGCAATTCTTTTAAAAATCTGATTGGGGGCGCTATAGAGCCATTGTGCCAAATTTAGTGTGAATTGATATATAAAATTGAAGATAATAAGACAATTATAATTTGTGCAACTTTTTGCAAGATTTTGAGTAATCTTAAGCATCCAAACATGTGTTTATAAAATTTGGAAAAACGCAGGAAATGGCGCATGGCTCACTTCCTGTTTGGCCAAAAAATTTTAAAAAAATCAGTATAACTCGACATGAACAAAGCAATGATCACACCAAATTTCATGAACATTCAAGCACTTTTATCTCAACATGGCCGTTTCAAGAGGGCGCTGTGGAGCCACCTGACCACACCCAATCTAATATCAACATATAGGTCTACTTGGAAGTGGACTCCTATAAAGCCTGTAAAGTATCGCGCAAATCTCACAAAGCATGTGCGCGTAAAACCAACTTCCTGTTTCATGGCGGAACATCGAAATTCGCCGCGACGCCACGGATACAAAGTTCAATGAATCCAAAAAAGCTTCGCAATTTAACATCAACAAGGTCTTAAGATATTAAATTCAAAATTTTATGTTGATCGGATAAAATCTCTAGGAGGAGTTCGTTAAAGTACGAAGCCTGTGAATGGCAAAAAATTTAAAAAATTTGCAAATTCAATTAAAAATGGCGGACTTCCTGTTGAGTCTAGGTCATGGAACCTAGAGACTTTTTTTTAGGTCTTGGCATAGTACACATGTCCACCGAATTTTGTACATGTAGGTCAAATACGCTGCGAGGGCTGCTTTATTGAAATTTTCTAGGTGGCGCAGTAATGCAATTTTGCCACATTCATCTGTAAACCCTAAATCCTAGTAAAAATTAAGACCAGCTTAATATGTTTGCAAAGTTTTGTGAGTTTTCAAGCATGCTGAGGCCCTCAAAAATGCAATTATGTATTAGGGGACGCTATAGAGCTACCATGTCACACCTAGTGCCAAATGAGATATGGAATCAAAGAACGTAATATTTGTAGTCTATCAGCCAAGTTTGGTGAGTTTTCGAGTATGATAAAACCCTCAAAAATGTGTTCGTAAAATCTGAAAAAACGCAGAAAATGGCTCATAGCTCACTTCCTGTGAGGCAAAAAAATTTCAAAAAATTTTACAAAAAAATTTATGATGACTACTATGACTCGATAAAATTTCGTGAGAATCCGAGCAAGTGCGTTCCAAAATGGCCTCGTGTTTGGTGGCGCTATAGAGCCACTGGGGCATGTCCAAGCACAAAAATAATAATTCTTTGCAATTTTCACGACGACTGACGTGTGGGCAAATTTTTGTGAGTTTTCCTGCATGGCAAAGCCCTCAAAAATGCGTTCTCGCAGCAGAATAAAAAGAAGAAGAAGAAGAAGAAGAATAATTATTTAAGCTGCAAGCAGCGTTGAAAGGGCCCTCGCCCCCCTCGTGCACGTTGGGGAGGCAGCAAGATCCTGATGGGTGCAAGTGTCCATTCACAGCCGTTGGACGCTGTTGGACTGCGGACAATGTGTTTTCCTGAGGGGAGTGCAAAAATTTTCTGGAGGGCGCTATGATATCATTTTGACATGTCTGTGCACAAAATCTACAACACAGTAATCGTAATACGGGGCTCCATGAGTGTTTTGATTTTTGTAAATTTTCCAGCATGTTTAGACTTTCAAAAGAGCAATTCTTTTATAAATATTATTGGGGGCGCTATAGAGCCATTATGCCCCATTTAGTGCCAATTGATGGATGTATTGAAGAGAATAAGACAGTTCTAATTTTTGGATGGTTTTGCAAGTTTTGGAGCATTCTAAGGCCTTAAAACGTGTATTCATAAACTGTGGAAAAACGCAGGAAATAGCTCATAGCTCACTTCCTGTTTGGCAAAAAAATTTCAAAAAATTAACAATTGTGGAGAATGACTAATGCAATGATCATACCAAATTTCATGAACTTTCAAGCACTTTTATCTGAACATGGCCATATCTAGAGGGCGCTGTGGAGCCACCTGGCACCTCTCGATATAAAATAAGCATATATCTATACTTGGGCGGACAATTTATCAAGCTTGGAAAGTTTCAGGCAAATCCCACAAAGTATGTGGAATTGAAAGCAACTTCCTGTTTCATGGCAGGACATCAAAATTCGCTGTGACGCCACGGATACAAAGTTCGATGAATCCAAAAAAGCTTCGCAATTTAACATCGACGATGTCTTTCAATGTCATATGCCAAATTTTAAGTTGATCAGATAAAATCTCTAGGAGGAGTTCGTTAAAGTACGACACCTGTGAATGGCCAACAATCCAAAAAAGTTGCAATTTCAATTAAAAATGGTGGACTTCCTCTTGAGTGTAGGTCATGGCACCAAGAGAATTTTTTGTAGGTCTCGGCATATTCCACATGTCTACCGAATTTCATACATGTAGGTTTACCAGGCTGCGAGGGCTGCTTATTTATAATTTTCCAGGGGGCGCTATAGTGACATTTTTGCCATGTATATATATAAGTTTTTTGTCGGAGTAATACGAATGATGGTCTTTATACATTTACAAAATTTTGTGAGTTTTAGAACATGCTGAGACCCTCAAAATGGCAATTCTTTTAAAAATCTGATTGGGGGCGCTATAGAGCCATTGTGCCAAATTTAGTTTAAATTGATATATAAAATTGAAGATAATAAGACAATTATAATTTGTGCAACTTTTTGCAAGATTTCGAGTATTCTTAAGCATCCAAACATGTGTTTATAAAATTTGGAAAAACGCAAGAAATGGCGCATAGCTCACTTCCTGTTTGGCCAAAAAATTTCAAAAAAATTAATATAACTCGACTTGAACAAAGCAATGATCACACCAAATTTCATGAACATTCAAGCACTTTTATCTCAACATGGCCGTTTCAAGAGGGCGCTGTGGAGCCACCTGATCACACCCAATCTAATATCAACATATAGGTCTACTTGGAAGTGGACTGCTATAAAGCCTGTATAGTTTCGCGCAAATTCTACAAAGCATGTGCGCGTAAAACCAACTTCCTGTTTCATGGAGGAACATCGAAATTCGCCGCGACGCCACGGATACAAAGTTCAATGAATCCAAAAAAGCTTCGCAATTTAACATTGACAAGGTCTTAAGATGTTAAATTCAAAATTTTAAGTTGATCGGATAAAATCTCTAGGAGGAGGTCGTTAAAGTACGAAGCCTGTGAATGGCAAAAAATTTAAAAAATTTGCAAATTCAATTAAAAATGGCGGACTTCCTGTTGAGTCTAGGTCATGGCACCAAGAGACTTTTTTTTAGGTCTTGGCATAGTACACATGTCCACCGAATTTTGTACATGTAGGTCAAACACGCTGCGAGGGCTGCTTCATTGAAATTTTCTAGGTGGCGCTGTAATGCAATTTTGCCACATCCATCTGTAAACCCTAAATCCTAGTAAAAAGTAAGACCAGCTTAATATGTTTGCAAAGTTTTGTGAGTTTTCAAGCATGTTGAGGCCCTAAAAAATGTAATTATGTATTAGGGGGCGCTATAGAGCTATCATGTCACACCCAGTGCCAAATGAGATATCGAATCAAAGAACGTAATATTTCTAGTTTATGAGCCAAGTTTGGTGAGTTTTCAAGTATGATAAAACCCTCAAAAATGTGTTCGTAAAATCTAAAAAAACGCAGGAAATGGCTCATAGCTCACTTCCTGTGAGGCAAAAAAATTTCGAAAAAATTTACAAAAAAATTTATGATGACTACTATGACTCTATAAAATTTCGTGAGAATCCGAGCAAGTACGTTCCAAAATGGCCTCGTGTTTGGTGGCGCTATAGAGCCACTGGGGCATGTCCAAGCACAAAAATAATAATATTTTGCAATTTTCACGACGACTGACGTGTGGGCAAATTTTTGTGAGTTTTCGTGCATGGCAAAGCCCTCAAAAATGCGTTCTCGCAGCAGAATAAAAAGAAGAAGAAGAAGAAGAAGAAGAAGAAGAAGAAGAAGAAGAAGAAGAAGAAGAAGAAGAAGAAGAAGAAGAATAATAATAATAAAAATCCCATCAAAAACAATAGGTTCCTCGCACCTTCGGTGCCAGGACCCGTTCCGGGCCCTGGCACCGGTCGGTGCTCGGGCCCTAATTAAAGCTGCAAGCAGCGTTGAAAGGGCCCTCGCCCCCCCTGTGCACATTGGGGTGGCAGCCAGATCTTGATGGCTGCAGGTGTCCATTCAGAGCCATTGGACACAGCTGGACCGCGTACAATGTGGTTTCCTGAGTGGAGTGCAAAAATTTTCTGGAGGGCGCTGTGATACCATTTTGACTTGCCTGTGCACAAAATCTACAACACAGTAATCGTAATACGGGGCTCCTTGAGTGTTTTGATTTTTGTAAATTTTCCAGCATGTTTAGACTTTCAAAAGAGCAATTCTTTTATAAATATTATTGGGGGCGCTATAGAGCCATTATGCCCCATTTAGCGCCAATTGATGGATGTATTGAAGAGAATAAGACCGTTCTAATTTTTGGATGGTTTTGCAAGTTTTGGAGCATTCTAAGGCCTTAAAACGTGTGTTCGTAAAATTTGGAAAAACGCAGGAAATAGCTCATAGCTCTCTTCCTGTTTGGCAAAAAAATTTCAAAAAATTAACAATTGCGGAAAATGACTAATGCAATGATCATACCAAATTTCATGAACTTTCAAGCACTTTTATCTGAACATGGCCATATCTAGAGGGCGCTGTGGAGCCACCTGGTACCTCTCGATATAAAATAAGCATATATCTATACTTGGGCGGACAATTTTATCAAGCTTGGAAAGTTTCAGGCAAATCCCACAAAGTATGTGGAATAGAAAGCAACTTCCTGTTTCATGGCAGGACATCAAAATTCGCCGTGACGCCACAGATGCATCGTTCGATGAAATCAAAAAAGCTTCGCAATTTAACGTCAGCAAGGTTTTTAGATATTATATGCCAAATTTTAAGTTGATCGGATAAAATCTCTAGGAGGAGTTCGTTAAAGTACGACACCTGTGAATGGAAAAAAAATTTTTTAAAAGTTGCAATTTCAATTAAAAATGGCAGCCTTCCTGTGGGGTCTAGGTCATGGCACCAGGGGACTTTTTTGTAGGTCTTGGCATATTCTACATGTCTACCGAATTTCATACATGTGGGTTTATCGGGCTGCGAGGGCTGCTTATTTGAAATTTTCCAGGGGGCGCTATAATGCCATTTTTGCCACTCCTATTTGTAAATTTTTTATCAGTGTAATAGAAATGATGGTCTTTAAAATTGTACTAAATCTTGTGAGTTTTTGAGCATGCTGAAACCCTCAAAAGGGTAATTCTTTTAAAAATAGTATTGGGGGCGCTATAGAGCCATGATGCCTCATTTACTGCCAATTTTTGTTTCAAATTGAAGACAATGTGACAAATAAAATTTTAGCTAAGTTTTGCAAGTTTTCGAGTATGCTAAGGCCTTCAAATGTGTGTTCATAAAAATGGAATAACGCAGGAAATGACTCATAGCTCACTTCCTGTTTGGCCAAAAAATTTCAAAAAAATCAGCACAGCCCAGAAAACCAAATGCAATGATCTGACCAAATTTCATGAACATTCAAGCACTTTTATATCAACATGGCCGTGTCAAGAGGGCGCTGTAGAGCCACCTGACCACACCCACTCCAATATCAACATATAGGTATATTTGAAATTAGACTATCATTAAGCCTGTAAAGTTTCATGTAAATCTCCCAAAGCATATGCTCATAAAATAAACTTCCATTTTCATGGCGGAACATCGAAATTCGCCGCGACGCCACGGATACAAAGTTCGATGAATCCAAAAAAGCTTCGCAATTTAACATCGACGACGTCTTTCAATGTCATATGCCAAATTTTAAGTTGATCGGATAAAATCTCTAGGAGGAGTTCGTTAAAGTACGACACCTGTGAATGGCCAACAATCCAAAAAAGTTGCAATTTCAATTAAAAATGGTGGACTTCCTGTTGAGTGTAGGTCATGGCACCAAGAGAATTTTTTGTAGGTCTTGGCATATTCCACATGTCTACCGAATTTCATACATGTAGGTTTACCAGGCTGCGAGGGCTGCTTAATTAAAATTTTCCAGGGGGCGCTATAGTGACATTTTTGCCATGTATATATATAAGTTTTTTGTCAGAGTAATACGAATGATGGTCTTTATACATTTACAAAATTTTGTGAGTTTTAGAACATGCTGAGACCCTCAAAATGGCAATTCTTTTAAAAATCTGATTGGGGGCGCTATAGAGCCATTGTGCCAAATTTAGTGTAAATTGATATATAAAATTGAAGATAATAAGACAATTATAATTTATGCAACTTTTTGCAAGATTTCGAGTATTCTAAAGCATCCAAACATGTGCTTATAAAATTTGGAAAAACGCAAAAAATGGCGCATAGCTCACTTCCTGTTTGGCCAAAAAATTTCAAAAAAATTAAAATAACTCGACATAAACAATGCAATGATCACACCAAATTTCATGATTATTGAAGCACTTTTATCTCAACATGGCCGTTTCAAGAGGGCGCTGTGGAGCCACCTGACCACACCCAAACTAATATCAACATATAGGTCTACTTGGAAGTGGACTTCTATAAAGCCTGTAAAGTTTCGCGCAAAGTTCACAAAGCATGTGCGCGTAAAACCAACTTTCTATTTCATGGCGGAACATCGAAATTCGCCGCGACGCTACGGATACAAAGTTCAATGAATCCAAAAAAGCTTCGCAATTTCACATCGACAAGGTCTTAAGATGTTAAATTCAAAATTTTAAGTTGATCGGATAAAATCTCTAGGAGGAGTTCGTTAAAGTACGAAGCCTGTGAATGGCAAAAAATTTAAAAAATTTGCAAATTCAATTAAAAATGGCGGACATCCTGTTGAGTCTAGGTCATGGCACCTAGAGACTTTTTTTTAGGTCTTGGCATAGTACACATGTCCACCGAATTTTGTACATGTAGGTCAAACACGCTGCGAGGGCTGCTTCATTGAAATTTTCTAGGTGGCGCTGTAATGCAATTTTGCCTTATCCATCTGTAAACCCTAAATCCTAGTTAAAAGTAAGACCTGCTTAATATGTTTGCAAAGTTTTGTGAGTTTTCAAGCATGCTGAGGCTTTCAAAAATGCAGTTATGTATTAGGGGGCGCTATAGAGCTACCATATCACACCCAGTGCCAAATGAGATATCGAATCAAAGAACGTAATATTTCTAGTCTATGAGCCAAGTCTGATGAGTTTTTGAGTATGATAAAACCCTCAAAAATGTGTTCGTAAAATCTAAAAAAACGCAGGAAATGGCTCATAGCTCACTTCCTGTGAGGCAAAAAAATTTCAAAAAAATTTACAAAAAAATTTATGATGACTACTATGACTCTATAAAATTTCGTGAGAATCCGAGCAAGTGCGTTCCAAAATGGCCGCGTGTTTGGTGGCGCTATAGAGCCACCGGGGCATGTCCAAGCATAAAATTAATAATACTTTGCAATTTTCACCACGACTGATGTGTGGGCAAATTTTTGTGAGTTTTCGTGCGTGGCAAAGCCCTCAAAAATGCGTTCTCGCAGCAGAATAAAAAGAAGAAGAAGAAGAAGAAGAAGAAGAAGAAGAAGAAGAATAATAATAAAAATCCCATCAAAAACAATAGGTTCCTCGCACCTTCGGTGCCAGGACCCGTTCCGGGCCCTGGCACCGGTCGGTGCTCGGGCCCTAATAAAAATCCCATCAAAAACAATAGGTTCCTCGCACCTTCGGTGCCAGGACCCGTTCCGGGCCCTGGCACCGGTCGGTGCTCGGGCCCTAATTAAAGCTGCAAGCAGCGTTGAAAGGGCCCTCGCCCCCTTCGTGCAGGTTGGGGTTGCAGCAAGATCTTGATGGCTGCAGGTGTCCATTCAGAGCCATTGGACACTGCTCGACCGCGTACAATGTGGTTTCCTGATGGGAGTGCAAAAATTTTCTGGAGGGCGCTATGATACCATTTTGACTTGCCCGTGCGCAAAATCTACAACACAGTAATCGTAATACGGGCCTCCATGAGTGTGTTGATTTTTGTGAATTTTCCAGCATGTTATGACTTTCAAAAGAGCTATTCTTTTATAAATATTATTGGGGGCGCTACAGAGCCATTATGCCCCATTTAGTGCCAATTGATGGATAAATTGAAGAGAATAAGACATTTCTCATTTTTGCAAGGTTTTGCAAGTTTTGGAGCATTCTCAGGCCTTAAAATGTGTGTTCGTAAAATTTGGAAAAACGCAGGAAATAGCACATAGCTCACTTCCTGTTTGGCAAAAACATTTCAAAAAATTAACAATTGCGGGGAATGACTAATGCAATGATCACACCAAATTTCATGAACATTCAAGCACTTTTATGTGAACATGGGCATATCTAGAGGGCGCTGTGGAGCAACCTGGCACCTCGAGATGTGATATTAGCATATATCTATACTTGGGCGGACAATTTTATCAAGCTTGGAAAGTTTCAGGCAAATCCCACAAAGTATGTGGAAGTAAAAGCAACTTCCTCTTTCATGGCAGGCCATCAAAATTCACCATGACGCCACGGATGCATCGTTCGATGAAATCAAAAAAGCTTCGCAATTTAACATCAGCAACGTCTTTTGTTTTTATACACCAAATTTTAAGTTGATCAGATAAAATCTCTAGGAGGAGTTCGTTAAAGTACGACACCTGTGAATGGCAAAAAATCCAAAAAAATTGCAATTTCAATTAAAAATGGTGGACTTCCTGTTGAGTCTAGGTCATGGCACCATGAGACTTTTTTTTTAGGTTTTGGCATCTTCCACATGTCCACCGAATTTAATACATGCAGGTCAATCACGGTGTGAGGGCTGCTTCATTGAAATTTTCTAGGTGGCGCTAAAATTTTCTGGAGGGCGCTATGATACCATTTTGACTAACCTGTGCGCAAAATCTACAACACAGTAATTGTAATATGGGGCTCCATGAGTGTGTTGATTTTTGTAAATTTTCCAGCATGTTTAAACTTTCAAAAGAGCAATTCTTTTATAAATCTGATTGGGGGCGCTATAGAGCCGTTATGCCACATTTAGTGCCAACTGATGGATGATATTAAACAAAATAAGACATTTATAATTTGTGCAAGGTTTTGCAAGTTTTGAAGCATCCTAAGGCCTTAAAACGTGTCTTCAGAAAAATTTGGAAAACGCAGCAAATAGCTCATAGCTCACTTCCTGTTTGGCCAAAAAATTTCAAAAAATTAAACATTACCCGGAATGATGAATGCAATGATCACACCAAATTTCATGAACATTCAAGCACTTTTATCTTAACATGACCATATCTAGAGGGCGCTGTGGAGCCACCTAGCACCTCCCGATCCAATATTAGCATATGTTTTTACTTTGGAGAACAATTTTATCAAGCAGAAGAAGGTTCGGGCAAATCCCACAAAGTATGTGGCAGTAAAAGCAACTCCCTGTTTCATGGCGGGATATCAAAATTTGCCGCGAAGCCACGGATACATTGTTCGATGAAATCAAAATTGCTTCGCAATTTAACATTAGCAAGGTCTTAAGATATTATTTGCCAAATATTAAGTTGATCGGATAAAATCTCTAGGAGGAGTTCGTTAAAGTACGACGCCTGTGAATGGCAAAAAATCAAAAAAAGTTGCAATTTCAATTAAAAATGGCAGACTTCCTGTTGAGTCTAGGTCATGGCACCAAGAGACTTATTTTTAGGTCTCAACATATTCCACATGTTTACCGAATTTCATACATGTAGGTTTACCAGGCTGCGAGGGCTGCTTATTTGAAATTATCCAGGGGGCGCTATTATGACAATTTTGCCAAGCCTATATATAAGCTTTTTATCAGAGTAATAGGAACGATGATTTTTGTACATATACAAAATTTTGTGAGTTTCTGAACATGCTGAGACCCTCAAAAGAGCAATTCTTTTTAAAATCTGATTGGGGGCGCTATAGAGCCATGGTGCCAAATTTAGTGCAAATTGATGTAGAAGATTGAAGATAATAAGACAATTATAATTTGTGCAACTTTTTGCAAGATTTTGAGTATTCTTAGGCTTCCAAATATGTGTTAATAAAATTTGGAAAAACGCAGGAAATGGTTCATAGCTCACTTCCTGTTTGGCCAAAAAATTCCAAAAAAATTAGCATAACCTGACATGACAAATGCAATGATCAAACCAAATTTCATGAACATTCAAGCACTTTTATCTCAACATGGTTGTGTCAAGAGGGCGCTGTGGAGCCACCTGACCACACCCAATCTAATATCAACATATAGTTCTACTTGGAAGTAGACTCATATGAAGCCTGTAAAGTTTTGCGCAAATCTCACAAAGCATGTGCGCGGAAAACCAACTTCCTGTTTCATGGCGGAACATCGAAATTTGCCGAGACGCCACGGATACAAAGTTCAATGAATCCAAAAAAGCTTCGCAATTTAACATCAACAAGGTCTTTAGATGCCATATGCGAAATTTTAAGTTGATCGGGTAACATCTCTAGGAGGAGTTCGTTAAAGTACGACACCTGTGAATGGCAAAAAATTAAAAAAATTTGCAAATTCAATTAAAAATGGTGGACTTTCTGTTGAGCCTAGGTCATGGCACCAAGAGACTTTTTTTTAGGCCTTGGCATCGTACACATGTCCACCGAATTTTGTACATGTAGGTTAAACATGCTGCGAGGGCTGCTTCATTGAAATTTTCTAGGTGGCGCTGTAATGCAATTTTGCCACGCTCATCAGTAAACCCTATATCTTAGTAAGCAGTATGACCAACTTAATAGATGTGCAAAGTAACGTGAGTTTTCGAGCATGCTGAGGCCCTCAAAAATGCAATTATGTATGAGGGGGCGCTATAGAGCTATCATGTCACACTCAGTGCCAAATGAGATATCGAATTAAAGAACTTAATATTTCTAGTCTATGAGCGAAGTTTGGTGAAATTTCAAGTATGATAAGGCCCTCAAAAATGTTTTCGTAAAATCTGAAAAAACGCAGGAAATGGCTCATAGCGCACTTCCTGTGCGGCAAAAAAATTTCAAAAAAATTTACAAAAAAATTTATGATGACTTCTATGACCCTCTCAAATTTTGTGAGAATTCGAGCAAGTGCGTTCCAAAATGGACGCGTGTTTGGTGGCGCTTTAGAGCCGCCGGGGCATGTCTAAGCACAAAAATAGTAATACTTTGCAATTTTCACCACGACTGATGTGTGGGCAAATTTTTGTGAGTTTTCGTGCATGGCAAAGCCCTCAAAAATGCGTTCTCGCAGCAGAATAAAAAGAAGAAGAAGAAGAAGAAGAAGAATAAAAATCCCATCAAAAACAATAGGTTCCTCGCACCTTCGGTGCCAGGACCCGTTCCGGGCCCTAGCACCGGTCGGTGCTCGGGCCCTAATAAGAAGAAGAAGAAGAGGAAGAAGAATTAAAGCTGCAAGCAGCGTTGAAAGGGCCCTCGCACCCCTCTTGCACGTTGGGGAGGCAGCAAAATCTTGATGGGTGCAGGTGTGCATTCACAGCCATTGGACACTGCTAGACTGTGAACAATGTGGTTTCCTGCGGAGAGTGCAAAAATTTTCTGGGGGGGTGCTTTGATATCATTTTGACATGCCCGTGCGCTAAATCTCCAGCATAGTAATTGTAATACCAGGCTCCTTGAGCGTGTTGATTTTTGTAATTTTTACAGCACGTTTAGACCCACAAAAGAGATTTCTTTTAAAAATCTGATTGGGGGCGCTATCGAGCCATTATGCCACATTTAGTGCCAATTGATGGATGACATTGAAGAGAATAAGACAATTATAAATTGTGCAAGGTTCTGCAAGCTTTGGAGTATTCTAAGGCCTTCAAACGTATGTTCGTGAAATTTGGAAAAACGCAGGAAATAGCTAATAGCTCATACCTGTTTGGCCAAAATAATAAACCATAACCCGGAATGACTAATGCAATGATCACTCCAAATTTCATGAACATTCAAGCACATTTATCTTAACATGGCCGTATCTAGAGGGCGCTGTGGAGCCTTCTGGCCACACTTGATCTAATATTAGCATATATTAATACTTGGGAGGACCATTTTATAAAGCTTGGACAGTTTCAGGGAAAACCCATGAAATCTGTGGGAGAAAAACCAACTTCCTGTTTCATGGCGGGACATCGAAATTTGCTGCAACGCCATGGAAACAAAATTCGATGAATCCAAAAAAGCTTCGCAATTTAACATCGGCAACGTCTTTAGATACTATTAGCCAAATTTCAAGTTGTTCGGATGAAATCTCTAGGAGGAGTTTGTTAAAGTACGACACCTGTGAATGGCGAAAAATCCAAAAAAGTTGCAAATTCAATTAAAAATGGCGGACTTCCTGTTGAGTCTAGGTCATGCCACCAAGAGTCTTTTTTGTAGGTCTCGGCATATTCCACATGTCTACCGAATTTCATACATGTCGGTTTACCAGGCTGCGAGGGCTGCTTATTTAAAATTTTCCAGGGGGCGCTATAGTGACATTTCTGGCATGTATATATATAAGTTTTTTGTCAGAGTAATACGAATGATGGTCTTTATACATTTACAAAATTTTGTGAGTTTTAGAACATGCAGAGACCCTCAAAAAGGCAATTCTTTTAAAAATCTGATTGGGGGCGATATAGAGCCATTGTGCCAAATTTAGTGTAAATAGATATATAAAATTGAAGATAATAAGACAATTATAATTTGTGCAACTTTTTGCAAGATTTCGAGTATTCTTAAGCATCCAAACATGTGTTTATAAAATTTGGAAAAACGCAGGAAATGGCGCATAGCTCACTTCCCGTTTGGCCAAAAAATTTTAAAAAAATTAATATAACTCAACATAAACAAAGCAATGATCACACCAAATTTCATGAACATTCAAGCACTTTTATCTCAACATGGCCGTTTCAAGAGGGCGCTGTGGAGCCACCTGACCACACCCAATCTAATATGAACATATAGGTTTACTTGGAAGTAGACTCCTATAAAGCCTGTAAAGTTTCGCGCAAATTTCACAAAGCATGTGTGCGTAAAACCAACTTCCTATTTTATGGCAGAACATCGAAATTCGCCGCGACGCCACGGATACAAAGTTCAATGAATCCAAAAAAGCTTCGCAATTTAACATCGACAAGGTCTTATGATGTTAAATTCAAAATTTTAAGTTGATCGGATAAAATCTCTAGGAGGAGTTCGTTAAAGTACGAAGCCTGTGAATGGCAAAAAATGTAAAAAATTTGCAAATTCAATTAAAAATGGGGGACTTCCTGTTGAGTCTAGGTCAGGGCACCAAGAGACTTTTTTTTAGGTCTTGGCATAGTACACATGTCCACCAAATTTTGTATATGTAGGTCAAACACGCTGCGAGGGCTGCTTCATTGAAATTTTCTAGGTGGCGCTGTAATGCAATTTTGCCACATCCATCTGTACACCCTAAATAATAGTTAAAAGTAAGACCAGCTTAATATGTTTGCAAAGTTTTGTGAGTTTTCAAGCATGCTGAGGCCCTCAAAAATGCAATTATGTATTAGGGGGCGCTATAGAGCTACCATGTCACACCCAGTGCCAAATGAGATATCGAATCAAAGAACGCAATATTTCTAGTCTATGAGCCAAGTTTGGTGAGTTTTCGAGTATGATAAAACCCTCAAAAATGTGTTCGTAAAATCTAAAAAAACGCAGGAAATGGCTCATAGCTCACTTCCTGTGAGGCAAAAAAATTTCAAAAAAATTTACAAAAAAATTTATGATGACTACTATGACTCTATAAAATTTCGTGAGAATCCGAGCAAGTGCGTTCCAAAATGGCCGCGTGTTTGGTGGCGCTATAGAGCCACCGGGGCATGTCCAAGCACAAAAATAATAATAGTTTGCAAATTTCACGACGACTGACGTGTGGGCAAATTTTTGTGAGTTTTCGTGCATGGCAAAGCCCTCAAAAATGCGTTCTCGCAGCAGAATAAGAATAGAAGAAGAAGAAGAAGAAGAAGAAGAAGAAGAAGAATAATAAAAATCCCATCAAAAACAATAGGTTCCTCGCACCGGTCGGTGCTCGGGCCCTAATTAAAGCTGCAAGCAGCGTTGAAAGGGCCCTCGCACCCCTCGTGAACGTTGGGGTGGCAGCAACATCTTGATGGGTGCAGGTGTCCATTAAGAGCCATTGGGCACTGCTGGACTGTGTGCAATGTGGTTTCCTGAGGGGAGCGCTAAAATTTTCTAGAGGGCGCTACAATACCATTTTTACATACCTGTTTGCAAAATCTACAACAAGGTAATTGTAATGTCAGACTCCATGAGTGTGTTGATTTTTGTAAATTTTCCAGTATGTTTAGACGATCAAAGGAGCAATACTTTTAAATATCTCACTGGGGGCGCTATAGAGCCATTATGCCATATTTAATGCTAATTGATGGATGACATTGAAAAAAATAAGACATTTACAATGTTAGCTAGGTTTTTTAAGTTTTGGAGCTTTCTAAGGCCTGAAAACATGAGTTCGTAAAATTTTTGAAAAACACCGGAAATAGCTCATAACTAACTTCCTGTTTATGCAATAAATTTCAAAAAATTAACCATCGCCCAGAATGAGTAATGCAATGATCACCCCAAATTTCATGAACATTCAAGCACTTTTAACTTAACATGCCCGTATCTAGAGGGCGCTGTGGAGCCACCTGGCCACTCCCTATCTAATATAAGCATATATTTATACTTTGGAGGACAATATTATCAAGCTTGGAAAGTTTCAGGCAAATCGAACGAAGTATGTAGGAGTAAAAGCAATTTCCTGTTTCATGGCGGGACATCAAAATTCGCCGCGACGCCACGGATACACCGTTGCATCAATCCAAAAAAGCTTTGCATTTTAACATCAACAAGGTCTTTAGATATTACTTGACAAATTTTTAGTTGATCGGATAAAATCTCTAGGAGGAGTTCGTTAAAGTACGACGCCTGTGAATGGCAAAAAAATCAAAAAAAGTTGCAATTTCAATTAAAAATTTCGGACTTCCTGTTGAATCTAGGTCATGGCACCAAGAGACTTTGTTTTAGGTCTCAGGATATTCCACATGTCCACCGAAGTTCATACATGCAGGTCAACCACGGTGCGAGGGCTACTTTTTTGAAATTTTCCAGGGGGCGCTATAATGCCATTTTTGCCACGCCAATATGTACATTTTTATCTGTGTAAAAAGAATGATGGTCTTTAGAATTGTACAAAATTTTGTGAGTTTTTGAGCATGCTGAGACCCTCAAAAAGGCTATTATTTGAAAAATCTGATTGGGGGCGCTATAGAGCCATAATGCCTCATTTACTGCCAATTATTGTCTCAAATTGAAGACAATTGGACAAATATAATTTTTGCAAAAATTTACAAGTTTTCAAGTATGCTAAAGCCTTCAAATGTGTGTTCGTAAAATTTGGAATAACGCAGAAAATGGCTCATAGCGCACTTCCTGTTTGGCCGAAAAATTTCAAAAAAATAATTATAGCCCAAAAAAACCAATGCAATATCAGACCAAATTTCATGAACATTCAAGCACTTTTATATCAACATGGTCGTGTGAAGAGGGCGCTGTGGAGCCACCTGACCGCACCCAATCCAATATCAACATATAGTTATATTTGGAAGTAGACTACTATTAAGCCTGTGAAGTTTCACGCAAATCTCACAATGCATGTGCTCATAAAAGCAACTTCCATTTTCATGGCGGAACATCGAAATTCGCCGCAACGCCACGGACACAATTTTCGATGAATCCAAAAAAGCTTCGCAATTTAACATGGAGAATGTCTTTAGATGGCCTGTGCCAAATTTTTAGTTGATCGGATAAAATCTCTAGGAGGAGTTCGTGAAAGTACGACGCCTGTGAATGACAAAAAATAAAAAAAAGTTGCAAATTCAATTAAAAATGGCGGACTTCCTGTTGAGTCTAGGTCATGGCACCAAGAGACTTTTTTTTAGGTCTTGGCATAGTACACATGTCCACCGAATTTTGTACATGTATGTTAAACACCCTGCGAGGGATGCTTAGTTGAAATATTCTAGGTGGCGCTGTAATGCAATCTTGCCACATCCATCTGTAAACCTCATAGCCTAGTGAAAGGTATGATCGGCTTAATATCGTTGCAAAGTTACATGAGTTTTCGAGCATGCTAAGGCCCTCAAAAATGCAATTATGTATTAGGGGGCGCTATAGAGCCACCATGTAACACTTAGTGCCAAATGAGACATCGAATCAAAGAGCTTCATATTTTTAGTCTATGAGCCAAGTTTGGTGAGTTTTTGAGTATGATAAGGCCCTCAAAAATGTGTTTGTAAAATCTGAAAAAACGCAGGAAATGGCTCGTAGCTCACTTCCTGTGCGGCAAAAAAATTTCAAAAAAATTACCAAAAAAATTTATCATGACTGCTATGGCCCAATCGAATTTCGTGAGAATCCGAGCAAGTGCATTCCAAAATGGCCGCGTGTTTGGTGGCGCTATAGAGCCACCTAGGCATGTCTAAGCACAAAAATAGTAATATTTTGCAATTTTCACCACGACTGACGTGTGGGCAAATTTTTGTGAGTTTTTGTGCATGGCAAAGCCCTCAAAAATGCGTTCTCGCAGCAGAATAAAAAGAAGAAGAAGAAGAAGAATTAAAGCTGCAAGCAGCGTTGAAAGGGCCCTCGCCCCCCCTGTGCACATTGGGGTGGCAGCAGGATCTTGATGGCTGCAGGTGTCCATTCAGAGCCATTGGAGACAGCTGGACCGCGTACAATGTGGTTTCCTGATGGGAGTGCAAAAATTTTCCTGAGGGCGCTATGATACCATTTTGACTTGCCTGTGCAAAAAATCTACAACACAGTAATCGTAATACGGGGCTCCATGAGTGTTTTGATTTTTGTAAATTTTCCAGCATGTTTAGACTTTCAAAAGAGCAATTCTTTTATAAATATTATTGGGGGCGCTATAGAGCCATTATGCCCCATTTAGTGCCAATTGATGGATTTATTGAAGAGAATAAGACAGTTCTAATTTTTGGATGGTTTTGCAAGTTTTGGAGCATTCTAAGGCCTTAATACGTGTATTCGTAAAATTTGGAAAAACGCAGGAAATAGCTCATAGCGCACTTCCTGTTTGGCCAAAAAATTTCAAAAAATTAAGCATTGCCCGGAATGACTAATGCAATGATGACACCAAATTTTATGAACATTCAAGCACTTTTATCTTAACATGGTAGTATCTAGAGGGCGCTGTGGAGCTACCTGGCCATTTCCGATCTAATATTAGCATATATTTATACTTGGGAAGACAAGTTTATCAAGTTTGGAAAGTTTTAGACTAATCCCACAAAGTATGTGGGAGTTATACCAACTTCCTGTTTCATGGCGGGACGCCGAAATTCGCCGCAATGCCACGGATACATCGTTCGATATATCCAAAAAAGCTTCGCAATTTAACATCAGCAAGGTCTTAAGATATTATTCGCCAAATTTTGAGTTGATTGGATAAACTCTCTAGGAGGAGTTCGTTAAAGTACGACACCTGCGAATGGCGAAAAATCTAAAAAAGTTGAAATTTCAATTAAAAATGGCAAACTTCCTGTTGGGTCTACGTCATGGCTCCAAGAGACTTTTTTTTGGGTCTCAGGATATTCCACTTGTTCACAGAAGTTCATACATGCTGATCAACCACGATGCAAGGGCTGCTTATTTGAAATTTTCCAGGGGGCGCTATAATGCCATTTTTGCCATGCCTATATAAAAATTTTTATTATTGTAATAGGAATGATAGGCTTTAGAGTTGTACAAAATTTTGTGAGTTTTTGAGCATGCTGAGACCCTCAAAAGGGCAATTCTTTTAAAAATCTGATTGGGGGCGCTATAGAGCCATTATGTCACATTTACTGCCAAATTCTGTCTCAAATTGAAGACAATCAGACAAATAAAATTTTTGCAAAGTTTTGCAAGTTTTTGAGTATGGTAATACCTCCAAACCTGGGTTCGTAATATTTGGAATAACGCAGGAAATGGCTCATAGCTCACTTCCTGTTTGGTTAAAAAATTTCAAAAAAATAATTACAGCCCAAAAAAACACATGCAATTGTCACGCCAAATTTCATGAACATTCAAGCACTTTTATCTCAACATGGCCGTGTCAAGAGGGCGCTGTGGAGCCACCTGACCACACCCAATCTAATATCAACATATAGGTATACTTGAAAGTAGACTCTTATCAAGGCTGTGAAGTTTCGCGCAAATCTCACAAAGCATGTGCGCGTAAAACCAACTTCCTGTTTCATGGCGGAACATCGAAATTCGCCGCGACGCCACGGATACAAAATTCAATGAATCCAAAAAAGCTTCGCAATTTAACATCGACCAGGTCTTAAAAAGTCATATGTGAAATTGTAAGTTGATCGGATAAAATCTCTGGGAGGAGTTCGTTAAAGTACGACGCCTGTGAATGGCAAAAAATTAAAAAAAATTGCAAATTCAATTAAAAATGGCGGACTTCCTGTTGAGTCTAGGTCATGGCACCAAGAGACTTTTTTTTAGGTCTTGGCATAGTACACATGTTCACCGAATTTTGTACATGCAGGTTAAACACACTGCGAGGGCTGCTTCATTGAAATTTTCTAGGTGGCGCTGTAATGCAATTTTGCCATATCCATCCGTAAACCCCACTTTCTAGTAAAAAGTATGACCAGCTTAATATGATTGCAAAGTTTCGTGAGTTTTCGAGCATGCTGATGCCCTCAAAAATGCAATTATGTATTAGGGGGCGCTATAGAGCCACCATAACACACCTAGTGCCAAATGAGATATTGAATCAAAGAACTTCATATTTTCAATCTATGAGCCAAGTTTGGTGAGTTTTCGAGAATGATAAGGCCCTCAAAAATGTGTTCGTAAAATCTGAAAAAACGCAGGAAATGGCTCATAGCTCACTTCCTGTGAGGCAAAAAAATTTCAAAAAAATTGACAAAAAAATTTATGATGACTACTATGACCCTATTGAATTTCGTGAGAATCCGAGCAAGTGCGTTCCAAAATGGCCGCGTGTTTGGTGGCGCTATAGAGCCACTGGGGCATGTCCAAGCACACAAACAATAATACTTTGCAATTTTCACCACGACTGATGTGTCGGCAAATTTTTGTGAGTTTTCGTGCATGGCAAAGCCCTCAAAAATGCGTTCTCGTAGCAGAATAAAAAGAAGAAGAAGAAGAAGAAGAATAATAAAAATCCCATCAAAAACAATAGGTTCCTCGCACCTTCGGTGCCAGGACCCGTTCCGGGCCCTGGCACCGGTCGGTGCTCGGGCCCTAATTAAAGCTGCAAGCAGCGTTGAAAGGGCCCTCGCCCCCCCTGTGCACATTGGGGTGGCAGCAAGATCTTGATGGCTGCAGGTGTCCATTCAGGGCCATTGGACACAGCTGGACCGCGTACAATGTGGTTTCCTGATGGGAGTGCAAAAATTTTCTGGAGGGCGCTATGATACCATTTTGACTTGCCTGTGCACAAAATCTACAACACAGTAATCGTAATACAGGGCTCCATGAGTGTTTTGATTTTTGTAAATTTTCCAGCATGTTTAGACTTTCAAAAGAGCAATTCTTTTATAAATATTATTGGGGGCGCTATAGAGCCATTATGCCCCATTTAGTGCCAATTGATGGATGTATTGAAGAGAATAAGACAGTTCTAATTTTTGGATGGTTTTGCAAGTTTTGGAGCATTCTAAGGCCTTAAAACGTGTGTTCATAAAATTTGGAAAAACGCAAAAAATAGCTCATAGCTCTCTTCCTGTTTGGCAAAAGAATTTCAAAAAATTAACAATTGCGGAGAATGACTAATGCAATGATCATACCAAATTTCATGAACTTTCAAGCACTTTTATCTGAACATGGCCATATCTAGAGGGCGCTGTGGAGCCACCTGGTACCTCTCGATATAAAATAAGCATATATCTATACTTGGGCGGACAATTTTATCAAGCTTGGAAAGTTTCAGGCAAATCCCACAAAGTATGTGGAATTGAAAGCAACTTCCTGTTTCATGGCAGGACATCAAAATTCGCCGTGACGCCACAGATGCATCGTTCAATTAAATCAAAAAAGCTTCGTAATTTAACGTCAGCAAGGTTTTTAGATATTATATGCCAAATTTTAAGTTGATCGGATAAAATCTCGAGGAGGAGTTCGTTAAAGTACGACACCTGTGAATGGCAAAAAAAATTTTAAAAAGTTGCAATTTCAATTAAAAATGGCAGCCTTCCTGTTGGGTCTAGGTCATGGCACCAAGAGACTTTTTTGTAGGTCTCGGCATATTCCACATGTCTACCGAATTTCATACATGTGGGTTTATCGGGCTGCGAGGGCTGCTTATTTGAAATTTTCCAGGGGGCGCTATAATGCCATTTTTGCCACGCCTATTTGTAAATTTTTTATCAGTGTAATAGGAATGATGGTCTTTAAAATTATACAAAATTTTTTGAGTTTTTGAGCATGCTGAAACCCTCAAAAGGGTAATTCTTGTAAAAATCGTATTGGGGGCGCTATAGAGCCATGATGCCTCATTTACTGCCAATTTTTGTTTCAAATTGAAGACAATGTGACAAATAAAATTTTAGCTAAGTTTTGCAAGTTTTCGAGTATGCTAAGGCCTTCAAATGTGTGTTCATAACATTTGGAATAACGCAGAAAATGACTCATAGCTCACTTCCTGTTTGGCCGAAAAATTTCAAGCACTTTTATATCAACATGGCCGTGTCAAGAGGGCGCTGTAGAGCCACCTGACCACACCCACTCCAATATCAACATATAGGTATATTTGGAATTAGACTATCATTAAGCCTGTAAAGTTTCATGTAAATCTCCCAAAGCATATGCTCATAAAATAAACTTCCATTTTCATGGCGGAACATCGAAATTCGCTGCGACGCCACGGATACAAAGTTCGATGAATCCAAAAAAGCTTCGCAATTTAACATCGACGACGTCTTTCAATGTCATATGCCAAATTTTAAGTTGATCAGATAAAATCTCTAGGAGGAGTTTGTTAAAGTACGACACCTGTGAATGGCCAACAATCCAAAAAAGTTGCAATTTCAATTAAAAATGGTGGACTTCCTGTTGAGTGTAGGTCATGGCACCAAGTGATTTTTTTTGTAGGTCTCGGCATATTCCACATGTCTACTGAATTTCATACATGTAGGTTTACCAGGCTGCGAGGGCTGCTTATTTAAAATTTTCCAGGGGGCGCTATAGTGACATTTTTGCCATGTATATATATAAGTTTTTTGTCAGAGTAATACGAATGATGGTCTTTATACATTTACAAAATTTTGTGAGTTTTAGAACATGCTGAGACCCTCAAAATGGCAATTTTTTTAAAAATCTGATAGGGAGCGCTATAGAGCCATTGTGCCAAATTTAGTGTAAATTGATATATAAAATTGAAGAAAATAAGACAATTATAATTTGTGCAACTTTTTGCAAGATTTCAAGTATTCTAAAGCATCCAAACATGTGTTTATAAAATTTGGAAAAACGCAGAAAATGGCGCCTAGCTCACTTCCTGTTTGGCCAAAAAATGTCAAAAAAATTAAAATAACTCAACATGAACAATGCAATGATCACACCAAATTTCATGAACATTCAAGCACTTTTATCTCAATATGGCCGTTTCAAGAGGGCGCTGTGGAGCCACCTGACCACACACAATCTAATATCAACATATAGGTCTACTTGGAAGTGGACTCCTATAAAGCCTGTAAAGTTTCGCGCAAATTTCACAAAGCATGTGCGCGTAAAACCAACTTCCTGTTTCATGGCGGAACATCGAAATTCGCCGCGACGCCACGGATACAAAGTTCGATGAATCCAAAAAAGCTTCGCAATTTAACATCGACAAGGTCTTAAAATGTTAAATTCAAAATTTTAAGTTGATCGAATAAAATCTCTAGGAGGAGTTCGTTAAAGTACGAAGCCTGTGAATGGCAAAAAATTAAAAAATTTGCAAATTCAATTAAAAATGGGGGACTTCCTGTTGAGTCTAGGTCATGGCACCTAGAGACTTTTTTTTAGGTCTTGGCATAGTACACATGTCCACCGAATTTTGTACATGTAGGTCAAACACGCTGCGAGGGCTGCTTCATTGAAATTTTCTAGGTGGCGCTGTAATGCAATTTTGCCACATCCATCTGTAAACCCTACATCCTAGTTAAAAGTAAAACCTGCTTAATATGTTTGCAAAGTTTTGTGAGTTTTCAAGCATGCTGAGGCCCTCAAAAATGCAATTATGTATTAGGGGGCGCTATAGAGCTACCATATCACACCCAGTGCCAAATGAGTTATGGAATCAAAGAACGTAATATTTCTAGTCTATAAGCCAAGTCTGGTGAGTTTTCGAGTATGATAAAACCCTCAAAAATGTGTTCGTAAAATCTAAAAAAATGCAGGAAATGGCTCATAGCTCACTTCCTGTGAGGCAAAAAAATGTAAAAAAAATTCACAAAAAAATTTATGATGACTACTATGACTCTATAAAATTTCGTGAGAATCCGAGCAAGTGCGTTCCAAAATGGCCACGTGTTTGGTGGCGCTATAGAGCCACCGGGGCATGTCCAAGCACAAAAATAATAATACTTTGCAATTTTCACCACGACTGACGTGTGGGCAAATTTTTGTGAGTTTTCGTGCATGGCAAAGCCCTCAAAAATGCGTTCTCGCAGCAGAATAAAAAGAAGAAGAAGAAGAAGAAGAAGAAGAAGAAGAAGAAGAAGAAGAAGAAGAAGAAGAAGAATTAAAGCTGCAAGCAGCGTTGAAAGGGCCCTCGCCCCCCCTGTGCACGTTGGGGTGGCAGCAAGATCTTGATGGCAGCAGGTGTCCATTCAGAGCCATTGGACACAGCGGGATCGCGTACAATGTGGTTTCCTGATGGGAGTGCAAAAATTTTCTGGAGGGCGCTTTGATACCATTTTGACATGTGTGTGCGCAAAATCTACAACATAGTAATCGTAATATCGAGCTCCATGAGTGTGTTTATTTTTGTAAATTTTCCAGCATGTTTAGACTTTCAAAAGGGCAATTCTTTTATAAATATTATTGGGGGCGCTATAGAGCCATTATGCCCCATTTAGTGCCAATTGATGGATGTATTGAAGAGAATAAGACAGTTCTAATTTTTGCATGGTTTTGCAAGTTTTGGAGCATTCTACGGCCTTAAAACGTGTGTTCGTAAAATTTGGAAAAACGCAAGAAATAGCTCATAGCTCACTTCCTGTTTGGCAAAAAAGTTTCAAAAAATGAACAATTGCGGGGAATGACTAACGCAATGATCACACCAAATTTCATGAACATTCAAGCACTTTTATCTTATCATGGCCATATCTAGAGGGCGCTGTGGAGCCACCTGGCACCTCTCTATCTAAAATTAGCATATATCTGAACTTGGGCGGACAATTTTATCAAGGTTGGAAAGTTTCAGGCAAATCCCACAAAGTATGTGGAAGTGAAAGTAACTTCCTGTTTCATGGCAGGACATCAATTCGCCGTGACGCCACGGATGCATCATTCGATGAAATCAAAAAAGCTTCGCAATTTAGCATTAGCAAGGTCTTTAGATATTATATGCCAAATTTTAAGTTGATCGGATAAAATCTCTAGGAGGAGTTCGTTAAAGTACGACACCTGTGAATGGCAAAAATTCCAAAAAATTTGCAATTTCAATTAAAAATGGCGGACTTCCTGTTGAGTCTAGGTCATGGCACCAAGAGACTTTTTTTTAGGTCTTGTCATATTTCACATCTCTACCGAATTTCATACATGTAGGTTTACCAGGCTGCGAGGGCTGCTGATTTTAAATTTTACAGGGGGCGCTATAATGAAATTTTTGCCATGCCAATATGTAAGCTTTTCATCAGAGTATTATGAATGAGAGTCTTTATATATTTAAAAATTTTGTGAGTTTTCGAACATGCTGAAACCCTCAAAAAGGCAATTCTTTTAAAAATCTGATTGGGGGCGCTCTTGAGCCATTATGCCTCATTAGGCTCCAGTTGATGGATAACAGTGAAGAGAATAAGACAATTATAATTTGTGCAAGGTTTGGCAAGCTTTGGAGTGTTTAAAGGCTTTTAAACGTGCGTTCGTAAAATTTGGAAAAACGCAGGAAATAGCTCATAACTCACTTCCTGTTTGGCCAAAAAATTTCAAAAAATTATTCATTGCCTGCAATGACAAATGCAATGATCACACCTAATTTCCTGAACATTCAAGCACTTCTATTTTAACATGGACGTATCTAGAGGGCGCTGTGGAGCCACCTTGCCACTCCCGATCTAATATTAGCAAACAGTTATACTTAGAGGGACAATTTATTCAAGCCTGTGAAGTTTTGCGCATATCTCACAAAGCATGTGCGCGTAAAACCAACTTCCTGTTTCATGGCGGAACATCGAAATTCGCCGCAACGCCACGGGTACAAAGTTAAATGAATCCAAGAAAGCTTCGCAATTTAACATCGACAAGGTCTTTAGATGTCATACGCGAAATTTTAAGTTGATACGATAAAATCTCTAGGAGGAGTTCGTTAAAGTTCGACGCCTGTGAATGGCAAAAAATTTAAAAAAGTTGCAAATTCAATTAAAAATGGCGGACTTCCTGTTGAGTCTAGGTCATGGCACCAAGAGACTTTTTTTAGGTCTTGGCATAGTTCAGATGTCCACCGAATTTTGTACATGTAGGTTAAACACGCTGCGAGGGCTGCTTCTTAGAAATTTTCTAGGTGGCGCTGTAATGCAATTTTGCCACATCCATCTGTAAACCCTATATTCCAGTAAATAATATGACCAGCTTAATATGTTTCCAAAGTTTCGTGAGTTTTCGAGCATGTTGAGGCCCTCAAAAATGCAATTATGTATTAGGGGGCGCTATAGAGCTACCATGTCACACCAAGTGCCAAATGAGTTATGGAATCAAAGAACGTAATATTTGTAGTCTATGAGCCAAGTTTGGTGAGTTTTCGAGGATGATAAGGCACTCAAAAATGTGTTCGTAAAATCTGAAAAAACGCAGGAAATGGCTCATAGCTCACTTCCTGTGTGGCAAAAAAATTTTAAAAAAATTGACAAAAAAATTTATTATTACTTCTATGACCCTTTTGAATTTCGTGAGAATCTGAGCAAGTGCGTTCCAAAATGGCCGCGTGTTTGGTGGCGCTATAGAGCCACCGGGGCATGTCCAAGCACAAAAATAATAATAATTTGCAATTTTCACCACGACTGACGTGTCGGCAAATTTTGGTGAGTTTTCGTGCATGGCAAAGCCCTCAAAAATGCGTTCTCGCAGCAGAATAATAATAATTAAAGCTGCAAGCAGCGTTGAAAGGGCCCTCGCCCCCCCTGTGCACATTGGGGTGGCAGCAAGATCTTGATGGCTGCAGGTGTCCATTCAGAGCCATTGGACACTGCTGGACCGCGTACAATGTGGTTTCCTGATGGGAGTGCAAAAATTTTCTGGAGGGCGCTATGATACCATTTTGACTTGCCTGTGCACAAAATCTACAACACAGTAATCGTAATACAGGGCTCCATGAGTGTTTTGATTTTTGTAAATTTTCCAGCATGTTTAGACTTTCAAAAGAGCAATTCTTTTATAAATATTATTGGGGGCGCTATAGAGCCATTATGCCCCATTTAGTGCCAATTGATGGATGTATTGAAGAGAATAAGACAGTTCTAATTTTTGGATGGTTTTGCAAGTTTTGGAGCATTCTAAGGCCTTAAAACGTGTGTTCGTAAAATTTGGAAAAACGCAGGAAATAGCTCATAGCGCACTTCCTGTTTGGCAAAAGAATTTCAAAAAATTAACAATTGCGGAGAATGACTAATGGAATGATCAGACTAAATTTCATGAACTTTCAAGCACTTTTATCTGAACATGGCCATATCTAGAGGGCGCTGTGGAGCCACCTGGCACCTCTCGATATAAAATAAGCATATATCTATACTTGGGCGAACAATTTTATCAAGCTTGGAAAGTTTCAGGCAAATCCCACAAAGAATGTGGAATTGAAAGCAACTTGCTGTTTCATGGCAGGACATCAAAATTCGCCGTGACGCCACGAATGCATCGTTCGATGAAATCAAAAAAGCTTCGCAATTCAACGTCAGCAAGGTTTGTAGATATTATATGCCAAGTTTTAAGTTGATCGGATAAAATCTCTAGGAGGAGTTCGTTAAAGTACGACACCTGTGAATGGCAAAAAAAATTTTAAAAAGTTGCAATTTCAATTAAAAATGGCAGCCTTCCTGTTGAGTCTAGGTCATGGCACCAAGAGACTTTTTTGTAGGTCTCGGCATATTCCACATGTCTATCGAATTTCATACATGTGGGTTTACCGGGCTGCGAGGGCTGCTTTTTTGAAATTTTCCAGGGGGCGCTATAATGCCATTTTTGCCACGCCTATTTGTAAATTTTTTATCAGTGTAATAGGAATGATGGTCTTTAAAATTGTACAAAATGTTGTGAGTTTTTGAGCATGCTGAAACCCTCAAAAGGGTAATTCTTTTAAAAATCGTATTGGGGGCGCTATAGAGCCATGATGCCTCATTTACTGCCAATTTTTTTTTCAAATTGAGGACAATGTGACAAATAAAATTTTAGCTAAGTTTTGCAAGTTTTCGAGTATGCTAAGGCCTTCAAATGTGTGTTCATAAAATTTGGAATAACGCAGGAAATGACTAACAGCTCACTTCCTGTTTGGCCAAAAAATTTCAAAAAAATCAGCACAGCCCAGAAAAACAAATGCAATGATCAGACCAAATTTCATGAACATTCAAGCACTTTTATATCAACATGGCCGTGTCAAGAGGGTGCTGTAGAGCCACCTGACCACACCCACTCCAATATCAACATATAGGTATATTTAAAATTAGACTATCATTAAGCCTGTAAAGTTTCATGTAAATCTCCCAAAGCATATGCTCAAAAAATAAACTTCCATTTTCATGGCGGAACATCGAAATTCGCCGCAACGCCACGGATACAAAGTTCGATGAATCCAAAAAAGCTTCGCAATTTAACATCGCCGAGGTCTTTTGATGTCATATGCCAAATTTAAGTTGATCAGATAAAATCTCTAGGAGGAGTTCGTAAAAGTACGATGCCTGTGAATTGCAAAAAATTTTAAAAATTTGCAAATTCAATTAAAAATGGCGGACTTCCTGTTGAGTCTAGGTCATGGCACCAAGAGTCTTTTCTGTAGGTCTCGGCATATTCCACATGTCTACCGAATTTCATACATGTAGGTTTACCAGGCTGCGAGGGCTGCTTATTTAAAATTTTCCAGGGGGCGCTATAGTGACATTTTTGCCATGTATATATGTAAGTTTTTTGTCAGAGTAATACGAATGATGGTCTTTATACATTTACAAAATTTTGTGAGTTTTAGAACATGCTGAGACCCTCAAAATGGCAATTCTTTTAAAAATCTGATTGGGGGCGCTATAGAGCCATTGTGCCAAATTTAGTGTAAATTGATATATAAAATTGAAGATAATAAGACAATTATAATTTGTGCAACTTTTTGCAAGATTTCGAGTATTCTTAAGCATCCAAACGTGTTTATAAAATTTGTAAAAACGCAGGAAATGGTGCATAGCTCACTTCCTGTTTGGCCAAAAAATTTCAAAAAAATTAATATAACTCGACATACACAAAGCAATGATCACACCAAATTTCATGAACATTCAAGCACTTTTATCTCAACATGGCCGTTTCAAGAGGGCGCTGTGGAGCCACCTGACCACACCCAATCTAATATCAACATATAGGTCTCCTTGGAAGTGGACTCCTATAAAGCCTGTGAAGTTTCGCGCAAATTTCACTAAGCATGTGCGCGTAAAACCAACTTCCTGTTTCATGGCGGAACATCGAAATTCGCCGCGACGCCACGGATACAAAGTTCAATGAATCCAAAAAAGCTTCGCAATTTAACATCGACAAGGTCTTAAGATGCTAAATTCAAAATTTTAAGTTGATCGGATAAAATCTCTAGGAGGAGTTCGTTAAAGTACGAAGCCTGTGAATGGCAAAAAATTAAAAAAATTTGCAAATTCAATTAAAAATGGCGGACTTCCTGTTGAGTCTAGGTCATGGCACCTAGAGACTTTTTTTTAGGTCTTGGCATAGTACACATGTCCACCGAATTATGTACATGTAGGTCAAACACGCTGCGAGGGCTGCTTCATTGAAATTTTCTAGGTGGCGCTGTAATGCAATTTTGCCACATCCATCTGTAAACCCTAAATCCTAGTAAAAATTAAGACCAGCTTAATATGTTTGCAAAGTTTTGTGAGTTTTCAAGCATGCTGAGGCCCTCAAAAATGCAATTATGTATTAGGGGGCGCTATAGAGCTACCATGTCACACCCAGTGTCAAATGAGATATCGAATCAAAGAACGTAATATTTCTAGTCTATGAGCCAAGTTTGGTGAGTTTTCGAGTATGATAAAACCCTCAAAAATGTGTTCGTAAAATCTAAAAAAACGCAGGAAATGGCTCATAGCTCACTTCCTGTGAGGCAAAAAAATTTCAAAAAAATTTACAAAAAAATTTATTATGACTACTATGACTATAAAATTTCGTGAGAATCCGAGCAAGTGTGTTCCAAAATGGCCACGTGTTTGGTGGCGCTATAGAGCCACCGAGGCATGTCCAAGCACAAAAATAATAATACTTTGCAATTTTAATGACGACTGACGTGTGGGCAAATTTTTGTGAGTTTTCGTGCATGGCAAAGCCCTCAAAAATGCGTTCTCGCAGCAGAATAAAAAGAAGAAGAAGAAGAAGAATAATAAAAATCCCATCAAAAACAATAGGTTCCTCGCACCTTCGGTGCCAGGACCCGTTCCGGGCCCTGGCACCGGTCAGTGCTCGGGCCCTAATTAAAGCTGCAAGCAGCGTTGAAAGGGCCCTCGCACCCCTCTTGCACGTTGGGGAGGCAGCAAAATCTAGATGGGTGCAGGTGTGCATTCACAGCCATTGGACACTGCTAGACTGTGAAAAATGTGGTTTCCTGCGGAGAGTGCAAAAATTTTCTGGAGGGGTGCTTTGATATCATTTTGACATGCCCGTGCGCTAAATCTCCAGCATAGTAATTGTAACACCAGGCTCCTTGAGCGTGTTGGTTTTTGTAATTTTTACAGCACGTTTAGACCCACAAAAGAGATTTCTTTTAAAAATCTGATTGGGGCGCTATCGAGCCATTATGCCACATTTAGTGCCAATTGATGGATGACATTCGAGAGAATAAGACAATTATAAATTGTGCAAGGTTCTGCAAGCTTTGGAGTATTCTAAGGCCTTCAAACATATGTTCATGAAATTTGGAAAATGCAGGAAATAGCTAATAGCTCATACCTGTTTGGCCAAAATAATAAACCATAACCCGGAAAGACTAATGCAATGATCACACCAAGTTTCATGAACATTCAAGCACATTTATCTAAACATGGCCGTATCTAGAGGGCGCTGTGGAGCCTTCTGGCCACACTTGATCTAATATTAGCATATATTGATACTTGGGAGGACCATTTTATTAAGCTTGGACAGTTTCAGGGAAAACCCATGAAGTCTGTGGGAGTAAAACCAACTTCCTGTTTCATGGCGGGACATTGAAATTTGCTGCAACGCCATAGAAACAAAATTCGATGAATCCAAAAAAGCTTCGCAATTTAACATCGGCAACGTCTTTAGATACTATTAGCCAAATTTCAAGTTGTTCGGATGAAATCTCTAGGAGGAGTTTGTTAAAGTACGACACCTGTGAATGGCGAAAAATCCAAAAAAGTTGCAATTTCAATTAAAAATGGCGGACTTCCTGTTGAGTCTAGGTCATGGCACCAAGAGTCTTTTTTGTAGGTCTCGGCATATTCCACATGTCTACCGAATTTCATACATGTAGGTTTACCAGGCTCTGAGGCCTGCTTATTTAAAATTTTCCAGGGGGCGCTATAGTGACATTTTTGCCATGTCTATATATAAGTTTTTTGTCAGAGTAATTCGAATGATGGTCTTTATACATTTACAAAATTTTGTGAGTTTTAGAACATGCTGAGACCCTGAAAATGGCAATTCTTTTAAAAATATGATTGGGGGCGCTATAGAGCCATTGTGCCAAATTTAGTGTGAATTGACATATAAAATTGAAGATAATAAGACAATTATAATTTGTGCAACTTTTTGCAAGATTTCGAGTATTCTTAAGCATCCAAACGTGTTTATAAAATTTGGAAAAACGCAGGAAATGGCGCATAGCTCACTTCCTGTTTGGCCAAAAAATTTGAAAAAAATTAATATAACTCGACATGAACAAAGCAATGATCAAACCAAATTTCATGAACATTCAAGCACTTTTATCTCAACATGGCCGTTTCAAGAGGGCGCTGTGGAGCCATCTGACCACACCCAATCTAATATCAACATATAGGTCTACTTGGAAGTGGACTCCTATAAAGCCTGTAAAGTTCCGCGCAAATCTCACAAAGCATGTGCGCGTAAAACCAACTTCCTGTTTCATGGCGGAACATCGAAATTCGCCGCGACGCCACGGATACAAAGTTCAATAAATCCAAAAAAGCTTCGCAATTTAACATCAGCAAGGTCTTAAGATGTTAAATTCAAAATTTTATGTTGATCGGATAAAATCTCTAGGAGGAGTTCGTTAAAGTACGAAGCCTGTGAATGGCAAAAAATTTAAAAAATTTGCAAATTCAATTAAAAATGGCGGACTTCCTGTTGAGTCGAGGTCATGGCACCTAGAGACTTTTTTGTAGGTCTTGGCATAGTACAGATGTCCACCGAATTTTGTACATGTAGGTCAAACACGCTGCGAGGGCTGCTTCATTGAAATTTTCTAGGTGGCGCTGTAATGCAATTTTGCCACATCCATCTGTAAACCCTAAATCCTAGTAAAGAGTATGACCAGCTTAATATGTCTGCAAAGTTTTGTGAGTTTTCAAGCATGCTGAGGCCCTCAAAAATGCAATTATGTATTAGGGGGCGCTATAGAGCTACCATTTCACAACCAGAGCCAAATGAGATATCGAATCAAAGAACGTAATATTTGTAGTCTATGAGCCAAGTTTGGTGAGTTTTCGACTATGATAAGGCCCTAAAAAATGTGTTCGTAAAATCTGAAAAAACGCAAAAAATGGCTCATAGCTCACTTCCTGTGGGGCAAAAAAATTTCAAAAAAATTTACAAAAAAATTTATGATGACTACTATGACTCTATAAAATTTCGTGAGAATCCGAGCAAATGCGTTCCAAAATGGCCGCGTGTTTGGTGGCGCTATAGAGCCACCGGGGCATGTCCAAGCACAAAAATAATAATACTTCGCAATTTTCACGACGACTGACGTGTGGGCAAATTTTTGTGAGTTTTCGTGCATGGCAAAGCCCTCAAAAATGCGTTCTCGCAGCAGAATAAAAAGAAGAAGAAGAAGAAGAAGAAGAAGAATAATAATAAAAATCCCATCAAAAACAATAGGTTCCTCGCACCGGTCGGTGCTCGGGCCCTAATTAAAGCTGCAAGCAGCGTTGAAAGGGCCCTCGCCCCCCTCGTGCACGTTGGGGAGGCAGCAATCTTGCACCTAATGGGTGCAAGTGTCCATTCACAGCCATTGGACACTGTTGGACCGCGGACAATGTGTTTTCCTGAGGGGAGTGCAAAAATTTTCTGGAGGGCGCTATGATATCATTTTGACATGTGTGTGCGCAAAATCTACAACATAGTAATTGTAATATCGAGCTCCATGAGTGTGTTGATTTTTGTAAATTTTCCAGCATGTTTAGACCTTCAAATGAGCAATTCTTTTATAAATTTGATTGGGGGCGCTATAGTGCCATTTTGCCTCATTTAGTGCCAATTGATGGATGATATTAAAGAAAATAAGACATTTATAATTTGTGCTAGGTTTTGCAAGTTTTGACGCATTCTAAGGCCTTAAAACGTGTGCTCAAAAAAATTTGGAAGAACGCAGGAAATAGCTCATAGCTCACTTCCTGTTTGACCAAAAAATTTCAAAAAATTAAGCATTACCCAGAATGACGAATGCAATGATCACACCAAATTTCATGAACATTCAAACACTTTTATCTTAACATGACCATATCTAGAGGGCGCTCTGGAGCCACCTAGCACCTCCTGATCCAATATTAGCATATGTTTATACTTCGGAGGACAATTTTATCAAGCAAAGGAAGTTTCAGGCAAATCCCACAAAGTATGTGGGAGTAAAAGCAACTTCCTGTTTCATGGCGGGACATCAAAATTCGCCGCGACGCCACGGTTACATCGTTTGATGAAATCAAAATAGCTTCACAATTTAACATCAGCACTGTCTTTAGATATTATTTGCCAAATATTAAGTTGATCGAATAAAATCTCTCGGAGGAGTTCGTTAAAGTACGACACCTGTGAATGGCGAAAAAACTAAAAAAGTTGCAATTTCAATTAAAAATGGCGGACTTCCTGTTGAGTCTAGGTCATGGCACCAAGAGACTTTTTTTTAGGTCTCAGGATATTCCACATGTCCACCGAAGTTCATACATGCAGGTCAACCACGGTGCGAGGGCTGCTTTTTTGAAATTTTCCAGGGGGCGCTATAATGCCATTTTTGCCACGCCTATATGTAAATTTTTTATCAGTGTAATTGGAATGATGGTCTTTAGAATTATACAAAATTTTGTGAGTTTTTGAGCATGCTGAGACCCTCAAAAAGGCAATTATTTTAAAAATTTGATTGGGGGCGCTATAGAGCCATAATGCCTCATTTACCGCCAATTATTGTCTCAAATTGAAGACAATCGGACAAATATCATTTTTGCAAAGTTTTGCAAGTTTTCAAGTATGCTAAGGCCTTCAAATGTGTGTTCGTAAAATTTGGAATAACGCAGGAAATGGCTCATAGCGTATTTCCTGTTTGGCCGAAAAATTTCAAAAAAATAAGTATTGCCCAAAAATACCAATGCAATGATCAGACCAAATTTCATGAACATTCAAGCACTGTTAACTCAACATGGCCGTGTCAAGAGGGCGCTGTGGAGCCACCTGACCACACCCAATCCAATATCAACATATAAGTATATTTGGAAGTCGACTCTTATTCAGCCTGTGAAGTTTCGCGCAAATCTCACAAAGCATGTGCGCGTAAAACCAACTTCCTGTTTCATGGCGGAACATCGAAATTCGCCGCGACGCCACGGATACAAAGTTCAATGAATCCAAAAATGCTTCGCAATTTAACATCGACAAGGTCTTAAAAAGTCATATGCGAAATTGTAAGTTGATCGGATAAAATCTCTAGGAGGAGTTCGTTAAAGTACGACGCCTGTGAATGGCAAAAAATTAAAAAAAATTGCAAATTCAATTAAAAATGGCGGACTTCCTGTTGAGTCTAGGTGATGGCACCAAGAGACTTTTTTTTAGGTCTTGGCATAGTACACATGTCCACCGAATTTTGTACATGCAGGTTAAACACACTGCGAGGGCTGCTTCATTGAAATTTTCTAGGTGGCGCTGTAATGCAATTTTGCCATATCCATCCGTAAACCCCACTTTCTAGTAAAAAGTATGACCAGCTTAATATGATTGCAAAGTTTCGTGAGTTTTCGAGCATGATGATGCCCTCAAAAATGCAATTATGTATTAGGGGGCGCTATAGAGCCACCATAACACACCTAGTGCCAAATGAGATATTGAATCAAAGAACTTCATATTTTCAATCTATGAGCCAAGTTAGGTGTGTTTTCGAGAATGATAAGGCCCTCAAAAATGTGTTCGTAAAATCTGAAAAAACGCAGGAAATGGCTCATAGCTCACTTCCTGCGAGGCAAAAAAATTTCAAAAAAATTGACAAAAAAATTTATGATGACTACTATGACCCCATCAAATTTCGTGAGAATCCGAGCAAGTGCGTTCCAAAATGGCCGTGTGTTTGGTGGCGCTAAAGAGCCACTGGGGCATGTCCAAGCACAAAAATAATAATACTTTGCAATTTTCACCACGACTGACGTGTGGGCAAATTTTTGTGAGTTTTCGTGCATGGCAAAGCCATCAAAAATGCGTTCTCGCAGCAGAATAAAAAGAAGAAGAAGAAGAAGAAGAAGAAGAAGAATAATAAAAATCCCATCAAAAACAATAGGTTCCTCGCACCTTCGGTGCCAGGACCCGTTCCGGGCCCTGGCACCGGTCGGTGCTCGGGCCCTAATTAAAGCTGCAAGCAGCGTTGAAAGGGCCCTCGCCCCCCTCGTGCACGTTGGGGTGGCAGCAGGATCTTGCTGGCTGCAGGTGTCCATTCAGAGGCATTGGACACTGCTGGACCGCGTACAATGTGGTTTCCTGATGGGAGTGCAAAAATTTTCTGGAGGGCGCTATGATACCATTTTGACTAGCCTGTGCGCAAAATATACAACACAGTAATCGTAATATGGGGCTTTATGAGTGTGTTGATTTTTGTAAATATTCCAGCATGTTTAGACTTTCAAAAGAGCAATTCTTTTATAAATCTGATTGGGGGCGCTATAGAGCCGTTATGCCACATTTAGTGCCAATTGATAGATGATATTAAACAAAATATGACATTTATAATTTGTGCAAGGTTTTGCAAGTTTTGAAGCATCCTAAGGCCTTAAAACGTGTCTTCAGAAAAATTTGGAAAAACACTGAAAATAGCTCATAGCTCACTTCCTGTTTGGCCAAAACATTACCCGGAATGACGAATGCAACGATCACACCAAATTTCATGAACATTCAAGCACTTTTATCTTAACATGACCATATCTAGAGGGCGCTGTGGAGCCACCTAGCACCTCCCGATCCAATATTAGCATATGTTTTTACTTCCGAGAACAATTTTATCAAGCAGAAGAAGGTTCGGGCAAATCCCACAAAGGAAGTGGCAGTAAAAGCAACTCCCTGTTTCATGGCGGGATATCAAAATTCGCCGCGAAGCCACGGATACATTGTTCGATGAAATCAAAATTGCTTCGCAATTGAACATTAGCAAGGTCTTAAGATATTATTTGCCAAATATTAAGTTGATCGGATAAAATCTCTAGGAGGAGTTTTTTAAAGTACGACGCCTGTGAATGGCAAAAAATCAAAAAAAGTTGCAATTTCAATTAAAAATGGCGGACTTCCTGTTGAGTCTAGGTCATGGCACCAAGAGACTTTTTTTTAGTTCTCAGC
Source organism: Gymnothorax reevesii (assembly GCA_029721435.1). Lineage (NCBI taxonomy): Eukaryota > Metazoa > Chordata > Actinopteri > Anguilliformes > Muraenidae > Gymnothorax > Gymnothorax reevesii. The sequence continues at coordinate 41,892,840 of CM056585.1, forward strand.
ATATTCCACATGTCTACCGAATTTCATACATGTAGGTTTACCAGGCTGCGAGGGCTGCTTATTTGAAATTATCCAGGGGGCGCTATTATGACAATTTTGCCAAGCCTATATATAAGCTTTTTATCAGAGTAATACAAATGATGATTTTTATACATTTACAAAATTTTGTGAGTTTTTGAACATGCTGAGACCCTCAAAAGAGCAATTCTTTTTAAAATCTGATTGGGGGCGCTATAGAGCCATGGTGCCAAATTTAGTGCAAATTGATGTAGAAGATTGAATATAATAAGACAATTATAATTTGTGCAACTTTTTGCAAGATTTCGAGTATTCTTAGGCTTCCAAATATGTGTTAATAAAATTTGGAGAAACGCAGGAAATGGCTCATAGCTCACTTCCTGTTTGGCCAAAAAATTCCAAAAAAATTAGCATAAGCTGGCATGACAAATGCAATGATCAAACCAAATTTCATGAACATTCAAGCACTTTTATCTCAACATAGTTGTGTCAAGAGGGCTCTGTGGAGCCACCTGACCACACCCAATCTAATATCAACATATAGTTCTACTTGAAAGTAGACTCTTATGAAGCCTGTAAAGTTTTGTGCAAATCTCACAAAGCATGTGCGCGGAAAACCAACTTCCTGTTTCATGGCGGAACATTGAAATTTGCCGCGACGCCACGGATACAAAGTTCAATGAATCCAAAAAACTTCGCAATTTAACATCGACAACGTCTTTAGATGTCATATGCAAAATTTTAAGTTGATCGGATAAAATCTCTAGGAGGAGTTCGTTAAAGTACGACGCCTGTGAATGGCAAAAAATCAAAAAAAGTTGCAATTTCAATTAAAAATGGCGGACTTCCTGTTGGGTCTAGGTCATGGCACCAAGAGACTTTGTTTTAGGTCTCAGGATATTCCACATGTCCACCGAAGTTCATACATGCAGGTCAACCATGGTGCGAGGGCTACTTTTTTGAAATTTTCCAGGGGGCGCTATAATGCCATTTTTGCCAAGCCAATATGTTAATTTTTATCAGTGTGATAGGAATGATGGTCTTTAGAATTGTACAAAATTTTGTGAGTTTTTGAGCATGCTGAGACCCTCAAAAAGGCAATGATTTGAAAAATCTGATTGGGGGCGCTATAGAGCCATAATGCCTCATTTACTGCCAATTATTGTCTCAAATTGAAGACAATTGGACAAATATAATTTTTGCAAAGTTTTACAAGTTTTCAAGTATGCTAAAGCCTTCAAATGTGTGTTCGTTAAATTTGGAATAACGCAGGAAATGGCTCATAGCGCACTTCCTGTTTGGCCGAAAAATTTCAAAAAAATAATTATAGCCCAAAAAAACCAATGCAATGATCAGACCAAATTTCATGAACATTCAAGCACTTTTATATCAACATGGTCGTGTGAAGAGGGCGCTGTGGAGCCACCTGACCACACCCAATCCAATATCAACATAGTTATATTTGAAAGTAGACTACTATTAAGCCTGTAAAGTTTCACGCAAATTTCACAATGCATGTGCTCATAAAAGCAACTTCCATTTTCATGGCGGAACATCGAAATTCGCCGCAACGCCACAGACACAATTTTCAATTAATCCAAAAAAGCTTCGCAATTTAACATGGAGAATGTTTTTAGATGGCCTGTGCCAAATTTTTAGTTGATCGGATAAAATCTCTAGGAGGAGTTCGTTAAAGTACGACGCCTGTGAATGACAAAAAATAAAAAAAAGTTGCAAATTCAATTAAAAATGGCGGACTTCCTGTTGAGTCTAGGTCATGGCACCAAGAGACTTTTTTTTAGGTCTTGGCATAGTACACATATCCACTGAATTTTGTACATGTATGTTAAACACCCTGCGAGGGCTGCTTAATTGAAATATTCTAGGTGGCGCTGAAATGCAATCTTGCAACATTTATCTGTAAACCTCATAGCCTAGTGAAAGGTATGATCGGCTTAATATTGTTGCAAAGTTACGTGAGTTTTCGAGCATGCTGAGGCCCTCAAAAATGCAATTATGTATTAGGGGGCGCTATAGAGCCACCATGTCACACTCAGTGCCAAATGAGACATCGAATCAAAGAAGTTAATATTTTTAGTCTATGAGCCAAGTTTGGTGAGTTTTTGAGTATGATAAGGCCCTCAAAAATGTGTTTGTAAAACCTGAAAAAACGCAGGAAATGGCTCGTAGCTCACTTCCTGTGCGGCAAAAAAATTTCAAAAAAATTACCAAAAAAATTTATCATGACTGCTATGGCCCAATCGAATTTCGTGAGAATCCGAGCAAGTGCGTTCCAAAATGGCCGCGTGTATGGTGGCGCTATAGAGCCACCTAGGCATGTCTAATCACAAAAATAGTAATACTTTGCAATTTTCACCACGACTGACGTGTGGGCAAATTTTTGTGAGTTTTCGTGCATGGCAAAGCCCTCAAAAATGCGTTCTCGCAGCAGAATAAAAAGAAAAAGAAGAAGAAGAAGAAGAATAAAAATCCCATCAAAAACAACAGGTTCCTCGCACCTTCGGTGCCAGGACCCGTTCCGGGCCCTGGCACCGGTCGGTGCTCGGGCCCTAATTAAAGCTGCAAGCAGCGTTGAAAGGGCCCTCGCCCCCCTCGTGCACGTTGGGGTGGCAGCAAGATCTTGATGGGTGCAGGTGTCCATTAAGAGCCATTGGGCACTGCTAGACTGTGTGCATTGTGGTTTCCTGAGGGGAGTGCAAAAATGTTCTAGAGGGCGCTACGATACCATTTTGACATGCCTGTGTGCAAAATCTACAACAAGGTAATCGTAATTTCAGGCTCCATGAGTCTGTTGATTTTTGTAAATTTTCCAATATGTTTAGACGATCAAAAAGGCAATACTTTTAAATATCTGACTGGGGGCGCTATTGAGCCATTATGCCATATTTAATGCCAATTGATGGATGACATTGAAGAGAATAAGACATTTATAATGTTTGCTAGGTTTTTTAAGGTTTGGAGCATTCTAAGGCCCGAAAACATGAGTTCGTAAAATTTGGAAAAACGCAGGAAATAGCTCATAGCTCACTTCCTGTTTATGCAATAATTTTCAAAAAATTTACCATCGCTCAGAATGACTAATGCAATGATCACCCCAAATTTCATGAACATTCAAGCACTTTTAACTTAACATGGCCGTATCTAGAGGGCGTCGTGGAGCCACCTGGCCACTCCCTATCTAATATTAGCATATAGTTATACTTTGGAGGAAAATATTATCAAGCTTGGAAACTTTCAGGCAAATCGAACGAAGTATGTGGGAGTAAAAGAAATTTCCTGTTTCATGGCGGGACATCAAAATTCACCGCGACGCCACGGATACACCGTTGCATCAATCCAAAAAAGCTTCGCAATTCAACATCAGCAAGGTCTTTGGATATTACCTGCCAAATATTAAGTTGATCGGATAAAATCTCTAGGAGGAGTTCGTTAAAGTACGACGCCTGTGAATGGCAAAAAAATCAAAAAAAGTTGCAATTTCAATTAAAAATGGCGGGCTTCCTGTTGGGTCTAGGTCATGGCACCAAGAGACTTTGTTTTCGGTCTCAGGATATTCCACATGTCCACCGAAGTTCATACATGCAGGTCAACCACGGTGCGAGGGCTACTTTTTTGAAAATTTCCAGGAGGCGCTATAATGCCATTTTTGCCACGCCAATATGTAAATTTTTATAAGTGTAATAGGAATGATGGTCTTTAGAATTGTACAAAATTTTGTGAGTTTTTGAGCATGCTGAAACCCTCAAAAAGGCAATTATTTGAAAAATCTGATTGGGGGCGCTATAGAGCCATAATGCCTCATTTACTGCCAATTATTGTCTCAAATTGAAGACAATTGGACAAATATAATTTTTGCAAAGTTTTACAAGTTTTCAAGTATGCTAAAGCCTTCAAATGTGTGTTCGTAAAATTTGAAATAACGCAGGAAATGGCTCATAGCGCACTTCCTGTTTGGCCGAAAAATTTCAAAAAAATAAATATAGCCCAAAAAAACCAATGCAATGATCAGACTAAATTTCATGAACATTCAAGCAATTTTATATCAACATGGTCGTGTGAAGAGGGCGTTGTGGAGCCACCTGACCACACCCAATCCAATATCAACATATATTTCTATTTGGAAGTAGACTACTATTAAGCCTGTAAAGTTTCACGCAAATCTCACAATGCATGTGCTCATAAAAGCAACTTCCATTTTCATGGCGGAACATCGAAATTCGCCGCAAACGCCACGGACACAATTTTCGATAAATCCAAAAAAGCTTCGCAATTTAACATGGAGAATGTCTTTAGATGGCCTGTGCCAAATTTTTAGTTGATCGGATAAAATCTCTAGGAGGAGTTCGTTAAAGTACGACGCCTGTGAATGACAAAAAATAAAAAAAAGTTGCAAATTCAATTAAAAATGGCGGACTTCCTGTTGAGTCTAGGTCATGGCACCAAGAGACTTTTTTTTAGGTCTTGGCATAGTACACATGTCCACCGAATTTTGTACATGTATGTTAAACACCCTGCGAGGGCTGCTTAATTGAAATATTCTAGGTGGCGCTGTAATGCAATCTTGCCACATCCATCTGTAAACCTCATAGCCTAGTGAAAGGTATGATCGGCTTAATATTGTTGCAAAGTAACGTGAGTTTTCGAGCATGCTGAGGCCCTCAAAAATGCAATTATGTTTTAGGGGGCGCTATAGAGCCACCATGTCACACTCAGTGCCAAATGAGATATCGAATCAAAGAACTTAATATTTTTAGTCTATGAGCCAAGTTTGGTGAGTTTTCGAGTATGATAAGGCCCTCAAAAATGTGTTTGTAAAATCTGAAAAAAGCAGGAAATGGTTCGTAGCTCACTTCCTGTGCGGCAAAAAAATTTCAAAAAAATTACCAAAAAAATGTATCATGACTGCTATGGCCCAATCGAATTTCGTGAGAATCCGAGCAAGTGCGTTCCAAAATGGCTGCGTGTTTGGTGGCGCTTTAGAGCCACCAAGGCATGTCTAAGCACAAAAATAGTAATACTTTGCAATTTTCACCACGACTGACGTGTGGGAAAATTTTTGTGAGTTTTTGTGCATGGCAAAGCCCTCATAAATGCGTTCTCGCAGCAGAATAAAAAGAAGAAGAAGAAGAAGAAGAAGAAGAAGAAGAAGAAGAAGAAGAAGAAGAATAATAAAAATCCCATCAAAAACAATAGGTTCCTCGCACCTTCGGTGCCAGGACCTGTTCCGGGCCCTGGCACCGGTCGGTGCCCGGGCCCTAATAAAAATCCCATCAAAAACAATAGGTTCATCGCACCTTCGGTGCCAGGACCCGTTCCGGGCCCTGGCACCGGTCGGTGCACGGGCCCTAATTAAAGCTGCAAGCAGCGTTGAAAGGGCCCTCGCACCCGTCGTGCACGTTGGGGTGGTGGCGAGATGTGACTGGTCAAATGCACCCGTCAACAGCCACTGGACACTGCTAGACTACACACAATATGTTTTCCTGAGTGGAGTGCAAACACCATTCCTGAAATCAATAGGTGGAGCATCTAAAAGTATAACACCTGTTCATGAAAAAAAATTGAATTTTTAATTAAAAAAATGCACTTCCTGTTGGGTTTTGGTAATGACACTATATGATTTTTTTACAACTCTGGGCACGTTTCATGTCTCCACCAAAAATTTGTTCATGTAGGTTAACTGAACTCTGAGAACCTTTTTGCTGAAAATTTCTAGAGGGTGCAATGATACCAAATTGAAATACCTGTGTGCAAAACCTCTCCCAGAGTGATCGTAATACCTGGCTCTACAAATGTGTTGATTTCTGTAAATTTTCAATCATGTTGAGACCCTCAAAAGGGCAATTCTTTTGTAAAAATAATTAGGAGGCGCTATAGAGCCATTATGGCACATTAAGTGCCAATTGGGACATCAAGCTGAAGATCAGAAGACACTGATATTTTGTGCAATATTTTGCAAGTTTTGGATTATCGAAAGGCCTTTAAACGTGTCTTCGTAAAATTTGGAAAAACGCAGGAAATGGCTCATAGCTCTCTTCCTGTTTGGCCTAAAAATTTCAAAAAAATAACCAAAACTCGGCATGACAAATGCAATGATCTGACTAAATTTCATGAACATTCAAGCACTTTAACTTAACATGGCTGTATCTAGAGGGCGCTGTGGAGCCTCTTGGCCACTCCCGTTGTAATTTTAGCATATACTTATACTTGGGAGGACAATTTTATCAAGCTTGGAAAGTTTCAAGCAAATCCCACAAGGTATGTGGGAGTAAAATCAACTTCCTGTTTCTTGGCAGGACATCGAAATTCGCCGCAATGCCACGGATACATCGTTTGATAAATCCAAAAAAGCTTCGCAATTTACTATCGACAACGTCTTGAGATATTATTCACCAAATTTTAAGTTGATTGGATAAAATCTCTAGGAGGAGTTCGTTAAAGTACGACACCTGCGAATGGCGAAAAATCTAAAAATGTTGAAATTTCAATTAAAAATGGCGAACTTCCTTGTGAGTCTTGGTCATGGCACCAAGAAACTTTTTTTCAGGTCTCAGGATATTCTACATGTCCATCGAATTTCATACATGCAGGTCAACCACGATGCGAGGGCTGCTTATTTGAAATTTTCCAGGGGGCGCTATAATGCCATTTTTGCCAACTCTATATGTATTTTTTTATCAGTGTAATAGGAATGATGGTTTTTAGAATAGTACAAAATTTTGTGAGTTTTTGAGCATGCTGAGAGCCTCAAAATGGCAATTCTTTTAAAAATCTGATTGGGGGCGCTATAGAGCCATTATTCCACATTTACTGCCAATTTCTGTCTCAAATTGAAGATAATCAAACAATTATAATATTAGCAAAGTTTTGCAAGTTTTCGAGTATGCTAAAGCCTTCAAACGTGTGTTCGTAAAATTTGGAATAACGCAGGAAATTGCTCATAGCTCACTTCCTGTTTGGTAGAAAAATTTCAAAAAAATAAGCATAGCCTAAAAAAACAAATTTACTGATCAGACCAAATTTCATGAACATTCAAGCACTGTTAACTCAACATGGCCGTGTCCAGAGGGCGCTGTGGAGCCACCTGACCACACCCAATCCAATATCAACCTATACGTATATTTGGAAGTCGACTCTTATTAAGCCTGTAAAGTTTCGGGCAAATTTCACAAAGCATACGCACATAAAACCAACTTCCTGTTTCAGAAAGAAAATTATTTTTAAAAAATATATATATACATATATATATATATATTTTACACACACATATTTACGTACAGATAAATAAGAATATATTTTTATGGCCCCAATTTGTTATTACAATTTACAACACAACAGCAACAGCAAGGGATGACAGACACAGTTTTAAAAACTTAAACTCATTTAATTTTTAATGAAGACAATAACGGCTAAACTAATATTCTGACCAAGATTGAATACAAAAAACAGAAATATTTACAGTTTCCTGGTGATGTGCTGGGTGAGAAAAAAAAAAACTCAAACACAGGCAAAAATCCACAAAAGAAACTTCACAGGTCTTGAACAGAAATGACAGGTCTGGTCACACGTATCCTTCTTCTTGCAACTTCTCCTACTACTACTGTCTCAATTCTTTTCCTTATATACTCTTCTGCAGACCCCACCCACATTTAGACCTATTTTTTTTTAATTTTCGGGGACTTGCCCCAGACATGTCTGAAACATGTCCAAACATAACTCCAGTCTGAGCTGAATAAAAAAAAGGTAAATACTGCCATCTAGTGGCCTATATTCACATTACAATATACACATACAAACATGCACACATACATACACACATACATACATATGCACGCACATATACATATGAATAAACATATAAGGACATATAAGAACATAGGACAGAGAAAAATAAATGAGCAAATCCTACCATCAATTAAAAGCAAATACATCTGGCCTCCAAAAGCAATATTTCCAACATTAATTTCTTGAAAGACACAAAGGGGATAAGGCTGCCTAGCTTCAATGTATCCTGCCTCCAACAAATACCATTCTCGTGATCTGGTATACTGACTTCTGATTTTGAAGGATCAGAGCTTAGTGAGATATGAGGGAAGTTTTCCTAGCAAGGCTTTATAAATACATAAAATACAATGTAGCTTCCTCCTTAAATGAAGGGAAAACCACCCCACAGAATTATATAACACACAATGATGGGTTCGGAAACCATCGCCTGTGATAAAGCGCAATGCGCCATGATATATTCCATCCAAGATCTTAACGAACTAATTGAGGCATGCCGGTAAAGGACATCTCCGTAATCAAGTATAGGTAATATTGTTGCCTCAACAGTCCTCTTCCTCTCGTCCAAAGAAAAACAGGACCTGTTTCTGTAAAGAAACCCAATTTTTATTCTAAGTTTCTTGGACAGGATGGACACATGCGTCTTAAAAGAAAAGTCATGATCCAACCAGATATTTGTAGGACCGAACCTGCACAATTTGAGCCCCAGTCACTGAGAAGATGGAGTCACCTGACATAATCGCATTCTGTGCTGAAAAGATCATGAATACTGTTTTATCAGTATTTAAAACCAGTTTAAGATCAGCTAGAGCATTCTCTATAACGTTATAAGCAGACTGTAAAAATGTGAGGGCCTGTAAGCATGTTGGAGCAGAGGAATAAAGCACTGTGTCGTCAGCGTAAAAATGAGCCTTGTAATTCGTTACATTATGAGAAATGTCATTTATATAAATTGTGACTAAAATTGGACCAAGAATGGAACCTTGTGGTACACCTTTTGTCACCTTTAAAAATTGAGACCGGGAATCCCCAGAAATAATAGCTTGGGTTCTATTTGAGAGGTAGTCCTGGAACCATGAGCATGCTCTGTAACCAAGACTAATGGAGGACAACTTATTTAATAAGATATTATGGTCTACTATGTCAAACGCTTTTGCTAAATCAATAAATAGGGCCGCACATTTTCGTTTACTATCCAGAGCTGTTATTAAATCATTTATTACCAATGAAGCTGCTGTAATGGTGCTATGTCCAGGCCTGAAACCAGATTGCTGTGATGTTAAAATGTTGCTGGAAGTTAAGAAATTGCAAAGTTGTCATTTTACTTGAGATTCTAAAATCTTAGCCAGGCATGGCAATTTTGAGATGGGCCGATAGCAGTTAACTGAACTGGGATCACACCCTTTAAATAAAGGAAAAACATGAGCCGCTTTCCAAATACTGGGAATAGACCCGGTCGATAATGATAAGTTAAAAATATTAGTTATTGAATGTGCAATCAGTTGGGCTGCAAGACGCAAAAGACTCGGGACTAAGTGATCCTCTCCGGTGGAATTATTTACATCTATACAATTTAATTCTAGAAGAACCTCGTTCCATTTAATTCTCTCAAAAAAAACAATACTCTAGGATTTTGAGAATTTGGAAATGCACTTGAGCTAAGGTCAGACATACCTCTTGTAGTGGAGTGATTATTAAAATTTTCTAATTGGTTTCCAGCCGCTATAAAATGATCGTTAAAAAAGTCACAAATTTTGTACTTCTCAGTAATAGGACCAGAATCCATGTGGATAGAATGAGGTAATGAAGAAGAAGGACTATTATTCAGGGACTTGACAATTTTCCAAAATTTTGCCGGATTACTTTAACATTTAGCCAATGATGTAATGATATATTCAGATTTTGCCTTTTATATCAGTAAGCAGCATTTATTTCTTAGTTTTCTGAAAACCTGCCAGTCTGTGAGTGTCTGAATTTCCCTAGCTTTAATCCAAGCTTCATCCCTTATGCGAAGATCATTGGATAAAGGAACCCAAAACTAAGGATTTCTTCTATTTTTTACTCAGAATCTCTTGACCGGAGCATGCTGATCAACAACACAATTAAACACAGAAGTAAAATGAGCTAACGCTAGGTCAGGGTCTGGAATAAAACCTGCAAAGCTTTAAATTACTCCAGAAAATATAGTGGAGGAAGGCCTGTTCACAGAAATGTTTAAAATTTCTTTTAGTAATAAAACATGGGGGTGTCTTTGAAACTTTCATATCCCTAATGCACGCTACTGGGCAGTGATCCCTCACATCCAGGGGAAAGATGCCGCTCAGAGCGTACTTGTGCGGTCTATTTGTTAAAATTAGATCAATTAAAGTTGACCGGGATAAATCTTTAAAATTTGGTCACGTAGGCTCTGAGATATGATGAGACAGAATCAGTTCATCACAGACTTCTTTGAAATGGTTTGAGGATGGCGATAGCCAGTCGATATTGAAATCGCCTGTAACAACTAATTCAGCGTATGCATGAGTAGACAAGATTTTAGAGAGATTGATTATGGAAGAGGATAGTGCGCTCGGTGGGCGATACACACCTGCAAGTATAATACTTCCACTAACCAAAGCTATTTTAAGAACAAGACGCTCAAATTGCTCTGGCATAGAGGAGGATAATAAAACATTGACAGAGAGAGAGGATTTTACAAAAATCACTACACCTCCCCCTCTCTTACTCCTGTCACACCTAAAAACACTATAACTAGCCAATGCTATATCAAGGTCTGACACAGAAGCATTCAGCCAAGATTCAGTTGCAATAAATATATCAGGATTATTTTGAAGAACCAAAGCCCTAATACAATCCATTTTCGACAACAAACTCCTTACATTAAGACACAGAATACCAAGACCACATTTCCGAGATTGAAATGCTACTGGAGTAAAAACAACAGGAGAGACAGGTAAAATAACATCAGATGACTGAATATGGACTTGTGACTGGTTACTGACAGAAACACTGCTGGGTCTGTATTTCTGCAGTGGCAGGCGTGTGCGAGCGACTTTCCCAATAGGCTGTGCAGTTATACCAGTTGTCACAGAAAATGAAACACAATTTCTAGTGCTGCAAAAGCCAACAGATAGACCAAGTCCACTATAAAATTTAACGACAGCTGGACACCAGGGGGAGCTCCCATGAGAGACAGTAAGTCGGGGACGCACGGGCGAGGAAGAGGGTGAAGGAAGGTCCGGCTTGTGTGAACAGGAAGTTAACGGTCATCCCCCATCGAAAAGGCCCCACCACCACCCCACACCTGCTTGTCAACTGGCTCTACCGCAGCAGCAGTGTCGGACTGCCCCACCCATTGGGTTACAGGACTCCCACATTTTTCGTCCCCTAATGATAAAAAAAAGTGCCACCATTGCTGACAGATGGATGGACGAACGGACAGGGTTAGGGTTAAAGATGGGGATAGAGATAGTGCTACAATGCAGAAAGTGGGCTTAGCATTATTGGGGATGAACCATCCAGGGACAAAAAGTTTATGGGGACGAAAAGTCCACGGGATCAAAGAGTCTGGGGACAAAAATTCCTAGGGGATCCAAAGTTCAGGGTCAAAAAGTCTGGGGACAAAAAATTCAGAGACAAAAACTCCAGGGACAAAAAGTCCGGAGAAGTAGAGTCCTAGAGCCCTGTTATTGACACTTGACGCACATTCCAAACAGACAGTTTCAAAATGGCAGCCATAACTGCTGGGAATGATTAATCCAAGGTCACTATGCTATAAAATGTGGGGTTTTCAATGTCTCTCCTGCCATTGCATGCAGTGTAATGAAGAAATATCCAATTGTATTCCTTTGAGAAAGTTTGACAAGTCCATTCACAGCTATCGTTTAGGGCTAAAAGTTCCTCTGAGAGGAGAACATGGAGAGAAGGGCTCACACCTGCCTCTGGAGAAGGAGTATGACGACATTGCACTGTGTGCTGGGCTATTCCATGCTGTTGACGAGGACATCACTATCTGTCCAGCACATAGACACAAGCTTGGCCTTGACTGAAAGCCGTCGCGGAAGTGTCAGCATCCCTTCCACCATTCAAGTCGTTGGCCACGTCAATGCATTGATGCAGCAACATTGTTTTCCCATATACACAAAGTAGCCTGATCAACCACAAGGTCTATGAGAGGATTAGAGACTGGAAGGAAGGAAAACCCTGCGGTGGTGGCTCAGAAAATCAAAGCCCGTTTTGTGAAAGAGGACTAGCTAACTACCAAGCAGGCTTCAAGCTACTTCTCCCATCTCTGTCCAACAGAAGTTTGGCCACTTGACCAAGGATAATACTGATACTCCTTTAGATAACCAGCACGTGTCAGCCTCCTCCATGACAAGATCGCAACTGCAGGCAAAGATCATCTAACAGGTGGATCTGTGAACTCCTAGTAATTCTGAAAGAGTTCACATGGACTCTGTATCATGTATCATATTGTCTGACAACGTGGATACTTCAGTTGTCTGGTAAAGTTTTGTTCCTTCTTCCTGTGATTGTCTATGGTACCATTATCATGATTATTAGCTGAACCTGGGCATACTAGCATAATTTTTTTTGTGGAGTTACAGGACCAGTTGGGCCCAACACAGCTTCATATATTTGATCCTACATATTTTGAAATAGAAATAAATTTCAACAGGTTGTTTTGTCTTTTTGTTCTTCACTTCCTAATGCTGGCTTCTCTGGCGGTCTGGTAGTCGCTGCCATTCACGGCCAGTCATTCATGTACTGCTGGGTAATAGGTAGTGGCACCACTCCTGCTAACATGGTTAAGTCCAAGACTGCCTCATTACTGGTCTCTCTAGATTCTATTTTGACTAGACCTAAAGTTTGAAACAAGCAGAAACAAAGTGTTCAGGTCTATATTGGTTGTTGCCAATCTGTTCATAGAGAAAGTAATTAGTCAAAGATAGTCTGTGCCATATAAAAGATTTACTGAATTTGAATTTTGCAAGGAAAAATGACTGACATGCCCCTTTCCCAGGGTAAAGGCCATATTTATGGTAGAATACCCTTAGTTTTCATGTGTTGGCATTATAATTGAATGATTAAGGCCAAAGCAGACAAAATAACATTGGTAGTGTTACTTGTTAGTGTACAGGTTTGTAGTTCCAGATACAGCATATAGGTGGCAGCACTGCAAAACTAAATATTCTCCTCATTTCTGGTGCTACTACAAAGTACTGAGTTGAGCGGCCAGTGTTTTTATTTCTGATTATGAAAGAGCAAGTAATTAGCCACAATTTCCACCATGATTGGTAATTTCTACCCCTGTGGCAAGATGACTTATTAGCTGTCAAATAGGCCTACACACAATTACAAATTTTGGGGCGGGGGAAATATGTTGACACATAATTGGCACATTTGGAAATATTTTTTAATCATTCTTGACAGTTTGATAGGCCATCCTATGGGCAACATTCACACAAAGGTGCAATGTTGAAAGTTCAGCCGTTTTATGTGGAGTATGTCCTGAATTAACCCCTTGAAAAACCTTCAAAAATGGTCCAGAATTCATCAAAATCCATTTTTGGTGATTACTATTACAAAACCAAATGGATGACACTTATACTGTAGGTTCATTTATAACTTTGTAAGCTGTATGAGTATGCCAAATATTGGCAAAATCGCCTGACCCCGGGTTATCACCCTTTGCATGGTCTATCCATGCAATGACACTTAATATCAAAGCTGTAATGTAATACGCCCTTCTACAAATCCCCAAGTTGACCTCCCCACTGCCGTCTCACAGTAAGAAGGTCATGGGTTTGAATCCGGCCTGGGGCCTTTGTGTGTGAAGTTTGCATGCTCTCCCCATGTTCACATGGGTTTCCTTCGGGTAATACAGTTTCTCCCATCCACAAAAAATGCATTATAGGAACACTCCAACCACTACCCCTGACCAAGTTACTGGCTTTAGAACTGGAGTTGGTCCCCGGGCGCTGCTCAGCGGCTGCCCACTGCTCCTAAAATTAAGATTGGTCAAATACAGAGGACAAATTACCCCACGGGGTTCAATAAAGTGTATCTTATCTTGACAGCAACAAAAGTGACCGGTGGGATAATGTGTTGTTTTGTGAATTAACATTTCTCCCATCAGGGCCGGCGTGTGGCATGGGCAATATAGGCCGCTGACCGTCCTGAGGGGCGCCGTGCCGGTGCACCCAAATGAGGATCAATATGACTTATCTGAGTCTGACTCTGACTGCAGATTCTACCTTGCCTGTCGCGCCCCCGCGCACGTACACATGGCTGCGCCCCCACGCTGTCCGCACGCAGTTTGCATCCGACCTCCCCTCTCAGCAGCTATGAGCATGGTTGAGGATGAGTGGCTGGTCAGCAGGCAACACCTAACAGTTTTTAAATAATGTTGTCAAAAAGACTAAAGCTCTGTGGTGCTCAAGGGCGAAAGAGAAGGAAAGAACAGGAGGAAAAATGTGAAAAAGACAGAGGTAACGTCATGTATGATAATTGTATAATAATGTATATAAACTTAATTTGCATTATGTTGTTAATTTCTCTGTTACGCTAACGTTAACTTAGTGTAACGTGGCTGGCCACTTTGAACAATAGTGTTGTTTAGCAACTTTTTAGAGGTTTGAGGAAAATGAATTTTCAGAAATGGGAGTTAATGTAATGTTAAGTGACGTTATTCAGACGCTGCACTGGCTGCCTGTTTTATAGTGCTTGTTGTCAAGAAAATTTTGGCGTATATTCAGAGATCATATTTAGGCCTAAATTATGTAGCTCACTACTACAGTACTAGCCTAATACACAGCTGCTGCTGCTGTTTTACCTAAATAATATCTATTAAGTATGAATAGTTACATGCAGATAAGAAACTAATTTTCCAAAAGGAATAAATGAAGCACCTACACTATTATTTTTTATCGACATTAAGCTGGACAACGTCATCCCTGATCGTCAATAAACCCTAATCCTAGTACTGCTGTGTAAATGACTTATAGGCAAAGACTTAACTATTTTTGTCACAAACAGTTTTTGTTTTGATGTCAGAACATCAAAAGTCACAACAATAATATAAATTACTATAAATAAGATGTTGCAGCTGCCTCCACATGCAGAAGTGATTGTAGCAGCATAAAGAAGCAATTGTAGCAACACAATCATACCTACATTCATCTTGCAAGAATTTAAATATTAGGTAAACTAAGTAATGTGCAACTAATGATTAAATACAATGAAATTAAAATGACATACTCAGTCATAATTATACAAACATAAATCGGTATTTTTTTTTAAAGAAAAGCTCCATCTTTCTCCTCTTCAACATTAAAGAATAGTTAGAGACGTGAGTAGATCTTTGGCAGGCAGAGAAAGATCATCACAGACTATGTGCATAATGAATTTTATGTGCAACCTGCCTGCTACAAGTACAAATACGGGTGGCGAAATTGGCAATAATTCTGAGGGGCGCTAGCTAAAATCTTGCCTAGGGCACCAAACTGGCTCGGGCCGCCACTGTCTCCCATGTAGACATCAAAATTCTTTTATATTCTAGAAGAGTTATTAACACTTATGTTGCACATTCAAAACATCATCACTGGCAGTTCCCAGCATTTCCACTTGAATGCTCTATTGCATTCTTATGTGACTGTGTTACATATAAAAATCCCGGTAACACTTTCTATGAAGGCTATGTCTATAATGCATTATGAGCACATTCATAACACATTATAATACATTCATAATACATAATAAACCCCTTTATAAATGTTCATAATGATGCATGATACCTTATAACAAGGTTTATACCATATTATAAATGCTGGGCATAACGCATAAAGTTAAGCATTCATAATGATTTATAACCTTGTCAGTCCTCAGTTGCACAACGCATTATAACTCAAAAAATTTAGCCGATTATAAAGACACATACAGAAGCACTGTAAGGTTTCATAACAAATTATAAATGATCAGCCTCTGAACAGGAATAATGGGTTATAAATATCAGTAAGGGACAATAGCATGACTTAGTGAGCTTTAGGTAAAGTGACAGAACTGTATAAGGTTATTAGCCATTATAGGATATTAAATCTCCAATATAAGAGCTCATGAGCGGTATTTGCTGGCTGTAAGTAAAGTGGAAAAAAAAATCTCAGTGATTGTTGAAGCAATGTTTTCTTTATTTTTTTTAATAACTAGCACACATTAACACAGGGAATGACACCACCACCTCAAACACAATGGCCAATGGCACAGTATTGGGGAAGTACCAGGCAATCTCACACAACAGGTGTGAATATGCAACAGCAAACATCAAGAAGGATGTTGTACAGTAAATGAGCATACATGCTCAGCCAACCTTCCCTGGGTAAAAAAAAAACAAAACAAAAAAAAACCAGGAAAATAAATTAATAGCATTTTTCCAGAAAACAAAATCAGTGCAATCACTGTTTATGGCTATTATCCACCACACAGTTGGAGCTGTTGCATTTTAAGCACCTACCATATAAAAAAAGAGAAAAACGATATGGTTCTTTGTATACATTTGAATGAAAAATGCGTATTTTGATAGCTCAAAGTTAATCAAGACTTTTTATATCCTTTTGACGATAAGTTGGGAAAATTAATTTTCAACCTGTACACTTTCAATTTGAAACCAAGTTACTAAAAATGAGACTGCACAACTGCACTGAAAATCTTTTTAAGGTACTGCACTAGACCCTACGGCAAGAGCAATCTAGCTCTATTGTTGATCATGCCCTTTCAATACAAAACTGGCAGTAGATGACCCTTTTCCTTCATTTCACTTATCCGCTCTTTAATCTCAGTTGTCATGGCTGCGCGACACCTGTCAACAAATGTGGAGAGCTTCTCTACTTTCTCATTCCACGAGCCTATGGCTTTGAGAACATCAGGGGCTGCAAGGCTGAGCTCTGCTATGACTGCTGTTCTAGAGATTGTGTTGCGGTCAACACCAATACCCTCAAAGGCAGCTTTCATTTTATTTCTTCCATGTCAGTCTATGGAGCAGAATGCCAGTCTGCCACTCTTATAAAATGCACAACTGGCTTTCATCCTGAGACCGAAGAAAGTTCAACACACTGCAGTCAAGAATGACTGGAAAATAGTAAACTGTAAAAAATGAGCAAACTCACCACGAATGCGGCTGGTTTCAGGTCTGGGGCCTCCACTAAACTTTGGAGGCAACTGACTTGAGAGTAGAATCGCTCTCTTCTTGTATTTTTTTTTATTTTTGGAGTCATCTTCCAGGGATGAGTCTGATAATGACGAATCAACGGGTACAGTCAAAGCAGCCTCAGAATCATCATCAGAGATGTTGATTCTTTTTGGCAGACTTCTACTCTTGGAAGACTCTCCTGCAACAAATCAAACAAACAACAAAGCCACACAAACTTAACATAATTTTACTTTTCGGATCGTTTTCATATTTCGCAGAGAGGTTGGTAATGGTCCAAGTGAGAAGTGAGTTTGTGTGTCAAACTGTGGATTCTGGATCACGTTGAAAATTTTTTAACATTGGGAGATAGGGCAAACTTCCACATTTGCTTTAATAACGCCATCCAAAACATCATGAATCACTTGAACATCAACACACTATAGCCCTCCACGGAGGGCAACAACCATGAGTAGTTTGAGTAGTAGTTCGGATCCGGATCAGACAGATGAAAAACCTCCAAAATATTGGCCATATTTGGAGGTTGTGGGTCGGGCAGGGTTTGTGGCCTCCAGACATACCCTCTAGTTCATTTATTTAATGACCCTCCATAGGAAAGTTTCATAGTTTCATAGTTGATAAAAATCGCATTAAAACAACAAAAACTACAATTTATAAAGGAAAGACACACTTCACAATAAAAGCAATTAACAATTCAAAATTAAAAGACACACAAAACCAATAGGAATGACAAAGCTGTGTTGAAGAACCATATTTGTCCTGAAGGAGCATATGACTTATGAAACATCAAAGCTAAACACAGTTCATAAATTGTAGGGTAATTCCTATAAGGTGAAAATTTGAGACAACATAAGAATAGGTGAAAACACAGTTTAGAAGCATATTGCTATGCAAATCTGTCCCAGTTCCACTAAATAGTTCAAAAGTGATTACCTGAACTTGACGGAGGATCCATCGATCTGATCCCTGTTTTTAATAATCCCTGAATTAATTCATCTTTTCTGGCCAGTTCTTGCTGAAGGTAGCCTTTGTCTGATTTCAGTATTGCGATAGTTTCTTCTCTGAGTCTTGCTCGTTCTTTTTCGGCCTCCAGCAGAAGTTTGGTTAATGCCAGTTCATGCTTGATTGTAGGTGCTGCACACGAAATAACAGCAAAAATCACAAAACAATAGAAATGAGTTTAGGTTCATGGTTTCCTGGGTTCAAGGGTTTAGCTGATGGTAATGGTCATGCTATTTGAGGAGGTTTTCAACTGATATTAGGTATCAAAGTGATATGTGATATTCAAAAATCTGAATAGTTTTGCAGATATTCAATGGTTGAATTATTAATATAATGGAAGAAGATGCCAGTAATTGACAAGCATACGTTCCACAATTATTAACAGAAAAGGCTAGCATAATTTTTTTATTAATTGCCACAACAAAAAACGTGGCCAGTGTACCAAATGTACAAAACCCAAAACCAGTGAAGTTAGCACGTTGTGTAAATCGTAAATAAAAACAGAATACAATGATTTGCAAATCCTTTTCAACCTATATTCAATTGAATACACTGCAAAGACAAGTTACTTAATGTTTGAACAAGTAAACTTCGTAATTTTTTGCAAATAATAGCTCATTTGGAATTTGATGCCTGCAACATGTTTCAAAAAAGCTGGCACAAGTGGCAAAAAAGACTGAGAGAGTTGAGGAATGCTCATCAAACACTAATTTGGAACATCCCACAGGTGCACGGGCTAATTGGGAACAGGTGGGTGCCAAGATTGGGTATAAAAGCAGCTTCCCTGAAATGCTCAGTCATTCACAAACAAGGATGGGGCGAGGGTCACTACTTAGTGAACAAATGCGTGAGCTGATTGTTGAAAAGTTTAAAAACAACATTCCTCAACGAGCTATTGCAAGAAATGTAGGGATTTCATCATCCACGGTCCGTAATATTGTCAAAAGGTTCAGAGAATCTGGAGAATTCACTGCACGTAAGCGACAAGGCCGAAAACCAACATTGAATGCCCGTGACCTTCCATCCCTCAGGCGGTACTGCATCAAAAACCGACATCAGTGTGTAAAGAACATCACCACTTGGGCTCAGGAACACTTCAGAAAACCACTCAGTAACTACAGTTCCTCGCTACATCCGCAAGTGCAAGTTAAAACTCTACAATGCAAAGCAAAAGCCATTTATCAACAGCACCCAGAAACGCCGCCGGCTTCGCTGGGCCCAAGCTCATCTAAGATGGACTGATGGAAAGTGGAAAAGTGTTCTGTGGTCTAGTCCACATTTCAAATTGTTTTTGGAAACTGTGGACGTCGTGTCCTCCAGACCAAAGAGGAAAAGAACCATCTGGACTGTTATAGGCACAAATTTCAAAAGCCAGCATCTGTGATGGTATGGGGGTGTATTAGTGCCCAAGGCATGGGCAACTTACACATATGCGAAGGCATCATTAATGCTGAAAGGTACATACAGGTTTTGGAGCAACATATGTTGCCATCCAAGCAACGTCTTTTTCATGGACGCCCCTGCTTATTTCAGCAAGACAATGCCAAGCCACATTGTGCACGTGTTACAACAGGATGGCTCCGTAGTAAAAGAGTGCGGGTACTAGACTGGCCCGCCTGTAGTCCAGACCTGTCTCCCATTGAAAACGTGTGGCGCATTATGAAGCGTAAAATACGACAACGGAGACCCCGGATTGTTGAACAACTTAAGCTGTACATCAAGCAAGACTGGGAAAGACTTCCACCTGAAAAGCTTCAAAAATGGGTCTCCTCAGCTCCCAAACGTTTACTGAGTGTCGTTAAACGGAAAGGCGATGTAACACAGTGGTAAAAAGGCCCCTGTGCCAACTTTTTTTGCAATGTGTTGCTGCCTTTAAATTCTAAGTTAATGATTATTTGCAAAAAAAAAAAAAGTTTCTCAGTTTTAACATTAAACATCTTGTCTTTGCAGTGTATTCAATTGAATATAAGTTGAAAAGGATTTGCAAATCATTGTATTCTGTTTTTATCTACGATTTACATAACGTGTCAACTTCACTGGTTTTGGGTTTTGTACTTCAAAACGGAGGAAATTTCAATGGCCACTTTTTCTGATAGTTTGGTGGCCCGCATTTGTGTAGATTGATTGTACTGGATCAGTGGGGGAGAAGGAATTTTTACTGGGCGGATATGTGGTAGGCCTATATGACAAACGTGCAGCATCAAAATACTCTCCATTGAGATGAATAATATTCGGGCCTTGTTTAATTTTTTGTGATTAAATCTTGTGACCGTATACAGTGCTGTGAAAAAGTATTTCCCCCTTCCTGGTTTCTTATTCTTTTGCATATTTGTCACACTTAACTCATTCCCTACGGCAAGCCTCTCCTATAGATGCAATTTTGTCCAGGTCTCTTTCTTATTGTTAAATCATGAACACAGGCATTAACTGAAGCAAATGGGGCCTGAAGTTCTTTAGAAGTTGTTCTGGGTTCTTTTGGGACCCCCTGGATGAGTCGTCGATGCGCTCTTGGAGCAATTTTGGTAGGCCAGCCTCTCCTGGGTAGGTTCATAACTGTTCCATGTTTTCTGCATTTGTGGATAATGGCTCTCACTGTGGTTCGCTAGAGTCACAAAGCCTTAGAAAAGGCTTTGTAACCTCTTCCAGACTGACAGACGTCAATGACTTTGTTTCTCATTTGTTCTTAAATTTCTTTTGTTTGCAGCATGATGTGTTGCTTTCTGAGATCTTTCAGCCAACTTCACTTTGTCAGACAGGTTCCATTTAAGTGATTTCTTGATTCAACAGGTCTGGCTGTAATCAGGCCTGGGTGTGGCTAGTGAGACTGAACATAATTAATTGGGGAAGGCATTACTTTTTCCACATAGGGCCAGGTAGGATTGGATAGCTTTTTTCCCTTAATAAATGAAATCATCATTTAAAAACTGCATTTTCCATTCACTCAGGTTATTTTTTTCTAGTATTAAATTTTCTTTGATGATCTGAAATATTTGTGACAAATATGCAAAAAAAAAAAAAAAGATAGAAATCAGGAAGGGGGCAAATACTTTTTCAGAGCACAGTGTGTTTACATAAATTCAGCTGCCCTTTGCAACACAGACCTTCTCTTCTTTCATCTTCAGTAGATGTAGCAGCATTATTTTCTTTCTGTGGACGAGGGTTCAGAGCACCCCTTCTCGTATTCATGGCTATTCAGAAAGCAAAAACCATAAAACAATAACTTTAGGATAACGTTACTTGTGTTCCAAGCAATAATCACAGTTTTCACAACCTGCGTTAAACAAAATAATTTCGTTAACAGATTACCTGACTTTCTAAGATATGCCCCACTTTCTCCAGGTGGTGAATTGGGCGTGGAAGGCAACCTGATTTGAAAACGAAAAAGAAAAGTCACCGGCAAGATTGGATAACATTGGGGGCTAACGTTAGCAAGCCAAACAGGCCAGGCTAGCGTTAACCTACTTTATCGAAAAACGGTGGAATGCAAACTGCATGCTGCACTTCATTTAAGGAGATATCAACATTAATATACATTAAAAAACAGTAATTTGGGAATTTGCTTACTCTTTTTTGTGTTTTACTTCAACGAGAGTCACTCCTCTTTTCCCTGGCAGTGATATTTCTAATTGCGCGGCGGCTTCACTGTCTTCCGGGGAGACGTTTTCCCACGTGGTTACAACAATTATGTGAGGTCCAACTCCGAGCTCAGAGATATCTCTGAGAACATGGATAATATTTCTCGTAATTGTGTTCATTATATGGACCAGATCAATTGCAGTGTTGGCCAAGTATAAAACTGAGCCAAGCTGATTTACGTAGGCAAGTAAACTGCAAGCTTGGTCATGTGATATTGCTAGTATGCTGTTGTGATCGGACATTCAGTTGCATTGCACGCATGCACACTGCACATGGCTAGTCTACGTGATGAAATTCGTCGATTGATACGACTAGAGGACACCCTAAACAACAAAAGGAAAATACTTCTGTGGATGCAAAGAAGAGGTATCCTAGCACGCCGCATGATTTGCACCTTCTGCAAGAAATCCATGCGTCTCAAGGCGACCTCTCGGGGCGATGGTTACAAATGGTAAGCAAGACCGTGAATGGTAACTTTAAATTATATCGTAATATTTATATTTCAGGGGCGCGGTAAGAGCGAAATTGAACTGCATGTCGCGGACATAAACATAAACATGTGCCGTTTTATAAATAGCTGAATTACTTTTATGTATTCAGATTTCTCTAACGTCACAACTGTGGGCAAAAGTCTCTTTCCATTGACGTAAGCAGCATGTATAATTTATAATGTATAATAATTTTATGTATAATTTAAGTCCCCTATATGCACATGTGAAAAATGATAATACAATTATGAAAATGTATTTTCATTTTCATATTTCCATTTTCATTTGAATAAAGTCCTCTATATGCTTCCATACTTGTCAGCCAGACTGATAAGAAATTGGAATTTTTGTGCACTTTGCTTGTAGCTGGTGGTAGTGCTAATCTAGTTGTGTATGTGAGTGTCGCAAGAAACACTGAGGAATAGGAGCTGATGATTTTTTTTTTACTCACCTTAGGTTTTGTTGCACCAAAAGTCACATTGGGAAGACAAGATCTGTGAGAAGTCATTCAATCTTTTTCAACTCTCGGAGACCACTCCAAAGCCATTTGGAATTTGTCTATCGGTTGGTGTTTTATTTTTGCTGGCCTATATTAACTGGGGGATATCTATTTTGGAAATGAACATCGTAATCAGTAAGGTTAAACATAAAAAAAGAATGAATCACCATTTTTCCCAAAGGCAGAAAAAAGTCTAGAATGAAAAAAAAAAACTGAAAATAATGTAACCTCTACACAAACTCAATAATTGTTAAAGACACCAACAAACCAATCATTTAGTGAAAAGTTTTGTTTTGAGTTTAACCAAGATTAACTGTATCTATCCAAGGTTTTCTCAAGGATTGAGGCTGAGGCAGACTGATATGATGGAGGATGGCATTGCATGCAGCAGTCGCACTTTAAGCAAGATGGCCTCTACTATGAGAAAGGTGTTGGATCACTGAGATTAAATACTTTAACCCTGCACTTTGTCCATTTAACTTGGTGAATTGGAAGAACTTCCAAACAAATACCACTATTTCAGCCACATGTTTAAAGGTCCACTTCTTAAGCGATTTCTTAGCTTGAGGTTCACAGTGTTTCTTAATTTGGGAGTATTTCATGATTGGGGAACAGAACATATAACCAAGTTGTAATGGATGGGGTGTCCAGTGTAATGTGTGACTGAAACTCCCAGTGATTACCAGGTCTGCAGTAGCAGTGCATAATATCAGTTTCTACATACTTGATTAACTTGTGAGAGCAGAAGAATATATTTTGTTGCGTCAGTACTTAATATTTTAATTGTGCAACTCTCAAATTTGAGCATGACAATACTTCATGCATCTGACTCGTGAGATTACAGGATAATTAGAATAACTAACATTGGAACTGGATTCTATCACTCAAGGTGTGCATTTCAGCAATAGATAAACGCAGACACCAGGGCAACATGAGGATTGGTGGGCGCCACTGCTTTGTTATGTTAGATGAAGGCAAATTCTCTCACAGAAGGAAAGTAAGTGTTCTTTTGTTCATTAATTCTTTCGTAAATTCATCCTTTGTTTTATATTAATCTAGCATGTTTGAATGATAGTATTAGGAAATAGATAATGTTCCTTGATTGCAGTTTATATATTGTACATTCTATAGCATAATGCTTCTCTTATTATTATGCTATCATCTTTCTAATCTAGTTTTCACCAGGGTAAAATAATATATTACATTAACAGTTTGATAAAAAAGTAACCAGCTGGGTTGGGATGAAAGGTTTATTGATAGCCATTTTTTTCTCTAGTACTGAAAATATTTTGTTTTGCAGTATAACAGGGGACGCTTTGGACCTGCCTGGCGGCGCACAAAAAAGTGGGTTTTGGGCTTGCTTGAAGTGGGCCAGAGGTCAAGAAGACCCATACTGAAGGTGGTGAGAGGGCGTTCTAGAGAAGACCTCCTGCCAACAATAATACGCCATGTGCGAAGAGGCTCACAAATTGTCACTGAAGAATGGCGAGCTTACCAGCGCGCCCTGACCGATGTAGGGTTTGAGCATCACACAGTATGCCATAAAAGGCATTTTGTTGACCCATACTCTGGAGCGCACACTCAGCATTTGGAACGTGCATGGCAGACATTCAAGGTAGAAGTCTGGAGGCACCGTGGAAACCGGACCACAAAACTTTTGAAGGAACATTTAAAGGTAATTGAGTGGGAGTACTGGCTGGGCAGGCAGCATAGATTTCATGTAGTTGGTCGGCTTTTACATGACATTAGGAAATATGCTGTTCATAATTGTTGAAAAGTGAGGTGTTTAATTTTGCGACAGTTTTGTGGATAAGTGCCATGAAAAGCAATTACACTTTGTTTTTTGGAAAACTCAATTATTTATTTATTTTCCAATTTTTTACCTAGGGGAGGGAGGCTGAGCATGTAAGATGTACTGTACAACATCCTTCTTGATCGTTACTTCTGCAAATTCACCCCCCCAGCTTCTGAGATTGCCCGGTACTACCCCAATATTGTGCCATTGGCCATTGTGTTTCAGAATGTGAGGTCATTTTCTGTTTTTCTGCTTGTTGTTAAAAAATAAAGACACCATGGCTTCAAAAATCAGAGATGTTTTTTCTTTCACTTTACTTACAGCCAGGAAATACTGCTTATAAGCTCTTATATCGGAGTTTTAATATCCTATAATGGCTAATGACCATATACAGTACTGCCACTTTACTTAAAGCTTGCTAAGTCACGCTATAGTCCCTCACTGATATTTATGACCCATTATTCCTGTTCAGAGGCTGATCATTTATAATTTGTTATAAGACCTCAAAGCACTTCTTTATGAGTCTTTATAATCGGCTAAATTTTGTGAGTTACAATGCGTTGTGCAACTGAGGACTGACTTTAAGGTTATAAATCATTATGAATGCTGAACTTTATGCGTTATGCACAGCACTTATAATATGTTATAAACCTTGTTATAAGGCATCATGCATCATTATGAAAATTTATAAAGGGTTTTATTATGTATTATGAATGTATTATAATGTGTTATGAATGTGCTCATAATGCATTATAGACATAGCCTTCATAGAAAGTGTTACCAAAATCCCTTATTCTGAGAGGAAAGAAAAAATTATCACCATATTTCAACTTTGTTGTAACATACATTGTAACATTGTTTCTTTAGTGCAACATACAGTGCCCTCCATAATTATTGGCACCCCTGGTTAAGATGTGTTCTTTAGCTTCTAATAAATTCAGTTTTGTTCTAAATAATATAGGACCACAGTGGGAAAAAAGGAAAATTCAACCTTTAATTCAAGTGCAGTTTATTCAGTGGGAAAAAAAATCCCAAATTAAGAAATAATTCTTTTACATCAAATCATGTGTGCCACAATTATTAGCACCCCTGATGTTAATACTTTGTACAACCCCCTTTTGCCAGCAAAACAGCACCTAATCTTCTCCTATAATGTCTCACAAGATGGGAGAATATAGAAAGAGGGATCTTCGACCATTCCTCTCTGCACAATCTCTCTAAATCATCCAGTGACCTGGGTCCTCTCCTCTGCACTCTCCTCTTCAGCTCACTCCACAGGTTTTCAATGGGTTGAGATCTGGGGACTCAGAATGCCATGGGAGGAGCTTGATTGTGTGTCTGGTGAACCATTTCTGAGTAGATTTGGCCATATGTTTGGGGTCATTATCTTGCTGAAAGACCCAGTGACGACCCATCTTCAGCCTTCGGGCAGAGGGCACTAGATTTTCATTTAAAATGTACTGGTATTTCAAAGCGTTCATGATGCCATGTACCCTAACAAGGTTCCCAAGGCCTCTGGAAGAGAAACAGGCTCACAGCATCACCGATCCTCCCCCATACTTCACAGTGAGCATGAGGTGAAGATGTGTGTCGACCTTCACAAGTCAGGCAATGGCTTCAAGAAAATAGCCACTCGCCTGCACCTGCCCATATCTACTGTCAGAGGAATTATTAAGAAGTTTAAAACAACTGGAACAGTGGTAAACAAGCCTAGACGAGGATCCAAGGTTATTTTGCCACCACGCACAGTGTGGAGGATGGTAAGAGAAATAAACATTTCTCCAAAGCTTACTGTTAAAGAATTGCAACAAATGGTAGCATCTTGGGGTCACAAAGTCTCCAAAACAACCATCATTCGCAATCTACATGCCAACAAGATGTTTGGGAGATATGCACAGAAAAAACTTTTCTCGCTCACAATCATAAACGCAAATGTCTGGAGTTTGCTAAGCGGTACTGGGACTTCCTTTAGGGATTTAGGGTACAATCATTTAACTATATGATAGTACCCTTTTGGCCATGGTGAAAAAGGGGCAAAATCAAAGTCAGGTTGATGTGCGATTCTGCGTAATAATCACCACAGGATTTGCTCATCAGCTGTTCCCTTATTGAGTTCATAACAACTGATTGAAACAATATAGGCCTAGCCAGTCTCCTGCCAATGAATTTATAATATAGGACTGTGGTATTCATTTTGGGCTCAGAAATCCAATGGACCCATTTTCTTAATGTACATTGAATTATTTTATAAGATGTCTTAAGAGAAGAGATGATGCTGTCCCAACGATCCTTTACCCCTGCCAGACGCCTCCACCAGATCAGCCTTCACATTCCTCGAATCAGTTATCGCCAACCACATCCAAGACCAAGGGAGGAGGAACTAGAATGAAGGGAGCAGCAAGAAAAAGAGAACGCATGCGGGTAAATATTTTGATTGGGTTTAACTGCAAATCCCTAAAGGAAGTGTTATTGACAATTTGCGATCTGCCGATGGGTGGATTATTCCAATTGGTTGGTCATCGATAGGGTAGGGTAAGGGTTAGGGTTACAGTGAGGGTTAGTGTTGTTCAGAGTATGAATGCAGGATGTCGTAAAAACATATGAGCCTCAATCTATGTATTGACTGAAAATGTATTCTACTGTTGACATTAGCCTGGTGAGTCAGTTTTGCCCAGCTGTTGGCAGATGGCCAATTTTCATGTTGTTGTTGATTCAGAAATGCAGAGTTTTTCTAATTTTCACCCATTTTTAATCCGTTATTATTTAATTCAGGTAGTTAAAGAAGCTTTGGCCTCCTTCAGTGAGAATGTTGTTCCACCAGCTGACCCAGATGCTACTGCAGGTAATATTGTTGAAAATCTGCCTGCACCAGTCAATACCACAGACAGCTATGACTTGGACTCCAATCAACCTGATGACAGCATTTCAGTGCCTGCTAAAGATGGGAAGACTGGATATTTAGGGAGATCTAAAAGTGAGTATAATACATCATAAAATATTGCATATTGCATGTGATGGGAAATTTTCAAGTTTCACTGCTCAGAGTCAGAATGTTCTCTCCCTGCTATGAATAAGTTGAACTACGTTAGGAAAACAGGTTTACAGGATTTCTGAGAACAAAGTGATTAATCCTGTATTCTGAACTCCTTCAGCAGGCTACTGTTTTAGTCAATTAAGCTGAATAAACAGGTGATGAGCTAACCCTGTGGTGATTGAATGCTAGCATCAGATTCAGAATGTGATTGCTGTAAAATACTTATATCTTGGAGCGTTTTGAAAATCAGAGAACCAACAGGCCTTTCAATTACATAGTTTCGGAGTTGTTAAATGACTTCGGCGCCCAAATTCAGACTCCCCAAATTCAGGGGGTCCCGAAAAATTAGGGGGGGGGGTAATTGACCCCCAGAAGGTATTTTTGCCCTCTAAAGTGGTCAATTCTGCTTCTAAATTGCCCGAATTAACCATTTTCTACCTTTTTTCAATAATTTTGCAAAAAAAGTGCATAACCCCATGAATGCCTTAAGTTTTAACCTTTTCCTTCACGCCAGAAGTGACTTCATTCGACCTTCAGAAAACCTAAAATCCTTGAAAATCATCCAAACCAAAGCATGTAGGTATTCATTTGAAAGCTGTTTCCCATAAGTTTAAATGAATACCCACAAGGTAGGTTTCAGATGATTTTTAAAGATTTTGCACTTTCTGAATTACTGACAAAATCACCACTGGCGGTGAAAGGGTTAAAGTGGCATGCAAGGCCTGCGCCAAAACTGAACTCAAAATTGATTGGCTAAAGTCTGATGTGAATTGGCTAAAAATTTCAGATGCTTCTACTGTTGAGGGATACACCATAAACTTATTCTTTTTTCCAGTTTTTGTGACAAGCTTCTCACCCTCGGACAAGGTGTCGCGGTCAATCCAGTGTCTACGGGTTGTGCGTTTACCCAAACGTTCAAAGCACGTTCAAGTCGATATGAGTGAAATGACATCATTGACAATTCCTGAGCTAACTTTTGACAGCATCAAGATTCCAAAATCTAGCTCCACTCCAAAGCGTAAAAGGCCAGCGACTGAGTCGCAAGAAGATTACTCTTTTGAGTATCCATCTCAATCAGTCAGCTTTGCAGACTGTGAAGAGAAGGATCCAATGTGGGACCTTAATATGTCTCCAGACAGTGTTCATTCTGACCAGTAAGGTCATAGTTTATTAAGGAGCAGATTTGTATTAGAAAACGATTTAGGCGGGTCATATACCCCTAAAATTATTTTGGGTTGTATGTTGTATCAGCCATGTAATTGAGAAGCCTGATATTGGTCATGTGTTTTAAATCATCACCAGTACATATAAAAATTCATGGTGTGAGTTTTGCAAGTACATATATGAAAGTTCTGTCCACTTATCAAATTCCAAATCGCTACAGGGCTTAACTACATAATTTTTACTATAAAAAAGCACCTGTGGTTAAAGAGAAGACTTGTCGCTAATGAAAATTTTCAGAATTCTGTAAATTTTTTCATTAACCCTTTTGCTGCCAGTGATGACTTCATCAAAATTTAAGAATGGAGGATGTTTTTTTCAAAATCATCCCAACCATGGCAAGTTTGTATTCATTTGAAGTGCTCAATAACAGCTTTCCAATGTATACAAACTTGCTGTGGTAACTGCAGTTTCGATTCCAGGGATTTGGGACAAAAATTTCCATTAGCCACATTTTCACAGATTTTCTTTAACCCCATCACTGCCAGTAGTGAATTTTTAAAAATTTTAGAGAGAGAATGTTTTGGGAAGTTTGGGAAGTTTGGGAATGTTGTGTCTGTGTCCTTTGAAATTTTTAAAAATTCACTCCTTGCATGAAGGGGTTAAAGAAAGAAAAATCTGTGAAAATGTGGCTAATGGGAATTTTCCTTCCGAATCCCTGGAATCGAGACTGCGATTATGTCTTATAATCTGGAGTCCAAATATTTCTACCTGTCCTTGACCATTCTTATGTTTACATGTAGAATTGGGGATAAAATAAGTTGCTCATTTTTTCCACCATGCCAAAGAGAGCCAGGATGGAAGACCCTGCCATCCCAAAGATGTATGTTGTTTCTGAGGCAAAATTTCTGGACCTGCTCAGAGTTTGTCAAAACTGTGGATACATTGGAGCCGAGGGGAAACATCTCATTTGTTGAGGGCTCAATGGTAACTGTCCGGCAGAGTTGCATTTCATGTGATGAGGAGTGGAGGTGGAAGAGCCAGGAAATGGTGGGCAACTATCTATCAGGAAATATAGGACTGTCAACTGCGATTCTTGCTGCGGGTGCCATTCCAAGTAAAGTGATACGTGTCCTGGACTTCTGGGAGGTGCAGGGAATTATGCCACACACATACTTCCTGCTCCAGAAAAAGTTTTTGCACCAGGCTGTTCGCAATGTATGGGAGGAGCAATCGCAACAAATGGTTTCATCATTGGGACAAGTTGCCAGATTCGCTGGTGATGCAAGATGTGATTCCATGGGCCATTGTGCTGAGTACGGGAGTTACAGCCTACATGACACAGATGCTAACAAAATTGTGGTGACTGAGCTTGTTCAGGTAAGACCACCTGTCTATAACATAACAACAAGTTCTATAAAAAGGGTACTGCTGATTACGGAACAATGACATGTTTTGATAGAGATTGGGAAAGACTAGTTGTCTTGAAATGGCCAGATAGAGACCATCTCAACCCTAGAAGAGTGCTGAAAATGCTGTTCTGACAGGTTCCAGACAAAATGTCAGACACGTATGTTTTGTGCCTGACACATAGGTTTTACTGTCTAATATGTAATCATTTATCCTCTTAAAACATTGTATTGCTGTCTGACACTTCCTCAGGCAGCAAATGTTTGGATTGGTATATAGTTTCTAGGCTAATGAGGCCTGAAAATGCCAAAATTTCAGGTACACACCATAAATGGTAAATCTGGGAAATTTTACTGGTTTTCCAAATGTCAAGGCCTTACTTAGTAGAAAAATGAGGCATAAGGGGACGCTAGTGGTGTATGCTCACGTAAAGGTGTCACTGTAGGTGCAGGCTGGCTGTTCAGTGCAGTGTTTGGTGAGCACATCTCCGCCAATCTAGATTTCATTTTGGTATATGTCCGCTGAGTAGAGATATGGGAGAAACAGCAGTAGCGCCCCTATGCCATATTTTTCTAAAGATTCAATTTTTGTCTCAAATTGACAATGTTTTTATTTGCAGTCAACTGAGGTGAAAAACATTTACCACATGGAATTGGAGGGCCTACGGCGCTGCATCCGTGATATAGAAAATGGGAAACCCGACCAGCAGATAGAGCTCATTACAGATGGCCACATGTCCGTCGCAAAGTGGTTGAGGGAAAAAAGGGAAAGAACATCACCCACTACTTTGATATATGGCATGTTGCAAAAGGTGAGTTGAAATGTCTTGTTTGTGATATCAAAGTTAATTTTTGTTGAGTATTTAATCCACAAAATACTCACTCAACAACCTGAAAAGAAAATCTTCACTGACTTCCCAATCACCATGTGTGTATAAAAAAGGATGTTGTTGAACATACTAGTAGCTCCCTGCATTTTGTGCATCAATCCTGCTAATCGAATAAAATCTATGCGGAGCAAATTGCTATGTGAATCCACTTATTTCAAGCATTGTTGTATTGACTGCCAGGCCTAAACAAATTATACCTGTCGATAATTAGACATTGTCACTTGTGCCTAAGTTTCATGATTTCATATGATATTGTGTATTTTCAGGCTTGCGGAAAAAAATGGTCAAACTGGGGAAAAAGATCCCTTTGGTACTGAAGTGGATAAGAAGTCTTATCAACCACTTGTACTGGTGTGCAGTGAAAAGCAGGGACAACAAAGACTTGATTGTTGACAAGTGGAAGTCGGTCACGAACCATGTTGCCAACACCCATAAGCATGACAACGACTTATTTCCAAAGTGTTTGCACAAAAGACTCAGCAGAGGGAAGAAATGGTTCGAGAAATGTAAGTCCCACACGCGTATCGAAGACGTGTCACTCGGGTTTTGAATCCAGGGCGGGATTTTTGGAGAAGACCCATTAAAATACTGGTACTCAAGGGCAGCAGTTTATCCCAATCTTTACAGGCTTGCCCACAGATATCTTCATATGCTACCTGAAAGGGTCTTCTCCAAAGCTGGAGAGGTAGTAACAAAGAAGAGAAACAGACCGAAGGCTAACTCAGCTGAAATTATCGTGTTTTTAAATAAAAATCTTTGAACCCTGTAAATCCCCTTTCCAACTTATGCAGCATTTTACTCAACTACTGCAATAACAGTCCCAAGTCGCACAAACATTTGCCATTTTTCCCCAAAATTTTGTAAAAATATTTTTGTATTTCTGTCAATCTTGCAAAAGCATATCACTATTACGTACAGTATTTTACGATGGCATTATAACACAAGTATGTTATTGTCTTGAAAAAACTGTAAAAAATTACAGAATGCACATAGAACCTTTATATTAAACGTATATAACAGTGCCCGTTTCATGACACCTTGTCCTTTATTGTTCCACGCAAATGCTATGTTGAAGATTGGCCAGCAGATGTCGTCATATTTAATTGTATCA
The DNA here is from genome assembly GCA_029721435.1 of Gymnothorax reevesii. Classification (NCBI taxonomy): domain Eukaryota; kingdom Metazoa; phylum Chordata; class Actinopteri; order Anguilliformes; family Muraenidae; genus Gymnothorax; species Gymnothorax reevesii. The sequence continues at coordinate 41,924,885 of CM056585.1, forward strand.
AATGCTTCGCAACCCCAAACCATTCAACACAATTGCTTCATAATTGATTCAATAGTTCAGAAAGTTTCGGTTTCTCCATCACTAATGTGTCCGACCGTGTAGAGGCTTCGAAGCGTGTCGAGTAATTGAGGCTGATTTTTGTGAAGCGCGTATCGAGGCGTGTGTTGATGACGTGTGTGGTGACGTTCTAGGCCTCGCGAACTGGCCGTATCACGTGACCAGTTCAGGACGCGTTCAGAGTTTCGCGTGTGATTCGAAATATAAGTGCCAACAAAACGCAATGGCTCTCCCCTCACATTTTGTGGATTTGAGACTATATTATGCGTTGTTGATAGCTAGCTACCTGATTGTCATGTAGCCAGCAAGAAAGAGGAGATTTTCTCCCGTCTGGGAGCATTTTGAGCTGATCTCTCCAAATAAGGTAGGCACGGAATAATAATAGTGTGATATATATTAATTATTATAAACACATATACTTGTGATGTTGCATTGCATAACCCTTGTACTAATATTCATTTTCCACATTCTGGTATTTTAAAAGAAAAAGTGTTTGTTGTGTGCCAAACAACTTGGCTACAACAATAACACCTCATCTCTGCTGAGGCATTATAGGGCCCTGCATGAAGGCAAGGAGACCAACAACAGTGAACCAAGCTCAGGTAAGCCAGGTAGCCCAAGTCTCTTTACTATATTCTACATTCATGTATACACTATGCTACTGCATTTTTGTTTTTACATCAGTAGAAAAGAGTAATGTGGATGAGGCCTTGGCTGACATGGTGATACAGGACTCTCAGCCCTTCACTATTTTGGAGGATGAAGGGTTCAAGAAGCTTGTTAAAGCTTTGAACCCTATGTTCTTCCCACAAGGCAGGTATGTATGTGAGCACATGGAAGTATTTCCCCCATTTTGAGATATTTGCCAAGAATGTTCTCTCTTTCAGACTTTGAAAGCTATGGTGGAGGCCCGATACCAGAGGTCCAAGGAGAAGGCCAAAGCCTGTGTCCCAGGCAGCAGCTGTTAGCTTGACAGCGGATATGTGGACCTCAATGAACATGGACTCATATCTAGCTGTCACAGGCCATTTCATAGATGCAAGCACCTCTTTACAATCTGTTGTTTTAGGGGTGCTGCATTTCCCTCAGTCACATACAGCTGAGAATCTGGCTAGAGTAAAAGCTGACCTGATATCACAATGGGGTACAACTCACAAAGTTACTGGTCTTGTGACTGATGGTGCTGCAAACATGGGTGCTTGTGCCAAGGCGCTTAATTTGCGTCATTCACACTGTGTGGCACATTGCTTGAATTTAATAGTGAAAAAGGCTCTTGAACAGAACCCTGTGTTGTGTGACATCTGTACACAGTCTCAGAAAATTGTGGGTTATTTCAAGAGCAGCACTACTGCAAAGGTGAGTTCTTTATGTCACTGATGTATTCCTGATGACACCATTGTTTAAGTTTCTGCTGCAGTGATGCTTGAATCAATCACTTGTTGTCAAATTTTGTATGAGAGACTGGTAAAAGTTAACAAACAAATGGGCCATCCGGAACTAAAACTAATGCAAGAAGTGGATACCTACTGGAACAGTACCTACCACATGCTGCAGCGGATTTATGACCTGAGGGAGCCTGTTGGAGCTGCTTTGGCTGGCTTACGCACAGACATTGTGCCACTGTTGTCGGAACATTACGCAATAATCGTGGACTGTCTGAAGGTTTTGTCACCATTCAATGATGCCACAGTGGAGCTGTCTGAAGAGAAAAAGGTCTCAGGATCCAAAGTCATTCCCTTACTGACTACGCTACACCATGCACTGGAGGAGGAGGATCTTGGATTCCTACCAACTCCAGAGAGCAGATATCTGGTGGACACAGAGAAAGCAACTGAAGGACAAGCTCTTCATCTACCAGTCCAAGAGTATAACATCACTGGCAACACTACTGGACCCCAGAATAAAAAAAATAGGCTTCTATAGCCCTAATAAAGCTGAGGAGGCAGAGAAGAGGCTAGTAGCAGAATGTGCTGCGGCCATACGAAACGCCATGTTCTCCTCCTCAACATCATCGTCATCTTCAGCCCCCTCCACATCATCCTCATCTTCAGCCCCCTCCACATCATCCTCATCAGAAGCTTCTGTGCCCAGGACTCAAGGTAATCAATGTATTTTAATTAGTTTATTGTATGTATATTCATTATGTTATTTAACAGGCCTACAAAAGAAAAAGACTAACGCGTACACAAAATCGTTGAAATGTACATATTATTTGTCTATTTTACACACTAAATCATCGACTTGCCGCAAAATGAATAGATCTAGCACACTTAAAATATTTCGTAGGATTGGAACCAGTCGATCTGGTGCCGAGAAAACGACGAGTGAGCAATCTGGACGACGGCGCATGGGCGCCACGGATTCCCCGGTTCTTTCGAAATGGCAGACACAAACCTCACTCCATCAGTTGGTAAGTTAAATATGACTTTTCTTGATATATAATATGATTTACGATAACATTTGAATGGGAACATGCGTGTAAAGTTTGTCTACACCGAAACCACATATCTTCAGTTCTTGACACGAGCCATTTTAAAATATATTCTGGATTTACGTTGTTACTCGCCGAACAGCTATAGTCAGTATCATATATTTATGACGGCTCCAATATGCCAAATAAATGTTGGAGTAGATATAAACTTTTATTTGATTGGGCCAATATTGTGAAGCTAGTCTTTTTCCTTTGAGAGAAAGACGTCAATGTTATGAAACAGACTATAGTCTGTGTGAAACCGAAAATAGGCATTCACATCGCCGTTGAATTTTACAATTGGCAATACGCGCGCGGAAAGCACTTAGCATGGAATTAGAGACCGCTGTGGAACTTTGTTTCTTCTCAAAACACAGCAATTTTCAATAAAAGGAAGAATTTTCCACCGGACATTATTCATGTCACTTCAAAAGGTCAAAAGCAAACACTCGACTGGACTTTTCACTTGCTTCATTCCAGCGACAAAAAGCCTGACAAGTTATGTTATCCGATGATTTCTATTACCCAGACACATTACAATTACTAAATGTTAGAATTTACCCTTAGCTCTTTCAATAATGTGAAATATTTACAAATAAACTTACCGCGCTCGCATGCTTCCACTCCGATGTGCTGTTTCTGTTTCCTCACGCCGCATGCACCGACCAGATTGCTCACTCGTCGTTTTCTCGGCACCAGATCAACTGGTTCCAATCCCACAAAATATTTTAAGTGTGCTAGATCTATTCATTTTGCGGCAAGTCGATGATTTAGTGCGCAAAATAGACAAATAATATGTACATTTCGACCATTTTGTGTACGCGTTAGTCTTTTTCTTTGATAGGCCTGTTGTAGTCAATGACCTTGGGCTTCTGTTTTAGGAAGCAAGCTGTGGCATCGTTTGGATGCCACAGTCCAACAGAAAAGGAACCCAAATGAAACATCAGATGCAACAGTGGAGGTGAAATCATACCTTGCTGAGCCATGTATCAACAGCTCAGAGGACCTGCTACAATACTGGGAAAAGTCCAAAGATGTTCACCACAACTTATACAAGCTTGCTGTGAAGATTCTTTGTACCCCAGCTTCATCTGTGTCCTGTGAAAGGGTATTTTCAAAGGCTGGAGAAATAATCTCAAAAAAAGAAACCGCCTGAAGCCAAGCACTGTCGAAAAGTTGCTGTTCTTGAATGAAAATGAATAAATGCCCTCCCCCCAAACACAAGTAACACAAGCGCTTCTTTTTTATTTGAATCATTTAGGCACAAATTATGTCAGAACTCCATGCCGCCTTGTCATTTGAATCACCACTTGCTTTACATTTATTGTCCACTTGATGACGCAGTAGAGCAAATGAAGCTCCATGAAGCTTCGGCACATGTGTGAACTACTCAGAAGGAAAGCTTCAGTGCTTCATGAGGCTTCATCTCGTCATCACTGTATGAGACTATAGGGATACCAATCTTAAGATTAATTGCTTAATTAGTCTCCTGGGACCAGGAACAACTTTGCTACCAACCGCCAACAAAAAAGCCACATAGACATTTTTCGAGGACTGCAAAGTCGTCCACAAAACCCTCACAATTACTTCCGGGTCGTATGAATTGACCGCTTTTGTACCAAATCAGCAGTTATCTCCCCCCCGCCATTCCACATGATCAACTTCTACCGCAACAATAGCTTGAGTGAAATGCTAATGACAATACTATTAAAAGCAGTAAGAACAGTAGTATGAGCAGTAATATCAACTATGCCACAATTGTAAAGATTTATAACAGAGTATGGCATGATTGTAATGACTTGTAGATAAGAGTTGTTAACAATGTGTCTTTATTTTGTTGCCCAGAGTAACATCTCCAAGACCTGTGAATAAGCCAAGTAAGTACAGTCCATTTTAAATGAGCCTTGGCCCAGAGAACACAGCGGTGCTTCTGGATCATGCTCAACAATGGCTTCCTTTTTGCATGATAAGAGTTTTAGGTGGCATCTGTGGATGACACGGCAGACTGTGTTTACAGACAGTGGTTTCTTGACGTATTCCTGGGCCCATTTAGTAATGTCAATGACAGAATCATGCTGGTGAGTGATGCAGTGGCGTCAGAGGGCCTGAAGATCACGGGCATCCAGTAAAGGTCTTCGGCCTTGTCTCTTATGCGCAGAGATTTTTCCAGTTTCTCGAATCTTTTGATGATGTTATGCACTGTCAATGATGAGACCTTCAAAGCCTTTGCAATTTGACGTTGAGGAACATTGTTTTTTAAAGTATTCCACAATTTTTTTAACACAAGTCTTCACAGGTTGGAGAGCCTCTGGCTAGCTTTACTTCTGAGAGACTCAGCTTCTTTAAGACATCCCTTTTATAGCTAATCATGTTACACACCCTGGGTTCTCAATTGCATTGTCAAAAATTTAGCCCAAAATAAGAACTGGCAAAAAAAATGCGTCCAAATTATGGGAAACGCGCCCAAAATCAGTAATGGTCTCAAAAAAAAGAAGCATGTCACTAATTCCATATTACACAAACTATTCAGCCAGAAAACTGCACTTTAACAAGCTCTTAAAGCGTCTCTCTCTGGGTAGGCGGGTTCTAAGCTAGAAATGCGTCATTGGGCCAAGGTCTAGTCAACAAAATAACGGGGACCCCCAGGAACTCCCTCAAGGACCCGAGGGGGTCTCTGGACCTCTGGTTGACAACCACCTGCTCTAGACACACCTCTGTCTACATAGTCTATACTTGGTCAATCACGGACTCACCATTCATCTGTAGGGAAGCACTGAGGCACAGAAATATTTCTGGGAATCCATTCTGAAGGATAAAAATATCATTAATTGGATGTATAAGAATGTGATTTAATCTACACAACTTGCCTACATTATTAATGCTGCAGCTTTGAGTAACTGGAATCAAAATACACCAGATCTCATTCTGATCATCATACATTTTGTCTCACTCACAGGTGTCAATGCTATCTCTGAGAGAGGTGCAAACACTAAAAAAAAATTATATGGAGGATATGTCAGATGGTGTTTGCCCCCCATGTGGCTGTCCAGCTAAACTGGTGCAGCCGTGGACAGAAGAGAGGAGTAAAAAAACTCCAGGGTCAGAGACCTTATAATATGTAAGTAGGACTGCCTACAAATACAATAAAAGGCACAAGGTGACACATAATGCATATTAAATCCTTATGTAGCTACATGTCTAATCAAGTTAAAGAATATTACACTTTTAACACAGACAGGCAGTTAGAGGTGACATGAAACTTGGGAGCCTTTTTTGGAGCTAAGATCCAAATAAAGTTACATCACAGCTAACAAACACACTAGCAAGTGATTCACATTGTTATAAAATGGAGCATGGCGTTAGTTACTGAGTGGGATGCTAATCGGGCCCCCGCGGATACGGCCCGATTGTAACGTTAACCCATTTAATCTCAAATTTTTCCCAGACATGAAAATATCCAAATCATGTGTCATCAGTAACCCTTTGAAATAATCCATTAAAAAAATGTAACTTTCATGGAAAAGTGGGTGAAAAATGTGTTTTATGGTCGATCACAATTGTGACCGGTGGGATAATGTGTTGTATAGTGAATTAACATATTTCTCCCATGTAGTCATCAAAATTCTTTTATATCCCAGCAGAGTTATTAACATCATGTTACACATTCAAAACACAATCACTGGCAGTTCCCAGCATTTCCACTTGAATGCTCTATTGCATTCTTGTGTGACTGTTTTATGTATCAAAATCCCTTATTTTGAGAGGAAAGAAAAAAAAATCACCATATTTCAACTTTATTGTAACATACATTGTTTCTTTAGTGCAACATATATTGAAAGATCAATATTGCATTTTGTTGCACCATTTGAACTTGCATTTTTTATTGCAATATTCATTGTAATATTGTCATTGTAATGTGCTACATTCGCTGACAAATGTGATTCTGTGTTTGATTCACATTGAAGTTCTTGGAGTACACCCCTCATATTTCTGCAAAAATTTTATTATATCCACTCGCTTCTTCTTCTCTGCCTTTTGAGGAGAGCAGCGCACTCTATCTCTGCTCCTGCCTGCGTCTTCTTTCTTTGTCCTGTTACCCCCCTCTTTTTTCCTTTTTTTTGGACCTTTCGTCTGCTTCTGAGGCTCTTCAAGTAAAGATGGAATTAATTAGCTGGTCCCTGAATGCAATTGACAGAATTTTTTCACAAAGAAGCGGAGCACCTGGCAAACCGTGCTGCCCGGACGCGACTTTTGCTGCTGGCTTCGTTCGGGACGCGTGGTCGAGATGGCAAGTTCTTTGTCTGGCGGCACTATCCCTTGAAGACATGGAGGATGTTTACCTATCTGGATTTATGGCGACAGGATTTCTCCTAATTGGTATGGGAGTTGCCAATTAGGAGTCTGATCTACTGCAAAGTGTGCAAGCTGGGAGCGAGGAAATGCCCAAGACACTGCCTATCACCGAAATTATTATGGAGCGCCGCAGTGGAGTATCAGAGAATGATGAGCTGCTCAAAAAGACTCTGGGATCATCTGCAGAAATGCACAGAAAGATGGACGCTGTTTTGAGTCAGTGAGGGGAGTTTGTGCGTTTGACTTAACTTGGGCAAGAGACAGGACGAGAGGATGGGAGAACTGATGGGATAACTGGTGGCCCTGAAGCGTGAAGTAAAAAATAAAAAAAATGGAAAATGGATAGCGGATCAATTGAAATTGCTTGTTCTACCCGAAATTGAATAGAATTCGGACAGACCCCGCCCCCCCCCTCACTCCGCATCTCCCCTCTGTCTGCCTCAGCCTCACATGGGCCGGTCCTCATCAACAACATTCCCTTACCCCTCCTTTGGCAAGGACAGAACATTCTGCCCCTGATAAGGACCTCTGGACTCTGAATTCCACCCTCGCTCCCTCTGCCACAGGCTGCCTCCTTTTTCATTAATCCCTTCTTCCCCCACCTCTCACCCCCCCCCCCCCCCCCACATTCCCATGAAAGAATTCCCAAGCGTTTCCTGCATGTCTTGTTATAAACCTGATGTGTATTATTATGTCTGATGTCATCAATATGTTTTTGTCCCCCGCCGTGAGAACGCGCAAAGCGGCGGGACATGGTATTCACGACTGTCTGTCCGTCTGTATGTCCCAAATCCTTGTCAGCGAGATATCTCAAGAACGAATTGACGGATTTCCTTCAAATTTCATGTCAACAGGTATTAACGTGATACCCCGGCGCCAGTCGATTTTGGCGACCTTCGCGCCATTCTCAAGGTCACACCGAGAGATTGTGGATTTTCACAATGATAGCCTTGTCAGCGAGATATCAAGAACGAATCAACGGATTTACTTCAAATCTTATGTCAACATGTATTAGTCTGATACCCCGGCGCCAGTCGATTTTGGTGACCTTCGCGCCATTCTCAAGCTCACTGAGAAATTGTTCATTTTGACACGATTTCACATTTTGTGGCAGTGGACAAAGACACGTTAGTGGCAAATACTTTTGTTAATTGCAGCCTTCACTTTTCAAAGAAGGAAGTGGAGTTGGCAGTGCGATGCACGTTGCAGCAGCCCGGAGCACTTTCTCTCCAGACGTAATCTTGTTGTAATTCTGTAACAATGGCAATAAATTCATCTGAATCTGAATGACCGTGGCCACCGTGCTGTAGTTCAGTTTCAGGGTGTATAGCCTAGGCTGTCTTTGTGGAGAGAAACAATTCTACTACTCACATCCTCAGAGAGTTCTTTGTCATGAGGTGCCATATTGAACATCCAGTGGCCAGTATGAGAGAATTGTACCCAAAGCAGCAAATGTAACAGCTCTAATCCATGACACACAAATTTGTTTGGTTCAGTCAAGCAGGAAAAACATGAACATGATGAATAGGACAGGTGGCTTTGCATGTTCATACAAAATGTACAGGTATCACGAGAGGTATACTCACATGTGTTACCAGCTATTTAAACAATAATGGCTGAGTGTTGAGAACTTTTCAGTGGCTATAAAATCTATATTGCTATACAAGCTGTACACTGACTACTGATATCCAAGTTTCATTTCTTCAGTATTGTCCCAAGAGAAGAAATAATAAAATGTTTGCTGAAATGTGGGGGGTATACTCACTTTTGTGAGATACTGTAGACGCCTTCGGAAAACAACAAAAAATATATCTCCAAGAGGAAAGCTTCAGAGCCTAGTGCACGATTAGTTTGAGCATCACTGTTTTGTTCTAAAATTGGTAAGACCTACTGTCATTCATTTGCATTGAACACAAAGGTAACATTTAGAAAAGTAGTAGCCTGGAAAATATGCATTCGCCTCAAGTCGGATGCCTATTCTACAAGTTCTCTCCATCCTAAATGTCACCTTGAAGTTTAGTGTGAATCAAACGCAGAATTACATTTGTAAGCGAATGTAGCACATGTTACAATGACAATTGTTGTGATTCTGATCTGCTTTGCCATGTCCCTGATCTGCTTTGCCATGTTTCATAATGTTCTGTCTTGTTTGGATTTCGATCTCTGCTTTGCCTGACTATGCATTGTATTATGTATTGTGATTTTGATGCCTGATTGTGTTCATGTCTTGTCTAGTTTTGCCATATTTCATTCCTGCAGTTGGATGCCGGTCCATGTTTTTGTTTTTGCCATGCATTGCACTTTGTCTCCCCCTGTCTGGTCTTCTGTCATGTGTTTGCTCGCTGCCCCAGGATTGCGTGCCACACTTTCTGGTGATTTAATGGATTCTGGATTTCAACCATTCCTTCCCATCTCGTTTACTTCCTTCGCCTGGCTTCTCTATTCTACTAACCCATACTAACAGTTTGTTATTTTTGGTAGTTACTAACTTTAATTAACATTGTATATAATACTAACTTACTAACGAGCACTAGGGATTGTATAGCTGCACTCTACTAATTCACCAACGATCTCTCAGCACTCGCCCTGCTCTAGTCTCCGCCTCTTACCTTCACTCAATTTACTTTGCTGAAGCAGATTCTCTGCACCTGTCTAATCACTATTCTGCCGCTCACTCTGTGCACATAGAAATCCCTAACCGGATCGGTTTGTTCTGTCTATAGGCTGTCTTGTGATCCCTGTCTGCATTTTGGCTTTTGTCCATTTTATGTGATTAGGTTCTCCCTCATGTTTGCTCCTTTGTAATTATTCTGACTTCCTGCACCTATGTTCTGTTAAGCATGTGACTTCCCATATGTTTATATTAGGGGTCTTCTCTCAGCATTTCCTTGTCAGAACGTTTCTCTCAGTTTGCTTGTGCCACGCTTTTCCTCGCCTTGTACTCTCAGTGATTCTATTCTGACTGGACCGTCCCTGTTTACAATTTTTTGCTGTGTTTTGGATTTTTGTTGCATCTGTTTTTGAACCCTTTTCTGCCCGACTACGAGTCTTGTGTTTGCTGCCATGTTAACGGTTTGAATTACGCCCACTGGATTTTGGCCTCTGCTTCTCTGACATACCTATGCCAGTGTACCGCACCTGTTTTTGCCTGACCACGAGTACTGTGATTGCTGCCCTGGTTTTCGACTCTGTTTTTGGCCAACTGGATTGTGAATTTTCTTTTGGATTGTGGACTTTGTACCTTTGCCTTCTGCATTGCGGGGTTTTCCCCCTCGCTTAATAAAATCACATATACTGCACTGCTTGGTTCTCGCGACTGGTTCCTGAGCGTATCATCACAGACAAAATTACAACGAATACTGCCAAAAAAAAAAAAAATGCAAGTTCATATGATACAACAAGTAGATCAGAAGGAGCCAATTGCTGCGACCGCGCCTAGCATCCGTCACGAGGCCCAGTGTCCATGACTGGTGGTTTCTTGTACAAGTGTGATGTCGAAATTGGCAAATGACCTTGAAAATCAATAGGGGACCCTTCCTCTGCACCAAGAAGCTTGTTCTAAGATGTAATAGCCATCCATCAAGTTAAAGTGGAGTTACAATGCGAAAACTGTGAAATTGGGGCAAAATCGACACTTTTTTGACCGGTGTGACCTTGGGATTCGACAGATGACCTTGAAAATCAATAGGGGACCCCTCCTCTATACCAAAAAGCTTGTTATAAGATTTCATAGCCATTTACTGAATAAAACTTGAGTTATGGTGCGAAAACCGTCAATCGGGCAAAATTGACACCTTTTTTTACCTTTGTGACCTTGGGATTCGACGGATGAATGTGAAAAACAATAGGGAACACCTCCTGTGTGCCAAGAAGCTATATTCAAAATTTCATAGCGATCCATGAATTCTAACTGGAGTTACAGCGCGAAAACCTGCAAACAAGGACGTGACCTCTGTGAACTTGACCTTTGACCTCGACCTTGTGCATGGACATCACTTTGGTGAAGGTCAATAACTCCTAAAAATTTAATGATGATACAACGACAGGAACACGGTGAAAAAGGTGTCACAGACGGACGGACGGACAGACAGACAGAAGCGTTCATAAAGCTGCTTGGTCGCAGCTAAAAAAAAAAATAATTGAACTTTCAAATGTTGCACTATAGAAAAAATGTTACAATGTACAGTTAGGCCCGGAAATAATTGGACAGTGACACAATTTTCATGAGTTGGGCTCTACATGCCACCACATTGAATTTGAAATGAAATATCCACAACAGAATTGAAGTGCAGTCTCTAACGTTTAATTCAAGGGGTTGAACGAAAATATCTGATTGAAAATGAAGGAATTGTACACATTTTTATACAGACACTCCACATTTTAGGGGCTCAAAAGTAATTGGACACATAAGCATAACCTACACAAAATGTTTGTTTTTTTTTCACTATTTTGTTGCGAATCCTTTGGAGGCAATCACTGCCCTCAGTCTGGAACCCATGGACATCACCAAATGCTGGGTTTCCTCCTTCTTGATGCTTTGCCAGGCCTTTACAGCAGCAGCCTTCAGTTCTTGTTTGTTTGTGGGTCTTTCTGCCTTAAGTCTTGTCTTGAGCAAGTGAAATGCATGCTCAATTGGGTTGAGATCCAGTGACTGACTTGGCCATTGCAGAACATTCTACTTCTTTGCTTTAATAAAAGCCTGGGTTGCTTTTGCTGTGTGTTTTGGATCATTGTCCATCTGTATTGTGAAGCGCCGTCCAATCAACTTTGCTGAATTTGGTTGAATCTGGGCAGAAAGTATATCCCTGTACACTTCAGAATTCATCAGACTACTTTTGTCTGTTGTCACATCATCAATAAACACAAGTGACCCAGTGCCACTGGAAGCCATGCATACCCATGCCATAACACTGTCTCCACCATGTTTTACAGAAAATGTGGTGTGCTTTGGATCATGTGCTGTTCCCTTTCTTCTCCAAACCTTCTTCTTCCCATCATTGTGGTACAGGTTTATCTTTGTCTCATCTGTCCATAGAACACTGTTCCAGTGGCTGGCTTCTTGACGTCTGTTTTGGCAAAGTCAATTCTGGCCTTTCTATTTTTTGTACTAACAAATGGTTTGCACCTTGTGGTGAATCCTCTGTATTTACACTCAAGTTCAAGTTCATGTTCATTTGTATAGCACTCTTCATACACAAGGTAAATTCAAGGTGCTTTACAAAACAATCAATTGAACAAGACAAAATATTTATAGCACAAGTTTAAGAACAAATAAAAAATAAATAGATTAGATTTAAAAAAAAAACACACACATAAAGAGCAGAGGTAAATCATTACTTCAGTAGCAGTAAAAAGAACACAGAAAGAGCATAGGTTCAATCAACACTTCGGTAGTTCAGTAGCAGTTAAAAGCACAAGTAAACATAAAGGTCTTTAGCTTGATTTTGAAAATGGACAGGGTGGGGGCAGATCTGGGGGCAGATCAAGTTTTTCTGGGAGTTTATTCCAGCTAAGAGTGGCATGATGGCAGAAAGCAGCTGCACCATGTTTTGTTTTGATCCTTGGAACAATTAGCAGGCCAGTCCCTGATGACCTAAGGGGTCTAGATGGTTCGTATTCTAGAAGCATTTCGGTGATGTATTTTGGACCTAAACCATTTTGCGATTTATACACTATTAGAAGGATTTTAAAGTCTATTATGTAATATACTGGGAGCCAATGTAGGGATTTGAGAATTGGAGTAATGTGTTCAGCTTTTTTTGTTCTAGTTAGGACTCTGGCAGCGGCATTCTGAATGAGCTGCAATTGTTGAATAGTTTTTTTGGGGAGACCTTTGTAGAGACTATTGCAGCAGTCTAACCTGGTTGAGATGAAAGCATGAATTAGTTTCTCTAGGTCTAGTTTGGACATAAAGCCTCTAAGGCTTGCTATATTTTTTAGATGATAAAAGGCTGATTTTCTAATAAGTTTAATGTGGGCATTGAAGTTAAGATCAGAGTCAATAGTAATGCCAAGACTTTTAACTTGATCTTTTGGCTGCAGTGATTAGGATTGAAGATGAGCGGTAACCTTGAGCCTTTTTTATTTTGTACCAAAAACAATTCTCTCTGTTTTGTCTTTATTAAGTTGAAGGAAGTTTTGACACATCCAATCATTTATTTGCTCGATGCATTGCCATAGTGCATCTATGGGGGCATAGTCATCTAAAGAGAGGGCTATGTAGAGTTGGGTGTCGTCTGCATAATTATGGTATGCTATTTTATTTTTTTGAATAATTGAGCCTAGCGGGAGCATGTAGAGGTTAAATAAAACAGGACCTAAAATTGAACCTTGGGGAACCCCACAAGTCATATTAATTTGTTCCGAAGAGTAGTTTCCAATGGAAGCAAAGTAATTCCTGTCTTTCAGGTAGGAACTGAACCACTCTAGGACTGTGCCTGAAAGGCCAACCCATTTTTCTAATCTGTCCAATAAGATGTCATGGTCAACAGTGTCGAAAGCAGCGCTAAGGTCGAGTAGCACTAGGATCGAGATCTGACCTGAATCGGTGTTAATCCGGATATCATTTATGACTTTAATTAACGCGGTTTCAGTACTGTGATGGGGTCGGAAACCTGACTGGAAAGGATCAAGGAGCTTGTTAGAGGTTAAAAAAATCGTTTAATTGTTTGTAAATAATTTTTTCAAGTATTTTACTTATAAAGGGAAGATTAGAAATAGGTCTGTAGTTGCTGATTATGGAGGGGTCAAGGCTAGGCTTTTTTAGTAGGGGCTTAACTAATGTAGTTTTCAGAGATTCAGGAAAAGTACCTGTAAGAAGAGAAGTGTTGACAATTTGCAGTAGATCGGACGCCAGGCAGCTATAGACATTTTTTAGAAAGCTTGTTGGTAGGATATCAAGGCAGCATGATCTAGACTTGAGGCCTTGCACTGTTTCTTCTAAGATTTTGTGGTCAATAGCATTAAATTGAGTCATATTTGTTGAGCACCATTTCTGTGATAGCAGAGGAGGCTTATCTTTCTTAGGGGCGGAAGCACTGATAGTAAGTCTGTTTTTAATTTTATCACTAAAGAAGGTCGCAAATTCGTTGCATTTAACAGTGGACAGATGATCAGGAACAATTTGTGGAGGGGGTTTTGTCAGCTTATCAACAGTGGAAAAGAGAATGCGAACGTCATTAGCATTTTTGGTGATGATATCGGAGAAAAAGGATTGCCTAGAGTTTTTCAGTTCCTGATTGTAGAGTTGAAGACTTGTTTTATAGATTTGGTAATGGATGTGAAGTTTAGTTTTACGCCACTCGCGTTCAGCCTTCCTACATTGTTTTTTTTAGTTAACAGAGGGAGCATTTCACCAAGGTGCTTTTTTCTTTCCAGATATTAGCTTGGTTCTAGAAGGGGCTACAGTATCAATAGCCTTGAGGGTTTTAAAGTTGAAATTTTCTAAGAGACAATTTAAAGGATCTGAGGAAGGTGTAGGGGTCAAAGAAATGGCCTCCATAAAAAGTGCACAAGTGCGATCATTAATATTTCGCTTCTTGACAGATTGTGATTGTAAAAAAGTGACAGGGGTGATCTTCATATCAAGAAAGATACAGAAGTGGTCAGACAGAGTGGTATCAATAGCTGAAAGAAACAATGAGTCAAAGCCCTTAGTGATAAACAGGTCTAGGGTGTGGCCTCGGCTATGAGTGGGCCCAGAAACCTGTTGTGACAGTTCAAAGGCGTCTAGAAGGTTATTAAATTCTTTGGTATTGTTGTCACTGAGATTGTCAACATGAATAATAAAGTCTGCTGCAATAGAAACACGATTATGTTCTAAAGAAATTATGGAGAGGAGTTCAGAAAATTCATTGAAGAACCTGCTACAGTATTTTGGTGGTCTGTATATAATCACTAGTAGGATAGCTGAACATTTCAGAACAGCAGCAAGGTATTCAAATGATGAGAAGTCTCCAAAAGATATCTGCTTGCATTGAAACATATCAGAAAAGATAATGGCAACCCCTCCCCCCCTCTTACCGACTCTAGAAGCGTCAATATAGTTGAAGTTGGGTGGGGCTGACTCATTAAGAACGACCTCCCTTTTACTTGGATCAAGCTAAGTTTCTGTGAGGAACATGATGTCTAATTCATGACTGATAATCAAATCATTGATCAGAAGGGATTTGTTTGCAAGTGATCTAGAATTTAGTAGGGCGGCTTTAATAATTTTGGTGCTGAGGTGTTTTAGCAGATGTTCTTCAGTCTGTCTCTGAGGGACAGGTACTAGGTTTGATCTAGATACTGAGCATGGTGAGAGGATGTTTTTGTTTGGTCTAAGGGTGATCAGGGTGGGAATGGCTAGGATGACTTCATTACTGGGTCTCTGCTTGACCTTGTCCTTAAAAGGCATAGTGTCTTTGGTTGTTTTGATAACTTCATTTGGGGGAATAGGGAAGGGCGGGGAGAGTGCCAGGGTGATGGGAGGGGGAGTGGGTGAGGGGGTTTTGAGGGAAAACTTGGGGGTTTGATGTGGGGTGTGGGTGGACGGGGGGAATGGAAAGGGGTGGCTGAACTGGTGTTAATCTGTTTGTTCAGTTTGTTCACGTCAGGTAAGGATTGAGGACAGTGGGGGGGTAGGGGCTGGCTATAATGGCATTGCCGTGGGCAACAATTTTATTCACGCCAGCTGAAAAGGGCCGTGGAGGGGGGGAGGGTGAGGGGACGGGGAACAGTGGAGGTGGGGAGGGGTTCTGGTCTCCGTCGCCAGGGGCAGATCAGCAGCCACAGGTTGCAGGGTGATGGTCTCCGTGGCCAGAGGCAGATCAGCAGCCACAGGTTGCAGGGTGATGGTCACCGTTGCCAGAGGCAGATCAGCAGCCACAGGTTGCAGGGTGATGGTCACCATTGCCAGGAGCAGTTCAGCAGCCACCGGTTGCAGGGTGATGGTCACCATTGCCAGGGGCAGTTCAGCAGCCACCGGTTGCAGGGTGATGGTCACCGTTGCCAGGGGCAGATCAGCAGCCACCGGTTGCAGGGTGATGGTCACCGTTGTCAGGGGCAGTTCAGCAGCCACCGGTGGCAGGGTGATGGTCACCGTTGCCAGGGGCAGATCAGCAGCCACAGGTTGCAGGGTGATGGTCACCGTTGCCAGAGGCAGATCAGCAGCCACAGGTTGCAGGGTGATGGTCACCGTTGTCAGGGGCAGTTCAGCAGCCACCGGTTGCAGGGTGATGGTCACCGTTGCCAGGGGCAGATCAGCAGCCACAGGTTGCAGGGTGATGGTCACCGTTGCCAGAGGCAGATCAGCAGCCACAGGTTGCAGGGTGATGGTCACCGTTGCCAGGAGCAGTTCAGCAGCCACCGGTTGCAGGGTGATGGTCACCATTGCCAGGGGCAGTTCAGCAGCCACCGGTTGCAGGGTGATGGTCTCTGTCGCCAGGGGCAGATCAGCAGTCACCGGTTGCAGGGTGATGGTCACCGTTGTCAGGGGCAGTTCAGCAGCCACCGGTTGCAGGGTGATGGTCACCGTTGCCAGGGCATCAGGGTGTAAAGCTGTACTGAGTGCATATGGAACTGACGGTGAAGTGAGGGTCTCCACCACAATTAAGGCCCCAGGCCTTAGAAACTGCTCCAGTGGCGGGGGAGTCTGTCGCTGGGCCATCAGGCTGTTTAGCCAGGCCGGAGGTCTCTGAGGCTGTAGCATGCAGTTGAGATGGGCTAGAAGCCTTTTTAGCTGGTGGAATAGGGGACTTGGTCTTGAGGTAATCCACAGTATGAAGTAGGTTTGAGGTAAGTAGTGCCACACCAGCTCTATTTAGATACAGTCCATTTTCAGTGAAGAGGTATCTGCGTTGCCAATATAAATTAAAGTTTTCAATAAAGTTCACTTTATGTAGGGGGCAGGCAAAAGAGAGCCAAGTACTTAATCCAAGCAGTCTGGTGAATCGGCCTATGCCCTGGTTTGACGGAATGGGGCCGCTGATATAGGCCTCAATGTCCAGGGAGGCTAACAGGTTAAGGAGTCTGACAAAGTTGGCTTTTAGTTTCTCTGATTGTTGCTTGGAGATGTCATTTGATCCAATATGCACAATAATTTTGGTCACAGCTTGGTGAATTTCTAGTAGCTCTGGGATTTTTTCTGTTATGTCACAAATCACATCATGTGGGAAGCAGTATGTTTTGGAGATTCTGCCCATGTTGATATATTTTACAGTGGAATCGCCAATAATCAGGGTTGTTATTTGTTCTGTGGTGTCAAATTGCTGTTGTTGAGGCCTGGCAATTTTGGAGAGCCTCGGGGCACCGTTAGCATAGGACCTTTTTAGCTTACCCACTGCTCTCTTCTCAGAATGGCGTCGGGACGGAACCATGACAGTGGACGGTGGACCAGACGCATGTATTAGCGGGTCGAATCTGTTTCCCGGTTGCAGAGAAAACTGCGGTGGAGCTTGGGTTCTTTTACTTGTTCCTCTGGTGAGAGCCCATGGCTGTTCCTTAGGGCTACATTGTTGACTGGTAGTCAGAGCCGGCCATCCCGTAGCAGAGCTAATTTCAGGCCGTTGAGACGCACACTCCGGTGGAATCACTAATTTGTGGGGGATCGAGTTATTTTTCGGCTTCGCTCCGCAAGCAGTCCAAAAGGCAGCGTCATTAGAGACCGATGTTGATTCACAAGTTAGCGTTAGCTTAGCCGAGTCGGAGCAGGATTTAGCTAACGTTAGCTTAGCCTCCGGTATCGAGGGGACTGTGTCTTTAGCATGGGTGGTATTACTCACATTCTGGGCTGATGCTATGTTATCATTTTGGCTCGGTGGTAGTGATAAGTTGCTCGCAGAGTTCTTCAGATGAAAAATCGTTGTTTGAAGTGGTGCAATCTTCTGTAAATGTCCACCACAGCCTTTGCAGGGCGACATGCTCTTGTTGCGTGAAGCAGACGCAGAGGAACACAGCTCTGTGGAAGTCCTCTGTTTCTGCTGGACAATGTGTCGCCGATATAGTCTCTCAAGTTGCGCTGAAGAAGTCCAGCTCTTCAAGCAGTCACGCTTTGAGTGGATTCAGCCGTAACTCAGCAGTAAAATAGGAGGAAAGGCAGGAGGAGCGGTTACTTCTCTTCCGCAGCCGTTCCCCGTTCCGAGCTTGAGCTCCAGAATCCGCCGTTGTGTGTCGCGGTTGTCTTGTTCTTGAGGAATGCAGCGGCGAAAGGATCTCTCATGAAGTCTTCTCTTTATAGACAGCTACACCTACTTCTTGGAGAGTGTTCTTCACTTCAGTGGATGTTGTGAATGGGTTTTTCTTCACCATGGACAGTATTCTTCGATCATCCACCGCTGTTGTCTTCCATGGACGTCCAGGCCTTTTTGAGTTCCCAAGCTCACCAGTGCACTCTTTTTTTCTTAGAATGTACCAAACTGTCGATTTGGCTACTCCAAGCAGTTCTGCTATTTCTCTGATTGACTTTTTCTTTTTTTTCTGCCTCAGGATCTTCTGCTTCATCTCCATTGAGAGCTCCTTTGACCGCATGTTGTATGGTTACAGCAACAGCTTCCAAATGCAAAACCACACACCTGGAAACAACCCAAGACCTTTTCAAGTCAAGTCAATTAGTTTCACTTCTTAATTGATGACAGGTTAACGAGGGAGAAGCCCATGCAGCCTTCTGAGTCAATTGTCCAATTACTTTTGGTCTCTTAAAAAGGAGGTCGCTATGTTTTAAAGAGCCATAAACCCTAAACCCTGTGTCCGATTTGGATGTGGACACTCTCAAATCGCAGCTGAGAGTGTGCCCTTTAAGCCCATATTAATTATATAATTGTATTCTGAATATGTTTTTTGTAAACAGCTAAAATAACAAAACTTGAGTCACTGTCCAATTATTTCCGGGCCTAACTGTATGTTACAACAAAGTTGAAATATGGTGATTATTTTTTCTTTCCTCCCAGAATAAGGGATTTTGATACGTAAAACAGTCACACAAGAATGCAATAGAGCATTCAAGTGGAAATGCTGGGAATTGCCAGTGATGGTGTTTAGAATGTGTAACAAGAGTGAATCACTCTGCTAGAATATAAAAGAATTTTGATGTCTACATGGGAGACCGAGCCGGCCCGAGGCAGTTTAGTGCCCTCGGCAAGATAATAGCTAGCGTCCCTTAGAATTTTTGCCAATTTCGCCACCCACATTTGTACTTGTAGCAGGCAAGTTGCAGATAAAATTCATTATGCACATTATCTGTGATGATCTCTCTCTACCAGCCAAAGATCTACTCATGTCTCTAACTATTCTTTAATGTTGAGGAGGAGAAAGATGGAGCCTTTTTTTAAAAAAAAAATTATGTTTGTATAATTAAGATTGAGTATGTCATTTTAATTTAATTGCAATTAGTCATTCATTGTACATCACTTTGTTTACCTAATATTTACATTCTTGCGAGATGGATATAGGTATGATTGTGTTACAACAATTGCTTCTTGATGCTGCTACAATCACTTCTGTATGTTGTTATGTATGAGTATTTTTTGTACAGCATTATATTTCATTTGTAAATGAAGATATGTTGCATGCTGTTTTGTTGCCTTTCTGGTCAGCTATATTTATTTTGTTCAGTTGGCACCCTCTGGTGGTGTGTCTGTAAAACATGCTCTGATTTAAAATCATTAGGCAAAGACTAGTACTTTCTAGAAGCTTCTGGCACCTTCCTGCCTGGAGGGGGCGGGATTTCCCTAGAATCCTGTGGATCTTTCCAGAGGGTTGCTAGTCTATATAAATGCTGTGATTTTAAGCACAAGAGGGCAGACAGCAGAAGAGAGCAGAGCAGCGGCAGAGTTTGGTTTTGGAAACAGTTAAATCGTGGCATTAGAGTGTTATTAGGAATTAAATAGTGGATATTTTTTGAAGAACTTTTTTTATTGGAGAATAAATTTGTTTTAGTTTTCTTTGCTGGTTTTCTTTGTTGTGATTTTTTTCCAAGTCATAACAATGTGGAGGCAGCTGCAACATCTGATTTGTAGTCATTTATATTATTGTTGTGACTTTTGATGTTCTGACATCGAAACAAAAACTGTTGTGACTGCCACAGTTAAATCTTTACCAATCATTCATGGACACAGCTGGCCGAGGATTGGGGTTTATTGACAATCAGGGATGACGTTGTCCAGCTAAATGGCAATAAAAATAAATACTGTAGGTACTTCATTTATTCCTTTTGGAAAATTTGTTTATTTTCTGCATGTAACTACACATACTTAATAGGTATTATTTTGAAACTATAATGCACAAACAGGCTTCACTCCCAGAGTTTAAGAGTGCAAGACCAAATCAGCAAATAATGAAATTAGAAAAAAGGTTGCACTTTGCATAAACACATTTATTGTAACAAGCATCTCCGCACAAACACGTTTCGGTGTGGTGCCTTCATCAGTGTGCTTACAGAGATAGTCATTCCACAGGTTATATACCCATGCCAAAGCACTGACACACCCTCATCGATTAGGTGATAGTGCAATTGTGTAAATTGCATAAAAAAATTAACAATATATGTGTCACGTGTGTGTGAACTAATTAAGTTGTAATTTATTGTGATGCTTTTTTTGTTTTTCACGTGTGTTAGTAGGTAACATAAAATTTGCATGTTTTTATTGGTGCTGTGTTTTTACCCCTGCTTGGTGTATCCAATGTTTCCAAATAAGGATGGACAATGGACCCATTAACTTTTTATTAATCGGGGTTGATTGGACTTTATTTGGGGCAGGTGTTTGTGGGGGGGGAGTGTCTTTTTAACAGATCGGGAGGAGCAGAGGACGGACGGACGAAGCAGCGCGGCAGCAGTACGTCTTAACCAGCCTTCCGGGGGAGAGTAGATTTGCTTGTGTCCAGCCGGAGGTTTCCTGGGGAAGCTGTGACAGAAGTACCGCCAGCTGGATTGGAGGGTTAGGCGTGCACTATTTCACCGGGTCACAGATTTTGTCTGTGCCCGGTTCAAGTAAGTTGGCTTGCTATTTTACCCCCGTGAGTGCTAGCCTTGGGCTATGTACCTTGGGTGCCTTCGCTGCCGCGTCCTTTCTATTTTGTAGAGGCGGTGTAACGAGGACCATTCCCTGGAGACGACGTACTGTGCTGCTGCCAACGCTACTGTCGCTGTTATTGCTCTGGCTGCTGCTATTTCCGCCGTCGCTACTGCTACTGCCGCTACTGCTACTGCCATTGCCGCTATTGCTACTGCCACCGCTTCGGCTGCTACAGCTGGGAACAGGGTTGCTGTTGGCTGCGCAGGCTCGGCTGCTTGCTTGTGTGGCTGTATAGCAACGTTGCTAATCGATCGCCCGGAAGTATAATTGTGGACTTATTGCTTGCTGTTTCTGTGCTTAGTTGTGACGATAAGGGGTTTAGTGCCCCTAGTGGCGGGTGGGCAGGGACTGCGATACTGTTCTAATAGCATGACATTTAGGTTTCTGTTGTGTGGGGGTTCTATGTATCGTTGACCAGTTTTAATGTTCTTAAATTGAAATTTGTCATCCCCCAAAGTGGCGTGTAATAAAACTGAATTGAGGATATAATCCGAAGCCTTGGGTCATTTCTCTGCCTACCACTATTTCCTGGTGTTAAATTTGGCCTGGTCACGGGCCTTTCAATGTAGTACTTGGTGACATATGCAATCATACCAGCACGCATAATTAGGCGTCATAGTAGCACTGGGCATATAGCCAAGACAGATATGCAAATGTAGAACCTGAAAATTTGATTTGGCTTACAACACAGGTCAAAAATCCTAGTGTTGTAACACATGCTCATTACGCGGGTAAAATCTGAATGTTTGGGTGAGCTGACACAATCCAGAGCGAGCAGTGAACTTTTATAATCCTACAGCCTGCCGGAGAGAGTGGCATCCTTTGTTCCCCACGGTGGGGGGTGGGAGCCATCAAGTCTAGCAGGCCCAGCATCTCTGGAACTCAAATTCACTGGTTTCATTGAGGTTAAAGCGCAGGTACTTCAATCGGCTAAAAACAACCTAAACCTCTATCAAATTCATATGTTTATGTTCAATATCCTAAAAGGAACCTCTTATATTGATAACACAATTGGGCCAGAATACTCCATTTTAAGGCTTTTCCATGACAACTGCATCATTGTAGCACATATTCATATCATGTTTGGTCTCTTTATTCTCGGAAATCTAAGGAATTGAATGGAACATGTTTCATTTCCCTTGGAATTATGGTACATCTTGTTTGCAAGATTCATTCGGGCAACTACCCTAGTCTCCTCTCTATGCAAATTAATCTTATCACCTAGGCCAGAAACTCTGATTCGGCCACCCTTTCCTCTACCTTGTTCGGAGGCGTGGTTTGGAATCTTTAGAGGTACGAGATCCTAAGGGGGCGGGCTCTTCTTCCTTTCCTGTGTCTTTCAACGTCTGAAGTGCGTAGGTAAGTGGGGAGAGGTCACATGTCACCTTGTTCCGGAGCGAGGGGGCATTTGAGTTCTCCCCGACCACGTGGGGCGACTTTAGCTCCGCGTGGCCATTCATCTTTTCCAGGTATGAATATATTCTAAATCCTTCTAAATTATATGTAACTGGTAATTGGCTTAGCGTTGATTTGTTTGATCCAAGTTGTGCCTACCTGGTGAATGAATTATTGTTATTCCTTTTTCAGCTTGTGTGATTTTCCTTGATTTGTAACACTGGTATAATCTAGCCTTGTTGCGACCGGGACTTAAGGGGAAATTCCTACCAAGACGTGTAGCTAACGATACTTCTAAGTTAGATTGCGATTATGTCCTACCCCTTAAGGGTTTGTGTAATGAGTTTTATGCAAATCCGGGTTCTTGTTACGTTTCGAGCTCCGTGCTGTTTATATGCATAGATGCCGCTAGCAAGATAGTCTCGTTTAACCAATGGAAGTATTGTCGAATTGATTGCAGGACAGTTGCGTTTAATTAACCCTGGGGACGCATTTACTGAGCAATGATGGTTTGCGCTGCCGCATCTGATGGCAGATTTGTCTCGAAATCCACGCAGGTGTTCCCTAAATTATCAATTCTAATTCTAATTTGGAGTCAGATTTTTAACGAGGATATAGCTAAATTTTTGTAAGTTAGACCAAGAGAACACGTGAGGCCTTCACCCCGGGCAATATCCGTCGTTGGAAATTGCTTTGTTGGGGTTTTACACAAAGTCATACTAAAAAGCATACTATAAAAAGCAGGTAAGGGACAGATCCTCATTCATTCCATTAGGTGCAACCATATTCAAGGAAAAAATATATATAATATACCAGACCTCCATCTGCAGTAGGCGGTTCTCACGATCTCCGCCTCTAGGGGACTGCTTGACTATTTCTAAGCCCATAAATTTAAGAGAATTAGCATCATGGCCCGCTGAATTAAAATGTCTAGCGACAGAGGATTTTTTGTCATTTCTCCTGATTGCATGTTTATGTTCACATATTCTGGTTTTAAGTTAGCGTTTAGTTTTCCCTACATAACATTAACCACACAGGCACATTAACAAGTACACGACAAACGTGGATAAACATGAAATTCTGCCCCTTACCATAAAGTTTTTATTGGTGCTAGTTTTCTGTCATCATATCATTACAAACCACAGATTGAAACATTTGAAATTACCCTCGGGTATTTTGAAGGGGAAAGGAGGTGGTTGAGCGGCTGGAATGTAAGAACGCACGAGGCGATCACGCAAATTAGAAGCTCTTTTGTAACTAAACCGGGGTGGGTCTTTAAAAGCATGGCCGACATTAGGATCCGTACATAAGATATGCCAATGATGCCGCACTATATATATATATATATATATATTTTTTTTAATGGGCCAGATATTTGCCCAAAAGTGGAAACGAAAGTAACTAAGGTGTTCTTTCAAATGTTTCATCATTGGCACATATGCGGCGTACCCTTAAAAATTGGCTATATGGTAAACTCCGTTTAAGAGGCTCTGGGTGAAAGCTACTATAAGCTAAAAATGTGTTGTGGTCAGTATCCTTACGAAAAATCTCTGTGTATAATTGTATACCGGACTTTTGAACCACCACATCCAAGAATGAAATGGCTTGTAAGCTGAAATTCAACGTAAATGTTACAGAGGACACTCTAGAATTCACATAATCCTTAAAATTGGTTTAGTCGTTCTTCTGTACTACTCCATATGAAGAATATGTCATTAATATATCTGTACCAGCATTTCAGGTATTGACGAAATGGGTTACTAGAATAAATAAAATTGTCCTCAAATTTACCCATAAATATGTTGGCATAATTAGGTGCCATGGGAGAGCCCATAGCTGTTCCGAGAATTTGTAGAAAGTGTTTGTTCCGAAACCAAGTAATTTTTCGTAAGGACCATATTGGCCAGTGACACCAGAAATTCAGAATGTGGCAGTTGATACTTTTGCAAGCAATCACTCAATGCCGCTAACCACCCCTGATGTGGGATATTTGTGTAAAGACTTGACACATCCAAAGCAACATCTTGAACATAATACAGCGCCCTCCCTAAGTATTGGCACCCCTGGTTAAGATGTGTTAAAAGCCTTTAAATAAATTAAATTTTTATTGCAGAAGCATACTCTCACACAGAAAATTGTAGAAAAATGTAACCTTCAACTCAAGTGAATTTTAAGGGAAAAAAAAAAATCCCTGACTCAGAAATAATTATTTTTCATAAAATCACCTGTTCCACAATTATTGGCAACCCAAACAATTCCTAGGAAATAAATGTAATTGAAGTATTTCTGTCATTTCTACAGTAGTTTATAAAGTTGATCAGAGTATCTAGGAACATTTAATTAGTAATTCATCACTTCCTGTTTCCCTGGGGTATAAATATGACATGACACAGAGGCCATTTCTCTTATCCACTCTTCAACATGGGAAAGTAACACACCATTCAAGTAAGGCACGTGTGTCGACCTTCTCAAGTCAGGCAATGGCTACAAGAAAATAGCCACTCGCCTGCACCTGCCCATATCTACTGTCAGAGGAATCATTAAGAAGTTTAAAACAACTGGAACAGTGGTAAACAAGCCTGGACGAGGACGCAAGGTTATTTTGCCACCACGCACAGTGAGTAGGATGGTAAGAGAAATAAAAAGTTCTCCAAAGCTCACTGTTAAAGAATTGTAACAAATGGTAGCATCTTGGGGTCACAAGGTCTCCAAAACAACCATCAGGTGCTATCTACATGCCAACAAACTGTTTGCCTCTGCCCGAAAGCTGATGATTGGTCATCACTGGGTCTTTCTGCAAGATAATGACAACAAAAACATATGGCCAAATCTACATAGAAATGGTTCACCAGACACAGAATCAAGCTCTTTTCATTGTGGTCCTATACTATTTAGAAAAAAACTGAATTTATTAGAAGCTAAAGAACACATCTTAACTAGGGGTACCAATAATTATTGAGGGCGCTCCATATATATTTTTTTGTATAAAATCAGTTGTATGCTTTAATAGGTGTATTTTTTCCTTGAATACGGTTGCAACTAATGGGATGAATGAGGATCTCTCTCTTACCTGCTTTTTATAGTATGCTTTTTAGTATGACTTTGCATATCTGTTTTAGCTACACTCAACAAAAATATAAACGCAACACTTTTGTTTTTGCTGCCATTTGTCATGAGATGGACTCAAAGATCTAAAATTCATTCCAGATACACACTATTACCATTTCTCTCAAACATTGTTCACAAATCTGCCTAAATGTGTGATAGTGAGCACTTTTGCTTTGCTGAGACAATCCGTCCCACCTCACAGGTGTGCCACATCAAGATGCTCATCAGACACCATGATTAGTGCACAGGTGTACCTTAGACTGTCCACAATAAAAGGCCACCCTGAAAGGTGCAGTTTTTGCTTTATTGGGGGTCTGAGGACTCAGAACCAGTCAGTATCTGGTGTGACCACCATTTGCCTCATGCAGTGCAACACATCTTCTTCGCATAGAGTTTATCAAATTGTCAATTGTGGCCTGTGGAATGTTGGTCCACTCCTCTTCAATGGCTGTGCGAAGTTGCTGGATATTAGTGGGAACTGGTACGGGCTGTCGTATACGCCGGTCAAGCACATCCCAAACATGCTCAATGGGTGACATGTCCGGTGAGTATGCTGGCCATGCAAGAACTGGGACATTTTCAGCTTCCAAGAATTGTGTACAGATCCTTGCAACATGGGGCCGTGCATTATCTTGCTGAAACATGAGGTGATGTTCATGGATGTATGGCACAACAATGGGCCTCAGGATCTCATCACGGTATCTCTGTTCATTCAAAATGCCATCAATAAAATGCACCTGTGTTCTTCGTCCATAACAGATGCCTGCCCATACCATAACCCCACCACCACCACGGGCCACTCGTTCCACAACATTGACATCAGCAAAGCGCTCACCCACACGACGCCACACACGCTGTCTGCCATCTGCCCTGAACAATGTAAACCCAGATTCATCCGGGAAGAGAACACCTCTCCAACGTGCCAGACGCCATCGAATGTGAGCATTTGCCCACTCAAATCTGTTACGGCGACGATCTGGAGTCAGGTTAAGACCCCGATGAGGACGACGAGCATGCAGTTGAGCTTCCCTGAGACGGTTTCTGACAGTTTGTGCAGAAATTCTTTGGTTATGCAAACCAATTGTTTCAGCAGCTGTCTGAGTAGCTGGTCTCAGACGATCTTGGAGTTGAACCTGCTGGATGTGGAGGTCCTGGGCTGGTGTGGTTACACGTGGTCTGCGGTTGTGAGGCCGGTTGGATGTACTGCCATATTCTCTGAAACGCCTTTGGAGACGGCTTATGGTGGAGAAATGAACATTCAATGCCCGAGCAACAGATCTGGTTGATATTCCTGCTGTCAGCATGCCAATTGCACGCTCCCTCAATGCTTGCGCCATCTGTGGCATTTTGCTGTGAGACAAAACTGCACATTTCAGAGTGGCCTTTTATTGTGGGCAGTATAAGGTACACCTGTGCACTAATCATGGTGTCTGATGAGCATCTTGATGTGGCACACCTGTGAGGTGGGATGGATTGTCTCAGCAAAGCAAAAGTTCTCACTATCACACATTTAGACAGATTTGTGAACAATGTTTGAGAGAAATGGTAATATTGTGTATCTGGAATGAATTTTAGATCTTCGAGTCCATCTCATGACAAATGGGAGCAAAAACAAAAGTGTTGCATTTATATTTTTTGTTGAGTGTATATGCGCAGTGCTACTATGATGCCTAATTATGCGTGTTGGTATTCTTGCATATATTGGTAATTTTCATGCAATTTACATAATTTCACTATCACCTAATCGATGAGGGTGTGTCAGTGCATTGGCGTGGGTATATAACCTGTGGAATGACTATGTCTGTAAGCACACTGAAGAAGGCACTACGCCGCGGAGACGCTTGGTACAATAAATGTGTTCATGCAAAGTGCGACCTTTTTTCTAATTAGATATTATATATGTAGGTAAACACCAGCAGCAGCAGTAGCAGTGTAGTAGGCTAGTAATGTAGTAGTGAGCTACATAATATAGGCCTAAATATGATCTCTGAATAGACGCTAAAATGTTCTTGATAACAAGCAAAATAAAACAGACAGCCAGTGCAGCGTCTGCATAATGTCACTTAACGTTACATTAACTGCCATTTCTGAAAATTCATTTTCCTCAAACCTCTAAAAAGTTGCTAAACATCACTATTGTTCAAAATGGCCAGCCACGTTACACTAAGTTAACTTTAGCGTTAACAGAGAGATTAACAACATAATGCAAATTAAGTTAATGTACGTTATTATACATTTATCACACATGACAGTACCTCGGTCTTTTTCACGTTTTCCTCTTGTTCTTTCCTTCTCTTCTGCCCTTGAGCACCTCAGAGCTTTGGTCTTTTCGACAACGTTACTTAAAAACCGTTAGGTGTTGCCTGCTGACCAGCCACTCATCCTAAACCATGCTCAAAGCTGCTGAGAGGGGAGGTTAAATGCAAACTGCGTGCGGACAGCGTGGGGGCGCAGGCATGTGCACGTGCCTGGGGGCGCGACAGGCAAGGTAGAATCTGAGGTCAGAGTCAGACTCAGACAAGTCATATTGATCCCCATTTGGGCGCACCGGCGCGGTGCCCCTCAGGACGGTCAGTGCCCCTAGCATTTGCCTATACTCCCTATGCCACGGGCCGGCCCTGATGGGAGAAATATGTTAATTCAAAAAACAACAAATTATCCCACCGGTCACTTTTTTTGCTGTCAAGATAAGATAAGATACACTTTATTGAACCCCGTGGGGTAATTTATCCTCTGCATTTGACCCATCCTATTGTTAGGAGCAGTGGGCAGCCACTGAGCAGTGCCCAGGGACTAACTCCAGTTCTAAAGCCAGTACCTTGATCAGGGGTACTTGTTGGAGTGTTCCTACTAGGCCTGTCACGATAACAAATTTTACTGGACGATTAATTGTCCCAAAATTTATTGCGATAAACGATAATATTGTCTTTTCGGTACCATTTTTCAAATATACTGATATTCTATAAAAATGCAAATTCACTTTTTTTTATAGATCAATGAAAATTTATTTTTAAATTAAGTTTGAATTGTTATATAAAAAGACATTGCAAATATCCAAAATAAATAAACGAATTAACCAATAACAATTACACCTTACTGGATTTCGTTCGTACTGTATATCCTCACTCTGTAACTGACATAATCCAGCATTACACGTTCTGTTATACCATGGTCTGGTGAATACTTTTTTCTGATTGGCTGGCGGGTATGCATTAAAACCGTGGAACTGCACAGGTAGTTTGACTACGGTCGTTTCACCATTCGAAATTAATCCACTAGCCACTAGCTTTTAACCATAGCAACGTTAGAGCTGGTATTTGACTGGGTGGAACATAAACCTAGCTGCTCATTTATCTCCAGTAAATTTAGCGGCGTCATACAAGTTGCGTCCTGCGGGGCGGTTAACAATAGGTACTCAAGCAATGATGACCGTAAATATTGTAGCAGTGAAGTAATCAGGCTTTATTCATTAAACGATTTTAACTGTGTACGGTTACAAATGAAGCTAACGTGTCCACTTCATGTATCAGCGACTGCTGACAGTTCGCTAGCTACGTGCTGTGCCAGCGGACTGATTTCAGCTTGCTGACTCTACGGAAACCGTCATACGTTCATTGTAATTGTGGATAGCAAGTTTTCTACAGTCTGTATAATCGTGCATAATGTTGTGTCATGCATAATCTCCGTTTCAGATGGAATCCGGTATCAAATCACCAGCTGTAAACGTGAGCAAAAAAATTCTTCCTCCATGAACGTAAGATGAACTAAGATAGCTGGTTCAATTCAGCTTGGCCTATAGTATTGGGTATGAGAAGGCGCAGGGCCTACCAATTCGTCTTTTTTGTGCAAAACTTTAACCAAAAATTTCCGATTACTGCGATTTGATATTGCTGGCAAATGACCATGGTATAAGTGGGATAATCAACTCGAAGGTGAGCATTCCATGCTTCGCGTCTGGTGGTTATTTGCCTCCGCGTCCTGCATTAAAACCGTGGAATGCACACCTTCTCGTTAAATATCCCTTACGTAGCTCCTTTTCGCATTCTAACTATCCTCTCTCCTTCCGCTTTTCTCCTCACGTGTCTCGCATGCTGCACTGTGTACGCCAGGAGACCCGCCCCTCCCCCTCACACACACACACACACACACACACACAGACACACACACACAGACACACAGACAAAGAGTGAGTGATTGACAAGACGGTTCACTCCACGGAGGAGTAAGGAACCGCGAGTAATCAGTCAAGATCAATGCACTGGAGTTAACTCTCTTGACATCCAGTGTCTTTGATAAATGAAAATTATCGACCCCAGAAAACTTATTGACCTCATTTTTTGTTATCGTTAGATTAATTGATTATCGCGACAGGCCTAGTTCCTACAATGCATTTTTTTGTGGGTGGGGGAAACCGGATTACCCTAAGGAAACCCATGCAAACACACGCTCCAAGTGAGGCCCTGGTATCAATGGCTGCCTCCAGTGAAGTAAATCCAAGATGGCGGACCAGGTAGGTTTATCATTGAAATGTCTTCGTTTTGATATTTCTCAGAGGTGTCATTAAACGTCATTGTGGTCATAAATACATTTCGATATACCATGTTGATTACCGATCTCTATAAATTTCTAGAACAAAGGGATAATTTTATTTTGGCATGTGTACTTGCCGACAGTGGCATGGCCAGCAGGGGTGCTGAGACACGTCCCTTTTTGACTGCAATTAGTAGTTCTCAATCATTTTCATTTATTGAGGCATTTTCCAATTATCGTAATTGGCAACCGAAGACACGGTTTCTCTCCGTATGCGATCTAACAGCGATTAAATCAAGAGCTAAATTCAGTCCATTTGCGGAACACAGAGAATTGGGTTGCACAAAACTTTCGTTTAGAACAATTATTAGTCCTGACCTGTTCCTAATCGGGGAGAACAAGCCGCACCAGCCGGCAACTACACATGCCAAAATAAAATTATCCCTTTGTTCTAAAAATTTATAGGAGATCGGTAATCAACATGGTATATCGAAATATATTTATGACCACAATGACGTTTCATGACACCTCCTAGAAATAGCTAAACGAAGACATTTCGATGATAAACCTACCCAGCTAACAATACAATGTTGGGCCAAAGTTGGGCCAATGTAAGCAGTTTGGTTGGCCCAACGTTGGGCCAACATCAGTTTGTCCGGCGGGCCAACGTTGGGCCATCAAAACCAGTTTGGGGGCAGTTAGCGAGACAGCATTGGGCCAACATTGGGCCACCGTATCTTGAGGCAAACCAACCAGTTGGCCCAAGGTTGGCAGTCAACATTAAGCCAACATTATTTTGTCTCATTTGTGCCAAACATATGTCCTTCGGCACAACATTTTAAATTTATATTTACGGCTTATAAAAGTAGAAATATATGTGATATAGAATTTACTTCATGACATGTACATTAGAATGAGATGAAAATGTATTGAGTGAAGTGGTGGACTTACCAATCTCAGGGATGCCCAATTTTATCCAGAAATGGCCAGTGCGGGTGCAGGTTTTTGTTTCACTCTACATTCTACCTGAGGGGGCTTCAGTGGTTTCCCTGCTAGTGCTATTGCCCACCTGTAGCAAGTTATATAGAGTTAATTGCTTTAACAGCTAAAATGTATCTCAAGGCAAATAAAGAAGGTGTGGATATTCCTATCTACAGCAACAGATCTTCAAAAGACACATCCATGCACTTCAACACAAGAACTCATTGCCAAGGGAGCTCATTTACTGCATCTGGATTCAGTATTTCAAGAGCCACTCTTATTTAACCAATCGTGAAGCTTTTCATTGTAAAAATAAAAAATTAATGCAACGACTGAGGGCAGCTCACTTTTAACTATCAGTGCGCAAGATGCTTTCAGAAATTGATAATAACATCAAAATGCAGGCTAATACACAATTTACCACATTTTTGCTTTTCAATAAAAATTAGTTTTATAATGAAAACAATTTAACAAATTAACACAATGAAGTGATGAATAAATTAACAAACAAAACAAACAAACAACTGGCATTTATGCATCTGTCTCTGTTTCTGCGCCACCAACTGATTCTGCAGAGAAGAGAAAATGGAATGGGCAATTTAAGTGCTTCTCCACAACTTAAACAATCACTTCTTGTGTTTTGGTTATTTTCAGAAATTCTATCAAATTTGGAGTGTTAGGGTTGCAAACCATACCATTCTTTATCAATATCGGTCTCATCCGATGAGGTGAAAAGAGGGATGGATGATACTTTTTTTTGAACAGGGAAGTGGTGCAGTGTGAGAGACTGTAGAGGAAATGAAAAGCAAACAGATGAAAGCATCCAAGAGATTCACTTTGCTGATATCTTAACATGAAGATTCAATTTAATGCACTGTGGCAAGTCGAAGGCACAGGAGCCAAAGCTAGCAAATAGCCTATGTTTTTCAAGTTTTTGTGGCTCACTTTCACCAGCCAGCAATGATATTCACAAGTCTTTTTTTTGCAAGTCCAAGTCAAGTCTCAAGTTTGTGGTCACGAATCCAAGTAAAGTCTCAAGTCTCTAAAAAATAAGAGGCTCATGTCTCTTCTTGTTGTAATGAGCCTTCCATTATCTGCTGCTATTCAGTCTACTAAGATTCGATGATGGGACTGGATGTAACAATACCCCGGACTATGCATGGCAGGGGTGTCCTCCTCCCTGAGCTAAGTTTGCACCTGACCGCATACCTAGGTAAAATAGGAACTGCCGCTTTAGGGCTTTGCTCAGCCACTGGGACACATCGTCAGTTGTGGACCTCAGATCACAGGGCGTTTCGGCCAATTATCACAAGACGCCCTCAGCTGAGGCAGGCCCATCACAGGTTGATCACTCCTGGGCGTGTGTCTCCGGGCTAAGCATTCACCTCAGCGGCCCAAGTGGTGTCGTTCCTCTTCAGCCACAGCCAATGGCTTGTCTTCTCTGCAGTTTTGGCCAGCTCTTTAATGGCCCGTCTGTGTGCCTGTCCCCTGACTCCAATCTCCCTAAGGAGCTTCACTGTTGAGCTGGCCACAAAACCCCTACACCCCACTTCCACCGGGCGCACTCTCACTTTCCAGCCTCAACGATGTAAACAAGCTTGGATGTATTTGACCATAGGACGAGGTCTGGACATAGGGTGGTTGTTGCGATCTCCGGGGGAAAGATGAGCCTTCGACCTAAGTCGACCTGCATCTGCCAGTCCCTGGCTGCATTCAGTGGGCCCAGGTCAGGGTATGAAGGCCTTGATCTGTGTTTTTCCCCCTCCCGAACAAATGATGGTGGGTGTTGGTTCACATGCTGGTTGATGGTAGGTAGGGCGTTGAAGGTACCCCTCTTGCACTCAACTTTATCAGCTAGAATCTGAGGACCTGGTTGAGTCTCCATGTGTATCTCCCTTGAGTGAGGCTGGTTTTACAGCCCACCATGATGTGCTTGAGTGTTGCTTGTTGTAATGAGCCTTCCATCATCTGATGCTATTCAGTCTACTAAGAATACTGCACAACTTTACTGTATTCTTATCACTCCTTTATCTATTAGCGTAAAGTATCAGTACTGATTAGTTGTTTGTAATATGATCACTTTAAACTGCCATGCAAAATGAAGAAAACACACAATGAACTTTTTCCTTTAAAGGAAACTGTATTCTTCCAACATGAACATACAGTTACAATATACCTTGCCCCCTAATGTGCAGGCTCAATGGGACCATAATAAGAAAAAATATAGAAAATGTTACACCTCACCCAGTCAAAGGCATTGTAGGCTAATTAGCATCCTTCTAACTTAATTAGTGCAAAACATCACACTTTAGCATGACATAGACTGACTCAGGATAGCTGGAAAATATTGCAATAACAACAAATCATCCAATCGCAGTTATCGTAGGCTACATCTGCTGGACACAAAAGTAACACCATTCAAATGCTAGTAAATTATGCAAGTGGCTGGTACTGTACGCTGCACTCACCATCCAAAACAACAATGGTAATCTATTAAGTGCCTGGTAAAATTTCAACATTCACTAAGCTAGCCATTTGGCCAGTGGGAAAAAAAGTTAAAAGTGTGCACTCTGCAACCATATTGTTTAATTACACATGGGTCTCCAATGACATCTTTTACAGTTTTTCCGCCATAAGTTAGTGCAGGTAACATTTGCTTGAAAATTGCTGAAAGCCAGTTTGCTTTCTGCCAACCCAGCTAACACACTTTCGTCTCCAAGACGTCGTGACAACGTAACTGGACGACCTTAGATTCGTCGTGGCAACGTAACTACTTACGTCGTGACAACCGGAAAAGTGAAATTCCGAGATACGTCATGGCGACGTAACTTCGTGACGTTGTCAGTTCGTCTTCTGCACATTGTGGCAACGTAATTTATTAAAGGTCGCCAGTTGGTAACATAGCAGTACCTTATTGCGACCGCGATGCTTGCACTCGGCTCTTCCTTCCTTATGCTTATTGGTTGGATTTCTCGTGCTGTAATTAGCATTTGCCCTGCATGACTTAACAGGCCTACTAGCATTCAAAAATAATAAAAGACAATCAACTTGGCTTACATTGGCACATGCTTAACCCTGCTCAGCTGAGAGCACAAACATTGCCAGTCTGTTAAAAAACAATTTAATTTGCCACAAAACGTCTTCAGTCCAGGAATACCCATTTCGGGTGGCTCAGGATATTACATGCATAATGTGCATCATAAAACTGTTAAACCCCCTGCTAAGTCAGACATTTCAATTAATGATAATTAATACATGAATATAAATTTTATATGAACTGTATACATTAGGTCTATTTTAAACAGTATATAATATTTTAATGAACAATAATAGAACTTTAATGAATTACAAGACAGAAACATGCATTTTGCACCACAAACTATTTTATTAACATTACAAATGGAATATAGTCTATGCAGAAGTATCCAACACTTTCCTTTTTCACTCAGTTCAGTTAGGTATACAATCTCACATTCAGAAGGAACCTGATTAGTTGGGTGGTGTATTGCAGTGTATAATAATAAAGGATCAGAATGAGCTATCACAGATTTCAGTAGAATTCACCAGTTTCAGAGGGGATGCCCGGTCAGTTCATGAAACTTGAGGCAAAGACTCAGTCATGAAAACTGTAACTGTCCAAAAAAGAAAAGGATCAGGGGCCTTATTTATAAGCGTTAGCTATACTTGCTCAACCAATTGCGCAACTTAGTCGCACAAACAACGACACTGATTAGAACTGCACTATAATATCAGTTGTCAGATGTAGCCAACATTTGAGTGTAGTCCTTATGGGGTAACGTTACGGCGTTACCTCAAGTCACAGTTATGGCAAGTTCGCTGCGCCTTTTGTAATTAGAAATTTACGGTAAACGATGCGAATTAGGCATTATACGGATGCATCTGCGAAAGCCAATATAATTAGCTAGCTGAAATGAAGTGGATACTCTAATTTTATTGTTGAGATATCTGTCCTATGCATTGCACAGACTGTCTTGAGATGCAAGCAAGGGCTGGCAGAGAAAGATGTGAGGAGCCTGATCAGTGAAATGCTTCACAGCGATGTTTAGAAAGCTGACTGAGAACCTGGTACTGTATTTGCATTCTTTTTGTCCAACACTTATGGTGCTGTGATGATTATGTACACAGAAGTCCTTAATTTTAGGGTAGGGCAGGGGCTTTGAGGTCAGGGTTGAATCATTGTTTTAACTAGTAAAATGGGAGTATTCAATGGGAGCGTGTCCTTGTATACAGGCAAGTGAAACACTATCCAGGCTCCTAGTTGGTAGATAAACCCTATCCTCTCTCAGGATTAATGATTGAAGGAGAAGTTTCGACATAGGTGTCACACGGTCACTGGAGGGGGCTTTGAAGTAGCCTTAAGCTGCACCCCAAACTGCATTCTCAGACTTCACTGCTTAAAAAAATTGAGGAAAGAGTAAAATAATTTCATGCACTGACCTCTTTTGCTGTGTTTGTGTTGTTCCTTGCGGAAGATGCAATGCACAGCGCTCTCGGTGAAAGAAGAGGAGGACGACTTGTAAATGTGTAAAAAAAAAAAAAAAACTAAACTGAATTAAGAAATTGTGATTTTAGATTTTTTATAGGTATACTCAACCACCTCTAAATTTCATCTCAGCACCCCAGGATAATGTTACTTATTATAATGAACTGTTATTTTCCAAACTCATGTTAAGCCCTCTTACATTACATTTTGAGAGCTTGTGAGAGATGACAAACAATTACAGGTTCTAAGCGATTTATTTAAATAATTAGAGAACAACAAGAGCAATATGAAACCTGTTTTGAAGTTAAGTTGGTTTGTGGAACCCCTGGCAAAAATTATGGAAAACCCTCACAGATGATGTACATTCAGCTATTTTACTCCATAGCAAATAAAGGCCAGACAGATTCTTCTTTGTTTTTATGTTCTGCTAGTGTCCTTGTCAGAACTGGTAGCATGAGGCGGTACCTGCAGCCCAGTCTGGTTACACAGGTAGTCCAGCTTTTCCAGGACAGCACTTTCATATGTGTAGTTGCTAGAAGGTTTGGTGTGTTCCCAGCGCAGCCTCGAGCATGGAGGAAATGCCAGGACATCAACCGTTTCACGAAGAGAGCTGGACGGGACTGTAGAAGGGCATCAACCCTGCAGCAGGACTGTTTCTGCTCCTTTTTGCCAGAAGGATTTGAAGAGCACTGCCATAGCACAATGCGCATGCTTCTGACCACACTGTCAGAAACAGACTGTGATGGCGGCGTGAGGGCCCGATGTCGTCAAGTGGGACCTGAACTCACAGCCCAGCACCATGCAGCTTGATTGGTATTCGCTAGAGAACACTAGAATCGGCAGATTTGGCATTAGTGCCCCGTTCTCTTCACAGATGAGAGCAGGTTCACACTGTGCACATGTGATGGGCGTGAAACAGTCTACAGACACTGTGGTGAATGTTCTGCTGCCTGTAACATCATCCGGCATGACTGATTTAGCAGTTAATCAGTAATGGTCTGGGGAGGCATATCCTTAGGGTGTTGCACAGCCCTGTATGTGATTGCCAACGTTACCCTGACTGCTGTTAGACACTGGGGTGAAATCCTTAGAGCGATTGTGTGAACTTATGCTGGGGCAGTGGGTCATGGGTTCCTCCTGGTGCAGGACAATACCTCGCCACATGTGGTCACAGCATGTAGGCACTTGCTGGATGATACAAGCATTGATACCATAGATTGACCCTCTCGTTCCTTTGACCTAAACCCAATGGAGCTCCTATGGGATGCTATGTATCTGTGCATCCAACGCTGATAAATACCACAATAAACTGTGCAGGAGCTCACTGATGCCATGATCTAGGTCTGGGAGGAGGTCCCTCAGGACACCACCGCTGACTCATCAGAAGGATGCCCAGATGCTGTCGGGAGTGTTTTTATTAGTGATGTCCATGCCTTCAAGAATTCAGGCCATAAGAAAAGCCCAGGGTGGAGCGACAAAGTATTAATTCTGGATTTGACGACTCCATAATTCTTTCCTCAAATTATAGTGATGCCATATATTTCCTCTACTTGTTTATGAAAAAATATGCCATTTATTAAAATTAATTTCTTTGCTGTGTGTTTCATGAAGCCTGAATGTTAAGCTAATGAACAAAAATTGTGTCCTGTCTGCAATTTGTTGATTTGCTATGAAGAAAACAAGCTGAATGAACATCCACTGCAGTGATTCCAGAATTGCAGCACGCATGACCTTGCTTGCCATGGCTTTTCTGATCTTCATAGAGCCGGGCTCAGACTACAGGAGATTTAAAGTCCTCACTGATTTGAAATTGTCTTTAGCTCACAAAAAAGGCTCACAAATTGTGTTTAGCTCACAGAACTTTTCTTGTTTTTTCTCTCAATTTGCAAAAAAGCTCAAACTGCACATTTAGAAATTTGCAATAAATCATACCTTACAAGTTATGATTAAGGTCATCTTGCCTGAAAGAGTATGCCATGACTCAGGTGACCATGGGGACGCAGAAGGCAGATGTTTAAAGGCAAAGATTTTGAGGGAGCGGTAAGGGAAACTGGGCAACACAGTTAATTTGTTCTCCAACAGCTGGGGGTGAGAATTTAATGGTCAGTTTTAATTAGGTTTTATAACTTTTGATACTCAGCTAGCCTGTCAGTGGCTAAGGTTTTACCATTGCTGTTTGATACCGTCAGCTCTTAAACCCTGAATGGGATGTTAAAATTTATTTTCTGACCAAATATTCCAGTTCTAAAATCTGAATATCAAAAATGTTTGACATTATCAGCGCTGCCCTGCTGAGTGTGTGAGCAGTTTGGGAGGAATAAGACTGGATCTGTAAACTCCTTACATTACCAGATAATCTTGGCTGAAGATCATTTCTGACCAAGGTCCCAGGACAGATTTCTGTGATTGTTGGGAGGGGAGAATCTGGGATACATCAGCCGAAAACTCAAGTAGTCTGAGCCCGTCTTATATTAGTGGGGAATTGTACCTGAAATTAACAGTCAGTTTCAAAACTATAGGTCATACTCTTTCTTACAGAATATGGTTT
The DNA here is from genome assembly GCA_029721435.1 of Gymnothorax reevesii. Classification (NCBI taxonomy): domain Eukaryota; kingdom Metazoa; phylum Chordata; class Actinopteri; order Anguilliformes; family Muraenidae; genus Gymnothorax; species Gymnothorax reevesii. The sequence goes on from CM056585.1 coordinate 41,962,879, forward strand.
CAACGTCTACTGTCAGCTTTGGAGCCACTACAGCTTCACACTGAACTGCACCAGGGGCATCATTTATAAATGGTGCGTAGGCACAAAAAGGATTCGTACGTCACTTTCTTTGCAGATTTCTGATTTACAAAAACAAACTTGACGTTACAAAAAGAGAAATTATTAAGACTATGCGCAATGTAAATTAATTCCAAGTCCATCCCGACTAAATAAATGAAAATTCCATGCAGTTTATTTTACCCATAGGTTTATGAATTGGCTTATTGTCCACAAAATGTCATTTTTGTTTTTTTGTGCGTACACATTACTTAGGTATGATATTCACACAAATTTTTATAAATAAGGCCCCTGATCCTTTTCTTTTTTGGAAAGTTAGTTTTCATGATTGAGTCTTTGCCTCAAGTTTCATGAACTGACCGGGCATCCCCTCTGAAACTGGTGAATTCTACTGAAATCTGTGATAGCTCATTCTGATCCTTTATTATTATACACTGCAATACACCACCCAACTAATCAGGTTCCTTCTGAATGTAAGATTGTATACCTAACTGAACTGATGTTTGCCTTAGTGAAAAAGGAAAGTGTTGGATACTTCTGCTGAGACTATATTCCATTTGTAATGTTAATAAAATAGTTTGTGGTGCAAAATGCATGTTTCTGTCTTGTAATTCATTAAAGTACTATTATTGTACATTAAAATATTATGTACTGTTTAAAATAGACCTAATGTATACAGTTCATATAAAATTTATATTCCTGTATTAATTATCAATTGAAATGTCTGACTTAGCAGGGGGTTTAACAGTTTTACAACGCACATTATGCATGTAACATTCTGAGCCACCCGAAATGGGTATTCCTGGACTAAAGAAGTTTTGTGGCAAATTAAATTGTTTTTTAACAGACTGGCAATGTTTGTGCTCTCAGTTGAGCAGGGTTAAGCATGTGCCAATGTAAGCCAAGTTGATTGTCTTTTATTATTATTTTTGAATGCTAGTAGGCCTGTTAAGTCGTGCAGGGCAAATGCTAACTACAGCATGAGAAAACCAACCAATAAGCATAAGGAAGGAAGAGCCGAGTGCAAGCATCGCGGTCGCAATAAGGTACTACTATGTTACCAACTGGCGACCTTTAATAAATTACGTTGCCACAACGTGCAGAAGACGAACTGACAACGTCACGAAGTTACGTCGCCACGACGTATCTAGGGATTTCACTTTTCTGATTGTCACGACGCAAGTAGTTACGTTGCCACGACGAATCTAAGGTCGTGCGGTTACGTTGTCACGACGTCTTGGAGACGAAAGTGTGTTAGCTGGGTTGACATTCTTTGTGTGTATTACCGCCAACTGCTGTAAATTCAGGGTAACTTTTTAAAATTAATTATTTCTCAAAAAAAAAAAACTCCACCTTCACCCGCATTCATACACAAACGTAATTTTACCCTCAACTTGCCAGCATTCGTCAGTTGATTACCAACAAGCGACGCGTCCTCGACATATTGAAAGGGTCTTTAAGTTTGCCAGTATTCGTAACCTAACTACCAACAAGCGACGTGTCCTCGACGTATTGAGAAGGTCGTCAAATTTGCCAGTATTCGTGACTTAATTACCAGCAGGCGACGTAACCAAATAACCGACAAGCCACTTATTCACGACGTATTGAAAAGGTCAAGTAACGTTACTGAATTACCATCTGACAACGTTGTCAGACCGTTCTCACATGGTCGGTCAATAACTTCCCAAATGAGCACGAATAGTTACGTCGCCAGTTTGTCGTGTGTTAACGTTAGCTGGGAAGCCACAAGTTCGCCAAAGCAAGTCGACACTCGGCAGCAAACGAATATCAAAATAATAGCCTATAAGAAATAAATACCAAACAGATTGTTGTCCCAAGTTTATAATTATAATAAGTAGGTTATATAATATTTATACACAGATCAATAAGAAATAATTATCATTGAAATTCATATAATAAGCAACGCAATCTGGCTGAGTATTACCTTAGCTGACAGCGGAGAGAACTCGTTAGCTAACGTCGTTTAACGGAATTCGTTGGCTAGCACAAACAGCTAGTTGAGTCGTCGTGCCCTTAAAAGTTGGCACGTGCCCCGTCTGATTTTCGTCTAGATGTGAACATGTTGGGGCATTTGTTGCTGCAATAAGAGATTCCGAGTACTTCATAGGATAGGCGAGAAGCACTGCAAAATCAGTATTCTGGTGAAAGCGAATTGATATCAGAAACGTGCTTGTAAAGGTCATAACCCATTCAGTTACAAGATTGAAATCGCTGCATAAATCTGTGAAATGTTATCGACTATTGATATGTTAATTCATCATCTGTCAGAAATTGTAAGGTTAAATCGAAAACTCACCATAATGTTGGAGTTCCAAGTGAAGCTCCCGCGTGTTCTTCGTTGGTTTATAGGTCGGAGATCGCCAGCAGACCAGTTGCAATCACCACGGTATTCCGCTGCTCTACAGTATCTTTCCGAAAGGTATCCGAAATGTGGTCGACACATTTTTTCCACGGTCGCTGTGTCTGTGCCACTTGCTGAAACCAAGCGGTAGTGATGTTACGTCTGACACTGAAGACCCGAGGTCTGTATTGATCAAAGGGGGCGTGTCCAAATGAAGCCCGTTTCGAGGCCTGTATTGTTTTTCTGAATATCACGTGACCAGAGACAAACGAGGCCCCGGTTCTCTGAAACGTGATTGACTCTTTGCGTGATTCGATTCACAGAAAAAGCCACGAGAAATTCAAGAGTGTTTTGTAGTGCTGGTGAAATGAAGCTTCATGAAGCGTTGAAGCTTTCCAGCCAGATGTGTAGGAGTGTGGTTCATTTCTTGATGTTTCGAATGCACTCTAGAGACCCCTATTGGTCAATAAAAACACATACGAATTGCGCTTCGTAGGAAATGGTAGTCAAGCATAAGCCTTCATCACGAAAGTTGCAGAATCAATAAATGCAAAATAAAATGAAGTATTTTGACCACATGTTATGTCACAACGAAACTGAAAGATACTTTCGGGGACAGGACAGAGGGCAGTGAATGCGCATGTGAAACAAAGAGCCTTGTATTTTTGTTCAAAAATAATGAGCGATTCCCCAAATATTAAAAATGAAAAACCATCAAATGAAGGGAATTTATTATGTATTAGAAATTACTTGAAAAGGATTCAAAATATGACGTCACATAATAGTCAAAAAATTTGGCCTAATAGCCTCACTAAGCGACCTTATTCGGTGATTCCGAAGTATTCCCGAACGGGAAACAACTCTCTCTTTTTCGCTGGCTCCATCGCACGCAATGACAAACTCGCAAACCGCACTGCCCTAGTCAAAAAGTCCTATAGGATTTTTAATTTTTTAAATGGAATTCTATAGGATATCTGCAATTCCTATAGAGACAAGAGAAAGTCCTATAAGAATTGTGTCTGGTTCCTTTTAGATTTCCACAGTCCTGTTGGAAATTTTGAAGTATTCTATTGGGACCTATTGTTTTTTCAAAAAGTCAAATAAAGGTTTCGCTTTTTCTATTGCAATCAAATAGGAGTTATAAAATTCCTTTTAGACTTTGTCATCTCTGTCTGGTTCATTATGGACTGTCATAATCCTATTGGAAATTTTAAAGTACTGTTTTAGAACCTATTGGTTTAAGACTTGCTTTCACCTTTAGCAGAATCACCAAGTAATATTCCTTATCTAAAATATCTTCCAGTTAGATGGATGCTTAATGGATCCTTAACCCTTTATCTTCATCAGGAGGAGTGCATTTTGTTTGTATTTTGTTTATATTTCCAATCTGCTAGATCTAGATCCGATCTCAGTTTGGTCTTCTTTTGAAACAGTTGAATTATGATGATGATGCAGGAGGCATGACAACACAAGCAAAGGACACTCATAAATATGTCAGAGCAATGTAGTTAAATTGAACTGAATTGATTCAATTTTTTATCTTGCACATCATATAACAGACAATGGCGCTTTTGTTCACAGTTCACATACTTAAGGTAATGACAACAGTAACAACAGTAAGACTTCAATTGCCTACACAATTGCCAGAAACACACACATCAGCACCATAACTATCATCAAAGCAATTGTACATCAAGTTCTTGCCGTGGTGTCACTTTGGGAATATAAAAAAAACCTGAAAATATATACATAAATATGAAAAGCAGCACAAGCAAAAGGCGCTTACAAATATGTCAGAGCAATGTAGTTTAAAAAGTTAATAAATTCAGTTAATCAGTTTATCTTAAACATCATAAAACAGACAAGGTGCTATTGTATGCAGTTTACATACTTACAATAATGACAACAGTAACAAGGGTGCTGGTAGAGCACAATATCCCCTGCTGGGCTCGGTAATAATGAGCAAATCTAACACAGCATCTTCGGATTCATCTCTCAGTCACTGGCCAGTAATAATACATTACATACTAGAAGCCTATCTGAAAAACTTGCATGATGAATATCATAAGTGGACAGCATTGGCATGGCATTGCTTGTAAACAATTTTAATCTGATCAAAAATATAATGTAAACATTATTATGAAGCCAACTTTAAAAATGCAATATATATATTGTGTGTGTGTGTGTGTGCGCGCGTGTGTGTGTGTGTGTGTGTGTGCGTGTAGTTGTATTTTATTAATTTCATTCATGTTCTACAAAAAATATATTATTTAATATTTTAAAATCATAACTAAAAAAAATTAATTGTAATTATTGTTTTATAAAAAGGTTGCATTATTTTTTTCAAAGGTAGTAACAGTGCTAGCTGTTGCGCGAAACAAAATCAAACTCAGTATCAGAGAACCACCAAAACTCAAAGACAGGCGGCAAGACAGACCGGAAATGCCTTATATGGTGATCATCATTTCTAAGCTCCCAGGACTCCAACGCGACGGTTAACGGTCTTCTGCGGACAGCAATGTACTGAGGTGAGTAAATTTCTACATGCTTACAATTTCTTTCTTACTTTTCCTTGTGCCCTTTTTATTTAGATACTGTCATTAAATGTCTTCACAGGTAACATAAGGTCGCCTTATGGTTGGTTTATGGTAGAATAGTTTCCCCGCTTGTCAAATATCTTTTGGCCCGCTGTATTAACTGTGCCGTATCTGACGTTAACGTTAGCTAAACTGCTATTGAGTCGTAGTTTACGTTACTTGTAGACTACGGAGTAGTGACAATAAACCCTGTTGACTTACATGACAGCCTCCTATGAGGAGCTAGCAACTCGTTTTATCTCTTCCTTTTTCTTTCTTTTTTTAGCCGTAGTCAGAGCTAGCCTGTGAAGTGGCGTAGTGGGATACGTTAGGTTTTGTCAGATTAAACCAGCAACAGAACCGAAGGTTTGTGTTCTGCTCTGCACAAGCATTCGTTTTCAGGGGCACGGCTATTGTTGTCATCGCTATCCATGTTGTTCGTGAGATAATTCAAGACACTGAGCAAAATCCTTCTCAAATGAACGTGACTGTATGGAAAGTATTTGTTGAGTGGCGTGCTAACATGCTTCAGTTGGGCCACTCAGTGTGAAATAGTATGACAAGGGCTGTAGGAGTTAAAATCATGTAGGCCTTCTATATAACTTACGGAGGATCTCTCAAGAGTGAGCCCAAGATAACAAATTTACTAAACGAGAGGAGTAATTCTCGTTTATTCCAAGCCTTTGACAGGAGTAAACGAAAATTACCGCTCCAGTTTTTGATATCTCGGGTTCAGGGATCCTATTTATCCAGTCTTTTCATTTGGGGGAAAAAAAATAAGAAAAATGTTCGCTTCTATTTGGCGGTTTATTCAAGTCAGTGTGGTGAATAATTAGCTCGCTAGCATGGGTAACGCTTTTCGCCTTTAAATAAATAAATTCGAGTTTCAACGATAAAAGTTACTTATTTAACTTATTGCTTTAATGGCAAAAGCGCCAGCATGCTAGTTAGCGAAATATTCGTCCCATTCACTACCATTGAAGCCTGTTTTCAAGCCTCCATCGATGTCATATTGCGTCATATTTTCGAGCAACAACAAATGTCATTTTTCTTGACCTAATTATAAATTTTCACCACCATGCTAATCCTTTTTGTTGTCTAAAAACGACATATCCCATAATGCTCCTTATTCCCGGGCAGAACGAGATCTCAAACCGTCAGAAATTTCCAGAACCTTGTAATGGCCTTTTTTTTTTTTGCTTAGCCTGGTGAGACTGGCCATTTCGCCGGCTAAGCTTATTATATATTAGGATGTGAATCGAGATCAGGTTGTAAATATCCCCTCGTCTGTGTTACAGTATGCTTTGTTAAATAATATGTGTACAACATTGTTCAATATTATACTTTTTGGTAACATAAACATACAATGATCAGTTGCACTGGAACTGATGAATTTTCTAGCTGCTTAGGTGCCGAGGCACTAGAAAGCCAGTTTGTACCATTTCATATTGTTATGGAGGGGCATTTCAACATTGACTAATTTTGTCCTGTGATTTTCGAAATGAAGTAAATTTACTTACTTGAAATACTGCCATTATTGTTGCTACTGGTATCATTAGTATTACAATTACTACTACTGCAAACAAGAAAAATAATAACAGTAATGTTAAGTATGATATGAGGTGAAATATAACCACGTATGTATTGTTCCCCCTCAGAGAATGGCTTATATTTTAGTGCAGTGGATTGAAGACCCCCCATCTTGGGATGTTTGGCCTACAAAAAAAATTGCCAATGGAAACTGCACAGTCAACAGTATATGTGACATCTTCTATAAGGATGAAACGAGCCCAGCAAAGATATTACGGATCGGTTTGTGGATCTAAAATTCTGACATCTAAATTTGATATAATTTTCTTGTTTTGTGTACTTGACTGTAAGCCAATACAGAATACCACACAACCTCTCTCTTCCTCCCTCTGACTATCTGTCTGCTTTTTTTACTCTGCCTGCCTTTTTTTTGGGATACTTTTTCATAAAGGGAGCAGATCAACCCTTCTAAAAGACTAAGAAACTCTGGAGAGAGAAGACTTTGCGCCGAACAATTCAGCACAAGAGTGCGGTCGTGGTCAAAGGAAAAAGTGGCCAAGTAGCCGTGTTTGCTCACCAGCTAGAAGCTCTGACGAAGATGATGTAGGTATTCAAAAGATCAAATATGCACATCAACACTGTTTTATTTCAGCTGTTTATCATTATCTTTTCTGATCTCAGATTTGCAACTTGCATGTCATCGCACTAAAAAGTCAACCACCATATTCGTCGGGTTATTCAGGTGTTCATGTATCAGATCAATGCAACCCCCCCACCCCCACCTCTCCACACACACACACAACATCTGAGTAAGGTTTGTTTTGTGTTGCAAAGTGTTTTACAGGAGACCTTTTTGCCAGCTAAGGTCCAGAAAAAGGAATTGTTAAAGAAAATGTCAAAGTCCATTTTAACAGACTACAGGGCAAGACAAAAGATGCGGATTTCATAATGCCTACAAATGTAACTTAAATGTGAAGAGAGGCTGACGGGTTAGCTTGCTCTGTTAAAGCCCCACGAAGTTTCAACCAATGTGTGTAAAGAAGCAGTGGTTGACAGGCGTGTGCTTTGGAGGAGAGCCGCGAACTGTCTTCGCTCTCCCGAGTTGGCAACATGGGGTCACTTACGGGCAAGCCTTGTATATATTTCTTGAATTGGGCATTCCAGATTTTGGTGGAATTGGAGATGCCAAATTAAAAAAAAGAAAAGAAGACAGACTCATTTTAACACTCATAAAATTGACTACTTTCAGCAGTTATATAGTAGATTGCATACATGAAAGTAAATTATACGTTCAATGAAATCCAGCATGATCCCAACATAAACAAGTTAGCACCACCATCAAAAGTACAAAAATGGAATAATTTTATTCTTTTTTTAACTCTGATTATTTAAATAATAATAAAAGATTTTATGGTGGTAATGCAGGTATGTGCGTGCTTCTTATGAACCCTGTTTTTGTTATGTCTCTGAAGCAACATCACTTGCATTTTGACAGGGTGTTAATGAACTTAAATACCGATCATTCCAATTTTATTTATTCTTTCTGTATGACATGCTGTATTTTTCATTTATTTCTTGCACTTTAGAGACTAAGAACAGTAGATGGGGGTGAAGGAGACACAAGTTTTGCTGAACCCAAGGTAAGCCCTCCTGTTCTCCTCCTCCTTGTTTCTCTCCATGTTCATAGGGTTTGAAAGCATTTGATCAACTCTAAATCTAGTTCCTTTAATCCATCTATGGAATTCATCCCAGTGTTTACCTCATAAATTTGCATAGGCCAGGCGGTACCAAGAAGTAGATTTGGAAAAGCTGGCTTTCATAAGATATTAACTCCTTTCTGCAGATGTAGATGCCTGCAGACATACAGCAGCTCTTTTTATGGATGCAGATGCAGTCCTCTATCACTAGATGGCACCCCCGGATCTGTTGTTGAATATCCAAAAGCAAGCAGAGCTGGAACACAGTCTAGAACAGGGGTCTCCAACCCTGTTCCTGGAGAGCTACTATCCTGTAGGTTTCTGCTCTATCTCCTATTCAGCACACCTGATTCAACTAATTAGCTACTTAAGATCTCTAGCTGGGCAATTAAGTAGCTAATTAGTTGAATCAGGCGTGCTGAATTAAAGGTAGAGCAGAAACCTACAGGATGGTGGCTCTCCAGGAGCAGGGTTGGAGAATATTGATGAGTTCACTCCTATCCCTGTTTTTCAGGAGTTGCATGAATTAAACTCCTCAGCTAAGCCTGATGTGCAAACTGCTCTATATCCTTGCCCAGAGGCTGCTCGTGGTTCGGGAGCTATGGTATCGGGCTCCGTCCGTGCATGCGTGTATCCGTCTGTCAACACATTTTCCTAATTTTTACTGCACATGCATCTCAGAAAGCCCTACAAATGACATGCCTAAAGGTGACCTTGGCCTATTTTTTTCAAGGTCACTGGCCTAAAAATATTAACAAAAACTTCAACATTTTGCTGTATCTCATCAACCATTTCAGCTACTGGCTCCTAGTTTTTACTGGACCTGCATCTCATAAAGGCCTACAAATAATGTGCTTAAAGGTGACCTTGGCCTATTTGTCATGGTCACTGGCCCAAACATATCACCAAAAAACTTTGACATTTTGCTTAATCTCATCAACTCTTTCAGTTACAGGCTCCTAATTTTTATTGGAAATGCATCTCATTAAAGCCTACAAATGAAGTGCCTAAAGGTGACCTTTGCCTATTTTTTTCAAGGTCACTGGCCTAAAAATATCACCAGAAACTTCACCAATAGCTTTATCTTATCAACATTTTCAGTTATAGGCTCCTAATTAGCTCCCGCCGCCCAAGTTGCATGGGAGCTATGTTATTGGGGTCCATCCGTGCATGCGTCCATCCATGCGTGCGTCCATCAACAAAAACATTGATGTTTTGTTTATCTTAACGGCGGGAGCTTCTGGGGCTGCCAGTGCCCTATATTTTATTTTGGAACTGTAAAAAATGGTAGTTATGGTCTAAATTAGGATGGTCATGATCACTTAAATTAAACTGATATAGTGATTAGCATGATAATGACCTAACAAATGTAGAATGCGCTAATTGCACAATTACAAAGTTTTCACATAATTTTTGCCCCAATGTGAAGCAGAGGTCCCCACGTCAGTCAGTCAGCAGTTTGGTCCAGAGGGGCATATTTCCAAATCTACTTTGTGTATTGCCATGAATTTTATGGAGGCAGTGTGGCTCAGAAGGTAGAGTCTATCATCTAGTGATAGGAAGGTTGCTGTCTTGATCTCTCTAGATCAGGGGTGGGCAATCACGGCCCTGGAGGGCCGGTGTGTATGCAGGTTTTTATTCCTATCAATTACCCTGACTAATTGAGTTAATTGATTGCATGCACAAATATAGATTTTCGCAATGATTCGATCAAAGGAAAATGTTTTATGAAGGGAGACAAGACTACTCTTTGTAGTTTCATGATAATTTAAAGAAATGCGCATGAAACCTCAGATTTCATAAATGGTTGCCTAATTGAGACAATCAACTAAGTAAAGACCAGACGTTGGTGTGAAAACCAGGGACAGATACGGCCCTCGCTGCCCACCTCTGCTCTAGATAGTGTATTGAAGTGTCCTCTTGCAAGATGCCGAACCTCTAACCGCTCCTGATGAGCACATTGGCACCTTGTATGGCAGCCTCTGCCATCAGTGTGTGTATGAGAGACATGCATTGGAAACAATTTTGCCTCTTGAAATCTGTGCAAAAAATGTTTGAAAACCCCTGGCTTAAAGGATGAAATCTGTCCATTTTGATGGCCTCAGGACCTTCCTACCAACACCAGCAGGTTAGATTGATCACATACCAATGTCAAGTTTTTGCAAAAGCATGGAATTTGGCTTCATTGTTTATGGTCACTACATGTTGATTCTTCAAAACTTAGTAACACCACAACCACCTCCCTCTAGCGCCACCAGCAGGCCAAAACATTGAAACAGTGGTATTGGTTGATCTTCTTTTTCCCTTTTTTTAAATGGATGAAACCTGCTGATTTGGGTGTCAGTTTTGTATTTTTCTTTTTTGTTTTTATCTTTAGGGTACATAAATTCCAAAACTGGCCTAACCAAACAGGATATTAAAAAAATAACTGCCCAGAAGTGTGCTGATGAGGAAAAGCTTGCCAAGAGGAAAATCTTCACTGTTACTTGAAGGTATGTTTGAATTTGTTATGAGTGAGATATGTCTTCTGTTTTGAGAGAGGAGTGATTATGCTGTAGCCATTAATTTACAATATTTTGGTCTCATATTGATGGTTTGTTTTGTTTGATAACAATGTGATTATGCTATATGATTGATCAAATAAGTTGTAAAGAAAGTACAGTTAAATTGGAATAAGATTGGAAACTATTTTTTTAGTTCATAATTATAATTGGAGACTATATGACACCGTTTCAAAGGTCCCCTCACTTTAATTAACTGGGACTGTGCTTCAAACTACCGAGCTCCCTGATACTTGGAGGGGATCAGACTTGGTTACCTGGCATGTATTGTTCAGTTGATTATTGCTATGAAAAACAGACATGCTTACTACTTCTAATCTAATTTCTCTCTCCGTCCTCTTTGTCTGTGTTCTGTCTTTTAAAAAAAAAAATCAGAATGGAGGTGGACTTGGAGTGTATTTTTCTGTTTGAAATTGACTGAGGAGTTGGCAGCATTTGATATTTGTAATGCATATTGAGCTTTTCTATTAAAGTTAATCAGGCTGACTTTGTGTCTTCGTTGTTATTTCTCTTTGAGGTTGCCTGCAAGGAATTCATTGGTGCAGCTGTGGTGGTATTGCTTGTTAATGAGTGGTTAATACTTTTTCAGTGCGGTTATATTTGAATAGAGTCTTCCTTTTAAGGCATTTAAAGGTAAATGTAAAAAAAAATTGTATAGCAAACACTGTACCTAATACCTCAAAAGGATACTGATCATTTCAGTTCAGATTCCCATTGATGAAAGCCTACTGGAAGGTAAGCTAAACCTACTGGATAAAATCCGATTAAAAAGCCTTTAAGATTTTCAACCAGTTCTATTGGAAAGTACACTGGATAAAATCCAATTAAAAGGCTGATCAGATTTTCTACCTGTCTTATTGGAAATTCTAGTGGATAAAATCCAATTAAAAAGCCAATAAGATTTTGAGACAATCATATTGGACATTTTGGACCTAATCCAGTAGGATTTGTGTCTAATAGGACTGAATCCTATAGGATTGGTTCCAAAATCAAATAGAATTTTTAACTGGAAATTTTAATTGGAATCTTATAGGACTTTTTGACTAGGGTGACAAACTTCAACTACTGACAACCCACGAGCTGCAGAAGAGAACTGGGAGATTTTATAGTCGACTGACTGACTGACTGACTGACGTCATTTCGCCGAGACGATACAAGCTTCGACACGGAGCTCCGTTAGGAGGTGCTTCACATCTTTGATACAGGCTCCGAAGCCTTGGTATCGACCGTAACAGCACTAGTGTTTTGAGTTATCTGCTGAGGTACATGCAAAACACTGGAGATAATGGAGCCAACAAAAAGGGGGATATCATCTGTTTGGGAACATTTCGATATGATATCTCCCAATAGAGTAAAACATAATATACATCTGCTAAAATCAATTACGTCGAGAGAGAGAGAGAGAGATGTGTTTCCAGATGGAGCCCACATGTGAACTTCACAGTAGCACTGCTGTACATCAAATGACCAGCAGATGTCAGCACTCCCAAATGAGCTATTAAACGGAGCTGCATGATCAGCCTTTTTATGAAGCAATTGCCAGAAAAGATTCGATACATTTACGGGGCCTCATCACACCATCACTACCAATAGGCGGCGGGCCGAAGCTCTCTAGAGGCTTTCGTTAGTGAAATGATTGATCTGGGTGTAGGGAGGATGTGATATTTTAATATGAATTACATATATTTAATATTAACAAATTTCTGTTTGTTGGGAGCTGTTTTTCGGTCATCTTTTTATGAAAATGAATGTTTTGAAGGTGAAACGAAACAGGTACTGCTGTAACGGGGTCCTTGCTGCAGCGCCAATCAAAACTCGTAACAACGTCACGTGACTTGATGTCCTCCAATGGCATTCCTCCAACTAGGAAGTAAATGTCGCCCCGGTATATTGACAACAATGGACTTTGTTCGCACTCCGTAAGGTCTTAATTCATATAAATTCATATTGAAAATGCACGTTTACTGAACTTTACAGCATTTTAAAAATGTGATAGGATGTTAGGAGTCATCAGCAGTTTATATGCAGTCAATTTTGGCTTCAGAGATTACGCAAAGTGTGATCAATGCAATGCATAGTAGGCCGTGAGCTAGGTAGGGTCACCGTGCACCCCCCCCACCACTCAACGAAACTATGTTTTTCTGAAGCTCCTGAGTCTACTGAATAAGAATATCCATGCTCACATTGAAAATTTTAGGATGCAACCCATATTCTCACTACTTTTATAAGGGTACCCTCTAAAATCCAGTTTTTCAAGTGCGCGACTGGAGAAATTTGCACCAAATTCATCGAGACATAGAATCACCAATTTATAAGATAGAAATACATATTATACACCAAATGAAAGCTTATGGCATCACAAATCAAACAAGCACAATAACAATTGTATCGGTGTGAATTTTGGCAAGTTACGGTGAGATTTGTTAGACTACCCTCAAAACTTGCGTTAAATCATTGGAAAATTTGAAAATTAATTTTATAGATGTTTCTGAGAACTCCAATGTAACGAAATGCATCTTGTGTATGTACAACTAGACAGAACTGGTTCTTAGCTTTAATTTGGTGGGTATATTATGGCTCTAGGTCCATTTTTGACAAAGATAGAACATTTTGAATGCATCGCCATAATTGCGCGAAGCAGACGTTGAAACCCTATTGGCAGAACTGGTTCCAATTGCACCACAAACATGGCACGCAACCCATCAAAATTATTTCTGAAGCTCCTACATGTGCTATTTCAACATTCATTGACAGAAATACATGTATATTTAATGATGTTCAAATGGATAGATATTTGCATTGTGGACCGATCATGGCCGCTGGGGTGGGGAGAAGATAGGTTCTCACATAAATCTTATTCTTCAAAATAATTATTGTTTCTGAATGAATGTGTGAATGAATTAATGAACACATTAATAAATTAATGAACTGTGATCAGGCCGTAATAAACCTTTTGTTTAATGGATTAAATGAAGGAAGTTTAAATATAGGGATTGTGATGTTTTGTCTTTTAATTTGTTCACAATTTGCATCAACTGATCAATTAATTAAATTTAAATATGCATGCATTGTTTCAATTGAGACAGAGGATGGCTCCACCAACATTATTTCAGGGACAACCGCCCAGTGAATTTGTTTTGATATGTTCACTTTTAGTTAAGTTTTACGTCCCGGAAGTGAGCTCGAGTAATGTGCTAATTAAGGTATGATCTCGCTATTATATAAAACGGATGATTGTAATTCAGCTTTTCATTGCTGACCAAATCAGATAAGTTAAGAAAATTATATTCAAGTGCATTGTAGATTTATTGTTTCGCTTCTGTCATCTTTTGTTCTTTTTATTCCAGAATTAGTCAACCTTGAAGTCAGCTGAACCATAGCGGATCCTAAAGAAGGTGTGGGCAGGTCCATTCGACCAAATAAGGGCCAATGTGACTCTGAAAGATGCATTGTGCACGTTCCTGGTCTAAAGTATGGACCTCTGGTTTTGTTGACGTCAATCAGGGACCCATCAGCTCGACTTCAGAAGTTGAAAGTAGTACGTGACAAGAGATTGACCCAGCCTGTGGATTCCATTCACAGAATGACGAGCTCCTGTGAACGTATTCAAGACACTCTGATGGATGGTCTTGCATATCACAGAGAATGTTACTAGAGATTCATCATGAATCTGGGCCGCCTTAAGTCTGCAGAGGATGACACTTCTCCATCATGCTCCACGTCAAGTCGCAGAACATCTGGGGACAAGGTTGTCTTCTCACCTGATTGCATCTTCTGCAACTCATTTGCAAGGCGAAAGGTCAAGGTCCAGGGAACATGGTCAACTGAAGGATTGAGTCAATTCGAGTACGGATGGCTGGCGAACAGGTCTTATGGCTGCTGTTACGACCTGGCTCAGAAGTCGTAAAAAAGAAACACAATGGAGGACACGGGACACAAAATAGCCAATTAAGCGAAACGTTTACTTAATAGAAAGGAAAAACTATATACAACATATACAAAACGTGGTCGTCAGTACGTTAGTAGTGTGAAGCAATGCAGGCATGTAATGTTAGTGTCGTGAGGCTAAATGCATAAAAAGAAATCAAATACAAAACAATCGCATAACGGAGCCTGAAGCAGGCCAATGGCATCAATCCCATATTTTTCAGCTAAGTCCTTTCATAGGGAAGCCGAGGATGTAACCTTAACGAGCGCCAAAGCCACGCGTATGAGCGCCTGCAGGAAAAAGGGCCGCGCTCAGAGTCGTCACATGCCCCCCCTAAAAAGAAAACGAAGAGCCTCATAGGGTCGTAGTTTTCAGGGCAAAGCCGCCTCATCCAAGGTATTCATCCTCTCTTTCTCCATCTGTCCGTCCACACAACCCCCAAAGCCCTATAAAGCAAGTTAAGGATAGAGAAGACAGAGCCAAAGAGAAGAACATAACATCATGCCATTTAAGCGCGAGACAAAGCATAAGCCACTAAATGATCAGATCCCTTAATGTGTCTAATATCCAAAGAGTAAGACTGCAGAAACAATGACCATCGAACAAACCGCTGATTAGGATATTTTAAAGAATTCAAAAAAGTCAACGGATTGTGGTCAGTGAAGACAGTCAATCCAGCTGGGCTAAACACTCAGAATTTTAAAATTCCATCACTAGGTGACACAAACTCACACTCTGATTCACAACATGAGTTCCCATTCAGCACTGTAACAGATGTTAAAACTGGTTTAGTAACTGGTTCATAGTAAGGTTTCATCATGTTAACATGAAACAAAGTTGACCTTTTCCTACGTGCTGGAGTTCCCTGCTGAAAAAACCAGCATGCACCAGCATGGAAATAATGCTGGTCAGTGCTGGTCCCTGCTGGTTAAATGCTGGTTTGTTGCTGGTCCATGCTGGTCCGCCAGCATGGACTTGCATAGACCAGCATTATCTTCATGCTAGTCCTTGTTGGTTTTATGCTGGTTAAAGCTGGTCTGTGTTGGTCAATGCTGGCTGACCATCAACCAGCATGGAGAGATTGCTTGTCTATGCTGGTCAATGCTGGCAGACCAGCATAGACCAGCACAGACCAACATTATTTCCAGGCTGGTTGATGCTGGTTTGGTGCTGGTCAATGCTAGGAGACCATCAACCAGCATGGAGATAATGCTGGTCAGTGCTGGTAGACCAGCACAGTTTATGCTGGTCTGCCAGCATGGACTGGCATACACCTGCACAGACCAGCATCATATCCATGCTGATTAGTGCTGATCTATGCTGGTCTGCAAGCATAGATCAGCACAGACCAGCATGATCTCCATGCTGGTCTTTGGTGTTATGTTGCTGGTGTAGCTGCGAGTGAAGCTGGTTTACCATCAAGAAACAGCCCAGCAAACACACCTGTATGGGCCCAAAATGGGTTAACTGTATGCAGTTTGGGCAGGGGCAATCCTCATTAATCCCATGCGGGACCCCAGTAGATTAGCCCAGGTGAAGCCTATGGAAATTTGTCCTCTTTGAGCCTCTTTGTGGGCTTTCTGTGGGCAGCCCTCAGTTGAGATTGCCCACTCAGGCACTACATTGGCAAACCCCTACCTCACTCAGGCACTGCATTGGCTAACCCCTAACCCACATAAGCACTACACTGGCTAACCCTAACCCACTCAGGCCCTGCACTGGCTCACCCCTAACCCACTCAGGCCCTGCACTGGCTAACCCATATGAGCCTACAGCACTTTTACCCTTTGGAACCACAATGGGGTTTTACTGTGGGCTAACCCCAGCGTAAACAGTTCCATTGTTTTAAGATTATAGATGTTCTAGGGCTAGGGGTAAGAGTACTTTTCTTACTCAGTCCCTATGCAAATTTTGCAGAAAAAAAATGTCAACATTCAACAACCAATCACACTTCAACGGCCCATTCTACACAACTAGAGTTGCACACAGTCAACGAGACTGCAAGACTAGAACTGTCTCAGTATTTTATTTGTAGCAACTTTAATATTGTTTTTAGAGAGGAAGAATACTATACAGTTTTTCCTTAATTCTTTTTTTTTCTTTGTTTTGAAACTCAGATAAGTAAACATACCTGACTCAGGTTGCCAACTGAATTTGGCTGGCGGGGATGTAGCACAGGGGAAGGTGGACCTGCCGTTTCAAGTGGGTCTGGACCATGCTTAATAAGAATTTAGCAGAAAATTGATGCAGGAAATTACCTCTAAACTTGTGGACCAAAAACTCATATCTTTTAAAAGAAGACATGTGCACACGCACATGCACACACAATTGGTAATAATTGGGCTTACAGGCCAAATTGCTGAAGCATGAATAAGTACTATTAATGATACAAAATACATTTTTAAATTTTTTTATATAATTTCATTACATTATATTTATTTAGCAGAGGATTTGATCAAAAGAGACGGACAGCAATTGCAAAGAATAAGCCATGTCACTGAAACAGCAACACAACAGATTAGACATTATGAAGTCTGGAATATGTCATTGGAATAATAGTAGACTCATAAAAGACTTTCACAGCTAAAATTGCATTTCCTTTCTCTGCTTGGAGATATTAATATTTACCAATAAATATTTAATTCAGCATTTGACATCAATTTAAAATGTCATAATATCAATTAAAAAAGAAAACTAAAAAACCTATCATCATAAATATTTATTATGTGAAGTGAATTATTTATATTTGCAAGACATTAAGACAGAACAGTTCTGCCTGGCAACTGGACATAATTACCACTGTTTTCTATTCTGCATGACCGTGCCACATTCAAGGATGTTTTATATTTCACTGGATATACAATTGGAAAATGGCCGCCCATTCATTTCAATGGAAATTGCTCAGTGGCGCAGCGTGCCGACATGGGGGCCAAGCTTCCGGAGCCACGCGGACATGCGCTGTGTGATTTTTGCTCACACATGCGTAGTGTGTGGCTTATGAACGCGCTGGTATCCGAGGTATCCATGACAACGGCTCGGGCTCGTGGAACTTCGACCTAGGGTGCGTGTTCACGATCACTTTTCACCGGAAATGGAAGTCTGACCACTGCAGACTGCACCTTGATGTACGGAACACAAAGCATAGCCGCCGTTAAAGGTTTAATTATGGTTTGAGACTATTTTAAAACACAAATGCAATAACAAATGTTAAAAAGGACTTTGACAGGGAAGTAATACTGTTGATTTCAACTCAAAAATCTCGGCCAAATAGTTGACTTGCTGTTGCGTAACTTTAATATGACATTGCTCAGGGGTGCGCTTCCCGAAGTCACAGATGCTAACTTCCATAGTTAGAACCACTGACTGAATGGACGTATAAATTTCTGCAACTACGCTATTGGGAAAAACGCCACAGGCTCGTGTTCTCTTTAGCTCAACGTCGAATAACCACATTATCGGAGTCAGATAATTCTTACTTGTCTGCGTGCGAATTCCATTATCTTTTTCCGGATTAAAGACAATAAACCGAACACACAACACAACGAACTTCACCTACCTCATAAACTGATATGTTTTAAAGTCAGGAGCTTTAAACTTTTGTCAATTCTGGTAAGCTAATTTACTTTTAGCTTACGTAACTTATAACCATTCCATGGAGTATAATGGGTCTACCGTGAAATGTCACGAACGTTGTACAGCGTTATTTTTCCCTTAAAGCTCCTTTTTTCTGTCCTTCCCCAGATATCTGATCCTCTTGGAGTGCACTGAACATTTCGTCCATGAATTTCTGCATGTCAGCGAACCAGAGGCCGTGCCTTTCTATCCATCCCCAAAGCCCTTTCCAATAAAGTCTTTCTCGGTTATAATTTTAATACCGTCTCTACGTTTCATTTCTAAGTGCGAGTTAACATCGATTGTACTTGTGGTAGATTTTATGATAATGGCCGGCTCTGCGAAAATTAAGCATTAAACCCCTTTTGATTTTGAGTACTTGAGTTCATCTTCAAACGTTACGCAGAGCTGGCAAAAAAAATCAAAAACTGACAAAACACAAATAAATCTATTTGAAAACATTTTTAATATATATATGTAAATAATGCCTTGGGGGTGACAAATATGACAGGTGGTGGGGGTGAGCAGATGGATGATGACAGCTACATCCGACATGGGGTACAGAATGTGCATATACGCTACCAACTGTATTTATTTTCGTTCAGATGAAAATCAGCCACACCGTCGAATCTACCTGCATCACTCCGGTTGATATCAGATGCTGCTCACGAACATTAGATGTTCGGATTCATTATACTCTGACGTTTCCACCTCCCCAAAACTTCGATCTAATAAAGGCTGTACCGCAAAAAATGTGTATGCATGTTCAGTGCTGTCATGGATATTCGGATCATGCACAAAAAATGAACATTTTAGATGTCATCTGTCAAGTTGCTGAAAAGTTTCGTCGTCGAGTATGAAAGTCAGTAATTAATTTTAGACAGAAGAATGGTTAATAAATGGTTTGCTAAGCAGTGTTCGAACTGAATTTATCTATTGCAATAAATGCACTCATATGGACATTACTTTAGATGCTACACAGCTGACAGTTGATGACTGCGGTCAAGATATCACCAGTTCGCAAATCAAAATACAGACATGTGAATTGGTGTTATTCAAAGTAATGGAAATGTACAACTCATTACAATGATAACCATGGACAATGAAAAGGTGAGGTGAGTGTTAGCTGCGTATACATGCTTCTAGGATATCACAACAGCGGCCTTAGCTTACTGTACATTTTGTGGCACTACATAATGGAGTGTGGCGATCGAGTATATTACGGCCATTCATCAATTAAAATAAAATGGATAAAATATTTGCACCGTAACGCCGGCTCGCTTGATTGACTTGGCCACATAAAGAATGTTCATCACAGACTGACGGCAAGGAATGCGCGTTGTTCCACCCACTTGGTTCGGATCATGAACAAAAATAGTTCATTTTGGATCTCACAAGACAAGTTGCCGAAAAGTTTCGTCATCATGTATGAAGGTCGGTAAGTAATTTAACAACGAAGAATGGTTAGGCTGATAAATGGATCGCTAAGCAGTGTTCGAAATTAATTTATATACTGCTATAAACGCACATTACGTTGCGGTAGATGCAACTCAGCTGACACGTTAAGCATAACGCATCAGAATAGAGTGATGCGAATTGGTGCTATTCAAAGTACTGGCAATACACAATGCAATTCATGGATTTAACCATTTCATTTTAATTTGAATAAGTAAGGTGAGTGTTGCCTGCGTCATGGTTCTAGGATGTCACACCAGCGGCCTTAGCTTACTGTACATTTTCTCGCGCTGCATGAAGTGCAGCAATCGAGGTGCTAAGTAACATCTTATAACGTATTACGGCCATTCAGCAATTAAAATGGCAAAAATTTACTGAGCAACAAAAGAAACGCAAGTTAGCTAACTTAGTTAGTTAATGTGCTCTTATGGTTACCCAGATTGCAAGCACCTCCGCTCCGGATCTGCCCTGGCTCCAGAGCCGGGGCAAATCCGGAGCGGAGGAGCTTGCTATCTGGGTACTCATAATTATCGCAAAACAAAGAAAAGGTTGATAAAAAGAGTATAAATGCGCCCACGCTAGTAATAAATTTGATTTAAAATAATAACGCGCAAACTTATTTTCCGGTTTGCCTTTATTTAACTTGCGTTTCTTTTGTCGCTCAATACGCATGCTCCGTGACTGGCCAGCTCACTTCACCGATTTGGCTTCGTTTGTAATGTTAAACAGACAGACGGCAAGGAAAGCCCATTGCTCCACCCACTCACATCCGCTGCAGTGCTAAATTCGGAGGAGCGGGAACGCGCTTACATATGAGGACCCGTTGGTGTTCGCATAGCCTGAATATAAATAAAAGATTTTGTCTTTGCCGAGAAACGAGGGATTAATGATTTAAAAGAGAAAAATAAAACGTTTCGGTATCGATAATTTGTGGCTGTCAAAAAAAATTATTCACGGATTTCTCAGCGTGTCTTTTTCAATTATTCCCTATGGAGAAATTTCTTTTTGGCCCCCATGGCATCACGTGACCTGCAATATCACATTCGCCGCTAGGACCATGGAGGCGTGTGTGGTTGACCAGAGTTGTGCGTCCAGATCTCCTTATAGGTCCATGGCCACATTAGGAAGGACCTTCGGTTTTTGATTGCGCGCCCTGCTCGAGAGAGCGCGGTGGGAATGACGGTACACGTCCGTTCATCGGTCTTTAAAAAGCTGGAGCGCGTGCATCACTGATCTTATCGGTGAGCTTCACATCTCACTCAGGCGACGCCAATCTAAAGTAACGGAAATGTTTGGTATTTTGAAGTCTTAGGCAATTTTACTTCCCCGTATTTGAAAAGGCAGTCATTAATATTTTGTAATTGAGGCTTAAACCCTTTTATGGCTTTCTAACGTAACAAGCTAGAGGAAGTAGTTTAGATGTGCTTGCGCAACTTCAAGCGAACGTAGCATTAGCTAGCTCGCTAGCTAGCAAGCTCGTCAATCGAAATTCAAACGTGGCTAATGTTCAACGTCAAGTCAGCTGGCCGGTAGGTTGCTGTTATGTTCAAGTCGCACCGTGTACTAGCTGATGTTTGGGAGTTAATCTGATGTAGCTGGCTAGAAATGTGGGTATTACCTGCTTTTATAATCAAGCATCATGAAAATATGTTCAGCTGTCTGAACACCGCTAATGCTAAGCATTGTGCGAAATTGGTTAATGGTAGGCAGGATAGCTAGCGCGTTAGGTCGATGTGTAGACGTTGCCACTACAGCAACCTGCAGCTAACATGGCTACCTTGCTACGTTAGACCTATTGATTGTTTACGTGACTGTTACAAGCTAATATAAGTTAGCTTTTGAGATTGAGCTTTTAAAATCTTGTTTGGTGTGTAAGGGAGGTGTCTTGTGTATTAGTTCTTACCTTAACTACTCAATAATATTTGACAAGGCATATAACTTTAATTCAGCTGTTTAAAAATGTGTATCTTCACTGAATGACACTTTTTGCAGTCAAAGAAAGGATCCGATAAGCCAATACATCTTAATTGAAAACAGTCACGATAATGTTTATACAGGATGCTAAAGTTGATACGGAACATGTGTATACATATTACTTAAGCTCATGAGTAATCACTTCTTGCCAAAACATAACCAGTCTGCTCAGAGCCTTCATGTAAGTGTATTCTGTCACAAAAAAGGATAATTTCTTATGAAAACCCCACTGAATCAAAGTTTTATTTCTTCTCTTGGAACTGAATAAATGTTTCTGCAGGACCAGCAACTCACACTTGGTTTTTAACATTCAGGAGCGTAATTGAAAGTCTGCAGTTTGGCTTTACAGAGCTGGCTTGTCAATATTGTTGACTGGACGAATCTAAAAACATTGAGAATTGTTGCTGTTTGGGAGGCATGCATGGAAAAAACCTTTTCTCACTCACAATCATAAACGTAAACGTCTAGAGTTCGCTAAGCGGAACTGGGACTTCAACTGGGACAATGTGCTTAGGTCAGATGAGACCAAGATGGAGCTTTTTGGCAACAAACACTCTAAGTCGGTCTGGTGGAACCCAAAAGATGAGTATGCACAAAAGGACCCCATGCCCACTGTGAAGTATGGTGGAGGATCGGTGATGCTGTGGGCCTGTTTCTCTTCCAGAGGCCCTGGGAACCTTGTTAGGGTGCATGGCATCATGAACGCTTTGAAATACCAGGATATTTTAAATCAAAATCTGGCGGCCTCTGCCCAAAAGCTGTAGATGGGTCGTCACTGGGTCTTTCAGCAAGATAATGACCCTAAACATGTGGCCAAATCTACACAGAAATGGTTCACCAGACACAGAATCAAGCTCCTCCCATGGCCATCTCTGTCCACAGACCTCAACCCCACCGAAAACCTGTGGAGTGAGCTGAAGAGGAGAGTGCCGAGGAGAGGACCCAGGTCGCTGGATGATTTAGAGAGATTGTGCTAAGAGAAATGGTCAAAGATCCCTCTTTCTGTATTCTCCCATCTTGTGAAACATTATAGCAGAAGATTAGGTGCTGTTTTGTTGGGAAATGGGTGTTGTACAAAGTATTAACATTCAGGGTGCTAATACTTCTGGCACACATGATTTGATGTTAAAGATTTATTGCTTAATGTGGGATTTTTTCCCACTGAATAAATGCACTTGAATGAAAGTTTGGATTTTCCTCTTTTCCATTGTGGTCTGTTATGGCCCCAATTTGTTATTACATTTATAACACAACAGCAACAGCAAGGGATGACAGACACAGTTTTAACAACTAAAACACATTTAATTTTTAAAACAAAGACAATAACGACTAAGCAACTAACAACTAAGACCAAGATTGAATTATGTACAAAACATAAATATTTACAATCCCTTTTCATGGGGGTGGCTTGGTGATGTCCTGGATGATGAAAATGCTCAAACACAGGCAAAGAAATCCACAAAAGAAACGTCACAGGTCTTGAACAGAATGGCAGGTCTGGTCATCTTCTTGCAATTTCTCCTACTACTTTACTGTCTCAATTCTTTTCCTTATATACTCTTTTGCAGACCCCACCCACATTTAGACCTCTTTTTTTTAATTTTCTGAGACTTGCCCCAGACATGTCCAGGACATGTCTAAACATGACTCCAGTCTGAGCTTAACAAAAAAAAAAGGTAAATACTGCCATCTAGTGGCCTACAGTCACATTACACCTCCATTCCAAAAGGGAAAAATTTTGACTCAAAATGGTAAAGTGAACACTTATCTATATATACATATCATACAATATTGAAACACATGATATATATATACACATTCAAACACGGGATAAGCAATCAGCAATTACATTGTCTGTACCCTTCACATGCTTAATTTCCAAGTCAAACTCCTGTAAAATCAAACTCCAATTCAACAATCTCCGATTCTTGGTTTTCATCTTACTCAAAAACATTAACGGATTGTGATCAGTGTACACAATCATTGGCTTTTGTCCTGTACAAACATAAACCTCAAAGTGTTGTAAAGAAAGGACCAGAGCCAACAGTTCCTTCTCTATTGTGGAATAGTTCCTCTGGTGGCGATTGAACTTCCTGGAGAAGTATGCCACGGGATTTTCAATGTCATCAGAGTCACTTCTCTGTAAAAGCACAGATCCACACGCTTGGTCGCTAGCATCGACCGCGATGGAGAACGGTTTGTTGAAGTCAGGAGATTTGAGCACGGGGAAGTGACACAGCAGAGACTTCAGGTGATCGAAGGCTCTCTGGCATGCATCATCCCAGGTGAACTTTACGCCTTTCTTCAGTTGGTTAGTTAGACTGAGAGCAATCTCAGCAAAGTTCTTGCAGAACTTGCGGTAGTACCCGATCATTCCAAGGAAGCGGCGCAAAGCTTTTTTGTTATCAGGAACAGGAAAGTCCATGATGGCTTGGACTTCAGCATTTATGGGTGCCACCTTACCCTGGCCTATGACGTAGCCAAGATAGGTGACAGTAGCACAACCAAAGTCACTCTTGCTCAGGTTAACAGTCAGGTTAGCCTGGGTCAGGCGCTGGAACAACGTCTCTACATCTTTTAGATGTTCTTCCCAGGAGTCACTCCATGTGATCAGGTCGTCGATGTACGCACCCGTGTGTGGCAATCTGGCGATTGTAGACTGTATCATCCTTTGGAACGTGGCTGGGGCATTTTCCATGCCAAAGGGTAGGACTTCATACTGGTACAATCCAGATGGTGTGGCAAAAGCAGAGATGCTCTTGGCCCTCTCAGTTAAAGGCACACACCAATAACCCTTCAATAAATCAATCTTGGTCAGAAACTTTGCTTGCCCTACACTATCAATACAATCATCAATCCTAGGTATTGGAAACACATCAGTTCTAGTTACAGCATTGACTTTGCGATAATCTGTACAGAATCTAGTACTTCCATCAGGTTTTGGAACTAGCACACAGGGTGAACTCCAATCGGAGTTGGAG
Source organism: Gymnothorax reevesii (assembly GCA_029721435.1). NCBI lineage: Eukaryota > Metazoa > Chordata > Actinopteri > Anguilliformes > Muraenidae > Gymnothorax > Gymnothorax reevesii. Next base: position 41,987,612 of record CM056585.1, read on the forward strand.
GGTCTGATAATATCATGTTTTAACATGTACTCAACCTCTTTCTCAGCAATCTTTCTCTTTTCAGGATTCATCCGGTATGGATGCTGTTTTATTGGTTTGGCATCACCAACATCTACATCATGAGAGGCTATAGTAACTCTCTTTGGAACATCAGGAAACAAATCCTCATATTTCTTGATCAACTTTTCAAACTGATCTCTCTGTGAGGGTTCTAAGTGCTGGAGTTTTACATCAAGATTTTGCAACACTTCAGTGTTTGACAATTTACATGAAAGAACTTCAGCTTTAATTCTTGGTTCATCATCTTGAAACTCCCCCTCATCTTCACACGTTTCGACCATTGGAGAATCTGAAGTGACAGCTGCAACCCTAGCATTTCTGTCATGATAAGGCTTCAGCATGTTAATGTGACACAATTGTTTTGGTTTTCTCCTATCTGGAGTCTTCACAATGTAATTGAGATCATTGAGTTTTGTCAGAATTTCATAAGGACCATGAAATCTAGCCTGCAATGGATTGGACTGCAAGGGAAACAACACAAGGACCTTGTCTACTGGTTTAAACTCACGGCTTCTAGCCTTATAATCATACCAAGTTTTCATTTTTCCCTGACTTGATTTCAAGTTCTCTTTGGCTAGGTCACAATTGCTAACATAGTCTAACAGACTAATGTGCGGCTCTTCCTCTTGCCATTGTTCACTCAATAATAGCAAAGGTCCTCTCACTTCATGACCAAACACTAGCTCAAATGGACTGAATCCAGTAGACTCCTGCACTGCTTCTCTAGCTGCAAACAACAGCAAATGAACCCCTTCATTCCAGTCTTTCTCATGGTCATAACAATAAGTCCTCATCATTGTCTTGAGAGTGGAATGAAACCGCTCTAAGACACCCTGACTTTCTGGATGATAGGCACTAGAAAGAATCTGCTTTGCACCTAGTTCATACACAACCTGCTGAAACAATCCTGAAGTGAAATTGCTACCTTGGTCTGACTGAATTTCCCTGGGAAGGCCAAACAACGTGAAGAACTTTATCAAAGCCTTCGAGACTGCAGTTGCCTTGATGTTACGTAGAGGTATGGCTTCGGGGAATCTGGTAGATGCACACATGATTGTCAACAAGTACTGATTTCCAGCTCTAGTCTTGGGTAATGGACCAACACAATCAACAATGACCCTAGAGAATGGCTCCCCAAATGCTGGGATAGGCTGCAATGGAGCTACAGGTGGGTCTAACTGGTGTTTTCCAACTACCTGACAAGTGTGACAGGTTTTGAAAAAGTTGGAAACGTCTTTCTGAAGCCCAGGCCAAAAGAAGTGTTTCATGATCTTATCAACAGTCTTGTTAACACCAAGATGACCTCCTAAAGGTAAACTATGAGCCATTGTTAAGATCTCATTCCTGTAGACCTTCGGAACAACAATTTGCCTGACCACTGTCCAATCTGCATTGGCAGGGATATCAGGAGAGCGCCACTTCCGCATCAACACACCATCCTTGAGATAATACCCAACTGGAACTGCGTCTATTTCTTTATCAGGAAGGGCCCTCCTCTTTAGTACACAAATTTCAGGATCATTAGTTTGCTCCTCAATCAACCGCTTTCTGGACAGAGACAAGTCTCCAGACACATCAGAATCACCAGACCCTTCCGGCTGGCTGAATAGAGAACTGATAAAAGTATCTGATAAGTCCTCAAACGGAGAAACCATAGTAGGCCAATCAGAGTCATGATGCGAACCACCTGAGTCCTGACTATTCAACGTGCTGGACGGCACCACAACATCTTCTTCTTGAGCCTTCTTGGCCATAGCACGAGTCACTGCGCAAGAAGAATGCAGAGATGGGTCCTCATCCCCATCTTCAGTGCTCGGCTGTGAAGTAAGATGTACAGGGGGAACTACTTTGCCCCCAGCCAGGTCATTGCCTAGCAACAGAGAAACACCCTTTATAGGTAGACTTGACATAAGTCCCACCTTTACCTGTCCTGTAACTAAATCTGACTTCAAGAATATAGAGCGCAGGGGTACAGATACAGTCCTCCCTTCAATACCTTGTACAAGTATGAAATCCCCTGAAGCGGTCTCATCACGTAACTCCAAGGAGTCCATCAACAAAAGTGACTGAGAAGCTCCGGTATCCCTTAGGATATATATGGGGACAGGAGTAGTATGCTCATTCAGAGCCACAAATCCCTCTGACACAAATGGAAGAAATTCCTCCCTCACGAAGTCAGCTGTATCAGGCTTTTTAGCCCCACAAGAAGCAGGCAATTTAGCAGATTGGTTATCTACTACAGGGGTTTCTAACCTTGTTTTCACAAAGGCATTTGGTTTGGTATCCTTTTCTTTTTCTTTCTTAGCTTTAAGGAACCAACAGTTAGTTGTAACATGACCAGATTTCTTGCAATAACTGCAAACTAGACCACTTTTGTCACTGTCAGCTTTCACACTTTGATCAGACCTGTTACTGGATTTCTGAGCACCATCACCAGATTTGTCTTTGTCTTTGGGTGAGGAATCTTGGGTATCACCATAACCCTTTTTCTGAAATTGGGACCATCTATTATTACTGCTAGACTGAAATTTGGACTTATGTGTGAGAACATATTCATCTGCAAATTTGGCAGCTGATTGCAAATTCAGTGCTTGGTTCTCATTAAGGTAGGTCTTAACATCATCTTTAACACAGTTCTTGAATTCTTCGACTAACACCATCTCTTTTAGTGAGTTGAAATCATCCTTGACCTCCATAGAAGTACACCAGCGCTCAAAGCAAACCTGCTTTTCATTAGCAAATTCAACATAAGTCTGATTTTCAGATTTCTTCAGACCTCTGAATTTCTGTCGGTAAGCCTCTGGAACCAACTCATAAGCTCTCAAAATAACCTTTTTGACAACCTCATAATCAGAGGAATCATCTGCAGACAAAGCCGAATAGGCTTGTTGAGCTTTACCCTTGAGGACAGTTTGCAACATCAGAGGCCAGTGTTCCTTTGGCCACTGGCAACTCTTTGCTACCTTTTCAAAACACTGGAAATAGTTGTCAACATCCTTTTCCGAAAATGGAGGCACCAGTTTTACCTCCTGACTGGCACAAAATTTATTTTTAGTTTCAATTTTAATTTTTAGTTGCTCCATTTGGAGTCTTTCTTCTCTATCGAATTTCTCTAATTCAAAATCTCTCTGTCTTGCAAATTTTTCTAACTCAAATTCTCTTTGTTTTTCTTTTTCCTCCCTTTCTATTTTCTCTTCTCTTGCTAATTTTTCTAACTCAAACTGCCTTTGTTTTTCTTTTTCTTCCCTCTCAAATTCTCTTTGCATTTCTCTTTCCTCCCTTTCAATCTCTAGCATTTTTAATTTAAGTTCCATTTCTATATTTGGATTTTCCACTGGAAACTGTTCCAGATCTCCGGGTGCAAACACATTTTCATCAATGTAATATTCAACTATCTCTCGAGCCAGTCTTGCTTTTCGCATGGCTGGTTTCACCTCTGTCAGCTCTAAATGTCTGCAAATTTCTAGCAGTTCTGTCTTTTTAAAAGACTTCAAAACCCCTACGGTAGGTGATGCCAAGAAATCATCCATTGCTGTTGTCAATATATATGTATTCAATTAAAAAAAATAAATTTTACAATTTTAAATGTTACCCAGGTCGCTGGATGATTTAGAGAGATTGTGCTAAGAGGAATGGTCAAAGATCCCTCTTTCTGTATTCTCCCATCTTGTGAAACATTATAGGAGAAGATTAGGTGCTGTTTTGTTGGGAAATGGGTGTTGTACAAAGTATTAACATTCAGGGTGCTAATACTTCTGGCACACATGATTTGATGTTAAAGAATTATTTCTTAATGTGGGATTTTTTCCCACTGAATAAATGCACTTGAATGAAAGGTTGGATTTTCCTCTTTTCCATTGTGGTCTGTTATGGCCCCAATTTGTTATTACATTTATAACACAACAGCAACAGCAAGGGATGACAGACACAGTTTTAACAACTAAAACACATTTAATTTTTAAAACAAAGACAATAACGACTAAGCAACTAACAACTAAGACCAAGATTGAATTATGTACAAAACATAAATATTTACAATCCCTTTTCGTGGGGGTGGCTTGGTGATGTCCTGGATGATGAAAATGCTCAAACACAGGCAAAGAAACGTCACAGGTCTTGAACAGAATGGCAGGTCTGGTCATCTTCTTGCAATTTCTCCTACTACTTTACTGTCTCAATTCTTTTCCTTATAGACTCTTTTGCAGACCCCACCCACATTTAGACCTCTTTTTTTTATTTTCTGAGACTTGCCCCAGACATGTCCAGGACATGTCTAAACATGACTCCAGTCTGAGCTTAACAAAAAAAGGTAAATACTGCCATCTAGTGGCCTATATTCACATTACAGTGTAGATGCAGTTTGTGTCGCCGCCCGATCTATGTCTCGCCCTATGTTCCCCGCTGATCAGTCTGCTGCGACTGCTGAAAAGCAGGATGTGAAGACTGTGTTGTATGTGCCTGACTTATGTTCTTTGCCTTTTCCTCTCTCGGCTCATTCACATTACAGGTCCTATATTATTTAGGAAAAAAAACTGAATTTATTGGAAGCTAAGGAACACATCTTTACCAGGGGTGCCAATAATTATGGAGGGCACTGCAGATGCAGCGACGAAAAGCAGCCGGCCGCGGTATCTGAGATGGAGGCTTTGGTAAAAACGTTACTCTTCAATGAGAGAAGGATAAAATAGCTGTGGTCCATTTTTGCACCTCAGGAGATATATTATGGACTACCTGTGTTCTTATGTAGTTCCCTCTTGCAATTGTTCTGGATTATGACAATATATCTACTTTAATGGTTGTTTATTCTGTATTCAATCCACATGCCCAGTTTAATGCACAATTTTCAGTACATTTTCTTATTTTTTCTAACGATCTGTCAGTAAATGTTTGTATTTGAGGCACGTGGCTTTGTTTTTTTACTGTAACTTTCAACAAGTGCAGTTATTTTTGTGCGTATTATTGTCATGTGGATCTGATCGGCAGGTACAAAGTAGGACCAAATTATTTTTATATCCTGCTGGTGGTGAGGATAGTTCACCAGCATGGAACAGCACTAAACACACAACATATGCTGGTCATGCTGTTCACCAGCGTAAACCAGCATGTGCTGATTTCCAGCATAAACCAGCATGTGCTCATCTCCAGCATAAACCAGCATGTGCTGATCTCCAGCATAAACCAGCATGTGCTGGTCACCAGCATAAACCAGCATGCGCTGGTCACCAGCATAAACCAGCATGCGCTGATCACCAGCATAAACCAGCATGTGTTGATCACCAGCATAAACCAGCATTCATGTGGCCAAAACACAACATATGCTGGTCATCAGTAAGACCAGCACATGCTGGTCTGCGCTGGTTTTTTCAGCAGGGTTGAAACCAAATAATTTTCTTCAGACACTTTCCGCAAAACAGTGTATGGACCATCAAACTTTGATTCAAAAGGTGAACCAACTAATGGACGAAGTACCAATCCACTATCACACTCTTCAAATTCACGAGGTTCAACAGTGCGATCATATAAGCGCTTCATTTTCTGTTGCGCACATTGCAGATTTTGCTTCGCAATATTGCGAACCCGAGACAGTCGATCTTTAAAGGTATTCACATAGGCCTCGATGTTTTTAGGTGGTTCAGCTTTATTTCCTACCTCACTCAACATGGATAAAATTCCGCGAACGTTATGCCCGAAAACTAAATCATTTGGGCTAAAACCCGTGCTTTCCTGGACTACCTCTCAGGCTGCGAGCATAAGCCACGGCAGAGAATCTTCCCAGTCAGCATCTAATTGGACGCTGTACACGCGCAAAAGCGACTTCATAGTTTGATGAAAGCGCTCCAGAGGGCCCTGAGACTGCGCGTGATATGCTGTCGAGGTTAGATGTTCAATACGGAGTTGTTTTAAAACCTCGGTAAAAACACGGGATGTGAAATTTGAGCCTCTATCACTTTGCACAAACCTGGGAATTCCAAAAATTGAGATGAACTGAGATAAGGCTTTAAGCACTGACTTCGTGGAAATAGTGCGCAATGGATATGCAAACGGGTAGCGAGTAGTTAAACACATAATTGTGAATATATAATTGCTACCACTTTTCGACCGTGGAAGAGGACCTACACAATCGATAACGAGGTGTTCAAATGGCTCTCCATTAGCCGGAATTGGGTGCAACGGGACAGGTCTGAGTTTTTGGTTTGGCTTACCCGTAATCTGACACGTATGGCATTTTAACATAGGCCGACACGTCCCTTTTAACCTTCGGCCAAAAGAAATGTCGGAGGATACGGTCATAGGTCTTTCTCACACCACCATGACCACACTGATCGTGAGCCACCTGCAAAATTGAATTACGATATTTAGTTGGGACTACCACTTGAATGACAGCTTCTCCCACGAACGTATCACACTGTGGCACCCACTTACGAAATAAAACACCATTGTCAATGAAATACCCGCGAGCTGTTCCTAATGCTTCTACAACAGAACCGGCATTAGCCAACAATTCCCCCAGTGCTGGATCTTCCAACTGAGCATCACACAATTGCTGAGCCGAGAGAGGAAAAGGCAAAGAACATAAGTCAGGCACATACAACACAGTCTTCACATCCTGCTTTTCAGCAGTCGCAGCAGACTGATCAGCGGGGAACATAGGGCGAGACATAGATCGGGTGGCGACACAAACTGCATCTACACTGTAATGTGAATATAGGCCACTAGATGGCAGTATTTACCTTTTTTTGTTAAGCTCAGACTGGAGTCATGTTTAGACATGTTCTGGACATGTCTGGGGCAAGTCTCAGAAAATAAAAAAAAGAGGTCTAAATGTGGGTGGGGTCTGCAAAAGAGTCTATAAGGAAAAGAATTGAGACAGTAAAGTAGTAGGAGAAATTGCAAGAAGATGACCAGACCTGCCATTCTGTTCAAGACCTGTGACGTTTCTTTTGTGGATTTCTTTGCCTGTGTTTGAGCATTTTCATCATCCAGGACATCACCAAGCCACCCCCACGAAAAGGGATTGTAAATATTTATGTTTTGTACATAATTCAATCTTGGTCTTAGGTTAGTTAGTTGTTATGGTGTTTGTTAATTAAATGTGTTGAGGTTTTTAAAACTGTGTCTGTCATCCCTTGCTGTTGCTGTTGTGTTATAAATGTAATAACAAACGGGGGCCATAACAACACAATGTGGTTCAGCATCACCATCAGTTGGAGGAACAGAAACAACAGGTGAGGGAACATCACCCCAAACTTTTTGTCCCCCAATTGCATTTCCCAGGATAACATGAACTCCATCTACAGGCAGAGCTGGACAAACGCCCAGCACTACTTCTCCAAGTACAAAGTCGGACTGGATGTTAAGTTTGTGCAAAGGAACAGACAAAGGGCTCTAATTTCGTAGACCAGGCGCAGGCGCGGCGCAGGCGCGGCGCATGGGGGGTGCGCCGCGCCAACGGGGTGTGTCCAGGCGTATGTGGCAATTTCGTGCCCGGCGTAGCCTGGCGCAAGTACTCCTCTGTCCCGCCTCTGCCCCTCCTTCCAGCGCAAGTTGGCAAAGAAGGCGTGTTTGGGGTATAACACAGCCGAGTCAAATCTTCACCAGTCAAATGAGCTCGTCTCCTCACCTTTAATGTGTAAGAATATAGAAGGCGACACTGCCGAGTCAAATCTTGCTCACTGGCAAGAGAAACGATGTATAGCGTGTTCCTATTATTAGAAACTGTAGCTGCTTAAAATTTTGGGATTAACATGCATATACAACAAAGCAAGATACGTTACACATTTATTTCCAACATGTGATCTTAACTCAGTACGAGATCATAGCAATCAGGCTGCATTCCTTTCCCCCACTAAAGACGATAAAACATAAGTGACAATCATAGTAGCCTAGTATTAAGCCGCTTGCACACTGGACGCGAAACAAATTTTTCGCTCGACAGATTGCGTCTTGTGTTCAAAGGTCTGACAGGGTTTTAATAAATCGTCGTGTCCGACAGTCTATTATTGTTTTTAATTTCTTCAAATCTACTGACTCTTTCAGACATTAAACGTTAATGTTTGATAAGACGGTTGAGTTCTTCAAGATGAGTACCGAGAATTTCAATCAATGTTTCTGTGTAAGCTCTGCGCAATGAAGTGAGTCGACACTGGCGCGAGACAATGTACAATGCCTCCGTGTCTGACAGCCAAAAAAAAAAAGGACGATTAGAACAGATTGATAATGAAATAAAGAATAAAAAGAAACATTTTAACAACAGAGCATCCAATGAACACTGCGATTTATTTATTGGCGGGTCATCTTTGTTTGATATCACGTTTGTTGCTGATATATTTTTATTCTTTATTTCGTTATAAATCTGTTCTCATATCAATAGCCTACTTTTACTTTTTGCTGGCTGCTGGACATGGAGTAATTTGCATTTCGTGTCGGACAGTCTTGATCGTGCATGCGATGATTTCTTCACTCTGTCAGTGGTCATGGAATTGATTTGCTCACGCACTATATTATCTCTGCTGTGGAAATAATAATGTGCTCGATCCATCTGACTAATTTTCAAAAGAAAGACCGAATAAATACTAATGTCTATCTTCAACGGAAGAAAACAGATGAAAAGGCTAAAAAGACCAAGAAAAGTCGATAGCTATCAATTTGCATTTTGTGAAGGCCGAACACAAACATAGCCAAGTTTGCACGTCTAATAATTCCTGGAATACTCGGAAAAACTAGAACTTTTATGACTCTCGGACACGGAGCTATATTAAAACCCTGTCCGACTATCGCGTCTTTGCATTGACTTTGTCTGTAATCAGTCGAAAAATTCGTTTTGCGTCCAGTGTGCAAGCGGCTTTAATGAGCATAGAACGCAAGCATTCGATATATATATATATATATATATATATATATATATATATATATATATTATACAGTTTGTGGTTGGCTGAGAAAGATGTGAAGTCCTTAGTTTGCATCACAGATTCAGTTGCGTTGATTAAGCCTGGTCAAGTTTCCATTACGCGTGGCAACCGCCTGACATCAGGACAATCGATATAAATACAATAATTTATGTCCTTATTCAGATAGTTACATTAAATAGTGCTTCCTGTAATTTTTTCTTGCATTGAAATGTGCCTGACATTCTGTAAACCTGCCTGTGAGATTTCGGTGATGTGTGCGCACTCTGCGCCGGTCAGCCAAATTACCACTGCACGAAAATTAAACCAGGTTGGAGCTGGCGAGTTTTCTGCGCAACTCCAGCGGAGACTTTTTCTACGAAATTGTCACTGCGTCTTGATGAATATGTGACACCTCCCCCTACTACGCCGCCACACCCATCTCGGCGCACCTTCGTCTACCGAAGGCTGCGCACCCCACGAAATTACCACTCGAGGGCTGCGCCGTACGAAATTACCACTGCGCGGGCTGCGCCTCGCTACGCCAGCTGCGCTGCGCCAGGAAATTAGAGCCCAAAGTGCTCATACCAATACCACGAATAAGTACATTATCACCAGTGTACGATTTCTCTGAAAACGGCAATACAGATTTCAAAATGAAAGAATCCACTGCATCCGTATCGCGCAAGATTTTCACTGGGACATCTCCCTGACCCGGCAAAGAAACCCGGCCATCTGTGATGAAAGGGAGATAAGACATTAAACAATCAGATACCAAATCGTCCTTGCCAGGCATGTCAGCAACCCTTCTCTCAGGACCGATTTGCAGAGACGATGCCAATACAACGGGAGTAGCCTGCTCTTGAGTGGCAGCTGGCTTCTGTTTATTCCTAAGCACAGGACAGTCAGTCTTCCAATGCCCAAATTCACGGCAGTTATTACAAGTCAGACCCGCCTCACGTTTTCTACGTGGTGGTGACTTTGGCAAAACTCTATAAGCTCCCTGCACTGTATTCTGCATGTTAATAAAGTATCGACTAGAACTTTTATGAATCAAAGTGAATTCATCAGCCAGGGCAGCAGATTCCTCTGGTGTTTTAACCTTATGCTCGGAGACAAATGTTGCGACACGCTCTGGAACAGTAGATTTAAACTGCTCTACAAGCATTAAATTAGCCAAATCTTCATATGACTTTATCTCACTTGCAGAACACCAGCAATTAAAATACTTTCGCAAATCCCTTACGAACTCCAGGTGTGTCTGATCCGCTTCTTTAACACCAGCACGAAACCTTTGGCGATATGCCTCTGGAACCAGTTCATAGGTGCACAACACCACAGTTTTCACTTTCGCGTAAATCTTTGAATCTGCATTAGACATCGAGGAATTGGCCTCTTGGGCCTTACCTGTTAGGACACACTGCAAAAGCAAACATCTGTCAATATCAGACCACCTTCTAGCATCTGCAACACGTTCAAACAAAGAAAAAAAAGTGTCCGGATCCTTTTCATTAAATTTTGGCACTAACTGTAGATTTGGTTTAACATCCATTAACCCCTCAGACATTACTCTGCCTTCTTTCAGCAAATTTAATTTCATAAACTCAAGATCTAGTTTCGCTTTTTCTAATTCAATACGATTTTTTACAGGAATGTGCTTTATTTTCTCTTGTTCAAGCTGCAACTCCAATTCTCCAATTCTCAATTCTTTCCTTTGCTGAAAAGTCATGACGCCACTAGTTAGCTCATCGGCTTCTAACGCCTCAGTCACAAGCTGCTGCAGGAATGCAACAGAAGCAGAGTCTGCAGACACTATAACTGCAGGGCCCTTAGGTATTTCTTCCAAAATTCCTTTTTCAATCAAAGCAGTTCTCAGTGCATTCTTAACAGTCTCTTTATACTTACGATCTGCATCTGAAACTGGAATCTTATAATGTCTCGCAATTTGCAACAATGTTTCCTTCTTGCAGCTTTCCAACAATTCATGACTTGAAAACTGAACAAATGTGTCAACATCCATGCTTATGCAATAAACAATGAAGTGAGCACAAATAAAAAATGATCCCCCCAACTAACTAAACAACATAAGCCCTAATTACGCTCAACCCTAGTCTTCATGCAGTTACCAGCGAGGGGTACTTATGCACTAATTCCAGCAGAGTGCAGGTCGCGACTGGCAATCAGCAACGACCTACAACTCCGCGAAGATGCTCCCGAGCAAAGCTACTACTTGCGTTCACCACAACACTACAAAGAAAATAACAAACTGTCATGTCTCAAAGGAAACATGGCACTTCGCCTCAACCAGGGAAATCACTTTAAACTTGCGCACAGCTTATTTACTCAAGCTCCAAGAATGGATCACACACAAAACTGCTGCAGAAAGACCAATGTCCCCCAACCCATTGTACTCATTCAACAACTATGGAACAAATTACCAATAATTTCTAATCGCAAATAGACGAGCCCCCACTTTGTTACGACCTGGCTCAGAAGTCGTAACAAAGAAACACAATGGAGGACACGGGACACAAAATAGCCAATTAAGCGAAACGTTTACTTAATAGAAAGGAAAAACTATATACAACATATACAAAACGTGGTCGTCAGTACGTTAGTAGTGTAAAGCAATGCAGGCATGTTAGTGTCGTGAGGCTAAATGCATAAAAAGAAATCAAATACAAAACAATCGCATAATGGAGCCTGAAGCAGGCCAATGGCATCAATCCCATATTCTTCAGCTAAGTCATTTTATAGGGAAGCCGAGGATGTAACCTTAACGAGCGCCAAAGCCACGCCTATGAGCGCCTGCAGGAAAAAGGGCCGCGCTCAGAGTCGTCACACTGCTGAGAAAAAAGGGGATGAAAAATTGCTGCTTTGTATTCGGGGTCAAGACTTGTTTGCAGTAGAAGCAAAATACCATCGATCCTGCAGGTCTGCCTACACTCAGAACCCAGAGAAGTGGAGAAGTACACATCAGGAGAACAAGAACATACAAATTAATGTAGAGCTGGCTCATCAGCAGCTGCAAACTTGTCCAAGATCATCTTGCGAAGGTACTTTCCTGCTTCTTGAACCATATCACGAGTTCCAAGCTCATATGCACTTCTGACTTGTGTCACTGCCAGCCTTGTAGACTATGTAGGATTTGAACCGTCCCGCTCCATCAAGCTTACAAAAGGACAGGGTATTCCTGTAGTGCTCTTGGTTCTCCAGCTTCAATTTTAGGTTCTCAGAACGGAAATGTGGATTTGGAAACTCGGTAAGTTGCAAGTTACTGATGTAGATCTGTGTGAGGTCCGACAGCTTCCTCATGGCCATTCCGGATATGATCGCTTTGTCGATGACTTGTTGGACGGCATAAAACGCTTTCTTGTGAGCCAGCGCCACATTAATTTGGACGTTCTTGTTCTCCTGATGTGTACTTCTCCACTTCTCTGGGTTCTGAGTGTAGGCAGACCTGCAGGATCGATGGTATTTTGTTTCTACTGCAAATAAGTCTTGACCCCGAATACGAAGCAGCAATTTTTCATCCCCTTTTTTCTCAGCAGCCATAAGAACTGCTCGCCAGCCATCGAACTCGAATTGACTCAATCCTTCAGTTGACCATGTTCCCTGGACCTTCACCTTTCGCCTTGCAAATGAGTTGCAGAAGATGCAATCAGGTGAGAAGACAACCTTGTCCCCAGATGTTCTGCGACTTGATGTGGAGCATGATGGAGAAGTGTCAGCCTCTGCAGACTTAAGGCGGCCCAGATTCATGATGAATCTCTGGTAACATTCTCTGTGATATGCAAGACCATCCATCAGAGAGTCTGGAATACGTTCACAGGTACTCGTCATTCTGTGAATGGAATCCACAGGCTGGGTCAATCTCTTGTCACGTACTACTTTCAACTTCTGAAGTCGAGCTGATGGGTCCCTGGTTGACGTAAACAAAACCAGAGGTCCATAACTTAGACCAAGAACGTTCACAATGCATCTTTCAGAGTCACTTTGGCCCTTTTTTGGTCAAACGGACCAGCAGACACCTTCTTTAGGATTCGCCATGGTTCAGCTGACTTCAAGGTAGACTAATTCTGGAATAAAAAGAACAAAAGATGACAGAAGCGAAACAATAAATCTACAATGCACTTGAATATAATTTTGTCAACTCATCTGATTTGGTCTGCAATGAAAAGCTTAATTACAATCATCCGTTTTATATAATAGCGAGATCATACCTTAATTAGCACATTACTCGAGCTCACTTCTAGGACGTAAAACTTAACTAAAAGTGAACGTATCAAAACAAATTCACTGGGCAGTTGTCCCTGAAATAATGTTGGTGGAGCAATCCTCTGTCTCAATTGAAACAATGCATGCATATTTAAATTTTATTAATTGATCAGTTGATGCAAATTGTGAACAAATGAAAAGACAAAACATCACAATCCCCATATTTACACTTCCTTCATTTAATCCATTAAACAAAAGGTTTATAACGGCCAGATCACAGTTCATTAATTTATTAATGTGTTCATTCATTCATTTATTAATTCATTCACACATTCATTCAGAAACAATAATTATTTTGAAGAATAAGATTTATGTGAGAACCTATCTTCCCCCACCCCAGCGGCCATGATCGGTCGACAATGCAAATATCTATCCATTTGAACATCATTAAATATACACGTATTTCTGTCAATGAATGTTGAAATAGCTCATGTAGGACCTTCAGAAATAATTTTGATGGGTTGGGTGCCATGTTTTTGGTGCAATTGGAACCAGTTCTATCAATAGGGGTTGAACGTCTGCTTCGCGCAATTATGGTGATGCATTCAAAATGTTCCATCTTTGTCAAAAATGGACCTAGAGCCATTATATACCCACCAAATTAAAGCTTAGAACCAGTTCTGTCTAGTTGTACATACACAAGATGCATTTCGTTACATTGGAGTTCTCAGAAACATCTATAAATTAATTTTCAAATTTTCCTATGATTTACCGCATGTTTTCAGGGTAGTCTGACAAATCTCACCGTAACTTGCCAAAATTGACACCGATACAACTGTTATTGTGCTTGTTAGATTTGTGATGCCATAAGCTTTCATTTGGTGTATAATATGTATTTCTATCTTATAAATTGGTGATTCTATGTCTCGATGAATTTGGTGCAAATTTCTCCAATCGCGCACTTGAAAAACTGGATTTTAGAGGGTACCCTTATAAAAGTAGTGAGAATATGGGTTGCATCCCAAAATTTTCAATGTTAACATGGATATTCTTATTCAGTAGACTCAGGAGCTTCAGAAAAACATAGTTTCGTTGAGTGGTGGGGGGGGGAGGGGTGCACGGTGACCCTACCTAGCTCACGGCCTATAGTCTACATAGCCAGCTTACAGAGGCTACCTTGCGTTAGAGTAACGTTAGCTAACGTTAACTCCTGGTTTTGCCTTTCCGTCTTTCTCAGATTGTAATCTTACATAAACGTTAGTGGAAATCAAACAACCCTAAAGCTAATAATAGTTGTTTCACATTCTTGTTGGGTGTTACATTAACATGTTGTGTGGCTAGTGGAATACCACTTACATTGAACAAGAGACGATCATAGTGGTACAGAACATTTATGCTGGTAACACAATAACAAGTACGGTAACATTACTGAACAGTATTCAGACAGTCCAAACACACACACGCCTGTACAATGTAGGTTGTTTGCTTTGCAAGTGCATCTCCCCCTCACACATTGTGTCTTTTTGCAGGAGCAGTACATAAGTTCCAGGATTACGACATGGGCTGGAGGAAGTGACATCCAGTCAATCTCAAAGAAGTCTCCCTCTATCTTCCATCCATAACTCATTGGTGGAGGAATGTCTGGCTGGCTCTGCAGGCCTTATCTAATCTAACCTAGCCTGAGGGGTCTATTGTAATTGCACCCTATTGTAATTGTGTTGCAAACTCAAAGATTGAGCTAGACATCCCTGCACTGCACTAGTTAAACATCACAAAATCAACATTCTGTTGACTCCTGTCAATTCCAGGCTAGATCTGACCTTTACTCATACATGCTGTGCCCATGTAACAGGATTAAGATGCTTTGTCCATGTTACAGGATTAATACACATCTCTCACACCCATATTGTTTCTCCTGAAGAGAGAAACCAGGGCAAATTTCGCGGCCAGTCCAGTAAAATAAAATACAGTAATCAGGTGTCATATAATTAAAGTAAAGTGCCTTTGGTACAAACCTTTTGCAGTCTTTGTTAATTTTTCCATCCTCTTGCGGGCTGCCTCTATGTTCCTTGTATTTGCAAATAGCATGTAGCATTTTCTGTGGTAACCGGTATTAGCTGGCACATCTGGAATTGGGCTGTTCTCTTTTAAGTTAAATGTTTTAACAGCAAAGTTTGCGATTACACTCTCTGGCCCATCTACACTGAACAAAAATATAAACGCCCCATGTCAAATATTGATGCCGCATGGAGTTAACAACTCTAAGTGAGCATATGCTGACTTTTACTTGTACAATAGGGATATTTCTGTTGATTAGTGTACCATTTTTTAATCCATCTCTCTGTCAGTGAGCATTTGCTCAGTGATGCAGTGATTTCACTCAGTACATGGGTACTGGCATTTCCAGACGGTGATCAGAGAGAATGAGCAGTACCCAGACACTCCTTATACTGGGCACAATAAAAGGCCACCCTAAAATGTAAAATTTTGTCAAAAGTCATCATGCCTCAGATGTCTCGGGTCATGCGGGAACGTGCCATTGGCATGCTGGATGCAGGGATGTCCACCAGAGCAGTCGCAGCTGCAGCTGAATGTTAACTATCGGACGATAGGCCGTTTGAGAGTTTGTTTCCGACAGACGGGCAGTACTGCAAATCGACCTAACGTACGTCGGCCATGCATGACCACACATTACAAGATCATTACATCCAACTTGTGCACCTGCGGGATCGGCTCAGATCAGCGACACGCGCAGCGGATGAGACCGTTGGTCCGCACAACACACGTATCACACCACAGACAGTCCATAACCGCCTGCGAGAAGCCAACTTGCATGCTCGGCGTTCTCACCATGGTCTGGATCTCACTGCTGTCTGGCGTCGGAACCGACTCGCATGGGCAACCGCACACGTTCTATGGCCCTTGGCACCCAGGAGAAGAGTGCTATTCACAGACGAATCCCAGTTCCAGTCATAATAGAAACTCAAAAATTTGACATGGGGCGTTTATATTTTTGTTCAGTGTAAATTAGCCCACTGCAGCGAACAGTTAATAAATTTGACCCAGCATGTCTCTGAAAATTGTATGATTCTTCTGGGCTCTTTACAGGAATTACACACATGCATGCAGCACTCCATCTTTTAATGATCTTTCCCACTGTAAATACCCCCTCCCCCTATTTAATACTAGACTGTTGGAAAATTATAGTAACCTTTTGAACTTAAGGTTGGGGGTTCATTCATTGGGTGTTGATTGTGTCATACTGGGATAGTTATGTCCTATTGGGGGGGGGGGGTGTCTACCTTAAGAGCAATTGGTTTACAATTGTAGGAGGTGTGTACTTTTAAGGTAGAGGCTATCTGATAACCAGGACTGACACCTTGCATTATAGCTTCCCTCCGAGAGTCAGGATGGACACATTGCCCTAACCCTTAACATTAGAGTCTGTAAGGTCGGGCTGGGGAAAGGACATTCAGACAAGATGTGAGAGCTTGCCACCTTGCCGATTTGTTTTGAATTATATAGCACTCCAATCCGGTTAAGACTTTGAGGCATATCATAAACCTGGAATTAAGCAGGTCGCATAACGTTAGATCTACCGTTACTAATGTGAGGCTGAAATAGTACTTTACTAGGTATGTGAAGCTGAAATCTTTGGAGGAGATCGTTGTGTAACTTGTGTTCAATAAATATTCTGTACATGGGATTTCTGTCTTGGACTTATTCAGAAGTACACTTCTTAAGCCTAACACTAACGTTAATATTACGTTAACGTTAGCCATCTAACGTTAATTTAATAGATCGCAAGATCACCTGTAACGTCAGTAACATACCAGAGTTCAACTATCTTAGTAAAATTAAATGAAAAGACTACGCAAATTGGATCATAGTCTTGAAAGTATTGTTAAAATTGTATTGCTTCCAATGCATAATCCAGACAGCATTCCAGTCGCATCGTCTGATTATATTTTGGGGGGGTCCTTAACCCCCGTATGCGAATTCTTATTGGTTTAACAGCTAGATATGTCCACAGATATGCCTGAGGAAATATTTCATTTAAATGTAAGATTGCGAAAAACTATGACCAAAAATTAGCCCCCAACAAATTGTTTTGGACTTAATAAGATAACTAGATATCACACACAAAGAATTGTGTACTCCCTCGATGCTGATCAATCAAGTTCACTTAAATCGCATTCGGCCCGCCGTCTATTACCAGTGAAAGGTTATTCCCTCAGATTTTGTATGGGGTGCACAACGTTTAGTGCAATTCCTCGCAGCACGGGAACGAGGCGTCTTCTCTCATGGACACTTGAGTTCTCTTCTCCGATGCTTGCCACATCCAATATGGGGGCGACGTTGACGTACAGCTCAGCGCAGAGTGTGGCGTCTACGTATGTCTATGGTGACAACTAGATCGAACCAATAAAATCTCGTCGTATCTGCTCAGAATATCTGCACCAATCAGAGTATGGGGAGGAATGAACTTTATTTGTCATTATGTCACTGACAGGCTTGTGTCAGCAGTGAGACGAGCTGCACTCCTTCTACCGTGTAACTGAGGACGAGGAAGTTGAAGCAAATTTGGCCGCATTTTACCAATTTGGGGCCTTAACAGACTTACAATTATGGCTGGGTAAGTATGATTATTTACTCCCATTTGATTTTTTATCGGATAGCAAACAAGCTAGTCAGATAAGAACTGTTCGGCTGACTACAGTAGGATCTTGAAATGTGACTGCTAGTTCCTTAGCGTTTTACGGTCACCTGTTGTACTAATGTTTAATTGTGCATTTTAATCTACCGTTAGTTTGTTAGAACACGGGCTGCGCATAGCCTCCTTTTTACGACCATCGATGTGTTTACAAGATGATGTATTTAAATCATTTGGATATTCGCGTTTAAGTTAATACTTTTCTTCCTCGTTATAGAATATTGTTAAGTGAGCGTGCTGAAGGTTAGCTGAACGGGTAACGTTACACGGGCAGAATAAATGCCTCCCCTGACAGTGTTTCCGTATCACAGATCCTTTTCAGTGACTAGACTGTCATGGGTTTAATTTTTGAGAATTTGCCAAAGTAATTTTTACCAATAAGCAGGCATCCGTATTAGCTAGGATGCGCAATGTGGAACTTTGATAGCTTGTAAGGTTACATATACAGAGGATATAGTTGATAAATTTTGCCTGTATCTGATTGAATTTTCAATGATCACGAAAAATAAAAATCACACCACCCCCCTCTGGAAAGTTATTAGGGTTAGGGTTAGGAGGCGGGCAAGGGATAGAAATGCCTGTAGTAGAATGTATACTGGACCTCGTACTCGTAAAAAACTGCGGTCAAGCCAGCCTCCACTCCGGAAAACACGGTCAAGCCAGCCCTTACACATTTAAGTGGTGTGCGAATATATGCGGCATTACGGTAAAAGCGTGTCTAGACTGATTTCAAATTTTCAAAATAAAAGCTGGGTTGCAAAATGCCTTATGTTTTTTTTTGTTTTTTTTTTAAATATTTCAACAGTAATTCCTTTACAGGGGATATACATTTCCAAAACATTCATACAAGGAATAAAACAGACATCAGAAATCATAATTGGGGGATAACAAAGAGAAAAAAAAACAAAACAAAGTAACAAAAACAAAATTACAGATGATCAACTAGAGATCCTCACTGAGATTAAATTCATTTACTAAGCTTAAAAGCTTCAATGCATTCTTTTTTCTCATACATTTCAGAGACAAGAAATAGTGACAAAGCTCTTTCTGAAAAGCATAGAATCTAGGTATAGTCTTCAGGAATCTATTTTTATGCACAAAGAATTTTCCAAGGATAATAATAATGTTAATTGCTAGGTTAATTGCTTGCACACTATCTTTTCTA
Organism: Gymnothorax reevesii; assembly: GCA_029721435.1. Lineage (NCBI taxonomy): Eukaryota > Metazoa > Chordata > Actinopteri > Anguilliformes > Muraenidae > Gymnothorax > Gymnothorax reevesii. The sequence continues at coordinate 42,006,657 of CM056585.1, forward strand.
AATAAACCATATGTCACATTTTTTTTTGTCAATTCACATAAACCGTCAAATTTAGGATACAGCCAGTAATGCACATCTTCCCACAGAGCCTTAACAAATTTACAATCATAAAATATGTGCTCAGTTGATTCATCACATTCATCACAAAACATGCAGTTTTTTCTCTCCAGACCAAATCCATGATTAAGAAGTTCTCCAGAAGGGTAAATATTGTTAATTATCTTAAAGTGAATTTCCTTTGCCTTCGGGGCTATTGGAAAGGCAAAGAATTTGGTTCTCAATTGCTCAGCTTCCACTCTAGAGAAACACCGCAAAACAGAGTTTCTATTTGACAGAAAAGGATACAATTTCTCAACAAAAAATTTCCTAAGTGTGGAATTAGACAAGTTTGAGCTGGAGAGATCATATCCATTTATCAGAAGTTTGGAAAGGCAAGGAGTTACCTTTTTTTGATAAAGATTACAAGCAGACACAATAGTTACTTGCGGAATTGCTTTGACAACATCATCAAACTGTTTGCGGTCATTTAAATGAAACTTTCTACAAAAATTTTCATAAGGCATTATAAACATTCCATTATCGTCCAATAAATGCATTACAGACCATATACCTTTGTCTAGCCACATTTGGTGAAACAAAGATTTATTTCTAGAGACTATGTATCTGCAATTCCATAGTGGGGTGACATGGGGACTAAAGTTATGGCTGTAAATCATTTTCCAGTAAAATAATATCCGCTGATAGAATGCAGAGAGTTTGATGGGGAGTTTTCTGGGGTCATAGTCACATCGTAAAAGGAGATTGATACCTCCTAGTTTTTTTCAAAAGTTCGTTTAGGGATTTGAAACCAAAAACTGTTCATTTTTTAAAAAGGAACGCAGCCAATTAATCTTAATTGTTCCATCAATGCATTCAATGTCAATGGCCTTGAGCCCACCTTCAGCATACTCCTTCACCATTACACCTTTTTAAATATAGTGTGACTTTCTATCCAAATAAAATTAAAGTTGGCCTGGTTTATAGCATGTATTGCCTTGACAGGAAGCGACATTGAATAAGCCGGGTAAATGAATCGTGAGATGCTCTCCATTTTTGTAAGAAAGACTCGACCGATAATAGATATGTCTCTTTGTGACCACACATTCAAAAGTGATTTACATTTATCTAGGTTATTCCTGATGTTAAGAGTAGCTAGAGTATTATTGTCCTTAGTAATGTTTATACCCAAGTATTTCACAGACGATTTGACTGGGATGCTATGAATTGTAGAGAAAGGGTAATCGTGGATTGGCAATAATTCACATTTTTTAAGGTTTCGTTTTAAGCCAGAAGCGTTTGAGAAGAAATCAACTGTTTGCAGGATTTTAGGTAGCTGACTGCCGTCCTTCATAAAAATGGTTGTGTCGTCCGCAAGTTGGCTTATCACCAGTTCCTTACCTAAAACTGTTCGTTTCTCAAAGTCCGCCCTTTTAACAAGAATGGAGAGCATCTCTGCTGCAATTATGAAGAGTAGGCAAGAAATTGGATACCCTTGTTTGATTCCCTTATTGATTGAAAATCTTGGAGACATACCTTGCGGTAAAACAACTGTGCTGGTAGTGTCTTTATAAAGGAGTCTAATTACATTGATAAAAGAATCCCCAAACCCAAATAATTCCAAAGTACGAAACATAAATTTGTGTTCAATGGTATCAAGAGCCTTAAAAAAATCTAAAAATAAAATAAAACCATCTTTTATCAAAAAGTTGTAATCCAGTAGATCAAGCACAAGTCGTATATTATTATGAATGGAGCGGCCTTTAATAAAGCCAGACTGTATCTCTGAGATGATTTGTGTGATGTTTGTTTTTAATCTATTGGTATAAATGTGAGTAAGGAGTTTATAATCATTATTAAGCAGAGTTATAGGTCTAAGATTGTCGATTACTTTTGGGTCTTTATCAGGTTTAGGAATGAGAGTGATGATTCCTTGCTTCATCGTAGTTGGCAAAGTGTGGGTTTCAGAAATTTCTTTCATCACATGAAAAATAAGGTCTTTAATGTCTTGCCAGAAATGTTTATAAAAATGACTGGTTAGACCATCTGAGCCCGGTGATTTGTCTAAAGACAGGCATGACATTGCATTTTCCACTTCACCCATAGTGATGGCTGCATCACACTGATTTTTAAAATTTTCATTCACTCTGGGGACCCAATCCTTTACATACATAAAGAAACAAAATGCCTTATGTTAATCAGGAATTAGTTGATTTAGAAAGAGAAAGAAAATGCATTAATGACTGTAATCAAAAGAATAAATACGAAACTGAATAATTAATTCAAAATTAATACTAATTTAAAAAACAAGATGAACTGGTTATATTCTGAGGAAATATTTCAGAACTAAAACGTCCTATGAAGTATTATGTATTTTTTCCCGTATCTGTTCAATGTGACATTTCAAAATTATATTCCTCTAAAATGTCATACATTTTTGTTGTGGTCCCTTTAATTTCAGAGTAGAATGAAAGGGAAACTCACCAGTGCCACAAACTGATTTCACTAATGCATGATTGTACTGACTTCTGTGGTGTTCTTCCTGATATGATATTTCAAAATTAAAGCCTGCAAATCATAATAAATATGTTGTTTTCCCTCCAAATTTGGATTAGAGTGAAAAGAAAATTCGATGTTGCCACAGAAAGATTTCACTATACAGCGTGATAGAACTGTATCATAGTGTCAGTCAGAGGATATCAAGGTATCCTGGTGTGGCATTTTGAAATAAAAGGCATCTGAAATATCATGTAGTTTCTGCTGTGTTCAGTGGAAATTCAGATCGGAATTAGGTGAAAACACCCTGTTGTCACAGACTGATTTCACTACAGCGTGATAGTACAGTACTTCATAGTGTCACTCAGCGGATATCAGGACATTCCAATGTGGCATTTCAAAATTAAAGCCCTTTGAAATAGAGAGTAATTTTTGCTGTGTTGAGTGGAAATTCAGATTAGAATGAAGTGAAAACACCCTGTTGTCACAGAATGATTTCACTACTGCATGATACTACAGTACCTCACATTGTCACTCAGCGGATATCAGGACATTCTGATGTGGCATTTCAAAATTAAAACCCTTTGAATATAACATACTTTTACCTATGTTGAGTGGAAATTCAGATTAGTATTAAGTGAAAACACCCTGTTGTCACAGAATGATTTCACTCCTGCATGATACTACAGTACCTCACAATGTCACTGAGCGAATATCAGGACATTCTGATGTGGCATTTCAAAATTAAAACCCTTTGAATATAATATGCTTTTACCTATGTTGAGTGGAAATTCAGACTAAAATTAAGTGAAAACACCCTGTTGTCACAGAATGATTTCACTACAGCATGATAGTACAGTACTTCGTGTCACTCAGCGGATATCAGGACATTCTGATGTGGCATTTCAAAATTAAAGCCCTTTGAAATAGATTGTAATTTTACCTATGTTGAGTGGAAATTCAGATTAGAATTAAGTGAAAGCCCCCAGTTGCTACAGACTGATTTCACTGCAGCATGATAGTACAGTACTTCACAGTGTCAATCAGCAGATATCAGGACATTCTGATGTGGCATTTCAAAATTGAAGTCCCTTGAAATATCATGCATTTCTTGCTGTTCAGTGGAAATTCAGATTACAATAAACAAAAAGTCCCTGTCGCCACAGACTGATTTCACTACAGCTTGAGAGTGTTGGTACCTAAATATGTGAAATAGAGGATGTCAGGACATTCTGATATGGCATTTCAAAATAAAAGCCCTATGAAATATCATGCATCAAATCAGAATGTCCTGATGTCTTCCGAGTGACACTGTGAGGCACTGTTCTATCATATGGCATTTAAAGTAGCCTGTGGCAACTGGAGTCTTCTCTTAACTGTAATCTGAATTTCCACTGAACACAGCAAAAAATACATGATATTTCAAAGGGCTTTTATTTTGAAGTACCATATCAGAATGTCCTGATGTCCTTTAATTCACACATTTAGGTACAACACTATCATACTGTAGTGAAATCTGTCTGTGACAACAGGGACTTTTTGCTTAATTGTAATCTGAATTTCCACTGAACACAGCAAGAAATGCATGATATTTCAAAGGGCTTTAATTTTGAAATGCGGCATCAGAATATCCTGATATGCGCTGTATGATACTGAAGTTCTGTAGTTTCATGCTGTAATGAAATCATTCTGTGAAAATTTTCACTTAATTCTAATCTGAACTTCCACTCAACATCGGTAAAAGTATATTATATTCAAAGGCTTTTAATTTTGAAATGATACATTAGAATGACCTGATATCCTCTGAGTGGCACTCTGAGATACTGTATTGTAGTCAAATCACTACAATAGTGGTGAATCAGCCTGTGACAAGAGGGAGTTTTCACTTAATTCTAATCTTAAATTCCACTCAACATAGGTAAAATTACTTTCTATTTCAATGGGCTCTAATTTTGAAATGCCACATCAGAATGTCCTGATATCCATTGAGTGACATCATGAGGTACTGTAATTTCATGCTATAGTAAAATCAGTGTGTGATAACTGGGAGTTTTCACTTAATTAAGGGTTCCAGCCCGAAGGGCTGAAACCCTATTGTTTTCGCTTTTTATTTTTACAATTAGGGGTTCAAGCCTGTAAGGCTGAAACCCTATTGTTTTCGCTTTTTATTATTATTATTATAAGTGTGTTCATGGTTCATAGTACATAGTACTAGTGATATCTGGGGCTTGCAACAACAAGTTGACTTAGCTTTCCAGAATTCTGCGTAGGTCCTTGCCGAGCCCAACAGCACCGTTTTTTGGATCATAATGGGTCTGAGCCCCACATGAATATCGGAAAGATATTTCTCCAGCCTGTCCGTCACGCTGCCAAGTGCACCAACTACAATTGGGGCCTTTGAGAGCGATTCGGCTGTCTCCAGGGCAGGCAACATCTATGATAAGGCATTCTGCTTTCTGCTTATTCACTACGACTACATCAGGTCTGTTACATGGTAGTCTCTTATTTGTTTGGATAGTGAAGTCCCACAGAATCTTGGCATCGTTATTCTCTAACACTGCCTCAGGTTCATGCTCATACCACTTGTCTTTGTCCTCCATTCGAAATTGTTTGCAGTGGTCCCAGTGGATGGCCTTGTCTACGTTGTCATGACGTCGCTTGTATTCTGACTGAGCTAGTTTCAGGCATTTGCTTAATAGATGGGAGACCGTCTCATCACTCTTTCTGCCCATCCTACACAAAGAGTCCTCCTGCGTTTTGTCAATCTTGGACTTGATTGCGTTCGTCCTAAGTGATTGGCTCTGGGCTGCCATGATAAGCCCTTCCGTGTGCTTTTTCAGATGACCCTTTTCCAACCATATCCCGCTTTTCTCGCTTGCAACTCCATCCATCTCCCTTAGAAACTGTCCATGAAGTTTCTTCTCCTTCGCTTCGTTCTCTCTCTTCTCCATTTGTCTCTTCTTGAATTCCTCCGTACTCTCTTGCGGTTTCTCCAGACCATCACGAGCAGCTGAAAGTATATTCTCATTGCTTTCAGTTGCGTATGCCAGCAATTCAATATTTGCCTGGTCCACAATGTCCTCAACAGAGAGCAAGCCCCTTCCTCCTCTCTTCCTTGGCAGGTACACCCTTGCCACACTGTCTCTAGGATGGAGAGCACCATGCATGGTAAGTTGTTTTCGTGTTCTTCGATCCAATACCCGGAGCTCATCCCTCGTCCAGTCGATGAAGCTAGCAGAGTATCTGAGCAACGAGACAGCCCAGGTGTTGATACCTGCTGTCACGTTACCTCCATCGAGCTTAGATTCAAGCAACTTCCTCACTCTTCTCCAATACTCCTTTGTTAGCGTCTCCTTCATCGTAACACGCTGGACTTCATCTGCCTCTAGTATGCCGAGATACTGGTAGCTTGATCCACCTTCGAGGTTCCTGATCTCTCTACCATCTGGGAGTTTGATCCCTTCAGCCGCTACTAATTTCCCTCTCCTGATGGCTAGCTTCGGACATTTCGAAATCCCAAAGTCCATTCACACATCTTCACTGAAGATCCTCACTGTATTAACAAGGGATTCCAACCACTTTTCTGATTTCGCGTACAGTTTGAGATCGTCCATGGAGAGGAGGCGGTTCACCTTTACACCATTTTGGTCAAATCCATATCTGGCTTCCCTGAGAAGGATACTCAGGGGGATAAGTGAGATTACGAACAGCAAAGGCGACAACGCATCACCTTGGAAGATACCTCTGTTAATCTTTATTAAGCCGATCATACTTATTACTAGGATATAGGGTTTACAGATGGAAGTGACAGAATCGCATTACAGCGCCACCGAGAAAACTTCAATGAAGCAGCCCTCACAGTGTGTTTAACCTACATGTACAAAATTCGGTGGACATGTGTACTATGCCAAGACATAAAAAAAGTCTCTTGGTGCCATGACCTAGACTCAACAGGAAGTCCGCCATTTTTAATTGAATTTGCAAATTTTTTACATTTTTTGCCATTCACAGGCGTCGTACTTTAACAAACTCCTCCTAGAGATTTTATCCGATCAACTTAAAATTTTGCAGATGACATCTAAAGACCTTGTCAATGTTAAATTGCGAAGCTTTATTGGATTCATCGAACTTTGTATCCGTGGCGTCGCGACGAATTTCAATGTTCCGCCATGAAACAGGAAGTTGGTTTGACGCGCACATGCTTTGTGAGATTTGCGCGAAACTTCACAGGCTTGATTAAATTGTTCGCCTAAGTATAAATATATGCTAATATTATATCGGGAGTGGTCAGGTGGCTCCACAGCGCCCTCTAGATACGGCCATGTTAAGATAAAAGTGCTTGCATGTTCATGAAATTTTGTGTAATCATTGCATTCGTCATTGCAGGCAATGACTAATTTTTTGAAATTTTTTGGTCGAACAGGAAGTGAGTTTTGAGCTATTTCCTGCGTTTTTTCAAATTTTACGAACGCACGTTTGGAAGCCTTAGAATACTCTAAAGCTTGCAAAACCTTGCACAAAGTATAATTGTCTCATTTTCTTGAATGACATCCATCAATTGGAGCCTAATGTGGCATAATGGCTCTATAGCACCCCCAATTAGATTTATAAAAGAATTGCCTTTTTGAGGGTCACAACATGTTCGAAAACTCACAAAATTTTGTAAATGTATAAAGACCATCATTCATAATACTCTGATAAAAAGCTTACATATTGGCATGGCAAAAATGTCATTATAGCGCCCCCTGTAAAATTTCAAATCAGCAGCCCTCGCAGCCCGGTAAACCTACATGTATGAAATTCGGTAGAGATGTGGAATATGAAGAGACCTAAAAAAAAGTCTCTTGGTGCCATGACCTAGGCTCAGCAGGAAGTCCGCCATTTTTCATTGAAATTGCAACTTTTTTGGATTGTTGGCCATTCACAGGTGTCATACTTTAACGAACTCCTCCAAGAGATTTCATCCAATCAACTTGAAATGTGGCTATTAGTATCTAAAGACGTTGCTGATGTTAAATTGCAAAGCTTTTCTGGATTCATTGAATTTTGTATCCGAAACATTGCGGTGAATTTCGAAGTCCTGCCATTAAACAGGAAGTTGGGTTTACTCCCACATACTTCATGGGTTTTCCCTGAAACTTTCCAAGCTTTATAAAATTGTCCTCCCAAGTATAAATATATGCTAATATTAAATCGGGAGTGGCCATGTGGCTCCACAGCGCCCTCTAGATACGACCATGTTTAGATAAAAGTGCTTGAATATTCGTGAAATTTGGTGTGATCATTGCATTAGTCATTCGAGGCAATGCATAATTTTTTGAAATTTTTTGGCCAAACAGGAAGTGAGCTATGAGCTATTTCCTGCGTTTCTCCAAATTTGATGAACACACGTTTAAAGGCCTTAGAATGCTCCAAAACTTGCAAAAACTTGCACCAATTATCAATGTCTTATTCTCTTTAATGTCATTCATCAACTGGCACTAAATGACTAAATGTGGCATAATGGCTCTATAGCGCCCCCAGTCAGATTTCTAAAAGAATTGCTCTTTTGAAAGTCTAAACATGCTGGAAAATTTAAAAAAATCAACACACTCATGGAGCTTGATATTATGATTACTATTTCGTAGATGTTGCGCACAGGTATGTAAAATTGGTATCATAGCGCCCATAGTTTTTCGGCCAAACAGGAAGTGAGCTATGAGCCATTTCCTGCGTTATTCCGAAATTTCACGAACACATGTTTGAAAGCTTTAGCACACTCGAAAACTTGCAAAACTTTGCAAAAATTATAATTGTCTGATTGCCTTCAATTTGAGACAGAAATTGGCAGTAAATGTGGCATAATGGCACTATAGCGCCCCCAATCAGATTTTTAAACGAATTGCCCTTTTGAGGCTCTCAGCATGCTCAAAAACTCACAAAATTTTGTACCATTCTAAAAACCATCATTCCTATTACACTGATAAAAAATTACACATAGAGTTGGCAAAAATGGCATTATAGCGCCCCCTGGAAAATTTCAAATAAGCAGCCCTCGCATCGTGGTTGACCTGCATGTATGAAATTCGGTGGACATGTAGAATATCCTGAGACCTCAAAAAAAGTCTCTTGGTGCCATGACCTAGACTCACAAGGAAGTTCGGCATTTTTAATTGAAATTTCAACATTTTTAGATTTTTCGCCATTCGCAGGTGTCGTACTTAAACAAACTCCTCCTAGAGATTTTATCCAATCAACTTAAAATTTGGTGAATAATATCTCAAGACGTTGTCGATGGTAAATTGCGAAGCCTTTTTGGATTTATCAAACGATGTATCCGTGGCATTGTGGCGAATTTCGATGTCCTGCCAAGAAACAGGAAGTTGATTTTACTCCCACATACTTCGTGGGATTTGCCTGAAATTTCCACGCTTGATAAAATTGTTCTCCCAAGTATAAGTATATGCTAATATCACATTGGGAGAGGCCAATAGGCTCCACAGCGCCCTTAAGATACAGCCATGTTAAGATAAAAGTGCTTGAATGTTCATGAAATTTAGTCAGATCATTGCATTTGTCATGCCGAGTTTTCGTTATTTTTTTGAAATTTTTTGGCCCACCAGGAAGAGAGCTATGAGCCATTTCCTGCGTTTTTCCAAATTTTACGAACACACGTTTAAAGGCCTTCCGATCATCCACAACTTGCAAAATATTGCACAAAATATCAGTGTCTTATGATCTTCAGCTTGATGTCCCAATTGGCACTTAATGTGCCACAATGGCTCTATAGCGCCCCCAAATTATTTTTGCAAAAGAATTGCCCTTTTGATGGTCTCAACATGATTGAAAATTTACAGAAATCAACACGTTTGTGGAGCCTGGTATTACGATCACTCTGGGAGAGGTTTTGCACACAGGTATTTCAATATGGTATCATTGCACCCTCTAGAAATTTTCAGCAAAAAGGTTCTCAGAGTTCAGTTAACCTACATGAACAAAATTTGGTGGAGACATAAAACGTGCCAAGTCTTGTAAAAAAATCTTATAGTGCCGTTACCCAAACCCAACAGGAAGTGCATTTTTTTAAATTAAAATTTCAATTTTTTTTCATGAACAGGTGTTATACTTTTAGATGCTCCACCTATTGATTTCAGGAATGGTGTTTGCACTCCACTCAGGAAAACATATTGTGTGCAGTCTAGCAGTGTCCAGTGGCTGTTGACGGGTGCATTTGACCAGTCACATCTCGCCACCACCCCAACGTGCACGAGGGGTGCGAGGGCCCTTTCAACGCTGCTTGCAGCTTAAATTAATTTTGTGCTTAGACATGCCCCGGTGGCTCTATAGCGCCACCAAACACACAGCCATTTTGGAACGCACTTGCTCGGATTCTAATGAAATTTTATAGGGTCATCATAAATTTTTTTGTCAATTTTTTTGAAATTTTTTTGCCCTACAGGAAGTGAGCTATGAGCCATTTCCTGCGTTTTTTTCAGATTTTACGAACACATTTTTGAGGGCCTTATCATACTCGAAAACTCACCAAACTTGGCTTATTGACTATAAATATTAAGGTCTTAGATTCAATATCTCACTTGGCAGTGGGTGTGACATGGTGGCTCTATAGCGCCCCCTAATACATAATTGCATTTTTGAGGGCATCAGCATGCTCGAAAACTCACAAAACTTTGCAAACATATTAAGCTGGTCATACGTTTTACTAGTATATAGGGTTTACAGATTGTTGTGGCAAAATTGCATTGCAGCGCCACCTAGAAAAATTCAATGAAGCAGCCCTCGCAGCGTGTTTAACCTACATGTATAAAATTTGGTGGACATGTGTACTATGCTAAGACCTAAAAAAAAGTCTCCTGGTGCCATGACATAGACTCAACAGGAAGTCTGCCATTTTTAATTGAATTTGCAAATTTTTTTTATTTTTTGCCATTCACAGGCGTCATACTTTAACGAACTCCTCTGAGAGATTTTATCCGATCAACGTAAAATTTTGCATATGACATCTTAAGACCTTGTTGATGTTAAATTGTGAAGCTTTTTTGGATTCATCAAACTTTGTATCCGTGGCGTCGTGGCGAATTTCGATGTTCCGCCATGAAACAGGAAGTTGGTTTTCCGCGCACATGCTTTGTGAGATTTGCGGGAAACTTTACAGGCTTCATAAGAGTTTACTTCCAAGTAGTACTATATATTGATATTAGATTGGGTGTGGTCAGGTGGCTCCACAACGCCCTCTTGACACGGCCATGTTGAGATGAAAGTGCTTGAATGTTCATGAAATTTGGTGTGATCATTGCATTGCTCATGTAGGGTTATGTTTATTTTTTTTTTTATTTTTTGGCCAAACAGGAAGTGAGATATGCGCCATTTCCTGCGTTTTTCCAAATTATATAAACACATGTTTGGAAGCCTAAGAATACTCAAAATCTTGCAAAAAGTTGCACAAATTATAATTGTCCTATTGTCTTTAATTTTATATATCACTTTACACTAAATTTGGCACAATGGCTCGCTAGCGCCCCCAATCAGATTTTTAAAAGAATTGCCCTTTTGAGGGTCTCAGCATGTTCGAAAACTCACAAAATTTTGTAAAAGTATAGAGACCATAATTCGTATTACTATGACAAAAAGCTTATATGAACACATGGCAAAAATGTCATTATAGTGCCCCCTGGAAAATTTCAAATAAGCAGCCCTCGCAGCCCGGTAAACCTACATGTATGAAATTCGGTAGACATGTGGAATATGCCGAGACCTACAAAAAATTTTCTTGGTGCCATGACCTAGACTCAACAGGAAGTCCGGCATTTTTAATTGAATTTGCAAATTTTTTTTATTTTTTGCCATTCACAGGCGTCGTACTTTAACAAACTCCTCCTAGAGATTTTATTCGATCAACTTAAAATTTGGCACAGGCTATCTAAAGACCTTCTCCATGTTAAATTGCGAAGATTTTTTGGATTCATCGAAATTTGTGTCCGTGGCGTTGCGGCGAATTTTGATGTTCCGCCATGAAAATGGAAGTTGCTTTTATGAGCACATGCTTTGTGAGATTTGCTTGAAACTTTACAGGCTTAATAATAGTCTACTTTCAAATATACCTATATGTTGATATTGGATTGGGTGTGGTCAGATGGCTCCACTGCGCCCTCTAGATACGGCCATGTTAAGATAAAAGTGCTTGAATGTTCATTTAATTTTGTGTGATCATTGCATTCGTCATTGCAGGCAATGACTAATTTTTTGAAATTTTTTGGCCAAACAGGAAGTGAGTTATGAGCTATTTCCTGCGTTTTCTCAAATTTTACGAACGCACGTTTATAAACCTTAGAATACTCCAAAGCTTGCAAAACCTTGCACAAATGATAATTGTCTTATTCTCTTCAATGTCATCCATCAATTGGCACTAAATGTGGCATATTGGCTCTATAGCGCCCCCAATCAGATTTATAAAAGAATTGCCTTTTTGAGGGTCTCGACATGTTCGAAAACTCACAAAATTTTGTAAATGTATAAAGACCATCATTCATAATACTCTGATAAAAAGCTTACATATTGGCATGGCAAAAATGTCATTATAGCGCCCCCTGTAAAATTTCAAATAAGCAGCCCTCGCAGCCCGGTAAACCTACATGTATGAAATTCAGTAGAGATGTGGAATATGACGAGACGTAAAAAAAGTCTCCTGGTGCCATGACTTAGACTCAACAGGAAGTCTGCCATTTTTAAATGAAATTGTTGGCCATTCACAGGTGTCGTACTTTAACAAACTCCTCCTAGAGATTTCATCCGATCAACTTGAAATTTGGCTAGTAGTATCTAAAGACATTGCTGATATTAAATTGCAAAGCTTTTCTGGATTCATCGAATTTTGTATCCGTAGCGTTGCCGCGAATTTCGATGTCCCGCCATTAAACAGGAAGTTGGGTTTACTCCCACATACTTCATGGGTTTTCCCTGAAACTTTCCAAGGTTTATCAAATTGTCCTCCCAAGTGTAAATATATGCTAATATTACGGCCATGTTAAGATAAAAGTGCTTGAATGTTCATGAAATTTGGTGTGATCATTGCATTAGTCATTCCGGGCAATGGCTAATTTTTTTGGCCAAACAGGAAGTGAGCTATGAGCTATTTCCTACGTTTCTCCAAATTTCACGAACGCACGTTTGAAGGCCTTAGAATACTCCAAAGCTTGCAAAACTGAGCACAATTTATTATTGTCTTCAATGTCATCCATCAATTGGCACTAAATGTGGCATCATGGCTCTATAGCGCCTCCAATCAGATTTATAAAAGAATTACCTTTTTGAGGGTCTCAGCATGTTCGAAAACTCACAAAACTTTGCAAACATATTAAGCTGGTCATTCTCTTGACTAGAATATAGAGTTTACAGATGAATGTGGCAAAATTGAATTACAGCGCCACCTAGAAAATTTCAATGAAGCAGCCCTCGCAGCGTGTTTAACCTACATGTACAAAATTCGGTGGACATTCGGTGTACTATGCCAAGACCTAAAAAAAAGTCTCTTACTGCCATGACCTAGACTCAACAGGAAGTCCGCCATTTATAATTGAATTTGCAAATTTTTTAAATTTTTTGCCATTCACAGGCGTCGTACTTTAACGAACTCCTCCTAGAGATTTTATGCGATCAACTTAAAATTGTGCATATGACATCTAAAGACCTTGTCGATGTTAAATTGCGAAGCTTTTTTGGATTCATCGAACTTTGTATCCGTGGTGTCGCGGTGAATTTTAAGTTCCGCCATGAAACAGGAAGTTGGTTTTATGCTCGTATGCTGTGTGCGATTTGCCCGAAACTTAACAGGCTTAATAAGAGTCAACTTCCAAATACTCATATATGTTGATATTGGATTGGGTGTGGTCAGGTGGCTCCACAGCGCCCTCTTGACACGGCCATGTTGAGTTAACAGTGCTTGAATGTTCATGAAATTTGGTCTGATCATTACATTTGTTTTTTTGCGCTATGCTTATTTTTTTGAAATTTTTCGGCCAAACAGGAAGTGAGCTATGAGCCATTTCCTGCGTTATTCCAAATTTTACGAACACACGTTTGAAGGCTTTAGCATACTCGAAAACTTGGAAAACTTTGCAGAAATTATAATTGACTGATTGTCTTCAATTTGAGACAGAAATTGGCAGTAAATGTGGCATAATGGCTCTATAGCGCCCCAATCAAATTTTTAAAAGAATTGCTCTTTTGAGGGTCTCAGCATGCTCAAAAACTCACAAAATTTTGTACCATTCTAAAAACCATCATTCCTATTACACTGATAAAAAAATACATATATAGTTAGTAAAAATGGCATTATAGCGCCCCCTGGAAAATTTCAAATAAGCAGCACTCGCATCGTGGTTGACCTGCATGTATGAAATTCGGTGGACATGTGGAATGTCCTGAGACCTCAAAGAAAGTCTCTTGGTGCCATGACCTAGACTCACAAGGAAGTTCGGCATTTTTAATTGAAATTTCAACTTTTATAGATTTTTCGCCATTCGCAGGTGTCGTACTTTAACGAACTCCTCCGAGAGATTTTATCCGATCGACTTAAATTTTGGTGACGAATATCTCAAGATGTTGCCGATGTTAAATTGTGAAGGTTTTTTGGATTTATCTAACGATGTATCCGTGGCATTGCGGCGAATTTCGATGTCCTGCCATGAAGCAGGAAGTTGATTTTTCTCCCACATACTTTGTTGGATTTGCCTGAAACTTTCCAAGCTTCATTAAATTGTCCTCCTAAGTATAGGTGTATGCTAATATTAGATCGGGAGTAGCCAGGTGGCTCCACAGCACCCTCTAGATACGGCCATGTTCAGATATAAGTGCTTGAATGTTCATGAAATTTGGTGAGATCATTGCATTAGTCATTCTGGGCAATGTTAAATTTTTGGAATTTTTTTGGCCAAACAGGATGTGAGCTATGAGCTATTTCCCGCGTTTTTCCAAATTTTACGAACGCACGTTTGAAAGCCTTTGAATACTCCAAAGCTTGCAAAACCTTGCACAATTAATAACTGTCTTATTCTCTTCAATGTCATTCATGAATTGGCACTAAATGTGGCATAATGGCTCCATAGCGCCCCCAATCAGATTTTTAAAAGAAATCCCTTTTGAGGGTCTTAACGTGCTGTAAAATTTACAAAAATCAACAACCTCGAGGCCTGGTATTACCATTACAATGCTGGAGATTTTGAGCGCGGGCATGTAAAAATGGTATCACAGCGCCCTCCAGAAAATGTTGGCACTCTCCGCAGGAAACCACATTGTTCACAGTCTAGCAGTGTCCAATGGCTGTGAATTCACACCTGCACCCATCAACATTTTGCTGCCTCCCCAACGTGCAAGAGGGGTGCGAGGGCCCTTTCAACGCTGCTTGCAGCTTTAATTAGGGCCTGAGCACCGAAGGTGCGAGGAACCTATTGTTTTTGATGGGATTCTTCTTCTTCTTCTTCTTATTCTTCTTCTTCTGCGAGAACGCATTTTTGAGGGCTTTGCCATGCACGAAAACTTCTCAAAAATTTGCCCACACGTCAGTCATGGTGAAAATTGCAAACTATTATTATTTTTGTGCTTTGACATGCCCCGGTGGCTCTATAGCGCCACCAAACACACGGCCATTTCGGAACGCACTTGCTCGGATTCTCACGAAATTCGATAGGGTCATAGCAGTCATAATAAATTTTTTTGTCAATTTTTTTTTAATTTTTTTTGCCTCACAGGAAGTGAGCTATGAGCCATTTCCTGCGTTTTTTCAGATTTTACGAACACATTTTTGAGGGCCTTATCATGCACGAAAACTCACCATATTGGCTCATTGACTTAAAATATTAAGTTCTTTGATTCAATTTCTCATTTGGCAGTGAGTGAGACATGGTGGCTCTACAGCGCCCCCTAATACATGATTGCATTTTTGAGGGCATCACCATGCTCGAAAACTCACAAAACTTTGCAAACATATTAAGCTGGTCATACTTTTTACTAAAATATAGGGTTTACAGATAGATGTGGCAAAATTGCATTACAGCGCCACCTAGAAAATTTCAATGAAGCAGCCCTCGCAGCGTGTTTAACCTACATGTACAAAATTCGGTGGACATCTGTACTATGCCAAGACCTCAAAAAAAGTCTCTTGGTGCCATGACCTAGACTCAACAGGAAGTCCGCCATTTTTAATTGAATTTGCAACTTTTTAAAATTTTTTGCCATTCACAGGCGTCGAACTTTAACGAACTCCTCCTAGAGATTTTATCCGATCAACTTACAATTTGGCAAATGCCATCTAAAGACCTTGTCGATGTTAAATTGAGAAGCTTTTTTGGATTTATTGAACTTTGTGTCCGTGGCGTTGCGGCGAATTCCGATGTTCCACCATGAAACAGGAAGTTGGTTTTATGCGCACATGCTTTGTGAGATTTGCGCGAAACCTCTCAGGCTTGGTTAAATTGTCCGCCTTAGTAGAAAAACATGCTAATATTAGATCGGGAGTGGCCAGGTGGCTCCACAGCGCCCTCTAGATACGGCCATGTTAAGATAAAAGTGCTTAAATGTTCATGAAATTTGGTGTGATCATTGCAGTCGTCATTGCAGGCAATGACAAATTTTTTGAAATTTTTTGGCCGAACAGGAAGCGAGTTTTGAGCTATTTTCTGCGTTTCTCCAAATTTTACGAACGCACGTTTGAAAGCCTTAGAATACTCCAAAGCTTGCAAAACCTTGCACAAATTATAATTCTCTTATTCTTTTCAATGTCGTCCATCGATTGGAGCCTAATGTGGCATAATGGCTCTAGAGCGCCCCCAATCAGATTTTTAAAAGAATTGCCTTTTTGAGGGTCTCGGCATGTTCGAAAACTCACAAAATTTTGTTAATGTATAAAAACCATCATTCATAATACTCTGATAAAAAGCTTACATATAGGCATGGCAAAATTGTCATTATAGCGCCCCCTGTAAAATTTCAAATAAGCAGCCCTCGCAGCCTGGTAAACCTACATGTATGAAATTCGGTAGACATGTGGAATATGACGAGACCTAATAAAAAGTCTCTTGGTGCCATGACCTAGACTCAACAGGAAGTCCGCCATTTTTCATTGAAATTGCAACTTTTTTGGATTGTTGGCCATTCACAGGTGTCGTACTTTAACAAACTCCTCCTAGAGATTTTATCCGATCAACTTAAAATTTGGCATATGACATCTTAAGACCTTGTCGATGTTAAAATGCGAAGCTTTTTTGGATTCGTAGAATTTTGTATCCGTGGCGTTGCGGCGAATTTTGATGTCCCGCCATTAAACAGGAACTTGGGTTTTCTCCCACATACTTCGTGGGTTTTCCCTGAAACTTTCCAAACTTTATAAAATTCTCCTCCCAAGTATAAATATATGCTAATATTAGATCAGGAGTGGCCAGATGGCTCCACAGAGCCCTCTAGATACGATCTTATTCAGATAAGTGCTTGAATGTTCATGAAATTTGGTGTGATCGTTGCATTAGTCCTTCCGGCCAATGGTTAATTTTTTTGGCCAAACAGGAAGTGAGCTATGAGCTATTCCCTGCATTTTTCCAAATTTCACGAACACACGTTTGAAGGCCTGAGAATACTCCAAAGCTTGCAAAACCTAGCACAATTTATTATTGTCTTATTCTCTTCAATGTCATCCATCAATTGGCACTAAATGTGGCATAATGGCTCTATAGCGCCCCCAATCAGATTTGTAAAAGAATTGCTCTTTTGCAGCTCAGTAATACGATTACAATGTTGTAGATTTCGCGCACAGGCATATCAAAATGGTACCATAGCACCCTCCAAAAAATTTTTGCACTCACCTCAGGAAACCACATTGTACAAGGTCCAGCAGTGTCCAATGGCTGTGAATGGACGCCTGCACCCATCAAGATCTTGCTGCCACCCCAACGTGCACAGAGGGTGCGAGGGCCCTTTCAACGCTGCTTGCAGCTTTAATTATTATTATTTTTAACCCGAAATGAATTGCATTTTTGAGGGCCTAAACAAGCTCAAAAACTCATGAAAATTGGCAGGCACCTCAGGCCTGGCGAAAATTTTAATATTCTGCTGGCAACGTATATGTACTTGCCCCGTTGGCTCTATTGCGCCACCAAACATGCGGCCATTTTCAAGCTCACTTGCTCGGATTCTCACAAAATTTGGTGGGGCCATAGCATGCATAATGATGGGGTTTGTAAATTAAAAAAAAAAAATTTCTCCGCACAGGAAGTGAGCTGTGAGCCATTTCCTGCGTTTTTCCAGATTTTACAAACACATTTTTGAGGGCCTTACCATACTCAAAAACTCACCAAACTTTACACAGAGGTTGACAATATGATGTTGTCCGATTTAATATCGCCTTTGGCACTAAATGTGATATTATGGCTCTATAGCGCCCCCTAATACATAATTGAATTTTTGAGGGCCTCACCATGCTCAAAAACTCACCAAATTTGGCAGCCCTATAAAGCCAATTGAACTTTGTACTACCATATAGGTTTTACTGCTAGGCGTGGCAAAATGGCATTACAGCGCCACCTAGAAAATTTCAATGAAGCAGCCCTAGCACGGTGTTTGATCTGCATGTATGAAACTCGGTGGCCATGTGAAAAGACCTAAAAAAAAAGTCTCTTGGTGCCATGACCTAGACTCAACAGGAAGTCCACAATTTTTAATTGAAATCGCAAATTTTTTGGATTTTTCGCCATTCACAGGTGACGTACTTTAACGAACTCCTCCTAGAGATTTTATCCGATCAACTTACAATTTTGCAAGTAATATTTAAAGACATTGCCGATGTTTAATTGCGAAGCTTTTCTGGATTCATTGAACGAAGTATCCGTGGCGTCGCGGCGAATTTTGATGTTCCGCCATGAAACAGGAATTCGGTTGTACTCCCACATACTTTGCGGGATTAGCCTGAAACTTTCTAAGCTTGATAAAGTATTCCTCGCAAGTATAAATGCATGCTAATATTAGATCAGGTGTGGCCATGTGGCTCCACAGCGCCCTCTAGATACGGCCATGTTAATATAAAAGTGCTTGAATGTTCATAAAATTTGGTCTGATCATTGCATTTGTCATGTCAGGTAATGTTAATTTTTTTTTTTTTTTTTTGGCCGAACAGGAAGTGAGCAATGAGCCATTTCCTGCGTTTCTCCAAATTTTAGAAACACATGTTAGGAAGCCTTGGAAGATTCAAAATCTTGCAAAAAGTCGCACAAATTATAATTGTCTTATTGTTTTCAATTTTATACATCAATTTACACTAAATTTGGCACAATGGCTCTTTAGCGCCCCCAATCAGATTTTTAAAAGTATTGCCCTTTTGAGGGTCTCAGCATGTTCGGAAAAACTCACAAAATTTTGTGAATGTATAAAGACCATCATTCGTATGACCCTAACAAAAAGCTTACATATAGGCATGGTAAAAATGTCATTATAGCGCCCCCTGTAAAATTTCAAATAAGCAGCCCTCACAGCCTGGTAAACCTACATGTACGAAATTCGGTAGACATGTGGAATATGCCGAGACCTAAAAAATTCTCTTGGTGCCATGACCTAGACTAAACAGGAAGTCCGCCATCTTTAATTGAAATTGCAACTTTTTTTGGATTTTTCGCCATTCACAGGTGTCGCACTTTAAGAAACTCCTCCGAGAGGTTTTATCCGATCAACTTACAATTTTGCAAGTAATATTTAAAGACATTGCCGATGTTTAATTACGAAGCTTTTTTGGATTCGTTGAACCATGAATCCGTGGCGCCGCGGCGAATTTCGATGTTCCGCCATGAAACAGGAAGTTGGTTTTATTCCCACATACTTTGTGGGATTTGCCTGAAACTTTCCAAGGTTGATAAAGTTGTCCTCCCAAGTAAAAATATATGCTAATATTAGATCAGGAGGTGCCAGGTGGCTCCACAGTGCCCTCTAGATATGGCCATGTTAAGATAAAAGTGCTTGAATGTTCATGAAATTTGGTCTGATCATTGCATTAGCCATTCCCAGCAATTGTTAATTTTTTTTTAATTTTTTGGCCAATCAGGAAGTGAGCAATTAGCTTTTTCCTGCGTTTTTCCAAATTTTACGAACACACGTTTTAAGGCCTTGGAATGCTCCAAAACTTGCAAAAACTGGCACAAATGATCAATGTCTTACCCTCTTGAATGTCATCCATCAATTGGCACTAAATGTGGCATAATGGCTCTATAGCACCCCCAGACAGATTTATAAAAGAATTGCTCTTTTGATGGTCTCAACATGCTGGTAAATTTACAAAAATCGACACACTCATGGAGCTCGATATTACGATTACTATGTTGTAGATTTTGCGCACAGGCATGTCAAAATGGTATCTAACGCCCTCCAGAAAATTTTTGCACTCTCATTAGGGAACCACATTGTATGCGGTCCTGCAGTGTCCAATGGCTCTGAATGGACACCTGCACCCATGAAGATCTTGCTGACACCCCAACGTGCACGAGGAATGCGAGGGCCTTTCAACGCTGCTTGCAGCTTTAATTATAGTTATTTTTATTTTTGTAACTTCCACATTTTAAATCAAATCATCATAATCTTTATATCCACATATTCCCCAAATAGTCACATCATGTGACATAGGCCCCATCCCCTTCCACCACATTTTTCTTTTTGAGTTACTAGACATCAAAAACATACTTTTTCGAACTCCTCCTAGTGTTCATGCTCCATCTGCGCGAAAATTTGCAAATGTAATCTCCAGATTGGCCTGATCAAAAGTTATCGAAAGAATTTTGCTACGCCATAAGAAAAAAATTTTTTTCTGCTAGCTATTGTTGCATAATTGTGTCATAGGCCAAGGTATCTACATCAAACTCAAAGCACTTGCTAACAACATCAACCAGAGGCTCTGTGCAAAATTTGGTGCAAATTGGCCAATAGGGGGCGTAATCAACAGATGCATCAATTGACATGAAAGTTGAGAGGGCAGCCTTTTTTGACCTCACGTTTGAGAGCAAATCTTGGTGATGTACCTCCTGTTAACGAAATACAGGTATTTGCATTCAATGGGCTCCGCGGGACCTGGGAGCCAAGTTACGCGGGGAGGCTTGGCCCCCTTTCATAACTGCTTGCAGTTCTAGTCATAGTTATTTTTATTTTTCCGTTGGTAAAAGTGGTGCTGCAGGCTAAACCGTGCATTGGAGAGTGGTGCAATTTGGAGGGTTGGTCCAGAACCCTGCAGTCACCTCAGACGCTAAAATTCACATATGTTCGACAGCAGGGGGCGCTATAGCTGAGGGCAACGCGTTTTGGGCTATAACTCCCACACTCTGTCTCACATTCAAAAACTTTATATCCCCAGATTCCCTGAATAGCCATGAATCACATGGGCTTGGCCACGCCCATTTCCGCCTTTAAATTTTTTTTGCAAAATTACAAAAACTGGAAAACCTACTTTTTCCAACTCCTCCATGGGATTTTGTCTAATCAGTCTGTAATTTGGCATGTACACTCTGGAGCCTCACTTGATCTAAAGTTATCAGAAGAATTTTTTCGGTCAAAATACGCGCAAATTATTAGCAAATAAATTTTTCTAGCTAGCTATGCAAATGTTTGCATTGCTACAGCTCGGTAAAAATAAATGCTAACAACACTAAATCTGAGATCTTTGGTTGGAATGGGACTGTGTAGGAATAAGCCAAATTTGGCTAATTTTGGCCACTAGGGGGCGCTGTAAAGGTGGGAAATTTCTATCTCTTAAATGCCATGACTGATTTTCACCAAATTTGGTGGGTAGGATGTTGGGTCACTCCTGAGGCCATGTTTTGAAGTTCATTATGACTGGTCAACTTGGGCGTGGCTTATTACAAGATAAACAACTAACTTTTATTTTAGCTCAAGTATTTGGCTGAGGGCTCCCAAAATTACAGGGTATATCTAGAATAGCAGACAGACCACCCATACCAAAAATTGTGTCACGTCCACTAGGTGGCGCTGTAACAGATGCAAATGCATTTTGGCTTTTAATTTCCACATTTTAAATCAAATCTTCATAAACTTTATATCCACATATTCCCCAAATAGTCACATCATGTGACATAGGCCCCACCCCCCTCCAGCACATATTTTTCTTTTAAAATTACTAGACATCAAAAACATACTTTTTCGAACTCCTCCTAGTGTTTAAACTATAACTGCACAAAACATTGCTGTCACAATCTTTAGACGTGCCTCATCAAAGTTATTAAAAGAAATATGCTACTCCAAAAAATATGGTTCTTATAAATAAACCATTTTTTTCTGCTAGCGAAAAAACACATATTGTTACATATTTGTGTGAAAGTCAAAGATGTCAACATTAAACTCTTTCACTCGCTGCAGAGGTCAAACAGAGGCTCTGTGCCAAATTTGGCCAAAATTGGACGATAGGGGGCGCTATAAACAGAGAAACACCAAGTGACTTGAAAGTTGATCGGATTTGCACGAAATTTGGGGAGTATCATGCTGGGGCACTCCTGAGACCATATCTTGAAGGGGATTGCAACTGGTCAAAGTGGGCTTGGCTTATTACAAGATAAAAAACAAACTTTAATTTCAGCTCAGGTATTATGCTGAGGGCTGTGAAATTTACAAGGTATATATAAAATAGCACCCAGACCAAACATAGCAAAAATTGCATGGCTACTCCACAAGGTGGCGCTGTAACGGATGCAAATGCATTTTGCCTTATAACTCCCACATTTTAAATCATATCTTCATAAACTTCACGTCCTCGTGTTCTTCCGATAGTCGCATCTTCTGACATTGGCCATGCCCACTCTCCCAGCATATTTTTCTTACTACGTCACTACTGTTATGGCCCCAATTTGTTATTACATTTATAACACAACAGCAACAGCAAGGGATGACAGACACAGTTTTAAAAACCTCAACACATTTAATTAACAAACACCATAACAACTAACTAACCTAAAGACCTAGATTGAATTATGTACAAAACATAAATATTTACAATCCCTTTTCGTGGGGGTGGCTTGGAGATTTCTTGGATGATGAAAATGCTCAAACACAGGCAAAGAAATCCACAAAAGAAACGTCACAGGTCTTGAACAGAATGGCAGGTCTGGTCATCTTCTTGCAATTTCTCCTACTACTTTACTGTCTCAATTCTTTTCCTTATATACTCTTTTGCAGACCCCACCCACATTTAGACCTATTTTTTTTAATTTTCTGAGACTTGCCCCAGACATGTCCAGGACAAGTCTAAACATATTTTTCTTTTCAATACAAAATGGTTAAGTGAACACTTGTCTATATATACATATCATGATATATATATATATATATACACATTCAAACACGGGATAAGCAATCAGCAATTACATTGTCTGTACCCTTCACATGCTTAATTTCCAAGTCAAACTCCTGTAAAATCAAACTCCAATTCAACAATCTCCGATTCTTGTTTTTCATCTTACTCAAAAACATTAACGGATTGTGGTCAGTGTACACAATCATTGGCTTTGGTCCTGTACAAACATAAACCTCAAAGTGTTGTAAAGAAAGGACCAGAGCCAACAGTTCCTTCTCTATTGTGGAATAGTTCCTTTGGTGGCGATTGAACTTCCTGGAGAAGTATGCCACGGGATGCTCAATGTCATCAGAGTCACTTCTCTGTAGGAGCACAGATCCACAAGCTTGGTCGCTAGCATCGACCACGATGGAGAACGGTTTGTTGAAGTCAGGAGATTTGAGCACGGGGAAGTGACACAGCAGAGACTTCAGGCGATCGAAGGCTCTCTGGCATGCATCATCCCAAGTGAACTTTACGCCTTTCTTCAGTTGGTTCGTTAGACTGAGAGCAATCTCAGCAAAGTTCTTGCAGAACTTGCGGTAGTACCCGATCATTCCAAGGAAGCGGCGCAAAGCTTTTTTGTTGTCAGGAACTGGAAAGTCCATGATGGCTTGGACTTTAGCATTTATGGGTGCCACCTTACCCTGGCCTATGACGTAGCCAAGATAGGTGACAGTAGCACAACCAAAGTCACTCTTGCTCAGGTTAACAGTCAGGTTAGCCTGGGTCAGGCGCTGGAACAACGTCTCTACATCTTTTAGATGTTCTTCCCAGGAGTCACTCCATGTGATCAGGTCGTCGATGTACGCACCCGTGTGTGGCAATCCAGCGATTGTAGACTGTATCATCCTTTGGAACGTGGCTGGGGCATTTTTCATGCCAAAGGGTAGGACTTCATACTGGTACAATCCAGATGGTGTGGCAAAAGCAGAGATGCTCTTGGCCCTCTCAGTTAAAGGCACACACCAATAACCCTTCAATAAATCAATCTTGGTCAGAAACTTTGCTTGCCCTACACTATCAATACAATTATCAATCCTAGGTATTGGAAACACATCAGTTCTAGTGACAGCATTGACTTTGCGATAATCTGTACAGAATCTAGTACTTCCATCAGGTTTTGGAACTAGCACACAGGGTGAACTCCAATCTGAGTTGGAGGGTCTGATAATATCATGTTTTAACATGTACTCAACCTCTTTCTCAGCAATCTTTCTCTTTTCAGGATTCATCCGGTATGGATGCTGTTTAATTGGTTTGGCATCACCAACATCTACATCATGAGAGGCTATAGTAACTCTCTTTGGAACATCAGGAAACAAATCCTCATATTTCTTGATCAACCTTTCAAACTGATCTCTCTGTGAGGGTTCTAAGTGCTGGAGTTTTACATCAAGATTTTGCAACACTTCAGTGTTTGACAATTTACATGAAAGAACTTCAGCTTTAATTCTTGGTTCATCATCTTGAAACTCCCCCTCATCTTCACACGTTTCGACCATTGGAGAATCTGAAGTGACAGCTGCAACCCTAGCATTTCTGTCATGATAAGGCTTTAGCATGTTAATGTGACACAATTGTTTTGGTTTTCTCCTATCTGGAGTCTTCACAATGTAATTGAGATCATTGAGTTTTGTCAGAATTTCATAAGGACCACGAAATCTAGCCTGCAATGGATTGGACTGCAAGGGAAACAACACAAGGACCTTGTCTCCTGGTTTAAACTCACGGCTTCTAGCCTTATGATCATACCAAGTTTTCATTTTTCCCTGACTTGATTTCAAGTTCTCTTTGGCAAGGTCACAAGCTGCACGCAATCTTTCCTTGAACTTGCTAACATAGTCTAACAGACTGATGTGCGGCTCTTTCTCTTGCCATTGTTCACTCAATAATAGCAAAGGTCCTCTCACTTCATGACCAAACACTAGCTCAAATGGACTAAATCCAGTAGACTCCTGCACTGCTTCTCTAGCTGCAAACAACAGCAAATGAACACCTTCATCCCAGTCTTTCTCATGGTCATAACAATAAGTCCTCATCATTGTCTTGAGAGTGGAATGAAACCGCTCTAAGGCACCCTGACTCTCTGGATGATAGGCACTAGAAAGAATCTGCTTTGCACCTGGTTCATACACAACCTGCTGAAACAATCCTGAAGTGAAATTGCTCCCTTGGTCTGACTGAATTTCCCTGGGAAGGCCAAACAACGTGAAGAACTTTATCAAAGCCTTTGAGATTGCAGTTGCCTTGATGTTACGTAGAGGTATGGCTTCAGGGAATCTGGTAGATGCACACATGATTGTCAACAAGTACTGATTTCCAGATCTAGTCTTGGGTAATGGACCAATACAATCAACAATGACCTTAGAGAATGGCTCCCCAAATGCTGGGATAGGCTGCAATGGAGCTACAGGTGGGTCTAACTGGTGTTTTCCAACTACCTGACAAGTGTGACAGGTTTTGCAAAAGTTGGAAACGTCTTTCCGAAGCCCAGGCCAAAAGAAGTGTTTCATGATCTTATCAACAGTCTTGTGAACACCAAGATGACCTCCTAAAGGTAAACTATGAGCCATTGTTAAGATCTCATTCCTTTTGACCTTCGGAACAACAATTTGCCTGACCACTGCCCAATCTGCATTGGCAGGGATATCAGGAGGGCGCCACTTCCGCATCAGCACACCATCCTTGAGATAATACCCAACTGGAACTGCGTCTATTTCTTTATTAGGAAGGGCTCTCCTCCTTAGTGCACAAATTTCAGGATCATGAGTTTGCTCCTCAATCAACCGCTTTCTGGACAGAGACAAGTCTCCAGACACATCAGAATCACCAGACCCATCCAGCTGGCTGAATAGAGAACTGATAAAAGTATCTGATAAGTCCTCAAACGGAGAAACCATAGTAGGCCAATCAGAGTCATGAGGCGAACCACCTGAGTCCTGACTATTCAATGTACTGGACGGCACCACATCATCTTCTTCTTTAGCCTTCTTGGCCATAGCACGAGTCACTGCGCAAGAAGGATACAGAGATGGGTCCTCATCCCCATCTTCAGTGCTCGGCTGTGAAGTAAGATGTACAGGGGGAACTACTTTGCCCCCAGCCAGGTCATTGCCTAGCAACAGAGAAACACCCTTTATAGGTAGACTTGACAAAAGTCCCACCTTTACCTGTCCTGTAACTAAATCTGACTTCAAGAATATAGAGCGCAGGGGTACAGATACAGTCCTCCCTTCAATACCTTGTACAAGTATGAAATCCCCTGAAGCGATCTCATCACGTAACTCCAAGGAGTCCATCAACAAAAGTGACTGAGAAGCTCCGGTATCCCTTAGGATATATATGGGGACAGGAGTAGTATGCTCATTCAGAGCCTCAAATCCCTCTGACACAAATGGAAGAAATTCCTCCCTCACGAAGTCAGCTGTATCAGGCTTTTTAGCCCCACAAGAAGCAGGCAATTTAGCAGATCGGTTATCTACTACAGGGGTTTCTAACCTTGTTTTCACAAAGGCATTTGGTTTGGTATCCTTTTCTTTTTCTTTCTTAGCTTTAAGGAACCAACAGTTAGTTGTAACATGACCAGATTTCTTGCAATAACTGCAAACTAGACCACTTTTGTCACTGTCAGCTTTCACACTTTGATCAGACCTGTTACTGGATTTCTGAGCACCATCACCAGATTTGTCTTTGTCTTTGGGTGAGGAATCTTGCGTATCACCATAACCCTTTTTCTGAAATTGGGACCATCTATTATTACTGCTAGACTGAAATTTGGACATATGTGTGAGAACATATTCATCTGCAAATTTGGCAGCTGATTGCAAATTCAGTGCTTGCTTCTCATTAAGGTAGGTCTTAACATCATCTTCAACACAGTTCTTGAATTCTTCAACTAACACCATCTCTTTTAGTGAGTTGAAGTCATCCTTGACCTCCATAGAAGTACACCAGCGCTCAAAGCAAACCTGCTTTTCATTAGCAAATTCCACATAAGTCTGATTTTCAGATTTCTTCAGACCTCTGAATTTCTGTCGGTAAGCCTCTGGAACCAACTCATAAGCTCTCAAAATAACCTTTTTGACAACCTCATAATCAGAGGAATCATCTGCAGACAAAGCCGAATAGGCTTGTTGAGCTTTACCCTTGAGGACAGTTTGCAACATCAGAGGCCAGTGTTCCTTTGGCCACTGGCAACTCTTTGCTACCTTTTCGAAACACTGGAAATAGTTGTCAACATCCTTTTCCGAAAATGGAGGCACCAGTTTTACCTCCTGACTGGCACAAAATTTATTTTTAGTTTCAATTTTAATTTTTAGTTGCTCCATTTGGAGTCTTTCTTCTCTATCGAATTTCTCTAATTCGAAATCTCTCTGTCTTGCAAATTTTTCTAACTCAAATTCTCTTTGTTTTTCTTTTTCTTCCCTTTGTTTCTCTCTTTCTTCCCTCTCAAATTCTCTTTGCTTTTCTTTTTCCTCCCTTTCTTTTTCTCTTTCCTCCCTTTCAATCTCTATCATTTTTAATTGAAGTTTCATTTCTATATTTGGATTTTCCACTGGAAACCGTTCCAGATCTCCGGGTGCAAACACATGTTCATTAATGTAATATTCAACTATCTCTCGAGCCAGTCTTGCTTTTCACATGGCTGGTTTCACCTCTGTCAGCTCTAAATGTCTGCAAATTTCTAGCAGTTCTGTCTTTTTAAAAGACTTCAAAACCCCTACGGTTGGTGATGCCAAGAAATCATCCATTGCTGTTGTCAATATATATGTATTCAATTAAAAAAAATCAATTTTACAATTTGAAATGTTAGATTTTCAATAAATTACTCACAAAATGGTCTATCCCGGACCTTGAGCCCCCAATTTGTTATGGCCCCAATTTGTTATTACATTTATAACACAACAGCAACAGCAAGGGATGACAGACACAGTTTTAAAAACCTCAACACATTTAATTAACAAACACCATAACAACTAACTAACCTAAAGACCTAGATTGAATTATGTACAAAACATGAATATTTACAATCCCTTTTCGTGGGGGTGGCTTGGAGATGTCTTGGATGATGAAAATGCTCAAACACAGGCAAAGAAATCCACAAAAGAAACGTCACAGGTCTTGAACAGAATGGCAGGTCTGGTCATCTTCCTGCAATTTCTCCTACTACTTTACTGTCTCAATTCTTTTCCTTCTATACTCTTTTGCAGACCCCACCCACATTTAGACCTATTTTTTTTAATTTTCTGAGACTTGCCCCAGACATGTCCAGGACATGTCTAAACATGACTCCAGTCTGAGCTTAACAATAAAAAGGTAAATACTGCCATCTAGTGGCCTATATTCACATTACACTACATATCAAAAACCTACTTTTTCGAACTCCTTCTAGTGTTTTTGCTCCATCTGCACGAAAATTTGCACATATAATCTCCAGACTGGCCTGATCAAAATTTCTCAAAAGAATTTTGCTACGCCAAAAAATGCAGTACTTATAAATAAACAATTTTTTACTGCTAGCTAGAAAAAACATATTGTTGCATAATTGTGTCATAGGCAAAGGTATCTACATCAAACTCAAGGCACTTGCTAACAACATCAACCAGAGGCTCTGTGCCAAATTTGGTGCAAATTGGCCAATAGGGGTCGTAATAAACAGAAGCATCAATTGACATGAAAGTTGAGAGGGCAGTCTTTTTTGACCTCACGTTTGAGAGCAAATCTTGGTGATGTACCTCCTGGTAACGAATTACAGCTATTTGCATTCCATGGGCTCCGCGGGACCTGGGAGCCAAGTTGCGCGGGGAGGCTTGGCCCCCTTTCATTACTGCTTGCAGTTCTAGTTCTAGTTATTTTTATTTTTCTCCGGGTAAAAGTGTTGCTGTAGGCTAAACCGTGCAAGGGAGAGTAGTGCAATTTGGAGGGTTGGTCCAGAACCCTGCACTTGCCTCAAATGCCAAAATTCACACACGTCCGCCAGCAGGGAAAGCTATAGCTGAAGGCAACGCGTTTTGGGCAATAACTCCCACACTGTATGGCACACTTTAAAAAACTTGATATCACCAGATTCCTTGAATAGCCCTGAGTCACTTGGGCTAGGCCACGCCCATTTCCGCTTCTAAATGTTTTTCACAAAATCGCAAAAACTGGAAAACCTACTTTTTTGAATTCCTCCTTCGTGTTTTGTTTTATCAGTGTAAAATTTGGCACGCTCACTCTACCTTTTGACGTGATGTAAAATTATCAAAACTTTTTTGCTGGCTCAAAGTATGCGCAAATTATTAACGAATACATTTTTCTAGCTAGCTATAAAAACGCTAACATTTGCATATCTCAGCCAAAATAAATGGTAACAACACCAAATCTGAGATCCTTGGTTGGCATGAGACTCTCTGAATATCTGCCTAATTTGGCGAATGTTGGCCACTAGGGGGCACTACTAAGGTGGGAAATTTATATCTCTTAAATGGCAAAACTAATTTTTACCAAATTTGGTGGGTATGATGCTGGGGCACTCCTGAGGCCATATCTTGAAGGGGATCACAACTGGTCAAAGTGAGCGTGGCTTATTACAAGATAAACAACAAACTTTAATTTCAGCTCAAATATTATGCTGAGGGCTGTGAAATTTATCGGGTATATATAGAATAGCACACTGACCAACCATACCATAAATTGCATGTCTACTCCACAAGGTGGTGCTGTAACGGATGCAAATGCATTTTGCCCTGTAACTCCCACATTTTACATCATATCTTCATTAACTTTACCTCCTCGTGTTCCTCCAATAGAGTCGCATCTTCTGACATTGGCGAGGCCCACTCTGACAGCAATCTGGCTTTTTAGGTGTTACCTGATTTAAGGCTTTACAGACAGAAAAACTTTGGCTCAATTGAGTCTAGACATTTGAAGCATTTAAACTACCATCAAATTTCAGTTTATTTTTATGATTTTGGTGGAGAAAAGTGGCTGCAAACATAAAAAATCTTCATGAGAATTCACCATTGAAACGGCAAAAATAAAAAAATACTGATAATTGAAAAACTGCTGGGGCCTAAAACTATACATTTCTGGGATCATAAACTCCTTTACCACAAGTACAATTCATCTTGAACATTACATTCTAGATTATCCGCTGGCTATGAGCCAAATTAGACAGCTATCCAGGTGTCTCCCCAAAGTCTGAGATAAATGAAAATGGTTGACTGTGAAATCATACATTAATCATACATTTAACACAAATAAACTTTTGAGGGATGAAATTCAGCATGAACTAATGATTTTCTGGTTAAGTTTAGCACGAATTTATCAATATCAGTGCAGTTGAACATCATTGGTCTCCAAACACAAAACATGCCTTTTCTGCATAATAAAGTCAACAATATTGTCAATTTTTTTCGAAGTCCCCCAAGCATTAAATAAAGTGCTGATTAAACAGCTATAACATTCACACTGCAATGAAAAGCTAACCGCTCTCACATCCGTGCTCATAACCTTACACTTTATAGGGGTAAAATCTCACTAACTCAGTAATATCTGAATTCTGAAATATACCTTATTTTAACAGAACAGAAATTTCACTTTCAGGAAAAAATCAAACGACATATGCCTCCATATTCAACAGAATGGTGTAATGAACGTTCCGAGGGATCTACCAACGTACCTGGGCTGCACGTATTTGGAGAAACGAAAACCTTGGCATTAGACGTCTTTAAACGCGGCATAAATTCTACAGCAAAAAGCCATATTGAGCGAAATGCAAACAGAGTAGAAGTATAACCTGTTTTCTTCATTGATCCCACCCTCCAGAGACAAATGTATCGGGTAGAAGGAACCCTCCAATACTGTTTCATTTGGAATAATTCCCATTGACCGCGTCCACACAACATGCATCTCGTAAATGAAACTGAACACTTCAGGCCGGTTTCGAGTGTCTTTGTTTCTTTGATATCGCATCATTTTCAGCTGCGCAACCGTGGCCAACATTTGAAGAATACAACCGACCTTACTTTTACGCTTAGCTTTGTATCCTATTCTTATTGTCCGATCAATGTATTTCAGTTATTGAAGAAAGTTTTAACAATCGGGATTGGATAAGAAACTAGTATATCAATACATCGTTACCGGGGAAGCTTCACGAGGGCGTGAACTATAACTGTAGAGTTATGCAGATGAATCTGAGTGTATAATTGAGTGACTGGCTATCGACACCAGTACTTGGGAGGATAGAAGGGAGCGCTGAATTTGTCAATGGAGGAATATATGCGTTAATCCATGGGAGTGAACTACGCATATTTTGTGTGTGATGACTGTAATTGACAGTAGAATGTGAGAGAATCAATACAATGTCGGATTTTTTGCTTCAGAAAACGTAGTTTTTAACCACTAATTGAAATACTGTTGGCTCACTGTAGCTAAAATGGTTGCTACAGAGTACAAAGTTTTTTCTGTCGCAAGTGATAATTTTTTAAAACTACTGGATTAATACTATGAGCAAGGATATTGACCAGTTTGCACATCAGGCTTAGCTGAGGAGTTTAATTCATGCTACTCCTGAAAAACAGGGATTGGAGGGAACTTCTCCATACTCTAAATCTTGTTTCAGCTCTGCCTGCTTGTGAATATTCAATAGCTGATCCAGGGGTGCCATCTCCCGTGGTCGAGAACTGTAACTAAGTGCTTAAATTTGCATATCTATAGACGCAAGCGTCTACATCTGCAGAAAGGGGTTAAGCTCCATCTGCATGGAAATTTGCACATATCATCTCCAGACCAGCTTGATCAAAAGTTATCAAAAGAATTTTGCTATGCCAAAAAATACGGTACTAATAAATAAACAATTTTTTTTCTGCTAGCTAGAAAACACATACTGTTGCATATTTGTGTCAAAGGCCAAGCTATCTACATCAAACTCAAGGCACTTGTTTGCGACATCAACCTGAGGCTCTGTGCCAAATTTGGCGCAAAGTGGCCGATAGGGGGCGTAATAAACAGAAGCATCAATTGACATGAAAGTTGAGAGGGCAGCCTTTTTTGACCTCACGTTTGAGAGCAAATCTTGGTGATGTACCTCCTGGAAATGAAATACAGGTATTTCTGTATGGGAGCTCCGCGGGGAGGCGTGGCCCCCATTCATAACTGCTTGCAGTTCTAATTATTATTATTATTATTTTTATTATTATTATTATTATTATTTTTATTTTGCCGTTGTTAAAAGTGGTGCTGCAGGCTAAACCGTGCAAGAGAGGGTGGTGCAATTTGGAGGGTTGGTCCAAACCCCTGCACTCACCTCAGACACCAAAATTCACACGACCGCCAGCAGGGGGCGCTATAACTAACGGCAACACATTTTGGCCTATAACTCCCACACCATGTGTCCCACGTTCAAAAACTTTATATCCCCAGATTTCCTGAATAGCCCTGAATTATGTGGGCTAGGCCACGCCCATTTCCACAAATAATTTTTTCTTCGCAAATCGCAAAAACTGGAAAACCTACTTTTTCGAACTCCTCTTTAAGGTTTTGTCCTATCAGTGTGAAATGTGGCAGGTACACTCTACCCTTTGACCTGATCTTAAGTTATCAACAGAATTTTGTTTGGTCAAAGTATGTGCAAATTATTGACGAATACATTTTTCTAGCTAGCTATAAAAACACTAACATTTGCATATCTCAGCCAAAATAAATGGTAACAACACCAAATCTGAGATCCTTGGTTGACATGAGACTGTCTGGGTATCTGCAAAATTTGGCGAATGTTGGCCACTAGGGGACACTGCAAAGGTGGGAAATTTATCTCTTAAATGGCAGAACCAATTTTTACCAAATTTGGTGGGTATGATGCTGGGGCACTCCTGAGACCATATCTTGAAGGGGATCTCGACTGGTCAAAGTGGGCGTGGCTTATTACAAGATAAAAAACAAACTTTAATTTCAGCTCAAGTATCATGCTGAGGGCTGCAAAATTTACAGCGTATATATAGAATACTATACAAACACAAACAAAAATTGCAAGGCTACTCCACAAGGTGGCGCTGTAACGGATGCAAATGCATTTTGCCCTGAAACTCCCACATTTTAAATCATATCTTCATAAACTTTACGTCCTCGTGCTCCTCCAATAGAGTCGCATCTTCTGACATTGGCCACACCCACTCTCACAGCATATTTCTCTATCAACGTCACTACACATCAAAAACCTACTTTTTCGAACTCCTCCTAGAGTTTAAGCTCCATCTGCATGAAAATTTGCACATATAATTTCCAGACTGGCCTGATCAAAAGTTATCAAAATAATTTTGCTACGCCAAAAAATACGGGACTTATAAATAAACAATTTTTTTCTGCTAGCTATAAAACACATGCTGTTGCATATTTGTGTCAAAGGCAAAGCTGCCTACATCAAACTCAAGGCACTTGTTTCCAACATCAACCAGAGGCTCTGTGCCAAATTTGGCGCAAATTGGCCAAAAGGGCGCAGTAATCAGTAGCATCACTTGACATGAAAGTTGAGAGGGCAGCCTTTTTTGACCTCACGTTTGAGAGCAAATCTTGGTGATGTACCTCCTGGTAACGAAATACAGCTTTTTGCATTCCATGGGCTCCGCGGGACCTGGGAGCCTAGTTGCGCGGGGAGGGTTGGCCCCCTTTCATTACTGCTTGCAGTTCTAGTTATTATTAATTCCTCCTTGTTCAGAAATGTTTTTACAAATTCCCGTGAGATGTTGAATGGCAGAGTCCTGAAATTTTGCACATTGGTTGGAAGTTGTGTGTAAATGCTGACCAAGGCATTTTTAACTCAATCGGCCTAAAGCTGGATGGTGGAGCTAAGATTCAAGAAAAACAGGTTTTCACTTTAAAGGTCATAGCTCCTACTCTGTAAGTCCAAATTACACAAAATTTGGTAGAGACATTCCCTGGAATATTCTCCACAACTTTCCCATAAGGACCTTGAAGGTCTGCCATATTTTATTTTCTGGAATTTAGAATTTTTTGAAAAACACATTTTAAACATCTCCTAAACCGTTAGACCAATTCCTTCGATATTTGCTGTGCATTATCAGTAGACCAAGCTTATAAAAGATTGCATAAAGCTTGTCAAAATCTCATTTTGTTTCCAAGATATTAACCAATGAACTTCAGCAGGGGCTTGGCTTAGCACATAAATGGACAAAATTCAACAACCACTGGACCAATCATCGCAGAACTTGCAGAATATGTTCATATAATGACCAGGAACATACGCTGACCGGTTCATGCAAATCAGCCCATAGGGTGCGCTATAACAAAAATCAGGCTTTAAATCTGCAACTGCTTGTCCTATAGCCATAAAACTCACAGGATATATTAATATGAGTACCCAAAACACACCCAGAAAATTTCATTCTAATTGACTCATGGGGGGCGCTCAAACTGCTAAACAAATGAGAATGGTTTACTACAAATCAGATTATAAATCAGAAATTGTTTGGCCTATAGCCATAAAATTCACAGGATATATTTAAATTAGTTCCTGCAACATACCCAGAAAATTTCATTCAAATTGACTGATGGAGGCGCTATAACTACTAAACAAAGCGGAATGGTATAACACAAATCAAACTATAAATCCGCAATTGTTTGACCTATAGCCATAAAACTCACAGGATATATTTATATAAGTACCTCAAATATACTCTGAAATTTTTGTTCAAAATGACTGATAGGGGGCGCTATGCATACTAAACAAAGCAGCGTGGTATGACACAAATCAGACTATAAATCAGATCTCGTTTGTCCTTCAGCCATAAAACTCTCAGGATATATTCATATAAGTACTTGAAACATACTCTGAAAATTTCATTGAAATTGTCCAATAGTGGGTGCTATAAATGCAAAACAAAACAACTTGGGGTAACACAAATCGGACTATAAATCATAAATAGTTTTTCCACTCTTTACAAAACTCACAGGATATGTCCACATAAGAACCTGAAACATAGCCTGAAATTTTCTATCAAATCAACCTTTAGGGGGCGCCATAAATGCACAAGATAGACTAACATAACACAAATCAGACTATACATCATAAATTCTTTGTCGAATCATTACACTGGAAAAATAGCTCCACATAAATACCTAAAACACACTCTTAAAGTGGTTTTTGTCCCCCGCTTTGCTTGCTATCGTGGCAGCGGGGGGGCTGTCGGCTCCGTCTGAATGTCCATTATGTCCCGTTTGTTCTGAACGCGATATCTCAAGAACGGTTTGACCGATTCCATTAGTGTTGAGGTATATTGGTGTGACATGCCGACCCCAGTAGATTTCTGTGACCTTGGCATTATTCTCAAGGTCATTATGATAATTTGACCACTTAAAAATACTTTGTCCAACATCATATCTCAAGAACGGTTTGACCAATTCCATTCAACTTTGGTGTCAAGGTGTATTAGGGGCGGGGGACATGGTGTTCAGCTCTGTCTGTCTGTCTGTCTGTCCGTCATGTCCCGTTTGTTGTGAACGTGATATCTCAAGAATAGTTTGACCAATTCCATTCATCTTTGTTGTGAAGGTGTGTTACGGGAGCGCTCACAGCCCACTCGATTGAAATGACCTTGCCATTATTCTCAAGGTCGTTACGACCAATTTACCACTTACAAATACTTTGTCCAACATTATATCTCAAGAACAGTTTGACTGATTCCATTAATTCTTGGTGTCAAGGTGTATTAAGGGCGGGGGACGTGGTATTCAGCTCCGTCCGTCCGTCCGTCCGTCTGTCCGTCGTGTCCTGTTTGTTGTGATGGCAATATCTCTAGAACGGTTTGAGCGATTGCATTCATCTTTGGTGTCAAGGTGTTTTAGGGGCGGGGGACATAGTCTTCATCTCCGTCCATCCGTCCGTCTGTCCATCATGTTCCGCTTGTTGTGGACGCGACATCCCACGAACGGTTTATCCCGATTCCATTCATCTTTGGTGCCAAGGTGTATTACAGGAATGCCTACAGCCCACTCGATTGACGTGACCTTGCCATTATTCTCAAGGTCATTACGACCATTTGACCACTTACAAATAATTTGTCAACATCATATCTCAAGAACGGTTTGGCTGATTCCATTCATCCTTGGTGTCCTGTTGTATTCGGGGTGGGGGACATAGAATTCAGCCCCATCCGTCCGGCCATCTGTCCATCCCATTCCGTTTGTTGTGAACATAATATCTCAAGAATGGTTTGACCGATTACATTCATCTTTGGGGTCAAGGTGTATTAGGGCCGGTGGACATAGTCCTAAGCTCCATCAATCCATCTGTCCAGCTGTCCATCCGTCACGTCCCGTTTGTTGTGAACACAAAATCTCAAGAACTCTTTGTCTGATTTTTTTTCATCTTTGGCTTCAATGTGTAATTTTGTGATACACCCACTAGTGGCAGTTTGTCAATTGGGGGAGCAGGGGCGCTGCCCCCTCCATCGTTACAGCCAAAATTCAACAGAGGAGGTCCATTTAAACATACCAAAATTTGTCATAAATTTATTTTAAAAAATAACCGATTTAAATTATTTATTTTTTCCACACAATGCTAGCCTATCGGCACCTGCCGCCATTAAATAAAGGGGTTTCACAGAATTTATTAAAAAATAAATATGTTGTGAATAGATAGTTTATTAACGCAGGGGCGCCGGTCTAATGAGAGTCAATGCAAGTCTTTCTACTTTTGCCCAGCATGTGACCTGAGGCTTCTTTCTAATTGGTCGCTTCAAATTTTCCTGCGGGACGCGGAGAAATGCGCCCCGGACACTCCCACTTTGAATGGCAACGAATTGGTATTCTTTTTGTGATTCTCCTCCTCATGTGACTGGACTACGACAGCTGCCAATCATATCAACACGTCACCGCAGCAGATGTGATTTACTCATGCGCAAATATCACGCACACGCTCCTTCTTTGTCCGATAGATGTTCAAAATGGCAGCTTCAAGTGGATCCGCGGAAAACTCGGTTTTTTCACTACAGAATAACCTGTTCTCAAGGTGTAACGTCACACTGGAAGAGAAAAAGAGGATAACGGAGCTTGGACCTGACCGACCCGATTTAAAGATTCAGCAGCACGAGCTGGCACCCGGGGCTTCTCTCGCACTTGTTACGACAAACAGCGATGGCTTGCTGGAAGTGGCGTTAGCAACGCCTTTAATTGCTTTCCCTGTTTGCTGTTCCAAGTTTGACAGGGCCGCTGTAAAAAGAACAGTACATCTACTACTGAGGGTCTGGCCAGGAATATGTTCCCCATTCTTTATTTTACCATGCTGGATACCATTTTGAAATAAAGTTATCCTGAGCCCTATTTCATACTGTGTAGCCTGTTTTTGCCGCGAATGTAATTTCTGTCCGATGTGCGGTCAACGTTCGCTCTGAATTCCGCATTGAAGTCCCTATTTTATAACAACCGGTAGTGTGAAAGCGGGGTGAAGTGCATGCGCTAACGGATGTTTACTTCTTGGCCTTATAGAATCTTCATCAACTCGCGTTTGTGTCCCTTGTCAAAAAGGTAAAAATTTCCGTCCACAGTAATAACGTTAGCAACAACTTGTAATCTCAGTACAGCACTGCAGTGAATGAAATTTTGCGGCTGCTGGCAGGGTATTTAAACCCTTTTGTGCAGATGTGTTCGCCAGTGGACACGGAGCTGCAGATTTATGCACGCAGTTACAATATTCTATCACTAGATGGCAAACCCAGATCAGTTATTGAATTTTCACAAGCAAGCCAAGTTCTAACGGTTTTCATATTAAACGGTCAAATTAACTCCCTGTATGGATCAAGCCACCCTTGGTTTGACTTAAAGGGGTTGGCACATCCATGCAACAGGGTGGCCCAAAAAAGCGTCTCCTTCCTCTCAGAACTCCAGGATGGATGAGGAATATGGAAATGAGTGGGCAGTCATTATCCTGTTTATGAATTTTATTGCCTCAAAATAATCCCGGGGGAAAAAACTGTGCATTTCAAGTCACTGTTCAAGAGTAGATTTACAGATTTTAACTAAACCCTGCTTATTGTGGATTAGCGGGATGGTCACTGGTGTGCCTTCCCTTTACTCTGTTCATCGTGCCATTATTGGCATTGGCTCAGACAGTCTTGGCACCGTTTGAGTTCCGTCCTGTGAACACCAATTTTCCGTTCATGTAACATTAGCGACAAGACCAAATTTTAAAATCCCCCCCCCCCCCCTTTTTTTTCCAAAATTGCAGCGATCCAGGTCTGAAACTTCCTGTAAACATTTGTTTTCATGTCATCAATGTAATAAACCGCATATATACCATTAATTTATAATTTCATCCTGTTAAGTGCAGTGAGACCTGTTGGTTACACTTTCTGTGAAATCTGTCATTTATGTATATAAATATGTAATTTACCATAGCTGTAAGGTGCTGGAAAAGCATAAAAATACACCTTGAAAATTCTTGAAAAGGGCTTGAATTTCAATTTGTAAAAGGTGTACGAACCCCGTAGACAACATTACAATGGTGTGTTTTTATATTTTTTTTTTAGTTTAACTTAATTCCCTTTATTGTTTGCATCTTTGCAAAACATCAAAATCCCAGTTAGTTGGTGGAATATCTTTAACATGACTGCTTTTACAATCAATCTGTAAGTACTGTAAGGACAAAGTGATCTGTGGACATGTGGACATAGAGGATACATAGTCAATTCATAATAAAAAAGGGGTACAAACCATGAAAAACTATAGGCTACATTTTCCTTCTTAATAACTGACTGTCGACATCAAAGCAGCTGTCCAGTGTGCTGCGCCTAGGTAAAATGCGCCCCCCCCCCCCCAAATTTTTGGCTCCAGCCCAACCCAGTCGATTTCAGTCACCTTGTGGGGGACATGGCCACGTTTAGTGGCAACACTTGTTATTTAAGCTGTTATAGCTGATAGTCCGTAAATACGACACGGGTTTTAAATAAACTTGAAACTTAACTTAGCCATCATTCAACATTACAGCCATTCCATTCCTCTCGATATGAACGACTACCCCCTAGGTATCCGCATGTGCATAAACAATTAACAAACTTCCCCTTTTTCTTTAAAGAAAAAAATAAACATAAGTATATTACTGTTCAAAGAAACAAACTTCAAAAGAGCAAAGAAACAAATACTGCCCTCATATTTACAGTCCATTAAAGTCCATTACAGTCCATTGTTGTCTTGTTTTTTTTTTTTTTTTTTTTATTCCTTGAGGTGCCATACACCTTCGCTGAGGGCCTTTAGGAGGAGGAGAGCTGACGTTCCTTTCTTTGTCAAGCAGTCAGCAAGCTGATCTTTGGTCGCTGACCACATGATGTGTTGAATGACTCCGGACTGGATAAGCTCCTTGATATTGCTAATTTCAAGCCGTAGTCTCTTCTCTGTGACTGGTTTGGTTGACTTTACAGCATCCATCAGTGAGTGATTGTCAGTTACACATAGTATAGGTAAGCCTCTGTGCTTGCAGTCACCTACAGTAAGTTCTGAATAGAGTGTGGCCAGGAATACTGCATTATCAATGCCGTCTGCAAGGGCCAGTGTCTCTCCTGCGAGAGTACTTCTCACAACTCTTGTTATTCTTTTTGACTGTCAGCATATAGGAGAGAATCTTCCATTCTCTCCCATGAGCATGATTAGATGACCACCCTGAGTGCCACCATCAGGAAGGTTGCCCATTGACGAATCACTGAACACGACTAGCTGTAGGGAGCTGTCTTTGCCTAGGTGCTGGAATTTCAAGGTCACGTCATCAGATTTGAGTTTCTGGATCAGTTTGTTTACTGTGTGCAGGGTTTGAACAGTAGCAGCTTTTGTACTAGATGCTAAGATGGACACATCACACATTGTGTCCGGCCATGTTTGTCTTGCCACCCACAATATTTGGCCAATCTTTGATCTGAGCATATCAATCTCTTGATCTGTTAGGGGAGCATCACGCTCAGCAGCTCTAGTTGGGTTCACTGGAATGGGCTGGAGGTTGTTGATGTACATACTCTGCTATACCTGTACTGTATTATTCAGAGAAGAAAACTGCATTCCAATATAGTTGAACGTGTTGTGCTCTTCCCATCCAACTTGGAAAGCTGCTTTTAACTGTGGTATGATTGTTGTGGAAAACCTTTCAGATCCTCCCCAGATAAAATCATCCACATGACAGCCCAGTACTCCCGTAACATTGGAGGAGTCATCTAGCCAGTAGAAGACTGCTGGATCAACTTGTGACACTACTGCTCCCAACTGATGCATTGTGTCCTTGACTTTATTGTACCAATAAAGAGAGGCATCTGCTAGTCCATAGACACATTTATTCAGTCTCCATAGAACGCCTTGTCTCTGGGACTCTGGTGGTGGACGAATGTAGATGTTTCGAGTCAATTCTTTGCCTTGCAAAAAAGATGCTTTTATATCCATAGAATTTAATTGCCAATGCTTTTGACATATGACAGCCATGATCATTCTTAGTGACTCTGAGGCACATGTTGGAGAATCTTTTGGGAGTTCTTGAATGTGTATTTCCTCAAAACCTCTGGCAACTAGTCTAGCTTTAGGTGCGACACCATCAGGGGTTTCTTTAAGTGTACACACCCACCTTGTGGCGATGCATTTCTGTCCTTCATCTTTCACTTCCTCAAAGACATCATTCTTTTCCCAGTTGCATAACTCTGCTTGTTTTGCAGGATCAAAGATATCATCATCGACCATCAGAATATCCTCTGGACTGCTTTCTTTACATAAGACGCCATGCTCAGTTGGTGACATTTGAACATTGTCCATTTCGCCCAGATTTACTGAGCTTGTGGAACCAGCAAGGTCGCCAGATCCATTGAACTGCACATTGTACCAGTTTCTGTGTTTTTCAGTTGCCTTCCCTGCACGACCTAGAATTTTTCCTGTTAAAGTTTGTCCACTTTCTCTATCTGTATATGTTACTGTTTGTCCAGCTTTTAGTCGCAAATCTCTTTGTGTTGTGACTGTTTCGTTCTGTACTGTGTCAGCATTTGGTCTGTTGTCAGGAGCAAGTGGAGTGGCTACAGCATGATCTTCTGATTCAGGCAAGTCATCATGTGTATTTGTCTCTTCCCCACTGTCAGTATCATCATCCTCGTGGTTAAGTCCAGAATCCGGTAATATTTGTTTGTCAGTCACCTCTTGCTGAATGTCCATATCTTCCAGCACTGTTTGTTGAGCATCAGCCTTTCTCAGTCTGGTGTGATGCACACGAACATAGGTGCCCCCATGCCTTACAAAGATTACCACACCATCTTAGCCAATGACCACCCCTGGACCTTTCCACTGTGGGCAGTCAGCTCGTTTGTAGTATACTTTGTCCCCAGTCTCGTATCGATCATCACTGGCTCGCAGTTGTTTGCGAAGGGCTCGTTTGATCCTTTCAGAGCACTCTGCTTCTGTGAATGCTCGGCGTGCTGCATGCAAAGTTGTAATATGCTGAGCCATCCAGGTATTCATCGTAGGGCTTTCAAGTGCTGGTGGCTTGTCAGTAAGAACTGATGGCAAGTTGGGATTTTGCCCAAAGACCAGTTGGTATGGACTGTAGCCATGCGCATTGTACAATGAGTTCTTTGCCATTAAGGCCCAGTCTAGTGCCAATGCCCTGCTGCATTCATTTTTCCTCTTCACTTTCAACAGGATGTCGGTCAGGGTGTGGTTGTGTCTTTCCAAAAGGCCGTTGCTCCAGGGGCTATAGGCTGCCGTGGTTTTGAGTTCAATGTTGAATTTTTCAGCCATATCCCTCATTTCTTCATTGTTAAATTCACCACCATTGTCACTAAACAGCCTGTGTGGGGGTCCATGCACACTTATCCAGCAGTGGATGAGATGTTTCACGATGTCTTGGGGTTTCTTGGTTGTCACAATACTTCCTGCACTGAAACGTGTGAAGTGATCTATGACATGGAGATACCATACTCCTGGTTCCAGCTCATGTAAATCCACTGCCACTGTCTCATTGTAGGTTGAAGCCATGGGTAAGCCCACTGCAGGCTTTGGCTTTGGCTTGCTGTACCATATACACGTGTCACATTTGCTCACAATATTGTTAAGAATGGCAAGGCAGTCATCATCATTGTTACCTGCGCAGTCCAGCAATTTTTTGAGCTTTTCCACGGAGGCATGTCCAAATTGTTTGTGTAGTTTTAACAGCACCTTCTGATTTTCCTGTTTTGTCATATTTTCAGTTACTGCCAGAACTTCATCGTCAGTCTGGATGTCATTCTCTGCTGAATTATCGTTTGCTTTTATGTTAACACAATAGTGACCTGAGGAGGTCAGCTCAAGTTTCACTGGCTGCTTGAGCATTCTGGCTTTATCATTTTCAATGTCCAGGACTGCACCTGCTCTTTTCAGAGATGTTTTGCTCAAAAGCAAGGGAATGTCGACTGGCACAACTTCTGTTTCTATCTGGCATTTAGTCTGACCAATCACAGCTGGAATTGTGACACGCTTTGTGGAATGAACAAGTCTACCATCTCCAAATCGGAATGCTTTGGCACTGTTTTTGGTCTCAAGTTTATCTCGCTTGCTCTGCACCAGTCCATCAACATAGTTGTCAAGCCATTTTCCCCCACAAACCGTTCTGGTGCAGGCAGTGTCAATGACGGCTGATCCTAAAGCCTCCACCATGAATATTTCTGTTTCAGACAATGTTTCCTTTGACAACAACGTTATGTGACATTCATCAGTATCTTCTGTGTGACTCTCAATACTTTCTGTTAATTTTGCCTGTTCATTTTTGTGAGGACAGTCCTTTGCCCAGTGGTAAGTACTCTGACAGATTGCACATCGCAATCTTCTTCCATATTTGTCTAATGGGTTGGACCCATGTGGCACCGTAATTTGACTTTGAGCACTCGTCTTGTCTTTTTTTCCGGTAAATCTTGTGTAATACGCACAGTCAGGATCACTTGATGCACTAGCACCATCAGGCCGAGAGTTATCGCCAAATATCCGTTTCAGGGCAGATTTCATGTTACTGAATGTTAGGTCTGCGCAAGCAGTAAGAGCCAATTGTTTATCTTTAATAGTTAGTCCAGCAGTATCGAGTAGTTTAAATGCTAGAACAGCATCGGGAAGTTTCATTTTTAACTTACTCATTTTGTTGTATATCCGTTCGAATTCAATGATGTAATCCAGCATGCTAACGTTACTGTCCCTTTTGATGTTGTCGAACTCCGTGTAGGCGTCGTACTGACTGTCTTTTTCCTCTTTCAAATACACCGTGTCCAATTTCTGCGGAAGCGGTGTTAATCCATTATCTTAGTTCAAATCATCCGCGGCTATTTCAAGTGCTATGGTCCTTGCTCTCCCAGTTAGCGACAGGGCAACTGCTAGCGCTCATTTCTTCTGGTCCAACTCGGTAACTAGCTTCCAGATTTGGAGCTCATTCTTCCAACTTTCATAAAACTTATTTTCATCAAAAAGTGGCGGCACTTTGTAGCTGTGTGCTGCCATCCTCTGCTACCAATGATAGTCCGTAAAGACGACACGGGTTTTAAACAAACTTGAAACTTAACTTAGCCATCATTCAACATTACAGCCATTGCATTCCTCTCGATATGAACGACTACCCACTAGGTATCTGCATGCGCATAAACAGTTAACAAAAGCTTTCAACTACTAATGGTTGTTCTTGGCTTGAACCCCGGAATTGCCGCTTGCGGCTATATCTGTTATTATTTTCCTTCTTCAGAAATGTTTTTGCTAATTCCCGTGAGATGGTAAATGGCAGAGTCCTGAAATTTTGCACACTAGTTGGAAGTTGTGTCTAAATGCTGACTAAGGCATTTTTAACTCAATCGCCCTAATGGTGGCACAATAGTTCAAGAAAAACAGGTTTTCACTTGAAAGGTCATAGCTCCTACTCTGTAAGTCAAAATTACACGAAACTTGGTAGAGACATTCCTTGGAACATTCTCTATAACTTTCCCATAAGGACCTTGAAGTTCCGCCATATTTGATTTTCCGGAATTTTGAATTTTTTGAAAAACACATTTTAAACATCTCCTCCTAAACTAAAGGTCCGATTCCTTTGACATTTGCTGTGGATCATCAGTCGACCAAGCTTATCAGAGATTGCATAAAGCTTGTCGAAATCTCATTTCGTTTCCAAGATATTAACCAATGAACTTCAGCAGGGGCATGGCTTTGCACATAAATGGACAAAATTCAACAACCATTCAGCCAATCATCACAGAACTTGCAGAATATGTCCATATCATAACCACAAACAAACCGTGATAGGATCACGCAAATCGGCCCATAGGGGGCGCTATAACTAAAATCAGACTATAAATCATCAACTGTTTGTCCTATGGCCATAAAACTCACAGGATATATATTTACATAAGTAGCTGAAACATACCCAGAAAATTTCATTCAAATTGACTGATAGGGGGCGCTATAACTGCTAAACTAACCAGAATGGTAGAACTCAAATCAGACTATAAATCCGCAATTGTTTCTCCCATAGCCATAAAACTCACAGGATATATTCATATCAGTACCTCAAACATACTCTGAAATTTTTTTTAAAATTGACTGATAGGGGGTGCTGTAAATGCAATACAAAACCACGTGGTGTATCACAAATCGGACTATGAATCATAAATAGTTTTTCCACTCTTTACAAAACTCACGGGATATGTCCACATAAGAACCTGAAACATAACCTGAAATTTTTTATCAAATCAACCTGTAGGGGGCGCCATAAATGCACAAAATAGACTTACATAACACAAATCAGACTATACATCATAAATTGTTCGTCCAATCATTACACTGGAAAAATAGCTCCCCATAAATACCTAAAACACACTCTTAAAGTGTTTTTTGTCCCTCGCTGCCATGAT
The DNA here is from genome assembly GCA_029721435.1 of Gymnothorax reevesii. Taxonomy (NCBI): domain Eukaryota; kingdom Metazoa; phylum Chordata; class Actinopteri; order Anguilliformes; family Muraenidae; genus Gymnothorax; species Gymnothorax reevesii. The sequence continues at coordinate 42,051,420 of CM056585.1, forward strand.
GGCAAGCGAAGCGGGGGATATAGTATTCAGCTCCGTCTGGGCGTCCATTATGTCCCGTTTGTTCTGAATGCGATATCTCATGAACGGTTTGACCGATTCCATTTATCTTTGGTGTTGAGGTATATTGGTGTGACATGCTTGTTTTTGCCTGAATTCCCGTTGGCGTTGGTGTGGGCGTTCCCATTTTTTTCCGGAGCATAACTCTGTAACTGTTTTACCGATTCTCACCAAATTTCATATAGTGTCTCTCCATATCATGTTGATATGCCTTTTGAGGGTTTGAACTGCTTTTGAATTTAAATGGCTCTCTAGCGCCTCCAAGAAACATTTCATTTGCTCTTAGACAGCCACCATGACCGGTTGGAGTGTCATAGAGAGATGCAACCAACACTATATTGTTTATCTCATCAAGGCCTAAAAATAAACAATCGACACCCATTACCTTAATCGAACAGGAAGTCCGCAATTTGCATATCCAAATTTCCTTTTTCCCCTAAATTTCGCCAAAATTTGCCCTCGAAAAAACGCTAACTCCTTTAAGGGCGTTCATCGTATCGACCCCAAATGCTAATAGATGACAAAGCACACTCTGCTGATGAAAACTATCATACAACTTTTTCAAAAGTCGAACGGTTCGGATTTTATGAGGCGTCAAAGATGGGGTCCCCAGTCACATTGACTGCCTTTTTTCGATGCCTCGGCAATTTCCAACCTTCATTTGACCCCTTAAACATGCTCGAAAGCAAACCAAACTTTGCGGTAATTTCTACATGGCTTCAAATATTTTTACAATCTGTAGTCCCCCCAGGAATCTGCGGAGAAAAAGTGTTGATTTCGTGGAGAACATTCCTGATTCTGCGGAGAGCAATTCTTGATTCCGCGCCTTGAAAGTTGATTTTCCGCGGGTATTAAAAAAAACCTAAAATGACCAGTTATAAAGCAAATTTATGTAATAATGAAGCAAAAATTCTCTTATGAGATTATTTGCAATACCAAAACACTGCGAAACATTGTGGTTATAAAATAAACGACATCAATATTCTTTTTGTCCCTCTTGAGCAGATTTATTTTCATAACTTATAAAGTGCAAAACATTTTACCAAACTATTGGTGAACGAGGCTTAGTTACTGAACAAGTGCCAAAGATCAAAGTAAAGATTTAAACAAAGTGTACACTATTCACTGTATCCTCAGGATATTGTAAACGTTACTGCATACCATAGACTGTATAAAAAGACGGATGAAGCTACCGTGATGTCACCCACTGGTTCGAAGATGAAGAAGTGAATCGAAGATCCGGTGAGGAACGTGGCTTTGGATCTGACCGTATCGGACGAGGACCAGAGGATAGCCACGCCCCAGAAGCATATTCTGGCTTTATACTTTATTCCAGTTTATATGGGACCACAATTCACGAAAATGAATGTCATGATATATCGAAGGAGACCAGACACTTGCTATAGCTAACATAAAATGATGTGAAAAATCATTATTTAAATTAAAAATCAGGTCGGAAAGTAGGATCATTTTCTCATAAACTTCTATTGCATTGAACTTCTTTCTGCAACCACTGACGTCGCCATCTGCTGGCCATTAAATGGAATGCCATTCTACGGTACTTCCACATGGGCTTCTTTTTTCAAATCAGGGTACTGCGTCCATCTTTTTATATAGTTTATGCTGCATACAGCAGAAAAAAATCAGTTTCCGTAACCGGCAGCACCAGCTGTGAGTCTTAGATCCCGTTTATCTGACCGCAAAATCTAGCGGCCGGGATGAAAAATACATGTAAAATATAAAATTCTACACCTCGCCCTATATTCCGCGGGCTGCTTTGATTTCCGCGGAGGGCTTTGAAATCTGCAGTAAATTCCGCGATCGCGGAATCGCGGATTCCTGAGGGGACTAAATCTGAAAATTCACCACCAAAGAGACAAAATGGCTCTCTATCACCACCTAAATACGCCAAAATAGGACTTTCGCTTTCACCACAGCCTGTTGCAATGTCATAAAATTCTGGAAAAAAATCACTCATTATTGCTGTACCATGCCCTGTAATGTCACCTAATTTCGTGAAAATCCATTTGAGACCTTTTGAAATAAAAATTTCTACGTACATAATACACTGTACAATAAGATATACATTCTTGCTGTGGACAAATCGTTCATCGTATCAAAATGTGCTTTGGTATAATTCAAAATCTCCATGTCGCCAAACAAACTGTGAAGTGTGGTGCCATTACAATTGATATTTGTTGAGATATAAACATGTTATGAATATTCATATTTTGAAAGATATCGAGTGATGCACTTCTGAATTCACCATAAGTTGCAGTGTATAAAACCTTTGTCTTTCTTCAGTGAACATTCTCCCAAAATTTCAGCTTTGTAGGATTTACCTGGAGGAAGCATTTATTAATTTCTTGATTATTATTGATTTTCAGTGTTTTCCTTTGTGCTGCTACACATTCTGACCACCGGGTGGCAGTAGGATCACATGGCTCATCTCCCTTCACTAACTTCATGAATGGAATGGAGGAAGATTGCACAATACACAGTAGTGATAAAATCTGCTTCAGAAAGTTTGACCAGGTCGCATAGGTCATAGTTCCATTATACTAAAGAAAAGTCTCTTTCTTTAAAGGGGTTTGCACTCAACATAAAACATTTTCCTCAGTCTCGTGCTGTCCAACGAATGACAACGCTCGACGGCGCTCGAAAGTGTCTCGCCCCCGTTTCGACATGTGCGGGAGGGCGAGGAACCGTCCAACGCTACTTGCAGCTTTAATATTTTTTCTGTTTCCATGGCAACAATTTGGACTCGGGCATATTGAAGGGTGGGACTTGTTTCCGGACCGTAACTCTAAAATGTGACATGGGGGAAGGGGGAGACATCTGTTTTTGCGTGTAAAAACCATTTCTAGTTGCATTCTATTTCAAAGGGCTTTAATTTTGAAATGCCACATCAGAATGTCCTGATATTCACTCAGTGACATTGTGAGGTACTGTAGTATCATGCTGTAGTGAAATCACTCTTTGATAACGAGGAGTTTTCATTTAATTCTAATCTGAAGTTCTACTCAACATAGGTAAAAGTATATTATATTCAAATGGCTTTAATTTTGAAATGCCACATCAGAATGTCCTGATATCTGCTGAGTGACACTGTGAAGTAATGTACTATCATGCTGTAGTGAAATCATTCTGTGACAACTGGGTGTTTTCACTTCATTCTAATCTGAATTTCCACTCAACACAGCAAAAATTACTATCTATTTCAAAGGGCTTTAATTTTGAAATGCCACGTCAGAATGTCTTGATATCCGCTGAGTGACACTGAAGTACTGTGCTATCATGCTGCAGTGAAATCAGTCTGTGACAACAGGGAGCTTTTACTTAATTTCCACTGAACACAGCAAAAACTACATGATATTTCAGAGGCCTTTTATTTCAAAATGCCACACCAGAATAGAACCAAAAGGGGGTGGGGTGGGATGGACGGTCAGAAGTTTTTCCTGAAAACGTGTTCTGGAATGCTGTTGAAATGAGCATTTTGACCTACTTTGACATGCATGTTATATTTGCTCTAAATAACCTTTCTACTAGCTGATACCTGTGCTACGCACAGCTGATTGAATTAGCCGGTTTTACATGCAAAAATGGCTTCAAAATGCAGTTTTCACTTCATAACTAAGTTTGAAACCTGGCGCATTGTCTTTGTCATACAGCAAAACGAGGGTTATGTAGATAACCCCGGTTCTATGAGTTTCGGATGACCGCCAGAGGTGGTGCTTTCAGCACATGGATATCCATCACATGAACGTGCTGGTCGAGTAATAGTAACAATAAAGTCACGTGTGACCTGGGTGACGTCACCCCATGACCCCCACAAAAGACCGGTGAACCCAGGAAGTGACCTCTTGGCAAATCTTCTTGTGTACACTCCGAGTGACTGCCAAGCTCTGGCGGTCATCCGAAATTCATAGAACCGCGGTTATCTACATAGCCTTCGTTCTATTTCGTTTCTCCTGACCGCCAGAGGCGGTGCTTTCAGCACATGGATGACTAATACCAGCCAGGTCATAAGGAGTGCCTACCTGTACTCAGTGCTGCTGCGATGGGCCGGGAATGACGGCCGTCGCCACAGGGTTATGTGGGACGACATTAAGACGGTAAAACCTGGTGAAGGTGCAGCTGGACGCCCAGGAGGCTGAGCTGCATATGTCTGAAAGGGGTACGCCCTTCAGTGATGCCCATGAGGCCGCCACACCCCGTGCAGAGTGCGCCCGAACAGCCGGAGGAACCGGAGAGCCACTATGTCTGTAGGCATGTAATATGGCCTCGACTATCCACATGGAAAGCCTCTGTTTAGAGAGCGCCAGACCCGTCCTCTGCCCTGTGTGGCACAGAAACGGGGCGTCACTCCTACGGAAGCCTTCCGTACGGGACACGTACACCCTGAGGGCGCGAACTGGGCACAAAAGTTCCGACCTCTCGCCATGGCCTGCCTCGCAAGGCTAAGGGGCTGGATGACGAAGGTGGCAGAGAGGGTCTTCGGGAGGAAAGAGGGGATAGGCCACAGAGTGACCCCACTGTCGCCAAGGTGCCACTGCAGGCACTCCCCACTGACTGACAGCGCGTGTAATTCCCTGACGCGCCTCGTCGATGTAATGGCCAGAAGAAAGGCAGTCTTCAGGGAGAGCCATGAAATGTCTGCCGTGAGCAGGGTCTCAAACGGTGCGTCACAGAGAGCCTGCAGCACGAAGTGAAGATCCCATGTGGGTATCCGCCTCCGTCGGGGGGGTCTCAACCGGAGGGCACCCTTCAATAAACATGCCACCAAGGGGTGGGACCCCACGGTCCTTCCCTCAATTCTGGCATGCTGAGCAGAGATTGCAGCTGCATAGACCTTGATGGTGGAAGGAGTAAGACCCTTGTCAAACAGAGACTGGAGGAACAGTAGAATGGTCGGCAGGGGGCAGCATGTAGGCTCCTCCCCCCGAGTCAAGCACCAGTTGGAGAAAAGCCTCTATCTGTTGGCGTGGAGGGCATTGGTGGAGGGTGCCCGAGAGCTCGCAATGGTGTTGACCACTGCCGGCTCACAAATACCTAGCAGGGGGTCTGGTCCTTCAGCGGCCACACCCAGAGCTGCAGACGGGCTGGATCCGAGTGCCAGATCTGCCCTCCCAACTGTGATAGCAGGTCCGTCCTCACTGGACCAGGGGTCACCGTTCAGAAGTTGCAGCAACTTGGGGAACCACACTCAGCCCGGCTACCGAGGGGCGACGAGCAGCAGCTCGTGGTGGTCCATCGCAACCCTGTGTAGGGTCGGGACGATCAGTGGCAGAGAGGGGGAAGGCATACAGCAGTTGCCTCGGCCAAGCATGCGCCAGCGCGTCCTGGCCCAGGGAGCTGGGGCCGTGCAGGCTGAACCACAGAGGGCAGTGTGTCGACTCCCGGCAGGCAAAGAGGTCCACCTCTGCCCTGCCGAAACGTTACCAGATGGCGAGAACCACAGCTGGGTTGAGTCTCCATTCCCCGGAATCGGGGTCCTGGCGGGACAGCAGATCCGCCGCCCTGTTGGCAGTGCCTGGCAAGTACATGGCACGCAGGCTCAAGAGACGCCAATGGGCCCACCGCAGAAGTTGGCCGGCCACTTCTAAGCACTGGAGGGACTTGATGCCTCCCTGGTGGTTGATGTAGTACACCACCGTAGCGTTGTCCGTCCGCACCAGAACCTGTCTGCCGGCCAGGCCTGGGAGGAAGTGCTGTAGGCTGAGGAAAACAGCCTGTAGCTCCAGCACGTTGATGTGCTGCTGTCGCTGCCCTGGACTCCAACAGCCTCTGATGGTCCGGCATTGCCAGACTGCACCACAACCTCCCAGGGAGGCGTCCGTGGTGATGACCTCCCTCCGGGAGGGGATAGCGGCTAGTGAAACAGCCTGCAAAAAGTAAGCCCTCCTCCTCCATGGATGGAGGAGTCTGCAAAAAGAATCTTTTACTTGCACAAACCTGTGCCCGTGCAGCGCCGGGTGGAGGTGGAGATCGTTGAGCCACCTCTGAAGCGGAAGTAAGTTCAGGAGCCCCAGCGGGACCAGAGAGGAGGCCGCTGTAAGCATGCCCAGCAGGCGCTGAAAGGTCTTCAGGTCGAGTGACCTGCCCCATCTGAAGCGACCAAGCTGCAGGCGGATGTTTTTGATCCTGGTCAGGGAGGGGGTTGCCATCAAGGACCTCAAATCCAGGTGCATACCCAAGAAAATTGTCTCCTGGCTGGGCACCAGCGAGCGCTTCTGGTAATTCACCCTGAGCCCCAGCTCTGCGACATGTGAGAGCACAGTCGCGATGTCGGTGTGGGCCTGAGCTTCTGATCGTGAACAGACGAGCCAGTCGTCTAGGTAAGGCAGGACACGGAAACCCCGTGCCTGAAGTGGTGCCAATGCCGCTGCCACACACCTGGTGAACACACGGGGTGCCAGCGATATCCCAAAGGGCAGAACATTGAACTCGAAGGTCTGGCCCTTGAAAGCAAACCACAGGAACTGCCTGTAGTGTTGCGCAATGGGAACATGAAAGCAGGTGTCTTTCAGGTCGATTACGGCAAACCAGTCGCCGGCCTGGATGTGGTGTAACATCCGTATGCAGCATGCCGGAGTCTCATGGTCTTGAAGTGGGAATTGAGGGACCTCAGGTCGAGGATCGGGCGGATACCGCCGTCCTTCTTTGGAACCAGAAAATATCTGGAGTAGAACCCACCTTGCTGTCTCTGCCTGTCGACGGGGGAGATTGCTTTTTTTCTCCAGGAGAGTGGCGATTTCCTGCCGGAGGACGAGGGACTTCCTCAGATGGCTCACGGTGGTGTATTTGACCCCATGAAAGCGCGGCGGTCGACGGCAGAACTGGATGCGGTAACCCTCGGGGGTCTGGGGTCAACGCTCTCCAGCGTCAAAGCTGTCCGCTGGAAAAGCGGTCAACCGCCGGCGCGCTGATGTCAGCGCCGCCCAGACCGCCCCCGTCGGTCACCAGGGGGGTGACGAGGAGCGGACTGGGTGTAGAGGGCGGCGCCGCGGGTCTGGGAGGTGGTGGGGCGACAAAAGTCAGCAGCCCGTCTGGTCCCCTGGCGGGTGCGTGGCCGAGACGGAGTCGGTGTGGGTCTCCTGCAGGACTGGGCAGCGCTGCCGTGGTGGTAGACCTGGCGGAGGCGAGCGAACTGCTGTCGCGCCTGGACGACCTGGGCACTCCGGTCCAGGGCTTGTTGAGCGGCCTCGCCAAACAGCTCCCCGGGGACAACAGGGAGAGAGCGCAGCATGCGCCGGTCGTGCTCGGCTAGAGGGCACAGCGCCAGCCATATCTGCCGGCGGCCGAGGGTGAGAAACGACATCAGCCGGCCCAGTTCCCAGGACGAGTAGGCAAAGGCCTGGAACACCGCATCGCACAGCTCCCGTGATGCCGCGCTCATCCCTTCCAGTGTCTGTGCAAGGGCCAGCAGCAGGTGGGACAAGGAGTTGTCGACACGGCCCATTCGTGCCGCCGTGTCGTATCCTCGCACGATGAGGTCGTCGGTCACACGGCATTGAGTGCGGGGGCATCAGGCGTCAGGTCGCAAAGCCTCGTTGGGCGAAAGGCCGAGGGCAGCCACGGAGGGCTCTGTGTTGGGCATCCGCTGGAGGCCGTAGGTGGGGACATCCTGATTGCCGCCAGGGCCCTGCAGTCACTGGGGAGGTGGGAAAGGCGCCTGGGTCCGCCCAACACCTCTGCAACTCCTCGATGTATGGGGCCGAGGGCGGAACAGACAGCGAGGAAGGCTGTGTGGAGCCTCTGAAAAAAGTGCTCTGATGCTGGGCCACCGGGGGCGTGTCCAAACCCAGACGGGCCAATGCAGCTCTCAGCGTTGGCTTGATGGATGAGCGTCCGCCTTCCGACGCTGTCACGGTGCCATGGCTGGTGGCCTGGGAACCGGCCGGAGAGGTGGAGTCGTGACCGTCAGACCCACTGCAGTCAAAGTTCTCCGACGCCTGGATCGACAGCTCATCGAGGCCGCGTGCATCAACGGCCGGTGGCATAACGGGTGGTGATGGCGATCAGTCGGCTGCCAGGCAGACGGGGTGGCTGCGGGAACACTGCTGCCCCGTGGCGGAGGCTGGAGATTCGCCAGTAGGGCCTTCATCTCTTCCAGCTCAACGGATATCGCCTCCACTTTCCGAGCAAAATTGCCCGTGCCCTGCTTCTTCGCCTTGGGAGCGGCGACACGTGGGGGAGCCCCACGGTGCTTGCTGGGCCCCGCTGCTGCAGCCAGCACCACATCCTGTCCCCCCGAGACCCAGGGGATGTCAGACGGGGAATCCATCCTAGCCAGCCTGGCGGTCCGTGCAGCCACGCTCAGGCACATGCAGTCTGTGCAGGCCTTGTCAGCCAGCCCCTGCTGCAGGTGCTCAGTACCTAGGCAGGAGGGGCACTCGCAGTGGCCGTCCTCCGGCTTGAAGGGGGCCCGGCAGTTGGCACAGCAGGAGAACATGTCCATCATGACACCTGGCTGGCAGAAGAGAACTTAAAAAAAAAATGGTGCGAGGGCACCCGGCCCCGCAAACCGTGAGCCTACTGCTGCGGGTGTAATAGACAGCCGCAAATAAACAGTCACTCACTAGCGTGAGAAGACATCACACCGCAAAACACTCAAGACAGCCAGCCCGTGAACAGGCCGGAGGCAAGGCTACCCAAAACAAGGCGGTCGACAATACTAACGAAATAGGCGCCGTGTGCCCCAGAACCGATTAACAAATCAGCAGCGAGAAACACCGCTTTAAGTCAAATGAAATGAAAACCACTTACTTGAAGGAAAACAAGCTGGCCTCCAGCGGCGAGGACACCGCCTCTGAGGACTATACAGCTAACTCCACCGAGCGAGAGTACTCAGCTAACGGAGTAATACTAACGAAAATAGGTGCCGTGCGCCACAGAACCAATTAACAAATCAGCGGCGAGAAACACCGCTTTAAGTCAAATGAAATGAAAACCACTCACTTGAAGGAAAAGAAGCCGGCTTCCAGCGGCGAGGACACCGCCTCTGTGGGCTACACAGCTAACTCCACCGAGTGAGAGTACTCCGCTAACAGAGTAATACTAACAAAAGTAGGCGCCGTGCGCCACAGAACCGATTAACAAATCAGCGGCGAGAAACACCGCTTTAAGTCAAATGAAATGAAAACCACTTACCTGAAGGAAAACGAGCTGGCCTCCAGCGGCGAGGACACCGCCTCTGAGGGCTACACAGCTAACTCCACCGAGCGAGAGCACTCAGCTAACGGAGTAGTGCTAACAAAACAATAAGAAAAAAGAGAATCGACGGATTCAAGTAGTTTCTTGGGGGATGTGTAAAAGCACAGCCCCAACCCCACGGGTAACGAAACCAACACAGCGTTTGGTCCAAAATCCAATTCCCAATCCAACTCGCAACCTGCAAAAGGCGAGAAGATGAAAGAGGTCACTTCCTGGGTTCACCGGTCTTTTGTGGGGGTCACGGGGTGACGTCACTCAGGTCACACGTGACTTTGTTGTAACTATTACTCGACCTGCACGTTCGTGTGATGGATATCCATGTGCTGAAAGCACCGCCTCTGGCGGTCAGGAGAAACGAAATAGAACCAGTGTAAACGGAAAACAGACGCATTATTTACGGTGGTTTCTCTGGAGATGTGTAATTCCGTTATAATAAATTCATTGTGCTACTTGTCTATAAAATCTTTTTTGTTTCCCATATACATCAGTTATGAGAAATCTTTGATCAATCCTAATGTGCTGATACACTTGCTCGGATTAGTGTATTTACGTTTACATGGGCTTGCTAGATTAAATGTGTTAGATCGCAGGTAAAATTACTGTATTCTTCCCACAGAGCGGATATTGCACTCATTGGCCTGGCAGTAATGGGTCAGAATTTGATCCTGAACATGAATGACCATGGCTTTGTGGTAAGTCCACTTCTGAAGGAACCAGTGCAGGTTAGAATTTTCTTGTTTTTCTTCATGCAAGCTGAATGAGGAAAATTGGGTAAGTGTCTGGCATTCCGGGTTTTGCCTGTTTTGTTTCCTCATGCTTGACTTTCTGGTCCTGAATCTTTTTGTGTCCGTTATCTGATTTGTCTCTTCTCAGGTGTGTGCCTACAATAGAACAGTCTCAAAGGTGCAAGACTTCCTGCAGAATGAGGCCAAAGGCACTAAGGTGGTTGGGGCAGAGTCTTTGGAAGACATGGTGTCTAAGCTGAAGACCCCACGCCGCATCGTGCTGCTAGTGAAAGCAGGCCAGGCTGTGGATGACTTCATCGATAAGCTTGTGAGTGAGACAGGAGGTTATACTGCCCTCTGTTCATGAAATGTGGTTCTTTTCATGTCTTATCATAGTCTTGGTTTCCCGTCTCATCAACAGGTACCTCTTCTTGAACCTGGTGACATCATTATTGATGGTGGCAACTCGGAGTATCGAGACACAACTGTGAGTCTATTGGGAGTGTCACTGCTGTGAAAATAATGCTGATCATTTTGGCACTTCTGCTTGTTAAATGGTGGTCCACTGTAGTGTTTGCTCAGTCCTTATAAATTAAAAAATAAATTCACTTAAAACATGTTTAGTTCTTTCATATGTTTGCGTTTTTGCTATTGGCTCTGGTTTGAGTTCAGGGAACATGCACAGCATTGCCGCAGGACTGGGTTAGCACAATAAATAGCTTTGTTTATAACATCTTAAATTTGACACTCTTGATAAATCTTTTGCTTCTGCTGATATGGAAAAAATGAATTGTACTCTGGGTATTAAAAGTATTCTTACTCAGTGTAAAACATGTCTCTTTCTGATCGTGTGTGTGTTTGTTTGTTTGTTTATAGCGCCGATGTAAGAGCCTGAAGCAAAAGAAACTCCTGTTTGTGGGCAGCGGGGTGAGTGGGGGGGAGGAAGGGGCTCGTTACGGGCCCTCACTCATGCCGGGGGGCAACAAGGAGGCCTGGTGAGTCTCACTGCGCAGTTCAACCCAATGCTACTCCGTTACCTCTCTGCCTCTCCATTAGGTCCAGTAGACATTCTCACTTAACCACAACAAATTCAGAAGTCAGAGTTATGATAATATTTAACTAACGTGTCATCTGAGGTCATTTTCAGTCCTCATGTTTAGAGTAAATCTGGGCTTCAGATGACTACCCCATTTTTTTCCATTTTGTGCTGAGAAAGTGCGTCTTGTACTGATATTGTCCTTCAGTGGGATGGTAGCTGGACTGCCGTGACCTGTGACACTATTGTTTTCCTCCAGGCCACATATCAAGGATATTTTCCAAAGCATTGCTGCCAAGGTTGGGACGGGCGAGCCATGCTGTGACTGGGTATGTGAGCTGAATATTCCCTTTGGATGATCCATGTGCATTACAGTACACTCTGTTCATCACACACTGCAGCCTTGTACATTACACACTGCTCATTATACTCTGGAGCATTTAACATTACACGTTGTTCATTACGCATTGAAGTTGTGTATATTACTCACTGTTCATCACAGTCTGCCTTGTACATCACACGTTGTTCATTATACATTGCAGCATTTAACATTACTCTGTTTATTACACATTGCAGTTGTCTATATTACTCGCTGTGCACTACACACTGTAGCCTTGTGCATTGCTCACTGCATTACACACTGCAGCTGTATACATTACACATTATTCATTACACACTGCTGCCTCGTACATTGCTCACTATGTTGCAGACTGCAGCTGTAGACATTGCACTCTGCAGCAATGGATATTACAAACTGTTCATTACACACTGCATATCACTCACTATTCATTACACACTGTTCATTACACCCTGGGGCTGTGTGCATTACACACTGCAGCCATGTACATTACATACTGCTCATTAAACAGTGCAGCCTTGTGCATGAAGCATGCAACACGCGCAGCGGCTGTGCATTTTATGCGCCAACCATTGCACGCTGCAGCCCTGGATTTTATGCTTTGTACCTCACGCACTGCAGCAGTGTACATTATGCAGTAAGCACTACACACTGCTGCAGTGTACATTACGTACTGTAGCTTACATGATGCTCTGCTGCTATGTACAATAAACACTGTAGCCTATTATGCTTTGCAGCTGTGTATATTACACACTGTACTTTACATACTGCTGCTGTGCAAATGACTCACTGTTAATTTTGCACCGTTGCTGTGTAAATTATACCCTGTACATTACACACTACTGCTATGATTGAGGCCCAGATGTTCTGCAGGTTGGAGATGAGGGGGCGGGACACTTTGTAAAAATGGTGCATAACGGCATTGAGTATGGAGACATGCAGCTGATCTGTGAGGCTTACCACCTGATGAAAGACGTACTCTGCATGGACCATGACCAGATGGCACAGGTGTGTGTGTGTGTGTGTGTGTGTGTGTGTCTCACTCTCTCTCTGTATGTATTTTTCTCTGTGTGCGTGCCTGTGTGTGTGTGTTTGCTTAGATTTAGATGAATTTATTGTCATTGTTACAGAATAACAACGAGATTAGTTTGGAGAGGAAGTGCTCCGGGCCGCTGCAACATGCGTCGCGCCTCCAACTCCACTTTCTTCTTCGACAGAAGAAGTTTGTGTGTGTGTGCGCGTTTTCAGTAGGCGTTAATAGCAGTTTTCATTTTCTTGTTGACCGTCCCCAGGCTTTCAGTGACTGGAACAAGACAGAACTGGACTCCTTCCTCATAGAAATCACGGCCAACATTCTCAAGTACAAGGACTCGGATGGGACTCACCTGTTGCCCAAAATCCTGGACAGCGCAGGACAGAAGGGCACCGGGAAGTGGACGGCCATATCCGCCCTGGAGTATGGCACACCTGTCACCTTGATTGGTAAGACTTCTGTGGTTTAGTGCCTAAAACATGGCCGCCATTGCCATCTCTCTACCATCGAATAGTAGGTAGTGTTTACCCTTTACAGGGTACTTCCACTGAGGTTTTTACCCTTCGGCTGACTCTGGCCGGAGGGGTATTGTCATCACCTGCGTGTTCGTCTGTCTTCCGTCGTCTTATCACCCATAGATGTGCAACGTCAGTTTTTTAGCTGGATTTGACCTTTGACCTTAGCGCTATGACCATGACAGTGGAAAAATTGTCTGGGTCAGTACTCGGCAACCAATCCTCACAGCTTCACCAAATTTGGTATGGTTACTCACTATGACCCATAGATGTGCAACGTCAGGTTTTTTGCTGGATTTCACCTTTGACCTTAGCGCTTTGACCTTCACCTCGGGAATCTTTCCCGGGTCAGTACTCAGCAACTAATTATTGCAGCTTCGCCCAATTTGGTATGGTAACTCACTATGACCCATGCATGTGCACCGTCAGGTTTTTTTTGCTGGATTTGACCCTTTGACCTTAGCTCTGTGACCTTGACCCTGGAAATCTTGTACGGGTCAGTACTCGTCAACTAAATATCGCAACTTCACCAAATTTGGTTTGGTAACTCACTGTGACACATTGATGTGCAACGTCATGTTTGTTGCTGTATTTCACCATTTGACCTTAGCGCTGTGACCTTGAGGCAGGAAACCTTGTCTGGGTCAGTACTCAGCAACTACTGATCGCTGCTTCACCAAATTTGGTATGGTAACTCACTGTGACACATGGATGTGCAAGGTTATGTTTTTGCTGGATTTCACCTTTGACCTTTGCGCTGTGGGAGGAAATCTTGTCTGGGCCAAGGGGTATTCAGCAACGCGTTATGTTTATATTTTGTACATTCCTGTAAGCGTGGTTGGCTGAGCCATACAGCTGCTCCCTGGTAAGATCTGCTTTAGGGTTCAACTTTATAGTGATCTTTTTTGTGGGGGCAGGGGGAGATTCACCAAAATACCAATATAGTGACTGATGGTGATTTTTTGCACAAAGCTAAGGTATTGAGAAGTAGCCAGTTGTAAACCCAATTTTCACCTGAAATGAACACTGATCAAATTAAGAATTGATAAATGACACTGCAATTCTAGTGTTTGATACAGGAATCTCAAAGTCCTCTTGTAAGCTGAGCATTTTTTAGGTCACCTGAGACAAAGTCTCAAAGTGACCTATTCTAATCACCTTTTGTGCGTCGTCCGTTGTGTGTCGAGCGTCCGTAAACAATTTACATTTTTGACTTCTCTCAGAAACCGCTGATCCAATTTCAATAAAATTTTGCAGGAACCTTCCTTGGTCAAATATGCATCAAAATTTTGAATTATATGGTGCCCACCCCCAGGAAATCTGAGGGGTGGGGCTAAAAGTGGTCAATACATTTTCGACTTCTAATCAGAAACTGCTGATCTGATTTCAATAAAATTTTGCTGGAAACTTCCTTGGTCAAAAATGCACCAAAATTGTGCATTATATGGTGCCCTCCCTCAGGGGCTCTGAGGAGCAGGGCTAAAAGTGGTCAATATATTTTCCACTTCTCTGAAACCGCTGATCCAATTTCAACAAAATTTTGCAGGAACCTTCCTTGGTAAAATATGCACCAAAATTGTGAATTATATGGTGCCCAGCCCCAGGTGCTCTGAGGGACGGGGCTAAAACTGGTCAAAATGGCTGAAATTTTCAAAATCTTCTTCCCCAGACCCAGACGTGCTGGAAAACAATACTCTTCATTAATGGAAGGGTCTTCAGGTGCTTTATCAAAATTTCAATTAAATTTTGTGCCACCCGGGCTCCATGTTTCCCCCTGGGGAGGGGGTGAAGTTTACTATACTTTATATAGGAAAATGATACTTTTGTGTATATTTGGTTCATTTACATCAATAATATCCATTTTTATACAACTCAGGTGACTATTAAGGCCCATGGGCCTCATATTAAACATGAAATGGGAAGCTGTGTGTCGGCTAGATGCTAATGATTTTAAGCCTTTAAAAATTGCGGATACAGAAAGATCCAGTGCTTCACGCAGTGTTTGAAAGCTTTAAACGCGCTGCCTTAGCATCTTGCAGTTTACAGAGAAAGGCATTTAAATTTGCTTATGCTTTACCTCCATATACTGTACTGGTCTCGCAGCTAGGAAACATCTACATGAAATTTGCAACTGTAGTTCATAAAGGCTTTAACGAATGAAATTTTTTTCAACAAATATATTTTGTACATTAACACTGCGCTAGGGATGGAGTTATAACCCCAATTCCAAAATTGTTGGGACGAAGTGTTAATTGTGAATAAAATCAAAATGCAATGACTTTCAGATCACGAGCCAATATGTAATTTACAAAAGAACATACCTAACATTTCAAAAGTTGAAACTGAGACATTTTACATTTTTATCCACAAAATGAGCTTATTTCAAATTTTCTGGCTCCAACAGGTCTCAAAAAAGTTTGGACACAGGCAAAAAAAGGGCTGAAAAAGCAATTAATATATAAGAGAATCCTTGTTTGCTGTGTAATTCTAACCAAGGATTTCTATGCTTACCTTTTTAGAGCATGCCCAGTCATGCGGTGTGCATTTCTTGGCAAGATCAGACCTCTGTAACACTGCTCTCCCTTGCAAGGCCCCATATTTTGCCTGGGTTTGGCTGTGTATTTATTACTGAATGGAAATGGTGTGTGTAACAAGCCCTACAGTATAAAAAACCAGGGCAGGGGTGAGCGATGTCTGATAACACAAGCACACGCACTTGTTAATTTGGATTTGAAAGGTCGATCATTGGCCCGTTATAGAAGCTGACCTTCTAAAATGGTTGGGAGTTTTAGGTAGAGGTACTACAGAGCCAAAAGGCCTGGAGGTCTCTGTCATTTCATCTGTGAATTCCTTGTGTTCAGACTCTGGTTTTGGCCTTGGAATTAGGTTTGTGGAATGAAGTTTGGGACCTCCCTCGAAAAAGAGATTTCAGTCTCTACGGGACTTCCCTGATTAAATAAAAATAAACATGTCTGACAGCTTGTGCCTTGGACCCCCCTCCCGCAGGTGAGGCTGTGTTCGCCAGGTGTCTGTCCTTTCTGAAGGGCGAGAGGGTGGAGGCCAGCAAGATGCTGAGTGGACCCCAGGGGGCAAAGTTCAACGGGGACAGGGCTGTGTTCCTGGAGGACATCAGGAAGGTCAGCTGCAGCTCTTAAATGGCTGGATGTGGTTTTCATGTAAAGTTTGAATAGGGTAGCTGGAGCTGTGGTAGTGCGTGTGTGTACATTTGTGTTTCTCTCCGTACGGTGTGTGTGTGTGTGTGTGTGTGTGTGTGTGTGTGTGTGTGTGTGTGTGAGAGTGAGTGAGTGTACACACGTTCGTGCACGTACATACAAATGTTTCTTTCTGTACATAGTGTGTGTGTGTGTGTGAGTGTGTGTGTGTACATGTACACACAAACGATTCTTTCGGTACGTGGTGTGTAGGTAGGTGTGTGTGTGCGGGTCAATGACAAATATTTTTTTTTTTTTTAATAAATCTTTAAAAATGTACAGAATACATTTTAAGTTGGAAGAGTGTCTAAACAAGTGTTAATGGTTTCACAACATTTACAGGGTTTTAGTACAGTTTTAGACTGTATTTGCAATTTCACCAGCCAAAAAATGTCACATGGCGCAACCAAAAGTTTCTTGGAAAAAAAGAAGAAAAAAAAAAAACACTTCCCTCGTTTTTTTGTCAGTGATTTTTTTTTTTGTAAGTATACCTGACAGTGTCTACTCTGCCTCAGAATTACAATTTTGTAATTGAGCTGGGTATATGAAGTAACTTATGGATTCTTTATTGTAGGGGGCGGGTATTTTGGTTTTCCAAACAATTTAAGAACTATTAAACTATTAAACTTTGTTTAATTGAAAGGTTTTGAATATAAAATTGTACCCCCTTATTAATGTTATATTAATTAATATTTTAAATTATATATTTAATACATTTCACATTGTGTTCACTTGCTCGGACAGTTGCGCTACCTGACATTTTAAGGGTTTGAAATGGCAAAACGTAAAATATATATCATTTTTATGATAAACTGGAAATATGTTCAAATGAAACAGGTTTTATAGAATAAAATGATGCTTATTATGAATCATTTCAAATTATTTTAAACCAAAGTAGTGCACTCGGACAATGTCACGTCATTGACCCGTACACTTGTGTGCATGTGTGTCTTTGTGTACTTGTATGTGTTTGTGTTTCTTGATAGAACTCCGGCAGTGCATTTGTATCTGTATGTTTCTGTTCTGGGCCATGGTTTTGTGAGTGTGCGTGTGCGCGTGCGCGTGCGTTTCTGGACTGAGCCGTGGCTGTGTGTGCTTTCAGGCTCTCTATGCGTCCAAGATCATCTCGTACGCTCAGGGCTTCATGCTGCTTCGTCAGGCAGCCAAAGAGTTTTCCTGGAGCCTGAATTACGGTGCCATTGCGCTCATGTGGAGAGGAGGCTGCATTATCCGCAGGTGAGAGATGTGCTTGTGCGCGTACTGTGTGAGAGATGTAGAGATTTATGCTTGTAGCGTTGCAGCTCAGTGTCAGTGCTGTACAGGCTCACCTTACCTCACTCATCTCTGCTCTGCGGTGATTCATTCAGTGACAATCCATTTTTATTACACATGATGACTTTCTGCAGTGATGTTTACTCCAGCTATAGCATTTCATTCACAATACAACAGAGATAAGATAGCAAATGTTGAAACTGAGAAATTTTACAATTTTATCCATAAAATGAGCTCAGTTCAAATGTGATGGCTGCTACAGGTCTCAAAAAAGTTGGGACAGGGGCCTGTTTACCATGGGGTAGCATCCCCTCTTCTTTTTAACACAGAGTGGAGGCATCTGGGCATTGAGGAGACAAGTTTCTTGAGTTTTGCCATTGGAATTTGGTCCCACTCTTCTTTAATACAGGCTTCAAGCTGCTGGAGAGTTTTGGGTGTCCTTTGAAGGACTTTTTGTTTAATTATGCGCCAAATGTTCTCAATCATTGAAAGATCAGGACTCCAGGCTGGCCAGTTCAGCACACGGACTCTTCTACTACGTAGCCATGTTTTTGTAATAGCTGCAGTATGTGGTTTTGCATTATCCTGCTGAAATACACAAGGCCTTCCTTGGAATAGATGTCATCTGGAGGGGAGCATATGTTGTTGTTCTAAAACCTTTATGTACCTTTCAGCATTCATGGTGCTTTTTAGCTCGCCGGGACGAATAACGTCTGGAGAGCTATTGTCGTACCCCCGGCGTCCGCGTCCGTCCGCGTGCAGAAAAACTTTAACCTTGCCCCGGCGAGCTTTGTTGTCTTTCTGACAACTCTTGTTAACATATGCAAGCGTCCCACACCATATGCACCAATGCATCCCCATACCATCAGAGATGCTGGCTTTTGAACAGAAAGCTGATAACAGGAGGGGTGGTCTTTCTCCTCTTTAGCCCGGAGGACACAACGCCCATGATTTCCAACAAGAATGTCAAATTTGGACTCGTCCGACCCCAAAACACTTTGCCACTTTGCAACAGTCCATTTTAATTGAGCCTTGGCCCACAGAACACTGTGGTGCTTCTGGATCATGCTAAACAATGGCTTCCTTTTTGTATGATGAAGTTTTAGGTGGCAACTGTGGATGGCACGGCAGACTGTGTTTACAGGTTTATTTATTTATGGTTTATATAAGTATTCCTATGCCCATTTAGTAATGTCAATGACAGAATCATGCCGGTGAGTGATACAGTGGCGTCTGAGGGCCCAAAGATCAGGGAAATCCAGTAAAGGTCTTCGACCTTGTCCCTTACGCAGAGATTTTTCCAGTTTCTCTGAATCTTTTGATGTTATGCACTGTCTATGATGAGACCTTCAAAGCCTTTGCAATTTGATGTTGAGGAACATTGTTTTTAAAACTGTTTAAAACGGTTGTAGGTTGTTATAGGCCCCCAGCAGCAATGAATGAGTCCCTATCATCACTAGCGCGTCTTTTATCTCAGCATGATCACAATGAACTTGTTATACTTGGGGACCTTAATTGGGATTGGCTTACATCTAAATCTAAGGATTTTAAAAATTTATGTGACTTACTAAATCTTGTCCAGTTGGTGAACAGTCCTACTCGCCCAAATATTCGCTTTCCTTGTAAGTCAGTCAAATTGACCTGATTTTATCTAATGTCCCCCATAAATACTCTGCAGTGGGAGTCTTTGCGAATGATGTCAGTGGCCACTGTGTTGTTGCAGTAATTCAAAATGCAAAAATTCGGAAAGGTAATCCGCGCATTGATATAAAAAGGGATATGAAACATTTTGTTGAACGGGGTTTTTTGCATGATTTATTTTACTTTCACTGGAATAAAATTTTCCTTATTGATGATGTTGAAAGCGCATGGGCATACTTTTCTCAATGTTTTAGAGAAATTATTGATAGACATGCTCCTTTGCGTAAATACAGAGTGAAGGGCCAGGATAATCCCTGGTTTTCACAGAAGTTATCTAGTCTCCTTCATGAAAGGAACAAGGCTTGGGCAAAAGCAAGAATGACAAGATCCGAGATTGACTGGCTTCATTTTAGGCGCTTAAGAAATTACTGTACATCACAAATTAAATCCTCAAAATCCGATTATTACATTTCAGTCACTACGGAAAATGTAAAAAATCCAAGAAAATTCTGGAAAGCAATTAAATCCATTTCGACTTTGGGTAAACATAATGATTTGCCCCCTTGTATTACAACAGCTAATGGCAATGGTTTCAGACAGGCTTAACATGTTGAACTGTTTTAATGAGCATTTTGTGTCTTGTGGTTCACTATTTGATTCGGTCTCAAACCCAACTTCGTTAAATGCTGCTTTTGGTGTGTTAAATAAGACTGTCATAAATCAACCCTTCTTTTTTACTCCATTTTCTGTTGATAAAGTGCGTGAAGCCCTGGGTAGGCTTGACACGAAAAAATTAGCGGGCCCTGACAACTTTGAACCATTTTACATAAAATTAGCTGCAGATTTTATAGCAGAACCACTTGCATATATTTTCAATCTCACAATAAGCACTAATGCAATTCCTTAAATATGGAAATCAGCATATGTCCTCCCTCTGCTAAAAGGGGGTGATGTCGCCTTGTTAAATAATTATAGACCAATTTCTAAATTGCCAGTTCTCGCAAAAATCCTTGAACAACTGGTAAGTGAACAGTTGAAGGATTTCTTATGCGAAAATGACATCTTATGCAATCATCAGTCTGGCTTTAGAAAGCGACATGGTACTACTACTGCGGCTATGAAAGTGGTAAATGACATCATTGGCATATTGGATAAGAAACAAAGTTGTGCAGTTTTGTTTCTTGACCTGACTAAAGCTTTTGATACGGTGGATAATTCTATCCTCAAAGATAGGTTAATTAGTATTGGAATATCCAACCAGGCAGTGGGATGGTTTGAAAACTATCTCGCTGAAAGATGTCAGTGTGTCAAATTTGATGGGCTCACTTCAAACTGGTTAAATATTAGAAATGGCGTACCCCAGGGGTCTGTTTTGGGTCCAGTTTTATTTTCGATCTATATTAATAGTTTGGGACAAAATGTAGAAGGTGCAAATTTTCATTTTTATGCGGATGGTACAGTGATTTATTGTGCTGGTTCCACCATTGTACAGGCTCTTTCCAAACTGCAGGATGTGTTTGACATTATCCAGACTCAGTTGTCACATTTAAAGTTCATTTTAAATGCTGACAAAACCAAAGTAATGCATTTCTCAAATATTAGAAAGAAACTTGTATTTAGTCAGGATATTATTACTGCTGCGGGAAAGAAGTTTGAAATTGTCTTGAGTTTTAAATATCTTGGTATCTGGCTTGATGACTGCCTTTCTTTTAAACCCCATGTTGAAAATTTAGTTAAAGTTGAGACCAAAGCTGGGGTTTTATTTTAGAAATAAGTCCTGTTTCTCTTTTGAGACGAGAAAGAAGCTGATCTCTGCTACTTTTTTATCCGTTATTGATTATGGTGATCTTTTATACATTCATTCGCCATTGCTTGCAAAAGTTGGACAGTGTTTATCACAGTGCCTTGAGATTTATGACCAATTGTGTAAAGCCCTTACTCACTATTGTACTCTGTATGCCAGGGCTGGGTGGCCATCTTTGACCATGCGTAGGCTCAGTCACTGGTATTTATCAATTTTAGGTGAACTCCCTTCTTATATTTGTTAACTAAGATCTGATTGCTGTTATAATTTGAGATCTCAAGATGTGATTTTATTGTCAGTTCCAAGCGCACGGACCAATTTGGGAAAGAAAGCTTTTAAGTGCTCGGCTCCCCTCACCTTGAATAGCTTGCAAATAGATTTGAAACTAAAGGGTTTGGTCTCCTTCTCGGTTTTCCAATATTTTATTAGTACAATGGTGAATAAATCGGTTGGGACTTGTCAATGCAGTTAACCATTTTAATGTGAGTCCACAGTTTATTGAATATCTTTTATGTCCGTTGGTATCATTTGAAGCTATTCTACGTTTTAGTATTTACACTGTATATTTCTTTTGTGTTTGTCCTGTATATGTAACATGTCATGCTGCCATTTTGGCCAGGTCTCCCTTGAAAAAGATATGGTTGATCTCAATGGGACTACCTGGTAAAATATGGGTTAAATAAAATAAATTAAATAAAAACATTCCGCAATTTTTTTTTGGAAAACCTCTGGCCATCTTTACTTCTGAGAGACTCAGCCTCTCTAGACATCCCTTTTATAGCCAATCATGTTACATACCTGATGCCAGTTAATGTAATTACTTGCTAAATGTTCTTTCAGCAGATTCTCTTATATAATAATTGCTTTTTCATTCCTTTTTTGTCCGAACTTTTTTGAGACCTGTTGCGGCCAGAAAATTTGAAATGAGCTCATTTTGTGGATAAAAATGTAAAATTACTCAAATGTTTCTATATTTGAAATATGTTCTATTGTAAATAACATATTGGCTCAGGTGATCTGAAAGTCATTCCATTTTCATTTTATTCACAATTTACACTTTATCCCAACTATTTCAGAATTGGGGTTGTATTTGTATTCCTATGTTTTTGTTGTTCAGGACCTCACTATAACATGGTGCTCTGAAAAAGAAATTCTTGAGCTTCTTTCTTTCTTTTGTGTTTGATGAGTGGGAAAGTAATGAGGAAACAGACTGCAGAAATATAGAATTTCACAAGAATGAGGAACTGTTCGCTGATATTGCACCATTTTCCAGGGCTGCACCTACTGCGTCAACTTCCTCTCACACCATATTATGTAATACGTGAAACCCGTAAATGAATTGTACATTCTGCTCAAATGTTCCCATAAATTAATTTCCTGTATAGGGTAATGGCAGCAAATTCATTCCCTTCTGCACTGTGTGGCAGCAATAAGGCCATTGTGCCCCATGTAAATCTTTTTGCATGGCAGTGTTTTCCTGGGAAAGATTAAGGAGGCTTTTGACCGGGACTCTGAGCTGCAAAGCCTTCTGCTGGACAGCTTCTTCAGTAATGCTGTACAGGACTGCCAGGTAAGAGTGACAACTCAAATGACCCTTGCTGCTCTGAGCACTGAGCCCTGAGGCACTTTTCCATTCCACCATGGAGGCTTTGGCCAGTTCACACAGTTAAGCCATTTGCATTATCATTGTGATAGCACAACTGTTAGACTTTATTTTATTTGGTAAAGCAGTTAGAGGAATTGCTTTTTTGTCTTGAGGGGTAAATAAAATCAACATTTAGATACTGTTTATTTAAAAACAAAACCTAAAACCAGTGAAGTTGGCACGTTGTGTAAATCGTAAATAAAAAAAGAACACAATGATTCGCAAATCCTTTTCAACCCATATTCAATTGAATACACTGCAAAGACAAGTTACTTAATGTTCAAACAGGTAAACTTTGTAATTTTTTGCAAATATTAGCTCATTTGGCATTTGATGCCTGCAACATGTTTCAAAAAAGCTGGCACAAGTGGCAAAAAAGACTGAGAGAGTTGAGGAATGCTCATCAAACACTTATTTGGAACATCCCACAGGTGAACGGGCTAATTGGGAACAGGTGGGTGCCATGATTGGGTATAAAAGCAGCTTCCCTGAAATGCTCATTCATTCACAAACAAGGATGGGGCGAGGGTCACACTTAGTAAACAAATACGTGAGCTGATTGTCGAACAGTTTAAAAACAACATTCCTCAACGAGCTATTGCAAGAAATTTAGGGATTTCATCATCTACGATCCGTAATATCGTCAAAAGGTTCAAAGAATCAGGAGAAATCACTGCACGTAAGCGACAAGGCCGAAAACCAACATTGAATGCCCGTGACCTTCGATCCCACAGGCAGTACTGCATCAAAAACCAACATCAGTTTGTAAAAGACATCACCACATGGGCTCAGGAACACTTCAGAAAACCACTGTCAGTAACTACAGTTCGTCGCTACATCTGAAGTGCAAGTTAAAACTCTACAATGCAAAGCAAAAGCCATTTATCAACAGCACCCAGAAACGCCGCCGGCTTCGCTGGGTCCAAGCTCATCTAAGATGGACTGATGCAAAGTGGAAAAGTGTTCTGTGGTCTGACGAGTCCACATTTCAAATTTTTTTTGGAAACTGTGGACGTCTTGTCCTCAGGACCCAAGAGGAAAAGAACCATCCGGACTGTTACAGGCGCAAAGTTCTAAAGCCAGCATCTGTGATGGTATGGGGGTGTATTAGTGTCCAAGGCATGGGCAACTTACACATATGTGAAGGCACCATTAATGCTGAAAGGTACATACAGGTTTTGGAGCAACATATGTTGCCATCCAAGCAAAGTCTTTTTCATGGACGCCCCTGCTTGCTTCAGCAAGACAATGCCAAGCCACATTCTGCACGTGTTACAACAGCATGGCTCCGTAGTAAAAGACTGCGGGTACTTGATTAGCCTGCCTGTAGTCCAGACCTGTCTCTCATTGAAAATGTGTGGCGCATTATGAAGCGTAAAATACGACAACGGAGAATATATTGAATTGAATATAAGTTGAAAAGGATTTGCAAATCATTGTATTCTGTTTTTATCTACGATTTACATAACGTGCCAACTTCACTGGTTTTGGGTTTTGTAATATAATTTCTTTGCACCCTCGTGCACAACTACCTCGGGTAATCATATAGCATGTTTTCCTTGGAAATGTAATTTATCTTGATATGCTATTTTGTAAAACTGAGCTCTGACTTCAGTAGGATTATGGACTCAGAGAAATTCTCCTAGCCTTCAGGAACTTCATGTACTGTACTGGAGGCTCTGAATATCTGGCAGTTGACACAGAGTGCTTTATGTAAGGGATAATTAACGAGAAGGTGTGCATTCCACGGTTTTAATGCACGATGCGGAGCCAAATAACCACCCGCGAAGTGCATGAAAACCGTGGAATGCTCACCTTCAAGTTGATTATCCCGCTTATACCATGGTCATTTGCTAGCAATATCAAATTGCAGCATTAATCTGAAATGGAGATTATGCATACCCCAACATAATGCGCGATCATGCAGACTGTAGCTAATTTGCTACCCACAATTACAATGAACTTATGACTGTTTTGGTAGAGTCAGCGAGCTGAAATCAGTCTGCTCGCATAGCACGTAGCCAGCGAACTGTCAGCAGTCGCTGATACATGAAGTGGACACGTTAGCTTTATTTGTAACCGTACTCAATTACAATCTTTTAATGGATAAAGGCTGATTATTTCACTGTTATATTATTTACGGTCATTATCGCTTGAGTACGAGTCAGCGAGGTGAAATCAGTCTGCTGGCATAGCACGTAGCTAGCGAACTGTCAGCAGTCGCTGATACATGAAGTGGACAAGTCAGCTTCATTTGTAACCGTACACAGTTACAATCGTTTAATGGATAAAGCCTGATTACTTCGCTGCTACAATATTTACGGTCATTATTGCTTGAGTACCTATTGTTAACCGCCCCGCAGGACGCAACTTGTTTGACACTGCTAAATTTACTGGAGATAAATGAGCAGCTAGGTTCCTGTTGTACCCTGTCAAATATCAGCTCTAACTTTGCTATGGTCATAAGTTGGCTAGTGGATGAATTTAGAATGGTGAAACGACCGTAGCCGAACTACCTGTGCGGTTCCACGGTTTTAATGCATACCTGCCAGCCAATCAGAAAAAAGTATTCGCCCAGACCATGGTATAATTATAAATGAAACACAAATCCAAATTCCATGAACATTTTGCCTAAATATAAACAGCCTTTGGGTTCAAAAACCGTTTCTCAACGAAGTGTGGCTTACCTTGTTGCCGAGACTTAATTTTTTTGGAAGCTTTGGAGACTCACTAGATCAAGTGGCATTGCTTTCTAGTCAGGAATAAAAAGGGTGTGTGGCCATGACCCTGGGACCATATGGCTGAGGCACTCAGCTGTACCAGTTTAGTGTGTATTCTCCCTGTAGCACTGCCAGCTGCTTTGCTTTCTACTAGAACGTTTGTGTTTGAATGCTCTCAGGTTTAGAAAATTATTTTGGAAAATTAATGATTGTAATCATAAATGCTTTTTAGTTGGGTGGTGGTGGTGGTGGTGGGGGGGGGGGGGTGCGCAGCGTGAACGATATCTGGCTGATATTCCCTTGCAGAACTCCTGGCGCAGAGTAGTGAGTGTGGGAGTGCAGCAGGGGATCCCCATGCCCTGTTTCAGCACAGCTCTGTCCTTCTATGATGGATATAGGCACAGTGTTCTCCCCGCTAACCTGCTGCAGGTAAGGCCAGTGTCGGCAGGGTGCAGCTTAGTATATTCCTGTTGCACAGACTATGCATTTTGTGCTTTAGCCCCAGCATATGGTGGTGCTCCGGCTTTGGACTGGAGGATTGTGGGACTTATGGTACAGTTGATGTGTCCTTCACAGAAATAGCCATGGCTGAGGCATTAGTCCACGTGCCGCTCCTGTTTGTAAACTGTGATTTAACTTTGGAAGGTTTACCATAAAGAAATTGTTCTCATGATAAATCATTCTCATGATAAATGATCTTCAAAATAAATGTTTCGTATGATACCTGATTCTCAATAAATGATTGTCATTGTAAATGATTTTCATTAATACTATCATGATCAATGATTCAAATAATTCTCATGATAAATAATTCCATTGATTTTCATGATAAATTATTCTCATGGTGATTCTCATGATAAATATTTGATTAAATTATTCACGTGATAATTATTCTCAGAATCATTTTCATTATAAATGATTCTCATGATAAATACTTTTGTAATAAATGATTCTCATGAATGATTTTCTTGATTCTCCTCATGGTTTTTGTGATAAATAATTCTCATGATAAATGATCCTCATGAACATGATTTTCATAATAAATAATTGTATTTATAAATGATTTTCCCCTGCTTGCAGGCGCAGCGAGATTACTTTGGTGCACACACCTACGAACTCCTGTCAAACCCTGGGCATTTCATTCATACTAACTGGACAGGACATGGAGGGAATGTGTCTTCCTCCTCTTATAATGCGTGAGGGACATCCCAGCTGTGTGCAACAGAAGGTGCCACACAAGTGTCTCAAACGAGGGGGGGTAAAAATGAGCAGCTGACGCACGTTGCACATTCCTTTTCTCACAAAGATAGAAAAATGTCCTGTGACTATGCTAGAGACAGGCTTAAACCCCTATACAGTTTAATTTATGATGAAGTGAGAATAATATCATAGCCAGTGTAAACATCATGTTCCCCTGTGATGTATTGACATGTTGTGTTAGTTTCTCTGAAATTATTCTAAAAGTGCAAATTACCTCTTCCCCTGAAACTACTTTCTTCTGGTCATTTATTTTCACTTACATTTGTCTCAGAGTTCAGTGTCAGTGTGGGATTAAGGGTGACTGTTGCACTATGCTTGGTTAATAAAGATTTTAATCCCTTTGTAATTGGCTTGTGCCTTCTTCTTACCTTTTCTAAAAATAGCTTGTTATGTTTGGACTCCGTGTGTTTACCATTTACAGGCTCCTCAGGCGAGTTTCTCATCTTCACCGGCAGAATAATTGGAGTATATCTGCTCCTCCTCTGTGTTTCCAGTAGAGGGCGTGGATTGTGCTTTGCAGAGTACAGTAAATTGAAAGCCAAACCATGAGTGTCCTGAAAATACTTCCTCAGTTAACACAAAAAAAAAAAAAAAAACCCATCGTAATCAAAGTACGCCATTGACAAAAATTGCAGGAATAGTTCAACTTGCAGGATTTTAACTTTTCACAAATTACCCTACTGTCTGAAGCGGGAGTAAAATCAAGCAACTTGGGGTTGTTGAAGGAGTATGAAGTGGAAATCTTTCATTTTTCAAATGCTGAGTCTCCAGTGGTGGGTGGGTGGGTGTGTGTGTGTGTGTGTGGGTGTGTGTTGTAAAACCATAAATGTTTTAAAGTGTCTGTTAACTTCTTCTCAAAACACCAATTGAGTTATTCTGTGTAGCATCATTGGAATCACTGTAAGGGTACTCCAGGGTGGGTTGTAGCCCAACATTGCTGTTCTCACTCAACCTAAATTCATTGATGTAATTTGCAGCAAATGGCATGTCTGCGCACATAAAACTGAATCTATTTGTAATAATGTTTGAACACTTTCCTAGATAATAATATGGTGTACATTTTAGGAGCCATATGAAGATCTACTAAACAAGAGTTTGTCACTAAAGTGACTATATCCCCTGCCGTTAGGTCACCAAAACCGACTGGTGTCTGCGCATTCCCAGTTGGAAGGTTGGTACCAAAAATTGAAATAGGTTGACTCCTTCTTGAGATATTGCGCTGACAATGTTCGGGACGGACGGACGTACAGACGGAGCTGAATACCATATCCCCCGCCGCGCGTTTAGTTAGAGTTAGAATTGTGTGCATGTTGTTTATGTGAACACCTGTGTTGTATCCTCTGATCTTTTTTAGAGTCACAGCATCAGGCACTTCTTCCTTTTAAAAGTCATCTTTTTATATTAGCACAGCTGAATATTAATTTTATCAACATGACCTACATTTGCAGTCATACTGTATTCGCTTTTTTTAATTTTATGGTCACCATATTTAATTTCCTTGTTCGAAAATAGTTTTTCCGTCTTTTTTCCCTAAACATGGCTTTTTATATCAATCTTCAGACACACTCAGTTTTGTCTTATTCCGGCAATTTCTTCCCTTATGCAGTTTGACACGTTGGACCCTATTTAACCCCTTTCTGCAGATGTAGACGCTTGCGTCTATGGAACTGCAAATTTAGGCATGCAGTTACTGTACTCGACCACTAGATGGCACCCCCGGATTTGTTATTGAATATTCACAAGCAAGCAGAGTTCAAAAGCGGTTTAGAACATGGGGAAGTTCACTCCGCTCCCTGTTTTTCAAGAG
Organism: Gymnothorax reevesii; assembly: GCA_029721435.1. NCBI lineage: Eukaryota > Metazoa > Chordata > Actinopteri > Anguilliformes > Muraenidae > Gymnothorax > Gymnothorax reevesii. The sequence continues at coordinate 42,079,721 of CM056585.1, forward strand.
TTGCATGAATCAAACTCCTCGGCTAAGCCTGATGTGCAGACTGGTCAATATCCTTGCCTATAATATCAATCCAGCAGTTAAAAAAAAGATCTATCGCGACGGAAAAAAATCGTTGTCCTGTGTAGCAAACACGTTAGCTACAGTGAGCCAATGGTATTCCAATTAGTGGTTCAGAAAAATCTGTCTTCTGAAGCAAAAAATTCGAGATGGTATTGATTCTCTCACATCCTACTGTCAATTACAGTCATCTCTTTCAAAAAATGAGTACTTTCTTACCATGGATTTACGTGTAGATTCCTTCATCGACGACTTTGGCGCTTCCTTCACCCAAGTACTGGTGTTGATAGCCAATCACTCAATTATACACTCAGGCTCTTGAGCGTAACTGCACAGTTATAGTTCACGCCCTCGTTAAACTTCCCCGGTAACAATGTATTGATTGGCTCGTTTCTTATCCAATTCCCGAGTGTTTAAACATTCCACAGTAAGCGAAACACATTGATTGGACCAACACAGAGCATACAAGCCTATGCGTATCAGCATACCCGGTTGTATCGTGTCTACGTTGCGCACGTTGCGCGGCTGAAATAGACGCGATTTATAGAAAAACTCGCAAAACTGGCCTTGAAGTGTTCAGTTACATTTACAGTATTTAAATGAGACAAGGACATAGTCAATGGGAATTATTTTGAGTGAAACCGGACCGGAGGGTTCCTTCTACTGGATACATTGATCTTTGGAGGAGGGATTCATGAAAAAGGTTAAGCTGCTACTTATGCTTTTTGTTTTCGAATGAATACCGTATTCAGCAAAGTTGAATGCCGAGGTTTTTTTCCTGTTTAAAACGTGAACTGCCCATGCATTTGGGTGAACGCCCTGGTACGTTCATTGCACCATTCTGTTGAATCCAGGGAGGCAATATGTTGTTTGATCTTCCCTGAATGAGGAATGTCTATTTGTTAAAATAAGGTATATTTCAGAATTCAGATATTGCTGAGTTAGTGAGTTGTCCTTGTTCCTTATAGGTGTTGAAATGAGTTTGGGAGTTCGTAAGTCGGAACTGCTGGTTTCATTGCAGAGTGAATGTCCTGACCATTTAATCAGCAGTTTATTTAATGACTGTGTGCGCTGGCTTGGGGGACTTAGAAAAATAGATAAAACTCTAAACTTGTGTTTGGAGAGGTTACTGGTGACCACTGATGTTCAGCTGCACTTATATTGATAAATTCATGCTAAACTCAACCAGAAAATCATTAGTTCATATAAAATTTCATGCCTCAAAACTTCGTGTTAAATACATGATTATTTGATGATTTTGACAGTGCACCATCTCAGACTTTGGGGAGCCACTTGGATATCTGTGTAATTTGGCTAATAGCATGTAGGTAATCTAGAATGTAATGTTGAAGATGATTTGTGGTCAAGGAGTTTATGATCTGAGAAATGTATAGATTTCAGCCCAGCAGTTTTTCAATTCTCAATATTTTTTTTTGCCATTTTAATGGTAAATTCTGATGAAGATTTTTTTATGTTTGCAGTCCATTTTCTCTACCAAAATCATGAAAATAACCTGAAATACGATGTAATTCTAAATGCTGTAAGTGTCTTCTGAGTAAAGCCACCATTTTACTCTGTATGAAGCTTAAATCTTGAATTATACAGCATTAATTTGGGTAATCCATAAATAGTCAAATTTGGCTTCTGCGCAAAGGGGTTAAATGATCCAAGAGAAATGTCTGAAACAGTGGTGTCCGTTCATTTAGGGCCTGTCCAAATCCATTTTAAGCTTACCAGCCCCCATGGGCCAATTAGCTATTGTCGTGATGTGGCGTCCCTCGTCCGGAAAATTGATGGCCTGATGAATTTTATTGTAAATTTGCTTTAACATACTACTTAGACCATATCTCCAGACATTTTTTTGGATTTTTGTCTGTTTTATGGCCCCTTGTAATTTTGGCCCTCATGTTAAAGATAGGACTGAGAAATTTAAAAAAATGATTTCTCAAAAACTGCGTGATAAGTTTTATTTTATTTTTTTTCTAAATCAGGCAATCCTCTTTCCTTGGTACTGTCAATGTACAGTGTGAGCGCCATTTTGATTGAATTGACGGAGGTGGGTCTAGTGGGGACGCTCTACTTTAATATTGGATCCTATCAAGAATATGCAAGACTGCCTGTGGAGGCCAAATGGTTGCAGATAGAGATTAAATTTATATTATCAACATTTAGGAAGTCTTATATGACCTATATTTTGGCTGTTAAAGTTGACCTCCGATGACCTTCAAAGGCCAAACTTGAGGTCAAGCAAAATATTAAATTTTTCAAAGGGTTCTTGGCTTGAAATTATAGAAGATTGGGGACATATATACATTGAAAACTTACAGGAAGTCAAATATGAACTTTTATTTGGTGGCCTTCAACTTGACATTTTGTGACCTTCGAAGGTCACACTTCACAGGGTGAAATTTCAATTACTTGTATCACTAGAAAGTCAACCTGTGTCCAGAATACGACAAAGTTCTCTGATGGTGCCATCGCCCCAATAAAACACACAAGAAGAAATGCGGGGGTGCGCACCCCCACGTTTCTTTCAATGACTTCTATCACCAAAACTATTTCAGGAAGAACTTGGGTATCTATTGTGGGCATATTGGAAGTCATGTATTAAGTTTAATTTGGCAACCTTAAATGACCTTCAGCAAGGGCGCAAATTTTCCTCAGACTTTGGGGGGGACACATTTAGTGGGTGGTGTTACCATTTTTATGCATCAGTTTACTAAGAAAATAGGGCCATATTTTATTAAATGTAAAGAAAAACAACATTCAGCTAGGCTAGCCAAGTAAAGACTGTATCCTCTAACAGTGGCATGTATTCCATTAGCGGCTGGGTCTCTGATAGTGGCCATTGTTGGCCGAAGCAAATAAAAGCCGGTCTAATATAGGCCCGGGACTCTGATCGAATTTACCATTGTAAAATGTCTATTGCTGCAACAAGCCTAAGTTACCATATGAGGAGAAACAAGAGCACTCTTACCTACAGTGATGAAAAAGTGCAATGGTCACTATCCTCCTCATCCAAAATATTAATCCACAATGTTGGTCTTTATCAGCATCAACTTTCTTGTAGGCCAACTCCTTGCAATGATGTCCTTCAATTTGACAGTCTAGCCCAGATTTATCTTTTTGCGATCATTCGGGAATCAAAGAATGCACTTTCAAAGTGATGTACAATTTAATGTCCTAATAGGCAAATAATAAGTCTATCATTAGGTATTTCAATTATTTATTTTCTTTGTTGAACTTAACGTACACAAAAATGAACTACCATTCTCTCTCTCTGCGGGTGTACAAGGCCAATTAATCAGTAGATACTGTTCACTTTCACTCACAAAACACAAAAATTATCATCTTAATAAGAACACTCAAATACAAGCTAGACTGCATTTCTGCAGAGAAAATGCAAAGTGTGGTTGCTCAAATTTTGCCACCAACAGTGAATGGATCAGACACGAGAAAAGCTTAGACCATCTGTTGAATGAATACATCACCAGTCACACTTACCAGATGCAGGCAATAATGGCATCATCTTTCCATATCAACGTGTTAAAACTATGCGTCCAAACACATCAGAAACATTAGTTTGTCTGTCAATCAATCAATTCCTTTTTTTTTCAATTAAAAAAGTTTTATTGGCATGACTGTATTATATACAATATTGCCAACGCATTTTTGGACACACAGGTAACAATACAGTGAGTGATGATATGCATAAAATAATACAAATAATAAGTAAATAAATAAATAAAATTTATTTTATTATGACAATATTTATACTACCTAATATTTTCACAAGCATTTCTACATGTGTGGATTATTTACATATTTACAGCATATCTTATGTATGTATTTGTGTGTGTGTGTGTGTGTGTGTGTGTTTGCATGTGTGTGTGGGGTTTGTGTATGAATGCATGTGTGTGTGCGTCTGTCTCTTTCTCTCTCTCTCTCACACACACACACACACACTGGAGTGGCAGTCTGGCAGAGTGTAGGTAGTAAGTCTGTCTGTGGCTCTCTCTCTCTTTCTTTCTCTCTCTCCCTCAGACTCACACAAACACACACAGAGGTATCATCTAAGATTGTTGAAAGAACCGCTCTGAAATTTGTCTAGACCGGCCTGTTAATTCGCTGACGCTGTATTTTTTCCAGTGAGAAACACAGAAGGGTGTGTGTGTGTGTGTGTATGTGTGTGTGTGTGTGTGTTTGTGTGAGAATGCATGTGTGTGTGGGGTGTGTGAATGAATGCATGTGTGTGTGTGCGTCTGTCTCTTTCTCTCGATCTCTCTCTCACACACACACATATAAAAACACATACACACACACACACACACACACACACACACACACACTAGAGTGGCAGTCTGGCAGAGTGTAGGTAATAAGTCCGTCTGTGTCTCTCTCTTTCTCTCTCTCCCTCACACACACACAAACACACACAGGTGTCATCTAAGATTGTTTAAAGAAGCGCTCTGAAATTTGTCTGTACTGGCCTGTTAAATTGCTGATGCTGTATTCTTTCCAGTGAGAAACACAGTCGTGTGTGTGTGTGTGAGTGTGTGCGCGTGTCAATCTTGTGTGTGCGCGGGTGTATTTTCTCTTGCAGGGCTTTTGTAAATTTGTTTCTATCTGCGTCTCTCATCAGCAGCACCTACATTGTTACAACAGAAGACTGTTCTATAGAATCCTAATCTAGTGTTTGAAGTAGTTTAAAAACCAAACATTCTAATGACAGTTATAATCAGTTATAACTGTCAGTCTCTCCCTCTCCCTCTCTCTCACACACACACACACTCACACACGTGTGCCCGTCTCTATGGAAACCGATGCACCCCTGACTGCTTGCTCTCTCACAAGCGCTGTTTGACAGAGAGGAATTAAAAGAATTCTTCATTCACACTGTCCGAACTACTGCCATTTTCTCGCAGACCGTAGGTCCTATGGTAAAAACAAAAATATCCTGAGTGAGAGGAGCCTCTACTGATCGTCGCCATGTATTTTTTTTTTTTTTGTACGGTCAAGTATGTGGTCAGGGTGGCGATTTCAAAAGGCCTCTCAACTGTCACCTCCTGTTATAATGGCTGCCTATGGGGGAGTGGCTCAAGGACACTGTCCTAACTACTGCCATTTTCTCGAAGAACGTAGGTGCTATGGTAAAAAGGAAAGTACCGTGAGTGAGAGGAGACTCTGGGGATTGTCCACATGTATTTTTATCTTGTAGAGTAAAGGATGTGGTCAGGGTGGCGATTTAAATACAGCAGTTTTGTCTGCTCTCTTCCCAAACTTTTCTGCTCCTGTTATAATGCCTGTCTATGGGGCAGTAGGTCTGCGCTCCTGTCGCTTGAGGGGGCCTAGAGTCTCAAGACTTGATCGTTTTTCTTCCAAACTGAAATTTTTCAGGCCTGCACAAATTTTCCTACGTTTTGATGTATAATTTGTTTGTGTACTTTGGAATTGTGGCCGGGGGAGCGATTTAAAAAAAAAAAAAAATTCCCGAATCTTTTGTCTGCTGCTCTCACTCTAACGCCGAGAGTGGAGGAGTGCATTGTGACATCATCACTCCAAAGTTCTACCCATTCATTTCAATGGCAATGAAATTTCGTCGGAAAAACGCGAATACCGAACAAACGAAACGAGATATCGTAATGATTTGAACAAGCCATCGCGTTCAGATTGGCCTGGACGTCTCATAGTTGGAACGGTGTCTCTCTCTGGAAAGCCCTAGGAGGAGTAGGGGGCCACGGAAATGGGTGAACGGAAGAAGAGGAATAAGAGGAACTAGACTGCATTTCCGCAGAGAAAATGCAAAGTGTGCTTGCTCAAATTTTGCCACCAACAGTGAATGGATCAGACAGAGAAAAGCTTTGACCATGTTAATTGTGTTGAATGAATACATCACCAGTCATACATACAAGATGCAGGCAACAATGGCATCATCTTTCCATATCAACATGTTAAAATAATGCATCCAAACGCATCAGAAACATTAGTTTGTTTGTCTGTTTGTCAATCAATTGTATTTTTTTCAATTAAAAAAGCTTTATTGGCATGACTGTATTATATACAATATTGCCAAAGCATTTTTGGACAGATAGGCAACAATTCAGTGAGTGATGATATACATAAAATAATACAAATAATAAGTAAATAAATAAATAAAATGGATTTTATGTCAATATTTCTACTACCTTATATTTTCACAAGCATTTCTACAAGTGTGGATTATTTTCATATTTACAGCATATCCTATGTATTTGTGTGTGTGTGTGTGTGTGTGGAAACATTTTTTATTGATTAATTTAATTATTATTAATTGCTTATCCTTGCTTGCTCATATTCTGTTTTAGTTCACAACTTCATAGGCCTAGAGTGTGTGTGTGCTTGCATATTTCTGATTTAGCAGGGGCCTGCATAACTCTACTAGTGAGTCATGACATGTAGCCTATCTAAAGTCATGACAACTTGAATGTCTGTACCAAGGGCAAGATGTTTTTCTCTTTCTCTAAGTTTATGTGTTCATAGAAAGCTCCGGAATCCATAACAAGATAAGCTGGAGCCAGAGCTGAGAGAGAAGGCAGGTGCTCTCCTCCCTGGCAAGATGTGTGTGTATCCCTAGACAACTTGACGTGGTTACGTACCAACTTGACTCAGTTGCGTGTGACGCAAGGCTCGCGTGATGAGTAAATCAGCACGGGGGGAGGAGAACGCCATGGAGTATTCCTACAAATGCCAGAGAACTTTCTAATTGTGTATCCTCCATTTTGACCTGAGCTTCTGTATGTGGGGATCCTTTTTTGCAAAAAAGTAAACTGACTTTGGCTTGGATATTAACTTCTCTGCCTCCGACTGATTTTTTTCCTGAGTCGTCTTGAGTTTTCTCTTGTGAAGGTAATACTTGGAATGTAAAAACAAAATTCCTTTCACATTGGGTGCTACGTCCGGAATTCCAATATCTCACATGCACTCCCTGGAGAATCAGCGCCGACTAAAAACCGTGCGCACGGTCGTCCAGGGGACGTTGTGGTAAGACCTCAGCCCAGGCCGCTTGAGATGGCCCTTTTGGGGTGTGTAGGAGGTCAGAAACGGGGGGTTCTCCAAACAATGAGTGGAGGTGCGGGTGAGTGACGGAATTTTTACTGAATTCGGCTTAGTTGTTGTGAGGCAGAGAAAGTAATATTGCCAATTATGGGACTGATGAACAGTAAAGAGGTTGCTGTGGTTGTTGTAAGGACTGCTGTTCTGGGACTGATGATGACGAAGTGTGACTGAGACTGGGCAATTTGTTGAAAGTTGACAATGGTTCAGAGAATCATTGTGGGTCTGAGACTGAAGAGTGTGTAGAATGCTGACAAAATGATTCTGGGAATCATTGTGAGCAAAGGAATTCGGGTTCAGTTGAAATTGAGCATTGTTTGTGTATGTTATTGAAGCAACAATGGTGTCACATCATAAGAAAATTTAAGCCTTGGATCTTTTCCAATGTGAATGAATGTGAGAGAGGAAAGTGCACTAAGGTATGTGTGTGTCCTGAGCTCAGACTGCGTGTGCGTATGTGGAAATCAATGTGAATGAACCTAACTCAGTGTCTGTAAACAACTGCATTGCTGGCTTATTTGTTAGTTCTGTCTTTGTTAGATTGAATCTATTCCATGAAGTGCATATAGATGTTTTCAATAAAATTGGCATTGATTTGAGAATAAGTTAAGGTGCCAGTTGATTAGCTAATATTTACAGTATTTTATGGACTCCTTACTGTAATTACAGGATTGGTAAAAAGTGAAAATTCTGAAAAAAAAAGTGTATATTAGCAGAGCAAATTTGTAGGAGTTAAGCCATTTTTAATGACTGTGTATTTGTAAAAGGACAAAGTTGCAGAAGTAAGCAGAATAAATTTTCCTTATGAAACCGAGCAAAAGTCGCCATTTCTTGATAGAATAAATGCTAACCCCTCTTAAATGATCGGTACTTATAAACAGAGGGAAGTTTAGATGAAGTAACAATTGAATGTAAATTATACAAACATGGACAAGTGTTTCTAATGTTGTGGCTAACTGAATTTCTTTAAGATGCAGGACAAAGTGAATATTTAAATGCTCTAATATTTGGGGGTAGTAATACATTGCAGGGAAAACTACCAGTGATATCCTCTATGAGCATGATGTGATGACACTATTTGAATTTGTAAAATATTTTAAAGACCTAGAAAATCAAAGCACTTTTCTGTAGATAATCAGGCTGTGTGAGATTGGTGTGCTTGAAGCACATCTCTGAAAAGAAAATGAAGTGAAAGTGAACAAGAATAACAGTGTGTTCAAAATTTGCCAAAGTACTGCGTAACACTGTATACAATAAGAGACCGTGTGACAAATTCAATTTAGAGGTTTTTCTATCAAGCATTAAAAATTAAAATGCAATTGCTATCTGAAGGAAAGAAATAAGGTAAAATGATCAGAGAAGTGCCAGTAAATAAAAAATATCATATGAAATTTAATGGTACATATTAAGTTGAAAAAAAAAAAAAATCAAATGAAGTATTGTGGGATTAGAGAATCATGGATCTTTAGAAGTGGAAGCACTAAGTGGAACAAATGTGACTGAAAGTTTCCCTGACCAAAGAAATGCAATTAAAAATCTTTTCTCCATTTTGAACAGGAATTGTCAACGAGTGTCTCCATGGCAAAGGAACTGAGTGGACTGATAACCTTAATATGTTTATTTAACTTTTACAGGGAAGTGTCCGAACGAGTTGAATTAAAACAAAATTGTTCATTATTGTTTGTCTCTAACTCCTCTTGGAACTTTTCCACAGAGAGCACTGCTGAAGAGAAGAAATGAAAATAACCTTGGGTAAAAGTGATAAAGCTGGCCAGCTGGATATGTTTTAGCTTAAAAGTTTACCTTCTAAAATAGATTTGGGGAACTACAATCTGAAGTAGTAACACAAGACTAAATTCAAAAGTCAACTAGGAACGCGATCACATATTACATTGCTTGCGATTTCTAAATCCATTTTTGATTAAGTGAGTCAAATAAAAGGTACTGACTGAAAGGACCTTTATGTGCCAGGAGCCCAAAGTGAAAACTAATATTATATATGTAGCCATTTTTGTGAATAAAAAATATAAAAATTTTTTTTGCTAATTGTAACATGGTCTAAAGTGATTCCACCCGGTTCTGCTGATGATGAGGGGAAATGTAAGAATGGTTGGGGCTAATAAGCCCTGACTGTGTATTTCCTCCATGCTTTTAGCGGAACCCTAGACTGAGGTGGATTGCTTAATCACAATTCATTGAGAGGAAAAAAAATAGATAAAAAAGTATTCTCCATTGTGTTAAAGAAGTCCTATCTAATAATACTGCATGTCCTGGGCTCAGGGACACCCCTCCATCAAATCCTGATATTGAATACTTTGTTGATGGTTGGGCGTCAGGAGTCGATAAGGGCAACCCATGTGTTGGATTTGCTGTCTGTACTCATGATAGCTGTGTTGATTGTGGCCCTCTGCACCGCAAACATGTTGATCAGTTTGGCTGAGGCCTTTGCTGACATAGAAACAAGGGCAGCAGTCAAACACACTCTTGTGGGGCGATTACACCAATCTGAAGTGTCAATTTCAAGTGAGCTGCTGTGAGCAGAGCAGGATGCTCCCCCACAAGACAATGTCAATGGACATCACATGGAACACAATATACTGATGTAAGTGTGGGTAGGACCCTATGGAAAGCCTATATTACCAACATCCCTCTTCCATATTGCTGTAGATTTGGTGCATGGGCAGTGCCATGTATCAAGAGGGGGGACTAAGGGGTTAATAGATCAAAGTACAACATGACGAAGTTATAACACACAGGACACACAGGGAAGCGTAGTAGTACAGTAGGGGGCAATCCCTACACCCCCTGGGCCATTCCACACATTTCATACATTTAACACTGTGCGAAGCGAGAAGAAGTGATGTGTTATTATTGATGTGACCTTTGCTAAATGAGGTAGAAGCTATAGATGCAATCACAGTAGCAAAAATCCTGAGTAGGAAAATTGAGAGCCTAGGTGGGGGATTCTAAAAGCATTCTATAGTGATAATGGGCCAGAATTTAGAAATGAAGAACTGGCTTGTTTGGGAGTAAAATTGGGAATAGAATTGAAAAAACCTTATGCATATCATCCACAATTAGCAGGATTTGCAGAAAGTGTAATAGAACCCTGAAAGCAAAACTGCGCAAAGCCATGGTAGAAACTAAATGGAACTGGGTAGCATGTCTGCCATAAGTATTAACTAGCATGAGGATAACCCCACAAGCGGGGATTGGGGTTGTCACCTTATGAAGTAGTACACGGGAAACCTTTTGAGTCAGTACATTTACTGAAGAGAACACAAGTAGAAGAAACGACTCTGGCAGAGTATATGAATAGAATGTTGACTAACAAACATGAGATGCGAAATATGCTTCCTCCTAGATCAGTAGCGGAATTGCCGCCTCATGAGATAAAGCCTGGAGATTGGATCCTGGTGCGGAGTGTCGGAAAAAAGCGGAAGTGCGCCGGCATGGAACGGTCCATATCAAGTGCTCCTGACCACACCGACTGCAGTAAAAATCCAGGAGAGGGAGGCGTGGAGACATCAGTCACATTGTAAGGTGGCATCTCCTCCTCCAGCGGGTGTGTAGGTACATCTGGGTAAGTCAGGATAGACTTGGAGAGTCCGGCTACAAAGGGGGGCGTGGCATATAGAGCCCGTCCGTCTCAAACCCGGTGAAGAGTTTATTTATGCTCCAAGTCAGTAGAGACTCCGGACTTATTCATTAAAAAAAAAAGGGTTTAATAAAATGGCTTCTCTCCCTGTGTCTGTTCATTCTTAAACATATGTTGCGCCTACAATGAATGTGAACAGTATAGTTAAATGCGCCATGGCAGTGTCTACTGGGCGGCATGGTGGCATAGTGGTTAGCACTACTGCCTCACAGCAAGAAGGCCGTGGGTTCGAATCCGGCCTGGGGCCTTTCTGTGTGGAGTTTGGGTACTCCGGGTACTCCGGTTTCCCCCACCCATCCAAAACATGCAATATAGGAACCCTCCCTCCCTCCAGTATGGCTGTGTGTGAATGTTTGGTGGTGGTCGGAGGGGCCGTAGGCGCATACTGGCAGCCACGCTTCCGTCAGTCTGCCCCAGGGCAGCTGTGGCTACAAAAACGTAGTTTACCACCATCAGAGTGTGAATGAATAATGCCTCCATTGTAAAGCGTCTTTGAGTGTCCAAAAAAGCGCTATATAAAATTGATGCATTATTATTATTACTGCCCGTAATGGATTAGTTTCAATAGACCCCAGTTTACCCCTACTTAATATAGTCGATGTGTCAAAGGAAATGGCAGAGGGTTTGTGGGGCAACCTAGGGGTGCCAGGGGAAACTGTTGATTTTGTGTGGGTATCCACAAACAAGCGACGGGAACAATTCAGAATGACTAACCGCCGTGGGGGAAGGGTTAGCATCTGGGGAGCCATTTCCCAATGATGAAATTAAATTGTTTGCATTAAAGGCTGCACCGACGAGTGCTTAGAAAACCCTAATTGTAAATGATACACCAATTTCTTTTCTATGTGACACGGGGGCATGTTGAACTGTTATCAGAAAAGTAAGTGCAATTTTTCCCACATCGGCTCAGCACTAATGTGACACAAACTTGTGCTGCGAATGGGGCAACGGGACAGCGTAGCAACAGAGGAACTCAAATTTGAGGATCCTGAGGGGATTGCTACACTCTGCTCTGTAAGTGTCCACACAGCGCCAAGTAAACCTCCTGGGGAGGGACGTAATGTCTAAACTGGGGCTCGAGGTGGTTCCTACAGGTCCTACTACGTGGGAGGCAATGCGCGTGTTTGAAGGAAACGAACAGGGTGAGATTGCGGGGATTAGATGGTGGTTCTGGGAACCGGAACCCCAGCAATCTACTAAGCGTTGCAATTTGCAGATTTGCCCCCTCGCAAGCCGATTACAGCATGTTGCAAATAGTGCTGGGGAGAGGACTGAAGACCCCCGCGTCTGGTGAAGTAGTGTCTGGTGAAGTATGAATTGACATATTGCCATGGTACTATCATATCGGCATGTTTGTCGCATGCAAGTTGAGGGCAACACGTGGTACATGGGTGACAGCCCACACCTAGCAGAGGGGCGATGGAGACTACCTGTGTGAACAGGTGAACTGGTTGGGCCAACGTCGGGCCATCGCAGCCAGTTTGGGGTCAGTTAGCGAGAGAGCATTGGGCCAACATTGGCAGGGCTCCAGACTAACTTTTTGCATTGGTTGTACTGGTGCACCCAACCTTTTTTTTTTTTTAGGTGCACCAGCACAAAAATTAGGTGCACCCAAATTTTTCATTGCGTCGCCTTTAACGCCATAATGTCATCTTTTTATCGCTCTCCATAACTTTCATAAAATGTGAATGATTTTTAAACAAGAGTAAGGTGTAGAGAAACGCTTGTCTTTATTTCATTGAACTGCTCTCACTAAAAGCACAATTATATGTAAAAATAAAAATAAAGTGCTCCACTGAGCTGAAATTGAACATTTCAAACTGAAACACTAAGCAAAATAAAATGTTTCCAAATAAAAGTGCTTGCGCTTAAATTGCTTCGTGGAACTGAAATTGAACATTTCAAACTCAAACATTTTAAGTAAAATAAAACATTTCAAAATTAAACGTGCAACTGTTTAGTTTCACTGAACTGAGACCTAACATCATGTGTCAATGCAGGTCTCCCCTTGCTGTCACATGCCCCTCAGATGGTTAACTACAGCACCAACAGCACCGAGAGCAACCGTTTTCCCCAGCCAATCTATTCAATTCAATTCAATTCAATTTATTTTGTATAGCGCTTTTTACAGATACACTGTCACAAAGACGCTTTACAGTCAGAGATGGGTTACTGAAGGGCAGTGCCCAACCTATTCCCACTACCTATTCCCTATTCCCACTACAGCGAGGCAAAAAAACTCCCAGTAGGGAGAAAAAATCCTCGAACAGTGGTGAGAAAAAACTCCCCAGTGGGAAGAAATCTCAGGGGGAACCCGGCTATAGTGGGGAATCCCATCCTCCGCGGGCTAGCTAGTTGATAGACAAGATAATGACAAGAGTTCCATTGAAATCCATCTAATCAGTGCTAAAATAATATGTATATTTAAAACTGTCCAACAGATGTCTTGGCTAATGTAAAATAATTAGCAATGGAGGTCATCAAGAGGCAGGAAGACCCTCTTGGTCCTGTAGCTGAAACAAGATGGTAAACAGCTGGTCTTAGGCTGAAGCTCCGGGCCAGGAGGTGTTCGGTGAAGCTTGATCTAGAGCTCAGGGCAAGTGCCCAGAGCAGGAGGAGGGAGAAACAAAAAAAATATTGTTAGGGAGGTGGAGTTGTATGGCGAGCACACAGAGCAGGAGAGACAGAGGTGCCTGTGTGCGATAAGGAAACCCCAGCAGAATAAGACTATGGCAGCATAGTTATGAGAAACAGGGGCAGGGGCCAACACAGCCACGAGGACAGGTTGAGACAATCACCACCAGACCATGACCAGTTCAGCAGAATAAGGCACCACCAGCAATGATCCAGTGACAGCACTGACTGCTCAGTCCACCAAATATTCTATAGCTTATGCCAGCCACCCACTCCTGTCCCTCAACTATAGGACAGACTAAAGAGATATGTTTTGAGCCTAACTTTAAATATACTGATAGTGTCTGCACCCCGAATATGAGCAGGCAATTCGTTCCATAAGAGGGGAGCACGATAGGAAAAAGCTCTACCGCCTATGGTAATTTTAGCTATTTTTGGAACAAGGAGGCCTGCACTCTGCGAACGGAGTGTTCTGGAGGGAATGTAGGGTAAAAGTAAATCACTTAGGTACAATGGCCCAAGCCCATGGAAGGCTTTAAAGGTAAGAAGTAGTATCTTATAGTCTATTCGGAATTTAACTGGTAACCAGTGAAGTGAAGCTAACACTGGGCTGATATGCTTGTGTCTCCGTGTTCTAGTGAGAATACGAGCAGCTGCATTTTGAATTTGCTGGAGCCCCTTTAGAGAGGATTTTGCACAACCAGATAAAAGAGCATTACAGTAATCTAATCTTGAAGTAACAAAGGCATGGACAAGCTTTTCTGCATCATGTAATGACAGCATTTTTCGAATTTTGGAAATATTCCTCAAGTGGTAAAATGCAACTCTTGAGATGTTCTTTATATGTGTATCAAGTGCGAGATCAGGGTCAAGAGTAACACTAAGATCTTTAATAATGGCACTTGAAGCGATTGAAATTCCATCAATGTTAAGCATGTAATCTGAGCATCTGTAATTTTGCATCTCTGGGATTTGGGACCCACTACGATTATTTCTGTCTTACTAGGGTTCAACAAGAGAAAATTGTAACTCATCCATTTCTTTATGTCTACAAGACAGGCTTCCATCTTTGACAGCTGGGCAGCTTCATCAGGCTTGGCTGACAGATATAGTTGTGTGTCATCTGCATAGCAGTGAAAGTTAATGCCATGTGCGCGAATAACTTGTCCCAGTGGAAGCATATATATTGAGAAAAGCAGAGGTCCAAGAACAGATCCTTGTGGTTCTCCATATCTAACCCTTGATTGATACGAGGAGTCATTATTAAAATGCACAAATTGATATCGATCCAATAAGTATGATCTGAACCAGGAAAGAGCCTGTCCATGGAGGCCTACAAGATTTTCAAGTCGATTCAACAGGATATCGTGATCGATAGTGTCAAATGCTGCACTTAAATCAAGAAGCACAAGTACAGAAATGTAGCCACTGTCCGAAGCGAGGAGAAGGTCATTGAGTACTTTGACCAGGGCTGTTTCAGTACTGTGACAGGGTCTGAAACCAGATTGAAAAACTTCCAATATACAATTGGAGTGTAAAAATGAACAGAGTTGTTTTGAAACGGCCTTTTCTAGTATTTTGGAGAGGAATGGGAGGTTTGAGATAGGCCTGAAGTTAGACACATTATTCACATCTAAGTTTGGTTTCTTAAGTAGGGGTTTGATGACTGCAAGTTTAAGAGTGTGTGGGATGTGTCCAGATGCTAAAGAAGCATTGACAATATGTAATAATGGGGTTCCAATCACTGGTAGTAGCTCCTTTAAAAGCTTCGTTGGGATGGGGTCCAGAAGACACGTAACAGATTTTGACGAATTTACAATGGTATTAAATTCGCTGACATCTATTGGTGTAAAAGAGTTCAGGTAGGACACTTGTCCTTGTGATAATCCTAAATCCATAAACTGGGTAGATAGAGAAGAAGACCCTATATGAGGAGGGACAAAGGAACTCTGAATCTTGTCCCTGATTTTTATAACTTTATTATCGAAGAAATTCATAAAGTCATTGCTGTTAAATGGTACAGAAACACAGGGATCAGCTTGATTCTTGGTTAGCTTGGCAACAGTGCTAAACAGGTGCCTGGGGTTGTTTTATTTTCATCTATCAATGTAGAGAAATATGAGGAACGTGAAGTGGAGAGGACACGTTTATAGGCAAGTAGACTGTCTTTCCAGGCATGGAAGAATACCTGCAATTTAGTTGAACGCCATTTGCGCTCCAGTTGGCGTGAAACCTGTTTTAAAGAACGAGTATAGTCATTGTACCATGGTGCTAATTTCTTATTGCACACTTTCCTCTTCTTTAGAGGTGCAACAGTATCCAGGGTTCCGCAAAGTATGTTATTTACATTGTCTGTCAGCTGATCAATTGTGTTTTTACTTGCATTTGTATATGCATTATGGCTAACACCAAGAAAATCTCCACAGTGTACAAATGAGCCTGAGAGTTCATTAATAAAAGCATTTGGAGTCCAGGAAGAAAGCTTTCGGCTGTAGTAGAATGCGGGATCCAGTGACACATGACAGCCTTGAAGAAGTTCGAAGGTAATTAAATAATGGTCTGATAAAACTGGATTTTCAGGCATGACTGCTACATTTGTTATTTCAGCACTATAAGTTAGGACTAGGTCAAGTGTATGGTTGTGGGAATGCGTGGACTGATGTACATGTTGATCGAAGCCAATAGATTCAATGATTGATAAGAAGGCTGATCTGAGAGGATCACCTTCATTGTCCATGTGAATATTGAAATCCCCTACAATTACAACTTTGTCTGAATTTACAACCATATTTGAAAGGAAATCGGCAATCTCAGTTAAGAAGCCACTGTATGGCCCTGGTGGCCTGTATATAATAGCAAGGACAAAACTGACTGCTTTTTTGTCTGGATGTGCAAAACTGAGAACAATAGCTTCAAAAGAATTAAATTTGAGGCCAGATTTCAAGGTAGGCAGGAGATTTGAATTGTATATGGCAGCAACCCCACCTCCACGACCCGTGAGGCGCGGAACATGAATAGAACTATAACCAGGAGGGGTGGCTTCATTTAAGGCAACATATTCATCAGTTTTCAGCCAAGTTTCGGTTAAACATAGAATATTAGCTTTGTGATCAGTAATTAATTCATTTACAAAAGTTGCCTTAGAAGTTAGTGATCGAATATTAATTAATCCAATTTTTAACTTGGGTTGTTTAGCCACATTATTAATAAAATGACAGGTACTCATTTTTTTTAAATTTGCCCAACAAACACTCCTATGGTTTTTAGCAGAGCTTAATTTAGGTCGAGGTAGAGACACTATCTCAATAGCATAAAACCTGGGCAGCAGCTCTTGGGAACAAGCAGAAATCTGTGGAAGACCGTAAGTCTGCTGCCTGGTCTTGGCTCTGGTGTGTCAGGAAATGGAATTTCTAAGACTACACAATAAATCACTCTGATGCCCAAGTGCAGAAAATGCTTGCTTTGTGACAGCATAAATTCCCAAAGAAAAAAGATCATGCGGGCCACTAGCTTGTAATTTGCAAAGGGAAAACTGTTCGTGTGATCTTAAGCCTCTTATCTTTTTAGGAATTCCTTTTTAATAATAATATTTTTATCTCTATTATTTAAATATTTTTTAAATATAATATTTAGGACTATAAAATTTGCGGAACAAGAACAGAGAATTGGGTTGCACAAAACTTCCGTTCAGAACAATTATTAGTCCTGACCTGTTCCTAATCGGGGAGAAGAAGGCGCATCTGTTAACTGTGGAGTGCTTTCGGAGTGAACCTTCTGTTAATTATGAAAATGACTGAGAACAGGTCAGGACAAATAATTGTTTTAAACGGAAGTTTTCTGCAACCCAATTCTCTGTTCGTGTTCCACAACTGGACTGAATTTAGCCCATGATTTAATCGCTATTAGATCGCATGCGGAGAGAAACCGTGTCCTCGGTTGTCAATTACGACAATCGGAAAACGCGTCAATAAATGAAAATGACTGAGAACTACTAATTGCAGTCAAAAAGCCAGCACCCCCGCTGGCAACGCCACTGGATCACACACTCCCTGGTAGAGACGTCTGTGTCGCTGTCAATCATGAAGGCCATGTATGTGGCGTTTCCGATGTCCGCAGCTGTATTTCGCTTTAAGGTGTCAGTTATTACCCCAATGAATTGGGCATATGATGTATCATTGCAATACGTCGGTTTTACGTTTAATCCATTTTTCTTCGGCAACTCCTCTTTGGCAATGTTGCATGCAACATTCTTCAGAGGACCTGATTACTCTCTGCCACTGAAATGCAGCTGGAAGAAGTGCCACTTTCTGTGCGCACTTGTCACTGCACAAAGTGTGTTTTTCGACATGTTATGTTTTTTTAAAAGTTTCAATACGAAACGTTGTTGACCCGCTCGCGAATGCAATATTTCCGGCCATATTCTGACCGCACTCCTGACAGTACACGCAGTGCACTGCGTTACGTCCTTTGTTGTACTTCAGCCAGGGAAATTGTTTCAGCCAGTCCTTTCTGAAGGAATATATTTCGGCCTTTTAAATTTGGGTCTCAGAGCCGGGCTCTATCCCACTCTCGGTTGACACCTCCTCTGGTTCCGAATCTGATGCTGTCGCCGTAGGACCGGGGCTTGGCATCTCACCAGGGAGTGGCTCCGTTTCTTGACGGGATGGATGGGATTATAGTAGTAGGGCTGGTTGCGGACTTAGTTTTCTTAATGAAAAAACTTTCAATATTTCAGCCTCTTTTCTCTTTTTTTTCCCCTCGTTTTGTTGCGTTTAGTTTATTTTTTCATTTCAGTTAGTCAGCCACTCTGACGCTCAGGTCGCGCGCAACTTTTAACACACACAACTTACAAGACCAATCAGAGGCAAAGACCCGCCCGAGCTCTGCCTCTTATTGGTTTAGATAACGGAATGATCCTACCATGATGAGCGTGTGGGTTCGGTCACAGGAGAACACAGAGCGATAATGTGCTTGCGAATTAAACCTGTTTTAACCTGACCATCGCACTCTGGAGCCCTGATTGGGCTACCGTTTCTTAAAGCAAACCAACCAGTTGGCCCAAGGTTGGCAGTCAACGTTGAGCTAACATTATTTTGTCTCATTTGTGCCAAACGTATGTCCTTCGGCCCTACATGTTGAATTTATATTTATGGCTTATAAAAGTAGAAATATTATGTAATATAGAATTTACTTCATGACATGTACATTAGAATGAGGTAATCATGTATTAAGTGGTGGACTTATCAATCTCAGGGATGCCCAATTTTATCCAGAAATGGCCAGTGTGGGTGCAGGTTTCAGTTTCATTCTACACTATACCTGAGGGGGCTTTCGTGGTTTCCCTGCTTGTGCTATTGCCCATCTGTAGCAAGTTATATAGAGTTAATTGCTTTAACAGCTAAAATGTATCTCAGGGCAAATAAAGAAGGCGTGAATATTCCTATCTACAGCAACAGATCTTCAAAAGACACATCCATGCACTTCAACACAAGAACTCATTGCCAAGGGAGCTCATTTACTGCATCTGAATTCAGTATTCCAAAAGCCGCTCTTATTCAACCAATCATGAAGCTTTTTATTGTAAAAATAAAAAATAGGCGTGCAATGCACGGAATACCCCTCAGCCCGATGTCAAAGTTTTTGGAGACGCCCGCCCAACCGCACGAAGGATAGCAATACCCCGTCAGCCTTTAGGGCTGAGGGGTAAAAATGAGTGCAACGACTGAGGGCAGCTCACTTTTAACTATCAGTGCGCAAGATGCTTTCAGAAATTGATAGTAATATCAAAATGCAGGCTAATACACAACTTACCACATTTTTGCTTTTACAAATTAGTTTTATTACGAATACAATTTAACAAATTAACACAATGAAGTAATAAATAAATTAACAAACAAAACAAATAAACAATGGGCATTTATGCCTCTGTCTCCGTTTCAGCGCCACCAACTGATTTTGCAGAGAAGAGAAAATGGAATGGAATGGAATGGAACTTAAACAATCACTTGTTGTGTTTTGGTTGTTTTCAGAAATTCTATCACAGTTGGAGTGTAAAGGTTGCAAACCATACCATTCTTTATCAATATCGGTCTCATCGGATGAGGTGAAAAGAGGGATGGATGATACTTTTTTTTGAACAGGGAAGTGGTGCAGTGTGAGAGACTGTAGGGGAAGTAAAAGGCAAACAGATGAAGGCATCCAAGATATTCACTTTGCTGATATCTTAACATGAAGATTCAATATAATTCACTGTGGCAAGTCGAAGGCACAGGAGCAAAAGCTAGCAAATAGCCCATTTGTCTGTGTTTTTCAAGTTTTTGTTGCTTAGTTGCACGAGCCAGCAGAGATATTTACATGTCTTTTTTTGCAATGATGATGGCAATAGAACGTAGATGAATAACGTTACCCAACTTTTTTTTTTTTTTAAACATCATGTTAACGCCACTCCCCGCAAACCAGTGTGACAAGCAAACTAACATTCACTCATCTATGCAAATATTCAGTTACAAAGCCAGTAGTAAGCTAAGTTAAACATAGCTAATGCTGAGTTAATCATGTTTGCTAACCGTAGGTGCTAATGTGACTGACCTGTCCAGGTGAGTTTTCAGGTGCCTGATAAAATTTGATGTGGTTGATCCAGTGTCCTTAATCTTGGTACTGCAGACTTTGCAGTCAGAGCTTCTTTTGTTGGAGCCGTCTTGTTTGAAGTTTTTATAACCAAACGTAATTACAAAGGGTACAGCAGCAGCTGCAGGTGTGTCGGTCACCATAGTGTCATCTGAGGTACTAGTGTGTGAGGCCGCGAGGCACACACCCGACGAGTAATATGGTTACCATGTCAAAAAGGAAGGAATGACATTAAGCTCGTCAGATGTTTCAGTTTCCCCAATGTTAATATGCCCCCCCCCCCCCCCCCCCCCAAAAAAAAAAGGAAAAAAGAAAACATAACGATTGTTCACGAGTCCCAAAACATGAGTCCGAGTCGAGTCTGAAGTCTTTGGAGCACGAGTCCAAGTCTGAAGTCTCTGTGTGTGCGACTAAAGTGTGACCCTCTGCCAGCCAGCTAGCAAGTGTTAAAATTAATCAGTTAAAGAGCTAATATTAGCAACTTTGAATGTAGCTAAACAAGAAATTACTGTTGCTTACTGCATGACTTTCAGATCTGGCACCACAAGTGGGCAAGAGGGGCCGGCGTACTCCCTCATAACCAGCAAAGCAGACCTGTAACTACCGAGGCCCCTGACTGTTAGTTAGCTACACAGCAAACATACTGGGCGCATCTCCCCAAAGCACTGATGCAAAGTTACATTGTAAAATCCACTGACTGTATTTGGTAGAACTGAGCAAGTTACTAACGTCGTTAGCAACTATGATTTCTAAAAAAAAATACGAGCCTGAGCCAGCAGTTAAAACGGAGAGCTTGCAGACCTTAATGAGCTGTTGGATTTGGCTAATTGAAGGGAAGCACTAGCTCCAAGAAGAGAGCTAGCCAATCAATTGATACAAGTGTGCTGATTCCATACCTTATGCCAGGGGTTTCAAAACAGGTCCTTGTGCCACATAGCATTTATCAACATACCTCTTTTGTCAGTTCTCCTCTTTCTCCCCCCACCCCTGTCACCACTGAATCTCAGCCAAGATTTGACTCTCTCCTCCGCATCAATGGCAGTCACTGACTGGCGCTTTGCTACCTCTGTTAAAATAAATGGAGGAGGCAGGGACAGGATTGATCTTTTTGTTAATCTCACCTGTAATTCATAGTGTATGTCTGTGTGAGACAGAATATGCGTGGGCATATGAAACAGAAAAGAAAGGATAGAGGGTGGTGATTGCTGATGTGTGTGCAAATGAGACGTAGAGACAGAAAGGCAGAATTGTCTGAAGGCTTTTTATTAGTTACCTTTTACAATCTTCGCCAGCCATAAAATCCCAAAGGGGCTTTTATCCCCTCTTCCTTTCCAATTGAACTGTTTGGCCAGTTCATTGCTCATCAGCTCCGCCATGACTCGGTGTATTATGGCCTTGGCTGTAACGCCACCAAAGCTGGCGAGATATTGGATCTAAAAGATATACAAGGACATAAAAAGTTTATTTAAAAATCTTTGAGAGTCATACTTGAGTCATATATTTATTTCAAATTTTGTGCAATTTGAGTTATTTAGGGAAAAAATATTCCTATAATAAAAAGATACTCTTTGACTGCACATGACGTCACAGCTAATTTGCATTTTTGGCGAACACCGGAAGTCGGCCATCTTGGTGGTTATACAAAAGTCGGCATCACAGCGCGTTTCTATTTCGGTCACATTTGAGTAGGTTTAGAAACAAAAGGCTCTCTCATAATCTGTTGATTCACTACCCAGACAGCATTACTATAGTGGTCCACTGTCGGCAGCTGAGCTCAGACTTTCAGAGGTTAGACCAACTGGCCTTCGATGGACCAACAGCGGCAGATTGTTATTAAACAAGTTTTTGCCACTAACATGGCAATATCCCCTGCCGCCTCAATTTTACGGACGGAGCCCAATGCTATATCACGCGGCAGAGGATAATAATCCAAAAAACAACTTGGAAATAGTAGTACCCGAACACAGGGATAAGATACAATCTCCACGCAGAAAGGCGCCAGACCAGGACTCAAACCTGCAACCCTCTTACTGTGAAGCGGCAGTGCTAACCAACGCGCCACCCAAAATCCGTTATCTACTTCAAAATATGGGATGGAAAGTCTGAATGTTTGGAACCAAAGTGAAACTTGAAATGATACCATATTTGAAGACTATTAACAATGACATTAGGGTGGCGCAGTGGTTGTTGCGTGGCAAGGAGATTGCAGGTTCAAGTCCTGCCCTGGAGCCTTTCTTTTTTGTAGAGTTTTATATTCTCCCTGTGTTTGGGTACTTTGATTTCCGCATTGTTTTTTGTATTATTTAATAACAATTAGGAATTTATTCTGAGTCCAGACAGTCCACAGTTTTAAATTTTACACGTCTCAAATTTTGGTCAATTTTAGGGTTACACCTAACCTTAACCCCTTTCTGCAGAAGCCAAATTTGGCTATTTATGGGTTACCCACTTTAATGCTGTATAATTCAAGATTCAAGCTTCATAAAGAGGAAAAATGTCGCTCAATTCAGAATAGACACTTAGAGCATTTAGAATTACATTGTATTTCAGTTTATTTTCATGATTTTGGTAGATAAAATGAGCTGCAAACATAAAAAATCTTCATGAGAATTCACTATTGAAATTGCAAAAAAAATTATTCTGAGGATTGAAAAACTGCTGGGGCTTACATTTCTGGTATCATAAACTCCTTGAGCACAAGTAGAATTCATCTTCAACATTACATTCTAGATCACATGCTATTAGCAAAATTATACAGCTACCCAAGTGTCTCCCCAAAGTCTCAAAATCATGGACTGTCAAATCATAAAAAAATCATGTATTTAACACAAATAAAGTTTTAAGGCATGAAATTTAATGTGAACAAATGATTTTCTAGTTGAGTTTAGTATGAATTTATCAATATCAGTGCAGATGAATATCAGTGGTCACCAGTAACCTCTCCAAACAAACAACATGCCTTTTCTCCATAATAAAGTTTAGAGTTTTGGCCATTTTTCTTCAAAGCCAGCACAAACACGCATTAAATAAACTGCTTATTAAACGGTCAGAACATTCACCCTGTAATGGAAGCTGCCAGTCCCCTCTTCTAAGCTCACGCACCCATTTCAACACTTATAAGAAACAAGTACACCTCACTAACTCAGTAATAATTGAATTCTGAAATACCTTATTTTAACAGAACAGACACTCCACTTTCAGGGAATATCAAACATTCCATTGCTTCTCCCGATTCAAAAGAAACGTGCAATGAACGTACCAGGGGGTCCATCCAAATGCACGGGCAGTTCGCGTTTTAACCAGGAAAAAAACCTCGACATTCGACTTTGTCGAGTATGTATACATTCCAAAACGAAACAAAAACAACAAAAAAAAAAAAAAAGTAGCAGCCTGACCTTTTTCATGAATCCCTCCTCCAGACACCGATCCAGTAGCAAGAACCCTCTGGTCCGGTTTCATTCGAAATAATTCCAACTGACCATATCCTTATCTCATTTAAATCCTGTAAATGTAACTGAACACTTCAAGGCCAGTTTTGCGAACCTGTCTTATATAAATCGCGTCTATTTTAGCCGCGTAATGTGCATTACATAGACAGGATACAACCGAGCATGCTGATACGCATAGGTTTGTATGCTCTGTGTTTGACCAATCAATGTGTTTCACTTACTCTAAAATGTTTAAACACTCGGGAATTGGATAAGAAACGAGCCAATCAATACATTGTTACCAAGGAAACTTCACGAGGGCAGGAAGTGTAACTCTACAATTACGCAGAAGAGCTTGAGTGTATGGTTGAGTGACTGGCTATCAACGCCAGTACTCGGGCGGATATAAGGAAGCGCTGGATTTTCAATGAAGGAATCTACGCGTAAATCCACGGTAGGGAACAACGAATTTTTTTGTATGTGACAACTGTAATTGACAGTAGAATGTGAGAGAATCAATACCATGTCGATTTTTTTGCCTCAGAAAACTGATTTTTCTGAAACACTAATTGGAATACTGTTGGCTCACTGTGGCTAAACTGGTTGCTACAAAGGATAATGATTTTTTCTGTGTCAAGATATCGTTTTTTTTAAACTGCTGGATCGATACTATGGGCAAGGATACTGACCAGTTTGCACATCAGGCTTAGCTGAGGAGTTTAATTCATGCAGCTCTCAAAAAACAGGGAGCGGAGTGAACTTCCCCATATTCAGAACCGCGTTCGAGGTCTGCTTGCTTGTGAACATTGAATAATTGATCCGGGGGTGTCATCTAGTGATCGAGTACAGTAACAGCGTGCTTAAATTTGCATGTCTATCGACGCAGGCGTCTACATCTGCAGAAAGGGGTTATCTTTGAATTACAGAGATGCCAAGTCTCATGCATTAGACGTGAATCTCGCCTCTTAGTGGCATTCACTTTCCTGTGCCGTAGTCAGCGATTATTAAATCCATGCGCACTGAAGAAATTCACCCACGGAATTAAGTCATTGCGCATTAAGTTAATCAGTTTCACATGCATTTACAGTGGATTTCCCCACCAGTGACACGGAACTTGATTATGACCCGGGAATTCTCAAGCTTGTCTTTACTGAGGGATTGAAAGCAATGGAATTGCATAAAGACGTTTCAAATGGTCTTTATTTCATTTAACCCCAAAAGAATTACGGCGGTGTCAGTTATTACGCATTACAAATACAGCATGTTGAAAAATCGCAGCACTGTCAAGCGACAAATCCACATTTCGCGAAGAAACTCAGCCAAAAGCTCATGTAAACCATTTTTACCTCAACCGAACACAATTCAAGCACCAAGCAAGTAAATAAGCATGCAGCAGAACACAGGATAAAATCATATCAGTGCTGAATCGCCAGGATTTCTTCTGAATTCGAGCTATGCATAAAAACGATACCTCAAATGAAAGAGGAAAGTCCACAGAATGCAACGACATGAGCCCTGTCATTTTAAACCGACACCACATTGAAAGAACAGCAGGCATACACCTTACAGTCTACAGAGATGAGCAGAAAAAAAATTCTTACCTTTGATATTTCGCAATAAAAAAAACTGCTCGAGGGTAAATCTGCGCTTGCTATCGTTAGCCCAATGTGTTCGTGTTATAACGAAACTAGATCTGCCGGGATCCTAGCATGTTCTCTCCCTGGGCGTTGCTTCAAAGAATTCAGCTCTGTAGCATTCAGCTTCCTTGCACTGTATTTTCCTGTCTGCCATCTGCTTGTGATGCTGTCAGGAAGACTATGCCGGTAGGTATGATTGTATGAGTCCTGATGATTCTAACAAACTCTAAACCACCTTAATCGTAGGATCCTAGCCTGAGCTACAGCCTTGCGTTCCGAGTGCGTCAAACTGAGTCCATGGAACATATGCATGTTCTTGAATAGCGCGACAATATAAACGCATAACTAGTTTGTTTGGGGTATTGTACGAATAATCATCCGCTAAATATTCAACATTCATTTTCAAAGTCGTTCTCTGACAGAATCTTCGCAGTATTCCGCACTTCCGAGACTACAACCGTACAGTACGTATTTTCTTTACCCATTCGTTGATTGGGCAATTTGACCAAAGACTGTTGATGATCTCCAGCAGTACTCACGCCGACAGCAGCTGGTCTTCGATGGGGTGGAAGAGACACGGTATGAAAGCACAGATGACCTGGTAATCAAACAGTGCACCGAGGTCGGGGTGACGTAGACCATCAGTGACATTCAGCGCTCACACCGTCTGGGCCCCAGGCGCAACAACGGCACCCGCTCCATAATCGCCAGATTTGTGAGCTACAGAACTAAGGCAACCGTGGTTAGCAGAGTGAAGGACGAATGCTTCGGCCGCAGGGATGATGCAAAGAGGGCAGGACGTCCCCCACTCAACATTGCACCCAAGATTAAAGTGCGTGAACACTTGACGAAGCAACGTGCCATTATGATGAGGGATTTGATTCAGCTGAAGCGCGAGAAGAAAATTCAGAGTGTGTGGACGGACGATGGTGTTTTGGTAGTGCGCCGCGCTGTGGGGGAGCGACCGCGCCGAGTCAGCTCGGACACCAGCTTCAATGAACTGATGAAGGCTCTGTATGAGGAATACTTCGATACAGAAGAGTATTAGCCAGGGACGTGCGATGCTACAAAGCTAGGTATGCTTGTATGCTAACGATATAGATAGTGACTGTTTAACTCTAGGTAAATCACCTGCATCTTGCAGCTTCATTGTGTCCTAATAATGGTAATTACAGATCTGTATTATAATGATGTTTGTTTCACTCATGCATCCACACAACTTTTCCCTCGCTCGCTCACTTGTTCATTATGTACGACAACTATTTCATTCATTCGTTCATTCATCCGCTCATTGTGTAGATAATAGTTTTATTCATGCATTGACTTGTCCATTCTCTCTCATTCACTAGTTCGCTGTGTATCTTAATTACGTGTACATGCATACAATCACTCCTCCTTTCTTTCGCTCGACCATTAACAATCAATTCACGCATTTTATCCTTCTGGACATGATCTATTAACTGTGTTCACTAGTCTTAACAACAGCTCACCTGGCTATTTATTTTATCAGCATCATTGTTAAATGGAGCCGTGATAGCTTTTGCTCTTCTTTATCTAGTTATATATTTTAACTATTACACATCACTGCTCCGTTTAGGTACGGTGTTGCTGTTTTGATTCGGTATTTTATCTTTGTCTCTGTGTCATGTGTGTTGATACAATGTATTTCGCTCTTTGTCAGTAAAGTCATTTGCTACTTTATTTCCATGTTGTTTCTAATGGATGCTCGAGATTGTGACACCAGTAACCCGTCTCCGGTAATTAACAACTACGTACCACCTTCGGGTGTGACATAGCACAATATAAAGCAGCAGTGGGGTCATTTAACTTTCGCATATCCAAATACGTGTTTTCCCGGTTACCATCCTGTCTCTCTTCGTTTTGTATTTTATACGGTCTGCTTATTTTAATTGCTTGCTTATTGATGCTTCATATCTTGTGCCTGTTCTTGGTCTTACTTATATGTATAGTACCGTCAACAACTGCTGTTGAACCTGAAATGTATGATGTATGTACATGTGATATGTTCCACATTTTCAACCTGGTCATATCCGTCTGTGGTAAGTTCAAAGATCTAACGAAGCATGTTAACGATTTTATAATTTTGTTCCATCTGTTATTGTTGTGTGGAGATATAGAACTAAACCCAGGACCTAACTACCATCATTTATCTAAGGATCTTGTTGTCTCGCACAGTAATGTACGCAGTCTGTTAAGTGGAAAATCTGATGTTAAACTGGCTGAGCTACAAATGCCAGCCAGCAATAACCAAATAGACATAATCTCCTTATCTGAGACTTGGCTGAAGTCATCTATACCTGATGGCCTCAGGTGTGCGATTCCCGGATACCAGAGACCATTCAGGTGTGGCCGTAATGGCCAGGGGGGAGGGGTAGCAGTTTACTGTGCTGACCATATACCTGCTAGCAGGCGTGCTGATTTGGAGCATGATGACATAGAATCGCTCAGGTTAGAGGTATTTTTAAAAGGCAAATAATTATTATTTGGTGTTTATTACCGTCCCCCTGGCCGATCATTACAACAACGTAGTCATTTCTTATCTTGTTTTCAAAAATCAGTTGATTCAGCAATTGAGAGTAGTGAAGATTTTGTGATTGTGACTGGTGACTTTAATGATCCCTGCCAGTTGTGGGGTGATCGCCACATTAACAGTGAGCTCGGTACAAAATTACATGACTATATCTCTACAATAGGTTTTAGCCAGATTGTAAACGAGCCGACCAGACTCCCGGCCAATGGTGGAGCACCAACTAATATTTTAGATATTGTTTTTACTAACGTCCCTGGTCTCCTGCAGTGTTGTGACGTTACACCTCCCATTTTTTCTGTGACCACTTTAACGTTATATGCAAATTCTCATTTACTTGGAAGCGTATGAATTCATTTAAGCGTATTTTATTTGATTTCAAACATGCAGATCTAGTTGCCATGAAGGAAGCCCTTACTACGGCACCATGGGACGTTGGTTTCAATGTATTTAATAATATTGACGATTATGTTGATTATTGGTATGGCCTCCTTAAGGATGCCATGAAACAATTTATTCCTTCAAGGGAGGTCACAATTCATAATAAAGAAAAACCGTGGATAAATGGTGAATTAAAACGGCTAATACGACGCCGAAATATTCTATGGAGGCGTTACAAGCGGACCAATAATATAGTTCATTTTGAGTGTTTTAAAAAGGTTCATAATGAAACAACCAATCTTAATAGGGCTCTTCGCACTGCTTATTACCATAGTCTTGGTGAGGAGCTCTCATCCCCGGACATGCCTAGTCGCAGGTGGTGGAAGACTGTTAGGCAAATGACTGGTGAGAAGGTGTCTACTAGCATACCTGCTCTAATTGAAAACAATGGCCCAGTTACAGACCCTGCATTAAAAGCCAAGCTCTTTAACGCCTACTTTGCTGATCAATGTAAATTACCTATGCAGGCTAGTCAGCATCCACTCCCACCCTTCACCTACGAAACACCCGCCAGGCTTGATACTATTCAAATTAATCCTTCTGAAGTTTGTAAAGTACTTGAGTCGCTCAACCCAAATAAAGCCACGGGTCTCGACAATGTTGGCAATTATGTATTGAGGTGCGTAGCTGACCAGATTTCCCTCTCGTTATCAAATATTTTTAACTGCTCGTTAGCTGCAGGCAAATTCCCTGCTGTCTGGAAAACTAGCCATGTGATTCCGGTGCACAATAAAGGGGACACTAAAAATAAAAGTAACTATAGGCCAGTGTCATTGTTATGTAATATATCAAAAGTATTCGAACGGCTGGTATTTAATAAACTTTATAATTATTTACTGGTCAATGATCTTCTCAATCCTAAGAACTCGGGCTTTCATCCCGGTGACAGCACCATAACCAATTAATCGCTATTTCACACAATATTTATAATGCACTCGATAAAGGTCAGGATGTAAGAATTGTATTTTTAGACTTGTCAAAGGCCTTTGACAAGGTGTGGCATAAAGGTTTACTTTTCAAATTAAAACGCAAAGGCATAACTGGTACTCTCTTAAGCTGGATGGAGAGCTATCTAGAAAATAGAAGACAACAGGTAAAAATAGATGGATTTATTTCTGAAAGTACACTCAACAAAAATATACTCAGCAACAAAAGTTTCTGTGACACCAATATTGTTAATTATTTTTCATAACGCAATTATGAAATTGTCATACATGGTGATATCAGACTGAAACAGTACACGTAAACACAACATTGAAATGGAACTCATGAAAATGCGAGAAAATGACTTTGCACGTGAAAATGTGCGTAAATCATGCTTGTGGATGGCAATAAAAGAGGATAATTTTTGGAATGTTCACATTGTGCCTGATGAACGACGGAAGCATCACTTATCGAAAACACAGCCATTTCGGATCAGGAACTCTACCCTCTAAATGCCAAGACTGTCTGAAAATGATCGGCGGAGGGCCATTGGGATGATTGAATCCGGAACCTCGCAGAGGGAAGTTGCTCATCGCCTGAATATCCACCGAAACACCATTTGGAACTTAAGGCAGCGTCATCAGCAGACAAGACATGTCAGAGACCGTCCTCGCAGCGGCCGTCCACGAGTAACCACTCCCAGACAGGACAACTGGATTCGAACAACCCATCTCCGAAATCGATTCCAACCTGCAACCATAACTGCAAGAACGATACCTGGTTTGAGGCGACTGTCTGCACAGACAATCCGTCGCCGTCTCCGTCATTTTGGCATTGTCCCACGTCGGCCAGCAAGACGTCCAATACTCACAGTACAACACCGACGACTGCGTCTACAGTGGGCACAACAACATCGACGGTGGTTCCAACGTCAGTGGGATCTTGTACTCTTCACTGATGAATCAAGATTCATGCTTAACCGATGTGATGGTCGTTTACGTGTATACCGTCGACGTGGAGAACGTTATGCCAACAACTGTGTTCAGGAATTTGATCGTTTTGGAGGTGGTAGTGTCATGATTTGGGGAGGGATCACGGCTAGAAACAGAACAGATTTGCTTGTTACTGATGGAAATCTGACAGGTCAAAGATATCGCGATGAAGTGCTACGGCCATTGGTGGTACCGTTTTTGATGCAACATGGTCCTGGAATAACGCTGCAACATGATAACGCCAGACCACACGTTGCAAGGATTGTACAGCAGTATCTGATGCAACAACATGTCAATGTCCTGCCATGGCCAGCCAGATCCCCAGACATGTCCCCAATCGAGCATCTTTGGGACAAGATGGATCGACGTTTGCGGCGGTTGGATAACCCGCCAGCTACACTCCAGGAATTGCGACAACGTCTACGTCAGATTTGGAATGACATCCCACAGCAATTTCTGGCACATCTGATTCGGTCCATGCGCCGGAGATGCGTTGCTTGCATCATGGCATGAGGAAGTCCCACCCGGTATTGAAGTGTGAAGGTCACAATTGGTTAGACGTCAGACAAGTGCTTCATGACGCATGAAAATGACATTTTTCGTTTTGAGTGACGTTGGCACTGAAAAGTCAGTGTTTCTCCTGTTAAATAAACATATTGATTGCATTGAGATCTTTGCGTGTCATTAATAACATACACATAAATGGTGTCACAGAAACTTTTGTTGCTGAGTATATAAACGCAACACTTTTGTTTTTGCTCCCATTTGTCATGAGATGGACTCAAAGATCTAAAATTTATTCCAGATACACAATATTACCATTTCTCTCAAACATTGTTCACAAATCTGTCTAAATGTGTGATAGTGAGCACTTTTGCTTTGCTGAGACAATCCATCCCACCTCACAGGTGTGCCACATCAATATGCTCATCAGACACCATGATTAGTGCACAGGTGTACCTTAGACTTTCCACAATAAAAGGCCACCCTGAAATGTGCAGTTTTTGCTTTATTGGGGGTCTGAGGACTCAGAACCAGTCAGTATCTGGTGTGACCACCATTTGCCTCATGCAGTGCAACACATCTTCTTCGCATAGAGTTTATCAGATTGTCAATTGTGGCCTGTGGAATGTTGGTCCACTCCTCTTCAATGGCTGTGCGAAGTTGCTGGATATTAGTGGGAACTGGTACGCGCTGTCGTATACGCCGGTCAAGCACATCCCAAACATGCTCAATGGGTGACATGTCCGGTGAGTATGCTGGCCATGCAAGAACTGGGACATTTTCAGCTTCCAAGAATTGTATACAGATCCTTGCAACATGGGGCCGTGCCAGGGGCGTAGGTATTGCCGGTGCCGCCGGTGCGCTGAACCAGGGCCCCGACGACCGCTGAGGGCCCACGATGATTAGCCAGGCCACTCTCCCTCTTGTCCCAACACATAAAGAAATATCATCCTTATCAAAGTCATTTTCGGAAGTTTTGTTTAACCTAAACATATCGCTCAGTTGATGGTGAGTTGATGAGTTAATATATTGCTCCACTGTTTCATACAACACAGTCATAGTAACAACCCCCCCCCCCCCCCCCCCTCTCCCCCATACACATACTGGCCATTTTTCCTCTTTTCTTTGATATATGTCTTTTGTATTGCAGTAATGATACTTTGTCCGTTATAATCACAATTACTAATCATATATTTGATTGTTTTATTCTCAACATTTTCAAAAGAACATGGCCTGCTGGGAAATGTGTTTGTCCAATTACTTGACATTTACTAAATCCTTTCTGATCATAGCTTCGTAGGCTACACGCTTGCTCGTGAAGTGTTCGTTTTTGAGAGATCAGCTGAGCTTACCCATTAGCTTAGTATTAGAGGTGAAAAGTCTTGAGCACCATGTTGAGCAGCACAAAAGCGGTGCTCAAAAAAGAAAAAGAAAAAAAAGAGCTCGATGTACGTAACTCCAAATTGGCGAAATTGAATACATTTTTTAAACAGTCATCTGGTCCAGATCCAGCTCCTGCTAGCGTTGTGAATGATAGCGGCGACACGCAGCAGTCAGACTTGGAGGCTAATGCTACCACCTCATTGCCCTCTTGCTCAACGACTTCGCAGAGCAGAAGGCACCCAGAGTTAACTTCTGAATGGGTGAGTGCAGTTTTTTATTAGGCTACTGCAAGTGATCAGCTTGCCGGTTGTGGTTAAATGGCTGCTGTGCCAGTATGTGTGTCTATCTATCTGTTTACTTTTTGATTTGGCCACTGTTGTGCTGTTAGGGAAATATGGTTGACTGTTCAGCCGTATGGATCTTTTTTGCATTTTGATTGGCAATGTATTGTACCTGTTGTTCATGGTTCAAATAGCCTAACGTGTTGTGTGATGTAGAGATGCAGTGCAAATATTCATTGTCCATGGTTCTAATAGCCCTAATAATTATGGGTGTCTACGTTTTTCAGAAAACTGATTTTTCTTAATTACTGATTTGGATACCTACTAGCTCACTGTAGATGAAGTGGTTGGCTACAGAGGACGATTGTTTCTGTGAATATCCAATAACTGATGCGCATGGGCCATCTAGTGATAGAATATTGTAACTACGTGCATAAATTTGCAGCTCCGTGTCCCCGCACTAACCCTGCTGCCGAGCACCGTTGTTCTTCTCGAAGACGCCAAATCCAGATAAACCTTAAACGATGAATTGCGTTCATATTTTAATTTGTAACGAAGTGGCTAGTGTCAAAGTAATGAAGTAAAATGATAATTTTTAAGTTTTAAATGTTGTAGAGTAAAAGTCCAGGTTTAAAAAATAACTCAGGTAAAGTAAAAATCCTCAAAAAACTAAAGCTCTGTTACGATTTACATGTGTTTCGTTAGTATACACCTCTGCTTCGAAAATGGGCCCGGGGGGGGGGTTTGGGGGCTAGCGCCATTCTCGCACCGGGGCCCAGCGCCTCTACGCTACGCCACTGGGCCGTGCATTATCTTGCTGGAACATGAGGTGATGTTCATGGATGTATGGCACAACAATGGGCCTCAGGATCTCATCACGGTATCTCTGTGCATTCAAAATGCCATCAATAAAATGCACCTGTGTTCTTCGTCCATAACAGATGCCTGCCCATACCATAACCCCAGCACCACCATGGGCCACTCGATCCACAACATTGACATCAGCAAAGCGCCCACCCACACGACGCCACACACGCTGTCTGCCATCAGCCCTGAATAATGTAAACCGAGATTCATCCGTGAAGAGAACACCTCTCCAACGTGCCAGACACCATCGAATGTGAGCATTTGCTCACTCAAGTCTGTTACGGCGACGATCTGGAGTCAGGTTAAGACCCCGATGAGGACGACGAGCATGCAGTTGAGCTTCCCTGAGACGGTTTCTGACAGTTTGTGCAGAAATTCTTTGGTTGTGCAAACCAATTGTTTCAGCAGCTGTCGGAATAGCTGGTCTCAGACGATCTTGGAGGTGAACCTGCTGGATGTGGAGGTCCTGAGCTGGTGTGGTTACACGTGGTCTGTGGTTGTGAGGCCGGTTGGATGTACTGCCATATTCTCTGAAACGCCTTTGGAGACAACTTATGGTGGAGGAATGAACATTCAATGCCCGAGCAACAGATCTGGTTGACATTCCTGCTGTCAACATGCCAATTGCACGCTCCCTCTATGCTTGCGCCATCTGTGGCATTTTGCTGTAAGACAAAACTGCACGTTTCAGAGTGGCCTTTTATTGTGGGCAGTATAAGGTACACCTGTGCACTAATCATGGTGTCTAATGAGCATCTTGATGTGGCACACCTGTGAGGTGGGATGGATTGTCTCAGCAAAGCTCACTATCACACATTTAGACAGATTTGTGAGCAATGTTTGAGAGAAATGGTAATACTGTGTATCTGGAATGAATTTCAGATCTTTGAGTCCATCTCATGACAAATGGGAGCAAAAACAAAAGTTTTGCGTTTATATTTTTGTTCAGTGTATAATTATTGAAGCTGGCGTGCCCCAAGGTTCAATATTGGGACCTCTCCTCTTTCTTGTGCACCTGGATGACATAACCTATGGTATCAAATCAGATATAAACCTATTTGCAGATGATACTTCCCTAATTGAATACGTTAATAACCCTGTACAATCCGTGAGAATATTAAACTTAGACCTGATTACTTTGGGGAATGGGGCATACACATGGCTTATGTTTTTTAACATGATCAAGAAAGTTGTCTTAACTATATCATGGAAACGTAAGACATTACCCCACCCACCACTATTACTTAATGGTACCCAACTCGAGGAGGTTGCTAGCCACTGTCATCTAGGATTGACATTTAATGCAAAATTTTCCTGGGACTCACATGTTGAATATATTGCTGGTAAAGTTAGTAAAATAATTAATGTTATGAGATGTCTGAAATACACGCTTCCACGTAAAGCATTGGAGCAAATTTATGTCACTAGAATTAGGCCTACAATTGATTACGCTGACGCGATCTATGAAAGCTGTCCCCTTTACCTATCTGAGAAACTTAAGGAGATCCAGATAGAAGCTGCCCGAGTATGTGCTGGGGCTATGCGACAATCTTCCACCAACAAATTGCTTGAAGAAGTATCTTGGTCCCCCCTCACAAAGAGGCGTAAAATACATAAACTTGTTTATATGTATAAGATAATTAATAACCTAGTTCCACAGTACCTGTCATGTCTTTGTCCACCGACTGTAGCGAGCACCCGTGCATACTCAACACGAAATTCTCAGTTTTTAAGACCACCTGTTTGTCAAACCTCCAGCTTTAATAATTCATTTTTTCCATCAACAGTCAGATATTGGAACAGTATTGATTCCGCAGCTCGATCAGCCACTACGATTCAATCATTTAAGTGCTATCAAGCCTGTCCCAAGATACTACATATACTAGTGAGCAAAGGGTTGCTTCCGTTTGTCATACGCGCCTGTGATTGGGCATGTCTGGGCTAAATTCTCACCTTTTTGCTGTTGGCATTGTGCAGTCACCAAATTGCACCTGTGGTGTCGTTGAAACAACTCGCCACTTTGTATTGGAATGTCCCCACTTTGCTGCTCAACGTGATGAGTTGCTGGTGTCAATCAGAAACATTGTAACCCCTGGGCTGCTCCATCTTATGATGCCCAGGCTGAATCCAAACATGTTTATTGAACTGTTACTATTTGGTTCTAAAGAAATGAATGTTAAGTTAAACATACATATTTTTAAAACCTTCCAACACTTCATTCTAAACACTAAGCGTTTTTCATAACATGTATTACCTCTTGGTCATTTTGTATTTTAGCATTCTATTTCTACATTCTATTTTTACATCCTCTACTACTTCTATGCCTATTGTTTCCGTTATTGATTTCTATCAAAGTGTATTTATTTTGTTTCTGGATTATATAAGATTTGTTGTTTTCCTTGCTTACATCTCGTGACTGCATTGTATCATATTGTATCACTGTTTTATTTGTTTGTCCTGTGTGTCTTGTAAATGTATGTATTGTCTGTTTTGTACTGGAAAGCCCCTCGACTAGCGCTTGGCGCTACTTGGGCAATCCATGTTAAATAAATATGTTTATATACTGTTGGCGCAGCCTATTGGATAAAATGCCGCACTGCTGAAAGGAAATTGTGAAGGTACGAAGGTACGATTCCTGATCAGGGTAACTTTATTTTTTATTTTTTTGGAATAATCGCAGTTTCCTCCAACAAATCATCACTGGGGTTTTTGTTATTCTTACTTTTCTTGAACATATTTTCACATCGCCTTTGTATTTATCATCTTATTTATTTGTTTTGTTTTTTAATAAATATGCTCCAGTGAAGTCAAACTTAATTTTCATTGTATGTATTATCTTTGAATGGGAAATTATATGGCAACAAAACTGGCAGAAATACTAATAATTTTTTTAAAATTTATTCTAAAAATTAAAAAATCTTGTATTTGGATGGAATGGATGCCTGTAGTGATGTATAAGTGGAATTTTATAGGTTTTACAGCTTGGTATCTGAGAAATCTGAAATGGAACACAAGGTCCCTATATTGCCAAAATGGAGAAGCCACCTAGACATTCCTCTCTAATTTTGCTCTGATTGACCTGATCAGACTTTAGCACATTTAATAATGACATTCTGTTCTGTAATTTTTTAGGAGGTTTCAGGCTGCAACTCAGCAAATTTATAAGGGATCGAAGTAAAACTTTGTAAGGTGCAAAATATTTCATTTACACTGTGTTCCATCACCATTTACTCTGACTCAGTGACATATATAGTGATTTTTACACCAGGTATGAAATCCCAAATGGTTTTACCTTTATTACGATACCAAGATTATTCAAATGGACCAAGCAGTCGCAGAGATATACTCATTTCATTTTGGGCTTGCCACTTTCAAAAAAGAGGCTCAGGGCTTAAGGGGTTAAACAATTTAAACGATCATGAAACACATGCATTGTTTCCAATCCCTGAGTAAAGAGAAGCACGGGAAGTCCGGAGTCATAATCGCTTTCCATCTTTGCCTTCCTAAGATAATGGCCTGGGTCATATTTTCAAGTTTTCCAAAATACAGAAAAAAACTGAATCAAACATACCTTCATGAACAGCTGATTTGGGCAAAAAAAAATTGTCAAGTTATTTCAAACCAAAATGATATTTTGCCTATATCGGCTCTTCATGGTGCTATATTTGGTTAAATTTTTTGATTTTGAAAAACTTTAAAATATGACTTAGGCCATTATTTTAGGAAGGTGACAGTATTTACCAGAGCACGCTGGAAGTCTGCACTTCCAGCCAGCCTCTTCTCCAAAGCCTGGACATCTGCCATCGTCCTCAAAGGTAGTCCAAAGTTCTCCTCAGGCAACTTGCCTGGCTCCTCTCTCACACTGTTCTTCATCATGGCTTGCGGGAGAAGAGTGGTCTGCCTTACCTGTATTTTAATTTCCTCCAAAGTTTGAAGAACAAGCTCTGAAAGACAAAAAGATATCTAATTACAGGCAGAATGTGCTGTAGAATCTCTTATAAGACAAAATATTTGCAACATCCTAGCTAGATGTCATAGTATTTGACCATGGGCTACTTTGTGGGATCATTTATCAAAGCAATGAGTGAAAAAGGACATTGAGAAATAGAACTTTGTTGACTTTAAAACGATGTACCAGGCTCTCCATGGGAGCAAGATGGTCTGCTTAAATGACTGTTAGACATAATCCTTAGAAACTGTTCTATGAGCCGCCGTGGCTCGCGCAGCAATGGCAGTTGCTTGGCATTCGCAGATGTGAGCTGGCAACCTGGGTTCGATCCCTGGGGCTGCGCCAGTACCGGCAGTGGTCAGTGGGTTTTATAGCAGCACACAATTCGCTCAAGCGCTGCAAGGATCTAAATTCGGAATTTGTTTGTTGGCCTCCTGTTTGAAGGAAGAGTGTATTCAGTTTTTACTTGTCTCGTCGTGAACGACATCAAATTGCTTCACCAGATTCTCTCTCAAGCTGGTTGATTGCTTATCTGCAGCACCTGGCTTCATGTCTATCTAAACCTGAAGGTTGCTGCCACCTTGCTGCTTGAATGTAAGATTTCTGCAGGAGAGCTAGCTAGAGATTTGCACTCGGGAACTTGCAAACTTTCGTGTTTATTTTCAAAGAAAGAATTGTTAGTAATTATTCTACATACACTGCAAAAAATGGCTCTTAAAAAACAAGAAAAAAACAAGTAGTTGCCACTATCGTGTCTTTGTCCCCCACCACAAAATGTGAAATCGTGTCAAAATGAGCAATCTCTCGGTGTGACCTTGACAGTGACGCGAAGGTCACCAAATCGACTGGCGCCGGGGTATCACCCTAATACATGTTGACATCAAATTTGAAGGAAATTATTCAATTCGTTCTTGAGATACCTCGCCGACAAGGATTCGGGACGGACGGACGTACGGTCGTGAATACTATGTCCCGCCGCTTCGCGCATTCCGCACGGCGGGGGACAACAAGTGAAAAAGTAAGCGGGGCTTACGAATACCCCCGACGTCCCCAATCATGCTTCTTCCGTTGGGGATTATAGAAATGATCACATTCCGAAAATCAATTTTGACAAAAATAACAACACATCTATGACACTTAGCACTGCGCCTCCCCATATGTTAGAAACTATGCGTGGCAATTTTGAAAAGAACCCATTAACTAATATGAGATATCAATCAGACAAATTGACATTGAACCCACTTAAAAATTAATAAGTCTAAAAACAGAAAAACTGCAATATTTTTGTGAAAAATCATCCCAGATGGCCCATACTTTGTACTGCCCCTCTCCCTGTTGAAGAGAATATGTGCGCCAAATCTGAAAAGAATCCAATGTATAATATTTGCGATATCAATTGGAAAAACTGACATTGAACCCACTCGAAAATTTTTAAGTCCAAAAACAGAAAAATGGTGATATTTTTTTGAGAAATCATCCCAGATGGATGATACTTTGCAATGCCCCTGTCCCTGTGGTAGAAAATACGTGTGCCAAATTTAGAAAATAATCCAACGAATAATATTTGATATCGATCGGAAAATAAATGTTTTCAGACAGAATGGTGGACGGAATTCTTGGTACGTAACCATATATACCCCCGACATTTTGTCGTCAGGGATATAATAACCAACAAAAAAAAAAAAAAAAAAAAAAACGACTTATTTCAAGAAAAATTATCTGCCAGTGCAGCAAGAAAATTTAACTTGCTAAGTTTTCTTCAAGCAAGAAAAACGCATCTGGGAAATGGCGGCTTAAAATCTATACCAAGCGGGTAATACTACTTTTAATTGTTCTTGTAAAAGATTTTTCAGTCCATTTTCAAGATATTTAATCTCTTTTTTGGGGAATTTCTAAGAACCCCATTTGCATTCAAGTCAACAAGAGGATTAAATGACAAAACTGCTTGTTATTAGTACATTAAATTCCGTGTAAAAAGTTAATTATTCTTAAATTAGGATATTTTATTTTAAGATATCTTGTTTTAAGTATGTGAGACTGCACTAGTCATAAGCAGATATTGTTTTTAAAGGTTTTTATTCAATAAAAAAGGGAAAATTCTATTAAAACACAGTTAATTAGGCCATATAAGCATCTGGCGCCTTCATAAAAAGGTTTAGCATTCTTCAAAATCCTGTACTACTCTGAGATCAACATAAAGTATAATATAGGTTGTAAAAGTAACTTTTTTGGCAAAAAAAAAAAAAAGGTTTTTGGGGGCACTCTTCATGTTTGGCGGTTGGGGGGATAAAGCATTTACAGAATGAGCTGAAATTTTTTTTGTGGTCTCTAGACACCTTAGAGGTCATTTGGTTTATAATCTGATGTTAATGTGCTTCTGTCCCCATTGCATTTCTTCATGCTGAGGTTAATATTTTAATGGAAATGCTCAAAATAATAATACTGCCAGTCCTACTTATACCATTGAGGTGGTGAGTGGTGGATGATCCAGGCAGAGGAGTGGGAATGGGGAGCAGTGAATAGGAGAATGATGATGAGGCTGGTGCATCCAAACACTGCCTCTTGTAAGGC
Source organism: Gymnothorax reevesii (assembly GCA_029721435.1). Lineage (NCBI taxonomy): Eukaryota > Metazoa > Chordata > Actinopteri > Anguilliformes > Muraenidae > Gymnothorax > Gymnothorax reevesii. The sequence continues at coordinate 42,119,314 of CM056585.1, forward strand.
CTCTGGAATGGAGGACTTTCAACAGAGCTCCTCTTTGAATGAGGAAAGGGTGGCACAACAGGAAGGGGGCAACGAGTCCCCTTAGATTTAGAACATGCCTTCTTGCTTTTTTGATCTAGAAGTGTAAAATGCAAGAAGAATTAAAATCAAATGGTGGATTCGTCTTCACTTTAAGTTAACATAACATGAAATGAAATGTAATGTAACTGGCTGTTTCACAGTCAAGTCAACACAAGGAAATACTTTGCAACCGTTCAACTATATTCTCTAAGTTACAAGTCAGCCAGCCGCTATTACAATAGGTACAATAGGTAAGCTAGCAAGCCAAGCAATGCGAAATTAGAACGTTGATTAAACTTGACCCTAACAATATGAGCATAAATTAGCAGTATATACTGGATAGTTCCTTTCCTAGCTGCTCGTTGGTAAATACAACATTCCAGCCTTGGCTCAGTAATTGAGCACATTGGATATGGCATGAAACGATGTGAGATTAAAGTGCAGACTGTCCCCTTTTCATTTCACGGCATTTTCATATCAGATGCTGCGTATTGCAGTCACAAACATTTTTATACATACCCCTCCCCCCCTTTTCTCAGCCTATTCTGAATAGTCAATTGAATGCAATTGCTTCCGTAGTGCATGTATAAGAAAGCTTTCAGCAACTAGTCTTCAATCTAGGCTTTTGATTGCCTTTTGCATCAGTTAAAGTCTAGCAATGGCCTGATGTCACACTGAGCTAGCAGTTATATAAGCAACCTCTTAACAGAGAAACACCTCCCATGTCTAATTTGCTCTCTTGCTAGACTGACTTGTCAAAGCACAAATACTTGCCCAAAAATCATGAATAAAGAACCGCCCAGAAATAACCAGACAGCATTCTATGGGAAGGGTTGCTTCACAGACCCTTACTTATTTTAAGACTTAAATCCTTACTCTATCACCATTTTTTACAAAAAATTTGCCCTTCATTTGAGATAATTTTGACTAGCTTGCCAATGGGATAAACAAGTTTTACCTTGTCAAGCAAATGGAAGCTTGAAGTTATTTGCTTGACAAGTTATAATTTGCTTATCCCACTGGCAAGCTAGTCAAAATTTTCTAAAATCAAGGGCAAAGTTTTTGTGTTACTAAGAAAATGGTGATAGAAATAAGTGTGTTAAGACTTAAAGGTAAACTGTCTGTTCTCTGTGCTTCTAATTTTTTTGCATAATTTGTCAGGATGTTCCAATAAAAAGACTTCTGTTCAACTTTTAATGTCGTCCTCAACACCCAACAAGGATAAACTCAGAAAGAAAGCAATCACTCGACCATTATGATCAGCCATTGCGGCTAAGGGAACGCGACCGTTTGGACCTACCTACTAATTAATAAGCATGAGCGATTTGCATGACTGCACGCTTCACTACACAGGGTATGTAAGCATTTTCTAACGGTCCTACTAAAACGCCAGATGTAACCTGCTTTCATCAAGGGAGTCAATGAGAAGTGATCGCAAGTGATTTTGGTGTATTAGACTGATGTGTTCAGTTTTCGTGCTATTAAACAAATAGTCAGATTGAAGCAAAGTCAGAAATGTAAATTCACTGCTTGAATATGTTTCAATAATCATTGACTTTTCCTTCGTTAACACATACAGTTTTAACACATACAGTTTTTGAGCTTGTCTTTTTTCGTGTGCCATACAACCATGCATGTAACACATTAATGGCTGAAGCGGTACTACACAAGTGGGATTCGACATCTTATTAGCATTGGTATTGGCCTTTACCTCATTTTCATTCAGTATTTCTTCACAAAAGCTAGAAAAACACTGTTGCTAATGAAAACAAAGCGACCCGAAACCAAACACCAGAAACACCAGATAACACATTATTCTCAGAACTGTCTACTGTACTGCCAGAAAGCCTCTAGAAATTATTATAAATATGCCTAGTTACAAATATAGCACCATTTCAAGTAGACTACTCTGAGCGGTCTAAAAGTGCTAGGAATATAGGGAAATCGAGCGCTTTGCACCAGTGGGTCTCAAGTTTACTTGTGTACCCAGCAAATGTTTGGCCACATCTTTGTCTGAAATATCTTCAAACCTGGCTTTGAAAGTTTGCCAACGATCACTTTGGCATTTTATGTTTATCCTAGCCTTCAAATGGTCTTGCAAGCGTTATCAGGGAAAACATTTATTTGGTCCTGTTTGTTTTGGTCATATCTATTATTTTAAAGGTAACCAGTTCCTATTTTATTTAAGTAAATTCATCTTCCCTAGTATTTTAATCTTTCATTTTTTGCAGTGTAGATCTTTTCACTGGGTTCAAAATGGCAAGTAAGCTTGGAATGGAGCTGCAACTTGTAGAACCTGAATATTTAATTTGGTTCACAATATATGTCAAAAATCATATTGTTGGAACACGTGCCCATTATGCATGTAAAATCTGAATGTTTGGTTGATCTGGTGCAGCCCAAAGCTAGTAGTAAAGTTTTATAACCCTAGAATGGGCTTATTGCCTGCCTGCGAGAGTGGCATCCTTTGTTTACCACGGCGGGGGGTGGGAGCCATCAAGTCCAGCAGGCCCAGCATCTCTGGAACTCAAACTCACTGGTTTCATTGAAGTTAAAGCGCAGCTACTTCAATTGGCTTAAAACAACTTAAACTTCTATCAAATTCATAATATATTTATGTTCAATATCCTAAAAGGAACCTCTCATATATTTATCACACTATTGGGCTATAATATTACATTTTAAGGCTTTTCCATGACAACTGCATCATTTTAGCACACATTCCTATCATGTTTGGTCTCTTTATTCTCGGGGGAGTCCAAGGAGTTGAATGGAACATGTTTCATTTCCCTTGGAATTATGGTTCGTTTGTAAGATTCATTCAAGCAACTACCCTAGTCTCCCTGTGCAAATTATCTTATCACCTAGGCCAGTAAAACTCTGATTCGGCCAACCTTCCCTCTACCTTGTTCGGAGGTGTGGTTTGGAGTATTTAAAGGTACGAGATCCTGAGGGGGGGGGCTCTTCTTGCCCTCTTCTTTCTTCGCTCTTCTTCCTGTCCTGTCCTTTCTTGGTCAACTTCTGACGTGCGAATAGGTAAGTGGGGAAAAGTCACATGTCACCTTGTTCCGGAGCGGGGAAGCATGTGAATTCTCCCCGACCACGTGGAGCGACTTTTAGCTCCACGTGGTCGTTCATCTTTTCCAGGTATGAAAATACTCTAAATCCTTCTAAATTATATGTAACGGTAATTGGCTTATCATTGATTTGTTTGATTCAAGTTGTGCCTACCTGGTGAATTAAATTATTGTTATTCCTTTTCCAGCCTGCGTGTTCTCATTGTATATTCTTTCTGGCCTTGTTGCGATTGGGACTTAAGGGGAGACTCCTACCAAGACATGTGTAGGTAGCGATACTTCTAAGTTAGATTGAGATTGGGTTCTACCTATTAAGGGGTTATGAAATTACCGGCTCTTAAGATTTAGCTATTGGTTAATCTTTCTAAGGGGCCCTTTGATATACATAAACCTAGGTTCGTGGTACGTTCATACTCAGAGCTATTTGCCTGATGTTGCTACCATGCCAGTCTCCTCTATCCAATGGAAGTATTGTCGAATTAGACCAGGCAGTGACGCCTATTTTAACCCTAGGGGGTGTTTTGCTTAGTGACAATGGTTTTCGCAGATAGAGTTCGGGTGCGTAATTGCCCTGAGATTCACGCATGCTGTTTCAATTCTAATTCTAATTTGGAGTCAGATTTTTAACGAGATTATAGCTAAATTTTGTATTCTAACTGTTATATGGAGTCAGATAAATCGTAACCATTGCGCTTTCATGCCCCGTCCTCGGACGGTGAAAAATATCCATTATATTGTGATTCACACCAGCCAGAAGAATGCTCTAATTAAAGTTAGACGAAGAGAACACGTGAGGCCTTCACCCCGGCAATATCCGCCGTTTGGTTATTGCTCTTTTGGGGTTTTACAGCTGGTGACCCCGCGTAAATAGTCTAATAATTATTAAAAGTGTAATTTGTCTTGTTAAACTTTGTGCAAAGTTAATACGGTTTCACTGCCCCGTGGGTGCGCTCCTTTGACTAGCGCCTTGAGAGCGACAAACGGCATTCCGAAAATTGTAATTCGGATTCAAAGTCTAAATTAGGTTGCAGTCTGCACCATGTAGACTTTTGAAGTTAAGTAAATTCTATAAGTTTTCATGCCGGCAGTCTTTCGGGACACGGACAGTGAATAGATTTAATTCTTGAATAGGTTTGTTATGCGGCTTTTCGCAAGCAAGATTTTCAGCAGCTTCCGTGTGAGCTAAGGCTTGTTGTGCTGTGACACGTGGGTTTTCAGGTCGCCGAGTGTTTGTACTTATGCAACTGGGCTAGGCGGTTTAGGCATTTGTGTTAGGCACAGCGACGCAGGGGCTTATCATTGGAGATTGTGAATATTTTTGCAATTTACGCCAAAGTGAGCATTTGAAATAGCAGCTTTGAAATTCCCTTTAAATTTGAGCTTCTCTGTAGTATACATTGAAGCTGCCATATTGCCTTTGCACAAAGGGTTATCAAGTTGAACGGCCCGCCATTTTGGCTCGAATTGCCGGGGAATATGACGTGGTTTCATCTGGGAGTCGCCATTGGTCGAGTTTGCATGTGGGCTTGTTCTTCCTCAGAGGGGGAAGACCTAGCCGGCCCACGGGGTCACCTGACTATTCGCCGGTGAGCTGGTTGGCTGGTACAGCCCCCATGCCAATCTGTGTAATAGGGTGGCGTGGCCCGTAGCCTGTTAGCTGGTTGGTTGACACAGTCCTCATTCTAAATACGAACAAAATGGCGCCCTTTGAATCGGCCAATCACTGCCACGTTTTGGGGTTGCTTCCGGTCGTCCTCCCGAGAGGAAGGAAAGGCGGAACCAGCACCAAGTTGCACGTGGTACGACAAATCGCCTGCCTTCGACCGCCATTTTGAGTGAGGCTTTTCACTGACAAACTTACTTGCAGTCTTACTTTACATTTGAACTAAACCGATTAATCTGTTTGCGTTTTGTGTGGATCTCGCTAGCCACCAAATGCATTGTTTTAAATTAATATTTATTTGACCACTTCTATATCGTCATTGCCTCTGTGTATCAAATGACATCTGAAGTTCTAAATACTTAATGGGACTTTAAGTCTGTATTGTCTGCTTCCCCTGGGGGGACAATTTATAACTTTACTAGAGTAAGTAATTGAATTTTCAATTGCTTGCAATGTGCTATCTTTTGGGAGATGAGTTTTCCTCCCATTTTAAAATTCATTTTACTTAATTTACATTCTTCCTAAGGTATTGGAACCAGATGATTTTGGTCACTTTTGGCAATGATTGATATATTTCTATTAATTACGTTATTTCTTTATAGCATGCCATTCCTCTAATTGTACTCTCTCTCTGATCCTCTTCACTCTTTTTTCAGAGTCAGCTATGTTCAACAAGGACATAGTAGACGTAAAGTTTGGGCCTGCGTTCTGACCAAACGCAAGATTTGATTTCTTTTGTTTTTGTTTGTTTCTGGCCATTTCTGGCTTAACTATGCAGACAGTCACCCTGCATAGCTCTTTCTTTTACAGTCTTCACACCAGAGAGCATCAGGGGGTGGACGAACATCCCTATTGCGGGGCCATAAAACACCCGCTCTTGGTAACAGGCCCCCTCAGACCCACTTTACAGCAGTCATTCACATCCCCACACACGTGCGCGCGCCCACACACACACACACACACACACACACACACACACACCCACGCCCACACGCGCACACACAAGGGTACCCTCATCTGCACCACTTACTCTTCTCCATGTTTGTCTGTGGTTCGTCCTGGCGTGAAAGGAAGGCCATAAAGCATTGTTTCATCTAAAATTGTGGTATTGACTACATCTGTTTTTCTTCTCTAGAAGCAGGGGTGATGGGATTTCTGGTGCCACTCACACCTCCTCAGTCACTGTTCTCCTTGAAACATCGTAAGGTTGCACAGACGGGAGAGACGTGAATTGTGGGGTGATTCCAGGCATCGGGTTTAACTCATCTATTGCTTCCCTACAGGACATTTTGCTGGCTCAGGGAGATTTCAACTCACACTGAGCACCTCACACCAAAATGTTTTTAATTAACTTCAACATTTTCTGATTCTTACAGGAGGAGCGGTAACATTGCTTTGGGTTATGTTGTGTTTTGATCTTGTTGTGTATGTGGTGGGATGCTTCTCCAAGTTTCTCTATACAGGCACAAGGGATTCAAGACCCGACTTGGCCAGACTCACCTAAAGAACAGAAACTCCATAATGCTTTCGACTAACTTTGATATAAGGATCTTCATCAGACAAGACTCAGCCCATTCCTCCTCTGCACAACTTAAAGGACACACACTCAGATCTCACTTCACATGTGCACCAACTCGGGCGCCCGCAAACTTTCAACAACATTTTCAAAACATCAACTGGACAATACAAAGGACACCCCCAAACTTCAGACAACATCTTCACCACGGAACAGTATATAGGACATTTTCATATGGACAAACTGTAGTTGTTTGTGGTTGATTTGTGACTTGTAAAGAGTGCGAGTTGATACAAAAATGGGTTGCGAGGAATCAATTAAATTCTATTTCATAATTTGGCAATTAATTGGATTGTAGTATATAGGTTCCTTACATTGAAGGCCAAAGATGGTGTGCCTTATGTTCATAAAAGTAAGGTAAAACATATGCCATGGATAAATCGTAACCATTGCGCTTTCATGCCCCGTCCTCGGACGGTGAAAAATATCCATTATATTGTGATTCACACCAGCCAGAAGAATGCTCTAATTAAAGTTAGACTAAGAGAACACGTGAGGCCTTCACCCCGGCAATATCCGCCGTTTGGTTATTGCTCTTTTGGGGTTTTACAAACTTATGAACAATTGGAGCCATTTTGACTGACAAAAACATTCATATGGATGAAATAATCATGATTATGCAAGCACTGGATACACAGGAAATTTAAATTTGTTATTTAGTTGAAGCTTTTATTCAACGTGATTTACAGTAGATATGATTAAGCAGGGGACAATCCCCCTGGAGCACTACTGGGTTAATTGGCCTCGTTCAAGGGCCGCACAGCTGCATGAATCTTACCCAGGCTACAACCGGCCCCCTCCCCCACTCAAAACATTGCAATCACCTGCCTTTTTGATTTTATCCCCAAAAACTGACACGTGAATTGTCAACAAATAGATAAATGGCGTACCATTTTGCAAGATGTCATGGTATCCATTTTGTGGCCCATATCTGGATGATGGTCTGTTGAAAAGAAAAAAAAAAAACTCCATGCAGATTTATCTTATTACAACAAGGGACTCTATTTCTTTAGAACAATCTGGAAAGGCGTACTGCTACCTTCAATAAATTAATGGATAAATGTGCAAGACCGATAGGACAAATAAGAAAGTTACCAGATTACTTGGATAATTTTCAAGGGTAGGGATTGCTCAGCAAGTAACAATCAATATTAAAGCTTGAATCACTAATGTTACAGTCCTTTTAAATGACTGGTTTTCTTCCTTAGACAGCTACCCCCTACCCTTCTCAAAGCATCTTGGAAGAGGTGATCTGAAGTTATACCATGCTGATCCTCTCCGTGATTTCAGTAGGGTACCAATCAAAAACCAGAATCGGTATCTTCAGCTTGCGTGAAGGAAAAAAGTTTGAATTTGGTTGCCATCCACCTGTCAATTTCCATCTTACACAAATGGAGCAGTAGGCCATTTGCATTTGCCTTTTTGAGTGTGGGTATGTGTGACCGTTTAAAGATAGCTTTAATAGAGCTGATCCATTTGTCACGGTTACGTTTGTCTAGGGATATGATTTCACTTATAAAAGAAGGCAGGCTGGCACATTGCACATTCAGGGCTCTGGCATATTGCACCAGAAACCTTTAATCGTGGCCCATTTAAAAGGGACACCCCTCCCATGACCAACCACTGCCCAATCAGGACACAAGGCATCGTCCCAACTTCTCCAACCAGCCACCAATCACAGTGCGCAGCCGCCATGCCACTAAATGTGTGTTACCTATGCCTACATTTTTCTACCAAAGAGAGGAGCTACTAATGTTTCTATTATGCCTCGTTCCTGGACCCGAGGGCATAACAGTCCTCCCCCCCTCAAAACGAAAAAAAAACTAATATTAAAGCTGCAAGCAGCGTTGAAAGGGCCCTCGCACCCCTCGTGCACGTTGGGGTGGTGGCGAGACTGGTCAAATGCACCCGTCAACAGCCACTGGACACTGGTAAACTGCACACAATATGTTTTCCTGAGTGGAGTGCAAACACCATTCCTGAAATCAATAGGTGGAGCATCCAAAAGTATAACACCTGTTCATGAAAAAAAATTGAAATTTTAATTCAAAATAATGCACTCCCTGTTGGGTTTGGGTAACGGCACTATGTAATTTTTTTACAAGTCTTGGCACGTTTCATATCTCCACCAAATTTTGTTCATGTAGGTTAACTGAACTTTGAGAACCTTTTTGCTGAAAATTTCTAGAGGGTGCAATGATACCACATTGAAATACCTGTGTGCAAAACCTCTCTCAGAGTGATCGTAATACCAGGCTCCACAAATGTGTTGATTTCTGTAAATTTTCAATCATGTTGAGACCCTCAAAAGGGCAATTCTTTTGCAAAAATAATTAGGGGGCGCTATAGAGCCATTGTGGCACATTAAGTGCCAATTGGGACATCAAGCTGAAGATCATAAGACACTGACATTTTGTGCAATATTTTGCAAGTTTTGGATGATCGGAAGGCCTTTAAACGTGTGTTCGTAAAATTTGGAAAAACGCAGGAAATGGCTCATAGCTCTCTTCCTGTTAGGCCAAAAAATTTCAAAAAAATAACCATAACTCGGCATGACAAACGCGATGATCTGACCAAATTTCATGAACATTCAAGCACTTTTATCTTAACATGGTCGTGTCTAGAGGGCGCTGTGGAGCCTCTTGGCCACTCCTGATGTAATATTAGCATATACTTAAAGTTTGGAGCACAATTTTATCAAGCTTGGAAAGTTTCAGGCAAATCCCACGAAGTATGTGGGAGTAAAATCAACTTCCTGTTTCATGGCAGGACATCGAAATTCGCTGCAATGCCACGGATACATCGTTAAATAAATCCAAGAAAGTTTCGCAATTTAACATTGGCAACGTCTTGAGATATTATTCACCAAATTTTAAGTTGATCGGATAAAATCTCTAGGAGGAGTTTGTTAAAGTACGACACCTGCGAATGGCGAAAAATCTAAAAAAGTTGAAATTTCAATTAAAAATGGCGAACTTCCTGTTTGGTCTAGGTCATGGCACCAAGAGACTTTTTTTGAGGTCTCAGGATATTCCACATGTCCACCGAATTTCATACATGCAGGTCAACCACGATGCGAGGGCTGCTTATTTGAAATTTTCCAGGGGGCGCTATAATGCCATTTTTGCCAACTTTATATGTATTTTTTTATCAGTGTAATTGGAATGATGGTTTTTAGGATAATACAAAATTTTGTGAGTTTTTGAGCATGCTGAGACCCTCAAAAGGGCAATTTTCTTTTAAATCTGATTGGGGGCGCTATAGAGCCATTATGCCACGTTTACTGCCAATTTCTGTCTCAAATTGAAGAAAATCAGACAATTATAATTTTTGCAAAGTTTTGCAAGTTTTCGAGTATGCTAAAGCCGTAAAACGTGTGTTCGTAAAATTTGAAATAATGCAGGAAATGGCTCATAACTCACTTCCTGTTTGGCCGAAAAATATCAATAAAATAACCATAGCCCAAAAAAACAAATGTAATGATCAGACCAAATTTCATGAACATTCAAGCACTTTTTACTGGACGTGGCCGTGTCAAGAGGGCGCTGTGGAGCCACCTGACCACACCCAATCCGATATCAACATATAGGTATATTTGAAAGTCGACTCTTATTAAGCCTGTTAAGTTTCGGGCAAATCTCACAAAGCATATGCGCATGAAATCAACTTCCTGTTTCATGGCGGAACATCGAAATTCGCCGCGACGCCACGGATACAAAGTTCGATGAATCCAAAAAAGCTTCGCAATTTAACATCGACAAGGTCTTTAGATGTCATACGCAAAATTTTAAGATGATCGAATAAAATCTCTGGGAGAAGATCGTTAAAGTACGACGCCTGTGAATGGCAAAAAATAAAAAAAATTTGCAAATTCAATGAAAAATGGCGGACTTCCTGTTGGGTCTAGGTCATGGCACCAAGAGACTTTTTTTTAGGTCTTGGCATAGTACACATGTTGACCGAATTTTGTACATGTAGGTTCAACACGCTGCGAGGGCTGCTTCATTTAAATTTTCTAGGTGGCGCTGTAATAAAATTTTGCCACATATATCTGTAATCCTTATATCCTAGTAAAGAGTATGACCAGCTCAATATGTTTGCAAAGTTTTGTGAGTTTTCGAGCATGCTGATGCCCTCAAAAATGCAATTATGTATTAGGGGGCGCTATAGAGCCACCATGTCTCACCCACTGCCAAATGAGATATCGAATCAAAGAACTTAATATTTTAAGTCAATAAGCCAAGTTTGGTGTGTTTTCAAGTATGATAAGGCCCTCAGAAATGTGTGCGTAAAAGCTGAAAAAACGCAGGAAATGGCTCATAGCTCACTTCCTGAGCGGCAAAAAAATTTCATAAAAATTGACAAAAAAATTTATGATGACCACAATGACCCTATAAAATTTCATTAGAATCCGAGCAAATGCGTTCCAAAATGGCCTCGTGTTTGGTGGCGCTATAGAGCCACTGGGGCATATCCAAGCACAAAATGAATAATACTTTGCAATTTTCACCACGACTGACGTGGGGGCAAATTTTTGTGAGTTTTCGTGCATGGCAAAGCCCTCAAAAATGCGTTCTCGCAGCAGAATAATAATAATAATAATAATAATAATAATAATAAGAAGAAGAAGAAGAAGAAGAAGAAGAAGACGAAGAAGACGAAGACGAAGAAGAAGAAGAAGAAGAAAAAAATCCCATCAAAAACAATAGGTTCCTCGCACCTTCGGTGCCAGGACCCATTCCGGGCCCTGGCACCGGTTGGTGCTTGGGCCCTAATAATTTTGTAACCCACATTTTCCACTCTTATCTTTATAAACATATGTAAGGAGTCTACCAAACACATCACCCCCCCCCCCTTTTTTTCTCCCCATATTATATTTCACAGTCCCCTCTAAAACCTCGAAACATGTACCCAGAATAAAGCACTATCGGTTTGAGCCTAACCAAAATCCTGGTATAGCATTAGTCACCATCCTAGGTCAAAATAAGCTACAACCCCCCCCCAACTCCACTCTGCGACTGGCCTAGAGAGTCCACACTCAACCCAGACCACACAGAGAAAAGACTAGAAAACATTACCCCAAGAAGAGGAGCTCAACACCACACCCTTCAAAGAGGTCTTAAAGCAGTCAGAGACAGGATAATGCGTCCGCTACCACATTCTCTTTTCCAGCCACATGCTTAACTACCAGGCTATATGGCTGCAAAACTAAACTCCATCGGAAAACTCTGGCGCTCGCTGCTCTAAACTTTGCCAAAAATGCCAAGGGATTGTGGTCAGAATAGACAATGACCGGACCACCCACACTAGAAACATACACTTCAAAATGCTGGACAGCTAAGACTAAGGCTAAAGCCTCCTTCTCCACAGTAGAATAGGCTTTCTGATGGCGATTCAACTTCTTAGAGTAGTAAGCCACAGGTTTTTCTACTCCAGCCTCATCTGCCTGCAGAAGAACTGCCCCAACACCAACATCACAAGCATCCACTGCCAAAGCAAATGGCTGGCAAAAATCAGGAGCTTTCAAGACCTGGTCACAGGACAAAATAGCCTTAACCTGATCCAGAACTTCCTGACATTCCTCGGTCCAATTCCACTTGACATGCTTGCCCAATAGGTTAGTCAACAGAGCAGTAACGGCTGCAAAATTTGACATAAATGGACGATAAAATTAACACATCCCAAGTACAAGCATTAACTGACGTCGAGTGGTAGGTGTGGGGAGCTCCATAATCGCCTTCACCTTCGCCAACCTCGGCAGCACTGCCCCACACCCCACCAAATGTCCAAGATATGTGACCTGACCTCTGCCAAATTCACACTTTGGGAGATTGACTACAAGTTGAGCAGATTCTAATCGACTAAAAAGAGCCCCAAGATGGTCTAGATGACTCTGCCAGCTCTCACTATATATAACCACATCATCAATGTAAGTCACCACATTGTCCAAACCCGACGTGCACAGGTTCATAAGCCGCTGAAAAGTCGCGGGGGCGTTTTTCATGCCGAAAGGAAGAACCCGGCACCGGTATAAGGCATCATGGGTAACAAACGCAGAGACATCCCTGGCCCTTTCTGTTAATGGCACTTGCCAATACCCTTTGAGCAGATCCAGTTTGGACACAAACTTAGCCTGCCCAATACGATCAATACAATCCTCAATTCTAGGAATAGGGTATGCGTCAGTCCTAGTCACGGCATTTACCTTACGGTAATCAATGCACAAGCGTGAAGTACCATCATTCTTAGGAATTAAGACAACCGGGGAACTCCATTCACTTACCCCAGGCTCTATGGCCCCAATCTTCAACATATAGTCAATCTCCTCATGAACTTTCTCTTTTTTGAAAGGGGGCAAACGGTAAGGAGGTTGCTTTATAGGGGTGGCCCCACCGACATCCACATCATGCTCAACTAGAGAGGTTAAGCCCGGCCTATCACAAAACAGGAAGGGATGAGCAGCCACAAGGTTGATCAAATCCTGGGCCTGAGCCTCTGAAAAATGTGTCAGCTGATCTGGCAGCTGCTCACATGCTTGAGAGTTGTTCAACCTAGCACACACTGGTTCTGGTGCTAAACACTCCCCTTCGCTCTCACAGGGTGGAGGAGCCTCTACAATACACGCAACAGGATTGGCTGGATCACGCTCCACATACAATTTCAATAAGTTAATGTGGCAAAGCAGAGTCTTTTGCCGCCGTTCGGGTGTACTAATAACATAATTGCAGGTTCCAACCTTCCGAACCACAATATAGGGTCCACTAAAACGTGTCCCAAGCCTTTCCTTACCCACTGGGGTAAAGACAAGGACCTTGTCCCCAGGAGCAAAGGAGCGTTGCACTGCCTTACGATCATAACGCCTTTTCATCCGTTCCTTAGCCCCCTCTAAATTCTGGGCGGCCACCTTCCAGGCTGCACTCAACCGATCATGAAAGGTAGAGACATAATGCAAAATATCACCAGGGGCATGTGGCTCCAAGAGTCGCTCCCGCATAAGGCTTAATGGTCTCCGAACTTCATGCCCATAAACCAATTCAAAGGGACTAAACCCTGTGGATTCATTCACAGCATCACGGATGGCAAACAAAAGAAAAGGCATCGCTACGTCCCAGTCTTTAGGGCAGTCCACACAATAAGTGCGCACCATTGACTTTAGTGTCTGATGACATCTTTCAAGGGCCCCCTGGGACTCAGGGTGGTAAGCAGAGGACAATACCTGAGTAATGCCCAACTCACACATAATATTCTGGAATATTCCAGAGGTAAAATTAGTTCCGCGATCAGAGTGAACCTCCTTAGGGAGCCCAAACCTTGAAAAAATTTGCAATAACGCCTCAATGACTACAGAAGAATGAATACTACGCACTGGCACTGCCTCAGGGAAACGTGTGGCAACATCCATAAAGGTCAATAAAAACTCATTACCCTTCTTAGTTTTGGGAAAAGGACCAACACAGTCAACAATTACGCGTGAAAATGGGGCCTCGCAATGAGTGACCAGCCTTACCCGCTATCTGACAGGCATGGCAGGAACGACAAAAATTAACCACATCACGGCGAACCGTGGGCCAATAAAAATGTTTTAGGAGGCGGACCAAGGTCTTCCTCACCCCCAAATGACCAGCGAAAGCGGTCTCATGCGCTAACCGCAACACCTCACCCCGAAAGCTAGACGGAACTACAATTTGCACATGGACCCACCAATCCTCATCAGCCGGGTGATCTGCAGGCCGCCACTTGCGCATGAGAATATCTTGGTTCACAAATTCCCCAACAGCAATGCTCTCACTCTCTTCCAACGTCACAGCCCGCTTCCACAGGGGAGCCAGCAAAGGATCCTGGCTTTGCTCTTTGATCAAAACCTCCCTAGAAAAATTTGTGGCATCTGCCACTTGAGACAAAGAGAGACCCAAACTTTTATCAGCAGAGGTCCCTTCTCGGCTCATAGTTTGAGCAAAAACCATATCAAACAAACTAACGGGCTCCTCTTCCCCACTGCCAATTGGGACAGACCGCACCTCATCCGCAGGAATCAAGGCCTCACAAGCTTGGGCTTTAGCTTTATGTGCCTGAGCACGTGTAACCACACATGCTGTAAACACTTCTGGATGTTCTCGTTCCAACTCCAGTGTTTCTGGAACTTCCAGGGGAGCTGAGACTACCACCGGAGTCACACACACTTCAGACCCTGCTAAGTCATTGCCCAACAATAGGCTAATGCCTGGCACAGGTAGTGTAGGCACCACCCCAACAGTCACTGGCTCGGTAACCACATTAGATTTTAAATAAACCGTGTGCAATGGAACGCAATCGTACCGCCCCCCAAAACCTTTAATGAGTGCTGACCGGGAAGAACCCTCACTAGGCAACTCAACCACTCCTTCCAACAAGAGGGACTGTGCAGCACCAGTATCCCGCAAAATGGTAAGGGACACTTCCTCTCCACCCTGGACCACAGATACAGTCCCCACAAAAGTAAAAGGCTGATAGCTCAGCGGGGGCCTCTCCCTGGAACCATTCCAACCCGTTCCTGCCTCACCCTTTGTCAAAGAGGCCACCAACGCAACCACTTTAGCTCGACTCTCCAGCTGGGAGCGCTGGGGACACATGACCAGGCCGTTGGCAACCATGACATATAATGTCACGGTCCCTTTTAAGCTGAGGACAACAGGGCTTAATGTGACCAGGTTCCCCACAATTGTGACAAACCACAGCAGATATAGGCTTCCCCCCTCCAGGCTGCAAAGCCCCACAGGCCTTACCGCCAGGAGGGAGGCCCTGACCCAAGCTCTGTCTATCCTGGCCATGGTCAGTGCGCCCGCCACCACCTTGGCGAGCTAAAGCCACTGACCCAACATGGATGACCTCATGAGCATCTGCAGCTTGAGCTGCCTCCAAAAGAGTAGTGACCTTCTGCTCACGAAGATAGATTTCAACCGCTCGAGGCACACTGTTCTTAAACTGCTCCAACGGCACGAGCTCTTTTAATTGTACAAAATTATAAGTCTCAGTAGACTTAAGCCAACGCTCACATGCCACCCCTAATTTTCGAGACAAATCCAAATAAGACTCCCCGTCCTGCCGTTTCACAGTACGGAATCGCTGGCGGTAGGCCTCAGGGACACCGGCATACGCAAAGAAGACCGCTATTTTTAAGGAATCATACTCCAAGCCCATGCGGGGATCCAGAGCAGCAAAAGCAACCTGGGCCTTGCCCTTTAAAACACTCTGCACCAATAATGGCCACTTAGCTTCAGGCCAGTCACATTCATGAGCAACCACCTCAAAAGCGTCAAAAAAGGTGTCAACATCTTCCTCAGAAAACTTGGGCATGAGAGATATAGCAGACAGTATGTCAAAATGAGACTCCAAAAGAGGAACCCCCTTAGCGGCTCGAGTTCGCTCCACCTCAAACTGAGCCAACCGCTCCCGGGACTTGCGCTCATCTCTCTCTGCCCGAAGTACATTTTCTCTCTCCTGATCTGCCCACACCTCTTCCAACTCCAGTGTGGCAACAATAAGTTTAGCTAGAGCAGGTTTCAGTATACCGTCCGGCACCTCTACCTCTTGCTCAGTCGCCAGCTGTAACAACTGATCTTTAGTGAGCTGCCGAAATTTGCAGCGAGAGGGCAATGCCATCTCCACAACAGACTGTTCAACAACGTCCAGTCCCTCACAGGACATTTTGAGTTAAGTAGGAACAACCGCACACCGAGGAATCCAATGCCGAATAATACACAAAAATAGCTATACAATAGTATCATATACACACCAAATCGCAAAGACTACAAAAACCTAATGCCATGACAAAACTGCAGTGCCACCAATAGGCTACCACAAATCTTTTCTGGCAAAACAACAAGAAAATCCAAAGAGTACATGTACATGAACACTCCAAACATGGTCATGCTGCACAAAAAAAAAAGCCAAAATTTTATGAGAGGGCCAATAACGCGACGATTAGAGCGTTTAGCAACAACCGAAGAGGAGTCATCTCAACACTCGTTTTAAAACACGAATACCACAAACAGCAGCCCACGCAAGAGAAATGTACAAACCTGCGCCAAGCCTGCTCAATCCTTCGAAACCAATCATTAAATTTCGGGGCTGGCCAAGTAGCAAACTCCCAAACGCTAAGAAAATTGGCAACACGCTAATGAAACACAACGCAATTTACCCCACAGAAAAGGCATTCCCTCACATGCATTAGCCTGAGGACTCAACTGCCCGCACCAAGAGGCGAACTACTGCGACTCCGCTCACCTGCAGCCAACTTCAATCATTAATTAACCCAAGCTATCGACCACCCATTTACTCGTCAACCCTGCAATAATAATTATCAACATAATTATGGTTAAATTTAACTACCATTTGAACTAAACAACGCGACATGGAAAACTTGCGGAAATAGGCCTATGCGCCAAACCAAACCTTACTCCTAAAGTTATTAAGTACCCGAAATCACATACCCACTACACAGTGACGAATTGAATCATTATCACTAATTAGTTTGCCACTCACGTCACTACTTGACGCAGAGCGCTAAATTAGCTTAGATACAAAAAAGGACCCCAACTGTTTGGCTAACAACTTAACTCAACAGTTTGATATTCAGCTCCCAGACGAGCCCCCAATTGTCACGGTCACGTTTGTCTAGGGATATGATTTCACTTATAAAAGAAGGCAGGCTGGCCTGGACTGGTGAATCTGGAAGGAAACCCGGGACTTACCTCCCCTCGCGATGACACGGCAGCATTCCAGGACCAGCTCAAGCTGCCGCTCCACCGGCGAATAGCTCCGCGTCGGTTAGTTCTTGAGTTCAATAAAGTGGTCTTCTTTCTTTAAGCACGGCAGTAGTGGGTGACAAAATAAAAAATATACGGCGCGTACTGGTTGTTTGGAAGCCTGCATTTAGTGACGACGTCCGTCACTTCAGGGCTCTGGCACATCGCACCAGAAACCTTTAATCGTGGCCCATTTAAAAGGGACACCCCTCCCATGACCAACCACTGCCCAATCAGGACACAAGGCATCGTCCAACCAGTCACCAACCACAGTGCACAGCCGCCATGCCACTAAATGTGTGTTACCTATGCCTACATTTTTCTACCAAAGAGAGGAGCTACTAGTGTTTCTATTATGCCTCGTTCCTGGACCCGAGGGCATAACATATTCTTTGAGCTAGAAAAACTCACCGGTATCACCCAACAATCCCATTTGGTTGACATACACTCTCACTCTCATGCTCTCCTCGTCAGTTGATTCGATGCCTCTCCCTTTTCCAAACTTGTGTAGTTTTTTTCTTGCCTTTTCATAGGTGTCTACAGCATGTTTGGATAGAGAAGACATGAATCATGTTATTACAAGAGCAATGAAGAAGATGCTGCACAAAAATGAAATTATTATTCATTTATTGTTCAACAGTTCATTCCAACCTCGCACTGTGATTGGCAGAGGGACAAGGAGTGCCATTACCTCATGAGGAGACACAAGCTAGCAAAAAAAAAAATCATAACCTAGCAACACTTCAGAAACGCTGTTCAGTCTTTAAAATGGCAGTTTTTAAAAAGTAGAATTTTTCATAAGGTTTTACTCAAATTTATAAATGTGTTGGTAAAACTGTTGTATATTTGCAATTATACACCTGACGTTGGGTCATTCCATACTACATGGTCAGTGGGTGGGAATTTGACTACATTCAAAAAAATATTGATTTCAGGTAGGGTTGGTACCATCCAAGTACCCAACTTTCCAAAAATCTGACCATTTGGTATGAAATTACCCAGTTCCACTTTACCATGAAGTTGGTACTGCTGTGCTGATCTACAGCACTTGGTCTTATCTCACAGTACGGTACGGTAATACTTATGCATTATTGCATGATAATAATAATAATAATCATTACTTACCATATTGGCTGATCCACTGTACTTCAAATTCACTCCATTCCTCATCAGGCATTGTTTGCAATTCAACTGCTTTCTTACATTTTTCAGTATTCTTATATGGTAGCCAAAATGACACTTTATCTGAACTCAGCCAGTTGCTTGCAATGATTTCGGTTTCGTTTGTTTCCGTAAAAATCGCAATCGAATAAATCTAATATTTAACAAGATAAGAACAAATGAAGATAAGATTAATGTGATCTGATCAATTTGGTAAGGGGAGCCTGAATATTTTAGAAAATACTAATCTTTCACTGTGTGGAGTAAAGGGTATGACACAAACCCATTTTTGTGTGGCAACAAAACAACTTTAGACATTGGGTGATCTGTAGGGACTGTGATCAGGACTTTTCCTAGGTTTTTTATGAATGCTATATTCAGCTTCATTGAATCTACAGGATAGTTGAAAAAAGCTGACTTACTTTGAAACTTGAGGCAAATTAAATATGTGGTGCTTCCAAGTGATACAATATTTATGACAATGAAAATGTCACCATTCGCCATAATGGCATTGTCACCTGTGCTACTAGAGACTCGCATCCCAGTTAGTTCATATTGTTTGTACTGCCTTGCCTGTAGTGAGAATTCATTCAAACTAGGTGGCAAAGGCCCTTCTCTGTGCTGATTTTTGCACCCAATTTTTGATCGGACTACTCCACCTTTCCGAAAATAGTCCTGTCTCTCAGAAATCCTCCTTATGACTTGCTGCAGAGGATTTTTGGTACCCTGTATGGTCTTTTTCAGTGCCTGTAGAAAATTCTCAAATGGGAATGCTGAGAAAGAATGAAGTGCCCCAAACTGCCTAGCATCACTGGCTAAATGGACTAATCCATGAAAGTTATACACCACATAATTCCCATAAATTGACTTGAAATTCTGAACATATATGACCAATAATTGCTCAGCAAAGTCACAGAACTTAGAGCATAGGTGGGGACAGCATAAAATGGTGATTGCAACATGCAGAATAAGAAAGTTATGATATAACTCCTCAGGCATATGTCCCCATAAGGCTACAGGCCCAGTGTAAAGTAGAAAATTCCTGAATTCAGTGGCCTTCCACCTGTCCATTTCTAAAAGGGATCTCCCCTTTCGCACAAACTCTCTCTTGCATCCCCAGTCTAGTGGGAAGAGGACCCTTTGTCCAAAATTTCATTAATGTTTTCATCACCCCCAAGCAAATAAGATGAATGAAATCCAGTGGAAACTGAGAGACCATGCCCACCATCCCCTGAAGGACACTCACACCTCTATGGTGGTGTTCATCAGACTGCATGATGAAAGTCTCATCACTTTAAATGGGCAGCAGTACCCGGGAATGTCATTCGGTTGTGTTCCCAGATACCCTCTTGAGTGCATTTCTCACAACCATGGTATAAATTGTGAGCTTTTATATTTTTAACAAAGGCCCTGGCTGAGGCATCACACACAAACTTTGAAATGTGGACTTTTAACACCCTACTCTTCACAATGAGACCCTCATTCAGCAGCCTTTCCAGTTCTACAGCAAATCCTTGCAAGTAATCATTTACATTCATGGGTTTCTTTTTTCCCAGAAACAAACTGATTACAAAGGGGGCCTTACTCTCATCCTCCTCAACAATTCCAAGTATGGGCCAGAAATGCTCACAGCTATTCTTAAATAATGGTAGGCCATCTATGTTAAATTGTAATGTCACACAATTTGGCAAAGATTCCATGGCTCTAAAACAGTGCTCACACCTTTTTCAATTCCAAAACTGTACATGGTGCCACCTGCAATCTCTTCAACTGTGTACATAGTGGGAGTACCTAAAAGAGTGCACGCATCTTTAGGGAGGCTTGGGAAGTATTTTTTCAATATCCCCAACAAACTGTTAACATGACAAAGGGGTGTGTTGCTCATGGCAGCCCATTCCTTTAGCTCATCTCTTAGGGAAGGAGAGGCTGCCTCATCATCAGACGCGTCATCACTGGACTCACAATCTGATATCCTGCCTATGTTGGACTCTGAATCAGAATAGTCAAAATCATTGCTGTCAGCATCACCATCAAATTCACCATTATAGTAAGACTGTTTCTGAAATTGCGTTTCTGCATTGTAATTTTCGCATTGTGGATCCACCTCTATGTAACCCTTCGACAATGTGTTTTCTGTTATTAGTATTGAGTAATCAATCAAAATGTTACTCAGCTGCTCTTGAACCAGTCTTTTTGCGTGGCGTTTAATTGTTCTTTCCGAGTACAGTTTTTCCGCCATAAGTTAGTGCGGGTAACATTTGCTTGAAAATTTCTGAAAGCCTACAGTTTGAATTTATTTATTTATTTTTTTTTAATGACGGTACAGCTAGGCGGTGATGCCGCTTGCTAAGATTACTGCCAAGCCACAAGTTCGCCAAAGCAAGTCGACACTCGGCAGCCAACGAATATCAAAATAATAGCTTATGAGAAATAATAAATACCTCACAGATTGTTGTCCCAACACAATCTGGCTGAGTATTACCTTAGCTGACAGCCGTTAGCCAACGTCGTTTAACGGAATTTGTTGGCTCGAGCAAACAGCTAGTTGTGTCGTCGAGCCCTTAAAAGTTGGCATGTGCCCCCTCTGATTTTCGTCAAGATGTGAACACGTTGTGGCATTTGTAGCTACAATAAGAGATTCTGAGTACTTCATAGGATAGGCGAGAAGCACTGCAAAATCAGTATCCCGGTGAAAAAGCGAATTGATAACAGAATCGTGTTCTTAAGGGTCATAACCCATTCAGTTACAAGATTGAAATTGCTGCATAAATCTGTGAAATGTAATCGACTATTGATATGCTAATTCATAATCCATCAGAAATTGTAAGGTTAATCGAAAACTCACCATAATGTTGGAGTTCCAAGTGAAGCTCCCGCGTGTTCTTCGTTGGTTTACAGGTCGGAGATGGCCAGCAGACCAGTTGCAATCACCTCTGTGTTCCACTGTTCTAAAGCAGTGCTTCTCAAACCTCTCCTGGAGGACCACCTGTCCTGCATGTTTTAGATCTTTCCCTGTTTTAGCACGGGTGATTAAAATGATCAGCTCGTTATTGACCCTCTAAAGCTGATTGATAACATCCTGATTATTTGAATCACCTGTGCTGGGGCAGGGAAAGATCTAAAACAGGCCAGGTGGTCCTCCAGGAGAGGTTTGAGAAACACTGTTCTAAAGTATCTTGCCGATAGTGTTGTTACCTCCGACCCTCCAGCTTCGAAGCTTGTGTCAAAGTATGAACCAGTTCAAGGCGAACCAAATGCATCGGTGCTTGGTTCGTTTGCTGCTGATCACGTGATCAGTGACGTCCGAAGCTTCGTTCTAGCTCACACTCAAGTGACCGCTTCGATTTGATTCAAAGATGTGCGAAACAGGGCGCGCGCTTGAGGGTGTGAAGTAATCGAAAGCAGTGTTGCGAGTCAGTCGTAGCAAACAGCAGATTATAATGGAACCTGTAGCAAAGAGAGCAAGGGTGTTACTGTGCCTCAAACTTTGGGGGGGACAAGATTTTTAGGGTGTTTTTTTTTTTTTACTCACAAGCAGACAACATTCAATGCTGCGCAGTCTGTTAAGATAAAGGCTGAAATGCTCCAAAAACACAGATCTTCAGAAGATTTCCAATCAAGGTCTTGGTTACAATGTTACTTAACATTTTGTCTAGAAAAGGAGCACTGTCTAGGTGAGGAGTGTCCAATCTGATCCACAAAGGGCCGATGTGTGATTAGGTTTTCATTTTAGCCCACCGCTACATCACCTGAATCATCTAATTAACTAATCATCGGGTTCAATAAAAACCTTGATTACTAAAATCAGATGCAGCACTTTTCCATCGAACGCAACACGAATTTTTCGCACTACAGATTACATTCAAAGTCAATGCAAAGAATACGCATCTATTTCCCTCTTTGAGTTGACTTTGAATGTCATCGGTCATGAGAAAAATTTGTTTCACATCCGGTGGAAACCAGGGGGGTATTGCACAAAGCTGGCTAACTGAGTAAGCCTGGCTTTTGCACAAAGTAAAACCCAGAAAGCTATATTTATTTCAGTCCATGTTCCAGATTTGAATAGTTTCCAGGTTTTACTTTGTGCAAAAGCCAGGCTTACTCAGTTAGCCAGCTTTGTGCAATACCCCCAGCTTAGTAGTGCTACACCTGATTTTAGTAATCAAGGGCTCAACACTAACTTTTTTTTTTAATTACTCATTCGGGAAAGTAAAATCAGATTTGTACTAACCAAAAGAAAAATTTACATTAAATAAATATATTTTTTTTTTTTTTTTCAAATTTCTCAATGACTGGGAACCTTTACATCCTTTCTATAGCAGCAGGACAACCAAGTAAAAACAAAAATAATTTTTGAATTCTGGTCTCTTCAGCATTCTTGCATTCAAAAATATTTTCTTTTACTGTTCTGTAAAACTATGATTTGTATTCCAGATCATGATATTTTTCAAAGTGATTTTACTGTTGTGTGTCAATAAATACAAACATGCATATTTTTACACTCTAAAATGAATTATAAATTTTCACACTCTTTTCTACTCAAATCCTCATTTGTTACTTCTCAGTCACCAATAAACACACGGATATGTACCAGTATGTAAGAAACCCTTGAAAAATGATATTGCAAATAAAATTTTACTTTAGTTTGTACCCTTTTAAATTCTAATTAAGAAACTCACCTATTTAGCCTACCATTTAAATGTTATAGCCTCACAAATGTCACTTGGGTTCCCTTAAAATTCACCCAACAGGGAAATTGGAAAATACAAGCATGCTTCACACGCAGTGACGTTCAACTTTTCTGGCGAATTACCGGAAACATCAGAACCTCATTGGTTTAGCTCAAATTTCACCAATGAAATGAATACAAGTAAAATTACTTTAAGAAACAATCAGTATCAGTGAAATGAGAGCGTTGGCTCTAAACCAATGTTAACCTTCGAAGTGTTCAGATAATAACCAAGGACTTGTCTTTGCATTGAGGATCAAACGTTTGTGCGCATAAATCCTTTCGTTTCGATGCAGTGACACTACCTCACGAATCCATGAAACAGGAGAAACCAATCGGAAGCGTTGAGTGGAGAAACCAGTGCAGCAGAAGGAACAGTCATCCGAGTAGCATCCGCAGTTCAGCGAGTTCGTCCTCATTAGGCATTAGCAACGGTGGCGAATTAACGCGGTTCTTTCTTGGTGAAAGCTACGGATAGCATTTTAGCGGAGTCTCTCACAATACTATCTTAAACGTCCACGTCTTCAAAGCTCACACGTTTTCAGACTTTATGAAAACAATAAACACAGTATATTTAGCCAGCAACTCTTCACTTCAAGATCGCCTTTAAACGAAAGGCTGTTCAGTTCTCTCGCGCCATACTCTGTCAAAGCGTCTTCAACGTTCTTCACGTTTTTTCTAAATGCACAATCACCAACAAAAGACTTCTTCTTGGATAAAGGTGCAATCTCGCCTGGCTCAGTTTAGGTTGTTTTTCTTTTGAATTTCCCACCGAGTCGAGCACCGCCTCCGCCCAGTCAAGAGTCTCCCCGAAACCATCCGGTGGCTGAACCGGGTCACATCAGTAGTCGGAGTGGTCACTTCGTCCTCGCTGAAAACACTGCAGCTGTCAAACAGAAAGCTAACTAAACCGAGACAAATCAAACAAAAGTATCCTGTAACCTGGAAATGTTCGGAAACGTTCATTCTATAATTTCTGTAAATACAATTTTCGTCCCGCGAAGTTTTAGGAACATGGTTTACTGGATGTTTCAGGCCGGACGATCATGATAGTCCGCTATTTTTCAGCACTTACCGATTTGATCTTAAAGGGATATTTGAACATTTTGGCAAATTGGCCTATTGACACAATCCCTACAGTTATTCGGGTAGGTGCATTACCTTTAATTATCCCTGCCTTTTGTTTTGACATTCGGGGGAGAGATGCGAGCTGCTCAGCGAACATAACAAGAGTGAACGTGACTGTCCCACAACTACACAACAAATCAAATACACAACAGCTCCAAAACGCTCTCGTGGATAAGTTGTGACCATAGAGTTACATATTAATATTAAGTTGATGTTTGATTTGTTTCATTTTTGGGATGGGGACGAACACCACCCTTTTGAATGTTGAGGGGGACATGTCCCCCCCACTAATAACGCCTATGAAAGAGAGGTCGCTCTGAGATGTGGGAGCACTTTAATTTGATTTCCCATAACAAGGTTGGCAATAGACAGGCTATAATTTTTATTTCACAAATATGGACACAATTAAAACAGGAAAAACAACAGCTTTATTCATATAGGAATCCGTGTATTTATCAGATAATTTATTGGTTCAAGTTTTCATAACCATGTTCAACCCACAGAGACTGGGCCAAAATACACCGGCAGGCTATTTCAAACAAACTGCACTACAAGTTTTGAACTGCAGAGGTAATCATAGAGTTTGAGGCATTGAATGAATGAACCTTTTTCCGATACAATTGGCTGGAAAGCTTCACTGGTTCAGAAAGCTTCACTCTGCCATCACTACTTGCCGAATGATACACTAAACGGTATCCGAAATGTGGTCGACACATTTTTTTCACGGTCGCTGTGATATGACGTATTATCATTTTTGTTTCTGTGCCACTTGCTGAGACAGATCAGAGTATGCTTACGGAATCCCAAGGCAACTGATAAAAAATTGTATATATATCTCAACATAGCCTTGCTATTGATCTCAGAAATGTGCCACACATCCCATTCCTTTCCTTTATGTGGAAAACGTGTTGCAGGCTACTGGAGTATCTCAAAAAATAAGGATATCATGCAAAAGTTCATTTTTTTTCTTTAGTTGTGCTCAAAAAGTGAAACCTTCATACATTTGATTAATTACACATAAAGTGAAATTCAAATGCTTTTTAAATTTAAAATTTTGATGATTACGGCTTAAAGTTTATGAAAAACAAAAATCCAGTATCTCAAAATATTAGAATGCTACATAAAAATCGTTTAAAAATGGATTGATAATGCAGAAATGTCTACCTTCTAAAAAATATCTTTGTTTATACACTCAATAATTGGTCGGGGCTCCGCTTGCATGAATGACTGCATCATGCATTGCGGCATGGAGGCGATCAGCCTGTGGCACTGCTGAGCTGTTATTGAGGCCCAGGGTGCTGTGATAGCGGCCCTACGTTGCAGAATTGTTGTCTATTTCCAAAAGAAATACCCATGACAAAGAGCCCTTAAATGTGTGTGGAGATCATGTGTACGTAACTGAGTTGCCAGATGACTCTACCATCTTAGTCAAGAGTTCAGAACAGATCCCTCTGCTAATCAAGAAGATATTAGTTTTTTCAAGCTTTAGGTGTCATATATGACTATCCTCTGATAGATTTGTTTTAGTTTTGAGCTAAAAAGGAAGTGAAATCCCAGCTGGCTCAATAATTTTGCCCCAATTTTGGCCCAAATGTGGCGAGCTGTTTGGTAAAGTTTTGGAAGGATGTACAGCTCCTAAATGGCCCAAGTTTGAAATGCCAAAATCTAAACAAAAGTTGGCCAAACCTCACCCAAAACTCCTCTGGGAGCAAACTTCTGAAAATTTCCCATCTTTGCTCAATCTTTGGGCCTCATAAAATGATGAAAAAACGTATCAGGATACATCATAGGCGATGTCCCCTCCCGCTCTTGACTGTCTTTTGGTCAATCAGACCTATGCCATCACTCAGCCAGTGGCTGGCTTTACACTGGTGCTATTCTATTTCTTATGGTAAACCAGAATCATACCACAGGTCAGCCAAAGGCCTTGACCTTGCTTACCCCATCCCAAAACTGCCACATGTATGCCAAACTACAGCCAGAATTATTATCTGGGATACTTTGGAGTGTTTATAACAAACTTTGTATACAGTATAGTTGAGCTGAAGACTTCCATCAAAGCATCCTGGGCTTTCATAACACCTCACTACCTCACCATTTGACTCCATGTCAAATCACCCAATACAGAAAAAGCTGGTTGCTGCACCATTTTCAAATTTAACAAGCTTCCACTAACTTAAAGATAATGCCAAAAGAACATACCATGCAAAATTTTAGACCTCTAATTTAAATAGTTTTCAAGCAAAATAGTTTTTAAATTTCGGCAATTTAGGCCTGAACCAGCCCCCCCTAATCCTTGAGTGTATTTTTTAGAAAATGAAGTGCTTGTATCCCAGCTTCTAGGCAACATAGCATCACCAAATTTGACATGCAAGTTCTCTATATGTAGCTTGTTAAATAATACCCTTCCTAGCCTTCTAGCTAGTGTGTAGTAGCTATTGGAGCTTGTCAAAAATGCCCAAATTTACGAAAAATAAGCTCGTGAATGAGTTATCAAAACCCTAGAAAACAAGAAATAGTGCTCATACCTGCTCTAATACCCTCTAGTTCCATTCTTAACATCATTATGCAGTATTTTAACAAATTAGAGCCCCTTAGCTTCATTATCTGCAGAGATATAATCAGCTGAATTTCTAATCAGAGTGAAAATTATCGAAAATAGCCAAAATTCGACAGGCCAGAAGCCAGTGTAGCACAGGTGGCAGGGATATGAAACTTTGTGCAGGAAAGCATCTATCATTTGGCTGTTTCCACATAATAATTGCAAGTTTTCCCCATCACAGTATCATAGAATTTTTTTCACATCTAATTTGTTAAAATACTGCATAATGTTGTTAAGAATGGAACTGGAGGGTATTATAGCAGGTATGAGCACTATTTCTTGTTTTTTAGAGTTTCTAAATCTCATTCGCGAGCTTATTTTTCGTAAATTTGGGCATTTCTGACAAGCTCCAGTACCTACTACACACTAGCTGGAAGGCTAGGAGGGGTTTTATTTAACAAGCTACTTATAGAGAGCTTTCATGTCAAATTTGGTGATGCTATGTTGCCTAGAAGCTGAGATACAAGCACTTCATTTTCTAAAAAAATACCCTCGAGGATTAAGGGGGGCTGGTTCAGGCCTAAATTGCCGAAACTTAAGAACTATTTTGCTTGAAAACCATTTGAATTAGAGATCTAAAATTTTGCATGGTATGTTGTTCTGGCATTATCTTTAAGTCAGTGGAAGCTTATTAAATTTGAAAATGGTGCCGCAACCACCCCTGGGTGATTTGACATGGACTGACCCCAGTGCAACAGGCTGATCGCCACCATGCCACAACGCATGACGCAGTCATTCATGCAAGATGACCCCTGACCAAATATTGAGTGTGTTATTTCAATTTACATGTAATTAATCTTAAATATATGAAAGTTGCAGTAAAAAAAATGGACTTTTTCATGAAATTCAAATTTTTTGAGATGCACCTGTATTGTTTAAATGTTATCATATAACTCCAGGATCAATGGCAAAATTAAAAAATGGGCCTTGCTGAAGCGGGCAATACCCCTCAGCCCCGAAGGTCACTGCTGCAAGGTCAAAGGTCAAACTGGGACGAATCCTCAAAGGCACACCTACCCCCCATGGGGAGTCCACATATGCAATATGAACTTTCTAACCCAAGTGGTTACAGAGAAATAGCCCGGACAAAATTGGTGGACGCCCGCCCGCCCGCCGAAGGGACAACAATACCCCTCGTGCCCGTGTCGAGCTGAGGGGTAAAAAGCCAATGTTACAATCATCATCCCAGGTTGGCAAGGTGTCCAAAAATTTGCCAGCGTTGCAAACATTATGCCAATGTCAGCCCGATGTTTGCAAAGTTTCCGAACATTTAAGGCAGAATCTCACAGTCGCCGTAGGCCATCAGCACAGCTGAACGGTGGGGAAAAAAAAAAAAAGAGCCAAACGTCAGAGAATTTGCACTCGAGAGTGCAAGAAATCTTGTACTGGACGCAGCTCGCTATCATGCAGAGGAGCTTAGCAGACCCCAGTGGAGTGCAACGTTGGTTGGAAAGTTGCATTGACTGGCTATAGTGATCTGAGCAGTGCAGCTGAGCATCGCACAACATCGAGTAAACATGGACAAACTTTCAACTGTAGATTTCTACTGGACTTAAGATTTCTCTGCCTACAACTCTTCTCATCACATCATCCTCCTAAATAAATTCTCAAAATTCTACAAGACCACTTTATTATTTCAATTTCATCATTGTGGCTGGAAAAGGAAGAGGCAGAGGCAGAAGCAGGAAGGCTGGCAGCCCTAAAGCCCCAAGAAGTGGCAAGCGGTCATCAGTGGAGCTGAGCGGACCCCAGTGGAGACCGGCGTGCCTCAGCAGAAACCCTAGCAAAGTCCAGCTTTCATCAACATTTTGGCCGTAACACTTAAGATTTTAAGCATGCCAATCTTGCTGCAATCTTCCAGCTCTTCTCAACTTTACCCGGTGAAGTTTCAAAACCGTAACCGACGTTGACAATGTTATGCCAACGTTGGGCCAACATTGGCACGGTGGCCTAAAATTTGCTAACAATTATCAACCTTGGCAACATTATGCCAACATTAGGCCAACGTTGACAAAGTTTCCAAACAGTTACAGACCTTGACAATGTTATGCCAACGTTGGGCCAACATTGTCTTGATATTACCAACCAAAATAACGTTGGGCCAACGTTGGCTTGCTACCTGGGATTTTCCGTCAACTACTGTAGGGTCAAAATAGCGAGAAACTTCAGAAACTGCCTCGGTCAAAATGTAGCATTGAGAGGGACTCACAATTCACGACTGACATTCAGGTCGTGCTGCCTTAGCAGCCCGATCCAAAGCCTCACTCCCCTCTCCTTTTCCATCTTGCGATGTCTCCACTGCGCTGTGTAATAGGCTGTCTCCCTATCTGCTGCGTTAGCTAGCTAGCTAGGCAACACTTACCCCTTGTGAACATTCGCCCCCAACACAACCTATCTAAAGTTATCACCCCAACCCAACTTATTTTCCTAGGTTATAGACACACCGTTGCACTACAGATCTTAGCTACATAGTGCTTCTGTATTTCCTGCCTAGCCTAACGTTAGTTCATAGAGTTAGCTAGCTAGCTAAAATGCTAACCATTAGAAAAGGTTAGCCAGCTGCTAGAATGAAGTAAACTAGTACCGGTAAATCAACCCAACCAAATTGGTAACTTCAAACAAGTTATAAACAAGATAAGGCTAAAAAGGGAAGAAAACTGGAGTGGACAATCAAATTCGCTGGCTAGTCAACTAGTTAATGTCAGCCACTTATTCAATCATTCATGCTCCCGCACTCTGAAGCAAACATCAACACTGCACATGCAGCCATTGAGATGAGGTATGCAGGCTATGTAGCGTAAGAGGGGTGCCAAAGTAAAAATGGTATACCCCAAGCATAGAGGTTTAAGGCTTTTTGGAAAACAATTATGAAGGATTTTACTAGTATTTTTCCACTCTATTGTTATATTACCTGCATTTGTGAGAGGTTTGTATCTCATTATATTTTTTGGGGGGGACAAATGTATCTTTTATAAATATTGAGGGGGACTTGTCCCCTCTGACCCCCCCTAAATTTGCGCCCATGACCTTCAGTGACCTTCAACAGCCAAACTTTACAATGAAATTTCAATTACTTCTATCAGCAAAATCGTAACAGAGTGTAAGTTTGCATTGGAGACGCATAGGAAGTTACAAAACCCAAAACCAGTGAAGTTGGCACGTTATGTAAATCGTAGATAAAAACAGAATACAATGATTTGCAAATCCTTTTCAACTTATATTCAATTGAATACACTGCAAAGACAAGATGTTTAATGTTCAAACTGAGAAACTTCATTTTTTTTTTGGGCAAATAATCATTAACTTAGAATTTAAAGGCAGCAACACATTGCAAAAAAGTTGGCACAGGGGCCTTTTTACCACTGTGTTACATTGGCTTTCCTTTTAACGACACTCAGTAAACGTTTGTCAACTGAGGAGACCAATTCTTGAAGCTTTTCAGGTGGAATTCTTTCCCATTCTTGCTTGATGTTCAGCTGAAGTTGTTCAACAGTCAGGGGTCTCCATTGTCGTATTTTACGCTTCATAATGCCCCACACATTTTGAATGGGAGACAGGTCTGGACTTCAGGCAGGCCAGTCTAGTACCCGCACTCTTTTACTACGGAGCC
Organism: Gymnothorax reevesii; assembly: GCA_029721435.1. Taxonomy (NCBI): domain Eukaryota; kingdom Metazoa; phylum Chordata; class Actinopteri; order Anguilliformes; family Muraenidae; genus Gymnothorax; species Gymnothorax reevesii. The sequence goes on from CM056585.1 coordinate 42,149,704, forward strand.
ATGCTGTTGTAACACGTGCAGAATGTGGCTTGGCATTGTCTTAGTGAAATAAGCAGGGGCGTCCATGAAAAAGATGTTGCTTGGATGGCAACATATGTTGCTCCAAAACCTGTATGTACCTTTCAGCATTAATGGTGCCTTCACATATGTGTAAGTTACCCATGCCTTGGGCACTAATACACCCCCATACCATCACAGATGCTGGCTTTTGAACTTTGCGCCTATAACAGTCCGGATGGTTCTTTCCCTCTTTGGTCCGGAGGACACGACGTCCACAGTTTCCAAAAACAATTTGAAATGTGGACTCGTCAGACCACAGAATACTTTTCCACTTTGCATCAGTCCATCTTAGATGAGCTTGGGCCCAGCGAAGCCGGCGGCGTTTCTGGGTGCCGTTTTAACTAGCACTTGCAGATGTAGCGAGAAACTGTAGTTACTGACAGTGGTTTTCTGAAGTGTTCCTGAGCCCATGTGGTGATGTCCTTTACACACTGATGTCGGTTTTTGATGCAGTGCCGCTTGAGGGATCGAAGGTCACAGGCATTCAATGTTGGTTTTCGGCCTTGTCGCTTACGTGCAGTGATTTCTCCAGATTCTCTGAACCTTTTGACGATATTACGGACCGTAAATGATGAAATCCCTAAATTTCTTGCGATAGCTCGTTGAGGAATGTTGTTTTTAATCTGTTCGACAATCAGCTCACGCATTTGTTCACTAAGTGGTGACCCTCGCCCCATCCTTGTTTGTGAATGACTGAGCATTTCAGGGAAGCTGCTTTTATACCCAATCATGGCACCCACCTGTTCTAAATTAGCCCGTTCACCTGTGGGATGTTCCAAATAAGTGTTTGATGAGCATTCCTCAACTCTCTCAGTCTTTTTTGCCACTTGTGCCAGCTTTTTTGAAACATGTTGCAGGCATCAAATTCCAAATGAGCTAATATTTGCAAAAAACTACAAAGTTTACCTGTTCAAACATTAAGTAACTTGTCTTTGCAGTGTATTCAATTGAATATAGGTTGAAAAGGATTTGCAAATCATTGTTTTCTGTTTTTATTTACGATTTACACAACATGCCAACTTTGCTGGTTTTGAGTTTGTAAATATGAACTTTCATTTAGTGACCTTTACCTCTTACCACTCCGGTAACATTTTCTTAAAATGCCTATAATGGATGTACTCAAGGTAAAATGAAATCTTTTCTTGTTTTTATCTTCCCTGATGGGCCTATAGACTGACCGTCAGAGTGGTAAGGGGTTAATATTGACCTTTGATTGTCAAACTTGACCCAGTGAAAATTCAATGACTTTTATCTCTAAAAAGGTCACAGATAGAGCCTAACTTTGTATCAGAGACTTAAAGGAAGTCACACATGAACTTTCATTTGGTGACATTCAACGTCTTTGTTGGTGACCTTTTGAGGGTCAAACTTGACATAATAAAATGACTTGTACTGCCAAAACAGTCACAGATGGAGCCTAGGATTGTATTAGAGACTTATAAAAAGTCCTATAAGAAGTCAATTTGCTGACCTCAACTCGACCTTCTGTGGCCTTTAAAGTTCACAATTGACATATTGAATTTTCAAAGACATGTATCACCAAAACTGCTTCAGAGCTTTGGATTGTATAAAGTATACTCAGCAACAAAAGTTTCTGTGACACCAATATTGTTAATTATTTTTCATAACGCAATTATGAAATTGTCATACATGGTGATATCAGACTGAAACAGTACACGTAAACACAACATTGAAATGGAAATCATGAAAATGCGAGAAAATGACTTTGCACGTGAAAATGTGCGTAAATCATGCTTGTGGATGGCAATAAAAGAGGAGAATTTTTGGAATGTTCACATTGTGCCTGATGAACGACGGAAGCATCACTTATCGAAAACACAGCCATTTCGGATCAGGAACTCTACCCTCTAAATGCCAAGACTGTCTGAAAATGATCGGTGGAGGGCCATTGGGATGATTGAATCCGGAACCTCGCAGAGGGAAGTTGCTCATCGCCTGAATGTCCACCGAAACACCATTTGGAACTTATGGCAGCATCATCAGCAGACAAGACATGTCAGAGACCGTCCTCGCAGCGGCCGTCCACGAGTAACCACTCCCAGACAGGACAACTGGATTCGAACAACCCATCTCCGAAATCGATTCCAACCTGCAACCATAACTGCAAGAACGATACCTGGTTTAAGGCGACTGTCTGCACAGACAATCCGTTGCCGTCTCCGTCATTTTGGCATTGTCCCACGTCGGCCAGCAAGACGTCCAATACTCACAGTACAACACCGACGACTGCGTCTACAGTGGGCACAACAACATCGACGGTGGATCCAACGTCAGTGGGATCTTGTACTCTTCACTGATGAATCAAGATTCATGCTTAACCGATGTGATGGTCGTTTACGTGTATACCGTCGACGTGGAGAACGTCATGCCAACAACTGTGTTCAGGAATTTGATCGTTTTGGAGGTGGTAGTGTCATGATTTGGGGAGGGATCACGGCTAGAAACAGAACAGATTTGCTTGTTATTGATGGAAATCTGACAGGTCAAAGATATCGCGATGAAGTGCTACGGCCATTGGTGGTACCGTTTTTGATGCAACATGGTCCCGGAATAACGCTGCAACATGATAACGCCAGACCACACGTTGCAAGGATTGTACAGCAGTATCTGATGCAACAACATGTCAATGTCCTGCCATGGCCAGCCAGATCCCCAGACATGTCCCCAATCGAGCATCTTTGGGACGAGATGGATCGACGTTTGCGGCGGTTGGATAACCCGCCATCTACACTCCAGGAATTGCGACAACGTCTACGTCAGATTTGGAATGACATCCCACAGCAATTTCTGGCACATCTGATTCGGTCCATGCGCCGGAGATGCGTTGCTTGCATCATGGCACGAGGAAGTCACACCCGGTATTGAAGTGTGAAGGTCACAATTGGTTAGATGTCAGACAAGTGCTTCATGACGCATGAAAATGACATTTTTCGTTTTGAGTGACGTTGGCACTGAAAAGTCAGTGTTTCTCCTGTTAAATAAACATATTGATTGCATTGAGATCTTTGCGTGTCATTTATAACATACACATAAATGGTGTCACAGAAACTTTTGTTGCTGAGTATATTACAGGAGGTCTTGTAAATGAGCCCCTAAGAACCATAACGGGCACAACCCATGTTGGGGTACTTTTGAGAAAATGGGACTCAAAGTTGCCAGCCTCCTGTCTCATCTAGAGCAACTGGCAACAAAAACACAACATATGTTACAAACTCAAGATACGTGAAATTTTGCACATGTACTTTTTGGGCAGGTTTTTGAGGCATAATCATAATGTTAAGTGAAACCTACCTCCCTCTGAAGAGGAATCATCATCTTCTGATTCATTTGGGACAAACTCTGGGTCTCTGTCATCTTCCACTTCACCATCATCGTCAGTCTGTAAGAAGGGAGCCGGAAACACCAGGCGCAGGATGCAGAAGAATTTATTAACAAAAAACACTAGGGGAAGAATATGGCTGGCACGCCAGAAATAAAACACCGTGCACATGCACTGAACGAAAGGGAGAACTGAAATACACTGCCAAAGGCAGGGGGAGAACTGAGGTACACACTCAATGAGTGGCTAAACTAAGAAACAAAAAACTGAACCTAACTAACTGACGAACCACACTGGGAGACTGAACAAAAGAAGACAAGACTGGGGTGTAGCAAAGCAAGACTCAGGACAGGCTCGGGAAAAATACAGGAATGCTGGAGCAGAGCTATAACCATGTAGACAAGTCAAAACAAGGATCCGTCTGATGAAGACTTCCAATACTGCCACATTTAAGGATCACGAGAGGAGGCGGGGACTCGAAATGCAATCACACTGAAACAGAAACACATGGGGATTAATAAACAATCACACGAGGACCGGGTATGCAATAATGACTCGAGACAAGACGCTGAGACGAGCAATCAAGCTAGACGGTTTAGATTAAGGCAATCTAAACGTGACAAGTAAAAAGCACCACAAGAAAAGCGAAAGGAAAAGCGCAGTCTTTTAAATGCAGTTACTCAGAAAGCTCAGATTGGAATCACGAAAGTCAGAAACACATACGTTCGCTAAATGAGTTCATCAAGGTTAATATAAAGTGACGAAGTATTTACAATCACCCTTAAATACGTGAAAATTAGTACGGTTAGTAATGCCCTATCAGAGAACGCTTTCACTCAGTTTAGCGAGACCCGGAATTAAGCACAGCTGGAAGCAATGAATGAAATACCAAAGCCAAACCGAAAGTAGAAAGGTGATTGGACGACGAGACACAGGCATGCTGAAGGCAGTCACACGACACCAATGACGGCAGATTGGAAGCGGATCATCAGCCGGCTGGAAAATAAACGAGACGAAAGTAAATCACAAGCACAAAAAACGCATGGGACAACACACGAAAGGGCAGAATCATAACAGTACCCCCCCCCCCCCTAAGAAGCGCCACCTGGCGCTAAACAAAAAACACTAAAAACTAAATACCCAACCCCATAAGACTAAAACAAAACAGGGCACACCTAAAAATACTAAACACAAAAAACCCTAAAGACTAACAAGAAAATTCAAAATAAAGACAAAACCCAAAAAGGACTAACACATGAAACACCTAACCAAGAAATAAACACAAGCACAAGAAACACTAAACATGCATAAGAATGCTAAAATCTCCAGCATAAGCTGGGGCTATGGCTTGGGGTTGGTCTTATGAAACTCGGAAATTAATTTCTTGTCCAGGATGAAACGTGCGGGTACCCAGGAGCGTTCCTCGGGACCATACCCTTCCCAGTCCACGAGGTACTGTAACCCCCTACCCCTCCGCCGACAGTTGAGCAGCTTCCTGACGGTGAAGGCTTCTCCACCGTCGATGATGCGTGGTGGAGGGGGGGGCTCGGGATCCGGGTGGAGGGGGTGGGTGACAGAGGGGCAGACTCGGGAGACGTGGAACACAGGGTGAATGCGGCGCATGGTGTGGGGGAGCTTCAGGCGGATGGCGGTGGGGCTGACAATCTTGTCCACTGGGAAGGGGCCGAGGAATCTTGGGGCGAGTTTGCGGGACTCAACACGGAGGGGAATGTCCTGGGCAGAGAGCCAGACCTTCTGGCCAACACGGTAGGTGGGGGCCGGCTTACGTCGCTTGTCCGCCGCGTCCTTCATCTGTTCCCCAGCACGGACGAGGGCGCGGCGGGCGGTGCGCCAGGTGTTACGGCACCGCTTTACGAAGGCTTCAGCGGATGGGACCCCCACCTCCGCCTCCTGAGAGGGGAACAGGGGAGGCTGGTACCCCAGACAGCACTCAAATGGGGTGAGACCAGAGGCTGCAGATGCGTGGGAATTGTGCGCGTATTCAACCCAAGGCAGATGGGCCGACCATGAACCAGGGTTCCTACCGCACACGCATCGCAGCATGGTCTCCAGGGTCTGGTTAGCCCGCTCGGTCTGGCCGTTGGACTGTGGATGGAAACCGGAAGTGAGGGAACAGGAGGGGCCTAGGAGGGACAGGAAGGCTTTCCAAAAATGAGAGGTGAACTGGGGGCCACGGTCAGAAACAATATCGGTAGGGATGCCATGGGGACGGACAACGTGTTGTATCAGGAGGTTGGCTGTGGATTGGGCGGAGGGGAGCTTGGAGAGTGCAATGAAGTGGGCTGCTTTGGAAAAACGATCGACGATGGTGAGGATAGTGGTGTTACCTTGGGAGGGCGGAAGACCAGTGACAAAATCTAGGGCTATGTGGGACCAAGGGCGACTGGGGATAGGGAGTGGCTGGAGGAGGCCAGAAGGGGGTGTGTGAGGGGACTTAGCAGTAGCACAGACCGAGCAGGCACTTACAAAACCCCTGACGTCGTCCTGGAGGTCCGGCCACCAGAAGCGACGTCGGATGAAGGCTGTGGTCCTCTTGACCCCTGGATGGCCTGAAAACTGGGATCCGTGTCCCCATTGCAGCACCTCAGACCGGAGGCCCTGGGGAACAAACAGACAGTTAGTGGGACAGGCACTGGGCGCGGCCTGCCCGCCCAGTGCTGCCCGAACCCTCTCCTCAATGGGGAGCTGGATGGCATTGAGGAAGCGGTTAGGGGAAAGAATGGTCTCGGGAGGGTCCTCCGGAGTGGCCCCCGTCTCGAACCGTCGAGAAAGGGCATCGGCTTTGGCATTACGGGACCCGGGCCTGTAAGCCAAGGCGAAATTAAATCTCTCGAAGAATAAGGCCCACCGGGCCTGCCGGGGGTTAAGCCTCTTGGCTGTCTTGAGGTATTCAAGGTTTTTGTGGTCCGTCCACACCAGAAATGGCGTAGTGGCTCCCTCTAGCCAGTGACGCCACTCCTCCAGAGCCAACTTGACTGCTAATAACTCCCGGTTACCAACATCATAGTTGGCTTCCGTAGGCGTGAGGCGATGCGAAAAGAAGGCACAGGGGTGTACCTTGCCGTCCTTGGTGGACCTCTGGGACAGCACCGCTCCCACGCCCACGTTGGAGGCATCCACCTCCACGATGAACTGGGATGCCGGGTCCGGAGTCATCAGGATAGGTGCAGTAGTGAACCGCCGCTTCAGCTGCTGGAACGCCTGGTCTGCCTGAGGGTTCCAGCGGAATGGCTGCTTGGTGGAAGTCAGCGCGGTCAGGGGGGCTGCCACTGTGCTGTACCCTCGAATGAAGCGGCGGTAGAAGTTCGCGAAACCCAGGAAACTCTGGAGAGCCTTGCGGTCCTTGGGCTGGGGCCAATCCAGGACAGACTGCACCTTGGCGGGATCCATCTTCAGGGACCCGGGAGAGATGATGTAGCCCAGAAACGTTGTGGAGCAGGTGTGAAACTCGCACTTCTCGGCCTTCACGAAAAGGCGGTTCTCCAACAACCGTTTCAGGACTTGGCGCACATGCCGAATGTGCTCCTCCCGAGTACGTGAGAAAATGAGGATGTCGTCCAGGTGGACATAAACGGACCGGCCGATCATGTCACCCAGGACATCGTTCACCAGGCGCTGGAAAACTGCGGGCGCGTTGGTAAGGCCAAAGGGAACCACCAGGTACTCCCAGTGACCACTGGGGGTGTTGAACGCAGTCTTCCACTCGTCTCCCTCGCGTATCCGCACCAGGTGGTAGGCGTTCCGCAGATCCAGCTTGGTAAACACCTGGGCCCCCTGGATGATGTCAAAGGCGGATGACATGAGGGGAAGAGGATAACGGTTCCGTACCGTTATCTTGTTCAACCCTCTATAGTCGATGCAGGGCCGGAGCGAGCCATCCTTCTTCGCCACAAAGAAGAATCCGGCTCCTGCTGGCGACGTAGAGGGCCGAATTATCCCAGCCGCGAGAGACTCCTGGAGGTACTTCTCCATAGCAACTCTCTCAGGCTGAGACAGGGAGAAGACCCGCCCCCGAGGCGGCACTGCTCCCGGTAGGAGATTGATCTCGCAATCGTAGGGCCGGTGAGGTGGCAGGGACACCGCCCTAGATTTGCTGAATACGGTACCCAGGTCATGGTATTCAGCGGGGACTCGGGAGAGATCAGGAGCTGGCTCAGACAACACCTGTGACCCAGACACGGGTGGAGCCGCGTGGCGAAGGCAGCGGGCCGAACAGGAGGACTTCCACTCTCGAACCTCGTGGGTGGACCAGTCCAAGACTGGGCCATGCTCACGGAGCCAGGGGTGTCCCAGAACCACCGGGCATCTGGGAGTCTGGATAATGAAGAAACTGATAGTCTCGCGATGGTTGCCAGAGACCAGAAGCTGGACTGGCGCTGTTTGATGTTGGATCTGAGCCAGTCTCTGGCCCCCGAGGCCAGAGACGGTCAGAGGTTGCGCCAGTGGGGAGAGTGGAATACCCCAGGAAGCTGCGGCTTCTGCGTCCAAGAAGTTCTCTTCAGCTCCAGAATCCACCAAGGCAGAAGTGCGACGGCTCTTGTTGCCCCAGGAGAGGGTCACAGGGATGCAGGTCCGACGATTGGAGGAGGCCTCGGGCCGAGTAGTGCCCACTACTGCTTCACCGGTCACTACAGGCTGTTGGCTCTTCTCAGGGCAGTTGGCGAGAAAATGCCCCTGCTGACCACAGTAGAGGCAGGCCTTGGACCGCATGCGGTGATCCCTCTCCTCCTTCGTCAGGCGACTGCGTCCGATCTGCATGGGCTCGGGTTGGTGGGCTCAGGAGGATGCTTGACTGGGAGGAGCAGGTGATTGAAGCCGGATGACAGGAGTCTCGGAGGGTTCTGAGGAAACTGGCCGACGTCGCCCCCAGCGAGTGGCAGTCTCCTCCTGAAGGCTGTTGGAGGGAGCTGGCCGACGTCGCCCCAAGCGAGTGGCAGTCTCCTCCAGGCGGTTGTCAATCCGGATTGACAGATCCGCCACAGCCTCGGGAGTCTTGGGTAGCTCATGGAATAGTAGGTGATCCTTGATGTCATCTGCCAGACCTTCCACAAAAATGTCACGGAGTGCTTCAGAGTTCCACTTGGACCGGGCCGCTAGGGTCTGGAATTCAATGGCATATTCGGCCACCGAGGGGCTTCCCTGCCTGATCCGGGTCAGGTCCCTCCCTGCAGCAGCACCGCACCTGGAGCGGTCGAATAATCTTTCCATCTCAGAAGCCAGGGCGGAGAAGGACGCTATACAGGGTAGGCGGCCCGACCAGGCAGCGGTTCCCCACTGGAGGGCAGGACCAGTCAGGTGGGAGATTACAAAAGCCACCCTAGCGGGCTCCGTGGCGTAAGTGCTAGGTTGTAGCGCAAAGTGCATTTCGCACGTCGTCAGGAACGGTCTGCAGAAACCAGGGCTGCCGTTGTATCGCTCGGGTGGGGGTAGCCGAGGCTCAGGACCAGGAAGAGGTGCAGTAGCTCCAGCAGGAGGATGAGGTGGCACCGTGCTCCCAGGGATGGTGGCCTGCTGCGCCGCCAGAGCAGCAGTCAAGTGCTGGATCTGCTGTCTCTGGCGCTGGAGCTCTGCATCGCGGGGGTCCATCCTGCTGGTGTACAGGAGACGGATCCTTCTGTAAGAAGGGAGCCGGAAACACCAGGCGCAGGATGCAGAAGAATTTATTAACAAAAAACACTAGGGGAAGAATATGGCTGGCACGCCAGAAATAAAACACCGTCCACATGCACTGAACGAAAGGGAGAACTGAAATACACTGCCAAAGGCAGGGGGAGAACTGAGGTACACACTCAATGAGTGGCTAAACTAAGAAACAAAAAACTGAACCTAACTAACTGACGAACCACACTGGGAGACTGAACAAAAGAAGACAAGACTGGGGTGTAGCAAAGCAAGACTCAGGACAGGCTCGGGAAAAATACAGGAATGCTGGAGCAGAGCTATAACCATGTAGACAAGTCAAAACAAGGATCCGTCTGATGAAGACTTCCAATACTGCCACATTTAAGGATCACGAGAGGAGGCGGGGACTCGAAATGCAATCACACTGAAACAGAAACACATGGGGATTAATAAACAATCACACGAGGACCGGGTATGCAATAATGACTCGAGACAAGACGCTGAGACGAGCAATCAAGCTAGACGGTTTAGATTAAGGCAATCTAAACGTGACAAGTAAAAAGCACCACAAGAAAAGCGAAAGGAAAAGCGCAGTCTTTTAAATGCAGTTACTCAGAAAGCTCAGATTGGAATCACGAAAGTCAGAAACACATACGTTCGCTAAATGAGTTCATCAAGGTTAATATAAAGTGACGAAGTATTTACAATCACCCTTAAATACGTGAAAATTAGTACGGTTAGTAATGCCCTATCAGAGAACGCTTTCACTCAGTTTAGCGAGACCCGGAATTAAGCACAGCTGGAAGCAATGAATGAAATACCAAAGCCAAACCGAAAGTAGAAAGGTGATTGGACGACGAGACACAGGCATGCTGAAGGCAGTCACACGACACCAATGACGACAGATTGGAAGCGGATCATCAGCCGGCTGGAAAATAAACGAGACGAAAGTAAATCACAAGCACAAAAAACGCATGGGACAACACACGAAAGGGCAGAATCATAACACAGTCATAGGATGCAATTCCTCATCAGTGGGATACTTAGCCTCCATGTTTACAATGAATTGAGGGAAGGTTGTGGGATGGCCTATTATGGCTAAGGCAGTGCAGTGCATATGGGGCAGAGAAGACGTTTTCTTGTGTTAACAATTGACAACCTCAACTGATTTTCGCCAGAAGTGCCGGATTCCCAGTATAGCTCTTAGGGGCTCAAATGTATGTGAACTTTTATTTAGTAACCTTGACATTGACCTTCAATGATTTGAAGGTGAAATTTCACATGAAATTTTCATAACTTGTATCATCACTATAAGATTGCTTGCCAGTAATCAACAGGACCCTTGGTTCTATTTTTGCTAGTTTAATGGCAGATTGTCTGGGCACAAAGTATGGCGCATGGTTCAAAGGGATTGGACTTAATCTCTTAATTCATCATAGGTGTCTTTTGGGCATAACAGGAAATAAAGCTTTTAAGTGCGGGGGGGGCGCACAATTTACCTTGGCGCAGCACACCTGACAGCTGCTTTCATATCGACACAGTTACTCATTAAGAAGGAAAATGTAGCCTATAGATTTTATCAGGGTCTGCACCCTTTTTTATTATGAATTGAGGATGTATCCCCTATGTCCACAGATCTCTGTATCTGTCCTTATATTACTTACAGATTGATTGTAAAAGAGGTCATGTTAAAGATGATCCACCAACTAACTGAGATTTTAATGTTTTGTAAAGATACAAACAGTTAGTGGAACATAGTTAAACAGAAAAACAAACAAAAAAACAAAACAAATCTAAAAACACAGCACTGTAATGCTGTCGACAGGCTTCGTACTCCTTTTCCGATGTGAAATTCGAGGCACTTTTCAGGGATTTTCAAGGAGCATTTTCATGCTTTTCCAGTACCTTGCAGCTGTGGCAAGTTACATATTTATATACATAAATGACAGATTCCACACAAAGTGTGACCAGCAGGTCCCACTGTACTTAACAGGGTGAACTTATAAAGTTAAAAACTCAAACGGTGACAAGATTGTCTGAGCCAACGCCAATAATGGCACAATGAGCAGAGAAAAGGTAAGGCACACCTGTGACCAACCACAATAAGCAGGGCTGTCTTCAAGCCTGAAAATCTACTCTTGAACAGTGACCTAAAGTGCACAGTTTTTACCCAGGATTATTCTGTGGGAATAAAATTCATACACTAGATAATTAGTCAATCCTGCCCACTGATTTCCAAATTCCTCAACCACCCTGGAGTTCTGAGAGGAAGGAGGGACACTTTTTTGGGCCACCCTGTAGTATGGATGTGCCAACCACTTTAAGTCAAAGCAAGGTTGGCTTGATCCATCCAGGGATTGGAGTGAATTCGACCGTTTAATATAAAAACCGTTTGAACTCGGCTTGCACGTGAAATTCAATAACTGATCCGGGTGGGCCATTTAGTGATGGAATATTGTAACTGCGTGCACAAATCTGCAGCTCCGTGTCCACTGGCTAACACATCTGCACAATAGGTTTTAAATACCCTGCCAGCAGCCGCCCAAATCTCATTCGCAGCTGGGCTGTACTAAGATTACAGGTTGTTGCTAACGTTATTACTGTGGATGGACATTTTTACCTTTTTGATGAGAGACACAAATGCGAGTTGGTGAAAATTCTATAAGGCCAAGAAGTAAACATCCGCTCGCGCATACATACAGAGATGGAACATTTTATATTGGTTCAAAAATAAAAGTTGTCAATTGGTCACACTTTCTGTGGAATCTGCCAAATTGGAACAATAAACCGGGAAAGCAATAAACGGCACTGCTAACGCCACATCCAGCAAGCCAACTCAATTTGTCGAAACAAGTGCGAGAGAAGCCCCGGGTGTAAGCTTGTCCACGATCACTTGCCCGCTGCTGAATCTTTAAATCGGGTCGGTCCGGGCCAAGCTCCTTTACTTTCCTTTGTTCCTCCAGTGAACGCCTTGAGAAAGGCAGTTTTTGTAAGGAAAGAACCGAATTGTGTTCAGGTTCTGCGCTTCCACTTGAACTTGCCGGCAGCGTTCCAATCCTAAATAAGACACTCCCTTCACTTCATCCCTCCACTCGAGTGAGCCCTCCAAATGACGCAGCAGGCGAGTAAGCCCTTCCCGAGCGAGGGATCAATGTGGCGCTTAAATAATGCGAAACTGATGCCCCTCACTCCCATACTTCACTATTTTTATATAACTCTTTCATAAATTAAACACTACTCGTACACAATACTTACATTTGTATGGTACTTTCCCCGTCACAATCCCCCTTTTGGCAGCAGAAAGACACGTCAGACGTGAAATTTTGACTGCGGGAGAATGAAGAAAGCATTCTGGGCAATATCAAAGCTTGTAAAGCTCGCTGTTGGCTTCGTTTATGGGAGGATAATCGAGGGCTTGAGCAAAATGCGCCCTTCCCTCCGCAAAACTGGATTGGAACGACCCTACAAGTGGCAGCCATCTTACATCCGGGATTTTTTTAAGATTTCCCCCTCGATTGAATGGCGAGTGAACACGGCGAAGCAAGCATTTTTTCAAAATTTGAACGCAGCCGCCATCTCGCTCAGCTACCAGGTTGAAAGGGCGGTGGGTGATTTGACCGTCGAGACAAAGCGTTGCGGTGGGTATGTGCATAATTGACAGCCACGAGAATTGTCCAATCACATTAGATCGAAAAACATTAAAACAATACCAATTCGATGCCAATAAAAGTGGGAGTGTATGGGTTGCACAGTGCGCCCCGTCAGAAAATCTGAAGAAACCAATGAAACAGCAGCCTTAGGTCACGTGCTCGCCAAAACTTTGAGAGCATACATTAGGTACCGTTTGGCCGCAGACAGTATAAAAAGATGGACGCAGCACTCTGGTCTGAAAAAAGAAGCCCATGTGGAAGTACCGTAAAATGGCATTCTATTTCATGGCCAGCAGATGGCGACGTCGGTGGTTGCAGAAATAACTTAGGCGCTATAGAAGTCAATGAGAAAATGATCCTACTTTCCCACCTGATTTTAATTTAAATAATAATTTTTCACATTATCTTATGGTAGCCATTGCAAGTTAAGTCTCCTTCGATATATCATGATGTTCATTTTTGTAAATTATGGTCCCAAGTAGACTAGAATAAAGGATAAAGCCAGAATATGCTTTAGAGGCGTGGCTATCCTCTGGTCTTTGTCCGATACGGTCAGATCCACCTCTCACGTCCCTCCCCGGATCTTGATTCTCTCTCTCGTCCAATAGAAATCACATCCAGTTTCCAAATGACAACATGGAGCAATAGCGGCCTTACCAGATGCAATACCCTCGATCGCCAGATGGCGGTAATTCTGTATTCGGGGCGGTTTAGACCCGTGCGGCAGATCGCTGTTTGCCCGGATCGCAGTCAGAGGCATAGAGGAGCACTGTCTATGAGTGAACCCCCCAGGATTTCTTGAATTGTTCGTATAATTTCAATTGCACAGCATGGTAAGATCACCAAGTATACATTAGAGATAACAGCTGTCAATGTAAAGTGACTTAAAACTGAAGGATTCTTATCTATATGCCCGGTTTTAATGCTGGAAGTTCCCATGTCCCCACATGGCAACGTAATTTCTTTACACCCAACAACGACGATTGTCATTTGAGGCTATTTGAGAAAGAATGAGCCGACCCCCAAACAACATGTTGCTTGTAGGCCAGCTGATGCGAGGCCTATGGCCATTGGCCGGGCACCGCACAGCTTAAGGCTGAATATCCTACTTTTTTAATACCATGTCAGATCACTTAAATGAACCAAAAAAGCCAATCGTGCATGCAAGTTTGGCACAAGAGACATGTATCAGTTAGAAAATCTATTTTTTTCCGCAAAGAAAGACGGTTAGAGCCCAAAAGCTACTGTTAAATAATGTAAAGAAAACGACAATTTGGCTATTCTCCACTATAGGGGCGGGGGCTTAGAACTTTTTAGGAATGTGATATCGCCTCCTGTGTACAGATGACTGCAAAAACGTTGTCACCGCCCGATAGTTCTAATGTTCCTCTAGTAATTAGCTAACAAATTAAGATGATTAGGTGCTTTACTCATCACATAAATCCAGGTTTTCTCCACGAATCCAATAATCTTCTCAAACAAACTGACAATTTAAAACAAACTGGGCATGCGGGGTAGAAATACCTTCCCATTAAATTGCTCTCAAGAGGAAGATCGTAGAATGAAGAAATTGAAAACAAATATATTTTTTGTATCCTAATCGATTGACACATTTATTTCAAAATGTAGCTAATCGAAGGATAACAATCTGGAGTACCTGGAGAACAAGAATTTATGGGAAGATAGGGACGATTTATATATTTTTCGAGACTTTTTCGAATGTCTATGCTTGATAAACCTATTACGATCCTGGGCTGCCATTGTATACAGTGAGCAACACCTAGGGTACCTGGGGGTGTTTATCGGCGAAGAAATGCATTTAATACTCCAAAATGCCCATTTTTCTGCCCAGACGTTGATAGTTGGAGTCTTCATCCATGTATACCTCACTTACCAGATGTCTCTGTCACAAGAATGACGATATAAAAGTCAATGAAAGCTAACAACAAAATTTCTTGCATTGATATGTAAGCGGCAGTTCACATAAGCCGGACGGCCGACCGCCCCGGATATCATGAAGGAAAGTGAGGACATCTAGCGGCAGAAAACTGAACCGCACATCTGGCAAGGCTGCTATTCAAATTGCCAAAATCGAGGCTTCCTTTATGGTATGCTGAAACCGATGGGCGACGTCACGGTTCCTTCGTCCATATTTTTATACAGTTTGGCCGGCACGCCTCACCCAGGAAGTATATGCATACAGAGAAATCAACCAAATACCATTTGGAACCGATATTTAGGTCTGTTAACAGGCGCTCACAGACTGAAAAATACATTAATTTAATAATTATTAGCATTATATGACTAAATTATATTTAACATGTTTAAGTAAATTTTTATCTCTTGATATTTGAAGGGGGGTGGGGGGGGGGGGGGGGCGGCGCCCCAGCGCCCTCTACTGGCCGGCCGCCACTGATTCAATTCCAAATCAAAGCAATAACAAAATCTGTGATATTCTTTTACAGGAAGCAAAGACAAGGAATATTAATTTTTTCAAAAAAATAGCAGTGTTGACAATTTTCTCTTAAAACTCAAATGAAAAATTTAAATCAAGATTTAACTTCACTTTACATTACTGAATTAATATTTTGTTGCAAAACCATTGTTTTTCATAACGGCTGTGCATCTGTGTTGCATGCATTCAACTGACTATCTATCACCAAGAAACAGGTATTCCAACCCAGGGTGAACAAACTACACTCCACATTTCCTCTGAATTTTTGGGTTTTGTCTCAGAAACTGCATTTTTAATGTCACCTCACAAGTTTTCAATGGGGTTGAGGTCATGGGGATTGAGCGGGCCATTCAATCACCTCAATCCCCTTTACCTGGAACCAAGATGTTGCTTGCTTACTCGTGTGTTTGGGATCGTCTGTTGAACCTCTAATTTCAGGGACATTTCCTCTGGCATATTGCAACATTATCTCCTCAAGTATTTTGATGTATTCAAACTGATCTATAATCTGTGGTACATGATAAATAGGCCCAATACCATGGAATGAAAAATATCATCATACCATGATTTTTGCACCATCATGCTTCGCTGTCTTCTCAGTGTACTGTCGCTTGAATTCACTACCCAGGGGTCATCTGATATACTGTGAAAGACCACTAGACCCAAAAAGAACAATTTTACTCTCATCTGTCCACAGAATGTTATTTCTCATTGGGCCAATTGATGTGTTCCTTGGCAAATTTTAACCAATTCTGCACATGCCGTTTTTTCAACAATGGTTCTTTATCAGGACTTCTTGCTGATAGCTTAGCTTTGATCAAACGTCTTTTGACTATTATAGCACTGGCAAGCAATTTTATATCATCTTTGATTTTTCTGGAGGTAATGATTGGCTGAATCTTTGCCATTCTGACTATTCTTCGACCCGTTTCAACGGTAGTTACTTGTTTCCTTCTGCGTGTTTCAGGTTTTTGTTGCCATTTTAAAGCATTTAAGATCATTTTAGTTGAGTATCCTATAATTTGCTGCACTTCTTTATACGATTTCCCCTCTCTAATCAACTTTTTAATAAAATTACGTTGTTCATCCGAACAACATCCGAACAGCCCATTTTACTTCGCCATTCAGAAGGAAATATATTTTATAATAATGTGTGAAACATTTGCTTCCCTTCTTCCAAAATAAAGGACAATTAATGACACCTGTTACTTCACAGAATGAACTCTAATTAAACTTCACACTGCTATAACTGAACTTGTCCCTTTCAATGCATGAGTGAATTACTCAGAACAAGCAGCGTGTATGTCATGAGGAGCTGTTGTTTTTCTATAACACTTCTACATCTACAAGTAAATTATTTGCCATGCAGAAATATCACTAGTACTAATAACAGTGGTTCATCAGGTTATTGATGTTGTACTGATACTTTTTTTTAACGCAACTGCAATAGCAGGGGCGTGAAAAAAACGCTGCAGATGAAAGGGTGTTCCAAGCACGCAAGCAAGTGCTGAAAGTGTGGAAACCTGAACAGAGCAAACTCCATAAATGCAATAAAAATATTTAAAAAATATTGTTCAAAATTGTTTTATTTGTGTCCAGATGTTAAAAATCATCATAGTGAATGGAGCAGGCTCCCATAAGATCTACAAACCCCTATTCCGATGAAGTTGGGACGTTGCGTAAAATGTAAATAAAAACAGAATACAATAATTTGCAAATCCTTTTTGACCTATATTCAATTGAGTACACTACAAAGACAAGATATTTACTATTCAAACTGATAAACATTATTGGTTTTTTTTTTTTTGGAAATACTCACTCATTTTGAATATGATGCCTGCAATAAGTTCCAAAAAAGCTGGGACAAGGGGCGTCTGTGTTACTTCACCTTTCCTTTCCAACAGTAAGCACTTGGGACCTGAGGACACTAATTGTGGAAGCTTTGTAGGTTGAATTCTTTCCCATCTTGCTTGATATACAAATTCAGTAGCTCTACAGACCAGGGTCTCCGTTGTTGTATTTTGCGCTTCATAATGCGCCATATATTTTCAATGGGAGACAGGTCTGGACTGCAGGCAGGTCAGTCTTTTACCTGCACTCTTTTACTATGAAGCCACACTGTGGTAATACGTGCAGAATGTGGCTCGGCATTATCTTGCTGAAAAAAGCAGGGACGTCCCTGAAAATGATGTTGTTTGGATGGCAGCATATGTTGCTCTAAAGCCTGTATGTACGTTTCAGCATTAATGGTGCCTTCACAAATGTGCAAGTTACCCATCCCATGTGCACTAACACATCATGCCATCGCAGATGCTGGTTTTTGAACTTCCCGATGATAACAATCTGGATGGTCCTTTCCTCTTTAGCCCGGAGGGCACAACGTCCATGATTTCCAAAAACAATTTGAAATGTGGACTCGTCAGACCACAGCGTACTGCTCCACTTTGTGTCAGTCCATCTCAGATGGGTTCGGGCCCAGGTGAGCTCTGAGTGTTGCTGATATATGGCTTGCGCTCTGCATGGTAAATGGACTGGACTGCATTTTTATATAGTGCTTCCCAGTCACTTGACATGACCCCAAAGCACTTTACAACTATGCCTCTCATTTCCCTGATGGCAATGGCTGCCAGGCGCAACACCAATCTGCACATCAGGAGCAATGTGGGGTTCAGTGTCATACTCTAGCACACTTCGACATGCTCTCTGGAGGAGCCGGGGATCAATTCAAGAATCTTCTGATTCCTAGTCCAAACGCTCTACCTCCTGAGCCATGCCGCCCCATGTAGATGTAGCGACGAACTGTTTTGACTGACGATGGTTTTCTGAAGTGTTCCTGAGCCCACATGGCAATATTTTTTAAAGAATGATGTGCTTTTAAGGCAGTGCTGCCTGAGAGGACCAAGGGTCATGGGCATTCAAAGTTGCTTTTGGCCTTGCCACTCACATGTAGAAATTTCTCCGGATTTTCTGAATCTTTTGATGACATTATGGACTGTAATTGATGAAATCCCATATTTCCTTGCAATTGCACCTTGGGAAACATTCTTAAACTGTTGGACTATAGTCCAAATATAATATATTTGTTCACAAAGTTGTTCACGAAGTGGTGGACCTCGTCCTGACTCTGCTTGTGAACGACTGAGCCTTTCGGGGATGCTCCTTTTATACCTAATCGTGACACACCTCTTTCCAATTAACCTGTTCACCTGCGGAATGTTCCAAACAGGTGTAGTTTGAGCATTCCTCTACTTTCCCAGTCGTTTCTTGCCCCTGTCCCAGCTTTTTTGGAACTTGTAGCAAGCATGAAGTTCTAAATTAGCGAATATTTCCCAAAAAAAGAAAAAAGTTGATCAGTTTGAACACTAAGGGCGCTAAATTGCGTACGGACACTTATAGATTGGCGTGTTTTTGGTTTGCGTGTTACGGGTGATCTACTTAGATTGCCTGCGCAAATGACAACAGGCGCAAAAGTGGTCGAGACCACCCTATTTAAATTAGGATTTTGCGTGTGTCAATGCTTTTCACCATGGAGAGTGTGAGAGAGAAGACTGACCGCATGGAGAATGTGAGAGAGCAGACTGAAAGCAAGCGCAAAATGAAATTTGAAGCCGTGGAATTGGAGGTATTTTTGCAAGAGGCGAAAAAACATATTTTGAAGTTACAGCAAAGAAATCTTAACATAACAGGAGAAACGCAATATGGGAGGCTATCTGTAACAAGGCCAGTGCTGCGGGGAAGACAAGAAAAACACAGAATGAAATACAAAAGATGGCAAGACATAAGAAGAACAAAGGAAAAAATGACTTATAATAAAGCCTCAGCAAATAAAACAGGTGGGGGACTGGTGGAGGTGAACCACAAACTGCAGACCGAGGTTGGCCCATACTAGAACAAACACGCATTTCTCTTTTTGGATAGCCTATATTTAATTTATTCAGATATGTACCAAATAAAAAATGAATGTGCGTCATGTGTGAATGTTAAAGGTTCACTCAGAACATTTTTTGGCTATTTTTCGAAGAAATGGATCGTATGTAGCAAATTAATATGCATCACACATTTGTAAATGCTTTCTATAACTTTTTATCATTACTTGAAAACTAAAATTTGGCTGGTTTGTACGGTCCTTTTGCTGCTATTGGGTCATTCCACGCAAAACATCTGAATGCCCCCGCTCGACCAACTCAGATTTGAGTGAAAAAATTCCTGAAGGTTCACACACTTCCCAATAGTTAAAAGTCCCAAATTTTAGCTCCCTACTCTTTATAGTTTTGTCATAAAAAAAACTTTTTGTCAACTACCCCCTGACCTGTTTTGAGCAGTTTTTGCTGGGGAGCCACTTTCAGATTGTTGTATCTACAAAACTATTTAAGGTAGTTTAAGGTCTTTCAAATTTTCAAGGGTTGAAATCTGGCAAAAGTACTTGTAGAATATAGACTTATACACATGTGCTTTTCGTTTATCACAGAATTCTGGGGGCTTGAATTTGATCAAATTCTACTACTCAAATGTGATTGCATATTTGAAGGACTGTGAAAAGTGCAATTTCAAAGACGGAGGTTTAATATTGAACATACACCATCTCACACATGCTGTGTACTTCGTATTTTAAAACCCTCTGGCCCTCTGTGATGAAAGGTCTAGAAGATATTAAGGTTTAAAAAAGGAAAACATAAATTTGGTGCCATTTTTGCCATGTTAATCCAAAAAATGACAGCACCCAACAACATAAAATTGACTGTTTTAGAAAGATTAGAAGTCTATTTTTAACATACCCAAAATTTGCGATGGTGTTCTGCCTTATTTTCACAAATGTGGTGTTTGCATTCACGCATAGCATTCATGGCCAATGAAGGCACTTTCGGAAGCTAAGAAAACACCCTGAATTCATGACACACAGCTTAAACTGAACAAAGTGCTTCATCCATCCATCCATCCATTTTCAACCGCTTATCCGGGGCCGGGTCGCGGGGGCAGCAGTCTCAGTAGGGATGCCCAGACTTCCCTCTCCCCGGACACTTCCTCCATTTCTTCCGGGGGTATCCCGAGGCGTTCCCAGGCCAGCCGAGAGACATAGTCCCTCCAGCGTGTCCTGGGTCTTCCCCGAGGCCTCCTCCCGGTGGGGCATGCCCGGAACACCTTCCCAGGAAGGCGTCCAGGGGGCATCCGATAAAGATGCCCGAGCCACCTCAGCTGGCCCCTCTCGACGTGGAGGAGCAGCGGCTCTACTCTGAGCTCCTCCCGGGTGACAGAGCTCCTCACCCTATCTCTAAGGGAGCGGCCCGCCACCCTGCGGAGGAAACCCATTTCAGCCGCTTGTACCCGAGATCTCGTTCTTTCGGTCATGACCCAGAGTTCATGACCATAGGTGAGGGTAGGAACGTAGATTGACTGGTAAATCGAGAGCTTTGCCTTTCGGCTCAGCTCCTTCTTCACCACGACAGATCGGTACAACGACCGCATTACTGCTGCCGCTGCACCGATCCGTCTGTCAATCTCACGCTCCATCCTTCCCTCACTCGTGAACAAGACCCCAAGAAACTTGAACTCCTCCACTTGAGGCAAGAACTCTCCTCCAACCCAGAGGGAACATATCACCTTTTTCCGGTCGAGAACCATGGCCTCGGACTTGGAGGTGCTGATTCTCATCCCAGCTGCTTCACACTCGGCTGCAAACCGCGCCAGTGCATGCTGAAGGTCCTGATTCGAAGGAGCCAACAGGACAACATCATCCGCAAAAAGCAGAGATGAGATCCTGTGGTCCCCAAACCGGACTCCCTCCGCCCCCTGGCTGCGCCTAGAAATTCTGTCCATAAAAATAATGAACAGAGCCGGTGACAAAGGGCAGCCCTGCCGGAGTCCAACATGCACCGGGAACAGGTCTGACTTACTGCCGGCAATGCGAACCAAGCTCCTGCTCCGATCATACAGAGACCGCACGGCCCTTAGTAGAGGGCCCCGGACTCCATACTCCCGAAGCACCTCCCACAGAATGCCACGAGGGACACGGTCGAATGCCTTCTCCAAGTCCACAAAACACATGTGAACACGTTGGGCAAACTCCCATGCACCCTCAAGCACCCTGCGGAGGGTATAGAGCTGGTCCAGTGTTCCACGACTAGGACGAAAACCGCATTGTTCCTCCTGAATCCGAGGTTCGACTATCGGCCGGATTCTCCTCTCCAGCACCCTGGAATAGACTTTACCCGGGAGGCTGAGAAGTGTGATCCCCCTATAGTTGGAGCACACCCTCCGGTCCCCCTTTTTAAAAAGAGGAACCGCCACCCCGGTCTGCCAATCCAGAGGCACTGTCCCCGACTGCCACGCGATGCTGCAGAGGCGTGTCAACCAAGACAGCCCTACTACATCCAGAGACTTGAGGTACTCAGGGCGGATCTCATCCACCCCCGGTGCCTTGCCACCGAGGAGCTGCCGAACTACCTCAGTGACTTCAGCCCGAGTGATGGATGAGTCAGCCTCTGAGTCCCCAGCCTCTGCTTCCTCTACGGAAGGCGTAATAGCGGGATTGAGGAGGTCCTCAAAGTATTCCTTCCACCGGCCGACAATATCCCCAGTCGCAGTCAACAGTTCCCCACCTCCACTGTAAACGGTGTTGGCAGGGTACTGCTTTCCCCTCCTGAGGCGCCGAACGGTTTGCCAGAATTTCTTCGGGGCCGACCGATAGTCCTCCTCCATAGCCTCCCCGAACTTTTCCCATACCCAAGTTTTTGCTTCCGCCACCGCCCGGGCCGCAGCACGCTTAGCCTGCCGGTACCGGTCAGCTGCCTCAGGCGTCCCGCAAGCTAGCCAAGCTCGGTAAGACTCCTTCTTCAGCTTGACGGCATCCCTTACTTCCGGTGTCCACCACCGGGTTCGGGGATTGCCGCCACGACCGGCACCGGAAACCTTACGGCCACAGCTCCGAACAGCCGTGTCAACAATGGAGGTGGAGAACATGGTCCATTCAGACTCAATGTCTCCAGCCTCCCTTGGGATCTGGTCAAAGCTCTCCCGGAGGTGACAGTTGAAAACCCCTCTGACAGAGGGTTCCGCTAGACGTTCCCAACAAACCCTCACAACACGTTTGGGCCTGCCAAGTCTGTCCAGCTTCCTCCTCCGCCAGCGGATCCAACTCACCACCAGGTGGTGATCAGTGGACAGCTCAGCCCCTCTCTTCACCCGAGTGTCCAAGACATACGGCCGGAGGTCAGATGACACGACCACAAAGTCGATCATTGACCTCCGACCTCGGGTGTCCTCATGCCACGTGCACGGATGGACACCCTTATGCTTGAACATGGTGTTCGTTATGGACAAACCGTGACTAGCACAGAAGTCCAATAACAGAGCACCACTCGGGTTCAGATCGGGGAGGCCGTTCCTCCCAATCACGCCCCTCCAGGTAACACTGTCGCTACCCACGTGGGCGTTGAAGTCACCCAGTAGAACGATGGAGTCCCCAGTCAGAGCACTTTCCAGTACCCTTCCTACGGACTCCAAGAAGGTCGGGTACTCTGCACTGCCATTCGGCCCATAAGCCGAAATGACAGTGAGGCCCCTGTCCCCGACCCGAAGGCGCAGGGCAGCGACCCTCTCGTTCACTGGGGAAAACTCCAACACCTGACGGCTAAGCTGGGGGGCTATAAGCAAACCCACACCAGCCCGCCGCCTCTCACCGCGGGCAACTCCAGAGTAGAAGAGAGTCCAGCCTCTCTCAAGGAGTTGGGTTCCAGAGCCCAGACTGTGCGTGGAGGTGAGCCCGACTATCTCTAGCCGGTATCGCTCGGCCTGCCGCACAAGCTCAGGCTCCTTCCCCCCCAGTGAGGTGACATTCCATGTCCCCAGAACCAGATTCAGAGTCCGAGGATTGGGTCGCCGGGGCCCCCGCCCACGACTGCCACCCAAAACACAAGGCATCAGCCCCTTCTGAACCCTTCATTCAAAGTGCTTCATTTGATTCATAATAAACTATACTTGAAGTATAAACCATATGTAGTCTTTAGATATAGAGATAGAAATGTGTAAAATTGAGCATTCACACTACAGAACTTAATGTGGATACACGTGTCAAACCAACTCCACATGTGGTTTTAACAATCAGATTCCAAAGCGCTTTGGAATTGTTCACACTTGTATTTAGAACAAGCCATAAGTAGTCAGATCTACCATATATATGACTAGAGTGAACAGGCACCAAGTCTACAAGATGGCATCATTGGTTCCATGTTTTACTGGAGCTGCGTTGGGATGTGCTGAAGACTGCAACAGTTTGAATTACAAAGTTATGCAATGTAAGTCTCACTACTATACATTAATTAGGGCCCGAGCGACGACTGCAAGTTGTCCGCGCAGGACCCTATTGAAATCATGCTGTTTATTATTATTAGGGCCCGAGCCGACTGAAAGTCGTCCGAGGACCCAATTGAAATCTTAATGTTTATTATTATTATTATTATTATTGTTATTAATATTATTAGGGCCCGAGCGCGACTGCAAGTCGTCCGCGGAGGACCCTATTGAAATCATGCTGTTTATTCTTATTATTATTAGGGCCCGAGCCGACTTCAAGTCGTCTGCGGAGGGCCCAATTGAAATCGCGCTGTTTATTAGGGCCCGAGCCGACTGCAAGTCGTCTGCGGAGGGCCCTATTGAAATCGCGCTGTTTATTATTATTAGGGCCTGAGCCGAGTGCAAGTCGTCTGCGGAGGGCCCTATTGAAATCGCGCTGTTTATTATTATTATTATTATTATTATTATTAGGGCCCGAGCCGACTGCAAGTCGTCTGCGGAGGACCCTATTGAAATCGCGCTGTTTATTATTATTATTATTATTATTATTATTATTATTATTTTTATTTTTATTTTTATTTTTTTTTATTATTCTTCCGATTTTACAAAGGCAAATTTCGCCCCTTTCCCAGTTGTGAAAACGCGTCTAACTTTCCCGATTCGTCCGGCCGAATCCGAAATTCCATATTTTTGGGCGGTCGCACAGGTTCGACCCCAAATGTCGAAATAGCGCCCCCTAAACACGTTTGAAAATTCCCATAGGGAAATTCGGCTACTTTGTCGTAGGCAGACGAAATTCAGTTGTTATGTGCCTTGTAACAAGGCATACAAAAAACTTCATGAAAGCCCGCCCTAAACCCATCAGAAAGTCGGCCATTTTGATTTGAATTTTTGAATTTTAAAACGAACTCCTCCTAGGGATTTCGTCGGAACGGCTTCAAATTTCGTAAACATCATTGAGAAACCAACCTGATTAAAAGTTGTGCTCTGCAGATCTGCAGGTCAAAGGGCGTGGCTGCAAGGGCGTGACAAATTTTAGTGACTTGAGGAAAAAATTTCACAATGCTCTCACACCCAAGCACTTGATTTTAGAAGCTTCAAACTTGCTGAAAATGATGAGGTCGCCGCCCTGAACATTCTGATATATTAACTTCCCACTTTGCTAATAGCGCCCCCCGGTGGTAACAGGAAGTGACCACTCGTTACTTCCACTTGTACTGCTGACACCTTGTTGAACCCATCAACTTCATTCTACTTCTTAAACATGCAGAACAAGTTGATGAAGCTACATTACAAACGCTGTATAGCTACGAGTAATGGTGTTCGTGTGGCGAAGCGGCGACTTTGAATGCCTCGCCATGAAAATATGTTTGGGATTCCCAATGCTCTCACGCCCACATACTTGACTATAGTAGCTTCAAACTTGCTCGACATGATCATTGCTTTGCCCTGAACGTCTAGATGCATTGAATTCCCACTTTGCTACTAGCGCCCTCCTGTGGTAACAGGAAGTTACCAGTTATTACTTTCACTTGTACTGAGGACACATACTTGATCAAATCAACCTCATTCCACTTATATTACATGCAAAACAAATTGGTGAAGCTACCTAATGAATCATATAAAGCTATGCATAAAGGCGTTCGTGTAGTGACGCGGCGACTATCCATCCCTCGCCATGAAAATACGTTTGGGTTTTTGATGTCTTTAATAAACTTTGATCATCATAAAAATCAATAGACAGGTCAAGGGTGGCAAGTTCTCACATCTGATTGGGACTTTGCCCATGAGGGCAGCAAAATGTCTCGATAGCGCCCCCTTGACATTTTCAAAAACCCCTCCCCATAGGGGTTTTTTTGCAGAAGAAAGACGAAAATTGGTACACATGTGTATTTGGCCAGGACGCAAAAAAAAGTCTCCGGCATCATTTGTCTACTCTAAACAGGAAGTCGGCCATTTTGATTTTAACGTGTCATTTTTGCCTGATTTCCACACATTGTATTTTAACGCATTCCTCCTAGAGATTTCATCCAATCAAAACCACCTTTATAAGTAAACATCAAAAGACCATGTTAATCAAAAGTTGAGCTCTGCAGGTCTGTAGGTCAGTGGGCGTGGCCACTAACAGGAAGTGACCAGTTTTTACTTTCACTTGTACTGATGACACATTGTTGAACCCATCAGCTTTATTTCCTCTAAACAACATGTAGAAGAAGTTGCCTAATCTACCTTAAGAATGCTGCGATGCTTCGAGTAATGGCACTCGTGTGGCGATGCGGTGACAATTGATCCCTCGCCATAAAAATACGTTTGGGTTTTTGATGTTTTTAATGAATTTGTATCATCATGGAAATTGATATGCCGGTCAAGGGTGGCACGCTCCTGCATCTGATTGAGGCTTTTCCCATAAGCGCAGCAAAATGCCTCGATAGCGCCCCCTTGAAGTTTTCAATAACCCCTCCCCATATGGGTTTTTTTGGAGTAAAAAGATGAAAATTGGTAACCATGTGTTTTTGGCCAAGACGCAAAAAAAAGTCTCTGGCATAATTTGTTTACTCCAAACAGGAAGTCGGCCATTTTGATTTTAATGTGTCATTTTTGCCTGATTTCCACACATTGTATTTTAACGCACTCCTCCTAGAGATTTCATCCAATCAAAACCACCTTTATAAGTAAACATCAAAAGACCATGTTAATCAAAAGTTGAGCTCTGCAGGTCTGTAGGTCAGTGGGCGTGGCCACTAACAGGAAGTGACCAGTTTTTACTTTCACTTGTACTGATGACACATTGTTGAACCCATCAGCTTTATTTCCCCTAAACAACATGTAGAAGAAGTTGCCTAATCTACCTTAAGAATGCTGCGATGCTTCGAGTAATGGCACTCGTGTGGCGATGCGGTGACAATTGATCCCTCGCCATAAAAATACGTTTGGGTTTTTGATGTTTTTAATGAATTTGTATCATCATGGAAATTGATATGCCGGTCAAGGGTGGCACGCTCCTGCATCTGATTGAGGCTTTTCCCATAAGGGCAGCAAAATGCCTCGATAGCGCCCCCTTGAAGTTTTCAATAACCCCTCCCCATATGGGTTTTTTTGGAGTAAAAAGATGAAAATTGGTAACCATGTGTTTTTGGCCAAGACGCAAAAAAAAGTCTCTGGCATAATTTGTTTACTCCAAACAGGAAGTCGGCCATTTTGATTTTAATGTGTCATTTTTGCCTGATTTCCACACATTGTATTTTAACGCATTCCTCCTAGAGATTTCATCCAATCAAAACCACCTTTATAAGTAAACATCAAAAGACCATGTTAATCAAAAGTTGAGCTCTGCAGGTCTGTAGGTCAGTGGGCGTGGCCACTAACAGGAAGTGACCAGTTTTTACTTTCACTTGTACTGATGACACATTGTTGAACCCATCAGCTTTATTTCCCCTAAACAACATGTAAAAGAAGTTGCCTAATCTACCTTAAGAATGCTGCGATGCTTCGAGTAATGGCACTCGTGTGGCGATGCGGTGACAATTGATCCCTCGCCATAAAAATACGTTTGGGTTTTTGATGTTTTTAATGAATTTGTATCATCATGGAAATTGATATGCCGGTCAAGGGTGGCACGCTCCTGCATCTGATTGAGGCTTTTCCCATAAGCGCAGCAAAATGCCTCGATAGCGCCCCCTTGAAGTTTTCAATAACCCCTCCCCATATGGGTTTTTTTGGAGTAAAAAGATGAAAATTGGTAACCATGTGTTTTTGGCCAAGACGCAAAAAAAAGTCTCTGGCATAATTTGTTTACTCCAAACAGGAAGTCGGCCATTTTGATTTTAATGTGTCATTTTTGCCTGATTTCCACACATTGTATTTTAACGCACTCCTCCTAGAGATTTCATCCAATCAAAACCACCTTTATAAGTAAACATCAAAAGACCATGTTAATCAAAAGTTGAGCTCTGCAGGTCTGTAGGTCAGTGGGCGTGGCCACTAACAGGAAGTGACCAGTTTTTACTTTCACTTGTACTGATGACACATTGTTGAACCCATCAGCTTTATTTCCCCTAAACAACATGTAGAAGAAGTTGCCTAATCTACCTTAAGAATGCTGCGATGCTTCGAGTAATGGCACTCGTGTGGCGATGCGGTGACAATTGATCCCTCCCCATAAAAATACGTTTGGGTTTTTGATGTTTTTAATGAATTTGTATCATCATGGAAATTGATATGCCGGTCAAGGGTGGCACGCTCCTGCATCTGATTGAGGCTTTTCCCATAAGGGCAGCAAAATGCCTCGATAGCGCCCCCTTGAAGTTTTCAATAACCCCTCCCCATATGGGTTTTTTTGGAGTAAAAAGATGAAAATTGGTAACCATGTGTTTTTGGCCAAGACGCAAAAAAAAGTCTCTGGCATAATTTGTTTACTCCAAACAGGAAGTCGGCCATTTTGATTTTAATGTGTCATTTTTGCCTGATTTCCACACATTGTATTTTAACGCACTCCTCCTAGAGATTTCATCCAATCAAAACCACCTTTATAAGTAAACATCAAAAGACCATGTTAATCAAAAGTTGAGCTCTGCAGGTCTGTAGGTCAGTGGGCGTGGCCACTAACAGGAAGTGACCAGTTTTTACTTTCACTTGTACTGATGACACATTGTTGAACCCATCAGCTTTATTTCCCCTAAACAACATGTAGAAGAAGTTGCCTAATCTACCTTAAGAATGCTGCGATGCTTCGAGTAATGGCACTCGTGTGGCGATGCGGTGACAATTGATCCCTCGCCATAAAAATACGTTTGGGTTTTTGATGTTTTTAATGAATTTGTATCATCATGGAAATTGATATGCCGGTCAAGGGTGGCACGCTCCTGCATCTGATTGAGGCTTTTCCCATAAGGGCAGCAAAATGCCTCGATAGCGCCCCCTTGAAGTTTTCAATAACCCCTCCCCATATGGGTTTTTTTGGAGTAAAAGATGAAAATTGGTAACCATGTGTTTTTGGCCAAGACGCAAAAAAAAGTCTCTGGCATAATTTGTTTACTCCAAACAGGAAGTCGGCCATTTTGATTTTAATGTGTCATTTTTGCCTGATTTCCACACATTGTATTTTAACGCACTCCTCCTAGAGATTCTGTCCAATAAACCTAATATTTATTTCAGATCATCAAGAGACCATGCTGATCAAAACTAGTGCTCTGCATGTCTGTCGCTAAATGGACCTGGCCGCCATGGTGTCCCCATTTCAGATGCCTCACCAAACACATTCCAGCTGCTCTCTCTCCCTCATACTTCATCCAAATGGATTCAAAATTCCTGTATGTAGTGAAATCCCCACCCTGAACGCCTCGATGTGCTGCTACACAATCTAGCTCGTCATGCCCCCTTATGAAAACAGAGAATGCCACATTTTACGTAGAAACTGGCCGATTTGCTCAAAACTTCACTTTTGTGCTTAGGGTCTGCCCCTGAATGCACCTGCCCAAATTTGGTTATACTCTGAGCGCCTTCTGGTGGATGAAGTATCAACCTATCATAACTCCTTCAGCTTGGCCTGATTCACACGACACTTTCTCTCAGGTTGGAGCCGGCACTTGACCTGTCCAGTGGTCGAGAGTGCACAGCTGCACCCGTGATGATCTCACCACAACCCCAACTGCGCATGGGGGCGAGGGCCCGTTCAACGCTGCTTGCAGCTTTAAATATTATTATTATTATTCCTCCGACATTTCAAGGGCCAATTTCGCCCCTTTCCCAATGGTGAAAACGCGTCTATTTTTCCAAAAACGTCCGGCCTCATCCGAAATTTGATATTTTTATGCGGTCATACAGGTTTGACCCCAAATGCCGAAATAGCGCCCCCTAAACACGTTTAAAAATTCCCTTAGGGAAATTCGGTTACTTTGTCGTAGGCAGACGAAATTTGGTAGTTATATGCTTTGTAACTAGGCATACAAAAAACTTCATTGAAGCCACGCCCTAAACCCAACAGGAAGTCGGCCATTTTGATTTGAATTTTTGAATTTTAAAACGAACTCCTCCTAGGGATTTCGATGAATCAACTTCAAATTTGGTAGACATCATTGTGAGACCAAGGTGATCAAAAGTTGTGCTTTGCAGATCTGCAGGTCAAAGGGCGTGGCTGCTAGGGCGTGACAAATTTTAGTGACTTGAGGAAAAAATTTCACAATGCTCTCACATCCAAACACTTGATTTTAGAAGCTTCAAACTTGCTGAAAATGATGAAGGCGCCACCCTGAACATCTTGATACATTAACTTTCCACTTTGCTGATAGCGCCCCCCGTTGGTAACAGGAAGTGACCACTCGTTACTTCCACTTGTACTGATGACACATTGTTCAACCCATCAACTTCATTTTCCTTCTAAAACATGCGAAACAAGTTTATGAAGCTACATTGTAAAGGCTGTATAGCTACGAGTAATGGCGTCCGTGTGGTGAAGCGGCGACTTTGGATGCCCCGCCATGAAAATATATTTGGGATTCCCAATGCTCTCACGCCCACATACTTGACTGTAGTAGCTTCAAACTTGCTGGACATGATCATTGCTTCGCCCTGAACGTCTAAATGCATTAAATTTCCACTTTGCTACTAGCGCCCCTCTGTGGTAACAGGAAGTGACCAGTTATTGCTTTCACTTGTACTGAGGACACATACTTAATCAAATCCACCTCATTCCACTTCTATTACTTGCAGAACAAATTGGTGAAGCTATCTAATGAATAAAATAAAGCTACGCATAATGGCGTCCGTGTAATGACGCGGCGACTATCCATCCCTCGCCACGAAAATACTTTTGGGTTTTTGATGTCTTTAATAGACTTGTATCATCATAAAAATTGATAGACAGGTCAAGGGTGGCAAGCTCTCACATGTGATTGGGGCTTTGCCGATGAGGGCAGCAAAATGCCTTGATAGCGCCCCCTTGAAATTTTCAAAAACCCCTCCCCATAGGGATTTTTTTGGAGTAGAAAGATGAAAATTGGTACACGTGTATTTGGCCAAGACGTACAAAAAAGTCTCCAGCATCATTTGTCTACTCCAAACAGGAAGTCGGCCATTTTGATTTTAAAGTGTCATTTTTGCCTGATTGCCATAAATTGTATTTTAACGCACTCCTCCAAGAGATTTCATCCTTTCAAAACCAGATTTATTACTAAACATTGAGAGACCATGCTGATCAAAAGTTGTGCTCTGCAGGTCTGTAGGTCAGTGGGCGTGGCTACAAACAGGAAGTGACCAGTTTTTACTTTCACTTGCACTGAAGACATTTTGTTGAACCCATCAACTTCATTCCCCCTGTACAACATGTAGAAGAAATTGCATAAACTACCTTACGAATGCTGTGATGCTTCGAGGAATGGCGTCCATGTGGCAATTCGGTGACAATGGATCCCTCGCCATGAAAATATGTTTGGGTATTTGATGTTCTTCATGAATTCATTTCATCATGGAAATTAATATGTCAGTCAAGGGTGGTGAGATCTAACATCTGATTGGGGCAATGCCCATGGAGGCAGCAAAATGCCTCGATAGCGCCCCCTTGGAATTTTGAAAAACCCCTCCCCATAGGGGTTTTTCTGGAATAGGAAGATGAAAATTGGTACACATGTGTATGTTGCCAATTCGAAAAAAAGGGCCTGGCTTCATCGGTCAATTCTAAGCAGGAAGTCAGTCATTTTTATTTTAATGTGTCATTTTGGCCCGATTTTCACATATTGCATTTTAACGAACTCCTCCAAGCGATTCCGTCCATTCAACTTAATATTTATTTCAGATCATCAAGAGACCATGATGATCAAAAGTTGTGCTCTGCATGTCTGTCGCTAAATGGGCGTGGCCGGCATCGTCTCCCCATTTCAGATGCCTCGCCAAACACATTCCAGCAGCTCTCTCTCCCTCATACTTCATCCAAATGGATTCAAATGAAAGTCCCATTGAGATTTATGATCTCTTTTTCAAGGGAGACCTGGCCAAGATAGCGGCATTACATGTTACATAAACAGGACAAACACAAAAGAATATACGGTGTAAACACAAAAAACGTAGAATAGCTTCAAATGATACCAACTGACATAAAAAGATATTCAATAAACTGTGGACTCACATTAAAATGGTCAACTGCATTGACAAGTTCCAACCATTGTACTAATAAAAGATTTGAAAACCGACAAGGAGACCAAATCCTTCAGTTTCAAATCTTTTTGCAGGCTATTCCAGGTGAGGGTAGCCGAGCACTTATAAGCTTTCTTAACCAAATTAGTCAGTGCGCTTGGAACTGACAATAAAATCACATCTTGAGATCTCAAAGTATAACTGCAATCAGATCATAGTTCAATCAAAGAACAAATATAAGAAGGGAGTTCACCTAAAATTGCTTTAAAAATAAACGAATACCAGTGACTGAGCCTACGCATGGTCAAAGATGGTCACCCAGCCCTGGCATACAGAGTACAATGGTGAGTAAGGGCTTTACAATTGGTCATAAATCTCAAGGCACTGTGATAAACACTGTCCAACTTCTGCAAGCAATGGGCAGACGCATGCATGTATAAAAGATCACCATAATCAATAACTGATAAAAAAGTAGCAGAGATCAGATTCTTTCTCATCTCAATATTGCATTTTAAAGAACTCCTCCTAGCGATTCCGTCCAATCAACCTAATATTTATTTCAGATCATCAAGAGACCATGCTGACCAAAAGTAGTGCTCTGCATGTCTGTCGCTAAATGGGCCTGGCCGCCATGGTGTCCCCATTTCAGATGCCTCGCCAAACACATTCGAGCTGCTCACTCTCCCTCAGACTTCATCCAAATGGATTCAAAATTCCTGTACATAGTGAAAGCCCCACCCTGAAGGCTTCGATGTGCTGCTAAACAATCTAGCTCATCATGCCCCCTTATGGAAACAGAAAATGCCACATTTTACATTGAAATCAGCAAATTTGCTCAAAACTTAACATTTGTGCTTAGGGTTTGCCCCTGAATTCACCTGCCCAAATTTGGTTACACTCTGAGCGCCTTCTGGTGGATGAAGTATCAACTTATCCTAACTCCTTCAGCTTTGTCCGATTCGCTCGACACATTCTCTCAGGTTGGGGCCGGCACCTGACCTGTCCAACGGTCGTGAGTGCAAAGCTGCACCCGTCAGGATCTCACCACAACCCCAACGTGTGCATGGGGGCGAGGGCCCGTTCAACGCTGCTTGCAGCTTTAATTAGGGCCCGAGCACCGACCGGTGCCAGGAACCTATTGTTTTTGATGGGATTTTTATTCGGGCCCGAGCACCGACCGGTGCCAGGGCCCGGAACGGGTCCTGGCACCGAAGGTGCGAGGAACCTATTGTTTTTGATGGGATTTTTATTATTCTTCTTCCTTCTTCTTCTTCTTCTTCTTATTATTATTATTCTGCTGCGAGAACGCATTTTTGAGGGCTTTGCCATGCACGAAAACTCACAAAAATTTGCCGACACGTCAGTCATGGTGAAAATTGCAAATGATTATTATTTTTGTGCTTGGACATGCCTCGGTGGCTCTATAGCGCCACCAAACACACGGCCATTTTGGAACGCACTTGCTCGGATTCTCACGAAATTTTATAGAGTCATAGTAGTCATCATAAATTTTTTTGTAAATTTTTTTGAAATTTTTTTGCCTCACAGGAAGTGAGCTATGAGCCATTTCCTGCGTTTTTTTAGATTTTACAAACACATTTTTGAGGGTTTTATCATACTCGAAAACTCACCAGACTTGGCTCATAGACTAGAAATATTAAGTTCTTTGATTTGATATCTCATTTGGCACTGGGTGTGATATGGTAGCTCTATAGCGCCCCCTAATACATAATTGCATTTTTGAGGGCCTCAGCATGCTTGAAAACTCACAAAACTTTGCAAACATATTGAGCAGGTCTTACTTTTAACAAGGATTTAGGGTTTACGATGGATGTGGCAAAATTGCATTACAGCGCCACCTAGAAAATTTCAATGAAGCAGCCCTCGCAGCGTGTTTGACCTACATGTACAAAATTCGGTGGACATGTGTACTATGCCAAGACCTAAAAAAAAGTCTCTAGGTGCCATGACCTAGACTCAACAGGAAGTCCGCCATTTTTAATTGAATTTGCAAATTTTTTAAATTTTTTGCCATTCACAGGCTTCGTACTTTAACGAACTCCTCCTAGAGATTTTATCCGATCAACTTAAAATTTTGAATTTAACATCTTAAGACCTTGTCGATGTTAAACTGCGAAGCTTTTTTGGATTCATTGAACTTTGTATCCGTGGCGTCGCGGCGAATTTCGATGTTCCGCCATGAAACAGGAAGTTGGTTTTACGCGCACATGCTTTGTGAAATTTGCGCGAAACTTTACAGGCTTTATAGGAGTCCACTTCCAAGTAGACCTATATGTTGATATTAGATTGGGTGTGGTCAGGTGGCTCGACAGCGCCCTCTTGAAACAGCCATGTTGAGATAAAAGTGCTTGAATGTTCATGAAATTTGGTGTGATCATTGCATTGTTCATGTCGAGTTATTTTAATTTTTTTGAAATTTTTTGGCCAAACAGGAAGTGAGCTATGCGCCATTTCCTGCGTTTTTCCAAATTTTATAAACACATGTTTGGATGCTTTAGAATACTCGAAATCTTGCAAAAAGTTGCACAAATTATAATTGTCTTATTATCTTCAATTTTACATATCAATTTACACTAAATTTGGCACAATGGCTCTATAGCGCCCCCAATAAGATTTTTAAAAGAATTGCCATTTTGAGGGTCTCAGCATGTTCTAAAACTCACAAAATTTTGTAAATGTATAAAGACCATCATTCGTATTTCTCTGACAAAAAACTTATATATATACATGGCAAAAATGTCACTATAGCGCCCCCTGGAAAATTTTAAATAAGCAGCCCTCGCAGCCTGGTTTAACCTACATGTATGAAATTCGGTAGACATGTGGAATATGCCGAGACCTACAAAAAATTCTCTTGGTGCCATGACCTACACTCAACAGGAAGTCCACCATTTTTAATTGAAATTGCAACTTTTTTGGATTGTTGGCCATTCACAGGTGTCGTACTTTAACGAACTCCTCCTAGAGATTTTATCTGATCAACTTAAAATTTGGCATATGAAATTGAAAGACGTCGTCGATGTTAAATTGCGAAGCTTTTTTGGATTCATCGAACTTTGTATCCGTGGCGTCGCGGCGAATTTCGATGTTCCGCCATGAAAATGGAAGTTGGTTTTACGCGCACATGCTTTGTGAGATTTGCGCGAAACTTCACAGGCTTGATAAGAGTCTACTTTCAAGTATACCTATATGTTAGTATTAGATTGGGTGTGGTCAGCTGGCTCCACAGCGCCCTTTTGACACGGCCATGTTGAGATAAAAGTGCTTGAATGTTCATGAAATTTGGCGTGACAATTGCATGTGTTTTTTTGGGCTGTAATTATTTTTTTGAAATTTTTTAACCAAACAGGAAGTGAGCTTTGAGCCATTTCCTGCGTTATTCCAAATATTACGAACACAGGTTTGGAGGTATTACCATACTCAAAAACTTGCAAAACTTTGCAAAAATTTTATTTGTCTGATTGTCTTCATTTTGAGACAGAATTTGGCAGTAAATGTGACATAATGGCTCTATAGCGCCCCCAATCAGATTTTTAAAAGAATTGCCCTTTTGAGGGTCTCAGCATGCTCAAAAACTCACAAAATTTTGTACAACTCTGAAGCCTATCATTCCTATTACAATAATAAAAAATTTTTATATAGGCATGGCAAAAATGGCATTATAGCGCCCCCTGGAAAATTTCAAATAAGCAGCCCTTGCATCGTGGTTCATCAGCATGTATGAACTTCTGTGAACAAGTGGAATATCCTGAGACCTAAAAAAAAGTCTCTTGAAGCCATGACGTAGACCCAACAGGAAGTTTGCCATTTTTAATTGAAATTTCAACTTTTTTAGATTTTTCGCCATTCGCAGGTGTCGTACTTTAACAAACTCCTCCTAGAGACTTTATCCAATCAACTCAAAATTTGGCGAATAATATCTTAAGACCTTGCTGATGTTAATTTGCGAAGCTTTTTTAGATATATCGAACGATGTTTCCGTGGCATTGCGGCGAATTTCGGCGTCCCGCCATGAAACAGGAAGTTGGGAAAACTCCCACATACTTTGTGGGATTAGTCTAAAACTTTCCAAACTTGATAAACTTGTCTTCCCAAGTATAAATATATGCTAATATTAGATCAGAAATGGCCATGTAGCTCCACAGCGCCCTCTAGATACTACCATGTTAAGATAAAAGTGCTTGAATGTTCATAAAATTTGGTGTCATCATTGCATTAGTCATTCCGGGCAATACTTAATTTTTTGAAATTTTTTGGCCAAACAGGAAGTGAGCTATGAGCTATTTCCTGCGTTTTTCCAAATTTTACGAATACACGTATTAAGGCCTTAGAATGGTCCAAAACTTGCAAAAACGTGGCAAAAATTATCATTGTCTTATTGCCTTGAATTTGATACATCAACTGGGACTAAATGTGGCATAATGGCTCTATAGCTCCCCCAGTCAGATTCTTTAAACAATTGCTTTTTTGGGGCTCGAAGCGTGCTTAAAAATTTACGAAAATCAACACACACATGATGCCCGGTATTCCAATAACTATGTGGTAGATTTTGCGCACAGGCATAACAAAATGGTATCATAGCGCCATCCAGAAGATTTTTGCAATCCCATCAGGAAAACAGATTGTACACAGGCTAGCAGTGTCCAATGGCTGTTAATGGACAACTGCACCCATCAAGGTCTTGCTGCCACCCCACTGTGCACGAGGGGTGCGAGGGCCCTTTCAACGCTGCTTGCAGCTTTAATCAGGGCCTGAGCACCGACCGGTGCCAGGGCCCGGAAATGGTCCTGGCACCGCAGGTGCGAGGAACCTATTGTTTTTGATGGGATTTTTATTATTCTTCTTCTTCTTCTTCTTCTTCTTTTTATTCTGCTGTGAGAACGCATTTTTGAGGGCTTTGCCATGCACGAAAACTCACAAAAATTTTCCCACACGTCAGTCGTGGTGAAAATTGCAAAGTATTATTATTTTTGTGCTTGGACATGCCCCGGTGGCTCTATAGCGCCACCAAACACGCGGCCATTTTGGAACGCAAATGCTCGGATTCTCACGAAATTTAATAGAGTCATAGTAGTCATCATAAATTTTTTTGTAAATTTTTTTGAAATTTTTTTGCCTCACAGGAAGTGAGCTATGAGCCATTTCCTGCGTTTTTTTAGAGTTTACGAACACATTTTTGAGGGTTTAATCATACTCGAAAACTCACCAGACTTGGCTCATAGACTAGAAATATTACGTTCTTTGATTCGATATCTCATTTGGCACTGGGTGTGATATGGTAGCTCTATAGCGCCCCCTAATACATAATTGCACTTTTGAGGGCCTCAGCATGCTTGAAAACTCACAAAACTTTGCAAACATATTAAGCAGGTCTTACTTTTAACTAGGATTTAGGGTTTACAGATGAATAAGGCAAAATTGCATTACAGCGCCACCTAGAAAATTTCAATGAAGCAGCCCTCGCAGCGTGTTTGACCTACATGTACAAAATTCGGTGGACATGTGTACTATGCCAAGACCTAAAAAAAAGTCTCTAGGTGCCATGACCTAGACTCATCAGGAAGTCCGCCATTTTTAATTGAATTTGCAAATTTTTTAAATTTTTTGCCATTCACAGGCTTCATACTTTAACGAACTCCTCCTAGAGATTTTATCCGATCAACTTAAAATTTTGAATTTAACATCTTAAGACCTTGTCGATGTTAAATTACGAAGCTTTTTTGGATTCATTGAACTTTGTATCCGTAGCGTCGCGGCGAATTTCGATGTTCCGCCATGAAACAGGAAGTTGGTTTTACGCACACATGCTTTGTGAAATTTGCGCGAAACTTTACAGGCTTTATAGGAGTCCACTTCCAAGTAGACCTATATGTTGATATTAGATTGGGTGTGGTCAGGTGGCTCCACAGCGCCCTCTTGAAACGGCCATGTTGAGATAAAAGTGGTTGAATGTTCATGAAATTTGGTGTGATCATTGCATTGTTCATGTCGAGTTATTTTAATTTTTTTGAAATTTTTTGGCCAAACAGGAAGTGAGCTATGTGCCATTTCCTGCGTTTTTCCAAATTTTATAAACACATGTTTGGATGCTTTAGAATACTCGAAATCTTGCAAAAAGTTGCACAAATTATAATTGTCTTATTATCTTTAATTTTATATATCAATTTACACTAAATTTGGCACAATGGCTCTATAGCGCCCCCAATCAGATTTTTAAAAGAATTGCCATTTTGAGGGTCTCAGCATGTTCTAAAACTCACAAAATTTTGTAAATGTATAAAGACCATCATTCGTATTACTCTGACAAAAAACTTATATATATACATGGCAAAAATGTCACTATAGCGCCCCCTGGAAAATTTTAAATAAGCAGCCCTCGCAGCCTGGTAAACCTACATGTATGAAATTCGGTAGACATGTGGAATATGCCGAGACCTACAAAAAATTCTCTTGGTGCCATGACCTACACTCAACAGGAAGTCCACCATTTTTAATTGAAATTGCAACTTTTTTGGATTGTTGGCCATTCACAGGTGTCGTACTTTAACGAACTCCTCCTAGTGATTTTATCTGATCAACTTAAAATTTGGCATATGACATTGAAAGACGTCGTCAATGTTAAATTGCGAAGCTTTTTTGGATTCATCGAACTTTGTATCCGTGGCGTCGCGGCGAATTTCGATGTTCCGCCATGAAAATGGAAGTTTATTTTATGAGCATATGCTTTGGGAGATTTACATGAAACTTTACAGGCTTAATGATAGTCTAATTCCAAATATAACTATATGTTGATATTGGAGTGGGTGTGGTCAGGTGGCTCTACAGCGCCCTCTTGACACGGCCATGTTGATATAAAAGTGCTTGAATGTTCATGAAATTTAGTCAGATCATTGCATTTGGTTTTCTGGGCTGTGCTGATTTTTTTGAAATTTTTTGGCCAAACAGGAAGTGAGCTATGAGTCATTTCCTGCGTTATTCCAAATTTTATGAACACACATTTGAAGGCCTTAGCATACTCGAAAACTTGCAAAACTTAGCTAAAATTTTATTTGTCACATTGTCTTCAATTTGAAACAAAAATTGGCAGTCAATGAGGCATCATGGCTCTATAGCGCCCCCAATTCGATTTTTAAAAGAATTACCCTTTTGAGGGTTTCAGCATGCTCAAAAACTCACAAAATTTTGTACAATTTAAAAGACCATCATTCCTATTACACTGATAAAAAATTTACAAATAGGCGTGGCAAAAATGGCATTATAGCGCCCCCTGGAAAATTTCAAATAAGCAGCCCTCGCAGCCCGATAAACCCACATGTATGAAATTCGGTGGACATGTGGAATATGCCGAGACCTACAAAAAAGTCTCTTGGTGCCATGACCTAGACCCACCAGGAAGGCTGCCATTTTTAATTGAAATTGCAACTTTTTAAAATTTTTTTTTCCATTCACAGGTGTCGTACTTTAACTAACTCCTCCTAGAGATTTTATCCGATCAACTTAAAATTTGGCATATAATATCTAAAAACCTTGCTGACGTTAAATTGCAAAGCTTTTTTGATTTCATTGAACGATACATCTGTGGCGTCATGGCGAATTTTGATGTCCTGCCATGAAACAGGAAGTTGCTTTCAATTCCACATACTTCGTGGGATTTGCCTGAAACTTTCCAAGCTTGATAAAATTGTCCGCTCAAGTATAGATATATGCTTATTTTATATCGTGAGGTACCAGGTGGCTCCACAGCGCCCTCTAGATATGGCCATGTTCAGATAAAAGTGCTTGAAAGTTCATGAAATTTGGTATGATCATTGCATTAGTCATTCTCCGCAATTGTTAATTTTTTAAAATTTTTTTGCCAAACAGGAAGTGAGCTATGAGCTATTTCCTGCGTTTTTCCAAATTTTACGAACACACGTTTTAAGGCCTTAGAATGCTCCAAAACTTGCAAAACCATCCAAAAATTAGAACTGTCTTATTCTCTTCAATACATCCATCAATTGGCACTAAATGGGGCATAATGGCTCTATAGCGCCCCCAATAATATTTATAAAAGAATTGCTCTTTTGAAAGTCTAAACATAATGGAAAATTTACAAAAATCGAAACACTCATGGAGCCCTGTATTACGATTACTGTGTTGTAGATTTTGTGCACAGGCAAGTCAAAATGGTATCATAGCGCCCTCCAGAAAATTTTTGCACTCCCATCAGGAAACCACATTGTACGGGGTCCAGCTGTGTCCAATGGCTCTGAATGGACACCTGCAGCCATCAAGATCTTGCTGCCACCCCAATGTGCACAGGGGGGGCGAGGGCCCTTTCAACACTGCTTGCAGCTTTAATTCTTCTTCTTCTTCTTCTTCTTCTTCTTCTTCTTTTTATTCTGCTGCGAGAACGCATTTTTGAGGGCTTTGCCATGCACGAAAACTCACAAAAATTTGCCCACACGTCTGTCGTCGTGAAAATTGCAAAGTATTATTATTTTTGTGCTTGGACATGCCCCTGTGGCTCGATAGCGCCACCAAACACGCGGCTATTTTGGAACGCACTTGCTCGGATTCTCACGAAATTTTATAGAGTCATAGTAGTCATAATAAATTTTTTTGAAAATTTTTTGAAATTTTTTTGCCTCACAGGAAGTGAGCTATGAGCCATTTCCTGCGTTTTTTTAGATTTTACGAACACATTTTTGAGGGCCTTATTATACTTGAAAATAGACCAAACTTAGCTTATTGACTAAAAATATTAAGTTCTTTGATTTGATTTCTCATTTTGCAGTGGGTGAGACATGGTAGCTCTATAGCGCCCTCTAATACATAATTGCTTTTTTGAGGGCATCACCATGCTCGAAAACTCACAAAACTTTGCTAACATTTTAAGCTGGTCATACTCTTTACTAGGATATGGGGTTTACAGATGGATGTGGCAAAATTGCATTACAGCGCCACCTAGAAAATTTCAATGAAGCAGCCCTCGCAGCGTGTTTAACCTACATCTACAAAATTCGATGGACATGTGTACTAGGCCAAGACCTAAAAAAAAGTCTCTTGGTGCCATGACCTAGACTCAACAGGAAGTCCGCCATTTTTAATTGAATTTGCAAATTTTTTTAATTTTTTGCCATTCACAGGCATCGTACTTTAACGAACTCCTTCTAGAGATTTTATCCGATCAACGTAAAATTTCGCATATGACATCTTAAGACCTTGGCAATGTTAAATTGCGAAGCTTTTTTTGATTCATAGAACTTTGTATCCGTGGTGTCGCGGCGAATTTTGATGTTCCGCCATGAAACAGGAAGTTGGTTTTACGCACACATGCTTTGTGAGAGTTGCGCGAAACTTCACAGGCTTGATAATAGTCTACTTCCAAGTATACGCACATGTTGATATTGGATTGGGTGTGGTCAGGTGGCTCCACAGCGCCCTCTTGACACGGCCATGTTGAGATAAAAGTGCTTTAATGTTCATGAAATTTGGTGTGGTCATTGCGTTTGTCATGTCGAGTGATAGTAATTTTTTTGAAGTTTTTTGGCCAAACAGCAAGTGAGCTATGAGCCATTTCCTGCGTTTTTCCAAATTTTTGAAACACATGTTTGGAAGCCTTAGAATACTCAAAATCTTGCAAAAAGTTGCACAAATTATAATTGTCTTATTGTCTTCAATTTTATAATTCAATTTACACTAAATTTGGCACAATGGCTCTTTAGCGCCCCCAATCAGATTTTTAAAAGAATTGCCCTTTTGAGGGTCTCAGCATGTTTGAAAACTCACAAAATTTTGTAAATGTATAAAAACCATCATTCGTATTACTCTGACAAAAAACTTACAAATCGACATGGCAAAAATGGCATTATAGCGCCCCCTGGAAAATTTCAAATAAGCAGCCCTCGCAGCCCGGTCAACCCACATGTATGAAATTCGGTAGACATGTGGAATATGCTAAGACCTACAAAAAAGTTACTTGGTGCCATGACCTAGACTCAACAGGAAGGCTGCCATTTTTAATTGAAATTGCAACTTTTTTTTTTTTTTTGCCATTCACAGGTGTCGTACTTTAAAGAACTCCTCCTAGAGATTTTATCCGATCAACTTAAAATTTGGCATATAATATCTTAAAACCTTGCTGACGTTAAATTGCGAAGCTTTTTTGATTTCATCGAACGATGCATCCGTGGCGTCATGGCGAATATTGATGTCCTGCCATGAAACAGGAAGTTGCTTTCAATTCCACATACTTTGTGGGATTTGCCTGAAACTTTCCAAGCTTGATAAAATTGTCCGCCCAAGTATAGATATATGCTTATTTTATATCGAGGGGTGCCAGGTGGCTCCACAGCGCCCTCTAGATATGGCCATGTTCAGATAAAAGTGCTTGAAAGTTCATGAAATTTGATATGATCATTGCATTAGTCATTCTCCGCAATTGTTAATTTTTTAAAATTTTTTTGCCAAACAGGAAGTGAGCTATGAGCTATTTCCTGCGTTTTTCCAAATTTTACGAACACAGGTTTTAAGGCCTTAGAATGCTCCAAAACTTGCAAAACCATCCAAAAATTAGAACTGTCTTATTCTCTTCAATACATCCATCAATTGGCACTAAATGGGGCATAATGGCTCTATAGCGCCCCCAATAATATTTATAAAAGAATTGCTCTTTTGAAAGTCTAAACATGCTGGAAAATTTACAAAAATCAAAACACTCATGGAGCCCCGTATTACGATTACTGTGTTGTAGATTTTGTGCACAGGCAAGTCAAAATGGTATCAAAGCGCCCTCCAGAAAATTTTTGCACTCCCATCAGGAAACCACATTGTACGCGGTCGAGCTGTGTCCAATGGCTCTGAATGTACACCTGCAGCCATCAAGATCTTGCTGCCACCCCAATGTGCACAGGGGGGGCGAGGGCCCTTTCAACGCTGCTTGCAGCTTTAATTAGGGCCCGAGCACCGACCGGTGCCGGGGCCCGGAACGGGTCCCGGCACCGAAGGTGCGAGGAACCTATTGTTTTTGATGGGATTTTTATTATTCTTCTTCTTCTTCTTTTTATTCTGCTACGAGAACGCATTTTTGAGGGCTTTGCCATGCACGAAAACTCACAAAAATTTGCCCACACGTCAGTCGTGGTGAAAATTGCAAAGTATTATTATTTTTGTGCTTGGTCATGCCCCGGTGGCTCTATAGCGCCACCAAACACGAGGCCATTTTGGAACGCACTTGCTCGGATTCTCACGAAATTTGATAGGGTCATAGAAGTCATCTTCTATTTTTTTGTCAATTTTTTTGAAATTTTTTTGCCACACAGGAAGTGAGCTATGAGCCATTTCCTGCGTTTTTTCAGATTTTACGAACACATTTTTGAGGGCCTTATTATACTCGAAAAGACACCAAACTTCAGTCATAGACTTAAAATATTAAGTTCCTTGATTCGATATCTCATTTGGCACTATGTGTGACATGGTGGCTCTATAGTGCCCCCTAATTCATAATTGCATATTTGAGGGCATCAACATGCTTGAAAACTCACAAAACTTTGCAAACACATTAAGCTGGTCATACTATTTACTAGGATATAGGGTTCACAGATAGATGTGGCTAAATTGCATTACAGCGCCACCTAGAAAATTTCAATGAAGCAGCTCTCGCAGCGTGTTTGACCTACATGTACAAAATTCGATGGACATGTGTACTAGGCCAAGATCTAAAAAAAAGTCTCTTGGTGCCATGACCTAGACTCAACAGGAAGTCCGCCATTTTTAATTGAATTTGCAAATTTTTAAAATTTTTTGCCATTCACAGGCATCGTACTTTAACGAACTCCTCCTAGAGATTTTATCCGATCAACGTAAAATTTTGCATGTGACATCTTAAGACCTTGGCAATGTTAAATTGCGAAGCTTTTTTTGATTCATCGAACTTTGTATCCGTGGCGTCGCGGCGAATTTTGATGTTCCGCCATGAAACAGGAAGTTGGTTTTACGCACACATGCTTTGTGAGAGTTGCGCGAAACTTCACAGGCTTGATAATAGTCTACTTCCAAGTATACCCACATGTTGATATTGGATTGGGTGTGGTCAGGTGGCTCCACAGCG
Source organism: Gymnothorax reevesii (assembly GCA_029721435.1). Taxonomy (NCBI): domain Eukaryota; kingdom Metazoa; phylum Chordata; class Actinopteri; order Anguilliformes; family Muraenidae; genus Gymnothorax; species Gymnothorax reevesii. The sequence goes on from CM056585.1 coordinate 42,193,380, forward strand.
CCCTCTTGACGCGGCCATGTTGAGATAAAAGTGCTTTAATGTTCATGAAATTTAATGTGGTCATTGCGGTTGTCATGTCGAGTGAAGGTAATTTTTTTGAAGTTTTTTGGCCAAACAGGAAGTGAGCTATGAGCCATTTCCTGCGTTTTTCCAAATTTTAGAAACACATGTTTGGAAGCCTTAGAATACTCAAAATCTTGCAAAAAGTTGCACAAATTATAATTGTCTTATTGTCTTCAATTTTATACATCAATTTACACTAAATTTGGCACAATGGCTCTTTAGCGCCCCCAATCAGATTTTTTAAAGAATTGCCCTTTTGAGGGTCTCAGCATGTTCTAAAACTCACAAAATTTTGTTAATGTATAAAAACCATCATTCGTATTACTCTGACAAAAAACTTACAAATCGACATGGCAAAAATGGCATTATAGCGCCCCCTGGAAAATTTCAAATAAGCAGCCCTCGCAGCACGGTTAACCCACATGTATGAAATTCGGTAGACATGTGGAATATGCTGAGACCTACAAAAAAGTCTCTTGTTGTCATGACCTAGACTCAACAGGAAGGCTGCCGTTTTTAATTGAAATTGCAACTTTTTTTTTTTTTTTGCCATTCACAGATGTCGTACTTTAACGAACTCCTCCTAGAGATGTTATCCGATCAACTTAAAATTTGGCATATAATATCTAAAAACCTTGCTGACGTTAAATTGCGAAGCTTTTTTGATTTCATCGAACGATGCATCCGTGGCGTCATGGCGAATTTTGATGTCCTGCCATGAAACAGGAAGTTGCTTTCAATTCCACATACTTTGTGGGATTTGCCTGAAACTTTCCAACCTTGATAAAATTGTCCGCCCAAGTATAGATATATGCTTATTTTATATCGAGAGGTGCCAGGTGGCTACACAGCGCCCTCTAGATATGGCCATGTTCAGATAAAAGTCCTTGAAAGTTCATGAAATTTGATATGATCACTGCATTAGTCATTCTCCGCAACTGTTAATTTTTTGAAATTTTTTTGCCAAACAGGAAGTGAGCTATGAGCGATTTCCTGCGTTTTTCCAAATTTTACGAACACACGTTTTAAGGCCTTAGAATGCTCCAAAACTTGCAAAACCATCAAAAAATTAGAACTGTCTTATTCTCTTCAATGCATCCATCAATTGGCACTAAATGGGGCATAATGGCTCTATAGCGCCCCCAATAATATTTATAAAAGAATTGCTCTTTTGAAAGTCTAAACATGCTGGAAAATTTACAAAAATCATAACACTCATGGAGCCCCGTATTACGATTACTGTGTTGTAGATTTTGTGCACAGGCAAGTCAAAATGGTATCATAGCGCCCTCCAGAAAATTTTTGCACTCCCATCAGGAAACCACATTGTACGCGGTTGAGCTGTGTCCATTGGCTCTGAATGGACACCTGCAGCCATCAAGATCTTGCTGCCACCCCAATGTGCACAGGGGGGGGCGAGGGCCCTTTCAACGCTGCTTGCAGCTTTAATTAGGGCCCGAGCACCGACCGGTGCCAGGGCCCGGAACGGGTCCTGGCACCGAAGGTGCGAGGAACCTATTGTTTTTGATGGGATTTTTATTCTTCTTCTTCTTCTTCTTCTTCTTCTTCTTATTAGGGCCCGAGCACCGCCCGGTGCCAGGGCCCGGAACGGGTCCTGGCACCGAAGGTGCGAGGAACCTATTGTTTTTGATGGGATTTTTATTATTCTTCTTCTTCTTCTTCTTCTTCTTCTTCTTCTTCTTCTTTTTATTCTGCTGCGAGAACGCATTTTTGAGGGCTTTGCCATGCACGAAAACTCACAAAAATTTGCCCACACGTCAGTCGTGGTGAAAATTGCAAACTATTATTATTTTTGTGCTTGGACATGCCCCGGTGGCTCTATAGCGCCACCAAACACGCGGCCATTTTGGAACGCACTTGCTCGGATTCTCACAAAATTTTATAGAGTCATAGTAGTCATCATAAATTTTTTTGTAAATTTTTTTGAAATTTTTTTGCGTCACAGGAAGTGAGCTATGATCCATTTCCTGCGTTTTTTTAGATTTTACGAACACATTTTTGAGGGTTTTATCATACTCGAAAACTCACCAGACTTGGCTCATAGACTAGAAATATTACGTTCTTTGATTCGATATCTATTTTGGCACTGGGTGTGATATGGTAGCTCTATAGCGCCCCCTAATACATAATTGCATTTTTGAGGGCCTCAGCATGGTTGAAAACTCACAAAACTTTGCAAACATATTAAGCAGGTCTTACTTTTAACTAGGATTTAGGGTTCACAGATGGATGTGGCAAAATTGCATTACAGCGCCACCTAGAAAATTTCAATGAAGCAGCCCTCGCAGCGTGTTTGACCTACATGTACAAAATTCGGTGGACATGTGTACTATGCCAAGACCTAAAAAAAATTTTCTAGGTGCCATGACCTAGACTCAACAGGAAGTCCGCCATTTTTAATTGAATTTGCAAATTTTTTAAATTTTTTGCCATTCACAGGCTTCGTACTTTAACGAACTCCTCCTTGAGATTTTATCCGATCAACTTAAAATTTTGAATTTAACATCTTAAGACCTTGTCGATGTTAAACTGCGAAGCGTTTTTGGATTCATTGAACTTTGTATCCGTGGCGTCGCGGCGAATTTCGATGTTCTACCATGAAACAGGAAGTTGGTTTTACTCGCACATGCTTTGTGAAATTTGCGCGAAACTTTACAGGCTTTATAGGAGTCCACTTCCAAGAAGACCTATATGTTGATATTAGATTGGGTGTGGTCAGGTGGCTCCACAGCGCCCTCTTGAAACGGCCATGTTGAGATAAAAGTGCTTGAATGTTCATGAAATTTGGTGTGATCATTGCATTGTTCATGTCGAGTTATTTTAATTTTTTTGAAATTTTTTGGCCAAACAGGAAGTGAGCTATGCGCCATTTCCTGCGTTTTTCCAACTTTTATAAACACGTTTGGATGCTTAAGAATACTCGAAATCTTGCAAAAAGTTGCACAAATTATAAATGTCTTATTATCTTCAATTTTATATATCAATTTACACTAAATTTGGCACAATGGCTCTATAGCGCCCCCAATCAGATTTTTAAAAGAATTGCCATTTTGAGGGTCTCAGCATGTTCTAAAACTTACAAAATTTTGTAAATGTATAAAGACCATCATTCGTATTACTCTGACAAAAAACTTATATATATACATGGCAAAAATGTCACTATAGCGCCCCCTGGAAAATTTTAAATAAGCAGCCCTCGCAGCCTGGTAAACCTACATGTATGAAATTCGGTAGACATGTGGAATATGCCGAGACCTACAAAAAATTCTCTTGGTGCCATGACCTACACTCAACAGGAAGTCCACCATTTTAAATTGAAATTGCAACTTTTTTGGATTGTTGGCCATTCACAGGTGTCGTACTTTAACGAACTCCTCCGAGAGATTTTATCTGATCAACTTAAAATTTGGCATATGACATTGAAAGATGTCGTCGATGTTAAATTGCAAAGCTTTTTTGGATTCATCGAACTTTGTATCCGTGGCATCGCGGCGAATTTCAATGTTCCGCCATGAAAATGGAAGTTTATTTTATGAGCATATGCTTTGGGAGATTTACATGAAACTTTACAGGCTTAATGATAGTCTAATTCCAAATATACCTTTATGTTGATATTGGAGTGGGTGAGGTCAGGTGACTCTACAGCGCCCTCTTGACACGGCCATGTCGATATAAAAGTGCTTGAATGTTCATGAAATTTGGTCAGATCATTGCATTTGGTTTTCTGGGCTGTGCTGATTTTTTTTAATTTTTTTAGCCAAAGAGGAAGTGAGCTATGAGTCATTTCCTGCGTTATTCCAAATTTTATGAACACACATTTGAAGGCCTTAGCATACTCGAAAACTTGCAAAACTTAGCTAAAATTTTATTTGTCATATTGTCTTCAATTTGAAACAAAAATTGGCAGTAAATGAGGCATCATGGCTCTATAGCGCCCCCAATTCAATTTTTAAAAGAATTACCCTTTTGAGGGTTTCAGCATGCTCAAAAACTCACAAAATTTTGTACAATTTTAAAGACCATCATTCCTTTTACACTGATAAAAAATTTACAAATAGGCGTGGCAAAAATGGCATTATAGCGCCCCCTGGAAAATTTCAAATAAGCAGTCCTCGCAGCCCGATAAACCCACATGTATGAAATTCGGTAGACGTGTGGAATATGCCGAGACCTACAAAAAAGTTACTTGGTGCCATGACCTAGACCCAACAGGAAGGCTGCCATTTTTAATTGAAATTGCAACTTTTTAAAATTTTTTTTGCCATTCACAGGTGTCGTACTTTAACGAACTCCTCCTAGAGATTTTATCCGATCAACTTAAAATTTGGCATGTAATATCTAAAAACCTTGCTGACGTTAAATTGCGAAGCTTTTTCGATTTCAATGAACGATGCATCCGTGGCGTCACGGCGAATTTTGATGTCCTGCCATGAAACAGGAAGTTGCTATCAATTCCACATACTTTGTGGGATTTGCCTGAAACTTTCCAAGCTTGATAAAATTGTCCGCCCAAGTATAGATATATGCTTATTTTATATCGAGAGGTACCAGGTGGCTCCACAGCGCCCTCTGGATATGGCCATGTTCAGATAAAAGTGCTTGAAAGTTCATGAAATTTGGTATGATCATTGCATTAGTCATTCTCCGCAATTGTTAATTTTTTGAAATTTTTTTGCCAAACAGGAAGAGAGCTATGAGCTATTTTTTGCGTTTTTCCAAATTTTACGAACACACGTTTTAAGGCCTTAGAAAGCTCCAAAACTTGCAAAACCATCCGAAAATTAGAACTGTTTTATTCTCTTCAATACATCCATCAATTGGCACTAAATGGGGCATAATGGCTCTATAGCGCCCCCAATAATATTTATAAAAGAATTGCTCTTTTGAAAGTCTAAACATGCTGGAAAATTTACAAAAATCGAAACACTCATGGAGCCCTGTATTACGATTACTGTGTTGTAGATTTTGTGCACAGGCAAGTCAAAATGGTATCATAGCGCCCTCCAGAAAATTTTTGCACTCCCATCAGGAAACCACATTGTACGGGGTCCAGCTGTGTCCAATGGCTCTGAATGGACACCTTCAGCCATCAAGATCTTGCTGCCTCCCAACGTGCACGAGGGGGGCGAGGGCCCTTTCAACGCTGCTTGCAGCTTTAATTATTATTATTATTCTGCTGCGAGAACGCATTTTTGAGGGCTTTGCCATGCATGAAAACTCACAAAAATTCGCCGACACGTCAGTCATGGTGAAAATTGCAAAATATTATTATTTTTGTGCTTGGACATACCCCAGTGGCTCTATAGCGCCACCAAACACACGGCCATTTTGGAACGCATTTGCTCGGATTCTCACGAAATTCAAAAGGGTCATATTAGTCATAATAAATTTTTTTGTCAATTTTTTTGAAATTTTTTTGTCACAGGAAGTGAGCTATGAGCCATTTCCTGCGTTTTTTCAGATTCTACGAACACATTTTTGAGGGTCTTATCATACTCGAAAACTCACCAAACTTGGCTCATTGACTAAAAGTATTAAGTTCTTTCATTCGATATCTCATTTGCCACTGGGTGTGACATGGTAGCTCTATAGCGCCCCCTAATACATTATTGCATTTTTGAGGGCCTCAACATGCTCGAAAACTCACGAAACTTTGCAAACATATTGAGTTGGTCATACTTTTTACTAGAATATAGGGTTTACAGATAAATGTGGCAAAATTGCATTACAGCGCCACCTAGAAAATTTAAATGAAGCAGCCCTCGCAGCGTGTTTAACCCCCATGTACAAAATTCGGTGGACATCTGTACTATGCCAAGACCTAAAAAAAAGTCACTTGGAGCCATGACCTAGACTCAACAGGAAGTCCGCCATTTTTAATTGAATTTGCACATTTTTTTAATTTTTTGCCATTCACAGGCGTCGAACTTTCACGAACTCCTCCTAGAGATTTTATCCAATCAACTTGAAATTTGGGACAGGCCATCTAAAGACCTTTGCCATGTTAAATTGCGAAGCTTTTTTGGATTCATCGAAATTTGTGTCCGTGGCCTTGCGGCGAATTTCGAAGTTCCGCCATGAAACTGGAAGTTGCTTTTATGAGCACATGCTTTGTGAGATTTGCATGAAACTTTACAGGCTTAATAATAGTCTACTTCCAAATATACCTATATGTTGATATTGGATTGGGTGTGGTCAGGTGGCTCCACAGCGCCCTCTTGACATGGCCATGTTGACATAAAAGTGCTTGAATGTTCATGAAATTTGGTCTGATCATTCCATTTGTTTTTTTTGGGCTATGCTTATTTTTTAGAAAATTTTCGGCCAAACAGGAAGTGAGCTATGAGCCATTTCCTGCGTTATTCCAAATTTTACGAACACACATTTGAAGGCCTTAGCATACTTAAAAACATGCAAAACTTTGCAAAAATTATATTTGTCTGATTGTCTTCAATTTGAGACAAAAATTGGCAGTAAATGTGGTATTATGGCTCTATAGCGCCCCCAATCAGATTTTTAAAAGAATTGCCTTTTTGAGGGTCTCAGCATGCTCAAAAACTGACAATATTTTGTACAATTCTAAATACCATCATTCTTATTACACTGATAAAAAATTTACATATAGGCGTGGCAAAAATGGCATTATAGCGCCCCCTTGGTAATTTCAAATAAGCAACCCTCGCATCATGGTTGACCTGCATGTATGAACTTCAGTGGACATGTGGAATATCCTGAGACCTAAAAATAAGTCTCTTGGTGCCATGACCTAGACCCAACAAGAAGTTTGCCTGTTTTAATTGAAATTGCAAATTTTTTAGATTTTTCGCCATTCGCAGGTGTCGTACTTTCACGAACTCCTCCTAGAGATTTTTTCCTATCAACTTAAAATTTCGCATATGACATCTAAAGACCTTGTCGATGTTAAATTGCGAAACTTTTTTGGATTCATTGAATTTTGTATCCGTGGCGTTGCGGCGAATTTCGATGTTCCGCCATGAAACAGGGAGTTGGTTTTACGCGCCTGTGCTTTGTGAGATTTGCGCGAAATTTAGGCTTGATTAAATTGTCTGCCTAAGTATAAATATATGCTAATATTAGACCGGGAGTGGCCAGGTGGCTCCACAGCGCCCTCTAGATACGGCCATTTTAAGATAAAAGTGCTGAAATGTTCATGAAATTTGGTGTGATCATTACATTAGTCCAGTGGTTCCCAAAGTGGGGGGCGCAGAGCAATTGCAGGGGGGGCGCAGGGTGCGGGATGCGAATTTTTTTTCCCCGACTAAAGTTCCGGACACCAACAGGAAATTATTTGCATACAGCAAATCGGCAACCTTGTTCCGGGCCACTGAATGAATGTCTTGAGACAATTTAACTTTTTCTGTCTTTACTGGACTTGCACCGAGATACGGTCTCGGAACCACTGACTGCACAGTCCTTTCCCGGCCCAGAATTCTGCGATTACATCGTAAATGCCCGCCTTACTCTCAACCATGCTCTCAACATAATTGTCGGCCAAATCATTCATCTAGCCTGCCATTGTCATAAATTATTTATGAATGTAGTTGTTCAAATATTTGAAGCTGGTAAAATGAGCTGGTTACAATCAATGTAGTCAAGCGATACCCAACTCGCTGCTTTTCTATCCTGCACTGATCTGGCATATAAACAATAAACTAGTTAGTGACACCAAACAAAATCCGATGAATATAAAGCAGAAGTAACCGAGATTGCGTCATCTTATTCTCGATAATATGAATGCTCTGTAAGCCTACAGATTACTTTTACCTGGCCGCGCTAATGAACGTTACTTACATATCCTCAGGTTTGGCAAGCGGTGTTCGTGAATTTTTTCCGCACTTCGCTGTTTGCTGTTAATATAGGTTGATTATGGTGCTTTCTTTCCGCATCATAGAAGTATAATTTTAAGAAGACTGCTGTACTTCGGCAGAGGGGAGTGATACAGCCCAATGATTTTATACTTTAAAAGAGGTTTAGAATTATTAAATCTTCGTGTCCCTCATTTGAAAATTACGGTGGCCGTTTCCAAACCTGCCGATCATTTTTAATGTTTCCAGCTAGGCTAGACATAAATCAGCTGTTCATAGCATTTATATTTTCTAGAATAAACTCACACAATCTCAGTTATTTTTACTTCATAAATGCAAGGCCAGTAAAATGAAAAAAATGTTACTATCTCGAGACACTCCATCCAGCACGAGGTCGCTGATTGGCTGTATGCAAATAAGTTTCGGTTGGTGTCCGGAAAATGCATTAATAGCAATGTTGTTAAGTATTTATAAAAAAAAAAGGTGGTTCGTTATTTTGTTATTAATTTCCGTTCTGAAAGTAGCCTAGTTGTAGTTGATGACAACCTACAGTTTATGATAGTTGACCTTTTTTTTTCAAAAAAGGTTGAAGTTTATATTAATTACAATGTGTGAAATTAACTGCAATGGACTCTGAAAACAAAATATGTGTATTACCTGTTTTTGTTTTTTGGGGAGGGGTGGGGGCCGCAAAAATTTTCTTATGTACCAAAGGGGGGCCCAGCAGAGAAAGTTTGGGAACCACTGCATTAGTCATTTCGGGCAATGAGTAATTTTTTGAAATTTTTTTGGCCAAACAGGAAGTGAGCTAAGAGCTATTTCCTGCGTTTTTCCTAATTTTACGAACGCACGTTTTAAGGCCGTAGAATCCTCCAAAACTTGCAAAACCCGGCACAAATTATAAATGTCTTACTCTCTTCAATGTCATTCATCGATTGGCACTAAATTTGGCATAATGGCTCTATAGCGCCCCCAATCAGGTTGTTAAAAGAATTGCCCTTATGAGGGTCTAAAAATGCTGGAAAATTTACAAAAATCAACACATTCATGGAACCCGGTATTACAATTACTATATTGTAAATTTTGCACACAGGCATGTTAAAATGGGATCATAGCGCCCCCCAGAAAATTTTTGCACTCCCCTCTGGAATCCATATTGCACACAATCTAGCAGTGCCCAAAGGCTCTGAATGGACACCTGCACCCATCAAGATCTTGCTGCCACCCCAACGTGCACGAGGGGTGCGAGGGCCCTTTCAACGCTGCTTGCAGCTTTAATTATTATTATTATTTTTAACCCGAAATGAATTGCATTTTTGAGGGCCTTAACAAGCTCAAAAACTCATGAAAATTGGCACGCACCTCAGGCTTGGCGAAAATTTTAATGTTCTGCAAGCAATGTATATGTACTTGCCCCATTGGCTCTATAGCGCCACCAAACAAGAGTCCATTTTCGAACTAACTTGCTCGTATTCTCACAAAATTTGTTGTGGCCGTAGTATGCGTAAGAATTGGCTTTGTCAATTTTTTTGAAATTTTTTCTCCGCACAGGAAGTGAGCTAATAGCCATTTTCTGCGTTTTTCAAGAAGTTACAAACAGATTTTTGAGGGCCTTACTATACTTGAAAACTCGCCAAACTTTACACAGAGGTTGACAATATGAAGTTGTTTAATTAAATTTCCTATTTGGCTCTAAATGTGAGACTAAGGCTCTATAGCGCCCCCTAATACATAATTGCATTTTTTAGGGTTTTAACATGCTCAAAAACTCACCAAATTTAGTACACATTTTAAGCATATTGAACATAGTACTATCATATAGGTTTCATAGCTAGGCGTGGCAAAATGGCATTATAGCGCCACCTAGAAAATTTCAATGAAGCAGCCCTCGCACCGTGTTTGACCTGCTTGTATGAAATTCGGTGGACATGTGAAATATGCCAATACCTAAAAAAAAGTCTTTGGTGCCATGACCTAGACTCAACAGGAAGTCCACCATTTTTAATTGAAATTGCAAATTTTTTGGATTTTTCGCCATTCACAGGTGTCGTACTTTAACGAACTCCTCCGAAAAACTTTATCCGATCAACTTAAAATTTGGCAAGTAATATCCAAAGACCTTGTTGATGTTAATTTGCGAAGCTTTTTTGGATTGATGCAACGGTGTATCCGTGGCGTCGCGGCGAATTTTGATGTCCCGCCATGAAACAGGAAATTGCTTTTACTCCCACATACTTCGTTCGATTTGCTTGAAACTTTCCAAGCTTGATAATATTGTCCTCCAAAGTATAAATATATGCTAATATTAGAAAGGGAGTGGCCAGGTGGCTCCACAGGGCCCTCTAGATACGGCCATGTTAAGTTAAAAGTGCTTGAATTTTCATGAAATTTGGGGGGATCATTGCATTAGTCATTCTCCACAATTGTTAATTTTTTGAAATTTTTTTGCCAAACAGGAAGTGAGCTATGAGCTATTTCCTGTGTTTTTCCAAATTTTACGAACTCATGTTTTCAGGCTTTAGAATGCTCCAAAACTTAAAAAAACCTAGCAAACATGATAAATGTCTTATTCTCTTCAATGTCATCCATCAATTGGCATTAAATATAGCATAATGGCTCTATAGCGCCCCCAGTCAGATATTTAAAAGAATTGCTCCTTTGATCGTCTAAACATACTGGAAAATTTACAAAAATCAACACACTCATGGAGCCTGACATTACAATTACCTTGTTGTAGATTTTGCACACAGGCATGTCAAAATGGTATTGTAGCGTCCTCTAGAAAATTTTTGCACTCCCCTCAGGAAACCACATTGCACATAGTCTAGCAGTGCCCAATGGCTCTTAATGGACACCTGCACCCATCATGATGTTGTTGCCACCCCAACGTGCACAAGTGGTGCGAGGGCCCTTTCAACGCTGCTTGCAGCATTAATTAGGGCCCGAGCACCGACCGGTGCCAGGGCCCGGAACGGGTCCAGGCATCGAAGGTGAGAGGAACCTATTGTTTTTGATGGGATTTTTATTATTAGGGCCCGAGAACCGACCGGTGCCAGGGCCCGGAACGGGTCCAGGCATCGAAGGTGCGAGGAACCTATTGTTTTTGATGGGATTTTTATTATTCTTCTTCTTCTTCTTCTTCTTCTTCTTCTTCTTTTTATTCTGCTGCGAGAACGCATTTTTGAGGGCTTTGCCATGCACGAAAACTCACAAAAATTTGCCCACACTTCAGTCGTGGTGAAAATTGCAAAGTATTATTATGTTCGTGCTTGGACATGCCCCGGTGGCTCTATAGCGCCACCAAACACGCGCCCATTTTGGAACGCACTTGCTCGGATTCTCACGAAATTTTATAGAGTCATAGTAGTCATCATAAATTTTTTTGTAAATTTTTTTGACATTTTTTTTTGCCTCACAGGAAGTGAGCTATGAGCCATTTCCTGCGTTTTTTTAGATTTTACGAACACATTTTTGAGGGTTTTATCATACTCGAAAACTCACCAGACTTGGCTCATAGACTAGAAATATTACGTTCTTTGATTCGATATCTCATTTGGCACTAGGTGTGATATGGTAGCTCTATAGCGCCCCCTAATACATAATTGCATTTTTGAGGGCCTCAGCATGCTTGAAAACTCACAAAACTTTGCAAACATATTAAGCAGGTCTTACTTTTAACTAGGATTTAGGGTTTACAGATGGATGTGGCAAAATTGCATTACAGCGCCACCTAGAAAATTTCAATGAAGCAGCCCTCGCAGCATGTTTGACCTACATGTACAAAATTCGGTGGACATGTGTACTATGCCAAGACCTAAAAAAAAGTCTCTAGGTGCCATGACCTAGACTCAACAGGAAGTCCGCCATTTTTAATTGAATTTGCAAATTATTTAAATTTTTTGCCATTCACAGGCTTCGTACTTTAACGAACTCCTCCTAGAGATTTTATCCGATCAACTTAAAATTTTGAATTTAACATCTTAAGACCTTGTCGATGTTAAATTGCGAAGCTTTTTTGGATTCATCGAACTTTGTGTCCGTGGCGTCGCGGCGAATTTCGATGTTCCGCCATGAAACAGGAAGTTGGTTTTACGCGCAAATGCTTTGTAAAATTTGCGCGAAACTGGTGTCGTACTTTAACGAACTCCTCCTAGAGATTTTATCGGATCAACTTAAAATTTGGCATATAATATCTAAAAACCTTGCTGACATTAAATTGCGAAGCTTTTTTGATTTCATCGAACGATGCATCCGTAAACTGACACAATCTTAGTTATTTTTACTTCATAAATGCAAGGCCAGTAAAATGAGAAAAATGTAACTATCTCGAGACACTCCATCCGGCACGAGGTCGCTGATTGGCTGTATGCAAATAAGTTACTGTTGGTGTCCGGAAAATGCATTAATAGCAATGTTGTTAAGTATTTAAAAAAAAAAAGGTGGTTCGTTATTTTGTAATTAATTTCCGTTCTGAAAGTAGCCTAGTTGTAGTCGATGACAACCTGCAGTTTATGTCAGTTTACCTTTTTTTTTTCAAAAATGGTTGAAGTTTATATTAATTACAATGTGTGAAATTAACTGCAATGGACTCTGAAAACAAAATATGTGTATTACCTGTTTTTTTTTTTTTGGGAAGGGGGGGGGGCCGCAAAAATTTTCTTATGTACCAAAGGCGGGCCCAGCAGAGAAAGTTTGGGAACCACTGCATTAGTCATTCCGGGCAATGAGTAATTTTTTTAAATTTTTTGGCCAAACAGGAAGTGAGCTAAGAGCTATTTCCTGCGTTTTTCCAAATTTTACGAACGCACGTTTTAAGGCCGTAGAATCCTCCAAAACTTGCAAAACCCTGCACAAATTATAAATGTCTTACTCTCTTCAATGTCATTCATCGATTCGCACTAAATGTGGCATAATGGCTCTATAGCGCCCCAAATCAGGTTGTTAAAAGAATTGCCCTTATGAGGGTCTAAAAATGCTGGAAAATTTACAAAAATCAACACATTCATGGAACCCGGTATTACAATTACGATATTGTAGATTTTGCACACAGGCATGTTAAAATGGGATCATAGCGCTCCCCAGAAAATTTTTGCACTCCCCTCTGGAATCCATATTGCACACAATCTAGCAGTGCCCAAAGGCTCTGAATGGACACCTGCACCCATCAAGATCTTGCTGCCACCCCAACGTGCACGAGGGGGGCGAGGGCCCTTTCAACGCTGCTTGCAGCTTTAATTATTATTATTATTATTTAATTATGACCTAAACTCAACAGGAAGTTCGCCATTTTTAATTGAATTTGCAAATTTTTTAAATTTTTTGCCATTCACAGGCGTCGTACTTTAACGAACTCCTCCTAGAGATTTTATCCGATCAACTTAAAATTTTGCATATGACATCTAAAGACCTTGTCAATGTTAAATTGCGAAGCTTTTTTGGATTCATCAAACTTTCTTTCCGTGGCGTCGCGGCAAATTTTGATGTTCCGCCACGAAACAGGAAGTTGCTTTTATGAGCACATGCTTTGTGAGATTTGCGTGAAACTTTACAGGCTTAATAACAGTCTACTTCAAAATATACCTATTTGTTGATATTGGATTGGGTGTGGTCAGGTGGCTCCACAGCGCCCTCTTGACACGGCCATGTTGACATAAAAGTGCTTGAATGTTCATGAAATTTAGTTTGATAATTAGGGCCCGAGCACCGACCGGTGCCAGGGCCCGGGACGGGTCCTGGCACCGATGGTGCGAGGAACCTATTGTTTTTGATGGGATTTTTATTATTCTTCTTCTTCTTCTTCTTCTTCTTCTTCTTCTTCTTCTTCTTCTTCTTTTTTGGATTCATCGAACTTTGTATCCGTGGCGTCGCGGCGAATTTCGATATTCCGCCATGAAACACGAAGTTGGTTTTACGCGCACATACTTTGTGAGATTGTGGCTCCACAGTGCCCTCTTGACACGGCCATGTTGAGATAAAAGTGTTTGAATGTTCATGAAATTTGGCATGATCATTGCATTTGTTTTTCTGGGCTGTAATTATTTTTTTGAAATTTTTTGGCCGAACAGGAAGTGAGCTATGAGCCATTCCCTGCGTTATTCCAAATTTTACGAACACACGTTTGAAGGCCTTAGAATGCTCCAAAACTAGCAAAACTTTGCACAAATTATAAATGTCTTACTCGCTTCAATGGTATCCATAAATTGCCACTAAATGTGGCATAATGGCTCTGCAGCGGCCCCAATCAGATTTATAGAAGAATTGCTCTTTTGAAGGTCTAAACATGATGTAAAATTAACAAAAATCAACATATTCATGGAGCTCGGTATTTCGAATACTATGTTGTAGATTTTGCGCACAGGCATGTCAAAATAGTACCATAGCGCCCTCCAGAAAATTTTTTCACTCCCCTCAGGAAACCACATTGTACGCGGTCCAGCAGTGTCCAATGGCTGTGAATGGACACCTCCACCAATAAATGTCTTGCTGCCACCCCAATGTGCACAAAGGGAGCGAGGGCCCTTTCAACGCTGCTTGCAGCTTTAATTAGGGCCCAAGCACCGACTGGTGCCAGGGCCCGGAACGGGTCCTGGCACCGAACGTGCGAGGAACCTATTGTTTTTGATGGGATTTTTATTATTCTTCTTCTTCTTCTTCTTCTTCTTCTTCTTCTTTTTATTCTGCTGCGAGAACGCATTTTTGAGGGCTTTGCCATGCACGAAAACTCACAAAAATTTGCACACACGTCAGACTTGGTGAAAATTACAAAGTTTTATTGTTTTTGTGCTTGGACATGCCCCAGTGGCTCTATGGCGCCACCAAACACGCGGCCATTTTGGAACGCACTTGCTCGGATTCTCATGAAATTCGACAGGGCCACAGCAGTCATAATAAATTTTTTTGTCAAATTTTTTTGCCGCACAGGAAGTGAGCTATGAGCCATTTCCTGCGTTTTTTCAGATTTTACGAACACATTTTTGAGGGCGTTATTATGCTCGAAAATTCACCAAACTTGGCTCATAGACTAAAAATATTAAAAACTTTGATTCGATATCTCATTTGGCACTGGGTTTGACATGGTAGCTCAATAGCGCCCCCTAATACATAAATGCATTTTTGAGGGCCTCAGCATGCTCGAAAACTCACGAAACTTTGCAGACCTATTAAGCTGGTCATACTATTTACTACGATATAGAGTTTGAAGAAAAATGTGGCAAAATTGCATTACAGCGTCACCTAGAATATTTCAATGAAGCAGCCCTCGCAGCGTGTTAAATCTACATGTTCCATATTCGGTGGACATATGTACTATGCCAAGACCTAAAAAAAAGTCTCTAGGTGCCATGACCTAGACTCAACAGGAAGTCCGCCATTTTTAATTGAATTTGCAATTTTTTTTAACTTTTTGCAATTCACAGGCATCGTACTTTAACGAACTCCTCCTAGAGATTTTATCTGATCAACTTAAAATTTGGCATATGACATTGAAAGACGTCGTCGATGTTAAATTGCGAAGCTTTTTTGGATTCATCAAACTTTGTATCCGTGGCGTCGCGGCGAATTTTGATGTTTCGCCATGAAAATGGAAGTTGCTTTTATGAGCATATGCTTTGGGAGATTTACGTGAAACTTTACAGGCTGAATGATAGTCTAATTCCAAATATACCTATATGTTGATATTGGAGTGGGTGTGGTCAGGTGGCTCTACAGCGCCCTCTAGACACGGCCATGTTGATATAAAAGTGCTTGAATGTTCATGAAATTTGGTCTGATCATTGCATTTGTTTTTCTGGGCTGTGCTGATTTTTTTGAAATTTTTCGGGCAAACAGGAAGTGAGCTATGAGTAATTTCCTGCGTTATTCCAAATTTTATTAACACACATTTGCCGCGTGTTTGGTGGCGCTATCGAGCCACCGGGGCATGTCCAAAAAAAAAAAGTCTCTAGGTGCCATGACCTAGACTCAACAGGAAGGCTGCCATTTTTAATTGAAATTGCAACTTTTTTTTTTTTTTTTTGCCATTCACAGGTGTCGTACTTTAACGAACTCCTCCATGCGTCCGTGGCGTCATGGCAAATTTTGATGTCCTGCCATGAAACAGGAAGTTGCTTTCAATTCCACATACTTTGTGGGATTTGCCTGAAACTTTCCAAGCTTGATAAAATTGTCCGCCCCAGTATAGATATATGCTTATTTTATATCGAGAGGTGCCAGGTGGCTCCAGAGCGCCCTCTAGATATGGCCATGTTCAGATAAAAGTGCTTGAATGTTCATGAAATTTGATATGATCATTGCATTAGTCATTCTCCGCAATTGTTAATTTTTTGAAATTTTTTTGCCAAACAGGAAGTGAGCTATGAGCTATTTCCTGCGTTTTTCCAAATTTTACGAACACACGTTTTAAGGCCTTAGAATGCTCCAAAACTTGCAAAACCATCCAAAAATTCGAACTGTCTTATTCTCTTCAATACATCCATCAATTGGCACTAAATGGGGCATAATGGCTCTATAGCGCCCCCAATAATATTTATAAAAGAATTGCTCTTTTGAAAGTCTAAACATGCTGGAAAATTTACAAAAATCAAAACACTCATGGAGCCCCGTATTACGATTACTGTGTTGTAGATTTTGTGCACAGGCAAGTCAAAATGGTATCATAGCGCCCTCCAGAAAATTTTTGCACTCCCATCAGGAAACAACATTGTACACGGTCCATCTATCTGTGTACCCTATATCCTAGTAAATAGTATGACCAGCTTAATGTGTTTGCAAAGTTTTGTGAGTTTTCAAGCATGTTGATGCCCTCAAATATGCAATTATGTATTAGGGGGCGCTAAAGAGCCACCATGTCTCACATAGTGCCAAATGAGATATCGAATCAAGGAACTTAATATTTTTAGTCTATGAGTGAAGTTTGGTGTCTTTTCGAGTATGATAAGGCCCTCAAAAATGTGTTCGTAAAATCTGAAAAAACGCAGGAAATGGCTCATAGCTCACTTCCTGTGTGGCAAAAAAATTTCAAAAAAATTGACAAAAAAATATAAGATGACTTCTATGACCCTATCAAATTTCGTGAGAATCCGAGCAAGTACGTTCCAAAATGGCCGTGTGTTTGGTGGCGCTATAGAGCCACCGGGGCATGACCAAGCACAAAAATAATAATATTTTGCAATTTTCACCACGACTGACGTGTGGGCAAATTTTTGTGAGTTTTCGTGCATGGCAAAGCCCTCAAAAATGCGTTCTCGTAGCAGAATAAAAAGAAGAAGAAGAAGAAGAAGAAGAATAATAATAAAAATCCCATCAAAAACAATAGGTTCCTCGCACCTTCGGTGCCAGGACCCGTTCCGGGCCCTGGCACCGGTCGGTGCTCGGGCCCTAATTAAAGCTGCAAGCAGCGTTGAAAGGGCCCTCGCCCCCTTTATGCACGTTGGGGTGGCAGCAAGATCTTGATGGCAGCAGGTGTCCATTCAGAGCCATTGGACACAGCTGGACTGCGTACAATGTGGTTTCCTGATGGGAGTGCAAAAATTTTCTGGAGGGCGCTTTGATACCATTTTGACTTGCCTGTGCGCAAAATCTACAACACAGTTATCGTAATACGGGGCTCCATGAGTGTGTTGATTTTTGTAAATTTTCCAGCATGTTTAGACTTTCAAAAGAGCAATTCTTTTATAAATATTATTGGGGGCGCTATAGAGCCATTATGCCCCATTTAGTGCCAATTGATGGATGTATTGAAGAGAATAAGACAGTTCAAATTTTTGCATGTTTTTGCAAGTTTTGGAGCATTCTACGGCCTTAAAACGTGTGTTCGTAAAATTTGGAAAAACGTAAGAAATAGCTCATAGCTCACTTCCTGTTTGGCAAAAAAGTTTCAAAAAATTAACAATTGCGGGGAATGACTAACGCAATGATCACACCAAATTTCATGAACATTCAAGCACTTTTATCTGAACATGGCCATATCTAGAGGGCGCTGTGGAGCCACCTGGCACCTCACTATTTAAAATTAGCATATATCTGAACTTGGGCGGACAATTTTATCAAGGTTGGAAAGTTTCAGGCAAATCCCACAAAGTATGTGGAAGTGAAAGTAACTTCCTGTTTCATGGCAGGACATCAAAATTCGCCGTGATGCCACGGATGCATCCTTCGATGAAATCAAAAAAGCTTCGCAATTTAACATTAGCAAGGTCTTTAGATATTATATGCCAAATTTTAAGTTGATCGGATAAAATCTCTAGGAGGAGTTCGTTAAAGTACAACACCCGTGAATGGCAAAAAATCCAAAAAATTTGCAATTTCAATTAAAAATGGCGGACTTCCTGTTGAGTCTAGGTCATGGCACCATGAGACTTTTTTTTAGGTCTTGTCATATTTCACATCTCTACAGAATTTCATACATGTAGGTTTACCAGGCTGCGAGGGCTGCTTATTTGAAATTTTACAGGGGGCGCTATAATGAAATTTTTGCCATGCCAATATGTAAGCTTTTCATCGGAGTATTATGAATGAGAGTCTTTATATATTTACAAAATTTTGTGAGTTTTCGAACATGCTGAAACCCTCAAAAAGGCAATTCTTTTAAAAATCTGATTGGGGGCGCTCTTGAGCCATTATGCCGCATTAGGCTCCAGTTGATGGATAACAGTAAAGAGAATAAGACAATTATAATTTGTGCAAGGTTTGGCAAGCTTTGGAGTGTTTTAAGGCTTTCAAACGTGCGTTCGTAAAATTTGGAAAAACGCAGGAAATAGCTCATAACTCACTTCCTGTTTGGCCAAAAAATTTCAAAAAATTATTCATTGCCTGCAATGACAAATGCAATGATCACACCTAATTTCATGAACATTCAAGCACTTCTATTTTAACATGGACGTATCTAGAGGGCGCTGTGGAGCCACCTGGCGACTCCCGATCCAATATTAGCAAATATTTATACTTAGAGGGACAATTTATTCAAGCCTGTGAAGTTTTGCGCATATCACACAAAGCATGTGCGCGTAAAACCAACTTCCTGTTTCATGGCGGAACATCGAAATTCGCCGCAACGCCACGGGTACATAGTTAAATCAATCCAAAAAAGCTTCGCAATTTAACATCGACAAGGTCTTTAGATGTCATACGCGAAATTTTAAGTTGACAAGATAAAATCTCTAGGAGGAGTTTGTTAAAGTTCGACGCCTGTGAATGGCAAAAAATTTAAAAAAGTTGCAAATTCAAATAAAAATGGCGGACTTCCTGTTGAGTCTAGGTCATGGCACCAAGAGACTTTTTTTTAGGTCTTGGCATAGTTCAGATGTCCACCGAATTTTGTACATGTAGGTTAAACACGCTGCGAGGGCTGCTTCATTGAAATTTTCTAGGTGGCGCTGTAATGCAATTTTGCCACATCTATCTGTAAACCCTATATTTCAGTAAATAGTATGACGAGCTTAATATGTTTCCAAAGTTTCGTGAGTTTTCGAGCATGTTGAGGCCCTCAAAAATGCAATTATGTATTAGGGGGCGCTATAGAGCTACCATGTCACACCCAGTGCCAAATGAGATATCGAATCAAAGAACTTAATACTTTTAGTCTATGAGCCAAGTTTGGTGAGTTTTCGAGTGTGATAAGGCCCTCAAAAATGTGTTCGTAAAATCCGAAAAAACGCAGGAAATGGCTCATAGCTCACTTCCTGTGTGGCAAAAAAATTTTTAAAAAATTGACAAAAAAATGTATTATTACTACTATGACCCTTTTGAATTTCGTGAGAATCCGAGCAAGTGCGTTCCAAAATGGCCGCATGTTTGGTGGCGCTATAGAGCCACCGGGGCATGTCCAAGCACAAAAATAATAATATTTTGCAATTTTCACCATGACTGACGTGTCTGCAAATTTTTGTTAGTTTTCGTGCATGGCAAAGCCCTCAAAAATGCGTTCTCGTAGCAGAATAATAATAATAAGAAGAAGAAGAAGAAGAAGAAGAAGAAGAAGAATTAAAGCTGCAAGCAGCGTTGAAAGGGCCCTCGCACCCCTCTTGCACAGTGGGGTGGCAGCAAGACCTTGATGGGTGCAGTTGTCCATTAACAGCCATTGGACACTGCTAGCCTGTGTACAATGTGTTTTCCTGATGGGATTGCAAAAATCTTCTGGATGGCGCTATGATACCATTTTGTTATGCCTGTGCGCAAAATCTACAACATAGTTATTGGAATACTGGGCATCATGTGTGTGTTGATTTTCATAAATTTTTCAGCACACTTCGAGCCCCAAAAAAGCAATTGTTTAAAGAATCTGACTGGGGGCGCTATAGAGCCATTATGCCACATTTAGTCCCAGTAGATGTATCAAATTCAAGGCAATAAGACAATGATAATTTTTGCCACGTTTTTGCAAGTTTTGGACCATTCTTCGGCCTTAATACGTGTATTCGTAAAATTTGGAAAAACGCAGGAAATAGCTCATAGCTCACTTCCTGTTTGGCCAAAAAATTTCAAAAAATTAAGCATTGCGCAGAATGACTAATGCAATGATGACACCAAATTTTATGAACATTCAAGCACTTTTATCTTAACATGGTAGTATCTAGAGGGCGCTGTGGAGCTACATGGCCATTTCCGATCTAATATTAGCATATATTTATACTTGGGAAGACAAGTTTATCACGTTTGGAAAGTTTTAGACTAATCCCACAAAGTATGTGGGAGTTATACCAACTTCCTGTTTCATGGCGGGACGCCGAAATTCGCCGCAATGCCACGGATACAATGTTCGATATATCCAAAAAAGCTTCGCATTTTAACATCAGCAAGGTCTTAAGATATTATTTGCCAAATTTTGAGTTGATTGGATAAAATCTCTAGGAGGAGTTCATTAAAGTACGACACCTGCGAATAGCGAAAAATCTAAAAAAGTTGAAATTTCAATTAAAAATGGCGAACTTCCTGTTGGGTCTACGTCATGGCGCCAAGAGACTTTTTTTTAGGTCTCAGGATATTCCACTTGTTCACAGAAGTTCATACATGCTGATCAACCACGATGCAAGGGCTGCTTATTTGAAATTTTCCAGGGGGCGCTATAATGCCATTTTTGCCACGCCTATATATAAATTTTTTATTATTGTAATAGGGATGATAGGCTTTAGAGTTGTACAAAATTTTGTGAGTTTTTGAGCATGCTGAGACCCTCAAAAGGGCAATTCTTTTAAAAATCTGATTGGGGGCGCTATAGAGCCATTATGTCACATTTACTGCCAAATTCTGTCTCAAATTGAAGACAATCAGACAAATAAAATTTTTGCAAAGTTTTGCAAGTTTTTGAGGATGGTAATACCTCCAAACCTGTGTTCGTAATATTTGGAATAACGCAGGAAATGGCTCATAGCTCACTTCCTGTTTGGTTAAAAAATTTCAAAAAAATAATTACATCCCAAAAAAACACATGCAATTGTCACGCCAAATTTCATGAACATTCAAGCACTTTTATCTCAACATGGCCGTGTCAAGAGGGCGCTGTGGAGCCACCTGACCACACCCAATCTAATATCAACATAAAGGTATACTTGGAAGTAGACTCTTATCAAGCCTGTGAAGTTTCGCGCAAATCTCACAAAGCATGTGCGCGTAAAACCAACTTCCTGTTTCATGGCGGAACATCGAAATTCGCCGCGACGCCACGGATACAAAGTTCGATGAATCCAAAAAAGCTTCGCAATTTAACATCGACAAGGTCTTAAAAAGTCATATGCGAAATTGTAAGTTGATCGGATAAAATCTCTAGGAGGAGTTCGTTAAAGTACGATGCCTGTGAATTGCAAAAAATTTAAAAAAATTGCAAATTCAATTAAAAATGGCGGACTTCCTGTTGAGTCTAGGTCATGGAACCAAGAGACTTTTTTTTAGGTCTTGGCATAGTACATATGTCCACCGAATTTGGAACATGTAGATTAAACACGCTGCGAGGGCTGCTTCATTGAAATTTTCTAGGTGGCGCTGTAATGCAATTATGCCACATTTTTCTTCAAACCCTATATCTTAGTCAATAGTATGACCAGCTTAATAGGTCTGCAAAGTTTTGTGAGTTTTCGAGCATGCTGAGGCCCTCAAAAATGCAATTATGTATTAGGGGGCGCTATAGAGCAACCATGTCAAACTCAGTGCCAAATGAGATATCGAATCAAAGTATTTAATATTTTGAGTCTATGAGCCAAGTTTGGTGAATATTCGAGCATAATAAGACCCTCAAAAATGTGTTCGTAAAATCTGAAAAAACGCAGGAAATGGCTCATAGCTGACTTCCTGTGCGGCAAAAAAATTTCAAAAAAATTGACAAAAAAATTTATTACGACTGCTGTGGCCGTGTCGAATTTCATGAGAATCCGAGCAAGTGCGTTCCAAAATGGCCGCGTGTTCGGTGGCGCTATCGAGCCACTGGGGGATGTCCAAGGACAAAAACAATAAAACTTTGTAATTTTCACCAAGTCTGACGTGTGTGCAAATTTCTGTGAGTTTTTGTGCATGGTAAAGCCTTCAAAAATGCGTTCTCGCAGCAGAATAATAATAATTAAAGCTGCAAGCAGCGTTGAAAGGGCCCTCGCCCCCCCTGTGCACATTGGGGTGGCAGCGAGATCTTGATGGCTGCAGGTGTCCATTCAGAGCCATTGGACACAGCTGGATCGCGTACAATGTGGTTTCCTGATGGGAGTGCAAAAATTTTCTGGAGGGCGCTATGATACCATTTTGACTTGCCTGTGCACAAAATCTACAACACAGTAATCGTAATACAGGGCTCCATGAGTGATTCGATTTTTGTAAATTTTCCAGCATGTTTAGACTTTCAAAAGAGCAATTCTTTTATAAATATTATTGGGGGCGCTATAGAGCCTTTATGCCCCATTTAGGGCCAATTGATGGATGTATTGAAGAGAATAAGACAGTTCTAATTTTTGGATGGTTTTGCAAGTTTTGGAGCATTCTAAGGCCTTAAAACGTGTGTTCGTAAAATTTGGAAAAACGCAGGAAATAGCTCATAGCTCTCTTCCTGTTTGGCAAAAAAATTTCAAAAAATTAACAATTGCGGAGAATGACTAATGCAATGATCATACCAAATTTCATGAACTTTCAAGCACTTTTATCTGAACATGGCCATATCAAGAGGGCGCTGTGGAGCCGCCTGGTACCTCTCGATATAAAATAAGCATCTTTCTATACTTGGGCGGACAATTTTATCAAGCTTGGAAAGTTTCAGGCAAATCCCGCAAAGTATGTGGAATTGAAAGCAACTTCCTGTTTCATGGCAGGACATCAAAATTCGCCGTGACGCCACAGATGCATCGTTCGATGAAATCAAAAAAGCTTCGCAATTTAACATTGACAAGGTCTTAAAATGTTAAATTCAAAATTTTAAGTTGATCGGATAAAATCTCTAGGAGGAGTTCGTTAAAGTACGAAGCCTGTGAATGGCAAAAAATTTAAAAAATTTGCAAATTCAATTAAAAATGGCGGACTTCCTGTTGAGTCTAGGTCATGGCACCTAGAGACTTTTTTTTAGGTCTTGGTATAGTACACATGTCCACCGAATTTTGTACATGTAGGTCAAACACGCTGCGAGGGCTGCTTCATTGAAATTTTCTAGGTGGCGCTGTAATGCAATTTTGCCACATCCATCTGTAAACCCTAAATCCTAGTTAAAAGTAAAACCTGCTTAATATGTTTGCAAAGTTTTGTGAGTTTTCAAGCATGCTGAGGCCCTCCAAAATGCAATTATGTATTAGGGGGCGCTATAGAGCTACCATATCACACCCAGTGCCAAATGAGATATCGAATCAAAGAACGTAATATTTCTAGTCTATGAGCCAAGTTTGGTGAGTTTTCGAGTATGATAAAACCCTCAAAAATGTGTTCGTAAAATCTAAAAAAACGCAGGAAATGGCTCATAGCTCACTTCCTGTGAGGCAAAAAAATTTCAAAAAAATTTACAAAAAAATTTATGATGACTACTATGACTCTATAAAATTTCGTGAGAATCCGAATTCCTGTTTCATGGCAGGACATCAAAATTCGCCGTGACGCCACAGATGCATCGTTCGATGAAATCAAAAAAGCTTCGCAATTTAACGTCAGCAAGGTTTTTAGATATTATATGCCAAATTTTAAGTTGATCGGATAAAATCTCTAGGAGGAGTTCGTTAAAGTACGACACCTGTGAATGGCAAAAAAAATAAAAAAAAGTTGCATTTTCAATTAAAAATGGCAGCCTTCCTGTTGGGTCTAGGTCATGGCACCAAGAGACTTTTTTGTAGGTCTCGGTATATTCCACATGTCTACCGAATTTCATACATGTGGGTTTATCGGGCAGCGAGGGCTGCTTATTTGAAATTTTCCAGGGGGCGCTATAATGCCATTTTTGCCACGCCTATTTGTAAATTTTTTATCAGTGTAGTAGGAATGATGGTTTTTAAAATTGTACAAAATTTTGTGAGTTTTTGAGCATGCTGAAACCCTCAGAAGGGTAATTCTTTTAAAAATCGTATTGGAGGCGCTATCGAGCCATGATGCCTCATTTACTGCCAATTTTTGTTTCAAATTGAAGACAATGTGACAAATAAAATTTTAGCGAAGTTTTGCAAGTTTTCGAGTATGCTAAGGCCTTCAAATGTGTGTTCATAAAATTTGGAATAACGCAGGAAATGACTCATAGCTCACTTCCTGTTTGGCCAAAAAATTTCAAAAAATTCAGCACAGCCCAGGAAAACAAATGCAAAACAAATTATCAGACCAAATTTCATGAACATTCAAGCACTTTTATATCAACCTGGCCGTGTCAAGAGGGCGCTGTGGAGCCACCTGACCACACCCACTCCAATATCAACATATAGGTATATTTGGAATTAGAGTATTATGAAGCCTGTAAAGTTTCAAGTAAATCTCCCAAAGCTTATGCTCATAAAAGCAACTTCCATTTTCATGGCGGAACATCGAAATTCGCCGCGACGCCACGGATAAAAAGTTCGATGAATCCAAAAAAGCTTCGCAATTTAACATCGACGAGGTCTTTTGATGTCATATGCCAAATTTTAAGTTGATCAGATAAAATCTCTAGGAAGAGTTCGTTAAAGTACGATGCCTGTGAATTGCAAAAAATTAAAAAAATTGCAAATTCAATTAAAAATGGCGGACTTCCTGTTGAGTCTAGGTCATGGCACCAAGAGACTTTTTTTTAGGTCTTGGCATAGTACATATGTCCACCGAATTTGGAACATGTAGATTAAACACGCTGCGAGGGCTGCTTCATTGAAATTTTCTAGGTGGCGCTGTAATGCAATTTTGCCACATTTATCTTTAAACCCTATATCCTAGTAAATAGTATCACCAGCTTAATAGGTCTGCAAAGTTTCTTGAGTTTTTGAGCATGCTGAGGCTCTCAAAAATGCAATAATGTATTAGGGGGCGCTATAGAGCTACCATATCACACCCAGTGCCAAATGAGATATCGAATCAAAGAACGTAATATTTCTAGTCTATGAGCCAAGTTTGGTGAGTTTTCGAGTATGATAAGGCCCTCAAAAATGTGTTCGTAAAATCTGAAAAAACGCAGGAAATGGCTCATAGCTCACTTCCTGTATGGCAAAAAAATTTCAAAAAAATTGACAGAAAAATTTATGATGACTACTATGACTCTATAAAATTTCGTGAGAATCCGAGCAAGTGCGTTCCAAAATGGCCGTGTGTTTGGTGGCGCTATAGAGCCACCGGGGCATGTCCAAGCACAAAAATAATAATACTTTGCAATTTTCACCACGACTGACGTGTGGGCAAATTTTTGTGAGTTTTCAGGCATGGCAAAGCCCTCAAAAATGCGTTCTCGCAGCAGAATAAAAAGAAGAAGAAGAAGAAGAAGAAGAAGAATAATAATAAAAATCCCATCAAAAACAATAGGTTCCTCGCACCTTCAATGCCAGGACCCGTTCCGGGCCCTGGCACCGGTCGGTGCTCGGGCCCTAATAAGAAGAAGAAGAAGAAGAAGGAAGAAGAATAATAAAAATCCCATCAAAAACAATAGGTTCCTGGCACCGGTCGGTGCACGGGCCCTAATTAAAGCTGCAAGCAGCGTTGAAAGGGCCCTCGCCCCCCTCGTGCACGTTGGGGTGGCAGCAAGATCTTGATGGCTGCAGGTGTCCATTCAGAGCCATTGGACACAGCTGGATTGCGTACAATGTGGTTTCCTGATGGGAGTGCAAAAAATTTCTGGAGGGCGCTATGATACCATTTTGACTAGCCTGTGCACAAAATCTACAACACAGTAATCGTAATACGGGGCTCCATGAGTGTTTTGATTTTTGTAAATTTTCCAGCATGTTTAGACTTTCAAAAGAGCAATTCTTTTAAAAATATTTTTGGGGGCGCTATAGAGCCATTATGCCCCATTTAGTGCCAATTGATGGATGTATTGAAGAGAATAAGACAGTTCTAATTTTTGGATGGTTTTGCAAGTTTTGGAGCATTCTAAGGCCTTCAAACGTGTGTTCGTAAAATTTGGAAAAACGCAGGAAATAGCTCATAGCTCACTTCCTGTTTGGCAAAAAAATTTCAAAAAATTAACAATTGCGGAGATTGACTAATGCAATGATCACACCAAATTTCATGAACTTTCAAGCACTTTTATCTGAACATGGCCATATCTAGAGGGCGCTGTGGAGCCACCTGGCACCTCTCGATATAAAATAAGCATATATCTATACTTGGGCGGACAATTATATCAAGCTTGGAAAGTTTCAGGCAAATCCCACAAAGTATGTGGAATTGAAAGCAACTTCCTGTTTCATGGCATTACATCAAAATTCGCCGTGACGCCACGGATGCATCGTTCGATGAAATCAAAAAAGCTTCGCAATTTAACGTCAGCAAGGTTTTAAGATATTACATGCCAAATTTTAAGTTGATCGGATAAAATCTCTAGGAGAAGTTTGTTAAAGTACGACACCTGTGAATGGCCAAAAAAATAAAAAAAAGTTGCAATTTCAATTAAAAATGGCAGCCCCACTGTTGAGTCTAAGTCATGGCACCAAGTAACTTTTTTGTAGGTCTCGGCATATCTCACATGTCTACCGAATTTCATACATGTGGGTTTACCGGGCTGCGAGGGCTGCTTATTTGAAATTTTCCAGGGGGCGCTATAATGCCATTTTTGCCACGCCTATTTGTAAATTTTTTATCAGTGTAATAGGAATGATGGTCTTTAAAATTGTACAAAATTTTGTGAGTTTCTGAGCATGCTGAAACCCTCAAAAGGATAATTCTTTTCAAAATGGTATTGGGGGCGCTTTAGAGCCATGATGCCTCATTTACTGCCAATTTTTGTTTCAAATTGAAGACAATGTGACAAATAAAATTTTAGCAAAGTTTTGCAAGTTTTCGAGTATGCTGAGGCCTTCAAATGTGTGTTCATAAAATTTGGAATAACGCAGAAAATGACTCATAGCTCACTTCCTGTTTGGCCGAAAAATTTTAAAAAATTCAGCACAGCCCGGGAAAACAAATGCAATGATCAGACCAAATTTCATGAACATTCAAGCACTTTTATTTCAACATGGCCGTGTCAAGAGGGCGCTGTGGAGCCACCTGACCACACCCACTCCAATATCAACATATAGTTATATTTGGAATTAGACTATCATTAAGCCTGTAAAGTTTCACGTAAATCTCTCAAAGCATATGCTCATGAAAGCAACTTCCATTTCCGTGGCGGAACATCGAAATTCGCCGGGACGCCACGGATACAAAGTTCGATGAATCCAAAAAAGCTTCGCAATTTAACATCGACGACATCTTTCAATGTCATATGCCAAATTTTAAGTTGATCAGATAAAATCTCTAGGAGGAGTTCGTTAAAGTACGATGCCTGTGAATTGCAAAAAATTTAAAAAAATTGCAAATTCAATTAAAAATGGCTGACTTCCTGTTGAGTCTAGGTCATGGCACCAGGAGACTTTTTTTTTAGGTCTTGGCATAGTACATATGTCCACCGAATTTGGAACATGTAGATAAAACACGCTGCGAGGGCTGCTTCATTGAAATTTTCTAGGTGGCGCTGTAATGCAATTTTGCCACATTTTTCTTCAAATCTTATATCCTATTAAATAGTATGACCAGCTTAATAGGTCTGCAAAGTTTCGTGAGTTTTCGAGCATGCTGAGACACTGAAAAATGCAATTATGTATTAGGGGGCGCTATAGAGCTACCATGTCAAACCCAGTGCCAAATGAGATATCGAATCAAATATTTAATATTTTAAGTCTATGAGCCAAGTTTGGTGAATTTTCGAGCATAATTAGGCCCTCAAAAATGTGTTCGTAAAATTTGAAAAAACGCAGGAAATGGCTCATAGCTCACTTCTTGTGTAGCAAAAAAATTTCAAAAAAATTGACAAAAAAATGTATTATGACTGCTGTGGCCCTGTCGAATTTCATGAGAATCCGAGCAAGTGCGTTCCAAAATGGCCGCGTGTTTGGTGGCGCTATAGAGCCACTGGGGCATGTCAAGGCAAAAAAACAATAAAAATTTGTAATTTTCACTACGTTTGACGTGTTTGCAAATTTTTGTGAGTTTTCGTGCATGGTAAAGCCTTCAAAAATGCGTTCTCGCAGCAGAATAATAATAAGAAGAAGAAGAAGAATAATAAAAATCCCATCAAAAACAATAGGTTCCTCGCACCTTCGGTGCCAGGACCCGTTCCGGGCCCTGGCACCGGTCGGTGCTCGGGCCCTAATTAAAGCTGCAAGCAGCGTTGAAAGGGCCCTCGTCCCCTTTGTGCACATTGGGGTGGCAGCAAGATCTTGATGGCAGCAGGTGTCCATTCAGAGCCATTGGACACAGCTGGACCGCGTACAATGTGGTTTCCTGATGGGAGTGCAAAAATTTTCTGGAGGGCGCTTTGATACCATTTTGACTTGCCTGTGCGCAAAATCTACAACACAGTTATCGTAATACGGGGCTCCATGAGTGTGTTGATTTTTGTAAATTTTCCAGCATTTTTAGACTTTCAAAAGAGCAATTCTTTTATAAATATTATTGGGGGCGCTATAGAGCCATTATGCCCCATTTAGTGCCAATTGATGGATGTATTGAAGAGAATAAGACAGTTCAAATTTTTGCATGTTTTTGCAAGTTTTGGAGCATTCTACGGCCTTAAAACGTGTGTTCGTAAAATTTGGAAAAACGTAAGAAATAGCTCATAGCTCACTTCCTGTTTGGCAAAAAAGTTTCAAAAAATTAACAATTGCGGGGAATGACTAACACAATGATCACACCAAATTTCATGAACATTCAAGCACTTTTATCTGAACATGGCCATATCTAGAGGGCGCTGTGGAGCCACCTGGCACCTCACTATCTAAAATTAGCATATATCTGAACTTGGGCGGACAATTTTATCAAGGTTGGAAAGTTTCAGGCAAATCCCACAAAGTATGTGGAAGTGAAAGTAACTTCCTGTTTCATGGCAGGACATCAAAATTCGCCGTGACGCCACGGATGCATCGTTCGATGAAATCAAAAAAGCTTCGCAATTTAACATTAGCAAGGTCTTTAGATATTATATGCCATATTTTAAGTTGATCGGATAAAATCTCTAGGAGGAGTTCGTTAAAGTACGACACCCGTGAATGGCAAAAAATCCAAAAAATTTGCAATTTCAATTAAAAATGGCGGACTTCCTGTTGAGTCTAGGTCATGGCACCATGAGACTTTTTTTTAGGTCTTGTCATATTTCACATCTCTACAGAATTTCATACATGTAGGTTTACCAGGCTGCGAGGGCTGCTTATTTGAAATTTTACAGGGGGCGCTATAATGAAATTTTTGCCATGCCAATATGTAAGCTTTTCATCGGAGTATTATGAATGAGAGTCTTTATATATTTACAAAATTTTGTGAGTTTTCGAAAATGCTGAAACCCTCAAAAAGGCAATTCTTTTAAAAATCTGATTGGGGGCGCTCTTGAGCCATTATGCCGCATTAGGCTCCAGTTGATGGATAACAGTAAAGAGAATAAGACAATTATAATTTGTGCAAGGTTTGGCAAGCTTTGGAGTGTTTTAAGGCTTTCAAACGTGCGTTCGTAAAATTTGGAAAAACGCAGGAAATAGCTCATAACTCACTTCCTGTTTGGCCAAAAAATTTCAAAAAATTATTCATTGCCTGCAATGACAAATGCAATGATCACACCTAATTTCATGAACATTCAAGCACTTCTATTTTAACATGGGCGTATCTAGAGGGCGCTGTGGAGCCACCTGGCGACTCCCGATCTAATATTAGCAAATATTTATACTTAGAGGGACAATTTATTCAAGCCTGTGAAGTTTTGCGCATATCACACAAAGCATGTGCGCGTAAAACCAACTTCCTGTTTCATGGCGGAACATCGAAATTCGCCGCAACGCCACGGGTACAAAGTTAAATCAATCCAAAAAAGCTTCGCAATTTAACATCGACAAGGTCTTTAGATGTCATCCGCGAAATTTTAAGTTGACACGATAAAATCTCTAGGAGGAGTTCGTTAAAGTTCGACGCCTGTGAATGGCAAAAATTTTTATAAAGTTGCAAATTCAATTAAAAAAGGCGGACTTCCTGTTGAGTCTAGGTCATGGCACCAAGAGACTTTTTTTTAGGTCTTGGCATAGTTCAGATGTCCACCGAATTTTGTACATGTAGGTTAAACACGCTGCGAGGGCTGCTTCATTGAAATTTTCTAGGTGGCGCTGTAATGCAATTTTGCCACATCTATCTGTAAACCTTATATTCCAGTAAATAGTATGACCAGCTTAATATGTTTCCAAAGTTTCGTGAGTTTTCGAGCATGTTGAAGCCCTCAAAAATGCAATTATGTATTAGGGGGCGCTATAGAGCTGCCATGTCACACCCAGTGCCAAATGAGATACCGAATCAAAGAACTTAATACTTTTAGTCTATGAGCCAAGTTTGGTGAGTTTTCGAGTATTATAACACCCTCAAAAATGTGTTCGTAAAATCTGAAAAAACGCAGGAAATGGCTCATAGCTCACTTCCTGTGAGGCAAAAAAATTTCAAAAAAATTGACAAAAAAATTTATGATGACTACTATGACCCTATCAAATTTCGTGAGAATCCGTGCAAGTGCGTTCCAAAATGGCCGCGTGTTTGGTGGCGCTATAGAGCCACCGGGGCATGTCCAAGCACAAAAATAATAATATTTTGCAATTTTGACCATGACTGACGTGTCGGCAAATTTTTGTGAGTTTTCGTGCATGGCAAAGCCCTCAAAAATGCGTTCTCGTAGCAGATTATAATAAGAAGAAGAAGAAGAAGAAGAAGAAGAAGAATTAAAGCTGCAAGCAGCGTTGAAAGGGCCCTCGCCCCCCCTGTGCACATTGGGGTGGCAGCAAGATCTTGATGGCTGCAGGTGTCCATTCAGAGCCATTGGACACAGCTGGACCGCGTACAATGTGGTTTCCTGATGGGAGTGCAAAAATTTTCTGGAGGGCGCTATGATACCATTTTGACTTGCCTGTGCGCAAAATCTACAACACAGTAATTGTAATACGGGGCTCCATGAGTGTTTTGATTTTTGTAAATTTTCCAGCATGTTTAGACTTTCAAAACAGCAATTCTTTTATAAATATTATTGGGGGCGCTATAGAGCCATTATGCCCCATTTAGTGCCAATTGATGGATGTATTGAAGAGAATAAGACAGTTCTAATTTTTGGATGGTTTGCAAGTTTTGGAGCATTCTAAGGCCTTAAAACGTGTGTTCGTAAAATTTGGAAAAACGCAGGAAATAGCTCATAGCTCTCTTCCTGTTTGGCAAAAAAATTTCAAAAAATTAACAATTGCGAAGAATGACTAATGCAATGATCATACCAAATTTCATTAACTTTCAAGCACTTTTATCTGAACATGGCCATATCTAGAGGGCACTGTGGAGCCACCTGGCACCTCTCGATATAAAATAAGCATATATCTATACTTGGGCGGACAATTTTATCAAGCTTGGAAAGTTTCAGGCAAATTCCACAAAGTATGTGGAATTGAAAGCAACTTCCTGTTTCATGGCAGGACATCAAAATTCGCCGTGACGCCACGGATGCATCGTTCGATGAAATCAAAAAAGCTTCGCAATTTAATGTCAGCAAGGTTTTTAGATATTATATGCAAAATTTTAAGTTGATCGGATAAAATCTCTAGGAGGAGTTCGTTAAAGTACGACACCTGTGAATGGCAAAAAAAATAAAAAAAAGTTGCAATTTCAATTAAAAATGGCAGCCTTCCTGTTGAGTCTAGGTCATGGCACCAAGAGACTTTTTTGTAGGTCTCGGCATATTCCACATGTCTACCGAATTTCATACATGTGGGTTTACCGGGCCGCGAGGGCTGCTTATTTGAAATTATCCAGGGGGCGCTATTATGACAATTTTGCCAAGCCTATATAAAAGCTTTTAATCAGAGTAATAGGAATGATGATTTTTATACATTTACAAAATTTTGTGAGTTTTTGAACATGCTGAGACCCTCAAAAGAGCAATTCTTTTTAAAATCTGATTGGGGGCGCTATAGAGCCATGGTGCCAAATTTTGTGCAAATTGATGTAGAAGATTGAAGATAATAAGAAAATTATAATTTGTGCAACTTTTTGCAAGATTTCGAGTATTATTAGGCTTCCAAATATGTGTTAATAAAATTTGGAAAAACGCAGGAAATGGCTCATAGCTCACTTCCTGTTTGGCCAAAAAATTCCAAAAAAATTTCCATAACCTGACATGACAAATGCAATGATCAAACCAAATTTCATGAACATTCAAGCACTTTTATCTCAACATGGTTGTGTCAAGAGGGCGCTGTGGAGCCACCTGACCACACCCAATCTAATATCAACATATAGTTCTACTTGGAAGTAGACTCTTATGAAGCCTTTAAAGTTTTGCGCAAATCTCACAAAGCATGTGCGCGGAAAACCAACTTCCTGTTTCATGGCGGAACATTGAAATTTGCCGCGACGCCACGGATACAAAGTTCAATGAATCCAAAAAAGCTTCGCAATTTAACATCAACAAGGTCTTTAGATCCCATATGCGAAATTTTAAGTTGATCGAGTAACATCTCTAGGAGGAGTTCGTTAAAGTACGACGCCTGTGAATGGCAAAAAATTTTAAAAATTTGCAAATTCAATTAAAAATGGCGGACTTTCTGTTGAGTCTAGGTCATGGCACCAAGAGACTTTTTTTTAGGTCTTGGCATAGTACACATGTCCACCGAATTTTGTACATGTAGGTTAAACATGCTGCGAGGGCTGCTTCATTGAAATTTTCTAGGTGGCGCTGTAATGCAATTTTGCCACGCTCATCAGTAAACCCTATATTTTAGTAAACAATATGACCAGCTTAATAGATGTGCAAAGTAACGTGAGTTTTCGTGCATGCTGAGGCCCTCAAAAATGCAATTATGTATTAGGGGGCGCTATAGAGCTACCATGTCAAACTTAGTGCCAAATGAGATATCGAATTAAAGAACTTAATATTTCTAGTCTATCAACCAAGTTTGGTGAAATTTCAAGTATGATAAGGCCCTCAAAAAGGTGTTCGTAAAATCTGAAAAAACGCAGGAAATGGCTCATAGCTCACTTCCTGTGCGGCAAAAAAATTTCAAAAAAATTTACAAAAAAATTTATGATGACTACTATGACCCTATCAAATTTCGTGAGAATTCGAGCAAGTGCGTTCCAAAATGGACGCGTGTTTGGTGGCGCTATAGAGCCGCCGGGGCATATCTAAGCACAAAAATAATAATACTTTGCAATTTTCACCACGACTGATGTGTGGGCAAATTTTTGTGAGTTTTCGTGAATGGTAAAGCCCTCAAAAATGCGTTCTCGCAGCAGAATAAAAAGAAGAAGAAGATGAAGAAGAAGAAGAAGAAGAATAATAATAAAAATCCCATCAAAAACAATAGGTTCCTCGCACCTTCGGTGCCAGGACCCGTTCCGGGCCCTGGCACCGGTCGGTGCTCGGGCCCTAATAATAATTAAAGCTGCAAGCAGCGTTGAAAGGGCCCTCGCCCCCTTCGTGCACGTTGGGGTGGCAGCAAGATCTTGATTGGTGCAGGTGTCCATTCACAGCCAATGGACACTGCTGGACTGCATATCTTGTGGTATCCTGAGGGGAGTGCAAAAATTTTCTAGAGGATGCTATGATACCATTTTGACATGCCTGTGCACAATCTACAACCGAGTAATCGTAATACTGAGCTCCATGAGTGTGTTGATTTTTGTTAATTTTCCAGCATGTTTAGACCTTCAAAAGAGCAATTCTTCTATATATCTGATTGGAGGCGCTGTAGAGCCATTATGCCACATTTAGTGCCAATTTATGGATGACTTTGAAGAGAAGAAGACATTTATAATTTTTGGGGTTTTGCAAGTTTTGGAGCATTCTAAGGCCTTTAAACGTGTTTTCGTAAAATTTGGAAAAACGCAGGAAATAGCTCAAAACTCACTTCCTGTTTGGCCAAAAATTTTTAGAAAATTAATCATTGCCCGGAATGACTAATGCAATGATCACACCAAATTTCATGAACATTCAAGCACGTTTATCTTAACATGGCCATATCTAGAGGGAGCTGTGGAGCCACCTGGCACCTCCTGATCCAATATCAGCACATATTTATATTTGGGAGGACACTTTTATGAAGCTTGGAAAGTTTCAGGCAAATCCCACCAAGTATGTTGGAGTAAAACCAACTTCCTGTTTCATGGCGGAACATCGAAATTCGCCGCGTCGCCTTGGATTCATCGTTCAATGAAACCAAAAAAGCTTCGCAATTTAACATCGGCAAAGTCTCGTAATATCAGTTGCCAAATTGTAAGTTGATCGGATAAAACCTCTCGGAGGAGTTCGTTAAAGAATGACACTTGTGAATGGCGAAAAATCCAAAAAAGTTGCAAATTCAATTAAAAATGGCGGACTTCCTGCTGAGTCTAGGTCCTGGCACCAAGAGACTTTTTTTCAGGTCTCGGCATATGTCACATGTATACCAAATTTCATAGATGTAGGTTTACCGGGCTGCGAGGGCTGCTTATTTGAAATTTTCCAGGGGGCGCTATAATGAAATTTTTGCCATGCCTATAAGTAAGTTTCTTGTCAAAGTAATACAAATGATAGTCTTTATACATTTAAAGAATTTTGTGAGTTTTTGAACATGTTGAGACCCTTAAAAGGGCAATTCTTTCAAAAATCTGATTGGGGGCGCTAAAGAGCCATTGTGCCTAATTTAGTGTAAAATGATATATAAAATTCAAGACAATAAGGCAATTAAAATTTGTGCAACTTTTGGCAAGATTTCGAGTATTCAAGGCTTCCAAACATGTTTTTCTAAAATTTGGAAAAACACAGGAAATGGCTCATAGCTCACTTCCTGTTTGGCCAAAAAATTTCAAAAAAATTATCATTCCCTGACATGACACATGCAATGATCACACTAAATTTCATGAACAATCAAGCACTTTTATCTCAATATGGCCGTGTCAAGAGGAAGCTGTGGAGCCACCTGACCACACCCAATCTAATATCAACATATAGGTATACTTGAAAGTAGACTCTTATCAAGCCTTAGAAGTTTCGCGCAAATCTCACAAAGCATGTGCGCGTAAAACCAACTACCTGTTTCAGGGCGGAACATCGAAATTCGCCGCGACACCACAGATACATAGTTCGATTGATACAAAAAAGCTTCGCAATTTAACATCGACAAGGTCTTTAGACGTCATATGCGAAATTTTAAGTTGATCGGATAAAATCTCTAGGAGGAGTTCGTTAAAGTACGACACCTGCTAATGGCGAAAAATCTAAAAAAGTTGAAATTTCAATTAAAAATCGCAAACTTCCTGTTGGGTCTAGGTCATGGCTCCAAGAGACTTTTTTTTAGGTCTCAAGATATTCCACATGTCCACCGAAGTTCATATATGCAGGTCAACCACGATGCAAGGGCTGCTTATTTGAAATTTTCCAGGGGGCGCTGTAATGCCATTTTTGCCACGCCTATATGTAAATTTTTTATCAGTGTAATAGGAATGATGGTCTTTAGAATTGAACAAAATTTTGTGAGTTTTTGAGCATGCTGAGACCCTCAAAAGGGCAATTCTTTCGAAAATCTGATTGGGGGCGCTATAGGGCCATTTTGCCACAATTACTGCCAATTTCTGCCTCAATTTGAAGACAATCAGACAAATATGATTTTTGCAAAGTTTTGCAAGTTTTCGAGTATGCTAAGGCCTTCAAACGTGTGTTCGCAAAATTTGGAATAACGCAGGAAATTGCTCATAGCTCACTTCCTGTTTGGCCGAAAAATTTCAAAAAAATAGACATAGCCCCAAAAAACAAATGTAATGATCAGACCAAATTTCATGAACATTCAAGCACTTTTAAATCAACATGTCAGTGGCAAGAGGGCGCTGTGGAGCCACCTGACCACACCCAATCCAAAATGAAAATAAAGGTATGTTAAGAAGTCAACTCTTATGAAGCCTGTAAAGTTTCGGGCAAATTTCACAAAGCATATGCGCATAAAACCAACTTCCTGTTTCGTGGCGGAACATCGAAATTCGCCGCGACGCCACGGATACAAAGTTCGATGAATCCAAAAAAGCTTCGCAATTTAACATCGACAAGGTCTTTCGATGTCATATGCAAAATTTTAGGTTGATCAGATAAAATGTCTAGGAGGAGTTCGTTAAAGTACGACGCCTGTGAATGGCAAAAAATAAAAAAAATTTGCAAATTCAATTAAAAATGGTGGAATTCCTGTTAAGTCTAGGTGATTGCACCAAATGACTTTTTTTTAGGTCTTGGCATCGTACACATGTTTACCGAATTTTGTACATGTAGGTTAAACACGCTGCGAGGGCTGCTTCATTGAAATTTTCTAGGTGGCGCTGTAATGCAATTTTGCCACATCCATCTGTAAACCCTATATCCTAGTAAATAGGATGACCAGCTTAATATGTTTGCAAAGTTTTGTGAGTTTTCGAGCATGTTGATGCCCTCAAAAATGCAATTATGTATTAGGGGCGCTATAGAGCTACCATGTCTCACCCACTGCCAAATGAGATATCAAATTAAAGAACTTAATATTTTTAGTCAAAAAGCCAAGTTTGGTCTGTTTACGAGTATGATAAGGCCCTCAAAAATGTGTTCGTAAAATCTGAAAAAACGCAGGAAATGGCTCATAGCTCACTTCCTGTGAGGTAAAAAAATTTCAAAAAAATTGACAAAAAAATTTATGATGCCTACTATAACCCTATCCAATTTTGTGAGAATCCAAGCAAGTGCGTTCCAAAATGGCCGTGTGTTTGGTGGCGCTATAGAGCCACCGGGGCATGTCCAAGCACAAAATTAATAATACTTTGCAATTTTCACCACGACTGACGTTTGGGCAAATTTTTGTGAGTTTTCGTGCATGGCAAAGGCTTCAAAAATGCGTTCTCGCAGCAGAATAAAAAGAAGAAGAACAAGAAGAAGAAGAATTAAAGCTGCAAGCAGCGTTGAAAGGGCCCTCGCCCCCCCTGTGCACATTGGGGTGGCAGCAAGATCTTGATGGCTGCAGGTTTCCATTCAGAGCCATTGGACACAGCTGGACCGCGTACAATGTGGTTTCCTGATGGGAGTGCAAAAATTTTCTGGAGGGGCGCTATGATACCATTTTGACTTGCCTGTGCACAAAATCTACAACACAGTAATCGTAATATGGGGCTCCATGAGTGTTTCGATTTTTGTAAATTTTCCAGCATGTTTAGGCTTTCAAAGGAGCAATTCTTTTATAAATATTATTGGGGGCGCTATAGAGCCATTATGCCCCATTTAGTGCCAATCGATGGATGTATTGAAGAGAATAAGACAGTTCTAATTTTTGGATGGTTTTGCAAGTTTTGGAGCATTCTAAGGCCTTAAAACGTGTGTTCGTAAAATTTGGAAAAACTCAGGAAATAGCTCATAGCTCTCTTTCTGTTTGGCAAAAAAATTTCAAAAAATTAACAATTGCGGAGAATGACTAATGCAATGATCATACCAAATTTCATGAACTTTCAAGCACTTTTATCTGAACATGGCCATATCTAGAGGGCGCTGTGGAGCCACCTGGCACCTCTCGATATAAAATAAGCATATATCTATACTTGGGCGGACAATTTTATCAAGCTTGGAAAGTTTCAGGCAAATCCCACAAAGTATGTGGAATTGAAAGCAACTTCCTGTTTCATGGCAGGACATCAAAATTCGCGGTGACGCCACGGATGCATCGTTCGATGAAATCAAAAAAGCTTCGCAATTTAACGTCAGCAGGGTTTTTAGATATTATATGCCAAATTTTAAGTTGATCAGATAAAATCTCTAGGAGGAGTTCGTTAAAGTACAACACCTTTGAATGGCAAAAAAAATAAAAAAAAGTTGCAATTTCAATTAAAAATGGCAGCCTTCCTGTTGAGTATAGGTCATGGCACCAACTGACTTTTTTGTAGGTCTCGGCATATTCCACGTCTACCGAATTTCATACATGTGGGTTAACCGGGCTGCGAGGGCTGCTTTTTTGAAATTTTCCAGGGGGCGCTATAATGCCATTTTTGCCACGCCTATTTGTAAATTTTTTATCAGTGTAATAGGAATGATGGTCTTTAAAATTGTACAAAATTTTGTGAGTTTTTGAGCATGCTGAAACCCTCAAAAGGGTAATTCTTTTAAAAATTGTATTGGGGGCGCTATAGAGCCATGATGCCTCATTTACTGCCAATTTTTTTTTCAAATTGAAGACAATGTGACAAATAAAATTTTAGCCAAGTTTCGCAAGTTTTCGAGTATGCTAAGGCCTTCAAATGTGTGTTCATAAAATTTGGAATAACGCAGGAAATGACTCATAGCTCACTTCCTGTTTGGCCGAAAAATTTCAAAAAAATCAGCACAGCCCAGAAAAACAAATGCAATGATCAGACCAAAATTTCATGAACATTCAAGCATTTTTATATCAACATGGCCGTGTCTAGAGGGCGCTGTAGAGCCACCTGACCACACCCACTCCAATATCAACATATAGGTATATTTGGAATTAGACTATCATTAAGCCTGTAAAGTTTCACGATAATCTCCCTCAGCATATGCTCATAAAAGCAACTTCCATTTTCATGGCGGAACATCGAAATTCGCCGCGAAGCCACGGATACAAAGTTCAATGAATCCAAAAAAGCTTCGCAATTTAACATCAACGACGTCTTTCAATGTCATATGCCAAATTTTAAGTTGATCAGATAAAATCTCTAGGAGGAGTTCGTTAAAGTACGACACCTGTGAATGGCCAACAATCCAAAAAAGTTGCAATTTCAATTAAAAATGGTGGACTTCCTGTTGAGTGTAGCTCATGGCACCAAGAGAATTTTTTGTAGGTCTCGGCATATTCCACATGTCTACCGAATTTCATACATGTAGGTTTACCAGGCTGCGAGGGCTGCTTATTTAAAATTTTCCAGGGGACGCTATAGTGACATTTTTGCCATGTATATATATATAAGTTTTTTGTCAGAGTAATACGAATGATGGTCTTTATACATTTACAAAATTTTGTAAGTTTTAGAACATGCTGAGACCCTCAAAATGGCAATTCTTTTAAAAATCTGATTGGGGGCGCTATAGAGCCATTGTGCCAAATTTAGTGTAAATTGATATATAAAATTGAAGATAATAAGACAATTATAATTTGTGCAACTTTTTGCAAGATTTCGAGTATTCTTAAGCATCCAAACATGTGTTTATAAAATTTGGAAAAACGCAGGAAATGGCGCATAGCTCACTTCCTGTTTGGCCAAAAAATTTCAAAAAAATTAAAATAACTCTACATGAACAATGCAATGATCACACCAAATTTCATGAACATTCAAGCACTTTTATCTCAACATGGCCGTTTCAAGAGGGCGCTGTGGAGCCACCTGACCACACCCAATCTAATATCAACATATAGGTCTTCTTGGAAGTGGACTCCTATAAAGCCTGTAAAGTTTCGCACAAATTTCACAAAGCATGTGCGCGTAAAACCAACTTCCTGTTTCATGGCGGAACATCGAAATTCGCCGCGACGCCACGGATACAAAGTTCAATGAATCCAAAAAAGCTTCGCAATTTAACATCGACAAGGTCTTAAGATGTTAAATTCAAAATTTTAAGTTGATCGGATAAAATCTCTAGGAGGAGTTCGTTAAAGTACGAAGCCTGTGAATGGCAAAAAATTTAAAAAATTTGCAAATTCAATTAAAAATGGCGGACTTCCTGTTGAGTCTAGGTCATGGCACCTAGAGACTTTTTTTTAGGTCTTGGCATAGTACACATGTCCACCGAATTTTGTACATGTAGGTCAAACAAGCTGCGAGGGCTGCTTCATTGAAATTTTCTAGGTGGCGCTGTAATGCAATTTTGCCACGTCCATCTGTAAACCCTAAATCCTAGTTAAAAGTAAGACCTGCTTAATATGTTTGCAAAGTTTTGTGAGTTTTCAAGCATGCTGAGGCCCTCAAAAATGCAATTATGTATTAGGGGGCGCTATAGAGCTACCATATCACACCCAGTGCCAAATGAGATATCGAATCAAAGAACGTAATATTTCTAGACTATGAGCCAAGTCTGGTGAGTTTTCGAGTATGATAAAACCCTCAAAAATGTGTTCGTAAAATCTAAAAAAACGCAGGAAATGGATCATAGCTCACTTCCTGTGAGGCAAAAAAATTTCAAAAAAATTTACAAAAAAATATATGATGACTACTATGACTCTATAAAATTTCGTGAGAATCCGAGCAAGTGCGTTCCAAAATGGCCGCGTGTTTGGTGGCGCTATAGAGCCACCGGGGCATGTCCAAGCACAAAAATAATAATACTTTGCAATTTTCACCACGACTGACGCGTGGGCAAATTTTTGTGAGTTTTTGTGCATGGCAAAGCCCTCAAAAATGCGTTCTCGCAGCAGAATAAAAAGAAGAAGAAGAAGAAGAAGAAGAATAATAAAAATCCCATCAAAAACAATAGGT
The DNA here is from genome assembly GCA_029721435.1 of Gymnothorax reevesii. Classification (NCBI taxonomy): domain Eukaryota; kingdom Metazoa; phylum Chordata; class Actinopteri; order Anguilliformes; family Muraenidae; genus Gymnothorax; species Gymnothorax reevesii. The sequence continues at coordinate 42,234,359 of CM056585.1, forward strand.
TCCTCGCACCTTCGGTGGCACCGGTCGGTGCTTGGGCCCTAATTAAAGCTGCAAGCAGCGTTGAAAGGGCCCTCGCCCCCCTCGTGCACGTTGGGGTGGCAGCAAGATCTTGATGGCTGCAGGTGTCCATTCAGAGCCATTGGACACTGCTGGATCGCGTACAATGTGGTTTCCTGAGGGGAGTGCAAAAATTTCTGGAGGGCGCTATAATAGAATTTTGACATGCCTGTGAGCAAAATCTACAACATAGTAATCGTAATACCGAGCTCCATGAGTTTGTTGATTTTTGTAAATTTTCAAACATGATTAGACCTTCAACAGGGCAATTCTTTTATAAATCTGACTGGGGGCGCTTTAGAGCCATTATGCCATATTTAGTGCCAATTGATGGATGACATTGAAGAGAATACAACCTTTATAATTTTTGCAAGGTTTTGCAAGTTTTGGAGCATTCTAAGGCCTTAAAACGTATGTTAATAAAACTCGGAAAAACGCAGGAAATAGCTCATAGCTCACTTCCTGTGTGGCCCAAAAATTTCAAAAAAACTAAACATTGCCCGAAATGACGAATGCAATGATCACACCAAATTTCATGAACATTCAAGCACTTTTATCTTAACATGACCATATCTAGAGGGCGCTGTGGAGCCACCTAGCACCTCCCGATCCAATATTAGCATATGTTTATACTTCGGAGGACAATTTTATCAAGCATAGGAAGTTTTGGGCAAATCCCACAAAGTATGTGGCAGTAAAAGCAACTCCCTGTTTCATGGCGGGATATATAAATTCCCCGCGACGCCACGGATACATTGTTCGATGAAATCAAAATTGCTTCGCAATTTAACATTAGCAAGGTCTTTAGATATTATCTGCCAAATATTAAGTTGATCTGATAAAATCTCTAGGAGGAGTTCGTTTAAGTACGACAGCTACGAATTGCGAAAAATCTAAAAAAGTTGCAATTTCAATTAAAAATGGCAAACTTCCTGTTGGGTCTAGGTCATGGCACCGAGAGACTTATTTTTAGGTCTTAGGATATTCCACATGTCCACCGAAGTTCATACATGCAAGTCAACCACGATGCGAGGGCTGCTTCTTTGAAATTTTCCAGGGGGCGCTATAATGCCATTTTTTTGTAGGTCTTGGCATAGTACACATGTCCACCGAATTTTGTGCATGTAGGCTAAACACGCTGCGAGGGCTGCTTCATTGAAATTTTCTAGGTGGCGCTGTTATGCAATTTTGCCACATTCATCTGTAAACCCTATATCCTAGTAAAGAGTATGACCAGCTTAATATGTTTGCAAAGTTTTGTGAGTTTTCGAGCATGCTGAGGCCCTCAAAAATGCAATTATGTATTAGGGGGCGCTATAGAGCTACCATGTCTCACCCACTGCCAAATGAGATACTGAATCAAACAACTTAATATTTTTAGTCAAAAAGCCAAGTTTGGTCTGTTTTCGAGAATGATCAGGCCCTCAAAAATGTCTTCTTAAAATCTGAAAAAACGCAGGAAATGGCTCACAGCTCACTTCCTGTGTGGCAAAAAAAATTCAAAAAAATTGACAGAAAAATTTATGATGACTACAATGACCCTGTAAAATTTCATAAGAATCCGAGCAAGTGCGTTCCAAAATGGCCGCGTGTTTGGTGGCGCTATAGAGCCACCAGGGCATGTCCAAGCACAAAATAAATAATAGTTTGCAATTTTCACCACGACTGACGTGTGGGCAAATTTTTGTGAGTTTTCGTGCATGGCAAAGCCCTCGAAAATACGTTCTCGCAGCAGAATAAAAAGAAGAAGAAGAAGAAGAAGAAGAAGAAGAAGAATAAAAATCCCATCAAAAACAATAGGTTCCTCGCACCGGTCGGTGCTCGGGCCCTAAAAATCCCTTCAAAAACAATAGGTTCCTCGCACCTTCGGTGCCAGGACCCGTTCCGGGGGCCCTAATTAATTCTTTTCAAAAGGGTAAGCGGGAAGTTTCGTCTGATTTCATGGTCACGTGAACACTTCTCGGAATATACCATAAATAAACTTCTTTTAATACATTAGTTTGTATTTGGAGAATAGAATATTGCATATGCATAATACTGTAAGTTATACTTTACCTATGCATTTTGTGCCATATCATTATTTCATTTATCAAATTAACTGCCCTGAATTGAGTTATTCATCTGAGCGCACCCCTTCATGTTCTGCATCAATGAGACCGTCCGTTACGATGATGTAATTCGGTCAATGACGCGCATACGGCCATTTTGTTTGGAAGTTTGTTAGAAGGAAGGAGTAGTAGGTAGCGTTCGTTGTTTAATTTTCGTGGAATTGAAGATACATCAAATATCAGCTGTATATTTCAGGACGCATAGTTTCAGCGCACTGTTTTTAAAACCACAGTGCGGAGTCAAAAGGTTTTTTTTTTGCCACAGTTCGCTACGTGGCACCGTAAAGCAGGAGCGCGAAAACCAAGAAGCCATTCATTTTGTCAGCGTGGTCGGCTTCTGAGGCCTTTCTCATGGCTGCTGTCTCTGAGTAGATCTTTGAACAAAGGAAATAGTCGCTCGTTCTGTAACGTTTACCCGTTATCCCGTGTATCGCAAACTATTGCTTTTTGTCATTTAGCATTTCGGCGGGATTCTTAAATTTAGCAAAATAGTAAAATTGCTAATCGCAACTTCAGCTAGCTAAAATTCCAGCTACTGAGCTATCTTTTGCCTTCAGACAGCTCTGACGTAGCTTGCTATTAGATTGTTTCAGTCGTTGCTGTTGAAATCAGACGACAAATATGGCAGAGTTATACATTCGTGTGGCGGAAGATGAAAATGAGGAGCCGATGGAGATCCCATCCGAAGACGACGGCACGGTTTTGTTGTCCACTGTGGCTGCACAGTTTCCTGGAGCGTGCGGCCTGCGCTACCGCAGCCCCGTCTCCCAGTGCATGCGTGGTGTCCGCTTGGTCGAAGGCATTCTACACGCCCCCGAGAATGACTGGGGAAATCTGGTGTACGTCGTAAATTACCCTAAAGGTAATGTACTGTTTTATTTCGCTAGCTAATTAATAATTCTGCGTGGTTCGTATGCTGATTATTGATCCCGAAATGTTTAATTCGTTTATTTCAAGCTATCTAATAGCTACCCGCGAGCTAGCTTCATTCATCGCAAGCAGGCCACGGGGATTTCGACTTAAGGCCGTGCTAGAGCCTGCAGAATGCGTTTTGTGTTCCACAGCTTATTAGTTTGTTACTCCTTACAGCTGTAGCCACAGATAATAGGCAGTAAATCAAAGGATTGCAAACTTGAGTCAACGTTGGCTTACGTTCGTTAACTTTTGATCAGTGGTTCTCAAACTCGTTCCCGGTGCCTCCCTGTGCCGATTTTCCTTCCAACCTACTGCAATCGGAGGATTTTAGCAAGATGCTAATTTGCCCTAGTTATGTGAAGAACTGCTTTCAACATTTCATGTTTCGAGTAGGTGTACACACATTTTGACAGAAATATCTTCGTGTCATTAAGTAAGATTTCACTAATTAGGAACCTATTAATTGTATAGGGGCAAGTTAGTGTTTGAATCGTTACGGGCGGGACATTAAGAAGGCCTTTTGTCATTCTGTCTATAGGCATTAAAGAGAAAAAAACTTTTGAGGTCACAGTATTGACCCTAAAGAGCTGTGTGAGATGACAAGAAGAATTTCAGTCTGACCATTTCCAGTGGCCTAAATTGCATCGAATTTCCGTTTCGGACGGGACAGCTGGCGACATGACTTTCTAATTGCTTTGTGGAAATTAAAAATACAATTCATTCATGCAGAATTCCAAACCATTTCCTCGTTCACATGATAGCTAGAGTTTCTCTAGAACGTCAAATGAAAATTTCGAACTAAATGTTTTTTTTAGGCAATAGGCTCATGAAGCATCTCTTACGGATGGGGCACTTCAAAACGTTACGTACGGGACGCTTTTGTCGCCCTTTGTTTTCCGGGGTATTTGACAGGCTTTTATGGAGTCTATGCGCCTACATTTTCCAGTAGGACTGACAAATATATTTGGTGCATAGAATAGTTTTATTGGTAATCAATAATCAGAAATTAATACACAAATCAATACATGTGGAAAAGAGTAAGTTCCTAGTTTTTCTAAATTGATAATCATTTCTCATCTATTCAAGAGCACCTTATTAGTGATAACCAATTGCCACCAATCAAACAGATTATTGATTTTATACAAATGATCAAGATTTACAACATCAAATGAATAGATTTGGAGTAAGGTGAACAACTTCTCTCTGCAACCACTTGCTGTCGCTTCTCTTGCGTTCTTTCTTTTTCCTTCATGGCCTCCTTCTCGGCTACTGTAGCTGTCAGTTTCCTATGTCCCCGCGCCTCGCGTTTCCTGGTCGCATCTTTCACCCTCGCTTCTTTTAGCCGTTCCTCATCCTCAGGTATACTGCCCGGCCAAAAAAGTCACCGTTTGGAAACTAATGAACAAATTCTATAATTGGATCATTATTGCGGTTATTAATGTTTCAGCTGGAAATCATTTTAACCCTAACTGATGACTTAAAAAATCATGTTGGAAGACACATCCCTTGATGGTGGAAAAGATGTTACAGTATTTCAGAACGGGCAAGTTATTGGCTTGTATTTAGCAAAGAAAACCATGAATGACAAAGACAAGTATGAGGAATCATTTTCACAAACAAATTTGCCACCACAAAGTCCTGACCTTAAACACATTAAAAGTTACTGGGATGTGCTCAAGAAAGACCACCGAGTGGTTCAACCATTACGTCGAGAGGATAAGATCTCGGCCAAAAATTACGGCATTTCTGATAGAAGATTAATGTTCTGGCATTGCATATAGTTGTCAAAACAATGACGAGACAAATATGCACTGTAATCAAATCCACAGGGGTTCCAACTAAATATTTGAGTGAGCGACTTTTTTTTTTTTTTTTGGCCGGGCAGTGTATCTTGGCTCTGCGGTCCTGCACTCGTTCCTTCACGGTCTTCGGCATGGTTGCAACGGATTCTGACTTTGGGACGGCCCATATTTATACATCTCTGGAGCATTACTGGCATCCCTTTGAATTTGACACCTTTGTCTAAACTGCGCCACATCAGTAACTTTCTATAACTTACAGGCCTTTTGATTTGAATAGTGTTTGTTCTCACAATGAATTTACTTTTGGTAACAATGTGCAAACATGTCAGAAGTTTATTTGTCAGGTGCCTCGTAGACTGTCACCCATGACAGCCAGTTAGCAAACTAATTACATCAGTGACAACTTCAGTAATTAGTTAGCACCAATAGACTTTTATTCACTTCTGCCATGATGCAAACTGAAGAGGGTTTTTGAGTCCACATTCATTCATCCTCAGAACTCTAAATTAACACTTAATCGTAGTTCCTACCAAATCCGGACTCTCCGCAATAGTCTTCGTTATGGACGGGACAAAATTTGAACGCTTTGTTTTCCGGATTGAATTTTTTTTTTTTTGGCCTGGAATGTGTTTACTACCATTATTTATTATCCTTAGGAAGAGGAAAATTAATTGCAACATTCTCTGATTCATATCAAAATAATAGGGGAAACTTTGAGTAGATTTTTTTGTAATTTGTAATAGGGGTGTCAACGTTTACAATTTTTTTCCTACACGTTCACACGACTACTAGCCGACGTGTACCCGGTTACATGTTTGGAGATTTATGAGCTTTTTCTATCGCAGTTGCGCTGTATAACTACAGAAAGTAAAAGGAGTTGAAAGTAAAATCCTCTATCATTTTGTCTGAAAACGTACAAGTGAAAGCCGAAAGGTTTAACCTTCCTTTTTTTTAAAAAATTTAAAAAAAAATAAATTTGGCATTTCCAATCCCACCCGAATCTGGAATGCCCAATTGGTGAACTATGTACAAAGCTTGCTCGTATGCGACCCCTTGCTGCCAACTCAGGATAGTGAAGACAGTTCACTACTCTCCTCCGAAGCATGTGCCCGTCAGCCACTGATTCTTATACAATCATTGGTTGAATCCTCGTAAGTTCAGAACGAGGGCGGAGGATACCCGGACATGAACGAACCTAGAGTCTTCCTGACGAGCGCCTGTCTGGCCAGCAGGAGGCGCTGGAGCAACGAACAAAGCTACTATTATATCCCCAAATCCGGCAGTCCCTTCCCAATTTGAAACCCTGTAGCGCAATGGCTAATTGTGCGCTACTCTGAAAAAGCTGCTGACCCCTGCCGGTGGGTACGCCGGGGCACGAACCCGCGACGTGATAGTCACCTCTGCATTGCAGCCCAGTGCCTTAACCGAGTGGGCTATCTGGCTTGACCTTCCTTTTTAATCACTGTTTTAACTATTGCTCACTTTTGTACATTTTTTTTTTTTTAAAGTGCAAACTGCTTCCCTCTCTCGCAACGGGAGCTGTCTGAATTTTAATATGCCTCTCATAGTAAAAGTAATCTGGAATTGGCAAGAGAAAGCAACTCAAAAAGAAGCCAAAGTAAGCTGAAGTGAAAGGAAAAAACTTCACCTTTATATTCACAAAGTTTAAAAAGTAGAGGTGGACTCTCACAATTATTCACTAAAATTGGCAAAAAAAGTGTTTTCTTCCTCCTCTTTAGACGCGAGGATGTGCGATCAGGTCGTGAAAAGCTGACAGAACACCAACCAACAATATAATGTACGACAACACGCAACAATAATGGCTTGTTATTTTAGCCTACAACAGTTTTGTTTTCAGCTGCATGACATTTGCACATGGAGAAGATGATGAGCGCAGCGCTCTTCTCAAGTCCTCCGCAGCCTATTCTTGATGTGGCACGACACTGGCTGTGGGTTTTTTTTTTACCCCTCAGCCCTAAAGGCTGACGGGGTATTGCTATCCTTCGTGCGGTTGGGCGGGCGGGCGGGCGTCTCCAAAAACTTCAACATCGGACTGAGGGGTATTCAGTGCATTGCACGCCTATTTTTTTTAATTTTTTTATTATCAAGGTAACATTGCGCCCCATGCATCTGTATGCGGATAACTGCACTAGTGGGAACATTTAAGTGTATAGTTAGTTAATGTTATTATCTGAAGCTTTCAGGCAACATTATCACCCCTACAAATAGGCGACTATGTATTGGTGAGAAATGAACGAGGAGGGGAAAAAAAATGACGTGTACACGGTTATTGATTTTTATGCCCCCGTAAACAAAGTTTCGGGGGCATATAGTTTTTCACCTGTCCGTCCGTCTGCCTGTCTGCACTTTGCCATGGCTATAACTTTTGATCGGCTCATGATAGGACTTTGATACTTTACAAAAATGAACAAAAACTCCGCACACTGTTTTGATAGCTCCCCAAGTGAGTTTAATATTCTCAATGTTTTGGCCGAAGTGGCCTTCGTCAGGTGCACTTCCAAAGATGTGACGGGTGACAGGGGTAGGGGTTTATATACAAAGGAAAATGGGGCAAACCAAAACAGGGTCAGATTGTAGTTGGTCCAGCCAAGGAACTCCTAAAAACAAAAAATATATTTATTTATATAATTAAATTCATGGTAATGACTGATCCAGCCCCATAATGCCCAGAATTCCAAACACCACAATTAATACACTGCCCGGCCAAAAAAAAAGTCGTGCACTCAAATATTTAGTTGGAACCCCTGTAGCTTTGATTACAGTGCAAATTCATTTTGTCATTGTTTTGACAACTATATGCAATGCCAGAACATTTATTTTCGATCATACATGCCATAATTTTTGGCCGAGATCTTGTCTTCTCGACATAATGGTTGAACCACTCTGTGGTCTTTCTTGAGCACATCCCAATAACTTTTACTGTGTCTAAGATCAGGACTTTGTGGTGGCAAATATGTTTGTGAAAATGATTCCTCATACTTGTTTTTGCATTCATGAGTTTCTTTGCTAAATACAGGCCGATAAGTTGCCTGTTCTGAAATACTGTAACATCTTTTCCACCAGCAAGGGATGTGTCTTCTGACATGATTTTTTGAGAAATGAGTAGCGATGCGCTTCATCAGTCAGGGGAAAAATGATTATTGCCAGCTGAAACATATTAGTAACCGCAATAATGATCCAATTCTAGAATTTGTTCATTAATTTCCAAATGGTGACTTTTTTTTGGCCGGGCAGTGTTTATAGCAAAAAATATGTAAATAGTTCAAGTATAGTCAGACAGGTTAAGCATTGAAGCATTGCCTAAAACAAGGGATAGTGTGGCAATGTCTGGAATTTATACATCCATATATAATGTACCCACGTTGGGAAAATGCATAAAGCTCAAAAGTAAAACAAACGTAAAGACATAATCGTCATGTCTTCATTGTAAAAATGGTTTGATGTCAAACTCCTCATTCAAACCAAACGGGACCATAGTGTTTAGTGTGTAGATATAATAAAGTATTTTTTCATAGTCTCCACCCTGAGGTGGCCGATTCACTTTTTCAGTCCCCATATACCTTAGGGCACTGATTGTTCCCTGCCCGTTTAAAATGTGCGGCTATGGGATTGCGTTCGTCACCACTCCGAATACTGCTCCGGTGCTCACACATGCGTGTGCGTAATCGTCTGCTAGTTTTACCCGCATAGCTCAGGCCGCACGGACATCTGATGAGGTAAACGACGTGTGCTGGTGATTACAGGTGATTACGCCGCGAACTCTGAGTCTTGCCTCTGTGGGGATGCGTGTATGTCTTGCTTCGGATGGTATAGCCACATTGTGCACAGTTGCCAGATTTATAATTGCCTTCAGGTAAAGCGTTAAGAAAGGTGTCTCTCCTTTCCGGGGTATGAGACCTCTCTAAAAGATCTTAAAAAAATTGGGAGGTCGCTTAAACACAATGGAAGGGGGTTCTTTGAATACATGTTTCAGTTTAGGGTCTGACTCGATTATATGCCAATGCTTGCGAGCAACCTTCGCAAACTCAAAGCCCGTGGGAGAGTGTTTGGTAAAACATGAAACAGTATAATCCCTGTGAATTTTGGGTTTGGACTATAGACACTCCTCCCGTGTCAAATTGTTAAAGCGATTGGCAGCCTGTTCGATCCATTCGTTCTTATACCCCCTGTCACGGAATCTCTTAGTGAGATCAAATGATTGCCTCTGATAAAGAGGGTTCGAGATGCAGATTCTCCTGGCTCGGTGAAACTGACTGATCGGTAGTCTTTTTTTCAAATGTGTGGGGTGAAAACTGTCCCCGCGCAGCAATGCGTTTCTGTCCGTAGGCTTGCGAAACAAGTCGGTGGAGAGAGTCACCTTGTTTAATGACCAGCACATCAAGAAAACTAATGCTGGTGCGACTAAACTCCAGAGTAAAAGTTAAATGTGGATTGGCTGAGTTAAGGTATCGATAAAACGCCATTAAATGTTTCATTTCCTGTCCAAATTGCAAACAAGTCATCAATATACCTCTGATATAACAGGATATTGGAGATAAAGACGTCAACATTGGGATTATAGATATATCGGTTTTTGAAATATCCCATATACAGATTAGCATAATTGGGTGCCATAGTGCTACCCATTGCCGTCCCCTTCATTTGTAAATAAAATTGGATTTTGAAAAGGAAATGATTAGTGGTCAATACCAGGGTTTCCGGCAGAGCTTTTTTTGGCCAGGCGCCCCGCCCGGCCTGAAATCTGTAGCGCAAGGGCTAGAATGTTGGGCGAAAAAAAAAAAAAAAAAATGATGCAATTCATGCAAGCGACACTGCAGCGAGAACTAATCTACTAGCGTACTCAGGGCCGGTGTTCTGACACATTTTGCTACCCATCAAAATATGCTACCTCGTGGTTCAGCGCTTGTGCAAACCTAAAATTTTGGGCTGTATCCTCGCTCTTATCTTAACTACCCCCAAAAATCATAAAAATAGATTTATTTTCAGTGCGCATTTCAACCTGTAAGCGTACATATATTTGCATGCACACGCTGGGTTTTCCTGAAAATGCAGAAATTAAATGATAATGCCGTATATGGGCAAATGTCTTCAAACAAATTAATCCAACTCATTATAACATCTGCTTTTGTTATAATAAGCTGACAAATAACCAGTGGCGGCTCGTCAGCCGTAACAAAAGGAAGCCAAAACCTCGCCCTTCAAAGCTTAATGACTTCAACGTTTCGCAGTTTTTTTTCTTTATCAGTTCCTCATACGAATTGGTAGAAGGACAATCAAATTTATTTTCGATAGCAAATGACGACGCAAATTATCAATACGTCTTTATTAATTTGTTTGCGTGGCTTCTTTCGCAAGAAACCAGGACAGTCCATTTTCTACAATCTTAATACAGAATGGGGCTTTATGAGCCCCACTAATCAATTTGTGAATCTACCATTTCATTAGCTTCTTGAGCGTGGAATTTATAGCGTAGGCCAGTGGTAATTTGTCGTAATTTATGTGAAAGAAAACCCCTCATAATTTCGTGGTGCAATGTATAACACAGCTATTGAAAATAAATTTGACTCAATTGACTGTTCTAACAATTCGTATGAGCAACTGCTGATCAAGAAAAGTAAACTGCAAAAGGTTTAAGTCATGAAGCTTTGAAGGGCGAGGTTTTGGCTTCCCTTTGTTAAGGCCGACGACCCGCCACTGCAAATAACAAAAGTTACTATTGTATCCTGATTCATATTGTAATGCCAAGGCGAAAACAAAGACTTATCGATCGCTTTGCATTACGGTAGCATTTTTTGACAAGGGAGCAAAATTTGACAGAAGACCGGCACTCGCCTAGACGAAAATCGGCAATTAGTCCTGGCTTGTTCTTAATGGTTTTCCTTTATCAACACGTTTACCGATTTAAGAATAATCAAGTGGCAATTGAAGACACGGCTTCTCTCCCCCAATGCGATCTAAGAGCGACAAAATAATGAGCTACATTCAGCACAGAAAAATAATTTGATTATGCACCGTCACTCTGCGACGGCATTTCAGAACTCTTCAACGAATGAAGGTAATTTTGGTGACTAGTACGTGGTTTCGTCAGTTTACATTTTCCAATCGGACTGCTGTCTATTTTTTACAGCGAGCTGAGTGACCATGCTGCAGAAAATAGGTGTACGTAGTTGTCGCCGAAATTACCTTCATTCAATGAAGAGTTATGAAATGCCGTCGCCGACGATGCATATACCTAATTATAATCAAATTATTTTTCGGTACTGAGTGTAGCCCATTATTTTGTCGCTTTTAAATCGCATGGGGGAGAGAAGCCGTGTCTTCAAGTGCCACTTGATTACTCTTGAATTGGAAAAAGTGTTAATAAAGGACAACTGTAATCAATTTCAATAAAGGGAGGGATATTAGCCCCGGAATTTTCTGGTCAAACGATGCGCCTGATGTCCTACTTGCATTAATGGCCCCCCTCCCCGCCCATAAAAAAGCAAGCTGGAAGTGAAATTAAACAGCGACATCGTCACAAAGAGGTGAGCAAAGTTATTAAAATACCTGCATCAAGATATAATGTTAAGGATTATTTATGATATACAGACTAAAGAATAAATCATAAACCCCGTTTGTTCCTAATGCAGCCTTAGCTATGACTTCGTGAGATCTGCTCCGAAAACTAAGGCGGGTTTTAGTCTAATATAAATGTCCACCAACTAGTAACTACTAGAATAATTAAAAGGCCAGCAATGCTTAATTGTTCATGATTAAACCAGTCTCATTCAGTTGGCAAGTAATGCTTTAATGTTAATTTTGAGTCGTGATGGCCGGTTGCGGAGAGAAGGCAAAACAGCGCAAGATCTCCTCGCTCTTTATGACTGGCGGGGTGACCAAAAAATAAACAGTTTGTGTTTTCCAGCATCATGTTTGTGGGTTTATTGTTAAGCAACTTCTCTCATATTTTTAAGAGCCAAAAAACAGAATTGAATAAGCATCTTCTTTTTCATTTTGAGGGCAAAAATAATACTTAAACAATCTAATTAATTTCTTATTTATATATTTTGCCGAGAACAAGCTTCTTGGTACAGAGGAAGGGTCCCCTATTGATTTCCAAGGTCATTTGCCAATTTCGACATCACACTTGTACAAGAAACCACCAGTCATGGACACCAGGCCTCGTGACGGATGCTAGGTGAGGTCGCAGCTATTAGATCCTTCTGATCTACTTGTTTAGAATAGCCTGTGCATCGTTTTCCACAAGGCGACAGTATGTATGAAGTGAGGCATTTCTATTCTTAAAAGGAATAAAAGTAGATTTTTTCTTAAAAGGTATACTCACTGAGGTGTGGGACAGACAGGTGGGATCAGGCTGTTCGACAAGATTCTCATTCACCTTGTCAAAATCTGTACCATGGGAGTCAGTACTTACCGAGTGGAAGAATTCTTTCAGTCTCAGAGTTCGAAAAAACTTTCGAAAGTCAATAGTCGTGTTGAAATCATCCGTTGGCGTGGTCGGGACGAAGGAAAGACCCTTACCAAGGGCCTTGCTGCACACCTCCGTAAGTGTTTTTTTGGAGAAATTCATAACCGCGTCGTGCTTCTCCTCGAAAAGTAGTGCCCCCTTCGGCCGTATCCCTCGTCGTGTGCGTTTCCGGGGAATCCCCGTCCCCGACTGCCTCTGCGTCGACCTCTGCCCTGATGACGTCGTTCGCGGGCGTCTCCGGGGATCTCTGCTAAAAAAGACGCACAGTGTCCTGATAGGTTGCTTGAGTCGGAGTCCACGGAGGTAGAGGAGGGCCATGGAGAGTTGAAACCGCGGTCTGAATGTTCACCCGGGCGTTCTCTGCCTTTCCTGGTTGGGCCTTCCATAGATTTCTTCCAGAAATAAACGTTCTGTTGCGCGTAATCCCTGGTGTCTCGCGCAAACATCTTTCGTTTGGCCGTCTTGAGTTCATTGCTGAGTTTTTCTTTGAGGAGTTCGATTTCTTTCTTTAAAGCAGTCAGTTGGACTTTGAGTCGTCTGGACGCCGCTTTCACAGACATCGTGTGTTGGAGCTCTTGTTAAGTATTTCACACCATCATTCACAGAATTTAGGACTACCCAGTCCCATCGCCGGAGCCTTCTGTATCCTCAGGCCCCGAGCAATGATTTTCTTCCACAAGTAATCACCGCATGTAAATATTGTTTCGTCTCAGGAACGGTTAAGTTCCTCATTTGCTTCTCCAAAGCTCCCGAATCTGTAGCGGAGCCGGTAGCCATTCTTTCGAACAGAGAGTCTTTGAGAAGGATGCGTTCGTAGTCCTCCGCGGTAAATTCAAAAGTCTGCATACTCCCGCTGGGATAGAGCTCAAGTCGTCGGTCATATTGCCATCCTGGTTTCTCACAAAATAGGAGTCAAAAAAGGAGTGCCGTACAAAAACTAAATGAACAAGAAGCAGAAAAATGTACGCACATCCAGACAAAAGTTAATAGGTGCTCGACTCAAAAGGACAATGTACAAAAATGAACAAAAAGTCCGCACATTGTTTTGATAGCTCCCCAAGTTAGTTTAATATTCACAACGTTTCGGCCGACGTGGCCTTCTTCAGATGCACTTCCATGTATAAATTCCAGACATTGCCACACTATCCCTTGTTTTAGGCAATGCTTCTAGAAATAACCTGTCTGACTATACTTGAACTATTGACATGTTTTTTGCTATATATTACTTGTGGTGTTTGGAATTCTGGGCATTATGGGGCTGGATCAGTCATTACCATGAATTTTATTATATAAATAAATATATTTTTTGTTTTTAGGAGTTCCTTGGCTGTACCAACTACAATCTGACCCTGTTTTGGTTTGCCCCGTTTTCCTTTGTATATAAACCCCTACCCTCACCCCGTCACGTTTGGAAGTGCACCTGACAAAGGCAACGTTGGCCGAAACGTTGTGAATATTAAACTCACTTGGGGGGGCCATCAAAACAGTGTGCGGACTTTTTGTTCATTTTTGTACATTGTCCTTTTGAGTCGAGCACCTATTAACTTTTGTCTGGATGTGCGTACATTTTTCTGCTTCTAGGACTTTGATACTTGGCATATGCATTGCTTGTGAGAAGGCATTTCAGATGGGGTCATGACTTTTGACCTTGTGACCTTGACCTTGGAGCATGACGTTTGGTGACAAAAACTTGAACATGGGCCATAACTTTTCATTAGCTATTAATAGGCATTTGATACCTGGCATATGTATTCCTTAGGATAAGGCCTTTCTGATGAGGTAATGAATGTTGACCTTGTGACCTTGACCTTTAACCTTTGACTCATGATAGGCCCTTAATGGTCAGCATGTTATGTACGGGACCATCAGTGTTTCACAAACGCATCTTGTTCTAAACGGTTATGATTTGTTATCCGTGTAACCGTTTACACATGTAGATGTTGACACCCCTAATTTGTAAACATTCCTTGATTTAAGTCCATTTTTTTCAGAAACGCAGAACAATATGCAGTTTTCGCATATGTATCACACTATATCACGTCACTACACTCTGACACCAAATTTTATGATTGTACCCCAATAATTAAATGACACAGAGCCGAAAAACTGATGTCCCGTCCATAACAATATTTTCTGATTTTCTCATTAATGACCTCATTTGCATATGAAAAACGTGAGTCACGAAATTGAATCATACATTATCGGGAGCTATAGGTATCCTAGATCAAGATGTCACACTTTTTGTAATAAAGATTCAGAAATAATTTTTTCAAGCCATGTCTCCAATACCGTGACTTGCCCCTATAGTTTGAATGGTTAATTTGCCTAGCACTTAGGATACATGGCTGCCTGTACAAATATTGTGAACAGATGATAGCCAGACCTTTTCTAGGTTCTAGATAAGTTCAAGCAAATTGTTTTGAAAGAAGTTTAAACGCGTGTTTAATAACGCAATTTCAGAAAGTACTTCAAACACGATATTGCAATAAATTGATAAAAATCCTACAGTTGCAATTGTGGGTGGAACAAAAGCCAGCATACATGGGGACACCAGGATTGAGTTTGGGAACCACTGCATTTGATGATATCAGAGCCAACTTGGCTGGGATTATTTGGCAAGCTTTTTAACTTAAGGCAGCGTCTATTTAGCCGTCTGACTGTTCCCGTTTTTCTCTGCTATTTTGCCGTCGCTTCCGCTTGACGTGCGCAGTTGTCACAGATGTGGATTTAGTTTTTACAAATGATTTCTCTGCGCTATCTTGATATGATTTCATCCCCCTTTAGTAATTGTGACTAAAAAAGCCGAAAAAGGCGGAGATTAAATTAGTAATTCTTTCCAGTAGCAGTGATCAATTTGCTAGCTCTGCATAAGCAACTTGTCTGCGCTTACAGAACGCCGAACCTGTTTTATGTTCGTAACATAGCTCTCTGTCGCGCACTCTAAAGCTGCTTTCACATCAGACACGGAACAAATTTTTCACAGAACAGATTAGCCTACATTCAAAGTCAATGCAAAGATGCAAATATACAAGCCGCTTTCACATCGGACGCGAAACGAATTTTTCGCGCGACAGATTAGCTACATTCAAAGTCAGTGCAAAGAGGCGTTATAGTTGCGTTAAGCAGCTTTCACACCGGATGCGAAACGAATTTTTCGCGCGACAGATTAGTCATGACCACTTATCAGCTACTGCATGTTAGTTTGCGTGCTCTGCCAATTAAAAATGCTTCAGGTTGACTTGATTGCTGACGCCAAGTATGCCCACAAACTTTAAGTCCACATTTGTGACAACTGCGCATGTCAAGCAGAAGCGACTGCAAAATGGCAGAAAAAAACGGGAACCGTCAGACGGCTAAATAGACACTTTGTTAACTTAACCATTATTTGTTTGGCTTGTTATCCAGTGAGCATTTTCAGCATGTTGTCATGGTGAAGTCAATGGAAAGATTGAGCTTTGCGATGTAGTTAGTTGGCTAATCGTAGCCAGTTCTAAATAAAGTGACTGATTACCTGCTGGATGTAAATTGGATAAGGTTAATTTGAATTTCAGATAACAAGAGGAAGATGGACGAGGTTGATGCTGCATCTGCTGTTAAGATAAAGCGGGGCATCCAGAAGACCTCTGATTTGATTGTCCTCGGTTTGCCCTGGAAGACGTCGGAACAAGACCTCAAGGACTACTTTAGCACGTTCGGCGAAGTGATTATGGTTCAGGTAATGGAATGAAAAGATGAGCAAACCAGTTGTGTGTTTGCCATTTGAGGCCACATATGACACCCTGCCCTAATTTTAACTTCCTACAGGTTAAGAGGGATGTGAAGACTGGAAATTCCAAGGGCTTTGGTTTTGTACGGTTTACAGACTATGAAACTCAAGTGAAAGTGATGTCACAGCGGCACATGATTGATGGGAGGTGGTGCGATTGTAAGCTTCCCAACTCGAAGGTACAGACATCTCCACTTTCAGCTTTTGCATACAAACTATGTTTTTGGTAGGGCTGGGTTCAAAAAATCGATTTTCCGATTCAGATCGATTTTTATTTAAATTTACGATATCAATTCATTTTATTCAAAGATTGATGTTTTATTAGTGCATTTCCATCTTGCTTGTCAATATTCAATAACTGATCCGGGAGTTCCACCTAGTGATACAGTATTGTTCTGCATGCATAAATTTGCAGCTCCATGTCTGCTGGCGGACATGTCTGCACCAGGCGCTTAAAGGAGAATTGTGAAATTGACTTGGGATGTATTGAAACATGATATTGAGTACGAATCTTTGTCGAATACCCCACCTCCGTATTTGAAGAATTCTTGTGTTTTCTTCATGAAAACAAAACAGCCGTGATTTTCTGGTGCATTTCAGGAGAAGAGATGGAGTCAGATTCGGTGTTGGAAAACCTAGTTTTAAGGGAAACAGTTTTTTTTTGTCGTCTGTACCAACGCAGTATCCAGTATAATTATGATCTGACTGACTTTCATTGGGATACAACGGGATTTAAATACTCATTGTGAACAAAAGATATTGGCCCAGGAGTTTCGGTATGGTACAGAAACAATGGTGCCTGATTAACTAATTGAGTTTAACACAGATGACATGTCTCAGTGAATACAGCACAGAACCCATCAGGATTTTCCTGCTTGACTACATCAACCCAGCAGTGGTAGTTGGGCGAGACAAATAGCTGGTTGTGAAGATTCTAGATCACTGCCAACAGGACGCCATATATAACTGTGCTGTGAACAGTAAGATCTAACCGTATGCACGCAACATTTCGAAATGCATGGCTTTTTAGCAGAAGCTCCCAACTGGCTTACAATGGTAGTGAATTGGGCATAGCGTTGACATGCGAAGAAATCACAATTTTTTTTCAGCATTAACAAGGCTCAAAGTAGCTCCACACTTCATCGGTAGAATTCCGAGGGCCCGGACATTTACACTTAACAAAAATATAACGCAACACTTTTGTTTTTGCTCCCATTTGTCATGAGATGGACTCAAAGATCTAAAATTCATTCCAGATACGCAATATTACCATTTCTGTCAAACATTGTTCACAAATCTGTCTAAATGTGTGATAGTGAGCACTTTTCCTTTGCTGAGACAATCCATCCCACCTCACAGGTGTGCCACATCAAGATGCTCATCAGACACCATGATTAGTGCACAGGTGTACCTTAGACTGTCCACAATAAAAGGCCACTCTGAAATGTGCAGTTTTGTCTCAGCAAAATGCCACAGATGGCGCAAGCATTGAGGGAGCGTGCAATTGGCATACTGACAGCAGGAATATCAAACAGATCTGTTGCTCGGGCATTGAATGTTCATTTCTCCACCATAAGCCGTCTCCAAAGGCGTTTCAGAGAATATGGCAGTACATCCAACCGGCCTCACAACCGCAGACCACGTGTAACCACACCAGCCCAGGACCTCCACATCCAGCTGGTTCAACTCCAAGATCGTCTGAGACCAGCTACTCGGACAGCTGCTGAAACAATTGGTTTGCATAACCAAAGAATTTCTGCACAAACTGTCAGAAACCGTCTCAGGGAAGCTCAACTGCATGCTCGTCGTCCTCATCGGGGTCTTAACCTGACTCCAGATCGTCGCCGTAACAGACTTGAGTGGGCAAATGCTCACATTCGATGGCGTCTGGCACGTTGGAGAGGTGTTCTCTTCACGGATGAATCTCTGTTTACATTGTTCAGGGCAGATGGCAGACAGCGTGTGGGGCGTCGTGTGGGTGAGCGCTTTGCTGATGTCAGTGTTGTGGATCGAGTGGCCCATGGTGGTGGTGGGGTTATGGTATGGGCAGGCATCTGTTATGGACAAAGAATTTTATTGATGGCATTTTGAATGCACAGAGATACCGTGATGAGATCCTGAGGCCCATTGTTGTGCCATACATCCATGAACATCACCTCATGTTTCAGCAAGATAATGCACGGCCCCATGTTGCAAGGATCTGTACACAATTCTTGGAAGCTGAAAATGTCCCAGTTCTTGCATGGCCAGCATACTGACCGGACATGTCACCATTGAGCATGTTTGGGATGTGCTTGACCGGCGTATACGACAGTGCGTACCAGTTCCCACTAATATCCAGCAACTTTGCACAGCCATTGAAGAGGAGTGGACCGACATTCCACCGGCCACAATTGACAATCTGATAAAGTCTGCGAAGATGATGTTGCACTGCATGAGGCAAATGGTGGTCACACCAGATACTGACTGGTTCTGACTCCCCAGACCCCCAATAAAGCAAAAACTGCACATTTCAGGGTGGCCTTTTATTGTGGACAGTCTAAGGTACACCTGTGCACTAATCATGGTGTCTGATGAGCATCTTGATGTGGCACACCTGTGAGGTGGGATGGATTGTCTCAGCAAAGCAAAAGTGCTCACTATCACACATTTAGACAGATTTGTGAACAATGTTTGAGAGAAATGGTAATACTGTGTATCTGGAATGAATTTTAGATCTTTGAGTCCACCTCATGACAAATGGGAGCAAAAACAAAAGTGTTGCGTTTATATTTTTGTTGAGTGTAAAACGAGGCGCTGAGAACTATGAAAAAGCACAGGTAGTGTATTAAAGATGGTTTATGCAGACAGTACCTTGAGGTAGTTTCCAGTCGCCTCCATCTTGAAAGTCACTAAAAGTTGATTGAAGAGCACAAAAGAATATGAAGGATAGGGTAACAGATTGCAATCTGTTTGTTCGTGCTCGTCAATCGACTTACTGTGACTTTCAAGGAGGCGGCGACTGGGAACTACCTCAAGGTACTGTCTGCATAAACCGTCTTTATTATTAAACTACCTGTGCATTTTCAAAGTTCTCAGTGCCTCGTTTTCAATGTCAGGGCCCTCGGAATTCTACAGATGAAGCGTGGAGCTACTTCAAGCCTTGTTAATGTTGAAAAATATAGCAATTTCTTTGCATGACAACGCTATGCCTAATTCACTAATTATTGTAAGCCTGTTGGGAGCTTCAGCTGCAAAGCCATGTATTTCGAAATGTTGCGTGCGTACAGAGGTGGGGCATTCGACAAAAGTTAGTACTCATGTTTCAATATACCCTAAGTCAATTTCACCCCGAAATTCACCTTTAAGATACCCTGCCGAGCACCGTTCTTCTTGAGCACGCCGAATCCAGATAATCCTTAAATGATTAAATACGTTCATTTTTGAATTTGTAGCGAGTAGCGAAGTGGCCAGTGGCAAATTATGGAAGTTAAAGTATACTTTCTCTTAAATGTAGTAGAATAAAAGTCCCAGTTCAAAAAAAAAAAGTACAAATCCTCAAAAAAAAAAATTTACTTAATGCATTTCCCAACGTAACGGATAATAATGAATAAGTTAATTGCAGGTAGAGGTATTCTGACTACGTGTCATAAATGTACACCGAGCTGTGTTTCATTGATGGAAAGCATGCTGTAGATGTGAAACTACCGGTTGAAGGTAAAAATGTGCTGTGATCCGCACGTAACTGCAGTGGACACGACTGGTTATGCACGGAACGGTAAATTGAGGCCGGATGTTCAAGCTGCAAGTAATGATGGAGCAAAATCAATGTTGGATATAAATTTCTCTATCCAATCTTTATTTTAAGCTCAACTACATGTGTTGGCAGATATATTTTCTTTAACGGCGTTGGGTGGAAGTTAAGTCATGGGGCATGTCCCAATTTTCATCCACCATTTCAACCAGTTTTCAAATTTAAAAAACCCAATATTTTCTTTATCATAATATTTATTTCTGTACAGTCGAACATGTCCATGTGGGGTATTTTGGTTTAAATTCAATAACATTTAGTGGAAAATAAACTTGCAAAGTGAAGGTTGTAATATTGACCCAGTTTCAGAGAATAATAGTCTACTGACTGTTAAGTCCATGTTGCACTTTTATGTTGATGGTTCAAATTTGTTGGCCAAAATATTTTCAGGAAACAAGTTTGCGGTCACTTTAGTGTGAACTTCAATATTTTAAATATTCTGCCAAGATAGGTTTCTTATTAATAATTCAACAAAGTATAATTTCTGCCATTAGTTATCCAAGACTCCCTTTCATATTCAAGCAAAATGGGTACCGTAGCTGAAATATCCTTCAATGAATCGAAATTGAATCGATTCAGGAAATCAGTGGCAATACCCAGCCCTTGTTTTTGGTTAATTTCTGTAATTTTTGGGCTCCTGCTCTCTGGTCTAGATAAATGTTCTTTGCAGGCTTGCATATTGGGTAGCTTCAGGGCTACCCTGTTTTATGTTCGTTGCATGCGACGGGAGAGATGTGCCTGGCTTGTACAGAAGTTGGTTGTGTGTTTGGGGTAAACAGCAAGGTCCCGATGAGCCAATGAGGAGCAGAAAGGTGTTTGTGGGCCGCTGCACAGAAGACATGTCTGCGGAGGAGCTGAGGCAGTTCTTCATGCAGTATGGAGAAGTGACTGATGTCTTCATACCCAAACCTTTCAGAGCGTTTGCTTTTGTCACCTTCGCTGATGACCAGGTTTGTGTTCATATCACTATTTGTCGGTTCTGCTGGCACTAGTAGTGAGTGAAGTGTTCATACCTGGTTTGGCTTGGCAGATTTTGTGAAGTGCTGTGCATTTGTCTTTGTATGAATTTTGTGTTTTTCCTGCTATAGATGACCCAAAGGCGTCTGTCCTCACATTTCACGCCACTTTTTGGTTTCTACAGAGTGAAACACAATTTTTGCTCTAATTTTAGTGACCACCATGCAGTATTATAGAACTTTATAATCTGACTACAATGCTTGCACACTCCGCTATTCATTACTTTATCGGGTTTATGTAATGCAGTATTTGGGTGTGTACAGTATCAGACCCAACACTGATGCCAGTGTTGGTGCATCCCTGGTTATCTCACCAGTTTTCATGAAAAATGGCCTCTGAAGTGGCTGCACTGTGACGTGGTGTACATACCTCCTTTTATATATCTAACCTTTACTGTTTCATCTGCAGGTGGCCCAGTCCCTGTGTGGAGAGGACCTGATCATTAAGGGCGTTAGCGTGCACATCTCCAATGCAGAGCCTAAGCACAATAATAGTAGGCAAATGCTGGAGCGTGGGGGGCGCTTTGGGGCGGGGGGCTTTGGGGCAGGTGGGTTTGGGAGTGCTCGCGGGGGCCTTGGGAATAGCGCTAACAACAACATGGGTAGCGGGGTGAATTTTGGGGCTCTGAGCTTAAATCCAGCGATGATGGCTGCAGCTCAGGCCGCCCTGCAGAGCAGCTGGGGCATGATGGGTATGCTGGCCAGCCAGCAAGGGCAAACGACCACGTCAACCACAGCTGCTTCCGGGCAGACTAGTGCCATCCGCGAGCCGAGTCAGACCCTTAGCTCCACCAACAATAACTACGGCAGCACCACAGCAGCTAGTCTGGGGTGGGGGGCGGGCTCCAATTCGGGGACCACTAGTGGGTTTAATTCAGGATTTGGCTCCAGCATGGAGTCCAAGTCTTCTGGGTGGGGAATGTAGAGGTTTTGGTGTGAGGCATTCACATTTCTAGATTATATGGTAAGTATTTTAAAAGGTGGTCTTGTTTTTAGTCATATCTAACAACTTCTGTTTTTGAGATGCTTTTTTGCCTTTGGTTTTGTAAAGGAAAGGTGAATGTTCTGGTATTTAAAATCTGTACGAGGTTAGAGTACAGTGGCTGGAGTGTGTAATTGATAGGGTGGTGAACCACAATGCTATTTTTTTTTTTTTTTTTTTTTTTTTTCTTCTCCCCCCCGCCCCCCCCCCCCCCCCCCCCCTTTTGTGTATGTTACTGGTCTTCAACCACATTGTGGTGAAAACCTGATCATTTATGCATGTTGTAAATGGTGATATTTCTGCATGAGTATTGCTTAAAATTTAAATGCCCTCTCAACACTTTGTAATATAGTATTTTCATTGAATTAGGAAGTTTGTTTAACCATTGTATGCAGGTCGTTCGCAGAGTTTTAATTTCTTTTCCTGAAGTTTTATGGAAAAGCCTTCATGAAAATCTCTTCTGCAGTTCATCACCTCTTTTCCAATTTCCCGGGAAGGAGCCCCTCGCTGGCAGCAATGTTGGAGCGCGCTCAGTTTCAGTTGCCCTCTCCCCATGTGTAAATGCTTTGCCATCAAAGAGCGCAGCTTCACTCCGCATTTACTGTGTTAGACGGTGGGTGTTGCCTTTTTATCCACTTTTCATGGGAACAAAATCTTGTCTGCACTGTATCGCAAGTGACGCTTTGAGAACATTGAGTGGGGGTGTTGGTGGCCAAGCGTGAGACTGGGCATGAGAGATCAGAGGCGCAGGTGAACGGAACGTGTGATGAAAAGAACTGGTTGTGCTTTGATGAAAAAGAGCCCGATGACTGCGAGATGTGGAAGGAACCTGTGGCTTTGGTGAGCGAGTGTTGAACGAACGGGAGCGGCATTTGCAAGTACGAGTGTTTGATCATCTGAAGGACATTCACTATCTGGGATCCCTCCTTTTAGAATAATGATCAAGCTTAAAAGTAGAAACAAATGTAGTGGAATGTTTAGCGATATGAATATTTGTATCCTTTCTTGCTATATGATCTGATGTGAATGCTGTATGGTGTGTGCTTAATTTCCTCCTTGTTATTGACCTGTAAGTGTGAACATGGTGTTTGTGTTGGGGACACGGGGAGATTGAGTCGTGTGCGGCCGTGAGCTCAGTGTGTCTCTAGAGGCTGATGTGGTGAAAGTGTAAGATTCCCTATGGAAAGGTTCTTTCTGTTGTGCTTTGAATGCAATTTTATATGTTGTGAATCAAAGGGAATACCCAAATAAAACTAATTTGAATAGGAATGTATTTGATAGTGACTTCATTTTGTATTTTCTGTTAAAACAAGAAGAGAAAAATGATTGAACTGCAAAAATCCTTATTCAATTCGCATATGTAGGGACCTTGGATACCGCTGACCCAAGTTTACATCTGAGCCCAGAGCGGAGTCAGTTATCGGGAGTCGAAGACCGGAGTCAGCCAAGTGTTGGGGTCTCAGCACTAGCTAACAGTGGGGCCTGCAGCTGATTGCCTTATTCCTGAAAAGGGACGACTTCACTCTTACAAGATCCCTGGGAACACCTCTCTAAAATTAAAATGGACAGTTGGAAAATAGAGAAGAGGTCTTTATTTGTGCCTTAAAGTGAAAAGGTGGGGCCAATGCTGAATTACTGTTTTTAAAATGCTTGGGTAGCCACTTGTCCCCTCAATCCTCTGCAAGTGACTTCAAAGCATAAAAGATGAAAGTGGTTATAAATCTGTTTATTTGCTTGTACTTTCATGGCATTTGTCAAATCTAGGTTGTTTTCTCTTGAAACTTGAATTTTGTGTTTTTCTTTACATGCCTCAAAGCAATTGCCAAATTCATGCTTTCCATTTTTCTGAAAGCAGTTTGTGGACCCTGTTGGTTAGCTGCGTAGATTTGGACCATTGGGGTTCAAATGTATATTTCCATGGGGGACTTGAAGAATTACTAGTCCTGTTGCTGTGAATGGGGGAGGGTTGTATGATTGGTCTCACCAGCCTGGGAACATTACTACTGCACCTCAAATAAATTTTTCCACGGGTAAGCTAATCTCCTGTATATCACGTTTCTACAAGTCTTTAGTTGTCTGAATTGAAATGTAAAATAAAACTCATACAATTTTTCATCCTTTGTTTTTTTAAAAACCCCCCCCCCCCCTTTCCCTTCAGTTTTACCTCCATTGTTCTATCGATTAAAGTTAAATTTGGCTTTTTAAGGCCATACTAGCTTGGTGCAACAAGCTCTCGTACTGATTGGCCATCTTGCATTTGAAAACTGAAGTGTAGTGCTTCTTCTTACAGATCCAATTTGCCCATTGTTGGGGAGGGTGGTGGTGATGGATGGGGAGCTCTGGTGTTTTTCTGTACTGGCTCAGTCCTGCCTGTGAAGTCTCCGCTCGGGCCCGAGTCATTCTAGCCTGCTGAATATTGGACTGATCCACGTGTCTGGCAATTGGCAATGAACAAGTGGAAATCTGGTTCATGTCCGCTGTCGAGTCACACTACCCAAAGACGAGAAGCTTATCTGGGGGAAGTCTGGTGTAGTTTAATTACGTTGCAAAATGTGACTTTTGAAGGGTCCTGCGTGTACTGTTAAGTGGTGATGCTATACATGTTCTGGTGGGAAGACTATTTCACATTAACCCCTTCGCTTGGGTAGCTTCAGCCTTTTGCCTCATTTTAAATTGTTCTGAATTTTGAAAACGACTGGTCACTGAAAGACACCGGCTGTCCTGATTATTACTGCCATTCATATTTACCTCATAACCTTTTGGCTGGAGCCAAATTCAGCATGCCCGGCTGGCAGTCCAAGTTTGGGACCCATTTAAATGAATTTTACATAACCAGTCATGAGTTATAATTGGTATTCAGAGGTGAAAATGTTTCATTTGGATTACTTCATTAAAAATAAGGCTACAATATGCCTTAGTGTTCAATATGTAGACTTTTGAAGTGCACGTCTGAGGAGCCTGGTATCCGCACTTCAGGCATTTATTTTAAGACAACACAGCTCTTGAACTGCCTTAAAAGCTTTCTTTGTTAAATGGAATGATCGATCAGTCTCCAGATTTCAGTTTATGCCTCGTATGGATGCTGTGATATTACTTTGATCCATAGTTCATTTTTTTTTTTTCTTTAAATATGAGATCAAATTTTGAGCAGACTGAAGCCCAACCCATAATATTACCACTTACATGTTTTACTGAAGGGGTTAAACAGGCATTTTGAGACGTTCTTCAACTCCATGGCAGGAATAAGTTATGCGTTAATACTTAAAATACGGTTTGCCAAGATATTATTTTTATGGCGCCTCCTGAAGTGTTTTTTTTGTGGCAGACCATTCTCACAAGTGTCTACTAATGGTAGATCTTGATACATTAATCTCTTCACTTCTGGTGCTATTCATATCATTACAAAGTTGTGCTGTCAACTGCCTTTTTTAATTTTTTTGGTTATTCACAGGTGAATAACATCAGAGGCACTCCGTTTTGCATCACTATTGCCTCTAGTTTTCATTGAACCACTCACTGAAACGCTTGGTGTCTCTTGCGGTGTCATGGCAGCATTGAATGTCATCAGGAATTTTTTTTGACCAGCCGGCATCCTGTACGGCCAGGATCCTGCAAGGAACAATCTGACCTTCCGTCATGCCATTGTGTTCAACTCTTGACACTGCTCAATGTTCATGTCATCTTGTATACTGGAACAACTGGTAATCAGAAGTAACTTTGCTGAATGTTGCCTCAAACCTGTTGTAAAGTTTTTTTTTTTTTTTGCATCAATCATGGAATGAGCCTTCAAAAATGCATTCATGCTTTGCTAGAGTAAAGAAAAAAATGACTAATTGTTATTAAAAAAAAATACTCTGTCTTTATTTCCCAAATTTTTGCCTCAAACTCGTGGGAATAATTTTTGTTCTCATTGCCTTTAATAGCTCTCTGTACATTTTCACCAAAAAATTACGGAGAAGTAATATACTCAAACTTTTTTGATGACACTAGTGTATAATCCTCACTGCACACTAAGGTCTGAGCATGGGCAGTAATCTTGGGACCACTCTAAGCTGCGGTATGCCCTCAATCCCTGCATCAGTGTGTTTGGATCAGTGGCTGTGTTTGCAAGTCATGGGCTTCTAGTGCCTCTGCTGTCAGTGGTCACCGCTGGTCTTGCGCAATTATTAGAAAGGTGGGCCAGAAAAGGCACAGTGGAAATGGCATATCTACCTTGTACGGCACATTATCAGGTTGATAGATCAGTTTTATACATGCTACTATGCTACATCCCCTGGTGGAAGCAGACAGTTTCTCAAAATGGGAATCCGAGTGGAAGTTAAGTATGGTTTGAGACTTGTAAAATGTGGATTATGGTATGATTGGCATTATGTTCAGTGTGATTTTAAAAAATTTTTTTTTTTTTGCAGAATTGCAGTTTGTTTTGTGAATGTGTGGTGGAATCATCTATTGAGGCAATAACTAAGAATATCATTGGTATGGTGGCTTTTGAATAGAATGGTCCTGACTTATGAATATTATGTACTCTTCTGCCTGTAATATGTGATTTGTACTCAGCAAAAAAAAGTTCAGGACCTCAAAGTCGTTTTATTTTCTCTAGTTCTGGAGTTCCCAAGATGCTGCCAAGCAGTGGTGAGAGCACGTGGTCGCACAATATATTGGAATGACTTTGGACATTAATGTTTTGATTTAATGGTCTGGACTTTGTGTCATTCTGGTCTTTCCTATGGATATCCTGTTTTGGTGCAATTAAGTTGTCTGACCAAATGTTATGATGCACTTTGTGTCTTAGATTAACACAAATGATGTAAACAATTATTCGGTTTTTTGTTCTGTTTTTACATGTCACATACTTGTCTCAAAATTGAGTGGTCCTGGACTTTTTGTTGTGTATAAGTTGATATGTACTTTGCCAAATTCAAAATGGTCTCGATAGTAAACCAGCTCTGCTGGCAGGAATTTTCAGGCTCCTTAATGGGTTGTAAATACTGTCAAAAGTTGTGATGGCCTGCTTTTGCAGGTGGCGGTATTGGGTCTTATTATTTTTTGTGTATAATCTTACTGGTTTTGCCTACTCGTTAAATGTCAAGGCTATTTTTATTAATACAAAATGCAAAGGAATTGGTGCACAAATCATATCTGTGACTACACCCCGTTATAAATGGTCTTGAATAGCAGATGTTCCAAAGCTCGCTTCTGGTGTATTGAAGTTTTGTGATTTAATGAAGGTGCTATATTCAGCCTGTCTTATAAATGGTTTGCCATTTCAACTACAGATTTTGGCTTTGATACACTAGTGATTACTGAATATTTCAGTGCACAAACCAACTACCTTTCTGGTATTTCCCATTTTTGTTGACAAGTCGTATAAAAGGTACTGCAAAAATTCTTTGCATCCCCTTTATTGCTCTATGTCATGGTTTTCTTAGTCCCCTTCTACATTGATCACATTTGACATTTTGATGTTTGTTCTGCCTAACGTTTAAGAAGCCACTCAGTGATATGAATTACTATGCATTCTGAATTTAAAAATGCTCTGTTACAAAGAATATTACATATCTGATCGATGCAACATTGCATTTAGAAAGGGACTTCCTGTTTGTATTTAGGGATGCACTCTTGCTTATGAACGACAAAGTTAAAAGACATAGGAGGTTTTTTTTTTTTTTTTTAAATAATGCCTGAAGTGTCATATCTGTAATTCCCAAACTCTGGAGACCATCTGGGTTTGCTGGTTTGTGTGAGAACCATCATTACAATCCCAGAACTTAATTTGTTGCTTTTCTGGCCAGAGAAATGTTTCATCCTTTTAAACTGTGCTGAAAGAAATTGCAATGCGTCCATGAGCTTTAAAAGCCCGGCATTCCTATTGTGTTTATTTTCTGGTATTCCAAGTAAGCAAACCAAGCCAAGGTTTCAGAATTCTTCAATTGATCAAACTCATCATTGCGGTGAATCAATAAGTTGCTTATTGGGTTTCTCCATGCAGGTTTTCCAAATTGATTGCATGGAATGGGACAGAATTTAATCTCACCTGGGAGTAATAAAAATGGAATCACATTCAAGAATTAATCATGGAGTCATACCTCAATTTTCCTACATCTTGACGCACTATATAAGTGCTGGTCAACGAATTAGAATAATTTGAAATAGCGCAATCGTTCAATTTTTCTTGATGCATTTTTTGTGCAGAAAGCAAATCAGGTGTTCACCACGCCTGTCCTACTTGTTAGAGTATTCACAGAACTCGCAACCTGTAAAAAAGTTGCTCAGCTTAGCTTTCCAAAAGGCCCATTTAGGCCATTTAACTGTGACTCTTGTTTCATTGAATTAGAATAAGTGCTCGAATTTTTGTTTTCTGTGAGGAGTGTTCACTGTGCAGTATAAAGTCAGGGTTGAGTAGAATTTCCAAGTTGTAAAATCAATCATGGGTAAGCAGCGCAACCTCTCAACAGGAATAGTGACTCAAATTCAAGCCCTTCGCTAACAAGGCTTGACCCAGGCTTGACTAAAATTGCTGAGCAGCTCGGCATCAGCCAGTCTTCCATCTGTAAAGCTCTCAAGAAAGACTGCAGCAAGCCACCAACTTGTTCCGGCGTCCGAAAAACTTCTGCTCGTGACAAGCAGCTGAGAAAGATCGCAGTCAGCAACCGGTTCAAGTCCACTTCTGAGCTCAGCGACTTGTGGAACGAGAAGACCAGCACTAACGTCTCGATCAACCGCTTACCGTTGTCTGCACGAACTCTGCTTCAAATCTCGCGTTCCAGCAGGAAGAACCGATGCTTAACAAGAAACAAATGGAGAAGCGGCTGAAGTGGGCCAAAGAACACGGCGAATGGACTGCTGAAGACTGACAGAAAGTGGTCTTCAGTGACGAATCACGCTTTTGCATCTCCTTCCATGACCAAGGTCTCGTGTCTGGCGTTGGGGTGGCGAAACCTACAATCACGAGTGCGTAAAAAGATGCGTCAAGTCTCCCCAGAGCGTTATGGTCTGGGGATGCACGTCCGCTCGGGGTGTAGGGAAACTGCTTCCTCAAGAAGGCTGTCTAGGCTGCCGTATACCAAGATGTTCTGGAAACGTTCCTGATTCCGACTGTTGAGAGACAGTTTGGCGAAGAAGACCTCATATTTCAACAGGATCTTGCACCGGCTCTTGCGCCAAAGTCGACCAAAGATTGGTTCGCCGAAAAAAACAGCCTGAAGTTTTGGCATGGCCGGCCAACTCGCCTGACCTCAATGTTATTGAAAACCTTTGGGCCATCGTCAAGCGGAAAATTCGTGACAGAAAGCTGACTACGCTGGACCAACTGAAGCAGAACATCGCCACTGCCTGGGAAGCTGTGAGTACGGAAACTTGGGACAAGCTGGTCAAATCGATGCCGCGGAGACTTCAGGCAGTCATACAAGCCAAGGGGGCAGCCACAAAATACTGAGAATGTGATGATTCTAATTATGATAAAAATTATTCTAATTCAATGAAACGCTTTCTCAATTATTCTTCAATAAATTAATTCAATAAAACAACATTGTCACAGTTAAATGGGCCTTTTGGGAAGCTCAAGTGAGCAAATTTTTTACAGGTAGCGAGTTCTGCGATTAACAAGTAGGACAGGCGCGGTGAACACCTGGTTTGCTTTCTGAACAAAAAATGCATCAAGAAAATTGAACGATTGCGCTATTTCAAATTATTCTAATTCGTTGACCAGCACTTGTACTGCTCAATTTTTATTATTTTTTTTACTTCAGAGTAGTTGCCTCATGCCATGACAAAAGAATTAACTGCTTTACCTACTGTTGAACTGTCTCTCTATGGCTAAAGCTGTGCTGCCCTTATAAGACTTGAGATGGTATTTAGAAGCTCTGGGCAGTTGTGGTCATGAAGCTGGGGGAGGAGTAATGGTCCTTTATGGAAGATCCCTGAATGCTCCGCTAAACAGGGCTCTGTTCCCCCTTACTTTTATTTTTAGGACCAAACGATGGAAGCGCTTACTCTCAGAAAAGGAGACGGTAAGTGGTATGCCATGTTCATTGACAGTACCGCTCAGCCCCAGGACAGACATAATTATGACGTTAGTCTCAAAACTCGAGTGCCTATAAACTGAGCGCCCAGGACCCTCCCAAGCCGCTCGCAACCTCAAAATGCGCGCAATTTCTATATGTGCTCTCAATTTTAAAACGCACTCGCTTGCAACTTGTACACGCGCTCTTAATTAGGGCCCGAGCCGACTGTAAGTCGTCTGAGGACCCTGTTGAAATCGTACTGTTTATTAGGGCCCGAGCATCGACCGGGTCCTGGCTCCGAAGTTGCGAGGAACCTATTGTTTTTGATGGGATATTATTTCTTCTTCTTCTTCTTCTTCTTAGGGCCCGAGCACCGAGGGTGCGAGGACCCTTTTGTAATTGTAATGTTTATTAGGGCCCGGGCACCGAAGGTGCGAGGAAACTATTGTTTTTGATGGGATTTTTATTATTAGGGCCCGAGGGTGCGAGGACCCTCTTGTAATTCTAATGTTCATTATTATTATTATTATTAGGGCTTGAGCACCGAGGGTGCGAGGACCCTCTTGTAATTCGAATGTTTATTATTAGGGCCCGAGCACCGACCGGTGCCAGGGCCCGGAACGGGTCCTGGCACCGAAGGTGCGAGGAACCTATTGTTTTGATGGGATTTTTATTAGGGCCCGAGCACCGACCGGTGCCAGGGCGGAATGGGTCCTGGCACCGAAGGTGCGAGGAACCTATTGTTTTTGATGGGATTTTTATTATTCTTCTTCTTCTTCTTTTTATTCTGCTGCGAGAACGCATTTTTGAGGGCTTTGCCATGCACGAAAACTCACAAAAATTTGCCCACACGTCAGTTGTCGTGAAAATTGCAAAGTATTATTATTTTTGTGCTTGGACATGCCTCGGTGGCTCTATAGCGCCACCAAACACGCGGCCATTTTGGAATGCACTTGCTCGGATTCTCACGAAATTTTATAGAGTCATAGTAGTCATCATAAATCGTTTTTTCAGATTTTACGAACACATTTTTGAGGGTTTTATCATACTCGAAAACTCACCAAACTTGGCTCATAGACTACAAATATTACGTTCTTTGATTCGATATCTCATTTGGCACTGGGTGTGACATGGTAGCTCTATAGCGCCCCCTAATACATAATTGCATTTTTGAGGGCCTCAGCATGCTTGAAAACTCACAAAACTTTGCGAACATATTAAGCTGGTCTTAGTTTTTACTAGGATTTACAGTTTACAGATGGATGTGGCAAAATTGCATTACAGCGCCACCTAGAAAATTTCAATGAAGCAGCCCTCGCAGCGTGTTTGACCTACATGTACAAAATTCGGTGGACATGTGTACTATGCCAAGACCTAAAAAAAAGTCTCTAGGTGCCATTACCTAGACTCCACAGGAAGTCCGCCATTTTTAATTGAATTTGCAAATTTTTTAAATTTTTTGCCATTCACAGGTGTCGTACTTTAACGAACTCCTCCTAGAGATTTTATCCGATCAACTTAAAATTTTGAATTTAACATCTTAAGACCTTCTCGATGTTAAATTGCGAAGCTTTTTTGGATTCATCGAACTTTGTATCCGTGGCGTCGCGGCGAATTTCGATGTTCCGCCATGAAACAGGAAGTTGGTTTTACGCGCACTTGCTTTGTGAAATTTGCGCGAAACTTTACAGGCTTTATAGGAGTCCACTTCCAAGTAGACCTATATGTTGATATTAGATTGGGTGTGGTCAGGTGGCTCCACAGCGCCCTCTTGAAACGGCCATGTTGAGATAAAAGTGCTTGAATGTTCATGAAATTTGGTGTGATTATTGCTTTGTTCATGTCAGGTTATATTAATTTTTTTGAAATTTTTTGGCTGAACAGGAAGTGAGCTATGCGCCATTTCCTGCGTTTTTCCAAATTTTATAAACACATGTTTGGATGCTTTAGAATACTCGAAATCTTGCAAAAAGTTGCACAAATTATAATTGACTTATTATCTTCCATTTCATATATCAATTTACACTAAATTTGGCACAATGGCTCTATAGCGCCCCCAATCAAATTTTTAAAAGAATTGCCATTTTGAGGGTCTCAGCATGTTCTAAAACTCACAAAATTTTGTAAATGTATAAAGACCATCATTCGTATTACTCTGACAAAAAACTTATATATATACATGGCAAAAATGTCACTATAGCGCCCCCTGGAAAATTTCAATGAAGCAGCCCTCGCAGCGTGTTTAACCTACATGTATGAAATTCGATGGACATGTGTACTAGGCCAAGTCCTAAAAAAAAGTCTCTTGATGCCATGACCTACACTCAACAGGAAGTCCACCATTTTTAATTGAAATTGCAACTTTTTTGGATTGTTGGCCATTCACAGGTGTCGTACTTTAACGAACTCCTCCTAGAGATTTTATCTGATCAACTTAAAATTTGGCATATGACATTGAAAGACGTCGTCGATGTTAAATTGCGAAGCTTTTTTGGATTCATCGAACTTTGTATCCGTGGCGTCGCGGCGAATTTCGATGTTCCGCCATGAAAATGGAAGTTTATTTTATGAGCATATGCTTTGGGAGATTTACATGAAACTTTACAGGCTTAATGATAGTCTAATTCCAAATATACCTATATGTTGATATTGGAGTGGGTGTGGTCAGGTGGCTCTACAGCGCCCTCTAGACACGGCCATGTTGATATAAAAATGCTTGAATGTTCATGAAATTTGGTCAGATCATTGCATTTGGTGTTCTGGGCTGTGCTGATTTTTTTGAAATTTTTTGGCCAAACAGGAAGTGAGCTATGAGTCATTTCCTGCGTTATTCCAAATTTTATGAACACACATTTGAAGGCTTTAGCATACTTGAAAACTTGTAAAACTTACAAGTTTTACAAATACAAAATTTTATTTGTCACATTGTCTTCAATTTGAAACAAAAATTGGCAGTAAATGAGGCATCATGGCTCTATAGCGCCCCCAATACGATTTTTAAAAGAATTACCCTTTTGAGGGTCTCAGCATGCTCAAAAACTCAGAAAATTTTGTACAATTTTAAAGACCATCATTCCTATTACACTGATAAAAAATTTACAAATAGGCGTGGCAAAAATGGCATTATAGCGCCCCCTGGAAAATTTCAAATAAGCAGCTCTCGCAGCCCGATAAACCCACATGTATGAAATTCCGTAGACATGTGAAATATGCCGAGACCTACAAAAATGTCTCTTGGTGCCATGACCTAGACCCAACAGGAAGGCTGCCATTTTTAATTGAAATTGCAACTTTTTTTAATTTTTTTTGCCATTCACAGGTGTCGTACTTTCACGAACTCCTCCTAGAGATTTTATCCGATCAACTTAAAATTTGGCATATAATATCTAAAAACCTTGCTGACGTTAAATTGCGAAGCTTTTTTGATTTCATCGAATGATGCATCTGTGGCGTCACGGCGAATTTTGATGTCCTGCCATGAAACAGGAAGTTGCTTTCAATTCCACATACTTTGAGGGATTTGCCTGAAACTTTCCAAGCTTGATAAAATTGTCCGCCCAAGTATAGATATATGCTTATTTTATATCGAGAGGTACCAGGTGGCTCCAAAGCGCCCTCTAGATATGGCCATGTTAAGATAAAAGTGCTTGAAAGTTCATGAAATTTGGTATGATCATTGCATTAGTCATTCTCCGCAATTGTTAATTTTTTGAAATTTTTTTGCCGCACAGGAAGTGAGCTACGAGCCATTTCCTGCGTTTTTTCAGATTTTACAAACACATTTTTGAGGGCCTTATCAAACTCAAAAACTCACCAAACTTGGCTCATACACTAAAAATATTAAGTTCTTTGATTCGATGTCTCATTCGGCACTAAGTGTGACATGGTGGCTCTATAGCGCCCCCTAATACATAATTGCATTTTTGAGGGCCTCAGCATGCTCAAACTCACGTAACTTTGCAACAATATTAAGCCGATCATACCTTTCACTAGGCTATGAGGTTTACAGATGGATGTTGCAAGATTGCATTATAGCGCCACCTAGAATATTTCAATTAAGCAGCCCTCGCAGGGTGTTTAACATACATGTACAAAATTCGGTGGATATGTGTACTATGCCAAGACCTAAAAAAAAGTCTCTTGGTGCCATGACCTAGACGCAACAGGAAGTCCGCCATTTTTAATTGAATTTGCAACTTTTTTTTATTTTTTGTCATTCACAGGCGTCGTACTTTAACGAACTCCTCCTAGAGATTTAATCCGATCAACAAAAAATTTGGCACAGGCCATCTAAAGACATTCTCCATGTTAAATTGCGAAGCTTTTTTGGATTCATTGAAAATTGTGTCCGTGGCGTTGCGGCGAATTTCGACGTTCCGCCATGAAAATGGAAGTTGCTTTTATGAGCACATGCATTGTGAAATTTGCGTGAAACTTTACAGGCTTAATAGAAGTCTACTTCCAAATATAACTATATGTTGATATTGGATTGGGTGTGGTCAGGTAGCTCCACAGCGCCCTCTTCACACGACCATGTTGATATAAAAGTGCTTGAATGTTCATGAAATTTGGTCTGATCATTGCATTGGTTTTTTTGGGCTATAATTATTTTTTTGACATTTTTCGGCCAAACAGGAAGTGCGCTATGAGCCATTTCCTGCGTTATTCCAAATTTTACGAACACACATTTGAAGGCTTTAGCATGCTTGAAAACTTGTAAAACTTTGCAAAAATTATATTTGTCCAATTGTCTTCAATTTGAGACAATAATTGGCAGTAAATGAGGCATTATGGCTCTAAAGCGCCCCCAATCAGATTTTTCAAATAAGTGCCTTTTTGAGGGTCTCAGCATGCTCAAAAACTCACAAAATTTTGTACAATTCTAAAGACCATCATTACTGTCACACTGATAAAAATTTACATCTTGGCGTGGCAAAGATGGCATTATAGCGCCCCCTGGAAAATTTCAAAAAAGTAGCCCTCGCACCATGGTTGACCTGCATGTATGAACTTCGGTGGACATGTGGAATATCCTGAGACCTAAAACAAAGTCTCTTGGTGCCATGACCTAGACCCAACAGGAAGTCCGCCATTTTTAATTGAAATTGCAACTTTTTTCGATTTTTTGCCATTCACAGGCGTCGTACGTTAACGAACTCCTCCTAGAGATTTTATCCGATCAACGTAAAATTTTGCATATGACATCTAAAGACGTTGTCGATGTTAAATTGCGAAGCTTTTTTGGATTCATTGAACTTTGTATCCGTGGCGT
This sequence comes from Gymnothorax reevesii, assembly GCA_029721435.1. Taxonomy (NCBI): domain Eukaryota; kingdom Metazoa; phylum Chordata; class Actinopteri; order Anguilliformes; family Muraenidae; genus Gymnothorax; species Gymnothorax reevesii. Next base: position 42,269,559 of record CM056585.1, read on the forward strand.
CGCGGCAAATTTCAATGTTCCGCCATGAAACAGGAAGTTGGTTTTCCGCGCACATGCTTTGTGAGATTTGCGCAAAACTTTACAGGCTTCATAAGAGTCTACTTCCAAGTAGAACTATATGTTGATATTAGATTGAGTGTGGTCAGGTGGCTCCACAGCGCCCTCTTGACACAACTATGTTGAGATAAAAGTGCTTGAATGTTCATGAAATTTGGTTTTATCATTGCATTTGTCATGCCAGGTTATGGTAATTTTTTTGGAATTTTTTGGCCAAACAGGAAGTGAGCTATGAGCCATTTCCTGCGTTTCTCCAAATTTTATTAACACATATTTGGAAGCCTAAGAATACTCGAAATCTTGCAAAAAGTTGCACAAATTATAATTGTCTTATCATATTCAATCTTCTACATCAATTTGCGCTAAATTTGGCACCATGGCTCTATAGCGCCCCCAATCAGATTTTAAAAAGAATTGCTCTTTTGAGGGTCTCAGCATGTTCAAAAACTCACAAAATTTTGTAAATGTATAAAAATCATCATTTGTAATACTCTGATAAAAAGCTTATATATAGGCTTGGCAAAATTGTCATAATAGCGCCCCCTGGATAATTTCAAATAAGCAGCCCTCGCAGCCTGGTAAACCTACATGTATGAAATTCGGTAGACATGTGGAATATGCTGAGAACTAAAAAAAAGTCTCTTGGTGCCATGACCTAGACTCAACAGGAAGTCCGCCATTTTTAATTGAAATTGCAACTTTTTTTGATTTTTTGCCATTCACAGGCGTCGTACTTTAAAAAACTCCTCCTAGAGATTTTATCCGATCAACTTAATATTTGGCAAATAATATCTTAAGACCTTGCTAATGTTAAATTGCGAAGCAATTTTGATTTCATCGAACAATGTATCTGGGCTTCGCGGCGAATTTTGATATCCCGCCATGAAACAGGGAGTTGCTTTTACTGCCACTTACTTTGTGGGATTTGCCCGAACCTTCTTCTGCTTGATAAAATTGTTCTCCGAAGTAAAAACATATGCTAATATTGGATCGGGAGGTGCTAGGTGGCTCCACAGCGCCCTCTAGATATGGTCATGTAAAGATAAAAGTGCTTGAATGTTCATGAAATTTGGTGTGATCGTTGCATTCGTCATTCCGGGTAATGTTTTGGCCAAACAGGAAGTGAGCTATGAGCTATTTTCAGTGTTTTTCCAAATTTTTCTGAAGACACGTTTTAAGGCCTTAGGATGCTTCAAAACTTGCAAAACCTTGCACAAATTATAAATGTCTTATTTTGTTTAATATCATCTATCAATTGGCACTAAATGTGGCATAACGGCTCTATAGCGCCCCCAATCAGATTTATAAAAGAATTGCTCTTTTGAAAGTCTAAACATGCTGGAATATTTACAAAAATCAACACACTCATAAAGCCCCATATTACGATTACTGTGTTGTAGATTTTGCGCACAGGCTAGTCAAAATGGTATCATAGCGCTCTCCAGAAAATTTTTGCACTCCCATCAGGAAACCACATTGTACGCGGTCCAGCAGTGTCCAATGCCTCTGAATGGACACCTGCAGCCATCAAGATCCTGCTGCCACCCCAACGTGCACGAGGGGGGCGAGGGCCCTTTCAACGCTGCTTGCAGCTTTAATTATTATTATTCTGCTGCGAGAACGCATTTTTGAGGGCTTTGCCATGCACGAAAACTCACAAAAATTTGCCCACACGTCAGACGTGGTGAAAATTGCAAAGTAGTATTATTTTTGTGCTTGGACATGCCCCGGTGGCTCTATAGCGCCACCAAACACGCTGCCATTTTGGAACGCACTTGCTCGGATTCTAATGAAATTTCATAGGGTGATAGTAATCATCATAAATTTTTTTGTCAATTTTTTTGAAATTTTTTTGCTTGACAGGAAGTGAGCTATGAGCCATTTCCTGCGTTTTTTCAGATTTTACGAACACATTTTTGAGGGCCTTATCATACTCGAAAACAGACCAAACTTGGCTTATTGAATAAAAATATTAAGTTCTTTGATTCCATGTCTCATTTGGCAGTGGCTAAGACATGGTAGCTCTATAGCGCCCCCTAATTCATAATTGCATTTTTGAGGGCATCAGCATGCTCGAAAACTCACAAAACTTTGCAAACATATTAAGCTGGTCATACTTTTTACTAGGATATAGGAATTACAGATAGATGTGGCAAAATTTCATTACAGCGCCACCTAGAAAATTTCAATGAAGCAGCCCTCGCAGCAAGTTTAACCTACATGTAAAAAATTCAGTGGACATGTGTACTATGCCAAGACCTAAAAAAAAGTCTCTTGGTGCCATCACCTAGACTCAACAGGAAGTCCGCCATTTTTAATTGAATTTGCAAATTTTTTAAATTTTTTGCCATTCACAGGCGTCGTACTTTAACGAACTCCTCCTAGAGATTTTATCCGATCAACTTAAAATTTTGCATCTGACATCTGAAGACCTTGTCGATGTTAAATTGCGAAGCTTTTTTGGATTCACTGAACTTTGTATCCGTGGCATTGCGGCGAATTTCGATGTTCCGCCATGAAACAGGAAGTTGGTTTTACGCGCACATGCTTTGTGAGATTTGCGCGAAACTTCACAGGCTTGATTAAATTGTTTGCCTAAGAATAAATATATGCTAATATTAGATCGGGAGTGGTCAGGTGGCTCCACAGCGCCCTCTAGATACGGCCATGTTAAGATAAAAGTGATTGAATTTTCATGAAATTTTGTGTGATCATTGCATTCGTCATTGCAGGCAATGACTAATTTTTTGAAATTTTTTGGCCGAAAAGGAAGTGAGTTATGAGCTATTTCCTGCGTTTTTTTCAAATTTTACGAACGCACGTTTGAATGTCTTAGAATACTCCAAAGCTTGCAAAACCTGGCACTAATTATAATTGTCTTATTCTCTTCAATGTTATCCATGAATTGGAGCCTAATGTGGCATGATGGCTCTATAGCGCCCCCAATCAGATTTATAAAAGAATTGCCTTTTTGAGGGTCTCAACATGTTCGAAAACTCACAAAATTTCGTAAATGTATAAGGACCATCATTCATAATACTCTGATAAAAAGCTTACATATTGGCATGGCAAAAATGTCATTATAGCGCCCCCTGTAAAATTTCAAATAAGCAGCCCTCGCAGCCCGGTAAACCTACATGTATGAAATTCGGTAGAGATGTGGAATATGACGAGACCTAAAAAAAAGTCTCTTGGTGCCATGACCTAGACCCAACAGGAAGGCTGCCATTTTTAATTGAAATTGCAAACCCACAGCGCCCTCTAGATACGGCCATGTTAAGATAAAAGTGCTTGAATGTTCATGAAATTTCGTGTGATCATTGCATTAGTCATTCCGGGCAATGGCTATTTTTTTGGCCAAACAGGAAGTGAGGGATGAGCTATTTTTCTGCGTTTTTCCAAATTTCACGAACACATGTTTGAAGGCCTTAGAATACTCTAAAGCTTGCAAAACCTAGCACAATTTATTATTGTCTTATTCTCTTCAATGTAATCCATCAATTGGCACTAAATGTGGCATCATGGCTCTATAGCGCCCCTAATCAGATTTATAAAAGAATTGCCTCTTTGCAGGTCTTAACATGCTGGAAAATTAACAAAAATCAACACACTCATGGAGCTCGGTAATACGATTACTATGTTTTAGATTTTACGCACAGGCATATCAAAATGGTACCATAGCACCCTCTAGAAAATTTTTGCACTCCCCTCCGGAAACCACATTGTACGCGGTCCAGCAGTGTCCAATGGCTGTGAATGGACGCCTGCACCCATCAAGATCTTGCTGCCACCCCAACGTGCACGAAGGGCGCGAGGGCCCTTTCAACGCTGCTTGCAGCTTTAATTATTATTATTCTGCTGCGAGAACGCATTTTTGAGGGCTTTGCCATGCACGAAAACTCACAAAAATTTGCCCACACGTCAGACGTGGTGAAAATTGCAAAGTATTATTATTTTTGTGCTTGGACATGCCCCAGTGGCTCTATAGCGCCACCAAACACGCGGCCATTTTGGAACGCACTTGCTCGGATTCTCACGAAATTAGATAGGGTCATAGTCGGTATAATACATTTTTTTGTCAATTTTTTTGAAATTTTTTTGCCACACAGGAAGTGAGCTATGAGCCATTTCCTGCGTTTTTTTCTGATTTTACGAACACATTTTTGAGGGCCTTATCATACTCGAAAACAGACCAAACTTGGCTTATTGACTAAAAATATTAAGTTCTTTCATTCGATATCTCATTTGGCACTGGGTGTGACATGGTAACTCTTTTGCGCCCCCTAATACATAATTGCATTTTTGAAGGCATCAGCATGCTCGAAAACTCACGAAATTTTGCAAACATATTAAACTGGTCATACTATTTACAAAAATATAGGGTTTACAGATGGATGTGGCAAAATTGCATTACAGCGCCACCTAGAAAATTTCAATGAAGCAGCCCTCGCAGCGTGTTTAACCTACATGTACAAAATTCGGTGGACATGTGTACTATGCCAAGACCTAAAAAAAAGTCTCTTGGTGCCATGACCTAGACTCAACATGAAGTCCGCCATTTTTAATTGAATTTGCAACTTTTTGCCATTCACAGGCGTCGTACTTTAACGAACTCCTCCTAGAGATTTTATCCGATCAACTCGAAATTTGGCACAGGCCATCTCAAGACGTTCTCCATGTTAAATTGCGAAGCTTTTTTGGATTCTTGGAAATTTGTGTCCGTGGCCTTCCGGCGAATTTGGAAGTTCCGCCATGAAACTGGAAGTTGCTTTTATGAGCACATGCTTTGTGAGATTTGCATGAAACTTTACAGGCTTTATAATAATCTACTTCCAAATACACCTATTTGTTGATATTGGATTGGGTGTGGTCAGGCGGCTCCACAGCGCCCTCTTGACACGGCCATGTTGACATAAAAGTGCTTGAATGTTCATGAAATTTGGTCTGATCATTGCATTAGTTTTTTTGGGCAATGTTTATTTTTTAGAAAATTTTTAGCCAAACAGGAAGTGAGTTATGAGCCATTTCCTGCGTTATTCCAAATTTTATGAACACACATTTGAAAGCCTTAGCATACTCGAAAACATGCAAAACTTTGCAAAAATTATATTTGTCTGATTGTCTTCAATTTGAGACAAAAATTGGCAGTAAATGTGGCATTATTGCTCTATAGCGCCCCCAATCAAATTTTTTAAAATATTGCCCTTTTGAGGGTCTCAGCATGCTCAAAAACTCACAATATTTCGTAAAATTCTAAATACCATCATTCTTATTACACTGATAAAAAATTTACATATAGGCGTGGCAAAAATGGCATGATAGCGCCCCCTGGAAAATTTCAATGAAGCAGCTCTCGCATCGTGGTTGACCTGCATGTATGAACTTCGGTGGACATGTGGAATATCCTGAGACCTAAAAATAAGTCTCTTGGTGCCATGACCAAGACCCAACAGGAAGTTTGCCATTTTTAATTGAAATTGCAACTTTTTTAGATTTTTCGCAATTCGCAGGTGTCGTACTTAAAAGAACTCCTCCTCGAGATTTTATCCGATCAACTTAAAATTTGGCATATGACATTGAAAGACGTCGTCGATGTTAAATTGCGAAGCTTTTTTGGATTCATCGAACTTTGTATCCGTGGCGTCGCGGCGAATTTCGATGTTCCGCCATGAAAATGGAAGTTTATTTTATGAGCATATGCTTTGGGAGATTTACATGAAACTTTACAGGCTTAATGATAGTCTAATTCCAAATATACCTATATGTTGATATTGGAGTGGGTGTGGTCAGGTGGCTCTACAGCGCGCTCTTGACACGGCCATGTTGATATAAAAGTGCTTGAATGTTCATGAAATTTGGTCAGATCATTGCATTTGGTTTTCTGGGCTGTGCTGATTTTTTTGAAATTTTTCGGCCAAACAGGAAGTGAGCTATGAGTCATTTCCTGCGTTATTCCAAATTTTATGAACACACCATTTGAAGGCCTTAGCATACTCGAAAACTTGCAAAACTTAACTAAAATTTTATTTGTCACATTGTCTTCAATTTGAAACAAAAATTGGCAGTAAATGAGGCATCATGGCTCTATAGCGCCCCCAATACAATTTTTAAAAGAATTACCTTTTTGAGGGTTTCAGCATGCTCAAAAACTCACAAAATTTTGTACAATTTTAAAGACCTTCATTCCTATTACACTGATAAAAAATTTACAAATAGGCGTGGCAAAAATGGCATTATAGCGCCCCCTGGAAAATTTCAAATAAGCAGCCCTCGCAGCCCGATAAACCCACATGTATGAAATTCGGTAGACATGTGGAATATGCCGAGACCTACAAAAAAGTCTCTTGGTGCCATGACCTAGACCCAACAGGAAGGCTGCCATTTTTAATTGAAATTGCAACTTTTTTTAATTTTTTTTGCCATTCACAGGTGTCGTACTTTAACGAACTCCTCCTAGAGATTTTATCCGATCAACTTAAAATTTGGCATATAATATCTAAAAACCTTGCTGACGTTAAATTGCGAAGCTTTTTTGATTTCATCCAACGATGCATCTGTGGCGTCACGGCGAATTTTGATGTCCTGCCATGAAAAAGGAAGTTGCTTTCAATTCCACATACTTTGTGGGATTTGCCTGAAACTTTCCAAGCTTGATAAAATTGTCCGCCGAAGTATAGATATATGCTTATTTTATATCGAGAGGTACCAGGTGGCTCCACAGCGCCCTCTAGATATGGCCATGTTCAGATAAAAGTGCTTGAAAGTTCATGAAATTTGGTATTATCATTGCATTAGTCTTCCCCGCAATTGTTAATTTTTTGAAATTTTTTTGCCAAACAGGAAGTGAGCTATGCGCCATTTCCTGCGTTTTTCCAAATTTTATAAACACATGTTTGGATGCTTAAGAATACTCGAAATCTTGCAAAAAGTTGCACAAATTATAATTGTCTTATTATCTTCAATTTTATATGTCAATTTACACTAAATTTGGCACAATGGCTCTATAGCGCCCCAATCAGATTTTTAAAAGAATTGCCCTTTTAAGGGTTTTTCCCTCAAAACCCTCATTCCCTCATTTTTCCAAATTTCACGAACATACTTTTGAAGGCCTTAGAATACTCCAAAGCTTGCAGAACCTTGCATAATTTATAATTGTCTTATTCTCTTCAATGTCATCCATCAATTGGCACTAAATGTGGCATAATGGCTCGATAGCGCCCCTAATCAGATTTTTAAAAGAAATCTCTTTTGTGGGTCTAAACGTGCTGGAAAAATTACAAAAATCAACACGCTCAAGGAGCCTGGTATTACAATTACTATGCTGGAGATTTAGCGCACGGGCATGTCAAAATGATATCAAAGCACCCCTCCAGAAAATTTTTGCACTCTCCGCAGGAAACCACATTGTTCACAGTCTAGCAGTGTCCAATGGCTGTGAATCCACACCTGCACCCATCAAGATTTTGCTGCCTCCCCAACATGCAAGAGGGGTGCGAGGGCCCTTTCAACGCTGCTTGCAGCTTTAATTATTATTATTAGGGCCCGAGCACCGACCGGTGCCAGGGCCCGGAACGGGTCCTGGCACCAAAGGTGCGAGGAACCTCTTGTTTTTGATGGGATTTTTATTCTTCTTCTTCTTCTTCTTTTTATTCTGCTACGAGAACGCATTTTTGAGGGCTTTGCCATGCACGAAAACTCACAAAAATTTGCCGACACGTCAGTCGTGGTGAAAATTGCAAAATATTATTATTTTTGTGCTTGGACATGCCCCAGTGGCTCTATAGCGCCACCAAACACGCAGCCATTTTGGAACGCACTGGCTCGGATTCTCACGAAATTCGATAGGGTCATAGTAGTCATCATAAATTTTTTTGTCAATTTTTTTGAAATTTTTTTGCCACACAGGAAGTGAGCTATGAGCCATTTCCTGCGTTTTTTCAGATTTTACGAACACATTTTTGAGGGCCTTATCATTGTCGAAAACACACCTACCTTGGCTCATAGATTGAAAATATGAAGTTCTTTGATTCAATACCTCATTTGGCACTAGGTGTGTTATGGTGGCTCTAAAGCGCCCCCTAATACATAATTGCATTTTTGAGAACATCAGCATGCTCAAAAACTCACGAAACTTTGCAATCATATTAAGCTGGTCATACTTTTTACTAGAAAGTGGGGTTTAAGGATGGATATGGCAAAATTGCATTACAGCGCCACCTAGAAAATTTCAATGAAGCAGCCCTCGCAGTGTGTTTAACCTGCATGTACAAAATTCGGTGGACATGTGTACTATGCCAAGACCTAAAAAAAAGTCTCTTGGTGCAATGACCTAGACTCAACAGGAAGTCCGCCATTTTTAATTGAATTTGCAATTTTTTTTTATTTTTTGCCATTCACAGGCGTCGTACTTTAACGAACTCCTCCTAGAGATTTTATCCGATCAACTTACAATTTCGCATATGACTTTTTAAGACCTGGTCGATGTTAAATTGCGAAGCTTTTTTGGATTCATCGAACTTTGTATCCGTGGCGTCGCGGCGAATTTTGATGTTCCGCCATGAAACAGGAAGTTGGTTTTACGCGCACACGCTTTGTGAGATTTGCGCGAAACTTCACAGGCTTGATAAGAGTCTACTTCCAAGTATACCTATATGTTGATATTAGATTGGGTGTGGTCAGGTGGCTCCACAGCGCCCTCTTGACACGGCCATGTTGAGATAAAAGTGCTTGAATGTTCATGAAATTTGGCGTGACAATTGCATGTGTTTTTTTGGGCTGTCATTATTTTTTTGAAATTTTTTAACCAAACAGGAAGTGAGCTATGAGCCATTTCCTGCGTTATTCCAAATATTATGAACACCGGTTTGGAGGTATTACCATACTCAAAAACTTGCAAAACTTTGCTAAAATTTTATTTGTCTGATTGTCTTAAATTTGAGACAGAATTTGGCAGTAAATGTGACATAATGGCTCTATAGCGCCCCCAATCAGATTTTTAAAAGAGTTCTCACGAAATTGAAAAGGGTTATAGTAGGCATCATATATTTTTTTGTCAATTTTTTTGAAATTTTTTTACCTCACAGGAAGTGAGCTATGAGCCATTTCCTGCGTTTTTTCAGATTTTACGAACACATTTTTGAGGGTTTTAATATACTCGAAAACAGACCAAACTTGGCTTATTGACTAAAAATATTAAGTTCTTTAATTTGATATCTCATTTGGCAGTGGGTGAGACATGGTAGCTCTATAGCGCCCCCTAATACATAATTGCATTTTTGAGGGCATCAACATGCTCGAAAACTCACAAAACTTTGCAAACATATTAAGCTGGTCATACTCTTTACTAGGATATAGAGTTTACAGAATGATGTGGCAAAATTGCATTACAGCGCCACCTAGAAAATTTCAATGAAGCAGCCCTCGCAGCGTGTTTAACTTACATGTACAAAATTCGGTGGACATGTGTACTATGCCAAGACCTAAAAAAAAGTCTCCTGGTGCCATCACCTAGACTTAACAGGAAGGCTGCCATTTTTAATTGAAATTGCAACTTTTTTTAATTTTTTTTGCCATTCACAGACGTCGTACTTTAACAAACTCCTCCTCGAGATTTTATCCGATCAACTTAAAATTTTGCATATGACATCTAAAGACCTTGTCGATGTTAAATTGCGAAGCTTTTTTGGATTCATCGAACTTTGTATCCGTGGCGTCGCGGCGAATTTTGATGTTCCGCCACGAAACAGGAAGTTGCTTTTATGCGCGTATGCTTTATGAAATTTGCCCGAAACTTTACAGGCTTCATAAGAGTCGACTTCTTAACATAACTTTATTTTCATATTGGATTGGGTGTGGTCAGGTGGCTCCACAGTGCCCTCTTGCCACGGACATGTTGAGTTAAAAGTGCTTGAATGTTCATGAAATTTGGTCTGATCATTACATAAGTTTTTTGGGGCTATGCCTATTTTTTTGAAATTTTTCGGCCAAACAGGAAGTGAGCTTTGAGCCATTTCCTGCGTTATTCCAAATTTTGCGAACACACGTTTGAAGGCCTTAGCATACTCGAAAACTTGCGAAACTTTGCACAAATCATATTTGTCTGATTGTCTCCAATTTGAGGCAGAAATTGGCAGTAACTGTGGCATAATGGCCCTATAGCGCCCCCAATCAGATTTTCGAAAGAATTGCCCTTTTGAGGGTCTCAACATGCTCAAAAACTCACAAAATTTTGGACAACTCTAAAGCCTATCATTCCTATTACAATAATAAAAAATTTTTGGATAGGCGTGGCAATAATGGCATTATAGCGCCCCCTGAAAAATTTCAAATAAGCAGCCCTTGCATCGTGGTTGATCAGCATGTATGAACTTCTGTGAACAAGTGGAATATCCTGAGACCTAAAAAAAAGTCCCTTGGTGCCATGACCTAGACTCAACAGGAAGTCCGCCATTTTTAATTGAATTTGCAATTTTTTTTTATTTTTTGCCATTCACAGGCGTCGTACTTTAACAAACTCCTCCTAGAGATTTTATCCGATCAACTTACAATTTCGCATATGACTTTTTCAGACCTGGTCGATGTTAAATTGCGAAGCTTTTTTGGATTCATCGAACTTTGTATCCGTGGCGTCGCGGCGAATTTCGATGTTCCGCCATGAAACAGGAAGTTGGTTATACGCGCACATGCTTTGTGACATTTGCGCAAAACTTCACAGGCTTGATAAGAGTCTACTTCCAAGTATACCTATATGTTGATATTAGATTGGGTGTGGTCAGGTGGCTCCACAGCGCCCTCTTGACACGGCCATGTTGAGATAAAAGTGCTTGAATGTTCATGAAATTTGGCGTGACAATTGCATGTGTTTTTTTGGGCTGTCATTATTTTTTTGAAATTTTTTAACCAAACAGGAAGTGAGCTATGAGCCATTTCCTGCGTTATTCCAAATATTACGACCACAGGTTTGGAGGTATTACCATACTCAAAAACTTGCAAAACTTTGCAAAAATTTTATTTGTCTGATTGTCTTCAATTTGAGACAGAATTTGGCAGTAAATGTGACATAATGGCTCTATAGCGCCCCCAATCAGATTTTTAAAAGAATTGCCCTTTTGAGGGACTCAGCATGCTCAAAAACTCACAAAATTTTGTACAACTCTAAAGCCAATCATTCCTATTACAATAATAAAAAATTTTTATATAGGCGTGGCAAAAATTGCATTATAGCGCCCCCTGGAAAATTTCAAATAAGCAGCCCTTGCATCGTGGTTGATCAGCATGTATGAACTTCTGTGAACAAGTGGAATATCCTGAGACCTAAAAAAAAGTCTCTTGGAGCCATGACGTAGACCCAACAGGAAGTTTGCCATTTTTAATTGAAATTTCAACTTTTTTAGATTTTTCGCCATTCGCAGGTGTCGTACTTTAACGAACTCCTCCTAGAGACTTTATCCAATCAACTCAAAATTTGGCAAATAATATCTTAAGACCTTGCTGATGTTAAATTGCGAAGCTTTTTTGGATATATCGAACGATGTATCCGTGGCATTGCGGCGAATTTCGGCGTCCCGCCATGAAACAGGAAGTTGGTATAACTCCCACATACTTTGTGGGATTAGTCTAAAACTTTCCAAACTTGATAAACTTGTCTTCCCAAGTATAAATAAAAGCTAATATTAGATCGGAAATGGCCATGTAGCTCCACAGCGCCCTCTAGATACTACCATGTTAAGATAAAAGTGCTTAAATGTTCATAAAATTTGGTGTCATCATTGCATTAGTCATTCCCGGGCAATGCTTAATTTTCTGAAATTTTTTGGCCAAACAGGAAGTGAGCTATGAGCTATTTCCTGCGTTTTTCCACATTTTACGAATACACGTATTAAGGCCTTCGAATGGTCCAAAACTTGCAAAAACGTGGCAAAAATTATCATTGTCTTATTGCCTTGAATTTGATACATCAACTGGGACTAAATGTGGCATAATGGCTCTATAGCGCCCCCAGTCAGATTCTTTAAACAATTGCTTTTTTGGGGCTCGAAGCGTGCTTAAAAATTTACGAAAATCAACACACACATGATGCCCGGTATTCCAATAACTATGTTGTAGATTTTGCGCACAGGCATAACATATGGTATCATAGCGCCATCCAGAAGATTTTTGCAATCCCATCAGGAAAACACATTGTACACAGGCTAGCAGTGTCCAATGGCTGTTAATGGACAACTGCACTCATCAAGGTCTTGCTGCGACCCCACTGTGCACGAGGGGTGCGAGGGCCCTTTCAACGCTGCTTGCAGCTTTAATTATTAGGGCCCGAGCACCGACCGGAGCCAGGGCCCGGAACGGGTCCTGGCATCGAAGGTGCGAGGAACCTATTGTTTTTGATGGGATTTTTATTATTATTCTTCTTCTTCTTCTTCTTTTTATTCTGCTGCGAGAACGCATTTTTGAGGGCTTTGCCATGCACGAAAACTCACACGTCAGTCGTGGTAAAAATTGCAAAGTATTATTATTTTTGTGCTTGGTCATGCCCCGGTGGCTCTATAGCGCCACCAAACACACGGCCATTTTGGAACGCATATGCTCGGATTCTCACAAAATTTGATTTGGTCATAGAAGTCATCTTATATTTTTTGGTCAATTTTTTTTAAATTTTTTTGCCACACAGGAAGTGAGCTATGAGCCATTTCCTGCGTTTTTTCAGATTTTACGAACACATTTTTGAGGGCCTTATCATACTCGAAAAGACACCAAACTTCACTCATAGACTTAAAATATTAAGTTCCTTGATTCGATATCTCATTTGGCACTATGTGTGACATGGTGGCTCTATAGCGCCCCCTAATACATAATTGCATATTTGAGGGCATCAACATGCTTGAAAACTCACAAAACTTTGCAAACACATTAAGCTGGTCATACTATTTACTAGGATATAGGGTTCACAGATAGATGTGGCTAAATTGCATTACAGCGCCACCTAGAAAATTTCAATGAAGCAGCCCTCGCAGCGTGTTTAACCTACATGTACAAAATTCGATGGACATGTGTACTAGGCCAAGACCTAAAAAAAAGTCTCTTGGTGCCATGACCTAGACTCAACAGGAAGTCCGCCATTTTTAATTGAATTTGCAAATTTTTTACATTTTTTGCCGTTCACAGGCATCGTACTTTAACGAACTCCTCCTAGAGATTTTATCCGATCAACGTAAAATTTCGCATATGACATCTTAAGACCTTGGCAATGTTAAATTGCGAAGCTTTTTTTGATTCATCGAACTTTGTATCCGTGGCATCGCGGCGAATTTTGATGTTCCGCCATGAAACAGGAAGTTAGTTTTACGCACACAAGCTTTGTGAGAGTTGCGCGAAACTTCACAGGCTTGATAATAGTCTACTTCCAAGTATACCCACATGTTGATATTGGATTGGGTGTGGTCAGGTGGCTCCACAGCGCCCTCTTGACACGGCCATGTTGAGATAAAAGTGCTTTAATGTTCATGAAATTTGGTGTGCTCATTGCGTTTGTCATGGCGAGTGATGGTAATTTTTTTGAGGTTTTTTGGCCAAACAGGAAGTGAGCTATGAGCCATTTCCTGCGTTTTTCCAAATTTTAGAAACACATGTTTGGAAGCCTTAGAATACTCAAAATCTTGCAAAAAGTTGCACAAATTATAATTGTCTTATTGTCTTCAATTTTATTCATCAATTTACACTAAATTTGGCACAATGGCTCTTTAGCGCCCCCAATCAGATTTTCAAAAGAATTGCCCTTTTGAGGGTCTCAGCATGTTCGAAAACTCACAAAATTTTGTAAATGTATAAAAACCATCATTCGTATTACTCTGACAAAAATCTTACAAATCGACATGGCAAAAATGGCATTATAGCGCCCCCTGGAAAATTTCAAATAAGCAGCCCTCGCAGCCCGGTAAACCCACATGTATGAAATTCGGTAGACATATGGAATATGCCGAGACCTACAAAAAAGTCTCTTGGTGCCTTGACCTAGACTCAACAGGAAGGCTGCCATTTTTAATTGAAATTGCAACTTTTTTTTTTTTTTTTGCCATTCACAGGTGTCGTACTTTAACGAACTCCTCCTAGAGATTTTATCCGATCAACTTAAAATTTGGCATATAATATCTAAAAACCTTGCTGACGTTAAATTGCGAAGCTTTTTTGATTTCATCGAACGATGGATCCGTGGCGTCATGGCGAATTTTGATGTCCTGCCATGAAACAGGAAGTTGCTTTCAATTCCACATACTTTGTGGGATTTGCCTGAACTTTCCAAGCTTGATAAAATTGTCCGCCCAAGTATAGATATATGCTTATTTTATATCGAGAGGTGCCAGGTGGCTCCACAGCGCCCTCTAGATATGGCCATGTTCAGATAAAAGTGCTTGAAAGTTCATGAAATTTGATATGATCATTGCATTAGTCATTCTCCGCAATTGATAATTTTTTGAAATTTTTTTGCCAAACAGGAAGTGAGCTATGAGCTATTTCCTGCGTTTTTCCAAATTTTACGAACACACGTTTTAAGGCCTTAGAATGCTCCAAAACTTGCAAAACCATCCAAAAATTAGAACTGTCTTATTCTCTTCAATACATCCATCAATTGGCACTAAATGGGGCATAATGGCTCTATAGCGCCCCCATTAATATTTATAACAGAATTGCTCTTTTGAAAGTCTAAACATGCAGGAAAATTTACAAAAATCAAAACACTCATGGAGCCCCGTATTACGATTACTGTGTTGTAGATTTTGTGCACAGGCAAGTCAAAATGGTATCATAGCGCCCTCCAGAAAATTTTTGCACTCCCATCAGGAAACCACATTGTACGCGGTCCAGCTGTGTCCAATGGCTCTGAACGGACACCTGTAGCCATCAAGATCTTGCTGCCACCCCAATGTGCACAGGGGGGGCGAGGGCCCTTTCAACGCTGCTTGCAGCTTTAATTAGGGCCCGAGCACCGACCGGTGCGAGGAACCTATTGTTTTTGATGGGATTTTTATTATTATTCTTCTTCTTCTTCTTTTTATTCTGCTGCGAGAACGCATTTTTGAGGGCTTTGCCATGCACGAAAACTCACAAAAATTTGCCCACACGTCAGTCGTGGTGAAAATTGCAAAGTATTACTATTTTTGTGCTTAGACATGCCCCGGCGGCTCTATAGCGCCACCAAACACATGGCCATTTTGGAACGCACTTGCTCGAATTCTCACGAAATTTGATAGGGTCATAGTAGTCATCATAAATTTTTTTGTAAATTTTTTTGAAATTTTTTTGCCGCACAGGAAGTGAGCTATGAGCCATTTCCTGCGTTTTTTCAGATTTTACGAACACATTTTTGAGGGCCTTATTATACTTGAAATTTCACCAAACTTGGCTCATAGACTAGAAATATTACGTTCTTTAATTCGATATCTCATTTGGCACTAAGTTTGACATGGTAGCTCTATAGCGCCCCCTAATACATAATTGCATTTTTGAGGGCCTCAGCATGCTCGAAAACTCACGTTACTTTGCACATCTATTAAACTGGTCATCCTGTTTACTAGGATATAGAGTTTACTGATGAGCGTGGCAAAATTGCATTACAGCGCCACCTAGAAAATTTCAATGAAGCAGCCCTCGCAGCATGTTTAACCTACATGTACAAAATTCGGTGGACATGTGTACTATGCCAAGACCTAAAAAAAAGTCTCTTGGTGCCATGACCTAGACTCAACAGAAAGTCCGCCATTTTTAATTGAATTTGCAAATTTTTTTAATTTTTTGCCATTCACAGGCGTCGTACTTTAACGAACTCCTCCTAGAGATGTTACCCGATCAACTTAAAATTTCGCAAATGGCATCTAAAGACCTTGTCGATGTTAAATTGCGAAGCTTTTTTGGATTCATCGAACTTTGAATCCGTGGCGTCGCGGCGAATTTCGATGTTCCGCCATGAAACAGGAAGTTGGTTTTCCGCGCACATGCTTTGTGAGATTTGCGCAAAACTTTACAGGCTTCATAAGAGTCTACTTCCAAGTAGAACTATATGTTGATATTAGATTGGGTGTGGTCAGGTGGCTCCACAGCGCCCTCTTGACACAACCATGTTGAGACAAAAGTGCTTGAATGTTCATGAAATTTGGTTTGATCATTGCATTTGTCATGTCAGGTTATGGTAATTTTTTTGGAATTTTTTGGCCAAACAGGAAGTGAGCTATGAGCCATTTCCTGCGTTTTGACAAATTTTATTAACACATATTTGGAAGCCTAATAATACTCGAAATCTTGCAAAAAGTTGCACAAATTATAATTGTCTTATTATCTTCAATCTTCTACATCAATTTGCACTAAATTTGGCACCATGGCTCTATAGCGCCCCCAATCAGATTTTAAAAAGAATTGCTCTTTTGAGGGTCTCAGCATGTTCAAAAACTCACAAAATTTTGTAAATGTATAAAAATCATCATTCCTATTACTCTGATGAAAAGCTTATATATAGGCTTGGCATAATTGTCATAATAGCGCCCCCTGGATAATTTCAAATAAGCAGCCCTCGCAGCCTGGTAAACCTACATGTATGAAATTCGGTAGACATGTGGAATATGCTGAGACCTAAAAAAAAGTCTCTTGGTGCCATGACCTAGACTCAACAGGAAGTCCGCTATTTTTAATTGAAATTGCAACTTTTTTTGATTTTTTGCCATTCACAGGCGTCGTACTTTAACGAACTCCTCTTAGAGATTTTATCCGATCAACTTAATATTTGGCAAATAATATCTTAAGACCTTGCTGATGTTAAATTGTGAAGCAATTTTGATTTCATCGAACAATGTATCCGTGGCTTCACGGCAAATTTTGATATCCCGCCATGAAACAGGGAGTTGCTTTTACTGCCACATACTTTGTGGGATTTGCCCGAACCTTCTTCTGCTTGATAAAATTGTTCTCCAAAGTAAAAACATATGCTAATATTGGATCGGGAGGTGCTAGGTGGCTCCACAGCGCCCTCTAGATATGGTCATGTTAAGATAAAAGTGCTTGAATGTTCATGAAATTTGGTGTGATCATTGCATTCATCATTCCTCTCTTCAATACATCCATCAATTGGCACTAAATGGGGCATAATGGCTCTATAGCGCCCCCAATAATATTTATAAAAGAATTGCTCTTTTGAAAGTCTAAACATGCTGGAAAATTTACAAAAATCGAAACACTCATGGAGCCCCGTATTACGATTACTGTGTTGTAGATTTTGTGCACAGGCAAGTCAAAATGGTATCATATCGCTCCCAGAAAATTTTTGCACTCCCATCAGGAAACCACATTGTACGAGGTCCAGCTGTGTCCAATGGCTCTGAATAGACACCTGCAGCCATCAAAATCTTGCTGCCACTCCAATGTGCACAGGGGGGGCGAGGGCCCTTTCAACGCTGCTTGCAGCTTTAATTCTTCTTCTTCTTCTTCTTCTTTTTATTCTGCTGCGAGAACGCATTTTTGAGGGCTTTGCCATGCACGAAAACTCACAAAAATTAGCCCACACGTCAGTCGTCGTGAAAATTGCAAAGTATTATTATTTTTGTGCTTGGATATACCGCGGTGGCTCTATAGCGCCACCAAACACGCGGCCATTTTGGAACGCACTTGCTCGGATTCTCACGAAATTTTATAGAGTCATAGTAGTCATCATATATTTTTTTGTAAATTTTTTTGAAATATTTTTGCCTCACAGGAAGTGAGGTATGAGCCATTTCCTGCGTTTTTTTAGATTTTACGAATACATTTTTGAGGGTTTTATGATACTCGAAAACTCACCAAACTTGGCTCATAGACTACAAATATTACGTTCTTTGATTCGATATCTCATTTGGCACTGGGTGTGACATGGTAGCTCTATAGTGCCCCCTAATAGATAATTGCATTTTTGAGGGCCTCAGCATGCTTGAAAACTCACTAATCTTTGCAAACATATTAAGCTGGTTTTACTTTTTACTAGGATTTAGGGTTTACAGATGGATGTGGCAAAATTGCATTACAGCGCCACCTAGAAAATTTCAATGAAGCAGCCCTCGCAGCGTGTTTGACCTACATGTACAAAATTCGGTAGACATGTGGAATATGCCGAGACCTACAAAAAAGACTCTTGGTGCCATGACCTAGACTCAACAGGAAGGCTGCCATTTTTAATTGAATTTGCAAATTTTTTAAATTTTTTGCCATTCACAGGCGTCGTACTTTAACGAACTCCTCCTAGAGATTTTATTCGATCAACTAAAAATTTTGCATATGACATCTGAAGACCTTGTCGATGTTAAATTGCGAAGCTTTTTTGGATTCATTGAACTTTGTATCCGTGGCGTTGCGGCGAATTTCGATGTTCCGCCATGAAACAGGAAGTTGGTTTTACGCGCACATGCTTTGTGAGATTTGCGCGAAACTTCACAGGCTTGATTAAATTGTCCGCCTAAGTATAAATATATGCTAATATTAGATCGGGAGTGGTCAGGTGGCTCCACAGCGCCCTCTAGATACGGCCATGTTAAGATAAAAGTGCTTGAATGTTCATGAAATTTTGTGTGATCATTGCATTCGTCATTGCAGGCAATGACTAATTTTTTGAAATTTTTTGGCCGAACAGGAAGTGAGTTTTGAGCTATTTCCTGCGTTTTTTCAAATTTTACGAACGCACGTTTGAAAGCCTTAGAATACTCCAAAGCTTGCAAAACCTCGCACTAATTATAATTGTTCTATTCTCTTCAATGTTATCTATCAATTGGAGCCTAATGTGACATGATGGCTCTATAGCGCCCCCAATCAAATTTATAAAAAAATTGCCTTTTTGAGGGTCTCAACATGTTCGAAAACTCACAAAATTTTGTAAATGTATAAGGATCATCATTCATAATACTCTGATAAAAAGCTTACATATTGGCATGGCAAAAATGTCATTATAGCGCCCCCTGTAAAATTTCAAATAAGCAGCCCTCGCAGCCCGGTAAACCTACATGTATGAAATTCGGTAGACATGTGGAATATGACGAGACCTAAAAATAAGTCTATTGGTGCCATGACCTAGACTCAACAGGAAGTCCGCCATTTTTAATTGAAATTGCAACTTTTTAGGATTTTTGGCCATTCACAGGTGTCGTACTTTAACAACCTCCTCCTAGAGATTTTTTCCGATCAACTTGAAATTTGGCTATTAGTATCTAAAGACGTTGCTGCTGTTATATTGCAAAGTTTTTCTGGATTCATTGAATTTTGTATCCGTAGCGTTGCGGCGAATTTCGATGTCCCGCCATTAAACAGGAAGTTGGGTTTACTCCCACATACTTCATGGGTTATCCCTGAAACTGTCCAAGCTTTATTAAATTGTCCTCCCAAGTATAAATATATGCTAATATTAGATCAGGAGTGGCCAGATGGCTCCACAGCGCCCTCTAGATACGGCCATGTTAAGATAAAAGTGCTTGAATGTTCATGAAATTTCGTGTGATCATTGCATTAGTCATTCCGGGCAATGGCTATTTTTTTGGCCAAACAGGAAGTGAGGGATGAGCTATTTCCTGCGTTTTTCCAAATGTCACGAACACACGTTTGAAGGCCTTAGAATACTCTAAAGGTTGCAAAACCTAGCACAATTTATTATTGTCTTATTTTCTTCAATGTCATCCATCAATTGGCATTAAATGTGGCATCATGGCTCTATAGCGCCCCCAATCAGATTTATAGAAGAATTGCCTCTTTGCAGGTCTAAACATGCTGGAAAATTGACAAAAATCAACACACTCATGGAGTTCGGTAATACGATTACTATGTTTTAGATTTTACGCACAGGCATATCAAAATGGTACCATAGCATCCTCTAGAAAATTTTTGCACTCCCCTCAGGAAACCATATTGTACGCGGTCCAGCAGTGTCCAATGGCTGTGAATGGACGCCTGCACCCATCAAGATCTTGCTGCCACCCCAACGTGCACGAAGGGCGCGAGGGCCCTTTCAACGCTGCTTGCAGCTTCAATTCTTCTTCTTCTTCTTCTTTTTATTCTGCTGCGAGAACGCATTTTTGAGGGCTTTGCCATGCACGAAAACTCACAAAAATTTGCCCACACGTCAGTCGTCTTGAAAATTGCAAAGTATTATTATTTTTGTGCTTGGACATGCCCCGGTGGCTCTATAGCGCCACCAAACACGAGGCCATTTTGGAACGCACTTGCTCGGATTCTCACAAAATTTTATAGAGTCATAGTAGTCTTCATAAATTTTTTTGTAAATTTTTTTGAAATTTTTTTGCCTCACAGGAAGTGAGCTATGAGCCATTTCCTGCGTTTTTTCAGATTTTACGAACACATTTTTGAGGGTTTTATTATACTCGAAAACTCACCAAACTTGGCTCATAGACTAGAAATATTACGTTCTTTGATTCGATATCTCATTTGACACTGGGTGTGACATGGTAGCTCTATAGCGCCCCCTAATACATAATTGCATTTTTGAGGGCCTCAGCATGCTTGAAAACTCACAAAACTTTGCAAACATATTAAGCTGGTCTTACTTTTTACTAGGATTTAGGGTTTCCAGATGGATGTGGCAAAATTGCATTACAGCGCCACCTAGAAAATTTCAATGAAGCAGTCCTCGCAGCGTGTTTGACCTACATGTACATAATTCGGTGGACATGTGTACTATGCCAAGACCTAAAAAAAAGTCTCTAGGTGCCATGACCTAGACTCAACAGGAAGTCCGCCATTTTTAATTGAATTTGCAAATTTTTTAAATTTTTTGCCATTCACAGGCTTCGTACTTTAACGAACTCCTCCTAGAGATTTTATCCGATCAACTTAAAATTTTGAATTTAGCATCTTAAGACCTTGTCGATGTTAAATTGCGAAGCTTTTTTGGATTCATCGAACTTTGTATCCGTGGCGTTGCGGCGAATTTCGATGTTCCGCCATGAAACAGGAAGTTGGTTTTACGCGCACATGCTTAGTGAAATTTGCGCGAAACTTCACAGGCTTTATAGGAGTCCACTTCCAAGGAGACCTATATGTTGATATTAGATTGGGTGTGGTCAGGTGGCTCCACAGCGCCCTCTTGAAACGGCCATGTTGAGATAAAAATGCTTGAATGTTCATGAAATTTGGTGTGATCATTGCTTTGTGTATGTCGAGTTATATTAATTTTTTTGAAATTTTTTGGCCAAACAGGAAGTGAGCTATGCGCCATTTCCTGCGTTTTTACAAATTTTATAAACACATGTTTGGATGCTTAAGAATACTCGAAATCTTGCAAAAAGTTGCACAAATTATAATTGTCTTATTATCTTCAATTTTATATATCAATTTACACTAAATTTGGCACAATGGCTCTATAGCGCCCCCAATCAGATTTTTAAAAGAATTGCCATTTTGAGGGTCTCAGCATGTTCTAAAACTCACAAAATTTTGTAAATGTATAAAGACCATCATTCGTATTACTCTGACAAAAAACTTACATATATACATGGCAAAAATGTCACTATAGCGCCCCCTGGAAAATTTTAAATAAGCAGCCCTCGCTGCCTGGAAAACCTACATGTATGAAATTCGGTAGACATGTGATATATGCCGAGACCTACAGAAAAGACTCTTGGTGCCATGACCTAGACTCAACAGGAAGTCCGCCATTTTTAATTGAATTTGCAAATTTTTAAAATTTTTTGCAATTCACAGGCATCGTACTTTTACGAACTCCTCCTAGAGATTTTATCTGATCAACTTAAAATTTGGCATATGACATCAAAAGACCTCGGCGATGTTAAATTGCGAAGCTTTTTTGGATTCATCGAACTTTGTATTCGTGGCGTTGCGGCGAATTTCGATGTTCCGCCATGAAAATGGAAGTTGCTTTTATGAGCATATGCTTTGGGAGATTTACGTGAAACTTTACAGGCTTAATGATAGTCTAATTTTAAATATACCTATATGTTGATATTGGAGTGGGTGTGGTCAGGTGGCTCTACAGCGCCCTCTTGACACGGCCATGTTGATATAAAAGTGCTTGAATGTTCATGAAATTTGGTCTGATCATTGCATTTGTTTTTCTGGGCCGTGCAGATTTTTTTGAAATTTTTCGGCCAAACAGGAAGTGAGCTATTAGTCATTTCCTGCGTTATTCCAAATTTTATGAACACACATTTGAAGGCCTTAGCATTCTCGAAAACTTGCAAAACTTTACAAAACTTATATTTATCTGATCTTTTTTAATTTGAGACAGAAATTGGCAGAAAATATGGCATAATGGCATTATAGCGCCCCCAATCAGATTTTCAAAAGAATTGCCTTTTTGCGGGTCTCAGCATGTTCAAAAACTCACAAAATTTTGTACAAGTCTAAAGCTCATCATGACTAGTACGATGATTAAAAATTTACAAAAAGGCGTGACATAAATGGCATTATAGCGCCCCCTGGAAAATTTCAAGCAAGCAGCCCTCGGATCGTGGTTGACCTGCATGTATGAAGTTCGGTGCACATGTGGAATATCCTGAGACCTAAAAAAAAGTCTCTTGGTGCCATGACCTAGACTCAACAGGAAGTCCACTATTTTTAATTGAAATTGCAGCTTTTTTGGATTTTTTCCCATTCAGAGGCATCGTACTTTAACGAACTCATCCTAGAGATTTTGTCCGATCAACTTAAAATCTGGCGAGTAACATCTAAAGACCTTGCCGATGTTAAATTGTGAAGCATTTTTGAATTCATCGAACGATGCACCCATGGCGGAGCGGGGAATTTCAGTGTCTCGCCATGAAACAGGAAGATGGTTTTACTCCCACATACTTCCTGGGATTTTCCTGAAACTTTCCAAGCTTGATAAAATTGTCCACCCAAATATAAATATATGCCATTATAAAATCGGGAGTGGCTAAGTGGCTCCACAGCGCCCTCTAGATACGACCATGTTAAGATAAAAGTGCTTGAATGTTCAGGAAATTTGGGGTGATCATTGCATTAGTCATTCCGGGCAATGCTTAATTTTTGAAATTTTTTTGGCCAAACAGGAAGTGAGCTATGAGCTATTTCCTGCGTTTTTCCAAATTAGAATTACAATTAGAATTCTCCAAAACTTGCAAAAACTTGCACAAAAATTTTAAATGTCTTATTCTTTTTAATGTCATCCATCAATTGGCACTAAATGTGGCATATTGGCTCTATAGCGCCCAAATCAGATTTTGAAAAGAATTGCTGTTTAGAGGGTCTAAAAATGCTGGAAAATTTACAAAAATCAACACACTCATGTAGCCCAGTATTACGATTACGACGTTGTAGATTTTACGCACAGGCATGTCAAAATGGTATCATAGTGCCCTCCAGAAAATTTTTGCACTCCCCTCAGGAAATCACAGTGTGCACAGTCTAGCAGTTTTCAATGGCTGTGAATAGACACCTGCACCCCTTAAGAACTTGCTGCCACCCCAACGTGCAAGAGGGGTGCGAGGGCCCTTTCAACGCTGCTTGCAGCTTTAATTTGGGCCCGAGCACCGACCGGTGCCAGGGCCCGGAACGGGTCCTGGCACCGAAGGTGCGAGGAACCTATTGTTTTTGATGGGATTTTTATTATTCTTCTTCTTCTTCTTCTTCTTTTTATTCTGCTGCGAGAACGCATTTTTGAGGGCTTTGCCATGCACGAAAACTCACAAAAATTTGCCCACTCGTCAGTCGTGGTGAAAATTGCAAAGTATTATTATTTTTGTGCTTGGACGTGCCCCGATGGCTCTAAAGCGCCACCAAACACGCAGCCATTTTGGAACGCACTTGCTCGGATTCTAACGAAATTTTACAGAGTCATAGCAGTCATCATAAATTTTTTTGTAAATTTTTTTGAAAATTTTTTGCCTCACAGGAAGTGAGCTATGAGCCATTTTCTGCGTTTTTTTAGATTTTACGAACACATTTTTGAGGGTTTTATCATACTCGAAAACTCACCAGACTTGGCTCATAGACTAGAAATATTACGTTCTTTGATTCGATATCTCATTTGGCACTGGGTGTGATATGGTAGCTCTATAGCGCCCCCTAATACATAATTGCATTTTTGAGGGCCTCAGCATGCTTGAAAACTCACAAAACTTTGCAAACATATTAAGCAGGTCTTACTCTTAACTAGGATTTAGGGTTTACAGATGGATGTGGCAAAATTGCATTACAGCGCCACCTAGAAAATTTCAATGAAGCAGCCCTCGCAGCGTGTTTGACCTACATGTAAAAAATTTGGTGGACATGTGTACTATGCCAAGACCTAAAAAAAAGTCTCTAGGTGCTATGACCTAGACTCAACAGGAAGTCCGCCATTTTTAATTGAATTTGCAAATTTTTTAAATTTTTTGCCATTCACAGGCTTCGTACTTTAACGAACTCCTCCTAGAGATTTTATCCAATCAACTTAAAATTTTGAATTTAACATCTTAAGACCTTGACGATGTTAAATTGCGAAGCTTTTTTGGATTCATTGAACTTTGTATCCGTGGCGTCGCGGCGAATTTCGATGTTTCGCCATGAAACAGGAAGTTGGTTTTACGCGCACATGCTTTGTGAAATTTGCGCGAAACTTTACAGGCTTTATAGGAGTTCACTTCCAAGTAGACCTATATGTTGATATTAGATTGGGTGTGGTCAGGTGGCTCCACAGCGCCCTCTTGAAACAGCCATGTTGAGATAAAAGTGCTTGAATGTTCATGAAATTTGGTGTGATCATTGCATTTTTCATGTCCAGTTATTTTAATTTTTTTGAAATTTTTTGGCCAAACAGGAAGTGACCTATGCGACATTTCCTGCGTTTTTCCAAATTTTATAAACACATGTTTGGATGCTTTAGAATACTCGAAATCTTGCAAAGTTGCAAAAATTATAATTGTCTTATTATCTTCAATTTTATATATCAATTTACACTAAATTTGGCACAATGGCTCTATAGCGCCCCCAATCAGATTTTTAAAAGAATTGCCATTTTGAGGGTCTCAGCATGTTCTAAAACTCACAAAATTTTGTAAATGTATAAAGACCATCATTCGTATTACTCTGACAAAAAACGTATATATATACATGGCAAAAATGTCACTATAGCGCCCCCTGGAAAATTTTAAATAAGCAGCCCTCGCAGCCTGGTAAACCTACATGTATGAAATTCGGTAGACATGTGGAATATGCCGAGACCTACAAAAAATTCTCTTGGTGCCATGACCTACACTCAACAGGAAGTCCACCATTTTTAATTGAAATTGCAACTTTTTTGGATTGTTGGCCATTCACAGGTGTCGTACTTTAACGAACTCCTCCTAGAGATTTTATCTGATCAACTTAAAATTTGGCATATGACATTGAAAGACGTCGTCGATGTTAAATTGCGAAGCTTTTTTGGATTCATCGAACTTTGTGTCCATGGCGTCGCGGCGAATTTCGATGTTCCGCCATGAAAATGGAAGTTTATTTTATGAGCATATGCTTTGGGGATTTACATGAAACTTTACAGGCTTAATGATAGTCTAATTCCAAATATACCTATATGTTGATATTGGAGTGGGTGTGGTCAGGTGGCTCTACAGCGCCCTCTTGACACGGCCATGTTGATATAAAAGTGCTTGAATGTTCATGAAATTTGGTCAGATCATTGCATTTGGTGTTCTGGGCTGTGCTGATTTTTTTGAAATTTTTTGGCCAAACAGGAAGTGAGCTATGAGTCATTTCCTGCGTTATTCCAAATTTTATGAACAAACATTTGAAGGCCTTAGCATACTCGAAAACTTGCAAAACTTTGCTAAAATTTTATTTGTCACATTGTCTTCAATTTGAAACAAAAATTGGCAGTAAATGAGGCATCATGGCTCTATAGCGCCCCCAATACGATTTTTAAAAGAATTACCCTTTTGAGGGTTTCAGCATGCTCAAAAACTCACAAAATTTTGTACAATTTTAAAGACCATCATTCCTATTACACTGATAAAAAATTTACAAATAGGCGTGGCAAAAATGGCATTATAGCGCCCCCTGGAAAATTTCAAATAAGCAGCCCTCGCAGCCCGATAAACCCACATGTATGAAATTCAGTAGACATGTGGAATATGCCGAGACCTACAAAAAAGTCTCTTGGTGCCATGACCTAGACCCAACAGGAAGGCTGCCATTTTTAATTGAAATTGCAACTTTTTTAAATTTTTTTTGCCATTCACAGGTGTCGTACTTTAACGAACTCCTCCTAGAGATTTTATCCGATCAACTTAAAATTTGGCATATAATATCTAAAAACCTTGCTGACGTAAAATTGCGAAGCTTTTTTGATTTCATCGAACGATGCATCTGTGGCGTCACGGCGAATTTTGATGTCCTGCCATGAAACAGGAAGTTGTTTCAATTCCACATACTTTGTGGGATTTGCCTGAAACTTTCCAAGCTTGAAAAAATTGTCCGCCCAAGTATAGATATATGCTTATTTTATATCGAGAGGTACCAGGTGGCTCCACAGCGCCCTCTAGATATGGCCATGTTCAGATAAAAGTGCTTGAAAGTTCATGAAATTTGGTATGATCATTGCATTAGTCATTCTCCGCAAATGTTAATTTTTTGAAATTTTTTTGCCAAACAGGAAGAGAGCTATGAGCTATTTCCTGCGTTTTTCCAAATTTTACGAACACGTTTTAAGGCCTTAGAATGCTCCAAAACTTGCAAAACCATCCAAAAATTAGAACTGTCTTATTCTCTTCAATACATCCATCAATTGGCACTAAATGGGGCATAATGGCTCTATAGCGCCCCCAATAATATTTATAAAAGAATTGCTCTTTTGAAAGTCTAAACATGCTGGAAAATTTACAAAAATCGAAACACTCATGGAGCCCTGTATTACGATTACTGTGTTGTAGATTTTGTGCACAGGCAAGTCAAAATGGTATCATAGCGCCCTCCAGAAAATTTTTGCACTCCCATCAGGAAACCACATTGTACGCGGTCCAGCTGTGTCCAATGGCTCTGAATGGACACCTGCAGCCATCAAGATCTTGCTGCCACCCCAATGTGCACAGGGGGGGCGAGGGCCCTTTCAACGCTGCTTGCAGCTTTAATTCTTCTTCTTCTTCTTCTTTTTATTCTGCTGCGAGAACGCATTTTTTGAAGCCTTTGCCATGCACAAAAACTCACAAAAATTTGCCCACACGTCAGTCGTGGTGAAAATTGCAAACTATTATTTATTTTGTGCTTGGACATGCCCTGGTGGCTCTATAGCGCCACCAAACACGGGGCCTTTTTGGAACGCACTTGCTCGGATTCTAATGAAATTTTATAGGGTCATAGTAGTCATCATAAATTTTTCTGTCAATTTTTTTGAAATTTTTTTGCCACACAGGAAGTGAGCTGTGAGCCATTTCTTTTTTTTTTCAGATTTTACGAACACATTTTTGAGGGCCTTATCATACTCTAAAACAGACCAAACTTGGCTTTTTGGCTAAAAATATTAAGTTCTTTGATTCAATATCTCATTTGGCAGTGGGTGAGACATGGTAGCTCTATAGCGCCCCCTAATACATAATTGCATTTGTGAGGGCATCAGCATGCTCGAAAACTCACAAAACTTTGCAAACATATTAAGCTGGTCATATTCTTTACTAGGATACAGGGTTTACAGAAGAATGTGGCAAAATTGCATTACAGCGCCACCTAGAAAATTTCAATGAAGCAGCCCTCGCAGCGTGTTTAACCTACATGTACAAAATTCGATGGACATGTGAACTATGCCAAGACCTAAAAAAAATTCTCTTGGTGCCATCAACTAGACTCAACAGGAAGTCCGCCATTTTTAATTGAATTTGCAAATTTTTAAAATTTTTTCCCATTCACAGGCGTTGTACTTTAACGAACTCCTCCTAGAGATTTTATCTGATCAACTTAAAATTTTGCGTATGACATCTAAAGACCTTGTCAATGTTAAATTGCGAAGCTTTTTTGGATTCATCGAACTTTGTATCCGTGGCGTTGCGGCGAATTTCGATGTTCCGCCATGAAACAGGAAGTAGGTTTTATGCGCGTATGCTTTGTGAAATTTGCCCGAAACATTACAGGCTTAATAAGAGTCGACTTCCAAATATACCTATATGTTGATATTGGATTGGGTGTGGTCAGGTGGCTCCACAGCGCCCTCTAGACACGGCCAAGTTGAGTTAACAGTGCTTGAATGTTCATGAAATTTGGTCTGATTATTACATTTGGTTTTATGGGCTATGCTTATTTTTTTTTTATTTTTTGGCCGAACAGGAAGTGAGCTATGAGCCATTTCCTGTGTTATTCCAAATTTTACGAACACACGTTTGAAGGTTTTACCATACTCAAAAACTTGCAAAACTCTGCAAAAATTATAATTGTCTGAATGTTTTCAATTTGAGACAGAAATTGGCCGTAAATGTGGCATAATGGCTCTATAGCGCCCCCAATCAGATTTTTTTAAAAATTGCCATTTTGAGCCTCTTAGCATGCTCAAAAACTCACAAAATTTTGTACCATTCTAGAAACCATCATTCCAATTACACTGAAACAAAAATACATATAGAGTTGGCAAAAATGGCATAATAGCGCCCCCTGGAAAATTTCAAATAAGCAGCCCTTGCATCGTGGTTGACCTGCATGTATGAAATTCGGTGAACATGTAGAATTCCCTGAGACCTGAAAAAAAGTCTCTTGGTGCCATGACCTAGATTCACAAAAAAGATCGGCATTTTTAATTGAAATTTCAACTTTTTTAGATTTTTCGCCATTCGCAGGTGTCGTACTTTAACGAACTCCTCCTAGAGATTTTATCCGATCAACTTAAAATTTGGTAAATAATATCTCAAGACGTTGTCAATGATAAATTGCGAAGCTTTTTTGGATTTATCAAACGATGTATCCGTGGCATTGCGGCAAATTTCGATGTCCTGCCAAGAAACAGAAAGTTGATTTTACTCCCACATACTTCATGGGATTTGCCGGAAACTTTCCAAGCTTGATAACATTGTCCTCCCAAGTATAAGTATATGCTAATATTACATCAGGAGTGGCCAAGAGGCTCCACAGCGCCCTCTAGATACAGCCATGTTAAGATAAAAGTGCTTGAATGTTCTTGAAATTTGGTCATATCATTGCATTTGTCATGCCGAGTTTTCGTTATTTTTTTGAAATTTTTTTGCCAAACAGGAAGAGAGCTATGAGCCATTTCCTGCTTTTTTCCAAATTTTACGAACACACGTTTAAAGGCCTTCCGATCATCCAAAACTTGCAAAATATTGCACAAAATATCAGTGTCTTATGATCTTCGATCGAGGCGTTCTGGGTGCGGCTTTCACTACGTCCAGGAATTTTGAATCCATTTGGATGAAGTATGAGGGAGAGCGAGCAGCTCGAATGTGTTTGGCGAGGCATCTGGAATGGGGACACCATGGCGGCCAGGTCCATTTAGCAAGAGACATGCAGAGCACTACTTTTGATCAGCAGGGTCTCTTGATGGTCTGAAGAAAATATTAGGTTGATTGGACGGAATCGGTAGGAGGAGTTCGTTAAAATGAAATATGTGGAAATCGGGCCGAAATGACACATTAAAATCAAAGTGGCTGACTTCCTGTTTGGAATTGACCGATGGTGCCGGAGACTTTTTTGTTCGAATAGGCAACATACACATGTGTATCAATTTTCATGTACCTATTCCAAAAAAAACCCTATGGGGAGGGGTTTTTAAAAATTTCAAGGGGGCACTATCGAGGCATTTTGCTGCCCTCATGGGCACCGCCCCAATCAGATATTGGAGCTTGCCACTCTTGACCAGCATATCAATTTGCATGATGATACGAATTCATTAGGAACATGAAAAACACAAACGTATTTTCATGGCGAGGGATCCATTGTCACTGCATCGCCACACGGACGCCATTAGTCTAAGCATCACAGCATTCGTAAGGTAGTTTGCGCAAGTTCTTCTACATGTTGTACAGGGGGAATAAAGTTGATGGGTTCAACTATGTGTCATCAGTACAAGTGAAAGTAGAAACTGGTCACTTCCTGTTAGTAGCCACACCCACTGACCTACAGACCTGCAGAGCACAACTTATGATCAGCATGGTCTTTCAATGTTTTTTAATAAATCTGGTTTTGAAAGGATGAAATCTCTAGGAGGAGTGCATTAAAATACAATATGTGGAAATCAGGCAAAAATGGCACGCTAAAATCAAAATGACCGACTTCCTGTTTGAAGTGGACAAATGGTGCCAGAGACTTTTTTTTGCGTCTTGGCGAAATACACATGTGTACCAATTTTTATCTTTCTACTCCAAAAAAACCCCTATGGGGAGGGGTTTTTGAAAATTTCAAGGGGGCGCTATCGAGGCATTTTGCTGCCCTGATGGGCAAAGCCCCAATCAGATGTGAGAGCTTGCCACCCTTGACCGGTCTATCAATTTTTATGATGGTACAAGTATATTAAAGACATCAAAAACCCAAACGTATTTTCATGGCGAGGGATCCATTGTCACCGCATCGCCACACACACGCCATTACTCGAAACATCACAGCATTCTTAGGGTAGTTTAAGCAACTGCTTCTACATGTTGTACAGGGGGAATGAAGTTGATGGATTCAACAAAATGTCTTCAGTGCAAGTGAAAGTAAAAACTGGTCACTTCCTGTTTGTAGCCACGCCCACCGACCTACAGACCTGCAGAGCACAATTTTTGATCAGCATGGTCTCTCAATGTTTAGTAATAAATCTGGTTTTGAAAGGATGAAATCTCTTGGAGGAATGCGTTAAAATACAATTTATGGCAATCAGGCAAAAATGACACGTTAAAATCAAAATGGCCGACTTCCTGTTTGGAGTGGACAAATGATGCCAGCGACTTTTTTTTGCGTCTTGGTCAAATACATATGTGTACCAATTTTCATCTTTCTACTCCAAAAAAACCCCTTTGGGGAGGGGTTTTTGAAAATTTCAAGGGGGCGCTATCGAGGCATTTTGCTGCCCTCATGAGCAAAGCCCCAATAATATGTGAGAACTTGCCACCCTTGACCTGTCTAATAATTTTTATGATGATACAAGTTTATTAAAGACAACAAAAACCCAAACGTATTTTCATGGCGAGGGATGGATAGTCGCCGCTTCACTACAGGGACGCCATTATGCGTAGCTTTACAGCATTTATAAGGTAGCTTCACCAATTTGTTCTGCATGTAATAGAAGTGGAATGAGGTTGATTTGATCAAGTATGTGTCCTCAGTCCAAGTGAAAGTAATAAGTGGTCACTTCCTGTGACCACATGGGGGCGCTAGTAGCAAAGTGGAAATTTAATGCATCTTGACGTTCAGGGCGGAGCAGTGATCATGTCCAGCAAGTTTGGCGCTACTACAGTCAAGTATGTGGGCATGAGAGCATTGGGAATCCCAAACGTATTTTCATGGCGAGGCATCCAAAGTCGCCGCTTCGCCACATGGACGCCATTACTTGTAGCTATACAGCATTCATAATGTAGCTTCATCAACTTGTTCTGCATGTTTAAAAAGTAAAATGAAGTTGATGGGTTCAACAATGTGTCATCAGTACAAGTGGAAGTAACGAGTGTTCACTTCCTGTTACCACAGGGGGGCGCTATTAGCAAAGTGAGAAGTTAATAAATCATGGTGTTTCGGGCGGCGCCCTTATCATGTTTAGCAAGTTTGAAGCTTCTACAATCAAGTATTTGGGTGTGAGAGTATTGTGAAATTTTTTCCTCAAGTCACTATAATTTGTCACGCCCTAGAAGCCACGCCCATTGACCTACAGATCTGCAGAGCACAACTTTAAATCAGCTTGGTCTCTTGATGATGTGTACCAAATTTGAAGCTAATTCGGCGAAATCCCTAGGAGGAGTTCGTTTTAAAATTCAAAAATTCAAATCAAAATGGCCGACTTCCTGTTGGGTTTAGGGCATGGCTTTAATGAAAGTTTTTGTATGCCTTGTGACAAAGCATATAACTACCAAATTTTGTCTGCCTACGATAAAGTAAGCGAATTTCCCTATGGGAATTTTGAAACGTGTTTAGGGGGCGCTATTTCGACAATTGAGGTCGAACTTGTGCGACCGCCCAAAAATATCGAATTTCGGATCCGGCCGGACGAATGGGGAAAGTTATACGCGTTTTCACAATTGGGAAAGGGGCAAAATTGGCCTTTGAAAAATTGGAAGAATAATTTAAAAAAAAAATAAATAAATAAAAATAATAATAATAATAAACAGCGCGATTTCAATAGGGCCCTCCGCAGACGACTTGCAGTCGGCTCGGGCCCTAATAATAATAATAATAATAAACAGCATGATTTCAATAGGGTCCTCCACGGACGACTTGCAGTCGTGCTCGGGCCCTAATTAAAGCTGCAAGCAGCGTTGAACGGGCCCTCGCCCCCATGCGCACGTTGGGGTTGTGGTGAGATCCTGACGGGTGCAGCTGTGCACTCATGACCATTGGACAGATCAAGTGCTGGCCCCAACCTGAGAGAAAGTGTCGAGCGAATCGGACAAAGCTGAAGGAGTTATGATAAGTTGATACTTCATCCACCAGAAAGCGCTCAGAGTGTAACCAAATTTGGGCAGGTGCATTCAGGGGCAGACCCTAAGCACAAATGTGAAGTTTTGAGCAAATCTGCCAATTTCAACGTAAAATGTGGCATTTTCTGTTTCCATAAGGGGGCATGATGAGGTAGATTGTTTTGCAGCACATCAAGGCGTTCAGGCTGGAGCTTTTACCATGTACTGGAATTTTGAATCCATTTGGATGAAGTATGAGGGAGAGCGAGCAGCTCGAATGTGTTTGGCAAGGCATCTGAAATGGGGACAACATGGCGGCCAGGCCCATTAAGCGACAGACATGCAGAGCACTACGTTTGATCAGCATGGTCTCTTGATGATCTGAAATAAATA
Organism: Gymnothorax reevesii; assembly: GCA_029721435.1. NCBI lineage: Eukaryota > Metazoa > Chordata > Actinopteri > Anguilliformes > Muraenidae > Gymnothorax > Gymnothorax reevesii. The sequence goes on from CM056585.1 coordinate 42,302,558, forward strand.
TTAGGTTGAATGGACAGAATCGCTAGGAGGAGTTCGTTAAAATGCAATATGTGGAAATCGGGCCAAAATGACACATTAAAATCAAAATGGCTGACTTTTTTTGGAATTGACCGAAGGTGCCAGAGACTTTTTTGTTTGAATTGGCAAAATACACATGTGTACCAATTTTCATTTTCTTTTTCCAAAAAAACCCTTATGGGGAGGGGTTTTTGAACATTTCAAGGGGGCACTATCGAGGCATTTTGCTGCCCTCATGGGCAAAGCCCCAATCAGATGTGAGAACTTGCCACCCTTGACCTGTCTATCAATTTTTATGATGATACAAGTTTATTAAAGACATCAAAAACCCAAACGTATTTTCATGGCGAGGGATGGATAGTCGCCGCGTCACTACACGAACGCCATTATGCATAGCTTTATATTATTCATTAGGTAGCTTCACCAATTTGTTCTGCATGTAATAGAAGTGGAATTAGGTTGATTTGATCAAGTATGTGTCCTCAGTACAAGTGAAAGTAATACCTGGTCACTTCCTGTTACCACAGGAGGGCGCTAGTAGCAAAGTGGGAATTTAATGCATCTAGACGTTCGGGGCGAAGCAGTGATCATGTCCAGCAAGTTTGAAGCTACTATAGTCAAGTATGTGGGCGTGAGAGCATTGGGAATCCCAAACAAATTTTCATGGCGAGGCATCCAAAGTCGCCGCTTCGCCACACGGATGCCATTACTTGTAGCTATACAGCATTTATAATGTAGCTTCATCAACTTGTTCTGCATGTTTTAGAAGTAAAATGAAGTTGATGGGTTCAACAATGTGTCATCAGTACAAGTTGAAGTAACGAGTGGTCACTTCCTGTTACCACCGGGGGGCGCTATTAGCAAAGTGGGAAGTTAATATATCAGGATGTTCAGGGCGGCGCCCTTATCATTTTCAGCAAGTTTGAAGCTTCTAAAATCAAGTGTTTGGGTGTGAGAGCATTGTGAAATTTTTTCCTCAAGTCACTAAAATTTGTCGCGCCCTAGCAGCCACGCCCTTTGACCTGCAGATCTGCAGAGCACAACTTTTGATCATCTTGGTCTCTCAATGACCTCTACCAAATTTGAAGTCGATCCGGCAAATTCCCTAGGAGGAGTTCGTTTTAAAATTCAAAAATTCAAATCAAAATGGCCGACTTCCTGTTGGGTGTAGGGCGTGGCTTCAATGAAGTTTTTTGTATGCTTTGTTACAAAGCATATAACTACCGAATTTCGTCTGCCTACGACAAAGTAACCGAATTTCCCTATGGGAATTTTGAAACGTGTTTAGGGGCGCTATTTCGGCATTTTGGGTCAAACCTGTGCGACCACACAAAAATATCAAATTTCGGATGAGGCCGGACGTCTGTGGAAAGTTGGAGCGTTTTCACCATTGGGAAAGGGCCGAAATTGGCCCTTGAAATGTCGGAGGAATAATAATAATAAAAATAATAATAATAATAAACAGCATGATTTCAATAGGGTCCTCCGCGGACGACTTGCAGTCGTGCTCGGGCCCTAATAATAATAATAACAATAATTAAAGCTGCAAGCAGCGTTGAACGGGCCCTCGCCCCCATGCGCACGTTGGGGTTTGTGGTGAGATCATGACGGGTGCAGCTGTGCACTCACGACCATTGGACAGGTCATGTGCCGGGCCCAACCTGAGAGAAAGTGTCGAGCGAATCGGACAAAGCTGAAGGAATTATGATAAGTTGATACTTCATCCACCAGAAGTCGCTCAGAGTGTAACCAAATTTGGGCAGGTGCATTCAGGGGCAGACCCTAAGCACAAATGTGAAGTTTTGAGCAAATCGGCCAATTTCAACGTAAAATATGCCATTTTCTGGGGCATGATGAGGTAAATTGTTTAGCAGCACATCAAGGCGTTCAGGGTGGAGCTTTTACCATGTACAGGAATTTTGAATCCATTTGGATGAAGTATGAGGGAGAGGGAGCAGCTCGAATGTGTTTGGCGAGGAATCTGAAATGGTGACACCATGGCGGCCAGGCCCATTTAGCGACAGACATGCAGAGCACTACGTTTGATCAGCATGGTCTCTTGATGATTTGTAATAAATATTAGGTTGATTGGACGGAATCGTGAGGAGAAGTTCTTTAAAATGCGATATTGAGACGAGAAAGAATCTGATCTCTGCTACTTTTTTATCAGTTATTGATTATGGTGATCTTTTATACATGCATGCATCTGCCCATTGCTTGCAAAAGTTGGACAGTGTTTATCACAGTGCCTTGAGATTTATGACTAATTGTAAAGCCCTTACTCACCATTGTACTCTGTATGCCAGGGCTGGGTGGCCATCTTTCACCATGCGTAGGCTCAGTCACTGGTATTCATTTATTTATAAAGCAATTTTAGGTGAACTCCCTTCTTATATTTGTTCTTTGATTGAACTAAGATCTGATTGCAGTTATAATTTGAGATCTCAAGATGTGATATTATTGTCAGTTCCAAGCGCACGGACGAATTTGGGTAAGAAAGCTTTGAAGTGCTCGGCTCCCCTCACCTGGAATAGCCTGCAAAAAGATTTGAAACTAAAGGATTTGGTCTCCTTGTCGGTTTTCAAATCTTTAATTAGTACAATGGTTGGAACTTGTTAATGCAGTTGACCATGTTAATGTGAGTCCGCAGTTTATTAAATATCTTTATGACAGTTGGTATCATTTGAAGCTATTCTACGTTCTTTGTGTTTACACCGTATATTCTTTTGTGTTTGTCCTGTATATGTAACATGTAATGCAACTATCTTGGCCAGGTCTCCCTTGAAAAAGAGATCATAAATCTCAATGGGACTTTCATTTGAATCCATTTGGATGAAGTATGAGGGAGAGAGAGCTGCTGGAATGTGTTTGGCGAGGCATCTGAAATGGTGACACCATGGTGGCCACGCCCATTTAGCGACAGACATGCTGAGCACAACTTTTGATCATCATGGTCTCTTGATGATCTGAAATAAATATTAGGTTGAATAAATGGAATCGCTAGGAGGAGTTCGTTAAAATGCAATATGTGAAAATCGGGCCAAAATGACACATTAAAATAAAAATGACTGACTTCCTGTTTGGAATTGACCAATGGTCCCAGAGACTTTTTTGTTCGAATTGGCAACATTCACATGTGTACCAATTTTCATCTTCCTACTCCAAAAAAACTCCTACGGGGAGGGGTTTTTGAAAATTTCAAGGGGGCGCTATCGAGGCATTTTGCTGCCCTCAAGGGAAAACCCCCAATCAGATGTTGGAGCTCACCACCCTTGACCGGCATATCAATTTCCATGATGATACGAATTCATTAAGAACATCAAAAACCCAAACGTATTCTCATGGCGAGGGATCCATTGTCACCGCATCGCCACACAGACGCTATTACTCGAACCATCACAGCATTCGTAAGGTAGTTTATGCAACTGCTTCTAAATGTTGTACAGATAAAATAAAGTTGATGGGTTCAACTATGTGTCATCAGTACAAGTGAAAGTAAAAACTGGTCACTTCCTGTTAGTGGCCACGTCCACTGACCTACAGACCAGCAGAGGACAACTTTTGATCAAAATGGACTCTCAATGTTTTTTAATAAATGTGGTTTTGAATGGATTAAATCTCTAGGAGGAGTGCGTTAAAATACAATATGTGGAAATCAGGCAAAAATGACATGTTAAAATCAAAATGGCTGACTTCCTGTTTGGAGTAGACAAATAATGCCAGAGACGTTTTTTGCGTCTTGGCCAAATACACATGTGTACCAATTTTCATCTTTCTACTCCAAAAAAACCTCTATGGGGAGGGGTTTTTGAAAATTTCAAGTGGGCGCTATTGAGGCATTTTGCTGCTCCTATGGGCAAAGCCCCATTCAGATGTGAGAGCTTGCCACCCTTGACCTGTTTATTAATTTTTATGATGATACAAGTTTATTAATGACAACAAAAACCCGAACGTATTTTTATGGCGAGGGATGGATAGTCGCTGCGTCATTACACGGACGCCATTATGCGTAGCTTTATATTATTCATAAGGTAGCTTCACCAATTTGTTTTGCATGTAATAGAAGTGGAATGAGGTTGATTTGATGAAGTATGTGTCCTCAGTACAAGTGAAAGTAATAACTGGTCACTTCCTGTTACCACAGGGGGGCGCTAGTAGCAAAGTGGGAATTTAATGCATTTAGACGTTCAGGGCGAAGCAATGATCTTGTCCAGCAAGTTTGAAGCTACTATAGTCAAGTATGTGGGCGTGAGAGCATTGGGAATCCCAAACATATCTTCATGGCGAGGCATTTAAACTCGCCGCTTCGCCACACGGACGCAATTACTCGTAGCTATACAGCGTTTACAATGTAGCTTCATCAACTTGTTCTGCATGTTTTAGAAGTAGAATAAAGTTGATGGGTTCAACAATGTGTCATCAGTACAAGCGGAAGTAACGAGTGGTCACTTCCTGTTACCACCGGGGGGCGCTATTAACAAAGTGGAAAGTTAATATATCAGGATGTTCAGGGCGGCACCCTCATCATTTTCAGCAAGTTGGAAGCTTCTAAAATCAAGTCTTTGGATGTGAGAGCATTGTGAAATTTTTTCCTCAAGTCACTAAAATTTGTCACGCCCTAGCAGCCACGCCCTTTGACCTGCAGTTCTACAAAGCACAACTTTTGATCACCTTGGTCTCACAATGATCTCGACCAAATTTGAAGTTGATATGGCGAAATACCTGGGAGGAGTTCATTTTAAAATTCAAAAATTCAAATCAAAATGGCCGACTTCCTGTTGGGTTTAGGGCATGGCTCCAATGAAATTTTTTTTATGCCTTGCTACAAATCATAAAACTACCAAATTTCGTCTGCCTACGACAAAATAACCGAATTTCCCTATGGGAATTTTGAAACGTGTTTAGGGGGCGCTATTTCGGCATTTGGGGACAAACCTATATGACCGCATAAAAATATCAATCTACGGATGAGACTGGACGTCTGTGGGAAGTTAGACGCGTTTTCACCATTGGGAAAGGGGCGAAATTGGCCCTTGAAATGTTGGAGGAATAATAATAATAATAATTAAAGCTGCAAGCAGCGTTGAAAGGGCCCTTGCCCCCATGCGCACGTTGGGGTTGTGGTGAGATCATGAAGGGTGCAGCTGTGCACTCACGACCACTGGACAGGTCAAGTGCCAGCCCCAACCTGAGAGAAAGTGTCGAGCAAATCGGACAAAGCTGAAGGAGTTATGATAAGTTGATACTTCATCCACCAGAAGGCGCTCAGAGTGTAACCAAATTTGGGCAGGAGCATTCAGGGGCAGACCCTAAGCACAAATATGAAATTTTGAGCAAATCGGCCAATTTCAACGTAAAATGTGGCATTTTCTGTTTCCATAAGGGGGCACGGTGAACTAGATTGTTTAGCAGCACATCAAGGCGTTCAGGGTGGGGCTTTTACTATGTACAGGAATTTGAATCCATTTGGATGAAGTATGTGGGAGAGGGAGCAGCTCGAATGTGTTTGGCGAGGCATCTGAAATGGGGACACCATGGCGGCCAGGCCCATTTAGCGACAGACATGCAGAGCACTACCTTTGATCAGCATGGTCTCTTGATGATCTGAAATAAATATTTGGTTGATTGAACAGAATCGCGAGGAGGAGTTCGTAAAAATGCAAGATGTGGAAATCAGGCCAAAATGACACATTAAAATCAAAATGACTGACTTCCTTTTTGTAATTGACTGATGGTGCCAGAGACTTTTTTGTTTGAATTGCCAACATACACATGTGTACCAATTTTCATTTTCCTGTTCCAAAAAAACCCCAACGGGGAGGGGTTTTTCAAAATTTCAAGGGGGCGCTATCGAGGCATTTTGCTGCCCTCATGGGCACCGCCCCAATCTGATGTTGGAGCTCACCACCCTTGACTGGCATATCAATTTGCATGATGATAATCATTCATTAGGAACATCAAAAACCCAAACGTATTTTCATGGCGAGGGATCCAATGTCACCGCATCGCCACACGGACGCCATTTCTCGAAGCATCACAGCATTCGTAAGGTAGTTTTAGCAACTTCTTCTACATGTTGTACAGGGGGAATTATGTTGATGGGTTCAACTATGTGTCATCAGTACAAGTGAAAGTAAAAACTGGTCACTTCCTGTTAGTAGCCACGCCCACTGACCTACAGATCTGCAGAGCGCAACTTTTGATCAGCATGGTCTCTCAATGTTTTTTAATAAATCTGGTTTTGAATGGATGAAATCTCTAGGAGGAGTGCATTAAAATACAATATGTGGAAATCAGGGAAAAATGACACGTTAAAATCAAAATGGCTGACTTCCTGTTTGGAGTAGACAAATAATGCCAGAGACTTTTTTTTGCGTCTTGGCCAAATACACGTGTACCAATTTTCATCTTTCTACTCCAAAAAAACTCCTATGGGGAGGGGTTTTTGAAAATTTCAAGGGGGCGCTATCGAGGCATTTTGCTGCCCTCATGGGCAAAGCCCCAATCAGATGTGAGAGCTTGCCACCCTTGACCGGCATATCAATTTCTATGATGATACAAATTCATTAAGAACATGAAAAACCCAACCGTATTTTCATGGCGAGGGATCCTTTGTCACTGCATCGCACACGGACGCCATTTCTCGAAGCATCACAGCATTCGTAAGGTAATGTAAGCAACTTCTTCTACATGTTGTACAGAGGGAAAAAAGTTGATGGGTTCAACTATGTGTCATCAGTACAAGTGAAAGTAAAAACTGGTCACTTCCTGTTAGCGGCCACGCCCACTGACCTACAGACCTGCAGAGCACAACTTTTGATCAGCATGGTATTTCAATCTTTATTAATCCACCTGGTTTTGAATGGATTAAAAATCCAGGAGGAGTGCGTTAAAATAAAATATATGGAAATCAGGCAAAAATGACACGTTAAATTCAAAATGGCCGACTTCCTGTTTGGAGTAGACAAATGATGCCAGAGAGTTTTTTTGCGTCTTGGCCAAATACACTTGTTTACCAATTTTTGTCTTTCTACTCCAAAAAAACCTCTATAAGGAGGGGTTATTGAAAATTTCAAGGGGGCGCTATCGAGGCATTTTGCTGCCCTCATGGGCACAGCCCCAATCTGATGTGAGAGCTTGCCACCCTTGACTTGTCTATCAATTTTGTTTGATGATACAAGTTTATTAAAGACATCAAAAACCCAAACGTATTTTCATGGCGAGGGATGGATAGTTGCCGCGTCACCACACGGACGCCATTATGTGTGGCTTCACAGCATTCAAAGGGTAGCTTCACCAATTTGTTCTGCATGTAATAGAAGTGGAATGAGGTTGACGTGATCAAGTATGTGTCCTCAGTACAAATGAAAGTAATAAGTGGTCACTTCCTATTACCACAGGGGGGCGCTAGTAGCAAAGTGGGGAGTTAATGCATCTGGACGTTCAGGGCGGAGCAATCATCATGTAGAGCAAGTTTGGCGCTACTACAGTCAAGTATGTGGGCATGAGAGCATTGGGAATCCCAAACGTATTTTCATGGCGACGGATCCAAAGTCGCTGCTTTGCCACACAGACGCCATTACTCGTAGCTATACAGCCATCATAATGTAGCTTCCTCAACTTGTTCTGCATGTTTAAAAAGTAGAATGAAGTTGATGGGTTCAACAATGTGTCATCAGTACAAGCGGAAGTAACGAGTGGTCACTTCCTGTTACCACAGGAGGGCACTATTAGCAAAGTGGAAAGTTAATACATCAGGGTATTCCAGGCGGCGCCCTTATCATGTTCAGCAAGTTTGAAGCTTTTGGATGTGAGAGCATTGTAAAATATTTCCTTCAAATCACTATAATTTGTCACGCCCTAGCAGGCACGCCCTTTGACCTACAGATCTGCAGAGCACAACTTTAAATCAGCTTGGTCTCTTGATGATGTGTACCAAATTTGAAGCCGATCTGGCGAAATCCCTTGGAGGAGTTCGTTTAAAAATTCAAAAATTCAAATCAAAATGGCCGACTTCTTGTTGGGTGTAGGGCGTGGCTTCAATGAAGTTTTTTGTATGTCTTATTACAATGCACAAAAAAACTGAATTTCGTCTGCCTACGACAAAATAACCAAATTTCCCTTTGGAAATTTTGAAACGTGTTTAGGGGGCGCTATTTCAACATTTGGGGTCGAACCTGTCCGACCGCCCAAAAATATCGAATTTCGGATCCGGCCGGACGAATGGGGAAAGTTATACGCGTTTTCACAATTGGGAAAGGGGCGAAATTGGCCTTTGAAAAATCAGAAGAATAATAAAAATAATTAAAGCTGCAAGCAGCGTTGAACGGGCCCTCGCCCCCATGCGCACGTTGGGGTTGTGGTGAGATCCTGATGGGTGCAACATGGTCTCTCAATGTTTCATAATAAATCTGGTTTTGAATGGATGAAATCTCTGGGAGGAGTGCGTTAAAATACAATATGTGGACATCAGGCAAAAATGACACTTTAAAATCAAAATGGCCGACTTCCTGTTTGGAGTACACCAATGATGCCAGAGACTTTTTTGTGCATCTTGGCCAAATACACATGTGTATCAATTTTAATTTTCCTACTCCAAAAAAACTCCTATGGGGAGGGGTTTTTGAGAATTTCAAGGGGGCGCTATCGAGGCATTTTGCTGCCCTCATGGGCAAAGTCCCAATCAGATGTGAGAGCTTGGCACCCTTAACCTGTTTTTCAATTTTTATGATGATTCAAGTTTATTAAAGACATCAAAAAGCGAAACGTATTTTCATGGCGAGGGATCCATTCTCATCGCATCGCCACACGAACGCCATTACTCGAAGCATCACAGCATTCGTAAGGTAGCTTAAGAAACTTCTTCTACATGTTGTACAGGGAGAATAAAGTTGATGGGTTCGACTATGTGTCATCAGTACAAGTGAAAGTAAAAAATGGTCACTTCCTGTTAGCGGCCACACCCACTGACCTGCAGACCTGCAGAGCACAACTTTTGATCAACATGGTCTCTTGATGTTCAGTAATAAATGTGGTTTTGATTGGATGAAATCTCTAGGAGGAGTGCGTTAAAATACAATGTGTGGAAATCAGGCAAAAATGACACGTTAAAATCAAAATGGCCGACTTCCTGTTTGGAGTACACGAATGATGCCAGAAACTTTTTTTTGCGTTCTGGCCTAATACATATTTGTACCAATTTTCATCTTTCTACTCCAAAAAAACCCCTATGGGGAGGGGTTTTTGAAAATTTAAAGGGGGCGCTATTGAGGCATTTTGCTGCCCTCATGGGCAAAGTCCCAATCAGATGTGAGAGCTTGGCACCCTTAACCGGCATATCAATTTCCATGATGATAGGAATTCATTAAAAACGTCAAACACCCAAACGTATTTTCATGGCGAGGGATCCAGTGTCACCGCATCGCCACACGGACGCCATTTCTCGAAGCACCACAGCATTCATAAGGTAGTTTAAGCAACTTCTTCTACATATTGTACACGGGACATAAAGTTCATGGGTTCAACTATATGTCATCAGTACAAGTGAAAGTTAAAACTGGTCACCTCCTGTTTGGAGCCACGCCCACTGACCTACAGACCTGCAGAGCACAACTTTTGATCAGGATGGTCTTTCAATGTTCATTAATAAATCTGGTCATGAATGGATGAAATTTCTAGGAGGAGTGCGTTAAAATACCATCTGTGGAAATCAGGAAAAAATGACACGTTAAAATCAAAATGGCCGACTTCCTGTTTGGAGTAGACAAATGATGCCAGAGACTTTTTTGTCCGTCTTGGCCAAATAAACATGTGTACCAATTTTCATCTTCCTAACCCAAAAAAACCCCTATGGGGAGGGGTTTTTGAAAATTTCAAGGGGGCGCTATCGAGGCATTTTGCTGCTCTCATGGGCAAAACCCTAATCAGATGTGAGAGCTTGACACATTTGACCTGTCAATCAGTTTTTATGATGATACAAGTTTATTAAAGGCATCAAAAACCCAAACGTATTTTCATGGCGAGGGATGGAAAGTCGCTGCATCACTACGCAAACGCCATTATGCGTAGCTTCACAGTATTCATAAGGTAGCTTCATCTATTTGTTCTGCATGTAATAGAAGTGGAATGAGGTTGGTGTGTTCAACTATGTGTCATCAGTACAAGTGAAAGCAATAACTGGTCACTTCCTGTTACCACAGGGGGGCGCTAGGAGTAAAGTGGGAATTTAATGTATCTGGATGTTCAGGGCAGAGCAATGATCATGTCCAGCAAATTTGAAGCTACTACAGTCAAGTATGTAGGCGTGAGAGCATTGGGAATCCCAAACGTATTTTCATGGCGAGGGATCCGAAGTCGCCGCTTCGCCAAACGGACGCCATTACTCGTAGCTACACAATGTTCATAATGTAGCTTCAGCAACTTGTTGTGAATGTTTTACAAGAAGAAAGAAGTTGATTGGTTCAACATTGTGCCATCAGTCCCAGTGGAAGTAATGAGTGGTCACTTCCTGTTACCACAGGGGGGCGCTATTAGCAAAGTGAAAAATTAGTATATCAGGCCGTTCAGGGCAGTGCCCTCATCATGTTCAGCAAGTTTGAAGCTACTCCAATCAAGTATTTGGGTTTGAGATTGTTGTGAAATTTTTCCCTCAAGTCACTAAAATTTGTCACGCCCTAGCAGCCACGCCCTTTGACCTACAGATCTGCAGAGCACAACTTTTAATCAGGTTGGTTTCTCAATGATGTTTACGAAATTTGAAGCCGTTCCGACGAAATCCCTAGGAGGAGTTCGTTTTAAAATTCAAAAATTCAAATCAAAATGGCCGACTTTCTGATGGGTTTAGGGCATGGCTCCAATAAAGTTTTTTGTATGCCTTGTTACAAGGCACATAACAACTGAATTTCGTCTGCCTACGACAAAGAAGCCGAATTTCCCTATGGGAATTTTTAAACGTGTTTAGGGGGCGCTATTTCGACATTTGGGGTCGAACCTGTGCGACCGCCCAAAAATATGGAATTTCGGATTCGGCCGGACGAATCGGGAAAGTTAGACGCGTTTTCACAACTGGGAAAGGGGTGAAATTTGCCTTTGTAAAATCGGAAGAATAATAAAAAAAAAAAAAATAAATAATAATTATAATAATAATAATAATAATAATAATAATAAACAGCGCGATTTCAATAGGGCCCGCCGCAGACGACTTGCAGTCGGCTCGGGCCCTAATTAAAGCTGCAAGCAGCGTTGAATGGGCCCTCGCCCCCATGCACACATTGGGGTTGTGGTGAGATCCTGACGGGTGCAGCTGTGCACTCACGACCATTGGACAGGTCAAGTGCCTACCTCAACCTGAGAGAAAGGACTAGCGAATTGGACAAAGCTGAAGGAGTTATGATAAGTTGATACTTCATCCACCAGAAGGCGCTCAGAGTGTAACCAAATTTGGGCAGGTGCATTTAGGGGCAGACCCTAAGCACAAATGTGAAGTTTTGAGCAAATCGGCCAATTTCAACGTAAATTGTCGCATTTTCTGTTTCCATAATGGGGCATGATGAGCTAGATTGTTTAGCAGCACATCGAGGCGTTCAGGGTGGGGCTTTTACCATGTACAGGAATTTTGAACCCATTTGGATGAAGTATGAGGGAGAGCGAGCAGCTCGAATGTGTTTGGTGAGGCATCTGAAATGGGGACACCATGGCGGCCAGGCCCATTTAGCGACAGACATGCAGAGCACTATTTTTGGTCAGCATGGTCTCTTGATGATCAGAAATAAGTATGAGGTTGATTGGACGGAATCGCTAGGAGTTCTTTAAAATGCAATATGCGGAAAATGGGCCAAAATGACACAGTAAAATCAAAATGGCTGGCCACCTGTTTGGAATTGACCAATAGTGCCAGAGACTTTTTTGTTTGAACTGGCAACATACACGTGTATCAATTTTCATTCTCCTATTCCAAAAAAACCCTTATGGGGAGGGGTTTTTCAAAATTTCAAGGGGGCGCTATCGAGGCATTTTGCTGTCCTCATGGGCACCGCCCCAATCAGATGTTGGAGCTCACCACCCTTGACTAGCATATCGATTTGCATGATGATACGAACTCATTAAGAACATCAAAAACACAAACGTATTTTCATGGCGAGGGATCCAGTGTCACCGCATCGCCACACGGACGACATTACTCGAAGCATTACAGCATTCGTAAGGTAGTTTAAGCAACTTCTTCTACATGTTGTACAGGGGAAATAAACTTGATGGGTTCAACTATATGTCATCAGTACAAGTGAAAGTTAAAACTGGTCACTTCCTGTTTGTAGCCACGCCCACTGACCTACAGACCTGCAGAGCACAACTTTTGATCAGCATGGTCTCTCAATGTTTAGGAATAAATCTGGTTTTGAAAGGATGAAATCTCTCAAAGGAGTGCGTTAAAATACAATATGTGGAAATCAGGAAAAAATGACACGTTAAAATCAAAATGGCCAACTTCCTGTTTGGAGTAGACAAATGATGCCAGTGACTTTTTTGTTCGTCTTGCCCAAATACACGTGTACCAATTTTCATCTTCCTAACCCAAAAAAACCCCTATCGGGAGGGGTTTTTGAAAATTTCAAGGGGGCGCTCTCGAGGCATTTTGCTGCTCTCATGGGCAAAGCCCTAATCAGATGTGTGAGCTTGCCACCCTTGACCTGTCAATCAATTTTTATGATGATACAAGTTTATTAAAGACATCAAAAACCCAAACGTATTTTCATGGCGAGGGATGGATAGTTGCCGCGTCACCACACGGACGCCATTATGTGTGGCTTCACAGCATTCAAAGGGTAGCTTCACCAATTTGTTCTGCATGTAAAAGAAGTGGAATGAGGTTGACGTGATCAAGTATGTGTCCTCAGTACAAATGAAAGTAATAAGTGGTCACTTCCTATTACCACAGGGGGGCGCTAGTAGCAAAGTGGGGAGTTAATGCATCTGGACGTTCAGGGCGGAGCAATCATCATGTAGAGCAAGTTTGGAGCTACTACAGTCAGGTATGTGGGCGTGAGAGCATTGGGAATCCCAAACGTATTTTCATGGCGACGGATCCAAAGTCGCCGCTTTGCCACACAGACGCCATTACTCGTAGCTATACAGCCTTCATAATGTAGCTTCCTCAACTTGTTCTGCATGTTTAAAAAGTAGAATGAAGTTGATGGGTTCAACAATGTGTCATCAGTACAAGCGGAAGTAACGAGTGGTCACTTCCTGTTACCACAGGGGGGCGCTATTAGCAAAGTGGAAAGTTAATACATCAGGGTATTCCAGGCGGCGCCCTTATCATGTTCAGCAAGTTTGAAGCTACTCCAATCAAGTATTTGGGTGTGAGATTGTTGTGAAAGTTTTTCCTCAAGTCATTAAAATTTCTCACGCCCTAGCAGCCACGCCCTTTGACTTACAGATCTGCAGAGCACAACTTTTGATCAGCTTGGTCTGGCGATGATATTCACCAAATTTTAAGTCAATCCAGCGAAATCCCTAGGAGGAGTTCGTTTTAAAATTCAAAAATTAAAATCAAAATGGCCGACATCCTGTTGGGTTTAGGGCATGGCTTCAATGAAGTTTTTTGTATGGCTTGATACAATGCATATAATCACCAAACTTCGTCTGCCAACGACAAAGTAACCGAATTTCCCTATGGGAATTTTGAAACGTGTTTAGGGGGCGCTATTTCGACATTTGGGGTCAAACCTGTGCGACCACACAAAAATATCAAATTTTAGATGAGGCCGGACGTATGTGGGAAAGGGGTGAAATTGCCCTTTGAAAAGTCGTAAGAATAATAATAATAATAATTAAAGCTGCAAGCAGCGTTGAAAGGGCCCTCGCCCCCCTCGTGCACGTTGGGGTGGCAGCAAGATCTTGATGGCTGCAGGTGTCCATTCAGAGCCATTGGACACTGCTGGACCGCGTACAATGTGGTTTCCTGATGGGAGTGCAAAAATTTTCTGGAGGGCGCTATGATACCATTTTGACTAGCCTGTGCGCAAAATCTACAACACAGTAATCGTAATATGGGGCTCCATGAGTGTGTTGATTTTTGTAAATATTCCAGCATGTTTAGACTTTCAAAAGAGCCATTCTTTTATAAATCTGATTGGGGGCGCTATCGAGCCGTTATGCCACATTTAGTGCCAATTGATGGATGATATTAAACAAAATAAGACATTTATAATTTGTGCAAGGTTTTGCAAGTTTTGAAGCATCCTAAGGCCTTAAAACGTGTCTTCAGAAAAATTTGGAAAAACACAGCAAATAGCTCATAGCTCACTTCCTGTTTGGCCAAAAAATTTCAAAAAATTAAACATTACCCGGAATGACGAATGCAATGATCACACCAAATTTCATGAACATTCAAGCACTTTTATCTTAACATGACCATATCTAGAGGGCGCTGTGGAGCCACCTAGCACCTCCCGATCCAATATTAGCATATGTTTTTACTTCGGAGAACAATTTTATCAAGCAGAAGAAGGTTCGGGCAAATCCCACAAAGTATGTGGCAGTAAAAGCAACTCCCTGTTTCATGGCGGGATATCAAAATTCGCCGCGAAGCCACGGATACATTGTTTGATGAAATCAAAATTGCTTAGCAATTTAACATTAACAAGGTCTTAAGATATTATTTGCCAAATATTAAGTTGATCGGAAAAAATCTTAAGGAGGAGTTCGTTAAAGTACGACGCCTGTGAATGGCAAAAAATCCAAAAAAGTTTCAATTTCAATTAAAAATGACGGACTTCCTGTTGAGTCTAGGTCATGGCACCAAGAGTCTTTTTTTTAGTTCTCAGCAAATTTCACATGTCTATCGAATTTCATACATGTAGGTTTACCAGGCTGCGAGGGCTGCTTATTTGAAATTATCCAGGGGGCGCTATTATGACAATTTTGCCAAGCCTATATATAAGCTTTTTATCAGAGTAATACAAATGATGATTTTTATACATTTACAAAATTTTGTGAGTTTTTGAACATGCTGAGACCCTCAAAAGAGCAATTCTTTTTAAAATCTGATTGGGGGCGCTATAGAGCCATGGTGCCAAATTTAGTGCAAATTGATGTAGAAAATTGAAGATAATAAGACAATTATAATTTGTGCAACTTTTTGCAAGATTTCGAGTATTCTGAGGCTTCCAAATATGTGTTAATAAAATTTGGAGAAACGCAGGAAATGGCTCATAGCTCACTTCCTGTTTGGCCAAAAAATTCCAAAAAAATTACCATAACCTGACATGACAAATGCAATGATCAAACTAAATTTCATGAACATTCAAGCATTTTTATCTCAACATGGTTGTGTCAAGAGGGCACTGTGGAGCCACCTGACCACACCCAATCTAATATCAACATATAGTTCTACTTGGAAGTAGACTCTTATGAAGCCTGTAAAGTTTTGCGCAAATCTCACAAAGCATGTGCGCAGAAAACCAACTTCCTGTTTCATGGCGGAACATTGAAATTTGCCGCGACGCCACGGATACATAGTTCAATGAATCGAGAAAAGCTTTGCAATTTAACATCGACAAGGTCTTTAGATGCCATATGCGAAATTTTAAGTTGATCGGGTAACATCTCTAGGAGGAGTTCGTTAAAGTACGACACCTGTGAATGGCAAAAAATAAAAAAAATTTGCAAATTCACTTAAAAATGGCGGACTTCCTGTTGAGTCTAGGTCATGGCATCAAGAGACTTTTTTTTAGTTCTTGGCATAGTACACATGTCCACCGAATTTTGTACATGTAGGTTAAACATGCTGCGAGGGCTGCTTCATTGAAATTTTCTAGGTGGCGCTGTAATGCAATTTTGCCACGCTCATCAGTACACCCTATATCCTAGTAAACAGTATGACCAACTTAATAGATGTGCAAAGTATCGTGAGTTTTCGAGCATGCTGAGGCCCTCAAAAATGCAATTATGTATTAGGGGGCGCTATAGAGCTACCATGTCACACTTAGTGACAAATGAGATACCGAATTTAAGAACTTAATATTTCTAGTCTATGAGCGAAGTTTGGTGAAATTTCAAGTATAGTAAGGCCCTCAAAAATGTGTTCGTAAAATCTGAAAAAACGCAGGAAATGGCTCATAGCTCACTTCCTGTGCGGCAAAAAAATTTCAAAAAAATTTACAAAAAAATTTATGATGACTAGTATGACCCTATCAAATTTCGTGAGAATCCGAGCAAGTGCGTTCCAAAATGGACGCGTGTTTGGTGGCGCTATAGAGCCACCGGGGTATGTCTAAGCATAAAAATAGTAATACTTTGCAATTTTCACCACGACTGACGTGTGGGCAAATTTTTGTGAGTTTTCGTGCATGGCAAAGCCCTCAAAAATGCGTTCTCGCAGCAGAATAAAAAGAAGAAGAAGAAGAAGAAGAAGAAGAAGAAGAAGAATAATAAAAATCCCATCAAAAACAATAGGTTCCTCGCACCTTCGGTGCCAGGACCCGTTCCGGGCCCTGGCACCGGTCGGTGCTCGGGCCCTAATTAAAGCTGCAAGCAGCGTTGAACGGGCCCTCGCCCCCATGCGCACGTTGGGGTTGTGGTGAGATCATCACGGGTGCAGCTGTGCACTCTCGACCACTGGACAGGTCAAGTGCCGGCCCCAACCTGAGAGAAAGTGTCGAGTGAATCGGGCCAAGCTGAAGGAGTTATGATAGGTTGATATTTCATCCACCAGAAGGCGCTCAGAGTGTAACCAAATTTGGGCAGGTGCATTCAGGGGCAGACCCTAAGCACAAAAGTGAAGTTTTGAGCAAATCGGCCAGTTTCTACGCAAAATGTGGCATTCTCTGTTTTCATAAGGGGGCATGACGAGCTAGATTGTGTAGCAGCACATCGTGGCGTTCAGAGTGGGGATTTCACTACATACAGGAATTTTGAATCCATTTGGATGAAGTATGAGGGAGAGAGAGCAGCTCGAATGTGTTTGGCGAGGCATCTGAAATGGGGACACCATGGCGGCCAGGTCCATTTAGCGACAGACATGCAGAGCACTAGTTTTGATCAGCATGGTCTCTTGATGATCTGAAATAAATATTAGGTTTATTGGACAGAATCGCTAGGAGGAGTTCGTTAATATGCAATATGTGGAAATCGGGCCAAAATGACACATTAAAATCAAAATGGCTGACTACCTGTTTGGAATTTATCCATGGTCCCAGAGACTTTTTTGTTCACATTGGCAACATACACGTGTACCAATTTTCATTTTCTAATTCCAAAAAAACCCCTAAGGGGAGGGGTTTTTCAAAATACCAAGGGGGCGCTATCGAGGCATTTTGCTGCCCTCATGGGCACCGCCCCAATCAGATGTGAGAGCTTCCCACCCTTGACCGGCAAATCAATTTCCATGATGATACGAGTTCATTAAGAACATCAAAAACACAAACGTATTTTCATGGAGAGGGATCCATTGTCACCGCATCGCCACATGGACGCCATTTCTCGAAGCATCAAAGTATTCGTAAGGTAGTTAAAGCAATTTCTTCTACATGTTGTACAGGGGGAATAAAGTTGATGGGTTCAACTATGTGTCATCAGTACAAGTGAAAGTAAAAACTGGTCACTACCTGTTAGCGGCCACGCCCACTGACCTACAGACCTGCAGAGCACAACTTTTGATCAGCATGGTCTTTCAATGTTTATTAATGCATCTGGTTTTGAATGGATGAAATCTCTAGGAGGAGTGCGTTAAAATACAATATGTGGAAATCAGGCAAAAATGGCACGTTAAAATCAAAATGGCCGACTTCCTGTTTGGAGTAGACAAATGATGTCAAAGACTTTTTTGTGCGTCTTGGCCAAATACACGTGTC
Source organism: Gymnothorax reevesii (assembly GCA_029721435.1). Classification (NCBI taxonomy): domain Eukaryota; kingdom Metazoa; phylum Chordata; class Actinopteri; order Anguilliformes; family Muraenidae; genus Gymnothorax; species Gymnothorax reevesii. Next base: position 42,320,428 of record CM056585.1, read on the forward strand.
CTAATTTTCGTCTTTCTACTCCAAAAAAACCCCTATGGGGAGGGTTTTTGAAAATTTCAAGGGGGCGCTATCGAGGCATTTTGCTGCCCTCATGGGAAAAGCCCCAATCAGATGTGAGAGCTTCCCATCCTTGACCGGCATATTAATTTCCATGAAGATACGAATTCATGAAGAACATCAAAAACACAAGCATATTTTCATGGCGAGGGATCCATTGTCACCGCATCGCCACACAGACACCATTACTCGTAGCATCACAGTATTCGTAAGGTAGCTTAAGCAACTTCTTCTACATGTTGTACAGGGGGAAAAAAGTTGATGGGTTCAATTATATGTCATCAGTACAAGTGAAAGTAAAAACTGATCACTTCCTGTTAGTAGCCACGCCCACTGACCTACAGACCTGCAGAGCACAACTTTAGATCAGCATAGTCTCTCAATGTTTTGTAATAAATTTGGTTTTGATTGGATGAAATCTCTAGGAGGAGTGCGTTAAAATACAATATGTGGAAATCAAGCAAAAAAAAAAAAAAAAAACGTTAAATTCAAAATGGCCGACTTCCTGTTTGGAGTAGACAAATGATGCCAGAGACTTTTTTTTGCGTCGTGACCAAATACACATGTGTACCAATTTTCATTGTTCTACTCCAAAAAAACCCCTATGGGGAGGGGTTTTTGAAAATTTCAAGGGGGCGCTATCGAGGCTTTTTGCTGCCCTCATGGGCAAAGCCCCAATCAGATGTGAGAGCTTGCTACCCTTGACTTGTTTTTCAATTTTTATGATAATACAAGTTTATTAAAGACATCAAAAACCCAAACGTATTTTCATGGCGAGGGATGGATAGTCGCCGCATCACCACACGGACGCCATTATGTGTAGCTTCACAGCATTCATAGCGTAGCTTCACCAATTTGTTCAGCATGTAATAGAAGTGGAATGTGGTTGATGTGATAAAGTATGTGTCCTCAGTACAAGTGAAAGCAATAAGTGGTCACTTCCTATTACCATAGGGGGGCGCTAGTAGCAAAGTGGGAAGTTAATGCATCTGGACGTTCAGGGCGGAGCAATCATCATGTAGAGCAAGTTTGAAGCTACTACAATCAAGTATGTGGGCGTGAGAGCATTGGGAATCCCAAACATATTTTCATGGCGAGGGATCCAAAGTCGCCGCTTTGCCACACGGACGCCATTACTCGTAGCTTTACAGCGTTCATAAAGTAGCTTCAGAAACTTGTTCTGCATGTTTCAAAAGTAAAATGAAGTTGATGGGTTCAACAATGTGTCATCAGTACAAGTGGAAGTAACGAGTGGTCACTTCCTGTTACCACAGGGGGGCGCTATTAGTAAAGTGGGAAGTTAATACATCAGGGTGTTCCCGGTGGCGCCCTTATCATGTTCAGCAAGTTTGAAGCTTCTACAATCAAGTATTTGGGTGTGAGAGCATTGTGAAATTTTTTCCTCAAGTCACTATAATTTGTCACGCCCTAGCAGCCACGCCCATTGACCTACAGATCTGCAGAGCACAACTTTAAATCAGCTTGGTCTCTCAATGATGTGTACCAAATTTGAAGCCGATCCGGCGAAATCCCTAGGAGGAGTTTGTTTTAAAATTCAAAAATTCAAATCAAAATGGCCGACTTCCTGTTGGGTTTAGGGCGTGGCTTTAACAAAAGTTTTTGTATGCCTTGTGAAAAAGCATATAACTACCAAATTTTGTCTGCCTACGACAAAGTAAGCGAATTTCCCTATGGGAATTTTGAAACGTGTTTAGGGGGCGCTATTTCGACAATTGGGGTCGAACTTGTGCGACCGCCCAAAAATATCGAATTTCGGATCCGGCCGGACGAATGGGGAAAGTTATACGCGTTTTCACAATTGGGAAAGGGGCGAAATTGGCCTTTGAAAAATCGGAAGAATAATAAAAAAAAAATAAATAAATAAATAAATAATAATAATAATAATAATAATAAACAGCGCGATTTCAATAGGGCCCTCCGCAGACGACTTGCAGTCGGCTCGGGTCCTAATTAAAGCTGCAAGCAGCGTTGAAAGGGCCCTCGCCCCCCTCGTGAACGTTGGGGTGGCAGCAAAATCTTGATGGCTGCAGGTGTCCATTCAGAGCCATTGGACACTGCTGGATCGCGTACAATGTGGTTTCCTGAGGGGAGTGCAAAAATTTTCTGGAGGGCGCTATGATAGAATTTTGACATGCCTGTGGGCAAAATCTACAACTTAGTAATCGTAATACCGAGCTCCATGAGTTTGTTGATTTTTGTAAATTTTCAAACATGATTAGACCTTCAACAGGGCAATTCTTTTATAAATCTGACTGGGGGCGCTATAGAGCCATTTTGCCATATTTAGTGCCAATTGATGGATGACATTGAAGAGAATACAACCTTTATAATTTTTGCAAGGTTTTGCAAGTTTTCGAGCATTCTAAGGCCTTAAAACGTGTGTTAATAAAACTCGGAAAAACGCCGGAAATAGCTCATAGCTCACTTCCTGTTTGGCCAAAAAATTTCAAAAAACTGAACATTGCCCGAAATGACGAATGCAATGATCGCACCAAATTTCATGAACATTCAAGCACTTTTATCTTAACAAGACCATATCCAGAGGGCGCTGTGGAGCCACCTAGCACCTTCCGATCCAATATTCGCATATGTTTATACTTCGGAGGACAATTTTATCAAGCATAGGAAGTTTCGGGCAAATCCCACAAAGTATGTGGCAGTAAAAGCAACTCACTGTTTCATGGCGGGATATCAAAATTTGCCGCGACGCCACGGATACATTGTTCGATGAAATCAAAATTGCTTCGCAATTTAACATTAGCAAGGTCTTTAGATATTATCTGCCAAATATTAAGTTGATCTGATAAAATCTCTAGGAGGAGTTCGTTAAAGTACGACACCTACGAATTGCGAAAAATCTAAAAAAGTTGCAATTTCAATTAAAAATGGCAAACTTCCTGTTGGCTCTAGGTCATGGCTCCAAGAGACTTATTTTTAGGTCTCAGGATATTCCACATGTCCACTGAAGTTCATACATGCAGGTCAACCATGATGCGAGGGCTGCTTCTTTGAAATTTTCCAGGGGGCGCTATAATGCCATTTTTGCCACGCCTATATGTACATTTTTTATCAGTGTCATAAGAATGATGGTATTTAGAATTGTACAAAATATTGTGAGTTTTTGAGCATGCTGAGACCCTCCAAAAGGCAATTCTTTAAAAATCTGATTGGGGGCGCTATAGAGCCATAATGCCACATTTACTACCTTTTTTTGTCTCAAATTGAAGACAATCAGACTATTATAATTTTTGCAAAGTTTTGCATGTTTTTGAGTATGCTAAGGCCTTCAAATGCGTGTTCGTAAAATTTGGAATAACGCAGGAAATGGCTCATAGCTCACTTCCTGTTTGGCCGAAAAATTTCAAAAAAAAAGCAAAGCCCAAAAAAACAAATGCAATGATCAGACCAAATTTCATGAACATTCAAGCACTTTTATGTCAACATGGCCGTGTCAAGAGGGCGCTGTGGAGCCACCTGACCACATCCAATCCAATATCAACAAATAGGTATATTTGGAAGTAGACTATTATTAAGCCTGTAAAGTTTCACGCAAATCTCACAAAGCCTGTGCTCATAAAAGCAACTTCCTGTTTCGTGGCGGAACATCAAAATTCGCCGCGACGCCACGGAAAGAAAGTTTGATGAATCCAAAAAAGCTTCGCAATTTAACATCGACAAGGTCTTTAGATGTCATATGCAAAATTTTAAGTTGATCGGATTAAATCTCTAGGAGGAGTTCGTTAAAGTACGACGCCTGTGAATGGCAAAAAATTTAAAAAATTTGCAAATTCAATTAAAAATGGCAGACTTCCTGTTGAGTTAAGGTCATAACACCAAGAGACTTTTTTTTAGGTCTTGGCATAGTGCACATGTCCACCGAATTTTATACTTGTAGGTAAAACACGCTGCGAGGGCTGCCTCATTGAAATTTTCTAGGTGGCGCTGTAATGCAATTTTGCCACATATATCTGTAAACCCTATATTCTAGTAAAAAGTATGACCAGCTTAATATGTTTGCAAAGTTTCGTGAGTTTTCGAGCATGTTGAGACCCTCAAAAATGCAATTATATATTAGGGGGCGCTGTAGAGCTACCATGTCACACTTAGTGCCAAATGAGATATCGAATGAAAGAACGTAATACTTTCAGTTAATGAGCCAAGTTTGGTGAGTTTTCGAGAATGATAGGCCCTCAAAAATGTGTTCGTAAAATCTGAAAAAACGCAAGAAATGGCTCATAGCTCACTTCCTGTGCGGCCAAAAAATTTCAAAAAAATTGACAAAAAAATGTATTATGACTACTATGACCCTATTGAATTTCGTGAGAATCCGAGCAAGTGCGTTCCAAAATGGCCGCGTGTTTGGTGGCGCTATAGAGCCACTGGGGCATATCCAAGCACAAAAATAATAATACTTTGCAATTTTCACCATGACTGACGTGTCGGCAAATTTTTGTGAGTTTTCGTACATGGCAAAGCCCTCAAAAATGCGTTCTCGCAGCAGAATAATAATAATAAGAAGAAGAAGAAGGAAGAAGAATTAAAGCTGCAAGCAGCGTTGAAAGGGCCCTCGCACCCCTCTTGCACGTTGGGGAGGCAGCAAAATCTTGATGGGTGCAGGTGTGCATTCACAGCCATTGGACACTGCTTGACTGTGAACAATGTGGTTTCCTGCGGAGAGTGCAAAAATTTTCTGGAGGGGTGCTTTGATATCATTTTGACATGCCCGTGCGCTAAATCTCCAGCATAGTAATTGTAATACCAGGCTCCTTGAGCGTGTTGATTTTTGTAATTTTTACAGCACGTTTAGACCCACAAAAGAGATTTCTTTTAAAAATCTGATTGGGGGCGCTATCGAGCCATTATGCCACATTTAGTGCCAATTGATGGATGACATTGAAGAGAATAAGACAATTATAAATTGTGCAAGGTTCTGCAAGCTTTGGAGTATTCTAAGGCCTTCAAACGTATGTTCGTGAAATTTGGAAAAACGCAGGAAATAGCTAATAGCTCATACCTGTTTGGCTAAAGTAATAAACCATAACCCGGAGTGACTAATGCAATGATCACGCCAAATTTCATGAACATTCAAGCACTTTTATTTTAACATGGCTGTATCTAGAGGGCGCTGTGGAGCCTTCTGGCCACACTTGATCTAATATTAGCATATATTAATACTTGGGAGGACCATTTTATAAAGCTTGGACAGTTTCAGGGAAAACCCATGAAGTCTGTGGGAGAAAAACCAACTTCCTGTTTCATGGCGGGACATCGAAATTTGCTGCAACGCCATGGAAACAAAATTCGATGAATCCAAAAAAGCTTCGCAATTTAACATCGGCAACGTCTTTAGATACTATTAGCCAAATTTCAAGTTGTTCGGATGAAATCTCTAGAAGGAGTTTGTTAAAGTACGACACCTGTGAATGGCCAAAAATCCAAAAAAGTTGCAAATTCAATTAAAAATGGCAGACTTCCTGTTGAGTCTAGGTCATGGCACCAGAGACTTTTTTGTAGGTCTCGGCATATTCCACATGTCTACCGAATTTCATACATGTCGGTTTACCAGGCTGCGAGGGCTGCTTATTTAAAATTTTCCAGGGGGCGCTATAGTGACATTTTTGCCATGTATATATATAAGTTTTTTGTCAGAGTAATACGAATGATGGTCTTTATACATTTACAAAATTTTGTGAGTTTTAGAACATGCAGAGACCCTCAAAATGGCAATTCTTTTAAAAATCTGATTGGGGGCGCTGTAGAGCCATTGTGCCAAATTTAGTGTAAATTGATATATAAAATTGAAGATAATAAGACAATTATAATTTGTGCAACTTTTTGCAAGATTTCAAGTATTCTTAAGCATCCAAACATGTGTTTATAAAATTTGGAAAAACGCAGGAAATGGCGCATAGCTCACTTCCTGTTTGGCCAAAAAATTTCAAAAAAATTAATATAACTCAACATGAACAAAGCAATGATCACACCAAATTTCATGAACATTCAAGCACTTTTATCTCAACATGGCCGTTTCAAGAGGGCGCTGTGGAGCCACCTGACCACACCCAATCTAATATGAACATATAGGTTTACTTGGAAGTAGACTCCTGTAAAGCCTGTAAAGTTTCGCGCAAATTTCACAAAGCATGTGTGCGTAAAACCAACTTCCTGTTTTATGGCAGAACATCGAAATTCGCCGCGACGCCACGGGTACAAAGTTCAATGAATCCAAAAAAGCTTCGCAATTTAACATCGACAAGGTCTTATGATGTAAAATTCAAAATTTTAAGTTGATCGGATAAAATCTCTAGGAGGAGTTCGTTAAAGTACGAAGCCTGAGAATGGCAAAAAATTTTAAAAAATTGCAAATTCAATTAAAAATGGCGGACTTCCTGTTGAGTCTAGGTCAGGGCACCAAGTGACTTTTTTTTAGGTCTTGGCATAGTACACATGTCCACCGAATTTTGTATATGTAGGTCAAACACGCTGCGAGGGCTGCTTCATTGAAATTTTCTAGGTGGCGCTGTAATGCAATTTTGCCACATCCATCTGTACACCCTAAATTATAGTTAAAAGTAAGACCAGCTTAATATGTTTGCAAAGTTTTGTGAGTTTTCAAGCATGCTGAGGCCCTCAAAAATGCAATTATGTATTAGGGGGCGCTATAGAGCTACCATGTCACACCCAGTGCCAAATGAGATATCGAATCAAAGAACGTAATATTTCTAGTCTATGAGCCAGGTTTGGTGAGTTTTCGAGTATGATAAAACCCTCAAAAATGTGTTCGTAAAATCTAAAAAAACGCAGGAAATGGCTCATAGCTCACTTCCTGTGAGGCAAAAAAATTTCAAAAAAAATATACAAAAAAATTTATGATGACTACTATGACTCTATAAAATTTCGTGAGAATCCGAGCAAGTGCGTTCCAAAATGGCCGCGTGTTTGGTGGCGCTATAGAGCCACCGGGGCATGTCCAAGCACAAAAATAATAATAGTTTGCAATTTTCACGACGACTGACGTGTGGGCAAATTTTTGTGAGTTTTCGTGCATGGCAAAACCCTCAAAAATGCGTTCTCGCAGCAGAATAAAAAGAAGAAGAAGAAGAAGAAGAAGAAGAAGAAGAAGAATAATAAAAATCCCATCAAAAACAACAGGTTCCTCGCACCTTCGGTGCCAGGACCCGTTCCGGGCCCTGGCACCGGTCGGTGCTCGGGCCCTAATAATTAAAGCTGCAAGCAGCGTTGAAAGGGCCCTCGCCCCCCCTGTGCACATTGGGGTGGCAGCAAGATCTTGATGGCTGCAGGTGTCCATTCAGAGCCATTGGACACAGCTGGACCGCGTACAATGTGGTTTCCTGATGGGAGTGCAAAAATTTTCTGGAGGGCGCTATGATACCATTTTGACTTGCCTGTGCACAAAATCTACAACACAGTAATCGTAATACAGGGCTCCATGAGTGTTTTGATTTTTGTAAATTTTCCAGCATGTTTAGACTTTCAAAAGAGCAATTCTTTTATAAATATTATTGGGGGCGCTATAGAGCCATTATGCCCCATTTAGTGCCAATTGATGGATGTATTGAAGAGAATAAGACAGTTCTAATTTTTGGATGGTTTTGCAAGTTTTGGAGCATTCTAAGGCCTTAAAACCTGTGTTCGTAAAATTTGGAAAAAGGCAGGAAATAGCTCATAGCTCTATTCCTGTTTGGCAAAAAAATTTCAAAAAATTAACAATTGCGGAGAATGACTAATGCAATGATCATACCAAATTTCATGAACTTTCAAGCACTTAGATCTGAACATGGCCATATCTAGAGGGCGCTGTGGAGCCACCTGGTACCTCTCGATATAAAATAAGCATATATCTATACTTGGGCGGACAATTTTATCAAGCTTGGAAAGTTTCAGGCAAATCCCACAAAGTATGTGGAATTGAAAGCAACTTCTTGTTTCATGGCAGGACATCAAAATTCGCCATGACGCCACGGATGCATCGTTCGATGAAATCAAAAAAGCTTCGCAATTTAACGTCAGCAAGGTTTTTAGATATTAAATGCCAAATTTTAAGTTGATCGCATAAAATCTCTAGGAGGAGTTCGTTAAAGTACGACACCTGTGAATGGTAAAAAAAAAAAAAAAGTTGCAATTTCAATTAAAAATGGCAGCCTTCCTGTTGAGTCTAGGTCATGGCACCAAGAGACTTTTTTGTAGGTCTCGGCATATCCCACATGTCTACCGAATTTCATACATGTGGGTTTACCGGGCTGCTAGGGCTGCTTATTTGAAATTTTCCAGGGGGCGCTATAATGCCATTTTTGCCATGTCGATTTGTAAGATTTTTGTCAGAGTAATACAAATGATGGTTTTTATACATTTACAAAATTTTGTGAGTTTTCGAACATGCTGAGACCCTCAAAAGGGCAATTCTTTTAAAAATCTGATTGGGGGCGCTAAAGAGCCATTGTGCCAAATTTAGTGTAAATTGATGTATAAAATTGAAGACAATAAGACAATTATAATTTGTGCAACTTTTTGCAAGATTTTGAGTATTCTAAGGCTTCCAAACATGTGTTTCTAAAATTTGGAAAAACGCAGGAAATGGCTCATAGCTCACTTCCTGTTTGGCCAAAAAACTTCAAAAAAATTACCATCTCTCGACATGACAAAGGCAATGACCACACCAAATTTCATGAACATTAAAGCACTTTTATCTCAACATGGCTGTGTCAAGAGGGCGCTGTGGAGCCACCTGACCACACCCAATCCAATATCAACATGTGGGTATACTTGGAAGTAGACTATTATCAAGCCTGTGAAGTTTCGCGCAACTCTCACAAAGCATGTGTGCGTAAAACCAACTTCCTGTTTCATGGCGGAACATCAAAATTCGCCGCGACGCCACGGATAAAAAGTTCGATGAATCAAAAAAAGCTTCGCAATTTAACATTGCCAAGGTCTTAAGATGTCATATGCGAAATTTTACGTTGATCGGATAAAATCTCTAGGAGGAGTTCGTTAAAGTACGATGCCTGTGAATGGCAAAAAATAAAAAAAATTTGCAAATTCAATTAAAAATGGCGGACTTCCTGTTGAGTCTAGGTCATGGCACCAAGAGACCTTTTTTTAGGTCTTGGCTTAGTACACATGTCCATCGAATTTTGTACATGTAGGTTAAACACGCTGCGAGGGCTGCTTCATTGAAATTTTCTAGGTGGCGCTGTAATGCAATTTAGCCACATCTATCTGTGAACCCTATATCCTAGTAAATAGTATGACCAGCTTAATGTGTTTGCAAAGTTTTGTGAGTTTTCGAGCATGTTGATGCCCTCAAATATGCAATTATGTATTAGGGGGCGCTATAGAGCCACCATGTCACACATAGTGCCAAATGAGATATCGAATCAAGGAACTTAATATTTAAAGTCTTCGAGTGAAGTTTGGTGTCTTTTCGAGTATGATAAGGCCCTCAAAAATGTGTTCGTAAAATCTGAAAAAACGCAGGAAATGGCTCATAGCTCACTTCCTGTGTGGCAAAAAAATTTACAAAAAATTAACAAAAAAATATAAGATGACTTCTATGACCCAATCAAATTTCGTGAGAATCCGAGCAAGTGCGTTCCAAAATGGCCATGTGTTTGGTGGCGCTATAGAGCCACCGGGGCATGACCAAGCACAAAAATAATAATACTTTGCAATTTTCACCACGACTGACGTGTGGGCAAATTTTTGTGAGTTTTCGTGCATGGCAAAGCCCTCAAAAATGCGTTCTCGTAGCAGAATAAAAAGAAGAAGAAGAAGAAGAAGAAGAATAATAAAAATCCCATCAAAAACAATAGGTTCCTCGCACCGGTCGGTGCTCGGGCCCTAATTAAAGCTGCAAAAAGCGTTGAAAGGGCCCTCGCCCCCCTCATGCACGTTGGGGTGGCAGCAGGATCTTGATGGCTGCAGGTGTCCATTCAGAGCCATGGGACACTGCTGGACCGCGTACAATGTGTTTTCCTGATGGGAGTGCAAAAATTTTCTGGAGGGCGCTATGATACCATTTTGACTAGCCTGTGCGCAAAATCTACAACACAGTAATTGTAATATGGGGCTCCATGAGTTTGTTGAATTTTGTAAATATTCCAGCATGTTTAGACTTTCAAAAGAGCAATTCTTTTATAAATCTGATTGGGGGCGCTATAGAGCCGTTATGCCACATTTAGTGCCAATTGATGGATGATATTAAACAAAATAAGACATTTATAATTTGTGCAAGGTTTTCTAAGTTTTGAAGCATCCTACGGCCTTAAAACGTGTCTTCAGAAAAATTTGGAAAAACACAGCAAATAGCTCATAGCTCACTTCCTGTTTGGCCAAAAAATTTCAAAAAATTAAACATTACCCGGAATGACGAATACAATGATCACACCAAATTTCATGAACATTCGAGCACTTTTATCTTAACATGACCATATCTAGAGGGCGCTGTGGAGCCACCTAGCACCTCCCGATCCAATATTAGCATATGTTTTTACTTCGGAGAACAATTTTATCAAGCAGAAGGTTCGGGCAAATCCCACAAAGTATGTGGCAGTAAAAGCAACTCCATGTTTCATGGCGGGATATCAAAATTCGCCGCGAAGCCACGGATACATTGTTCGATGAAATCAAAATTGCTTCGCAATTTAACATTAGCAAGGTCTTAAGATATTATTTGCCAAATATTAAGTTGATCGGATGAAATCTCTAGGAGGAGTTCGTTAAAGTACGACGCCTGTGAATGGCAAAAAATCAAAAGAAGTTGCAATTTCAATTAAAAATGGCGGACTTCCTGTTGAGTCTAGGTCATGGCACCAAGAGACTTTTTTTTAGGTCTCAGCATATTCCACATGTCTACCGAATTTCATAGATGTAGGTTTACCAGGCTGCGAGGGCTGCTTATTTGAAAATTTCCAGGGGGCGCTATAATGACAATTTTGCCATGACTATATGTAACTTTTTTGTCAGAGTAATGCAAATGATAGTCTTTATACATTTAAAAAATTTTGTGAGTTTTCCAACATGCTGAGACCCTCAAAAGGGCAATTCTTTTAAAAATCTGATTGGGGACGCTAAAGAGCCATTATGCCAAATTTAGTGTAAATTGATGTATGAAATTGAAGACAATAAGACAATTATAATTTGTGCAACTTTTTGCAAGATTTTGAGTATTCTAAGGCTTCCAAACATTTGTTTCTAAAATTTGGAAAAACGCAGGAAATGGCTCTTAGCTCACTTCCTGTTTAGCCAAAAAATTTCAAAAAAATTTACTTTCCCCGACATGACAAATATAATGATCACACCATATTTCATGAACATTCAAGCACTTTTATCTCAACATGGCCGTGTGAAGAGGGCGCTGTGGAGCCACCTGACCACACCCAATCCAATATCAACATATAGGTATACTTGGAAGTGGACTATTATCAAGCCTGTGAAGTTTCTTGCAAATCTCACAAAGCGTTTGTACGTAAAACCAACTTCCTCTTTCTAGCGGAACATCGAAATTCGCCGCGTCGCAACGGATACAAAGTTCAATGAATCCAAAAAAGCTTCGCACTTTAACATCAGCAAGGTCTTTAGATGTCATATTCGAAATTTTAAGTTGATCAGATAAAATCTCTAGGAGGAGTTCGTTAAAGTACGACGCCTGTGAATGGCAAAAAATTTAAAAATGGCGGACTTCCTGTTGAGTCTAGGTCATGGCACCAGAAACTTTTTTTTAGGTCTTGGCATAGTACACATTTCCACCGAATTTTGTACATGTAGGTTAAACACGCTGCGAGGGCTGCTTCATTGAAATTTTCTAGGTGGCGCTGTAATGCAATTTTGCCACGTCCATCTGTAAACCCTATATCCTAGTAAATATTATGACGAGCTTAATAGGTTTGCAAAGTATCTTGAGTTTTCTAGTATGCTGAGGCCCTCAAAAATGCAATAATGTAATAGGGGGCGCTATAGAGCTATTATGTCACACCCAGTGCCAAATGAGATATCGAATGAATGAACTTAATATTTTTAGTCTATGAGCCAAGTTTGGTAAATTTTCGAGTCTGATAAGGCCCTCAAAAATGTGTTCGTAAAATCTGAAAAAACGCAGGAAATGGCTCATAGCTCACTTCCTGTTGGTCCAAAAAATGTCAAAACAATAATTACAGCCAAGAAAAACTAATAAAATGATCAGACCAAATTTCATGAACATTCAAGCATTTTTAACTCGACATGGCTGTGTCAAGAGGGCGCTGTGGAGCCACCTGACCACACCCAATCTAATATGAACATATAGCTATACTTAAAAGTAGACTCTCATGAAGCCTGTGAAGTTTCGCGCAAATCTCACGAAGCATGTGCGTGCAAAACCAACTTCCTGTCTTATGGCGGAACATCGAAATTCGCCGCGATGCCATGGATACAAAGTTCGATGAATCCAAAAAAGCTTCGCAATTTAACATCGACAACGTCTTTAGATGTCATATGCAAAATTTTAGGTTGATCGGATAAAATCTCTAGGAGGAGTTCGTTAAAGTACGACGCCTATGAATGGCAAAAAATTCAAAAAATTTGCAAATTCAATTAAAAATGGCGGAATTCCCGTTAAGTCTAGGTCATGGCACCAAGAGACTTTTTTTTAGGTCTTGGCATAGTACACATGTCCACCGAATTTTGTACATGTAGGTTAAACACGCTGCGAGGGCTGCTTCATTGAAATTTTCTAGGTGGCGCTGTAATGCAATTTTGCCACATCCATCTGTAAACCCTATATTCTAGTAAAGAGTATGACCAGTTTAATATGCCTGCAAAGTTTTGTGAGTTTTCAAGCATGTCGATGCCCTCAAAAATGCAATTATGTATTAGGGGGCGCTATAGAGCTACCATGTCTCACATACTGCCAAATGAGATAACACATTAAAGAACTTAATATTTTTAGTCAATAAGCCAAGTTTGGTCTGTTTTCGAGTATGATTAGGCCCTCAAAAATGTGTTCGTAAAATCTGAAAAAACGCAGGAAATGGCTCATAGCTCATTTCCTGTGAGGTAAAAAAATTTCAAAAAAATTGACAAAAAAATATATGATGCCTACTATAACCCTATCCAATTTCGTGAGAATCCAAGCAAGTGCGCTCCAAAATGGCCGTGTGTTTGGTGGCGCTATAGAGCCACCGGGGCATGTCCAAGCACAAATTTAATAATACTTTGCGATTTTCACCACGACTGACGTGTGGGCAAATTTTTGTGAGTTTTCGTGCATGGCAAAGGCTTTAAAAATGCGTTCTCGCAGCAGAATAAAAAGAAGAAGAAGAAGAAGAAGAAGAAGAAGAAGGAAGAATAATTAAAGCTGCAAGCAGCGTTGAAAGGGCCCTCGCCCCCCTCGTGCACGATGGGGTGGCAGCAAGATCTTGATGGGTGCAGGTGTCCATTAAGAGCCATTGGGCACTGCTAGACTGTGTGCATTGTGGTTTCCTGAGGGGAGTGCAAAAATTTTCTAGAGGGCGCTACGATACCATTTTGACATGCCTGTGTGCAAAATCTACAACAAGGTAATCGTAATGTCAGGCTCCATGAGTTTGTTGATTTTTGTAAATTTTCCAATATGTTTAGACGATCAAAGAGGCAATACTTTTAAATATCTGACTGGGGGCGCTATTGAGCCATTATGCTGTATTTAATGCCAATTGATGGATGACATTGAAGAGAATAAGACATTTATAATGTTTGCTAGGTTTTTTAAGGTTTGGAGCATTCTAAGGCCTGAAAACATGAGTTCATAAAATTTGGAAAAACGCAGGAAATAGCTCATAGCTCACTTCCTGTTTATGCAATAATTTAAAAAAAATTAACCATCACCCAGAATGACTAATGCAATGATCACCCCAAATTTCATGAACATTCAAGCACTTTTAACTTAACATGGCCGTATCTAGAGGGCGTCGTGGAGCCACCTGGCCACTCCCTATCTAATATTAGCATATAGTTATACTTTGGAGGAAAATATTATCAAGCTTGGAAACTTTCAGGCAAATCGAACTAAGTATGTGGGAGTAAAAGCAATTTCCTGTTTCATGGCGGGACATCAAAATTCGCCGCGACGCCACGGATACACCGTTGCATCAATCCAAAAAAGCTTCGCAATTTAACATCAGCAAGGTCTTTGGATATTACTTGCCAAATATTAAGTTGATCGGATAAAATCTCTAGGAGGAGTTCGTTAAAGTACAACGCCTGTGAATGGCAAAAAATCTAAAAAAGTTGCAATTTCAATTAAAAATGGCGGACTTCCTGTTGGGTCTAGATCATGGCACCAAGAGACTTTGTTTTAGGTCTCAGGAAATTCCACATGTCCACCGAAGTTCATACATGCAGGTCAACCACGGTGCGAGGGCTACTTTTTTGAAATTTTCCAGGGGGCGCTATAATGCCATTTTTGCCACGCCAATATGTAAATTTTTATCAGTGTAATAGGAATGATGGTCTTTAGAATTGTACAAAATTTTGTGAGTTTTTGAGCATGCTGAGACCCTCAAAAAGGCAATTATTTGAAAAATCTGATTGGGGGCGCTATAGAGCCATAATGCCTCATTTACTGCCAATTATTGTCTCAAATTGAAGACAATTGGACAAATATAATTTTTGCAAAGTTTTACAAGTTTTCAAGTATGCTAAAGCCTTCAAATGTGTGTTCGTAAAATTTGGAATAACGCAGGAAATGGCTCATAGCGCACTTCCTGTTTGGCCGAAAAATTTCAAAAAAATAATTATGGCCCAAAAAAACCAATGCAATGATCAGACCAAATTTCATGAACATTCAAGCACTTTTATATCAACATGGTCGTGTGAAGAGGGCGCTGTGGAGCCACCTGACCACACCCAATGCAATATCAACATATAGTTATATTTGAAAGTAGACTACTATTAAGCCTGTAAAGTTTAACGCAAATCTCACAAAGCATGTGCTCATAAAAGCAACTTCCATTTTCATGGCGGAACATCGAAATTCGCCGCAACGCCACGGACACAATTTTCAATGAATCCAAAAAAGCTTCGCAATTTAACATGAAGAATGTCTTTAGATGGCCTGTGCCAAATTTTTAGTTGATCGGATAAAATCTCTAGGAGGAGTTCGTTAAAGTACGACGCCTGTGAATGACAAAAAATTTAAAAAAGTTGCAAATTCAATTAAAAATGGCGGACTTCCTGTTGAGTCTAGGTCATGGCACCAGAGACTTTTTTTTAGGTCTTGGCATAGTACACATGTCCACCGAATTTTGTACATGTATGTTAAACACCCTGCGAGGGCTGCTTAATTGAAATATTCTAGGTGGCGCTGCAATGCAATCTTGCCACATCAATCTGTAAACCTCATAGCCTAGTGAAAGGTATGATCGGCTTAATATCGTTGCAAAGTTACGCGAGTTTTCGAGCATGCTGAGGCCCTCAAAAATGCAATTATGTATTAGGGGGCGCTATAGAGCCACCATGTCACACTTAGTGCCAAATGAGATATCGAATCAAAGAACTTAATATTTTTAGTTTATGAGCCAAGTTTGGTGAGTTTTCGAGTATGATAAGGCCCTCAAAAATGTGTTTGTAAAATCTGAAAAAACGCAGGAAATGGCTCGTAGCTCACTTCCTGTGCGGCAAAAAAATTTCAAAAAAATTAACAAAAAAATTTATCATGACTGCTATGGCCCAATCGAATTTCGTGAGAATCCGAGCAAGTGCGTTCCAAAATGGCCTCGTGTTTGGTGGCGCTATAGAGCCACCTAGGCATGTCTAAGCACAAAAATAGTAATACTTTGCAATTTTCACCACGACTGACGTGTGGGCAAATTTTTGTGAGTTTTTGTGCATGGCAAAGCCCTCAAAAATGCGTTCTCGCAGCAGAATAAAAAGAAGAAGAAGAATAATAAAAATCCCATCAAAAACAATAGGTTCCTCGCACCGGTCGGTGCTCGGGCCCTAATTAAAGCTGCAAGCAGCGTTGAAAGGGCCCTCGCACCCCTCATGCACGTTGGGGTGGCAGCAACATCCTGATGGGTGCAAGTGTCCATTAAGAGCCATTGGGCACTGCTAGACTGTGAGCAATGTGGTTTCCTGAGGGGAGTGCAAAAATTTTCTAGAGGGCGCTACAATTCCATTTTGTCATGCCTGTGTGCAAAATCTACAACAAGGTAATTGTAATGTCAGGCTCCATGAGTGTGTGGATTTTTGTAAATTTTCCAGCATGTTTAGACCTTCAGAAGGGCAATTGTTTTATAAATCTGACTGGGGGCGCTATAGAGCCATTATGCCACATTTAGTGCCAGTTGAAGTATTAAATTTCAGACAGTAAGACAATGAAAATTTTTGCCACGTTTAACACTTTTGGACCATTCTAAGGCCTTAAAACGTGTGTTCGTAAAATTCGAAAAAACGCAGGAATTAGCTCATAATTCACTTCCTGTTTGGCCAAAATATTTTAAAAAAATAAGCATTGCCTGGAATGACTAATGCAATGATCACACCAAATTTCATGAACATTCAAGCACTTTCATCTTCACATGGCCATATCTACAGGGCGCTGTGTAGCCACATGGCCACTCCCAAACTAATATTAGCATATATTTATACTTGGAAGAACAATACTATCAAGCTTGGAGAGTTTCAGGCAAATCACACAAAGTATGTGGGAGTAAAACCAACTTCCTCTTTCATGGCTGGATATCGAAATTCGACGCAACGCCACGGATACATTGTTTGATGAAATCAAAAAAGCTTCTCAATTGAACATCAGCAAGGTCTTTAGTTATTATACAACAAATTTTAAGGTGATCGGATAAAATCTCTAGGAGGAGTTCGTTAAAGTACGACACCTGCGAATGGCATAAAATCCAAAAAATTAGAAATTTCAATTAAAAATGGCGGACTTCCTGTTGAGTCTAGGTCATGGCACCAAGAGACTTTTTTTTAGGTCTCAGGATATTCCACATGTCCACCGAAGTTCATACATGCAGGTCAACCACGATGCGAGGGCTGCTTATTTGAAATTTTCCAGGGGGCGCTATAATGCCATTTTTGCCACGCCTATATGTAAATTTTGTATCTGTAATAGTAATGATAGTCTTTAGAATTGTACAAAATTTTGTGAGTTTTTGAGCATGTTGAGACCCTCAAAAAGGCAATTATTTTAAAAATCTGATTGGGGGCGCTTTAGAGCCATTATGCCTCATTTAGTGCCAATTTTTGTCTCAAATTGAAGACAATCAGACACATATAGTTTTTGCAAAGCTTTACAAGTTTTTGAGTATGCTAAGGCCTTCAAATGTGTGTTCGTTAAATTTGGAATAACGCAGGAAATGGCTCATAGCTCACTTCCTGTTTGGCGAAAAAATTTCAAAAAAATAATTACGGCCCAGAAAAACAAATGCAATGATCAGACCAAATTTCATGAACATTCAAGCACTTTTATATCAACATGGCCGTGTCAAGAGGGCGCTGTGGAGCCACCTGACCACACCCAATCTAATATCAACATATAGGTATACTTAAAAGTAGACTCTTAGCAAGCCAGTGAAGTTTCGCGCAAATCTCACAAAGCATGTGCGCGTAAAACCAACTTCCTGTTTAATGGCGGAACATCGAAATTCGCCGCGACGCTACGGATACAAAATTCAATGAATCCAGAAAAGCTTCGCAATTTAACATCGACAAGGTCTTAAGAAGTCATATACGAAATTTTAAGTTGATCGGATAAAATCTCTAGGAGAAGTTCGTTAAAGTACGACGCCTGTGAATGGCAAAAAATAAAAAAAATTTGCAAATTCAATTAAAAATGGCGGACTCCCTGTTGAGTCTAGGTCATGGCACCAAGAGACTTTTTTTTAGGTCTTGGCATAGTACACATGTCCACCGAATTTCGAACATGTAGCTTAAACACGCTGCGAGGGCTGCTTCATTGAAATTTTCTAGGTGGCGCTGTAATGCAATTTTGCCACATCCATCTGTAAACCCTATTTTTTTGTAAATAGTATGACCAGTTTAATATGTTTGCAAAATTTCGTGAGTTTTCGAGCATGCTGATGCCTTCAAAAATGCAATTATGTATTAGGGGGCGCTATAGAGCCACCATGTCATACCCAGTGCCAAATGAGATATCAAATCGAAGAACTTCATATTTTTATTCAATAAGCCAAGTTTGGTCTGTTTTCGAGTATGATAAAGCCCTCAAAAATGTGTTCGTAAAATCTGAAAAAACGCAGGAAATGGCTCATAGCTCACTTCCTGTCGGGCAAAAAAATTTAAAAAAATTTGACAAAAAAATTTATGATGACTACTATCACCCTATAAAATTTCATTAGAATCCGCGCAAGTGCGTTCCAAAATGGCAGCGTGTTTGGTGGCGCTATAGAGCCTGTGGGGCATGTCCAAGCACAAAAATAATAATAGTTTGCAATTTTCACCACGACTGACGTGTGGGCAAATTTTTGTGAGTTTTCGTGCATGGCAAAGCCCTCAAAAATGCGTTCTCGCAGCAGAATAAAAAGAAGAAGAAGAAGAAGAAGAATAAAAATCCCATCAAAAACAATAGGTTCCTCGCACCTTCGGTGCCAGGACCCATTCCGGGCCCTGGCACCGGTCGGTGCTCGGGCCCTAATTAAAGCTGCAAGCAGCGTTGAAAGGGCCCTCGCACCCTTCTTGCACGTTGGGGAGGCAGCAAGATCTTGATGGGTGCAGGCGTCCATTCACAGCCATTGGACACTGCTTGACCACGTACAATGTGGTTTCCTGAGGGGAATGCAAAAATTTTCTTGAGGGTGCTATGGTACCATTTTGACATGCCTGTGCGCAAAATGTACAACATAGTAATTGTATTACCAAGCTCCATGAGTGTGTTGATTTTTGTAAATTTTCCAGCATGTTTAGACTTGCAAAAGAGCAATTCTTTTAAAAATCTGATTGGGGGCGCTGTAGAGCCATTATGACACATTTAGTGCCAATTGATGGATTACATTGAAGAGAATAAGACAATAATAAATTGTGCTAGGTTTTGCAAGCTTTGGGGTATTCTAAGGCCTTCAAACGTGTGTTCGTGAAATTTGGAAAAACGCAGGAAATAGCTCATAGCTCACTTCCTGTTTGGCCAAATAAATTTACCATTTCCCAGAATGACTAGTGCAATGATTTGACCAAATTTCATGAACATTCAAGCACTTTTATCTTAACATGGCTGTATCTAGAGGGCGCTGTGGAGCCTCTTGGCCACTCCCGATGTAATATTAGCATATACTTATACTTGTGAGGACAATTTTATCAAGCTTGGAAAGTTTCAGGCAAATCCCACGAAGTGTGTGGGAGGAAAATCAACTTCCGGTTTCATGGCAGGACATCGAAATTCGCCGCAATGCCACGGATACATCGTTTGATAAATCCAAAAAAGCTTCGCAATTTAACATTGGCCACGTCTTGAGATATTATTCACCAAATTTTAAGTTGATCGGATAAAATGTCTAGGAGGAGTTCGTCAAAGTACGACACCTGCGAATGGCGAAAAATCTAAAAAAGTTGAAATTTCAATTAATATGGCGAACTTCCTTGTGAGTCTAGGTCATGGCACCAGGTGACTTTTTCTGAGGTCTCAGGATATTCCACATGTCCACCGAATTTCATAAATGCAGGTCAACCACGATGCGAGGGCTGCTTATTTGAAATTTTCCAGGGGGCGCTAAAATGCCATTTTTGCCAACTCTATATGTATTTTTTTATCAGTGTATTAGGAATGATAGTTTTTAGAATGGTACAAAATTTTGTGAGTTTTTGAGCATGCTGGGACCCTCAAAAGGGCAATTCTTTTAAAAATCTGATTGGGGGCGCTATAGAGCTATTATACCACATTTACTGCCAATTTCTGTATCAAATTGAAAACAATCAGACAGTAATAATTTTTGCAAAGTTTTGCAAGTTTTCGAGTATGCTAAAACCTTCAAACGTGTGTTTGTAAAATTTGGAATAACGCAGGAAATGGCTAGTAGCTCACTTCCTGTTTGGCCGAAAAATTTCAAAAAAATATGCATAGCCCAAAAAAACAAATGTAATGATCAGATTAAATTTCATGAACATTCAAGCACTTTTAACTCAACATGGCCGTGTCAAGAGGGCGCTGTGGAGCCACCTGACCACACCCAATCCAATATCAACATATAGGTATATTTGGAAGTCGACTTTTATTAAGCATGTAAAGTTTCGGGCAAATCTCACAAAGCATATGCGCATAAAACCAACTTCCTGTTTCATGGCGGAACATCGAAATTCGCCTCGACGCCACGGATTCATCGTTCGATGAAATCAGAATAGCTTCGCAATTTAACATCAACAAGGTGTTTCGATATTATTTGCCAAATATTAAGTTGCTCGGATAAAATCTCTAGGAGGAGTTCGTTAAAGTACGACACCTGCGAATTGCGAAAAATCGAAAAAAATTGCAATTTCAATCTAAAATGGCAAACTTCCAGTTGGGTCTAGGTAATGGCACCAAGGGACTTTTTTTGAGTTCTAAGGATATTCCACATGTCCACAGAAGTTCATACATGCAGGTCAACCACGATGCGAGGGCTGCATCTTTGAAATTTTCCAGGGGGCGCTATAATGCCATTTTTGCCACGCCTATTTGTACATTTTTTATCAGTGTCATAAGAATGATGGTATTTAGTATTGTACAAAATATTGTGAGTTTTTGAGCATGCTGAGACCCTCAAAAGGGCAATTCTTTTAAAAATCTGATTAGGGGCGCTATAGAGCCATAATGCCAGATTTACTGCCAATTTTTATCTCATATTGAAGACAATCAGACAAATATAACTTTTGCAAAGTTTTGCATGTTTTCGAGTATGCTAAGGCCTTCAAATGTGTGTTCGTAAAATTTGGAATAACGCAAGAAATGGCTCATAGCTCACTGCCTGTTTGGCCGAAAATTTTTAAAAAAATACCCATAGCCCAAACAAACAAATGCAATGATCAGACCAAATTTCATGAACATTCAAGCACTTTAATGTCAACATGGCAGTGTCAAGAGGGCGCTGTGGAGCCACCTGACCACACCCAATCCAATATCAACAAATACGTATATTTGGAAGTAGACTATTATAAAGCCTGTAAAGTTTCATGCAAATCTCACAAAGCATGTGCTCATAAAAGCAACTTACAGTTTCTTGGCGGAACTTCGAAATTCGCCGCAAGGCCACGGACACAAATTTCGATGAATCCAACAAAGCTTCGCAATTTAACATGGCGAAGGTCTTTCGATGGCCTGTGCCAAATTTCAAGTTGATTGGATAAAATCTCTAGGAGGAGTTCGTTAAAGTTCGATGCCTGTGAATGGCAAAAAATTTTAAAAAGTTGCAAATTCAATTAAAAATGGCGGACTTCCTGTTGAGTTTAAATCATGGCACCAAGAGACTTTTTTTTAGGTCTTGGCATAGTACAGATGTCCACCGAATTTTGTACATGTAGGTTAAACAAGCTGCGAGGGCTGCTTCATTGAAATTTTCTTGGTGGCGCTGTAATGCAATTTTGCCACATCTATCTGTAAACCCTATATTTTAGTAAAAAGTATGACCAGCTTAATATGTTTGCATAGTTTCTTGAGTTTTCGAGCATGTTGAGGCCCTCAAAAATGCAATTATGTATTAGGGGGCGCTATAGAGCCACCATGTCACAACCAGTGCCAAATGAGATATCGAATGAAAAAACTTAATACTTTTAGTCAATGATCTAAGTTTGGTGAGTTTTCGAACATGATAAGGCCCTCAAAAATGTGTTCGTAAAATCTGAAAAAACGCAGGAAATGGCTCATAGCTCACTTCCTGTGTGGCAAAAAAATTTCAAAAAAATTGACAAAAAAATTTATTATGACTACTATGACCCTATTGAATTTCGTGAGAATCCGAGCAAGTGCGTTCCAAAATGGCCGCGTGTTTGGTGGCGCTATAGAGTCACTGGGGCATGTCCAAGCACAAAAATAATAATATTTTGCAATTTTCACCATGACTGTCGTGTCGGCAAATTTTTGTGAATTTTCGTGCATGGCAAAGCCCTCAAAAATGCGTTCTCGCAGCAGAATAATAATAATAAGAAGAAGAAGAAGAAGAAGAAAAATCCCTTCAAAAACAATAGGTTCCTGGCACCGGGCGGTGCTCGGGTCCTAATTAAAGCTGCAAGCAGCGTTGAACGGGCCCTCGCCCCCATGCGCACATTGGGGTTGTGGTGAGATCCTGACGGGTGCCGCTGTGCACTCACGACCATTGGACAGGTCAAGTGCCTACCCCAACCTGAGAGAAAGGACGAGCGAATCGGACAAAGCTGAAGGAGCTATGATAAGTTGATACTTCATCCACCAGAAGGCGCTCAGAGTGTAACCAAATTTGGGCAGGTGCATTCAGGGGCAGACCCTAGGCACAAATGTGAAGTTTTGAGCAAATCGGCCAATTTCAACGTAAAATGTGGCATTTTCTGTTTCCATAATGGGGCATGATGAGCGAGATTGTTTAGCAGCACATCGAGGCGTTCAGGGTGGGGCTTTTACCATGGACAGGAATTTTTAACCCATTTGGATGAAGTATGAGGGAGAGCGAGCAGCTCCAATGTGTTTGGCGAGGCATCTGAAATGGGGAAACCAGGGCGGCCAGGCCCATTTAGCGACAGACATGCAGAGCACTACTTTTGGTCAGCATGGTCTCTTGATGATCAGAAATAAGTATTAGGTTGATTGGACGGAATCGCTAGGAGGAGTTCTTTAAAATGCAATATGTGGAGATCGGGCCAAAATGACACAGTGAAACCAAAATGGCTGACCTCCTGTTTGGAATTGACCATTGGTGCCGGAGACTTTTTTGTTTGAACTGGCAACATACACATGTGTATCAATATTCATTCTCCTATTCCAAAAAAACCCTTATGGGGAGGGGTTTTTCAAAATTTCAAGGGGGCGCTATCGAGGCATTTTGCTGTCCTCATGGGCACCGCCCCAATCAGATGTTGGAGCTCACCACCCTTGACCAGCATATCAATTTGCATGATGATACGAATTCATTAAGAACATCAAAAACACAAATGTATTTTCATGGCGAGGGATCCAGTGTCACCGCATCGCCACACGGACGCCATTACTCGAAGCATCACAGCATTCGTAAGGTAGTTTAAGCAACTTCTTCTACATGTTGTACAGGGGAAATAAAGTTGATGGGTTCAACTATGTGTCATCAGTACAAGTGAAAGTTAAAACTGGTCACTTCCTGTTAGTAGCCACGCCCACTGACCGACAGACCTGCAGAGCACAACTTTTGATCAGCATGGTCTCTCAATGTTTAGGAATAAATCTGGTTTTGAAAGGATGAAATCTCTCAGAGATGTGCGTTAAAATACAATATGTGGAAATCAGGAAAAAATGACACGTTAAAATCAAAACGGCCAACTTCCTGTTTGGAGTAGACTAATGATGCCAGGTGTTAAAGGAATTTTAACATTATATTCCTCGTATCACCTTCACATAAGAAACCCAGACTACTCAGGGAAAAAATCAGTCAGAGGCAGAGAAGTTAATATTTAAGCCAAAGTCCGTTTACTTTTCTGCAGCAAAGGATCCCCATACAAGTCAAGTCAAAATGGAGGATGATACACTTAGTCTCTCTCTGGTTTTTGTAGGGGTACTCCATGACGTTCTCCTCCCCCCGCGCTGATTTACACATCATGATGTAATCTGGAGAGCCCTCGCTGTCTTATGCCACCTACGTCACGCTGTCGTAAGCCTGCACATATACATCTCGTTGGGGAGGAGAGCACCTGTCTTCTCTATCAGCCCCGGCTCCAGTTTTTCTTGTTATGCATTCTGGAGCTTTCTATAAACACAAACTTAGAGAAAGAGAAAAACATCTTGTCCTTGGTCCAGACATTCAGCTTTGCATGACTTTAGATAGGCTATATGTAATGACGCACTGGTACAGTTATGCAGGCCCCTGCTAAATCAGAAATATGCAAGCACACACACACTCTAGGCCTAAAAGGTTATGAAAGAAAGCAAAGTAGGAGCAAGCAAGGATAAACAATTAATAATAATTAAATCAATCAATAAAAAAATGATTCCACACCAGGGACTTCTTTGTCCGACTTGGCCAAGTACACATGCTTACCAATTTTCATCTTCCTAACCCAAAAAAACCCCTATGGGGAGGGGTTTTTGAAAATTTCAAGGGGGCGCTATCGAGGCATTTTGCTGCTCTCATGGGCAAAGCCCTAATCAGATGTGAGAGCTTGACACCCTTGATCTGTCAGTCAATTTTTATGATGATACAAGTTTATTAAAGACATCAAAAACCCAAACGTATTTTCATGGCGAGGGATGGAAAGTCGCTGCGTCACTACACGGACGCCATTATGCGTAGCTTCACAGTATTCATTGGGTAGCTTCATCTGTTTGTTCTGCATGTAATAGAAGTGGAATGAGGTTGGTGTGTTCAACTATGTGTCATCAGTACAAGTGAAAGCAATAACTGGTCACTTCCCGTTACCACAGGGGGGCGCTAGGAGCAAAGTGGGAATTTAATGTATCTGGATGTTCAGGGCAAAGCAGTGATCATGTCCAGCAAGTTTGAAGCTATTACACTCAAGTATGTGGGCGTGAGAGCATTGGGAATCCCCAACGTATTTTCATGGCGAGGGATCCAAAGTCGCCGCTTCGCCAAACGGACGCCATTACTCGTAGCTACACAACGTTCATAATGTAGCTTCAGCAACTTGTTCTGAATGTTTTACTAGAAAATAGAAGTTGATTGGTTCAACATTGTGTCATCAGTACCAGTGGAAGTAACGAGTGGTCACTTCCTGTTACCACAGGGGAGCGCTATTAGCAAAGTGGGAAGTTAGTATATCAGGCCGTTCAGGGCGGCGCCCCTATCATGTTCAGCAAGTTTGAAGCTACTCCAATCAAGTGTTTGGGTGTGAGATTGTTGTGAAATTTTTTCCTCAAGTCATTAAAATTTGTCACGCCCTAGCAGCCACGCCCTTTGACTTACAGATCTGCAGAGCACAACTTTTGATCAGCTTGGTCTGACAATAATATTTACCATATTTGAAGTCAATCCGGCAAAATCCCTAGGAGGAGTTCGTTTTAAAATTAAAAAACTCAAATCAAAATGGCTGACTTCCTGTTGGGTAAAGGGCGTGGCTCCAATGAAGTTTTTTGTATGCCTTGTTACAATGCATATAATCACCAAATTTCATCTGCCTACGATAAAGTAACCGAATTTCCCTATGGGAATTTTTAAACGTGTTTAGGGGGCGCTATTTCGGCATTTGGGGTCGAACATGTGCGACCGCACAAAAATATCAAATTTCGGATGAGGCCGGACGTATGTGGAAAGTTAGACGCGTTTTCATCATTGGGAAAGGGGTGAAATTGCCCTTTGAAAAGTCGTAAGAATAATGATAATAATTCAAGCTGCAAGCAGCGTTGAACGGGCCCTCGCCCCAATACGCGCGTTGGGGTTTGTGGTGAGATCATGATGGGTGCAGCTGTGCACTCACGACCACTGGACAGGTCAAGTGCCGGCCCCAACCTGAGAGAAAGTGTGGAGCGAATCGGACAAAGCTGAAGGAATTATGATAAGTTGATACTTCATCGACCAGAAGTCGCTCAGAGTGTGAGCAAATTTGGGCAGGTGCATTCAGGGGCAGACCCTAAGCACAAATGTGAAGTTTTGAGCAAATCGGCCAATTTCAACGTAAAATATGGCATTTTCTGTTTCCATAAGGGGGCATGATGAGGTAGATTGTTTAGCAGCACATCAAGGCGTTCAGGGTGGAGCTTTTAAAATGTACAGGAATTTTGAATCCATTTGGATGAAGTATGAGGGAGAGGGAGCAGCTGGAATGTGTTTGGCGAGGCATCTGAAATGGGGACACCATGGCGGCCAGGCCCATTAAGCGACAGACATGCAGAGCTCTACGTTTGATCAGCATGGTCTCTTGATGATCTGAAATAAATATTAGGTTGAATGGACAGAATCGCTAGGAGGAGTTCGTTAAAATGCAATATGTGGAAATCGGGCCAAAATGACGCATTAAAATCAAAATGGCTGACTTCCTGTTTGGAATTGACCAAAGGTGCCAGAGACTTTTTTGTTCGAATTGGCAACATACGCATGTGTACCAATTTTCATTTTCTTATTCCAAAAAAACCCTTATGGGGAGGGGTTTTTCAAAATTTTAAGGGGGCGCTATCGAGGCATGTTGTTGCCCTCATGGGCAACGCCCCAATCAAATGTGAGAACTCACCATCCTTGACCGGCAGATCAATTTGCATGATGATAAGAATTCATGAAGAACATCAAAAACACAAACGTATTTTCATGGCGAGGGATCCATTGTCACCGCATCGCCACACGGACGCCATTACTCGAAGCAATACAGCATTCGTAAAGTAGTTTCTGCGACTGCTTCTTGATGTTGTACAGGAGGAATAAAGTTGATCAGTTCAACTATGTGTCATCAGTACAAGTGAAAGTAAAAACTGGTCACTTCCTGTGAGTGGCCACGCCCACTGACCTACAGACCTGCAGAGCACAACTTTTGATCAACATGGTCTTTTGATGTTTACTAATAAAGGTGGTTTTGATTGGATGAAATCTCTAGGAGGAGTGCGTTAAAATACAATGTGTGGAAATCAGGAAAAAATGACACGTTAAAATCAAAATGGCCGACTTCCTGTTTGGAGTAGACAAATGATGCCAGAGACTTTTTTGTCCGTCTTGGCCAAATAAACATGTTTACCAATTTTCATCTTCCTAACCCAAAAAACCCCTATGGGGAGGGGTTTTTGAAAATTTCAAGGGGGCGCTATCGAGGCATTTTGCTGCTCTCATGGGCAAAGCCCTAATCAGATGTGAGAGCTTGACACCCTTGATCTGTCAATCAATTTTTATGATGATACAAGTTTATTAAAGACATCAAAAACCCAAACTTATTTTCATGGCGAGGGATGGAAAGTCGCTGCGTCACTACACGGACGCCATTATGCATAGCTTCACAGTATTCATAGGGTAGCTTCATCTGTTTGTTCTGCATGTAATAGAAGTGGAATGAGGTTGGTGTGTTCAACTATGTGTCATCAGTACAAGTGAAAGCAATAACTGGTCACTTCCCGTTACCACAGGGGGGCGCTAGGAGCAAAGTGGGAATTTAATGTATCTGGATGTTCAGGGCAAAGCAGTGATCATGTCCAGCAAGTTTGAAGCTATTACACTCAAGTATGTGGGCGTGAGAGCATTGGGAATCCCCAACGTATTTTCATGGCGAGGCATCCAAAGTCGCCGCTTCGCCAAACGGACGCCATTACTTGTAGCTATACAGCATTCATAATGTAGCTTCATCAACTTGTTCTGCATGTTTAAAAAGTAAAATGAAGTTGATGGGTTCAACAATGTGTCATCAGTACAAGTGGAAGTAACGAGTGTTCACTTCCTGTTACCACAGGGGGGCGCTATTAGCAAAGTGAGAAGTTAATAAATCATGGTGTTCCGGGCGGCGCCCTTATCATGTTCAGCAAGTTTGAAGCTTCTACAATCAAGTATTTGGGTGTGAGAGTATTGTGAAATTTTTTCCTCAAGTCACTATAATTTGTCACGCCCTAGAAGCCACGCCCATTGACCTACAGATCTGCAGAGCACAACTTTAAATCAGCTTGGTCTCTTGATGATGTGTACCAAATTTGAAGCTAATCCGGCGAAATCCCCAGGAGGAGTTCGTTTTAAAATTCAAAAATTCAAATCAAAATGGCCGACTTCCTGTTGGGTTTAGGGCGTGGCTTTAATGAAAGTTTTTGTATGCCTTGTGACAAAGCATATAACTACCAAATTTTGTCTGCCTACGACAAAGTAAGCGAATTTCCCTATGGGAATTTTGAAACGTGTTTAGGGGGCGCTATTTCGACAATTGGGGTCGAACTTGTGCGACCGCCCAAAAATATCGAATTTCGGATCCGGCCGGACGAATGGGGAAAGTTATACGCGTTTTCACAATTGGGAAAGGGGCGAAATTGGCCTTTGAAAAATCGGAAGAATAATAAAAAAAAAAATAATAATAATAATAATAATAATAATAATAATAATAATAATAATAATAATAAACAGCGCGATTTGAATAGGGCCCTCCGCAGACGACTTGCAGTCGGCTCGGGCCCTAATAAACAGCGAGATTTCAATAGGGCCCTCCGCAGACGACTTGCAGTCGGCTCGGGCCCTAAATATAGCCACTACCGAGCGGCGATGCACTGGTGGCCAAGCCCCAGTCGGTCCGAACTCCACTTTCGGTCGACCTCACTCCCTTGGGTCTCTCAGCCTGGTTGAGTTTTGCCTTGTCTGAGTGCTCTGCCTATTTGGCAAAGGGGAAAATTAAAAGGGCTCATGTTGAACACGGTCATAGGAATTTATTCCGAGGACTGACCAGTGTATTCGACGGTATGGCTATGGATAGGTTAGGCTAGGATTATTCGCCGCAGTCTGGCAGGAATGTCGGCTCGGCGTAGTAGCCTGCCATGTGGCCAGTTAAAAACTGGCCCACCGTCATATAAGTGAAATAGTCGTCAGTACGGCGTAAAACCTCAATCAATCATTCAATCAATCAATCAGTCGACCTCACCTTTCAGTCAACTTCCCTTTAAGTCAACCTCCCATTCATTGTAGGGCTTCTGGATTGTCACTGGCGTCATTTTTAGTTTGATAAGTTCAATTTTCAAACTTTGTGACTCCTCTTACGGTCTAAGACTCTTTTATTTTGCACACAGACAAATTGAGAAGTAGTGGTATCTTCTGGTGAACAAATATTGAAGGAACACTGAAAAATGTGGAAGTTGTCGTGGTTTGACATAATTATGACGTCATCACCTATATCTCGAAAACTATTGGTTAAAGGGGAACTTTGTTATTCTAGAGAATAGGCGGGTAGGCTGCGGTATCATGTATTTTAATAATATCAATTTTTCTGGCCGTCGCCAAGCGCCTGTGTTTCAAACACGCCGCCAACGTTCAAACTTTTCACTGCGTGACGTCACAGAGTAAAAGCCTTTTGACTGAATGCGATTCCACAGGGTTGAAAATTGGCTACTCATGAGCTTTTTAAAACTTCTTTCTGCTTATATTTTTATTCACGACCAGTCCCTACACAAACTATACGTAATAACAGTCGACTTTAAAAAGAAATAACAGTTTTCGTTATGGTAGCAAAGTTCCCCTTTAAACATCCAAGCTGTTGCAACTTTCACAAAATGTAAGACAAATTTGTACATTGTGACACAAACCGCATGCTTTTATGTGCTACTGTTGTCAAATTGACGAGACATTTTTTCAGCTTTTTTGGGCGGGAAATAAATAAAACACGTGACGTAGAAAAAGCAACATCGTATTTAACTTTGGTTTTGAAAAATAAAAGGTTTGTCCCCCACTATTTATTCGTCACTTCCGGTCTAACGGCGTAAGACTAATTTATTTTGCATAATGAAAAGTGGTGGCACCTACCAATGAAAAAATCTTGAAAGAACAATGAAAACTGTGGAAATGATGATGGTCTGACGTAATTATGTCATTACCTGTACCAAGAAAGCTATTGGTTGGAGATCAAAGCTGTGGCAACCTACCCGAAAGGTATGACAAATACCTACATTTTGGCACCAGCCGCGAGCCTCTATCTGCTAGCATTATCAAAATACGAGCGCTGAAAGTTGAGAAAATAGTTTCCAGTTTTTGGCGAGAAATTCAAAAATGACGTGGCCGAGAAAAAAATGACATCATATTTGCAATCAGCGTCCCACATTGGATATAAATTGACTTTGAATGATCAAAATGTGCCAATTTTAGGTTTGATCTAGTTTTTGGCGGGAAATTAAAAAATCACGTGACATAGAAAAAATATTAAAATCATATTTGTAATCAGCGTCTCACATTGCATATAAATCGATTTTGATAGATCAAAATTGGCCATTTTAATTTTGACCTACTTTTCTAATTAATGTAAATAGCGATTATTGGCTAATTGACACGTTTTCATAGATCAAACGAACAAAGTAACTAGAGAAATATCACAAGATGTTATATTTCATATTTCGTCAACCGATGTTAAGCCAGTCTTAAGAAGAAGCTTGTTAAAGATTTGTGACGTCATCCAAGATGGCTGCCAAATCCCATGACCTACTTTCGCTTTGAAAAGTCATAAAGTTGTCATCAGCGTTCCATATTACATATAAACAGATTTTGAACGATCAAAATCGGTGCATTTTGAGCTCGACCTACTTTTGTAATTAACGTAATTAGCAATAAATCAATAATTAATCACTTTTCACGCACTAGAGAAACAAACTCAATAGAAAAGTATACACAGATGTTATATTTCAAGTTTCATTGCCCTGTGTGAAGCCGTTCTTGAGAAGAAGACGTTTAAAGATTTGTGACGTCATCCAAGATGGCCGCCAAACGTAGTGACCTACTTTCATTTTGAAAATAGGATAAGTTGTCCCCCGCGACATTATGTTTACATACCAAAAAGCAGATCACTAGCTGCAATGGTTTTGATTTTATAAGCAATGAAAAGTGGCGGAAGAATAAAAAAAATAAGAATAATAATAATAATCCCAGCAAAAACAAGAGGTGGCCCAAGCCAGCTAGCTTGGCCACCTAATAACTAGGACTGCCGCGGCAGTACTTAGGTCTTCAAGACTTCCGCTTTGACTCAGACCCCAAATCTTATCATGTAAAATTCTTCAATCAAAAGAACAGTAAACATATTCCCTTTTTCGGTGAAGTAGAATGTACAAAAACGGTGAAACATGATCTTGTATTAAATATATTTATTTAAAAATAACAAGCCAAATTGACTATGGGTTTAAACAATTTTCAACAATATTGTTAACAATTTTAAACAATAATCATGCGTAAAATTGAATTCAACTATCTCTGACTGGGAGTCTCTTTGTGCTGCCTTGCACTTGCATGGGACTGGCTCCCAGTCTAACTCTGTCCCATTTTAAGAGTTTTCCTGTCGCAAGTAGGGTACGCATCGCATTTTGCGACTTAACTATCAACTTTTATATCATATGGTTCTTAAGGGGATTGTAGATCTCTCCATACTGAACAGTTTGCAAGAAACAGATTTGAAATCGGGTGTATTTTGGCTGAGATATGACTCTTTGAACGTGTGCTCTCCTTACACTTGCCAACTTCAATGTCAGATAACTCAAAAACTATAAGAGATATCGTTCTGAAAAAAGTAGATGAAATGTAAAATTGAATTCCCTACAGATGTTATGTTGAACATAAAGTTGTCCGATGCATAATTGTGACGCTAAAATTCACGAATCGTGAAATTCATGAAAAAAATGAACTTTTGAGTATAAAATTATTTATTAAAAAACCTATAAATTCTTATATGATAATGTTCTTGAGCAGATTGTTAAACAGGACATCTTAAACACAAAGAAAGTATCAGTTTTAAAATCGGTTGAAAAATGTCCGAGTTATGCCCCTTTGAAGATGTAGCCGAAAATTCGAATTTTTCCCGTGGGTCAAGTTCAAGGGGAGATAACTCAAAAACTATTTGGATTTTCAAAATGCCTTACACAACTTTTAAAGTCCACTCAATGTAGGTTAAAATGATACATAATAGAAAGCTGTATGTATTGCGGTTCTGGAGAAGAAGATTTTTAAAGACGGGTGGGGTCAAAACCGGGAAGTTCACTCGGAATTTCAGTTTTTATTTTTTTACGGAAAAATGAGCATACCGGCTGAAGTTGGTCATAGTTGTAGAACATGATGAGACCTACCTGAGGAATTTTTAAAAATATTTTTATCTCTTATAGTTTTCGAGATATTGCCATTGAACGGTTTTTACGTTTTGGGTTATCTCCCATTTTTGGGGCAAAAATTCAAAAATCGGGCCCTGTTATGCACAACTGCATCATAAAAGCTATCATTTCAGAAAGTTTCATACAAATCGGTCAAGTGGTTACTTCAGAATCGTCCGGACAAAAACGAGGTAGCAAAATAAAAATAATCCAAAATCTAAAACCAAATAACAATAGGTCTTCAGACATTCGTCTTGAAGACCTAACAATAATAATAATAATAAACAGCATGCTTTCAATAGGGTCCTCAGCGGACGACTTGCAGTCGTGCTCGGGCCCTAATTAAAGCTGTAAGCAGCGTTGAACGGGCCCTCGCCCCCATGCGCACGTTGGGGTTGTGGTGAGATCCTGATGGGTGCAGCATGGTCTCTCAATGTTTAGTTATAAATCTGGTTTTAAATGGATGAAATCTCTAGGAGGAGTGCGTTAAAATACAATATGTGGAAATCAGGCAAAAATGACATGTTAAAATCAAAATGGCCGACTTCCTGTTTGGAGTAGACGAATGATGCCAGAGACTTTTTTTTGCGTTTTGGCCAAATACATATGTGTACCAATTTTCATCTTTCTACTCCAAAAAAACCCCTATGGGTAGGGGCTTTTGAAAATTTCAAGGGGGCGCTCTCGAGGCATTTTGCAGCCATGAGCTGGATTTCAAGTCGACACTGACCCCTTTCTGATCCTAAATGTATCTAAGCTTTTAACTCTCTCAGCTTTCCCCACTCTGCTTGTTAATTATTTAGCTCATTGTCAAATTTGTTCCCCAGCTCCCTTTCACTCCTCATTGCTCTCCCTCGTCTGCTTTGAGTTTGAGCTAATGACCAGTGACTTGATTTGACCTGGACATGATGACTTGGTCACAACTTTGCTATTAATAAAGTGGGAAGTTATTATATCGTGACGTTCGGGGCTGGACCATCATCATCTCCTGCAAGTTTGAAACTTCTACGATCAACTATGTTGGCGTGAGAACAATTTGAAATTTTTTGGGTGAGTCACCAAAATTTGTCACATCCTAGCTGCCACACCCTTAGACCTACAGACATGCAGAGCACAACTTTTGATATGCTTGGTCTCTTGATGATCGGTACCAAATTTGAACTCAATAGGTCGAAAACCCGAGGAGGAGTTCGTTTTAAAATTCAAAAATTCAAATCAAAATAGCCGACTTCTTGTTGGGTTTAGGGTGTGGCTCCAATAATTTATTTGTATGTCTGGGTATGATACATAGATGCATCGAATTTCGTCTGCCTTCGACAAAGTAACCGGACTGCACACTTCCAGTTACCACCGGGGGGCGCTATTAGTAAAGTGAGAATTTATGATATCCTGACTTTCAGGGCAGAGCTATCATCATTTCCAGCAAGTTTGACGCTGCTCCGAATAAGGATGTTGGCGTGAGAGCATTTTGAAATTTTTTTAGCGAGTCGCCAATCTTTGTCACACCCGAGCAGCCACGACCTTTGACCTAGAGACATGCAGAGCACAACGTTTGATCAGTTTGCTCTCAAGATGATCTGGACCAAATTTGAAGTCTATCAGGCAAAATCCCTAGGAGGAGTTCGTTTTCAAATTAAAAACTGGTCACTTCCTGTTACCACTGGAGGCGCCATTAGTAAATTGAAAAGTTATAACATGGCAATGTTCAGGGTTTACAGATCATCATGTCCAGCAAGCTTGAATCTGCATCGATCAAGTATGTTGGCGTGAGAGCATTTTGAAATTTTTTTTGGTGATTTGCCAATCTTTGTCACGCCGTAGCAGCCACACCCTTTCACCTCCAGAGATGCAGAGACAACTTTTGATCAGCTTGTTCTCTTGATGATCTTGACCAAATTTGAAGTCATTTCCTGTTCCCACCGGGGGGAGCTATTAGTAAATTGAAAAGATATGATATAGGGACGTTCAGAGCGGAGGCATCATTGTGTACAGCAAGTTTGAAGTTGCTAAGATCTAGTTTTTGGGTGTGAGAGTGAATTTTTTAATATCTGAGTATGATACATATGTCTCCCGAATTTCTTTTGCCAACGAAAAAGTAACTAAATTTCCCTATGGGAAATGAAATTCAAAAATTCAAATCAAAATAGCCGACTTCCTGTTGGGTTTAAGGCATGGTTCCAATGAGTTTTTTGTATGTCTGGGCATGATACATAAGTGTATTGAATTTCGTTTGCCTATGACAAAGTAACCAAACTCGACATTTCCTGTTACCACCATGCCATTAGTAAAGTAAAAAGTTATTATATTTTGATGTTCAGGGCGGAACTACCATCCTCTCCAGCAAGTTTGAAGCTCTTAGAATCAAGTATGCTGGCGTGAGAGCATTTTGAAATTTTTTTGGCGAGTCGCCAAACTTTGGCACGCCTTAGCAGTCACGCCCTTTTACCTACAGACGAGCAGATCAAAAATTTTGATCAGCTTGGTCTCTAGATGATCTGTACCAAATTTGAAATCAGTCGGTCGAAAACCCGAGGAGTAGTTGTTTTCAAAGTAAAAACTGGTCACTTCCTGTTACCACCAGGGGGAGCAATTAATAAAGTGAAAAGTTATGATATGAGGACATTCAGGGCAGAGATTTCATGATGACCAGCAAGTTTGAAGCTGCTAAGATCAAGTATATGGGCGGGAGAGCATTTTGAAATTTTTTGGTTGAGTTGCTAAAGTCTGTCACGCCCTAGCAGCCACGCCCTTTGACCGACAGACATGCAGAGCTCAACTTTTAATCATCTTGGTGTCTAGATGATGTGTACCAAAGCTGAAGTTCATCAGGTGAAATCCCTGGGAGGAGTTAGTTTTAAAATTGAAAAATTCAAATCAAAATGGCCGACTTCCCGTTGGGTTTAGGGCGTGCTACTGCAATGAATTTATGTCTGACTATGTTTACCGAATTTTGTTTGCCTACGAGAAAGTAACCAAATTTCCCTATGGGGATTTTGAAACGTGTTTAGGGGGTGTTATTTTGGCATTGAACGAGCGCCCAAAAATATCGAATTTCGGATCCAGCTGGACGAATGTGGAAAGTTAGACACGTTTTCACACTGGGAAAGGGGCGAAATTGGCCTTTGAAATATCGGAAGAATAATATTAAAAAAAATAATAATAATAATAAACAGCGCGATTTCAATAGGGCCTTCGCAGATGACTTGTAGTCGGCTAGGACCCTAATAAACAGGGCGATTTCAATAGGGCCTTCGCAGACGACTTGCAGTTGGCTCGGGCCCTAATAATAAAAATAAACAGCGCAATTTCAATCGGGCCTTCGCAAACGTCTTGCAGTCGGCTCGGGCCCTAATAAACTTACAGTAGTGCTCTTACCCTTTCACCCTAACCAAGGCATCGGAGCTTGTGTCAAAAATGTAAAGCACTTCCCAACGGAGCTCCGCGTTGAGACGTATCGTCTTGGCAACGTCCCTTATTACGTTCAAAGCCTCATTTAGGATGCTGCTTCGAGAAGGGGGTTAATTTTTAGCGGGTGATTTGACCGTAAACTGTCCCAGTATTCCTCTGCAACTCGTAGGTTGTTGTTAGGTAATTGGAGTTTGTCGGGTGGTTTGCGATTTTGTGCAGTGTGCCAGTTTGTCATTGTTTACGATGAAGCCATCAAGAAAGAGAAAGTTTTCACCAGTTTGATAGAACTTTGATTTGATTGCTCCAAATGAGGTTGCTTAATTAGGTTATGCGGCAGAATTGTTGAGTATTATGTGATGTCTTATATTCAAACATTTTCAAATAATTTCCAATTCATTCCCTTAAAGTGTTGGTTCTCCCTTTCATTATTCGGGGAAATGCTAATTACTTTTTGAAATAAAATACGAAGGTGTTTGTTCCACATTCACTGCCCTCTGTCCAGTCCCCCACAGAATCACTTTCACTTCCCTTCCAGTTATAGAAAAGCACTTTTTTACAAAATCTCTCTCCCTTTCTCGCTCTCTCGCGCTCTCTCTCTCTCTATAAAAATATATACATACACACCCACACACACACTTGCAATCAATATTATTCAACCCCCATTGCGAATTACGTTTACAAGCAAAATTTACAAACTTTCGGCTGTTTGTAATTAACAGATTAAAACATTTTAAATAGCTCAACACAACTAATATTACAAGTGGTTTCTCCAAATTTAACACAAAATTCCACTTTTATTGACTACTGCAGTCTCAAAATTATTCAACCCCCCAGATAGAATCTTGCAAATCAGGTGTCGTCTCAAGCACACCAAATGCAGCTAATCAAGAGCTTAATTAGTTGCATTAGGTTTGCATGAGATAGAACACATAAAATTCTTGCACTTGCTAAGGGTTTTTTCACAGTGACTTTTGACTGCAAATTAGAAATAAGGACATCAAGAAAATTGTCCGAAAAGCTAATAGAGGAGATCATTGCCTGGCACAAACAAGGAAAAAGATTCAAAAAGGTAGCACTGGCACTGAATGTTTGTAGAGATACAGTTGAATGCTTATTTCGCAAGTTCAGAGTTAAAGGAAGAGAGGCTACTGTAATGTGAATATAGGCCACTGGATGGCAGTATTTACCTTTTTTTTTTATTCAGCTCAGACTGGAGCTATGTTTAGACATGTCCTGGACATGTCTGGGGCAAGTCCCCGAAAATTAAAAAAAAGAGGTCTAAATGTGGGTGGGGTCTGCAAAAGAGTATATAAGGAAAAGAATTGAGACAGTAAAGTAGTAGGAGAAATTGCAAGGAGAAGGATACTTGTGACCAGACCTGTCATTTCTGTTCAAGAAGTTTCTTTTGTGGATTTTTGCCTGTGTTTGAGCATTTTTTTTCTCACCCAGCACATCACCAGGAAACCCACAAGGACTGTAAATATTTCAGTTTTTTTTTCTAATCAATCTTGGTCTTAGTTGTTGGTTAGTGTTAGTCTTTGTTTGTTAATTAAATGCGTTTAAGTTTTTAAATTGTGTCTGTCATCCCTTGCTGTTGCTGTTGCTATTGTGTTGTAAATGTAATAACAAATTGGGGCCATAACACTACACGACCAGGATATGGCAGAAAGAGGAAGCTATGGCTGTCACCAGATTCCTGAGGAGACGGGTGGTCAAAAACACTTGAGTGACTGCAGGAGACCCGCAGCAAGGCAGGAGGCACCGAGGTTTCACTCTGCACAGTCGGGTGCATACTAAACGTTGAAGGTCTCCATGCCCGAATTCCAGGACATACACCACAACTGATCCAAAAGCACAAGCTCCAATATACTCAAAACCATATAAATAAGCCACAGAGGTTTTGGGATACTGTTCTGTGGAGCGCTGAAACAAAACTGGAATATTTCAGGCTTATGAGTCAGTGATATGTCGGCAGGAGGAATAAAGAAGCATATGCTGAAAAGTACACCCTGCCAACAGTGAAGAATTGTGGGGGCTTTTTGGCGCTCTGCGGCTGCCTTGCTTCCTCTGGCACTGGAAGCCTGCAAAGTGTGGAGGGCAAGATAGATTCAGTCAAGTACCAGGATATCCAAGGAGAAAATGTCATGCCGTCTGTGGGGAAGCTGACGATCACTGGACCTTCCAACAGGGCAATGATCCTGAGCAAACCTCAACATCCACCAAGGCTTGGTTTCAGAAGAGATCTGGGAAGATTCTAGAGTGCCCATCGCAGTCACCTCACTTGAAAAATAAGTGAGGAGAAAAAAAATCTGTGGTAGTCATTTGAAGAAGACAGTTGCAGCATGCATACCCTAGAATATTAGTGAACTGGAGGCCATTGTTCATGAGGACTGCGCAAAAATTCCTTTGGAAATGCTGCCTAAAGCTGGTGTCTGTCTATGCATCACATTTCCAGCAGGCAAAAGGGTGCTCAACTAAGTATTGAAGATGCTTGTCATGAGGGGGTTGAATAATTTTGAGCCTGCAGTAATCATTAGAGGTAGCATTTTGTGTTGAATTTGGAGAAGCCACTTGTAATATTTGTTGTGTTGAGCCATTTAAATTGTTCTTGCTTGATTTGTTCATTTCATTCATTCATTCATTCATTCAATCAATTAATCAATCAATCAATCAATCACCCACCTTTATTGCAGGGAAGTCCCACTGAGACAGAGGTCTCTTTTGCAGGGGAGCCCAGATTACAATAAAACAATTACAATGGAAGCATACCTAAAAATACACAAAAGTCACAAACAAGAATTTCCGATGAAAGCATGATGATGATGATGATGATGATGCTGCTTTCTTTTTTAAACGTGTCATGCACACTGAGGTGCCCAACCCTCATGGGTTTATATGACACGCATGAAATGGTTACAGAGGTCGTCGTTGCATTTACACACACATATATATCTCAAACAAAATTCAAATATCATGATTATACATGCATAGAAATGTCATAGACAGAAATCATATCATATCACAAATGTCAAAACATCTGACTTTGGCAAGGCAATTTGGCAATTTAACTAAAACTAAGTAAAGCGGATCCGAACAAAACACTCTGTCTTATATCCCAAGCCTTGCCAATTTACGATGAAAAAGGTCTCTTTACTAGAATACATTTCCCATTTTTCATGGCCATCCTTTTCAAAGAAATCAGCATAGACTGAGACCATTTTCCTGAAAAATGTATCTCTGATTTCTTCATACCCTGGACAGTAAAACAAAAAGGGAACCTCATCTACTTCATTTAAATTACAAACCAAACAAATCCTTTCCTCCTCTGGGATGGCATTAAACCTACTTGTTTCAATTGCTAGTGGTTGGGTTCCTGAACGTAACTGAGCACACAGAGATCTTTGTTTCCTAGTTAAATAATATTTCACATATGATTCTACATCGTAGCCATAAGCCAATAAGTTCTCAGTTTTGGTTTATGCCAGATATCAACAGACCATTTCTCTTTTAACGCTAGAAATAAAACCCTTGTGATTTCTTCAATATAACAGAATGATTTGCTCTGAAAAATTGAAAATAATTCATTCCTAAAAAATAAAGATTTCATATCATTAGCCCAAGAGTGGCCATGCAAAATATCCCAGTTAAAGATCATCTTGGTGATTCTCTGATCAGACATCCTGACCAGTCTATTCCACAGTAGCAACATTTGCCTTTTATGTCTGATATCTAGAGGTTCCCATCCCATATCCCCACTGATGGCTAAAACGGAGGTAAACTTATGAACTCCCAAAAAGGAACTAATAGCTCTGTGATGTATTGCAGTTGGCATATTCACGGAAGCCCCAAACACCTGAAGCATAGTCAGACATGCATTAAAGTTGAGTATAGGTATGGTACCCCATATTACCGCAAAATTTAACCTTATTCAGTACAGATCCCAGGGCTCTGCCTGCTGACAGAGCCAGAACACACACTGCATCTTTAAATGTCATGTGCTCGTGAAGAGTCAGACCTAGATATCTATACTGATCGGTGTATGACAACACCTCTGAGCCAAAGCTAAATTTTGGTTTTGCCTTTGATTTTGGTCTAAAGGAATAACAAGTTTTAAACTTGTAGATAAAACATGATAAAAATGAATTTAAAAAATAAATAGACATTGCCCGCCCAAAAGAAAGTCCCAGTTTGGAAATAACTGAACAAATTCTATAATCGGATCATTAATGTGGTTATTAATGTTTCAGCTGGCAAAAATCATTTTAACCCTGACTGATGAAGCATGTTGCTACTCATTTCTTTAAAAAATCATGTCCGAAGACACATCCCTTGATGGTGGAAAAGATGTTACAGTATTTCAGAACAGGCAAGTTATTGGCCGGTATCAAGCAAAGAAAACCATGATTGAGATACAGGGACATACAGGGACACAGACAGAGAAAAATAAATGAGCAAATCCTACCAGAAACTAAAAGCAAATACACTGAACAAACATACAAATGCCCCATATCAAATTTTTGAGTTTTTATTCACAAAAAACTGGAACCGGGATTCATCTGTGAACAGCACTCTTCTCCATCATGCCAAGGGCCATCAAACGTGAGCGTTTGCCCATGTGAGTCGGTTCTGATGCCAGACAGCGTTGAGATCCAGACCACGGTGAGAACGCCGAGCGTGAAAGTTGGCTTCTTGCAGGCAGTTACAGACTGTCTGTGGTGTGATGCCTCTGTTGTGCAGACCAACGGTCTCATTCACTGTGCATGTCGCTGATCTGAGCAGGTGGACGAGCCGGATGAGGCGATCTTGTGCTGGTGTGGTCACACTTGGCCGACGTGGATGAGGTTGATTTGCAGTACTGCCCGTCTGTCGAAAGTGAACTCTCAAACGGCCTATCGTCCGACAGTTAACATTCAGCTGCACAGCAACTGCTTTGGTGGACATCCCTGCATCCAGAATGCCAATGGCACATTCCCACATGACCTGAGACATTTGAGGCATGATGACTTTTGACAAAATTTGACATTTTGGGGTGGCCTTTTATTGTCCCCAGTATAAGGATTGTCTGGGTGAGATCACCGAGCAAATGCTCATTGACGGAGAGATGGATTAAAATCAAGGTACACAAATCATATCCCTATCACAAATCAAATATACCTATTGTACGAGTAAAAGTCAGCATATGCTCACTTAGAGTTGTTAACTCCATGTGGCATCAATATTTGACATGGGGCGTATATTTTTGTTCAGTGTACATCTGGCGTCCCGAAGCAATATATTCAACGTTAATTTCTTGAAAGACACGTAGGGGCTAAGGCTGTCTTGCTTCAAGGTATCTTGGAGTATAAATGTCATTTATATAAATTGTGATTAAATTTGGAACAAGAGTGGAACCTTGGAGTACACCTTTTGTCACCTTTAAAAATTGAGACTGTGCATCCCCAGAAATAACAGCTTGTGTTCTATTTGAGAAGTAGTCCTGGAACCATAAGCATGCTCTATAACCAAGACCAATTGAAGACAACTTATTAAATAAGATAATATGATCTACTGTGTCAAACACTTTTGCTAAACAAGGCTTATGCCGTCGGAGGCGACGGCTGGGGGTAGATCCCCGAACACCCCCAATCCTCCAATTCCCCAATCCTTGAATAAACCTTGAGTAGACTTTCATTTGAACTTCAGGTCAATGAGACAAATGGTTCTGAAGATATGGCCAAAATGGTAAATTTTCCATCACAAAGTGCCATATTGAACCATACAGGTATGAAGTCATCATGTGACACGTTGTGAGGTCATGACCTTACAGTTGCACATATTTTCATGTCAATTGGACAAATAGTACAAAAGATATGGCAAAAAAGGTGAATTTTATGTGACAAAGCTCCACCTTGTGTCAAAATTTTGAACCAAACAGGTATAATGTCATCGTAGGACACATCCTCAGGTCATGACCTTTCATTTGCACTTGATTTGAGGTCAATCGGACAAATATTTCCAGAGATAGGATAAAAACTGTGATTTTTTCAGTTTTTGGCCCCTGATGGCCAATTGTAAATTGTCCAAAATCGAATCAGTTCTTCCTCTTTATGATACTTACTTATATGCAAAACTTGACATTTCTGATTGAAATATTCCTGAAGTTATTGCGTTAACACGTAAATCAGTTTTTGGCCCCTGGTGGCCAATCTAGAAATCGTAAATTGTCCAAAATCGAATCAGTTCTTCCTCTTTATGATACTTACCTATATGCAAAACTTGACATTTCTAGTTGAAATATGACTGAAGTTATCACATTAACACGGAGTGCGGCGGCGGTCGGACCAAAAACAAAATATCCCTGGAACGCCATTCGGGATATAATTAATAAATAGGGAAAATAGCTGAAAGTTTGAATTTTGCCAGTAAACCTAATTTTCAAAGGGGGTTGAATAATTTTTATTGCAACTGTAAATATTTCATTTTCGTTGTGACAGAACATATGCTCAAAATACTTTATTTTATTTTGCATTTATTGATTCTGCCACTTTCACAATGTAGGCTGATAACATTACTAGTGGCGAAAACAGGCTCACCAGTCTCTTTTAACTGTCGTGAAAATATCACTTCAGATACTCAATGATTTGATGGCATCTAGTTTTAAGTCAAGCCTGCTCTTGAAAATTCCCAAGGTTTCTGCCTCAACAATATGGTCAGGCAAGCTATTCCACATTGAAATTACTCTCTGGGTGAAAAAATGTTTCCAAATATAAGTGATGAATTTACCCTTGGTCGACTTCCATTTGAAGAGTCGGAATGAAAAACCCACCAAGTCCACTCAACCATTTTGTTTTAAATTGAGGTTTTTTTACTCAGCAAAATAGACTGAGTTTTTAAAAAAAAAAAAAAACTCAATTTAAAACAAAACAGGTTGAGTAGACTTTATGGGGTTTGCATTCCAACTCTTCATTTGTAACCCCGTGTTCTACTAGCAAAACTTGGCTGAAGGAATTCTTCATAATTCACTTCGTTAATCCCTTTAACAAATTTTAAGACCTCAATCAAATCAACCCTAAGTCTCCTTTGTCCTTAAGACTAAAGAGATTAAGGATCTTTAGCCTCTTCTCATAGCTTTCATGTCATAATCAATTCATTCAATTCAGTTTATTATAATGTCTATTTAAATTTCTTCTCGATATTTCCTCATCATGTATTCTACTGTACAATTCCTTCACGTGATTGGCCAATCACACATCGTCTAACGCGAAAAATTAAACATTCCCTGGTAAAACTCAGCTAAAACAGTTGAAACGAAACAACAAAAATTGATAAATTCCTGACCAAATCCTCGAAAAGGCCGTCCGACTAAGACCCTGAACCACCTCACTCTTGCTGCGCTGGCCAGAAAAAGAAAATCAAAGTGGTGAGCAGACTTTATAGTGAGGAATATCTGACTTATGGGTTTACCTTCACCGGAGATTCCTCTACCCCTATATCACTGTGTCTTGCCGGTGGCGAAAAGCTGGCGAACAAAGCTATGGTGCCAAATAAATTAAAAAGACACCTTTCAACCAAACACCCTTCTCTCGCAAAAAAAAAAAAAAAAAAAAAGGGCCTTAAGTATTTAATCCGGTTGAGAGGCCAAATGAACAAACAAGCTAGTTTCATGAAAAAAACCGCTACAGCGTCAGAAAAAGCATTAGAAGCTAGCAATGTGGCCGCAGAACTAGTAGCAAAATCAAAGACGCCAAATCTCTTATCCTGCCAGCATGCAAAGCTATCGTCGAGACCATGTTGGGTCAAAATGCTGCCAATGAAACATCCAAGGTTCCTCTCTCAAACAATACATTTGGCAGACGAATAGGACGTTGTAATGGAGAAAATAAAAGGGAGTGGGAAATTTGCGCTGCAGGTGGATGAAACAATCGATGTCAGTGGACATGCACATTTACTGGTCAATGTCAGATATGTCGATGGGGAGACGATTAAGAAAGTTACTTTTTTATCAAATTTTGCCAGAGAAAACTACAGGTGAGGAAGTGTTTCGAGTGACATCTGAGTATCTGGAGAAGTGGGGGCTGAACTGGAAAGACTGCGTACAGTCATTTATTTTATGATTGCATGAAAGCCAGAAACCTGGTTGGAAAGTTCGAGTGGTTGTCTCATCACATTTTGCATAGTAAACAGTGTGCCGCCAGTGAAAAAAGTTTGGGAAACACTGGCTTGAAGGCAAAACGAATCTATTCAATTTTTAACGTTTTAAAAACAATCTAATAACAACGTAATACTTACAGTTTGTACTGGTTGTTGAGGTAGACGCAAAGTTGGAACTGCTCCGCTTCGTTGCACCAAAAGCTGCGAGAAGCCGGCTTGAAATTGTGCCAGAAGGGTAAAACTGTCAGAGGTGAAATGGGCTGAGCAAAGTAACAGTCTTTGGTTGGATGTAGTGGGAATCCGATTAAAAATGAACAGCAGCCATGCATCTCGTGAATATCTTTCGGTTGGAAGGTTATGGAACGTTTCCACACAGCTTCCATAGCCTGGAAGAGCACACCTCAGTACGCGACTCGTCATTTCCCTTGAACTTCACGAATACTGCTGCAATTACTTTCCGTAAAGGGCGGGAGAGCGAATGTATGCAAATAATTTTGAAGAGGAGGAAACTGAATGAGAGTGGGGGGGAGGGGCAGTGAGAA
Organism: Gymnothorax reevesii; assembly: GCA_029721435.1. Classification (NCBI taxonomy): domain Eukaryota; kingdom Metazoa; phylum Chordata; class Actinopteri; order Anguilliformes; family Muraenidae; genus Gymnothorax; species Gymnothorax reevesii. Next base: position 42,364,459 of record CM056585.1, read on the forward strand.
ACAAATGACATCATATGTTCACTACCGCTCAAAAGTTTGGGGTCACTTGGAAATTTTCTTATTTTCCAAGGAAACACACATGAAATTAGTCTGACTAGGAAATATAGCAACTGAACAGAACATGCTGACATTGTCTGAGTTAGAAATAATGATTTTAATGGAGAATGATGAATATGTACTTCAAACTTTGCCTTCATCGAAAAAAAAAAAACACCTCCACTGTTGATACTGAAACTGGTGTTTGAGGGGAACAATTTAGCACATCTGCTAGTTGACAACCTGTGAGGCATCTTTTGTCTCTTTGTCTTAAACTACACACTCTCACATATTTGTCTCCTTGCACAATTGTGCATCAGGGCCTCCCACTCCTTTTTTCTGTCCTTGTTAGTGCCAGTTTGTGCTGCTCTCTGAAGGGACTAGTTGACAGCATGGTAAGAGATTTAAAGTTTTCAATTTCTCGCATTGAATAGCCTTCTTTTGTAAGCGCAACAATAGACTGACGGGTCTCTAAAGGAAGTTCTTTCTTTCTGGCAATTTTGAGCCTGTAAACAAACAAACAACTGCTGATGCTTCAGGTACTAAACCAACCTCAAGAATGCCAAGCCGCCTTTTGCGCTCCCTTATTAGTTCAACGGTTTTCAGCCGTGCAACACATTTGCAGAAGGGTTTTCTAATAATCAATTAGCCTTAAAAAAAGCTTAACTTGGATTAGCAGCTATACCAGGAGATTGATGCAGAGGACTGACAGTTGCTGATAAAAGGCCTCTATGCAAAAATGCAGATCATTCTTTTAAAATCATCTGATTAATTTAAATCATTTGTTAAATGGATAAAAATCTTTGTGAAATGGAAAAAAATGTTTGTGAAATGCATGAAAATGTATTTTTCTTTGGAAAACAAAGAAATTTGCAAGTGATCCCAAACTTTTGAGCGATAGTGTATGTGTTGTTTAGATTGGCCCATTTTCTGGCAGTCATTTTTAAAAGAGGAATTTCAATGAAACTATAGACTTACATTCTATGAGATGTTCAGAATGTCGAGCACTTTTCGTATGTTCTTGATTGTGGGTAGACTACCGTTATTCAACACAGACAAGGGAAAAACGGTTTTTGATTCTATGTCACCTTTAACCAATTTGTCCTCAATATTCTCATCAAGGTCATTAATGTACATGAGTAACAGCAGGGGTCCCAACACCGATCCCTGAGGGATGCCACTCCCCACAATACTTAGCTCAGAAGTGATTCCACAGACCACCACTCTTTATGTTCTTTCCAGTAACCAGCTTTGTATCCAATCCAGAATACCTCCAGCAGCCACAATGGAGCTCATTTTAAAAGTGGGTCTCTTATGAAGTACTGTAACAAATGATTTCTGAAAATCCTGGTATATGATGTCATAAGCCCTGCTCTGGTCATAAGTCTTGGTGGCCTCTTCAAACAATTCGAGAGGGTTTTTCAGGCATGAGTTTCCCTTACAGAAACCATGTTGGCTATCCCTCAAGATATTATTATGTTCAAGAAATAATTCCAGCTTGTCTATAATGATAGATTCCCGTATTTTGAATGCAATGCAAGTTAAACTGACTGGCCGGTAGCTCAGTACGGTCCCCTTTCTTATATATTGGTATTGCCCTGCTTCCAATCATTTGGTATTTCGCTAGTTTCTAAAGACAGTTTGAAGATAGCAGAGAGCGGTTTCAAGATGATCTCACCAACTTTCCTCAGCTCTCTAGAATAGAAGCCATCAGATAGAAGCCATCACTCACCGCCTTATCTGCCTTTAGTTTATGCAACTTGTTTAATACTTCATTATCCCTAACCTCAATTTCCGCTAAATAAACATAAGCATTGGTCATGCCCTCTGGCCTAATACAAATCAGCTCAGAGGTAAAATTCTCAAGACAGTAACCATTTCAAGTACAAGCAATATCTTTATCATATAGCAGCGATCCAACTTTAGTCTTTATGCACTTAACCTCCTCTTTGATTTCCCTTTTTCTACAACAGTACTGAAAGAAATGCTTAGAATTAGTTTTTTCCTCTTCGGCAATTTGCCTTCCATACAGTCTTCTTGCATTTCTCAGCTCTTTTTTAACCACAACCTGCATTTTTATGTACATCTTATAAAGTTTCCTCTTTACCCTCAAACTCCTTTGAATAGCTGTTGTCATCCACTAAGGATCCTGCTTTTTTAACTTACTTTTGGACACCTTTGGAAGGAATTTGTATTGTGAATCCAGTAATACCCACAAAAAAATTTTTCCCAAATCTCATTAACAGACTCACAGTCCAGGTGTGTCTCCCATTTTATTTTGCTTAGATGAGCGCACCCAGTGAAAGTTTGCTCGCCTAAAATAGAAAATTTTGGCTTTCAAAGACACCTTCTTAACTTCCCATGAAACATTAAAATGAACAGTAAAATGATCACTGGTCCTAAGTGGCTCCAGTACCTCAACATTGCCAATTCTATCAGGGTCATTACAGAGCATTAAATCTAAAATTGCCTTCTCTCTTGAAGGTTTATTAACATACTGCACCAAAAAAATTGCCATTTATAACATCTACAAATTCTTCCCTCCCTTTACCCTGTCCTTTCACCATTTCCCAGTCAACACCAGGATAATTGAAGTCTCCCATAATAATAACCCCTCCACCTCTACAAGCTTACCTAATCCTCTTAAAGAGCATTTCATTGACAGTACTTTCCAAAGCTGGCGGTCCGTAACATATTCCTATGTTTAAACCGGTCTCGTGTTTGCCAATGAGTTTGACCCAGATATCTTCACAAGGGAAGAAATGTTCAATTTCAGGAATTTCTTGCACATTTATGTTTTCGTTCACAAAGTGCTACACCCTCTCCTCGCCTATTATGTCTATCCTTCCTTAAGAGCTTATAAACTTCTATATTATATTCGTCTCCATCCTCTTCACAAAGCCATGTCTCTGTCATCCCGACTATGTCATAGCCCTTGCTAATCATCACAGTCTCAAGATCCGGAAATATATTTTTTATTCTTCTAGCATTTAAATAAATACATTTCAGGGTATTATGAATGCACCTCTCCTTTGACCTCCCAGGCGCTAGCTGCTTCAAGCCCCCCACTACGCTTTGTTGATTTAAAAATAGGCCGATATCGTCATTAGTGCATGTAGCGCAGTAGCTTCCATCAAAGAAGTCTGCATTTCCCGATTTGTAACACTCTAACCTCCCTGCCCCCCTAGTCCTTAGTTTAAATAACCCTGTGCTACCCTAAACATACGCTGCCCCAGTGGAAAGGTACCCGTCCGGTTCAGGTGTAGCCTGCCCGGCTTATACAGGTCAGCCCTGTCCCAGAAGAAGTTCCAGTGCCCCATAAACCTGTACCCCTCTTTCTTACACCAGGTTTGTAGCCGCATGTTAAACCTCCAGATAAAATTCTGCTTCCATCGGCTTGCATGTGGTACAGGTAGAATCCCAGAGAAAACTACCGTGAAGGATCTGCTCCTATGCTTTTCAGCTAATTCCACAAATTTATCTTGCAGAACCTCAAACCTACCCTTACCTGTGTCATTTGTCCCAACATGGATCATGACCACTGGATCCCTCCCCGCTCTGGCCAGGAGCTTGTCCGCACGATCCAGGAGGTCTCCTACGTGGACACCAGGCAGGCAACACACACCGTACAAGACTTCTTGTCGCACAAAACCACTAAGCAGTCTATTTCTCTTATAATTGAGTCCCCCAAAATCACTAACTCCCATTTCTGAGAAGAAGAGGCCAACAGGGTGCCCCAAGTCTCACCAATCCCCCCACTCTCAGGGTCAGGGGCCCTAGTCGAGTTCCTGCAAGGGCTGGCTTATGCCTGCCTATCATTTCCTATGGAGCAAAATTCAATATCACAGTGTTTTTATTGAGCAGGAGGGGTCTCTAGAGTGAACTCGAAGCCTCAAGAAATGAACTCCACCACAACACATCTGGCTAGAAAGCTTCAACACTTCATGAAGCTTAATCTCACCACTACTAGCTAATTGGTGCCCTTCTGCATTTTGGTTTGTACCTATCTGAGGGCTTTTGCTACCATGTGACGCTTCACTACAGCGAAAAAGATGAAAACGCTAATTGTCCCCATAGGCCAGTCTGTGTGAGCCAGGGAGGGTCCGGGAGTGAGAGATTAGCTGTGATTACTTCACTCAATTAGTCATCGACACTTGTTGGGTCGCATTTATTACCAAATGATTCATCGGTAATACAGTTAAAATGGGCGAAAATGTAATTAATTGTGTTGCAGGTTGATTTAAGGCGTGCCCCTAAATTTTCTGCTGGCGCGCCTAAAATTTTCAGTTAGGAGCTACAGTGCTCCTAGTAAAGAAAAGTTAGTCTGGAGCCCTGGAAAAACAAGAAACAGAAAAAAAAAACAGCAAAAACCTGAGGGTAAAACTGACAGCACAGAGAAAAACTGGGAATAACTGAGGTCAATGGGGAAAACTGAGGAAAAATGGATGGAACAGAGAGAAAAACAGCGCGTTGTTGCGAGCGGGACCCCTCAGCCTGGCGCTTGCCCTGCCGTGGCGGCCATATAGATTATTGCAGCGGGACAGAAATCGATAGGGAGCTTCCTCTAACCACCCCTAACATACCACCACAAAATTAGAGCATTTGGCCAATCCGTTTTTCAGCTATCGTCCAGAAAGGAGAAGTTCACGGATGGACAGACGGACATGCAGACAGACAGACGGAGGGACACCACTTGCCACGACAATACCCCTCCACGACTTTTGTTGGCTGAGGGGTAAAAACTGAGGGCACAATGAAAAAAACTAAGACTTTGGGGGGAAAACTGAGGGAACAGTAAAAAATTGACGGACGACAACGAACGCCAAACCATGACAACAGCTTAACGGCTCATCGGGCCGACATGCTAAAAACTGAGGGAAATACTGAAGAAACAGTGGGAAAAAAAGGGAAACCTCAGGGGAAAAACTGAGGGAAAAACAGGGAAAACTGAGGGAAAACAGGAAAAAAACGGAACAGCAGGGAAAACAGGGAATACTGAGACACGCTGAGGTTAAACTAAGGGAAAAACTGGACAGTAGGAGAAAGTGAGGGAACAGTCAGAAAAACTGATCGAATACTGGGAAAAACTGAGGGAAAAGCTAGGGGGACAGAGGAAAAAATATGGGTAAACTGTGGAAAAACTGAGGGAAACACTGCAATGGGAAAAACAGTTTGTTTTAAACAGAGTGACTATGTGGTTTCTTCACGGCGAGAGCAGAGTGAGGGCAATGTTTCAGCAGGTGCCAGAGAGGTTTCAGAGCAGGTGAGAAAGTAATGCTGTTGCAAGAACTCATGCATGAATGCATAAACTCAGTACAGTTTACCCAAACTTGATTTTTTTTCTTTTTCATTTGTTAGACCAATATAGTGTAAAGTTAAAATTCATTTACGGTTACTTAGTAGAGATTTATTGTTTGCATGAAACGATGTGCGTCTGTGACATGTTTCTTGTTATGTCAGTCAGGAGAGGCCGCCACATGACAGGGATGAGCTGAGCATAGACAACAGGGACAGAGGAGGAATTGATAATGGTGTTATTAACACCTAAGTGCAAAGTGCAAAGCCTGCACAACCTCATCCCAAATTCATTGTTGTGCAGAATCAAGCAAACTGTGTATTATCCTTTCAACAAAGTTAGTTTGTAAAATTTCCCAGGCTGCACTAAAGTGCCACATTAAAAGGGGTTTTATTTTTTCACTGTGCCACTAAAAAAGTCACAATTTGCTCGTAAGGCATACCCCCTCTTTTATGAGTATAAGGTTTAGGTAAAAGGAAGGAAATTGAGTTACACCTATTTTTGCGGTTACTAGGTTACGAAGCACCAAATAAAGTACCGACAGCCATCATTGAGAATACCCATTCTCTCTCTTTCTTTTTTTTTACAGCGAGTTTATCCTGAAGGACTTAAGTTGTTTTCAGTTTTCTCAGTTTCATGAAAAAGTGAGTTATTAGGTTTTACAAGATGAGGGGAGCACTGTAGCTTCACAGCTGTTCTCAGTCGTAGCCAGGCAACAAGAAGAAGCAAGGCATGCATTGCCAAAGGTTGTGGGATCCATCAGGTACTTAGCCTGACAGGGTTAAGCTTTAAGAGGTCATGCTCAAGACACAGGAAACCTATCCCAACTACTTAAAGAGAAAGCAGAGAATGAATGAATGAAACAACTTTTCAAAGGTGGCTGGAAACGCACAAATAAGACAATACCAGTCCCCTCATACAAAATGAATTACTCAGCATAATTGTTGTGTTCTGGGGTCCTGGCCTGTGGCCAGGACAGCATTTATGGTTTTAACAGTTTCATGTTCAAGATTTCATAGTTTCATAGTTCATGTTCATGTCACAGTTTTAACAGTTTCTTTTATCAGGTTTTTGCATTTCATGTTTCACATTTAGTCCAGGTTTTTACTTTTCTATGTTTTTGTTTTCGCCAGGTCTGCCAAGCCACTCCACCGCTTGTCTGCGTTCCGCCCCGTGCCTTCGTTGTTGCACATTTCAGAGCTCTGGTTGGCTTTGGTATTTCCCTCTTCCTTCTGTGCTGTGCTGATTCGGGGCTCTCTAAGCTTAATTGACAATTAACTGTTTTTAAGTTACTAACATTTACTAACATTCACTGGGTGGTGTAATTCTTAGACAGGCACATTACTAATATTACTAATTTAGACAGGGAGTTTATTGTCATGATTCCTGCTTTGCTATTTCAAGATCTTGCTGTGCTTTTCTGTTCTTAACATTCATGCTTGCTTCCAAACTGCATACTTAATTGGTACTTCAGCTGAGCACGCTCATTCTCTTAATGAGCAAGTCTTGTCAACCAATCTTGTCCATGTCATGATCTTGCCCCGCCTCTTGTTTCTCTTTCTCCAGGTGTTGCCCCTCATGTGCCATGATTTCTAAGCCTTTATCTGGTTGCGGTGGAAGTTGGCTGGCAGACAGTGTCTCAAGTTTTGGTTCTAGTCAAGTCTCGTTTCATGGTCAAGTCTTTGCCCATGTTCATAGCCCTTGTAAATATAGCCATAACTCTTGTTTATTTTTCTTGGATTTCTGCCTGGAGTTTCCAGTGGTTTTTTGTTCTTGTCTTTTTAGATCCTTAGTTCCCTGCTCTGTGTAGCGTACTTTAGTTTGTCCTTTTGCAACCCTTTGGGCCAAGTTTTTCGTTGGCCCTCGTGCCTGTTTTGTTTTGTTTAAAATAAAATCCTCATTCCCTTTTCCCGCATCTGGTGTCTAACTGATTCCATATCAATAATGAACAATGACATCGTTAAAGAAATAGCCAGTACCATTCAATGTCTTCCTGTCAGCCAGTTTGCCATAGTAGTTGATGGGACACAAGATTTCTCTGGCACAGAGCAAGAGTCAGTGTGTCTTAGATATGTTGGCAATGACTTAATTCCTCATGAGGAATTTGTTGGATTCTATTCTGTGCCAGAAACCACAGGACCGTGCCTCGCAAACATGGCGTTAGATGTGCTATGTAGGTTAAATTTGCCTCTGTCTGCGTTACGTGGCCAGACCTACGACGATGCGGCTAACATGTCTGGCAAGTACTCTGGAGCGCAGTCTTTGATTAGACAGAAACAGCCCTTAGCATTGCATGTGCACCACGGAGCACATGGTGTTAACTTGGTTATGCAAAGAATGGCAAAAGATGCACTTGACTGGGTTCATCAGTTGGGAACTTTGTGAGGACTTTTGGGTATATACAAACAAATGTTGAAAAACATTGCTACATCCGATCATGGTACCTCAACTGCTCTCAAACCTCTCTGCCAAACCAGATGGACTGTTAGACACAGTGCCATCCAGTCTGTGCTCATGCAGTGTGACTCTATCCTCACTTCTCTGGGGGAAATAGCAGACAGCAGCTCACCTATTGCAGTCTCTGCTAATGACTTGCAAACAGTTTGTGAAGGGCAACACTGTGCTGGGTTTTCTGATGATAGATGCTGTGATTGGAGACCTAGAGTGTCTCAACACCTCTCTCCAAAGAAAAACACAAACTATCTCTGGCATGCAGGCTGCTATTAGATGTGTTCAGTCAGTTCTGAAAGAGAAAAGAAATGAGGTTGCTTTCCAAAGCCTTTTTGAGAGGGCATCTACCATTGTAGATTCTTTAGAATTGGAGCCTACTGCAGTGCAACAACCACCCAAGCGCCTCAGTGGAGAAGCAAGTGCCTACAAACCCAAAACTCCCAAGAAGCACTAAAGAGTAGGGTTTTATAAGGTGCTTGATATTGCTGAAACACAGCTTGCAGACTGTTTTTAGCAGGATGCTCTACTGACCCTGCAGAAACTGGGGAATACCCTGCTCACTGGTAAACTTGATGCTGTGATGGATGCCCAGAAATTAACCCCCAGTTACTTTCAACTGAGTTACCTACGCATGTTCAGACTGAAATACTCATGCAGTAGCAGCACAGAGGCAGCAGAAATTCTTTGAGGTCTGCCAGCAGAAGTGCGTGGCTTATTCACTGAAATTGAAACTCTGGTCAGGCTGATCCTTGTTATGCTAGTCTCCTCGTCCGAAGCAGAGAGGAGCTATAGTGTCCTTAGACGGTTAAAAACCTGGCTGCGTTCAACCATGACACAAAAAAGGCCGAACCATGAAGCAGTTTGCCATCTGCACCAAGACAAGTGTGACCTCCTTGACAGAAAGTCACAGTGCAAACATTTTATTTCTGTTTCACAGAGACGGAAACAGGTATTTGGTTCTTTCATTTAAACTAATGCAGTGCCCATACAAAAGGGGCTAAATGCTTGAAACCCTGCAAGTGATTTGCCGATGTAATAACATTCTGCCCTGCAGTATGTTTTTTTATCATTATAATGAAATAGATTTGTATTGTGTTACAATGTTGACTAATAGCCAAATGTTGCTATGAATTTTGTATAGCTGTGATGCCAATACAGTTGATCAGATAATTAAAACTTCTTGGTGGTTTGCTCTTCATTTCTAAATTCCTTGAGGCTACATTTGCCATTTCTACATAATGCAACTCTAGTTCATTGCGATAAGCTTGTATGTATGCATAGTAGGCAGTAAAAACACATCCCATCCAAGAAAAAAAAAAACTGTGCCCCTCCGCTGATAATTGTCTGGCGCCGGCTTTGAACATGTCTTGAGACCAGTGTGACAGGTGGGCACATCAACCCCCCCAAAGTTCAACCTAAAGTTAGACCCCATACAAAATTACTGTGAACAACAGGAATCTGTCCAGGTAGTTTCAGTCCCTACCACACACATCAGTCCCTGCCAAACACAGAGGCTTACAGAGTAATATTATACAGCACACAACGCACTCGGATGCGTGCACTACAACTTGCACATGCTCCGACACAGTTTTCATCAACAGCCAGCTTTTCACCTCAGGCAGAAAACCCATCACAACCCTCAGAACATACCACTCCCTGCTCCCGCGACACAGTATCAGGGAAACAGCACTTTATCATCCCAAGGCACAGAGAATGAATAAAATAACAGTGTTCAGTACAGACGTTTGCAGGCTTCTCCAGCTTTTATTGAGTGCAGCTCATCTGTCACTGTAAAGGAGTGCATCATAAATTTTAGTGAAGATAGATAGCAAGCCCTTGCTCCAAGAAAAATTGTTGGCTGAACGAACAGAATATGTCTTAAAAACAATCTTGTGGACAGCACTTCAGCTGGTTTAGCACAACACAGTTTGGGCCATTTTCACAAACATAGATCAGACAAAGTCAATTAAGTCCAGAACTAAGTTAAATCTGACTCCGTGAGACCGGCTTGTTGTGTTCTGTTTAATACAGAACCCAAACACAAAATGAGAGGACAGGAAGAAGTATTAACACAAAAGAATAGAAAAGGGAAATGATTCCATTTTGAGAACATTTCTGTGCTTCACTGGTCCCCAAATTTGCTCAAATTCTCTGCAAAGAAAGATGAGTGTTCTCAACTGAACATGAAGGAAACAGGAGAACAGGAAGGAGACACTCACTGGTGGAGTTGCCCTGCATCTGAATGATGCATTTTGACTGCTTGCTGAACTCTCTCGAGTTGAAGGGCCAACTCACAGCGACCTTCACAGAGGCTCCAGACATTGTTGCAGTTCAGGTGTCTGACATGTTCAAGGTTCTTCCTGAAGAAGAAGCACGACAATGTTTAAAGTAATTTTAACATTATATCCCAACTCCAAAAAATAGCCCTACAAAGAGAGCGTTACTCCTCAGCCGCTGAATAATTCGAATGAAAATAAATTGAAGGCCTTTGCACGTTATCCTAAGGAATACAGAATACAGAATGGCAGCTGTGGCAGCCATGGGGGACTTCTGAGTGCTGTCAAATTTGATAGGCTTCTATAGGTACACAGGAGCAAGCAATGCAGCAGCTTTGATTGACAGAGGCGTTTTTGAGTTATCGTGCGGAATGGAAATTCAAGATGGCAGCTGTGGCAGCCATATTTCACTTCAGATCAGGACCGAAATTGATAGGCTTGTGTAATAACTGTACCCCGATGTCATAACCAAAAATTGTGATGATTGGTGCTGCTGTTTTTCAGTTATCGCATGGAATGTAAATTCAAGATAGCGGCTGTGGCAGCCATATTGATTTCTGGATCGCACCAGAAATTGATAGGCTTTTGTAGTAACTATACCCCGATGTCCTCACCAAAAATTGTAATGATCAGTGGTGGTGTTTTTCAGTTATCGCACGGAATCAAATGTGGATGGATGGACAGACGCCGTGCGTGATGACAATACCCCTCTGCCCTCATCAGATATGTTGTCCATGTTCGACTGTGAAAAAAATGAGCGTTTCAGATTTGCAAATCATTACATTCTTTTTAGTTACATTTTACATAGCATCTAAACTTTTCTGGAATTGATAATGCAGAACAAAACAGCCATGTTTTTGAATAGATGCACCAAAATACTTCATAAAACAATTTTCAGTTTACAAGTTACTTCAGTTATCATCATTATTTTCACAATTATTGTCCTCATTGCCATCCTTTCATATCAATATTTCATAATGTGACTGGTATAATTCATTTCCCATTTTGAAGAATGCCATTTTGGACACTCTGTTGGTTACTTTTTCACACTGTATCAACTTTCATAAGTTGAAAATGTTGGCTTCCTTGTAATACAGGTGCATCAGTTTCCACCGATAGGCCTCAATTTTTGAATATAATGTGAAAAGTGTTCCACAGATGTCAAAATAATTTCAATACAGCCATGGAAAAAAGCAAGTGATGCATGATCAGAGGTTGGGAAGGAAGTGTGCCATGCTTAAATGGCAGATAAATTCAAAATATGGGGCATTATTAAGCCATTTAGCAGGAACCTACGTCCCAATCAAGTCTTAATACTTTTCCTTTTATCCCCCATTTTACAGTAAGGCTCAGTTTTGCGGTAATTAATTTTCACTTTCACTACTAATATTGCGGCTACTTAGCTAAGACTCAACATGCTATTGTAATACATGTGCTTGTTGGTCTCTATGAAAGCTTTAATGACTGTACAATGATAGAGATTTTTTTTCCTTTTATCCCCGTGCATAAATCTAGTGTGTAACGGACTTTCAAAAATTAAACATAATTTTCACAGGTTTGAAGTAAATGTCTCATAACATTCTGTTCTTTTATAGAAATTATTTTAAAGTGAATGTTATATTGTTTTAGGGTTACTTGACTATATGGGCAAGGTTTCCATAATAGTTCTCGACAATAGAAAAGTGCAGATCCACGGGCAGATCATTCTTATTGTTTAGTTCAAAAAAATAATAATAATAATTAAAAAACAAAAAAAAAGACATTTTATTTCATGGCGCCTTTCATGACACTCAAGGTCACCTCACATCATTAACGATCTGTAAAAACAAACAAAAACAGATAAAAATGCACAATAAACAGGTGAGTACCAGCAATGAAGCATCAGTACAATAAACAATAGAATGTGCAATGAGCATCAGAGCATAGCTCTACGATGACTCACAATGAATATTAACATGCGATTGATGCAGTTATTATGAGTATGCTACTTTAAAAAGACCGGTATTTGAATTCTGTCATGGAGTCCAGTGTGCAAATGTGGGGGGAAGTGGATTCCAAAATTCCAAAATTGTATTAAGTTAATTGTAAAAAGCATGTTTACCATGAAGTTAAATAGAAATACCTTTATTTAAAATAATTTTAATTATTTGGGGGGGGGGGGAGAGTTTTATAATCTTGGAAACTATTTATAAAACCATGTTTATTTAACTCCAACTGCCACAAATTGTTTCATGTACCTGGCCAGGTCTATATGTACGCCAGTGTTTCAGTGTGTCAGGAGTTCCGTTTGGTTCGGTTTTGTTATCCCTCTGTTAATCCTTTTTGCCTTTTTTGGGCCCATTATTTTAAATTTTTTGTGAACCACTTTGGTTTGTTTACTTCATGGGTTAATAAAACGCTTATTTTTGCACGTTTATCCTGAGTCCTCATGCCTTGGCTTGCTCAGTCCATTACGGAGCTTTCAATGAAAATTCAAGGATTCAAAGCACTATTTTAAGCTTTAGCCAAGGGATAGGCTACAAAGAGTGTAAGCTGTTTGCAACTGCCAACAATCAAAGAAGAAAAATACCTACAAGATTTCCACTTGCAATTAAGAAGATTTACTTTGTCAAAAATAGGACCAAAGGTCCGGCAGTTTTCCAGCAAGCGATCTTATAGTAATGGTCCAAGTTATGTGAAGTTTGACATTTGAATCAATGGAAATCAATGTCAAGGTCACTAAATAAAAAAGTTCACATACATTTATAAGACTTCCTGAATTACAAACACAATCCCTAGCTCTGAAGCAGTTTTGGTGATACAAGTCATTGAGAATTCAATATGTTAATTGTGAACTTAAAAAGGTCACAGAGGGTCGAGTTGAGGTCAGCAAACAGACTTCATATATGACTTTCTAAATGTCTCTATACAAACCTTGGCTCAATCTGCGACCATTTTGGTGATACAAGTCAGGGTAGTTTCACTGCCGAGTTAGACCCTCAAAGATCACTGACAATCAAGTTGAATACCACCAAATGAAAGTTCACATGGGCTGTTTCACAATCAAGGAACACAAATTCTCACACATGGGTGAAAATAAAGTTTGACATGGGTACGAAGTTTCAATGTGAGTTTATTGTACACCATTTCTCAATCAGATTTCTTAAATTTCAGAGCATAGGGGAAATTAGTTTGGAAACTATTTGGAGTTAATGTTGTACAATGATGTATATTCTATAGACTCATAATGAAAATTCATTTTGTATCATATGGAGCCATTTCTGACGAGATGTTGTTCCAGCTGCAAGGTAAGTGTCGGGTAAAACAGATGTACTGATTCGAACATTTTGAAAATAAAAAAAAATACTGTTTAACATGCAAAACCTTACTGCAAATCATGATAAGTTAATACTTAAATTATTACTGTGCATGAAATTCTTGATAGTCTTAGATTTAATACCACTGCTTTGAATAATAAACCATTTCTGGCCTGCCCTGAAAAAAATCAGGGTGATATCTGGTTTAGACACATTTTGGTAAATAACAGAAAAGTTTATGAATAGTTTGACATTTTTTCCAGAGAGGACACATTTTGGACAATATGTTCATAATGGCTAAAAGAAGTAAATGATTATACTGCATTGTCATCAGTGTTGTCTTCCAGTAGTATAAGCTGTTATGACTTGAAAAAAATCACAACAAAGAAAACCAGCAATGACGACTTAAGTTTATTCATTAGAAAAAAAAAACGTTCCACAAAAAAAATCCAGTTAGATCCTCAAATAACACCCTAATGCCACTATTTAACTCTGTTGCCAAAACAAAAACTCTGCTTCTGCTCTGCTATGCTTAAAATAGAGACATGTTGCTACCCCCATAGGCGAGGCCCCTATCATATTTAACAGCTTGCCATCCTTACCTGTGTATAAATTTTTATGATGATACGACTAGAGTAAAGACATCAAAAACAAAACCGTAATTTCATGGCAAGGGATCCATCTTCGCTGCATTACCATATGAACATCATTACTTGTAGCTTGACAGCATTCAAATTGTAGCATAATCAACTTGTTCTGCATGTTTTAGAAGTGGAATGAAGTTGATAGGTACAGCTATGTGTCCTCAGTACATGTTAAAGTAAAAAATCGTCACTTCCTTTTACCACCAGGGGTGCTACTACTTAAGGGGAAAGTTATTAAATTTGGACGTTCCGGGCAGAGCCATCATCATCTCCACCAAGATTGAAGCTTCTACGTTCAAGTATGTTGGCATGACAGCACTTTGAAATTTTTTTGGCGAGTCACCAAATCTTGTCCCACCTGCGCAGCCACGCCCTTTACCCTACAGACATCCAGAGCACAACTTTTCATCAGCTTGGTCTCAAGATAGTCTGTACCTAATTTGAAGTCAATCGGTCGAAAACCCTAGGAGGAGTTCGTGTTAAAATTCAAAAATTCAAATCAAAATGGCTGACTTCCTGTTGGGTTTAGGGCGTGGCTCCTATGAGTGTTTTGTATGTCTGGGTATGATACATATGCATATCGAATTTCGTCTGCCTACAACAAAGTAACTGAACCGATCACTTCCTATTACCACCGGCGGGCGCTATTAGTAAAGTGGGAAGGTAATATATCATGACGTTCAGGGTGGAGCCCTCATTGTTTCCAGCAAGTTTGAAGCTGCTCGGATCAAGTATGTTGGCGTGAGAGCATTTTGAAATTTTTTTGGTGAGTCACCAAAATTAGTCATGCCTTAGCAGCCACGCCTTTTGACCTAAAGAGATGCAGAGCACAACTTTCGATCAGCTTGATCTATAGATGGTCTGTACCAAATTTGATGTCAATCGGTCGAAAACCCTCAGAGAAGTTAGTTTTAATATTGAAAAATTGAAATCAAAATGGCCGACTTCCTGTTGGGTTTAGGGAGGGGCTCGAATGAAATTTTTGTATATCTGGGCAGAGTACATATGTGTATCGAATTTCTTATGCCTAAGACAAAGTAACCAAACTGGACACTTCTTGCTACCACCGAGAGGCGCTATTAGTAAAGTGGGAACTTAATATATCCTGACGTTCAGGGCGGAGCCCTCATCATCTATAGCAGTGGTTCCCAAAGTGGGGGGCGCGCCCCCTAGGTGGGGCGCAGAGCAATTGCAGGGGGGGGCGCGGGGTGCGGGAGTTCCTGACACCAACAGAAAATTATTTGCATACAGTCCATTCGCTGCCCAGAATTCTGCGATTACATCGTAAATGCCTGCCTTACTCTCAACATAACTGTTCGCCAAATCATTCATCTAGCCTGCCATTTTCATAAATAATTTATGAATGTAGTTGTTCAAATATTTGAAGCCGGTAATGTAGTCTCGCGATACCCAACTCGCCGCTTTTTATCCTGCACTGATCTGGCATATTGATAATAAAATGGTAAGTGACACCGAACAAAATCCGATGAATACAAAGCAGAAATAACCGAGATTGCGTCATCTTATTCTCGATAATATGAATGCTCTGTATGCCGACAGATTATTTTTATCTAGCCCACCAACTGAACGTTACAAACATATCGGCAGGTTCGGCAAGTGGTGTTCATGAATTTTTTTTCGTACTTCGCTGTCTTTCTGCATCATAGAAACATAATTTTAAGTAGACGGGTATACTCAGGCAGAGGAGTGTGATACAGCCTAATGATTTTATACTTTAAAAGAGATTTTGCATTATTAAATTTTCATGTCCTTAATTGGAAAATAACTGTGGCCGTTTCCAAACGTGCCAATCATTTTTAATGTTCCCAGCTAGGCTGGACAAAAATCATCTGTGCAGAGCATTCATATTTTCGAGAATAAGCTGACGCGATCTCGGTTAACGTATTTTAACTTAAAAGTGCGAGGCCAGTGAAGAGAGGAAAATGTAACTGTCTCGAGACACTCCTTCAGCGGTCCGCACAAGGTTGCTGATTGGCTGTATGCAAGTAAGTTTCTGTTGGTGTCCGGAAAATGCATAAATAGCAATGTTGTTGTATATTAAAAAAAATAAACCTGTTACACTGAACATAATTACACAGTTAAGGTGCTTGAAAACAGTTACACTTAAAATAATTACACCGTGGTTGTTTGTTATTTTGCTATTTCCAATTCTAAAAGTAGCCTAGTTTTAGTTTATGACAATCTACAGTTTATGACCGTTTACTTACATTTTTTTCCAAAAAGGTTGAGGTTTATATAAATTACAATGAGTGAAATAAACTGCAATGGTCTCTGAAAACAAAATGTGCGTATGTATTACCTATTTTTTTTGGGGGGGGGCGCAAAAATTTTTTTATGTACCAAAGGGGGGCCCAGCAGAAAAAGTTTGGGAACCACTGATCTATAGCAAGTTTGAATTTTCTACGATCAAGTATGTTGGCGTGAGAGCATTTTGAAATTTCTTTGGCGAGTCGCCAAATTTTGTCACGCACAAGCAGCCACGCCCTTTGACCTACAGACATGCAGAGCACAACTTTTGATCAGCTTTGTCTCTCAGTGACCTTTACCAAATTTGAAGTCAATCGGTCAAAGACCCTAGGAGGTGTTCATTTTCAAAGTAAAAACTGGTCACTTCCTGTTACCACCAGTGGGCGTTATTGATAAAGTGAAAATTTATAACATAGTGACGTTCAGGGCAGAGACTTTGTGATGTCCAGCAAGTTTGATGTTGCAAAAGTATATGGGCGTGAGAGCATTCTGAAATTTTTTTGTTGAGTCGCCAAACTTTGTCATGCCCTAGTAGACACGCCCTTTGACCAACAGACATGCAGAGCACAAATTTTGATCAGCTTGGTTTCTAGATGATCTTTAGGGGCCCTTTTTTGGAATTTTGTGTCATACATGAACGAGCACCCAAAAATATCGAATTTCGGATCCGGCTTGATGAATGTGGAAAATTAAACGCGTTTTCACAAGGGGGAAAGGGGCAAAATTGGCCTTTGAAATGTCGGAAGAATAAAAAAATTAAAAATAAGAAATAAACAGCGTGATTTCAATAGGGCCTTCGCCGACGACTTGTAGTCGGCTCGGGCCCTAATAATGCTGTACATAAAATACTCATACATAACACCTCCCCTCTTAAAAAAAAGAACGGTTTGCTAAAATATCATGTACATAACAACCAGTGCATTTTTCACAGTCAAATAGAAAAGTAAAATAACATTTTTCAAAATCAAATAAAGAAATAAAATTACATGCGTGATTACACGGGATTACATTATCTTTTCCCCTGATGTGAGAAATATCCAAATCATACTCTTGCAAAAGTAAACTCCATCTCAGTAATCTTTGATTCTTGTTTTTGATCTTATGCAAGAATGTGAAGGAATTGTGATCACTGAGGACCTTGATGGAAGTAACTGAAGGGGGCCGCCAAGCTGTCACGGAATTACAGTACCATTACATTTTGGGTTGTAACTCTACAACTAAATAAGATAAAATCAAGCATGATATGTCATATTGAAGGTATTAACTTGTTCTTTAATATTATTAAGTGAAAATATATTTTTTGAGAAATTTTCATAGAAGAAACAAGCAAAAACTACTCCGTCACAGAATTACACAAAATTGACATGGTTTTTTTAATGTTGTGTTTAACTATCCAGAAAGTGATGCTCCTATCATAGTTAAGTTATGAAACATCATTATGTTCATATTTAAGCTGTTTTTTGTTAATACTGTAAGTTATAGAAACAAATTTTGACTTTAACCCTGCTTTATGGGCAAGAAATTTCAAAACGTGAATGTCACGGAATTGCAAGAGGCAAATTGTCACGGAATGACAACAATAGTATTAATTAGTTTCAATGTATTTATTTCAATATATTATACATATATACATAAATATTTACATTTTTACAGTTTAGCAATATATAACAATGAGCTTTCCACTCATAATGACCAATCATAATACATACTTCAAATTTTTTTTTTAATCTCCATGTCAACATTGGCTTGGCGGCCCCCTGAACAAGTCAAATAGACTTCAAAATGCTGCAAAGCCAAAACAAGTGGCAAGCATTCTTTTTCAATTGTTGATTAGTTTTTCTGATATTTATCAAACTTTTTGGAAAAGTAACAAACAGGATGATCTACTCCATCAGTGTCTTCCTGCAGTAAAACTGCGCCTGCACCAATGCTACTGGCATCAACAGTCAACTTTGAACTCCTTTTTGAAAGTAGAAGATAAGAGAACTGGTGCATTTTTGAGGATAGCTTTCAGCTGGTCAAATGAATTTTGACATTTTTCATCCAAAACAAATTTAGCATTTTTCTTCAGTAAGTTCCTCAAAGGTTAAGAAATGATAGAGAAATTATTTACAGAATTTTCTGTAGTATCCAGCCATCCCTAGAAGTCTCGTCAGTTGTCTTTTAGTTGTAGGCTCAGGAAATTCAGTGATAACTTTGACTTTTGCATCAACTGGTTTGACTTGACCCTGTCCCACAATATGACCTAAGTAAACAACTGTAGTTTTTCGAAAGCCACTTTTAACAAGGTTGATCGTCAGTTTGGCATCACTCACTCTCTGAAAGAAGTTTCTGATGTAGGTAAGGTGCTCTTGGAAGCTGTCGCTGGTGATGATTATGACATCGATATAGGCCTCACATCCTGGTAGTCACTCTGTTTACCAGATGTTGGAAGTTGGCCGGAGAATTTTTCATTCCAAATGGCATGACCTTGTATCAGTATATTCCATCTGCTGGGACGAAGGCAGAGATCTCCTTTGCTCCATCTGTTAGAGGGATCTGTCGGAAGCCCTTGAGGACATCAAATTTGGTGATATTCTTTGACTGTCCAATTTGGTGATATACTTTGACTGTCCAACTTTGTCAGTGCAGTCATCAATCCTGGGAATAGGATACGAGTCCGTTCTTGATAGAGCATTCACTTTCCTGTAGTCTGTCACCATTCGATATGTTCCACTGGGTTTTGGAACTAGGAAGCATGGAGAACCTCAGTCACTGTTATTTGATTCAACAAAGTCATTTTCAAGCAGATATTTGACTTCTTGTTTCAGGCATTTCTGCTTCTCCGGATTCATTCTGTAAGGATGCTGTTTTACAGGGTTGGCATCATCTTGTAGGATGACATCATGGTAAACCATATCGGTCCTTAATGGAACATCAGGAAATATGTGACTCTATATAAATATGAGCTGCTTTAGCTGCTATTGTTGAAAAGGATCCTGGTGGGACAGCTTTGAGTCAATATTTTGAAGAATGTCTGAATTTTCAAGTTTGACTGGACCAGGTTCGTTTTCTAAGGGGCAGTCAGAATCTTCTTTGGAATTTTCCAGTTCAACTGTATTTACCACATTGACTGGCTTTTGTTGAGTGTCTCTGTCAATGTATTCTTTCAGCATGCTGATGTGACACACTTGTTTTTGTTTCCTCCTTCCAGGAGTTAAAATGACGTAATTTAGATCACTGACCTTTTTGAGGACAGTGTCAGGGCTGAAATATTGGGCTCTTAAAGGGTTTCCAGGCACTGGTAAAAGTGCCAGGACTTTGTCACCAGTTTTAAAACTTCTGTCTTTTGAATGAAGCATATCTGGCTTTAATTTTGCCCTGAGCTTCTTTGAGATTGGACTTAGCAAAGTCACAAGCCTTTGAGAGACGATTACGGAAGTCAGAGACATACTGAAGCAAGTTCATTGGGACCTAATACTCGGCCAGCGTGTTCTCCTCCAGACGCTTCAGAGGTCCACGGACTGTATGCCCGAAAACGAGCTCAAAAGGAATGAACCAAAGAGACTCCTGAACAGCTTCATGGGCAGCACACAGAAGAAGATGGACACCTTCATCCCAATCTCTCTCTGTGTGAAGGCAGTAGGTCCTCATCATGTTCTTCAGGGTTTGTTGGATCCTCTCCAAAGCACCTTGACTTTCAGGATGGTAAGCTGATAACCTGTATTGTTTAATACCAAGTTCATGCATAACTTGTTGAAATATGCCAGACATGAAATTTGACCCTTGATCAGACTGAATAGACGTAGGAAGACCAAAAAAGCAGAAAAACCTGGTTAGAACCTTAATGATAGTCTTCGCCTTGTTATTACGAAGTGGAATTGCCTCAGAAAACCGGGTGGAAGCACACATGATAGTCAGTCAGTACTCACAACCAGACCTAGTCTTCGGCAATGGTCCAACACAGTCAATGATGATCCGACTGAAAGGTTCTTCAAAAGCGGGAATGGGCTTAAGTCGAGCCTTTGGAATATTCTGGTTCGGCTTCCCAACTATTTGACAAGTATGACAGGATTTGCAGTACTCCTGTACATCGGACCTCATGGAAGGCCAGAAGAAGTGGTTTCTGACACAATGAGAGGTCTTCTTGATACCCAAATGATCTGACATAGGATTGTCATGGGCCAGACTAAGAGTTCCTTGACAATAAGGCTTTGGAAGAACTATTTGATGGGGGATCATCCACTCTTCATCTGCAGAAACATCAGGTGAATGCCACTTTCTCAAAAGCACAGACATTATGGGGGGCAAGTGCTCAGGGGGGAGGGGGAGGGCACTTTTTTGCACACGTGGAACATGTTATTATAGTGTGAGATGAAAAAATAAAATAAACATTATACGCACATGTTCAATGCAATTCATGACTACTGTCATTCATCACAAGAAGGCACATGGGTAGCCTTTATGGGGATATTTTTCTCAGGCAATGGGGAACTGCCTGATTCTTCTTTGTGTTCATTTATGTTGCCTAACAAAACCTACACAAAAGAAAACGTTCAGCTTAACAGATAGATTTGCAAAGTCGACCGGCATTGTTTGTGGTGGTCGTCCTCACATTATCTATCATTGTTTGGGCTATAGCATTAAACTAGCTAATCAGGTGACCAGTCGGCTAAAAAATGCTCAGTTGCACGGTGCTGTATGAGCAGTGGCATACCGTCAGATGCCAGGAAGGCCTTCAGTAACATCACCCTTTCCCGGATAAATGCTCAGGTTTGGTTGATTAACAGTCAAACAGTTAATTAACAGAATAGCCACCACCAATGCGTGACACGTAATGATTAAGAAATGCTAATTACAAAGCGATTGCCTGTTGGCTATGTTGATATAATTGATGTGAACCCGCAAGGATGACAATCTGCAAAAAATCCGAAACTTTCGCGGACTTCACAGCAATTATTTTCGTCTTCACTCAGCTGTGCTACTACGCACTTTAGCTGTCACATTCAGAGTATATAGAACGGATTCTCATGGCTAATTGCTCAATGAACGTCGTGAATTAATTTACGCAAATTCAGAAATTAAAAAGACTCGGGCTATTGATATTTTTTACGTAGCCATTGGTGTGTGTAAGTAAGTTTAACGCCGTATAAAAAACAAGTTAGATTCTCATCGGTTCCTCCAATCAGTCTGAGCAACGGTTGCTAATCGGGGAGGTAAACTGCGAGAGGTGTCTGTCATTAAGAAGTGAAAGGTGAGGTTATTGCTGGCCCTGTGTTTCCGCCGACGGACTGTCACTGTGTATGAGACATGCTACTGCACAACAAAATGATTACAGGTTGGGCTTTGAGGGCAAACTGTACGATTTCACTTGATCTGTGTGTTACCTGGCTGGTGGGGCACAAGACTGTGGCTTCCAGTCGCTCCGCTGATATGCTCCTGCAGCGCATATGCACAGCGCGCGTGTTCACGTGATAAAGGAAGAGAGGTCGGAAGTGCGTGAGGAGGTGGCCCATTTCGGGGCATTTTTTTCAGTAATTTTTAGTCACACTGCTTTTCTAAAAGATCATTTCAACATTGGCTAAAGTGTTGTTAATAATAATAATAATAATAATAATAATAATAATAATCATTAAAAAACAAACGAAATTTCAAAAGGGCACTTTCATTGATAAAGGGCAAAGGGGCAAGTGCTGTAGCACCACCTAGCGTCTATTTGTGCACGCCACTGATTTTTGTAGTAAAAACAGACAGGAACTTAAGTAGCCTCTTGTTCACTTGCAGCCTGTGGTAGAAGATGCGCTAGATCACAAGCTTGTTGTGGGTCCAGAATAAGTTGTTTCCGAAGGTTCTTGATGAAAAGACTCCCCAATGAAGGTGTCAGCCAAATTAAAGTCCATGTTAGCATCATCTTGAATAGCCTTTTTAGCCATTGAACGAGTTACTGCACATGAAGGATGGAGGTCGGGAATTACCTCCTCTATAGAGTCAGATTCTTGATCAATCAGCGGGGTGTCAGCTACAACAGGGTAGGGCACAACCTTATCCCCAGCAAGATCATAACCAAGAAGCAAATGAACACCTTTGAAAGGAAGTGAAGACCGAACACCAACAGTAACAGGCCCAGAGACTAAGTCTGATTTGAGATGAACATTATGGAGAGGTACACTTGTAAAACCACATTCTACTCCTTGAATAAGGACATTAGTCTGAGTAGATGATTTGTCTGAGAAAGGCAGAATATCTGCAAGAATAAGAGATTGGGAAGACCCAGTATCCCTTAGAATTTGAACAGGAGCAGATGAGGAAACATCATGTGAAAATGAGACCAAAACATCGGTGATGAATAGTTCAAAACCCTCCATAATAGAATCAGACACAGAGGGTAGAAGATCAGGCGAACTGACCATTGACACAAGAGATTCTCTCCTAGTGAAAGCAGTTGGCTTGGTTTCTTCTTGTTGTTGTTTTCTTGAGAGCATTACACTCAGAAATAAGGTGACCTTGCTTTTTGTAATATTGGCAAGACACAGAAGGTAAAGAGTCAGAGGATTGCTTCTCACTGGAAGGATTCCTCTCAGAAGTGGCCTAAGAATCATTGGAAGTGTTATTACAAGAAGTCTTGGACTGAAACTTGCTTTGAAATTTCGACAAAGTGGATTTTTGGACACTTTGACTTATGAGTCAATGCATAACTATCAGCTATGATGGAAACATCTTACAAAGTATTGGCTTGTTTTTCCTGAAGAAAAGTTTTGATATCAGGCTAGATACGCATTTTGAATTCCTCAACCAAAATAAGTTGCCTCATTCGGTCAAAATCTTTCTCAACTTTCAAGGAATTACACCACTAATCAAACAACTGTTCCTTCAACCTGCCAAATTCAATATGAGTTTGAACCAGCTTCCTTGCGAGAATTCCGACATTTTTGCCTCAAAGCCTCGGGGACCAATTCATAACCCTTCAGAATGGCAGATTTGACAAAATCATAATCAGAACACTGCTGGACAGATAACTGGTTTTAGATTTGCCTAGCTTTACCAGTAAGAACACTGTGTAACATCATTGTCCAATGCTCTTTTTGCCATTTCAAATTTTCAGCAATTTTTTTTAAATGGGTAAAGTATTGCTCTACATCATTTTATAAGAAAGGAGGAACAAGTTTGATGTGTTTAACCACATCAAAATGATCAGAAAGTCCAAAAGATTTTGAAACAGTACCCGTTTCGATTTTCTTCATTTCCAATTCGGACTGCATTCTTTTTTCTTCTAGTTCTTTCTCCAATCTTCTTTCTTCTAGTTCGCTCTCCTCTCTCTCCAACCTTCTTTCTTCCAGTTCTTTCTCCAACCTTCTTTCTTCTTGTTCTCTCTCCCTCTCCAACCTTCTCTCTTCCAGTTCTTTCAGGCGTAGCTGAAATTCAATCTTTGCAGCTCCGTTGCAGGCACTTCCACATCTTTAATAAATTCTGCTGCTTCTTCCCCAAAGATATCTTCATTGATGAAATGTTGCACCAAAATGTTGAATATTTCTTGTTTCTTCATTGATGATTTCACTTCAGATAATCCAAGGGTTGAGGCTATTAGCAGCAAGTCCTTCTTCTTTGCCAGCACAATTAATTCCAGGGTTGGAGTTTCCAAAAAACTTTCCACATCAAAAGTCATGATTGCTGGTTTTTCAACTAGTCACAAGATTTAAATAATAATGATTCAGCTTTAATCTTTGGTGAATCCAATCGTTGATCCAATCAATGATTGATCTCGGTGAGACCTCCAATTTGTTATGACTTGAAAAAAATCACCACAAAGAAAACCAGCAATGACAACTTAAGCAAATTTATACTTCACAAAAAAAAGTTTGACAAAAAAAAATCCAGTTAGATCCTCTATTAACGCTTTAATGCCACTATTTAACTCTGTTGCCAAAATAAAAACTCTGCTTCTGCTCTGCTCTGCTTAAAATCACAGCATTTATATGGACTAGCAAAATTCTGGAGAGATCCACAGGATTCCTGGGTAATCCTCCCAGGCAGGAAGGTGCCAGAAGCTTCTAGAGAGCATTAGTCTATTTCATCAGATCATGTTTCACAGACACACCACCAGAGGGTGCCAAATGAACAAAATAAATAGCTGACCAGCAAGGCAGCAAAAACAGCATGTAACAAATCTTAATTTACAAATTAAATGTAATGCTATACATAAAAAATGCCTACATAAAGCAATGCACATTAAAATATGCTCATTTAACAAGCTAGTTAATAACATAGACTGAATAAAAACATGGACGAAGCAACGGTGACGTCTTCCATTGGTTTCAGCATACCATACAGGAATCCTCGATTTTAGCAATTTGAACAGCACCATTTAGTCATTTTGAAACCGGATGTGATTCCTATTGGACGAGAGCATGAATTGAAGATCTGGGGAGGACCGTGGCTCTGGATCTGACCATATCGGACGAGGACCAGAGGATAGCCACGCCCCTAAAACGTATTCTGACGTTATCCTTTATTCTAGTCTACTTGGGACCATAATTTACAAAATTAACATCACGATATATCAAAGGAGAAATTGGAAATTGTGATAGAGACCATAAAATGATGTGGAAAATCATTATCAAAATTATAAATCAGGCGGCAAAGTAGGGTTATTTTCTCATAGTCATCAATAGCACAGAACTTCTTTCTGCAACCACCAATGTCGCCATCTGCCGCCCATTAAATATAATGAAAATTTTTGAGAATTCTGCATTGACCTCACTTTTCAGACTCGGGTGCTGCATCCATCTTTTTACACAGTCTATGGTCAATAATTAAGCGCTGTTTGACTAGAAAATGGGTAAATTAGGAGCCTATTAGGCCTACATCTTTAATTTGACTGGTTACATCATTTTCTCTCATTTTATGCTGTTATTTCCAATGCATCGCAATGTGGGTTCGACATTTTTTTTAATTCTTGATGGCAAAGATAGCTATTTCTGTTGTCTTGTGAGTTAAGAGGGCAAATAACTGCTCTAAACATTAAATACACTTAATTAAGACAAATTAACAGCATACACAGTGGGTCCCCGGGAACAATGTTGAAGACCACTGTTCTAGACCATTAATCAAATAGAAAAAAAAATGTATTTAGTCCCAAACATCAATATATTCATGGATAATCATGAGGCTCATGGTGATATTCATGAGAAAGTTACATAGCATCCAAATATTCTGACAGGAATTGTGACAGAGGTTAATATTACATGAAAACTGGAGTTTCCGGAGTGGACATTTATGGAGTCATAAACTATATGGGTAAAGTACATGAAATTTATCAAGCAATTTCAGGTAGGAGGATCTTCAGTCCAGGGCAAGTCCAAGATTATAAGAATAAGAAAAAAGATAAAATAAAAAAATTGGAATCAAGCTATATCTATTCAAGCTCTCAGGTGAAATGTGCATTCCTGAGTGGGCATATTTTGGACAGACAAATAGTCTGCCTTTTCACTGACCGATGTACAGCCTTATATTACATCATCAACACAACTGTATACACTTTGAGAGAATGTATAATACAAACAAAATACCCTAAAGAGATCATCCATTTGTATTTCTATGGCATTTAACTCATCACAATCATTTTATTTCTGGAGAGGATATTTTGGACGGACAATTGTACAGTTTAGTTTATGGCTCATATTTATTCTATTTACTGTTTCACAGTGTGTCTGTGCTGACTAAGGGCTCTAAATTCATAGGCCTGGTGCAGACCAGGTGTATCCAGGGGTATTTTGTAATTTCGTGCCCGGAGCAGCCTGGCGCAAGTACTCCTCTGTCCCACCTTTGTCCCTCCTGCTGGTGAAAGTGGCAAAGAGGGAGGAGATAAGGCGTCAGTGGGTTTAACACAGCTGAGTCAAATCTTCACCAATCAAATAAGCTCCTCTCCTCACCTTTAAAATTGGAATAAAGAAGCCTCTGCCCTATATCTGCATGATGCGTGAATGCTGCATTTTACTTTGCTGCTTCTGGCATGTTTTGTGCTCCGCTTACGTCTATATTCCGAAACCCCAATTCCGAAATAGCTGGGACAAAGTGTAAATAGTGAATAAAAACTAAACGCAATGACTTTCAAATCACACCAGCCAATATTTTATTCAGAATAGAACAAAGATAACATGGCAAATGTTGAAACTGAGAAATTATAGGTTTATCCACAAATTGAGCTCATTTGAAATTTGATGTCTGGTATAGGTCTCAAAAAAGTTGGGACAGGGGCCTGTTTACCATGGTGTAGCATACCCTCTTCTTTTTAACAATGAGTGGAGGCGTCTTGTCTCCTCAATGCCCAGTTTCTTGAGTTGAGCCATTGGAATTTGATACCACTCTTGTTTAATACAGGCTTCCCGCTGCTGAAGAGTTTTGGGTCTCCTTTGACGGACTTTTCGTTTAATTGTTCGCCAAATGTTCTCAATCAGTGGAAGATCAGGACTCCAGGTAGGCCAGTTCAGCACACAGACTCTTCTACTACGAAGCCATGTTGTTGTAATAGCTGCAGTATGTGCTTTTGCATTGTCCTGCTGAAAAACACAAGGCCTTCCCTGGAATAGATCTGGAGGGGAGCATATGTTGCTCTAAAACCTTTATATACCTTTCAGCATTCATGGCGTTTTTTCAAACATGCAAGTGGCCCACACTATATGCACTCATGCATCCCCATACCATCAGAGATACTGGCTTTTGAACTGAACGCTGATAACAGGAGGGGCGGTCTTTCTCCTCTTTAGCCTGGAGGACACAATGCTCAATTTCCAACAAGAATGTCAAATTTGGTCTCGTTTGATCACAAGACACTTGCTACAGTCCATTTTAAATGAGCCTCGGCCCACAGAACATGGCGGCGCTATTGGATCTTACTCAATGACTTCCTTTTTGCATGATAGAGTTTTAGGTGGCATCTGTGGATGGTATGGCGACCTGTGTTTACAGACAGTGGTTTCTTGAAGTATTCCTGAGCCCATTTAGTAATGTCAATGACTGAATCATGCCAGCGAGTGATGCAGTCGCATCTGAGGGCCCAAAGATCACGGGCATCCAGTAAAGGACTTTGGCCTTGTCCCTTTCGCACAGAGATTTTTCCAGTTTCTCTGAATCTTTTGATGATGTTATGCATTGCGGATGATGAGACCTTCAAAGCATTTGCAATTTGACATTGAGGAACATTGTTTTTAAAGTATTCTACAATTTTCTTGTAAGTTTTCACAGGTAGGAGAGCCTCTGGCCATCTTTACTTCTGTGAGACTCAGCCCCTCTTTTCAACATCCCTTTGATTACCAATCATGTTATACACCTGATGCCAGTTGACTTTATTACTTGCTAAATGTTCTTTCAGCTCTTTTCAGCTTTTTTGAGACCTGTTGCAGCCAAAAAATTTGAAATAAGCTCATTTTGTGGATAACATTGTAAAATGTCAGAGTTTCAGCATTTGAAATGTTATCTATACTCAGCCAAAATAAAAACTTCACACTCGTTGGGAGATCGATAAGTTGAACATCCAAGAAATGAGGTTTTAAATAATGATTTTATTTAATTCTGCACTCATTAAAGATGGTGTATCATAAAAATGATGTCCATAATGTAACCAGTTCCACCGGAAATGCTACGGAAATGTCCAAGACTAAAAATGTTAGAACTTGAATAAGAGCAGTGCGCAGGCGATTACGTATGGTTTGGGCAGTCACACGACCTCTAAACAATTCAGTCGTAGTAGATGTTGCAGTGACAAATCGATCATGCAAATAATGTAAGAAAATTTGTCGGTCTTCGGCTTTTGACGTCACACGTGGCCTACCAGAAAGAGTTCGGTCAGCTGCGGTGCCAGTTTGTTGGAGAAATGTCCGAAGATCATGGATAGTCCGTCGACTGCATCCCATAATCCTTGCAACGTCAGTGACGGACGTTTCTGTATTCAGCATGCTAATGGCACGTTCACACTGAATGTTTGACAGCCATGGCATCGAAAATCAACGAATAATCAACTGTAAAAACTTGCTTTCCCGAGATGTCACTCTAACGTGCTAAGGTGAGCTTAGTTGCATAGCTCTCATATGGTCACGTGACTAGGAACATGAGAATCATGGTTTTAGCTAAAAGTACGCTCGCACGTGCTACGTACCTGTGCACATCGGAGTTGATGTGTGTCATGATGTCTTTGACAACGCATTTACCCATAGTGATGATAAAGTTTCAATAAAATATTTACAAATTTATGAGTGTTAAGTTTCTTTTTTGACTCAGTATATGTTCTGTTGTAAATAACATATTGGCTCATGTGATCTGAAAGTCTTTGCGTTTTGATTTTATTCAGGATTTACACTTTGTCCCAACTATTTAGGAATTGGGGTTGTAAGCATTAAGCATATTAGTTATCTGGCTAGCTGGGCATTCGCAAATTATTACCATGAGCGAACTTGAATGGAATTTCAAAACGAAACTATGTCAGATCTTTCAAACTTATGAAGTTGGAATGAAATTAGACGGTTGGTCATTTATTTCTTCTGCCTGCATCACTGGGAAGAGAAATGATGGATAGCATGTTCCTATTATTACACCCTGTTGTTGCTTAAAATTTTGGGATTAACACGCATGGACAACAATGCAAAATACGTTACACATTTATTTTCAATATGTGATCTGAACTCAGCACGAGATCATAGCAATCAGGCTGTATTCCTTTCCCCCACTAAAAACGATAAAGCCTAAGTGACAATAATAGTATTAAGCCGCTTTCATACCAGACGCAAAATAAATGTTATTCAGGTCTTTGCATTGACTTTGAATGTAATCTGTGGTGCGAAATATTCTTTTCGCGTCCCGTGTGAAAACAGCTGAAGAGCACACACCCACATAGCCTACACATGCACTCACACACCCACAACTACACATCTCTCTCTCTCTTTGATCTGACATCAGGAAAATCGATAAAGATACAATAATTTATGTGTTGATGTAGCCCTGATAAAGGTTGTTAAATTTTCGCGTTGCGAATGGTGAACTCAATCAAAATTTAAACAGTGACGAAGCGGAACTGATTGATCGAAAGTACCCTCTCGAGTAGTTGCAAGTGGGACTGGAATTAGTGCAGCACCTCTTAAAAAGAACTGGGTCTTTTGCTCAGACGTTCCCAGGCTGCTGCAGAGGGGAGATGGGCATTCATGCTCTCGTGCATAACTACTACTGTTGGCGCAGCTCTTTAATGAAGGGGAATTTACAAAACCCAAAACCAGTGAAGTTGGCACATTATGTAAATCGTAGATAAAAAGAGAAAACAATGATTTGCAAATCCTTTTCAACTTATAATCATTTGAATACACTGCAAAGACAAGATGTTTAATGCTCAAACTGAGAAACTTTTTTTTTGTTGCAAATAATCATTAACTTAGAATTTAAAGGCAGCAGCACAGGGGCCTTTTTACCACTGTGTTACATCGCCTTTCCTTTTAACGACACTCAGTAAACATTTGGGAACTGAGGAGACCAATTTTTGAAGCTTTTCAGGTGGAACTCTTTCCCATTCTTGCTTGATGTACAGCTTAAGTTGTTCAACAGTCCGGGACCTCCATTGTCGTATTTTACGCTTCATAATGCGCCACACATTTTCAATGGGAGACAGGTCTGGACTACAGGCAGGCCAGTCTAGTACCCGCACTCTTTTACTACGGAGCCATGCTGTTGTAACACGTGCAGAATGTGGCTTGGCATTGTCTTGCTGAAATAAGCAGGGGCGTCCATGAAAAAGATGTTGCTTGAATGGCAGCATATGTTGCTCCAAAACCTGTATGTACCTTTCAGCATTAATGGTGCCTTCACATATGTGTAAGTTTCCCATACCTTGGGCACTAATACACCCCCATACCATCACAGATGCTGGCTTTTGAACTTTGTGCCTATAACAGTCTGGATGGTTCTTTTCCTCTTTGGTCCGGAGGACACGACGTCCACAGTTTCCAAAAACAATTTTAGATGTGGACTCATCAGACCACAGAACACTTTTACACTTTGCATCAGTCCATCTCAGATGAGCTTGGGTCCAGCGAAGCCGGCGGCATTTCTAGGTGCTGTTGATAAATGGCTTTCGCTTTGCATTGTAGAGTTTTAACTTGCACTTGCAGATGTAGCGACGAACTGTAGTTACTGACAGTGGTTTTCTGAAGTGTTCCTGAGCCCATGTGGTGATGTCCTTTACACACTGATGTCGGTTTTTGATGCAGTATCGCCTGGGGGATCGAAGGTCTCGGGCATTCAATGTTGGTTTTCGGCCTTGTCGCTTACGTGCAGGGATTTCTCCAGATTCTCAGAACCTTTTGACGATACTATGGACCGTACAGTATCTCACAAAAGTGAGTACACCCATCACATTTTGACAATTAATTTATTACATCTTTTCAAGGGACAATGCTACAGAAGTGAAACTTCTATATATTCTAGAGTAGTCATGGTACAATATGTGTAGCAGTGTTGATTTACTGCACTGTCCAAATACCTGAACAAACAGTCACTATTTCCAAAATGGATGGCAACAAAAGTGAGTACACATCCCAATTGATAATGGTCAACCAAGCAATGAAACACGACTTGTTCATCATGTTCATGCTTTTGTCTGTTCAACTGGGCCATATGAGGTTGTGTAACATGTTTAAGGGTTAAATTGTGGTGCTTTGGGTGCAATGCTCTCATTCTGGTCACTGGATGGTCAACATGGCACCTCATGGGAAATAACTCTCTGAGGATCTAAAAAAGAGAATTGTTGCTCTCCACAAAGATGGTCTAAGCTACAAGAAGATCTGTGAAACCATGAAACTAAGCTACAGCACGGTGGCCAAGGTTATCCAGTGGTTTTCCGAGACGAGTTCTGCTCGAAACAGGCCTCATCAGGGTCGACCAAAGAGGTTGAGTCCTCGTGCTCGGCGTCAGGTGCACAAGTTGGCTTCAGAAAACAGACGCAGGAGTGCTAGCAGCATTGCTAACAAGGTTGTAGCAGTGGGATAACAGCCTGTCAGTGCTCAGACCTTACGCCATGCTCTGCGCAAAGTTGGTCTACATGGCCGTCGGCCAAGATGGAAGCCTCTTCTGAAGCTAGCCCACAAAAAAGCCTGAAAACAGTTTGTTGAAGACAACCAGTCCAAGAACATGAACTACTAGAACCATGTTCTGTGGTCTGACAAGACCAAGATAAATTTGTTCGGCTCAGATGGTGTCCAGCATGTGTGGCGGTGCCCTGGTGAGAAGTATCAAAACAAGTGTGTACTGCCTACAGTCAAACATGGTTCTAACAGCATCATGGTCTGAGGCTGCATGAGTGCTCCTGGTCCTGGGGAGCTGCACTTCATTAATGGAATAATGGATCCAACATGTACTGTGAGATTCTGAAGCAGAACATGATGCCCTCCCTTTAGAAACTGGGCCCCACGGCTGTTTTCCAACATGATAAGCTGAGGGTGATGGTATGGCCAAGTATGTCTCCAGACCTGAATCCCATTGAGCACCGGTGGGGCATCCTCAAGAGGAAGGTGGAGGAGCAGCAGGTGTCCAACATCCACCAGCTCCGTGATGTTGTCATGGAGGAGTGGAGGATCCCAGCAACAACCTGTGCAGCTCTGGTGAATTCCATGCCTCGGAGAATCAAGGCAGTGCTAGACAACAATGGGGGTCACACTAAATATTGACAATATGGACACAATTTGGCATGTTGACGGTGAGGTGTACTCACTTTTGTTGCCACCCATTTTGGAAATAGTGACTGTTTTCTTCAGTTATTTGGACAGTGCAGTAAATCTACACTGCTACACATATTATGCAATGACTACTCTAGAATATATTCAGTTTTCATTTCTGTAACGGTGTCCCTTAAAAAGATACACTAAATTAATAGTCGAAATGTGAAGGGTGTACTCACTTTTGTGACATACTGTAGATAATGAAATCCCTAAACTTCTTGCAATAGCTCGTTGAGGAATGTTGTTTTTAAACTGTTCGACAATCAGCTCACGCATTTGTTCACTAAATGGTGACCCTCCCCCCATCCTTGTTTGTGAATGACTGAGCATTTCAGGGAAGCTGCTTTTATACCCAATCATGGCACCCACCTGTTCCCAATTAGCCCGTTCACTTGTAGGATGTTTCAAATAAGTGTTTGATGAGCATTCCTCAACTCTCTCAGTCTTTTTTGCCACTTGTGCCAGCTTTTTTGAAACATTTTGCAGGCATCAAATTCCAAATGAGGTTTACCTGTTCGAACATTAATAACTTGTCTTTGCAGTGTATTCAATTGAATATAGGTTAAAAGGATTTGCAAATCATTGTATTCTGTTTTTATTTACGATTTACACAACGTGCTGTTATGGCCCCAATTTGTTATGACAACAACGACAGCAAAAGATGACAGACAAAAATTTTAAAACTTAAACACATTGAATTAAACAAAGGCAACTAACAACAAACTACTCTACTCTACTGACCAGATTGACTATATGCAAATACAGAAATATTTACAGTCCCTTTGGTGGGTTGCTTGGTGATGTCCTAGGAGAGGAAAATGCTCTAACACAGGCAAAAATCCACTACGAGCTTCACAGGTCTTGAACAGAATGACAGGTCTGGTCACATGTATCCTTCTCCTTGCAATTTCTCCTACTACTTTTTCTGTCTCAATTTTAATCCTTATATACTCTTTTGCAGACCCCACCCACCTTTTAGGCTTTTTTTTATTTTTCTCTGGGACTTGTCCCAGACATGCCTAAAACATGCCCAAACCTATCTCCAGTCTGGGCTTAACAAAAAAAAGGTAAATACTATTTACATTACACCTCCATTCCAAAAGGGAAAAATTTTGACTCATAAAGGCAAAATTTTTCTTTTCAATACAAAATGGTGAAGTGGACAAGTGTCTATATATGTAACAGGTCGAAGAATGACTTAATTTATGATAGTGAATTTCTTGCTAAGATATGTACATTGTCTCTATATATAGTTGTCCTGTAATGAGGGTGAGTTAGCGCCATCTGCTGGTAGCTGTCAAGTCTATCAATGTGACCGGAACCGGAAACTTTCAGCAGTTCTGTAGCCCGCTGCTGCTGGTAAGGCAGACTCCGGTCCTTCTCTGAAAATATTGTAATTAAGCACATTAAAGCTAACATGACATTTATTTGATGATACCCAGCTATGTAACAGCGGTTAACATGCTATTCTAGTGTATTTTCATTTTGTGTCTGTTGTAACTCACGTGAGTGACGTTAGTGGTATGGTTTATTTATTACCGAAGTCAATTCTATTCTTTCTCTGTAGATGTGACGTACCAGTGAAGGTGCTAACCACATGTTGTGTGTGTTTTGATATGCTCATTACAGGTAAATGTTGTTGCACTAAATGTTTTGCATTCATGTAATAAGCAAGGCGTTTACAAAGTTGTAGCAATACTTGTTGCACAGTCCACCATTATGGGAACAACGTGCACTGCAATATTTTCTAGTCGCCACTAGAGGGAACCGTAAGATATTTTACTTGATTCTCTTTTGAATAGCGTCCGTTCTCTTGTACTTTCTATTTACTTATTTCATTTTCTATATAAAAAGTATAAAAAGGGATGATGTGGGTAAAAAAACAAATTAAGATATATTGTATGAAATTCATTGTAAAAGCATTAATGTTAAAAACCACCATACGATCACCTGGTAAAATGTCTACTGATAAAACCATTTTTTAAGAAGTATTGTAAAAGTCAGACAGTCAGTCATTGCAATGTAATGTGCTTTGAGCAGTTCTGTAGCCCGCTGCTGCTGATGTGACGTACCAGTGGAGGTGCTAACCACATGTTGTGTGTGTTTTGATATGCTCATTACAGTTCTGTAGCTCGCTGCTGCTGCTACAAATAAAGAACCACACCATCTCAGATGTGCCTCAGAGTGTGTTCTTGCCGGGATGGATAAACAACGGTTACATTGGTGCCGTGACCTGTGACATCTCTATCAAGCTCGTCGAACCGACGGCCAGCCACATCGCTTTATGAGGCCATCAGTATTTGTGGGTTCAATTTACACAGTAGCATTGCAGTGGAGCTCATTACTTTACATTATATGGTGCGTCTTAGTGACGGAGTTGAATTTGTGCCACACCAGCAACGTGTCACACAGTCAATTAATTTGATCAGCCATTTTGATTTAATTGTTATTTTTCTATTGAAGATTACGTACTCTGTGTTGGAATATTTTGAGTTTGGGATTTCTTGAATTTCCATAATTGTGCCAAGCATTTATGAAACATG
Source organism: Gymnothorax reevesii (assembly GCA_029721435.1). Classification (NCBI taxonomy): domain Eukaryota; kingdom Metazoa; phylum Chordata; class Actinopteri; order Anguilliformes; family Muraenidae; genus Gymnothorax; species Gymnothorax reevesii. Next base: position 42,399,000 of record CM056585.1, read on the forward strand.
TCTATAGAGGAGAGCCTTTTTTTCCCACGGCTTGGCACACCTGCTAATGTTGGTAGAGGCAGAGGTATGCCCATTCCCATTCCCTTTTCCATTGATAGTTCTACCCCAGGTGTTGATATGCCTTCATTGGAGGCGGTTTCTGGAGCCAGAGTCCATGGTGTTGCTAACTACCACACTAGCTCACCCATAGCTCAGGTCACATCAACGCCAAACGCTACAGGGGGTAACCCTGAGGGTGTAAATGACCAGATGAGAGCTGTCATTCAGGAGATAGGACATCAGCTAGCTGACAGCATCATATCACGCATGCAATCACACAGCACAGTAGCTCCCAGTACTTTTGCCACACAAACTGCTGCAAACACATTATGTCAGCACAGTCATGTGACAGATTCATCCCAGGTACATGTGGTTACACAGAGGAAGGTTAAGGAACCACCGTCTTTTGTAGGAGATGGCTCAGATTCTGTCACAGTGTACGAATGGGAAGATATAATGAGGACATTCATTAGGAAAAGCAATGTGAGGGTTGAGGAACAAGCTGAGGAAATCCTTATGCATTTGAGAGGGAAGGCAAAGGACGTTGTTAGGTTTGGCATTAGAAATAGCAACACTAACATTTCTACTCACCCTGACATGATTTATAGTCTCCTCAGAAGGCACTTTAGTTCTACTAGGTACTCTGCTGTTCCTCTAGCTGACTTTTACTCAACTTTACCCAAAGACCAGGAAGACCCGTATGACTACTGGCTGAGACTAAACAGAGCAGCTGACCTCGCCGCTGATTGCCTGAGAGAACAGGGCAAGACAATGGACAACCCTGAGATGGAGGTGACTCGCATGTTTATTCGAAACTGCCCCTGGAAGGACCTAGCTCTCACTTTCAGGTCCAAAACTACCGACAGGTGGTCTGCTTGTGAAGTACTGGAAGTGCTGAACGAGTACCACGCTGAAATGAGCTGTAAAGCTGACACCAAGGTGCACCCTGTGAAGGAGGTGGACATTGCTATGTAAAAGGCAGAGGTGAGCAATAGCCTAGCACCAGTCCCCACCCATGTCAGTCAGGGGCCATCTCAGGCACGGAGTTCACAGTTTGTCCCCCTAGCGGATGTTATGGCTATGTTGGAGAAGGTCCTGCTGCGTGAGCCTCTGACCAATCACAAGGGATTAGGCCAGCTCCACCCAGGCGACGTACAGGCCGGATTGATGGTTTCACCAGCAAGCCATGCTTTATTTGCAAAGATGATGGTCACAGTGCCTTTTCTCATTGCCGAGAGAAGAAACTATGTTTCCGGTGCCACTCCTCGGGTCATTCACGCCGTGACTGTCCACAGCAGAAGACTGTCTCAGTGCAGCAGGAAAACTGACTGGTCTGCACGCGGGGGAGGACAGTGCAGTTCATCCCAATATGCCTCCCACCAATAATGAGGAACCTGACATGCCTGATAATAAGTCCCTTTACGAGTTGTTCAGCAGTACGATGCCCTCATCCAAGAAACTGATATTTCAGGTATCCCAGAGAATAGCAGAGACTAACAGCCTGTCTGTGTCGGTGAAGGATGGCCCGACTCTGAAAGCACTGTTAGACAGCGGTTCGATGGCCTGTACCATAAGTGAGTGTGCTGTTGAATCCCTGCTGCAACAGTGCCCTGACACGAAAAAAGACACAGCTGATGATTATGTCATTATCGGCTGTGGTGGACACCGTGTTTCCCCCTAAGACATGTATGACCTTGATGTCACAGTTTACGAATGCAGAATGATTATTCCAGCAATGGTTGTTCCGGGTCAGACGGAAGAGATGATCCTTGGCAGTAATGGCATCAAACACATTCTGACTCAGCTGAAGAGTACTGCTGGCTACTGGAGACTAGTTTCCTCGCCTAACAATGGTCAGACCGACGACCACAGCCAATTTTTGTCACTGCTTTCCAACACGGAGAGATGGAGGGGTGACTACATTCCAGATAAGGTGGGAACAGTGAAGATCAAGTGTTGTGTGACATTGAAACCACAGAGTGAGCACATCATATGGGGCAAGTTGCCTGAGTCAGCAGTGATGTCGGCCGGAAGTAAAATAGTCGTTGAGCCTACAAAGTCTAAAGCCAGACCCAAACAAATACTTGTTGGAAGAGTTATTACTCCTCTCTGGGGAGATCGTTGGGTGCCTGTCAAAGTCATAAATCCTACTGACAGAGCTGTGGTGCTGAAGAGGAACACTATGATCGCAGACGTGTCTCCCTGTATCGCAGTAGAGGACCTGTCGACAGCAGATGAAGTCAAGTGCAACGTGCAGTGTGTGCAGAGCGAAGATGTGCGACCAAAGTCGGAAGAGGACATGGTGACTGCACCTAGAGGCTCTGGGCCTGCAAGATCTTGACCTGAAGTCATGTGAGGTGTCGCTGCAGTGGAAAGACAAGCTCCTTCACATCATCGAACAGCACGAGTCCATCTTCTCCCGACACAAGCTGGATTGTGGAGAAGCGAGGGGGTTTGTGCATCGCATCCACCTCGTCGATGAAAAGCCATTCCGTCTACCCTACAGACACATACCACCAAGCCAGTATGAGAAGCTGAGGACAACTCTGAATGAGATGGAAGAGAAAGGTATTATTCAGAAGTCAAGCAGCGAATATGCATCTGCACTCGTTCTCATATGGAAGCGGAATGGTGAGCTCAGAGTTTGCACCGACTTCAGATGGCTTAATGCAAGAACCGTGAAGAATGCTTACCCGCTGCCCCACCAGGCCGATGCGCTAGCCGCGCTCGGTGGGAATGCATTCTTTTCCACAATGGACTTGACATCAGGCTTTTACAACGTCCCCTTGCACCCTGATGATAAAAAGTATGCAGCGTTCTCGTCGCCCTTTGGACTACAGGAATGGAATCGTCTTCCTCAAGGTCTATGTAACAGTCCAGCGACTTTCATGAGGATGATGATGTCCATATTCGGTGACGTGAACTTCACAAGCCTACTGTGTTACCTTGACGACTTCATGGTATTTGCGCCTACGGAAGAAGTTGCACTCCAACGCTTGCAGATGGTGATTGCCCGCCTCAAGGAGCACAATCTTAAGCTTGCACCCAAGAAGTGCTTCTTTCTCAAAAGGACTGTGAAGTTTCTTGGGCATGTCATCAGTGAAGATGGTGTTCAAACTGATCCCGAGAAAGTGAGAGCCATAAATGATGTCCAAGTCGCTGATCTCATGGAACCTCATGGGAAAACACCTTGCCCTAGTAAAGTCAGGTCAGATTTAGGTATGGTAATGTACTACCAAGGCTTCATCAAAGCGTGTTCAGCCAAAGCAAAACCGTTGTTCAAACTCACAGCTGAACCTGGTTTTCAGCGCAAGCAGCAGAGAGGTCGCAGACCTGTTAAGAAGGGAGGTCGAGACAAACTGTCACCTGCTGATTGGACTGAGGCATGCCAGACCGCATTTGAGACATTGAAGCACGATCTTATGACTAGTGTCACTCTAGTCCACCCAGACTTCAATGCACCATTCATCCTGGCGGTAGACACGTCCTTTGACGGAATTGGAGCTGTCCTGTCACAACTACCGCCTGGTGAGACAGTTGCCAGACCTGTTGCCTTGCGAAAACCCTCTCCCGCTCTCAGTTGAATTACCCTGCACACCGGCTTGAATTCCTGGCCTTGAAATGGGCAGTATGTGACAAGTTCAGCCATTAGTTGAAAGGCAGACACTTCACCACGTGGACAGAAAATAACCCCTTGACGTACATTCTGACCAAACCCAGACTGGATGCGTGTGAACAGCGCTGGGTAGCGAAGCTCGCTGCCTACGACTTTAACTTAAAGTACATCCCTGGCCCAAAGAACATCGTGGCCGACGCCTTGAGCCGTGAACCATTTGTCCAATCGTACGTAGGTCATCGCCTTGTGACCGAGCCTTACACCTCACTTTTGAAACAAGTCAACAGTGTTAACGACAACACTGTCCAGGATGTGTTCAGAGTGTCCAACAACTGTCAAGCTGTCGTGGAAGGAGGTGGTGGACCAATGGACGAGCCAGAGCTGGAGGCGCTTCCACCGAACACGAGTGGCTCAGTCGAGTCAGAGGATGTCGCGGCAATCTTCAATGCTCAGTCCACTGGCGGTGTAAGTCATGTGATGGGTACAGGTGCTGCCTTCGGTCTTCTACAGAAAGAAGACCAGTCAACTGCCTTCCCTCAAAGCCTGCTTGTTAGTTCACAGGAGCAGGACGGCACTATAAGCAGAGCCATGTACTTCGTTCGGAGACACAAGAGACCTACCAAGCGTGAGAGAGCTGCTGGGTCACGTGGTGTGGTCAATCTGCTGAGGCATTGGGGTAAACTCACCGTACAGGATGGCATGCTGTACAGGGCTAAGAAAGATCCCCACATGAACAAAAAGATCTTCCAGTTCATAGTGCCTGACTCACTGAAGCAGAAGGTCCTCCATGGTCTCCACGATGCAGGAGGTCACCAGGGCCAACAACGTACCTTGTCTCTGGTGAGGCAGCGGCTCTTCTGGAGTGGCATGGAGCGTGACGTTAAGAACTACGTTCAAACCTGTCAGCGCTGCATTGTAGGGAAGACACCTGAGCTGCACAGCCGAACGCCGCTCAAGAACATAGTCACCTCTGAGCCTATGGGGTTGGTCTGCATAGACTTTTGGTCTGCTGAGCAAGGGGACAAGTCTGTGGATGTCCTAGTTGTGACTGACCATTTCTCCAAAATGGCGCACACCTTCCCGTGCAAGAATCAGACTGCCAAACAGGTTGCTCATCGTCTCTGGCATAACTTCTTCCTCGTTTACGGTTTTCCGCGCCGTATCCATTCAGACTAAGGAGCTACATTTGAGAGCAAGCTGATTAAGGAGCTTCTGGAGTTGTCCGGGGTGCAGAAGTCCCATACGACTCCATATCACCCCATGGGAAATGGAGTCACAGAGCAATTTAACAGGACGCTGGGGGGTATGATCAGGTCCCTTCCCCCTCAGCCTAAGGCAAAATGGCCACAAATGCTGCAGTTACTTACCTTTTGCTATAACTGCACGGAGCATGAGACGACGGGGTTCGCGCCATTCTACCTTGTGTTTGGGAGGATCCCTCGCCTCCCCATAGATGTCGTGTTTCAGAATGCTCTCACCGATGACACTGTTGTCAGTCACTCGAACTTTGTGTCCAACCTGAAGAAAGACCTACACGAGGCTGCTCAGATTGTGCAGAGGAACAGTCTCAGGGAACAGGCTCGCCATGCCAACCTGTATAACCGCAGGGTCAAGGGTTCACCGCTCGTTGTTGGAGACAGAGTGTTGATTGCCAACAGAGGTGTTCCAGGTAAACGCAAGGTTGCGGACAGATGGGAGTCAACTCCATATGAGGAAATGTCTGTCAAGCCCGACATCAATGTCTACAGGGTAAGAGATTCCCTGACGGGGAGAGAGAGGGTTGTTCACAGGAATCTGCTCCTCAACGTTGGCTTCTTGCCCTGTGAGGGAGACGTGGACAGTGGATCTGCTCACTTTGGAAGTGACGCTGCAGAGAATGGAAGTGATCTATGCCCTGATGTGCCGGTCATGATGGAAGACAGTGACGTCCGTACGGTCAACTGGCTTATGCAGACGGGTGATGATAACGTTGGTTCATATGGGGACGATGAATCGCTTGATCAGAGTTCTGGTGCCACCCAGTCTGACGCTGCCTCAGTCACTGCATCTAGTCAAACCGCCCATCCAGCCCTCGGACGAGCAGTTGCTCTCCCTGCTGTCAACGGCACGGAATGCCCATCGCCGTGCCCCGAAGATGTGGTCCCTCCAGACTCTCATGGTGCAGATTTGACCCCTCCCTCAACTGCCCATCCTGACAATGACCCTCCAGACTGTGACCCTCTAGTCAATGACACGCCTGACACAGCCATTCCTGACAGTGACTGTCCGGTCTCTGTTATTCCAGGCCCTTTAGCTCAGATGTATCGCACGCGACCTGGTAGTCCCATTCCCATAGTAGTCCCATAGTTACATATATACATGTAATACAATATTCTAATCAACGTGTGATATATATACATACTCAACCACGGGATAAGCAATGAGCAATTACATTGTCCTTTACATGCTTAATTTCCAAGTTAAACTCCTGTAAAATCAAACTCCAATTCAACAATCTCCGATTCTTGTTTTTCATCTTACTCAAAAACATTTACAGATTGTGGTCAGTGTACACAATCATTGGCTTTTGCCCTGTACAAACATAAACATCAAAGTGTTGTAAAGATAGAACCAGAGCCAACAGCTCCTTCTCTATTGTGGAATAGTTCCTTTGGTGGGGATTGAACTTCCTGGAGAAGAATGCCACGGGATGCTCAATGTCATCAGAGTCACTTCTCTGTAGGAGCACAGATCCACAAGCTTGGTCGCTAGCATCGACCGCGATGGAGAACGGTTTGTTGAAGTCAGGAGATTTGAGCACGGGGAAGTAACACAGCAGAGACTTTAGGCGATCGAAGGCTCTCTGGCATGCATCATCCCAAGTGAACTTTACGCCTTTCTTCAGTTGGTTAGTGAGACTGAGAGCAATCTCAGCAAAGTTCTTGCAGAACTTTCGGTAGTACCCGATCATTCCAAGGAAGCGGCGCAAAGCTTTTTTGTTGTCAGGAACTGGAAAGTCCATGATGGCTTTGACTTTAGCATTTATGGGTGGCACCTTACCCTGGCCCATGACGTAGCCAAGATACGTGACAGTAGCACAACCAAAGTCACTCTTTTTCAGGTTAACAGTCAGGTTAGCCTGGGTCAGGCGCTGGAACAACGTCTCTACATCTTTTAGATGTTCTTCCCAGGAGTCACTCCATGTGATCAGGTCATCGATGTATGCACCCGTGTGAGGCAATCCGGCGATTGTAGACTGTATCATCCTTTGAAACATGGCTTGGGCATTTTTCATGCAAAAGGGTAGGACTTCATACTGGTAAACCCAGATGGAGTGGCAAAAGCAGAGATGCTCTTGGCCCTCTCAGTTAAAGGCACACACCAATAACCCTTCAATAAATCAATCTTAGTCAGAAACTTTGCTTGCCCTACTCTATCAATACTATCATCAATCTTAGGTATTGGTATTGGAAACACATCCGTTCTAGTTACAGCATTGACTTTACGATAATCTGTATAGAATCTAGTACTTCAATCAGGTTTTGGAACTAGCACACAGGGTGAACTCCAATCTGAGTTGGAGGGTCTGATAATATCATGTTCTAACATGTACTCAACCTCTTTCTCAGCAATCTTTCTCTTTTCAGGATTCATCCGGTACGGATGCTGTTTCATTGGTTTGGCATCACCAACATCTACATCATGAGAAGCTATAGAAACTCTCTTTGGAATATCAGGAAATAGATCTTAATATTTCTTGATCAACCGCCCAAACTGATCTTTCTGTGAGGGTTTTAAGTGCTGGGGTTTTACATCAAGATTTTGCAACACTTCATAGTTTGACAATTTACATGAAAGAACTTCAGCTTTAATTCTACGGTCATCATCTTGAAACTCCCCCTCATCTTCACAAATCTCGGCCATTGGAGGATCTAAAGTGACAGCTGCAACCCTAGCATTTCTATCCTGATTAGGCTTCAGCATGTTAATGTGACACAACTGTTTTGGCTTTCTCCTATTTGGAGTCTTTACAATGTAATTGAGATCATTGAGTTTTGTCAGAATTTCAGAAGGACCATGAAATCTAGCCTGCAATGGATTGGACTGCAAGGGAAACAACACAAAGACCTTATATCCTGGTTTAAACTCATGGCTTCTAGCCTTATGATCATACCAAGTTTTCATTTTTCCCTGACTTGATTTCAAGTTCTCTTTGGCTAGGTCACATGCTGCACGCAATCTGTCCTTGAACTTGCTAACATAGTCTAACAGACTGATATGCGGCTCTTTCTCTTGCCGTTGTTCACTCAACAATAGCGAAGGTCCTCTCATTTCATGGCCAAACACTAGCTCAAACGGACTGAATCCAGTAGACTCCTGCACTGCTTCTCTAGCTGCAAACAACAGCAAATGAACACCTTCATCCCAGTCTTTCTCATGGTCATAACAATAAGTCCTCATCATTGTCTTGAGAGTGGAATGAAACCGCTCTAAGGCACCCTGACTTTCTGGATGATAGGCACCAGAAAGAATCTGCTTGGCACCTAGTTCATACACAACCTGCTGAAACAATCCGGAAGTGAAATTGCTACCTTAATCTGACTAAATTTCCCTGGGAAGGCCAAACAACGTGAAGAACATTATCAAAGCCTTTGAGATTGCAGTTGCCTTGATGTTGCGTAGAGGTATGGCTTCAGGGAATCTGGTAGATGCACACATGATTGTCAACAAGTACTGATTTCCAGATCTAGTCTTAGGTAATGGACCAACAGAATCAACAATGACCATAGAGAAAGGCTCCCCAAATGCTGGGATAGGCTGCAATGGAGCTACAGGTGGGTCTAACTGGTATTTTCCAACTACCTGACAAGTGTGACAGGTTTTGCAAAAGTTGGAAACGTCTTTCCGAAGCCCAGGTCAGAAGAAGTGCTTCATGATCTTATCAACAGTCTTGTTAACACCAAGATTACCTCCTAAAGGTAAACTATGAGCCATTGTTAAGATGTCATTCCTGTAGACCTTCGGAACAACAATTTGCTTGACCACTGCCCAATCTGCATTGGCAGGGATATCAGGAGGGCGCCACTTCTGCAGCAACACACCATCCTTGAGATAATACCCAACTGGAACTGCGTCTATTTCTTTATCAGGAAGGGCTCCCCTCTTTAGAAAACAAATTTCAGGATCATTCGTTTGCTCCTTAATCAACGGCTTTCTGGACAGAGACAAGTCTCCAGACACCATCAGAATCACCAGACCCGCCCGGCTGGCTGAATAGAGAACTGATAAAAGTATCTGATAAGTCCTCAAACATAGAAACCATAGTAGGCCGAACAGAGTCATAAGGCGAACCAGAGTCATGACTATTCAATGTGCTGGACAGCACCACATCATCTACTTCTTGAGCCTTCTTGGCCATAGCACGAGTCACTGCGCAAGAAGGATACAGAGATGGGTCCTCATCGCCATCTTCAGTGCTCGGCTGTGAAGTAAGATGTACAGGGGGAACTACTTTGCCCCGAGCCAGGTCATTGCCTAGCAACAGACAAACACCTTTGATAAGTAGACTTGACATAAGTCCCACCTTTACCTGTCCTGTAATTAAAATCTGACTTCAAGAATATAGAGCGCAGGGGTAGAGATACAGTCCTCCCTTCAATACCTTGTCAAGTATGAAATCCCCAGAAGCGGTCTCATCAGGTAACTCCAAGGAGTCCATCAACAAAAGTGACTGAGAAGCTCGGGTATCCCTTAGGATACATATGGGGACAGAAGTAGTATGCTCATTCAGAGCCACAAATCCCTCTGACACAAATGGAAGAAATTACTCCCTCACAAAGTCAGCAGTATCAGGCTTTTTAGCCCCACAAGAAGCAGGCAATTTAGCAGATCGGTTATCTACTACAGGGGTTTCTAACCTTGTTTTCACAAAGCCATTTGGTTTGGTATCCTATTCTTTTTCTTTCTTAGCTTTAAGGAGCCAACAGTTAGTTGTAACATGATTTCTTGCAATAACTGCAAACTAGACCACTTTTGTCACTGTCAGCTTTCACACTTTCATCATACCTGTTACTGGATTCTGAACACCATCACCAGATTTGTCTTTGGGTGAGGAATCTTGGGTATCACCGTTCCCTTTTTTCTGAAATTGGAACCATCTATTGTTACTGCTAGACTGAAATTTGGACTTATGTGTGAGAGCATATTCATCTGCAAATTTGGCAGCTGACTGCAAATTCAGTGCTTGCTTCTCATTAAGGTAGGTCTTAACATCATCCTTAACACAGTTCTTGAATTCTTCAACTAACACCATCTCTTTTAGTGAGTTGAAATCACCCTTGACCTCCATAGAAGTACACCAGCGCTCAAAGCAAACCTTCTTCTCATTAGCAAATTCCACATAAGTCTGATTTTCAGATTTCTTCAGACCTCTGAATTTCTGTCGGTAAGCCTCCAGAACCAACTCATAAGCTCTCAAAATAACCTTTTTGACAACCTCATAATCAGAGGAATCATCTGCAGACAAAGCCGAATAGGCTTGTTGAGCTTTACCCTTGAGGACAGTTTGCAACATCAGAGGCCAGTGTTCCTTTGGCCACTGGCAACTCTTTGCTACTTTTTCAAAACACTGGAAATAGTTGTCAACATCCTTTTCCGAAAATGGAGGCACCAGTTTTACCTCCTGGCTAGCCAGAAATTTATTTTTAATTTCAATTTTATTTTTTAGTTGCTCCATTTGGAGTCTTTCCTCTCTATTCAACTTCTCTAATGCAAAATCTCTCTGTCTCTGTCTCTCTCTTTCTGCTCTTTCCTCTTTCCCTCTCTCAAATTCTTTGTTTTTCTTTTTCCTCCCTCTCAAATTCTCCTTGTTTTTCTTCTCTTGCTAATTTTTCTAACTCAAATTCTCTTTGAAAGGGAGGAAAAAGAAAAACAATCTCTAGCATTTTTAATTTGAGTTCCATTTCTATATTTGGATTTTCCACTGGAAACTGTTCCAGATCTCTGGGTGCAAACACATTTTCATCAATGTAATATTCAACAATCTCTCTAGCCAGTCTTGCTTTTCGCATGGCTGGTTTTGCCTTTGTCAACTCTAAATGTCTGCATATTTCTAGTAGTTCTGTCTTTTTAAAAGACTTCAAAACCTCTACGGTTGGTGATGCCAAGAAATCATCCATTGCTGTCTGTCAATATATATATAGGAAAATTCACAAAAACAATTTTACAATTTGTGTGAGTCATTTATGGAAAATCTAACATGTCAATGGTCTATCCCGGACGAGCCCCCAATTTGTTGATTATATACAAAAACAGAAATATCTACAGTCCCTTTGGTGGGTTGCTTGGTGATGTCCAGGGGTGAAGAAAATGCTCTAACACAGGCAAAAATCCACTAAAATCTTCACAGGTCTTGAACAGAATGACAGGTCTGGTCACATGTATCCTTCTCCTTGCAATTTCTCCTCCTTCTTTTCTGTCTCAATTTTACTCCTTATATACTCTTTTGCAGACCCCTCCCACCTTTTAGGCTTTTTTTAATTTTTCTCTGGGACCTGTCCCAGACATGCCTAAAACATTCCCAAAACTATCTCCAGTCTGGGCTTAACAAAAAAAAAGGTAAATACTGCCATCTAGTGGCCGCTTTTCACATTACAGTGCCAACTTCACTGGTTTTGGGTTTGTATGTTATCATGAGGCAACTTTGACATTAAGTAGAAGATTGTTCCGGTGGTCTGCCGAACTTTTAAGCGTAATTGATTCCAACTTCGTGCCTTTATAGCAGAGTGCATGAGATGCTGCTCCTTTTTTGAGCGCACTAAACGGTCTGCAACTTTATTATCCCCCGCCAACACGAAGTGGGGGGGTATATAGGTTTGACCTCCATCCATCCGTCCGTGCGTGCGTGCGTCCATTCGTCCGAGGGAAAGGGGACAACTTTTCTCAGAAACTATTACAGATAGGACAACCAAATTTGGAGTGTAGCTCCAGACCATAAAGGCCTTGATGGAGTTCCAAAATAAGAAGCACACGATTGGCGGGGATGTTGTAGACCATGTCAACTTGTTTTGTGCAGGTATTTAAATATTTCATCTTTATGCCATTAATGTTGATTGTCGACTGTATCGAAGTTAATCTGTAAGCCACTTTACGATCTGTGTCTGTTTGGCCTTATAGGGTCGTGCTAATTACTTTGAATGGCCGTTTCTCGTTCACGGCAATTGCGTTTTGTGCGGGGTGGTTTTGGCGCGATATGGATACTTGATGACGCGCGAAAAAGCCCTTTTATAGGTTCAGTTGAATGTGTATCCTGCAAAGGCATTATTATTTTTGTTTATCCGTTTATTCAGTTACATGGTTGTAAAACTATGCATTGCTGAAAAGAAATGCCTTGTTAAAATGGATGCACGGTTAAAAAAAAAAAAACTGGGAATCTTCGGTCTTTTGCTCAGACGTTCCCAGGCTGTTGCAGAGCAGATTGCATGAGATGCTGCTTCTTGGAACGCACTAAACGGTCTGCAACTTTATTTTGTGCAGGTAAATGAAGTTCCACAATCGTCATTCTGGAGTATGACTGTGCTATTTCTCCGCATCCTGAACCCACGGTAGCTGACGCTGCGAGACCAAGCCTGCTACATAAAACAGGTGCTGTGACCCGGATAGCACCTGGTCTGCCACCGCCGGAGCCAAGCAGTGGGCTTGAGAAGTGGGTGGAGGGACGCCGCAGCGTGCAACTTGGTGGTTCATGCACATTTTGTGCGCACGGTTATTTCGAAAAGCGTTTTGCATCAAGAACATTCATATCCCTTTGTATTTTGTATTTTGCAATTTATCATATTATACTGAATTAATTGTGCATTTATTGTGTTTGGCATTATTAGAGGTCGAGAGTCCTACACTATGTTCACCCCATTGGTTGGGAGGGTAGGGGCCTGCACATAGCAGATGCAGGGTCAGGGGCTAGCCCGAAGGTTTGTCAGGATCGCCTAGGGGGTAGCCCCAATAAGCAGCCCACGTGTTCTACTCTTAAAAGCAATGTTGATGATGTCACTCAGCAGTGGTGTGACTTCATAGGTGAACTGGGAAAACAGACTGGGGATTCCATTGCTAGCAAGCTGCTAGCCAGCCACAATCGTGATCACGCGGCGACCTCAGTGCCGGTTGGGGAGACAAACGCTGAAACCACTACTACTATTCCCATTGATCTCTCCAGAGTGAATGTGGTGGTTAGATCAGATATCAAGGCACCGCCAATGTTCAAGGGAAGAAAATCAGTTGCCCCGACTCAGAGAAAGTAAGTGCTATTCTGACTTAACTTTTGGGCAGAGCCAGGAATATAGTGAAAGTGGGGCTTAAAAGTAGCTCCCCGTCTGATACAGCGGTTAGCGCTGAAAAAATTTATGATGTGCTAAAGCACAACTTTAGTGACAGCTCAGTATCGTGCCTACCATTAGCCGATTTCTATGCTACGCAACCACAGGCTAGGGAGTTTCCTGTAGACTACTGGGTGCGGTTGAACTCCGCTGCCGATAGGGCTAACAGGTTCCATACAACAAAATGGGGGAAGGATGGGGAATATGACTTCTGAAATAGCAATGATGTTCATACGAAATTGTCCTGACCCTGACATTTCTAATGTATTTAAATGCAAACCAATGAGCAAATGGTCATTCGAGGAGGTGCAAGAAGCCATTGATGAACATCAGAGGGAGACTCAGTCACGGAAACCTCCCAGTATGTTGAAGCCTCGTACCCTTCAGGTCGAGGCATCGGTAGTGGCTACCAGCCCCGAGACAGCAGTTGAGGGGAGGATGCAACTCCGTTAATGCAGTAACATGTGCCCCGAATCCTGTCTTCAAGGTGGGTGAGAATGTGTCAGACTCCAGTGCACTAGAGCGTGTTCTTAGCATGCAAGAAAGAGTGTTGGAGCGCGCTAACCAGCCAGTCCAAAATTCTTTTAGGTTACACATGGCTTCCCAGGCTGGTACTACAACCTGTCGCATTTGCAGTGATGCATCACATTCCACCAATTCACATTGCAAGAGGGAGAAACGTTGTTTAAGGGGTTTGGAGATGTGACACCCGCGCAGCACCTGCCCTAAAGCTGCTTCGCCTGTCCCTCCCCCAAATGTGGAGGGAAACTAGTTCACTCACACTTGGGGGGGGGTGAGGGGGTGTAATCAACTCCTCACCAGAAACAACAACATGCTGTAAAATGAAGAGAGCCGTAAGGCTACTACTGGCAAAGATATTTTGTTCAAAAATGTAGTGGGACTGGAAAAAGCTGACAGTTTGTTCTACACTGATGTTTTGGTCAAAGGTGGCGTTTGCTTGTGAGCCTGTTAGATAGTGGGTCGATGGCTTGTACAATTAATGAGAAGGCTGAACGGAAGCTAGAGGCCTTGGGAGCAAAGCTTGAGTTCAGTAAGACGAATCCAAATGTCATGCTTGTGGGTTGTGGTGGTATCCAGGTCCAACCAAAGTGTCTTTACCAATTAGAAATGCAAGTGTACGGTTATGCAGTCAGTGTGCCCACGCTAGTCGTCCCTAGTCAGCGAGATCAGATGATTCTTGGCAGGAATGTCATTAAGTACATTCTTGGTCAGCTTAAGACAACTCTGACAGTGTTTCCTCTCAGATTTTTTTCAGCAGCGGGGGCAGGCTCTTCGCGGAGCTGTGTCTGCGTAAACAAATGACACTTGATTTCAGATTTTACTTTTGCAACCTATCTATTGAATGGCCAGTTGAAAATGGCTTTTTAAAGGCTGAATGTGAGAATAAATTAATAAATAAATAAAAATGAAATATTGATCATTACTCTTACAATGGAAATGTATTAATTATTTTATTTTTTATTTATTTAACAGAAATATTGACATGTATATTATGCAAAAAAAAAAAAAAGAAAGGAAAAAAAGGGTTATCAACACTCACCATTCTCAGTGTGGTAGAGCCATGAGTTTATTTTTTTCAACCCATTTAGGGTCCCAGCCTGATAGCCGGAGCTTACCTTTCCATTTTTCTCCTCGACTCTCATCTCTCTCTTCCGCACCATCACTTTGCTCTCCTGCTCCTTCACTTGGCTCTCTCCCGCTGTACTCTGCTCTCCTTCACTTTGTTCCACTGCTGCTCCCTGTCTAATGTTACTTGTCTTATACAATTACATAAAACGTTAACGTTAGATAATTTACACTCACATCACATCTGATTACGAATGTGAACATATTTTTTTAACCTAACCATCATCATTTTTGAATTAGTAAAAGGTCAATGATACCTCACTAGCGTCATCTTCATCAGGCGTCTTTCTCTCCTTCGAGAAATATTTGAACAAGCTCATCTGAAAATGCAGTCAGCAGTTACATCACGGCGTGTAGATATTAGCTTAATGCCAGTGACTGTCCGTCGGCAGAAACACAGGGCCAGCAATAACTTCACCTTTCACTTCTTAATGACAGACACCTCTCGCAGTTTACCTCCCCGATTAGAAACAGTTGCTCTGACTGATTGGAGGAACCGACGAGACAGTAATTTATTTTGAAAGCCTTGTTATACATTGCACTTCAAAATTATACGGCGTTTACTTCCGCACACCAAAGGCAACGGAAAATATCAATAGCCTATGTCTTTATAATTTCTGAATTTGCGTAAATTAGTTTGCGAGGTTCATTGAGCAATAAGCCATGAGAATCCGTTCTATAGTCTGAATGTAGTGACAGCTAAAGTGCGTTTTTAGGTATGATGTACAGCTGAATGATAACGAAAATAATTGCTGTAAAGTCCGCGAAAGTTTCGGTCATCCTTAGGGAGTCACATCAATTATATCAACATAGCCAATCACTTTGTCATTAGCATTTCTTGATCATTACGTGTCACGCATTGGTGGTGGCTGTTCTGTTAATGAACTGTTTGATTTTCAAGCAAGCCAACCTGATCGCAAACAGATTAAGAGCAATTATGTGGGAAAGGGTGATGTGAATAAAGGCCTTCCTGACATCTGACGGTACAGTACGCCAATCCAAATGCTATCAATAGGCTTACTCACGTTAGCGACACTGACTTGGCACCGGGCCCAATTAACTTAAGCTACCAATATGTTTCGCAACGTCATCTGGCCATCAATATTTTGCGAATGTCTATTAAACTTGTAAAATCTATTATGAGTTATCTTAAGCTAATAAATGTAACATTTTTGTATAAGCAAGATAGTTATCTGTAGTTTACCTCAATACTCCTCGCGATTACCCGACCCAGTGCAGGACTCTGCTGTGAAGGTGGAGACATGCGGCGGTGGTGTTTTTGCGACAATAAAAAAGAAAGAATTTTAATGGAGTAGCGGCTGGGATTTAGGAATGGCGGCCCACCACTCTTAAATGAATGTAGAGAAAACACTTATATACTCTTTTCCAGCCCCCTCCCACCTTTTAGACTTTTTTAAATTCTCTGGTACTTTCCCCTCTGAGGCATGCCCAGGACTCCAGACTCCAGACTAACTCCAGACTGGCTTAACAAAAAAAAAGTCAATACTGCCATCTAGTGGCTTCTTTTTTTTCACATTACACTCCCAATTTAGTATCATCAGCAAATTTAACTAATCTGCTCTCAATATTCCCATCAAGGTCATTAATGTAGATGAGGAACAGCAGGAGTCCCAACACCGATCCCTGGGGGACGCTACTCCCCACCACACCCAGTACAGACGAGATACCACCGACCGCCACTCTTTGTATGGTCCTGCAACCAGTTTTGAATCCACTTCAGAATACTTCCTGTAACTCCAATAGAGCTCATTTTTAAAATTAGTCTCTTATGCAGTACTGTGTCAAATGCTTTCTGAAAATCCAATTATATGATGTCATAAGTCCTGCTCTGGTCATAAGTCTTGGTGGCCTCTTCAAAAAATTCCAGAAGGCTTGTCAGGCATGACCTTCCCTTACAGAAAGCATGTAGGCTATCTCTCAAGATATTGTTACGTTCAAGAAATAAGTCCAGCATAGGGCTGCATGATATACGGAATTGCGGTTCTCGCAAGCGCAATAAAAGTAACTGCCACGAGGAGGCAGACAGAAGAGCTTGCTTATTACCTTTTCGATGACACATACATAATGCAGTCATTTGAAATGCTTCCAGGAAGAAAAATGCGTTTTGAAGTCCGCTAATTACCAGTGAGGTTGGACAGCCTCCATCGCCTTGGCCTAATAAGCTTACCTTAAATCAATTCCCGTGTGCTTTGCTTAACTTGCAATCCCAACCCACGGTAGCTGACGCTGCGAGACCAAGTCTGCTACACTGATTCAGATAGTTACATTAAATAGTGGTTGATGTAATTATTTATTGCATTGAAATGTGCCTGACATTCTGGAAACCTGCCTGTGAGGTTTCGGTGCTGCAATTTGGTCAGCCAAATTACCACTGCACAGAAAGTAAACCAGGTTGGAGCTGGCGAGCTTTCTGCACAACTTCGGCGGAGACTTTGGCTACGAAATTGTCACTGCGCCATGCCAAGAAATTAGAGCCCTACTAATGCCAAACATATGAATCTGAATTCAGCGAGATGTTTTTCACCTGGATTTAATAATATATTTCAGACAGATGTATAATTTTTTCTTCATTTCAACAATGAGGAAAAATAGTGCAAATAATGCCAATCGAAGGAAAATAAAGCTGTCTTCATGAAATAAACATTTTTAGTTGCATTAGGTGCATTTCCTGCAAATAAATTTATAGAATTCAACAGTTCTTCTATATTTTGGCAGATTTCACTCAAAGGCTCACAAATCTCATGCGTACCTTGATTGTGAAACATCCTCGATGTGACTTCCTAGATATCTGTCACATAAAACTAGGCTCCATCTGTGACCATTTTAGTGATAACTCATTGAATTTTCACCAGGTCACATTTGACCTTCGAAGGTCAATATAAAGGTCACCAAATGAAAGTTCATATGTGACTTCCTAATACAAACCTAGGCTCCATCTGTGACTTTTTCAGTGATAGAAGTCATTAGATTTTTCACTAGGTCAAGTTTGACCTTGGAAGGTCAATATGAAGGTCACCAAATGAAAGTTCATAATTGGCTTCCTATGTGTCTCCAATACAAATCTATGCCCTATCTGTAGCAAGTTTGCAAATAAAAGTCATTGAAATTTCAGTGTTAGGTTTGGATGTTGAAGGTTACTGAATGTCAAGTTCAAGGTCACCAAATGAAACTTCATTCATGACTTCCAATGTACCCACAGTACAAACCTAAGCTCTATCTGTAATAGTTTTGGTGATAGAAGTCATTGAAATTTCACTATGTTAAGTTTGACCTTCAAAGGTCCCCAAAGGTCAAGTTCAAGGCCACCACATGCAAGTTCTTATATGACTTCTTATAAAAGTGTTCAATAAACGTAGTTGCAATCAAAATTATTCAACCCCCATTGCAAATTGGGTTTACTGGCAAAATCTACAAACTTTCAGCTGATCATGATGAACAGATTAAAGAAGAACATTTTCAATAGCTCAAAACAGCTAATATTATAAGTAGTTTCTCCAAACTTAACTCAAAATGCCACTTTTAATGACTACTGCAGTCTCAAAATGATTCAACCCACTGAATAGAATCAGTCATAAGAGCATATTTGCAAGTTAGGCATCATCTCAAACACACTGAATGCAGCAAAACAAGAGCTTAATTAGTTGCATCAGGTTTGCTTGAGATAGAACAAATCAAATACTTGCACTCGCTATGGGTTTGTTGACTGTGACATTTGTAGAAAATCAGATATATGGCTGTCAAGAGAATTGCCGAAATGCTAATAAAGGGATCACTGCCGGGCACAAACAAGGAGAAGGATACAAAAAGGTAGCGCAGGCACTGAATGTTCGAAGAGATAAAGTTGGAAGCATAGTTCGTAAGTTCAGACTAAAAGGAGGAGTGGCAACAGTACCAGGATATGACATAATGAGGAAGCTATTAATGGCTGCCACCAAATTTCTGACGAGACTGGTTGTGAAAAAACCCTCAGGTGACTACAGGAGACCTGCAGCAAGGCTTGGGGGCAGGAGGCACTGAGGTTTCAGGTCGCACAGTAGGGGGCATACTAAACGTTGAAGGTCTCCAAGACACACACCACAGCTGATCCAAAAGCACAAGCTCCAATATGCGCAAAAGCATATAAATAAGCCACAGAAGTTTTAGGATACTGTTCTGTGGAGTGATAAAACAAAACTGGAACTTTTCGGGCTTATGAATCAGTGGTATGTCTGCAGGAGGAATAAATAAGCATATGCAGAAAAGTACCCCCTGCCCACAGAGAGGAATTGTGGGGGCTGTTTGATGCTCTGCTGTTGCCTTGCTTCCTCTGGCACTGGAAACCTGCAAAGTGTGGAGGGCAAGATGGATACGCTCAAGTACCAGGATATCCAAAGAGAAAATGTCATGCCGTCTGAACAGAAGTGGACGCTTGGGCATCATTGGGCCTTCTAATAGGACAATGATCCTACGCATACCTCAATATCCACCAAGGCTTGGTTTCAGAAGAAGTCTGGGCAGATTCAAGAGTGTCCATCACATTCGCCTCACTTGAATCCCATAGAAAATCTCTGCTGGGATTTGAAGAAGGCAGTTGCAGCACGCAAACCCAAGAATATTAGTGAACTGGAGGCCACTGTCCATGAGGACTGGGCAAAGATTCTTTGGGAATGCTGCCATAAGGTGTTGTCTGCCTATGCATCACATTTCTAGCAGGTCATAGCAAAAGGGTGCTCTATTAAGTATTAAAGATGCTCGTCATGAAGGGGTTGAATAATTTTGAGCCTGCAGTAGTTATTAAAAGAGGTATGTTGTGTTGAATTTGGAGAAGACACAAGACACTATTTGTTGTCTTGAGTCATTTTAATTGTTCTTGTTTGATTTGTTCATTGCAAACAGCTGAAAGTGTGGAAATTTTCCCAGTAAACCAAATTTGCAGTGAGGTTGAATAATTTCTATTGCAACTGTATATGTTCCCAATCTTCAATATTTTCAAGCCTAGAAGCCTTTGAAAATTGTAAATTTTGCTTTACCTCAAGTTTTCCCTTTCAAGGTCATCTGAGGTCAACTTTAACACATTCAAAATATTGGTCAGAAATGACTTCCTATTTGTTGCCAATTCAAACTTAATCTCTATCTGCAACCATTTACCTTCCACAGGCAATTTTGCCCATTCTCGATAAGATCCAATTTTAAAGTACAGCATCCACACTAGACTCGCTTGCGTCGATTCAATCAAAATGGCACTCGCACTGTTCATTAAGTGTATCAAGATGAGTTGATTGCCAGATTTATTTTAAAAAAAAACGTTAGGCAGCTTTTGAGAAATAATTTTTTGAAATTTCAAGTCCTATCTTTAGACATTGAAATTATTTTCCTTGACCTTTGGTTTGACCTTTCAGAGTCATCTGAGGTCAACTTTAACATAGCCAAAATAAAGGTCATATATGACTCCCTATATGTCGATAATACAAACTTAATCTCTATCTGACAACCATTTGGCCTCCACAGGGCATCTTGCATTTCCATGAAGTACAGCTCCCCTACTAGACCCACTTCCGTCGATTCAATCAAAATGGTGCTTGCACTGTATGATACCACTGTCCAGTCCTGTTTAAGTAACTTGAGAGGTAAAGAATAGGTCCTGTATATTTGTATGACGTGCTACTGCTGATACAGAGAAGCACGCTGAGTCCAGATAAGTTTCAGGATATTTAATAAGAAACAACAGCTACTACAGTGGCTTTCCGATTCCACACGCACATAAGATGGAAAAGTGTACACTGCGCATGTGTATCAAAGCACTCTGATGCAATCAAACTGAACCAAAGGCGGCCAACAAAAATTACAGCTTCCTGACTCGTCTCTCTCCTCCCCCAGTGCAGGTGATTCACTGCCTATTATCACCTACGGCTATCATCTACTGTATGCATAGACGGATTAAGAGACGTCGGGCCCCTGGGCACGTACATGTGAAGGCCCCCCCCCGGCTGCCTGCGCTGGGAAAGTTGTGTAGAAGTAATGGCAATCAAGTTAAAAAATCACCAAAACATCTTCCAAATCAAATGTGAATATCACTTTACTGCCATACAAGAAAACTTTGAACCATGTATAGATAAAAATTCTGGCATTCATTTCTTGTCCACCATATTTACTTTAATTTTATTCTTCAAATTTATGCATCACTTTCACATAACTGATTGAATGAGCAAAAATATAAAGAGAGGCAGGTCATATTTACCAGTTTGCATTAGTAAGGCTTTAAGTATGCTGTGCCTGAATAGTGCACTCGACCAGCTTACATTGGTTTTAGCTGGATTTGTCACCGAGCTTAGTATGCATGAGGCTTGTGGTATCTCAAAAAATATTGAAATTGTGCCTCACTCAAGTTATTCAAAAGTATTAAAAAATAATCCAACAGTAGCATTATCTAAATTGGGTATTACTAGCCAACCCTGGGTGCACTTATTTTATTTTAGTATGAATCAACATCTCATTGTGAACACACTAGCTAGC
The DNA here is from genome assembly GCA_029721435.1 of Gymnothorax reevesii. Classification (NCBI taxonomy): domain Eukaryota; kingdom Metazoa; phylum Chordata; class Actinopteri; order Anguilliformes; family Muraenidae; genus Gymnothorax; species Gymnothorax reevesii. Next base: position 42,420,165 of record CM056585.1, read on the forward strand.
CAAATTATCTGAGAGCTCTAAATTTACAGCTTCTTCGTGTTTTCATAATCTTTGTAAACCGCTATATTTTTGGAAAGTCATGTTATTTCCCAATGAATCATCACCGACCAAAACTGATTTGCACGCTGTTCGAAGATCTGTTTTAGCATTAAAGTAAGTATATTTTTTTTACAGATACCAGTTGAATTCGCAAGTTGGTTAGCCGACAAAAGCCAAAATGATCCAGGGTCTTTTGATGCTAAGCTATATTATAACTTTAGACAGCTGGCATTCCAGTGTTTTAACGCTCACCGAAAACTTGCAGAGCCGGTCCCATACATGAGCTCTTACTGAATCCACCCGCCATCTCTCCTTCAGAGTAGCTGTTGCTTCCCACATAGCTACTGGCAACAAGCTAAATATTTAGCTTGTTGGCCATTAGCAATAAGTGTGCCAAGCAGACGGCCATGCTCGCGTTGGTGATGTGCATTGTGTTTGACGAGAGATGTGCAAGTGCTGGTCAACGAATTAGAATAATTTGAAATAGCACAATTGTTAAATTTTCTTGATGCATTTTTTGTGCAGAAAGCAAATCAGGTGTTCATCGCGCCTGTCCTACTTGTTAGAGTATTCACAGAACTCGCAACCTGTAAAAAATGTGTTCAGCTGAGCTTTCCAAAAGGCCCATTTAGGCTATTTAACTGTGACACTGTTGTTTCATTGAATTAGAATAATTCATAAGTCATTTCATTGAATTAGTAAAAGTGCTCGAATTTTTGTTTTCTGTGAAGAGTGTTCACTGTGCAGTATTAAGTCAGGAATGAGTAGAATTTCTAAGTTGTAAAATCAATCATGGGTAAGCAGCGCGACCTCTCAACGGGAATAGTGACTCAAATTCAAGCCCTTCGCTAACAAGGCTTGACCCAAACTAAAATTGCTGAGCAGCTCGGCATCAGCCAGTCTTCCATCTGCAAAGCTCTAAAGAAAGACTGCAGTAAGTGCACCAACTGTTCCGGCGTCCAAAAAACTTCTGCTCGTGACAACAAGCAGCTGATAAAGATCGCAGTCAGCATAAATCCAGTCAGTTCAAGTCCATTTCTGAGCTCAGCGATTTGTGGAACGAGCAGACCGGCGCTAACGTCTCGAGATCAACCACTTACCGTCGTCTGCGCGAACTCCGCTGAAAATCTCGCGTTCCAGCAGGAAAAACCCATGCTGAACAAGAAACAAATGGAGAAACGGCTGAAGTGGGCCAAAGAACACGGCGAGTGATCTGCTGAAGACTGGCAGAAAGTGGTCTTCAGTAACGAATCACGCTTTTGCATCTCCTTCGGTGACCAAGATCCTCGTGTCTGGCGTTATGGTGGTGAAACCTACAATCACGAGTGTGTAAAAAGATGCGTCAAGTCTCCCCAGAGCGTTATAGTCTGGGGATGCATGTCCGCTAGGGGTGTAGGGAAACTCTGCTTCCTCAAGAAGACTGTCAATGCTGCCGTATACCAAGATGTTCTGGAAACGTTCCTGATTCCGACTGTTGAGGGACAGTTTGGCGAAGAAGACCTCATATTTCAACAGGATCTTGCACTGGCAAAGTCGACCAAAGATTGGTTTGCCGAAAAACAGCTTGAAGTTTTGGCATGGCCGGCCAACTCGCCTGACCTCAATGTTATTGAAAACCTTTGGGCCATCATCAAGCAGAAAATTCGCAACAGAAATTCGACTACGCTGGACCAACTGAAGCAGAACATCGCCACAGCCTGGGAAGCAGTGAGTGCGGAAACTTGTGACAAGCTGGTCAAATCGATGCCGCGGAGACTTCAGGCAGTCATACAAGCCAAGGGGGCAGCCACAAAATACTGAAAAAGTGATGATTCTAATTATAATAAAAAATATTCTAATTCAGTGAAACGGTTTCTCAATTATTCTAATTCAATAAAACAACATTGTCACAGTTAAATGGCCTAAATGGGCCTTTTGGAAAGCTCAGGTGAGCATATTTTTTACAGGTAGCGAGTTCTGTGATTACTCTAACAAGTAGGACAGGCGCGGTGAACACCTGATTTGTTTTCTGCACAAAAAATGCATCAAGAAAATTTAACGATTGCGCTATTTCAAATTATTCTAATTCGTTGACCAGCACTTGTGGTTCACAGAGCGGTCTCACACAAAACTAAATATATCTCACAATCTTCACAACAAACTGCTCATTTATCAGCTTGCAAAATTGTCTTTAAAATCAACAAACATTGTGTGTAATTCATGGAGCAATACAAACAGGATCAAAAAATAGTTTGTCTCTCGCTATTGACGACAGAGTAAATTTTTTTACTTGTAGGCTTCATAAGATTAATGTTGGTATCATTCACATTAATGTGAGCCAAAAAAATATTCTAGATGTCTCCGTTTTTATAAAATTTGAAAATATAATTTTACTTGTAGGTTGCCATTGTTGTTTGCGTTGCAATGCAGTCTGGGTAGTAACGTCAAATGGTTGCTCTCCTCTAGGGTGAAGCTCTCGCACCATGAAGGTACATTTGTGTCTTTATTATTCAATCAAAAAAAAGTTGCTTCAACCAAGAAAACATATTTTCAATTGTAAAAAAACCTTTTCAATCAAAGAAAAAAGTGTTCGAATGCAAAAATAAAATCGAGACCCAAAAAAATTGCATTTAAACACTGTGTTTCTTTGATTGAAAAGGTTTTTAAAATGAAATGAGTTATTTGATTGAAAATATTTTTTTTTGTTGTTCCATGTTATGGGTAGGACATTTGAGTTTTTATTATTCAATCCCAAAAAATATCACTTCAATCAAAAAATATGTTTTCAATCAAAGAAAAAAAGTGTTAAAATACATTTTTTTGGGTCTCAATTTTATTTTTGCATTCAAACACTTTTTTTCTTTGATTGAAGTGAAAAAAGTTTTGAAGTCGTTTTTTTTTCGATTGAAGTGAAAAAAGTTTTGAAGTCGGTTTTTCTCGCAGTGGGCGGATGCTTCCCCATTGGGGAAGACATATTTGAGTGACAAGTGTCTACACCAATGACATAGGAATCTCTTTCTAGAACGAGGACGTCGCCATTTGCAATGAACACGCTTAAAAATGATGGGTTGATTTTTTTAACTCGACCATAGTATTGCTTGAATTGGGTAAATTTTATGGGTTGTTTTCTAAAATACTGTATAATTTGGTCTAGCCTAATTTTTGGGTCGTCATAGTGACAGTTATGTGCCTGTTCTTCACGCGCTTGGTGCTTCTCTCTCAGAGGTCTCCCGTGGGAGAAAAATTAGCAATGGAAAGAGTTACTGAAAAAACATGTTAGTATTTTATTTTTCAATCGTGTTCTTTTTGTCAGTTTTTGCCAAAAGGGATGCAAGCCTAATCATAGGTGGCATTATGATTACATCAGATCGATCTTTACACCAATTTACATCAGCAAAACCGTAGTTCACCATCATTTTTTCCTAATGAGTCAGCTATTTATCCAGCTAAACTAACGGTTAGCGTTAACTGAAACTTCAAGTTAAGAACTGAGAAAAGAGTTCTATCAGGGTATGTTAGTTACTTAACTGCGAATTATTTAACATGGGTTTAATATTGCTGTGTAATGGAGGAGTTGAAATATAGGTTTTTAACGAGATAGCTGGCCAGCTAGGTGCTTCAGTTTGTTCCTTCCCATTGATTAAGAGCATCAGAGCTGCCACAGTTAGCTCACTCATGCGTTAGAGGAGGTAACGGAAACCATATCTTTGTTTTACTTCTGAGAAAGGTGACGAGCTTGAAAAGGAAAGCTAAATGTATCATCATGTCCTGATGTTAGCATTAGTTCTGCTAATATTAATAACGGTAATATTAATATCCGGGCTAAATTTCGGCTTGCTGCTTTGACCTTACTGCTGCTTGTATGGGGAAGGATTGGAAGCTAATATGAGGTTACAGTAAGGAAAATGTGTAGTCTAGTGTATGTCTAACTAGTTTGCATAAACATTACGTTACTGCCATAGGTTTGTTCGGAGTGGGGGATTATAACGAGGCTGGCCAGCTAAATTTGACATTTATAATGACCGAACTGTGCGTTATTATGGGATTGTGTTAAGGCGGCGATTGTCTGAGTAGCTAACGTTAAGTTGCGAGCTCAGTTAGCGAGCAAGCAAAGTTGCTCCAGTGCATTAAAGTTTTTAGTCGGCTGTGTGTTCGTAGGACCTGAATGTTAGCTTACTTGGTAACAAGTCTCACACATTAGGCGTGAGTCTTGCCTCTTAGTGGCATTCACGTTTCTGTGCCATAGTCAGCAATTATTAAATCAAAGCGCACTGAAGAAATTCATTCGCAGAATTTAAGTCATTGTGCATCAAGTTAATCAGTTTCACGTTCATTGCGGTGGATTTCCCCACTAATGACAAGGAAATTGATTATGACTTGGAATTGCATAGAGATGTTTCAAATGGTCTTATTTAATTTACACAATTTAAACGACCATGAAACGCATGCATTATTTCCAATCCCTGTGTAAAGAGAAGCATGGCAAGTCCGGAGTCATAATCGCTTTCCATTTTGCTTGTGGTGAGGTCCGCCTTTACTCAAGTGAAACTGAAACTTCAATGCACAAGGATTTTAATACCGCGTGAGAATCTCATTAAGCGTTCAATGAATAATTGCAGACTACGTTGAATAAGTCTAAAAAATGCGTGAGAATGCGTGAGACTTGGCATCTCTCTAACTTAAGCTTTTCAAACTGTAAAATAGCACTTTATGATGAATGACGTCAACGCTTTCGGCTGCGGGAACGAAGTTGAGATAGTGGGAAGAATTAAACATGGCTGCTTATTTATCACATGTTGATGTGCTGCTGAAAGAAAGCTGTAACTGTAAAATAAAAATTTATGATTTATGAACAGAAAATGGATTAATTGAAGAGAATTGAGAAACTGTTAAAGTATTTTTATGAGTCTTGACAACTAAATTTGGTTGAATGGTGATGGATTGAGACGTCATAATTTTTTTAAAAGATCAGTGATCAGAAGTTGGGTGACTTTCCTGTCTATATTATGCCATTTTATTGTTCATTGAGAATAAAAATATATTTAAATTCTTTATCTATAAAATCTGCTCTCTACTGTCTGTATATATAGCAGTAATGGAAAGTAAACATTTTCAGGGGGTGCTCATCAAAAATTGGGACATAAATGCACTTTTTAAGTGTCTTCTCCAGTTTTCTGTAGCCAGAAAAGTTTGGGTCAGGAGCTTTTGTTCACCATGGAGAGATTGCCTGGTGGAATGGTTTGGAATAATGATGGTAGTTTTGTTTAAAAAAAAAAAAAGTTAATATATCATTAAATGATACAAAAATTTGTCCATTCAGATCTTGAAGGCCGCTACCCTGAAGATTCCTGACCGTGATGCTGTCATCTCTCGACAACAGAAATTGAAAGACGTATATGACCCAAGCTTTGAAGGAAACAAGAGGTCTTTCACTGACTTATAGTATGAGTCTATATCCTGCAATTACAAAACCTACCAGAATAACATCTCACGTTGCCACTCTGATAGGGAATATCTTCACTAACAATACGGATAACAACACTGTGAGTGGATTATTAATGAATGACATTAGTGATCACCTGCCTGTCTTTATAATATATGACTGTAATTATCAAAAGAAGGAGTCTAATGAAATCATATAGAGGAAAGTGAGAAGTGAAGAATCGATATCTGCATTTAGAAATGATTTACTGAATTATAATTAGAGTGATATATTTAAAGAAACCAATGTAAATAAAGCATATGATTTATTTTTTGATGTATACATAACTTAATATGACAGAAATTGCCCATCAAAACAATATAGTAACAAGAAGAATTTTTCAGAAAACCCATGGATGTCCAAAGGACTGCAAAATGCTTGTAAAAAAAAGAACTCTCTATACAGGAAATTTATTAAACACAGAACGAAAGAGGCAGAGCTAAAATATAAGAAATATAAAAACAAACTAGTTAGTATAATAAGGACATGTAAAAGGGATTATTATACCAAAATATTAGAGAATAACAGAAACAACATTAAAGGAATTTGGAATACATTAAATGGAATTATTAGGAATAAACAAATCAAACCAAACTATCCAGAACTTTTTACTGATAACGACACAGCGATTACCAACATGAATGAGGCGGTTGAAGGATTTAATAACTTTTTTGTGAATGTGGGTCCAAAACTGGCTAGTGAAATAAATAATACTGGAAATAAATACATTATTGAGGACTACGGAGAAAGAAATCTAAACTCTATCCTGTTGGGAACAATAGAAAAAAAATGAAATTATGAAAATAGTTAATGGATATAAAAATAAAACTTCCACAGATTGGAATGACATTGACATGAGTTTGATAAAGAAAACAATTGAAGAAATTATAGATCCACTAACTCATATATGCAATTTATCATTCCAAGCTGGTACATTCCCAGATAAAATGAAAATTGCCAAGGTTATCCCAGTATACAAAGAAAATGATAAACATCTTTATACTAATTATCGGCCGATATCACTCCTTTCCCAATTCTGAAAAATACTTGAAAAACTTTTTGCTGCAAGGTTGGACAATTTTATTGAACAAAACATTTTATTAATGGACAGTCAGTATGGGTTCAGATCAGCCAGATCAACCTCAATGGCTTGAATGGAGTTGGTTGAGGAATTAACAAGTTGTATCGAAAATAAAAAATATGCAGTGGGAATATCTATTGATCTTAAAAAAGCATTTGATACAATAGACCATGGAATTCTACTTGAAAAAAATGGAGTGGTATGGTATCAGAGGTTTAGCTTTCGACTGGTTGAAAAGTTATATTGTAAATAGGCAACAATTTGTGCAGATGGGCCAACACAAATCAAAGTGCCTCAATATTACTTGTGGGGTCCCACAGGGCTCAGTACTGGGTCCGAAATTGTTTATTTTATATATCAATGACATTTGCAAAGTATCAGATTTAAAAAAATAAATTAAAAAATTGTTGTTTTTGCTGATGATACAAATATATTTTGTTCTGGAATGGATTTAAATCAGTTATTAGAGGTGGTCACAAAAGAAATGGGTAAAATTAAATACTGGTTCGATAAAAACAAATTGTCCTTAAACTTGAACAAAACAAAATACATGTTGTTTGGTAAGTGTAGAATAAATGCAGAGGTAAAAATCAAAATTAATAAGGAAATTATAGAAAGGGTCTATGATTATAAGTTTCTGGGTGTTGTATTAGACCATAAGCTCTGTTTGAAATCTCATGTTAAATATCTGTGCTCCAAGATCTGTAAAAGTGTTGAGATATTATGGAAAACTAGACATATGCTAAACCAAAAAACACTGTCCATGCTGTATAACACTCAAATTCTACCATATCTCAGCTACTGTGTGGAAGTCTGCGGTAATACTAACAGGAGCAACTTACAAAAAATATGCACACTGCAAAAAAGGGCGGTAAGGCTAATGAATCATGTGGGTTACCGAGAACACACAAATCTACTGTTTTTAAAATCAAACATTCTGAAATTCATGGATCTAATAAAATTTAAAACTCTACAAATCATATTTAAAGCAAGACACAATCTACTCCCAAGAAACATTCAAAAATTATTCAGTGACAGAGGGGCGAGATATGAGCTAAGAGGGAAATTAAATCTGAAACAAGCTTGTGTCCGCACGACACAAAAAAGCATGTGCATATCAGTTTGTGGGGTGATCCTGTGGAATAGCCTTGATGATGACATCAGGCAAAGCAATAATATTACACAGTTTAAAAGCAAATATAAGAATTTAATCATGGACAAATATAGAGACGAGGCGGAGCTCAAAAAAGAGATAAAATAATCATGATTTAATGATGTGGGGAAGGTTGCAATTGCAATGATATCTTGGTGAGTATTACTTCGGGTCTAAAATAACGATCTTTAAGTATACTTTTACTGTAATGATGGGGTAGGACTTGATAAGCATTCTTGCTTCTTCCTGCTGCTCCTCGAACGTATTACAAATTTTCAGTCTTCTGATGAATACCAAGTGATGTATTGTATTATATTTTGTATTATTCATATTATTTTTTATCTTTTATGTACTGTAGCTTATCTTCTGTTTTTGCTGTTGTTGTTCGAGATAAATAAACTTAAAAAAAAAAAAAAGCATGTAAGTACAGTCTGCAATGGTGCACACCGGTTTCCTAACCATAAAGTGACCCAAGATATCTAACTACATAACTGCTGTCTCAGTCACCATGCATGATCTCAGACTGTTATTACCAAGTGATTAAATTTAAAGTTATGTAACATTTTCATTCAGTTCACTTTACCTTCACTAAATGCATAGCCATAAAATAATTCAAAGCTTGCCAATGAGTGAGAACGAGCACAGATCAGCAGAAGATGCCTCCAGGGCTTTTAATGAGCTAAACACATCAAGGACAACTTGTGACAGGAGCACAGACTGGAACAGAGGTCAGAAAGTCCAGTTCAGGTTATCGGAAAACAACGTCAGAAACGGCGATTCTACACTGTCTTCATCAACAGTTCAGGGTCAGATGTTGGGTGGTCAAGATGATTTTCAATGCCTGTAGAATAAGGCATCCACTATGTGGGAGTGGGGCCATCTCTGCTCTGGAGGCATCTAGAGAACAGGGACTGTACCAATTAAATTGCACTAGTTGCATCAGTTATACTACTATCTAGATAACTGAAGATGGAGAGCACTAGGGCTCGTGATAAAGAGCTGACTTGGAAACTTCAGTCAGAGAGAACAATCTAGCAACAATTAACACTGACTTAGCGACTTCTATAAACATATAATTAAATCAATGGGATACGGTATGCGGAGGGAAACGAAGATGGCAGGGGGTAGATCGAGTAGTTCTCTCAGCTAGAGTGATTGGTCCAATTTATGCAAATCAGCTGATGAGTCAGCCGAATGTGTGCAAGTACTGAGGAAGGAACAGTGTCTTTGGACATACTTTGGGAACAATTTTTGGAGCAGCATTCACCAAAATGGACCCAATATTTCTGGAGGTAATTAAACACATTTTCATTTTATTTTTGGTAATAACACCAAGCCCTGGCACTAACTCAGTGGTGTATTGTGATTCACAAGGTAAGTTAGTCTAGACAAAGCAATGCATTTCCTTCTGCCACCATTACCTGCCTATTGAGACATGGAGTAAGTTGAACTACAGTGTCCCTAGATAATTTTTCCTCTTTTTCTACAGCTTTGCCGAAGGAACACAAAGGGCTGTGGAAACGCATCAGGTGTCAGAATACCAGACCAGACCCAACCACTCCATCCACCGCAAAGTGGTCAAACGTCATCAACCACGATTTCATGGATGGTAAAAGAAAGTTCAAGGACATTCACATCCAACATCAGACCATCTTTAGAACTGAGCTACTCCATCCACTGAGAAATGCTGCAAGATGTGGCTGAAATCTTCAGAGGCAGTTTAGACCCTGCGTTTAGATTTTTTGTTAGCATTTTTTAGTCGATTGTTCAATTTTGTGGTTCTTTATTATGTTCATTTCCCTTCCCTTTCTTCCTTGGCCTTCAAGACCACAGCCAATGCTCTCAAGTATTTGTTTTTAGAAGATGGGCACTTAAGCAAACCCACTCTCCTTGATGTGTGAAGCTTTTAATGTACTGGACATTCTTTCCACAGACAGTTGTGTGTGATCTTAAAGCTCTTCATTTGTCTGCCTAAGCAGTATTTCAACCATGTGATTATATATATATATATATATACACACAGTGGCGCTTGAAAGTTTGTGAACCCTTTAGAATTTTCTAGATTTCTGCATGACCTAAAACGTCATCAGATTTTCACAGAGGACTTTCACAAGTCCTGAAAGTAGATAAAGAAAACCCAGTTAAACAAATGAGACAAAAATATTATACTCGGTCATTTATTTATTGAAGAAAATGATCCAATATTACATATCTGTGAGTGGCAAAAGTATGTGAACCTTTGCTTTCAGTATCTGGTGCAACCCCCTTGAGCAGCAATAACTGCATCTAAATATTTCCGTTAACTGTTCGTTAGCCTTTTACAACAGCTTGGAGGAATTTTAGCCCATCCCTCCATACAGAACCGCTTCAACTCTGGGATGTTAGTGGGTTTCCTCACATGACCTGCTCGCTTCAGGTCCTTCCACAACATTTCGATTGGATTAGGGTCAGGACTTTGACTTAGCCATTCCAAAACATTAACTTAATTCTTCTTTAACCATTCTTAGGGAGAACAACTTGTGTGCTTAGGGTCGCTGTCTTGTTGCATGACCCACCTTCTCTTGAGATTCAGTTCATGGACAGATGTCCAGACATTTTCCTGTAGAATTCGCTGGTATAATTCAGAATTCATTGTTCCATCAATGATGGCAAGCTGTCCTGGCCCAGATGCAGCAAAACAGGCCCAAACCATGATGCTACCACCACCAAATTTCACAGATGGGATAATGTTCTTATGCTGGAATGCAGTGTTTTCCTTTCTCCAAACAAAACACTACTCATTTAAACCAAAAAGTTCTATTTTGGTCTCATCTGTCCACAAAACATTTTTCCAATAGCTCTCTGGTTTGTTCGCGTGATCTTTATCAAACTGCAGACAAGCAGCAATGTTCTTTTTGGAGAGCAGTGGCTTTCTCCTTGCAACCCTGCCATGCACACCATTGTTGTTCAGTGTTCTGCGGATGGTGGACTCATGAACATTAACATTAGCCAGTGTGAGAGAAGCCGTCAGTTGCTTAGAAGTTACTTTGGGGTCCTTTGTGACCTCGCCGACTAATACACGCCTTGCTCTTAGAGTGATTTTTGTTGGTCGACCACTCCTGGGGAGAGTAACGATGGTCTTGAATTTCCTCCATTTGTACGCAATCTGTCTGACTGTGGACTGGTGGAGTCCAAACTCTTTAGAGATGGTTTTGTAACCTTTTCCAGCCTGATAAGCATCAACAACGCTTTTTCTGAGGTCCTCAGAACTCTCCTTCGTTCGTGCCATGATACACTTCCACAAACATGTGTTGTGAAGGTCAGACTTTGATAAATCCCTGATCTTTAAATAAAACAGAGTGCCCACTCACACCTGATTGTCATCCCATTGATTGAAAGCACCTGACTCAAATTTCACCCTCAAATGAATCACTAATCCTAGAGGCTCACATACTTTTGCCCCTCGCGTATATGTATTATTGGATCGTTTTCCTCAATAAATAAATGACCAAGTATAATATTTTTGACTCATTTGTTTAACTAGGTTTTCTTTATCTACTTTTAGGACTTGTTTGAAAATCTGATGATGTTTTAGGTCATATCTATGCAGAAATATAGAAAATTTTAAAGGGTTCACAAACTTTCGAGTGCCACTGAATATATATATATATATATACACTGCCCGGCCAAGAAAAAAAAAGTCGCAGACTCAAATATTTAGTTGGAATCCCTGTAGCTTTGATTACAGTGCATATTCGTCTTGCCATTGTTTTGACAACTACATGCAATGCCAGAACATTTATTTTCGATCAGAAATGCCATAATTTTTGGCTGAGATCTTGTCTTCTCGACATAGTGGTTGAACCACTCGGTAGTCTTTCTTGAGCACATCCCAGTAACTTTTAATGCGTTTAAGGTCAGGAATTTGTGGCGGCAAATTTGTTTGTGAAAATGATTCCTCATACTTATTTTTGTCTTTCATGGTTTTCTTTGCTGAATACAGGCCAATAACTTGCCCGTTCTGAAATTATGTAACATCTTTTCTACCATCAAAGGAGGTGTCTTCCGACGTGATTTTTTAAGAAATAACTAGCGACGTGCTTCATCATTCAGGGTTAAAATGATTATTGCCAGCTGAAACATATTAATAACCACAATAATTATGCAATTATAGAATTTTTCCAATAATTTCCAAACGGTGACTTTTTTTTTGGCCGGGCAGCGTATATATATATATATATATACGATCGCCAGCAATCGTTCTATAACAAGCCATGCAGAAACATCTAAATTACGACAGCGGCATTATAAAACACCAGAACAAATCAATTCCATTTCCTATTTCTCGGTGGGTTCTTCTGGATGTATAAGTTTTCCAAAAGCAAAAATTTAGCTTCACGTGTCAACCAAACGGCCTGTCACTAGAGTGATTCACTGTCAATTGTCCGCACTAACTAGCTAGCTAGCTAACCGAAACACTGCGCATAGTTTGTAATCTAGAAAAGAATTCAAGGCATTGGCTTTGAGAAGTTGCTTTAGCTCTTATGCGTCCCGAGATGATATAAGAGAAACAGTGTAATTAGATCAATGTAAAATGTCCAAGTGCGCGTCCATTATCCGATTTTATTCAGTCAAATATGACAGCGAAAAAACACCTCATCTGAAAATACAAGTAACACAAGCATTTAGGCCAGGGCGATTCAACGTTATCCAGGAAAAGCCGGTGTTACGGATCAACTGGTTTCCCTGTTAACTGGTTACCTTTGTTTACAAAAGTCGGGTCTTTCTCACAGCAGCAACATTTTCCGCTGGCCATAGCTGTTCGTGCAAATGCCTTAACAATTACAATCTAATTTTACTTGTTATCTATCCATCCGATTCAAGTAGCCTATTTCGTTGACTTTTGACATTTGTAAAGCCGTGATGAGTTTGAAAATCGAGTTTAATCTTCTTGCTCCTCCAAATAAAAAAAGAAAAATAAATGTAACCTCACCCGGGATTCGATACGACATATGATATAAAAGCAATCCTAGTACGATAGATTAACCCGCTAGGCCACCGAACCGACACAACCATCTTAACGTCCAAATACATTCCATAGCTCAAACAGAAACAACTGGACATACATTTCTTGGTTGAAAACACTTCGGCTGGATTAAATTGTGACCATTGTTACCGCAGAGATAGTAGCTGAACCTGTGTTTGTTGCACCGCTGATTTAAGTTTTTCTTGATAAGAATCTAATCGGCTGACCCTTTTTTTAATATGGCCTATTGAATTTATTGTGGTATTAAACAATCAAAAAAAAATTCAATTTATGGGATGATCGCCGCCGTCTGAAATATGAAGATAGGAACCGCGTCCTATGGCGTTACCCTTATTCATTATAAACACTTGATGCATGGACTTTGTTTTGACTGGTTATGTATTACGCATTGTTGTTTGTAACGGCTGGTTATTAACGGACTATATTGAAAAAGGTCTACCCGATAAGACAGTGTTACACGACTCCTAGACACGAGACAATCTCGTGAACTGAATTTGTTTCGGCTGGTTAATGACTGGATTAAATCAAATACATATTTTTTAAAGCGTCAGCCAATTCGATTCTTCAAAACAAAAACCAAAAAAACCTGACAGAAAGACTCCCATAAACAAAAGTCACCAGTTAACAGGGAAACCAGTTGATCCATCGCACCTGTTAACTGGTGACCTTTGTTCACAAACGTCTGCAGATGTTCTAACTACGGAAAAGACACGGCGCTGATCGTGGATATGCCTGAACAGTTATAATCCTATTTTACTCGGATACCCGTCCAATTCATTTATTTATTTTTTAATAGAATTGAGTGAAACTGATGACAAATTGAAATCGCATTTTACTTGCTTCCTTTAAAAAAAAAAAGTAGGCCTAATTCTCAACGAGGTTGACACCAAACATTCCCGCACGTTCTGTGGAAAAATTTTTTTTATTTGATTCATTTAATCATTATTAATTGCTTATTTGGTTCCATTTGATTGTTTATTGATTCATTATTATTAATTGATTATCCTTGCTTGCACATATTCTGTTTCAGATCATAGGCCCAGTGTGCGTGTGCTAACATATTTTTTATTTTTAGCAGGGGCCTGCATGACTGTGAATTCCAGTGTGTCATGGCATGTAGCTTATCTAGGACCAAGCAGACCTCAGAACCATAAACAAGAGCAGTGTGTGTCTCTTCTAGTCTTTTGTTTTACCAGGAGATGGACACTGGGGAGCCTGGGTGAGATAGGCCTAGGAGATGATAAGAAAACCACCTGCCTATTGCGCATACCACGGGGTGGCCTGACGTGGACTACGCGCGTCTGCGAAAGCATTCCAGCAGATGCCATGATGTGTAAAACAGCGCAGGTGGGGGGGGAGAAGAACGTCAATATGTTTTCCTATAAAAGCCACAGAATCAGAAACTGTCCTTATCCTCCATCTTGACCTGAGCTTCTGTATGTGGGGATCCTTTTTCTGCAGAAAAAAGTAAACGGACTTTGGCTTGAATATTAACTTCTCTGCCTCTGACTGATTTTTTCCCTGAGTAGTCTGGGTTTCTTATGTGAAGGTGATACGAGGAATATAATGTTAAAATTCCTTTAACATTGGGGGCATCGTCCGGGGTTCCAATATCTCACCTGCACTCCCTGGAGAATCGGCGCCGACTGAAATTCCGTGCACGGTCGTCTTGAGAGACGTTAAAGAAGGGAAAGTCCTCAACCCGGAGCGACAGGCAAGGCTCCTTGGGTGTGTAGTGAGGCCAGGAGGGAGGTTCTCCAAGGTGTGTGGTGGAGGTGCGGGTGAGTGACGGAATACTTACTGAATTTGGCTTAGTTGCTGTGTGAGACAGAGGAGTTAATATTGCCAATTATGGGACAGACGAACAGTAAGTGTGGTGTTGTCGTTCTTGTAGTAAGGACTGCTGTTCTGGGACAAATGTTGACGTGACTTTGACTGAAACTGGGCAATTTGTTGAAAGTTGACATAATGGTTCTGGGAATCATTGTGGGTAAAGGAGTTTGGGTTTAGTTGAAATAGAGCATTGTCTGCGTATGTTATCAAAGCAACAATGGGGTTAGATCGTAAGAAAATTTAAGCCTTGGATCTTTTCCAATGTGAATGAATGTGAGAGAGGAAAGTGCACTGAGGTGTGTGTGCGTGTGTGTGTGTTTATGTGTGTGTGTCCTGAGCTCAGATTGCGTTTCTGTGTGGAAATCAATGTGAATGAACCTAACTCTGTGAGTGTCTCTAAACAACTGCATTGCTAGCATATTTGTTCGTTCTGTCTTTGTTAGATTGAATGCAATTGTCATTATATTCCATGAAGTGCTCATATAAATGTCTACAATGAAATTAGCTTTTATTCAATATAATTTAAGGTGCCCGTTGATTAGCCAATATTTACAGTATTTTATGGAATCCTTACTGTAACTACAGGATTAAAAAAAAGTGAAATTTCTCAGAAAGAAGTGTAAATAAGCAGGGCAAATTTGTAGGAGTTAAGCCATTTTAATGACTATGGAGTAGTTAAAGGACAAAGTTGCAGAAGTACACAGAATAATTATTCCTTATGAAACCGAGCAAAAGTCACTATTTCTTGATAAAATCAATGCGAACTCCTCTTAAATGATCGGTTACTATAAACAGTGGGAAGTTCAGATGAAGTAACAATTGAATGTAAATTATACAAACATGGACAAGTGTTTCTAATGTTGTGGCTAACTGAATTTCTTTAAGATGCAAGACAAAGTGAATATTTAAATGCTCTAATATTTGGCAGTAGTAATACATTGAAGAGAAAACTACCAGTGATATCCTCTATGAGCCTGGATTAATTACATTATTTACACTATTAATTTGTGAAATAAGAGCTAGAAAATCTAAGCACTTTTCTATAAATAAATAGGCTGTGTGAGATTGGTGTGCTAGAAGCATATCTCTGAAAAGAAAATTAAGTGAAAGTGGAAACAAAAATAACCATTTGTTCAAAAGTTGCCAAAGTACTGTTTAACAAATTTATACAATAAGAGACTGTGTGCCAAATTCATTTGATGCAGAACAGCAGAAGTGTTTTCTATCAAGTATTGAAAAATTGCAATTGCTATCTGAGGGTGATGAACAAATGTGACTGAAAGTTTCCCTGACCAAAGAAATGCAATTAAAAATCTTTCCTCCATTTTGAACAGGAATTGTCAACGAGTGTCTTCATGGCAAAGGAACTGAGAAGTGAACCTTAATCTGTTTATTTAATTTTTACAGTGAATGATCCGAATGAGTTGAATTAAAACAAAATTGTACATTATTGTTTGTCTCTAACTCCTCTTGGAACTTTTCCACAGAGAGCACTGCTGAAGAGAAGTGAATTGCTGGCCAGCTGGGAATGCTTAAGCTTAAGAGTTTACCTTCTGAAATAGATTTCAGGAAATACAATTTGAAGTATTAACACAAGACAAAATTCAAAAGTCCTCTAGTAACATGATCGCATATTACTTTGCTTGCGACTTCTATATTTATTTTTGAATAAGTACCGTTATGTGCTAGGAGGTGACTAAAATATAAACTTTTTTGGAAATTGTAACATAGTCTAAAGTGACTCCACCCGGTTCTGCTGATGATGTAGGAAAATGCAAGAATGTTTGGGGCTAATAAGCCCTGACTGTGCATTTCCTCCATGCTGTTAGCGGAACCCTAGCCTGAGGTGGATTGCTTAATCACAATTCATTGAGAGGAAAAAAATAAAAATGTATTCTCCATTGTGTTAAAGAAGTCCTATCTAATAATACCCTTCCCAATGGAAAGCCTATATTACCAAAATCCCTCTTCCATATTACTGTAGGTTTGGTGCATGGGCAGTGCCATGTACCAAGAGGGGGGGACCAAGGGGTTAATAGATGACAGTACTATCACTTCTTTACTAAATTTTTTTTTTTTATATATACACTTAACACCTTGTAAAGCGAAGAAGTGATGTGTTAGTATTGATATGATCTTTTTCTAAATGAAGTGAGAAGCTATAGATGCCATCACAAGTGGAAAATTTTGAGTAGGGAAATTGTTCCTAGGTAAGTGATTCCAAAAGCATTCCATAGTGATAATGGGCCAGAATTTAGAAATGAAGAACTGGCTCGTTTGGGAGTAAAAATTGGGAATAAAATTAAAAAACATTGTGCGTATCATCCATAATCAGCAGGATAAGTGGAGAGAACAAAAGGGACACTGAAAGCAAAACTGCGCAAAGCCATGGCAGAAACTAAATGGAACTGGGTAGCATGTCTGCCATTAACATTGACTAGCATGAGAATAACACCACAGTGGGGGTTGGGGCTGTCACCTTATGAAATAGTACATGGGAAACCTTTTGAACTACCACACTTGCGAGAGAGAACACAAGTAGAAGAGGCAACCTTGGCAGAATACATGAATAGAATGTTGACTAACAAAAGAGAGATGCGAAATATGCTTCCTCCTAGATCAGTAGCGGAATTGCCGCCTGGTGAAATAAAGCCTGGGGATTGGATCCTGGTGCGGAGTGTCGGAAAAAAGCAGAAGTGGACTGAGCCAGCGTGGAAGGGACCATATCGAGTGCTCCTGACCACACCGACAGCAGTAAAAAATCCAGGAGAGGGAGACGTGGATACATCAGTCACATTGTAAGGTGGTATCTCCTCCTCCAGCGGGTGTATAGGTACATCTGGGTGAGTCAGGATAGACTTGGAGGGAGTTCGGTTACAAAGGGGGGCGTGGCATATAGAGCCCGTCCGTCTCATACCCGGTGAAGAATTTATTTACGCTCCAAGTCAGTAGAGACTCCAGACTTATTCATTAAAAAAAAAAAAAAGGGGGGGTTCAATAAAATGGCTTACCTCTCCCTGTGTCTGCTTATTTTAAACATGTGTGCTGTGAATACAGGCTGGAGATTGACCTCCCCCAGAGCGAGGAGATATGTGGGGGTGGGTGATCTCTTGCCTCAAGCAGACAATCCCTCACATGTGTATGCTACTAATTCTTGGTGGAGATATGCTAATAGATCAGCGCATGCTGCCAACCGTTCTGACTGTTATGTGTGCACACACCTACCAGCCTCCATATCTACACCCAGAGTAGAGGTGACACAAGTTGCGGCGCCCACAATGAATGTAAACAGTACACTTAAATGTGCCATAGCAGTGTCTACTGCTCACAGTGGATTAGCCTCGATGGATCCCCATTTATCCCCTCTTAGCACAATAATGGATTCTGGTCTGAAGTATTGCATAGATAGGGACGGATATCTGAAGTTGGGGAACGTGACTTCTAATGTCCCACTCATGGTAGTCCATTATAGAGCAGATCAACAGTTTTGGCGATGTGTCAAAGGAAATGGCACAGAGTTTGTGAGGATAACACAGGGGTGCCAGGGGAGGCTACTAATTTTCTGTGGGTATCCGCTGGTAACAGAAACATCTTGGTTCACCGGAAAAGGAGACGGCCCGAATGGGACGCAATGTCATCCGTGGGCACCTCACTGGAATGGGACGAGAGCTATGGATGGTTGGTATTGGTTGTGTGGACACAGAATATATGTGGCACTACCACCCAGGTGGGGGGGGAGTCTGTGCTTATGTACAGTTAAATGATCACACTTACATTGTGAGTGCAGACAGGAATGTTACACGACGGAGGCGAGACGCAGCATTGCGGGAGCCAACATGGGGAAGCAATGTCCCAGATGGTTATGGTTAATCAAAGGTTATGAACGACAGGGTGCAAAGTCCTGCTTTCTTTGTTCCCGCAGTTTGGTGTCGGGCAGGCAATGCTGCGGCTGGACTCTGTGAATTATCGTTTAAGTGCACTTGTGAATGAAACTCGTAATGTCACAGGGCGCATAAAAGAAGAGCTAACAGCTCTACGGTTAATGACATTACAAAATCGAATGGTATTAGACCTATTGACAGCAGCATAGGGTGGGGTTTGCCAGCTTGTTGGCCCAGCATGTTGTACCTATATACCCGCTTATGATGATGCCGGAGGGGTGATTGATCAAGCCTTGCAAAGTTTGAAAGACAAATCTGATGCACAACAGCGAGACCTTGCACCAGTAGTGACAAATTCTAAGTGACTGGCTTCTGTCTAGGGGTTGGGAAACGGGAATTACATCTGCAATGAGTCTTATAGCTGGGGTATTCGCAGTACTGCTCTTTTGCAGTTGCTGTGGAATTCCCATAATTAAAGGAATGATATCAAGAATGTTGAGTGCAAATCCACAGTATCAGAGGTTTCTGTTGCAGGACAGGAACGAGATGAATACTCTGCCCGAGGAGCTTAAGGAATCATACAACGATGTAATTGAGTTGGAGGGTTCGTTTGAACAAAAGAATGGGGAACAATGATGACATATTTTCCCCGTTAATGAAGCACATGCTGAAAATCGAGAGAAGTGCCATGCTGGCGGATAATCAATTATGAAAAGGGGGGAAATGTGGAAACATTTTTTTTATTTGATTCATTTAATCATTATTAATTGCTTATTTGGTTCCATTTGATTGTTTATTGATTCATTATTATTAATTGATTATCCTTGCTTGCACATATTCTGTTTCAGGTCATAGGCCCAGTGTGCGTGTGCTAACATATTTTTTATTTTTAGCAGGGGCCTGCATGACTGTGAATTCCAGTGTGTCATGGCATGTAGCTTATCTAGGACCAAGCAGACCTCAGAACCATAAACAAGAGCAGTGTGTGTCTCTTCTAGTCTTTTGTTTTACCAGATGGACACTGGGGAGCCTGGGTGAGATAGGCCTAGGAGATGATAAGAAAACCACCTGCCTATTGCGCATACCACGGGGTGGCTTGACGTAGGCTACGCGCCTGACGTGGACTACGCGCGTCTGCGAAAGCATTCCAGCAGATGCCATGATGTGTAAAACAGCGCGGGGGGGGGGGGGGAGAAGAACGTCAATATGTTTTCCTATAAAAGCCACAGAATCAGAAACTGTCCTTATCCTCCATCTTGACCTGAGCTTCTCTATGTGGGGATCCTTTTTTCTGCAGAAAAAAGTAAACGGACTTTGGCTTGAATATTAACTTCTCTGCCTCTGACTGATTTTTTCCCTGAGTAGTCTGGGTTTCTTATGTGAAGGTGATACAAGGAATATAATGTTAAAATTTCTTTAACACGTTCGGATGAAGTTTCCTTACAATAACCTACTGCGCCACTGCAGATGGTTCAGATAAAGTTACAGTAGACATGTTGGTTTAACATGAATAACCAGACACTGATTTGTTCGCTAAAAACACTTCGACTGGATTAACTTGTGACCCATTGTTGCAGTGATAACCCATTATTTTTGGTTCTAGTTGATGATAAACCCATACAGTCTCATTTTTCCAAACTATTCCGTATTTTTAGAGATCAGAGGTCGCAATGTCTGTTTTTTGGGGGTAAAATAAGTACTAAGATTCAATGGAAACATAATAAATTATTCACACCACAAAATTCATCCCACGATTACCAAAATAACGTTATCGAGAGAGTACATTGATTTAACTTCAATACAGAGGCCATCGTTTGACATTTCCTAGTCATTATGCATTTTAACATAGGCTAATATTCACCAAATTAACCTCTGCATGGGAGCTTATTATTCGTATTTATGAAGCCCAATTCCACTTCCACCTTCAATTCGAACACTTTTGATACGGTTTTGTTTATTAATTCAACAACTGCTACTACTTCCACGTTTATTGATACGTCTCACAGTATCAATGCTTGTTCACCAATGAACCAAATTATTAATTACAAATGAACCAGTGACCACTAGACCACAGGTCTGCAGCCCTTTTTTGAGAGCTGATTTTTGAATCCAATCATCCAATTACCCATGACCCCTGTATAAGTTTTGGGTTTTGAAGCAAGTGAGAGAATTAAAAAAAAAAAACAATGAATCCTACAATTGTGCGAGAGTTGATGGACTTTAAAGTCCATAATCAATTCCCCCCGGGGCGCAACAAAGCAGCAAAAATATGTGATCAAGAGGAGAGCAGCAAATTTCATCCTTAAGGGTAAACAAATCAACAAAACTTTATTTTTCAGTGATTATTTTCGTGCTTAATAATTCAGGAGCAGCATCCTTTCTAGATGGAGAGCTCTTCTACATTTGTAGAAGACGAAAAGGCCAGGAAGAACTCCTTGGCCTGGCATGGAAGATGACATTCGTAAATGGGTAAGTGAACAAAGGAATTACTTCACCCCGAACATTTTCATGTATCCGCTAACTTGAAAGAATGGGCACTCTAAAAGACCAGAAACAATTCAAACAATTGTGTGAATAAAGTTTTAAAAAGTAGATATGAAGATGTGACTGTCGCTATCTAAATATCCAGTGTACATTACTTGTAAAAACAGACCTAACATGATGGTTATTCTGAGGACTTTCATTTTTCAGGTTGCCCAGTGCCCAGCATGTCAGTCTAAGCAGGCCAACCTAAAGGAAAAGGAACAATATAACCCAATAGAGGTGAGCTTCCTTGTGACTTAAGAGTCCGATCTTACCTTCCGGTAGAGTTGTATAATGCGCATTCTTGTCTTTCAGGTGTCTGAGCCATTTGAGCTTGTTGGAATGGATCTTCTCAAGCTCACTGTCACTCAGAGTGGTAACCAGTACATCTGTGTCATGGTTGACTACTTCACTAAGTGGGCAGAGGCCTACCCTCTTAAAAGTAAATCAGCAGAAGAGGTCACCCATTGTATTCTTGACTTTGTATACAAATTTGGGGCTCCTCAAAGACTGCTTCCAGATCAGGGAACAGAGTTTAAAAATAAGGTGAGGTAAAATTGGATTATTAGCAGTACCGTAGTATTGGTCATCCATGCTGACTTGTATTAATCTTTGGCATATGGAAGGTCAACGCTTGCCTCTGTGAGAAGCTGGGCATAAAAAGGAGCTTTTGTTCCCCCTACCATCCCCAAACAAAAGGGCTTGTTGAGAGACTTAACAGCACCATCCAACGGTATGTTCTTAGAGGGTAAAAACGACTTTAAGTTGATAATGAATACATGATCACTTTCGATAGGACACCACTGAATATTTCAGGTCTCTGGGCAAGCTGGCGAGGGACAATCCCAGGACATGGGACCGATATCTGGGTGCCGCAATGTTTGGCATCAGGACCAAAAAACATCTCACCACAAAATACAGCCCTTACGACCTCATGTTTGGTAGAGAGGCCAGATATCCTTCATAGGTTCCCAGAGTGTATAAGGTAAGCCTGTCGAAATTGTTTGCAATATTTTTATACAGCTGCCAATTAAATGTGACTCTAACACTCTAATGCCCTTGTATTTTCTTGTCGGTGACCGGGGAGAAGGTGGAAACACTTGAGGCATGAAGTGGTGTCTCGGAAAGACTCAGACAGCATGAGGTGTATCAGGAGGTGCGGGAAAACATTAAAAAAAGCCATGAAAAAACCAGAAAAAGGAAAGGAGACCGGGGTCAGGATGATGCATTCAAAGCCGGTGACGTCGTGCTGCTCAAAAACATCAGGGAACGGCAGCGGAAGGGGGGGGAAATGGAGGCTGACATGCTTGGACCATTCACAATTACAGACCATCAAGAGAAAATTGCTGTACTCAAAAAGCACCACCAGCACAACAAAAACCACCGTAAACCTAGATCATCTGGTTCATTTCATTAAGCCGGTGGAGAGGATTCCAGCAAAGATTAAAAGAACAGACAAGGCCCCTCATCTGGCTTCACACCACAGTTTAATAGCGAGTACTAGTCCAACCCACCAAAACATCCAACCTGATGCTGTAAGCGCCCCTCTGATTACCCTCTCTCCAACCTCCTCAGCCACTCTGTCTGAGAAATCCACTCCAAAGCAATGGTATTTATATATCTTGTCAGATAAAATTTGTATCTAATTACAAATCTTTACAGCAGATCTCCAGAGCCTCGCCCCTGGAAAGGAACTGGTGAGTGAGGTAAGTATTCCTGAATATACTCTGCTTTAAGCTGGCTTGTAGGTTCCGTTGGGTTTTTATTTTGTCGAAACAGACTAATAACAGGCAACTATTTGCAGGTCCTGAACGGTTACATGTCAATTGTTGCCAGGCAAATGCCATCCAAAGCCTTTGTCATTGACACTTTTGAAATGACTGCTATATGGAATGGCACATCTAGGGGGTTGAGAAAGGTGAGTATCATTTAATCTTGATGTTTCCAAGATGTGCAACTCATAACAGATGAAATTTTTGTAGCTGGATGCTGCACTGTGACGTACTCATTGGAGCAGTTTGCAAGGACAGACACTGGACTCTGGTAGTAAGTGCACATTTATCCAAAGCTACATACACATCTTTAGCAAGCATAAAAGCTTTCTGTTGACTTACAAATCATTTATTTTCATTTTAAACAGGCTATGTACCCCATGGAGCGAAGGGCCCTTTTTGTTGACCCCCTTGGAGCTACTAATGCCCAGCTTCAGAAATGCAAGGAAAAAAACAAGGTAATCTTGAATGATTTCTCACGGTTGCCTGTCTGAAGTAAATGAACTATCTTGTAAGTCACAAGCAGTATCACTTGATCCCTTTATCCTGGCGATTTAGAGCCTTCATTAGAAGGAAAAACATAAATGTGTCCAGATGGTCATGCAGCACCATCGACCACCGCCACCAGCAGGACACCACATCATGTGGGGTGCTGGTCTGTAAAGTAAGCTGTCCATATTGTCACTTAATCCATCTTTCAAATATTTCAAAGTGAGTTTACTGCAGTTCATGTTCAAGGTGGCTGAGAGCATCTTAAAAGGGGAGAAGCCCAACTCTCCAGTTGACCAGAACGGGGTCAATAAAATGAGGGTGGAAATGGCCCAAACACTGATTGACGAGTCAGGTCTGATTTATGGTCTTGCTTAAATTTTTACACACAAATACAGAGGTTTCAATTACTCTTTGAATCAGATACCCTGTTGGATCTCTGTCACTCCTGTGGGGAGAGGGATGCAGAAAGCACTAAAGAGAGCCATTTTGACTGGGTAAGGGCATCTCTGCTCCATGAAGAATTCTTGTGTTTTCTTCGTGAAAACAAAACAGCTGCGACTTCGTGGTGCGTTCAAGGGAAGAGACGGAGTCAGATTCGGTGTTGGAAAACCCCGGTTTTAAGGGAAACAGAGTTTATTCGTCGTCTCGACCAGCGTAGTGTCCAGTATAATGATGATCTGACTACCGTCATTGGAATAAAACAGGGTTTAAATGCTCATCGTGAACAAAAGATATTGGTCCAGGAGTTTCGGTATGGTACAGAAACAATAGTGTCTTAAATACTCATTGAGTTAACCACAAAGGACATGTCTCAGTGAATGCAACACATAGCCCATCAGGATGTTCCTACTTGGTACAGAAACAATAGTGTCTGATTAACTCATTGAGTTAAACACAAAGGACATGTCTCAGTGAATGCAACACATAGCCCATCAGGATGTTCCTACTTGACTACATCAACCCGGCAGTGGACTGAAACTGCCTTGATTAAGTAGTTGGGCAAGACAGAATAGCTGAATGTAAAGATTCTAGTTCACTACCG
Source organism: Gymnothorax reevesii (assembly GCA_029721435.1). NCBI lineage: Eukaryota > Metazoa > Chordata > Actinopteri > Anguilliformes > Muraenidae > Gymnothorax > Gymnothorax reevesii. The sequence goes on from CM056585.1 coordinate 42,444,468, forward strand.
ACAGGACGCAATATGTAACTATATGTGCTGTGAACACTAAAATCTAACAGTTTCCCCCTCTGATCATATGATCACTCACATCTATGATCAAACCATAATTGCAGAGAGGAATAAACATGCAGGTTCGGAATACTGGATGACATGTACATTGTAATACCATAGGAATGCAAACACTGCCTGGCAAACTGATTAAAATAAACACTGCGGAATGAATGTACAATCTCTGGTTCCATGGGGGCAGGAGTCTGTTGGCATTCACGGATGTGAAATGGGCTCTATATGTCTTTGAATGTCTCTCCTTGTGAACAATGACACTTCGGCTCCAGGCGCGTGCTTGTTTCCGGATCGGTCCTCTTTCATCTGTAGCTTATCAAGGGGAGAAAAAGTGCAGCAGTACCATCCGGAACACAGCATTTGAAAATTTCTCTAATACATTAAATAAGTGAGTTCAACGCATGGAAACAAAAAGGAAAATGGAGATCCCAGCCAAACAGAACAGAATAAGGGAAATCTTCGGGCCAACCTCGCAATGGGCCGTCGGACCCAAAGATTCCCTTAAACAAAAGAAACATACATTTCAAACAAACCGAAACCGAAAACTGAACTACCAGCAATCTCCAAAAATAACAAAACAACCATGTGTTGATTGACAACAAGCAGTCATTTCGATGTTGGTGCACTGTAAATGACAGCAGAAGTGTTTTAAGAGCTGTTATAAGAGCAGATTCTAGATTAAAAAACAAAACAAAAATATTCAACTTTCCAAGTGAAATGCTTTGTTTCCGTTATTGCATCGAGGACATATGCCTTCCAACAACTTGCACAGCCTAGGTGTATGCAACACAAACAACCTGCAGTCTAAGAAGTGCATTTCTCATGTGCCAGCAACAACAATAAAACATCAGCATACACTTAAAAAATGCTGAACATTTTGATTACACAGAACATACATCAACAAAACCAATCAAGCATCAACTTAATCATAGTCCTTGTTTCGATTAACAATTCACACGGTTAATGTTGCTGGAAAGATTCGAGTCAACAGTCCCTCAATATGACTCATTTTTTCTATCAAGAATTTGGTTGCCTTTTCAAATTTAAATTCAGACTCCCATTTTTTCCTGCTCTTAGGGTGCCCACTGTCCAATGCACATGGTCGTCTCAAAAAGTAAGGGGGAGGTTTGCCTCTACCTAGTGACCAGCATTTGTCCACTGTGTGGCCTTCTTTCCCACACGTTTTGCAAAACCTCTCACAGTTAACTTTGCAGTCTTTGACAAAGTGGCCAGGATTCCCACAATTACGGCAAGTGTTATTACGTTTCGCATTTGTTCGTTTGTGGCTCTTTAAATTGCGGATTTTATATTCGGTGTCCAATTCAACCCTTCTAGCTGCTGATAACAATTGATCGAAGGTGACCGTTTCATCCTGCCAATCGGGCTTACTAAGTTTTGTAGCGGAACGGATTTCGGGTAAAAGCGCCTGCATATAAGTGGACTTGAGGGGGCCGTTTGTACTGGAGGAGAGGGTATCCCGTCTCAACTCCTTAATCCCGGAATGCCTCAAGAAGGTTTCGGAAAAACGCTCTGCAAACACATCAACTGCCTCACCTGTTTTCTGAATACATGCAGCAACTTTTCCCCAATTGGTGGACGCGTTAGTTGCCTTCTGAATGAAATCTTCAATGGACTCCCACCCCTTATCAAGGTTTTGTCCATCACCTCCCAATGCGGTTCTAACTGCTGAATTGAGCTTATTGACCTCCGTGGGGGTCATAACTGTGGCTAGCAACTGCACACCGTCACATGGGTGTAAACAATAAATCGTCTTTAGGCGATTGATTTGGGTCCAGGTGTCCATGCCTGCAACCCGCGGATGTTTTAAGTCATGTGACCATTTATCAGTATCTTGAGGTTTGATAGGTTTATGACGATAGCGAAATACAGTATCGGCCCGTCTTTGCGTCAGCGCTCTGAGTTGGGTTACTGCCGCCATATCATGGTCAGATGTCTCGCTGTCAGTACTACTAGTCCACTTGTCATTATGGGCCAGGGAGGCAGGCTCCCTCTCCTCGTAAAGCAGTGGGGCGGAAGGAGGAACTGACTTTGCGCTCACCCCACTAACATGCGCTGGTAACTGCCTGTTGTGCAAGAATGTGATCTTATCCTTTAAAGCAGCAATTTCTGCGGTTTTTTTAGCCACCTTTGCTTTGACGCTTTTCAGTTCTGTAACCAGATTCTTTACTTTTTCCCTCTCAATGTCAAGGAGGCGGTCGGCTTCGGCCTTGGCATGGATTTCGTTTCGTTTTCGCATATTACTCACAATGAGCAGAGCAATGGGAAGCTTGCGTGTATCATTCACGCGTTGGAATTTGCCAAAAACTTTCTTAATGTTTTCCAAACTCCAAACCTTATTCTCACTGACTTCAAAAGCGTATTTTTTTCTAAGATACTCGTCTACAATTTCTAACTTCAGATGGGACTGAATAAAACCTTTCGTCTCTCTAATGATGACATCATTAGCAACTTCAGGTACAGCTCTACCGCCCTTTTCAAAAGTAGGGACCTGGGCTTTATCGCATCTCCCGAACATGATTTCACTTGCGAAATTAGTCAATCAACCAATACTGAGCCGTAAACTTATAAAATTATAGAAATTATGCTCTCGTCACTTACAAGGAGGACAACGCTAATAATCTTATGTATTCAAAGGAGGTAGAAAAAATAATGCTGTACCACAGTCCTGTTCCTATACCCTTCACCAATGGCACAATTTATTTTAGCACTCTGGATCTATCATGGATTGTAGTAGCCTATTTAGGTTTTTTGGGTAAACACAACAAAGACAAACACTTAAACGTTCACAGAAACCGAGCAGTACCACTGCTAAAACGGACCACAAATAGGTCCCCCACGCGTCACGGGTCAAGCAAGTAGCGCACCGGCGTTTCAATCCCTATCGCTGCCACAGACACCCTATTGCAGTCAAAAGTCCTCTGAAAACTTTTGACGGCTCAATGGAGGATTCCTATAATTTACTTCTTTAAATTAAAGGAGCGTGCCTTGCTTCCCGAACTGACCAAGACCCCTGGGTTAGACAAGTAATGCACCAATGTTAAAACGTGAACACTGCCACAGACACCCTGTTGCAGTCAAAAAGTCCTCTGAAAACTGTTGACCGCTCAATGGAGGATTCCTTTAATCTGCTTCAATTGAAGAAACGTGTCTTGTTCGCCCATACGACTTGGATCTCTGACAAATAACGTCTTATAGAATTAATATTCTAATGCTTGCCCCCAGCAAACACCCTTGCCTCCCGCAAGTAATATTAATTTCACAAATTTGCCTAACGCGCGATCAACACCCTTGCTTCCCGCAAGTATTAGCACAATGTTTAACAGACTCAATACACTTAACAAACAATACGCAAACGAACACGCTGATCACCACAACATGAGGTTTTCCCTTGAAATACAACCCGGCCAGTCGCGTTTCTATCCCTAGTTTTTTATCGAGCGAAGGTAATTAGCTCCAAGAAACTCAAAACTTCACCGGTATGTGCAACTTCTGGTTGCCGGAGTGACAGTCCGCTGGAACAGTTCGAGTTTTTCCAGATGCTGGGAAAAATCTTGGGCCTTGGTTATCTTCGTCGATCTCGGTGGAACCTCCAACTGAAGAATTCTTGTGTTTTCTTCGTGAAAACAAAACAGCTGCGACTTCGTGGTGCGTTCAAGGGAAGAGACGGAGTCAGATTCGGTGTTGAAAAACCCCGGTTTTAAGGGAAACAGAGTTTATTCGTCGTCTCGACCAGCGTAGTGTCCAGTATAATGATGATCTGACTACCGTCATTGGAATAAAACAGGGTTTAAATGCTCATCGTGAACAAAAGATATTGGTCCAGGAGTTTCGGTATGGTACAGAAACAATAGTGTCTTAAATACTCATTGAGTTAACCACAAAGGACATGTCTCAGTGAATGCAACACATAGCCCATCAGGATGTTCCTACTTGACTACATCAACCCGGCAGTGGACTGAAACTGCCTTGATTAAGTAGTTGGGCAAGACAGAATAGCTGAATGTAAAGATTCTAGTTCACTACCGACAGGACGCAATATGTAACTATATGTGCTGTGAACACTAAAATCTAACATCCATAAATGTTTACTTTTCTCCTGGCATAACACTTAAGTTATATTTCTTCCAGATTGAATGCACTGCATGTGGGCTCTCGTACCACTGGGACTGTATGGGAAAGCCTCCTACAGACCAAGCATTCTTCTGCCCTGTGTGCCATTCCCTCAGCTGAACAAGTCAGTCCAGCTACAAAATGAAGAGTGCTCTGAGCACAATATTCCCCCCCATAACAGCATCTGCGAATCATCAATCCGAAGCACTTCCACTAACTTAAGGAAGATTTGGTTAAGAAATGCGACAGGACTACCCTTCAGAAGGAAGGCACCCTCAGACAAATAACGCATTAATACTATTCCCTTTTCAGCTGGCGGCGATGGGAGAGGATGCGTAAAGCCATTAACTCAATTACTTTATTCTAAAATAAACTCATAAATTATGACAATGTTCTGCATGTGGGTTGTGTGGTTTTTTAAATTCAATTTTAAAATTAAATCAAGTCTTCTATAAATGGGGGGGGGCAACTCAACGAGACTCTTCCCAACGAAATATTTCACCTCAGAGGCGCAACACGCTGAGGTTCCGCTGTAATCACTAAAATAACTGGTCACAAGTTAATCCAGCCTAGGTGTTTTTAGCCAACAAATCAGTGTCTGGGTATTCATGCTAAACCGACATCTAGTCTACTGTAACTTCTCTTTAACCTTTTAATGCAGTAGCGCAGTGGGCTATTGCAAGGAAACTTTACACAAAAATTACGAGAATGTTTGGTAGCGAAACCTCCTTGAGAACTTTTTTTTTTTTTTTTTAAAGGAAGCAAGTAAATTGCGATTTCAATTTGTCATCAGTTTCACTCAATTCTATGAAATAAATAAATGAATTGGACGGATATCCGAGTCAAATATTATTAAACTGTTCAGGCATATCCACGATCAGCGCCGTGTCTTTTCCGTAGTTAGAACATCTGCAGACGTTTGTAAACAAAGGTCACCAGATAACAGGTGCGATGGATCAACTGGTTTCCCTGTTAACTGGTGACTTTTGTTTATGGGAGTCTTTCTGTCAGGTTTTTTTTGGTTTTTGTTCAGAAGAATCGAATTGGCTGACGCTTTAAAAAATATGTATTTGATTTAATCCTGCCATTAACCAGCCGAAACAAATTCAGTTCACGAGATCGTCTCGTGCCTAGGAGTCGTGTAACACTGTCTTATCGGGTAGACCTTTTTCAATTTCGTCCGTTAATAACCAGCCGTTACAAACAACAATGCGTAATACATAACCAGTCAAAACAAAGTCCATGCATCAAGGGTTTATAATGGCTGGTGACTTACTGATAATATTTTGAATAAGTGTAACAAAGTGCAACTCAATACAGAGCAGGCCACCCAAATTAATGGATTCCAAGAGGCTAAATCAAGTACATATTTTTATTTTCTCCAATGCTTGAACAAAGAAAGAGGGGAGGTAGGGACAGACTTGATCAAACAAATACCATAAACGAAACAACAAAAAAAACCTGGAGGCAAGACAGGGAATAACAGGAGGGGGACAGCTGCGACTGCCTTAGTGGCACTAGCTAGGAAGCACCTTCCACAGTTGCCCAACTAAAAGATCACAGTAATGCTCTCACACCACAATATCAAAGAGGCAAAACATTACACTGCAACCAATCAGGAGTGCGTATCAATTACACCGAGTACACACGTGAAAAGTTCAAGACCCACACCAACCACTAGGGTACGTACACACACTAAGAGGGAGTTCTCTGCTATCTAGGCGTTAGCTAGCTAGTAGCCAAGACAGCAGGTCACAGCTAAGGGGAAGGGGTGGGGGGACAAAGAAAGGACTGGAAAACAACAAATGGGGGGATAAACCACTAAACCCACGCTGACCATGAACCAGCCTAGCACAGCAAATCTACATAGGAAGGCCCCAAGACAACACAGGCGAATTGCTAGTTCAGGGGCAGGCTGGAGCAGGTAACAAGTACATAGCATGGAGGAAAAACAAACAAAAGAAAATACAAAACAACAGAAACGAATTTAAATCAAGGGAAAACAGTGGTCATGCTGCTGTAATGCCACTCAAACTGTGATCTAAAAACAGGACAAAATAAAATACTTTATCTTTAAAGACCACATACATTAAACCATTATACAATTACAAGTATAAATAGCTTTAATCATTAAAATATAAATAATGTGCAAATAACTGCTACATTGTAGCTAGAAATACACATTTGACTATTACAGCCTACCTTGGTTTGTCTGCAATGGGCAAAAGGCCCGAAAAGTCAGAGTGGAGGAGGAAGGGTGCATCTACGATGCCTAAACGTGAAGTACAGGCAAGGAAAAACGCTCCTATCCACCAGAACAAAGAGCTTTCTGCCAGCGACGGTAACTTGCTTTCTTCCCTTCCCTATTTCCGGGGTGTGCTATGCGTTTCTAAACTCACGTCACGCCACAGGTGGATACAATTAAGATGCCTTTTTCGTGGCATGCTCACACACACTCCGGCATTGAATGTTCACCGTCCCGGTGAACCGTCTCTAAATAGCTCGGGGGGGGGGAGCTTGGGGTTGAAGGGCTCTGGGGTCCTGATGTTACATTCTGGTTCAGTCTGGGGAGAACGGAAAGTGGTAGGTGGTAAGGGTTAGGGTGCTGGCCAGCTGTGCTACGACAAGAACGTCTAAGGCCGGGCTGATGATCTGGGGTATCGTCATCCAGGTTTGGCTCAAAGGACGAGTATTGTGAGGCCTCAGTGTCTCTTCCTTGAGGTCCAGCCGGAGGCATTAAGGAGGGCTCAAGTCGAGGTAAACTGATACCATTGGGAGAAGTTCCATCCACGGTCTGCTCTGCGTCAGCCACCACTGGGACCTCGAGAACAGGGCTACCCCTGAGAGATCCATCACCTGGCAGAGGTAAAGAGTGCTCATTTGACGATGGGGGTGGGCTTATGCTGGTGTGAGGAGCAATTATGCCCATCTTCCAATCTGGCACTAGCTGGGGAATTATCTCCCTCCATATGAGTGAGGCTGGGAGGGGTGACCGCAACAGCCAGAAGGTCATCTTCGAGCTTGCTTACGTCGGATGACCCCCTGGGGGCTAAGGCTCTTGGGCAGGGGGTAATTGCTCTAGAAGGCTGAGAACTTATTACTGGGGCGACTGCAGACGGGCAGGATCCTCCCCACCTGCTTGGGATAGGGGGCCGTGGGTTGCATCGATGAGCTGTCCATTTGGTTCCCCAGGGACCCGCCTTAACTCTGCACGATGGAGTACTTTTCCTGGACCCTGTTCACCTAAAAGCCTAACTTTGTACAAGGTTCCCACCTCATCTAGGCACTCTAGCACCTCAAGGACGGCAGAGTTCCAGGTGTCTTCAATTTTATGCCGACCCTGTAGATCAGGGGTTCCCAAACTTTTCCAAATCAGGGCCCACTTGAAAATCTAAAAAATGTCCGCGGCCCACCTTTGTCCTATAAACAGTACATAGACGAAATTATGCATTCTCAGAACACTTAACAGCAACAATAATTGTTGTTGTTGTTAAGAAAATAAAATAAATAAAAAAACAACAACAATAATTGTTGTTGTAGTTTTTTATTTATTATTATTATTATTATAAAGATTCAGGATTGAAATGAAAGCAGGGGGATAAAGGAAGCCCAAACTTTTAATCTGTCGTGTTCACACAAGACAGAGGCCGTTTCTCAATATGCGTTCTTCTCTGTACTTCTGTTCTAGTGAACTTAAGAAACGTCATCCGTCTGAGACCAAGTACTTTCTCAATTCAAAGTTCGCATCTCGACGAGAACGGTTACCAGTCACAGAAGTGTTCTTGATACGCCCATTTTGCCGAGGATGCATCGGATGGAAACTTGTGTGAACTTGACAGCACGCATAACCCAGAATTCTTTTCGGCATCCAAGCGCGAGCGGGGCGCGATATTTTTTTCCATAATGTTAATGTGTCGCTATTCTGGAATTCTGGTCCCCTACCGTTTGCCTGCAGTGTTACTCGCAAGCGAGCTGTCTGGCTACCTAGCTAGTAATAGTATAGCGAGCGCGTCAGTGTATTTGGCTACATAGGCAATTGGCTTGCGCACTGAAAAAGCTGCAGTTCGCTTTCAATGATCGATATATTCTCCGACATAATTACGCCGACAAAATAAGGCTGCAGTTTGCGTTCACTGTCATACTCATTAGCGAGCTAGTTGGCTTCCTAGAAATCAAGCTCCTCCGCTCCGGATCTGAGCCGAATCAGCTGGTGTCGGCACATAGCCGGGGCAGATCTGGAGCGGAGGTGCTTGCTATCTGGGTAGCGATTATTGAACTGTGTATTATAACAAGCACGCCAATGTAGTTACATGGTCAACTGGCTAGTGAGCTAAAAAGGCTACAGTTCGCTCACAATGGAATAGTCGCGAGCGAGCTATTTGGCTAGCTAGCTAGCAAGATAAAGAGACATCGATATCTATAATGTTATAGCTAGCATGCCAATGTATTTAACATCCTAAAGTCGCTTTCACATCAGACGCGAAACGAATTCTTCACCCGACAGATTACATTCAAATTCAATGCGAAAACGCGTGTGTTCGCGTCTTTTCGTTGACTTTGAATGTAACCTGTCGTGCGATAAATTCGTTTCGCATCCAGTATGAAAGCGGCTTAAGTCTTTTGTTGCAATATTCGTTTGCTATTTCTCGGCTGAATTCTCTTCTGGTGATTTTAAGGCGAGGAACCATTATCCGAGTACATTTGGAATATTGCCTGCTTTACGATGTTTTATGCTCCAGTGTTTTCGGAGTCGAGAAACTCCGCAACAGCTGGCGGAACGTAGCTAAGCACCTAAAGTAGCTCACGTTCACAGACCCCTCTTCCCCTCTTCTGAGTGTTCCTAGCCTTGGAAGTGCACATTGTGTTTGCATTTTATTTAAAGTAAACCAGTGAAAATAATCAGTAGTTGAAATGCCGACACCAGCGAAGACGACGACGTTAACGTCATCAAGTACGTTCCTGCTCCAATTGCAGAAAGACCGTACTCTCGTCCTCCCATCCCCAGGGAGTTCGTTCTTTCATTTGAACTCGGCAAGTCCAGACTCATGGAGTTCACAAGTACGAACTTGGTGTACTTGTTCTTGAGAAACGGCCAGAATTAATTATCGAACACAGTACGTGCTCCTCCGATTATGACCCCCGGTCATGATGACCAGAAAGCTACGTTCCAATCATAAACTATATAAGGTTCCTAAAATATTGTGAGGTCAATAACACTCAATAGGTTATTACTTCTAAATATTTATTAAAATCGTGCAATAAATATTTTACAATAAAAATAATAAAAAATCATATTTGCAAAAATGAATAATATTTTTCATGACCTCTCACGGCCCACCTGCAGTACCACCACGGCCCACCAGGGGGCCGCGGCCCACACTTTGGGAATCACTGCTGTAGATGATTCTTGCGATACACTAGTGTACCTCTTGCCAGAATGGGGGGAGGATGGTTATAGTTCTGGTTGCGATAGACAGCGACCCTTTCCAGTTGATGCCTGGCCGTACTATACACAGCTGAAAGGCGTTCTTTGTGCTGGGCCATCCAGTCTGACAGGTCATCGTACGGCATGTCCTCTTCAGGAATTCCCAATAGCTGGTCCACTGGGAGCCTTGGTTTCTGCCCAAACATGAGCTCGTAAGGTGAATGCTGGGTTGAATGGTGTGCCGTGGTATTGTATGCGAAGAGGAGCTGTGGGAGGAGTTGTGGCCACTTGTGCTTCTGTTCTGGAGGCAGGCTTCGCAGGAGGTCATGGAGCATGCGATTAAAATGTTCGCACTGCCCATTTCCCTCAGGATGGTAGGGGGAGGTACGGCTCTTTCGAACTGCATACAATGAGCAGAGCTGATGTAATAACTCACTTTCAAAGCATCGTCCTTGATCTGAGTGGATACGCTGAGGTATTCCATAGGTGTAGAACCATTTCTCTGTCAGAATTTTCACTACAGTCTTTGCTTTTTGATCTGAGGTGGGATAAGCTTGTGTAAATTTCGAAAAAACATCCGTCACCACAAGTACATTCTCAAGGCCATTACTTGTCTTATCCAATGTCGTGAAATCGATGGCTAAGATCTCCAAAGGCCTTGTGGCCATCAGGGTACCTCGAAATGTCCTAACTTTAGGCTGGGAAGCCTTTGCCACTGTGCAACGCTGGCATTGCTCGCACCACCGCTTGATGTCCGCATACATTTTAGGCCAATAACAACGGTGACGAATTAGATCGGTTGTTTGGTCTATTCCCTGGTGGCCGTGTTTGTCATGCAAGTTAATCAGGACCTCCTCCTGCAGGACTACTGGTAATAGTACTTAAAACACTTGAGCCCTGGAGGGGGGGATCTGAATTTCCCAATAAAGTACACCCCCACGCTCTCTATTTCGAGACCATTGTTTTGCCAGCTCTCGCAACCCATATGGTGCAGTCCTCAGCTCTGTGGTCTTAGGTGGGTGGCCCCGTCTCCAGAAGTGCATGAAGGCAGAGATGCAAGGGTCAGCGGCCTGTAATGCCTTAAGATCGTCTTAACTGGGGGACGGTGCTGCCTCCACTTCTTGCGATAGCGCTTCCTGAGGGCCCAATCCAGGAGTCACTCTAATCTGTGCACATTGTATGGGGACTGGAATACCTTGTACAAGTAGCCCCCGCTGGGAGCGTCTGGCCGCATTTGATGCTTCAGCCACCTGGGGGCCCAGCCCGAGGGGGACACTTGGCGTTGACCCTAAAGTAACATCTCCAACATCTGGTTGTTCAGCCACCCGGGGGCCCAGGCCAACGGCCTCGCGTTGTACCACCCTCTGCGGGGGAACAGTAGCAGGATGAGCTGCAGTCTGGATCAAGGAGGTGGAGGCGGGAGGCAGACGGGAGAGTGCATCCGCATTACGGTTGGCAGTTCCTGGGCGGTACTTAATTTCATAATCGAACAGGGCCAACTGAGACACCCAGCATTGTTCAACGGCTGCCAGTTTTGCTGACTGTAAATAGCTAAGGGGATTATTGTCCGTATACACAGTGAACTTATTGCCGAGGAGATATTCACGGAATTTCTCAGTCACTGCCCATTTAAGGGCTACCAGCTCCAGTTTCATCGAGCTGTAATTCGACATGTTTTTTTCACTTGGACGTAGCCCCCTACTGGCATACGCGATAGGCCATAGGTGCCCGTCCTGCTCCTGTGATAGCACTGCTCCCAGCCCAGAATAGCTTGCATCTGTTTCCACAATGAATGGTCGTGTAAAGTCCGCATATCCCAAAACAGGTGCATGGATAAGTCGATCTTTCAGGCTTTTCAACGCTTCCTCACAGGCTTGGCTCCAGTGTTGATCAAAGGACCCCTGAACCCTCGGACCTGGTTTCTTCTTGGTGCCCTGTTAGGCCCCAACCAGCTTGTGTAGGGGAGACGCCAGACCAGCAAAACCCTCTACGAATCGTCTGTAGTAGGAGGCAAAACCCAAGAACGAACGGAGCTCTTTAACTGAGGAGGGCCGTCTCCACTCCGCCACGGCTCGAATTTTTTCTGGATCTGTAGCCACCCCCGCAGCCGATATAACGTGTCCCAGGTAGCTCACCTCAGTTTGAAAAAAACGACACTTTTTGAGTTTTAGTTTCAGGTTATGCTGCTGAAGCCGAGTCAAAACCATCTCCAGGCGCTCAAGATGTTGACTAAAAGTGGGGGAGAAAATAACGATGTCGTCCAAGTACAGTAACAGGGCGTGGAAACTTTGATCACCAAATATGCGCTCCATTAATCGCTGAAACATTCCTGGAGCATTACACAATCCAAAAAGCATTCTATTGAACTCGAACAAGCTAAAAGGTGTGCAGAAAGCCGTTTTTTCTTTGTCCTTTTCGCTAACAGGAACTTGGTTATAGCCGCTCGCTAAGTCCAATGTGCTGAACAAGGTAGCTCCACTCAGGGCATCCAAAGACTCCTCTATCCTAGGTAGTGGAAATGCGTCCCTACGAGTTTTGGAGTTTAGTTGGCGATAATCCACGCAAAGTCGAATGGAACCATCTTTCTTTTGCACCACCACAATCGGTGATGCGTAGGGACTGCAACTAGGCCAAACAATGTTCTGATCTAACAACTCCAGGACGTGCTTCTTGACTACCTCATACTGCGATGGTGGGAGGCGGCAGTAGCGATGTCGCACAGGGGCATCATCAAGCAGGGGGATAGTGTGCTGGACAAGGGAAGTACACCCAAGATCACCTTCACCCTGGCTAAATGTGCCTCAGTACTTTTCAAGCAAGGCCTGAGCATCCTGCTGTTATTGGGCTGACAAAGTAGGCCAGTCTAGTTGCGAAATCTCAACACCATCATTAGCCTCAGCATCAACTGACTGAATGAAGACCACTTGGTTGCCATGAGCTTGCTGGTGTTTAAATTCAAGTAAGGAATTTGCGGCTGGAAACATAGCCATATGCAGTTCCCCAAGCACAGTCTTCGGCCGTAGCCACTGATCTTGATTTCCAATATTAATGACTGGCACCTGAACACTGCCACAAGTTACTGAAAGGTAAGCTATTGGCACTAATAAATTGCCAGGCAGTCGGCCATCTATAAAGGACACTGGCTCCAGGAGGGCTGAGGACAATGTGGAACCCAAACCCTGGTGGCAAGTGGCTGGAACTAGCTTCATTGACCCAGCCGGCACTCGCACTGTGGGACCCTGTTGCACTCTAACTTGGCCCGCCTTCCCAGTTTCCAGGACATGTTCCAGCTGATGACATTCAGATAAAGCTCGCTGCCACCCCTGGCCTGCCTGTTGGACATCAATAGATTGAAAAAGGGCGCTTCCATGGTCTACAAATAATTCTTTGTAGCAATTTCTAATGATGTTCATGCCAAGGAGGCCAAGTACCACATTTTTTTGAGACTGGGCAGTTGAATCGGTGGGATCTTTGGTAACTAAGATACCCATTTTAGGAAGAGTCCGGCCAAGCAAACATACATCTAACTCCACATCTAACTCCCCAAATAGGGTATCGATAGGCCATTGGCAGCCTTTAAAGTGAGCCAGCTACAGAGCTGTAAACCAAGCTGAAGGTAAGGGTGCAACTGTTGTTCAAAGAATTTCTGGGTGATTGTTGTCACCATTGAGCCAGTATCCAACAAACAGGCCACTGCCTGCCCATCTGAACCTCTACTAATGGACATCTGCTAATAAGTTGCGACGTGCTTACTGGATGAGAGCCCAAAGAATCCCCACCCAACGTTTGGGCCATAATGTCAGGGGGTACTAGTTTTCCTGCGGTTGCTGGGCAACCGAGTTAGCTACTGCCGCTACTGGAGGGCTGGCAGAAGATGCTGGGCAGAATCTGGGTACATGACCTGGCTGGGAACAAAGCAAGCAGATGGGTTTCCCCTCGGCAGTAAACCGATAGCGCGGGCCTCGGGTCTGTGCTCGAGATGGCAGTGGGCCAGACAAGGAGGATGTATCCAAGCGCCTTAGGATGCTATCTAATTGGGCCTGTTGTTTTTGAAGGCTCTCTTTCACTTCGGCCAGCTCGTTATTGGGTTGTACGGACATGGCACTGGAGGCTACCTCCAACTCTTGAATAGCATGGGTGCTAACCGAATGGGCACGAGGTCTCGACCCGCTGGGATACTCTCCCTCCTCCCAGTATGGCTTCACTGCGGACATCCAGAAAAGTGAGGGTAGGATGAAGTCGCACTTGACGCCTCAACTCTCGCTTAAGCATGCTGTCTCTCACATTCTCCACAAACTGGTCTCTCAGTACTACTTCTGGATGGGCAAAACAAGCTGGATCTCTCCTTTTCACTGCTTCTAGCAAGTGTAAGAGAGCGTGAGAAAACTCCCTCAGAGACTCCCCCTCAAGTTGCCGTCGCTGGAAGAACTGCTTCTGGAGGCTAATATAAGATTGGGAGCACCCATAAGTGCTCAGAAGTATTGAAAAGATCTTATCGGGCTCATACCTCTCAGCTACAGGACGAAACTTAATCTCAGCCCTAGCCTCTCCATCTAATAAGTCGAAAATAATCAACGCCTGTTCAGAACATGACATGGGTCGTGAGGACAAATGTCGACGGGCCTCCTCTACCCAGTCCTCTGCTGTTAATGAGTCGGGGGGCGATTTCCCTGAGAATCTAGGGCATTTACGTTCACGAGGTATAAAAACATAACGTTCCACCACTCCAGCTGGCGTGGGTGTAGAAGCTACAGTTACCACACTAGGTGCAGGTGGTCCAGACTGCAAGAGGATAGTAGGTGTAGGGGGGCAACCTGCTGAGCTGCTAGAAGGCTCCACACTATCAGAGGTGGAGGCGGCCATTTTAGTGACCTCCTCTCTGAGCCTACTATTGTCTGCCTGCAACTGTTTCACCAGCTCAGTCAAAGCTTTAAGCTGAGCTGTCATATCTTCCTCCTCCATACTTTAACCACAAAGCTGTTGTTCACACAAATAAAAAAAAAGGAAAAGGGCAAACAAAAAAACAAGGGAATAGGAAGGACCAGAACAAACAGAAACAGGCTTCTCAGACACCCCGAGTAGGAGATGGCAGAACTTCTGGGGGATGTCTTCTCAACAGGTCCACTGTCTGGTGTTGGATGGTCTTCAACCACTGTTTTCCCCCAAAACTAAAAACTAACCATAAGCATTCAAAACAAAACACAGGAAACAGCCTCTGTGCAAAGGAAACCCTGCTCGCAGCGCCAAATGTAACAAAGTGCAACTCAATACAGAGCAGGCCACCCAAATTAATGGATTCCAAGAGGCTAAATCAAGTACATATTTTTATTTTGTCCAATGCTTGAACAAAGAAAGAGGGGAGGTAGGGACAGACTTGATCAAACAAATACCATAAACGAAACAACAAAAAAAACCTGGAGGCAAGACAGGGAATAACAGGAGGGGGACAGCTGCGACTGCCTTAGTGGCACTAGCTAGGAAGCACCTTCCACAGTTGCCCAACTAGAAGATCACAGTAATGCTCTCACACCACAATATCAAAGAGGCAAAACATTACACTGCAACCAATCAGGAGTGCGTATCAATCACACCGAGCACACACGTGAAAAGTTCAAGACCCACACCAACCACTAGGGTACGTACACACACTAAGAGGGAGTTCTCTGCTATCTAGGCGTTAGCTAGCTAGTAGCTAAGACAGCAGGTCACAGCTAAGGGGGAGGGGTGGGGGGACAAAGAAAGGACTGGAAAACAACAAATGGGGGGATAAACCACTAAACCCACGCTGACCATGAACCAGCCTAGCACAGCAAATCTACATAGGAAGGCCCCAAGACAACACAGGCAAATTGCTAGTTCAGGGGCAGGCTGGAGCAGGTAACAAGTACATAGCATGGAGGAAAAACAAACAAAAGAAAATACAAAACAACAGAAACGAATTTAAATCAAGGGAAAACAGTGGTCATGCTGCTGTAATGCCACTCAAACTGTGATCTAAAAACAGGACAAAATAAAAAAAATACTTTATCTTTAAAGACCACATACATCAAACCATTATACAATTACAAGTATAAATAGCTTAAATCATTAACATATCCATACACTTAAAACTTAAAATATAAATAATGTGTAAATAACTGCTACATTGTAGCTAGAAATACACATTTGACCATTACAGCCTACCTTGGTTTGTCTGCAATGGGCAAAAGGCCCGAAAAGTCAGAGTGGAGGAGGAAGGGTGCATCTACGATGCCTAAACGTGAATTACAGGCAAGGAAAAACGCTCCTATCCACCAGAACAAAGAGCCTTCTACCAGCAACGGTAACTTGCTTTCTGCCAGCGACGGTAACTTGCTTTCTTCCCTTCCCTATTTCCGGGGTGTGCTATGCGTTTCTAAACTCACGTCACACCACAGGTGGATACAATTAAGATGCCTTTTTCGTGGCATGCTCACATAAGGGTAACGCCATAGGACACGGTTCCTATCTTCATATTTCAGACCGCGGCGATCATCCCATAAACTGAATTTCTTTTGATTGTTTAATAACACAATAAATTCAATAGGCTATATTTAAAAAAGGGTTAGCCGATTAGATTCTTATCAAGAAAAACTTAAATCAGCGGCGCAACAAACACAGGTTCAGCGACTCTCTCTGCGGTAACAATGGTCACAATTAAATCCAGCCGAAGTGTTTCCAACCAAGAAATGTATGTCCAGTTGTTTCTGTTTGAGCTATGAAGTGTATTTGGACGTTAAGATGGTTGTGTCTGTTCGGTGGCCTAGCGGGTTACTTGATTGTGCTAAGATTGCTTTTATATCATATGTCGTAGCGAATCCCGGGTGAGGTTACATTTATTTTTCTTTTTTTATTTGGAGGAGCAAGAAGAATAAACTCGATTTTTAAACTCATCACGGCTTTACAAATGTCAAAAGTCAACGAAATAGTCTACTTGAATCGGATGGATAGATAACAAGTAAAATTAAGATTGTAATTGTTAAGGCATTTGCACGGACAGCTATGGCCAGCGGAAAATGTTATGCTGCTGTGAGAAAGACCCGACTTTTGTAAACAGAGGTAACCAGTTAACAGGGAAACCAGTTGATCCGTAACACCGGGTAGGTGCAGGCTTTCATTTCAGCCACGCAGGTACACACCTGATGCAACAAGTTAAGCTCTTTAGCAAAGCCTGTTGGAGTTCATTGGTGGTTGGAATGAAAGCCTAAACCCACACCGGCCTATCTGGATGATGAATAGCCCTGATTTAAGCGAATGTTACCGCTGTTTATAAGAGGGATTGTAAACATTAGGTAGCATCCGCACTGGCCTCAGTTTTCCGGAAAGCAACCACGGAGCGTGTATACAAATTCAATCTTGAAACACGTTTAAGGACAACTGAGTTGTCGCTTCGCCTATCAAAGTTACTAAATATGTGAACGGATGGAGCAGCAACGTCATTCCTAATCAAAAACAAAGCAAGATGAACTTACACATAGCCACTTAGTGACTTCATGGTGTGGCTTTTGGCTTACAAGTTTAACTGGTCGCCTCATTTCTCGAAATATTCAACACGCGACATTTTTCCTTTCATACTGAACAACCAAACATATCGACAAGGACAAATGCAATTAAAAGAAACAAATTCGCCACTTCTGCGACCCTTCTATTACATGCTGTTGACAGTGGGATGCATCTCCTATAACCTCACTTTGGCGTTCTAACCCATTAACACCGTCCCGAAATCCTTAAGCTCTCCCACTACCATCAGTGGTAAGCGCACAAATGCAACATAAAACATATGGCACAAACAAGAGCAACACAGTCTTACCCGACGCGCTGTTTACTTACGAAAGAAATCCACTCGCAGGCCACTGGAAAGTGACAGACACCCTTGAGCAGTGGTAAGTAAGATGACGAGGTAGTGTCACTGCTCAGAGAATTCCAATAAAAAATATGCAAAAATCCTCGTGCTTTCAGAAACACCCATTTTAGCGAAGTCACATCATCTAC
The DNA here is from genome assembly GCA_029721435.1 of Gymnothorax reevesii. NCBI lineage: Eukaryota > Metazoa > Chordata > Actinopteri > Anguilliformes > Muraenidae > Gymnothorax > Gymnothorax reevesii. The sequence goes on from CM056585.1 coordinate 42,462,088, forward strand.
CAAACGACGTCCTTGGCATACGATGATCGGGCGGACACACACTAATAAACTCTCAAGCTGAGATGTAATAACGGCAAGATTCGTAGGAGTCGGGATGCTTGGGGTTACAGATAGAATTACGTCAGTTTGTTAATCGTGGTTCTGACTGTCAGATGGACTGCCCAATTGAATTGGGCTTTAAGCCAAAGAAGACAACGGTTCACCAATGGACATGTAGGAAAAGATGGCACAAGATCGTGACGCATCACTGCACGATGTCTCACTGCTTCGCACAGCTGCCTTTCAAAGTGGGTTAGCACACCACCCGACACTAATACTGCGGTATTGCAGTTTAAATTGATCGAATACTGCGAATTTATCATACATAATATCTCCTCACTAACAGCAAAGAGATTCGTTGAGGGACCATGCATTCATATAGCCTCCGTTGCAGATGTCTTGGTGTTCGGTAAATTTCCCTCAACCTACAATGTCTGCGCATTCGAACGAGGTTTTGTGTTCCACCAATCAGAAACTAGCTCCTAAAACCCAGGAGCTAATTATATATGCAGAAACAGATAAAGCTAAATTGGCGGACGGTGGCGAACATGTTTTCTCTCGAGCTTTGGAGAAAATCTGCAAAGCCTTCAATATTAACAGTATGAATAGTTTACAAGAACAAGCAATGAACAACTTAGTTATCCAGAGGAAAGATGTCTACGTAAATTTGCCAGCAGGATTTAGTGAATCGCTCATATACCAAGCTCTTCCAATCCTCGGGGAAGCGCTTTCTAATAAAGAATCGCCTATTGTTATTGTTGTTTCTCCTCTTGTTAACCTTATGAAGGATCAAGTCAATTATTTGAATAAGGAGTGTAAGCAACGAGTTTAAGTCTGGTCGATACCGAAATGGAGAAGAGAAGTGTGGAAAGAGGATGTTTTCAATAGTATACGGTTCTCCAGAGTTTTGGCTAAGTGAACGGTGGAGGAAGATGCTGCTGAATGCCGCATATTCAAACAATATTGATGCTGTGGCTGTCGATGAAGCTCACATAATAAATCATCAAGTTCTTTCTCTATTTTCAAATTTTTTCAAGTAAGCGATAGCAGCCCGTTCGGCAGACGAATAACTCATTCGTGTAAACCGCTGTGTTACCAGAGATGACAGAGCCTATTACTGCAGCGATATCAAGCTTGCTTTTTCCATGCACTCGTATCTTGTCTTTATTTGAGAGGATTTTTGTTTTACGCACATTACAAATGTTGTTTTTACAAGTTTTTTTAGGAGTTTCTTTTCCGCCATTTCACTATTTTTGACAAGCCGCAGGGAAAAGCCATAGTAATGACAAAGACCATAACATATAATAAGCATTCTGATTGGATCATCAAGCACAATCACATTACGTCACGGAACACAAAACCTCGCTCGAGTGCGCAGACGTTGTAGGTTGAGGGAAATTAATCGAACAACAAGACGTCTGCAACGGAGGCAAGCGTTCATAAGCATTTTCTTTTTCGGAAAGGGTTATTTCTACGAGTGACTTTCTTAAGACTGGAAATGGCTGAAAAGGTCTGATCCTATTTCCTGATCCTTTGTTAAAATTCTCGAACCCTCAAAATCCTAAATTAATGTCATCTATCTCTTTCTGCTCTAACACAGCCAAAATAGGACTGTTATCATTTTAAAAAGGTTCAATTTGTTCATGGCCTCACTCTCCAAATTGGATCTGTGTGACTGAAGTAAGCTTGGTTCATCTTCCTTTTATGAACCTGGGGTGAGTTGGACCATCCTCAATGGTAAACGCAGGACGAAGAAACGCCGAAAGTGTATCTCAAAGTTTAGGCAGCAGCCTTCGAAGGCTTCATTTTTACAGGTTGTCACTTACTTCTGTCAAACTGACTGATAGGGTTCGGGATAAGGTTCAATTTTGGGTTGGGGTAATGTTTAGGGCATGGGCGCCTAACCCTATTCCTGGAGAGCTGCCATCCTGTAAATTTCTGCTCCAACCCTAATTCAACAAACCTGATTCAGCTCATCAATTAGCAGCTCGTCAAGATCTGTCACTGGGAAAGAAGGTGTGGTTTGCTTTGGTTGGAATGATAACCTTATGAATGGTAGCTCTCCAGGAACAGGGTTAGTCAGCCCTGGTTTAGGGTTAGGGGTTAAAGTTATGGTCAGGGTTTGGGAAACCCTCGCTTAAATCAAAGCTGTCTCACAGAAATGATATGAAGTCTTGTTAGTCTGGCAGATGAAATAAAGCAACAACCCTCAAAAATGCAGCCTTCGGGCGCATCTCAAAGCGGAGGCTGCGATGCATCCGAAGAAAGCTGCATTTTTAGGGGTCATCTCAAACTTCCATCTGCCAAATTGACAATGTAAAATGTCTAAGTGCGTGTCCATAATCAAATTTTATACAGTCAAATATGACAGTGAAGAAACGCCTCATCTGAAAATACAAGTTACACAAGCATTTAGGCCAGGGCGACTCGATGTTATCCAGGAAGAGCCGAGTAGGTGCAGGTTTTTCACCTGATGCAACTAGTTCAGCTTTTTTGCAAAGACTGCTGGAGTTCATTGGTGGTTGGAATGGAAGCCTAAACCCGCACCGACCTATTCTGGATGATGAATAGCCCTGATTTAAGCGAATGTTACCTGTTATGGCCTCAATTTGTTATGTAATAAGACAGCAAGGGATGACAGACAAAATTTTAAAACTTAAACAGACTTTATTTAACAAAGACTAACAACTAACCTACTATTTATACTACTGACTAAGATTGATATATTCAAGAAAAAAAAAATATTTACAGGCCCTTGAGATGGGGTTGCTTGGTGATGTCCTGAGACAGGAAAATGCTCCAACATAGGCAAAAATTCTCAAAAAACTTCACAGGTCTCGAAAAGAGTGACAGGTCTGGTCAAATGTATCCTTCTCCTTGCAATTTCTCCTACGACTTTACTCTCTCAATTTTCTCCTTATATACTCTTTTTCAGCCCCCTCCCACCTTTTAGACTTTTTGTTTCTGGGACTTTTTCCTCTCAGACATGCCCAGGACATGCCCAAACCTAGCTCCAGACTGGGCTTAACAAAAAAAAAGTCAATACTGCCATCTAGTGGCATTTTTTCACATTACACCTCCATTCCAAAAGGGAAAATTTTTGACTCATAAAGGCAAAATTTTTTCTTTTCAATACAAAAAAAGGTAAAGTAGACACTTGTGTATATATATACATATATTACAAAATGCTAATAAACACATGGGATATATAGACATAAGCAATCAGAAATTACATTGTCAGTACCCTTTACATGCTCAATTTCCAAGTCAAACTCCTGTTAAATCAAGCTCCAACTCAACAATCTCCAATTCTTGTTTTTCATCTTACTCAAAAACATTAACGGATAGTGGTCAGTGTGCACAATCATTGGCTTTTGCCTTGTACAAACATAAACCTCAAAGTGTTGTAAGGATAGAACCAGAGCCAACAGCTCCTTCTCTATTGTGGAATAGTTCTTTTGGTGGCGATTGAACATCTTGAAGAAGTATGCCTCGGGATGCTCAATGTCATCAGAGTCACTTCTCTGTAGGAGCACAGATCCACAAGCTTGGTCGCTAGCATCGACCGCAATGGAGAACGGTTTGTGGAAGTCAGGAGATTTGAGCACGGGGAAGTGACACAGCAGAGACTTCAGGCGATCGAAGGCATTTTGGCATGCTTCATCCCAAATGAACTTTACACCTTTCTTCAGTTGGTTGGTGAGACTGAGAGCAATGTCAGCAAAGTTCTTGCAGAACTTGCGGTAGTACCCGATCATTCCAAGGAAGCGGCTCAAAGCTTTTTAGTTGTCAGGATCTGGAAAGCCCATGATGGTTTGGACTTTAGCATTTATGGGTGCCACCTTACCCTGGCCGATGACGTAGCCAAGATACGTGACAGTAGCACAACCAAAGTTCCACTTAAGCGCTGGAACAACGTCTCTACATCTTTCAGATGTTCTTTCCAGGAGTCACTCCATGTGATCAGGTCGTCAATGTATGCACCTGTTTGTGGCAATCCGACAATTGTCCACTGTATCATCCTTTGGAATGTGGCTGGGGCATTTTTCATGCCAAAGGGTAGGACTTCATACTGGTATAACCCGGATGATGTGGCAAAAGCAAATATGCTCTTGGCCCTCTCAGTCAAAGGCAGACACCAATTACCCTTCAATAAATCAATCTTAGTCAGAAACTTTGCTTGCCCAACTCTATCGACACAATCATCAATCCTAGGTATTGGAAACACATCATTTCTAGTTACAGCATTGACTTTGCGATAATCTGTACAGAATCTAGTACTTCCATCAGGTTTTGGAACTAGCACACAGGGTGAACTCCAATCTGAGTTAGAGGGTCCGATAATATCATGTTCTAGCATGTACTCAACCTCTTTCTCGGCAATCTTTGTCTTTTCAGGATTCATCTGGTACGGTTGCTGTTTTATTGGATTGGCATCACCAACATCTACATCATGAGAAGCTATAAAAACTCTCTTTGGAACATCAGGAAATAGATCTTTATATTTCTTGTTCAACCTCTCAAACTGATCTTTCTGCGAGGGTTCTAAGTGCTGGAGTTTTATATCAAGATTTTGCAACACTTCAGAATTTGACAATTTGAATGAAAGAACTTCAGCTTTAATTCGAGGTTCATCATCTTGAAATTCCCCCTCATCTTCACAAGTCTCGGCTATAGGAGAATCTGAAGTGACTGCTGCAACCCTAGCATTTATATCATGATAAGGCTTCAGTATGTTAATATGACACAACTGTTTTGGCTTTTTCCAATCTGGAGTCTTCACAATGTAATTGAGATCATTGAGTTTTGTCAGTATTTCATAACGACCACGAAATCTAGCCTGCAATGGATTGGACTGCAAGGGAAACAACACAAGCACCTGTCTCCTGGTTTAAACTCACGGCTTCTAGCCTTAAGATCAAACCAAGTTTTCATTCTTACCTGACTTGATTTCAAGTTCTCTTTGGCTTGGTCACAAGCTGCACGCAATCTTTCCTTGAACCTGCTAACGTAGTCAAAAAGACTGATATGTGGCCCTTCCTCTTGCCATTGTTCACTCAACAATAGCAAAGGTCCTCTCACTTCATGGCCAAACACTAGCTCAAACGGACTGAATCCAGAAGACTCCTGCACTGCTTCCCTAGCTGCAAACAACAGCAAATGTATACCTTCATCCCAGTCTTTCTCATGGTCATAACAATAAGTCCTCATCATTGTCTTGAGAGTGGAATGAAACCGCTCTAAGGCACCCTGACTCTCTGGATGATAGGCACTAGAAAGAATCTGCTTCGCACCTAGTTCACCTGCTGAAACAATCCAGAAGTGAAATTGCCACCTTAGTCTGACTGAATTTCCCTGGGAAGGCCAAACAATGTGAAGAGCTTTATCAAAGCCTTCGAAATTGCAGTTGCCTTGATGTTGCGTAGAGGTATGGCTGCAGGGAATCTGGTAGATGCACACATGATTGTCAACAAGTACTGATTTCCAGATCTAGTCTTGGGTAATGGAGCAACACAATCAATGATGACCTTAGAGAAGGGCTCCCCAAATGCTGGTATAGGCTGCAATTGAGCTACAGGTGGGTCTAACTGGTGTTTTCCAACTACCTGACAAGTGTGACAGGTTTTGCAAAAGTTGGAAACATCTTTCCGAAGTCTAGCCCAGCAGAAGTGTTTCATGATCTTATCAACAGTCTTGTTAACACCAAGATTACCTCCAAAAGGTAAACTATGAGCCATTGTTAAGATCTCATTCCTGTAGACCTTCGGAACAACAATTTGCTTGACCACTGCCCAATTTGCATTGGCGGGGATATCAGGAGGGCGCCACTTCCACAACAACACACCATCCTTGAGATAATGCCCTACTGGAACTGCATCTATTTCTTTATCAGGAAGGGCTCTCTTCTTTAGTACACAAATTTCAGGATCATTAGTTTGCTCCTCAATCAACCGCTTTCTGGACAGAGACAAGTCTGTAGACACATCACAATCATTAGACCTATCTGGCTGGCTGAACAAAGCTCTGATAAAAGTGTCTGATAAATCCTCAAACGGAGAAACCAAAGTAGGCCAAACAGAGTCATGAGGCGAACCACCTGAGTCATGACTATTCAATGTGCTGCACGACACCATATCATTTTCTTCTTGAGCCTTCTTGGCCATAGCACGGGTCCCTGCACAGGAAGGATACAGAGATGGGTCTTCATCTCCATCTTCAGTGCTCGGCTATGAAGTAAGATGAACAAGGGGAACTACATTACCCCCAGCCAGGTCATTGCCTAGCAACAGAGAAACACCCTTGATAGGTAGACTTGACATAAGTCCCACCTTTACCTGTCCTGTAACTAAAATCTGACTTCAAGAATACAGAGCGCAGAGGTACAGATACAGTCCTCCCTTCAATACCTTGTACAAGTAAGAAATCCCCAGAAGCGGTCTCATCACGTAACTCCAAGGAGTCCATGAACAAAAGTGACTAAGAAGCTCCGGTATCCCTTAGGATTTATATGGGTACAGGAGGAGAATGCTCATTCAGAGCCGCAAATCCCTCTGACACAAATGGAAGAAATTCCTCCCTCCCTGTCAGCAGTATCAGGCTTCTTCGCCCCACAAGGAGCAGGCAATTTAGCAGATCTGTCATCTACTACAGGGGTTTCTAACATTGTTTTCACAAAGGCATTGGGTTTGGTATCCTTTTCTTTTTCTTTCTTAGCTTTAAGGAACCAACAGTTAGTTCAAAAATGACCAGATTTCTTGCAATAACTGCAAACTAGACCACTTTTGTCACTGTCAGCTTTCATACTTTGATCAGACCTGTGACTGGATTTCTGAGCACCATCACCAGATTTGTCTTTGTCTTTGGGTGAGGAATCTTGGGTATCACCGTTACCTTTCTTCTGAAATTGGAACCATCTATTGTGCCTGCTGGACTGAAATTTGGACTTATGTTTGAGAACATATCCCAGGTAGCAAGCACCTCCACTCCCGATCTGGCCCGGCTCAGTGCCGACTCCGGCTGATCCGGCCCAGAGCCGGGGCAGATCCGAAGCGGAGGTGCTTGCTATCTGGGATTCGTCTGCAAATTTGGCAGCTGATTGCAAATTTAGTGCTTGCTTCTCATTAAGGTAGGTCATAATATCATCCTTAACACAATTCTTGAATTCTTCAACTAACAACCATCTCTTTAAGTGAATTGAATTCATCCTTGACCTCCACAGTATTACACCAGCGCTCAAAGCAAACCTTCTTCTCATGAGCAAATTCCACATAAGTCTGGTTGTCAGGTTTCTTCAGACCTCTGAATGTCTGTGGGTAAGCCTCTGGAACCAACTCATAAGCTCTCAAAATAACCTTTTTGACAACCTCATAATCAGAGGACTCATCTGCAGACAAAGCCGAATAGGCTTGTTGAGCTTTACCCTTGAGGACAGTTTGCAACATCAGAGGCCAGTGTTCCTTTGGCCACTGGCAACTCTTAGCTACCTTCTCAAAACACTGGAAATACTTATCAACCTCCTTCTCCGAAAATGGAGGCACCAGTTTTACCTCCTGTCTTGCACAAAATTTGTTCGCCGCTTCCATTTTAATATTTAGTAGCTCCATTTGGACCCTTTCTTCTCCATCTAACTTCTCTAAATCAAAATCTCTCACTCTTTCCACTCTTTCCTCTTTTTTCCCTCAAATTCTCTTTGTTTTTCTTTTTCCTCCCTTTTTTCTCTTCTCTTGCTAATTTTTCAAACTCAAACTGCGTTTGTTTTTCTTTTTCCTCCCTTTCAATCTCTAGCATTTTTAATAAAAGTTCCATTTCTACATTTGGATCCAGATCGCCTGGCGCAAACACATTTTCGTCAATGCAATATTCAACAATCTCTCTAGCCAGTCTTGCTTTTTGCATGGATGGTTTTACCTCTGTCAGCTCTAACTGTCTGCATATTTCTAGCAGTTCTGTCTTTTTTTAAAAAAAAGAAAATTTAAAAAAAAAATTTCACAATTTGAAATGTTAGATTTTCAATGAATGACTCACACAATGGTCTATCCTGGACGAGCCCCCAATTTGTTATGGCCCCAATTTGTTATGACATAAGACAGCAAGGGATGACAGACAAAATTTTAAAACTTAAACAGATTTTATTTAACAAAGACTAACAACTAACCTACAATTTAAACTACTGAACAAGATTGATATATACAAGAAAAAAATATTCACAGTCCCTTGAGATGGGGTTACTTGGTGATGTCCTGGGACAGGAAAATGCTCCAACACAGGCAAAAATTTACAAAAAAAACTTCACTGGTCTTGAAAAGTGTGACAGGTCTGGTCAAATGTATCCTTCTCCTTACAATTTCTCCTACTACTTTACTCTCTCAATTTTTCTCCTTATATACTCTTTTGCAACCCCCTCCCACCTTTTAGACTTTCTGGGACTTTTCCCCTCTCAGACATGCCCAGGACATGCCCAAACCTAGCTCAAGACTGGGCTTAACAAAGAAAAGTCAATACTGCCATCAAGTGGCATTTTTTTCACATTACATACTGCTGTTTCAAAGAGGAGTTGTAATTAGAGTAAGGGACAAGGGTTAATTTATGGTCAGGTGACGGGCTAGGTTAAGGGTTAGGCGTAAGAGTTAAGGTTAAGGTTAGGGAAACCAGTGACCTCTTGCTTAAACTAAAGCTGCTTTCACATAGCACGCGCTCGGCGCAGATCTCGGCCGCCACAGCCATTCATTGTGTATGTGATCGGGGGCGCGAAGGCGCACCCTTCTGCGCTGAGGAGGGCGCAGCGAGAGGCTGGCGCCGCCACTGGACAGGGCACTGCTGCTGGATAGGGCGCTGAAAATATTGAAATTATTTAACTTGGGCTCAGAGCCCACCACGGCACGTCCAATAGGAGACAATATTGGAATCGGAAAAAAATTGGCGGATTTTGTCAGAAAGGCAGAGCAAAAATGGAGGAGAGCATCATTATGGCAATCTCTCTGCATGCAGAGCTGTGGGACACGAGACTCAACATCGACCGGGATCTCGTTAAAAAAGCCCACGCATGGAGAGAAATATCTCATAATTTGGGAATACCAGGTGTGTTTAAAAACTGGCAGAGATATCGTTAGCCTCATAGCATAATTGCCTCCTACCCAGAAAGCAAGCACCTCCGCTCCGGATCTGCGCTGGCTCTGTGCTGGATCAGCTGGAGTCGGCATAGAGCCGGGGCAGATCCGGGCAGGAGGTGCTTGCTATCTGGGTAGGGCCGTCCACACCGAGAAATATAACTTGCACGACTCACCTCACTTCTAATGTACAAAACCCAAAACCAGTGAAGTTGGCACATTATGTAAATCGTAGATAAAAACCGAATACAATGATTTGCAAATCCTTTTCAACTTATATTCAATTGAATACACTGCAAAGACAAGATGTTTAATGTTCAAACTGAGAAACTTTTTTTTTTTTTGCAAATAATCATTAACTTAGAATTTATAGGCAGCAACACATTGCAAAAAAGTTGGCACAGGGGCCTTTTTACCCCTGTGTTACATCGCCTTTCCTTTTAAGGACAGTCAGTAACCGTTTGGGAACTGAGGAGACCAATTTTTGAAGCTTTTCAGGTGGAACTCTTTCCCATTCTTGCTTAATGTACAGCTTAAGTTGTTCAACAGTTCGGGGTCTCCGTTGTCGTATTTTACGCTTCATAACGCGCCACATGTAGGAGCCAAATTCACCTTAGAAGAAATGTTTTTTTTTGTTATATGCGCAATAGCACCGCCGGTGGCCGTTTTGAGTTAAGCCACTGGTCAGAGAATATAGGGGAAGCGTGTTTTCCCATCATGAAGTTCGGTTTTCGTTTGAAACAAGACGCGGAAAGAAGAGGAACTTTGTCAACCGCACCCTTTGGCTTATTTTTGTTGATTTACGACTATAGTTTATGTTCGTTTAAATAATAAGAAAATTTGATTTGATTAACTTCGAGATGCATTCATCCATGCACAAACATTACACCACAAACAAACAATCAAACGCTCATGCACACGACCAAAACGCTACGAAATGGAGAGGAACTGCCAAATCAATTAACTGTCAAGTCAACTCAAAGTAAGTCAACAAAATATTTCCGATGTCTTTGGGAGTGCGTTGGCTAAATAAATGTGGATCTTGCTGGCCTTATTGGATTATAATTGTGGAATGGAAAGGCTCTAACACCACACATTTTCAATGGGAGACAGGTCTGGACTACAGGCCGGCCAGTCTAGTACCCGCACTCTTTTACTACGGAGCCATGCTGTTGTAACAGGTGCAGAATGTGGCTTGGCATTGTCTTGCTGAAATAAGCAAGGGCGTCCATGAAAAAGATGTTGCTTGGATGGAAACATATGTTGCTCCGAAACCTGTATGTACCTTTCGGCATTAATGGTGCCTTCACATATGTGTAAGTTGCCCATGCCTTGGGCACTAATACACCCCTATACCATCACAGATGCCGGCTTTTGAACTTTGCGCCTATAACAGTCAGGATGGTTCTTTTCCTCTTTGGTCCGGAGGACACGACGTCCATAGTTTCCAAAATCAATTTAAAATGTGGACTCGTCAGACCACAGAACACTTTTCCACTTTGCATCAGTCCATCTTAGATGAGCTTGGGCCCAGCGAAGCCGGCGGCGTTTCTGGGTGCTGTTGATAAATGGCTTTCACTTTGCATTGTAGAGTTTTAACTTGCACTTGCAGATGTAGCGACGAACTGTAGTTACTGACAGTGGTTTTCTGAAGTGTTCCTGAGCCCATGTGGTGATGTCCTTCACACACTGATGTTGGTTTTTGATGCAGTACCGCCTGAGGGATCGAAGATCACGGGCATTCAATGTTGGTTTTCGGCCTTTTCACTTACGTGCAGTGATTTCTCCAGATTCTCTGAACCTTTTGATGATATTACGGACCGTAGATGATGAAATCTCTAAATTTCTTGCAATAGCTCATCGAGGAATGTTGTTTTTAAACTGTTCGACAATCAGCTCACGCATTTGTTCACTAAGTGGTGACCCTTGCCCCATCCTTGTTTGTGAATGACTGAGCATTTTAGGGAAGCTGCTTTTATACCCAATCATGGCACCCACCTGTTTCCAATTAGCCCGTTCACCTGTGGGATGTTCCAAATAAGTGTTTGATGAGCATTCCTCAACTCTCTCAGTCTTTTTTGCCACTTGTGCCAGCTTTTTTGAAACATGTTGCAGGCATCAAATTCCCAATGAGCTAATCTTTGCAAAAAATGACAAAGTTTACCTGTTCGAACATTAAGTAACTTGTCTTTGCAGTGTATTCAATTGAATATAGGTTGAAAAGGATTTGCAAATCATTGTATTCAGTTTTTAGTTACGAATTACACAATGTGCCAACTTCACTGGTTTTGGGGTTTGTTAATGCTGATTTAGTTACTTTGATTAATTCACATTGGCTGTACTTTCTCTTCAGCGAACCCATTTTTGCTGCGTTGGAAAATTGACGTTGGCCTAGCTTCACGGCTACTATTCAGCGAATACATCTGAAGAGTTAACTTAATACGAGGTATCCTTTTGGACTTAGATTAACATTATGTTATGAGGTTCTCTGCGATGTCATCTGCCATGTTGAATGAACATGACATGTTGATGTGAAGCCCTGAAAATTTCGACGGATTTGATGGGCGGTCAATTTTTCCATCGTTCATAAAATTGCTCTGAAAGTGATCACAGCGATATTGTTTGCCATTATCGTTGTTGTTATAGTTGTGGTGTGGACTTTGCCATGTACGTGAGTTGGAACGATTTTTAATTCTATATCTTTATTGTTATCATTTTAGTAATCTTTCTTAATGTGGACTGCCCTTCAGGCAGATATCTCAATTTGGCCAAAATATGACTATGAGGCTCATAATATGTTTTTCATCTCCACAATAGGCAATTTTTTTTCTTTTTTCCTGCAATTAAAGACCACCACAGTTGTAAACTGCTACCTGCTCAGCCTGAAATAGACCTGGAAGCGGTCGTCGTGGGACTGCAGCTCCTGAATGAGATTAAACTCCCCCAACTGCTGTTGTATCATGAGAATTTCATGTACCCACACTCTTCTTGCTGCTGCTGGTGTTCTCCTCCTCCTCAGAAGAGGAAATACTGCCAGAGCTGTCCTTTGACTGTCACTGTACATAGTGCATCCAAAGTTGCTGTATTGTCCGCCAGAGAAAAAGTGCGCCATCACGAACTACTTCCTAGCGTCTGTATTGGTTGCATAGCAACCAGCGCCACATATGTGCACAACGCGCATGTGTGCGCCCTACTCGGCGCCCACTCTGAAAGCCGCTCAACACAGTCTGCGCCATGCCCACACTGTAAAAATGGATACTTTGGATCAAATTTAAAAAATTGCGTCAATTTGCCACATCTAATTTTTTTTGTTTTTCTCAAATTACAAAAAAATAGTTTGAACGAAGTAAATAATGTAGTAATGTTAATTCAAAAAATATAATTAAAACCAAGGAAAGTTTTCGAATACAATGAAATCATAATTTCAACTTGCAATTTGCAATTTATGCTTTGCATTAACTTATATTTTCACCCTGGCTTGAGCCAAAATCTTACATAACTACAAAGTAATATGTCATATGAATGCAATGTATTTTTTCACTTTCAGAAAAACTAATGAAATTGCGTCAACTTGTCACAAGTAATCGAATTACTTACCTCCAAGATGAAATTATGAAAAGACACGGTTCAACTTCTCACATTTGTTTTATTAAATTTATAATATTACAGTAACCTTGTCAAATGGTTTTAAGGTGAGCTGGGCTCACTCATTAGTGGCAGCTGGTGGGCAGCGGCGGCAACGGGACCACAGGTACTGGTGGCGCCAAGCAAAGTTCCAGAACTGGGACTGAGGCTGCTCGTCACGCGGCCCGGCACAGGGTGCTGTGTGTGGGGAGAGGAGAAGGAAGATCGGGGCTGGAGCACAGCGCAGAGCCGCAGTATCATACAGTCTGCATGCTGCGCGACCCCACTCAGGCTGCAGATTTTCTATTTTAGAAAATAAAAATAGTCCTGGAGAAATGAATATTTTTTCATACAATAGTTTTCATTTTCCATACTTTTCCACACTTGCGTAGGAACCCTGTACCTGATACTATGCTGCATAACTGAAATGGCATTCAAATATGACCACTTACCCATTAAACGTTGCTGCTACTATATGATAATTCCAGGCCTAGAAGAAAGGAGACATTTGTTAAGGAGAGCAAAATAACAGACACAAACAAGACTACAGTGTTTTCCATTGGAACACATACAAACCCTGTCTTTCCCCTTTTGTTTAAACGAAAAATAAGCTTCAGGTCACTGAAAACTATCATTTCTGAAAACTTTAGCCAAAGTGTAAATTTTGAAAAACTCCGTTTTCACGTTTCCCTTTCCCCCTGTCTAACGTTACACGTAGACATGAAAACGAAACAAAAGCCACTGTGACTGTTACTGTAAAAGCGTGAGGAAAGTGCGCCACAGTTACTCCGTACTTCTGTGGAAGTTGGTGTGAAGCAGGACTTAAGTTAACCGAAGCAATGCACTTAGACACATGTCCGCAGCCGAGTTCACAAAGCGGCGTCTAGTAAGCTAATGGCACCCCGTATCGATCTGTTAGCTAACGTTAGCTTAACGTTAACGATGCCCCAAACAGTCACGGCTAATCATCGACGTCGTGTGATAAAAGACAGCGTAAAGTTGCCTTGTATAAGAGTGGTGTATAAATGTATACACATATTCAACGGTCATGCATATTTCTTACAGATTTCTTTCTCTTTTCTTCCGTGGAGCCTCATGCGAGAAAAGAAGATGGCAGAGAATTCAAAGTTCAAGTCTGGTTGTAGCGGGACGTCAGTGCGTACGCACGTCACGTGACATGCGACGTTATCACTTGAATAAAAAATTGTTGTTTGATTCTCAGTCTGTCAATAACTTTGAACCAATAAGGCCTTGATTTACATTGAATGAAAGTAATATCATACATTAAACCAAATAAATGACAGAAACATAGTGATAATAGGTCAGTTCAAATAGAAATCCCTCCTTCCATCAATGGTTGCCCATGTTCACTTTTTTCAGTGCAGAGCGCCGTCCAAACCGCGTGCTATGTGAAAGCCGCTTAAAGCTGTTTAACAGAGATGAAATGAGGTCACATCAGTTTGGCGGCTGGAATTAAGAGGCGACCCCTAAAAATTCAGCCCTCTAAGGATGCAGCCAACGATTTGAGATGCATTCCGAAAGTTTTATTCCCAAGAGCTTCCTTGGCGTTTTTACGCTTGGCGTGTGATATGACAGGCTTGATGTCATTGGGTCATTGAAAAAGTTCTACGCCTCACCAAGAAAGAGTCACAGGAGAAAGACAGTTTTTTCATTATTTTTCAATATAGTCTCCTTTAACTTCAATGCACTTGGTCCAACGATGCTCAAGCATTGCTATCCCATGTGGTGAATGGCACCAACTTGTTCAGTGGTTGATGTTTTTGGGCGTCCTGACTCAGGGTCATCTTCTGTGCTGTCCCTGCCCCACTTGAATTCAGCAGCCCACTTTTTAACAGTGTAACAGGAAGGGGAGTCCTCACTAAGGGGTCTATTCTCCCATGCGCTTAAGTCGAAAAAAGCGCGTAGCTACGCGCTTTTTAGCCTACGCGTATTCTCCCCTCGACTTAAGTCTGTGCATTACGCGCCTTGAAGGCAGTTACGCGCTTGGGGCGGAGCAAGGCCAAAATCGGGGCGTTTCCGGGCGTTTCTCATGCAAATAACACTTACGCGTATTCTCCCCCTGGCTTACGCGCTTTTTCTGTTCAGCGCTTTTGAGGGCTGTATTAAGGTCAAGCGCCAACATTAGGCGAAATTGAATATTGCGTTTGATGTCGGTTATAGGCCGAATTTTAACATTACCATGTTAAATAAAATAAAAGTAAAGGTTGAGACATTTAATATTCGATTGTTCTTCCTTATTTCTAAACTACATTTCTAAAAGCCAATCAGTTAAATTACAAACGCAAAACAATTAATTAATTCGAGTATAGCCTACATAAGACCATCATTCTACCATGCCCTCAAAATCTAAAATCAAAATGCCAGTCCTACATTTGCTTGCACTCTTGCGTGATTGGGAAAGAGCAGAGGAGCGCGCCGAGCTCGAAGATGAACACGCATATATCGGCTTCGTTTGGACATCCTGGGACTAACAAACATCGAGTGCATCTCGCGCTTTCATCTGGACCGTGCATGAGGCAATTATGTATCTTTGCCGACTTCTGGATGAACAGCTATCCAGCCGCAGTAATTATCCACAAAAAATACCCGTGGTCATCAACGTCAGAACTGCGCTGTCGCTCCTCACATCTGGGTCGTGTCAGAGAGTGGCTGGTGATGTCATACACATCACAGGCGTCTGTGTCAAGGTGTCTGACGCAGTTCGTTGGCGCTTCAAGTTCTTCTCCATGCACTTCCACTGCGGAAAGAGTGGATGCCATCCCCTCCACCTGTGCTGTGAAATGCACAGGGGATGATGGTTGGTCTCCGGTGTGCAGAGAACCTGGCTTTGACCGCGTGCGGAGTAGGAATCCTTGTTAAAGCGTTTCCATGTCCTTTAGTTGCAAACATGACATCGGAGTAGTTTTCAAGTGCGCAATTTCTAAATGAGATCATATAAACTGTCTTTGATTGTCTTTGTGTGACTAGAATGTTCCCTTTGTCTTCTTCCCTGTCTTCCACGGAACAAACAGGCTGGTGTAGGAGGGGCACATTTTCAATGATCTGATTGCGCTGATTGAGAAGCGCTAAATTCTTTATTAATTATTTCATTATCGCGGCAATTTGTTTGTATGCATAGCTTTAATGCCATGGTGGCAAGAGTAAGAAATAACAAGTGTTTGTCACTAACATATTCCCCGCCGCCGCAATTTTATGTGTCCGTACGGACGGAGCCCAATGCTACACTGCCCGGCCAAAAAAAAAGTCACTGTTTGGAAACTAATGAACAAATTCTATAATTGGATCATTATTGCGGTTATTAATATGTTTCAGCTGGAAATAATCATTTTAACCCTGACTGAAGAAGCGTGTTGCTACTCATTTCTTAAAAAATCATGTCGGAAGACACATCCCTTGATGGTGGAAAAGATGTTACATTATTTCAGAGCGGGCGAGTTACTGGCTTGTATTTAGCAAAGAAAACCATGAATGACAAAAACAAGTATGAGGAATCATTTTCACAAACAAATTTGCCACTACAAAGTCCTGACCTTAAACATATTAAAAGTTACTGGGATGTGCTCAAGAAAGACCACCGAGTGGTTCAACCATTATGTCGAGAGGATAAGATCTCGGCCAAAAATTATGGCATTTCTGATAGAAGATAAATGTTCATTGCATATAGTTTTCAGAACAATGACGAGACGAATATGCACTGTAATCAAAGCCACAGGGGTTCCAACTAAATATTTGAGTGAGCGACTTTTTTTTTGCCACGCACTGTATATCCCCCGCTTCGCGCTAATCGCGCGGCGGGGGATAAATAAAGAGATGTCTGAATTACGTCTTGTAATTGGTACGGCCTACTATTACAGCGGCATATAAAACCTCGTATCTTCACAATAACAAACTTCACAGGAAAATAAAAAATAAATATAAAATAATAATAATTATTATAATAATATAAATGGATAAATATAGTTTAAAATAAAAATGTTTAATTTTGCATCGTGGACATACGAGTTTTCGTGTCTTATCAGTTTGGAGATACGAGGTTTTATCAGCAGCCCGACGATATTCAAATTTAAAGTCTGGTTTGCGTTTTCCATGGACCACAAATGCGTTTTCATGGTTAGTCAGAAAATCCTTTTTCCATGTTTTCCTGATAGCCATGATCAATGAGCTTTGTACAGAGTCTGCCTCTCTTTTGGATCAGTCACACCTCTTTCATAAGGCCGCCTACATTCTGAAGTTAAGCGCTGTGGGCGTGATCGAAGCGAGTAGGGGAGAATACGCGTAACTCAAAAGCGCTTAACTCGAAGCGCGTAAAAAAGGACTTACGCGCTAATGGGAGAATAGACCCCTAAGTGCGTTTACCATGTCCACATGGATTTTCTTGAGTGTCATACTTTTCTTTTGAGGTTACTTTTATCACTGCTCGGACTTCTTTTTTGTCAATTCTCACATTTACCTTGCACAAGACAACTTTCCAAAGGTCTCATCTGCACTGTAATGAAGACAAAATTCTGATTTACTTGTTTCTAGTCTTGTGTGAAGTTGTAGTATGTTACCTCAACAAAATGGTTCAGCTATTGCTCTTCCGCTGGGCGAGGCTTAGAACTTTTTGAATGACCCTCGTCATAGATTTGGGACCACCTTGTGGCTAAAAATTGTAACGGCTGTTGCTATGTTTCGTTATGGTTGGCTCACAACACAGAGCTAAAGAAAACACAAGAGTGGACATGATACCAGTTTTGGCGAGATTCGCGTTCGGCATTTTACCGAACTGTGAGAAACCTAAGACGAAGGTACTCAGAGGTGGAATACAGAGATTATGTTGATTATTTCAACATGAAGTAAGATTCTAAGGGTATATTACCCTAGGTGAAGTTTGTACATGAGCATATGAGAAAAATAGGCCCAAAAGTGAAGTTAATGCTGATGATACTACAATTAGCAAATTTAGCAGCAATATCATACATGATATTTTTACAATGAAAGAAAAGAAAGAAGTGTTTTTCATTTTATCTAGTCACGCATGCATATGGGCAAGTCCAGCATTACTCACGTTACATTTTAATTTTTACAATTTTACATATCATGCGGAGTAAAAAAAAACAAACAAAATTTAAAACAAAAGAGGTTGAGTGGACTTTGTTGGTTTTACATTCCAACTCTTCAACTATACCTGGTGAATATATCTGTGTTCTGTGTTGATTTGCTCAGTATTGCTTCCTACGTTTTCTGTGTGCATACTAAAATAACCTTAATGGTACCAGATAATAAATACTATCACAATAAGACTAGATACTTTCATTTCACTTTGTAAATGAATGAAAGCGGTGTGTAAATTTTCACTAAAGTCCCTGTCATTTTGATAATGTACCCAAAGGGATAAAGCTCAGTTAGCCATAAAGCAAGTACAGGGCAGAGCTGCCTTTCAAAGTTAGGGGCTCATGTTTGCATCCTGTCTCCAAATATCCATGTGTTGCATAATCAGTCAGTGCTTTGATTAGCAACCAATTGTAACTGTCAAGTCTTTAAAAGAAGTGATACACTCTTTTTGATGATTCATCATGCTCCTTTAATTCTGATACCAAAGATGCCAGTCTTGTATTTCTGAAATCTACATAATGTACTTGCTTTGTTTGGCCATTTCTTATATGAACACCATTTTCATGAAGAGATGGACACTTATGAGACATCATTGGTCATTGTGATATTCATCGACCATCAATACCGTGTCTTGTCACTGAACTGAGAGAGCCCATAGTGCTGGGTAGAAAGGACACAGAAGTAGAAATGAACAAATAATTGGCATTAAATAGCAAATTCTGCATTCATAACACTTGCCAATAATTCCTGCACTCCTGATACGTTCATCTTCCTTCAATAATGCAAAAATATGAGGATTGAGAGGCATTCAGTAGTGAGTTATGGCTGCTGTAGTGACAACATCCAATCCAAGCACAGTCATGTCCTCTTTCCATCAGTAATTTGTAATACATCAAAATCATTTGGCCTCTAGATAGAAATGCTGTGAAATTCAAGTGTTGTGATTCTGAGGAAAAGCACAGAATGTCTTTCCTGGGTAGACAGTCAGCTGAAGATTGCTTCTTGTCAGATAGTCTCTCACCAATGAGTTCTATGAAGCTAGCTCATGCTTTTGGGATGCATTAAGTTGTACTCATCATCTCCGCTATTTAAGTGGTGGCAGAAGAATCTGCTAAAGGCCCTGGTTGTTATGATTCTGCCCTGTCTCTGATGATTCTGATCTGCTTTGTGATGTTTTTCATGTCCCTGATCCGTTTGCCTTGATTTGTTTGGTCTATATGGTTTCGATCTGTGCAATGTCTGACTATGCCTTGGAATATGCAATGTGGTTTGGATGCTTGATTATGTTCAGGTCTTGTCTAGTTTAGTTTTGCCATGTTTTGTATTTTGCCATTTTCCATTCTTGCAGTTATATTCCGGTCCATGTTTTTGTTTTTGCCATGCATTGCGCTTTGTCTCCCCCTGTCTGGTCTTTTGTCTTGCCATTGCTCACAGCCACAGTATTGCATGCCACTCTTTCAGGTGATTTAATGGTTTCCGGATTTCAACCATTCCTTCCAGTCTCGTTTACTTCCTTCGCCTTGCTTTTCTATTTTACTTACCAATACTAACAGTTTGTTGGTTTTTTCTAAATTACTAACCTAGACTAACATTGTATATAATACTAACTTACTAACGATCACTAGGGATTGTATAGCTGCACCTTACTAATTGATTAACAAGCTCTCAGCACTCGCCGTGTTCTTCTTTGCGGTATTTCAGTGGATCCTCCACACCTGCTCACGCTGTCCTTTCTCTCATTATCTATGCACGTTAGAACTCCTTAACTGGAGCCATATTTATGTCGATAGTATTGTCTTGTGATCCCTGTCCGCTTTTTGGCTTTTGCCTGTTTCATGTGATTCGATTCTCCCTCATGTTCCCTCCTTTGTAATTAAGTCTTAATTCAGAACGTTTCTCTTGTCTACCTGTGCTGCTCTCATCTTCGCCTTGTATTCATTTTGTTACTCCTCAGACTGGACCGTCTGACTTTCGATTTTTGGCTCTGTCTTTTGGTACCTCAAATCACTTCTGTTTACAAACCCTTTTTTGCCCGACTACGATTTCTGTGTTTGCTGCCCTGGTTTTTCGATTGGATTCTGCCCTGAGGATTGTGATTTTTTTTATTCTGGACTCTGTACTGTTGCCTTCGGCCCTGCAGGGGTTTTCCCCCTCGCTCAATAAAATCACTTTCCCAGCAATCCTGGATTCTCGCGACTGGTTCCTGAACGCAACCTCACACTGGTAATGAAAAACTACCCTCTTGGCCATGAAAGAGGCTAGAATGGAGACAAAACTGGAGTGAGGAGCCCAATGCATTTTAACAAAACATAACATAACACCAATGGCAAGAACAGGCCTTTCAGCCTAACTACGCTCGCCAGTTTCTTTATACTACTGTGAACATATCCCTTCAGATACTCAATGACTCAATGGTATCTAGCTTTAAGACAAGCCTGCTCTTGAAATCCCCCAAGGTCTCTGCCTCAAGAACACGGTCAAGCAAGCTATTCCACATTGAAATTACTCTTTGGGTGAAGAAATATTTCCGAATTTTAGTACTAAATTTACCTTTGGTCAACTTCTATTTGTGACCCCGAGTTCGACTCACAACACTTGGTCGAAGGGATCCTACATAATTCACTTTGTTAATCCCTTTAACATATTTAAAGACCTCAATCAAATCACCCCTTAGTTTCCTTTTCCTAAGACTGAAGAGATTAAGGATCTTCAGCCTCTTCTCATAGCTTTAATCTTTTATACCTGGAAAAAGCTTAGTGGCTCTTCTCTGAACCTTCTCTAGAGCCGCTATATCTCTCTTAAAGTATGGTCCCCGGAACAGTACACAATACTCCAGATGTGGTCTAACGAACGTGTTGTACAAAAGAAGCATCACCTACTTAGTTTTGTACTCAATACTTTTGGCAATGTATCCCAGCATCCGACTGGCTTTTTTAACTGCTATGACACAATGGCTAGAGCCTGTGAGGGTCAACAATCACTCCCAGATCTTTCTCGTGTGCAGCACATTCCAGTTTTAAACCTCCCATGAAGTAATCCCGTCTAATGTTTTATTACCTACATGTACAACTTTAAATTTTGCTAGATTAAATTTCATTTGCCACATTTCTGCCCAATTCTGGATTCTATCCAAATCATCCAGAATCACTCTAGTGGAAACTATTTGCCAAACCCCCCAATTTACTGTCATCTGCAAATTTAACCAAGTTGCTCTCATTATTACTATCAAGGTCATTAATGTAGATGAGGAACAGCAGGGGCCCCAACACAAATCCCTGGGGGACGCCACTCCCCACCATACCTAGCTCAGATGAGATACCAAAAGAATACTAAAAGAAGCGCTTAGGGTTAGTTTTTGCCCCCTCTGCAATTTCTCTTTCATTCATTTGTCTTCGAGCATTCCTCAGCTCTTTTTTGACCACAGCTAGCATTTTACAGTATTCAGCCTTAGTGTTCTCATTGTTATCCTTTATGTACATCTTATAACGATTCCTCTTTTCCCTCAAAATCCTACAAATACTTTTAGTCATCCACTGAGGATTCTGCTTTTTCAGCTTACTTTTGAACACCTTTGGAATGAATCTGCTTTGTGATTCAAGTAAAACCCCCTTAAATCTTTCCCACATCTCATTTACGGACTCACAGTCCAGGAGTGCCTCCCATTTTATTTCACTTAGATATGAGCGCATCCTGTCAAAGTTTGCTCGCCTAAAAATTGAACATTTTTGTTTTTGAACACACCTTTTTAACTTCCCATGAAACATCAAATTTAACAGCAGACTGATCACTTGTCCCCAGTGGCTCCAGTGCCTCATCATTGCTAATTCTATCTGGGTCATTACAGAGCACTAAGTCTAAAATTGCCTTTTCTCTTGTAGGTTTATTAACATACTGCACCAAGAAATTATCATTTTTAACATCTAGAAATTCTTCCTCCCCCCTAGACTGTCCTTTCACCATTTCTCAGTTGATACCAGGATAATTTAAGTCTCCCATAATTATAGTCCCTCCACCCCAACAAGCTTGCGTAATCCTCCTAAAAAGCATTTCATTGACTGTACAGTCCAAAGCAGGTGGTCGATAGCATATTCCTATGTTTTAACCTGTCTCGTGTTTGCTAATGAGCCTGACCCAGATATCTTCACAGGACAAGGAATGTTCAATTTTGGGAATTTCCGTACATTTATCTTTTCGTTCATATAGATTGCTACGCCCCCTCCTCGCCTATTACATCTATCCTTCCTAAAGAGCTTATAACGTTCTATATTATATTCATCTCCATCCTCTTCACTTAGCTATGTCTCTGTAATCCCAAATATGTCACAGCCCTCACTAATTGTAACAGCCTCAAGCTCTGGAAATTTATTTTTTATGCTTCTTGCATTTAAATAAAAACTTTTCAGGTAATTACTATTGCTCTTCCCTCTTGATTTCCCATGTGCCCGCTGTTTCAAGCCCCCCACTACGCTTTGTTGCTTTAAAAGTAAATCATCAATAGTGCATGTATTGCCGTCAGCCTCCCTCAGGGCAGTCTGCATTTCCCTATGTGTAACACTCACTAACCTCCCTGCCCCCCAAGTCCCTAGTTTAAATAATCCTGTGCCACCCTCAACATATGCTGGCCCAGTGCAAAGGTACCCCTCCGGTTCAGGTGCAGCCCTCGAGGCTTGAACAGGTCACCCCTGTCCCAGAAAAAGTTCCAGTGCCCCATAAACCTATACCCCTCTTTCCTACACCAGGTTCGTAGCCATGTGTTAAACCTCCAGGTAAAATTCTGCTTTCCTCTGCTTGCACATGGTACTGGTAGAATCCCGGAGAACACTACTGTTGAGGATCTGCTCCTAAGCTTCTCAGCTAATTCCACAAATTTGCCTTGCAGAACCTCAAACCTACCCTTACCTATGTAATTTGTCCTAACATAGACCATGACAATTGGATCCCTCCCTGCTCTGGCCAGGAGCTTGTCCGCACGCTCCAGGAGGTCTCCTACTTGGGCACCAGGCAGGCAACACGCTGTACGAGACTCTTTGTCACGCGAACAGACTAAGCTGTCTATTCCTCAAAGTACTGAGTCCCCCACTATCACTAACTCTCTTTTCTGAAGGGTAGAGGTGAACAGGGTTCCCTGCTGCTCATCAGTCCCCTCACTCTCAGGGTCAGGGGCCAATTCGAGTTCCTGCAAGGGCCAGAATCGGTTGGACACCTCAACCACTGGAGGAGCTGTCGCTGTATGGCGCTCTTTACCTTTCCTTTTTGTAGTGAAGGTACAACATATGCATGTCAATATCTTACAAGGTGAGAAACAACACCAAAGATTTTAAAAGATCGTAGAAGTGGACCCCTAGATCCAAACAAAACATATATGAAAATTTTACACAAACAATACATATTCATAATTAATATCATTAAAATTCACAATGCTCTCTGGATGACTTAAAATCTGTGGAAAAACTGGGGGTTCCCTCAATGTCTCTCTAATATGCTCTGTCATGATACAGTCAACCAGCACATGTGACTGGTCTTGGACAGCTGAGCCGCACCGACAAAGCCGTTGGTCGCGTGGAATGCGCGCCCACCTGCCTGTTTCCACCCGAAGTCTGTATGATGACAGACAGAACCTTGTAAAAGACAGGTGCAAGTGCTCAGCGATGCATGAGCCTCTCACATATCCCTTATTATATACACTGTGTACAATAAGTTCAGAATTGATAGATATGGTTTTACATTTTGTGCACTCAGATGACTGTACTCTGGCACGCAAGTCCTGCAGCCCTTGTGCCATGAAGTCAGGGCCAGTCATCACCCCTATGATGTAGGTATGCGTCCTGTGGTTAAGAGCATGAGTTAAGTTCAATGCAAATGCCACCAGATCATCTGAAATGTCTCTGTTCTCGGCTGATATTTTATTGAAACGCTTTTGTTGCCGGTGCCCTATCAGTGCACCCAAGGGAATGAGCCCTTGCTCCACCAGGAACAAGTCATTGGGAGTGCTAGCCTTCACACCCAATAAGTGTTTAATTGCAGTGATATACAGTTTTTCCACGGGTTTAATGTCAGTATCTATCCAGCCTTCATAACCGTATAATATTGCGGATTTAAACACAGCATCCACTTCCCGTCGCTTTACTGTGAAAAGCATGTCACGATTCTTATTCAAAATTAAAATCAACTTGCTGAGGTGCTTCCGTTTATCAACTACGTGTTCCCTAACAGCAGAGCGTGTGCTGCCATCAGCAGTAAAGACGCTTCCTAAATATACATATCTATACCATTCTATAAACATATCACCTAAACGAATCAGTAACTTATCATTACTGGAGCAATATATAACCACAAACTTAATCTTGCACTCATTAATTACTATACCATGAGCCAAGCAATATTCTGGTAACACTGTAAGTTTCTCGACAAGTCTCTTACGAGAACTGGCTAAAATAACCGTATCATCCATTAGCATAAGACAATGCAACCATTTGAGGAAACTATCAAAGGAACAGTTCTGCTTTAAATTACGAACCAGTCCATTGGCAAAACAATTAAAATAAAGCACAACGTAGGAGGGTCTTGACGAACTCTGACCATAGCCGTTATGATTGTCAATCCCAATATGCTCTTAGAGGTCTGTTCTCCCATGCGCGTAAGTCGAAAAAAACGCGTAGCTACTCGCTTTTCAGCCTAAGGGCTGGTTCATACTCTACGCAAGGTACGCGAGCGAACGCGAGCACAGGTCCGTTCCATTCTGATCACAGAGAAGCCTGAACACGCCTCCCTTGCTGTGCTGTGCCTCATTAAAAAGCAGTACACTGCTCATGCAGTAGGGGGTAGCAAAGTCTTCTCCTTCTCCTCCTCCTTCTTTTTTCTTTTTAGTATTGAACACAGTGTATGGTGCATTATTTGCTTTATCTCCCCTACTGAAATCTCACGGAAATACACATGTCGATGCGTCCCGTTACAAAAATTTGGATGACACACTTTGCTACGCAAGGACGCAGGATGGCTACCTTGCATTGCTCGATGCGTTTACGCTCGCGTACCTTGCATATGAACCGGCCCAAAGCATCTTCTCCTCTGGATTTAAGGGCCGGTTCATACTCTACGTAAGGTAAGCGAGCGCGAACGCAAGGCAAATTTTCGTCCAAATTTTTGTTACGTGACGCGTCGACGCGTGTATTTCCGTGAGGTCCCAATAAGGGGAGGTAAAGCAAATAATGTACCATACACTGTGTTCAAAACACCAAAAAGAAAAAATAAGGAGGAGAAGGAAAAGACTTTGCTACCCCCTATTGCATGAGCAGTGTACTGCTTTTCAACGAGGCACAGTGCACAGGCTTCTCTGTGAATGGAATGGAACGGACCTGTGCTCGCATTCGCTCGCATACCTTGCGTAGAGTATGAACCGGCCCTAAGGGCCGATTCATAGTCGACGCAAAGGCATGCAAACGCGAATGCATCGAGACGCATCGCAACGCATTGGCCACCATGATGCGTTCGATTGTGTAGTCTGATTTTTCAATACGCGATGCAGCGACGCATGTAACGGAATGGAACGGACCTGTGCTCCACTCGCGTTCGCTTGCATACCTTGCGTGGAGTATGAACTGGCTCTTAGGCGTATTCTCCCCCTGGCATACAAGCTTTTTCTGTTAAGCACTTTTTTTTTTTTTTCGTTGCCCTGAGAAACTGTGGTTGCAGTGTGTCCACTTGTTTTCTTTGGGAGTTTTGAAGAGGACTGTTTTCTCTGGCCCCTCTGCCGACTCTCCTCCTCCAAAGCAGCTTTCACTGGGGTGCCGGTCAGTATTGCTGTTGACCTGCAACATTCAATGAGATTATAGTCAGAATCAGCTTGTTTTTATTCAAGCAAGAGAATCAAAATGAGTTAAAATGACACTATGCTCACCTCTTTCTGCCTCTCCTTTTATTTTCTTTCCTCGAGCCAGCCTTTGGATATGGGCAAACCTTTTCTGGGCTGAACCACTGTACTGGCGTGCCACTAGATGTTCCTGGAACCACTAGCTTACCTGGATAGATGATATTTTTAAAAAAATGCTTGGCAAGGCTCAACATGCACATTTAAAGACACACACAGACACAAACTCTCACCATCTACAGGACTGCCTGACTCATGGGGATGCAGCTCAAATGGGCTCGGGCTAGGTTGGTGCCCAGATGGCAAGCACCTGGGTGGTGTCTCAAGGGAGCAGGAGCTGGCGATGGAGCTGGTGATGGAGCTGGTGCTGGTGTAGGACGATCGGTCACAAAAGCTGGAGCAAA
The DNA here is from genome assembly GCA_029721435.1 of Gymnothorax reevesii. NCBI lineage: Eukaryota > Metazoa > Chordata > Actinopteri > Anguilliformes > Muraenidae > Gymnothorax > Gymnothorax reevesii. The sequence continues at coordinate 42,488,244 of CM056585.1, forward strand.
GTCTGTCTCACTGAAAATATCTGGATTCAAGGGCCAGATACCGGTGCACTCGAACCCAGACAAAATGCTGCTTGGTGTCGCAGCTTGAGGCAGAGCTTTAGACACAAGACTTAGGATGTTGTCGATGGTCAAAGTTCTTCCAGGTTTCATTCGCATCCAATTGTCTGCTGCACTGTTAATGTAGTGTTTCAGAGGGTCAAAAATGCTTTGGTCTAGCGGCTGAGGAGGGTGGGAGCAGTGGGGTGGAAAAGACAGGAGTACAATGCACTGTGACTTGCAAAAGTTAATAGCTACCACAGAGAGGTGTGATGCATGATTGTCTAAGAGTAGCAGCAACTTTGACTCCGGGTCATGCGGGTGTGTCGTGCAAAATGCTGTAAAAAGGCAAAAAAATCTGTCTCCTCCATCAACCCTGATCCACTAGCAGAACAAGTGAAACCAGGGGGACCATCCAGGATGAAGTGGTCATGGAACTTCTTCCTTGGGAAGATTAAGTAAGGGGGATCAAAAGTTTCCTTGTGTGTTGGCAGCAAAGGCAACGGGCACCAATGTCCCTCTTTCCCCAGAGGTCACAGCACTGACCTGGCACTGGCCCTTAGTCGCAATGACTTTGTCTGGCACTTGTACCGTTGTGGTACCTGAAATAATGAGTGAAATGAATTATTGCTAGTGCAAATCACTGTTGGTTTTAAATTTATCTAAATATAAATTTTTACCTGTTTCATCCATGTTCCAGATGTCATTTGCCTCAAAATTAAAGAGTGTGAGGACAGTCTTTAGGTTCTTAAAAAACGCTGTCACGTTGGTCTTGTTGAAGCTGGTGGAACAGGACATGCTGTTGGCTTGAGGTCAACGGATGGACAGGGTTTTGTTGCGCTCGAGGAAGGAGGTGAGCCAATCCTTCCCTGCCATCTGGTTTTTCTTCCATGAACATGGAGTTTTGAGGCCAATATTTTCGGCCAGCTCATATGCAAACTTTCGCACCTAAAAAAGCATAAAATAGAGGTTAATTCCCAGATAGCAAGCACCTCCATCCGGATCTTCCCCTCTGCCTCGGCTCCAGCTGATCCGGTTCAAAGCCGTGGCAGATCCGGAGCGGAGGTGCTTGCTTTACGGCGGTAGTGGTGTAGCTCTGTCTGTGGTGTTACTCGCACCTCTTTAGGACTCAGGCTAAAATATAAATCGGCTGCTCTCTTTATTTATGCCTGCAGTCTCTTCTCCTGGTCTTCCGTGAAGACTTTGTTGTGAGCCCTGTACCCCGGGGCCCTGGTCTGCTGCCCTCTTGCCTCTGCCCTCCTCTTGCAGTACCTGAACAGGGTGACATGACAAACACCATGCACCGCTGCGGCCCTCCTTGTACTATCGCCTCTTCAGACATCAAAAAAGGCCCTTGCGTAAACCTCCGGGTCAGCTGTGTCTCTCTGGGTACTTCTGACCCTAACTCTTGGCATTTTCTGTCGGTAAAACATAACACACATTTTATTGAGCTTTTAAACACAAAATGCCATCGCATTAGCAGAGAGGGATGAACGTAGCTGTTGCTACTTCAGTCCCGACAGTGACTCCTGACATTTGAACGAGGATTACTTCCAAAGTGGAAAAATTCTGAGATTTCAAACTTCAGCATATGTTACGGAACTAAATCACCTATCATTTCATCATAAATATGACACATGGAACGATAAAGACAATCTTTAAATCGAAAAAGTTTAGCATTCGTCTGAATTCACTCACGGCTGTGGAAAACGGTCTTCTCGGTCTTGTGGCGCGAGGAAGACTGGACGCCTTAAGAATGTTCGCGGGTCTGGGGAGGGGCGCGAGTTGCACGTGGTGATCTTGTATGACGCATCGAAGTGCGGATGGCTGTGAATAAAGTGCCGTGTTACTTTCGTCCAGAGTTACTTTCGCACCGGAGCTCCCCTAATCCTCTGGCAATCAAAGTTAAGGTTTCTCTCTGCATGCGATCTATTGATGATTAAAAATTAAATAAATTTAGGTCACTCAAAAATTGTTCAACGCTTTATGAAAGACAAACTGCTCTCAAACGTCTGCGCTACCTTTTCCACACATCAAGTGATTTAACTGGTGCTTCATGATCGTTTTGTTTAGAGAAAATAAAAGACCATTTGAGATGTCTGTGTGCAATTCTGAATAACGCTGATTTAATTGCACAAAATTATGCGTCCAGATTAATGATTGTCTCCGTACCAAAATGTACCGTACCGTACCGGCGTGTTCTCGGAGTGAATCTTTTGCCCAGTCCCTAAAGGAAGTTGCATGTCGTGATTGCAACTATTAAAGCAAATCCAACCAATCCACACAAATTTCTCATGGACAAAAAAATATAAATCGCAAAGACAGTGCAACTTTCATTGCCACTTTTTGAAAAAGTTACCGCAAAAAATTAAAAAACGATAAAAAAGCCAGGAAAATCCTGGAAGGATTGTTTGTCAATTACGCAAATGATTGCGTGCAAGTCAGGGTTAGTAATTGTTTTAAAGTGGAGCTCTGGGCCCCACCAATCTTTAGTCCGAGAGACTCCCTTGGGCCTATGGGCTACTTTTCGAGAGGTAAACTGCTCTGGAAATTCTGCACTACCTTTCTGTCTCATCAGCGATCTAGCCTGTGCTTCATGATCGATTTAATTGTTTAAATTGAATCAAAGACTGAGATTTGAAATGCAAAAATTGCGCGTCCAAATGAATGATTGATTTTTGGCACGAGGAGGTCAACACCCAACATCTGATAGTGCGGAGTGTTTTCGGATTGAAGGTAATGAGAAAAAATGATTGCGATCGAATCAGAACTAATAATTGTTTAAAGGGATATTCATTACCCACGCAATTTTAAGTTCTGAGTGCGCCACTGGTCCATGGGTGCTTCAACGAGATACCGAAGGCTTTGTTGCCAATCTGTGCCAGGATCTCGCAGCGGTAGACCCGCCCACTTTTGTAAATTTCTCCTGGTTATTCCTGGCACAGTTCCAACCAGCTGACACTTAGTAACTGACGTGACCAGCTGAATTCGCTACGAGCTGATTGACTGTTGAGACGGGTTACGTGCTTTAAGTTCTAAAACGATTTGAGCTGCAGAATCTCTGGTGACGCTACCAGTATCTCTTTTCCACCAAGGCTGTGCTGGTGCTGGTGTTGAATGAGCCCAAGTGCGGTGCCTTTCAGCACCGGCCTGTGTTTCCACAGCTTGCGGCACCAAATGAGTGCCATGGAATGTCTTGCATGTTACTATAGTTACAATGTAATTTGTTCACAAGCAACCTTAATCACTCAAATGACAATAGCTGGCATAAAGAAGTTACTGCTTTTCGTACTCTTAATTGGTACTTAACAAGTTTTTTAAAAAATCTTCATTAATGAAAATGGTATTTTACAGAAAAAGACGCTAACACACATAAACGTTTTGCACAGGGGTTCAGTGAGTTACACAGGCATTGCAAAGATTTATAGGCAGGGAGAGGAAAAAAGAAAAGGGGAAAAAGAAAAAGTCACTGTTTTTTTTTTTTTTACACAGAAGAGTAATTCTTTTGGCTTTAGAATTGTAAAAATATTCTATCGGCTCAAAGTAATGCTGGAGTTAAATTAGGAATGCTGGGAAGTAGGGTTTAGTTGATTTCACTTCACTGAGAAGGCTGGCGTCCTGTAATGAACATTAACAGCAAACGGAACATGAGAGATTGGGCTCCAGATGAAGGGTGCGTAAGTGAAGTCAGCCAACGATAGGCGAATGTCAGTTAACGATAGGGTAATGTCAGCATTCTGTTAGCTGTCTCTGGTAACATAATACAATCTTTATTTACATCGCAGCTGCCTGTCTGTTCTTCAAACATTCTAAAAAGAGTTAAGCCCAACGCCTACTGGCCGCAAAGCGGAGCGTCGCGTCTGACGCTAAACGTTTTTAAAAGCCAACTGGAAGCATCAGTAGCATCAACATGGACGGATGATACCAGGACTATGGAAGCCCAAAGTGGAAAATATTCAAATGAAAATGTAATCCCACTATTGCATTATAATTTTCCACAAATGAATGAGTTATTTGAGACAATATTAAATTGAAAATGCATTAATTCAATTATCATTTTCACGTACACATATGGGAAATCTATGGGGAATCTACACTCAACAAAAATATAAACGAAACACTTTTGTTTTTGCTCCCATTTGTCATAAGATGGACTCAAAGATCTAAAATTCATTCCAGATACACAACATTACCATTTCTCTCAAACATTGTTCACAAATCTGTCTAAATGTGTGATAGTGAGCACTTTTGCTTTGCTGAGACAATCCATCCCACTTCACAGGTGTGCCACATCAATATGCTCATCAGACACCATGATTAGTGCACAGGTGTACCTTAGACTGTCCACAATAAAAGGCCACCCTGAAATGTGCAGTTTTTGCTTTATTGGGGGTCTGGGGACTCAGAACGGTGGATCCAACGTCAGTGGGATCTTGTACTCTTCACTGATGAATCAAGATTCATGCTTAACCGATGTGATGGTCGTTTACGTGTATACCGTCGACGTGGAGAACGTCATGCCAACAACTGTGTTCAGGAATTTGATCGTTTTGGAGGTGGTAGTGTCATGATTTGGGGAGGGATCACGGCTAGAAACAGAACAGATTTGCTTGTTATTGATGGAAATCTGACAGGTCAAAGATATCGCAATGAAGTGCTACGGCCATTGGTGGTACCGTTTTTGATGCAACATGGTCCCGGAATAACGCTGCAACATGATAACGCCAGACCACTCGTTGCAAGGATTGTACAGCAGTATCTGATGCAACAACATGTCAATGTCCTGCCATGGCCAGCCAGATCCCCAGACATGTCCCCAATCGAGCATCTTTGGGACAAGATGGATCGACGTTTGCGGCGGTTGGATAACCCGCCAGCTACACTCCAGGAATTGCGACAACGTCTACGTCAGATTTGGAATGACATCCCACAGCAATTTCTGGCACATCTGATTCGGTCCATGTGCCGGAGATGCGTTGCTTGCATCATGGCACGAGGAAGTCCCACCCGGTATTGAAGTGTGAAGGTCACAATTGGTTAGACGTCAGACAAGTGCTTCATGACGCATGAAAATGACATTTTTCGTTTTGAGTGACGTTGGCACTGAAAAGTCAGTGTTTCTCCTGTTAAATAAACCTATTGATTGCATTGAGATCTTTGCGTGTCATTAATAACATACACATAAATGGTGTCACAGAAACTTTTGTTGCTGAGTATATAAACGCAACACTTTTGTTTTTGCTCCCATTTGTCATGAGATGGACTCAAAGATCTAAAATTTATTCCAGATACACAATATTACCATTTCTCTCAAACATTGTTCACAAATCTGTCTAAATGTGTGATAGTGAGCACTTTTGCTTTGCTGAGACAATCCATCCCACCTCACAGGTGTGCCACATCAATATGCTCATCAGACACCATGATTAGTGCACAGGTGTACCTTAGACTGTCCACAATAAAAGGCCACCCTGAAATGTGCAGTTTTTGCTTTATTGGGGGTCTGGGGACTCAGAACCAGTCAGTATCTGGTGTGACTACCATTTGCCTCATGCAGTGCAACACATCTTCTTTGCATAGAGTTTATCAGATTGTCAATTGTGGCCTGTGGAATGTTGGTCCACTCCTCTTCAATGGCTGTGCGAAGTTGCTGGATATTGGTGGGAACTGGTACGCGCTGTCGTATACGCCGGTCAAGCACATCCCAAACATGCTCAATGGGTGACATGTCCGGTGAGTATGCTGGCCATGCAAGAACTGGGACATTTTCAGCTTCCAAGAATTGTGTACAGATCCTTGCAACATGGGGCCGTGCATTATCTTTCTGAAACATGAGGTGATGTTCATGGATGCATGGCACAACAATGGGCCTCAGGATCTCATCACGGTATCTCTGTGCATTCAAAATGCCATCAATAAAATGCACCTGTGTTCTTTGTCCACAACAGATGCCTGCCCACACAATAACCCCACCACCACCATGGGCCACTCGATCCACAACATCGACATCAGCAAAGCGCTCACCCACACGACGCCACACACGCTGTCTGCCATCTGCCCTGAAAAATGTAAACCAAGATTCATCCGTGAAGAGAACACCTCTCCAATGTGCCAGACGCCATCGAATGTGAGCATTTGCCCACTCAAGTCTGTTACGGCGACATTCTGGAGTCAGGTTAAGACCCCGATGAGGACGACGAGCATGCAGTTGAGCTTCCCTGAGACGGTTTCTGACAGTTTGTGCAGAAATTCTTTGGTTATGCAAACCAATTGTTTCAGCAGCTGTCTGAGTAGCTGGTCTCAGACGATCTTGGAGGTCAACCTGCTGGATGTGGAGGTCCTGGGCTGGTGTGGTTACACGTGGTCTGCGGTTGTGAGGCCGGTTGGATGTACTGCCATATTCTCTGAAACGCCTTTGGAGACGGCTTATGGTGGAGAAATTCAATGCCCGAGCAACAGATCTGGTTGACATTCCTGCTGTCAGCATGCCAATTGCACGCTCCCTCAATGCTTGCGCCATCTGTGGCATTTTGCTGTGAGACAAAACTGCACATTTCAGAGTGGCCTTTTATTGTGGGCAGTATAAGGTACACCTGTGCACTAATCATGGTGTCTGATGAGCATCTTGATGTGGCACACCTGTGAGGTGGGATGGATTGTCTCTGCAAAGCAAAAGTGCTCACTATCACACATTTAGACAGATTTGTGAACAATGTTTGAGAGAAATTGTAATATTGTGTATCTGGAATGAATTTTAGATCTTTGAGTCCATCTCATGACAAGTGGGAGCAAAAACAAAATTGAGAAAAGGCAAAAAAAAGTAATTCATTTGGTAATCATTGGGAATACACAAAATTTCAGATCAGATTATTAGTAATTAAAAGGGATAAAGAGTTAGCAAAATATAAAAATTTGAAAGAAGAATTCTTAAAGAAATAATTAATATTTATGGAAAAGGAATTCTTTCTGAGCATGATAAGGATAATTTATGTAAATTGCAGTTGGAGTTGGATTCTATATACGGAGATAAAGCAAGAGGAGATTTCGTTCGATCCAGAAAGAAATTGTTGGAAGAAGGTGAAAGAGACACTAAATATTTCTACAATTTAGAAAAAAGAAACGCAAGCTTTACTTCCATATTTAAAATTAACGGCCAAGTCTCTGAAGATCCTAGTGTTATCTCCTCCTGTGTTGCAAATTTTTATGAAAAGTTATAGTCTAGTAACATAGATTTAGACAGCTCATCTGCTTTCTTATCCACTATTAAGGAAAATGCAAAATACATAAGTGATGACTTAAGATCTAGAAATTACTTTAAGTGAGCTTAAACTGAATATTGCAAAGTTAAAAGATAATGAAGCCCCTGGCAATGATGGTTTATCAAGTGAATTCTATAAAGAATTTCAAGATGATATTTCATCTTTTTTGTTTGTTTTTTGTTTTTGTTGTGTGTATTTAAGGAAGCTATTGAGAATGGTAAACTTCCCCCATCTATGTCTCAGGGACTTCTCTTTGATACCAAAACCTGATAAAGATTGTTTGAGTTTAGTCAATAGGAGGCCAATTATTTTAATTAACAATGATGCCAAATTATTATCTACTATATTTGCACAACATTTGAAAGCCTGTTTACACAATATTATTGATGAATATCAATTGGGATTTATGAGAGGTAGGCAATTAAATGTAGTCAGTTAGCAGATTATACAACCCTTTTTTGCAAGATAAAGAACAGATTAAAATTGCTTTGGATTGTCTTGAAAATTCTCAAATATGTCGGGGTTAACATTAAATATCAATAAATGTGAGTTATTTGCCTGAAAGGATGGGGTACAAGAATATACAGTGATAAGTTGTATTCCAGTTAGGGAGGTTGTAAATTACTTAGGGATCAAAATTTGCAAAGATGAGAAAGAAAGGGTGACTTTGAACTTCAATCCCTTATTAGATAAAATTAAAACAAAATTTAATATGTGGCTGTCAAGGAATTTATCAATCAAGGGTCGAGTTCTGTAATCAGAGAGTGAAGGATTGTCACAATTGATTTACACAGCAATGGTGTTGGATGTCCCAAAAGCAATAATCAAAGGCATTGATACGGTACTGTTTAATTTTGTTTGGAAGAACAAGCACCATTATATATTGTGCAACTCTGTTGTGGATGGAGGTTTAGATATGATTGATTTTGGTGCTTCTAATATTATTTTAATGGCAAAGTGGATTGAAAATTATATTCAAAAGAAAAATAAACTATAGTTTTGTATCCCAAATCTCATATTTGACAAGTTGGGTTGGAATAGAGTTTCTTCTCAAATGTAACTTTGATATTCAAAAAATTCCAGCAAAAATTTTCAGAAACAAATGTTGTTATCCTGGTTGATCATCTGAAATGAAATGAAATCTTTATTTCGAACACGTTAAAAGAAAACAGAGATAATCACCAAAACAAATGGCCACCATGCCAATACCAAAACAAAAACAAAAAGCAAACTGTTGATAACTGTCTTGCAGTAGCAGCAAGATTGTATGCTCGAAAAGGAGTAGGAAGAAGATTTAATTTATTTATTTATTTAATCCTACCCCTTGCATTACCATATTGTACAGTCAAGTTATTAAATTCTCTATTATTATATTTACAACATTCACCGTCTATTCAAGAACCAATGGTACTTACAATTTGTTGACTATAATATTCAATAAGCTACTTATATACAAATATACACAGAATATTGCACCTGTATATAATACTGAATTTCTATACGTCTAGAACCCCCTGCTCACACACAAAAGAAGACATAAGACAATGTGTCCACATTTTTCTTAACTCTGCCATTACCGTCCTGGGTCAAACTGCTGTTACTCATCCTTATATTTATTTAAAATTTCTATAAACATAATTTTACTCCGCACAAATGTATGATTTAGAACAACAAAGACAATAAATACGAGAACAAAACTTTATATTTTGACAAATGGGTTAATAATAACTGTCATGGTTTTGGTTTTTGGTCATGTTTTATGTGCCGTTTTGTGTTCATGATTATTGTCTTTTATTGATTCTTTTTGGTTTTTGTAACATTCAGGTTTTTTGGATCATTCTATGTTCAGTTCCATTGCACTGGTCCCCCCTGTCTTGTGATCTAGTTGGTTCAGTCTGTCTTCCCTGTCTGTGTGCTCACTGACTTCGGGTGATTTAAATTAATTCCGGAGTGTAAAATATTCCTTCAAAATCTCGTTTACTTCCTTCACCCCTCTATTCTGATTACGAACAAGACTAACATTTGTATTTTGTATCATAGTCCACTAACACTACTAATCCATGTATATAAGATTACTAACTTATGAACGAGCACTCTAGTTTAATATGTAAAGTTGCATCGCTACTAATCTAGACTGATTACCTCTCCGCAATCGTCCTGTTCTAATTTCCGCCTCTTACTGAGCTATCCCTGTTTTTCACTTTGTGTTCAGCGAGAAGCTCTCGTGCTTAATTGCTCTCCAGCTGCTTATCTGTGCTCGAAGAACTCCTGGACCAGAGCTGTTAAAATGTAATAGGCTGTTTGTGTGATTCATATTCGTCTTTTGTCTCTCGCCAGATTTCGTGGTTAGGGTTTCCCTCATGTGATTCTGCCGATGTAATTAGCCTCATTCCCCACACCTGATCTCTGTATAGCATGTGACCTTCCCTTTGTGTATATTAGGAGTCTTTTCACTCACAGCTCTTGTCAGAACGTTGATCAATACTTCTTTGTGCAGAGTGCCTTGTATGCCATTGAATATTTTTTCGCTTCTACTGGATAATCCGACCTTGATTCTTGCCCTTTTTGTACTGTTTATGTCTTTATGGATTTTGACCTGTTTTTGTATGGCTGCGAGTTCTGTGTTTGGATGCCCTGCGTATGACCATTGGCTTTGCTCATCGACTACGACTTTTGGCTTTTCGTTTTTGTACCTCTGCCCATCTGTTTTACTGGTCCTGACCCCTGCCTGTCAAGTCGATACTTGGATTTTGGATTTCGTATTGTGACTTGGCAATTCCTGTGTATTTTGGCTTTGACTCGGACCCCATTAAAGGCATACGTTTTTTGGATTCCTGTCTCTCGCGAGTGGTTCTAGAACTGTACCTTACAATAACATTTTATTGGTGTCACAGTTGCTCGGTGCAAATGGCAAACTGTGCTCATATGCAGAATTCATAAGGAAGTATAATTTTTGCGGGGTGGTCAAGTGACCCACATACGCGATGGTCGTGGGAGTCTGGAGCTCCTCCAAATCTCCCGAAAACTGGCATTTAAAGACAGGTTTGTCGGTTTAAATTTGCAGTGACCGTCTGAATAATTATGGCTCAAACGCCCGGAGGACGAAAAAACGAAAATTCTCCCTTTTCTACACCCTCTGGGAAGAAGCTGAAACTGGCTAACGCTAGCGGCATCTCGGAAGCCATGCTAGCCGACGCCATCGCTCAAGCTTTGCAGAAACAAGAAGGCATACTGCAAATGGTTGTACAAAAAGCCGTTTACGTCGCAATGAACGAGCTAAACGAATCTCTGAAGTCAATCAGGACTGAACGAGAAATGCAGAGTGCGACAGCTGTCCGAAGCCTGGTAGGTAGGGTGGACAAAATACAGGCTGAGGGAAGGGATACGAGGAGGGAAGTCAACTCCTGCAATGCTAACCAGCAAAAACTTATCGAAAAGATGGCACAGCTGGAGGACCGCGAAAGCAGGAACAACGTTCGTTTGGTAGGGTTAGCATCGAATCACGAAGGCGACGACCCCATCGGATTTCTGCAAAAAATGCTCCCTGTGTGGATCCCTGGGCTTCCCAAAGCTCCCATAGAGATCGACCGAGCGCACCGAATTTTCGGTTCAGGGACTTCGCGTAACATGATCTTTAGGGTATTAAGATACCAAGATCGCCAAAGTATCCTACAAGGAGCAAGGAAGACACAGGCGAGAGGGCCGATTCAGGACGCCCGGAGGAACATTTATTTCAAGGCGGATTACAGTTTGTCTACCATGCAGAAAAGGAAAGCATTCTTGGGTGCACAAAAGACGCTCCATGCCTGGGGCATCGACAACTTTCTGATCTACCCAGCTATTCTGCATGTTCGTCACAAAGGCAACCGGCTTACCTTCGACTCGGCGGGGGAAGTTGAAGAATTTATCCGCGGCCTGGAAGCATCGCCACCGGGCAGCGCCAGGCGCCAACTCACCTTTACACCATCGGAACCAGCGCTTGAAGCGATGGATTAGGGACTGTCTCCAGAAATGCAAGGTAGCTGCGGTCGGCTAGCGGGATTGCTTGCGAGCCTGTGCTGTTACCCCAGCATAACTTTTCTACTATCCTGTCACGCTATATTGCGGGACTTTAGGACACTCAAAGCTTTAACATCTTGTGGGGAACAGGTAGTATGATTTCAGAACTTTGTGCAACGCACTAATGTTGGTTAATCTAACGTTAGCTTTGTAAGGTTGTTTGATGGTATACTTCAGCGAGAGGTCGCTGCTGTTTGTAACACTTATGAGTGCTTCTCTATTCGCAATTCTCATCCTTCGGTTGACAGTGCGGGTTGTTATTAAGTTACAGTTACCAAACTGGGAAGTAACATCCCAGTTACGTAGTTAAGGTTTTTATCATTTAAGCACGTCATGCGGACGAGAGGGTGATGAATCTGACATTTTCTGGGGGCGTATCCTGTTGTCTACACCGCGGCCGCACTGTTTTCTTCAAATAGTCCCAATGCTTCGGAGCGGTGCTGAGGTTGCGACCGGGGTGCGCCTCCAGCCTTGGTATAGCGGGGGATGATAAAGAGTTTGAGATGTCGCGTGTGCCGCGTACGATGAGGCCACGGATCATACACATAGGGGTTGGGTTGTGCAGTTTCAAGAGAATACTAGAAAGTTGTATTTCTTTATTATGGTGTCATCTGTATTATGTGGAAGCTTCTGCGCGAAGCGCAGTTAATATCGCTACAGACGTTAAGGTCATTGCACGCTCACAGTTTGATAATGGTTGAGTTATCGGTACTATCGGTGAATATTAGGGGGTTAAATGAAAAAATTAAGAGAATAAAATTTTTTGAATTTTTGCACAGGTAAAAGACCTCTATCGCACTCATTCAAGAATCACATCTCCGAGTATAAGATGTACAACGTCTACAAAATGAGTATTATAAGGTAGCAGCCTACTCTAGTAATGATATAAAGACCGAAGGTATGGGTATTCTAATATCTCGAAACTGGCCATACACAATTGAGAAAGTTAGTAAGGATCAAACTGGTAGACTGTCGTACATCTGTACTACCATCAGAGGCAAGAAAATAGCGTTTATATCAGTTTATGCCCCGGCGGTGTTTGATGCATTGTTTTTTCCTCACCTAACTAAAGAATTGCTGGCAATATCAGAATACTCATTAGTTATTGGAGGTGACATGAATCCTGTGCTAGATTTGAGATTAGACAGATCCTGTGTCACCTATAGCAATGCCCAAAAACAGACTGCAGACTATTTTAAAACTTTTTTGGAGGTCGTGAATCTCACAGACATCTGGCGACTACATAATCCAACTAGTCGGGATTATACTTTTTTGTCCACAAGATGCCTAACTCACTCCAGAATAGATTTTCTCCTCTGTTCAAGAGAGTTGCAAACATTATTCAAATCAATTATATTGCTCCCAGCAATTTTATCAGATCACAACGTACTAGTCGCAGTTTTTGAGTGTGGTCAAGTGGGTGAGAGGTCTCCACGCTGGCAATTTAACTCTTCACTTCTCCAGAACCCAGAATTCGATTCAGACAATTTCAGAGTTTAAATCAAGGCTAATAGAATTTTTGGATTTCAATGTTGGCTCGGTTAATGACCCCTCTGTGGTCTGGCGAGCAACGAAGGGCTTTGTTAGAGATTTCACTTCTTCGTTTGCTTCTCATTTAAATAAATGCAGAGTGAAACAAATAGATGAACTAGAGAAGAGTTGTCGCTCACTTGAACAGTCATTGAAGGTTTCGTTCTCAAAATAGTACAAGACGCGTTAAATACAAACAGGACTGAATTGAATGATTTATTGAGGAGGAGGGCTGAATTTATAATGCATAGAGTAAGGCTAAATTATTACTCAAATGGAGCTAGACCAAGCAAACTTCCGGCCCTCAAACTCAAACAAAGTCAATCCAAGTCTACCATAGATTGCATTCAAACTCCGGGAGGCATAGTGAGACACCCTAAGGGAATAAATGTTGCCTTTCAATCCTTTTTTTCTGAACTTTACAAATCCGAGCCTCATTTACATATGAACAGATGCACCCTCTTCCTCAAAAATCTGAATCTCCCTAGACTAAACTTAGCAGAGGAAGAACAACTTGGTAGACCAATAACTCTAGAAGAACTTGAGTTGGCGGTAAAAGGGGCAAAGAGAGGGAAGACTCCAGGGCCAGATGGAATCCCTGTAGAGCTCTTATTACAATATTTTTCTATACTTGGACCCATACTACTGCAAGCTATACATTCAGCAGTGGAAAATGGGGGGTGCCACAGTCAGCTTAATACAGCTCTAATTACTTTGATCCCAAAGAACGGCAAAGACCACTCAAAGTGTTCAAATTACAGACCTGTCAGCCTCATAAACACCGATATGAAACTGTATGCCAGAGTTTTAGCCATGCGTTTAGAGAAATTTATTAATAGACTGTTTCACCCATATCAATCAGGTTTTATCCCCCAACGATAAGCGGCAGATAATTTAAGAAAGCTATTACATGTTATAAATGCGGCACAGTCCTCCCCTTTGTCTGCGTCAGTACTATCACTGGATGCAGAAAAGGCCTTCGATTGGCTGGAGTGGCCTTACCTCTGGCGGGTTTTAGAAAGGTTTGGGCTTGGGGATAATTTTATTAACATGATACAGGTGTTTTTTAAGGACTCGTCCGCGATGATTGCAACTAACGGTTTACATTCAGAACAATTTCCCATACAGCAAGGGATGCCCTCTCTCCCCCATGTTGTTTGCTTTGTCCCTTGAACCTCTGGCTCAAATGATAAGGCAAAATGAACTCTGCTCAATTGAGATAAAATCGGCAAAACATTCAATTTCATTATATGCTGATGACATATTATTATACATTACCGATCTTGAGAAATCGATCCCAGTGATACTGAATACCTTCAATGATTTTGGCAGTTTTTCTGGGTTCAAAATTAATTTGGAGAAATCTACCCTGCTATTTCTAAATGACAAAACAAAGAATGTACCAGTACCCCCATCAGTAACACTCTCAGTTCAGACCAAGTGCACATATTTGGGAATCGATATTCAAAAGTCACTTCATAGAATTGTTAAGTATAACTATGAGAAAATAACTGGAGAAGTGAAGAGAGATTTTGACAGGTGGAATGTTCTCCCGACCTCACTATATTCTAGAATTGAACTCATCGAGATGAATATTCTACCGAGGATTAACTTTCTCAGCACAATGATTCCCCTTCCTCCACCGATAAACTTTTGGTCTAGACTTGACAAACATATTCGAACCTACGTATGGAACGGCAAACAGCCCAGGTTGAAATTTAGTACCTTGCAACGTACAAAGCGCGATGGAGGCCTTGCCCTTCCTAACTTTGAAATGTATCATCAAGCTTTTCAATTACGGTGCATCAAAGTGCGGCTCAACCCATACAGTCCAGTGGCATGGAGGGAAACTGAAGAGTGTCTTGTGGGGGCGTTATGATTGCAGGATGTCCTTTTTTCTGGAATCTGTTTAAAAAATGTATGCTTGAATTTGGGCCTATTATAACTAATACAATATCAAACTTTAGGGTTGTGGAGAAACTTTTACATTGTAACAAGAAATGGCATATACATACTGCAATCTGGTACAATAAAAATATTCTAGCCGGGAACAAACCCTTTGTTAACAAAGAATGGGCGCAGAAGGGTATACATACTTTAGAACAAATGTGTAATACAGAGGGTCTATTAAGTTTTCAGGAGCTAAGCTCACGATTTGGTTTGTCTGGATCATCTTTCTTTTCATATCTACAACTACGGTCTGTGTTCAATTCTTATAGAGTTCCAGGGGGTAAAGATCTCGGGGTACACCCTATCATTGACCTGATTTTACATTCTTTACCCAGAGGGTTGGTGTCACGGTTGTATGTTTATTTGTTAGAATCAACTAGGAAAGAGTTACCAATAGTGAAACAATGGGGGGAAGATTTGAAGTTGACTCCAGGAGGTGATAAAATTGACTGGATAGCAGTATGGAAGAATATTTTTTTATTCCTCCAAAAATCCAAACCACCAAGTGATTCATTTTAACATTTGTCATAAGACCCACTGGACCCCCCATAAAAGGTTTCTTACAAAAGCAATTTCCACTCGATTTTGTGATTTCTGTGATCAGCAGCACATTGGTACATTTATACACATGTTTTGGAATTGTGAAAAGGTGTACGACTTCTGGGAGAAAATTAGCAACATATTATCCAAATTGATCGATCGGAACATACCACTAGCCCCCGTAGTTTTACTTCTTAATGACGATTCTAAACTGTCCTTATCTGAAAGACAAAGGAAAATCTGGCTAGCTGGCCTAACTGCAGTCAAGAAAATGTTAGCGCAGCGTTGGCAACCTCCCCATACTTTGAACATTAATTCATGGTTGGCATCAATTAGGGATATTGTTATGCTTGAACTCTCCACTGCGAGAATAAACGGGGCCAAAACATCCACACTAACACTCTGGAGAGATGCAGCCTCCGGGATCTCTGACCTTATGGACTCCCCTCTCGGGGTCACCATTTAAATGCAGAGGGAGGGGCCTAGACACTGATTGCAGTGACTCCCAATTTCTTGGTTTTATTTATTTATTTTTCTTTTTTTTGTGTGGATCCTGATATGAATATGCATATTCTTTAAAACCCTTTACCAATAATGCTGTTTAGTCACTCCTTTAGAAGATGGTATGAGATTTTGTGACTGTTATAAGGTAACGTGTCGAGCGGTCATAGGGTTATGGCACACAGATACGGCTGGACAAAAAAAATGTCTTATTAATGTTTTATTGCAACCCACAGGTGAATAAAGTGAGCCAGTGACAAAACTCAATAAACCCAAAAGAAAAAGTAGAAAAATATATGCGGACTCTGTACACTATTTACAAACCAGAAATTAAACCGGCCATGGTAAGCCAAAGCAAAACACTAAATATAAACATAAACTAGCCCCAGGCTCACAATAATAATTTTAATCTAAGGGGTCAAACAAACTCACACAGCTGAGTTACTTGAACAGCATAACAAGACACGTCTTTCCCCGAAGAGAACCCCCCATGAATGAAACTCCCTCACTTTAAACCATACCTGCGCATCCCCGACAGGTGGATAATACCATCGAGCGCTTAAAACACAGGGGTGTTTCAGACATTATCACATCATTCCCAAAATTACAATTTTAAAATGGCGCCACACATAAATTAATCATTTCAGGCCTTCTATAAAATGATACCGTATCGGTACATGCATAAACCTCAGTGAAAAGGATGTTTAAACACATTATCACTATTGCGGGAGCGCAAGGACGCGCACACGCGAACATGCCCAGAATATAGCGTTCTCACTTCCGACTCCGCATGGTTTGACACTACATTGACACATTGATAATCAGGTAAGACACTTCGTTTCTAAATGCTGGACATTTGGCAGTGTTCTTTGGCATCTAAAAACCACCTGTCTAACCCAATTACCGTAAACAGAGCATGTTGCAAAACGGTATTTGTGTGAAGTGTCGGTGGTTGCGTGCGAGAGTAAATGCAATGTGCGTGAATGTTTGTCAGCGTCTCAACTATGTGTGCACCCATTAGCTGAACACTAGACAGAACATAACCCAAAAGCACTGATGTTGTGATTTTACACGAATAAGTCTGCGCAGCGAACAAGCAAAGCTATAGAGCGGCAGAGCAAGTTTGAATGGGGTGAACCCATTGTTTAAATGGGAACATAACCAAGGGCGACTGGTTGCACAGACGCCGTGACGATGCGCTGATCGGTCGCATCGTCACAGTGACCCTCCAGTGTGTATCAACCCTCTGTTACCACACGGAATATACATTTTTTTAGTTGTAACTGCGCTAAATGGAATCATTTTGGTTCAGGAATGACACCTTTTATTCATGGAGGAAACTGTTTTGTTGTTTTGTTTTGTAATGTTTTTGAAAAATCAATAAAAATTTGATCATATAATTTTCCAGTATCTGAAAAGGAAGTGTGTATTGTCATTAATGCCATACCATTAGGTTTGATAAAACTGATGCAAGGTTACCATTCCAACGATTTTAATGTTTATAATATGGATCTGTTGATTAATGGTGTAAACATCACAGTCAAAAAAGTTCAAATAAATTGTTTAGGAAGATGTGTCAAACACATAACACCTTTAGCGAAACAGAAATGAATCATTGAATTTGGAAGTATTAATTGGAAAGCTACTTGGAATTATAATGATAGGTACTGTGTCACCAATAAAGTCAAGTGTGTTTCTTATAAGACTATTGATTTGATTTATCCGTCCAACCAAATGTTGTTGAAGAGATTTAGAGTGGATATTAATGAGAATTGTTCCTTTTGTGATGTTTGCACTGAGTCTATTCACTGTAAAATGTAATTGTATATCTTACTGAGAATAAAAAGTGCCCTTAACTCATTTCAGCTTACTCTGTTGACTCTCCTCACTTAAACTTAGTACAACTTTCTACTGAGGCAAGTAAATGAACTTGTCAGCTGCAAGTTACCTATACTTAGAAGCATGAGTGAGCAAGAAGCGTCTGCAAAACCCGGAGAGACTCGGCAGTTTTCAAAATCTCTCGTTGAATACACATGCGCAGTTGCTCACTAACGACATGTTGAGGCAGCCCACCCTCAGTAGCGGGAAGAGACATGAAACACGAATGAATGATGCACAGTGTCACGGTAAGTTTAACTGGTTTTTAACGTAGCAAACGTATAGTCGGTATTTTTGTTGAGTAATTTATTCGTTAGTCTAAGTTGGAAGTGAACTTTATGTTTAGCTAACGTGTAAAGATCCACGGTAGCATGTGAAATAAAAAGTTAACGTTAATATGTGAACGCTCAAGTTAACCAGCCCTTCACGTAATGATAACGTTACACGTGCAAAAGTCTGTAAGGGAGTGTTCATTTAGAGGTAACTGGAGTTACAGTAAACACAGCGCGCTTGTTAGCGGTTGAAAGAGCAACGCTCTTCAACTCGACAAGTATGGGGTAAGGTTACTGTTAAAAGTTTTGTGCATGTACACATAAAAATCGTGCACGTATTAAAAATGTGTGCATGTTAGTTTATAGTTGTGCTTAAATAAAACATTTGTAAACTCTTGTTTTAGTCAAATCAGGCATTACTGTAAACAACGACATTTAGTAAATTTTTACAGCCTAAATAGTCTTGCTCATTAATTTTATCTCGCGCGTGCCCGTTTGCAATGCAAGTGAATGCAGGCGGATGCATGTGTGAGCCTTGTGAACGAGGAAGTGCGCCCACGAGACGGAGTTGCTGCATGAGGCTGTACATTAGGCTGTAAAAATTATATTCTGTACAGCCCTAATCTGTGCTTGTGCTACGAGTTAATAACAGTTTAACTGATTGGTTTTTTTGTTTCTTTTGTAGGTTTCTGAGACACCTAGCTATGCATTGGAAGTGTAAGTACTGCATGTTTTCTTCTGAAAAGAGGGCTCAACTATTCAAGCACTACCGCTTAAAACATGGAAGCTATGCCAGAACTACTCCAATTCCATGCCTCCACACAAATTGTCTGTGTTCTTTCAAGTCATTTAATGCCCTAAAAGTGCATGTGACAAGAAATAATTCCTATGAAGTACATGATAGGCAGATGAGTGGAGCAGATGAAATTCCTCTGATATTCCATTGTCCCCTTTGCAATTTTGAAGAACCCTGCACAGAACAATTTTTTTTTTCCCCATTTGCGCCAACATCATAAAAGTAAGGAAACTGTGAAGTGTCCATATGAAAACTGCATTTTTGAGAGGAATGTCTACTCGCCATTTAATGCTCATAAAAGCAAAGAGCATCGGCGTCCTAGTCAGAAGCATTTGAAGCCTGACATTGCCTTGCACAGCACACCTCACAATTCAGATCCAGATGTATCACAAGATCTACAAGAAGTTGAAGATTTTTCTAGTGATCCTACAGACCAAGAAGAAGATGAAGAAGGTCAAATCGAAAATTTGGATCACTTACAACATCAACTTGAGCATAATTTAGCCTTGCTCTTTCTGAAACTACAGGCAGTCTTGCATTTATCTGATATGGCAGTACAGGAGGTAATTCAACAACTAAATCAGCTTGTTCTTCTCTCAGAGCCCCTTTTGCATAAAGCTGTTCAGCAAATTCTCAATGAACATGGTGTCAGTGACAGTTCAGTAGTGAGAAAGATTGTGAATGCTGTCAAAGATAATAACTTGTTCTTGAAAATGACTGATGCTGGCCAGTCACTCTCCACAGCCAGTAAAAGAGCCTCATATTTTCAGAAAGAATTTCCTATGGTCGTGCCAGTTGAATACAAGCTTGAAAAAGACCTACAGTCACTCTCTTATGTGCCAATTCTGAAAACGTTACGAAAACTATTAAACAGAGCTGATGTTCTGGATAAAATTCTCACATATGAGTGCACCGTCGATGGATTCAGCACTTACAGAGATGGCACACACTATCGTGGGAATAATTTTTTTAAGACTGAGACCTTAAGGATTGTGCTGGGCCTTTACATCGATGAGTTTGAGATAGCCAATCCTCTGGGCACCTCCAAAAAGAAACACAAACTGTGTGGTATTTATTGGGTTCTTGCCAATCTTCCCTCCAAACATCGCTCCTGTCTCCACTCCATTCAGCTGGCATTATTATGCAGAGCAAGTGCAATCAAACAGCATGGCTATGCAGCTGTCCTTCACCCACTTCTGCAAGACCTGGTGACTCTTGAAAAACATGGTGTCTATGTTGAGGAGTTAGGTGAATGTGTGAAGGGAAATGTGCTCTATGTGTCAGCCGATAACCTGGGTGCTCATTCTTTTGCTGGCTTTCAGGAGAGTTTCACGGTGGAGCACCCCTGTCGATTTTGCATGGTGAAGAGGAGTGACATCCAGCAAAGGGAGATCCAATCAGGAGGATTTAAGGGGATAACCTGCCAGGAGCATGACAGACAAGTTTCTCAAGTTTTAGAGAATCCTGATCTGGTGAAAGAGTATGGTGTGAAAGGTCCTTGTGTTTTAAGCGACAATTTGAAACATTTCCATACTGTCACTGGGTTTCCACCTGACATAATGCATGACCTCTTGGAAGGTATCATCCCTGTTGAGATGTCTTTGTGCATTAATAACTTGATCTCCAAGAAATACATCACCCTTGAGTCCTTGAACAAAGTCATCAAACAGTTTCCCAACAAATTCACTGATAGGACTGATCAGCCAAAGATTATCCCAGCCTCATTTGCCTCTAGAGGTACGAATGGCGGTAACGGCCACGAAAACTGGGCTCTCACAAGACTTCTTCCACTCATGATTGGTTTTGATGTCCCAGAGAATGATCCAACATGGGAAATTTTAATGCTTTTGAAGGACATCTTAGAACTGTCAGCATCATTCAGACGAACAGAAGATTCTCTTGACTTCCTTGATGCAAAGATCTCAAAGCACGGAGGTTTACTTTTAACAGTATTTCCTCACTTCACATTGCGCCCAAAGCACCATTTTGTGGAACACTATCCACAGTTGATGAGGATGTATGGGCCACTCAGAGATATGTGGACAATGCGCTTTGAAGGAAAGCATAAATTCTTTAAACAAGTCATTCACAACACAAAAAACTTCCCACAAACTCTGGCTGTCCGGCATCAGAGAATGATGGCATACCATGTGGACTCCTCCTCATTTTTCAAGCCATCTATCCAAATGGACAAGGTGACACTGTCTTTGGTTTCATCTTTACCTGAGAATATTCAGAACTTGTTGAAACAGAGTGACCGTTGATGGCATCAAATACAGTCCAGATATGATTTTGTCTGTTGGTGCTTGTTCATACCTACCTGAGTTTAGGCAAATTCACAACATCCTTGTCATTAACAGTGACGTTTTGTTTCTGTGCAAGCACATGACTTCATGGTATAATGAGCATCTGCATTCTTATGAGCTATGCAGTCATGTGTCACCAATGTCTGTCAACATGCTCTGATCTGAATGACCCTTTTCCTCTGGCAGCCTACAGAATCAGGGGCAGAACATTTGTTACCCTTAGACATTATATTTTGTGCTGATTGGATGCTGAAGATTTAGATGTCAAGTGTCATGAAGTAACTAAACTGATTTTTTTTTTCTGGTATTCTTTAATCCTCTGTAGAATCACAACAAACAATGGAGATGAGGACTACACTAAGAATAATTGTCCATGACTGTGACATCAGGAAAATTACACTCAATGGGAAACCACAGACACTTGACTCACTTGTTGAACAGCTTGAGGAGAAGCTGGGCCTTCAGTACAAATTCTCCCTGCAGTATGAGGATCCTGATTTCAATAATGCCCTCGTCAACCTTACTGACATTACTGACCTACCTGACAAACCCACGCTGAAGATAATTGCACTGGTTACAACCCCCACACTAAGCACAGCTGACACAGAGATCCTCTCTGTTTCCTCTTCTGAAAGTCGGTCATCCCTTTCTCGGTCTCCATGGCCAGACTCCTTTGAAATTCCATATTTTCCTGTGGACATCGAGTACAGACTACGGCAGGGGAATCTTCTGTATATGAGCGACAAGACATACCTGCAAGTACCCAGGGGCATGAAGCACGAGATAGTTGCAAAAAAAAAATTTGCAGAGATAATTTACAGTTCAAGGCGTTTCCCTCTGATCAAGCATTCCATGATGTTGCAACTGCACTGATTCAAAAACATCCATGCCTCATTGAACCAGGCTCTGTGAATGGATGTAACGGCTGGAAAAATAGCCTAAAATTTAAAATGAGAAACTACCGCACCAAACTGCGTTGAGCTGGATGTGTAGATGTGGCCATAAATCGAGGGAAGAGAAAAGCCCAAGCGATTTGAAATCAATTTTCTACCCAACTTCTCTGATGGTGAAGATGAGACCAGTATGGAGTCCAAAAGTAAGCAACTTGTAGAGGAAATGAAGAAACGTCGCCCAACTGCTGCTCTGATGGGCAAACTCATGGACACTACTTTTGCCTTGAGAAGACAAGAGTTGGTGAACTTGGAGCCTCCAGTAAAAGACATAATGGAAAGGTGGCCAGCACTCTTTACAGAGGGTCAGGTAATTTAAAACTCTCCCTAGCTTTTATCCATTTTTGTTCTCTCTTAATTCATTATTTGTCAAATCTTTGATAAACTTACAGAATTTCCTTCAGCGTTCTGCCAGTGAAAAGTTGTCCTAAGATTAAAGATCCCCTCCAAACATGTTTTAGGATGTATATAAAATATACATTCAAACAAAACACTTCACTGTGCGTTCACACCGAAGAGGCAAAGACGCCAGAAGTCAATTAATTTTCAATGAGAGCCTGGAGTCCTGAGCGGCCAAAGCATCAACCGCCGTTGGCGCGTCCAGAGCATCCAAAGCGGCTATAGCAGCTAAAGCGGCATCAGACAAGAAGTTGAGCTTTGGTTAACTTTATGGCGAATTGGCTCTGATGGCCATGACGTGATAATTTTTTTTATTTTTAAAAAAATTATTTTGCTGCCATAGATGCTGTCCTCTTTCTTGCGCACCCTCAGGCATCTTTACCGCTTTTGGTGTGAACGCACGGTAACAGAGGAAACTGTATTGCACTGGCCTCAAAAGATTAGATACAGATTCCTGATTTTTTTGTTATTCTTTTATGGAGGTCCAATATGATGACATCTTGAATACTAATTTGTCATACTCTTCCTTTAGATTCTGGCAGAGTTCTGTCATTTGTCAAGCAAAAACTTGTATACAGAATTCTTCAAAGAACTTGACAAATACACTCCTCGCTTCTTCGAGATTTTCAAGACCAAGGGGGGGAAGTGTTGGCCAGAAACTTCAAAAGTATCTGCAACAAGTCACACCAGAGGCAAGTTTCTGAGATAGTATTTTTTGTTGTTGTTGTTTTTATCATGTGGGAAACAAAAAATGTAACCCCATTGTGTATGCAGAGCTGTTAATTGATTGTCATTTACTACAGGAGTGATATGTGTGATTTTTCATAGTACAGATGTTACTGCAAAACGAACAGCAGTCCTCCGTGGTCTTCCTGTCATCCTTGGAGATGAGAGCGGAGACTTCTTTAAGACGTGTTTTGTAAGTCGCCTTTATTACTGAGTTTTTATTCCACATCATAGGATGTCCACTCTGGTACCCTCTCAAAAAAGTTACAAATATACCCTCAAGGACATAAATGTCCCCTCAAAACAACTGCTCTAAATATTTATCAGATTAATATTTTTTTCGGATTATTTTTCACAGATCTTTCAGCCTACCAATCTGTTCTTTCCAAAAATACTAAATATTTTTTGGAAATTTATTGGCAATTAAATAAAGTGTCCGCCAGATTTTTGGGGGGAAATACAGAAAAGGGCTAATTTTCAAAACAAAAAGTGATCAGAGGCAACAGATTTTTTACATGGTATCAGACCCTTGGATATGTCAAAGATTAGTAACAAAACAGATTTTAATGTATTATTGGCTTTTTTGTAGTTTCAGTAAAAAAAAAAAAAAAAACACACTTATACCCGTAGCAGACACTTTTGTCCGTTACCCCATTATAATCACAACTTTTGATTTCAGGCCAATAACAGAAAAAAATGTATATTCTGCGATAACACTGCCTCTTGTCCTCTTACGAAGGGGCCACTTTGGCAGTTCTTACCGTTTATCACCAGATAGCGCCATCTAGCTTCTATTCAGGCCTGCTTTTACTCCACTCAGCCTGCATCTTCCGTCTTGATGCTCTAATAACCTATCCTCATTAAGGCTGCCAAGGTTAGTCGAGTAGTCACCATTATGTCAACTATTTAAATTGCCGACGACTAATTTAATAGTCGTCCAGCATTGGAGAAACATTTTACTACCTGGAAAAATTCATGAAATAAATTACTCCCTCACGTCGGAAAACAACTCTTCAACTCAGTCATAATTTTGGTGACTTGACTTGATATTAACGTCTTATCCACAGTGTCTTACCCATTACCTAGTATGTTACACATAAACCATAGAAATATGAACATAAAAAGGTTGGATGAACGACTTGAAACCCGGGGAGGGGGAACCCGGATTTCTGTCATCTGGTAATTACTGGTCTTTGACTGTAAAAATCTGCCGAAGTCTGGTATTTTCTAATCCTGCCGGTCACATTGTCCGGTGTGAATTTTTTCTAGCGGAAACACCAGGGGGAATGTCCGTCAACGCGTGAATGAAACACAACGTGCTTGCGTTTGTAAACGGAACATGATGGGGTCGTGTGGGACTTATTCAAGGTTTCAGAAGAAGACAGTTCACTAATTATTTGTAATAAATATTCCATGAGGAGAGAAACAGCACAAGCTTTAATAGTTCAACCCTGATCAGTCTCCTGAAACAAAACCATCGCTTCATCGGACTTTTTAAAACATAAAAGGATGCTGCTAAAGACGCTAGCGACATAAAACTAACTGTAAGAAGTCACGGACACAGACACACACTCTCTCTTTTCCTCTACCTCTCTCACACACACATACACACTCGCTCTTCCTCACCCGCTCTCCCCCCACTCTCTTTCGTTCTTTTGCGCACTTTCTCTGTCTCCCTCTCTCTCTCAGTCACACATGCGCACACACACACAAACACAACTCAAGTTTCTATGAGATAAAAGAACACCTGAACCTCAGTGACTTCAGTGAAAAGTTAGTCATTTGTATGGAACCAACTTAGCCAAAATCCTTTAATTAATTAAACAATCTGTTAATTATTTATGCATGTGCCATATTTACTTATATCTAATATCAGAATATAGCTTACTTTTAGTGGCGGTCTTGTGTTTTCTGCCATACAAAATTAAGGTGACATCTGATATGTAATTGGGGCTGTACTGCTACTATTGGTTTTAGGCCTGCGATGACCCATGCGTGTCTGACATCGCCATTGAAATCATGACCATCGTTCCTGAGGACAAACCCATGTCCCTTGACTCACTGCACCTTCAGTCTGCAGGTACCGCAATCATTTTGGAAGGAATATTTGCGATGGATGGACTTGATAATCTTCCACATGCCATGTGCTTGCTCTTTGGACTCACATACCCTGAATTTGGAGTATCCTCAACAACTGAAGAACGCCTTTGACTTCATCCAAAGGGTGCTTCTCTCACTTGGACATAAATCACTTAAACCAAAAATACAATCACTTAAAAATATTCTCATGCAGGGCGGTGAGTGGCGTCCGGGATGGGGTGGGGGGTTGGCCGGGGGGGCAGGGGGTAGTGGGGGTCACGGGCTGTTTGCCTTCTTAAATTATTATTATTATTACTAATTGTTGTTGCTGTCGTCGTCTCTGCGCCGTCGTCATTAGTTCCACTTAAAAAAAAAAAAAAACTGTTGCTCCCTTAACAATTCCTATCACACTAACTATTTTTGATATAATTATTAAAACTATCAACTATAATATAAATATGTTACGACCATTATGAAGATATACCTGTGTACATGTACACATACACTCACACGCACACACACACACACACACACACACATTTACACTAAATTATCAACTATTGTCCGTCATTTTATCTGTCTGTCTGTCTGTTTATGGGTCCTTTTATGTATGCGTTTAAGCCCGCGCCTCACACAATAAACATCCACTCATCTGCCATTGATACACGCTCTTACCCCCCACGTGGCCCTATCTGTTACATACTTCATTCACCAATGTTTAATTTACATGCATCTACTGGAATTCAAGTTGAGTTCTCTCTTCTGTTCTAATTATTATATTTTTTTCTTTCTTTTATTTCCCTTATTTTCTCTTTAATGTACTATATATCTATATATTTTGTTATTTTATTTATTTTTTTTTTTCTTACAAATCTCATTCTGCTGTCTAATTTGCATTTTCTCATCTGAAAATAAAAACAAAGTTGTCCTCCAAAGAGGGAGGAGGGTGGCGGGCTTAAAAAAAAAAAAATTCTCATGCAGTGAATGTAATCACAGTATGAATGCGATATGACATCTTGGGTCACAGTGAAACCTTTACCCTCATTGGAAAGGTTGGGTTTTTTTTTTGGTGAAGTCCTTTTCTGTGAGAGGGAGCCTCATCGCCCTTTCAGACCACTGAATGGTTTTATTTTTTTGTGGAGAAACGTGAACACTACTTTCTTTTTTTTTGCTTTTGTTTTCCCTTTTGTGACATGATTGTTCTTTAGCTGGTTATCTCTGACTTTATATCTGTTAAAAGTCAATGTCTAGTGCAATTCTAAACTCATCCACTAAGAATTTAAAACAGAAATATGCCCTGTAATTGACTATTGAGTTTATAGTTCACACCATAGTCAAAAGCAGGGAATCTCAGTTAGAGGGATGTTTTAGGGACTCAATATTAAATTGAAGGGTGCCCCAAAAAAGTTTATATTTCTGATAAAGTTAGTATTTACATTAGGGCTGTCGCGTTAATTAATCGCGATTAATTTAAACGCAATAAAAGTAACTGCCACTATGAGGCAGACAGACGTGATTGCTTATTACCTTTTCTATGACACTTACCTAATGCGGTCATTTGAAATGTTTCTAGGAAGAAAAATGTGATTTGAAGTCCGCTAATTACCAGCGAGGTAGGACAGCCTCCATCGTCTTGGCATAATTAGCTCACCTTAAATCAATTCCTGTGTACTTTGCTTAACTTGCAATCAAGCCATTTATTCAGCCAACTGACTAATCAAAACCATAATATGGCCTATAAAGATTAAGAAGAGATTTGTCACTTTCAACGCCATCTCGCACACACAACCTCTTTCACCATTGATTAGCAGCTTCTTTTGCCTACAGAACAAACTGACAGTTCAGCCTGAGACCATGTTATATCATAGCTAGTTAAAGCAGCATTATCCTTCCATGCGTGCTATAGCACCCTGCTGACGCTATTTAGGGGAAATGTTTGTCATTATTTTTATACATGCTGTGATTCGGTTCTTGTCCTAGCTTCACCAGCTAGCTAGCTGACAGCGATTGCTCTTGTGCTTGCAAGTTCACCACTCCTGAAACATGCACAATGTATGCATCATGCAGAACGGTCCGATAAACGGCTAGCAGTCAGGCTGCCGCTGTTCATTGTTTAATCGCGATTCCCAAGCCATGTAGCAATGGGAGAAGTTTTGATGACTCTGACTCGCTGAAAACGATGTTCCTCACTCGCTAACTTAACCTGTTGATCTTTGATATGTTTGGCAGCACTTTTGTATATCCAAAGAATACTATAAGATTTCTGGGAGATTTAAATGGATAGCTCATTATCTGGCAAGCTCAAAAACAATCGGCAAGCACAAGAGCAATTGCTGTCAGCTAGTGTGGGAAAATATTAATCTATGTAACCTCAGTAATCAAGTGTCTTCAAATGTATTATCAATCTAAAACTAACAAAAGCATTACTATATTGATCTATTGCTAAATTGTTGTATTCATTATTAATCTGAATCCATTAATAATCAAGCATTATATATCTGAATGTATTAATAATCAAGCATTAATTGATATTGACATTAACCATGTACAAAACCCAAAACCAGTGAAGTTGGCACATTATGTAAATAGTAGATGAAAACAGAATACAATGATTTGCAAATCCTTTTCAACTTAAATTCAATTGAATACACTGCAAAGACAAGATGTTTAATGTTCAAACTGAGAAACTTTTTTTTTTTTTAGTAAATAATCATTAACTTAGAATTTAAAGGCAGCAACACATTGCAAAAAAGTTGGCACAGGGGCCTTTTTACCACAGTGTTACATCGCCTTTCCTTTTAACGACACTCAGTAAACGTTTGGGAACTGAGGAGACCAATTTTTGAAGCTTTTCAGGTGGAACTCTTTCCCATTCTTGCTTGATGTACAGCTTAAGTTGTTCAACAGTCCGGGCTCTCTGTTGTCGTATTTTACGCTTTATAATGTGCCAAACATTTTCAATGGGAGACAGGTCTGGACTACTACAGGCAGGCCAGTCTAGTACTCGCACTCTTTTACTACGGAGCCATGCTGTTGTAACACGTCCAGAATGTGGCTTGGCATTGTCTTGCTGAAATAAACAGGGGCGTTCTTGAAAAAGACGTTGCTTGGATGGCAACATATGTTGCTCCAAAACCTGTATGTACCTTTCAGCATTAATGGTGCCTTTACATATGTGTAAGTTGCCTATGCCTTGGGCACTAATACACCCCCATACCATCACAGATGCTGGCTTTTGAACTTTGCGCCTATAACAGTCAGGATGGTTCTTTTCCTGTTTGGTCCGGAGGACACGACGTCCACAGTTTCCAAAAACAATTTGAAATGTGGACTCGTCAGACCACAGAACACTTTCCCACTTTGCATCAGTCCATCTTAGATGAGCTTGGGCCCAGCGAAGCCGGCAGCGTTTCTGGGTGCTGTTGATAAATGGCTTTCGCTTTGCCTTGTAGAGTTTTAACTTGCAGTTGCAGATGTAGTGACAAACTGTAGTTACTGACAGTGGTTTTTTGAAGTGTTCCTGAGCCCATGTGGTGATGTCCTTTACACACTGATGTCGGTTTTTGATGCAGTACCGCCTGAGGGATCGAAGGTCACGGGCATTCAATGTTGGTTTTCGGCCTTGTCGCTTACATGCAGTGATTTCTCCGGATTCTCTGAACCTTTTGACGATATTACGGACCGTAGATGATGAAATCCCTAAATTTCTTGCAATAGCTCGTTGAGGAATGTTGTTTTTAAACTGTTCGACAATCAGCTCACGCAAGTGATGACCCTCGCCCCATTCTTGCTTGTGAATGACTGAGCATTTCAGGGAAGCTGCTTTTATACCCAACGATGGCACCCACCTGTTCCCAATTAGCCCGTTCACCTGTGGGATGTTCCAAATAAGTGTTTGATGAGCATTCCTCAACTCTCTCAGTCTTTTTTGCCACTTGTGCCAGCTTTTTTGATACATGTTGCAGGCATCAAATTCCAAATGAGCTAATATTTGCAAAAAATGGCAAAGTTTACCTGTTCGAACATGAAGTGACTTGTCTTTGCAATGTATTCAATTGAATATAGGTTGAAAAGGATAGCTCATTATCTGGCTAACTCAAAAACAATCGGCAAGCACAAGAGCTATTGATGTCAGCTAGTGTGGGAAAATATTAATCTATGTAACCTCAGTAATCAAGTGTCTTCAAATGTATTATCAATCTAAAACTAACAAAAGCAGTTAAAAAACAACATTCCTCAACGAACTATTGCAAGAAATTTAGGGATTTCATCATCTACCGTCCGTAATATCGTCAAAAGGTTCAGAGAATCTGGAGAAATCACTGCACGTAAGCGACAAGGCCGAAAACCAACATTGAATGCTCGTGACCTTCGATCCCTCAGGCGGTACTGCATCAAAAACCGACATCAGTGTGTAAAGGACGTCACCACATCGGCTCAGGAACACTTCAGAAAACCACAGTCAGTAACTACAGTTCATCGCTACATCTGCAAGTGCAAGTTAAAACTCTACAATGCAAAGTGAAAGCCATTTATCAACAGCACCCAGAAACGCTGCCGGCTTCGCTGGGCCCAAGCTCATCTAAGATGGACTGATGCAAAGTGGAAAAGTGTTCTGTGGTCTGACGAGTCCACATTTCAAATTGTTTTTGGAAACTGTGGACGTCGTGTCCTCCGGACCAAAGAGGAAAAGAACCATCCGGACTGTTATAGGCGCAAAGTTCAAAAGCCAGCATCTGTGATGGTATGGGGGTGTATTAGTGCCCAAGGCATGGGCAACTTACACATATGTGAAGGCATCATTAATGCTGAAAGGTACATACAGGTTTTGGAGCAACATATGTTGCCATCCAAGCAATGTCTTTCTCATAGACGCCCCTGCTTATTTCAGCAAGACAATGCCAAGCCACATTCTGCACGTGTTACAACAGCATGGCTCCGTAGTAACAGAACGCAGATACTAGACTGGCCTGCCTGTAGTCCAGACCAGTCTTTCATTGAAAATGTGTGGCGCATTATGAAGCGTAACATACGACAATGGAGACCCCGGACTGTTGAACAACTTAAGCTGTACATCAAGCAAGAATGGGAAAGAGTTCCACCTGAAAAGCTTCAAAAATTGGTCCCCTCAGTTCCCAAACGTTTACTGAGTGTCGTTAAAAGGAAAGGCGATGTAACACAGTGGTAAAAAGGCCCCTGTGCCAACTTTTTTTGCAATGTGTTGCTGCCTTTAAATTCTAAGTTAATGATTATTTGCAACAAAAAAAAATAAAGTTTCTCAGTTTGAACATTAAACATCTTGTCTTTGCAGTGTATTCAATTGAATATAAGTTGAAAAGGATTTGCAAATCATTGTATTCTGTTTTTATCTACGATTTACATAATGTGCCAACTTCACTGGTTTTGAGTTTTGTACATTCATTTGAGGTTGCCTTGTTCGTGAATAATTGGAGGTAGACAAAATCTTCAGAAGCCGTCTTTATTCCCAAGATGTGCAGTCCCTGGCCAGGCAGTGCTACCGTGGCATTCTTTACAGAGGAATATTTATGGGAAAAACTCAACCAACTTTGCTCCAATCAAAATACATGGGTTGAAACCATCTTGTCTTTAACTTTTTTACTCTCCAACTTTGTTTTGTTTAATAATGGTGGAAAACTTTCGGTATTAGGCTTAAAAAAATAAAAGGAATATATACTAAAATGGACTGGAAAATTACAGTTTATGGGTGGAAAAGCACATTCAGATGAATAGGATACAAGCAGATACATAAATGATTCAATTGATTATGTTTTCAGTAATAACTAATGATTTTACTGAACAAATATTGATCAAAGCTACAGAAATCAAATACATCCTCTGATAATGTTTTTTAATCAACTAAACAGAAGCCTGCTTACTAATCAAAACTACAGAAGCATGCTGCTTATGTGTGCGTAAGCTGCTCATGCATGTGTGAACTGAATTGCTTGTATATGTGTGTCTGTGTGTGAACTGCTTGTATGTATGTTTGTCTGTTTGTTTTACGTGAATGTGTCTGTGTGTTTGCACTGCTCATCCCCTCCTTATATGTATGTGAACTACTTGTTTGTGTGTGTGTGTTATGTTATGCGTGTGTGTGTGTGTTTCTGCTGCCTACATAATATGGTTATTGATTTTGATTATTGATGGCTAAATATAATCTAAATCTAATTTTTAGTTTACAGATTATTAGTATGACTAATAAATGAATCATGATAAAAAATATATAATTAGTATTAGTAAATATAATGAATAATGCTGAAATGTCATCCTCAACAATATCTCGTGATGTCTGGAGTAGTGTGGATTGGAAAGTCCCCGGTTGGGTAGAGTTTATGCATATCTTTAGTCTGAGGAAGTTTGCTGCTGCAGACCATGGAGAATCCAAAGGTTGACAACAAAGGGAAAACGAGCTATAAAGATGGGGACTTAGAAGAACTCGGGGCTGCTCTAAGCCCACCGGTCTTCTACGACCAGAGATTCTGTACTCACAGAAGCTTTTCTTTCTCTGAGTATTCTTCTTTCCAATTCTTTGCTAAAGATAATCAGTTGTATATGGTTTATGTAATATTTGATGGTTTGAAGCCTATTTTACATTTGTCTGTACCTGTTCACATGAATTTACCTTATTGTACTCATGTTTTTAGCTGCGACCAAGCAGCTCTATGAACGCTTCTGTCTGTCTGTCCGTCTGTGCCACCTTTTTGATCATGTTCCTGTCGTCGCATCATCATGAAATTTTCAGGAGTTATTGACCTTCACCAAAGTGATGTCCATGCACAAGGTCAAGGTCAAAGGTCAAGTTCACAGAGGTCACAACCTTGTTTGCGGGTTTTCGCGCTGTAACTCCAGTTAGAATTCATGGATCGCTATGAAATTTTAGAAATAGCTTCTAGGCATAGAGAAGGTCTTCCCAATTGTTTTTCAAGGTCATCCGTCAAATCCCAAGGTCACAAAGGTAAAAAAACTGTCAATTTTGCCCGATTTCATGGGTTTTCGCACCGTAACTCAAGTTTCATTCAATGAATGGATATGAAATCTTACAACAAGCTTCTTGGTATAGAGGAGGGGTTCCCTATTGATTTTCAAGGTCATCTGCCGAATCCGAAGGTCACACTGGTCAAAAAAGTGTCGATTTTGCCCCGATTTCACAGTTTTCGCAGCGTAACTCCACTTTAACTTCATGGATGGCTATTACATCTTAGAACAAGCTTCTTGGTACAAAGGAAGGGTCCCCTATTGATTTTCAAGGTTATTTGCCAATTTCGAGATCACACTTGTACAAGAAACCACCAGTCATGGACACTAGGCCACGTGACAAATGCTAGGCGAGGTCGCAGCTATTACATCCTTCTGATCTACTTGTTATCTTCTCAATTATTATAGTAAAAACTGCTAAACTGTTTTTTGGGTCCTTCATTTAAAAGTCAACGCTAACCAGTATGAATTCCTCAACACTAGCTAGCTTGTGAAGCCAGGGCAAAAACCGAATCACAGCGATTAAGTATAAAAATGATGATAAACATTTCCCCTAACTAGCGTCAGCAAGGTAGGAAGACAGATAGCGTTTTATTTGGAGTAATGTAATACGGTATAGCACGGATGGAAGGATAATGCTGCTTTAACTTGCTATGAAATAACATGTCAGGCTGAACTGCCAGTTTGTTCCTTAGGGTAAAGAAGCTGCTGATCAATGGTGAAAGAGGTCGTCTGTGCGAGATGGCGATGAAAGTGACAAATGAGTGCTGTAAGAGCTTCTCCAGTCGGCATCATAGCTTGCTAGCTGTACCGAAGCGATTGCTTTAGACTCACTAGCAAGCATCTCTGAAATCTGCAAGCAGTTGGGTTAGGTTGCAGTTACATAGCACTGCCGCGAAGCCTCGGATAAGTTCATGCATATTACAGCTAGCTCAGTTAATAGAGTTGGAGCAAAAATCAAATCATATCGCTTTAATGTGATGATCATTTGCAAATATTTTCCTTTGTTAACGTTAGCTAGCATACTAGCTGCCGAGGTGGCTACATCCAAAGCGCAACGTAGCCTACTGCGTGATGGCACACAGTACATAGCAGCCTAGCCCTCATGACATTATCAGTTAGCCTCCGTGCGTACAAGCGCTACCCAGAAGCTGATTAGTTGGTATGCAAATGAGAAACATGGTTTCCGTTCGCGCCCCCAATGAGTGATGTCCTAGCGGAAGACCGGCCTTGAGGGGATGCTGACTGACTCCATTTTAATTTTCATTGTGTCCCAAAAAGAGTGTGGTGAAATGTATTTGAAAATGTAATGGACTGGGAGGCGTTTCCCTTACTGCATTTGAATACTGTCCCATGTATTGCAGGAAAAGTCTTTGAAAATGAAATGTCAAATGTCGTCATCATTATTATGTCATTATTATTTCCAGGTGATTAGAAAACAGCATTTTCATCATCATGTTGACCCTAAAAGAGCATGATGACATGTAAATGTAAATGCAATAGGCTGGGGGTGCTGTTTTGCTTATTGCATTTGAATATTGTCCACTGTATTGCGGAGCATGACTTTGAAGATGAAATGGCAAACAGCTTTTCATTATCATTTGAATATAGTCATATTCAAAGTCATAAGACTCCCATATGTGTATGAGAAAATGAAAGTGATAATTGGATTAAAGCATTTTCAGTTTAATATTGTCTCAAACAACTAATTCATAAGTGGAAAATTATAATGCAATAGAGGGATTACATTTTCATTTGAATATTGTCCACTTTGGGCTTCCATAACAGGACTGCGAAGCAAGCCATGGGTGTGGCTCTCAAAATGTTCAATGAGACATTGTTTCATTTTGAAAAGACCCACGTGCGACGTTCAGGTTACTGTGCAATATACGTTACCTAAAGGCATAATTTCCCTCCTAAACTGAGCCATTTAGTAAATTACGATAATGATTCACAGCCCTTCACCCAGTAGCGAATTTACTGGCTAGATAACTTTGCAGTGTCTTACGAGTGTACCTTGAGTTAGGTAGCCTACTGTCTAAATGCAGATCGCTTCATAATGTAAATGCCCGCAAAATAATGGATTTCCTTTCAAAACCGTGACTTGGTAGAAAAGCAGTTATATCAGTTTTGACAACTGCATGTCAGGTTGCTGCTAAAGGTGTGCCACCAACCATGACAAGGCGAAATAGTTAAATCATCTAAAAGACAAACGCGTTTTTATTGTGTTGACTCTTAAGAAATTGAGCAGCGCCGAAAAATAAAAATTTGACGCCACAAGTGGCCGTTGCTCCTTTGAAGTCAATGGAACCTCTTTTTTGACTCTGCTGTCTAAAAATAATGGCCACCAAAACGACTGTTGCTGATGATGTAGCCTCGCCCAAACCCTTATGACGCAGCGGTGCCCGGCTCTGGGCCCAGCAACTTCAGGGAGCTGGCTCAGTGCCGGTTTTGTGTTGACTTTTGGGCACCAGCACCAACGGAGCTCCTGTGGAAAAGCGCAGCACTTGTTCAAGTTCAGACATCGGCCTAAGCAACCTTATTCGGTGAAATCAAATCAAAGTATTCCCGAATGGGAAACAGCTTTCTCTTTCCTGCTTGCTCCATCGCAAGCAATGACAAACTTCAACTACTGACAACAACCCACAAGCTGCAGAAGAGAACTGGGACATTTTATAGCCGACTGATTGACTGATGTCGCCGGGACGATACAAGCCTCGACACGGAGCTCCGTTTGGAAGTGCTTCACATTTTTGATACAGGCTCCGAAGCCTTGGTATCGACGGTAACAGTACTACTGTTTAGCACCTGATTCAGCCGTCTTTTGCGGTAAGATGCGCGGTGACCCCTTCTTTCACTGATCTTTTGTGTGGGCTGTTTGGACAAGTCTACATCTTCGCCGCTTTACTGCGTTAACAAGAAGAAAATGTCTTCTTTCGAGAGAATCAGTGCCATTACCGACGTTAGGTCAGGGACTCTAACATACACTGAAGAACAAGGTGCAAACATTATAGTTCCATGCTCCCTTATCAATGACATTTTCAGTCATCAGAGCAGTCCACACAGTCTCTTAATAGAGACCTTGAAGATCTCAAAAAGAAAGAGATGAGATTTCTCTGGCATTCTATCACTTTGTCAGAGTACTGGAGAGTGAAACGTACTCCACGTGGCCGAAGGATCGCTAAAATTCCTTCCTTTGGCTCTGAGGATAAAGAATTCCTCCAGAAATGGGAACACAATTTAAACAAATTTTCCTTAGATTTAATGCATTTGACCATTGAAAAAACAAAAGCAGAAAAGGACAAAATTAACACTGAAATCAAGACACTCAAGCAGGAATTGAGGAGCAAGGTTGATCAAGAGACTTTTGAGTCGACCACTAAAAAGATCTTTGAATCCCTAAACTCATTCCAAAGAGACCTCCAAGCCTATAAAACCAGGAAATATGAGCAGGACACCAATGACTATGCTGAGGGCAAAGTCTACGACTGGCATGGGGATCGGAGGAAATTTCATCATAGACGGCCCCGCACTTTATCCAGACCAAAAGACCCATGGTTTTCCACAGCCAGCGAGCGAGAGTCATCAGAGGGGAGTGACGTGGAGGGACCGAACAAATCCTCGCAGCCTTTTTTACGACTGCACAGAGGAACCCAAAGAAGATGAGGTGAGGTACAAGAGGATTAATAAATGGCAACGTCCGCACACAAAGACAATGCTCCCCAAAAATTTATTCTGTCAACGTTTCGATCACAAAGTGATCTTCGTCAGGATAAAAGAACACAGCACACTCACATCTCTATAAGCGCTTACTCAGATTCACAATTGAACACGATCATTAACATCAGGTGTGAACAATTACTCAAATCAATCAACAGGGCACAGGATGTAATCTGTAGAGTGAGCAAAGGTGTGTGTGCTGAAGAAAAAGCACATAGAAACATACCATCCCAAGACAAGTATACATAAATTTTTTGTTTTTGTTTTTAGTTTAAGACAAACAGATATCAACCTGGACACAAAAAATATTAAGAATCAATTGTACATCAAAGAACAGGAAAAACTACAGAAAAAATAAATCAAAAACTAACCAAGGAAAATGCATGAAAAATATGGCAAAGTATGTAACTGCCCCCATCCCCTCAGTAATATGCATAAATGAAAAAGAGGGGAAAAAAACAAAAAAGAAAATATTAAATATCAGATACAAAAAAAATTTTTTATAAAAAATGTTTTTTTACAGAAATGACCTAATGTCGAAGGATTCATTCAGACCCCTAACCACTGTATCAAGAGTTGAAATCCAAAAAGCCTCCCTTTGAAGTAGTAGATTATTAATGTCACCACCTCTAGGTGGCAACTTAACACGTTCAATACCTATATATTTTAGAGAAGATATACAATGTTTCGCTTGAAAAAAATGCAACGCAACAGGATTCCTAAAATCCTTGGTCCTGATATCGCTTCTGTGCTCTGAGATTCTGATCTTTAAAGGTCTGGTAGTCTTACCTACATAGGCCAGCCCGCAAACACACCTAATCAAGTAGATAATATTAGGTGTGGTACAAGTAATAACCCCCTTAATTTGAAAACATTTCCCTGAAGAGGGATGGTTAAATGTATGACATTTATACGTAAAGTTACACTGTGCACATCTACCGCATTTATAATTACCATCAGGAATATCATTTAAAAAACTAGAAGGTATTGGCCTACGTAGACAAGACCTGACCAAAAAAATTCTTCAAATTGGGAGGCCTCTTGTATACAACGCGGGGGGGAGCTGAAAATAATTTACCAAGCACTGGATCAGAACTCAAAAGATACCAATATTTCCTAATTATTTTCTCAAATTGTTTACTTAAAGGAGAATATTGAATAAAGCAATTAAGACGTTGATCTAGAACTTTTTTCTCTTGAGCAGAGAGACAATCAGACTGTGTTACGCCACGAAACTTATCAAAAGCCGGTTTAATCCACTCTTCAGGATAACTTCGTTGCCGAAAGCGTCCTGCAAGATCTTCAGAATGAGTATTAAAATATTCATCAGAACCACAAATTCTACGAATGCGTTTAAACTGACCAAAGGGAATCCCCTTCTTAAGTGAAGTGGGGTGATAACTATCACCATGAAGTAGAGAATTAGTATCTGTGGGTTTCCTATATAAATCGGTAATGAGTCTATTGTTGCTCTTTATAATCAGAATATCAAGAAAATTCATTCGCGAATCATCATAAGAGATGGTGAAATTTAACGGTTGACAATTATGATTCAAAAAGGTGTGAAATTCACCAAGTTCAGCAACAGACCCAGTCCAAAGAACGAAGATGTCATCAATATAACGTTTCCAAATTCGGATATATGGTAGAAAAGGGTTACAGATGGAATTAAGTATGATATGACTCTCCTGAAAACCAACATAAAGATTGGCATAATTTGGAGCCATTTTGCTCCCCATAGCTGTTCCAGATTTTTGCAAGTAAAATTGGTTTTCAAAGAGAAAAAAATTTTTAGTAAGTACAATTTCAGAAAGATCTTTTAAACAAGTGGTGCTCGGACGACCATTGTCTCTCTGATCAAGAAAATAAGTTATCGCCTCTAATCCACCAGAATGTGGAATATTTGTATACAGACTCTCCACATCAAAGGTAACCAGTAATAAATCATTTTCTACTGAATCCAAAGTACGCAAGACTTGAATAAAGTCGCTCGAATCTCTCACAAAAGAGGGCAACGTAAAGACCTGTGGTTTAAGAAAATGATCTACGAAAGAGGAAATCCTCTCAGTAAGCGAACCAATGCCCGAAACTATAGGTCTACCTGGAGGCACAGTAGTATAACTCTTGTGAATTTTAGGCAAAGTATATATAACAGGTATAACAGGAAAATCAACCTTCATATACAAGTATTCATTTTGACTAATATCCCCTATATCCAAATAATGTTTCAAAACAATATCTATATGATCCTTAAATTCTACAGTGGGATTACGATCCAGCTTTTGGTAAAAGACATCGTTAGCAAGCTGTCTAAAAATTTCACCAACATATGCCTCCCTATCTTGAAGCACAATGGCACCACCTTTATCTGCGGACTGTACAACTACCGAAGTGTCATCTTTAAGCTCCATCAAAGCCTCACGCTGAGATTTGGACAAATTATTAGTCACCTTAAATTTCTGTTTATTACCTAAAAGGAGGGAAACCTCCCTCTCTACCAATCTACAATAAGTATCAATAGAAGAGTTTCTGTGTTGTGGAGGAATAAAAGTAGACTTCCTTTTAAAGAAACTATTAGGTCTATCCAAACCCGTATTAGACTCATTGTCAGAACAAGCAGAAGTAGTCAACGGGGAACAATTCACTCTCAAACAGACAGAATGTGCATCACCAGATGTATCATTGGGCCTACCAAAAAATTCCCTTAGTCTGATATTACGAAAAAATTTATGAAAATCTACTAAAGTAGCAAAATCATGACAATATGTTGTGGGCACAAATGAAAGGCCCTTGCCAAGGGCTGAAATGCAAACAGTAGATATAGACCTGCTAGAGAGGTTAATCACATTGCACTCTGCCTGCTGCTGCGAGTCCAATAAGGATCTCTGGGATTTCTTCCTCTGGCTCCTCCTGCACCTTTTCCTCGAGACAGGTGCGGTATGCCTCTGAACTGACGACCGTCCAAAAAAGATTCATTTCTATGGGAATTATTACTAGAATCAGAGTCCAAATCAGTGGAGGAGGCAGCCGAAGCAAAGTCCCCTCCTCGGTGTCTGTGTGGCTGTGCACGTCGTTTGTCCTCGAAATTATACCGGCCGCTAGGGCGCACGTCACGTTCTCCACGTCTCCACAGGTAAACCTTATTATTGGCATAGTCATTAATGTCCCTCTCAAACTTTTTAATTTTCTTGGCCTTTAGTTCTTTTTCCACATTAGATTTGTGTTGTTCACACTCCTTGAAAAGAGAATCCAGTTTCTCCTGAGATGCAATGTCCTTACTTAAATTAGTCTTAAAACATTCAATTTCTGCCCTAACTTTATTCAATTGTTCAGACAGTTCTTGTATTGAAAGAGCCATGAGATCAAATGAACATTTGTTCATAATCTCGCACCATTTGTTGCAAAACGCTTCATTATCCTTACCAAGCATAGGTTCTTTCTGTAATCGCAACCCCCGTGGAATCCTTTTGTTGCGGAGGTAGTCGCTCAAAGTCACAGCATGTAAATAAAGGCGAGTTTCCTTGGCTTGTAGATTAGAAAGAGTTCTTTTAGATGTTTCAATGTCTCCCATGCTGGAAATACTAGGATTGTCAAATAAAGAGTCCGCAAGCATAATCTGAGAATAATCCGCATCATGGAATTCAAAAGAGCCCGACAAAATTCTCTCATGTGTCCCCTCCATGGGATCAAACAAATCTTGGGACTGAATAAATAAATGAATGAGAGGGGAGATGGCCGGTGGAGTGCTACGCAACCCAATACAGATGCTTAAAATTAAGAAAATATAGCGTGCACATCCACTCAACTGAGGTGCAGGACAACAAGAAAATCAGCAAAGAAATAAATGGCAACGTCCGCACACAAAGACAATGCTCCCCAAAAATTTATTCTGTCAACGTTTCGATCACAAAGTGATCTTCGTCAGGATAAAAGAACACAGCACACTCACATCTCTATAAGCGCTTACTCAGATTCACAATTGAACACGATCATTAACATCAGGTGTGAACAATTACTCAAATCAATCAACAGGGCACAGGATGTAATCTGTAGAGTGAGCAAAGGTGTGTGTGCTGAAGAAAAAGCACATAGAAACATACCATCCCAAGACAAGTATATATAAATTTTTTGTTTTTGTTTTTAGTTTAAGACAAACAGATATCAACCTGGACACAAAAAATATTAAGAATCAATTGTACATCAAAGAACAGGAAAAACTACAGAAAAAATAAATCAAAAACTAACCAAGGAAAATGCATGAAAAATATGGCAAAGTATGTAACTGCCCCCATCCCCTCAGTAATATGCATAAATCAGTCCCCAGGGATTTCTGCGGTTAAAAAAATGAAATTCCGCGGAAAATCTCACCAAATTCTGCGGTCAAAAAAGCTAAATTCTGCGGTTATTCTGCAAGAAATTGTCAATTCTGCAAAAATTCTGCGGTAGCCTTTTGCAACTAAGTATAACCCTCATTCATTCAAAAATCAAAGAAGTTTACCTTTACTTTTAGTATTAAAGAATCTCTTGAAACAAAGTAGGACGACACTAAAATCTGTTGCACAATTATTGCTCTTGATGTTTAATTCTTGAATGATTCATAACAAAAACTTGCCTTAAACGTAAAGACTTTTATTATTAATATCACAAAAGCGAGACAAAGTGGGTGAAATCACCTAAATTTCACCTAGAAAATGAAAGAAGATGAAAATAAATAAATGAACATAAAAGGATGATGAAAATACCTGTCATATGAATTTACATTTCACCGAATGTATAAATTACGTGTCAGTAGGCCTACTGTCTGGGACACTGGCAGCAAAACGGAGGCAGTGCCAGGTCCGCAGGAGCTGCTCACAAATTAAGACGCTCGTCACCTGCTGCAGATACTTCAGACCCATCTGTGGGAATATTTTGCTCCTACCTGTTGTTTTCTAATTCCGTGTCATTGCTCCGATTAATTATTTCATAATAAATAGGCTACGATATTCCATATGGTTATGCTGTTAGGCTATAAATGTTGAATCCGAAAGTGTATTAATCAAAATAGATGTTTTTAATAGTTGTTTTGTCGTTCTGAATTGTTTAATTATTTCTTTACCCAAAAATATCGTTGTAGCTAAATGTTTACAATAAAGCTGCTTTCACACTGGACGCGAACAAATTTTTCGCGCGACAGATCACATTAAAAAGTCAATGCAAAGACGCGAATCCGCGTGAAACGGGTATTTGCGTCTTTGCATTGAATTTGAATGTAATCTGTCTGGCGAAAAATACGTTTCGCGTCCAGTGTGAAAGCAGCTTAATTCACGGTAATAATATACAATTATTTTGCCTAAATATTCATAAATGTATTATTAAACTAGTAAAAACATAATGCTGGTGTTGTTTCGTTCTTTTGAGAATCATGGCAACATAGGTGCTCAGAGAGTCAGATTAGAATGCTTTGAACCGAGCGGTCCAAACGACCGCTTTTTTTTTTTAAGAAAAATTAGGACTGACATGAAGGCAGTTCGTTATCTCGATCCGCTCACACGCTAACTCTGTCTTGCTGTGCATTGTTGTGGAGATGGTTTTTTGCTTTTGGCTGGTAGACCTACTCTGTTCTTGAATTCATCTTTTGTGTTTTGCTGATTTGGCTTGGTCCTCGACTGTCGATTTTCTAATGTGGTCTATTAGATACCACATTAAAGGGCCGACAAAAGCTTTCCGCCGTCCTCATAACAGAAGGAAAACTGACTGGCCTTGGCCGTAGTATAGGCAGTCTTGCCAACTGCTGGCTTGGATCTCTCAAGAAATCGCTTCATTTTTAAACTTTCATACAGAATACGCCACGCAACCTAGGCAAAGAACGTCGATTTGTCGCCAAGGAGGCCATCACTGCCTGGCGGTCAGGTTCACGCCTGAGTTCACGCCTGCGAGATGCGCGGCGGTAACAGATGTTTGTGAGTTGACAAAATCGTGGTTTTTTCACCAGCTTGTGTCGGCAGAATTTGAAATTCCGCGGCAAAATCAGTGAATTCCGCGGTTTCTGCGGTGAAGTGTGGATTCCGCGGAAAACGCCGCGATCGCGGAATCGCGGAATTCCCCGGGGACTGATAAATGAAAAAGAGGGGAAAAAAACAAAAAAGAAAATATTAAATATCAGATACAAAAAAAATTTTTTATAAAAAATGTTTTTTTACAGAAATGACCTAATGTCGAAGGATTCATTCAGACCCCTAACCACTGTATCAAGAGTTGAAATCCAAAAAGCCTCCCTTTGAAGTAGTAGATTATTAATGTCACCACCTCTAGGTGGCAACTTAACACGTTCAATACCTATATATTTTAGAGAAGATATACAATGTTTCGCTTGAAAAAAATGCAACGCAACAGGATTCCTAAAATCCTTGGTCCTGATATCGCTTCTGTGCTCTGAGATTCTGATCTTTAAAGGTCTGGTAGTCTTACCTACATAGGCCAGCCCGCAAACACACCTAATCAAGTAGATAATATTAGGTGTGGTACAAGTAATAACCCCCTTAATTTGAAAACATTTCCCTGAAGAGGGATGGTTAAATGTATGACATTTATACGTAAAGTTACACTGTGCACATCTACCGCATTTATAATTACCATCAGGAATATCATTTAAAAAACTAGAAGGTATTGGCCTACGTAGACAAGACCTGACCAAAAAATTCTTCAAATTGGGAGGCCTCTTGTATACAACGCGGGGGGGACCTGAAAATAATTTACCAAGCACTGGATCAGAACTCAAAAGATACCAATATTTCCTAATTATTTTCTCAAATTGTCTCAAATTGTCAAATTTCTCAAACCAATTTTACTTGCAAAAATCTGGAACAGCTATGGGGAGCAAAATGGCTCCAAATTATGCCAATCTTTATGTTGGTTTTCAGGAGAGTCATATCATACTTAATTCCATCTGTAACCCTTTTCTACCATATATCCGAATTTGGAAACGTTATATTGATGACATCTTCGTTCTTTGGACTGGGTCTGTTGCTCAACTTGGTGAATTTCACACCTTTTTGAATAATAATTGTCAACCGTTAAATTTCACCATCTCCTATGATGATTCGCGAATGAATTTTCTTGATATTCTGATTATAAAGAACAACAATAGACTCATTACGGATTTATATAGGAAACCCACAGATACTAATTCTCTACTTCATGGTGATAGTTATCACCCCACTTCACTTAAGAAGGGGATTCCCTTTGGTCAGTTTAAACGCATTCGTAGAATTTGTGGTTCTGATGAATATTTTAATACTCATTCTGAAGATCTTGCAGGACGCTTTCGGCAACGAAGTTATCCTGAAGAGTGGATTAAACCGGCTTTTGATAAGTTTCGTGGCGTAACACAGTCTGATTGTCTCTCTGCTCAAGAGAAAAAAGTTCTAGATCAACGTCTTAATTGCTTTATTCAATATTCTCCTTTAAGTAAACAATTTGAGAAAATAATTAGGAAATATTGGTATCTTTTGAGTTCTGATCCAGTGCTTGGTAAATTATTTTCAGGTCCCCCCCGCGTTGTATACAAGAGGCCTCCCAATTTGAAGAATTTTTTTGGTCAGGTCTTGTCTACGTAGGCCAATACCCTCTAGTTTTTTAAATGATATTCCTGATGGTAATTATAAATGCGGTAGATGTGCACAGTGTAACTTTACGTATAAATGTCATACATTTAACCATCCCTCTTCAGGGAAATGTTTTCAAATTAAGGGGGTTATTACTTGTACCACACCTAATATTATCTACTTGATTAGGTGTGTTTGCGGGCTGGCCTATGTAGGTAAGACTACCAGACCTTTAAAGATCAGAATCTCAGAGCACAGAAGCGATATCAGGACCAAGGATTTTAGGAATCCTGTTGCGTTGCATTTTTTTCAAGCAAAACATTGTATATCTTCTCTAAAATATATAGGTATTGAACGTGTTAAGTTGCCACCTAGAGGTGGTGACATTAATAATCTACTACTTCAAAGGGAGGCTTTTTGGATTTCAACTCTTGATACAGTGGTTAGGGGTCTGAATGAATCCTTCGACATTAGGTCATTTCTGTAAAAAAACATTTTTTATAAAAAATTTTTTTTGTATCTGATATTTAATATTTTCTTTTTTGTTTTTTTCCCCTCTTTTTCATTTATGCAT
Source organism: Gymnothorax reevesii (assembly GCA_029721435.1). Taxonomy (NCBI): domain Eukaryota; kingdom Metazoa; phylum Chordata; class Actinopteri; order Anguilliformes; family Muraenidae; genus Gymnothorax; species Gymnothorax reevesii. Next base: position 42,532,401 of record CM056585.1, read on the forward strand.
ATTACTGAGGGGATGGGGGCAGTTACATACTTTGCCATATTTTTCATGCATTTTCCTTGGTTAGTTTTTGATTTATTTTTTCTGTAGTTTTTCCTGTTCTTTGATGTACAATTGATTCTTAATATTTTTTGTGTCCAGGTTGATATCTGTTTGTCTTAAACTAAAAACAAAAACAAAAAATTTATATATACTTGTCTTGGGATGGTATGTTTCTATGTGCTTTTTCTTCAGCACACACACCTTTGCTCACTCTACAGATTACATCCTGTGCCCTGTTGATTGATTTGAGTAATTGTTCACACCTGATGTTAATGATCGTGTTCAATTGTGAATCTGAGTAAGCGCTTATAGAGATGTGAGTGTGCTGTGTTCTTTTATCCTGACGAAGATCACTTTGTGATCGAAACGTTGACAGAATAAATTTTTGGGGAGCATTGTCTTTGTGTGCGGACGTTGCCATTTATTTCTTTGCTGATTTTCTTGTTGTCCTGCACCTCAGTTGAGTGGATGTGCACGCTATATTTTCTTAATTTTGAGGTACAAGAGGATACCACAGGTCCCACCATAATCCGCTGCTCTCAATGGAACTGGAAGAGACTTTAATTAACATTTCTGATATAAGTCTGTCGAAGGATGAAATCTCTCTCTCAAGTAAAGGTCTCAGTTTCTCGCCTACCAATAGAATTGATACATTCAAACTTAAGGTTGATGCATTCAAATATTTTAGACAGTTGCATCTCAAGCACTTTTTCTCCACCAGATCAAGTGTTTTGTCTAGCTGTTCTGCTGATGGAGACTTGAACTCTGTAACTAACATCAATAGGGAGGCAACTCTTTTCAAAAAGAAATCTTTGTTTCTGCCCAATTCCAATTTGAACCCCACCATACTCACATACAGTAAGCTGGTGGAAAGAGATCTAACTAAAATGGTTCAGTCTTCTCTTGCTGGTGAAATGAACCTTAACCCCTTTGCGCAGAAGCCAAATCTGGCTTTTTAGGTGTTACCTGGTTTGAGGCTTTATAATTCAAGATTGCAGCTTTACAGACAGAAAAACTTAGGCTCAATTGAGTCTAGACACTTGAAGCATTTAGCCTCCCATCAAAAAAAATAATACTGACAATTGAAAACTGCAGGGGCCTAAAACTACATTTCTGGGATCATAAACTTCTTGACGTCAAGTACAATTCATCTTGAAAATTACGTTCTAGATTACACACCTGCTATGAGCCAAATTAGACAGCTATCCAGGTGTCTCCCCAAAGTCTGAGATCCATCAAAATGGTTCACTGTCAAATCATACATTAATCATATATTTAACACTAATAAACTTTTGGGGCATAAAATTCAGCATGAACTAATGATTTTCTGGTTGAGATTAGCATGAAATTATTAATATCAGTGCAGTTGAACATAATTGGTCACCAGTAACCTCTCCAAACACAAAACATGCCTTTTCTCCATAATAAAGTCAACAATATTGTCAATTTTCTTCGAAGTCCCCCAAGCATTAAATAAAGTGCTGATTAAACAGCTATTACATTCACAGTGCAGTGAAAAGCTAACAGCTCTCACATCTGAGCTCATAACCTTACACCTTATAAGGGTAAAAACTCACTAACTCGGTAATATCTGAATTCTGAAATATACCTTATTTTAACAGAACAGAAATTTCACTTTCAGGAAAAAATAAAACGACACATGCCTCCATATTCAACAGAGTGGTGTAATGAACCTACCGAGGGATCTACCGACGTGTGTGGGATGCATGTATTTGGAGAAACGAAAACCTCAGCATTCGATGTCTTTAAACGTGGCGTAAATTCAACAGCAAAAAGCCATATTTTGCGAAATGCAAACAGAGTAGAAGTATAACCTGTTTTCTTCATTGATGCCCTCCTCCAGAGACAGATGTATCGGGTAGAAGGAACACTCCAGTACTGTTTCATTCGGAATAATTCCCATTGTGTTTAAATTGTGTTTCAGCTCTGCCTGCTTGTGAATATTCAATAGCTGATCTGGGGGTGCCATCTCGTGGTTGAGTACTGTAACTAAGTGCTTAAATTTGCATATCTATAGACGCAAGCGTCTACATCTGCAGAAAGGGGTTTAAGAATCTGAACTAAAAGCACTTAAGTGTCTGGAAACCAGGAGTGATATTATTATTCGGCTGGCTGACAAAGGTGGATCAGTTGTGGAGATGGGCTTTGAACAATATGACTCTAACATAAGAAGTCAGTTATCTGAAATAGAATGTTATACACATTTTAAGTCTAACCCCACTGAGAACTTCAAGAATGTCATCCATAATTCCATTAACTCTGCTTTTAAAAGAGGCTGGATCACAGAAAAAGAAAAAGGTTTTTTTGCTCGTTGAGTGCCCTGTATGCCCTGTGTTTTATGGCCTGCCTAAAATGCATAAATTTGCAACAATCCTCCTCTTCGCCCTATTGCGGCAAGTATTGGTAGTCTGACTGAACCTCTGTCACAATTTGTTGACTTCTTTGTGAAAAAATTGGTATGGTCTTCCTTCTTTCCTTAGTGACACTGATGATTTATTTAACTTTATCAAAGAGTTCAAATATGAACAAGGTGACATCCTGGCAACTTTTGATGTACAGAGCCTGTATACATGCGTACCTCGTGATATAGGTCTTGATGCTCTCACCCACTTCTTCAAGAAACGACCAGATGACATTATGCCACCGAATGAATTTCTACTTACACTTTCTGAAATGATTCTCACCATGAACTTTTTCAAATATTTGGATTCCTACTGTAATGTCAATATAGGCCACTGGATGGCAGTATTTACCTTTTTTTTTGTTAAGCTCAGACTGGAGTCATGTTTAGACATGTCCTGGACATGTCTGGGGCAAGTCTCAGAAAAAAAGAGGTCTAAATGTGGGTGGGGTCTGCAAAAGAGTATATAAGGAAAAGAATTGAGACAGTAAAGGAGTAGGAGAAATTGCAAGAAGATGACTAGACCTGCCATTCTGTTCAAGACCTGTGACGTTTCTTTTGTGGATTTCTTTGCCTGTGTTTGAGCATTTTCTTCATCCAGGACATCACCAAGCCACCCCACCAAAAAGGGACTGTAATTATTTCTGTTTTTTCTTATTTATCAATCTTGGTCTTTAGTTGTAGGTTGTTATTAGTCTTTGTCTTTGTTAAAAATTAAATGTGTTTCAGTTGTTAAAACTGTGTTTGTCATCCCTTGCTGTTGCTGTTGTGTTATAAATGTAATAACAAATTGGGGCCATAACAAATTGGGGGCTCAAGGTCCGGGATAGACCATTGTGTGAGTAATTTATTGAAAATCTAACATTCCAAATTAGGAAAATTCACAAAAACAATTTCACAGATATATATTGACAACAGCAATGGATGATTTCTTGGCATCACCAACCGTAGGGGTTTTGAGGTCTTTTAAAAAGACAGAACTGCTAGAAATTTGCAGACAGTTGGAGCTGACAGAGGTAAAACCAGCCATGCGAAAAGCAAGACTGGCTAGAGAGATAGTTGAATATTACATTGATGAAAATGTGTTTGCACCAGGAGATCTGGAACAGTTTCCAGTGGAAAATCCAAATATAGAAATGGAACTTAAACTAAAAATGCTAGAGATTGAAAGGGAGGAAAGAGAAAAAGAAAGGGAGGAAAAAGAAAAACAAAGAGAATTTGAGAGGGAAGAAAAAGAAAAACAAAGGCAGTTTGAGTTAGAAAAATTAGCAAGAGAAGAAAAACAAAGAGAATTTGAGAGAGAGAAAGAGGAAAGAGCAGAAAGAGAGAGACAGAGACAGAGAGATTTTGAATTAGAGAAATTCGATAGAGAAGAAAGACTCCAAATGGAGCAACTAAAAATTAAAATTGAAACTAAAAATAAATTTTGTGCCAGTCAGGAGGTAAAACTGGTGCCTCCATTTTCAGAAAAGGATGTTGACAACTATTTCCAGTGTTTTGAAAAGGTAGCAAAGAGTTGCCAGTGGCCAAAGGAACACTGGCCTCTGATGTTGCAAACTGTCCTCAAGGGTAAAGCTCAACAAGCCTATTCGGCTTTGTCTGCAGATGATTCCTCTGATTATGAGGTTGTCAAAAAGGTTATTTTGAGAGCTTATGAGTTGGTTCCAGAGGCTTACCGACAGAAATTCAGAGGTCTGAAGAAATCTGAAAATCAGACTTATGTTGAATTTGCTAATGAAAAGCAGGTTTGCTTTCAGCGCTGGTGTACTTCTATGGAGGTCAAGGATGATTTCAACTCACTAAAAGAGATGGTGTTAGTTGAAAATTCAAGAACTGTGTTAAGGATGATGTTAAGACCTACCTTAATGAGAAGCAAGCACTGAATTTGCAGTCAGCTGCCAAATTTGCAGATGAATATGTTCTCACACATAAGTCTAAATTTCAGTCTAGCAGTAACAATAGATGGTCCCAATTTCAGAAAAAGGGTTATGGTGATACCCAAGATTCCTCACCCAAAGACAAAGACAAATCTGGTGATGGTGCTCAGAAATCCAGTAACAGGTCTGATCAAAGTGTGAAAGCTGACAGTGACAAAAGTGGTCTAGTTTGCAGTTATTGCAAGAAATCTGGTCATGTTACAACTAACTGTTGGTTCCTTAAAGCTAAGAAAGAAAAAGAAAAGGATACCAAACCAAATGCCTTTGTGAAAACAAGGTTAGAAACCCCTGTAGTAGATAACCGATCTGCTAAATTGCCTGCTTCTTGTGGGGCTAAAAAGCCTAATACAGCTGACTTCGTGAGGGAGGAATTTCTTCCATTTGTGGCTCTGAATGAGCATACTACTCCTGTCCCCATATATATCCTAAGGGATACCGGAGCTTCTCAGTCACTTTTGTTGATGGACTCCTTGGAGTTACGTGATGAGACCGCTTCAGGGGATTTCATACTTGTACAAGGTATTGAAGGGAGGACTGTATCTTTACCCCTGCGCTCTATATTCTTGAAGTCAGATTTAGTTACAGGACAGGTAAAGGTGGGACTGATGTCAAGTCTACCTATAAAGGGTGTTTCTCTGTTGCTAGGCAATGACCTGGCTGGGGGCAAAGTAGTTCCCCCTGTACATCTTACTTCACAGCCGAGCACTGAAAATGGGGATGAGGACCCATCTCTGTATCCTTCTTGCGCAGTGACTTGTGCTATGGCCAAGAAGGCTAAAGAAGATGATGTTGTGGTGCCGTCCAGTACATTGAATAGTCAGGACTCAGGTGGTTCGCCTCATGACTCTGATTGGCCTACTATGGTTTCTCCGTTTGAGGACTTATCAGATACTTTTATCAGTTCTCTATTCAGCCAGCTGGATGGGTCTGGTGATTCTGATGTGTCTGGAGACTTGTCTCTGTCCAGAAAGCGGTTGATTGAGGAGCAAACTAATGATCCTGAAATTGGTGTACTAAAGAGGAGAGCCCTTCCTGAAAAAGAAATAGATGCAGTTCCAGTTGGGTATTATCTCAAGGATGGTGTGTTGATGCGGAAGTGGCGCCCTCCTGATATCCCTGCCAATGCAGATTGGGCAGTGGTCAGGCAAATTGTTGTTCCGAAGGTCTATAGGAATGAGATCTTAACAATGGCTCATAGTTTACCTTTAGGAGGTCATCTTGGTGTTAACAAGACTGTTGATAAGATCATGAAACACTTCTTTTGGCCTGGGCTTCGGAAAGACGTTTCCAACTTTTGCAAAACCTGTCACACTTGTCAGGTAGTTGGAAAACACCAGTTAGACCCACCTGTAGCTCCATTGCAGCCTATCCCAGCATTTGGGGAGCCATTCTCTAGGGTCATTGTTGATTGCGTTGGTCCATTACCCAAGACTAGATCTGGAAATCAGTACTTGTTGACAATCATGTGTGCATCTACCAGATTCCCCGAAGCCATACCTCTACGTAACATCAAGGCAACTGCAATCTCGAAGGCTTTGATAAAGTTCTTCACGTTGTTTGGTCTTCCCAGGGAAATTCAGTCAGACCAAGGTAGCAATTTCACTTCAGGATTGTTTCAGCAGGTTGTGTATGAACTAGGTGCAAAACAGATTCTTTCTAGTGCCTATCATCCAGAAAGTCAGGGTGCCTTAGAGCGGTTTCATTCCACTCTCAAGACAATGATGAGGACTTATTGTTATGACCATGAGAAAGACTGGGATGAAGGGGTTCATTTGCTGTTGTTTGCAGCTAGAGAAGCAGTGCAGGAGTCTACTGGATTCAGTCCATTTGAGCTAGTGTTTGGTCATGAAGTGAGAGGACCTTTGCTATTATTGAGTGAACAATGGCAAGAGGAAGAGCCGCAAATCAGTCTGTTAGACTATGTTAGCAAGTTCAAGGAAAGATTGCGTGCAGCTTGTGACCTTGCCAAAGAGAACTTGAAATCAAGTCAGGGAAAAATGAAAACTTGGTATGATCATAAGGCTAGAAGCCGTGAGTTTAAACCAGGAGAAAAGGTCCTTGTGTTGTTTCCCTTGCAGTCCAGTCCATTGCAGGCTAGATTTCATGGTCCTTATGAAATTCTGACAAAACTCAATGATCTCAATTACATTGTGAAGACTCCAGATAGGAGAAAACCAAAACAATTGTGTCATATTAACATGTTAAAGCCTTATCATGACAGAAATGCTAGGGTTGCAGCTGTCACTTCAGATTCTCCAATGGTCGAAACGTGTGAAGATGAGGGGGAGTTTCAAGATGATGAACCAAGAATTAAAGCTGAAGTTCTTTCATGTAAATTGTCAAACACTGAAGTGTTGCAAAATCTTGATGTAAAACTCCAGCACTTAGAACCCTCACAGAGAGATTAGTTTGAAAGGTTGATCAAGAAATATGAGGATTTGTTTCCTGATGTTCCAAAGAGAGTTACTATAGCCTCTCATGATGTAGATGTTGGTGATGCCAAACCAATAAAACAGCATCCATACCGGATGAATCCTGAAAAGAGAAAGATTGCTGAGAAAGAGGTTGAGTACATGTTAAAACATGATATTATCAGACCCTCCAACTCCGATTGGAGTTCACCCTGTGTGCTAGTTCCAAAACCTGATGGAAGTACTAGATTCTGTACAGATTATCGCAAAGTCAATGCTGTAACTAAAACTGATTTGTTTCCAATACCTAGGATTGATGATTGTATTGATAGTGTAGGGCAAGCAAAGTTTCTGACCAAGATTGATTTATTGAAGGGTTATTGGTGTGTGCCTTTAACTGAGAGGGCCAAGAGCATCTCTGCTTTTGCCACACCATCTGGATTGTACCAGTATGAAGTCCTACCCTTTGGCATGAAAAATGCCCCAGCCACGTTCCAAAGGATGATACAGTCTACAATCACCGGATTGCCACACACGGGTGCATACATCGATGACCTGATCACATGGAGTGACTCCTGGGAAGAACATCTAAAAGATGTAGAGACGTTGTTCCAGCGCCTGACCCAGGCTAACCTGACTGTTAACCTGAACAAGAGTGACTTTGGTTGTGCTACTGTCACCTATCTTGGCTACGTCATAGGCCAGGGTAAGGTGGCACCCATAAATGCTAAAGTCCAAGCCATCATGGACTTTCCAGTTCCTGACAACAAAAAAGCTTTGCGCCGCTTCCTTGGAATGATCGGGTACTACCGCAAGTTCTGCAAGAACTTTGCTGAGATTGCTCTCAGTCTAACTAACCAACTGAAGAAAGGCGTAAAGTTCACCTGGGATGATGCATGCCAGAGAGCCTTCGATCGCCTGAAGTCTCTGCTGTGTCACTTCCCCGTGCTCAAATCTCCTGACTTCAACAAACCGTTCTCCATCGCGGTCGATGCTAGCGACCAAGCTTGTGGATCTGTGCTCCTACAGAGAAGTGACTCTGATGACATTGAGCATCCCGTGGCATACTTCTCCAGGAAGTTCAATTGCCACCAAAGGAACTATTCCACAATAGAGAAGGAACTGTTGGCTCTGGTCCTTTCTTTACAACACTTTGAGGTTTATGTTTGTACAGGACAAAAGCCAATGATTGTGTACACTGACCACAATCCGTTAATGTTTTTGAGTAAGATGAAAAACAAGAATCGGAGATTGTTGAATTGGAGTTTGATTTTACAGGAGTTTGACTTGGAAATTAAGCATGTGAAGGGTACAGACAATGTAATTGCTGATTGCTTATCCCGTATATGTATATATATATCATGTGTTTATTTGAATATTGTATGATATGTATATATAGACAAGTGTTCACCTCACCATTTAGTATTGAAAAGAAAAAATTTGCCTTTATTAGTCAAAATTTTTCCCTTTTGGAATGGAGGTGTAATGTGAATATAGGCCACTGGATGGCAGTATTTACCTTTTTTTTTTGTTAAGCTCAGACTGGAGTCATGTTTAGACATGTCCTGGACATGTCTGGGACAAGTCTCAGAAAATTAAAAAAAAGAGGTCTAAATGTGGGTGGGGTCTGCAAAAGAGTATATAAGGAAAAGAATTGAGACAGTAAAGGAGTAGGAGAAATTGCAAGAAGATGACTAGACCTGCCATTCTGTTCAAGACCTGTGACGTTTCTTTTGTGGATTTCTTTGCCTGTGTTTGAGCATTTTCTTCATCCAGGACATCACCAAGCCACCCCACCAAAAAGGGACTGTAATTATTTCTGTTTTTTCTTATTTATCAATCTTGGTCTTTAGTTGTAGGTTGTTATTAGTCTTTGTCTTTGTTAAAAATTAAATGTGTTTCAGTTGTTAAAACTGTGTTTGTCATCCCTTGCTGTTGCTGTTGTGTTATAAATGTAATAACAAATTGGGGCCATAACACTACTATTTGCAGTCACGTGGCACAGCTATGGGCAGTGCTTTCGCCACATCGTATGCTTGTCTTGTGATGGGTTTATGGGAAGAAAAATTTATCTTTAATCCACTTCAAAATTCCTGTTTTTCTTAAATTGCTTTGTGGAAGAGATACATTGATGACATTCTGGTCATATGGAGAGGAGATGGTGATGAGCTATCTGATTATTTGAGGTAAATGAATGCCTCTACAAATTACTTTTCTTTTACTATGGAACAGCATGATACCTTTGTCCACTTTCTTGACCTTACACTCAACAAGGGAAACAACAATACCATTGAAACCACAATTTATCGGAAACCCTTGAGCAGAAACACACTTTTAAAAGCAGGCAGCAATCATCCCAGGCAGCTCATTCGCAATATTCCTATTGGTCAATTTTTGAGATGACATAGAAACTGAATGTAACCGGCAGGGCTGCTGTCATGAGGTTTGTTCCCTTGTGGGTTCCGTAGCCCCACTTCCCCCTTGTCACGCCCTTTAGTTGGCTGGGCTGTGGCTAGTTATCGATAAGCCCTTTTCTATAAAAGAAGCTCCCCAGTAGGCTGGAAAACATTCATTGCTCGTACTTTGCGGTCAATTGTGTTTCCGGCTTGTTTGTCGGTAAAAGGCGTTCTACTGTCGCCAGACGCTTCCGAGTAGTCGGCTACATTGAGAGCACTACTGAAGGTCTCAGGTGAAAGGACGCTTGTCAGAGGAAACTGCAATATTGCCTGGAGACATAATTAGTAAAGGAAATTGTCACTGCTGTTTTGCCTACTGCAAGCTTTGTATAATATTAGCTTTTGCCCTTGTTTTGTTTTTTACTTATATTCCCTTTTTACTATTGGATCTGGCCTTTATAACTGCCTTTTTGCTGATCTCTCCCTTGTGGCATTAAGATCATGGGGTATTGGCTGTCCCAGTATTTGGCTGCCTGAGTTGACTAATCAGCTCTTGTCCCTTTCCTCCTCCAGAAATTAGAGCAGCTGATTACGGGATAGGGTGTTGGATTCCGAGTCTTCACGCTCTGCGCACTGTAGTTCTTTACTTTAGTGGTAATTTGCACTTACTCACCATTTGCTGTGATTATTCACATTTGGTTGTCCATGTGCTCATGCATGCTTTTATCCACTATTGCTGTGATATCCATATTTTGCTGTGCCTATGCGTGTGTGTGTGTGGTTAGGCACTGGCAACGAGCGCACCAGTGGTGTCGGTCATTTTCCAAGACAGGTAACCGCCCCTTCTCCCTCACTGGTTTTTGCCATACCATTGCTGTGCCATTAGTTTTGTTCTTCTGGTGGCAGCTATTACCCCTTCCTCTTTTTGCCAGGGCTCAAATAATTTAAATGATCAATTTGTCTTTTACTGAATTTATTAATCAATAAATTATGTTCACCTTTTTTTAGAATTGAAATCACGTCTCTTGTCTTTACTCGTATCTGTGGGTGAACCCGCTTGTCTCAAATGTGTGAAGCAGCCTATCCTTGTATTATTTCCTGGTGTGAAAGGCCCCAGGTGGCATAGTCATGCACTTTGGAGCCAAGCCCTTTCTCATATCAGAGGGTCACATTTTGGTGTAATCGGCAGGATCTTTGTAAACAGAGACGTGAGTTTCATTTTTGTTTTTCTTATTTGATGGGCAATAAACTTCATAGGTATTTAAGGCAAAACAGCAGTTGGCACGTCATGGGACTTGGAGGAGTCCACCCAGAAGGCTGCTGTGCTTCCAGCTCCTGTGCAGAAGTAACTGACATTGTTCTGTTTCAGCTATGGCTGAAGAGTTGCAGCAACTGAGAGAGCAGGTTCGCCAGCTCCAAGCAGACAAGGAGCGCCTACTACAACAGCGGGCCAACTTGGGTGAAGCCCCTAACGCTGACCCTGTACCCGTAGAATGATTGGTGTACCTGCCTAGGGAACGGAAATGTCCTGTTTTTAGGGGTAGGGCAGGTATCGCTATTGACGAATGGGTACATGAGATAGATGCTTGTGTGCACGCTAGACATTTGGGTTCACTTGATGAAGCCTGTTTTATTTTTGATCACTTGGACAGTGAGGCTAAGGACGAGATACAATATAGGCTAAGGGCTGACAGGGAGGACCCAGAGAAAATTATAACTATTCTAAAGGAGCTCTGTGGATGCTGGAAATCTTATGTGGCCTTGCAGGAGAGTTTTTTTTCTCAGAAACAGTTAGATGAGGAGTCCCTGCAAGAGTTTTCCCAAGGCGAGACACTGCAGGTGAATAGGGTAGAAATTTTAAATAATAGATATCATCATGAAACTTCCTCAGTTGATTACTTGCAATAGTATGAAAAAAATTGTATTACAAGTTTTTGAAATTTTTATGTTTAAATATGCAAATCAGGCATTATCTCATTAAATATGCACTAATTTGCATATATTTTAGGAAGATAAATCTAAACATTGAGAAAGTCAGGTGCGAAATTCTTTTTTATTTTGTTAACATATAAGATGAAAAAACAATTACCGAGGGATTTAAGGATATCTGCTTTGATTACTGAGAAAATCAAAATATGCTGTCCATGGCCTCAAAAAATTCATTTTCGCCATATTTTTCGGAATAAAATGTCTCATAAATCAGGCTAGGGATGATATATTAACAAATCCCTCTGTAAATATCTTCAGAATATTGCTAAGTGTATAACTGGAAAGTTTGGTGTCCATAGGTACTACAGAGGCAGAATGAGACTTGGAGTATGACAAAAAACTTGTTTTGAGAAAACTGCATTCAAAGATTTACATAGGGGAATTTAATGCATTTCTGTTGGAAACAATTGCTCACAAACAGAATAAATGTTCAGGCCCTTAAAAATAGTAATGTGGTATATTTTAAGCTCATATAAATTGATAATTTAATAACATAACAGGCATCTAAGGCCTACACCTGTAGTTATTCAACTAATAAACATATTGGCCTACACTGCACAAACTTGCAGATAAAACCCAGGTCAAATGCAGCAACACTTCTACTCTCACTCTACAATCATGTAGACCAGTGGTCTTCAACGTCGTTCCTTGGGACCCACTGTGTATGCTGATTTTTGTTCCAACCACAATTGTTATCACAAGATTTTAACAAGTTGTTAACGTCTTAATTAGTTGTTTTTCATATTTAGCGTTGTTACTTACTATTTTTAGCCAAATGTTTCATAGAAGCATCCATACATGCTATGAAGAATAAAATGTCCTTTAAGCCTGTGGTTTTATTTCTACTGAAAGAAATTTCCAGCATTGTAACATTTCAAATTCGACACTGAGGAACTCAGTCAACACCAAATTGGGCTGAGGGACACAACTGTTTCAAGCTCAAGTTCTTTCCAAAAACTTCAGGTGAATTAATTAGATTAACACAGAGCTGGTTTGACTCGTTGCCATTTGCTTGTTGAATAAATTTGTCTTGATGTGCCAATTAGTTTTCACCAAGTAGGAGCCAAGTACATCTTTAATTTGATTAGTTACATTGTTTTCTCTCATTTTATGTTGTTATTTCCAATGCATAGCAATGTGGGTATGGCATTTTTTTTATTCTGGAGGGCAAACACGGATATTTCTCTTATCTTGTGAATTGAGAGGGCAAATAACTGCTCTAAGCATTAAATACACTTAATTAATACTAATGAACAGCTCGTTAAAATCCTGCGATTACAACTGTGGTTAGAACAAAAGCCAGCATACACAGTGGGTCCCCAGGAACAACGTTGAAAACCACTGGTGTAGATGTAAAGACGCTTTGTCTGCACGAGTGTCCCTTTTGCAATTACTGCGCTCGTGCAATAAACTGCTGCAGAACCCATGATTTTCTGTATCAACGTTTATTGACACGGCGCAGCACAATTAGGACAAAAGGCTCTCAACTTTCACGTATTCGCTGTTTAAGTGTCATATTCACGTTCCCGTGCCATATGTCAGCAACCATACAACCAGCGCGTTTGTAAGAGACTCTCAAGCGGACCTGAAGTACTTGTGCATGGAGGTTTATCAGTTTCACATGCGTTTCGGTGGATTTCTCCATTAGTGACATGGAAATAATTATGACTCCAGACTTTCCACGCTTTACTTTACTCGTGGGTTGAAAGCAATGGAATTGCATAAAAGCGTTTCAAATTGTCCTATTTGATTTAAACAACTTGAACGATCGTGGAACACATGCATTGCGTTGATTAACTAATTGCTGACCACGGCATGGGAACGCAAGCATGCCACCAAATCTCAAACAAACAAACATGACGGGCAGGAGGCGGGTGATCACTGTGCCCAGTGTAAGTGCATTCGGATTCTCTTATGAGCGCATTTTCTCCCTAAGTTGCAAAAGAGTCCCCTTTACACCTTTCCTTTATCTCATGACGTTTTACACAGAGGTTAAAGAAAAGTGGCTCGGAATTAGACGATATGACGCGATTATTTAACTATTCGGACGCAGCCATGGTTCCGCGGAAAGCTAAAGACGGAAGTGTCAGAGCGCACTACGTGTTGCATCTGAGCGAGTCACGTTAGCAGAAACCAGCAATAGCCAGTGAGATTTTGTCATTAGCTTTAAATCCCCATATGAACTTTCACAATTCGTGACTGACAGAAAGGAAATGCCCTTATTTGGATTACACAGGGTTTTGCAGGAGAATCAGGGATTTACAACGATACCGGACATGACAGACTTCAGTAAAGAGGCGAAGTACTGTTCGTTGCGTTGGAATGCTAACTTTTTGGTAAATTCGAAAGAAACTCACTGCCGCAAGTAGACAAAATGTAATAAAATAAATGTCTAAATGTATAATTTTTATGTTTTCTTTATTGCTGTTTGAAAGAATACATATTCAAGGAATAAACGAGCCCAAAATCTCAAATTTGACCATTGCATGAAAAATCCATGTTTTTGCCTGCTGTGTCTCGCCTTAATGGACAAAATCAAGCAAGTTTCCCCGGAGTCGGTACCCCATTTTGATAAGTTGATGCGTGACCAGTTTTTTGACCATGTTATTGATTCTGATCTCCGCAGAGAATTGAAGAGGCTTGTTCGGCAGACTCCAGAGTTGTCCATGTTGGAAGTGCATGCTGCAGCCATCCGGTGGGAGCGCGAAAGTAGGCCTAATGACTTCACCCGAGGTAGGAGCTATTCAGTCCTCTCCCTCAGTGCCATACAGTTTTCAAGGTCCCAGCCCAACATTACCCCCTCCTCAGCTAACTCTGAGATGGCTGAGTTGCGTGCTATGCTGTTAAAACAGCAAGAACAAATTAACCAGTTCACTGGGGCCTTATCCATTTTACAGGGGTCAGTGCACCAGGTGAGGCCTCGACATCCTTCCCCTGTTATTTGTAGGCGATGTCAGAAACCAGGTCACTATGCTAGGGAATGTGACAATGAGCGAGTTGTTTCGGCCCTGAACACCGCGTGCCCGTGCCAAGCTCAGGCTAGCCCGGCTACCCCTTCCCAGGCGGCGGGTAACTAGCTCCCTCCAGCGTGCAGAGCCACATGTTGGGAGGGGACCTGAATGGCTCTCAGGATGAGAACTCAGCCAGTCATACTGCAACCTCCCTTGTTGCACAGTGCCCTAAGGTAGCTGTCAGGTTAGGAGGAGTAGTTGTTAACTGTCTTCTGGACACAGGGTCCATGGTATCCACGATTGTGGAAATTTTCTTTCTACAGCATTTTAAAGATAAGCTCAAAGATTGTCATTGGTTGCAGCTTCGTGCTGCAAATGGTTTAGACATACCTTATATAGGTTACGCAGAGTTGACTGTTGAAGTGCTGGGTAAAATAATCCCTCAGCGTGGTTGGTTAGTGGTCAAGGATCCTCCAGGTCAGGCTTTACCTCCTGTTGTGCCGGGTGTGCTTGGGATGAACGTAATTTGTGAGTGTTATGAGGAACTATTTGGGCAGCATGGTCCTGCGCTGTTCGACCTCCCACCAGTGGTTCATGCTTCTCTCCCATGGCGACATGTTTTACAGCATTGCCACCAAACACAGCTTGGAGCGCCTCAAGCTAAAACGGGGGCAGCCAAAGTTAGCGGTCGCAGGCCTATCTACATACCTGCTGGCACTGTTAAGTTGGTAGCGGCTACCTGTGCTTCCTACTTTTGTAATGCCCCGGCTGTTTTGCTTGAGCCAGCTAGCAATTCATTACCGGATGGCCTTCTTGTTCCACCTGCCCTGATTCATATAGAGTGATGTAGAGATTTTATCCCTGTTGTTAATGTGGGGTTAACTCATGCCACACTTTACCCCCGCAGTGCTATAGGCTTGCTAGCCCACGCTATGGTTGAGGGTCTTCCGGTTGGGATTTCTGCACTCTCCTGGAGTCTGATGCTGTTACAGCTACCGTTCAGGCCCATATTGGGCAGGTTAGCTCTGTGAAATGGCAAATTCAGGCCCTTGACCTATCAGTGTTAGCAGAGTCAGAGCAGGATCGTGTCAGGGAATTTTTGCTCAAACAT
Source organism: Gymnothorax reevesii (assembly GCA_029721435.1). Lineage (NCBI taxonomy): Eukaryota > Metazoa > Chordata > Actinopteri > Anguilliformes > Muraenidae > Gymnothorax > Gymnothorax reevesii. The sequence continues at coordinate 42,547,657 of CM056585.1, forward strand.
GAGTCTGTTTTCTCTGCTTTTGAGGTGACCTTGGGAGCACTAACCTTATATCGCATGACATCCCTTTGCTTGATGATAGGCCCGTTGGGCAGAGATATAGGCGTCTCCCCCCCTCTGATTATGAAGCAGTGAAGGCCCACTTGCGACAGCTATTTGACAGCCAAGTCATCCGGGAAAGTAGTAGCCCCTACGCCTCTCCCATTGTCCTCGAGCGAAAGAAAGATGGCAGCCTCCGCATGTGTGTCGATTACAGACAGCTTAATAGTAAGACCCGGAAGGATGCCTTCCCCCTTCCCCACATAGAGGAGTCTCTGGATGCACTCTCTGGAGCTCAGTGGTTCTCCACATTGGATCTAGCTAGTGGTTACAACCAGGTACCTGTAAGTAAACAAGACCGTTCAAAAACTGCGTTCTGCACGCCCTTCGGGCTATTAAAATTCATTCGTATGCCCTTTGGGCTGTGCAACGCCCCAAGCACCTTCCAGAGGTTGATGGAAAGAATGTTTGGGTCGCAACATTGTCAGTCCCTCTTACTGTACTTGGACCACATAATTGTGTTTTCTTCCAATGTGGATGATCAGATAAGCCGTCTGGACCTGGTGCTGACCCGCCTCCAGAAAGAAGGGTTGAAGGTGAAGCTGGAGAAATGCTGTTTCTTCAGGAGAGAAGTTCAGTACCTTGGTCACCTCGTCTCCCATGAAGGGGTGTCCACAGATCCAGCCAAGGTGTCTGCTCTGGCTAACTGGCCCCATCCCACTAATGTCTCAGAATTGCGGTCGTTCCTGGGGTTTGCCAGTTATTATAGACGATTTGAGGAGGGATTCGCTAAACTTGCCGCCCCATTACACCGCCTAATTGCTGAATCGACAGGAATGTAGACACGGAAGGGCCAAGGCACACGAATGGATGAGGCTTGGTCCGATGTTTGTGAGAGCAGTTTCCAGGAGCTGAAGAGGAGGTTGGTGAGTGCACCCACCCTTGCGTTTGCTAACTTTAATCTCCCATTTCTGCTTGAGGTGGATGCCAGTCATACAAGTCTTGGAGCCATGTTGTCCCAAGAACAGGATGGCAAGGTCCGGCCCATCGTCTACGCCAGTCGCAGCCTCAGCCCAGCAGAAAGCAACTACAGTTCCATGAAGCTGGAATTTCTCGGGATGAAATGGGCAATGACTGAGAAGTTCCGGGAATACCTGTGGGGCCAGCACTGCACTATCTGGACCGATAATAATCCGTTAAGTCATTTGCAGACAGCCAAGTTAGGCGCCACTGAGCAACGATGGGTAGCCGAACTGTCAGCGTTCAACTATACTATTAGATATCGGCCGGGTCGCTCAAATAAAAATGCTGATTCCTTGTTCAGGCAGCCTCCTGTAGAGGGTCAAGGGCCAAGCACCGGGCCATCTGTAGGGACCGCCCTACCCGTGCCACTGCGGCAAGCTGGTAGAAGGCAAGAACAGCTCAAGGTAACCCAAACTGCTATTGGTGTCTTTTTCTTCAGTAACCCTAGTGACCTGCGGATGCTTCAGGAGGCAGACCCTACCATTGGTGCCTTCCTTCCTTTTTGGCGGGGCCAGGAGCCACCAAATTCAACCATTCGGGAAGGATTATCAGGACCAACTCGTGTGCTGTTACGGCAGTGGGACAGGATCGTGGAAGTCACCGGGTTAATCTACCGCCGGATACATAGGCCGGATGGGGGTGAAGAGATTCTCCAGCTCTTATTGCCGGCATGTCTTCGGGATTAAGTTCTGCAGCGGCTTCACAATGATCACGGTCATCAGGGTATTGAACGTACCACGGAGCTAGTACGGCAGAGATGTTATTGGCCTGGTATGGGAGCAGACAGGGGCGGCGTGGCTCAGGAGGTAGAGCGGGCGGCCCAGGAATCAGAATGTTCCCGGTTTGATCCTCAGCTCCTCCAGAGAATGTGTCGAAGTGTCCTTGAGCAAGACACTGAACCCCGCACTGCTCCTGATGTGCAGGGTGGCGCCTGGCATGGCAGCCTCCCACATCAGGGTGAATGTGAGGCAAAAAGTTGTAAAGCGCTTTGGGGTCATATCATGTGACTAGAAAGCGCTATATAAATGCAGTCCATTTACCATTTACCATTTACATTAAACAGTGGTGTCAGTACTGTGCTCGGTGTACCCTGGAAAAATCCTCCCAGCCCATGCTCCCTGCACCTATGGGGCATCTTCTGGCGTCTCGTCCAAATCAGATACTGGCAGTAGATTTTACCCTCTTGGAACCTGCAACGGATGGTAGGGAGCAGGTTTTGATTATGACTGATGGATTCTCTAAATTCACACAAGCAGTGCCCACCCGAGACCAAAAGGCAACGACTGTGGCGGGCGTGCTTGTTTGGGAGTGGTTTTTTCAATTTGGTGTCCCTGCTCGGCTCCATTCTGCTCAGGGCCGCAGTTTTGAAAATGCCATTGTCTGTCAGCTGTGTAATCTGTATGGAGTTCAGAAAACCCGAACTACGCCCTACCACCCCCAGGGCAATGGCCAGTGTGAAAGGTTCAACCGCACAATGCATGACCTGCTACACTCTCTGTCAAAGGACCAGAAAAGCCGCTGACCTGAGTACTTACCCCAGTTGGTGTTTAGTTATAACACGACCGTGCATCAGTCAACCGGTGAGTCGCCACATTACTTGATGTTTGGTCAAGAACCGCAGCTACCTGTCGATTTTCTTCTAGGCAGGGTGCGAGAGCCAGAGGATGGGCGAGTGAATGAATGGGGGCGAGAACATCAGCGGCGGCTCAACGTGGCCTTTCACAACACCAGGGAGCGCTTGCAAGCAGCTGCCTTGAAGAGGAAGGAACGTCATGACCAGGGGGCTCAGAACAACGTATTGCCAGTAGGACAGCTGGTTTATTTGAAAGATTACACTGTGAGGGGGCGGACAAAGATTCAAGATGCCTGGAGCTCCATTGTACATCATGTGGTCCGTGCACCCGCTCCTGGGGGGGGTGGTGTACTCTGTTGCGCCAAAGCACGATCTCGTCCAGATTCGACAGGTGTATCAGTCAATGTTGAAGCCGGTTCGCCTTAACAGAGACGCAGAGCGTCCCTCCATTCCACCAAAATCGCAGGCTGCCTTGAGTGGATCTGTGGAAGACGACGATCATGGCCAGTGGCTCCTTGTCCACTCTCCCCGAGATCAGGCGCAGCCGGTCCAGCAGCCTGCCGCCCTTGTTCTGAATGGCTGGATACATCTAGGCCCCGAGTGGATTTGGCTCGGCCTGCTCCACCTGTCCCACCTGCTTCTCCTGCTCCGGCTCCAGTTTCCCTCAATGGGGTCCATCAGGATACTAGTCTCATGGCTCCACGGAGGACTGCCCGGGCCACAGCAGGGACACATGGAAACCCTCATCACCTTCCAGCGTCAGTGGTGAGTAGGGCAGATGGGGCTATGAACTCCCGGGTGGTTGGTTCTAACAGTGGGGTGACCGTAGTTTTTCGTCCCTGGTGTTAAAAGTATATCCTGTGGGGGTTTTGGTGTTCTCCCTTGAGGTCCTAGTGGCATTTTCTTTTTTTTTTTTACTTTTTCTGCGGGACGCTGATAACAAATGGGGGGGCAGAATGTAACCGGCAGGGCTGCTGTCATGAGGTTTGTTCCCTTGTGGGTGCCGTAGCTCCACTTCCTCCTTGTCACGCCCTTTAGTTGGCCAGGCAGTGGCTAGTTATTGATTAGCCATTTTCTATAAAAGAAGCTCCCCAGTAGGCTGGAAAACATTGATTGCTCGTTATTTGCGGTCACTTGTGTTTCCGGCTTGTTTGTCGGTAAAAGGCGTTCTACTGTCGCCAGACGCTTCCAAGTAGTCGGCTACATTGAGAGCACTACTGAAGGTCTCAGGTGAAAGGACGCTTGTCAGAGGAAACTGCAATATTGCCTGGAGACATAATTAGTAAAGGAAATTGTCACTGCTGTTTTGCCTACTGCAAGCTTTGTATAATATTAGCTTTTGCCCTTGTTTTGTTTTTTACTTATATTCCCTTTTTACTATTGGATCTGGCCTTTATAACTGCCTTTTTGCTGATCTCTCCCTTGTGGCATTAAGATCATGGGGTATTGGCTGTCCCAGTATTTGGCTGCCTGAGTTGACCAATCAGCTCCTGTCCCTTTCCTCCTCCAGAAATTAGTTCAGCTGATTACGGGACAGGGTGCTGGATTCCGAGTTTTCACGCACTGCGCACTGTAGTTCTTTAGTGGTAATTTGCATTTACTCACCATTTGCTGTGATTATTCACATTTGGTTGTCCATTGTGCTCATGCATGCTTTTATCCACTATTGCTGTGATATCCATATTTTGCAGTGCCTATGTGTGCGTGTGTGTGGTTAGGCACTGGCAACGAGCGCACCAGTAGTGTCGGTCATTTTCCAAGACAGGTAACCGCCCCTTCTCCCTCACTGGTTTTTGCCATACCATTGCTGTGCCATTAGTTTTGTTCTTCTGGTGGCAGCTATTACCCCTCCCTCTTTTTGCCAGGGCTCAAATAATTTAAATGATCAATTTGTCTTTTACTGAATTTATTTATCAATACATTTTTTTTATCTTTTTTCTAATTGAAATCATGTCTCTTTCTTTACTCGTTTCTCTTGGTGAACCCGCTTGTCTCAAATGTGCGAAGCGGCCTACCCTTGTATTATATCCTGGTGTGAAAGGCCCCAGGTGGCGTAGTCATGCACTTTGGAGCCAAGCCCTTTCTCATATCAGAGGGTCACATGTAGTACAACCACAGATTTTCAATGTAAAGCTGCAGAAATAAAAGAGCGTTCATTCAAAAAACAATGGACACTATTTATGGAAACAAATGACACAATATATACCTCACCAACTCTCATTTGGGAAACAGCCAAAGCAGTATTAAGAGGAAAAATTATCTCATACTCAACATTTAAAAAGAAGAAAGAACTAGAAACAGAAAAAAATTGGAAGAACAAATTAAACAACTACACAATTCATACGCAACTAATCCCACAGAACACATACTTACAGAAATTAGAAACACCAAAAATAAAATTGACAACAACATTCATAAAAACACACAATTCATGCTACGTAGGCTCCGATATAAACAGTTCGAGCACAATGACAAATCTGGAAAATACTTAGCCAACCAACTCAAACACAACAAAGAAAAATCGCTCATCACAACTATTACAGACTCAACAGGAAACATCACCAGTGACCCAGAAACCATAAATAACACATTCAGACAATACTACTACAACTTGTATAGCAATAATAAAGAAAAGGATCCAAAAGAAATAGACAACTTTCTAAATAACTTCCAAATACCATCATTAACAAAAGAACAAGCAGACATTTTAGACGCTCCACTCACCGCCATAGAATATGAAAAAGCACTACAGATCATGACAAACAATAAAGCACCTGGACTCGATGGATACCCCACAGAATTTTATCGACACTTTTGGAAAATAGTATCACCACTTTTTGTTAGAATTGCAGATGAAATCAAGAGCAATCAATCAATTCCATATCACATGAACACAGCACTAATTTCAGTACTACTCAAAACAAACAAAGACCCAACTCACTGCTCAAATTACAGGCCCAATTCACTCATTAACACAGATATCAAAATAATCAGCAAAGCACTAACAACACAAATTGAATCAGTCATCCCATTTGTCATTCACCCAGATCAAACAGGATTCATTAAAGGAAGACATTCATCAAACAACACACGCCGTCTATTCAATCTTATCCACTTTTCTCAACAAAGTCAACACAAAACAGTCATTCTTTCTTTAGACGCAGAAAAAGCATTCGACAAGGTAAATTGGACATTTCTTAGAAAAACTGTGGAAAAATTTGGATTTGGACAGTCATTTATTCAATGGATAACAACACTCTACAACCAACCAAAAGCAGCAGTTATTACAAACAACCTCATCTCACCTCACTTCACACTTCACAAAGGCACCAGACATGGATGTCCACGATCACCATCACTTTTCACACTTTTCATTGAACCATTAGCTGCTGTAATATGTCAAAATAACAATATTTCTGGTATTCATACTATAAACATAACACATGGAGCTTTGAGTAACTCTGATGGGCACGGAGTCAAGCTTTGTAACTTTCGTAGCTGCTTCTCGAGCTTGCTGACCTGAGCACTCGACCTGAGTGCTCTTGGATGTCATCTGATTTGCCGTCACATGATTGCTCGATTGATATGCTAGTTTACTTAAGCTCGCATTCTGAGCAGAGGCTCTGCAGCATGTACGCTTAATATTGCTCCCACCGCAAACGGAGCCGCCTGCGACAAGGTTCGTGGTTTTTGTTATCACTGCTACTTTTATAACATGCTTATTTTGGTTTCTGCATTTCGTGATTTGCTGTGGTTTGATGTCACGCTCGCATGTCGTCACCTTGGAAATGCTAGGTTATGCAGGATAACCAGCGTAAAACAAACTTATATCATAATTTATGTGGCTTGCTTCGGAAACATTGCGTTTGTTTTGCCGAAGGAACGTTTCGCATCGGCGTGTCATTCATCAACCGTAAATTTAAAGCAGCGCATGGTCATCAGGATGCAGCCACAAATGCTCGATTCCAGTTCTTGTTTGGCATACCGGTACTCTGTCAGAAGCTGATCTTTTGCGGGTGTCGAAAACCTTTGGATGCTTAGATAACGCAGTAACGCACTGCAGTCTTGTCGTAATCGGGAGCTTGGTGCTTAAATCTGCATGTCTTTCAGACAAGCGTGCCGGAATGCTAATTTCAGTCTTTGCAGTGTTTGTACTCGCAGCGCAGAGCTGCATGTCATGTCTTATTTCGCGAAGTTACGTGAGCCGCTAGCTTTCCTTTTCACACGGGATGCTGCTGTTCATGTGTACAGTCGGGTTATGATTGGGATGCCTTGGTAAATGCATGTGGAACGTCATCTTTCTGCAGCAATGAACAAGCTCGGCTTTGAATCGCATTTATGGTTTACGCCTTACGGAGTCTACTAATTATCACTTTGTCTTTCCAGCTGCACCCAATTCACTTGGCCAGGAATATTTGAAACTGCAATTTAATTTTTGCAGCAACCTCTGGGTTGCATGCCACTTGGTCCAGTGATTTAAATTTTAAACCCTTGGGTTGAGCTTGAATTGTTAACTCTTTTTCCCAGATTCTCAGTCGTGTAATTACATGGATTGACTGTGCACTATTAATCAGTTTCGCTCGGACTGGTTCTGAGGTCTATTGGATTGCGGCTTAACTTTTGCCTTGTACCAAGCCCGTTTATAGCAACTTACGGGCCGAAATGCTATAATTTGCCAGTTATTCCCATTCTCAGCGCCCATGTTGGCATAGTTGGAGTGTCTATCAAGAAATGTCCTATGGCTCAGATAGTCTTCGACCCATTATTTATTTAAAAAAAAAAAAAAAAAGTCTGATGTTCATCTAAAGCAATTGGCTCTTCATTAATGCTTTAACAACGGTATGTTTGGCACAGAAATTGTAGTAAATTCAATAATTCATGTATCCGCGGCCAAAACGAAAGCGTTATTCTCATGTTGCCGTAATGCTGTTCAAATGACTGGTCCAAATTGCAATCCTCATTTAAGTTAAAATCGATTGCCGATATGCTGCTTGGAACCATAGTTATGCTGCGCTTACTTCCCTGTTGGCTTTATTCATCTGCTCCTAGCAGGTGCTGCTATTGTAAGTGTTAAGTTGTGGTAACTGCTTGGAAATTGCATGGCTTTCACCTCACACCAGCAAACTGATGGGAAATGCTAACTTTAGCCTGCTCAGTAAATCTTAATTAAAAAAAAAAAAAAACCACACAAGCTGCAGAAACAGTGGGAACAGCCATCCCAGTCAGCTTTAGTTTCTGAAATCAATCTGGTATTGCTTCTCCTTGTCAGTAATTGACAAGTCTTTGTAACTTCCCAAATTGGGCGAAACGGCTATCATTGGTGGCATCAACGTCCGCAATGCGAGTTGGCAAGAGGTCATGTGATCCGTGCATTTGTTTGTTTTCGTTTTTATCGCGTATGTAATGAGCAGATATTTCTGAAAATCCAGTGGGTGGGTCACAATTACATCAGGGATGGACTCTGCTGATTTTGATCACCATCACTAGCACAATATGGCAGCCACCTTGAAATCTTATGACTCTCAATGATTGTACTTGCTCCACTCAGCAAGATTCAGACTGTGCTGTTTAAGTGAAGGTTTGCACTCTAGAAGTGCCTCTAGTGTTCCTGTATAACCATACACTAGCACCCAAGTTGGTTTAAAAAAATAAAAAAATAATAAAATTAAAAATTAATAAATATTTTGCAAAGCAGAACATGGCAATCAAGAAAACCTCGGAGTGCTTGCCAATTTCAAGCTCACATACTCAAGCTGTGGCTCATCTTGCGCATGCTCAGCAATGCCATGATGCGGCATGTTGCCATGCTGCACTAATATCTACCCCATGTCGGCATCCAGCTAGTGCTTGTGGTCTGCTACTCATTACATTCAAACTGATTTGCTTTGCCTGCTCAGTATGTCCCACAGTCTATAACAGCCAGTTGCTGGATCGACCCAAAGGTCACTGCTGCAGGGCTCGGTCATTAGCCTCTGATGTTTGGTTTTGCTACATCATTGTTTTGGGGGATTCTAGCAACTCTCCCAGCTTTCAGATTCAGCAAGGTTTTTACCGTTTTCATTCATATGTGTGTACATGCATGTATGTGTATATATTTTTATATTCTCCCTTTTATATCAACTTTATGGAGTCGGCAGCATTTATTCATGGTACATTCCTAGCATGCTTCCCACTGTGTTCTCCACTAATTGTCTGCTTTTCGTTTCTGCATGTCCACGGTGGACCCTGCCCTGAGTATGCTGCTGCTGATCTTTGCATCAATGCCACCTGGCGTCTGCACAAGCCCTGCTCCACATCATGGACTGGGTCATGGCATCAGCAAACTACAAATACTGGGCTGCTTGTCAACTTCCCTTTCGCATTACAGCAACCATGAACTCGGACCCTGGGACGGTCAGAGGAGGATGGACCTTCCCTCTTAAGCCTGGTTCCTCCCAAGGTTTCTTCCCATATTTTAGCACATAGGGAGTTTTTCCTTGCCACTGTCGCCACTGGCTTGCTTTCGAGGGGTTCAGACCAGGGTTTTCTACAAAGTGCATTGCGACCAATTGAGTTCCTTTGATCATCTCGGAGGTTTGGGAACCCATTTCTAGTTCACCGCTCAGCTCTGCTTCATTTCTATATTCAAGCAGTGCATCGCTCCTTCGTGGCTTAACGAAGGTATTAAGGCCGCAGGACATTGGACTCGCAGCCAAGAACATTACCCTCTCCCAGGAATTAAAGACATAGTGGAAGCTCAATTGGATACGTAGGACTGTAAGTGGTCACCAGGTTTTGTATGTTAAACAAATCCTCCTGTACTTCTGATTAGTGCATCATTTAGTATACTCTATACACAGTCAGGGCACGAAGCGTCACTCTTCGGCACACATGTCATGTCATTCACCACAACATACACTTCAATTATTATAGGTTCTGCCTCATGTCATTTACCTCTAATCATATAGTATAATTCTCATGAATCTTTGAGAGGACTATCACTACATTTAGAATATTTCTCTTGTGTTTGGCTTCAAGAGAAATAGTGCCAGCCGCCGGGCTGTCACGACACAGTGCACTTCACATGGGATTTCTCTCGTACTTGGCTCTCGAGAATTGCACCAGCCGTCGGGCTGTCACTACACACGGTGCATTTCACATGGCGTATTTCTCTCACACTTGGCTTCAAGGGAAATTCTGAAAGCCGCCGGGCTGCTTTAAACCTATGGAAGCACCATTTTTCATTGTTGGCGGGCATCAGTATGGTTCTGTTTTGGGGGGTTAATAGCAGCTCCCTGCCTTCGGTTCCACGCTGGACGGGCAGGGATCTCTCGAACAGAGCCATACCGCCAAACTCAATGGATGCTTCTATGTTTTAATAAATTTTCTCTTTGACAAGGTGTCCCATCAGAAATAAAATCAGTTTGTACGCAGATGACATACTCCTGTTCATACAGAATCCCAATAATTCAATCAAAGAACTTATCGAGCTCATCAATTCATTCTCTAGCATCTCAGACTACACAGTAAACTGGAATAAATCAACCACCCTCACAATAAATGCAGATATATCCCTTTCTACACCACACATACCCCAATTACCACCTACTACTGGCAATATCACATATTTAGGCATAAAATTCTCTGCCAAGCTGTCTGAGTTGTTTCACCTGAATTTCACACTACTTTTAAAAACAATACAAGATGACCTAAACCGATGGATGACACTACCAATCTCAATTATAGGACGCATCGGCACAATTAAAATGATGATACTGCCAAAACTCACTTACCTATTCACAATGATCCCCATCCAACCCACATCAAAATGGTTTAGCGCACTGGACACAACAATAACATCATTCTCCTGGAAAAACAAACAGCCCAGGATAAAACTAACTACACTACAACAGTCAAAAATACAAGGAGGTCTAGAAGCACCAAATTTATATCATTACTACTTAGCCAATTAGTTACAGTACCCTTCCAAAAGGATACATTCAACCCATCACAATCACCCCTGGTTAGACATAGAACAGACAGACTGCCAAGACATATCAATAAAAGACCTTCCAATTATCTGTACTGCAATAAAAAAACACTACTGTTTCAAAAACCCTGCAATCCTAGCAACTCTGACAGCTTGGTGGAAGATCAATAAAATAAGAAACACAACATTCTCACCCACGACTCAAACACCCATATGGAACAATCCAGACTTCACTGCTAACAAATCCCCTCTAATAGGAACTAAATGGAAAGAAAAAGGAATCACACACCTTCACCACATCTTCTACAACAACACTTTACTAACATTCCAACAGCTGTCTGAAATGTACGATATCGACAAGAAACAATTCCTTCAATACATCCAACTCAAAGAGTCAATAAAAACAAAAATAAATATCACAAATTTCCATCTGGAACATCCACCACTATTATATAGCATCAATTAAATAACACAGTCAAAGAAAAAACTACTCACAAAGCTATATAAACTTATATCCTCCAATAATGACCCACATCACATACCAATAAACAAATGGGAATGAGACCTCATCATCCACACCAACAGTCAATTCTGGAACACAGTCTGCAACAACATATTCTCCATGTCTAACAACACCAAAATTCAGTTAATACAGTATAAAATCATCCATAGAACACACCTCACACAGCACAAGATGCACATCATGGGACTCACAGACACAGACATTTGCACCCACTGCACACTAGAGGGTGACACGGGAGTGGATTTTCATTCCTGTCCCGTCCCACTCCCACAGAGAAAATTTGTGTCCTGTCCCAATCCCGGGCCAAAGGGGGAAAAAAATTCCTGTCCCGTCCCACTCCCAGTAAAGTGACTCCCACTCCCATCCCGCTCCCATTCAAAATGACTCCCACTCCTGTACCGCTCCCATTTTTTTTCCCCTTCTAGCCTCTATGCATACACGATATTTGACTTGATCTTCTCCCGATTATTTTATGATTAAAACTGCAGACTACAAAGTTGTTACGTAACAAGGGTTTATAACACCTGTATTATTTTGCTCAGCCAGTAGTTTCTGCTTACTCATGTAAGGGTAATGATTATTTATGAGTGCTTGTAAGCATAATGACTAGAGACTGAGAACACCATAGATTCTCCCATCTACAGGGTTCTACTGACTGCAAGAGTCTTCAGGAGCTATCTGGAGAGTTCTATGGCCTTCAGAATTCTTCTCTGGGATGTCAGTCAGGATCCTTCATTGTGACATCATACAAAAGCACAGGGCTATAGAAAGGGAACTCGCAGCCAGTGGAACAGGCTTTAGACTCAGGCTTTAGGCGCGGAGCTCGCTCTCTGGAGGAGAGACCCTGACCCATCGACACACTCGAGACCACACACTCGATAATCATCTCCGGTCTGCTACACCAGAAAGCTAGACCGGCTGAGTGCAATTAGACTTCGGACTACAGACCTTCTGGATAGGATCACCACACCAGAGACATCAGAAACCAGTGGATTCTCACCATCGTCATGAGAACATCGTAAGGACGGACAGTTAGAGGACAGCATGTCTATCTTTAATGCAATGACTTCATTACCCACCTCTGTACAATTGTAATTGCTACGTTCATTTGCTCAATTATCTAATAAATCATTTATAACCAAACCTTCTTCCAAATTGGAATCATTCCAGAATATCTGGAGTACGAAACTGTACGTAACATAAATTGGGGGCTCGTCCGGGATTGAACAATATTTTTCTGTATTGAGCTGCTGAACGTAGCAAAATGGCTGAGCTTGCTGAGTTTGTTAAAAATCCCTCCATTGATGTTTTGGAGACTTTCAGGAAAGTCCAGTTATTGGAGATCGCTAAAATCCTCGAGATTCACGTGAAAAGGGATATGCGAAAAGGGGACATCAAGAAATTGATTATAGAACGTTTGTTTAATGAAGACCGATTGGCGAAAGAAGCCTTGCCGTCTTCTAGTGATCCCCAAGCCCACCTTGTGGTGGGTGATAGAGAGCTTCGGCTCAAGGAAATAGAACTTGAAAAATACCGAATACAGGTTGATAATGAAAGGCGTCGACAAGAGACAGAGGCGGAGACTGAAAGGCGCCGAATAGAGGCGGAGGTTGAGATGAAAAGAATGGACATGGAAATAGCACTTTCTAGAAATCAAACCAGCGTGGAGGAAGCTCAACACAAATTCGTTTTTTGCAAATATGTCAAAATGGTACCACCGTTTAATGAAAATGCAGTGGACAAATATTTTATTCATTTTGAGAGAATTGCCACCGGTTGTAAATGGCCTATTGAGGCATGGCCACTTTTGTTGCAAAGCAAGTTGACAGGCAAAAGCCAGGAGGTGTTCACTGCACTTTCCTTACAGCAAAGCCAGGATTATGAGGTTGTCAAGGCCACTATCCTGAAGGCCTATGAATTGGTACCAGAGGCTTACCGCCAGAAGTTTAGAAATTATCAGAAACCAGATCATCAGACTTATGTGGAGTTTGCCCATGAAAAGGAGGTACTGTTTGACCGCTGGTGTACCTCCAGTAAAGTCAATAATGATTTTGACAAGCTGAGGCAAACTATCTTGCTTGAAGAATTCAAGAAATGTGTTCGCGATGACCTCAAAACCTATCTGAATGAACACAAGGTTGGCACACTTGAAGAGGCAGCCATTTTGGCTGATGATTTCGTTCTCACGCACAAGTCGGTGTTTTCCAGGAGTGGTGATAATAGTAGACAACAAAACACAGGTGAAAGGTCTGATTTCACGGGTAATCGTGATAAGTCCGATGTAAAGGATGGTCAGGGTCAGGTCGGAGAAAGGACAACCTAAGCCCGCTCCAGTTTGTCACTTTTGTAAGAAACTAGGTCATGTGATGTTCGATTGTTTCAAGTTGAAGAGGAAGATGAATCTTGAGGTTAACCCTAATGCACTTGTTTCCTCCAAGAAGCCTCATTCTCAGGAGACACCTGTTGTACCTGAACATCATGGTAAGAAGTCTGACGTTAGAAGGGAATTCATTCCTTTTGTGTCTGAGGGTTCTGTATCACTTCCTAGTCAAACCAGTTCTGTGCCGATCAAGATTTTGCGTGATACCGGGGCATCTCAATCTTTATTGTTGGAAGGTACGTTGCCTTTTGATTCGAGTTCTGCCACTGGTGAATTTATTATCTTGCAAGGTGTTGAATGTGGTTCTGTGACAGCTCCCTTGCACCGTGTTGTGCTGAAGTCGGATTTGGTGTCCGGTTCTGTTGAGGTTGCGGTTGTTCCGGAGCTGCCGGTGAAAGGTGTTTCCTTGTTGTTGGGAAATGAATTGGCTGGAGGTAGGGTGGTTGCAGAGCCCAAAGTGTTTTTTGAGCCAGTCCCGCTGTCCGATAGGGACATTGTTGCGGAAGAGAATCCTGAGGTGGTTCCTTCTTGTGCGGCGACTAGAGCTCTGGCTAAGAAAATGGCCAAATTGCAGGATGTTGAGGCTGAAGATGACATTGTGGATTTGTCGGGGACATTTCTAGATCCCAAGAAGGATCTTCGTCAATCTTCTGATCCGAGAGAGGATCTTTCTCAACAGTCCAATGTTGACCCTAAAGTGGTGTATGAGCCAGTGGCGCTGTCCGATAGTGACATTGTGTTGGAAGAGAATCCCGAAGTGGTTCCTTCTTGTGCGGTGACTAGGGCTCTGGCTAAAAAGATAGCCAAATTGCAGGATGTTGAGGCTGAAGATGACATTGTGGATTTGTCGGAGACATTTCTAGATCCCAAGGAGGATCTTAGTCAATCTTCTGATCCTGATGAGGATCTTGCTCAGCAGTCCGTTGCTGAACCCAGAGTGGTTTGTGAGCCAGTCCCGTTGTCCAAGAGAGACATTATTTTGGAAGAGAACCCCGAAGTGGTTCCTTCTTGTGCGGTGACTAGGGCTCTGGCTGAAGAAATAGCCGAATTACAGGACGTTGGTGTTGAAGATGACATTGTAGATTTGTCAGGGACATTTCTACATTCCAAGGAGGATCTTCGTCAATCTTCTGATCCTAATGAGGATCTTGCCCAACAGTCCAATGTAGTGTTAGGGACGCCAGTACCGTCTACGGCGGAGATGTCTTTGTCCAGAGAGAAATTGATACAAGACCAAGAGGTTGATCTTGATTTGAGCTCTCTGTTTGATGTTGCTCTCCCTGAAGAGGAGTTGTTTGAGGTCCCAGTTGGAAACTTCGTCGAGGATGGAGTTTTGGTGAGGAAGCGGAGACCACCCGAGGTCCGGGCCTCTGAAGACTGGGCAGTCATATGTCAGATCTTGGTTCCCAAGACTTATCGTCTGGAGGATCTGAGGTTGGCACACGAGGTTCCCTTTAGAGGTCATCTAGGTGCGTACAAGACCAGCGACAAGATCGTGAGGCACTTCTACTGGCCGAAGAGAAGACTGCGTGTGGCTTCCAGGGTTGTGAAGGCTTTGATCAGCCTTGTTACTTTGTTTAGTCTGCCGGATGAAATCCAGTCAGATCAGGGATCCGACTTCATGTCTGGCTTGTTCCAAAGTGTGGTGTGCCAACTTGAAGCCAAGCAGATAACATCGAGCGCCTACGATCCGGAGTCCCAGGGGGCACTGGAGAGGTTCCACTCCACTCGAAAGGGGATGATGAGGACCTACCGCTCCCAGAATGAGAGGGATTGGGACGAGGGCATCCCACTGCTCATGTTCGCCGCTCTCGAGTCGGAGCAGGAATCCATGGGATTCAGCCCATGTGTGTTTGGCTACACAGTCCAAGGTTCACTAAAGCTGTTGAAAGAGGTAAAGCTGCTGGAGCCCAGTGAGGATGTGAGCCTGTTGGACTACAAGTCCAGGTTCAAGGAGAGACTACGCCAGACTTGGGAACAGGCAAAAGAAAACCTCAAGTCTGCACAGCAAAAGATTTGTAATATAATTTGTATATAGTTAAGTGAATTGCTTTTGAAATTGTGTTTTTCTTGCTATTGTATTTATCTGCAGTGCGTAGCACTTTCGTTATAAAAAGTTGTCATACATTCCAACTTTTTCTTTTACGGAGGGAGGTGTTACGTAACAAGGGTTTATAACACCTGTATTATTTTGCTTAGCCAGTAGTTTCTGCTTACTCATGTAAGGGTAATGATTATTTATGAGTGCTTGTAAGCATAATGACTAGAGACTGAGAACACCATAGATTCTCCCATCTACAGGGTTCTACTGACTGCAAGAGTCTTCAGGAGCTATCTGGAGAGTTCTATGGCCTTCAGAATTCTTCTCTGGGATGTCAGTCAGGATCCCTCATTGTGACATCATACAAAAGCACAGGGCTATATAAAGGGAACTCGCAGCCAGTGGAACAGGCTTTAGACACAGGCTTTAGACTCAGGCTTTAGGCGCGGAGCTCGCTCTCTGGAGGAGAGACCCTGACCCATCGACACACTCGAGACCACACACTCGATAATCATCTCCGGTCTGCTACACCAGAAAGCTAGACCGGCTGAGTGCAATTAGACTTCGGACTACAGACCTTCTGGATAGGATCACCACACCAGAGACATCAGAAACCAGTGGATTCTCAACATCGTCATGAGAACATCGCAAGGACGGACAGTTAGAGGACAGCATGTCTATCTTTAATGCAATGACTTCATTACCCACCTCTGTACAATTGTAATTGCTACGTTCATTTGCTCAATCATCTAATAAATCATTTATGACCAAACCTTCTTCCAAATTGGAATCTTTCCAGAATATCTGGAGCACGAAACTGTACGTAACAAAGTATTTTAAAAAAATGCCAGCAAGAACAGTTAATCTGTGGTAATATAGGAAAGTTTTATTTGGAAAAAGAAAAAAAATGCACATGATTCAAATATTAAATAAAAACACAACTGCCATTTCAGTCTGGTTTGGCACTCTGGATTTTATTTATTATTTGCCTATTTGCTAGAAAACACTGCCCAGAAAACAATCAGGGCTAACTAATTCATGATTGCAAAATAAGTCCATGTTATTGTAAGTGTGTATGTTGTGTGTATGTCGGATCATATAAAATGTATAAAATCATTAAGCTGTATCACACCCCTCTGCCTTAGTTTAGCTATGGCCCCCTACTTACGATGATGCAGAAAGAAAGCACCTTAATCGCAAAAACCTATATTAACACCCGACAGCAAAGTGCGAATACGATTTTATTAACAGCACTTGCAAAACCTGCCGGTATGTTTATAATGTTCAGTAGCGAGGCTAGATTAAAATAATCTGTAGGCCTACAGAGCATTCATATTTACTTGAATAAAACAACGCAATCTCGATTATTTCTACTTTATATTCATTGGATTTTGTTCGGTGTCACCAACTAGTTTATTATTTTTATGATCAGTGCAGGATTAAAAAGCGGCGAGTGCTAGACCACAATCATTGTAACCAGCTCATTTTACCAGCCTCAGATATTTGAAAAAATACATTCAGAGCGCATTTATCGAAATGGCAGGCTCGACACATGATTTGCCCAACAGTTTTGCTGAGAGCAAGGCAGGCATCTTCGATGTAAGTGCAGTATTCTGAGTATGGACTGCGCAGTCAGTGGTTCCAAGACCGTGCGTCGGTGCAAGGCTCGTAAAGACAAAAAATGTCTCAAGATACTCCTTCAGTGGTTCGGTACAAGATCGCTGTACGCAAATGAGTTTCTGTTGGGGTCTGGAACTCAAGTGGTAATAAAAATTTCGCTTCCCGCTCCCGTCTGCTCCCGTTAACTTTTTACTCCCGTACCGTCCCAATCACGTGATTAATAGTAAAGTTGACTCCCATCCCGCGGGAATCCTGCGGGAATCCCGTGACCCGTGGGATTCCCGAACAAATGTCAGCCTCTGCTGCACACTCAACACTATCGACGACCACCTGCATGCTCTCTGGCTCTGCCCACCAATTCATAACTTCAGGAAAAAAATAAACACCGCCCTATCCCGATTCCTCAACCACAATATCCCACTATCCCCCACCGTCTGCATACTTGGAAATTTAGAAGAACTCAACATTAACTCAAAACAAATCACAATCCTCCTGCTTGTGGCCCTAACTATCACCAAGAAAACAATACTGCTCAACTGGAAAAACAGAAAAAAAATTACAACAACACAATGGTTAGATCTCTATACTCAACATATATCAATGGAACAACAGTCAGCAACCCACAAGAATCAATTACAAGAATTCAACAACATCTACTCCACAACTCTCACTGCCATCTCGATGCCGATGAGTTAATGCCACAGCATAGATATACAAGGGCTTGTTCACGGAGAGGAGAAGGAATATTAAAAAAAAAAAAAAAAAGAACTTGGGGAATTGGAATCTGTATAAATCTTTAAGGAAACTTCTATAACAAACACATCATGAAATAATGCCAAAATACAACTCAGCTTCATTTCATATCATTTGGTTGTTACACTGTCTTGCCTTGTTTACCTTTTTCCCTTTTCTTTTGGCTCTTATCTCTCTATTTCATTATAATAATAATTATTATTATTAGTATTATTAATTTGTTTTCTCTCCTTTTTTCTTCCTTTGTGGTCTTTTCCCCCTTTTTTTGTTTATTTTATTTTCTCTTCTTTTCTATTCTTTTTGTTGATGTCTTTGTCTAATATTATTGTATGTATATTACTCTGTAAATCAACTCCACAACTCGCTACCCATTTATTTGTCTGGTCACATATTTGTCTGTATGCATTTATTGGTGAATAAAGGTAAAAAAAAAAAAAAGGAAATGGGAAAAAAAAATAATAAAAAAATTATGGCTGATTTTTGTATGCTGATGCTGACAGTATATTACTGGGCGGTAATGTTCTTTACAACTCTGGAATAATACGTTCAATACATCTTCAGCTGAATTTTTTTTTACCATATATAAACCATATTACAAGATCAGTTAACAACATTTCAACATTTTACTCACATTTGTATTGATGCTGCTGCTGGCTGGTGCCGGCGTCACCTCCCACGAATTTGGCAATTTTGCAGTTATGTTGCTTGTTCTTATTTATTCCTCAGCGAGTTTTATCTGGCGGTGTATATCGTGTTGCATCTTGGGCAATTTATGAATGAATAGTGTGCTTACGATGCACCCGCAAAATATCTGCCCGATCCGGGAACTTTTCATGGACACAAATTTCCTCCCCATGCATAAGTGAACACCCTACCCCAGAGGTTCTGTGCTCACGCTAACTTCTGGCCTTTAATTAGTAGATGGTCTAAATTAGCCAAACCATTTATGAAATCTAACATTTAAGGCGCATTTCTTTAAATTATAGTGAATGACCACCAAAGACTGTTCTTGTCTTCCTTCATAAAACATTTTTATTTGATCTAATCATTGGACAAAAATGTTTATTTGTGTATGCAACCAATTAAGTCAGTTAGTAAGTCAGTGGCCACCAGATTTTGATTTAAAATGTCCTGGTATTTCAATGTGTTCATGAATCCATGCACCCTAAGAAGGTTCCCAGGGCCTCTGGAAGAGAAACAGGCCCACAGTATCACCGATCCTCCCCCATACTTCACAGTGGGCATGAGGTGCTTTTCTGCATACTCATCTTTTGAGTTCTGCCAGACCCACTTAGAGTGTTTGTTGCCAAAGAGCTCTATCTTAGTCTCATCTGACCAAAGCACACGGTCCCAGTTGAAGTCCCAGTACCGCTTAGCAAACTCCAGATGTTTGCGTTTATGATTGTGAGTGAGAAAAGGTTTTTACCGTGCATGCCTCCCAAACAGCTTGTTGGCATGTAGACAGCGCCTGATGGTTGTTTTGGAGACTTTGTGACCCCAAGATGCTACCATTTGTAGCAATTCTTTAACAGTAAGCTTTGGAGAACTTTCTCTTGCCATCCTCCTCACTGTGTGTGGAGGCAAAATCACCTTGCGTCCTCGTTCAAGCTTGTTTACCACTGTTCCAGTTGTTTTAAACTTCTTAATGATTCCTCTGACAGTAGATATGGGCAGGTGCAGGCGAGTGGCTATTTTCTTATAGCCATTGCCAGAATTGTGAAGGTCGACACTCATCTGCCTTACTTGAATGGTGTGTTCCTTTGTATTTCCCATGTTGAAGAGTAGATAAAAGAAATGGCCTCTGTGTTACGTCATATTTATACCTCAGGGAAACAAGAAGTGATGAATTACTAATTAAATGTTCCTAAATACTCTGATCAACTTTGTAAACGACAGTACAGTCGCCGTTAAAACCAAAGAGACAGCGTTAGTACACGCCCGGTTATCTCAAACATTTCGCCCTTCTTACCCATTTCTAACCACGATCTAACCAATGAGCCGAATCACAGTACAATTTACCGCCAGGAATAACTACATGTGGCTCCGCAGAACTGAATGTAGTACCGCGTGTAAGTTATAGAATAGAGGGCATTTTGACTGTTAGAATTATGTTTGTGTTTGCCGTCATGTATTTTATCATCTTTTTATTTTCTCTTGCAGTGAAAGTGGAAGTGAGAGCTTGTACGACCTCTGGAAAGCGCGTGGCTGGTCCTCTATTTAAAAAGCCTTGCATGAACAAGAAAAAAAATATTATGATAAATTCGACAGCGAAATGTAAGAAATTGTATTCTTGAAGGAATTTTTTTTTCTCGGTATTTTAAATATGTCTTTTTATTGCAGAAACTGTGATTCTGAGAGTTTGTGGGTAGACCTTCAGCAAAGTGTGCCGCATTTGATTTATTGGTTTTGAAAAGCCAGTGGCAATATAAATAAACAAATTGGCAATTTACAACTTAATAGCCTGTGAGCTTATGCTCACATTATTCTCCGAAATTATGCGTTTTCGGACCTGCAGAGGTTTGAGGTTGTCTCTCGCCAAGGAGTCAATCTTCGTCCTAAACTCTTGGAAAAGGCGTCGTATCGTGATAGGTTCCATAGATGTGAATGTGATGTCAGTTTATGGTTGGGCATTTTATAGAAGATTTCTGCCTCGCGCTGACCAGGTCATTAATTCTTTATTAGGCTACAATCAGCTTAAATGGAATATTAGGGTGACAATGAGTGATAAATAGAGATGACACGAACTGAGCTGTATTGAATCAGTGTATCCGCTTTTAATTCTGTGAATTCAGTTTACGAAAGAGCCATTCAGTTTTAAGTGACATTGTCCTTTAGAGATAATATTTTGTACAGATCTTTTTTTTTAAAATTGCGTTTCCTTATTGATAGATTTAAAATAAGCTTACTAAAACATCCTGTGTAAGGTTCCGCAAATAGTTTATTTTGCTTGTTTTTTTAGCGTATTCAAGAGTTGTTATGGTCAAACTAAATTCATATTGTACACAATTATTTTCTAGTTGCAAGCTTTGCGAACATTATGTTTGAACATCGTACAGGCGATGCAAAACCTTTTGAAAAATTGGTTCAAAATTGCCAATTAGCATTTTAAAACGAAACAGTATATAAATTGAAAAACATTCAAGTTCTTTCCCTAAATGAATTTTACTGAGAGAGGGTGCGAGCAATCTTCGATATGCAGTGGGTTGACCGGTTCCGCAATTTGACCGATTCTGCAATTTGCAGAAATCAAACGTTTTTGCGGGAAAACGGCTTTGCTGTCAGCCTTGAGTTTGACACCCCTGGAACGGTAAATTATTGTGAATTTAACTCTTAACTATCATTTCGAGATATTCGGCTTCATAGAGAAATAAATGCCCGATAACGGTTGCTTGCCATTGCAGCAGCAGGCTAACCAAATAAACGCTTGTGATAAGGCGCACTTTGCAGTGTGTGGCCGTTAAACACGCGCATTCCTGGAATTCATCACACGTTATTAGTGTCATTATGATCGGAAATGATCGTATATTTGACCATATAAATCCCAATTTTGTACTCTTGATTCTTTCTCATCAACACCCATTAGAGTGACTGCTTGTCATTTGACTAGGTACGCAAATGCCATTTTGTAGGTTTTCAAACTTGTAATTTATGAGACATCTTTATTCTTGTTTATTTTTTCTGAAAGAATTTTCTGAAAGTTTATTGTAGTCAGTGTGAAATAAAACATTTTTTCCCCTGCCATAACTGTTTTTCTTTCGCTCAACGGGCTGATCATGACTCATGTCCTGTGTTAATCTGAACTTGTAGTCTCATACTGATAATGTTAATGTATACTTGGCATTTACTAGGCCTACTTAAATGGAAAGAGTAGAAAGAATCATCCATAATCGCTGATAAAAGTTGAATATCGATGGATGTACAAATCATCGTGAACTGAGGCCAGCGCACTGAATTCCAGCTGACACAATGTCGACAAACGGAACAGTTAGCCATAAATTTGACCAATTATTGTGATATCCCCTTTAGAGTAATGCAGGCTAAAATTGGTGGAAAATACATGTTTCTGTTCCTTTGTGGCCGGGGGCATGCAATAATGCCAATAAACAAAGAATATCATAAGTTCGGCCTGACAACGGGCGCTGTTTGCGAAACTGGAAATTATTTGCGGAACCAGTCAAAGGACATGCCACTGAAAAATGACTGTGCAAGGCTTTATTCTTAATGACTGAAGAAAACTAACTGATCCACAGAAAGCGTGAGTAATTTCCACAAATTCGTGAACAGATAAGCCTAATTTTCCACCAGCGAATTCTGTATCGATACCACACACTTCAGACAAATTCCGTTTGCGGAACTGGTCAACCTACTGTAGGAACTAGAAATTGGATAGGCTATACTAAATTACAGGTTTGCAGCAGGAAAAATAATATATTTCGGCCCTTGAGCATAAAAGAGGCCTAATAGTACATAAAAACATGCATTATCTCCGAACATAAAATATTGCAGAAATGATACCTGACAAACAAAATCCTCGCCAAAAATTGCATGATATTTAACAATCCAATTGCGTAATATACCGCACTAAAGTTTTAAATAGTTGCACAGGTTGAGCAAACTGTATCCTCAAATATAAAAAGGTTTGCAGAAAAAAAAGAAGGTATTACCGGCAACATTACCCCCGCCAAAGCAAATCAATATTTTATGTAGGCTAACGTTAATTTTGCATTCATATGGAAATAAATGGCCAACAAGCTGTGCCATTGTCTACATGTACGGACTACTGTCAAAACGACTGCCCCAACCGCCCTCGTGGCTCAATTATGATTAATCAAACACCCGGCTAACAGGCTATCGCCCAGCTACCCCGTGTGCGGTAGGCGGCGGGAGGACTTCTTTCGTCTTCATGCATGTCAATATGCCGGTCCTATACTGCACAGCTCACGATGAGATTTCCCGGTCCTACTGAGAGCCTAACGCCCCCGTACTAGCGGAGTAACGACTTTTTCTTTGCTTTTAACGGCGACTGTACTGTATAAATGACAGGAATACTTCAATTATATTTATTTCCTAGGAATTGTTAGGGGCGCCAATAATTGTGGAATAGGTCATTTTATGAAAAATAATTATTTCTTGCTCAGGGAATGTTTTCCCCTTAAAATACACTTGAGTTGAAGGTTACATTTTTCTACAATTTTCAGTGTGAGAGCATGCTTCTGCAATAAAAATGGAATTTATTTTAAGGCTTTTAACACTAATAATTGTGGAGGGCACTGTCGTTCTCAAATTGGGCATTCCAGATTTGGGTGGGATTGGACATGCCAAATTTATATTAAAAAAATATATAAATATTTATATATGATGTTCCACTCTATAGAAACAGATTTCCATAGAAACTTATGAGAAAAATTTTCAAAGGTCTCATATTATGCCGTATTTAGTTGTTGAAAATATGTCCAATGGGTATTTAAAATAAAGTACAGAATTCAGTCACAAAAAAAAAAACCACCACAAAAATCCAGGCCTAATGACACCTCTTCTCTCACCTTGTCTGTGCTGGCCTGAAACACAGCTGTTTCGAGTGGGCGGGAATGCTATGCTAATGAGGCACTGGTCTGATTGGCTGCCTGGCTGCTTGATTCCGGGGGAGGGAGCAGACCCGAAAAATCATTAAACCAAGATGTCAGGTATTTCAGGACAACTTTCTGCAGCATCTATTGCTGTAAGACTGTACTTGTTTGATCTCGAATCTGACCCAAATGAGAGGAAGAAGCAATTGAAGTATTGCAGAAACATTTACAGCAAGCTGTCGACGAATGGCAAGTTGAAATTTTAGTGCTTTGCTCGTACTCTCTCGCCTTGCATGCATATGATTGTAGCTGTACTGTTATATAGACATGTTATATACCCACTTAGCTATCCGGAGGAAACTCTGCTAAAAGCTCCGGTTAACCATTTCTACCAGAACAAAACACAATTTCAACACCAAACTACTGCATGAGTTTGTGGCAAAAACACACAAACGGTTAGCTTCAACTGTAGCGGCTATGGTCAGGGAACATGATGATAAAACTACCACCTTGATGCTAACCAAGGTAACACAACACTGAAAAAAATTTGGATTGTTATTTACTTGGGAAAACCTTGGAAATTTTTTGCACTTAGAAATTGTAAGTAAATTCTACAAGGGCAATCAAGTAAATTTAACTTGCGAATACAAATTTCTTCAACAAGAAAACCTCAGGTAATTGACTGATGATTATTATTATGGTCATTGAATTTTACTCTCTCCTTCTTTGTAAGTTTTACTGAAAAAACTGAAAAATCTCACCAATGATCTCACCAGATCAATGGCTTTTCAAGGTAATTTTTAAACACTTCAACTTTCATTTATGAACTGTATTTAAGTAACATTTACACAACATATAACAATTTTTTTGCAGTTTAAATTGTCTCAATTTCTTCTTTATGTTTTTGTTTATTGAAACAATGACTTTAAAAATGAGGCAACTGTTTGATTTAACAACACCTTTTTTTTTGCATTCATTCATCTTCTATACCCGCTTATCCCTCACTAGGGTCACGGGGCAAGCTGGAGCCTATCCCCGCTAACTACGGGCAGGGACCCACCCTGGACAGGTTGCCAATCCATCGCAGGGCGCACACACCATGCACAGACCATTCACTCTCACACTCATACCTATGGGCAATTTAGTGTCTCCAGTTAACTTGATATGCATGTCTTTGGACTGTGGGAGGAAACCGAAGTACCCAGAGAAAACACATGCGAACACGGGAAGAACATGCAAACTCCACACAGAAAGGCCCCAGGCCGAATTTGAACCCACAACCTTCTCGCTGTGAGGCAGCAATGCTCACCACTGTGCCCACCTTTATTTTTCTTCAGTAAAAAAATATTTCATAAAATAAAAAATGTATCTAATAAAAAATATTCCCCATTTTCCATTTCATCCTCTGCTGCCACTAATAAAGGCCATTAAAAGATCCTGGTTCCTCGAGACATGGGAACTTTGCGAATAAGGCTTCCACGACTGTTAAAATTTGAATCCCTGTGGGGTATGCCGTGAAACTAAAAACCACCTCTGCTAGCTTCTCCAGTATGCTGCTTGTCAAACTGGATAGTTGAGCAGGGAACCATCCTTCAGGAATGCTTGGTTTCCAGCCTGCAAATGTTGTTCGACAAAGGAAAATGTCAGCATTTCAAATCTGGCTGGCCATGATGGAGAGCGTTGCAAAGTTCCGCTTTCGTCAGGGGAGGAAAGAATGACGGTATCTGATGATGAGTGAGTGGAGAAAGTATCGGAGGATTCTCCTGATGGAGACGAGTCACACTCCATTACTTCCACTGAACTGAGAGTGAGGAAAAAAGGCTTCACTGGAACAACTTTTAATGTTGCCGCATCCTCCACATCTCCAATTCTGGTTAGAGTGAAAAACTGACCATTGAAATCAATGTCCTAGTAAAGCACAGAAAAATCCCCAGGAATATCAAAATAATCTCTGATAGCAGAAACAAGGTCTGTGAGGCTGTTTGGTATGCCTGCTGGTAGAATAAGCTTTTGAATATCGTCATCACCAAAAATGATGGAGCTTTACAGGGGTGCCCATCCTGACAGAGAAAGCTGCATCAGAAACACAAAAATTGTGTTTTCTTTATATCTTTACAGATATTTATTCTGATGTGAAGTTGCAACTATATAGTGAGCTGATGTTAGCCTAACTCATCAGAATATGATCATTATTTGCAGTCTTTCATTTAAACCCACAAAAACGTTGCACCTCAGTACTCTGTTGAAAAAACCAGATCTCACCTCTCGACTGATAGTCAGACCGCTTAGCAAGACAAAAACGGCAAGCATAAGAAAAAAGCTTTCAACAAAACCTGCAACCGAGTGAGCTCCTAAGTTGTCTGCTACCACACACAGAACAGTTCCTTTGACAACTTTTCCCAGACCTGGAACAAATAAGCCATCTTTCTCTAAAGTCCTCAGATCTGTTAGCAATGGCTCTAACACTTTCTGGTATCCAAATGTCTTGGCTGCCTTGCACAAAATGGATAAATTAATGGATGTTAATGCTGATTGAGAATGTGTTGGAATGTTTCCCAAGATCCAATACAAAGCTGTGACTTTGTGTTTTTTTCCTTGAAGTTCCCAAAGGATTGCACACTTCAAAGTCATCAATGTACAGGATAAGATTAAGTCTGTCCCCTTTAGAGGAAAAAAAAAATCATTATTCTGGAAGTTGGATCCATCATGAAAAGATTGGTACTGCAGGGCTGTTGCTGAATTTCTATCAGTATCCAATAGTTTTTCTTGATTGTGTTTGTTGTTCAGAACCTGTGATAGCGATTGCAATATTGGCACGTACTGAAATGTTTTGCCCTCTTTTTCATCGAGTATATACTCATTTGGTTCAACAATTGAAAATTTTTCCTTCATGAACTCCCTTCTCTTGTTGGATGTTGAAAATGGACCATCACTTGCCAAAACTGAGCTTATTGGGTGTGCCTCGCTGAGAATTTAAATTAAATCAGAAAATTACAGCTGTGTCAAACTCACAGCTATGGGTCCTTAGAGTAGACTCGATTAACTCTCTTATAACAGGAACTGATGCTGTGCATGATGGGGTCTATTCTCCCATGCGCTTAAGTCGAAAAAAGCGCGTAGCTATGCGCTTTTCAGCCTACGCGTATTCTCCCCTCGACTTAAGTCTGTGCATTACGCGCCTTGAAGGCACTTACGCGCTTGGGGCGGAGCAAGGCCAAAATCGGGGCGTTTCCGGGCGTTTCTCATGCAAATAACACTTACGCGTATTCTCCCCCTGGCTTACGCGCTTTTTCTGTTAAGCGCTTTTGAGGGCTGTATTAAGGTCAAGCGCCAACATTAGGCGAAATTGAATATTGCGTTTGATGTCGGTTATAGGCCGAATTTTAACATTACTTTTATTTTATTTAACATCGTAAAGGTTGAGACATTTAATATTCGATTGTTCTTCCTTATTTCTAAACTACATTTCACAAAGCCATGATAATTTATCAAACGAAATCATCACATGATATTACGCATCAGCCTCTTCTCCAATCAGTTAAATTACAAACGCAAAACAATTAATTAATACGAGTATACATAAGACCATCATTCTACCATGCTCTCAAAATCTAAAGCCAAAATGCCAGTCCTGCATTTGCTTGCACTCCTGCGTGATTGGGAAAGAGTAAGAGGAGCGCGCCAAGCTCGAAGACGAACACGCATATGTCGGCTTCGTTTGGACATCCTGGGACAAACAAACATCGAGTGCATCCAGTGCTTTCGCCTAGACCGTGCATGAGGCAATCATCTATCTTTGCCGACTTCTGGATGAACAGCTATCCAGCCGCAGCAATTATCCACAAAACATACCCGTGGTCATCAACGTCAGAACAGCGCTGTCGCTCCTGGCATCTGGGCCGTTTCAGGGAGTGGCTGTAGATGCCATTCACATCACAGGCGTCTGTGTCAAGGTGTCTGACGCAGTTCGTTGGCGCTTCAAGTTCTTCTCCATCCACTTCCACTGCAGAAAGAGTGGATGCCACCCCCCCTCCTCCTGTGCAGTGAAATTCACAGGGGATGATGGTTGCCCACCACCTGTTGCGTGTACACTTCTCCGGTGTGCAGAGAACCTGGCTTTTACGGCGCCCCGCAGATCTCTCCATTTATGCTTTAAATCGGGAATACTGCGCTTACATCTCCCCACCGACGCCACATCCAGAACGATTCGCAGCTTAATTCCTCGGATCAGCCTTCATTGCTTGCTTGCCATACAACACCAACATCTGTGAAATTTGGTTTTCGGCTTTGGCTCGACGTCGCCATCATTGTCTTCCATGTTCTGTTAACAAATGCGACTGCCCTGAATGTTCGTGATAATCTAAAAAGTTGTGATATTCTCACGAGTGAGGGGATTGATTTTCTAATTGAGGATATCTGTATTAGCTAACTCGAGTCCTAGTAATTTTTTACCATTGGTAATACTGTGTAATTTAATGTGTGAATAAAGATATTATTAAATAGGCTACTCTCGATTGAGCCCCACCCTGGCAAATACCAAAGCACTATCCATTTGTTAATCAATTTTAGCCTTTAAAGAATAGCCGACATGGGAAGAATCATTATCAGTAAATGGGATAATTGATTATAATAAAGTATTGGGCACAAGTTCAACTGAATGTGTCGCTCAAATCAAATAGGATGATAGGCTATGGATATGGAATTCCGTCATCATTGAGGCAGTTTCGGGGCGGGGAGATGACCGCGTGCGGGGTAGGAATCCTTGTTAAAGCGTCTCCATGTCCTTTAGTTGCAAACCTGACATCGGAGTAGTTTTCAAGTGCGCAATTTCTAAATGAGATCATATAAACTGTCTTTGATTGTCTTTGTGACACTAGAATGTTCCCTTTGTCTTCTTCCCTGTCTTCCACGAACCAGTCAAACACTGCGGTCAAGCTATCACCAGTTCGCAAAACGACGGTCAAACTATCACCGCTAAAATTTTGATGCGCAATTACAGCGGATAGCGCGGTACTTTGGTCACGTGATACAAATGCTGTCAAAATTCGGCTTGCTGAGAGAAAAACCGAGGCTTATTCAACGAAAGAATGCGTATATTTTATTCATAAAAAATCGTCAACAACTTCCATAATGTAGTTTGAAAATGACTTTTCTTTTTCTTTTTTCAATAAATAGTTCACATTTTGTGCAGATTGAAATGTGAGATTTTGGCGAGCTGCTGTGAATCCAGATGACAAATAATTGCTTGTAACTGTAATAATGTTTTACTTAAAGCAAATAGTTAGAGATAAGTGACACTTGATTATGATAGAAGAGGGATCCTCCTATAAGCCTACCAAATATTGAGAGATTCTGTGGTGGATATTTTTAATAAATGGCCATCAAAGTTGATACTGTGCAATGTGGGATTGCAGAAAATTGGATGGGGGCGTCATCCTTAAGGGCCTCTATTTCCTGCAAATCAAATAGTTAGAAAAAAGTAATACTTGATTATGATAGTAGAGGGATTTTACTATAAGTCCACCAAATATGAACAGATTCTGTGGTGGAAAGTTTTAATAAATGGCCTTCAAAGTTGATACTGTGCAATGTGTGAATGCAGAAAATTGGATAGGGGCGTCATACTTGAGGACCTCTATTTCCTGCAAATCAAATAGTTAGAAAAAAGTTACACTTGATTATGATAGTAGAGGGATCCTGCTATAAGCCCACCAAATATGAAAAGATTCTGTGGTGGAAATTTTTAATAAATGGCCATCAAAGTTGATACTGTGAAATGTGGGATTGCAGAAAATTGGATGGGGACGTCATACTTGCGGACCTATATTTCCTGCAAATCAAATAGTTAAAAAAAGGTAAAACTTGATTATGATAGAGGAGAGATTCTCCTATAAGCCCACCAAATATGAAGAGATTCTGTGGTGGAAAGTTTGAATAAATGGCCTTCAAAGTTGATACTGTGCAATGTGTGAATGCAGAAAATTGGATGGGGGTGTCATACTTGAGGACCTCTATTTCCTGCAAATCAAATAGTTAGAAAAAAGTTACACTTGATCATGATAGTAGAGGGATCCTACTATAAGCCCACCAAATATGAACAGATTCTGTGGTGGAAATTTCTAATAAATGGCCTTCAAAGTTGATACTGTGAAATGTGGGAATGCAGAAAATTGGATGGGGGCGTCATACTTGCAGATCTCTATTTCCTGCAAATCAAATAGTTAGAAAAAAGTAACACTTGATTATGATAGAAGAGGGATTCTGCTATAAGCACACCAAATATGAAGAGATTCTGTGGTGGAAATTTTTAATAAATGGCCTGCAAAATTGATACTGTGCAATGTGGGATTGCAGAAAATTGGATAGGGTCATCATACTTGCGGACCTCTATTTCCTGCAAATCAAATAGTTAGAAAAAAGTTACACTTGATTATGATAGTTGAGGGATCCTACTATAAGTCCACCAAATATGAACAGATTCTGTGGTGGAAATTTTTAATAAATGGCCTTCAAAGTTGATACTGTGAAATGTGGGAATGCAGAAAATTGGATGGGGGCGTCATACTTGCAGATCTCTATTTCCTGCAAATCAAATAGTTAGAAAAAAGTAACACTTGATTATGATAGTAGAGGGATCCTGCTATAAGCCCACCAAATATGAACAGATTCTGTGGTGGAAATTTCTAATAAATGGCCTGCAAAGTTGATACTGTGCAATGTGGGAATGCAGAAAATTGGATGGGGGCGTCATACTTGCGGACCTCTATTTCCTGCAAATCAAATAGTTAGAGAAGAGTAATATTTGCATGTCATAACATATGTATCTTACTATACGCCATAGAATATCAAGAGATTCTGTTGTGGAATTTTTAAATGAATGCCCATTAAAATTGATACTGTGTAATATGCAAATGCAGACAATTGGATGGGGGGATCATGTTTGAGGGCTGATAATTCCGGCAAATCAAAGTATTTGTCAAAAGTTACCATTCAATAGCATAACTCATCGATCCTATTATAAAATTTTAAAACATGAAAAGATTCCATTGTGGAATTTTAAAATAAATGGCCGTCAAATTTGGGACTGTTTAATGTGTCAATGCAGGCAATTGAATGGGGGGTGCATACTTGAGGGCCTGTAGTTCCTGTGAATGAAGCAGTTTGTAAAAAGTACCTCTTGCTTACTACAGGTTGTAGTATCAACTCACTGAATATGAAAAGAATCGGTGCCAAACTTATTGAATAAATGGCTATCAAATCAGGAACTATTGTAATGTGTGAATGGAGATGACTGATTGGGGTACCATGTTTGAGAGCCTGTAATTCCTGTAAATCAAAACTTATGTGAAAAATAACAATTCCTGACCATGCTACATGCAATGTAATATAAATTGACTGAATATGAAGAGATTCTATGATGGGATTATGAAAAAAATGGGCATCAATGTCAGAACTGTTGCAGTGTGCGAAAAGAGATGATTGAATGTGGGGCCACGTTTCAGGGTCTGTAATTCCTGCAAATACAAAACTTTTAGAAAAATAACAGTTGCTTGCCGCACTACATCCTTTGTATTATTATAAAAACCTGAATATAGAGATTCCAATGTAGAAATATTAAATAAATGGCCATTGAATTTTGTTACTCTTGCAATGTACGCATGTAGACAGTTGAAATGGGGGTGATTTTTGAGGGCCTGTAATTTCTGCAAGTCAAGAAGTTTGTGGAATATAACACCTCCTTTACAAGCTTCATGTATTCTTGTACAAGCACATTGAAAATGAAAAGATTCCATGGCGGAATTATTAAAATTTTATTATGCTGTATTTTTATGAATTTTAGAGCATGCATGTGAAAATTTTATTGTTCATGGCATTCATGCACAACAGCATAATAAAATTTTAAAAAAGTAACATCAAAACAGAGAAGTGTTGGGTTCTTCATTGGTGAAATTATGAACAAATGGTCGCAAAAACTAACCATTTATTCGGCGAGCAAATTAGTCCAATCTCTTTTCTTTCATGTTTATGTTTAGGTCAAGAAAATAATTTTGAAATAAATAAAACACTTATGTTCAGGTACTTAAGTTGGAGATATCTAATTCTATCATTGACTTATTCGGTCTGTAAGATTATATAACTTGAAATAATTTGCATAAGTGAAAATTAAACAATATGCTCAAGGTAATTTTGTTTTGCAAGCCATACATGGATATTTCTGGTGAAGGGGAAGGTTAAGAGGTTAAATACACCTAAGAAGACAAATGAATAGTTTGATGAAAACATACAATTACAAATGTGTTTGTAAAAAAAACCATCAAATGTCGGTGGGCCGCAGGATCGAGTAAGGCAAGTTCAAGCTAACGCATTTTTTTTTTTTCAATCAAGGCAGTACAAAATACTTCAGGTGATGCACATTGATTCAAAAATTTCCGGTACATTAGGCCGACACTTGACGTAAACTATTACAAGTAATATTCTGTGCAAGTTCTTTTTGACAAATTATTGGTACTAAAACAGTCATCCATTCAATTTAATTCATGGTCACCCATTCCATTGTCTTCATTCTCACACTGCAAAGTGGCTAATTTGATTGCTTGTAAAGGAGGTGTTATATTCCACAAACTTCTTGACTTGCAGAAATTACAGGCCCTCAAAAATCACCCCCATTTCAACTGTCTACATGCGTACATTGCAAGAGTAACAAAATTCAATGGCCATTTATTTAATATTTCTACATTGGAATCTCTATATTCAGGTTTTTATAATAATACAAAGGATGTAGTGCGGCAAGCAACTGTTATTTTTCTAAAAGTTTTGTATTTGCAGGAATTACAGACCCTGAAACGTGGCCCCACATTCAATCATCTCTTTTCGCACACTGCAACAGTTCCGACATTGATGCCCATTTTTTTCATAATCCCATCATAGAATCTCTTCATATTCAGTCAATTTATATTACATTGCATGTAGCATGGTCAGGAATTGTTATTTTTCACATAAGTTTTGATTTACAGGAATTACAGGCTCTCAAACATGGTACCCCAATCAGTCATCTCCATTCACACATTACAATAGTTCCTGATTTGATAGCCATTTATTCAATAAGTTTGGCACCGATTCTTTTCATATTCAGTGAGTTGATACTACAACCTGTAGTAAGCAAGAGGTACTTTTTACAAACTGCTTCATTCACAGGAACTACAGGCCCTCAAGTATGCACCCCCCATTCAATTGCCTGCATTGACACATTAAACAGTCCCAAATTTGACGGCCATTTATTTTAAAATTCCACAATGGAATCTTTTCATGTTTTAAAATTTTATAATAGGATCGATGAGTTATGCTATTGAATGGTAACTTTTGACAAATACTTTGATTTGCCGGAATTATCAGCCCTCAAACATGATCCCCCCATCCAATTGTCTGCATTTGCATATTACACAGTATCAATTTTAATGGGCATTCATTTAAAAATTCCACAACAGAATCTCTTGATATTCTATGGCGTATAGTGAGATACATATGTTATGACATGCAAATATTACTCTTCTCTAACTATTTGATTTGCAGGAAATAGAGGTCCGCAAGTATGACGCCCCCATCCAATTTTCTGCATTCCCACATTGCACAGTATCAACTTTGCAGGCCATTTATTAGAAATTTCCACCACAGAATCTGTTCATATTTGGTGGACTTATAGGAGGATCCCTCTACTATCATAATCAAGTGTAACTTTTTTCTAACTATTTGATTTGCAGGAAATAGAGGTCCTCAAGTATGACACCCCCATCCAATTTTCTGCATTCACACATTGCACAGTATCAACTTTGAAGGCCATTTATTAAAACTTTCCACCACAGAATCTGTTCATATTTGGTGGGCTTATAGGAGGATCTCTCTTCTATCATAATCAAGTGTTACCTTTTTCTAACAATTTGATTTGCAGGAAATAGAGGTCCGCAAGTATGACGTCCCCATCCAATTTTCTGCAATCCCACATTTCACAGTATCAACTTTGATGGCCATTTATTAAAAATTTCCACCACAGAATCTTTTCATATTTGGTGGGCTTATAGCAGGATCCCTCTACTATCATAATCAAGTGTAACTTTTTTCTAACTATTTGATTTGCAGGAAATAGAGGTCCTCAAGTATGACGCCCCTATCCAATTTTCTGCATTCACACATTGCACAGTATCAACTTTGAAGGCCATTTATTAAAACTTTCCACCACAGAATCTCTTCATATTTGGTGGACTTATAGTAGGATCCCTCTACTATCATAATCAAGCGTTACTTTTTTCTAACTATTTGATTTGCAGGAAATAGAGGCCCTTAAGGATGACGCCCCCATCCAATTTTCTGCAATCCCACATTGCACAGTATCAACTTTGATGGCCATTTATTAAAAATATCCACCACAGAATCTCTCAATATTTGGTGGGCTTATAGGAGGATCCCTCTTCTATCATAATCAAGTGTCACTTTTCTCTAACTATTTGCTTTAAGTAAAATATTATTACAGTTACAAGCAATTATTTGTCATCTGGATTCACAGCAGGTCGCCAAAATCTCACATTTCAATCTGCACAAAATGTGAACTATTTATTGAAAAAAGAAAAAGAAAAGTCATTTTCAAACTACATTATGGAAGTTGTTGACGATTTTTTTTATGAATAAAATATACGCATTCTTTCGTTGAATAAGCCTCGGTTTTTCTCTCAGCAAGCCGAATTTTGACAGCATTTGTATCACGTGACCAAAGTACCGCGCTATCCGCTGTAATTGCGCATCAAAATTTTAGCGGTGATAGTTTGACCGTCGTTTTGCGAACTGGTGATAGCTTGACCGCAGTAAACAAACAGGCTGGTGTAGGAGGGGCACATTTTCAATGATCTGATTGTGCTGATTGAGAAGCGCTAAATTCTTTATTTATTATTTCATTATCGCGGCAATTTGTTTGTATGCATAGCTTTAATGCCATGGTGGCTAGAGTAAGAAATAACAAGTGTTTGTCACTAACATATCCCCCGCCGCCGCAATTTTGTGTGTCCGTACGGACGGAGCCCAATGCTATATACCCCGTTTCACACTAATCGCGCGGCGGGGGATAAATAAAGTGATGTCTGAATTACGTCTTGTAATTGGTACGGCCTACTATTACAGCGGCATATAAAACCTCGTATCTTCACAATAACAAACGTCACAGGAAAATAAAAAATAAATATAAAATAATAATAATAATTATAATAATATAAATGGATAAATATTGTTTAAAATAAAAATGTTTAATTTTGCATGTAAGAATAGTGGACATACGAGTTTTCGTTTCTTATCAGTTTGGAGATACGAAGTTTTATCAGCAGGCCGACGACATTCAAATTTAAAGTCTGGTTTGCGTTTTCCATGGATCACAAATGCGTTTTCATGGTTAATCAGACATTCCTTTTTCCATGTTTTCCTGATAGCCATAATCAATGAGCTTTGTACAGAGTCTGCCTCTCTTTTGGATCAGTCACACCTCTATCATAAGGCCGCCTACATTCTGAAGTAAAGCGCTGTGGGCGTGATCGAAGCGAGTAGGGGAGAATACGCGTAACTCAAATGCGCTTAACTCGAAGCGCGTAAAAAAAGACTTACGCGCTCATGGGAGAATAGACCCCGATATGAATTGACGCTCATTAACAATTTCATCAATGCACTTGTTTGACACAAAGGTGCTCTGTAACTTTAGAAAAAGGCTGCCAAACTTCTCCTTTATGATCTCAGATAGATCTGTAGCGCTCCGTATCGTTGTCGGGAGAGGAGTTAATCACACAACACAATTTGCAACGTTCCGCAATTTATTCACAAAACAATACAACCCTACCTCCCACTCACAACCACCCTGCACTCACACAAACCCCAAGTCAAGCCCTCTCTATGGCCGATTTAAACTAGGGGAAGGGACTGGCCATTAACCCCGGCCAGGGGCTAACTCATTTACCCCCCTCTCTCACACGCACACACACAATAGGCTAAAACAGCAATAAATAACGAAATCTCAAAGCTAGCATTAGGCTGAGCTAAATGGTAAAACAGAGTCCTATAACCGGCCTTGAAAGAGTACTGGGTTAGTCCATTGCCCGACTCCAACACAAAGTATTTAAAACTGACCAAATGTCCACAAATAGTCCACAGTGCAGCCAAGTGCTCCGTCTGGCTGCACAAATCAATCGCCCCGAGGAGTTCGCTCGCGGCCAAATTCTGAGCGTCTTTATCCCAATCTCTCCAGGATGATCACTACTAACAGGTCACACCTGCAGCCTGCTACAATCAAGTCAGTAGGTGGGGCACAACCGTCTACGCGGCCAGTAAACTGCATTCACTACACTACCCCCCCCTTTAAAGAGGATCGCGTCCTCGCATCCGACATTTTGTACATCCATATTAAAATCTTTAAACCAATTTGGAGGTCTCCGCTGCCTCTGGGGACGGGAATATCCAAGTCCCTCAGTCACCGACACCGGCTCCGCCCCCTGCTGTCGCCCTGGCGGAAGACCCACAGCTGGAAGAGCAGGGCACTGTGCAGACGACTCAGGCCCCCCAACCAATGTCACCGGCTCAGCCCCCTGCTGTTGTTGTAATGGAGGCGGTTCCGTAACTGGAGGAGTTAAAACCTGCACAGGTGACTTTGGACCTTCAACCTCCCACGCCGACTGGGTCTGTTGATTACTTCCAGAAACGAAATCATACAGGGGTCTGGGCTGATATTGCCCTCCCCCCTGCACTGCTGATAAAGGCACCAGACGATCTTCCCCCGCATGAATCGTTCCCGACAGACTGGCCCCTTCAGCTGACTGATCTCCCCCCACATCAGGATCCCCCGAAGAGTCTGGAGGTGTCTGCTGAGCCAAAACAGGTGGTAGTAGGGAAGGCACTACCGATCTTCCCTGCCGTCGCTGTTCACTCCCTTGGGGTGGGCATCCGGCAGACCGCATCTCTCCCTCCTGAACATTCGCCTGAAGCGGGACTAGGCTCTTGTTATCATAACAGGGCTTCAGTCGATTAAAATGCACAACTGATTCCCCAGTACTCCCCCTAAGCCGGTATAAAACATCAGAAAGTCTCTCCACGACTAGATAAGGACCACTAAACTTTTTCTTAAACTTTGGACACTGTCCTCTCCTCCTCCTCTGATCCCGCACCCACACTTTCTCCCCAGGCTCATAATACTGGTATGAAACTTTTAAATCATAAAACCCCTTCTGACTTTCCGATGCTGCTTGTTGGTGCTTCTGTAAGGCTCCTGCCACTGAACACAATTTCTGCTTCATACAGTGCACATACTCATTCAACCCCTCATAAGACTCATCGCCTCGATCCCACAATAAGTCGACTGGCAACACAATCTGGCGTCCAAAAACAGCTTCGTATGGTGTGAATTTGGTACTAGACTGTATGCTACTACGATAAGCCATCATCACGTATGGCAAAATCACATCCCAATCAGACTGGTTTGAATTTACAAAATTCGACAACATTGTGGTCAAGGTACGATTAAACCTTTCTACAAGCCCATCCGAGCTAGGATGATATGGGCTAGTCCTTGTTTTATGTATATCAAGTAAAGAACACATCTGCTGGAACAATTGGGATTCAAAGTTCCTCCCTTGATCAGTGTGTAAGGTACGTGGTACCCCGTACCTCAACACAAACTCTGTGACAAATACCTCGGCAACAGTTTCGGCCTCCTGATTGGGCAAAGGGAAAGCCTCAGTCCATTTCGTAAAATAATCAGCAATCACCACTATATACACATTGCCTTTATCTGACCGTGGCAGAGGACCCAATATATCCATAGCTATCCTTTCAAATGGTCTGGAGGTCTGAGAGGTCTGCAACGGTGCCCTAGGCGCTGGTCCATTAATTTTACTTGAAGCACAATCAGGACAAGTTTTACACCACATTTTTACCCCCTCAGCCCACCCAGGCCAGAAAAAGCGCGTCCGCACTTTATCCATTAACTTCTCAATCCCCAAATGACCCCCAGTTTTGTCGTTGTGCAAACTTCGCAATACTACAGAGACCATAGATTCTGGTAGAACAGCACGACTAGCGTTACCCTCCTCGACAAGTACCAGTACACCCCCATATAACCGAAGCCTATCCCAAAGGGCCATATAAACCTTCAACTGGGGGCAAGCAACCCATTCTCTTGGCGCACAGGTACCCCCCTTTTCCACACTAGAAACCACCTGATGCAAAACTGGATCATTTCGCTGTCTAGTAGATAAGTCCAAATCAGGTTCAAGGTCACTCACGCTGACCTCACCCACCTCGCGCTGCCCCAAACAACGAGATAGTGCGTCAGCATTACTGTGCCGTTTCCCCGGTCTGTGCTGAATAGTATAACGAAATGACGACAACTGCTCTAGCCATCGGGCGACCTGACCCTCAGGTTCTTTAAAATTATGCAACCACTGGAGTGAACTATGGTCTGTCCGCAGTAGAAATTCATGCCCCAACAAATAGTGAGGAAAATGTCTAGTAAAGTATACAACAGCTAATAATTCTTTTCTGGTGGTAGCATAATTACGCTCAGCCTTAGACAAAGCCCGAGAGCCGTAAGCAACAACTCGCTCCTGGCCATCATGCATTTGCGATAACACTGCCCCAATACCATAGTCAGAAGCATCCGTATCCAAGATAAACTGCTTAGCTATATCCGGATATACCAGGACTGGAGCCGTGGTTAATTTATGTTTCAAAATCTCAAAAGCCTGCAGGCATTCGTCCGTCCAATGGAAAGGGGTCTTTTTTTCTGTCAACTTATGAAGAGGTTGTGCGATGGATGCAAAATTGGCCACAAAACGTCTATAATATGAGGCTAACCCCAAAAAACTCCGGACATCATGAACACTAATTGGCATTGGCCAGGAACGCACGGCTTCAATTTTAGCTGGGTCTGTAGAGACACCCTCTGCTGAAATTACATGGCCCAAATAAGACACCTTTCGAGAGAATAAATTACATTTACTAGGCTTGATTTTCAACTGGGCAGATTTTAGACGCCCCAATACCTCCCCTAGACGTGAAACATGTTCAACAAACGTCCTCCCAAAAATAATGACATCGTCTAAATAAACAAGACATTTTGTCCACTGCAGCCCAGTAAGAACTAACTCCATTAGGCGCTGAAATGTACTCGGCGCGTTCGTAAGGCCATAAGGAAGAACATTAAATTCCCATAGGCCCTGTTTAGTAACGAAAGCAGTCTTTTCACGATGCTGAGGGTTAACCTCTAGTTGCCAAAAACCACTAGCTAAGTCTAATGTAGAAAACCACTTAGCAGACCCTAAGGCATCTAGAGTATCATCTACCCTCGGGAGGGGATATGCGTCTTTAACCGTGAGTTCATTAAGACGCCGATAATCAACGCAAAACCGTAACCCCCCGTCCCTCTTACGCACAATGACCACCGGGGCAGCCCATGGACTCTGAGAGGGCTGTATAACCCCCTGACATCTCATCTGTTCCAATTGGGCCTCCACCTCCTTCTCAAAGTGCGCTGGGATTTTCCTGGGATGCATCTTCACAGGCTGATTATCCCCAGTATGTATGTGATGATAAGTCAGATGTGTACGACCCAAATCTGTGTCACCAGTACTAAACACAGACAGATATTGACGAAGGACCTCTTTAACTTGCACATATTGATCCCTAGTCAAGTCCTTTTCTGATAATTTTAGAACAGCCGCCAAAGAATCTAAGCTCCACCCATTTTTCTCAGCATCCCTTAAACAGGGGATGTTACTGCCCTCCTCCAAAACGGCCACCCCCATTTCAAAGCACCCAACATGTGTGCCCTTATACAGTCTAATAGGCTCAGTGGACATATTAGTCACATGCAAGGGAATCTGCTCAGAAGAGGGGCCAACAATGACCCGTGCTACCAAAACATCATACCGCTCAGACAGGTTGTGATTAGGCTCAAACAAACCCACATCGGACTCCTCATACAAATTATCAATTTTGCCATTAACAATGACCTGTGCCCGCGCGGGAATAACAAAGTCCCCAGCCAGACTGACTTTGCAAACATCATCTGCACTCAAGGTGCAAACTAAAGGGAGATCCTTACCCATAAGCTTACAGTGCCGCCTACCCACATCAACTACTGCCTGGTATCGTGATAGAAAATCAGTACCCAATATCACCTGTGTCGGTGCATCTACAATCAAAAAACCACAGTTTAGAATCAAATTATGAAATTCACATATTGTGCTCCAAATACCCAAAACCCCCAACAAACTACCATTTGCAGCCCTTACACTGCCACTATAAGGGGCCAAATCAGCATGGGGGTCAAGGCTATGCCACAGTGTTTTACTTAATATAGAAACCTGGGCTCCTGTATCTACCAATAGTTTACATGGCTGGCCATGAACACGCCCCTCAAGATATAACCCTGAGCTAGACCCAATTTTAACAGCACCTCCACCAGGGCCGCTTACAACAGGGGTGGTCACTTGGCCCTCTAGCACCACCCGCTGGCGTTTCCCGACAAATACGGGCAATCTCGCCGTAAATGGCGAGTACAACCACACTCCCAACAAGCCTTAGATGGGGCCTCCAACTCTGGCCTCCGCCGTCCACCCCGCCCACCACGGTTAAACTGCTGCTGCCCATCGGGCCTTACTAATTTAGAATTATTTGAGTTAACTAAAGTTTTCAATGCACACACCTCTTCTTGCAGTTTGCGCAACTCACTAAACATCACACCGGGGGCATTGCCGTCGAATGACCCTTCGGCTGAAAACATATTTAAGGCTGCTACAGTTTCCTTCTTTTCAAGTGCTTTAATTTGTTCAAATTCAGAAGCAAGATCCATAGCAATCTCCAAATTCACAGGTTTTGCATTTCGCAATTGCATTCGCACATCCCCACTACCAACTCTAGTGATAAATTGGTCTTTAGCCAACATATCACGTGTATTAAAATCAACCGAAGGATAAGCTTTATCAACCAACCTTCGCAATGCATTACCGAAATCTCGTGCACTTTCCCCTGGTGTGCGTTCTCTACTATGGAGCTGCGCCCGATTCCAATCTACTTGGTTAGAGGGACCTAAATGTCTTCCCATAGCCGCCCGCAATAATTTATAATCACTACGTGCCTCTGGATTTAATCCCCAGTAAATTTCCCTTGCTCTACCAACCAGAAGCAAAGTCATCATCTTCAATTTCTTACCATCATTCCACCCATTTACATCGCTAGCCATATCAAATTGTTCCGCCCAATCGTCCCATTCTCTACCCAACCCAGAAAAATTTTCTGGCATAAACACGGGTCGAGGAATGACAGTCGTACGCATTGGCGTCTGACCAGTCATCCCAGACCCTGCGCCATTTGACCGAGTCGGCGTCTGAGTAGTCGTTCCTACCCGAGGGCCTGCACCATCTATCTGTTGCATTGTGCCGAGTAACTCCTCCTGATCCCTCTGCTGCCACCAGTGTAGCGCTCCATATCGTTGTCGGGAGAGGAGTTAATCACACAACACAATTTGCAACGTTCCGCAATTTATTCACAAAACAATACAACCCTACCTCCCACTCACAACCACCCTGCACTCACACAAACCCCAAGTCAAGCCCTTTCTATGGCCGATTTAAACTAGGGGAAGGGACTGGCCATTAACCCCGGCCAGGGGCTAACTCATTTACCCCCCTCTCTCACACGCACACACACAATAGGCTAAAACAGCAATAAATAACGAAATCTCAAAGCTAGCATTAGGCTGAGCTAAATGGTAAAACAGAGTCCTATAACCGGCCTTGAAAGAGTACTGGGTTAGTCCATTGCCCGACTCCAACACAAAGTATTTAAAACTGACCAAATGTCCACAAATAGTCCACAGTGCAGCCAAGTGCTCCGTCTGGCTGCACAAATCAATCGCCCCGAGGAGTTCGCTCGCGGCCAAATTCTGAGCGTCTTTATCCCAATCTCTCCAGGATGATCACTACTAACAGGTCACACCTGCAGCCTGCTACAATCAAGTCAGTAGGTGGGGCACAACCATCTACGTGGCCAGTAAACTGCATTCACTACAGATCCTTGTCTTCCTCAAAGGTTGAGGGTCATCCTCCTCATTGTCAAACAATGGCTCATCCTGAGCAACAACAGGATGTTGTAGTATTTTTTCAATACTTCATCTTTACATCTTCAAGTCCATGCGAAGAATGTTTCCTATGTCTGTGCGAGACTAAAGTTCAATATATGTTTGAACTGAAGGTGCAGTTTTTGAACACACATGCAACTACTTCAGATCTCCTCAAATGGCTTGCAAGATGTTCAAAATATTGCCTCTGAATCAAAACAAGCTGAACTGCACAGGACACAACTAAAAGATAGAATCTCTATTGATATCGCTGCCTCCGGGTGCTGGCTGGATAAATGAATATTAAGGGCATTGAAAGTTTTAAATGAACAAGGGCAATAGTTATAAAGGCAAGGCACTGTCTGGCCACGGCTAACCATGCCATGTCTTAGTCTGTAGTGCTTCAACAGTTCTGTCTGTGTGTCAGCCTCGAATCAACATGTTTTACAAGACCATATCATCCTTTTTGAATCTGGAAAAAATACACAAATAAACCTCATCTGAACTAGATTTTCATATCAGTATAAAAGTCAACTTGAAACTAGGAATGAGAGGTCACTAGGGTTTTTAGATTTACCTTACCTTAGCCGTTCAAATCAAATACGGTAGCAGAAGTGGTGGAAGCTGTAAATAACAAAGAAATCTAATCATCAATTCATCATACTCAAAAGTTACTTTAATGCCAGGGATAATGGAGAGGCTGCATGTCTTAGGCTATATTCATATCACTAGGATTGGCGTTTCAACTTTTGTATACATTACATTTTATGCAGTGCACCACAAGTTCAAAATTCAGAAATATATTCTGCTTCATTTTAATTCAGAATAGTATGTATGGTCTGTGATGATGATTAACCTCTTACAACTTACATGAAGTGCAAAGCACGACAATTTTTATTATTTTTTTGACCTGAATAGCCAGATGGCTTTGCTTGTGACACTGCTTGCTGTTGTTGCTTTGGGCTTAAGGACAAAAGGACAAAATAGTACATTAAAACTACAGAATACTACATGAAATACCGCATTAAAACTACAGAATGTTCACACAAACTGGTGCAAAAATGACACATTACATGCGTTTCACGTTGACACACGTTTTGTTTTTTTTCCTCTGGTCTAAACTATAGATGTGTAGAGTACGCAAGTTATGACGTCATGCTAGTGTTGGATGCACTGATCTATGTAGAATAATTGGATTGCTGACGTGATAGAGAACTGCGTTGGGAGGTTGAAGCAAGCGGAAGTGGTCAAGCGGCCATTTTACAATGCCCGGTATTAAGCAACATAGATATACATAAACACTAGATGGCTCAAGCACGCTGTGAGCCAATGTGAAGTAACGTCGTCACAGGGCGGCCATCTTGGGACAGAGCTGCTTGATCACTCATAACATTACAGCCAATGGAGCAAGGACTTTGAAATAACTGTAAATTGCTCAACTCTCCCAAATTCTCAACTGATTTTCAAACAAACGGCTTGGTTTGTCGGGTAAACATCAGAGATGTAGTTATTTAACTGCATACTTAAGAATAATTAAAACCATTGAATTCGATATAAAAAGTACATTAAGTAGATAGGTAAAGCAATAGCTATACACATACAGAAATTATATTGTCAATATTCAATATTGACAATATTCAAATAATAGACAAAATAAATAATAAAATAAAGGAATGATAAAATGAATAACAAAGACCTTTCAGTCGCGTTAATAAGCCACAAATCACAGCCACGTTAATAAGGTTTGTAATAACCCAATTCGTTTGTAAATCCGTCCAAAATTAAGCAAGTCACGAGTATTTAAGCGGTTAATCATCCACCTTACCTCCGACTACAGCACAGCGCGCCAGAGCAGTCCCCTGTCCTAAGATGGCCGACCAGTGACGATGCGGCCGACTCTGCCTTGAGCCATCTAGTGTTTATATATATCTATGGTAAGCAACCTTTATATAGTACAAAACCCAAAACCAGTGAGGTTGGCACATTGTGTAAATCGTAAATAAAAACAGAATACACTGATTTGCAAATCCTTTTCAACCTATACTCAATTGAATACACTGCAAAGACAAATTACTTAATGTTCGAACAGGTAAAC
Organism: Gymnothorax reevesii; assembly: GCA_029721435.1. Classification (NCBI taxonomy): domain Eukaryota; kingdom Metazoa; phylum Chordata; class Actinopteri; order Anguilliformes; family Muraenidae; genus Gymnothorax; species Gymnothorax reevesii. The sequence goes on from CM056585.1 coordinate 42,591,376, forward strand.
TTTGTAATTTTTTGCTAATATTAGCTCATTTGGAATTTGATGCCTGCAACATGTTTCAAAAAAGATGGCACAAGTGGCAAAAAAGACTGAGAGAGTTGAAGAATGCTCATCAAACACTTATTTGGAACATCCCACAGGTGAACAGGCTAATTTGGAACAGGTGGGTGCCATGATTGGGTATAAAAGCAGCTTCCCTGAAATGCTCAGTCATTCACAAACAAGGATGGGGCAAGGGTCACCACTTAGTGAACAAATGCGTGAGCTGATTGTCAAACAGTTTAAAAACAACATTCCTCAACAAGCTATTGCAAGAAATTTAGGGATTTCATCATCTACAGTTCGTAATATCGTCAAAAGGTTCAGAAAATCTGAAGAAATCACTGCATGTAAGCGACAAGGCCGAAAACCAACATTGAATGCCCGTGACCTTCGATCCCTCAGGTAGTACTGCATCAAAAACCGACATCAGTGTGTAAAGGACATCGCCACATGGGCTCAGGAACACTTCAGAAAACCACTGTCAGTAACAACAGTTCGTCGCTACATCTGCAAGTGCAAGTTAAAACTCTCCAATGCAAAGCGAAAGCCATTTATCAACAGCACCCAGAAACGCCACCAGCTTCGCTGGGCCCGAGCTCATCTAAGATGGACTGATGCAAAGTGGAAAAGTGTTCTGTGGTCTGACGAGTCCACATTTCAAATTGTTTTTGGAAAATGTGGACGTCGTGTCCTCCGGACCAAAGAGGAAAAGAACCATCCGGACTGTTATAGGCACAAAGTTCAAAAGCCAGCATCTGTGATGGTATGGGGGTGTATTAGTGCCCAAGGCATGGGCAACTTACACATATGTGAAGGCACCATTAATGCTGAAAGGTACATACAGGTTTTGGAGCAACATATGGTGCCATCCAAGCAACGTCTTTTTCATGGACGCCCCTGCTTATTTCAGCAAGACAATGCCAAGCCACATTTTGCACGTGTTACAACAGCATCAAAGAGTGCGGGTACTAGACTGGCCTGCCTGTAGTCCAGACCTGTCTCCCATTGAAAATGAGTGGCGCATTATGAAGCGTAACATACGACAACAGAGACCCCAGACTGTTGAACAACTTAAGCTGTACATCAAGCAAGAATGGGAAAGAGTTCCCCCTGAAAAGCTTCAAAAATTGGTCTCCTCAGTTCCCAAACGTTTACTGAATGTTGTTAAAAGGAAAAGCGATGTAACACAGTGGTAAAAAGGCCCCTGTGCCAACTTTTTTGCAATGCACTTTTGTACGTCGCTCTGGATAAGAGCGTCTGCTAAGTACCTGTAATGTAATGTAATGTAATGCAATGTGTTGCTGCCTTTAAATTCTAAGTTAATGATTATTTGCAAAAAAAAAAAAAAGTTTCTCAGTTTGAACATTAAACATCTTGTCTTTGCAGTGTATTCAATTGAATATAAGTTGAAAAGGATTTGCAAATCATTGTATTCTGTTTTTATCTACGATTTACATAGCGTGCCAACTTCACTGGTTTTGGGTTTTGTATATTCTATGGTAGAGAAGCGTTGATGTGCAGCCTTGCAATGCGGAGCGACATTTTTTGAGGGACGTGGCGAAACAATTCACTGGCTGTAGTGAAGACGGATATGCATAAATGAATTTCAACGAAAATATCGCTTATTATTAGCCATTGACGATCTACCTTAACGGCAGAACATGTGTCAGTGTTAGCCCAACTAACGGTTATAATTTGAACTATTCAAATTAATGTTAGCTAACGTGATCCATCAGGTTTAGCCTAAAGCTACCTGGATTACCGAATTAAAGTTAACCAGATAAATCAATGTCACACGGCATAAATTAGATAATCCAGTAAAACTGCTGTTTAATGCTGTCTATCATATTAGACCAGACTAACTAGACAAAACTATAGGTGTTGACTGGTCTAATCATTGAGGCAAATTATGCCAGCACTAATAAAGGCTAATGTTCTGCTGACACTCAATTACCGTTGATGGAAAAATTTAATCCTGCCAGGTTATCAATGAGGATGTAACGTTAGAGCTTACGTTACTTGAACAGATAATGTGATTCACACTTGTCAATAAACGGCAGGCAGTACACATACATCTCCACAACGCACAACTCACTTCACTTCTCATGTGAATGCTGATTTAGCGACCTTGATAAGTTTACATCACGTTCTCTTCAGCGAACCCACTTTCTCTTCGTAGGAAAATTAGCCTAGCTTCATGGTAGCTACTGAGTGAAGACAGAGCAAGAGAAAACTCAATACAAGACATCCGTTGGGAGTTAAATATGCGTTATGCGCGATTGAATCTCACACCCAGTGTTTCTAAAATAAAGACAACAGTTGACAAGATATGAGTTACGGCCACTTTATTTTTTCATGAAGTTTTCAAAACCCCCCCACACAGAATAATAATAATACGTGCAGGAGTGACGTCTTGTCTTCTTCAGTCTCAATGACTTTGGACTTCAATTTCGTTGCACCACTACCCCACTATGGCGAGATGTAGAAAAATCCCTAGAGATTTCCTGTTGGAGCGGACTCATTGGTCGTACTGTCAAATGCTGATATTGTCCATTGAAAATGTAAAAGGAATGTACAACTGCTGCCTACTGTAGTTAAATCTGCGGTCCTTGAGGCATTTTTCGTACAGTCAGGTCGATCTGAGGAGGAAACATAAAATACCGCCTCTTCCGTGCCTGTGAAAAGATATCTTCCCAATTAATTATATCGTTGGCTACAACGTGTTCAATGTGAGTAATGTTCTGAGAGATTATAGTTGGGCATACCCAGTGCTTTCAGTGGGCCGGTACGCACCGGTACGGAGTACCGGCACTTCTATATTTAAGCCCCCTTAGTACCGGGACTTTTGGGGGCGTACCGGGACTTTTTACGGCGTATTGGGACTTAATACGAGCTCGTAGTACCCTGTCCTGCTCCATTTCTCTTTGGGCAATTCATGATCCGATGGCTATACTACATTACCCACTGTGCACTAGTACGCGCGGCACGCCTGTCCCTTTACTCGCGACACGTTCACTCGCAAGGAGATCTCAAGGAGGAAGAGTGGCCGGTCTTTCAAACATCATTTGAGCGAGCCGCGTGATGCATTGGCAGTCTTATCGCGAACGATCAATGGCGAGGAGCAAGCAATTTTGGCCGCAGATCGGACTCATTGTGGATGGGTTTTGCTGCGGAGAGACGGTTTTAGCTGTCCTAGCTAATGTGGTGGGGGTGTTTGTAATCATGCTGACTAGCTACTTGCCAACAGGTGGAATTTGATCATCTCTGAAATTATACCTGCTTTCAAATGTTTACCGGCACGTTCGCCACGCGATGGCAAGCATAGCTGAGTTCAATGATAACTTGCATGCCAGCTGATATTTCAAACGATTAACTGTCATGGAATCGATATTAATCCTCAAAATACCCACAACCAAATACATAAACCAATGCCAGCTGGCTAGAGAACAGGACAGACGAGATTACTGTTCTCTCATCCACATTACGTTATGTCACGTCCTTTAGACAAATAACTAATTCATGATGGTGTCGGCCATTCATCAGCAGTTCGTCGTCATTACTGAATACAACCAATCGGCCGTGCTAACGTTGAGTGTAATGAGTAAAACAACACTCCCAATAACTTTATCATCGAATGGTGTCATGCAAAATAACCCATTGATTATTATTCTTATATGCATTCCAGTTATATATGTTTTGAAAATACAGCATTAGACCCTTTAATTTAAAAGAAAATGGCTCAGATTCTCCATTATATTCACTGGAGTGACACACCCCCATCTGAAATGAAACATTTGCATGGGAGTTTATTAAAATACATGTAAGGTCCTCTAAAACAATACTGTGTACTGTGTATTTTACAAAACTCCATTTACCATAATGCTTTGTGTTTGGGAATATTTTCACTGTTCTGATGTGACAAACTGTATTAGCTAATCAGATGTATTTCTTCTGTTTTTATTTGAATTTTATAATCCACCAATAATAATTAGTACATGTTTTATGCTCGTGCTGATTACCGGAGACCGTTGGGACATAGCTTGGTACGTTGGCCGTTTTTTTTTTTTTTTGGAGCGGAGACAGCGACAGAGCCTGGTGTGATTCAACGGTTAAGCTTGTTTTTTTTTCCCTTGAAGTGTCTGATAACCTCGCTAAATATTAGCGATAGGGTTACGGATTTCTTCAGGCTAAGGTGAACTTTATGGGCTGTTGAAGACCTGGGACTGGCGGCGTGAGTGCTCCGCGTCGGAGGAGGACTCGGTGCTGGACCAACAGGGGTCGTAGTGGCACCGCCAAGCTGCGTGTACCGCTAGGCGAGCCAGAGCAGATAGCGATCGGTTAATCCCCCTCCTCCGTGCAGTTAGTCTGGAGGCTGGTAAAAAGACACAGCCGTAAGCTTCAGGACTGAGTGGGAAGACTGTTCGTGAGTTACGCACCACACATTTTGCTACGAGCGAGTCGAAGCAAGGGCACTGCCGCGGTTGCTACTTTGCCTACGGCTCAGAGAGCTGTGGATCATTGGCGGAGCTAACGTTTGCTCAAAAGCTGACGTAACCTTTGTGCACCAACATACGGGCCCCAACTGTGCGCTGTGTTTTGTTTTTTTTAGATCTTTGTTAATTATAAATCGCTGTACTTGTTATTCATACGGGAAATCACTTAATGTGTTGTATATTAAATGTTTTCACTTTCATGGTTACATATCAATAATATTTCCTATTATTATTATTATTGCTTATTAATAAATATAATCATTATTATTTAATTCTATCTGGGGTGTTGGCAGCTCATTTTTTTTCACCTGGCTAACGGTATTGCCATGAAGAGTGCTATTTAGGTAGCTTAATGAGTGTATTGTAATTGAATACACTACAGTTACATAGCTAGAGCATTCATTATAATAGATTGAACATAATGTATTTGAATTCTGGGGAGATACATCCTGCACTGGCTTGAGGGTAAGTGTAGTTTTTCCACAGTGGAGGCACCGCGCTACTAAATTTGTAATCATTTATAAGTATTCATATTCCTATTTACTACTACTACACAGTTATTCAATTACGCTTGTGGTATAAGGAATCTCAGCCAGCTCACCATTCCACCGCTGAGAACTTCGGATCCTGTTGCGCCATTATTTATTGTGATTTAGGGTAACTATAAGTAGCCTGTACTGTGCTGGGTGATTAACACCCGTCCAAAAAGGGGTTACATTTTGGAGGCACCGCTGGGATTTTCCTGTTTACCAGAACGAGTAGGTAGCTGTGTTTTGCTTAGTGTTTGTCTTGTTTTAGCCCAAGTTTTTGCTGTTTTGCTGTGCACCTTTTAACATGGACCTTAGTCAGGCTGTTGAGTGGAGCCGTGAGGAGAATGTTGATTTGTCTCATGCAGCTGTTCTTAGCAGAGTGCCACTGGAGGCTAGTGATGATGTGGTTACCCATGTGCTCAGTACAGTCAAGGTTCTGGGTAGGACCCAGATCCGTGGTCGCCGTGGTGACAAAACTGGTAGGCACCTGTACATTTTAGTGGAGTCTTCTGCTGAGTTGGATCAGAGCTCTGTCCCTCCTGAAGTGGGAATTGCAGGTGAGGCAGGTCCATGGGCTGTTCATGTAGTGAGTAGTTTGCTGCCTGCTAGTCCTGCTCCTGAAGGGTATGATTTTGAAGCTAAGCTGTTGGCATTGTTGCAGAAGGAGGGTAAGTCCATGGGTGATGTAAAGGCAGCTGTTCTGGGCCCTCAACCTCCTAAGCCTGATGTCAGCATTGATCTTGTGAATGCCATAGGTCAGCTCGTAGACCGCTGTAATCAGGCATCTGTTGATGCATCTGGCTATAGAAAACTGAGGCTGTTTTCTGGATTACGACCTGTTCCTCCTGGTGAGGAAGAGTATGAGGTGTGGATGGAGCAGGCTATTCAGATGGTTACTGAGTGGCAGTGCACTGATGCTGTGAAGCGGCAACGCATTGTTGAGAGTTTGCGTGGGCCTGCTGCGGATATTATTAGATTTTTGAAAGTCAGTAACCCGTCTGCCTTGGCTTCTGATTATGTCGCGGCTCTTGACATTACTTATGGGTCCACAGAGTGTGGAGCAGACCTTATGGCTTCGTTTCGCTATACTTTTCAAGAGGATGGAGAGAAACTGTCTGCTTTCTTGTACCGCTTGGACAAGCTTCTTCATCGCGCTCTTTTGAGAGGAGGGATTGATGCTGCAGGTCTGAATCGTGCACGCCTGGAGCAGCTCTTCAAGGGTGCTCTCACCAATGACCTTGTGGCTTTGCGTGTGCGTGTGATGCACACTTTGCAAAATCCGCCTTCTTTTTCGCAGCTAATGCGAGCAGTGAGAGAGGAAGAGCACTGGGTAAGTGCTAGAGAGAGTGCAAAGGTTTCTGCGGCCATTTCCACTGTTCGCCAGGTCCCTGTGACAGCTGCTGTCACTCTTTCCCATGAGCCTGTTACTTCAATAATGTCTGATGTGGACAGTCTGAGGAAAGAGGTTAAGGAGCTGACGTCTTTAGTAACTAGAATGTTGACTGCTACTACAGCGTCTTCTGCTACTCCACCAGTCTCACAGTGTGGCTCAAGCCAGGGCACAGGAACCACTGCTCCAGCTGCCCCCACAAGGGCTGTTTCTTCTGCTTCTTCAAACTTGCCGAAGTCTATGGCAGCCTCTCCTGTTCCTGCCATTTTCTGTTATAAGTGTGGAAAGGACGGCCACACCAAGCGAGAGTGCACACGTCCTGAGAACTTGAGATTGGTGAATCAGAAGCTGCTTAAGAGGGTCACGCAGCAGGGAAACTTCCCCGGAGCTCCATCACATAAGACGCGTTCCGCTCATTGCTCTCCTCCAATCAAAGTCAGCCAATCACAATTACCATCTGGGTTAGTGGGGCCCTCGGCTGAGGTGCCCGTGCAGATAGAGGGCATTTATGCTAAAGCTTTGCTTGATAGTGGTTCTCAGGTCACCATCTTGTATCGTAGCTTTTACAATACATACTTGAAGCACCTGCCGCTGCAGTCAGTGGAAAGTCTCGAAATATGGGGTTTGAGCTCTCACAAATACCCATATGATGGATATTTGGCTCTCAGGTTGGAGTTCACTGAAGCTGTCACAGGTGTGTCTCAGGTAGTGGACGCGTTAGCTCTTGTGTGTCCTGACCCTAAGACAAAAGAGGGTATAGCCATTTTGGTTGGCACAAACACTCACTTAGTGCGGAAACTGTTCCACTCTTGTCACAAACAGGCAGGAGACGGGTTTCTTAACACGCTTACTATACACCCAGTGATGAAAGAGGTTTTTGAGTCCATTAAGCACACAGTTGTTTTGCCGGAGGATGTGGATAAGCATGGCACAGTGTGGTTCACTAGAACTAAGCCTGTTGTTTTAAAGCCTGGGCAGGAGCTGCAGCTCTCCGGCCTGCCCAAGTTTCCTGGTGAGATTCATGACTCTTTAGTCCTTGTAGATCAGCATGTTAGTGCTGATGGCGCGTCTGCCCCGGAGCTCGAGGTTAGGCCTGAAGTACATCCGGTCTCTGCTGTGTTGTGTCGTCGCATCACGGTAAATGTGAAGAATGTCTCTTCTAGGGATATTCTTGTGAAACGAGGTAGTCCCCTTGCTCACATATTCCCTGTAGACATGGTGCCGCAGATTCCGTCCACTTGCTGTTCCACAGACACTAGTACACTCTCTTCTGCTTCTTTTGACTTTGGCACTTCTCCTATGCCAGAGGAGGCAAAGCAGTGCCTCTGTGAGAAAATGCTGCAGAGGAAGGAAGTGTTTTCTTGTAGTGAATGGGATGTAGGCTGCTCGAGAAGCACCCAGCATGAGATTCGGTTGAATGATTCACGGCCTTTTCGAGAGAGATCTCGGCGCTTGGCCCCGGCTGATTTGGAGGATGTGCGTCAGCATTTGATGGAACTACAGAAACATGGCATTATTTCAGAGTCCAGGAGTCCATATGCCTCACCTATTGTAGTAGTGCGTAAGAAGTCTGGTAAGGTCAGGATGTGTGTGGATTATAGAACGCTTAACCAGCGGACTGTCCCTGACCAGTACACTGTTCCTAGAATTGAGGATGCCCTCCATTGTCTCTCTGGTAGTAAGTGGTTCTCAGTGTTGGATTTGAGAAGTGGCTACTACCAGATTCCCATGAGCGAGGCTGATAAAGAGAAGACTGCCTTCATCTGTCCTTTAGGCTTCTATCAGTTTGACCGCATGCCTCAAGGAATCTGTGGTGCGCCTGCCACGTTCCAGAGAGTCATGGAGCGGACCGTCGGGGATATGAACTTTCTAGAGGTTCTTGTGTACTTGGATGATTTGATTGTTTTTGGCCGTACCCTGGAAGAACATGAGGAAAGGCTCCTGAAGGTTCTTGACCGTCTGAGAGAGGAAGGTCTTAAAATCTCTCTGGATAAATGTCAGTTTGGTCGGACGTCAGTGAACTATGTTGGGCACATAGTTTCACAGGACGGCATAGCCACTGACCCTTCAAAAATTGAGGCTGTTGTATCTTGGCCTCGACCTTAGACTGTAACGGAGCTGCGGTCATTTCTGGGGTTTTGCGGGTATTACCGTCGGTTTGTGAAGGGTTTTTCCACATTGTGCCGTCCCCTCAATGAGTTGCTGCAGGGTTGGCCGTCCAGGAAGACGAACTCAAGTTCACAGGCTGCTGACCGGAAGCCTCGTTTTCGGCCCTCTGAGCCTTTTGGTCCCAGGTGGAGTGACCAGTGTGAGGCTGCTTTTCAAGAACTTAAGCAAAGGCTGACTCGGGCTCCAGTTTTGGCTTTTGCAGATCCCCAAACGCCGTATGTTTTGCATGTGGATGCAAGCCTGGACGGCTTGGGTGGCGTTCTGTACCAGGAGCATGTTGACGGGTTGCGTCCAGTGGCATTCATCAGTCGCAGTCTTTCCCCTTCAGAGAAGAATTACCCTGCTCACAAGTTGGAGTTTTTAGCTTTGAAGTGGGCTATTGTGGATCGGCTGCATGATTACCTTTATGGGGCCACTTTTGAAGTCAGGACAGACAACAACCCGCTGACTTATATAACTAAGTCTGCAAAACTTGATGCCACTGGTCACCGTTGGCTGTCAGCTTTGTCAACTTACAACTTCAGCCTGAAGTATAGGCCAGGGAAACGGAACCTGGATGCAGATGCACTGTCACGACGCCCTCACATCAGTCTGTCCCCTGATGATGAGTGGCAAGAGATTCCAGCCCCTGGGGTGCGAGCTATTTGTCAGGTGGTGGCCACACAGAGGGCAGGTTGCCCTTCTTTTCCACGTGTGGCAGATCAGATTTGCAGCCACGAGTCAGCTGTTCCCGAGGCGTACTCGCATGTTGCTGCAGTAGCGCCTGATGAGTTGCCTGTGTTTAGTTCTGATGAGCTTCAAGAGGCCCAGAAGAATGATGCTTGTATAGGGGAGGTTTGGCATGCGGTGAATCTTAAGGAGCCTGCTAGCAGCATCCTGACACGGCATCCTGACATGAAGGTCCTGAAAAAGGAGTGGGCTAAGCTCTCTATTGACAATGGGTTGTTGCACAGGACGGTTAAGCACGGTGATCAGCAGGTCAGACAGTTGGTGCTGCCACGGCAGTTTCATGGTCTTGTTTTTAGGCTGCTGCATGATGACATTGGTCACTTAGGATTCGATAAGTCATACAGCTTAGTGCGTGACAGATTTTACTGGCCTCGCATGAAAATTGACGTAGAGAAGCACTGTAAGACTTGCGAACGCTGCATCAAGCGGAAAACGCTGCCACAAAGAGTTGCCCCTCTTTCGCATCTCCAGAGTTCCGGGCCGATGGATCTGGTATGCATTGATTTTCTTTGCCTTGAGCCTGATTCTCGCAATGTCTGTAATGTGTTAGTCATTACCGACCATTTCACTCGGTATGCACAGGCCTTTCCTACTAAGGACCAGACAGCGGTCACAGTGGTGAGGACCCTGTGGGAGAAGTATTTTATTCATTACGGCTTGCCCACTCGTATTCACTCTGACCAAGGTAGGGATTTCGAGAGCAGACTGGTAACAGAGATGTTGACCATGTTGGGTGTGAAAAAGTCGAGAACATCTCCTTATCACCCACAGGGTGACCCACAACCTGAAAGGTTCAACCGGACTTTGTTGGACATGTTGGGCACCCTGGAGTCACATCAGAAGTCTAAATGGAGTCAGCACATTGCGCATTTGGTGCATGCGTATAATTGTACTCCTAATGAGGCAACTGGATACTCTCCCTATTTCTTATTGTTTGGTCGGGAGGCCCGGCTCCCAGTAGATGTGTGTTTTGGTGTTTCATCTAAGGACGCGTCATCTGTGTCACACTTGAGGTATGTGACCCAGATGAAAGAGGAGTTGCAAGTTGCTTACCAGCTGGCACGAGCCTCAGTGGATAGGATGAACCAGAGCAACAAGGAGCGTTATGACCAGAAAGTCCGATATCATAGCCTGAATTCTGGGGATCGAGTTTTGATTCGGAATCTGGGTCTGAAAGGGCAGCAGAAGTTGGCTGACAGGTGGAATTCTTTTCCTTACATTGTGGACAGTCAGCTGTCTGATCTTCCGGTGTACAGACTGAAACCTTTTGATGGTAAAGGGCCAGTCAAGGTGTTGCACCGCAACCACATATTGCCTTTGGGACAGGAGGTGAGATTAGGCCCTGTGGTTGACGCCCCCTCAGCTTTGTGCCCAAGAGCTGTGAGACGTAGGAGGACTAAGGAGAAGCACAGAGCTGGTGTGCCTGAAGTGTTGCCCCCTGTAGTGCCCACACATTTTAGCTCTGTAGGTTCTGATTCTGATTCGGAATATGGCTGTTATATTGAGGATGCTGTGCAACACACTCCTTTGGGAGCCAGCACACAGGTTAGCCAGCCTACACCGGAGTCCCCTGCGCCGTGTGTCTCCACGACATCTAGAAGCCCTAGTTTAGTACACACGCCTAGTGATAATTTGCTAGCTTCAATCAACACTGCACTCCCTGCCTCTTCACATAAGTCCCCTGAGGTGGTAGAAGATTTAGTAGATGCTGATCAGGATGGTAGTCCTCCTGATGTTCACTCTGTAGCTGACCCTGCAACTGCCTCAGTCGCAGTACCCCTTGCAGTGCGTAGGTCACATAGGGAAAGACAGCCAACTAATCGCTTGAATTATGGCAAGCTGGGAGTGCAGAGTGGGCACACTGTAGTAGCGTCCACTCTAGCCTCAGTGCAACCATCCTTTGAAAGGAATAATTCTCATGCCTGGTGGTGTTCTCCACAGGCTCTTTGTAGCACATGCACACACAGGCCAGTTCTTATGCCATGTAAGACTGTCATGACACCCATTGCTAGTTTAACGTACTAGTTTATGTTTGTTGTTTTGCTACTTTGTTTTGTTTGTTTTGTTACCTGTACTTTCCTTTTCAATGTATTTGACCCAGCATGGGGGCATGCTGTTTGTTTGGTGGGGGGAGAGTGTAAGGTCCTCTAAAACAATACTGTGTACTGTGTATTTTACAAAACTCCATTTACCATAATGCTTTGTGTTTGGGAATATTTTCACTGTTCTGATGTGACAAACTGTATTAGCTAATCAGATGTATTTCTTCTGTTTTTATTTGAATTTTATAATCCACCAATAATAATTAGTACATGTTTTATGCTCGTGCTGATTACCGGAGACCGTTGGGACATAGCTTGGTACGTTGGCCGTTTTTTTTTTTTTGGAGCGGAGACAGCGACAGAGCCTGGTGTGATTCAACGGTTAAGCTTGTTTTTTTTTCCCTTGAAGTTTCTGATAACCTCGCTAAATATTAGCGATAGGGTTACGGATTTCTTCAGGCTAAGGTGAACTTTATGGGCTGTTGAAGACCTGGGACTGGCGGCGTGAGTGCTCCGCGTCGGAGGAGGACTCGGTGCTGGACCAACAGGGGTCGTAGTGGCACCGCCAAGCTGCGTGTACCGCTAGGCGAGCCAGAGCAGATAGCGATCGGTTAATCCCCCTCCTCCGTGCAGTTAGTCTGGAGGCTGGTAAAAAGACACAGCCGTAAGCTTCAGGACTGAGTGGGAAGACTGTTCGTGAGTTACGCACCACACATTTTGCTACGAGCGAGTCGAAGCAAGGGCACTGTCGCGGTTGCTACTTTGCCTACGGCTCAGAGAGCTGTGGATCATTGGCGGAGCTAACGTTTGCTCAAAAGCTGACGTAACCTTTGTGCACCAACATACGGGCCCCAACTGTGCGCTGTGTTTTGTTTTTTTTAGATCTTTGTTAATTATAAATCGCTGTACTTGTTATTCATACGGGAAATCACTTAATGTGTTGTATATTAAATGTTTTCACTTTCATGGTTACATATCAATAATATTTCCTATTATTATTATTATTGCTTATTAATAAATATAATCATTATTATTTAATTCTATCTGGGGTGTTGGCAGCTCATTTTTTTTCACCTGGCTAACGGTATTGCCATGAAGAGTGCTATTTAGGTAGCTTAATGAGTGTATTGTAATTGAATACACTACAGTTACATAGCTAGAGCATTCATTATAATAGATTGAACATAATGTATTTGAATTCTGGGGAGATACATCCTGCACTGGCTTGAGGGTAAGTGTAGTTTTTCCACAGTGGAGGCACCGCGCTACTAAATTTGTAATCATTTATAAGTATTCATATTCCTATTTACTACTACTACACAGTTATTCAATTACGCTTGTGGTATAAGGAATCTCAGCCAGCTCACCATTCCACCGCTGAGAACTTCGGATCCTGTTGCGCCATTATTTATTGTGATTTAGGGTAACTATAAGTAGCCTGTACTGTGCTGGGTGATTAACACCCGTCCAAAAAGGGGTTACAGACAGATTTTTGTTTTGGCGCTGACAGTGGAAAGCCGTTGCCTATAATTAAATAAAACCGTTAATACAAGTTCGTTCGATAAAGATCAGCTGAGTCGTTGTCACGGCATGTGTTAGCTTAAAAATAACTGATGTTGGCAGGAATAACTACCAGTCCATGAAAAAAAATATTTTTTTGAGCGGATACTCTAACGTAATTACCACATGATTGAACTAGCAAAGCAATTTTGTGTTGCTATGTGCGGTATTTATTCAGTTTTGGGAAATTACGATGTCTAGAAAACATAAGCCCAAATTGGCTAGCTCACAAGGGCTCGTAAACGTCACACTGAAAAAAGTGATCTTGGAGAGTGGTAAATATAATCATTGCAAATTGTATAAAATTTACTCGATTATTTTAGTCAGCCAAGGAATTATAAAGTAATGGGTAAATTTTACACATACTACCTATTTGTTAGCAGTAACATCTGTTACATGGAAATGGGGTAAAATATACCCCAAAGCCGTGAGTACTGCGCTCCAAATTGCGCATGCGTCAGACTGTATTTGAGCAACGGGACAGGGAACTCTTGGACTGCCATCTTCCTCTCGCTCCAGCTGCCGTCGAACCGCAGAAGTGAAGATAAGCTATTTGCATAGGGCCATTGCCGTGTATAGCGCAAATGCAAATGCTAATTTATAAAATAATGAGATATTCCACTTCACTTGTATTTGGTGTGAGTCTGTCTTACCTCCCATTTCTCGAAACGAAAGTTCGAATCTGTCCCTGTCCCCTTCTGTGTGAAGCTGTTGTATTGCACTTTATTCTGTTTTTTTTATTTTTTTTATTTGTGTGTCATGATTCTAGGATTTTTAACATGGGGTTGGGATCGCTGCCGGATAGCTTGAGGGAGCCCTCATTGCGGAGTGCAGGACATCAGTCCCCCCCCCCGATGTCCCGACACTGCACATTCCATACCATTTGGCGGCGGTAATTCCCCTAAATTTTGTTGTCTAACGGTCCAGGTTTATCCCAAATTTCGAAGGAGCAGGGCTGAGGCCGAATAGTCTTTTTTGCCTAGGAAAGTGCCTAACTCCCGATAAATGATCCGGAGAAAATTATGTGGCAGCCATGACAAGGGGATTCGAATTCTATAAATGTCAAGGAAAGGTGCCCCATAGGGTACACAGAACCATCCTTTTCAAAAAGAAAGAGATAACGCTCCCACAATTCTGCGCAGCTGCAATATTTAAAGCGACGACCATTCAGCTGGCCAACTGCGTAAAGAAAGGTACAACCCCAATTCCGAAATAGTTGGGACAAAGTGTAAATTGCGAATAAAATCAAAACGCAATGACTTTCAAATCACAGCAGCAAATATTTTATTCACAATAAAACAGAGATAACATAGCAAGTGTTGAAACAGAGAAATTTTACAATTTTATCCTGAGATCATCTCAAATTTGAAAGCTGCTACAGGTCTCAAAAAAGTTGGGACAGGGACATGTTTACCATGGTGTAGCAACTCCTCTTCTTTTTAACACAGAGTGGAGGCATCTGGGCATTTAGGAGACAAGTTTCTTGAGTTTAGCCATTGGAATTTGATCCCACTCTTGTTTATTACAGGCTTCCAGCTGCTGGAGAGTTTTGGGTCGCCTTTGTCAGACTTTTCGTTTAATTATGCGCCAAATGTGCTGAATCGGTGAAAGATCACGACTGCAGGCAGGGCAGTTCAGTACACGGACTCTTCTACTACAATGCCATGCTGTTGTAATAGCTGCAGTATGTGGTTTTGCACTGTCCTGCTGAAATACACAAGGCCTTCCCTGGAATAGATGTTGTCTGATGGGGAGCATATGTTGCTCTGAAACCTTTATATTCCTTTCAGCATTCGTGGTGCTTTTTAAAACATTTAAGTGTCCCACACCATATGCACTAATGCATCCCCACACCACCAGAGATGCTGGCTTTTGAACTGAATGCTGATAACAGGAGGGGTGGTCTTTCTCCTCTTTAGCCCGGAGGACACAACACTCTTGTTGGAAATCATGGATGTCAAATTTGGACTCATCTGACCACAGGACATTTTGCCACTTTGCTACAGTCCATTTTAAATGAGCCTTGGCCCATAGAACACAGCGGCACTTCTGGATCATCCTCAACAATGGCTTCCTTTTTGCATGATAGAGGTTTAGGTGGCATCTGTGGATGGCAGGACTGTGCTTACAGACAGTGGTTTCTTGAAATATACCCGGGCCCATTCAGTAATTTCAATGACAGAATCATGCTGGTGAGTGATGCAGTGGCGTCTGAGAGCCCGAAGATCACGGGCATCCAGTAAAGGGCTTCAGACTTCTCCCTTACACACAGAGATCTTTCCAGTTTCTCTGAATCTTTTGATGATGTTATGCACTGTGGATGACAAGACCTTCATAGCCTTTGCAATTTGACGTTGAGGAAGATTGTTTTTAAAGTATTGCACAATTTTTTTACGCAAGCCTTCACAGGTGGGAGAGTCTCTTGCCATCTTTTCTTCTGAGAGACTCAGCCTCTCTAAGACATCCCTTTTATAGCCAATCATGTTACACACCTGATGCCAGTTAACTTAATTACTCGCTAAATGTTCTTTCAGCTGTTTCTCTTATATATTAATTGCTTTTTCAGCCCTTTTTTGCCTATGTCCAAACTTTTTTGAGACCAATTGCAGCCATTAAATTTGAAATAAGCTCATTTTGTGGATAAAAATGTTAGATGTTTCAGTTTCAACATTTGAAATGTTATCTATGTTCTATTGTAAATAACCTATTGGCTCATGTGATCTGAAAGTCATTGCATTTTGATTTTAAATCACAATTAACACTTTGTTCCAACTATTTTGGAATTATATAATTATATAATATTGGGGTTGGATATGATGGGCAGGGGACTGATGATTACGTTGCTTAGTGCAAGTGCATTCGGATTCTCTAGCGCGGTTGTCTTCCTAAGTCGTTTGGAATTCCTCAGGTGTAAACCTGTCCTTTATCTTATGACATTTTCCACAAAGGTTAAAGAGAAGTGGTTAGGTTTTTGAGGATAGGACGTAATTTTTTTTGACTAGCCGGACACAGTCCGGGATTCATATTTCAGAAATATGACAAATTGGTCACCCGCTGTGGGACTTAGTTTTTCAAATCAGATTCCTTGCTCCAGAACCACCACACGACCACCCAGCTGAAGAGCGTGACACCAGTTCACCCCTTTCCCTGCAGCACCTGAGCATGGCCCCCGGGGGCCTTTTGGGGGGAGTCACCTAGAAGAGAAAGGCGCACCCTGGGGGGGTTGCTGGGCCACGGGGCAGGGCAGGGAAACTAAGGGGGGGGGCGGGGACTTTTCGGCAAATAACTCTGCGCTGCAGCAAGCTATAAAGACTGGGTTTGGGGGTAGCAAAGGTGAGGGGGAACCCTTTCAGGGGAGCCCCGGCTGAACCTGGGGTGCGGTGCCGGTCGGCCGCAGAGGGCGCAAACATGTTCCAGCCCCCAGCCTCCCCAGGATGGGAAGGCCCAAGTTGCCACCTGCCGGTCACCTCCGAGGGGCCGGGCCGGACGAGCCAAGGCCCCTCGAGGAGGGCTGTGGCCCCGCAGAGACCCGGGGGGGGCCCGTGGAGTGCAGCTGCGCCCCGTCGGAGTATTACCCATATCTCCGCCCTGCAGCTGGCTATTGGGAGAAGGTTTGTGGCGAGGCGAAGCTGGGATGGCGCCCTTTCACCAGGCCCCCAGCTCGACCCGGGACGCAGCCAGGGCAGGGCCCAAAGCCATCCCGTCTGATTACTTTTGGCCGCCACCTTCCCCTTCCACCCAGTGGGCTCCATGGGGACGGGCCTAATCCCCAGTCATTTCCAGGGGTCCTACCTGGAGCCCCGGGCTAAGCCCACCCCCACCCAAGCTCTCAGGGCCCCCAGGGTCGAGGCCCTGTCCTTCTGGGGCCATAGCATGTCCTCTTTGCGCTTTCATGCATTTTCACTGTTTTCCTTTTGTCTCCCGCTCTCTCCTGTGTCTCCTATCAACTCCTGCGCTTAAGGGATAAAATATTCATAAAGTAAAAGTTTTATTTTATTTTACTGCGCTTAAGGGATAAAATATTCATAAAGTAAAATTTTTATTTTATTTTTACATATTTCCACGCACATTTACGATCTCCATAGAGTACAGATGAGTATATGTACTTTTTGCAGTCGTCCAGCAGATGGTGCTGTTCTTGTCATTGCCATAGACCACACCTATTGGAAGTCCGTCCCCGCCTCTTTGTCCGACTCCGCCCCATTCCGCGGCCTGCAGTCAGGGGTGACTTGGATAGCTTACTCACTTAAGGTACTGGAGGGACGAGGGCTGGCCAAGATGGCGACATGAGCGGCTGCACTTTCTGTTGCTGAGCACCGATTTAGGGTCTTTTCTCACAAACTTTGATTTAAACAATCCCAGTTGCGTCCCACATGCTTGTTCAACTTTTAATTCTTACGTAACGTTTTAAAGAAGAAGTCACTTACCTCCTGCGCACTACTATCAGACAGAAAGCTGAGCGAAAAAGAGACGGACGTTGGCTAAGTTCCGTTGCTACTGTAATCCTAGCTAATACCAGTTAGCTTAAGTGCCTTACGGAAACAATTCAATTCAATTAAATTCAATTTATTTTGTATAGCGCTTTTTACAGATACACTGTCACAAAGACGCGTTACAGTCAGAGATGGGTTGCTGAAGGGCAGTGCCCAACCTATTTCCACTACCTATTCCCTATTCCCACTACAGTGAGGCAAAAAAAAACTCCCAGTAGGGAGAAAAAATCCTCAAACGGTGGTGAGAAAAAACTCCCCAGTGGGAAGAAATTCCTCCCCAGTGGGAGGAACCCGGCTATAGTGGGGAAGCCCATCCTCCGCGGGCTAGCTAGTTGATAACAAGATAATGACAAGAGTTCCATTGAAATCCATCTAATCAGTGCTAAAATAATTTGTATATTTAAAACTGTCCAACAGATGTCTTGGCTAATGTAAAATAATCAGCAATGGAGGTCATCATGAGGCAGGAAGACCCTCTAGGTCCTGTAGCTGAAACAAGATGGTAAACAGCTGGTCTTAGGCTGGAGCTCCGGGCCAGGGGGTGTTTGGTGAAGCTTGATCTGGAGCTCAGGGCAAGTGCCCAGAGCAGGAGGAGGAAAAAAAAAAAATTGTTAGGGAGGTGGAGTTGTATGGCGAGCACACAGAGCAGGAGAGACAGAGGTGCCTGTGTGCGATAAGGAAACCCCAGCAGAATAAGACTATGGCAGCACAGTTATGAGAAACAGGGGCAGGGGCCAACACAGCCACGAGGGCAGGTTGAGACAGTCACCACCAGACCATGACCAGTTCAGCAGAATAGGGCACCACCAGCACTGATCCAGTGACAGCACTGACTGCTCAGTCCATCAAATATTCTATAGCTTATGCCAGCCACCCACTCCTGTCCCTCAACTATAGGACAGACTAAAGAGATATGTTTTGAGCCTAACTTTAAATATACTGATAGTGTCTGCGCTCCGAATATGAGCAGGAAATTCGTTCCATAAGAGGGGAGCACGATAGGAAAAAGCTCTACCGCCTATGGTAATTTTTAGCTATTTTTGGAACAACAAGGAGGCCTGCGCTCTGCGAACGGAGTGTTCTGGAGGGAATGTAGGGTAAAAGTAAATCACTTAGGTACAATGGACTAAGCCCATGTAAGGCTTTAAAGGTAAGAAGTAGTATCTTATAGTCTATTCGGAATTTAACTGGTAACCAGTGAAGTGAAGCTCACACTGGGCTGATATGCTCGTGTATCCGTGTTCTAGTGAGAATACGAGCAGCTGCATTTTGAATTTGCTGGAGCCCCTTTAGAGAGGATTTTGCACAACCAGACAAAAGAGCAAAAGAGAAACAAGCAGGCTGCAGATGAAATTCGGAAAATGGAAGTTGACTCTACAAAAGAAAAGCGAACAATTAACAAGATCCACTCCTATTCCTGCAAATCCAAAACTGGGGACGAATGCGATTCTTCCCCATCCAAGGAACAGCCTTTGAAAAAGCAGCGCTACAGCACCTCCCAAGCAGCCAAGATGGTCGAACCCACTCTGGTCGAGGTACAGGACAACATCATTCGGATTATCACAGGTAAAATAAACGAAAGGTCGGATTACATTGAACACATGGTGAAAGAAAACTCCAACAAAATTGAGTCGCTCGGTGAGGCGCTCAAATCCGTCCACGCGGAGATAATGGATTTGAAGAAAGAAAATGCAAGCTTGAAAAGTGAAAACGAAGGAATGAAGAAAAAGATCGTGGAACTGGAGAATAAGGTGAATGATCAAGAAAGATACAGCCGCAGGTGGTGTCTTCGTCTGGATAGAGTTTCCGAGTGCTCTACTGAAAACATTAAGGCAAGAGTTGGGGAGATTTGCAAAGCGGTAGTTCCTGAGAGCGTTTGCAATTCCGTGGCTGCTGCGTTGGATGTCGCTCACCGTCTTGGGCGACTCAGGTCTGGCGAGGGAATTAACACCAAACCACGGCAATTGATCATAAGGTTCGTATCTAGGACGGCAAGGGATCTGACTTGGAAACATGCGAAAGACAGTGAATACCTGAAGAGGAATGGTTTGCGCTTCAAGGAGGATCTAACAACACAAGACAAGGAAGCACGGAGTCAGCTTTGGCCAATGGTAGAGAAAGCAAGACGAGACGGTCATAAGGCTTACTTTAGCGGAGCAAGAGCCTTTATTGATGGCAAAGAATTAAAAGTGTAAAACGGGACGGTAAGGTCTTTATGGACGGTAATGCACTCCTAGGTTACAGAGACTGTTGGTTTTTTTTTTTTTTAATGGACTTCTTGTTTTGGTTCAAGGACTGACAATTATAAACTGAATTATAGTACAGTCTTCACTGTCGTGTATTACTACCAGTCAATGGTGAGTGTCAAGCTATTTTTCGAGGGGTTTAGGGATCTTTGCTATAACAATTTAATGATCAAATGCAACTTTATTCACTATAAAGACAGAAGGGGGAAAGAAAAGAAAAAAAGTTTGTTTTTTGAGGTCTTCTGTTGTTTCTTGAATCTCACAGTAAAAATTGACTCATTTCAGTTTGAAATTTAGTTCATTTCTGTCGGATAAAATTCAAAATGTAGTTTAGGAATCATCCTCATTTATTAGGATAGTAATGGTATTGGCTGTAGTTGCAATTTACAGCCATGTCAATAATTTCATACTATATAACTCCAGTGTATTCATGTACTGGAGAAATGGCTCAGAAATCGTTAGTACTTCAAAAAAAAAAAAAAAAACTGTTAGAAACTGTTGCTTGTTAAAATTATGCTGGAATTGCGAGATGCAACTGTTTCAAGTTTCTCGTTATGTGAGGGACCCAAAGATAGATACTTACTCTTACTACTTAGTGCTATGTTTTTATGTCTGTTTCTGTGTTTTCAGTTAATGCCAGAGGTATTAGGGATTTACTTAAAAGAAAAGCTATATTTCTTTATTGTCATGGAAAATGTGCTGATTTCTTTTTCATTCAGGAAAGCCATGCTTGCTTAGAAGATGCATTATTTTGGAAAAACCAATGGGGGAATGATATTTGGTTCTCTTTTGGCTCCAATAGATCAGCAGAGGTCGCAATTTTAAAAGGAAAGTTTGGAGGCCAAGTATTGAGTCAAGATACAGATAATTCCGGTCGATGGATTATTTTAGTAGTTGAGATTATTGAATACCTAAAAAACAGGAATAGTATTTGGTATATTTTTCCCAACTACCTGTTT
Organism: Gymnothorax reevesii; assembly: GCA_029721435.1. Classification (NCBI taxonomy): domain Eukaryota; kingdom Metazoa; phylum Chordata; class Actinopteri; order Anguilliformes; family Muraenidae; genus Gymnothorax; species Gymnothorax reevesii. The sequence goes on from CM056585.1 coordinate 42,612,026, forward strand.
GATCAAGTTGGTGGTATTGAATTTCTCCTAAAATGCGACTTTTCTGTTGACAAGCTCCCCATTAAGTTGGCAATTTTTCATCAGCAAGCTTTGAAAGCCTGGCTACTAGCATACAAACATAACTTTTCACCACATAGATACTTTATATGGAACAACAAAAACATCAGATACAAAAACAGGTCTATATTTTATCAGACTTGGTTTAATAATGGATTGTTGACAGTTGGCCAATTACTCAATCAAAATGGTGGCTTGTTATCTTACAAAGAATTTCTTGACAAATTTAAAATACCTATAAAACCAAAGGAGTATGCAGTTGTTTTTGATGCCTTACCAGAAAATATGCTTGTACTTATATGGGATTCTGGGGTTACAGACATGCATTTCAATGTTGAAAACTATGTGGGAAATATTTATATTGGTGATATCAATGTGTTGAAAGAGAACTGCACGAACAAAGTGATCAGGAATACACTTTGTTATGTCTCTGTCCCCTCTTCTAAATTTTTCTGGTCGTCTTTGTTTAATTATGTACAATGGCAGAAGGCGTGGAAAATATGTGATAAATATTGTATTAGTAACAAATTGAAGGAAGTATCTTTTAAGATACTGCATATTACTTACCCGGTAAAACAGGCATTAGAACGCTTCAAGCTGGACATTGACTATAAGTGTGATTTCTGTGGTTTGGAGAAGGAAACAATTGCCCATCTGTTTTTTCACTGTATTCATACAAGAATGTTCTGGACTGATGTAGCCATTTTTATAAAAAGGAAACTTAAGATTAATGTTGAAATTGATATGTTTGATGTTATGCTGTACTTTAGGCAGGATATGATTGAAAGCAACAAACTCTACATTATACAGTTACTATTAATAATTGGATAATTCCATATTCACAAGACAAAATGGTCAAGAACTAAGCCAAATTTCATGCACTTTATTAATGAATTTAACCTTAATGGCTCCATGATTTCAAAAATAGAAAACAAAAAAGCTGCTAAAACCTACAAGCTATTAGAAGAATATATTATGCTTAATACCTCAAACTCTCTGGCAATGTGACATGTATTATTATTATTACCGGTATTATTATTATTATTATTATTATTTTTTAATTACTATTATTGTCTTTTATTGTTTTTTGTTTGTTGTGTTTTGTCCATATGTATTTCAATATTTGTACTTGTATGTTTATTCGAACATTTGCCAAATTAAAAATAAAAAAAACTTAAGGTACTGGAGTGACTATCATGTTGCGGGTTCGAGCTCCGGCCATATCAACCAGCTGTGATTGGCAGCTCTTTTCAGAAGTAGCGCGCAATTGGCCAATGCGCTGCAGGGATTCAAATTGAGAAGGGCCTGCTGGGAAGGCTTATGTAAAGTAGAGGTTCCCTTAGGCCAGTGGTTCCCAAAGTGGGGGGCGCAGAGCAATTGCAGGGGGGGCGCGGGATGCGGGAGTTCCGGACACCAACAGAAAGTCATTTGCATAAAGTCTATTCGCTGCCCAGAAATCTGCGATTACATCGTAAATGCCCGCCTTACTCTCAACATAACTGTTCGCCAAATCATTCATCTAGCCTGCCATTTTCATAAATTATTTATGAATGTAGTTGTTCAAATATTTGAAGCCAGTAATGTAGTCTCGCGATACCCAACTCGCCGCTTTTTATCCTGCACTGATCTGGCATATTGATAATAAAATGGTAAGTGACACCGAACAAAATCCGATGAATACACAGCAGAAATAACCGAGATTGCGTCATCTTATTCTCGATAATATGAATGCTCTGTATGCCGACAGATTATTTTTATCTAGCCCACCAACTGAACGTTACAAACATATCGGCAGGTTCGGCAAGTGGTGTTCATGAATTTTTTTTCGTACTTCGCTGTCTTTCTGCATCATAGAAACATAATTTTAAGTAGACGGCTATACTCAGGCAGAGGAGTGTGATACAGCCTAATGATTTTATACTTTAAAATAGATTTTGCATTATTAAATTTTCGTGTCCTTAATTGGAAAATAACTGTGGCCGTTTCCAAACGTGCCAATCATTTTTAATGTTCCCAGCTAGGCTGGACAAAAATCATCTGTGCAGAGCATTCATATTTTCTAGAATAAGCTGACGCTTTCTAGAATAAGCTGACGCGATCTCGGTTAACGTATTTTGACTTAAAAGTGCGAGGCCAGTGAAGAGAGGAAAATGTAACTGTCTCGAGACACTCCTTCAGCGGTCCGCACAAGGTTGCTGATTGGCTGTATGCAAGTAAGTTTCTGTTGGTGTCCGGAAAATGCATAAATAGCAATGTTGTTGTATATTAAAAAAAATAAACCTGTTACACTGAACATAATTACACAGTTAAGGTGCTTGAAAACAGTTACACTTAAAATAATTACACCGTGGTTGTTTGTTATTTTGCTATTTCCAATTCTAAAAGTAGCCTAGTTTTAGTTTATGACAATCTACAGTTTATGACCGTTTACTTACATTTTTTCCAAAAAGGTTGAGGTTTATATAAATTACAATGAGTGAAATAAACTGCAATGGTCTCTGAAAACAAAATGTGCGTATGTATTACCTATTTTTTTTGGGGGGGGGGCGCAAAAATTTTTAATGTACCAAAGGGGGGCCCAGCAGAAAAAGTTTGGGAACCACTGCCTTAGGCGACTCCTGTTGAACAGATGAGCGGTGATATAAAAACTGTACCCTGACTGGAGTATTAGCATGTAACTATATACATATTATTGGAAGCCTGAGTTTATCGCGTTCTTCCGGTAGTTTTAAAAGTTGTAAGTACATAATGTCCCTGTTAGATATTCCAGCGTCCAAGGAACTTGGAGATGTCAAAGTGAGGAAAAAAAAGCCAATAACTAATAACCCTGTGACAGTCTTTTTTTTTGGGGGGGGGGGGGGTATCTTACTCCTTGCAACTTGTCGACTTGGGATAAAAAAATTGCTTGCCCAAAAATGTACAAAACCTATTTCTTCAGCGTGACTGCATGCAGCACACCAGAAGTAGGATGTTATTACAATCAAGCAAGGTCAGAACGACACGTAGGGAGCATTCCCTATCTGTGGCTGGAGTCAGGGCATGGAATGTACTTGATGATAATATTAGGATGGCTGGAGAGCTGAAGGTCTTCAAATATTTGTTGAAATCTGCTTATCTGAGTAACTATAAACATGTTCAATCTTTTTAATTGTATCCTGTCACTGGACGCTTCAGACTAACTGTCCGAATTGACAGTCCTGGACATCGAGGATGTAGAGGATGTCTATATAACTGGATTCATGATAGTGGGTCTGCTATCATTGGGATCTGGACTGCATTTGATTGACCTAAGGATCTGGAAAATCTGGAATGGCATGGCCACCTTTGTCAGAAAGCTCAATAAAATTGGGCTCGACGTTAAGGAAGCCAACGATGGACTGGACAAACTGCGAGAAGTCATTACATCCGATAAGGGAAGGGTGAACCCAGGTGATGAAAATGAGGACTGATCAAGAGATCCAAGCATAGATCCGGTATCATTGCTTCCTCTCATCTACTCCAAATTAGCTGGAACAAATCAAATGATCAAGAATGGGGTTTTGGGATAATGTCGCTTTGGATCAAGAGTGGCACTTGAATCTAAGTTATATGAACACTCACTTAATCTGCAATTATAATTCTTATGATATTCATAAATTTCATGATCTTACTTTTTGACGTTAAAACGTAGCGTGCATGCACATTTACTCTGCTGTGATATATAATCCTTATGATATTTTAACCATAACCAAACTGTTTTTTCTGGAAGCTGGGGGCGGGACTCTGATAAGCGATTTTGCTTCCCCCGCGACCCTTTCGGTCATGATACATGTTGTTTCGTGTTGAAATTGTCATGAAATGATTTACAATCATGCCGAAATAAAATAAAAAATAAAAAAAAATCTAACCTTATCTGAATAAGTAACGGTTACTCACTAATATTAATGAACTTTTATTCGTAATTATCAGGTATTACCTACTTGAAATTTGATAATTTCACCCAATTTTATTGAGTAAGTAGCTGTTGAATATATACCTAAATGTGAGGTAAAGGTAACCCAATTTATTTAAGTATTTCATAGCTTTTTATTTCAGTTATTTTATACTCAATATATGGAATTAAATCTACCCCAAAAAAGTGGATGCAATTTGCTGCCTCAGTTTTATGGGGTAAATTCAATAGGTTACTTTTTAAAGTGCAGATCTCATGTATTTCCACGGATACGGAGAGAATACTTGCAAAAAACTTTAATATTTTGAGAGCGAAATGCCCATAGTATGAATAAATTTAGATTATATGTTTTATTTTGGTGGTAATAATTGTTTAATCGCATTATTACACTCGAGGGTCTGCTTGACCGTCATTCTTGTCACTTCGATCGGTGATGCTTACGAACTCGGCGCCTGGCCGCATCACTGTCGTGACAAGAACGAAGGTCAAGCACACCCTCGCGTGTAATAATGCTTAATTAACGTTAGCTCTGATTAATGTGGCCAAGCAGCAAAAGTAACTAGCAACATTAAGGCTGAACAGTTACATAATTTCAACCCCACCTTTCGGGGGCTTTCGCTTATCACCTTTTCAGACTATTATCAAATAAGCAGTTTTCACAGATCTGTTGATTTATTAAATGTTCATCTCAACGCACAAATGCAAAGAAATTAACAAATTAGTTAAATCAATGGCCTGGGCACCTAAGATAGGCGGAGTAATATTTTCAGTGATGAGGTATTTTTCATTTGAGCGCATGCTACCCTTACTGTCCTGTTCATTTGAGAACATTCTAAACGTCTAACTGACCAATCAGATTGCTCAGTCAGATCTACATGTTGGATAATATGGGAAACTGGAGAGTGTGGTGCACTGACACCATATTGGGTTCTTCAACTATTAGCTAGCTAGCATAATTACAAAAAAAGTGGCTGATGACATAGTCAAAAACAGACGAAAATACTGTGCCTTGATTGATGAATACACCACAATCAGTGGAAAGTCTGTGTTGGTGGTGTGATAGTGGACTGCTATTGCCAATGCAGAGGCAGACACAATATTTTTTGACCTGCATGAGTTGGATTGGATCACAGCAAATGATATAACAGAGAAACTGCTAGCATATCTTCATAAAAATGGCTTTGATGACTACTTCTTGGGTGAGGGTTTTGTGGCATTTGTATGTGGCATCAGTAATGCCGGACAGAAGAGTTGCTGCACAACTTTGGAGCAGATTTCCTGACCTGTTTGTGTGGCACTGCTCAAATTATCGTCTGGAATTGGCAGTTGACGATGTTCTCAAGGAGGTTGGTGGACTTAACTATTGTAAGATCTTCTTAGACAAGCTCTACACTCTAGGCTATATCATGCCTCACCCAAAAACCAAAGAGAACTGTGTCATTGTGCTCGGAGTGTTGGGCAACATCTCCTTTCAATTAGACGTGCTTTGTCGGGCGATAATTCATGGATGGATTTTAACGACAAAATACTTGTTAAAACACTTAGTGGAGTTTTAAAACAATTTTTCTTAAAATCAGCATCATGTTCTACAAAACCCAAAACCAGTGAAGTTGGCACGTTATGTAAATCTTTGCAAATCCTTTTCAACTTATATTCAATTGAATACTCTGCAAAGACAATATGTTTAATGTTCAAACTGAGAAACTTTTTTTTTTTTTTTTTTTGCAAATGATCATTAACTTAGAGTTTAAAGGCAGCAACACATTGCAAAAAAGTTGGCACGGGGGCCTTTTTACCACTGTGTTACATCGCCTTTCCTTTTAACGACACTCAGTAAACGTTTGGGAACTGAGGAGGCCAATTTTTGAAGCTTATCAGGTGGAACTCTTTCCCATTCTTGCTTGATGTACAGCTTAAGTTGTTCAACAGTCCGGGGTCTCCGTTGTGGTATTTTACGCTTCATAATGCGCCACACATTTTCAATGGGAGACAGGTCTGGACTACAGGCAGGCCAGTCTAGTACCCGCACTCTTTTACTGCGGAGCCATGCTGTTGTAACACGTGCAGAATGTGGCTTGGCATTGTCTTGCTGAAATAAGCAGGGGCGTCCATGAAAAAGACGTTGCATAGATGGCAACATATGTTGCTCCGAAACCTGTATGTACCTTTCAGCATTAATGGTGCCTTCACATATGTGTAAGTTGCCCATGCCTTGGGCACTAATACACCCCCATACCATCACAGATGCTGGCTATTGAACTTTGCACCTATAACAGTCCGAATGGTTCTTTTCCTCTTTGGTCCGGAGGACACGACGTCCACAGTGTCATGATTTGGAGGCGGAGTCCTCATTTCGTCTCCTGGGGAGAGTGATTTTTGCTCATCTTGCGACAGGTGTTTTCTTTCCGCGCTTGTCCATTTAAATGACACATTGTCCTCTCGTCGGCCCTTTAGTGTTGCCATTTGGTCATGCTGAAGCCGGTATTTGGAGGTCCTGATAGCAAACTCCTCCAGGTTTAGTCCTCGTCTTTTGCGAGTTATATCATAGTGTTTAGGATTTGCCTGTCAGCTTTGTCAACTCTAGTGGATCAAAGCCCAGGTTCTTGCATTAGAGATTCTTCTTTCTAAATTTGTGCTTCAAAAGAGATTCGTCGTTTTTGCGATTGTGAACAGCTGGCTTTTTCCTTCCCGAGTCGCTCAAATTATCTGAACTCTTAGTTCGTTTTCGTTTCTCTTTTCCGGAGCTTTGCTCCGTAGTTTTGGGTTCTAGTTATTTAAATATATTGTCTCTCAGGCCAATTTTGCTTTTATATTCCCTGTCTCTCTCTGATTAGTCTGTTAGCAGATTTAGTGATTTTAGGTAGCTTTTAGACTTCCTGATTCTGCACGTGGATCCATGTAAAACACAACCCCGCAACAGAACACTAAAGCCAGCATGACGGATTCAGCAGATCGCCAGGGAATTCAGCAAGCTATGGCAGATCAGCTATCTATAATCCACGCACACGATGAGGCAATAAAACAGTTGCATAACCAGCAGTCATGCATGGGCGACACTCAAAATGCCTTGCATGAAGAGATAGGTCGCATGGGAAATGCGTTACTAGAGTTATCCGATAACTTTGCCAGATTGGCGAATATACAAACTTCCCCAATGTTGCACCAAGCACCTCCCAGTTTTCAAGATTCCACTGCCTCGCATCATTCACCCTGCCTAATACGGGAACCAAAGATACAGCTTCCTTCTCGTTATGATGGGGAGTCAGGAAAATGTCGGGGTTTCTTATCACAATGTATGATCGCGTTTAAGGCGCAGCCCTCTCGCTATCAAACGGAAGAAGCGCGAGTTGCGTTTATTCTGTCTCTCCTTAGTGGGGCAGCTCTTGAATGGGCTGACCCTCTCATTCGTTCACAATCACTGATTCTGTCTGATTCAACAAGGCTCATGAAAGAAATGGAGGTTGTATTTGATCATGAATTAACTGGCAAGGAAGCGGCAACTAGACTGGTTCAAATGCGGCAAGGTGGGCTTAGTATGGCAAAGTTTTCTATTCCATTTAGATCATTAGCAGGGGAGACTCAGTGGCCAGAAGGTCCACTTATGACACTATTCACAAATGCTTTGTCTGGTCAGGTGAAGGATGCATTGGCTACGCTGGACGCTCCAGCCACTTTTGATGCCTTAGTGTCCACAGCAATATGGATTGATAACCGTATTAGGGAGCAAGAACGGGAGTGACGGTGAAGGCGAGAGCCAATGCCTGAGACGAGGTTACCCCCCCAATCTGTTTCACTCAGAACATCACGAATTAGGGCCGAAGAGCCAATGCAAATTGATAGCCTGGGGGCTAGATCTCGCGAGCCGTGGTGTCGCTATTGCCGTCAGAAGGGGCACTACAAGCGAGATTGTCCCAAACTTACGGGAAACGGGCAGGCTCGTTGACTAATCGAAAGCACTCAACGAGACTTTCTGACCTTTTTGCCCGTAGAACTGTCCTGGAACAATTGTTCGGTCAAAATAAAAGCTTTTTTAGATTCAGGGGCAGTTGATTGCTTTATGGACTCCGAATGGGCTAAGGGAGTTGGATTACCAGTGCGTTCACTCCCCCATTCTCGTTATATCACGGCACTAGATGGGCGACCATTGGGCAATGGGTGCATCAATGAGAGCACAGGGTATGTCAGCATGCGTGTTCCATTTGAAGGCCATTTAGAGCACATCAAATTTTTTTTAGTGGACTCGCCCACTTACCCCCTTGTGTTAGGGCACTCATAGCTCACGAAACACAGGCCTCAAATCAACTGGGGAAAAAGGAACAATACCATTCTGAAGTGGGGTCCTCATTGCACCAGCCATTCCCTATCTAGTCCTCGCTTACCGCCTATTGACCGTGACTGTGGGACCAGTGAGACTAGTTCAGTCATGGAGGAGGAGACCTACGGTGACGGTACAGGCGTATCCCCGCCCATGTCTGAGAAGGAAGAGGAATTGGAATGGGACCCGGTTTGGGATACTGAGCCCTTAAGTACGGACCTCTTTCGAGAGGACTAATCAGACGCAGGGTCTTTATTTGGATCAGATTTTAGTCATCCTGATGACACAGAGATCTTGGGCTCTAGTTTGTTTCCACCACCCGCTGGTGTGCCTGAGGTTTATTCCGACTTAGGCGAGGTGTTTGGCAAACAGCAAGCCACTACTTTGCCGCCTCACAGGCCGTATGATTGCGCCATCGAGTTACAGCCTGGTACTATTCCTCCTCGGGGCTCTTTATATTCACTTTCGGGTCCAGAAACCACTGCTAAGAATGAGTGCATTGCCAAATCACTGGCTAATGGGTTCATTAGACCTTCCACTTCCCCTGCAGGTGCAGGATGCTTTGTTGTGGAGAAAAAAGATGGCGGTCTTAGACCCTGTATTGACTACAGGGGGCTAAATAAGATAACGATTAAGAACCGCTATCCTCTTCCGCTTATGAGCTCGGCTTTTGAATGTCTCCAGGGGGCTTCTATTTTTACAAAGCTTGACCCTCGTAATGCGCATCATTTAGTACGGATACGTGAGGGAGACGAGTGGAAGACGGCTTTTAATACGCATACAGGCCACTAAGAGTACCTTGCAATGTCTTTCGGGCTTACCAATGCGCCGTCTGTCTTCCAGGCTTTTGTCAATGATGTACTCCGGGAAATGTTGGAAAAATTTGTGTTTGTCTACTTAGACGACATTTTGATTTTTTCCAAGAGTTGTGAGGAACACACAAAACATGTAAGGAGAGTATTACAGTGTCTGTTAGATGCAAGCCTGTACGTGAAAGCCGAAAAATGCGTTTTTCATGCCTCCTCAGTTTCTTTTTTGGGATTTATTGTGGCTGAGGGGAAGGTTCAGATGGACCCAAAGAAAGTGTCTGCTGTCACTGATTGGCCAACTCCAACTTCTGTGAAGCAGGTCCAGAGGTTTTTAGACTTTGCAAATTTCTATCGCCGTTTTATTCATAATTTTAGTTCTGTGGTTGGTCCAATTTCTGCTTTGACCAAGAAGGCAGCAGCAGCAGCTCACTTCCAGTGGAATGCTAAGGCTGATTTGGCATTTCAAGGACTCAAAAGGAGGTTCAGTTCTGAACCCATCCTTATTCTGCCCAATCCATCCCTACCCTTTATTGTGGAGGTGGATGCTTCTGAACTCGGGGTGGGCGCCATTTTGTCTCAACGCTCGCCGTTGGACCAGAAGTTGCACCCATGTGCTTATTTCTCTAAGCGGCTTTCTACAACTGAGAGAAATTACGATGTTGGTGACAGGGAGCTACTAGCTGTCAAACTGGCCCTAGAGGAATGGCGGCATTGGTTAGAAGGTTCAGAGCATCCCTTTACCATTTGGACTGACCATAAGAACTTACAGTACATCCAAGAGGCTAAGCGACGTAATTCACGGCAAGCTCGTTAGTCGCTTTTTTTTCAAGGTTCAACTTACTATTAACGTACCGTCCTGGGTCAAAAAACATCAAACCAGATGCACTATCACGGCTTCATGATAGAACTGATGAGGAGTTTCCACCTGAACCTGTTATTTCCCCTGCCCAGATTCTGGCTCCAGTGACCTGGGACATTGAAGCCAGGGTGCGGGAGGCTCAAAGTCAAGAACCGGATCCAGGAAACGGGCCTGTGGGGCGTCTATTTGTCCCAACCACAGTACGGGCTCAAGTGTTGGAATGGGGCCATTGTTCGCACTTTACAGGGCATCCAGGGATTCATCGAACCCTTGACTTTTAAGCCCGACGATTTTGGTGCCCTAAGATGGAAAAAGACGTGCATGAGTTTCTTAGCCTGCACCATTTGTGCCCGCAATAAAGGGTCACACCAACCTCCCTCAGGGCTTCTACACCCTCTGCCTATTCCTAGCCGCCCGTGGAGCCATATTGCTCTGGATTTTGTGACTGGCCTGCCGGTGTCTGATGGTTACATCGTTATCCTTGTGGTGGAAGACCGGTTTTCTAAGGCAGCACATTTTATTCCCCTTTCCAAGCTGCCATCAGCCTCACAAACGGCAGGGCTGATAGTGGATCACGTTTTCCGCCTGCACGGTTTGCCCCAGGATGTGGTATCTGATCGAGGTCCACAGTTTGTTGCACGGTTTTGGCGGGCCATCTGGCCTAGGCGGAATACGCGCATAATTCGCTTCCCAATGCCTCCACTGGTCTATCGCCATTCGAAGCCTAGTTAGGGTATCAGCCCCCACTTTTACCGGAGCTGGAGAAAGATGTGGGAGTTCCCTCCGCCATGGCTTTTATTCGGCGCTGCCGGGCCACTTGGAGGAGGGTTCGTGCATCCCTACCAAAGGCGTCCGCTCGTCAAAAAAGAATAGCTGATAGTTGCCGCCGTCCAACTCCTTCCTATCGCGTAGGTCAACGAGTGTGGCTCTCCACACAGGATCTTCCCTTACGCATTGAGTCACGGAAACTCGCTCCTCGATTCATTGGTCCATTCAAGATTATTCACAAGGTCAATCCCGTTACGGTTCGTCTTCAGCTTCCTAAGTCCATGAAAATACACCCCACATTCCATGTCTCCCGTCTTAAACCCCTTCTAACTAGCGTTTTGGCCCCAGCTGAATAGCCTCCTCCACCACCTCGCCTCATCCAGGGGCACCCGGCATATACTGTGCATCTCATCCTGGCGAGTAGACGTGTTGGCAGAGGTATGCAGTATCTTATAGATTGGGAGGGCTATGGCCCTGAGAAGCGTTGTTGGGTTCCAAGAAGGATCATTCTGGACCCAGAGCTTATTTTTGACTTCCACAGGCGTGGTGCAGGAGGACCGTCTGGAGCTGCTCCTTAGGAGGGGGGTCCTGTCATGATTTGGAGGCGGAGTCCTCATTTCGTCTCCTGGGGAGAGTGATTTTTGCTCATCTTGCGACAGGTGTTGTCTATCCGCGCTTGTCTATTTAAATCACACATTGTTCTCTCACCAGCGCTTTAGTGTTGCCATTTGGCCGTGCTGGAGCAGGTATTTGGAGGTCCTTATAGCAAACTCCTCCAGGTTTAGTCCTCGTCATTTGCGAGTTATATCATAGTGTTTAGGATTTGCCTGTCAGCTTTGTCAACTCTTGTGGTTCAAAGCCCAGGGTCTTGCATTAGAGATTCTTCTTTCTAAATTTGTGCTTCAAAAGAGATTTGTTGTTTTCACGATCGGGAACAGCTGGCCTTTTCCTTCCCGAGTTGCTCAAATTAACTGAACTCTTAGTTCGTTTTCGTTTTACTTTTCCGGAGCTTTGCTCTGTAGTTTTGGGTTCTAGTTATATAACATATATTGTCTCTCAGGCCAATTTTGCTTTTATATTCCCTGTCTCTCTCTGATTAGTCTGTTAGCAGATTTAGTGGTTGCCTAGTGTTTTAGGTAGCTTTTAGACTTCCTGATTCTGCGCGTGGATCCGTGTAAAACACAACCCCGCTACACAAAGTTTCCAAAAACAATTTGAAATGTGGACTCGTCAGACCACAGAACACTTTTCCACTTTGCATCAGTCCATCTTAGATGAGCTTGGGCCCAGCGAAGCCGGCGGCGTTTCTCGGTGCTGTTGATAAATGGCTTTTGCTTTGCATTATAGAGTTTTAACTTGCACTTGCAGATGTAGAGACAAACTGTAGTTACTGACAGTGGTTTTCTGAAGTGTTCTTGAGCCCATGTGGTGATGTCCTTTACACACTGATGTCAGTTTTTGATGCAGTACCGCCTGAGGGATCGAAGATCACGGGCATTCAATGTTGGTTTTTGGCCTTGTCGCTTACGTGCAGTGATTTCTCCAGATTCTCTGAACCTTTTGACGATATTACGGACCGTAGATGATGAAATCCCTAAATGTCTTGTAATAGCTCGTTGAGGAATGTTGTTTTTAAACTGTTCGACAATCAGCTCACGCATTTGTTCACTAAGTGGTGACCCTCGCCCCATCCTAGTTTGTGAATGACTGAGCGTTTCAGAGAAGCTGCTTTTATACCCAATCATGGCACCCACCTGTTCCCAATTAGCCTGTTCAGCTGTGGGATGTTCCAAATAAGTGTTTGATGAGCATTCCTCAACTCTCTGTCTTTTTTGCCACTTGTGCCAGCTTTTTTGAAACATGTTGCAGGCATCAAATTCCAAATAAGCTAATATTTGCAAACAATGACAAAGTTTACCTGTTCGAACATTAAGTAACTTGTCTTTGCAGTGTATTCAATTGAATATAGGTTGAAAAGGATTTGCAAATCATTGTATTCTGTTTTTATTGAAGATTTACACAACGTGCCAACTTCACTGGTTTTGGGTTACGAAACGGTTAAATTAAGAAGGGAAATTATGCCTATAGATAACGTGTATTGCACAGTAACCTGAACGTCGCACTTTGCCATCACTTAAAATATGCTTATCGATGGGTATTAGACATTGTCTGCATTTTAGGAATTTATTTGCATATTTTTGGTCAAAAATAAGTATTTGACCCCCTGGACAAACAGCTTGTTCATATTTTGTAGAAAAGCCATTATTGACCAGCACAGATGTCAAACAATTTTTATAGTTGTTGACAAGGTTTGTGCACATTTTGGCAGGGATGTTGGCCCACTCCTCCCTGCAGACAGCCTCCAAATCATTCAGGTCCCGAGGCTGTCGCCTTGCAACCTGAATTTTAAGCTCCCACCAAAGAATTTCAATAGGATTCAGGTCTGGAGACTGGCTAAGCCACTCCAGACCCTTGATGTACTTCTTCAACCACTCTTTTGTTGCTTTGGCGGTGTGCTTAGGGTAGTTGTCGTGCTGAAGCACCCATCCTCGACCCATGTTCAGCTCTCTCACTGAGGGAAGGAGCTGTTGGTCCAGAATTCCACGGTATATGGCCCCGTCCAACCTCCACTCAATGCTATGGAGTTGTGCCGTCCCCTTGGCTGAAAAGCACCACTGTGCTTGACGGTGGGGATGGTGTTCTTTGGGTTGTACTCTGTTCTTTGCCCTCCAAACACGGCGAGCCGAGTTGAGTCCAAAAAGTTCTATTTTGATCTCATCTGACCACATCACCTTCTTCCAGGCTTCTTCTGAGTCATCCAGCGAACTTCAGGCGGGCCTGTACATGTGCCCTCTTGAGCAGGGGGACCTTGTGTGCGCTGCAGGATTTCAATCCATGACCGCGTAGCGTGTTACCAACTGTTTCTTTTGTAACTGTGGTCTCAGCTGCCTTCAGTTCATTAACCAGCTCCCCCCTTGTGATTCCTCACCGTTTGCACGATCAGGGACATCTCACGAGTCGAGACCTTGCATGGAGGCCTAGACCGAGGGAGGTTGGCGCCAGTGTGGTACTTCTTCCATTTCCTGATAACTGCACCGGCAGTTGATCTTTGCTCTCAAAGTTGCTTTCCGATTCTCTTGTAGCCCATCCCAGCCTTGTGTAGGTCAACAATCTTGCCCCTGATGTCCTTAGACAGCTCTTAGGTCTTGCCCAAGGTGGAGATGTTGGAATCTGGTTGTTTGGGAGTGGACAGGTGTCTTTTATGCAGGAAATGAGGTGAGGCAGGTGTATTTGATGTTAATAATTAGTTGGAATTGGGGGTGTGTCTTAAAGAAAGACTAACTGGCTTGTGGGACCCAGAATACTTGCTGTTTGGTATGGGGGTCAAATACTTATTTTTCCTCATCAGATGGTTATCAATTTTTATAAATTCATATGATGTGATTTTCTAGAATTTTCTTTGTGATTCAGTCTCTTACTGTTAGAATGTATATACGATTAAAATTATAGATCATTGCATTCTTTGTAAGTGGGCAAACCTGCAAAATCAGCGAGGGGTCAAACACTTATTTCCCCCACTGTATGACCAGGGAGAACAGGTGCAATCAATGGTAACAATAATCAGGGTGAGACACATGAGGAATAAACTAATTACATGAATTTGGCTGTAGCCAAAACGCAGACAGGGATCACAAGACAAACCTATGAACAGAACAACAGCTCCGGTTAAGGAGTACTAAAGTGTATAGTTTAAAGAAAAGGAAAGCATAAAGTATAAGTGGAGATCCACAGAAAACTGCAGCAGAGATAATTAGGGATAGGCAAGGAGGCGTGGACTAGAATTGGGCGACTCCTGAGAGATAGTTAGTCAATTAGTAAGTGGAGCTATACAATCCCGAGTGCTTGTTAGTAAGTTAGTCCAAATATCCAAGGTTAGTGTGGGTTAGTAATTAGCAAAAAGAATAAACTGTTAGTATCTGTTAGTATGACAGTAAAAGAGAGAGGAAGGAAGAACACGAGATAATGAAAGAAGATTGAAACCCAGAAATCAATAAATCACCTGAATGAGTGGCACGCAAGACAAGAGACCATGAGGAAAGATACACACATGACAAGACAGGGGAGACAAAGTGCAAAGCATGGCAAAGAAAACATGGCATAACTAATAAACTAAAACATGAAAAATAATAAAACAAGGAAATCTAAAATACCAAAAACACAATACATAATCCTAAGAATGGTCAGACAAAGGCAGTGGTCACTAAACACAAGTATCAATAATCATGGCTTAGCCAGGCACAGAACTTAAGCAAGACATGAGCATAATCAGGAATCACAATATTCAAAGCCTTTGTAAAAGGCTTAAGCATTTCCAACGCCATTTTTTAAGGCTTGTTACCTTTATTGTATTGTGGGTACTCGTTTATACTGTATTGTATTATTGTTATATTATTGAAATCAGTTGTGAAAGTCCCCGTGAGAATCCAATAGATATAACACTCTAACATTACACTTGGCATCAGTAGTATGGATTGCAAACAAAAAAGTTGGGCTTCAAAACGAAAAGCCAAAAAAATAGGGAGGCAAAGCAGGCCGATTTTTTTCTAAAAATGTCCCTTTGATTTCTAACTTTTTTGACAAGCCTCATGATTCAAATATTGATAATGTCATCAGTAGCCCGAGTTGCAGCAATGAAGAGATCACCACTGGTTTGATCATACCGGAGCCCTCACAGACCCAATCAAGCTTAGACCCGGCCTGTCAGGCTCAGGCCTCAGGCCCACACTCAGACCAGGCATCACCAGAGAAAATCTTTCCAAGCGAGGAGGTTTGCGCAGAGCCCAGTTTCACACCAGAAGCTGGGGACACCAACTCCGGTCATGAACCTCTGAATGACCCTGCTTTATGGCGAAATACCACAATCATTGAAGACTTGTGCACTTTTAGGACAGGAGACTCACTGTCAAACCAGGCATCACCTGAGAAAGTCTCGTCAAATCAGGAGGGGCACACTGAGACCAGTATCACATTAGGAGCTAGGGGCTCAAACTCCTGGTGTGAAACAGTTAATGACCCTGCTTTATGGCCAAGTGCCATTACTGAACAGGTCAAGTCAATTCTGATTAGTAGAGGAGCAGCTGCTTCTCAAAATCGAAGTGAAAAGTACCCTGCCTCAAGTAGGGATAGGATCATGGGGGGCATCACTAGGAGTTTCACAAATTCCTTAATCAAAAGCTCTCAACCTAATGGCCAGTCTGTGACTAGGCAGTGGCTGCTTTTCTCCCCTTCATCTGGTTGCATCTTTTGTTTTGCTTGCAAACTGTTTTCAAGTAAGCACAATGCGTTTGTCCACGGGTTTTCGGATTGGAAACATTCTGAGCGTATCGGTGAGCATGAGAGGAGTGAGGAGCATAGGGCTTGCATGTTAGCATTACACAGTCGCTCCAAAAACACAGGAAGAGTTGATTCTGATCTTGTCAAAAAAATTGATGCAGAGAGGCAATACTGGCGGGAAGTTTTGAAAAGAGTTGTTGCTGTAATTCAGTTTTTGGGGGAGAGGGGCCTTGCTTTCAAGGGAGATGATGAGCGGTTAGGATTGTTGGGAAACAGAATTTTTAGGTGTTAGCAATATGAGGTGAGCCAGATGGTTTGATCAATGGGTAATGAATGTGCATTAGGAGATAAAGAGAAGCCGTCAGGTCCGGCAAGACATATCGCCTATTTGGGACTTCCAGCTGGGATCCCCGTTTGTCTTCACTTCCGACAGGACAATAGGCACTAGCACCTCTTAGTTGGTTCCGTATGCCCACATATGGAGCTCACTTCCAGGGGTTGGGAATCTATTGAACCAATTACGTTGGGTGGTTCAAGAGAGGCCCAATTGTAGAGTATTGCTTTTTATCAATGTGTAAACCCTGGAACCAATCAGCAACAACTTCTGATAACATTAAAGAAATCATATGCAAATGTCTGTACTTTAACATGTATAAAGTTTCTTACAAAATGAAGGAATTTTGGAACTTTGCATCACGCTGTTGTTCTCACGGCCGGCTGTGTAATAAACTTTTTCCTGCTTTTTGCCACGCACATCGGAGTCTGCTTCTTCATCGGCACAACGTTATTGGCTTTTTATTAATTTACCAACAAATTTGGCGCTGCGAGGCAGGGTGGATTCGTTTCCGGACCTCCGTAAGTTTCCAGGCCAGTTCAAGAGTGAGTACTTGGTTTTATCTAAATATAATTTGCTAGGCAAAATTACGGAGATCTGGAACGCTCCACCCAGTGGTACGTTAACCTATTAATTTTAAATTGACCGGTGTAGAAGCGATCAGTTGTTCGTGGTTAAAAAGCTGTGTCATTGTGTAATGTGTGATGGTTATCAGTGCTGCTTGTGGTACCAGTACTGTTGTGTGCTACAGGCTTATGTATTGAAAACATAGCTATTTTGTGACGGGGTGAATGTTGGTCATCCCTGCCTTCGGAGAGTGAGAATTCACGCCAAAAAGGCAAATACGTGATTGCGTGGCTGTGGCAAGCGTGTGTGGGCCGCCCACAGCACAGACGTGACTAATTATTTTCACGACTGGGTATTAGGTAGCCTTCCTAAGAAGCGCATATCGTGTCTTTGTTTCTTCGGTTCATGTTCCGGGAGAGTTAGTGTTAGCGCCCCAGGCCCAGAGTGAGCGTCTTTCACTTGGGTACTTTTTGTCTGTGTGTAATAGGTTGAGAGAGAGTGCATGTGGCGTGCCTCCAACCCATCTTGTGGGTATTTGAGCAGCCAACTCTTGCCCGCCGTGATATCTCGTCATTGTCGCATTTGAAGTTTGATGTTGTCCTGAATCTTTATTGTTTTCTGTTGGTTTCATTCTTGACCATACGCTAAGGAAGCTACTGGCTAGTAATGCTGTTATGTATGATAATATAATGCTGTACAAAAAAAAAAAATTTCATTTGTAAATGAAGATTTGTTACATGCTGTTTTGCTGCCTTGCTGGTTAGCTATATTTATTTTGTTCATTGGCACCCTCTGGTGGCGTGTATTTGTAAAATCATTAAGAAAAGACTACTGATTTCTAGAAGCTTCTGGCACTTTCCTGCTTGGAGGGGGTGGGATTTCCCTAGAATCCTGTGGATCCTTCTGGAAGGTTGCTAGACTATAAAAAGGCTGTGATTTTAAGCACAGCAGAGACAGAGAGAGCAGACAGCAGAAGAGAGCAGACCAGAGTTTTGTTTTGGCAACAGTTAAATAGTGGCAGTGTTGGAATTTACGAAATGAACCAAGTGCGACAACCAGTAGATTACAAAAAGGAGGCTTTATTTCTGAAGGGGGAAACCCCCCAACAGAGCTGGCAACAGAACAAAGTCCGCAATCCAAAATCAGAATCCAAAGGGCGAAATCCAGAGTCATACACAGGGCACCAGTAACAAAAATCATAGTCAGACAAAAGAGGACAAAAAAAAACAAGAATGCAGCCAAAGGACAGGGAATAGGCAAAGCTCGATATCAAGGACGGTCCAGTCAGAAAGATAAACACTGAGAAATCAAGGCGAGAAACGTGGCACGAGAAAACTAGGGAGAACGATCTGACAAGAAAGTGTACCAAACAGACATCTTATATACACACCCGGGGTAAACACATGACCAGGGAGAACAGGTGTAATCAATGGTGACAATGATCAGGGAGAGACACATGAGGAATAAACTAATTACATGATTACATGAATTTGGCTGTAGCCAAAACGCAGACAGGGATCACAAGACAAACCTAATTACAAAACAGCTCTGGTTAAGGAGTGCTAAAGTGCCAAGATAAAAGAAAGGGAAAGCACAAAGTATTAAGTGGAAATCCACAGAAACTTGCAGCAGAGATAATTAGGGATAGGCAAGGAGGCGGAGATTAGAATTGAGCGACTGCTGAGAGATAGTTAGTCAATTAGTATGTGCAGCTTTACAATCCCGAGTGCATGTTAGAAAGTTAGTAAAAATATACAAGATTAGTGTGGTTAGTAATTAGCAAAAACAATAAACTGTTAGTATGTGTTAGTAAGACAGTAAAAGAGAGAGGAAGGAAGAACACGAGATCATGAAAGAAGATTGAAACCCAGAAACCAATAAATAACCCGAATGAGTGCACACAAGACAAGGGGCCGTGAGCAAAGATACGCACATGACAAGATAGTGGAGACAAAGTGCAAAGCATGGAAATGAAAACATGGCATGGAAACTAAATGATCTACACATGAAAAATAATAAACAGGAAATCTAAATTACCAAAACACAAAACACAATCCTAAGAATAGTCAGACATATGCAGTGGTCACTAAGCACAGAATCAAACAACATGGCATAGCCAGGCACAGAACTTAAACATGACATGCAGAATCACAGATCACAACAGGCAGAGTGTTATTAGGAATTGAATAGTGGATATTTCTTTTTTGAAGAACTTTTTTTTTTTTTAAAGAATACATTTGTTTTAGTTGCACTTTCTGGTTTTCTTTGTTGTGATATATTTTTAAGTCATAACAAATTGGAGGTTCCACCGAGATTGGATTCACCGAAGATTATTATTTTAAATCTTGTGACTAGTTTAAAAACCAGCAATCATGACTTTTGATGTGGAAAGTTTTTTGAAAACTCCAACCCAGGAATTAATTGTGCTGGCAAAGAAGAAGGACTTGCTGCAAATAGCCTCAACCCTCGGATTATCTGATGTGAAGTCATCAATGAAGAAACAAGAAATATTCAACCTTTTGGTGCAACATTTCATCGATGAAGATATCTTTGGGGAAGAAGCAGCAGAATTAATTAAAGCTGTGGAAGTGCCAGCAATGGAGCTGCAAAGACTTGAATTCCAGCTGCGCCAAAAACAACGAGAGCTGGAAGAGAGAAGGTTGGAGAGGGAGAAGGAAAGAGAACTGGAGGAAAGAAGGTTGGAGAAAGAAATGGAGGAAAGAAGGATGGAGAAAGAAATGGAAGAAAGAAGGTTGGAGAGAGAACTGGAGGAAAGAAGATTAGAGAGGGAGAAAGAGAAAGAACTAGAAGAAAAAAGGATGCAGTTCGAATAGGAAATTAAGAGAATAGAAGCAGGTACTGTTTCATAATCTTTTGGACTTTCTGATCATTTTGATGTGGTTAAACATATCAGACTTGCTCCTCCTTTCTTAGAAAATGATGTTGAACAACACTTTACCCATTTTGAAAAAATTGCTGAAAATTTGAAATGGCCAAAAGAGCATTGGACAATGATGTTACAAAGTGTTCTTACTGGTAAAGCAAGAAAAATTTATAACCAGTTATCGGTTAACAGTGTGCTGATTATGATTTTGTCAAATCTGCCATTCTGAAGGGTTATGAATTGGTCCCCGAGGCTTACAGGCAAAAATTTAGGAATTCTCCCAAGGAAGCTAGTCAAACTCATGTTGAATTTGGCAGGTTAAAGGAACAGTTGTTTGATCAGTGGTGTAATTCCATGAAAGTTGAAAAAGATTTTGATAGAATGAGGCAACTTATTCTGGTTGAGGAATTCAAAAGATCAAAAGATTTTCCTTGAAGAAAAACAAGCCAATACTTTGCAAAATGTTCCTACCCTAGCTGATATTTATGCATTGACACATAAGTCTTCTTTTGTTAAGAAATCCACTTTTTCGAAATTTCAAAGCAAGTTTCAGTCCAAGACTACTTCTAATAACACTTCTAATGATTCTAAGGCCACTTCTGAGAGGAAACCTTCCAGTGAAAAGCAATCCTGATTCTTTACCCTCTGTGTCTTGCCAATACTGCAAAAAGCAAGGTCACCTTATTTCTGAGTGTTATACTCTTAAGAAAAAAACAACAACGAGAAGAAACCAAGCCAACTGCTTTGACAAAGAGAGAATCTTTTGTATCAATGGTCAGTTCCCCTGATCTTCTACCTTCTGTGTCTGATTCTGTGATGGAGGGTTTTGAGCCATTCATCACCGATGGTCCCGTCTTACTTTCACATGATTTTTCCTCATCTGCTCCAGTTTGAATTCTAAGGGATACTGGGTCTTCCCAATCTCTTATTCTGATGGGACACTATGTCAAAGAGAACATTTATTGAAACATAGAAGCATACATTGAGTTTGGCGGTATGGCTCTGTTCGAGAGATCCCTGCCCGTCCAGCGTGGAACCGAAGGCAGGGAGCTGCTATTAACCCCCCTGTCCATAGAACAGAGCCAAAAGCAACAATGACCTCAGACAGAAGAGACATTGTTATGTGTGACAGTTAGACATGAAAGAACAGGATTACAGGATGCTACAAATGACAGGAGGAGCTGGGGAGGAGGAGGGATGTTAAGCGTACATGCTGCAGAGCCTCTGCTCAGAATGCGAGCTTAAGTAAACTAGCATATCAATCGAGCAATCATGTGACGGCAAATCAGATGACATCCAAGAGCACTCAGGTGATTCAAGCTTGAGAAGCGGCTACTATAGTTACCAAGCTTGACTCCGTGCCCATCAGAATTACTCAAAGCTACAGTTCTGATGGGACACTATGTCAAAGAGAAAATTTATTGAAACATAGAAGCATACATTGAGTTTGGCGGTATGGCTCTGTTCGAGAGATCCCTGCCCGTCCAGCGTGGAACCGAAGGCAGGGAGCTGCTATTAACCCCCCTGTCCATAGAACAGAGCCAAAAGCAACAATGACCTCAGACAGAAGAGACATTGTTATGTGTGACAGTTAGACATGAAAGAACGGGATTACAGGATGCTACAAATGACAGGAGGAGCTGGGGAGGAGGAGGGATGTTAAGCGTACATGCTGCAGAGCCTCTGCTCAGAATGCGAGCTTAAGTAAACTAGCATATCAATCGAGCAATCATGTGACGGCAAATCAGATGACATCCAAGAGCACTCAGGTGATTCAAGCTTGAGAAGCGGCTACTATAGTTACCAAGCTTGACTTCGTGCCCATCAGAATTACTCAAAGCTACATTTCTGATGGGACACTATGTCAAAGAGAACATTTATTGAAACATAGAAGCATACAATGAGTTTGGCGGAATGGCTCTGTTCGAGAGATCCCTGCCCGTCCAGCGTGGAACCGAAGGCAGGGAGCTGCTATTAACCCCCCAAAACAGAACCATACTGATGCCCGCCAACGATGAAAAATGGTGCTTCCATAGGTTTAAAGCAGCCCGGCGGCTTTCAGAATTTCCCTTGAAGCCAAGTGTGAGAGAAATACTCCATGTGAAATGCACTGTGTGTAGTGACAGCCCGACGGCTGGTGCAATTCTCTAGAGCCAAGTACGAGAGAAATCCCATGTGAAGTGCGCTGTGTCGTGACAGCCCGGCGGCTGGCACATTTCTCTTGAAGCCAAACACAAGAGAAATATTCTATGTGGAGTGTACTATGTGTCGTGACAGCCTGGCGGCTGGCACAATTTCTCTTGAAGCAAAACACAAGAGAAATATTCTATGCCAAATGTACTGTGTGTCGTGACAGCCCGGCGGCTGGCACAATTTCTCTTGAAGCCAAACACAAGAGAAATATTCTATGTGGAGTGTACTGTGTGTCGTGACAGCCCGGCGGCTGGCACAATTCCTCTTGAAGCCAAACACAAGAGAAATATTCTATGTGGAGTGTACTATGTGTCGTGACAGCCCGGCGGCTGGCACAATTTCTCTTGAAGCCAAACACAAGAGAAATATTCTATGCCGAATGTACTATGTGCCTGATTGCCTGGCGGCTGGCACAATTTCTCTTGAAGCCAAACACAAGTGAAATATTCTATGTGGAGTGTACTATGTGTCGCGACAGCCCGGCGGCTGGCACAATTTCTCTTGAAGCCAAACACAAGAGAAATATTCTATGTGGAATGTACTATGTGCCGTGATTGTCCGGCGGCTGGCACAATTTCTCTTGAAGCCAAACACAAGAGAAATATTCTATGTGAGTGTATTATGTGTCGTGACAGCCCGGCGGCTGGCACAATTTCTCTTGAAGCCAAACACAAGAGAAATATTCTATGTGAGTGTACCATGTGTCGTGACAGCCTGGCGGCAGGCACGATTTCTCTTGAAGCCAAACACAAGAGAAATATTCTAAATGTAGTGATAGTCCTCTAGTGAAGCAGTCTGCAATGAAATAATCTATGTGAAGTGTAGTATGTGTCGTGACAGCCCGGAGGCTGGCACAATTTCTCTTGAAGCCAAACACAAGAGAAATATTCTAAGTGAGTGTACCGAGACAGCCCAGTGGTTGGCACCATTCTTGAAGCCGTGTACAATGAAATAATCTATGAGAAGAGTAGTATGTGTCGTGACAGCCCGCGGCTGGCACAAGTTCTCTTGAAGCCAAATACAAGAGAAATATTCTATGTGAGTGTATTATGTGTCGTGACAGCCCGGCGGCTGGCACAATTTCTCTTGAAGCCAAACACAAGAGAAATATTCTATGTGAGTGTATTATGTGTCGTGACAGCCCGGTGGCTGGCACAATTTCTCTTAAGCCAAACACAAGAGAAATATTCAAAATGTAGTGATAGTCCTCTCAAAGATTCATGAGAATTATACTATATGATTTGAGGTAAATGACATGAGGCAGAACCTATAATAATTGAAGTGTATGTTGTGGTGAATGACATGACATGTGTGCCGAAGAGTGACGCTTCGTGCCCTGACTATGTGTATAGAGTATACTAAATGATGCATGAATCAGACCTACAGGAGGATTTGTTTAACATACAAAACCTGGTGACCACTTACAGTCTTACGTATCCAACTGAGCTTCCACAATGTCTTTAATTCCTGGGTGAAGGTAATGTTCTTGGCTGCGAGTCCAATGTCCTGAGGCCTTAATGCCTTTGTTAAGCCACAAAGGAGCGATGCACTGCTTGAATATAGAAATGAAGCAGAGCTGAGCGGTGAACTAGAAATGGGTTCCCAAACCTCCGAGATGATCAGAGGAACTCGATGGTCGCAATGCACTTTGTAGAAAACCCTGGTCTGAACCCCTCGAAAGCAAGCCAGTGGCGACAGTGGCAAGGAAAAACTCCCTATGTGCTAAAATATAGGAAGAAACCTTGGGAGGAACCAGGCTTAAGAGGGGAGGTCCATCCTCCTCTGACCGTCCCAGGGTCTGAGTTCATGGTTGCCGTAATGCGAAAGGGAAGTTGACAAGCAGCCCAGTATTTGTAGTTTGCTGATGCCATGACCCAGTCCATGATGTGAAGCAGCACTTGTGCAGAGGCAAGGTTGCATTGATGCAAAGATCAGCAGCAGCATACTCAGGGCAGGGTCCACCGTGGACATGCAGAAACGAAAAGCAGACAATTAGTGGAGAACACAGTGGGAAGCATGCTAGGAATGTACCATGAATAAATGCTGCCGACTCCATAAAGTTGATATAAAAGGGAGAATATAAATATATACACATACATGCATGTGCACACATATGACTGAAAACGGTAAAAACCTTGCTGAATCTGAAAGCTGGGAGAGTTGCTCGAATCCCCCAAAACAATGATGTAGCAAAACCAAACATCAGAGGCTAATGACCGAGCCCTGCAGCAGTGACCTTTGGGTCGATCCAGCAACTGGCTGTTATAGACTGTGGGACATACTGAGCAGGCAAAGCAAATCAGTTTGAATGTAATGAGTAGCAGACCACAAGCACTAGCTGGATGCCGACATGGGGTAAATTTTAGTGAAGCATGGCAACATGCCGCATCATGGCATTGCTGAGCATGCACAAGATAAGCCACAGCTTGAGTATATGAGTTTGAAGTTGGCAAGCGCTCCGAGGTTTCCTTGATTGCCATGTTCTGCTTTGAAAAATATTTATTAATTTTTCATTTTAATATTTTTTTAATTATTTTTTTTAAAACCAACTAGGGTGCTAGTGTATGGTTATACAGGAACACTAGAGGCACTTCTGGAGTGCAAACCTTCACTTAAACAGCACAGTCTGAATCTTGCTGAGTGGAGTAAGTACAATCATTGAGAGTCATAAGATTTCAAGGTGGATGCCATATTGTGCTAGTGATGGTGATCAAAATCAGCAGGGTCTATCCCTGATGTAATTGTGACCCATCCACAGGATTTTCAGAAATATCTGCTCATTACATATGCGATAAGCTGTTCACACAAAACAAACAAATGCACGGATCACATGACCTCTTGCCAACTCGCATTGCAGACGTAGATGCCACCAATGATAGCCGTTTCCCCCAATTTGGGTAGTTACAAAGACTTGTCAATTACTGACAAGGAGAAGCAATACCAGATTGATTTCAGAAACTATAGCTGACTGGGATGGCTGTTCCCACCGATTCCGCAGCTTGTGTGTTTTTTTTTTTTTTTTTTTTTAAATTAAGATTTACTGAGCAGGCCAAAGTTAGCATTTCCCATTAGTTTGCTGGTGCGAGGTGAATGCCATGCAATTTCCAAACGGTTTCCACAACTTAACACTTACAATAGCAGCACCTGCTAGGAGCAGATGAATAAAGCCAACAGGGAAGTAAGTGCAGCATAACTATTGGATCCAAGCAGCATATCGGCAATCGATTTTAACTTAAATGAGGATTGCAATTTGGACCAGTCATTTGAACAGCATTAGGGCAACATGAGAATAACGCTTTTGTTTTGGCCGCAGATACATGAATTACTGAATTTACTACAATTCCTGTGCCACACATACAGTTGTTGAAGCATTAATGAAGAGCCAATTGCTTTAGATGTACATCAGACTTTTTTTTTTTTTTTTTTTAAATAAATAATGGGTCGAAGACAATCTGAGCCATAGGACATTTCTTGATAGACACTCCAACTATGCCAACATGGGCGCTGAGAATCGGAATAACTGGCAAACTATAGCATTTCGGCCCGTAAGTTGCTATAAACGGGCTTGGTACAAGGCAAAAGTTAAGCCGCAATCCAATAGACCTCAGAACCAGTTCGAGCGAAAAGGATTAGTAGTGCCCAGTCAATCCATGTAGGTACACTACTGAGAACCTGGGAAAAAGAGTTAACAATTCGAGCTAAAACCAAGGGTTTAAAACTTAAATCACTGGACCAAGTGGCATCCAACCCAGAAGTTGCTGCAAAAATTTAATTGCAGCTTCAAATATTCCAGGCCAAGTGAATTGGGTGCAGCTGGAAAGACAAAGTGATTATTTGTAGACTCCGTAAGGCGTAAACCATAAATGCGATTCAAAAGCCGAGCTCGTTCATTGCTGCAGAAAGATGACGTTCCACATGCATTTACCAAGGCATCCCAATCATAACCCGACTGTACACATGAACAGCAGCATCCCGTGTGAAAAGGAAAGCTAGCGGCTCACGTAACTTCGCGAAATAAGACATGACATGCAGCTCTGCGCTGCGAGTACAAACACTGCAAAGGCTGAAATTAGCATTCCGGCACGCTTGTCTGAAAGACATGCAGATTTAAGCACCAAGCTCCCGATTAAGACAAGACTGCAGTGCGTTACTGCGTTATCTAAGCATCCAAAGGTTTTTGACACCCGCAAAAGATCAGCTTCTGACAGGGTACCGGTTCGCTAAACAAGAACTGGAATCGAGCATTTGTGGCTGCACCCTGATGACCATGCGCTGCTTTAAATTTACGGTTGATAAATGACACGCCGATGCGAAACGTTCCTTCGGCAAAACAACGCAATGCTTCCGAAGCAAGCCACATAAATTATGATACAAGTTTGTATTACGCTGGTTATCCTGCATAACCTAGCACTTCCAAGGAGACGACATGCGAGCGTGACATCAAACCACAGCAAATCACGAAATGCAGTAACCAAAATAAGCATGTTATAAAAGTAGCAGTGATAACGAAAACCACGAACCTTGTTACAGGTGGCTCCGTTTGCGGTGGCAGCAATGTTAAGCGTACATGCTGCAGAGCCTCTGCTCAGAATGCGAGCTTAAGTAAACTAGCATATCAATCGAGCAATCATGTGACGGCAAATCAGATGACATCCAAGAGCACTCAGGTGATTCAAGCTCGAGAAGCGGCTACTATAGTTACCAAGCTTGACTCCGTGCCTATCAGAATTACTCAAAGCTACATTTCTTGCAGACATTCTGCCTTTCTCGAACAAATCGTCTACTCAGGCTAATGTCCTTATTCAAGGAGTAGAATGTGGTTTTACAAGTGTGCCTCTCCATAATGTTCATCTCAAATCAGACTTAGTCTCTGGACCTGTTACTGTTGGTGTTAGGTCTTCTCTTCCTTTCAAAGGCATTCATTTGCTTCTTGGTAATGATCTTGCTGGGGATAAGGTTGTGCCCTACCCTATTGTAACTGACACTCCTTTGATTCATCAAGAATCTGACTGTATAGAGGAGGAAATTCCAGATCTCTATCCTTCATGTGCAGTCACTCGTTCTATGGCCAAAAAGGCTATTCAAGATGATGCTGACCTGGACTTTGACCTGGCTGACACCTTCATTGGGCAGTCTTTTCATCAGGAACCTTCCAGTCCTGAGATGTCTGGGAAATCTTCAGACTTGTCCTTGTCAGGTCATTCTTATGACATTTTGTCTCGTAAACAACTTATTCATGAGCAACAATAAGCTCGTGATCAAGCGCATCTTCTACCACAAGCTGCAAGTGAACAAGAGGCTACTCAAGTTCCTGTCTGTTTTTACTACAAAAATGGCGTGCTTATGAGAAAGTGGCGTCCACCTGATGCTTCTGCAGATGAAGAGTGGATGTTCACCCATCAAATTGTTTTTCCAAAGTTGTATCGTCAAGAAACTCTTCTGGCCCATGACAATCCTATGTCAGGTCATTTGGGAATCAAGAAGACCCTTCAACGTGTCAGGAATCACTTCTTCTGACCGTCCATGAGGTCTGATGTACAGGTGTACTGCAAATCCTGTCATACTTGTCAAATGGTTGGGAAGCCGAACCAGAATATTCCAAAGGCTCGACTTAAGCCCATTCCTGCTTTTGAAGAACCTTTCAGTCGGATCATCATTGACTGTGTTGGACCATTGCCGAAGACTAGGTCTGGTTGTGAGTACTAACTGACTATCATCTGTGCTTCCACTCGGTTTCCTGAGGCAATTCCACTTCATAATATCAAGGCGAAGACTACCATTAAGGTTCTAACCAGGTTTTTCTGCTTTTTTGGTCTTCCTAAGTCTATTCAGTCTGATCAAGGATCAAATTTCATGTCTGGCATATTTCAACAAGTTATGCATGAGCTTGGTATTAAACAATACAGGTCATCGGCCTACCATCCGGAGAGTCAAGGTGCTTTGGAGAGGTTCCATCAAACCCTGAAGAACATAATAAGGACCTACTGCCTTGACACAGAGAAAGATTGGGATGAAGGTGTCCATCTTCTTCTGTTTGCTGCCCGTGAAGCTGTTCAGGAGTCTCTTGGGTACAGTTTTTTTTAGCTCGTTTTTGGGCATACAGTCTGTGGGCCTTTGAAGCTTCTGAAGGAAAAGTTTCTGGCCGCAGATGATGTCCCAATGAACTTGCTTCAGTATGTCTCTGACTTCCGCAATCGTCTCTCTAAGGCCTGTGACTTTGCTAAGTCTAATCTCAAAGAAGCTCAGGGCAAAATGAAAGCCAGATATGACCTTCATTCAAAAGATAGAAGTTTTAAAACTGGTGACAAAGTTCTTGCACTTTTGCCAGTTCCTGGAAACCCTCTAAGAGCCCGATATTTCGGCCCTTACACTGTCCTCAAAAAGGTCAGTGATCTAAATTACATAATTTTAACTCCTGGAAGGAGGAAACAAAAACAAATGTGTCACATCAACATGCTGAAAGAATACATTGATAGAGACACTCAGCAAAAGCCAGTGAATGTGGTAAATACAGTTGAACTGGAAAATTCGAAAGAAGATTGTGACTGCCCCTTAGAAAATGAACCTGGTCCAGTCAAACTTGAAAATTCAGACATTCTTCAAAACATTGACAGCAACTTGTCCCACCTGGACCCTTTTCAACAACAGCAGCTAAAGCAGCTCATATTTGAATATAGTCACATATTCCCTGACGTTCCATCAAGGACTGATTTGGTTTACCATGATGTCATCCTACAAGACGATGCCAAGCCTGTAAAACAGCATCCCTACAGAATGAATCCAGAGAAGCAGAAATACCTTAAACAGGAAGTCAAATATCTGCTTGAAAATGACTTTGTTGAACCAAGTTACAGTGGCTGGAGTTCTCCATGCATCCTAGTTCCCAACCCCAATGGAACATATAGAATGGTGACAGACTACAGGAAAGCGAACGCTCTATCAAAAACGGACTCATATCCTTTTCCCAGGATTGATGACTGCATTGACAAAGTTGGACAGTCAAAGTATGTCACAAAATTTGATCTCCTCAAGGGCTTCTGGCAGATCCCTCTAACAGATAGAGCAAAAGAGATCTCGGCCTTCGTCACACCAGATGGATTATACCAATACAAGGTCATGCCATTTGGAATGAAAAATTATCCGGCCACCTTCTAACGTCTGGTAAACAGAGTGATTGCCGAACTACCAGGATGTGAGGCCTATATCGACGACATAATCATCACCAGTGACAGCTTCCAAGAGCACCTCACCTACATCAGAAACTTCTTTCAGAGAGTGAGTGATGCCAAGCTGACTATCAACCTTGATAAAAGTGACTTTTGTAAAGCTACAGTTGTTTACTTAGGTCATGTTGTAGGACAGGGTCAAGTCAAACCAGTTGATGCAAAAGTCAAAGTTATCACTGAATTTCCTGAGCCAACAACTAAAAGACAGCTCATGAGATTTCTAGGGATGGCTGGCTACTA
Organism: Gymnothorax reevesii; assembly: GCA_029721435.1. Classification (NCBI taxonomy): domain Eukaryota; kingdom Metazoa; phylum Chordata; class Actinopteri; order Anguilliformes; family Muraenidae; genus Gymnothorax; species Gymnothorax reevesii. The sequence goes on from CM056585.1 coordinate 42,641,543, forward strand.
CAGAAAATTCTGTAAAAATTTCTCTATCATCTCTGAGCCTTTGACAAATTTACTGAAGAAAAATGCAAAATTTGTTTGGGATTAAAAATGTCAAAATTCATTTGACCAGCTGAAAGCTATTCTCAAAAATGCACCAGTTCTCTTATCTCCCAATTTCAAAAAGGAGTTCAAGTTGGCAGTTGATGCCAGTGACATTGGTGCAGGTGCAGTTTTACTGCAAGAAGACACTGATGGAGTAGATCATCCTGTTTGTTACTTTTTGTTACTTTTCCAAAAAGTTTGATAAACATCAGAAAAACTACTCAACAATTGAAAAAGAATGTTTGGCACTTGTTTTGGCTTGACAACATTTTGAAGTCTATTTGACTTGTTCAGCTACTTCCATCAAGGTCTTCAGTGATCACAATCCCCTCACATTCTTGCACAAGATCAAAAACAAGAATCAAAGATTACTGAGATGGAGTTTACTTTTGCAAGAGTATGATTTGGATATTTCTCACATCAGGGGAAAAGATAATGTAATTCCAGATACACTTTCTCGCATGTAAATTTATTTCTTTATTTTATTGTGAAAAATGTAATTTTACTTTTCTATTTGATTGTGAGACTTACACTGGTTGTTAAGTATATGATTGTTATCATGATCAATGATATGTTTGTGTAAAGTTCAATATTGTTCTGATTATAAAACTGTGTTAATTTTAACAAAAGAAAGCTTTTACCAAACCTTTATTTTCTTAAAGAGGGGAGGTGTTATGTATGATAATTTTTTGTACAGCATTATATTTCATTTGTAAATGAAGATTTGTTACATGCTGTTTTGCTGCCTTGCTGGTTAGCTATATTTCTTTTGTTCATTGGCACCCTCTGGTGGCGTGTATTTGTAAAATCATTAAGAAAAGACTACTGATTTCTCGAAGCTTCTAGCACTTTCCTGCTTGGAGGGGGCAGGATATCCCTAGAATCCTGTGGATCCTTCTGGAAGGTTGCTAGATTGTAAAAAGGCTGTGATTTTAAGCACAGCAGAGACAGAGAGAGCAGACAGCAGAAGAGAGCAGACCAGAGTTTTGTTTTGGCAACAGTTAAATAGTGGCAGTGTTGGAATTTACGAAATGAACCAAGTGCGACAACCAGTAGATTACAAAAAGGAGGCTTTATTTCTGAAGGGGGAAACCCCCCAACAGAGCTGGCAGAGCTTTCTTTGTTGTGATATTTTTTTAAGTCATAACAACGCGCATTTATACATTACTGAAGGCCTATCTTACAAATAGATATCAGACTGCACCTTGACGAACGCCGTATTAATTTTAAATAAATATGGCAAACAAAGAAAATTCAAACGCCCTGGAATGCGCCGGCAGTATAACTACCTATTTGTTGAAAAAATACGCAAAAGAACAAAAGGAAATGTGTAAGGCTGGTTGGGATCCGAATGGATCCACTCCGGAGTCGCTAGAATGGTGGACTAAACAGAATAATAAAAGAACCGCAAGTGGTACGCTTATCTTAGTAACACAGAAAGCTACACAGAACACAGAAAGCTACTTGAAAAATGCAATGAATTACAAAACTGCGTACGATCACAGAATTAAGAACTGGACGAATTGCGTAAAAAGATTGAATTAGATGAAAAATCTAAACTCAGATTAATCCTGCTGGATTAAAAGGCGTCCAGTGTTTGCACCCCAATTTGAATTGCCCTACCATTACTGACCTGCAACACTTGGAAAATAAAGAAATGAGTAACCCCGCTCCCATGGCTCCAATGGTAACTAAAATTCACAGTAGAGAAAGCGGACAGCGGCTTCACGTTGACCATGTACCTCTTAGTGTAATGGACATGAGAGCGCTACTAAAGGATTTACAGAGTCTTCATACGAACGACGATAACTTGCAGTTTTGGCGACAGTTAAATGAGCTGCAAAAAAGCATGTCTTTAAATCCTTTAGACTTGTATGCAATTGTGCGCGCTAAGGGGGCTATTCTCCCATTAGCGCGTAAGTCCTTTTTTACGCGCTTCGAGTTAAGCGCTTTTGAGTTACGCGTATTCTCCCCTACTTGCTTCGATCACGCCCACAGCGCTTAACTTCAGAATGTAGGCGGCCTTATGAAAGAGGTGTGACTGATCCAAAAGAGAGGCAGACTCTGTACAAAGCTCATTGATTATGGCTGTCAGGAAAACATGGAAAAAGGATTTTCTGATTAACAATGAAAACGCATTTGTGTTCCATGGAAAACGCAAACCAGACTTTAAATTTGAATATTGTCGGCCTGCTGATAAAACCTCGTATCTCCAAACTGATAAGAAACGAAAACTCGTATGTCCACTATTTTTACATGCAAAATTAAACATTTTTATTCTAAACTATATTTATCCATTTATATTATTATAATTATTTTATTTAATTTTTTTTATTTTCCTGTGAAGTTTGTCATTGTGAAGATACGAGGTTTTATATGCCGCTGTAATAGTAGGCCGTACCAATTACAAGACGTAGCCTAATTCAGACATCTCTTTATTTATCCCCCGCCGCGCGATTAGCGCGAAGCGGGGGAAATAGATATAGCATTGGGCTCCGTCCGTACGGACACATAAAATTGCGGCGGCGGGGGATATGTTAGTAACAAACTCTTGTTATTTCTTGCTCTAGCCACCACGGCATTAAAGCTATGCATACAAACAAATTGCCGCGATAATGAAATAATAGATAAAGAATTTAGCGCTTCTCAATCAGCGCAATCAGATCATTGAAAATGTGCCCCTCCTACACCAGCCTGTTTGTTCCGTGGAAGACAGGGAAGAAGACGAAGGGAACATTCTAGTCACACAAAGACAATCAAAGACAATCAATCAATCATATGATCTCATTTAGAAATTGCGCACTTGAAAACTACTCCGATGTCATGTTTGCAACCAAAGGACATGGAAACGCTTTAACAAGCATTCTTACCTCGCACGCGGTCATCTCCCCGCCCCGAAACCGCCTCTGCAATGACGGAATTCCATATCCATAGCCTATCATCCTATTTGATTTGAGCGACACATTCACTTGAACTTGTGCCTAATACTTTATTATAATCAATTATTCCATTTACTGATAATGATTCTTCCCATGTCGGCTATTCTTTAAAGGCTAAAATTGATTAACAAATGGATAGTGCTCTGGTATTTGCTAGGGTAGGGCTCAATCTAGAGTAGCCTATTTAATAATATCTTTATTCACACATTTAATTACACAGTATTAAGAATGGTAAAACATTACTAGGACTCGAGTTAGTTAATACAGATATCCTCAATTAGAAAATCAATCCCCTCACTCGTGAGAATATCACAACTTTTTTGATTATCACGAACATATAGGGCAGTCGCATTTGTTTATAGAACATGGACGACAATGATGGCGACGTCGAGCCAAAGCCGAAAACCAAATTTCACAGATGTTGGTGTATGGCAAGCAAGCAATGAAGGCTGATCCGAGGAATTAAGCTGCGAATAGTTCTGGATGTGGCTTCGGTGGAGAGATGTAAGCGCAGTATCCCCGATTTAAAGCATAAATGGAGAGATCTGCGGGGCGCTGTAAAAGCCAGGTTCTCTGCACACCGGAGAAGTGTACACGCGACATGTGGTGGGCAACCATCATCCCCTGTGCATTTCACTGCACAGGAGGAAGGGATGGCATCTACTCTTTCTGCAGTGGAAGTGCATGGAGAAGAACTTGAAGCGCCAACGAACTGCGTCAGACACCTTGACACAGACGCCTGTGATGTGAATGACATGACCAGCCACTCTCTGAAACGACCCAGATGCCAGGAGCGACAGCGCAGTTCTGACGTTGATGACCACGGGTATGTTTTGTTGATAATTGCTGCGGCTGGATAGTTGTTCATCCAGAAGTCGGCAAAGATAGATGATTGCCTCATGCACGGTCCAGGCGAAAGCGTTGGATGCACCCGATGTTTGTTTGTCCCAGGATGTCCAAACGAAGCCGATATATGAGTGTTCGTCTTCGAGCTCGGCGCGCTCCTCTACTCTTTCCCAATCACGCAAGAGTGCAAGCAAATGCAGGACTGGCATTTTGGCTTTAGATTTTGAGGGCATGATAGAATGATGGTCTTATGTATACTGGTATTAATTAATTGTTTTGCGTTTGTAATTTAACTGATTGGAGAAGAGGCTGATGCGAAATATCATGTGATGATTTCGTTTGATAAATTATCATGGCTTTGAGAAATGTAGTTTAGAAATAAGGAAGAACAATCGCATTTTAAATGTCTCAACCTTTACCATGTTAAATAAAATAAAAGTAATGTTAAAATTCGGCCTATAACCGACATCAAACGCAATATTCAATTTCGCCTAATGTTGGCGCTTGACCTTAATACAGCCCTCAAAAGCGCTTAACAGAAAAAACGCGTAAGCCAGTAGGAGAATACGCGTAAGTGTTATTTGCATGAGAAACGCCCGGAAACGCCCCGATTTTGGCCTTGCTCTGCCCCAAGCGCGTAAGTGCCTTCAAGGCGCGTAATGCACAGACTTAAGTCGAGGGGAGAATACGCGCAGCCTGAAAAGCGCGTAGCTACGCGCTTTTTTCGACTTAAGCGCATGGGAGAATAGACCCCTAAGTGTCCTACTCCAAGCTGGAACACAATCGAGCCTGAAAACCACAGGAGGGAAGCATAGGCATCCAGGCCCTGGGCAAATCAAGCTGAGCTTCAAACGGCGATTACTGACTTCTGTGAGGCTGTGAAAACTGCTTTGGGTAAAGGTGCACCCAAATGGCATCGATTCACCGCGGTAGTTCAACATAACTTGCCATTTACAGAATACGCGGACCAAAAATATGAAGCATTTGAAACGTATAGTGGTATCCCTAACCCCAATAAAAGCATGTCTTTAAATCCTTTAGACTTGTATGCAATTGTGCGAGCTAAGTGTCCTACTCCAAGCTGGAACACAATCGAGCCTGAAAACCACAGGAGGAAAGCATAGGCATCCAGGCCCTGGGCAAATCAAGCTGAGCTTCAAACGGCGATTACTGACTTCTGTGAGGCTGTGAAAACTGCTTTGGGTAAAGGTGCACCCAAATGGCATCGATACACCGCGGTAGTTCAACATAACTTGCCACTTTTCAAATTATACTGGGATTATATATACTTGTCCTATTAATTAAATGTGTGAAATTCATCCTTAATCAATTAAACTGGGGTAAAGCGAGGAAGGAAACTGCACAACTTGTTCACTATGACAGGACTCCAACAGCAGTCATAATATAGATCCAACTGTGATGAATCAGGTGTACTTGAATAATACCCTCACATTGAATTTTATTCTCTCCCTCATACACTGGAGAGGAAACCTACAACAGACCACACTGCTGAGGTCCAGCACCTGACCACGCTGCCGAAGACAGGACCCCGAGCTTTCGGACCATGCTGCCACAAACTCCTGTGCGAGAAGACTTCTGCACAAGACAACCAACCACAACAATGTCGTTCATCGTGCAGCTCATTGTTGTAGAATTCAAAAGGACTTGTGTAATGGATAATAATGGTATTTACATATGCGACCGGTACACATGACAGCCAAACGTGCCAACGAATCAGAGCTGTTATGTGTGTGGACTCTTAAGTAGCAGTGCCTGTACTTGATTATAGGCCAAGTACATGATCGATTTTTATAATGTTTCTTTGACATTTCTTGCCTGTTCTTGTCTCTTATGCACAGCCGATCACTAACAGTGGCTCTGCAACTCAAAAACATATAGCCTTCCTGTGCCGGTCTTTGACAGATGACATTGGGCCTCAAGAGTCTGGGTCTGTCCAAGGTTTCTCCCACTTAACTGGGGAGTTTTTCCTTGCCACTGTCGCCTCTATGGCTTGCTCTCTTGGTCTCTGGCCTGGTATCGGTGTGAAGTTGTTGCTGTAGTAATTTTGTCATTACAAATTCTTTTGCCATTACTCTTATTTCACTGTAAAGTTGACCTCATCATTCGGTGTCTGTTGGGTCAAAAAGGAGGGACTGTTGGGAAACAGAATTTTTAAGTGTTAGCAATATGAGGTGAGCCAGATGGTTTGATCAATGGGTAATGAATGTGTATTAGGAGATAAAGAGAAGCCGTCAGGTCCGGCAGGACATATCGCCTATTTGCGACTTCCAGCTGGGATTTCCGTTTATCTTCAGTTCCGACAGGGCAATAGGCACTAGCACCTCTTAGTTGGAGGTTCCGTATGCCCACATATGGCGCTCACTTCCAGGGGTTGGGAATCTATTGAACCAATTAAGTTGGGTGGTTCAGGAGAGCCCCAATTGTAGAGTATTGCTGTTTATCAATGTGTAAACCCTGGAACCAATCAGCAACAACTTCTGAAAACATTAAGGAAATCATATGCAAATGTCTGTACTTTAATATGTATAAAGTTTCTTACAAAATGAAGGAATTTTGGAATTTTGCATCACGCTGTTGTTCTCACGGCCGGCTGTGTAATAAACTTTTTCCTGTTTTTTCCACGAACATCGGAGTCTGCTTCTTCATCGGGACAATGTTCTTGGCTTTTTATTAATTTACCAACAGGATCACCTGACAATGGTAATTTCTTGGGTATTGTCGAACTGTTGGCCAAATTTCACCCTTTTCTAGCTGACTATCTCCGAAGGTTTGGAGGCAAGGGCAAAGGCTCTGTGTCCTACCTCTCATCCACAATCTGTGTGGAATTTATCTACTTAATGGGAGAAAGAACAAAGGAAGCAATTATCAGCGAGATTAAAGAGGCGAAATACTTCTCTGTTATCGTTGACTCCACTCCAGACCTTGCTCATGTGGACCAACTCACTTTTATTTTCAGGTTTGTAAATAATGGTGGAGAAGTAGTTGAGCGTTTTCTGGCTTTTGAGCCTATTGAAAATCATAGTGGGAACAGTTGGGCTGAGTGTGTTGTTGCAATGGTGGAGAACCTGGGCCTAGACTTAACTAACTGTCGAGGCCAGTCTTATGACAATGCAAGTAATATGTCAGGAAAGTACAATGGAGTCAAAGCTCATCTGAAACGAATAAACCCATTGATTTGTTATGCCCCCAGTGCAGCACATCCATTGAATTTAGTCGGTGTCAATGCTGTTGACAGTAGCCCAGAAGCTGGCCGTTTTTTTTACTTTTTGCAATCAATATACACATTTTGTGCCTCGTCAACACACAGGTGGGGAAAGATGTTCCGTGATACAGATGTGAAACTCACACTGAAATCGTTGTCAGGTTCTCGCTGGAGTTCAAGAGCTGAATCAACAAAGGCTCTTTGGAAGTATTTTGCACAATTGAGAGAGGCATTGAACAATATTTCAAAAGATTCACAGGAGAAACGTGAAACTAGAAGCTAGGCCTCTGCACTCTGTGGCAAGCTGGACACCCTAGAGATAGCTTTCATGGCACACTTTTGGGATACAATACTGCAGCGGTTCCAAGCCTAGAGCCTGCGGTTGCAGAAACATGACATTGACATACACACAGCTACACAGCTTCTCCTTTCACTTCGTGACTGTGTGGCAGCACGGAGAGACAATTTTGCCTTTTTTGAAGGGTCAGCTTTAAATGTTACTGATTCAGTCTCCCAAGACTACAGACATGACCTCCAGCGCACAAAGAAGCGCAAATGTATGGCTGATGAAAGTGCAGAGCTAGGTGTTGAATTTAGTGTAAAAGAAACCTTTCGTATTGAAACGTTCGATGTTCTAATTGACAAACTTGTGTCCTATCTTAATCATCGGTTAACTGCATACACACAATTGACTAATCTTTTTCATGTTCGTTTCATGGCTGATAACATCTCCAATAGTGAGCTCACTTTAAGGGCCTAATCTCTTGCTGCAGCATATCCCACTGATCTGACCATGAGCTTGGCAGATGAACTTGTTCAGTACAAATCATTCATTTCAGAAGAACAAAACTGCCCAAATACAATGCGAAAGACCATGGTAAATTTGGATTTACAGTCCACTTTCCCAAATGTTTACATAGCACTCAGACTGTTTTTGACCCTGCTAATAACAAACTGTGAATGGGAACGGTCATTCTCCAGACTGGCTCGAATTAAAAATGAGCTCAGGATGAAAATGCGCCAAAATCGGTTGAATTCACTCTCCCTTCTAGCAATAGAATCAGAGTTTGTTCGACAGCTCAAATTTGATGAGTTAGTGGACGACTTTGCAAGAAGGAAGAGCATAAAGGAACCTTTGTAGAATCCTTAGGTGCGGTAGGTTGGCGCATGGGGGGGGGGGGGGGGGTTTCGTAGTGTTGGGGGGGGTTTGCCCTTTGCAAACTCCTGGCCCCAGGGCCCAGACCCCCCAATAATCCGGCCCTGGCAGAGACAGCTAACGCAATGCTGGTGTAACAGGTGTAATTTGGTTCCCCTAAATTTGAATTTTACTTTTATATTTTATTTTCATATTTTTATACTTTTATTACTTTTCATGGGTTCTGCTGGCATTTTGGTCTTATTGGTTGTATTTTATTTGATCAGTGATTGGTTTGGGGTCCTGAGGGGCGTGGCTGTCTTGGGGTGAACTGTCTGCGATCTCTGGTAAACTGTCCTTTCGACATTATTCACGGAAACGGAGGTCAGTTATTTTCCTATCCTCCCGAAATATTTGATCCTATGGGTTGTATATAGCCCTGTTACTGTTAAATTTAGCTCAGTCCCCACATAATTAGATATAGTGTTCGTTCCACGGTGTATAAGCCAAATTCAAATTACTTTAACTATATTGTAACGTTTATAAATCTTCCCTTCGTGGTTGCAGGGCTGATCGTGCATAGCAAGATTGCTAACGCTGCTCTGTCTGTGTGTGACACTTTCGCCCTGCAGGTATGGTATTGCCTTGCCTCTTTCTTATTTCTTTTTGGGTTTTTATATTATATGTAAGCCAGCAGGATGGTGCCTTGTGTGTTTCTTTTGCTGTTGGGACGTTTTAGAGAGGCGGCTGCGGTAGTGTGCGGGTGTAGCTGTGTCCCAACTGTCTTTCACGCGGCCCCTTTTGACATTATTCACGGAAGCGGAGGGCTGATCGTGCATAGCAAGATTGCTAACGCTGCTCTGTCTGTGTGTGACACTTTCGCCCTGCAGAATAAATGGTTTGATACCGCATCAGAGTTCCCGTTTCCACTGGTCATGAATTAATACACAACGCAGAATTGAGCACGTAACACTGGCATTATCCTATCGTTAACTGACTTCACATACGCACCCTTCGTCTGGAGCCTAATCTGTCATGTTCTGTATGCTGTTAATGTTCATTACAGGACACCAGCCTTCAAACTGAAGTGAAATCACCTCAACCCTACTTCCCAACATTCGTAATTGAACTCCAGAATTACTTTGGGTCAATACAATATTTTAACAATTATAAAGCCAAAAGAACGACTCTTATGTGTAAAAAAAAAAACTCGTGACTTTTTTCTTTTTCCTCTTTCCTTTTTTCCGCTCCCTGCCTGTAAATCCTTGCAATGCTTGTGTAACGCACTGAACCCCTGTGCAAACGTTTATGTGTGTGTCTGTCTTTTTCTGTAAATGCCATTTTCATTACAAGTTTTTTTAAAATCTTTTTTAAAGTAACTTACCAATTAAGAGTACGAAAAGAAGTAATTTCTTTATGCCAGCCACTGTTATTTACAGTGTTGTGCATGAACGGGAAAAAAGAACGACGTTCATGAACTCTTCATTATTTTGACGAACGATGAACTGAACGTACGCATCTGCCGAAAACGAACGATTCCCTGAACGAGTTCATTTTGGTAAGGAATAACGGGCGTTCAATATTATTGCAAAAAAAAAATACTTCTCCCAGTAGACTTGTGATGACGTCATCAACTGACGCCGCCGCTGCTCTGTCTATGCCAATGAATGTATGTAGAACTGGAGGGGCGTGCGCCGTATCCTTCTAAGAGCGTAGTTGAAGAAACCAATATGGCGTGAAGTGCACCGCACTTCTGAATTTCCTATGGAGACTAACTAAGGGGTCTTCCGAAACAATTTCAACATACTTGTGATCGAAAAACATTTAAGAATATAAATTAACGTACAATTTTACATGACACTGTTCGAGAAGTCGAGCATATCACACGTGTTAATCATAGGAAGCGCAACACTTACTAGCCACTTGTCGAGCTGGCTTGATAGGTAATCGGGTCGCTGTAGACGGCTGTGATCGCAAACTTTATCTGTAATCTAGCTGGCTTGATAAACTTAGTTGGCACAATAAACCCAAGTTGCATATATACATAGAATTAGCCATAGCGAATGACCTGGCAGAAACGTTTATGTAACGTGTTCATACCGGATGAATTGCGCAAATAGCAGCATCCTTATCCGGCATCTGCCTATCTAGGGACTATTAAGTGAGCAAGCTGTGAGTTTTGTTTTTAATTATTACGATAACGCAATTATAGCTAAGGCAGTCATCCAAACTGGCTAGCTTTCTATGATTGCCAGCGAAGATAGCGCTTCAGCATACAGCTCGGCTGTCGGTTCCGTGAAATGGAAACATAGCTCAGTAACCATGGGAGTTCAAACCATCGGCGGAACCCGACATTTTACTGGGGCACGTACCCCATTATTGGTCAGCAGCGCCCCAGTATAATTTTCCCCAAGGGATAAAAAAAAATCACGTTTTAAGTCTGCATGTCCACATAATCCACAGCAAGAGAATTTACAGTAACAGAGTGCTTAGACACACAACTACTTAATATGACGACTGTAACTCATTGCTACTTTATTCACTTCACTCCGTGTAGTACACAATGGCACGTGGCTACTTAATATTCACGCGGCTTTGGCTGTGATTCAGCTCACTTCAGAACTTCGGAACACAAGGTCACACACACAGCGGTGTCTGCAGTGTGTGCAACTGCACCTGTCTTCAGGTTAGTGCTGGGCAACTGCCTGTCCTTACTGTTTGTTTTCTCCTCTGTGTCGCCATTTCCATGGGAATTCAAATGTCACAACTTTGCTTAAACTTTAAGCTGCAGTCTTAATTGACGTAGCCTAGTGCAGACGTTAGCTGCTGCCCTATAGCTAACTGGCTCGTCATAGGCATAACGTTGATTCATAATGGTTAGCCTAGTAATGTCAACTCGGTGTCTGGCGATTGCTATCGATGTTTGATGACCATATATGAGCTATTTCACGTTAAAACATGGGTTCTGTATGAACAGAGAATCGGGCTCATCGAGTACTTTGGTTTTGAGACATTGAGGATAACAAAGGACAGTACACAGTTTTGGTAAAGACTTAAAGATTGCCTACTGTTATAGCCGACACTAGTGAATATAGTTTTATGTTTAGTGAAGATGCACTGATTAGAATGAAACATATCAGAAACAGTTTAATGATTGCAGTTATTGGTACCTTGATGGAATGGTTTACTTGTATTACACAATGAATGTTTAGCCTACAATTAATACTGCAGTGAAAATGAAATGTGATTTGAATGTGAGTCAGTTGTTTGGTGTAGCTTTGCACACTTTGTGCCTTGATTCAAAACTGTTGATAGGTTAATGTTTTGTCTGTTTTCCTCTGTGTATGTTTGTATGGCATGGATAATTTAGTGTTTTGGCCTGCCAGGCACGTAAGCATACAGTTTATATTTAGAGTAATGGAAGAGCTATTTAATGTTGTACAGTCTTTTTTTGCTTGTACCAGGTTCAGAGGTCTAGAGTAAAGTGCAAAATGCATCAGTCCATTTCAGGTGGTTAATCATAGATCCAGACAACAAGATAATCTGATATGAATGTAAAATGTGAAGCACTATTTATGCTTTTTATGATAAATTAGTGCTAAAAATAGTTTGTGCCCCAGCTGTGCCCCAGTACAGTATTGGGTCTAGAGACACCCCTGGTTCAAACTGCTACCAACAGCAATGTTCTTGCAGACTATTCACTAATGCTATGCAAGTGACCAATCAGAGTCAGATGTGAGTCATATTGACCTACCAATGGATTAACCGTTGACTAAAACAAGCTCTTATAACTTCATTCCTGAAAAGCGTCAAGCAAAATTGCGCCTCGATTTTTAAAAAAATATGTAATCCTGTCCTACGCAGGAAAGATTTGCGATTGTATACCTTTTAAATAACAATAGCTGGAGTTTTTCCATTATAGTCAGTGGAAAATTCAGTGGTGCGATGCACTTGACACTTTTTACTGAGTGTTCTTGCCTACTGTAACACTGTTGGTCTTGGCTTATGTTTTTGAACTGCTTTGGAATGTGATTCATGCAGTTGTAATGCAGGACAATTGCATGTACAGAAACTTTGCTGGACCTTACTTTCAGCATGTAGTTTGAATCTACAGACATTTTTTCGGTTCAATAACTTGTTAAATAAAAGCTGTGATTCCATTTTTGGACATTGTGGCAGTGATTGGGAGCTGGGGATGAACAGATGACAAGAGACTCTAATGAAGAAAAAAATGCTTGGATGACTGCATTAAAAATGAACTTAAAAAAGAACTAGTTCATTTTTTGGGCTGTTAACTTAGTTCATTTTTTTAAAAGAAATATGAACTATGAAATGAACTAGTTCATTTTAAAATCTGTGAACTGAACTTTGAACTAGTTCATATTAATTGTGAACTAACACCACTGGTTATTTGTGTGATTAAGGTTGCTCGTGAACAATTTACATTTTAACTTTATCAGCATGCAAAACATTCTATAGCACTCATTTGGTGCCGCAAGCTGTGGAAACACAGGCTGGTGCTGAAAGGCACCGCACTTGGGCTCATTCAACACCAGCACTGGCACCGGCACCAGCATGGCCTTTTTGGAAAAGAAATACTAGTGAATCCGCTAAAGTCAAGCAAGTGGTTGATATACAAACGTGAAATTAAGGTAATAAATTTGGCACGGAATGTTCGCTTGAGATCACCAACTGAAAGCTCTAACGGTCATGGTCATGTTACGGTGCAGACTTCGCTAGCTTCCTCATGACTTAACTTAGGCCTTACAGTTAAGTAGCTCAGCCGCTATTTTAGCTCTAATTACAGCATGACAGCTAGCAATATATAAAAGGCAAAACTGTAATAAAAAATATTCGTTAATGGTATCGTGTTTGCCAACACTAATAATCACAAACCTGTTTATCAGACGACGACGATGAAGACACAGGGATTGATTAGACGGCTCCCGAAGCTGACTCGAGCATATCCGTAGAGTCATGTGCAGACACTCAAGTGGGAATTGGGCCGATTCCGACGGACCAGAATTATGAAAGTACATTTGTGTCTTCATTATTCAATCAAAAAAAAGTTGCTTCAACCAAAAAACATATTTTCAATCATAAAAAACCTTTTCAATCAAAGAAAAAAAGTGTTTCAATGCAAAAATAAAATTGAGACCCAAAAAATTGCATTTTAACACTGTGTTTCTTTGATTGAAAATGTTTTTATTTTGACTGAAGTGAGTTATTATTTGATTGAAAATAATTTTTTTTGGTTGAAGCAACTTTTTTTTGTTCCATGTTATGGGTAGGACATTTGTGTCTTTATTATTCAATCCCAAAAAATATCACTTCAATCAAAAAATATGTTTTCAATCAAAGAAAAAAGTGTTCAAATGAATTTTTTTGGGTCTCAATTTTATTTTTGCATTCAAACACTTCTTTTCTTTGACTGAAGTGAAAAAAGTTTTGAAGTCATTTTTTTTTTTCGATTGAAGTGAAAAAAGCTTTGAAGTCGGTTTTTCTCGCAGTGGGCGGATGCTTCCCCATTGGTCAGACATGTTTGAGTAACAAGTGTCTACACCAATGACGTTTGAAATAGGAATCTCTTTCTAAAACCAATGTTCAATGTACAGTTATGCGGTGAAAATCCGTCTCCCATCCTTTCGATATGCACAAACTTTTCTAACAACGGTGGCGGATGGAAAAGCGCACAACTGTTAGTTGAAATTACCGATACATTACTGATGTTTGAACGTAGCTTCAAGTGTGTCCACTTGTAGTTTAAACTCCAAACCCGTGGGCGACACATAGAGCCCACTCGAATGTGAGGTCTCCAACCGCGTTGATTAGAAAGCTTCAAAGTGAGCGCGGTGTAAGCGTTTAGACTTCCCACCGAGAGCATCTCTCGGATAGTTTCTCTGAAACTTGTCGTTGAACACCACACGTCTGTAGTAGTTGGATATGAAATGTGGATCGTTTGTGGTACATCTAATGCAGTGGGTCTCAACAAGGGGGAAGCGATCCCCTCCTGGAATGTTTTTTATTTTTTTGGATTATGTCACCAACAGTCAGATATAATTTGCCTTAAAATAGATTTTATTGAGGGTAGTTATTGTGGGTAACAGAGCGACAAAGTGTCAGCAGCATCAACAACAGAGAAACGTAAGGTGCAACCGGCGGGTGAAAAGGAGCCCCGAGCTAGGCTTCGGAAATAAATTTATCAAGAGAACGATTGCTTCTCCTAACCTGGACTGTATGTGTGTGTTGTGTTCCGGGGTTCTGGCCTTTGGCCAGGACAGCATTTATGGTTTTAACAGTTTCATGTTCCATAGTCGTAGTTCATGTCACAGTTTTAACAGTTTCTTGTATCCAGTCATTGCATTTCATAGTTCACATTCATTGTCCATGATTTTTCTTTTCCATGTTTTTGTTTTTGCCAGGTCTGCCAGGCCACTCCACCTCTTGTCTGCGTTCCGCCCCGTGACTTCGTTGTTGCACATTTCAGAGCTCTGGTTGGCTTTGGTATTTCCCCCTTCCTTCTGTGCTGTGCTGATTCGGGGCTGTCTAAGCTTAATTGGCAATTAACTGTTCTTAAGTTACTAACATTTACTAACATTCACTGGGTGGTGTAATTCTTAGATAGGCACATTACTAATACTACTAATTTAGACAGGACATTTATTGTCATGATTCCTGCTTTACTATTTCAAGTCTTGCTGTGCTTTTCTGTTCTTAACATTCATGCTTGCTTCCAAACTGCATCCTTAATTGGTACTTAAGGTGAGCACGCTCATTCTCTTAATGAGCAAGTCTTGTCATTCAATCTTAGTCCATGTCCAATGATCTAGCCATGCCTCTTGTTTCTCCTTCTCCAGGTGTTGCCCCTCATGTCTTGATTTCTTACCCTTTATCTGGATGCGGTGGAAGTTGGCTGGCAGACAGTGTCTCAAGCTCATGTTTCCAAGTCTTGTTCAAGTCTCATGTTCAAAATCATAGTTCTTATCATGTATATAGAGTTGTGTTTTTCTAGTCTAGTCATTGACATCATTAGTCTTACTTCTGTTCATGGTTATCTCCCTGGAGTTTCCAGTGGCTTTTTTTTTGTCGTTTTCTGATCCTTAGTTCTTAGCTCTGTGAAGCTCTCCTTAGTTTGTCTTTTGCAACCCTTTGGGCCAAGTTTTTTGTTTGCCCTCGTGCCTGTTTGCTTTTGTTCTAATAAACTCCTCATTCCCCTTCACCTCGCTTCTGGTGTCTACCTGATCTCGCATCAGTGTGTAACAGTTTATTCAAACACAGAACTTTGTAGCATTAGATCCCAACTGATCCTGTAGCATGTCTGGATATTCAAATAATCAATGAAGTTACGGTGCTGTGCCTCATACTTGAAAGCCAGAGACACGCACGTAGCCTATTATTTCTGCTGCAGGACGATCCGTGCCGCAGGCATTTATTTAATAAGCCAAACACATACTTTCTTGGAGGAATCCTGAAGCTACTTTCACTTCGTGCACCTGCTGACCCGTTTCTTATGCAGAAGGAAAGGAAAGTAAATCCATATTGCAGAAAGTCAGGGCGATATTTCCGAAGCTTAGCTCGGGGCTCCTTTTCACCCGCCGGCACCTTACTTTTCTCCGTTGTTGATGCAGACACTTTCACACCCATAATTACCCTCAATAAAATCCAATTTAAGACAAATTATATGATTGCAGGTGATGTAATCTAAAAAAGGAAATAAATATTCCAGGAGGGGGTCGCTACCCCCTTATTGAGACCCACTGCATTAGATGTACCACATATGAATTACATTTCATATCTAACCGCTTCAGACAAATGGGACGTGCGGTCAGGGTAGGTAGTGACTTCTCCTTTTTTATCGCTAGATTTTGTCAACCTGTGTCCACGTACTATGTGTGATTGTCAGTCAGTCCATTTGACCGCCTGTAATGATTAAGAGGTGATAGAGACAAAATGATTAATTAACCTTTCATGGTTTGATTCGAGAATGCAAGGACTTAACTCTTAATTAATTCGGGAAAAACCTCAAACTTCTCGGTGATTGTGAATATTGTTTTGATCTTTTGTTTATTGGAATATGAAAGACTGAAAATAAACTCCCTATTTTAAAAAAAATGGCATTAAAAAGTACGTGTTTAAGGGGGCAATATTAACGTAAACATATTGACCACACATTGAACTCCGCATAAGAAAGGTTTTAATATTTGTTAATGGCATTGCGTTAGCTTCCTCGAAGCAAATATGAACAAACTTGCCGTCTCATGAGCATTTTAAGTTCAATGCACCAAGCAATAATGTCGTGGATGGAACAGGCACGCCATTCTGCCGTTCAGTCTTGTAAATTAGTTAATCAATCCTCAGATTAATAATCAAGCAGAGTACGAGAGTTATCATTATTTAAGGTGAGGATTCTGCCTCCCCTAACTGACCTCCGACGGCACGTCACTGGATATGTGATGTGCGACGAATTTCAAAGGGACTATCCGAGAGAAGCTGCTCTCGGTGGGGAAGCCTGAGCGCTGACACTGCGGTCATCTTCCCAGTTTTGGGTTTTGTGTTTTAAAATACAACACTGGTGTTTCTGAATTTTTCCTCCCCTATTACAACTCGTATACATTACTACTGACCAAGTAACACAGTGTTTTACGTATTCTGACCTTTATTTCTTCATCATAAGCAACAGCTGCTTTCCATTCAAGCAGGATTATAGTGAAATTGCAAAATTTCTAAACATACTTGAGTTAACCGCAATCAATAAAATGATGAGTGTATTTTCTTTTTCAATGAAAACAGTCCAGCATTATCCACGAGAGCAATCTCCATTCAATTTCCTAGTCAGAAGTCTTAAAACCTGACACAGTTATATACAGTACAAGTGGAAGTTTCTGTTACATTTGGGTCAAGATGGCCATATAGTATCACATGGTTAAAATACTGCTCAGGCAGACAATTGAAGAGCCTTAAGATCACACACAAATGTCTGTGGAAAGAATGTCCAGTACATTAAAAGCTTCACACATCAAGGAGAGTGGGTTTGTTTAAGTGCCCATCTTCTAAAAACAAATACGTGAGAGCATTGGCTGTGGTCTTTAAGGCCAAGGAAGAAAGGGAAGGGAAATGAACATAATAAAGAACCACAATATTGAACATTCAACTAATAAATGCTAACAAAAAAACTAAACACAGGATGGAAACTGCCTCTGAAGATTTCAGCCACATCTTGCAGCATTTGTCAGTGGATGGAGTAGCTCAGTCCTAAATATGGACTGATGTTGAATGAAAATGTCCTTGAACTTTCTTTGATCGTCCATGAAATTGTGGCTGACACCCTTTGACCACTTTGCGGTGGATGGAGTGGTTGGGTCTGCTCTGGTATTCTGACACCTGATGCGTTTCCACAGCCCTTTGCGTTCCTACGGCAAAGCTGTAGAAAAAGAGGAAAAATTATCAAGGGACACTGTAGCTCAACTTACTCTTACTTCTTGGCGCAGTGCAGGTGGTGTAGCGTGGCGCAGCTCACGCAGTGGCAATTTCGTCCGGCACAGCCCGCGCAGTGGTAATTTCGTGAGGTGCGCAGCCTTTGGTAGACGAACGTGTGCCAAGATGGGTGTGGCGGCGTAGTAAGGGGAGGTGTCACATATTCATCAAGGCGCAGTGACAATTTTGGAGAAAAAGTCTCCGTTGGAGTTGCGCATAAACCTCGCCAGCTCCAACCTGGTTCACTTTCTGTGGAGTGGTAATTTGGCTGACCGCGGGCAGTGCGCACACGTCACCGAAATCAGGCAGGTTTCCAGAATGCCAGGCACAATTCAATGCAATAAATAATTACAGGAAGCACTATTTAATGTAACTATCTGAATAAGGACATAAATTATAGTATCTACAAAGACTGTCCTGATGTCAGATTAAAGGCGGTTGGCACGCGTAATGGAAACTTGACCTGGCTTAATCAATGCAGCTGAATCTGTGATGCAAACTAAGGACTTCACATCTCTCTCAGCCAACCACAAACATATATATATATATATATATATATATATATATATGCTTGCATTCTGTGCTCAGTAAAGCCACTTGCACACTGAACACGAAACAATTTTTTTTGCACGACTGATAACAGGCAAAGTCAATGCAAAGACGGGATAGTCAGACAGGGTATTAATATAGCTCCGTGTCCGAAAGTCATAAAAGTTCAAATTTTTCCGAGTATTCCAGGAATTATTAGACGTGCAAACTTGGCCATGTTTGTGTTCGACCTTCACAGAATGCAAATTGATAGCTATCGACTTTTCTTGGTCTTTTTAGCCTATTCATCTGTTTTCTTCCGTTGAAGATAGACAGCAGTCTTTATTCAGTCTTTCTTTTGAAAATTAGTCAGATGGATCGAATAGATTCACGCTTTATTTCCACAGCAGAGGTAAAATAGTACTTGTAGTCAGTGAGCAAATCAATTCCATGACCATTGACAGTGTGAATAAATTATCGCATGCACGATCAAGACCGTCAGACGCGAAAAGCAAAATACTCCATGTCCGGCTCCGAGCAAAAAATAAAAGTATTGATATGAGAACAGATTTATAACGAAATAAAGAATAAAAAATATCTCCAACACACTGAACATCCAAAAAGATGACCCACAAATAAATCGCAGTGTTCATTGGATGTTCTGTTGTTAAAATGTTTCTTTTTATTCTTTATTTCGTTATCAATCTGTTCTAATCGTCCACTTTTTTTTTGGCTGTCAGACACAGAGACATTGTACATTGTCTCACGCCAATGTCAACTCTGTAATGTACCGATCAGGAACCAGTCGCGAGAACAAGGAAATGCAGTAGAGCTTGTTTTATTGGCAAATGGGGAGAACCCCCGCAGGGCAGAAAGCAACAGTTCAAAGTCCACAATCCAAAAGTCAAAATCCAGTTGGGCAAAAATAGAATCAAAAACCAGGGCAGCAATCACAGTAATCGTAGTCGGACAGAAATGGGTCTGGTACACAGATATAGTTCTATCAGAGAAGCAAGCCATAATCCACAGGACGTAATCCGAATCGTTACCAGGAAAGCAAACAGAGATCTCGTAGTCGGGCAGAAAAGTGGTCAAAACACACAGATACAACAACAATCCAAAATCACAAAGGCAAAATTCGAAAGTCGGGCAATCCAGTCAATTCAATTCAATTCAATTCAATTTATTTTGTATAGATACACTGTCACAAAGACGCTTTATAGTCAGAGATGGGTTACTGAAGGGCAGTGCCCGACCTATTCCCTATTCCCACAACAGCGAGGCAAAAAAAAACTCCCAGTAGGGAGAAAAAATCCTCAAACAGTGGTGAGAAAAAACTCCCCAGTGGGAAGAAATCTCAGGAGGAACCCGGCTATAGTGGGGAAGCCCATCCTCCGTGGGCTAGCTAGTTGATAACAAGATAATGACAAGAGTTCCATTGAAATCCATCTAATCAGAGCTAAAATAATTTGTATATTTAAAACTGTCCAACAGATGTCTTGGCTAATGTAAAATAATTAGCAATGGAGGTCATCATGAGGCAGGAAGACCCTCTTGGTCCTGTAGCTGAAACAAGATGGGCCAGGGGGTGTTCGGTGAAGCTTGATCTAGAGCTCAGGGCAAGTGCCCAGAGCAGGAGGAGGAAAAAAAAATATTGTTAGGGAGGTGGAGTTGTATGGCGAGCACACAGAGCAGGAGAGACAGAGGTGCCTGTGTGCGATAAGGAAACCCCAGCAGAATAAGACTATGGCAGCATAGTTATGAGAAACAGGGGCAGGGGCCAACACAGCCACGAGGGCAGGTTGAGACAGTCACCACCAGACCATGACCAGTAAAGGGCACCACCAGCAATGATCCAGTGACAGCACTGACTGCTCAGTCCACCAAATATTCTATAGCTTATGCCAGCCACCCACTCCTGTCCCTCAACTATAGGACAGACTAAAGAGATATGTTTTGAGCCTAACTTTAAATATACTGATAGTGTCTGGACCCCGAATATGAGCAGGCAATTCGTTCCATAAGAGGGGAGCACGATAGGAAAAAGCTCTACCGCCTATGGTAATTTTAGCTATTTCTGGAACAACAAGGAGGCCTGCGCTCTGCGAACGGAGTGTTCTGGAGGGAATGTAGGGTAAAAGTAAATCACTTAGGTACAATGGACCAAGCCCATGGAAGGCTTTAAAGGTAAGAAGTAGTATCTTATAGTCTATTCGGAATTTAACTGGTAACCAGTGAAGTGAAGCTAACACTGGGTTAATATGCTCGTGTCTCCGTGTTCTAGTGAGAATACGAGCAGCTGCATTTTGAATTTGCTGGAGCCCCTTTAGAGAGGATTTTGCACAACCAGACAAAAGAGCATTACAGTAATCTAATCTTGAAGTAACAAAGGCATGGACAAGCTTTTCTGCATCATGTAATGACAGCATTTTCTGAATTTTGGAAATATTCCTCAAGTGGTAAAATGCAACTCTTGAGATGTTCTTTATATGTGTATCAAGTGCGAGATCAGGGTCAAGAGCAACACCAAGATCTTTGATAATGGCACTTGAAGCGATTGAAATTCCATCAATGTTAAGCATGTAATCTGAGATTTTGCATCTCTGGGATTTGGGACCCACTACGATTATTTCTGTCTTACTAGGGTTCAACAAGAGAAAATTGTGACTCATCCATTTCTTTATGTCTACAAGACAGGCTTCCATCTTTGACAGCTGGGCAGCTTCATCAGGCTTGACTGACAGATAAAGTTGTGTGTCATCTGCATAGCAGTGAAAGTTAATGCCATGTGCGCGAATAACTTGTCCCAGTGGAAGCATATATATTGAGAAAAGCAGAGGTCCAAGCACAGATCCTTGTGGTACTCCGTATCTAACCCTTGATTGATACGAGGAGTCATTATTAAAATGCACAAATTGATATCGATCCGATAAGTATGATCTGAACCAGGAAAGAGCCTGTCTACGGAGGCCTACAAGATTTTCAAGTCGATTCAACAGGATATCGTGATTGATAGTGTCAAATGCTGCACTTAAATCAAGAAGCACAAGTACAGAAATGTAGCCACTGTCCGAAGCGAGGAGAAGGTCATTGAGTACTTTGACCAGGGCTGTTTCAGTACTGTGACAGGGTCTGAAACCAGATTGAAAAACTTCCAATATACAATTGGAGTGTAAAAATGAACAGAGTTGTTTTGAAACGGCCTTTTCTAGTATTTTAGAGAGGAATGGGAGGTTTGAGATAGATGTGAATAATGTGTCTAACTTCAGGCCTAAGTTTGGTTTCTTAAGTAGGGGTTTGATGACTGCAAGTTTAAGAGTGTGTGGGATGTGTCCAGATGCTAAAGAAGCATTGACAATATGTAATAATGGGGTTCCAATCACTGGTAGTAGCTCCTTTAAAAGCTTCGTTGGGATGGGGTCCAGAAGACACGTAACAGATTTTGACGAATTTACAATGGTATTAAATTCGCTGACATCTATTGGTGTAAAAGAGTTCAGGTAGGACACTTGTCCTTGTGATAATTCCAAATCCATAAGCAGGGTAGATAGAGAAGAAGACCCTATATGAGGAGAGACAAAGGAACTCTGAATCTTGTCCCTGATTTTTATAACTTTATTATCGAAGAAATTCATAAAGTCATTGCTGTTAAATGGTACAGAAACACAGGGATCAGCTTGATTCTTGGTTAGCTTGGCAACAGTGCTAAACAGGTGCCTGGGGTTGTTTTTATTTTCATCTATCAATGTAGAGAAATATGAGGAACGTGAAGTGGAGAGGACACGTTTATAGGCAAGTAGACTGTCTTTCCAGGCATGGAAGAATACCTGCAATTTAGTTGATCACCATTCGCGCTCCAGTTGGCATGAAACCTGTTTTAAAGAACGAATATAGTCATTGTACCATGGTGCTAATTTCTTATTGCACACTTTCCTCTTCTTTAGAGGTGCAACAGTATCCAGGGTTCTGCAAAGAATGTTATTTACATTGTCTGTCAGCTGATCAATTGTGTTTTTACTTGCATTTGTATATGCATTATGGCTAACACCAAGAAAATCTCCACAGTGTACAAATGAGCCTGGGAGTTCATTAATAAAAGCATTTCCAGTCCAGGAAGAAAGCTTTCGGCTGTAGTAGAATGCGGGATCCAGTGACACATGACAGCCTTGAAGAAGTTCGAAGGTAATTAAATAATGGTCTGATAAAACTGGATTTTCAGGCATGACTGCTACATTTGTTATTTCAGCAGTATAAGTTAGGACTAGGTCAAGTGTATGGTTGTGGGAATGCGTGGACTGATGTACATGTTGATTGAAGCCAATAGATTCAATGATAGATAAGAAGGCTCATCTGAGAGGATCACCTTCATTGTCCATGTGAATATTGAAATCCCCTACAATTACAACTTTGTCTGAATTTACAACCATATAAAGATAAACACTCAGAAATCAAGGCGAGAAACGCGGCATGAGAAAACTAGGGAGAATGATCTGACAACTGGAAGTGACTAAACAAACATCTTAAATACACATCCGGGTGAAACACATGACCAGGGAGAAGAGGTGCAATCAATAATACAATAATCAGGAGTGACACATGAGGAATAATCTAATTACATGAATTTGGCAAATGCCAAAACGCAGACAGGGATCACAAGACAATCCTATGAACAAACAACAGCTACGGTTAAGGAGTACTAAAAGTGCATAGTCTAAAGAAAAGGAAAGCATGAGATATAAGTGGAAATTCACAGAAGCTGCAACAGAGATAGGCAAGAGGGCAGAGATTAGAATTGGGCGATTGCTGAGAGATCGTTAGTCAATTAGTATGTGCAGCTATACAATCCCAAGTGCACCTTAGTAAGTTAGTAAAAATATACAATGTTAATATTGGTTAGTAATTATCGAAAACAACAAACTGTAAGTATGGATTTGTTGGGATTTACGAAATGAACCAAGTGCAACAACCAGTAGAATACAAAAAGGAGGCTTTATTTCTGAAGGGGGAAACCCCCCAACAGAGCTGGCAACGGTACAAAGTCCACAATCCAAAAACAGTATCCAATGGGCGTAATCCAGAATCGTAACCAGAGCACCAATAACAAAGTTCGTGGTCAGACAAAAAGGGTTCGGTACACAGGCGTAGGTTTGGAGGAGAAGCAAACTCATAAGCCAAAGACAGTCCGAATCCAAAACCAGGGCAGCTAAAACAATAACAAGGTCAGGCAGAAAAAAGGTCAAAAATACACAGGTGCAACAACATCCAAAAAGGGCAAACCAAAATCAATAGTCGGGCAATCCAATCAGAAAGATAATATTGCAATGAGTCGAGGCGGAAAACGTAGCACAAGAAACAAGGAAGTATGACGATCTGACATGGAACTGAATGTGAAGACACCTTATATACACATCCGGGGTGAACACATGACAAGGGAGCACTGGTGCGATCAATGAAACAATAATCAGGATTGACACATGAGGGATTATCAAATTACATGAATCTGGAGAATGCCAAAACGCAGACAGGGATGACGAGACATTCCTATGAACGAATAAACAGCTCCGGTTAAGGAGTACTACGTGCACAGATAACAGGAGCAGGAAAGTAATTAAACACTTGCGAGAGATTCTCGCTGAACATAGGGAGAGGACCGTGGAAAGCAAAGGGGCGGAGAATACAACAGGGCGATTGCGAAGAGGGAATTAGTCTATTAGTAGCGGTGCAGCTTTACAACTTAAACTAGAGTGCTCATTAGTAATTTAGTAATCGAATGTATACATAGTTAGTTGTGTTAGTAGACTATAATACAAAATACAAATGTTAATCTTGTTTATCATTAGAACAGAGGGTTGAAGGAAGAAAACGAGATACGAAGGAATTTCTTTAAACACCGGATTTCATTTAAATCACCCGAAGTCAGTGAGCACGCAGACAGGGAAGACGGACTAAACCAACTAGATCACAAGACAGGGGAGACAAGTGCAATGGAACTGAAACATGGAATGAACCAAAAACCTGAATAATACAAAAACCAAAGAGAATAAATAAAAGACAATAATCATGAACACAAAACCAGCACATAAAACATGATCAAAAACCCAGAATCATAACAGTACCCCCCTCCCTATGAAACGCCCCTGGCGTTTCAACTAGGTCTAGGGTGGTTAGCATGAAAGTCTCTTATAAGAGTTTTGTCCAGAATGTGCCTAGCTGGCACCCAACTGCGATGTTCCGGTCTGTAGCCCTCCCAGTCGACAAGGTATTGCAATCCTCTGCCTCGTCGACGAGAGTCCAGGAGGGAACGGACCGTATAGGCTTCGCCTCCGTCGATGATCCGGGCGGGTGGTGGGGGATCAGGTCCAGATGACAGGTGGTGGGTTATAGCAGGTTTGATTTGTGACACATGGAAAGTGGGGTGTATACGTCGCATAGACAGGGGGAGACGGAGGCGAATGGCAGTGGGGCTCAGGACCCTTTCAATGGTAAAAGGGCCCAGGTATTTGGGGAAAAGCTTACCCCCGTTACCTCTGAGGGGGATGTCCCTTGAAGACAGCCAGACCCGCTGCCCAGGTCGGTACGTGGGAGCCGCAGTGCGTCTCTTGTCGGCCTGCTCCTTCATCCGGGCGACCGACCTGAGCAGGGTCTGGCGGGTGGTAGTCCAGGTGCGTCTGCACCTACGGACGAATTTGCGGGCTGAGGGGACAGCTACTTCCTCCTCCTGAGACGGGAACAAAGGGGGCTGGTAACCCAGGCAGGCTTTGAATGGGGAGACGCTGGAGGCAGCAGAGGTGTGGCTGTTCAAAGCGTATTCCACCCACGGCAACTGATAGCTCCAGGAGGAGGGGTTCCTAATACAGAGACATCTTAGCACACTTTCCACACACTGGTTAGCTCGCTCGGTCTGGCCATTAGTTTGGGGATGAAATCCTGATGATAAACTAACTGAGGTGCCTAGTGCTTTAAAAAATGATTTCCAAAAGAGTTCAGTGAACTGGGGGCCGCGATCTGAAGTGATGTCGGTAGGTATTCCGTGGAGTCTAATAACGTGTTGAATGACAAGGTTGGCAGTGTCTTGAGCAGAAGGAAGTTTAGTGAGGGGGACTAAGTGAACTGCTTTGGAGAATCTGTCTACTATGGTGAGAATGGTGGTGTGGTGATTGGAAGGAGGAAGGCCTGTGATAAAATTTAGTGCTATGTGGGACCAAGGACGATGTGGTGTAGGAAGGGGCTGAAGCAAACCTTGAGGGGGTTGGTGTGAAACTTTAGCCTGGGCGCAGACCGAGCAAGCAGCAACAAAGCCCTGAACATCTTGGGTTATTTCTGGCCACCAAAATCTTTGAAGAATGAAGCTTTTGGTTCTACGAACCCCTGGATGGCAGGCTAACCTGGATGAATGCCCCCATTCCAGGACCTTGGGGCGCAGAGCAGCTGGAACATATAGGCTGTTAGTAGGACATGCACTGGGGGTAGCAGCATTGGCTTGGGCGTTCTTGACCTCCCTCTCAATGTCTAGATAAAGGGCATTAATAAATGCTTCCTTAGGAAGGATGGTGTCCTGGCATGGTTCCTCCTCCTTAATCTCAAAACAGCGCGAGAGGGCATCAGGCTTGACATTTTTACTTCCTGGTCTGTAGGCAATGTGAAAGTTAAATCGAGAAAAGAATAATGCCCACCTGGCTTGTCGAGGGTTGAGTCTTTTAGCAGCCTGCAGGTATTCCAAGTTCTTATGGTCAGTCCAGACAATGAAGGGTATCTTGGAGCCCTCCAACCATTGCCTCCATTCCTCCAAGGCCAGCTTCACCGCCAACAGTTCTCGATTGCCGATGTCGTAGTTTCTTTCAGTGGAACTGAGGCGGAGAGAGAAAAAGGCACATGGGTGGATCTTGCCATCCTTCGTGGACCTCTGGGACAGGATGGCTCCGGCTCCAAATTTGGAGGCGTCCACTTCGACAATAAACTGGAGTTCTGGATTAGGAATAGTGAGAATAGGTGCATAGTTAGTTGTGTTAGTAGGCTATAATACAAAATACAAATGTTAATCTTGTTAATCATTAGAACAGAGGGTTGAAGGAAGAAAACGAGATACGAAGGAATTTCTTTAAACACCGGACTTAAAATCACCCGAAGTCAGTGAGCACGCAGACAGGGAAGACGGACTAAACCAACTAGATCACAAGACAGGGGAGACAAGTGCAATGGAACTAAAACATGGAATGAACCAAAAACCTGAATAATACAAAAACCAAAGAGAATAAATAAAAGACAATAATCATGAACACAAAACCAGCTCATAAAACATGATCAAAAACCCAGAATCATAACAGGATTAGTAGATAGTAAAAGAGAGGGGAAGGAAACACACGAGATAATGAAGGAAGATTAAAAACCCAGAAACCAATAAATCACCCGAATGAGTGGCACACAAGACTAGGGGACCTTGGGCAAAGACCTACACAAGACAAGACAGGGTAGACGTAGTGCAATGCATGGAAATGAAAACATGGCATGGAAACTTAAATGATCGAAACATGAAAAATAATAAACAAGAAATCTAAACTACCAAAAACACAATACACAATCCTAAGAATGGTCAGACAGGCAGTGGTCACTAAACACAAGATACCTAAACATGGCAGAGCCAGGCACAGAACTTAAACATGAGAGACAGAATCCAAAATCACAACAGACTCACTTTATTGAGCAGAGCTGAAACAGAAACATTGATTGAAATTCTCGGTACTCATCTTGAAGAACTGAGCCCTCTTATCAAAACATTCACGTTTGATATCTTAAAGAGTCAGTAGATTTGAAGAAATTAAAAACAATAATAGACTGTCGGACACAGAGATATATTAAAACCCTGTCAGACTTTCGGACACAAGACACTGCTCTCAACGCAATCTGTCGAGTGAAAAATTCGTTCCGCGTCCAGTGTACAAGCGACTTAATATGAGGCTACTATTATGTTTATTTATATTTATGTTTTATCGTTTTTAGTGGGGGAAAGGAATACAGCCTGATTGCTATGTTCTCGTACTGAGTTAAGATCGCATATTGAAAATAAATGTGTAACATACTATATCTTGCACTGTTGTCCATGCATGTGAATCCCAAAATTTTAAGCAGCAACAGTTTTTAATAATAGGAACACTCTATCCATTGTTTCTCTCGCCAATGAGCAAGATTTGACTCGGCTGTGTCGCCTTCTTTGCCAACTTGCGCTGGAAGGAGGGACAGAGGCAGCACAAAGGAGTACTTGCGCCAGGCTACGCCGGGCACGAAATTGCAACATACTCCTGGACACACCCCGTTGGTGCGGCGCACCTCCCATTCGCTGCGCCTGCGACGCGCTTGCGCCTGGTCTACGAAATTAGAGCCCTATGTCTTAATAGGCAGGTTATGGAGGCAGAAGGAAATGCATTGCTTTGTCTAGATTACCTTGTGAATCACAATACACCACCGAGTTAGTGCTTGGGCTTGGTGTTATTACCAAAAATAAAATGAAAATGTGTTTAATTACCTCCAGAAATGTTGGGTCCATTTTGGTGAATGCTGAGTATGCTCCAAAAATTGTTCCCAAAGTATGTCCAAAGACCCTGTTCCCTCCTCATTACTTCCACACATTCGGCTGACTCATCAGTTGATTTGCATAAATTGGACCAATCACTCTAGCTGAGAGAACTACTCGATCTACCCCCTGTAGATTGTTCTGCCTGACTAAAGTTTCCAAGTCAGCTCTTTATCTCGAGCCCAAGTGCTCTCCATCTTCAGTTATCTAGGTCGAAGTAGTATAACTGATGCAACTAATGCAATTTAATAGTTACAGTGTCTCCCTGTTCTCTCGATGCCTCCAGAGCAGAGATGGACCCCACTCCCACTGAGTGGATGCCTTATTCTACAGGCGTTGCAAATGATCTTGACCACCCAACATCTGACCCTGAACTGTTGATGAACACGGTGTAGAATCGCCGTTTCTGACGTTGTTTTCCGATAACCTGAACTGGACTTTCTGACCACTGTTCCACTCTGCTCTCCTGTGAAAAGTTGTCCTTGATGTGTTCAGCTCATTAAAAGCCCTAGAGGCATCTTCTGCTGATCTGTGCTTGTTCTCGCTCATTGGCAAGCTTTGAATTATTTTATGGCTATGCATTTGTGAACTGAATGAAAATGTAACATAAGTTTAAATGTAATTACTTGGTAATAACAATCTGAAATCATGCATGGTGACTGAGACAGCAGCTATGTAGTTAAATATCTTGGGTCACTTTATGGTTAGGAAACCGGTGTGCACCATTGCAGACTATACTTACATGCTTTAAGTCAGTGAAAGACCTCTTGTTTTCTTCAAAGCTTGGGTCATATACGTCTTTCAATTTCTGTTGTCAAGAGATGACAGCATCACGGTCAGGAGTCTTCAGGGTAGGGGCCTTCAACATCTGAATGGAGACATTTTTGTATCATTTAATGATATAACTTTTTTTTTGAAAACAAAACTACCATCATTATTCCAAACCATTCCACCAGGCAATCTCTCTCAATGGTGAACAAAAGCTCCTGACCCAACCTTTTCTGGCAACAGAAAACTGAAAAAGTGCATTTATGTCCCAATTTATGATGAGCATCCCCTGAAAATGTTTACTTTCCATTACTGCTATATATACACAGACATAAAGAGAGAGCAGATTTCATAGATAAATAATTTAAATACATTTTTATTCTCAATGAACAATAAAATGGCATAATATAAACTGGAAAGTCAACCAACTTCTGAGCACTACTCTTTTAAAAAAAAATTATGACTTCTCAATCCATCACCATTCAACCAAATTTAGTTGACAAGACTCATAAAAATACTTTTACAGTTTCTCAATTCTCTTCAATTAATCAATTTTCTGTTCATAAATCTGAATTTTTATTTTACAGTTATAGCTTTCTTTCAGCAGCACATCAACATTTGATAAATAAGCTTAACAAACTAAGTGGCCATGTTTAATTCTTCCCGCTCTCTCAACTTCGTTCCCTCATCCGAAAGCGTTGACGTCATTCATCATAAAGTGCTATTTTACAGTTTGAAACACTTAAGTTACAGAGATGCCAAGTCTCACGAATTTTTCTTTAACTTATTCACCTTAGTCCGCAATTATTCATTGAACGCTTAATGAGATTCTCACGCGGTATTAAAATCCTTGTGCATTTAAGTTTCAGTTTCACTTGAGTAAAGGCCGACCTCACCACAAGCAACATGGAAAGTGATTATGACTCCAGACTTCCCAT
Organism: Gymnothorax reevesii; assembly: GCA_029721435.1. Taxonomy (NCBI): domain Eukaryota; kingdom Metazoa; phylum Chordata; class Actinopteri; order Anguilliformes; family Muraenidae; genus Gymnothorax; species Gymnothorax reevesii. The sequence goes on from CM056585.1 coordinate 42,671,043, forward strand.
GCTTCTCTTGACACAGGGATTGAAATAATGCATGTTTCATGATCGTTTAAATTGTGTAAATGAAATAAGACTATTTGAAACGTCTTTATGCATGTTGCGGATTACGAAATGAGCCAATAGCGACAACCAGATAAATGCAAAAAGGAGGCTTTATTTCTGAAGGGGGAAACCCCCCAACAGAGCTGGCAACGGTACAAAGTCCACAATCCAAAAACAGTATCCAGTGGGCGTAATCCAGAATCGTAAACAGGGCACTAATAACAAAGTTTGTGGTCAGACAAAAAGGGTTCGGTACACAAGCGTAGGTTTGGAGGAGAAGCAAACTCATAAGCCAAAGACAGTCCAAATCCAAAACCAGGGGAACAAAAACAATAACAAGGTCGGGCAGAAAAAAGTCAAAAATACACAGATGCAACAATATCCAAAAAGGGCAAACCAAAATCGATAGTCGGGCAATCCAGTCAGAAAGATAATATTGCAATGAGTCGAGGCGAAAAACGTGGCACAAGAAACAAGGAAGTATAACGATCTGACATGGAACTGAATGTGAAGACACCTTATATACACATCCGGGGTGAACACATGACAAGGGAGCACTGGTGCGATCAATGAAACAATAATCAGGATTGACACATGAGGGATTATCAAATTACATGAATCTGGAGAATGCCAAAACGCAGACAGGGATGACGAGACATTCCTATGAACGAATAAACAGCTCCGGTTAAGGAGTACTAAAGTGTACAGTCTAAAGAAAAGGGAAAGCCTGAGATATCAGTGGAAACTGCAGTAGAGACAGTTAGTGATAGGCAAGGAGGGCGGAGATACAGATTGGGCGAATGCTGAGAGATCGTTACTCTATTAGTATGTGCAGCTATACAATCCCGAGTGCAAGTTAGTCAGTTAGTAAAAATATACAATGTTAATCTTGGTTAGTAATTAATCGAAAACAATAAACTGTTAGTATGGTTAGTGGATAGTAACAGAGGAAGGAAGCACACGAGATAATGAAGGAAGATTGAAAACCCAGAAACCAATAAATCACCCGAATGCGTGGCACGTAAGACAAAACCGTGAGCAAAGACCGACACAAGACAAGACTGGGTAAACGAAGTGCAAAGCAGAGCATGGCAGAAACACGATCAGGAACCTGGGGAACTGAGGCAACGGTTATGAATAAAAACGGATATGAAAAAAATAAACAAGAATATCTAAATATCAAAAACACAATACACAATCCTAAGAATGGTCAGGCAGGCAGTGGTCACTAAACACAAGAATCCTAAACATGGCAGAGCCAGGTATAGAACTAAAACATGACAAGCAGAAATACGGATCACAACAATGCAATTCCATTGCTTTCAATCCCTGAGTAAAGACAAGCCGGAGAATTCCCGAGTCATAATCGATTTCCTTGTCAATAGTGGGGAAATTCCCCACGATGCACGTGACCCTGCTAAAAAAACCAGCACAGACCAGCATTTTTACTGATGACCAGCATATGTCGTGTTTTATGCTGGTTTATGCTGGTGATCAGCACATGCTGGTTTATGCTGGTGATCAGCACATGCTGGTTTATGCTGGTGACCAGCGCATGCTGGTTTATGCTGGTGATCAGCACGTGCTGGTTTATGCTGGTGACCAGCGCGTGCTGGTTTACGCTGGTGACCAGCATATTTTGTGTTTTGAACACATGTATGCTGGTTTATGCTGGTGACCAGCACATGCTGGTTTACGTTGGTGAACAGCATGAGCAGCATATGTTTTTTGTTTGGTGCTGTTCCATGCTGGTGGACCATCTTCACCACCAGCAGGATATAAAAATAATTTGGTCCTACTTTGGACCTGCCGATCAGATCCACATGGCAATAATACACACAAAAAAATGCTGGTGATCAGCACATGCTGGTTTATGCTGGTGATCAGCACATGCTGGTTTATGCTGGTGACCAGCGCATGCTGGTTTATGCAGGTGATCAGCACGTGCTGGTTTATGCTGGTGACCAGCGCGTGCTGGTTTACGCTGGTGACCAGCATATTTTGTGTTTTGAACACATGTATGCTGGTTTATGCTGGTGACCAGCACATGCTGGTTTACGTTGGTGAACAGCATGAGCAGCATATGTTGTGTGTTTGGTGCTGTTCCATGCTGGTGGACCATCTTCACCACCAGCAGGATATAAAAATAATTTGGTCCTACTTTGGACCTGCCGATCAGATCCACATGGCAATAATACACACAAAAAAATAACTGCACTTGTTGAAAGTTACAGTAAAAAAACGGAGCCACGTGCCTCAAATCCAAACATTTACTGACAGATCGTTAGAAAAAATAAGAAAATATACTGAAAATTGAGCATTAAACTGGGCATGTGGATTGAATACTGAATAAAAGACCATAAAAATAGATATATTTTCATAATCCAGAACAATTGCAATAGGGAACTACATAAGAACACAGGTAGTCCATAATATATCTCCTGAGGTGCAAAAATGGACCACAGCAATTTTATCCTTCTCTCATTGAAGAGTAACGTTTTTACCAAAGCCTCCATCTCAGATACCGCAGCCAGCTGCCTTTCGTCGCTGCATCTGCAGTGCCCTCCATAATTATTGGCACCCCTAGTTAAGATTTGTTCCTTAGCTTCTAATAAATTCAGCTTTTTTTCCTAAATAATATAGGACCACAATGAAAAAAAGGAAAATCCAACCTTTCATTCAAGTTCATTTATTCAGTGGGAAAAAAATCCCACATTAAGAAATAATTCTTTTACATCAAATGATGTGTGCCACAATTATTAGCACCCCTGATGTTAATACTTTGTACAACCCCCTTTAGCCAACAAAACAGCACCTAATCTTCTCCTATAATGTTTCACAAGATGGTAGAATACAGAAAGAGCGATCTTCCACCATTCCTCTTTGCACAATCTCTCTCAATCTGCTCTCCTCAGCACTCTCCTCCTCAACTCACTCCACAGGTTTTCAATTGGGTTGAGGTCTGGGGACTGAGATGGCCAAGGGAGGAGCTTGATTCTGTGTCTGGTGAACCATTTCTGTGTAGATTTGGCCACATGTTTAGGGTCATTATCTTACTGAAAGACCCAGTGACGACCGATCTTCAGCTTTTGGGCAGAGGCCGCCAGATTTTGATTTAAAATATCCTGGTATTTCAAAGCATTCATGATGCTATGTACCCTAACAAGGTTCCCAGGGAATCTGGAAGAGAAACAGGCCCACAGCATCACTGATCCTCTCCCATACTTCACAGTGGGCATGAGGTGCTTTTCTGCATACTCATCTTTTGTGTTCCGCCAGACTCACTTAGAGTGTTTGTTGCCAAAAAACTCCATCTTGGACTCATCCGACCAAAGCACATGGTCCCAGTTGAAGTCCCAGAACCGCTTAGCGAACTCCAGACGTTTGCGTTTATGATTGTGAGTGAGGAAAGGTTTTTTTCCATGCATGCCTCCCAAACAGCAACAATTCTCAATGTTTTGAGATTCGTCCAGTCAACAATTTTGACAAGCCAGCTCTGTAAAGCCAAACTGCAGACTTTCAATTACGCTACTGAATGTTAAAAACCAAGTGTGCGTTGCTGGTCCAACAGAAGCATTTATTCGGTTCCAAGAGAAGAAATAAAACTGTTTCAGTGGGGTTTTCATTGCAAATTATCCTTTTTAGTGACAGAATACACTTACATGAAAGCTCTGAGCAGACTGGTTATGTTTTGGCAAGAAGTGATTACTCATGAGCTTAAGTATTATGTATACACATGTTTTGTATCACCTTTAGCATTCTGTATAAACATTATCATGACTGTTTTCAACTAAGATGTATTTGTCATGGTTTGGCCTGCAGGCCCTTCTCCTGCTGCATTCTTTGCCTCCACCTTAACGAGCCACACCTATTGCTCGTTAAGGTGGAGGTGAAGTTTAGTATTTGAGGTGACTGCACCTGTGCTTGGTGCAGCAGTATTCTTTGTTTTCCTGAGCCCTGCCAGTGTCTGCGTTGCTGCTTCCCTCTGGGACTGGTTTTATCTTGTTTTATTAAACAACTTTTGTTTTTACTCAGCCTGTGCGTTTGGGTCCCTTTTTACCGGTTTGGGAACATGGTCCCAGCGCCCACCAGCTTTGCTTCTTGCTGGGGGGCCAGATACCATGACTGTATTAGCTAATCGGTTCCTTTCTTTGACTGCAAAAAGTGTCATTCAGTGAGGATAAACATTTTTAAACAGCTGAATTAAAGTTATATGTTGCGAATTACAAAATGAACCAATTGCGACAGCCAGATAAATGCAAAAAGGAGGCTTTATTTCTGAAGGGGGAAACCCCCCAACAGAGCTGGCAACAGTACAAAGTCCGCAATCCAAATACAGTATCCAAGGGGCGTAATGCAGAAACGTAACCAGGGCACCAATAACAAAATACGTGGTCAGACAAAAGGGATCCGGTACACAGGCGTCGGTTTGTAGGAGAAGCAAACTCATAAGCCAAAGACGGTCCGAATCCAAAACCAGGGCAGCAAAAACAATATCAAGGTCGGGCAGAAAAAAAAAGTCAAAAACACACAGATGCAAAAATATCCAACAAGGGCAAACCAAGAATCGGTTGTCCGGCAATCCAATAGATAAAAAGATAATATTACAATGAGTCGAGGCGAGAAACGTGGCACAAGGAAGTATAACGATCTGACAAGGAACTGAATGTGAAGACACCTTATATACACATCCGGGGTGAACACATGACAAGGGGAAGCAGGTCTGATCAATGAAACAATAATAGGGATTGACACATGAGGAATTATCTAATTACATGAATTTGGTGAATGCCGAAACGCAGACGGGGATAACGAGACTTTCCTATGAACGAACAACAGCTCCGGTTAAGGAGTACTGTGTACAGTCTAAGTGAAAAAGTGTACAGTCTAAGGAAAAGGGAAAGCCTGAGATATATGTGGAAACTGCAGTAGAGATAATTAGTGATAGGCAAGGAAGGCGGAGATACAGATTGGGCGAATGCTGAGAGATCGTTAGTCTATTAGTATGTGCAGCTATACAATCCCGAGTGCAAGTTAGTCAGTTTGTAAAAATATACAATGTTAATATGTGTTAGTAATTATCGAAAACAATAAACTGTTAATACTGTTAGTAGATAGCAAAAGGAGAGAGGAAGGAAGAACACGAGATATGAAGGAAGATTGAAAACCCAGAAACCAGTAAATCACCCGAATGAGTGGCACGTAAGACTAGAGACCGTGAGCAAAGACCTACACAAGACAAGACGGGGTAAACGTAGTGCAAGGCATGGCATGGCAGAATATACACACGGCAAGAGCAAGGAAATATGGCATGGATAACTATGGCTTGAAACATAATAAAACATGAAATCCAATAACAGAAATACAATAGGCGATCCTAAGAGTAGTCATAAGACATGCAGTGGTCACTAAACATGGAAATCAATAAACATGGCAAGGCTAGGAAACATGGCAAGGCTCAGAATAAATCAGGACATGAAAAACAAGAAATCTAAAATAACCAAAACACAATACTTAATACTAAGAATGGTCAGGGGACAGGCAGAGGTCGCTAAACACAGAGATCAATAAACATGGCAAAGCCAGGCACAGAACTTCAACATGACAAGAAATACGGATCATAACATTATATGCCATGTCAAATATTATTGAGTAGTTAAGGTAAGGACTAATACGCAACAAGGCACTTCCCTTACACACCAAACAAGATTTTAAAAGCTTAATCTCAAAAGCTAACTTATATTAGCTTGTAACAGTCACGTAAACAATCAATACATCTAACATAGCAAGGTAGCCATGTTAGCTTCAGGTTGCTGTAGTAGCAACATCTGCACATCGACCTAACGCTCTAACTATCCTGCCTGTCATTAACCAATTTTGCGCAATGCTGAGCATTAGCGGTGTTCAGACAGCTGTACATATTTTCATGATGCTTGATTATAAAAGCAGGTAATACCTACATTTCTAGCTTAGAAAACAGTAGTGCTCTCATCGATTTGCCAAGCAGAAATGTTCCGTCTTAATGTCTTGCAAATATAAATAATTCACTTCACATAATAAATAAGTTTTTTTTTTTAAATTGATGTTATGACATTTTAAATTAATGTCAAATACTGAATTCAATATTTATTAGTAATTATTAATATCTCCAAGCAGAGAAAGGAAATGCAATTATAGCTGTGAAAGTCTTTTATGAGTCTACTATTATTCCAATGACATATTCCAGACTTCATAATGTCTAATCTGTTGTGTTGCTGTTTCAGTGACATTCTTTGCAATTGCTGTCCTTCTCTTTTGATCAAATCCTCTGCCAAATAAATGTAATGTAATGAAATGATATTAAAAATTTAAGAATGTATTTTGTGTCATTAATAGTACTTATTCATGCTTCAGTAATTTGGCCTGTAAGACCAATTATTACCAATTGTGTGTGCATGTGCGTGTGCACATGTCTTCTTTTAAAAGATATGAGTTTTTGGTCCACAAGTTTGGAGGTAATTTCCTGCATCATTTTCTGCTGAATTCTGATTAAGCATGGTCCAGACCTACTTGAAACGGCAAGTCCACCTTTCCCTGTGCTACATACCCGTCAGCCAGATTCAGTTGGCAACCTGAGTCAGGTATGTTTACTTATCTGAGTTTCAAAACAAAGAAAAAGAAAGAAATTAACGAAAAACTGTATAGTATTCTTCCTCTCAAAAAATAATATTAAAGTCGCGACAAATAAAATACTGAGACAGCACTAGTCTTGCAGTCTTGTTGACTGCGTGCAATGTTGACATTTTTTAGGCAACATTTGCATGGGGACTGAATAAGAAAAGTACTCTTACCCCGAGCCCTAGAACATCTATAATCTTAAAAAAATGGAACTGTTTACGCTGGGGTTAGCCCACACTAAACCCCATTGTGGTTCCAAAGGGTAAGAGTGCTGTGGGCTCATAGGGGTTAACCAGTGCAGTGCCTGAGTGGATTAGGGGTTAGCCAGTGCAGGGCCTGAGTGGGTTAGGGTTAGCCAGTGTAGTGCTTAAGTGGGTTAGGGGTTAGCCAGTGCAGTGCCTGAGTGAGGTAGGGGTTTGCCAATGTAGTGCCTGAGTGGGCAAGCTCAACTGAGGGCTGCCCTCAGAAAGACCACAAAGAGGCTCAAAGGGGACAAATTGCCGCAGGCTACACCTGGGCTAATCTACTGGTGTCCCGCATGGGATTAATGAGGATTGCCCCTGCCCAAACTGCATACAGTTAACCTATTTTGGGCCCATACAGGCGTGTTTGCTGGGCTGTTTCTTGATGGTGTACCAGCTTCACTCGCAGCTACACAAAAGCAAAGACCAGCATGGAGATCATGCTGGTCTGTGCTGGTCTATGCTTGCAGACCAGCATAGATCAGCACTAATCAGCATGGATATGATGCTGGTCTGTGCCAGTCCATGCTGGCAGACCAGCATAAACTAGCACAGTCCAGCATGGATATAATGCTGGTCTGTGCTGGTATACGCTGGTCTATGCTGGCTGACCATCAACCAGCATAGACCAACATGGTCTACCAGCACTGACCAGCATTATCTCCATGCTGGTTGATGGTCTCCTAGCATTGACCAGCACCAAACCAGCATCAACCAGCCTGGAAATAATGTTGGTCGATGCTGGTCTGCCAGCATTGACCAGCATAGACAAGCAATCTCTCCATGCTGGTTGATGGTCAGCCAGCATTGACCAGCATAGACCTGCTTTAACCAGCGCAAAACCAACAAGGACTAGCATGGAGATAATGCTGGTCTGTGCAACGGACCAGCTTGGGCCAGCAACAAACCAGCATTTAACCAGCAGGGACCAGCACTGACCAGCGTTATTTCCATGCTGGTGCACGCTGTTTTTTTCGGCAGGGTGATTAGCTTGATGCACAACGACTTAAATTTTGCAAGCAAATTTCTTCAGTGAGCTTTGATTTAATAATTGCTTATTACAGCACAGAAACGTGAATGCCACTAGGAGGCGAGACTCGCGCCTAATGTGTGAGACTTGTTACCAATTAAGCTAACATTCAGGTCCTACCCTGATAGCAGACTGACCTCTTTCAGACGTAATGAACTGGTCCTAACCTGGTCAATACGTCATACGTCGTATATCCGACTATTTAACGACGTTAATTTGACGTCTATATGAGACCAAAAATGTTCTCACTTTTTATATGACCATTATATGACGTATTTTTTTACATCAATTATTTACCACTTTTTCTACATCGTTTTAAGACTAGAATAATATGTATTTTTTACGTCATTTATTTACCACTTTTCCCATGTCTTTGTAAGACCACATTACGTGTTTTTTTTACGTCTTATTATTTACCACCTTAAGAAATTATGTCAATTATCATGTGGCGACCTACGCAGGAAATAAGTTTAATTTAAGATTTCCTTTCTTGTTTCTTGAATTTTCAAAAAGGGAAATTTATTTTGGGATGGTCCTGCGATGCGTCATTTTTTTCCCCCAGGTGAGTGCGTTATTAAATGAAACTTTCTGCCATATTTTCTTGCGCGAAGTCTCCTGATTCTCGTGATTAGCTGCGCAGCAGTTTCAAGCAGATGCGCGCCGCCCGCCCTGTACTCAGCTGGGTAAAAAAAATATGCGCCCCGGATCCGAAATTTTTTTCCCTAATCAATATATCCATTGCACCCGTGATTCGGCTCCTGATCGGTCGATAGGTTGACGTCATCATGATCATGAAATTAACATGGCTGCGACCACACTTCATCACTTCGGATGTGAAGAATTGTCTATCGAAGAGTTTCCTGAACTCAATGTACGTTTTTACAATCAGAAACACATCAGGTTTGAAAGATTATCGATTTTGGATGTTATATGACATGTTTTTTTGCAGGAAATTGCGAGTTTATAGGCCTCTTCCAGAGCTGCATATCACTGGCACTGTGCGTTTGCTGATGGCGCATGCATTGATTTGGCATGTATGGGATGCATATAGGCCTACAAGGCTCAAGTCAATCAATACTGTGTTGAAAGGCCCCCCAGTTTAAAAATTTGAACCGCTCTACAACAATCTATTGTCATCTCTAATTGTAAGGCGAACGCTCAGCCAATCCATTGAAGACAACTGACCAATCAGGAGCCGAATAGCGGGTGCAATGGATATATGAGTATGAGAAAAAAAAAATCTGCGCCCCGGATATGGTTTAGCTGAAAGTTGAAGTAAAAAAATTAAATATATTCTGTGAAGGATGTTCAGGTAACTTTTTCTGTTTCAACTCTGGGGTTAATGTCTCCTTCGTGTGGGTGCCAGCTCACATAGGAGTAATTGGAAATGAGCTGGCAGACAATGATGCTAAAGAAGCTGCCCTTTTGCCTGTGGTTAGTTTAAATATTACTTATAGTAAATCAGAAATAAAAAAACATAGTTAAATCCAAGCTAAAAGAGAAAAGGCAATCAAAGTGGGATAGAGCAAATACAGGGATAGGCTATTATAACATCCAAAGGTATGTGGGCAATGCTAGAAGTACTTGTAGGACGAAGCAGGAGGAGGATAAAATATCCAGAATGAGATTTGGTCACACTGGTTTAAATAAAAATTGTTTTTAATTAAAAAACATGGTAATGGCTACTATAATGAGTGTAGATCTCAGACATTCGAGACCATAGAACATGTGTTAGAGTCATGTAGTAAATATATTCAGGCAAGACAACAACTAATTCAGCAACTTCAAGGAGAGGGAGTTCCATTGAGGACTAGAGACATACTGCAGAAAAATTCTGGTGAATTATGTTTTAAATTCTTATTTTTATTTTTTGGAAGAACTGGGTTAAACAAGAGGCTGTGAGGTGGAAATATCCAGACCCACACTCCATTTCAGAAGGTGGCGGTTATGCACTAAGCGTCGTTTATAAACCGCCAAATAAATACAAGAAGAAGAAGAAACTTGACAATCTTTTCAATACGTCGAGGACACGTCTGTGGGTAAAAACACTTGTGAACCAAGTGTTCTCCCAACCCCTATAAATCTACCTTCAAGGAATGGACACATTCTCCAGAGTCTGATGAGATCAGGTTTATTGCAAGTCGCTCAAAGTGAAGTACAAAACCCAGGCTGGTCTGCGCAAACCACATAGCATTCATTCTTCTTCAATCACCCTACACAGACTGACCACTGACTGTCCGAACCCTCGTATTTATTACCCTTTTGGCACGTCCCTCTAGGTGGGATTAAATGTGGCTCGTCCCACTTTATTCAAAATTATTAATTCTGATTCGTTCATTGTCATATAGCAACCCTCCACCCTTAGTAAGAAGTTAACCATTACATCATATTGTAAATTCATTTTAAGCCTCCAGGGACGCACGAAGACCACATTTGAGCCTCCCAAACCTTGGGTTCAGCAAAAGTTCAGTAACTTATCTAGGTCATGGATGATTCCAGAACACTTAGCTGCGCATGCTCCGGTAGTGGGTCCAGGCTGACCAATATGGTCATTCTGGAAGATTAGCTCATCTAGCCAGCCTTGGTAGGCCCAGGGTTGCAAACAGAGGTATGGTCAAAAAGGAGTGAGATTATCGCGCGTTCGCGAAGAACAAAGGTGTATCTTTGTGCAGATGTGTCTGCCAGTGGACGTGGAGCTGCAAACTTAGGCACGCAGTTACAATATTCTATCACTAGATGGCACACCAGGATCGGTCGCGGAGGATTGTGCACGTTGTGGGCCATTTGCAGAATGAATGCTGACCGGGTTATCCGTCGCATCTTGTCAGAAGTGGTAGCTCAAGTAGGCGAGCAATTAAACTTTGCGATATACAACTACCTATCCTATATCTGCATGTTGCGTGTATATTTCCTTTCACTTTGCACCATCAAGCATACAACAGCGTCACGAATATGAGTTAGTTGGACAGCTACGGCATTCTCGAACGCTATTTGACGAGCTGAAAATTTTTATTTCAACTTGCTAGCGCTTACCCTTGGAATAATTGTTAGATTTTGAACAAGATAATGTTTAGCCATACCAGCACTTTTTTTATTTCAGTGGGGCTCCCCAGTATAATAAAGGCTAAATTAAATAATTCTTTTATGTATTTGTATCGTTTTGTCTGTCACAAACAAGAGATGCTGCGATACTACCTCTGACACCGGATCGGAGCAGGGTTTGTTTCCTGCCAAAATGCACTACATGGAGGGCAGAGAGCCCCCACTCTCCCTGTAACAAGTTACGAGTCAATTCATCTAACTATAACCGTCCAAAGCTGTTAAATTGAGGCAAATAATGATCCATAAAGCAAATATCCTGCATAGTTCCTCGACTTTAATAAGCAGCCATTGTAAAAAAATTTCAGTGAAGAGATTACTTGATTTTGGGCCCCCACTTCTAGCTCTTCTCTGTCGCGTGCACTCAATAGCATTCGCGCGCGTGTGGAAGACGTGATTACTGCGCTGCTATTTCACCTAGCAACAAGAAATACTATTTTCTGATTGGCTGATAGGTTGCTGGTTCATGCAGAGCAGTCTGCCGTCGCCTCATCCATTCTACATTACTAATCTCTTATATACAGTCCATGTTACCAATGTGCGGCGATTTTATCACTTCTCAGCGTGAGGAATGTCATGTGTGGCGTGAGAGCATGTGAACTTATTGAAATGCGTGAGACTTGAGAGCCCTGATAATAATCAGACACTCCAACGGACACCCCCCCCCCCCCCAAAAAAAAAAAAACTCATCGGATCTGCACGATTCACCCAGACAGCCGTGAAAAAGGGGGCATCCGCCAAAAGGCGCGCCGTTTGCATCCCTGTAGGCCGGCTTGCAGTCCTGTTATCTTGCGTTTGGCAGATTTATGAGTTTATGCTTCTTCTCAGCTCCACAGTTTTGAGGGGCCACAAAAAGCTGGCTGAGTTCTCTCTGTTTAAATGTGATTATAGTACTATTCTGAATTTAGTACCATTTGGGACATTTTTCCCACCACACATCGCTTGCTGGTAATTAAGTTACGAATGCTGGCAAGTTGAGGAGAATCAGTTTATCAATCGTGCAGCATGTAATGTGAATATAGGCCACTAGATGGCAGTATTTACCTTTTTTTTGTTAAGCTCAGACTGGAGTCATGTTTAGACATGTCCTGGACATGTCTGGGGCAAGTCTCAGAAAATTTAAAAAAAGAGGTCTAAATGTGGGTGGGGTCTGCAAAAGAGTATATAAGGAAAAGAATTGAGACAGTAAAGTAGTAGGAGAAATTGAAAGAAGAAGGATACGTGTGACCAGACCTGTCATTTCTGTTCAAGACCTGTTAAGTTTCTTTTGTGGATTTTTCATCATCCAGGACATCACCAAGCCACCCCCACGAAAAGGGATTGTAAATATTTATGTTTTGTACATATAATCATCTTGGTCAGTTTAGTTAGTTGTTGTGTTGAATTAAATGAGTTTAAGTTTTTAAAACTGTGTCTGTCATCCCTTGCTGTTGCTGTTGTGTTATAAATGTAGTAACAAATTGGGGCCATAACAAATTGGGGGCTCGTCCGGGATAGACCATTTTGTGAGTCATTTATTAAAAATCTAACGTTTCAGATTGTAAAATTGTTTTTGTGAATTTTCAACAGCAATGGATGATTTCTTGGCATCACCAACCGTAGGGGTTTTGAGGTCTTTTAAAAAGACCGAACTGTTAGAAATTTGCAGACAGTTGGAGCTGACAGAGGTAAAACCAGCCATGCGAAAAGCAAGACTGGCTAGAGAGATAGTTGAATATTACATTGATGAAAATATGTTTGCACCCAGAGATCTGGAACAGTTTCCAGTGGAAAATCCAAATATAGAAATGGAACTTAAATTAAAAATGCTAGAGATTGAAAGGGAGGAAAGAGAAAAAGAAAGGGAGGATAAAGAAAAGCAAAGAGAATTTGAGAGGGAAGAAAGAGAGAAAGAAAGGGAAGAAAAAGAAAAACAAAGGCAGTTTGAGTTAGAAAAATTAGCAAGAGAAGAGAAAATAGAAAGGGAGGAAAAAGAAAAACAAAGAGAATTTGAGTTAGAAAAATTTGCAAGACAGAGAGATTTTGAATTAGAGAAATTCGATAGAGAAGAAGGACTCCAAATGGAGCAACTAAAAATTAAAATTGAAACTAAAAATAAATTTTGTGCCAGTCAGGAGGTAAAACTGGTGCCTCCATTTTCGGAAGAGGATGTTGACAACTATTTCCAGTGTTTTGAAAAGGTAGCAAAGAGTTGCCAGTGGCCAAAGGAACACTGGCCTCTGATGTTGCAAACTGTCCTCAAGGGTAAAGCTCAACAAGCCTATTCGGCTTTGTCTGCAGATGATTCCTCTGATTATGAGGTTGTCAAAAAGGTTATTTTGAGAGCTTATGAGTTGGTTCCAGAGGCTTACCGACAGAAATTCAGAGGTCTGAAGAAATCTGAAAATCAGACTTATGTTGAATTTGCTAATGAAAAGCAGGTTTGCTTTCAGCGCTGGTGTACTTCTATGGAGGTCAAGGATGATTTCAACTCACTAAAAGAGATGGTGTTAGTTGAAGAATTCAAGAACTGTGTTAAGGATGATGTTAAGACCTACCTTAATGAGAAGCAAGCACTGAATTTGCAGTCAGCTGCCAAATTTGCAGATGAATATGTTCTCACACATAAGTCTAAATTTCAGTCTAGCAGTAACAATAGATGGTCCCAATTTCAGAAAAAGGGTTATGGTGATACCCAAGATTCCTCACCCAAAGACAAAGACAAATCTGGTGATGGTGCTCAGAAATCCAGTAACAGGTCTGATCAAAGTGTGAAAGCTGACAGTGACAAAAGTGGTCTAGTTTGCAGTTATTGCAAGAAATCTGGTCATGTTACAACTAACTGTTGGTTCCTTAAAGCTAAGAAAGAAAAAGAAAAGGATACCAAACCAAATGCCTTTGTGAAAACAAGGTTAGAAACCCCTGTAGTAGATAACCGATCTGCTAAATTGCCTGCTTCTTGTGGGGCTAAAAAGCCTAATACAGCTGACTTCGTGAGGGAGGAATTTCTTCCATTTGTGGCTCTGAATGAGCATACTACTCCTGTCCCCATATATATCCTAAGGGATACCGGAGCTTCTCAGTCACTTTTGTTGATGGACTCCTTGGAGTTACGTGATGAGACCGCTTCAGGGGATTTCATACTTGTACAAGGTATTGAAGGGAGGACTGTATCTTTACCCCTGCGCTCTATATTCTTGAAGTCAGATTTAGTTACAGGACAGGTAAAGGTGGGACTGATGTCAAGTCTACCTATAAAGGGTGTTTCTCTGTTGCTAGGCAATGACCTGGCTGGGGGCAAAGTAGTTCCCCCTGTACATCTTACTTCACAGCCGAGCACTGAAAATGGGGATGAGGACCCATCTCTGTATCCTTCTTGCGCAGTGACTCGTGCTATGGCCAAGAAGGCTAAAGAAGAAGATGATGTGGTGCCGTCCAGTACATTGAATAGTCAGGACTCAGGTGATTCGCCTCATGACTCTGATTGGCCTACGATGGTTTCTCCGTTTGAGGACTTATCAGATACTTTTATCAGTTCTCTATTCAGCCAGCCGGATGGGTCTGGTGATTCTGATGTGTCTGGAGACTTGTCTCTGTCCAGAAAGCGGTTGATTGAGGAGCAAACTAATGATCCTGAAATTTTTGTACTAAAGAGGAGAGCCCTTCCTGATCAAGAAATAGACGCAGTTCCAGTTGGGTATTATCTCAAGGATGGTGTGTTGATGCGGAAGTGGCGCCCTCCTGATATCCCTGCCAATGCAGATTGGGCAGTGGTCAGGCAAATTGTTGTTCCGAAGGTCTATCGGAATGAGATCTTAACAATGGCTCATAGTTTACCTTTAGGAGGTCATCTTGGTCTTAACAAGACTGTTGATAAGATCATGAAACACTTCTTTTGGCCTGGGCTTCGGAAAGACGTTTCCAACTTTTGCAAAACCTGTCACACTTGTCAGGTAGTTGGAAAACACCAGTTAGACCCACCTGTAGCTCCATTGCAGCCTATCCCAGCATTTGGGGAGCCATTCTCTAGGGTCATTGTTGATTGCGTTGGTCCATTACCCAAGACTAGATCTGGAAATCAGTACTTGTTGACAATCGTGTGTGCATCTACCAGATTCCCCGAAGCCATACCTCTACGTAACATCAAGGCAACTGCAATCTCGAAGGCTTTGATAAAGTTCTTCACGTTGTTTGGCCTTCCCAGGGAAATTCAGTCAGACCAGGGTAGCAATTTCACTTCAGAATTGTTTCAGCAGGTTGTGTATGAACAAGGTGCAAAGCAGATTCTTTCTAGTGCCTATCATCCAGAAAGTCAGGGTGCCTTAGAGCGGTTTCATTCCACTCTCAAGAAAATGATGAGGACTTATTGTTATGACCATGAGAAAGACTGGGATGAAGGTGTTCATTTGCTGTTGTTTGCAGCTAGAGAAGCAGTGCAGGAGTCTACTGGATTCAGTCCATTTGAGCTAGTGTTTGGTCATGAAGTGAGAGGACCTTTGCTATTATTGAGTGAACAATGACAAGAGGAAGAGCCGTACATCAGTCTGTTAGACTATGTTAGTAAGTTCAAGGAAAGATTGCGTGCAGCTTGTGACCTAGCCAAAGAGAACTTGAAATCAAGTCAGGGAAAAATGAAAACTTGGTATGATCATAAGGCTAGAAGCCGTGAGTTTAAACCAGGAGACAAGGTCCTTGTGTTGTTTCCCTTGCAGTCCAATCCATTGCAGGCTAGATTTCATGGTCCTTATGAAATTCTGACAAAACTCAATGATCTCAATTACATTGTGAAGACTCCAGAGAGGAGAAAACCAAAACAATTGTGTCATATTAACATGCTAAAGCCTGATCATGACAGAAATGCTAGGGTTGCAGCTGTCACTTCAGATTCTCCAATGGTCGAAACGTGTGAAGATGAGGGGGAGTTTCAAGATGATGAACCAAGAATTAAAGCTGAAGTTCTTTCATGTAAATTGTCAAACATTGAAGTGTTGCAAAATCTTGATGTAAAACTCCAGCACTTAGAACCCTCACAGAGAGATCAGTTTGAAAGGTTGATCAAGAAATATGAGGATTTGTTTCCTGATGTTCCAAAGAGAGTTACTATAGCCTCTCATGATGTAGATGTTGGTGATGCCAAACCAATAAAACAGCATCCATACCGGATGAATCCTGAAAAGAAAAAGATTGCTGAGAAAGAGGTTGAGTACATGTTAAAACATGATATTATCAGACCCTCCAACTCAGATTGGAGTTCACCCTGTGTGCAAGTTCCAAAACCTGATGGAAGTACTAGATTCTGTACAGATTATCGCAGAGTCAATGCTGTAACTAGAACTGATGTGTTTCCAATACCTAGGATTGATGATTGTATTGATAGTGTAGGGCAAGCAAAGTTTCTGACCAAGATTGATTTATTGAAGGGTTATTGGTGTGTGCCTTTAACTGAGAGGGCCAAGAGCATCTCTGCTTTTGCCACACCATCTGGGTTGTACCAGTATGAAGTCCTACCCTTTGGCATGAAAAATGCCCCAGCCACGTTCCAAAGGATGATACAGTCTACAATCGCCGGATTGCCACACACGGGTGCGTACATCGATGACCTGATCACATGGAGTGACTCCTGGGAAGAACATCTGAAAGATGTAGAGACGTTGTTCCAGCGCCTGACCCAGGCTAACCTGACTGTTAACCTGAGCAAGAGTGACTTTGGTTGTGCTACTGTCACCTATCTTGGCTACGTCATAGGCCAGGGTAAGGTGGCACCCATAAATGCTAAAGTCCAAGCCATCATGGACTTTCCAGTTCCTGACAACAAAAAAGCTTTGCGCCGCTTCCTTGGAATGATCGGGTACTACCGCAAGTTCTGCAAGAACTTTGCTGAGATTGCTCTCAGTCTAACTAACCAACTGAAGAAAGGCGTAAAGTTCACCTGGGATGATGCATGCCAGAGAGCCTTCGATCGCCTGAAGTCTCTGCTGTGTCACTTCCCCGTGCTCAAATCTCCTGACTTCAACAAACCGTTCTCCATCGCGGTCGATGCTAGCGACCAAGCTTGTGGATCAGTGCTCCTACAGAGAAGTGACTCTGATGACATTGAGCATCCCGTGGCATACTTCTCCAGGAAGTTCAATCGCCACCAAAGGAACTATTCCACAATAGAGAAGGAACTGTTGGCTCTGGTCCTTTCTTTACAACACTTTGAGGTTTATGTTTGTACAGGACAAAAGCCAATGATTGTGTACACTGACCGCAATCCGTTAATGTTTTTGAGTAAGATAAAAAACAAGAATCGGAGATTGTTGAATTGGAGTTTGATTTTACAGGAGTTTGACTTGGAAATTAAGCATGTGAAGGGTACAGACAATGTAATTGCTGATTGCTTATCCCGTGTTTGAATGTGTATATATATATCATGTGTTTGAATATTGTATGATATGTATATATAGACAAGTGTTCACTTAACCATTTTGTATTGAAAAGAAAAATTTTGCCTTTATGAGTCAAAATTTTTCCCTTTTGGAATAGAGGTGTAATGTGAATATAGGCCACTAGATGGCAGTATTTACCTTTTTTTTGTTAAGCTCAGACTGGAGTCATGTTTAGACATGTCCTGGACATGTCTGGGGTAAGTCTCAGAAAATTTAAAAAAAGAGGTCTAAATGTGGGTGGGGTCTGCAAAAGAGTATATAAGGAAAAGAATTGAGACAGTAAAGTAGTAGGAGAAATTGCAAGAAGAAGGATACGTGTGACCAGACCTGTCATTTCTGTTCAAGACCTGTTAAGTTTCTTTTGTGGATTTTTCATCATCCAGGACATCACCAAGCCACCCCCACGAAAAGGGATTGTAAATATTTATGTTTTGTACATATAATCATCTTGGTCAGTTTAGTTAGTTGTTGTGTTTAATTAAATGTGTTTAAGTTTTTAAAACTGTGTCTGTCATCCCTTGCTGTTGCTGTTGCTGTTGTGTTATAAATGTAATAACAAATCGGGGCCATAACAAGCAGCAGTGGTGTGAAGTGAAGTTCACTCTCGAGGACGGTGATTCCATAACATATTTTTTCTCAACCGTTAAGGGCCTTCAAGAATTCAGTCAGCTGAAGGAAAGTTTCCCTCATCATATTTATCGATATTAACCATTTTGTAGGATATAAATAGAACAAATAGCAGCTAAAATAACTAATGATTTAGACATCTCTAATTTTCTTTTCTTCGTTACCTGCTGTAAGGTAAATTTGGGGGGGGGAAGCTTTTTTTTGTACTGCGTATATATTTCTAGTTTGGGTCATATTTGTCACAAACCGTAAAATATTAATGCAGTTTTGCTCTAGCAGCATTTTTGTGTGTATGTGCTTGTGACTGTGTAACCACCACCGTCCCTCTTAGCGCATTGTCCTATCTTTTATTGGCAACTAATAGCATGATCTGTCTAAGAGGGCAAAGACTCCACAGTGAGATATAAAAGGACACAATATTTATACACCAATAAACATAAAAAGACAAAAACAACAAGGACAGGGACATAGAAGAGGAGAAAATTGAAGTGTGATCAGAGGGAGCCAGATTAGCGGGACCATTTCCAATAGTTTCTAAAACACCGCAAGGTGATGCTCCTGGCGATGCAGCCCTTTGGTCCACAATCATTAGTGAAGTTTGGGTCACAGACGTCCGTCGCTATATTAGATTCGATTTAGCTAATGAGATCACCACTGGTGCATGCAATCCCACTTGGGTCAGATTAGCCAGGTGGCACAGCCCAACACTCGAATCACCAGGGCAGTCAGGCCGCCGGACCCGAAACAGTGGAGGAGACCAAGGACCCCGATCCAGAGGAGGACCCATACGGGGTGAGGTCGGGTACCGCCAGTGCACCCTAGCCGATCATCGGGGCACCAGGAGGGAGGGGCAAGGGTACATGACCCCCGCCCACCCCACGGACACCCGCCCCTCCCCACCACCCCCCCCCCGCCCGCAGCAGAACCCGAGAAGCCGCCCAAGCCCGCGGAGCCCAGGAGCAGGCAGGTCAGGCCAGGACCGGGTCTAGGGCCAGGGCCGCCTACCCGCCCACCGGAGTAGGGGGGGGGGCATTTCCCAGCCACCCCCCAGCCCCGTACAGCCCCACGCCCCACGGCCAGGGACCAGACCCGGGGGCATAGACGGGCCTCCCAGCAGTGGACGCACCACACCCCCAAGACTGCCAATCCGCCAATCCACCACCCCCCAGAGAGAAACCGCACAGTGACCATCAGATAGACCTGTCCCCACCGGTAGTCGCGCGGGTCCAACAGCGGCCGGGACAGCAGAGAGGAGGCATCAAGGGTGAGGGGGGGGGGTGCCGAGCGGGACACCAGGGGTCTTCCACCCCGGCGGTACCCCCCAAGCGAAGCCCGGCGATCCAGGCCCTGCCGTATCTATCTTAATATTGTTTTTTTTTCCCCTCCCCTTTTTCTGTTTTGTGAGGTGCATTAAACTAGGAGGGCAGGAAGGGACGTGTGTGTGTGTGTTTTGGGGGGGGGGGGGGGGGGAGTGGCAGAGCTGCACTGCACCTCTGCATTACAGTTCAGCCTACCGGGAGAAAAATCCTCCAACAGTGGTGAGAAAAAACTTCCCAGTGGGAAGAAATCTCAGGAGGAACCCGGCTATAGTGGGGGAGCTCATCCTCCGCGGGCTAGCTAATTAAGAACAAAAAAGTAAAATAGAATGAAACGACAGAAGAGTTCCATTTAAGTCCATCTAAGCAGTGGCAACGGTAGCTTCAGGAAGTGGCAAGTCAAGGATGGTGCAGGAATGGAACAGGACCGGAACGGAGCAGGACAGCAGCAGCCAGCGCTCATGGTGAGGGACAGGGCTCATACGATCCAGGACTCAGGGAAGTGGAGGGAAAGATCCTCGGAAAGAGACACAGAAGAAAGGGGTGTGAGGCACTTGATAAAACTACTGCATGATAAAAGTACCGTCCTCTGTCATGTGCCAAGTGAAAAGTTATAAGCAGACTGGTCAGGAAACAGTCAACACTCCTCCATCCACTTCCTGCAGCACAGAAGCCCAACACTTATTCCAGGCTGTTAGATCACTTTTGATTTCTAATCAACAGTACCATATGGACCTCCCCGGTGACTAAGGCTGTGGCAAGCCCCACCGGTGCCGTGTAAGTGCAATCTCAGTGCCACCGGTTCCACATGGATTTAAGCAATTTTGACGACCAAAGCCTAGCATCCTTCATCCACTTACTGCAGCTCAGAGGCCCTAAAATTCCATCCGACTAAGGCTGCGTAGTTTTTCAGTCTGTCCCCCCATGCGCCCCCCCAGCACCTAGCCCATCTCGCCCCCCTAGACTTGTGTTATCTGTTTTGTGTATCAGTGGCTATGTATCCTATTCTTGTGAAGTGCATTAAAATAGAAGTGCAGGGAGGGAGTGGAGGGGGGGGGGGGGGGGTGGCAGAGTAGCACTGCACCACTGCATTACTGTCAATCCCCCATTTACCCCTCCAACACCTTACTTAACCCACCCTCCTAGTCCAATTATTCTCTGCTCTGTCTCCTATTCTTGTGAAATGCCTTTAAAATAGGAGTGCGGGGAGGGAGGTGCCCGGGAAAGGGAGGAGAGATCTGTAGCGCACCACTGCCCTGCTGTCTGCCCCCTCCCCCCTGTACCCCTCCAACACCTATCCCAACCCGCACCCCTAACCCTGTTGCTGTCCCTGTTCTATGTGTTTTTCCTGTGCAATGTATTGACTGGGGCAGGGCCCGTCTTCGCCAACTTCGGCCGAGGGGCTCCACGGGGCATCGGCGCCCCAGAAGCCCCCGACTCTTGTCAAAAGAACTGATTGAAGTCTTCATCTTTTAACAGTGTTGAATTGAATCTCCATCTGAAGGAGGGTTTTTGTCGTGCATTAATGTTTAGTTTCAATGATACTGCGGCGTGATCACTAATAATCCTTGGGTGGATTTGTGTTTCTGTGATAATACTTTGGAGTGAATTACTCATTAAGAAGATCCAAAATGGTTGTATTGTGTGTATATTGTAATTTACTGATCATTAGAATTGCAACGCCTCTTTGTCTTGAATTATAATTTGCATAAAATGCAATCTATCTAATAAATTCATTTCTTGAATCAGTAAGATGTGTTTCCGTTAGTAGGCAGATATCTGCCTGTTATTGCAGTTGTTCTTTTATTTTAAGTGTTTTTGTCTGATTTCCAATACCACAAATATTCCAACTTAACAGTTATCCATAATGGTTACAATTCTAAGTTCCATAATGCTTAATGATAATGTGTTTGTATGTAGGCCTATGTGTATGTGTGTTAAGAGGGGGGAATATATTTATGTGTGTGCATAGAATAAAGGGAAAGCATGAGAGGGATAATGTGTGTGAAATGGAGTGCATGTATGTGTTTGAGCAGGCACGGAATTGGGTGTGTGCGTGTACGTGGGTATGTGTCTGTGAAAAGTTCCATCAGTAGGGAAGTCTGCGCCTTGATCAAATCCGGGCTGAATGGGAACGTCAGTAAAAATTATCAATAGAATCAGCACAAAGTACTCGCACTCCAATAGATGAGTATTCAAAAAGCCAAGAAGCAGCTGCAAAATTTATTCGGACAAGAAATTGATGTGCAGATTGAAAAAAGTAAAACCGCAAACATTTCGGTGCTCACACCATCCTCAGTGCAAATGACTAAGTGGCAGGACAAAACCATTTAAATAGACATCACATGACTGAAAAGGACAATTTATTCTAATCAATCTCACAGAATACAATTGACACGTCAATTATTCAATTACATGGGAGTATCATCATAGATGACTATTGGTAGTAACAAAGAGGATTAAAAAAAACCAATAAGCAACTAAATGATAATGCAAAAGAATATCAAAATAAATTAAATTAAGAAAGACAAGCTGGTGCGCGCTTAAAGAAAACAGGTTAAATCAAAAGAATCGTTTAAACCAGCTGGATGAAGTGTGGATAACTAATAGATCCAACGTGCTTCACACTGAAGTAGTAATTTGCCTGTGTACCTCAGTCTACGACTGGGAAACACACGGTCAATACCAAGCCAACTGAGATCAGATACACTATGATTAAATTCAACAAAATGACATGCCACCGGAGATTTGAAATCCTTTCTATTAATCCCGCTACGATGTTCATTGATACGTACTCTAAGTTGCCGCCGAGTGCAGCCAACATATTGTAGTCCACAGGAACAAAACAAAATGTATACACAGTTGTTGGAACTACAAGTAATGAATATAGTAATGGTGTAACTCTTTTTAGTTACAAAACCAGTAAATGTATGAGTTTTCCTAACATCCCTGCATGATGGGGATAAGGGATCTGCAGGGATAAGAACCGGAGGCATCGTTCAACCTTTCTTTGGGAATTTTAGACGGATCATAACAATCGGATCGCACCGAGATGTCTTTCAAATTACGAGACCTGGAATAAACGAAAAGAGGGAAATCATGAAATAGTTTAGCACAAACAGGGTCAGTATTAAGAACATGCCAATGACTCTTGATGATGTTTTTAAGTTTATGACTCAACGGCGTGTAAGTGATACAACACGTAATAGAGGAATCAGATCTTTTATTAAGCTTCCTACTATGAGAAGGCACATCAAGGGTGGTAGACATAACCCTATCAAGAGCATCACTTAAACATTGGCTAGAATAACCTCGATCTAAGAAATTAGAGTACATTTTTTTTATTTCTATATTAAAGTCATCATCCTTAATACAAATGCATCTAACAAGCATAAACTGACTATATGGGAGTCTCTTCTTAAGGGACTTTGGACGATAACTAGACGCATGTAAAAGACTGTTTTTATCAGTAGGTTTTACATATAGAGAAGTATATAGTGATTCACCATTAAAGGTTATCACCGTGTCCAAAAAATTGATCTTCTGTGAATCATATTCCAATTTAAACGTAATCGATTCCACCCAGCTGTTAGCAAATTCTAAAAAATTTAATAAAATAATAAAATAAATCTGTACCTTCCCAAACAAGGAATAAATCATCAATGTACCGTTTGTAAAATACTATGTTGTGAAGAAAAGGGTTATTGGTATACAGATGATTATGTTCCAAATAACCCATGAACAAATTCGCATAATCAGGAGCAAAAGTAGCTCCCATGGCAGTGCCCTGGATTTGCAAGAAGTCATTACCAAATAAAAAATAATTTTTGGTAAGGACAATTTTTGCCATATCAACCAAAAAATCAGAAGGTGGAATTGGAGTGATTCTAGATTCCAAAAAGAAACGAAGTGCTTCCAGACCAATGTCATGGGGAATATTAGTATAAAGGCTGGTCACATCCATGGTGACAAGAAAAATGTTATCAGATGAAAATGTTAATGTGGATATTTGGCTAATCAAATCACCCATATCTTTAAGATAAGATGGAAGTTTAACCACCAAAGGCCTAATATGGGAATCAATGAACTTGGAAAGCGGTTCTGTCAAAGAGTCAATACTGGCTACTATCGGATGTCCCGCAGGAAAAAGATCAAATGCTTTATGGTCTTTGGGTAAGACATAAATCACAGGAATTTTAGGATACTTCGTAATAAGATAATTACGTGCAGAATTTGTTAAATATCCAGAATCATAACCAAAGTTCAAAAACGTATCTATTTCAGACTTGAACTTGTTAGTGGGATCAGATTTTAATTTTGAATAGGAATTAGTATCTGATAATTGTCTTGAAATTTCTGCTTCATAATCACCTCTGTTCATACAAACCAACCCACCGCCTTTGTTAGCGCCCTTGACAATTATCTGTGAATTTTTAGAGAGAGAACGAAGAGCATCCCTTTGCGCCTTGTTAGAATTAGCCTATACCCAGGTTTGTTAGAAGGGTGTGTTGAAAAGAGAGAAGCCACATCCCCCTCAACCAAATTACAAAATGTGTCCAGGGCAGAAACATTAACAGGTGGACAAAAATTACTTTTTGGTTAGAATGAACGACTAGAAACAGCAATATCAGAAGACAAATGCGTCTCATCTTTATTGAAAAAGTACTGGAGTTACATCGATCGAAAAAACTTGAATAGTTCTAGCTTTGTTTGAAAGGGGTTGGTGGAGGGCGTAGGTACAAAAGATAATCCTTTATTCAATAAGGATTCAGCATCTTCATGTAGAGGTGCGCCCGTAAGATTAACTAATAAGGAACACGCCCCCTGTGATTCCTCCTGGACTGTATTGTCTTTGTACCGGAGCCCCTCCTGCCTCGTCTCCACTTCTTTTTTGTATTCCTGGTGTAATAGTTGTGTTGACGTCTTGTTCTGAATGGTTCTAAAAAATCACCATCAGAGTCAGATGGAAACTCAGATGTACTAGATTCCGAAGTCTGTAAATCAGATTCAAATTGCACTCGACAAGAGGTTGGCCGGGCTTTCTGGGTTAGCCAAGGATAGACCTTATCCTCCCTATAATCAATAGTATCCCTCTTAAATTTCCTCAGTTTAATTTTTTTAAGGTCTTGTTGATATTTGTCCGTAAAAGAATCGATTTGTTCCTTAAGCGTGACCAGATCATCAGGGGAAAGTAAAGTTCCCAGTTGTTCTTCCTGTTGGTCCATTTCAGATTGGATGATGGAAAGCTCCTTCTGTGTATATTCAATAATTAGGACAGTCAAATCCAACGATGCTTTGTTTCGTATTTCGCACCATTTAGTGCAAAACTCCTCATCTTGGCGGCCCAGGGTAGGTGCCTTCTGGATGCGCAAGCCCCTCGGAATGCGTTTCGAACGTACATATTCGCTCAAAGTAGTCCCATGTAAAAAATGTCTGACTTTTTTCAAAGATAAATATTTAAATTTGCGTGCCAAGTCATCTGAAGAAATCCCTGTAGGTGTCGTAATCCCAACACTTGGGAAAAGAATATGCTCAATGTCCTGTTCAGAAAATGAGTGCGTCTTTGCCACATTGCCCGTCAAATTGCAAATGTGTCTTGACAGAATGTGCGTGTATGTGTTTGATATAATTTGTGTGTGCGCGCACGGCTGAGTATAACCACTGCTTGTGAAATAGAGAATTGGAAGAAAGCGAGAGAAAGAGGAGTCGTATAACAAGACAAAACAGAAAAAGTGAGACATTAATTTCAGGACGAACAAATAGTGATAGTGTGAAGGGATAAAACGGGGAAAAGGAGTCAAACACATTCTCGATGTGTGAGTGAGACTGGCATGATCGGGTATAAATATAGTTTCGGTCCTAGCAGGAATGTTCACTTCAGAATAACCACCGGGTTCTTTTGTGGTCACGGAACAGCTCTGCTCTTCGTTGTTTTGCTATATTTTCTTTACGAATAGGAAAGAAAATTTTACGTCGAGCCAGTATTTCTTTGGGGTACTGATCATTCATACAGTAGTTTGTGCCTTTGAGTTGTACGCCTTGCCTTCCTACAAACTGTTTGTGTTTATAATGTTCGAATTTAGCGATTATCGGGCTTGGGAGTGTAATATCCTTCCTAAGTGTTCCGAGACGATGCACGCGATGGAAGGTGATTTGTTTTACCTTATCATCAGAAATCTTTAGTTAAGTTCTCATAAAGCTTTTTAGTAAGTCTTCGGTGTCGTCGGGATTGCTGCTTTGATTTTCGGGAATGCCTGAAAATATTAAGTTGTCGCGCATGGATCGTCCCTGCAATTCTAACACGGTTTCTTTTAATTCTTTGTTTAACTTACGGGTATCGGTCATTTTGGTTGTGAGTGTTTAGCTATGCAAGAATCCTTCGAGGCAAGATGATTGTTAATCATTAACAGTGCTCACTTACCTCAGGTTGATTCGATGGAGTGTCCGTTTGAGTCGGAGAATCCGTTTGCGAGGTGAAAGATAAGTCTGGTGGTGACTCAGGGGAACGATGCTGTTTAGCAGCTGGCTTGGAGCAAGCGCCTTTCCCCTTTCTACCCATTTTAGAGTACCTGTAATAATATCGGTTGATGAATTCCTCCAGCTGTTCCAGGGTTAACAGGTTTTTTTTTGTTCTTTTACGGAACTATTCCTTTGTTCAATAAGATTATAGTGATTACAAGAGTTATGTTTGATCTAGTCGTCGTTACCATGCATTGCCATGTTTGAATCACATACCACATCTCACGAACACACTTCCAGGTTCAAGGATTTCCCATCCAATCTCTCAACAATGACCGCCTTGTGGGGAAAATAAATTTTGATTGCTAATATTAGCTTGTAGCTAGCGTTGGCAAACAAGCAAAACTTCCATAAGTTGTTGTCCTATTATGATTCTGCCATGTCCTTGCCATGTTTGTATATTTGTTTTATTGTTTATTTGACTCTCTGCCATGCCTGACCATTCTTTGGATTATGTATTGTGATTTGGTAGCTTTGATTTGTTTATATATTGTCTTCGTTTACTTTTCCATGTTTTGCATTTAGCCATATTCAGATTCCGATTCATGTTTTCCATTTTGCATTGCACTTTGTCTCCCCCGTCTGGTCTCTCGTCTCCCCTGCACTTACAGCCCCAGTCTTGTGTTTCACTCTTCGGGTGATTTATTGGATTATGGTTTTCAAACTTCCTTTTGTAAGCTGGCTTCACTCTACTTTTCTATCTACTAACAGTACTAACAGTTTATTATTTTCTCTAGAGATTACTAATAATAAATTACCTTGTATATAATACTAACTTACTAACGAGCACCAAGGATATGTATAGTTGCACTTACTAATTGATTAACAAGCTCTCCGCACTCGCCCTGTTCTAGCCTCTGCCTCTTTTCTCTCCCTAATCTCCTGTGCTGCAGTTTCTGTGGAAGCTCCACACCTGATCGCGCTGTCCTGTTTCTTATTATCTATGCACTTTAGAACTCCGTGACTGGAGCCATATGTTTGTCTATAGGAATGTCTTCATGTGATTAGGCTCTCCCTCATGTGCCTTCCACTTGTAATCAGTCTGACTTCCTACACCTGTGATTCTCCCCATGTGATCTTCCCTGAAGTGTATATTTGGTGTCTTTTCACTGCCATACTCTGTCAGATCGTTTCCCATGCTTACCTGTGTTGCTGTATTTCTCGCCTTGTATTCATCGAGTTTCTGATTCTGACTGGATTGCCCGACTACCGATTTTTGGTTTTCCCTTTTTGATTACTTGCTGCATCTGTGTGTTTTGACCCATTTCTGCCCGACTTCGATTTTGTGGATTGCTGCTCTGTTAAAGATTTGGACTGTCCCCTGGCTTATGAGTTTGCTTCTCCCACAAACCTCTGCCAGTGTACCAGATCTGTTTTTGCTGACTACGATTTCTGTGATTGCTTCCTTGGTTACTGTGATGTTGTAATACTAATTAATATGTTGCTATGTTGTCAAGCACATTATCTCCTAAGCATAGCTGCCACAATCTGCCGATATGCAAAGGACAGAATATAAATGTAATAGAGTATAAAGGTACACTTGTGCTGCCTAGCCAGCCACATTGCTTTCAAGGTCACTAACAGCTGATAAGCGCAGCCTACTCCCAGTTCTCGGAAAACGAGAGACGCAGAGGGAGACTTACAGGGAAATAGAAACTTAAGTGTGGGATCACGACTGATTGGAGGAGAGAAATCATCCGAGATCCAGACGGCGAAGGAGCAGCGAATCACAAGACTTTTGACTTTGAGACTATATAAACTGGGACAGCTAGGAAGTCAGCAGTGCGCTCTCCGAAGAGGACACACTCTTTGTTTTTGCATGTGCCATTGTATCTCAATTCTGATCATTATTAAATCATTCTTTTATACATTGGGACTCTGACTAAATTACTATTAGAAAGTCGAATACTCTTTTCTGTCCCACTGGAATTTGATTTTTGGATTGCGGATTCTGTACTGTTGCTTACTGCCCTGCGGGGGTTACCCCCCTCGCTCAATAAAGCTCTTTATTTTTGCAATCCCGTGTCCTCGCATTTGGTTCCAGATCGCTACCTCACAGTACGATCTGACCAAGATGAAACCAGCGAGAGACAAACCTCTGCAAGCTGCTGTGGAAGAACAGGGGGCTCAGCTTGCACTTTAGTAGCAACAGCTCCGGCCTATGATGCAGCATTTGCAAACCATGACGCACCAGATGGCCAACCTCACCCGAATGCTGCAGAATGCTTCTGCCGCACGAACCTCCCAGCACTCCGTTTCTACCAGAGGAAATGGACCCCACTCCACACCACCCACTCCAGTTGCCGAGCCACGCCTGCCTCCACCGGAAAAGTATAATGGGGATTCGGGATCCTGTCGTGCCTTCCTGACCCAGTGTCGTGCCTGCCTGACCCAGTGTCAGCTGATATTCAGCCTTCAGCCCTCTACTTTCCCCACCGAACAAGCTTGCGTCACCTACATCATCACACAGCTGTCCGGAAGAGCTAAGCAGTGGGCGACAGCTGCCTGGGAGGCGGGGTTACCATGTGTCCAGTCTGCCGACCTACTAGGGGAGGAGATGAAGCGCATCTTTGACCGCTCTAGACACGGGCATGAAGCAGGTAGGGAGATCCTGCGCATTCGACGCCATCAAATTCCAGACTCTGGCTACCAACAGCGATGGCGGGAGAGAGCGTTATGCGACGCATTCATCTTTGGATTATCCGACCGAATCAAAGATGAAATACTACCATGAGATCTGCCAGAGAGTTTGGATCGGATTATTGAGATGGCTATTTGCATCGACTCGCGCCTGGAGGAACGTAGACGATCCGCCCACCTGGCCAATCCCTCCAAGCCTCCAGTTAAGCCTCCTCTCCCTCTACCAGAGAGATCTAAGCCCCCATCTGACTCGGAACCCATGCAGTTGGGCCGCACCAGAGTCACCGATGAGGAGAGGGAGCGTAGACGAAGGGAGAAGGCATGTTTTTACTGCGGCAAGGAAGGACACTACATCTCCCGGTGTCCAGTAAAAGGCAACGCCCACTCATGAGGAGAGGAGCGATAGTGGGCATTACTCCTATCGAATACTCCTCAAGAAATCGCACCCCAGATGCTTCCCCATCTCCATCGAGTGGCCCGGGGGAGGAAGGAAGACCACTGCCCTTGCAGACTCAGGAGCTTGAGAAAACTTCATCGACTAAGATATTGCCAGAGAATAGTCGGTTCCCATTGAGCAAGTGTTTCCAGACACAGTGGCTAGCTCCTTCAATGGCCAGAACATTGCTCACATAACCCAAGTCCCCAGCCCCATAAAACTTCACATTTCGGGCAATCATCAAGAAAGCATAAAACTATTTTTAATCAAGTCCCCTCATGCTCCTGTAGTCCTTGGCCATCCCTGGATGGCAAAACACCTGCCCGACATTGACTGGGGCAGACACGAGATCAAGGGATGGAGTCCCAATTGCGCCCAGTCATGTCTTTCTGATGCTCAAGTTCCTGTACCTGCTTCTTCTCCAGAGGAGATTCCGAACCTGGAGAAGGTTCCTCCTGAATATCATGACCTATGAGAGGTATTTTCCAAGTCTCGTGCCAGCAGTCTGCCCCCGCACAGACTATACGATTGCTCCATCGAGCTCAAGCCCGGAACTATGCCCCCCAGAGGTCGCCTATTCTCCCTGTCCAAACCTGAAACACTGGCTATGGAGAAATACCTGAAGGAGTCCCTTGTGGCAGGGAAAATTCGCCCCTCGTCCTCTCCTGCTGGGGCCGGGTTCTTCTTCGTTGGCAAGAAGGACGGCACCCTGAGGCCCTGCATTGACTACCGAGGCCTAAATGAAATCACGGTCAAGAACAGATACCCATTACCCCTGATGAATACTGCATTTGACCTCCTTCAAGGATCTAAGATTTTCACCAAGCTGGATCTCAGTAACGCCTATCACTTGGTCCGTATTCGTGAAGGTGATGAGTGGAAAGCTGCCTTCAATAACCCTACCGGCCACTGGGAGTATTTAGTCTTACCCTTCGGGCTTACCAACGCCCCAATGGTCTTCCAGAGCTTAGTCAATGATGTTCTGCGTGATATGATGAACCAATTTGTTGAACCTTGATGACATCTTGATTTTCTCTAAGTCTCAGGAAGACCATGTCCATCATGTGCGCCAAGTCCTCAAGCATCTGCTGGAGAATCAACTCTTCGTCAAGGCTGAAAAATGTGTTTTCTGTTTCATCTACCTCATTCCTAGGATTCGTCATCGGACCAGACTCCATCCAGATGGACCCCGCCAAGATTGAAGCGTTCGTGAACTGGCCTAAACCTGCAGACCGTAAGTCCGTGCAATGTTTCCTGGGATTTGCTAACTTCTACAGGAGATTCATTCGTAACTACATCTCCATTGCTGCTCCCCTCACTGAACTCACGTCCACCAAGTCCCCATTCCACCGGTCACCAGAGGCTGAATCTGCATTTTCAGTCCTCAAGGCGCGTTTTACCACTGCCTCCATACTAACCATCCCTGATTCCTCCCTACAGTTTGTGGTCGAGGTTGATGCATCCAACATGGGAGTAGGTGCAGTCCTTTCTCAGAGAGCTCCCAAGGATAACAAGTTCCACCCCTGTGCCTTCTTCTCCCCTCGCCTCTGTGGAATAATACAGAATTTGTATTCTTATCATCAGCATTATCATCAATATTATTATCAAACCATCTTTTGTATTATTATTATCTTTTCCTGCTTAAAACATCTTTTATGTCAATACCCCAAAGTTTATAATCCTATTTACCCAGAATGTGTGTGTCTGTGTGTGTGAGAGGAACTGTACAGAGGATCAAGGTCGACAGTGGCACAGGAGTGCAAAGTTTCTACCAAGAAAGAAAACGCCCTAAGCGCAGTCCAAAGTGGCATCAGGTATCCCGTAACCGCCTCTCAGTAACCTGTCCAAAGTGGACTGGACAATATTATGTAGAAAGGCGGGAGTTGATTAGACTACGGTTATAGATAGATCTACAGCTAATTGATGTACAGCCAAAGGACTGTGGATTATAAGAACTGATGTCCGGGCAACGCCCGAGCAGAGCGCTCTCCAAACTGTGGCTGAGAACATTCCTCTGTTGTGGACTGGACAATACTATGTAGAAAGGCGGGAGTTGATTAGACTACGGTTATAGACAGATCTACAGCCAATTGATGCACAGCTAAAGAACTGTGGATTATAAGAACTGATGTCCCGGCAACGCCCGAGCAGAGCGCTCTCCAAACTGTGCCAGAGAACATTCTTCTGTTATGGTTTGTTATTTGCTCTTTGTCTGTTATAAATATACTATACTTCAATCACAATCTGGTGAAGTCTCAATTTCAATTGTCTTCCACCCTTAACGAACATCACAGGTAACAAGAATTAATTTCCGAACAAAACTGGTGACCCCGACGTGGAGGGGGAAGACTCCTGGGTCTGACCAGAAAACTCGGCCAGAATTTGGACAACGTCTTGACGACAATCGCCAGACACTTCACGGTCGGCCAAAGACAGAGGCAGAACCTTTTTAATAAAATCTGCATAGGACGTTTGACGGCAAGGTATAAAATTATATTATTATACTTTTGTATGATTTCAGTAACAGACGCAGGGTAATATTCTATGCTGATTTCCTGTATGCGCATTCCAGTACCCAACTCTAAAGACTAGTCTGAACAAAAGTCCTTGGTGATAAGTGAAAAAGGAAGTGAATACGGGGGTGTGATGACGGCATTAAAAAAAAAAAAATCTGTCACAAGGCCACGTAAATACCCAAGGGATATTTTAACTTGAAAGGTGTGGGCGAGGGTGGACATGGTAGGTACTAACGGACTTTATAGGTTAGGTGGGGGGACGTCAGCCACTGAGTTCTGAACGGTTTAGTGGTCCTATATGGAAGATCCATCACAGACGCCTTGGAAGATAATAAACACGTGTATGTGACAGAAGAAAAGAGATAGAGGAGAAATATAAAGATCACATAACAATAAAATATTCAATCAATGACTTAGCCGTTGGACTGCGCATGTAGAGATCAGGACCAGAGTATATATTATTGTAAATCCATTTCATGGTGGTAGAATTGCATGTTAAATTCTGCAAATGGAGCCTCTGTCATAAGATCGAAGCACACCAAGATCAAGTGACACTCGCTATTTGAAGAAGTAACTGACTTGTGGTTTGTACACTGTCAGTGAAACTTTCTAGTTGCAGAACTGTGGGGTTTTCTCTGTTCTCTCACACGACGCTGAAGAATATTGGGCAACGCAATTCTGGACTTTTGACTTTCCCACTCTGCAGACGTATGAGGCAGAGAGGAAATTGATCTTGACCGGTGGATTGCAACCAATATTCATAGTACTGATACTGGCATTGGGGCAATGAGGGGAATGTTGTAATTTTATTTGTACATAGTATTGCTGTAAATGAGTTTGTAGTTTAACATAGATGCGCCTAAATTGCAACATTATTGATATTATACATCGAGATGTCACTGGTGGGACAGAAGAGAATTGTCAGCAGACAAATTCTTGGAAGTTTTGTGTGACAGCATTTGCGTCATAAACTGGGAAGGAGTTAAATACAGATACCCAGAATGAGCCCCAGGGCTTGGTGAAAAATTTGGCTGTTTATTTAGAAATCCTACTTCAATTAAAAACTTTTATGCCAGATTGCAAAACTACAGGTTAATGGAGCTGTTGTACAAGTAAAATTAGACTGTGAGACATTTGAAGGGTGGGTACAGAAAGGAGGTCATAGTAAAAAGAGACCTGAGTACTGGGACACACAGTGCCAACTTGACTTTGTGCTGCGCCGAGAAACAAAATTTGGGACACACAAGGTAAAATTATCAAGCCCCAGAGCCTGATTTACAAACTAGACCACACCCAGTGGGACATTAACAGACAATAGATGCACTGAGCGTCTATGTGTCATTATTAAACCCGCAATATTTGAACGACTTGTTCCCACCAGTGAAGGTGTTCAAAATGCAAGTGGTAGTGATGGCGGAAAAACAGATAGATAGATAGATAGATAGATAGATAGATAGATAGATAATTTATTCAACCAATTGTAAAAACACAATGGAAATTGTGTGAAAACAAGAACTCAAAACAAATCTTAATTTAAGATGATATGACAGTAGACGATCAAAAAGACAGGTGAAAGGAAGTATGAAATAAACAGTGAACCAGACCTTGACTAAGGTCTGGAGGCACCTAGAGTGCAGATAATCGGTAAAAGAAGGAAATGACAAAAAAAGAGCCCTAAAAATGATAAGTAAGTGGTAAAAGAAGGGATGGTTTCCAGGGCCCGGGGAGCCATTCCTGACTGAGTCACAAAGACAAGAATTAATTACAAACACAAATGCTGAATACAGGGCGAAGGAAGTTGCATTGATCCAAAAGAAATTTCCAAAGGCGACTCAAAAAGACAAAGATAAGCTTCGTGACAAGGTGGTGCTCATGACTGAGCTCCTCAACGTAATCGGCAATTACACGGATAAAAAAGGGAAGCAATTCGCACCCCGCCTTCGGATGAGTGAGGAGGTAGATAAGGAAGGAAAAAATAAACACACCCCTGTGGCAGGGCTGTACCCGTGCCTGCCAGGAACAGATAAACCCCCGCCATACAAAGTGAATACGGCTGCGCCGACAGCGCCCAAGGCAGAGGGGACAAAAGACACGCAACTACACACGAAGGCCACACCACAGACTGATGAAACGCAAATACAAGCCCCAGTCATGAAAGTAACCAGTGGTATGTTGGAGGTATCGATGCTTCAATTAGTGACGGTAGGAGAGCAAGTCGAGGATTTAGTCAAAGTGTCAGGGGATATTGTGGCAGCTCTTAAAATGGTACATGACATGAAAAGTGACAAGATTAAGACAGAAGTGGCCTCCCTCCTAGAAGTAGAAAGAAGTATGAGACAGGATGCTAGGTGACATAGGCAAGGAAAGAGCAAGTCGCAGGAGCAGAGTACAGATGGGGATGAGGAAGGAGAAATGTCAGGTGAAGAAAGGGATGATGATTGGTCTGAGGCAGAGGACTCGGGGAGAGACAGTGAGGGCAGACGATACTCACACAAGCACAGACATAAGAATACACAAGAACACATTGATTGCATCCCAATAAAGAAACCTGCGGTTAACAAAGACTTGCCAACCCCACACCACACTTCCACTGTTAGGAAGCAGGACCCCCGCGAAAGGGGAATAGACGAGTGGGGAGCAGTGGCGTGCACAGACATTATGGGGGGCAAGTGCTCAGGGGGGAGGGGGAGGGCACTTTTTTGAGCACGTGGAACATGTTATTATAGTGTGAGATTAAAAAAATAAAATAAACATGACACGTACATGTTCAATGCAATTCATGACTACTGTCATTCATCACAAGAAGGCTCATGGATAGCCTTTATGGGGATATTTTTCTCAGGCAATGGGGAACTGCCTGATTCTTCTTTATGAGTTCATTTATGTTGCCTAACAAAACCTACACAAAAGAAAACGATCAGCTTAACAGATAGATTTGCAAAGTCGACCGACATTGTTTGTGGTGGTCGTCCTCATGTTATCTATCATTGTTTGGGCTATAGCATCAAACTAGCTAATCAGGTGACCAGTCGGCTAAAAAATGCTCAGTTGGTTGGTGCTGTATGAGCAGTGGCGTACCGTCAGATGCCAGGAAGGCCTTCAGTCACATCACCCTTTCCCGGATAATTGCTCTTAAACTGTTTGCGATCAGGTTTGATTGATTAACAGTCAAACAGTTAATTAACAGAATGGCCACCACCAATGCGTGACACGTAATGATTAAGAAATGCAATTACAAAGCGATTGCCTGTTGGCTATGTTGATATAATTGATGTGAATCCGCAAGGATGACAATCTGCAAAAAAAAAACGAAACTTTCGCGGACTTCACAGCAATTATTTTCGTCTTCACTCAGCTGTGCTACTACGCACTTTAGCTTTCACATTCAGAGTATATAGAACGGATTCTCAAGGCTAATTGCTCAATGAATGTCGCGAATTAATTTACGCAAATTCAGAAATTATAAAGACTTAGGCTATTGATATTTTTCCCGTAGCCATTGGTGTGCGGAAGTAAGTTAAACGCCGTATAATATGTAGTGCAATGTATAACACGGCTTTCAAAAACAAGTTAGATTCTCGTCGGTTCCTCCAATCAGTCTGAGCAACGTTTGCTAATCGGGGAGGTAAACTGCGAGAGGTGTCTGTCATTAAGAAGTGAAAGGTGAGGTTATTGCTGGCCCTGTGTTTCTGCCAACGGACCATCACTGTGTATGAGACATGCTACTGCTCAACAAAATGATTACAGGTTGGGCTGTACGATTTCACTTGATCTGTGTGTTACCTGGCTGGTGGGGCACAAGACTGTGGCTTCCAGTTGCTCAGCTGATATGCACTGCGCGCGTGTTCAGGTGACAAAGGAAGAGAGGTCGGAAGTGCGTGAGGAGGTGGCCCATTTCGGGGCATTTTTTTTCCGTAGTTTTTAATCACACAGCTTTTCTAAAAGATCGTTTCAACATTGGCCCCACTAAAGTGTTAAGAATAATAATATTAATAATAATAATCATTTTTAAAAAAAACGAAATTTCAAAAGGGCACTTTCATTGATAAAGGGCAAAGGGGCAAGTGCTGTAGCACCACCTAGCGTCTATTTGTGCACGCCACTGGTGGGGAGCAGTAACAGTAACCGGACGGGACCTGAAATTGACTACCACGCTAGGTGACGAAGAAGGAGTAGATTCTAAAGCCCTGACAGAGATTTATGACTCCACAGAGATAAGGGAGCGGAAGCGCAGACAGACACAATATGACGAAGAGGACGAATGTGACGACTTAGTTGTGACAACAGGGCCCCAACCAAATGCTTCCCTTGTTTGAGACCGCCTCGGGAGACCGATATCGTCCTTAGTGTCGCCAAGACTTAGATACGCTTATAAATAGACTGCCCCCTCTGGAGAAAGGAGGAGCCCCATGGATATCGGTGTTTGAACAGGAGACTGCTCGAGATAAATTGGCCTTACCAGATATACGTACTCTCCTGGTCAAACTGAAAGCCTCGCCAGCACTAGCGGCAGTTGGGCTGCTGCTAGCTGTGGAAAGGCTCCAGACAATACCCCCTTTGACCGATGTAGAACTGCCTTCTGGACATCTCTGAAACAATTCTACCCTACTAAGAAAAATTATAGTGCGTTGTCTAGTCTAACAATGGGAGAAGGAGAGGAGGTATGCGCAAACCTTAAGAGAGCTTTCGAGTTGTGGGAGCACTCCACTGGCGATAGACCAGACAATTCAGCCTCCACACATGGCCACTAGCGTCATGGAGTCCAGAAAGGACTCCCGGCAAAAGTACAAGCCAAATTAGATGATGTAGTAGGACTAGATACGATGTCAGATGAGCTCTGGAAAGAACATGAAGTTCATGCCATCACAAAATACTATCAAAGTAAGAAAGCAAAAGATGATGAAACAACCATTTTAGAGAACAAATTATTGCGGCTGCAACTGGCAAAGTTACAAAGTGATGAGGACTCCAAGTCATGGAAGCCTCGGTAATGACCCCTGTACAACAGGCGCCTCAACCACAAGCGCAGCCATCCCCACTGACGGTGCAGTCGAATCCCTATCTTCCTCCACCCCGAAATTGGAGCCCACAGACCAGGGGCCCATTATACTATAATCAGTGGCAAGCCAGCGGTTATCTTCCACCTATATGCTGGACCTGCGGCCAACTAGGTCACATGAGCAGATATTGCAGAATGACGGGCCAGGGGTTTAGAGCGCGAGGGCAATACATGGGCCCTCCACGAGGAGCCCCCACACGAGGCAGAGGGGGACGGGGTATAGGAGCGCATGCTCCACCACGGCAAGCGGGGTGTACTCCGCTGACTCCGGCAGACCAAAATCAACCGCAGCTCCAGGCGCCCATGTCCTACTCTGAGCCGGACACAGAAATATGTGAAGGAGACTGTTGACGGGGCCCTAGAGAACACACAGAGAGAGTGATAAGCCCCCTCACACCCCCTATGGTTAAAGCAAATTTGGGAAGTTACACGACTCAATTCATGGTGGACACTGGAGCAACTGTCTCCACGCTAAATTCTCTAAGAGGAAATATTCCCCTATCTGACCGCACTCTCTCTACAGTAGGGTTCTCAGGGAAAACAGAGACTCAAAAGTTCACTGCACCAATAACGTTAAACTTCGGTAATCATTCCCTAACTCACCAATTGCTGTACGCTCCAAGTTGTCCAGTAAATTTACGAGAACAAGATCTCTTGAGTAAATTGGGAGTAAAAATTCTTTGCAGCCCGGATGGGCTGACAATCTCCTGGCCGGGAGATTTAAAGGGCACAATATGGACTGTGGGGCAATACATTGTCCATATGGAACCGGACAAAATGGTGAGACAAAAAGAAACAGAGGTCCATGTGTACTGGAGTAGGTTGCAATATGATTCAGCATGCCCAGGACTGATGAGCCAGTATTACGAGTGGAAACCCCTAATAGATCAAAAAGGTGCGTAAGGGCTCCCAACTGACCCAATACACATGAGCTACTACTATAACACGACCGAGGACACAGAATATGATGAGCTTTGGTAAAAGTACAAATCTGGCAGGCTTGAGGACTTGTGTACCTCTGAAATTATAGCCGGACCCGAGGGAGTGGCTGCAGCAGTAATCTTAAAGCCAGGGTTTGGCACTGAGGGACAGGAAGATTGGTTCAAAGGGGCTCCGGATGAGCTCCCCACATTACATTAGCAGCAGGACAAGGGCATGAGGCTAAAGCCTTAGGCCCAACGATTAAACATGCGCTCCAGCAAGAATACAAGGAAACTTCCCTGCCTCATGTCACAGTCAGCAAATGCGGCAAATATACTTGATTTGCAGTGGAGGCTCTGGATAGAGCGGTCCCCGAGAAGGTGACTCAAATTAGGCAGGAAGTGAGACAGGTGACTGACCATCCAGACGCAGAAAAAATTTTGAATCAAGTACCAGAGTGCTTATGGGCCACTGGCCCACATGATGTTGGAAAAGTGCAGGGAGTGGCCACACTACAACTTGCAGACCCCACAGTGGCCCCAATCTGGCGGCCCCAGTATAAGTTGAAACCAGAACAAGAGGATGGAATTGCAGACACAGTGGAGGGGTTGCTGCAAGCAGGGGTACTAAGATTAGCCCCAGAAGGAGAATGGAACACACCAATCCTCCTTGTTTCTAAAGCGCAGGGAAAAGGATGGCGAATGGTGCACGACCTTCATGGAATTAATCAGGCCACTGAGACACTGGGCCTTCCAGTCCCAGACCCGTATGTTGCACTACGAGCACTCTCACCCAACCAAAAATACTTCACTGTTGTCGATTTGGCCAATGCATTCTTCTGTCTTCCGCTGGCCCAGGAGTGCCAAGAATGGTTTGCTTTCACATACAGAGGGCAGAGATACACCTACACTAGATTACCACAGGGGTTTAAAGATAGCCCTGGACTATTTAATCAGGCCTTTCTCCAATACTTACAAAACCTTCCTTTACCGGAAGGGATCTCACTAATTCAGTACGTAGATGACCTTCTGATTGCGGCGCCTTCGGCTGAGACATGTCTTACCGAAACACAGACTATGCTATGCTATGCTAACCATATGCTAACCATATTGGCAAATACGGGTTTTAAGGTCAAAAAGGAAAAATGTCAGGTGTGTAGAGAGACTGTCATATTTCTGGGACGTCAGGTAGGACAACAGGGAACAACTCTGACTGACGCACATAGGACCTCTATACAGACATTCCGAAAACCAGAAACAGTACAGGATATTCTGGCCTTCCTAGGCCTCTGTGGGTACAGCAGAAATTACGCACCAGACTTTGTAAATTTGACCCAGCCTCTCCGAGGCATGATTTTGGAGGTAGGACACAACCCTTGCAGGCCCTTTAACCTGGACCGTAGATAGGGAAATGGCCTTTGCCCGAGTGAGGCAGGCACTAGGACAAGCAGCACACCTTGCCAACCCTGACTATGACAAAGAGTTTCATTTGGACGTTTCGGAAACAGGAGGGGTAGTGAATGCGTTACTGTTTCAGAAGGAGAGGGGACAGAGGAAGGTCCTCTCATATTACAGCACTCGGCTGGATGCCGTGGAGAAGGGACAGCCCCAATGTTCTAGGTACCTGGCGGCTCTGGCCAGAGCCGTTGAGAAAACTGCGCACATTGTGCTCTGCCACCCACTAGTGGTCAACACTGACCACGGGGTTGCAGCTCCATTGGCAGCAGGAGCCTTTAGCTTCTCAAATTCGCGCAAAGTGAGAATTTCCAGCCCGCTAGCCAGCGCACACATTTCATACAGAACATTGAAAGGGACGCAAGCCAATATGGCACAAGGGGTTAACAACGGCAGACTAACACCCCATGATTGCGTGACACGAGTAAGAAGGGCCATGAAATTGAGAGGGGATTTGTCAGCTACTCCTCTGCTAGATCCGGATTGGGAGATTTTTACAGATGGATCCTGTTACAAGGGACCCAAAGGAAATATAGCTTCTTACGGTGTGGTACAATGGGAGGAGGATAAGCCACTCCCAGTGGAATCAGGACTGATTCCACAACCAGCATCAGCCCAGGTGGCAGAGATAGTGACTCTGACCAGAGGCCTACAATTATCTGAAGGGTTGCGGGTGAACATATACACAGATTCGGCTTATGGACACGCAGCGATCCACCTGGATGGGCCGTCCTGGGTCCTTAGAAATTTCCAGACAGCAGCAGGGACACCAGTCAAACATACTTGAAAGAATTGGTCCAGGCGGTCCAGCTACCTAGAGAGGTGGCTGTGATAAAAGTAGCAGGACACGTAAGTGGTAACACTAAAGAGGCCCTGGGTAACAAAGCAGCAGACACTCTTGCCAAGCAGGCTGGAGGACAGTCCTCTGAAAAGGATGGCCCACAGGGCCAATTCGCCTCCCTGCAAAGTGGAAAATGGGTGGGGGAGCAAAACCTCCCCCCAGAGGAAGAACAGGAATATCACAGAACTGACGACCGCAAGCCTCTAACATCTGCGGAAGGTATAGTGGACACCCCAGAACTCACAGACACCATACGCATGTTCTCGAACATGCAGGAATTAGCTATTCCTCAGGAAAAAATGCAATGGCTCCATTTCGGAGCGTTCAGGCAATGCATCCAGTATGAAAGTGACAAGTTCACCCGCAAAGAATGAGGATGCACAAACAGTCATTAATTGGTTAGTGAAGGACCTCATTCCCCGTTATGGGGTTCCCTCGAATATTTGTGCAGATAACGGGTCACACTTCCGGAATACAAACCTCCAAGAGGAAGAGTCATTTTTCGGCATCAAAGCATCGTTTCAGTTCCGTATACCGGCCACAATTCCAGGGGATTGTTGAAAGGGCAAATCAGACAATCAAGCGCAAATTGGCAAAGGCAATGCACTGCACTAATTTGACTTGGGTTGAGGCCCTCCCATTAGTGTTGTACTTCATGCGTCAACAGCGTGCTAAGGATGCATTCCTATCCCCACTTGAATTACTCACTGGAAGGCCCATGCCTGGGCCTCCAGGAGACCCTAACGTGGTCCCCACCACAGCCTTGCTGCAAACAGACCTATCAGATTATATGCGGGTTTGGGGCAGCATGATTAAGCTTTTCTCTTGACAGGTGCAAGCAGTAAATTCCACAGGAGACGGGGACAACGGCACCCCGGGTCCAGGGGTGACCACTGCTGACTGGGTCTGGTTAAAGGCACCTGGCCATCCACGCTGGGACGAACCGATCTGGACGGGACCGTTCAAGATCACTGAGGTTTCCGACCGTGCGGTGCAGGTCGAGAAGGAGGGAGATATGGCATCATTTTGCGCACTGTGCAATAGCAAGACCGCCACAGCAGCCACTGGAGCAGGTAAGAATTAACCTGTAGTCATTGCAGGACATCAACGAGGAAGATGGAGGTGGAGAATCGAAGGAGGGTGAGGAAATGTGGTTAGGAAAAGGAAAAGAGGGATTAGCTCTCCTAATAGGATTTTCTTTACTTCTTGTTGGCGCTTTGCTGTACACTGAATGCACTCAGAAAGATGCCCACACGACACCAACACCACAACAAGAATTCATGAAAGACATGTTGATGGTAGCGGCAGTAGTAGGAGGACTAATAGCAGGAGGAGCATTCTCCAGCCTGGTCTTGCAGTATATACATCATGGGGTCCTATCACATATATCACCGGAACACACGGACAAGACTAACTTCAATGCACGTTCCAAAAGTAACATGAAAATAGCAAATACTATAGTAATCTTAGCCTTGGTACTGGTAACAGACGCAGCTACAGTGAACTCACACCCCTGCGGAGCCAAGGTAATTTTAAAGGTGAACCCGGACAGTGAGAACACATTTCAATTTGATTTATGTAGCATAATCGACTGTGGTACTGACTCCTCCAAATGGAGGGGGTATGATGTGTACGGTTGCCAGTTCATTTGGGGTTTTCCCACGAATAACCCATGGTGCCGATCCTGGTCAGACGTATATTGGAGTACCAACCCCAGGTAGGGGTCGGTTTTGGCTAAGAGTAATAAGTGGGGGGACGTGCAAGGGAAAGTAACTATGATGAGGGGAAACTCGTGCCAAACGGGGATAACGACAAACAAAATCCCATAATTATTAATACCAAGAGGGGGTTGAAAAATCCGTGGCTCATGCAGGGATATGATCCCAAAAAGTGTCACACGGGAGGAAAGGGAATCCCAAGGAGCAAACCAACCTTATACATTATAATGGGGATGGATGGAACCGGTACAGATCCAATGGGAATAGTTAGAATAGATTTATCTGCCTCCCAAACCGAAGAATAATATGACTCCCACAAAGGCGCCCTCTCCCAAGAAAGAACCTGAACCTACATCTGCCCCAGAGGTAGTATGGAAATTTGATTCGGCCAAAATAACTTTCCAAACAAAATTGGCAATTGAAACTGGATTCCAAGAAAAGAATGCATGGATAAACAGAATGGTTGAATACGCAAAACAGGTGAATGGTTCTGACTGTATAATATGCTCAGGGGCCAGACCCACCTTATTAATATCCCCATCCGTATTTGACCTATATGACCGCACCATGAAAAACCCAAGAAAGGATATAAACTGCTTAACTTGGCTAATGTCCTCCGAAAACCCACCAATGGCGTGCAAAGAATGGGAAACAGTAGTCCCTATGGCCCCAGCGAATGTGACGCCCCCAGTGTTTCAAAAAGGGAAAGTAAGAAATGGGACCTGCAATAAGAATAACAATACCAGTCCCCAGTCACATAATCTCGGCACACTGACGAGCTGTGGGGAAACCTTGGACCTGATGGGAAATGAAACTGCAAGCAGACTCATCGTAGCCAGAGCGGATGTTTGGTGGTACAGCGGAGGTAGGAGACTGCTGAATTGGCTCCCTCATAACTGGAGAGGTATGTGTGCCCTTGTGGCCCTCAATGCGCCAGGAATGATTGTAACCAATGCGGAAGAACTACTGAATAATATATCCCCAGAACAATTAATAGACACACTAGAACGCCACAAAAGATCATTTGGGTCTTTTGATTGGACCATTAATGAGCATGGCATGTGGGTGGATCCCATAGGGCAGGCCAGAAATATACCCGAAGAATTTAAGCTTGCAGATGAAATAGCGGCTGGGTTTGAAAGCTTCCCAATATTTTCAGCCATTTTTCCTGTAACTGTAAATAAAAATGTAAATCAAATAAATCTGATACATTATAATGTGCAGCGGCTGGGAAATGAAACTAGAGATGCAATGGAAGCGATACACGAACAGATGTCTCAAACCTCATTAATGACACACCAGAACCGGATAGCATTAGACATGCTCTTGGCAGAGAAAGGAGGGGTATGTTCAATGTTCAAAAGTACATCCTGCACAGAGATAGCCAACAACACAGCCCCGGATGGGAAAGTCACTAAGAGTCTGAAAAAACCGAGAGCACTGGCAAATGAAATGAAGGCGCAGTCAGGAGTAAGTAACCCTG
The DNA here is from genome assembly GCA_029721435.1 of Gymnothorax reevesii. NCBI lineage: Eukaryota > Metazoa > Chordata > Actinopteri > Anguilliformes > Muraenidae > Gymnothorax > Gymnothorax reevesii. Next base: position 42,714,047 of record CM056585.1, read on the forward strand.
CTAGCTCCTGGCTAAACGAGACCTTCGGTAGATGGGGAGCACTCATTGGGCAGTTGCTCATAGGAATCACAGTAGCGGGGTCCCTATTCATAATTTGCGGATGCTGTTGTGTACCCTCCATACGTACTTTGGTAACAAAAACAATTGAAAAGGCCTTACCTAAAGAGGATCCGCCCAAATACCAAGCAGTTCAATTAGAAGAGGGCTGTCTCGACCCGGCCTATGACACTGAGGAAGATATTGAGTTAGAGGAGTACCGAGATGACCCCATTAGCCTGAAGGCCAGGGGACTTGCCCTAACCTCGCCCGACGAGGCGACTATCTTACTGTACCAACAGGTGACCGAAGATGTGACAGGAAGTGACGAGTGGGTGTGTCCTCCAGAACCCTACACGCCCAACTGCCCCATTGGAAACCCCTATTGCAAACATGGACAAAGCAGAGGAGCAGGATGGGCTTGCTGGAAGTGGGCAGTGAAGTATCACCCAGAGCTGCCAAACCTCAGAAAAAAACTTCTGACTGATCCTGAATTTCAGCGAGCCTACTGCCGGGAGATTCCGGGGTTGTTTGAGGAGTGTGAATGAGATTTGAGTGGATGAAGGGTATTGACCCACTAAATTTATAACGATACAGTGTGCTCATGCGTTCATGTGCTAGATCCATATTCCGTGATAGTGGCTGACATGTGCACATGCACATATGAAGTAAAATTAAAATGCCCGAATATGCAGATTTGCTGTAGGACTAAAGGGTTTCGCTTGGAGCAGATGCTGAGCCGGCAACTAGCCAAGCCGACCTCCACTGGCGGCATGGCCAAGCCATGGTCATGTGGATCCCTGAAGTTGTCAAGGGGTGAAGGGGGGAACCCAAGGAGGGGTCCCAGTGGTCAAGTAGAGCCCGGAGGTCAGGTTTTGCTTCGCTGCGCTAGGATGCTAATGCAATCACCCCATTGATAGCAATATGTAACATAGGTGCTCACAGCACAAAAGGGTGAGAATGTAATCGCTTCAGAATTTAGTGTTGCCCCCATGAAATGGGGCCAAAGGAGGGAGTTGTGGAATAATACAGAATTTGTATTCTTATCATCAGCATTATCATCAACAGCGGCGGCTCGTCGGCCGTTACAAAGGGAAGCCAGAACCTCGCCCTTCAAAGCTTAATGACTTCAACATTTCGTAGTTCACTTTTCTTTATCAGCAGTTGCTCATTCGAATTGGTTGGAGGACAATCAAATCTATTTTCGATAGCAAATGACGACGCAAATTATCAACACGTCTTTATAAATTAGTTTGCAAGGCTTCTTTCACAAAAAGCCACGACAGTCCAATTTCTAGAATCGTATTATTGAAGAAAAGAATGCGAATGCGATCAATTTGCGCATCTATGCCGTTGTGTGAGCTTCTTGAGCGCGGAATTTAAAAAGACGTAGGACTATGGTAATTTATGTTGTAATTTATGTGTGAAAGAAAACCCCTCATAATTTCGTGGTGCAATGTATAACAATGCTATTGAAAATAAATTTGACTCAACTGACTGTTCTTCTAACAATTCGTATGAGCAACTGCTGATCGAGAAAAGTAAACTGCGAAAGGTTTAAGTCATTAAGCTTTGAAGGGCGAGGTTTTGGCTTAATTTTGTTACGGCCGACGACCCTCCACTGTTTAAATGAATGATTGAAAACGGGTGATGAACAATCATTAACATTAAGGGATTGTTTGGGCTTCCCCTGTTGCCAATTCACGAGCCGCCACTGATGATCAATATTATTATCAAACCATCTTTTGTATTATTATTATCTTTTCCTGCTTAAAACATCTTTTATGTCAATACCCCAAAGCTTATAATCCTATTTAGAATGTTTGTGTCTGTGTGTGTGAGAGGAACTGTACAGAGGACTAAGGTCGACAGTGGCACAGGAATGCAAAGTTTCTGCTAAGAAAGAAAATGCCCTAAGCGCAGTCCAAAGTGGCATCAGGTATCCCGTAACCGCCTCTCAGTGACCTGTCCAAAGTGGACTGGACAATATTATGTAGAAAGGCGGGAGTTGATTAGACTACGGTTATAGATAGATCTACAGCTAATTGATGTACAGCCAAAGGACTGCGGATTATAAGAACTGATGTCCGGGCAACGCCCGAGCAGAGCGCTCTCCAAACTGTGGCTGAGAACATTTCTCTGTTGTGGACTGGACAATACTATGTACAAAGGCGGGAGTTGATTAGACTACGGTTATAGACAGATCTACAGCTAATTGATGTACAGCCAAAGGACTGTGGATAATAAGAACTGATGTCCGGGCAACGCTTGAGCAGAGCGCTCTCCAAACTGTGGCTGAGAACATTCCTCTGTTGTGGTTTGTTATTTGCTCTTTCAGGCCTACCAAAGAAAACGTAGCTTCAGCACACAAAAACTTTGAAATGCCTACATTAATCGCGGAAATAGCAACAGAAAAATAATACCCCGCTACCGAAACTGCAAAAACCGCAACATAAACTGTTGACTCGTAGCATAAGACTATGAAACTGCAACAACATCTATCGCATCTGTCTTTGCCATTTACTGCGCTTGCGCGTACCGGCCCAGGCTGCTTTCAGAGATAGCGGAATCAGGCGTGTCTCCTTCGGTTGGTAAGTAAAACTTCCAAATATGACGTTATTGTTAATGCAGATGTTTAACAATGAATTGCAAGACGAAGCTGTTACATCCACATTCTCGTAAATTCGCTTATTTTAGCATGTCACCCTGCCGAAAATGAACGATGCACTGTCGATTTCGCTGTAGTCTTAGAGTTGCCAACTTGACGACTTTCTCAAGACGTATACATACGTCTTGAGTGGACAAACAATCCCGATTTGGAAAGTCGCCAGATTAAGCGAGAAAGTCGTCAAGTTGGCAACTCTAAGACTTTAGCGAAATCGACAGTGCATCGTTCATTTTCGGCAGGGTGACATGCTAAAATAAGCGAATTTACGAGAATGTGGATGTAACAGCTACGTCTTACAATTCATTGTGAAACATCTGCATTAACAATAACGTCATATTTGGAAGTTTTTCTTACCAACCGAAGGAGACACTCCTGATTCCGCTATCTCTGAAAGCAGCTTGGGCCGGTACGCGCAAGCGCAGTAAATGGCAAAGACGGATGCGAAAGAAGATGTTGCAGTTTCATAGTCTTATGCTACAAGTCAACAGTTTATGTTGCGGTTTTTGCAGTTTCGGTAGCGGGGTATTATTTTTCTGTTGCAATTCCCGCGATTAATGTAGGCATTTCAAAGCTTTTGTGTGCTGAGGCTACGTTTTCTTTGGTAGGCCTGTCTTTGCTGTTATAAATATACTATACTTAAATCACAATCTGGTGAAGTCTCAATTTCAATTGTCTTCCACCCTTAACGAACATCACAGGTAACAAGAAGTAATTTCCTAACACCTCTTCCCAGCTGAACGTAACTACGACATTGGCAATCGGGAGCTGCTCGCCGTCAAGTTAGCGCTGGAGGAGTGGAGGCAGTGGCTGGAGGGCTCTGAACTACCATTCCTAGTTTGGACTGATCACAAGAATCTTGAGTACCTCCAATTTGCTAAGAGGTTGAATCCCCAACAAGCCAGGTGGGCCCTGTTCTTTTCTCGATTTAACTTTCACCTTGCATATCGCTCAGGCAGTAAGAATGTCAAGCCAGATGCACTCTCAAGATGTTTTGAGACAGAAAAGGATCCCCCCTGTTCTGACACTATTTTACCCCAGGAGACCTTCGTCAATGCTATTGCTATGGACATTGAAAATGACGTTAGGAACGCTCAAGACAGGTCTGTCGCACCTAGCTCCTACCAACTGTCTATTTATGCCTACCAGTTTGCACCCCTGAGTCCTGGACTGGGGGCACTCCTCTAACCTGTCATGTCACCCAGGCATTCGCCGAACTCTGGATTTCATTTCCCGTCGGATCTGGTGGCCTGGAATTAAGGAAGACGTTCAAGGTCATGTCGCTGCCTGCTCAGTCTGTGCCCAGGGTAAGGTATCACATCAGCCCCCTCACGGTTTATTGCAACCCCGATCCACACCTCACCGTCCCTGGATCGCATTAGATTTCATCACCGGTCTGCCCCCTTCCAACCACTACACCACCATACTCACCATAGTTGACAGATTTTCCAAAACCCTTCACTTTGTTCCACTCAGTAAACTTCCCTCTGCTCAAGAAACCGCCACTCTCATTATACCACACGTTATCAGGTAACATGGCATACCCTCCGACATCACCTATGACCGCGGGCCCCAATACACAGCTAAATTTTGGAAATCGCTTTGTAAATCCCTTGGCACCACTGTCAGTCTTTTCTCCGGCTTCCACCCACAGACTAACAGCCAGACTGAGCGGGCTAACCAATGTATTGAGACAGTCCTGAGATGTTCATGTAATAAAAACCCCTCCTCCTGGAGTCATCAGTTACCCTGGGCTGAATACGCTATTAACAGTCATATCTCTGCTGCTTCTGGACTCTCTCCCTTTCAAGCCTGCCTAGGATATCAACCACCCATATTTCCCTGCCAGGAGGAGGAGGTAGCTGTTTCCTCTGCTCGTGAGTTCAGGCGCACCTGGAGAACCACTCGTGAGGTGCTGCTCAGGTTGGTGGTACAAATGAAGGCTCGTGCCGACAAGAGACATACTCCCGCTCCATCATACCGACCTTGGCAGCGCGTGTGGCTGTCTGCTAAGGACATTCCTTTAAGAGGTAACAGGGGTAAACTATTTCCCAGATTCCTAGGCCCCTTTACCATAGAGAGGATCATTAGTCCCACTGCTGTTCGCCTGCGTCTCCCTTTGTCTATGCGTAGAATTCACCCCACGTTTCATGTGTCCCAAGTCAAACCAGCAGTTACCCACCCCCTGTCTTCTGGTCCTGATCCCCCACCACCCGCCCGCATCAACGACGGAGGCGAAGCCTTCACAGTGCGGACTCTTCTGGATTGCCGTCGACGAGGTCGCGGACTTCAATACCTCGTGGACTGGGAAGGCTACGGTCCTGCGCGGCACATCCTGGACAAATCTTTGATTTCGAACTTTCATGCCACGGATCCTAAGCCTGGTGAAACGCCAGGAGGCGTTTCATTGGAGGGGGGGGGGGTAATGTTATGATTCAGCCATGTCCTTGCCATGTTTGTATATTTGTTTTATTGTTTATTTGACTCTTTGCCAGGCCTGACCATTCTTTGGATTATGTATTGTGATTTGGTAGCTTTGATTCGTTGATATATTGTCTTAATTTACTTTTCCATGTTTTGCATTTTGCCATATTCAGATTACGGTTCATGTTTTCCATTTTGCATTGCACTTTGTCTCTCCAGTCTGGTCTCTCGTCTCGCCTGCACTTACAGCCCCAGTCTTGTGTTTCACTCTTTGGGTGATTTATTGGATTCTGGTTTTCAAACTTCCTTCCGATCTCATTCACTGGCTTCACTCTACTTTTCTATCTACTAAGAGTACTAAAAGTTTATTATTTTCTCTAGAGATTGCTAACAACAACTTACCTTGTATATAACACTAACTTACTAACGAGCATCAAGGATTTATATAGTTGCACTTACTAATTGATAAACAAGCTCTCTGCATTCGCCCTGTTCTCTCACTGCCATACTCTGTCAGATCGTTTCCCATGCTGCTGTATTTCTCGCCTTGTATTCATTGAGTTTCTGATTCTGACTGGATTGCCCGACTACCGATTTTTGGTTTGGCCTTTTTAATTACTTGCTGCATCTGTGTGTTATGACCCATTTCTGCCCAACTTTGATCTTGTGGATTGCTGCCCTGTTAACGATATGGACTGTCGCCTGGCTTATGAGTTTGCTTCTCCCACAAACCTCTGCCTGTCTACCTGATCTGTTTTTGCTGACTACGATTTCTGTGATTGCTGCCCTGGTTACGAACTCTTTTCTGTCCCACTGGAATTTGATTTTTGGATTGCGGATTCTGTACTGTTGCTTACTGCCCTGCGGGGGTTACCTCCCTCGCTCAATAAAGCTCTTTATTTTTGCAATCTCGTGTCCTCGCATTTGGTTCCAGATCGCTACCTCACATGCCCAGGAAAAACGTAGTTAATTAATATTATTCTAACCACTAATTGTTTTTGAAAATTGAGTTTTACGACACAGTACAAATTACGTAAGAAAGCTAGTGTTAGCTATACTCGTGCAACTCAGTCGCACAAACAACAACACTGATTAACACAACGCGATAATTTCAGTTGTCGTCAGATGTAGGTAACGTTTGAGTGTAGTCCTTATGGGGGTAACATTGTGGTGTTATTGCAAGTCACAGTTATGGCTACTCTGCCGCGCTTTTTATAATTAGAAATTTACGGTAAACGATGTGAATTGGGCTCCACACGGATGCATTATCTGGTAAAGCCAATATAATTTACCAGCTGACATGAAGTAGAGACTCTAATTTTATTGTTGAGATATCTGTCCTATGCATTGCAAAGACTTTCTAGAGATGCAAGCAAGGGCTGGCAGAGAAAGATGTGAGGAGCCCGATCAGCGAAATGCTCCACAACGATGTTTAGAAAGGAGACGACTGAGAACCTGGTACAGTATTTGTTTTCTTTTTGTGTCCAACACTTATGGTGCTGTGATGATTATGTATACAGAAGTCCTTAATTTTATATGACAAAGGTTACACAAATCTTTCTTGGGCCTAATAATTACTTGGATCAGATGTCACCTGAAACAGAACCAACAGGGCAGGGGCTTTAAGGTCAGGGTTGAATCATTGTTTTAACTGGTTAAATTCAATGTGAGCATGTAATTGCATATAGGCAGGTGAAGCGCTATCCAGACTCCTAGTTGGGAGATAAACCCTACTCCTCTCTCTGGGGATTAGTGTTTTGAGGAGAAGTTTCGACTGGTGTCACAAGGTCATTGTAGGAGGCTTTGAAGCAGCCTTAAGCTGCACTCCAAACTGCAGGATCAAACTTCACTGCTTAAATAAATTGAGGGAAAAAGTTAAATAATTTAATGTACTCACCTCTTTTGCTGTGTTTGTGTTGTTCCTTGCAGAAGACACAATGCACAGTGCACTTGGTGAAAGAAGAGGAGGACGACTTGTAAATGTGTAAAAAAAACTAAACTGAATGAAGAAATAGTTATTTTAGACTTTTTATAGGGATGCTCAAGCACCCCTAAATTTCATCTCAGCAACCCAGGATACGGTTAATAATTATAATGAACTGTTATTATTTTCCAAACTTATTTTAAGCCCTCTTACATTAGGCCAACATTTTGAGAGCTTGTGAGAGATGACAAGCAATTACAGGTTCTAAGCGATTTATTTAAATAATTAGAAAAAAAACAGCAATATGAAACCTGTTTTGAAGTTAAGTTGGTTTGTGGAACCCCAGGCAAAAATTATGGAAAACCCTCACAGATGATGTACATTCAGCTATTTTACTCCATAGCAAATAAGGGCCAGACAGATTCTTCTCTGTTTTTATGTTCTGCTAGTGTCGTTGTCACAACTGGTAGCATGAGGTGGTACTGCAGCCCAGTCTGGTTGCACAGGTAGTCCAGCTTTTCCAGGACAGCACTTCCACACGTGCAGTTGCTAGAAGGTTTGCTGTGTTTCCCAGCGCAGTCTCAAGAGCATGGAGGAGATACCAGGATGCCAGCCGTTTCACGAGGAGAGCTGGACAGGGCTGTAGAGGGGCATCAACCCAGCAGCAGGACTGTTTCTGCTCCTTTGTGCAAGAAGGAATAGAAGAGCACTGCTAGAGCCCAACAAAAATGTAGCTTTGAGTAATTCTGATGGGCACGGAGTCAAGCTTGGTAACTATAGTAGCCGCTTCTCGAGCTTGAATCACCTGAGTGCTCTTGGATGTCATCTGATTTGCCGTCACATGATTGCTCGATTGATATGCTAGTTTACTTGAGCTCGCATTCTGAGCAGAGGCTCTGCAGCATGTACGCTTAACATTGCTGTCACCGCAAACGGAGCCACCTGTAACGAGGTTCGTGGTTTTCGTTATCACTGCTACTTTTATAACATGCTTATTTTGGTTACTGCATTTCGTGATTTGCTGTGGTTTGATGTCACGCTCGCATGTCGTCTCCTTGGAAGTGCTAGGTTATGCAGAATAACCAGCGTAATACAAACTTGTATCATAATTTATATGGCTTGCTTCGGAAGCATTGCGTTTGTTCTTGCCGAAGGAACGTTTCGCATCGGTGTGTCATTTATCAACCGCTAATTTAAAGCAGCGCATGGTCATCAGGATGCAGCCACAAATGCTCGATTCCAGTTCTTGTTAAGCGAACCGGTACTCTGTCAGAAGCTGATCTTTTGCGGGTGTCGAAAACCTTTGGATGCTCAGATAACGCAGTAACGCACTGTAGTCTTGTCTTAATCGAAAGCTTGGTGCTTAAATCTGCATGTCTTTCAGACAAGCGTGCCGGAATGCTAATTTCAGCCTTTGCAGTGTTTGTACTCGCAGCGCAGAGCTGCATGTCATGTCTTATTTCGCGAAGTTACGCGAGCCGCTAGCTTTCCTTTTTACACGGGGTGCTGCTGTTCATTTGTACAGTCGGGTTATGATTGGAAAGCCTTGGTAAATGCATGTGGAACGTCATCTTTCTGCAGCAATGAACGAGCTCGGCTTTTGAATCGCATTTATGGTTTACGCCTTACGGAGTCTACAAATAATCACTTTGTCTTTCCAGCTGCACCCAATTCACTTGGCCTGGAATATTTGAAACTACAATTAAATTTTTGCAGCAACCTCTGGGTTGGATGCCACTTGGTCCAGTGATTTAAATTTTAAAACCCTTGGGTTTAGCTCGAATTGTTAACTCTTTTTCCCAGGTTCTCAGTAGTGTAACTACATGGATTGACTACTAATCCGTTTCGCTCGAACTGGTTCTGAGGTCTATTGGATTGCGGCTTAACTTTTGCATTGTACCAAGCCCGTTTATAGCAACTTACGGGCCGAAATTCTATAGTTTGCCAGTTATTCCCATTCTCAACGCCCATGTTGGCATAGTTGGAGTGTCTATCAAGAAATGTCCTTTAGCTCAGATTGTCTTCGACCCATTATTTATTTAAAAAAAAAAAAAAAGTCTGATGTACATCTAAAGCAATTGGCTCTTCATTAATGCTTCAACAACTGTATGTGTGGCACAGGAATTGTAGTAAATTCAGTAATTCATGTATCTGCGGCCAAAACAAAAGCGTTATTCTCATGTTGCCCTAATGCTGTTCAAATGACTGGTCCAAATTGTAATCCTCATTTAAGTTAAAATCGATTGCCGATATGCTGCTTGGATCCAATAGTTATGCTGCACTTACTTCCCTGTTGGCTTTACTCATCTGCTCCTAGCAGGTGCTGCTATTGTAAGTGTTAAATTGTGGTAACTGTTTGGAAATTGCATGGCATTCACCTCGCACTAGCAAACTAATGGGAAATGCTAACTTTGGCCTGCTCAGTAAATCTTAATTAAAAAAAAAAAAAAAAAAACACACACAAGCTGCGGAATCAGTGGGAACAGCCATCCCAGTCAGCTTTAGTTTCTGAAATCAATCTGGTATTGCTTCTCCTTGTCAGTAATTGACAAGTCTTTGTAACTTTCCAAATTGGGGGAAACGGCTATCATTGGTGGCATCTACGTCCGCAATGCGAGTTGGCAAGAGGTCATGTGATCCGTGCATTTGTTTGTTTTGTGTGAACAGCTTATCGCATATGTAATGAGCAGATATTTCTGAAAATCCTGTGGGTGGGTCACAATTACATCAGGGATAGACCCTGCTGATTTTGATCACCATCACTAGCACAATATGGCATCCACCTTGAAATCTTACGACTCTCAATGATTGTACTTACTCCACTCAGCAAGATTCAGACTGTGCTGTTTAAGTGAAGGTTGCACTCCAGAAGTGCCTCTAGTGTTCCTGTATAACCATACACTAGCACCCGAGTTGGTTTTAAAAAATAAAAAAATAATAAAATTAAAAATTAATAAATATTTTGCAAAGCAGAACATGGCAATCAAGGAAACCTCGGAGCGAACTTCCAAACTCATATACAGTACTCAAGCTGTGGCTTATCTTGCGCATGCTCAGCAATGCCATGATGCGGCATGTTGCCATGCTTCACTAAAATTTACCCCATGTTGGCATCCAGCTAGTGCTTGTGGTCTGCTACTCATTACATTCAAACTGATTTGCTTTGCCTGCTCAGTATGTCCTACAGTCTATAACAGCCAGTTGCTGGATCGACCCAAAGGTCACTGCTGCAGGGCTCGGTCATTAGCCTCTGATGTTTGGTTTTGCTACATCATTGTTTTGGGGGATTCGAGCAACTCTCCCAGCTTTCAGATTCAGCAAGGTTTTTACCGTTTTCATTCATATGTGTGCACATGCATGTATGTGTATATATTTATATTCTCCCTTTTATATCAACTTTATGGAGTCGGCAGCATTTATTCATGGTACATTCCTAGCATGCTTCCCACTGTGTTCTCCACTAATTGTCTGCTTTTCGTTTCTGCATGTCCACGGTGGACCCTGCCCTGAGTATGCTGCTGCTGATCTTCGCATCAATGCAACCTGGCCTCTGCACAAGCGCTGCTTCACATCATGGACTGGGTCATGGCATCAGCAAACTACAAATACTGGGCTGCTTGTCAACTTCCCTTTCGCATTACGGCAACCATGAACTCAGACCCTGGGACGGTCAGAGGAGGATGGACCTTCCCTCTTAAGCCTGGTTCCTCCCAAGGTTTCTTCCTATATTTTAGCACATAGGGAGTTTTTCCTTGCCACTGTCGCCACTGGCTTGCTTTCGAGGGGTTCAGACCAGGGTTTTCTACAAAGTGCATTGCGACCATAGAGTTCCTTTGATCATCTCGGAGGTTTGGGAACCCATTTCTTGTTCACCGCTCAGCTCTGCTTCATTTCTATATTCAAGCAGTGCATCACTCCTTCGTGGCTTAACAAAGGCATTAAGGCCTCAGGACATTGGACTCGCAGCCAAGAACATCATTCCTTCACCCAGGAATTAAAGACATTGTGGAAGCTCAGTTGGATACGTAAGACTGTAAGTGGTCACCAGGTTTTGTATGTTAAACAAATCCTCCTGTACGTCTGATTCATGCATCATTTAGTATACTCTATACACATAGTCAGGGCACGAAGCGTCACTCTTCGGCACACATGTCATGTCATTCACCACAACATACACTTCAATTATTATAGGTTCTGCCTCATGTCATTTACCTCAAATCATATAGTATAATTCTCATGAATCTTTGAGAGGACTATCACTACATTTTGAATATTTCTCTTGTGTTTGGCTTCAAGAGAAATGGTGCCAGCCGCCGGGCTGTCGCGCCACACAATACACTCACATAGAATATTTCTCTTGTGTTTGGCTTCAAGAGAAATTGTGCCAGCCGCCGGGCTGTCACGACACATACAACACTTCACATAGATTATTTCATTGTACACGGCTTCACTACAGGTCTATCACTACATTAAGAATATTTCTCTTGTGTTTGGCTTCAAGAGAAATTGTGCCAGTCGCCGGGCTGTCACGACACATAATACACTCACATAGAATATTTCTCTTGTATTTGGCTTCAAGAGAAATTGTGCCAGCCGCGGGCTGTCACGACACATACATCTCTTCTCATAGATTATTTCATTGTACACTGCTTCAAGAATGGTGCCAACCACTGGGCTGTCTCGGTACACTCAAATCGAATATTTCTCTTGTGTTTGGCTTCAAGAGAAATTGTGCCAGCCGCCGGGCTGTCACGACACATAATACACTCACATAGATTATTTCATTGCAGACTGCTTCACTACAGGACTATCACTACATTTAGAATATTTCTCTTGTGTTTGGCTTCAAGAGAAATCGTGCCTGCCGCCAGGCTGTCACGACACATGGTACACTCACATAGAATATTTTCCTTGTGTTTGGCTTCAAGAGAAATTGTGCCAGCCGCCGGGCTGTCACGACACATAATACACTCACATAGAATATTTCCCTTGTGTTTGGCTTCAAGAGAAATTGTGCTAGCCGCCGGGCTGTCACGACACATAATACGCTCACATAGAATATTTCTCTTGTGTCTGGCTTCAAGAGAAATTGTGCCAGCCGCCGGGCTGTCGCGACACATAGTACACTCCACATAGAATATTTCTCTTGTGTTTGGCTTCAAGAGAAATTGTGCCAGCCGCCGGGCTGTCGCGACACATAGTACACTCCACATAGAATATTTCTCTTGTGTTTGGCTTCAAGAGAAATTGTGCCAGCCGCCAGGCAATCACAGCACATAGTACATTCGGCATAGAATATTTCTCTTGTGTTTGGCTTCAAGAGAAATTGTGCCAGCCGCCGGGCTGTCACGACACACAGTACATTTGGCATAGAATATTTCTCTTGTGTTTGGCTTCAAGAGAAATGTGCCAGCCGCCAGGCTGTCACGACACAGCGCACTTCACATGGGATTTCTCTCGTACTTGGCTCTAGAGAATTGCACCAGCCGTCGGGCTGTCACTACACACAGTGCATTTCACATGGAGTATTTCTCTCACACTTGGCTTCAAGGGAAATTCTGAAAGCCGCCGAGCTGCTTTAAACCTATTGAAGCACCATTTTTCATCGTTGGCGGGCATCAGTATGGTTCTGTTTTGGGGGGTTAATAGCAGCTCCCTGCCTTCGGTTCCACGCTGGACGGGCAGGGATCTCTCGAACAGAGCCATACCGCCAAACTCAATGTATGCTTCTATGTTTTAATAAATGTTCTCTTTGACAAAGTGTCCCATCAGAAATGTAGCTTTGAGTAATTCTGATGGGCACGGATTCAAGCTTGGTAACTATAGTAGCCGCTTCTCGAGCTTGAATCACCTGAGTGCTCTTGGATGTCATCTGATTTGCCGTCACATGATTGCTCGATTGATATGCTAGTTTACTTAAGCTCGCATTCTGAGCAGAGGCTCTGCAGCATGTACGCTTAACATCCCTCCTCCTCCCCAGCTCCTCCTGTCATTTGTAGCTTCTGTAATCCTGTTCTTTCATGTCTAACTGTCACACATAACAATGTCTCTTCTGTCTGAGGTCATTGTTGCCTTTGGCTCTGTTCTATGGACAGGGGGGTTAATAGCAGCTCCCTGCCTTCGGTTCCACGCTGGACGGGCAGGGATCTCTCGAACAGAGCCATACCGCCAAACTCAATGTATGCTTCTATGTTTTAATAAATGTTCTCTTTGACAAAGTGTCCCATCAGAATCACTTTCGACCGGCTACTTGTGCGCATGTTTCTGACCAAACTGCCGGAAACAGACTGTGAGGGCGGCGTGAGGGCCCGATGTCGTCAAGTGGAACCTGAACTACCCACTACCATGCAGCTTGATTGGTATTCTCTAGAGAACACCAGAATTGGCAGATTCGGCATTAGTGCCCTGTTCTCTCCACAGATGAGAGCAGGTTCACACTTAGCACATGTGAAGGGTGTGAAACAGTCTGCAGACACTGTGTTGAATGTTCTGCTGCCTGTCACATCATCCAGCATGACTGATTTGGCAGTGGATCAGTAATGGTCTGGGGAGGCATATCCTTAGGGGTTGCACAGCCCTGTATGTGATTGCAAACGTTACCCTGACTGCTGTTAGACACTGGGGTGAAATCCTTAGAGCGATTGTGTCAACTTATGCTGGGGCAGTGGTTCTATTTCATCCCTGCTGACTGCCAGAGGCGATGCTTAAAGCACTGAATATTCCACTTCCTGTGGAATATTCACCTTCACCTGTGACCCACAGATGACCCGAAGAAGATTATATCTTCCGGTGTCACCTGAGGATCATTTCCTTTTTTTCTTCTTGCGCACTGTTTGCTTGCTTGGAAAGCATTGAGCCAACTGCTTCACCACTAACCACTTTAAACTCCATTGCTAGTAGTTCCGCGGCCGTTGTCGGTCGGAGCAGTCATCGTTCGCCCTCTAGGAGCTGCGACTGGGATCTCTCTCTGTTTTGAGAGAGACTATACTTTACTTCGCTGTGTTTGTTAATTACTAGTCGGAGACGGTTGCGTTCGCGCATCCTCATCCCCACGTTTAATTTAGTCGGTCGAGCTGACTTTGTTTGCTGGCTGGCGGGTTGCGTGAGCGTCTCCCGGTGTCCAGCATGGATAATTATTAGTGGTAACGCTTGCACAGCTTCGAGTTTGTATTATCTTAATAATAATAATTATTATTATTATTTTGTTACTGTTAAAACTGAAAATAACTATTATTTATTTTTATTATGGTTAATTAGTCATTTTTATTTTTTGTCGGGTTTGTTACTGAGCCTCTGCTTGTATAGGCAGTGTACAAGCTCCCTCCCTCCAGCTTACGGTGTCCATACTCGGTTTGTCCATAGCGTTCGTGCTCAGGTTATCCGAGGAGCATTCATTAAATACCAGCTGGGTTCCTTACCTGGTATAGGCAGCATACGCGCTCCCTCCCTCCAGTGCAAGGCCCTGTAGCATACTAGCGGGAACGTCTGAGCTAACTTGGACAGTTGAGTGTCGTGTTAGCCTCCAGCGCCACCACAATGGATGACTCCCATTTCTGTACGTCATGTGAGGCTCCTCTACAGCCAGAGGACGGCCATGACCTATGCCCCGCATGCCTCGGTCCAGTGCACCTGCGGGAGGCACTGTCAGACAATCCCTGCATGAACTGCAGCTACTTGCCTCGGGCGGTGAGGGCTGCCAAACTGGCGCAGGTGAAACGTCAAGGGGATGAAGGTGACCTCCCCTCATCAGGCCAGTCGCCCCCATCTGTCAGAGATGCTCTAAGCGGCGGGCTGTGGCTACAGCAGTCACACCCTCCAGGAAGAAGGCGAAGTCTGCTCAAAAAGAAAAAAAGAAAGCAGGCTCTCATCTAAAGTCGACCAGCTGTCTGCTGAGCTGGCCCAGGTGAGGTCCATGCTCAGAGACTACCAGCCTAATGCCCCATTGCAAGGTGGTTTGGCATTCTCTCCTCAAATGCCAGTGCTGGTACCCGAGGAGGATACGTTTTCCCTGGCAGCTTCGGCTCCCTACTTTCACGGTTATGGGGGAGATTTGGAAGATGGGGGTTTCCAGGCATCTGAGCAGGGCTCCCACTCCTCGGCTCAGAGTTCAGTGGCCGAGTTGGGGGATGGCTCCATGCGGGCAATCATGCGCATGGCCTTAGATTGACTGCACATGGATGTACAGTACAGACCAAAAGTTTGAACACACCTTCTCATTCAATGAGTTTCCTTAATTTCATGACTATTTACATTACAAATGTACCTGAAATTAACGGTCAGTTTCAAAACTGTAGGTCATACTCTTTCTTACAGAATATAGTTTCAATGTTTACTGTATGCTTTGGAGCCACTACAGTTTTACACTGAACTGCACCAGGGGCCTCATTTATAAATGGTGCGAAGGCACAAAAAAGGTACGTACGTCACTTACTTTGCAGATTTCTGATTTATAAAAACAAATTTGACATTATAAAAAGAGAAATTGGACTATGCACAATTTCTGTGCAAGTCTGTGCAAGACTATGCACAATGTCAATGAATTCCAAGTCCATCCCAATTTAATAAAAGAAAATTCCATGCATTTTATTTTACCCATAGGTTTATAAATTGAGTTCTTGTCTGCAAAATGTCAGTTTTATTTTTTTGTGCGTATGCATTACTTAGGTATGAAATTAACACAAATTTTTATCAATAAGGCCCCTGGTCCTTTTCTTTTTTGGAAAGTTTTTTTTTTTTTTATTGAGTCTTTGCCTCAAGTTTCATTAACTGACTGGTCTCCTCTCTGAAACTAGTGAATTCAATTGAAATCTGTGATGGCTCATTCTGAACCTTTAATGTTACAAGACACCACCCAACTAATCAGATTCCCTCTGAATGTAAGATTGCATACCTAACTGAACTGATATTTGCCTTAGTAAAAAAGGAAAGTGTTGGATACTTCTGCAAACTCTATATTCCATTTTTAATGTTAATAAAATACTTTGTGGTGCAAAATGCATGTTGCTGTCTAGTAATTCATTAAAGTACTAATATTGTAAATTGAAATACTATATACTGTTTAAAAATAGACCTAATGTATGCAGTTCATTTAAAATTTATATTCATGTATTGTCATCAATTGAAATGAGTGACTTAGCAGGGGGTTTAACAGTTTTGCGACGCAGATTATGCATGTAACATCCTGAGCCACCCGAAATGGGTATTCCTGGTTTGAAGAAGTTTTGAGGTAAATTAAATTGTTTTTAAACAGACTTGCAATGTTTGTGCTCTCAGTTGAGCAGGGTTAAGCATGTGGCAATGTCAGCCAAGTTGATTGTCCTTTATTATATTTTTGAATACTAGTAGGCCTGTTAAGTCGTGCAGGGCAAATGCTAGTTAAAGCACGAGGAATCCATCCAATGAGCGTAAGGAAGGAAGAGCCGAGTGCAAGCATCGCGGTCGCAATAAGGTTCTCCAAGGTTACCAACTAGCAACCTTTGATAAATTACGTTGCCACAACGTGCAGGAGATGAACTGACAAAGTTACAAAGTTACGTCGCCACGACGATTCTAGGAATTTCACTTTTCCGGTTGTCATGACATAAGTAGTTACGTTGCCACGACAAATCCAAGGTCGTCCGGTTATGTTGTCAAGACGTCTTGACGACGTAAGTGTGTTAGCTGGGCAGAAACATGAATGCTACAAAGAGGAGAGAGACTTGGCATCTCTGATATAAGACCAAATATAACTGCTCGCTAACGTTAGTTCGCTTGTTTAGGTAGCAAGTTTGCTACACAGAATTCAACAGAAAGTAAATGAATAAAAATTATCCAGGATTTCGCTATCTCACTTATCTAGAGTTGAACCGCGGGCATTTACGGTCTCCTTGATTTAACTGTCAGCTAGCTAGGCTAGCGAACTAGCTAGCTAAACAAGCAAATTAACGTTAGCGAGCAGTTATATTTGGTACAAAATAAATGATCGCGGTTCAACTGCAGCTAAGTGCGGTAGCGAAATAATGGATGATTTTAATTAATGTATTCCCATTTAATTCTGTGCACCAAACTGTTGGCTAGCTAGGCTAGCGAACTAGCAAGCGAATGAAGACAAGGGAACAGCTATATTTGGTAAAAAAAAAAGAAACTGCTGGCAGTTCAACTCTAGCTGAGTGAGATAGCAAAATAATGTTATTTTTTTATTGGTTAATTTTCTATTGACATCCGTGGACCAAACTGTTGGCTAGCTAGGCTTGCGAACTTGGTAGCTAAGCAATCAGACCAACATTAGCTAGGTTGCAACCGTATACTTCCGTTTCCTTCAAAATAAAATGTTATGTCGTGTTTTACGACATGAGGCCATTTTTTGACGCCGTTTTGTCGGATGACTTTCATTTTTAAGCCGTTTAATCTGAGGCCGTTTCGGGTGACGCCGGCTAAACTGAGGCTGTTTCATCTCGTGATGGAGAAACCGAGGCTTTCTGAACTACTGAATCAATTATGAAGCAATTGTATTGAATGGTTCCCGGTTTCGAAGCATTTGATACAATTAAATATGGCGTCATCTGCTGGCCAATTTTCAACATAGCATTTGCGTGGAACAATAAAAGATAAGAGCTGTGTTCGAAATCGCTCCCTATCACGGATATAGTGCACTATATAGTGTGTCCGCCATTTTGTAGTGTTGTTCAAATTCTTTTCATCCACTATATAGTGGACTATAAAATACCTACAATCCACAGCGGAATCGAGTGAACAAGCGATGTACACTACATTATAGTGCTGTATACCACAATACACTGCGGTCGTGTTTTACCACAGAAGAAGAATATGAAGAGCGAGATGGCTCCGCCCGGCAGAAATACATTCTCCAGTGTTCCCGTAAAGCTGAGGCATGCGCAGAATCGCGGGCGCCCGCTGATGCTCGCGAGCATTCGATCCTGTACGCCTTTGCCCGCCCGGGCACTTGCGAGTGTACGCGAACTATCGCTTGAGCTGCCTCGCCTAGCGATCCAAGATGCCGTCCAGTCTGAAAGGAGGATCGTGTCATCCGGAAATGGGCATGAAACAAAGGATCACTGTATCTTGGCACGGTTTCCTCCACATAGTTTTCGATACGGTCCGTTCCAAGGAGATTCTCGCCTCTTATCATAGCATCTTCTTCACAAATACATTATGGGCTCTAATTTCGTAGACCAGGCGCGGCGCACCAACGGGGTGTGTCCAGGCGTATGTGGCAATTTCGTGCCCGGCGTAGCCTGGCGCAAGTACTCCTCTGTCCCGCCTCTGCCCCTCCTTCCAGCGCAAGTTGGCAAAGAAAGCGACACAGCCGAGTCAAATCTTGCTCACTGGCAAGAGAAACGATAGACAGCGTGTTCCCATTGGTTACAAACTGTTGCTGCTTTAAATTTTGGGATTAACATGCATGGACAACAATGCAAGATACGTGACACATTTATTTTCAATATGTGATCTTAACTCAGTAGCCTACGAGATCATAGCAATCAGACTGTATTCCTTTCCCCCACTGAAGACGATAAAACCTAAGTGAGAATAATAGTAGCCTAGTATTAAGCCGCTTGCACACTGGACGCGAAAAGAATTTTTCACTCGACAGATTGCGTCTTGTGTCCGAAAGTCTGACAGGGTTTTAATAATTAATTTCTTAAAATCTGCTGACTCTTTTAGATATTAAACGTGAATGTTTTGATAAGAGGGCTCAGTTCTTTAAGATGAGTACCGAGAATTTCAATCAATGTTTTTGTGTAAGCTGTGCTCAATAAAGTGAGTCGACACTGGTGCGAGACAATGTACAATGCCTCCGTGTCTGACAGCCAAAAAAAGCAAGGACGATTAGAACAGATTGATAACAAAAAAAAAATAAAAAGAAACATTTTAACAACAGAACATCCAATGAACACTGCGATTTATTTATTGGCGGGTCATCTTTGTTGGATATCCCGTTTCCCTGCTGAAAAAACCAGCATGCACCAGCATCAAAACAATGCTGGTCAGTGCTGGTTCCTGCTGGTTAAATAGCTGGTTTGTTGCTGGCCCAAGCTGGTCCGCACGGACCTGCATAGACCAGCATTATCTCCATGCTAGTCCTTGTTGGTTTTGTGCTGGTTAAAGCTGGTCTATGCTGGTCAATGCTGGCTGACCATCAACCAGCATGGAGAGATTGCTTGTCTATGCTGGTCAGTGCTTGCAGACCAGCATAGACCAGCACAGACCAACATTATTTCCAGGCTGGTTGATGCTGGTTTGGTGCTGGTCAATGCTAGAAGACCATCAACCAGCATAATGCTGGTAGATAATGCTGGTCAATGCTGGTAGACCAGCATTATCTCCATGCTGGTTGATGGTCAGCCAGCATAGACCAGCGGATACCAGCACAGACCAGCATTATATCCACGCTGGTCTGTGCTAGTTAATGCATGGACTGGCATAGACTAGCACAGACCAGCATCATATCCATGCTGATTGGCGCTGATCTATGCTGGTCTGCAAGCATAGACCAGTACAGACCATCATAATCTCCATGCTGGTCTTTGCTGTTATGTTGATGATGTAGCTGCGAGTGAACCTGGTCCACCATCAAGAAACAGCCCAGCAAAAATGCCTGTATGGGCCCAAAATGGGTTAACTGTATGCAGTTTGGGCAGGGGCAACCCTCATTAATCCCATGCGGGACCCCAGTAGATTAGCCCAGGTGTAGCATATGGCGATTTGTCCCCTTTGAGCCTCTTTGTGGGCTTTCTGTGGGCAGCCCTCAGTTGAGCTTGCCCACTCAGGCACTACATTGGCAAACCCTTACCTCACTCTGGCACTGCATTGTCTAACCCCTTACCCACTTAAGCACTACACTGGCTAACCCTAACCCACTCAGGCCCTGCACTGGCTAATCCCTAACCCACTCAGGCACTGCACTGGCTAACCCCTAACCCACTCAGGCACTGCACTGGCTAACCCCTATGAGCCTACAGCACTTTTACCTTTTGGAACCATAATGGTGTTTAGTGTGGGCTAACCCCAGCATAAACAGTTCCATTGTTTTAAGATTATAGATGTGCTATAGGGCTAGAGGTAAGAGTTCTTTTCTTATTAACAGTCCCCATGCAAATGTTGCATAAAAAAAGTCAACATTCAATAACCAATCACACTTCAACGGCCCATTCTACACAACTAAAATTGCACACAGTCAATAAGACTGCAAGACTAGTACTGTCTCAGTATTTTATTTGTTGCGACTTTAATATTATTTTTAGAGAGGAAGAATACTATACAGTTTTTCGTTAATTTCTTTCTTTTTCTTTGTTTTGAAACTCAGAAGTAAACATACCTGGTAAGTAAACATACCTGACTCAGGTTGCCAACTAAATTTGGCTGACGGGGATGTAGCACAGGGGAAGGTGGACCTGCCGTTTCAAGTAGGTCTGGACCATGCTTAATCAGAATTTAGCAGAAAATGATGCAGGAAATTACCTCTAAACTTGTGGACCAAAAACTGATGTCATATCTTTTAAAAGAAGACAAGTGCACATGCACATGCACGCACAATTGGTAATAATTGGGCTTACAGGCCAAATTACTGAAGCATGAATAAGTACTATAAATGATACAAGATACATTCTTACATTTTAATATCATTTAATTACATTATATTTATTTGGCAGAGGATTTGATCAAAAGAGATGGACAGCAAGTGCAAAGAATAAGCCATGTCACTGAAACAGTGACACAACAGTAACACAACTGCTTGTGAATTGTACTTTATGTCTCTGTCTGCAACTTTGTGTTTTTACTGCTGCTGACCATCTTGGCCAGGTCTCCCTTGAAAAAGATATTCTTAATCTCAACAGGACTAACCTGGCTAAATAAAGGTTAAAAAAATAAAAAATAAAGAAAACAACAGACTAGACATTATGAAGTCTGGAACATGTCATTG
The DNA here is from genome assembly GCA_029721435.1 of Gymnothorax reevesii. Lineage (NCBI taxonomy): Eukaryota > Metazoa > Chordata > Actinopteri > Anguilliformes > Muraenidae > Gymnothorax > Gymnothorax reevesii. The sequence continues at coordinate 42,735,020 of CM056585.1, forward strand.
GAAGAATAGTAGATTCATAAAAGACTTTCACAGCAATAATGGCATTTCCTTTCTCTGCTTGGAGATATTAATATTTACCAATAAATATTGAATTCAGTATTTGACATTAATTTAAAATGTCATAACATCAATTAAAAAAAAAACCTTAAAATCAAAATAATATTATTATGTGAAGTGAATTATTTATATTTGCAAGACATTATGACGGAACATTTCTGCTTGGCAAATCGATGAGAGTACTACTGTTTTCTATGCTACATGAACGGGTTAACATCAAGAAGGAACTTCGGTTTATAATTGCGCGCCCTGCTCGAGAGAGCGCGGTGGGAAGGGCGGTTGATAACCGTTCATCGGTCTTTATGGAGCTGGAGCACGTGCATCACTGGTCGTATCAGTAAGCTTCACATCTCATTCAGGTGAGGCCAATCTAAAGTAACGGTAATGTTTGGGATTTTGAGGTCTTAAGCAATTTTATTTCCCCATATGTGAAAAGTCAGTCATTAATATTTTGTAATTGAGGCTTAAATCCTTTAATGGCTTTCTAACGTAACAAGCTAGAGGCATTAGTTTAGATGTACTTGCGCAACTTCAGGCGAACGTAACGTTAGCTTCCTAAGCAGATCCTCTTCGGGGAGCTGGGATCTGGCACCAGAGCACAAGGGGGGCAGCGAAAGTGTTTCAAAGACATTCTTAAAGCAAATATTAGGGCCTGCCACATAGGTCTAACATCCTGGGAGAATCTGGCGCGCGACAGACCTAGATGGAGAAGTGCAGTCCGGGAGGGTGTGTCGCTATTTGAGGAAGAGCGCCGTCGGAGAGCGGCAGAAAAACGTCAACGCTGTAAAGAACGCGATGCCGCTCCTGCCTTGCCACAGCCTCCTACACCTGTCCCACCTGTGGCAAAGTGTGCGTCTCACGAATAGGACTTTTCAGCCATCAACGGGTGCACAAGAGATAAGACAATCTTACTCGTTTACGAGGGATCCCCATGATGAGCTAGCTCGCTAGCTAGCAAGCTCGTCAATCGAAATTCAAACGCGGCTAATGTTCAACGTTAAGTCAGCTGGCCGGTAGGTCGCTATTATGTTCAAGTCGCACCGTGTACCAGCCGATGTTTGGGAGTTAAGCTGATGCAGCTGGCTAGAAATGTGGGTATTTCCTGCTTTTATAATCAAGCATCATGAAAATATGTACAGCTGTCTGAAGACCGCTAATACTAAGGATTGCGCGAAATTGGTTAATGACAGGCAGGATAGCTGTTAGCGCGTTAGGTCGATGTGCAGACGTTGCCACTACTACAGAAACCTGAAGCAAACATGGCTACCTTGCTTTGTTAGATGTATTGAATGCTTACTTGACTGTCACAAGCTAATATCAGTAAGCTTTTGAGATTGAGCTTTTAAAATCTTTTTTGGTGTGAAAGGAAGGTGTCTTGTTGTGTATTAGTCCTTACCTTAACTACTCAATTATATTTGACATGGCATATAACTTTAATTCAGCTGTTTAAAAATGTGTATCTTCACTTTTGTAGTTAAAGAAAGGAACCGATTTGCTAACACAGCTGAAAACAGTCATGATAATGTTTATTCAGGATGCTAAAGGTGATACAGAACATGTGTATACATATTATATTAGTATTGTATTCTGTCACTAAAGAGGATAATTTGCAATGAAAATCCCACTGAATCGAAGTTTTATTTCTTCTCTTGGTACTGAATAAATGTTTCTGTAGGACCAGCAACGCGTGCACACTTGGTTTTAAACATTCAGTAGCGTAATTGAAAGTCTGCAGTTTGGCTTTACAGAGCTAGCTTGTCAATATTGTAGACTGGACGAATCTAAAAACATTGAGAATTGTTCCATCAATAACAATCAATATCATTTTGGACAAAGAGGAAGGATGATTGTTTCATTTCAGTCAACATGCATGATACTGCTAGAAAATACAATAATACAAACATTAACAGTGCATTTCACTGCTTGTGAGTATTGATCACATGACTTCTCAAATATGATACTGATTATGTTAATCAAATGTGATAATGATTATACAGCATATTAGTAGTTACAGGGGCATTTATATGTTTCAAACTTTGAAAATCCTTTGTCCAGCCCAGTATTCTACTTGGTCCCAAGCCTGGGAAATATCCTCTGGCAGTAGGTTTTCATCACATTATTCCAGTCTCCTTTATGTGTTAGAAAAAAGTTGAATTAAATTATGCGAAATTTCCAAAAACAATGACTGCGTTTACAAGGTCTTTAGTATCCCGGTTTTGAAGCTTATCCCAGCTTTGAACATAACCGGGATACGGTGTTTACATGGAACAGAGAGAAACCCGGTTATTCATATCCCCGTATACATGATAAATACCAGTAACTCGTTTTCTGATCACTGCATCCTAACTGCGCAGGCCCGAGTTACATCTTTAATGTCTTTTGTTTAAAACAGATTGAACGGGAGGTATGATTTAGAAGTAGACAAACATGAGACCCTGTGGCTTCAAGCGGGCTTAGTGTTACTAAATACTCACGTCGCATAACAGCTATGGCTCATCCACTTCATTTTCAGCAATGGGAGGAGAGAGCGACAAAAAATATTGAATACATCACCAACTTTAATAGGTAGGCCTATTCGCACAGAGATATAAAGAACTAGAGTGGTGACGTAGGCTATTCAATATTTATTGAATAAAGCCAAAACCCTCCTCGTATAAAACAGAAAATCGCTCATGCCGGACAACAGCTCAAGTCCCGTTTTTTCTGTGGTGTTTTTCAATTAAATAAACATTGGATATACCGGATTTTATGTAATGGATTTTCGCTTACATGGGACAAAATTTCCAGTCCCGTCACATTGCATTTCCATTCAAATACACTCGTGTATACCGGACAAGCTGGTTTGCACCATGCACATAAGCAGTCGCAACAAAGCAACGAAATCAAGTTCGGCTTTCCTAAGCTGTTATAAACTGACTGAAATAAATGTAATTGAAGTATTTGTGTTGTTTCTATAGCAGTTTACAAAGTTGATCAGAGTATCTAGGAACATTTAATTAGTAAATCTTCACTTCCTGTTTCCCTGGGGTATAAATATGACGTGACACAGAGGCCATTTCTCTTATCCACTCTTCAACATGGTAAAGACAAAGGAACACACCATTCAAGTAAGGCAGATGTGTGTCGACCTTCAAAAGTCAGGCAATGGCTACAAGAAAATAGCCACTCGCCTGCACCTGCCCATATCTACTGTCAGAGGAATTATTAAGAAGTTTAAAACAACTACAACAGTGGTAAACAAGCCTGGAGGAGGACGCAAGGTTATTTTGCCACCACGCACAATCAGGAGGATAGTAAGAGAAATAAAAAGTTCTCCAAAGCACACTGTTAAAGAATTGCAACAAATGGTAGCATCTTGGGGTCACAAAGTCTCCAAAACAACCATCAGGTGCTACTTACATGCCAACAAGCTTTTTGGGAGGCATGCACAGAAAAAAACCTTTTCTCACTCACAATCATAAACGCAAACATCTGGAGTTCGCTAAGCGGTACTGGGACTTCAACTGGGACTGTGTGCTTTGGTCAGATGAGACCAAGATAGAGCTTTTTGGCAACAAACGCTCTAAGTGGGTCTGGCAGAACACAAAAGATGAGTATGCAGAAAAGCACCTCATGCCCACTGTGAAGTATGGCGGAGGATTGGTGATGCTGTCGGCCTGTTTCTCTTCCGGAGGCCCTGGGAACCTTGTGAGGGTGCATGGCATCATGAACGCTTTGAAATACCAGGACATTTTAAATCAAAATCTGGTGGCCTCTGCCCAAAAGCTAAAGATGGGTCATCACTGGGTCTTTCAGCAAGATAATGACCCTAAACATGTGGCCAAATCTACACAGAAATGGTTCACCAGACACAGAATCAATCTCCTCCCATGGCCATCTCAGTCCTTAGACCTCAAGCCCATTGAAAACCTGTGGAGTGAGCTGAAGAGGAGAGCGCAGAGGAGAGGACCCAGGTCGCTGGATGATTTCGAGAGATTGAGCAAAGAGGAATGGTGGAAGATCCCTCTTTCTGTATTCTCCCATCTTGTGAAACATTGTAGGAGAAGATTAGGTGCTGTTTTGTTGGCAAAAGGGGGTTGTACAAAGTATTAATATTAGGGGTGCTAATAATTATGGCACACATGATTTGATGTAAAAGAATTATTTCTTAATGTGGGAATTTTTTCCCACTGAATAAATGCGCTTGAATGAAAGGTTGGATTTTCCTATTTTTTTTCATTGTGGTCCTATATTATTTATTAAAAAAAATGAATTATTAGAAGCTAAAGAACACATCTCATAGCTCAATAATTATGGAGGGCTCTGTAGATGCAGCGACGAAAAGCAGCAGGCCACAGTATCCGAGATGGAGGCTTTGGTAAAAACGTTACTCTTCAATGAGAGAAGGATATAATTGCTGTGGTCCATTTTTGCACCTCAGGAGATATATTATCGACTACCTGTGTTCTGATGTAGTTCCCTATAGCAATTGTTCTGGATTATGAAAACATATCTATTTTTATGGTCTGTTATTATCTCTATAAAAATGGGGTTCGTCAGTCCGTCCGTCTGACACGTTTGTTGTCCGGGCTATAACTTTGAAAGTAATCATCCGATTCTGATCATATTGGCCATTGAGGTGTAAAACCACATAAAGGTGAGTCATGAAAAACAATTTTGAAAATATCTTTACAATTGTTTGCGTTTCGGGTCAAAAAGCGTCAGATTTGTGGGAAATCTGTAATGTGTCCTGTCTTGGCTATAATTTTGAAACTAATCATCCGATCGTGATCATATTTCGCATCGAGGTGTAAAACCACATAAGGGTGTGTTATGAAAAACAATTTTGAAAATAATTTTGTAATTTTTCACGTTTTGGGGCAAAAAGCGACAAATTTGTGGGAAATCTGTAATGTGTTGTGTCCGGGCTATAACTTTGAAAATAATCATCTGATTGTGATCATATTTGGCATCAAGGTGTAAAAACACAAAGGTGTGTCATGAAAAACAATTCTGAAAATATCTTTACAATTGCTTGCATTTTGGGTCAAAAAGCGTCAGATTTATGAGAAATCTGTAATGTGTCGTGTCCGGGCGATAACGTTAAAAATAATCATCCGATTGTGATCATATTTGGCATCAAGGTGTAAAAACACATAAAGGTGTGTCATGAAAAACAATTTTGAAAATATCTTCACAATTGCTTGCGTTTTGGGTCAAAAAGCATCAGATTTGAGGGAAATCTGTAATGTGTCGTGTCCGGGCTGTAACTTTGAAAATAATCATCCGATTGTGATCATATTTCGCATCGAGGTGACATGAAGGTGCGTCATGAAAACAATTTGGTACAATTTTCTGAGTTTTCTGATGCATACTCTCCGGCCTATTTTTTTGCAAGGATATTAACAGCTTTGCGTTTAGTACAGTTCTTTAAAAATCTAAATGCATATAAACATTCTCTATTCAAAAATGCAATGCCAATTGCGGGGGATATTGCTTGACAATGTCAGCAGCTTATTCAGTATTCAATCTACATGCCCAGTTTAATGCTCAATTTTCAGGATATTTTCTTATTTTTTCGAACGATCTGTCAGTAAATGTTTGTATCTGAGGCACGTGGCTTCATTTTTTACTGCAACTTTCAACAAGTGCAGTTATTTTTTTGTGTGTATTATTGTAATGTGGATCTGATCGGCAGGTACAAAGTAGGACCAAATTATTTTTATATCCTGCTGGTGGTGAAGATGGTCCAGCAGCATGGAACAGCACCAAACACACAACATATGCTGGTCATGCTGAGCTATATTAAAACCCTGTCCGACTATCGCGTCTTTGCATTGACTTCGTCTGTAATCAGTCGTGCGAAAAATTTGTTTCGCGTCCAGTGTCCAAGCGGCTTTAATGAGCATAGAACGCAAGCATTCAATATATACACAGGCTATATATATATGGTTTGTGGTTGGCTGAGAAAGATGTGAAGTCCTTAGTTTACATCACAGATTCAGCTGCGTTGATCAAGCCAGGTCAAGTTTCCATTACGCGTGGCAACCGCCTTTAATCTGACATCAGGACAATCGATATTGAGACTATAATTTATGTCCTTATTCCGATAGTTACATTAAATAGTGCTTCCTGTAATTATTTCTTGCATTGAAATTTGCCTGACATTCTGTAAACCTGCCTGTGAGATTTCGGTGACGTGTGCGCACTCTGCGCCGGTCAGCCAAATTACCACTGCACGGAAATTAAACCAGGTTGGAGCTGCCGAGTTTTCTGCGCAACTCCAGCGGAGACTTTTTCTACGAAAATGTCACTACATCTTAATGAATATGTGACACCTCCCCCTACTACACCGCCACACCCATCTCAGCGCACCTTCGTCTACCGAAGGCTGCGCACCTGATGAAATTACCACTATGCGGGCTTCGCCGTACGAAATTACCACTGCGCGGGCTGCGCCTCGCTACGCCACCTGCGCTGCGCCTGGAAATTAGAGCCCAATGAGTCCGCCACGGCAGCATCACAATATGCTGTGTCCTTCGGTTCAGACAATTCATTTATAACACCCCGAAGTACACAGTGGCTGTGTCCTAATTCAGAGACTGCATCCTTCGAAGGATGCATCCGCTGAATTGGGACACAGCCAGTCTCTTTCGCTGTGCGTCGCCATTTTGATCATAGACCGAGCGCTGGCCTCCGTAAAGAAATCAGGGCAAGCACTCACGCGAGACCATCGCGCGGGCGCCTGCGGTTCTGAACACGCCTCTGCTTTCACTCCAGAAGCGAAACGAATTTTTCGCACGACAGGTTACATGCAAAGTCAATTCAAAGACTAATAATTAGCTGACTGGCTAATTATCGTCCTTGATATGTTACCAAGCTTGTTAGGTAACTAGCTTACTTAGCTAGCGGATTGAGCTAGAGTAGCAATTATAGCTACGTGTAAAGCACATTCCAGAAAACCATCATGGGGTCCAACAGTAAAGCTGCTTTCGAACCGGATGCGTTTCGCGTGTAATCGGGACTACGAATGTAATCTGTCATGCGAAAAATTCGTTTCATGACCGGTTTGTTTAAATGATGCTCGGCGTGTCCGCTGACATCACAAATATCCAGCGCATTTGCTGACCCAACCATGTTCAGAAAATTCCGGTGTAGTGTCCGAAATCTCCTTTGGTCATTCCCTATGTAGTGCACTATATCATGTACACGATGTAGGGGATAGGGAGTGAGTGAATGAGAGGACGATTTCGAACACAGCTAAGTTGTCATGAAACATTGGCGTTTCCTGGGTCGGTACGTGATGCAAAGTTGTTGAAGAACACCACCATCCACTGCAAGTAGAAATACCCTCTGCCAGGCTTCTGCAGCAGTGGCCGCGCCCCCTCAGTGCTGACTCCAGTTCTGGGCACTTTGAGTCTTGCACGGGAAGGACAGCCAAGAAAATGAAAAACATCCTGTTTTCAGATGAAACATCTCAAATGTTTTTCCGTCCTTCCAAACTCATGCTCCTCCTTCAATTTCTTTAATCAGAAGCGCTTCTGTGCTAAACAGAAATGGTAAATTGGCCAAAAACTATGACAAAATGTCAGAGATAAAGTCATCCTCTGTGAATTTGTGTCATGAGCACTTTGAACTAAGAGTAGACCAAACATTATACATAAGTCATAACATTTCAACAGCAGGACTAACTCAGTGCTGGCGACCAGCCATTTCTGTGGAATCCACACACGGGGAACACTGCTAAAGTATTACAGTATTTCATGGCTACCAACCATTTTCACTGGCAAAAAAGTAAGTAGCCTAGTCATTTCAGTCAGTTTCATCATGAGTGCATTCATACAGCAGGCTTGACATAAATACAGGATTACACCCAACATGGTAAAGTCACCTTTTCATCAACTCGTACAGAAGACTGGGATCACCCTCCACTCCAGGTCTGGAACAGCAATGCACATCCTAAATAAATACTATAACTGTGTGACACCAATGTAGTGACACCCCATACACTAACATCAATGTCTAGATTCAGTAATGTGCTGATATAGGGAAGGCTTCATTAGAGTACAAAATGTTAGCATATTTTACAGATATGAATTCACTTATTCATAACCATTCACGGCATCATTTTGTCTCCCTGTGAACAGGATAGCGTTATCAGCGCCTCATGAAATGAGACCTCATATTGTCGTCCGTCCCCTAAAAATACCAAACACAAAAACTACCAGCTGACTTTAATGATCTAAGGACAGAAGCCAGATTTAACAGATATTCCCGACTAATTAAATATTCACGATACTTTTAACACGCATACACAAGAAGCATATGCCACTACACACGTAACTGTTAACGAGATCTGACTAGCTAGCTAATGAGCGTGCCTTTAACGTCAACACCCGATCAAACTGTACTGCCGCCAGTTAGCTAGCATTTGCGTTTTCGGTGCAAACTTATTATCCATAAACAACTATATTAATGCAATGTAGCTACGCACTTAAGACTTCAATCTGATAACAATATAGTAGTACTTAGTGGAGAAGTGAACGTAGGTAAAACTTACATCTGTGCATTTCAGCAAACACCGCATTCTCTTCGCCGCCATGATCACAAAAGCAGAAAGTCCCTCCTCTTCCGCTACGTAGGCAAGATGGCGACCGTTGAGGGTGAGAAGTCTCCAACGTTCTGCACTCAACATTTTGTCCGTAATGAGTGCATAATCCGGGTACTTGCAGTGCACTGCCTTTTGCTGTATTTGTCAGTGTGAACGCACTTATGCGCTCAAAATAGGTATTCGAAGTGTGGAAGTGCGCAATTTGAGACACAGCCCCTGGTATCAATGACTCAATGGCTGCCTCCAGTGAAGTAAATCCAAGATGGCGGACCAGGAAGGTTTACCATTGATATGTCTTCGTTTTGATATTTCTAGGAGGTGTCATGAAACGTCATTGTGGTCATAAATACATTTCAATATACCATGTTGATAACTGATCTCTATAAATTTTTAGAAATTTAGAAATTTTTAGAACAAATGGATAATTATATCCCCGAGTGCTGAATGGCGTTCCGGGGATATTATGTTTTTGGTCCGACCACCGCCGCCGCCGCCGCGCCACCCTACATGTTAACACGATAACTTCAGTAATATTTAAATTAGAAATTCCAGGTTTTCATATAAGTAAGTATCATAAAGAGGAAGAACTGATTCGATTTTGGACTATTTACTATTACTAAATTGGCCACCAGTACGTGTTAACACGATAACTTCATTAATATTTCAATTAGAAATTCCAAGTTTTGGAATGCATTGCATTCCCGGGGAACTGGGATGCAATTTAAATGACTTGAAACGCAGCCCATTTCGATAGCTTAACTTTACGCATGCGTAGAACACATCGGGCAGTGTCGCAAATATGAGTTAAGCAATGCACATTCGCAGAACCGATCGGGCAGGGGGTACGGATAGGGCACCCACAGGGCGGCTGGGAAGAGACTTGTTTCCATAACCCAGAATGCCCTTAGCCACGACAAACTGGGAACTAATCCTCGCTCAAAACACGAGGTGGTTCCAAAGTAAGGACTGAAGTACAAACAACCATCGATAGTTTATCGAACAGATTTAGCTGTGAAATAAAGTGGCCTGAATTGTTATGGATCTGCATGCATATTTCGTAACTTCTGTAAATAATCTACCTTTATGAGCTATCGGAAGGGGAGGCTTTTGGGGAAGATTTTATGTAAGGGCTGTTTGGGTTATGGATATAGCGAGAAAAGTGGGCGATGTAGCTATTTTCATGAGTAATTTTCAATAACAGGGCTTCGCTCTCTCCCCGAGCCGAACGATACAGTCGACAAGCTTCGTGTATTGGTTCCCAGTTCTTTCTCGGCCAAGGGCATTCTGGGTTATGGAAACAAGTCTCTCCCGAGAGGTGCTGCCGCCACTTCCTTCTACGAGCGCAGTTGAAGAAACCAACATGGTGTCAAGTGCACTGCACTGCTGAATTTCCCATGGGGACTATAATGGAGAGATTCCTGCTATTTTAAGCCAAACTAAGGGGTCTTCCGAAACAATTTCAACATAGTTCTGATCGAAAAACATATAAAAATAAAAATTAATGCGCAATTTTATATGACATTGTTTGAGACGTTGAGCATATAAAAACACGTCTTAATGGGAAGCGCAACACGAACTAACATGAGCCACTTATCTAGCTGGCGTTTCAGGTAATCGGGTCGCTGTAGACGGGTGTGAGGGCAAACTTTATCTGTAATTTAGCTGCTTGATAAACTTACGTGGCACAATAAACCCAGTTTGCTTAAAAAGGGTGATGGCCAGCTTGCTCTCATGCCCATGTAATGTTAGCCAAGTTGTATATCTACATAGCATTAGCCATGGCAAATGACCTGGCAGAAACGTTTGTGTAGCGCCAGCGGTGTTCAATCCGGATGAATTGCACAGATACACTGACCAAAACTTTCAACACAACACTCGGGTTTATTGCAACACGTCATTTTCTTACAATAAATTTAACAATACATTTTTTTTTTCAGCCCACCACCACCCCCCCTCGTCGGAGGACAACTTTTTTTTTTAATTCAATTAATGGGCAGACAGTGCTTTCTCCAACCTGACCCACATCCACCCTATCACTAATATTTGGATTGCCTAAACATTGTGAAGTTTTTAGTTAACAACAACAAAAAAAAAAAATCAACAATGGATAAGTAAATAAAAATAATAACAAATAAGCCATGTGAACAGAAAATTGGGCAAAATGGAACTATTTACAGAGGGACGCGGAAAGACAGGGTGATAGACAGATATATAGACAATGGACAAGCAGACGATGACAGACTGACAGACAGACCAATGGACAAACAGACAGATACAGACAATCGACAGGGACAAGATATTCAGATAAAACAGATCAACAGGTGAAGACACATAAACAGGTGGATGGTTTGACAGACATACTGACAAGTATATAGAGATCATATTAGTGGGTGATACTGTTTGTTAATGCTTGTGTGTGTGTGTGTGTCTGTGGGTATGAGAGAGAAAGGGAAAGGGTGGAGGTTGGGGGGGGAGGGGGGGGGTTGAAGTGTAGCTCTCATGCGTAGGGGGTGTAAGTGGCCCAATTATTGCTGAATTTGAAGAAGGGTTATGAAAGGATTCCAGATTTCTTTGAAGGCTGATGTATTGTTCTTTTTTTGAGCTAGGAGTTCTTCTGTAAGTATGTGTTCTGAGATTAGGTTGAGCCAGTGATTTATGTGACAAGAATTCCTAGATTTCCAGTTTTGAAAGACGATTTTCTTAGCGATAGTTAGAGAGACAAGTACTGGGTTTTCATTAGTTAGAGAGACAAGTGCTGGGTGTTTCATTTTCTGTGGAATGATGATGGAAGTGGTATCCCCTAGAAGACAAAGCGAGGGGGAGAGTGGGATTCTACAGTCCAAGATTGCAGAGAGTGTTTTTGTGACAGAGGTCCATAGTAAATTGACTGGCTTACAGTTCCAAGTGGCATGCAAGTAAGTGTCAGTGCTCCCCGAATTGCAGTGAGGGCAGATATCAGTGTTGATTAGTCCCATTTTAAATAGTTTGCTTTGTGTGAGGTGAGTCCTATGAATAGTTTTATATTGTATTAGCTGTAGGTTGGTGTTGGAAGTCATAGAGAATGTATTTTTGCAGATATTTGTCCAGAAGTCTGGGGTTGGAGAAAATACCAGGTCACTTTTACCAGGCCCATTTTGTTATTGGAAGTGTTATAGAGGAGGATGAGGAAGCAATTACTTTATAGAGTTTAGATATTATTTTTTGTGGATGGTCTGCAGTTCTTAGTAGCTGTTGAATGGTGTTTGAGGGTTCCAGAGTGGTGATTGTTTTTATTTTGCTATTAATTGTTGCTTTCAGTTGATGGTAATGAAGGAACTGATCTTCTCCAACCCCATACCTCCGGACAATATTGTGAAAAGAAAGGAATTGGTTATTTTCAAATAAGTGGTGGAGGTGGGTGATACCTTTAGCTTCCCATTTAGAAAAGTGGATTGGGGTCTTGTGTAGTGAAAAGTCAGGGTTGTGCCATAAGGGGGTGAGTCTACAAGGTGTCAATGTGGTTTTAGTGATCCTATTGGTTTTCCACCAGGCTGTCAGAGTGGTGCTTATTGTTATATATTTGAAGAGATTTAATTTTTTAACTGTTTCTGAGAGGAATGATAAATCTGCTAGTGAGATAGGATATGTTATGTTTTGTTCTAATGTTATCCATGGATGAGAGTGTGAGGTTTTACGAAATGAGCCAAGAGCGAGAACCAGATAAATGCAAAATGGAGGCTTTATTTCTGAAGGGGGAAACCCCCCAACAGAGCTGGCAACAAAAACAGTATCCAATGGGCGTAATCCAGAACTGTAACCAGGGCACCAATAACAAAACTCAAGGTCAGGCAAAAATGGTTCGGTACACAGGTGTGGGTTTGGTGGAGAGACAAACTCATAAGCCGTAAACAGTCCGAATCCAAATACCAGGGCAGCAAAAGACAATAGACGTGGTCGGGCAAAAATAGGTCAAAACTCACAAGGCAATCAGATCCAAAAGGGCAAACCAAAAACAAGTGTCGGGCAATCCAGTCAGAAAGAAAATATCACGATGAGCAAGGCGAGGAACGTAGCACAAGACAAAGGAGTAAAGACGATCTGACAAGGAACTAAAAGTGTAGACACCTTATATACATATCCAAGTTAAGCACATGACTAGGGTAAACAGGTGTAGTCAATGACATGGGAGTGACACATGAGGAAAACTAATTACATGAATCTGGCGAATGCCGAAACGCAGACAGGGATAACGAGACATTCCTATGAACGAATAAACGGCTCCGGTTAAGGAGTACTAAAGTGTACAGTCTAAAGAAAAGGGAAAGCAAGAGATATAAGAGGAAAACTGCAGTGGAGATAATTGGTGATAGACAAGGAGGGCGGAGATACAGATTGGGCGAATGCTGAGAGATCGTTAGTCTATTAGTATGTGCAGCTATACAATCCCGAGTGCAAGTTAGTCAGTTAGTATAAATGTACAATGTTAATCGGGGTTAGTAATTATCGAAAACAATAAACTGTTAGTAGGGTTAGTAGATAGCATAAAGAGAGAGGAAGGAAGAAAATGAGAAATGAAGAAAGATTGAAATCCCAGAAACCAGGAAATCACCCGAATGAGTGGCACGTCAGACAAGGGACCGTGGGCAAAGACCTACACAAGACAAGACAGGGTAAACAAAGTGCAGGACTAGAAAACACAACAAGACTATGAAAGAATGGCAAGGCTATGAAACATGGCAAGACTGTGAAACATGGCAAGACTATAAAACATGGCAAAGACATAAATAATGCAAAACATGAAACATAATAAAACATGAAATCAAACAACAAAACACAATACATAATCATGGGGATGGTCAGGGGCAGGCAGTGGTCACTTAAACACAAAAAGCATACATGGCAAGCCAGGCACAGAACTAAAACATGGGGCTAGACAAAGCATGGCTGAGATGCAGATTCACAACAGAGAGTTTTGATTCTGTAACCATTTGAGGAGATATTGTAACTGATTTGCAAGAAAGTAGTGATGGAAGTTTGGGGCCTCAAGTCCGCCTTGTTGTTTGGAAATCTGAAGAGTGGTAAGTGCGATTCTTGGGGGTTTATTTTTCCAGTAGAAATTAGTTGTAAGAGAGTTTAGAGTTTTGAACAAATGGTCAGTAGGTATGGTTGGTATCATTGAAAAAAGGTAGTTAATTTGTGGGAGGGTTTTCATTTTAACTGCTGCTATTCTGCCAATTAGAGTGAGTGGGAGTTTGGTCCAGCGCTTGTAATCGTCTTCAACCTTTCGTAATAATGGAATATGATTAAGGTTGAAGAGCTCTGACAGCCTGGGGGAAATCACAATACCCAAATATTTGATGTTGCCAGTGCTAAGAGGTAGGGAGGGATCTTGGACTGCAGAATCCCAGCTGTTTTCGGTTAATGGTAATATGGTTGATTTTTTCCAGTTAACGGTGTAGTTAGAGACTTTTGAGAAATGATTAATGACATTGAAGGTTTCTTGGAGTGAGGCGCGAGGAAATTGTTGATATAATAACAGATCATCGGCATAGAGACTGACTTTGTGTTCTGAATTGGAGTTTTGGATGCCTTGAATTTTGCTGTTCTGACGTATTGCTGCTGCTAGTGGTTCAATAAATATGGCAAATAGGGATGGAGAGAGTGGGCATCCTTGTCTGGTTCCTTGGTGCAGAGTGAAGCTTTGTGAAGTGATCCCATTGGTGACAACAGTGGCTCTAGGTGATGTGTATAGTGTCCTTATCCAATGGATGAATGACTCTCCAAAGCCAAGTCTGTAGAGGGTGGTGAAGAGGAAAGACCAATTAACCTTATCAAATGCTTTTTTTGCATCCAGTGACAAAATGATGGTATTATTCTGTTGTTTTTGTGATATGTCAATTAAATTGAAGAGTCTACGGAGATTGTCGGAGGCATACCTGTTCTTTATGAATCCAGTTTGGTCTGGATGAATTATTGTGGTCAAAACTGTTTCTATTCTTGTTGCCAATGTTTTTGTGATAATTTTGAGATCTGTGTTAATCAGGGAGAGAGGGCGGTTACTAGATGGATGGTTTGGATCTTTGTTTGGTTTGAGAAGAAGGGTAATAACAGCTGTATTCATATGTGTTGGTATTGATGAATTTTTTTTAATATCAGCAATTAGTCGAATAAATAGTGGTGACAAAATATCCCAGAAATGCTTATAGAATTCTGCCGGAAGTCCGTCAGGTTCAGGTGATTTGTTATTGGGCATGGTTTGGAGGGCTTTGAAAAGTTCATCAATGGTGATGGGTTGATCTAATAGATTTTATTGTTGCGTGGATAGTGAAGGGAGGTGGACAGAATTGAGAAAGAGGTCTATTTCAAATTGAGTGGGTTGGTTACTGGTGGAGTACAAATCTTTATAGACGTTTTTAATGCTGTTATTTATTTCAAGCGGATCTTGGGTTGGTTTGCCTGAGAGGTCCAGGATAGATGGAATCACAGATTTCTCTTTCTTGTGTTGTAACATGTTTGCTAAGAATTTTCCTGATTTATTGCCAAAGTGAAATTTGTCATAATTGAGTTGCTGGATGCAGAACTGAGTTTTTTTGTGAATGATGGTGTCCAGTTGTCTTTGCAGATGTTTTAATTCGGTTTGTGTATCATCTGAGGGGTTGAGTGACAGTTGATTTGTTAAGTTTTTAATTTTTTCTTCTCATGTATTTTCTAATTTCTGTTGCTGCTTTTTCTTGTATGATGAATATGATATGATTATACCTCTGATTACGGTTTTGCCTGTTTCCCAAAGTGTAGATGGGGATATCTCTGGAGAGTTGTTCGTTTCCAGAAAGGATACCCACTCTCTTCTAATTAAGTTGGTGAAATCTTTGTCCTCTAGGAGCGATGTGTTTAGGCGCCACCTAGGTGATGGTTTGAAATCTGATTGGGAGGATAAGGATAAAGAGACAGGGGCATGGTCACTGATGACAATAGAATTAATCCTGTTCTCAGAGATTTGGTGGATGAGGGTGTTGCTAACCAGAAAGAAATCTATTCTTGAAGAGGATTGGTGAACTGAAGACATGTATGAGTATTCTCTAAAAGATGGGTTCCTTGTTCTCCAAGTATCGCTAAGACCATAGTGGATCATGTATTGTTTAATTGTTTTAGATGAGTGCCAGTTCCGTGAGTTCCTATGGTTACCAGAGCGGTCCAGTGATGGGTTAAGGACAGTGTTAAAGTCTCCGGCTACTATGAGATTTGAGGAGTTGAGGAGAACAGAGAGAAGAGATCATTGAAGAAGGATGGGTCATCATTATTTGAGCCATAAATGTTAGCAAAAGTGAGAGTTGTGTGATTGATTGTAACATTAATAATGATAAATCTTCCATTTGGGTCGGTAACTAATGAATTGTGAGTAAAAGGGATGTTTTTGTAAATTAGAATTGAGACTCCCCTTTGTTTGCTATTGAAGGAAGATGAGAATATTTTATCAAATTGTTTGAATTTGAGAAGAGGGAGTTCGGTTTGAGTTAAATGCGTTTCTTGTAAGAAGCATACATCAGCCTTCAACTTTGTGAGGTGATTGATTTCTTTAATTCTTTTGGATTGAGTGTGGAAGCCACGTATGTTCCTTGTTATAAATTTAAGTGAGTGCATGAGTGGATGAGAAGTGTTTCTTTTTTTCTTCCTTCCCCTTCCCCTCTTTCTCCTCTTGGTTATGTGTGGGCATTGAAGAAGGAGAGGGATGGGATAGTCTGTGATAGCCTAGGATTGGGGCAAAAATATATACAGAGTGTGTGTGTGTATGCGTGTGTGCGTGCGTGTGCGTGTCTGCGCGCGTGCTTGCGTGTGTGTGTGTGTGAGTGCGTGTGTAAAACAGAAAAGAGAGAGAGAGAAAAAAGAAAAAAAAACACAGTAGGGATATTCTTTTTTAGCTACAAGATTTCTACCTGGTATGTATTGCCCAAGTTTGACTTAAGGATGTGGGTCTGGATCTGCATGAGCGTTTTACATAAAGACGAGTAGACAAGACATAAGGACATTGAACATATAGTGACATACAAACGTTTAACACATAGAGAGATCTAGAGAGAGTAGGGGCAGGAAGAGAGGGGAGTAGAAAATAGAGAGAGAGGAATAGTGCAGTCGGTAATAATTCTGGCACTAAAAACTGTTGCAACATGTTTTAAGAGACAGCAGTAGAGTGATATATAAATCCCATGCATGATGCTGGCAGGCAAAAAGCTAGAGAAGCCTATAGCCATGTTGAGATGTCACGGTCACGAAATAAAGTTCCATCAACATCAAGTTTATCCACTGACAGTGTGGCGCGCTTTCCTTTTTCTCTTTCATAATGGGTATGAGTACTTTTCGTCGTTGTTGTATTTCCTTAGGAAATTGATCATTCATCCCAAATTTAACAATACATAACAAATACACAGTTTATGAGTCAGGAATGAAGAACAGATGTTTCCTCATTTCTAATGCCAGCAGCCATACTACAATTCAATCTGCTCCAGCAGCGTGGCTGAAGCTAAGCAGGTGAGGGCTTGGTCAGTACTTGGATGGGAGACCACTGAGGTGTTGGTGGTCCAGTAGGTGGTGATCTTCCCTCTGGTGGAATAATCCCCAATGTCCCCCAGTCACGGGGACACTGCACTGAAGGAGTCGCCATCTTTCAGATGAGACGTTAAACCGAGATCCTGACTCACAGTGGTCATTAAAGATCCTATGACACTCTTCGATAAGAGTAGGGGGTTCCCCGGTGTCATGGCTAAAGTCCCAACCTGGCTCTTTCGATCTGATCTAATTCGCTGTGCAATTCCTTCTCTTCCTCCCCAGAGCTCCCTTGAAAAAGAGAATTCAATCTCAATGGCCTCCATGGTTAAAAAAAAAAAAGTATATATTCATTGCATCAGTTGAAGGCGCAATTTTGGACCACCAAAGTCAGTATCTTGAATGGCTTCCTCTGGCGTCACACACAGCCTGGAATCTGCGATGCATGGAATCAATCAAATGCTGAATTTCAGCCTGTGTGATGCGATCTCATTCCCCCTGGAGTGCTTGATGCGACTGTGGCTGGTTCTGGATCACGCCTTCTCACCCGGCGATCCAGAATATCCCATAGATGTTCTATAGGGTTTAAATCTGGGGAATACGCAGGCTAATCAAGACACTGAACATTATTCTGCCTCAGGTAGTCCTGACAGACTCTGGCGACATGTGGTCATTCTATGTACACCAAATATTTCAAAATTGTATGTGTTGCGTTGAAAGTTCTCTTTCATAATATTTCGCTCGATGTCTCACTATGGGATGCACGCCTCGCTGCAGCCTCAGAAGCATTAATCTCATTACGCCAATCCTGATTGGCTGGTGAACGTGTCCGTCCGCCCAGTTGGTACACCCACCTTAAATAGCTCATGCGGACGGCACCACGTCATTCAAACACCTCTTCTCACTCGGAGCATATCTCGCGTCCAGGGCTAGTTAGCTGAACTGTCCACAGACGGATTTTCTGTCGCCGGGCGCTACTAGCTTTGGATACCTTTTTGCTTCGTCGGTCACACCAGACCGGACTCAGTGCTCTCCCGCCCTACACGGCTTGGTCAGCACTGTCCTCGACGCCTCACCACGGCACGTCGAGTACCGAAGGCTAGCACACCAGTTACCTGTCGGTTTTCTTCACTCGACGCCTCACCACGGCACGTCGAGTACCGAAGGCTAGCACACCAGCTACCTCTCGGTTTTCTTCACTCGACGCCCCACCACGGCACGTCGAGCTCCGAGCGCTAGCACACCAGCTACCTCTCGGTTTTCTTCACTCGACGCCCCACCACGGCACGTCGAGCTCCGAGCGCTAGCACACTAGCTACCTCTCGGTTTTCTACCTCGTCTCCCGGCTTGCACACCAGCTAGCTAGGAATGGAGGCCCAAAACCCCCATACCAAGGGGCACGGAGACTCCGGGACCCGTCCCTGTCGCTGTGGGAACAAGATCTCGAGTAAAGATCCACACCAGGTCTGCTCGAGCTGCCTGGGGCTGGAACACGCCCGTATGGCTATCGAACTTCCCGGCTCGTGCCAACACTGCGCGGTGTTTACAGCGAAAAGTCTCCGCAGACGGCTAGCCCGCCAGGCTAGCTTGTCTGGAATCGACCCCCTCCTCCCCTCCGACGGCGCTGCCGCCGAGGGCAAGCAGGATTTGGCGGTCGCTACGGCGGCGATTCCGGAGGCTAGCGCCAGCTGGGGCTCCCAGCTCGACCTAGCCGCGGATCCCCCGTGTGAGGAAGACGTCCTAGAACTGGACTATGGGGACGATAAAGATAGCGTCTCTGAACTCCTCATATCAGAGGATGAGGAAGATGACGACGTCTTCATTACTCCGGCTCGGGCCGCGCAGCCCGCGGCCTCCGTCACCTCTCGGGATGGAGATGAGAGTAGCATACCAGCTTCTCCTCTCCCCAGCTCCGACATGCTCGACGTGTGCAAACGCGCTGCTGTCCGGCTGAACATCCCCTGGCCCGTTGTCGTAGCTGAGACCACCAGATCCCGCTACGAGGGGAAGAAATTGCCCTTGGCTAAGAGTGCGACGAAACAACTTCTCCCCGTCTTCCCGGAGCTGCTAGATGAGGTTGCGCGCTCTTGGAAAGACTGCCCTTATAGCAGCAGGAGCCCAGTTCCCAGTGCCTCGTCCCTCGATTGTGAGGCGATGGAGAGCCTGGGTCTGCTCCGCATGCCTCCGATGGAGCCACTCGTGGCAGCGCACCTTCACCCCCGCCTGTCAGCAGTGTCCTCCCGGAGCCCCAGTCTGCCGTCCAAGTCGGACCGTTTTCAGTCAGCCTTGACTGAGAAGGCGTATAAGGCGGCTGCGCTTTCGGCCAGAGCGCTTAATGTCCTCTCCCTGCTCACGGCTTATCAGGCTGAGTTGTGCGAGGATTTTGTGCTGACTCAGGACCCAGCTACATGGGAGGAAATACCGGTCGTCACCGACATGTGTTTCCGTGTCCAACGCTGCGCGGTCCAGGCCACGGGAAAAGCGCTGGGGAACATGGTCCTACAGGAACGGGCGCGGTGGCTCAACCTCGCCAACCTGTCGGACAGGGAGAAGGATGATATCCTGGACATGCCCATTGTCCCGGAGGGGATCTTCGGTTCCGCGTTGGCTTCTATGCAACGGCGGTGCGAAGCTAAAAAGAAGGAGGATGAAGCTCTCAAGCTCTGCCTCCCTAGAAAGCCCCCTGCTCCTCTTCCGCCTGCTCAGCGTAAGACCTTTGCACAGGCTGCTTCACAGGATTCGCAGTTTAAAATGCCGAAACTGCGGAGGCCTCAGCCCGCCCCGCCTGCTCCGCCAGGTCGGCCCGGCTGGCCCAAAAAGCCCTCGGCCCCAGCTGCAGCTGCGCCTGCGCGACCCGCGCATACCGCCAGCAGCCAGGCCAGGAAAAAGAAGAGAGCGGCCTGACTCCCCCTCTCTCCACTGGTGATGCAGCTGGAAGTTCCCCGTTCTCCGGCTCCACCTGTTTGGCTTTCGGGCGTGCACCCAGGTGCTCTCCACGCCCCTATCTCCCAGCTGCCTCGGACCGTGCTAGTGCAAGCCGGGAGAGATGGACATTTGACGTCGCGGGGTTTAGCGGTTGCCCCCCTCTCATGTCCACAAGCACGCACATACACAAAAGTTTTCTCAAAGAGAATAAATTGTGTCCCGCTGTCGCAGCCAGGCCGAGTGCCGAGGGCGCAGCTGAAAATAAAGAAAGCCAAATCTGTCAAAATAAGCACGCCACCCGGGGGCCTTGTCATTCCGCCACAGGAGAGCGCCACCGCACTGCGGCTGGGCCCTCTTGTGGTGGGAGGACTGCAGGGCACGTCACCGGGGGCTGTGTCATTCCGCCACAAGAGGGCGCCACCGCACTGCGGCTGGGCCCTCTTGTGGTGGGAGGACTGCAGGGCACGTCACCCGGGGGCTGTGTCATTCCGCCACAAGAGGGCGCCACCGCACTGCGGCTGGGCCCTCTTGTGGTGGAAGGGCTGCAGTGCACATCACCTCTCGCCCTCAGATGGCGAAGATGGGTCGCACTGGCAGCCCCACCCTGGGTGTTGAGGACGATTTCGAGGGGGTACAGGCTGCAATTCGCCGCTGTCCCCCCGCGATTCGCCGGCATTATACACTCCCAGACGCGGGGAGAGTCAGCTCACGTTTTACAGGGGGAAATTTTCTCACTGTTAAACAAAGGAGCAATCGGTGTCGTCCCTCCCGCACAATGTCAGAGCGGTTTCTACTCCAGGTATTTCCTAGTCCCCAAACGGGGGGGAAACGGTATTCGCCCTATCCTGGATTTACGGGCTCTGAACAAATATCTCAGGAAGTACAAGTTCAGGATGCTCACACACGCATCCCTGTTGCGTCTTGTACGTCAGAACGATTGGTTCACTTCAATCGATCTGAAAGACGCGTACTTCCACATTCCAATCTATCCTCCCCACAGAAAGTTTCTGAGGTTCGCTTTCCAGGGGATCTGCTACGAGTATGGCGTGCTCCCTTTCGGTCTGTCATTAAGCCCGAGGGTGTTCGTGCGGTGCACGGAGGCAGCAATAGCCCCGCTGAGACGGCGGGGCATCCGTCTGGCCACTTACCTGGACGATTGGCTGCTTTTGGCGCAATCAGAGCAGGAAGCCAGGGCGCACACGCGTATTCTCACACAGCACCTAGTCGATCTGGGTTTTGTGATAAACGCGGAGAAAAGCATGCTGTCCCCAGCGCAAGATGCTATCTTTCTGGGGTTATCCCTGAATTCGGTGTCTTTCACAGCTCGCCGCTCGGCGGAACGGGTGAGAGCTTTCAGGGCATGCCTCGCGCTTTTTTATCCAGGCAGGTTTGTTCCATTCAGATTGTGTCTTCGGTTACTCGGTCTGATGGCGTCTGCCATCCTCGTGATCCGTCTCGGTCGCCTCCACATGAGAGAATTCCAGCTTTGGGTGGCCTCATGCGGGCTAGATCCCGTGCGTCACGGCACGCGGAGAGTCTTGGTCACACTGGAATGCGCCAGGGTGCTGCGTCACTGGCGGACTCCGTCCTTTCTGACCCAGGGGGTCCCAATGGGCTCGGTCCTGTCCAGGAAGGTGGTCACTACAGACGCCAGCCTGACGGGCTGGGGCGGAATTCACGGGGGCCGGTCTGTGAGGGGCCGCTGGAGTGTGGGCCTCCAGCAGTCTCACATAAATTTTCTGGAACTTTCAGCGGTGTTCCTCTCCCTGAAACATTTCCTTCCATCTCTCATGGGTCATCATGTCCTGGTGAGAACGGACAATACGACGACGGTGGCGTACATCAACCGTCAGGGGGGGTTGCGCTCCCGTCAGTTGCACATGCTGGCACGCAAACTGATCCTGTGGAGCTGCGGCCGTCTCCTCACCTTGAGAGCGACGCACGTCCCGGGGGTCTTGAACACAGGCGCGGACCTGTTGTCCAGGGGTGCGCCGGTGTATGGGGAGTGGACTCTGCACCCGGAGATTGTGGAACAGATATGGGCCCGGTTCGGTCGGGCCGCGGTAGATCTGTTCGCGGCGAGAGAAAACGCGCAGTGCGCGCTGTTTTACTCTCTGCGCGGCATGGATGCTCCCCTTGGCATAGACGCACTAGCGCACGTCTGGCCGCACGAGCTTCTTTACGCGTTCCCTCCCCTGGCCTTGATATCCCCCACTCTGTCCAGAGTGAGGGAACGTGGTCACGCACTGATATTGATTGCTCCGCATTGGCCGGCGATGCATTGGCTAGCGGAAATATATCGGTTACTGTGCGCTCAGCCTTGGCAGCTCCCGCTGCGCAGGGACCTGCTATCGCAGGGGGGGGGGGGGGGAGCCTCCACCCGCACCCGGAACGCCTGGCGTTGTGGGCGTGGCCCCTGAGTGGCTCAGTCTCTCGGCTGTGGGATTGTCACAGCGTGTGATTTCCACTATACAAAACGCTAGGGCCCCATCCACTAGGTCTTTGTATGACTGTAAGTGGAGGGTGTTTGAGGGGTGGTGTCACAGGAACGGCCACGTTTCTTTTCAGTGTCCGGTGAGTGCTATACTGTCATTCTTGCAGGACCTGATTGACAAAGGCAAAGCCTTCTCCACGATTAAGGTGTACTTGGCGGCGATCGCCGCCTGTCACGTGGGGTTTGAAAAGCGAACGGCGAGTCAGCACCCACTGGTTTGCCGTTTTATGAAGGGAGCGCGCAGGCTTCTCCCCGTGTCCAGACCACTGGTGCCACCGTGGGATCTGGCTGTGGTTCTCGAGGGGCTTAAGGGCCCTCCTTTTGAGCCACTGGAAGGGGCAGACTTGAAGCACGTGTCTTTCAAGGCTGTGTTGTTGCTGGCTCTGGCTTCAGCTAAGCGAGTCAGTGACATCCATGCGCTTTCGGTGCATCCGTCATGCGCTCAGCTCTTCCCGGGAGATGTAAGGTTGATTTTGAGGCCCAACCCGGCTTTTATGCCTAAGGTGGTGGGCTCATGTTCTCCAATTGACCTTCTGGCCTTTGCTGCCTCAACAGAGGAGCAGCAGTCGCACGCGTTATGTCCAGTCCGTGCGGTGCGCATGTACATGGACAGGACTAGGGGATTCAGGAGGAGCGATCAGCTGTTCGTCTCCTGGGCTAATCCTCATAAAGGAAAACCTATCACTAAGCAACGCCTATCCCATTGGGTGGTGGAGGCGATTGCTTTGGCCTATACGTGTCGGGATTTGCAGCCGCCTGTGGGCATGCGGGCGCACTCGACTCGGGGCTTGGCCGCATCCTGGGCCTTATTCAGGGGAGTTTCTGTTCAGGACATCTGTGCAGCGGCGAGTTGGTCCTCGCCTCTCACTTTTGTCCGCTTTTATAAGCTGGACGTTTCCGCCCCGTGCGTGGCACGCGTGGTTCTGCTGTCCTGACTAGAACAGATTGCTTCTCTGTGGGTTGGTGGACGCTGGATAAGCTTGTCTGGCAATACGGGAGCTACGATATCCCATAGTGAGACATCGAGCGAAATATTATGAAAGAGAACTTTAGGTTATTTACATAACCCCGGTTCTCTGAGTAATATGAGTGAGATGTCTCACCAGACAACCCTTCTTGCTGGGGCGAGTGAGAAGAGGTGCTTATCTTGAATGACGTGGTGCCGTCCGCATGAGCTATTTAAGGTGGGTGTACCACCTGGGCGGACGGACACGTTCACCAGCCAATCAGGATTGGCGTAATGAGATTAATGCTTCTGAGGCTGCAGCGAGGCGTGCATCCCATAGTGAGACATCTCACTCATATTACTCAGAGAACCGGGGTTATGTAAATAACCTAAAGTTTTGGTCAGCATAGAAACATCCTTATCAGGCATCTGCCTGTCTAGGGACTATTTAGTGAGCAAGCTGTGAGTTTCTTTTTTTATATTATGATAATGCAATCCTAGCTAAGGCAGTCGACCAAACTGGCTTGCTTTCTCTGATTGCCAGAGTGAACTTAGTTCATTTTTAAAAAAATATGTACTATGAACTGAACTAGTTCTAGTTCCAGTTCCCCATAAACCTGTACCCCTCTTTCCTACACCAGGTTCATTGCCACGTGTTTAACCTTCAGATAAAATTTTGCTTTCCTCTGCTTGCACGTGGTATTGGTAGAATCCCGGAGAACACTACCGTTGAGGATCTGCTCCAAAGCTTCTCAGCTAATTCCCCAAATTTGCCTTGCAGAACCTCAAACCTACCCTTACCTATGTCATTTGTCCCAACATGGACCATGACAACTGGATCCCTCCCCGCTCTGGCCAGCAGCTTGTCCACACGCTCCAGGAGGTCTCTTACCTGGGCAGCAGGCAGGCAACCCACTGTACAAGACTCCTTGTCGCGCGAACAGACTAAGCTATCTATTCCTCTAAGTATTGAGTCCCCCACTATCAATAACTCTCTTTTCTGAGGGGTAGTGGCCAACAGGGAGCCCTGCTGCTCATCAGTCCCCTCATTCTCAGAGTCAGGGGCCAAGTCGAGTTCCTGCAAGCGGCAAAATCGGTTGGACTTCTCAACCACTGGAGGAGGTGTTGCTGTACGGCGTGCACGCCTTTTCCTGCACTGTCGACCTACAGTCACCCAACTTTCTCTCCCTGCCTGCTCTGGGATCCCTGTACCACCCTGCTTCGGCGTACACACCATTTCTCTAAAGGTCATATTACTTAGTTCCTCTAGAAACTCTACTGATTGCGAACTATGTCATGCCGCCAACTGACCCTGAAGATCAAGGATCTTACTCTCCAGATGCTCAATTAGCTGGCACCGGTGGCAGACAAACCCACCCTTGAAATCTCTTTCCAAAAGTGCGATCATCCTGCAACCGTCACATAGTTTTGGCCACATTTTGAACCCCTTACCTAATGACCTTGCTCACCCTAGATAAAAGAAAATTACTCATGCTGAGACAGAAGCTGAGGAACCACAATGTATTAATTTATTAACCTAAGAAGCCCTAAGCAGCAGTCACAATAGAAACCGTGGGGAAACTATGGAAATGGATTATAAGCCTCTTTTCACTGGGGCTTAGTTTCATTTAACAGAAATGAAATACCAAAGTGAGCTTAACTCTATATTTTATAAGCACTCCTAATAAGCCGACTTAAGTTTATCTAGTCCCACTATTATTAATATACTAACCTAAAAATATCACAGGGCTTAGCTGAGAACCCAGATAAAACAGACTGGCTACAACGCCCAAGAGAAACTGGAGGAGGGAGGTGGCGGAGCACTCCGGTAAAACTTAGTTTTCATTCCAACCTAACCGAACGGACGAGTCGAGTGACTGCTGCCCTACTAACTAAATACTAAATCTCAGATCCACAGCCAAAAATGCAAACAGTACTTATCTAGCTAGTTGGCCGCAAATACAAGCAAGGGTAACCGAGAAAAGAGTGAAGCCCCGGTTCCCTTTAATTAAAATGGACCGAATAAACAAGTCGTTTACTATGTGAGCGAACTAAACTCGGTACCTACCCCAACAAGCAGTCCTAAGCACTCAAACAAGCAGTTAAACTTTCATCAGCTGATCAAGCAACCGAAGGAAAACACAAAGATAGGATATTTACAATGTTTTTAATCGGAAGAGCCCTTTGGTAATAATAAAATGCGAAAAAGACAAAAACCCAGGTTGCCTTAATATTCAAGCTTGGCAATGCGTTTATGTGGTAATCCGGTCAGGGCAGAGAATGAGGGGGACTAAAAAACTCCGGTGAACATCAATATTTACTGGCAAGAAGATTGTATGAAAGGCAAACCACCCACTATGAAACCAAGCCAGGTTATAGTTAGATTTCCAGGTAATTCGATAATATTCTTGGTGTTGAGAGCTTGCTGGGTTCGTTAGCTAAATCAGCTACACAAAAACCAGGTGACAGTACCTCAGTCCTTGAAAACAACTGTTTTATTTTGTGTATCGCACAATTCACTTAGCTAGACAATTATTTCGTGTTTAAATTTTTCTCTAAATTTAGCATTTAAATTTATTTTACTTTGCCTTACTTTTCTCCCGGGAGACTGAAACCCCCCCAAAAAACCCTAGTCACCTTTGTTTGACCAGATTAGCGACTTAATTTGGTTGTTTGCTCACCGAGTTGTAACAGGGGGAAAAGGGGGAAAAAGAAGATGGGGGGAAGATTCTCCCCTACTGCGATAAAGGTTATACCTCAGGAGCAAATCGTCTGATCTCTATTATTGTTTGAGCCTTAACACACAAATTATTTTCAGAAAACCCCGTTTACACAAGAGTAAATCTTCAACTTCAATCCCACACGTCTTCCTCTGTCTCAACCCAAGCAGAATAATCACCAACGAACAGCGCTACAGCACAGCCAAGCGGTCAGCAACAGCAACCAAAATGCATCAACCGCGATGGAGAATGGTTTGTTGAAGTCAGGAGATTTGAGCACGGGGAAGTGACACAGCAGAGACTTCAGGCGATCGAAGGCTCTCTGGCATGCATCATCCCAAGTGAACTTTACGCCTTTCTTCAGTTGGTTAGTTAGACTGAGAGCAATCTCAGCAAAGTTCTTGCAGAACTTGCGGTAGTATCCGATCATTCCAAGGAAGCGGCGCAAAGCTTTTTTGTTGTCAGGAACTGGAAAGTCCATGATGGCTTGGACTTTAGCATTTATGGGTGCCACCTTACCCTGGCCTATGACGTAGCAAAGATAGGTGACAGTAGCGCAACCAAAGTCACTCTTGTTCAGGTTAACAGTCAGGTGGGCCTGGGTCAGGCGCTGGAACAACGTCTCTACATCATTCAGATGTTCTTCCCAGGAGTCACTCCATGTGATCAGGTTGTCGATGTACGCACCCGTGTGTGGCAATCCGGCGATTGTAGACTGTATCATCCTTTGGAACATGGCTGGGGCATTTTTCATGCCAAAGGGTAGGACTTCATACTAGTACAACCCAGATGGTGTGGCAAAAGCAGAGATGCTCTTGGCCCTCTCAGTTCAAGGCACACACCAATAACCCTTCAGTAAATCAATCTTGGTCAGAAACTTTGCTTGCCCTACTCTATCAATACAATCATCAATCCTAGGTATTGGAAACACATCAGTTCTAGTTACAGCATTGACTTTGCGATAATCTGTACAGAATCTAGTACTTCCATCAGGTTTTGGAACTAGTACACAGGGTGAACTCCAATCTGAGTTGGAGGGTCTGATAATATCATGTTCTAACATGTACTCAACCTCTTTCTCAGCAATCTTTCTCTTTTCAGGATTCATCCGGTACGGATGCTGTTTAATTGGTTTGGCATCACCAACATCTACATCATGAGAGGCTATAGAAACTCTCTTTGGAACATCAGGAAACAGATCCTCATATTTCTTGATCAACCTCTCAAACTGATCTCTCTGTGAGGGTTCTAAGTGCTGGAGTTTTATATCAAGATTTTGCAACACTTCATAGTTTGACAATTTACATGAAAGAACTTCAGCTTTAATTCTAGGTTCACCATCTTGAAACTCCCCCTCATCTTCACAAATCTCGGCCATTGGAGGATCTGAAGTGACAGCTGCAACCCTAGCATTTCTATCATGATAAGGCTTCAGCATGTTAATGTGACACAACTGTTTTGGCCTTCTCCTATCTCGAGTCTTTACAATGTAATTGAGAACATTGAGTTGTGTCAGAATTTCATAAGGACCATGAAATCTAGCCTGGAATGGATTGGACTGCAAGGGAAACAACACAAGGACCTTGTCTCCTGGTTTAAACTCACGGCTTCTAGCCTTATGATCATACCAAGTTTTCATTTTTCCCTTACTTGATTTCAAGTTCTCTTTGGCTAAGTCACAAGCTGCACGCAATCTTTCCTTGAACTTGTGAACATAGTCTAACAGACTGATATGTGGCTCTTCCTCTTGCCATTGTTCACTCAACAATTTCAAAGGTCCTCTCACTTCATGGCCAAACACTGGCTCAAACGGACTGAATCCAGTAGACTCCTGCACTGCCTCTCTAGTTGCAAACAACAGCAAATGAAAATCTTAATCCCAGTCTTTCTAAATGTCATAACAATAAGTCCTCATCATTGTCTTGAGAGTGGAATGAAACCGCTCTAAGGCACTCTGACTTTCTGGATGATAGGCACTGGAAAGAATCTGCTTTGCACCTAGTTCATACACAACCTGCTGAAACAATCCAGAAGTGAAATTGCTACCTTGGTCTGCCTGAATTTCCCTGGGAAGGCCAAACAACGTGCAGAATTTTATCAAAGCCTTCGAGATTGCAGTAGCCTTGATGTTGCGTAGAGGTATGGCTTCAGGGAATCTGGTAGATGCACACATGATTGTCAACAAGTACTGATTTCCAGATCTAGTCTTGGGTAATGGACCAACACAATCAACAATGACCATAGAGAAGGGCTCCCCAAATGCTGGGATAGGCTGCAATGGAGCTACAGGTGGGTCTCACTGGTGTTTTCCAACCACCTGACAAGGGTGACAAGTTTTGCAAAAGTTGGAAACGTCTTTCCGAAGCCCAGGCTAGAAGAAGTGTTTCATGATCTTATCAACAGTCTTATTAACACCAAGATGACCTCCTAAAGGTAAAATATGAGCCTTTAATAAGATGTTGACCTTCGGAACAACAATTTTCCTGACCACTGCCCAATCTGCACTGGCAGGGATATCAGGAGAGCGCCACTTCCGCATCAACACACCATCCTTGAGATAATACCCAACTGGAACTGCGTCTATTTCTTTATCAGGAAGGGCTCTCCTATATGTACACGAATTTCATTATCATTAGTTTGCTCCTCAATCAACCGCTTTCTGGACAGAAACAAGTCTTCAGACACATCAGAATCACCAGACCCATCTGGCTGGCTGAATAGAGAACTGATAAAAGTATCTGATAAGTCCTCAGATGGAGAAATCATAGTAGCCCGAACAGAGTCAGAAGGCGAACCACCTGAGTCATGACTATTCAATGCGCTGGACGGCACCACATCAACTACTTCTTGAGCCTTCTTGGCCATAGCACGAGTCACTGCGCAAGAAGGATACAGAGATGGGTCCTCATCGCCATCTTCAGTACTCGGCGGTGAAGTTAGATGTACAGGGGTAACTACTTTGCCCCCAACCAGGTCATTGCCTAGCAACAGAGAAACACCTTTGATAGGTAGATTTGACATAAGTCCCACCTTTACCTGTCCTGAAACTAAATCTGACTTCAAGAATATAGAGCGCAGAGGCACAGATACAGTCCTCCCTTCAATACCTTGTACAAGTATGAAATCCCCAGTCGCGATCTCATCACGTAACTCCAAGGAGTCCATCAACAAAAGTGACTGAGAAGCTCCGGTATCCCTTAGGATATATATAGGAACAGGAGTAGTATGCTCATTCAGAGCCACAAATCCCTCTGACACAAATGGAAGAAATTCCTCCCTCACAAAGTCAGCAGTATCAGGCTTTTTAGCCCCACAAGAAGTGGGCAATTTAGCAGATTGATCATCTACTACAGGGGTTTTTAACCTTTTTTCACAAAGGCATTTGGTTTGGTATCCTTTTCTTTTTCTTTCTTAGCTTTTAGGAACCAACAGTTACTTGCAACGTTTCTGTTCAGGACATCTGTGCAGCGGCGAGTTGGTCCTCGCCTCTCACTTTTGTCCGCTTTTATAAGCTGGACGTTTCCGCCCCGTGCGTGGCACGCGTGGTTCTGCTGTCCTGACTAGAACAGATTGCTTCTCTGTGGGTTGGTGGACGCTGGATAAGCTTGTCTGGCAATACGGGAGCTACGATATCCCATAGTGAGACATCGAGCGAAATATTATGAAAGAGAACTTTAGGTTATTTACATAACCCCGGTTCTCTGAGTAATATGAGTGAGATGTCTCACCAGACAACCCTTCTTGCTGGGGCGAGTGAGAAGAGGTGCTTATCTTGAATGACGTGGTGCCGTCCGCATGAGCTATTTAAGGTGGGTGTACCACCTGGGCGGACGGACACGTTCACCAGCCAATCAGGATTGGCGTAATGAGATTAATGCTTCTGAGGCTGCAGCGAGGCGTGCATCCCATAGTGAGACATCTCACTCATATTACTCAGAGAACCGGGGTTATGTAAATAACCTAAAGTTTTGGTCAGCATAGAAACATCCTTATCAGGCATCTGCCTGTCTAGGGACTATTTAGTGAGCAAGCTGTGAGTTTCTTTTTTTATATTATGATAATGCAATCCTAGCTAAGGCAGTCGACCAAACTGGCTTGCTTTCTCTGATTGCCAGAGTGAACTTAGTTCATTTTTAAAAAAATATGTACTATGAACTGAACTAGTTCTAGTTCCAGTTCCCCATAAACCTGTACCCCTCTTTCCTACACCAGGTTCATTGCCACGTGTTTAACCTTCAGATAAAATTTTGCTTTCCTCTGCTTGCACGTGGTATTGGTAGAATCCCGGAGAACACTACCGTTGAGGATCTGCTCCAAAGCTTCTCAGCTAATTCCCCAAATTTGCCTTGCAGAACCTCAAACCTACCCTTACCTATGTCATTTGTCCCAACATGGACCATGACAACTGGATCCCTCCCCGCTCTGGCCAGCAGCTTGTCCACACGCTCCAGGAGGTCTCTTACCTGGGCAGCAGGCAGGCAACCCACTGTACAAGACTCCTTGTCGCGCGAACAGACTAAGCTATCTATTCCTCTAAGTATTGAGTCCCCCACTATCAATAACTCTCTTTTCTGAGGGGTAGTGGCCAACAGGGAGCCCTGCTGCTCATCAGTCCCCTCATTCTCAGAGTCAGGGGCCAAGTCGAGTTCCTGCAAGCGGCAAAATCGGTTGGACTTCTCAACCACTGGAGGAGGTGTTGCTGTACGGCGTGCACGCCTTTTCCTGCACTGTCGACCTACAGTCACCCAACTTTCTCTCCCTGCCTGCTCTGGGATCCCTGTACCACCCTGCTTCGGCGTACACACCATTTCTCTAAAGGTCATATTACTTAGTTCCTCTAGAAACTCTACTGATTGCGAACTATGTCATGCCGCCAACTGACCCTGAAGATCAAGGATCTTACTCTCCAGATGCTCAATTAGCTGGCACCGGTGGCAGACAAACCCACCCTTGAAATCTCTTTCCAAAAGTGCGATCATCCTGCAACCGTCACATAGTTTTGGCCACATTTTGAACCCCTTACCTAATGACCTTGCTCACCCTAGATAAAAGAAAATTACTCATGCTGAGACAGAAGCTGAGGAACCACAATGTATTAATTTATTAACCTAAGAAGCCCTAAGCAGCAGTCACAATAGAAACCGTGGGGAAACTATGGAAATGGATTATAAGCCTCTTTTCACTGGGGCTTAGTTTCATTTAACAGAAATGAAATACCAAAGTGAGCTTAACTCTATATTTTATAAGCACTCCTAATAAGCCGACTTAAGTTTATCTAGTCCCACTATTATTAATATACTAACCTAAAAATATCACAGGGCTTAGCTGAGAACCCAGATAAAACAGACTGGCTACAACGCCCAAGAGAAACTGGAGGAGGGAGGTGGCGGAGCACTCCGGTAAAACTTAGTTTTCATTCCAACCTAACCGAACGGACGAGTCGAGTGACTGCTGCCCTACTAACTAAATACTAAATCTCAGATCCACAGCCAAAAATGCAAACAGTACTTATCTAGCTAGTTGGCCGCAAATACAAGCAAGGGTAACCGAGAAAAGAGTGAAGCCCCGGTTCCCTTTAATTAAAATGGACCGAATAAACAAGTCGTTTACTATGTGAGCGAACTAAACTCGGTACCTACCCCAACAAGCAGTCCTAAGCACTCAAACAAGCAGTTAAACTTTCATCAGCTGATCAAGCAACCGAAGGAAAACACAAAGATAGGATATTTACAATGTTTTTAATCGGAAGAGCCCTTTGGTAATAATAAAATGCGAAAAAGACAAAAACCCAGGTTGCCTTAATATTCAAGCTTGGCAATGCGTTTATGTGGTAATCCGGTCAGGGCAGAGAATGAGGGGGACTAAAAAACTCCGGTGAACATCAATATTTACTGGCAAGAAGATTGTATGAAAGGCAAACCACCCACTATGAAACCAAGCCAGGTTATAGTTAGATTTCCAGGTAATTCGATAATATTCTTGGTGTTGAGAGCTTGCTGGGTTCGTTAGCTAAATCAGCTACACAAAAACCAGGTGACAGTACCTCAGTCCTTGAAAACAACTGTTTTATTTTGTGTATCGCACAATTCACTTAGCTAGACAATTATTTCGTGTTTAAATTTTTCTCTAAATTTAGCATTTAAATTTATTTTACTTTGCCTTACTTTTCTCCCGGGAGACTGAAACCCCCCCAAAAAACCCTAGTCACCTTTGTTTGACCAGATTAGCGACTTAATTTGGTTGTTTGCTCACCGAGTTGTAACAGGGGGAAAAGGGGGAAAAAGAAGATGGGGGGAAGATTCTCCCCTACTGCGATAAAGGTTATACCTCAGGAGCAAATCGTCTGATCTCTATTATTGTTTGAGCCTTAACACACAAATTATTTTCAGAAAACCCCGTTTACACAAGAGTAAATCTTCAACTTCAATCCCACACGTCTTCCTCTGTCTCAACCCAAGCAGAATAATCACCAACGAACAGCGCTACAGCACAGCCAAGCGGTCAGCAACAGCAACCAAAATGCATCAACCGCGATGGAGAATGGTTTGTTGAAGTCAGGAGATTTGAGCACGGGGAAGTGACACAGCAGAGACTTCAGGCGATCGAAGGCTCTCTGGCATGCATCATCCCAAGTGAACTTTACGCCTTTCTTCAGTTGGTTAGTTAGACTGAGAGCAATCTCAGCAAAGTTCTTGCAGAACTTGCGGTAGTATCCGATCATTCCAAGGAAGCGGCGCAAAGCTTTTTTGTTGTCAGGAACTGGAAAGTCCATGATGGCTTGGACTTTAGCATTTATGGGTGCCACCTTACCCTGGCCTATGACGTAGCAAAGATAGGTGACAGTAGCGCAACCAAAGTCACTCTTGTTCAGGTTAACAGTCAGGTGGGCCTGGGTCAGGCGCTGGAACAACGTCTCTACATCATTCAGATGTTCTTCCCAGGAGTCACTCCATGTGATCAGGTTGTCGATGTACGCACCCGTGTGTGGCAATCCGGCGATTGTAGACTGTATCATCCTTTGGAACATGGCTGGGGCATTTTTCATGCCAAAGGGTAGGACTTCATACTAGTACAACCCAGATGGTGTGGCAAAAGCAGAGATGCTCTTGGCCCTCTCAGTTCAAGGCACACACCAATAACCCTTCAGTAAATCAATCTTGGTCAGAAACTTTGCTTGCCCTACTCTATCAATACAATCATCAATCCTAGGTATTGGAAACACATCAGTTCTAGTTACAGCATTGACTTTGCGATAATCTGTACAGAATCTAGTACTTCCATCAGGTTTTGGAACTAGTACACAGGGTGAACTCCAATCTGAGTTGGAGGGTCTGATAATATCATGTTCTAACATGTACTCAACCTCTTTCTCAGCAATCTTTCTCTTTTCAGGATTCATCCGGTACGGATGCTGTTTAATTGGTTTGGCATCACCAACATCTACATCATGAGAGGCTATAGAAACTCTCTTTGGAACATCAGGAAACAGATCCTCATATTTCTTGATCAACCTCTCAAACTGATCTCTCTGTGAGGGTTCTAAGTGCTGGAGTTTTATATCAAGATTTTGCAACACTTCATAGTTTGACAATTTACATGAAAGAACTTCAGCTTTAATTCTAGGTTCACCATCTTGAAACTCCCCCTCATCTTCACAAATCTCGGCCATTGGAGGATCTGAAGTGACAGCTGCAACCCTAGCATTTCTATCATGATAAGGCTTCAGCATGTTAATGTGACACAACTGTTTTGGCCTTCTCCTATCTCGAGTCTTTACAATGTAATTGAGAACATTGAGTTGTGTCAGAATTTCATAAGGACCATGAAATCTAGCCTGGAATGGATTGGACTGCAAGGGAAACAACACAAGGACCTTGTCTCCTGGTTTAAACTCACGGCTTCTAGCCTTATGATCATACCAAGTTTTCATTTTTCCCTTACTTGATTTCAAGTTCTCTTTGGCTAAGTCACAAGCTGCACGCAATCTTTCCTTGAACTTGTGAACATAGTCTAACAGACTGATATGTGGCTCTTCCTCTTGCCATTGTTCACTCAACAATTTCAAAGGTCCTCTCACTTCATGGCCAAACACTGGCTCAAACGGACTGAATCCAGTAGACTCCTGCACTGCCTCTCTAGTTGCAAACAACAGCAAATGAAAATCTTAATCCCAGTCTTTCTAAATGTCATAACAATAAGTCCTCATCATTGTCTTGAGAGTGGAATGAAACCGCTCTAAGGCACTCTGACTTTCTGGATGATAGGCACTGGAAAGAATCTGCTTTGCACCTAGTTCATACACAACCTGCTGAAACAATCCAGAAGTGAAATTGCTACCTTGGTCTGCCTGAATTTCCCTGGGAAGGCCAAACAACGTGCAGAATTTTATCAAAGCCTTCGAGATTGCAGTAGCCTTGATGTTGCGTAGAGGTATGGCTTCAGGGAATCTGGTAGATGCACACATGATTGTCAACAAGTACTGATTTCCAGATCTAGTCTTGGGTAATGGACCAACACAATCAACAATGACCATAGAGAAGGGCTCCCCAAATGCTGGGATAGGCTGCAATGGAGCTACAGGTGGGTCTCACTGGTGTTTTCCAACCACCTGACAAGGGTGACAAGTTTTGCAAAAGTTGGAAACGTCTTTCCGAAGCCCAGGCTAGAAGAAGTGTTTCATGATCTTATCAACAGTCTTATTAACACCAAGATGACCTCCTAAAGGTAAAATATGAGCCTTTAATAAGATGTTGACCTTCGGAACAACAATTTTCCTGACCACTGCCCAATCTGCACTGGCAGGGATATCAGGAGAGCGCCACTTCCGCATCAACACACCATCCTTGAGATAATACCCAACTGGAACTGCGTCTATTTCTTTATCAGGAAGGGCTCTCCTATATGTACACGAATTTCATTATCATTAGTTTGCTCCTCAATCAACCGCTTTCTGGACAGAAACAAGTCTTCAGACACATCAGAATCACCAGACCCATCTGGCTGGCTGAATAGAGAACTGATAAAAGTATCTGATAAGTCCTCAGATGGAGAAATCATAGTAGCCCGAACAGAGTCAGAAGGCGAACCACCTGAGTCATGACTATTCAATGCGCTGGACGGCACCACATCAACTACTTCTTGAGCCTTCTTGGCCATAGCACGAGTCACTGCGCAAGAAGGATACAGAGATGGGTCCTCATCGCCATCTTCAGTACTCGGCGGTGAAGTTAGATGTACAGGGGTAACTACTTTGCCCCCAACCAGGTCATTGCCTAGCAACAGAGAAACACCTTTGATAGGTAGATTTGACATAAGTCCCACCTTTACCTGTCCTGAAACTAAATCTGACTTCAAGAATATAGAGCGCAGAGGCACAGATACAGTCCTCCCTTCAATACCTTGTACAAGTATGAAATCCCCAGTCGCGATCTCATCACGTAACTCCAAGGAGTCCATCAACAAAAGTGACTGAGAAGCTCCGGTATCCCTTAGGATATATATAGGAACAGGAGTAGTATGCTCATTCAGAGCCACAAATCCCTCTGACACAAATGGAAGAAATTCCTCCCTCACAAAGTCAGCAGTATCAGGCTTTTTAGCCCCACAAGAAGTGGGCAATTTAGCAGATTGATCATCTACTACAGGGGTTTTTAACCTTTTTTCACAAAGGCATTTGGTTTGGTATCCTTTTCTTTTTCTTTCTTAGCTTTTAGGAACCAACAGTTACTTGCAACGTTTCTGTTCAGGACATCTGTGCAGCGGCGAGTTGGTCCTCGCCTCTCACTTTTGTCCGCTTTTATAAGCTGGACGTTTCCGCCCCGTGCGTGGCACGCGTGGTTCTGCTGTCCTGACTAGAACAGATTGCTTCTCTGTGGGTTGGTGGACGCTGGATAAGCTTGTCTGGCAATACGGGAGCTACGATATCCCATAGTGAGACATCGAGCGAAATATTATGAAAGAGAACTTTAGGTTATTTACATAACCCCGGTTCTCTGAGTAATATGAGTGAGATGTCTCACCAGACAACCCTTCTTGCTGGGGCGAGTGAGAAGAGGTGCTTATCTTGAATGACGTGGTGCCGTCCGCATGAGCTATTTAAGGTGGGTGTACCACCTGGGCGGACGGACACGTTCACCAGCCAATCAGGATTGGCGTAATGAGATTAATGCTTCTGAGGCTGCAGCGAGGCGTGCATCCCATAGTGAGACATCTCACACATATTACTCAGAGAACCGGGGTTATGTAAATAACCTAAAGTTTTGGTCAGCATAGAAACATCCTTATCAGGCATCTGCCTGTCTAGGGACTATTTAGTGAGCAAGCTGTGAGTTTCTTTTTTTATATTATGATAATGCAATCCTAGCTAAGGCAGTCGACCAAACTGGCTTGCTTTCTCTGATTGCCAGAGTGAACTTAGTTCATTTTTAAAAAAATATGTACTATGAACTGAACTAGTTCTAGTTCCAGTTCCCCATAAACCTGTACCCCTCTTTCCTACACCAGGTTCATTGCCACGTGTTTAACCTTCAGATAAAATTTTGCTTTCCTCTGCTTGCACGTGGTATTGGTAGAATCCCGGAGAACACTACCGTTGAGGATCTGCTCCAAAGCTTCTCAGCTAATTCCCCAAATTTGCCTTGCAGAACCTCAAACCTACCCTTACCTATGTCATTTGTCCCAACATGGACCATGACAACTGGATCCCTCCCCGCTCTGGCCAGCAGCTTGTCCACACGCTCCAGGAGGTCTCTTACCTGGGCAGCAGGCAGGCAACCCACTGTACAAGACTCCTTGTCGCGCGAACAGACTAAGCTATCTATTCCTCTAAGTATTGAGTCCCCCACTATCAATAACTCTCTTTTCTGAGGGGTAGTGGCCAACAGGGAGCCCTGCTGCTCATCAGTCCCCTCATTCTCAGAGTCAGGGGCCAAGTCGAGTTCCTGCAAGCGGCAAAATCGGTTGGACTTCTCAACCACTGGAGGAGGTGTTGCTGTACGGCGTGCACGCCTTTTCCTGCACTGTCGACCTACAGTCACCCAACTTTCTCTCCCTGCCTGCTCTGGGATCCCTGTACCACCCTGCTTCGGCGTACACACCATTTCTCTAAAGGTCATATTACTTAGTTCCTCTAGAAACTCTACTGATTGCGAACTATGTCATGCCGCCAACTGACCCTGAAGATCAAGGATCTTACTCTCCAGATGCTCAATTAGCTGGCACCGGTGGCAGACAAACCCACCCTTGAAATCTCTTTCCAAAAGTGCGATCATCCTGCAACCGTCACATAGTTTTGGCCACATTTTGAACCCCTTACCTAATGACCTTGCTCACCCTAGATAAAAGAAAATTACTCATGCTGAGACAGAAGCTGAGGAACCACAATGTATTAATTTATTAACCTAAGAAGCCCTAAGCAGCAGTCACAATAGAAACCGTGGGGAAACTATGGAAATGGATTATAAGCCTCTTTTCACTGGGGCTTAGTTTCATTTAACAGAAATGAAATACCAAAGTGAGCTTAACTCTATATTTTATAAGCACTCCTAATAAGCCGACTTAAGTTTATCTAGTCCCACTATTATTAATATACTAACCTAAAAATATCACAGGGCTTAGCTGAGAACCCAGATAAAACAGACTGGCTACAACGCCCAAGAGAAACTGGAGGAGGGAGGTGGCGGAGCACTCCGGTAAAACTTAGTTTTCATTCCAACCTAACCGAACGGACGAGTCGAGTGACTGCTGCCCTACTAACTAAATACTAAATCTCAGATCCACAGCCAAAAATGCAAACAGTACTTATCTAGCTAGTTGGCCGCAAATACAAGCAAGGGTAACCGAGAAAAGAGTGAAGCCCCGGTTCCCTTTAATTAAAATGGACCGAATAAACAAGTCGTTTACTATGTGAGCGAACTAAACTCGGTACCTACCCCAACAAGCAGTCCTAAGCACTCAAACAAGCAGTTAAACTTTCATCAGCTGATCAAGCAACCGAAGGAAAACACAAAGATAGGATATTTACAATGTTTTTAATCGGAAGAGCCCTTTGGTAATAATAAAATGCGAAAAAGACAAAAACCCAGGTTGCCTTAATATTCAAGCTTGGCAATGCGTTTATGTGGTAATCCGGTCAGGGCAGAGAATGAGGGGGACTAAAAAACTCCGGTGAACATCAATATTTACTGGCAAGAAGATTGTATGAAAGGCAAACCACCCACTATGAAACCAAGCCAGGTTATAGTTAGATTTCCAGGTAATTCGATAATATTCTTGGTGTTGAGAGCTTGCTGGGTTCGTTAGCTAAATCAGCTACACAAAAACCAGGTGACAGTACCTCAGTCCTTGAAAACAACTGTTTTATTTTGTGTATCGCACAATTCACTTAGCTAGACAATTATTTCGTGTTTAAATTTTTCTCTAAATTTAGCATTTAAATTTATTTTACTTTGCCTTACTTTTCTCCCGGGAGACTGAAACCCCCCCAAAAAACCCTAGTCACCTTTGTTTGACCAGATTAGCGACTTAATTTGGTTGTTTGCTCACCGAGTTGTAACAGGGGGAAAAAGAAGATGGGGGGAAGATTCTCCCCTACTGCGATAAAGGTTATACCTCAGGAGCAAATCGTCTGATCTCTATTATTGTTTGAGCCTTAACACACAAATTATTTTCAGAAAACCCCGTTTACACAAGAGTAAATCTTCAACTTCAATCCCACACGTCTTCCTCTGTCTCAACCCAAGCAGAATAATCACCAACGAACAGCGCTACAGCACAGCCAAGCGGTCAGCAACAGCAACCAAAATGCATCAACCGCGATGGAGAATGGTTTGTTGAAGTCAGGAGATTTGAGCACGGGGAAGTGACACAGCAGAGACTTCAGGCGATCGAAGGCTCTCTGGCATGCATCATCCCAAGTGAACTTTACGCCTTTCTTCAGTTGGTTAGTTAGACTGAGAGCAATCTCAGCAAAGTTCTTGCAGAACTTGCGGTAGTATCCGATCATTCCAAGGAAGCGGCGCAAAGCTTTTTTGTTGTCAGGAACTGGAAAGTCCATGATGGCTTGGACTTTAGCATTTATGGGTGCCACCTTACCCTGGCCTATGACGTAGCAAAGATAGGTGACAGTAGCGCAACCAAAGTCACTCTTGTTCAGGTTAACAGTCAGGTGGGCCTGGGTCAGGCGCTGGAACAACGTCTCTACATCATTCAGATGTTCTTCCCAGGAGTCACTCCATGTGATCAGGTTGTCGATGTACGCACCCGTGTGTGGCAATCCGGCGATTGTAGACTGTATCATCCTTTGGAACATGGCTGGGGCATTTTTCATGCCAAAGGGTAGGACTTCATACTAGTACAACCCAGATGGTGTGGCAAAAGCAGAGATGCTCTTGGCCCTCTCAGTTCAAGGCACACACCAATAACCCTTCAGTAAATCAATCTTGGTCAGAAACTTTGCTTGCCCTACTCTATCAATACAATCATCAATCCTAGGTATTGGAAACACATCAGTTCTAGTTACAGCATTGACTTTGCGATAATCTGTACAGAATCTAGTACTTCCATCAGGTTTTGGAACTAGTACACAGGGTGAACTCCAATCTGAGTTGGAGGGTCTGATAATATCATGTTCTAACATGTACTCAACCTCTTTCTCAGCAATCTTTCTCTTTTCAGGATTCATCCGGTACGGATGCTGTTTAATTGGTTTGGCATCACCAACATCTACATCATGAGAGGCTATAGAAACTCTCTTTGGAACATCAGGAAACAGATCCTCATATTTCTTGATCAACCTCTCAAACTGATCTCTCTGTGAGGGTTCTAAGTGCTGGAGTTTTATATCAAGATTTTGCAACACTTCATAGTTTGACAATTTACATGAAAGAACTTCAGCTTTAATTCTAGGTTCACCATCTTGAAACTCCCCCTCATCTTCACAAATCTCGGCCATTGGAGGATCTGAAGTGACAGCTGCAACCCTAGCATTTCTATCATGATAAGGCTTCAGCATGTTAATGTGACACAACTGTTTTGGCCTTCTCCTATCTCGAGTCTTTACAATGTAATTGAGAACATTGAGTTGTGTCAGAATTTCATAAGGACCATGAAATCTAGCCTGGAATGGATTGGACTGCAAGGGAAACAACACAAGGACCTTGTCTCCTGGTTTAAACTCACGGCTTCTAGCCTTATGATCATACCAAGTTTTCATTTTTCCCTTACTTGATTTCAAGTTCTCTTTGGCTAAGTCACAAGCTGCACGCAATCTTTCCTTGAACTTGTGAACATAGTCTAACAGACTGATATGTGGCTCTTCCTCTTGCCATTGTTCACTCAACAATTTCAAAGGTCCTCTCACTTCATGGCCAAACACTGGCTCAAACGGACTGAATCCAGTAGACTCCTGCACTGCCTCTCTAGTTGCAAACAACAGCAAATGAAAATCTTAATCCCAGTCTTTCTAAATGTCATAACAATAAGTCCTCATCATTGTCTTGAGAGTGGAATGAAACCGCTCTAAGGCACTCTGACTTTCTGGATGATAGGCACTGGAAAGAATCTGCTTTGCACCTAGTTCATACACAACCTGCTGAAACAATCCAGAAGTGAAATTGCTACCTTGGTCTGCCTGAATTTCCCTGGGAAGGCCAAACAACGTGCAGAATTTTATCAAAGCCTTCGAGATTGCAGTAGCCTTGATGTTGCGTAGAGGTATGGCTTCAGGGAATCTGGTAGATGCACACATGATTGTCAACAAGTACTGATTTCCAGATCTAGTCTTGGGTAATGGACCAACACAATCAACAATGACCATAGAGAAGGGCTCCCCAAATGCTGGGATAGGCTGCAATGGAGCTACAGGTGGGTCTCACTGGTGTTTTCCAACCACCTGACAAGGGTGACAAGTTTTGCAAAAGTTGGAAACGTCTTTCCGAAGCCCAGGCTAGAAGAAGTGTTTCATGATCTTATCAACAGTCTTATTAACACCAAGATGACCTCCTAAAGGTAAAATATGAGCCTTTAATAAGATGTTGACCTTCGGAACAACAATTTTCCTGACCACTGCCCAATCTGCACTGGCAGGGATATCAGGAGAGCGCCACTTCCGCATCAACACACCATCCTTGAGATAATACCCAACTGGAACTGCGTCTATTTCTTTATCAGGAAGGGCTCTCCTATATGTACACGAATTTCATTATCATTAGTTTGCTCCTCAATCAACCGCTTTCTGGACAGAAACAAGTCTTCAGACACATCAGAATCACCAGACCCATCTGGCTGGCTGAATAGAGAACTGATAAAAGTATCTGATAAGTCCTCAGATGGAGAAATCATAGTAGCCCGAACAGAGTCAGAAGGCGAACCACCTGAGTCATGACTATTCAATGCGCTGGACGGCACCACATCAACTACTTCTTGAGCCTTCTTGGCCATAGCACGAGTCACTGCGCAAGAAGGATACAGAGATGGGTCCTCATCGCCATCTTCAGTACTCGGCGGTGAAGTTAGATGTACAGGGGTAACTACTTTGCCCCCAACCAGGTCATTGCCTAGCAACAGAGAAACACCTTTGATAGGTAGATTTGACATAAGTCCCACCTTTACCTGTCCTGAAACTAAATCTGACTTCAAGAATATAGAGCGCAGAGGCACAGATACAGTCCTCCCTTCAATACCTTGTACAAGTATGAAATCCCCAGTCGCGATCTCATCACGTAACTCCAAGGAGTCCATCAACAAAAGTGACTGAGAAGCTCCGGTATCCCTTAGGATATATATAGGAACAGGAGTAGTATGCTCATTCAGAGCCACAAATCCCTCTGACACAAATGGAAGAAATTCCTCCCTCACAAAGTCAGCAGTATCAGGCTTTTTAGCCCCACAAGAAGTGGGCAATTTAGCAGATTGATCATCTACTACAGGGGTTTTTAACCTTTTTTCACAAAGGCATTTGGTTTGGTATCCTTTTCTTTTTCTTTCTTAGCTTTTAGGAACCAACAGTTACTTGCAACGTGACCAGATTTCTTGCATTAACTGCAAACTAGACCACTTTTGTCACTGTCAGCTTTCACAATTTGATCAGACCTGTTACTGGATTCCTGAGCACCATCACCAGATTTGTCTTTGTCTTTGGGTAAGGAATCTTGGGTATCACCGTCACCTTTTTTCTGAAATTGGAACCATCTATTGTTACTGCTAGACTGAAATTTAGACTTATGTGTGTGAACATATTCATCTGCAAATATGGCAGCTGATTGCAAATTCAGTGCTTGCTTCTCATTAAGATAAGTCTTAATGTTATCCTTAACATAGTTCTTGAATTCTTCAACTAACACCATCTCTTTTAGTGAGTTGAAATCATCCTTGACCTCCATAGAAGTACACCAGCGCTCAAAGCAAACCTTCTTCTCATTAGCAAATTCCACATAAGTCTGATTGTCAGATTTCTTCAGACCTCTGAATTTCTGTCAGTAAGCCTCTGGAACCAACTCATAAGCTCTCAAAATAACCTTTTTGACAACCTCATAATCAGAGGAATCATCTGCAGACAAAGCCGAATAGGCTTGTTGAGCTCTACCCTTGAGGACAGTTTGCAACATCAGAGGCCAGTGTTCCTTTGGCCACTGGCAACTCTTTGCTACCTTTTCAAAACACTGGAAATAGTTGTCAACATCCTTTTCCGAAAATTGAGGCACCAGTTTTACCTCCTGACCGGCACAATATTTATTTTTTGTTTCAATTTTAATTTTTAGTTGCTCCATTTTGAGTCTTTCTTCTCTATCCAACTTCTCTCATTCAAAATCTCTCTGTCTCTCTCTTTCTGCTCTTTCCTCTTTCTCTCTCTCAAATTCTCTTTTTCTTTTTCCTCCCTTTCTTTTTTTCTCTTCTCTAGCTACTTTTTCTAACTCAAACTG
Organism: Gymnothorax reevesii; assembly: GCA_029721435.1. Classification (NCBI taxonomy): domain Eukaryota; kingdom Metazoa; phylum Chordata; class Actinopteri; order Anguilliformes; family Muraenidae; genus Gymnothorax; species Gymnothorax reevesii. Next base: position 42,778,191 of record CM056585.1, read on the forward strand.
TCTTTGTTTTTCTTTTTCCTCACTTTCTTTTTTCTCTTCTCTTGCTAATTTTTCTAACTCAAACTGCCTTTGTTTTTCTTTTTCCTCCCTTTCAATCTCTAGCATTTTTAATTTAAGTTCCATTTCTATATTTGGATTTTCCACTGGAAATTGTTCCAGATCTCCTGGTGCAAACACATTTTCATCAATGTCATACTCAACTATCTCTCTAGCCAGTCTTGCTTTTCGCGTGGCTGGTTTTACCTCTGTTAGCTCCAAATGTCTGCATATTTCTAACAGTTCTGTCTTTTTAAAAGACTTCAAAACCCCTACAGTTGGTGATGCCAAGAAATCATCAATTGCTGTTGATCTTTCAATATATTTATATAGGAAAATTCAAAAAACAATTTTACAATTTGAAATGTTAGATTTTCAATAAATGACTCACACAATGTTCCATCCCGGACGAGCCCCCAATTTGTTTTGGACCCAATTTGTCATTACATTTACAACATCCGCAACAGCCAGGGATGACAGACACAATATTAAAACTTAAACACATTTAATTAACAAAGACAACTAACTACTGACTAATCTAATGATAACCAAGATTGATTATATACAGAACAATAATATTTACAGTCCCTTTTGGTTGGGTTCCTTGGTCATGTCCTGGGTGAGGAAAATGCTCTAACACAGGCAAAAATCCACTATAAGCTTCACAGGTCTTAAACAGAATGACAGGTCTGGTCACATGTATCCTTCTCCTTGCAATTTCTCCTACTCCTTTTTCTCTCAGCTTTGCTCCTTATATACTCTTTTGCAGACCCCACCCACATTTAGACCTTTTTTTTTTATTTTCTGGGACTTGCCCCAGATATGCCCTGAACATGTCCAAACATAGCTCCAGTCTGGGCTTAACAAAAAAAAGGTAAATGCTGCCATCTAGTGGCCTCTATTCACATTACAGGGTGATTTCATGGTTTCTGGAATTTAACCATTCCTTCCAATCTCGTTTACTTCCTTCACCTTGCTTTGCTATTTTACTAACCAGAACTAACAGTTTGCTGTTTTGTTCAAACTACTAACCTAGACTAACATTGTATATAATACTAACTTACTAACAAGCACTAGGGATTGTATAGATGCACCTTACTAATTGATTAACAAGCTCTCAGCACTCGTCCTGTTCTAGTCTCCGCCTCTTGCCTTTTACCTAAACTTCTTTGCTGCGTTTCAGTGGATCCTCCACACCTGCTCACTCTGTCCTTCTCTCATTATCTATGCACGTTAGAACTCCCTAACCGGAGCCGTATATCTGTCTATAGGCTGTCTTGTGATCCCTATCCGCGTTTTGGTTTTGCCTATTTCATGCGATTAGGTTCTCCCTCATGTTTGCTTCCTTTGTAATTAGTCTGACTTCCTGCACCTGTTTTCTGTTTAGCATGTGACCTCCTGTATGTGTATATTAGGAGTCATCTCACAGCAGTTCCCTGTCAGAACGTTTCTCTAAGTTTACCTGTGCTGCTCTCGTGTTCGCCTTGTACTCATAGTGTTGCTCTTCTGGCTGGACCGTCCTCGACTTTGATTTTTTGGCTCTGATTCGGTACTTTTGTCTGCATCTGTTTACGAACCCTTTTTCTGCACGACTACAATTACTGTGTTTGCTGCCCTGGTTTTTCGACTCGGATTCTGCCCTGTGGATTGTGATTTTTGGATTGTGGACTTTGTACTGTTGCATTCGGCCCTGCGGGGGTTCACCCCCTTGCTTAAAAAATGACTTTCATTGCATTCCTGGATTATCAAGACTGTTTTCTGAACGCAACGTCACAGACACATAAATAGCCAAAGAGTTAAGTTGATGAAACTGAAAGATTCCATACTTGCTGTTATTTTTGAGTTTCAATGATGTACAAAATTGCTAGAGATGTAATTTGTTGCCGTTCAGTCTGCTCCAGGAGAACTGTGGGCAATAAATTGCATGTTTACAAACCACCCACAGGAAGAGCATTGGAGCATTTTAAAGCACATTGTGGCCATTGTTGGTTGTAATGCACCCATCTATATATGCTGTGATTCAGTGCTGGGAATTTGTTGCCTCGATACTGCTGATCGTAGATATAGTGGATTGCTATTGGCAGGTTTATTTTCTTTTCCAGGTAAGTGATGAGAACCTTTATTCATTGTTTTCTTGATTTACAGACCCTATCACTCCTTTGTGCTTGTTTGTATCAAAGCTGTGGGGTAAAGCTGTTGCAGCTCCAGCTCTGCCTGTCAGCAGAGAGGAGATGTGTATTTTGGACAGATTTCTGAAAACAGACCTAGCTAAGTCATTGCCAGGAAATGAGTGTGTGTGTTGAAGTGGGCGAGGAAATGCTGTTCAAATTGAGCTTCAACATGTTGGGCCAAATGTTTATTCACTGCCCTCCGCTCCATGCCTAAGCAGTCAGTGAAGGAGATACTGTGTAATTATTGAGAGGAGAAATGAGTGGGAAAAAGAGTCATGTGATTGATTGGGGGAAAAAAACTGCTGCCTTGTGAAGTGGTTCTTCCTGATTCGCCACACTGGGTGGGGGAGGCGTAGTTAGCCGGGAGGCAGACTTAGTAATACAGGTTTGAGCACTTTGTCCCTCATGCGCAAACACTAAGCTGTACACTCATGCGAGCCGCTGCAATGTGGAGGGTTTTCTTCAACTGCTGGGGAAGTTCGGAGTAACCACATGCGTGCAGATATTTGTGAGTCACCTCTACAGAATAGCACTGGTGTTGCTGGGAAAAAGTGTCTTATTTCACCCGAGTGAGCTGTTATGAACAGTATTAAGTGTGTTTGGGGGAAAAGTGTAGATCTGTGTCTGATCTGGATGAAGTGTTGTGATTCGTAGTGGTGTATTCATGGGAAATTGTCGGTCTGTAATTGACCCGGGATGAGGTGTCGTAGAAAGTATTGCTGTGTTTGGGAGGAAAATTTTTAGTCTGTACTTGACTGGTGTGAGTTGCCTTTCTGCATGTATTTCCAAAGTTCTGTGCTCAGAATAATCATCTTCCTCTGTATGCTTGATGCTGTTTGTGTCTGAATGGTTCTAGAACTGAGCACAAACCCAAAAATGCTTAGTCACTCATAGAGATAAATAAGACTTCTGGCATGTTCACTTGTTTGCTTGACTATCGCAGACTTTAATAACATCAGTATAGATGCCTTGCAAATGTGTATGTTTTCAAGCGAGATGTTTGTAATGAAGCCATCGCCCAATTTTTTGTTTATACAGCTCTCCGGTTAGGTGAACTTCCATCAAGAAATATTGTATATCGACTTTGGTTCCCACATTTTGAAGATTATCATTATCATTATTATTACATTTTAGGACACAATTTATACTGAGTTCTGTATGAGAGTTTGTCTTTAACTTGCTGTGTCTCCTTGTTCTGTGATGTTGAAGTGCTTTTTTATCTGTCTTGTATTGCCAAATGTGGCTCATGGAGTTTGAACGTGGCGTTAAGGAGAAAACTTGACATTTCTGTTGCAGTTCATGCTAGGGCTGCATTTTTGAAGCCCCCCATGATCAGTCCTGATCTACTTATAACAGTCTTCTACTGAGATCTAATGCCTGCGCTGTGATCCTTGTATTCCTTTTGTCATACCTCCAGATCTTCTCTCAGCAACAGCATGGCAAACAGAGCTGGCCAGCCCTCGGCCTCTTGTTAGATGTACTTTGGACTTCGTGTGAAGCTGGCCTTCAACAGTATAGCCTCGTCAGCAGACATTTAGAAGTTGGGGCGGGAAGTAAAGCTCTGTGAAAGGTAAAAGGAGTAAAAAACAACTCACGGGCTCTGCGTGTACACAGGCCGTATTTTGTGCACACCCCTGCGTATCTTTGGAATGTATTAATAGTGGGAGCTTAATAGGGAGCTTTTTATTCAGGCTGAAAGTCTTTCTCCTCAGCTGGATCTGTGTGAATGCCTTTGGTGGGCTTCTGTGTCTAGGTAGTCCCCCCAGGAATCTGCGGAGAAAAAGTGTTGATTCCGCGAAGAACATTCCTGATTCTGCGGAAAGCAATTCTTGATTCTGCGGCTTGAAAGTTGATTTTCCGCAGGCATTAAAAAAAAAACCCTAAAATGACCAGTTATAAAGCAAATTTATGTAATAATGAAGCAAAAATTCTCTTATGAAATTATTTGCAATACCAAAAACACTGCGAAACATTGTGGTTATAAAATAAGCAGCATCGATATTCTTTTTGTCCCTCTTGAGCAGATTTATTTGCATAACTTATAAAGTGCAAAACATTTCAGCAAACTATGGGTGAAAGAGGCTTCGTAACTGAACAAGTGCTTAAGATCAAAGTAAAGATTTAAACAAAGTGTACACTACTCACTGTATCCTCAGGATATTGTAAACGTTACTGAATACCATAGACTGTATAAAAAGATGGATGAAGCTACCGTGATGTCACCCACTGCTCCGAAGATGAAGAAGTGAATCGAAGATCCGGGGAGGAACTTGGCTCTGGATCTGACCGTATCGGACGAGGACCAGAGGATAGCGACGCCCCAGAAGCATATTCTGGCTTTATACTTTATTCTAGTTTATATGGGACCATAATTCACGAAAATGAATGACATGATATATCGAAGGAGACCTGAAACTTGCTATAGCTTACATAAAATGATGTGAAAAATCATTATTTAAATTAAAAATCAGGTCGGAAAGTAGAATCATTTTCTCATAGACTTCTATTGCATTGAACTTCTTTCTGCAACCACTGACGTCGCCATCTGCTGGCCATTAAATAGAATGCCATTCTACGGTACTTCCACATGGGCTTCTTTTTTCAAATCAGGGTGCTGCGTCCATCTTTTTATATAGTTTATGCTGCATACAGCAGAAAAAAAATCAGTTTCCGTAACCGGCAGCACCAGCTGTGAGTCTTAGATCCCGATTATCTGACCGCAAAACTTAGCGGCCGGGATGAAAAATACATGTAAAATATAAAATTCTGCACCTCGCCCTAAATTCCGTGGACTGCTTTGATTTCCGCGGAGGGCTTTGAAATCTGCGGCAAATTCCGCGATCGCGGAATCGCGGATTCCTGGGGGGACTATCTAGGCTAAAATTAAAGATGCCAACCACGGGTGTAAAAATACAAAAAATGTACAGTATGTAAAATGGTATGGGGTGAAAACACTTTTTGCCTGAGTTATGGGAGGTGTTGAGTTATGGTTTATCAGTTACTTACTTAGTGGCATTGGTCTGTTAGATAAGCAGCCTCCACGCTGGTTTTGGCTCAGCTTGCTCCGACTTCCCCTGATCACTGGGGAAGGGAGGAATGAAAAATTTTTACAGAAGGCACTTGTGTGGTTTTCACTGGCAACCGGCTCATGGGAAACGATGCTCTTTCCATGCTTCCCTCTCTCTTTCTCTTTCTGTGTCTGTCTGTTTGTCTCTCTTGCCCTTTTTATGAGGTGAGCCGGGCAAGTGGTGGCTCCCTTTCTTTTCCAGTCAAGCAAAGTCATGGGCGACGTTGACGTCTCATATCCCTGATAAACTACTTATCCCCATTGGGCTCAGGACACACCTGCTCAGATCCTACTATGCTGTAGGGTTTTGCCAGTCTGCTGTGTCTAATGAGTGCATTTCATCCCTGACTTGGTGTTTGAGCACTGGACCAGCAGCTACGATGTCCTCTACTGGGTGCTGTGGGGTTCAGCATTAAGCCAGCCAAGTCTGACCCTCCTCCCACCCCTATAAACCTTGAAGGGCTGTTTTAGGTCAGTTTCTTCCAACATGAAACAACATATATTTTTCTTGGTAAACTAAGCTCTGTGGTTTCTCGTTCAAGCAGTCCTGGGGAACGAGCTCCTTTTGAATGCAGTGCTGCTGTAGCCAGAGTTTGATTTCAATCAGTTTTCATTTACAAAAAAAAGTACTGTACCCTTTCCTTGTCAATGGCTTTGCAGTGTTAGTGTACCTGGTTATGAAGCTGCTCTGGACACCCTAAGCATATGTAGGCTGCAACCCTGTATCTGAAAGAGTGTGAATGTTTGGGTATTGCCCTGTGGTTTTGTGTAGGAGGGGGGCCAGCTTGATGCTTCGATGACTTTAATTGCCACCTGCAGTGCTTTTAATGGCACTGATGAACCAGAGGAAGCCACTGAGCGGGGAGTGCCTTATTTCATCCCTAGGGTGTTTTTCAGCAGTCAGTGTGAACTCCCAAACATGGAATATCTTCATCTGATCGCTTCTCCCTCAAGTGTCACCCTACTGGCATTAATGGTCTCCTAGCAGGAATAGATGGATATTACAAGAGCAGCATATTGCTTCCATTTGCCTATCTCACTAGTTATGAGATTCAATTCCTATTTTCTCCAGCAGGCCTGTTTGGTAAGGTCATAGCTGAGCAGTTTTTCAACCGGATGTTGATGACATGTTTATCCAAAGTTTGGGTGGCAGAGGAACAGTCTGCACAATCTTTTCCCCTGTACAAGCCATAAAGTTTGTGTTGTGATTCTGCCCTTTCATGTGTTGGCCCGTGCATATTTGTGCTTGTTAATTACTTTCGTTTTTTCCCAGCCCTTAGCTCAGCCGTCTGATGATCCGCTTCCAATCTGCCTCCAGTGGTGTCGCGTGACAGCCTTCAGCATGCCCGTGTCTCGTCGTCCAATCACCTTTCTTCTTTCGGTTTGGCTTGGTATTTCATTCATTGCTTCCAGCTGTGTTTAATTCTGGGTCTCGCGAAACTCTGAGTGAATGCGCTCTCTGATAGGATTACTAACCCGTACTAACCAGCACTTATTTAAGGGTGATTGTAAATATTTTGTCACGTAGTATTAACACTAATTAACTCATTTAGCGAGCGTGTGCGTTTTCGGCTTTACTGCTTTCAGTCTGAGCTTTCTGATTAACTGCAGTTTAAACCCTGTGCTTTTCTTGTGGTGCTTTTTTACTTGTCACATTTAGATTGCCTTTAATCTAAACCGTCTAGCTTGATTGCTCGTCTCAGCGTCTTGTCTCGAGTCATTAGTGTTAACCCGGTTCTCGTGTAATTGTTTATTAATCCCATGTGTTTCTGTTTCAGTCTGTGTTTACATTCCGAGTCCCCGCCTCCTCTCGTGACTTCAAATGTGGCAGTATTGGAAGCTTTCATCAGACGGATCCTTGTTTGACTCAGTCCACACGGTGAAATCTCTGCTCCTGTGTCCTAGTGTTTCCTCGAGCCTGTCCTGAGGCATGTATTTTGCTGCGCCCTTGTATTGTCTTCCTTTTCGTTCAGTCTCCCAGTGTTGTCCGTCAGCTAGCTAGGTTCAGTTTTTGTTTTGTAGTTTAGCCACTCATTGAGTGTGTACCTTAGTTCTCCCCCTGCCTTTGGCAGTGTATTTAAATTCTCCCTTCTGTTCAGTGCACGTGCACGGTGTTTTGTTTCTGGCATGCCAGCCATCTTTTCCCTTAGTGTTTCTGTGTTCAATAAACACTTCTGCACCCTGCGCCTGGTGTTCCCGGCTCCCTTCTTACAGTTTGCCATGAGAAGAAATGTGATGCGTACTGTGGTTGGTGTGCAAAGAGCTCTGTCTCGAATATTCTCGAAAGTATTCTTATTTGAATACATGCACAGATGTACGTTCCAGGCGTTAGTTTGGATTGCGGCCAACATCGCACATTTAGAAGTACATTCCAGAAAATTGTCTTGCCTTTGCATAACACTGGAACTTGCATGGGCAGGCATTTTCTTGTGCAGTTTGCACTCAGCTGTGCCCTTCATCAGGATCACTTCACACCTCTCTTGCCTGGGCAGGGTCATGTTGAAGCTGTTCATGGCCTCAAGGTCATAAGTGGAGGCTGCATTCCTGTCAGCGGTGCCCGAAGGAGTGGGAGGTTTGCACTAAATGACAATGCCCAGCACTCATTAAGCAATTCATCCGCACCTTCACACCTATTTTTTTTGTTCAGTAGTTTGAATGCTAAAGGACAAGGTTCACTAACCATCAAAATTGGCCCTGTCTAAAAACTAATAATCATTGGTGTCATTAATAGCAAAAAAAAAAGAATGTTATAAGCCTTACTGCCCCATGGTTGCCATGGCAACGGAATAGGAAACTGCATCATGCAAAATGTCATTATTTGGCATATTTTCAATCCCAAGAGCAAAAGAGTTCAATATATTGTCTTATAAACCATGTATATCAATTATATAAATGAACAATTCAACATTACCAGGATGTCTGGCCCATGGTTGCCATGGCAACGGGAGATATAAATAAACAAATGTTTAATGAAACAGTTAAGTGAGTCAGAAAAAAATAGGTTCGATTCCTATTACGTCCCAAATAGAAATTAGGTAGGTAGGTACATTTTATTTTTAAAAAATATTTTAATGCAGTACTTAAATCAAATTTTAAACCACAATAAAGCCACTCTATAGGCCCTATACTCAAATCTCTACAGTAATCAAAAATTATTTTTTTTCTCCAAAAAGTGTGCAACGACAGTAGGCAAGATGCCTTTAGCAATCAAAAACGCCAAAAAAATGTTTAGGGTAGGGGGAAAACAGGGACTGTCGGGTAATAGGAATCACGGGTATTTTTTTTCTATGCCTTATCACACTTATACTGGAGCAAATTTACATTTGTCTTTTATATTTCTGAATTAATTATGCTACCCATTAATTATATTAAAAACAAAATGAAGGTCAGATTCAATTCAGTTCACAAACTTGAAAGTTGCATAATATGATGCGTGCTCAAGGGCCGAGCTGATCGAGGGGCGATCGATCGGGCATCAGATAGCCTATAGACCTATCTTATTTTTCAAAGAGTTATTTATTGGTTCTACATCTCAACCATAACTCAGAATATCCGTATATGAACAGATTTTTATAGATTTTGCATAGATAAAACTTACTTTTCCTCGTGTACCTGTAGTTCACCTGGAGCATTTCCTCATCGGATCATTGTCGAAAGACGAAACTGGGTCATCACGCCGAAAAGCCTGACGCCACTGATTATCTGGCTTGTACATTGAGTAATTAGGCCTAACACTCAATGACACTAAACTATTTACTCGATATTTACATATCAGACATTTAGAGAAGAATCATCATTCAAAATATTACGCGTCAACAAAGCAGGAAATGCGAACAGCCGTACATCAAAGAATGCCGCTTACGCAAGAGGTGCAATTGAAAAGTTGGATTTCAATATGAAATACGATTCGTGCCTGGTGTTGAATCCTTAGCGAAAAACACACAATCCACACATTTGTTTGATTACACATAAAAACACTTACAGTTGTATGAAATACCGTTACATTTTAAGTTATTATTTTAAAAAAATATCACGAAATTCAATTTTATTTCCGTTTGTAAATGCCAATTCCACATTTAGCCTATATATTTTGCGTAACTAAGCGCGTCACGAATGTAAACTACTCATTTTCAAAATTAAACTCGGGCGGCAGGCCTCGCCCACAATACAACCTACACAAATAAGTAAAGAATTTCTAATAGATTTGATTGATATATAAATTTTTTTGGGCGAAGTATGCCGCCCACGCGAAAAACTGATTTGAACGTCGTCTTTTTCGCTCGAAATCTCTTGAAGTGAAGTCATTGCCTAGTTGAAGCATCCGTAAAATCAATTTCGGGTCTTGGTAACTAACGGCAAGTTTATTGTTGGACAGCATATATCTCTAACGATTGATTCGACAAATGAAAATTGTTCAAGGTTGTGTTAGGTAATTCACGAAAATACAGGGCCAGGTATGTGGGTTAGTGAACCTAGTTCTTTTCAGAGGATAGTTTGCAGTAAAGGAGAGCAGTCTGTGATTCAAATGATTGTTTGTTGACTTTTAGGTGCCATGTGTCTGGCCGTGTTCCAACTCACCACTGAAAACTGAGCTGGTTTTCCATAAAGAGTCGAGGAATGGTACCTGTTATATCAATCTTTATTGCCGAAGTTTGCCAATGAGGGGCTTATGTGTTACAGTTTACTACAGGAGGTAAATAAACTGGGTGTGGGGGATTAAACTCATTTGACATGTGAGGGCCAAGTCAAATGGACGTATGGGCGTGGAGTTGCCATGGATACTCCTGGATTTGTTTGAGATGGCCTGTGAGCGAGTCTCCTGTTTGACCCCATAGTGGCACACAGCATGCTGCGTTAAAAAAATAAAGAGACGCAGGGGTGGAGAGGGGAGAATGTGACACGCTTAACGCGGTCGCTTGTACTAAGAGAGGTCTGGATTTCCGAGCGCCTGCCCTTGGCACAGCAACTGCAGCTTCTATTAAAAGCTGCAGCACGACGAAGACTCGAAACAGCATGGCACTCAAAGAGGGAGTGCACACTGACCTGGATAACCCACTCTCCTGAGCCAAGACAGGAAGCCTGAGCCACTGTGTTTCCTGCTTCTGCCATCTCTCTCTTGCACCTCTCTGTGAGTTATCATGGGCCTTTTGCTCACTTTAGGATCACTGTTGTCCAGCTAGATTGCGGAGAGGTTTGCAGTTTGTTTATTGTTAATATCCTGGAATATCTCCTCTTGCATGCATTTCTGAATGGAATATGCTCATTTGCTGGTGCTATAGATTAGTAAAAATTAGGCTTGTTTTTGATTGTCCTGGGCTTGTCAAACAGGGTTTATGGTTCTTTACATGGACCTAAGGCTGGAACGCACGCCAACATGGGCATAGTGGTCAAGGTGATATTTCAGGTCACGTCATGCCATTGGGGCAAAAAAGAAATTTCTCCAAAAGGAATAGTTGAGAAAGACACGCTGATAAATAAGTGAAAAAATGTTTTTGATAGTCACAGATTATAGTACCGGAACTGTTTATTTTTCTCTTTTAAATCATTGATGCCTTGTTTCTCGGCAAAGACAAAATGTTTTATTTACAGTACACACCAAAAGTTTGGACACACCTTCTCATTCAATGAGTCATCAAAACTATGAATGAACACGTGGAATTATGTAATTAACAAAAAAAGTGTGAAATACCTGCTGAAAACATTATTATTATATTCTAGTTCTATTCTAGTATTATATTCTAGTTTCTTCAAGGTAGCCACCCTTTGCTCTGATAACTGCTTTGCACAATGATGATGAGATTCAAGAGATAGTCACCTGAAATGGTTTTCACTTCACAGGTGTGCCTTGTCAGGGTTAATTAGTGGAATTTCTTCCCTTATCAATGGGCTTGGGACCATCAGTTGTGTTGTGCATTAGTCATGTTGATACACAGCCAACAGCCCTATTGGACAACTGTTAGATACAAACATACTTCCATGTGCGTTCATTCATAGTTTTGATGCCTTCAGTGAAAATCTACAATGTAAATAGTCATGAAAATAAAGGAAACTCATTGAATGAGAAAGTGTGTCCAAACTTTTATTCTGAACTGTATATTCAGGCTATGCAAACACCAACGGGTCCTCATATGTAAGCGCGTTCTCGTGTCCTTCGTATTTAGCAATGCAGCGGATGTGAGTGGGTGGAGCAATGGGCATTCGTTGCCGTCTGTCGGTGTTCAACATTAAAGACGTAGCCAAGTCGGTAAAATGAGCTGGCAACGTTACGATGCAAATATATTGAGCAACAAAAGTTAATTAAAGACAGACTGAAAAATGAGTTTGCACATAATTATCAAAGAAAATCAAATTTACTAATTGCAAGCAGATCTGGGCTCATCAGAACCACGAGGTCCTCGAGGCTTTACCTGGGGTCTGTTATGCTTGCTATTATGCTGCCCAGGTTTATGATGACATGTTGATGTGATTGCTTATAAGATGTTTCTGGCTCTGTAGCAGGTTAACTTCCACTACTAAGGGTTGCTGGCCCTGTGCAGTGGGCAAGCAGGCTGCCCTCTTCTGTACTTGCATTCCTCAAGTAGCTTCTGGAGTGTAATCGTATAGAAACACAAATCACCAGTACTAACACCAGAGAGGCTATCTTGAAATGACCCAAGGGCTCACCCAAGCAGGGGCTGATCCTGATTTTTTTTCAGGGTTTACTCCCATAGATCTGCTGCGTTTTTCAATACTAGGGGCAGCGCGAAGAGCCACAGCATGCGGTCTTTGGCATGTGAGAGGCTAGGTAGTGCGGCCACTTGCTAATGATAAGCCGTATGTTGTGCATCACATGCCGCTGGATAAGGGGAGACCAGAAATGGGCATTCCTTGCCGTCCGTCTGTGATCAACATTATAGACGTAGCCAAGCCGGTAAAGTGAGCTGGCGTTATGGTGCAAATAAACTGAGCAACAAAAGAAATGCAAGTTAATTTAAAGGCAGACGGAGAATAAGTTTGTGCGTGATTATTGAAAATTAAATTTATTACTAGCGTGTGCACATTTACCCTCGCTTCATCAAACTTTTCTTTGTTTTGCGGTCACTTTGAGTAACCATAAGATCACATTAACTAACTAAATAATTTGCCTTTCTTTTGTTGCTCAGTATATTTTTGCCATTTTTTTTAAATTGATGAATGGCCGTAATATGTAGCAACTCGATTGCAACACTTCATGTAGGGCGGCAAAATGTACAGTAAGCTAAGGCCGCTGTTGTGACATCCTAACTTTTTAACATCCTAAATATTTTAACTTTTTCATATTAAAATGTGATTGATATATCCATGAAGTGAGTTGTATATTTCCATTACTTTGAACAGCACTGATTCACATTACTCTATTTTGATGCGTTATGCAAAATATGTCAGCTGAGTAGAATCTAACGTAATGTCCATATGAGTGCATTTATAGCACTACATAAATTCAGTTCAAACACTGCTTAGCAAACCATTTATTAACCATTCTTCATTCTTAAATTAGTTACAGAACTTCATGCTTGATGGCAAAACTTTTCAGCAACTTAGCAGATGAAATCCAAAATGATTACTTTTTTGTGCATGATCCGAACTTCCATGAAAGTACTGGACATAAATACACATTTTTTGTGGAACAGCCTTTATTACATCGCAGTTTTGGGTTGTTGGAAACGTCAGAGTAAATGAAATCTGAACATCTGTGTGTGAGGAGCACGTGCAGTAAGTGCATCATGTGTGTTCGATTTATCCTCTTGAATCCAGAGAAGATAATGGAATTCGCACGCAGACAGGCAAGAATCGTCTGACTCTATTAATGCGGTTATTAATCGTTGAACTAAAGAGGACACGAGCCTGGGGAGTGTTTCCCAAAAGCGTAGTTGCTAACTAAGTTATCTACTTACATAGTTTGTCCATTCACAGTCAATGGTTCCAACTATGCGTAGCAGGGTTGAGTATGTTTCCCTGAATTTCCCCCCTCCCATGGTCAAGGTCTTTGCCATTTTTCCTCTAACACACCAGCTCTGCCTCTTTCGCGATTATCCTGTGGCAGAGGTAGGGGGTGTCATATTAACATGCATCGTTTTTGTTTTCTTATTTGCTCATTTTATATTTGTACTTATCATAATAACTTTCTTTGTGCATTGTGCATTGTGTGTACAAGTTTGTGGGTTATTTGATGGTATTTTAACCAATATTGCAGGGTTTTCTCACGCTGCAGCTAGTTGCTGCATGTGTAGTAAGCTAGTTAGCTTGCTTGTTCTATCAATCATGCGTGCTAGCAGAGTTTGTACAATACTTTGAAATGTGATGTACCTGTGTTTGGCAGGGACTTTGATGTGTATGGCTTCTTCCGGTGCCTGATTGTTTTTACTTTTTTTTCCTAATCGCAGATCAATAAATCTGAAAAAAAAGGTCGGTTTTGGCGTCCATCATATACACAACGCAGAGTGAATGAAAGAGAGGGAGAGAGAAGCTCTATTATACTGGTGCCATGACGACCAGTCTGTTCGTCAGCTGAACGTGACGTCTGTTCTGCTGAAGCCGAATGCTGGGGTTGCTGCATCGAGGAAATGTTTGACTGGAGCTGTTGTTGCGTGCTCCCTTGTCATAGGAGCCGTCCCTCGTCTGCATGGACTGTGTCACCACATGCCAGTATTTTTTTTTTTCATAATATGAATACACTGACGTCGTGTATTCAAAGTGTGTGTTGTTACTGAGAGTGATGCAAACATGCACTGTATATATGTACATATAGCTTTATGTTACGATTTTTTTTCCTTTCTTTTTCTTCTATCTCTCTGAAAATTACATGATTTGATTGCCACGGGCGTTACTGGTGGTTGTCCTGGCTTTGGGAGGGGCTTTTTGACAGTTACTCTGGGTAGCCTGGGTTTAGTTTGTGCTAGAAGGGGGACTAATAGTGGGTACTTTAGAGTTGGGAGGGGCAGGGGCCCTCTCGCGTGTAGAATTTCGGATAGCCCTTGCTTAGCGGCTGGTGGCGTAGGTGCCAATGCTGTCACTATCTCTACGCCCACACACCAGGATTTGCCATCACTTAGATTCACTGGGCCCGATGTCCCAGTTCAGTTAAAGGAGACCTATTTTGCTATATTTCCAAATTTATATTTTGATCTTGGACTGCCCTAGAGTACTCCTGATCGTTCAAAGTCCAAAACAGGGTCCTTATTTGGCTCATACTGCCATCCTCAAAAAAAACCATTTGTAGTCCATTGTAGTCTCTGCCTGAAACAACTCATTGGGGTGGCTCTTCCGCTATAGCCCCCACTCCCACTTTCTTCTGACTGGCCAGCTCTGTGGAGGGCGGAGTTGGGTAGGACGAGGCTGCAGAAGGCAGTTTTCCGGGTCCTCCTCACCAGAGTGAAACGTGAGACACGGCTGCCATCTGATAAGGAAGCGGCAGGCAAATTCCACAATCTAATGCAGTACATGTGTATGGATCTAATGAAATTAACTTGTTTTAATTAACGCAGCAGCGAAAGTGGAGGACACAGTGTGAAAGTCTGGCAGCTCAAGCACGAATTTGCTATCGGCTACAGTTTGCTACGACAACAGTGGTGAGTACAGCGGTTTTTCTACTCTATAGCTAGGATGCAGGGAAAGCTAGAATCCACCCCATATAGACACATTTGTAGAACAGGTTGACATGCCCACGTGTAGACCGGAGACCGTAGAAATCCGGTGGGTCTGAAGTTAGAGGGAAACATAGACAGTGAGGAGCAGATGAAAGTGGACCAACAGCTTATGGACTGCTTCGGTGTGTATTAGGACCTGCTGGTCCGTGTGTTGTTAGCGTGGAGAAACAAACAGCTTCCGCGCTGGGATATGACGGAGGGGCGAAAGGTCCAGGCTAAACGGCCTTTTCGGAAATTGCCTGTGGTAATGATTTACTTATTGCTTCAGAATGACCAGCTTTTCCTCGCGGAATAGGCACGTTATGGATAGTGTGCGAGAACTAGATAGAGCTCCGGACATGTCATGAACATAATACAGGTTTTACAGACCGTAAATTTTGTTTGTGTGAACCGTTGCTAATGCGGAGCTAGCAAATCGATCACTTTTACAGGAATTAATTTAATATTCAATCGATGGCAATGCAGAAAAATAGTTCGTTATTCCGGACACATTATAACCTATGTGCTTCCCTATTGCTTTCACCGGTAGCATCAGAGAGCTTGCTTAGGCATTGGAGTTGTATCAGGCTGACCCCGGTCATGGATAAGTCAAGCGATTGTTTCACAAGCACCCAAAAACGCACCCCAAGCTCTGCAAAACCTACGTCTGGTCTAACTGCAGCCCAACTGCAGCCCTTACTGAAGTAACACCAGCATACCAATCATAATTGCTGCATTTAAGTTTACCATATAAGTTAATAAGATACATTGACTTTGAATGTAATCAGTCGCGTGAAAAATTAGTTTTGTGTCCGATGTGAAAGCTGCTTAACGCGCATACCATAACGCGTGTAGTCGTGTCTTTTCATTGACTATGAATGTAGGCTAATCTGTTCCGCGAAGAATTTGTTTTGTGTCCGATGTGAAAGTAGCTTTCTGGATAGTACGCGACAGCTAGAGAGAGCTTAGATAGGTTATGAACATAATACAGGTTCCGTTAGCGTGGACAAGTTGCTAATGTGGAGCTAGCGAATCGATCACTTCTCCAGGAAAGAATAACCTATTAAATCTCTGGCTCTCTCAGCTTTTTATTTTCCACAACAATTTCTAAAGGGGAATGAAATTATGTCAAGGTAGTGCAGAGAAATCATTTGTTATACTGGTAGAGCTTCATCGTTTCGCATTGCTTTCACGGTAGAGAAAGCCAGAGAGCTTGCTCAGACATTTGTGAAGTATACGGCTGATCCCGATCATGGATAAGTGAAGTGATCACTAACTGTTGTGGCTACAATCGGGCAACGTTATGATGAAACTGCCTCATTGATGCTTGCAGAAGTAACACAAGCACACCGATCAGAATTAATGCATATAAGTTAACCAGGAGGATTTTTAATTCGCACGGCACGCAAACTAACATACAGTGGCTGGTAACCGAGCTGTCATAACCACAGAGACATACACTTGCATACACAGACAGCAAGTTCTGTTACTGTGAACAGTTGTACCAAGCATACAAATTACAAACAAGTATTAAAAGTTAGCTTCAAAGGAGGTTTATGTTCACACACCTTCTGTAGAATTTCCCCTGATATCACTCTTGCATATTTAGGACACAAACATTAGCAACAGTAACTTGGCTACGTTAGCCGCTGTGCTATAGCCCCAATCAACTGGCTATCATGTCAGGTTGGCTTATGCAGTAAAAGCAACTTACAGTCGCAACCAATACAGGCTTTATCTTCAGATATTTTACAAAGCCTGCGTTTGAGGCCAGTTGTTCATGCTAACTATTGCTAGCGGTCCTGCTAGCCACCTGTAACACGATAGCTTCACTTACAATATTTGCTGTTATATGGTTACTTACAGCTTGTGAGTCCGTGCGCTTCATCGATGCAGCTGCTTCAGGTTTGAGAAGCAGCTGAAACGCTTATCCTTTGTTGAATTATCCTTTATTAAGCTGTCTTTGGTGAAATGCTGAGCACAAGCAGCTAACGTTCCCTTTGGCTGTGGCTGTTTGCTGCCAAAAGGTACCCACAAAAGGTACCCACTGATTTCTGGTGGCATCCTCTTTTGGAAGAGAAATAAGTGTTTTTCTTCGTGTCCAAAAATAAATGGACAAGAAGGTTTGGGAGAGATACTGACAAAACTGCACCTCATATGATCTGCAGTTCTTCTTTTGTATTTCCAAAAGTGAGGATGCTACTAAGGCATAGTATGATCTGCCGCTGTTACTGCCTGCTGGAATAGTTTCCGGTGTGGGCAGGTCCAGCGCCGTGATTGGTTCTGGCTAGGTCTGGTCTAATTGGACCGTACAACCTGATGTCAGGTTTTGCCCAGATTTCGCAAAGATCTCGGGAGGAGCTGTTTAGAGAGGAAATCATGTTCACGAAATCAGGTTCTTGGATTACGGCAAAACCCCTGTATCTTATGTTTAGAAACTTTACAGAGGTTGAGCATGGACAACAAACATTATAACATTACTAATATGCATTAAAAGAAGGATCAGCATAATAGGTCCCCTTTCAGTTAAGTAGTGAGCAAGTCAAAGAGTTAAGCGCTGATATTAGTCAGTCTGTCATGGCAAGCCTTTTCGAATAATGTCCAGTCAGGTTCACCAGCAACACTCTGCAGACCATTCCTTGTGGGCTGGTACTCTTGTTGATGCTTCGAAATTGAATCTCGTATTTTAACCTGAGAGGAAAGAGCCACCTTTCTTTAGGGGTGATAGCACTGATAAGTTCTCTCTGTGTGAATGGGAGGGATTGATGAGGGGGTATCTGAGTAAGTGTAGCTACACTGGATGGGAACCTGTGGATGAGCTCCTTAGCAGGCTATTGGGCCGCGGGAGGGATGTGGCTCGCATTTAGCTCCGTAATAATGTTCTGGTTTCTACTTCTGGTGATGTGGATGCTGTGAATGTGAAGCGCAGTTTCAAATGTGATGTGTGTGAGTGCTGACCACTCAACTGTGATGTGTGTGAGTGCTGACCACTCAACCCAGTCACATTGTATGTTGCATAGATTGTGCTTTTTGTGTTTCAGTCCAGAGCACACATGCTCACAGGGTAGGTCACAAGGTGTGAGGCGTCACGGTTTCCCACAGAACATTGGTTAGTCAAGGTGGTGATGGGGGGGGGGGGGGCAGTCAGTGTTTATTTACTCTTTATAAATAAACAAAGCAGTTAAAGTGCAATAACAAAGCGACTAAGTCAACAGTCTTTTAACTTTATTGATTGACACTCAGATATAATAAAATGCATGAATTATGCTTTCATGGAAATGAGATCAAATATTGTATAACCCATTCTTTGAATGGGTGTCTGGGTTTCAATGGCACATTTTTTACGCTTAACAATCTGAGTTTAACACTTGCTTGTACACAGTGTGTTTTAGCCTTACTGTAAGAGCTGAGCTGGAAATAACAAGATAAAAAAAAAACGCACTATCTGACCAAAATTCATGCTACATGCATGAACACAATCAAAATTATCAAAAAAGAGAAGAGTGAAAATCGCGTAAAATGCACATAGCCGTCCCTAAGGGTTAAACGAAAATAAATGTAAGAACGGAAAATGTGTTTGTTATCCGTTTTGACTTCAATTCCTAAAATGCTTTGCGGTTGTGGTTATGTTTGGGGAGAGGAGAACGGTATTATATACGGACGCGCATTGCATTCACAGGATAAAAAAATGTACACCTTTACGTAATTAGATCTCTTGTTACGAGATCTAATTACGTGCAGATGGCGAAGTAGGCCGGCTTCTTTGAATAAAGTACCCTGATATTTTTGACTGCTTTTTCCCACCCATTACTGTACACTAGAGAAAACCATGTGCAATTGTCAAACATAGCAGAAAGCCTAGGGCAAACATATTGGTAGCCTTGATAAGAAACTAAACAAATTGCATATGGCCCATCATAATGAAACAGAATATGTGGGCAAGGAGTTGATAGGAGACGCTATTACAATGTTTAGTTGACATGAATAATTATTTTACCTTCACGCATCCTTCTCATGACGACGACAGGTTATTGTATATCTGGATAATTAGCTTCTTCCCGATACAAAAAAATAATGTTGGCACAGCAACAGGTGATAGTAACATATCTAACCAACAGATTCTAGCCGCTATTCGACCTCATTGCGATGTGGCCTTATTTTACTGTGTATGGATGCAGCAGAATTTTTTTTTTTTTTTTTTTCGGGAGGGATGTAGTCAAGGCGGGGGGCATTTGTTGTCAAGGTGACTGCCCTAACTATAAGGCGCTGCGGGAAACCCTGGGTGTGCTGTTATATCTGCTGTAGTCGGGACTGCACGGGAGCCAAAATCGTTTCGGGGAAACTAGAGGGCCTCCACTCAGTGGAGGGCAATGGCAGGCATCTGCGTTTACCCTCCAATTTAAATGATGATATCGAGTCTGTGCATTCATATTTGTGTTAGACATTGCGGAAATCAAGTAAAATAGTCATGCAAAACACCATGAGAGCTGCACAGAGTGATGGCCTGTTTTACGCGTCTGTGTTAGTGCAGAGCAAAATTGAATTGAAGGGGATGCTGGATACTGGGTCGATGGGGAGCACTTTGGAATTAGTCTGCAAAGATTTTTGGTCTGCAGAAGATTTCGAATAACAAATCTATCAATGTCTTGGTGGTTACTGACCATTTTACAAAGCTGGCGTGTGCATATCCTTGCACCAATCAGTCTGCCAAGTCGCTAGCTCGCGTCCTCTGGAACAAATTCTTTTGCGTGTATGGGTTTTAGGGCCCGACTGTTTTATCGGCCGATTATAACCCTTTTCAAAATAATTGTCATCGGCCAGAGTTTTGCCGATTAAACGCCGATATATTCTTAGTATCTCATAAAACAGTTTGCACAAATGCAAAGGACTCTAGGACTGAAAGGCAGATGTGACAACAGTGCACGCAAAAAGTCGTTGGACCATCGGACAAATCCAACAAAAATGACAAATGTCCGCTCATAAAGGAAGCCTCCATCTGGTTCGTGCTCATGCCATCAAGCATGAAATACATCAAACATTTTTTTTCCCATTAGAATTCTCGTGATCTCGCGAGACACGACGTTGGCGCGCTTGTACATGTATTTGGAATCGTTCTGGGGGCGTTTCTAGAAAGCACAGATGTCAATTTACATAGTTGGACTCATTGACTGTGAACATAAGCAACAATGCTTTTGGGAATCACGCCAGTTCTCTTCTTGATTTTGAAAAATGTTCCAAATTCAATATATTAGTGGGGCTCAACCAGGCATGAAAAGAAAGTCTTCCTGTACGGCGATGGGTAGAAAAAGCCATGTAAGTAGCGTTAGAAATGTATTTTCTTCATCATTTAATGAAAATGAAAATAAATGCTCTACCTCCCTTCCAATCGCTTTTAACGTGTACGACAGTAAGGAATCTAGTTGAGCATAATCAGAAATTGTAGTGATTCTGGTTCTGCCTTGCCATGTCTTTGTCCTGACTGCCATATGTGTATTTTAATCCTTGCTATGTCTGACAACTCTTTCGAAATGTGATTTGGTTGCTTTTTCGTTCATGCATGGTCTTTGTTTTGGTTTTACATGTTTTACTTATCACTATAGTTTTATTCTGGTGCATGTTTTGAATTATCCATGCATTGCACTTTGTCTCCCCCTGTCTGGTCTTTGGTCTTGTCTTTGCTCACAGCCCCAGTAATGCAATCCACTCCTTTGGGTGATTTAATGGTTTCTGGGTTTCAATCTTCCTTCCCGATCTTGTTTACTTCCTTCTCCTTGCTTTTTCCATGTTAGTAATACATACAAACAGTTTGTTGTTTTCGTTACTTTACAAACCAAGACGAACATTGTATATTAGACTAACTTACTAACGAGCACTTGGGATTGTATAGCTGCACTTTTAAATCGATAAACAAGCTCTCAGCACTCACCCTATTCTAGTTTCCGCCTCTTGTCTCTCCCCATCTTCGCTGCTGCATTTCAGTGGAGTCTCCACACCTGCTTATGCTTTCCTTTCTGTTAGTATCTATGCACGGTAGAACTCCTTAACTGGAGCTGTGTAATTATCCATAGGATTGTCCTGTGATCCCTGTCCGCGTTTTGGCCAATTTCATGTGATCAGGTTCTCCCGAATGTGTTGCTCCCTTGTAATCAGTCTGTCTGCTTGCACCCGTGTTCTGTTAGCATGTGATTCCCCTGGAGTGTATATTAGGAGTCTTTTCACAGCACTTCCTCGTCAGATCGTTCTCTCATGTTTACTTGTGCCATTTTCAATTTTCGCCCTGTTCTCATTGGGGTCTATTCTCCCATTAGCGCGTAAGTCCTTTTTTACGCGCTTCGAGTTAAGCGCTTTTGAGTTACGCGTATTCTCCCCTACTCGCTTCGATCACGCCCACAGCGCTTAACTTCAGAATGTAGGCGGCCTTATGAAAGAGGTGTGACTGATCCAAAAGAGAGGCAGACTCTGTACAAAGCTCATTGATTATGGCTATCAGGAAAACATGGAAAAGGGATTTTCTGATAAACATGAAAACGCATTTGTGGTCCATGGAAAACGCCAACCAGACTTTAAATTTGAATATCGCCAACCGGCTGATAAAACCTTGTATCTCCAAACTGATAAGAAACGAAAACTCGTATGTTCACTTTCCTTACATGCAAAATTAAACATTTTTTTATTTTAAACTATATTTATCCATTTATATTATTTTATTATTAGGCCTATTTTATTTTATGTTTATTTTTTATTTTCCTGTGAAGTTTGTCATAGAGAAGATACAAGGTTTTATATGCCGCTGTAATAGTAGGCCTATGTATGTCCGCATCAATTACAAGACGTAATTCAGACATCTCTTTTTTTATCCCCCGCCACGCAATTATCGCGAAGCGGGGGATATAGCACCGGGCTCCGTCCGTACGGACACATAAAATTGCGGCGCCGGGGGATACGTTAGTGACAAACACTTGTTATTTCTTACTCTAGCCACCATGGCATTAAAAGCTATGCAAACAAACAAATTGCCGCGATTATGAAATAATAGGCCTAAATAAAGAATTTAGCGCTTCTCAATCAGCGCAATCAGATCATTGAAAATGTGCCCCTCCTACACCAACCTGTTTGTTCCGTGGAAGACAGAGAAGAAGACAAAGGGAACATTCTAGTCACACAAAGACAATCAAAGACTGTTTATATGATCTCATTTAGAAATTGCGCACTTGAAAACTACTCCGATGTCAGGTTTGCTACGAAAGGACATGGAAACGCTTTAACAAAGAATCTTACCCCGCACGCGGTCATCCCCCCCGCTCCGAAACCGCCTCAGTAATGACGGAATTCCATATCCATAGCCCATCATCCTATTTGATTTGAGCGATACATTCACTTGAACTTGTGCCTAATACTTTATTATAATCAATTATCCCATTTACTGATCATGATTCTTCCCATGTCGGCTATTCTTTAAAGGCTAAAATTGATTAACAAATGGATAGTGCTTTGGTAGCCTATTTGCCAGGGTAGGGCTCAATCTAGAGTAGCCTATTTCATAATATCTTTATTCACGCATTAAATTACACAGTATTACCAATGGTAAAAAAAAATTACTTGGGCTCGAGTTAGTTAATACAGATATCCTCAATTAGAAAATGAATTCCCTCACTCGAGAAAATATCACAACTTTTTAGATTATCACGAACATATAGGGTAGTCGCATTTGTTAATAGAACATGGAAGACAATGATGGCGACGTCAAGTTAAAGCCGAAAACCAAATTTCACAGATGTTGGTGTTGTATGCCAAGCGAGCAATGAAGGCTGATCCGAGGAATTAAGCTGCGAATCGTTCTGGTTGTGGCTTCGGTGGGGAGATGTAACCGCAGTATTCCCGATTTAAAGCATAAATGGAGAGATCTGCGGGGCGCTGTAAAAGCCAGGTTCTCTGCACACCGGAGAAGTGTACACGCAACAGGTGGTGGGCAACCATCATCCCCTGTGCATTTCAATGCACAGGAGGAGGGGATGGCATCCACTCTTTCTGCAGTGGAAGTGCATGGAGAAGAACTTGAAGCGCCAACGAACTGCGTCAGACACCTTGACACAGACGCCTGTGATATGTGTATGACATCACCAGCCACTCTCTGAAACAACCCAGATGCCAGGAGCGACAGCGCAGTTCTGACGTTGATGACCACGGGTATGTTTTGTGGATAATTGCTGCGGCTGGATAGCTGTTCATCCAGAAGTCGGCAAAGATAGATGATTGCCTCATGCACGGTCCAGGCGAAAGCGCTGGATGCACTGGATGTTTGTTTGTCCCAGGATGTCTAAACGAAGCTGATATATGCGTGTTCGTCTTCGAGCTCGGCGCGATTCTCTTACTCTTTCCCAATCACGCAAGAGTGCAAGCAAATGCAGGACTGGCATTTTGGCTTTAGATTTTGAGGGCATGGTAGAATGATGGTCTTATGTATACTCGTATTAATTAATTGTTTTGCGTTTGTCATTTAACTGATTGGAGAAGAGGCTGATGCGTAATATCATGTTATGATTTCGTTTGATAAATTATCATGGCTTTGAGAAATGTAGTTTAGAAATAAGGAAGAACAATCGAATGTTAAATGTCTCAACCTTTACAATGTTAAATAAAATAAAAGTAATGTTGAAATTCGGCTTATAACCGACATCAAACGCAATATTCAATTTCGCCTAATGTTGGCGCTTGACCTTAATACAGCCCTCAAAAGCGCTTAACAGAAAAAGCGCGTAAGCCAGGGGGAGAATACCAAGGATGTTTTATATTTCACTGGATTTACAATTGGAAAATGGCCGCCCATTCATTTCAATGGAAATTGCTCAGTGGCGCAGCAAGCCGACATGGGGGCCAAGCTTCCGGAGCCACGCGGACATGCGCTGTGCGATTTTTGCTCACACATGCGTAGTGTGGGGCTCATGAACGCGCTGGTATCTGAGGTGTCCATGACAACGGCTCGGGCTCGTGGAACTCCGACCTAGGGTGCGTGTTCACGATCACTTTTCACTGGAAACGGAAGTCTGACCACTGCAGACTACACCCTGATGTACGGAAAACAAAACATAGCCGCCGGTAAAGGTTTAATTATGGTTTGAGATACTATTTTAAAACACAAATGCAAAAAACGACTTTGACAGGGAAGTAATACTATTGATTTCAACTCAAAAATCTCGGCGAAATAGTTGACTTGCTGTTGTGTAACTTTAACGTGACATTGCTCAGGGGTGCGCTTCCCGAAATCACAGATGCTAAATTTCATAGTTGGAACCACTGACTGAATGGACGTATAAATTTCTGCAACTACGCTATTGGGAAAAGCGCCACAGGCTCGTGTTCTCTTTAGTTCAACGTCGAATAACCTCATTTTCGGAGTCAGATAATTCTTGCTTGTCTGCGTGCTGATGCGAATTCCATTATCTTTTTCCGGATTAAAGACAATAAACCGAACACACAACACAACGCACTTCACCTATCTTATAAACTGATATGTTTTAGAGTCAGGAGCTTTAAACTTTTGTCAATTCTGGTAAGCTAATTTACTTTTAGCTTACGTAACTTAACCATTCCGTGGAGTATAATAAAATGGGTCTACCGTAAAAATGTTACGCACGTTGTACTGCGTTATTCTTACCTTAAAGCTCCTTTTTTCTGTCCTTCACCAGATTTCTGAGCCTCTTGGAGTGCAGTGAACAGTTCATCCATGAATTTCTGCATGTCAGCGAACCAGAGGCCGTGCCTTTCTATCCACCCCCAAAGCCCTTTCCAATAAAGTCTGTCTCGATTATAATTTAAATACCATCTCTACGTTTCATTTCTAAGTGCGAGTTAACTTCGATTGTAGTTGTGGTACTTAATTTTATGAAAATGGCCGGCTCTGCGAAAGTTAAGCATTAAACCCCTTTTGATTTTGAGTACTTGAGTTCATCTTCAAATGTTAAGCAGAGCTGGAAAAAAAAATCAAAAACCGACAAAACACAAATAATTCTATTTGGAAACATTTTTAATATATACATGTAAATAATGCCTTGGTGGTGACAATAATGACAGGTGGTTGGGGGTGAGCAGATGGATGATGACAGCTACATCCGACATGGGGTACAGGAAACAGTCACTGTGGGGTTGTCAGCAGCTGAGGGAACAGAGAGGTTTGGCTGGGCAGGCGAAGGTGTATTTTCTTTGGGGGGGGGTCAGAGGGGATGGAAGATAACAGTAGAAGATGAGTGAACAGTGTAATGACCGCAATGTACTTAAAATGACCTTAGAAAGACCTTATCAGACAAAGAAAGAATGCCAAGCCAATTAAAAGAGTTTTCATTTCAAAAAAACCTCTGAGGTTACAGTCCAGAGTGGGAGAAAGACACTCATTACTTTAAGAGAAAGGAATGATTGTGTTTCAGTCCCCATTTCACAGGTGTACTTTTACCTGCTCTGGTTTGCAGCTTCAAGGGACTGTGACAGATCTCTGAAAAAAATTTCATTTCCCAAAGGGGATAAATGAACATCATCCCTCAAAAGTAAGCCAGGGCAGTCAAACTTTATCTGATGATGGTAAATGAAGTCCCCACCTAATTGGCCCCTAACAAATACAGCCATTGCACCGTTCGCCCATCGCCTGGTCCGATTGATCCTCCCCAAATCAGCAGCCCTCCACTGGCGTCTCTCGGTGATGGAGGACAGGATGATCCTCATCCCAGGATAGTTCTGGTGAAGGTGCTGCAGGTCCCGCTTCATCGCTGCGACGAGCTCCACTCCCTTGGTGCTGCCCAGGTCGTTCCCGCCGCAGTGGATGAGCAGGACATCCGGGGCTGCTCTTCCTCTCAGGGACTGGTCAAAGAAAGGGAGAAGGTTCCTCCACCTCAGACCTCCCCAGCCAAACCACGAGCACCGCGCCCGCAGTCTGAGACTCCTCCCCACGGTGCGCCGAGCTCGCTGCTCCCCACGCCGGATGTAGCTGTCTCCAATTAGCCACACATTTTTACCTGGTAATGCAATGCAAAGTGAATACAACTTCTGAACAAATTTTAGTGCTTCTATTATGTTTTATATTTTACGTAGCTACATGTGCATGTTCACACATAAGTGAATCACCGCATCATTGCCCTTATCAGCCATTAAACACAAAAAAATAAACATTTTGGATGTCATCTGTCAAGTTGCTGAAAAGTTTCGTCGTCAAGTATGAAAGTCAGTAATTAATTTTAGACTGAAGAATGGTTAATAAATGGTTTGCTAAGCAGTGTTCGAACTGAATTTATGTATTGCTATAAATGCACTCATATGGACATTACGTCAGATGCTACACAGCTGACACATGATGCATGATGCGTCAAAATACAGAAATGTGAATTCGTGTTATTCAAAGTAATGGAAATATACAACTCATTACAATGATAACCAAGAACTATGAAAAAGTGAGGTGAGTGTTAGCTGCGTATACATGCTTCTAGGATATCACAACAGCGGCCTTAGCTTACTGTACAGTTTGCGGCACTACATAATGGAGTGTGGCAATCGAGTATATTACGGCCATTCATTAATTAAAATAAAATGGATAAAATATTTGCACCGTAACGCCAGCTCGCTTGATTGACTTGGCCACATATAGAATGTTCATCACAGACGGACGGCAAGGAATGCGCATTGTTCCACCCACTTGGTTCGGATCATGAACAAAAAATAGTTCTCATTTTGGATCTCATAAGTCAAGTTGCCGAAAAGTTTCGTCATCATGTATGAAGGTCGGTAAGTAATTTAACAACGAAGAATGGTTAGGCTGATAAATGGATCGCTAAGCAGTGTTCGAATTTATATACTGCTATAAATGCACATTACGTTGCGTTAGATGCTACTCAGCTGACACGTTAAGCATAACGCATCAGAATAGAGTGATGCGAATTGGTGCTATTCAAAGTAATGGAAATACACAATGCAATTAATGGATTTAACCATTTCATTTTAATATGAAAAAGTAAGGTGAGTGTTGCCCGCGTACATGGTTCTAGGATCTCACAACAGCGGCCTTAGCTAACTGTACATTTTCTCGCGCTGCATGAAGTGCAGCAATCGAGGTGCTAAGTTACATATTATTACGTGTTACGGCCATTTATCAATTAAAATGACAAAAATATACTGAGCAACAAAAGGAACGCAAGTTAGCTAACTTTGATTTTTTTGATTTGATTTTCAATAATTACGCGCAAACTTATTTTCCGGTTTGCCTTTAATTAACTTGCGTTTCTTTTGTCGCTCAATACATATGCTCCGTCACTTGCCAGCTCACTTTACCGACTTGGCTACGTCTTTAATGTTGAACAAACAGACGGCAAGGAAAGCCCATTGCTCCACCCACTCACATCCGCTGCAGTGCTAAATTCGGAGGAGTGGGAACGCGCTTACACATGAGGACCCGTTGGTGTTCGCATAGCCTGAATATAAATAAAAGATTTTGTCTTTGCCGAGAAACGAGGCATTAATGATTTAAAAGAGAAAAATAAACCGTTTCGGTATCGATAATTTGTGGCTGTCAAAAATTTATTCACAGATTTATGTTATGTGTCTTTTTCAATTATTCCCTATGGAGAAATTTCTTTTTGGCCCCCGTGGCATCACGTGACCTGCAATATCACACTCGCCGCTAGGACCATGGAGGATTATGTGGTCGACCCGAGTTGTGCGTCCAGATCTCCTTTTTGGTCCATGGAGAATGCGCGTAAGTGTTATTCGCATGAGTAACGCCCAGAAACGCCCCGATTTTGGCCTTGCTCCGCCCCAAGCGCGTAACTGCCTTCAAGGCGCGTAATGCACAGACTTAAGTCAAGGGGAGAATACGCGTAGGCTGAAAAGCGCGTAACTACGCGCTTTTTTCGACTTAAGCACATGGGAGAATAGACCCCATTGTGTTTATCTCTCTGACTGGACCGTCTTGGATTTACGATTTTTGCCTACTCCCTGTACTTCGCTGCCTTCTTGTTTACTGAACCCTTTTTGTCCGACTCTGATTTTTGTGATTGGTGCCCTGGTTACGATTCTGGATTTCGCCCATTGGATTCTAATATTGGATTCTGGACTCTGTACTGTTGCCTGCTCTGTTCAGGGTTTTTCCCCTTCAGAAATAAAGCCTCCTTTTTGTATTTTACTGGTTCTTGCTTGTGGTCCCTCTCGTAAAACCTCACAGAAATGGACACATTCGAATAAACTCTGAACTAGCAAAAGTTAACTCTGAAAGAGCAAGCACATGGCTAATTATTATTCACGTTATTCTGCATACACTCTCAGAAATGGGGGTACATCAGGAGTCCATTTCTATTCCCCAAGGTACCATTTGTGGATATTTTTAGGGTCTAAAAGGTACTTTTATGTTCCAAAACAAATAAAAACCCACTTCCAAGGTACAACAGCAGTACCTTTGAGGGGACTGCCCCAGTGACAACCAAGGCTTTTTTATATTATCCAAGATCAGTAGCATGATTGAGCGATACAGTCATGCCAGACACAGTCTGACCGTTCCCCATTTTCGCTTTTGAGGCTGCCTTGGAAGGACGTATATAGGCCTATGTGTCTATCTGACTTGCGCGTTCTATACTGTAGATCTATTGTCAGTTCAGAATCGGTTTAAAAATATTTTTAAATTGTCAAAATGCATAAATTTTGATTAAAAATGGCATTATGATACCTCAGTTTGGCTTTAAAGATATTATAATGTTTCAATTGCGATTTAAAAAATGGTAGAAAGTTAAAATGCCTCGAAAGAAAAGAAATCCTCATTTATTCCATAATAAATGTGAGGATTGTTATTAATATACTCAGCAACAAAAGTTTCTGTGACACCAATATTGTTAATTATTTTTCATAACGCAATTATGAAATTGTCATACATGGTCATATCAGACTGAAACAGTACACGTAAACACAACATTGAAATGGAAATCATGAAAATGCGAGAAAATGACTTTGCACGTGAAAATGTGTGTAAATCATGCTTGTGGATGGCAATAAAAGAGGAGAATTTTTGGAATGTTCACATTTTGCCTGATGAACGACGGAAGCATCACTTATCGAAAACACAGCCATTTCGGATCAGGAACTCTACCCTCTAAATGCCAAGACTGTCTGAAAATGATCGGTGGAGGGCCATTGGGATGATTGAATCCGGAACCTCACAGAGGGAAGTTGCTCATCGCCTGAATGTCCACCGAAACACCATTTGGAACTTATGGCAGCGTCATCAGCAGGCAAGACATGTCAGAGACCGTCCTCGCAGCGGCCATCCACGAGTAACCACTCCCAGACAGGACAACTGGATTCGAACAACCCATCTCCGAAATCGATTCCAACCTGCAACCATAACTGCAAGAACGATACCTGGTTTGAGGCGACTGTCTGCACAGACAATCCGTCGCCGTCTCCGTCATTTTGGCATTGTCCCACGTCGGCCAGCAAGACGTCCAATACTCACAGTACAACACCGACGACTGCGTCTACAGTGGGCACAACAACATCGACGGTGGATCCAACGTCAGTGGGATCTTGTACTCTTCACTGATGAATCAAGATTCATGCTTAACCGATGTGATGGTCGTTTACGTGTATACCGTCGACGTGGAGAACGTTATGCCAACAACTGTGTTCAGGAATTTGATCGTTTTGGAGGTGGTAGTGTCATGATTTGGGGAGGGATCACGGCTAGAAACAGAACAGATTTGCTTGTTATTGATGGAAATCTGACAGGTCAAAGATATCGCGATGAAGTGCTACGGCCATTGGTGGTACCGTTTTTGATGCAACATGGTCCCGGAATAACGCTGCAACATGATAACGCCAGACCACACGTTGCAAGGATTGTACAGCAGTATCTGATGCAACAACATGTCAATGTCCTGCCATGACCAGCCAGATCCCCAGACATGTCCCCAATCGAGCATCTTTGGGACGAGATGGATCGACGTTTGCGGCGGTTGGATAACCCGCCAGCTACACTCCAGGAATTGCGACAACGTCTACGACAGATTTGGAATGACATCCCACAGCAATTTCTGGCACATCTGATTCGGTCCATGCGCCGGAGATGCGTTGCTTGCATCATGGCACGAGGAAGTCACACCCGGTATTGAATTGTGAAGGTCACAATTGGTTAGACGTCAGACAAGTGCTTCATGACGCATGAAAATGACATTTTTCGTTTTGAGTGACGTTGGCACTGAAAAGTCAGTGTTTCTCCTGTTAAATAAACATATTGATTGCATTGAGATCTTTGCGTGTTATTTATAACATACACATAAATGGTGTCACAGAAACTTTTGTTGCTGAGTATATTATTATTATTATTATTATGATTAATAATAATAATAATAATAATATTAATATTATTATTATTGTTATTATTGTTGTTGTTATTGTTGTTGTTATTAGGGTCTACTCTGTCATAATTATAATAATGATAATAATAAAGACAACCACGTTCTCTAAGTAAAAAATAAAAAAAAATTTAGATAACCTGGGATGCATTCTAAAACGCAACAAAATTGTCAGAATTTTATAATATTTCTTCATAACAGACATCAAGGGTATTTTTTATTTTTAATATGATGAGATGGACTAAAAAACAAATTGTGATTTGGTGGAATTGTTTGCAAGAGATTAAAATGGGACTTGTTTTTCCCTGACCCAAACCAAATTATTGCAACTGTTAATTTTTAATGTAAAACACAATGAATTTTTAATTTATCACTTTAAAAAAGGTCAAGTACTGTATGTAGATTTGTTGGAAAAACACATAGATTGAACTTAAATTACAGGCTATGTGTTGTGATCCTGCTTTTTGCCTGTCCGTGTTTCTGCCCATGTCTAGTTAAGTTCGGTGCCTGGCCTTGCCATGATTATTGATTTTTGTGTTTAGTGACCACTGCCTGTTTTTGACTGCCTGTTTTTGACTACTCTCTGCCTATGTATTGTGTTTTGGTAATTTTAGATTTCTTGTTTTATTATTTTTCATGTCCTGTTTGATTCCTAGTCTTTGCCATGTTTCATAGCCCCTCAACATGTTTATTTTCCATGCCTTGCACTTTGTCTTCCCTGTCTTGTCAGGTGTGTATCTTTGCTCACGGTCCCTTGTCTTGCGTACCACTCATTCGGGTGATTTATTGGTTTCTGGGTTTCAACCTTCTTTCATTATCTCGTGTTCTTCCTTCCTCTCTCTTTTGCTATCTACTAACACATACTACCAGTTTGTTATTTTCGCTAATTACTAACCACACTCACCTTGTATATTTTTACTAACTTACTAACATGCACTCGGGATTGTATAGCTGCACATACTAATTGACTAACGATCTCTAAGCAGTCGCCCAATTCTAGTCTCCGCCTCCTTGCCTATCCCTAATTATCTCTGCTGCGATTTTCTGTGGATCTCCACTAATACTTTGTGCTTTCCTTTCTCTAATCTATACACTTCAGTACTCCTTGACCGGAGCTGTTATTCTGTTCATAGGTTGTCTTGTGATCCCTGTCTGTGTTTTGGCTACAGCCAGATTCATGTGATTAGTTTATTCCTCATGTGTCACTCCTGATCATTGTACCATTGATTGCACCTGTTCTCCCCAGTCATGTGTTCTCCCCGGATGTGTATAAGATGTCTGTTTTATGCACTTCCTTTGTCAGATCGATCTTCCTTGTTTCCTGTGCCACGTTTGTTTCCGCCTTGATTCATTGTGATTTATCTTTCTGACTGGACCGCCCTAGACACCGAGTTTTGCCTCTTCCCTGTACTTTTGCTGAATTCTTGTTTTTCAACCTCTTTTTGTCTGACAACGGTTTGTGATTGGTGCCCTGTGTATGACTCTGGATTTTGCCCATTGGACTCACCTTTGCCTACATTTGACTGATTTTTGGATTTCGGACTTTGTACTGTTGCCAGTTCTTTAGAAATAAAGCCTCCTTTTGCATTCTACTGGTTTTTGCGATTGGTTCATTTCGTAAAACGCTATGTGTAAAATAAATCTGAAAAAATGTTCAGGGGGTGTATTTATTTTCCATCCACTGTCAGTGTTAATGTAACGGTAATGTGAAATTTTGAGTTTTCAATTAAAGCATACTCAGTAAAAAGCAAAATAATCTTTGTTTTGTCCAGGTCAAATCATTTTACACTGCCAGGCTATGTCTGGTGTAAATAAAAAATGTCCGGTCATTAACTATTATTTCATCAGACATACACTGCCCTCAATAATTATTGGCACTCCTGGTTAAGATTTGTTCTTTAGCCTCTAATAATTCCGGTTTTTTTTCTCAATAGCAAAGGACCACAATGGAAAAAAGAGGAAAATCCAACCTTTAATTCAAGTGCATTTATTCAGTGAGAAAAAAATCCCACATTAAGAAATAATTCTTTTACATCAAATCATGTGTGCCACAATTATTAGCACCCGTGATGTTAATACTTTGTACAACCCCCTTTTGCCAACAAAACAGCACCTAATCTTCTCCTATAATGTTTCACAAGATGGGAGAATACAGAAAGAGGGATCTCTGACCATTCCTCTTTGCACAATCTCTCTAAATCATCCAGCGACCTCTCCTCTGCACTCTCCTCTTCAGCTCACTCCACAGGATTTCAATGGGGTTGAGGTCTGGAGACTGAGATTCTGTCTCTGGTGAACCATTTCTGTGTAGATTTGGCCACATGTTTAGGATCATTATCTTGCTTAAAGACCCAGTGACGACCCATCTTCAGCTTTTGGGCAGAGGCCACCAGATTTTGATTTAAAATGTCCTGGTGTTTCAAAGCGTTTATGATGCCATGCACCCTAATAAGGTTCCCAGGGCCTCTGGAAGAGAAACAAGCCCACAGCATCACCAATCCTCCCCCATACTTTACAGTGGGCATGAGGTGCTTTTCTGCATACTCATCTTTTGTGTTCCGCCAGACCCACTTCGAGCATTTGCCGCCAGAAAGCTCTATCTTGGTCTCATCTGACCATAGCACACGGTCCCAGTTGAAGTTCCAGTACCGCTTAGCAAACTCCAGATGTTTGCGTTTATGACTGTGAGTGAGAAAAGGTTTTTTTCGTGCATGCCTCCCAAACAGCTTCTTGGCATGTAGATAGCGCCTGATGAGTGTTTTGGAGACTTTATGACCACAAGATGCTACCTTTTGTTGCAATTCTTTAACAGTGAGCTTTGGAGAACTGTTTATTTCTCTTACCATCCTCCTCACTGTGCGTAGTGGCAAAATAACCTTGCGTCCTCGTCCAGGCTTGTTTACCACTTTTCCAGTTGTTTTAAACTTCTTAATGATTCCTCTGACAGTAGATATGGGCAGGTGCAGGCGAGTGGCTGTTTTCTTGTAGCCATTGCCTGACTTGTGAAGGTCGACACACATCTGCCTTACTTGAATGGTGTGTCCCTTTGTCTTTCCCATGTTGAAAAGTGAAATAGCCTCTGTGTCTCGTCATATTTATACCCCAGGGAAACAGGAAGTGATGAATTACAAATTAAATGTTCCTCGATACTCTGATCAACTTTGTAAACTACTGCAGAAATGACAGAATACTTGAATTACATTTATTTCCTAGGAATTGTTAGGGGTACCAATAATTGTGGAACAGGTGATTTTATGAAAAAAAATGATTTCTTAGTCAGGGATTTTTTTTCCCCTTAAAAATCACTTGAGTTGAAGGTTACATTTTTCCACAAATGAATTTATTTTAAGGCTTTTAACACATCTTATCCAGGGGAGCCAATAATTATGGAGGGCGCTGTATTGTCTGATCATGAGCAAAAATTTTTTGCACACACTGTGATAAGATCTAGTTAATGATTCATCTATATATATACATTTTAAAATAAGGTTATTTATTTGATTTTGTAGAAATTTACTGCAGTTTTGCACATTATTTTGTTCTTGAAAGTTGTAGAGTAGAAAAATAAAGAAGGCTTGTGAGAAGAATGTTACCTTTTTTTGTTGCTTTCCTCTCACAATTACCTGTTTACAACTTTTTAAATAGTTGTTCTACCTTTACTGTAACCCACCTCTAATTTGCAGCAACAAAAAGTACAAGACAAGATGAATTTCATTATTCATTTATATATTGACTATTATTAAGGTTATATAATTTCCCGGAGGTTTAATGCTTTTTTGCATGTTTTTGTACTTGAAAATTCCTGTCTGTTGTAAAGTTAACCTCTTAAGCCCCAGCCTCTTTTTTAAGTTTCTGTTTGAAAATGACATACCCAAAATGAATAGAGTACATCTCTGTTTGTGTAGCATGAAGTATCAGAGAAGGAGACATGGAAATGTGGAGAGAGGGTTGATTTTCTGACGCTACTCGGATTTTGATATTTGAACATTAATATGCTTGCCGTTTGAGTTGTGCTTGGTTTATGTAAACATGACTTATATGTGCTTGTAGCAGAGGCTCTCCTGTTTCATTTGATGTGTAATATGACTATATTGCTACTTAATTAGCGCAGCGTTGTAGGTATTTTGCTGCGGTGAGTCTCACGTTTAAGAGGTTAAACAAATACTAAAAGACAAAGTTTTGTAAAACAGTAAAATGTTCTGCCTGTAATTTATGTCTTTGTTGTTGTAAGTGTAAAGGAACCAAAAAAAGTTATTTTATTCATTATATATTTTTGTAAATTAATTAGCCAATTAATCGGTTATCAGAATTTTTTTCTACCAATTATCGAAATTGGCATCAGCCTCAAAAAATCCATATCGGTCGGGCCCTAATGGGTTTCCGGCTTGTATTCATTCAGATCAGGGTGCTAATTTTGAGAGTTCTTTAATCGCAGAGCCGCTCTTATTAGCTGGAATGGAAAAGTCGCACACCACTCCATCTCATTCCGTGGGGAATGGTCAAGCAGAGAGAATGAACTGCACACGAGGGAACTTGATTAGGGCTCTTCCACCCAGGTCAAAGGTCAAGTGGCTGCAAATGCTTAACAGTCTTACCTTTGCATACAATTTTACTTGAATGAGACGACAGGATCATTCTTTTTAATGTATGGCCGCACTCCAAGGTTGCCCGTGGACTTGATGTTTTGGAGGGTTTTGCTGGATGGGGATACAGTAGACATAGATAGCTATGTTGAGTCTCCGGGGAGGGACTTAAGGGAGGCCATGGTCCTTGCTCAGTCTAATGCTGAGAGGCAGCAGTGTAGGAAGGTGGAGCTTTATAACAGGAAAGAGAAGGGTCTACACATTAGTGTTGGTGACAGAGACATGGCTATGGGAAGAGGATGGAGATGAATATAATACAGAAGGTTATAAGCTTTTTAGGAAGGATAGATGTAATAGGCGAGGAGGGGGCGTAGCACTCTATGTGAACGAAAACATTAATCTACAGGAAATTCCCAAAATTGAACATTCCTTGTCCTGTGAAGATATCTGGGTCAGGCTCATTGGCAAACACGAGACAGGTTTAAATAGGAGTATGTTACTTACCACCAGCTTTGGACAGTACAATCAATGAAATGCTTTTTAGGAGTATTACGCAAGCTTGTAGTGGTGGTGGGACTATTATCATGGGAGACTTTAATTATCCTGGTATCAATTGGGAAATGGTGAAAGGACAGGGTAGGGGGGAGAAAGAATTTCTAGATGATATAAATGATAATTTCTTGGTGCAGTATGTTAATAAACCTACCAGAGAGAAGGCAATTTTAGACTTAGTGCTCTGTAATGACCCCGATAGAATTAGCAATGTTGAGGTATTGGAGCCACTTGGGACAAGTGATCACTCTGCTGTTAATTTTGATGTTTCATGGGTAGTTAAAAAGGTGTATTCAAAACCAAAATGTTCAATTTTAGGCGAGCAAACTGACAGGATGTTCTCATATCTAGCTGAAATAAAACAGGAGACACTCATGAGATGTGGGAAAGATTTAAGGGGGTTTTACTTGAATCACAATGCAGATTCATTCCGAAGGTGTCCAAAAGTAAGTTGAAAAAGCAGAATCCTCAGTGGATGACTAAAAGTATTCCTAGGATGTTGAGGGAAAAGAGGAATCTTTATAAGATGTACATAGAGGATAACAATGAGAATACTAGGGCTAAATACTGTAAAATGCGGGCAGTGGTCAAAAAAGAGCTGAGGAATACTAAAAGACTGTATGAGAGACAAATTGCAGGGGGGGGCAAAAACTAGCCCCAAACGCTTCTTTCAGTACTGTAGCAGAAAAAGGAAAGTTAAAGAGCAGGTTAAGTGCATAAAGAATAATAATGGATTGCTGCTATATGATAACAAGCATATTGCGGATGCCTTAAACAGTTACTTTGTTGAGAATTTTACCTCAGAGGGGTTTTTTTTATTTGGCCAGAGGGCATGTCAAATGCTCAAGATTATTTAGCGGAAATTGAGGTTCGGGATAACAAAGTATTAGACAAGTTGCATAAACTAAAAGCAGATAAGGCGGTGGGTCCTGATGGCTTATATCCTCGAGTGCTCAGGGAAGCTGGTGAGTTCATCTTTAAGCCGCTATCCGCCATCTTCAGACGGTCGTTAGAAACTGGAGAAATACCAAATGATTGGAAACAAGGCAATATAATACCAATAAATAAGAAAGGGTACCATACCAAGCCAGGAAACTACAGGCCAGTGAGTTTAACTTGCATTTCATGCAAAATATTGGAATCTATCATAAAAGATGAGCTGGACTTATTTCTTCAACGTAACAGTATCTTGAGGGATAGCCAACATGGTTTTCAGAAGGGAAGGTCATGCCTAACAAACCTTCTGGAATTTTTTGAAGAGGCCACCAGGACTTACGACCAGAGCAGGGCTTATGACATCGTATACTTGGATTTTCAGAAAGTATTCGATACAGTACCGCATAAGAGACTAATTTTTAAAATGAGCTCCATTGGAGTTACAGGAGGTATTCTGAAGTGGATTCAAAACAGGTTACTGGACTGAACTCAAAGAGTAGTGGTCAGTGATATCTTATCTGAGCTGGGTATGGTGGGAAGTGGGGTCCCCCAGGGATCGGTGTTGGGACCCCTGCTGTTCCTCATTTACATTAATGACCTTGATAGGAGTATTGTGAGCAGATTGGGTAAATTTGCAGATGACACTAAATTGGGGGGTTTGGCAAATAGTCTAGGGTCCACTAAAGTGATTCAGGACGATTTGGATAGAATCCAGAATTGGGCAGAAATATGGCAAATGAAATTTAATCTA
Source organism: Gymnothorax reevesii (assembly GCA_029721435.1). Classification (NCBI taxonomy): domain Eukaryota; kingdom Metazoa; phylum Chordata; class Actinopteri; order Anguilliformes; family Muraenidae; genus Gymnothorax; species Gymnothorax reevesii. Next base: position 42,815,308 of record CM056585.1, read on the forward strand.
GCAAAATGTAAAGTTGTACATAAGGTAGGTAATAAAAACATTAGACAGGATTACTTCATGGGAGGTTTAAAACTGGAATGTGCAGCACAAGAGAAAGATCTGGGAGTGATTGTTAACCAAACGCTCACAGGTTCTAGCCATTGTGCCGTAGCAGTTAAAAAAGCTAATCGGATGCTAGGATACATTGCCAAAAGTATTGAGTACAAATCTAAGGAGGTGATGCTTCTTTTGTACAACACGCTTGTTAGACCATACCTGGAGTTGTAATGGTGCGATCAGGAACCAGTTGCGAGAACCAGGAAATGCAGTAGAGCTTGTTTTATTCATAAAAGGGGGAGGACCCCCGCAGGGCAGAAGGCAAAAGTACAGAGTCCACAATCCAAAAGTCAAAATCCAGTTGGGCAAAAATAGAATCAAAAACCAGGGCAGCAATCACAGTAATCGTAGTCGGACAGAAATGGGTCTGGTACACAGGAATAGTACCATCAGAGAGACAAGCCAGAATCCACAGGACGTAATCCGAATCGTTACCAGGGCAGCAAACAGAGATCTCGTAGTCGGGCAGAAAAAATGGTCAAAACACACAGATGCAACAGTAATCCAAAAACACAGAGGCAAAAATCAAAAGTCAGGCAATCTAGTCAGAAAGATAAACACTGAGCAATCAAGGCGAGAAACGTGGCACGAGAAAACTAGGGAGAACAATCTGACAAGAGTGAGAACCAAACAGACATCTTATGTACACATCCGGGGTAAACACATGACCAGGGAGAACAGGTGCAATCAATGGTGACAATGATTAGGGAGAGACACATGAGGGATAAAGTAATTACATGAATTTGGCTGTAGCCAAAACGCAGACAGGGATCACAAGACAAACCTAAGTACAAAACAACAGCTCCGGTTAAGGAGTACTAAAGTGCCAAGATAAAAGAAAGGGAAAGCACAAAGTATAAGTGGAAATCCACAGAAACTTGCAGCAGAGATAATTAGGGATAGGCAAGGAGGCGGAGACTAGAATTGGGCGACAGCTGAGAGATCATTAGTCAATTAGTAAGTGCAGCAATACAATCCCAAGTGCTTGTTAGTAAGTTAGTCCAAATATACAAGGTTAGTGTGGATTAGTATTTAGCAAAAACAATAAACTGTTAGTATGTGTTAGTAAGACAGTAAAAGAGAGAGGAAGGAAGAACGAGGTAATGAAAGAAGATTGAAACCCAGAAACCAATAAATCACCCGAATGAGTGGCACACAAGACAAGGGACCGTGAGCAAAGATACACACATGACAAGACAGGGGAGACAAAGTGCAAAGCATGGAAATGAAAACATGGCATGGAAACTAAATGATCTAAACATGAAAATAAACAAGAAATCTAAATTACCAAAACACAAAACACAATCCTAAGAATAGTCATAAGGCAGGCAGTGGTCACTAAACACAAAAATCATAAAGCATGGCAAAGCCAGGTACAGAACTTAAACATGAGATGCAGAATCCGAAATCACAGATCACAACAGGAGTATTGTGTACAGTTCCGGGGACCATACTTTAAGAGAGATATAGAGGCTCAAGAGAAAGTTCTGAGAAGAGCCACTAAGCTTATTCCAGGTATAAAAGATGAAAGCTACGAGAAGAGGCTGAAGATCCTCAATCTCTTTAGTCTTAGGAAAAGGAGACTCAGGGGTAATTTGACTGAGGTCCTTAAATATGTTAAAGGGATTAAAAAAGTGAATCATGCAGGATTCCTTCGACTAAGTGTTGTGAGTAGAACTCGGGGTCACAAATGGAAGTTGACCAAAGGTAAATTTAGCATTGATATTCAGAAATATTTCTTCACCCAAAGAGTAATTTCAATGTGGAATAGCTTACCTGACCATATTGTTGAGGCAGAGACCTTGGGGGTTTTCAAGAGCAGGCTTGACCTAAAGCTAGATACCATTGAGTCATTTAGTATCTGAAGGGATATATTCACAAGGGCAGGGATACTCACTCTTATCCAGAATGAGCTGCAGTGGATGCAGGCTTTCATTCTAACCATGCAGTTACACACCTGATTCTACTTATCAAGGGACTATGGTAAAAGCTTTAAGGGTTGATTAGTAGAATCAGGTGTGTGACAGGTTGGATAGAGTGAAAGCTTGCACCCACTGTGGCTCATTCTGGAAAAGAGTGAGTAATTCTGACAATAGTATAAAGAAACTGGCAAGCTTAGTTGGGCGGAAAGTCCTGTTCTTGCCATTCATGTTGTGTTGTGTTGTGTTATGGTCCTGCTCACGAATAAAGGGGAAAGAGGGAAACAGAAGTTGGCAGATAAATGGGACAGCACACTGTAGTTTAGAAAAAACGACGCCATTCACACGTATCACATCAGGAGTCCATCTGGCGGTGTGAGAAGTAGCATCATTTACTGTCTATCACTTTAGACTGTTGTTGTATGGAAGAGTATCCACATTTTACGAGCTGTATATGGCACCTTCATTGTGACTGGTTTGGTAGCTCGGCCTTCGCCTCTCTAGTTCATCACCGGACAGCATTCTTGGCAGGCAGACTATACATGTCTTTACTTTGGGGTACACCTATCTAGATATGTAATGGGAGTTTTTCTGTTTTCTTTTTTTGTTACATAATGTTCTGGGTATAATGTGGATGAAATTCAGTGAAATCAGGGTGGGTGAGTGTAGCAGGGTTGAGTATGTTTCCCTGAATTTCCCCCCTCTCGTGGTTAATGTTGTGATTCCTGATTATGCTCATGTCTTGCTTAAGTTCTGTGCCTGGCTAAGCCATGATTATTGATTTTCTGTGTTTATTGACCACTGCTGCTCTGTCTGACCATTCTTTAGATCATGTATTATGTTTTGTTTATTGTTGTATCCTGGTTTATTATTTTTCTTGTCTTGTGTATTCATAGTCTCTGCCATGTTTCATAGATCCCTAACCATGTTAATTTTCTACCATGCCTTGCTTTGCACTTCGTCTACCCTGTCTTGTCTTGTGTAGGTCTTTGCCCACGGTCCCTAGTCTTGCGTGCCACTCATTCGGGGGATATATTGGTTTCTGGGTTTCAGCCTCCTTTCATTATCTTGTGTTCTTTCTTCCTCTCTCCTTTTGCTATCTACTAACTGTATTAGCAGTTTATTATCCCCCGCCAACACGAAGTGGGAGGGGGATATAGGTTTGACCTCCGTCCGTCCGTCCGTCCGAGATAAAGGGGACAGCTTTACTCAGAAACTACTACAGATACAGTAACCAAATTTGGTGTGTAGCTTCCGACCATAAAGGCCTTGATTGAGTTCGAAAATGAGAAGTGCACGATTGGCGGGGGATGTTGTAGACCATGTCGACATGTTGTTTTTGATAATTACTAACAATTATTAACATTGTATATTTTTACTAACTTACTAATATGCACACGGGATTGTATAGCTGTACATACTAATTGACTAACAATCTCTCAGCAGTCGCCCAATTCTAGTCTCCGCCTCCTTGCCTATCCCAGATTATCTCTGCTGCAGCTTCTGTGGATCTCCACTTACACTTTAGGCTTTCCTTTTCTTTAGACTATGCACTTTAGTACTCCTTAACCGGAGCTGTTGTTTTGTTCAGAGGATTGTCTTGTGATCCCTGTCTGCGTTTTGGCATTTGCCAAATTCATGTAATTAGGTTATTCCTCATGTGTCACTCCTATTATTGCATCACTGATCACACCTGTTCTCCCTTGTCATGTGTTCACCCTGGATGTGTATTTAAGATGTCTTTTCAAGCACTTCCAGTGTCAGATCTTTTTCCCTAGTCTTCTCGTGCTACGTTTCTCGCCTTGATTACTCAGTGTTTATCTTTCTAAATGGATTTTCCGACTTTCAATTTTTCCCTTCGTGATTTTGGATTATTGTTGCATCTGTGTGTTTTGACCATTTTCTGCCCAACTACGAGATCTCTGTTTGCTGCCCTGGTAACGATTCGGATTACGTCCTGTGGATTCTGGCTTTGCTTCTCTGATACAACTATTCCTGTGAACCAGACCCATTTCTGTCCGACTATGTTTACTGTGATTGCTGCCCTGGTTTTTGATTCTATTTTTGCCCAACTGGATTTTGACTTTTGGATTGTGGACTCTGTGCTTTTGCCTTCTGCCCTGCGGGGGTTCTCCCCCTTTATCAATAAAACAAGCTCTACTGCATTTCCTGGTTCTCACGACTGGTTCCTGATCGCTTCATTACAGTCAGGGTCTTTGCCATTTTTCCTCTGACTTCCTATTTGCATATTTAACTTTTTTTTACTCATCATTGGGGTAAGACGTGGGTTTGGTTTTCCCACGGTGGGAACCCTTAACTTTTCATGTTGCTCCCAGCTCTGCCTCTTGTTATTATCCTGTGATAGAGGTAGGGGGTTTCATATCAACATACATCGTTTTTGTTTTCTTATTTGCTAATTTTATATTCCTATCATATCTTTCTTTGTGCATGGTGCATTGTGTGTCTGCGGGTTTGCAGGGTTTTCTCACGTTGCAGCCAATTAGCGTGGCTGCATGTGGAGTAAGCCAGTTAGCTTGCTTGTTCTATCAATCACTGCGTGCTAGCAGAGTTTGAACAATACTTTGAAATGTGATTTACCTGAGGTTTGGTTGGGGCTGTGATGCGTATGGCTTGCTCCGGTGTCTGGTTGTTTTTACTTTTTTTTTTTTTTTTTTCCCCTTATCGCAGATCAATAAATCTGAAAAATGTAAGCAGCAAGTCAACTATTTTGCCGACATTTTTGAGTTGATATCTTCCCTGTTCAATAACAATCGTTTTAAATATTTCATCTTGCATTTGGGTTTTAAAATTGTACCTCAAACTATCATTTAAGCCTTTACCGGCGGCTATGTTTTTTTTTCCGTTCCGCTCATAGTTATATGAGAGTGCATCACAAAGCATAGGCTGCAGTCTTCGAAGGCTGCATTTTTAGGGATCGTCACTTATTACCATTCGCCAGACTAACATTGAGGATTAGGAATAAGAAGAAATCTATGGTTAGATTTAGGGCTAGGTGTTAGAGTTAAGGTTAGAGTTCAGGAAACCAGAGACGACTCGCTTAAACAAAGGCTGTTTAGCGGCGATGAAATCACACCATGTCAGTTTGGTGAATGGAATTAAGTAACAACCCTTAAAAATGCAGCCTATGAAGGATGTCAGCTATGCTTTGAGATGCACCCCAGGGTTCTCCTACGGAAGGTTCTGCAGTTTGCAGTGGTCAGAATTCCATTTCCAGAGAAAAGTGATCGTGAGCACGCACCATGGGTAGTAGTTCCACGACCGCGAGCCGTTGTCATGGACACCTCGGATACCAGCGCGTTCATGAGCACCACACTACGGATGTGTGAGCATTAAGTCACACTGCGCATGTCCGCGTCAGTCAGGAAATTGGCCCCCCTGCTGGCGTGCTGCGCCATTGAGCAATTTCCATTGAAATGAATCGGCGACCATTTTCCAATTGTATATCCAGTGAAATATAAAACACCCTTAGTTCTTTAAAGGAGAAGAAAATGCATGGTAAACCTTCATTGCCCGATAAAGTAAATAATCTCTGCTATCCAAAACAACAAGCCATTATTTTTTTTTATTGTGTTTACATCATGTAATCTACTTTCAAACATCAGAAAAACCTAGAAATTTCAAAATCTGCCATTGCTGCCATATAAAATAATTGACCAATCAAACAGTAGGAAAAATGCTGCCCAGACCAGTGCGTGATTATTATTTTATTTTATTTCAAAATATGCCTATTTGTGGAAGAAATGTTTATTTGCGTTAAAAATGATTTCTGATTGTTTTTACCTTTATTGTCCTTGAAATAGGGATCAAGAACCCCCCTGCCACTCCCAACAACAAAATGGTTAGGCCTGTGATCAAAAATGCGACGTCATTTGATTTGCGCTTCAGTCTGCCAACATGTGTCAGTATAAGTCAGGGGCACAAAAAAGAAAAGAAAAAGAAAAAAGAAGGAGAAACCAGGAGCCTTAGGAATTCACTAAGTATATATTTTTTAAAAGGTTCTTCTGATGATACAGGTACAAGTAAAGGCAGGGCAGAGCCAGGTAAGACACAGACACCGTTTTCCAGCCGCGTTAAGTCACCGGATCTAGTCTTTCTTGCCCCCCCCCCCAGGTTAAGTGTCACTTGTTTATTTATTTTACTGTAAATAGGTTTTTATGCACAAAATAGGGCACTATGATTTCCCCGTTAATGGACACGCGGAATTGGCCAATAAAAACGGAATCTACTGTTGAAAGCGGTATATCAAAGTCCTCATAGGCATATTATAACGTCTCTGATTATATCACGGACATTGACATAATGTGGCTGGAATGCTGAGTCATCATAAGGGGAGGGGACGTTTGTGTGGGGAAATGTTTCCAGGAGCTGCTCATTCTATCACCCGTGAATCTCCAAAGACGTTATGGTATCTCCCACCATAAGGCATCTCCACCACAGTTGAGCATGGATCGGGCCACCCGGCCACATATTTCTGTCTACGCCTGGCCCGCGTCTGACAGAAATAAACGAATCCAACCCCGACACAGTTGAAATCTCATCTTTTTCCCCTTACAAATTACACGTTTACGTGTGTTTGTGTGAAAAGCTGCTTTTATTAAGCAACTGTTGGAAGGCATTAGGATAAGTCAAGAGCGCATGAGCCACATGGGACAACAAGCCGTTTTATGTTTAATAAGTTCCATTCCTTATCGCGCTGATGGGACCGGAGCATAGACTGTATAAAAAGATGGGCACAGCACTCTGGTCTGAAAAAAGAAGCCCATGCGGAAGTGCCGTAAAATGGCATTCTATTTAATGGCCGCAGATGGCGATGTCCGTGGTTGCAGAAAGAAGTTCAATGCTATAGAAATCTATGAGAAAATGAGCCCACTTTCCCACCTGATTTTTCATTTAAAGAATTATTTTTCACATTATCTTATGGTAGCTATAGCAAGTTTCAAGTCTCCTATGATATATCATAATGTTCATTTTTGTAAAGTATGGTCCCAAGTAGACGAGAATAAAGAATAAAGCAAGAATATGCTCTAGAGGCGCGGCTATCCTCTGGTTCTCGTCCGTTACGGTCAGATCCACCTCACGTCCCTCCCCGGATCTTGATTATCAATCTCGTCCAATAGAAATCACATCCGGTTTCAAAATGACAACATGGCGCAAGTCAAATTGCCAAAATCGAGGCTTCCTTTATGGTATGCTGAAACTAATGAAACCAATGGGTGACGTCATGGTTGCATCGTCCATCTTTTTATACAGTCTATGGACCGATGCCGGGGGGGGGGTGCATTCAGAGTATTTTGTCCCGGGCCCGGCCAAGGCTGTCAGCGGTCCTGCCCGAACATACACTTAAAGCCTTAAACTTAAATATACTTATGTTAACAATGTGTCGCACACGAAACATTCAGTCACCACTGTCGCTATGGTGTGTAAACTCTGCCTTTCACTTGAGGAAAAAAAACTTTTCAACATATCAACAACTAGAAAACAAAACAATATAGCGCTTGGTTTAGTGGTTTTATTTTTAGTGCATTTGTCTGAAAATCCAACTCCTACAGGATCATACTCAGTTGCTGCCAAGTACATGTTTAATATGTAACTATATACATGCAATATACATGTTTAACATGTAAGAATATATATAAAACCTTTGACAGGCATAACTAATCTTTTTAATTGATGATTATCAAACTGAAACATTTGCAGAACCAGAGGTGATGTATAGAGTGCTGTAGGGCCCACAGAACTACATTTCCCATGCAGTCAACAGGAAACGGAAACATCCTATACAGCACCACCCGCTTCCTTTATGTTTCCCAATAGAATGAGACCAAAAGTAATGAAACAGGACCCCACCCAGTTCATTCTCTCTTCTTGGCACACTTCTAACTGAAAAGGTCATGCTCTCTCTTGGCGCATCTTCTCCCAAGGGAAGCTCGACTCTCTAGCTATGAGCTTCAGTTAGACTAACTGAACATTCCAGGCAGTAATGCAGATTAGCGGTTTTCAACTTAAACTTTAGGTTGTACATTACTGATGTAATTGTATAATCATATTGTGTCTGTTTTTATATTTTATGAAGTTAGCCATTGATTGTTTGTCTTTACATGCATAATCTTTTTCCCAGCTAACTTTCTAATGCTGCAATTAACCCATTGCCACTCCGACGGCCCGTAATCGGGCCGTCAGGGAAGTTAAAAACATACTACGTCATTTACACAGCTTGTATGCAACTGAGATACTCATGCTGCATATCGCCGGAAAGCTAAGATTCTTGAGATTCAAGTGATGCCATCTCAAAATATAATCATCACAGCAGCTTTAATCAACACCTATGTCAGACCACAAACAAACAAACGAACAGTTACAAAACTGATGTAACTTACCAATGATGCGTCTTAGCACTCCTCCAGTCCAACATATCCCCTCAAACATGGTCTTGTTACATCCACGAAGCTCCAGTAAATGCAACAAAGTAAAGTTTTTAGTCCAAAACACACTATTATACCGGTAAATATCCATGAACAGCCGCTGCATCGTTTGAAATGAGTCGGTGGTTATCCACAAAGTTCGCTGCATTAGTAGTCTATGCTTCGCTGCAGAAATAAACAGTCCAAATCCATTTGCGAAAAAATTGAGTCTGCACTCTAACCTTTCGATTGACACCTCACTCGACCAGTTACGAGCTTCCCTGCCCTGTCTACAGCCTGCTATAGCCAACGAGTGCCTGTGTTGAAACGCAGCTCATGCCTCCTTTTTTTGCGTGTAGCCCGAGCAACCAGCAACCAATCGAGACGACGATTGTTGCATTGTAAAGCCAAGGAAATTTTGCAAACGCCGATATATAGCTTGTTGGGGTGGCTACAAAGCTGAGGTTGCTTATTGCTCGTGTCAGAGAAAGGACAGAATATGGCTCAGCCGTGCGTAATGCGTGCCTGCGCGTTCGGCAAAACAGAGCGAGGCAGAGAGAGATTTCCAGCGAATGTTTGTTGGTTTTTTACGGAGTTTGAAAGAAAAAATAGCGAAAAGGTTGCGAAAAAAATCATTTCCAGTTCAGAAGCTGCAGAGCTGTGCACTCGGCGTGCAAGTGATAGCTCAGGGGAAGAAATATCTGACCAAAACCGTGATGGCTCCGTAGCAGAGGAAATGTTTCTCGAGGGAGATGACATTACTCTTGACAAGTAGGCTACGCATCAAATTATAACTTATATTTATTATATTATAATATTACGTTTATATTTTATTATTATTATTATTATTCTTATTATAACATTACATTACGTATTATTTGCATCTGTCACGGAAGGTGGAAGGACGTCATGTTTTCACCGGAGTTGGTGATTCTGTTTGTTGTTCTGTAATTCTCGGTAAGGATTACGGGAAAAGGATATTATAATATTACGCTGATATTATGATGATTATATTATTACCATATTACGCATTATTACCTCCGTCACCGAAGGTGGAAGGAAGTTATTTTTTCGCCGGCGTTGGTTGTTGTGGAAATTTTAATTTTCATCCCTGTAAGAAATCAGAGTAAGATAAAGTAAGTAGGATCCATTTTACGATGTGCCACATAGGGTCTTCCTTACAGGCAAGAACAAAGACAAAGGAATCTCTCCTTTGCTTCGGATATATTTAAAAGAACTAAGTCAGAATCTCCTCCCCTTGGGGTTTATATGCAGAAATTTGAGTTTATGCCTCAGTGACCTTTTAATTTTTTTATTTTTTTATTTATCATATATTGTAAATAGTTTGCTATGGAAAGGTTATTTGTTTGTTTACATTTCATATAAAAAAGCATTTTTTTACATAACGGCACTAGTTTTGACTCTTATCTGCACAAATTTGAGTTTATGCTTCAGTAACTTTTTTTCAGCAATATTGATCGTGAATCTGGATATGGGATTGGATTCCTCTAAGTGTAACCTTTCATTAGAACCCAACATTATGACTGTACGTTCAAGCATTCAAGAGTTATGCCCTTTTATCCTAGGTATGTGACCATGGTTATCCAAGGGTCCTTTTGGGGTCTCCAAATGGCCATTTTTGGAAACGCCTAGACATGGCCTTAGAAAAACATGTGTAAAATGCTCATTTTCTGTGGGATTGTTTTCAAATTTGAACTGGAACTAAGTAAGGCTTCATGCTGTGGTCCCATTGTGTTTTTCAGCTAATAAGTCCCAGCTGCTCTCATCTACAGGCATCTGTTTGCAAAAAAAAATTTTGGCGAGAGTAAAATCCTTCTACTTCAGTGTGTTCCAGCTTGGATTACTCAATGACAGTAGCACTTAGAGTGTTTCTTTCAGTTGGGGGAAAAACTTCAGAGTGTTTCCTTTCAAATGAGACCATAAGCATCCATATAGTCCAAACAGTTAAAGAACAGCGTTCAATTTACTTTGGGTACGCTTTTGATAGGCATTTTAGGCAAATTTTCCTGGAGTTTTTTAACAAACACGGATGCCATAGTATGGATGATAACTCAATTAGTTATACAAATTGCATATGAGCTGAAGCAAACTCTTCTCGCAATTCTTTGAAGCTAAATTGAGTTATCCAGCTGCGCATCGCCCGCCTATAGCTACATTTAGAAATTCTAAGCAGCCCCCACGCTGAAAGACTTTTTCCCAAGACAAAGGAACTCGTGCCCACAAGCACACACGCGCATCTGCCAGACGCGCGGACACGCGCCTGCCCACTCCCAAAATCGAGCACGCGCGTGCATCCTGCACAAACGCCAGCACACATGCACACTAGCACGTACATATGCACACCGTAGTTACTCTTGTTATGATTCTGCCCTTTCGTGTGTTGTCCCGTGCCTATTTGTGCTTGTGATTTACTTTCGTTTCTTTCATTTCCAGCTCTCAGTTCAGCCGTCTGACAATCGCTCCCAATCTGTTTCCAGTGGTGTTGTGATGGTCTGGCCCTGCAGGCCCTCCCCCCTCCTGTTTGCACCTCCACCTCAACGAGCCACAGCTGCTGCTCGTTGAGGTGGAGGTGATTTGATTGTGTATTTAAGAGCTGCACTGCCACACTTGCAGTGCAGCTGTATTCTGTTGGCTCACTGTCTCTGCCGGCCATTTGTGTAGGAGCCCTTTATATTGCTGCTGCTCCCTGAGGCGTTTTATAGTTTTAATTAAACCTTATTTATATTTTACTCAGCCTGCGCTCTTGGGTCCCCTCATTTCAGTTTTGGGTACATGGTCCCAGTCGCTGAACGCAATCACGCTGAAGGCAATCACGCGACACCTGTCATGGATTTGCCCCCGCCGGCTGAAGACAAGAAACCGGCGGGGGCAAATCCATGACAGGTGTCGCGTGATTGCCTTCAGCGTGCCAGTGTCTTGTCGTCCAATCACGTTTCTACTTTCGGTTTGGCTTTGGTATTTCATTCATTGCTTCCAGCTGTCTTTAATTCCGGGTCTCGCAAAACTGAGTGAATGCATTCTCTGATAGGATATTACTAACACGTACTAACCAGCACTTATCAAGGGTGATTGTAAATATTTCGTAACGTGGTATTAACCGTTTCAGGCTTTTGTGATTTCAATCTCAGCTTTCTGATTAACTGCATTTAAAACCCTGTGCTTTCCTTTCGCTTTTCTTGTGGTGCTTTTTCCTCGTCACGTTTAGATTGACTTATCTAAACTGTCTAGCTTGATTGCTCGTCTCAGCGTCATGTCTCGAGCCATTATTGTTAACCCGGTCCTCATGTGATTGTTTATTAATCCCATGTGTTTCTGTTTCAGTGTGATTGCATTCCGAGTCCCCGCCTCCTCTCGTGATTATATAAGCTCCAGTTTTCCATGCGATTGTCAGTCGGTTCCTCGTGTTGTCTGTATGGTGAAGTCCCAGCTCCTCGTGCGTTCTGAGTGTCTTCCGTGTATGATTCCCGAGTCTTTCTGTTTGCTGCGCTTTAGTCTTTTCTGCCCCGTGTATAAGTCTCCCAGTGTGTTCGTCAATTTAGTTAGGTTCAGTTTTTGTTTTCTTAGTTCATCCTTTCGTGGAGAGTGGATTTCTGTTTCCCCCTGCCTTTGGCAGAGTACCTTAGTTCTCCCCATTTTTCAGTGCTTGTGCACAGTGTTTTGCTTCAGGCGTGTCTGCCATTTCTCCCTTAGTGTTTTGTGTTTTAATAAACACTTCTGGATCCTGCACCTGGTGTTCCTCTGGCCTCTTCTTACAACTCTCTCTAGTTCATATATAGTCTCTCCGTAGATTAACCCATGTATGTTGTTTGTTTAATAAATTTATAAAATTGAATAAATAAACATTTATTAAACCTGGTGTCTCTTTTGGTGCTGGAGTCAAAATAGCCTATGAAGAACTCCAAAATTCCTTCAGATTATTAATTAAATTGTTTTCTTCAATCATTAATATTGGTAATTTTAATAATTTATTAAAATACCATATTTTTGGTTATTTTAGTAATTTTATGAGACTGGTTAATAAATTTGCAGGTTTCCTGTTGAATCATGTGGTTATCCTGCCGGAAGGATTATTAGGACAAAACGTCTGAATAATCCATCCTCGCTATTTTACGTATCGTAAAGGCATATTTCCCAAAACATCTTGATGCCTCGTGGGAGGAACTTTAACATTTTTATTAAGGTTTTAATAAATTATTAAGTAATTTTATTAGTTATTAATTACATGTGCCCTTTTTAAGCTGCTGCACCTACAGTGCGGAACAACCCTCTACCTCAAACTTCAATGAAAATACTGCATCACAACGCAGTGGCACTCAGGATGATGCACAAGCCTGCACCTCAAGCCCCACTGGAGATACTGAATCACATCACAGTGGCACTGACAATGGAAAGTGATTAATACCAAGTGTATTTATTTGTCTGTTAACCACTTAAACCAGTGGTTCTCAACTGGTGGGTCATGACCCAGTGGGTCCTTGGGCAATTTTGAGTGGTTTGCGGACGTGTGCATGAAAAACTGCAAAAAAGTTGAGGAGAAAAAAGTCCAATTTTTATTTTAAAGTTTTTTTTAGGGCAACAAAACTAGGTATTTGTAGCTTTCAGCAAATGTTCCTCCACAAATAGGGATGTTAGGGTTCAAGTGGTGAATTACTCATGGCATGTGTTGATGAAATAGTCAAAGAAAACCAAATCTAGTTTGCTTTTCCTGTCACCCACTTGACTGCATCAAAATGTACACGCTCTAGGTGGTGGTCATTAGTGCACATTACATAGAAGTTGCACCATGGCATACCTGAGTGTCCCAGCTGCCCCATAATTTGGTAGTGATATGTGTGACTCTCTTTGAGCTTGTAGCTATCATCTGCCTGCCTCCTGAGATCGGAACAATCTTTTTTGGTGTTTTTAGATGGGCACTTGATCTCCAAAAGTCTATAGCTTGCACTATCACCCCTCTCTATGACCTTCCTGTCTGGTGTATTGCCTCGGTGTGGAGCATGCGGATTTACCACAAAGCCACTTGGGAACACAGCATTGCCTGTGACAACAGAGTACTGCATTGCTGCAGTGTGCTCAAGGTCTATCCCTCTTTTCATTGCCTTGGTTTGTCTGGGCTCTTTCTTGATATTAGCGGCAAGGCTCTCAAAGTTGGCTCTCCTGTCATATTCTATGAAAGTTGCAAGATGAAAGTCGGGGAGACTTGCAAGATGCCAAAGGTTAGATGTGTCCTGCGGTCTGGTTTGACGTTCTAGAGCCAATGACTTAGACAAAGTCATGGTCATTTTACTGTTGCAAACCATCTTAATTTTATTCAGCTCTGTACACACATCTGTTGGTGGCGATTGTAAAGGGAAATCGGGGAAATTGTCGGGCTGGTTTGCAGGTGGTATTAGTCTAGCCAAGCAGATGAGAGGAAGCTGTAAAAGGAAGATAATTATGAAAATTATTCAATGTTATTCAAATTAATTATTTGAATAATTAAAATTATTAAAATAATTATTATATAATTAAATATAATGAATTAAATATAAAAATTATTATTATTATAAAAATTATTCAATAATTATAATATTAAATTATTCACAGGCAACTATGAAGAAGAGCTGAAGACTCTAACAGAGAGATTAGCAGAACAGAACCAGCAGTTGCTGAACCTGAAGATGGAACTGGAATCGAAAGACGGCCAACTCGTGCTGCTTGAAAAAAAACCTAAAAACGCGTGCACAACAAATGCAGAGTCTTTAAATCTAAGTTCTGTGCCTAATTATTTCCATTACAACACTGGATTCACTTATAATCAGTTCAACAACTTATGTTCATTTTTAAAAGTGTCAAATCATCCAGATTCCCAAGTAACACAGATCCCTCTCACTTACAAAAAGGTAGACAAAAAAATCCAAGACATGCCCTTGCGTAGTCAGTTTTTACTCACACTAATGAAACTGAGACAAAATTTTGACCACAAAGATTTAGCATTCAGATTTCAGATTCCTTTCCAGAGTGTCAGCACACTGATAAACTCTTGGGTAGACTACATGTATGACAGCCACCTGTCCATTTGGCCACATAGAGATGTAATTTCTCAGAACATGCCAGCTAACTTTAAACAGGACTTCCCAAACACATTCGCAATGCTGGACTGCACAGAACTGAAGACAGAGAGGCCTGCTTCATTAGGCTTGCAAAATGCGACCTATTCTACGTACAAGTCCACCAACACACTGAAGTCTCTAGTTGCCTGTGACCCACAACGTGCAGTTTGTGTCTGCCCTCTTCAATGGATCCATCTCAGACAAAGAGATCTTTAATCAGTGTAATATCACAGAGCGACTGCAGGGTTGTGTTAAGTGTGGCTAGCTGAAAGTAGGAGATGGATTAATGGTCAACAAGAGTTTTCTTATTGAAAAAGAAGCAGAAAATATTGGTCTCAAACTTAACATTCCTCCTTTTGCCAGGTCCAACTGTCAAATGCCACATAAAGATGTTGAGATGACAAAAAAAAATCGCTATGCACAGAGTTCATGTGGAAAAAGCAATAGCCAAAATAAAAAAGTAAAAGATTGTTTCTGGTAGGATCCCAAACACACGTATTGGAAACATAAATCAAGTGTGGTATGTGGTTAGCATGCTGTCCAACTTCCAACCCCACATAAATAAAGATAAGAATGCAACTGCGGAGGATGAGCTTTCCCTCAATGTGATAACTGAAGATGAATAAAGTGTTGGAAAGTGTTGCTACCTTGACGTTTTAATTTCTGTGTTGAATACTATTAGAGATTACTTGTACTTTACTTGGATTTTGTTCTAAAGACTCTTAGTTCAGTCAAGTGCTTTTCATTTACCTGATGACTAAAACCACTTTCAAGGGGGTATTTACCTTCTCCGACAGCTATCTCGATGGGGGGTCAGTTGACCAAGTAGCTGATGGGAGTTCCTGTCTCCTGCTGCAGTAGAATCAAGTCCTCATCTGTTATTGAGGAGGTCCTCCTAATCCTAGCAAAAAGACAATTGTATACATTTAGATGTCCTTTTTTATCCACAATGGAAGATTGACCTGAGCAAAAACAATTTATTTATTCAAGACAAAAAATAAAAATAAATTACAAAATAGTGTACTACAAAGATTAACCCCATATGATCACAAACTTGGTATGTATTGTGAGATAGCGATCTGGAACCAGATGCGAGAACCAAGCAGTGCAGTCAAATTGGATTTTATTATGGAAGGGGGCGAACCCCCTCAGCGCAGGAGGCAATGGTACAGAGTCCACAATCCAAAAATCAAAATCAATCAAAACAAGCCCAGCACAGGCAAACCAAGGGAAACGTTCTGACAAGGAGCTAGCTGTAAAAAAAGACTGTTTAAATAGACAAAAGGGAAGTCACATGCCACAAAGGGAAACAGGGGAAGTGGATCAGACTGATTACAAAAGAATGAACATGAGGAAGCTCCTAATTACAAGTATTGCCAAAAGCCAATGAAGTTTTACCATGCATTGACTTTTCCTTTAAAGAACAGAGATGGGCATTAAATGTTATCTTTTAGTTTGTTTGATCTATATCAATGTTTCGGATGGGATTATTTGATGTTCCCCCTGTCCTCGCTGCTTTCAGAATGAAAAAGTCTATAAAAACTTTAATTGAAATGCACAGGTGTTGAAAGTTTGAACTGCTGTGTATGTGATGAAATCCAGAGGTTTCATGGTGTCACGGCGATGAAACAACAATCTGTTCCTTTGAAGCTGAGGATGAAAAGTGCACAGAGTGGTTTAATCTGCTTCAGTTCATGCACAAGCAGGCAGAGATCCATTTCTTCATGTTGCAGGAAAATCCAGGGGGATTGAGTGAAATTGGTCCATGACGCCATGTGAATGGTGCAGCTGATGTGACTGAGTGTGGAAAATGAAGGAGTGGGAGTGGGGCTTGTAAAACCATGCTAATCAGTTTTGAGGTCTTGGTCCACATAGCAGTTATAGTTAGTTTGGTGTAGAATACATTTAACCATGTAGAATTAGTGTTCATTCTTAAAACCTTCAGTGTTTTATTGTTAATTACTGTAAAAGCTTGCAGCTACTCCCTTACTTCCTCACTCTGGCACTCCTTTTCAATTTTGCCTTTCATACAGTTTGATTTGAATGAAATTTTTTGTTGGCGTGTTGGTTGTCAGAAGCGGGAGGGATGCTATTGGTTGGAATCAGGGTATGGCCAATGGGAAGCCAGCTCCAAACCCCTCTTTCTGTCCATCCCTTCCCCCAATTCAGTGAGCTGTCCGCTGAGAGCCCAGGCCAGCCTTGTGATTGGCTACCAATACAAATGGCATCAGAAGGATCTGCAAGCCGAGGGGGAGGAGCCTAGCTTGTTATTAAAAGGCATTTCTGTCTCCTGTCTCCTGTGCGTTTTGTTAAAGTGGATCAGAGGGTTATGGGGCGCTGATTCTTCCACTCCTGTCCTGACAAAGTTTTCTGTGTCCTGTAGGAGCTGCGGTGAGTTGTAGCTGCCTGAATGGAGTGTGACGACATTCAGCTGGACCGCAAGAGAGAAGTGCAACTCGAAAGACGATCTGTCAGACAAGCTTCTACCGTGGGAGATTTGGTGCCTCGTCTTCAGCTCGCAGCATCCTCTGGCACTTTTCTTCGAAGGAGCTGTCACTATTAACCTTTGGATTCCAGGGTCTATTCAGCTGAACTAATGTGGAATGTGACCTCTACTGACCCTATGTGACGGGCAGCCATTCAGTGAAAAGGACAGGGACAGAGGGAGACAATAGACAATAATAAACGGAGGACTGAGAGACTGCAGTAAGGTCAGTGAGAAACCTATCATACCAGGGAAGAAAAGGAGGGTCTTTGAATTGGGACTTTTTTTGAGCACAACAAGCACTCTTCTTGGATCGGCCTCCACCCTCAGCATGCCTGTTGAAACGGTGCGGCTTGCGGACAGCCGGATGGCTGGCACCCCCTTTACCTCCGCTATACCCTTCCGCATCCTCAATAAGGGCCCTGAGTACTTCCAGCGTGCCCCAGTGCCTGGTGCACGCAAGCTGAGTGCAGTGGAGCGCCTAGAGGCTGACAAAGCCAAATATGTGAAGAGCCAGCAAGTCGCAAGCACTAAGCAGGAGCCGGTCAAGCCCCCCATCATTCGTAAACCCCTTCTGTCGCCTGTGGTGCTGCAGAGCTGCATCAACAGCTCCCCGGCTCAGAAAGTTCTGCGACGCCCAGGGGGCTCAGAGGGTGAATTTGAGGGGGTGCACAAGGCCAGCCCTCTCAATTTTCAGAAGCTCAACAACCTCATCAATGTGTGCGATGGATCGCCCTCCTCCCAGTCTTGCCTGTCCACCAGCAAGAACAAACCGACTCCTATCAACTCTTCCTCCCGCTCCACCTCGTCCTCCTCACTCCTCAACAGGCTGCAGTCGACCAACCAGAACCAAAAGCCTCCACCCATCCCTGCCCTGAGGCCAGTGGCATATAGCTTACCTGCCACAGGGTCGCCCAACACTGTGACAGTCCGGCGAGTGGACGTGCGGCCACAGCCCGAGGTCAGGAAGCTCCACAGGATGTCTCTGCAGCTGCAGGCACCTAAGTGGCCGGTGGCTCAACCACAGGTCCTGTCCCCACCAGCCCCCGTGCAGCCCTCAGCCCCAGTCAAGGCTCCATCAGTGCCCTGTCTGCCCTTGCCTATGCCCTGCCTGCCTGCCAGCCCCCTACTCCTGCACAGCATGCTGCCCCCAGCCTCCCCCGCCTTCACCCGTCTTTCGTCCACCTCGTCTCGCATCTCCCTGCGAGACGGCTCTGCACGCCTGCATCCTTTCCTGCACCGCTCTAAATCTGATCTGAGCGATCGCTACTCCCGTGCTACAGCTGACCTGGAGCGCTTCTTCAATTATTGCGGATTGGACCCAGAGGAGTTGAAGGTGCTGGGAGTGGAGCGCTTTGCCTGCGCCAGCTCCGACATCGTGTCTGTGTCCAAGCTGCGTAGCGTCAGCACTCCCAGCTCGGAGTGTGGAGCACCATCCCAGCGCAGCCGCCCTGAGCCGGATGAGGAATGCGCGTCGGCCGAGCGCGCCCCCTATGGTATCTCTGTAATTGAGAGGAATGCACGCGTCATCAAGTGGCTCTATGGCATCCGGCATGCGCAAGATACTCACAGTGTGTCAAACATCTAATGTTCTCATCTCTGAGAGGGGAGAACAGTCTGTCAGGAGGGCATGGGAGAAGAGACGCATTATTTTTACTCACCTCTTCTATTTAATATCTATCTATTTATTAAGGAGAAACGTACATTGAGATCTGCAAAGGTGCACTGCACTTTTGCGTAATTTCTTAGCAAGAAGGAAAGTTCATTGTTTTTTCTTGCCTTACATTCAGGTCAGGGACCGTTGTTTTTTTTTTTTTTTTTTTTTGCGAACTGGTTGGAATTGCTTTTGAATCATGAATGGATTCCCACGTGGACTCAGTCAGACCACTGGCAGAAAGCTAAGCTTCAGCAGAAGTGACTGGAAGCTAAAAATGAAATGAAATCTTTGCAATTAGCTGTGAAGAACCCAGCAATTTAAGCAATAGAGATAATGATGACTTAAAGGTAATCTTGAAGTGCAAAACCCAAAATCAGTGAAGTTGGCACGTTGTGTAAATCGTACATGAAAACAGAATACAATTATTTGCAAATCCTTTTCAACCTATATTCAATTGAATACACTGCAAAGACAAGTTACTTAATGTTTGAACAGGTAAACTTTTTTTTCAGATATTATCTCATTTGGAATTTGATGCATGCAACATGTTTCAAAAAAGCTGGCACAAGTGGCAAAAAAGACTGAGAGAGTTGAGGAATGCTCATCAAACACTTATTTGGAACATCCCACAGGTGAACGGGCTAATTGGGAACAGGTGGGTGCCATGATTGGGTATAAAAGCAGCTTCCCTGAAATGCTCAGTCATTCACAAACAAGGATGAGGCGAGGGTCACCACTTAGTGAACAAATGCGTGAGCCGATTGTCAAACAGTTTAAAAACAACATTCGTCAACGAGCTATTGCAAGAAATTTAGTGATTTCATCATCTACGGTCCGTAATATTGTCAAAAGGTTCAGAGAATCTGAAGAAATCACTGCACGTAAGCGACAAGGCCGAAAACCAACATTGAATGCCCGTGACCTTCGATCCCTCAGCCGGTACTGCATCAAAAACCAACATCAGTGTGTAAAGGACATCACCACATGGGCTCAGGAACACTTCAGAAAACCACTGTCAGTAACTACAGTTCGTCGGTACATCTGCAAGTGCAAGCTAAAACTCTACAATACAAAGCGAAAGCAATTTATCAACAGCACCTAGAAACGCCGCCGGCTTCGCTGGGCCCAAGCTCATCTAAGATGGACTGATGCAAAGTGGAAAAGTGTTCTGTGGTCTGACGAGTCCACATTTCAAATTGTTTTTGGAAACTGTGGATGTCGTGTCCTCCGGACCAAAGAGGAAAAGAACCATCCGGACTGTTATAGGCGCAAAGTTCAAAAGCTAGCATCTGTGATGGTATGGGGGTGTATTAGTGCCCAAGGGATGTGCAACTTACACATATGTGAAGGCACCATGAATGCTGAAAGGTACATACAGATTTTGGAGCAAAATATGTTGCCATCCAAGCAACGTTTTTTTCATGGACGCCCCTGGCTATTTCAGCAAGACAATGCCAAGCCACATTCCGCACGTGTTACAACAGCATGGCTCCGTAGTAAAAGAGTGCGGGTACTAGACAGGCCTGCCTGTAGTCCAGACCTGTCTCCCATTGAAAATGTGTGGCGCATTATGAAGCGTAAAATACGACTCCCCGGACTGTTGAACAACTTAAGCTGTACATCAAGCAAGTTCCACCCGAAAAGCTTCAAAAATTGGTCTCCTCAGTTCCCAAACGTTTACTGAGTGTCGTTAAAAGGAAAGGCGATGTAACACAGTGGTAGAAAGGCCCCTGTGCCAACTTTTTTGCAATGTGTTGCTGCCTTTAAATTCTAAGTTAATGATTATTTGCAAAAAAAATAAAAAAGTTTCTCAGTTTGAACATTGAACATCTTGTCTTTGCAGTGTATTCATATATATACTTATATTCATATATATGAATATAAGTTGAAAAGGATTTGCAAATCATTGTATTCTGTTTTTATCTACGATTTACATAACGTGCCAACTTCACTGGTTTTGGGTTTTGTAGGTACTGAGTTGATAAAAGAGATATGGAACCTTCAGCCCAGAAAGCGTGTTTTTTTTTTTTTCACTGTGGATGTCCAATGTGAAAACGGGCGCCATTAAAAACTTGATTACAGTCTGAAACTAGGCCAGCCATATATTGCTGAATTTTATGAAGGGGGTGAGTTTAGATGTGGTGATTGGGGTGAGTGGAGGAGATGACTTGGGAAAATGGGCAGTTTCAGTTTACTCCCTTCGAAGGAGGAAAACAATATTTTTTGGCATAGATTGTTGAAGAAGTCTTATATGCAGTTTGTGTGCACGAGTGCTTTGTAAGTTTGAGGTGGTGAGAAGTATCATTTTAACAAAGCACAAATTCTGATTGTCGACTTGCACAATTGTATGTAAATATGTGCTTCCATGTCAGAGTTTATCTCAATTTTGTGGAAATTTTCTGAACAGGGCAACATCGCTTTACTGCTGTTTTTTTGGCATGGTATTTCTCCTGCAAAAGTTTCGTTGAAAGAAAGGTGAGTGCTATGTACAGTCAAGGACAGGTAGATAATGTAATTATGGGTAACTGACAGTGCGAAAGGCAAGTGTCTGTTAGCGCTGGGTGGAACTAAAGGTCGGGTAATTGGGCAAGATGGCTACTGTCCTGAGGGCAAGAAGAGAGCTGGTGATGGTGAGATGGGTTTACGAAAGAGAAAGAAGGTTGAATCAGGAAAGTAACTGAGAGAGAGTCTGAGTATTTCTGTTCAAGTGTAATTGTCTTTTTGGTACCTGCTCTGATACACATTTTATTTTTCTTATGTAAATTTTTTTCAAGTATGTAATTGTAATCCCAAGGGTACCTGCGCACAGTCACACACAGGTTTAAGCAGAGGAACATACACTGTTATAAATTGACTAAATTTAACAGCTAAATTAACACATTGTCTCCTTGTTATTTTAACTGAAGAGTCTTGTGCGCATTTAACTGTGGTGTACGCTTCACATGTACAAAACTTCTGTTATGAACTGATCGTAAAACTACAGTTAAAATAACTGGCAAAAAGGTGCCAGTTAATAACAATGTACATGTGGGCAGGAAAGTGTGGTCATTTTCTGATCAGTGCAAAGAGATGGGTGTATTTCAGAGGAAATCTCCCCTGTGAGCCATCCTTTTGTCTGTTACATTGCTCAGTTTGTTCTGATCTTTTATCCACACCCTCTGTGTATGCAGGACTCATCAATAAAGAAAAGGTTTTTTAAAAATCATGCCTCTTTGGTTCCTTTATTGTGAGTTTGAAAGGCAGCATTTTGGAGACGTTTTTCAGAACTGTATTTCTCTATCACTATAATTCACACTGAGCGCTCTAATTTCTTGGCGCAGCGCCAGCGGCGAAGCGTGCCGCAGCCCACGCAGTGGTAATTTCGTCCGGCGCAGCCCGCGCAGTGGTAATTTCGTGAGGTGCAACACCGTGTGCGGACAAACGTGGGCCGAGATGGGTGTGGCGGCGTAGTAGGGGGAGGTGTCACTTGTCTTTGCTGCAGTTGCGCAGAAAGCTCGCCAGCTCCAACCTGATTCACTTTCTGTGCAGTTGTAATTTGGCTGACCATCGCGCAGTGCGCACACGTCACCGAAACCTCACAGGCAGGTTTCCAGAATGTAGTAAATTCCAGTAAATAATTACAGCAACCACTGTTTAATGTAACTGTCTGAATCAGCACATAAATCGTATCTATATCAATTGTCCTGATGTCAGATCAAAGGCGGCTGGTACGCGTGATGGAAACTTGACCTGACTTAATCAACGCAACTGAATCAATGATGCAAATTAACGACTTCACATCTTTCTCAGCCAACCACAAACTGCCTCGGCATCAGGCTGTGCGTATAAAATGCTTGCGTTCTATGCTCGGTAAAGCCGCTTTCACACTGGACGCGAAACAAATTTTTTGCATGACTGATTAAAGTCAAAGTCAATGCAAAGAGCTATCGACTTTTCTTGGTCTTTTTATTCGTCTGTTTTCTTCCTTTGAAGATAGACAAGTCTTTTATCGGTCTTTCATTTGGAAATTAATCAGATGGATCGAACAGATTCACGCTTTATTTCCACAGCAGAGATAAAATAGTGCTTGCAATCTGAGAGCAAATCAATTCCATGACCAATGACAGTGTGAATAAATTATTGCATGCACGATCAAGACTGTCCGACGCGAAATGCAAAAAAACTCCATGTCTGGCACCCAGCAAAAAATAAAAGTATTGAGATGAGAACAGATTTATAACGGAATAAAGAATAAAAATACATATACATCACCAACCAACAGAACATCCAAAAAAGATGACCCGCAAATTTAGGAAATTAATCGCAGTGTTCGTTGGATGTTTTGTTGTTAACATGTTTCTTTTTATTCTTTATTTCGCCATCAATCTGTTCTTACTGTCCTCTTTTTGGCTGTCAGACACGGAGGCATTGTACATTGTCTCGCGCCAAAGTCGACTCACTTTATTGAGCAGAGCTTAAACAGAAACATTGATTGAAATTCTCGGTACTCATCTTGAAGAACTGAGCCCTCTTATCAAAACATTCACGTTTAATATCTAAAAGAGTCTGTAGATTTGAAGAAATTAAAAACAATAATAGACTGTCGGACACGGAGATACATTAAAACCCTGTCAGACTTTGGGACACAAGACACTGCTTTCAAAGCAATCTGTCAAGCGAAAAATTCTTTTGCGTCCAGTGTGCAAGCGGCTTAATACGAGGCTACTATTATTGTCACTTAGGTTTTATCGTTTTTTGTGGGGGAAAGGAATACAGCCTGATTGCTATGATGTCGTAATGAGTTAAGATCACATATTGAAAATAAATGTGTAACGTATCTTGCATTGTTGTCCATGCATGTTAATCCCAAAATTTTAAGCAGCAACAGGCTGTAATAATAGGAACACGCTATCCATCGTTTTTTTCTTCCCAATGAGCAACCATCGTATTTCATTCCAACTTCATAAGTTTGAATGAGCTGACATAGTTTCATTTTGGAATTCCATTCAACATCGCAAATAGTAATAATGTGCGAATACCCTAGCTAGCCAGCTAACTCATATTCGTAATGTTGTGATTCTGCCCTTTCGTGTGTTGTCCCGTGCGTATTTGTGCTTGTTAATTACTTTCGTCTCGTTTATTTCCAGCTCTCTGCTCAGCCGTCTGACAATCGCTCCCAATCTGTTTCCAGTGGTGTTGCGTGATTGCCTTCAGCGTGCCTGTGTCTCGTCGTCCAATCACGTTTCTACTTTCGGGTTGGCTTTGGTATTTAATTCATTGCTTCCAGCTGTCTTTAATTCCGGGTCTCGCAAAACTGAGTGAATGCATTCTCTGATAGGACATTACTAACACGTACTAACCAGCACTTATTAAGAGTGATTGTAAATATTTCGTCACGTAGTATTAACCTTGATTAACTCATTTAGCGAACGTATGCGTTTCTGGCTTTTGTGATTTCAACCTGAGCTTTCTGATTAACTGCATTTAAAACCCTGTGCTTTCCTTTTGCTTTTCTTAAGGAGCTTTTTCCTCGTCACGTTTAGATTGACTTATCTAAACTGTCGAGCTTGATTGCTCGTCTCAGCGTCATGTCTCGAGCCATTATTGTTAACCTGGTCCTTGTGTGATTGTTTATTAATCCCATGTGTTTCTCTTTCAGCGTGATTGCATTCTGAGTTCCGAGTCTCGTGATTATAAATGTCCTAGCTTTCCACACGATTGTCAGGCGGATCCTCCGTATTGTTCTACATGGTGAATTCTCAGCTCCTCGTGCATACTGAGTGTCTCCCGTGTATGGTTCCCAGGTCTTTCTGTTTGCTGCACTCTAGTCTTGTCTGGATTCCGCCAAGATGCAGTCCGTTCTGGAATGGCCCCAGCCCAAGGACCGCAAGGCTCTCCAGAGTTTCCTGGGTTTTGCGAATTTCTACCGCCGCTTCATTCGAGGGTACAGCACGGTGGCAGCCCCCCTGACCGCGCTGACTTCTACCAAGCAGCCGTTCCGCTGGAACCCCCAGGCAGACCAGGCGTTCCAGCAGCTGAAGCGGCGGTTCACGACTGCAGCCATCCTGATGACTCCGGACCCGGCGTCTCAGTTCATCGTAGAGGTGGATGCCTCCAACGTGGGCGTGGGAGCGGTGCTGTCCCAGAGGTCCACCAAGGACGGGAAGGTACACCCCTGTGCCTTCTTCTCGCATCGCCTCACGCCTACGGAGGCCAACTATGACGTCGGTAATCGAGAGTTACTGGCAGTCAAGTTGGCTCTGGAGGAGCGGCGTTACTGGCTAAAGGGAGCCACTACGCTATTTCTTGTGTGGACGGACCACAAGAACCTTGAGTATTTGAAGACGGCCAAGAGGCTTCATCCCCGCCAGGCCCGGTGGGCCTTATTTTTCGAGCGGTTCAACTTTTCCTTGGCTTACAGGCCCGGGTCCCGTAATGCCAAGGCTGATGCCCTCTCTCGGCGGTTCAAGACAGGGGCTGCTCCCGAGAACCCACCCCAGACTATCCTCCCTCCGAGTCGCCTCCTCTGTGCTATCCAGCTTCCTATCGAGGAAAGGGTCCGGGCAGCACTAGGCGGGCAGGCCGCGCTCAGTGCCTGTCCCGACAACTGTCTGTTTGTTCCCCAGGGCCTCTGGTCAGAGGTGCTGCAATGTAACATGGATCCAAGTTCTCAGGCCATCCAGGGGTCAAGAGGACCATGGCCTTTATTCGACGTCGCTTCTGGTGGCCGGACCTCCAGGACGACGTCAAGGGTTTTGTAAGTGCCTGCTCGGTCTGTGCCACAGCCAAGACACCCCACACACCCCACCTCTGGTCTCCTTCAGCCACTCCCTATCCCTAGTCGCCCCTGGTCCCACATAGCCCCAGATTTTGTCACTGGTCTTCCTCCTTCCCAAGGCAACACCACTGTCCTCACTATTGTTGATCAGTTTTCCAAGGCAGCCCACTTCATAGCGCTCCCCTCAGACCAGTCCACAGCTAACCCCCTTATACAGCACGTTGTCCGTCCCCATGGTATCCCTACCAATATTGTTTCTGACCGTGGTCCCCAGTTCACCTCCTGCTTTTGGAAAGCATTCCTGTCCCTCCTAGGTCCCTCCTGTTCCTTTACCTCCGGGTTCCACCCTCAGTCCAACGGCCAGACCAAGCGGGCCAACCAGACCCTGGAGATCATGCTGCGATGTTAGTGTGCTAGAAACCCAAGCCCTTGGTCGGCCCATCTGCCTTGGGTAGAGTACGCCTTCAACTCTCACGCATCTGCAGCCTCTGGTCTCACTCCCTTCGAGTGTTGCCTGGGGTACCAGCCTGCCCTGTTCCCCTCACAGGAGGCAGGGGTGGGGGTGGAGGCCTTCATGAAGCGGTGCCAAAACACCTGGCGCACCGCCCGCCGCGCCCTTGTGTGTGCGGGGGATCAGATGAAGGACTCGGCGGACAAGCAACGCAAGCCGGCCCCCACCTACCGTGTTGGCCAGAAAGTCTGGCTTTCTGCCCAGGGCATTCCCCTATGAGTGCAATCCCGCAAGCTCGCCCCCAGATTCCTTGGTCCCTTCCCAGTCGACAAAATCATCAGCCCTACCGCCATCCGCCTGAAGCTCCCCCACACCATGCGCTGTATCCACCCAGTTTTCCATGTCTCCCGAGTCTGCCCCTCTGTCACCCACCCCCTCCACCCGGATTCCGAGCCCACCCCTCCGCCACGAATCATCGACGGTGGAGAAGCCTACACGGTCCGGAAGCTTCTCAACTCTCGGCGGAGGGGTTGGGGCTTACAGTACCTTGTTGACTGGCAAGGGTACGGTCCCGAAGAACGTTCCTGGGTACCCGGAATAATCTGGAATTTGAAAATTTCCTTTATGCTCAGCATGTATGTTTTTTTTAAATGCATATAAAAGCTAAAAAAAAAAAGATTCACAGCGAGTTCAAGCTGTGGAATCTGCATTGGGACGCAGGTAAGGAAACCGCTAAGCTGCCAGTTGTCCAATTCAGCTTCCCAATGGTTGATGTACAAAACCCAAAACCAGTGAAGTTGGCACGTTGTGTAAATCGTAAATAAAAACAGAATACAATAATTTGCAAATCCTTTTCAGCCTATATTCAATTGAATACACTGCAAAGACAAGTTACATAATGTTCGAACAGGTAAACTTTGTAATTTTTTGCAAATATTAGCTCATTTGGAATTTGATGGCTGCAACATGCTTCAAAAAAGCTGGCACAAGTGGCAAAAAAGACAGAGAGTTGAGGAATGCTCAGCAAACACTTATTTGGAACATCCCACAGGTGAACGGGCTAATTTGGAACAGGTGGGTGCCATGATTGGGTATAAAAGCAGCTTCCCTGAAATGCTCAGTCATTCACAAACAAGGATGGGGCGAGGGTCACCACTTAGTGAACAAATGCGTGAGCTGATTGTCGAACAGTTTAAAAACAACATTCCTCAACGAGCTATTGCAAGAAATTAAGGGATTTCATCATCTACGGTCCATAATATCGTCAAAAGTTTCAGAGAATCTGGAGAAATCACTGCATGTAAGCGACAAGGCCGAAAACCAACATTGAATGCCCGTGATATTCGATCCCTCAGGCGGTACTGCATCAAAAACCGACATCAGTCTGTAAAGGACATCACCACATGGGCTCAGGAACACTTCAGAAAACCACTGTCAGTAACAACAGTTCGTCGCTACATCTGCAAGTGCAAATTAAAACCCTACAATGCAAAGCGAAAGCCATTTATCAACAGCACCCACAAACGCCGCCGGCTTCGCTGGGCCCAAGCTCATCTAAGATGGACTGATGCAAAGTGGAGAAGTGTTCTGCGGTCAGACGAGTCCACATTTCAAATTTTTTTTTTTGGAAACTGTGGACGTCGTGTCCTCCGGATCAAAGAGGAAAAGAACCATCTGTTATAGGCGCAAAGTTCAAAAGCCAGCATCTGTGATGGTATGGGGGTGTATTAGTGCCCAAGGCATGGGCAACTTACACATATTCGAAGGCATCATTAATGCTGAAAAGTACATACAGGTTTTGGAGCAACATATGTTGCCATCCAAGCAACATATTTTTCATGGACGCCCCTGCTTATTTCAGCAAGACGATGCCAAGCCACATTCTGCACGTGTTACAACAGCTTGGCTCCGTAGTAAAAGAGTGCGGGTACTAGACTGGCCTGCCTGTAGTTCAGACCTGTCTCCCATTCAAAATGTGTGACACATTATGAAGCGTAAAATACGACAACGTAGACCCCGGACTGTTGAACAACTTAAGCCGTACATCAAGTAAGAATGGGAAAGAGTTCTACCTGAAAAGCTTCAAAGATTGGTCTCCTCAGTTCCCAAATGCTTACTGAGTGTCGTTAAAAGGAAAGGCGATGTAACACAGTGGTAGAAAGGCCCCTGTGCCAACTTTTTTGCAATGTGTTGCTGCCTTTAAATTCTAAGTTAATGATTATTTGCAAAAAAAAAAAAAGTTTCTCAGTTTGAACATTAAACATCTTGTCTTTGCAGTGTATTCAATTGAATATAAGTTGAAAAGGATTTGCAAATCATTGTATTCTGTTTTTATCTACGATTTACATAACGTGCCAACTTCACTGGTTTTGGGTTATGTATTAATTTGTGTGCAGATCATAAACTTTGGATGTTGATGCCCTCAAATTTAAGTGGATAGTTTGCACTTTAACCTTGTATTCATTGTTCTGTTTAAATAATTGTGCTGGACTACAGTCCCAAAACAGGAAAAAAATTGTCCACTGTAGGAGTACTTATACACTGCCTATCATCACGATGAAACAATCCTGAATGTTGGTGCTGCTGGACATGTGTTTTCTCAGGGACTAAAATATGTGTCCCCTGAACTGTCTTCCCAGATTGCAGGCTGCAAACGCTTTGAGCAGGTTGTGAATTGCTGCTAACTGGGACTCTGTCTCCTACAGACAAGGGAGTATCCATGAGGTCTGGGACATCAATCCTTAGAGTTCGTGGAGAGTGTATGGTTAGCTGGTTTCAGGTTTCAAGAGAATCTGCGACTCAAATGTCCAGCCCAGTAGGTTTTGTGCTACATTGAAGTGTAGTGCTGATTCACCGATTAACTGTTCATCAGGTTTGCCTAGCATCATCTTTATGATTAGTTAGTTTTTGATGTTGACAGAAAGCACCTTTGTGTTTTGTTTTGTGCATTTTTGTTAACTGGTTTAGATTCCGTAGTCTGCTAGAAGTCACACTAATGCATACCTCCCAAGTTTTAGGGATCGAAATGCTGGTCCATCAGAGTTTCATTTTGATCAGGCAGGGGAGGGGGGGATAGTAGACGAGGCATTTCCATATCATTTTGTGGCCCAGGGGTGGAATTTGTGTTTAAATTCGTTGATTCATGATACATTATCACCAGATGCTAAAAGATTTTTAAAAATAAGGAAATTCCACATGGTTGAATATAAAGATATGGAAGTATTGACAACAATTTATAATACATCACCATTTGCAGGGGGGAGGGGGGGGATTGTTAGTACACAAGACATTTCCTGATTATTTTTTGGCCCGGGGGTGGAATTTGCATTTTAATTTGATGATTCATAATACACTATTACCAGGGGTGCTCAAATATTTTTTTAAATAAAGAAATTCTATATGGTAGGATATAAAAATAAGGAAGTATTGACATCACATCATATTGCCAACAATTTACAATACATTACCTTTTTGCAATTTGTATTTCATTCACATTCATGCGGTCATCATAAAGAAAACGAACAATATTGAATGTTCATACATACGTCAATGTAACACAAAAATCAATTGTATGTATGTCTATGCAGTCGAAACCACATCAACTGTGACTGACAGTCCTGACATCATTCTAAATAGGGCATCTACAACTCATCATCATCATCATCAGCTGCAACTTCCTGTACTGCCAAGAGACGTAGATTATGTTCACTGTAATGTGGGGAAAAAAAGCCACGAGATGGCAGTATTGACATTTTTTTTTTGTTTAGCCCAGTCTGTATCTAGGTTTTGGCATGTTCTGGGCATGTCTGAGAGGGGAAGTCCCAGAGAATTGAAAAAAGTCTGGAAGGTGGGAGGGGGCTGCAAAAGAGAAAATAAGAGGAAAAATTGAAAAAGTAAAGTAGTAGTAGAAATTGCAAGGAGAAGGATACATTTGACCAGACCTGTCACTTTTTTCAAGACCTGTGAAGTTTTTTGTGTATTTTTGCCTGTGTTGGAGCATTTTCCTGTCCCAGGACATCACCAAGCAACCCCATCTCAAGGGACTATAAATATTTTTTTTCTTGTATTTGTCACTATTGGTCAGTGGTATAAATTGTAGGTCAGTCTTTGTATGATTCAATCTGTTTAAGTTTTAAAATTTTGTCTGTCATCCCTTGCTGCCTTATATGTCATAACAAATTGGGGCCATAACAAATTGGGGGCTCAAGTCCGAGATAGACCATTGTGTGAGTCATTTCTTGAAAATCTAACATTTCAAATTGAGAAATTGTTTTTTTTTTTTTCCCTATATATATATATATATATATATATATATATATATATTGACAGGTCAACAGCAATGGATGATTTCTTGGCATCACCAACTGTAGAGGTTATGAAGTCTGTTAAAAAGACAACTGCTAGAAATAGGCAGACAGTTAGAGCTAACAGAGGTAAAACCAGCCATGTGAAAAGCAAGACTAGCTAGAGAGATTGTTGAATAATACATTGATGAAAATGTGTTTGCACCAGGAAATCTGGAACAGTTTCCAGTGGAAAATCCAAATGTAGAAATGGAACTTAAATTAAAAATGCTAGAGATT
The DNA here is from genome assembly GCA_029721435.1 of Gymnothorax reevesii. Classification (NCBI taxonomy): domain Eukaryota; kingdom Metazoa; phylum Chordata; class Actinopteri; order Anguilliformes; family Muraenidae; genus Gymnothorax; species Gymnothorax reevesii. The sequence goes on from CM056585.1 coordinate 42,845,788, forward strand.
GAAAGGGAGGTATAAGAAAAACAAAGGCAGTTTGAGTTAGAAAAATTAGCAAGAGAAGAGAAAAAGAAAGGGAGGAAAAAAGGCAGTTTGAGATAGAAAAATTAGCAAGAGAAGAGAAAAAAGAAAAGGAGGAAAAAGAAAAACAAAGAGAGTTTGAGAGAGAGAATGAGGAAAGAGCAGAAAGAGAGACAGAGAGAGAGTTACTTTGAGTTACAGAAGTTAGATAAGGAAGAAAGGCTCCAAATGAAGCAACTAAAAATGAAAATAGACGCTGAAAACAGATTTTGGGCCAGCCAGGAGGTAAAGCTGGTGCCTCCATTCTCAGAAAAGGAGGTTGATAAGTATTTCCAGTGCTTCGAGAAGGTAGCTAAGAGTTGTCAGTGGCGAAAGGAACACTGGGCTCTGATGTTGCAAACTGTCCTCAAGGGTAAAGCTCAACAAGCCTATTCGGCTTTGTCTGCAGATGAGTCCTCTGATTATGAGGTTGTCAAAAAGGTTATTTTGAGAGCTTATGAGTTGGCTCCAGAGGCTTACCGACAGAAATTCAGAGGTCTGAGGAAATCTGATAATCAGACTTGTGGAATTTGCTAACGAGAAGAAGGTTTGCTTTGAGCGCTGGTGTACTTCGAAGGAAGTCAACGATGATTTCAACTTACTGAGAGATGGTGTAAGTTGAAGAATTCAAGAACTGTGTTAAGGATGATATTAAGACCTACCTTAATGAGAAGCAAGCACTGAATTTGCAATCAGCTACCAAATTTGCAGACGAATATGTTCTCACACAATTCCAAATTTCAGTGCAGCAGTAACAATAGATGGTTCCAATTTCAGAGGAAAGGTAGCAGTGATACCCAAGATTCCTTGCCCAAAGATAAAGAAAAATTTAGTGATGATGCTCAGAAATCCAGTCACAGGTCTGATCAAAGTGTGAAAGCTGACTGACAAAAGTGGTCTAGTTTGCAATTATTGTAAGAAATCTGGTCATGTTATAACTAACTGTTGGTTCCTTAAAGCTAAGAAAGAAAAAGAAAAGGATACCAAACCAAATGCCTTTGTGAAAACAAGGTTAAAAACCCCTGTAGAAGATGACCGATCTGATAAATTGCCTGCTCCTTGTGGGGCTAAGAAGCCTGATACAGCTGACTTTTTGAAGGAGGAATTTCTTCCATTTGCGTTAAAGGGATTTGTGGCTCCGAATGAGCATTCTCCTCCTGTACCCATATATATTCTAAGGGTTATCGGAGCTTCTCAGTCACTTTTGTTGATGGACTCCTTTGAGTTACGTGATGAGATCGCTTCCGGGGATTTCATATTCGTACAAGGTATTGAAGGGAGGACTGGATCTATACCCCTGCGCTCTATATTCTTGAAGTCAGATTTAGTTACAGGACAGGTAAAGGTGGGACTTATGTCAAGGGTGTTTCTCTGTTGCTAGGCCTGGATGGGGGCAAAGTAGTTCCCCCTGTTCATCTTACTTCACTGCCGAGCACTGAAAATGACGATGAGGACCCATCTCTGTATCCTTCTTGCGCAGTGACTCGTGCTATGGCCAAGAAGGCTCAAGAAGAAGATGATGTGGTGCCGTCCAGCACATTGACTAGTCATGACTCAGGTGGTTCACCTCATGATTCTATTGGGCCTACTATGGTTTCTCTGTTTGAGGACTTATCAGACACTTTTATCAGTACTCTGTTCAGCCAGCCAGATGGGTCTGGTGATTTTGATGTGTCTGGAGACTTGTCTCTGTCCAGAAAGCGGTTGATTCAGGAGCAAACTAATGATCCTGAAATTTGTGTACTAAAGATGAGAGCCCTTCCTGATGAAGAAATAGAAGCAGTTCCAGTTGGGTATTATCTCAAGAATGGAACGTTGATGCGGAAGTGGCGCTCTCCTGATATCCCTGCCAATGCAGACACTGTTGTGATTCTGCTCTGTCCTGTCCATGCTCTCCTGATTACCTTGACTGCTCTTTTGGTTTTGGTATTTTTGCAATGTCTGACTATTCTTTGTATTATGTATTGTGTATTGGTTACCTTAATTTGTCATGTTTATTCTTAGTTTACTTTTCCATTTTTTACATTGTGCCATATATTCCGGTTCATGTTTTCCATTTTGCTTTGCACTTTGTCTCCCCCGTCTGGTCTCATGTCTTGTCATTGCAATCTGCCTCAGTCTTGCGTTTTCACTCTTCGGGTGATTTATTGGATTCTGGTTTCCAATCTTCCTTCCAATCTCGTTTACTGGCTTCTCTCTTCCTTTCTATCTACAAACAATACTAACAGTTTATTATTTTCCTCTGAGTTTACTAACAACTAACCTTGTATATAAGACTAACTTACTAATGAGCACCAAGGATTTGTATAGTTGCACTTACTAATTGACTAACGATCTCTCAGCACTCGCCCTGTTCTAGTCTCCGCCTCCTTGCCTATCCCTAATTATCTCTGCTGCAGTTTTCTGTGGATCTCCACTTATACTTTATGCTTTCCTTTTCTTTAAACTATACACTTTTGCGCTCCTCGACCGGAGCTGTTGTTCTGTTCATAGGTTTGTCTTGTGATCCCTGTCTGCGTTTTGGCTACAGCCAAATTCATGTAATTAATTTGTTCCTCATGTGTCTCTCCCTGATCATTGTCCCCATTTTCTTGTCAGACCGTTTTGCGTGTTTATCCTGTGCTGCTATTCTCTCGCCTTGCTAATCATTGAGTTTCTGATTCTGACTGGATTGCCCGACTTCTGATTTTTGGTTTGCCCTTTCGGATTACTGTTGCATCTGTGTTTTTTTTACCTTTTTCTGCCCGACCTCGATTTTGTGGATTGCTGCCCTGATTACGATTCGGACTGTCCTTTGGCTTATGAGTTTGCTTCTCCCTCAAACCTTTGCCTGTGTACCGGATCTGTTTCTGCTGACTACGATTTTTGTGATTGGTGCCCTGGTTATGAACTCTGCTCTGTCCCATTGGAATTTTGAGTTTTGGATTGCGGACTCTGCACTGTTACTTTTTTCTCTGCGAGGGTTATCCCCCTTACTCAATAAAGATCCTCATTTTTGAAATCCCGTGTCCTCGCACTTGGTTCCAGATCGCTACCTCACAGATTGGGCAGTGGTCAAGCAAATTATTGTTCCGAAGGTCTACAGGAATGAGATCTTAACAATAGCTCATAGTTTACCTTGAGAAGGTCATCTTGGTGTTAAGACTGTTGATAAGATCATGAAACAATTCTTCTGGCCTGGGCTTCGAAAAAACGTTTCCAACTTTTGCAAAACCTGTCACACGTGTCAGGTAGTTGGAAAACAGCAGTTAGACCCACCTGTGGCTCCATTACAGCCTCTCCCAGCATTTGGGGAGCCCTTCTCTAAAGTCATTGTTGATTGTCTTGGTCCATTACCCAAGACTAGATCTGGAAATCAGTACTTGTTGACAATTATGTGTGCATCTAACAGATTCCCTGAAGCCATAGCTCTATGCAACATCAAGGCAACTACAATCTCAAAGGCTGTTGTGATTCTGCATCCTGCATGTCATGTTTTAAGTGCCTGGCCTAGCCATGTTTAGGATTTCTGTGTTTAGTGACCACTGCCTGCCCTTTGACCATTCTTAGGATCATGTATTGTGTTTTTGGTAATTTAGATTTCATGTTTTATTATTTTTTCATGCCTCAGTTTTCATGCCATGTTTTCATTTCCATGCATTGCACTTTGTCTACCCTGTATTGTCTTGTGTAGGTCTTTGCCCACGGTCCCTAGTCTTGCGTGCCACTCATTCGGGTGATTTATTGGTTTCTGGGTTTTCAATCTTCCTTCATTATCTCGTGTGCTTCCTTCCTCTCTCTTTTACTATCTACTAACACATACTAACAGTTTATTGTTTTTGCTAATTACTAACCACACTAATCTTGTATATTTTTACAAACTTTCTAACATGCACTCGGGATTGTATAGCTGCACATACTAATTGACTAACGATCTCTCAGCAGTCGCTCAATTCTAATCTCCGCCTCCTTGCCTATCCCTAATTATCTCTGCTGCAAGTTTCTGTGGATTTCCACTTATACTTTGTGCTTTCCTTTTCTTTTATCTTGGCACTTTAGTACTCCTTAACCGGAGCTGTTGTTTTGTACTGAGGTTTGTCTTGTGATCCCTGTCTGCGTTTTGGCTACAGCCAAATTCATGTAATTAGTTTATTCCTCATGTGTCTCTCCCTGATTATTGTTACCATTGATTGCACCTGTTCTCCCTGGTCATGTGTTTACCCCGGTTGTGTATATAAGATGTCTGTTTGGTTCACTTTCTTGTCAGATCGTTCTCCCTAGTTTTCTCGTGCCACGTTTCTCGCCTTGATTTCTCAGTGTTTATCTTTCTGACTGGACCGTCCTTGATAACGAGCTTTGCCTATTCCCTGTACTTTTGCCGCATTCTTGTTTTTTTGACTTCTTTTGTCTGACTACGATTTTTGTGATTGGTGCCCTGTGTATGACTCTGGATTTCGCCCTTTGGATTCTGATTTTGTATTGCGGACTTTGTACTGTTGCCAGCTCTGTTGGGGGGTTTCCCCCTTCAGAAATAAAGCCTCCTTTTTGTATTCTACTGGTTGTCGCACTTGGTTCATTTCGTAAATTCCAACAAAGGCTTTGATTAAGTTCTTCACGTTGTTTGGCCTTCCCAGGGAAATTCAGTCAGACCAATTTCATTTCCACATTGTTTCAGCAGGTTGTGTATGAACTAGCTGCAAAGCAGATTCTTTCCAGTGCCTATCATCCAGAGAGTGAGGGTGCATTAGAGCCTTTTCATTCCACTCTCAAGACAATGATGAGGACTTATTGTTATGACCATGAGAAAGACTGGGATGAAGGTGTTAATTTGCTGTTGGTAGCTAGAGAAGCAGTGCAGGAGTCTTATGGATTCAGTCTGTTTGAGCTAGTGTTTGGCCATGAAGTGAGAGGACCTTTGAAATTGTTGAGTGAACAATGGCAAGAGAAAGAGCCGCATATCAGTCTGTGAGACTGTTAGCAAGTTCAAGGAAAGACTGCATGCAGCGTGTGACCTAGCCAAAGAGAACTTGAAAACAAGTCAGGGAAAATGAAAACTTGGCATGATCATAAGGCTAGAAGACATGAGTTTAAACCAGGAGACACGGTTCTTATGTTGTTTCCCTTGCAGTCCAATCCATTGCAGGATAGATTTCATGGTCCTCATGAAATTCTGACAAAACTCAATGATCTCAATTACATTGTGAATTCTCCAGATAGGAGAAAGCCAAAACAGTTGTGTCGCATTAACATGCTGAAGCCTTATCATGATAGGAATGCAAGGGTTTCAGCTGTCACTTCAGAACCTCCAGTGGCCAAGACTTGTGAAGATGAGGGGGAGTTTCAAGATGATGAACCGAGAATTAAAGCTGAACTTCTGTCATGTAAATTGTCAAATTCTGAAGTGTTGCAGAATCTGGATGTAAAACTCCAGCTCTTAGAACCCTCACAGAAAGATCAGTTTGAAAGGTTGATCAAGATATATAAAGATCTCATTCCTGATGTTCCAAAGTGAGTTTCTATAGCCTCTCATGATGTAGATGTTGGTGATGCCAAACCAATAAAACAGCATCCGTACCGGATGAATCCTGAATAGAGAACGATGAGAAAGAGGTTGAGTACATGTTAGAACATTATATTATCAGACCCTCCAACTCAGATTGGAGTTCACCCTGTGTGCTAGTTCCAAAACCTGATGGAAGTACTAGATTCTGTACCAATTATCGCAAAGTTAATGCTGTAACTAGAACTGATGTGTTTCCAATACCTAGGATTGATGATTGTATCGATAGACAAGGGCAAGCAAAGTTTCTGACTAAGATTGATTTATTGAAGGGTTATTGGTGTGTGCCTATAACTGAGAGGGCAAAGAGCATCTCTGCTTTTGCCACACCATCTGGGTTGTACCAGTATGAAGTCCTACCCTTTGGCATGAAAAATGCCCCAGCCACGTTCCAAAGGATGATACAGTCTACAGTCGCCGGATTGCCACACACGGGTGCATACATCGACGACCTGGGAAGAACATCTGAAAGATGTAGAGACGTTGTTGCAGCATCTGACCCAGGCTAACCTGACTGTTAACCTGAACAAGAGTGACTTTGGTTGTGCTACTGTCAGCTTGGCTATGTCATTAGCCAGGTTAAGGTGGCACCCATAAATGCTAAGGTCCAAGCCATTATGGACTTTTCAGTTCCTGACAACAAAAAAGCTTTGCGCCGCTTCCTTGGAATGATCGGATACTAGTGCAAGTTCTGCAAGAACTTTGCTGAGATTGCTCTCAATCTCACCAACCAACTGAAGAAAGGCTAAAGTTCACTTGGGATGAAGCATGCCAAAGAGCCTTCGATCGCCTGAAGTCTCTGCCGTGTCACTTCCCCGTGCTCAAATCTCGTGACTTCAACAAACTGTTGTCCATCGCGGTTGATGCTAGCGACAAAGCTTGTGGATCTGTGCTCCTACAGAGAAGTGACTCTGATGACATTGACCATCCGGCGGCATACTTCTCCAGGAAGTTCAATCGCCACCAAAAGAACTATTTCACAATTGAGAAGGAGCTGTTGGCTCTGGGGTCATTCCATGCCATTTGAATAGGCTTTCACCATCTCAGATTTACTTGAAATTTTATTGTAGTAATCAACATGGTATTAGATGAATAATCCCAAAATTTTTGCCTCCTACTCCAATAATTTCCCATGTTGATAGCAATTTTAGTGTTCGGAAATAAAAGTGAAATTGATAATTTTTTGAGTCCTGTTGTAATTTTCCAGAAATCAAATTTTAATAACTAAGCAATGAAACATGATACAGACCTGAAATTTCAGTTGCTGACTCAGAATTTTGTGTAGATTCCAAATCTGCAACAGAATTTGTTCCCTGGTGATCATATAGAGTGCCATGAATGTCTAAAATTGAAGAAAATATCAATCTCGTCCATGTTTAGTAGTCCAAAAAACCAAGAAAATATTCAAACACAGATCTGGTCTTTGTTGTGCTTGCACATTTAAACTTATATTTTCATAAAATATTACATAGATAATTATAAACCCATTCATGCTGAACATATTTATTATATTTATTTATTTACTTAATCAGGATAGCCCCTTGAGATGAATCATCTCATTTTCGAGGGGGTCCTTCCGCAAAACATACAAGACATATGGAAGATTGTATGGAAAACATATGGAAGTTCAAAGTGTAAATCATGCACAATCAAATCAGGTGAATTTCAGCAGGTAGCAGAGGTGCTATGGCAATGATATTTGGTGTGTACATTACTAACATCATAAACAACAAATGTGTTCCTCTTGTAACCATTTTTATAGTGCGTGACATTTCTACATATTTGAGCGCACAATAATCTAACAAACTAGCTGCATGTACATAGCACGATTACTTTCATCCTAATTAACCTTAAGGAGTCATAATCACTTAAATATGTAAGCAAAATCATTATGAAATGATAATACAAATGATCACCATCAAAAATGTAAATTAAATGAGCAAGATATTTGCTTTCAATGCATATATTGAGATACTTCGGCCTATAAATCAAGTATTATTCCTCATGAATGCCTCAGTTTTTTGTTGCAGTCTTTTATAATGTCTTCAGGTAATGTATACTGCCTGGCTGATCTGCCCCTCACATCAGGAGTGGGTTCTCGTCTTAGAATATGATTATAGGGAACCCAACATTCATCAGTTTGTCCCCAACTCAGGATTTGTGTACCTTTGTTCATACGCATGAATGAAATCATCACATCTTGCTGATCATCTGCTTTCTGAACTGCAACACCAATATACCATTTGTCGTCGTACACAGCAGCTACATATTTGCCTGGTTGTAGCTCATTGACAGAGAAGTCTGGTGTGTTCATTTCTATTTCTGTTGACAGTGCCACCCTGGTACTTTGAGTATCCTCTGATATTCTGAACATCTGAAGTTCATTTTTTCCAACAGGTACAAACCTGTGATGGCTCCTTGTTCCAACAACAGTCCTAATGTTTGACATCCTCTCTGATAATCTATCTTCGGGCTATTGGATGTCATGTGTTGGCACATAATGAAACTGTATCCCTGGAATATTGGACGATGCCCAGTAATATAACTGAAGAGGTGTCAGTATGTGACCAGATTCTGTTGGCTGTAAACTGGCACGTGCAACCAATCTTTTTACTGTGCCACCAATGCCATCACACGGGCTTTTACCATGGGAAGTCGCAAAAAAGTTCCATTCTGCTTTAATGCCATTAAAATCCTGCTCATGAAAGCAAAGATTTCTGAAATTTTTACAGTTTTTATATTGACTTGCAGCTCCATCACTGAAATAGAAAATATATTCCAGCTGAGGCTTTTGCATGATCAATTCATCTACAGCAATTTTGATAAAAGCATGAACAGCTGTTGCACTGTGGGTTCTGTCATCACTGACAAGGCATACACTGATACATATCAGATCTTCATCAGGAGTATTTCGATGATAGATTGTAAATGGGTGGTGTGTAGTTTGGGTTGTGTCCCAGTGGAAACTTTGAACAGCATCTTGACAAATAAATGAATAATTTTCTGCAAAATCCATCAAAATTATTGCAGATTTTGTGTCAAGATGCTCTTTGAGACTTTGCAGGTACCCAGCTTGTGCTTTAGCAGTGTAGTGATGCTGTGTAGATTTGTCAACAGACTGGCAAACTGTATCAATGAATTCAGTAACTGAACGTGTAAGGGACTGTAACTGATTTTGTGCACCATGTGACCACTGTTTATAAGATATGTTGTCATCAGTGTCTATCTCAGCTTCTTCAAATATGTTATTCAGATATTCTTTCAGATATTCTGGTCCAAGACAATCTGGGCATTGATGAATCATACATTCTCTTGATTCCAGGTTACAAACCACTTGGGCAATTAAATCTTTGTATTCTTTCTTAGATGGTAGAGCCATAGATTATAACTTCAGATTCTGATGTGTCTGACACACACAAACCGAATGTGCACTCTTAGAATGAACAGTCGTGCACCACTTTGGACGCAATTCACAAAACTTTGAAAATCCAACCCTGATATCATATTTCAGTTTGAATGCGGTGTACATTTCTCTAATATTGCTTAGCAATAAGCGTTTTTGTTTATGGGTGCGGACTCCTCCAATTTTAACATAGACAAAGTCTTTCTTTCCGGGACGCATTCGACTGTATTCGTCATCTTCACAAAAGTTGACAATGGCCTGTACAGTTGCATCTGGTAACATACGGCCTCCAGTTGGGTTGGGTTCTGCTAGGATACCGGATGACTTTTTGAAATCCCTTGCTTTTTTTTACCAAATATTTTGAAACCTGAAATTCCTCAGCTGTCCTTGCTATGGGCCAGCTATCAGGAACAAGAGTAAGTATCTTGAGTATATCATTCCTGCTAGAGACAGCGCATTTGTTTTTCATTTCAGTGATCAGTCATTCTAAATCATTGCACTTGGTACATGGTCTCTCAGTGGCTGGTGCAGGTGATACTGGCAATATTTCATCGGAGGAAACATCAAGAGTTTTGGCCAGTTTTGGGGCAACCACCTTGCCTGCACTCTCTACCTTCCGCTTTGCATAGGAGACACGGTTCTGGAGCTTTATTCCATGGACTATGACTGGTGATTGACCAAGTGTACCAATACAACTATTTACCTCTTCTTTGTTACCTTCATAACTCATGCATTCCTCACCAGAACTCTGTTACTTCATTCACATTTGAGGTGATCTTCTTCACACATGTTGGGCACAATTTCTGTCCTGGTTTAACTGACTTCCCAAAGCGGTTCTGTATCTGCATGACATAATCAATTTGAATAGTTCTCAAAGATCCTTTTATGGGACTCTTATGGACAGCGAAAGGATCACAACAGTTAATTTGTAATGAAGTGTATTTCAGCAAATAGTACTTCTCATGGTGTAAGAAGATTGATAGATTAGGTTTGTTCTTCAAATTTCTCAAATCAGATCTCCATAATATCAGTGACCTGTCCTCTTCAGATAAATCTGAAGTTGTCTAATTTGTTGTTTGCCTTTGGTATATGACGTTTTGTGACATGGCGTATTCAATTCTAAACCAAACAAACAATTGGATAAAGAGTGACTAGTTGACGGCGTAGCCATATTTCAGTGCTATTCTTCAGCTTTGTCTCGATACAACTTTTTGTAAAATGAGATTTAATTTCTGAACAACAGTATTTATATCATCAAGGATCAAGAGAGTCATGTCATTCCTTAGATGCTGATTGTGTAAATGACTTGACCCCAGAATGACATCAGCATGAATCATAAATGTGTTCGGACATGCATGCATGTTGTGCCATGCATGTCATATCAGCACTGAAATGCATGTTGTTCCATATGATCCAATGGATAGTTGGATACTCTGCTCATGCCATCATCCCCAGGACAATAATTCTCCTGCTACTTCTGTTATATTTCCTAAAACTACATGTATAGAAGTACATAAAAAATAAGTAACAGATCTGTTAGAGGTGATATCATAATTTTGGGGGGCACAGAAAATGAACAAAACTCTAAATTATACTAAATTTGAGCCATAATAAGACTGTCAATAATCATGTTAGAAGCAAATGGTTTGTTTATTTGCAATGTACAGTAGTTTCTGAATAAGCATGAAAAATTCTCTGGAATGATTATTGCCTGATTTTTGAAGAATTGAAAAATGAAAATGTCTCGCGGGGTCAAATTTAATGATACAATACTCGTTATTTTTAAAGATATAATTATTTTTTGGATGGGTTGTAGTAGGGGTAGGAAGCTGAAACTTTGGCATTTTACTAGTTATCTATCAGCCATATCTGAGATGGTGTGGTGGAAGGATTTTCTCAGATTGGTTGATTTCACATTGAATTACCCTCTGGTTCTATTCTTACAACACTTTGAGGTTTATGTTTGTACAGGGCAAAAGCCAATGGTTGTATATACTGACCACAATCCGTTACTTGTTTTTCATCTGACTAAAAAACATTATCAGTGATTGTTGAATTGGAGTTTGATGTTACAGGAGTTTGACTAGGAAATTAAGCATGTAAAGGGTACTGACAATGTAATTGCTGATTGCTTATCCCGTTTTTGAGTATGTGTATATATATCACGCGTTTATGAGCAGATTGTAATTTATATATATATATATATATATATATATATATATATATACATATATATACATACATACATACACACACATACATACACACAAGCGTCTACTTAACCATTTTTGTCCTAAAAAGAAAAATCTTGCCTTTTTGAGTCAAAATTTTTCCCTTTTGGAATGGAGGTGGAATGTGGGAAAAAAAAGCCACTAGATGGCAGTATTGACATTTTTTTTTGTTTAGCCTAGTCTGGAGCTAGGTTTTGGGCATGTCCTGGGCATGTCTGAGAGGGGAAGTCCCAGAGAATTGAAAAAAGTCTGGAAGGTGGGAGGGGGCTGCAAAAGAGTATGGAAGGAGAAAATTTAGAGAGTAAAGTAATCGGAGAAATTGCAAGGAAAAGGATACATTTGACCAGACCTGTCACTCTTTTCAAGACCTGTGAAGTTTTTTGTGGATTTTTGCCTGTGTTGGAGCATTTTCTTGTCCCAGGACATCACCAAGCAACCCCATCTCAAGGGAATGTATATATTTTTCTTCTTGTATATGTCAATATTGGTCAGTAGTATAAATTGTAGGTTAGTTGTAAATATTTGTATAATTAAATCTGTTTAAGTTTTAAAATTTTGTCTGTCATCCCTTGCTGTCTTATGTCATAAAAAATTGGGGCCATAACACCACGATCTGGAAAGGCATCCATAATCTCATCCACAAGCAAGATAACTACATAAAAGTAATGCTCCAAATGGCCACGGAAAACAATGGAGCCTTACATTACAAATACACGCGAGCTCGTTCTCAATATCTGCATCTAAGTCTAACTCATATCGCAGTCTCAAAGTCAGTCATCCTGTGGAAGACGAGAGAGCAGATTTCTGGGGGTGTCCAGAGACTCAGACGGGAAGGAAAATGATCTGGCGACAGTACTCCTACAACCGTCTGATGAGAGCTAACCGGCCAATTGAACATAAGGGTTGTCACTAACAGTTACCCCACAAAAGAAATTCAAACATCTCTTTTGCAGCTGAAGCTCAATCGGAATTACACCGAATAGAGCATAAAGTTAGGCTGAGTGTGTTCAATAATGGAGCCCAAACACCTTCCTAACAGCCTTTCTCCAGGCCGTATAAAAGGTTTCTACCCTCTTGCTATTAAGGTCCCATATCTGAGGCCCATAAAGAGACATGCAGTAGCTGCTGAAAAGTCTTGCTTTTGTTTAAAAATTACAATAATAAAATTTTGACATGAGAACATTGGCCCTTCGGTGAAACTTTGCAACTATTTTCATGACATTCTGATCTGGACTATTTAATCCAATAATATGTACAAGATGGACTGCTGATTTTTCTTCAGTGACTATCGTATCCTAAAAGTGGATGACCTCTGGAGCTTGATCCATCTCCCAGGAGGGTCGAAAAATAACCAGTTGACTGTTTGAGGCATTAAATTTTATCCCTTAAGTCACTGAGAACTGTTGGGTAATAGACAACTGTCTTTTCAGAGAAGACTTTGTTGGGCATAGAATTATAACTTCATCGACATAAGCAAAAGCACCGACAAACTTGAGTCCAACAAAACAACCATCTCCCGACTGTGATTACGAGGATAGAAGATCGTCAATATAAATGGCAAACAAAACGGGATAAAATTCCACCTTGTTTTACACCATTTGACACTGTAAAATAGGTGGAGAGATAATCCTCCCACCTAACCCTTATTTTCTGATTAATATACATACATGTCAGGAGCCGACAAGTCAGCGGACAAAGTCCCTTGCCCAAAAGCCTTTTAAATAAAGTATTATACTCAACATGATCAAACGCTTGACTAGCATGAAGTAACATGGCATACACTTGTCCATCACCATTTAAATAGCATTTTATTGCCTCATTTACCACATATGTTCAATGCGAAGTTGATACTCCTTTCTTAAAACCAAATTGTCTGTCAGAGAATTTTAACTTAACTTTAACATTGACACCTATTTAAAATACCCAATTCCAATAGTTTGCATAACGGGCTGTTCAGCGCTACACCCCTGTAATTTGAGAAGTCATTCAAGGATTTCCTTGAGTTTTTGGGAAATGGAATCACTGTACTGAGAGTTATACCCTGTGGAGCATAGCTGTGTCTAATCATGGCAGAGAATAAAAGGGAGCATAAAACGTTCAGCCGCGTGGTTCCATACTTGAGACGATTTGTAGAAAGACTAATGTGTCCATCATCTTTGTTAAAGTTTAGTTTTCCTATTGCAGGTACAATATTGTCAACAGAAATGTAATGGGCTTCAGTAGAATTACAGCGCTCAGAGCAACACCTAGTAGAAATTTCCTGATTCAGGTGCTCAAGAAAAGCAGTCATTTCATGTCATGCTCATATCATATAACAAAGAGTTGTACAACTATTGGAATTTGTTCGCAAGGTGATCGTCAACTGCCTTTTTACCAACATGACCGTCCATATTTTTAGTTGCCCTTTTTAGTTTTGCTTTACACTTTTTGATTTCTAACCAGAAGTCCCGAGAGCTGTCTTCTAGGAGGGCATTAGCCATATTGTTGCACGTTATTCTCTTTTTTTGTCTCGGTTTGTTTTATTGCCAGATGATATTGAGCTCGTGCTCGTCTACGTATATCAGCCACAGCACCATTACTAGGACAGTCAATTGACTTCCAAAGATTAGGGTTAGGTATAGGTATAGGATTCCCTATGAGTTGGGTAAAGGTTAGGGTTAGGGACAGGGATAGGGCATTCCCTATTAGTTGGATTAAGGTTAGGGATAGGGATAGGATTACTTCCAAATTGGGTAAAGGTTAGGGACAGGAATAGGATTCCCTATGAGTTGGGATAAATGAGAATTCTGGTGTGAAATTGACTTGGGGTGTATTGAAACATGATAACGAGTCCTAACCTTTACGAATACCCCACCTCCGTACACACGCAACATTTCAAAATAAATGGCTTTTTAGGCGAAACTCCCAACAGGCTTACAGTAGTGAATCAAACGAATCGGAAGGATAGGGGAACAGATTGTAATCTATTCGTTTGTGCTCGTCAATGGACTTATCGTGACTTTCAAGATGGAGGCGACTGGAAACTACCTCAAGGCACTGTTTGCATAAGTAGTCCTTTTTACTAAACTACCGGTGCATTTTCAAAGTTCTCAGTGCCTATTTTAAAATGTCCGGGCCCTCAGAATTCTACCGATGAAGTGTGGAGCAACTTTGAGCCTTGTTAATGATGAAAAAAAATAACGATTTCTTTGCATGGCAACGCTATTCCTGATTCACTACTATTGTAAGCCTGTTGGGAGCTTTGGCTAAAAAGCCATTTATTTCGAAATGTTGCGTGCGTACGGAGGTGGGGTATTCAAAGGTTAATACTCGTTATCATGTTTCAATACACCCCAAGTCAATTTCACACTGGAATTCTCCACACTGGTTATGGTTAGGGACAGGGATAGGATTCCCCATAAGTTGACTTAAGGTTAGGGGCTGCATTCCCTATGAGTTGGGTTAAGGTTAGGGACAGGGATAGAGATAGGATTACCAACAAGTTGGGTTAAGGTTAGGAACAGGGATAGGCATAACTTAGTTCATTTGGTAAGTGTGGTCACAAGTGTACCATGATTGGGCACGGTACACAAGTACGGTTGGAAGAGGTGGACTCGGGAAAACGTAGCTGCTACTTTAGGACGCCCAACCCAGGGAAACAGCATTTTCTGCACAGACATCGTCACTAGAATAATATCATAAAGCCAACCTCAAAGTAAATCCCAAACACCATGTTGTGTGGAGGTAGGCAAGCTTAAGTAGGCAAATTACGCAAGCAGAGGTCCAGATATGAACATCACCCTACAATGACGCAAATGGCTAAGTATGGAACACACTAGTGCTGTGAGGGTGCGATCAGGAACCAGTCACGAGAACCAAGAAATGCAGTAGAACTTGCTTTATTAATAAAGGGGGAGGACCCCCGCAGGGCAGAAGGCAAGGGTACAAAGTCCACACTCCAAAACTCAAAATCCAGTTGGGCAAAAATAGAATCAACAAACCAAGGCAGCAATCACAGTAATTGTAGTCGGACAGAAATGGGTTTGGTTCACCGGTACAGGTATGTCAAAGAAGCAAAACCAGAATCCAATGGGCGTAATCCGAATCGTAACCAGGGCAGCAAACTTAGATCTCGTGGTCGGGCTGAATAAAGGTCAAAATACACAGATGCAACAATAATCCAAAATCACAAAGGCAAAAATCGAAAAGTCGGGCAGTCCAATCAGAAAGATAACACTGAGGGCTCTAATTTCCTGGCAGCCCGCGCAGTGGTAATTTCGTGAGGTGCGCAGCCTTTGGTAGACGAACGTGCGCTGAGATGGGTGTGGTGGCGTAGTAGGGGGAGGTGTCACATATTCATCAAGACGCAGTGTAGTCCAGGCAATCTAGGACAAAAATATGCCTAACCTGGAACTAATTGGTAAAGAAGATATCTCAACATTTTTTGACTCTTCAATCTTCCCTTTATAACATATCAAAAGTCCCAAAAAATCCCAGCACGGCAACATTCCGAAAAATGCGATTACTTTGGGGCACCTCAAAGCGCAAATTCCACTACTGTTGTGTTCCGTGGTCTGAGTGTCTGGTTAGTCAATTTTAGGTTTCTATCATTTTGGTATGTCAGTTTTTAGTCCATGTCTTAGTGTTCACATTTCATTCCTCTCCTGTGTAGTCCAGTCCACGTTTTACCCATGTACTGTCTTTGCTTTCTCCCCGGTCGCGTCATTGTTTGTATCAGTTTCTGTGGTAATTGATTGTGACACTACTTCGGGTGATTTAATGGATTCTGGGTTTCATCCTTCCTTCTGTTCTCGTTTGCTAGTTTCCCCTTGCTTTTCTATTCATACTAACATTACTAACAGTTTGTTGTTTTCTAAAATTACTAACAATTACCTTCAAGTAATTGGTTTCCCTCATGTTCCACCCCTTGTTAATTGGATTAAGTTTCTACACCTGTGTCTGTGTGTGCCCCTGCCCTATATGTTTGAGCAATTTCTGCATGTCAGCAGATCTGACTTCACGCACCCACGCATCACGCTCGCACGCATTCCCCCTCCCTCTGCCTCGTGCACTTCTCCTCTGGTCCCCTCAGGTTTTTCTGTGTCTCAAGTTCAGCCTCCTTCCCTGTCCAGCCTGCCCTTCTGCATTCAACCCCCTGGTGCCCCCTGTCTCCTCTAGCGTCTTGTGTCCTTGTGCCAGTCTTCCTCCTGTCTCGAGTTGTCCTGAGCACCAGCCAAGCCCTGCCTGTCCTGCGCACCAGCCAAGCCCTGCCTGTCCTGCGCACCAGCCAAGCCCTGCCTGTGCTGCGCACCAGCCAAGCCATAGCCACAGTCCCAAGCCCAAGCCAAGCCAAGCCATAGCCACAGTCCCAAGCCCAAGCCAAGCCAAGCCAAGCCATAGCCACAGTCCCAAGCCCAAGCCAAGCCATAGCCACAGTCCCAAGCCCAAGCCAAGCCATGCCACAGCCCTTGTCATAGCCCAAGCCATAGCCCCAGTGTTCTTGCCTGCCCTGAGCCCTGTGTCCTGTCTGTCCCCCTCCTGATGTTCTCCCTTACCCTTCTCCTGGCCAGCTGTGCCACCCGAGTTAGCCATCTGCCAGCTGTGCCAACTGTCTTGTCTTGTGAGTATGCCTAGCTTCCAGAGTTCTGTTTGTCTCAAGTCTCGTTCCATGTGTCAAGTCTCGTTCCATGTCTTGTTCGGAGTCTGTTCCCCTGGTATGTTGTGTTTTGGATTCTTGAGTTCTCCTGTTTCAGTGCTAGGCACGGTGTTTTTGTTGGCCGGTGTCTCCCTTCCGTTCTAGCTCATGTTTCCAAGTTCACGCTCACGTTTCCACGTTCATGTTCCACCCGTGTTTTCCGTAACAACTACATGGAAATGAGGCTCATACAATCAACTCTGTTGTGGAATTTAAAAACATGATTGTACTTAAATGTAGCGCAGAGTGCAGAGCGAAAAAATGTTCGATGGTATGAAATAAAATTGTAAAGACTGTTATTGTTTTATTCTACAAACCCCAAAACCAGTGAAGTTGGCACATTGTGTAAATCGTAAATAAAAACAGAATACAATGATTTGCAAATCCTTTTCAACCTATATTCAATTGAATACACTGCAAAGACAAGTTACTTAATGCTCGAACAAGTAAACTTTGTAATTTTCTGCAAATATTAGCTCATTTGGAATTTGATGCCTGCAACATGTTTCAAAAAAGCTGGCACAAGTGGCAAAAAAGACAGAGAGTTGAGGAATGCTCATCAAACACTTATTTGGAACATCCCACAGGTGAACGGGCTAATTGGGAACAGGTGGGTGCCATGATTGGGTATAAAAGCAGCTTCCCTGAAATGCTCAGTCATTCACAAACAAGGATGGGGCGAGGGTCACCACTTAGTGAACAAATGTGTGAGCTGATTGTCGAACAGTTTAAAAACAACATTCCTCAACGAGCTATTGCAAGAAATTTAGAGATTTCATCATCTACGGTCCATAATATCGTCAAAAGGTTCAGAGAATCTGGAGAAATCACTGCACGTAAGCGACAAGGCCGAAAACCAACATTGAATGCCCGTGACTTTCGATCTCTCAGGCGGTACTGCATCAAAAACCGACATCAGTGTGTAAAGGACATCACCACATGGGCTCAGGAACACTTCAGAAAACCACTGTCAGTAACTACAGTTCGTCACTACATCTGCAAGTGCAAGTTAAAACTCTACGAGGCAAAGCGAAAGCCATTTATCAACAGCACCCAGAAACGCTGCCGGCTTCGCTGGGCCCAAGCTCATCTAAGATGGACTGATGAATAGTGGAAAAGTGTTCTGTGGTCTGACGAGTCCACATTTCAAATTGTTTTTGGAAACTGTGGACGTCGTGTCCTCCGGACCAAAGAGGAAAAGAACCATCCGGACTGTTATAGGCGCAAAGTTCAAAAGCCAGCATCTGTGATGGTATGGGGGTGTATTAGTGCCTAAGGCATGGGCAAATTACACATATGGGAAGGCACTATTAATGATGAAAGGTACATACAGGTTTTGGAGCAGCATATGTTGCCATCCAAGCAACGTCTTTTTCATGGACGCCCCTGCTTATTTCAGCAAGACAATGCCAAGCCACATTCTGCATGTGTTACAACAAGCATGGCTCCGTAGTAAAAGAGTGCGGGTACTAGACTGGCCTGCCTGTAGTCCAGACCTGTCTCCCATTGAAAATGTGTGGCGCATTATGAAGCGGAAAATACGACAACGGAGACCCCGGACTGTTGAACAACTTAAGCTGTACATCAAGCAAGAATGGGAAAGAGTTCCACCTGAAAAGCTTCAAAAATTGGTCTCCTCAGTTCCCAAACGTTTACTGTCGTTAAAAGGAAAGGCGATGTAACACAGTGGTAAAAAGGCCCCTGTGCCAACTTTTTTGCAATGTGTTGCTGCCTTTAAATTCTAAGTTAATGATTATTTGCAAAAAAAATGAAGTTTCTCAGTTTGAACATTAAACATCTTGTCTTTGCAGTGTATTCAATTGAATATAAATTGAAAAGAATTTGCAAATCATTGTATTCTGTTTTTATCTATGATTTACATTACGTGCCAACTTCACTGGTTTTGAGTTTTATAATTTATGCATAATTAAAGCTTTTGTGGAAATGTTTTGGTACGTTCTCTGTTCTAGTGTGGCATAGTGTGGGACCCCCGGGTAAAGTGGAGAGCGTGGTGAGGTGGGGAGGGCATGCTGGGGGTGGTGGGAGCCGGGCGGGCAGGGCAGGGGTCCCGGGAAGGGCAGCTTAGGCAGGGGCAGAGTCCTGGGGGCAGGGGCAGAGGCCTGTCGTCAGGGGCAGGCCCCAGGGGGACAAGGTGGGCGCTGGGAGGGGTGGGTGGGATGGCAGGGACCCCCTGGAGGAGATAGGCAGCCCGGAGAAGCGGAGAGCCCAGCCAAAGGGCGGAGGACAGGGAACCGGGCCAAAAGGTCACGGCCTCCTCCCAGGCCCAGCTGGGAGGCCAGGAGGGCTCGGGCGGGGGTGGCTCGGGCACTATGCTTTTATTTATTTTGAACATTCATGCGAATTTATGGATAAAGAAGTTAAGATTCTAGCAAACAAAAGGGATGAAAAAAAATCACTTCCGGTTAAAGCCTCGTTTCCATGCTGCACAAAAAGGGGTTATTGACAAAAAGCTAAATTTCAGCAGGTTTCCGTGTTGGGATTTTTTGGGACTTTTAGTATGTTCATGCATACATTCATTCTAAAAGGTTTTTGAAGAAAAAGCTTCTGTACCAATTAGTTCCAGGTTCTGCCACAGATTGCCTGGACTTGTGACAATTTCGGGGAAAAAGTCTCCGCTGGAGTTGCGCAGAAAGCTCGCCATCTCCAAACTGGTTTAATTTCTGTGTAGTGGTAATTTGGCTGACCGGCTTACAGTGCGCACACATCACCGAAACCTCAGAGGGAGGTTACCAGAATGTCAGGTACATTTCAATGCAAGAAATAATTACAGGAAGCACTATTTAATGTGACTATCTATTGATTGTCCTGATGTCAGATTAAAGACGGTTGCCGCACGTAATGGAAACTTGACCTGGCTTGATCAGCGCAGCTGAATCTGTGATGCAAACTAAGGACTTCACATCTTTCTCAGCCTACCACAAACTGTATATATATATATATATATAAATATATATATATATGTATATATATATATATATATATATGTATATATATATATATAAATATATATATATATGTATATATATATATATATATATATATATATATATATATATGTATATATATCGAATGCTTGCGTTCTATGCTCAGTACAGCCGCTTGCACACTGGACGCGAAACGAATTTTTCGCACGACTGATTACAAAGTCAATGCAAAGACGCGATAGTCGGACAGGGTTTTAATATAGCTCCGTGTCCGAAAGTCATTAAAGTTCAAAATTTTCCGAGTATTCCAGGAATTATTAGACGTGCAAACTTGGCTGTATTTGTGTTCGACCTTCACAAAATGCAAATTGATCGCTATCGACTTTTCTTGGTCTTTTTAGCCTATTCTTCTTTTTTCTTCCGTTGAAGATAGACAGCAGTCTTTATTCGGTCTTTCTTTTGAAAATTAGTCAGATGGATCGAACAGATTCACGCTTTATTTCCACAGCAGAGATAAAATAGTGCGTGAGCAAATCAATTCCATGAACATTGACAGTGTGAAGAAATTATCGCATGCACGATCAAGACTGTCCGACACGAAATGCAAAATACTCCATGTCCACCAGCCAGCAAAAAGTGAAAGTATTGATATGAGAACAGATTTATAACGAAATAAAGAATAAAAATCTATCAGCAACAAACGGGATATCCAACAAAGATGACCCGCCTATAAATAAATCGCAGTGTTCATTGGATGCTCTGCTGTTAAAATGTTTCTTTTTATTCTTTATTTCGTTCGTTTTCTGTTCTAATCGTCCTTTTTTTGGCTGTCAGACACGGTGGTATTGTACATTGTCTCGCGCCAGTGTCGACTCACTTTATTGCGCAGAGCTTAAACGGAAACATTGACTGAGTTTACAAGGTCTTTAGTATCCCGGTTTTGAAGCTTATCCAGGTGTTGTGCCGTAGAATGCACCCCTGCCGCAGATTGCACCCCCTTCGCGGGATGAGCGATTTTCCGTTTTATACGAGGAGGGTTTAGGCCAGGGGTGGGCAATCCCGGTCCTGGAGGGCCGGTTTGTATGCAGGTTTTTATTTCTATCAATTACCCTGACTAGTTGAGTTAATTTATTGCATACACAAATATAGATTTTCACAATGATTCGGTCAAAAGAAAATGTTTTATGAAGGGAGACAAGAACGGTCTTTGGTGGTCATTCATGATAATTTCAAGAAATGCGCCTGAAAAGTCAGATTTCATAAATGGTTTGGTTAATTTAGATAATTAACTAATTGAAGGCCAGAAATTGGTGGGAAAACCGGGGACAGATACGGCCCTCGCTGCCCACCTCTGGTTTTGGCTTTATTCAACAAAAATTGAATAGCCTACGTCACCACTCTAGTTTCTTGTCGGGCCTATCTCTGTGCGAATACCTATGAAAGTTAGTGATGTATTCAATATTTTTTGTCGCTCTCTCCTCCCATCGCTGAAAATGAAGTGGATGAGCCATAGCTGTTAGGCGAGGTGAGTATTTAGTAACGCTAAGCCCGCTTGAAGCCACAGAGGTCTCATGTTTGTCTTTCTTCTAAATCACACCTCCCGCTCAATCTGTTGTAAACAAGACATAAAAGATGTAACACACGTCTGCGCAGATAGGATGCAGTGATCAGAAAACGGGTTACTTGTATTTATCATGTATACAGGGATATGAATAACCGGGTTTCTGTGTTCCATGTAAACATCATATCCCGGTTATGCTCAAAGCCGGTGTTGTGCCAACAGCTCAAGTCCCGATTTTTCTGTGCTGCTTTTCGATTAAATAAACATTGTATATACCGGATTTTATGTCATGGATTTTCGCTTACACGGGACAAAATTTCCAGTCCCGTCACACTGCATTTCCATTCAAATACACTCGTGTATACCGGACGAGCTGGTTTGTCGGGCCTACCATGCACATAAGCAGTCGCAACAAAGCAACGAAATCAAGTTCGGCTTTCCTAAGCTGTTATAAACTGACTGAATTTAACCTTTAAATTAACGCATTGTCTCCTTGTCATTTTTACTGTAAGTGGAGTCCTGCGCGCATTTTGCCGTGATTTACACTGAACAAGCACTGAACCCTGTGGTAAACTTATCGTGAAATTACAGTTAACATAACTGGCAAGAAGGTGCCAGTTAAATTACCTGTCACAAAAGACTTCAGTTTATTCGTTCATTATTGACAGTGTATTCGCGGAAAGTGGAACTGGCGCGGTTTCATACTTTTTGAGACTTCTACATTGATCCCAATTGGGGAAACACACGCTGTAGCTACCATCCTGTTATCCATTGTGTCAGGGCAAAGACGGACTAATTGAAGACAGCAACACTTCAGAATTAAGTTGTTCCGTTCTTAATACTCAAAGAATACGTATAAATTCACATATGCATAAAACGACTTTTTTCTTCCAAGTATAGATCTGAGTCACTGATCTGAGTCAACGACTCGCAGGCACAGCTGAATGCGAATGCTTTTTCTTTGAATTGAACGAAAACGTAGTTAACTGAGCGGTAATATAAAGGGTACAGCAATCGTAGCGCTCTTTTTTTAGCTTTGCCAAATAATGGAGCATAAATTTTGTTGATTTACAATTCCGTATTCGTGTTCTTTTTAAGTATGAAAAGATAAAAAAGAACACGGAAAACAAGTCCCCCCAACCCAAAAAATAACATTTGTTGTCACCCACGCTTACTGTTTACATGTGCCTCATTGGACATTTAAGTACATCCAATACAGCGGAGCTATTCTGCCGCGTGCTCTTTGGTCCAGCCAATGACGTTGTCCACTATAGTTCTTTTTTTACATGTCTGGGTATTTGGCTGTCACTGCCACAACGCAGTCACTCCGGTGCCAGCGCACACGATGGGCAGCAGTCAGAAACTGGGATAAGGCGTATACATGCTCCAGTATCCCGGCTTCTATTGGAGTACTCCAGGTGGCAAAACCGGGTTTTTTGAAACCTGGATAAGAGCATAACCCGGTTTCTGAATTCGGGATATGGTGTTTTCATGGGCAAACACAAAAACGGGATACTTAAAAAACCCAATCAAAACCGGGATACTAAAGACCTTGTAAACGCAGTCATTGATTGAAATTTTCGGTACTTATCTTGAAGAACTGAGCCCTCTTATCAAACATTCACGTTTAATATCTAAAAGAGTCAGTAAATTTGAAGAAATTAAAAACAATAATAGACTGTCGGACGCGGAGATTTATACAGTGTCAGACTTTTGGACACAAGACGCAATCTTTCGAGCGAAAAATTAGTTTCACGTCCAGTGTGCAGGCGGCTTAATGCTAGGCTACTATTACTGTCACTTAGGTTTTATCGTCTTTAGTGGGGGAAAGGAATACAGCCTGATTGCTAAGATCTCGTACTGAGTTAAGATCTCATATTGAAAATAAATGTGTAACGTATCTTGCATTGTTGTCCATGCATGTTAATCCCAAAATTTGAAGCAGCAACAGTTTGTAATTAAAGATGCAAGCAGCGTTGAAAGGGCTCTCGCACCCCTCTTGCACGTTGGGGAGGCAGCAAAATCTTGATGCGTGCAGGTGTGCATTCACAGCCATTGGACACTGCTTGACTGTGAACAATGTGGTTTCCTGCGGAGAGTGCAAAAATTTTCCGGAGGGCGCTATGATACCATTTTGACATGCCCGTGCGCAAAATCTCCAACATAGTAATCGTAATACCAGGCTCCTTGAGTTCGTTGATTTTTGTAAATTTTACAGCACGTTTAGACCCTCAAAAGGGATTTCTTTTAAAAATCTGATTGGGGGTGCTATCGAGCCATTATGCCACATTTAGTGCCAATTGATGGATGACATTGAAGAGAATAAGACAATTAAAAATTGTGCAAGGTTTTGCAAGCTTTGGAGTATTCTAAGGCCTTCAAACGTGTGTTTGTGAAATTTGGAAAAACGCAGGAATTAGCTCATAGCTCACTTTCCTGTTTGGCCAAAAAAATTAACCATTGCTTGGAATGACTAATGCAATGATCACACCAAATTTCATGAACATTCAAGCACTTTTATCTTAACATGGCCATATCTAGAGGGCACTGTGGAGCCATCTGGCCACTCCTGATCTAATATTAGCATATATTTATACTTGGGAGGACAATTTTATAAAGCTTGGAAATTTTCTGGGAAAACCCACGAAGCGTGTGGGAGTAAAACCAACTTCCTGTTTCATGGCGGGACATCGAAATTCGCCGCAACGCCACGGATACAAAATTCGATGAATCCAAAAAAGCTTCGCAATTTGACATTGACAAGGTCTTTAGATGTCATATGCCAAATTTCAAGTTGATCGGATATAATCTCTAGGAGGAGTTTGTTAAAGTACTACACCTGTGAATGGCGAAAAATCCGAAAAAGTTGCAATTTCAATTAAAAATGGCGGACTTCCTGTTGAGTGTAGGTCATGGCACCAAGAGACTTACTTGTAGGTCTCGGCATATTCCACGTCAATCGAATTTCATACATGTAGGTTTACCGGGCTGCGAGGGCTGCTTATTCGAAATTTTCCTGGGGGTGCTATAATGACATTTTTGCCATAAATATATGTAAGCTTTTTGTCAGAGTAATACGAATGATGGTCTTTATACATTTACAAAATTTTGTGAGTTTTCGAACATGCTGAGACCCTCAAAAGGGCAATTCTTTTTAAAATCTGATTGGGGGCGCTATAGAGCCATTGTGCCAAATTTAGTGTAAATTGATGTATAAAATTGAAGAAAATAAGACAATTATAATATGTGCAACTTTTTGCAAGATTTTGAGTATTCTAAGGCTTCCAAACAAGTGTTTATAAAATTTGGAAAAACGCAGGAAATGGCGCATAGCTCACTTCCTGTTTGGCCAAAAAATTTCAAAAAAATTAATATAAACCGACTTGACAAATGCAATGATCACACCAAATTTCATTAACATTCAAGCACTTTTATCTCAACATGTCAAGAGGGCGCTGTGGAGCCACCTGACCACACCCAATCTAATATCAACATATAGGTCTACTTAGAAGTAGACTCTAATGAAGCCTGTAAAGTTTTGTGCAAATCTCACAAAGCATGTGCGAGAAAATCCATAAAAGTTGCAATTTAAATTAAAAATGGCGAACTTCCTGTTGAGTCTAGGTCACAGCACCGGAGACTTTTTTTTAGGTCTTGGCATAATTCACATGTCCACCGAATTTCATACATGTAGGTTAAACATGCTGCGAGGGCTGCTTCATTGAAATTTTCTAGGTGGCGCTGTAATGCAATTTTGCCAAATCCATCTGTAAACCTCATAGCCTAGTAAAAAGTATGACCGGCTTAATATGTTTGCAAAGTTTCGCGAGTTTTCGAGCATGCTGAGGCTCTCAAAAATGCAATTATGTATTAGGGGGCGCTATAGAGCTACCATGTCACACCCAGTGCCAAATGAGATATCGAATCAAAGAACTTAGTATTTTTAGTCTATGAGCCAATTTTGTTGAGTTTTCAAGTATGATAAGGCCCTCAAAAATGTGTTCGTAAAATCTGAAAAAACGCAGGAAATGGCTCATAACTCACTTCCTGTGTGGCAAAAAAATTTCTAAAAAATTGACAAAAAAATGTATTATGACTGCTATGGCCCTATCAAATTTCGTGAGAATCCGAGCAAGTGCGTTCCAAAATGGCCGCATGTTTGGTGGCGCTATAGAGCCACCGGGGCATGTCCAAGCACACAAATAATAATTTGTAATTTTCACCACGACTGATGTGTGTGCAAATTTTTGTGAATGGCAAAGCCCTCAGAAACGCGAAGAAGAAGAAGAAGAAGAAGAAGAAGAAGCCCATCAAAAACAGTCGGTGCTCGGGCCCTAATAATAGGAACATCCTATCCATCGTTTCTCTTGCCAGTGAGCAAGATTTGACTCGGCTGTGTCGCCTTCTTTGCTAACTTGCGCTGGAAGGATGGGCAGAGGCAGGACAGAGGAGTACTTGCGGCAGGCTACGCCGGGCACGAAATTGCCACATACGCCTGGACACACCCCGTTGGCGCGGCGCACCCCCCATGCGCCATGCCTGCGCCACGCCTTGTCTACAAAATTAGAGCCCTGACTAATCAAAGCGAGAGAAGCGTGGCCCAAGAAGACTGAGGAAACGATCTGACAGAGAATAACTGTGAAGAGACACCTATTATACACTTCCAGGGAGATCACATGGTAAGAGACACAGATGCAAACAGTCAGAGTGAGTACAAGGGAGCAGCACATGAGGGAGAGCCTAATCACATGAAATTTGGCAAAAGCCAAAATGCAGACAGGGATCATGGGACAAATCTATATACAAACATGCATAGATAATTTGAGAAGGACAGTGCGATCAGATGTGGAGCTTCCACAGAAATGCAGCAAGGGAGATCAGGGAGAGACAAGAGGCGGAGACTAGGACAGGGCGAGTGCTGAGAACTTGTTAATCAATTAGTAAGTGAAACTATACAATCCCTTGGTGCTTGTTAGTAAGTTAGTATTATATACAATGTTAGTTATTGTTTGTAACTCCTTGCAAAAACAACGAAAACAACAAACTGTTAGTATGGTTAGTAAGATAGAAAAGTAAGCGAAGTAAGCAAATGAGATTGGAAGGAAGACTGAAATCCAGAATCCAATGAATCACCCGAAGAGTGACACGCAGGACTGGGGCTGTGAGCAATGACAACACGAAAGACCAGACGGGGGAGACAAAGTGCAAAATGGAAAACATGGACCGGAGTGAGACTATGGCGAAAAGCAAAATAAGGAAAAACTAAGACAATACATAAACCAATGAAAGTTACCAAATCCCAATACACATACAGAGAATAGTCAGACATAGCAAATATTAAAAAACACAAAAGGCAGTCAGAATAAAAATGGCAAGGCATGAAACATGAGCAAGGCTAAAACAGAACATGAGCAGATGCCAGAATCACAACAGTATGCCCCTCCCTACGAAACGCCTCCTGGCGTTTTAACCTGCAGGTCGAGGGTGAGAAACTTGAAAGTCCTTGATGAGGTCCTTGTCCAGGATGTGGCGGGAAGGAACCCAGCTGCAGTGCTCAGGGCCGTAGTCCTCCCAGTCGACGAGGTGCTGAAGTCCGTGACCTCGTCGACGACAGTCCAAGAGTGCCCGCACAGTGAAGGCTTTGCCTCTGTCGATTATGCGGGTGGGTGGTGGGGGATCAGGTCCAGATGACAGGGGGTGGGTAAATCCAGGCTTAATCTGTGAAACATGAAATGTGGGCTGAATTCTGTGCATAGATAGGGGCAGACGGAGGCGGACAGCAGAGGGGCTTAAAACCTTTTCAATGGTAAAGGGACCCAGGAATTTAGGAAACAGTTTCCCCCCACTCCCCCTTAAGGGAATGTCCTTGGAGGATAGCCATACACGCTGCCCAGGTCGGTACGATGGGGCGGCGACACGTCTCTTGTCGGCCTGGGAGTTCATCCGCGCTACCGACCTGAGCAGCGCCTCAAGGGTGGTCCTCCACGTACGCTGTACGCCTGCAGCAGCGAACAAACTCACGGGCAGAAGGAACCGCCACCTCCTCCTCCTGGCATGGAAACAGTGGTGGTTGATAGCCAAGGCAAGCTTTGAACGGGGAGAGACCAGAAGCTGAAGAAGTGTGGCTGTTTATGGCATATTCTGCCCAGGAGAGTTGATGGCTCCAGGAGGAGAGGTTCTTTAAACGAAGGCATCTTAAAACCGTTTCAATGCATTAGTTGGCCGGCTCGGTCTGGCCATTAGTCTGGGGGTGAAAACCGGAGGAGAAACTGACTGAAGTGCCAAGTGATTTACAAAAGAATTTCCAGAATTTTGCTGTGAACTGTGGGCCGCGATGTGAAGTGATGTCAGTGGGGATGCCGTGTAACCAGATGACGTGTTGATGAGATTGGCGGTTTCTTGGGCGGATGGGAGTTTAGTGAGGGGGACAAAATGAACAGCTTTAGAAAAACGATCAACTATAGTGAGGATGCTGGTGAAGTGATTGGAGGAGGGCAGACAAGTGATGAAATCCAGAGCTATGTGAGACCAGGGGCGGTGACTAGAACAGGGCGAATGCTGAGAACTTGTTAATCAATTAGTAAGTGAAATTATACAATCCCTTGGTGCTTGTTAGTAAGTAAGTATTATATACAATGTTAGTTAGTGTTAGTAACTCCTAGCGAAAACAACAAACCGTAGTATAGTTAGTAAGATAGAAAAGTAAGACGAAGTAAGCAAACGAGATTGGAAGGAAGACAACACGAAAGACCAGACGGGGAGACAAAGTGCAAAATGGAAAACATGGACCGGAGTAAGACTAAGGTGAAAAGCAAAATAAGGAAAAGTAAAAACTAAGACAATAAATAAACCAATCAAAGTTACCAAATCCCAATACACATACAAAGAATAGTCAGATATAGCAAATACAATAAAAAACACCAAACAAAAGGCAGTCAGAATGAACATGGCAAGGCATGAAACATGAGCAAGGCTAAAACAGAACATGAGCAGATACCAGAATCACAACAAGCGCATGGAAACTGAGCACTCACCCTCGCCCCATGCATGCGCGTGTCAATGTGATATCGCAAATTATGCAGACGTTGCACATGCCCCAATATTGTCACCAGTGTCGTGGCTGCCACCTTCATAGGCTATTAGCATGTATAGCCCCTCAGGAAATTAAAGTGTAAATTCTCTTCACTGGATGTGCGGTCAACGTCTTTACACACCCAAATATTTCACTTGGTATCTATTCATTAAGGTAAGCCAAAAAAGTTTTGATTTTATTTGATTTTGCTGGAGCTTGTGTGTGGTACTCTTACCCTTTTTTTTAATTTCACGTCCTTGGACAAAATGGCATTGAGAGGATGGAATTTTAAATTATGCTGCTGCTCATGGTTAGTGCTAGTAACTGTTGCTAACTATGCCTAGCTAGTATCCTAGCTTAATGAGTTGTCTGTAAATATTGAATATATCTCAAATTGTACAGGGGTAGTCCAGTAAAATACATTACTGTACGTATTAATTTAATTCAGATGTGCTGACAATACAGTTTAATTCTTTAAATGTCTTACCTTTTGAAAGATCACTGTGAACGGCCCATTCTGCTCCAATTCAGCTGCTAGACTAGTGTTTGTCCCAAACTTCTGGGAACTATTGAGAGACTCCACGACCCGACATTGCTGTAAAAAAGTGGTCCATTGGAGTGAATGGAGTTGAAGCGACTCCCTCTACATGGCTCTGAAGTCTGCCATTTTGGTTAAGTAAGAATGCTACAGCGGCTGCTATTGACCAAAACATTTTCTAAATGATGCTTTGATTGGCTGACTGGACTTGCGTGCTTTTGGAAGTTTTAGATTGGACTTGGTCACCGCTAGAAGTAGCTTCTTGGGGAATTTCCAATTCACTGCTCATTTTATATTGTACTTGAGTGCTTCTTGGCCAAAATTAGCTTACATGGCTTATTCTTCATCAATGAAAGAAAGGATTTGTAGTGTGATCTGATTTTTCATGAATATGGACTTGAGCACTCATGGAAATAACCCCTTCATTTGTTTCCTCTGATACGTTCCAGCTTTTTATGATGTTGGTCATGTAATGGGGTTAACATACCTTTTAACTTTGATTTTATTTTACAATTGGGAATGGGCATGGCACATTTGCTCTATAGTGCCCCCAATTCTTTTTTGAAATGAATTGGATTATTGAAGACCTGAATATTCTAAGAAACTCATGAAATTTTGCACAGGCGTCAGGTCTGGCATGTGCTTCACTGGTCTGCAGTTATTTTACACTGGCATGGAAGAATGGTGAACCCTAAAAAATTTCAACAAAACAGCCAGCTTGGCTTCTTTATCCTAGATGTCTAAAATTTGGCGAGCTCATGGAACACAGCAAGATTTAAAAAAAAATTCCCAATGCCATGACCGAAACCCAAAAGGAAGTCCGGCATTTTTAATTGAATATGCAGCTTTTGTTCCATTTCCAAGTGCTATTCTTTCCTAAGCTCCTCCAAGGGATTCAATGAAACCGAGTTCAGATTTAGTGGGTGACATCTTAAGACCAAGATAATGTTAAATTGCAAAGCTTTTTCTGGTTTTGCTTTACACATGCATCAGGCCTCCCATACATTTCATAATTGTTCAGGATTTGCATATGGACATGGCAAAATAGTTGTTTGGCGTCCCCAAGAAAATTTTAATGAAGGCGCCCTAGTGACATATTTCACCTCGACATACAAATTTTATGAAGTTTATGAAAGTCTTTTGGTGCCTTGACTTCTATCCAAGAGGAATTCCGCATCTTCAACTTTTCATGCTTGAGATTTATACTGAGTGACTTTAAATTTTGGTGAGTGACATCTAATAACTATGTGAATGTTACATTGCGATGCTTTCTGGTCTCTTTGACTGCTACGTCCATGGTGGGTAATTACTTTTGCGCTTTATGTTTGGACCCCGAATAATAAGAATGCACAAAATTGCAATGGTCATGTTTAATTCATTTATTTAATAATTTTTAATATTCTTTGAAAAAAAATTCTGAGTAATTTTACCTGGGTGTTTGGCTAAGTGGTGCTATTTGCTCTGTTCTTATTACAATGTGCTGTTTGGTGCTCTCAAACCACAGCCAAAAACATTCCAAAACAACAACACAACCAACAACAACAAAACCACATCCCAGTTAACATGTGACTATGAAGTTACACAAGCCCAAGACTCCCAAAAAAGGCTTTGGCTAATCTGCTATCTGAGCTGAAACTTAAGAGGTGTCCCATCCCATCATGACGAAGTCTTCACCCCCTCGTCGCCTCCACAGTTGGTTATTACTGGTTCCCTCAGCATATTTGTTCCTTTCCCCAGCCATTTTCCTCAGCTTCAAGAGTGATTCTGCAGGTAAGTTTTGGCTTCAGATGCTCTTGAACTGCACCAGTGTGGACAGCAGAATACCTACAGTTGGCTCAGCATAACAAAGAAATATTAAAATGAAATTATAATGTCAAAAGAAGATATTCCAGAGATTAATCGTTGGAAGTTTGTGGAAAAATAAACTGTGGCCAAATATATTATTTATATTACTACTACTACTACTACTACTAATAATAATAATAGATATGATAGTTTCATAGACATATGAAGCTCTACGAACATCCTAGTTATACTCCTTCGGCAAAGATCATGACTAAAGATGTCTTCGCCAGTGACGCAATTATCTTTTTGTTATTTTACTACCATTGACGCGTATAATTTATCGGTTGTGAAGAATCGGTTGCAGTCCAGTAATGGTGGCAAAACTGTACGAATGGTTTCGCACTAAACCATTGAGTGTGGATTGGACTATATGAATAAATGGACAGTCATCATGAACAGAGTCTGAGAGTGTTAAATATTTGTATTCAAAAATGGTTCTGGTTTTTTCTCGCAGTCTTGCGGAATAAAGGGGTTCCGGCCAGGAAGGTGATTTGAAAAGGCTAAATTTGCTACATGAGAAAGTAACCAAGGGGCGTATACAGTTTCTTGTTACATATCAGTTGTCTCTGTTTTGGCCGACCAATCAGAGCGGTGAGCGACACACCTCCTTAAAAAATGGTGGCGCCCAATTATAATCAGGCTTCGTGCTCGGCAACCGAGGAACTTAAGGCTTACTTCAAAAAAACAAAGAGCTGGGTGCTTACAGGACTAAGGTTTGTTATTTCTCTTGCATGGTTGTATAACAGTAAGTCAAGGTAATACTGTTGTATTTTGCGGGGGAGATGGCGGAATTGATAAATGTTCATTCAAACAAAATGTGAACCGAACTGTGGTACGTTTCCAAAAAGCGCTGATGGCAGCTAACGTGAACTAACATTGACTGTGTGGTTTCACTGTGAAAGTTGCTGGCGTAGTTGGCAGGTATTCTTGGGGTAAGGCGCGGTACGTTTCCTAAAATCACAGATGCTAATTTACACAGTTGGAATCGTTAAACTATGCAAGCTTTCGGGAATCTTACCCCAGTTGGTTCAAACTACCAACGTTGTGTGTTTCGGGAAGGGTGAAATTTGGGATATTGCATGCTGCTGCTGCTTGCTACCAAAGGACGATTGCACGAACTAAGCACCGATAGGTTTTGTTGAGTACATACAGCCAACTGAACGGATTAGCAAACTTTTGCTACCGAAAGTTTATTTCACCTAGACTCCAGCGCTACTCAGTCCTCAACTAATGCCAGCTAATGTTAAACTGCTGCAGATTTTGATGAAAAATTATACATAAATGCATGGGCGTCAGTTTGTTTTGAAGGGTGGGTGGGGGTGACGATAACTATCAGAATGAAACTGGCGAGTTTAGTTGGGCTGAACGGCCTGTTCTTGCCATTCATGTTATGTTAACTATCGGCTGTCACCCTGGTCAGATGATCAAATCAAATACAGACTTGACATTGGACAACACATTACCCAGCAATCACCTTGATGCATTTGCAAATCAGTGTGAAAAAAAAATTAAAGAAAATGAGAAAATTGTAAATTAATATTTTTGAAAACGTGTGTAGATTAAGCATGTAGCTTTGTCATAAAATGCAATGAATTGGTAGTAAGACATCTGCAATAGAGATAGGATTGACTTTATGAGGGTTTATATATCACTGTCAACTCAATACAAGGTTATCTACGAAGCAGAATCGGTTCAAGTAACTGCAAGATCGCGCGAAGCAATGATAAGCAGTCATCTCTCTAAGAGAGTACGAGTGGCATTGGGATACTGCTGTCCTGCTGTAGACGGAAATTAAATAGGCACACTGGCTGATTGATGAGTTTCGAAGCTGCATATTATTTCGAGAACTCGACCGAGATTTTGGGGGAAATATTCCCGATCAAATAGCGCGCTATTCGTGTCTTCAAACAGCAAGAATAGCGGTCTAATTTGACATCGGGCTAATTTCACAACCGCAAAATACCGCGCTAGTTTAAAACTTCGGTCTGAAGAGAACATGCTTATTGGCGACTCAGCTCTTTTGTCCAAATCCTGGGTTACTTTGTTGCTGAAATTCTGAGTCTGTTCGGGTCGATGCAACTGTGTTACTCTGGCTGAAGTTGTTACGATGTTGCGATATGCACGCAGCCAGTCCCGTGTCTATGCAGGCACATTTAGTGGCTGTTTGCGCGTCTCCGATAAAATATGTATGACGATTTCTTTCCCCCATTGAATTAAAAAAAAAAGGAAAAGGAAAAAAAAAGCACTGCGAGATAAAGTGGGGGCGAGGGACAAAATGACTTCTGACAAAAAGTGCCCCCCCCGTCCCCCCCTAAACTGACGCCTATGCATAAATGTCTGTAGACTTTGACCGGCAATTTTTTTCACTGCGAAATTTTAGGACTGTTGTGGATCTGCTCCTTGTTGCAAACAAAACAGATTGATTCAAACTTCAAATTAGGTCTCGATACCGCCCTGTTGAAAATTCCAGCTTTAACCAGCCTAAGCTGGTCAAGCTGGTTTAAGCTGTGTTTTGGACCGTTTTAGTTGGTCGACCAGCCCTGCACCAGTGGCCTGTACCATACAGCTGGATTAACATACCCGGGGTTTCTCTTAGTTATCTGGCGGCATTTAACCAGATTTCCGCATTCCTGATAAGCGGTTCCAAGAAGCCAGTTATCAATCTATTTAGCGGAAATTGAGGTTAGGGATAATTAAGGGAAGGTCGTGCCTGACAAACCTTCTGGAATTTTTTAAAGCGACCACCAAGACTTATGACCAGAGCAGGGCTTATGACATAATATACTTGGATTTTCAGAAAGCATTCAATACAGTACCACATAGGAGACTAATTTTTAAAATGAGCTCCATTGGAGTTACAGGAGGTATTCTGGAGTGGATTCAAAACTGGTTACAGGACAGAACACAACGAGTGGTGGTCAGTGGTATCTCATCTGAGCTAGGTATGGCTGGGAGTGGCGTCCCCTAGGGATCGGTGTTGG
Organism: Gymnothorax reevesii; assembly: GCA_029721435.1. Classification (NCBI taxonomy): domain Eukaryota; kingdom Metazoa; phylum Chordata; class Actinopteri; order Anguilliformes; family Muraenidae; genus Gymnothorax; species Gymnothorax reevesii. The sequence continues at coordinate 42,879,631 of CM056585.1, forward strand.
GACCCCTGCTGTTCCTCATCCACATTAATGACCTTGATAGGAATATTGAGAGCAGATTGGTTAAATTTGTAGATGATACTAAATTGGGGGGTTTGGCAAATAGTTTAGGCTAAAAATCACTAAAGTGATTCAGGATGATTTGGATAGAATCCAGAATTGGGCAGAAATGTGGCAAATTAAATTTAATGTAGCGAAATGTAAAGTTCTACATGTGGGTAATAAAAACATTAGACGGGATTACTTCATGGGAGGTTTTACATTTTACTGTGCTCCACACGAAAAAGATCTGGGAGTGATTGTTGACCGGACCCCCACAGGCTCTAGCCATTGTGCCATAGCAGTTAAAAAAGCCAATCGGATGCTAGGATACATTGCCAAAAAATATTGAGTACAAATCTAAGGAGGTGATTCTTTTGTACAACACATTCGTCAGACCACATCTGGAGAATTGTGTACAGTTCTGGGGACCATACTTTAAAAAATATATAGAGGCTCTAGAGAAAGTTCAAAGAGCCACTAAGCTTATTCGGGGTATAAAAGATGAAAGCTACTAGAAAAGGATTAAGATCCTTAATCTCTTTCGTCTTCGGAAAAGGAGACACCGGGGTGATTTGTTTGAGGTCTTTAACCCGTTACCACTCCGACGGCCCGCAATCGGGCCGTCAGGGAAGTTGAAAACATACTACGTCATTTACACAGCTTGTATGCAACTGAGATACTCATGCCACATATCGTCAGAAAGCTAAGATTCTTGAGATTCGAATGATGCCAACCATTTCAAAGTATAATCATCCCAGCAGCTTAAATCAACGCCCATGTCAGACCACAAGCAAACAAACGAACAGTTACAAAACTGATGTGACTCACCGATGAAGCCCCCTAGTACTCTTCCAGTCCGACATATACCCTCAAAAATGGTCTTGTTACATCCACGAAGTTCCAGTAAATCCAACCAAGTAAAGTTTTTAGTCCAAAACACACTATTATACCGGTAAATATCCATGAACAGCTGCTGCATCGTTTGAAATGAATCGGTGGTTATCCACAAAGTTCGCTGCATTAGTGGTCGTTGCTTCGGAACAGATTTAGACAGTACACAGCCATTTGCGCCAAAATGGAGTCTGCACTCTAACCTTTCGATTGACACATCACTCGACCAGTTACAAGCTTCCCTGCCCTGTCTACAGCCTGCTATAACCAACGAGTGCCTGTGTTGAAACGAAGCTCATGCCTCCTTTTTTTGCGTGTAGCCCGAGCAACCAGCAACCAATCAAGACGACGATTGTTGCATTATGACACCAACGAAATTCTAGAAACGCCGATATATAGGTTGTTGGGGTGGCGAAAAGGCTGGCGCTGCCTATCGCTCGCGTAAGAGAATGGACAGAATATGGCTCAGCTGTGCGTAATGCGTGCAGTGCGTTCCGCAAAACAGAGCGAGGCAGAGAGAGATTTCCAGCGAATGTTTGATGGTTGTTTACGGAGTTTGAAAGAAAAAATAGCCAAAAGGTTGCGAAAAAAATCATTTTCGTTCAGAAGCTGCAGAGCTGTGCACTCGGTGTGCAAGTGATAGCTCAGGGGAAGAAATATCCGACCAAAACCCTGATGGCTCCGTAGCAGAGGAAATGTTTCTCGGGGGAGATGACATTACTCTTGACAAGTACGCATCATATTATAACTTAGATTTCATTATATAATAACATTACAGTTATATTTATTATTATTAATTATTATTATTATTATTATTATAAAATTACATTACGTATTATTTGCATCTGTCACGGAAGGTGGAAGGACGTCATGTTTTCACTGGAGTTCACCGTCATGTTTTCACCGGAGTAATTCTGTGTAAATAATTACGGGAAAAGGATATTATAATATGATGCTGATATTATGATGATTATATTATTACCATATTACGCATTATTACCTCCGTTACCGAAGGTGGAAGGAAGTTATTTTTTCGCCGGCGTTTGTTGTTGTGGGAATTTAAATTTTCATCCCTGTAAGAAATCAGAGTGAGACAAAGTAAGTAAATAGGATCCATTTTACTATGTGCCACATAGGGTCTTCGTTACAGGCAAGAACGAAGACAAAGGAATCTCTCCTTTGCTTTGGATATATGTAAAAGCACAAAGTCAGAATCTCCTCCCCTTGGGGTTTATATGCACAAATTTGAGTTTATGCCTCAGTAACCTTTTAATTTTTTTATTTATCATATATTGTAAATAGTTTGCTATGGAAAAGTTATTTGTTTGTTTACCTTTCATGTAAAAAACATTTTTTTACATGACAGCACTTGTTTTGACATTTATATGCACAAATTTGAGTTTATGCTTCAGTAACTTTTACTTTTTTTTATTGATCATATATTGTAAATATTTTACTGTGAGTTTGCTGCGTAAAGGTCATTTGTTTGTTTACCTTTCATATAAAAAAGCATTTTTTTTAACATAAAGGCACTCGTTTTGACTCTTATGTGCACAAATAAGACTTTTGGGGTCTCCAAATGGCCATTTTTGGAAACGCCTAGACATGGCCTTAGAAAAATGTGTTAAATGCTCATTTTCTGTAGGATTGTTATCAAATTTGAACTGGAACTAAGTAAGACTTCATGCTGTGGTCCCATTGTGTTTTTCAGCTAATAAGTCCCAGCTGCTCTCATCTACAGGCATCTGTTTGCTAAAAAAATTTTGGCGAGAGTAAAAACCTTCTACTTCAGTGTGTTCCAGCTTGGATTACTCAATGACAGTAGCACTTAGAGTATTTCTTTTAGCTGGGGGAAAAACTTCAGAGTGTTTCCTTTCAAATGAGACCATAACCATCCATTTCGTCCAAACGGTTCAAGAACAGCGTTCAATTTACTTTGGGTACGCTTTTCATAGGCATTTTAGGCAAATTTTAAGGGGTTAAATATGTTAAAGGGACCAACAAAGTGAATTATGCAGGATTCCTTCGACCAAGTGTTGTGAGTAGACCTCGGGGTCACAAATGGAAGTTGACCAAAGGTAAATTTAGCACTGATATTCGGAAATATTTCTAAACCCAAAGAGTAATTTCAATGTGGAATAGCTTGCCTGACCGTATTGTTGAGGCAGAGACCTTGGGGGTTTTCAAGAGCAGGCTTGACTTAAAGCTAGATACCATTGAGTCATTGAGTATCTGAAGGGATATGTTCACAGTAGTATAAAGAAACTGGCGAGTTTAGTTGGGCTGAACGGCCTGTTCTTGCCATTCATGTTATGTTCACTCAGGCTGCGTCTGAATAGTCAACAAATTATGGCCTTTCCACTAATCCCGAACCACTTTTCTTTAACCTTTGTGGAAAACGTCATAAGGGAAAGGTGTTAAAGGGAATTCCTAACGGCTTAGGAAGACAACCGCGCTGATTAAAGAATGCAAATGCACTTTACACTAGGCAACGTGATCATGAGTCCTCTGTAGAGATGGCAATTTCAATGCGCAGATTCGAACGGTTTCGAACATGTTCGAAACCTCCGGGTTTGACACGGGTTTATGACACTGCTTCAAAACTTTGGTCACGTGACTAGTGACATTTTTACTACTCCTCCCCGCAATGATCCATGTGTTTTGTTTCACTTCGGAATTTTAGTAGCTGCAGTAAAACTTTTTGCCACTGGGCTGTGTACTACTGAAATGAATCTGGTTTCGAAACAATTTGGAACTTTTCAAAACAGTGGTTGTTTCAGAGGTTTCAAAACTGTTTCAAAGGTTTGAAATTGCCATCTCTAGTCCTCTGCCCATCATATACGTTTCTGTACGCCTGGGCTCTCCAAATCCGGCCCTCGAATCCAAATACAGTCCTGGTTTTCCTTCCTTCCAGGCAATTAAGTGAGCAATGAATGCTGCTGATTGGCCAGATTGTCATCTCATCTGACTCCCAGGAAAAGAGAGGTGGAAAACCAGCAGTTCTCGGCCCTCAAGGACCATGATTTTAGGAGCCCTGCTTTACGCGATTGGTCGGTTGAGTGTTCACCGCATTAAATGGTGCAGCTGCGTGGGATTGTGGGATAGCTTTATCTCCTTTCTTTACGAAAAGGATGGTCCTGTGTACCCTTTGCTTAAGGTGGTAAATTAGGAAGCACTGAGACACCTTTCGTTTACATTTGAAGAATTTGAATCCACTTATCATAGCTGTCACGTAATTATTTCTGGATCGTTCTCTAGGAGTTAGGAACTTTCCTAAGCAAAAAAGTCTATTCGAACGTAGCCCAGGTAACTGAACCCAGGGTTTTCCAATCTAGGGCTGTATCCGAATAGTCTTTTTTGCTTAGGAAAGTTCCTAACTCCTAGAAAACGATCCAAAGTATTTACGTGGCAGTCATGATAAATTTGTTCGGATTCTTTAACCCTTAAATGACCAACTATAGTAAAAGTTGAAAGAAAAATCTATGTATTCTGTTAATATGGCCTGGGGAGGGGCTAATAACAACCCAATTGCAATTTTTAATTTTTGGTGACCTTTGACCTCATTTTAGTTTTGTGACATATGTCACAATGGGCATTTCTTGCTAAAATGACTTGAATGATTAAACAGTTAACATATAGCTGAAATATTAGGCGTAGCTTATTTTTCATTAGCTTACCTGTTTGTCTGCTTTATCCAGTGATGAATGGGTGCTGATCTATCGTATGGATTCCACCATGGGGATGGCCATATTGGAAAGGTTAGCTGGTGGAGCCAGTGTAGTGTCTGTTCCGCTTTTATGCATCAAATGGCAGCACTGATGGTCTAAATACAGGGTTCCCGCGGTCATGAAATTCCTGGAAAAGTTATGAAATTTGAAAAACCTGTTTTCCAGTCTGGAAAAGTTATGGAATTAACGAAAGGTTTGGAAAAATACACTGTTCTGTCTTCTGTCTATGATATATTCACTAAATCCCCAAAAGACTTCTAGAGTTTACTGCAAAACTACAAGCTATAATTAAAAATTGAATGCGACACCGTTGAAACTAGCATGACATTTCGTGATGGGCGTCGGTTACATATGCAGCTAGTTGGCGTGCAGCGATTTCTTCTAATTTTCTGCAAGCTCTGGCTTCCTGACTGTGTACCAAGCAGTGCAGTGCAGTCACGTTGGTTGTATTTACGGAAGTAGGGGGGAGGTCGTGGGAGAGAAAAGAAATCAGAAGTGAAGGTATCAATGCGCTGTCGAAGCGCGCAGAAGGTGTTAATACGCCTGTCATTATAGTACACACTTCCCACAGCATAGAAAAATCCCCGTTTGGATTTGCGTACCCGAACTCATGTCACTGGTCATATAAACCTATGTAAACAGGAAAAACGTGGAAGACTTTGGTCGCATCTAACTTTAGCCCCGAAAAATACCGTTGACCACAATGAGTCTAGCGACAAATGCTAACAGGAGTGGCAGCGCGTCTGGCTGACTGGGTGGTCGCTCAAAGCTCGGAGAGGTACGTATCATCTCATCTCATTTCATAGAAAAACATATTTCATTATGAAAATACGGTGGACTGTTCCTTTAAACCAGCCATAGATGTTATCTATCATAGACGTGCGCACCACCCCCCCCCCCACACACACACACACACACACACACATCAGCTGAGCAGAAGCTGACTGAGAAACTCTACTGCCGCTGGATGGATAACGACAGCAAACACCTCTAAATACATTTTCACAAAACACTGACACAAATTAGTACTACATATAAAACAGTTCTCTCATCATTTAAGTTCTTCTAGTGCACGCTAAAGACCTCTCTGATAGCAGACACGGCTGCGCAACTCTGCTCTGAGGGAGAGAGCACACACACACACAGCAAGGCTCGAAATGAACTCTTTTGCTTGGTAGCGCTACGGTCCTAAGTTCAAAAAGTTAGGAGTGCGAGCAAAAATTTAGGAGCGCACACCAAAATCAAAGAAGCACCAATATATGTATTTTTTTATAGAAAAAAAAAAAAAAAGAGCGTTCTCTGCGCTTCTGCCAATTAAGTCAATCCAGATAATCCGGAGCAACCAGGACAGGACCTGAACAATGTGAAGTAAAAAGAATGCCGGTGTAGCACTGATATCTACTAAATTCTCACTTTTTATTGAAAAAGGTGCATAACAATAGTGACTAACGTTTCGATGTAGACATACATCTTCATCAGAGTCCTTGGAGGAAATGAGTGAAGAAGCCTTTGATAAATTGTAATGAGATCCTCAACTGGTGTACTTAAAGTGGGCATGAGCTACCTGAATATTCACCCATATCAACCAAGGTGCTACACTCATTACATCAATTGTCGAGCAACGCCCACTGACAAGTCAATAGTGAATAAAATCAGTATTAACAAACAAATAAAAATATATGCATAATCAAAAACATATCCTCATCATTATTCAATTTTAGAGAAAGCAAGATAGGTTTAATTCCTCGTTTAGACCTTGAGGTTCTTAAGTGCCTAGTGTGTGTATCCAAAATGCTTCCCTGCATAGGAGTTTTTTAATAATATCACCACCCCCATGGGGTGTGATTTTCTCAATCTCCAAAAATCTTAAGGACGCAGGGGGAGCCATGATTAGCCATCTTGTAATGCCGTACCATGGCATAAGTTAAATTCTGGGTCCGAATAGCTGTCTTATGTTCAGCCACCCTTCGCTTCAACTGACGTTTCGTTTGGCCTATATAAGCCAGCCCACAAGGACACTTTAAAATATGTATTACATGTGTACTATTGCAATTGATAAATGAAGAGATGGGGAATCTTTTACCAGTGCGAGGATGTAAAAAATATTTTGCATTGGCCGAATTGGAACATTGAGCACAATTTCCACATTCAAAAAAGCCTTGAGGTGGACTGGGCAGCCAAGTGGTAGTGGATGGGATGGTCATATCAGAATGGACCAATCGGTCTCTGATGTTACGAGCACGCCTAAATATAAACCTGGGCGGTTCGGCGCTAAAAGTTTTAAGCGTCGGGTCAGATTTCAAAATATGCCAATGTTTATAAATAATTTGTTTTATTCTTCCTGCTGTCGGCGGATAGCAGGAGGAGAAGGATAATCTAGACGTAGTACTAAGTAACTTGGATTTTTTCTTCAACAAGTCTGTGCGCACCGTCTTGAAAGCCTTATCCCATGCTTTAGTAATGTCCGCTTTGTGATAACCGCGTTGTTCAAAGCGATGAGCTAAATGAGAAGCTTTGGACATAAAATCAGTCGTGATACTACAATTCCGCCTAACTCGCAAGAACTGCCCCACGGGGATGTTGCGGAGTAAATGAGAAGGGTGATTACTATCCGCTTTCAATAAGGTATTCCTGCTAAGGGGTTTGCTGTATATGGTGGATTGTAAAGTATTATTCATGTCCTTAAAAATTGTAAGATCTACAAAATCAATGGATTGATTATTATATTCCATAGTAAAGGACAAGTAATTTGTTGTGGAATTCACATAACTCAAAAAATCATTCAATTCATCAAGTGTACCCTTCCATATCGAAGAACATCATCTATATATCTATGCCACTAAAATATTTTAGAATGAAATGGGTTATGCACAGTATTATATATTTTTTTTTCTTCCCATAAACCCATTACCAAACAGGCATAAGATGGAGCAAAAGCACTCCCCATTGCAGTTCCTTGTAGTTGTAAGTAAAATTTGCCCGAGTAACTAAAGAAATTATTTGATAGAATTATCTCGACTAAGCTTTCAAGGAACTCTGAAGGAGGCAAAACATCAGAAGGGCGTTTGGCAAGGTAATAAGACAAAAGCTTGTAGACTTATATGATGGGGTATGCAAGTATAGAGGCTTTGCACATCTAAAGACACAAGGATATCACTGCTTTCACAATTCCAGTTGTTAATCAGGTTCAAAACATTTGTGGAATCCCCAAGATATGATTGTAAACTGTGGAGATATTTTTTTAGAAAAAAAATCAACAAATTGTGAAAGAGGCTCAGTAACACTCCCTATACCAGAAACGATCGGACGCAAAGGGGGGTCATCAAGACACTTATGGATTTTGGGTAAACCATAAAATACTGGACAACGGGGGTGATCGCTTAAAAGAAAACCCTTTTCTTTCTCTGTAATCCAGCCTTTTTTGTAAGATGCATCAATAAATTCATCAATCGTGTATTTTATGTTAGAGATAGGATTACAAGGAAGAGGCTTATAATGTTTTTCATCATTTAACAATTTCAATATACCACAATCATAATTCTGTAAACCCATAACAACAACCGCGCCCCCCTTATCGGCAGGGCGAATTAGAATATCCTGTCTAGATTCCAAAGCACGCAACGCATCCAATTTGCTTTTTGTCATATTTTTGTTTTTAGAAGGACAAAATGCACCAAGTTTAGCCATGTCTCGCACAACCAACTGTCTGAATGTGACAATAGTGGGATTTAAATTAGATGAGGGCAAAAACTTTGGGTTCTTTTTAAAGGGGGGTCACTTCTCTGGGAGTTGCGTTTATATTGGAATCATAATCACTATTTGCAGCATTACTATTGGACAGGAAATTGGGCTTCAGGAAAAAATGTTTAAGATGGAGTTGTCTAAAAAACTTAAACGAGTCCACTTTTAATGAAAAGGAGTCAATGCGGTTAGAAGGGGCAAAAGAAAGTCCTTTGTGAAGCACTGCTCTCTCTGCATCCGTCAGATCATAATCCGAGATATTAATTACAGTCTCCTCTGAGGGTTTCGCGGAGACCAGCGAGTGGGTTGCGGGGGTTCTCTTCTTCCCCCTCGAACCCCTTCGCGTCTTTGTTTTCGATGTTTGTAACCTCGGTCCAAAAAAGGCGTGGGAATGGAATTGGATGGACCACCGCTTCCAATGTCACTCAGGTCATCAGAGGAGTCCCTCTCACTCGCTGTGGATAGGGGCATGTATCTGTTCGTCTTAGGCAGGGGTGGGCGGTTACTCCTAACCTCTTTCGATTTCCTTGCCATTCATACCTGTTGAGGATCTCAGTACAATTTATCAAAGGCTTCTTCACTCAGTTCCTCCAAGGACTCTGATGAAGATGTCGGTCTACATCGAAACGTTAGTCACTATTGTTATGCACCTTTTTCAATAAAAAGTGAGAATTTAGCATGTATTTTTTAGGTTTTAAGAAACTACAATATAACAATCCACATTAACAATACTACTGTCTCCAACAAGTGAAAATTATTAAACAATATGAGAGTCTTGAGTTCATTGATTAACAAAGGTTTCCACTACATTGGCTTTAAGCCATATCTGGAGGCCAGGATTTAAAATTGGGTCTCCTTGCTTTCTGCCCTTCTATCCATCTCCTCACTACGTGTGAGGCATCGTCCAGAGGACCCTCCTCACTGATCTGAATCAAATCTTCAATTGTGTTACGGTTAAATGCAGATCTGACGTAAAGTCGTAAAGTCCTTTTTTTTCCGCCTCGATATTGCAATATGAATCAGTCTACAGGGGTTACTTTGCTATTTGTTGGCTTATTATAACGAGTTTGATATGTTTGTTTTAAGATAGCCTATGCCACACACCCAGGAACTAAAGATTAGTGCGGCCCAGAGCTCCCCATAATTAGTAACCCTGACTTGCACGCAATCATTTGCATAATTGACAAACAATCTTTCCAGGATTTTCCTGGCTTTTTTTATTATTTCTTTATTTTTTGCAGTAACTTTTTCAAAAAGTGGCAATGAAAATTGCAATGTCTTGGGAATTCATTTTTTTGTCCTCGAGAAATTTGCGTGGATTGGTTGAATTTGCTTTCATAGTTGCAATCACGTCATGCAACTTCATTGAAGGACTGAGCAATAGATTCACTCCGAGAACACGCCGGTTCGGTACATTTCGGCACGGCGACAATCATTAATCTGGCAGCGTAATTTCGTGCATTTAAATCCGCGTTATTCAGAATTGCACACAGCCATTTCAAATGGTATTATTTTATTTTAACAAAACGATCATGAAGTGCCAGTTAAATCACTTAATGTGTGGAAAAGGTTGCGCAGACGTTTGAGAGCAGTTTTTCATTCATAAAGCGTTGAACACTTTTTGAGTGGCCAAAATAATTTTTCTGATCTGAATTTATCCCATTATTTAGTGGTCAATGGATCTCGCGGAGAGAGAAACCGTAACTTCGATTGCCAGAGGATTATTGTCAAAATTGGAAAACGTGTTAATAACGGAAAATAATTGAGTACAAGCCAGGAACAATCTTTGACGCAAAGGCATGGTCCGACTTCACCAATTATCACTTCCAGAGACGCCACTGCACACGCAATTGTCTTCTAATTTCGGCATTTTCAGGAAAACGTTGTGTGTAGTTGCAAATATATTAATGTATATATATTAACGGCACAGTGGTTAGCATTGCTGCCTCACAGCAAGAAGGTTGTGGGTTCGAATCCGGCCTTGGGCCTTTCTGTGTGGAGTTTGCATGTTCTCCCCGTGTTGTGTGGGTTTTCGCCGGGTACTCCGGTTTCCTCCCACAGTCCAAAGACATGCATATCAGGCTAATTGGAGACATCAAATTGCCCATAGGCATGAGTGTGAGAGTGAATGGTGCGTGAATGGTGTGTGCGCCCTGCGATGGATTGGCAAGCTGTTCAGGGTGGGTCCCTGCCTTTTGCCCGTAGTCAGCTGGGATAGGCTCCAGCTCGCCCCGTGACCCTAGTGAGGAATAAGCGGGTATAGAAAATGGATGAATGGGTGGATTTTTGCAGATAGGACACTGAAGATAAGAGTGAAGAAACCGAGACGGAGATTTTAGGGCTGCGCAAACCCCGAGCCGCGAGGCTGCATATTTTGATAAGTTGCAACTATTTAAAGAAATTCGGATCTACTCGTTTACGCACATTTGTCGCAGTATTTTCTGTGTTTCAGTAACTTTAGATACCGACTCGACTTTTTTAACGTTAACGGTACAAAAAAAGAAGTCTTCCATTGCTCTTCGTTTCATTTTCCGCCCTAATCTTGTGCATAGCTGCTATAGCAACTGTCATTCCAGTGAAATGGATTGTTTGACGGCTAATATTAACCGTTCTAGAATCAGTACTGTGGTTTAGGACGTCAACCTCCCCTTTGATTGGTAAGAATGGATACTGTCAGCTCGAGGGAACACACTGGGTCTGTTCCATTCTTATACCGGTGCGCACGGCTGCGGTATGTCCAGTAGATTCATGTACTGCTCCGAGACATATGCCCATCTTTATTTAAGCTGCAGCGGCGGCTGGCATGCCTTCTGACTACCAAATGTACCCGAAAAGAGGCGATTAATTGGGAGAAAAAGCGGTCGCATAGGTGCGACTATTTTAATTCAAAGGTCGCACAGTGTTAATTTTGGTCGCAATTTCGAGCCCTGCACATTCACACACGACACGAAACGCATTTAACCTCACCCCGGTGGTCGCTGAATTAAACTCCTACAAACACCATGGAACTGAATTGACAACACTGACGTTACTTAATCCTTAAACCGTTGTTCGTTACATCTGTACATATTAGCCTACAACTACGTAAACAGCTCCCTAAATACAATGGCAAGCACTTTTAAAGACGAAGCATTCAGCAGCATTCCCGTTTTTCTGACCCACAAACTTATCTATGTTTGCAAGCACGTGTACTACATGGCAATTACTTGGCATTCATGTTTCCTATTTCAAAGTGGGTGGCAATATTTCAACTAAGTTTAACAGTAAGAGGCTGATTAAAATTTAAAAACGCCTTGTTCTGAAGCAGCCACTGCGTTCACCACTCTTCCAGTGGGGGAGGGGTAATGCGTCTGCACGTGCTACAGGGTCTTCAGGCAACACAGAGCTGCCCCTGGATGCCTGTCTGTAAATCATGCCGCGGAAAAATAAATCGGCGAACCCATGTGCGAATTGGCCGATGCCGATTCAGGTAAAAAATACAAATATCGGCCTAATGTATCGGTCGATCCTTACTACTAATATTAGTTATTTACTATTATAAACTATATAAGCCTTCTATTATTATTATAAATATACAGTACAGACCAAAAGTTTGGAAACACCTTCTCATTCAATGAGTTTCCTTTATTTTCATGACTATTTCCATTGTAGATTCTCACTGAAGTCATCAAAACTATGAATGAACACGTGGAATTATGTACTTAACAAAAAAGTGTGAAATACCTGCTGAAAACATTATTATTATTATTATTATATTCTAGTTCTATTCTAGTATTATATTCTAGTTTCTTCACGGTAGCCACCCTTTGCTCTGATTACTGCTTTGCACAATGATGATGAGATTCAAGAGCTAGTCACCTGAAATTGTTTTCACTTCACAGGTGTGCCTTGTCAGGGATAATTAGTGGAATTTCTTCCCTTATCAATGGGCTTGGGACCATAAGTTGTGTTGTGCATTAGTCATGTTGATACACAGCCAACAGCCCTATTGGACAGTTGTTGGCTGTGTATCAACATAACAGTTGTTAGATACAAACATACTTCCATGTGCGTTCATTCATAGTTTTGATGCCTTCAGTGAAAATCTACAATGTAAATAGTCATGAAAATAAAGGAAACTCATTGAATGAGAAGGTGTGTCCGACCTTTTGGTTTGTACTGTATACTACTATTATTACTATTAGGCCTATTAATCATTACAGCCTATTATAATACATTAGGTTTTTTTTCTTATCCAGCACATCTCCTGCGGTTATAATAAATCTGCCAGATCATCATCTGAGGATCATAGTGAGGTCAGGGGGGCGTTTGCTCAAAAAAGGTTGAGAACCACTGCTCTAAATAATAATTTGTAATTGTTCGTCATCTGTCTCAGAATACATTAAATGCCATCTGATTGTTACCGCTTCAATGTTTTTGCCTTCTTGAGCATTTAAATGTAGCATTTGGTTATTTATTGTTTTGTTTGTTTGTTAAACATAATTGAGAAAATTCAAGAATGGTGCCATACGTCTTAATGCCATTGTGCGATGCCATAGGATAGGTGGTAGATAGACATAACTTCCCTTTCATTATCCATGCTACATTTGGGCTACACTGCTTAGGGCATAGCACACTGTAGAAGCTCATTATGGCGCTCTATGTTCACTGTTATAGGCCTTACCTGTTTGAAACTAAGTCATGGAAATTAGGTAAAAAGTTTTGAAAAATCACTAGTAAAAAAGTGTGGGAACCCTGGGAAACGCTATAGTTCCACACTAATGCCGTGCTGTCAACATCTACTACGGGGCAGCGATTGCGTTACAGAATGTTAAATATCAAATTAAAACTTACAAAATTGCCGCACACGTATTTATCTTGATGAATTACAGTATTTACATACATATTTACAGAGGTCATGCTTTTACTACTAAGATCATGTCATGGATTTTAGAGGGAAAGATTCATGTTTGCATAATTGAGCTAGTAGGCTACTTATACGTACCGTTGATCCGCTATAATTTCTAAGTAAATTTAACCCTGTTCTTACATAGTCATGGGGATAGATTTTTTCACAAATTTTAACTTTAAGTTACATCATTGGATTACAAGGGTCTGTCTATCTTCTGCATTTACCCACACTTATCATGTTAAAGTTCTGCTGACCTTTTATCATTCAGTGTCACGCCAGTTCTTCCTTAAAGCCAAGGTGCACCACCATGCTCATTTCAGAGCCCTTGATATTCTCAATTCTTATGTTTAGATAAAATGAGACCAGGAGACTGAATTAGATTAAATACAATGACTGATGCAAGGAAAGGTTTTCAACAAAAAGATTTTTATTGAACAGTGGACAACAGGACGGCACAGAAATTGAAGTTGATAAACAAATTAAACAAGGAGAGGTGCAAGTATGAGAGAGTGAACCATGAGTGAACCTTCAGGGTTTCCTGCAGAGCTTTTTTGGCCAGGCGCCCTGCCCGGCCTGAAATCAGTAGCGCCTGGGCTAGAATGTCGGGCAAAAAAAAAAAAAAATGATGCAATTTATGCAAGCGACACTGCAGCGCTTGAGAACTAATCTACCAGCGCACCTCAGGGCCGGCGCTCGCCGAGACGAAAATCGGCAACATTTAGTCCTGGCTTGTTCTTAATGGTTTTCCTTTATGAACACATTTTCCAATTTAAAAATAATCAAGTGGCAATTGAAGACACGGCTTCTCTCCCCCTATGCGATCTAACAGCGACAAATGGGCTTCATTCAGTTCAGAAAAATATTTCTCTACCAGCTTCGACAAGAGTATTCCATCCGATGCGCTGCAAGATGAGAACCTCAGCAAAAGATTTTCATCATCTGAAAAACTACCATCCTGGCGATTCAAGAGTTTGAAAATGCAGGTCCTACAGGCGTGTCATTTGACCTGAAAATTCCAGGGCTAATATCCCTCCCTTTAGTGAAACTAATTAGTCCTGGCTAATCCTAGACGGTTGCCCTTTATTGACTCGTTTTCCAATTCAAGAGTAATCAAGTGGCAATTGAAGACAAGGCTTCTCGCCCCCATGCGATCTAAAAGCGACAAAATAATGGGCTACATACAGTACCGAAAAATAATTTGATTATAATTAGGTCTATGCACCGTCACTCGGCGACGGCATTTCATAACTTCATTGAACTAGTGAATTACCCGTGGCGAGAATAATTTCTTGTGACGACCTACGTCCACAAACCAACTTTCATGAATACGGTGACCTTTGACCCTCGACGGAACGGACCTCTTGCGGTCATTTCTTGTGAAGACCTACGTCCACGTACCAACTTTCATGAAAATCTGTCCAGGGAGATGGGAGATGCGAAAAATTGACCTTTGACCCCAGTGACCTTGACTTTTCAAAAAACTAACCCCTCAAGGACAATTCCCGGGACAACCTACATAGACCCACCAAGTTTGGTGAAGATCCCTCGGAGGAGTAGGGGAACAAACAGACAGAGACAGACAGACAAACGTTCCTCAAATTATAGTATGATGAAGGTAATTTCGGCGGCAAGTACGTACACCTGTTTTTGAAGCACGGTCACTCAGCTTGCTGTAGAAAATGGACAGCGGTTAGTTATGACATAGATGTATTCCAGACTCAGTTTTTGATTACTGAGATTGTAATTCAAATTTATTTTTGAACTATCAGACAAGTCATTGTTGAGCCAAGGCAAAAAAAATGTTAGGTGAAAAAAACAAGGCAAAAGAACTGTTAGGTGAAAAGACAAATTTCACCCATAATTATTGCTGGATACAGTGTCTGGAAAACAACGCGTTTTGTTAGTTAACGCTCTTCATGCAGAATCTGCTGAGAAATGCAGTATCTTTGCTTTTTCAACTGTAAAAAAGGACAGGTAAAGGTCATGGTCAAGGTCACCAGGTCAAAATTTCGGCATCAGTACGTAGGTCTTGCACCAAGGAGTATACATGCAAAGTATTAAAGCCCTATCTCTCACGGTTTAAAAGTTATAGACAAGGTTAAAGTTTTCTAAAGGTCGGTCAAAGGTCAAGGTCACGAGGTCAGAACTTTTGGCATTGGTTGGTAGGTCTGGCATCAAGGAGTACACATGCAAAGTATGAAAGCCCTATCTCTCATGGTTCAAAAGTTATAGGCAAGGTTAAAGTTTTCTAAAGGTTGGTCAAAAGGTCAAGGTCACGAGGTCAGAAATTTTGGCATCGGTAGGTAGGTCTGGCATCAAGGAGTACACATGCAAAGTATGAAAGCCCTATCTCTCACGGTTCAAAAGTTTTAGGACAAGGTTAAAGTTTTTCTGCACGCGGACGGATGCGGACGCCGGGGGTACGACAATAGCTCTCCGGACATTCGTCCCGGCGAGCGAAAAAGATAAAATATAGCCGCAAGCGGCAATTCCGGGGTTCAAGCCAAGAATGACCATTAGTAATTGAAAGCTTTAACAGCTTAAATAACAAGTGTTGCCACTAAACGTGGCCATGTCCCCCGCAAGGTGACGGAAATCGATTGAGGTGGGCTGGTGCCAAAAATTTTGGGGGGGGGCGCAATTTACCTAGGCGCAGCACACCGGACAGCTGCTTTGATGTCGACAGTCAGTTATTAAGAAGGAAAATGTAGCCTATAGTTTTTCATGGTTTGTACCCCTTTTTTATTATGAATTGACAATGTATCCCCTGTGTCCACATGTCCACAGATCCCGATGTCCTTACATTACTTACAGATTGATTGTAAAAGCAGTCATGTTAAAAATATTCCACCAACTAACTGGGATTTTGATGTTCTGTAAAGATGCAAACAAAAAAGGGAACTTGGTTGAACAGAAAAACAAAAATCTAAAA
Source organism: Gymnothorax reevesii (assembly GCA_029721435.1). Taxonomy (NCBI): domain Eukaryota; kingdom Metazoa; phylum Chordata; class Actinopteri; order Anguilliformes; family Muraenidae; genus Gymnothorax; species Gymnothorax reevesii. Next base: position 42,895,853 of record CM056585.1, read on the forward strand.
ACACACCACTGTAATGCTGTCTACAGGCTTCATACACCTTTTACAAAGTGACATTCAACCACTTTTCAAGGACTTTCAAGGTGTATTTTCATGCTTTTCCAGCACCCTACAGCTGTGGTAAATCATATATTCATATACATATATGACAGATTTCACAGAAAGTGTAACCAACAGGTCTCACTGTACTTAACAGGATGAAATTATAAATTCATGGTATATATGCGGTTTATTTCATTGATGACACAAAAACAAATGTTTACAGGAAGTTTCAGACCTGGATCGCTGCAATTTGGTAAAAAAAGGGGGGGGGGTTTTAAAATTTGGTCTTGTTGCTAATGTTACATGAACGGAAAATTGGTGTTCACAGGACGGAACTCTAACGGTGCCAAGACTGTCTGAGCCAATGCCAAAGAGTAAAGGGAAGGCACACCAGTGACCAACCCGCTAATCCACAATAAGCAGGGCTTTGTTAAAAGTCTAAATCTACTCTTGAACAGGGACTTGAAATGCACAGTTTTTCCCCGGGATTATTTTGAGGCAATAAAATTCATCCACTGGATAATGAGTTTATCCTGCCCAATCATTTCCATGTTCCTCATCCATCCTGGAGTTCTGAGAGGAAGGAGAGACGCTTTTTTGGGCCACCCAGTCGTATGGATGTGTCAACCCCTTTAAGTCAAACCAAGGTTGGCTTGATCCATCCAGGGATTGGAGTGAATTCGACCGTTTAATATAAAAACCGTTTGAACTTGGCTTGCTAGTGAAAATTCAATAACTGATCTGGGTTTGCCATCCAGTGATAGAATTTTGTAACCGCGTGCATAAATCTGCAGCTCCGTGTCCACTGGCGGACACATCTGCACAAAAGGGTTTAAATACCCTGCCTGCAGCCGCCAAATCTCACAGCAGTGCTGTACTAAGATTACAGGTTGTTGCTGACGTTATCACTGTGGACGGAACTTTTACCTTTTTGACAAGGGACACAAACGCGAGTTGAAGATTCTACAAGGCCAAGAAGTAAACATCCGTTGGCGCATGCACTTTACCCCGCTTTCACACTACCGATTGTTATAAAATAGGGACTTCAATGCGGAATGCAGAGCAAACGTTGACCACACATCGGACAGAAATTACGTTCGCGGCAAAAACTGGCTTCACAATATGAAACAGGGCTCAGGATATTTCAAAATGGTATCTAACTTGGTAAAATAAAGAATGGGGCACATATTCCTGGCCAGACCCTCAGTTGTAGATGTACTGTTCTTTTCACAGTGGCCCTGTTAAATCTATCAAACTTGGAACAACAAACAGGGAAAGCAATAAAAGGCGTTGCTAATCCAGCTAGCCATCGCTGTTTGTCGTAACAAGTGCGGGAGATGCCCCGGGTGCAGCTCCTCCACGATCACTTGCCTGCTGCTGAATCTTTAAATCGGGTCGGTAAGGTCCAAGATCCTTTATCCTCTTTTTCTCTTCCAGTGTGACGCTACGCCTTGAGAATAGGTTATTCTGTAGTGAAATATCCGAGTTTTCCGCGGATCCAGTTGTAGCTTCCATTTTTACATCTATCGCACAGAGAATGAGCGTGTATCTTCTTCTAGTTTAACGGCGGTTGAAAACCAGCTTATTGGTGCATTACCGCTACCTTCTGTTCCAGAGTGTAGACCAGACAATAGACTTACAGTCTAACTCCTTTACCTGACTTAATCAAACACAATATTATACACACTATATATATATATATATTCAATTTATTTTGTATAGCGCTTTTTACAGGTACACTGTCACAAAGACGCTTTACAGTCAGAGATAGGTTACTGAAGGGCAGTGCCCAACCTATTCCCACTACAGCGAGGCAAAAAAAAAACTCCCAGTAGGGAGAAAAAATCCTCAAACAGTGGTGAGAAAAAACTCCCCAGTGGGAAGAAATCTCAGGAGGAACCCGGCTATAGTGGGGAAGCCCATCCTCCGCGGGCTAGCTAGTTGATAACAAGATAATGACAAGAGTTCCATTGAAATCCATCTAATCAGTGCTAAAATAATTTGTATATTTAAAACTGGCCAACAGATGTCTTTGCTAATGTAAAATAATTAGCAATGGAGGTCATCTTGAGGCAGGAAGACCCTCTTGGTCCTGTAGCTGAAACAAGATGGTAAACAGCTGGTCTTCGGCTGGAGCTCCGGGCCAGGGGGTGTTCGGTGAAGCTTGATCTAGAGCTCAGGGCAAGTGCCCAGAGCAGGAGGAGGAAAAAAAAAATATTGTTAGGGAGGTGGAGTTGTATGGCGAGCACACAGAACAGGAGAGACGGAGGTGCCTGTGTGCGATAAGGAAACCCCAGCAGAATAAGACTATGGCAGCATAGTTATGAGAAACAGGGGCAGGGGCCAACACAGCCACGAGGGCAGGTTGAGACAGTCACCACCAGACCATGACCAGTTCAGCAGAATAGGGCACCACCAGCAATGATCCAGTGACAGCACTGACTGCTCAGTCCACCAAATATTCTATAGCTTATGCCAGCCACCCACTCCTGTCCCTCAACTATAGGACAGACTAAAGAGATATGTTTTGAGCCTAACTTTAAATATACTGATAGTGTCTGCACCCCGAATATGAGCAGGCAATTCGTTCCATAAGAGGGGAGCACGATAGGAAAAAGCTCTACCGCCTATGGTAATTTTAGCTATTTTTGGAACAACAAGGAGGCCTGCGCTCTGCGAACGGAGTGTTCTGGAGGGAATGTAGGGTAAAAGTAAATCACTTGGGTACAATGGACCAAGCCCATGTAAGGCTTTAAAGGTAAGACGTAGTATCTTATAGTCTATTCGGAATTTAACTGGTAACCAGTGAAGTGAAGCTAACACTGGGCTGATATGCTCGTGTCTCCGTGTTCTAGTGAGAATACGAGCAGCTGCATTTTGAATTTGCTGGAGCCCCTTTAGAGAGGATTTTGCACAATCAGACAAAAGAGCATTACAGTAATCTAATCTTGAAGTAACAAAGGCATGGACAAGCTTTTCTGCATCATGTAATGACAGCATTTTCCGAATTTCGGAAATATTCCTCAAGTGGTAAAATGCAACTCTTGAGATGTTCTTTATATGTGTATCAAGTGCGAGATCAGGGTCAAGAGTGACACCAAGATCTTTAATAATGGCACTTGAAGCGATTGAAATTCCATCAATGGTAAGCATGTAATCTGAGATTTTGCATCTCTAGGATTTGGGACTCACTACGATTATTTCTGTCTACTAGGGTTCAACAAGAGAAAATTGTGACTCATCCATTTCTTTATGTCTACAAGACAGGCTTCCATCTTTGACAGCTGGGCAGCTTCATCAGGCTTGACTGACAGATATAGTTGTGTGTCATCTGCATAGCAGTGAAAGTTAATGCCATGTGTGCGAATAACTTGTCCCAGTGGAAGCATATATATATATATATATATATATATATATATATTTATTTTTTTTAAACCTTACTTTAAACATTCCACACCCATTTCATCTACAACCCCCCTATTCTTTTATCCCTGCTTATCCATCAGATTCTATCATAAACCCCTGTCCCCCTTAAGAAATCTATCAGTGCCCTAATCTGTGCCCCTTCTCCCATACTTAGCAATCCTTTTAATGTAGCTTCCTGTACCCCAACATCCTTGATCTTATTCATCATCTCCTCTCTACACCTCATATCTCCTACACCTCAGAACTACATGCTACACTGATTCCTCCTCCTCCTGACCCTCCTCAAACAGGCCTGAATAAGCGTGTAAGTTTGCGCATGAGTAAATCATATCTGCTGCGGTGGCGTGTTGATATGATTGGCAGCTGTCGTTGTCAGTCAAATGAGGATGAGAATCACAAAAACAATACAAATTCGTTGCCAATCAAATTGGGAGGGTCCGGGGTGCATTTCTCTGCGCCCCGCAGGAAAATTTGAAGCGACCAATTAGAAAGAAGCCTCAGGTTACATGCTGGGCAAAATTTGAAGGACTTGCATTGACTCTCATTAGACCGGCGGCCCTGCGTTAATAAAGTATGTATACACAACATATTTATTTATTAATAAATAGTGTGAAACCCCTTTTATGTAATGGCGGCAAGTGCCGACAGGCTAGCATTGTGTGGAAAAAGTAAATCATTTAATTGGTTATTTTTTTATAATTTAGTGACAAATATTGGTATGTTTAAGTGGACTTCCTCTGTTGAATTTTAGCTGTATAGATGGAGGGGGCGGGGCCCCTGCGTTCCCTATTGACAAACCGCCACTGGTGGACGTATCACAAAATTACACACCTAAGCCAAAGATGAATAAAATCAGGAAATATTCTTGAGATTTCGCGTTCACAACAAACGGGACGTGACCGACGGACAGATGGAGCTGAGGACTATGTTCACCGGCCCCAATACACCTTGACCCCAAAGATGAATGAGTCGGTCAAACCGTTCTTGAGATATTGTGATCACAACAAACAGAACATGACGGACAGATGGTCGGACGGACGGAGCTGAATTCTTTGTCCCCCGCCCCAATACACCTTTACACCAAGATTGAATGGAATCGGTCAAACTGTTCTTGAGATATGTTGACAAGGAATTTGTAAGTGGTCAAATGATCGTAATAACCTTGAGGATAATGCCAAGGTCACCGAAATCTACTGGGGTCGGCATGTCAAACCAATATACCTCAACACCAAAAAGAAATTGAATCGGTCAAACCGTTCTTGAGATATCGCGTTCAGAACAAACGGGACTTAATGGACAGCCGGACGGAGCTAACAGCCCCCCCGCTGCCACGAAAGCAAGTGAAGCGGAGGACAAAAACCACTTTAAGAGTGTGTTTTAGGTATTTATGTGGAGCTATTTTTCCAGTGTAATGATTGGACCAACAATTTATGATGTATAGTCTGATTTGTGTTATGTTAGTCTATCTTGTGCATTTATGGCGCCCCCTACGGGTCGATTTGATAGAAAATTTCAGGCTATGTTTCAGGTTCTTATGTGGACATATCCTGTGAGTTTTGTAAAGAGTGGAAAAACTATATATGATTTATAGTCCGATTTGTGTTACATTACGTAGTTTTGTTTTGCATTTACTGCACCCCCCATCGGACAATTTCAATGAAATTTTCAGAGTATGTTTAAGGTACTTATATGAATATATCCTGTGAGTTTTATGGCTATGGGAAAAACAATTGCTGATCTATAGTCTGATTTGTGATACCATTCTGCTTTGTTTAGCAGTTAAAGCGCCCCCTATCAGTCAATTTTAATGACATTTTCTGGTTAGGTTGCAGGTACTTATATGAATATATCCTGTGAGTTTTATGGCTATGGGACAAACAATTGCTGATCTACAGTCTGATTTGTGTTATACCATTCTGCTTAGTTTAGTAGTTATAGCCCCCCCTATCAGTCAATTTACATGAAATTTTCAGAGTATGTTTCAAGTACTTATATGAATATATCCTCTGAGTTGTATGGCTATAGGACAAACGGTATCTGATTTATAGTCTGATTTGTGTCATACCACGCTGCTTTGTTTTGCATGTATAGCACCCCCCATCAGTCATTTTGAACAAAAATTTTGGAGTACGTTTAAGGTACTTATATAAATATATTCTGTGATTTTTATGGCTATGGGACAAACAATTGCTGATCTACTGTGTTATTTGTGTTATACCATTCTGCTTTGTTTAGCAGTTATAGCGCCCCCTATCAGTCAATTTGAATGACATTTTCTGTGTATGTTTTGGGTACTCATGAATATATCCTGTCAGTTTTATGGCGATAGGACAAGCAGTTGCTGATTTATAGCCTGATTTTTGTTATAGCGCCCCCTATGGGCTGATTTGCATGAACCTGTCAGGGTATGTTCCTGGTCATTATATGAACATATTTTGCAAGTTCTGTGATGATTGGTCTAGTGGTTGTTGAATTTTGTCCATTTATGTGCTAAGCCACGCCCCTGCTGAAGTTCATTGGTTAATATCTTGGAAACGAAATGAGATTTCGACAAGCTTTATGCAATCTATTATAAGCTTGGTCCATTGATGATACACAGCAAATATCAAACGAATCGGACCAACTGTTTAGGAGGACATGTTTAAAATGTGTTTTTCAAAAAATTCAAAATCCTGGAAAATTAAATATGGCGGACCTTCAAGGTCCCATGGGAAAGTTGTAGAGAATATTCCAAGGAATGTCAGTACCAAATTAAGTGTAATTTGGACTATGGAGCTATGACCTTTAAAGTGAAAACCTGTTTTTCTTGAATTACAGCGCCACCATTGGGCCGATTGAGTTAAAAATGCTTTGGTCAGCATTTACTCACAACTTCCAACCAGTGTGCAAAATTTCAGGACTGCCATTTACAATCTCACGGGAATTTGCAAAAACATTTCTGAAGAAGAAGGAAAATAATAATAATAGTAGTAATAATAATAATAAAAAGCGAAAACAATAGGGTTTCAGCCCTACGGGCTTGAACCCCTAATAATAATAATAATAATAATAATAATAATAATAATAATAATAATAATAATAAAAAGGGAAAACAATAGGGTTTCAGCCCTACGGGCTTGAACCCCTAATAATAATAATAATAATAATAATAAAAATAATAAAAAGGGAAAACAATAGGGTTTCAGCCCTACAAGCTTAAACCCTTAACTATAATAATAATAATAATAATAATAATAATAATAATAATAATAATAAAAATAATAATAATAAAAAGCGAAAACAATAGGGTTTCAGCCCTATGGGCTTGAACCCGAATAATAATAATAATAATAATTAAAGCTGCAAGCAGCGTTGAAAGGGCCCTCGCACCCCTCGTGCACGTTGGGGTGATGGCGAGATGTGACTGGTCAAATGCACCCGTCAACAGCCACCGGACACTGGTAGACTGCACACAATGGGCCGGCTCTACTAAGATCCCAATTTGCGTGTACTATATTGCGCGTTCAATCTAGAATTTTGCGTGTGGGGCTGAACCGCGGTTTGCAGGTGATTTACTATGAGTGATTGCGCAAATGGCAACAGGTACAAATGTGTTGGACACACCCTATTTAAATGAGGGCTTTGCGTGTTTCATGGTTTGCAGCATGGAGAGTTTGGAGAGAAGAAAGGGCAAAATGAAATTCGACCCTATGGAATTAAAGGTGTTGGTAGATGAAGCCAATAAACACGTGAATGCGCTACAGCAAAGAAATCTGATTGTCGCACGAAGGAATGCCATATGGGGGAAATCTGTCAAGTAAATGCTGTGGGTAAAACGATGCAAACAGTGAATGAAGTGAAAAGACGATATCAACGAAGACGAACAAAAGAAAAATTGGCGCATGATAAAACATCTGCAAAGAAAACAGGTCCGGGCACAGTGGATGAGATGCCTCTGACCAGCATTGAGGAACAGGTGCAGTTACCGTTCTGCGAGACGCAAGTCACTGGAATTGCCGGGTATGACACACTGGACCAAACAGCAGAACAAGGTAGGCGCACAATAATACTGTATAAACACACTTTTTCTGAAAAGATATTTATTTAGTAAGTGAAAAATGAATGTACCTCCTGTGGTTACATTTTGCTGTCCTTTAACTCAAATCCCAAACAAAAAACATTAATTTTTTACATGTAGAATCTTCAGCAGAAGTCCAGCCATCCACTTCAAATCCCCCCAGAGCAGCCTCCACCCCTGCAGAGCCTCGAAAGGGTCCCGAGGACATTGATCTGGAGTTGCTGGAGGAACAAAAGAAACAGTCTGCAGCCATTCAGGCAATTGCACGGGAGATGCGAGTGGCGTCATCGTTGGCACGGGCGGCGAGGCGCGATACTCAGGCCATTGCCACGCACTGCAGACAGATGGTCAGCGCAGTATCTGCCCTGATGATGGCCGTCAATTCTGTGGCAAGAGGGCTACGGGAAGGGATGCAGGCAATGACTGCCCTCAATCCAGGTGGAGAAGCGGGCCGACCGAGTCCCACAGCGACAGCTAGGCAGCCAGGCACCGGAGAGGGAGGGCTGTATGATGAAGAACTGCTTTTTTTCTTATATTTTTCCACCATAAATGTTAAGACTATAGCCTAATACATTTTCTGACTAAACAATGTGTCTTTAATATGATTTTGTGGGACTTAACATAATTAGGCGTGAATGAGTATTTCGTTTGATAATGTTTGGAATTCAGAAAGTGATTTCAGTCTTTTTTCAATATATGTTGATTTGCTTAACTTTGCAATGTTCTGTACTGACCCGGGATATTTTGCCACAACGTTGGAAATGATGCCTTTGGCATCACAAACGCACTGCACATTCAATGAATGCGTGTGTTTGCGATTTCTGTACACGTGCTCAGTGTCTGCAGGGGGCACAAGCTGCACATGGGTGCAGTCAGTCGCCCCTATAACTCTAGGAAATCCAGCGACTGCAAAAAAACCTTGTTTGGTCTCATTCAATAAGTGCCGAGTGCGTGGAAACCAAATGAACTTGGCCATCCGGCGCGACATGGCATTTAGGACTTCAGACAGCACATCTGAAAAACGGGATTGGGAGATCCCAGCTGTAATAGCTACCGTTCGCTGGAATGACCCAGATGCAAAAAAATGCAAACTTGCAAGGAGTTTTGTCATTGCAGGTATTGCGTGACTCCTTCTCGTGGCTGGCTCCAAATCCTCTCCGAGTTCCTCCAACAGCTCCAAAATGGCAGTGCTGGATAGGCGATATGTTTTAATGATTTTTTCCTCGCTCATTCCAAAAACGTTCACACAAGGGTGAAAAATGCGTTCTCTGCGTCTCCTTAATTGATTTCGATGTCTCCTTCTTGCGACAATAACCGTAGCCATGTGTGCGCAATTACGCATACAAATAGTTTGCACCTCCTTTTGACACGTGTTAAAATATAGACGCAGATTTTATTAGCAAAATTTCTTTGAAGTTTGATAAATCAATTTGCACGTGCTAAATTAATATATTTACACTTTCTCCTCCCAACACACGCACAATTGCGTGTAAACGCCCCATATTGCATATTCATTGTGGCAGGCGTACTAACTGGATGCAGACGTGCTATTTTGCACCTTTGAAAGAGGCAACCCTTACTGTGCACTGTTAGTAAATCAGTTTGTACATTTTTTTTGCGTGTGCAATGAGTTTGCACACGTTTTTATACACGCAAAGCTTTTGTAGATCCGGCCCATTATGTTTTCCTGAGTGGAGTGCAGACACCATTCCTGAAATCAATAGGTGGAGCATCTAAAAGTAGAACACCTGTTCATGAAAAAAATTGAAATTTTAATTCAAAATAATGCACTTCCTGTTGGGTTTGGGTCACGGCACTATGTAATTTTTTGCAAGTCTTTGCACGTTTCATGTCTCCACCAAATTTTGTTCATGTAGGTTAATTGAACTCTGAGAACCTTTTTGCTGAAAATTTCTAGAGGGTGCAATGATACCATATTGAAATACCTGTGTGAAAAACCTCTCCCAGACTGATCGTAATACCAGGCTCCACTAATGTGTTGATTTCTGTAAATTTTCAATCATGTTGAGACCCTCAAAAGGGCAATTCTTTTGCAAAAATAATTGGGGGGCGTTATAGAGCCATTGTGGCACAGTAAGTGCCAATTGGGACATCAAGCTGAAGATCATAAGACACTGACATTTTGTGCAATATTTTGCAAGTTTTGGATGATCGGAAGGCCTTTAAACGTGTGTTCGTAAAATATGGAAAAATGCAGGAAATGGCTCATAGCTCTCTTCCTGTTTGGCCAAAAAATTTCAAAAAAATAACCAAAACTCGGCATGACAAATGCAATGATCTGACCAAATTTCATGAACATTTAAGCACTTTTATCTGAACATGGCTGTATCTAGAGGGCGCTGTGGAGCCTCTTGGCCACTCCCGATGTAATATGAGCATATACTTATACTTGGGAGGACAATTTTATCAAGCTTGGAAAGTTTTCAGGCAAATCCCTTGAAGTATGTGGGAGTAAAATCAACTTCCTGTTTCATGGCAGGACATCAAAATTCGCCGCAATGCCACGGATACATCGTTTGATAAATCTAAAAAAGCTTCGCAATTTATCATCGGCAACGTCTTGAGATATTATTCACCAAATTTTAAGTTGATTGGATAAAATCTCTAGGAGGAGTTCGTTAAAGTACGACACCTGCGAATGGCGAAAAATCTAAAAAAGTCGCAATTTCAATTAAAAATGACGAACTTCCTTGTGAGTCTAGGTCATGGCACCAAGAGACTTTTTTTGAGGTCTCAGGATATTCCACATGTCCACCGAATTTCATACATGCAGGTCAACCACGATGCGAGGGCTGCTTATTTAAAATTTTCCAGGGGGCGCTATAATGCCATTTTTGCCACGCCTATATGTAAATATAGGCCCAAAAAAACAAATGCAATGATCACACTAAATTTCATGAACATTCAAGCACTGTTAAATCAACATGGCCGTTTCAAGAGGGCGCTGTGAAGCCACCTGACCACACCCAATCTAATATCAACATATAAGTCTACTTGGAAGTAAACTTTTATGAGGCCTGTGAAGTTTCGCGCAAATTTCACGAAGCATGTGCGCGGAAAACCAACTTCCTGTTTCATGGCGGAACATCGAAATTCGCCGCGACGCCATGGATACAAAGTTCGATGAATCCAAAAAAGCTTCGCAATTTAACATCGAAAAGGTCTTAAGAAGTCATATGCCAAATTGTAAGTTGATCGGATAAAATCTCTAGGAGGAGTTCATTAAAGTACGACACCTGCGAATTGCAAAAAAATCTAAAAAAGTTGCAATTTTAATCAAAAATGGCAAACTTCCAGTTGGGTCTAGGTCATGGCACCAAGGGACTTTTTTTTAGGTCTCAGGATATTCCACATGTCCACCAAATTTCATACATGCAGGTCAACCACGATGCGAGGGCTGCTTATTTGAAATTTTCCAGGGGGCGCTATAATGCCATTTTGCCACGCCTATATGTAAATGTTTTATCAGTGTAATAGGAATGATGGTCTTTAGAAATGTACAAAATTTTGTGAGTTTTTGAGCATGCTGAAACCCTCTAAAGGGCAATTCTATTAAAAATCTGATTGGGGGCGCTATAGAGCCATAATGCCACATTTACTGCCAATTTTTGTCTCAAATTGGAGACAATCAGACAAATTTATTTTTGCAAAGTTTGCAATTTTTCTAGTATCTTAAGGCCTTCAAATGTGTGTTCGTAAAATTTGGAATAACGCAGGAAATGGCTCATAGCTCACTTCCTGTTTGGCCAAAAAATTTCAAAAAAGTAAGCATGGCCCAAAAAAACAAATGCAATGACCAAACCAAATTTCATGAACATTCAAGCACTTTTATGTCAACATGGCTGTGTCAAGAGGGTGCTGTGGAGCCACCCGACCACACCCAATCCAATATCAACATATAGGTATATTTGGAAATAGACTATTATTAAGCCTGTAAAGTTTCAGGCAAATTTCGCAAAGCATGTGCTCATAAAAGCAACTTCCAGTTTCATGGAGGAACATCGAAATTCGCCGCGACGCCACGGATACAAAGTTCGATGAATCCAAAAAAGCTTCGCAATTTAACATCAACATAGTCTTCAGATGTAAAATGCAAAATCTTAAGTTGATCGGATAAAATCTCTAGGAGGAGTTCGTTAAAGTACAACGCCTGTGAATGGCAAAAAATCTAAAAAATTTTCCAAATTCAATTAAAAATGGCGGACTTCCTGTTGAGTCTAGGTCACTGCTCCAAGTCCACCGAATTTTGTACATGTACGTTAAACACGCTCCGAGGGCTGCTTCATTGAAATATTCTAGGTGGCGCTGTAATGCAATTTTGCCACATCTATCTTTAAACCCTATATCCTAGTAAAAAGTATGACCAGCTTAATAGGTTTGCAAAGTTTTGTGAGTTTTCGAGCTTGCTGGAGCCCTGAAAAATGCAATAATGTATTAGGGGGCGCTATTGAGCTACCATGTCACACCTAGTGCCAAATGAGACATCGAATCAAAAGTCTTAATATTTTTAGTCAATAAGCCAAGTTTGTTGTGTTTTCGAGTATGATAAGGCCCTCAAAAATGTGTTCGTAAAATCTGAAAAAACGCAGGAAATGGCTCATGGCTCACTTCCTGTGTGGCAAAAAAAATGTCAAAAAAATTGACAAAAAAATATATGATGTCTACTATGACCCTATAAAATTTCATTAGAATCCGAGCAAGTGCATTCAAAAATGGATGCGTGTTTGGTGGCGCTAAAGAGCCACCGGGGCATGTCTAAGCACAAAAATAGTAATGCTTTGCAATTTTCACCTTAACTGATGTGTGGGCAAATTTTTGTGAGTTTTTGTGCATGGCAAAGCCCTCAAAAATGCATTCTCGCAGCAGAATAAAAAGAAGAAGAAGAAGAAGAAGAAGAAGAAGAAGAAGAGTTAAAGCTGCAAGCAGTGTTGAAAGGGCCCTCGCACCCCTCTTGCACGTTGGGGAGGCAGCAAAATCTTGATGGGTGCAGGTCTGCATTCACAGCCATTGGACACTGCTAGACTGTGAACAATGTGGTTTCCTGTGGAGAGTGCAAAAATTTTCTGGAGGGGTGCTTTGATATCATTTTGACATGCCCGTGCGCTAAATCTCCAGCATAGTAATTGTAACACCAGGCTCCTTGAGCGTGTTGATTTTTGTAATTTTTACAGCACGTTTAGACCCACAAAAGAGATTTCTTTTAAAAATCTGATTGGGGGCGCTATCGAGCCATTATGCCACATTTAGTGCCAATTGATGGATGACATTGAAGAGAATAAGACAATTATAAATTGTGCAAGGTTCTGCAAGCTTTGGAGTATTCTAAGGCCTTCAAACATATGTTCGTGAAATTTGGAAAAATGCAGGAAATAGCTAATAGCTCATACCTGTTTGGCCAAAATAATAAACCATAACCCGGAATGACTAATGCAATGATCACACCAAGTTTCATGAACATTCAAGCACATTTATCTAAACATGGCCTTATCTAGAGGGCACTGTGGAGCCTTCTGGCCACACTTGATATAATATTAGCATATATTGATACTTGGGAGGACCATTTTATAAAGCTTGGACAGTTTCAGGGAAAACCCATGAAGTCTGTGGGAGTAAAACCAACTTCCTGTTTCATGGCGGGACATCGAAATTTGCTGCAACGCCATAGAAACAAAATTCGATGAATCCAAAAAAGCTTTGCAATTTAACATCGGCAACGTCTTTAGATACTATTAGCCAAATTTCAAGTTGTTCGGATGAAATCTCTAGGAGGAGTTTGTTAAAGTACGACACCTGTGAATGGCGAAAAATCCAAAAAAGTTGCAATTTCAATTAAAATTGGCAGCCTTCCTGTTGAGTCTAGGTCATGGCACCAAGTGTCTTTTTTGTAGGTCTCGGCATATTCCACATGTCTACCGAATTTCATACATGTAGGTTTACCAGGCTGCGAAACCTGCTTATTTAAAATTTTCCAGGGGGCGCTATAGTGACATTTTTGCCATGTCTATATATAAGTTTTTTGTCAGAGTAATACGAATGATGGTCTTTATACATTTACAAAATTTTGTGAGTTTTAGAACATGCTGAGACCCTCAAAATGGCAATTCTTTTAAAAATATGATTGGGGGCGCTATAGAGCCATTGTGCCAAATTTAGTGTGAATTGACATATAAAATTGAAGATAATAAGACAATTATAATTTGTGCAACTTTTTGCAAGATTTCGAGTATTCTTAAGCATCCAAACATGTGTTTATAAAATTTGGAAAAACGCAGGAAATGGCGCATAGCTCACTTCCTGTTCGGCCAAAAAATTTCAAAAAAATGAATATAACTCCACATGAACAAAGCAATGATCTCACCAAATTTCATGAACATTCAAGCACTTTTATCTCAACATGGCCGTTTCAAGAGGGCGCTGCGGAGCCACCTGACCACACCCAATCTAATATCAACATATAGGTCTACTTGGAAGTGGACTTCTATAAAGCCTGTAAAGTTTCGCGCAAATCTCACAAAGCATGTGCGCGTAACACCAACTTCCTGTTTCATGGCGGAACATCGAAATTCGCCGCGACGCCACGGATACAAAGTTCAATGAATCCAAAAAAGCTTCGCAATTTAACATCGAAAAGGTCTTAAGATGTGAAATTCAAAATTTTATGTTGATCGGATAAAATCTCTAGGAGGAGTTCGGTAAAGTACGAAGCCTGTGAATGGCAAAAAATTTAAAAAATTTGCAAATTCAATTAAAAATGGCGGACTTCCTGTTGAGTCTAGGTCATGGCACCTGGAGACTTTTTTTAGGTCTTGGCATAGTACACATGTCCACCGAATTTTGTACATGTAGGTTAAACACGCTGCGAGGGCTGCTTCATTGAAATTTTCTAAGTGGCGCTGTAATGCAATTTTGCCACATATATCTGTAAATTCTATATTCAAGTACAGACTATGACCAGCTTAATATGTTCGCAAAGTTTCGTGAGTTTTCGAGCATGCTGATGCCTTCAAAAATGCAAATATGCGTTAGGGGGCGCTATAGAGCCACCATGTCATATCCACTGCCAAATGGGATATCGAATCAAAGAACGTAATATTTCTAGTCTATGAGCCAAGTTTGGTGAGTTTTTGAGTATGATAAAACCCTCAAAAATGTGTTCGTAAAATCTGAAAAAACGCAGGAAATGGCTCATAGCTCACTTCCTGTGAGGCAAAAAATTTTCAAAAAAATGTACAAAAAAATTTATGATGACTACTATGACTGCATGAAATTTCGTGAGAATCCGAGCAAGTGCGTTCCAAAATGGCCGTGTGTTTGGTGGCGCTATAGAGCCATCGGGGCATGTCCAAGCACAAAAATAATAATAGTTTGCAATTTTCACAACGACGTGTCGGCAAATTTTTGTGAGTTTTCGTGCATGGCAAAGCCCTCAAATATGTGTTCTCGCAGCAGAAGAAGAAGAAGAAGAAGAAGAAGAAGAATTAAAGCTGCAAGCAGCGTTGAAAGGGCCCTCGCGCCCTTCGTGCACGTTGGGGTGGCAGCAAGATCTTGATGGGTGCAGGCGTTCATTCACAGCCATTGGACACTGCTGGACCGCGTACAGTGTGGTTTCCTGAGGGGAGTGCAAAAATTTTCTAGAGGGTGCTATGGTACCATTTTGATATGCCTGTTCGTAAAATCTAATAGTAATCGTATTACCGAACTCCATGAGTGTGTTGATTTTTGTTAATTTTCCAGCATGTTTAGACCTGCAAATAGGCAATTCTTTTATAAATCTGATTGGGGGCGCTATGGAGCCATGATGCCACATTTAGTGCCAATTGATGGATGACATTGAAGAAAATAAGACAATAATAAATTGTGCTCGGTTTTGCAAGCTTTAGAGTATTCTAAGGCCTTCAAACATGTGTTCGTGAAATTTGGAAAAAAGCAGGAAATGGATCATGGCTCACTTCCTGTTAGGCCAAAAAATTTCAAAAAAATCACCATGGCCCGAAATGACAAATGCAATGATCACGCCCAATTTCATGAGCATTCAAGCACTTTTATCTTAACATGGCCATATCTTGAGGGCGCTGTGGAGCCACCTGGTGCCTCCCGGTCTAATATTAGCATAAATGTATACTTGGAAGGACAATTTTATCCACCGTTGAAAGTTTCAGGTAAATCCCATATAGTATGTGGGAGTAAAACCAACTTCCTGCTTCATGGCGGAACATCAAAATTCGCCGCGACGCCACGGATACATCGTCCGATGAATTCAAAATAGCTTCGCAATTTAACATCAGCAAGGTCTTTAGATATTATTTGCCAAATATTACGTTGATTGGATAAAATCTCTAGGAGAAGTTTGTTAAAGTACGACACCAGCGAATTGCGAAAAATCTAAAAAAAGTTGCAATTTCAATTAAAAATGGCAAACTTCCTGTTGGGTCTAGGTCATGGCACCAAGAGACTTTTTTTTTAGGTTTCAGGATATTCCACATGTCCACCGAAGTTTATACATGCAGGTCAATCACGATGCGAGGGCTGCTTCTTTGAAATTATCCAGGGGGCGCTATAATGCCATTTTTGTCACGCCTATATGTAAATTTTTTATCAGTGTAATACAAATGATAGTATTTAGAATTGTACAAAATTTTGAGAGTTTTTGAGCATGCTGAGACCCTCAAAAGGGCAATTCTTTTAAAAATTTTATTGGGGGCACTATAGAGCCATAATGCCACATTTACTGCCAATTTCTGTCTCAAATTGAAGACAATCAGACAATTATTATTTTTGCGAAGTTTTGCAAGTTTTTGAGTATGCTAAGGCCTTCAAATGTGTGTTCGTAAAATTTGGAATAACGCAGGAAATGGCTCATAGCTCACTTCCTGTTTGACCTAAAAATTTCAAAAAAATAAGCATAGCCCAGAAAAACAAATGCAATGATCAGACCAAATTTCATGAACATTCAAGCACTTTTATGTCAACATGGCCATGTCAAGAGGGCGCTGTGGAGCCATCTGACCACACCCAATCCAATATCAACATGTAGGTATATTTGAAAGTCGACTCTTCTTAAGCCTGTAAAGTTTCGGGCAAACTTCACAAAGCATACGCGCATAAAACCAACTTACTGTTTCATGGCGGAACATCGAAATTCGCCGCGACACCACGGATACCAAGTTCGATGAATCCAAAAATGCTTCGCAATTTAACATTGACAACGTCTTTTGATGTCTTATGCAAAATTTTAAGTTGATCGGATAAAATCTCTAGGAGGAGTTCGTTAAAGTACGACGCCTGAGAATGGCAAAAAATGAAAAAAATGTGCAAAGTCAATTAAAAATGGCGGACTTCCTGTTGAGACTATGTCATGGCACCAAGAGACTTTTTTTTAGGTCTTGGCATAGTACACATGTTCACCGAATTTAGTACATGTAGGTTAAACAGGCTGCGAGGGCTGCTTCATTGAAATTTTCTAGGTGGCGCTGTAATACAATTTTGCAACATAAATCTGTAAAACCTATATCTTATTAAAAAGTATGACCAGCCTGATAGGTTTGCAAAGTTTCGTGAGTTTTTGAGCATGCTGAGGCCCTCAAAAATGCAATTATGTATTAGGGGGCGCTATAGAGCTACTATGTCACACCTAGTGCCAAATGAGATGTTGAATCAAAGAAATTAATATTTTTAGTCTATGAGCCAAGTTTGATGAATTTTCGAGTATGATAACGCCCTCAAAAATGTGTTCGTATAATCTGAAAAAATGCAGGAAATGGCTCATAGCTCACTTCCTGTGAGGCAAAAAAATTTCAAAAAAATTGACAGATAAATTTATGATGACTACTATGACCCTGCAAAATTTCATTAGAATCCGAGCAAGTGCGTTCCAAAATGGCCGCGTGTTTGGTGGCGCTATAGAGCCTCCAGGGCATGTCCAAGCACAAAATAAATAATAGTTTGCAATTTTCACCACGACTGACGTGTGGGCAAATTTTAGTGAGTTTTCGTGCATGGCAAAGCCTTCAAAAATGCTTTCTCGCAGCAGAATAATAATAAGAAGAAGAAGAAGAATAATAAAAATCCCATCAAAAACAAGAGGTTCCTCACACCTTCGGTGCCAGGACCCGTTCCGGACCCTGGCACCGGTCGGTGCTCGGGCCCTGATAATAAAAATCCCATCAAAAACAATAGGTTCCTCGCACCTTCGGTACGGTCGGTGCTCGGGCCCTAATTGAAGCTGCAAGCAGCGTTGAAAGGGCCCTCGCACCCCTCGTGCACGTTGGGGTGGTGGCAAGATCTTGATGGGTGCAGAAGACCAATCAGAGCCATTGGACACTGCTAGACTGTGTACAATGTGCTTTCTTGAGGGGAGTCCAAAAATTTTCTTGAGAGCGCTATGAAACCATTTTGACATGCCTGTGCGCAAAATTGACAACATACTAATCGTAATACCGGGCTCCATAAGTGTGTAGATTTTTGTACATTTTCCAGCATTTTTAGACCTTCAGAAGGGCAATTCTTTTATAAATCTGACTGGAGGCGCTATAGAGCCATTATGCCACATTTAGTGCCAATTTATGGATGACATCGAAGAGAATTAGACATTGATAATTTGTGCAAGGTTTTGCAAGTTTTCGAGGATTCTAAGGCTTTAAAACGTGTGTTCCTAAAATTTGGAAAAACGCAGGAAAAAGCTCATAGCTCACTTCCTGTTTTTTGCCAAAAAATTTCAAAAAATAAGGCCTTGCTCGGAATGACAATGCAATGATCACACCAAATTTCATGAACATTCAAGCACTTTTATCTTAACATGACCATATCTAGAGGGCGCTGTGTAGCCACCTGGCCACACCCAAACTAATATTAGCATATATTTATACTTGGAAGGACAATACTATCAAGCTTGGAAAGTTTCAGGATAATCCAACGAAGTATGTGGGATTAAAAGCAATTTCCTGTTTCATGGTGAGACATCAAAATTCGCCGCAACGCCACGGATACATCTTTCAATGAATCCAAAAAAGCTTCTCAATTTAACATCAACAAGGTCTTTGGATATTACTCGCCAAATTTTAAGTTGATCGGATTAAATCTCTAGGAGGAGTTCGTTAAAGTACGACACCTGTGAATGGCATAAAATCCAAAAAATTTACAATTTCAATCAAAAATGGCGGACTTCCTGTTGAGTCTAGGCCATGGCACCAAGCGACTTTTTTTTAGGTCTCGAGATCTTCCGCATGTCCAATGAATTTCATACATGTAGGTTTACTGGGCTGCCAGGGCTGCTTCATTGAAATTTTCTAGGTGGCGCTATAATGCTATTTTGCCACGCCTAGCTGTAAAACCAATAAGTTAGTACAACGTTCAATTGGCTGAATAGGTCTGCCAAATTTGGTGAGTTTTTGAGCATGTTGAAGCCCTCAAAAATGCAATTATGTAATAGGGGGCGCTATAGAGCCATAATGTCACATTTAGTGCCAAATGGGATATTACATCAAACAACTTCATATTGTCAACCTCTGTGTAAAGTTTGGCGAGTTTTTAAGTATGCTAAGGCCCTCAAAAATATGTTTCCAACATCTAGAAAAACGCAGGAAATGGCTCATAGCTCACTTCCTGTGCGGAGAAAAAATTTCAAAAAAATTGATAAAGCTTTTCATTATGCCTTCTACGGCCCCACCAAATTTCGTGAGAATCCGAGCAAGTGCGTTCCAATTTGCTGCGTGTTTGGTGGCGCTATAGAGCCACCGAGGCATGCATAAGTACATTTCCTGCAAAAAAGTAAATTTTTCGCAAGGCCTGATGTGCGTGCCAATTTTCATGAGTTTTTGACCACGTTTAGGCCCTCAAAAATGCAATTCATTTTGGAGAAAAGTAATAATAATTCAAGCTGCAAGCAGCGTTGAAAGGGCCCTCGCGCCCTTCGTGCACGTTGGGGTGGCAGCAAGATCTTGATGGGTGCAGGCGTCCATTCACAGCCATTGGACACTGCTGGACCGCGTACAATGTGGTTTCCTGAGGGGAGTGCAAAAATTTTCTAGAGGGTGCTATGGTACCATTTTGATATGCCTGTGCGTAAAATGTAAAACATAGTAATCGTATTACCGAACTCCATGAGTGTGTTGATTTTTGTTAATTTTCCAGCATGTTTAGACCTGCAAAGAGGCAATTCTTTTATAAATTTGATTGGGGGCGCTATAGAGCCATGATGCCACATTAAGTGCCAATTGATGGATGACATTGAAGAAAATAAGACAATAATAAATTGAGCTAGGTTTTGCAAGCTTTAGAGTATTCTAAGGCCTTCAAACATGTGTTTGTGAAATTTGGAAAAACGCAGGAAATAGCTCATCCCTCACTTCCTGTTTGGCCAAAAAAATAGCCATTGCCCGGAATGACTAATGCAATGATCACACGAAATTTCATGAACATTCAAGCACTTTTATCTTAACATGGCCGTATCTAGAGGGCGCTGTGGAGCCATCTGGCCACTCCTGATCTCATATTAGCATATATTTATACTTGGGAGGACAATTTTATAAAGCTTGGAAAGTTTCAGGGATAACCCATGAAGTATGTGGGAGTAAACCCAACTTCCTGTTTAATGGCGGGACATCGAAATTCGCCGCAACGCTACGGATACAAAATTCAATGAATCCAGAAAAACTTGCAATATAACAGCAGCAACGTCTTTAGATACTAATAGCCGAATTTCAAGTTGATCGAATAAAATCTCGAGGAGGAGTTCGTTAAAGTACGACACCTGTGAATGGCCAAAAATCCAAAAAAGTTGCAATTTCAATTAAAAATGGCGGACTTCCTGTTGAGTCTAGGTCATGGCACCAAGAGATTTTTTTTTAGGTCTCGTCATATTCCACATCTCTACCGACTTTCATACATGTAGGTTTACCGGGCTGCGAGGGCTGCTTATTTGAAATTTTACAGGGGGCGCTATAATGACATTTTTGCCATGCCAATATGTAAGCTTTTTATCAGAGTATTATGAATGATGATCCTTATACACTTACAAAATTTTGTGAGTTTTCGAACATGTTGAGACCCTCAAAAAGGCAATTCTTTTATAAATCTGATTGGGGGCGCTATAGAGCCATTATGCCACATTAGGCTCCAATTGATAGATAACATTAAAGAGAATAAGACAATTATAATTAGTGTGAGGTTTTGCAAGCTTTGGAGTATTCTAAGGCTTTCAAACGTGCGTTCGTAAAATTTGAAAAAACGCAGGAAATAACTCATAACTCACTTCCTGTTCGGCCAAAAAATTTCAAAAAATTAGTCATTGCCTGCAATGACGAATGCAATGATCACACAAAAGTTCATGAACATTCAAGCACTTTTATCTTAACATGGCCGTATCTAGAGGGCGCTGTGGAGCCACCTGACCACACCCAATCCAATATCAACAAATAGGTATATTTGGAAGTAGACTATTATTAAGCCTGTAAATTTTCATGCAAATCTCACAAAGCATGTGCTCATAAAAGCAACTTCCAGTTTCTTGGCGGAACTTCGAAATTCGCCGCAAGGCCACGGCCACAAATTTCGATGAATCCAAAAAAGCTTCGCTATTTAACATGGCGAAGGTCTTTAGATGGCCTGTGCCAAATTTCAAGTTGATTGGATAAAATCACTAGGAGGAGTTCGTTCAAGTACGACGCCTGTGAATGGCAAAAAATTAAAAAAAGTTGCAAATTCAATTAAAAATGGCGGACTTCCTGTTGAGTCTAGGTCATGGCACCAAGAGACTTTTTTTTAGGTCTTGGCATAGTACAGATATCCACATCGAATTTTGTACATGTAGGTTAAACACGCTGCGAGGGCTGCTTCATTGAAATTTTCTAGGTGGCGCTGTAATGCAATTTTGCCACATCTATCTGTAAATCCTATATTTTAGTCAAAAGTATGACCAGCTTAATATGTTTGCAAAGTTTCGTGAGTTTTTGAGCATGTTGAGGCCCTCAAAAATGCAATTATGTATTAGGGGGCGCTATAGAGCCACCATGTCACACCCAGTGCCAAATGAGATATCGAATGAAAGAACTTAATACTTTTCGTCAATGAGCCAAGTTTGGTGAGTTTTCGAGTATGATAAAGCCCTCAAAAATGTGTTCGTAAAATCTGAAAAAACGCAGGAAATGGCTCATATGTCAAACAGGCATATCAAAATGGTAACATAGCACCCTCCAGAAAATTTTTCCACTCCCCTCAAGGAACCACATTGTACACAGTCTAGCAGTGTCCAATGGCTCTGAATGGACGCCTGCACTCATCAAGATCTTGCTGCCACCCCAACGTGCACGAAGAGTGCGAGGGCCCTTTCAACGCTGCTTGCAGCTTTAATTATAAGGGCCCGAGCACCGACCGGTGCCAGGGCCCGGAACGGGTCCTGGCACCGAAGGTGCGAGGAACCTATTGTTTTTGATGGGATTTTTATTATTATTCTTCTTCTTCTTTTTATTCTGCTGCGAGAACGCATTTTTGAGGGCTTTGCCATGCACAAAAACTCACAAAAATTTGCCCACACGTCAGTCGTGGTGAAAATTGCAAAGTATTACTATTTTTGTGCTTAGACATGCCTAGGTGGCTCTATAGCGCCACCAAACACGCGGCCATTTTGAAACGCACTTGCTCGGATTCTAATGAAATTTTATAGGGTCATAGTAGTCAGCAGGCACAGGAAGTGAGCTACGAGCCATTTCCTGCGTTTTTTCAGATTTTACAAACACATTTTTGAGGGCCTTATCATACTCGAAAACTCACCAAACTTGGCTCATAGACTGTAAATATTAAGTTCTTTGATTCAATGTCTCATTTGGCACTAAGTGTGACATGGTGGCTCTATAGCGCCCCCTAATACATAATTGCATTTTTGAGGGCGTCAGCATGCTCGAAAACTCACGTAAATTTGCAACGATATTAAGCCGATCATACCTTTCACTAGGGTATGAGGTTTACAGATGGATGTGGCAAGATTGCATTACAGCGCCACCTAGAATATTTCAATTAAGCAGCCCTCGCAGGGTGTTTAACATACATGTACAAAATTCGGTGGACATGTGTACTATGCCAAGACCTAAAAAAAACTCTCTTGGTGCCATGACCTAGACTCAACAGGAAGTCCGCCATTTTTAATTGAATTTGCAACTTTTTTAAATTTTTTGCCATTCACAGGCGTCGTACTTTAATGAACTCCTCCTAGAGATTTTATCCGATCAACTTGAAATTTGGCACAGGCCATCTGAAGACCTTCTCCATGTTAAATTGCGAAGCTTCATTGGATTCATTGAACTTTGTATCCGTGGCGTCGCGGCGAATTTCGATGTTCCGCCGTGAAACAGGAAGTTGGTTTTACGCGCACATGCTTTGTGAAATTTGCGCGAAACTTTACAGGCTTTATAGGAGTCCACTTTCAAGTAGACCTATATGTTGATATTAGATTGGGTGTGGTCAGGTGGCTCCACAGTGCCCTCTTGAAACGACCATGTTGAGATAAAAGTGCTTGAATGTTCATGAAATTTGGTGTGATCATTGCTTTGTTCATGTCGAGTTTTATTAATTTTTTTGAAATTTTTTGGCCAAACAGGAAGTGAGCTATGCGCCATTTCCTGCGTTTTTCCAAATTTTATAAACACATGTTTGGATGCTTAAGAATACTCGAAATCTTGCAAAAAGTTGCACAAATTATAATTGTTTTATTATCTTCAATTTTATATATCAATTTACACTAAATTTGGCACAATGGCTCTATAGCGCCCCCAATCAGATTTTTAAAAGAATTGCCATTTTGAGGGTCTTAGCATGTTCTAAAACTCACAAAATTTTGTAAATGTATAAAGACCATCATTCGTATTACTCTGACAAAAAACTTATATATATACATGGCAAAAATGTCACTATAGCGCCCCCTGGAAAATTTTAAATAAGCAGCCCTCGCAGCCTGGTAAACCTACATGTATGAAATTTGGTAGACATGTGGAATATGCCGAGACCTACAAAAAAGACTCTTGGTGCCATGACCTAGACTCAACAGGAAGTCCGGCATTTTTAATTGAATTTGCAACTTTCTTGGATTTTTCGCCATTCACAGGTGTCGTACTTTAACAAACTCCTCCTAGAGATTTCATCCGAACAACTTGAAATTTGGCTAATAGTATCTAAAGACGTTGCCGATGTTAAATTGTGAAGCTTTTTTGGATTCATCGAATTTTGATTCCATGGCGTTGCAGCAAATTTCGATGTCCCGCCATGAAACAGGAATTTGGTTTTACTCCCACAGACTTCATGGCTTTTCCCTGAAACTGTCCAAGCATTATAAAATGGTCCTCCCAAGTATCAATATATGCTAATATTAGATCAAGTGTGGCCAGAAGGCTCCACAGCGCCCTCTAGATACGGCCATGTTAAGATAAATGTGTTTGAATGTTCATGAAATTTGGTGTGATCATTGCATTAGTCATTCCGGGTTAAGGTTTATTATTTTGGCCAAACAGGTATGAGCTATTAGCTATTTCCTGCATTTTTCCAAATTTCAGGAACACACGTTTGAAGGCCTTACAATACTCCAAAGCTTGCAAAACCTTGCACAATTTTTAATTGTCTTATTCTCTTCAATGTCATCCATCATTTGACACTAAATGTGGCATAATGGCTCTATAGCACCCCCAATCAGATTTTTAAAAGAAATTGCTTTTGAGGGTCTAAACATGCTTGAAAATTTACAAAAATCAACACACTTATGGAGCCTGGTTTTATGATTACTATGTTGTAGATTGTGTGCACGGGCATGTCAAAATGGTATCATAGCACCCTCCAGAAAATTTTTGCTCTCCCCTCAGGTAACCACATTGTACACAGTCTAGCAGTGTCCAATGGCTCTGAATGGACACCTGCACCCATCAAGATCTTACCGCCACCCCAACGTGCACGAGGGGTGCGAGGGCCCTTTCAACGCTGCTTGCAGCTTTAATTTGTATTGTTTTTTTCCCCAATTTGCGACAACATATAAGACAGCAAGGGATGATAGACAAAATTTTCAAACTAAAACTGATTTAATTAAACAAAGACCAACACTAACCTACAATTTATACTACTGACTAAGATTGATAATATACAAGAAAAAAAAAATATTTACAGTCCCTTGAGATGAGGTTGCTTGGTGATGTTCCGGGTGAGGAAAACGCTCCAACACCAGCAAAAATCCACAAAAAGCTTCACAGGTCTTGAAAAGAGTGACAGGTCTGGTCAAATGTATCATTCTCCTTGCAATTTTTCCTCCTACTTTACTCGCTCAATTTGTCTTCTTATATACTCTTTTGCAGCCCCTTTTAGACCTTTTTTTTCCCCTCTGGGACTTTCCCCTCTCAGACTTGCCCAGGACATGCCCAAACCTAGCTCCAGACTGGGCCTAACAAAAAAAATGTCAATACTGACATCTAGTGGCATTTTTTCACATTACAGTATTATTCCCTGTCTTCCACGAAACAAACAGGCTGTTGTGGGAGGGTCACATTTTCACTGATCTCATAGTGCTGGTTGAGATTGAGAAGTGCTAAATTCTTTATTTGTTATTCACTATTGTGGCAATTTGTTTGTTTGCATAGCTTTTAGATTAAGAAATAAAAAAGAGATTTCTGTATTACTTCAGGATCACTGCACCGAAGACATCAGATTCCAGTGGATTTTCACCATCGTCGTGGGAACATCGCAAGTACGGGCAGTTTGGGCTAGAGAACAGTATTTCTGTCTTGAATGTAGTAATTTCATTACCCATTATTGTACAATTGTAATTGCTACGTTCATTCGCTCACTTTTTTAATAAATTGTATAAATTTAATCCTTCTTAAAAATTGGAATCTTCCAGAATAATCTGGGACACACAACTGTCCTTTCATAGGTCTACTATTACCGTGGCATCTCGTCGGCCTGCTGATAAAATCTCGTATCTTCAAAATGATAAACTTCACTGGAAAATTAAAAAAAAAAAAAAAAAAGAACTATATTTATGTGTGTGTGTGTGTGTGTGTATTTATGTATGTATGTATATATATATACAAATTCATGAATATAATTTAATATAGCAACAAAATAAAAAAAAATTCATTTTTCATGTAAGAATAGTGGACATATGAGCTTTTGTTTCTTATCAATGTGGAGATGCGAGGTTTTCTCTGTAGGCTGACAATCTTCAAATTTAAAGTCTGATTTGCATTTTCCATGGACTACAACTGCATTTTCAGGTTTAATCAGAAAATCCTTGTTCCATGTTTTCCTGATGGCCATAATCAATGAGCTTTGTAGAGATTCTACCTTTAATGTCCTGGAAAATGGATACCATTTGAAAAAATCCTTACCCATGTCACAAAAGCAAAGTCTGATAGGTGGTCTTCTTTTTATTTTAGGTATAAGCAATTGGGAAATTACACTTTCTGCGCAGGAATAGGAGAAAGCTATGATTTTGTCACATTGTGTAATGGGCAATATGTTTCAGTCAGATCATGAAACCAGTCATTTCTTGAAATGAGAGAATTTTTTTAGTCATTTTATGAAATTACTTAAGTTTGACACCAGCCATGTCATGAAATGTCCAAAAATTTTATTTTGAAAATAAACTGAAATACAATGGTATTCTAATTGCTTCAAGTTTTTGATTTCACGGAAGCCATTTTCCCCTTCGCTGTGAAGCTCAAATCTTGAATTAAAGACTTAAACAGCGGAATGCATTTTCTGATTTAGCTTCTGCACAAAGGTGTTTGTTGCATGTATTGAATTCTAATAACTGATAATCGGACGTGACAATACATGTACACAGTAATGCATCATGAACAAATAATGACAAGCATCCTCAAAATGTATATGTGACAGTCCACAGCCAAAAGGGTGTATAAGGGATATTTATGTCAAATTGAGTTCAGTGCATCTGATGATCCCTTACCATGTACTAAACATAGAAAAACAGTTTTTCACTAAAACGTCAAAAAATCCCTGTGGACTGTCACATGTTAAAACAAAAAAAAATTTGGATTTACATAACCAAATGACAAGAAAATCAAATTCTAGAAGGCACCAGAATGCATCATAGAGCTTCAAATTTTGAAGTTTCTCCTGGTAGAACGGTCCCTGGAGGGCGCCCTCAATGCTTGGATTCAAGTGCACCTTTAATTCAAGTGCATTTATGCAGTGGGAAAAAAATCCCACATTAAGAAATAATTATTTTACATCAAATCGTGTGCCACAATTATTAGCACGCCTGATGTTAATACTTTGTACAACCCCCTTTTGCCAACAAAACAGCTCCTAATCTTCCCCTGTAATGTTTCACAAGATGGGAGAATACAGAAAGAGGGATCTTCGACCATTCCTCTTTGCATATTCTCTCTAAATCATCCAGCGACCTGGGTCCTCTCCTCTGCAGCTCACTTCACAGGTTTTCACTGGGGTTGAGGTCTGGGGACTGAGATGGCCATAGGAGGAGCTTGATTCTGTGTCTGGTGAACCATTTTTGTGTAGATTTGGCCACATGTTTAGGGTCATTATCTTGCTAAAAGACCCAGTGACGACCATCTTAAGCTTTTGGGCAGAGGCCACCAGATTTTGATTAAAAAGTCCTGGTATTTCAAAGTGTTCATGATGCCATGCACCCTAACAAGGTTCCTAGGGCCTCTGGAAGAGAAACAGGCCCGCAGCATCACCGATCCTCCCCCATAAGTCACAGTGAGCATGAGGTGCTTTTCTGCATACTCATCTTTTGTGTTCCTTCAGACCCTCTTAAAGTGTTTGTTGCCAAAAAGCTCCATCATGGTCTCATCTGACCAAAGCACACAGTCCCAGTTCCGTTTAGCGAACTCCAGACGTTTGCGTTATGATTGTGAGTGAGAAAAGGTTTTTTCCATGCATGCCTCCCAAACTGCATGTTGGCATGTAGATAGCGCCTGATTGTTGTTTTGGAGACTTTGTGACCCCTTAGATGCTACTATTTGTTGCAATTCTTTGACAGTGAGCTTTGGAGAACTTTTTATTTCTCTTACCATTCTCCTCAGTGTGGGTGATGGCAAAATAACCTTGCGTCCTCATCCAGGCTTGTTTACCACTGTTCCAGTTGTTTTAAACTTCTTAATGATTCCTCTGACAGTAGATATGGGCAGGTGCAGGCGAGTGGCTATTTTCTTGTAGCCATTGCCTGACTTGTGAAGGTTGACACACATCTGCCTTACTGGAATGGTGTGTTCCTTTGTCTTTCCCATGTTGAAGAGTGGATAAGAGAAATGGCCTCTGTGTCACGTCATATTTATACCCCAGGGAAACAGGAAGCGATGAATTACTAATTAAATGTTCTGAGATTCTCTGATCAACTTTGTAAACTACTGTAGAAATGACAGAAATACTTCAATTACATTTATTTCCTAGGAATTGTTAGGGATGCCAATAATCGTGGAACAGGTGATTTTATGAAAAAAAAAAAATTATTTTTTAGTCAGGGATTTTTTTTCTCTTTAAAATTCACTTGAGTTGAAGGTTACATTTTTCTCCAATTTTCAGTGAGAGAATGTGCTTCTGCAATATAAATGGAATTTATTTTAAGGATTTTAACACATCTTAACCAGGGATGTCAATAATTATGGAGGGCGCTGTAAGTCTGTGCCAATTACAAGAAGTCATGCAGACATCTTTTTTTATTTCTTATTTCAGCCACCATGGCATTAAAGCCATGCAAACAAACATTGCCGCGATCATGAAATAACAAATAATGAAATGACAAATTTAGCGCTTCTCAACAAGCGCAATCAGATCATTGAAGATATGCCCCTCCTACATCAGCCTGTTGGTTCCGTGGAAGACGGGGAATAACACAAATAAAGAGAACATTCTAGTCACATAAAATGACAATCAATTAAAAACCATTTTGTTTTTCAGAACAATCATTTATGGGTTTAAATATGGACTTTTCTTAGCCTTTTCCCACAAAAAAGAAAAAGCATACCAAGTTGAACCAAAACTATGATACAAACTGAACCGTTCCACCCCTTTCGCCGATGGACTGGTCACTGCAGGCACTGCACAGGCTAACATTGTTAGCGAATGCTCTCTCCAGGTGGCTCTGAAAGTAAAGTTTCTGTCGAGGAAAGTTATACGACCATTGTTTCGCCCTGCCCAAGAACACACCAACTATATTTAATTACTTGTACTTAAAACATAATGTGAGCTGAATTTCTCAAGCTGGAAGGATGTATGGCTGAAGGATACCAACCTCACACAACATTGTCATATTCTTGAGTGAGTGGGTGTGTCGTTGGATGCACAAAGTGCTCAGAGGTGCAGCACAGTGTCATTATGGGAGCCACACAGCTCAGTAGCTGTGTCTCAATTTTTGGCCTCCACAACAACTTGGAAAAAAGGGCAAGCCACACTGGCCGTTTGACTAGTAGAGCATTGCGGCCACACAGGGGGGCAACAGCAAATGTCGCTAGGCCGTGGTATAAATCATGCGCTGCAGGTGCAATGCCATGCCCACTTATAAGAAGTCATATTCATGTGACCTTTATTCCTTATCTGATGCCTTTTCTGCAAAGCATAAGCATTGGTTTTGGGTTTTGTGTAATCCTGGGAAAGATGGCCATTGTAAATTTTTAGTCTCAATTGCCCAGGTTTCCTAATACAAACAATACTTACCCTACGATGTTTCATGAGCAAAAAAGTGAATTAAAATTTTTAAATTCATTGATAAGTTTGGTTGCTTGTACAGAATTGGTTGACGTACTGTATCTCTTCAAAGCTGTGCACCACAGATTGAAACTGTACAGATAATTTGAAAAAAAAAATGCATGTTTAGATCCTTTGTGAGTCGTCATTCTGCTGAGCAGACAAACCAATTTTTCCTTTTTCAACATATAAATTTTAACAACAAAATAAGGACGCCTGCCTTGGAGAGGATAATGCATACCTAAATTTCTCTGCTGTTTTGCCAGGGCAGAGAAACTGAACTGCCATCATGCCAGGAGAGGGGATGCATCAGAGGAAGGTCAAATCCAAGGGCAAAGGTCAACTGGGTGGCGGCGACCTGGAACAAATGGGGGCCTGTGGAGATGGCCAAGAGGTGCCATTGTGGTCGGAGCTGTCTCCTGTCCTTGTACCTAAAAAAACACAGAGGGCCAAGAGTGCCAAAGCCAAGCTTGAGGAGGAGTCTTTTGCTGCCATATGCCTCCAAGTGCTTTTCCCTTATCTGCTGGCGGGAATGGGAATGGTGATGGCGGGTATGGTGCTTGACAGTGTGCAGGTATGTCCCAGTCAGTCTTGGAATCAGTAATTATAGCCCAAAAAACAGTTTCGGGGATATCATGCTTTCGCCCCACCCTCTTCCGCCGCTGCCGCGTCCGCAGATTTTAGCCGTTTGCGTGATAACTCACAAAATACTTTACATTGGCTTCTCATTTTTATATGAGTAGATATGGTCGAGAGGATGAACTGATTAGATTTTGGGGAAGTATGCACTCCTAGGTTTGCCACTAGGTGGCACTGTATATTGAAAAAAATCAGTTTTTTCACCAGTTTTTTTTTTTTTTTTTTTAATCATCTCTGGAACAACTACTTACACAGACCTCAAATTTGCCTCATATTGTAGGTCTAGTGAAGGGTAATCTAATAAAGGGGGCTTTGAGGATTGGGGAATTCGGGGATATACCCCTTGCTGTCGGCTGCCAACAGCGAAGGCCTAGTTATCAATGGAAGACCAAGGTTGAATTTTACCCCTTTGTGTAGAAGCCAAATATGGCTATTTATGGGTTATCCAATTTGATGCTTTATAATTCAAGATTTAATCTTCATAAAGAGGAAAAATGTCACTCAACTCAGAAAAGACACTTAAAGCATTTAGAATTACATCCTATTTCAGTTTATTTTCATGATTTTGATAGAGAAAATGGGCTGTAAACATAAAAAATCTTCATGAGAATTCACCATTAAAATTGCAAAAAAAATAACAATACTGAGAATTGAAAAACTGCTGGGGCTTAAATCTGTAAATTTTTGGGAACATGCACTCCTTGACCACAAGTAGAATTCATCTTCAACATTACGTTTGAGATTACTTACATGCCATTTGCAAAATTATACAGCTATCCATGTGGCTACCCAAAGGCTGACATCCCTCAAAATCGTGCACTGTCAAATCAAAAAAATATTAATGTATTTAACACACTTCTTCACTTAAGGGCGGCCTCAGCCGAGTTTCACGCCTGGAGGACCAGTCCTATCGGTTGGCCATACATTCTGCCAGCTTGGCTGTGGATGATAAATTAACGTCCCTCTTGAAGGTGTCAATGAGGGTTGTGGGAGGGCGGCCCCAATTTCAGTGGCCGTGGAGGGGTTCCCAGAGCAGAAGCTTCCCAGCAGGCAGGTCTTAATGCCTAAAGCAATGGCCGGCGAGACCAAGTCTCCGCCAGGCCACTTTGTCTGAGATTCTGTGGCGAGTGCCGTATAGTTCCTCGTTTGGCACGAAGCACTGCCAGCTGATGCCCAGAGCTGTACGGAGCATCCGTGTGTATTGAACACAAAGTTTTGAGGCATGAAATATAATATGAACTAATGATTTTCTGGTTGACTAAAGCATGAATTTATCAATATCAGTGCAGTTGAACATCAGTGGTCACCAGTAATCTCTACAAACGCAATATATGCCTTTTGTCCATAAGAAAGTTAAGAGTTTTGTCCATTTTTCTTCAAGGTCCCCCAAGCCAGCTCACATAATCATTAAATAAACAGCTGATCAAATAGTCAGAACATTCATCCTGCAATGAAAGCTATCAGTTCCCACGTCCCAGCTCACAAACTCATTTCAACACTTATAAGGAACATGTACAACTCAGTAATATCTGAATTCTGAAATATACCTTATTTTCACAGAAGAGACATTCCACTTTCAGGGGGGATCAAACAATATGCAGTGCCCTCCATAATTCTTGGCACCCCTGGTTAAGATGTGTTCTTTAGCTTCTAATAAATTCATTTTTTTCTAAATAATATAGGACCACAATGAAAAAAGAGGAAAATCGAACCTTTAATTCAAGTGCATTTATTCAGTGGGAAAAAAATTCCACATTAAGAAATAATTCTTTTACCTCAAATCATGTGTGCCACAAGTATTAGTTAATACTGATGTTAATACTTTGTACAACCCCCTTTTGCCAACAAAACAGCACCTAATCTTCTCCAATAATGTTTCACTAGATGGGGGGGGGAAACAGAAAGAGGGATCTTCGACAATCTCTCTAAATCATCCAGCGACCTGGGTCCTCTCCTCTGCGCTCTCCTCTTCAGCTCACTCCACAGGTTTTCAATGGGGTTGAGGTCTGGGGACTGAGATGGCCATGGGAGGAGATTGAATCTCTGTCTGGTGAACCATTTCTGTGTAGATTTGGCCACATGTTTAGGGTAATTATCTTGCTGAAAGGCCCAGTGACGAACATCTTCAGCTTTCGGGCAGAGGCCACCAGATTTTGATTTAAAAAGTCCTGGTATTTCAAAGCGTTCATGATGCCATGCACCCTAACAAGGTTCCTAGGGCCTCTGGAAGAGAAACAGGCCCACAGCATCACCGATCCTCCCCCATACTTCACAGCGGGCATGAGCTGCTTTTCTGCATACTCATCTTTTGTGTTCCGCCAGAACCACTGAGAGTGTTTGTTGCCAAAAAGCTCAATCTTGGTCTCATCTGACCAAAGCACACGGTCCCAGTTGAAGTCCCAGTACCACTTGGCGAACTCCAGATGTTTGCGTTTATGATTGTGAGTGAGAAAAGGTTTTTTCTGTGCATGCCTCCGAAACGGCTTGTTGGCATGTAGATAGGGCCTGATGGTTGTTTTGGAGACTTTGTGACCCCAAGATGCTACCATTTGTTGCAATTCTTTAACAGTGAGCTTTGTAGAACCTTTTATTTCTCTTACCACCCTCCACACTGTGCGTGGTGGCAAAATAACCTTGCGCCCTTGTCCAGGCTTGTTTACCACTGTTCAATTTGTTTTAAACGCCTTAATGATTCCTCAGTTGACAGTAGATATGGGCAGGTGCAGGCGAGTGTCTATTTTCTTGTAGCCATTGCCTGACTTGTGAAGGTCGACACACATCTGCCTTACTGCAATGGTGTGTTCCTTAGTCTTTCCCATGTTGAAGAATGGATAAGAGAAATGGCCCCTGTGTCACGTCATATTTATACCCCAGGGAAACAGGAAGTGATGAATTGCAAATTAAATGTTCCGCGATCCTCTGATCAACTTTGTATTGAATTTATTTTAAGGCTTTTAACACATCTTTACCAGGGGTGCCAATAACTATGGAGGCCGCTGTATGCCTCCCTAGATTCAACAGAACGGTGCAATGAACTTACCAGGGGGTCCACCCAAATGAATGGGTAGATCATGTTTTAAACAGGAAAAAAACCTCGGCATTCAACTTTGTTGAATACGGTATACACTCCAAAACAAAATGCAAAAGTAGCAGTCTTACCTTTTTCATTGAATCTCTCCTCCAGAAACCAATGTGTCCAGTAGAAGGAACCCTCTGGTCCTGTTTCATACAAAACAATTCCCATTGACCATGTCCTTATCTGATTGAAATCCTGTAAATGTAACTTAACACTTCAAGGCCAGTTTTGCGAGTCTTTTTTTTACTATAAATCGTGTCTATTTCAGCCGTGCAATGTGCGCAATGTAGACAGGATACAGCCGAGCCTGCTGATGCGCATAGGCTTGTATGCTCTTATGTTTGTCAAATCAATGTGTTTCACCTACTGTGGAATGCTTAAACACTCAGGAATCGGATAAGAAACAAGCCAGTCAATACATTGTTACTGGGGAAGTTTCATGAGGGCGTGAACTATAACTGCAGTTATGCAGAAGAGCCAGAGTGTATAATTGAGTAACTGGCTTTCAACAGTACTTGGGCGGATACAAGGAAGCGCTGAATTTGTCAATCAAGGAATCTACACGTAAATCCACGGTAGGGAACTACGCATTTTTTGTATGTGATGACTGTAATTGACAGTAGAATGTGAGAGAATCAATACCAGGTTAAATTTTATGCTTCAGAAAATTAATTTTTCTGAACCAGTAATTGGAATACCGTTGGCTCACTAGCTAAAGTGGTTGCTACTGAGGACAACGATTTTTTCTTTTGCAAGAGATCATTTTTTGAAACTGCTGGATCGATAATATGGGCAAGGATATTGACCAGTTTGCACATCGGGCTTAGCTGAGGTGTTTAATTCATGCAACTCTTGAAAAACAGGGAGTGGAGTGAAATTCCCCAAGAAATATTTCCTGCTGTCTTTCATTGTGCCTTTATCTGCCATAGGGAACTTTGGGTTCTGAGGAAATGAGTGCATTTTTTCACAGTTCTGAGACACTGTCCTAGATATTGTTAGTTTACTATTTGGACATATTTTGAGCAATCAAGTCTGCCTGTTTTCGCTTATTGCCTTTCTGTGCACTTGCGATATTGTACATCTCAGTTCAGAAATTGTCTGATGAAAATTTCAAAGAAATGCTGCTTTTTTTTCCCCTAGATAAAATATCCTAGCTAACTGATAGCTCGATCCACTTCGCTTTGCATGTAATGTGAACACTACATGATAAACTGCCCTTTTTTTCTGAGAATAGCTTTGCTTTCTCAAAATATCAAGACAAATTTTTTTTTTAGAGGTGAAGCATTTCTACTACTAGTTGTCTGGAGAAGTTGATATGTGGTGTAAAATGTATATTAAAAAATGCAATGATTTGAAATCATTTAAACCCTATTTTTAATTGAAAATAGTACCAAGATAACATATGAATAATTGTAGAAGAAATTGCATTGTTTTTTTAAAAAAAAAAATCTTCTAATTTTGAATGAAATGTCAGCGACAGGGGCAACAAATGTCCAGAAAAGTTGTAAGATGCTAAAAAAATACACCTGGAGGAGTATCTCGCAGCTTACTTGTGTGAGGCTTGGCCCTCGCAGCCCTCTTCCTCATGCTGCGCGTGAATTACCATCACCTGCTACTCAATGAGCCGCAGGACTGAGTACTTAAGGTGCTCTGCATCTGCTCCCCCACTGCTGGTCAGTGGGGTTTTTACTGCCACCTTTTCTTTCTCTGTTTATTTGTCAAATGAGTTTCTCAGTTCATGGAACCTTGCTTCCGTTTTATTTTGGTTTCGTTATTTTTGTTATTGAACACTCATCACGTCCAGCCTGGCGTTTGAGTCTTCACTTCACCTCCCAGTCCTAGAGCCCACCGAACAGCCGTTTGGCAACTGGCGGGCCTCAACAGTTACCACGATGTTAATTGGCAACAGGTCAGTAATGTGATTAGGAATAGAAAGAGCAACCCAAAAATCCAAGTCTTTGAGAAGTAATAGCTTCACTATTCTGAGGAAAACTGCATGGGTAAATAGTTTAACTATTTAAGAATAACATTTCTCAATGTAAAATTACAAAAAACTCCTCTATTTAACAAAATTTATTTCAGGAAATGATTCAGAGAATCCTGAGAAATCTGACCATGCCAAAAACCAGTTTTGAATGGCCATGGTCTTCAGACCCTGAGATGGCACTGCATTAAAAACAGATTGAGTTCTGTAGTGGTAATCAATGCATGGGCCCAAATACACTTCTGAGAACCACCGTCAGTGAGGAAAGTTTGCCGCTGCATCCACAAATGTAAGTTAAAACTCCACCATGTAAGCAAGACCAGAAGCACCACTGCCTTTTCTGGGCCCAAGCTAATTTAAGATAGCTGAAGGAGAAGCGGAGAACCACGCTGTGGGCTGACCAATCAAATTGTGAAGTTTTTTTGCCGTATTTTATTTATTCTGAAGAAAGCACGACAATACAAAGTGTAAAAGTTTTACATTTTAACCTCTTCATACCCCCACCCCACTGACACAATGAACAAATCACACTGCCTCAAATGCCAACAAACACTGAATAGCATCAGAACTTCAAATATTAAGGGCAAATAAGAAACTGCATTTGAGGAGGTTATGTTTAGTCGAAATAAATAACTAAGTAAATAATTAACAGGAAAAAAAATACTGAAAGGAGAGAGGAGTAAACGTGGTTGAGAATGGCCCATGAATTAATAAATTATAAATCTAATCAATTTGTCAAAATATTGTATAATTGAACACCAAACGGTTTTGAATTTCTTGGAATTACCCCGATTTTGGAAAGAATATCAGGTCCTTCAACCACATGAAGGAGCTAAGGGAACATATAACATAACATAACATGAATGGTGAGAACAGGTCTTTCAGCCCAACTAGGCTTGCCAGTTTCTTTATATTGTGAATATATCACTTCAGATACTCAATGACTCAATGGTATCTCGCTTTAAGTCAAGCCTGCTCTTGAAAACCCCCAAGGTCTCTGCCTCAACAATATGGTCAAGCAAGCTATTCCACGTCGAAATTACTCTTTGGGCGAAGAAATATTTCTGAATATCAGTGCTAAATTTACCCTTGGTCAACTTCCATTTGTGACCCCGTGTCCTACTAACAGCACTCGGTCGAAGGCATCCTACATAATTCACTTTTTTTAATCCCTTTAACATATTTAAAAACCTCAATCAGATCACCCCTAAGTCTCAATTTCTTAATACTTAAGAGATTAAGGATCTTTAGCCTCTTCTCATACCTTTGATCTTTTATACCTGGAATTAGCTTAGTGGCTCTTCTCTGAACTTTCTCAAGAACCTCTATATCTTTCTTAAAGTATGGTCCCCAGAACTGTACACAATACTCCAGATGTGGTCTGACACGGCGACTTGCAATCCATTAGAATTCTCCTTTTTGCCAGAAGGGTTGAGAAAGCAATTATATTTTTATTATATATGGCTGCACTCTTGTCATTTTGAACCCCAAAGATGCACATGAAGGCACTGAGTTAGAGATTTATCTGTTGCGATTCTGAGAGGAAGTCAAGTTTATTTATAAAGCACATTTAAAACAACAGAAGTTGAACCAAAGTGCTGTACGGTGACAATTGGCAAAGAATAAAATGGGAAAACTAAAACATTTGTAAAAAAACAAAACTGTTAAACGAAATCACCTACAATAAAAGAGTGTACCGATTAAGCAAACAGAAGTAGATAAATTAATGAATAAAGATAACCTAGAGTGCACACAATTAATAGTGACACTTAAAAGACAAGCATAAAAGCGCAACAGGAAAACAGCACAATGAAAACATGTCATGACAAAAACAGATGAACAAGCGGATTAAAAATTAAAAGAATTGAGAGAGGTTTTCAAAGTTGATTTTAAAAATGGCAAGAGAAGGTGAAGACCTGATTTCTAGGGGTAGTTTATTCCACAGTTGAGGAGCCGCAACTGAAAAGGCGCTGTCACCTTTGGTTTTTAGGTTCGACTGAGGGACTGACGAGCAATTTATTGGATGATCTTTGGGACCGTGCAATGGAGTGGGGTGAGACAAGATCTGACATGTTCCCTGGAGCCAAACCATGGAGAGCTTTAAAAACACATAATAAAACTTTAAAATCAACTCGAAATTAAACTGGCAGCCAGTGCAGGGCTGCCAACACAGGGGAGAGATGGTCCCTTTTTCTTAACCCAGTCAAGAGCAGAGCTGCAGCGTTCTGAACTAACTGAAGTCGGGAGAGGCAAGACTGTGAGATACCCAAGTACAGAGAATTACAATAATCTAACCGACAAGTAATAAAAGCATGGATAGCAGTCTCCAGGTCTGCTTGGAAGAGTAGATATTTTATTTTTGAAATGCGTCTGAGTTGAAAAAAGCTGCTTTTAACTACTGCACTAATTTGGCTCTCAAAACTGGGAGAAGAATCACAGTAGACACCGAGATTTTTTTATTACAGAGTGTGTGTTGACAGAGAGGGGACCAAGTTTTCCTTTAGTGATTTCAGAGGAGCCAGGGGGCCCAAAAATAATAACTACTGTTTTTCTGTATTTCAAGGAACTTGAATATTGTTTTCCAGTAATGTCAGTTGTGGGCAGGACCAAGACGTATGTGCAAGATCAGCAGGTGAGTTAAAACATGTATTGCAACTATCTTTTACATTTGAGTACATCTTTGAGAGCTTAGAATTAGAGTAGTGTAGTTGATGCAGTACCTTAAAGCAATTCTTACCTTTCTGGCAAGTGGCACAGCACAGTCAAAATTTGAACGTGAACAATTCTGCCTCCCTCCAAAGTCCCATTCTCTTGCCCCCGATTCCCGGACTTATTCTAAGAAAAAAAATGTAGTTAATATTATGGTTCGTCAGACTACAAATGTTATGAGGGCATTTTATTTTATACCACACATAGAATGGAATATTATGTAATTACTGTTCGTTAGTTTTCACTTACCGGTGCCTCTGAATCGGACTCCATTGATCCGTTTCACTCGCTCTGCTCACTTCCTCGCGCCACACGCTATATTTTTTTTCATAGGAGAGTGATAAAGGTCAATGGAGTCAGATTCCGATGCACTGGTAAGTGAAAACTACCCAACAGTAATAACATAAAATTCAATTTTACATGTGGTATAAAATAAAATGCCCTTGCAACGTTTAGTTACCTTTGTAGTCTGACAAACTACCATTAACGTTGTTATTGTAATTATAGCATTTCAGCGCCCGTTTGTTCATGGTCAAATGCGTCGTTTTTTTACCCTTGGCCCGATTTCAGGTTGAAGGGAATTGCCATCAGTTCGTCGCCTGTCTGTCCGTCTGTCTGTCTGTCCATGTGTGCACCTCTAAAGTCAGCATCAATAAACTAGTTACCCATTCCAAAACATTCACGGTAATGTAGGGAATCCGGGCCAGGAAAGACTTTTTCAGATCGGACCATTTTTTGGGTAAAAAATGGCATTTTTGGCGTTTTTGAAAAAAAACTTTGTCGTGGACTGATTTTGATGAAGCATTTGAGCTAGGGGGTTTATCCCTGGGAGAACGATCATATATATGCGGGGCTCTAGATTAGTGAAAAAAATTAGAATTTTCCAAAATTTTTGTGGGACTTTGGGCATTTTTACCCCTCAGACCTCAAGGCTGACGGGGTATTGCTATCCTTTGTGCGGTTGGACGGGCGGGCGGTCGGTCGGGCGTCTCTAAAAACTTCGACATCGGACTGAGGGGTATTCCGTGCATTGCGCACCTATTTTTGTATTTGTAAATGTATGTTCTGTGGAATTCTACTTTGGTTATTGTGTAATTGTTCTGGGACCCTTCATAAGTCAGGCCGAGGGTGTTCAAACGCCGGCGTTTCTTGTTTTTTCTGCCAGAGAGGTGATGGCGGTAGGCAACTGGAAGGGGTGCGGCGACGGATGACAGACCGGAAGCTTGGCAAATCATTTTATTTGGACCAAAGCAAAGGATTGGTCAGACTTTTATCGGAAATATATGAGAATTGAATATTGAAGAGCTTCAACACCTGGTGGATTTCTTTTACATTTTAGTGTGCCATATGCTTATTAGGAGCATTTTAAGATTACAAAAGAAGTGTTAAAATGCAGAAAGGTAAGAATTGCTTTAAACTGAAATTTGTTTAACTGTGCACATGATTAACTTGGATTGTCCCAGATTAAGGCCTTTGTCCAAGATGCATCTGAAACTCACACCATTGTCTTTTTCTTTGTCCCCTTTGATATTAACAATGTAAGCCTCAGTGGCAGAGCTGATTATCTGATACACTTTAGATGTGAATCTTTTCGGTTCTTGTGGTTTTAAGATTTTTTCACATAGTGAGTTTTGTGGACCATTGGGAAAATTGGGGTCTATAGCAAATCGTGAGGTTCTTTTGAAATTGTTGCTGTATCCTTTGGGATCAAGATGGGAGGGACCTTCTGGCCTGAAGAGTTCACAGTTCAAAACCCAGTATCTGCAACAGTATGGGGATGCAGTAGTGCATATGGTATTGGTAACTTGCCCATCTGCGAAGACACCATCAATGCTGAAAGAAATGGGTGTTGAAGCAACACATACTGCCATTCAGGTGTCTTTTACAGGAAAGGCCTTGATTAATTCAGCAAGGCAATGCTAAACCATTTTGTACACATATGACAGCAACATGACTTCATTGTTAGAGTCAGGGTGCTAGTGGCCTGCCTACATTTCAGACCTGTTTCCCAATGAAAACATTTGGTGCATTATGAAACAAAAATATTACAAAGGAGGCCGCAAAGTACTGACCAGCTGAAATCCAGCATCAAGCAAGAATGCAAAACATTTTTATTAAAAGAAGGTATGATGCAACACAGAGGTAAACAAGCCCCTGTCCCAACTTTTTTGAAACATGTTGCAAGAAAAAAATTCAAGATGAGCTTATATTTCCCAAAATTGAGTAATTTATCAGTTTCAACATTTGGTATGTGGTCTTTGCGCAACTCCAATTCCAAAATAGTTGGGACAAACTGTAAATTGTGAATAAAATCAAATTGCAATGATTTTCAAATCACACCAGCCAGTATTTTATTCACAAGAGTATAGAGTTAACATGGCAAATGTTGAAACAGTAATTTTACAATTTTATCCACAAAATGAGCTCATTTCAAATTTGATGGCAGCTACAGGTCTCAAAAAAGTCGGGGCAGGGTCCTGTTTACCATGGTGTAGCATCCCCTCTTCTTTTGAACACAGAGTGGAGGTGTCTGGGCATTGAGGAGACAAGTTTCTTGAGTTTAGCCATTGGAATTTGATCCCTCTCTTGTTTAATAAAGGCCTCCAGCTGCTGGAGAGGTTTGGGTCTCCTTTGACGGTCTTTTGATTTAATTATGTGCCACATATTCTCAGTCGTTGAAATATCAGGACTGCAGGCAGGCCAGTTTGGCAGACCTCTTCTACTACAAATCCATGCTGTTGTAATAGCTGCAGGATGTGGTTTTGCATTGTCCTGCTGAAATACACAAGGCCTTCCCTGGAATAGATGTTGTCTGGAGGGGAGCATATGTTGCTCTAAAATCTTTTTATACCTTTCAATGTTTATGGTGCTTTTTAAGACATGCAAGTGTCCCACACCATATGCACTAATGCATCCCCATACCATCAGAGATGCTGGCTTTTGAACTGAACACTGAAAACAGGAGGGGTGGTCTTTTTCCTCTTTAGCCCGGAGGACATGATGCCCATTATTTTTGACAAGAATGTCAAATTTGGGCTCGTCTGACCACAGGACACTTGGCCACTTTGCTACAGTCCATTTTAAATGAGCCTCGGCTCACAGAACATGGATCATTCTGGATCATGCAGGACAATGGCTTCCTTTTTGCTTGATAGAGTTTTAGGCGGCATCTGTGGATGGCACGGCAGACTGTGTTTCCAGACAGTGGATTCTTGAAGTATTTCTGGGCCCATTTAGTAATGTCAATGACAGAATCATGTCGGTGAGTGATGCAGTGGTCTCTGGGGGCCCGAAGATCACAGGCATCCAGTAAAGGTCTTCGGCCTTGTCCATTATGTATGGAGATTTTTCCTGTTGCTCTGAATCTTTTGATGATGTTATGCATTGTCGATGATGAGACCTTCAAAGCCTGTGCAATTTGACGTTGAGGGGCATTGTAGGAGTATGCTATCAACCACCAGCTTTGGACAATACCATCAATTAAATGCTTTTTAGGAGGATTATGCAAGCTTGTAGTGGTGGTGGCACTATTATCATGGGAAACTTTAATTATCCTGGTATCAATTGGGAAATGGTGAAAGGACAGGGTAGGGAGGAGGAAGAATTTTTTGATGTTATAAATGATAATTTCTTGGTGCAGTACGTTAATAAACCTACCAGAGAGAAGGCAATTTTAGACTTGATGCTCTGCAATGACCCTGATAGAATTAGCAATGTTGAGGTACTGGAGCCACTTGGGACAAGTGATCACTCTGCTGTTAATTTTGATGTTTTATGGGAAGTTAAAAAGGTGTATTCTAAAACAAAAATTTTCAATTTTAGGCGAGCAAACTTTGACAGGATGCGCTCATATCTAGCTGAAATAAAATGGGAGACACTCCTGGACTGTAAGTCCGTAAATGAGATGTGGGAAAGATTTAAGGGGGTTTTACTTGAATCACAATGCAGATTCATTCCGAAGGTGTCCAAAAGTAAGCTGAAAAAGCAGAATCCTCAGTGGATGACCAAAAGTATTTGTAAGATTTTGAGGGAAAAGAGGAATCTTTATAAGATGTACATAAAGGATAACAATGAGAATACTAAGGCTGAATACTGTAAAATGCGGGCTGTGGTCAAAAAAGAGCTGAGGAATGCTAGAAGACTGTATGAAAGACAAATTGCAGGGGGGGCAAAAACTAGCCCTAAACGCCTCTTTCAGTACTGTAGCAGAAAAAGGAAAGTTAAAGAGCAGGTTAAGTGCATAAAGAATAAGAATGGATCGCTGCTATATGATAAGCATATTGCGGATGCCTTAAACAGTGTCTTTCTTGAGAATTTTACCTCATAGGGGGTCTTTATTTGGCCAGAGGGCATGTCAAATGCTCAAGATTATTTAGCGGAAATTGAGGTTCGGGATGATGAAGTATTAGACAAGTTGCATAATCAAAAGGCAGATAAGGTGGTGGCTCCTGAAGGCTTACATCCTAGAGTGCTCAGGGAAGCTGGTGAGTTCATCTTTAAGCCGCTATCCGCCATCTTCAGACGGTCGTTAGAAACTGGAGAAATACCAAATGATTGGAAACAGGGAAATATATTACCAATATATAAGAAAGGGGACCGTAGCGAGCCAGGAAACTACAGGCCAGTGAGTTTAACTTGCATTTCATGCAAAATATTGGAATCTATCATAAAAGATGAACTGGACTTATTTCTTCAACGTAACAGTATCTTGAGGGATAGCCAACATGGTTTTCAGAAGGGAAGGTCATGCCTGACAAACCTTCTGGAATTTTTTGAAGAGGCCACCAGGACTTACTACCAGAGCAGGGCTTATGACATCATATACTTGGATTTTCAGAAAGCATTCGATACAGTACCGCATAAGAGACTAATTTTTTAAAATGAGCTCCATTGGAGTTACAGGAGGTATTCTGAAGTGGATTCAAAACTGGTTACAGGACAGAACTCAAAGAGTAGTGGTCAGTGATATCTCATCTGAGCTAGGTATGGTGGGGAGTGGCGTCCCCCAGGGATCGGTGTTGGGACCCCAGCTGTTCCTCATTTACATTAATGACCTTGATAGGAATATTGAGAGCAGATGATACTAAATTGGGGGGTTTGGCAAATAGTTTAGGTTCCACTAAAGTGATTCAGGACGATTTGGATAGAATCCAGAATTGGGCAGAAATATGGCAAATGAAATGTAATCTAGCAAAATGTAAAGCTGTACATGTAGGTAATAAAAACATTAGAAGGGATTACTTCATGGGAGGTTTAAAACTGAAATGTGCTGCACAAGAGAAAGATCTGGGAGTGATTGTTTACCAAACCCTCACTGGTTCTAGCAATTGTGCCGTAGCAGTTAAAAAAGCTAATCGGATGCTAGGATACATTGCCAAAAGTATTGAGTAAAAATTTAAGGAGGTGATGCTTCTTTTGTACAACACGTTCGTTAGACCACACCTGGAGTATTGTGTACAGTTCTGGGGACCATACTTTA
Source organism: Gymnothorax reevesii (assembly GCA_029721435.1). NCBI lineage: Eukaryota > Metazoa > Chordata > Actinopteri > Anguilliformes > Muraenidae > Gymnothorax > Gymnothorax reevesii. Next base: position 42,938,985 of record CM056585.1, read on the forward strand.
AGAGAGATATAGAGGCTCTCGACAAAGTTCAGAGAAGAGCCACCAAGCTTATTCCAGGTATAAAAGATGAAAGCTACGAGAAGAGGCTGAAGATCCTTAATCTCTTTAGTCTTAGGAAAAGGAGACTCTGATGATTTGATTGAGGTCTTTAAATATGTTAAAGGGATTAAAAAAGTGAATCATGTAGAATTCCTTTGACCAGGTGTTGTGAGTAGAACTCGGGGTCATAAATGGAAGTTGACCAAAGGTAAATTTAGCACTGATATTCGGAAATACTACTTCACCCAATGAGTAATTTCAATGTGGAATAGCTTACCTGACCATGTTGTTGAGGCAGAGACCTTGGGGGTTGTCAAGAGCAGGCTTGACCTAAAGCTAAATACCATTGAGTCATTTAGTATCTGAAGGGATATATTCACAATAGTGTAAAGAAACTGGCGAGTTAGTTTGGCTGAAAGGCCTTTTCTTGCCATTCATGTTATGTTATTTTATTGTTTTTAAAGTAATCCACGATTTTTAGCCTCTGTCCATCTTTTCTTCTGAGAGACTCAGCTTCTCTAAGACATCCCTTAAATAGCCTATCATGTCACTCACCTGGTGCCAGTTAACTTAATTTCTTGCTGAATGTTCTTTCAGCTGATTCTCTTATACTTTAATTGCTTTTTCTGCCCCTTTTGCCTGTGTCCCAACTTTATTAAGACCTGCTGCAGCCAGAAAACTTGAATAGGTCATTTTGTGGATAAAAATGTAAAATGTCTCAGTTTCAACATTTAATATGTTATCTATTCTCTATAGTAAAAAACATATTGGCTCGTGATCTTAAAGCCATTGCATTTTGATTTTATTCAGAATTCACTCTTCGTCCCAACTATTTCGGAATTGGGGTTATAGATCTTTTTTCTTTTCCAATTCGTCATTACCATGTATTACTTAATTAAGATTTGCATACAAATGAGGAACCCTTAAGGACGGAAGTGTTTTTTTTTCTCCTCCCCCCCCTTTGCCCTGCTCATTTTGAGGAATTAACTCGGCTTTTTTTTTCTTACGGATCATGATGAGTCAGAATCACTTCTCAAAGTAATATTTGCTGTAATTAATTAGCTCTCCCCCAATTAGTTCCACATTAATTCATTTTATTTCAAATTCCGTCCCTAACACCCAGCCTGATGATTTGTACATTCATAATTTTTTGTCTTAAAGGAGAATTCCGGTGTGTAATTGACTTTGGGGTGTATTGAAACATGATAATGAGTACTAACCTTTGCCGAGTACCCCACCTCCGTACGCATGCAAAATTTCGAAATACATAGCTTTTTAGCCAAAGCTCCCAACTGGCTGACAATGGTAGTGAATCGGGCGTAGCATCGCCATTCAAAGAAATTGCTATTTTTTTCATCATTAACAAGGCTCAAAGTAGCTCCACACTTCATCAGTAGAATTCCGAGGGCCCTGACATTTAAAACGAGGCACTGAGAACTTTGAAAATGCACAGGTACAGATAGGAGAGACCACACACACATATTTTGGGACTGCCCTAAGTTGAAAAATTATTGGGGAGGGATCCGGAAGGAATTACGCTCTATATTGAATATTGATTTACCTCTAACCCCACAATTTTATATCATTGGAGCACTTCCCAAGGGGAGATGGGGAAAAAAAGAAGCTGTATTTATTACATGTTTTAATATTAATAGCCAGGAAGATGATAACTCTTTCATGGCTAAAACCGCTTCCTCCTTCTATATCTCAATGGCAAGAAAGAGTGAGAAAGGTATATGTAATGGAAAAGATAACGGCACACCTTCATCTTAAGATGGACATTTTCAGATCAAGATGGGCTCCCATAAGCGCATACTTAAATTTATCAATGTGAAACAACGTCAAACTGTGCTGTTTCAGAAGAACTGTCCGTGTGATATGTGGAATTTGAGCAGCGATCTATCAGTGACAATCCAGTGGGCCGGAACTGTTTGCCAAACTGTTGTTCATTCAATTGTTTTGTTTGTAGTACATCTTCTGAATGGCTTCATTTCTTCATGTGTATGTGGCAAAGGAAGATCTGATGTGAACTGGAGTGTATATACTAATACATGTGAAGATTAATAAATACTTGGTTCAAAAAAAAAAGAAAATGCACTGGTAGTTTATTAAAAAAGACTATTTATGCAAACTGTACCTTCAGCTAGTTTCCAGTCGCCTCCATCTTGAAAGTTATGATAAGTCGATTGACGAGCATGAACGAAGAGGAAGGATAGCGTGCAGTTACGAACTAATCGAATGGACTTTGGGCATGTCATGATAAGATTTTCGACCAATTACGTTGCTCAAAAGGTCTCCCATAGCTGAATGGTTTGGGAATCGCACATTCACAGTCAGGCAAGCTTTTGTAGATGAAAAATTTACAGCCGCCAAAGGGCTTTTATGCCAGGAGTCCTGGCATTTTCACTGAACAGTGAAACCTTGCGGTGTTAACATAACTGCAAATCAGTGATTCTGATAAAGAAGAGCACAGGGAATGGAGTGGTGGCCCTGAATGAATGAGCTCTTTGAACTTCACCAGGCACTTCTTTCTCTTTCAGCTACCTAGACAAGCAAGCAGAAAGGGATGTAGTGCTCCAGGAAAAATCAAAAAAGTGAATTTTGATGAAAATACAGCGCTTGACTTTTTTTTTTGGATGACTAGAAAATTATTTTTACTGGCTCAAAATGAAAACTGATGGCCCGAATTTCAACTGATGTATTAAATGGCTCAAATAATAACAAAATCAGACAGGACTAAGGTCATGATGACTATTTAAAAAAAAAAAAAAAAACCTAAGTAGCACTGGCTGCCAGTAATTAGAATCAGAGCTCTGTCTGCTTTGCATTTGTTTAATTGGCTTGGCAGGTTATTGATGATAGTTATTTAATTTTGGACCAAATTCTATCTCTTCTGATGAGTGCATTTCCCAAAATAGAATGTATATACGATATCCCAATAACTTACGGTCGTAAAACAAGAATACAGAACACATCGACTATCTTGAGCACATGGTACAATCTGACTGTCGTAGATCTAGACCAACTGATAAATTTCACTAATAACAACATTGGGCATTGCGATTAATGCTTATTGATGTATATGATACTTACTTGGGAGATTTAGTAGGCTATTTTGGTCAGCTGATATTTAGGCTCCTAAAGTTTAGGACTGGTAACTGTTATTGTGCCTCTGTAAATGTTTGAGAGAATTTTATGTATTCTGCGACTTTTGATGTTCATGTTCTAAAGTTATTTGGCGTTTGAGCAAGAAAGAGTTATAATGGCTTTTTGTGGATTTGTACCATGAAATGTATGTTTGAAGGAGAATAATGTTTGAAGAGATTCAATCCATCGGTGAAAATGTAAATGCATAGAGGTGGGGGTGAAGTGAGCCTAGTGTGGATTTTAGACATCAAAATATGTACCGGTATGCTTTTCATTCTACATCCAAAAGCCATTTAAATGTTTAAAAAAAAAAAAAAAAAAAAAAAAGAACAATAATTTTTTTCTATCCTGAATACATGAAAACCAAAGTCATTGCAGCCTCTATTTGAAAGAAAGCTGTCTGATTAGTATCTGTCTGAGATCGAAACATTAGCTTGCATCTGTTCACTATCAAGCAACATTTCCGTCCCGAACATAGTGTTCTTTGCTGATTTTTTTTTTTTTTTTTTTTTTCTCAAAATGCTGCCCGTTTTGAAAGTTCAGCTTATATTCTTGAGCAGTGGCTACTGTTCTAACACTTTATTTAGAGAAATTTGAAAAGCCTAAATGTGACCAAATTTTGGACAAATCCCTTTGTCCCTAACGTTTAAATTCCCATCCCTAATGTACAGTTTTGGACAGTGAAAATGGCTTAATTTTGACAACCCAAGTTATATCAACAAAAAGCACAAAAAATCATTGGCTGCCCCCTACCTCCCTTGTCCACCATCTACAACTCCCGGTGCCAAGGTAGGGCAAAGAACATCATAAAAGACTATACACATCCTGGCTTCCACCTCTTCAACCTACTGCCCTCTGGCAGGCGCTACAGGGCCATACCAGCCAAAACAAACAGACTCAGAGACCGTTTCTTCCCAAGAGCTGTCACCATACTCAACTCAAGTTTGCACTGAGGAAATGATAAGTAATATGTTCTCAGACATCTGCCTCAGTCGGAGTACTGTATATTGTCTTTTTTTTTTGCACTGTTATATAGCATATTTGCACTTTTGTACTGTTATATCTATCTGTAAACTGTCATTTGCACTATCATATCAAGTCAGTCCATCTATTTTTGGTCTGTACTGTAAACTGCTATATTTGCACGGTTATATTATAGCATTTTTGCACTGTTATATCATAGCCATCTGTAAATTGTCTTTTGAAATATCATATCAAGTCAGTCTATCTGTTTGCAGTTGCCTAGTACTGAAGATGGGTGTAAATGGCATTAATACCTCAATCACCTGCTGCTAGTTACTTTGAGCACTTTATTCTCAACCTGTGTATCTGTTTACTCTCAACCTGCCTTGGTACCTTTAGCTTTTCACAAGTCTATGTAGGGCTTATGTATAGCTGTTAGTAGGTTGTTTATTTATGTATGCACTTTATGGTGAAGCTTTAAATCTCATTGTACCTTGTATAATGACAATAAAGGCTTTCTATTCTATTCTATTCTATATCAATTACACCACAGAGGTAGCCTGGAATCCATCCATATCCAGGGTTCTTGTTAATAGCTGGTAACCGGTTATTTTTTTCGGCTGTGAAACGCCAAGTTACCGGCTATTGCTTTGGTAAATATCAATAAATAAAAAGGCAAAAAACTAAAAAGAGAAAAAAATAATTAATTTTTCCAAATGCACATGGACTATGTGGACAATGCAAAAGCAAAATATCCTGTTTTAGTGTCCCTCTGGAGCTGTCGTCACATTTCTCTGACGAAATCTTGAATTTCAGGTCCAAATTCTTCGCCTTGTGCTAAACTAGATACAAACTCAGCACATAGCATAGTACGGTGACAAACAAAGGAGAGTGTCTCATCGATATTGTTCTCCAGCATCCAGTCCTCTATAACTGGAGGCAGGATGTTACTTGAACAACGAGCTGAAAGACCAGCTCTGGATATCAATAATGAAAACGCTTGGTGGCTATGGAGATGACTGTCTGTCGCGCAAAAGTAGAGGTTATGTAAGGTTACCGTTCAAAAACATACAAAAAATGTCATCGTCACTGCTGCTGTTATCTCAGTCCAATTTGAGTAAATATCCCGCTGATCTGTTTGGCTGTTGAGCGAAATTGGAATGCCACATCGGGGAATTTCACACCGAGTCCGGTGTGTATGGGTCACGCGGAATTTTCGTGCAGCCAATATTCCGTAAATCTGTGCAGCTTTATCGCTTTACCCCAGTCTGAATGGGCCTTAAGTAATATTTGCAGAACTAGCCATAAAGTCCATCAGTGTATTTTTAACTAACCAGAGTTGCTTCAGAGTGGGTGCGCTGACTGCGCTTGCTTTGAGTGAACTAAGAGGATGGCTGGCCCACAGCAACAGCAGCTGAAGTTGTTTTATTATTGAGTTGTGTTGAGTTACACCGCTCAAAAAAATAAAGGGAACACTTAAACAGCACAATGTAACTCCAAGTCAGTTACACTGCTGTGAAATCAAACTGTCCACTTAGGAAGCAACACTGATTGACAATCAATTTCACATGCTGTTGTGCCAATAGAATAGACAATAGGTGGAAATTATTGGCAATTAGCAAGACACGCCCAATAAAGGAGAGGTTCTGCAGGTGGTGACCGCAGACCACTTCTCAGTTCCTATGCTTTCTGGCTGATGTTTTGGTCACTTTTGAATGCTGGCGGTGCTTTCACTCTAGTGGTAGCATGAAACGGACTCTACAACCCGCACAAGTGGCTCAGGTAGTGCAGCTCATCCAGGACGGCACATCAATGCGAGCTGTGGGAAGTAGGTTTGCGGTGTCTGTCAGCGTAGTGTCCAGAGCATGGAGGCGCTACCAAGAGACAGACCAGTACATCAGGAGATGTGGAGGAGGCCGTAGGAGGGCAACAACCTAGCAGCAGGACCGCTACCTCTGTCTTTGTGCAAGGAGGAAAAGGAGGAGCACTGCCAGAGCCCTGCAAAATGACCTCCAACTGGCCACAAATGTGCATGTGTCTGCTCAAACGGTCAGAAACAGACTCCATGAGGATGAAGTACCTTGGAGTACACCTATTGTCACCTTTAAAAGCTTAGACTGCGCATCCCCAGAAATAATAGCTTGAGTTCTATTTGAGAGGTAGTCCTTGAAACATGAGCATGCTCTGTAACCAAGACCAATGGAGGACAACTTATTTAATAAGATAATATAGTCTACTGTGTCAACCCCTTTTGCTAAATCAATGAATAGGGCCACACATTTTTTTTACTATCCACAGCTGTTCCTAAATCATTTGTAACCAATGAAGCTGTTGTAATGGTGCCATGTCAAGGCCTGAAACCAGATTGCTAAATGTTGTTGGAAGTTAAGAAATATTCATTATCCTTCAGTCTGAGTGCAGGTAAATGGCTGGGCCTATCCCCTTGGAAGTAGTATTTTTGTCTAGTCCTCTGGATAACAGAAGATGCTTTTGAAATAGATTATTTATTATACTCCCCTCGTAGAGCTGATGAAGCTAGGACATCATCGAAGAGGTCAGTCTGCTCCAATGCCTTAATATCTGATTCCAAATTCAGACATCTTAAAATTACTCTGATTTTAACTTGGATGAGAATGCAATGCAAAAACCCCTCAAAAACATTTTGTGGCTTTCCTTAGGATTTGTGGATTAGAGCAACTCTCTTTATTTAAAGAGACAAACTTCTGTAGTTGCGTTTGAAGTGCGTCAATGAATTCTGTATTATACAGAAGAGAATCATTAAAGCGCCATCAGTGAAATTTCAAAGGCGAAGATGATCGTTTGAAATGATATTGCAGTGGGCAGTGGTCAGATATCGATCTAGGTAGTACGTCGGCTTTACATATAAAATCAAGGAAGTTAAGACTTATGAATATATAGTCAATCCTGGACATTGATCTATGCCTAGACGAGTAGAAAGTATAAACTTTAGTGTTACCATTCTTAGGTCGCCAAGCATCCACTAAGTTCAACTCATTAATAAACCGATTTTAGGGCAATAGTGGACGGAGGAAATAAATTATAAGCTGGCGATCTATCCAACAAGGGGTCAATGGTTGCATTAAAATCTGCATCTATAAATAAATTGCAATCATGAAAGGAAATTAGGGTATTTGATATGTCAGTGAGAAAATTTGCATCATGTTCGGTGAATAAACAGAGGCCAATGGAATCCTTGTTCCTCCTGTGCTTATGGCAGCATAAACGAACCGGCCGCTTGTGTCCTTCTCTGTCAAATGCAATGATAGCTGGGCAGACCTTTTAACCACTATGACCACATTTTGGATTTATTAATGGCACAGGAGCTGGTTTGCACCTTATCGTCTATTCTGAAAGCGATGTACATCCTCTTGTTTTAAATGCGATTCCTGAATTAAAGCATCATCAGCGTTAATACAATGTAAGAACTCAAGGCACCTCGCTCGTTTGATCGGGCTCTTCAGACCGCGCACATTTTAGCTCATTATATTCAGATCAACCATCTGAGTTTTCCATCATGCTATGTATTATGTAATGCCAGTTAGCTTGATTCCATGCCCAAAAACTCCACATTACCAGGACAAGTTGTTGGAATTTACGAAATGAATCAAGTGCGACAACCAGTAGAATACAAAAAGGAGGCTTTATTTCTGAAGGGGGAAACCCCCCAACAGAGCTGGCAACAGTACAAAGTCCGCAATCCAGAGTCATACACAGGGCACCAATAAAAAAAATCGTAGTCAGACAAAAGAGGTCAAAAAACAAGAATGCGGCAAAAGTACAGGGAGTAGGCAAAGCTCGATATCAAGGACGGTCCAGTCAGAAAGATAAACACTGAGAAATCAAGGCGAGAAACGTGGCACGAGAAAACTGGGGAGAACGATCTGACAAGAGAGTGAACCAAACAGACATCTTATATACACATCCGGGGTAAACGCATGACCAGGGAGAACAGGTGCAATCAATGGTAACAATGATCAGGGAGAGACGCATGAGGAATAAACTAATTACATGAATTTGGTTGTAGCCAAAACGCAGACAGGGATCACAAGACAAACTTTAGTACAAAACAACAGCTCCGGTTCAGGAGTACTAAAGTGCCACGATAAAAGAAAAGGAAAGCACAAAGGATGAGAGGAAATCCACAGAAACCTGCTGCAGAGATAATTAGGGATAGGCAAGGAGGCGGAGATTAGAATTGAGCGACTGCTGAGAGATCGTTAGTCAATTAGAATGTGCAGCTATACAATCCCGAGTGCATGTTAGAAAGTTAGTAAAAATATACAAGATTAGTGTGTTTAGTAATTAGCAAAAACAATAAACTGTTAGTATGTGTTAGTAGATAGTAAAAGAGAGAGGAAGGAAGAACACGAGATAATGAAAGAAGATTGAAACCCAGAAACCAATAAATCACCCGAATGAGTGGCACGCAAGACAAGGGACCGTGGGCAAAGATACACACACGACAAGACAGGGGAGACAAAGTGCAAAGCATGGGAATGAAAACATGGCATGGAAAACTAAATTATCAAAACATGAAAAATAATAAACAAGAAATCTAAACTACCAAAAACACAATACAGTTTCCTAAGAATGGTCAGACAGGCAGTGGTCACTAAACACAAGAATCCTAAACATGGCAGAGCCTGGCACAGAGCTTAAACATGACAAGCAGAAACGGAATCACAACACAAGTAGTGATGCTTTGTAAATGAGCTTACATAAATGTTTAAGATCTGCCATAAAACACAAAAAAATCAGTGAACAGTAAAACCATATACACAAAGGGGTCTATTCTTCCATGCGCGTAAGTCGGAAAAATGCGTAGCTACGCGCTTTTCAGCCTAAGTGTATTCTCCCCTCGACTTAAGTCTGTGCATTACGCGTCCCGAAGGCAGTTATGCACTTGGGGCGGAGCATGGCCAAAATCGGGGCTTTTCCGGGCGTTTCTCAGGCAAAAAACACTTACGGGTATTCTCCCCCTGGCTTATGTGCTTTTTCTGTGAAGCGCTTTTGAGGGCTGTTTTAAGGTCAAGTGCGTTTGATGTCGGTTATAAGCTGAATTTTAACATTACTTTTATTTTATTTAACATGGTTAAGGTTGAGACATTCAATATTCGATTGTTCATCCTTATTTCGATGCTAAATTTCTCATAACCAAAATAAATTATCAAACTAAATCATCATATGATATTACGCAACAGCCTCTTCTCTCATTAGTTCAATTACGAACGCATTACAAACATACTGATGGTCATCAAGGTCACAACTGCGCTGTTGGTCCTGGCATCTGGGTCGTTCCAGTGAGTGGCTGGTGATGTCATGCACATATCACAGGCGTCTGTGCCAAGGTGTCTGACACGGTTGGTTGACGCTATGCTGCACCACATCAGCCGGAAGCCATTGATTGCACTCACGTTGCAATCAGAACCCCTTCCACTAATAAGAATATGTGCAGAGACCGCAGACGTCGGCACAGCATTAATGTTCAGGTTGTGTGCGATCATGATACGTGCATATTAAACATCTGCGCCAAATTCCCTGGCTCGGCCCATGACGCCTCTGTACTGCGTAACTGCTTGAAATGCCAAAAAACACATTAAATATTTGAAACCATATTCAGCTTGTTTCCAGTATCTATCACAGTGACACTTTGAGCATAGGCAAATAAAAATGACCATTTTACGTCGCCTTCCTTCATCCGTATCCACTCCAAGTTCTTCTCCATGCACTTCCACCAGTGACGTGCGGTGGAGGTTGGTTTGGTGAGGCACAAACCTCCCCTTTGCCTGATTAGCAATCAGAAGATTAACTAGTTTAGAAAGACTATTCGGCAGAATGATGGGCCAGTTTAAGTTTCCGCGGCGTTATTACTCAATACATTGAACGTGAAATGTTCAAGTGCAGATTTGCGCATACTTGCTTCCAGGAAGCCGAAGCAATGTCATCAAAAAATATTTAGGCAGTTCCACTTATGCAGAGTTCAATGCTTAATCAATAGCCTACAATGTATTCTCCTTTAAATACGTGCTTTTACACCCAAAAAAAAAGCGGGCGTTTATTTTCAGTCTTCTTTCGTAATCCGATGAACAAAATGTTTAAATGATATACAGAATTACCAAGAATTTTTCTGAATTGATTTCAGATTTCCGTCCTTGCAGTCTCGAATTGCAGCGTATACGTGAATGAAGTTATTATCTCCTCAATCAGTATCAGGCTTCATAAGGCTTGGTCTTCATTGTTTTCATTGTCAATCAGGAATAGTATGTGGGAACAGGTTCACAAAATCCTGTGATAAAGTTTGGGTCACTGCCTCACCTCACCGCACGTCTCTGGCTTCCTGAAAGCAAATACTTGCAAATTTGCAGTTTCGTGAGCATTTCAAGTTTGATGTAGCCTACTGAGTAATAACGCCGCGGAAACTTAAAATGGCCCGTCATTCTGCCGAATAGTCTAACTAAACTAGTTAATCGTCTGATTGCTAATCAAGCAAAGGGAAGGTTTCTGCCCCTCCAAACTAACCTCTGACTGCACGTCACTGACTTCCACTGCAGAAAGAGTGGATGCCACCTCCTTCTCAGTGCAGTGAAATGCGCCGGGGATGATGGTTGCCCACCACCTGTTGCGTGCACATTTCTCCGGTGTGCAGAGAGCCTGGCTTTTACAGTGCTCCGCAGATTTTTCCGTGGTGGGGTAAGAATCCTTTGTTTGTTAAAGCGTTGCCTTGTCCTTTAGTTGCAAACCTGACCTCGGAGTAATTTGAAATTTTCAAAAGCGCGCGATTTCTAAATGAGATCACACAAACTGTCATTGATTGTTATTTTTATGCGACTAGAGTGTTCTCTTTACTTCCCTTTCTTCCACGGAACAAACAGGCTAGTGTAGGAGGGTATTTTCAGTGATCTGATTGCGCTGGTTGAGAAGAGCTAAACTCTTTATTATATCATTATCGCGGCAATTTGTTTGTTTGCATAGCTTTAATGTCATGGTGGCTAGAATAAGAAATAAGGAAATGTCTTCATTTCTTCTTGTAATTGGCACAGACATGCATAGGCCAACTATTACATATTGTCGGCCTGCTGATAAAACCTTGTATCTTCAAAATGATAAACTTCACAGGAAAATAATAAATAAATATAAAATTATAAAATAATATTAATTGATAAATGTAATTTAAAATAAAGTTTATTCTGCATGTAAGAATAGTGGACATACGAGTTTTTGTTTCTTATCAGTTTGGAGATACAAGGTTTTATCAGCAGATCCACGATATTCAAATTTAAAGTCTGGTTTGCGTTTTCCATGGACCACAACTGCATTTTCATGGTTAATCAGAAAATCCTTGTTCCTTGTTTTCCTGATAGCCATAATCAATGGGCTTTGCACAGAGTCTGCCTCTCTTTTGGGTAAGTCACACCTCTTTCATAACGCCGCCTACATTTTAAAGTTACGCACTGTGGGCGTGATCGAAGCGCATATGGGAGAATACGCATAACTCAAAAACCCATAACTCGAATCGCGTAAAAAAGGACTTGGGCGCAAATGGGAGAATAGACCCCAAAGTGAAACTGCAAGGGTATTATCCCTTTGGTTTGAAAAAAATAGGCAGTGTCAATTTAGCCGTCCTACGGTTCCCGTTTTTTTCTGCTATTTTGCCATCGCTTCCGCTTGACATGCGCAGTAGTCGCAGATGTGGACTTAGCAGTTTACAAATGATTTCTCTGCACTAGCTTGATATAATTTCATCGCCCTTTAGAAATTGTTGTGGCCAATAAAGCCGAAAAGGGCGGAGATTAAATAGGTAATTCTTTCCAGTAGAAGTGATCAATTTGCTAGCTCCACATAAACATCTTGTCCGCGCTAACAGAACTTACAGTCCGCAAAACCTGTATTATGTTCATAACATTACAGAGCTCTCTCTGTCGTGTACTGTCCATAAAGCTGTTTTCACATCAGACACGAAACAAATTTTTCACAGGACAGAATAGCCTACATTCGAAGTCAATGCAAAGACGCGAATACACAAGCTGCTTTCACACCGGACGAGAAACGAATTTTTCGTGCGACAGATTACAGTCAAACGAAGTCATGACCGCTTATCAGTTACTGCATGTTAGTTCGCGTGCTCTGCAAATTAAAAATGCTTCTGATTAACTTAATTGCAGATGCCATGAATGCCTACGAACTCATAGGTCCACATCTGTGACAACTGCGCATGTCAAGCGGAAGTGACGGCAAAATAGCAGAAAAAAACGGGAACTGTTGGATGGCAAAATAGACACTTCGAAAAAAATAAGGAAAAGCAAGAGACGTAACTCTTCTATAGCGGTGCATCAACCACCCGCAACTCGCGGTTATGCAGAAATTGAGCAAATGTATACAGAGCTAATTAAAATTGTTAACTAGCATACTTGAAAGTCCATGTGGGCTATTATTGGCTCCCACCGCTCGCGTTGCGGGAGCTATGGTATCGGGCTCCGTGCGTGCGTTCGTCAACACGATTTCAGTTACAGGCTCCTAATTTTTACTGAACATGCACCTCATAAAGCCCGACAAATGACGTGCCAAAAGGTGGCCTTGGCCTATTGTTTTCAAGGTCACTGGCCTAAATTTATCACCAAAAACTTCGGTATTTTACTTTATCGCAGCAACGATTTCGGTTACAGGCTCCTAATTTTTACTAGACATGCATCTCATAAAGGCCTTCAAATGACGTGCCGAAAGTTGACCTTGGCCCATTTTTTTTCAAGGTCACTGGCCTCAAAATATTACTAAAAAAACTTCAACAGTTTGCTTTATCTAATCAACATTTCCGGTTATAGGCTCCGAATTAGCTCCCACTGCCCGAGTGGCACAGGAGCTATGGTATTGGGCTCCATCCATGCGCGCGTCCGTCCATGCTTGCGTCCGTCAACCAAAACTTCAACATCTTAACCGCGGCCACCAGTGCCCTATATTTCTCATCAGAATCAGGGATTCGTGGAGTGTCCATGTCGGGAGAGTTTTCTTCCACTGGAGGGCTGTCTTCCATCAGAGGGCAATCCTGCTGTTGAGCGTCAGTTAGGGCTGGAAACTCTGAGGCAAGCCGTGGTTGGATTGATTTGAAGAAGTACTTGGCCCCCTCCGGAGTCTTGAATTCCAGCTCTCAGCGTCCGTGGGTCACCTTCAGTACAGCTTGGAAGCGCAGGAATGATAGAATTCTGTGATCCTTGAATTTTTCTTATTGTCGGCGAAGGCTTTCCTTTGATTTCTGGTCTCCAGGCTTTAGTCGGGATAAAAATTGATTTTGGCCTGGTTATGTATGATGTCCTCAGCAGCTCCTGCAGCTTTCAGGATCAGCTGTCAGTCCCTGTAATTCATCAGCTTGAAAATTAGAATGCGAGGTGACTTAGTCACTCTGTTGTTGCAGGAGTAGATACGGTGGGCTCTCTCGATATTGAGGCGATGTCCATTCAGTCCATTCTTTCAAATGAGCCATTTTGGGATGTTGGTCTCGAGGAAAGGAACAGCGTTACCTCCTTCAGTTCCTTCTGGTAGGCCGACCAACCTTGAATTTGACCGGTGGCTCCTGTCCTCCATGTCAGCTTAGTGGAAAATTCTCTAATTGTTATTTGAAGATCGCGTATAATTGCTTTGTCAGAGTGAGTTGCAGCCTGTATGCTATCACATCTAGATTCAAGGCATTTGATAGACTGTTTTTCCATCTGCTGACCAATTGAGGAAATTTTGCCAGTAACCGCCTCAAGTTTGAGATTAATTTTATTTATCTGAGGTGTCAGGATGCCTTCACCTACTGAAGTTTTAACGAGCTATTGCAGTTCGAGCCTTTCCTCACTGAATAATAAAGTGCATGTCCGGCACTAAAAGACTGAACTGAACTTGAGAATTTTCTACGTGACGCTCATCCGTGCCAACTGATAAGTTTTAATTTAATTTCTGCGGATGCCTTGAACTGAACAATACAAACATCCATACATACATGCCTCGAACTGTGTGAATCGAATGGTTCAGATTTTTCACTTTAATCGTTCCATCTCTGATAACCATCGTTTTTGATAACTGCTGCGCATCTGTGTCAACCATTTTCTGACACTTAGAAACAGCTATTTCAGCCCAGGATGGCCAAACTACATTCCATATTACCAGTGAATTTTTTGGTTTTGCTTCAGAAAATGCATTTTTAATGTCACCCACAAGTTTTCAACAGGGTTGAGGTTGGGGGATTTTGCTGGCCTCTCCAGTTCCTCAATCCTGTTCATCTCAAACCAAGATGTTGCTCACTTAATCGTGGGTTTGGGGTCGTTGTCTTGTTGAAGCACCAATTTCAATATAATCTTTTCAAGTATTTCGATGTACTAAAACTGATTCATTAGCCCTGCTATATGCTAAATAGGCCCAACACCTATAGAATGAAAAACAGCCCCGTACCACGATTTTTGAACCACCATGCTTCAATGTCTTCACTGTATACTGTGATTTATATTCAGTACAAGGGGATCATCTGACATTTCACTCTCAGTTTCACTCTCATCAGTTCGCAGAATATTATGGTATTTCTCTTTTGGCCAGTCAATGTGTTTAAACCGATTCTGCTCACACCATTCTCTCACCAGTGGTGATTTACAGGAGTTTCTTGCTTATAACTAAGCTGCGATCAAATGTCTGTAACAACAATTACAGGTAATTTTATATCATTTTTGATTTTTCCGGAGGTGATGATTGGCTGAATCTTTGCCATTCAGACTATTCTTTCATCCGCTTTAACAGTAGTTGCTCATTTCCTTCCATGCATTTCCGGTTTTTGTTGCCATTTACCAGCATTTCAGATCATTTTCGCTGAGCATCCTATAATTTGCTGCACTTTTTTTATACATTTTCCCCTCGCCAATCAACTTTTAAACCAAATTACCTTGTTGCCCCAAACAATGCCGAGAACAGCCCATTTTACTTACCAATTCGGAAAGAAATATATTTTATTACAATGTGTGAAACATTTGCTTTCCTTCTTCCGAAATAAAGGACAATTAAAGACACCTATTACTTCACAGAATGAATGAATTCCTCCACACTGCTATTATTTTAAATAAACCCCTTTAAATAAGTCAATTTCTCAGAACAAGCAGCATACATGTCATTCCAGGAGGGTCTTTTGTTTTCCTCTCTCAGTACTAAATTATTTGCCATGCAAAAATATCCCGACTACTAGGATATTGATGTTGCGCTGCCATTTTTTAAAACACAACTGTATTTTAGATGACCTAACCAACACACACTTTACTACCTGTCATCATTGACTGTATAAAAAGATGGACGGAGCAGCTGGGTCTGAATAGTGAACTGTACTGACTGTGAACTGTCACACCGCCTGAAGATCAAGGATCTTTCTCACCAGATGCTCAATTAGCTGGCACTGGTGGCAGACAAAACCATCCTGGAAATCTCTTTCCAAAAGTGCAATCATCCTGCAACCATCATATAGTTTTTGCCACATTTTGAACCCCTTACCTAATGACCTCGCTCACCTGAGATAAAAGAAAAATACTAATGCCGTGACAGAAGCTCAGGAAGCACAATTTATTAATTTATTCACTTGAGAAGCCCTAAGCAGCAGTCACAATAGAAACTGTGGGGAATCTATGTAAATGGATAATAAGCCCCTTTTAACAGGGGCTTAGTTTCAGTTAACAGAAATGAATTACCAAATTGAGAAAAACTCGGTGCACTTTATAATAACTACCCGTTATAACTAGTTTACAGGTCATTTGTAAAAAATTAATTAATGAGTTAATGTTAAGTGTTTAAGTGTTTGTTAACCTGCCTTATAAATGCCTTATAGATAATTAAGGCATTAAATTGTTAGTTAATTACTTATAAATAACTTGTTAACTGTATGTTAATGATTTATAACTATACCTTATAAACTAGTAATAGATCAATAATAGAACTAGCTATTAGTGAATTACTTATTAATGACTTGCTAGGTATCAGTTAATAGTTTATATATGTTATTGGGACGTTATTCTAAAGTTGCAACTATTCCTCGTTTATTAACTGTTAGTAAATGTGGAATATTTGCAACTTTAGAATAACGTCCCAATAACATACATAAGCTAATAACTAATACTTTACTAGTATATTGACTCACACTTCACAGATCAGTTGTTAACAGTTTGTTCACCATCTACTCATACCAATGAAACTTTGTAGAACAGCAAATGGGTGGAACAAGCTCAAGGTACATAAATTTGATGTGATATTTTAAATATCACATTTTTGTACCTCAACCTTGTTCCATCCATAGGCTTTTCTGTGTACTGTATTTTACCAAAGACACACCACAGATGAAATGTTGAACATTGTGTTTAATGTATAGAAACAAACATACTGAGCCATCACATGGCAAAACAGCAGTAGTATACAAACCCATGAGGTTTGGGCACTTTTTGTGCAGGACATGAAAACAAAATAAATCAAAATCAAGCCACTGGCATGATTGATAGGAACATGTCTTAGCACAACTTGGACCCACTATACATAGTGAACCAGACCCGAGCTACAACCGAACTGCTCTAGGGCACAATCCCACAGTGACACAACACCTAAGCTTTCTTAGACAGAGGAATCAGTTTCCCCTTTTTCTTTTGATGTTCTACATCCCTCAAAATGTTTGGATCATTAATCAACACATCCAGACATTTTTTGGCAAAGTCCTGCAGTCGTTGCTGTGGTGTATGAGCAATCAGCAACTCCTTGTATTTCTTCGGGGCCCAACAGCCAGCTCACGGATCGGGGCATTTGCAACAGCAGTGTTTCGGTGGACACCGACCTTTCGATATGCCACACTCATTTTTCTTCCTTTCTTGTACACCTTAAGGACTTTTCTGTATCTCTTGATGACCTCCTCAGGATGACGTGCTGAAACAGATAGAAATTGAGCTTCGTATAACAAACTTACAAGTAATGAATCGACACAGGGAAACACATACAGATGCAAAGTGGTTGCAAAAAGTAATGAAGATTACATGGGCACAGAGCAATTGGAGGGTCCAAGATAATATACTCACCAGAAAGTACATTTTGGAAAATAAACGTAATACACAGAGAGAGAGGGAGAGGGAGGGAGGGAGGGAGTGAGAGAGAGACACACTCACGGACAGACAGACACAGATAGACAGACAGACAGACAGACAGACAGAGAGAGACAGATAGACAGAGACAGATAGATAGACAAACAGAGAGAGATAGACAGATACAGACAGAGACATAGACAAACAGACACAATCAGAGACAGACACTGACAGACGTTGTGATGTCTGCATGCCTGACACACATGAGGGGAGCAGCCTTATTGCCTTCCTCTCTGTACACTTACCTCTCTGTTTGCCATGTTGCCTTTTTTTCTTCTCTTTTTTCTTCCTCTTGTCCTTTTTCTTGCGACTCTGGTGGTGGTGCTTCTTTTTCTTCTTGCGTCTTTTCTTCAATTTCTTGTCTAAATCGGAAGAATCAGTTGATGAGGATGATGAGCTGGATGAAGAGGAGCCGGATGAAGTGGAGCTGGATGGACTGGAGGATGATGAAAAAGAAGATGCACTAGGAGACGACTTGGCTGCGGAAGATGTGTCAACTGTCTCACCATCATCTGTATATACAACATAATAGAAAATACAATACCAAATGCATTACTAACTGTGATGATACAAGTCAACTCACACACATTCTTATCAACATTTACATTTATTAAGACCTTCATTTTCACTGATATGTCAAATTGTGATCTCATCAGTTGGACAGATGTATCTGCTGTCAATTAGTGCTACAGATACTATCTTCCAGGTATTAACTGTACATGTGTATTGTTTGGGTAATAATATACTCATGCTCTGATTAAGGTCTTGTCACCGTGAAATGTTGGCATTTCTTCCACTCAACTGGATATATATTTTTACAAAACACCCAAGTATCATTGACAGGTGTGCAAACGTGTTTTTCCAAGAAAGTGTTAGCCCTACTTGTTGGCGGAGGGAGTCTGATTTTTTTCTGTGAGTGTGTGCTGCTTCTTCTTAATGCTGTTGGAGCTACAGTTGCCTCAGTATCTGGAATGATAGGATAGAGAATTCAAAAAGCTTTAATCATAAAAGCCAGGTGAAGGTAAAATAAAATAATATATATCTTGATATTTTGCCTAAGCCATCCATCCATCCATCCATCCATTTTCAACCGCTTATCCGGGGCCGGGTCGCGGGGGCAGCAGTCTAAGTAGGGATGCCCAGACTTCCCTCTCCCCGGACACTTCCTCCAGTTTTTCCGGGGGTAACCCCTGGCGTTCCCAGGCCAGCCTAGAGATGTAGTCCCTCCAGCGTGTCCTGGGTCTTCCCCGAGGCCTCCTCCCGGTGGGGCATGCCCGGAACACCTTCCCAGGAAGGCGTCCAGGGGGCATCCGATAAAGATGCCCAAGCCACCTCAGCTGGCCCCTCTCGACGTGGAGGAGCAGCGGCTCTACTCTGAGCTCCTCCCGGGTGACAGAGCTCCTCACCCCATATCTAAGGAAGCGGCCCGCCACCCTGCGGAGGAAACCCATTTCAGCCGCTTGTACCCGAGATCTCGTTCTTTCGGTCATGACCCAGAGTTCATGGCCATAGGTGAGGGTAGGAACGTAGATTGACTGGTAAATCGAGAGCTTTGCCTTTCGGCTCAGCTCCTTCTTCACCACGACAGATCGGTACAACGACCGCATTACTGCTGCCGCTGCACCGATCCGTCTGTCAATCTCACGCTCCATCCTTCCCTCACTCGTGAACAAGACCCCAAGATACTTGAACTCCTCCACTTGAGGCAAGAATTCTCCTCCAACCCAGAGGGAACATATCACCTTTTTCCGGTCGAGAACCATGGCCTCGGACTTGGAGGTGCTGATTCTCATCCCAGCGGCTTCACACTCTGCTGCAAACCACCCCAGTGCATGCTGAAGGTCCTGATTCGAAGGAGCCAACAGGACAACATCATCCGCAAAAAGCAGAGATGAGATCCTGTGGTCCCCAAACCGGACTCCCTCCGCCCCCTGGCTGCGCCTAGAAATTCTGTCCATAAAAATAATGAACAGAACCGGTGACAAAGGGCAGCCCTGCCGGAGTCCAACATGCACCGGGAACAGGTCTGACTTACTGCCGGCAATGCGAACTAAGCTCCTGCTCCGGTCATACAGAGACCGCACGGCCCTTAGTAGAGGGCCCCGGACTCCGTACTCCCGAAGCACCTCCCACAGAATGCCACGAGGGACACGGTCGAATGCCTTCTCCAAGTCCACAAAACACATGTGAACAGGTTGGGCAAACTCCCATGCACCCTCAAGCACCCTGCGGAGGGTATAGAGCTGGTCCAGAGTTCCACGAGCAGGATGAAAACCGCATTGTTCCTCCTGAATCCGAGGTTCGACTATCGGCTGGATTCTCCTCTCCAGCACCCTGGAATAAACTTTACCCGGGAGGCTGAGAAGTGTGATCCCCCTATAGTTGGAGCACACCCTCCGGTCCCCCTTTTTAAATAGAGGAACCACCACCCCGGTCTGCCAATCCAGAGGCACTGTGCCCGACTGCCATGCGATGCTGCAGAGGCGTGTCAACCAAGACAGCCCTACTACATCCAGAGACTTGAGGTACTCAGGGCGGATCTCATCCACCCCTTGCCACCGAAAAGCTGCCGAACTACCTCAGTGACTTCAGCCCGAGTGATGGATGAGTCAGCCTCTGAGTCCCCAGCCTCTGCTTCCTCTACGGAAGGCGTAACAGTTGGATTGAGGAGGTCCTCGAAGTATTCCTTCCACCGGCCGACAATATCCCCAGTCGAAGTCAACAGTTCCCCACCTCCACTGTAAACAGTGTTGGCAGGGTACTGCTTTCCCCTCCTGAGGCGCCGAACGGTTTGCCAGAATTTCTTCGGGGCCGACCGATAGTCCTCCTCCATGGCCTCCCTGAACTTTTCCCATACCCAAGTTTTTGCTTCCGCCACCGCCCAGGCCGCAGCACGTTTAGCCTGCCGGTACCGGTCAGCTGCCTCAGGCGTCCCGCAAGCTAGCCAAGCTCGGTAAGACTCCTTCTTCAGCTTGACGGCATCCCTTACTTCCGGTGTCCACCACCGGGTTCGGGGATTGCCGCCACGACAGGCACCGGAAACCTTACGGCCACAGCTCCGAACAGCCGCGTCAACAATGGAGGTGGAGAATATGGTCCATTCAGACTCAATGTCTCCAGCCTCCCTTGGGATCTGGTCAAAGCTCTCCCGGAGGTGAGAGTTGAAAACCCCTCTGACAGAGGGTTCCGCTAGACGTTCCCAACAAACCCTCACAACACGTTTGGGCCTGCCAAGTCTGTCCAGCTTCCTCCTCCGCCAGCGGATCCAACTCACCACCAGGTGGTGATCAGTGGACAGCTCAGCCCCTCTCTTCACCCGAGTGTCCAAGACATACGGCCGGAGGTCAGATGACACGACCACAAAGTCGATCATTGACCTCCGACCTAGGGTGTCCTCGTGCCACGTGCACTGATGGACACCCTTATGCTTGAACATGGTGTTCGTTATGGACAAACTGTGACTAGCACAGAAGTCCAATAACAGAGCACCACTCGGGTTCAGATCGGGGAGGCCGTTCCTCCCAATCACGCCCCTCCAGGTAACACTGTCGCTACCCACGTGGGCGTTGAAGTCCCCCAGTAGAACGATGGAGTCCCCAGTCGGAGCACTTTCCAGTACCCTTCCTACGGACTCCAAGAAGGTCGGGTACTCTGCACTGCCATTCGGCCCATAAGCCGAAATGACAGTGAGGCCCCTGTCCCCGACCCGAAGGCGCAGGGCAGCGACCCTCTCGTTCACCGGGGAAAACTCCAACACCTGACGGCGAAGCTGGGGGGCTATAAGCAAACCCACACCAGCCCGCCGCCTCTCACCGCGGGCAACTCCAGAGTAGAAGAGAGTCCAGCCTCTCTCAAGGAGTTGGGTTCCAGAGCCCAGACTGTGCGTGGAGGTGAGCCCAACTATCTCTAGCCGGTATCGCTCGGCCTCCCGCACAAGCTCAGGCTCCTTCCCCCCCAGTGAGGTGACATTCCATGTCCCCAGAACCAGATTCAGAGTCCAAGGATTGGGTCGCCGGGGCCCCCGCCCACGACTGCCACCCAAAACACAAGGCATCAGCCCCTTCTGAACCCTCCCGCGGGGGATGGGCCTACGGGAAAGAGGGCCCACGTCGCTCGTTCGGGCTATGCCCGGGGGGGTCCCGTGAGCAGAGGCCCGACCACCAGGCGCTCGCCTACCAACCCCAACCCCAGGCCTGGCTGGGGTCCCGGTGACGCCAATCCGGGCGACGTAAGCTTCCTTGATTTTTCGACATTCATTCGGGGTTTTCGAATCGCTCTTTGTCTGACCTGTCACCAGGACCTGTTTGCCCTGGGAGACCCTACCAGGGGCAAATAAGCCCCATACAATATAGCTCCTAGGATCATCCAGGTGCTCAAACCCCTCCACCACGATAAGGTGGCGATTCAAGGAGGGGGAATGGCTTTCATTGCCTAAGCCATGAATCAAATATTTGCTGCATTCAATCACACCAGTATGATGATTCTCATTATGACACTGAAGTTAGCTTCCAATTTTTCTGCTTAAGAGTCGGCACTTAAGGGGATAGTTAAGGGGAAACTAACATTACTGTTTATCCACTGATTGTCTGTTTTTTTTTTGACACTTTGTGAAAAGATTTTAGGGTAAGAAAATTAACTTTGCCTGACACCCACGATTGTATCTGTGAAACTTTTATTTTTTTTAAGTCTATGTACAGTGGTCTTCGATCTGGATCTGGTCTAATCTGGTCTATATGCTATATATATATATATATAAAAATGGTGAATTGTGCCTGTATCGCATTTTCACAAACGGTTTCACAAATAAAAAAACTGTTTTTTTTTTTTTATCTCCAGGGTTTGTAGAATAATCCAGTCCAAATTTGAGAAGTCTAGATACAGTGGTTTTTCCATCTGTACCTTTCTAATGTGGTCTACATGCTGAAAAACGGTGAAATGTGCCTTTATCGCATTTTCACAAATAGAGTAAAGGTTTCACAAATCAGAAACTGTGTTATAATGAATGTTTAGTCTCTGTAAGATGATCCAGTCCAGATTTGAGAAGTCTAGGTACAGTGGTTTTCAACAAAAACAGTGAAATATCCCCTTTGGAATTTTCACAAATAAAATAAAAGTTTCACAAATACCATAGTGGGTGTCAGGCAAAGTTTATTTCTTACCCAAAACGTATAAAATGTTTTCACATCAAGAAGTGTCAAAAAAAAAAACAGGCTATCAGCGGATAAACAGTTGCACTGCAGGTTAAGTTAGTTTCCCCTTAACTTTCTCCTTAAGTGCTGAATCGGAAGCTGGAAAAGGCTAACTTCAGCGTTGTATTCTTGTTTCACTGTTTTGCAGCCAATTCAGTTATTCTAGACTAAGTTTTACCAGCTAGACCAGTCTGGTAAATTCAGAAAATAACATCACTTTACTGTAATAGCTTTCAAAATCAGGAAAAGACAACTATTATGCTATATAACAATATTGATATATTGCTCAGCCCTCTATATATATATATATATATATATATATATATATATATATATATAATCTTTTTTTTTTTTTTTGACAGCTGCAACATTCAATCAACATTGATTAATATTTTGTATGCACCCTCTGTTGCTCTCCAAAAATAACAATTCTACTTACTGTAGGCCTACAACAAGTCTTACAACTCATATAGGCTAAATCTTCTATTAGACTCGCACGCGCGCGCACACACAATTAATCATTGGACACTTCCCCATCTGGTTGAATCAGACTGCTTTTAATTTAATGTAATTTACTGTTTAATAAAGCTGATGTGTCTACGGGTCTGAAGCAGACCAGGGTGGCTATTGGATTAGCCTCAGGCTAACCCTCGAATTAGAAGGACTTTGATAACAGGCAGTCTTGCTTACCGTCACCGTTGTTGTCCTTGTGCACAGTTTTCTTTTTACTGGAAGTACCCGCTGTTGACTTCTTTCTCTTCCTCCCGACAGTACCTGGATTTATCTCGGTATTTGGCGCATCGCCGCTGGGAACACTGGTATCGGACATTTTCCCAGACCGTGAATTCATTGTTTGAAATCAATGCCAACGTGGCTGCCCATCAAGAACTTGCTGAGTGAGTGATTAAAGGGCGTGTCTGTTTAGGTTGTCACCGGTTGTCATTCACCATGTACATTGGTGATGCGAGGTGATTGACAAGTTGACAACCAGCCAATATGATGGAGGAGGCTGCACTCAGCCCGTGAATACATTTATGATTGGCTTGTTTCTCTCTCGTCATCCCCGACCTATAATACGAAGTATTCTGGCGGAAGCTATTCACAGAGACTCGGGAAGCTTGTGTGATGTGCATGGAAAGAACAGAGGATAAGAGAATAGGTATCAAGTCATATTGTTATATCTTAGCCAAATAATGCCTGGTTTAGCCACTGAGCTAAGAGAGCTTGTTGAAGGCAGAACTAAATCTAAAAGAAGACGCAGAGAAATAATCAAATGGATGCAGATAAAAAGGCTTCTAAGAAGAGGGATGAGATGCCAAGAATGAAAACACAAGATGAAATTCAAGGAATCAGTTTGTGTGGACAACTATGCATGGTAAGTTTTATTTTTATTACATGAAATGAAATTGAATTAATTATGAGCTATAAACAGTGCCCAATATATCTTAATTCATGTTAACATTTCTAGAAATACACCACTGTACACTACACTACTTAATACTAATCTAGAACATTGTGAGCTTATAAATCTGCTATTTTCAGAAAACAAATACTGAAAAAAACACTTTTGAAACATTTTAACGCGCATTTTATGGGGGTTCCTGGCACAAAATATTTTCAGATGGGGTCCATGTCCAAATACACATTAATTTGGGGGTCCTTGACATTGAAATATTTTAGAATCACTGCTCTAGCTTCTACCCTGCCCTGTGTCATTCATATCTTTATTTGTATATCTTCAGGGTTTGCAAACACCATAACCACAGAGGGAGGATACTGAAGAGGTTAATTAGACACAAATCAATATTCAGCAAGTCAAAGGTCTCCCTCTTCTACTGGATGCGCTTTGTGTACAGGTACGCTATGGCATAGGTATATGATTTTAGTCTGTCTATGATGAAAAGTGTTCATTTCAATAGAAATACTGTATAACTATGCCATCATGAACAATAACTGGAGACTATGTAGTAAAGTTTGTGATTATTATGTTCGGGAGCATCTCTAGACTCACAGGTGCTTGGAGTTATTTCACTTTTGTGATTTATTTTGCTTAAAGGTGTAATTTAGAGCTTGAATTCTTAACAGTTTAATTATGGAAATATGTTTAATTGCTGTTACTTATGGGATGCTGTGTTGGCCAGCATTAGGCCTGATGGAGCAACATGAGTGTCTGACCCTGCCTCTTGAAGCTCAATGGCAATTGACTCTCTCAATCAATAGGCTTTGGCAATTAATATTAGCAACATTTTACAAATATCCTATTAGTCCCAAATGTATTGACAGAGCGTAGTAGAAAATACTACAAAACATATTTTCCATCATTAGTGCGGTTTTTGTCTACATAGTAGTGGACAATTGCAATATCCTGGGGTGCAGTAGATGCAAACTTTGTGTATCAAACTAAAAAGTATAATAATATAATGGTATAATAATTATTTGCCTTGTTCTCTCAGATTTGCACAAGGCCTGCGTCTACGTCAAGTGGACATGATCAATGATGACATCTCTGGAAGCTCAGCATCCCTGTCCAAGATGGCTCAAAGTCTGCGAGATGTGTGCACTACTGCAATGGACAGATATCAGCAAGCAAGAGGCTTGTACATTGGGGGGCGGCAGCAGTTTGTCACCATTGATGAGAGCCACTTCAGACACAAAAGAAAGGCAAGCAGCAAGCACTATTATCAAGATAGTAATGTACATTACCATTGAATGACAGATATTTATTTTGTTTTAAAGAAGAATAATTCCTAATATTTTATGTTTTCAACAGTACGGACGGGGACGAATGGCTGGTGGCTGGAAGAGGAAGAAGTGGGTGTTTGGGATGCTAGGTATGAACTGGAGTGGGAAAAGACATGCAAAGCCTGGTCTTCACTTAGTCGAGAGAAGAAGAAGGAGAGATTTGGTGCCAATTATAGATCACCATGTTAAAGTGGGATCTACAATAATAAGTGATGAGTGGTGGGCTCATCGCAATGCTTTGCCTCAGCTAGGTTACACCCATTTCACTGTCAATCACAGTGTGTCATATGTTGATGCCCAAACAGGTGCACATACTCAGCACATAGAGAAGGCCAGGAGAACAGTTAAGGAAAATGTGTGGAGACTCAGGGGGAATCGTACAGAGGAGTTACTGGTTCGATTCCCGGCGTCGGCCCTTTGCTTCGTGTCATCCGCCCCCCCTCTTCACCCGCTTTCCTGTCTATCTTCAGCTATACTGTATAATAAAGGCCATAAAACCCCAAAAAAATAACTTTCAAAAAAAGTGCCTCATGGGTTTGTATACTGTTACATACTGCTGTTCTGCCATGTGATGGCTCAGTATGTGTGTTTCTATACATTAAACACAATGTTCAACATTTCATCTGTGGTGTGTCTTTTGTAAAATACAGTACACAGAAAAGCCTATGGGTGGAACAAGGTTGAGGTACGTGATATTTTAAGTATCACATCAAATTTCTGTACCTTGAGCTTGTTCCACCCATTTGCTGTTCTGCAAAGTTTCTTTGGTATGAGTAGATGGTTAACAAACTGTTAACAACTGATCTGTGAAGTGTGAGGTAATATACTAGTAAAGTATTAGTTATTAGCTTATGTATGTTATTGGGACGTTATTCTAAAGTTGCAACTATTCATCATTTACCAACAGTTAATAAATGAGGAATAGTTGCAACTTTAGAATAACGTCCCAATAACATACATAAGCTAATAACTGATACCTAGCAAGTCATTAATAAGTAATTCACTAATAGCTTGTTCATGATCTATTACTAGTTTATAAGGTATAGTTTTAAATCATTAACATACAGTTAACAAGTTATAAGTAATTAACTAACAGTTTATTCATGGTCTATTAATTATCTATAAGGCAGTTATAAGGCAGGTGATAAATCCTTAACAAACACTTAACAAACACTTAACATTAACTCATTAATTATTTTTTTACAAATGACCTGTAAACTAGTTATAACGGGTAGTTATTATAAAGTGCACCGAGTTTTTCTCAATTTGGTAATTCATTTCTGTTTACTGAAACTAAGCCCCTGTTAAAAGGGGCTTATTATCCATTTATATAGATTCCCCACAGTTTCTATTGTGACTGCTGCTTAGGGCTTCTCAAGTGAATAAATTGTGCTTCCTGAGCTTCTGTCACGGCATTAGTATTTTTCTTTTATCTCAGGTGAGCGAGGTCATTAGGTAAGGGGTTCAAAATGTGGCAAAAACTATATGATGGTTGCAGGATGATTGCACTTTTGGAAAGAGATTTCCAGGATGGTTTTGTCTGCCACCAGTGCCAGCTAATTGAGCATCTGGTGAGAAAGATCCTTGATCTTCAGACAGTTCACAATCAGAGATCCTAGAGGAACTAAGAAGTATGTCGTTTAGAGAAATGGTGTGTACGCCAAAGCAGCGTGGTGCGGGGGCCCCAGAGCAGGCAGGGAGAGAAAAATGGGTGACGGTAGGACGTCAGCGCAGGATAAGGCATGCATGCCGTACAGCGACAGCTCCTTCAGTGGTTGTGGTGTCCAACCGATTCCGGCCCTTGCAGGAACT
This sequence comes from Gymnothorax reevesii, assembly GCA_029721435.1. NCBI lineage: Eukaryota > Metazoa > Chordata > Actinopteri > Anguilliformes > Muraenidae > Gymnothorax > Gymnothorax reevesii. Next base: position 42,966,022 of record CM056585.1, read on the forward strand.
TGAATTGGCCCCTGACCCTGAGAGTGAGGGGACTGATGAGCAGCAGGGCACCCTGTTGGCCTCTACCCCTCAGAAAACAGAGTTAGTGATCGTGGGGGACTTAATACTTAGAGGAAGAGACCGTTTAGTCTGTTCGCGCGACAAGGAGTCTCGTACAGTGTCTTGCCTGCCTGGTGCCCAGGTAGGAGATCTCCTGGAGCGTGCGGAAGGATCCAGTTGTCATGATTCGTGTTGGGACAAATGACACAGGTAAGGGTAGGTTTGAGGTTCTGCAAGGCAAATTTGTGGAATTGGCTGAAAAGCTTAGGAGCAGATCCTCCACAGTGGTGTTTACCAGGATTCTGCCATTACCACGTGCAAGCAGAGGGAAGCAGAATTTTATCTGGAGATTTAACACGTGGCTACGAACCCTGTGTAGGAAAGAGCGGTATAGCTTTATGGGGCACTTGAACTACTTCTGGGACAGGGGTGACCTGTTCAAGCTGGATGGGCTACACCTGAACCGGAGGGGTACCTTTGCACTGGGTCAGCGTATGTTGAGGGTAGCACAGTTATTTAAACTAGGGACTCGGGGGGGCAGGGAGGTTAGAGAGTGTTACACAGAGGGAAATGCAGACTGCCCCGATGGAAGCTGACCGCATTACATGCACTATTGATGATATATTTTTAAAGCAACAAAGCATAGTGAGGACCTTGGAGCAGCGGGCACATGAGAAATCGAAGGGGAAGAGCGTTCGTGATCATATGAAATGTTTTTATCTAAATGCAAGAAGCATTAAAAATAAATTTCCAGAATTTGAGGCTGTTATGATTAGTGAAGGCTATGACATAGTTGGGATTACAGAGACATGGCTTAGTGAAGAGGATAGAGATAAATATAATATATAAAGTTTAAAGCTCTTTTGGAAGGATAGATGCAATAGGCGAGGAGGGGATGTAGCACTCTATGTGACCGAAAACATAAATGTGCAGGAAATTCCTGAAATTGAACATTCCTTGCCCTGCGAAAATATCTCAGTCAGGCTCATTGGCAAACACGAGACAGGTTTAAACATAGGTGTATGCTATCGACCACCAGCTTTGGACAGTACAGTCAATGCAAGCTTGTAGAGGTGGAGGGACTATTATTATGGGAGACTTAAATTATCCTGGAATCGATTGGGGAAATGGCGAATGGACAGTGTAGGGGGGAGGAAGAATTTCTAGATGTTATAAATGATAGTTTCTTGGTGCAGTATGTTAATAAACCAACAAGAGAAAAGGCAATTTTAGACATGGTGCTCTGTAATGACCCAGATAGAATTAGCAATGTTGGGAAGTAAAACAGGTGTATTCAAAAACAAATATTTTCTATTTTAGGCTAGCAAACTTTGACAGGATGTGCTCATATCTAAGTGAAATAAAATGGGAGACACTCCTGAACTGTGAGTCTGTAAATGAGACGTGGGAAAGATTTAAGGTGGTTTTACTTTATTCACAATGCAAATTTATTCCAAAGGTGTCCAAAAGTAAGCTGGGAAAGCAAAATCCTCAGAGGATGACCACTGCTATTCGGAGGAGTTTGAGGGAAAAGTGGAATCTTTACAAGATGTACATAAAGAATAACAATGAGATTATACTAAAAAAATAATCTGTTGGATTTACGAAAGAAAATCATGGAAAGTATTTCCACATGATTACCTTTCTTATTTTTAACATTAGGCATCTTTATTGGTTTAACAGGATTACCTTCAGTTCATGTAACCTTACTTTTTTGAGTTGATCCAACAACACTGAGTCAGGGAATTAAAACCCGATTAAATCAAGTAGATCCAACAGGATCTCATAATGTTCATCCTACACTTTTGATTCTTGCTTGATTATCACAATTCACTTAAGTTGGTCCAACTTAAGCTCATAATGTTGGAAATGTGCTATTGATTTATGTGGAAATACTTTCCATATTTTAATCAAGTAATTTTAAAGCATTACACTTAACCTTACACTGAAAAAGGCTATAAAGATAGGTAAAAAAAACACCACCAAACCAAGATGTTAAAGATGAACTTTTGTTTTGAATTTTATTTCGAACACATTCCCCAGGTCATTCAGAAACACATGGCATTTAAAATTGTCTTCAGAGCAATAAATAAAATAAAATAAATAAATTAATGAATAATAAAAAAAACTTAAACGCATAGTGTGTACAAGACTTCCTATATGTGATTGGAGAGATGCCCGACATGGCAAGTGTCTCTTGAAGGAAAAAATAAAAATGATAAATAGTACGCATGCATGTGTATGGCTGTTATTGACTGTGTGTGTTCATTTCCACTCACTCGCACATTTGCTCGCTCGCTCGCACGCACGCACACTCACTCAGTTTAGCACCAGAAACATAAGAGTGGTGGAGTGGACTTCGGTACCTCTCACTCATCTACTCAGTGCACTGATTGGCAGTGACAGGGAGAAAATAAAAAATAATGATTGACTACAAATACACATTCTTCATTATTACTCACACACAGATTTTGGTACAGAATGGCCAAACGCAAAACACATGAATGCATCTCTTTAGTGCAAAAAATGTTGAATCTCAGAACTCCTTTCTATAAACCCACTTGAACCTACTTAGTCAAGTAAAGAGCACCACCGTAAACGCTGAACCAAAACGATGTACAGACATGCCTCAACGGGAAAGAATAGTTTTCGGAGCCTGCACTTTTTTTCCCATCCTGTTCCCATCTAATTCTAGGATAATTTACTGCAAGGCTTGAAATGTGTTCCGGAGGATAACACAAGTTCAGAGCGTAAACAAAGGCGAGAAATATGGCCACTACAAGTGGAACGCTTTGCAAGCCATCAGTAACCCCTTCGATGATGATTCCGATGTCCTCAGGACTGTCACCAGCTTCTGCACCTTCATGGCGGATCACGTAGATGCCATGGACGGTGTCTGCCATAGCCGATTCGATGTCAGCATCTTCTGCCTGAAACAAAGTAATTTGACAGATATTTAACTGATGTCCATGACATGCTGTACCTTTTACCTTCATAACCATCCATTTCAAACATGTCACTGCAATACCAAATACACCAGGTGAAAAGTGAAACGCTAACATCAATCATTTTAACTTCATGTTTATACCTCTCGACATACAGTATACATCATCTTGACTTATTGAATCAAATACTTCAGTTAAGACACTACACTTGTTTTACAGTTAATGTCGCAGCCCCCCCTTTCCCCCTTTTGGTTGGAACACATGCCATGTATTCCTTCAGCAGCTTTCCAGGGTCTTCATTGAAGTAGAGGCAAAGTCCCTTCAGGATGCATTCGCGCTTGACATTAATGTCATTGTCCTATAGGCAGAACAAACACACATGAACATTGATTTTCACTTAAAATTGCACACAGGTCTCCTGCCAAAACATGAATCGGTGCAAGACATACACCACCCGCTGCCCCTGCAAAGCTCCACAACCGTGAGAGATGACACTTACCCAGAACATAATCCTGGAGCCTTTTGCACAGAACCACCACACCAACCAGGCCATCAAGATGCTGAACTACCTCCCCTCACTCCCATCACTGACAACTCCACCCTCACCCTCGCATGTGACAGACTGTCTCAAGAAGCCCTCCCAAAACAGTCCTTCCTGCACACAGAGTACCTGACTCAGGAACCCCTCCTCCATTATGTGACTTTGCAACTTACCTGCACAACCTCACAAGAACTGATTGGACCTCGCAATATACAACACACCATACGGAGCTTCTTAATGCTGCTACTATGATAACCTGACCAACTGGACTGTCCTAGACTGTCCTATTGTCTTTCGCATAAATTATTTTTTCAAAATGCTCGCCATGTGTTGCCCGACTAGCCTACATTGTAGGCTAAGTAATAATACCAAACATCGAAAATATACTCAGCAACAAAAGTTTCTGTGACACCATTTATGTGTATGGTATAAATGACACGCAAAGATCTCAATGCAATCAATATGTTTATTTAACAGGAGAAACACTGACTTTTCAGTGCCAACGTCACTCAAAACGAAAAATGTCATTTTCATGCGTCATGAAGCACTTGTCTGACGTCTAACCAATTGTGACCTTCACACTTCAATACCGGGTGTGACTTCCTCGTGCCATGATGCAAGCAACGCATCTCCGGCGCATGGACCGAATCAGATGTGCCAGAAATTGCTGTGGGATGTCATTCCAAATCTGACGTAGACGTTGTCGCAATTCCTGAAGTGTAGCTGGCGGGTTATCCAACCGCCGCAAATGTCGATCCATCTCGTCCCAAAGATGCTCGATTGGGGACATGTCTGGGGATCTGGCTGGCCATGGCAGGAAATTGACATGTTGTTGCATCAGATACTGCTGTACAATCCTTGCAACGTGTGGTCTGGCGTTATCATGTTGCAGCGTTATTCCGGGACCATGTTGCATCAAAAACGGTACCACCAATGGCCGTAGCACTTCATCGCGATATCTTTGACCTGTCAGATTTCCATCAATAACAAGCAAATCTGTTCTGTTTCTAGCCGTGATCCCTCCCCAAATCATGACACTACCACCTCCAAAACGATCAAATTCCTGAACACAGTTGTTGGCATAACGTTCTCCACGTCGACGGTATACACGTAAACGACCATCACATCGGTTAAGCATGAATCTTGATTCATCAGTGAAGAGTACAAGATCCCAATGACGTTGGATCCACCGTCGATGTTGTTGTGCCCACTGTAGACGCAGTCGTCGGTGTTGTACTGTGAGTATTGGACGTCTTGCTGGCCGACGTGGGACAATGCCAAAATGACGGAGACGGCGACGGATTGTCTGTGCAGACAGTCGCCTCAAACCAGGTATCGTTCTTGCAGTTATGGTTGCAGGTTGGAATCGATTTCGGAGATGGGTTGTTCGAATCCAGTTGTCCTGTCTGGGAGTGGTTACTCGTGGACGGCCGCTGCGAGGACGGTCTCTGACATGTCTTGTCTGCTGATGACGCTGCCATAAGTTCCAAATGGTGTTTCGGTGGACATTCAGGCGATGAGCAACTTCCCTCTGCGAGGTTCCGGATTCAATCATCCCAATGGCCCTCCACCGATCATTTTCAGACAGTCTTGGCATTTAGAGGGTAGAGTTCCTGATCCGAAATGGCTGTGTTTTCGATAAGTGATGCTTCCGTCGTTCATCAGGCACAATGTGAACATTCCAAAAATTCTCCTCTTTTATTGCCATCCAGAAGCATGATTTACGCACATTTTCACGTGCAAAGTCATTTTCTCGCATTTTCATGATTTCCATTTCAATGTTGTGTTTACGTGTACTGTTTCAGTCTGATATCACCATGTATGACAATTTCATAATTGCGTTATGAAAAATAATTAACAATATTGGTGTCACAGAAACTTTTGTTGCTGAGTATATCATGAGCAGCTGCTAAATAACATTACGATATTAACATATTACAACTTTTTTCAGAGTTTTGAATTGTATCATAAGACGATGTTTAAGGATTTATTAGAAGAGATTTCCTTACCTGGCGGCAAACTGTTCTTCCTCCAGTCTTCCTGCGATTCGAAAGGCTGCAGCATGGCATTCTGGGTAGTTAGGAGTAATTGCTTGACTGCATTGCGTTCTTTCAACATTACACTGTCTATTAATATCTGCCCAGTAACCAGCTAGAATCATTTTTTTGAGTGTACTAAGGCTGAATACTGTAAAATGCGGGCTGTGGTCAAAAAAGAGCTGAGGAATGCTAGAAGAGTGTATGAAAGACAAATTGCAGAGGGGGCAAAAACTAATCCCTAAGCGCCTCTTTCAGTACTGTAGCAGAAAAAGGAAAGTCAAAAAGCAGGGTTAAGTGATAAAGAATAAAAATGGATCGCTGCTATGATAACAGGGATATTGCGGATACCTTAAACAGTTACTTTGTTGAGAATTTTACCTCAGAGCGGGTCTTTTTTCTGCCAGGGAATGTCCAATGCTCAAGATTATTTAGCGGAAATTGAGGATAGGGATAACAAAGTATTAGACAAGTTGCATAAACTAAAGGCAGATAAGGCGACGGGTCCTGATGGCTTATATCCTAGAGTGCTCATGGAAGTTAGTGAGATCATCTTCAAGCCGCTATCCGCCATCTTCAGACGGTCTTTAGAAACTGGAGAAATTCCAAATGATTGAAAACAGGGCAATATAATCCCAATATATAAGAAAGGGGACTGTTCTGAGCCAGGAAATTGCACGCAATGCCAGTTAAAATTTTGGAATCTATGATAAAAGATGAGCTGGACTTACTGTTACGTTCAAGAAATATCGTGAGGGATAGCCAACATGGTTTCCGTAAGGGAAGGTCATGCATGACAAACCCTCTGGAATTTTATGAAGAGGCCACCAGGACTTATGAACAGAGCAGGGCTTGTGACATCACATACTCGGATTTTCAAAATGCGTTTGACACAGTACCGCATAAGATGCTCATTTTTAACTCCATTGGAGTTACAGGAGGTATACTGAAGTGAATTCAAAACTGGTTGCAGGACAGAACACAAAGAGTGGTGGTCAGTGGTATCTCATCTGAGCTAGGTTTGGTGGGGAGTGGCTTCCCCCAGGGATCGGTTTTGGGACCCCTGCTGTTCCACATCTACATTATTGATCTTGATAGGAATATCGAGAACAGATTAGTTAAATTTGCAGATGATGCTAAATTGGGAGGTTTGGCAAATAGTTTGGAGTGCACTAAAGTGATTCAGGATAATTTGGGCAGAAATGTGGCAAATGAAATTTAATGTAGCGAAATGTAAAGTTGTACATGTAGGTAATAAAAACACTGGATGGGATAACTTCATGGGAGGTTTTACATTTTACTGTGCTCCACACGAAAAAGATCTGGGAGTGATTGTTGACCAAACGCTCTCAGGCTCTAGCCATTGTGCCGTAGCAGTTAAACATGTCAGTCAGACGCTGGGATACATTGCCAAAAGTATTGAGTACAAATGCAATGAGGTGATGCTTCTTTTGTACAACACATTTGTCAGACCACATCTAGAGCTTTGGGGACCATACTTTAAGAAAGATATAGAGGCTCTAGAGAAAGGTCAGAGAAGAGCCACTAAGCTAATTCTGGGTATAAAAGATGAAAGCTATGAGAAGAGGCTGAAGATCCTCAATCTTTTTAGTCTTAGGAAAAGGAAGCTTAGGGGTGATCTGACTGAGGTCTTTACATATGTTAAAGGGATTAACAAAGTGAATTATGTAGGATTCCTTCAACCAAGAGTTGTTAGCAGAACTCGGGGTAACAAATGGAATCTGACCGAAGGTAAATTTAGCACTGATATTTGGAGATATTTCTTCACCCAAAGAGTAATTTTGATGTAGAATAGCTTGCCTGACCTTATTGTTGAGGCAGAGACCTTGGGAGTTTTCAAGAGCAGGCTTGAATTAAAAGCTAAAAACCACTGAGTCATTGAGTATCTGAAGTGATATATTCAAAATAGAATAAAGAAACTGGCGAGCCTAGTTGGGCTGAACGGTCTGTTCTCGCCATTCATGTTATGTTAAGTCTATAAAAAATTAACCTAGTTTGCCACCTGATTTATTATTTAAATAATGATGTTCCACATTATTTTATGGTATCTATAGCAAGTTTCAGGTCTTCTTCAATATATCATGATGGTCAGTTTTCTAGATTAAATGTTCCCAAATAGATTAAAATTAAGGATGAAGCCAGATATACTTTAAAGGAGTGGCTGAACTCATGTCCTTGTCAGATCCACCTGTAGATCCAACCCGCGCTCCTCCCAGGATCTTCAATTCACGCTCTCGTTCAATAGGAATCATATCCAGTTTGACAAAATGGTGCTGTTCAAACATTCAAAATGGAGGCTTCCTAAGTGGTATGCTGAAATCAGTGGGTGATGTCCAGAGCTTGCAAAATTCTAAAATGAACGGTAGCCTGTTGGGCAAGGTTGCCTAAAAAGTTTTCTCTTTGCACGAGACCTCGCCAAATTCGACTTTAATGTCCCATTTCCACTACCCCTTTTTGCCTTTTTTTAGATGCGGTTTATTCTTCAACACTCAGACAAATGCAGGGCCGGATCAAGGACTTCAGATGGGGGGATTCCACATTCGTGATGGGAGGTTTGGGGGTCCTCCCCCAATGGGGATACAGGGGGCATCGCCTCTGTTGGGGGGTCTAGGGGGACGAAGCTTCCCGGAAGAAAACAAATTTTAGCAATTTCAGAGTGAAAATGTGGCCTGTCCGGGCATCAAAATAGCACATATTCAACATGTATTGTACCATTGTGTACCATTTAAGGGTTGTTTTTTTTTTTTTTTTTTTTTTTTAATCCAGTGGCACTTCAAATTTCCAGAAATGATGAATAAGTTTATATATATATATATATATATATATATATATAAAATCAAAATTTTGAGATTAGCTTTGCCACACTTTTCTGTATACACACAGTATGTCACAAAAGTGAGTACACCCTTCACATTTCGACTATTGATTTAGTATATCTTTTTAAATGACAACATTACAGAAATGAAAACTGAATATATTCTAGAGTAGTCATTGCATAATAAGTGTAGCAGTGTAGATTTACTGCACTGTCCAAATAACTGAACAGTCAGTGAGTACACCTCATCGTCAACATGCTAAATTGTGTCCATCGTGTCAATATTTAGCGTGACCGCCATTGTTGTCCAGCACTGCCTTGATTCTCTGAGGCATGGAATTCACTGGAGCTGCACAGGTTGTTGCTGGGATCCTCCACTCCTCCATGACAACATCACAGAGCTGGTGGATGTTGGACACCTGCTGCTCCTCCACCTTCCTCTTGAGGATGCCCCACCGGTGCTCAATGGGATTTAGGTCTGGAGACATACTTGGCCATACCATCACCTTCAGCTTCTTTAGGCAGTTGTTGTCTTGGAGGTGTGTTTCGGGTCGTCATCGTGTTGGAAAACAGCCGTGCGGCCCAGTTTCTGAAGGGAGGGCATCATGTTCTTCTTCAGAATCTCAGAGTACATGTTGGATCCATTATTCCATTAATGAAGTGCAGCTCCCCAGGACCAGAAGCACTCATGCAGCCCCAGACCATGATGCTGTCAGCACCATGTTTGACTGTGGGCAGTACACACTTGTTTTGATACTTCTCACCAGGGCGCCGCCACACATGCTGAGCCAAACAAATTTATCTTGGTCTCGTCAGACCACAGAACATGGTTCTAGTAGTTCATGTTCTTGGACTGGTTGTCTTCAACAAACTGTTTTCGGGCAATCTTGTGGGCTAGCTTCAGAAGAGGGTTCCATCTTGGCCGACGGCCATGCAGACCAACTTTTCGCAGAGCATGGTGTATGGTCTGAGCACTGACAGGCTGTTATCTCACTGCTACAACCTTGTTAGCAATGCTGTCAGCACTCCTGCGTCTGTTTTCTGAAGCCAACTTGTGCACCTGACGCAGAGCACGAGGACTCAACCTCTTTGGTCGACCCTGACGAGGCCTGTTCCGAGCAGAACTCGTCTTGGAAAACCACTGGATAACCTTGGCCACCGTGCTGTAGCTTAGTTTCATGGTTTCACAGATCTTCTTGTAGCTTAGACCATCTTTGTGGAGAGCAACAATTCTCTTTTTCAGATCCTCTTTCCCATGAGGTGCCATGTTGACCATCCAGTGACCAGTATGAGAGCATTGCACCCAAAGCACCACAATTTAACCCTTAAAGGAACAGTCCACCGTATTTTCATAATGAAATATGTTTTTCTATGGAATGAGACGAGATGATACGTACCTCTCCGAGCTTTGAGCGATCACCCAGTCAGCCAGACGGGCTGCCACTCCTGTTAGCATTTGTAGCTAGACTCATTGTGGTCAACGGTATTTTTCGGGGCTGCAGTTAGATGCGACCAAAGTCTTCCACGTTTTTCCTGTTTACATAGGTTTATATGACCAGTGACATGAGTTCGGGTTCGCAAATCCAAAAGTGGCTTTTTCTATGCTGTGGGAAGTGCGTACTATAATGACAGACGTAGTTACACCTTCTGCGCGCTTCGACAGCGCATTGATACCTTCACTTCTGATTTCTTTTCTCTCCCACGACCCCCCCTACTTCCGTAAATACAACCAACGTGACTGCACTGCACTACTTGGTACACAGTCAGGAAGCCAGAGCTTGCAGAAAATTATAAGTAAGGGATAATTAACGAGAAGGTGTGCATTCCACGGTTTTAATGCACGACGCGGAGTTCGCGTCGGGTGGTTGCCTCCGCGAAGAGCATTAAAACCGTGGAATGCTCACCTTCGAGTTGATTATCCCGCTTATACCATGGTCATTTGCCAGCAATATCAAATCGCAGCATTAATCTGAAACGATGATTATGCATAACCCAACATTATGCGCGATTATGCGGACTGTAGCTTACTTGCTACCCACAATTACAATGAACTTCCGCAGTCAGCGAGCTGAAATCAGTCTGCTGGCATAGCACGTAGCAAGCGAACTGTCAGCAGTCGCTGATACATGAAGTGGACACGTTAGCATCATTTGTAACCGCACTCAATTACAATCTTTTAATGTATAAAGCCTGATTTTTTCGCTGCTATAATATTTACGGTCTTTATCGCTTGAGTACGAGTCAGCGAGGTGAAATCAGTCTGCTGGCAAAGCACGTAGCTTGCGAACCTTCACTTCACTTCTTCACATACGATTCATCTTCGTCCGTTTCTTCTTCCGTCAAACGGTCCATTTCGGCTAGCTCCTCCTCGGTATATTCCGGTTTTAATAGATATGGCTCCGGCTCCGCCACAAGCCAGTCGTCGGCATCTATGTCCTCCATTTGAAAATGTTCCATAGTAGCACACTTGATTATTTTCTTTTATACCATGGTCTGGGTGAATACCTTTTTCAAATTTTTTCTAACTGGCTGGCGGCTGGCAGGTATGAATTAACACCGTGGAACCGCACAGGTAGTTCGGCTACGGTCGTTCCACCATTCGAAATTCATCCACTACCCAACTGTAACCAAAGCAATGTTAGAGCTGATATTTGACTGGGTACAACAGAAACCTAGCAGCTCATATATTTCCACTGCGTCATATAAGTGCGTCCGCGGGGCGGTTAACAATGGGTACTCAAGCGATAATGACCGTAAATATTGTAGCAGCGAAGTAATCAGGCTTTATCCATTAGTAACTGTGTGCGGTTACAAATGAAGCTAACGTGTCCACTTCATGTATCAGCAACTGCTGACAGTTCGCTAGCTCCCTGCTATGCCAGCAGACTGATTTCACCTCGCTGACTGGTACTCAAGCGATAACGACCGTAAATATTATAGCAGCGACAAAATCAGGCTTTATACATTAAAAGATTGTAATTGAGTGCGGTTACAAATGAAGCTAACGTGTCCACTTCATGCATCAGCGACTGCTGACAGTTCGCTTGCTACGTGCTATGCCAGCAGACTGATTTCAGCTCGCTGACTGCGGAAGTTCATTGTAATTGTGGGTAGCAAGTAAGCTACAGTCCGCATAATCGCGCATAATGTTGGGTTATGCATAATCATCGTTTCAGATTAATGCTGCGATTTGATATTGCTGGCAAATGACCATGGTATAAGCGGGATAATCAACTCGAAGGTGAGCATTCCACGGTTTTAATGCTCTTCGCGGAGGCAACCACCCGACGCGAACTCCGCGTCGTGCATTAAAACCGTGGAATGCACACCTTCTCGTTAATTATCCCTTACTTATAATTTTCTGCAAGCTCTGGCTTCCTGACTGTGTACCAAGTAGTGCAGTGCAGTCACGTTGGTTGTATTTACGGAAGTAGGGGGGGTCGTGGGAGAGATAAGAAATCAGAAGTGAAGGTATCAATGCGCTGTCGAAGCGCGCAGAAGGTGTAACTACGTCTGTCATTATAGTACGCACTTCCCACAGCATAGAAAAAGCCACTTTTGGATTTGCGAACCCGAACTCATGTCACTGGTCATATAAACCTATGTAAACAGGAAAAACGTGGAAGACTTTGGTCGCATCTAACTGCAGCCCCGAAAAATACCTTTGACCACAATGAGTCTAGCTACAAATGCTAACAGGAGTGGCAGCCCGTCTGGCTGACTGGGTGATCGCTCAAAGCTCGGAGAGGTACGTATGATCTCGTCTCATTTCATAGAAAAACATATTTCATTATGAAAATACGGTGGACTGTTCCTTTAAACATGTTACACAGCCTCATATAGCACCAGTCGAACAGACAAAAGCATGAACTTGATGAACAAGTCGCGTTTCATTGCTTGGTTGACCATTATCAATTGGGGTGTGTACTCACTTTTGTTGCCATCCATTTTGGAAATAGTGACTGTTTGTTCAGGTATTTGGACAGTGCAGTAAATCTACAATGCTACACATATTGTACCATGACGACTCTAGAATACATAGAAGTTTCACTTCTGTAGCATTGTCCCTTGAAAAGATATAATAAATTAATTGTCAAAATGTGAGGGGTGTACTCACTTTTGTGAGATACTGTATGTGTAATATATATATATATATATATATATATATATATATATATACACATTAGCAGTTGATGGAAAAAAAAACTTGAAAAAAACACTGCCTGGTGAATAGTATGATTAAAAAAAATCTTCACATATTTATGTGTCAGAGACATAATATCCAAATATGAAAACAAGTATCAGTCAATTCTAAACAAGAAGAAAAAGGCTTTAACTGACCTTTTTGGTGTAGCTGACACTGTAACAGGGCTTTTCAGTTTCACTCAGATAGCCACAGAAAAAAAAAAAAAGGTAATCCAAAATGATCAGCAAAAAAAAAAAGGTAATCCAAAATGATGTAAAACACAGTTTGTGAACATGTCCATGCAGCTCTGTCTATTTTCCAAACCTGCACCACTCTAATCCACTGACACAATGATAAGCTGTGTAATATTGTTGGGAAAAAAAAAAAAAAAAGTCCATCCACAGGGACATGACTTTTGTAGGGGAGGGGTTCCGGAACCCCGGAATCCCTCCCCACCCCCCCCGGAGCCAGCCCTGAAATGTGCCACGGCATCGCACTCATTTTTTGAAGTGGTGTTTTCACACATTACGTTAATGGTAATCATCATGCATTTGTGCGCTATGAGCTTCACCAACCACGTAACCAAGATATCAGTTATTGTTTGAAAAGGTTTTACAACTTTTGCTGTTCATTACGAACAGAGAAAAAAAATCATCAACGCCGAAAAGTGTACAATTAGCTGGGTGAAAATAATTTATGTTGATGCCATTTTTAGAGAGGAAATTTGCACTACCATATACACTGACCAAAAATATAAACGCACAAACCAAAAATGCTGAGTTAATTTGACCCAAAATGAAATATGCCGACAAATAGTGTTTATTGGTGTCCTGTATAATTTGTTTTGCTCAATTCTGGTGACCCTCTTCTCATTGACCACTCCCTGTGAGGTTACTCGCTCATTAAGTTATTCTGCCCCTGAGCTGCATACAGCATAACACTGAGTTGGTCAGTCAGCATGACCAATATACAGGTACTCCTTGCTGCAGGGTCAATAAAAGGCCACTGCAAAATGTGCTCTTTTGTCACAAGTCACAATGCCATAGATGTCATAAGTCATGAGGCAGCGTGCAATTGGCATGCTGAATGCTGGGATATCTGTGACAGTGGTGTCAACACACTCGAACGCGCCATTCCACCATCAGCCAGTTGAGAAGTCAATTTAGATAGTGGCAGCACTGTGAATCGTCCACATGCCCCACGGCCATGTGTGACCATGCCCACACAGGATCGGCACGTGCGGCTCCAGCACCTCCGTGATGGGCTCCTGCTGGCCACCAGGACAGCTGACGAGACCTTCGGACTTCACAACAGGCGAATATCAGCTGAGATTGTCCGAAACCGCCTGAGGGAGGCAGAGCTCTGAGCCTGCCGAACACACCAAGGTCTCGACCTGACCACCATCCATCATTTGGTACAGACTCGACTGGGCCAATCGTTAACCTTCGCTGGACGTTTGCACAGTGTTATTCAGTGTTATTCAGCGATGAATCGCAATTCCAACTGAATCCCGCTGATGGCAGACAGCTAGTAGGGTGACGTGTGGGCGAGGGATTCGCTGATGCCAAGTTACACTGCAGTAGGAATGGGACAACATTCCACAGGCTACAATTGACAACCTCGTGAACTCCATGCGCCAGAGGTGTGCCGCTTTACGTGATTCCTGATGGTGGACACACTCGTTACTGTGTGCTGTGAACTCTGCCCATCGACCCCTGTTGGGTTCAGGCTGTGATAACTCATGAATTGCGTCGAGTAAATTGTTTGTCAATTTACTGCAGGGGAGAGCTGGCACGAAAGTTAGATTTTTCACATAGACGTCATTTTAAAAGATAACGTGTTACAGATCGAGAAAAATTTCGGAGCGATTAACTACTTTCATGTGTGATCTGTCTATATCAGGTGCTTAAAACATCACCATATATATTGACTTCGGCATAGTTTGACGTCGAACGGAAGTTGTTGGTTGCTTCTTTCGACCTATCCAGCCGAGATGAAAGTAATGCACGGGCAGGGCAAAAGTAACGTGATCAAATTTACTGGAATCTTTTTACATTTCTGTTGTTGAAACAGAAGCAAAAACAGCCAGACATTTGTTTTAAACATTTTAATTGGCTGCAAATGTTCCAAAAGTGAACGTGAATATGTGTAATGTGCAATGTCTACTTATAAAAATTATCCCAGATAGCAAGCACCTCCACTCCGGATATGCCCCAACTCCAGCTGAACCGGCTCAGAACCGGGGCAGATCTAGAGCAGAGGAGCTTGCTATCTGGGATGAAATTACCTATCACAGTTGTGACAGGTACAATGAGTGGCACCCTCAGTGCATGCCTCATGCGACCACAGCAGACAAAATATGCACTGCACCCACACTTTTCCAGGCAAAGATGAGGCAAATGTCACCCCACAAACAAGACACTCATCATCGTTGCCCTGAGAAACTGTGGTTGCATTGTGTCCAAAGAAAACGAGGCTTAGTGGACACAATGCAACCACAGTTTCTCAGGGCCGACTCTCCTCCTCCAAAGCTGCTTTCACCGGGATGTTCGTCAGTATTGCTTTTTTTTTTTTTCTGGGCTGAACCTCCGTGCTGGCATGCCGCTTGATTTTCCTGAATAATGGGGATGCAGCTCCAATGGGCTGGGGCTAGGTTGGTGTCTCTAGGGAGCAGGCGCAGGTGATGAAAGGGGTGCTGGTAATGGAGTCGGCGCTGGCACTGAGGATGGTGCTGGTGTAGGACGGTGGGTCACAAAAGCTGGAGCAAGGTCTGTCTCACTGAAAAAAAAAATCTGGATTCAAGGGCCAGATACCGGTACACTCAAACTCGGAAGAAATGCTGCTAGGTGTTGCAGCTTGAGGCAGAGCTTTAGCCACAAGACTTTGTAACAAATTAATGTTACATTGTACCGTATCTCTTTTTTTTTTTTTTTTAAAGGGTGTCAACATGTAAATGCAGTGCTTCATATGAATTGTCCTGGCCCTTTTACTTGGGTTTTCTTTTCCCCAAAATGGTTGAACGCATGTATAATTGAGGGATATTTCACCTGAAATTATCAGCCAATGGGAGGGGGGCCATACCTTTTAAATGGGAGGAGAGAGGATTAATTGGGGTTTTTTCTTTTTGGAGATCAAAGGAATTCACTTACCTGGTGGTGGAGGCGCGTTTTTTAACTTCACCTGAACTTTGCCATCCAGCAGGAATGTACATTTTTGCAAGGCTGGGATGTTCGTTTTTTGTGGGGATATATATTTTTGTGTTGGAAGGGAATGAGGAGAGCAACGCACCCCATTGAAGTTTGACTGCGTTTCTACAATCGCGGGTGGTGAGCTAAAAAGGAGTTAATTGCAGGGGCTGTCCATATCCTTTGGAATGTTAAAATTCTTCATTTCATGACTTGATAGGGGTGTCGGGTATTCAAGCAACTGCCTGCACTCTAAAAACTGCTGGGCCAATAATCACCCAAATTGGGTCATTACAGTGACCCAATGGGTAGTCACTATATCACCTACTAGGCACTGGGTCAAAAGGACCCAAAGCACTTGGGTCACAATTTTGTCCCACCGTACTGAGTCAACCTTTTTTACCCAAAAATGGGTGACTTTGAGCCAGTAGTGTGGGTCACTCTTCACCTTTTGCTGGGTCAATGTTATTTAGTTAATGCTGAAATTCTTTAACCAATGCTGGGCATTTCTTACCCTGCATTGGTTTATTTTTACCCTTTTGTTGGGTTGATGTTTTTTAGTTAACTCTGAAATTCTTTACCCAGTGCTGGGCATTTCTTACCCATTGGTTAATTTGATACTTTTTATGGGCTTTTCTTATTCAGTTCTAAATATACTCAGCAACAAAAGTTTCTGTGACACCATTTATGTGTATGTTATAAATGACACGCAAAGATCTCAATGCAATCAATATGTTTATTTAACAGGAGAAACACTGACTTTTCAGTGCCAACGTCACTCAAAACGAAAAATGTCATTTTCATGCGTCATGAAGCACTTGTCTGACGTCTAACCAATTGTGACCTTCACACTTCAATACCGGGTGTGACTTCCCCGTGCCATGATGCAAGCAACGCATCTCCGGCGCATGGACCGAATCAGATGTGCCAGAAATTGCTGTGGGATGTCATTCCAAATCTGACGTAGACGTTGTCGCAATTCCTGGAGTGTAGCTGGCGGGTTATCCAACCGGCGCAAACGTCGATCCATCTCGTCCCAAAGATGCTCGATTGGGGACATGTCTGGGGATCTGGCTGGCCATGGCAGGACATTGACATGTTGTTGCATCAGATATTGCTGTACAATCCTTGCAACGTGTGGTCTGGCGTTATCATGTTGCAGTGTTATTCCGGGACCATGTTGCATCAAAAACGGTACCACCAATGGCCGTAGCACTTCATCGCGATATCTTTGACCTGTCAGATTTCCATCAATAACAAGCAAATCTGTTCTGTTTCTAGCCGTGATCCCTCCCCAAATCATGACACTACCACCTCCAAAACGATCAAATTCCTGAACACAGTTGTTGGCATAACGTTCTCCACGTCGACGGTATACACGTAAACGACCATCACATCGGTTAAGCATGAATCTTGATTCATCAGTGAAGAGTACAAGATCCCAATGACGTTGGATCCACCGTCGATGTTGTTGTGCCCACTGTAGACGCAGTCGTCGGTGTTGTACTGTGAGTATTGGACGTCTTGCTGGCCGACGTGGGACAATGCCAAAATGACGGAGACGGCGACGGATTGTCTGTGCAGACAGTCGCCTCAAACCAGGTATCGTTCTTGCAGTTATGGTTGCAGGTTGGAATCGATTTCGGAGATGGGTTGTTCGAATCCAGTTGTCCTGTCTGGGAGTGGTTACTCGTGGACGGCCGCTGCGAGGACGGTCTCTGACATGTCTTGTCTGCTGATGACGCTGCCATAAGTTCCAAATGGTGTTTCGGTGGACATTCAGGCGATGAGCAACTTCCCTCTGCGAGGTTCCGGATTCAATCATCCCAATGGCCCTCCACCGATCATTTTCAGACAGTCTTGGCATTTAGAGGGTAGAGTTCCTGATCCGAAATGGCTGTGTTTTCGATAAGTGATGCTTCCGTCGTTCATCAGGCACAATGTGAACATTCCAAAAATTCTCCTCTTTTATTGCCATCCACAAGCATGATTTACGCACATTTTCACGTGCAAAGTCATTTTCTCGCATTTTCATGATTTCCATTTCAATGTTGTGTTTACGTGTACTGTTTCAGTCTGATATCACCATGTATGACAATTTCATAATTGCGTTATTAAAAATAATTAACAATATTGGTGTCACAGAAACTTTTGTTGCTGAGTATAAATAACAGACAACACAGAAACTGCTTATTTACATTGTATATATTTGATACATATTTGAAACAGTACAAAATCATTAAAAATACAAATGTGAGAAAGTGGAAGGTGGACAGAGGGTGCTGCTGGTTGGGGCTGATGGAGCGTTAGGCCGTCGGACTGCCATCCTCTCTGGCAGACAGCTTCATGAGCAGCATCGGCTCCACTGAGATACTCCGGCATGTTGGTTCCAATCTGTGAACAAAACAGATTCCATTTGGGAGTGAGGAACTTTCATAAATTTGACTGAAATAAATGTTAAGTCAAATGGGGGAAGTTTAATACTCCTCACAGTGGTACAGAATCGTTATTTTGACATGGACTACATGGGGAAGGTAGAATATTGCCTTCAAGTGTTCCTCACATTTTACGAACAGTTCAATTATGATTCACTGCATTTCTATGGCACTTTTCATGACAGCCAAAGCACCTGACTCTTCTCATTCACACACATGGAGAAGCAGCCAGCGTCGTTTCTGTACGCACACACGCGCGCACACACTTAATGACAGAGAGCCCCAACACAGAGTGAGGCAAAAGACAGATTTACTATACCTTCAAATTTCGGGATGAGTTCTTCAAGATTCCGTGACCTGAGTCGCTCTTTTACGTACTCAGCCATGGAGTCGGAAATGAGACCAAAGAGACAGAAATCAGCTGTCAACATTACATTGACATTTATATCTCCATAAATGCTCAGATGAAACATATAGGCCAGGCTGCGACAACAACAGGGTTCAACATTAAGGTTTTTTTTTCCCCACTAGCTCAGTCAGGCAAGTTGGCCAGAGATCTACTTGGCCAAAGTCAGTTTTTAGTTACACACAAATACAAATTGTTTCATTTAAGCAGCTATCAAATGTCAACAAAGATGACCATCCATTTTTATGCTTAGTCTTAGTCTGGATGAATATATTGATAGGCTACAAGAAAAGGCCAATGTGACACTCCTTTTTTATAGTTTTGACAACTATAAATCAATTTTTATTAAAGCTGCAAGCAGCGTTGAAAGGGCCCTCGCACCCTTCATGCACGTTGGGGTGCTGGCGAGATGTTGATGGGTGCAGGAGTCCATTCACAGCCATAGGACACTTCTAGACTGTATATAATATGTTTTCCTGAGGGAAGTGCAGTTTGCTGTAGGGCGCTATGATTCCATTTTGGCATCCCTGTCTGCAAAACCTATACCATAATCGTACTATCGGGCTCCATGAGTTTGTTGATTTTTGGAAATATTTTATGCATGTTGAGAACCTCAAAAGGGTTTTTATTTTGAGAAAATTATTAGGGGGTGTAACAGTGGCATTGTGCCACATCAAGTGCAATTTGGTGTAGCAAATCAAAGAACATAAGAGAGTTGCAACTTGGGCCACTTTTTGCAAGTTTTGGAGCATTCTAAGGCCTTCATACATTATAAATTGAGCAAGGTTTTGCAAGCTTTGGAGTATTCTAAGGCCTTCAAACGTGTGTTCGTGAAATTTGGAAAAACGCAAGAAATAGCTCATAGCTCACTTCCTGTTTGGCCAAAAAAAATTAGCCATTGCCCGGAATGACTTATGCAAAAATCACACCAAATTTCATGAACATTCCAGCACTTTTATCTTAACATGGCCGTATCTAGAGGGTGCTGTGGAGCCATCTGGCCACTCCTGATCTAATATTAACATATATTTATACTTGGGAGGACAATTTTATAAAGCTTGGAAAGTTTCAGGGAAAACCCATGAAGTATGTGGGAGTAAACCCAACTTCCTTTTTAATGGCGGGACATCGAAATTCGCCGCAATTCCACGGATACAAAATTCAATGAATCCAGAAAAGCTTCGCAATTTAACATCAGCAACGTCTTTAGATACTAATAGCCAAATTTCAAGTTGATCGGATGAAATCTCTAGGAGGAGTTCGTTAAAGTACGACACCTGTGAATGGCCAACAATCCAAAAAAGTTGCAAATTCAATTAAAAATGGCGGACATCCTGCTGAGTTTAGGTCATGGCACCAAGAGACTTTTTTTTAGATCTCGTCATATTCCACATCTCTACCGAATTTCATACATGTAGGTTTACCGGGCTGCGAGGGCTGCTTATTTGAAATTTTACAGGAGGCGCTATAATGACATTTTTGCCATGCCAATATGTAAGCTTTTTATCAGAGTATTATGAATGAGGGTCTCTATACATTGACAAAATTTTGTGAGTTTTCGAACATGTTGAGACCCTCAAAAAGGCAATTCTTTTATAAATCAGATTGGGGGCGCTATAGAGCCATTATGCCACATTAGGCTCCAATTGATGGATGACATTGAAGAGAATAAGACAATTATAATTTCTGCAAGGTTTTGCAAGCTTTGGAGTATTCTAAGACTTTCAAACGTGCGTTCGTAAAATTTGAAAAAACGCAGGAAATAGCTCAAAACTCACTTCCTGTTCGGCCAAAAAATGTCAAAAAATTAGGCATTGCCTGCAATGACAAATGCAATGATGACACAAAATTTCATGAACATTCAAGCTCTTCTATCTAAACATGGCTGTATCTCGAGGGCGCTGTGGAGCTACCTGACCACTCCCGATCTAATATTAGCATCTATTCATACTTAGGCGGACAATTTAATCAAGCCTGTGAAATTTCGCGCAAATCTCACAAAGCTTGTGCGCGTAAAACCAACTTCCTGTTTCATGGCGGAACATCGAAATTCGCCGCAACGCCACGGATACAAATTTCGATGAATCCAAAAAAGCTTTGCAATTTAACATCGACAAGGTCTTCAGATGTCATATGCAAAATTTTAAGTTGATAGCATAAAATCTGTAGGAGGAGTTCGTTGAAGTACGACGCCTGTGAATGGCAAAAAATAAAAAAAATTTGCAAATTCAATTAAAAATGGCGGACTTCCTGTTGAGTCTAGATCATGGCACCAAGAGACTTTTTTTTTAGGTCTTGGCATAGTACACATGTCCACCGAATTTCGTACATGTAGCTTAAACACGCTGCGAGGGCTGCTTCATTGACATTTTCTAGGTGGCGCTGTAATGCAATTTTGCCACATACATCTGTTCACCCTCTATTCTTGTAAAGAATATGACCAGCTTAATATGTTTGCAAAGTTTCGTGAGTTTTCATGCATGTTGATGCCTTCAAAAATACAATTATGTATTAGTGGGCGCTATAGAGCCACCATGTCATACTTAGTGCCAAATGAGATATCAAATCGAAGACCTTAATTTTTTTAGTCTATGAGCCACGTTTGGTGAGTTTTCAACTATGATAAAGCCCTCAAAAATGTGTTCGTAAAATCTGAAAAAATGCAGGAAATGGCTCATAGCTCACTTCCTGTGAGGCAAAAAAATTTCAAAAAAATTGGCAAAAAAATTTAGGATGACAACTATGACCCTACCAAATTTCGTGAGACTCCAATCAAGTGCGTTCCAAAATGGCAGCGTGTTTGGTGGCGCTATAGAGCCACTAGGTCATGTCCAAGCACAAAATTAATAATACTTTGCAATTTTCACCACGTCTGATGTGTGGGCAAATTTTTGTGAGTTTTCGTGCATGGCAAAACCCTCAAAAATGCGTTCTAGCAGCAGAATAAAAAGAAGAAGAAGAAGAAAAAGAATAATAAAAATCCCATCAAAAACAATAGGTTCCTCGCACCTTCGGTGCCAGGACCCGTTCCTGGCCCTGGCACCGGTTGGTGCTCGGGCCCTAATTAAAGCTGCAAGCAGCGTTGAAAGGGCCCTCGCACCCCTCGTGCACAGTTGGGTGGCAGCAAGACCTTGATGGGTGCAGTTGTCCATTAAAAGCCATTGGACACTGCTAGCTTGTGTACAATGTGTTTTCCTGATGGGATTGCAAAAATCTTCTGGATAGCGCTATGATACCATTTTGTTATGTCTGTGCACAAAATCTACAACATAGTTATTGGAATACCGGGCATCATGTGTGTGTTGATTTTCGTAAATTTTTTAGCACGCTTCGAGCCCCAAAAAAGCAATTGTTTAAAGAATCTGACTGGGGGAGCTATAGAGCCATTATGCCACATTTAGTCCCAGTTGATGTATCAAATTCAAGGCAATAAGACAATGATAATTTTTGCCACGTTTTTGCAAGTTTTGGACCATTCTAAGGCCTTAATACATGTATTCGTAAAATTTGGAAAAACGCAGGAAATAGCTCATAGCTCACTTCCTGTTTGGCCAAAAAATTTCAAAAAATTAAGCATTGCCCGGAATGACTAATGCAATGATGACACCAAATTTTATGAACATTCAAGCACATTTATCTTAACATGGTAGTATCTAGAGGGCGCTGTGGAGCTACATGGCCATTTCCGATCTAATATTAGCATATATTTATACTTGGGAAGACAAGTTTATCAAGTTTGGAAAGTTTTAGACTAATCCCACAAAGTATGTGGGAGTTATACCAACTTCCTGTTTCATGGCGGGACCCCGAAATTCGCCGCAATGCCACGGATACATCGTTCGATATATCCAAAAAAGCTTCGCAATTTAACATCAGCAAGGTCTTAAGATATTATTCGCCAAATTTTGAGTTGATTGGATAAAGTCTCTAGGAGGAGTTCGTTAAAGTACGACACCTGCGAATGGCGAAAAATCTAAAAAAGTTGGAATTTCAATTAAAAAATGGCAAACTTCCTGTTGGGTCTACGTCATGGCTCCAAGAGACTTTTTTTTAGGTCTCAGGATATTCCACTTGTTCACAGAAGTTCATACATGCTGATCAACCACGATGCAAGGGCTGCTTATTTGAAATTTTCCAGGGGGCGCTGTAATGCCATTTTTGCCACGCCTATTTAAAAATTTTTTATTATTGTAATAGGGATGATAGGCTTTAGAGTTGTACAAAATTTTGTGAGTTTTTGAGCATGCTGAGACCCTCAAAAAGGGCAATTCTTTTAAAAATATGATTGGGGCGCTATAGAGCCATTATGTCCTATTTACTGCCAAATTCTGTCTCAAATTGAAGACAATGAGACAAATAAACTTTTTGCAAAGTTTTGCAAGTTTTTGAGTATGGTAATACCTCCAAACCTGTGTTCGTAATATTTGGAATAACGCAGGAAATGGCTCATAGCTCACTTCCTGTTTGGTTAAAAAAATTCAAAAAAATAATTACAGCCCAAAAAAACACATGCAATTGTCACGCCTAATTTCATGAACATTCAAGCACTTTTATCTCAACATGGCCGTGTCAAGAGGGCGCTGTGGAGCCACCTGACCACACCCAATCTAATATCAACATATAGGTATACTTGGAAGTAGACTCTTATCAAGCCTGTGAAGTTTCGCGCAAATCTCACAAAGCATGTGCGCGTAAAACCAACTTCCTGTTTCATGGCGGAACATCGAAATTTGCCGCGACGCCACGGATACAAAGTTCGATGAATCCAAAAAAGCTTCGCAATTTAACATCGACCAGGTCTTAAAAAGTCATATGCGAAATTGTAAGTTGATCGGATAAAATCTCTAGGAGGAGTTCGTTAAAGTACGAAGCCTGTGAATGGCAAAAAATAAAAAAAAATTGCAAATTCAATTAAAAATGGCGGACTTCCTGTTGAGTCTAGGTCATGGCACCAAGAGACTTTTTTTTAGGTCTTGGCATAGTACACATGTCCACCGAATTTTGTACATGCAGGTTAAACACACTGCGAGGGCTGCTTCATTGAAATTTTCTAGGTGGCGCTGTAATGCAATTTTGCCATATCCATCCGTAAACCCCACTTTCTAGTAAAAAGTATGACCAGCTTAATATGATTGCAAAGTTTTGTGAGTTTTCGAGCATGCTGATGCCCTCAAAAATGCAATTATGTATTAGGGGGCGCTATAGAGCCACCATAACACACCTAGTGCCAAATGAGATATTGAATCAAAGAACTTCATATTTTCAATCTATGAGCTAAGTTAGGTGTGTTTTCGAGAATGATAAGGCCCTCAAAAATGTGTTCGTAAAATCTGAAAAAACGCAGGAAATGGCTCATAGCTCACTTCCTGTGAGGCAAAAAAATTTCAAAAAAATTGACAATAAAATTTATGATGACTACTATGACCCTATCGAATTACGTGAGAATCCGAGCAAGTGCGTTCCAAAATGGCCGCGTGTTTGGTGGCGCTATAGAGCCACTGGGGCATGTTCAAGCACAAAAATAATAAAAGTTTGCAATTTTCACCACGACTGACGTGTCGGCAAATTTATGTGAGTTTTCGTGCATGGCAAAGCCCTCAAAAATGCGTTCTCGTAGCAGAATAAAAAGAAGAAGAAGAAGAAGAATTAAAGCTGCAAGCAGCGTTGAAAGGGCCCTCGCCCCCCTCGTGCACGTTGGGCTGGCAGCAAGATCTTGATGGGTGCAGGTGTCCATTAAGAGCCATTGGGCACTGCTAGACTGTGTGCATTGTGGTTTCCTGAGGGGAGTGCAAAAATTTTCTAGAGGGCGCTACGATACCATTTTGACATGCCTGTGTGCAAAATCTACAACAAGGTAATCGTAATGTCAGGCTCCATGAGTTTGTTGATTTTTGTAAATTTTCCAATATGTTTAGACGATCAAAGAGGCAATACTTTTAAATATCTGACTGGGGGCGCTATTGAGCCATTATGCTATATTTAATGCCAATTGATGGATGACATTGAAGAGAATAAGACATTTATAATGTTTGCTAGGTTTTTTAAGGTTTTGAGCATTCTAAGGCCTGAAAACATGAGTTCGTAAAATTTGGAAAAAGGCAGGAAATAGCATATAGCTCACTTCCTGTTTATGCAATAATTTTAAAAAAATTAACCATCGCCCAGAATGACTAATGCAATGATCACCCCAAATTTCATGAACATTCAAGTACTTTTAACTTAACATGGCCGTATCTAGAGGGCGTCGTGGAGCCACCTGGCCACTCCCTATCTAATATTAGCATATAGTTATACTTTGGAGGAAAATATTATCAAGCTTGGAAACTTTCAGGCAAATCGAACGAAGTATGTGGGAGTAAAAGCAATTTCCTGTTTCATAGCGGGACATCAAAATTCGCCGCGACGCCACGGATACACCGTTGCATCAATCCAAAAAAGCTTCGCAATTTAACATCAGCAAGGTCTTTGGATATTACTTGCCAAATATTAAGTTGATCGAATAAAATCTCTAGGAGGAGTTCGTTAAAGTACAACGCCTGTGAATGGCAAAAAATCAAAAAAAGTTGCAATTTCAATTAAAAATGGCGGACTTCCTGTTGGGTCTAGATCATGGCACCAAGAGACTTTGTTTTAGGTCTCAGGATATTCCACATGTCCACCAAAGTTCATACATGCAGGTCAACCACGGTGCGAGGGCTACTTTTTTGAAATTTTCCAGGGGGCGCTATAATGCCATTTTTGCCACGCCAATATGTAAATTTTTATCAGTGTAATAAGAATGATGGTCTTTCGAATTGTACAAAATTTTGTGAGTTTTTGAGCATGCTGAGACCCTCAAAAAGGCAATTATTAGAAAAATCTGATTGGGGGCGCTATAGAGCCATAATGCCTCATTTACTGCCAATTATTGTCTCAAATTGAAGAAAATTGGACAAATATAATTTTTGCAAAGTTTTACAAGTTTTCAAGTATGCTAAAGCCTTCAAATGTGTGTTCGTAAAATTTGGAATAACGCAGGAAATGGCTCATAGCGCACTTCCTGTTTGGCCGAAAAATTTCAAAAAAATAATTATTGCCCAAAAAAACCAATGCAATGATCAGACCAAATTTCATGAACATTCAAGCACTTTTATATCAACATGGTCGTGTGAAGAGGGCGCTGTGGAGCCACCTGACCACACCCAATGCAATATTAACATATAGTTATATTTGAAAGTAGACTACTATTAAGCCTGTAAAGTTTCACGCAAATCTCACAATGCATGTGCTCATAAAAGCAACTTCCATTTTCATGGCAGAACATCGAAATTCGCCGCAACGCCACGGACACAATTTTCGATGAATCCAAAAAAGCTTCGCAATTTAACATGGAGAATGTCTTTAGATGGCCTGTGCCAAATTTTTAGTTGATCGGATAAAATCTCTAGGAGGAGTTCGTTAAAGTACGACGCCTGTGAATGACAAAAAATAAAAAAAAAGTTGCAAATTCAGTTAAAAATGGCGGACTTCCTGTTGAGTCTAGGTCATGGCACCAAGAGACTTTTTTTTAGGTCTTGGCATAGTACACATGTCCACCGAATTTTGTACATGTATGTTAAACACCCTGCGAGGGCTGCTTAATTGAAATATTCTAGGTGGCGCTGTAATGCAATCTTGCCACATCCATCTGTAAACCTCATAGCCTAGTGAAAGGTATGATCGGCTTAATATCGTTGCAAAGTTACGTGAGTTTTCGAGCATGCTGAGGCCCTCAAAAATGCAATTATGTATTAGGGGGCGCTATAGAGCCACCATGTCACACTTAGTGCCAAATGAGACATCGAATCAAAGAACTTAATATTTTTAGTCTATGAGCCAAGTTTGGTGAGTTTTCGAGTATGATAAGGCCCTCAAAAATGTGTTTGTAAAATCTGAAAAAACGCAGGAAATGGCTCGTAGCTCACTTCCTGTGCGGCAAAAAAATTTCAAAAAAATTAACAAAAAAATTTATCATGACTGTTATGGCCCAATCGAATTTCGTGAGAATCCGAGCAAGTGCGTTCCAAAATGGCCTCGTGTTTGGTGGAGCTATAGAGCCACCTAGGCATGTCTAAGCACAAAAATAGTAATATTTTGCAATTTTCACCACGACTGACGTGTGGGCAAATTTTTGTGAGTTTTTGTGCATGGCAAAGCCCTCAAAAATGCGTTCTCGCAGCAGAATAAAAAGAAGAAGAAGAAGAAGAAGAATTAAAGCTGCAAGCAGCGTTGAAAGGGCCCTCGCCCCCCCTGTGCACATTGGGGTGGCAGCAAGATCTTGATGGCTGCAGGTGTCCATTCAGAGCCATTGGACACAGCTGGACCGCGTACAATGTGGTTTCCTGATGGGAGTGCAAAAATTTTCTGGAGGGCGCTATGATACCATTTTGACTTGCCTGTGCACAAAATCTACAACACAGTTATCGAAATACGGTGCTCCATGAGTGTTTTGATTTTTGTAAATTTTCCAGCATGTTTAGACTTTCAAAAGAGCAATTCTTTTATAAATATTATTGGGGGCGCTATAGAGCCATTATGCCCCATTTAGTGCCAATTGATGGATGTATTGAAGAGAATAAGACAGTTCTAATTTTTGGATGGTTTTGCAAGTTTTGGAGCATTCTAAGGCCTTAAAACGTGTGTTCATAAAATTTGGAAAAACACAGGAAATAGCTCATAGCTCATTTCCTGTTTGGCAAAAAAATTTCAAAAAATTAACAATAGCGGAGAATGACTAACGCAATGATCATGTCAAATTTCATGAACTTTCAAGCACTTTTATCTGAACATGCCCATATCTAGAGGGCGCTGTGGAGCCACCTGGCACCTCTCGATTTAAAATAAGCATATATCTATACTTGGGCGGACAATTTTATCAAGCTTGGAAAGTTTCAGGCAAATCCCACAAAGTATGTGGAATTGAAAGCAACTTCTTGTTTTAATGGCAGGACATCAAAATTCGCCATTACGCCACGGATGCATCGTTCGATGAAATCAAAAAAGCTTCGCAATTTAACGTCAGCAAGGTTGTTAGATATTAAATGCCAAATTTTAGGTTGATCGGATAAAATCTCTAGGAGGAGTTCGTAAAAGTACGACACCTGTGAATGGCAAAAAAAAAAAAAAAAGTTGCAATTTCAATTAAAAATGGCAGCCTTCCTGTTGAGTCTAGGTCATGGAACCAAGAGACTTTTTTGTAGGTCTCGGCATATTCCACATGTCTACCGAATTTCATACATGTGGGTTTACCGGGCTGCGAGGGCTGCTTATTTGAAATTTTCCAGGGGGCGCTATAATGCCATTTTTGCCATGTCGATTTGTAAGTTTTTTGTCAGAGTAATACGAATGTTGGTTTTTATACATTTACAAAATTTTGTGAGTTTTCGAACATGCTGAGACCCTCAAAAGGGCAATTCTTTTAAAAATCTGATTGGGGGCGCTAAAGAGCCATTGTGCCAAATTTAGTGTAAATTGATGTATAAAATTGAAGACAATAAGACAATTATAATTTGTGCAACTTTTTGCAAGATTTTGAGTATTCTAAGGCTCCAAACACGTGTTTCTAAAATTTGGAGAAACGCAGGAAATGGCTCATAGCTCACTTCCTGTTTGGCCAAAAAACTTCAAAAAAATTACCATCACTCGACATGACAAACGCAGTGACCACACCAAATTTCATGAACATTTAAGCACTTTTATCTCAACATGGCCGTGTCAAGAGGGCGCTGTGGAGCTACTTGACCACACCCAATCCAATATCAACATGGGGGTATACTTGGAAGTAGACGATTATCAAGCCTGTGAAGTTTCGCGCAACTTTCACAAAGCATGTGTGCGTAAAACCAACTTCCTGTTTCATGGCGGAACATCAAAATTCGCCGCGACGCTACGGATACAAAGTTCGATGAATCAAAAAAAGCTTCGCAATTTAACATCGACAAGGTCTTTAGATGCCATATGCGAAATTTTAAGTTGATCGGGTAACATCTCTAGGAGGAGTTCGTTAAAGTACGACGCCTGTGAATGGCTAAAAATGTAAAAAATTTGCAAATTCAATTAAAAATGGCGGACTTTCTGTTGAGTCTAGGTCATGGCACCAAGAGACTTTTTTTTAGGTCTTGGCATAGTACACATGTCCACCGAATTTTGTACATGTAGGTTAAACATGCTGCGAGGGCTGCTTCATTGAAATATTCTAGGTGGCGCTGTAATGCAATTTTGCCACGCTCATCAGTAAACCTTATAAACTAGTAAATAGTATGACTAGCTTAATAGGTCTGCAAAGTTTTGTGAGTTTGCGAGCATGCTGAGACCCTCAAAAATGCAATTATGTATTAGGGGGCGCTATAGAGCTACCATGTCGAACTTAGTGCCAAATGAGATATCGAATTAAAGAACTTAATATTTCTAGTCTATCAGCCAAGTTTGGTGAAATTTCAAGTATGATAAGGCCCTCAAAAATGTGTTCGTAAAATCTGAAAAAACGCAGGAAATGGCTCATATCTCACTTCCTGTGCGGTAACAAAATTTCAAAAAAATTTACAAAAAAATTTATGATGACTACTATGACCATATCAAATTTCGTGAGAATTCGAGCATGTGCGTTCCAAAATGGACGCGTGTTTGGTGGCGCTATAGAGCCGCCGGGGCATGTCTAAGCACAAAAATAGTAATACATTGCAATTTTTACCACGACTGATGTGTGGGCAAATTTTTGTGAGTTTTCGTGCATGGCAAAGCCCTCAAAAATGCGTTCTCGCAGCAGAATAAAAAGAAGAAGAAGAAGAAGAAGAAGAATAATAAAAATCCCATCAAAAACAATAGGTTCCTCGCACCGGTCGGTGCTCGGGCCCTAATTAAAGCTGCAAGCAGCGTTGAAAGGGCCGTCGCACCCCTCGTGCTCAGTGGGGAGGCAGCAAGATCTTGATGGGTGCAGGTGTCCATTCACAGCCAATGGACACTGCTGGACTGCATACAATGTGGTATCCTGAGGGGAGTGCAAAAATTTTCTAGAGGACGCTATGGTACCATTTTGACATGCCTGTGCACAATCTACAACCGAGTAATCGTAATACCGAGCTCCATGAGTGTGTTGATTTTTGTTAATTTTCCAGCATGTTTAGACCTTCAGAAGAGCAATTCTTCTATATATCTGATTGGAGGCGCTGTAGAGCCATTATGCCACATTTAGTGCCAATTTATGGATGACTTTGAAGAGAAGAAGACATTTATAATTTGTGGGGTTTTGCAAGTTTTGGAGCATTCTAAGGCCTTTAAACGTGTTTTCGTAAAATTTGGAGAAACGCAGGAAATAGCTCATAGCTCACTTCCTGTTTGGCCAAAAATTTTTAGAAAATTAACCATTGCCCGGAATGACTAATGCAATGATCACACCAAATTTCATGAACATTCAAGCACTTTTATCTTAACATGGCCATATCTAGAGGGCGCTGTGGAGCCACCTGGCACCTCCTGATCCAATATCAGCATATGTTTATATTTGGGAGGACACTTTTATGAAGCTTGGAAAGTTTCAGGCAAATCCCACCAAGTATGTTGGAGTAAAACCAACTTCCTGTTTCATGGCGGAACATCGAAATTCGCCGCGTCGCCTTGGATTCATCGTTCAATGAATCCAAAAAAGCTTCGCAATTTAACATCGTCAATGTCTCGTAATATCAGTTGCCAAATTGTAAGTTGATCGATAAAACCTCTCGGAGGAGTTCGTTAAAGTACGACACTTGTGAATGGCGAAAAATCCAAAAAAGTCGCAATTTCAATTAAAAATGGTGGACTTCCTGCTGAGTCTTGGTCATGGCACCAAGAGACGTTTTTTCAGGTCTCGGCATATTCCACATGTATACTAAATTTCATAGATGTGGGTTTACTGGGCTGCGAGGGCTGCTCATTTGAAATTTTCCAGGGGGCGCTATAATGAAATTTTTGCCATGCCGATAGGTAAGTTTCTTGTCAAAGTAATACAAATGATGGTCTTTATACATTTAAAGAATTTTGTGAGTTTTTGAACATGGTGAGACCCTTAAAAGGGCAATTCTTTCAAAAATCTGATTGGGGGCGCTAAAGAGCCATTGTGCCTAATTTAGTGTAAATTTATATATAAAATTGAAGACAATAAGGCAATTAAAATTTGTGCAACTTTTTGCAAGATTTCGAGTATTCTAAGGCTTCCAAACGTGTTTCTAAGATTTGGAAAAACACAGGAAATGGCTCATAGCTCACTTCCTGTTTGGCCAAAAAATTTCAAAAAAATTATAATTCCCTGACATGACACATGCAATGATCACACTAAATTTCATGAACAATCAAGCACTTTTATCTCAATATGGCCGTGTCAAGAGGGCGCTGTGGAGCCACCTGACCACAGCCAATCTAATATCAACATATAGGCATACTTGAAAGTAGACTCTTATCAAGCCTTTGAAGTTTCGCGCAAATCTCACAAAGCATGTGCGCGTAAAACCAACTACCTGTTTCAGGGCGGAACATCGAAATTCGCCGCGACGCCACAGATACATAGTTCGATTGATACAAAAACGCTTCGCAATTTAACATCGACAAGGTCTTTAGCCGTCATATGCGAAATTTTAAGTTGATCGGATAAAATCTCTAGGAGGAGTTCGTTAAAGTACGACACCTGCGAATGGCAAAAAATCTAAAAAAGTTGAAATTTCAATTAAAAATGGCGAACTTCCTGTTGGGTCTAGGTCATGGCTCCACGAGACTTTTTTTTAGGTCTCAAGATATTCCACTTGTCCACCGAAGTTCATATATGCAGGTCAACCACGATGCAAGGGCTGCTTATTTGAAATATTCCAGGGGGCGCTATAATGCCATTTTTGCCACACCTATATGTAAATTATTTATCAGTGTAATAGGAATGATGGTCTTTAGAATTGTACAAAATTTTGTGAGTTTTTGAGCATGCTGAGACCCTCAAAAGGGCAATTCTTTTGAAAATCTGATTGGGGGCGCTATAGGGCCATTATGCCACAGTTACTGCCAATTTCTGCCTCAAATTGAAGACAATCAGACAAATATGATTTGCGCAAAGTTTTGCAAGTTTTCGAGTATGCGAAGGCCTTCAAATGTGTGTTCGCAAAATTTGGAAAAACGCAGGAAATTGCTCATAGCTCACTTCCTGTTTGGCCGAAAAATTTTTAAAAAATAGGCATAGATCCAAAAAACAAATGTAATGATCAGACCAAATTTCATGAACATTCAAGCACTTTTAACTCAACGTGTCCGTGGCAAGAGGGCGCTGTGGAGCCACCTGACCACACCCAATCCAATATGAAATAAAAGTATGTTAAGAAGTCGACTCTTATGAAGCCTGAAAAGTTTCGGGCAAATTTCACAAAGCATACGCGCATAAAACCAACTTCCTGTTTCGTGGCGGAACATCGAAATTTGCCGCGACGCCACGGATACAAAGTTCGATGAATCCAAAAAAGCTTCGCAATTTAACATCGACAAGGTCTTTAGATGTCGTATGCAAAATTTTAAATTGATCGGATAAAATCTCTAGGAGGAGTTCGTTAAAGTACGACGCCTATGAATGGCAAAAAATTTTAAAAATTTGCAAATTCAATTAAAAATGGCGGAATTCCTGTTAAGTCTAGGTGATGGCACCAAGAGACTTTTTTTTAGGTCTTGGCATAGTACACATGTCCACCGAATTTTGTACATGTAGGTCAAACACGCTGCGAGGGCTGCTTCATTGAAATTTTCTAGGTGGCGCTGTAATGCAATTTTGCCACATCCATCTGTAAGCCCTATATCCTAGTAAACAGTATGATCAGCTTAATATGTTTGCAAAGTTTTGTGAGTTTTCGAGCATGTTGATGCCCTCAAAAATGCAATTATGTATTAGGGGGCGCTATAGAGCTACCATGTCTCACTTACTGCCAAATGAGATAACACATTAAAGAACTTAATATTTTTAGTCAATAAGCCAAGTTTGGTCTGTTTTCGAGTATGATAAGGCCCTCAAAAATGTGTTCGTAAAATCTGAAAAAACGCAGGAAATGGCTCATAGCTCACTTCCTGTGAGGTAAAAAAATTTCAAAAAAATTGACAAAAAAATATATCATGCCTACTATAACCCTATCCAATTTCGTGAGAATCCAAGCAAGTGCGTTCCAAAATGGCTGTGTGTTTGGTGGCGCTATAGAGCCACCAGGGCATGTCCAAGCACAAAATTAATAATAATTTGCAATTTTCACCACGACTGACGTGTGGGCAAATTTTTGTGAGTTTTCGTGCATGGCAAAGGCTTCAAAAATGCGTTATCGCAGCAGAATAAAAAGAAGAAGAAGAAGAAGAATAATAAAAATCCCATCAAAAACAATAGGTTCCTCGCACCTTCGGTGCCAGGACCCGTTCCGGGCCTTGGCACCGGTCGGTGCTCGGGCCCTAATTAAAGCTGCAAGCAGCGTTGAAAGGGCCCTCGCCCCCTTCGTGCACTTTGGGGTGGCAGCAAGATCTTGATGGGTGCAGGCGTCCATTCACAGCCAATGGACACTGCTGGACTGCATACAATGTGGTATCCTGAGGGGAATGCAAAAATTTTCTAGAGGACGCTATGGTACCATTTTGACATGCCTGTGCACAATCTACAACCGAGTAATCGTAATACCGAGCTCCATGAGTGTGTTGATTTTTGTTAATTTTCCAGCATGTTTAGACCTTCAGAAGAGCAATTCTTCTATATATCTGATTGGAGGCGCTGTAGAGCCATTATGCCACATTTAGTGCCAATTTATGGATGACTTTGAAGAGAAGAAGACAGTTATAATTTGTGGGGTTTTGCAAGTTTTGGAGCATTCTAAGGCCTTTAAACGTGTTTTCGTAAAATTTGGAAAAACGCAGGAAATAGCTCATAGCTCACTTCCTGTTTGGCCAAAGATTTTTAGAAAATTAACCCTTGCCCGGAATGACTAATGCAATGATCACACCAAATTTCATGAACATTCAAGCACTTTTATCTTAACATGGCCATATCTAGAGGGCGCTGTGGAGCCACCTGGCACCTCCTGATCCAATATCAGCATATATTTATATTTGGGAGGACACTTTTATGAAGCTTGGAAAGTTTCAGGCAAATCCCACCAAGTATGTTGGAGTAAAACCAACTTCCTGTTTTATGGCGGAACATCGAAATTCGCCGCATCGCCTTGGATTCATCGTTCAATGAATCCAAAAAAGCTTCGCAATTTAACATCGGCAATGTCTCGTAATATCAGTCGCAAAATTGTAAGTTGATCGGATAAAACCTCTCCGAGGAGTTCGTTAAAGTACGACACTTGTGAATGGCGAAAAATCCAAAAAAGTTGCAATTTCAATTAAAAATGGCGGACTTCCTGCTGAGCCTAGGTCATGGCACCAAGAGACTTTTTTTCAGGTCTCGGCAAATTCCACATGTATACCAAATTTCATAGATGTAGGTTTACCGGGCTGCGAGGGCTGCTTATTTGAAATTTTCCAGGGGGCGCTATAATGAAATTTTTGCCATGCCTATAAGTAAGTTTTTTGTCAAAGTAATACAAATGATGGTCTTTATACATTTAAAGAATTTTGTGAGTTTTTGAACATGGTGAGACCCTTAAAAGGGCAATTCTTTCAAAAATCTGATTGGGGGCGCTAAAGAGCCATTGCACCTAATTTAGTGTAAATTGATATATAAAATTGAAGACAATAAGGCAATTAAAATTTGTTCAACTTTTTGCAAGATTTCGAGTATTCTAAGGCTTCCAAACATGTGTTTCTAAAATTTGGAAAAACACAGGAAATGGCTCATAGCTCACTTCCTGTTTGGCCCAAAAATTTCAAAAAAATTATAATTCCCTGACATGACACATGCAATGATCACACCAAATTTCATGAACAATCAAGCACTTTTATCTCAATATGGCCGTGTCAAGAGGGCGCTGTGGAGCCACCTGACCACACCCAATCTAATATCAACATATAGGTATACTTGAAAGTAGACTCTTATCAAGCCTTTGAAGTTTCGCGCAAATCTCACAAAGCATGTGCGCGTAAAACCAACTACCTGTTTCAGGGCGGAACATCGAAATTCGCCGCGACGCCACAGATACATAGTTCGATTGATACAAAAAAGCTTTGCAATTTAACATCGACAAGGTCTTTAGACGTCATATGCAAAATTTTAAGTTGATCGGATAAAATCTCTAGGAGAAGTTCGTTAAAGTACGACACCTGCCAATGGCGAAAAATCTAAAAAAGTTGAAATTTCAATTAAAAATGGCAAACTTCCTGTTGGGTCTAGGTGATGGCTCCAAGAGACTTTTTTTTAGGTCTCAAGATATTCCACATGTCCACCGAAGTTCATATATGCAGGTCAACCACGATGCAAGGGCTGCTTATTTGAAATTTTCCAGGGGGCGCTATAATGCCATTTTTGCCACGCTTATATGTAAATTATTAATCAGTGTAATAGGAATGATGGTCTTTAGAATTGTACAAAATTTTGTGAGTTTTTGAGCATGTTGAGACCCTCAAAAGGGCAATTCTTTCGAAAATCTGATTGGGGGCGCTATAGGGCCATTATGCCACAGTTACTGCCAATTTCTGCCTCAAATTGAAGACAATCAGAGAAATATGATTTGTGCAAAGTTTTGCAAGTTTTCGAGTATGCTAAGGCCTTCAAACGTGTGTTCGCAAAATTTGGAATAACGCAGGAAATGGCTCATAGCTCACTTCCTGTTTGGCCGAAAAATTTCAAAAAAATAGGCATAGCCCCAAAAAAGAAATGAAATGATCAGACCAAATTTCATGAACATTCAAGCACTTTTAACTCAACATGTCCGTGGCAAGAGGGCGCTGTGGAGCCACCTGACCACACCCAATCCAATATGAAAATAAAGGTATGTTAAGAAGTCGACTGTTATGAAGCCTGTAAAGTTTCGGGCAAATTTCACAAAGCATACGCGCATAAAAGCAACTTCCTGTTTCGTGGCGGAACATCGAAATTCGCCGCGACGCCACGGATACAAAGTTCGATGAATCCAAAAAAGCTTCGCAATTTAACATTGAAAAGGTCTTTAGATGTCATATGCAAAATTTTAAGTTGATCGGATAAAATCTCTAGGAGGAGTTCGTTAAAGTACGACGCCTGTGAATGGCAAAAAATTAAAAAAATTTGCAAATTCAATTAAAAATGGCGGAATTCCTGTTAAGTCTAGGTGATGGCACCAAGAGACTTTTTTTTAGGTCTTGGCATAGTACACATGTCCACCGAATTTTGTACATGTAAGTTAAACACGCTGCGAGGGCTGCTTCATTGAAATTTTCTAGGTGGCGCTGTAATGCAATTTTGCCACATCCATCTGTTAACCCTGAATCTTAGTAAAGAGTATGACCAGCTTAATATGTTTGCAAAGTTTTGTGAGTTTTCGAGCATGTTGATGCCCTCAAAAATGCAATTATGTATTAGGGGGCGCTATAGAGCTACCATGTCTCACCCACTGCCAAATGAGATATCAAATTAAAGAACCGAATATTTTTAGTCAATAAGCCAAGTTTGGTCTGTTTTCGAGTATGATGAAGTGCTCAAAAAATGTGTTCGTAAAATCTGAAAAAACGCAGGAAATGGCTCATAGCTCACTTCCTGTGTGGTAAAAAAATTTCAAAAAAATTGACAAAAAAATATATGATGCCTACTATAACCCTATCCAATTTCGTGAGAATCCAAGCAACTGCGTTCCAAAATGGCCGTGTGTTTGGTGGCGCTATAGAGCCACCGGGGCATGTCCAAGCACAAAATTAATAATACTTTGCAATTTTCACCACGACTGACGTGTGGGCAAATTTTTGTGAGTTTTCGTGCATGGCAAAGGCTTCAAAAATGCGTTCTCGCAGCAGAATAAAAAGAAAAGAAGAAGAAGAAGAAGAAGAAGAATAATTAAAGCTGCAAGCAGCGTTGAAAGGGCCCTCGCCCCCCCTGTGCACATTGGGGTGGCAGCAAGATCTTGATGGCTGCAGGTGTCCATTCAGAGCCATTGGACACAGCTGGACGGCGTACAATGTGGTTTCCTGATGAGAGTGCAAAAATTTTCTGGAGGGCGCTATGATACCATTTTGACTTGCCTGTGCACAAAATCTACAACACAGTAATCGTAATACAGGGCTCCATGAGTGTTTCGATTTTTGTAAATTTTCCAGCATGTTTAGACTTTCAAAAGAGCAATTCTTTTATAAATATTATTGGGGGCGCTATAGAGCCATTATGCCCCATTTAGTGCCAATTGATGGATGTATTGAAGAGAATAAGACAGTTCTAATTTTTGAATGGTTTTGCAAGTTTTGGAGCATTCTAAGGCCTTAAAACGTGTGTTTGTAAACTTTGGAAAAACGCAGAAAATAGCTCATAGCTCTCTTCCTGTTTGGCAAAAAAATTTCAAAAAATTAACAATTGCGGAGAATGACTAATGGAATGATCATACCAAATTTCATGAACTTTCAAGCACTTTTATCTGAACATGGCCATATCTAGAGGGCGCTGTGGAGCCACCTGGTATCTCTCGATATAAAATAAGCATATATCTATACTTGGGCGGACAATTTTATCAAGCTTGGAAAGTTTCAGGCAAATCCCACAAAGTATGTGGAATTGAAAGCAACTTCCTGTTTCATGGCAGGACATCAAAATTCGCCGTGACGCCACGGATGCATCGTTCGATGAAATCAAAAAAGCTTCGCAATTTAACGTCAGCAAGGTTTTTAGATATTATATGCCAAATTTTAAGTTGATCGGATAAAATCTCTAGGAGGAGTTCGTTAAAGTACGACACCTGTGAATGGCAAAAAAAATGTAAAAAAGTTGCAATTTCAATTAAAAATGGCAGCCTTCCTGTTGGGTCTAGGTCATGGCCCCAAGAGACTTTTTTGTAGGTCTCGGCATATTCCACATGTCAACCGAATTTCATACATGTGGGTTTATCGGGCTGCGAGGGCTGCTTATTTGAAATTTTCCAGGGGGCGCTATAATGCCATTTTTGCCACGCCTATTTGTACATTTTTTATCAGTGTAATAGGAATGATGGTCTTTAAAATTGTACAAAATTTTGTGAGTTTTTGAGCATGCTGAAACCCTCAAAAGGGTAATTTTTTTAAAAATCGTATTGGGGGCGCTATAGAGCCATGATGC
Source organism: Gymnothorax reevesii (assembly GCA_029721435.1). Lineage (NCBI taxonomy): Eukaryota > Metazoa > Chordata > Actinopteri > Anguilliformes > Muraenidae > Gymnothorax > Gymnothorax reevesii. Next base: position 43,003,838 of record CM056585.1, read on the forward strand.
CTCATTTACTGCCAATTTTTGTTTCAAATTGAAGACAATGTGACAAATAAAATTTTAGCAAAGTTTTGCAAGTTTTTGAGTATGCTAAGGCCTTCAAATGTGTGTTCATAAAATTTGGAATAACGCAGGAAATGACTCATAGCTCACTTCCTGATTGGCCGAAAAATTTCAAAAAAATCAGCACAGCCCAGAAAACCAAATGCAATGATCTGACCAAATTTCATGAACATTCAAGCACTTTTATATCAACATGGCCGTGTCAAGAGGGCGCTGTAGTGCCACCTGACCACACCCACTCCAATATCAACATATAGGTATATTTGGAATTAGACTATCATTAAGCCTGTAAAGTTTCATGTAAATCTCCCAAAGCATATGCTCATAAAATAAACTTCCATTTTCATGGCGGAACATCGAAATTCGCCGCGACGCCACGGATACAAAGTTCGATGAATCCAAAAAAGCTTCGCAATTTAACATCGACGACTTCTTTCAATGTCATATTGCAAATTTATTTGATCAGATAAAATCTCTAGGAGGAGTTCGTTAAAGTACGACACTTGTGAATGGCCAACAATCCAAAAAAGTTGCAATTTCAATTAAAAATGGTGGACTTCCTGTTGAGTGTAGGTCATGGCACCAGGAGAATTTTTTGTAGGTCTCGGCATATTCCACATGTCTACCGAATTTCATACATGTAGGTTTACCAGGCTGCGAGGGCTGCTTATTTAAAATTTTCCAGGGGGCGCTATAGTGACATTTTTGCCATGTATATACATAAGTTTTTTGTCAGAGTAATACGAATGATGGTCTTTATACATTTACAAAATTTTGTGAGTTTTAGAACATGCTGAGACCCTCAAAATGGCAATTCTTTTAAAAATCTGATTGGGGGCGCTATACAGCCATTGTGCCAAATTTAGTGTAAATTGATATATAAAATTGAAGATAATAAGACAATTATAATTTGTGCAACTTTTTGCAAGATTTCGAGTATTCTTAAGCATCCAAACATGTGTTTATAAAATTTGGAAAAACGCAGGAAATGGCGCATAGCTCACTTCCTGTTTGGCCAAAAAATTTCTAAAAAATTAAAATAACTCGACATGAACAATGCAATGATCAGACCAAATTTCATGAACATTCAAGCACTTTTATCTCAACATGGCCGTTTCAAGAGGGCGCTGTGGAGCCACCTGACCACACCCAATCTAATATCAACATATAGGTCTACTTGGAAGTGGACTCCTATAAAGCCTGTAAAGTTTCGCGCAAATTTCACTAAGCATGTGCGCGTAAAACCAACTTCCTGTTTCATGGCGGAACATCGAAATTCGCCGCGACGCCACGGATACAAAGTTCAATAGATCCAAAAAAGCTTCGCAATTTAACATCGACAAGGTCTTAAGATGTTAAATTCAAAATTTTAAGTTGATCGGATAAAATCTCTAGGAGGAGTTCGTTAAAGTACGAAGCCTGTGAATGGCAAAAAATTTAAAAAATTTGCAAATTCAATTAAAAATGGCGGACTTCCTGTTGAGTCTAGGTCATGGCACCTAGAGACTTTTTTTTAGGTCTTGGCATAGTACACATGTCCACCGAATTTTGTACATGTAGGTCAAACACGCTGCGAGGGCTGCTTCATTGAAATTTTCTAGGTGGCGCTGTAATGCAATTTTGCCACATCCATCTGTAAACCCTAAATCCTAGTTAAAAGTAAGACCTGCTTAATATGTTTGCAAAGTTTTGTGAGTTTTCAAGCATGCTGAGGCCCTCAAAAATGCAATTATGTATTAGGGGCGCTATAGAGCTACCATATCACACACAGTGCCAAATGAGATATCGAATCAAAGAACTTAATATTTCTAGTCTATGAGCCAAGTCTGGTGAGTTTTCGAGTATGATAAAACCCTCAAAAATGTGTTCGTAAAATCTAAAAAAACGCAGGAAATGGCTCATAGCTCACTTCCTGTGAGGCAAAAAAATTAAAAAAAAAATTTACAAAAAAATTTATGATGACTACTATGACTCTATAAAATTTCGTGAGAATCCGAGCAAGTGCGTTCTTTAATGTGAATATAGGCCACTAGATGGCAGTATTTACCTTTTTTTGGTAAGCTCAGACTGGAGTCATGTTTAGACATGTCCTGGACATGTCTGGGGCAAGTCTCAGAAAATTAAAAAAAAAAAAGAGGTCTAAATGTGGGTGGGGTCTGCAAAAGAGTATATAAGGAAAAGAATTGAGACAGTAAAGGAGTAGGAGAAATTGCAAGAAGATGACCAGACCTACCATTCTGTTCAAGACCTGTGACGTTTCTTTTGTGGATTTCTTTGCCTGTGTTTGAGCATTTTCTCACCCAGGACATCACCAAGCCACCCCAACAAAAGGGACTGTAAATATTTCTGTTTTGTTTGTATATAAATCAATCTTGGTCTTTAGGTTAGTTCGTTGTTATTGTCTTTAAAAATTAAATGTGTTTTAGTTGTTAAAACTGTGTTTGTCATCCCTTGCTGTTGCTGTTGTGTTATAAATGTAATAACAAATTGGGGCCATAACAAATTGGGGGCTCAAGGTCCGGGATAGACCATTTTGTGAGTCATTTATTAAAAATCAAACATTTCAAATTGTAAAAATTTTTTTTTTAATTGAATACATATATATTGACAACAGCAATGGATGATTTCTTGGCATCACCAACCGTAGGGGTTTTGAAGTCTTTTAAAAAGACAGAACTGCTAGAAATTTGCAGACATTTAGAGCTGACAGAGGTGAAACCAGCCATGCGAAAAGCAAGACTGGCTAGAGAGATAGTTGAATATTACATTGATGAAAATGTGTTTGCACCAGGAGATCTGGAGCAGTTTCCAGTGGAAAATCCAAATATAGAAATGGAACTTAAATTAAAAATGCTAGAGATTGAAAGGGAGGAAAAAGAAAAACAAAGGCAGTTTGAGTTGGAAAAATTAGCAAGAGAAGAGAAACAAAGAGAATTTGAGAGGGAAGAAAAAGAAAAACAAAGAGAATTTGAGTTAGAAAAATTTGCAAGACAGAGAGATTTTGAATTAGAGAAATTCGATAGAGAAGAAAGACTCCAAATGGAGCAACAAAAAATAAAAATTCAAACTGAAAATAAATTTCGGGCTAGCCAGGAGGTAAAACTGGTGCCTCCATTTTCAGAAAAGGATGTTGACAACTATTTCCAGTGTTTTGAAAAGGTAGCAAAGAGTTGCCAGTGGCCAAAGGAACACTGGCCTCTGATGTTGCAAACTGTCCTCAAGGGTAAAGCTCAACAAGCCTATTCGGCTTTGTCTGCAGATGATTCCTCTGATTATGAGGTTGTCAAAAAGGTTATTTTGAGAGCTTATGAGTTGGTTCCAGAGGCTTACCGACAGAAATTCAGAGGTCTGACGAAATCTGAAAATCAGACTTATGTGGAATTTGCTAATGAGAAGAAGGTTTGCTTTGAGCGCTGGTGTACTTCTATGGAGGTCAAGGATGATTTCAACTCACTAAAAGAGATGGTGTTAGTTGAAGAATTCAAGAACTGTGTTAAGGATGATGTTAAGACCTACCTTAATGAGAAGCAAGCACTGAACTTGCAATCAGCTGCCAAATTTGCAGATGAATATGTTCTCACTCATAAGTCCAAATTTCAGTCTAGCAGTAACAATAAATGGTCCCAATTTCAGAAAAGGGGTTACGGTGATACCCAAGATTCCTCACCCAAAGACAAAGACAAATCTGGTGATGGTGCTCAGAAATCCAGTAACAGGTCTGATCAAAGTGTGAAAGCTGACAGAGACAAAAGTGGTCTAGTTTGCAGTTATTGCAAGAAATCTGGTCATGTTACAACTAACTGTTGGTTCCTTAAAGCTAAGAAAGAAAAAGAAAAGGATACCAAACCAAATGCCTTTGTGAAAACAAGGTTAGAAACCCCTGTAGTAGATAACCAATCTGCTAAATTGCCTGCTTCTTGTGGGGCTAAAAAGCCTAATACAGCTGACTTTGTGAGGGAGGAATTTCTTCCATTTGTGTCAGAGGGATTTGTGGCTCTGAATGAGCATACTACTCCTGTCCCCATATATATCCTAAGGGATACCGGAGCTTCTCAGTCACTTTTGTTGATGGACTCCTTGGAGTTACGTGATGAGACCGCTTCAGGGGATTTCATACTTGTACAAGGTATTGAAGGGAGGACTGTATCTGTACCCCTGCGCTCTATATTCTTGAAGTCAGATTTAGTTACAGGACAGGTAAAGGTGGGACTTATGTCAAGTCTACCTATAAAGGGTGTTTCTCTGTTGCTAGGCAATGACCTGGCTGGGGGCAAAGTAGTTCCCCCTGTACATCTTACTTCACAGCCGAGCACTGAAGATGGGGATGAGGACCCATCTCTGTATCCTTCTTGCGCAGTGACTCGTGCTATGGCCAAGAAGGCTAAAGAAGAAGATGATGTGGTGCCGTCCAGTACATTGAATAGTCAGGACTCAGGTGGTTCGCCTCATGACTCTGATTGGCCTACTATGGTTTCTCCGTTTGAGGACTTATCAGATACTTTTATCAGTTCTCTATTCAGCCAGCCGGATGGGTCTGGTGATTCTGATGTGTCTGGAGACTTGTCTCTGTCCAGAAAGCGGTTGATTGAGGAGCAAACTAATGATCCTGAAATTGGTGTACTAAAGAGGAGAGCCCTTCCTGATAAAGAAATAGACGCAGTTCCAGTTGGTTATTATCTCAAGGATGGTGTGTTGATGCGGAAGTGGCGCCCTCCTGATATCCCTGCCAATGCAGATTGGGCAGTGGTCAGGCAAATTGTTGTTCCGAAGGTCTATAGGAATGAGATCTTAACAATGGCTCATAGTTTACCTTTAGGAGGTCATCTTGGTGTTAACAAGACTGTTGATAAGATCATGAAACACTTCTTTTGGCCTGGGCTTCGGAAAGACGTTTCCAACTTTTGCAAAACCTGTCACACTTGTCAGGTAGTTGGAAAACACCAGTTAGACCCACCTGTAGCTCCATTGCAGCCTATCGCAGCATTTGGGGAGCCATTCTCTAGGGTCATTGTTGATTGCGTTGGTCCATTACCCAAGACTAGATCTGGAAATCAGTACTTGTTGACAATCATGTGTGCATCTACCAGATTCCCCGAAGCCATACCTCTACGTAACATCAAGGCAACTGCAATCTCGAAGGCTTTGATAAAGTTCTTCACGTTGTTTGGTCTTCCCAGGGAAATTCAGTCAGACCAAGGTAGCAATTTCACTTCAGGATTGTTTCAGCAGGTTGTGTATGAACTAGGTGCAAAACAGATTCTTTCTAGTGCCTATCATCCAGAAAGTCAGGGTGCCTTAGAGCGGTTTCATTCCACTCTCAAGACAATGATGAGGACTTATTGTTATGACCATGAGAAAGACTGGGATGAAGGGGTTCATTTGCTGTTGTTTGCAGCTAGAGAAGCAGTGCAGGAGTCTACTGGATTCAGTCCATTTGAGCTAGTGTTTGGTCATGAAGTGAGAGGACCTTTGCAATTATTGAGTGAACAATGGCAAGAGAAAGAGCCGCAAATCAGTCTGTTAGACTATGTTAGCAAGTTCAAGGAAAGATTGCGTGCAGCTTGTGACCTTGCCAAAGAGAACTTGAAATCAAGTCAGGGAAAAATGAAAACTTGGTATGATCATAAGGCTAGAAGCCGTGAGTTTAAACCAGGAGACAAGGTCCTTGTGTTGTTTCCCTTGCAGTCCAATCCATTGCAGGCTAGATTTCATGGTCCTTATGAAATTCTGACAAAACTCAATGATCTCAATTACATTGTGAAGACTCCAGATAGGAGAAAACCAAAACAATTGTGTCATATTAACATGCTAAAGCCTTATCATCACAGAAATGCTAGGGTTGCAGCTGTCACTTCAGATTCTCCAATGGTCGAAACGTGTGAAGATGAGGGGGAGTTTCAAGATGATGAACCAAGAATTAAAGCTGAAGTTCTTTCATGTAAATTGTCAAACAGTGAAGTGTTGCAAAATCTTGATGTAAAACTCCAGCACTTAGAACCCTCACAGAGAGATCAGTTTGAAAGGTTGATCAAGAAATATGAGGATTTGTTTCCTGATGTTCCAAAGAGAGTTACTATAGCCTCTCATGATGTAGATGTTGGTGATGCCAAACCAATAAAACAGCATCCATACCGGATGAATCCTGAAAAGAGAAAGATTGCTGAGAAAGAGGTTGAGTACATGTTAAAACATGATATTATCAGACCCTCCAACTCCGATTGGAGTTCACCCTGTGTGCTAGTTCCAAAACCTGATGGAAGTACTAGATTCTGTACAGATTATCGCAAAGTCAATGCTGTAACTAGAACTGATGTGTTTCCAATACCTAGGATTGATGATTGTATTGATAGTGTAGGGCAAGCAAAGTTTCTGACCAAGATTGATTTATTGAAGGGTTATTGGTGTGTGCCTTTAACTGAGAGGGCCAAGAGCATCTCTGCTTTTGCCACACCATCTGGATTGTACCAGTATGAAGTCCTACCCTTTGGCATGAAAAATGCCCCAGCCACGTTCCAAAGGATGATACAGTCTACAATCGCCGGATTGCCACACACGGGTGCATACATCGATGACCTGATCACATGGAGTGACTCCTGGGAAGAACATCTAAAAGATGTAGAGACGTTGTTCCAGCGCCTGACCCAGGCTAACCTGACTGTTAACCTGAGCAAGAGTGACTTTGGTTGTGCTACTGTCACCTATCTTGGCTACGTCATAGGCCAGGGTAAGGTGGCACCCATAAATGCTAAAGTCCAAGCCATCATGGACTTTCCAGTTCCTGACAACAAAAAAGCTTTGCGCCGCTTCCTTGGAATGATCGGGTACTACCGCAAGTTCTGCAAGAACTTTGCTGAGATTGCTCTCAGTCTAACTAACCAACTGAAGAAAGGCGTAAAGTTCACCTGGGATGATGCATGCCAGAGAGCCTTCGATCACCTGAAGTCTCTGCTGTGTCACTTCCCCGTGCTCAAATCTCCTGACTTCAACAAACCGTTCTCCATCGCGGTCGATGCTAGCGACCAAGCTTGTGGATCTGTGCTCCTACAGAGAAGTGACTCTGATGACATTGAGCATCCCGTGGCATACTTCTCCAGGAAGTTCAATCACCACCAAAGGAACTATTCCACAATAGAGAAGGAACTGTTGGCTCTGGTCCTTTCTTTACAACACTTTGAGGTTTATCTTTGTACAGGACAAAAGCCAATGATTGTGTACACTGACCACAATCCGTTAATGTTTTTGAGTAAGATGAAAAACAAGAATCGGAGATTGTTGAATTGGAGTTTGATTTTACAGGAGTTTGACTTGGAAATTAAGCATGTGAAGGGTACAGACAATGTAATTGCTGATTGCTTATCCCGTGTTTGAATGTGTATATCATGTGTTTGAATATTGTATGATATGTATATATAGACAAGTGTTCACTTAACCATTTTGTATTGAAAAGAAAAATTTTGCCTTTATGAGTCAAAATTTTTCCCTTTTGGAATGGAGGTTTAATGTGAATATAGGCCACTAGATGGCAGTATTTACCTTTTTTTGTTAAGCTCAGACTGGAGTCATGTTTAGACATGTCCTGGACATGTCTGGGGCAAGTCTCAGAAAATTTAAAAAAAAAAAAAAGAGGTCTAAATGTGGGTGGGGTCTGCAAAAGAGTATATAAGGAAAAGAATTGAGACAGTAAAGGAGTAGGAGAAATTGCAAGAAGATGACCAGACCTACCATTCTGTTCAAGACCTGTGACGTTTCTTTTGTGGATTTCTTTGCCTGTGTTTGAGCATTTTCTCACCCAGGACATCACCAAGCCACCCCAACAAAAGGGACTGTAAATATTTCTGTTTTGTTTGTATATAAATCAATCTTGGTCTTTAGGTTAGTTCGTTGTTATTGTCTTTAAAAATTAAATGTGTTTTAGTTGTTAAAACTGTGTTTGTCATCCCTTGCTGTTGCTGTTGTGTTATAAATGTAATAACAAATTGGGGCCATAACAAATTGGGGGCTCAAGGTCCGGGATAGACCATTTTGTGAGTCATTTATTAAAAATCAAACATTTCAAATTGTAAAAATTTTTTTTTTAATTGAATACATATATATTGACAACAGCAATGGATGATTTCTTGGCATCACCAACCGTAGGGGTTTTGAAGTCTTTTAAAAAGACAGAACTGCTAGAAATTTGCAGACATTTAGAGCTGACAGAGGTGAAACCAGCCATGCGAAAAGCAAGACTGGCTAGAGAGATAGTTGAATATTACATTGATGAAAATGTGTTTGCACCAGGAGATCTGGAGCAGTTTCCAGTGGAAAATCCAAATATAGAAATGGAACTTAAATTAAAAATGCTAGAGATTGAAAGGGAGGAAAAAGAAAAACAAAGGCAGTTTGAGTTGGAAAAATTAGCAAGAGAAGAGAAACAAAGAGAATTTGAGAGGGAAGAAAAAGAAAAACAAAGAGAATTTGAGTTAGAAAAATTTGCAAGACAGAGAGATTTTGAATTAGAGAAATTCGATAGAGAAGAAAGACTCCAAATGGAGCAACAAAAAATAAAAATTCAAACTGAAAATAAATTTCGGGCTAGCCAGGAGGTAAAACTGGTGCCTCCATTTTCGGAAAAGGATGTTGACAACTATTTCCAGTGTTTTGAAAAGGTAGCAAAGAGTTGCCAGTGGCCAAAGGAACACTGGCCTCTGATGTTGCAAACTGTCCTCAAGGGTAAAGCTCAACAAGCCTATTCGGCTTTGTCTGCAGATGATTCCTCTGATTATGAGGTTGTCAAAAAGGTTATTTTGAGAGCTTATGAGTTGGTTCCAGAGGCTTACCGACAGAAATTCAGAGGTCTGACGAAATCTGAAAATCAGACTTATGTGGAATTTGCTAATGAGAAGAAGGTTTGCTTTGAGCGCTGGTGTACTTCTATGGAGGTCAAGGATGATTTCAACTCACTAAAAGAGATGGTGTTAGTTGAAGAATTCAAGAACTGTGTTAAGGATGATGTTAAGACCTACCTTAATGAGAAGCAAGCACTGAACTTGCAATCAGCTGCCAAATTTGCAGATGAATATGTTCTCACTCATAAGTCCAAATTTCAGTCTAGCAGTAACAATAAATGGTCCCAATTTCAGAAAAGGGGTTACGGTGATACCCAAGATTCCTCACCCAAAGACAAAGACAAATCTGGTGATGGTGCTCAGAAATCCAGTAACAGGTCTGATCAAAGTGTGAAAGCTGACAGAGACAAAAGTGGTCTAGTTTGCAGTTATTGCAAGAAATCTGGTCATGTTACAACTAACTGTTGGTTCCTTAAAGCTAAGAAAGAAAAAGAAAAGGATACCAAACCAAATGCCTTTGTGAAAACAAGGTTAGAAACCCCTGTAGTAGATAACCAATCTGCTAAATTGCCTGCTTCTTGTGGGGCTAAAAAGCCTAATACAGCTGACTTTGTGAGGGAGGAATTTCTTCCATTTGTGTCAGAGGGATTTGTGGCTCTGAATGAGCATACTACTCCTGTCCCCATATATATCCTAAGGGATACCGGAGCTTCTCAGTCACTTTTGTTGATGGACTCCTTGGAGTTACGTGATGAGACCGCTTCAGGGGATTTCATACTTGTACAAGGTATTGAAGGGAGGACTGTATCTGTACCCCTGCGCTCTATATTCTTGAAGTCAGATTTAGTTACAGGACAGGTAAAGGTGGGACTTATGTCAAGTCTACCTATAAAGGGTGTTTCTCTGTTGCTAGGCAATGACCTGGCTGGGGGCAAAGTAGTTCCCCCTGTACATCTTACTTCACAGCCGAGCACTGAAGATGGGGATGAGGACCCATCTCTGTATCCTTCTTGCGCAGTGACTCGTGCTATGGCCAAGAAGGCTAAAGAAGAAGATGATGTGGTGCCGTCCAGTACATTGAATAGTCAGGACTCAGGTGGTTCGCCTCATGACTCTGATTGGCCTACTATGGTTTCTCCGTTTGAGGACTTATCAGATACTTTTATCAGTTCTCTATTCAGCCAGCCGGATGGGTCTGGTGATTCTGATGTGTCTGGAGACTTGTCTCTGTCCAGAAAGCGGTTGATTGAGGAGCAAACTAATGATCCTGAAATTGGTGTACTAAAGAGGAGAGCCCTTCCTGATAAAGAAATAGACGCAGTTCCAGTTGGTTATTATCTCAAGGATGGTGTGTTGATGCGGAAGTGGCGCCCTCCTGATATCCCTGCCAATGCAGATTGGGCAGTGGTCAGGCAAATTGTTGTTCCGAAGGTCTATAGGAATGAGATCTTAACAATGGCTCATAGTTTACCTTTAGGAGGTCATCTTGGTGTTAACAAGACTGTTGATAAGATCATGAAACACTTCTTTTGGCCTGGGCTTCGGAAAGACGTTTCCAACTTTTGCAAAACCTGTCACACTTGTCAGGTAGTTGGAAAACACCAGTTAGACCCACCTGTAGCTCCATTGCAGCCTATCGCAGCATTTGGGGAGCCATTCTCTAGGGTCATTGTTGATTGCGTTGGTCCATTACCCAAGACTAGATCTGGAAATCAGTACTTGTTGACAATCATGTGTGCATCTACCAGATTCCCCGAAGCCATACCTCTACGTAACATCAAGGCAACTGCAATCTCGAAGGCTTTGATAAAGTTCTTCACGTTGTTTGGTCTTCCCAGGGAAATTCAGTCAGACCAAGGTAGCAATTTCACTTCAGGATTGTTTCAGCAGGTTGTGTATGAACTAGGTGCAAAACAGATTCTTTCTAGTGCCTATCATCCAGAAAGTCAGGGTGCCTTAGAGCGGTTTCATTCCACTCTCAAGACAATGATGAGGACTTATTGTTATGACCATGAGAAAGACTGGGATGAAGGGGTTCATTTGCTGTTGTTTGCAGCTAGAGAAGCAGTGCAGGAGTCTACTGGATTCAGTCCATTTGAGCTAGTGTTTGGTCATGAAGTGAGAGGACCTTTGCAATTATTGAGTGAACAATGGCAAGAGAAAGAGCCGCAAATCAGTCTGTTAGACTATGTTAGCAAGTTCAAGGAAAGATTGCGTGCAGCTTGTGACCTTGCCAAAGAGAACTTGAAATCAAGTCAGGGAAAAATGAAAACTTGGTATGATCATAAGGCTAGAAGCCGTGAGTTTAAACCAGGAGACAAGGTCCTTGTGTTGTTTCCCTTGCAGTCCAATCCATTGCAGGCTAGATTTCATGGTCCTTATGAAATTCTGACAAAACTCAATGATCTCAATTACATTGTGAAGACTCCAGATAGGAGAAAACCAAAACAATTGTGTCATATTAACATGCTAAAGCCTTATCATCACAGAAATGCTAGGGTTGCAGCTGTCACTTCAGATTCTCCAATGGTCGAAACGTGTGAAGATGAGGGGGAGTTTCAAGATGATGAACCAAGAATTAAAGCTGAAGTTCTTTCATGTAAATTGTCAAACAGTGAAGTGTTGCAAAATCTTGATGTAAAACTCCAGCACTTAGAACCCTCACAGAGAGATCAGTTTGAAAGGTTGATCAAGAAATATGAGGATTTGTTTCCTGATGTTCCAAAGAGAGTTACTATAGCCTCTCATGATGTAGATGTTGGTGATGCCAAACCAATAAAACAGCATCCATACCGGATGAATCCTGAAAAGAGAAAGATTGCTGAGAAAGAGGTTGAGTACATGTTAAAACATGATATTATCAGACCCTCCAACTCCGATTGGAGTTCACCCTGTGTGCTAGTTCCAAAACCTGATGGAAGTACTAGATTCTGTACAGATTATCGCAAAGTCAATGCTGTAACTAGAACTGATGTGTTTCCAATACCTAGGATTGATGATTGTATTGATAGTGTAGGGCAAGCAAAGTTTCTGACCAAGATTGATTTATTGAAGGGTTATTGGTGTGTGCCTTTAACTGAGAGGGCCAAGAGCATCTCTGCTTTTGCCACACCATCTGGATTGTACCAGTATGAAGTCCTACCCTTTGGCATGAAAAATGCCCCAGCCACGTTCCAAAGGATGATACAGTCTACAATCGCCGGATTGCCACACACGGGTGCATACATCGATGACCTGATCACATGGAGTGACTCCTGGGAAGAACATCTAAAAGATGTAGAGACGTTGTTCCAGCGCCTGACCCAGGCTAACCTGACTGTTAACCTGAGCAAGAGTGACTTTGGTTGTGCTACTGTCACCTATCTTGGCTACGTCATAGGCCAGGGTAAGGTGGCACCCATAAATGCTAAAGTCCAAGCCATCATGGACTTTCCAGTTCCTGACAACAAAAAAGCTTTGCGCCGCTTCCTTGGAATGATCGGGTACTACCGCAAGTTCTGCAAGAACTTTGCTGAGATTGCTCTCAGTCTAACTAACCAACTGAAGAAAGGCGTAAAGTTCACCTGGGATGATGCATGCCAGAGAGCCTTCGATCACCTGAAGTCTCTGCTGTGTCACTTCCCCGTGCTCAAATCTCCTGACTTCAACAAACCGTTCTCCATCGCGGTCGATGCTAGCGACCAAGCTTGTGGATCTGTGCTCCTACAGAGAAGTGACTCTGATGACATTGAGCATCCCGTGGCATACTTCTCCAGGAAGTTCAATCACCACCAAAGGAACTATTCCACAATAGAGAAGGAACTGTTGGCTCTGGTCCTTTCTTTACAACACTTTGAGGTTTATCTTTGTACAGGACAAAAGCCAATGATTGTGTACACTGACCACAATCCGTTAATGTTTTTGAGTAAGATGAAAAACAAGAATCGGAGATTGTTGAATTGGAGTTTGATTTTACAGGAGTTTGACTTGGAAATTAAGCATGTGAAGGGTACAGACAATGTAATTGCTGATTGCTTATCCCGTGTTTGAATGTGTATATCATGTGTTTGAATATTGTATGATATGTATATATAGACAAGTGTTCACTTAACCATTTTGTATTGAAAAGAAAAATTTTGCCTTTATGAGTCAAAATTTTTCCCTTTTGGAATGGAGGTTTAATGTGAATATAGGCCACTAGATGGCAGTATTTACCTTTTTTTGTTAAGCTCAGACTGGAGTCATGTTTAGACATGTCCTGGACATGTCTGGGGCAAGTCTCAGAAAATTTAAAAAAAAAAAAAAGAGGTCTAAATGTGGGTGGGGTCTGCAAAAGAGTATATAAGGAAAAGAATTGAGACAGTAAAGGAGTAGGAGAAATTGCAAGAAGATGACCAGACCTACCATTCTGTTCAAGACCTGTGACGTTTCTTTTGTGGATTTCTTTGCCTGTGTTTGAGCATTTTCTCACCCAGGACATCACCAAGCCACCCCAACAAAAGGGACTGTAAATATTTCTGTTTTGTTTGTATATAAATCAATCTTGGTCTTTAGGTTAGTTCGTTGTTATTGTCTTTAAAAATTAAATGTGTTTTAGTTGTTAAAACTGTGTTTGTCATCCCTTGCTGTTGCTGTTGTGTTATAAATGTAATAACAAATTGGGGCCATAACAAATTGGGGGCTCAAGGTCCGGGATAGACCATTTTGTGAGTCATTTATTAAAAATCAAACATTTCAAATTGTAAAAATTTTTTTTTTAATTGAATACATATATATTGACAACAGCAATGGATGATTTCTTGGCATCACCAACCGTAGGGGTTTTGAAGTCTTTTAAAAAGACAGAACTGCTAGAAATTTGCAGACATTTAGAGCTGACAGAGGTGAAACCAGCCATGCGAAAAGCAAGACTGGCTAGAGAGATAGTTGAATATTACATTGATGAAAATGTGTTTGCACCAGGAGATCTGGAGCAGTTTCCAGTGGAAAATCCAAATATAGAAATGGAACTTAAATTAAAAATGCTAGAGATTGAAAGGGAGGAAAAAGAAAAACAAAGGCAGTTTGAGTTGGAAAAATTAGCAAGAGAAGAGAAACAAAGAGAATTTGAGAGGGAAGAAAAAGAAAAACAAAGAGAATTTGAGTTAGAAAAATTTGCAAGACAGAGAGATTTTGAATTAGAGAAATTCGATAGAGAAGAAAGACTCCAAATGGAGCAACAAAAAATAAAAATTCAAACTGAAAATAAATTTCGGGCTAGCCAGGAGGTAAAACTGGTGCCTCCATTTTCGGAAAAGGATGTTGACAACTATTTCCAGTGTTTTGAAAAGGTAGCAAAGAGTTGCCAGTGGCCAAAGGAACACTGGCCTCTGATGTTGCAAACTGTCCTCAAGGGTAAAGCTCAACAAGCCTATTCGGCTTTGTCTGCAGATGATTCCTCTGATTATGAGGTTGTCAAAAAGGTTATTTTGAGAGCTTATGAGTTGGTTCCAGAGGCTTACCGACAGAAATTCAGAGGTCTGACGAAATCTGAAAATCAGACTTATGTGGAATTTGCTAATGAGAAGAAGGTTTGCTTTGAGCGCTGGTGTACTTCTATGGAGGTCAAGGATGATTTCAACTCACTAAAAGAGATGGTGTTAGTTGAAGAATTCAAGAACTGTGTTAAGGATGATGTTAAGACCTACCTTAATGAGAAGCAAGCACTGAACTTGCAATCAGCTGCCAAATTTGCAGATGAATATGTTCTCACTCATAAGTCCAAATTTCAGTCTAGCAGTAACAATAAATGGTCCCAATTTCAGAAAAGGGGTTACGGTGATACCCAAGATTCCTCACCCAAAGACAAAGACAAATCTGGTGATGGTGCTCAGAAATCCAGTAACAGGTCTGATCAAAGTGTGAAAGCTGACAGAGACAAAAGTGGTCTAGTTTGCAGTTATTGCAAGAAATCTGGTCATGTTACAACTAACTGTTGGTTCCTTAAAGCTAAGAAAGAAAAAGAAAAGGATACCAAACCAAATGCCTTTGTGAAAACAAGGTTAGAAACCCCTGTAGTAGATAACCAATCTGCTAAATTGCCTGCTTCTTGTGGGGCTAAAAAGCCTAATACAGCTGACTTTGTGAGGGAGGAATTTCTTCCATTTGTGTCAGAGGGATTTGTGGCTCTGAATGAGCATACTACTCCTGTCCCCATATATATCCTAAGGGATACCGGAGCTTCTCAGTCACTTTTGTTGATGGACTCCTTGGAGTTACGTGATGAGACCGCTTCAGGGGATTTCATACTTGTACAAGGTATTGAAGGGAGGACTGTATCTGTACCCCTGCGCTCTATATTCTTGAAGTCAGATTTAGTTACAGGACAGGTAAAGGTGGGACTTATGTCAAGTCTACCTATAAAGGGTGTTTCTCTGTTGCTAGGCAATGACCTGGCTGGGGGCAAAGTAGTTCCCCCTGTACATCTTACTTCACAGCCGAGCACTGAAGATGGGGATGAGGACCCATCTCTGTATCCTTCTTGCGCAGTGACTCGTGCTATGGCCAAGAAGGCTAAAGAAGAAGATGATGTGGTGCCGTCCAGTACATTGAATAGTCAGGACTCAGGTGGTTCGCCTCATGACTCTGATTGGCCTACTATGGTTTCTCCGTTTGAGGACTTATCAGATACTTTTATCAGTTCTCTATTCAGCCAGCCGGATGGGTCTGGTGATTCTGATGTGTCTGGAGACTTGTCTCTGTCCAGAAAGCGGTTGATTGAGGAGCAAACTAATGATCCTGAAATTGGTGTACTAAAGAGGAGAGCCCTTCCTGATAAAGAAATAGACGCAGTTCCAGTTGGTTATTATCTCAAGGATGGTGTGTTGATGCGGAAGTGGCGCCCTCCTGATATCCCTGCCAATGCAGATTGGGCAGTGGTCAGGCAAATTGTTGTTCCGAAGGTCTATAGGAATGAGATCTTAACAATGGCTCATAGTTTACCTTTAGGAGGTCATCTCGGTGTTAACAAGACTGTTGATAAGATCATGAAACACTTCTTTTGGCCTGGGCTTCGGAAAGACGTTTCCAACTTTTGCAAAACCTGTCACACTTGTCAGGTAGTTGGAAAACACCAGTTAGACCCACCTGTAGCTCCATTGCAGCCTATCGCAGCATTTGGGGAGCCATTCTCTAGGGTCATTGTTGATTGCGTTGGTCCATTACCCAAGACTAGATCTGGAAATCAGTACTTGTTGACAATCATGTGTGCATCTACCAGATTCCCCGAAGCCATACCTCTACGTAACATCAAGGCAACTGCAATCTCGAAGGCTTTGATAAAGTTCTTCACGTTGTTTGGTCTTCCCAGGGAAATTCAGTCAGACCAAGGTAGCAATTTCACTTCAGGATTGTTTCAGCAGGTTGTGTATGAACTAGGTGCAAAACAGATTCTTTCTAGTGCCTATCATCCAGAAAGTCAGGGTGCCTTAGAGCGGTTTCATTCCACTCTCAAGACAATGATGAGGACTTATTGTTATGACCATGAGAAAGACTGGGATGAAGGGGTTCATTTGCTGTTGTTTGCAGCTAGAGAAGCAGTGCAGGAGTCTACTGGATTCAGTCCATTTGAGCTAGTGTTTGGTCATGAAGTGAGAGGACCTTTGCAATTATTGAGTGAACAATGGCAAGAGAAAGAGCCGCAAATCAGTCTGTTAGACTATGTTAGCAAGTTCAAGGAAAGATTGCGTGCAGCTTGTGACCTTGCCAAAGAGAACTTGAAATCAAGTCAGGGAAAAATGAAAACTTGGTATGATCATAAGGCTAGAAGCCGTGAGTTTAAACCAGGAGACAAGGTCCTTGTGTTGTTTCCCTTGCAGTCCAATCCATTGCAGGCTAGATTTCATGGTCCTTATGAAATTCTGACAAAACTCAATGATCTCAATTACATTGTGAAGACTCCAGATAGGAGAAAACCAAAACAATTGTGTCATATTAACATGCTAAAGCCTTATCATGACAGAAATGCTAGGGTTGCAGCTGTCACTTCAGATTCTCCAATGGTCGAAACGTGTGAAGATAAGGGGGAGTTTCAAGATGATGAACCAAGAATTAAAGCTGAAGTTCTTTCATGTAAATTGTCAAACAGTGAAGTGTTGCAAAATCTTGATGTAAAACTCCAGCACTTAGAACCCTCACAGAGAGATCAGTTTGAAAGGTTGATCAAGAAATATGAGGATTTGTTTCCTGATGTTCCAAAGAGAGTTACTATAGCCTCTCATGATGTAGATGTTGGTGATGCCAAACCAATAAAACAGCATCCATACCGGATGAATCCTGAAAAGAGAAAGATTGCTGAGAAAGAGGTTGAGTACATGTTAAAACATGATATTATCAGACCCTCCAACTCCGATTGGAGTTCACCCTGTGTGCTAGTTCCAAAACCTGATGGAAGTACTAGATTCTGTACAGATTATCGCAAAGTCAATGCTGTAACTAGAACTGATGTGTTTCCAATACCTAGGATTGATGATTGTATTGATAGTGTAGGGCAAGCAAAGTTTCTGACCAAGATTGATTTATTGAAGGGTTATTGGTGTGTGCCTTTAACTGAGAGGGCCAAGAGCATCTCTGCTTTTGCCACACCATCTGGATTGTACCAGTATGAAGTCCTACCCTTTGGCATGAAAAATGCCCCAGCCACGTTCCAAAGGATGATACAGTCTACAATCGCCGGATTGCCACACACGGGTGCATACATCGATGACCTGATCACATGGAGTGACTCCTGGGAAGAACATCTAAAAGATGTAGAGACGTTGTTCCAGCGCCTGACCCAGGCTAACCTGACTGTTAACCTGAGCAAGAGTGACTTTGGTTGTGCTACTGTCACCTATCTTGGCTACGTCATAGGCCAGGGTAAGGTGGCACCCATAAATGCTAAAGTCCAAGCCATCATGGACTTTCCAGTTCCTGACAACAAAAAAGCTTTGCGCCGCTTCCTTGGAATGATCGGGTACTACCGCAAGTTCTGCAAGAACTTTGCTGAGATTGCTCTCAGTCTAACTAACCAACTGAAGAAAGGCGTAAAGTTCACCTGGGATGATGCATGCCAGAGAGCCTTCGATCACCTGAAGTCTCTGCTGTGTCACTTCCCCGTGCTCAAATCTCCTGACTTCAACAAACCGTTCTCCATCGCGGTCGATGCTAGCGACCAAGCTTGTGGATCTGTGCTCCTACAGAGAAGTGACTCTGATGACATTGAGCATCCCGTGGCATACTTCTCCAGGAAGTTCAATCGCCACCAAAGGAACTATTCCACAATAGAGAAGGAACTGTTGGCTCTGGTCCTTTCTTTACAACACTTTGAGGTTTATCTTTGTACAGGACAAAAGCCAATGATTGTGTACACTGACCACAATCCGTTAATGTTTTTGAGTAAGATGAAAAACAAGAATCGGAGATTGTTGAATTGGAGTTTGATTTTACAGGAGTTTGACTTGGAAATTAAGCATGTGAAGGGTACAGACAATGTAATTGCTGATTGCTTATCCCGTGTTTGAATGTGTATATCATGTGTTTGAATATTGTATGATATGTATATATAGACAAGTGTTCACTTAACCATTTTGTATTGAAAAGAAAAATTTTGCCTTTATGAGTCAAAATTTTTCCCTTTTGGAATGGAGGTTTAATGTGAATATAGGCCACTAGATGGCAGTATTTACCTTTTTTTGTTAAGCTCAGACTGGAGTCATGTTTAGACATGTCCTGGACATGTCTGGGGCAAGTCTCAGAAAATTAAAAAAAAAAAAAGAGGTCTAAATGTGGGTGGGGTCTGCAAAAGAGTATATAAGGAAAAGAATTGAGACAGTAAAGGAGTAGGAGAAATTGCAAGAAGATGACCAGACCTACCATTCTGTTCAAGACCTGTGACGTTTCTTTTGTGGATTTCTTTGCCTGTGTTTGAGCATTTTCTCACCCAGGACATCACCAAGCCACCCCAACAAAAGGGACTGTAAATATTTCTGTTTTGTTTGTATATAAATCAATCTTGGTCTTTACGTTAGTTCGTTGTTATTGTCTTTAAAAATTAAATGTGTTTTAGTTGTTAAAACTGTGTTTGTCATCCCTTGCTGTTGCTGTTGTGTTATAAATGTAATAACAAATTGGGGCCATAACAGTTCCAAAATGGCCTCGTGTTTGGTGGCGCTATAGAGCCACCAGGGCATGTCCAAGCACAAAAATAATAATACTTTGCAATTTTCACCACGACTGACGTGCGGGCAAATTTTTGTGAGTTTTCGTGCATGGCAAAGCCCTCAAAAATGCGTTCTCGCAGCAGAATAAAAAGAAGAAGAAGAAGAAGAAGAAGAATAATAAAAATCCCATCAAAAACAATAGGTTCCTCGCACCTTCGGTGCCAGGACCCGTTCCGGGCCCTGGCACCGGTTGGTGCTCGGGCCCTAATAATAAAAATCCCATCAAAAACAATAGGTTCCTCGCACCTTCGGTGCCAGGACCCGTTCCGGGCCCTGGCACCGGTCGGTGCTCGGGCCCTAATAATAAAAATCCCATCAAAAACAATAGGTTCCTCGCACCTTCGGTGCCAGGACCCATTCCGGGCCCTGGCACTGGTCGGTGCTCGGGCCCTAATAATAAAAATCCCATCAAAAACAATTGGTTCCTCGCACCTTCGGTGACAGGACCCGTTCCGGGCCCTGGCCCTAATAAAAATCCCATCAAAAACAATAGGTTCCTGGCACCGGTCGGTGCTCGGGCCCTAATTAAAGCTGCAAGCAGCGTTGAAAGGGCCCTCGCACCCTTCGTGCACGTTGGGGTGGTGGCGAGATGTGACCGGTCAAATGCACCCGTCAACAGCCACTGGACACTTGTAGACTGCACACAATATGTTTTCCTAGGTGGAGTGCAAACACCATTCCTGAAATCAATAGGTGGAGCATCTAAAAGTATAACACCTGTCCATGAAAAAAAATTGAAATTTTAATTCAAAATAATGCAATTCCTGTTGGGTTTGGGTCACGGCACTACGTAATTTTTTGCAAGTCTTGGCACGTTTCATGTCTCCACCAAATTTTGTTCATGTAGGTTAATTGAACTCTGAGAACCTTTTTGCTGAAAATTTCTAGAGGGTGCAATGATACCATATTGAAACACCTGTGTGCAAAACCTCTCCCAGAGTGATTGTAATACCAGGCTCCACAAATGTGTTGATTTCTGTAAATTTTCAATCATGTTGAGACCCTCAAAAGGGCAATTCTTTTACAAAAATAATTAGGGGGCGCTATAGAGCCATTGTGGCACATTAAGTGCCAATTGGGACATCAAGCTGAAGATCATAAGACACTGACATTTTGTGCTATATTTTGCAAGTTTTTGGTGATCGGAAGGCCTTTAAACGTGTGTTCGTAAAATTTGGAAAAACGCAGGAAATGGCTCATAGCTCTCTTCCTGTTTGGCCAAAAAATTTCAAAAAATAACCATAACTCGGCATGACAAATGCAATGATCTGACCAAATTTCATGAATATTCAACCACATGTATCTTAACATGGCTGTATCTAGAGGGCGCTGTGGAGCCTCTTGGCCACTCCCGATGTAATATTAGAATATACTTATACTTGGGTGGACAATTTTATCAAGCTTGGAAAGTTTCAGGCAAATCCCACGAAGTATGTGGGAGTAAAATCAACTTCCTGTTTCCTGGCAGGACATCGAAATTCGCCGCAATGCCATGGATACAGCGTTTGATAAATCCAAAAAAGCTTCGCAATTTAACATCGGCAACATCTTGAGGTATTATTCACCATATTTTAAGTTGATCGGATAAAATTTCTAGGAGGAGTTCGCTAAAGTACGACACCTGTGAATGGCGAAAAATCTAAAAAAGTTGAAATTTCAATTAAAAATGGCTAACTTCCCGTTTGGCCTAGGTCATGGCACCAAGAGACTTTTTTTGAGGTCTCAGGATATTCCACATGTCCACCGAATTTCATTCATGCAGGTCAACCACGATACGAGGGCAGCTTATTTGAAATTTTCCAGGGGGCGCTATAATGCCATTTTTGCCAACTCTACATGTATTTTTTTATCAGTGTAATAGAAATGATGGTTTTTAGAATGATACAAAATTTTGTGAGTTTTTGAGCATTCTGAGACCCTCAAAAAGGCAATTCTTTAAAAAATCTGATTGGGGGCGCTATAGAGCCATTTTGCCACATTTACTGCCAATTTCTGTCTCAAATTGAAGACAATCAGACAATTATAATTTTTTTGCAAAGTTTTGCAAGTTTTCGAGTATGCTAAAGCCTTCAAACGTGTGTTCGTAAAATTTGGAATAACGCAGGAAATGGCGCATAGCTCACTTCCTGTTAAATAATAATAAATAAAATCTCTTGGAGGAGTTCGTTAAAGTACGAAGCCTGTGAATGGCAAAAAAGAAAAAAAATTTGCAAATTCAATTAAAAATGGCGGACTTCCTGTTGAGTCTAGGTAATGGCACCTAGAGACTTTTTTTTAGGTCTTGGCATAGTACACATGTCCACCGGATTTTGTACATGTAGGTCAAACACGCTGCGAGGGCTGCTTCATTGAAATTTTCTAGGTGGCGCTGTAATGCAATTTTGCCACATCCATCTGTAAACCCTAAATCCTAGTAAAAAGTAAGACCAGCTTAATATGTTTGCAAAGTTTCGTGAGTTTTCGAGCATGCTGAGGCCCTCAAAAATGCAATTATGTATTAGGGGGCGCTATAGAGCTACCATGTCACACCCAGTGCCAAATGAGATTAGGGATGCACCGATACCGATACTGGTATTGGGTATCGGCCCGATCCAGCCCCTAAAAGCTGGATCGGGTATCTGTGGAAAGGTCCCGATCCGCGTTGCCGATCTAGGCGCCCCGCACGCGAATTTTTTTCCCCCCAAACGGTTCGTCCATAGAGTTTTTTTTCTCGTCTCCTTATTGGTTGAAATATGTGAATTAATTATCTTACCACGTGCTTCTGTTGACTGTCGCCCATGTGGTATTGTTGACAAAATAAAGCGTTGCTAATAGTGCGCCAGCACATTAGTGACCGTGCACCACAAAACCAGTCGTATGTCGCCCACAGGTAACAATACTAATAGTTTTGAGTTCAAGTACTAGCACTACTAGTAGTTAGCGATAAATTATTGATATTTTATGCGCTGTGTGTTGGGTAACCACATCCATTGTAGTGAACGCTAGCTAGTTGACAAGCTGGCTAGCAAATTAATGCACGATTCAACATATTTTCCTGGACACCGGCAAGTGTGGAGAACAAAAGTCAATCGTTCCCTACTCTCGCTGCTGGTTGTAATGATTTGGCCGATCGGCGCAAGTTGTGAACAAGGGGAAACTCGAAAACCGGAACGAACATAATATTATTTAACGGGGTCAAGCTAGTTGACAAGCTGGCTAGCAAACTAATGCACAATTCAACATATTTTCCTGGGTACTGGCCAGTGTGGAGGACAAAAGTCGATAGTTCCCTACTCTCGCTGCTGGTTGTAATGATTTGGCCGATCTGCGCAAATCGAGAACAAGGAAACTTAAACCGAAACTAATGAAATTATTTAACTGAGTCTTCGGGAGACTGAAGGAGACATTCAAAATAGCCTGCTTTCATAGTATATCTACATTAGCGAGCCCAAATAGCCTGATGTGACATGACATTGCTTTTAAGTGAGTGTTCTGCAAAAGACAAAAAGGTGACTAGAAGTCATATGTGACATGGACACATTAGCTGCTTTAAAAATTGTTACAGAAGTTCAAAGGCTACTTGAGCTAAACATTTTAGGTGGTTGTTACTGCAGGAGAATTTTTATTGTACTTAGTTGTACAGATAGAATTTTATTTTGTACTTGAATTTTTGTTGTCACTTTAAAAACTTGACGCTAAGGCTAATTTATGTTGTAGCAAACAAGGTTGTTGGCACCCTTGCACTTTTTTTTCATTAAAGTGCCACTTTGTTTTCAATAAGCATTTAAAAACAGTTGTTATATAGTTTGCACTGGAATGTTACTCTGATGCACTTTGTTTTTCTCTATTACCAGTCCAGTCAACAGGGTATATAAGTTTATGATTGAAAGGTATTTTCTTTAAATTCAGACGCATTCCTTTAACAGGCTCTTGAAATGTTACTCTGATGAACCTTCTTCGTCTTTCTCTATTACCAGTCCAGTCATCAGGTTATAAAAGTTCATGATTAAAAAGTAATTTCTACTTGGAAGTGGACTCCTATAAAGCCTGTAAAGTTTTGTGCAACTCTCACAAAGCATGTGCGCGTAATACCAACTTCCTGTTTCATGGCGGAACATCGAAATTTGCCGCGACACCACGGATACAAAGTTCAATGAATCCAAAAAAGCTTTGCAATTTAACATCGACAAGGTCTTAAGATGTCATATGCAAAATTTTATGTTGATCGGATAAAATCTCTAGGAGGAGTTCGTTAAAGTACGACACCTGTGAATGGCGAAAAATCTAAAAAAGTTGCAATTTCAATTAAAAATGGCGAACTTCCTGTTGGGTCTAGGTCATGGCACCAAGTGACTTTTTATTAGGTCTCAGGATATACCACGTGTCCAGCGAAGTTCATACATGCAGGTCAACCACGATGCGAGGGCTGCTTATTTGAAATTTTCCAGGGGGCGCTATAATGCCATTTTTGCCACGCCTATATGTCAATTTTTTATCAGTGTAATTGGAATGATGGTCTTTAGAATTGTACAAAATTTTGTGAGTTTTGGAGCATGCTGAGACCCTCAAAAGGGCATTTTTTTTTTAATCTGATTGGGGGCGCTATAGAGCCATAATGCCACATTTACTGCCAGTTTTTGTCTCAAATTGAAGACAGTCAGACAAATATAATTTTTGCAAAAATTTGCAAGTTTTCGAGTATGCTAAGGTTTTCAAACGTGTGTTCGTAAAATTTGGAATAACGCAAGAAATGGCTCATAGCTCACTTCCTGTTTGGCTGAAAAATTTCAAAAAAATAAGCACTAAATGGGTATGGTGCAGCGGGAATGGGACCCAGCGTTGTGGTTACCCAGTTTGAGGACAATGTTCGCGCCGCAACAAAAAAGACCCACAGATATTTAATCCAAGACTAAATTAATCACCCAATATTAACGGACCCATCAAATGGGTCCTTCAGTTCACCCAGCAATTAGTAGGCTACTTAATGACCAGGACCTGAGTATTGGGCAGTGTAGTCCGTTGCGGTGACCCAGGTTGTGGTTAATATTTGTGCAACAACAATAAAAGACCCAAAGATATTTCACCCAAGACTAAATTAGTCACCCAATCTGGGTCTGTTGTCAACGACCCAAAGATTGAGTCATGAAATTCACCCAGCATTTTTTAGTGTGTGGCGTGTGGACTGGGAAAAAACTCTGTGATCAGATTGTCTGCTTTGATTCGTTTAATTGTTTAATTGGTTGCGGGACTTGTAGGAAATTGAATACTTGCTCTGGGGTTGCGCGTAATTTGTGCGATGTATTTATGCATGGATGAAATTGTCTTATTACAACGGCTATGTTTACATGAAGGAAGTGTATTCAGTGTTTTTCTGTCCATAACGCGGTGATATACTTTCTCCATTCTTGTAAAGCGTTATTGTTGCGTTCTCTTAATTGAAAGAAAAAAGGCAATTGTTACAAAGAGGTGGCCAGTACGGGGAAATGTAATCCACTGTGTTCAGATTTTGGGGAGAAACCATGTCAGTATCCGATCCCACGATTTTGCGGTTTTCAAGCTGCCTATTTCTTGTGCAGTTCTGTAAAGCCCAGTTCTGACCAAAGATTCGCGACGAGACAGGCTTAGACTTGCAACTACTTGCGACGCACCGGTCTGCGACGTTCTGAAACCTGCCAGTTCACACACTGTAAAAAAAGAAAAGTTGGGTCAACTCAAAATTTTAAGGCAACAAACTTCGATAAAATTTTAAGTTGGACAATTAAACTAAATATTTTAAGTTCTGCCCTGAGTTTGCTCAACTCTGAATTTAGATTTTTATCAACTCAACAGTAAGTTCTACGAACTTCTAATTTTACATCGTAATAACTTTTAATCCTTACTTCAGCTAACTTTCCCCCAAGTTGGACTAACTTCTAATTAGGGCCCGAGCACCGACCGGTGCCAGGAACCTATTGTTTTTGATGGGATTTTTATTCTTCTTCTTCTTCTTCTTCTTTTTATGCTGCTGCGAGAACATATTTTTGAGGGCTTTGCCATGCACGAAAACTCACAAAAATTTGCCGACACGTCAGTCGTGGTGAAAATTGCAAACTATTATTTATTTTGTGCTTGGACATGCCCCGGTGGCTCTATAGCGCCACCAAACACGCAGCCATTTTGGAACGCACTTGCTCGGATTCTAATGAAATTTGATAGGGTCATAGTAGTCATCATAAATTTCTTTGTCAATTTTTTTGAAATTTTTTTGCCACACAGGAAGTGAGCTATGAGCCATTTCCTGCGTTTTTTTTTCAGATTTTAC
The DNA here is from genome assembly GCA_029721435.1 of Gymnothorax reevesii. Taxonomy (NCBI): domain Eukaryota; kingdom Metazoa; phylum Chordata; class Actinopteri; order Anguilliformes; family Muraenidae; genus Gymnothorax; species Gymnothorax reevesii. The sequence goes on from CM056585.1 coordinate 43,029,220, forward strand.
GAACACATTTTTGAGGGCCTTATCATACTCGAAAACACACCAAACTTGGCTTATGGACTAAAAATATTAAGTTCTTTGATTCAATATCTCATTTGGCAGTAAGTGAGACATGGTGGCTCTACAGCGCCCCCCCAATACATAATTGCATTTTTGAGGGCATCAACATGCTCGAAAACTCACAAAACTTTGCAAACATATTAAGCTGGTCATACTCTTTACTAGGATATAGGGTTTAGAGATGGTTGTGGCAAAATTGCATTACAGCGCCACCTAGAAAATTTCAATGAAGCAGCCCTCGCAGCGTGTTTAACCTACATGAACAAAATTCGGTGGACATGTGTACTATGCCAAGACCTAAAAAAAAGTCTCATGGTGCCATGACCAAGACACAACAGGAAGTCCGCCATTTTTAATTGAATTTGCAAATTTTTTTTATTTTTTGCCATTCACAGGCGTCATACTTTAACGAACTCCTCCTCGAGATTTTATCCGATCAACTTGAAATTTTGCATATGACATCTTAAGACCTTGTCGATGTTAAATTGCGAAGCTTTTTTGGATTCATCAAACTTTGTATCCGTGGTGTCGCGGCGAATTTCGATGTTCCGCCATGAAACAGGAAGTTGGTTTTATGCGCATATGCTTTGTGAGATTTGCCTGAAACTTTACAGGCTTAATAAGAGTTGACTTCCAAATATACCTATATGTTGATATTGGATTGGGTGTGGTCAGGTAGCTCCACAGCGCCCTCTTGACACGGCCCTGTTGAGTGAAAAATGCTTGAATGTTCATGAAATTTGGCCTGATCATTACATTTGTTTTTTTGGGCTATGCTTATTTTTTTGAAATTTTTCGGCCAAACAGGAAGTGAGCTATGAGCCATTTCCTGCGTTATTCCAAATTTTACGAACACACGTTTGAAGGCTTTAGCATACTCGAAAACTTGCAAAACTTTGCAAAAAAATTATAATTGTCTGATTGTCTTCAATTTGAGACAGAAATTGGCAGTAAATGTAGCATAATGGCTCAATAGCGCCCCCAATCAGATTTTTAAAAGAATTGCCCATTTGAGGGTCTCAGCATACTCAAAAACTCACAAAATTTTGTACCATTCTAAAAACCATCATTCCTATTACACTGATAAAAAAATACATATAGAGTTGGCAAAAATGGCATTATAGCGCCCCCTGGAAAATTTCAAATAAGCAGCCCTCGCATCGTGGTTGACCTGCATGTATGAAATTCGGTGGACATGTGGAATATGCCGATACCTAAAAAAAAGTCTTTTGGTGCCATGACCTAAACTCAACAGGAAGTCCGCCATTTTTAATTGAAATTGCAAATTTTTTGGATTTTTCGCCATTCACAGGTGTCGTACTTTAACAAACTCCTCCTAGAGATTTTATCCGATCAACTTAAAATTTGGCAAGTAATATCCAAAGACCTTGCTGATGCTAAACTTGCTAAATTGCGAAGCTTTTTTGGATTGATGCAACGGTGTATCCGTGGCGTCGCGGCGAATTTTGATGTCCCGCCATGAAACAGGAAATTGCTTTTACTCCCACATACTTTGTTCGATTTGCCTGACACTTTCCAAGCTTGATAATATTGTCCTCGAAAGTATAAATATATGCTAATATTAGATAGGGAGTGGCCAGGTGGCTCCACAGCGCCCTCTAGATACGGGCATGTTAAGTTAAAAGTGCTTGAATGTTCATGAAATTTGGGGTGATCATTGCATTAGTCATTCTGGGCAATTATTTATTTTATGAAATTTATTGCATAAACAGGAAGTGAGCTATGAGCTATTTCCTGTGTTTTTCCAAAATTTTACGAACTCATGTTTTCAGGCCTTAGAAAGCTCCAAAACTTAAAAAACCTAGCAAACATTATAAATGTCTTATTTTCTTCAATGTCATCCATCAATTAGCATTAAATATGGCATAATGGCTCTATAGCGCCCCCAGTCAGATATTTAAAAGTATTGCTCCTTGGATCGTCTAAACATTCTGGAAAATTGACAAAAATCAACACACTCATGGAGCCTGACATTACGATTACCTTGTTGTAGATTTTGCACACAGGCATGTCAAAATGGTATTGTAGCGCCCTCTAGAAACTTTTAGCACTCCCCACAGGAAACCACATTGCATACAGTCTAGCAGTGCCCAACGGCTCTAAATGGACACCTGCACCCATCAAGATGTTGCTGCCACCCCAACGTTCACGAGGGGTGCGAGGACCCTTTCAACGCTGCTTGCAGCTTTAATTATTATTATTATTATTCCTCCGACATTTCAAGGGCCAATTTCGCCCCTTTCCCAATGGTGAAAACGCGTTTAACTTTCCACATACGTTGGCCCCATCCGAAATTTGATATTTTCGTGCGTTCGAGCAGGTGTGACCCCAAATGCCGAAATAGCGCCCCCTAAACATGTTTCAAAATTCCCATAGGGAAATTCAGCTACTTTGTCGTAGGCCGATGAAATTCAGTAGTTATGTGCTTTGTAACTAGGCATACAAAAAACTTCATTAGAGCCACGCCCTAAACCCAACAGGAAGTGGACCATTTTGATTTGAATTTTTGAATTTTAAAACGAACTCCTCCCAGGGATTTCGTCCAATCGACTTCAAATTTGGTAGAGATTATTGTGAGACCTAGCTGATCAAAAGTTGTGCTCTGCAGATCTGTAAGTCAAAGGGCGCGGCTGCTAGGGCGTGACAAATTTTTGTGACTTGAGGAAATATTTTAACAACGCTCTCACAGCCGAATACTTGATTTTAGAAGCTTCAAACTTGCTGAACATGATGAGGGCGTAGCCCTGAATGTCCTGATATATTAACTTGCCACTTTGCTAATAGCGCCCCCCTGTGGTAACAGGAAGTGACCACTTGTTACTTCCACTTCTACTGATGAATCAATGTTGAACCCATCAACTTCATTCTACTTCTAAAACATGCAGAACAAGTTGATGAAGCTAGATTATAAACGCTGTATAGCTACGAGTAATGGCGTCCGTGTGGCGAAGCGGCGACTTTGGATGCCTCGCCATGAAAATATGTTTGGGATTCCCAATGCTCTCACGCCCACCTACTTGACTGTAGTAGCTTCAAACTTGCTGGACATGATCATTGTTCTGCCCTGAACGTCTAAATGCAATTAATTCCAACTTTGCTACTAGCGCCCCCCTGTGGTAACAGGAAGTGACCAGTCATTACTTTCACTTGTACTGAGGACACATACTTAATCAAATCAACCTCATTCCACTTCTATTACATGCAAAACAAATTGGTGAAGCTCCCTAATGAATAATATAAAGCTATGCATAATGGCGTCCATGTAATGACGCAGCGACTATCCATACCTCGCCATGAAAATACGTTTGGGTTTTTGATGTCTTTAATAAACTTGAATCATCATAAAAATTGATAGACAGGTCGAGGATGGCAAGCTCTCACATGTGATTGGGGCTTTGCCGATGAGAACTGCAAAATGCCTCGATAGCGCCCCCTTGAAATTTTGAAAAACCCCTCCCCTTAAGGGTTTTTTTGGAATAAGAAAATGAAAATTGGTACACGTGTATTTTGCCAATTCGAACAAAAAAAGTCTCTGGCACCTTCGGTCAATTCCAAACAGGAAGTCAGCCATTTTGATTTTAATGTGTCATTTTGGCCCGATTTCCACATATTGCATTTTAACAAACTCCTCCTCGCGATTCCGTCCAATCAACCTAATATTTCTTTCAGATCATCAAGGGACCATGCTGAATAAAAGTAGTGCTCTGCATGTTTGTCGCTTAATGGGCCTGGCAGCCATGGTGTCCCCATTTCAGATGCCTCGCCAAACACATTCGAGCTGCTCACTCTCCCTCATACTTCATCCAAATGGATTCAAAATTCCTGTACATGGTAAAAGCTCCACCCTGAACGCCTTGATGTGCTGCTAAACAATCTACCTCATCATTCCCCCTAATGGAAACAGAAAATGCCATATTTTACATTGAAATTGGCCGATTTGCTAAAACCTTCACATTTGTGCTTAGGGTCTGCTTAGGGTCAACCTCATTCCACTTCTATTACATGCAAAACAAATTGGTGAAGCTACCTAATGAATAATATAAAGCTACGCATAATGGCGTCCGTGTAATGACGCGGCGACTATCCATACCTCGCCACGAAAATACGTTTGGGTTTTTGATGTCTTTAATAAACTTGTATCATCATAAAAATTGATAGACAGGTCAAGGGTGGTAAGCTCTCACATGTGATTGGGGTTTTGTCGATGAGGGCAGCAAAATGCCTCGATAGCGCCCCCTTGAAATTTTCAAAAACCCCTCCCCATAGGGGTTTTTCTGAAGTAGAAAGATGAAAATTGGTACACATGTGTATTCGGCCAAGACGCACAAAAAAGTCTCTGGCATCATTTGTCTACTCCAAACAGGAAGTCGGCCATTTTGATTTTAACGTGTCATTTTTGCCTGATTTCCACATATTGTACTTTAACGCACTCCTTTTAAAGATTTCATCCATTCAAAACCAGATTTATTAAAAAACATTGAGTGACCATGCTGATCAAAAGTTGTGCTCTTCAGGTCTGTAGGTCAGTGGGCGTGGCTACTAACAGGAAGTGACCAGTTTTTCCTTTCACTTGTACTGATGACACATGGTTGAACCCATCAACTTTATTCCCCCTGTACAACATGAAAAAGCAGCTGCATAAACTACCTTACGAATGCTGTGATGCTTCGAGTAATGGCGTCCGTGTGGCAATTTGGTGACAATGGATCCCTCGCCATGTAAATACGTTTGGGTATTTGATGTTCTTAATGAATTCATCTCATCATGGAAATTGATATGTCAGTCAAGGGTGGTGAGCTCTAACATCTGATTGGGGCAATGCCCATGAAGGCAGCAAAATGCCTCGATAGCGCCCCCTTGGAATTTTGAAAAACCCCATTTTGGCCCGATTTTCACATATTGCATTTTAACGAACTCCTCCTAGCGATTCCGTCCATTCAACCTAATATTTATTTCAGATCATCAAGAGACCATGATGATCAAAAGTTGTGCTCTGCATGTCTGTCGCTAAATGGGCGTGGCCGCCATGGTGTCCCCATTTCAGATGCCTCGCCAAACACATTCCAGCAGCTCTCTCTCCCTCATACTTCATCCAAATGGATTCAAATGAAAGTCCCATTGAGATTTATGATCTCTTTTTCAAGGGAGACCTGGCCAAGATAGCGGCATTACATGTTACATATACAGGACAAACACAAAAGAATATACAGTGTAAAAACAAAAAACGTAGAATAGCTTCAAATGATACCAACTGACATAAAAAGATATTCAATAAACTGTGGACTCACATTAACATGGTCAACTGCATTGATAAGTTCCAACCATTGTTCTAATAAGATTTGAAAACTGACAAGGAGACCAAATCCTTTAGTTTCAAATCTTTTTGCAGGCTATTCCAGGTGAGGGGAGCAGAGCGCTAAAAAGCTTTCTGACCCAAATTTGTCAGTGCGCTTGGAACTGACAATAAAATCACATCTTGAGATCTCAAATTATAACTGTAATTAGATCGTAGTTCAATCAAAGATCAAATATAAGAAGGGAGTTCACCTAAAATTGCTTTATAAATAAATGAATACCAGTGACTGAGCCTACGCATGGTGAAAGATGGCCACCCAGCCCTGGCATACAGAGTACAATGGTGAGTAAGGGCTTTACAATTGGTCATAAATCTCAAGGCACTGTGATAAACACTGTCCAACTTTTGCAAGCAATGGGCAGACGCATGCATGTATAAAAGATCACCATCATCAATAACTGATAAAAAAGTAGCAGAGATCAGATTCTTTCTCGTCTCAATATTGCATTTTAAAGAACTCCTCCTAGCGATTCCGTCCAATCAACCTAATATTTATTTCTGATCATCAAGAGACCATGCTGACCAAAAGTAGTGCTCTGCATGTCTGTCGCTAAATGGGCCTGGCCGCCATGGTGTCCCCATTTCAGATGCCTCGCCAAACACATTCAAGGTGCTCACTTTCCCTTCATACTTCATCCAAATGGATTCAAAATTCCTGTACATAGTGAAAGCCCCACCCTGAACGCTTCGATGTGCTGCTTAACAATATAGCTCTTCATGCCCCCTTATGGAAACAGAAAATGCCACATTTCACATTGATATTGGCCGATTTGCTCAAAACTTAACATTTGTGCTTCGGGTCTGCCCCTGAATGCACCTGCCCAAATTTGGTTACACTCTGAGCGCCTTCTGGTGGATGAAGTACCAACTTATCATAACTCCTTCAGCTTTGTCCCATTCGCTCGACACTTTCTCTCAGGTTGGGGCCGGCACTTGACCTGTCCAATGGTCGTGAGTGCACAGCTGCACCTGTCAGGATCTCACCACAACCCCAACGTGGGCATGGGGGCGAGGGCCCGTTCAATTATTATTATTATTCCTCCGACATTTCAAGGGCCAATTTCGCCCCTTTCCCAATAGTGAAAACGCGTCTGTGTCCGACCTCATCCGAAATTTGATATTTTCATGCAATCACGCAGGTGCGACCCCAAATGCCGAAATAGCGCCCCCTAAACACGTTCCAAAATTCCCATAGGGAAATTCGGTTACTTTGTCGTAGGCCGACGAAATTCAGTACTTATGTGCTTTGTAACTAGGCATACAAAAAACTTCATTGGAGCCATGCCCTAAACCCAACAGGAAGTCGGCCATTTTAATTTGAATTTTTGAATTTTAAAACGAACTCCTCCTAGGGATTTCGCCCAATCGGCTTCAAATTTGGTAGAGATTATTGTGAGACCTAGCTGATCAAAAGTTGTGCTTTGCAGATCTGTAAGTCAAAGGGCGTGGCTGCTAGAGCGTGACAAATTTTTGTGACTGGAGGAAAAAAATTTCACAACGCTCTCACAGCCAAATACTTGATTTAAGAAGCTTCAAACCTGTCCTGATGTATTAACTTGCCACTTTGCTAATAGCGCCCCCTTGTCGTTACTTTCACTTCTACTGATGACACAATGTTGAACCCATCAACTTCATTGTACTTCTAAAACATGCAAAACAAGTTGCTGAAGCTACATTATAAACGTTGTATAGCTACGAGTAATGGCGTCCATGTGGCAACGCGGTGACTTTGGATCCCTCGCCATGAAAATACGTTTGGGATTCCCAATGCTCTCACGCCCACATACTTGACTGTAGTAGCTTCAAACTAGCTGATCATAATAATTGCTCTGCCCTGAACGTCCTGATGCATTAACTTCCCACTTTGCTACTAGCGCCCCCCTGTGGTAACAGGAAGTGTCTACTTATTACTTTCACTTCTACTGATGACACATAGTTGAACACATCAACCTCATTCCACTTCTATTACATGCAGAACAAATTAATGAAGCTACCTCATAAATGCTGTGCAGCTACAATTAATTGCGTCCGTGTAGTAACGCGGCGACTATCCACCCCTCGTCTTGAAAATACGTTTAGGTTTTTGATGCCTTTAATACACTTGTATCATCATAAAAATTCATACACAGGTCAAGGGTGGGGAGTTCTCACATTGTATTGGGGGTTTGCCCATGAGGGCAGCAAAATGCCTCACTAGTGCCCCCTTGAAATTTTCAAAAACCCCTCCCCATAGGAGTTTTTTTGGAGTAGGAAGATGAAAATTGGTACACGTGTATTTGGCCAAGACGCACAAAAAAGTCTCTGGCATCATTGGTCTACTCCAAACAGGAAGTCAGCCATTTTGATTTTAACGTGTCATTTTTGCCTGATTTCCACACATTGTATTTTAACGCACTCCTCCTAGAGATTTCATCCAATCCAAACCACATTTATTATTAAACATCAAGAGACCATGTTGATAAAAAGTTGTGCTCTGCAGGTCATTGGGTGTGGCCGCTAACAGGAAGTGACCAGTTTTTCCTTTCACTTGTACTGATGACACATAGTCGAACCCATCAACTTTATTCTCCCTGTACAACATGTAGAAGAAGTTTCTTAAGCTACCTTACGAATGCTGTGATGCTTCAAGTAATGGCATCCGTGTGGCGATGCGGTGAGAATGGATCCCTCGCCATGAAAATACGTTTGGCTTTCTGATGTCTTTAATCAACTTGTTTCATCATAAAAATTGATAAACAGGTCAAGGGTGGCGGGCTCTCACACTGTATTGGGGGTTTGCCCTTGAGGGCAGCAAAATGCCTCGATAGCGCCCCCTTGAAATTTTCAAAAACCCCTCCCCATAGGAGTTTTTTTGGAGTAGGAAAATGAAAATTGATACACGTGTATTTGGCCAAGACGCACAAAAAAGTCTCTGGCATCATTCGTCTACTCCAAACAGGATGTCAGCCATTTTGATTTTAACGTGTCATTTTTGCCTGATTTCCACATATTGTATTTTAACGCACTCCTCCCAGAGATTTCATCCATTCAAAACCAGATTTATTATGAAACATTGAGAGACCATGTTGCACCCATCAGGATCTCACCACAACCCCAACGTGCGCATGGGGGCGAGGGCCCGTTCAACGCTGCTTGCAGCTTTAATTATTAGGGCCCAAGCACGACTGCAAGTCGTCCGCGGAGGACCCTATTGAAATCATGCTGTTTATTATTATTATTATTATTATAATTATGATTATTCCTTCGACATTTCAAGGGCCAATTTCGCCCCTTTCCCAATGGTGAAAACGCGTCTAACTTTGCACAGACGTCCGGCCTCATCCGAAATTTGATATTTTAATGCGGTCATACAGGTTTGACCCCAAATGCCGAAAAAGCGCCCCCTAAACACGTTTCAAAATTCCCATAGGGAAATTTGGTTACTTTGTCGTAGGCAGACGAAATTTGGTAGTTATATGCTTTGTAACAAGGCATACAAAAAACTTCATTTGAGCCATGCCCTAAACCCAACAGGAAGTCGGCCATTTTGATTTGAATTTTTGAATTTTAAAACGAACTCCTCCTAGGGATTTCGCCCAATCAACTTCAAATTTGGTAGAGATCATTGTGAGACTAAGGTGATCAAAACTTGTGCTCTGCGAATCTGCAGGTCAAAGGGCGTGGCTGCTAGGGCGTGACAAATATTAGTGACTTGAGGAAAAAATTTCACAATGCTCTCATATCCAAACACTTGATTTTAGAAGCTTCAAACTAGCTGAAAATGATGAAGGCACCGCCCTGCACATCCTGATATATTAACTTTCCACTTTGCTAATAGCGCCCCCCGGTGGTAAAAGGAAGTGACCACTCGTTACTTCCACTTGTACTGATGACACATTGTTAGACATGCAGAACAAGTTGATGAAGCTACATTGTAAACGCTGTATAGCTACGAGTAATGGCGTCCGTGTGGCGAAGCGGCGACTTTGGATGCTTCGCCATGAAAATATGTTTGGGATTCTCAATGTTCTCACGCCCACATACTTGACTGTATTAGCTTCAAACTCGCTGGACATGATCATTGCTCCGCCCTGAACGTCTAATTGCATTAAATTTCCACTTTGCTACTAGCGCCCCCCCTGTGGTAATAGGAAGTGACCAGTTATTACTTTCACTTGTACTGAGGACACATACTTAATCAAGTCAACCTCATTCCACTTCTATTACATGCAGAACAAATTGGTGAGGCTACCTAATGAATAATATAAAGCTACGCATAATGGCGTCCGTGTAATGACGCGGCAACTATCCAAACCTTGCCATGAAAATGTTTGGGTTTTTGATGTCTTTCATAAACTTGTATCATCATAAAAATTGATAGACAGGTCAAGGGTGGCAAGTTCTCACATGTGATTGGGACTTTGCCGATGAAGGCAGCAAAATGCCTCGATAGCGCCCCCTTGAAATTTTCAAAAACCCCTCCCCTTAGGGGTTTTCTTGGAGTAGAAAGATGAAAATTGGTACACACGTGTAATCAGCCAAGACGCACAAAAAAGTCTCTGGCATCATTCGTCTACTCCAAACAGGATGTCAGCCATTTTGATTTTAACGTGTCATTTTTGCCTGATTTCCACATATTGTTTTTTAACGCACTCCTCCTAGAGATTTCATCCATTCAAAACCAGATTTAATAAAAAAACATTGAGTGACTATGCTGATCAAAAGTTGTGCTCTGCAGGTCTGTAGGTCAGTGGGCGTGGCTACTAACAGGAAGTGACCAGTTTTTACTTTCACTTGTACTGATGACATATAGTTGAACCCATCAACTTTATTCCCCCTGTACAACATGTAGAAGAAGTTGCATAAACTACCTTACGAATGCTGTGTTGCTTCGAGTAATGACGTCCGTGTGGCAATTCGGTGACAATGGATCCCTCGCCATGAAAATACGTTTGGGTATTTGATGTTCTTAATGAATTCATCTCATCATGGAAATTGATATGTCAGTCAAGGGTGGTGAGCTCTAACATCTGATTGGGGCAATGCCCATGAAGGCAGCAAAATGCCTCGATAGCGCCCCCTTGGAATTTTGAAAAACCCCTCCCCATAGGGGTTTTTCTGGAATAGGAAGATGAAAATTGGTACACATGTGTATGTTGCCAATTCGAACAAAAAAAAGTCTCTGGCACCTCCGGTCAATTCCAAACAGGAAGTCAGTCATTTCTATTTTAATGTGTCATTTTGGCCCGATTTTTACATATTGCATTTTAACGATCTTCTCCAAGCGATTCCGTCAAATCAACCTAATATTTATTTCAGATCATCAAGAGACCATGCTGATCAAACGTAGTGCTCTGCATGTCTGTCGCTTAATGGGCCTGGCCGCCATGGTGTCCCCATTTCAGATGCCTCGCCAAACACATTCCAGCTGCTCCCTCTCCCTCATACTTCATCCAAATGGATTCAAAATTCCTGTACATGGTAAAAGCTCCACCCTGAACGCCTTGATGTGCTGCTAAACAATCTACCTCATCATGCCCCCTTATGGAAACGGAAAATGCCATATTTTATGTTGAAATTGGCAGATTTGCTCAAAACTTCACATTTGTGCTTATGGTCTGCCCCTGAATGCACCTGCCCAAATTTGGTTACACTCTGAGCGACCTCTGGTGGATGAAGTATCAACTTATCATAATTCCATCAGCTTTGTCCGAGTCGCTCGACACTTTCTCTCAGGTTGGGGCCGGCACTTGACCTGTCCAATGGTCGTGAGTGCACAGCTGCACCCGTCAGGATCTCACCACAAACCCCAACGTGCGCATGGGGGCGAGGGCCCGTTCAACGCTGCTTGCAGCTTTAATTTCACATTGTAATAACTTTTAATCCCTACTTCAACTAACTCTTTCCGAAGTTGGACTAACTTATAATTTGACATTGTAATAACTTAAATGTTACTTGTGCTTACTCTCTCCTAAATTCTAACTTAATATTTTACATTGTAATAACATTTAATCCTTACTTCTACCAACTATCCTGACTTTACTGTAAGTTCTTACACAGAATGCACTTTAATTGGGTTAAGGTGGTATAGAAGAATAATTCAAGAGGAATTTAAACTTGCACACTGCAATAGTTTATAATGTAGCTCAAATGTGCAATTTAGAACCAATAATGTATAATCAAATATATAAATAATTACAGATGCAACATATACGTTCAAAACATTTGTTTTATTTAAACTGTACCAGCATCAAATCCCTTCCACCTGGGCCAAGTACATGCGAACTGAGACCCAATTGTCCCAGTAGTAGCTGTTTACTTGTGCTACATTGTCTACTTTTAAACTTTGAGACTGAATAAAAGATCAAACACGTGTCATGTATCAGTGGTCAGTGTCCTTGTGTTAAAAAACAGGAAAAAAACCAACAAATGGATTGCAAGAGATTAGTCATTAAAATACTGTGAATCAGAATAAGCTCCAACTCTAAAATATTTCCACATTATAAAATAAACATTTTTTTCCAAATAGAATTAATTATGAGCTTGACATATTAACTATTTCCATCCCATACCCCAGAATCAAAAATTGAACCCCCATACACACATCAAATGACATTAATTAGGCTACATCAAGTCATAGCCAGGACAGTGCAACTATAAGACACATTGTTAGGGAACAAGTAAGACAGAGAGGTAATGGTTGAAGTCAACGTTAAGTACAGCGCTATACCTAAATACAGTATAACAACATAAATTACAATTTCTGTTCATTATAACAACTCACAAGACAGTTCCTGAAGAGCTTCTCCTGACTGTCACGGAGATACAAGGGAAGGCCCTTTAAAGCTGCAGTTTGTCGAAGTGCAGTGAGGTCAGATGTCTGAAACAAGAGTTGCATGAAACATTACGAGAAATAGAGTAAGCATGCAGGCAGATGTCCTCTTCCATATCCAAAAAAATCCTGTCGATTGCATGTCAAAGGTTTACTCCTTTTTAAAGGGTAATTTGGCATTTTTCAACTTGGGCCCTATGATTTCTCACTGTCAAAGTGTGTCCACTGAAAGTGCTTTTTGTGTCACTGATGGGCAAATATCATTATCAGAGTCTGACATCAAGAAAAGGCTCCCCACAGGGCAAGATCCTTTTTTCAAGATTAAGTTACCTTTTGTTTAATGAGGAAAAAGTCACTATATCTGAGTAATTTTATGTCTTTGATCATTGATCACTTGATCATAATTGGTTCGCTGGTTTGTGCTATTGTGTCCCTTAGAAACCCATGCATTTATTCTGATGATTTGTCACAAGGTGACCCTAACCCTATCCATAATGTTCAGCGTTATTAAATTACTACATCTAGAATTCACCTCTTGATCCAGGCTGTTAAGGAGCTGATCCATCTCAGATGTAAAGGCTGTCCCTCTCGCCCGATACAGTCTCAGGAGCCTGCAGGTGTGCTGATGAAGGGCTTCTTTGAAGTTGTCCATTAGGTTCTTGTTTGTGATCCGATAAAACTCTTCTCTAATCTGTTGAAAAAATTTGAACAGGAAATTTGAATCCTCATTACAAAGTCAAAACAATTTCAATTTTATCTTCATGATAACGGGCATTGTGATCAACACACTTTCAAAAAAGACTGAACATAAACACAACATAATATATTCTTAGTTCACCTGCTTACCTCTGCCTCACAAAACAGAGCAGGCCAACGTTCCAGAACCTCTGAGACCATGGGCTGCAACTCCACGATCCCCCTGCGCCTCAGGGAGAAAGTCAGCTCCATCTTTTGTCTGATGAGTGCAACATTCTTATTCTTCTTCTTGAACTCCTCAACCAGAACCAGTCTTTCATCCTCCAGTGAGTCATCATTATATTTTTCTGGATGGTCAGGAACATGGTTAATCTCACCTCTCTTTCCTCTCTTCTAAGAAGGACTTGTACCATCATCTTCACTGCCCCTCTTTCTGGTTAATGCTAACCTCAGTACAGCCTGCCTGACAGCTTGGTCCTGTAATTGCCAAGTTTGTATTTTATGCTGGTTTTCCATCCGTCATACTCCGTTCCACTGCCTGGTTCTCGAAGGCAGGGGTGTCTACTGATGAGAGCAGAAGCAACTGACTCAATCTGGTCTTGATCAGGATAGGCTTTCACTTCAAAAACTGCCTAAGCAATCTTGTCCAAAATGTCTTTCTTCATGTATCTTGTTAAGGTGATACCTTTCTTGGTTTGTTCATATGCCTCATTGCCTTTGCGCAACTTCAACTCCACATCATAGGAGAAGGACGGTATGGGAAAAGGTGAAGGCCACTCTGAGACACTTCGCAGATGGTTGCTGATGAAAGCTGAGGGACTCTGGAGTGACTCTCTGCTGGATAAACTGGCTGTGTCCAGGGAAGACTCTGAACCAACAGAGTCTGGCTCTTGCTGAACAAGTGGAGATGTCTCATCCCAAAGAATGTGCAATATAGCACGCATAGGTGGCAAATCATGGATGTCAATCAAATTACACAGAGCATTATTAAAGTCGGAGTCCTCGTATTGTAGTGTGAAGCTACCTTGAAGTTCAAGTTTTTCCTTAAGAATGTTTTGCAACTCAACTGATTCAGGTACCTCAGGAATCGCCACTTTACGGGACATTCGTGGGGAGATTTTTACTAGCAGCAGCATTTCAGCCTGTGTCACAAGAAACAAGGATAAAACACAGAATAGTTAAGTTGCAAAGGGTATAAAACAAGACAAGTTAAATTTATAAACAATGGAGCAAGGCCTTAGATGGTGTTAGTTGTACCTGCAAAGCAATATATTATTATAAATGTTTATGTTCTTCTAGTAAGCAGATCAAATATTAACACAAACAGGGCACTGGTAAATGAAACAAGACACAGGTGAAATCAACTCCACAAGTAAAACAGAAAAAAAAATCTCAAAATAATACGACAGATTGCATCTTGCTTGAATGGGAGAAAGGGTCAGAATGAGAGCGAGTTACAGCAACATTTAATCAGGGTTCACTTACCATTCTATGTCACTTCAATGGAGCAGGCACACTTTGAGTCACCAGCACCTTCCCTCCCACTGTGTATGCAACCAATGGATGATAGTCGTTAAGAGCCTGAGGATCAAAAATTTCAATGTCTATGTAGATGCTCTCCACAAGCTCAAAAGACCTAAAATGTTCAAGGTACCAAGATGTGAGCTTTTTGCCAACAAAGGCTATTTTTACAGGGTTAACTACTATGGTCACGATTTTGTAGAATTCTGGCAGACCACTGCGGTGTCCAGATGACTGAATCATACGCTCCACATATCGGGTCCCATGAAAATAAATGTCTTTAGAAAGGGACACAGTTTTGAGATGTGGATACTTTCTCTTAATCACTGTGCGCAGGTCAGCATCCAAAGAGGATATTTTGATGTCAGTTACTTTCTCCACATGTAACATTGGCTTTAAAAGACTCTGGCTATCAAACTGGCATGCCATCATCTGTTGGTGTTTTAACCACAGTGTGAGGAGTACATTTTTAAAGTTTTGGACATCATGCATGGTCTTCTTGAAGAAGCTGTGTTTGGATTCAAACCTCATCGTCCATAATTCCACCAATGGACCAAAACAGCGTAGAAGGTAAGGATAATGGTCAGCAAAGTGGTGCTTTGGGCGCAAGCTAAAATCAGGAAAAGTGTCTGTGAGCAGGCTTCTGTGATCAGACAAAGTGATCTCCAAGTAGTGCAATATTTCCTCTGAAAAAACAGGTGAGACAACAATTTCGACTATTTCTTTGAGGTCCATCAGTATTTCCCATGCAGGTTCTTGTTCTGGTACACTCTTTCCAATGAGAAGAGGGAGAAATCGTAATAAAGACCAATTTTCGTGGCCATTGCCACCTATGCTGCCCTTTTCAACATTTGCTTTAGAAATTGGCTTTGGTTTATTCACCCTGTCAGAATATTTGTACGGAAATGAATTGATTAGGCTATTCAGTCTGTCCAAAGTAATATAGCCTTTTGAAAAAAAGTTTCAGGCATAAAGACAGTTCAACAGGTATAACACCTTCAAAAAAATCATGCAATATGTCTGGGGGGAAGCCAGCGACAGGGTGAAAATATGACAGATGCTTACTTAAAACACATTCATTTTTAACACCGCTTACATGTGAAACATTTTCAAGACGAAGTTTTAGCAGACATGTATCGTGCAGTTCTCTGGAGCGTAGCTGAAAATCAGAAATTGCAGTAGTTGCTATTTCACCTCGATTTGTTAAACAAAATCTACAAAAATTCTTTACATTGAAATTCTCCTGAAAGCCGGCAAGTGCATGAGCTCCTAAATTGTCTGCACAGACACAAAATACTGAACCTTTTACGTAGTTGTTAAGAGTTTGCACAAAGACCCCTGTTTGTTCCAGTGACTTTAAATCCTTAATTAAAGGACTGAAAAACTTTTCAAAACCAAACTGCTTAACATCACAAGTCTTTCCAAGAAGAGCTAGATGAATTGAGTATAAAGTGGAACGAAACTTTGAGGGTAAATTAAGAATAACCCAGTAAACAGCTGTGATTTTATGAATTTTCTTTGACGTGCCTAACGGGTTACACAACTCAAAATCGTCTATGTATAGACCTAATGCAATATGCAGCTCCTGTTCTCCAAAATTTTGCTGAAAGTAAGAACCATCTTGAAAAGTCTTGTAAAACCCTGGAATAGACTCTTCACAGAAAACAACTTTTTCAAGAAACTCTCCTCTATTCAATAAAAGCTCAGTAACCTAATTCACAGAAACATAAACAAAGGCTTTTCTTGAAGTCCGGTCATAAATTAACTCAGTTGGTTCAATGATGGAGAAATGCTCCCTGAAATATCTGTTTCTCTTATAATCTGTTGATAATGTACCTTTTTCAGATGTGGTAACAAGTAATGGATTTTTTTCGAACACAATGTTGCTTATCTCTTGAATAACTTCTTCCTCAACTTCAATATTATGTTTCGCAAATACCTCCTTGAGAATTTCAGTTGTATATAACTTGGAAAGGGACAAAATATCATTAAATTCATCTATAATTTCCTGCATTGCATGTTTTGACACATGTAGCAGACATTGCATGCGAAGAAAAAGGGAAGCTAATCTCTGCTCAAGTATTTCAGAGTCTACATTGTGTACACAATCAGGTTCACGTTTTTCTGTAGAATCTAATCTTGGACTACTCGTCAGTGAAACGCCAGCCTCAGGATCAACATTACATGGCTGGTCTGTGTCATTAGACTGAAAATCGCTAACAACCCTGACTGGTGTCAAAAAATCTCTAAGATTATGGTTTTTATGATTCCGTGATGTATGTCCAGTAAAACTATTAAGGCGGTTAGTTTTAAAGCTGCACCCTACAAATGGGCAACACACTATCTCTCTGCGTCTAAGGTGATGATGCAAATGAATTAATACTTTCTTTTTACAGCAAATGTCCTTGTATTCACACAACCAGCACTGAAATGTTAAGTTCTCTTGCCTTTGGACAGTTCTGTGCAATCTTGAAAGATGTGATTTCAAAGCACTAATGGTTCTAAAAGTGCAACAGCAGTCCCTGTGGATGCAAGGTCAGGTTGAACCTCTGTGATGCAGTCGATAGTGTTTCAGCAGAACAGCTTCAACGGCGTGGGTGAACTTGCACAACTTGCACTGCATTAATTTCAATCTGAAAAACAAAGATGACAATTTTCTGGGGATTAGTAAAGCAGTCAGTAAGAATTTTAAACATTTTATCAATTTAATGACAATCATGTAAACAGTAGACTAGAGACTATAGTTGACAAGACTAACAATATAATATTCTGCCCCATTTTTAATGCACTTTGCTGTTGTGAAGATGAATTTCAATTAACTTAGCATTTAGGGAGACTACTCAACCAACCCGGACAGTCACTTAAGCCAGCAGTCAGTATAAAATTGAGCCAAATACATACATTTCAACGTTTTCAAACACCGTGATTCAGTATAACCAGGACAAGGAATGAAAATTCAAAATTAAAAAGTTAACTTAAATTAAATTATACTTTTTTGAATCCACAGATACACAGTAACTTATGGGTCTAGGTAGAGTATGACCAACACAATAATTGATAGGCTACAAGTGAACTGGTCTTTCCAGCCACTACACTATTATGATGATATTAAATCTGATATAAATTTACCCTACATTTTATTATTTTAATACTTAAATCACAGTGGCATGGTGATTTATTGAACTCAATCTGGCGTAACGTTAAACATTAATAAGTTGGGATGTGCATTTCAAGTAAAAGTACTATTCGATAATCACAGGGCCCCCACCACCCTTGTGCGTTCTCTCTGCGAGCGCACCCCACATACACATGTGCGCACATACATGCAAAAGCGGGTGCATGGACAGGTGTGTTTGGCCGGTAAAAAACGGAAAATACGCTAAATCACGCTAATTGTAGATTGCTTGAATTGCCGCGAGTGCGACCCCCACACACACGCACACAGTCGTTGGTCTGACCGCCACACCCTCGTAAACATACCTGAGAGAAAGCATTGCTGACGTGAAAATTTTTTGACATGCCCGCCTATGTCTGTGACGGCACCCGGGTTCTTCGCCCTCATTCGACTGTGCATGGCCGTCGTAGACTGGTGATATGCAAGCGACGTCACCTCACAGAGTTTAAGAATAGTTTCACACGGGACTCTGCGTCGTCTTCGGTTTGTTTCTTCTTCTACACCGGCACGAGCCCGAAACCAAAGCGTATCATCAAATGCTATGCGGCCCCGTGCGGAAGACGCCAGTTCCACAGATTCCCCCCGCCAAGATATGAACTATCCGATTATTTGTGTAGCCTATTTGAATAGAGAGGCACACAGCAAACAATCTCTTAAAGTTAATAACGATCGTTCATGACCTGTTTTCAATCATTCATTTAAATTACCATTACAGAAACTCCGAAAACTCTCTACATTATCACATGTGGTCAGTTTTCATTTATAACGCATACTGATTACGTCTCCAGACTTCTCACGCTTTTATTTACTCAGGGGTTGGAAGCAATGCATTTGTTTCATGATTGTTTAAATGAAATAAGATAATTTGAAACGTCTTTATGCAATTCCATTGCTTCAAACTCCTCCATGCACAAATAGGCTACTTAAATTTCTCGCGAAAATCTCTTACATACGCGTTGATAGAATAATTGCTGTCTACAGCAGAGGAACGTAAAAATGCCACTTAAACTCATGCCGAATGCGTGAGAGTCGACAGGTATGCGTTCTGAATGAAAACTGGCCGCATCAGATAATGAAGAGTTTTTGGAGTTTCTGTTATTGTGATTTAAATGAATGATTGAAAACAGGTCATGAACAAGCATTAACATTAAGGGATTGTTCGGGCTTCTCCTGTTGCCAATTCACGAGCCGCCACTGCTAACTACGATAACCTAATTTACTGCGCAGTGGATTGAGCCGCAGCATGTGGCTAGGTGAGTCCTCATTTTCCTCAATGAATGCTATCAAGAGCCAGGACAGAAACAGACTTTCCAATACACATCTGGGACAGTGCCTCAGGATTGCCACAACTGAGTACAAGCCTGAAATCCAAAAGATTGTCTCCTCCCACTGTCACTTCTCTCATTGATTGGTGAGTGAACATTTTTTATTTTGGTGCATTTGTAGTTTATTGTGGTGCAATGACAATTACAAAAACAATAACTATTTCATTTAAGGCACTTTGCTGCATGGCTGAATTAAAAAGAGTAAATGAATGAAGCAAACAAACGGTGGATGAAGCAATGCTATCAACAATAAAATAATATTAGTTTAACTTAAAAAATGAAACAAAACAATACAAAATTAAAAGCAAATTATATTATTTTCTGCAAGAAAAGCAAATAATACTATTTGGTGTTTACAGCCTGATAGTTTGTACACACATATTTAAAGGCGCAAAACGTGTTATTGTTGTATCATATTTTGAAAGACAAACTGAAAATATGTTTGTCTTTCTGTTTCCCTCAGTGAGAGTGAGTGTGAGAGAGAGAGAGGGGGAGAGAGGGTGTGTATGTGTGAGTGTGAATGGGTTTGCTGGTTCTGATGTCGTCCACCCTGACTGTTGGCGCACAGCATCACTTGCTCCTTGAGGTGGACATGGTTGTAGAAATGCTGCTAACAGCTGTCTCTGTGTAAAGCTTTTTGGACATTTTGCAGATGAGTTCACTGCTTAACAGGAAGTATTGGTAATAATGGTATACAAAACTATTTCAGCCCTGTGTTGAAAAGGTGACCATTGTCTTTGCATCAGGATAACCTTTTTTTGTTTAGCACTATGTTGCTATTGTTGCTATTTGGTCACTGGTTCTGAAATTGGACTTGGAACTTGGGAATAATTAAAGCAAAGTCCAACATCAACAATTTAAGACTGTTTTTTTTTTTAATCTTGTGTGACCCACAGCACAGGCTACAAATAATAAGATTGCTACGACTACAATACAAGTAATATCACTGGTAATATTAGAAGCAACATTATCTGCACATAACAATCAATGGTTGCTGGTCCAATGGAGAGGGGGGGAGGACCCCGGAAAATCTGGCCCTTGACTTGGCATCGTTGACATAATTTGGCCCCCAAGGAAAACTTATTGGGGAACAACTGTTCTAAACCATATGTCCTAGGTTTACCAAACATCACAGATACATTAACCACTATGAGTAGATGTGCCTTTTGTTATTTTGAAGCTTCTACATCATCTATTTGAGGTTTCCATGGAAACAGTGAACTTACATTGACTTTGAGGGTGGCTGTCTTGTCCGGAGCATATCTCCTAAACCATATGTCATAGGTTCACTAAACTTCATGGATATATCAACCACTGTGAGTAGATGTGCCTTTTGCTATTTTGAAGTTTCTTGTTCTTTTAATTTTCGTGATTTTCATGGAAACGTTGAACTTAGATTGACTTAAAAGGTGGCTACCTTGTCCGGAGCATATCTCCTAAACCATACGGTCTAGGTTCACCACACTTCACAGATATATTAACCAGTATGAGTAGATGTGCCTCTTGCTATTTCAAAGCTTCTAGATTATTTAATTTCTCAGGTTTCCATGGAAACATTGAACTTAGATTGACTTTGAGGGTGGCTACCTTGTCCGGAGCATATCTCTAAAACTGTGCGTCCTAGGTTCACCTAACTTCACAGATATATTACCCACTACGAGTAGATCTGCCTTTTCCTATTTTGGAGTTTATTGATTCATTTTTCTTTTGAAGTTTCTATGGAGACAGGGAACTTAGATTGGCTTCGAGGGTGGCTGTCTTGCTTGGGGCATATCTCCCAAACCATGTGATCTAGGTTCATTAAACTTAATTCTCAGACACATTATTCTCTATGTTAAGATGTTTTCATTTCATCCGTTTATGTGACCACTAGTGATCATGACATCACTTCTCACACATGCAAACTCTGCATTCTAATATCTTCATCATAAAAGCTGAGTTACGATTTGTGGGGGTCGGGATATGTCATCTCCGGATGACTCTTGTTTATGCTCTTTTTCTGAGGTTTTCCATGGAAAGATGATGCATATAGACGAGTTTTGGGAATATCTATCTGGACTAGATATTCATAGTTCATAAAATATCATGTTTTCTGAGACATATTCTTCACAAATTACTGTTCTGCGATTTTGCTGGGGGTCGGGGGGATATGCCGTCTCCTGATGGCTCTTGTTTTCAATTTGTATTTAATTTGTATACTCTGACCTACCTATCCGATTACACAAAATTTGATCTCTGTCTGTCAGTACCCCACAGCTATTTTCCCTATTCCTAAAACTATGTGCCAGATTATCTGTATCTGTCTTTCCTAACCGAATTCACGCGCTAGCTACGCTCTTGACTTCCCACGCTTGATCAGGGCGTAAAAAAAAGATGCATGCCCACGCATCCGGCAATTGTGAAGTTTATTGGGGCGGCTAGAAAAACTGTTTACGCAAGCCTTCCTAAAGAAGGCTGCCTGTTCCCCGAAGATCCAACAGGTCTTGTACAAGCCTAGTGCTTGTGCCTTTTAAAGGTCTTCTAAATTCTCTTTTTGAGAATTGCCTATCGCCTGGTCTGAATCCCTCAGGTCAACAGGACTTCTAAATACTCTCTGAATGAGAATAGCCTACTGTATGGTCTGAATCCCTCAGATCAATAGGACTTCAAAAGTATTCTCCTCCTGACAATAACCTAGTATCCCCAATTTTCTCTTGTTCAGGTATCCAGGTCTTAATTCATGTCTCTGTTCTGCTCAATCACGGAACTTTGTCTGCACCATACACATGAATTCAAAAACAATCAATACAGGCATATGAAATCTAAAAAGAATGATTCAAAGTATGTAAAAATGGCATATAAAACCAATTTTTAAAAATATTTCTGAAATACCCAAAAATATAACATTTCAATAATGGCATATAAGGATTTAAAAATGAATTCAAAAGTATCTCAATAATGACTTTTAAAAAATTGTACTTATTTTTCACAGACAGGAAACCTTCGATTGCAGACACCTATTCTAAGGAATCTAAGTCCTAAGCAGACTTTGAAGGAACAGGCTCACCTTACCTTCCCAGTTGTTCTGGGCCTGATAGGTGTCTGACAATCGACAGAATACCATGTTTGTTGTCCGGTGCTAGGTGGCCGGAGTCCTTCCCGGATGAGGTCAAATCTGTCCTTCGCTCAGTCAACAACCAGTCCCTTCGTGGTCGCCAAATTGTTGAGGAATTCATACTGGTTAGCATTGGCTTTTAAATGAAGGACCCAGAGACAATTATGAATTCGTTACACCCCTTCCTCAAACTAAGAATGTACAGTTAATCCATAGCATGAAATAATGTACAGCTGCGCTCTTCTCTCTCCCCCCCCCCCCCCCCCCCCCCCTTGGCACTCAAGGTCTGACCGTTATTTATAAGAGAATATATTGCATTACATTTTTCCAACAAAACACTGGAAAGTCCTGGAATGTGAGCCAAATTTAAATCATTCGTCTTCGTCCAGACCTCCTTTCGGCTTCAAAAGGGGAAGAAATATTAGAGATATGTTGGTTAGCTCTATGTATCAGGAGTCTATACAAACCAATTGGCTCTCCCAGCAAGTATATGGGAATTACAGATGTGGTAAATGTGCTCACTGTGCTAACACTTTTAATACCAAAACATTTATCCATCCATACTCTGGAGAGAAATATAATATCAAGGAATTTATTAACTGTGTATCCACTTGTGATTTAGGTGCTGGTATGCCCATGTGGCTTGCTGTATGCTGGCCAGACAAAACAAAATTTAAAGTTAAGGATCGCTGAACATAAGGCAGCTATAAGAAACAACAACCTTGACTATGCCATTGCTAGACATTATAAAGAAATCAGGCATGGTTCTGGTTGATTGTGGTTATTAATTATGGTTATTGATTTACTGATGAATGTGATGAGAGCCATAGAGAGAAGTGCTTCAACCTCATTGACTCCAAGTGTCCATCTTTTTTACTTCTGGGTTGAAGCGGAGTAGACTCGGTCATGATGCAGCTGAAAAATCAAATTCCTTAAACAATTACTTTCAGCTTTAAGGTCTTGTGTTTACATTTCAGCAGTTTTTCGACATTTCTTCAGCAATTTTTTTTGCCTCTCAGTTTCCAAGCACCTTCACTTTATAAACCAATCTCTTCAAATTTTCTCGCTGAAGCAAGCACACAAATTTTCTTCAGAGAATTCAGCCTTTTCTAATTGTGTATTGACATCTGTTTTTGGTTGACTAGAACGGAAAAGTGACAGATCGGCTAGGGAGAGAGTCGAGATGTTAAAAAAAGAAGACCTCCTTCACATAGCGCAGGTCATGCTCCAGGAGTCTTTTATTCATACAGCGCCCTCCATAATTAATCCACCCCTGGTTAAGATGTGTTCTTTAGCTTCTAATAAATTCAGTTTTTTTCTAAATAATATAGGACCACAATGAAAAAAGAGGAAAATCCAACCTTTAATTCAAGTGCAATTATTCAGTGGGAAAAAAATCCCACATTAAGAAATAATTCTTTAAAATCAAATCTCATAATAACATAACATAACATAACATAACATGAATGGCAAGAACAGGCCTTTCCGCCCAACCAAGCTCGCCAGTTTCTTTATACTATTGTGAATATATCCCTTCAGATACTGAATGACTCAATGGTATCTAGCTTTAAGTCAAGCCTGCTCTTGAAAACCCCCATGGTCTCTGCCTCAACAATATGGTCAGGCAAGCCATTCCACATTAAAATTACTCTTTGGGCGAAGAAATATTTCTGAATATCAGTGCTACCATTTGTGAACACTTGGTCGAAGAAATCCTACATAATTCACTTTGTTAATCCCTTAAACATATTAAAAGACCTCAATCAGATCACCCCTGAGTCTTCTTTTCCTAAGACTAAAGAGATTAAGGATCTTCAGCCTCTTCTAGTAGCTGTCATCTTTTATACCTGGAATAAGCTTAGTGGCTCTTCTCTGAACTTTCTCTGAAGTCTCTATATCTTTTTTAAAGTATGGTCCCCAGAACTGTACACAATACTCCAGATGTGGTCAAACGAACGTGTTGTACAAAAGAAGCATCACCTCCTTAGATTGGCACTTGTTATGGCCCCAATTTGTTATTACATTTACAACAAAATAGCAACAGCAACAGCAAGGGATGACAGACACAATTTAAAAACTTAAACACATTTAATTCAACAAAGGCAACTAACTACTAACTAATCTATTGACCAAGACTGAGTAATAACAAGAACAAAAATATTTACAGTCCCTTTTTGGTTGGGTCCCTTGGTAATGTCCTGGGTGAGGAAAATTCTCTAACACAGGCAAAAATCCACTAAAAGCTTCACAGGTCTCAAACAGAATGACAGGTCTGGTCACATGTATCCTTCTTCTGGCAATTTCTCCTACTACTTTACTGTCTCAATTCTACTCCTTATATACTCTTTTGCAGACCCCACCCACATTTAGACCTCTTTCTTTTTCAATTTTCGGGAACTTGCCCCAGACATGTCTAAAACATGTCCAAACATAACTCCAGTCTGAGCGTAACAAAAAAAAAAGGTAAATACTGCCAATACGGCCTATATTCACATTACACCTCCATTCCTAAAGGGAAAAATTTTCTTTTCAATACAAAATGGTGAAGTGAACACTTGTCTATATATACATATCATACAATATTCAAATAAACACATGATATATATATATACATATTCAAACACGGGAAAAGCAATCAGCAATCACATTGTCAGTACCCTTTACATGCTTAATTTCCAAGTCAAACTCCTGTAAAATCAAACTCCAATTCAACAATCTCCGATTCTTGCTTTTCATCTTACTCAAAAACATTAACGGATTGTGGTCAGTGTACACAATCATTGGCTTTTGCCATGTACAAACATAAACATCAAAGTGTTGTAAAGAAAGGACCAGAGCCAACAGCTCCTTCTCTATTGTGGAATAGTTCCTTTGGTGGCGATTGAACTTCCTGGAGAAGTATGCCACAGGATGCTCAATGTCATCAGAGTCACTTCTCTGTAGGAGCACAGATCCACAAGCTTGGTCGCTAGTGTTGCCCATAACAGCCCAATCACCGATAAGGTGAATAACAAGGAGGAAACCGACTTTCTACTCGCCATCTTTAATCGATGGAGGTTGACTGCAAATACATAAATTAACAGAAAAACATGACAGAATTTAGTACGACATAATACATGACATATGACAATAGCATGACATGACAAAATTATAACTAAGACAACATTGCATTAGCAAATCAACATTCAGGGTTTTCAGGGTTTACACAATTGCTCTCACCGCAAGTTTACTGATTTTTACTGGATTGACCCATGCACCTTATGAGCTATACACATTTTACTGAGTTATACAGGTTTGTACTGCCTTTTACTAATGCATTTGATTTATACTGACAATATTTAATAATGAATCACACAAAAGGTATTACACATAAATAGCAAACGAAGTCGACCCTACATAGTACAGACTGTATAACTGCCTGCTTAACATGACAATAAATAATCACCTTGCACTGTGTACAGAAGAAGAGAAAAAAAAAACAGACTAAACAACGTGCAAAAAAATACATATAATTTAATTATAAGTCACGACACATTATTACCCGTGATTAATTCACTCACAAGAACATCATGGCTCCTCACAGCGCTGATTATGGGTTTGCATACAGGTGTCTAAACACCCGGGGGTAATTGGCTGGCAAAGTACAAAATAATGACGTGTCAACATAAATTACTGACAACGGGATTAATTTGCCGATTCAATTTATACACGATGACATTTGATAAAGGAAAAAATGACGATAGTAAATTACAAACGCGTGTACAAACTCCCCAGACATGATGCGTCACAGAACAAAACCGACAGCAAACACCGGCAAAAATATGCATTACAAATCAATTTGGGCAAAAAATAAACCCAGAAACACAGCCATATATGATGCTACGACAAAACTGACACATATTTTAGCAAAAGAATATCCTACCTGGCATGCAGGATTATGCAGATAAATAATCAAACATCGCAGGTAAACTGGAGTGACCGTTCTGCGACAAGCCAACATCCAAAATGCCCGGCAGATTTATTGAACAATACGCATCACATCCGGGTGCGTCAAAAAATTAGATTCGGACACAACCACGGATGACGAGAAAAGAAAAAAAGAACGAACCACTTCTACATACATGTATAAAAATACAATAAAATTATCGGCCACGATAACACTCCCCGCCGCGAAAAGGACTATGCAAATTACACATTGATTGTTCAAAAATACCTCGAGTGTAACAAGAAAATACAATAATTTACTGATTTCATACATACAACAATTCACATTTTTCTTTCTACGACACTCTCAAGAAGAATCACCTTAGTAATTGGCCTCACCAGTTCATTGGACTTTGTCTTGACCCTCACCGATCTCACCAAACCATCTCGACCCGATGAGATATCCTTCACGATAGCAAGGGGCCACAGATTGCGAGGCATATTTGAATCGCACAGAAGCACCAAATCACCCTTTTTTAAGTTTTCATGAAGATTCAACCACTTTGTCCGCTTTTGTAATTCAGGAAGGTATAGACGGATCCACTTGAGCCAGAACTGATTTGACAAATGTTGCACACATCTCCACCGCTTGCAATAAATATCTGTATCACGAAAGTTACCAGGAGGGATAACGGGACCTTCGCGCATCAACAACAAATGGTTAGGTGTAATGGCGGTAAAGTCATCAGGGTCATCACTAATCTTTGACAGGGGCCTGCCATTGATAATCGATTAAGCTTCGACAAAAATAGTCTCTAGCATTTCATCCGATAATCTGATAGAACCAGACAACAGAGAGGAAAGTATCCTGCGTGTGCACCCAATCATGCGTTCCCAAGCACCCCCCATATGGGATGCAGAAGGGGGGATAAAATTCCAGTCAATGTTTTGGCGTAGTGCATATGCCTCAATTTCATTTGGAGAGATCTCTTGAAAAGCCCGACCCAACTCTGCGTTCGCACCAACGAAATTTGTACCATTATCTGAGAATACCCTACTTGGTACACTTCTTCTGGCGGTGAATCTGCGTAAGCAATTGATGAAGGAATCTGTTTCTAGATTATCTAACTTCTCAATATGAACCGCTCTCATAACAAGACAAGTGAACATGCACCCATATCTTTTGACCTCTGACCGATTGACCTTGACCAGAAATGGCCCAAACACATCAATGCCAACATTGGTGAAAGGAGGTTTGCTGGCTTCAACACGCTCTAGAGGTAGACCGCGATGGAGAACGGTTTGTTGAAGTCAGGAGATTTGAGCACGGGGAAGTGACACAGCAGAGACCTCAGGCGATCGAAGGCTCTCTGGCATGCCTCATCCCAAGTGAACTTTACACCTTTTTTCAGTTGGTTAGTTAGACTGAGAGCAATCTCAGCAAAGTTCTTGCAGAACTTGCGGTAGTACCCGATCATTCCAAGGAAGCGGCGCAAAGCTTTTTTGTTGTCAGGAACTGGAAAGTCCATGATGGCTTGGACTTTAGCATTTATGGGTGCCACCTTACCCTGGCCTATGACATAGCCAAGATAGGTGACAGTAGCACAACCAAAGTCACTCTTGTTCAGGTTAACAGTCAGGTTAGCCTGGGTCAGGCGCTGGAACAACGTCTCTACATCTTTTAGATGTTCTTCCCAGGAGTCACTCCATGTGATCAGGTCATCGATGTATGCACCCGTGTGTGGCAATCCGGCGATTGTAGACTGTATCATCCTTTGGAATGTGGCTGGGGCATTTTTCATGCCAAAGGGTAGGACTTCATACTGGTACAACCCAGATGGTGTGGCAAAAGCAGAGATGCTCTTGGCCCTCTCAGTTAAAGGCACACACTAATAACCCTTCAATAAATCAATCTTGGTCAGAAACTTTGCTTGCCCTACTCTATCAATACAATCATCAATCCTAGGTATTGGAAACACATCAGTTCTAGTTACAGCATTGACTTTGCAATAATCTGTACAGAATCTGGTACTTCCATCAGGTTTTGGAACTAGCACACAGGGTGAACTCCAATCTGAGTTGGAGGGTCTGATAATATCATGTTCTAACATGTATTCAACCTCTTTCTCAGCAATCTTTCTCTTTTCAGGATTCATCTGGTACGGATGCTGTTTTATAGGTTTGGCATCACCAACATCTACATCATGAGAGGCTATAGAAACTCTTTTTGGAACATCAGGAAACAGATCCTCATATTTCCTGATCAACCTCTCAAACTGATCTCTCTGGGAGGGTTCTAAGTGCTAGAGTTTTACATCAAGATTTTGCAACACTTCAGAATTTGACAATTTACATGAAAGAACTTCAGCTTTAATTCTAGGTTCATCATCTTGAAACTCCCCCTCATCTTCACAAATCTCGGCCATAGGAGAATCTGAAGTGACAGCTGCAACCCTAGCATTTCTGTCATGATAAGGCTTCAGCATGTTAATGTGACACAATGGTTTTGGTTTTCTCCTATCTGGAGTCTTCACAATGTAATTGAGATCATTGAGTTTTGTCAGAATTTCATAAGGACCATGAAATCTAGCCTGCAATGGATTGGACTGCAAGGGAAACAACACAAGGACCTTGTCTCCTGGTTTAAACTCACGGCTTCTAGCCTTATGATCATACCAAGTTTTCATTTTTCCCTGACTTGATTTCAAGTTCTCTTTGGCTAGGTCACAAGCAGCACGCAATCTTTCCTTGAACTTGCTAACATAGTCTAACAGACTGATGTGCGGCTCTTCCTCTTGCCATTGTTCACTCAATAACAGCAAAGGTCCTCTCACTTCATGGCCAAACACTAGCTCAAATGGACTGAATCTAGTAGACCCCTGCACTGCTTCTCTAGCTGCAAACAACAGCAAATGAACACCTTCATCCCAGTCTTTCTCATGGTCATAACAATAAGTCCACATCATTGTCTTGAGAGTGGAATGAAACCGCTCTAAGGCACCCTGACTTTCTGGATGAGAGGCACTAGAAAGAATCTGCTTTACACCTAGTTCATACACAACCTGCTGAAACAAACCAGAAGTGAAATTGCTACCTTAGTCTGACTGAATTTCCCTGGGAAGGCCAAACAACGTGAAGAACTTTATCAAAGCCTTTGAGATTGCAGTTGCCTTGATGTTACGTAGAGGTATGGCTTCAGGGAATCTGGTAGATGCACACATGATTGTCAACAAGTACTGATTTCCAGATCTAGTCTTGAGTAATGGACCAACGCAATCAACAATGACCTTAGAGAAGGGCTCTCCAAATGCTGGGATAGGCTGCAATGGAGCTACAGGTGGGTCTAACTGGTGTTTTCCAACTACTTGACAAGTGTGACAGGTTTTTCAAAAGTTGGAAACGTCTTTCCGAAGCCCAGGCCAAAAGAAGTGTTTCATGATCTCATCAACAGTCTTGTTAACACCAAGATGACCTCCTAAAGGTAAACTATGAGCCATTGTTAAGATCTCATTCCTGTAGACCTTCGGAACAACAATTTGCCTGACGACTGCCCAATCTGCATTGGCAGGGATATCAGGAGGGTGCCACTTCCGCATCAACACACCATCCTTGAGATAATACCCAACTGGAACTGCGTCTATTTCTTTATCAGGAAGGGCTCTCCTCTTTAGTACACAAATTTCAGGATCATCAGTTTGCTCCTCAATAAACCGCTTTCTGGACCGAGACAAGTCTCCAGACACATCAGAATCACCAAACCCATCTGGCTGGCTGAATAATGAACTGATAAAAGTGTCTGATAAGTTCTCAAACGGAGAAACCATAGTAGGCCAATCAGAGTCATGAGGCGGACCACCTGAGTCCTGACTATTCAATGTGCTGGACGGCACCACAACATCATCTTCTTTAGCCTTCTTGGCCATAGCACGAGCACGAGTACAGAGATGGGTCCTCATCCCCATCTTCAGTGCTCGGCTGTGAAGTAAGATGTACAGGGGGAACTACTTTGCCCCCAGCCAGGTCATTGCCTAGCAACAGAGAAACACCCTTTATAGGTAGACTTGACATAAGTCCCACCTTTACCTGTCCTGTAACTAAATCTGACTTCAAGAATATAGAGCGCAGGGGTACAGATACAGTCCTTCCTTCAATACCTTGTACAAGTATGAAATCCCCTGAAGCGGTCTCATCACGTAACTCCAAGGAGTCCATCAACAAAAGTGACTGAGAAGCTCCGCTATCCCTTAGGATATATATGGGGACAGGAGTAGTATGCTCATTCAGAGCCACAAATCCCTCTGACACAAATGGAAGAAATTCCTCCCTCACAAAGTCAGCAGTATCAGGCTTTTTAGCCCCACACGAAGCAGGTAATTTAGCAGATTGGTTATCTACTACAGGGGTTTCGAACCTTGTTTTCACAAAGGCATTTGGTTTGGTATCCTTTTCTTTTTCTTTCTTAGCTTTTAGGAACCAACAGTCAGTTGTAACATGACCAGATTTCTTGCAATAACTGCAAACTAGACCACTTTTGTCACCGTCAGCTTTCACACTTTGATCAGACCTGTTACTGGATTTCTGAGCACTATCACCAGATTTGTCTTTGTCTTTGGGTGAGGAATCTTGGGTATCACCGTTCCCTTTTTTCTGAAATTGGGACCATTTATTGTTACTGCTAGACTGAAATTTGGACTTATGTGTGAGAACATATTCATCTGCAAATTTGGCAGCTGATTGCAAATTCAGTGCTTGCTTCTCATTAAGGTAGGTCTTAATATCATCCTTAACACAGTTCTTGAATTCTTCAACTAACACTATCTCTTTTAGTGAGTTGAAATCATCCTTGACCTCCATAGAAGTACACCAGCGCTCAAAGCAAACCTTCTTCTCATTAGCAAATTCCACATAAGTCTGATCGTCAGATTTCTTCAGACCCCTGAATTTCTGTCGGCAAGCCTCTGGAACCAACTCATAAGCTCTCAAAATAACCTTTTTGACAACCTCATAATCAGAGGAATCATCTGCAGACAAAGCCGAATAGGCTTGTTGAGCTTTACCATTGAGGACAGTTTGCAACATCAGAGGCCAGTGTTCCTTTGGCCACTGGAAACTCTATGCTACCTTTTCAAAACACTGGAAATAGTTGTCTACGTCCTTTCCCGAAAATGGAGGCACCAGTTTTACCTCATGGCTAGCCTGAAATTTATTTTCAGTTTCAATTTTAATTTTTAGTTGCTCCATTTGGAGTCTTTCTTCTCTATCGAATTTCTCTAATTCAAAATCTCTCTGTCTTGCAAATTTTTCTAACTCAAATTCTCTTTGTTTTTCTTTTTCCTCCCTTTCTTTTTTCTCTTCTCTTGCAAATTTTTCTAACTCAAACTGCTTTTGTTTTTCTTTTTCTTCCCTTTTAAATTCTCTTTGTTTTTCTTTTTCCTCCCTTTCAATCACTTGCATTTTTAATTTGAGTTCCATTTCTATATTTGGATTTTCCACTGGAAACTGTTCCAGATCTCCTGGTGCAAACACATTTTTATCAATGTAATATTCAACTATCTCTCTAGCCAGTCTGGCTTTTCGCATGGCTGGTTTTACCTCTGTCAGCTCTAAATGTCTGCAAATTTCTAGCAGTTCTGTCTTTTTAAAAGACCTCAAAACCTCAACGGTTGGTGATGCCAAGAAATCATCCATTGCTGTTGATCTGTCAATATATATACATATATATATAGGAAAATTAAAAAAAAAAAACTATTTTTCAATTTGAAATGTTAGAATTTCAATAAATGACTCTCACAATGTTCTATCCCGGACGAGCCCCCAATTTGTTATGGCCCCAATTTGTTATTACATTTACAACACAATAGCAACAGCAACAGCAAGGGATGACAGACACAATTTGAAAACTTAAACACATTTAATTCAACAAAGGCAACTAACTACTAACTAATCTATTGACCAAGATTGAGTAATAACAAGAACAAAAATATTTACAGTCCCTTTTTTCGTTGGGTCCCTTGGTGATGTCCTGGATGAGGAAAATTCTCTAACATGGGCAAAAATCCACTAAAAGCCTCACAGGTCTCAAACAGAATGGCAGGTCTGGTCACATGTATCCTTCTTCTTGCAATTTCTCCTACTACTTTACTGTCTCAATTCTACTCCTTATATACTCTTTTGCAGACCCCACCCACATTTAGACCTCTTTTTTTTTCATTTTCGGGAACTTGCTCCAGACATGTCTAAAACATGTCCAAACATAACTCCAGTCTGAGCTTAACAAAAAAAATGTAAATACTGCCATCCAGTGGCCTATATTCATATTACACACTCAATACCTTTGGCAATGTATCCCAGCATCCGATTAGCTTTTTAAACTGCTACGGCACAATGGCTAGAACCTGTGAGGGTTTGGCCAACAATCATCTCCCAGATCTTTGTCGTGTGCAGCAAATTCCAGATTTAAACCTCACATGAAGTAATCCCGTCTAATGTTTTTATTACCTACATGTACAACTTTGCATTTTGCTAGATTAAATTTCATTTGCCACATGTCTGCCCAATTCTGGATTCTATCCAAATCATCCTGAATCACTTTAGTGGACTCCAAACTATTTGCCAAACCCCCCAATTTAGTACCATCTGCAAATTTAACCAATCAGCTCTCAATATTCCTATCAAGGTCATTAATGTAGATGAGGAACAACAGGGGTCCCAACACCGATCCCTGGGGGATGCCATTCCTCACCATACCTAGCTCAGATGAGATACCACTGACCACCACTCTTTGTGTTCTGTCCTGTAACCAGTTTTTAATCCACTTCAAAATACCTCCTGTAACTCCAATGGAGCTCATTTTAAAAATGAGTCTCTTATGCGGTACTCTATCGAATGCTTTCTGAAAATCCAAGTATATGATGTCATATATGATGCCCCACTCTGGTCATAAGTCCTGGTGGCCTCTTCAAAAAATTCCAGAAGGTTTGTCAGGCATGACCTTCCCTTCCGAAAACCATGTTGGCTCTCCCTCAAGATACTGTTACGTTCAAGAAATAAGTCCAGCTCATCTTTTATGATAGATTCCAATATTTTGCACGCAATGCATTTTAAACTGACTGGCCTGTAATTTCCTGGCTCGGTACAATCCCCTTTGTTATATATTAGTAGTATATTTCCCTGTTTCCAATCATTTGGTATTTCTCCAGTTTCTAAAGACCGTCTGAAAATAGTGGCTTAAAGATGACCACACCAACTTCCCTGAGCACTCTAGGATATAAGCCATCAGGACCCACCGCCTTATCTGCTTTTAGTTTATGCAACTTGTCTAATACTTTGTTATCCTGAACCTCAATTTCTGCTAAATAATCTTGTGCATTTGACATGCCCTCTGGCCAAATAAAGACCCCCTCTGAGGAAAAATTCTCAACAAAGTAACTGTTGAAGGCATCCTTGTGATCATATAGCAGCGATACGTTTTTATTCTTTATGCACTTAACCTGTTCTTTAACTTTCCTTTTTCTGCTACAGTACTGAAAGGAGCGCTGAGGGTTAGCTTTTGCCCCCTCTGCAATTTGTCTTTCATACAGTCTTCTAGCATTCCTCAGCTCTTTTTTGACCACAGCCCTCATTTTACAGTCCTCAGCCTTAGTGTTCTCATTGTTCTCCTTAATGTCCATCTTATAAAGATTCCTCTTTTCCCTCCGATCCCAGTAATCCTATGAATACCTTTGGTCATCCACTGAGGATTCTGCTTTTTCAGCTTACTTTTGGAAACCTTTGGAATGAATCTGCATTGTGATTCAAGTAATACCCCCTTAAATCTTTCCCTGTTCTCATTTCCGGACTCACAGTCCATGAGTTTCTCCCATTTTATTTCACCTAGATATGAGCGCATCCTGTCAAAGTTTACTCGCCTAAAATAGAAAATTTTAGTTTTTGAAAACACCATTTTAACTTCCCATGAAGCATCAAAATTAACAGCAGAGTGATCACTTTTCCCAAGTGGCTCCGGCACCTCAACATTGCTAATTCTATCTGGGTCATTACAGAACACTAAGTCTAAAATTGCCTTCTCTCTGGTAGGTTAATTAACATACTGAACCAAGAAATTATAATTTATAACATCTAGAAATTCTTCCTCCCCCCTACCCTGTCCTTTCACTATTTCCCAATCAATACCAGGGTAATTTAAGTCTCCCATAATAATAGTCCCTTCACCTCTTCAAGCTTGTGTAATCCTCCTAAAAAGCATTTCATTGATTGTACTGTCCAAAGCTGGTGGTCGATAGCATACTCCTATGTTTAAACCTGTCTCGTGTTTACCAATGCGCCTGACCCAGATATCTTCACAGGAGAAGGAATGTTCAATTTCAGGAATTTCCTGTCCATTAATGTTTTTGTTCACATAGATTTCTACGCCCCCTCCTCGCCTATTACATCTGTCCCTCCTAAAGAGCTTATAACCTTCTATGTTATATTCATCTCCATCCACTTAGCCATGTCCCTGTAATCCCAACTATGTCATAGCCCTCACTAATCATTACAGCCTCAAGTTCTGGAAATTTTTTTTATGTTTCTTGCATTTAAATTAAAACATTTCAGGCTATTACTAATGCTCTTCCCCCTTGATTTCCCATGTGGCCGCTGCTTCAAGCCCCCTTCTACGCTTTGTTGCTTTAAAAGTAAATCATCGATAGTACATGTAATGCCGTCAGCTTCCATCGGGGCAGTCTGCATTTCCCTATGTGTAACACTCACTAACCTCCGTGCGCCCCCCCCCCCCCAAGTCCCTAATTTAAATAATCTCGTGCTACCCTCAACATACGCTGGCCCAGTGCAAAGGTACCCCTCTGGTTCAGGTGCAGCCAGTCAGGCTTGAACAAGTCATCCCTGTTCTAGAAAAAGTT
This sequence comes from Gymnothorax reevesii, assembly GCA_029721435.1. Taxonomy (NCBI): domain Eukaryota; kingdom Metazoa; phylum Chordata; class Actinopteri; order Anguilliformes; family Muraenidae; genus Gymnothorax; species Gymnothorax reevesii. The sequence continues at coordinate 43,064,100 of CM056585.1, forward strand.
CCAGTGCCCCATAAACCTATACCCCTCTTTCCTACTCCAGGTTCATAGCCATGTATTAAACCTCCAAATAAAATTCTGCTTTCCTCTGCTTGCACGTGGTACCGGTAGAATCCCGGAGAACACTACTGTTGAGGATCAACTCCTAAGCTTCTCAGCTAATTCCACAAATTTGCCTTGCAGAACCTCAAACCTACCCTTACCTATGTCATTTGTCCCAAAATGGACCATGACAACTGGATCCCTCCCCGCTCTGGCCAGGAGCTTGTCCGCACGCTCCAAGAGGTCTCCTACCTGGGCACCAGGCAGGCAACACACCATACGAGTCGCACGAACAGACTAAGCTTTCTATTCCTCTAAGTATTGAGTCCCCCACTATTAATAACTCTCTTTTCTGAGGGGTAGAGGCCAACAGAGTGCCCTGCTCCTCATCAGTCCCCTCACTCTCAGGGTCAGGGGCCAAGTCGAGTTCCTGCAAGGGCTGGAATCGGTTGGACACCTCAACGACTGGACAAGCTGTCGCTGTACGGCGTGCACGCCCTTTCCTGCGCTGTCGACTTATAGTCACCCAACTTTCTCTCCCTGCCTGCTCTGGGATTCCAGTACCACCCTGCTTCGGCATACACACCATTTCTCTAAACGACATACTACTTAGTTCCTCTTGGAACTCTAGTGATTGAGAACTATGTCGTGCCGCCAACTGGCCCTGAAGATCAAGGATCTTGCTCTCTAGATGCTCAATTAGCTGCCACCGGTGGCAGACAAACCCACCCTGCAAATCTCTTTCCAAAAGTGTGATCATCCTGCAACCGTCACATAGTTTTGGCCACATTTTGAGCCCCCTACCTAATGACCTTGCTCAGCCTAGATAAAATTACTAATGCTAAGACGGAATCTGAGGAACCAAAATTTATTAATTTATTTGTTAACCTGGGAAGCCCTAAGCAGCAGTCACAATAGAAACCATGGGGAAATTATGTAAATGGTTTATAAGCCTCTTTTAACAGGGGCTAAGTTTCAGTTAACAGAAATGAAATACCAAATTGAGCCAAACTCTATATGTAATAAGCACTCCTAATAAGCCGGCTTGAGTTTATCTAGTCCCAGTCCTATTAATATACTAAACCAAAAATATCACAGGGCTTAGCTGAGAACCCAGATAAAACAGACTGGCTTCAACGCCCAGGAGAAACTGGAGAAGGCGGACCACTCCGGTACAAAACCTTTTTGGAATTTACCTTTTAAATTCCAACCTAACCGAACGGCAAGTCAAGTGACTGCTGCCCTACTAACTAAATACTGAATCTCAGATCCCCAGCCAAGAATGCAAACAGTACTTATCTAGCTAGCTTGCGGCAAATTCAACTAAGGGTAAGCGAGAAAAGAGTAAAGCCCCGGTTCCCTTTAATTAAAACAAACCGAATAAACAAGTCGTTTACTATGTGAGCAAATTAAACAGGGTACCTCCCACAACAAGCTGTCCGAAGCACTCGAACAAGCAATTAAACTTAAATCAGCTGATCAAGGCACAGCAGCCAGACGGAAATGCAAAGATAGGGTATTTACAATGTGTTTAATCAGAAGAGCCCTTTCAGTGATTATAAAATGCAAGAAAGACAAAAACCCCGGTTCGCGTTAATATTCAGCTTGGCAATGCGTTTATGCGGTAATGCAGTCAGGATAGAGAACGACGAGGACTGAAAACCCGATGAACGTCAATATTTATTGGCTAGAAGACTGTATGAAAGGCAATCAACCAAGTATGAACCAAGCCGGGCTACAGTTGGATATCCAGGTAATTCGATTATATTCTTGGCGTTGAGAGCTTGCACGGGTTTGTTTGCTAAATCAGCTACAGAAAAAAAAAAAAAAAACTGCTGAGTGCCACAGTCCCTGAAAAATGTTTTACTTTGTATATCGCACTATTCACTTAGTTCAACAATTATTTAGCATTTAATTTATTCTCTAAATTTAGCGTTTTAATTTATTTTACTTCACCTGACTTTGCTTTGCTCCCGGGAGACTGAAACCCCCCCCAAAAACCCCTGTAGCCTTTGTTTGACCAGATTAGCGTCTTAATTTGGCTGTTTGCTCATCGAGTTGTTACAGGGGGAAAAAGGGGAAAAATACGGGGGGAAGATTCTCCCTGTCCCTACTGCGACAAAGGTTATACCTCGGGAGCAAATCATCTAATCTCTATTATTGTTTGAGCCTTAACACACAAATTATTTTCAGAAAACCCCGTTTACACAAATGTAAATTCTCAGCTTCAATCCCACACGACTTCCTCTCTTCCTCTCTCAACTCAAGCAGAATGATCACCAACGAACAGCGCGAGGGCACAGCCAAGAGGTCAGAGTCAGCAATAGCAGCCAAGCTTGCACATATGCAAGCCTGCTTGCATATGTACCACAATTATTAGCACCCCTGATGTTAATACTTTGTACAACCCCCTTTTGCCAACAAAACAGCCCCAAATAATCTCCTATAATGTTTCACAAGATAGGAGAATACAGAAAGAGGGATCTTCGACCATTCCTCTTTGCACAACCTCTCTAAATCATCCAGTGACCTGGATCCTCTCTTCCGCACTCTCCTCTTCAGCTCACTCCACAGGTTTTCAATGGGGTTGAGGTCTGGGGACTGAGATGGCCATGGGAGGAGATTGATTCTGTGTCTGGTGAACCATTTCTGTGTAGATTTGGCCACATGTTTTGGGTCATTATCTTGCTGAAAGACCCAGTGATGACCCATCTTCATCTTTTGGGCAGATGCCACCAGATTTTGATTTAAAATGTTCTAGTATTTCAAAGTGTTCTTGAAGACTTGCACCCTAACAAGGTTCCTAGGGCCCCTGGAAGAGAAACAGGCCCACAACATCACCAGTCCTCCCCCATACTTCACAGTGGTGTTATGGCCTCAATTTGTTTTTACAATTTACAACACAACAGCAACAGCAAGGGATGACAGACACAATTTAAAACTTAAACACATTTAATTAAACAGACAATAACAACTAACTAATCTACTATCTACAACTAAGACCAAGATTGATTTACAAGAAAAACCGAAATATTTACAGTCCCTTGTTTTGGTGGGGTGGCTTGGTGATGTCCTGGGTGAGGAAAATGCTCAAACACAGGCAAAAATCCACAAAAGAAACTTCACAGGTCTTGAACAGAAATGACAGGTCTGGTCACATGTATCCTTCTCCTTGCAATTTCTCCGACTACTTTACTGTCTCAATTCTACTCCTTATATACTCTTTTGCAGACCCCACCCACATTTAGACCTTTTTTTTTTATTTCAGGGACTTGCCCCAGACATGTCTGAAACATGTCCAAACATAGCTCCAGTCTGACCTTCACAAAAAAAAAAAGGTAAATGCTGCTATCTAGTGGCCTCTATTCACATTACAGTGGGCATGAGGTGCTTTTCTGCTTCCTCATCTTATGTGCTCCGCCAGACCCACTTTGAGTGTTTGTTGCCAAAAAGCTCTATCCTGGTCTCAGCTGAACAAAGCACACGGTCCCAGTTGAAGTCCCAGTACCGCTTAGCTTACTCCAGACGTTTGCGTTTATGATTTTGAGTGAGAAAAGGTTTTTTTCCGTGCATGCCTCCCAAATAGCTTGTTGGCATGTAGATGGCGCCTGATGGTTGTTTTGGAGACTTTGTGACCCCAAGATGCTACCATTTGTTGCAATTCTTAAACAGTAAGCTTTGGAGAACTTTTTATTTCTCTTACCATCCTCCTCACTGTGCGTAGTGGCAAAATAACCTTGCGTCCTCGTCCAGGCTTGTTTACCACTGTTCCAGTTGTTTTAAACTTCTTAATGATTCCCCTGACAGTACATATGGGCAGGTGCAGGCGAGTGGCTATTTTCTTGTAGCCATTGCCTGACTTGTGAAGGTCGACACACATCTGCCTTACTTGAATGGTGTGTTCCTTTGTCTTTCCCATGTTGAAGAGTGGATAAGAGAAACGGCCTCTATATCACGTCATATTTATACCCCAGGGAAACGGGAAGTGATGAATTACAAATTTAATGTTCCCAGATACTTTGATGAACTTCGTGAACTACTGTAGAAATGACAGAAATACTTCAATTGCATTTATTTCCGAGGAATTGTTAGGGGTGCCAATAATTGTGGGACAGGTGATTTTATGAAAAATAATTATTTCTTAGTCAGGGATTTTTTTCCCCCCTTAAAATTCACTTGAATTGAAGGTTATATTTTTCTACCATTTTCAGTGTGAGAGCATGCTTCTGCAATAAAAATTGAATTTAGTTTTAGGCTTTTAACTGATCTTAACCAGGGGTGCCAATAATTATGGAGGGCGCTGTATAAGCCCTTATATTTAGACTCTAGCATGTTGTGGAAGGCATCTTCCAGCATTTGGCTCAGACTCCAGTTACCGGCAGCATGCACTGCCCAATCAGGTGCTTTTCTGCTGTTTCTTGTGAGTGAACAGTAGAACTTCTTAAACTCCAAAAGTGGGTTATTCATCCATGCTATTCATAACCCGCCCTATTCTGGGAGATCTGCTATGCTGTGGATTTTCATCCCAAATCTAATTTTGTATACCTGACACTATTTGGCAGCTTAAGAAGACCCCCGTCTGTTCAACGAGGGGAGTTTTATTATGGGTATTTGAAAATCTACAGGATGGACTGTCGGTCTCTTGGAACACAGGGTTTGTTGCCACTAATGTTCCAGATAGCTAACAGATATACCACAACTTGGTCTGCTCAAGCAAGCTAAGCAGGTGTGGGCTTGTTTAGTACTTCAATGAGAGACCTCCTGGGAAAACTAAAGTGAAAGTGGTGTTGGTGGGCCAGTTGGTGGCAGTTGTCTCTCTCGTGAAATAATCCCCAGTGCTGTGATTGGAACACTGCTGAAGGATCTGCCGCCCCTCTGATGATATGTTAAACCAAGATCCTGACATCTGGTGGTCATTAAAGATCCTGTGACACTCCTTGACAAGAGTAGTTAGTTCAAATACAAAGAAGAAACTGGAGCACTCAAATCACTAGCAGAAATTTATTTAGGTGCCAGGACTGACGTTTCGAGGCACTGCGTCTTCCTCAGAGTCAAACGTATGGCGAAGCTGGGGCAGCTAAATAACCTCCTACACACAGAGAAAAATAAGGGAACTGGGAGGAAACCTTAACATACCAATACTGTGACCCCGTACAAAAAGGAGATGTTACTCTGAGAATCACCGTAAATCAAAAACACAGTAAAAACGATATGTAGCACATAGACAAATAGCAAGGAACATGCAATCCTAGATTTTGCGGGAAACACGAAAGGTTTAACTCTTCATTTAATCCATGTGGTTCCATTGTATTTAACCCCTTTCTGCAGATGTAGACGCTTGAGTTTATAGAACTGCAAATTTAAGCATGCTGTTACTGTTCTTGATCACTAGATGGCACCCCTGGATCAGTTATTGAATTTTCACAAGCAAGCAGACCTCGAACGCGGTTTTGGATATGGGGAAGTTCACTCCACTCCCTGTTTTTCAAGAGTTGCATGAATTAACCCTTTTCTGCAGATGTAGATGCTCGCGTCTATAGAACTGCAAATTTAAGCACTTAGTTACAGTATTCAACCACGAGATGGCACCCCCGTATCAGCTATTGAAGATTCACAAGCAGGCAGAGCTGAAACGCGCTTTAGTGTATGGGTAATTCCCTCCAATCCCTGTTTTTCAGGAGTTGCATGAACTTAACTCCTCAGCTAAGCCTGATGTGCAAACTGGTCAATATCCTTGCCCATAGTATCGATCCAGTAGTTTAAAAAAATTATCACTTGCGACAGAAAAAAAACTCTGTAGCAACCATTTTAGCTATAGTGAGCCAACAGTATTCCAATTAGTGGTTAAAAAATATGTTTTGTGAGGCAAAAAAATCAGACATTGTATTGATTCTCTCACATTCTTCTGTCAGTTACAGTCATCACACACAAAATATGCGTAGTTCCCTCCCATGGATTAACGCGTAGATTCCTCCATTGACAAATTCAGCGCTCCCTTCTATCCACCCAAGTACTGGTGTCTATAGCCAGTCACTCAGTTATATACTCAGATTCATCTGTGTGACTCTACAGTCATAGTTCACGCCCTCGTGAAGCTTCCCAGTAACGATGTATTGATAGACTCGTTTCTTATCCAATTCCTGAGTGGTTAAACTTTCCTCAATAACTGAAATACATTGATCGGTCAATAATAATAGGATACAAAGCTAAGCGTAAAAGTAAGGTCAGTTGTTTTCTTCGAATGTTGGCCACTGTTGCGCAGCTGAAAATGATGCGATATCAAAGAAACAAAGACACCCGAAACCGGCCTGAAGTGTTCAGTTTCATTTACGAGATAAATGTTGTATGGACGCGGTCAATGGGAATTATTCCGAATGAAACTGCACTGGAGGGTTCCTTCTACCCGATACATCTGTCCCTGGAGGACGGCATCAAAAAAGAAAAAGGTTATACTCCTACTCTGTTTGCATTTTGCTCAATATGGCTTTTTGTTGCAGAATTTATACCGCGTTTAAAGACATCGAATGCCAAGGTTTTCGTTTCTCCAAATGCCTGCAGCCCACGCACGTCGGTAGATCCCTCGGTACGTTCATTGCACCATTCTGTTGAATATGGTGGCATATGTCGTTTGATTTTTCCTGAAAGTGAAATTTCTCTTCTGTTAAAATAAGGCATATTTCAGAATTCAGATACTATTGAGTTAGTGAGTTTTCATCCTTATAAGGTGTAAGATTATGAGCTTGGATGTGAGAGCGGTTAGCTTCTCATTGCAGGGTGAATGTTATGGCTGTTTAATCAACATTTTATTTAATGCTTGGGGGACTTTGAAGAAAAATGGACAAAATTGTAAACTTTATTATGGAGAAAAGCCATGTTTTGTGTTTGGAGAGGTTACTGGTGACCACTGATGTTCAACTGCACTGATATTGATAAATTCATGCTAAACTCAACCAGAAAATCATTAGTTCATGCTGAATTTCATGCCTCAAAAGTTAATTTGTGTTAAATATATGATTAATGTATGATTTGACAGTGAACCACTTTGATGAATATCAGACTTTGGGGATACACCTGGATAGCTGTCTAATTTGGCTCATAGCAAGCGGATAATCTACAAAACCCAAAACCAGTGAAGTTGGCACGTTGTGTAAATCGTAAATAAAAACAGAATACAATGATTTGCAAATCCTTTTCAACCTATATTCAATTGAATACACTGCAAAGACAAGTACGTAATGTTCGAACAGGTAAACTTTGTCATTTTTTGCAAATATTAGCTCATTTGGAATTTGATGCCTGCAACATGTTTCAAAAAAGCTGGCACAAGTGGCAAAAAAGACTGAGAGAGTTGAGGAATGCTCATCAAACACTTATTTGGAACATCCCACTGGTGAATGGGCTAATTGGGAACAGGCGGGTGCCATGATTGGGTATAAAAGCAGCTTCCCTGAAATGCTCAGTCATTCACAAACAAGGATGGGGCGAGGGTCACCACTTAGTGAACAAATGCGTGAGCCGATTGTTTAAAAACAACATTCCTCAACGAGCTATTGCAAGAAATTTAGGGATTTCATCATCTACGGTCCGTAATATCATCAAAGGGTTCAGATAATCTGGAGAAATCACTGCACGTAAGCAACAAGGCCGAAAACCAACATTGAATGCCTGTGACCTTCGATCCCTCAGGCGGTACTGCATCAAAAACCGACATCAGTGTGTAAAGGACATCACATGAGCTCAGGAACACTTCGGAAAACCACTGTCAGTAACTACAAATCATCGCTACATCTGCAAGTGCAAGTTAAAACTCTACAATGCAAAGTGAAAGCCATTTATCAACAGCACCCAGAAACGCCGCCGGCTTTGCTGGGCCCAAGCTCATCTAAGATGGACTGATGCAAAGTGGAAAAGTGTTCTGTGGTCTGACATGTCCACATTACTAATTGTTTTTGGAAACTGTGGACGTCGTGTCCTCCGAACCAAAGAGGAAAAGAACCATCGGACTGTTATAGGCGCAAAGTTCAAAAGCCAGCATCTGTGATGATATGGGGGTGCATTAGTGCCCAAGGCATGGGCAACTTACAAATATGTGAAGGCACCATTAATGTTGAAAGGTACATACAGGATTTGGAGCAACATATGTTGCCATCCAAGCAACGTCTTTTTTATGGACGCCCCTGCTTATTTCAGCAGGACAATGCCAAGCCACATTCTGCACGTGTTACAACAGCATGGCTCCGTAGTAAGAGTGCGGGTACTAGACTGGCCTGCCGGTACTCCAGACCTGTCTCCCATTGAAAATGTGTGGCGCATTATGAAGCGTAAAATACGACAACGGAGACCCCGGACTGTTGAGCAACTTAAGCTGTACATCAAGCAAGAATGGGAGAGGGTTCCACCTGAAAAGCTTCAAAAATTGGTCTCCTCAGTTCCCAAACGTTTACTGAGTGTCGTTAAAAGGAAAGGCGATGTAGCAAAGTGGTAAAAAGGCCCCTGTGCTAACTTTTTTGCAATGTGTTGCTGCCTTTAAATTCTAAGTTAATGATTATTTGCAAAAAATGAAAAAAATTTCTCAGTTTGAACATTAAACATCTTGTCATTGCAGTGAATTCAATTGAATATAAGTTGAAAAGGATTTGCAAATCATTGTTTTCTGTTTTTATCTACGATTTACATAACGTGCCAACTTCACTGGTTTTGAGTTTTGTAGAATGTAATGTTCAAGATGAATTGTACTTGTGGTCAAGAAGTTTATAATCCCAGAAATGTATAGTTTTTCGGCCCCAGCAGTTTTTCAATTGTCAGTTTTATTTTTTTGCAATTTCAAAGTTGTATTTTTATGAAGATTTTTTTTGTTTGCAGCCCCTTTTCTCCACCAAAATCATAAAAATAAACTGAAATACGATGGGAGTCTAAATGCTTCAAGTGTCTAGACTCAATTGAGCCAAAGTTTTTCTGTCTGTGAAGCTGCGATCTTGAATTATACTCAACAAAAATATAAACGCAACACTTTTGTTTTTGCTCCCATTTGTCATGAGATGGACTCAAAGATCTAAAATTCATTCCAGATACACAATATTACCATTTCTCTCAAACATTGTTCACAAATCTGTCTAAATGTGTGATAGTGAGCACTTTTGCTTTGCTGAGACAATCCATCCCACCTCACTGGTGTGCCACATCAAGATGCTCATCAGACACCATAATTAGTGCACAGGTGCACCTTCGACTGTCCACAATAAAAGGCCACTCTGAAATGTGCAGTTTTGTCTCACAGCAAAATGCCAAAGATGCCATTTCTCCACCATAAGCCGTCTCCAAAGGCATTTCAGAGAATATGGCAGTACATCCAACCGGCCTCACAACCGCAGACCACGTGTAACCACACCAGCCCAGGACCTCCACATCCAGCAGGTTCACCTCCAAGATCGTCTGAGACCAGCTACTTAGACAGCTGCTGAAACAATTGGTTTGCATAACCAAAGAATTTCTGCACAAACTGTCAGAAACCGTCTCAGGGAAGCTCAACTGCATGCTCGTCATCCTCATCGGGGTCTTAACCTGACTCCAGATCGTCGCCGTAACAGACTTGAGTGGGCAAATGCTCACATTCGATGGCGTCTGGCACGTTGGAGAGGTGTTCTCTTCACGGATGAATCTCGGTTTACATTGTTCAGGGCAGATGGCAGACAGCGTGTGTGGCGTCGTGTGGGTGAGCGCTTTGCTGATGTCAATGTTGTGGATCGAGTGGCCCATGGTGGTGGTGGGGTTATGGTATGGGCAGGCATCTGTTATGGACGAATAACACAGGTGCATTTTATTGATGGCATTTTGAATGCACAGAGACACCGTGATGAGATCCTGAGGCCCATTGTTGTGCCATACATCCATGAACATCACCTCATGTTTCAGCAAGATAATGCACAGCCCCATGTTGCAAGGATCTGTACACAATTCTCGGAAGCTGAAAATGTCCCAGTTCTTGCATGGCCAGCATACTCACCGGACATGTCACCCATTGAGCATGTTTTGGATGTGCTTGACCGGCGTATACGACAGCGCGTACCAGTTCCCACTAATATCCAGCAACTTCGCACAGCCATTGAAGAGGAGTGGACCAACATTCCACAGGCCACAATTGACAATCTGATAAACTCTATTCGAAGAAGATGTGTTGCACTGCATGAGGCAAATGGTGGTCACACCAGATACTGACTGGTTCTGAGTCCCAAGACCCCCAATAAAGCAAAAACTGCACATTTCAGGGTGGCCTTTTATTGTGGACAGTCTAAGGTACACCTGTGCACTAATCATGATGTCTGATGAGCATCTTGATGTGGCACACCTGTGAAGTGGGATGGATTGTCTCAGCAAAGCAAAAGTGCTCACTATCACACTATCACAGATTTGTGAACAATGTTTGAGAGAAATGGTAATATTATGCATCTGGAATGAATTTTAGATCTTTGAGTCCATCTCATGACAAATGGGAGCAAAAACAAAAGTGTTGCGTTTATATTTTTGTTGAGTATATAAAACCTTAAATCAGGTAACACCTAAATAGCCAGATTTGGCTTCCCAGCGAAGGGATTAAGGTGCAGATCCAGTAAGCCTCTCTCTTGAGTAATTTATTAATAATATCTCCACCTCTCTGGGAGGAAACAATTTTTTTCGCCCCAAAATTTTAATGATGCGGCCGAACCATGATTCATTCGTAATAATGTCCTGCTATTGCATCATCAATATTTTGATTACGAATAGCTACCTTTTGTTCGGCGATGCGGAGTTTCAGGGAGCGTTTGATTTGGCCGACATAAAGCAATCCACACGGACACTTGAGAATTTGAACAACGTGAGTGATGCTGCATTTTATAAATGAGTTGATCTTATACTTTTTGCCTGTGTGTGGGTGACAAAATACAGTATTTGGAATTCGATGAATTGGAGCAATGGGTACTTTGCCCACATTCATAAAAACCTATCAATAAAAGGGATAAAGAGTAGTTGGTTCCCTGGTGTCCATGTTAAATTCCCAACCTGGCTCTTTCAACCTGCCGCCTAATGAACTCTGATTTAATTGGCTATGTAATTCCTCCTATCCCTTTCCACCTCAAACTGATTTGTGGTTAGCGCTGTAGTGCAGAATGACTGCCGTCGCATCACCAAGGTGGGTTGAGATTACCCCATATTATTGTAAAGTGCTTTGAGTATCGATGAGAAGGCACAATATAAATGCAATGTTTAATCACTCATTCATAATGAGCGTTGGTGGGAATTATTGCTGCAAAAAGATTTGCTATATTGTCCTCACCCTAGTGTCTTTTCTGCCCATTCGAGAGTACTAGCTAAAACATGTCTGAGCCAGGTTTTACACCCTAATGGCCATTAGGAACTACATGGAATTTTCCAAACAAGCTAGGCTAGTTTATTTATTTTTATTTATTTATAGAGGTTATTGAATTAGGACAATGCACATTAATCAACATATCAGCAATATGCGTCAATCTAAATATGCTGGAATTGGCACAATTGCTAAATTTCATCTGCAGTCCTAAGGCAGGCACACTAAAAACACACAAGTTGTCCAATTGACAGAACACCTCACAGAAAAGCCCACAACACAGCAGGGGGGGGGGGGACACAGGACACAAGACACATTCACAACATTACAATTAACAAAACCATGTATATTGTAGTTAAAATGCGGAGTGAACGGGATGCCCCGGGTATGGAATTAGGAATAAACAGATATTATACATGCATGTATAACTGGTGTGATTTTAACCAATGTTTAAGCTCTTTTTTTAAAGGTTGAATAGCTGTCACAGTTCCTGATATGTACTGGTAAATTGTTCCAGGAATGTGCGCGTTTGACGGACACCAACGCTTGACCAAATTTAGTTCTGCGCCGAGGCATATAGCAGTCTCCCCTAGTTTGTGCTCTGGTTGTTATTGCATTTTTGATGAATAAAATTATTTAATGGAGGTGGGGCAAGTCCATTTAAAATTGTAAAAACAAGATGGGCATCCTCAAAAATTTGGTAACTGTCAAGGTTAAAAATATTATGTTTTCTTATGACATAGTTCAGGTCATAGGGTCTTTATCAAATCAACCCCTCTCCCCTCACCCCATCAATCCCCCACTATTTGCGCTTTATTTTCCAGAATTCGCCATATTAAGTTTAATTTCAAACCAATTACAGGGGAATTGGGTTATTCAACCCTTCTCACTGTGTCTACACAGATTTTTCTGTGTCCTGATTGGAGAAAACGTCACATCCCCACAATTGTGAGTTCCGTGTGATTATTTTTAAAAGATAAATAAATTGTCGTACCCCAAACAGAAATTTTTTGCAGTCTTCATGGAACTAGAGGCTACAATGTATTTTGGAACAAACATGCTGTTGTGTACCACAGAAAATAGTACATGTTGATTTGATATGACTTGGCTGTTGTGCGCCACAGAAAATAGTACACGTGTTGATTTGGTATGACTTGATTACCTAAGTTGTGCAATATCAGGCACTGTGAAGAAATCAGGGACCCATCCAATTAAAGATTGGAAAACAAAAAAAGAAAAAAATGGCCAAGGACACGCGGAAGTGAGTTTTTATTTATTGAATGAATGATTTTTCCTTTCACTTGCTTACTATGCCATGAATGAGTGTGCATGTCATTGCACTTTACAGCTTTATCTTTGTCAATGCTGGGTATGAAAGTAGTTTTTCCGATAAATGTTTATTCACTTTCGTTATCCTCTCAGTAATTTTGATTACGAGGAGTCGTTTAGTTACTGGACCGTCATTTACTACGATGTGTGTCTATCAGTAGGTGTAGTGATGACAGCCTCCACTCCCTGTTGGATACAGGGAAAGGGCATCTGAGAGTTTATATGTATTTACACCCTGCCCCTTAATGAAGTTCCCTCCATAGCTCTAAGGGAGACCTCAAACGAAGTGACACTTGGCAGTAAAGTGCTTTTGGAGAAAGAGAAATTTGACGAGCCTATAGTTAGCCAAGAAGAATGCCACTTGAGACTGTAGTTTTCCAAGCCTAAAACATTGACCATGAGTTGAGGTAAATACCAATATATGTTGCGTGATGAGGGAATAGGAAATGCAGCTTGTTCGGTCTAGTCAATGCTGGACTCTAAATATGCATTTGGCTAACCTTGGTATATCTTTTGAAGACCAGGGTTCTTGTTGGCTCTGGTCAGTGATTGTGTTGCTGTAAGTTTTACATTTCCAAATAGTCTCAGGTCATATCTGTTGAATGTTTTATGATGATGCCTTGTGATTGCAGCACTGGGAAGTGTTTAAGACAATCACAGAGGTGTTCATCCTGGTGCCCGCCCTAGTAGGGCTGAAGGGGAACCTGGAAATGACACTGGCATCACGTCTCTCTACAGCAGTAAGTACATGTGTTGTAATGTGGCCTTGTGCTACAGTGAATACTAGTACACCTGTCATTTTGTGGTACTGTGCCACAGTACTATTGCACTTGTACTCATGAAGTGCTGTACTAATGCAGGTCTGAATGACAGTGACTGCCAATGCACCTGGACTAATGTGGCTCTATTGCATTGAGTTTGACTTACTCATGCAGTTCCATTCAGCAGTGAGCACTAATAAACTTCGCAAATATGGCTCTGTGCTGCATTCTTGAATTAAACAACATTCTTGAATTAATGCTGCTCTGTGCATTTGGAGGTTCTAATATACCTGAAATAGTGTGCTACCGTACCAGTATACCTGTTTTGTGACTATGTATTATTGTGGTATTCATGATTGTTGTGATTTTTGATATACCAGTAGCCTGTCATTGCAGTGATGATAAAGCTTATGGTGGAGGTTATAATTTTGATAATGGTAGTGAGGAAGAAGAACAGTCATTTGAATGCTGCAGCTTGTTGCATTTATGCACATCTGGCCCTTCTGTCTCAGGCAAACACTGGTCAGATGGATGACCCTGATCAGCAGTGGACGATGGTGTGCAGTAACCTGGCCCTCATTCAGGTAACTGCAAGGCATCATGTTCCATTACTTTTCATCAAATTACATGGCTGCATAACATCACTTAATGATGAATAGAGGCTATTCAGCTCAATATTTGTTTATGCTACTACTTCTTACCCAAAAATCTTGTTCACATCAGTGTTAATTTTAATGTCACCAGCTTGGGGTGCATTTCCCAAAAGCAACTTACACAGTTCGTCCATTCATAGTCATTGGGCCCAACTATGTCAGTTAGCCTCTGTAATTTCGGGAAATGCACCCCAGATCTTCATGCCCTGGATCCTTTTTAAATCCCATTGGATAAGTGAGGCACAAACGCCAATTCCAGTGAAGTTGGGATTTTGTGTAAAACGTGATCAAAAGCAGAACACAATGACCTGTATTCAATTGAGTACACTAAGATATTTAATGTTCAAACTGATTAACTTTTTTTTCTAAAACCCCTCACCATAGGGCTTTTTTTGGAGTTTGTGGTTGAAATTTGGTACACATGTAGAAGTTGTCCTGATGCACAAAAAAGTCTTTAGACATCATGGTCCAACCCCAACAGGAAGTTGGACATTTTGATTAGAATTTTTTTTTCCGGCGATTTCTTCACCTCGTATTTTAACAAACTCCTCCTAGGCATTTTGGCCAAAGGACTTCTCATTTGGTAAAGATCATCTAGAGACCATGCTGATCAAAAGTTATTAAAAGAATGACTTTAGGTCAAACGCCATGGCTGCTAGGGCGTGACAAACTTTGGCGACTTTTTGTGATTTCTCCATCCATTTTCCAACGGCTCTTCATACTTCATCCGAACAGCTTCAAATTTTATGGATATGATGATAGCTGAGCACTGAACGCCCACACATATTAATATCCCGCCTTACTCATAGCACCCCCCCCTCCGATGGTAACTGGAAGTGGCCTTTTTTTACTCTACCATGTGCTGATCCAACATAGTTGACCACGCCAACTTTATTCCACATCAAAGATGTGCAAAATAAGTTGTTTAAGCCACATTATGAATGCTGGGACGCTACGAGCAATGGCGTCCGTCAGCCAGTGTGGTGACTATTGATCCCTCCCCATAAAATTACGTTTGGCTATTTCATGGCTTTAACAAAGCCATAACCTCATGAAAATTGATAAACACGTCAAGAATGGCGAGCAATTACATATTATAGGGGTGTTGCCCATTGCGGGGAAAATTGGCTCCAAAGCGCCCCCTAGAAAATTTTAACGAAGCAGCCCTCGCAGCTTCTTCAATCAGGTTGCCACTATCCAATTGTTTTGAATGCACAGCTGCACCCGTCAGGATCTCGCCACCACCACTAACGTGCACAAGGGTGCTCGGGCCCGTTCATCGCTGCTTGCAGCTTTAATTATTACTATTGGGGCCCGAGCACCGAACAGCGCGAGGACCCTATTGCTTTTGCACGGATTATTCGGGCCCGAGCACCAAGCAGTGTAAAGGCCAAATTGGATTTGCAACGATTATTGTGGCCTGAAAACGAAGTGCGAGGACCATATTGTAATTACGCTGTTTATTATTAGGGCCCGAGCACCAAGTGGTGCAAAGGCCCTATTGTATTTGCAAAGATTATTTTGGCCCAAGCCTGGCCAAAGCTGGCGAGGGGCTATTAAAACCGCATGGTTCGGTTATTATTATAAGGCCTGAGCCTGGCTGAAGCCGGCGAGGGCCGATTAAAACCGCAAGGTTCCGTTATTATTATTATCATCCTTTTCGTAATTTGAACGCAAATTTGACCCCTTGAAGATTAACGAAAAGTCAATTTTATTTGACCAACAATTCAAACCCGGCGAAAAATTTTCTTATTCGAAGTCCCCAAGAAAAAATATTGAAAAATGACTTGGCCACGCCCTGTCAAAAATCAAAATACATGACGCTTATGGGAGCCCACCCCAAACTTTTTTCCACGTAGAAAAATGAAACTTGGTAGACACAAAGTCCATGTTGGGACAAGTTAAAAATTACATTATGACCCCACCCTAAACCCAACAGAAAGTTGGCCATGTTGGGCAGAAGAGTGGACATATGAAATCATACCCCGCATACTTTCAACATCTCCTCCGAGTGTTTTCATCCAATATGCACCAAGTGAGTTTGGTGAAACTCACCTAGGCACATTTGCGGTCAAAAGTTACTATTTACATTTTTGATAAAATGTTGGGCGTGGCTATGATTAGCTCACAACGAAGCGGCCATTTTCAGAAGTATAAAAGTATGCATATCTCACGCATACAGTGTCGGATTGAGTTGGACCCAATGTAATCTGTGTGGAATGATAATCTGAACACAATTATATGTAACTCAATATAGCTGTGTGGCAAAATGGCTCTTTGACGCCCCCTACATTTTTTGAATGGGAGAAAAATTTTTTTTTTGCCATAGATACAAGATATTTGGTACATACATCTGTCATGTGAAACTGAACCAAAAGCAAATGAGGACACACCCATATTTGTAATCTGTAAACAACAAAAATGCGCAATTGAAATGAATGGGTTTTTGGCTTTGGCCACTTAAACATACACAAAAAGTCAATTTTATTCGACCAAAAATTCATGCCTGGAGAAAATGTTTCTTATTTGAAGTCTCCAAGAAAAAATATTGAAAAACGACTTTGCCCCGCCCCATCAAAAATCAAAATACATGACGCTAATGGGAGCCCACCTGAAACTTTTTTTCCATGTAGAAGAATGAAACTTAGTGGAGACCTTGCCCATGTTGGGACAAGTTAAAAATTGCATTATGGCCCCAACCTAAACCCAAGATGATGTTGGCCATATTGGGCAGAAGTGTGGGCATATGAAATTACACCCCGCATATTTTCAACATCACCTCCAGGGGTTTTCATCCAATTTGCACCAAACTTGCTGATAATCACCTACACACATTTGTGGTCAAAATTTACGATTTACATTTTTGAAAAAATGTTGGGTTCGTCAGTGATGACCTTACACCAAAGCCGCCATTATCAGAAGTATAAATGCTTGTCTATCTCACGCATACAGTGTTGGATTTAGTTGAACCGAATGTAACATTTGTGCAGAATGACAACCCAAAGACACTCAGGTGTAAAATAGTTCTCCAGCGCCCCCTATATTTTTGAAATGGGAGGAAAACAATTATTTTGACACAGTCAAAAAAAATTGGCAATTGCAAATTGTGCACTGAAAGTTAAGATATGCTGTCCTCTCATTGTTGATTGGCTCCACCCTGAATATGATTGCACGGGAGGGCGAGGGCCATAACACCACTTGCCGTTTTAATTAGGCCCGAGCCTGGCGAAGCCGGCGAGGGCCTATTAAAGCCACATGGTTCCGTTGTATTATTATTATTATTATTACCTCGGCGGAGGTCATGTTTTTAACGGCGTTTGTTTGTTGGTTTGTTTGTGTACTACATAACTCAAAATGTCATGGACAGATTTCGATGAAATTTTCAGAGAAGGTGGGTATTACGTCAAGGAAAAGGTGATCAAATTTTGGCATATCTAGGCCAAAATACTGCCAAAGTTCAAGATTTCAAGTCTTTCCAATGGGCTGGAGTTCCAATCACCGTGATTCTGGGTTTGCTGCCCCCTGGCGGAGGTCTGCGCTCTCTGAGTGCTTTTCTAGTTATTATTATGTCTCCCCCTTCCTAGGGAGGAAAAATATTGTTTTTGCCTGAATACCCGTTGGCGTCGGCGTTCCCATTTGTTTCCGGAGCATAACTTTGAAACTGTTCGACCGATTCTCACCAAATTTGATATAGTGTCTCTCCATAACATGTAGATGTGCCTTTTGAGGGTTTGAACTGCTTTTGAATTTTATTTTCCATGGCAACAGTTTGGACTTAGGCATATTGAAAGGTGGGACTCGTTCCCGGACCATAACTCTAAAATGTGAAATGGGGGAAGGAGGAGACATCTGTTTTTACGTGTAAAAACCATTTCTAGTTATTATTATTATTATTATTATTATTTTTATTATTATCCTTTCCGCTCTTTGAACGTAAATTTGATCCCTTGAACATTAACGAAAAGTCAATTTTATTTGACCAAAAATTCAAGCCTGGCGAAAAAATTTTTTATTTGAAGTCCCCAAGAATAATTATTGAAAAATGACTCGGCCATGCCCTGTTAAAAATCAAAATACATTACGCTAATGGGAGCCCACCCCAAACCTTTTTCCACATAGAAAAATGAAATTTGTTAGAGACATAGCCCATGTTGGGACAAGTTAAAAATTACATTATGGCCCCACCCTAAACCCAACTGGAAGTCAGCCATGTTGGGCGGAAGCATGGACATTTGAAATCACACCCCGCATACTTTCAACATCTCCCCCTAGGGTTTTTATTCAATTTGCACCAAAATTAGTGAAACTCACTTAGAGACATTTTTGGTCAAAAGTTACTATTTACATTTTTGATAAAATGTTGGGCATGGCTGTGATGAGCTTACAACGAACCGGCCATTTTCCGAAGTAAAAAAATATGTCTCTCTCATGCATACAGTGTCGGATTTAGTTGAAACCAATGTAACATTTGTGCAGAAAGACAATCCGAACACACTGATATGGAAAATCGTCCTCCAGTGCCCCCCTTTATTTTTGAAATGGGAGGAAAACAATTATTTTTCATGCAATGGTCAAATTTGAGATTTATGGCTAGTTTACTCCTTGAATATGTATTTTTTCCAACTGCAATAAAGAAAACATAAAAATTATACATGAAGACGTTTATTTTATTACATTTTGTCTACTGCAGCGGTGAGTTTCTTCCGAATTTACAGAAAAGTTAGCATTCCAACGCAATGAATAGTACTTCGCCTCTTCACTGAAGTCTGTCATGTCCGGTACCGTTGTAAAGCTCTGATTCTCTTGCACAACGCTGTGTAATCCAAATAAGGGCATTTCCTCTCTGTCAGTAACGAATTCTGAAAGTTTATAGGGGGATTTAAAGCTAATGACAAAATCTCATTGGCTATTGCTGGTTTCTGCTAACGTGACTCGCTCAGATGCATCACGTGGTGCGCTCTGACACTTCCAAACCACTTTTCTTTAACCTCTGTGAAAAACGTCATGAGATAAAGGAAAGGTGTAAAGGGGACTCTCTTATAAATTAGGGGGAGAACCGCGCTCATAAGAGAATCCGAATGCACTTACACTGGGCATATTGATTACCCGCCTCCTGCCCATCATGTTTGTTTGTTTGTTTGAGATTTGGTGAGATGCTTGCGTTCCCATGCCGTGGTCAGTAATTAATCAATCAACGCAATGCATGTGTTCCACGATCGTTCAAGTTGTTTAAATCAAATGGGAAAATTCGAAACGTTTTTATGCAATTGCATTGCTTTCAACCCCTGAGTAAAGAAAAGCGTGAAAAGTCTGGAGTCAATTATTTCCATGTTACTAGTGGTGAAATCCACCAAAACACATGTGAAACTGATAAACCTCCATGCCCAAGTACTTCAGTTCCGCTTGAGAGTCTCTTACAAACGCGCTGGTTGAATGGTTGCTGACATACGGCACGGGAACAAATAGTTACCCTGGATGTAAATCCAGTTCTATGAGTACGTGCGTAGCCCTCTAACGGGCTTCGCTATTGGTTTACCCCTCCGAGGCTCCACCTTGGCACCTGAAAAGAAAATTGAACTCACCTGCTCCGTAGGAGTGGGTAGCGTACTCACCCCCTATAAAGCCCTGCCGCTGTCAGTGCTAGTCTCCCTTTGAAACTCAGCATCTCACATCCGGGGGCCAGCTGGGCAGGCAGTTAGAGGTCTATGCACGTACTCATAGAACTGGAGTTACATCCAGGGTAACTATTTGTTCTATTTCGTACCTGCTCTGCCCTCTAACGGGCTTCGCTATTGGTTTACACCTGGTTAGGGATGAATGTACTCCCAGGTGGCCCCGCACCCTAGAGTTCCAGATAGAAACCAACAAAGCCGTGTCCCCCCCTGGGTGGCATCGCCCGACTGCGTACCCCGACCCAGGTCGTGACACACCAACAACACCAGACCCAAGCCGGTGTTAGATGGGGCCCCTTCCGATAGGGTCCCTTCTAGAATGAAAGAACAAAGGAATAAGGAGAGGGGGGGCTTGTAGCTGCCATATCCCTTCTACGCGCCTTTCCCCCCCACCCTTGCAGGCGAGGCGCCCCCCGAGCGCATCACCCCTGGGTGTGGTAGCATACTAGTTAGTGTTGGGGGGGGACCCTGCTGGCAGGGTTCCCAGGACTGAATGCGCGACCAAACTGGCGGTCATGTCCCTCAGATATGACCGCGCAAAGGTTGACGCAGAAGACCACGAGGCCGCCTTGCAAATTTCCTCCACAGATCCGCCCCTAAACAGTGCTGTGGAGGATGCGATTCCCCGGGTAGAATGTGCAGTCAGCCCGTCGGGGCGGTGAGGCCCACTGCCGAATAGGCTCTGCCGATAGCCTCACAGATCCAGTGGGCGAGGCGCTGCGATGACGGTGGGGCCCCTTGAGCAAGTCCGCCATAGCTCACAAACAGCTGATCCGCCTTCCTACGGCCAGCTGTGCGTTTCGTGTATAGGACGAGTGCTCGCACTAGGCACAGTCTATACAACCGTTCCTACTCACTGGTGGCATGGGGCGGAGGGCAGAAAGCCCTTAGCCGGATCACCGAAGAACTGAAGGCTGAAGTGATGACCTTAGGTCGGAAGGACGGATTAGGGTGAAGTTCCACTGATCCATTATCCTCGCTTACGGTCAGGCATGACGGGTGCAGGGAGAGGGCCCCCAATTCGCTCACCCTCCTGGCTGATGCCAAGGCTAAAAGGAGGGCCGTCTTGATCGATAGGGTATGCAGATCCGCCTGGTCCAAGGGTTCAAATGGTGGTCCCGCCAGGCCGTCCAGCACCGTCTGCAGATCCCACTGTGGAACCACGCGCTGCATCGTTGGTTTCAGCCTGCGGACTCCCTTCAAAAACCGCCTTACCAGGGGGTGATTTCTAGCTGAGAAGCGGTCAAACCCATCATGGCCTACTGCAATGGCCGCCGCGAACACGCCCAAGGTGGATGCTGCACGGCCCCTCTCGAAGAGCCCCTGAAGGAACTCTAGCACCCCCTGAAGGGGGCATGAGCGCGGGTTCAGGCATCTCACCTGACACCAGCCCACGAAAGTCCGCCAACGAGTCGCATAAGCCTTGGACGTGGCCGGGGCACGCGCATACTGAATTGTGGACACCACCGCTTCGGGTAGGCTCGTTTCAGTTAACCTTACCCTTTCAGGTTCCAGGCCAGGAGGGGGCAGGTGCGAACGGCGTTCGGTATCCGAGTCCCGGTTAGGGGAGGGTCCAGAATTTCCCATGGGCTCCCCAATGCCAGCTGGATAAGGTCCGGAAACCATCTGGCGCTCTGGCACAGTGGTGCCACCACAATTATGGACAAGTGCTGCTCCGTCACTCTGCGAAGTAGTGGCATTAATAGCCGCCGGGGCGGGAACGCATATAGCAGGCCGGCCGGCCGGCCACACTGGATGGGCCAACGCATCCACCACCAGGGGAGGATTGTCGGTAGGCCTCAGGGAGAGCCACAGCGGGCACAGAGCGTTCTCGCTACACGCAAACAGATCCACCCTTGGTCACTCGAACAGCCTCCAGATTCGCTCGGCTGTCGCTGGTGGAAGGCTCCAATCCTCCTCGGGCAGCGCCCCCCTGGACAATCCATCTGCCCGAGTGTTGAGGATGCCAGGAACATGCTGGGCCTTCAGGGAGCGCAAGTGGCGATCTGCCCAAACCAGGATGGAAGCCGCCACCTTGTGTAGGGCCGCTGATCTGACTCCCCCCTGTCTGTTGAGAAAGGCTACCGCCGTCGTGTTGTCTGACCTCACCAGAACGTGCCTCCCCTCCAACTGTGGGGAAAAATGGTGCAGCACCCTCTGAACTGCTAAGAGCTCCAGTAGGTTGATGTGCTGCCGGGGCCCCTGCCATGTACCAGCGACAGAAGCAGGGCCACAAGTTCCTCACCACCCTGTGAGGGAGGCATCCACAAATACATGGGCATAGTGAGCCACGCACCCCAACCGGGCTCCCTCGCGGAGCCGGCTGCGTGAGGCCCAAAACGCTAAGGTCCGCCGTGCTTGCAATGGTATGCGGAGCATGCGCTGCTGGTCTCGCCTTGGATCCAGCCGAAGGCGTATAAACCAGCGCTGTAGATCCCTCATGTGCAGCAGCCCTAAGCGGACTACTAGATGGGCAGCAGCCATCATCCCCAGTAGCGACACGACTGCTATAGCCCGCACTGAGACTGTGTCCCGTAACTGTTGAGCACAAGCTAGGATCGCTCCCGCTCTCTCGACCGACAAGCGTGCGGTCATGGTCCGAGTCTCAAGCTGCATTCCCAAATATCGCGCCGTCTGGCTGGGCTGCAGGGTGCTCTTGTCGTAGTTGATGGCCCAGCCCAGCTGCGCAATATGCCACATCACCAACCTCGTATGGGCGATTGCCATCTGTTCGGAAGGGGCCAGGATCAGCCAATCGTCCAGATAGGTTGGAATCCGCACCCCCTTGCGCCGAAGCGGTGCAAGGGCTGTCTCCACACACTTGGAAAATGTCCGTGGTGCTAGGGAGTATCCGAATGGAAGACGGCAAAACTGAAAGATCCGGTCCTGTAACGCAAAGCGAAGGAACTTCCGGTGGCGCGGCAGAATTGGGACATGAAAATAGGCATCTGTCAGATCTATTGATGCCATCCAATCTCCCGGCCTGACACATTCCAGCAACGCCTTTACAGTCAGCATTCGGAATGGTCTGCGCACAATGTGCTTGTTCAGCTCCCGGAGATCCAAAATGGGCCTCAGGCTCCCGATTTTTTGGGGATCAGGAAATACGGGGAATAAAATCCTGCTCGAGCTTCTGACAGAGGAACCGGTCTTACGGCCCTTTTCCGTAGAAGCGAGCATACCTCTTCCTTTAAAAGCGTTCTTTGCGCGGAACTGGGGAGCTTCGTCCGTACGATGTCCATGAATGGGGGAGGACGGCAGCGAAACTGCAACGCATATCCCTTCCGCAACGTTCTGTCTAACCTCGGAAGGGGGGCGCACAACCTCACCCACGACTGATAGTGGTTCGTCAGTGGTGAAGCAGTTGACTCTGGTCTCTGATTGCCAAGGCCCTCCCGCGACGCCCCGCCCCGCCCCTTGTGGGAGGGTTCGTCCGGGGGGCCCTGCCCGAAAGGGCGGAGAGGCTAATGGCAACAATGCATTCGCTGCAACCCCAAGCACGTCACCTGGTGACTCGCTCACGGTGGGTGGTGGGGGCGCAGTTGTCTCTGAGTCAAGCGGGAGCTCTCCCTGACGCTTACTCTCAGAAAGTTTGGAAGCCCCAGTACCAGATTTACGCCCACGTACACGACCTGTCCTTTGCCACTGGAATGTGTAGAGGGACTTTTGAGAAACCTCAGGAGCAATGGAGCCAGAATGGCGGTCAAAGCTGCCTCCGTGTGACCCGGAAGCAGAAGTCAGCTGACGTGTCCCGCTCGAGCAAACCGCGCTGGAAACATGCTGGCTTTTAGTCTGTGCCCGTTTCTTCGCTGGTGGCGTGCCTGGGCAAAGTAAGTTGCTTGCACACGGAGACTTATTAGTCATCCCAGCGCTAAAAATTAGGGGATTGCTTCGAATTTTTAGTTTAGCCATCAAGTTTGGTCGATTACTACCCTGAGTAATTCGACACAAACTGCGCCGGCGGTTAGCTAGCCAGTACCTCGTAAACAGGCTATTAGCAGGTGAAGCCCCAGTTTTAGGAGCCAGATTTGACGGAGGCGGAGAGGAAACACAAGCTTCACGTCCGCCCTCCTTACTAACCATATTCATAGTCTCCGCCAGATTTTTGACCCAGATTGCCCTGGCTGCTAACACCTGAACCAGCCAGTGTGTGCAGTGTGGGAACAAACAGACTCAGAGGCCAAATACTGAAAACTCCGTTTATTTTCTAGCTTCACCAAGGCTGGCCGCCGAGGACCCCCACCCCTGGCGCAGTTCTGGCGACTCTGCAGCTGCGGTCGGCGCGGCTCCAGGCTTGGCTGGCTGAGGCCGGGGAGCGGTCCATCCGATCTACGGCGGCGGCGGCTGAGTGTAGCGTGGACCGGAGGCGGACTGCTGCGGGCGTAGGTGGGAGCCTAGCTGCTCAGCTGCCTTCCGAGCTGCCTCCAGCCGATCCACCATGGCTTGGACATCCGGACCAAACAGCGACGCAGTGGAAATGGGCGCGTTGATAAGCGCCCGCTTCTCCCGCTCCTTCAAAGATGGCAGCCCCAGCCACAGGTGGCGGTGCCCCACCTGGGCTGTACACATGCTCCTCCCTCCGGTGATGGCGAACGCCTGGGACATCCGGAGCATCGCTGCAGCTGAGGTCTGGACCTCGATTTCTTCCGGCATTAACTCCGACTTCTGGTGCACGAGTCGATCCACGGACCCAGCCAGAAACGCTAGATTGTTAGCCAACGCAACTCCCTGGGCCGCATTGGCATAACAGCGGTCGAACAGGCTCGCCGTCATCCTGTCCCTCTCGGACGGATGCAGCGGCCGACCACCTGGCCACATAGAGGCGGTGGGGACCAGGCACCACCTCACCGCGTCTTCAATGGGCGGGACGCCCGTATCCCACTTCCAACCCTCGACGGTGGAATACGGCGCATATGCCGCTGCTGGGGATTTAGCGGCGACCGGATTCTCCCAATCACGCCGGGCGTATCCAATTATAGGCGGCATCTGGGGACAGATTACCTTGGGCCGCGGCTTGGCTTACGGCTGGGCCAATAGGCCTACAGTGAAGTCATCCCCATAGGTGTTCGGTGGCTGCGGGGGCAGGGGCATCTCCATCCGCACCGCCGCCGAATGGAACAATCCAGGCAGGTTGTCCAATGGATAGCGGTGCTCGGGGGGAGCCCCCTCGTCACAGAAGAGGCCCGCTGGATCCTCCTGATAGGCGCGCAGGTCGTCCTCCTCATCATATTCGCTCCACGGTTTGGAGCGGGCCGCCGCCACCGGCTCTCAGGCTGGCTACGAGCCAGCCTGGAGGGTGCGTGTGGCCCTCAGGAACTGCTGACGGCGCTCGCGCTCCTCCCGGGGGAGCGCTGCGCAGGCAGCGCAAGAACCAGACTCCACCTGGTGACGCCAACCCAAACACACGAAACAGTCGTCTTGTTGGTCTTCTGGCAGCACGGGGGAGGCGCACTGAAAAAAACTTTTGCCATTTTGTTTGTTACGTGGTCCAATCTCTTCAGGCTGAGTGAAAAAGGGAGACGAGCACTGACAGCGGCAGGGCTTTATAGGGGATGAGTACGCTACCCACTCCTACGGAGCAGGTGAGTTCAATTTGTTTTCAGGTGTCGAGGTGGAGCCTCGGAGGGGTAAACCAATAGCGAAGCCTGTTAGAGGGCGGAGCATGTACGAAATAGAACGTGAATATGACACTTAAACAGCCGAATGCGTGAAAGTTGATAGCCTTTTGTCCTAATTGTGCCTCGCCGGGTCAATAAACATTGATACCGAAAATCATGGGGTCTGCAGCAGTTTATTGCTCCAGTGCACTAATTGCAAAAGGAACACTAGTGCAGACGAAGCGTCTTTAC
Organism: Gymnothorax reevesii; assembly: GCA_029721435.1. Classification (NCBI taxonomy): domain Eukaryota; kingdom Metazoa; phylum Chordata; class Actinopteri; order Anguilliformes; family Muraenidae; genus Gymnothorax; species Gymnothorax reevesii. Next base: position 43,089,744 of record CM056585.1, read on the forward strand.
ATCATCTGCACCAGTGGTTTTCAACGTTGTTCCTGGGGACCCACTGTGTATGCTGGCTTTTGTTCTAACCACAGTTATAATCGCGGGATTTTAACGAGCTGTTCATTAATCTTAATTAGTTGTATTTAATGCTCAGAGCAGTTATTTGCCCTCTTAATTCACAAGATAAGAGAAATATCCGTGTTTGCCATCAAGAATAAAAAATGCCATTCCCACATTGCTATACATTGGAAATAACAACATAAAATGAGAGAAAACAATGTAACTAATCAAATTCAAGATGTACTTGGCTCCTACTTGGTGAAAACTAATTGGCACATCAAGACAATCTAATTAATCTAATGAATTCACCTGAAGTTTTTTGAAAGAACTTGAACTTGAAACAGTCGTGTCCCTCAGCCCAATTTACGGAGTTCCTTAGTGTCTAATTTGATCAGTTTCAAATGTTACAATGCTGGAAATTTCTTGCAGTATAGAAAGAAAACCACAATGAAACCAAACAAGCCTGGACAAGGACGCAAGGTTATTTTGCCACCACGCACAGTGAGGAGGATAGTAAGAGAAATGGAAAGTTCTGCAAAGCTCACTGTTAAAGAATTGCAACAAATGGTAGCATCTTGTGGTCATAAAGTCTCCAAAACAACCATCAGGTGCCATCGACATGCCAACAAGCTGTTTGGGAGGCATGCACAAAAAAAAACCTTTTCTCACTCAAAATCATAAACGCTAACTTCGGGAGTTCAGCGGCACTGGGACTTCAACTGGGACCGAGTGCTATGGTCAGATGAGATGAAGATAGAGCTTTCTGGCAACAAATGCTCTAAGTGGGTCTGGCGAGAGTGCTGAGAGTGCTGAGGAGAGGACCCAGGTCGCTGATTGAGAGAGATTGTACTAAGAGGAATGGTCGAAGGTCCCTTTTTCTGTATTCTCCCATCTTCTGAAACATTATAGGAGAAGATTAGGTGCTGTTTTGTTTGCAAAAGGAGGTTGTACAAAGTATTTACATCAGGGGTGCTAATAATTGTGGCACACATGATTTGATGTAAAATAATTATTTCTTTATGTGGGATTTTTTTCCCCCTGAATAAATGCAAAAATTCAACACAGTATTGGTACTATGTCATTCTACAATCATTGTCATCAGATATTAAAAATGCCATTGATTCCCTACCACTGGTTTACGCATAGATTCATCCCTTGATGAATTCAATGGTTCCTCACATCCTCATACAATCTCTCACTGAAATCCAGTCATTCTAATGCTTGCTTAGACTTACAGCGCCATCCATAATTATTGGCACCCGTGGTTAAGATGTGTTCTTTACCTTCTAATAAATTTAGTTTTTTTCTAAATAATATAGGACCACAATGAAAAAAAGAGGAAAATCCAACCTTTATACAAGTGCATTTATTCAGGGGGAAAAAAATCCCACATAAAGAAATAATTCTTTTACATCAAATCATGTGTGCCACAATTGTTAGCACCCCTGATGTAAATACTTTGTACAACCTCCTTTTGCAAACAAAACAGCTCCTAATCTTCTCCTATAATGTTTCACAAGATGGGAGAATACAGAAAAAGGGATCTTCAACCATTCCTCTTAGCACAATCTCTCTCAATCAGCGACCTGGGTCCTCTCCTCAGCACTCTCCTCTTCAGCTCACTCCACCGGTTTTCAATGGGGGTGAGGTCTGGGGACTGAGATGGCCATGGGAGGAGCTTGATTCTGTGTCTGGTGAACCATTTCTGTGTAGATTTGGCCACATGTTTAGGGTCATTATCTTGCTGAAAGACCCAGTGACGACCCAACTTCAGCTTTCAGGCAGAGGCCACCAGATTTTGATTGAAAATGTCCTGGTATTTCAAAGCGTTCATGATGCCATGCACCCTAACAAGGTTCCTTGGGCCTCTGGAAGAACAGGCCCACAGCATCACCCATCCTCCCCCATACTTCACAGTGGGCATGAGGTGCTTTTCTGCATACTCATCTTTTGTGTTTCCGCCAGACCCACTTAGAGCATTTGTTGCCAGAAAGCTCTATCTTCATCTCATCTGACCATAGCACTCGGTCCCAGTTGAAGTCCCAGTGCCGCTTAACTCCAGAAGTTAGCGTTTATGATTTTGAGTGAGAAAAGGTTTTTTTTTGTGCATGCCTCCCAAACAGCTTGTTGGCATGTCGATGGCACCTGATGGTTGTTTTGGAGACTTTATGACCACAAGATGCTACCATTTGTTGCAATTCTTTAACAGTGAGCTTTGCAGAACTTTCCATTTCTCTTACTATCCTCCTCACTGTGCGTGGTGGCAAAATAACCTTGCGTCCTTGTCCAGGCTTGTTTGGTTTCATTGTGGTTTTCTTTCTATACTGCAAGAAATTTCCAGCATTGTAACATTTGAAACTGATCAAATTAGACACTAAGGAACTCCGTAAATTGGGCTGAGGGACACGACTGTTTCAAGTTCAAGTTCTTTCAAAAAACTTCAGGTGAATTCATTAGATTAATTAGATTGTCTTGATGTGCCAATTAGTTTTCACCAAGTAGGAGCCAAGTACATCTTGAATTTGATTAGTTACATTGTTTTCTCTCATTTTATGTTGTTATTTCCAATGTATAGCAATGTGGGAATGGCATTTTTTATTCTTGATGGCAAACACGGATATTTCTCTTATCTTGTGAATTAAGAGGGCAAATAACTGCTCTGAGCATTAAATACACCAAATTAAGATTAATGAACAGCTCGTTAAAATCCCGCGATTATAACTGTGGTTAGAACAAAAGCCAGCATACACAGTGGGTCCCCAGGAACAACGTTGAAAACCACTGGTGTAGATGATGTAAAGACGCTTCGTCTGCACTAGTGTCCCTTTTGCAATTAGTGCACTGGAGCAATAAACTGCTGCAGACCCCATGATTTTCGGTATCAATGTTTATTGACCCGGCGCGGCACAATTAGGACAAAAGGCTATCAACTTTCACGCATTCGGCTGTTTAAGTGTCATATTCACGTTCTATTTCATTCGTGCTCCGCCCTCTAACAGGCTTCGCTATTGGTTTACCCCTCCGAGGCTCCACCTCGACACCTGAAAACAAATTGAACTCACCTGCTCCGTAGGAGTGGGTAGCGTACTCATCCCCTATAAAGCCCTGCCGCTGTCAGTGCTCGTCTCCCTTTTTCACTCAGCCTGAAGAGATTAGACCACGTAACAAACAAAATGGCAAAAGTTTGTTTTCAGTGCGCCTCCCCCGTGCTGCCAGAAGACCAACACGTCGACTGTTTCGTGTGTTTGGGTTGGCGTCACCAGGTGGAGTCTGGTTCTTGCGCTGCCTGCGCAGCGCTCCCCCGGGAGGAGCGCGAGCGCCGTCAGCAGTTCCTGAGGGCCACACGCACCCTCCAGGCTGGCTCGTAGCCAGCCTGAGAGCCGGTGGCGGCGGCCCGCTCCAAACCGTGGAGCGAATATGATGAGGAGGACGACCTGCGCGCCTATCAGGAGGATCCAGCGGGCCTCTTCTGTGACGAGGGGGCTCCCCCCGATCACCGCTATCCATTGGACGACCTGCCTGGATTGTTCCATTCGGCGGCGGTGCGGATGGAGATGCCCCTGCCCCCGCAGCCACCGAACACCTATGGGGATGACTTCACTGTAGGCCTATTGGCCCAGCCGTAAGCCAAGCCGCGGCCCAAGGTAATCTGTCCCCAGATGCCGCCTATAATTGGATACGCCCGGCATGATTGGGAGAATCCGGTTGCCGCTGAATCCCCAGCAGCGGCATATGCGCCGTATTCCACCGTCGAGGGTTGGAAGTGGGATACGGGCGTCCCGCCCATTGAAGACGCGGTGAGGTGGTGCCTGGTCCCCACCGCCTCTATGTGGCCAGGTGGTCGGCCGCTGCATCCGTCCGAGAGGGACAGGATGACGGCGAGCCTGTTCGACCGCTGTTATGCCAACGCTGCCCAGGGAGTCGCGTTGGCTAACAATCTAGCGTTTCTGGCTGGGTCCGTGGATTGACTCGTGCACCAGAAGTCGGAGTTAATGCCGGAAGAAATCGAGGTCCAGACCTCAGCTGCAGCGATGGTCCGGATGTCCCAGGCGTTCGCCATCACCGGAGGGAGGAGCATGTGTACAGCCCAGGTGGGGCACCGCCACCTGTGGCTGGGGCTGCCATCTTTGAAGGAGCGGGAGAAGCGGGCGCTTATCAACGCGCCCATTTCCACAGCGTCGCTGTTTGGTCCGGATGTCCAAGCCATGGTGGATCGGCTGGAGGCAGCTCGGAAGGCAGCCGAGCAGCTAGGCTCCCACCTACGCCCGCAGCAGTCCGCCTCCGGTCCACGCTACACTCAGCCGCCGCCGCCGTAGATCGGATGGACCGCTCCCCGGCCTCAGCCAGCCAAGCCTGGAGCCGCGCCGACCGCAGCTGCAGAGTCGCCAGAACCGCGCCAGGGGTGGGGGTCCTCGGCGGCCAGCCTTTATGAAGCTAGAAAATAAATGGAGTTTTCAGTATTTGGCCTCTGAGTCTGTTTGTTCCCACACTGCACACACTGGCTGGTTCAGGTGTTAGCAGCCAGGGCAATCTGGGTCAAAAATCTGGCGGAGACTATGAATATGGTTAGTAAGGAGGGCGGACGTGAAGCTTGTGTTTCCTCTCCGCCTCCGTCAAATCTGGCTCCTAAAACTGGGGCTTCACCTGCTAATAGACTGTTTACGAGGTACTGGCTAGCTAACCGCCGGCGCAGTTTGTGTCGAATTACTCAGGGTAGTAATCGGCCAAACTTGATAGCTAAACTAAAAATTCGAAGCAATCCCCTAATTTTTAGCGCTGGGATGACTAATAAGTCTCCGTGTGCAAGCAACTTACTTTGCCCAGGCACGCCACCAGCGAAGAAACCGGCACAGACTAAAAGCCAGCATGTTTCCAGCGCGGTTTGCTCGAGCGGGACACGTCAGCTGACTTCTGATTCCGGGTCACACGGAGGCAGCTTTGACCGCCATTCTGGCTCCATTGCTCCTGAGGTTTCTCAAAAGTCCCTCTACACATTCCAGTGGCAAAGGACAGGTCGTGTACGTGGGCGTAAATCTGGTACTGGGGCTTCCAAACCCGTGGAGGAAGGTGTCACTCGTTCAGCCCCACAGCTCGTGACGTATTTAAAGACCAATGTTTCTGAGAGTAAGCGTCAGGGAGAGCTCCCGCTTGACTCAGAGACAACTGCGCCCCCACCACCCACGGTGAGCGAGTCACCAGGTGACGAGCTTGGGGTTGCAGCGAATGCATTGTTGCCATTAGCCTCTCAGCCCTTTCGGGCAGGGCCCTCCGGACGAACCCTCCCACAAGGGGCGGGGCGTCGCGGGAGGGCCTTGGCAATCAGAGACCAGAGTCAACTGCTTCACCACTGACGAACCACTATCAGTCGTGGGTGAGGTTGTGCGCCCCCCTTCCGAGGTTAGACAGAACGTTGCGGAAGGGATATGCGTTGCAGTTTCGCTGCCGTCCTCCCCCATTCATGGACATCTTACGGACGAAGCTCCCCAGTTCCGCGCAAAGAACGCTTTTAAAGGAAGAGGTATGCTCGCTTCTACAGAAAAGGACCGTAAGACCGGTTCCTCTGTCAGAAGCTCGAGCAGGATTTTATTCCCCGTATTTCCTGATCCCCAAAAAATCGGGAGGCCTGAGGCCCATTTTGGAACTCCGGGAGCTGAACAAGCACATTGTGCGCAGACCATTCCGAATGCTGACTGTAAAGGCGTTGCTGGAATGTGTCAGGCCGGGAGATTGGATGGCATCAATAGATCTGACAGATGCCTATTTTCATGTCCCAATTCTGCCGCGCCACCGGAAGTTCCTTCGCTTTGCGTTACAGGACCGGATCTTTCAGTTTTGCCGTCTTCCATTCGGATACTCCCTAGCACCACGGACATTTTCCAAGTGTGTGGAGACAGCCCTTGCACCGCTTCGGCGCAAGGGGGTGCGGATTCCAACCTATCTGGACGATTGGCTGATCCTGGCCCCTTCCGAACAGATGGCAATCGCCCATACGAGGTTGGTGATGTGGCATATTGCGCAGCTGGGCTGGGCCATCAACTACGACAAGAGCACCCTGCAGCCCAGCTAGACGGCGCGATATTTGGGAATGCAGCTTGAGACTCGGACCATGACCGCACGCTTGTCGGTCGAGAGAGCTGGAGCGATCCTGGCTTGTGCTCAACAGTTACGGGACACAGTCTCAGTGCGGGCTATAGCAGTCGTGTCGCTACTGGGGATGATGGCTGCTGCCCATCTAGTAGTCCGCTTAGGGCTGCTGCACATGAGGGATCTACAGCGCTGGTTTATACGCCTTCGGCTGGATCCGAGGCGAGACCAGCAGCGCATGCTCCGCATACCATTGCAAGCACGGCGGACCTTAGCGTTTTGGGCCTCACGCAGCCGGCTCCGCGAGGGAGCCCGGTTGGGGTGCGTGGCTCATTATGCCCATGTATTTGTGGATGCCTCCCTCACAGGGTGGGGAGGAACTTGTGGCCCTGCTTCTGTCGCTGGTACATGGCAGGGGCCCCGGCAGCACATCAACTTACTGGAGCTCTTAGCAGTTCAGAGGGTGCTGCACCATTTTTCCCCACAGTTGGAGGGAAGGCACGTTCTGGTGAGGTCAGACAACACGACGGCGGTAGCCTTTCTCAACAGACAGGGGGGAGTCAGATCAGTGGCCCTACACAAGGTGGTGGCACCACTGTGCCAGAGCGCCAGATGGTTTCCGGACCTTATCCAGCTGGCATTGGGGAGCCCATGGGAAATTCCGGACCCTCCCCTAACCGGGACTCGGATACCGAACGCCGTTCGCACCTGCCCCCTCCTGGCCTGGAACCTGAAAGGGTAAGGTTAACTGAAACGAGCCTACCCGAAGCGGTGGTGTCCACAATTCAGTATGCGTGTGCCCCGGCCACGTCCAAGGCTTATGCGACTCGTTGGCGGACTTTCGTGGGCTGGTGTCAGGTGAGATGCCTGAACCCGCGCTCATGCCCCCTTCAGGGGGTGCTAGAGTTCCTTCAGGGGCTCTTCGAGAGGGGCTGTGCAGCATCCACCTTGGGCGTGTTCGCGGCGGCCATTGCAGTAGGCCATGATGGCTTTGACCGCTTCTCAGCTAGAAATCACCCCCTGGTAAGGCGGTTTTTGAAGGGAGTCCGCAGGCTGAAACCCCCGATGCAGCGCGTGGTTCCACAGTGGGATCTGCAGACGGTGGGGGACGGCCTGGCGGGACCACCATTTGAACCCTTGGACCAGGCGGATCTGCATACCCTATCGATCAAGACGGCCTTTTAGCCTTGGCATCAGCCAGGAGGGTGAGCGAATTGGGGGCCCTCTCCGTGCACCCGTCATGCCTTACCGTAAGCGAGGATAATGGATCAGTGGAACTTCACCCTAAACCGTCCTTCCGACCTAAGGTCATCACTTCAGCCTTCAGTTCTTCGGTGATCCGGCTAAGGGCTTTCTGCCCTCCGCCCCATGCCACCAGTGAGTAGGAACGGTTGTATAAACTGTGCCTAGTGCGAGCACTCGTCCTGTACATGAAACGCACAGCTGGCCGTAGGAAGGCGGATCAGCTGTTTGTGAGCTATGGCGGACTTGCTCAAGGGGCCCCACCGTCATTAGAAAAAAACTAAATTTATTTGAAGGTAAAGAACACATCTTAACCACGGATGCCAATAATTATGGATGGCGCTGTAAGTCTAAGCAAGCATTAGAATGACTGGATTTCAGTGAGAGATTGTATGAGGATGTGAGGAACCATTGAATTCATCAAGGGATGAATCTATGCGTAAACCAGTGGTAGGGAATCAATGGCATTTTTAATATCTGATGACAATGATTGTAGAATGACATAGTACCAATACCGTGTTGAATTTTTGCTTCAGATTTTTTTTTCGCTACTTCACTGAGATAACTTTGGTCTGTTATAGCTAAAGTGATTTCTTCTGTGATCATTTTTATTAACTGCTGGATAGATACCATGGGCAAATCTATTCGCTATTTTTCGAATCAGGCTTGGCTGAGGAGTTAAATTCATACAATTTCTGGGAAACGGGGATGGGACTTAACTCATCCATATTCTAAATGGGTAACAGGCTCCACTTCCTCATGAATCAGTGGCGGAGCTACAGGGGGGGGCGAAGACGCATCCCTTTTAATCCTGGCAAGATCTCAATCATTTTTCTTTTTTTGATGTCTTTTCCAATTATTGTAATTGGCAACTGAAGACACGGTTTCTCTCCACATGCAATCTAACAGCGATTAAATCGCGATTTAAATTCAGGACAGTGGTGGAACAGAGAATTGGGTTGCACAAAACAGCCGTTTAAAACTATTATAAATCCTGACCTGTTCTCAGTCATCTTCATGATTAACAAAAGGTTCACTCCGAGAGCGCTCCGCGCTTAACAGGTGTTGCTTGTACTCCCCGAATAGGTGAGACAAAAATCAATCATCTGGACATGCTGGCAAAGCTCCAGGCCAAGATGGCTTCAGTGTTGACTTTTATAAGTGTTTTCAGGAAGTTTTATCTCCTTTTTTGACTTTGTTGTACAGGGATATGATTGCTACCCAATCTATGCCAAAAAGCATGAATGTGGCTGTTGCCAAAGCCGGGCAAAGACCACTCAAAAATGGGCAATTTCCGTCCTTTAAGCCTATTAAATAATGATTACAAGATCTTCGCTAAAATTCTTGCAATGCGGCTGGAGAAAGTCATCTCAACATTAATTCACTTAGACCAAGTGGGTTTTATTGCCGGACGTTATGCCGCGCATAATATGCGCAGACTGTTTCACGTAATGTCAGAGGCTGCATCCTTTCAACATCCTGCGGTTGCAATTTCTCTTGATGCGGAAAAAGCATTTGACCGGATTGAGTGGTCGTATCTGTTTCATATTTTGTCTAAGTTCGGTTTTGGACCAGTATGTATACAATGGATTAAGGCTCTTTACAATAACCCAGTTGCATGTGTTAAAACTAATGGTTTAATTTCACGCCCCTTTCAGCTTTTCAGATCCATTAGACAAGGCTGCCCAGCATCTCCAGTTATTTTCACCCTAGCACTTGAGCCACTCGCCTGTGCCATCAGGAAAGATCAGAATATAACGGGTATTACACTTTTTAATTATGATTTTAAAGCCAATCTTTACGCGGACGATATTTTACTGACTTTGTCTAGACCTGCTAGCTCTGTGTCCCATTTGCTTAAACTTATTAGTAAATTTGGCATGTTTTCAGGTTATAAGATCAATTGGTCAAAGAGCGAGGCTATCCCTCTAAATTGTCTCACACACCCCGGTCATTTGAGTTCAACCCCTATTGTTTGGAAAACTGGAGGAATGCGATATTTGGGTGTCAATATCACATCTCCTATTGATAAAATATTTGAGTTGAATGGCCCTAAATTATTAAAAACTGTGAGGGACGATCTGAATAGATGGACAAACTTACCATTATCACTTTGGGGGAGAGTAGAAGTGCTCAAAATGAATGTACTCCCACGATTGGCTTTCCTTTTTTCTGCCATCCCGACAGAGGTCCCCCAGAGATGGTTTAAAGAAATAAACACACTATTTTCGTTATTCTTATGGAAAGGCAAAAAACCTAGAATTTGTCTGAAAAAAATGTGCATCCTCAGAAAGAAGGGTGGTCTAGGAATACCAGATGTATATTACTATTACTTAGCGTACAATGGTGTTTACCCTATATCTTGGGCGTACAGGAAAGAGGAGGCGGCTAAGGGCAGCTGGAGATGGCTGGAGCAGAAATTTGTTGCTGCAAAATGTAAAAATGTTGCTCTGACCTCACTCTGGTACCATACTAAACCTGACAAAAGTATAAAAAATCCCATGATTATATTTTCATGTAGAATAGCCAAAGAAATTCAGAAACAACTAAAACTGAACAGTTTATCCTTGCCTTCGTGTCCTATATGGAACAACCCGACATTCAAGGCCGGTGGGAAACCGATCAGTAATGACTCATGGCAAGATAAGAATATTACTGAGCTGGGTCAAATCTTGGGAAGTAATGGAGAAATGTTATCTTTTAATGAACTTAAGAGGAAATTTGGTCTTAATAATTCAGATACATTTCAGTACCTGCAAATCAAATCCATCATGCAGAGTCATATAAACACTACGCTGGTAGACAATGAATCCTTTGATAGGAAGTTGAAGGATGCAGTCTCTGGCGTTGGTAGTGTATCCAAAATTTACAGGTTGTTATGCTGCATGTTAGGTAAGGGTATGGTATCCATAAAGGCACAATGGGAGAAAGATCTGGGTTTACATTTCACAACAAGTCAATGGGAAGCGATTTTGAGCCGCTCAAACTATCTTTCAAAATGTGTTAGGTATAAAATTATTCAAACCAAAATTTTGTTTAGATCTTACATTACCCCACACAGACTCAAGAAAATGAACAGTGAGTTATCAGACAAATGTTGGCATGGGTGTGGAATGACTGGCACTCTTATGCATCTGTTGTGGCATTGTCCAGAGATACAGGAATTCTGGTCAAATGTGAGAGATTATCTATGCAAATTATTCAAAATTAACTTTACAGTAGACCCAGCAGTGTGCTTACTGGGAAAACAGGTAGAGGGAGTTATCCCCCCCAAATTTTTATACTTGTTGGACCTAGCTTTTCTTTCAGTTAAACGCACAATTCTTATCAACTGGAAGGTAAGGAAATCTGACTGTTTCAACATAGACAATTGGCAAAAAGAATTTCTGGATTTAGTATCTATGGAGCAAGCGGCATCTGTTCTCCAAGATCTGGGCAATGACCACACAGATCTCTTGAGCCAAATTATCTCATCGTTGAGGGAGAATAAATCAGATGGGGATAAATTCAAATTCAAATTCAATTTATTTGTATAGCGCTTTTCACAGATAAACTGTCACAAAGACGCTTTACAGTCAGAGATGAGTTACTGAAAGGGCATTGCCCAGCCTATTCCCCACTACAGCAAATAAGGCAAAAAACTCCCGGTAGGGAGAAAAATCCTAAAACAGTGGTGAGAAAAAACTCCCCAGTGGGAAGAAATCTCAGGAGGAACCCGGCTATAGTGGGGAAGCCCATCCTCCGCGGGCTAGCTAGTTAATAAGAAGATAATGACAATAGAGTTCCATTAAAGTCCATCTAAACAGTGCTATCAGTTGCTGGAGGAAGTGGCATGCCAAGGATGGTGCAGGACTGGATCAGGACAGCAGCAGCTAGCGCTCATGGTGAGGGACAGGGCTCGGATGGTCCAGGACTCAGGGTTGTGGAGGGAGAGATCCTCGGAGAAAGACAGAAAAAAGTGGGGTGAGGCACTGGATAAAACTACTGCATATTAATAAAAATACAGTCCTGTGTCATGTGCCAAATGAGAATTTAGGAGCTGACTGGTCAGGAAACAGTCAACACCGCTCCATCCGCTTCCAGCAGCACAGAGGCCCTACACTTATTCCAGGAAGATCACTTCAGATTTTCTAGACACTAGTACCAAATGGACCGCCCCGGTGACTAAGGCTGTAGCAAGCCCCACTGGCACCGTTAATGCATGCTCAGTGCCACCGGTTCCACATGGATTTGCTTAACAGTACACCAGTACCATATGGACCTCCCCAGTGACTAAGGCTGTAGCAAGCCCCACTGGCACCGTTAATGCATGCTCAGTGCCACCGGTTCCACGTGGACTTGCTTAACACTACACCAGTACCATATGGACCTCCCCAGTGACTGAGGCTGTAGCAAGCCCCACTGGCACCGTCAATGCAGGCTCAGTGCCACCGGTTCCACATGGATTTACATAACACTGGCTTCCAATATCGTGAACATGTCATAAATCAAGGTTGTAGTCAGTCCCACCAGAGCCAACACATCACTAATCATGAACTAATCATAGGCTTGACTAAAAAGATAAGTTTTCAGCCTACTCTTGAAGATAGAGAGTGTGTCTGAAGCCCGAATTTGTCTTGGGAGATTGTTCCATAGAATTGGTGCTTTATAAGAGAATGCTCTGCCTCCAATTGTAATTCTAGATATATTTGGAATTTTCAAGTAGTCAGCACCTTGTGAACGAAGTAATCTTGGTGGAGAGTAAGGAATGAGAAGACTGCAAAGATATTCCGGGGCCAAGTCATTTAAGGCTTTGTAAGTTAGTAATAGTATTTTGTACTCAATTCTAAATTTTACAGGCAGCCAATGAAGATTTTTGAGCACCGGGCTAATATGATCATATTTCTTAGTCCTAGTCAGAACCCTAGCTGCAGCATTCTGCACTAATTGAAGACGTTTCAGGGCTGAGCTAGTGCAACCAGACAGTAAGACATTGCAATAGTCCAGCCGAGAAGAGACAAATGCGTGAACCAATTTTTCAGCATCTTTAAGAGACAACATTTTTCTAAGTTTAGATATGTTTCGAAGATGGAAAAAAGCCACTCGGATGATATTGTTGATGTGAGCCTGGAAAGAGAGTTCTGAATCAAGAGTCACACCAAGGTTTTTAACGACAGCTCTGGCAGAAACAGAGAGGTCATCTAAGTTAAGAGAGAACTTAACGAATGAGTCTCTAAGACATTTGGGACCCAGTACCAATATTTCAGTCTTATCTGGGTTTAGTGAAAGAAAATTTTGCATCATCCAAGCTTTAACAGCTTTCAGACACATCTCTAATCTAGTAACCGGATCATTTTCACCCGGTTTAAAGGATATATAGAGCTGCGTGTCGTCTGCATAGCAATGGTATTTAACATCAAGTGTACTTATGATATTTCCAAGCGGAAGCATGTATAGTGAAAAAAGCAAAGGGCCCAGAACAGATCCTTGAGGTATTCCAAAGTTAACCCTGGAATACTCTGAACACTTGTTATTTACCCGGACAAACTGAGATCTATCAGACAAATAAGACTTAAACCAAGAAAGGGCAAGTCCAGAAATACCAGCTAATTTTTCCAACCTACGAAGAAGAATATGGTGGTCTACTGTATCAAAGGCGGCACTTAAATCGAGAAGGACGAGAACAGAAATGCGGCCACTATCCATAGAGAGAAGCAGATCATTTACTACAACAGTGAGGGCTGTTTCGGTGCTGTGATGCTTTCTATAGGCAGACTGAAAACTGTCAAAAACCTCATTAGTTTGCAGGAAAGAAGAGAGCTGTTGGGCAACACATTTTTCAAGGATCTTAGATAAAAATGTGAGGTTTGAGATTGGCCTATAATTGGCTAGGACTGTGGGATCCAAATCTGGTTTTTTAAGCAGCGGCTTGATTTCTGCCATCTTAAATGAAGTGGGAACAATACCTGAAATCAAAGAAGAATTAATTATGTGAAGAATTGGGCCGCCAAGAATGGGCAGGAGTTCTTTCATTAGCTTTGTGGGAATGGGATCCAAGATACAAGTAGATGATTTGGAAGTAACAACTAATTTGGCTAGTTCACTCAGGGATATAGGAGAAAGGGACTCAAACTGGTTTGTGTGTAATGTGCAAGACTCCATATCATGAGAAACGCCATCGCAAACTGGTAAGGAAGCAGTGATCTTCTCTCTAATTCCAATAATTTTGCCATTAAAGAAATTTAAAAAATCATCACTGCTGCAAGAGACTGGAATTTGAGGGTTACTTGCAGCATGATTGTTAGTTAACTTAGCCACGGTTTTGAACAGAAATCGAGAATTATTTTTATTTTCCTGCATGAGATTTGAAAAGTAACAGGACCTTGCACAAGAAAGAGCATGCTTATATCCAACAAGGCTCTTTCCAAGCACTATGGAATACCTGGAATTTAGTGGAGCGCCATTTCCGTTCTAGATGACGAGATTTTTGCTTTAGTGTCCTTGTCTGGTCAGTGTACCATGGGGCTGGCCTCTTCTTCTGAGTAATCTTTTTATATTTCAGTGGCGCGACTACATTAAGGGTACAACGGAGAGCATCAGCAAACTTTTCTGCGGTATCGTCAATAGAGGAGGCACTGACTGGATGCTCAAAATAAGATGGGAAAACCTCAGTGAATTTTGTAGAAGTTGTTGCAGTAAAAGTACGACCAGTGTACATCCTAGTTTCTAACAATGCAGGGTGGGTCAATTGTAAGCAGAAGGTGATAAGAAAATGGTCAGACAAACTGGGATTATGTGAATGAATCCTGACCTGCCCAATGTTAATGCCAAAGCTTAAGATCAGGTCTAAAGTATGACCATGAAAATGAGTTGGGCCAACAACACTCTGAGCGAAGCCAACTGACTCCAAAATGTTAGTGAATGCGGATGTTCGAGAATCATCTGCCCTCTCAAAGTGCAGGTTAAAGTCGCCCAATATAACTATTCTATCATAGCTTAAAACTAAGTCTGAAAGGAATTCTGAAAAATCTTGAATAAAGGCAGAGTAAAGGCCAGGGGGCCTGTAGACTGTCACCAAAGCTAAAGGGTGATCAGAGGCAGGGCCGGCACCTATATCCAGCACTGAAAAATTCATCGCTAAAACCTCAAATGTATCAAATTTATACTGTAGTTTTGGCACTGAATGAATGGAATCGCTATAAATAGCTGCAACACCACCACCTCTCCGGCCCAGGCGGGGGTTTTGAGTGTATATAAACCCAGGTGGAGATGCTTCATTCAAAGATACGTTTTCATCTGGTCTCAGCCATGTTTCTGTGAGACATAGTATGTCAAGATAACAATCAGAGATTAATTCGTTCACAAGAGCTGCTTTAGAGTTCCAGGATCTAATATTTAATAGACCAATTTTGAGAGAATATTTATTTATTGGTAGATTGATACAGTTGGTGTTAATGCAAATCAAGTTTTTGTGATGTACACCGCGATTCTTCTTTCTTAATTTAATTGGAATTCGAGGAACAGACACAATCTCTATAGGGTTTGACCTAATCAACGGTTTATCAAAGCTGAATGTCAGGCATTTAGATTTAACTCTCTGCAGTCAATTACGACAATTTAAGTCGTAGGCCAGATTTCTCGACAGAAGTGCAGTGCCCTCACGAGATGGGTGAACACCGTCCCTCCTCAAAAGACCGGGTCTTCGCCGGAAAGCTCGCCAATTGTCCACGAAACCGACGTTATTATCTGCGCACCACTCAGACAACCAGCGATTGAGCGAGTCCAATCTACTGTACATTTCATCACTACATCGGATCGGGTACGGACCAGAGAAAGTCACTGACCGTGACATCTTTCGAGCTTGGGCACAGGCAGACTTAAAACTGCTCTTTGTGATCTCCGATTGTCGTAATCGAATATCATTTGTACCGGCGTGGATAATAATTTTGGAGAACTTGCGTTTGCCCTGATCGAGTAATTTCAGATTCGCCTCGATATCAGTCACACGAGCGCCAGGAATACAGCTCACTGTGGTCGCCGGTTTAAACACCCTTACATCTCTAACAATGGAATCCCCGATAATTAGTGACTTTTCCGGTACTCGTTCATCTGGCTCCAATTCTTCGAGGGGAGCAAATGAATTAAACAGTTTAACGGGAGAGGTACTGGGTGGCTGCACAAGTTTCTTTCCCCTACGTTTACCTCGAACTGTTACAAACACATCACGCTGTGAAGAAGCTGCCGCAGCAGGTAAGGAACGGGAAACCGAAAGAGAACTGACATTTACACTCGTTTCAGGCTGGACCAAGAAAGAATCAATGAAATCCTCATTCGACCTAATGTTCTGCAGCGTTTCTATGCGATCTTCCAGCTGTAAAAGCTTTTCAGTTAAGCTAGCACATGAGATACATTTCTTGCAAATGAAAGAGCCACTAAGCGCAGAGGAGTCGTAACAAAACATATTACACTCAGAGCACAAGACAGGAAAAGAGGTCGGCGAACAAGGGGAAGCCATAATGGTTATT
This sequence comes from Gymnothorax reevesii, assembly GCA_029721435.1. Lineage (NCBI taxonomy): Eukaryota > Metazoa > Chordata > Actinopteri > Anguilliformes > Muraenidae > Gymnothorax > Gymnothorax reevesii. Next base: position 43,105,616 of record CM056585.1, read on the forward strand.
AACTTACGTTTGTAGGATGCCGCGTCGCCCAAGTCCAAGTTCACCTCACGGGCGTCTTGCAGAAGTATAGGCAGTGAAAAAGCGCGAAATTTACGACTGTTTTCCGTCAAAGGCAGAAAACTCTCAGAAAACAGAAAAAAAAATCAACGTAATATTAACAGAAAAAAGGGATAGAAACGCTCAGCACAATGGGTGCTACCAAGACCTATAGGACACGTGCCAACGTGAGACAGGAACAGGAACAGGAACAGCCTGTTCCTGGGGCCAATACAATATAGCTTTGCCAATGAGGTGATATTATGGTTAGCCTACCTGTTTTCTAATTTCTGTTGTTCTCATCGTGGTTATGGGAGCCGATATTGCTGTTGCTATGATGGTGAGGATGATGGTGATGATGATGATGACGACAAGAGTGGGCATTATTATTATTGTTTTATTTATTTTATTTATGTTGACTTGATGATATGGGTGTCTGTTCCTCATTCTCATACTGCGGTGGCCTTGGCCTGGCCTTCTCGGCATGCTCTGTGTGGTGACTGGTGCAGAGGGACGGGGGCTTAGTTTTGCCCCGGTTATTCTTGCAACCAGACCATTCCCTTTGTGTTGTATGTGTGTATGTATGATATGTGTGATGCGGTATGGATATGTTCATGTAACTGATATCCATAAGATGTCTTGTGTTCTTTTTTTTTTTTTTTGCTGTTGTATTGTATTTGAAAAATAAAGAAAATTATTATTTTAAAAAAAAATCATCTGGACATGTATTTGCTGTATTTAAATCTACGTTATTCAAAATTGCATAGCCTACCTGTTAACTCTCGCGCAAATGGCTTGAGCCACACGCATTTTATAACCTAGGCTATTTAACTGCCGAGTGCCAGCTTTTTTTTTTTTTTTTTTTTTTTTAAATCAACCCACAAAATACCGAGAGTAAAAGTCCGCGTTTCATTGAAACACGGACCAGTTCAATCACGCAAAGCATTGGCCAAATAATAAATAAATTATTTTTCTGCACTGAATTTAGCCCATGATTTCATCGCCGTTAGATCGCATACGGCGAGAAACCGTGTCTTCTGTTGCCAATTACGATAATTGGAAAAGACGTCAATAATGGAAAATGATTGAGATCTAGCCAGGACTAAAAGGGATGAGTCTTTGCCCCCCCTGTAGCTCCACTACTGTTGTGAATAATCAAGAACCGTTTCAGGTGTGCTGCCTATTGATAGACTAGTGTAACTGTGTGCATAAATAGAGCAGCTCCACGCCCACAGGCACCTACTACTGCAAGAACGTGTCAAAAGACACTGCGTCATTACATTCTTTTAGCTGACTTGTATGTATCCAGAGAAGAACAGGGCATTTACCTTTTGTTATAACGGCAATTATACCCGGCTTGGTTAACAACATCCTCTTCTGTTGACACACTTGTTGACATACTTGCATGCACACAGATACACACACACACACACACACACACACACACACACACACAAACGAACACAAACAAACAAACTCACTCAAAAACAGTTATCCCTGTACTTATCTTTGTGAACACATTACATTGAGTTCCATTCATTCTTCCTGCATCTCTACAGCTTTTCCTGAATCTCTACAATAAGCAATGTATGCCTTACCCAAACCCTTACCCTAATCTTAACCTATCCCTTCTTCTAACCTTACCCCTAACCTTAACGGATAAGTCACAATTGTGTAGTTGACATTTGAAAATGTCCTCACTTTCCAATAATGTCTCCACTCTGTAGAAAACAAGCATTTTTTGGTTCTCACTTTATAGCATGTACAAGAACACACGCACACACCCACACCCACACCCTTTCTACACCTGCTGTTCCTCCAGGGCTTTGGCATGGTGTAAGAGGGGACATGCTCTGTATGAGAGATGATATATTCTTAGCTGGTTTCCACTCGCAATTTCTTTCTCCCTCCCCAGGTGCAAGCCACAGTAGTGGGATTCCTGGCAGCCTTAGCAGCTGTTGGGCTGGGCGCTGTCTCCAGAGGGGGGGTGGAGCTGGACCAGGCTGCCGTGCTGTGCGCAAGCAGTGTGACCACCGCCTTTGTGGCAGCACTGTCCTTGGGTAATCTTTTTAGCCTTTGTAGGTCCAATGACATTGCTGTTCCCATAAATCAGCTCATGCTGTTGGCTTATCTTCCTGTCCTCCACCCATCTGCTCATCTGCATTGCAATGTGCTGCCGTGGAGTGAAGGGAAGGATAAAAATCAACTGATCCTGAATATTTTCGCTGCTAGCAAACCACTTGTGATAGCATTTCATCCCTCTAGCCAGCACGTGCCAGTAGTGTAGCAGACAATCCGCCCACAATTTGTTTATCAAGGAGGTGGAGATGAGGCTGTTGCTCGAAAGTCCTGCTTTTTGCAAACTGCTCGCTGGCCTAGGCTAAGACCAACTGAGCAACAAGCTAGCTTTCTGGGATGGGTCTTATTGTGGTTATGTATCTGAGCTGGAAAGAATTCATTTAAATATGGCTGGTGAGTCATGACCCTGTTGATATCTTGATGCGCTGGTGTGCAACACAGCATCAAAAACACGCAGTCTTACACTGAAGGGCTGACATAATAGCAATAAGTTGCTCTGTTGACAATAGTCAAGCTGTATACTGCCGACATACTGTGCAGTTTTAGCGTTGGCTGTATAATGTGGCTTATCGCATTGTGTTTATTCAAAGCAATTTTCTTTAACCTTGGGAATTGGCTAGATTTAGCGCTTGATACCATTTAATCATCATGTATCTGAAGTGTTAGATCCACTTCAGTTATTGTAAAATAGCAAGCCTAAACATGGATATTGATACGCCACCCGTATCCCAGAAAGTGATCTGTGTTTGCAGTATTCATTTTTCCAAAGAGGATTTTGTGAGGCCACATTCAGGGAAATCTCAACAGTGCACGCTGAAGAGCACTGCTGTACCCATGCATCAGGTAAGAGTTGAACACCTTTGAAAAAATCTAATGTAACATTACAGCACAAATTGATATCACACAGTGCCTACGCAGCCACATACTGTGTATCTGCTGTGCTGGTTATAATAGGGAATTTTTTTATTTGAGATGTAACTCTATGCCTTTGAAAAACGAATACAGTAAACACAGAGCTCTTTTAAGGACCGTCCAAACTTGCAACCACAGTTACTCTGACCCAAACAGCTGATCGCTACAGCGCACAGTTTATTACGATGTGCCTGTGCGGAGGAATACGTCAGTGGGTTAGTTCAAGAGCAACTGTTTTTTCCAAGCCCTTGAAGCACTGTAAAATATTGTAATATAGCGCACAATTAAATTGGTGTATTACTTTCAGGTAAGACCTCTTTTAGACCACGAAAATACAGTTTTACTTTGGGACCGTTCAGAACAGTGTATCGCCTAAATCTTCGCCCAGCACTATGCGCTGGTGCGGCCAACTGGGGGAGAGCAGGGAGCTCTTGACTGCATCTAATGTACATAGTGGCCAGGGACGTCTCTAGGACTAAAGATTGGTGGGGCCCTGAGCTCACCTTTGAAATAATTACTAACCCTGACTTGCACGCAATCTTTCCCACAATTGACAAACAATCCTTCCAGGATTTTCCTGGCTTTTTAAAAAAAAAATTTACATTTTTTGCGGTAACTTTTTCAAGTGGCGGCAATGAAAGTTGCAATGTTTTGGCGATTTATTTTTTTGTCCGCGAGAAATTTGCGTCGATTGGTTGAATTTGCTTTAATAGTTGCAATCACGACATGCAACTTCCTGAGACTGAGCAATAGATTCACTCCGAGAACACGCCGGCATGGTACAGTACATTTCGGTACGGCGACAATAATTAATCTGGACGCGTAATTTTGTGCATTTAAATCAGCATTATTCAGAATTGCACACAGACGTTTCAAATGGTCTTTTATTTTATTTAAACAAAACGACCATGAAGCGCCAGTTAAATCACTTGATGTGTGGAAAAGGTAGCGCAGACGTTCGAGAGCAGTTTGTTTTCGTAAAGCGTTGAACAATTTTTGTGTGGCCGAAATAATTTTTCTGATCTGAATTTATCCCATTATCTAGTCGTCAATAGATCTCATGGAGAAAGACACCGTAACTTCGATTGCCAGAGGATTATTTTAAAAATTGGAAAACGTGTTAATAACGGAGTACAAGCCAGGAACAATCATTGACCCAAAGGCATGGGCCGGGCCCCACCAATTATCACTTCCAGAGACTCCACTGGTAGTGACAATTTGGAGCTCATACAACCCCACTTCGAAAATAGTGAACTATCCCTTTAACAGCGCAGTGGTGTTTTCCTCTGGGACTCATACCTGTGACTCCTGTGCAGGTCTGGTCATGATTGGCGTGATTATCGGCTCCAGGAGAGTTGGCATCAATCCGGACAATGTGGCCACACCCATAGCTGCGAGTCTGGGGGACCTGATCACCCTGTCATTGCTGGCCAGAGTCGGCAGCGCCCTTCACCAATTCAGAGGTGGATATTCAGCCATGCACTGTGTGCCTGTGTTTTGCATGATGGGCAAATTGTTCGAGGCGTAATGTAATATTTGACTTAGGAAGAGTTGGCACTAGAGGTCTTCGGAAAAGCCCAAAAACCGGAGGTTCCGACCCAACCCGATTCGGGTCGGGTTTAGGGTCCATTCACAGGAAGCAACTCCCGGGCCGGGTCGGAACCGGGCGAGTTTGTCTCAGGTCTCGGGTCTCTTATAGTGAAAGGCCGGGTTATGTAGTACCCGAGAGGACCCGGCGGTTGGCGGTCACAGCTGTCAATCACCCCCACCCTCCCCTTTTCCCCCCTCCCATCTAATGCGAGGCTGCGAGCTGCCTGTGTGACGACGTCACGTGATTTTAGTAAGGAAGTCAAAACAACTACACGATATGGTCTGTGGGTGCCCTATCGGTACCCCCTGCCCGATCGGTTCTGCACATGCGCAAACATTTTGTGCATGTGCATTGTTTAACTCATATTTACCACACTGCCCGATGTGTTCTACGCATACGCAAAGTTAAACGATCGAAATGGGCTGCGTATCAAGTCATTTAAATTGCATCCTAGTTCCCCGAGGATGCATGGAGGAAACGGGAGAAAGAACTACTAGTTACCCTGGATGTAACTCCAGTTCTATGAATATTGGTTACCCCTACGAGGCTCCGCCTCGGCGCCTGAGAAAGAAAATTGAACTCACCTGCTCCAAAGGAGGGGGTAGCATACTGACCTCCCATAAAGCCCCGGCGTTGCCAATGCGCGTCTCCCTTTGAAACTCAGCATCCCACACTCGGGGCCACCTGGGCAGGTTGTTAGAGGGCTACGCACGGATTCATTGAACTGGAGTTACATCCAGGGTAACTAATAGTTCTATTTCATACGTGCTCCGCCCTCTAACGGGCTTCGCTATTGGTTACACCTAAGGCGAAGGCCGTTAGGGATGGATGTGCCCCAGGTGGACCCTGGCCACGCAGGTCCTCTCGCAACCAAGCAAAACCCTGTCCACCCCCTGGGGCGCACACCGCCAACCTGCGTACCCCGCCCCAGGTGGTGGCAAGTAGCACCCAAACCATTCCTGGCACTGGGAGGGACCCATCTTGTCCAGCCCCTCCCAGGGAAAAAGGCAGGGCTTGACCATTGTTATTCCAATTCCAGGACCCGCACCTGTGGGCGGGCACCACCAGAGTGCCTCGCGTCAGGTTGCGGACCACCGATATCAGCCGTCACTTGAGACAAAGGGGACTTTTCCTGATAGCGTTCCTCCATGTCGGCCTCATACCCTCCAGGTAGGCACACTTGAGTGCTCCACCCAGACATGGTACCAACATAACCATTGCTACTGCTGGAAGGAGCTCTCCCCCAATGGGGCCTCCCACCCCAATGCTTGGGAGAGGCTCATGTCACTTTTCCCATGGCCCGCCTAACAGCTGCGGGCAGGGCACCCCCGAGATGCCACGCCCCAGGTCGGCCATAAACACAGCTACTGCTGGAAGGGGCTCTCCCCCTAATGGGGCCTCCCACCCCAATGCTTGGGGGAGGCCGTATCACTTTTCCCATGGCATGCCTAACTGCTGCGGGCGGGGCACCCCCGAGATGCCGCGCCCCAGTTCGGCCATGACCACAGCTACTGCTGGAAGGGACTCTCCCGCCAATGGGGCCTCCCACCCCCAATGCTTGAGAGAGGCCATGTCACTTCTCCTATGGCACGCTTAACAGCTGCGGGCGGGGCATCCTCGAGATACCACGCCCCAGGTCGGCCATAACCACAGCTACTGCTGGAAGGGGCTCTACCGCCAATGGGGCCTCCCACCCCAATGCTTAGGAGAGGCAATGTCGCTTTTCCCATGGCACGCCTAACAGCTGCGGGCGGGGTACCCCCGAGATGCCACGCCCCAGGTCGGCCATGATCAATTGCTAGTTAGTGCTGGCAGGGGGCCCTACCGGTAGGGTTCCCAAGACCGCATGTGCTACTGAGTCAGCTGTCATATCCCTGAGATATGATCGCGCAAATGTAGAAGTTGATGACCAAGAGGCTGCCCTGCAAATCTCCTCTACAGACACACCCCTAAGTAGTGCCGTAGAGGAAGCAATCCCGCAGGTGGAGTGTGCGGTCAGTCCTGCCGGGGCCACCAGATCTGCTGCTGAGTAGGCCCTGCAGATCGCATCACAAATCCAGTGGGCGAGGCGCTGTCCTGACAGAGGGGCCCCCTGCGCCCGCCCGCCATAACACACAAACAGCTGCTCCCCCTTCCTGAGGCTCGCAGTTTGCTCCAGGTAAACACTAAGCGCGCGTACTGGGCACAGCCTGTGCATCTTCTCCTGCTCACCGGTGGCATGAGGAGGTGGGCAGAGGGCCTGTAGTCGAAGGACTGATGATTTAAAGGCCGTGGTTATGACCTTCGGACGGAATGAGGGGTTTGGACGCAGCTCCACTGATCCTAGATCCTGCCTTAGGGTCAGGCAAGATGGGTGCACAGAGAGGGCACTAAGTTCACCTACCCTCCTGGCTGACGCCAAAGCTAAGAGGAGGGCCGTCTTAATAGACACCAAGTGTAGGTCTGCTTGGTCCAAAGGCTCAAAAGGTGGTCCAGCCAGACCCCCCAACACCGTGTCCAGGTCCCATTGCGAAATTTCGCGGTGTACCGGGGGCCTAATTCTGCGAGCTCCTCTCAAAAACCGCTTTATCAGGGGGTGATTCCTGGCCGTAAAGCGGTCAAACCCATTGTGTCCTGCTGCTACCGCTGCAGCAAATACTCCCAGGGTGGAAGCTGCGCGACCCCCCTCGAAGAGAGCCTGCAGGAAATCCAATACCCCCTGAAGGGCGCATGAACGTGGGTCTAGGCCCCTCGCCTGACACCAGTTCGTGAACATCCACCAGCGGGCCGCATAAGCCCTGGATGTAGACGGGGCCCGTTCACGTTGAATTGTGGACACCACCGCCTCAGGCAGGCCCAATTCACTCAATTTCACCCTTTCAATCTCCAGACCATGAGGGGGTGGGGAGTCGCATCTGACGTGTGTCTCATGGTCGAAGGGTGGTCCGGAATCTGCCACGGGCCCGCTACTGCCAGCTGGATAAGATCCGGGAACCATCTGGCGTTCGGCCTCATCGGTGCTACCACAATCATGGATAGCCGCTGCTCCCGCACCCTGCGGAGTAATGACATCAGTAGCTGCCGGGGTGGGAATGCATAGAGCAGGCCGGCGGGCCATACTGGATGAGCCAACGCATCCACCCCCAGGGGAGGGTCGTCGGTGGCTCTCAATGAGAACCAAAGCGGACACAGAGCGTTCTCCTTGCTTGCGAACAGATCCGCTACTGGTCGACCAAACAGCTTCCAGATCTGTTCTGCCGTCGCCCGTGAGACGCCCCAATCCTCCTCGAGCAGGGCTCCCCTCGATAGCCCGTCCGCCCGTGAATTGAGGATGCCCAGAACATGCCGGGCTCTTAGAGAGCACAGGTGGCGGTCCGCCCAGATTAGAATGGCCGCGGCCAACCTGTGTAGGGCTACTGACCTGACGCCCCCCTGCCTGTTGAGATAGGCCACTACTGTTGTGCTGTCCGATCTCACCAGGACGTGCCTCCCTTCCAACTGTGGGGCAAAGTGGTGCAACACTTTCTGAACTGCCATTAGCTCCAGGTGGTTGACATGGCGCTGGGGCCCCTGCCATGTACCCGCGACAGAGGCAGAGCCGCAAGTCCCGCCCCATCCTGTTTGGGGATCTGTGAATATCTGGATGTAGTGTGCCACACATCCCATCCGAATCCTCTCTCGGAGCCGGATAGGTGAGGCCCAGAATGTCAGTGCCCGTCGTGCTCACGCTGGTATGCGGAGCATAAGCTGTTGGTCCCACCTTGGGTCCAGACGAAGGCGTATGAACCAGCGCTGCAGGTCTTGCATGTGCAGCAGCCCCAGGCGAACTACTGAATGGGCAGCAGCCATCATTCCCAGCAACGACGTGACCCTTATTGCTTGTACCAATGCTGCATCTAAAATGTCCCGGGTCTGGGACAGAATAGCCTCTATTCTGTCCCCAGACAGACATGCAGTCATTGACCGTGAGTCCAATTGCAGCCCCAGATACAGAGCTGTCTGCCTGGGCTGCAAGGTGCTCTTGTCGTAATTGATGGTAGACCCCAGCTGAGTAATATGCCGCATTACCAGCGCCGTGTGGTTGGTTACCACCTGCTTGGAGTGGGCTAGGATCAGCCAATCGTCCAGATAGGTTAGGATCCGTACCCCTTCCCGCCGGAGTGGCGCTAACGCTGCCTCCACGCATTTGGAGAAGGTCCGAGGTGCTAGGGAATATCCAAACGGGAGGCAGCAAAACTGGAAACTTTGATTTTCCCACTGCAAAGCGCAGGTACTTCTGATGGCGCGGCAGTATTGGGACATGAAAATAGGCATCCTTCAGGTCTATTGACGTCATCCAATCGCCGGTCTGACACACTCCAGCAGAGACTTTACCGTTAGCATCCGGAAAGGCCTGCGCACAATGTGCGTGTTCAACTCCCGCAGATCTAAAATAGGTCTGAGGCCTCCCGACTTCTTGGGGATCAGAAAATACGGGGAATAAAACCCCGCTCGAGCTTCTGACAGAGGGACAGGCACCACCGCCCCCTTCTGTAAGAGCGAGTTCACTTCCTCCTTCAGGGCACCCTTCAGAGTGGAATCGGGGAGCCTTGTCCGCACTATCCCTTTGAATGGGGGAGGACAACACTGGAATTGCAAAGCGTACCCCTTCTGCAATGCTCTGTCCAGCCAGCCTGGGAGGGGGGCGCACAATCTCACCCAAACCTGGTAAAACTCCATAAGGGGCGAAGCTGTTTGTTTTATGGTTTCCGTTATCCTGGGCCCTCCCGCGACGCCCCACCCCCCTGAGGGAGGGCACGACCGGGGGGCCCTGCTCGAAAGGGCCTGGAGGATAACAGCAGCAAGGTTTTTGCTGCGTTCCCGTGCACCCTGCCCGGTGATTCACTCACCATAGGCAACACGGGCACGGCTACTTCCGCGTTTGGAAGCCTCTCGTCTTCAGTTCCGACGTGCCGACGTCTGAACAGGCCTTAACCTGTGGCACTAAACAAGCGAAGCTCCCCTTCACAGGTTTGTGACCCTCAGTATTTGCCAATACGTTAAGTGCCCTGGAGCCAAAATGGCAGGTCGCTCCACTTCCGTGCAACCCGGAAGAGGAAGCCTGTTGACCAACACCAAACACTCTGCTGGAGCCAGCCCAGCTAGTAGCGTTGGACTCGTGCTGGCCATCTGCCTCAATTCGCAATCGTTTTCTCGCTGGCCCCAGACCAGGAGAAAGAGCTTTATTTCGATTTGAGCCAACATAGACTGACGGAAGAGTTTTTGGCTTCAGTTTAACCTCAGAGTTTGATCGTGTGCTACCTCCTCGGGTAGAACCACGCCACCCCTGCCAGCGATTAGCTAGCCAGTGCTTCATAAACAAACTATTAGCCGGCGAGTCCTCAATTCGAGGATCAGAGTTTGATGGATGCGAGGAGGAAACAGGAGCTTCGCGCTCCATGTCTCTCTCGCTAAACCCCTTTGTTACAGGAAGGAAGGATCCACTTCCCCCAGTAGGTTGTACCAGATTACCTTGTGTGCCAACACCTGAACCAGCCAGCGTATCAGTGTGTGCAATACAACAAGACAATGCCCTGGTGCGGTATCGGCGGGGCTGCTGAGGCTGAGCTGAGGGGCGCTGCGGCTCAGGATCCTGCTGGCTTGGCACCCGGGGAGACCGGCTGTCTGCCGACCTGCGACGACGGCGACTCGGTGGCGGCTGGGAGAAGCTGGGCCTGCGGGGCTGCTGCTGCGGGCGAATGTGGGAGCCTAGCTGCTCCGAAGCCTTCCTCGCTGCCTCCGATCGGTCCACCATGACCTGGATGTTGGGACCGAACAGCGAACTGGTGGTGATGGGCGCATTAATCAGTGCCCGTCTCTCCCTCTCCTTAAGCGAGGATAGCCCCAGCCAGAGGTGGCGGTGCCCCGCCTGCGCTGCTCCCATGCTACGTCCGCCAACGATCGCGAACGCCTGTGACATCCGGAGCATGGCCGCCGCTGTCGTCTGCATCTCCACCATCTCCTCCGGCGACAGCTCCGCCTTCTGGTGGGTCAGCCTGGATCCATGGATCCCGCGAGAAAGGCCATATTGTAAGCTAGCGCTACCACCTGAGCAGCGCTAGAATAACAACAGTCAAAAAGGGGCGCCGACATCCTGTCCCCCTCGGACGGGAGCAGCGGCCGACCGCTCGGCCACATGGAAGCGGTAGGGAGCAGACTCCACTTCACCGCGTCCTCCACGGCCGGGACTCCGACATCCCACTCCCAATCCTCCACCGTCGAGTACGGCGCATACGCCATAGCTGGGGATTTCGCGGCCAGAGGATTTTTCCAGTCCCGCTGCGCTTAAACGAAGATGGGCGCCATCCTGGGACAAATCACCTTGGGGCATGGGCTTGACTTCGGTTGGGCCAGTAGACCGATAGTGAAGTCATCCACCTGGTCCCCAGAGGGCTGCGGAGGTAGGGGCATCCCCATCCTCTCCGCCGCGGACTGGAACAACCCAGGGAGGTCATCCAATGGGTAGCGGTGCTCCGGGGGTGGCTCATCGTCCATGAAGAGGGTCGTCGGGTCCTCCTCATACACGCGACGGTCAACCTCCTCATCGTATCCGATCCGTACCCCTTCCCGCTGGAGTGGCGCTAACGCTGCCTCCACGCATTTGGAGAAGGTCCGAGGTGCTAGGGAATATCCAAACGGGAGGCAGCAAAACTGGAAACTTTGATTTTCCCACTGCAAAGCGCAGGTACTTCTGATGGCGCGGCAGTATTGGGACATGAAAATAGGCATCCTTCAGGTCTATTGACGTCATCCAATCGCCGGTCTGACACACTCCAGCAGAGACTTTACCGTTAGCATCCGGAAAGGCCTGCGCACAATGTGCGTGTTCAACTCCCGCAGATCTAAAATAGGTCTGAGGCCTCGTCCCAAGGCTTCGAGCGGACCGTCGCCGCCGACTCACGGACTGGCCCCGAGCCAGCCCGGTGGGTGCGCGCGGCCCGCACAAACTGCTGCCGACGCTCACGCTCCTCCCGGGGGAGCGCTGCGCAGGCAGCACAGGAACTTGCCTCTTCATGGTGCCGCAAGCCCAGACAGACGAAGCAGTCGTCGTGCTGATCGGACATCATGGGGGAGGCACACAGTTGGCACAGCTTATCCATCGTATAGCTTTCACTATTGTAGCGAGTTCCTACTCTCTCAAAGGCAGAGTGAAAAAGGGAGACGAGCATTGGCAACGCCGGGGCTTTATGGGAGGGGAGTATGCTACCCCCTCCTTCGGAGCAGGTGAGTTCAATTTTCTTTCTCAGGCGCCGAGGCGGAGCCTCGTAGGGGTAACCAATAGCGAAGCCCGTTAGAGGGCGGAGCACGTATGAAATAGAACATGTGGCAGCGAGGTATAAAGGGGGAGAATTTACACCAATAAACAATTACACCAAGTTACGCTGTTGCACGACAATGCCACCCTGGGAATATGTAGGTAAGTTACAAGACATACGGGTTCGTTCTATTAAGTTGCTGAGACATGGTTTGTGGAAGCAAAAATATAAATTGTTTATTTTACTCAGAGTTAAAGTTAAAAACAATGATACAGCTTCATTCACACACTCAAAAGAAAAAGAAGAGAAGAAACTAATCAGGGCAGAGGCTAGGGGTTGGTGAGCGAGTACTGTTGAGTTCATCCAAATTAAAGAAATCAAATAATGCAAACTAAATCACCCACACACGCACACTTTGAAGTCACCACCACCAAGGAGCACCGCACACCAAATGAGGGGACACCAGTCACCATCACCACCACCGGCCTCGAACACTGAAACCAAAAATAACACAATTAGAAAAATGTCTCACTCAAACAATACAAGATGACTCAATAACTGGGCAGATTAAACCAAAATAACATTATACAAATATTTTAAATCTTCAAATATTGCCCAAAGTAAAAAAAAGCTTAATACCCAATTCAAAGAAATTCAAAATATGTATGACTTAACAAAGAGGCAACTAAAAAAAGGGAAATTGAACACTAAATCAAAACCCAAAAGAAATGAATAAATCAAGAAAACAAAATAAAATGAATCAACTAAAGAAACACAAAAAAAGGAAATAAAAATAATTAATACAAATTAAATTAACATCCAAGCATCCATAAAACAATTAAGTCCTTAAAAAGAGAAATTCAACCCGGTTCGGGTGTGCAACATATGCAGCGGCTGTAGAAGCGGCAGAGAAGTTCAACCACAGCAAAAATCTGTTGTTAGCAGGAGAGCCGCTTTAAATTGTTTGCAGAAGCTGCAGCCCGAACGCCACAAGCAGCGTGGAGCAGCCCAAGCAGTGAGGCAACTTTCACTTAGCCACAGCCAAACAGGTAACAGCAGATCGACGACACCATAGATCAGCTGGAATCAGACGAAGACAAAGCAGCAGGGTCCTATGTGGTTTTCCCAAACAAAATATGTAATTATTAGCACAGTTTAATAAGGCTAAAAAATTATAGTCGCGGGCAGACTACAAGCACATACCTGTTAGCAGTAATCGATTGGCACACGCACACACTCATACAGGAGGAGAGGCGAGAGAGACGGAGCCTGACATCGACGTTTCCTAAGACCACACATTAGCATTAGCCACTTGCATGCTATCATCACACGCAAAGAGAGGGGGAAAGGACACTTAACACTGCCAAAACGGAGTGCAAAGAAGCGGCACAGAGCAGCGCGCGCGCGCGCGCACACACACACACACGCTGCGTCTACCCAGACCGTCTTCTACTACAAGAAGTGTTGCGGAAGTGAGGAGGAAGAAAGATGGCCGGCTTAGAAGTCGGCGCCTGCTCACCGATAGGCCAACAGGCCATCATGTGCAACGCATACACTATGCTGCCACAAACAGATGAAATGAAATCAGATGTTTTAAGCGATATGAGCTGTTCTTTCCTCAGTTGCGTTTTATGAAGCAAAGCTCTTTGCTGATAACGGCCTCGGCTGGATCTGTTGGAATACGATCCGCGGGAATTGGCACACATGTAAACCGTGAATTATTTGCAAATTGTAATAATCAAAGCATGAATTCCAGTTCAGCTGCCGCATGCAATATACCACTAAAAACAGCATACGGGAACCTAAATATGAACTGTGGTAGCTTTTAAAATTGTGATTATAATGTTTTCATGAAATATTTAAGTTCTCCAGTTATTGACTCCCTCTAAAATATTGTTGCGTTGTTCGCGACCCCATTGATAATGTATGACGTAGATAAACAGAAATAATAGCACATTTTAAACTCTGGAATTCCAGATATCTGTACCCTCATCAGAAAAAATAAATAAAAAATCATACTCCCCCCATATAAAATCCATTTATTTCCGAAGGCTACGCACCCAGGAATCTCCGTTTCTTTTCCATTGTAAGCAGTAAGAGATAACTTGACGCTGTTTTTCTGACCGCAATGGGAAAAAATAAAATAAAACCTCCGCTGCATGCCTAAAGAGCAAGAGATCGGAAGGGTATGTGGAAAATGCACCGTCAATGTGCTGAATGTCTGTTGAGGGACAAGTAGGCTATGATCTCATATTGACAAATAAGGGGTTACGTTAATATGCGATTTTGTCCCACATGGTTTACATGATGGATAAATTTAATATGTATAAATACCCAAATTCCTGTCAAGCAACCCATTCTATAAACACTTACATAAGATTTTGCATGACAGTTTCCATTTTGCTTTGACTTGAGCTGGAAGTTATGAACATAGACACCTATATTCACCTATAAATACACCTATTCAAATAAAAATCGATACAGGAAGGACCATGGAATAAAATATAGGCCTAATCTCTTAAGTGTCCTTGTGTTGTAGTGAATACTTTGTAGAGTATACTAGGCTACTATGTTGCTGAAGTAAAAAGAAGTCGCTGGCTTCTTGAAGGACCATGAAATAAAATATAATCTCACTAAAATAACTTTGTGTTGTAGCGAATTTGTGTACTATTATGTTGTTAAAGTTTTAAAAATTTGCTGGCTGCCGTCAAGTGAAATGTTAATGCATGTGTGGTACAAATTGCGCAGGAATTCTATGCACTTGCGCAGTACTGGTATTGCGCATGCACAGAACCGATCGGGCAGGAGGTACGGATCGGGCACTGACACGGGCAACAACAAAAAAAGAAGGCAATGGATATTTTGCCGTCTGACGGCTTTGTTTGCGTTTCGCTATTTAGCCAGCACTTCCGATGGACATGTGCACTTGGTACTGGCCAACTTATTATCATAGGCATATAGTAGCCTATTCAGCTCCGTCCGTCCGTGCGTCCGTCCGTCCGTCCCAAACATTGTCAGTGCGATAGCTCAAGAAGGAGTCAACCTATTTCAATTCTTTTTGGTACCAACCTTCCTACTGGGAATGCGAAGACACCAGTCGGTTTTGATGACCTAACGGCGGGGGATATAGTGACTTTAGTGACAAACTCTTTTCTTGTGGTAACAACATCGAGGCGTGGAAGGCAATACAAATGCCGGGATATTTTACCATTCACAGCGTCCGGCATTATGTGCCTTACCCTATTCGGACGGAAATAGTCTGACTTGGTGAAATGGGGTAGGCTACTGTAATTATTACCTGGAATTTTCGTCCCGTCCGAAAGCGCCAAGTCAGTAATCATTACGGACTTTCTCGGTTAAATTTACGGCCACTTTTACCTTCTGTAAAACGCTCCACAGACAGAACCAGAGGCAATATCAATCCTGTGCGAATGCGACCCTCGGTGCATGGTGCATGTAAATATTCCGTCATATCCTGTTAACCTCCCTTTTTCAAAGGTGGATGTGGTTGATGAAGCACTTGGTTTAGCGGTTACCAATAGTCCGACACATTCTTTTTTCGACTGAAGACGTCGAAGACAAATTAAAATAGGGTAAAGCGGGGTAAGACGCCCTCCTTAAGAACAATGTCCATTTTCTCTGAAAGTATATATAATTTGAATATCATCATAATATGTACGCAAGAATTATGCCTAAGTGTACACATTTAGAGGGTATTCAAATCACACCAGACTACAACTTTGTTATTATAAAACAAAATGTAAAATCTTGAAAAGGGACATCTTACCCCAGGGCCTGGGGAAGATGCCCCCCCTACTGGGGGAGGACGCCCCCCAGCCACGAGTCACTTAGATTTCTAAAAAACTATGTTTTTATGCATAATATTTAACTTTATTTTCACATTTTGGCACTGCTCTTACTTTGACTGAAACACAAATGATACATAATACCGACAGAAATGGTTGTTGATTGTTTTTAACAACCGTTTAAATTAATAGGCCTGTGACAAATCACAATGGCAAAGATTTATTTTAAAAATGAGTAACTCTATCATCTGTGATGCATATAAGACAAACAAGTGAACAATTCTTTAAAATTATGTGAATAATTAGATTTTCAACATTTTCAAGTCAGTAGCCTAAGTTAAAATTGAATTTTGATGTGATCAAATTTTAGACTAATCTTTTCAAATCAGTGAAACAATTTAACATTCAGGTCTTAAAAATTCCATTTAAATAATTAAAATTCAATGAACAATATCAATAAATGCTGTAAAAAAAAATCATTGTTATGTGAACAAGCTAAACAAGATTTCAAATCAGATAAATAAATGCAGTCCATCAAAATCATGTGAATAGGATTTTTAATATTTTCAAATCAATAAAACAACTATTAAATTTAATTTGATGTGAGCAAGCTTAAAATCATTTCAAATGGGAAAGCAACTTAATAATTAGGCCTAAAATTCCATTGAAACCAGTAAAGGGCAGCAAAAGTTGAATTACCACACAAATCTCGCACACCACACACACGCGTGCACACACACACCCATACGCGCGGGCACGCACGCACGCACACATACGAGTGCGCACACACACATATGCAGTACACAGGCTACAGTTTGTGCAGAATCCAGCTACTAATCCAGCTAGCTAGCTACGGCAAGCTAATATAGCTTAATGCTGTTATCGTGACATAAAGTCCACTAAGTAGCTTTGAAAATTGGTAAAAATAAATTTCTTACTGCTGATTAGCTAATAGGTTAATTGTGTGAGATGATGTTGTTCATACTTTACCAGAAATATAACATTAGCAAGGCTCAATATTCAAAATAATGGGCGGGGGGCATCTTACCCCATATGGGAGGGGGGCATCTTCCCCCCAAAGTCATACTTTTACACTTTCACGTATTGCAAAAAAAGTATACTGTATTTTTTGTTCAAACTAATAGATCGTCCTTCGTAAGACTATCATGTTAAAATTTTATAAAAAGTTTGTGTATATATCTTTCCAAAAAAATAGAGAGGCTTATTTGGTAGCGTCAAAATATTACATCAATTTACCCCAAAATCTGTTCTCTGGATTCCCGCCAAAAAGTAAAATGATTTCAATGCTAAATAAAGATTAGCGAGGCCACCACGATCCAAGGAAAGAGCTGAGATTAAAATTTTCACCAGCTAGTGGTCAGGAGGGGAATTAAGGGGGGCGGGGCTTCTTACCCGGAGGGGCGTCTTACCCCGCTCTACCCTAATAGTTAAAAAAAAAGGTCGAAGCACTTTTCAGAGGAGCGAGACCTCTGGTTAAATGTTGATACATAATTGCTTTCGGGCAAACGTTCCGTGGGCTACCCATTATTATTATTATTATTATTATTATTACCCTTCAGCACATGTCAACAGGGGAGTGACGGCATAGCGCATACCAAGTTAAGCCTCTTTGACCCCGGACGCGATATGAATTTTTCGCACGACAGATTACATTCAAAATCAATGCAAAGACGTGAATACACGTGAAACGCGTGTTTTCGCGTCTTTGCATTGACTTTGAAAGTAACCTATCGTGCGAAAAATTCGTTGAGCTTTCGGTGTAAAAGCAGCCTTACTCCTACTTCTGACAGAACTACGGAGATTTCTTGTCCCGTGCAAATCATCATTTTCCGATGCGATACGTTCTAGACGCGCATCGAAACGGGTGATGGAAACCCAGCTACTGTCTGTTGAGGAATTCGTACTGGTTGGAATTTACCTTAAATGAAGAACCCAAAACACCGTTTATATTTGCAATTATGTTTTCATCATTTAATCAGAAAGTAAGTCAATACATAATCAAGAGAAATCATATGCATGTAAAAAAGCAACAAGCATCAAAGGCAATATGATCAGATGATACAGAAACCATATACAACTGATGATCTTTTAGCAAAGAATTGGAAAGAAGAATACTTAGAGAAACGGAAGCTCTGGATATAGAGGACCAGAGGACTGAAAGCAGCCCAGAGCTCTTCCAAGTCCCCATCTTAATCGCTCGTTGTCCTTTTGGTGTCTCTATGATGGTTTCCAGCTGCGCTCCTTCTAAATCAGTTAATGTTCATGAACTCAACTCGACCGTGACCGCTGTCACATCATTTATTGCTTCAGGTATCAAAAGATATCTTATCAAGGAACACAACTAATTTCTGATCCTTGAGACGTCTGTCCTCCTATGAGAGTTAAGGCCTTTAAGAACAAGAGGATTCATAGTTGCTTATCCTCTATTTCTATTTTTCAATGGGCCGATAAATTAATAGCCACAGCTGGACCTGAAGCTGGTGTATAGTCTAAATTTAGAGTACGGCCCCTTTCACTGATTGCCGGCTCCTGCATTCTTTCAATATGAAATACAAAAATTCCCTGGAGGACCAGCACCATACATTCAGATTCATATTGCTTTAGATTAATACAATGTTTCAGTTAATATCAGTTAAAGCTTGATTATTAATGCATTCAGATATATAGTGCTTGATAAGTAATATATTCAGATATATAATGAATACAACAATTCAGCAATAGATCAATATAGTAATGCTTTTGTTGTTAATACATTGGAATGCTCATTCATTTCAAAACACTTGATTACTGAGGTAACATAGATTAATATTTTCCCACGCTGTCACGTAGCCCAGCCGGCTTATACTGAAATTTAGAATGAAATAGGCCGGTCATAACAGCTCGGACATATAATTGGAGTAAAGGAATAAAAGCAAATTAGGTCATCCAAAACTTCAGGGCGATGCGTCCAAAATAATTTTTGCCAGTTAATTAATAGTTACCGGTAAAGAATTTTTCATCAATCTGTAGTTAAGCCCCCTCTAATGTTTTCTAGTCGAATCTGAACGTCATTTTTTTCCTTTTAAATTTTCACATGCCGTTGTCTCTTATTGCAGCACGTATGGAAGATATTCCTTCGGTAGTTGAGATTTTATTGGAGACTAACTTGTCCCGTTCCCTTGTATTCAGAACCTCGGCCACTTTTCATGCTCATAAACTTTTGATAATTGATACCGAAGTTTGTCTTTCACGGCTTCGTCACGAACGAACTTCTTGAATTTTTTCTGAACACCTTCGATTGTGCGGCTATCTTGGTGCCAGAACGATATAAACTGCTCTTTTTCAAAAGACTTAATTGCCATTTCAACATCTGAAAGCGAATCGAACTCGTCTCCAATGGAGAGAGCCATACTCGCGTGCCGTAGCATGTTGTTACCGGGGTATGCTTTGCAAAGCAAAATTCGCCGCGACGCTACGGATACATCGTTCGATGAATCCAATAAAGCTTTGCAATTTAACATCAGTAAAGTCTTTAGATGTCATATGCGAAATTTTAAGTTGATCGGATAAAACCTCTAGGAGGAGTTTGTTAAAGTACGACGCCTGTGAATGGCAAAAAATCAAAAAAAGTTGCAATTTCAATTAAAAATGGCGGACTTCCTGTTAAGTCTAGGTCATGGCACCAAGTGACTTTTTTTTTGGTCTTGGCATAATCCACATGTCCACCGAATTTCGTACATGTAGGTTAAACACACTGCGAGGGCTGCTTCATTGAAATATTCTAGGTGGCGCTGTAATGCAATTTTGCCAAATCCGTCTATAAACCTTAAAACCAAGTAAAAAGTATGATCGGCTTAATATGTTTGCAAATTTTCGTGAGTTTTCGAGCATGCAGAGGCCCTCAAAAATGCAATTATGAATTAGGGGGCGCTATAGAGCCAACATGTCACACCCAGTGCCAAATGGGATATCGAATCAAAGAACTTAATAATTTTAGTCCATGAGGCAAGTTTGGTGAGTTTTCGAGTAAGATAAGGCCCTCAAAAATGTGTTTGTAAAATCTGAAAAAACGCAGGAAATGGCTCATAGCTCACTTCCTGTGCAGCAAAAAAATTTTTAAAAAACTGACAAAAAAATTTGTCATGACTGCTATGGCCCTATCGAATTTCATGAGAATCCGAGCAAGTGCGTTCCAAAATGGCCGCGTGTTTGGTGGTGCTATAGAGCCACTGGGACATGTCCAAGCACAAAAATAATTAAAGCTGCAAGCAGCATTGAAAGGGCCCTCGCACCCCTCGTGCACGTTGGGGTGGCGGCAAGATCCTGATGGGTGCAGGCGTCCATTCACAGCCATTGGACACTGCTGGACCGCGTACAATGTGGTTTCCTGAGGGGAGTGCAAAAATTTTCTAGAGGGTGCTTTGGTACCATTTTGATATGCCTGTGCGTAAAATCTACAACATAGTAATCGTATTACCAAACTCCATGAGTGTGTTGATTTTTGTTAATTTTCCAGCATGTTTAGACCTGCAAAGGAGCAATTCTTTTATAAATCTGATTGGGGGCGCAATAGAGCCATTATGCCACATTTAGTGCCAATTGATGGATGACATTGAAGAAAATAAGACAATAATAAACTGTGCTCGGTTTTGCAAGCTTTGGAGTATTCTAAGGCCTTCAAACGTGTGTTCGTGAAATTAGGAAAAACGCAGGAAATAGCTCATCCCTCACTTCCTGTTTGGCCAAAAAAATTAGCCATTGCCCGGAATGACTAATGCAATGCTCACACCAAATTTTATGAACATTCAAGCACTTTTATCTTAACATGGTCGTATCTAGAGGGCGCTGTGGAGCCATATGGCCACTCCTGATCTAATATTAGCATATATTTATACTTGGGAGGACAATTTTATCAAGTTTGGAAAGTTTCAGGGAAAACCCATGAAGTATGTGGGAGTAAACCCAACTTCCTGTTTAATGGCGGGACATCGAAATTCGCCGCAACGCTACGGATACGAAATTCAATGAATCCAGAAAAGCTTCGCAATTTAACATCAGCAACGTCTTTAGATACTAATAGCCAAATTTCAAGTTGATCGGATGAAATCTCTAGGAGGAGTTTGTTCAAGTACGACACCTGTAAATGGCCAACAATCCAAAAAAGTTTCAATTTCAATTTAAAATGGCAGACTTCCTGTTGAGTGTAGGTCATGGCACCAAGAGACTTTTTTTTAGGTCTCATCATATTCCACATCTCTACCGAATTTCATACATGTAGGTTTACCGGGCTGCGAGGGCTGCTTATTTGAAATTTTACAGGGGGCGCTATAATGACATTTTTGCCAAGCCAATATGTAAACTTTTTATCAGAGTATTATGAATGATGGTCTTTATACATTTACAAAATTTTGTGAGTTTTCGAACATGTTGAGACCCTCAAAAAGGCAATTCTTTTATAAATCTGATTGGGGATGCTATAGAGCCATTATACCACATTAGGCTCCAATTGATGGATGACATTGAATAAAATAAGACAATTATAATTTGTGCAAGGTTTTGCAAGCTTTGGAGTATTCTAAGGCTTTCAAACGTGCGTTCGTAAAATTTGAAAAAACGCAGGAAATAGCTCAAAGCTCACTTCCTGTTCTGCCAAAAAATTTCAAAAAATTAGTCATTGCCTGCAATGACGAATGCAATGATCACACAAAATTTCATGAACATTCAAGCACTTTTATCTTAACATGGCCGTATCTAGAGGGCGCTGTGGAGCCACCTGACCACTCCCGATCTCATATTAGCATATATTTATACTAAGGCGGACAATTTAATCAAGCCTGTGCAGTTTCGCGCAAATCTCACAAAGCAGGTGCGCGTAAAACCAACTGCCTGTTTCATGGCGGAACATCGAAATTCGCCGAAGGTCTTCAGATGTCATATGCGAAATTTTAAGTTGATAGGATAAAATCTGTAGGAGAAGTTCGTTAAAGTACGACGCCCGTGAATGGCAAAAAATAAAAAAAAATTTGCAAATTCAATTAAAAATGGCGGACTTCCTGTTGAGTCTAGATCATGGCACCAAGAGACTTTTTTTTAGGTCTTGGTATAGTAGACATGTCCACCGAATTTCGTACATGTAGTTTCAACACGCTGCGAGGGCTGCTTCATTGAAATTTTCTAGGTGGCGCTGTAATGCAATTTTGCCAAATCCATCTATAAACCTCAAAACCAAGTAAAAAGTATGACCGGCTTAATATGTTTGCAAATTTTCGTGAGTTTTTGAGCATGCTGATGCCTTCAAAAATGCAATTTTGTATTAGGGGGCGCTATAGAGCCACCATGTCATGCCCAGTGCCAAATGAGATATCAAATCGAAGAACTTAATATTTTTTTTTGGTGAGTTTTGAAGTATGATAAAGCCCTCAAAAATGTCTTCCTAAAATCTGAAAAAATGCAGGAAATGGCTCATAGCTCACTTCCTGTGTGACAAAAAAGTTTCAAAAAAAATGACAAAAAAATTTAGGATGAATACTATGACCCTACCAAATTTCGTGAGAATCCAAGCAAGTGCGTTTCAAAATGGCCGCGTGTTTGGTGGCGCTATAGAGCCACTGGGGCATGTCCAAGCACAAAATTAATAATATTTTGTAATTTTCACCACGTCTGACGTGTGGGCAAATTTTTGTGAGTTTTCGTGCAAGGCAAAGCCCTCAAAAATGCGTTCTCGCAGCAGAATAATAATAATTAAAGCTGCAAGCAGCGTTGAAAGGGCCCTCGCCCCCCCTGTGCACATTGGGGTGGCAGCAAGATCTTGATGGCTGCAGGTGTCCATTCAGAGCCATTGGACACAGCTGGGCCGTGTACAATGTGGTTTCCTGATGGGAGTGCAAAAATTTTCTGGAGGGCGCTATGATACCATTTTGACTTGCCTGTGCACAAAATCTACAACACAGTAATCGTAATACGGGGCTCCATGAGTGTTATGATTTTTGTAAATTTTCCAGCATGTTTAGACTTTCAAAAGAGCAATTCTTTTATAAATATTATTGGGGGCGCTATAGAGCCATTATGCCCCATTTAGTGCCAATTGATGGATGTATTGAAGAGAATAAGACAGTTCTAATTTTTGGATGGTTTTGCAAGTTTTGGAGCATTCTAAGGCCTTAAAACGTGTGTTCTTAAAATTTGGAAAAACGCAGGAAATAGCTCATAGCTCACTTCCTGTTTGGCAAAAAATTTCAAAAAATTAACAATTGCGGAGAATGACTAATGCAATGATCATACCAAATTTCATGAACTTTCAAGCACTTTTATCTGAACATGGCCATATCTAGAGGGCGCTGTGGAGCCACCTGGCACCTCTCGATATAAAATAAGAATATATCTATTCTTGGGCGGACAATTTTATCAAGCTTGGAAAGTTTCAGGCAAATCCCACAAAGTATGTGGAATTGAAAGCAACTTCCTGTTTCATGGCAGGACATCAAAATTCGCCGTGACGCCACGGATGCATCGTTCGATGAAATCAAAAAAGCTTCGCAATTTAACGTCAGCAAGGTTTTTAGATATTATATGCCAAATTTTAAGTTGATCGGATAAAATCTCTAGGAGGAGTTCGTTGAAGTACGACACCTGTGAATGGCAAAAAAAAAAAAAAAGTTGCAATTTCAATTAAAAATGGCAGCCTTCCTGTTGTGTCTAGGTCATGGCACCAAGAGACTTTTTTGTAGGTCTCGGCATATTCCACATCTCTACCGAATTTCATACATGTGGGTTTACCGGGCTGCGAGGGCTGCTTATTTGAAATTTTCCAGGGGGCGCTATTATGGCATTTTTGCCATGCCTATATGTGAAGTTTTTATCAGTGTAATAGGAATGATGGTCTCCAGAATTTTACAAAATTTTTTGAGTTTTTGAGCATGCTGAGACTCTCAAAAGGGCAATTCTTCTAAAAATCTGATTGGGAGCGCTATAGAGCCATAATGCCACATTTACTGTCAAAGTTTGTCTCAAATTGAAGAAAATCAGACATTTTTAATTTTTGCAAAGTTTTGCAAGTTTTCGAGTATGCTAAGGCCTTCAAATGTGTGTTCATAAAATTTGGAATAACGCAGGAAATGACTCATAGCTCACTTCCTGTTTGGCCAAAAAATTTCAAAAAAATCAGCACAGCCCAGAAAAACAAATGCAATGATCGGTCCAAATTTCATGAACATTCAAGCACTTTAATAACAACATGGCCGTGTCAAGAGGGCGCTGTAGAGCCACCTGACCACACCCACTCCAATATCAACATATAGGTATATTTGGAATTAGACTATAATTAAGCCTGTAAAGTTTCACGTAAATCTCCCAAAGCATATGCTCATAAAAACAACTTCCATTTTCATGGCGGAACATCGAAATTCGCCGCGACGCCATTGATACAAAGTTCGATGACTCCAAAAAAGCTTCGCAATTTAACATCGACGACGTTTTTCAATGTCATATGCCAAATTTTAAGTTGATCAGATAAAATCTCTAGGAGGAGTTCGTTAAAGTACGATGCCTGTGAATTGCAAAAAATTTAAAAAAATTGCAAATTCAATTAAAAATGGCGGACTTCCTGTTGAGTCTAGGTCATGGCACCAAGAGACTTTTTTTTAGGTCTTGGCATAGTACATATGTCCATCGAATTTGGAACATGTAGATTAATCACGCTGCGAGGGCTGCTTCATTGAAATTTTCTAGGTGGCGCTGTAATGCAATTTTGCCACATTTTTCTTCAAACCCTATGTCCAAGTAAAAAGTATGACCAGTTTAATAGGTCTGCAAAGTTTCGTGAGTTTTCCAGCATGCTGAGGTTCTCAAAAATGCAATTATGTATTAGGGGGCGCTATAGAGCTACCATGTCAAACCCAGTGCCAAATGAGATATCGAATCAAAGTATTTAATATTTTTTGTCTATGAGCCAAGTTTGGTGAATTTTTGAGCATAATAAGGCCCTCAAAAATGTGTTCGTAAAATCGGAAAAAACGCAGGAAATGGCTCACAGCTCACTTCCTGTGCGGCAAAAAAATTTAAAAAAAATTGACAAAAAAATTTATTATGACTGCTGTGGCCCTGTTGAATTTCATGAGAATCCGAGCAAGTGCGTTCCAAAATGGCCGCGTGTTTGGTGGCGCTATAGAGCCCCTGGGGCATGTCCAAGCACAAAAACAATAAAAAATTTGTAATTTTCACCAAGTCTGACGTGTCTGCAAATTTTTGTGAGTTTTCGTGCATGGTAAAGCCTTCAAAAATGCGTTCTCGCAGCAGAATAATAAGAAGAAGAAGAAGAAGAAGAATAATTAAAGCTGCAAGCAGCGTTGAAAGGGCCCTCGCCCCCCTCGTGCACGTTGGGGTGGCAGCAAGATCTTGATGGCTGCAGGTGTCCATTCAGAGCCATTGGACACTGCTGGATCGCGTACAATGTGGTTTCCTGATGGCAGTGCAAAAATTTTCTGGAGGGCGCTATGATAGAATTTTGACATGCCTGTGAGCAAAATCTACAACATAGTAATCGTAATACCGAGCTCCATGAGTTTGTTGATTTTTGTAAATTTTCAAACATGATTAGACCTTCAACAGGGCAATTCTTTTATAAATCTGACTGGGGGCGCTATAGAGCCATTATGCCATATTTAGTGCCAATTGATGGATGACATTGAAGAGATTACAACCTTTATAATTTTTGCAAGGTTTTGCAAGTTTTGGAGCATTCTAAGGCCTTAAAACGTGTGTTAATAAAACTCGGAAAAACGCAGGAAATAGCTCATAGCTCACTTCCTGTTTGGCCAAAAAATTTCAAAAAACTAACCATTGCCCGGAATGACGAATGCAATGATCACACCAAATTACATGAACATTCAAGCACTTTTATCTTAACATGACCATATCTAGAGGGCGCTGTGGAGCCACCTAGCACCTCCCGATCCAGTATTAGCATATGTTTATACTTCGGAGGACAATTTTATCAAGCATAGGAAGTTTCGGGCAAATCCCACAAAGTATGTGGCAGGAAAAGCAACTCCCTGTTTCATGGCAGGATATCAAAATTCGCCGCGACGCCACGGATACATTGTTCGATGAAATCAAAATTGCTTCGCAATTTAACATTAGCAAGGTCATTAGATATTATCTGCCAAATATTAAGTTGATCTGATAAAATCTCTAGGAGGAGTTCGTTAAAGTACGACACCTACGAATTGCGAAAAATGTAAAAAAGTTGCAATTTCAATTAAAAATGGCAAACTTCCTGTTGGGTCTAGGTCATGGCACCAAGTGACCTATTTTTAGGTCTCAGGATATTCCACATGTCCACCGAAGTTCATACATGCAGGTCAACCACGATGCGAGGGCTGCTTCTTTGAAATTTTCCACGCCTATATGTAAATTTTTCATCAGTGTCATAAGAATGATGGTATTTAGAATTGTACAAAATATTGTGAGTTTTTGAGCATGCTGAGACCCTCAAAAAGGCAATTCTTTTAAAAATCTGATTGGGAGCGCTATAGAGCCATAATGCCACATTTACTGCCAATTTTTTTCTCAAATTGAAGACAATCAAACAAATATAATTTTTGCAAAGTTTTGCATGTTTTCGAGTATGCTAAGACCTTCAAATGTGTGTTCGTAAAATTTGGAATAACGCAGGAAATGGCTCATAGCTCACTTCCTGTTTGGCCGAAAAATTTCAAAAAAATAAGCATAGCCCAAAAAAACAAATGCAATGATCAGACCAAATTTCATGAACATTCAAGCACTTTTATATCAACATGGCCATGTCAAGAGGGCGCTGTGGAGCCACCTGACCACACCCAATCCAATATCAACAAATAGGTATATTTGGAAGTATATTTGGAATATTTGGAAGCCTGTAAAGTTTCACGCAAATCTCACAATGCATGTGCTCATAAAAGCAACTTCCAGTTTCATGGCGGAACTTCGAAATTCGCCGCAAGGCCACGGACACAAATTTCGATGAATCCAAAAAAACTTTGCAATTTAACATGGAGAAGGTCTTGAGATGGCCTGTGCCAAATTTCAAGTTGATCGGATAAAATCTCTAGGAGGAGTTCGTTAAAGTACGACGCCTGTGAATGGCAAAAAATTTCAAAAAGTTGCAAATTCAATTAAAAATGGCGGACTTCCTGTAGAGTCTAGGTCATGGCACCAAGAGACTTTTTTTTAGGTCTTAGCATAGTACACATGTAAACCGAATTTTGTACATGTAGGTTAAACACGCTGCGAGGGCTGCTTCATTGAAATTTTCTAGGTGGCGCTGTAATGCAATTTTGCCACATTCATCTGTAAACCCTATATTGTAGTATTAAGTATGACCAGCTTAATATGTTTGCAAAGTTTCGTGAGTTTTCGAGCATGGTGAGGCCCTCAAAAATGCGATAATATATTAGGGGGCGCTATAGAGCTACCATGTCACACCCAGTGCCAAATGAGATATCGAATGAAAGAACTTAATACTTTCAGTCAATCAGCCAAGTTTGGTGAGTTTTCGAGTATTATAAGGCCCTCAAAAATGTGTTCGTAAAATCTGAAAAAACGCAGGAAATGGCTCATAGCTCACTTCCTGTGTGGCAAAAAAATTTCAAAAAAATTGACAAAAAAATGTATTATGACTACTATGACCCTTTTGAATTTCGTGAGAATCCGAGCAAGTGCGTTCCAAAATGGCCTCGTGTTTGGTGGCGCTATCGAGCCACTGGGGCATGTCCAAGGACAAAAATAATAATAATTTGCAATTTTCACCAAGACTGACGTGTCTGCAAATTTTTGTGAGTTTTCGTGCATGGCAAGGCCCTCAAAAATGCGTTCTCGCAGCAGAATTTAAGAAGAAGAAGAAGAAGAAGAAGAAGAATAATAAAATTCCCATCAAAAACAATAGGTTCCTCGCACCTTTGGTGCCAGGACCCGTTCCGGGCCCTGGCACCGGTCGGTGCTCGGGCCCTAATTAAAGCTGCAAGCAGCGTTGAAAGGGCCCTCGCACCCCTCTTGCACAGTGGGGTGGCAGCAAGATCTTGATGGGTGCTGCTATCCATTCACAGCCATTGGACACTGCTAGTCGGTGTACAATGTGTTTTCCTGATGGGATTGCAAAAATTTTCTGGAAGGCGCTATGATACCATTTTGTGAGCCTGCGCCCAAAATCTACATCATAGTTATTGGAATACCGGGCTCAATGAGTGTCTTGATTTTCGTAAATCTTCAAGCAGGCTTAGACCCCCAAAAAGGCAATTCTTTAAAAAATCTGATTGGGGGCGCTATAGAGCCATTATGCCACAATTTGTGCCAGTTGATGTATTAGATTCAAGAAAATAAGACAATGATAATTTGTGCCACGTTTTGCAAGTTTTGGAGAATTCTAAAGCCTTATAACGTGTGTTCGTAAAATTCGGAAAAACGCAGGAAATGGCTCATAGCTCACTTCCTGTGCGGCCAAAAAATTTCAAAATATAAAGCATTGCTCGGAATGACTAATGCAATGATCACACCAGATTTAATGAACATTCAAGCACTTTTATCTAAACATCGCCGTATGTAGAGGGCGCTGTGGAGCCACATGGTCCCTCCCTATCTAATATTAGCATATATTTATACTTGGGAGGACAATTTTATCAAGCTTGGAAAGTTTCATGCAAATCCCACAAAGTATGTGCGAGTAAAACCAACTTCCTGTTTCATGGCGGGACATCAAAATTCGCCGCGACGCCACGGATGCATCATCTGATGAAATCAAAATAGCTTTGCAATTTAACATCAGCAAGGTCTTTAGATATTATTTGCCAAATATTAAGTTGATCGGATAAAATCTCTAGGAGTAGTTCGTTAAAGTACGACACCTGCGAATTGCAGAAAATCTACAAAAGTTGCAATTTCAGTTAAAAATGGCAAACTTCCTGTTGGGTCTAGGTCATGGCACCAAGAGACTGTTTTTTAGGTCTCAGGATATTACACATGTCCACCGAAGTTCATACATGCAGGTCAACCACGATGTGAGGGCTGCTTATTTGAAATTTTCCAGGGGGCGCTATGATGCCATTTTTGCTATGGCTATATGTAAATTTTTTATCAGTGTGATAGGAATGATGGTCTTTACAATTGTACAAAATTTTGTGAGTTTTTGAGTATGCTGAGACCCTCAAATGGGCAATATTTTTAAAAATCTGATTGGGGGCGCTATAGAGCCATTATGCCCCATTTAGTGCCAATTGATGGATGTATTGAAGAGAATAAGACAGTTCTAATTTTTGGATGGTTTTGCAAGTTTTGGAGCATTCTAAGGCCTTAAAACGTGTGTTCGTAAAATTTGGAAAAACGCAGGAAATAGCTCATAGCTCACTCCCTGTTTGACAAAAAAATTTCAAAAAATTAACAATTGCGGAGAATGACTAATGCAATGATCATACCAAATTTCATGAACTTTCAAGCACTTTTATCTGAACATGGCCATATCTAGAGGGCGCTGTGGAGCCACCTGGCACCTCTCGATATAAAATAAGCATATATCTATACTTGGGCGGACAATTTTATCAAGCTTGGAGAGTTTCAGGCAAATCCCACAAAGTATGTGGAATTGAAAGCAACTTCCTGTTTCATGGCAGGACATCAAAATTCGCCATGACGCCACGGATGCATCGTTCGATGAAATCAAAAAAGCTTCGCAATTTAACGTCAGCAAGGTTTGTAGATATTATATGCCAAATTTTAAGTTGATCGGATAAAATCTCTAGGAGGAGTTCGTTAAAGTACGACACCTGTGATTGGCAAAAAAAAAAAAAAAAAGTTGCAATTTCAATTAAAAATGGCAGCCTTCCTGTTGAGTCTAGGTCATGGCACCAGGTGACTTTTTTTTAGGTCAACCACGATGCGAGGGCTGCTTATTTGAAATTACCCAGGGGGCGCTATAATGCCATTTTTGCCACGCCTATATGTAAATTTTTTATCAGTGTAATAAGAATGATGGTATTTAGAATTGTACAAAATATTGTCAGTTTTTGAGCATGCTGAGACCCTCAAAAGGGCAATTCTTTTAAAAATCTGATTGGGGGCGCTATAGAGCCATAATACCACATTTACTGCCAATTTTTGTCTCAAATTGAAGACAATCAGACAAATATAATTTTTGCAAAGTTTTGCATGTTTTTAAGTATGCTAAGGCCTTCAAATGTGTGTTCGTAAAATTTGGAATAACGCAGGAAATGGCTCATAGCTCACTTTCTGTTTGGCCGAAAATTTTCTAAAAAATAAGCATAGCCCAAAAAAACAAATGGAATGATCAGACCAAAATTCATGAACATTCAAGCACTTTTATGTCAACATGGCCATGTCAAGAGGGCGCTGTGGAGACACCTGACCACACCCAATCCAATATCAACAAATAGGTATATTTGGAAGTAGACTATTATTCAGCCTGTAAAGTTTCACGCAAATCTCACAAAGCATGTGCTCATAAAAGCAACTTCCAGTTTCATGGCGGAACTTCGGAATTCGCCGCAAGGCCACGGACACAAACTTCGATGAATCCAAAAAAGCTTCGCAATTTAACATGGAGAAGGTCTTTAGATGGCCTGTCCCAAATTTCAAGTTGATTGGAAAAAATCTCTAGGAGGAGTTCGTCAAAGTTCGACGCCTGTGAATGGCAAAAAATTAAAAAAAGTTGCAAATTCAATTAAAAATGGCGTACTTCCTGTTGAGTCTAGGTCATGGCTCCAAGAGACTTTTTTTTAGGTCTTGGCATAGTACAGATGTCCACCGAATTTTGTACATGTAGGTCAAACACGCTGCGAGGGCTGCTTCATTGAAATTTTCTAGGTGGCGCTGTAATGCAATTTTTCCACATTTATCTGTAAACTCGATATTTTAGTAAAAAGTTTGACCAGCTTAATATGTTTGCAAAGTTTCATGAGTTTTCAAGCATGTTGAGGCCCTCAAAAATGCAATAATGTATTAGGGGGCGCTATAGAGCTACCATGTCACACCCAGTGGCAAATGAGATATCGAATGAAAGAACTTAATACTTTTAGTCAATGAGCCAAGTTTGGTGAGTTTTCGAGTATGATAAGACCCTCAAAAATGTGTTCGTAGAATCTGAAAAAACGCAGGAAATGGCTCATAGCTCACTTTCTGTGTGACAAAAAAATTTCAAAAAAATTGACAAAAAAATTTATTATGACTACTATGACCCTATTGAATTTCGTGAGAATCCGAGCAAGTGCGTTCCAAAATGGCCGTGTGTTTGGTGGCGCTATAGAGCCACCTAGGCATGTCTAAGCACAAAAATAATAATACTTTGCAATTTTCACCATGACTGACGTGTGGGCAAATTTTTGTGAGTTTGAATGCATGGCAAAGCCCTCAAAAATGCGTTCTCGCAGCAGAATAAAAAGAAGAAGAAGAAGAAGAAGAAGAAGAATAATAAAAATCCCATCAAAAACAATAGGTTCCTCGCACCGGTCGGTGCTCGAGCCCTAATTAAAGCTGCAAGCAGCGTTGAAAGGGCCCTCGCACCCCTCGTGCACAGTGGGGTGGCAGCAAGACCTTGATGGGTGCAGTTGTCCATTAACAGCCATTGGACACTGCTAGCCTGTGTACAATGTGTTTTCCTGATGGGATTGCAAAAATCTTCTGGATGGCGCTATGATACCATTTTGTTATGCCTGTGCGCAAAATCTACAACATAGTTATTGGAATACCGGGCATCATGTGTGTGTTGATTTTCGTAAATTTTTAAGCACGCTTCGAGCCACAAAAAAGCAATTGTTTAAAGAATCTGACTGGGGGCGCTATAGAGCCATTATGCCACATTTAGTCCCAGTTGATGTATCAAATTCAAGGCAATAAGACAATGATAATTTTTGCCACGTTTTTGCAAGTTTTGGACCATTCTAAGGCCTTAATACGTGTATTCGTAAAATTTGGAAAAACGCAGGAAATAGCTCATAGCTCACTTCCTGTTTGGCCAAAAAATTTCAAAAAATTAAGCATTGCCCGGAATGACTGACACCAAATTTTATGAACATTCAAGCACTTTTATCTTAACATGGTAGTATCTAGAGGGCGCTGTGGAGCTACATGGCCATTTCCGATCTAATATTAGCATATATTTATACTTGGGAAGACAAGTTTATCAAGTTTGGAAAGTTTTAGACTAATCCCACAAAGTATGTGGGAGTTATACCAACTTCCTGTTTCATGGCGGGACGCCGAAATTCGCCGCAATGCCACGGATACATCGTTCGATATATCCAAAAAAGCTACGCAATTTAACATCAGCAAGGTCTTAAGATATTATTCGCCAAATTTTGAGTTGATTGGATAAAGTCTCTAGGAGGAGTTCGTTAAAGTATGACACCTGCGAATGGCGAAAAATCTAAAAAAGTTGAAATTTCAATTAAAAATGGCAAACTTCCTGTTGGGTCTACGTCATGGCTCCAAGAGACTTTTTTTTAGGTCTCAGGATATTCCACTTGTTCACCGAAGTATATACATGCTGATCAACCACGATGCAAGGGCTGCTTATTTGAAATTTTCCAGGGGGCGCTATAATGCCATTTTTGCCACGCCTATATAAACATTTTTTATAATTGTAATAGAAATGATAGGCTTTAGAGTTGTACAAAATTTTGTGAGTTTTTGAGCATGCTGAGACCCTCAAAAGGGCAATTCTTTTAAAAATCTGATTGGGGGCGCTATAGAGCCATTATGTCACATTTACTGCCAAATTCTGTCTCAAATTGAAGACAATCAGACAAATAAAATTTTTGCAAAGTTTTGCAAGTTTTTGAGTATGGTCATACCTCCAAACCTGTGTTCGTAATATTTGGAATAACGCAGGAAATGGCTCATAGCTCACTTCCTGTTTGGTTAAAAAGTTTCAAAAAAATAATTACGGCCCAAAAAAACACATGCAATTGTCACGCCAAATTTCATGAACATTCAAGCACTTTTATCTCAACATGGCCGTGTCAAGAGGGCGCTGTGGAGCCACCTGACCACACCCAATCTAATATCAACATATAGGTATACTTGGAAGTAGACTCTTATCAAGCCTGTGAAGTTTCGCGCAAATCTCACAAAGCATGTGCGCGTAAAACCAACTTCCTGTTTCATGGCGGAACATCGAAATTCGCCGCGACGCCACGGATACAAAGTTCGATGAATCCAAAAAAGCTTCGCAATTTAACATCGACCAGGTCTTAAAAAGTCATACGCGATATTGTAAGTTGATCGGATAAAATCTCTAGGAGGAGTTCGTTAAAGTACGACGCCTGTGAATGGCAAAAAATAAAAAAAATTGCAAATTCAATTAAAAATGGCGGACTTCCTGTTGAGTCTAGGTCATGGCACCAAGAGACTTTTTTTTAGGTCTTGGCATAGTACACATGTCCACCGAATTTTGTACATGCAGGTTAAACACACTGCGAGGGCTGCTTCATTGAAATTTTCTAGGTGGCGCTGTAATGCAATTTTGCCATATCCATCCGTAAATCCCACTTTCTAGTAAAAAGTATGACCAGCTTAATATGATTGCAAAGTTTCGTGAGTTTTCGAGCATGCTGATGCCCTCAAAAATGCAATTATGTATTAGGGGGCGCTATAGAGCCACCATAACATACCTAGTGCCAAATGAGATATTGAATGAAAGAACTTCATATTTTCAATCTATGAGCCAAGTTAGGTGTGTTTTCGAGAATGATTAGGCCCTCAAAAATGTGTTCGTAAAATCTGAAAAAACGCAGGAAATGGCTCTTAGCTCACTTCCTGTGAGGCAAAAAAATTTCAAAAAAATTGACAAAAAAATTTATGATGACTACTAGGACCCTATAAAATTTCGTGAGAATCCGAGCAAGTGCGTTCCAAAATGGCCGTGTGTTTGGTGGTGCTATAGAGCCACTGGGGCATGTCCAAGCACAAAAATAATAATACTTTGCAATTTTCACCACGACTGACGTGTCGGCAAATTTTTGTGAGTTTTCGTGCATGGCAAAGCCCTCAAAAATGCGTTCTCGTAGCAGAATAAAAAGAAGAAGAAGAAGAAGAAGAAGAAGAATAATAAAAATCCCATCAAAAACAATAGGTTCCTCGGTCGGTGCTCGGGCCCTAATAAGAAGAAGAAGAAGAAGAAGAAGAAGAAGAAGAAGAAGAAGAATAAAAATCCCATCAAAAACAATAGGTTCCTCGCACCTTCGGTGCCAGTACCCGTTCCGGGCCCTGGCACCGGTCGGTGCTCGGGCCCTAATTAAAGCTGCAAGCAGCGTTGAAAGGGCCCTCGCCCCCTTCGTGCACTTTGGGGTGGCAGCAAGATCTTGATGGGTGCAGGCGTCCATTCACAGCCAATGGACACTGCTGGACTGCATACAATGTGGTATCCTGAGGGGAATGCAAAAATTTTCTAGAGGACGCTATGGTACCATTTTGACATGCCTGTGCACAATCTACAACCGAGTAATCGTAATACCGAGCTCCATGAGTGTGTTGATTTTTGTTAATTTTCCAGCATGTTTAGACCTTCAGAAGAGCAATTCTTCTATATATCTGATTGGAGGCGCTGTAGAGCCATTATGCCACATTTAGTGCCAATTTATGGATGACTTTGAAGAGAAGAAGACACTTAAAATTTGTGCAAGGTTTTACAAGTTTTGGAGCATTCTAAGGCCTTTAAACGTGTTTTCGTAAAATTTGGAAAAACGCAGGAAATAGCTCATAGCTCACTTCCTGTTTGGCCAAAAATTTTTCGAAAATTAACCCTTGCCCGGAATGACGAATGCAATGATCACACCAAATTTCATGAACATTCAAGCACTTTTATCTTAACATGGCCATATCTAGAGGGCGCTGTGGAGCCACCTGGCACCTCCTGCTCCAATATCAGCATATATTTATATTTGGGAGGACACATTTATGAAGCTTGGAAAGTTTCAGGAAAAATCCCATCAAGTATGTTGGAGTAAAACCAACTTCCTGTTTCATGGCGGAACATCAAAATTCGCCGCGTCGCCTTGGATTTATTGTTCAATGAATCCAAAAAAGCTTCGCAATTTAACATCGGCAATGTCTCGTAATATCAGTTGCCAAATTGTAAGTTGATCGGATAAAACCTCTCGGAGGAGTTCATTAAAGTACGACACTTGTGAATGGCGAAAAATCCAAAAAATTTGCAATTTCAATTAAAAATGGCGTACTTCTTGCTGAGTCTAGGTCATGGCACCAAGAGACTTTTTTTCAGGTCTCGGCATATTCCACATGTATACCAAATTTCATAGATGTAGGTTTACCGGGCTGCGAGGGCTGCTTATTTGAAATTTTCCAGGGGGCGCTATAATGAAATTTTTGCCATGCCTATGAGTAAGTTTCTTGTCAAAGTAATACAAATGATGGTCTTTATACATTTAAAGAATTTTGTGAGTTTTTGAACATGGTGAGACCCTTAAAAGGGCAATTTTTTCAAAAATCTGATTGGGGGCGCTTAAGAGCCATTGTGCCTAATTTCGTGTAAATTGATATATAAAATTGAAGACAATAAGGCAATTAAAATTTGTGCAACTTTTTGCAAGATTTCGAGTTTTCTCAGGCTTCCAAACATGTGTTTCTAAAATTTGGAAAAACACAGGAAATGGCTCATAGCTCACTTCCTGTTTGGCCAAAAAATGTCAAAAAAATTATCATTCCCTGACATGACACATGCAATGATCACACTAAATTTCATGAACAATCAAGCACTTTTATCTCAATATGGCCGTGTCAAGAGGGCGCTGTGGAGCCACCTGACCACACCCAATCTAATATCAACATATAGGTATACTTGAAAGTAGACTCTTATCAAGCCTTCGAAGTTTCGCGCAAATCTCACAAAGCATGTGCGCGTAAAACCAACTACCTGTTTCAGGGCGGAACATCGAAATTCGCCGCAACGCCACAGATACATAGTTCGATTGATACAAAAAAGCTTCACAATTTAACATCGACAAGGTCTTGAGACATCATATGCGAAATTTTAAGTTGATCGGATAAAATCTCTAGGAGGAGTTCGTTAAAGTACGACACCTGCCAATGGCGAAAAATCTAAAAAAGTTGAAATTTCAATTAAAAATGGCAAACTTCCTGTTGGGTCTAGGTCATGGCTCCAAGAGACTTTTTTTTAGGTCTCAAGATATTCCACATGTCCACCGAAGTTCATACACTCCTGATCAAAATCTTAAGACCAGTTAAAAAATTGCAAGAATTTGCATTTTGCACTGTTGTATCTTAAGAAGGTTCTAAGTAGAGTTTCAAAATGCAAAAAAAAGAAATGGGAACAAGAGACCAAATGTTTTGAGCAGGCAATTTATTGAAAAGAACAATTTAACTGAAATAGGCTGTTCATCAGCTGATCAAAAGTTTAAGACCACATCCTTTAAAACCCCAAATCTGTGGAAAAAATTTGGATTCCATGTCATTTTCTGTCAAGTAATCACACTGTCAAGACCTCTTGATGGGAAAAGCAAAAAAACTCACTGCCTTCAAACGTGGCAGGTTTGTTGAGCTGCATAGACAAGGCCTCTCACAGCGTGCCATCGCTGCTGAGGTTGGACGCAGTAAGACAGTCATTTTGCATTTCTTAAAAGATCCTGAGGTTTATGGAACAAAAAAATCAAGTGGTAGACCCAAAAAAATCTCACCGGCTCTGAGCCGGAGGATCCGAATGGCTGTCCGTCAAGACACGGGACGATCCTCATCCCAAATTAAGGCCATTACTGGTGCTGACTGCAGCCCAATAACCATCAGACGGCATCTGCAAAGGAACGGCTTCAAAAACAAAAAACGTCTTCAAAGGCCACGTCTCCTTCAACGCCACAAAATTGCCCGTTTGGCCTTTGCAAGGGAGCACCAAACATGGGACGTTCAAAGTTGGAAGAAAGTTTTATTCTCTGATGAGAAAAAATTTAACCTTGATGGTCCTGATGGCTTCCAACGCTACTGGCATGACAAGGAGATGCCACCTGAGATTTTTTCAACACGGCACAGCGGAGGGGGCGCCATCATGATCTGGGGTGCTTTTTCCTTCAATGGAACAATGGAGCTCCAGGTTGTGCAGGGGCGTCAAACAGCAGCTGGCTACGTGGAGATGTTGCAGCGGGCATCCCTCATGACTGAGGACCCTCGTCTGTGTGGTGATGACTGGGTCTTTCAGCAGGACAATGCTGCAATTCACAATGCCCGTCTGACAAAGGATTTTTTTCAGGAGAATAACATCACTCTTTTGGATCATCCTGCATGTTCCCCTGATCTAAATCCAATTGAGAACATTTGGGGATGGATGGCAAGGGAAGTTTACAAAAATGGACATCAGTTCCAGACAGTGGATGCCCTTCGTGAAGCCATCTTCACCACTTGGAGCAACATTCCTACAAGCCTTTTGGAAACACTCGCATCAAGCATGCCAACACGAATTTTTGAAGTGATCAACAATAATGGTGGAGCTACTCATTACTGAGTCTGTTTTTGAGACTTTAATTTCTGTTTTAGGGGTTTTTTTGAGCTATGGTCTTAAACTTTTGATCAGCTGATGAACAGCCTATTTTAGTTAAATTGTTCTTTTCAATAAATTGCCTGCTCAAAACATTTAGTCTCTTGCTCACATTTCTTCTTTTTGCATTTTGAAACTCTACTTAGAACCTTCTTATGATACAACAGTGCAAAACGTAAATTCTTGCAATCTTTTAACTGGTCTTAAGATTTTGATCAGGAGTGTATATGCAGGTCAACCACGATGCAAGGGCTGCTTATTTGAAATTTTCCAGGGGGCGCTATAATGCCATTTTTGCCACGCCTATATGTAAATTTTTTATCAGTGTAATAGGAATGATGGTCTTTAGAACTGTACAAAATTTTGTGAGTTTTTGAGTATGTTGAGACCCTCAAAAGGGCAATTCTTTTGAAAATCTGATTGGGGGCGCTATAGGGCCATTATGCCACAGTTACCGCCAATTTCTGCCTCAAATTGAAGACAATCAGACAAATATGATTTGTGCAAAGTTTTGCAAGTTTTCGAGTATGCTAAGGCCTTCAAACGTGTGTTCACAAAATTTGGAATAACGCAGGAAATGGCTCATAGCTCACTTCCTGTTAGGCCGAAAAATTTCAAAAAAATAAGCAAAGCCCAAAAAAACAAATGTAATGATCAGACCAAATTTCATGAACATTCAAGCACTTATATTTTAACATGGACGTATCTAGAGGGCGCTGTGGAGCCACCTGGCCACTCCCGATCTTATATTAGCATATATTTATACTAAGAGGGACAATTTAATCAAGCCTGTGAAGTTTTGCGCATATCTCAAAAAGCATGTGCGCGTAAAACCAACTTCCTGTTTCATGGCGGAACGTCGAAATTCGCCGCAACGCCACGGGTACAAAGTTAAATGAATCCAAAAAAGCTTCGCAATTTAACATCGACAAGGTCTTTAGATGTCATATCCGAAATTTTAAGTTGATACAAGAAAATCTCTAGGAGGAGTTCGTTAAAGTACGACACCTGTGAATGGCAAAAAAGAAAAAAAATTTGCAAATTCAATTAAATATGGCGGACTTCCTGTTGAGTCTAAGTCATGGCACCAAGAGACTTTTTTGTAGGTTTTGGCATAGTACACATGTCCACCGAATTTCGTACATGTAGGTTAAACACGCTGCGAGGGCTGCTTCATTGAAATTTTCTAGGTGGCGCTGTAATGCAATTTTGCCACATCCATCTGTAAATTCTATATTCAAGCACAGACTATGACCAGCTTAATATGTTCGCAAAGTTTCGTGAGTTTTCGAGCATGCTGATGCCTTCAAAAATGCAAATATGCGTTAGGGGGCGCTATAGAGCCACCATGTCATATCCACTGCCAAATGAGATATCGAATCAAAGAACGTAATATTTCTAGTCTATGAGCTCAGTTTGGTGAGTTTTTGAGGATGATAAAACCCTCAAAAATGTGTTCGTAAAATCTGAAAAAACGCAGAAAATGGCTCATAGCTCACTTCCTGTGAGGCAAAAAATTTTCAAAAAAATGGACAAAAAAATTTATGATGACTACTATGACTGCATGAAATTTCGTGACAATCCGAGCAAGTGCGTTCCAAAATGGCCGCGTGTTTGGTGGCGCTATAGAGCCACCGGGGCATGTCCAAGCACAAAAATAATAATAGTTTGCAATTTTCACGACGACTGACGTGTCGGCAAATTTTTGTGAGTTTTCGTGCATGGCAAAGCCCTCAAAAATGCGTTCTCGCAGCAGAGTAAAAAGAAGAAGAAGAAGAAGAATAATTAAAGCTGCAAGCAGCGTTGAAAGGGCCCTCGCGGCCTTCGTGCACGTTGGGGTGGCAGCAAGATCTTGATGGGTGCAGGCGTCCATTCACAGCCATTGGACACTGCTGGACCGCGTACAATGTGGTTTCCTGAGGGGAGTGCAAAAATTTTTTAAAGGGTGCTATGGTACCATTTTGATATGCCTGTGCGTAAAATCTACAACATAGTAATCGTATTACCGAACTCCATGAGTGTGTTAATTTTTGTTAATTTTCCAGCACGTTTAGACCTGCAAAGGAGTAATTCTTTTATAAATCTGATTGGGGGCGCTATAGAGCCATTATGCCATATTTAGTGCCAATGGATGGATGACATTGAAGAGAATTAGACAATAATAAATTGTGCTCGGTTTTGCAAGCTTTGGAGTATTCTAAGGCCTTCAAAGGTATGTTCGTGAAATTTAGAAAAACGCAAGAAAATAGCTCATCCCTCACTTCCTGTTTGGCCAAGAAAATTAGCCATTGCCCGGAATGAGTATTGCAATGATCACACCAAATTTCATGAACATTCAAGCACTTGTATCTTAACATAGCCGTATCTAGAGGGCGCTGTGGAGCCATCTGGCCACTCCTGATCTAATGTTAGCATATATTTATACTTGGGAGGACAATTTAATAAAGCTTGGAAAGTTTCAGGGAAAAGCAATGAAGTATGTGGGAGGAAACCCAACTTCCTGTTTCATGGCGGGACATCGAAATTCGCCGCAACGTTATGGATACAAAAATCAATGAATCCAGAAAAGCTTCGCAATTTAACATCAGCAACGTCTTTAGATACTAATAGCCAAATTTCAAGTTGATCGGATGAAATCTCTAGGAGGAGTTCGTTAAAGTACGACACCTGTGAATGGCCAACAATCCAAAAAAGTTGCAAATTCAATTAAAAATGGCGGACTTCCTGTTGAGTCTAGGTCATGGCACCAAGTGACTTTTTTTTAGGTCTTGTCATATTCCACATCTCTACCGAATTTCATACATGTAGGTTCAACGGGCTGCGAGGGCTGCTTATTTGAAATTTTACAGGGGGCGCTATAATGACATTTTTGCCATGCCAATATGTAAGCTTTTTACCAGAGTATTATGAATGATGGTCTTTATACATTTACAAAATTTTGTGAGTTTTCGAACATGTTGAGACCCTCAAAAAGGCAATTCTTTTATAAATCTGATTGGGGGCGCTCTAGAGCCATTGTGCCACATTAGGCTCCAATTGATGGATGACATTGAAGAGAATAAGACAATTATAATTTGTGCGAGGTTTTGCGAGCTTTGGAGTATTCTAAGGCTTTCAAACGTGCGTTCGTAAAATTTGAAAAAACGCAGGAAATAGCTCAAAACTCACTTCCTATTTGGCCAAAAAATTTCAAAAAATTAGTCATTGCCTGCAATGACGAATGCAATGATCACACAAAATTTCCTGAACATTCAAGCACTTTTATCTTAACATGGCCGTATCTAGAGGGCGCTGTGGAGCCACCTGACCACTCCCAATCTGATATTAGCATATATTTATACTTAGGCGGACAATTTAATCAAGCCTGTGAAGTTTCGCTCAAATCTCACAAAGCATGTGCGCGTAAAACCAACTTCCTGTTTCATGGCGGAACATCGAAATTCGCCGCAACGCCACGGATACAAAGTTTAATGAATCCAAAAAAGCTTCGCAATTTAACATCAACGAGGTCTTCAGATGTCATATGCGAAATTTTAAGTTGATAGAATAAAATCTCTAGGAGGAGTTCGTTAAAGTACGACGGCTGTGAATGGCAAAAAATAAAAAAAATTTGCAAATTCAATTAAAAATGGCGGACTTCCTGTTGAGTCTAGATCATGGCACCAAGAGACTTTTTTTTAGGTCTTGGCATAGTACACATGTCCACCGAATTTCATACATGTAGTTTAAACACGCTGCGAGGGCTGCTTCATTGAAATTTTCTAGGTGGCGCTGTAATGCAATTTTGCTAAATCTATCTGTAACCCCTATATTTTTGTAAAGAGTATGACCAGCTTAATATGTTTGCAGAGTTTCGTGAGTTTTCGAGCATGCTGATGCCTTCAAAAATTCAATTATGTATTAGGGGGCGCTATAGAGCCACCATGTCATCCCTAGTGCCAAATGAGATATCAAATCGAAGAACTTAATATTTTTAGTCTATGACCCAAGTTTGGTGAGTTTTCGAGTATGATTAAGCCCTCAAAAATGTGTTCGTAAAATCTGAAAAAACGCAGGAAATGGCTCATAGCTCACTTCCTGTGATGCAAAAAAATTTCAAAAAAATTGAAAAAAAAATTTAGGATGACTACTATGACCCTACCAAATTTCGTGAGAATCCAAGCAAGTGCGTTCCAAAATGGCCGCGTGTTTGGTGGCGCTATAGAGCCACCGGGTTATGTTTAAGCACAAAATAAATAATAGTTTGCAATTTTCACCACGACTGACGTGTGGGCAAATTTTTGTGAGTTTTCGTGCATGGCAAAGCCCTCAAAAATGCGTTCTCGCA
The DNA here is from genome assembly GCA_029721435.1 of Gymnothorax reevesii. Classification (NCBI taxonomy): domain Eukaryota; kingdom Metazoa; phylum Chordata; class Actinopteri; order Anguilliformes; family Muraenidae; genus Gymnothorax; species Gymnothorax reevesii. Next base: position 43,147,182 of record CM056585.1, read on the forward strand.
GCAGAATAAAAAGAAGAAGAAGAAGAAGAAGAAGAAGAATAATAAAAATCCCATCAAAAACAATAGGTTCGTTTAAGCACAAAATAAATAATAGTTTGCAATTTTCACCACGACTGACGTGTGGGCAAATTTTTGTGAGTTTTCGTGCATGGCAAAGCCCTCAAAAATGCGTTCTCGCAGCAGAATAAAAAGAAGAAGAAGAAGAAGAAGAAGAATAATAAAAATCCCATCAAAAACAATAGGTTCCTCGCACCTTCGGTGCCAGGACCCGTTCCGGGCCCTGGCACCGGTCGGTGCTCGGGCCCTAATTAAAGCTGCAAGCAGCGTTGAAAGGGCCCTCGCCCCCCCTGTGCACATTGGGGTGGCAACAAGATCTTGATGGCTGCAGGTGTCCATTCAGAGCCATTGGACACAGCTGGACCGCGTACAATGTGGTTTCCTGATGGGAGTGCAAAAATTTTCTGGAGGGCGCTATGATTCCATTTTGACTTGCCTGTGCACAAAATCTACAACACAGTAATCGTAATACGGGGCTCCATGAGTGTTATGATTTTTGTAAAATCATAAAACTTTAAAAAGAGCAATTCTTTTATAAATATTATTGGGGGCGCTATAGAGCCATTATGCCCCATTTAGTGCCAATTGATGGATATATTGAAGAGAATAAGACAGTTCTAATTTTTGGATGGTTTTGCAAGTTTTGGAGCATTCTAAGGCCTTAAAACGTGTGTTCGTAAAATTTGGAAAAACGCAGAAAATAGCTCATAGCTCACTTCCTGTTTGGCAAAAAAATTTCAAAAAATTAACAATTGCGGAGAATGACTAATGCAATGATCATACCAAATTTCATGAACTTTCAAGCACTTTTATCTGAACATGGCCATATCTAGAGGGCGCTGTGGAGCCACCTGGCACCTCTCGATATAAAATAAGCATATATCTATACTTGGGCGGACAATTTTATCAAGCTTGGAAAGTTTCAGGCAAATCCCACAAAGTATGTGGAATTGAAAGCAACTTCCTGTTTCATGGCAGGACATCAAAATTCGCCGTGACGCCACGGATGCATCGTTCGATGAAATCAAAAAAGCTTCGCAATTTAACGTCAGCAAGGTTTTTAGATATTATATGCCAAATTTTAAGTTGATCGGATAAAATCTCTCGGAAGAGTTCGTTGAAGTACGACACCTGTGAATGGCAAAAAAAATAAAAAAAAGTTGCAATTTCAATTAAAAATGGCGGCCTTCCTGTTGAGTCTAGGTCATGGCACCAAGAGACTTTTTTGTAGGTCTTGGCATTTTAAACATGTCTACCGAATTTCATACATGTGGGTTTACCGGGCTGCGAGGGCTGCTTATTTGAAATTTTCCAGGGGGCGCTATAATGCCATTTTTGCCACGATTATTTGTAAATTTTTTATCAGTGTAATAGGAATGATGGTCTTTAAAATTGTACTAAATTTTGTGAGTTTTTGAGCATGCTGAAACCCTCAAAAAGGCAATTATTTGAAAAATCTGATTGGGGCGCTATAGAGCCATTATGCCTCATTTACTGCCAATTATTGTCTCAAATTGAAGACAATTGGACAAATATAATTTTTGCAAAGTTTTACAAGTTTTCAAGTATGCTAAAGCCTTCAAATGTGTGTTCGTAAAATTTGAAATAACGCAGGAAATGGCTCATAGCGCACTTCCTGTTTGGCCGAAAAATTTCAAAAAAATAAATATAGCCCAAAAAAACCAATGCAATGATCAGACCAAATTTCATGAACATTCAAGCACTTTTATATCAACATGGTCGTGTGAAGAGGGCGCTGTGGAGCCACCTGACCACACCCAATCCAATATCAACATATAGTTCTATTTGGAAGTAGACTACTATTAAGCCTGTAAAGTTTCACGCAAATCTCACAATGCATGTGCTCATAAAAGCAACTTCCATTTTCATGGCGGAACAACGAAATTCGCCGCAACGCCACGGACACAATTTTCGATGAATCCAAAAAAGCTTCGCAATTTAACATCGACAAGGTCTTAAGATGTTTGATTCAAAATTTTAAGTTGATCGGATAAAATCTCTAGGAGGAGTTCGTTAAAGTACGAAGCCTGTGAATGGCAAAAAATTTAAAAAATTTGCAAATTCAATTAAAAATGGCGGACTTCCTGTTGAGTCTAGGTCATGGCACCAAGGGACTTTTTTGTAGGTCTTGGCATAGTACACATGTCCACCGAATTTTGTACATGTCGGTCAAACACGCTGCGAGGGCTGCTTCATTGAAATTTTCTAGGTGGCGCTGTAATGCAATTTTGCCACATCCATCTGTAAACCCTAAATCCTAGCTAAAAGTAAGACCTGCTTAATATGTTTGCAAAGTTTTGTGAGTTTTCAAGCATGCTGAGGCCCTCAAAAATGCAATTATGTATTAGGGGGCGCTATAGAGCTACCATATCACACCCAGTGCCAAATGAGATATCGAATCAAAGAACGTAATATTTCTAATCTATGAGCCAAGTCTGGTGAGTTTTCGAGTATGATAAAACCCTCAAAAATGTGTTCGTAAAATCTAAAAAAACGCAGGAAATGGCTCATAGCTCACTTCCTGTGAGGCAAAAAAATTTCAAAAAAATTTACAAAAAAATTTATGATGACTACTATGACTCTATCAAATTTCGTGAGAATCCGAGCAAGTGCGTTCCAAAATGGCCGCGTGTTTGGTGGCGCTATAGAGCCACCGGGGCATGTCCAAGCACAAAAATAATAATACTTTGCAATTTTCACCACGACTAACGTGTGGGCAAATTTTTGTGAGTTTTCGTGCATGGTAAAGCCCTCAAAAATGCGTTCTCGCAGCAGAATAAAAAGAAGAAGAAGAAGAAGAAGAAGAAGAAGAAGAAGAATAATAAAAATCCCATCAAAAACAATAGGTTCCTCGCACCGGTCGGTGCTCGGGCCCTAATTAAAGCTGCAAGCAGCGTTGAAAGGGCCCTCGCCCCCCCTGTGCACATTGGGGTGGCAGCAAGATCTTGATGGCTGCAGGTGTCCATTCAGAGCCATTGGACACAGCTGGACCGCGTACAATGTGGTTTCCTGATGGGAGTGCAAAAATTTTCTGGAGGGCGCTATGATTCCATTTTGACTTGCCTGTGCACAAAATCTACAACACAGTAATCGTAATACAGGGCTCCATGAGTGTTTCGATTTTTGTAAATTTTCCAGCATGTTTAGACTTTCAAAAGAGCAATTCTTTTATAAATATTATTGGGGGCGCTATAGAGCCATTATGCCCCATTTAGTGCCAATTGATGGATGTATTGAAGAGAATTAGACAGTTCTAATTTTTGGATGGTTTTGCAAGTTTTGGAGCATTCTAAGGCCCTAAAACGTGTGTTCGTAAAATTTGGAAAAACGCAGGAAATAGCTCATAGCTCTCTTCCTGTTTGGCAAAAAAATTTCAAAAAATTAACAATTGCGGAGAATGACTAATGCAATGATCATACCAAATTTCATGAACTTTCCAGCACTTTTATCTGAACATGGCCATATCTAGAGGGCGCTGTGGAGCCACCTGGTACCTCTCCATATAAAATAAGCATATATCTAAACTTGGGCGGACAATTTTATCAAGCTTGGAAAGTTTCAGGCAAATCCCACAAAGTATGTGGAATTGAAAGCAACTTCCTGTTTCATGGCAGGACATCAAAATTGGCCGTGACGCCACAGATGCATCGTTCGATGAAATCAAAAAAGCTTCGCAATTTAACGTCAGCAAGGTTTTTAGATATTATATGCCAAATTTTAAGTTGATCGGATAAAATCTCTAGGAGGAGTTCGTTAAAGTACGACACCTGTGAATGGCAAAAAAAATTTCAAAAAGTTGCAATTTCAATTAAAAATGGCAGCCTTCCTGTTGGGTCTAGGTCATGGCACCAAGAGTCTTTTTTGTAGGTCTCGGCATATTCCACATGTCTACCGAATTTCATACATGTGGGTTTATCGGGCTGCGAGGGCTGCTTATTTGAAATTTTCCAGGGGGCGCTATGATGCCATTTTTGCCACGCCTATTTTTAAATTTTTTATCAGTGTAATAGGAATGATGGTCTTCAAAATTATGCAAAATTTTGTGAGTTTTTGAACATGCTGAAACCCTCAAAAGGGTAATTCTTTTAAAAATCGTATTGGGGGCGCTATGGAGCCATGATGCCTCATTTACTGCCAATTTTTGTTTCAAATTGAAGACAATGTGACAAATAAAATTTTAGCTAAGTTTTGCAAGTTTTCGAGTATGCTAAGGCCTTCAAATGTGTGTTCATAAAATTTGGAATAACGCAGGAAATGACTCATAGCTCACTTCCTGTTTAGCCAAAAAATTTCAAAAAAATCAGCACAGCCAAGAAAACCAAATGCAATGATCTGACCAAATTTCATGAACATTTAAGCACTTTTATCTTAACATGGCCGTATCTAGAGGGCGCTGTGGAGCCACCTGACCACTCCCAATCTGATATTAGCATATATTTATACTTAGGCGGACAATTTAATCAAGCCTGTGAAGTTTCGCTCAAATCTCACAAAGCATGTGCGCGTAAAACCAACTTCCTGTTTCATGGCGGAACATCGAAATTCGCCGCAACGCCACGGATACAAAGTTTAATGAATCCAAAAAAGCTTCGCAATTTAACATCAACGAGGTCTTCAGATGTCATATGCGAAATTTTAAGTTGATAGAATAAAATCTCTAGGAGGAGTTCGTTAAAGTACGACGGCTGTGAATGGCAAAAAATAAAAAAAATTTGCAAATTCAATTAAAAATGGCGGACTTCCTGTTGAGTCTAGATCATGGCACCAAGAGACTTTTTTTTAGGTCTTGGCATAGTTCACATGTCCACCGAATTTCATACATGTAGTTTAAACACGCTGCAAGGGCTGCTTCATTGAAATTTTCTAGGTGGCGCTGTAATGCAATTTTGCTAAATCTATCTGTAACCCCTATATTTTTGTAAAGAGTATGACCAGCTTAATATGTTTGCAGAGTTTCGTGAGTTTTCGAGCATGCTGATGCCTTCAAAAATTCAATTATGTATTAGGGGGCGCTATAGAGCCACCATGTCATCCCCAGTGCCAAATGAGATATCAAATCGAAGAACTTAATATTTTTAGTCTATGACCCAAGTTTGGTGAGTTTTCAAGTATGATTAAGCCCTCAAAAATGTGTTCGTAAAATCTGAAAAAACGCAGGAAATGGCTCATAGCTCACTTCCTGTGATGCAAAAAAATTTCAAAAAAATTGAAAAAAAAATTTAGGATGACTACTATGACCCTACCAAATTTCGTGAGAATCCAAGCAAGTGCGTTCCAAAATGGCCGCGTGTTTGGTGGCGCTATAGAGCCACCGGGTTATGTTTAAGCACAAAATAAATAATAGTTTGCAATTTTCACCACGACTGACGTGTGGGCAAATTTTTGTGAGTTTTCGTGCATGGCAAAGCCCTCAAAAATGCGTTCTCGCAGCAGAATAAAAAGAAGAAGAAGAAGAAGAAGAAGAAGAATAATAAAAATCCCATCAAAAACAATAGGTTCGTTTAAGCACAAAATAAATAATAGTTTGCAATTTTCACCACGACTGACGTGTGGGCAAATTTTTGTGAGTTTTCGTGCATGGCAAAGCCCTCAAAAATGCGTTCTCGCAGCAGAATAAAAAGAAGAAGAAGAAGAAGAAGAAGAATAATAAAAATCCCATCAAAAACAATAGGTTCCTGGCACCGGTCGGTGCTCGGGCCCTAATTAAAGCTGCAAGCAGCGTTGAAAGGGCCCTCGCCCCCCCTGTGCACATTGGGGTGGCAACAAGATCTTGATGGCTGCAGGTGTCCATTCAGAGCCATTGGACACAGCTGGACCGCGTACAATGTGGTTTCCTGATGGGAGTGCAAAAATTTTCTGGAGGGCGCTATGATTCCATTTTGACTTGCCTGTGCACAAAATCTACAACACAGTAATCGTAATACGGGGCTCCATGAGTGTTATGATTTTTGTAAAATCATAAAACTTTAAAAAGAGCAATTCTTTTATAAATATTATTGGGGGCGCTATAGAGCCATTATGCCCCATTTAGTGCCAATTGATGGATATATTGAAGAGAATAAGACAGTTCTAATTTTTGGATGGTTTTGCAAGTTTTGGAGCATTCTAAGGCCTTAAAACGTGTGTTCGTAAAATTTGGAAAAACGCAGAAAATAGCTCATAGCTCACTTCCTGTTTGGCAAAAAAATTTCAAAAAATTAACAATTGCGGAGAATGACTAATGCAATGATCATACCAAATTTCATGAACTTTCAAGCACTTTTATCTGAACATGGCCATATCTAGAGGGCGCTGTGGAGCCACCTGGCACCTCTCGATATAAAATAAGCATATATCTATACTTGGGCGGACAATTTTATCAAGCTTGGAAAGTTTCAGGCAAATCCCACAAAGTATGTGGAATTGAAAGCAACTTCCTGTTTCATGGCAGGACATCAAAATTCGCCGTGACGCCACGGATGCATCGTTCGATGAAATCAAAAAAGCTTCGCAATTTAACGTCAGCAAGGTTTTTAGATATTATATGCCAAATTTTAAGTTGATCGGATAAAATCTCTCGGAAGAGTTCGTTGAAGTACGACACCTGTGAATGGCAAAAAAAATTAAAAAAAGTTGCAATTTCAATTAAAAATGGCGGCCTTCCTGTTGAGTCTAGGTCATGGCACCAAGAGACTTTTTTGTAGGTCTCGGCATTTTAAACATGTCTACCGAATTTCATACATGTGGGTTTACCGGGCTGCGAGGGCTGCTTATTTGAAATTTTCCAGGGGGCGCTATAATGCCATTTTTGCCACGATTATTTGTAAATTTTTTATCAGTGTAATAGGAATGATGGTCTTTAAAATTGTACTAAATTTTGTGAGTTTTTGAGCATGCTGAAACCCTCAAAAAGGCAATTATTTGAAAAATCTGATTGGGGCGCTATAGAGCCATTATGCCTCATTTACTGCCAATTATTGTCTCAAATTGAAGACAATTGGACAAATATAATTTTTGCAAAGTTTTACAAGTTTTCAAGTATGCTAAAGCCTTCAAATGTGTGTTCGTAAAATTTGAAATAACGCAGGAAATGGCTCATAGCGCACTTCCTGTTTGGCCGAAAAATTTCAAAAAAATAAATATAGCCCAAAAAAACCAATGCAATGATCAGACCAAATTTCATGAACATTCAAGCACTTTTATATCAACATGGTCGTGTGAAGAGGGCCCTGTGGAGCCACCTGACCACACCCAATCCAATATCAACATATAGTTCTATTTGGAAGTAGACTACTATTAAGCCTGTAAAGTTTCACGCAAATCTCACAATGCATGTGCTCATAAAAGCAACTTCCATTTTCATGGCGGAACAACGAAATTCGCCGCAACGCCACGGACACAATTTTCGATGAATCCAAAAAAGCTTCGCAATTTAACATCGACAAGGTCTTAAGATGTTTGATTCAAAATTTTAAGTTGATCGGATAAAATCTCTAGGACGAGTTCGTTAAAGTACGAAGCCTGTGAATGGCAAAAAATTTAAAAAATTTGCAAATTCAATTAAAAATGGCGGACTTCCTGTTGAGTCTAGGTCAGGGCACCAAGAGACTTTTTTTTAGGTCTTGGCATAGTACACATGTCCACCGAATTTTGTACATGTAGGTCAAACACGCTGCGAGGGCTGCTTCATTGAAATTTTCTAGGTGGCGCTGTAATGCAATTTTGCCACATCCATCTGTAAACCCTAAATTCTAGTTAAAAGTAAGACCGGGGGCCGGTTGCATAAACTTAGTTTAAGACTGGTTTTCACTGTAGACTGGTCTTAAATTGTCGAGTTAGACTAGTCTAATTAAGACTGTCTGTTGCATAAAGCTAAAGACTGACTTAATTTGAGGCAGAAAAATTAGCCACCTCTCCCCCTGGCTACGACTGAGATGAGAGCTTTGTTGCCATGGCAGCACATTGTTAGAACACCTGTTAGAGGACACAAAGATACGGCAATATTTATTGTTTTTCTCAAAAAAAGGAAAAAAAATATTTTACATTGGAAACAGGATTATCAGCTCTGTTATTTATTTATTTATTTTTGTAAGGGGTTCTCCTCCGGTTTTTTTTTTTTCTCGTTCACATTTCCGTTTTAAGCTGCTTTCACACCAGACGCGAAACGAATTTTCCGCACGACAGATTACATTCGAAGTAAATGCAAAGACCCGAATACATACATGTATTCGCGTCTTTGCGTTGACGTTGAATGCAACTTGTCGTGCGAAAAATTCGTTTCGCATCCGGTGTGAAAGCGGCTTTTGATTCTTGCACCAAAGTTTTTGAACATCTTTTACGGTTCTCACGACCGTTGATACTGTTCGTCTCTCCGGAATTTTCTCCCCTAACTTGATGACGTGTCAAATTTTTTGTGTGCTTGATTAAAACGATTGAATAAAATACTTTTTTCGGCATTATATTCCGCCAGCAATCAAAGCTTTTCTGTTCCGTTTAAGTGCGGTGATCTCCCGCTGCCACCGAGTGTCACTGTTGTGTCCGCCATTTTTTTCTGCTCTGTGAAGTGTCTTATTTTACCCATGGTACATAGCGCGACAGGCCATCTAAGTCAGTCTTAAATAAGTCACTCATAGAAAGGTTTTATGCAACAGGCTTATATATGTGTCCATAGTAAGTCTGACTTAAAATTACATTTAAGTCTAAGACTGGGTCTAATTTTATGCAACCGGCCCCAGCTTAATATGTTTGCAAAGTTTTGTGAGTTTTCAAGCATGCTGAGGCCCTCAAAAATGCAATTATGTATTAGGGGGCGCTATAGAGCTACTATGTCGCACCCAGTGCCAAATGAGATATCGAATCAAAGAACGTAATATTTCTAGTCTATGAGCCAAGTTTGGTGAGTTTTCGAGTATGATAAAACCCTCAAAAATGTGTTCGTAAAATCTAAAAAAACGCAGGAAATGGCTCATAGCTCACTTCCTGTGAGGCAAAAAAATTTCAAAAAAATTTACAAAAAAATTTATGATGACTACTATGACTCTATAAAATTTCGTGAGAATCCGAGCAAGTGCGTTCCAAAATGGCCGCGTGTTTGGTGGCGCTATAGAGCCACCAGGGCATGTCTAAGCACAAAAATAATAATACTTTGCAATTTTCACGACGACTGACGTGTGGGCAAATTTTTGTGAGTTTTTGTGCATGGCAAAGCCCTCAAAAATGCGTTCTCGCAGCAGAATAAAAAGAAGAAGAAGAAGAAGAAGAAGAATAATAAAAATCCCATCAAAAACAATAGGTTCCTCGCACCGGTCGGTGCTCGGGCCCTAATTAAAGCTGCAAGCAGCGTTGAAAGGGCCCTCGCCCCCCCTGTGCACATTGGGGTGGCAGCAAGATCTTGATGGCTGCAGGTGTCCATTCAGAGCCATTGGACACAGCTGGACCGCGTACAATGTGGTTTCCTGATGGGAGTGCAAAAATTTTCTGGAGGGCGCTATGATACCATTTTGACTTGCCTGTGCACAAAATCTACAACACAGTAATCGTAATACAGGGCTCCATGAGTGTTTCGATTTTTGTAAATTTTCCAGCATGTTTAGACTTTCAAAAGAGCAATTCTTTTATAAATATTATTGGGGGCGCTATAGAGCCATTATGCCCCATTTAGTGCCAATTGATGGATGTATTGAAGAGAATTAGACAGTTCTAATTTTTGGATGGTTTTGCAAGTTTTGGAGCATTCTAAGGCCCTAAAACGTGTGTTCGTAAAATTTGGAAAAACGCAGGAAATAGCTCATAGCTCTCTTCCTGTTTGGCAAAAAAATTTCAAAAAATTAACAATTGCGGAGAATGACTAATGCAATGATCATACCAAATTTCATGAACTTTCCAGCACTTTTATCTGAACATGGCCATATCTAGAGGGCGCTGTGGAGCCACCTGGTACCTCTCCATATAAAATAAGCATATATCTAAACTTGGGCGGACAATTTTATCAAGCTTGGAAAGTTTCAGGCAAATCCCACAAAGTATGTGGAATTGAAAGCAACTTCCTGTTTCATGGCAGGACATCAAAATTGGCCGTGACGCCACAGATGCATCGTTCGATGAAATCAAAAAAGCTTCGCAATTTAACGTCAGCAAGGTTTTTAGATATTATATGCCAAATTTTAAGTTGATCGGATAAAATCTCTAGGAGGAGTTCGTTAAAGTACGACACCTGTGAATGGCAAAAAAAATTTCAAAAAGTTGCAATTTCAATTAAAAATGGCAGCCTTCCTGTTGGGTCTAGGTCATGGCACCAAGAGACTTTTTTGTAGGTCTCGGCATATTCCACATGTCTACCGAATTTCATACATGTGGGTTTATCGGGCTGCGAGGGCTGCTTATTTGAAATTTTCCAGGGGGCGCTATGATGCCATTTTTGCCACGCCTATTTTTAAATTTTTTATCAGTGTAATAGGAATGATGGTCTTCAAAATTATACAAAATTTTGTGAGTTTTTGAACATGCTGAAACCCTCAAAAGGGTAATTCTTTTAAAAATTGTATTGGGGGCGCTATGGAGCCATGATGCCTCATTTACTGCCAATTTTTATTGCAAATTGAAGACAATGTGACAAATAAAATTTTAGCTAAGTTTTGCAAGTTTTCGAGTATGCTAAGGCCTTCAAATGTGTGTTCATAAAATTTGGAATAACGCAGGAAATGACTCATAGCTCACTTCCTGTTTAGCCAAAAAATTTCAAAAAAATCAGCACAGCCAAGAAAACCAAATGCAATGATCTGACCAAATTTCATGAACATTTAAGCACTTTTATCTTAACATGGCCGTATCTAGAGGGCGCTGTGGAGCCACCTGACCACTCCCAATCTGATATTAGCATATATTTATACTTAGGCGGACAATTTAATCAAGCCTGTGAAGTTTCGCTCAAATCTCACAAAGCATGTGCGCGTAAAACCAACTTCCTGTTTCATGGCGGAACATCGAAATTCGCCGCAACGCCACGGATACAAAGTTTAATGAATCCAAAAAAGCTTCGCAATTTAACATCAACGAGGTCTTCAGATGTCATATGCGAAATTTTAAGTTGATAGAATAAAATCTCTAGGAGGAGTTCGTTAAAGTACGACGGCTGTGAATGGCAAAAAATAAAAAAAATTTGCAAATTCAATTAAAAATGGCGGACTTCCTGTTGAGTCTAGATCATGGCACCAAGAGACTTTTTTTAGGTCTTGGCATAGTACACATGTCCACCGAATTTCATACATGTAGTTTAAACACGCTGCAAGGGCTGCTTCATTGAAATTTTCTAGGTGGCGCTGTAATGCAATTTTGCTAAATCTATCTGTAACCCCTATATTTTTGTAAAGAGTATGACCAGCTTAATATGTTTGCAGAGTTTCGTGAGTTTTCGAGCATGCTGATGCCTTCAAAAATTCAATTATGTATTAGGGGGCGCTATAGAGCCACCATGTCATCCCCAGTGCCAAATGAGATATCAAATCGAAGAACTTAATATTTTTAGTCTATGACCCAAGTTTGGTGAGTTTTCGAGTATGATTAAGCCCTCAAAAATGTGTTCGTAAAATCTGAAAAAACGCAGGAAATGGCTCATAGCTCACTTCCTGTGATGCAAAAAAATTTCAAAAAAATTGAAAAAAAAATTTAGGATGACTACTATGACCCTACCAAATTTCGTGAGAATCCAAGCAAGTGCGTTCCAAAATGGCCGCGTGTTTGGTGGCGCTATAGAGCCACCGGGTTATGTTTAAGCACAAAATAAATAATAGTTTGCAATTTTCACCACGACTGACGTGTGGGCAAATTTTTGTGAGTTTTCGTGCATGGCAAAGCCCTCAAAAATGCGTTCTCGCAGCAGAATAAAAAGAAGAAGAAGAAGAAGAAGAAGAAGAATAATAAAAATCCCATCAAAAACAATAGGTTCGTTTAAGCACAAAATAAATAATAGTTTGCAATTTTCACCACGACTGACGTGTGGGCAAATTTTTGTGAGTTTTCGTGCATGGCAAAGCCCTCAAAAATGCGTTCTCGCAGCAGAATAAAAAGAAGAAGAAGAAGAAGAAGAAGAATAATAAAAATCCCATCAAAAACAATAGGTTCCTCGCACCTTCGGTGCCAGGACCCGTTCCGGGCCCTGGCACCGGTCGGTGCTCGGGCCCTAATTAAAGCTGCAAGCAGCGTTGAAAGGGCCCTCGCCCCCCCTGTGCACATTGGGGTGGCAACAAGATCTTGATGGCTGCAGGTGTCCATTCAGAGCCATTGGACACAGCTGGACCGCGTACAATGTGGTTTCCTGATGGGAGTGCAAAAATTTTCTGGAGGGCGCTATGATTCCATTTTGACTTGCCTGTGCACAAAATCTACAACACAGTAATCGTAATACGGGGTTCCATGAGTGTTATGATTTTTGTAAAATCATAAAACTTTAAAAAGAGCAATTCTTTTATAAATATTATTGGGGGCGCTATAGAGCCATTATGCCCCATTTAGTGCCAATTGATGGATATATTGAAGAGAATAAGACAGTTCTAATTTTTGGATGGTTTTGCAAGTTTTGGAGCATTCTAAGGCCTTAAAACGTGTGTTCGTAAAATTTGGAAAAACGCAGAAAATAGCTCATAGCTCACTTCCTGTTTGGCAAAAAAATTTCAAAAAATTAACAATTGCGGAGAATGACTAATGCAATGATCATACCAAATTTCATGAACTTTCAAGCACTTTTATCTGAACATGGCCATATCTAGAGGGCGCTGTGGAGCCACCTGGCACCTCTCGATATAAAATAAGCATATATCTATACTTGGGCGGACAATTTTATCAAGCTTGGAAAGTTTCAGGCAAATCCCACAAAGTATGTGGAATTGAAAGCAACTTCCTGTTTCATGGCAGGACATCAAAATTCGCCGTGACGCCACGGATGCATCGTTCGATGAAATCAAAAAAGCTTCGCAATTTAACGTCAGCAAGGTTTTTAGATATTATATGCCAAATTTTAAGTTGATCGGATAAAATCTCTCGGAAGAGTTCGTTGAAGTACGACACCTGTGAATGGCAAAAAAAATTAAAAAAAGTTGCAATTTCAATTAAAAATGGCGGCCTTCCTGTTGAGTCTAGGTCATGGCACCAAGAGACTTTTTTGTAGGTCTCGGCATTTTAAACATGTCTACCGAATTTCATACATGTGGGTTTACCGGGCTGCGAGGGCTGCTTATTTGAAATTTTCCAGGGGGCGCTATAATGCCATTTTTGCCACGATTATTTGTAAATTTTTTATCAGTGTAATAGGAATGATAGTCTTTAAAATTGTACTAAATTTTGTGAGTTTTTGAGCATGCTGAAACCCTCAAAAAGGCAATTATTTGAAAAATCTGATTGGGGCGCTATAGAGCCATTATGCCTCATTTACTGCCAATTATTGTCTCAAATTGAAGACAATTGGACAAATATAATTTTTGCAAAGTTTTACAAGTTTTCAAGTATGCTAAAGCCTTCAAATGTGTGTTCGTAAAATTTGAAATAACGCAGGAAATGGCTCATAGCGCACTTCCTGTTTGGCCGAAAAATTTCAAAAAAATAAATATAGCCCAAAAAAACCAATGCAATGATCAGACCAAATTTCATGAACATTCAAGCACTTTTATATCAACATGGTCGTGTGAAGAGGGCCCTGTGGAGCCACCTGACCACACCCAATCCAATATCAACATATAGTTCTATTTGGAAGTAGACTACTATTAAGCCTGTAAAGTTTCACGCAAATCTCACAATGCATGTGCTCATAAAAGCAACTTCCATTTTCATGGCGGAACAACGAAATTCGCCGCAACGCCACGGACACAATTTTCGATGAATCCAAAAAAGCTTCGCAATTTAACATCGACAAGGTCTTAAGATGTTTGATTCAAAATTTTAAGTTGATCGGATAAAATCTCTAGGACGAGTTCGTTAAAGTACGAAGCCTGTGAATGGCAAAAAATTTAAAAAATTTGCAAATTCAATTAAAAATGGCGGACTTCCTGTTGAGTCTAGGTCAGGGCACCAAGAGACTTTTTTTTAGGTCTTGGCATAGTACACATGTCCACCGAATTTTGTACATGTAGGTCAAACACGCTGCGAGGGCTGCTTCATTGAAATTTTCTAGGTGGCGCTGTAATGCAATTTTGCCACATCCATCTGTAAACCCTAAATTCTAGTTAAAAGTAAGACCGGGGGCCGGTTGCATAAACTTAGTTTAAGACTGGTTTTCACTGTAGACTGGTCTTAAATTGTCGAGTTAGACTAGTCTAATTAAGACTGTCTGTTGCATAAAGCTAAAGACTGACTTAATTTGAGGCAGAAAAATTAGCCACCTCTCCCCCTGGCTACGACTGAGATGAGAGCTTTGTTGCCATGGCAGCACATTGTTAGAACACCTGTTAGAGGACACAAAGATACGGCAATATTTATTGTTTTTCTCAAAAAAAGGAAAAAAAATATTTTACATTGGAAACAGGATTATCAGCTCTGTTATTTATTTATTTATTTTTGTAAGGGGTTCTCCTCCGGTTTTTTTTTTTTCTCGTTCACATTTCCGTTTTAAGCTGCTTTCACACCAGACGCGAAACGAATTTTCCGCACGACAGATTACATTCGAAGTAAATGCAAAGACCCGAATACATACATGTATTCGCGTCTTTGCGTTGACGTTGAATGCAACTTGTCGTGCGAAAAATTCGTTTCGCATCCGGTGTGAAAGCGGCTTTTGATTCTTGCACCAAAGTTTTTGAACATCTTTTACGGTTCTCACGACCGTTGATACTGTTCGTCTCTCCGGAATTTTCTCCCCTAACTTGATGACGTGTCAAATTTTTTGTGTGCTTGATTAAAACGATTGAATAAAATACTTTTTTCGGCATTATATTCCGCCAGCAATCAAAGCTTTTCTGTTCCGTTTAAGTGCGGTGATCTCCCGCTGCCACCGAGTGTCACTGTTGTGTCCGCCATTTTTTTCTGCTCTGTGAAGTGTCTTATTTTACCCATGGTACATAGCGCGACAGGCCATCTAAGTCAGTCTTAAATAAGTCACTCATAGAAAGGTTTTATGCAACAGGCTTATATATGTGTCCATAGTAAGTCTGACTTAAAATTACATTTAAGTCTAAGACTGGGTCTAATTTTATGCAACCGGCCCCAGCTTAATATGTTTGCAAAGTTTTGTGAGTTTTCAAGCATGCTGAGGCCCTCAAAAATGCAATTATGTATTAGGGGGCGCTATAGAGCTACTATGTCGCACCCAGTGCCAAATGAGATATCGAATCAAAGAACGTAATATTTCTAGTCTATGAGCCAAGTTTGGTGAGTTTTCGAGTATGATAAAACCCTCAAAAATGTGTTCGTAAAATCTAAAAAAACGCAGGAAATGGCTCATAGCTCACTTCCTGTGAGGCAAAAAAATTTCAAAAAAATTTACAAAAAAATTTATGATGACTACTATGACTCTATAAAATTTCGTGAGAATCCGAGCAAGTGCGTTCCAAAATGGCCGCGTGTTTGGTGGCGCTATAAAGCCACCAGGGCATGTCTAAGCACAAAAATAATAATACTTTGCAATTTTCACGACGACTGACGTGTGGGCAAATTTTTGTGAGTTTTTGTGCATGGCAAAGCCCTCAAAAATGCGTTCTCGCAGCAGAATAAAAAGAAGAAGAAGAAGAAGAAGAAGAATAATAAAAATCCCATCAAAAACAATAGGTTCCTGGCACCGGTCGGTGCTCGGGCCCTAATAAGAAGAAGAAGAAGAAGAAGGAAGAAGAATAATAAAAATCCCACCATAAACAATAGGTTCCTCGCACCTTCGGTGCCAGGAGCCGTTCCGGGCCTTGGCACCGGTCGGTGCTCGGGCCCTAATTAAAGCTGCAAGCAGCGTTGAAAGGGCCCTCGCCCCCCCTGTGCACATTGGGGTGGCAGCAAGATCTTGATGGCTGCAGGTGTCCATTCAGAGCCATTGGACACAGCTGGACGGCGTACAATGTGGTTTCCTGATGGGAGTGCAAAAAATTTCTGGAGGGCGCTATGATACCATTTTGACTTGCCTGTGCACAAAATCTACAACACAGTAATCGTAATACGGGGCTCCATGAGTGTTTTGATTTTTGTAAATTTTCCAGCATGTTTAGACTTTCAAAAGAGCAATTCTTTTATAAATATTATTGGGGGCGCTATAGAGCCATTATGCCCCATTTAGTGCCAATTGATGGATCTATTGAAGAGAATAAGACAGTTCTAATTTTTGGATGGTTTTGCAAGTTTTGGAGCATTCTAAGGCCTTAAAACGTGTGTTCGTAAAATTTGGAAAACGCAGGAAATAGCTCATAGCTCACTTCCTGTTTGGCAAAAAAATTAAAAAAAATTAACAATTGCGGAGAATGACTAATGCAATGATCAAACCAAATTTCATGAACTTTCAAGCACTTTTATCTGAACATGGCCATATCTAGAGGGCGCTGTGGAGCCACCTGGCACCTCTCGATATAAAATAAGCAAATATCTATACTTGGGCGGACAATTTTATCAAGCTTGGAAAGTTTCAGGCAAATCCCACAAAGTATGTGGAATTGAAAGCAACTTCCTGTTTCATGGCAGGACATCAAAATTCGCCATGACGCCACGGATGCATCGTTCGATGAAATCAAAAAAGCTTCGCAATTTAAAGTCAGCAAGGTTTTTAGATATTATATGCCAAATTTCAAGTTGATCGGATAAAATCTCTAGGAGGAGTTCGTTAAAGTACGAAGCCTGTGAATGGCAAAAAATTTAAAAAATTTGCAAATTCAATTAAAAATGGCGGACTTCCTGTTGAGTCTAGGTCATGGCACCTAGAGACTTTTTTTTAGGTCTTGGCATAGTACACATGTCCACCGAATTTTGTACATGTAGGTCAAACAAGCTGCGAGGGCTGCTTCATTGAAATTTTCTAGGTGGCGCTGTAATGCAATTTTGCCACATCCATCTGTAAACCCTAAATCCTAGTTAAAAGTAAGACCTGCTTAATATGTTTGCAAAGTTTTGTGAGTTTTCAAGCATGCTGAGGCCCTCAACAATGCAATTATTTATTAGGGGGCGCTATAGAGCTACCATATCACACCCAGTGCCAAATGAGATATCGAATCAAAGAACGTAATATTTCTAGTCTATGAGCCAAGTCTGGTGAGTTTTCGAGTATGACAAAACCCTCAAAAATGTGTTCGTAAAATCTAAAAAAACGCAGGAAATGGATCATAGCTCACTTCCTGTGAGGCAAAAAAATTTCAAAAAAATTTACAAAAAAATTTATGATGACTACTATGACTCTATAAAATTTCGTGAGAATCCGAGCAAGTGCGTTCCAAAATGGCCGCGTGTTTGGTGGCGCTATAGAGCCACCGGGGCATGTCCAAGCACAAAAATAATAATACTTTGCAATTTTCACCACGACTGACGCGTGGGCAAATTTTTGTGAGTTTTCGTGCATGGCAAAGCCCTCAAAAATGCGTTCTCGCAGCAGAATAAAAAGAAGAAGAAGAAGAAGAAGAAGAAGAAGAAGAATAATAAAAATCCCATCAAAAACAATAGGTTCCTCGCACCTTCGGTGCCAGGACTCGTTCCGGGCCCTGGCACCGGTCGGTGCTCGGGCCCTAATAATAAAAATCCTATCAAAAACAATAGGTTCCTCGCACCTTCGGTGCCAGGACCCGTTCCGGGCCCTGGCACTGGTCGGTGCTCGGGCCCTAATAAGAAGAAGAAGAAGAAGAAGAAGAAGAATTAAAGCTGCAAGCAGCGTAGAAAGGGCCCTCGCACCCCTCTTGCATGTTGGGGAGGCAGCAAAATGTTGATTGGTGTAGGTGTGTATTCACAGCCATTGGACACTGCTAGACTGTGAACAATGTGGTTTCCTGCGGAGAGTGCAAACATTTTCTGGAGGGCGCTGTGATACCATTTTTACAAGCCCATGCTCAAAATCTCCAGTATAGTAATGGTAATACCAGCCCTCTTGAGGTTGTTGATTTTTGTAAATTTTACAGCACGTTTAGACCCTCAAAATGGATTTCTTTTAAAAATCTGATTGTGGGCGCTGTGGAGCCATTATGCCACATTTAGTGCCAATTGATAGATGACATTGAAGAGAATGAGACAATTATTAATTGTGCATGGTTTTGCAAGCTTTGGAGTATTCTAAGGCTTTCAAACGGGTGTTCGTAAAATTTGGAAAAATGCGGGAAATAGCTCATAGCTCACTTTCTGTTTGGCCAAAAAAATTCCAAAAATTCAACATTGCCCAGAATGACTAATGCAATGATCTCACCAAATTTCATGAACTTTCAAGCATTTATGTCTGAACATGGCCGTATCTAGAGGGCGCTGTGGAGCCACCTGGCTACTCTCGATCTAATATTAGCATACACCTATACTTAGGAGGACAATTTAATCAAGCTTGGAAAGTTTCAGGCAAATTCAAGAAAGTATGTGGGAGTAAAATCAACTTCCTGCTTCATGGCAGGACATCGAAATTCGCCGCAATGCCACGGATACATCGTTAGATAAATCCAAATAAGCTTCGCAATTTAACATCGGCAACATCTTGAGATATTATTCACCAAATTTTAAGTTGATCGGATAAAATCTCTAGGAGGAGTTCGTTAAAGTACGACACCTGCGAATGGCGAAAAATCTATAAAAGTTGAAATTTCAATTAAAAATGGCGAACTTCCTTGTGAGTCTAGGTCATGGCACCAAAAGACTTTTTTTGAGGTCTCAGGACATTTCACATGTCCACTGAATTTCATACATGCAGGTCAACCACGATGCGAGGGCTGCTTATTTGAAATTTTCCAGGGGGCGCTATAATGCCATTTTTGCCAACTCTACATGTATTTTTTTATCAGTGTAAAAGGAATGATGGTTTTTAGAATGGTACAAAATTTTGTGAGTTTTTGAGCATGTTGAGAACCTCAAAGAGCAATTCTTTTAAAAATCTTATTGGGGGCGCTATAGAGCCATTATGCCACATTTACTGCCAATTTCTGTCTCAAATTGAAGACAATCAGGCAATTATAATTTTTGCAAAGTTTTGCAAGTTTTCAAGTATGGTTAAGCCTTCAAACGTGTGTTCGTAAAATTTGGAATAACGCAGGAAATGGCTCATAGCTCACTTCCTGTTTGGCCGAAAAATTTCAAAAAAATAAGCATAGCCGAAAAAAACAAATGTAATGATCTGACCAAATTTCATGAACATTCAAGCACTTTTAACTCAACATGCTCGTGTCAAGAGGGCGCTGTGGAGCCACCTGACCACACCCAATCCAATATCAACATATATGTATATTTGGAAGTTGACTCTTATTAAGCCTGTAAAGTTTCGGGCAAATCTCACAAAGCATATGCGCATAAAACTAACTTCCTGTTTCATGACGGAACATCGAAATTCGCCGCGACGCCACGGACACAAAGTTCGATGAATCCAAAAAAGCTTCGCAATTTAACATTGACAAGGCCTTTTGATGTCATATGGCAAATTTTAAGTTGATCGGATAAAATCTCTAGGAGGAGTTCGTGAAAGTACGACGCCTGTGAATGGCAAAAAATTAAAAAAATTTGCAAATTCAATTAAAAATGGCAGACTTCCTGTTGAGTTTAGGTCATGGCACCAAGAGACTTTTTTTTAGGTCTTGGCATAGTACACATGTCCACCGAAGTTTGAACATGTAGGTTAAACATGTTGCGAGGGCTGCTTCATTGAATTTTTCTAGGTGGCGCTGTAATGCAATTTTGCCACATCCATCTTTAAACTCTATATCCTAGTAAAAATTATGAGCAGCCTTATAGGTTTGCAAAGTTTCGTGAGTTTTTTTGAGCATGCTGAGGCCCTCAAAAATGCAATAATGTATTAGGGGGCGCTATAGAGCTACCAAGTCACACCCAGTGCCAAATGAGATATGGAATTAAAGAACTTAATATTTTTAGTCTAGGAGCCAAGTTTGGTGAATTTTCGAGCATGATAAGGCCTTCAAAAATGTGTTCGTAAAATCTGAAAAAACGCAGGAAATGGCTCATAGCTCACTTCCTGTGCGGCAAAAAAATTTCAAAAAAATTTACAAAAAAATTGATTATAACTCCTGTGGCCCTGTTAAATTTCATGAGAATCCGAGCAAGTGCGTTCCAAAATGGCCGCGTGTTTGGTGGCGCTATAGAGCCAGCGGGGCATGTCTAAGCACAAAAATAATAAAACTTTGTAATTTTCACCACGTCTGACGTGTGTGCAAATTTTTGTGAGTTTTCGTGCATGGTAAAGCCCTCAAAAATGCGTTCTCGCAGCAGAATAATAATAATTAAAGCTGCAAGCAGCGTTGAAAGGGCCCTCGCCCCCCCTCGTGCACGTTGGGGTGGCAGCAAGATCCTGATGGGTGCAAGTGTCCATTCACAGCCATTGGACACTGTTGGACCGCGGACAATGTGTTTTCCTGAGCGGAGTGCAAAAATTTTCTGGAGGGCGCTATGATATCATTTTGACACGTGTGTGCGCAAAATCTACAACATCGTAATCGTAATACCGAGCTCCATGAGTGTGTTGATTTTTGTAAATTTTCCAGCATGTTTAGACCTTCAAAAGAGCAATTCTTCTATAAATTTGATTGGGGGCGCTATAGAGCCATTTTGCCTCATTTAGTGCCAATTGATGGATGATATTAAAGAAAATAAGACATTTATAATTTGTGCTAGGTTTTGCAAGTTTTGACGCATTCTAAGGCCTTAAAACGTCTGTTCAAAAAAATTTGGAAGAACGCAGGAAATAGCTCATAGCTCACTTCCTGTTTGACAAAAAAATTTCAAAAAATTAAGCATTACCCGGAATGACGAATGCAATGATCACACCAAATTTCATGAACATTCAAACACTTTTATCTTAACATGACCATATCTAGAGGGCGCTGTGGAGCCACCTAGCACCTCCTGATCCAATATTAGCATTTGTTTATACTTCGGAGGACAATTTTATCAAGCAAAGGAAGTTTCAGGCAAATCCCACAAAGTATGTGGGAGTAAAAGCAACTTGCTGTTTCATGGCGGGACATCAAAATTCGCCGCGACGCCACGGTTACATCGTTCGATGAAATCAAAATAGCTTGACAATTTAACATCAGCAATGTCTTTAGATATTATTTGCCAAATATTAAGTTGATCGGATAAAATCTCTCGGAAGAGTTCGTTAAAGTACGACACCTGTGAATGGCGAAAAATCTAAAAAAGTTGCAATTTCAATTAAAAATGGCGGACTTCCTGTTGGGTCTAGTTCATGGCACCAAGGGACTTTTTTTTAGGTCTTAGGATATTCCACATGTCCACCGAAGTTCATACATGCAGGTCAACCACGGTGCGAGGGCTGCTTTTTTGAAATTTTTCAGGGGGCGCTATAATGCCATTTTTGCCACGCCTATATGTAAATTTTTTATCAGTGTAATTGGAATGATGGTCTTTAGAATTGTACAGAATTTTGTGAGTTTTTGAGCATGCTGAGACCCTCAAAAAGGCAATTATTTTAAAAATTTGATTGGGGGCGCTTTAGAGCCATAATGCCTCATTTACTGCCAATTATTGTCTCAAATTGAAGACAATCGGACAAATATCATTTTTGCAAAGTTTTGCAAGTTTTCAAGTATGCTAAGGCCTTCAAATGTGTGTTCGTAAAATTTGGAATAACGCAGGAAATGGCTCATAGCGCACTTCCTGTTTGGCTGAAAAATTTCAAAAAAATAAGTATAGCCCAAAAATACCAATGCAATGATTAGACCACATTTCATGAACATTCAAGCACTTTTATATCAACATGGCCGTGTCAAGAGGGCACTGTGGAGCCACTTGACCACACCCAATCCAATATCAACATATAATTATATTTGGAAGTAGACTACTATTAAGCCTGTAAAGTTTCACGCAAATTTCACAATGCATGTGCTCATAAAAGCAACTTCCATTTTCATGGCGGAACATTGCAATTCGCCGCAACGCCACGGACACAATTTTCGATGAATCCAAAAAAGCTTCGCAATTTAACATGGAAAAGGTCTTTAGATGACCTGTGCCAAATTTTAAGTTGATCGGATAAAATCTCTAGGAGGAGTTCGTTAAAGTACGACACCTGCGAATGGAAAAAAATCTAAAAATGTTGAAATTTCAATTAAAAATGCCGAACTTCCTTATGAGTCTAGGTCATGGCACCAAGAGACTTTTTTCAGGTCTCTGGATATTCTACATGTCCACCAAATTTTATACATGCAGGTCAACCACGATGCGAGGGCTGCTTATTTGAAATTTTCCAGGGGGCGCTATAATGCCAATTTTGCCAACTCTATATGTATTTTTTTATCATTGTAATAGGAATGATGGTTTTTAGAATGGTACAAAATTTTGTGAGTTTTTCAGCATGCTGAGACCCTCAAAAGGGCAATTCTTTTAAAAATCTGATTGGGGGCGCTATAGAGCCATTATGCCACATTTACTGCCAATTTCTGTCTCAAATTGAAGACAATCAGACAATTATAATTATTGCAAAGTTTTGCAAGTTTTCGAGTATGCTAAAGCCGTCAAACGTGTGTTCGTAAAATTTGGAATAACGCAGTAAATGGCTCATAGCTCACTTCCTGTTCGGCCGAAAAATTAAAAAAAATAAGCATAGCCCAAAAAAACAAATGTAATGATCAGACTAAATTTCATGAACATTCAAGCACTGTTAAGTCAACATGGCCATGTCAAGAGGGCGCTGTGGAGCAACCTTACCACACCCAATCCAATATCAACATATAGGTATATTTGGAAGTCGACTCTTATTTAGCTTGTAAAGTTTCGGGCAAATTTCACAAAGGATACGCGCATAAAACCAACTTCCTGTTTCATGGCGGAACATCAAAATTCGCAGCGACGCCACGGATACAAAGTTCGATGAATCCAAAAAAGCTTCGCAATTTAACATGGAGAAGGTCTTTAGATGTCATACGCAAAATTTTAATTTGATCGGATAAAATCTCTAGGAGGAGTTCGTAAAAGTATGACGCCTGTGAATGGCAAAAAATTTAAAAAAATTTGCAAATTCAATTAAAAATAGCGGACTTCCTGTTGAGTCTAGGTGATGGCATCAAGAGACTTTTTTTTAGGTCTTGGCATAGTGCACATGTCCACCGAATTTTGTACATGTAGGTTAAACACGCTGCGAGGGCTGCTTCATTGAAATTTTCTAGGTGGCGCTGTAATGCAATTTTGCCACATCCATCTGTAAACTCTATATCCAAGTGAAGAGTATGACCAGCTTAATATGTTTGCAAAGTTTCGTGAGTTTTTGAGCATGCTGAAGCCCTCAAAAATGCAATAATGTATTAGGGGGCGCTAATGCTGAAGCTGAAGCCCTCAAAAATGCGTTCTCGCAGCAGAATAATAATAATAAGAAGAAGAAGAAGAAGAATAATTAAAGCTGCAAGCAGCGTTGAAAGGGCCCTCGCCCCCCTCGTGCACGTTGGGGAGGCAGCAAGATCCTGATGGGTGCAAGTGTCCATTCACAGCCGTTGGACGCTGTTGGACCGCGGACAATGTGTTTTCCTGAGGGGAGTGCAAAAATTTTCTGGAGGGCGCTATGATATCATTTTGACATGTGTGTGCGCAAAATCTACAACATAGTAATCGTAATACCGAGCTCCATGAGTGTGTTGATTTTTGTAAATTTTCCAGCATGTTTAGACCTTCAAAAGAGCAATTCTTCTATAAATTTGATTGGGGGCGCTATAGAGCCATTTTGCCTCATTTAGTGCCAATTGATGGATGATATTAAAGAAAATAAGACATTTATAATTTGTGCTAGGTTTTGCAAGTTTTGACGCATTCTCAGGCCTTAAAACGTGTGTTCAAAAAAACTTGGAAGAACGCAGGAAATAGCTCATAGCTCACTTCCTGTTTGACCAAAAAATTTCAAAAAATTAAGCATTACCCGGAATGACGAATGCAATGATCACACCAAATTTCATGAACATTCAAACACTTTTATCTTAACATGACCATATCTAGAGGGCGCTCTGGAGCCACCTAGGACCTCCTGATCCAATATTAGCATTTGTTTATACTTCGGAGGACAATTTTATCAAGCAAAGGAAGTTTCAGGCAAATCCCACAAAGTATGTGGGAGTAAAAGCAACTTCCTGTTTCATGGCGGGAATCAAAATTCGCCGCGACGCCACGGTTACATCGTTCGATGAAATCAAAATAGCTTCACAATTTAACATCAGCAATGTCTTTAGAAATTATTTGCCAAATATTAAGTTGATCGGATAAAATCTCTCGGAGGAGTTCGTTAAAGTACGACACCTGTGAATGGCGAAAAATCTAAAAAAGTTGCAATTTCAATTAAAAATGGCGGACTTCCTGTTGGGTCTAGGTCATGGCACCAAGAGACTTTTTTTTAGGTCTCAGGATATTCCACATGTCCACCGAAGTTCATACATGCAGGTCAACAACGGTGCGAGGGCTGCTTTTTTGAAATTTTCCAGGGGGCGCTATAATGCCATTTTTGCCACGCCTATATGTAATTTTTTCATCAGTGTAGCTGGAAGGATGGTCTTCAGAAATGTACAAAATTTTGGGAGTTTTTGAGCATGCTGGGACCCTCAAAAAGGCAATTATTTTAAAAATTTGATTCGGGGCGCTATAGAGCCATAATGTCTCATTTACTGCCAATTATTGTCTCAAATTGAAGACAATCAGACAAATATCATTTTTGCAAAGTTTTGCAAGTTTTCAAGTATGCTAAGGCCTTCAAATGTGTGTTCGTAAAATTTGGAATAACGCAGGAAATGGCTCATAGCGCACTTCCTGTTTGGCCGAAAAATTTCAAAAAAATAAGTATAGCCCAAAAATACGAATGCAATGATCAGACCAAATTTCATGAACATTCAAGCACTTTTATATCAACATGGCCATGTCAAGAGGGCACTGTGGAGCCACTTGACCACACCCAATCCAATATCAACATATAGTTATATTTGGAACTATACTACTATTAAGCCTGTAAAGTTTCATGCAAATTTCACAATGCATGTGCTCATAAAAGCAACTTCCATTTTCATGGCGGAACATCGAAATTCGCCGCAACGCCACGGACACAATTTTCGATGAATCCAAAAAAGTTTCGCAATTTAACATGGAGAAGGTCTTTAGATGGCCTGTGTCAAATTTTCGTAAAAGTACGAAGCCTGTGAATGGCAAAAAATAAAAAAAAGTTGCAAATTCAATTAAAAATGGCAGACTTCCTGTTGAGTCTAGGTCATGGCACCAAGAGACTTTTTTTTAGGTCTTGGCATAGTACACATGTCCACCGAATTTTGTACATGTAGGTCAAACACGCTGCGAGGGCTGCTTCATTGAAATTTTCTAGGTGGCGCTGTAATGCAATTTTGCCACATCCATCTGTAAACTCTATATCCTGGTAAAGAGTAAGTCCAGCTTAATAAGTTTGCAAAGTTTCGTGAGTTTTCGAGCATGCTGAAGCCCTCAAAAATGCAATAATGTATTAGGGGGCGCTATAGAGCTACCATGTCACATTAAGTGCCAAATGAGATATCGAATGAAAGAACTGAAAATTTTTAGTTTATTAGCCAAGTTTGGTGAATTTTCGAGTATGATAAGGCCCTCAAAAATGTGTTCGTAAAATCTGAAAAAACGCAGGACATGGCTCATAGCTCACTTCCTGTGAGGCAAAAAAATTCCAAAAAAATTGACAAAAAAATTTATTATGACTACTATGACCCTATCAAATTTCATGAGAATCCAAGCAAGTGCGTTCCAAAATGGCCGCGTGTTTGGTGGCGCTATAGAGCCGACGGGGCATGTCCAAACACAAAATTAGTAATAGTTTGCAATTTTCACCACGACTGAAGTGTGGGCAAATTTTTGTGAGTTTTCGTACATGGCAAAGCCCTCAAAAATGCGTTCTCGCAGCAGAATAATAATAAGAAGAAGAAGAAGAAGAAGAAGAAGAAGAAGAAGAAGAAGAAGAAGAAGAAGAAGAAGAAGAAGAAGAATAATAAAAATCCCATCAAAAACAATAGGTTCCTCGCACCTTCGGTGCCAGGACCCGTTCCGGGCCCTGGCACCGGTCGGTGCTCGGGCCCTAATAATAAAAATCCCATCAAAAACAATAGGTTCCTGGCACTGGTCGGTGCTCGGGCCCTAATTAAAGCTGCAAGCAGCGTTGAAAGGGCCCTCGCACCCTTCGTGCACGTTGCGGGGGCAGCAAGATCTTGATGGGTGCAAGTGTCCATTCACAGCCATTGAACACTGCTAGCCTGTGTACAAAATGTTTTCCTGATGAGATTGCAAAAATTTTCCGGAGGGCACTATGATACCATTTTGTCATGCCTGTGCGCAAAATCGACAACATAGTTATTGGAATATCCAGCTCAATGAGTGTTGATTTTCCGAAATTTTCAAGCACGCTTAGAGCCCAAAAAGTCAATTCTTTTAAAAATCTGACTGGGGGCGCTATAGAGCCATTATGCCACATTTAGTGCCAGTTGATGTATTAAGTTCAAAACAATTAGTCAATGATAATTCTTGCCACGTTTTACACTTTTGGACCATTCTAAGGCCTTAAAACGTGTTCGTAAAATTCGGAAAAATGCAGGAAATAGCTCATAGCTCACTTCCTGTTCGGCCGAAAAATTTCAAAAAATTAAGCATTGCCTAGAATGAATATTGCAATGATCACATTAAATTTCATGAACATTCAAGGACTTTTATCTTAACATAGCCGTATCTAGAGGGCGCTGTGGAGCCACTCGACCACTCCCGATCTGATATTAGCATATATTCATATTTGGGAGGACAATTTTATCAAGCTTGGAAAGTTTCAGGCAAATCCCACGAAGTATGTGGGAGTAAAATCAACTTCCTGTTTCATGGCAGGACATCGAAATTCGCCGCAATGCCACGGATACATCATTTGATAAATCCAAAAAAGCTTCGCAATTCAACATCGGCAACGTCTTTAGACATGATTCACCAAATTTTAAGTTGATCGGATAAAAACTCTAGGAGGAGTTTGTTAAAGTACGACACCTGCGAGTGGAGAAAAATGTAAAAAAGTTGAAATTTCAATTAAAAATGGCGAACTTCCTTGTGAGTCTAGGCCATGGCGCCAAGAGACTTTTTTTGAGGTCTCAGGATATTCCACATCCTCCTCAAAGATGGTCTAAGATACAAAAAGTTACAAGATACAATCTGTGAAACCATGAAATTGAGCAATAGGACGGTGCCCAACGTTTTTCAGCGGTTTTCCAAGACGGGACTTGAAGCAGGCCTCGTTAGAGTCGACTGAAGAGGTTGAGTCCTCGTGCTCTGTGTCAGGTGCACAAGTTGGCTTCAGAAATCAGACGCAGGAGTGCTGGCAACATTGCTAACGAGGTTGCAGCAGTGGGAGAACAGCCTGTCAGTGCTCAGACCATATAATGTGTACTGCACTAAGTCGGTCTGCATGGCCCTCGGCCAAGACGGAAGCCTCTTCTGAAGCTAGCCCACAAGAAAGCCCGAAAACGGTTTGCTGAAGATAACCTGTCCAAGAACTTGAACCATTGGAACCATGTTCTGTGGTGTGACGAGTCACGAGACCAAGATAAACTTGTTTGGCTCAGATGGTGTGCAGCATGTGTGGCAGTGCGCTGTTGAGGAGTACTAAGACAAGTGTGGACTACTTACAGTCAAACATGGCGGTGACGGCATCATGGTCTGGGGCTGCATGAGTGCTTTTGGTCCTGGGGAGCTGCACGTCATTAATGGAATTATGGATTCCAACATGTAGTGTAACATTCTGAAGCAGAACATGATGTCCTCCCTTCGGAAACGGCAGTTTTCCAACATGATGATGACCTCCAAGATGACAACTGCCTTCCTGAAGAAGCTGAAGGTGAAGGTGAAGGTGAAGGTGTAGCCAAGTACGTCTCCAGACCTGAATCCCATTGAACACCTGTGGGGCATCCTCAAGAGAAAGGTGGAGGAGCAGCAGGTGTCCAACATCCACCAGCTCCGTGATGTTGTCATGGAGGAGTAGAGGACGATCCCAGCAACAACCTGTGCAGCTCTGGTGAATTCCATGCCTCGGAGAATCAAGGCAGAGCTGGACAACAATGGTGGTCACACTAAATATTGACACTTTGGACACAATTTGGCTTGTTAACCGTGAGGTGTACTCACTTTTGTTGCCACCCATTTTGGAATTAGTGACCGTTTGTTCAGTTATTTGGACAGTGCAGTAAATCAACACTGCTAAATATTAGTACAATGACTACTGTAGAATATATTAGTTTCATTTCTGTAACGTTGCCCCTTGAAAAGATAAATTTTTTGTTGAAATGTGAGGGGTGTACTCACTTTTGAGAGATACTGTAATTTTGGTCAATAGGATGTGGTTTCGTCCGTTTATATTTTCCAATTGAACAGCTGTCTATTTTTTACAGCAAGCTGCGTGACCGTGCTGAAAAAACAGGTGTAAGTTTTAGTCGCAAAAATTACCTTAATTCGCAAAAGAACTCTGAAATGGCGCTCTTGCAGGAAAAATAAATTAATAAATAAATAAATAGATTACCGAGTGCCAATGCAAAGACTCTGCCTACCTCCGTCAGCGCCTGCCTCCACCACTGCCAGCTGCACAGGGTAACTGCAGGTTTTCAGTGAGTTAAATTTAAAACCTTTTCAAAGTCTCCCATAATAGACATGTTATGTAAGACACTCATGCAATTCCAAAAGTAAACAAAATCATTGCATTATTTTCAAAAGGTTTACATTTAATTTGGGATCAAAATAAATGTGTAATTCGCAAAGTTTCAACATCTCAGAACCTCCCACGAACCGTATAGCCTCCATCACCAACAGAGGCCTCTGCCCATATTAACAGTAAATTAACGGTAAGCCTACATGGCACAATAAAATGAACACAGAAAAGTAATATAGACTAACCACAGCCACCACATCTCCAAGAGTAAACCATTTAAAAAGACCATCTTTTTGCGAAATACAACATGGCATAGCCTATAATGCAGTTAACTGACTACATCAAGATCACTGGAAAGCTAACAGTGCCTGGCACAACAAATGCAAGGTGACAGATGGAATTTCATAAAAGCTAACTAAAACATGATGGGTGACACTTAGGTTGTCAACGTCCTAACTTGTGATTTCATCCAATTTTATAACCAGTGGTTTTCATCCGTAATGGTTCTTGAGAGCTAAACTGAGTTCTGAACTCCGCAACTGTTAATGATTAAACTTAAAACAGCTAATCAAGCCAGGCTATAACATAACATAACATAACACGAATAGCGAGAACAGGCCGTTCAGCCCAACTACGTTTGCCAGTTTCTTTATATTACTGTGAATATTTCCCTTCAGATACTCAATGACTCAATGGTATCTAGCTTTAAGTCAAGCCTGCTCCTGAAAACGCCCAAGGTCTCTGCCTCAACAATATGGTCAGGCAAGCTTTTCCACATTGAATTTACTCTTTGGGAGAAGAAATATTTCCGAATATCAGTGCTGAATTTACCTTTGGTCAGCTTCCATTTGTGACCCCGAGTTCTACTCACAACACTTAGTCGAAGGAATCCTATATAATTCACTTTGTTAATTCCTTTAACATATTCAAAGACCTCAATCAAATCACCCCTTAGTCTCCTATTCCTAAGAATAAAGAGATTAAGGATCTTCAGCCACTTCTCATAACTTTCATCTTTTATACCCAGAATTAGCTTAGTGAATCTTCTCCAAACTTTCTCCAGAGCCTCTATATCTTTCTTTAAGTATGGTCCCCAGAACTGTACACAATACTCCAGATGTGGTCTGACGAATGTGTTGGACAAAAGAAGCATCACCTCCTTAGATTTGTACTCAATACTTATGGCAATGTATCCCAGCATCCGATTGGATATTTTAACTGCTACGGCAAAATGGCGAGAGCCTGTGAGAGTTTGGTCAACAATCACTCCCAGATCTTTCTCGTGTGGAGCACATTCCAGTGTTAAACCTCCCATGAAGTAATCCCGTCTAATGTTTTTATTACCTACATGTGCAACTTTACATTTTGCTACATTAAATTTCATTTGCCACATTTCTGCCTAATTCTGGATTCTATCCAAATCATCCTGAATCACTTTAGTGGACTCCAAACTATTTGCCAAACCCCCCAATTTAGTGTCATCTGCAAATTTAACTAATCACAATATTCCAATCAAGGACATTAATGTAGATGAGGAACAGCAGGGGTCCCAACACCAATCCCTGGGGGATGCCACTCCCCACCATACCTAGCTCAGATGAGATACCACTGACCACCTCTTTTTGTGTTCTGTCCTGTAACCAGTTTTGAATCCACTCTCGAATACCTCCTGTAACTCCAATGGAGCTCATTTTAAAAATTAGTCTCTTGTGTGGAACTGTATCAAATGCTTTCTGAAAATCCAAGTAAATGATGTCATAAGCCCTGCTCTGGTCATAAGCCTTGATGGCCTCTTCAAAAGATTCCAGGTTTGTCAGGCATGACCTTCCCTCACAGTAACCATTGTTGGCTATCCCTCAAGATACTGTTACGTTGAAGAAATAAGTCCAGCTCATCTTTTATGATAGATTCCAATATTTTGCACGCTATGCAAGTTAAACTGACTGGCCTGTAATTTCCTGGCTTGGTACGGTCCCCTTTCTTATATACCGGTATTATATTGCCCTGTTTCCAATCATTTGGTATTTCTCCAGTTTCTAAAGACCGTCTGAAGATGGCGGATAGAGGCTTAAAGATGATCATACCAACTTCCCTGAGCACTCTCGGAAAAAGCCATCAGGACCCGCGGCCTTATCTGCCTTTAGTTTATGCAACTTGTCTAACACTTTATTATCGCTAACTTCAATTTCCGCTAAATAATCATGAGCATTTAACATGCCCTTTGGCCGAATAAAGACCCACTCTGAGGTAAAATTCTCAACAAAGTAACTGTTTCAGGCATCCGCCATATCCTTGTTATCATATAGCAGCTATCCGTTTTTATTCTTTATGCACTTAACCTGCTCTTTGACTTCCCTTATCCTGCTACAGTACTGAAAGAAGCACTTAGGGTTAGTTTTTGCCCCCTTTGCAATTTGTCTTTCATGCAGTCTTCTAGCATTCCTCAGCTCTTTTTAGACCTCAGCCCGCATTTTACAGTATTCAGCCTTATTGTTCTCATTGTTATCCTTTACGTACATCTCATAAAGATTCCTCTTTTCCCTCAAAATCCTACGAATACTTTTGGTCATCCACTGAGGATTCTGCTTTTTCAGCTTACTTTTGGACACCTTTGAAATGAATTTGCATTGTGATTCAAGTAAAGCCCCCTTAAATCTTCCCCTCATCTCATTTACAGACTCACACTCCAGGAATGTCTCCCAATTTATTTCACTAAGATATGAGCGCATTATGTCAAAGTTTGCTCGCGTAAAATTGAAAATTTATGTTTTGAATACACCTTTTTACAAAACCCAAAACCAGTGAAGTTGGCACGTTGTGTAAATCGTAAATAAAAACAGAATACAATGTTGTGCAAATCCTTTTCAACCTATATTCAATTGAATACACTGCAAAGACAAGTTACTTAATGTCTGAACAGGTAAACTTTGTAATTTTTTACAAATATTAGCTCATTTAGAATTTGACGCCTGCAACATGTTTCAAAAAAGTTGGCACAAGTGGCAAAAAAGACTGAGAGAGTTGAGGAATGCTCATCAAACACTTATTTGGAACATCCCACAGGTGAACGGGCTAATTAGGAACAGTTGGGTGCCATGATTGGGTATAAAAGTGGCTTCCCTGAAATGCTCAGTCATTCACAAACAAGGATGGGGCGAGAGTCACCACTTAGTGAACAAATGCGTGAGCTGATTTTCAAACAGTTTAAAAACAACATTCCTCAACGAGCTATTGCAAGAAATTTAGGGATTTCATCATCTATGGTCCGTAATATCGTCAAAAGGTTCAGAGAATCTGGAGAAATCACTGCACGTAAGCGACAAGGCTGAAAACCAACATTGAATGCCCATGACCTTCGATCCCTCAGGCGGTACTGCATCAAAAACCGACATCAGTGTGTAAAGGACATCACCACATGGGCTCAGGAACACTTCAGAAAACCACTGTCAGTAACATAACAACAGTTCGTCGCTACATCTGCAAGTGCAAGTTAAAACTCTACAATGCAAAGCGAAAGCCATTTATCAACAGCACCCAGAAACGCCGCTGGCTTCGCTGGGCCCAAGCTCATCTAAGATGGACTGATGCAAGGTGGAAAAGTGTTCTGTGGTCTGACGAGTCCACATTTCAAATTGTTTTGTCGTGTCCTCCGGACCAAAGAGGAAATGAACCATCCGGACTGTTATAGGCGCAAAGTTCAAAAGCCAGCATCTGTGATGGTATGGGGGTGTATTAGTGCCCAAGGCATGGGCAACTTACACATATGTGAAGGCACCATTAATGCCGAAAGGTACATACAGGTTTTGGAGCAACATATGTTGCCATACAAGCAACGTCTTTTTCATGGACGCCCCTGCTTATTTCAGCAAGACAATGCCAAGCCACATTCTGCACGTGTTACAACAGCATGACTCCGAAGTAAAAGAGTGCGGGTACTAAACTGGCCTGCCTGTAGTTCAGACCTGTCTCCCATTGAAAATGTGTGGCGCATTATGAAGCGTAAAATACGACAACGGAGACCCCGGACTGTTGAACAACTTAAGCTGTACATCAAGCAAGAATGGGAAAGAGTTCCACCTGAAAAGCTTCAAAAATTGGTCTCCTCAGTTCCCAAACGTTTACTGAGTGTCGTTAAAAGGAAAGGCGATGTAACGCAGTGGTAAAAAGGCCCCTGTGCCAACTTTTTTGCAATGTGTTGCGGCCTTTAAATTCTAAGTTAATGATTATTTGCAATAAAAAAATTTAGTTTCTCAGTTTGAACATTAAACATCTTGTCTTTGCAGTGTATACAATTGAATATAAGTTGAAAAGGATTTGCAAATCATTGTATTCTTTTTTTTATCTACGATTTACATAACGTGCCAACTTCACTGGTTTTGGGTTTTGTACTTCCCATGAAAATCAAAATTAACAGCAGAGTCATCACTTGTCCCAAGTGGCTCCAGTGCCTTAACATTGCTAATTCTTTCTGGGTCATTATAGAGCACTAAGTCTAAAATTGCCTCTTGTAGGTTTATTAACATACTGCACCAAAAAATTATCATTTATAACATCTAGAAATTCTTCCTCCCCCCTACCCCATCCTTTCACCATTTCCCAATCAATACCAGGATAATTTAAGTCTCCCATAATAATAGTCCCTCCACCTCTACAAGCTTGCGTAATCCTCTTAAAGAGCATTTAATTGACTGTACTGTCCAAAGCTGGTGGTCGATAGCATACTCCTATATTTAAACCTGTCTCGTGTTTGCCAATGAGCCTTACCCAGATATCTTCACAGGGCAAGGAACGTTCAATTTCGGGAATTTCCTGTACATTTA
The DNA here is from genome assembly GCA_029721435.1 of Gymnothorax reevesii. Lineage (NCBI taxonomy): Eukaryota > Metazoa > Chordata > Actinopteri > Anguilliformes > Muraenidae > Gymnothorax > Gymnothorax reevesii. Next base: position 43,180,836 of record CM056585.1, read on the forward strand.
TGTTTTCGTTCACATAGATTGCTATGGCCCCTCCTCGCCGATTACATCTATCCTTCATAAAGAGCTTATAACATTCTATATTATATTCATCTCTATCCTCTTCACTTAGCTATGTCTCGGTAATCCCAACTACTGTACAGGCCAAAAGTTTGGACACACCTTCTCATTCAATGAGTTTCCTTTATTTTCATGACTATTTACATTGTAGATTCTCACTGAAGTCATCAAAACTATGAATGAACACGTGGAATTATGTACTTAACAAAAAAGTGTGAAATACCTGCTGAAAACATTATTATTATATTCTAGTTCTATTCTAGTATTATATTCTATTTTCTTCAAGGTAGCCACCCTTTGCTCTGATTACTGCTTTGCACAATGATGATGAGATTCATGAGATAGTCACCTGAAATGGTTTTCACTTCACAGGTGTGCCTTAATTAATTGTTAATTAGTGGAATTTCTTCCCTTATCAATGGGCTTGGGACCATCAGCTGTGTTGTGCATTAGTCATGTTGATACACAGCAAACATCCCTGTTGGACAACTGTTAGATACAAACATACTTCCATGTGCGTTCATTCATAGTTTTGATGCCTTCAGTGAAAATCTACAATGTAAATAGTCATGAAAATAAAGGAAACTCATTGAATGAGAAGGTGTGTCCAAACTTTTGGTCTGTACTGTATGTCATAGCTCTCACTAATCATAACGGCCTCAAGCTCTGGAAATTTATTTTTTATGCTTCTTGCATTTAAATAAAAAAATTCCAGGCTATTACTAATGCTCTTCCCCCTTGATTTCCTGTGCGGCCACTGCTTCAAGCCCCCCACTACGCTTTGTTGCTTTCAAAGTATATCATCAATAGTGCATGTAACGCTGTCAGCTTCCATCCAGGCAGTCTGCATTTCCCTGTGTGTAACACTCACTAACCTCCTTGCCCCCCAAGTCCCTAGTTTAAATAATCCTGTGCCACCCTCAACATACGCTGGCCCAGTGCAAAGGTACCCCTCCGGTTCAGGTGTAGCCTGTCAGGCCTGAACAGGTCACCCCTGTCCCAGAAAAAGTTCCAGTGCTTCATAAACCTGTACCCCTCTTTCCTATAGGTTCGTAGCCATGTGTTAAACCTCCAGATAAAATTGTGCTTTCCTCTGCTTGCACGTGGTACTGGTAGAATCCCGGAGAACACTACCGTTGAGGATCTGCTCCTAAGCTTCTCAGCTAATTCCACATATTTGCCTTGCAGAACCTCACACCTACCCTTACCTATGTCATTTGTCCCAACATGGACCATGACAACTGGATCCCTCCCCACTCTGGCCAGGAGCTTGTCCGCTCGCTCCAGGAGGTCTCCTACCTGGGCACCAGGCAGGCAACACACTGTACGAGACTCCTTGTCGCGCAAACAGACTAAGCTATCTATTCCTCTAAGTATTGAGTCCCCCACTTTCACTTACTCTCTTTTCTGAGGGGTAGAGGCCAACAGGGTGCCCTGCTACTCATCAGTCCCCTCACTGTCAGGGTCAGGGGCCAATTCGAGTTCCTGCAAGGGTCGGAATTAGTTGGACACCTCAACCACTGGAGGAGCTGTCGCTGTATGGCGTGCATGCCCTTTCCTCTGCTGTTGACCTACAGTCACCCAACCTTCTCTCCCTGCCAGCTCTGGGATCCCTGTACCACCCTGCTTTTGCGTACACACCATTTCTCTAAATGACATACTACTTAGTTCCTCAAGGAACTCTACTGATTGTGAACTATGTTGTGCTGCCAACTTGCCCTGAAGATCAAGGATCTTGCTTTCCAGCTGCTCAATTAGCTGCCACCGGTGGCAGACAAACCCACCCTGGAAATCTCTTTCCAATAGTGCGATTATCCTGCAACCATCACATAGTTTTGGCCACATTTTGAACCCCCTACCTAATGACCTTGCTCGCCCTAGATAAAAAGAAAATTACTAATGCCCAGACAAAAGCTGAGGAACCACAATTTATTTATTAACCTAAGAAGCCCTAAGCAGCAGTCACAATACAAGCCTTGGGGAAACTATGTAAATGGATTATAAGCCTCTTTTAACAGGGGCTTAGTTTCAGTTAACAGAAATGAAATGCCAAGTTGAGGCAAACTCTATTTGTAATAAGCACTCCTAATAAGCCAACTTGAGTTTATCTAGTTCCAGTACTATTAATATTCTAACCTAAAAATATCACCGGGTTCAGCTGAGATGCCAGATAAAACAGTCTGGCTATAACACCCAGGAGAAACTGGAGAAGGGATTAGGCGAAGCACTCTGGTAAAACTTACCGTGTAAATTGCAACCTCACCGAGTGGACGATTCAGTGACTGCTGCCCTGCAAACTAAATACTAAATCTCGGATCCCCAGCCAAAAATGCAAACAGTACTTATCTAGCTAGCTAGCCACAAATACAACAAAGGGTAACCAAGAAAAGAGTAAAGCCCCGGTTCCCTTTGATTAAAACGGCCCGAATAAGCAAGTTGTTTACTATGTGAGCGAACTAAAACATGGTACCTCCCCCAACAAGCTGTCCTAAGCACTCAAACAAGCAGTTAAACTTTAATCAGCTGATCAAGGCACAGCAACTGGAGAAAAATACAATGATAGGGTAATTTACAATGTGTTTAATCAGTAGAGCTCTTCGGTAATAATAAAATAATAAAAAGACAAAAACCCCGGTTAGCGTTAATATTCAAGCTTGGCAAATACGTTTATGTGGTAATGCAGTCAGGATGGAGAACGACTAAAAACAATATGAATAGATTGCAATCTGTTCCCCTATTTTTCCTATTTGTACGTGCTCGTCAATCGACTTATCGTGACTTTCAAGATGGAGGCAACTGGAAACTACCTCAAGGTACTGTTTGCATAAAAGTCTTTTTTTAATAAACTACCTGTACATTTTCAAAGTTCTCAGTGCCTGGTTTTAAATGTCCGGGCCCTCGGAATTCTGCCAATGAAGAATGGAGCTACTTTGAGCCTTGTTACTGATGGAAAAAATTGCGATTTCTTTCCATTGCAACGCTATTCCCCATTCACCACCATTGTAAGCCTGTTGGAGGCTTCGGCTAAAAAGCCATGTATTTCCAAATGTTGCATGGGTACGGAGGTGGGGTATTCAACAAAAGTTAGTACTTGTTATATGTTTCAATGAACCCCAAGTCAATTTCACACCGGAATTCTCCTTAAAGATTGTAGAAAACGGATTGTCGTGGCTTCTTGCGAAAGAAGCCTCACAAACGAATTATAAAGACGAATTGATAATTTGCATCGTCATTTGCTATCGAAAATAAATTTGAATGTCCTTCTACCAGTTCGTATGAGCAACTGCTGATCAAGAAAAGTAAACTGCAGAAGGTTTAAGTCATAAAACTTTGAAGGGCAAGGTTTCCGCTTCCCTTTGACGAACCGCCACTGATAAAAATGGGAAATGCTGTGTGATTCATTTATTTTGAGTAGGTGTTTTGGCTGAGGGGCACTTGCGCCAATGTGGGGAAAGGGCATGACATTCTGCTGCGTGAACTGGGGTTTTTATTTGCGGGCAGCACGGCAAACAGGTAGGGCATCTGTTGTGAAATTCGAGCCCTGCATTTTACATGCTGAATACAGCCTTGATAAGCAACGCTTTATCTGAAGTGTGACCAAGGTGGGTCATTTAAAATCTATATCAAGGTACATTCACACACTGATAAGGGATCTTTTGTGTATTTTAGAGGTTCTTGGCAGCATTACTGAAGGTGAGATGTCTCTATGCGTTAACTTTGCATTACATTTATTTAGTGCATGTTTTTATTCAAAGTGATGTACAGTTGATGAGACTAAGCTTGGGGCAGTCTCCGCTTGGAGCAATGTGGGGTTGATGGGTTTGCTTATGGGCCAAACAACTGCCTTGGTATAAATGTTCTGCGCTGGTACTTGAACCTGCAACCTTCTGAGTTCTTGTTAAACATTCTAGCCCAGCAGCTGTTGTCCTCTTTCATAAAAAATTTCAGGAATGACTTATCCTTGTGTGTGTTTCAGACACGTGGTACCTGTCCCCCCTGGTCTGTGTTGCCTTCTTAGCTCTTATCCCATTCTGGGCGGTCATTGCGAGCCGCACCCCACAAATCCACGAGGTCTTGCAGTCTGGGTGGCAACCTGTGATTGTAGCCATGTCTATCAGCAGGTACTGATTGAATCACATACTTTTTGCACCAAAACACTCTTGTAATCTCCAACAGGGAAAAAAAAAAACTCCCCAGTAGCTTTTCCTTATTAAATATAACTCAGTATTGCACTTAAGTGTAGCATAACATTTCAAAACACAAAAATAATTATTTCCTTACATAACATTTGATTGTAATATACCCATGAGAGGAATTGGTCATTCACACTGAGAATGCTTGCCATTAATTATGACTTCCGCTGGTTCTTAATTTGCTGAGAATTTCCAGATTTTTGGCTGAACTACATGATCTGGGAAGCTTCTGTAACCTGCCCAAAGAATTGGCTCTCACATTCAAACCTGGGGCCACCCTGTGGATGTTGGTTTTTCTTCCAACTATAATTGCAATAGTTGGACTTTAAGCCATTTATTTGGCTGCAACATACAACAGCATGAAGGGGTCTAATGGTCTGGATGAAAGATGTCGAAAAATATTACCTTGTGTAATTGTAGAATTTAGCTTTAGCATCTTTTTTATTTATTTATTTATTTTTAAATAACAGTCATGCACAGTTTGTTTTTGGGTCATTCTGTGCCAAGTGGACCAGGGTCTGCACCGCACAGTCTCAGAAAATTAAAAAAAAAAAATCATGGGTATTCGCCATCATTTCAAATCTTAAATTCCTACTTTTCCTACAATTTTTCATGGAGTAATTGCTAATTTAAGGAGGCGGTGAATAGTGACTCGTGAATGTCGCAATGGCTCAAAGTATTTTTGACGGGATAAAAAATACTGTCATGGTTTTGAGGGGTTGCTGCCTGCTGAGCATTTTCTTCACCAACTGAAGGCTATCCTGCTCTCTGATTTGGTGGTTGATTGATTATTAGTTGCAGCTGTGGAGAGACTACTTAAGAAGCCCTTCCACCGTTGTCTGGTGCTTTTGTGTCTCTCTTGCGAGGACTGCTAAGCCCATAGCGTTTAGTCGGAGGAAACTCCTTGAAAGAGTTTAGGATTTGGTGTTTGTCCGTCAGATTTATTGTTCTGTTCGTCAGAGTATATGTTTTGTCCCACAGAAGGTCTTGTTTATCAGAGCTTTGTCTTTGCTCGTTAACCTTTGTCGGTTCGCTCCTGTTCTAGCTGAAGGGAGTGGTTACTCTGTCTGTCTCCTACAAGAACACAAAAGTACAGGTTCTGAAAAGTACTTTCAAAAGTAAAAAGTATTTCTATTGCACGATTCACTGGCTGTAAAGCTATTAAACACAGGATAATTTATATGGAATTTTGTTGTTTGAACAAACACTACCTGCCTAGTATCCTAATGTACCTCACTGTATCGTCCTTTAGGCATTTGTATTGAACACTTAAGATTAACATATCACACTTCTAAACATTGAATTTTGGACCAGGATTAGCTTCTAAACTATGGTGTGACAAATCATGCTCATAGACCCAACTCTTAATCAACCTTTTTAATAGCACTTTTTTTTTAAATAGCACAGCAGGCAACAATTGTTTCTCACTGTACAGGTGTTTTGTTATTGTGAGTGAAACACCCAGGGACGACAGATGAAAATAACTAAGCTTCAAAAAACAGGAAAAATAAAAGCAAATTTGTACACTGTGCATTTAGTGAAGCTCAATGAAAAACCCTTCACAATTAAGACACAATTCCTGTGCTCCTCTGAACAGCAACTCACTATGTTTACACCTACACAACACATACTAGACTCTTTATCAAAAAAATTTAATAACACATCAGGCAACAATGTGTTACAAACATGTGTGTTATTGTGAGTGCCACACCCAGGGACTACAGATGAAAATAATTACGCTTCTCTAGCTATTATCTGGAACAATAAACACTGTGCAATGTCCCTGCCAAATAAATTAAAAATGGAAAAAAGAAAAAGTTGCACACTGTGCATTCAGTGAAGCTCAATGAAAAACCCTTCACATTAAATACACAATTCTTGTGCTCCTCAGATAAGTAACTCATCATATGTTTACACCTACACAACACATACTAGACCCCCTCTCCATCTCTGTACACTGCATAACTCCATCCCTCGATGGGAGTCTAATGTGAAGGCATGATTAACAAAACAAATCTAACAAAACCGTTTGTTGAGCTTCATGAGAAGCAGGTTTTCCATGTTCTCAGAAAGTAGCTTAGCCCTCTTTGGTCTAAAATCATTCAAATGTTCAGCTCGTTACTAGGCTCTGCTGAGGCCTGATAACGAGCCATTCATTTGAATCAGGTGTGTTGGAGCAGGGACACACCTAAAACATGCAGGGCAGTGGCCCTCGAGGACCAGGATTGAGGAACACTGATCTAGACGCTCATAGCAACAATGTCTCCACTGTAAGATGTTAGGAACTCAAATGAGCACTAGTACACTTGGATGTGGTGCTCATTTTAATATTTTCAGCGTTTATGAATACTGAACACCAGCTAGTAGACAACTAATGGAAAAAGGCGCGATTTCGGCCGTTTCTGCCCAAACCCAAACCGACTGTGGCAGCTAACGGTAATGCTAGCTAGCCAGCTTTCAGCCTAGTGTGATAACGGTAGCTAGCCTAGCCTTCTGCTCGTGCAAGCGCTTATCTTTGAGCGCTCTAACATTAGTGCAAGCTAATTAGCTAACGCATAACATTAGCTAACGCATAACGCTAGCTAGCGCGAATGACTTAACTTTTGTGGTGGGAAATATATTGCTACCTGACTGGGCGTAAACACCTATCATACCTCAGTGTGTGACAAGGGCACTCATGCAACACAAGACTATATAGCTGGTTTTTTTGTGTTTCTTTTCTTCTTGCTTTCCATTGCACCCATTATCAGTGTTGCCTGCATCAAAGCGGGTAATGCTGATCTACAACCACTTGGGCTTCCTAAATCAATAGATTGAGTTTCTAAGGTTTAACTGACTTGAGGTCATGAGTGTTCCCTCAATCTTGAGCTGTATAAATGTGCCACACTTCTATATAGCGAGGTGGGTAAACATTCTAAAGCCATGAATAACATGATTGCAAAGAGAACTGAGCCAGGCTCCCATGGCCTACAAACTGCTGTAGAAAAGTAGTGGGAATGAAACATAAACTCATAAATCTGTTAAAAGAACCAGCTAGCAACCTATAGCTGGCTGACCAGATGAGCTAATCTTCCGGAATGACCATATTGATAATCAACCAATGAAAAGTCCCTTCACAAAAACCGGCGCACTCCAGTTTATGCTGGATGAATCCAGAGATCCAGTCTTCTTGGGTACCCAAAGATGACCCTCGGGTAACCCCTACGTTTGGGAGGCTCAATCATGGTCTTCGAGCATCCCTGGTGGCAAAAAATGAATTTACACCATGATGTAATGGCATACTTGTTACTAAGGGTGGAGTGTTACTATGTGACAATTACCAATCACAAAATGATAATTGTATGACGAAGAAAAAGGTATCATGTTTTACCCCACCTTATGGGAAAGTCCAAAGGCCCTATAAATTAAGTGGTCAGTCGGCGTGGGGCGATTGATGGGATACGAATGCTTTGTGGTATGCGCATACCAGCCCGGGTTGTTGTACTTCACTTTGAGTAAGATACAATAAACCCACTTGCATCAGACTCCGGAAATTGCGTCTATTCTTTGGAAGAAAACTGAAGGTGTGGAAACCCCTCAGTCTAAGGACCCAGATTGAGGTTGTTCACCGACATCACTTTATGTGTTTCCTGAGGTTTGACAGACTGTTCTTGAACGCCAATACTTCCTGGAGTTTTGGTTGGCACAAGATGCAGCGCATTCGCCAGGAGTTGTTTTTAGCACCAACAAACTCAAAAGGCTCTTTCAAATAAGGCCAAGGGTGCTGTTTGTCGACGGACTGCTCCTGTGACTGTGTGGGATCCTCACCGTTGTCCATTTCGTGCAGCTGCTCACTAAATAACGTTAGTGGTGTGGGCGGAGCGGCAGACCTGCTCTGACACACACACCACAGGTGCACGCTTGCACGCACACACAGTTGTGTCTCAAATCGCGCACTTCCAGTAGTACACTTCTATGGAGTGCACTGTGTGCACTAGCGAAGTGCGCTTATTTCGACAGAGTAGTGCTGCTCCAAATCGAGCCCTGTCGCTGTGCACTGACCGGAAATGATGATCGCGGCCGCTTCTCCTTCTATTCAGTCATGGTTACAAAAAATCTGAGCCCAAAACGTATCTGCCGGCTTGATTGCTCAAAGCAGTTCGTTATAGCGTCAAAAGTGAATATCCTTTTACTTTGCTTGCTTGTGAGTGCCCCGTTTCAGGCTTAGTCGAAATTACAGCGCCATCATTCCTCCTTGTCCTACTGACTAAAAACGTGCCTGGATGTTTATTTTCATATTTTGTAATAGACATGGTCCACGGACAGGACGGAGCAGATCGGCAATATCCATGCATCAAACTGGGGCAACCAATTATAATCTGTACTCTCGCTTGAGTGATTTTTCACTTAATGGCACCGAACTCTTACGACTGCGCGGCTGAAATTAAGGGAGGCATAGAAAACAATCCATTTTAACTCGTCTAAACCCGTTTTGGATAATTTGGCTTCATTCACTCGTAGTCCAGCGAGATTTTTCATTTATACCATCAAACACAGTCCCCACCATGATGTAATTTCGCCGCGATTAAATATTAAACTCTATTCAGAGTTGTTTAATTTTCCTAATCAATGGAGACTATTCTGTTAACTTCCGCGTTCGCTTCACATCCTGAAATGCAGTTTGCCTAACCTACGCTACATGGCAGCTAAATTTAATGTAAGAAAACAAAGATCGGCTGAATAGCGTGGATTCAAATGCAGTGTCTTGCCTTAACTACAACTGATCACAGCGGATAGTTTTGACGTTTTTCGGAGTTCACGTTATGTTAATTTAAATTAATAACGGAAAACCGATAAGGATGTCGTTCGTTCTAGTCACATCCTCACTGGTCACCAGTGACAACACTGCAGAGGATAATATATCCATTACGTTACTCGTGGAATAGTCCGATAGTAACTAGGGGAAAAATCAGGTATCAAAAAAACTGCAACTCAGTTTAGCAGAATAACCCATACTGTACGAAAATTGCCCTTCACCCCAACACACCTTGGATATAGAAGTCAAAGTACACCCAACAAAATCGACATAAATAGTTTGTGACCGTTATTCATTCATGCCCAACTGTGTTACATAGAGCTTACCACAGTCATGCAAAATCTCTAATGCAAAGATACACAAATCAACATGAAAAAAGGTTCACTGCCATTTTATTTAAAAGACACACAAATCAGTTTTTCCTCCAGCCTCCCAGACAGTACTGCCAGCTAAAGGCCACTGTACCAGTATGCACAGTGTACTTTTATGGTCAAGTGACCAGAAGGGACCTCCGCCTCTCCAGGGCTTTCTTTAATGCTCTGATGACCATCTCAGCAAAACATCTGGACATGGCTGAGGACCCATCATTGAGACCCCAGTCTGCCCATTTTGGGTGGTCAGTGGTGCCGCACATTGCGTTGTGACCAGTCTCACCAACCACTGTGCACTGTGCAGTCCACAAAACGAGCAGTGAAACTATTGTTGTTGTGATCTGCGATTCTGCATGTCATGTTTAAGTTCTGTGCCTGGCTATGCCATGTTTAGGATTTCTGTGTTTAGTGACCACTGCCTGCCCTTTGACTATTCTTAGGATCATGTATTGTGTTTTTGGTAATTTAGATTTCATGTTTTATTATTTTTTCATGCCTCAGTTTCCATGCCATGTTTTCATTTCCATGCTTTGCACTTTGTCTCCCCTGTCTTGTCATGTGTGTATCTTTGCTCACGGCCCCTTGTCTTGTGTGCACTCATTCGGGTGATTTATTGGTTTCAATCTTCTTTCATTATCTCGTGTTCTTCCTTCCTCTCTCTTTTACAGTCTTACTAACACATACTAACAGTTTATTGTTTTTGCTAATTACTAACCACACTAATCTTGTATATTTTTACTAACTTTCTAAAATGCACTCAGGATTGTAAAGCTGCCCATACTAATTGACTAACTATCTCTCAGCAGTCACTCAATTCTAATCTCCGCCTCCTTGCCTATCCCCAATTATCTCTGCTGCAAGTTTCTGTGGATTTACACTTATACTTTGCACTTTCCTTTTTATTTTATCTTGGCACTTTAGCACTCCTTAACCGGAGCTGTTTTGTACTGAGGTTTGTCTAGTGATCCCTGTCTGTGTTTTGGCTACAGCCAAATTCATGTAATTAGTTTATTCCTCGTGTCTCTCCCTGATCATTGTTACCATTGATTGCACCTGTTCTCCCTGGTCATGTGTTTACCCCGGGTGTGTATATAAGATGTCTGTTTGGTACACTTTCTTGTCAGATTGTTCTCACTAGTTTTCTTGTGCCATGTTTCTCGCCTTGATTTCTCAGTGTTTATTTTTCTGACTGGCCCGCCTGACTACCGAGCTTTGCCTATTCCCTGTACTTTTGCCGCATTCTTGTTTTTTGACCTCTTTTGTCTGACTACGATTTTTGTGATTGGTGCCCTGTGTATGACTCTGGATTTCGCCCTTTGGATTCTGATTTTGGATTGCGGACTTTGTACTGTTGCCAGCTCTGTTGGGGGGTTTTCCCCCTTCAGAAATAAAGCCTCTTTTTGTATTCTACTGGTTGTCGCACTTGGTTCATTTCGTAAACCCCAACAATTGTATTCAGTTTGTGGCTGTCTGTGACCACATAAGAGTTCAGTGATGTGTTCATTGGCGTTTCCTGGGTCGGCACATGATGCAAAGTTGTTGAAGGACACCACCATCCACTGCGAGCAGAAATACCCTCCGCCAGCCTTCTGCAGCAGTGGCCTCGCCCCCCTCAGTGCTGACTCCAGTTCTGGGGCACTTAGGATCTTGCACAGGAAGGACAGCTAAGAAAATGAAACATCTCAAATGTCTTTCCTTCCAAACTCATGCTTCTCCTTCGATTTCCTTAATCAAGAGCTTCTGTGCTAAACAGAAATGGTAAATTGGCCAAAAACTATGACAAAATGTCAGTGAAAGTCATCCTCAGTGAACTTGTGTCATGAGCACTTTGAACTAAGAGTGGACCAAACATTATTCATAAGTCATAAAATTTCAACAGCAGGACCAACTCAGTGCTGGCGACCAGCCATTTCTGTGGAATCCACACACGGGAAACACCGGTAAAGTATTACATTATTTCATGGCTACCAACTATTTTCACTGGCAAAATAAGTAGCCTAGTCATTTCAGTCAGTTTCATCATGAATGCGTTCATGCAGCAGGCTTGACATAAATACAGCATTAAACCAGCATTAAATCTGATTACAATATAGTGGTACTTGGTGGGGAAGTGAATGTACGTAAAACTTAAATCTCTACATTTCAGCGAACACCGCATCATCTTCGCCGCCATTATCAAAAAAGCTGAAAGTCCCTCCTCTTCCGCTACGTAGGCAAGATGGCGACCGTTGAGGGTGAGAAGTCTCCAACGTTCTGCACTCAACTTTTTGTCCGTAATGAGTGCATCATCCGGGTACTGGCAGTGCACTGCCTTTTGCTGCACTTGTCAGTGTGAACACACTTATGCACTCAAAATAGGTATTCAAAGTGTGGAAGTGCGCGATTTGAGACACAGGTGTCTCCTGCGTCTTTCAAAACCCGACACAGTTCACGCGCATTGGTGTCGCGGCGCCAAAAAATAAAAAAAAATATATAGGCTTAGACTATATATATATATAAAGTAACGAGCCTTTTGGGGAAATGTAAGGAGTAGAAAGTACCGATATTTATGTTGAAAATGTAACTGAGTAAAATTAAAAAGTCGTCAGAGAAATAAATACTTCTAAAAGTACGAAGTACCTGACAAATCTACTTAAGTACAGTAACAGAGTATTTGTACCTTGTTACTTGCCATCTCTGAATGTAAGCCCCTCAGAGCTGACCTAGACTGTAGAGTTTAACATCTACAGTACAGTCGCCGTTAAAACCAAAGAGACGGCGTGATTTCACGCCCGGTTATCTTGAGCATTTCGCCCTTCTTACCCATTTCTAACCACGATCTAACCAATGAGCCGTATCACAGAACAATTTACCGCCAGGAATAATCACATGTGCATCTGCGGAACTGAATGTAGTACCGCGTGTAAGTTATAGAATAGAGGGCATTTTGATTGTTAGAATTACGTTTGTGTTAGCCGTTATGTATTTTAACATCTTTTTTATTTTCTCTTGCAGTGAAAGTGGAAGTGAGAGCTTATGCGACCTCTGGAAAGCGTGTGGCTGATCCTCTGTTTATAAAGCCTAGCATGAAAAAGAAAAAAAATATGATAAATTTGACAGCGAAATGTGATAAATTGTTTTCTTGAAGGAATTTTTTTTTTTGGTATTTTAAATATGTCTTTTTATTGCAGAAACTGTAATTCTGAGAGTTTGTGAGTGACCTTCAGCGAAGTGTGCCGCAATTGATTTATTGGTTTTGAAAAGGCAGCCGCAATATAAATAAACAAATTGGCAATATACAACTTAATAGCATGTGAGCTTATGCTCTCTGAAATTATGTGTTTTCGGACCTGCAGATGTGTGAGGTTGTCTCTCGCCAAGGAGTCAATCTTCATCCTAAACTCTGGGTAAATGCGTCGTATCATGACAGGTTCCGATTGTAATGAGGGGGCAACAGGGGGTGGGGCTATGTATACCCCAACTAGTAATCAGATTACGCCACCCCAGGGTAACCAATATCATTAGGCCCCAGGGAATACCGTACAGTCCTGAACCGAACACAATGACCAGATTCAAATGCACAAGGCGGCAGACGTGAATTCCAATTCAAATCATTTTATTAGTTACGGGAAAAGGGAATGGGAGGAAATATAAATCAAAGACCCTCGAAGCAAGGAATTTAGCAAAATACAAAAGGTATATTTATTAAATACCAATATGCCAGTATAGCTAAAAACAGATATGCCTTGAAGTAAAAATACACACAGTACAGCTCGAAACAAGAGGGCCAGGCAAGGCTTACCTGAGGGAGGCACACTAACCGTAGACGTGCTCTGGATTCCACCACACTCACTCGTGCACACACTCAAGGTAGTGGTGATCTATGAACACTCCACAGCAACAACGCAAGGCACACAGCACACTACACGACACTAAACTATTAAACACACGCCTGCATGCAGTGACAAAGGCCGCCACCAGGTGCCTAGCCTCCCTCTAAAATCGTTCAACACCTGCCAAAGGGATAACAGGTCAAATTACTGCACCACAAAAGTAGCAACAATTACTTAAAACAAGACATTGATAGTGATATCAGATGGGAGAGAGTGTAGCCCGGGACTCGCCCAAGCACCTTTAACAAACAGGTTCAATTATAATTGAACATAAGGTCAATACAATAGTTGAACCCTTAATAGCTTGCACTTGATCAATGAAATACCACAGGTACAAACAATGACAGCAAAAAAAACAAACAATATATAAAAAAAACAGTCAATTCAAAACATAAAATCTCATAATCCCAAGACAAAGCAAGGAATTTAGTTGTTGAACAAAACAGCAGCGCCTGCGTGAGTGAACCTCCAGCGCACTGGCCGCTAACTCCCACGCTGGATAGGCGACAATAACGTCACAGAATCTCACTGGGCCAAACACGAAGAAAGTAGGCTGCTCAAAATAGGTAACAAGCCAGGTCACAGATCCTCACGAAGCAGAGGAGTTGAGAAACATATTCATCACGAAATGACAAGACGCAGTTCCTCCCTGAACAGGCAGGAACACTTGCATACATGAAATCAAGCGGCAGGCAGTTATAACTATGGGGCTACAAACAAACAAACAAATAAATGAGCCCAAAAGGAAGTATAAAAGAAATTATCCCACTTGCTAGTGAACACAAGCCTACCTGGCAAAACAGGAAGTCACATCCACAAGAGAGGGGCGTGGTTACGGATGCAGTTACCGGCACAAACACCATCCTGCTCTTTTATTACCACCCAGCCAAAAGCTACCAATGACAACAGTTAACAAGTAAATTGACTAATTAACCATAGGACAAGAAGTGTAGGAACAGCGTTATCCTATTACACATAGTTGTGAATGTTATGTCAGTTTATGCTTGGGCATTTTATGGAAAATTTCTGCCACGCGCTGAACAGGTCATTAATTCTTTAATAGGCTACAATGAGCTTAAAGGGAATATTAGGGTGACAATGAGTGATAAATAGAGATGACACGAACTGAGCTGAATTGAATCAGTGCCAGGTGTATCCGCTTTTAATTCCGTGAATTCAGTTTACGAAAGAGACATTCAGTTTTTAGTGACATTGTCCTTTAGAGATAAGATATTGAACAGATCTTTTTTAAATTGCGCTTCCTTCTTGATAGATATAAAATAAGCGTACTAAAACATATGCTTCTTTACATGTGCTTCTCAACACTTCCAATGTTTTGGCTGTGTAGAGGCGGGCCATAAAGCAACTAACCAGTCAAAACACGAGTCCTCTAAAAGAAAAACGGTGATCGCTGTAATTTCGACCAATCCTACCCTCTGATCACAGAGTTCATGTTGGCTACGTGTGCACTATGCATTGAGGGAGCGTGTTCTCTGTCATTATAGTGCTGCCAGCGCTGCTGCTGTTGCAACAAGTGTGTGTTGTCTGCCTAGAAACAGCGGGCCAGTGGCTGCATTTTATTTATTGGCAGCCAGGCAGGCCAATAAGGACACAGGCCACCGGGAAAAGTCCAGAGCGTCCAGATGGGCCTGCACGCGCCTGGCTAGAACAGTAAATTATTGTGGATTTAAGTCGTTTCGAGATATTCGGCTTCATAGAGAAATAAATGCCCGAAACCTGTTGCTTGCCGTTGCAGCAGTAGGCTACCAAATCAACACTTGTGA
Organism: Gymnothorax reevesii; assembly: GCA_029721435.1. Lineage (NCBI taxonomy): Eukaryota > Metazoa > Chordata > Actinopteri > Anguilliformes > Muraenidae > Gymnothorax > Gymnothorax reevesii. The sequence goes on from CM056585.1 coordinate 43,195,908, forward strand.
TAAGACGCATTGTGCAGTGTGTGGCCGTTAAACAGGTGTATTCCTGGGATTCATCAGATGTTATTAGTGTCATTACGATCGGAAATGATCGTATATTTGACCATATAAATCCCAATTTTGTACCCTTGATACTTTTTCATCAACATTCATTAGAGGGACTGCTTGTCATTTGACTAGGTCTGCAAACGCCATTTTGTAGGTTTTTAAACTTGTAATTTATGAGGCATGTTTATTCTTGTTTATTTTTTCTGAAAGAATTTTATGAAAGTTTATTGTAGTCAGTGTGAAATAAAATATTTTTTCCCCCGCCATAACTGCTTTTCTGTGGCTGAACGGGTTGATCATGACTCATGTCCTGTGCTAATCTGAACTTGTAGTCTCATCCCAATAATTTTAATGTATAGCCTACTTGGCATTTACTAGGCCTACTTAAATGGAAAGCGTAGAAAGAATCATCCGTAGTCGCTGATAGCAGTTGCATATCGGTGGATGCACAAATCATCGTGAACTGAGTGCGGTGCACGTGGATTCCAGCTGACACAATGTCAACACACGGAACACTTAGCCATAAATTTGACCAATTATTGTGATATCCCCTAGAGAGTAATGCTGGCTAAAATTGGTGGAAAATACATGTGTCTTTTTCGTTGTGGGCAGGGGCACGCAATAATGCCAATAAACAAAGAATATAAGTTCGTCCTGACAAAGTGTGCTGTTTGCGAAACTGGAAATTATTTGCGGAACCAGTCAAAGGACGCGCCACTGAAAAATGACTGCAAGGCTTTATTCCTAATGACTAAAACTAACTGATCCACAAAAAGCGTGAGTCATTTCCGCAAATTCGTGAACAGATAATTCTATATCGATACCAAACGCTTCAAACAAATTCTGTTTGCGGAACCAGTCAACGTACTGTATGAATGGATGGGCTACACTAAATTACAGGTTTGCAACAGGAAAAATAATATATTTCGGCACTTGAGTGTAAAATAGGCCTGATCATGCATGCTTTTATGTACTATCTCCGAACATAAAATATTGCAGAAATGATACCTGACAAAGCATGATATTTTATAATCCAATTGCATATTATACCGCACTAAAGTTTTAAATAGTAGCACAGGTTGAGCAAACTGTATAGTCAAATATAAAAACGTTTGCAGGAAGAAAAAAAAAAACGTTTTACGCGCAACATCACCTCTGCCAAAGCAAATCAATATTTTATGTAGGCTAACGTTAGTTTTGCATTCATATATGGAAATAAATCGCCAACAAGCTGTGCCATTATCTACATGTATGGACTACTGTCAAAACGACCGCCCCAACCACCCTCGTGGCTTAGTTATGATTAAACAAACACCCGGCTAACAGGTTGTCGCCCAGCTACCCCTTGCGCGGTAGGCAGCGGGAGGTCTTCTTTCGTCTTCATGCGCGTCAATACGCCGGTCCTACTGCAAAGCTCACAACGAGATTTCCCGGTCCTACTGAGAGCCTAACGCCTCCGTACTGGCGGATTAACGACTTTTTCTTTGGTTTTAACGGCGACTGTACTGTACTTAATGTCGTTTATAGCCGATAGGATCAAACAAAGCCAGTCCCTTTTCCAACTGTGGACACAAAAACTGGACACTGCAACAACAATAACACCTTGAAACAACAAGAGATGAAATGATTATCTCCCGCCGCTCGCGGTTCGGGAGCCATGGTATCGGGCTCCGTCCGTGCGTGCGTGCAAGCATGCGTCCATCAACAAATTTAGCTTTTTCCCATCAGCGGTTTCAGTGAGGCTCCTAATTTTTACTGGACATGCATCTCATAAAGGCCCACAAATGACCTGCCTAAAGGTGACCTTGGCCTATTTTTTCAAGGTCACTGGCCAAAAACTGTCACCAAAAACTTTGAGTTTTGCTTTATCTCATCAACTATTTCAGTTACAGGCTCCTAATTTTTACTGTACATGCATCTCATAAAGGCCTACAAACAGGGCTCGACTGGGCCAAAAAAACGGCCCTGGCATTTTCGACCATGGCGACCCAACCTGATCGTGATGTGATATCATATCTAAGTGAAATAAAATGGGAGACACTCCTGGACTGTGAGTCTGTTAATGAGATGTGGGAAAGATTTAAGGAGGTTTTATTTAAATCAGAATGCAAATTCATTCCAAAGGTGTCCAAAAGTAAGCTGAAAAAGCAGAATCCTCAGTGGATAACCACAGATGTTCGTAGGAGTTTGAGGGAAAAGACAAATCTTTATAAGATTTACATAAAGGATAACAATGAGAACACCAAGGCTGAATACTGTAAAATGCGGGCTGTGGTCAAAAAAGAGCTGAGGAAAGCTAGAAGACTGTTTGAAAGACAAATTGCAGAAGGGGCAAAAACTAACCCTAAGCGCTTCTTTTAGTACTGTAGCAGAAAAAGGAAAGTCAAAGAGCAGGTTAAGTGCAGAAAGAATAAGAATGGATCGCTGCTATATGATAACAAGGATATTGCAGATACCTTAAGCAGTTACATTGTTGAGAACTTCACCCCAGAGCGGGTCTTTTTTCGGCCAGAGGGCATGTCCAATGCTCAAGATTATTTTGCGGAAATTGAGATTAGGGATAACAAAGTTTTAGACAAGTTGCAGATAAGGCAGATAAGGCGGCGGGTCCTGATGGCTTATATCCTAGAGTGCTCAGGGAAGTTAGTGAGATCATCTTTAAGCTGCTATCCGCCATCTTCAGACGGTCTTTAGAAACTGGAGAAATACCAAATGCGTGCAAAATATTGGAATCTATCATAATATTGGACTTATTTCTTGAACGTAACAGTATCTTGAGGGATAGCCCACATAGTTTTCGTAACGGACGGTCATGCCTGACAAACCTTCTTGAATTTTTTGAAGAGGCCACAAAGACTTATGACCAGAGAAGGGCTTATGACATCACATACTTAGATTCTCAGAAAGTATTTGATACAGTACTGCATAGGAGACTAATTTTTAAAATGAGCTCCATTGGAGTTACAGGAGGTATTCTTAAGTGGATTCAAAACTGGTTGCAGGACAGAACACAAAGAGTGGTGGTCAGTGGTATCTCATCTGAGCGAGGTTTGGTGGGGAGTGGCGTCCCCCAGGAATCAGTTTTGGGACCCCTGCTGTTCCTCATCTACATTAATGACCTTGATAGGAATATTGAGAACAGATTAGTTAAATTTGCAGATGATACTTAATTGGGGGGGTTTGGCAAATAGTTTAGGGTCCACTAAAGTGATTCTGGATGATTTGGATGGAATCCAGAATTGGGCAGAAATGTGGCAAATGAAATCTAATGTAGCGAAATGTAAAGTTGTACATGTAGGTAATAAAAACATTAGATGGGATTATTTCATGGGAGGTTTAAAAATGGAATGTGCTCCACACAAGAAAGATCAGGGAGTGGTTGTTGACCAAACCCTCACAGGCTCTCGCCATTGTGCCGTAGCAGTTAAAAAAAACCAATCGTATACTGGTATACATTGCCAGAAGCTTTGAGTACAAATCCATGGAGGTGATGCTTCTTTTGTACAACACATTCGTCAGACCACTTCCGGAGTATTGTGTACAGTTCTGGGGACCATACTTTAAGAAAGGTATAGAGGTTCTAGAGAAAGTTCAGAGAAGAACCACTAAGCTAATTCCAGGTATAAAAGATGAAAGCTAAGAGAAGAGGCTGAAGATCCTTAATCTCTTTAGTCTTAGGAATAGGATCTGATTGAGGTCTTTAAATATGTAAAAGGGATTAACAAAGTGAATTATGTAGGATTCCTTCGCCCAAGTGTTGTTAGTAGAATTCGGGGTCACAAATGGAAGCTGACCAAACGTAAATTTAGCACTGATATTCAGAAATATTTCTTCACCCAAAGAGTAATTTCAATGTGGAATAGCTTGCTTGACCATATTGTTGAGGCAGAGACCTTGGGGGTTTTCAAGAGCAGGCTTGACTTAAAGCTAATTACCATTGAGTCATTGAGTATCTGAAGTGATATATTCACAATATTATAAAGAAACTGGCAAGCCTAGTTGGGCTGAACGGCCTGTTCTCGCCATTCATGTTGTTATGTTAACTAAAAATCTAATAAAAGTTTTGGTTCTGTGGCTGGTCATTTTCAACTGCATATTATAGGAAAATCAATTGAGATATGCCAAATCTGATAGGTAAAATTTCCTGAGATTTATAAATCTATGTGCATCCATTGACATTAGTTTAGGAGCACTGGAAAGCGTATTTCTATCCCTTCAAAAATGGCTCTCAGTCATTGCCACATTTGTGAGTGACTACACTTAAATTACTCCATGAAAAATTGATGTTGGAACTTAAGATTTGGGATTTGACCGTTTGAAATTATGGCAAACATCCACGATTTTTTTTTTTTTTCCCCAAATTTTTCTGACATGCTGTGGTTCAAATTTTCAAAAAACTGGTCCACTTGGCATGGAATGACCCTTTTTTTTCAAGTGGGATAATTTTATTCATTCAGTTGAGAAACTACCAAGCATTTCTCAGGTGGCCTTGACTGCTGTATTGACTGTCAGTACCTTGTATCATAAAATTTACTTTCATTTTATTTATCTCCTTAGAGGACATCACACAGGAAGAGATTTGGCTTTCATATTACAGTTGATGGGAGTACTGAACTAATAACCATGTGTTTACTGTCCTCAGCATTGGAGGCCTCATTCTGGATAGGACAGTGAGTGACCCTAAATTCGAGGGCATGGCTGTATTCACTCCCGTCATCAACGGTAAGAATAAATGCCCCCATACCACTGTTAACAGTAAGATGGCATTGTTATTTGGTCTAAAGATCGCAAAGGGTTCTGCCAGGAAGCGGGCAGCCATACTTGCTAATCGCTAATCGAAAAGTTCTCTGTGTACTTTAGAAATATTTCAAGAATGTAGCACTAACAGCATTGATGGCAAATGGTTAAAATCTACTGATTTCGCCAAAGCCAAAAAACGATGTCTACTTTCAAACAGCTGTAGGGTAAATCTGTTGTGACTGACGTTACAAGTTTGAGGGTTATGTGAAAAAGAAAAATGTACAGCTGTCAATGCAATTAATTACTTTGTGCTTTGCTATACTTGGCCCAAGATGGGTATGGAAATATTATCAATTCATCCTTAGCTCCAAGTTTCTTTTGTGTTGAGGCAGATATATCATGTGTGACTGATATGAAAAATGGACATGGATAAAATCAGGACTTTGATTCAAAATGTCTGCAGACTACTGGAAATAGAAATTTGTTGCCTATACCATTACAAGACCACATCCCACTGAAATACACAGAAGAAAAACCAAGAAAATGTTGAAATATTTTCAGCAATAATATACATGAATTTACTTGATTTAATTTAATTGACGTTACATTTGAATGACATTGCGGCTTTCAGCCCCAGCCCAGGCAGCACAAATGGTGAACTGGAGATAGTTTTGCTGTGGATTAGTTAATCATAACTTGATGCATAGATGCAAGATGCATCTAAATCATGAAGGAAAGCATAGCAGTGAAATGAATTTATGTTTTCTGTGACTGACCTTACACGTCTGTAACAGTGATCTTTGGAATCATGTGCTGAGAAAAATAATAGGGCTTTTTTTCTTCAAAGTTGAAAGCTATGCAAATTAACCCAAGTTAATTAAATGTAATCCAAGTTCAAAATTTCATACTGAAGGCCAATCTGTGCATCATAATGAAGCTGTTGAATACAGAAAAATTTTGCTGTTTCTGATGACAGTCAAGTGGTACTTATTCCTGACTGCCACATGAGAAATATGATAAATCCCAGAGACCAAATCTATCATTTTTAGCATCTTTCAGGTCTGTTAATATTACCAGTGAAATCTTTTCTTCAATAATTTTTTTTTGAGCTCAATTGGTCCGATGGACCCAAGGGAGCTTATTTATAACCTTTATTGCGGGAAGTCCCATTGAGACTGACATACTTTAAAACTAAAAGCAAGTATATCTGGCCTCGTTTAGTATCATATCTAAAACTAATTTCTTGTGGGACTCGAACAGGATAAGGCAATCTAGCTTCAGCTTTTCATGACAATTATTCCACATTCTAGGTGAAAATTCACTGAAACTGGTACAGCCCAGATTTGTTCTAGCCCTGGGAGCCTCTGAAATAATCCACTCTTGTGGATCGTAATTGGCAACTGAAGACACGGTTTCTCACCGTATGCGATCTTACAGCGATGGGCTAAATCATGGGCTAAATTCAGAGCAGAAAAATAATTTACTTATTAATTGGCCAATGCTTTGTGTGGTTGAACTGGTCCGTGTTCCAATGAAATGCGGACTTTCACTCTCGGTATTTCATGGGTTGATTTAAAAAAAAAAAAAAAAAGTGGCACTCGGCAGTTAAATAGCCGAGGTTAAAACAAGAGTGCGGCTCAAGCCATTTGCGTGAGAGTCGACAGGCAGGCTATGCAATTTTGAATAACATGGATTTAAAATACTGCAAATACGCGTTCAGAGGAATAGTTGTCATCTTATCTAATCGGGGAGAACAAGCAGCACCTGTCTAGTACGGAGCGCTCTCGGAATGAACCTTTTGTTAATCATGAAGATGACTGAGAACAGGTCAGATTTATAATTGTTTTAAATGGCTGTTTTGTGCAACCCAATTCTCTGTTCCACCACTGCGCTGAATTTAACCCGAGATTTAATCGCTGTTAGTATGCATGTGGAGAGAAACCGTGTCTTCAATTGCCAATTACAATAATTGGAAAAGACGTCAATAAAGGAATGATTGAGATCTAGCCAGGACTAAAAGGAACTTGTTTTCACCCCCCCCCCTGTTTGTTATAAAAATGTTTGTTATTCTCTAGTGCAGAGCTTAAACTTTTATTTATTAGGCCTCTTTATTCCATTTGAGTTGTGCATGTTATGTTGATAGAGATTTGATTTTTATTTTTTTGGTTTTATTATATTTTATAGTTTGTTATAGTTTGTTCAGTGTTTTAAATATTGTGATGAAGATTTGCACAAATAAAAAACATTGTTCTTATGAAAGCCACAAGTGTAAGCTCTCAAATACTTTTAGAATTTTGTTTGTATCTGCTTCGGAGGCTGAGATATCAGCTTTTTACTAGACGTTGACACCTGGGTGCTGTTTTCCAGAAAACCTCAGGTTTCAGGGGTTCTTTTCAAAATTGCCATTAGCTTCTCATAGGCGTATTTTGAATAGGCCTCAGGCCTAAATGGGTTAATGGACTAAAGCCTAGTAAGATGGGAAGGAGGTCTGTCCAGCAATGAATAAAATACAGTGTAGCTTCTTTCTATAGTGAAGGGAAAACCACCCGACTGAGCTCTATAAAGCACAGTGTTGAGTTTGGAAATAATCACCACTGATGAAGCGCAGTGTGCTATGATAAATTGTGTCCAAGGGTCTTAAGGTACTATTATGGAGTGTCATGTGAATATAGGCCAGTGGATGGCAGTATTTACCTTTTTTTTAAAGCCCAGACTGGAGCAAGGTTTGGACATGTTCTGGGCATGTCTGAACCAAGTCCCAGAGAAAAGAAAAAAAAAGTCTAAAAGGTGGGAGGGGTTTGCAAAAGAGTATATAAGGAGGGAGAATTGAGACAGTAAAGTAGTAGGAGAAATTGCAAGGAGAAGGATACATGTGACCAGACCTGTCATTCTGCTTAAGACCTGTGAAGCTTATAGTGGATTTTTGCCTGTGTTAGAGCATTTTCCTCACCCAGGACATCACCAAGGAACCTAACCAAAAGGGACTGTAAATATTTCAGTTTTTCTTGTTAATCAATCTTGGTCATTAGATTAGTCAGTAGATTAGTTAGTTTTTAGTTGTCTTTGTTAATTAAATGTGTTTAAGTCTTAAAATTGTGTCTATCATCCCTTGCTGTTGTGGATGTTGTAAATGTAATAACAAATTGGGGCCATAACAGGTGCTTTTCTACTTCGTGGGACCGGCTCTACTCTACTCGCTTTGGTTCCGGGTACTTTTTTGGGGTTGCTTTTCCATTAGAGGACAGTGCCCCCTCCGTGATACCTGCTCGTCGTTGCGACACAGCATGTTACTGCCGCAACGGCATCCTCTGTAATATCAAGATTACTTTTATTCTGTCGATTTTGTTAAATATTGATGTGTTAAATCAGGGGACGCGCGCTACCATCACCACGTTATGGCAATGAAGTCCGCAAGTGTTTAATTGTAATTTCTGTTTGACATTGTCCTGATCCATAGAATAGCAGCTGGTGTTGAGTTTGTTTTGTTTGCGCATAAAATTATGTACCACCTAAAAACGCAAAGCGATGATATCCATAAAAGGCATGGAGTATTCATAGTAAAAGGCAATATATTCTCATTTCATTTGTGTACCATCAGTCTACCATAATGTTACTAAAACCCCAGGCAAAAAATATTGAATCACCACACACTAACCCCTGGAAAACATTATGGAATCACCACACAGTGGATGTTTATTTACCTTTTTGCCTTCATAACAAAGAACCGAATAACACATATGACAAAACAATCATTGTTTATTCATACTTCATGAAACATTCCACTTTGAAAGTGAAGGCAAAACATGTAGCAAATGTGCAAATTGCAAGAGATGGCAGAGTATTAGAATTTATTGCTTCACGATGCGTCATCTCATCTGTGATACCTTTCCTCAGAACAAAATGCTTCATCAGCACCCATAAAGTAATTTTCCAAGTAATTTTCGTAAAATTAGGGGCAGCGTAATGGGGAATTAGGGGAGCAGAATTGGACTCAACACCAATTGCTTCCAATCCTGCAACGAATAGGGTCACTGACAAAGAAACGAAAATCATAAATGCAGCAGCTTCAGTGAACAAACGCAACCTTTTTTGAAAGGCAACGCACAGTATATTTATCAAGCTGCCTAAAACAACACATTTCAAAAACACAATCTGAAGACCTGTTTCAATGATGGTAAGTGAAACCAGTTTCCTACCAATAAATGCGGAAGCGAGTTGTCTTTCGCAGAGACAATTCTCTCTGACTAATCAGTGGGCTGTTGTGTTGTCACATCACACTTCAGTACCTGTTAGCCGAGCGGGTGCTTTTTTGGAACCACATTTTCTCTTGCATATTTAGGACACAAATATTAGCAACAGTAACTTAGCTACGTTAGCCGCGTAACTTTAGCTACGTTAGCCGCAGTGCCACAGCCACATTCAACAGGCTATCACATTAGGTAGGCTTATGCAGTAAAGCACAGGGCATAAAGCAAAAAAAAAATCCCAGGACTGAATTTCAGACGTGGGATAAGACATTCTGAAAGGGGCTCTAAGCTTGCAACGGTCTAGCCCTGGCCCCCGTCCTAGACAATGGCAATATAAGAGAAATATAAACAACATTGTGCGCCCAGCACACACCAATTAATTGGGTGATATGCTACTTCACAGTTCTCAAATGCCTTAATTGTGAATGTGTACAATTCGTGCTTCATTTTAACATAAACACCTACTGAAGTTGTAGTCTGTCTATTGCTAGTCTGGTCTATTTCAAATATTAAAATTACTGTACGACTTTAAAGCAAAAGTGCGTAGCAGCAGCAGACCTGCCAATTTTGGCAATTTTTTTTTGAGTACACCCGCAGGGCCCACGGCGCAAATTTTGTGGTTTTCCCGCATGAAATGCACAGAGACCGCGCATATTTTGGGGGGTCCCCAGTCCCCACACGCCTTTTTGGGTGGGAGCAAATTGTATGTTGACTTACTCTAAATGAAGGCAAGCTGTTACAGCCTTTTAAATAAAAATGCCAGTGCAGAGAAAAAGTAGTATTACCAGGCTGTAATGTTGCATTGGCAATATTGACAAATCTTTAATATACTAACTGCACCTGCTCAGACTTAGTTAACACTAGTCTAGCAAAACAGTCTAATCATGTTATTCTTTTTACACACTGCTGAGCATTCATATGAACCAGTATGCACCTTACATTAGGGGAGAGGAATGGTTGCAAGTGAGAACACGAGTCAATTACAAGAGACATTTAAAACCCATTGGTTGGCAGCTCAAAAAGAAAATGTTAGTACCTTTAGTGGATAACATTTGACCTTTTACTTTATATTTTAGGGTTCCCATTATTAATACTGTGCATTAAAACTAAAACAACATCAATATTCAACAAGCCATTTTATTCAGATTCTCTGATAAACAATGCTGTTCATTCTCTTTTTTAGCAGCAAAAGCAAAAGTCACAACATCAAGAATTCAACAATCCGTTTCAGATTCTGAAAAGCAAATACTATTCATTCTTTTTTTTTGCAACAAAAGCAAAAGCCTGAAGCTTGGCTACACCAGACATTCTCTTCAGTGTTGACCTGAAACCTGGTTCATTGTTGTGCTTGAAAAGCGTTTTTTTGCCGTTTGAACCGTACAACAGCTTTCTGAACAGAAACAGGCTCCTGGTTCCTTCAATTTTTGACACCAGGACCTGAATGGCTTTCCTGTGTCACCTATCTCATCCAACCAAGCCCACCTCCATTTGTTTTTGACAGTGCTTTCAATTTTAATCACGTCTGATCCTTCCTTCACAACTAACCGCTCCATGATTTTTCGCAGACTGAACCGGTACCACAGCAGTGACAACACACGTGGGTAATATTTTGAGTCAAACAATGCAACGCGGTGAATACACCAACCAATCATGATACAGTAGTTGCAGACGCGGTTGATCTAAAACATTACCCTGAGTAGTAGATTTGCACACGTAACAATGCTTTTTTAATGCAAGATAACGTAAGAATACATTACAACAACGAATCAATGACAGATCGTGTGTGCAATCATAAAATTCGTATCTGCACATTTATTGCAGAGCACGACCTTTCGTTCACAGTTGTACAGTCATTGATTGATGACTTTATTAGAAGTTTGCTGTTTCATACAGTTTCATAAAGGTACAGTTCACTAGTACATGGTCACTAAAACTAAAACACACAGGCGTCATATGTGTACATCCATGGAATTTCCACTCAGATAAAAAAAGCAGTTATCAGACAAGTTGAACATGATTTATTTTTCTCTAAATGCTGATGAGGCCACCAATACAAACATGGACCGTGTGCTGAACGTTTTGGTGCGCTTCTATGATGAGGATTTGGCCACTGCTACCTTCCCAGTAAATATACGCTAACGTTATATATTTGGATCATACCTGATGTTCACATGGTGTAATCCACTTTCGATGTTTAAGAAAAAAATCCACTGACCGCCATTATTCCTTGTGATTTCATCTTTTGGACACCGTCATCCATACTGAGCGAATTTCATAACTTCACCGTTAAAATCCGTAGCACTATGAGTCATGAAGTCACATTGCTGATCTGTCATTTAAGTTACTCCAACACGACACAACAATCGCTAGCTAGTTGACGCGAAGCTAATGCTTGGTGTCAGGTTTCATCAGAGCTCAGCAGCCAGCGGCAACCTACTGAGTGCACTCTGAGCTGCGTATCTTCATAGATGTTTAAATTTACATTATTTTCTTGGGGAGGGATGCATTGCAGTTTGGAAATCACTTCACCAGCAAGTATATGCAGCATTTTAACATTATTTTCATTGACATCGCGGCCATGGCTCCCCCCCCCCCCCCCCCCCCTCCCCACCCCACCCTACATATAACTTTTTTTTTTTTTTTTTTGCAAATCTACATCGATCTCATAAATAGCCTCTAGGGAATCTCCTGGACGTAAAACTTTAAGCCCTGAAAGCAAATTGCTGCTTCTGTGTCTGTGAGTCACAGACAGTTGCTACCGATCCAGGCTTCATCTTCAGATATTTTACAAAGCCTGCGTTTGAGGACAGCTGTTTGTGCTAACTATTGTTAGCAGTCCTGCTAGCCACCTGTGACACGTTGGCTTCACTTACACTTCATTATTTGCTGTTATATCATTGCTTACTGCTTGTGGCTCTGAGCACTTGATTGATGTAACTGTTCAAGGTTTGCGAGCAGCTGAGATGCATATCCAGCGTTGAATTATCCTTTATTGACAAAGTTGTCTTCGGTGTTGTCCCCAGCAAACAAAAAAGCTACCTACTGATTTCTGGTGGTATCGTATTTTGGAAGAGAAAATAGCAGCTTTGGCAGACATACTGACGAAAGTGCACCTCAAATGATCTGTGGTTCTTCTTCTTCTTTTGTATTTCCAGAAGTGTAGACGCTACTAAGACGTAATATGATCCGCGGTTGTTTGTGCCTGCTATGATAGTTTTCGGGGTGGGCAGGTAGAGCGCCGTGATTGGCTCTGTCTAGGTTTGTACTAATTGGACAGCACAACCTAACGTCAGGTTTTGCCCAGATCTCGTGAAGATCTCGGGATGAGCTGTTCAGAAAGGAATTCAAGTTCTCGGATTACGGCAAAACCCCTGTATCTTATGTTTAGAAACTTTGCAGAGATTGAGTTTGAACATCCAACATTATAACATCACTTGTACTATGTATTAAAAGAAGGATCAGCATAATAGGTCTCCTCTAAGACCAGAAATGACAAATTCCCACTGTGGGAATGTCCCGCAGTGTCTGTCCATCACAGTGGTATGAACAATGCTGTATAATGTGCATGACATTTTAATTGATGTAGTTAGATCCACCTGAGCCATTTCACCTGTTTGCTGTTAATATGTTCGTTGAACGTAGCAGAGTAGTAGTTCTTATTTCCTCATTTGTATCTCTCTGTTTATCCAAAATAATGTGATCTCGTGAGTTCGTAACTGTCTCTGAACCTGAGGCCAGATTGTCATGTTGAAGGGTGCCAGATGTATGCACAGTGTTCAAGTTGTTGTTCTTTTGAATAAAATATCTATTGCATACAATAATATTTTTGGTTTGTTGTGGATTTCACTACTGATCATGAAACTTTCCCACAGTGTCTGTCCATCACATGTCCAATGTCCCACAATGTCTATCTATCACGCATATTTAATCCATTTTGCCTGCTTTATGGCACTCCCTTGAAAAAAGTTTTCCCATGGGGCTTTAGCACTACTAGGTTATAGTTGTAACAACCTCCGTCAATAGATGGTCAGGTTGGCTCAAAAAACTGATGTCAAAGCGGTATTTATTGAAATCAATCGAAATAAACATGTCCGTGAAGGACTAAAACTTTACATAAACCATGAACTTAGAGACGAAACAAATGATAAAACATATAATATCGCCGGACAACGTAAGAGCTTTGTGCCCTATCAGCGAGGCATTCAAAACTTCTTCTCAGCCGTAGCTTTGCCTCAACAAGTCCTTCCTTTTTTGTGCACAGTTCAACACAGTTTACTTTTTCAAAATAAAAGTCCTTTCGTAGTGCAAGGCAAAATCAGTTAAGGTCCTTCTTTAAATGCATTAAATGTCCATGAATGAATCAGATAAAGTCCAAGCTCAAACAATGACAATAATCAGATCCAAATAATCAAGTTCAAAAGTAAACATTCAACAAATTCAAAGGTAAAATAGACAGGGTCAGCTACACTCCCACCAAATCATGAGTGCAGGTTACAACAGGAATGAATGATTTCACAAGAAAATTACCCTGAAAAGGCATTTCTTAACAAAACAACATTCAGAAACACATTTTAAAAACACGTTGTGTCCATAACTCTCCTTTAAATCAACAGTTTCACAAAAATAGCTTAAGGCTTTGATCTCAATTTATCATCAATTTCCCATAAACAGTGTGCAAAGCATTTGACTCATGAATCCATACATCATGACACAATCCCTTTAACAGTACATGACCTTGTAAATCATGAAGTATCCCTTTAAACCATGAACTCATCTCCTAGATCACCGCAAGTACATTTTATCTCATTAACATTTAAACCTTAACGGGAGAATGTTAGTGATAGGTCCTAAGTTTATTGATTAATAATTCTCCATTAATAGGACTAGTTTCTGTATAGGGCGTTCAATTATTGAAGGTTTGCCAACACGTTTACCTTTGTGATTCAAGTTTTTGTCCCCCAATTTGACTTTGACCTTTCTAACAAGCCCATCTTTGTTTGCATTTGTGTCCATGACTCGTCTGAGTCGCCACTCATTTCTTGGCAAGTCCCCATCTTTAACCATCACTACGTCACCTATTTCCAAATTTCTCTTTGGGACATGCCAGCGCTGTCTGAGGGCAATGTTGGCAAGATACTCCTTGTGCCAGCGACTCCAAAACTGCTCAGTAAGAAACTGTACACACCGCCATCTTTTGCGTGTATAAAGATCTTCTCTAGTAAACTTGCCTGGCGGGGGTAAAGGTACTGTGGACTTAAGTGTCAGCAAGTGGTTTGGCGTAAGGGGCTCCAGGCTATTCGGGTCGCTCATATTTGTGACAGTGAGGGGCCTGTTATTAACGATTGCCATTGCTTCATAAAAGAATGTACGGAGCGATGAATCATCAATTCGACCTTGTTACGGGTGTAACATAAAGTGGACACCAAGGCAAAAAAATGAACGACTCAGAATATTTAATGAAGAGTCTGGGGAGGGGGGTAAATCCAAAGATCACGAGAAGCAGTAATCAAAAGCAAGCAGGCGTTGGCACAGACAGGCGTGAGCAAATGGGAAGTTGTAAGCCGGATGCAGGGTGAGGAGCCAGAGGAAGCTCCAGCCGCCGCTTAAATACCCGCACACCCCTCCCTGGCCCAGGTGGCATTGATGGTACTCCCCCTACAGCGCCGATGGTGATCCTGCTGGGCATGGGGCACAACAAAGATTAGTGGGTGCCAAATCCACACGGACCCATAGAGGAAAGGAGAAAGAGAGAAAAAAAACTAAAATACCAGGCTGGTAACACCCCCACCACAAAATGGAGACAATGGTCTCCAAAAAAACAAAAAATCAAAAGATAGGTATGGGCGTAATACCATGCAATAAGCATAATACTAGGCCCCAACATAAACAGTAAATTTTCAAACATATTGTGCACATAACAGGTCATCAGCAAGTGCCAACGATGAGGCACTCACTGATGACACAGGCCTAATGGCTAAAAACACAGATACATAGTACGTAGGGCAGACCTAAACTGCCAGGCACTAGGGCAGTGCCGAGTCATACACGCGCATCAAATCGAATCTTTGAATGCCTAATGATTTAAACGGTCGTCACATCAGAATGGCCAACGTCAGAAAGCGCCACAGCTCTGGACAGGGCGTCGGCTACGACGTTGTCCTTACCGCGGATGTGGGATATGCGTAGGTCAAACGGCTGAAGTAACAGACTCCAGTGCATGAGGCGGCGGTTGCTGTTGAGCATTCTGTCGAGGAACTTTAGGGGATCGTGGTCGGTGTAAACCATGATTGGCTGGGACGACAAGCCTAAATATACCTCAAAATGCTGAATGGCCATCACGAGCGCCAGGGCTTCCCTCTCGATAGTGGCATAATTTCGCTGCGCACGATTGAACTTCTTCGAGAAGAAGCAGACCGGGTGCTCGTGTGTTTCAAAACTTTGGAGGAGGACAGCTCCCGCCCCAGCATCACTCACATCAATAGCAAGGCTAAACGGCTTTGAGAAGTCAGGCGCCACCAAGACAGGCGCTGACATCAGGAGGGTTTTAACCTTCTCAAACGACTTCTGACAATCATCAGACCATTGAAAGGCGATTTTCGGGCTCAGCAAGTCGGTGAGAGGTGAAACTATGGCGGCAAAGTTTTTACAAAAGCAGCGGTAATAACCGACTAACCCCAAGAATCTGCGCAGTTCCCGACGATCACTAGGCACAGGATAAGCTTGCACAGCTTCAACTTTAGCAGCGACGGGACGAACCATCCCACCACCCACTACACGCCCCAAGTACGTGACAGTCGCTTTACCGAAGTCACATTTGGCCAGGTTGACTGTGAGCGTTGCAGCGGAAAGGCGACGGAACAACTCACGTAACCGGGCCCAATGTTCAGACCATGTACGATCGTGTAAAACAACGTCATCCAAATAGGCATCGCAATTTGGCACGTCAGACAGCACTAAATTCACGAGACGCTGGAATGTGGCACCAGCATTACGCATACCAAACGCCATCACATTGTACTGCAGAAACGCATCAGGGGTGACAAAAGCAGAGATCAGTTTTGCTCTAGGGGTGAGTCCCACTTGCCGATACCCCTTGAGCAAGTCTAATTTGGAGACGAATGTGGCGGACCCAAGCCTGTCAACCCAGTCATCTACCCGAGGCATAGGATAGCTGTCGGGGACGGTGACTGCATTGACTCGGCGGAAGTCGGTACAGAAACGATAGGAGGAGTCGCTTTTCAAAACTAAAAGACAAGGCGAACTCCACGGACTGACGCTAGGCTCAGCCAACTTGTTGGAAAGCAGATATTCAGTCTCCTGGCGCAAGATGGCACGCTTTGTCGGATTTACCCTGTACGGATGCTGTTTAATAGGGGGACTACTCCCCACGTCAATGTCGTGCTGAAGGACAGTGGTCCTAGATGGAATATCGCGAAATATTTTGGTATATTCTCTAATCAATAACACGACATCGCGTTGCTGCCGTTGGGTTAAATGTGTCAAATGGGTTGGCAGCGTTGCCAACATCTCGGAATTTTTGAAACGCCCCTGGACTCTGCAACGCAACGGGGCAGAGTCGACACCCTCACCCTCAGCAAATGCGGAGAGAAGGACGGCAGGGGAATCGAGCGGCTTACGAGTGTGATAAGGCTTCAACATATTCATATGACAAACGCGGGAACTGAAACGCTTATCAGGGGTCGCAATCACATAATCCACATCAGGCAGTTTTTTTCCGCACTGTATGGACCGCAGTACTTGGCCTGGAAAACAGAGCCCGGAATTGGCATTAACACCAGAACTTTGTCACCGGGAGTGAAGCTACGACTGCGCACTTTGCGGTCAAATCGGTGTTTCATTTCACTTTGGGTGTTCTCAAGGTTCGCTCTGGCGATGGCGCGAGCGCGGTTCAAGCGCGTGCGGAAGTCGCTTACGTACTGCAGTAGGTGTTGCGGGGGCGCAGTACCGAGCCAGCGCTCTCTCAACACGGACAGCGGAGTTCTCAGCTGGTGAGCGAACACCAGTTCAGCCGGACTAAAACCAGTAGATTCCTGCACCACTTCAGGTGAAGCAAATAGCAACCACGGCACAGCATCTTCCCAAGATGCCCCAGTCTCCAAAGAGTATGCACAAAGCATATGCTTGAGCGTTTGGTGGTATCTCTCCAGCGCGCCTTGACTGGCGGGATGGAAAGCAGAGGACACTCGATGGATAATTTGGAGAGACTGGAGGGCCTTGGCAAATGCTTTGGACATAAAATTGGTGCCCTGATCGCTCTGTATTTCACGAGGCAGCCCAACGAAGGAGAAGAAACGGAGCAGTGCTCGTACTATGGATTTCGTGGTGATTTTACGTAGCGGAATGGCCTCAGGGTAGCGAGTAGAAGCCAACAGATATTGATAGCCACTTCTCGACCTCGGTAGCGGGCCAATGCAATCAATCACAACTCGTTCAAATGGCTGGCCTATGGCTGGTATGGGGTGTAAAGGCGCGGGCGGGATTAACTGATTAGGCTTGCCAGCAAGCTGACAGACATGGCATGATTGACAGAACTTAACCACATCGCGCCTAACACCAGGCCAGAAAAAATGTCTCGTTATGCGATCAAGCGTTTTGGTCACGCCGCTATGGCCAGCGAGGCCATCGTGAGCCATACTCAAAATCTCAGCTCTGTATTTGGACGGTACAACTATTTGTTGTTCTAACTGCCAATCCTCAGACTGGTCACGAGGCTTCCACTTTCTCATTAACACGCCGTTGTATAAATAATAACCTTGGGAGACGGTGCCTATCTCCGAGTCTGAACACAAGGATTTAAAACAGGTTACGAGACTATCGTCGGACTTTTGCTGCTGAATGAGATCGGGCTGTGTTAGACGGGAATCTGGACGGTCATGCAAGACCTTTGGGATCACAGAGTCTAACATAGCATCGCGCTTTGATTTACTCTAATTATCCTTCAGGAGTCTGGCGCACGCTTCTGGTTTCGCCATGAATGTGTCAGCTAAAGTGATGTCTGGCACCACTTTCGACGCAGCTTTCTTCGCTTGGGCACGCATGACTACACTGGCGTGAAAAACGTCAGGATGCTCGCGCTCGCATGCATCAGGCGTGTCAGATATCAGAGGTTTCGTCACAGCTTCGAGCGGTGCATCACAGCTAAACACATTACCACGGCCAATGTCATTGCCGAGCAACAGCGTAACGCCTGGGACTGGCAGATTGTCATGATCGGCTACATTCACCTCACCACTGGCAAGGTCGGACCGCAGCAAAACGCTGTGGACGGGCATCTCAGACACCCCCTTTCCGATACCACGCACCAGCACACTACTGCCTGTGGCAGTACGTCCTGACAACGGAAGGACTCCCTGCAGAAGGATTGACTGATTCGCGCCGGTGTCGCGTAAAATGCGGACTGGCACTGGAGCAGCACCAGACACGGACACGGATCCATCGAACAGGAACGGATCGTACAATGACTTGTCAGAGTTTGTGGCATTTTCGGAACGACGCTGCAGGGGTGGAAGTGAACAAGCTAAACCGACGCTCTTGGCGTTGTCACCCCGAGCACGTTTACGCTTTAATTTCAAACAGTCGGCAATCACATGACCGGGTTTACTGCATTAAAAACAACCTTGTTGATCGACTGGAGTGGACGGCGGCTTGGTTCCAGTGCGATTGTGAGATACAGAAGACCCGGGAGACGAAGGACGAGGGCGGACTTGAACACGGTCGTGATGGATGAGAAAATACTCGTCGGCGAGTGTGCATGCAGCAGAAAGAGTTTTGGGTTTCTGTTCGCTGACATGCGTTGCGATTGAAGGGGGCAGGCAGTTAATAAACTCTTCGAGAAGGATTAACTCACGCAACTTGGCCCTATCATTCGTTTCAACGACAGTGCACCAGCGGTCGAAGGATGTTTCTTTCAACCGGCCAAACTCAACATACGTCTGATCGTGTTTTTTCCTAAGTTTTCTGAATCTCTGGCGATAAGCCTCAGCTGTTAGCTGGTAACCGTTCAAAATCGTAGTTTTAACTGCGTCGTACTCGGCACTACGATCAACGGGGAGAGAGGAATAGATCTCCTGAGACTTTCCAGTTAAAACGCATTGGAAGAGGAATGCCCACTTGTCTTTCGGCCATGCCAAATTGGTTGCCACCCTTTCGAAGTGCGGAAAATATTGCTCGACGTCTGCTTCACTGAAGGGGGGAACCAATCTGATATTTCTAGCCACATCAAAAGCGGATTTGGCCTTCGCGGTCTCAGCCTCTAACCGACGGATTTCGGTCTCGGACTTTAAACGCTCGCGCTGTAATTCAATCTCCAGACACCGCTGCTCAAGGTCCAGCTCGCGCAAGCGGACCTGGGCGTCTGGGGGATGAGTAGATGATGCGGGCGCTGAGGGCTGCGACTTTTTAGGCGGCTCTTAACTGGCGTTTGGCACTGGGGCGCCTCGGGCAGGTGAGAGTGACAGTGTGGAATACAGAACGGCCTTTAATGTCCTGATTTGGCGCTCACACACTCCTCCAGCATGACTTGAGTGAGGTGCGTTCATGACGAAATCACACTGCTTGTTTGACAGAAAGGCACCTATACGCTCGTGATCAACTTCCTTTAGAGCTTCTCGCAATTCATTTCGAGCTCCAATGTAATTGCTTCCTTGATCTGACTTTATTTGCCTGACTGTCCCACGTAATGAGATAAAACAACGCAGCCCATTGATAAAGGAATCTGTGGATAAGTCTGTCAGCATCTCAATGTGGATGGCACGGGAACAGAAGCCATAACAGAGGCCATACCTTTTGTGAGTGCTGCGCCTTTGCTGCACAAGATACGGGCCAAAACAATCCATTCCACAATAGCTAAAAGGAGGCGAGGGGTCTACTCTTTCTGACGGCAGATCAGCCATTTTCTGCTCTTCAGTGGGCCTCCGTTGTTTTCTGCAAATAACACACTGCCTAATGTAAGATGCCACTACCTTGTTCAAGCTTGGTACCCAGAATCCATTTGTTCTTATCTCATTCATTGTGAATCCTTTACCTTGGTGTCTGACCCTTTCATGACAGTCCGCAATGATCATTTTGGTTATAGGGTGACTCTTAGGGACTACCATAGGGTGTTTGAAGGCGTATAGCGAAGCCGAGTTGCCCAGCCTCCCTCCCACCATAAGCACACTATCTTCTCCAATGAAGGGGTCAAGGGTATTCAGTTCATTGCTTTGTGGCAAATTCTTTCCTTGGCTTATTATATTAATTTCATCCTCATATGTCTCTCTTTGTTGGGCCTTGACTATGACACATTCTGCTTTCTTTCTTTCAGCCACCGTGGTAAGGTGATTTGATTTGTCTTTGTTAATCCATCTCAGGAGCCGGGCAACAGCTCTAGTGGCGTGGGACCAGGAAGAAAAGTTGGACAACCGGTCAGGTAAACTGAATTGATTGGTACTGACTGTGCAGAGGACTTGTGCCACCTTAACCTCTGGATCGCAAACGGACAATTCTGATGGGATGTCTGTAGGGAAATCAATCCGCTCCTTCCATAAACATTTGGGTCCAGAAAACCAGTTAGAGGTTGCCATCTCATTAACTGACAAACCCCTTGATGCGTGATCTGCTGGATTTTCACCTGTGGGGATGTATTTCCATTGACGTGGCTTTGAGCTAAGTTGTATTCTTTGCACTCTGTTCGGGACAAACATATGGAAGCGTCGTGCATCATTATTGACATATCCGAGCACAACTTTGGAGTCTGTCCAGAAAATTTCATCGGTAATTTCATATTCTAACTCTGATTTCAGCAAACTACTTGCCTTGACAGAGGTAACTGCAGCTGTTAGCTCTATCTGGGAATGGTAGTCACCTTAAGGGGGGCTACTCTAGATTTTGCCAAGACAAGAGCGCAGTGGATGTTTCCCTTTTTGTTGCTGAGTCTCAAATATGTGCACTGGCCGTATCCTATCGTGCTTGCATCGGAGAAAGGATGCAATTCTGCTCTCACGACTTCTCCGAAATCAGTAGGTGCATAGCAGCGGGGTATATTAATGTCCTGCCAGTTGGTGAGATCCCTTTTCCAATGCTCCCACCGTGGCTCTAGGGTAGAAGGTAAGGGTTCATCCCAGCTTGTACCATGTTTACACATCTCTTGCAGGATTCGCTTGCCATTTAACAGCACAGGTGCTATGAACCCGAGGGGGTCATATACCGAAGCTACTGTTGACAGAATGTTGCGTCTTGTGACTGACTGTTCTTGAACATGGATTCTGAACTTGAAGTTGTCAGATTCTCTTTGCCACTGGATGCCTAAGGTTCGTACTAAGAGAACATCATCAGAGGCAAAATCAACATTCTTCATTTCAGCTCGCTCTGATGCAGGGAGGCCTTTCAGAACAGCAGCATCGTTGGACATGAATTTATGCAGTCGAAGACCACTGTTAAAGGAATTTTGATTTTACATTCATGGTATTATCTTCACAAAAATAAACTCAGAGGACCCAGACAGAGAAGTTAATATCCAAGCCAAAGTCCGTTTACTTTTTTGCAAAAAAGGATCCCCATACAAAGTCAAGTCAGAATGGAGGATAAAGAGTTAGAAAGTGCTCTGGTAGGGATACTCCATGGCGTTCTCCTCCTCCCGTGCTGATTTACACATCACGCAAGCCTTTGCTGTTGCTCGCAACTGCGTCAAGTTGGTACGTAACCACGTCAAGTTGTCTAGGGATACACACACATCTTGCCAGGGAGGAGAGCACCTGCCTTCTCTCTCAGCTCTGGCTCCAGCTTATCTTGTTATGGGTTCCGGAGCTTTCTATAAACACAAACTTAGAGAAAGAGAAAAACATCTTGTCCTTGGTATAGACATTCAAGTTGTCATGACTTTAGATAGGCTACATGTCATGACACACTTGTAGAGTTATGCAGGCCCCTGCTAAATCAGAAATATGCAAGCACACACACACTCTAGGCCTATGAAGTTGTGAACTAAAACAGAATATGAGCAAGCAAGGATAAGCAATTAATAATAATTAAATGAATCAATAAAAAATGTTTCCACACCACCCTTCGCACAGAGCATTCTGGCCTCTGTAGCTAGCCTGATTGCATCTTCTGTGTTCACAACGCTAGTGACCCCATCATCGACATAAAAATTCCTGATCACAAATTGCGCACCGAGGGGGTAGTCACTGCTGTATTCTTGAGCAAGGTGTTTCAATCCCTAGTTTGCGCATGCAGGCGATGAAGTGGCGCCAAAAAGATGGACTTTCATGCGGAACACGTCTAATTTCCTGTTTAGGTTGCCATCCTTCCACCAGAGAAAGCGCAGATAGTTTCTGTCTGTCTCATCAACGTGAAACTGGTGGAACATCTTCTCGACATCACACATCAGCGCTACAGGATGTTGACGAAATCTGATGAGAATACCATTCAAATTGTTGATCAAGTCTGGCCCTTGGAGTAGATGATCATTTAGACATGTGGTCTCATATTTTGCGGAACAGTCAAAGACCACTCGTAGCTTTCCTGGCTTCTTTAAGTGATATACACCGTGATGAGGTAAGTACCAGCTCTCTCCCTCAACACCAACGTCCTTCGTCTCCTCTGCATCTCCTCTGTCTATGATCTCCTTCATAAAGTCTGTGTAATGTTTATGAAAAGTAGCCCTCTTCTCAAATGATTGAGTCTGGCCGTAGCGAGTTGTATAATGTCTGGTAGTGGGGGCCTTTCCTTAAATGGCAAGGGCATTTCATAGTGACCTTGACTGTTTCTCTTTATCTGTTCTTTCATTTTGTTAATGAATAGGATGTCGTCCTGGGAGACTTTCTTACTATCTTCACTGATGTCTTTGAAGTCAATTTCCAAAACACGAATGGCATCCATAGGAGTGATAGGGGGAAGCTCCTTAACCGCTATGCGGTGGCATATACCACTTGCTTGGGATACACTAAGGCGCGCTGGCGAGTGACCCACTATGCTCCATCCCAGATCTGTCTGTATTCCATAAGGTTCCTCATCTTTCCCCACGATTACCTTACGCAGGGCCATTGCTCTTGAACAGTTGTAGCCTATCAATAGACCAATATCGCAGTCCTGAAGGGGTGGTATTTCCTTTGCAATGGCTGCGAGGTGATTCCAATGCTTGGCTGTGTCACATGTGGGAATGTGGGTCCGGTTCACTGGTATATAGTCCTTTGTGTAGGATGGTGGTAGATCAATGCGATTATCAGAACTATAGCTTCTCACCTGAAAGCCTGTCACTCTATAACTCTGTAGAACCTTGTCCTTACCCAACATTGTGGTCAACTTTAGTTTGACTGGGCAAGACTGCTTGAAGGGAGTTGCTAACTGTTTAGTCGATGAAAGTGGTGTCACTCTGTGTCAATTAGTGCATAGACCAGCCTTTCATTGCTTGGATTGCTCTTTGTGGACACCCATACTGGTACAATCATGGAGGTCTTTGTACTCTGACTTGTAGCTACATTTAGAGCCGTGGCATGTGCCTCATCATGCACCCTTTCTGGATTCATTACAGGTATAGACTTTGTCTGCTTTACATAGTTGTCATCATGTAAACTAGTTGGGTGTTTGCCTTTGCAACTGCCGCAAGTGTGTCGGGAACGGCACTCTTTTGCTATGTGTCCAGTGCGTAGACATCCGTAACAAAGCTTTCCTTCTCGAACAAACTTCTTGCGCTCTTCTAAATCTTTAGCCATGAATTTGACACTGCTGGGTAGCTGATGATTCTCTTCTTGGCAAAATGTGCATGGTAGCTTTGTGTGACCCTGTTCAGTGTTATGTTCGTTGCTTGTTTGTGTGCTTAACACTCTAACCTTTCCTCCACTCTCTCTTAAGTTTAGTTTTTCTGTCAAGGTTTCTGGTGAATGAAAGGCATAGTAGGAAGTTACAGGGTTACAAGCTATTTCAGCTTCTAAAGCCACAAATTCAGCAAATATTTGGAAAGAGGGGAATTCTTGGTCTCGACTCAAAGTTTGTGTTACTTGCCGATTCTACCTAGATATGGCCCAGTCTGGTAGTTTCTGTACAAGTTTTTGGTTTTCCTGACAATCATTCAGGATTTGTAAGCCTTTCTCGTGTGGTATCGCATCTTGACAGGCATTGAGGAAATCAGAGAATTCCCTCAGGCTAAATGCATCCTTTGGGCTGATCCTTAGCCAGTTAGAAAGCCTGTCTCTGAAAGCCTTTTGTAGCATAAATGGCTGTCCATAGCGAGTCTCCAGTCTTTTCCATGCATCGATGCATGCGTCCGTGTCATTCCTGTAGAATGCACCCTCAAGTGTTTTGCGAGCTGAGCTACCAACATATTTCTTAAGATATAACAGTTTGTCGGCTGCGGAGATGTTCTTCTGATCAATTAAAGCCATGTAAGAGGATTTCCACTCTATGAATTGGATCGGGTCTCCCATGAACATTGAAGGCTCTGGTGTTGGCAGTCTGCTTAAGGCTAGGCTATCCTGGAGAGCTTGTGCCAGAGACGGCGTACTCTCATTTGATGTGCTTTGAATGGTGGGTTTACGTTGGACTATAACTGGTTCCGGTTTTGGGTTTGGAATGCCAAGAATACATTCAGTTGAAATTGCCTCCACCTTTGGTTTTATTTCAGCATTGCCATCCAGGGATGGGGCATTCATTTCTCTTTCCGTTTCTTGTGTATAAACCCTTAATTTGGCCTGGGCTGCCTTCAGGTCCTTTTGTGCTTGTAACTGCTCCAATTTGATTCTTTCAGATTCAAGGACCTTCTTGTGTTGTTCTTCTAATTGCTGCATTTTTTCTTTGTGTTTCCTTTCTTCTAGCATTACTTCATATGCGGCCTCCTTAGCTGCAACTTCCGCAGCAGCATCTGCTCGCTTGACTGCTAAGACGGATGCCTTAGAGTATTGGCTAGTTTGAGATACAGAGGACCCGTAAACAGATTGGGCATAATCATAGGCTAGTAGAGCGTGAAGGCGACTTCGCTCCCTTTCAGCATCAAATTCATTCAACGCCTGCTATTCTTTTATGGGCTATTTTGATTATGTCGGCAGTGACAGCTTCACAAGCATCCATGCGTCGCCTTAAATCAGGTGAGGGCGTGATAAGTTGCCTTATCTCATCATAAAGATTTTTCGTGTTATTCTTTCCTTAGTCTAACACATCCACAAGAATGGCTATTTGAGTTGCAGATATGTCTGACTTTAGTTGATCACGCGTGTCACGAACCTCAACCTTCCGATTTTGACAAGCACCTAGAAATTTTCCCTCTTTTTTCTTTGCCACTTCTTTCTGATAGGCAAGCATTTTTTCAGTCGGGACACGGTTGCGCTCAGAGCGTCGTGGACCTAAGTCCTCTGTTTGGGCATGTTTGGATGGAGCCTCTACATTAGTTAATGTCCGCTCTAATGTCTGCTCTTCCCCTTGATCAACCCCTAACTCTGCTTCAGTATATTCATCATCAATATCAGTATTAGATTAGAGCTCGTTTGAATCTAAATATGGTGAGTCAGTCATTTTAGATATCTTTAACTTACATGTAGCATTTAAACCATTTCAGTGCCATTAAACAGGCAAGTCGGTGAAAATAAGTTCGAATTGGTAGAAGAAAAATAGGTTACTCACCAACAGTTGATTATCACTCAAATATCAACAGCCTAAATATCAAGTCAAACACAACAACACGGTAATATTAATCACTGTAACATCAAGTCCACAAGGAATAGAACACATCCGGGTAGCAGCACACATTTACAATCAGAAGCGCCAATGTTTTTTTTTTTTTTAATTTTTTTATTTGACGCGAGTAATTTCTTCTGAGTCCTTTATTTGCTTCGAAAAGGAATGTCTCTCTGTCGCCGATTACGTTAGTCAGAAGGCATTAGCAATGGGCTACCCACGTCACCTTAAAGTTGCAGATGCAAACTTTGCACTTTGAAACGGAATGTGTCTCTATCGCCGATCACGTTGTAGTCAGAAGGAATTGGCAATACTCACGTCACCTTAGAGTTGCAGATGCAAACTGTTGTGTTCAGTTAAACGATGTCAGCTTTATCTTGACCTCCACCAAGTTTGTCCGCTCGCTGCCCGTGGAGTCTTGCTCCCTGTCGACTGAAACCCATGGACCGTTGCCCGAAGCCTTTTTGCGTTGGTCTCTGTACGCATTGATTGGAAACTCGGTGGGGTGAAAGCTCTTACTGTAACTACCTCCGCCAATAGATGGTCAGGTTGGCTCAAAAAACTGATGTCAAAGCAGAAGGACTAAAACTTTACGTAAACCATGAACTTAGAGACGAAACAAATGATAAAACATATAATATCGCCCGACAACGTAAGAGCTTTGTGCCCTATCAGCGAGGCATTCAAAACTTCTTCTCAGCCGTAGCTTTGCCTCAACAAGTCCTTCCTTTTTTGTGCACAGTTCAACACAGTTTACTTTTTCAAAATAAAAGTCCTTTCGTAGTGCAAGGCAAAATCAGTAAAAGTCCTTCTTTAAATGCATTAAATGTCCATGAATGAATCAGATAAAGTCCAAGCTCAAACAATAACAATAATCAGATCCAAATAATCAAGTTCAAAAGTAAACATTCAACAAATTCAAAGGTAAAATAGACAGGGTCAGCTACAATAACCTTCTTTTTTCTGCACAGTAGTTAGTTGGAACATGGAATGATGCAGCTGCTTGCAAATGACAAAATTCAGGAGTTGTCAATGCCAACTACGCAATATTGAGAAAAACTCCTTTATTTGATTATTTCCTATAGCATTGCCCATACCGTAAACTAACTTAAAAAGTTGGTCTTCTTCCTCTGTGTGAACATTCAGCTTTGTGGTTCAGTGATGACTAATGTGGCAGAAATATCAATTTTAAGCCTATTTTCAATAAACATAAAGCGTAAATTGATAGTTCCAGTGAAAAGATTGTTTCCACTCCTCTTGTTCTCAGTTGCATAGGTTATGTACTTTGAAAAAAAATCTGAAGTTTTTGCAATATAGAAAGATTTATTTTTCTCTCCGGGTGATGACCAGCATTGTGAACACGCTCAGTGGTGAGAACAGGCCTTTCAGCCCAACTAGGCTCACCAGTTTCTTTTAACTATTGTGAATATATCACTTCAGATACACAATGTCTCTCTGGTATCTAGCTTTAAGTCAAGCCTGCTCTTGCTAAGGTTTCTGCCTCTACAATATGGTCAGGCAAGCTGTTCCACATCGAAATTACTCTTTGGGTGAAAATATTTCCTAATATCAGTGCTAAATTTACTCTTGGTGAACTTCCATTTATGACCCCGAGTTCTACTAATAGA
This sequence comes from Gymnothorax reevesii, assembly GCA_029721435.1. Classification (NCBI taxonomy): domain Eukaryota; kingdom Metazoa; phylum Chordata; class Actinopteri; order Anguilliformes; family Muraenidae; genus Gymnothorax; species Gymnothorax reevesii. The sequence goes on from CM056585.1 coordinate 43,223,233, forward strand.
CCTTAGCGGAAAGAATCCTACATAATTCACTTAGTTAATCCCTTTAACATATTTAAAGACCTCAGTCAGATCACCCCTGAGATTATTCTGGGTATAATCATCTGTCAGCTTAGTTGCTCTTCTCTGAACTTTTTCTAGAGCCTCTATATCTTTCTTAAAGTATGGTCCTCTGAACTTTACACAATAATCCAGATGTGGTCGGACAAATGTGTTGTACAAGAGAAGTTTCACCTCCTTGGATTTGTACTCAATACTTTTGGCACTGTTTCCCAGCATTCAAATGACTTTTTTAACTGCTACAGCACAGTGACTAGAACCTGTGAGGGTTTGGTCAACAATCACTCCTAGATCTTTTTCATGTGGAGCACATTCCAGTTTTAAACCTCCCATGAAGTAATCCCGGCTAATGTTTTTATTACCTACATGTTCAACTTTACATTTTGCAAGATTAAATTTCATTTGCCACATTTTTGCCCAATTCTGGATTCTATCAAAATCCTCCTGGATCACTTTAGTGTGATCTAAACTATTTGCCAAACCTCCCAATTTTGTACTTAGCAAATTTAACTAATTTGCTCTCAATATTTCTATCAAAGTCATTAATGTAGATGACGAACAGCAGGGGTCCCAACACTGATACCGTGGGGATGCCAATCCCCACCATACCTATCTCTTTGTGTTCTGTCCTGTAACTAGTTTTGAATCCACTCCAGAATACCTCCTGTAACTCCAATGGAGCTCATTTTAAAAAATAGTCTCTTATGCAGTACTTTATCAAATGCTTTCTGAAAATCCAGGTATATGATGTCATAAGCCCTTCTTTGATCATAAGTCTTGGTGACCTCTTTAAAAAATTCCAGAAGGTTTGTCAGGCATGATCTTCCCTTACGGAAACTATGTTGGCTATCCCTCAAAATAATATCTTCAAGGAATAATTCCAGCTTGTCTTTTATGATAGATTTCAGTATTTTGCATGCAATGCAAGTGAAACTGACTGGCCTGTAATTTCCTAGCTCAGTACAGTCCCCTTTCTCATACATTAGTATTATATTGCCATGCTTCCAATGATTTGGTATTTCTCCAGTTTCTAAAGACCGTCTGAAGATAGCAGAGAGTGGTTTAAAGATGATCTCACTAACTTCCCTGAGCACTCTAGAATATAAGCCATCAGGACTCGCCGCCTTATCTGCCTTTAGTTTATGCAACTTGTCTAGTACTTCATTATCCCAGACCTCAATTTCCGCAAAATATTCTTAAGCATGCCCTCTGGCTGAATAAAAACCCCCTCCGAAGTTAATTTCTCAACAAAAAAGCTGTTTAAGGTATCTGCAATATCCTTGTTATCAGACAGCAGCGATCCATATTTATTCTTTATGCATTTAACCTCCTCTTTGACTTTCATTTTTCTGTTACAGTACAGTAAGTGACGCTGACCTGCCTTCATCTGGTTGCCTGGTAGATTTTGAGCAAGTCTTGTGCCTTTTCTGGAAAAGAAATGCATAAATAAAATAAATGAAATAAATGCATAAATTAGTTGCTTTCTTCAGTTTCTTATTCACTTAATAGAGGGGTTTAGCAAGGCCACGTTTTTCGTTTACATCTGCGTTTGCATTTTCTAAAAAGGCTACCACGAGTGAAGTCCGAACTGCATTTTTACTCTTCACCGATAATGAAAGCACAAATGAGTGTGCGAAATCACCACAAATGCCGAGGATGAAACCGTTTTGGTGAAGGATGCATCTGACGTCAGCATCTTGCACATGCAAAGAAAGTTTGACATTCTTTGAAGTGAATTGAAGTTCTCGCCATGTTTTCTTTGCCGACATCTCTGTGTGAAATCCGTGCCCACAACGCAACAACCCTCACATACGGGGTTATTAACCGGTAATGAGAATTGGAAATGCCCATTATGCAATGGAAGGTTGTCATAATTTGACTTCACCTGTTTAGTCTTAGGGCTAAACGCAAGGTTGTCCGCGTGCAGTTAATGATCCCATCTTGTGAAATGGCATTTAAACGTTCGTTTAGCTGTCCACGCACAATGGCATTTTAACATGCGTTTTAAATGTAAATGCATGTTAGTTATAGGCACGCTAAAATGCTTTTGTGAAATCGGCCCATAGTGAACAACAACTCGTGTTTAAAATCACAGTAACTAGCAAAAGAAACCTTGCTGTCGGCAGACCAGACAAGTGCTGTTTCAGCCCTCTTACCTCAAACATATCTACATCATTTTATTTTTCTCAACAGACTTTCCAATGTGTTAGTTAAGTTTCACTTCTGAGCTAAAAGTTTCACAGTGATTGACTCATTTGATGGTTCATTTGATTTATTTGCTGTTCAGACGAGGAAATTTTGGTGACAATTTATTTGTTGACTCATGGTGATGAGAATGTGTTAAAACCAGCACTTTAATTGATCATTTATTTTGGCACTACAGACACCATTTTGTTTTCGTTCGAATTTTAGTGATTTATTTTGGTGCTATTTTTGTTGATACAAAATGCTCTTTTATTTGAATTTTGTATGTCACTGTGACAGTTGTTTTGTAGTAAACTTTTCAGATTAGGAATTTTATTTGTTAATTTCAGATACATTTTGAACATACATGAATAAATTCGATAATTATAACCATATCATACCATACCAAAATCAAAGAAGTTTAAAACTACAGTTTAAGAAATAGAAGAATATAAGAAACACAAAGAAATAATTTTTTTCATTGGGGACCCATTGAATTTCCCAGGGACCCACTCAAATCACCTGTGTGTCGGGGACTCACTAAATTGAGAACTTATCAACATCACTGCAATAGTGCATGTAACGCTGTCAGCTTCCATTAGGGCAGTCAGCATTTCCCTATGTGTAACACTCACAAACCTCCCAGCCCCCCAAGTCCCTTGTTTAAATAATCCTGTGCTACCCTCAACTTACGCTGACCCAGTGCAAAGGTACTCCTCCGGTCCAGGTGTAGCCCGTCAGGCTTGAACAGGTCGCCCCTGTCCCAGAAAAAGTTCCAGTGCTCCATAAACCTGTACCCCTCTTTCCTACATCAGGTACATAGCCACGTGTTCAACCTCGAGATAAAATTCCGCTTTTCTCTGCTTGCACGCGGTACCGGTAGAATCCCGGAGAAAACTACCGTGGAGGATCTACTCGTAAGCTTCTCAGCTAATCCCACAAATTTGTCTTGCCGAACCTCAAACCCACCCTTACCTATGTCATTTGTCCCAACATGGACCATGACAACTGGATCCCTTGCACGCTCCAGGAGGTCTCCTACCTGGGCACCAGGCAGGCAACATACCGTACGAGACTCCTTGTTGTGCAAGCAGACTAGGCTGTCTATTCCTCCAATGATTGAGTCCCCCACTATCACTAATACTTTTCTGAGGGGAAGAGACTAACAGGGTGCCCTGATGCTCATCAATCCCCCCCACTGTCAATGTCAGGGGACAAGTCGAGTTCCTGCAATGGCCGGAATTGGTTGGACATTTGAGGAGCTGTTGCTGTATGGCGTGCACACCCTTTCCTACGCTGTCGACCTACTGTCACCCAATTTTCTCTCCCAACCTGTTCTTTGGTCTCCGCACACCCCTGCTTTGCTCGTACACACCATTTCTCTAAACGACATACTACTTGGTTTCTTTAGGAACTCTACTGATTGCTAACTATACTACTCAAAATTTGATAGGGATCAAAGGAATTTTTTTGCAAAATGACATGCAAATTTGGTAACTGCCACTGATCGTGAGCCCAATCCAAATGGTCACGCCTATGACGCACTGTCAGTGGGATTCGAACACATGGCCGTCTTGAGTTGAGGCCAGCAGTATGAAGACGATTCCATATCGTCTGAGTGGATACCCTGACCCCCGAGGTGTTATGGTCATTTCATAGGGTGGTAGCTGTCCAGAAAGGATGACGTCGTGCCTGAAGTGTGAGAAAGTGGTCTTGTCGTTGTGTAGTCGATGTCTGATGACCACCCTCATGACGGTGTGCTGCTGTACCAAATGTTTGACGCCGGTTCCACGCTCTGTTCACTGATTTTAAGTGCAGTAGCAATGTGACGTTGTGAGAACCCAGAGTCAAGCATTCCGATGCATCTTCCCAATTGCTCTGAAGTCAATCGACGTCTAAGACTTTGAGGAGACATTGTTATTGCTAAATGTAATGCAAAACATTTGGGAACTTCCAAATTTTCAGCAACAAGCAACACTCACGTCTGAGTTGAAATGGTGAAGTGTTAGTCAAAGCCAAAGTGTGAGGCTGCACGCTCATGTCATGAAATGCACGAGCAAATGTGTTTTTTGTCTGACTGCATGTCATTTATCCAATATATTGCTACTCAGTGGCAGTTACCAAATTTGCATGTCATTTAAAAATTCTTATGATTCCTATCAAATTTTGAGTAGTATAGGTTGCGCCGCCAACTGGCCCTGAGGATCAAGGTTCTGCTCTCCAGATGCTCAATTAGCTGGCACCGGAGACAGACAAACCCACCCTGGAAATCTCTTTCCAAAAGTGCAATCATCCTGCAACCGTCACATAGTTTTGGCCACATTTTGAACCCCCCACCTAATGACCTTGCTCACCCGTGATAACAAGGAAAATTCATTAATGCCGAGACAAAAGCTCAGGGTCCACAATTTATTACCCTTAGCAGCCCCAAGAAGCAGTCACAATAGAAACCACAGGGAAACTATGTAAGTGGATAATAAGCCTCTTTTAGCAGGGGCTTAGTTTCAGTTAACAAAAAAAATAAATAAATACCGAATTGAGACTAACTTGATCTGTAATAGGCTCTCCAAATAAACCGACTTGACTTTATATGGTCCCAGTACTATTATTACACTAATCAAATATTCAGGTCTTAAATGAGAATCCAGATAAAACAGACTGGCAACAGCGCCCAGGAGAAACGGAGGGGGAGGGGGAGGGGGGGAGGCTTACCTTACCTCACTGTTTAAAATTCCAACAGTAAAGCTCTGGTTCCCTTTACCTCAAACGGACCGAAAAAAGTAGTTTACTGCGTGAGCAAACTAAACACAGTAGTTAAGCCCCAAAAAGCTGTCGCGAAGTACTCAAACCAGCAACCAAACTTTAATCAGCTGATTGAGGCACCGCAACTGGAGTAAAAAACAAAAATTACATAATTTGCAACATAAACATGCAAAGTTTTTCATGTTCAGACCTGCACACAGGCATACACACATGCAGACAAATGCAGTCATTCACTTCCAAATTTTAAAAACGTTTTCCATTTTTCTTTAGTTTTAATGACATTTCATGCCTATTCAGTCATTGTAATGGACATGTAAAAATACTACAAAAAAGCGACTTAGCAAAAAGGTCTTTTTTTCCCCTTCATTTCTTTATTGGAGAGGAGTGAAAAGCAACTGGATCAAAATTTTTTTGCTCAGCAGAAAAAAATCCGGTCTGAAGGGGATAAGTGAAATGTCATTATTATATACAGTCTGGCTGAGAAACGAAGCGCCCCCCCCCCAAAAAAACCCCCAAAAAACAAAGAAACCCTTCGCAAGTAGCAAGAAAAGCCACAGAAACATTATCACCGTCTATAATTAATCCAAATTTCTTCCATGTATCTGATTTCACCTTCAATCATCAGCCAATTGGAAGCAAGTTTTTCTTTTTCCACTCTTCATATATTATTCAAGAGGTTAAGGTAGAAATCAAAAGAACATCTTTTTTGTCTCTTTCTCGCGTGCTGTTTTTCTTACTGGTTTTAGTTTCTGTCTTCCCCACTAGGATGTGATTACTGTTTTACCCACGACCCTAAATTAATTAGCCTACACTACCTGGCAAAAGGATGTCACTATTTATGTGTGTGATCTTCTTACAGTGCAGTAGTAAATACTGAATGTATCATGTTTGGAAATAGTTTTTTATTCAAATAAAAATGCAGACCCCATTTTGGATACACCATACTGAATTATTGTATAACTTGACCCTCCTTTTATAGAGAATCAAAATCACGCCATGTTCCTCACCTGATCATAATGATTGGACCAATAGTAGCCATTAATCTTTCATTATGGCAAGAACAGAATTCCAAATGCGTAAATTTGAAAATTACCATCTTGCAAGAACAATTTATGATATCTTTCGCTCATGACAGACCAAAATTGAGTTTTTTTTGTTCAGGTTTTTTTGTTAAACCTGAGTCTCCTCACTCTATTTAGGGAATTGGAGCACTTGAAACGTACTAGACCTTCAAGATGCAAATTGACATAATTTATGAACATTCTAACCACCAAGAGATACAAACAAAACTAGAAAAGTGCAGTTCCATGGGAAACTGCATGGACAAGCTGGAAGCTGCTGATAGTTCAGATTGCTGACAGTGCGAGGTTAAAGCTGCTGAAAATGAGTTTGGAGCTTCTTAAAATTAAAATCATTCTGACTGCGGGATATTGTATCATTTAAAGGGATAGTGCGGATTTTTTGACATGAACTTGTATGAAAGCACTTATTGAGGAAGACTGCCCCAAGATGCAACGTCACGACACATCAAACCTAATTCATGTATTTATTCAACATAAATTGACAACGTTGCCATAAAAATACACATGCTCAATAAGAAAAGAATTATATGAGAAAAAAGTTTATTTATCGCAAAATTGCATCAAAATTATATTTACACTTATTACTGAAGATTATGGGAATGTTAGGAAGAAGACAGGTGAACACCAGATGCAGGAACTGGAGTGTTTATTGAAACACAAAACACGAGGAGAAAATTGGCAGACTCGCCAGAAACACCGTGCACATGCACTAAACAATTGGGAAAATTAAGGTACACTGCCCAAGTTCGGAGCCCTCCTGCAACTGCCTCCACTCCTCCAGCGCTAACTTGACGGCGAGCAGCTCTCGATTGTAGATCAGGAGACCAGTGGAACGGGACCTTGGTGGATGTGAGTGCGGTGAGGGGAGTGGCGATGGTGCTGTAATTACGAATAAACCTTCTGTAGAAATGAGCAAATCCCAGGAACCGTTGCAAGGACTTAAGGTCAGCAGGTCTAGGCCAGTTCACGTCTGCTTCGATCTTAGCGGGGTCCATCTGCATGGAGTCTGGACCAATGACGAATCCTAGGAAAGACGTGGATGGGACAGAGAACTCACATTTTTCCGCCTTGACAAAAAGTCGATTTTCCAGCAGCCTCTTGAGAACCTGACGAACATGGTGGACATGGTCTTCCTATGATTTAGAAAAAATCAGGATGTCATCGAGATAGACAAAAACAAATTTTTTAATCACATCATGTAACACATCATTGACTAAATTCTGGAAAACCGCTGGTGCGTTGGTGAGGCCGAACGGAAGAACCAGGTACTCCCAGTGGTCGGTAGGGGTATTAAAGGCGGTCTTCCACTCATCCCCCTCCCGAATCCGGACCAAATGATAGGCGTTTCTCAGATCTAGCTTGGTGAAGACTTTGGCACCTTGAAGGAGGTTATACGCGGTATCCATCAGGGGTAAGGGGTATCGGTTCTTCATAGTGATTTCGTTCAGGCCACGGTAGCCGGTACAAGGTCTCAGACAAGCATCCTTTTTGCCCACGAAGAAGAATCCTGCCCCAGCAGGTGAAGATGAGGGGCGAATTATCCCTGCCTCAAAGGACTCCTTCAGATATTTTTCCATGGCCAGCGTCTCAGGTTTGAACAGAGAGAACAGGCAACCTCTGGGAGGCGTGGTTCTGGGCTTGAGCTCAATGGAGCAATCGTATGGTCTGTGCGAAGGTAGGCTGGTGGCACGGGACTTAGAGAACACCTCACGAAGGTCGTGGTATTCAGGGGGAACCTTCTCCAGGTTCGGAATCTCCTCTGGAGGAGAAGCAGGTACAGGAACTTGAGCATCGAATAGACATGACTGGGCGCAATTGGAACTCCATCCCTTGATCTTGTGTCTGCCCTAGTCATTGTCGGGCAGGTGTTTCGCCATCCATGGAGGACCGAGGACCACAGGAGCGTGTGGGGTCTTGATTAAAAGCAACTTAATGTGCTCTTGGTGATTTCCCGAGATGCAGAGCTTGAAGGGGCTGGTGACTAGCTACTCTATCATGAACTACTTGCTCGATGGGAACCGACCATTCTCGAGCAACATCCTGGTTGATGAAGTTTTCTTCGGCTCCAAAATCAACGAAAGCTGTGGTATTCCTTCCTCCCCCAGGCCATTTGAGGGGGATGGAGAAACAGGTGCGATTTCTTGAGGAGTATTCGATCAGGGTAACGCCCACTACCGCTCCTCTCCTCGTTAGTGGGCGTCGCCTCTTCTCTGGACACCGCGAGATGAAGTGCCCCCCCTGGCCACAGTAAAAGCACGCCTTCTCCCTACATTTGCGCTCCCTCTCCTCTCCGGTGAGTCTGGTGCGACCCAACTGCATTGTTTCTGGGTCAGGTGGAGGTTTGGGTCTCTCTGGTAGCGGAAGAGGAGGTTTAGCTGGAGGTTTGTAGGGGTTGGCAGGGTGAACATACTGTCTGCGTTCCTCCAGGCGTGAGTTGATGCGGATGGCCATCTTGATTATCCGATCCAACCTCTCTGGTCGATCATGTGGGAGTAACTCTTCTTTGATGCGATCGGAAAGTCCAAAGATGAATGCGCGTATAACGCTCTCTCACACCATCCGCTGTTGGTCGCCAGGGTCTGGAATTCAATGGCGTAGTCGGAGACTGATCGACTCCCTTGTTGAATGCGCAGGATCTCCCTTCCTGCTTCATCTCCTCCCCCAGCAGGTCAGCAGACTGGACGCATGGTAATCCCGCCCCCCAGGCAGCCGCCGCCCACTGCTTAGCTCTTCCGGACAGCTGCATTACATTACATTATATTACAGGTTCTTAGCAGACGCTCTTATCCAGAGCGACGTACAAAAGTACACAAGAACAGTACAAAAGTTCAGACCTCCAAGGAGACAAGTACAAGTGCTAACAGTCAGTGACAGAACACGTTCCATTGTTACAGTGCAACAGAGGGGCAGAGTCAAGTGTAAGAAAAGGGCAATAAAATAAAATAAGTGCAATAAAAGGGCAACAGGTCAAGTGTAACAAAGGGGCTGGAAAATCAAGTAAACTGACAAAAGAAGGTGCAAAAAAAAAAATGAAGGGAAACCAAATCAAGCGGTAACAATCAGGAAGTGAGGTAAACAGAATTAAGTGCTACAAATCAAGGGATGTAGGGACAGGATTCAGGGCAATGAAGCAGGGGAAAGGTGGAGCCTGAAGAAGTGGGTTTTCAGGCGGCGCTTGAAGATGCTCAAGGATTCTGCTGTTCTGACCACGATAGGTAGATCATTCCACCAACGAGGTACCAGGACAGACAGCAGCCTTGAGCGGGAAGGGGAGGAGCGGAGAGGGGGAGGAGCCAGGCGACCAGAAGTAGCAGAGCGGAGTGCTCTGGCAGGAGTGTAAGGTCTAAACAGTCTCTGGATGTAGGCTGGAGCTGTTTTGTTGACTCCCTGATAGGCTAGCACCAAAGTCTTGAATTTGCTGGGAGGCCGGCGAGGAGGGAGTTGCAGTAGTTCAGGCGGGAGAGGATCAGTGCTTGGACTAGCTGCGTGATGATGTAGGCGATGCGGGCTTATTCGGTAGGGAAAGTAGGGGGCTGAAGACTGAATATCAGTTTGCACTGGGTCAGGAAAGCGCGATAGGATCCCGGGTCCCCATCATACTTTTCAGGAGGAGGCAGGCGTGGCTCGGCAACCGAGGTGGGAGGTGCTGGGTGGAGTGTAGCTCCCTGGGCAGGCGTAGTGGACACGGAGTACTGGGGAGGTCGGGCGGTGGCTGCATTCTGTAAGGTGCGGGTGAGATCCGCCATCTGGTGTGTCGTAGTTTGCTTATGTTGCATCATGGCCCGAAGTGGCTGCTGCTGAAGTGCAAGCTGCGCCCCCTGTTCTTCCACAGCAGCTTGCAGCGGCTTGTCTCTCGCTGGCTCCATCTTTGTCAGATCGTACTGTGAGGTAGCGATCTGGAACCAAATGCGAGGACACAGGATTGCAAAAATGAGGAGCTTTATTGAGTAAGGGGGGTAACCCCCGCGGAGAAGATAGCAACAGGACAGAGCATAGTTCGTAACCAGGGCACCAATCACAACAATCGTAGTCAGCAAAAACATATCCGGTACACAGGCGAAGGTTTGTGGGAGAAGCAAACTCATAAGCCTTAGGACAGTCCGAATCGTAATCAGGGCAGCAATCCACAAAATCGAGGTCGGGCAGAAAAAGGTAAAAATACACAGATGCAACAGTAATCCAAAAGGACAAACCAAAAATCAGAAGTCGGGCAATCCAGTCAGAATCAGAAACTCAATGATTAGCAAGGCGAATGAAAAAGCAGCACGGGTAAACACGGGAAATGATCTGACAGAGAATGGCAGTGAAAAGACACCTAATATACACTTCACATGAGATCACATGAGGAGAATCACAGGTGCAGGAAGTTAAACTGATGACAAGGGGAAGGCACATGAGGGAGAACCTAATCACATGGAATTAGCCAAAGCCAAAACGTGGACAGGGAACATGAGACATTCCTATAAACTAACATACGGCTCCAGTCACGGAGTTTCTAACGTGCATAGATAATGAGAAACAGCACAGGGCGATCAGGTGTGAGCTTTCACAGAAAATGCAGAAAAAGGTAATCAGGGAGAGCAAAGAGGCGGGGACTAGAACAGGGCGAGTGCTGGGACCTTGTTAATCAATTAGGAAGTGCAACTATACAATCCTTGGTGCTCGTTAGTAAGTTAGTATTATATACAAGGTTATTTGTTGTTAGTAATCTCATGAGAAAATAATAAACTGTTAGTATTGTTAGTAGATAGAAAAGAAGAGTGAAGCCAGCAAACGAGATCGGAAGGAAGATTGAAAACCAGAATCCAATAAATCATCCCAAGAGTGAAACACAAGACTGGGGCTGAGTGCAATGACTAGACATGAGACCAGACGGGGGAGACAAAGTGCAAAGCAAAATGGAAAACCAGAACTGGAATGAGATGATGGCTAAATGCAAAACATGGAAAATCTATGTCAAAACATGACAAATCGAAGTAACAAATCAAACGTTACGAAGTAACAAACTTTATACAAAGAATAGTCAGGCATAGCAAAGTGTCTGGAAAACAATAAAGCAAATGTCAAAATATGGCAAGATCAAGGCAGGCATGGCAGAATCATAACCGTTGTACCTTTTTCTCTTGAGTAAATGCATTTTTACCTGAACATACTGGAATCATTCATGTGGGGGCAATTTCATCAATTTGGGAGAAATGTATAAATCTGACAAGAGACTATGACAACCTGTTCATTTTGCATGTAATGAATTATATGATGAAATAATGCCAATATGTTTAGGGATAAAACTATTCAAAAGGAAACTACAAAAGGTTTTTATCCACAGGACATAATTTGACAATGTGGGTCACGATTGATAATTATTTTTAGTTACATCCATCCATCCATCTTCCACCGCTTATCCGGGGCCGGGTCGCGGGGGCAGCAGTCTAAACAGGGATGCTCAGACATCCCTCTCCCCGGACACTTCCTCCAGTTCTTCCGGGGGTATCCCGAGGGGTTCCCAGGCCAGCCTAGAGATGTAGTCCCTCCAGCGTGTCCTGGGTCTTCCCCGAGGCCTCCTCCCGGTGGGGCATGCCCGGAACACCTTCCCAGGAAGGCGTCCAGGGGGCATCCGATAAAGATGCCCGAGCCACCTCAGCTGGCCCCTCTCGATGTGGAGGAGCAGCGGCTCTACTCTGAGCTCCTCCCAGGTGACAGAGCTCCTCACCCTATCTCTGAGGGAGCAGCCCGCCACCCTGCGGAGGAAACCCATTTCAGCCGCTTGTACCCGAGATCTCGTTCTTTCGGTCATGACCCAGAGTTCATGGCCATAGGTGAGGGTAGGAACGTAGATTGACTGGTAAATTGAGAGCTTTGCCTTTCGGCTCAGCTCCTTCACCACGACAGATCGGTACAATGACCGTATTACTGCTGCCGCTGCACTGATCCGTCTGTCAATCTCACGCTCCATCCTTCTCTCACTCGTGAACAAGACCCCAAGATACTTGAACTCCTCCACTTGAGGCAAGAACTCTCCCCCAACTCAGAGGGGACATATCACATTTTTCCAGTCAAGAACTATGGCCTCGGACTTGGAGGTGCTGATTCTCATCTCAGCCGCTTCACACTTGGCTGCAAACCGCCCCAGTGCATGCTGAAGGTCCTGGTTCGAAGGAGCCAATGGGACAACATCATCCGCAAAAAGCAGAGATGAGATCCTGTGGTCCCCAAACCAAACTCCCTCCGCCCCCTGGCTGCGCCTAGAAATTCTGTCCATAAAAATAATGAACAGAACCAGTGACAAAGGGCAGCCCTGCCGGAGTCCAACATGCACCGGGAACAGGTCTGACTTACTGCCGGCAATGCGAACCAAGCTCCTGCTCCGGTCATACAGAGACCGCACGGCCCTTAGTAGAGGGCCCCGGACTCCATACTCCCCAAGCACCTCCCACAGAATGCCACGCGGGACACGGTCGAATGCCTTCTCCAAGTCCACAAAACACCTGTGAACAGGTTGGGCAAACTCCCATGCACCCTCAAGCACCCTGCGGAGGGTAAAGAGCTGGGCTGCGTTCCAATCCGAAAAAATGCTTGCTTCGTCGTGTTCACTCGCCCTCCAATCGAGGGGGGAATCCCCAAAAAATCCCGGATGTAAGATGGCTGCCACTTGCATGGTCGTTCCAATCCAATTTTGCGGAGGGAAGGGCGTATTTTCATTTGCTCAAGCCCTCGATTATCCTCCCTGAAACAAAGCCAACAACGAACATCCCTCCAAGCATTGATATTGCCCAGAATGCCTTGCTCATTCTCCCTCGGTCAAAATTTCACGTCCGCCATTTATTTCAGATGGCAAAAGGAGGAATTGTGGTAGGGAAATTACCATACAATTTAAGAATTGTGTTCGAGTCGTGTGCAATCTATGACATAGTTATATGCAAATAGCGAAGTTTGGCGGTGAGGGGCATCAGTTTCGCATTATTCTTAAGCATTTGAGACTTAACGTTCATTTTTGCTGTAGCTAGCTGGCATCCGTGAGGACTGTTGCTGAGCTAAAAGCCGCTTTTACACTGAACGCAAAACTAATTTTTCGCGCGACAGATTACATTCAAATGTAAAGACGCGAATGCACGCAAAATGCATCCATTGCACTGAATTTGCAATCTGTTGTGCGAAAAATTCATTTCGCGTCTGGGGTGAAAGCAGCTTTATTTTCCCATAAAACAGTCTCAAATGCCGCAGCAGTCCAACGAGCGCGCTGGCTTCTACTTGCCACGAACACGCGATACGCTTCCGCGTGAACTGTAAAAGGTAGAACGAACATATAGATATATCTATGGATATATCTGTCCAGCTTCCTCCTGCGCCAGCGGATCCAACTCACCTCCAGGTGGTGATCAGTGGATAGCTCAGCCCCTCATTTGGCACATGAATGTACCAAAGCATTTGCAAATAGGTCAAAATAATAAACTGCTTTTATAATGTGCTGGTGTATGATGTATTTAATGTGATTTGCACAACTTTTACGCCGGATGATAAGAACAGGAAGTTTAATCATAATTGGGCCACTTTCACTGGTAATGACTCACAGCAGCGAGGCAAGTACTTGGCAAGTACATAGACTGTATGGGCAAATATATCAAGGCCATATTTTCTCACAAGTACCAACGACTCTGGGCTGTATTACAATGTAATTGCACATCCACTGAGTTGAGTTATTTTTATTTTTTTTTATTTATTTAGCTTTATCGTCTTTTGTTTTCATTTAGGATCTTGTTGATGAATGCACCGCAGTGTTATTGCTAGATGCTAGCTATCTAGCCGTAGGCCTCGTTGTATATCTAGTGCAGGGGTGTCCAATCCACAAAGGGCTGCTGTGGGTACAGATTTTCATTTTTGCCCAGCGCTACAAAACTTGAATCATCTACAAAATTATTTAATCATGGGGTTCAATGCAGGCCCTGATTAGTAAAATCAGGTGCAACACAATGAAGCTGCTTTTCCACCGGACGCGAAACAAATTTTTTGCATGACAGATTACATTCAAAGTCATTGCAAAGATGCAAATAAACCCTAAACGCATAAACTTTGCATTGACTTTGATAAGCAATACGAATGATGTTTGTGGCGATATGTCGCATTGGAACTTCGTTCAGACAAGCTGGTTAACACGACTGAGACTCAGAGATGGTGGAGTGAAATAGCTGGGCCGTATCCCGAAGTATGTTTACCTTTTTTTCTGGTTAAAAGCTAACCGCGATTGACGCAGGATCTTATTAGAATGATTGGGAGATGATAAGCCTTCACATGTGCTATAACCCCCTAGTGAAAAATATGAAACTGTGAAACTCCCTGAGTACCACCAAGAGGGAGCCAAGTACCACCACACCAGTGGTACACGAGCCACTAATTGGGAACCAAGGATCTAACCAGACAAACCATAGATATTGCTCATAGAAAAACCCAAAACCAGTGAAGTTGGCACATTGTGTAAATCTAAATAAAAACAGAATACAATGATTTGCAAATCCTTTTCAACCTATATTCAATTGAATACACAGCAAAGACAAGTTACTTAATGTTCGAACAGGTAAACTTTGTAATTTTTTGCAAATATTAGCTCATTTGGAATATGATGCCTGCAACATGTTTCAAAAAAGCTGGCACAAGTGGCAAAAAAGACTGAGAGTAAAGGAATGCTCATCAAACACTTATTTGGAACATCCCACAGGTGAACGGGCTAATTGGGAACAGGTGGGTGCCATGACTGGGTATAAAAGCAGCTTCCCTGAAATGCTCAGTCATTCACAAACAAGGATGGGGCGAGGGTCACCACTTAGTGAACAAATGCATGAGCTGATTGTCGAACAGTTTAAAAACAACATTCCTCAACGAGCTATTGCAAGAAATTTAGGGATTTCATCATCTACGGTCCGTAATATTGTCAAAAGGTTCAGAGAATCTGGAGAAATCACTGCAATGTAAGCGACAAGGCCAAAAACCAACATTGAATGCCCGTGACCTTCGATCCCTCAGGCGGTGCTGCATCAAAAACCGACATCAGTGTGTAAAGGACATCACCACATGGGCTCAGGAAAACTTCAGAAAACCGCTGTTAGTAACTACAGTTCGTCGCTACATCTGCAAGTGCAAGTTAAAACAATGCAAAGCGAAAGCCATTTATCAACAGCACCCAGAAACGCCGCCAGCTTCGCTGGGCCCAAGCTCATCTAAGATGGACTGATGCAAAGTGGAAAAGTGGTCTGTGGTCTGATGAGTCCACATTTCAAATTGTTTTTGGAAACTGTGGACATCGTGTCCTCCGGACTAAAGAGGAAAAGAACCATCCGGAATGTTATAGGTGCAAAGCTCAAAAGCCAGCATCTGTGATGGTATGGGGGTGTATTAGTGCCCAAGGCATGGGCAACTTACACATATGTGAAGGCACCATTAATGCTGAAAGGTACATACAGGTTTTGGAGCAACATATGTTGCCATCCAAGCAACGTCTTTTTCATGGACGCCCCTGCTTATTTCAGCAAGACAATGCCAAGCCACATTCTGCACGTGTTACGACAGCATGACTCCGAAGTAAAAGAGTGCGGGTACTAGACTCGCCTGCCTGTAGTCCAGACCTGTCTCCCATTGAAAATGTGTGGCGCATTATGAAGCGTAAAATTCGACAACGGAGACCCCGGACTGTTGAACAACTTAAGCTGTACATCAAGCAAGACTGGGAAAGAGTTCCACCTGAAAAGCTTCAAAAATTGGTCTCCTAAGTTCCCAAACATTTACTGAGTGTCGTTAAAAGGAAAGGCGATGTAACACCATGGTAAGAAGGCCCCTGTGCCAACTTTTTTGCAATGTGTTGCTGCCTTTAAATTCTAAGTTAATGATTATTTGCAAAAAAAAAAAAATAAAGTTTCTCAGTTTGAACATTAAACATCTTGTCTTTGCAGTGTATTCAATTGAATATAAGTTGAAAAGGATTTGCAAATCATTGTATTCTGTTTTTATCTATGATTTACATAACGTGCCAACTTCACTGGTTTTGGGTTTTGTACATATAAACAGTATGCGATGTAACTGGCAATATTATTCACAAAATAGCAACCTTATTTGTCAAAGAAATGTTAAACTATGCACACTTTTTCAATAATTAATTTTCTTGAGGCTCACAACAGACTGTATGCACTGCAGGCTTGTGCAAACTTTCTGACAGGAAGATTTGCTGAAGGAAATCTGGGTTGCATTGATGTGGTCTGTCTCCCTTGGCAGATGATTGGAGGAGAGCAGCTCTTATGTGCTGGCTGAAAGAAATCAATGGGAGGAGCTCATTACCATACTTAAAAACAGCACTTTTGACGTGAATTCTTGAAAGGTGTTATTTGCATATGAAAATGCCGTTTTCCACAATGCCGAAAATAACGCTGTTAATTTGCATATGAAAACAGCGCTTATCACGCAGCTTTCCGCAACGCTGTTAATTTTCACATGTACAGGGCCCTTTTAACACCGTTCTGGCGAGAAACTGCGCCGAAAGAAAAAAATAATGGCGGAAAATAAATAACGCATGATTAAAATAACGCATTTTATATCAACGAATTATGGCACTATCGACTTGCCATAAAAGTGTCCCTGTGCTACGAGCCTAACGATTGGGCGGAATGTAGTTTGTTATGTTATGGGGCACAGCCTGTGCCCCTTGTGTTTGTTTGTAGTTTGTGATGCCTGCGCGGTCTCTAGAGCCTGTTTGTTTTTTTTTGTTTTTTTTACAGTGAATTCAGGGGCAGGCAGCTAATGGATCATGGGGAGATGTCGGTGAATTGAGACAAAAATATAATCGTGTGGAAAACAAGCAGGCTTGCATAGTGCACCTTTAATGGTCGACTGATTGCTTTCCTTTGCAATTTATCCTTGTCAGTTGTCCAGGACAACATTAAAACTTTCACACAAATCTTTTTATTGGAATAGCCTGGCAAATTATGTGAAAAAAAGTTGAGGCAAAGGAACAAATTGGTTACCTTTAAAAACTTTTCTTTTGAGACTATGTTTTGCTAGTCTTCATATTCTTATCAAACTAATGTAGGGGGCATGTACCTTACAATTCACAGTCTATCTTTGTGGCAGAAAACCGGAGTTCCGAGGGAGAACCCATGTAAAAACAAAGAGAAGATGCAGACTTCATGCAGAAAGGTCCCAGGTTACAGTAAACCTGCAACCTTCTTGCTGTGAGCACTACCCACTGCAACACTGTGCACCCCAATCACTCTTTTTTTGGGGGGGGGGGGGGGGTTCCCCCCTTTTTTCCCCACTTGTGCCATAACATAACATAACTCTGAAATGGCGCTCTTGCGGGAAAATAAATAAATAAATAAATAAATTACCGAGTGCCAATGCAAAGACTCTGCCCACCTCCGTCAGCGCCTGCCTCCACCACTGCCAGCAGCACAGGGTAACTGCAGGTTTTCAGTGAGTTAAATTTAAAACCTTTTCAAAGTCTCCCATAATAGACATGTTATGTAAGACACTCATGCAATTCCAAAAGTAAACAAAATCATTGCGTTATTTTAAAAAGGTTTACATTTAATTTGGGATCAAAATAAATGTGTGATTTGCAAAGTTTCAACATCTCAGAACCTCCCACGAACCGTATAGCCTTCATCGCCAACAGAGGCCTCTGCCCATATTAACAGTAAATTAACGGTAAGCCTACATGGCACAATAAAATGAACACAGAAAAGTAATATAGACTAACCACAGCCACCACATCTCCAAGAGTAAACCATTTAAAAAGACCATCTTTTTGCGAAATACAACATGGCATAGCCTATAATGCAGCTAACTGACTACAGCAAGATCACTAGAAAGCTAACAGTGCCTGGCACAACAAATGCAAACTGACAGATGCAATTTCATAAAAGCTAACTAAAACATGATGGGTGACACTTAGGTTGTCAACGTCCTAACTTGTGATTTCGTCCAATTTTATAACCAGTGGTTTTCATCCGTCATGGTTCTTGAGAGCTAAACTGAGTTCTGAACTCCGCAACTGTTAATGATTAAACTTAAAACAGCTAATCAAGCCAGGCTATAACATAACATAACATGAATAGCAAGAATAGGCCTTTCAGCTCGCCAGTTTCTTTATACTATTGTGAATATATCCCTTCAGATACTAAATGACTCAATGGTATCTAGCTATAGGTCAAGCCTGCTCTTGAAAACCCTCAAGGTCTCTGCCTCGACAATATGGTCAGGTAAGCTATTTTACATTGAAATTACTCTTTGGGTGAAGAAATGTTTCCGAATATCAGTGCTAAATTTACCTTTGGTCAACTTCCATTTGTGTCCCCGAGTTCCACTGACAACACTTGGTCGAAGGAATCCTACATGATTCACTTTGTTAATCCCTTTGACATATTTAAAGACCTCAATCAAATCACCCCTGAATCTCCTTTTCCTAAGACTAAAGAGATTAAGGATCTTCAGCCTCTTCTCGCAGCTTTCATCTTTTATACCTGGAATAAGATTGGTGGCTCTTCTCTGAACTTTCTCTAGAGTCTCTCTATCTTTCTTAAAGTATTGGTCCCCAGCATCCTCTTGCTGAAAATCGAAAAAGCCCACCAAAAACTTTGTAAAGCACTTGGGATGTCTTTGTACACCATCGTGCCAAGCCTTTCTCTGTAAAAGTACAAAACCAAGTATGAAAGAAGACACAAAAACCAGTTCCAGACCTAGGAGTCTCCACATTCTATTAGCCATGGAGTGTATGTCTTTACGATCTACTGCAGTGTTGACTGTAGATGTTTGGCAGCCTGAGGGGCCGCCTCTAAGCACAGACTGTTAAGTGCTGAAGCTCTTCCGGGCCAGTGTATTGGACAGAAGCCCGTGAGAGAGGAGTAAATGCTCAAGATCTCCTTGACGTGGGCTTCCCTGCTCTGTTTAGCTATAGCCCTGGCTACCCTCTATTGCTGCTGTTATGGCCCCAATTTGTTATTACATTTACAACATAACAGCAACAGCAACAGCAAGGGATGACAGACACAGTTTTAAAAACTTAAACACATTTAATTTTTAACAAAGACAAACTAACTACTAACTAATCTACTGACCAAGATTGAATACAAAAAAGAAACAGAAATATTTACAGTCCCTTGTTTTGGTGGGATGGCTTGGTGATGTCCTGGGTGAGGAAAATGCTCAAACACAGGTAAAATCCACAAAAGAAACTTCACAGGTCTTGAACAGAATGACAGGTCTGGTCACATGTATCCTTCTTCTTGCAATTTCTCCTACTCCTTTACTGTCTCAATTCTTTTCCTTATATACTCTTTTGCAGACCCCACCCACATTTAGACCTTTTTTTTTTATTTTCGGGGACTTGCCCCAGACATGTCCAGGACATGTCTAAATCTAGCTCCAGTCTGAGCTTAATAAAAGAAAGGTAAATGCTGCCATCTAGTGGCCTCTATTCACATCACACTGCCCAGGCTGGGTATTGACCCACTTGGGAAGGGAGTCCCTTGGAGGGCGTTTGTTAAGAGTCCTCAGCTTGGTTCAGAGAAAAGCTCTGAATTGACTCATTGATTAGTTTCTCAGCCAGGACATTGTGCGGTTGAGTCTCTGATTAGGCTCCAAGATAAGAGGGAGCTGCAGGAACTCCCTGGTTAGGCTTTGTTCAAGGAATATGTGGGATGTTGTTGTCGTGTAAGGTTTGAGCCCACAATTTGACCCTGAGATGAGAAGTTGCAGGAACCACACCAAAATTAGGCTTGCAGCCAGGAGGAATTTGAAATAATAGATTTTAAATAAGGACATGTTGTTTGATAACTTCCCAGATAGCAAGCTCCTCCGCTCCGGATCTGCCCCGGCTCCAGCTGATCTGGGGCAGATCCGTGGCACATCGGGAGCGGAGGAGCTTGCTATCTGGGTTGGGTGTTGTCCAGTAGCCAGGAAGGTTCAGGTTTGAATCCCTGAAGGGTGCTGTTGCATATGGTGCCAGGCTGCATCAGCCAATGCTTTGTAGAGCAAATTAAAGGCTTCAAAGTGGAAGAGTGTCTTTTCAGTAGATTTGACAAACAAATGCATGCACATTAATATTTTGAGGCTTACGCAATCTAGTGAGTGAGTTAGGAGACTCAAAGAAATCTCTGACTATTTTCAGTGTATTACACACGTTTTAAGTTTACTGATTATATCTCAGTGTTGGTTCTTGCAATACATTTACACAACATTTGCAGATGGTAACACACTGTAAGTACACAAACTGAAAATCAGAAGTTCTGTGTCACTCTTTATCCCACTCTCCTCTCATCATTTCTTTTTCTCACCCTCTGTCCTGCTGTGCTTCCACGCAACCCTCTCTCCCTCAATTTCCACCTCTTCTCTCTTTACCTCTCTCAGGAGTGGGTGGTAACCTGGTGGCTATTCAGTCAAGTCGGATCTCCACGTACCTGCATTTCTGGAGCTTTCCAGGGGTTCTGCCACACAAGATGAGGCAGCACTGGCCCAACCCATACACTACCTTCTTCTCTGCTGGTAGGGTTTGTGCAGGACGATAACTCGGCCTAGCCAAAAGCTGCTTACCCTTCCTTTTCTGAGCATTTACTTTTGTCTTTTCTGATTGTCACTCTGCATGTTCAACGATTATCCTAGTTAAACTGAATTATGCACAGTTTCTGATCCAGCCGTTTTAGCAGTTAGACACCCTCACTTATTCTCCTGCTCTCTGAATACTGAACACAAGTGCATCAGCTGTCAAAAGGTCTCACTTATGCACCAAGTAAAATAAATTAATTCAATTGAAAGGTCCCCTATTATGCTGTATTTAGTAGTTTAAAATATGTCCAATGGGTCAAAATGTTAAGAATTCAGTTACAAGGGCTGCCGGATAGCTCACTCGGTTAAGGCACTGCATTGCAGTGCAGAAGTGACTATCACGACACGGGTTTGATCCCCAGTCGTACCAACTGGCAGTGGTCGGCAGCTTTTCCGAAGTAGCGCACAATTGGCCATTGCGCTACAGGGATCCAAATTGGGAAAGGACTGCCGGGAAGGGAAAATAATCGTTGCTTTGTTCGTTGCTCAAGCGCCTCCTGTTGGCCAGACGGGCGCTCGTCAGGAAGATTTCAAGTCTGTTCATGTCTGGGTATCCTCCACCCTCGTTCTGAACTTGCGATGATTCAACTAATGAATGTAAAAGAAGCAGTGGCTGACGGGCGTGTGCTTCGGAGGAGAGCCGCGAGCTGTCTTCACTCTCCTGAATTAGCAACAAGGGGTCACAAAAGGAGCAAGCCTAGCACATAGTTCACCAATAGGGTATTCCAGATTCGGTTGGGATTGGAGATGCCAAATTAAAAAAATCAATAAATAAAGTTACAAAAAAAACACATCCAGGCCTAGTGAGACCTCTTCTCTCACCCCGTCTGTGCCAGCGTGAAACACAAGCCATTTTGAGTGGGCAGGGAGGCTATGCTAATGGGGTGCTGCTCTGATTGGCTGCCTAGCCACTTCGATTCCGGGGGAGGGTGCAGACCCAAAAAACCAGGAAACCAAGATGGCAGGTATTGCAGGACAGCTTTCTGCAGCATCTATTGCTGTTAGACCTTACTCATTTGATGTCGAATCCAACCCTGAAAGGGAGGAAGAAGCCATTGAAGTATTGCAGCAACGTTTACAGCAAGATGTTGATGAGTGGCAAGTTGAAATTTAAGTGTTTTTCTCATACTGTCTGGCCTTGCATGCATGGCATTGTAGCTGTGCCGTTATATGCAGCTGCAATCAAAAAAAAGTTTTTGTTTATTTTTTGCTAAATTTACAAACTTTCAGCTGTTTGTGATGTACGGATTAAACAAGAACATTTTTAACTGCTCAACACATCTAATATTACAATTGGTTTCTCCAAATTGAACTCAAAATAGCACCTTTAAATTACTTCTGCAGTCTCAAATTTATTCAACCTGTCATCAGAGCATATTTGCAAGTCAGGCATTGTCTCAAGTACACCTAATCACCTAGTCAAGAGAACTGTCCAAAAAGCTCATAGAGGAGATCATTGCCTGGCACAAAAAAAGGAGAAGTATACAAAAAGGTAGCACAGGCACTGAATGTTTGTAGAGAAGTTGGAAGCATAGTTCACAAGCTCAGAATTAAAAGGAAGAGTGGCTACAGTGCCAGGATGTGGCAGAAAGAGGAAGCTATGAATGGCAGACACCAAATTTCTGACGAGACAGTTGGTCACAAACCCTCGGGTGACTACAGGAGACCCGCACGCAGCAAGGCTTGGAGGCAGGAGGCACTGAGGTTTCAGGTTGCACAGTAGGGCGCATATTTATTTATTTATTTATTCAGCCCCCTGAAAAGGGGAAACATACATGAAAACATCATAATCCATACGCGCACATTAAGTACATGACTGTAGACTAAAAGAAGATAAGACAGGCAAGCAAGTAAAAAAAGACATTATAGCATACAGGATACAGACTGAAGCCCAAGACCTGTGACTAGATCGACAGGACTAGCAACATGGCACTATTTATGACATAGTTATTAAAAGCTATACAGGCTAGCAATGTGTCATGAGAATACGGACTGACAGTGGCCTTTGACTAGTAACATGCAGAAATCATAATAACACTGGGACTACAACAGTATTCACAACGCAGGGCTAATAATGAATTCATATTAATATACCCTAGTTAACAGGGATACAAGATAATGGGAACTGGAATTACGATTCAGAAATTCTGGGTCATGAACAACATGTTTAAGAGAATCAACAATGCCATCCTCCATTTCCAAATGAGCACTTTTAACATTTTAGGCAAATACCCTTTAAGTGCAATATCCACTGGGTAGAAACCCATTTGTATGATCCAACCTGCTAGCGTATTTGGAATGCATTCTCCTGTGATGGAAACCAGTGATAAGAAATAGGAGCACAAATCTCTGACAGGAGACTCAACTCATTTCCACAAAGACATATTCATGTGTTTGACCGTTTCTTTGACAGATGAGATAGATAACTCATTAAGCAGTTTAGAATAATGACTGCGAGAGCTTAGGCCAAGAGCCTGTTTAATCAGGGATCCGTGAGAGGATTCTAATTTTTACAACATGATTCATTCAAAGATATTGTGTCAAGTCCGTACAGTAATGTAGTGCGGCATACAGTATTCCATGGGTGGACCTTGATATCAACCGGCAAGCCGGGATACGGCATGCCAGCATCATCAAGACTGTAGAAACATTGTCGGCACTTTCTGATTCTATTATTAACATGAGCGTCACTATGGCCATTGCTGGAAAACATGACGTGTCTCTAGAATAGTCACATTTTCCATATCCCCAATTCCCCAATCGCCAGTGTGGCACAGAAATGAATTTATCGTTGCCTGAAATCATACACTTTGATTTTCTCAACCCAAAATTGAACCTCCAACTACTAGAATAATTCACACACATGTCAATCAATGATTGGAGTCCAGTAACTGTAGCACTGAATAGTGTCACGTCATCAGCATAGGCAAACGCGCTAAGTTCATTGCGACCAATACATTAACCGTGGCCCGATTTTGATAGATCCACTTGTAAATCATTAAGGAATATCTTAAATAAGTGAGGTGAGAATATGCTGCCCTGGCGCTGGCGGGTGCCACGCATAACTGTAAAAACATCACTGTGTTCATTATTCCAATAAACAGTGGCTTTGAGATTATTATACCATTGATAGAGAAGTAACCATTGATGTTGTGGGACGTTATTCCATAATTTATACAATAAGGCACTGTGCCAGATGCTATCAAAACAATTTAAACTGTAAATGTAAATGTAAACTGGCGAGTCACGCAATTTAAAATAAGATGTTACGTCATTAAGGAGCGTACAACCAAACACCGTGCTCCTGCATTCTCTAAACCCAAATTGTATACTTGAAAAATTATCGTTTAGAATCATGAGCATCTCGACAATCTTTGTATGCATAGAACTAAGAGTAATCGGCCTATAGTTATCTGTCACGTTACGATCTAATGTGAGTTTCTTAAGCACTGGTATTAAAACTCCCAGAAAAAATAGATGGAACACACCCATGGCTTAGAATAACCGAATAGATTTCAGCTAACTTGTCACGGAGAACATTACTATTACCATAAATCAGGTGTTCTGCACAGACACCATCGATACTGAGTGAACGTCCACGCTTAAGATTAGAAATAATGTTCTGAATTTGATCAGCAGTAATCTGAATGTTTGTCACATTATCCTTTACAGAATTGTACTTCTCAAGATAACAATCAGAGATTAATTCGTTCACAAGAGCTGCCTTAGAGTTCAAGGATCTAATATTTAATAGACCAATTTTGAGAGAATAGTTATTTATTGGTTGATTGATACAGCTGGTGTTAATGCAAATCAAATTTTTGTGATGTACTCCGCGATTCTTCTTTCTTAATTTAATTGGAATTCGTGGAACAGACACAATCTCTATAGGGTTTGACCTAATCAATGGTTTATCGAAGCTGAATGTCAGGAATTTAGATTTAACTCTCTGCAGTCAATTACGACAATTTAAGTCGTTGGCCAGATTTCTCGACAGATGTGCAGTGCCCTCACGAGATGGGTGAACACCTTCCCTCCTCAAAAGACCGGGTCTTCGCCGGAAAGCTCGCCAATTGTCCACGAAACCGACGTTATTATCTACGCACCACTCAGACAACCAGCGATTGAGCGAGTCCAATCTACTGTACATTTCATCACTACATCGGATCGGGTACGGACCAGAGAACGTCACTGACCGTGACATCTTTAGAGCTTGGGCGCAGGCCGACTTAAAACTGCTCTTTGTAATCTACGATTGTCATAATCGAATATCATAAGTACCGGCGTGGATAATAATTTTGGAGAACTTGTGTTTGCCCTGATCGAGTAATTTCAGATTCGCCTCGATATCAGTCACACGTGCGCCAGGAATACAGCTCACTGTGGTAGCCGGTTTAAACACCCTTACATCTCTAACAATGGAATCCCCGATAATTAGTGACTTTTCCGGTACTCGTTCATCTGGCTCTAATTCTTCGAGGGGAGCAAATGAATTAAACAGTTTAACGGGAGAGGGACTGGATGGCTGCTCAAGTTTCTTTCCCCTACGTTTACCTCGAACTGTTACAAACACATCACGCTGTGAAGAAGCTGCTGCAGCAGGTAAGGAACGAGAAACCGAAAGAGAACTAACATTTACACTCATTTCAGGCTGGACCAAGAAAGAATCAATGAACTCCTCATTCGACCTGATGTTCTGCAGCGTTTCTATGCGAACTTCCAGGTGTAAAAGCTTTTCAGTTAAGCTAGCATATGAGATACATTCATACATGAGAAAGTGCCGCTAAGCGCAGAGGAGTTGTAACAAAACCTATGACACTCAGAGCATAAGACTGGAAAAGAGGTCGGTGAACAAGGGGAAGCCATCATGGTTATCAACTTACGTTTGTAGGATGCCGCGTCGCCCAAGTTCAAGTTCACCTCACGGGCGTCTTGCAGAAGTATAGGCAGTGAAAAAGCACGAAGTTTACAACTGTATTCCGTTAAAGGCAGAAAACTCTCAGAAAACAGAAAAAAATAAAAATAAATCAACGTAATATTAACAGAAAAATGGGATAGAAACGCTCAGCACAACAGGTGCTACCAAGACGTATAGCAATGTATCCCAGCATCCGATTAGCTTTAACTGCTACAGCACAATAGCTAGAGCCTGTGAGGGTTTGGTCAACAATCACTCCCAGATCTTTCTCGTGTGGAGCACATTCCAGTTTTAAACCTCCCATGAAGTAATCCAGTCTAATGTTTTTATTACCTACATGTACAACTTTACATTTCGCTACATGAAATTTCATTTGCCACATTTCATCCCAATTCTGGATTCGATCCAAATCATCCCAAATCACTTCAGTGGACTCTAAACTATTTGCCAATTTAGTATCATCTGTAAATTTAACTAGTCTGCCCTCAATATTCCTATCAAGGTCATTAATGTAGATAAGGAACAGCAGGGGTCCCAATACCGATCCCTGGGGCACACCACTCGCCACCATACCTCGCTCAGATGAGATACCACTAACCACCACTCTTTGTGTTCTGTTCAGTAACCAGTTTTGAATCCAGTCCAGAATACTTCCTGGAAATCCAATGGAGCATATTTTAAAACTTAGTCTCTGATGTAGTACTGTATCAAATGTTCTCTGAAAATTCAAGTATATGATGTCATAAGCCCTGCTCTTGTCATAAGTCTTGGTGGCCTCTTCAAAAAAAGAGAAAAGTACCCAGCACCAAGGCAGGTGGAGTAGAGTAGAGTAGAGCCGGTACCTCATAGTGGAAATGAGGCATTAAGGCCGAATTCGGCGAGGTCTCAGGCAAGGATCAAACTTTTTAGTCAACCAGGAAATTGCGCTTGCCCGACGGGCCACCGTTCATTTCATAACTTTGCAAGCCCTGATGCCCCTCGCTCAGAGTGGGCCTTTTAGCAAGCCCAGTTTACATTGGTGTTCGCTGAGTAAATACTTTCACTTTCCAGGTGCAAGATCTGTTTGGCTTGAGCCCCACTTTATTGACCAGCACATTTCCCCTATTCTCACGAGCACGGACCCCACACAGTTTGAATGATAGGATATTAATCCCTTTTTGACCCGTTCGGAGACTTCAGAGAAGAAATTTGCCTGCGTGAACATGCTAACTGGCTCGGCCATGTCTACAGTGCACTGCATGTGATTTTGTGATGTTTGGACCCGGAAACAGCATTATCACATGATTCGTGTTTCTCTATGGCTCTGGTCAGACTTAACAAGAGGATAGACCTATCAGTCAAGCGGGGGAACACACTAGGGAACAGACGGACCGCTCATATGAGGCATGCGCCCAAAACTAACTTGCACGCCGTGCTACCTGAGTTTGTGAACAAGTTGCCCCAAACAAAATATGGTCTCGCGGCGAGATAACGCCACCTATATTTTGAACCCGGTGAAAAGTACACCCTGCCTACAGAGAAGAATTGTGGGGGTTGTTTGATGCACTGCAGCTGTCTTGCTTCATCTAGCACTAGAAACTTGCAAAGTGTGAAGGGCAAGATGGATTCAGTCAAGTACCTAGATATCCAAGGAGAAAATGTCATGCCATCTGTACGGAAGCTGACGCTTGGGCATCATTGGACCTTCCAACAGGACAATGATCCTCAGCATACCTCAACCACCAAAGCTTGGTTTCAGAAGAAGTCTGGGAAGATTCTAGAGTGCCCTTCACATTTGCTTCACTTGAACCCCATAAAAAATCTGTGCTGGGATTTGAAGAAGGCAGTTGCAGTACGCAAACCCAAGAATATTAATGAACTGGAGGCCATTGTCCACGAGGACTGGGCTAAGATTCCTCGGGAATGCTGCCAAAAGCTGTTATCTGCCTATGCATCACATTTCCAACAGGTCATCGTGGCAAAAGGGTGCTCTACTACAGTCATGCCAAAAATTATTCATACCCCTATCAATTTTTGGGTTTTTTCAAGATATTTTTTGACAAATCTAATTTATTTTTGCACAAATGAAACAGTAAGTTGACATAAGGCTGAAAGAAGTAGAGTAAACAATTTTTTGATAAATACATTACTTTTTGGTATTTTATTTGACAGTTTTACAAAAAATGCCATGTACAGAATTATTAATACCCTTTTCTCAGTAATTGCTGGCAAAGCCAAAGCCTCCTAACACTTCCTGTGGTTGATCACAAGGTTTCTACACGTTTCCACTGGGATTTTGTCCCACTCTTCTTTTGCAAACTTCTCCAGGTCCTTAAAGTTTAAAGGTTTCCTTGACATGACCTTAGTCTTCACTTCCCTCCACAGATTCTGGATAGCATTGAGGTCGGAGCTGTGGCTTGGCCACTCTAAAAACATGAAGCCTTCAACCTGAAAAACATGCCCAACAGTCAAACGTGTGGTGGGAGTATCATGCTCTGGGGTTGCTTTTCAGCCAATG
Organism: Gymnothorax reevesii; assembly: GCA_029721435.1. NCBI lineage: Eukaryota > Metazoa > Chordata > Actinopteri > Anguilliformes > Muraenidae > Gymnothorax > Gymnothorax reevesii. Next base: position 43,251,314 of record CM056585.1, read on the forward strand.
GGCCAGGAAACCTTGTGAAAGTTAATGGCACGATGAAACCGGACCAGTATATCCAGATCTTCAGTAAAAACATTAAGCAATACGGCGAATAACTTGATCTTGGGGAGGAAATTGTTGTGATTCTGATTTTTGCTGTCATGTTAAGTTCTGTGCCTGGCCTAGCCATGTTTTGTATTTCTGTGTTTAGTGACCACTGCTCTGTCTGACTATTCTTAGGATTGTGTTTTGTGTGTTTGTAATTTAGATTTCCTGTTTATTATTTTTCATGTTTAGATCATTTAGTTTCCAAGCCATGTTTTCATTTCCATGCTTTGCACTTTGTCTCCCCTGTCTTGTCATGTGTGTATCTTTGCTCACGGTCCCTTGTCTTGTGTGACACTCATTCGGGTGATTTATTGGTTTCTGGGTTTCAATCTTCTTTCATTATCTCGTGTTCTTCCTTCCTCTCTCTTTTTCTGTCTTACTAACACATACTAACAGTTTATTGTTTTTGCTCAATACTAATCCACACTAACCTTGTATATTTGGACTAACTTACTAACAAGCACTTGGGATTGTATAGCTGCACTTACTAATTGACTAATGATCTCTCAGCTGTCGCCCAATTCTAGTCTCCGCCTCCTTGCCTATCCCTAATTATCTCTGCTGCAAGTTTCTGTGGTTTTCCACTTATACTTTGTGCTTTCCTTTTCTTTTATCTTGGCACTTTAGTACTCCTTAACCGGAGCTGTTGTTTTGTACTTAGGTTTGTCTTGTGATCCCTGTCTGTGTTTTGGCTACAGCCTAATTCATGTAATTAGTTTATTCCTCATGTGTCTCTCCTAGATCATTGTTCCCACTGATTGCACCTGTTCTCCCTGGTCATGTGTTTACCCCGGGTGTGTATATAAGATGTCTGTTTGGTACACTTTCTTGTCAGATCGTTCTCCCTAGTTTTCTCGTGCCACGTTTCTCGCCTTGATCTCTCAGTGTTTATCTTTCTGACTGGACCGTCTTTGATATCGAGCTTTGCCTACTCCCTGTACTTTTGCCGCATTCTTGTTTTTTGACCTCTTTTGTCTGACTACGATTTTTTGTGATTGGTGCCCTGTGTATGACTCTGGATTTCGCCCTTTGGATTCTGATTTTGGATTGCGGACATTGTACTGTTGCCAGCTCTGTTGGGGGGTTTCCCCCTTCAGAAATAAAGTCTCCTTTTTGCATTTTACTGGTGTTTGCTCTTGGTTCATTTCGTAAAACCTCACATTACGATCTGACCAAGATGGAACCAGCGAACATCCAGCCTCTGCAGGAGGCAGTCAAGGAACAGGGAGCCCAGCTCGAATTTCAGGAGCGTCAGCTTCGCGCCCTCATGCAGCATATGCAAACCATGAGTCTCCAGGTTGCGGACCTCATTCGAACAGTTCAAGACTCTCAGCTGCTGCATACCCCCCAGCCTGCGGTCCACGCCACGCCTGTGCCCTCCTCCACTCCGCCGCTGCCTGTCTGCGAGCCACGCCTGCCTCCCCCTGAAAGGTACGACGGCAACCCCGGTGCGTGTCGAGCATTCCTCACCCAGTGCAACCTCATATTCAGCCTACAGCCCTCATCATTCCCCACTGAACGGGCTCGTGTTGCATTTATCATCACGCAACTCACGGGAAGAGCCAAGCAGTGGGCTACTGCAGCTTGGGAGGCAGATCTACCATGTGTACAGACATCTGGTCTACTGGGTGAGGAGATGAAGCGGGTTTTCGACCGCACGAAGTTGGGTCATGAGGCGGGACGGGAGATTCTTCGGATACGCCAGGGTGGTCGTTCTGTGGCTGATTTTGCAATCGACTTCCAGACCCTGGCAACCAACAGCAGGTGGGGCCAAAGAGCCTTATATGACACCTTTTTTAATGGTCTAGCCGAGGCCATAAAAGACGAACTGGTGTCCCAGGATTTACCAGAGGAGCTGGACGAGTTGGTCGACCTAGCCATACGAGTGGATGCTCGCCGTGAAGAACGTAGACGGTCCGTTCTTCACAGTCGTCCAAATAACCCCTACCGGACCACTCCACTTTTACCACCACCTCCTGACGGCAGCCCCTCTCCTGAGACGGAACCCATGCAACCCGGACGAACGCGCATTCCCACTGTGGAAAGGAACCGTCGTCGCAGAGAGGGGGCCTGTTTCTACTGTGGCAAAGGGGGACATCAGATAGCTCAGTGCCCCAGCAAGAAGCCTCGTCCTGGCACCAGGAATGGAACAGTGGTGGGCGTTACGCCAGTCCAAGATTCAAGAAACCGCACCTGCCTTCCGTTGATCCTGGAATGGGGAGGGGAGAGCAGATCCACTACGGCTCTCATTGATTCTGGAGCAGAGGAAAACCTCATGGATGTGGAGCTGGCTCGTGAATGGGGGGTTCCGGTGGAAAAGATCTTCTCGGATCGAGTGGCCAATTCCCTTAGTGGCCAGAAAATTGCCCAGATAACTCATGTTACCAGCCCCATCAAACTCAAGATATCAGGCAACCACCATGAGACAATTCAATTATTCCTCCTTCACTCTCCCCATGCTCCTATCATTCTGGGTCACCCATGGATGGCTAAACACCTACCTCACATTGACTGGCGAACGCATGAAATCAAGGGCTGGAGCCCCAACTGTTCTCAGACATGCCTCCAAAATGCTTCGGAACTACAGCCTTACTCTACTCCAGAGGAGATCCCCGACCTAGAAAATGTTCCCCTCGAGTTCCATGATCTCAAGGAGGTGTTCTCAAAGTCCAGGGCCACCAGCTTACCTCCTCACCGTCCATACGATTGCGCCATCAACCTAAAGCCAGGTACAATGCCCCCTAGAGGCCGATTATACTCCCTGTCCCGACCAGAGACCCAAGCCATGGAAAAGTACCTGTCAGAGTCTCTGGCTGCAGGTATTATTCGACCATCATCCTCCCCTGCGGGCGCTGGTTTCTTCTTTGTGGCCAAAAAGGATGGGACGTTGAGGCCCTGTATTGACTACCGGGGACTAAATGAGATAACCGTCAAGAACCGATACCCTCTCCCCCTCATGAACACAGCGTTCGACCTCCTACAAGGAGCTAAGGTTTTCTCCAAGCTTGACCTCCGCAATGCCTATCACTTGGTGCGAATCCGGGAGGGAGATGAGTGGAAGACGGCTTTTAATACTCCCACAGGGCACTGGGAGTACCTGGTTCTTCCTTTCGGGCTCACTAACGCTCCAGCTGTGTTCCAGAGTCTTGTAAACGATGTACTGAGAGACATGATTAACAAGTTCGTTTTTGTATACCTTGACGATATTTTGATTTTTTCAGATTCCCAAGAGGAACACGTGAAACATGTTCGCCAAGTGCTTCGTCGTCTCCTGGAGAACCGTCTCTTTGTAAAGGCCGAAAAATGTGAGTTTTTTGTTGAGACTACAACCTTTCTGGGTTACATTATCTCCCCAGGCACCATACGTATGGACCCAGTCAAAGTGGAGGCCGTCACCAACTGGCCCCGACCTGAGAACCGTAAGTCTCTCCAGCGTTTTTTGGGTTTTGCTAATTTCTATCAACGGTTTATCAGAAACTATAGTTCTGTTGCTGCTCCTCTCACTGCCCTCACTTCCTCCAAGTCCAAGTTCCTTTGGTCCGAGAGAGCAGAGAGTGCCTTTGTAGAACTAAAGTCTCGATTCACGTCTGCACCCATCCTCATTATCCCTAACCCAGAACTTCAGTTCATTGTAGAAGTGGACGCCTCGAATATTGGAGCCGGCGCCATTCTGTCCCAGAGGTCCCCTGAGGATGGGAAGATTCACCCATGTGCCTTCTTCTCTCGTCGTCTAAGCTCTGCTGAAAGAAACTATGACATCGGAAACCGTGAGCTGCTGGCAGTAAAGTTGGCCTTGGAAGAATGGAGGCAGTGGCTAGAAGGATCCAAGGTACCCTTCATAGTGTGGACAGACCATAGAAACCTGGAATACCTACAGACAGCCAAGAGACTTAACCCAAGACAAGCCAGGTGGGCACTATTCTTCTCCCGCTTCAATTTTCACATCGCTTATAGACCTGGAAGCAAAAATGTTAAACCCGACGCCTTGTCCCGTTGTTTTGAGATAAAGGAAGAGGAACCATGTCATGATACGATTCTGCCCAAAGAAGCCTTTAATAATGCCATCTATGTCAATATTGAAAAGGAAGTCAGAGATGCCCAAGCCAGTACTGCTGCCCCTAGCGCTTGCCCCACTAACTGTCTTTATGTTCCAGCTGCATTACGCCCCAAGGTTCTGGAATGGGGACATTCTTCCATGCTGTCCTGCCACCCTGGAGTACGCCGTACTAAGGACTTTATTTTACAAAGATTTTGGTGGCCAGAAATCTCTCAAGATGTCCAAAGTTTTGTAGCTGCCTGCTCGGTCTGCGCCCAAGCAAAAGCCTCACATCAACCACCTCACGGTTTGCTTCAGCCCCTTCACACTCCACACCGCCCCTGGTCCCACATAGCACTCGATTTCATCACTGGCCTTCCCCCTTCCAATCATCACACTACCATTCTCACCATTGTAGACAGATTCTCCAAAGCCGTTCACCTAGTTCCCCTCACCAAGCTCCCCTCCGCCCAAGAAACCGCTAACCTTGTTATTCAACATGTCATCAGACTTCATGGTATTCCTATTGATATCACATCTGATCGCGGCCCCCAGTTCACTGCCCTATTTTGGAAATCATTCTGCAAATCACTTGGCACCACAGTTAGTTTATCATCAGGTTTCCATCCCCAGACTAATGGCCAGACCGAGCGGGCTAACCAATGTGTGGAAAATGTTTTGAGATGTCTTTGCATTAGGAACCCCTCCTCCTGGAGTCATCAGTTGCCATGGGCTGAATACGCCATGAACAGCCACACCTCTGCTGCCTCTGGCATTTCCCCCTTCAAGGCCTGCCTAGGCTACCAGCCCCCTTTGTTCCCTTCCCAGGAGGAGGAGGTAGCTGTCCCCTCAGCCCGTGAGTTTGTGCGTCGGTGCAGACGCACATGGATAACCACCCGCCAGGCCCTGCTCAGGTCGGTCGCCCGGATGAAGGAGCAAGCAGACAAGAGGCGCACGACAGCTCCTTCATACCGACCTGGGCAGCGTGTCTGGCTATCTTCAAGGGACATTCCTCTCAGAGGTAATGGGGGCAAACTTTTCCCTAAGTTTTTGGGCCCATTCACTATTGAAAAAGTCTTGAGTCCCACTGCGGTTCGCCTCCGTCTTCCACTGTCTATGAGACGTATTCACCCCACGTTTCACGTGTCCCAAGTCAAACCTGCTGTGACCCACCCCCTGTCCTCTGGACCTGATCCCCCACCACCCGCCCGGATCATCGACGGAGGCGAAGCCTACACGGTCCGTGCCCTCCTGGATTGTCGTCGGCGAGGCCGGGGACTGCAGTACCTCGTCGACTGGGAGGGTTACGGACCGGAACACCGCAGTTGGGTACCGTCACGCTACATCTTGGATAAGGCCTTGATCAGAGACTTTCATGCCAACCACCCCAGACCAAGGTGAAACGCCTGGAGGCGTTTTTTAAGAGGGGGGGTACTGTTGTGATTCTGATTTTTGCTCTCATGTTAAGTTCTGTGCCTGGCCTAGCCATGTTTTGTATTTCTGTGTTTAGTGACCACTGCTCTGTCTGACTATTCTTAGGATTGTGTTTTGTGTGTTTGTAATTTAGATTTCCTGTTTATTATTTTTCATGTTTAGATCATTTAGTTTCCAAGCCATGTTTTCATTTCCATGCTTTGCACTTTGTCTCCCCTGTCTTGTCATGTGTGTATCTTTGCTCACGGTCCCTTGTCTTGTGTGACACTCATTCGGGTGATTTATTGGTTTCTGGGTTTCAATCTTCTTTCATTATCTCGTGTTCTTCCTTCCTCTCTCTTTTTCTGTCTTACTAACACATACTAACAGTTTATTGTTTTTGCTCAATACTAATCCACACTAACCTTGTATATTTGGACTAACTTACTAACAAGCACTTGGGATTGTATAGCTGCACTTACTAATTGACTAATGATCTCTCAGCTGTCGCCCAATTCTAGTCTCCGCCTCCTTGCCTATCCCTAATTATCTCTGCTGCAAGTTTCTGTGGTTTTCCACTTATACTTTGTGCTTTCCTTTTCTTTTATCTTGGCACTTTAGTACTCCTTAACCGGAGCTGTTGTTTTGTACTTAGGTTTGTCTTGTGATCCCTGTCTGTGTTTTGGCTACAGCCTAATTCATGTAATTAGTTTATTCCTCATGCGTCTCTCCCTGATCATTGTTCCCATTGATTGCACCTGTTCTCCCTGGTCATGTGTTTACCCCGGGTGTGTATATAAGATGTCTGTTTGGTACACTTTCTTGTCAGATCGTTCTCCCTAGTTTTCTCGTGCCACGTTTCTCGCCTTGATCTCTCAGTGTTTATCTTTCTGACTGGACCGTCTTTGATATCGAGCTTTGCCTACTCCCTGTACTTTTGCCGCATTCTTGTTTTTTGACCTCTTTTGTCTGACTACGATTTTTTGTGATTGGTGCCCTGTGTATGACTCTGGATTTCGCCCTTTGGATTCTGATTTTGGATTGCGGACATTGTACTGTTGCCAGCTCTGTTGGGGGGTTTCCCCCTTCAGAAATAAAGTCTCCTTTTTGCATTTTACTGGTGTTTGCTCTTGGTTCATTTCGTAAAACCTCACAGAAATGATCTTCCAAAAGGATAATGATCTTAAACACACAATCAGTCAAGAAATAGTTAGTGGACGACATTGTGAACGTTTTGGAGTGGCCAAGCCAGAGCTACGTCCTCAATGCTATCCGGAATCTGTGGAGGGAACTGAAGACCAAGGTCATGGCAAGGAAACCCTCGAACCCGGACCCGGAAAAATTGCAAAAGAGGAGTGGGATAAAATCCCCATGGAAACCTGTAGAAAGCTTGTGATCAACCACAGGAAGCATTTGGAGGCTGTAATCCTGAATAAAGGCTTTGCCATCAATTACTGAGAAAAGGGTATGAATAATTCTAAACTTGACATTTTTTGTAAATCTGTCAAATTAAAATACCAAATAGTAATGTATTTCTTGAAAAATTGTTTACTGTACTTTTTACTGCCCGATGTCAACTTTTTGTGTCATTTGTGCAAGAATAAATTTGATTTGTCAAAAAAAATCTTTAAAAAAATCAGAAATTGTTAGGGGTATGAATAATTTTGGGCACGACTGTAGGTATTGAAGATGCTTGTCATGAAGGGGTTGAATAAGTTTGAGCCTGCAGTAGTCATTAAAAGTGGCATTTTGCGTTGAATTTGGAGAAGACCCTTGTAATATTTGTTGTGTTGAGCTATCTTTAAATTGTTCTTGTTTGATTTGTTCATTGCCAACAGCTACTAGTTAGTACATTTTGCCAGTAAACCTATTTTGCAGCAGGACTGAATAATTTTTATTGCAACTGTATCCATGTTTTATACCCACTTAGCTATCCGGCGGAAACTTTGCTATTAGCTCCTGTTAATCATTTCTACCAAAACGAAACACAATTCTGACACCAAGCTACTAAATGAGTTTGTAGCAAAAACATGCAAACTGTTCATGTTCAGCTAAAAAACAAACAACGGAGTGTTAAAAAATGAACGAGTATGCATTCATTTTTGACCGGACAGCATCCAAAAACAAACGCAGCTACTCTCTCTCGCGTTACAAAATGAATTTGCTTTCTACTTCGCAAAATTTACACCAACATGCGTAAATATTTTCTTCTTACGAGAAAAAAATTACCCGTCTCCCATCCTGCAGAATTTAGAAGCTTATTGCAAGGTATATGCCTATTAAACCACAGTTTTCACGTCAACTAAAAATCCTACTTGATCTCCAGTTTCGAGATTATATCTTTACAGATCATCAATCTTCCACTTACACTTTTTATCGAGTTCAATAAGATGCTTAAACAGATTCTACACACAAGACCAGAGATAAATTGTGATCGGGGTATGTTCAGTCAGCCAAAACATTCAAGTATTGCTGTGTAAATACTTCACTGGAATGAACATGGCTTCCATGTGCTGTCAGCGTGCCACTTTTTCCTTCCTATATAAAAAAGCATTTTAGAATTCCAAATCATGATGTGACCGCTAGGCAGTTTGTATGCAAAAGATTGTAAATAAATTAAATACATTAACATTATAGTTTATGCATTGTATCACATCATCTGCGCAACAGCCCATGTTAACTTCTACCATTCTGGGAATATAAGAACAAGGATAACTTAGTCCCACTCATATCAAATTGCAAAATTATCCGCGATATTAATCCTTTCTTTTTAAACCTGTGAAAGCGCATGCCAAAGAAATTATGCCACACTTTACAGCCCACTACGTACATGATGAGTTCTGCAATGATATTAAGATTTTGTTCCATTGATTGTCACAGATTTTGTAGGCTACCATTTGTCATATTATATATTGTTCTAATTTATTGTACAGTATTTTTTTTCAGATTGAAGTCAAAACACATGAAACCGCTGCTCTGTGGGAGCTGCCGACGACAGGTCCAGAACTAGTCAAGTACAAACCCCAAAACCAGTGAAGTTGGCACGTTGTGTAAATCGTAAATAAAAACAGAATACAATGATTTGCAAATCCTTTTCAACCTATATTCAATTGAATACACTGCAAAGACAAGTTACTTAATGTTCGAACAGGTAAACTTTGTAATTTTTTGTAAACATTAGCTCATTTGGAATTTGATGCCTGCAACATGTTTCAAAAAAGCTGGCGCAAGTAGCAAAAAAGACTGAGAGAGTTGAGGAATGCTCATCAAACACTTATTTGGAACATCCCACAGGTGAACGGGCTAATTGGGAACAGGTGGGTGCCATGATTAGGTATAAAAGCAGCTTCCCTGAAATGCTCAGTCATTCACAAACAAGGATGGGGCAAGGGTCACCACTTAGTGAACAAATGCGTGAGCTGATTGTCGAACAGTTTAAAAACAACATTCCTCGACGAGCTATTGCAAGAAATTTAGGGATTTCATCATCTACGGTCAGTAATATCGTCAAAAGGTTCAGAGAATCTGGAGAAATCACTGCACGTAAGTGACAAGGCCGAAAACCAACATTGAATGCCTGTGACCTTCGATCCCTCAGGCAGTACTGCCTCAAAAACCGACATCAGTGTGTAAAGGAAATCGCCACATGGGCTCAGGAACACTTCAGAAAACCACTGTCCGTGACTACAGTTCGTCGCTACATCTGCAAGTGCAAGTTAAAACTCTACAATACAAAGCAAAAGGCATTTATCAACTGCACCCAGAAACGCCGCTGGCTTTGCTAGGCCCAAGCTCATCTAAGATGGACTGATGCAAAGTGGAAAAGTGTTCTGTGGTCTGACGAGTCCACATTTTAAATTGATTTTGGAAACTGTGGACGTCGTGTCCTCCAGAATAAAGAGAAAAAGAACCATCCGGACTGTTATAGGCGCAAAGTTCAAAAGCCGGCATCTGTGATGGTATGGGGGTGTATCAGTGCCCAAGGCATGGGCAACTTACACATATGTCAAGGCACCATTAATGCCAAAAAGTACATACAGGTTTTGGAGGAACATATGTTTACATCCAAGCAACATCTTTTTCATGGACGCCCCTGCTTATTTCAGCAAGACAAAGCCAAGCCACATTCTGCACCTGTTACAACAGCATGGCTCCGTAGTAAAAGAGTGCGGGTACTAGACTGGCCGGCCTGTAGTCCAGACCTGTCTCCCATTGAAAATGTGTGGCGCATTATGAAGCGTAACATACGACAACGGAGACCCCGGACTGTTGAACTACCTAAGCTGTACATCAAGCAAGAATGGGAAAGAGTTCCACCTGAAAAGCTTCAAAGTTGGTCTCCTCAGTTCCCAAACATTTACTGAGTGTCGTTAAAAGGAAAGGCGATGTAACACAGTGGTAACAAGGCCCCTGTGCCAACTTTTTTGCAATGTGTTGCTGCCTATAATTTCTAAGTTAATGATTATTTGCAAAAAAAAAATTAAGTTTCTCAGTTTGAACATTAAACATCTTGTCTTTGCAGTGTATTCAATTGAATATAAGTTGAAAAGGATTTGCAAATCATTGTATTCTGTTTTTATCTACGATTTACATAACGTGCCAACTTCACTGGTTTTGGGTTTTGTAGATGAGCAAAGTAAAACCTCTGCATGTGCACAATGGGAAACACGTCTCACTTAATAAGCAAATTCTTAGTGTAGCAAAATGCCCCGCAACCTGTAGCAAACTACCCCTCCTGTAACAAACTACCCCATATATAAGGTAGTTTGTTACAGGTGACAGGGGTCTATTTTTTCCTCACCAGCATCACGCGTGTGCAGAATATAGGGGTTGCTGCAGATCAGTCATGTAGTCTAATAAACTATCTATCTGTACAGTGCATATTGGTAACAAAAACCTGATCATGTCAATTCTACAACCGTTAAAAGAAAAACTGTAACAACTCGACCCGGTCTCTCCTATAGCTAAATATTTTCAGCCATAATGGCAAATTTATTGTTCTCGACACCCTTAAAATTTTGCAATTAATCTTTATCTTTGGGTTATTTAGAAAAAATCAGATAGGCATACAGAAAAGACAACCGCGAGACCATAAAGACAATGGCGGCAATGGGTAACATGCAGCGCCCTCCATAATTATTGGCACCCCTGGTTAATATGTGTTCTTCAGCTTCTAATAAATTCAGTTTTTTTTCTAAATAATATAGGACCACAATGAAAAAAGAGGAAAATCCAACTTTAAATTCAAGTGTATTTATTCAGTGGGAAAAAATCCCACAATGAGAAATAATTCTTTTACATCAAATCATGTATGCCACAATTATTAGCACCCCTGATGTTAATACTTTGTACAACTCCCCTTTGCCAACAAAACAGCACCTAATCTTCTCTTAAAATATTTCACAAGATGGGAGAATACAGAAAGAAGGATCTTCGATCATTCCTCTTTGAACAATCTCTCTAAATCATCCAGCGACCTGGGTCCTCTCCTCTGCACTCTCCTCTTCAGCTCACTCCACACGTATTCAATGGGGTTGAGGTCTGGAGACTGAGATGGCCATGGGAGGAGCTTGATTCTGTGTCTGGTGAACCAATTCTGTGTAGATTTGGCCACTTTTTGGGTCATTATCTTACTGAAAGACCCAGTGACGACCAATCTTCAGCTTTCGGGCAGAGGCCACCATTTAAAATGTCCTGCTTTTTCAAAGCATTCATGATGCCATGCACCCTAACAAGGTTCCCAGGACCTCTGGAAGAGAAACAGGCCCACAGCATCACCGATCCGCCCCCATACTTCACAGTGGGCATGAGATACTTTTCTGCATACTCATCTTTTGTGTTCCGCCAGACCCACTTAGAGTGTTTCTGCTAAAAAGCTCTATCTTGGTCTCATTTGACCATAGCACACGGTCCCAGTTGAAGTCCCAGTACCGCTTAGCGAACTCCAGACGTTTGTGTTTATGATTGTGAGGGAGAAAAGGTTTTTTCCATGAATCCCTCCCAAACAGCTTGTTGGCATGTAGATAGCGCCTGATGGTTCTTTTGGAGATTTTGTGACCCCAAGATGCTACCATTTGTTGCAATTCTTTAACAGTGAGCTTTGGAGAACTTTTTATTTCTCTTACCATCCTCCTAACTGTGCGCTAATGATGATTCGAGGTTTTTTAACACCCGCCCCGCCCGCCCCGCTAGAACTCGCACTGATTTTCAACCCGAACCCAACCCGACACAAAAAGGAGGCAAGAGAAAAAGAATACAGTGGGTCTGTGTGACATGATTTGCGATGGAAAAAAACAATTTCTCCGTTACGCTATGGATTTGAGTGGAGCACAATATACATTTGGATTTTGGCTGGAATTATTAATACAAAGTTTAGGCGCTGTCTATTATTCGAACCTTACAGTGATTTCTTATCTTTGCAACCAAACGAAATGCCATCAGGCAAAATATTGCAAACAGGCCGTTTTATTGGAACAAAATTAACATGACGACAGTGGCGCACTGGCCCTATCGCCTACTCTCCCATACAGTGTTGCGATATCCTGTCTATGAGGAATTTTTTTTTCCCCTCTTATATTTATTTCAAGATTGTTTTGGGGGGGCTTTTAGGTTATTTTTTCAACACAGCTTATAATGGAGGCCAAGGCGTATTTTTTCCCAAACTATGCAATAACAAAATCGCGTCAACAGTGCCAGGGTTTAAGCGATTACGGCGCTCTTCCTGGACACGGCCAGCCGAACTGAAGGTTTGCTTGCTTGTTGCGCTAGTTGCTGGGACGCAGAGGACTGCTTTGGCCACCATGGAGTTTAACACGATTATACTTTGTCTCATGGTATGGTAATATATGAGAGCAAGACTAAGTTTATGACCATACATGCTCCAGTAATGATTAGTTACCTTTTCGTTTGGGTAATATGTGTATAGAATGGTGTTATAGAAATGTATATCTAAGAAGTGTCTTTACTGCCGATGGCAGCACACGCTCTGCTGTTGGAGAACACGTAGCTGATAAACGGAAGCACCTCAACAAGTTGATTTTATTTGTGAATAAGAATCGTGATATGCCTTTCACTGTAAAGTGGCGAAAAAATGTTTTGTCTATGTGTTGTTTGGACCCACAGGTCAATAAAATTACTACTACTGTATGATATTTCGGTGCCGACTGCAGAACGATTTATAAAATGAGCTATCATTCAACCTGTAGATCCTTAGTCTAACCGTGGAGGATTAAGCGGCGCACCAGTGAGTGCGTGTATATCGAGAGTAGGAAGAGGAAGAGGTACAATTGGCATTCTATCCTGCTTAAGGTAGCGTTACATCGTTTGACAAGAGCATATTATCTAGGTTGTATGTCTAGAGCCCTCAAGTGGCCAATAGCCTATTATACATTTTATTCGCAATTTCGTGGAAATTAGATGTCGCCACTGTTTGGAACAACCCGCCCGCACCCACTAAATATTATTAAAATATTGACCTGCCCCGCCCGACCCGTGGGTAAACCCACGGGACCCACGGGTTCTGGGCCGACCCGCGCATCACTACTGTGCATGGTGGCAAAATAACCTTGCGTCCTCATCCAGCTTGTTTACCACTGTTCCAGTTGTTTTAAACTTCTTAATGATTCCTCTGATAGTAGATATGGGCAGGTGCAGGCGAGTGGCTATATTTTGTAGCCATTGCCTGACTTGTGAAGGTCGACACACATCTGCCTTACTTGAATGGTGTGTTCCTTTGTCTTTCCCATGTTGAATAGTGGATTAGAGAAATGGCCTCTGTGTCACGTCATATTTATACCCCAGGGAAACAGGAAGTGATGAATTACTAATTAAATGTTCCTTGATACTCTGATCAACTTTGTAAACTACTGTAGAAATGACAGAAATACTTCAACTTCAACAAAATAATTATTTCTTAGTCAGGGATTTTTTTCCCCCTTAAGGTTACATTTTTCTACTATTTTCAGCGTGAGAGTACGCTTCTGCAATCAAAATTCTATTTATTTTAAGGCTTTTAACACATCTTAACCAGGGGTGCCAATAACTATTGAGGGCGCTGTACATGCATGTTTTGCATTTTCCAAAATTCTGGTACCACCTCGCCAGTTAAATGTAGGCCTGCATTTCAGAAAAAGAAATGAGTGACGACAATATTTTACATAACTTATGCATAAAACAGAGGGAAGACTCAAGCTGTAACACCGATAATTTCTATCTATGAAATCGATCTATAAATAGATAAATGATGGAAAAAGGGTAGATGGCGTTAACCGCATAAACTCTCACACACATCGACAAAATCTGCAATAAAAAACTAATAAAGAACAGTTGACTGCAAACAGAAATTCTTGGATTGCGAACATTTTATAATGAACGGAGTTAAGTTTTATCTGAGTGGCGTTCAGTTTTAGATGAATGCATCAGGCCATGGGCAGGCTTCGGGAAATTAACGCATCAGAAAATGAACAGAGGGGTGTTCGTTATCGAATGCAGTGACCAGGTTTGCAGCCTCTAACGCATCCAAAAATGAACAGGTGACCATTCAAAAATGAACAAGTTCACTGTTCAGAATATTGACAAGCTCCCTAAGCGCTGCTTATGTGGAGCTAGCAAATCAATGACTTCTATCGGAAATCCGTATTCGACCTTCACTTCTTTTTCGGCTTTTTATTAGCCAGAACAATTTTCAAAGGTTGATGAAATTCCACCGCGGCAATGCAGAGAAATCATTTGTTATACCAGACATGTTATCGTCCGTTTCGCGATTGCTTTCACCACGGTAGGATCAGAGAGCTAGCCCACACCACGACCCAGTACCCAGCTGACCCCAGTCATGGATAAGTAAAACGATCATTTCAGAGCAGCAGTAAATAATTCCAAACACGTACCCTCCCTTAAGAAATTTTACTATGGTACATGTACCATAGTAGTCCCATGGTACATGTACCATGGTACTACTATGGTACATGTACCATGGTATTTTTGACAGTACCATGGTACAGTACCATGATACTCTGGTACCATAGCATCATGGTACAGTACCATGGTATTACTCAAAAATACCATGGTACACATCATGGTACTATGGTACATATACCATGGTACCATGGTATTACTGTGGTACATGTACCATGGTATATGTACCATAGTACTGTCAAAAATACCATGGTGCACATTATGATACTATGGTACATATGCCGTATTACCATGGTAGAGTACCATGGTATTACTGTGATACATGTACCATGTACCATAGTACTGTCAAAAATACCATGGTACACATCATGGCACTATGGTACATATACCATGGTACCACGGTATCATGGTATTACTGTGGTATATGTACCATAGTACTGTCAAAAATACTATGGTACACATCATGGTACTATGGTACATATACCGTAGTACAATTAAAAATACCATGGCACATATACCATAGTAGTACCATGGTACATGTGCTATGGTACTATCAAAAATACTACAGTACATGTACCATAGCAGGCGTCAATGTTGCGACTGTTTTGGTCGCATATGCGTCTCATTTTTCAGTTTTGCAATCAATAATTTTTTGCAGGTCGCACCCGTGCGCCTTGAAAATTTTGACCATGTGCGACCAAATAGTGATCTAACATTCATTATTATATCAAAAACGTAATTAATAATTTTTGGTAAACTTAATAACGTCTGAAAACGGATATAATTCGGCATTAATTTACTCTCGCGGAAGCAAACATGCGATAACAGAAACTCCGTACAGCACTAAGGGGGTATCGCTTTGACTTGAACTGATGTACAAAGCTGTGTTGCGAGTTGTTTCGAAGCTCCGTTTTCAGAAGTAGGATTCGTGCTATCGTAATAAGCTTAATGCCCCGTTCACACATATCGCTACTCGCTCATCGCCCGTAGCTTCTCGCAAAAATTATACTCGCCGGTAGGAAAATTCTCTGCCGCTGGCGTAGGTTGCCATGGCTTCCTGATAGTTTACTTCTCACCGCAGAAGTGTCGTAGGGAAACAAGTTGTGGCTTCAGACATGATGGTAGGAACCAGTATTCTCGACGTGGTGTTCAACGGCAGCTCTCTGTGAAACTGTCTGTTCTCGTCAACTGTCAATCATCTCTATCATACATTCCCATTGGTATCTCGCTTCACTCGCATCGCTGACAGTAAAAAATATTTTATGTCCGTACCCGCCCACATCGCATCGCTAGTCCTCAACTCGCCTGTCCTTGCCACTTTCTGCTGGAACACGTTCACATTCCATTGACGGTTCTCGCTCAGAGATGTGCGAGTAGCGATATGTGTGAATGAGGCTTAATGCTGGGTCATGCGATGTTGAGAGCTTAAAGCCTAACAGCGTCATGCTTTCGGTTTTTATTTTTATAATTTTTTAAGGGTGGTATCATAGAGCATGTACAAGGAATGGCCTGAGATGCCAGATTGCCCTCCGGTTGAATGGGATGATGATTGCTCCCCCATGGCCAGTTGCTCGTGGGCAGCAGATTGAGTGGCACACCCCCTCCCCCTTGTTCTTGAAACTGAAGCTGTTACCTTAATTGAAACATAAAGACTTTATCTTGATTTTTGTTGTTTTTTTATATTTAAGTTCCTTTTTTAGTACTTTGTTAATTTTGTGCTCCCAAAACTTATTTCATGCTCCTTAAAATTTAATTGTGCTCCTAAAAAATTTTTTAGGAGCATGCATGCTCCTTGAGAAAAAAGTTTACATTGAGGCCTGCATAGTAGTAAATGTAACATTTAAATACCATATTACGCATACAATAGTAGTACTATGGTAGTTACTATGTAGTACTATCAAAAAAAAATGGAAGCTATGTAGTGCCATGAAAATACTATGACACCAGTTTGGTACACGTACCTTGACTACTACAGATACATGTATCATAATGTGCACCATGGAACAAGTAGCATAGTGTACCACGGCACTGTCAAAAATACCATAGAAGGCTATTAGTACCATACGTGTACCATTGTGTGAACTGCTTGCACCAGAGTATACAGTATATGATTGGTATATGTACTATGGTACAAGAAATATGGTAGTTGTACGCATCTACCTCAGTACAAGTACCATGATTACATGCACAGTTAATGCACCATGCACTGTTAAACCATATGGCACTTGTGCCATATCAATCACAGTAATAACAGTGGAAATGTACAATGGTACATCAAATAAATGACTGAGACAAACTATAATACTGTGACTCACAATTTATTTGCACAAGTTAACAATCGGAACACCATATCCACAGCACAGGTAAACAAAGCCAAGGGGTGGAGGGGAGGAAAGGAGAGGGGCAAGTGGGTGGGGGTTCGGCAGAAAATGGGGTAAAAATGTGAACTTCATTGTGATGTATAGTTCACAAAAAAAAAAAAACAATTGGAACACCAACGTAACTTTTTTTTTCAGAGTAAATTATGGGTTTAACATGGGTTTTGAATAAAGAAGGAATACACGCACATCCAAAGCCAAAGAGGAAGCAGGTGCTAAGTCCAAAAAAGTAAATGTAAAAATAAACAAATGACTCGCACACTGCAAGGTTCCAATATCCACTATTTATTACACAAGCATGACATTTCGAGTACCACAGCTCTTCTTCAGACGAGCAATATTGATAATAAATTGTGGATATTGGAGCCTTGCAGTGTGCAAGTCATTCGTTTATTTTTACATTTAACATGGGTTTTAACATTAATTACTGCTAGTTTTTCTTTTTAAAATCTTGGCTGAGTTTGACAGCTTCTGCCGTATGAATCCTCTCACCTCTGCCTCTGATTTTTCTGGAAAAACGCCTTTAACTTCACATAAAGAGAGAATACAAGAAAAGGAAATAGAACTTTGCCGATTCCAAACCTTGTCTTTATCTGTTCTAATTAGGTATACAGCATTAAGTGCCTGCAGATATTGTCTATGTCCCCTTTGTCCCTAGGGAGGGTAGGGGGGTGCGTGCATTAACACACACACACACACACGTACACACACACTGTATAAATATATGTATAATTTGTTTCCAAACTCTGTTACTAGAACATTTTTACTGTGCTCCTAAATTTCTTTGTGTGCTCCTTTTTTTTTTTTTTTTTTACAAATCTACTCCTTGGGACAAAGGTTAGCAAAGAGCCCTGATTTATTTAGTTTGATTGTTTTTGAGGGTTAATGATTTGAGTTTTGCCCACCAACGATATCATCAGAACACAGAATACTTTTGTTCAGCAGTTTTTGAGCGCTGACTATGTTCCATGTGTTTTTTGGTGAAATGCTCCTATAAGTGGCTACATCTGTCTGTCACAGGGCTGTTGGTCTTTTATTTAAGGCAGATCCGGATTTGACATGGAGATAATTGTGGTTTAAGGGCCGGTTTCAGTACCGAGCATGAAGGGTGCAAGCTGGTGCACGCCTGCTTGACCAAACCAGTGTAAGACTGTTGTAGGGCTAATTTAGAGTTTACTACACCTATGAAATAAAACAATACTACACAATATGGCATTTGCTGCCTTTTACAGACTGCATATACCTAAACTAAATGCTACTAACAAATTATCTTCCGCAGGTCTTCAGGAGGGAGAGGTGGTCTTGTCTCTCTCATGCTTGAAGACCCAAGCCCAGTGACACTATGCCCTATTATTAACATTCATTAAAACATACAACATTAATTAAACTAACAGAATATTGGTGCGGGCCCCAACTTTTCATTGCCATTTTTAATGAATATGTATCATGTTATTCTTTATATTTTCTGTTTCTTAGTGTTCTTGGCAGTGCCTCATGCAATACACCCAATTTTGCTTTTTTACGACTAAACACTCAGGGAGAGTATCATTATGTTCAAGATGAATTATTTGCTGTCTTATTCACATTCACTCGCTCTGTAAGGATCCTGTTCATGCCATGTTTAAGTTTTGTGCCTGGCTATGCCATGTTATTGATTTTCGTGTTTAGTGACCTCTGCCTGCCCTTCGACTTTTCTTAGCCTCATGTATTGTGTTTTGGTATTTCAGATTTTATGTTTTTATTATTTTCCTTGCCATAGTATCATGCCATGTTTTCATTTTCTTGTCTTGTTTATTTCTGCCACGCCATGCTTTGCACTACGTCTACCCCGTCTTGTCTTGTGCAGGTCTTTGCTCACGGTTTAGTCTTACGTGCCACACATTCGGGTGATTTACTGGTTTCTGGGATTTCAATCTTCCTTCATATCTCGTGTTCTTCCTTCCTCTCTCCTTTTGCTATCAACTACCAGTACTAACAGTTTATTGTTTTCGATAATTACTAACACTCATTAACATTGTATATTTTTACTAACTTACTAACTTGAACTTGGGATTGTATAGCTGCACATACTAATAGACTAACGATCTCTCAGCAATCGCCCAATTCGTATCTCCGCCCTCCTTGCCTATCCCTAATTATCTCTACTGCAGTTTTCCACTTATATCTCAGGCTTTCCCTTTTCTTTAGACTGTACACTTCAGTACTCCTTAACCGGAGCT
Organism: Gymnothorax reevesii; assembly: GCA_029721435.1. Lineage (NCBI taxonomy): Eukaryota > Metazoa > Chordata > Actinopteri > Anguilliformes > Muraenidae > Gymnothorax > Gymnothorax reevesii. The sequence goes on from CM056585.1 coordinate 43,270,357, forward strand.
GTTGTTTGTTCATAGGAATGTCTTGTGATCCCTGTCTGCGTTTTGGCATTTGCCATATTCATGTAATTAGATTTTTCCTCATGTGTCAATCCAGATTATTGTTTCATTGATCACACCTGTTCTCCCTTGTCATGTGTTCACCCCGGATGTGTATATAAGGTGTCTTCACATTCAGTTCCATGTCAGATCGTAACTTCCTTGTTTCCTGTGCCACGTTTCTCGCCTCGACTCATTGTGATTTATCTTTCTGACTGGATTGCCCGACTTCAGATTCTTGGTTTGCCAGTCTTGTCTGATCAGCACACCCACACATAAGCAGCATTGAGCGGCACAGTGGTTAGCACTACTGCCTCACAGCAAGAAGGTTGTGGGTTTGAATCTGGCCAGGGGCCTATCTCTGTGGAGTTTGCATGTTCTCCCCGTGTTCGCGTGGGTTTCCTCCGGGTACTCCGGTTTCCCCCACCCATCCAAAACATGCAATATAGGAACCCTCCCTCCCTCCTGTATGGCTGTGTGTGAATGTTTGGTGGTGGTTGGAGGGGCCGTAGGCGCATACTGGCAGCTACGCTTCCGTCAGTCTGCCCCAGGGCAGCTGTGGCTACAAAAATGTAGTTTACCACCATCAGAGTGTGAATGAATAATGCCTCCATTGTAAAGCGTCTTTGAGTGTCCAAAAAAGCGCTATATAAAATTGATGCATTATTATTATTATTATTATTACATGCCTTAATGGCTTTGTTTAAACTCTGATGCATTAGTATGAATATTCGGTAAATCTATGCAGAATAATTTTGTCATGGCAGCTACTGTGGGTTTTTTGGGCCCTAAAGGACTATGGGCTCTTATAATTGTCATCACTTTTCCCCCCTATACGACGGCGCCGATTGGAGTGAACTCGTCAATATTCTAGACTGTGTTTCAGCTCTGCTTGCTTGTGAATATTCAATAGCTCTGAGCCGTATAAAGAGAGAGTCTGGCCAACTTGAATCATGGGCGCCATGTTTGCTACCAACGGCAGATGATTCTATGGCTCAACCACAGAGATATAAGAAAACTAGAGTGGACGACGTGTGGGCTGGACCAAAGCGGAAACAGCGGAATAGCTTCGCCATCTTGTGCATGTATAAATGAGGCACATGTAAACCGTAGGCTAAACATGGGTGTCGACAAATTAGAGACTTGTTTTCCGTGTTCTTATTTATCCTTTCATACTTAAAATGGACACGAATAATTGGAATAAAACAACAATATTTATTTAAAAAATATATTTTTTTAAATCCAGTTTATTCGATGTTTATTTAATCGGAAGACAATACAGAAAAACTTCAGCTGTTTTCCCATATGAGCGAATTTTTGTTTTATACGAGCACGGTTTAGGCATTTTTCCATTGAACGTCTGCCCCGATATACATACACAAGATGACGACGGGATTGTCCACTCTAGTTTTTTAAGCTCTGTGGGCTTAACCCTATGGGCCGGATACCATGGTTTTATCAAAATCGCTAGTTTTGAAATACAAAGAAGACTTTGCATAACATGACACTTTGCTTGTCATATTATCAGGATCCCTACACATGAAGTCGAACATTGAGAACATTTTTCGTATACAGAGAGTTTGCTTAAAAGACGTTTTTGTTAGCACGGGACCTACCTCGCATTGTCTTCGGGGTTGTTGCCTTAGGTGAGTCCAGTGTTAAAACGGTATTTAAGTAAACTCCCTTTCCACAAACAATGATCACAATACTCGAGTTCATGTGTAGAGAGTCTGATGATGCTACGAGAAAAGTTTCATGTTGTGTTGAGTCTTAAAAATAGCGATTTTGATGTGATCATAGCAATGCCCGAGCACTCCCATTCGAAAGCCAATTGAAGAAAGGTCTCGTGTATTCACGTCTTCGCATTGATTTTGAATGTAATCTATCGTGCAAAAAATTTGTTTCGCGTCCAGTGTGAAAGGTGGCTTATAGTCTTGCAATTTCGGTAATACAGTCGCCACCTTAGCCAATATTGTATTTGATTTAAAAAACTGCTCTGCATTTTGTCACACTATTAATATTGTAGCTATTGTAGCTACCAAGTGTAATGGAGTTAGTGCAATGCTACAATGCCTGCGAATCAAGTAACGTTACCATCAAGGCGCTGACGGAAATTACATTTGTCTTCTAATAAATTATGCTTCTCTTTTATGTGAAAAAACAGAACCTTACACTCTTGGTGTACAAGAAAGTACAAGAAATTTTTGAAACAAGTTGAGCAAATTTTACGTTTGATGCGAGCTTTAACTTTCGTATGACACGTCCACTCAAGGAAGATCTCAATGCCGCTGGCGTTACAGTAAATGAGCATTTGCAATGGAGGCCTAGTCTCTATTGAGTGCGTTTAGTTACATGGACTTCAGTCTCCCGGGTATGATCGGGTTTTTGGAGAATCCTGTTTTTGCATTTGTGCATGTAAACATTATATCCTTATTTTAGAAACCAAGATACATAAATAATTAAATATATGTACAGATAATTGTATAATTGAATAACTTATTGAATTTAATTACCTCATATTCGACTCTTCCCTGTGGGGATCGCTGGATGAATATTGAGTAATGGTAGCAAACATGGCGTCCGTGAAACAAGTGACCAGCGCAGAACCAATCAGCATAGCGGGATAGCTCAGACGTTCGAACCCCGAGTTGGCCAGACACTCTCTATATACGGCTCTGCAATAACTGATCCGGGTGGGCCATCTAGTGATAGAATATTGTAACTGCGTGCATAAATTTGCAGCTCCATGTCCACTGGCGGCCACATCTGCTCAAAGATACCCTGCCAAGCACCGTTGTCCTTCACAAACACGCCAAATCCAGATACTCCGAAAAATGATTCATTAAATTCATATTTTAATTTGAAACGAATAACTATGTTGCCAGTGTCAAAGTTACGATGTGAAAGTGTACTTTTTATGGTTTAAATGTGGGAGACTAAAAGTAAGAGTCCCGGTTTAAAAAAAATCTTAAGGAAAGTACAAATCCACTGTCCTGTAAGGAAGTAGCCTAAATGTACTTCGTTATATTGCACCTTTGAAAACGGGAGTATCGTGCACCCCATTCAAATTTTGAGAGCCCTGCCTCCTCCGTTTTTCATGCTATGAGGCCGGTGTTCTGACAAATTTTGCTACCTATCAAAATATGCTACCTCGCGGTTCTGCGCTTGCGCAAACCAAATATCACGGTTTGTTTCCTCGCTCATATCTTAAATATCTTCAAACATCATAGAAGATATTAGATTCATTTCGACCTGTAAGCGTACATATATTTGCATGTACACGCAGGGTTTTCCTGAAAAATTAGATGACAATGGCGTATATGGGCGCATATCTTTGAACAAACTTATTCAACTCGTTATAAAATCGGCTTATGTTATAATAAGCTCACAAATAACACAGTTACCGCTGTGAACTGATTCATATTGCAATATCAAGGCGAAAACAAAGACTTTACGATAGCTTTGCATTACGGTAGTATTTTTTGACAAGGGAGCAAAATTTGACAGAACACCGGCTTCGAAAATAACAGTTTTGCCAGCCTCAGTGTACTCCGCATTTTGGGTCAGTCTCAGGCTAGCATATGGTCTCCCTTCACAACAATGATACAATTTATTGAATTCTCTCTCGCTCTGGTGAATGAGTTCATCCGTTTACCTCAACCTGCGCTACGGCGCATTCGCAAGCTGTGGTATTTAAAACGCACGGTGACTACAGTGCACTATGAGGATGCGGGATCTCTCTCTCTCTCTCTCTCTCTCACGATTTGCTGATTAAACGGGCACAGTGAGGGGAAAAATAGATGGGGAAAATAAAAATTAACCGAGGTCCGGACCTCGGTGTCCTCAATGGTGGTTACGGCCATGTGGACAGGCCATATTTACTTCCGCAAACTTCACCTATCTTTAAGCCGGAAGCGCTGTCACGCAGCCTTAAGTTACTCACCGGCACGACTGATTGACTCCACAGTTTTTTTTAGTCCAAAAGTAAAAAAAAAGAAAAGAAAAAGCTTAATGTAATGATTTTCAAAATTCATAACACATTTTTATCTAACGAAAAATCTGCTTCAGTCTATATTTGTCGGCGTTTAACCTCAAAAATAACATTTTTTCTGCGGTCAAAAGGCGCAAGCTGTTGGCTATTAAATATGGCGGTAGCAGTAACGTGCGGTCGGAGGTTAGTTTGGTGAGGCAGAAACCTCCCCTTTGCTTAATTACCAATCAGACGATTAACTAAGACTATTCGGCAGAATGACGGGCCAGTTTAAGTTTTAAGCGGCGTTATTACTCAGTAGGTCAAACCTGAAATGCTCACTAGCCAACAGATTTGCGCTTATTGGCTTCTAGGAAGCCGAAGCAATTTCATGAACAAATACTAGCCTAACAGTTCGACTTATGCAGAGTTCAATCAATATAAAACGTATAATATAACGTATATATACAACGTATTCTCCTTTAAATACGCGCTTTTACACCCAGACAAAAAAAAGCAGCCGTTTATTTTCACTCATCTTTCATAATACGATTAACACAATGTTAAAACGACTTACACACTCAAAAAAATAATTTGTTGGGTGAACATAATAAAATCATGGAAAGTATTTCCACCCAATCATAATACGCTAATTTAGCAACAAATTCTTTTATTGAGTGACATAAATGTAAATATGCTGGTTCAACATAAGGTGTTGGTGTTACTATTACTCAATTACAAGGGGTAAGTCCAACATAATAATCATTTGTTGGGTGAACATACAAAATTTATGGAAAGTATTTCCACCCAATTATAATACGCTCATTTAGCAAGAGACAGTTTTGTTAAGTGAAATTAATGTAAATATGCCAAATAAACATAATGTGTCTGGGGCTGACTGACGGAAAACTGGCTGCCAGTATGCATCTACAGCCCCTCCAACCATACAGGAGTGTTCCTATATTGCTTGTTTTGTAGGTGGGGGAAACCGGAGTACACAGAGGGAACCCCCACGAACACAGGGAGAACATGCAAACTCCACAGAGATAGGCCCCTGGCCAGATTCAAACCCACAACCTTCTTGCTGTGAGGCAGTAGTGCTAACCACTGTGCCGCTCAATGCTGCTTATGTGTGGGTGTGCTGATCAGACAAGACTGATGGATGTTTGACAATCACAAATACTTTAGTTGACAGTCATATGAAAATCAACTGTAATAATTCAATAAAAGTCAATTCTGACATCAATATTTGTTTGAAACAATGTAAACATTTGTTATCCTAGTTTATGACAGTTGATATCAAGTTAGGAAAAAAAAACACCGAAAAGCAAACAGGATTTCTTGAGATTGAACTTTATTGCCCATGAAGAGGCAAACAGTGAAAAACATCTGGCTCTACAAATAATTTAAATACAATAAGCATAAAAGTGCATTCTTGTGCATCCGATGGTAAATGATTTACCTTACCGCCTTCCCCAACTTGTCGCCCGCCTGTCTCTTACGTGCATTGCTCTACCTTCTTCTGCAACTTCCGGAAGTAAAGTTTGTAAATACGCTCCCTACTATTATTCAGAAAATTTCATCCTTGCAGTCTGAAGCGTACACGTGAATGAATCTTTTTGTCATCACCTCCTCTATCAGTATGCGGGCTTCCTGTAGACTTGGTCTCTGTTTTGGTTGTCAATCAGGAATAGTAAGTGGGAACAGGTTCACAAAATCCTGTGATAAAAGTTTGGGTCACTGCCTCACCTCACCTACTCTACTCTACTCACTCTACTTCTTCTTTAACCTCCTTCCCTTTCCCATCTCGTCCTCAGCTTCCCCCGATCTTCGTCTCTCACGAGCCGGTTTCTCATACAAAAGAGTTCACGCTTGTCATCTGTCAGAAGAATCAAACAAATTCCATATTCCACTTTTTATTATTGTCGGCTAGTTATATGTATTTTCACCACTTCTGACCCTCCCAAAACGGTGAATTACGCCGAAAGATCACAAGTTTACACCTAGGGCTGGGCGATATGAGAAAAAATTATATCACGATATATTTTTTTCAAAATGTTCGATAACGATATATATCACGATATAAATAAAATCACAATTTTTGTTTTTTTTTTTTTTAATTTTCTGTTAAAAAATGAACATTACAAATTTCCAGTACAGTATACTTACTGCTCAAAGCCTCAAAACAAAAGATTTTCAAAACAACAAAACAAAACTACAAAATGATGTAAATTGTTGGTGCAGTTCCTTCCTAATGAACAAAAATAGCATATCAAGCTTTCAGGTTTCGCAGAACCAAAACAAAATGGTTGTATATTCTTTTGTCAAATGTATAAACTATGCCCTAGTAGGCCATATTTTAAATTAAAAAATGTACCTCGGTACAAATTTTAGCAGCTTTCAAAAACAAACAAAAAATCCCACACAAAAAATGTTTAAGTGCAATTAGCTTATGCTGCAAGGGGAAAAAAAGTAGTGCAGTACTGTTTCTCACAAGTTACGAGCAAGGAAGACAAGTCTATCCACTGTCTCAGGTTTTAAAGCTGCCCTGTGTTAGGTCACGATGTTCCCTCCGGTGCTAAATACCCTCTCAGAGGGTGTGCTGGTTGCAGGGATGCACAAATAGCGCTTTGCAAGGCCGCTGAGTTTTGGGAAGTTCCTTTCATTGATCTTCCACCACTGCAGTGGGTCCATCTCACTGTCTGCATCTGCTGTCATAAGGTAGTTTTCCAGTTCCCGTTCAACTCTCTCTCTGTCACTGAGGGCTGGGCTGGAGTGTGACTTCTTAAAGAAGCTGCCCAATGATTTTTTTTGTTTCTTCAGGGAGGGAGCAGGAGGCACTGCAGCATCTCCTGCCTCTGCTTGCTCTGGTGCTGCTTCCTCTGTTCGGACTGAAGTGGACGGGTCCTCCAACATCTCAGAAACTGCTCTCATTTTGATGGCATTGATGTTTTCTGGCTTGATGTAGTGTGTCTTGAAATGCGGATCTACCAATGTTGCAACATCAAGGAGCTCCTCAATAACCGGGTCAGCGTACTTCTCATCCAAGTATGACATCACTGTCATCTTCAATTCCTTGGTGAGCAGAGTTTCATCATCGAATGTCTTGAGGATCTGTGTTCTGAAAAGCTGCAGCATCGGCTTGAGGTATGACACACTCACATAATTTTCACTGGACAGTGAGTCGGTGAATTCCAGGAGCGGATTCAGGGCCCCATGCACAGACTCCAGGACCTCTATGTCCTGCCATGCTGGAACCTGTTGTCTGGTTTTCTTGTCTGCTCCTAAGACCTGCGAGATGGCCTTCTGCTGCTCCAGCAACCTGTCCACCATCTTTTGGCGAGAGCCCCACCTAGTGGGTGACTCGGTCACCAACGTGTGCAGGGGTAGATGAAGCTCTTCCTGAGCAACAGCCAAGTCTCTCTTCTTCTTCCAAGAAAAGCTGAAGGCAGCCACTGCTTTTTTACACACACCCACAGCACGCTCCACTTTCTTGTTCTTTCCTGCTCTCTCTGAAAAAAAAGAAGAAGAAGAAGAAAACCAGTACGATTATTTATAATGCAGAATATTGCACATGAGGGGCTGCATATACAAGCCAGTCTTTTTTTTTTTTTTAATTAACAGACAAGGGCATGAATACAACATAGTTTGAATTATGTTAGCATCTTCTGAGGTGGCTGCATAATCTTTGAGAAATGCATAAAAAATAATTTTAAGGGTGGCCTAATAAACATTAGCTAATGCAGAGTATTGACTCTAACATTGTGAAATGTTCTTCTATTCTTTTTTTTTAACAGTTAAAAAAAGATAAGAATGAACTTTTTTTATATTTATATGACTTGAAAATAAAATTAAGATAGGCCTATGCTATTCAACTTACCAAAAGCTGAGTGAAGTCGATGCCCAAAACACTGCAGACGAGTCCAGTTGTTGAGGGAGGTGGCCTTCACTAAATTCGCCCCACTATCTGTGGTAATGCAAACTTGTTTGCTTTCACTTAGCCCCCATGACGCAAGCGCTTCTGTCAGTCCCGATGCAATTTCTTCACCAGTATGGTCTTCGGGAAAGTATGCCGTTTGGAGGCATCTGCTCTTTAAAGTCCAGTCTTCGTCAATGTAGTGAGCAGTGAGGCTCATGTACGGTTCGGACGTTCGACTTGACCACAAGTCTGATGTGGTAGCGAAGTATGCCACGGCTTGCAGTTCCCTCTCAACCATCCCTCTGCACTCCGCATACAGTTTTGGGATTGCTGTCTGCGAAAAGTGCTTGCGCCCTGGGAGTTGATAACGAGGGTCGATCACTTTAATTAGATTTTTAAATTCTTCTGTTTCAACGGTGCGTATTGGCAGCATGCCTTTTGCGATGAATTGTGTGATTGCATGCGTAATGTCTTTGTATCGTTTCGATGTTTTCTCATACGCCTTCATGCTGGAAAGAGCGGACTGTATGGTCTGTTGATCAAGCTTCCTACCGGTGGTCGAGGGGGCAATTGCGGTCTGGGAACACCGTGTATGCTCTGCTGGGTGATATTGTTTTAAATGCTGAAACAGATTGCTGGTGTTTCCTGTTTTAGTAGGGACATGCTTTCTGCATATTTTGCACAGTACATTCAACTGCTGTTTGTCTGACTTCAAATACCCGAAGTACCTCCACGCAGCGGAACTTTTCTGGCCCTTCTTTTCTACGATTTCCTCCTGGTCAGTGGGCAGACTTGATTGCTGGTCAGAATCAGGGTCAACCGAGTTCTCGCTCATTTTTTTAAATAATGTTGTCGTTTTGACGGTTGAAGAAATAGGGTTAGCCTTGCTGTAAACTTCACTACAACTGTACGCTGCTGTTGCTGCTGCTACTACTATACGTGTATGTGTTGTGTGTTCATTCGCGCAACCTAGCCTGGCTCCCTCCCACTGATCGATTGCGTGCACAACCTAACTTGGCTCTCTTCCCACTGATTGGTTACGTGCGGCAGTGTTTAGTTATGATTGGCAATTCACGTGTCTGTGAAAACTTAGATTAATTTCTTTAAAGGCGTCGGCTTATCGAACGTATCTCATTTCTAATCGTATAAATTTTATACTGCGAATAATCGAAAAATCGCCCAGGCCTATTTACACCCTATAGCCTCTAAGCTGTAAGTTAGAAAGTTAAATTAGCTGAAATTAGCTTTACTCCAGTTGATAATATTTTTGCCGCCCAAGCTTCCTTTTTCCCGTTTCTTTGGGCGCCACCATAAAGTATTCTTTCTCCGCGTCAGGTTCATAATCCCCGTCAATCAAGTTCAGCGGCCCAACTTCAACTACTTTGTTACTGAATTCATAAAGCGCATTCATATTCAGCTGGGAAAAAGTTAAAAAGTTGACCGTTAAATTCACACTGCGGTGTCTGTATAAGCAACAGACCCGGGAACCGCGAGGGAAAGGCTGCTTAGCAACCTTCCTCAGCTCTGCTCCTTGGCAGACATGTAGATGCGTGGGAAGCGCGAGACAAAGGATGCTTAGCAATCTCCCTCCGCTCCGCTCCGTAGCAAACTCCACCGAGGTAGTGCTCATCAGCAGAAATTGAATAAATTACAAAAGATGTACAAAAGTAACATTTAGTTACTTTGGGATGTGGCTCCCACAGACGGTTAACACTCCAAAACAGTACACTGACAGGGTACCAACATCATAAGTGTAACTGAATACAAATGCTGCGTGTACAATAACATCTTAGTCACCACCAGAGACTACACTGTCAATTTCAAGAGAAACAATTCTGTAATACAAACGTCATGCGTTTGATATGGTACATTCATTGGTGGTGGTACGAAAACCCTGCAGCTGCAACAGAGGGACAAACCGCTATTTTTTACGAACAACTGATGCGAGAACCCAGACAACCAGTAATCTACAATGCAGAGGTCAATGCAAATGAAATTTCTTGTAAAAGTGAGGACCTCAAATGAATTGTGAGCAATCACATCGGGGGACATAGGAGCTAGATATATTGCAGTTGAACATGAGGGTTAATTGTATGCGATAAAAATGTCTGTGTTTGAGACAAGTTAAAGCAACCTTGTTACGTCAGCGCATTATTTTAAGCCTCTGTTGCCTTTTCAAAAACAAAGCATTTCTTCCTCGCCTTTTTTATTGTTTTTTTTTTTCTGAGAGATATAAAAAAGGAAATGTATTTGTTTTTGCACTACAAGTTCAGATAGTTGTCATAGTTGTATACACACACACACTAATATATTGGTACTTTTATATTGTATATGTGTACATTTTAATCTCTCTGAATGTGTGAACAAACCTTTGTTAACTAAGAAAGCATATACTGTCAGTACGGGCCGGGGATTGAACCCTGGTCTCTGGTGTAGCGGGCTGACGATTTACCACAAGATGGACTCAATCGCAGAGAGAGGCAGACAAGGCAAGTCAGTTTGGAAGTCCAAAAAAAAAGGGTCCAAAGCTCAGAAGTTTCAAAGTTAGGGTTCCTCACAAAACAAAGTCCTCAAAACAAGTCCAAGGTCCATAAACACAAAATCAAAGAGTCCAAAAAGTGCTAGAGAAAATGCTGGAGAGATTTTACAAGACGTGCAAACTTCAGGTTGACAATTCCAAGACTGAGCACAGGACAATAAACTGAGCAGGCATTTAAAGGGAGTCAAACGATATACAGGTGGCTGCAATCAACATCAAATCAAACAAAGCATGACTAAGGTTAACATGACTCAGCACACAGAAATGGGCACAATGAGGACATCTGGTGGTGGGAGTTCAGAAAATGTTCCCAAAACCTCACAGGACCCCCTCCATTAGGAACCTCTCCGGACGTTCCCACTCGGACGATCAGGGTGAGCCCGATGGAAGCCTGCAATGAGGTCCGCGTCGAGAATGTCTCAAGCTGGCACCCAGGACCTCTCCTCCGGACCGTAGCCCTCCCAGTCGACCAGATATTGCAGGCCCGTCCCGACACGGCGAGAATCAAGCAGGCGACGAATGGTGTACATGGGCCCACCATCCACCATCCTTGGAGCTGGCGGGTCTTTTGCGGGGGGTGCCAGAGGGCTGGTGACGACCAAGCGCAGACGGGACACATGGAAGGTGGGGTTGATCCGCATGGACCGGGGGAGCTGCAGGCGATAGGCCACGGGGTTGACCTTCCGAAGCACCTTGAAAGGCCCCACAAAACGCGGAGCCAGCTTGCGGGACTACACCCGTAGGGCCTCTGACCTCCTGGGGTCCATATGGAGGCTCCCATCCTCAAGGATGAAGCCCAGGAAGGATACCTTGGAGACGTGGAACTCACTTCTCTGGCTTGACAAAAAGATTGTTGTTAAGGAGGCACTGGAGAACTGATCTAACATGATGTACATGTTCATGGATGGATTTAGAGAAGATCAAAATGTCATCCAGATACACAAAAACATAGCGATTTAACATGTCCCTGAGTACATCAGTGCCTGAAAGACTGCTGGAGCGTTAGTTAAACCAAAAGGCATAACAAGATATTCATAATGCCCCGTAGGGGTGTTGAATGCAGTCTTCCATTCATCACCTTCTTGAATACGCACCAGGTGATAAGCATTTCGTAGATCCAGTTTTGTGCAGACTGTTGCCCCCTGAAGCAGCTCAAAAGCAGTGGACATCAAGGGCAATGGATAGTGATTCCTAATGGTTACCTTATTCAGACCCCGGTAGTCGATGCACGGTCTGAGCCCACCGTCCTTTTTCCCAACAAAAAAGAAACCAGCACCGGCAGGCGAGGTTGAAGGTCTGATGAGACCAGCTTCCAGAGACTCCTTGATGTATGCCTCCATTGCCTGTGTCTCTGCTGGCGACAGGGAGAAGATGCGTCCTCTTGGAGGAGATGTTCCTGGCAAGAGATTAATGGCACAATCATAGGGTCTGTGAGGAGGTAGTGACGTGGCCCTGGTTTTGTTAAATACCTCACTCAGATCGTGATATATGGCTGGGACTCGGGATAACTCGAGAGGACTTGGAGGTGTGGAAACCGGGGACTTGAGTCTCGAGAGGAGGCATGAGGACTTGCAGCCAGGACCCCATTCAACGATTTTTCCCCTCGACCAGTTGATATGGGGGCTATGGAGAGAAAGCCATGGAAAGCCTAGTACAACGGTAAACTCAGAAGTGGAGACGAGGCTAAACTGGATGTTTTCATAGTGACTGTCATTAATAGACATATTAAAAGTAAAGGTTAAGTGGGTCACAGTACCTTTTCCGAGGGGTCTTCCATCTAGGGCTGTGACAGAGAGGGGGCACTCGAGATTGATTAGAGGGAGGCGAAGGCTGCTGGCCAGGGAGGAATCCATGAAGTTACCAGCAGCACCAGAGTCCACCAAAGCCAGCAGAGAGTGATGGTTTTGCCCCCAGGTGATGGTAATAGGGAGTTGCATGCAGGAAGATGACGCGTTAGGAGTGATTGTTGCCCCAGTCGCAGTTCTCCTCCTCCTGGACGGGGCTTGGCTTTTCCCACAAGCTCTGGACATGTGAATCGGAAGTGGCCCTGGATCCCACAGTAGAGGCAACATCACTCCCTCATTCGGCGATCTCTCTCAGCTTGAGAAAGACGAGATCCTCCAAGTTGCATAGGTTCCTCAGCAGCAGGGGGTGGCTGCGAGAGACCTTGGATGGGAACTTCACGGCCAGTGGACGAATCCCTGGATGGCGCCTCTCCCTCAGACGGTTGTCAAGCCGAATAGTTTGGTCGATCAGGGTTTCCAAATCCTCGGCAGGGTCTTTCGCAGCCAACTCATCCTTAATGCAGCCAGAGAGACCATGGCGGAAAGCTGCCATCAAGGCCTCCATATTCCATCCGCTCTCAGCAGCCAGGGTGCGGAAGAGGATGGCGTATTCAGCGACACTGGAGTTGCCTTGGCGTAGCTGGAACAGTCGGTTGGCTGCATCTCTGCCCCCCACAGGGTGGTCGAATACTCTGCGCATCTCCTCTGTGAATCTTGCATAGCTAGTGCACGCTCTACCCTGCTGTTCCCAGATGGATGTAGCCCATGCACGGGCCTTGCCAGTGAGCAGGGTTATTATGTAGGCGATGCGGGAGCGATCAGAGGGGAAGGAGGTGGGCTGTAGCTCGAAGGTCAGGGAGCACTGGTTCAGGAATCCCCGGCAGTCCTTGGGATTCCCATCGTACCTCTCCGGTGCAGGAAGACTGGGCTCGGTGTGGGGGGCCGGGGCAGGACCAGTGGAAGGTGGAGGACGTGCCAGGAGAGCAGAGATGTTCTTGCAAGATCTGTTCATGGCATCTGTAGGCTGCCTCCTGTCCACATAGACGGTTCTCATGACGGGAAACTGTATCATGGCTGATGAACGCAGCATACATCTGTTCTATGCTAGTGGGTGACTGAGCACGAGCATCTCTCTCAGTTCGGGTCGCAATCCTCTCTGCTGAGTCGTCTTCCATGGCTCAGTCTTGCTGTCAGTACGGGCCTGGGATTGAACCCGGATCTCCGGTGTAGCAGGCAGACAATTTACCACAAGACCACGGGATGGACTCAATTGGATGGACTTTGGGCTAATACGGACGACGTTAGGTCCGTAGGTGGCGCGAGCTTTGTTATTTCCATTTGTTTTAGTTCAGCACGTTGCTGGATTTGTCTTTTATTTTGAGCCACTGCTCCTGGCGTCCTAACACCTACGCCATCACACTGAGGGTGTCTGTATCACTCTCCCTGGCACTATATAGTTTCGAGGTGAATGGTAGGAACCCCTCCACACAAAAAACTACAAATGTGCTGACTGCTTTGCAGCATACGTCACTTCCCCCTTTCCTCATTCGTTAAAAAGACGGAAGTCAATGTGAATGCCTTTGTGGGATTGCCGCCATCATGGCAGAAGCAGCAAGAAAACCAAAGAAATTAAAAGTTTTGTCTGAGGACTCTGAGACTAAAAAATGAAAGAGAGAGAGAGTAACAGAATCAAAGCCCGGACAAGGATCAATATTGGCCAGGCTTTCACTCACGGGCATGAGCTCAAAGACTAGGAGGGATGTCCGACCGATGCTGCCTTGGCCCTGTTACTGCTGGACTAGTAAGTAACGCTACACATTGTTTTCTCTTTACAGTGTTACAGTACTTTTGAGTTTGTTGTGTGGCTGGTCATGTCACTGTGTAGCTGCAAACTATCAAGGTGGTGGCTATTTATTCCTACCATGCAAATTTCCGATAGCTAACATTAGCATTATCATTGTGATTTGAGCATCGCAAGCGATGACTGCAAACCACAAATAAAAATGTTTGAGTGGAATATGAAGCTTCCTCCTGTATAAAGTACCAAAGATGGAAGATCAATCCTACTGAATCATTGTGGGATTATCGTCTCAGTTTGTATGTACTTCACTAAGTAGTTTCTGATGATTGTTAGGTAATAGATTCAGAGACCAACAGGGTTCTTGTTTTTTGTTGAGTTGATTACAGTGATTGCAAAAGAATTCTATCAAATGCGTTGGCGCGTCAAACCGCCTTGCTTGTTCTAAATAATCAGTAAAACAAAACCCGTGTGCATTGAGTTATGACTTTTCATAGTCCTTCTTATCACGAGCAGCTTGTGCTGAGTGTAGCTAAAATTAGAGGGATTGTTACTTGTTTAAACATTTCTTATTTTCTATCGATCCATCCATCTTCTTCCGCTTATTCGGGGCTGGGTCGCGGGGGCAGCAGTCTGAGCAAGGATGCCCAGACTTCCCTCTCCCTGGACACTTCCTCCAGTTCTTCCGGCGGTATCCCGAGTTGTTCCCAGGCCAGGCGAGCGACATAGTCCCTCCAGCCTGTCCAGGGTCTTCCCCGAAGCCTCTTCCCAGTGGGGCATGCCCGGAAGGCGTCCAGGGGCCATCCGATATAGATGCTTGAGCCACCCCAGCTGGCTTCTCTTGACATGGAGGAGCAGCGACTCTACTCTGAGCTCCAGCCAGGTGACAGAGCTCCTCACCCTATCTCTAAGGGCGTGCCCCGCCACCCTGTGGAGGAAACCCATTTCAGCTGCTTGTATCCGAGGTCTCGTTCTTTCAGTCATGACCCAAAGTTCCTGACCATAGGTGAGGGTAGGGACTGGTAAATTGAGAGCTTCGCCTTTCGACTCAGTTCCTTCTTCACCACAACACATTGGTACAATGACCGCATTTCTGCTGTTGCTGCACCGATCCGTCTGTAAATCTCATGCTCCATCCATCCCTCATGAACAAGACCCCAAGATATTTAAACTCCTCCACTTGAGGCAGGAGCTCTCCTCCAATCCAGAGTGGGCTAGCCACCTTTTTCCGGTCGAGAACCATGGCCTGGGACTTGGAGAGGTTGACTCTCATCCCAGCCGCTTTGCACTCGGTTGCAGATCGCCCCGGTACATGCTGAAGGTCCTGGTTTGAAGGAGCTAACAGGACAACATCATCCGCAAAAAGCAGAGATGAGATCCTGAGGTCCCCAAACCGGACTCCCTCCGGCCCCTGGCTGCGCCTAGAAATTCTGTCCATAAAAATAATGAACAGGACCAGTGAAAAAGGGCAGCCCTGCCGGAGTCCAACATGCACCGGAAACAGGTCTGACTTACTGCCGACAATGCGAAAAAAGCTCCTGCTCCGGTTATACAGAGACTGCACGGCAGTAGTAGTAGAGGGCCCCGGATTCCATACTCCTGAAGCACCTCCCACAGAATGCCAAAAGGGACACGGTCGAATGCCTTCTCCAAGTCCACAAAACACATGTGAACTGGTTGAGCAAACTCCCATGAACCTTCAAGCACCCTGCGGAGGTTATAGAGCTGGTCCAGTGTTCCACGACCAGGACGAAAACCGCATTGTTTCTCCTGAATCCCAGGTTCAACTATCGGCCGAATTCTCCTCTCCAGCGCCCTGGAATAGACTTTGCCAGGGAGGCTGAGGAGTGTGATCCCCCTATAGTTGGAGCACACCCTCCGGTCTCCTTTCTTAAAAAGTGGCACCACCATCCCAGTCTGCCAGTCCAGGGGCACTGTCCCCAACTGCCACGCGATGCTGCAGAGGCGTGTCAACCAAGACAGCCCAACAACATCCAGGGACTTGAGGTAGTTTGGGTGGATCTCATCAACCCCCGGTACCTTGCCACTGAGGAGTTTCCAAATGACCTCAGCGAGTTCAGCCCAAGTGATGGATGAATCAGCTTCTGGGTACCCAGCCTCTGCTTCCTCTACGGAAGGAATGTCACTGGGATTGAGGAGATCCTCAAAGTATTCCTTCCACCGGCCGACAATATCCCCAGTCAAAGTCAGCAGCTCCCCACCTCCACTGTAAACGGTGTTGGTAGGGCACTGCTTTCCCCTTCTGAGGCGCCAAACGGTTTGCCAAAATCTCTTCGGGGCCGACCGATAATCCTCCTCCATGGCCTCCCCGATCTTTGCCCATACCTAAGTTTTTTTGTCCGCCACTGCCAGGGCCGCAGCATGTTTAGCCTACCGGTACCTGTCAGCTGCCTCAGGAGTCCGATGAGCCAACCAAGCTCGATAAGAGTCCTTCTTCAGCTTGACGGCATCCCGTACTACCAGTGTCCACCACTAAGTTTGGGGGTTGCCGCCGCGACAGGCACTGGAATCCTTACGGCCACTGCTCTGAATGGCCGCATCAACAATGGAGGTGGAGAACATGGTCCATTCAGACTCAATGTCTCCAGCATCCTTTGGGATCTGGTCAACGCTCTCCCGGAGGTGAGAGTTGAAAACCCTTCTGACTGAGGGTTCCGCCAGACGTTCCCAACAGACCCTCACAACACGTTTGGGCCTGCCAAGTCTGTCCAGCTTCCTCCTCCTCTAGCGGATCCAACTCACCACCAGGTGGTGATCAGAGGACAGCTCAGCCCCTCTCTTCACCCGAGTGTCCAAGATATATGGCTGAAGATCAGATTACATGACCACAAAGTTGACCATTGACCTCCAGCCTCGGGCGTCCTCGTGCCATGTGCACTGATGGACGCCCTTATGTTTGAGCATGGTGTTCATTATGGACAAACTGTGACTAGCGCAGAAGTCCAATAACAGAACAGCACTCAGGTCCAAATCGGGGAGGCTGTTCCTCCCAATTACGTCCCTCCAGGTAACACTGTCGCTGCCCATGTGGACATTGAAGTCCCCCAGCAGAAAAATGGAGTCCCCAGTCAGAACAATTTCCAGTACCCCTCCCAGGGACTCCAAGAAGGCCGGGTACTCTGCACTGCCATTCGGCCCATAAGCCGAAATGACAGTGAGGCACCTGTCCCCGACCAGAAGGCGCTGGGCAGTGACCCTCTCGTTCACCGTGAAAAACTCCAACACATGGCGGCTAAGCTGGGGGGCTATAAGCAAACCCACACCAGCCACACCGCCTTTCTTATTTTCAACATCGTCATATGGTATTGTTTAGCCACAATTAGATACATTACCTCATCGCTATTCATCCCTCAAACAGCTGCTGGAAACAGAAACGTAGTTTGGACCCGTCTTCTGTTAATTTCCAAAACAACTGCACGCAACCGAGAGATCAGGATGTTTACGACGCTACACACAGGTGCTCATTGGAAATGGGATCTTCATTCAGGCAAAACACTACCGCTTTGGTCCACAGGCACTGCCAAACTTAACCAAAAATGAAAGTTCCTTAGTGTTGCTTTAACTACTGCCCTTAACTTTTATTTGATGTAGTACTACAAGGCTGGGTACCACATTGTTACCTTCGCCGGCGACTTCGCTGACGAAGGTAATGTTTTGATGCCCGTGTATTTATTTGTTTGTGTGTCTGTCTGTCTGTCTGTGTGTATGTATGTGTATCAAATAACTCAAAAAGTACCAAACGGAATTTCATAAAATTTGGTGGGTTGATTTGGCATGACCTGAGGATCAATCGATTAGATTTTGGGAGTGATCGGGTCAAAGGTCAAGGTCAAGGCCACGAAAAGGTCAAAACCGACTTTCGGCCATATCTCGGTCAATTTTTATCCGATCGGCATGAAACCTACGCCAAAATGTGCAGAATTATATACCCGATCCTGTGATGTGAAACACGGTACAATGGGGTCAATACCCTTCTTAGCGGTTGGGGGTCAAAGGTCAGGGGGGTCATTACCTTTCGAACTTAAAGGCGTATTGATGTAAAAAAAAAAATATCGTACTCTTCTCATTCATCGATCATTTAAAAAAATAAAAATTGGTCCTCAGAGTTATGTGGCGAGGGATTCAGTGGCGTCGGCGAAGGTATGCGCTCTACCGAGTGCCCGTTCTAGTTTAATAAGGAATGTGTCACCTATTACAAATCTGCAAATTAAGACAAAATGAAGGTCAAAGTGAAGGTCACTGAAGACAGACACTAATTAGTGCTAATTAAGGCTTTTATTTGACATAGAAGGTACATCACTGTAATCACCTGGCAAATGTTAAGGTCTAAATATCTGCGATGACCAACTTAATGGTTCTACTGCATTCTACTGGTTGTCGCACTTGGTTCATTTCGTAAATCACAACATTACGATCTGACCATGACGGAGCCAGCGTCAGACCAGTCTCTGCAGGAGGCAGTGCACCAACAGGGCGCTCAGTTAGAATTCCAAGAGCGTCAGCTTCGGGCTCTTATGCAACATATGCAAACCATGAGTCTTCAGATGGCGGATCTCACTCGCTCTGTGCAAGACGCTCAGCGGCTACAGTCTCCCCAGCCTGCCATCCATGCCACTCCTGCTCCTGCGTCTGCTCCGCCACTGCCAGTCTGCGAGCCACGCCTGCCACCGCCTGAGAGGTACGACGGGAACCCGGGAGCATGTCGGGCTTTTCTCACCCAGTGCAAGCTCATTTTCAGCCTACAGCCCTCGTCATTCCCCACCGAAAGAGCTCGGGTTGCTTTCATCATCACGCAACTGACGGGAAGGGCCAAGCAGTGGGCTACGTCTGCGTGGGAAGCAGATCTACCCTGCGTGCAAACGTCTAATTTGCTGGGTGAGGAGATGAGGCGCATCTTTGACCGCACGAAGCTGGGTCACGAGGCGGGACGAGAAATTCTGCGCATTCGACAGGGAAGCCGTTCCGTGGCCGACTACGCCATCGATTTCCAGACACTGGCTACCAACAGCAGGTGGGGACATAGAGCTTTGTTCGATGCCTTTTTTAACGGGCTTTCTGAAGCGTTAAGGATGAGCTGGTTTCCCAGGAGTTACCAGAGGATTTGGATGACTTGGTCGACTTGGCTATTCGCGTGGATTCGCGATTGGAAGAACGCAGACGCTTCGCCTCCCGCAGACGACCTAATCCACTCCTCCAGAGCACTCCGCCCCTACCACCCCCTACTGGCGACAGTCCTCCTGAGCCAGAACCCATGCAACTGGGCCGTACTCGCATCCCTGTGGAGGAGAAGAACCGCCGTCGCAGAGAAGGGGCCTGCTTCTACTGTGGCAAGGGGGGACACCACATTGCTCAGTGTCTCAACAAGAGAAGTTCCCCTGGTGCCCAGAGAAGAGTAGTGATTGGAGTGACGCCAGTGCAGGAGACTAAGAACCGTACGTGCCTCCCAGTTATCCTGGAGTGGGGAGGAGGGAGTAAGTCCACCCTAGCCCGCATTGATACCGGCGCTGAGGAGAATCTCATCGATGTGGAGCTGGCTCAAGAATGGGGAATCCCTACCGAGAGGATCTTTCCTGACCGGGTGGCCAATTCACTCAGTGGCCAGAAAATAGCCCAGATAACTCACGCTACCAGCCTCATCAAACTCAAAACCTCAGGAAACCACCACGAAACCATTCAGCTCCTCCTCTTACATTCTCCCCATGCTCCCATTGTTTTAGGCCATCCATGGATGGCCAAACACCTCCCAAATATTGATTGGCGGAAGAATGAGGTTAAGGGTTGGAGCCCCAACTGCTCCCTGGCATGCCTCCGCAACGCCCGCGAACCTCAACACAGCCCATCCCAAGAAGAAATACCAGACCTTGAGAAGGTCCCCCTAGAGTTCCGTGACCTTAAGGAGGTGTTCTCCAAATCCCGGGCCACCAGTTTGCCCCCTCACCGACCATATGACTGTTGTATTGACCTGAAGCCAGGTACTATGCCCCCTAGAGGTCGACTATATTCCCTCTCCAGACCAGAAACCCAGGTCATGGAAGAATACCTTTCTGAGTCACTTGCTGCTGGCATTATTCGACCATCGTCCTCTCCCGCTGGTGCTGGGTTTTTCTTTGTGGCCAAAAAGGACGGGACGTTGAGGCCCTGTATAGATTACCGTGGACTGAATGAAATAACTATCAAGAACCGCTCCCCACTTCCACTCATGAATACTGCTTTCGATCTCCTACAGGGAGCTAAGATTTTTACCAAACTCGATCTTCGCAATGCATATCACTTGGTGCGTATCAGAGAAGGGGATGAGTGGAAGACCGCCTTCAACACTCCCACTGGGCACTGGGAGTACCTGGTTCTTCCTTTTGGCCTTACTAACGCTCCAGCGGTGTTCCAGAGTCTAGTGAACGATGTTCTGAGAGATATAATAAATAAGTTTGTGTTTGTATATCTCGATGATATTTTGATTTTTTCAGAGTCCCAGGAGGCCCATGTCACACATGTACGCCAAGTGCTCCGCCGTCTCCTGGAGAATCGCCTTTTTGTGAAAGCCGAGAAATGTGAGTTTTTTGTTGAGACCACTACCTTTTTGGGCTACATCATCTCTCCGGGGCACCATCCGTATGGACCCATTAAAGGTGGAAGCTGTCACCAATTGGCCCAGACCAGAAGACCGTAAGTCGCTCCAACGATTTTTGGGCTTTGCTAATTTCTATCGTCGGTTCATCAGGAACTATAGCACTGTTGCCTCTCCTCTCTCTGCTCTTACCTCCTCTAAGTCCAGATTTTTTTGGTCCGAAAAGGCTGAAGACGCTTTTCGTGATTTAAAGGCTCGATTTACCTCTGCACCAATTCTCACTATTCCTAATCCAGAGCTCCAGTTTATTGTCGAAGTGGACGCCTCCAATATTGGAGCCGGAGCCATCCTGTCCCAGAGGTCCACGAAGGATGGCAAGATCCACCCATGTGCCTTTTTCTCTTGCCGCCTCAGTTCCGCTGAAAGAAACTATGACATCGGCAATCGAGAACTGTTGGCAGTGAAGCTGGCCTTGGAGGAATGGAGGCAATGGTTGGAGGGCTCCAAGGTACCCTTCATTGTCTGGACTGACTATAAGAACTTGGAGTACCTGCAGACTGCTAAAAGACTCAACCCTCGACAAGCCAGGTGGGCATTATTCTTTTCTCGATTTAACTTTCACATTGCCTACAGACCAGGAAGTAAAAATGTCAAGCCTGATGCCCTCTCACGCTGTTTTGAGATTAAGGAGGAGGAACCATGCCAGGACACCATCCTTCCTAAGGAAGCATTTATTAATGCCCTTTATCTAGACATTGAGAGGGAGGTCAAGAGCGCCCAAGCCAATGCTGCTACCCCCAGTGCATGTCCCACTAACTGCCTCTATGTTCCAGCTGCCCTGCGCCCCAAGGTCCTGGAATGGGGGCATTCATCCAGGTTAGCCTGCCATCCAGGGGTTCGTAGAACCAGAAGCTTCATTCTTCAAAGATTCTGGTGGCCAGAAATGACCCAAGATGTTCAGGGCTTTGTTGCTGCTTGCTCGGTCTGCGCCCAGGCTAAAGTTTCACACCAGCCCCCTCAAGGTTTGCTTCAGCCCCTTCCTACACCACATCGTCCTTGGTCCCACATAGCACTAGATTTTATCACAGGCCTTCCCCCTTCCAATCACCACACCACCATTCTCACCATAGTTGACAGATTCTCCAAAGCAGTTCACTTAGTCCCCCTCACTAAACTTCCTTTTGCTCAAGACACTGCCAACCTTGTCATTCAACATGTTATTAGACTCCACGGAATACCTACCGACATCACTTCAGATCGCGGCCCCCAGTTCACTGCACTCTTTTGGAAATCATTTTTTAAAGCACTAGGCACCTCAGTTAGTTTATCATCAGGATTCCATCCCCAAACTAATGGCCAGACCGAGCGAGCTAACCAGTGTGTGGAAAGTGTGCTAAGATGTCTCTGTATTAGGAACCCCTCCTCCTGGAGCTATCAGTTGCCGTGGGTGGAATACGCTTTGAATAGCCACACCTCTGCTGCCTCCGGCGTCTCCCCATTCAAAGCCTGCCTGGGTTACCAGCCCCCTTTGTTCCCGTCTCAGGAGGAGGAAGTAGCTGTCCCCTCAGCCCGCGAATTCGTCCGTAGGTGCAGACGCACCTGGACTACCACCCGCCAGACCCTGCTCAGGTCAGTCACCCGGATGACGGAGCAGGCCGACAAGAGACGCACTGCGGCTCCTACGTACCGACCTGGGCAGCGGGTCTGGCTGTCTTCAAGGGACATCCCCCTCCGAGGTAACGGGGGTAAGCTTTTCCCCAAATACCTGGGCCCTTTTACCATTGAAAGGGTCCTGAGCCCCACTGCCATTCGCCTCCGTCTCCCCCTGTCTATGCGACGTATACACCCTACTTTCCATGTGTCACAAATCAAACCTGCTATAACCCACCACCTGTCATCTGGACCTGATCCCCCACCACCCGCTCGGATCATCGACGGAGGCGAAGCCTATACGGTCCGTTCCCTCCTGAACTCTCGTCGACGAGGCAGAGGATTACAATACCTCGTTGACTGGGAGGGCTACGGACCGGAACATCGCAGTTGGGTGCCAGCTAGGCACATTCTGGACAAAGAATTGATTAAGGACTATCACGCTTCTCATCCACGACCTTCAGGTTGAACGCCAGGAGGCGTTCGTTGGGAGGGGGGTTCTGTTGGGATTCTGGATTCTGTATGTCATGTTTAAGTTCTGTGCCTGGCTATGCCATGTTTAGGATTTCTGTGTTTAGTGACCTCTGCCTGCCGTTTGACTATTCTTAGGATTGTGTATTGTGTTTTGGTTATTTAGATTTCCTGTTTATTATTTTTCATGTGTAGATCATTTATTTTTCATGCCTTGTTTTCATTTCCATGCTTTGCACTTTGTCTCCCCTGTCTTGTCATGTGTGTATCTTTGCTCACGGTCCCTTGTCTTGTGTGCACTCATTCGGGTGATTTATTGGTTTCTGGGTTTCAATCTTCTTTCATTATCTCGTGTTCTTCCTTCCTCTCTCTTTTACTGTCTTACTAACACATACTAACAGTTTATTGTTTTTGCTAATTAACTAACCACACTAATCTTGTATATTTGTACTAACTTTCTAACATGCACTCAGGATTGTAAAGCTGCACATACTAATTGACTAACTACCTCTCAGCAGTCGCTCAATTCTAATCTCCGCCTCCTTGCCTATCCCTAATTATCTCTGCTGCAAGTTTCTGTGGATTTCCACTTATACTTTGTGCTTTCCTTTTCTTTTATCTTGGCACTTTAGTACTCCTTAACCGGAGCTGTGGTTTTGTACTTAGGTTTGTCTTGTGATCCCTGTCTGTGTTTTGGCTACAGCCTATTCATGTAATTAGTTTATTCCTCATGTGTCTCTCCCTGATCATTGTTCCCATTGATTGCACCTGTTCTCCCTGGTCATGTGTTTACCCCGGGTGTGTATATAAGATGTCTGTTTGGTACACTTTCTTGTCAGATCGTTCTCCCTAGTTTTCTTGTGCTACGTTTCTCGCCTCGATATCTCAGTGTTTATCTTTCTGACTGGATTGCCCGACTATTGTTTTTGGTTTGCCCTTTTTGGATATTGTTGCATCTGTGAATTTTGACCTTTTTTCTGCCCGACCTTGATTTTGTGATTACTGCCCTGGTTTTGGATTCGGACTGTTTTTGGCTTATGAGTTTGTTTCTCCTCCAAACCTACACCTGTGTACCGAACCCTTTTTGTCTGACCACGAACTTTGTTATTGGTGCCCTGGTTACGATTCTGGATTACGCCCATTGGATACTGTTTTTGGATTGTGGACTTTGTACCGTTGCCAGCTCTGTTGGGGGGTTTCCCCCTTCAGAAATAAAGCCTCCTTTTTGCATTCTACTGGTTGTCGCACTTGGTTCATTTCGTAAATCACAACACTTAAGACAAGATTTTCCAGTGGAAAAGTAATTTTAAGACAAGGTCAAGGTCGTCGCTAGATGGTAAATACTAATTCTGGCTTTTATTTGACATGAGCTACATCACTGCAACCACCTGGAAAAGTATGGTTTGAACATTAATAATATCCAACAAAGACACATTTTTTTTGGTGGTAAAAAGATAAGGTCAAAGTAATTGGGGGTCAAATGAAACTTCAAAGGAATGAATTTATTTGTTTACAGTAACATCAATGGGTAGGGCTAAATATCCTGTTTTCTTCGGGGTATGGATATCAGGAAGTTAGCAGACCTGAGTGAACTAATAGCCTAGTGTCGACCAACATGTGCTGCCCGACATAAGGGGATTTATTAGTATTTAACCCCATCCTATGAGAAATTAAGATTGATGATCCAGTTCTCTGAAAATTGTCAGGTCGGATTGTAGAGTAGATGAATATAGTTATCTATGATCCCTCCTAAGCCAATGAATTCATCATACAACTTGCTCCATACAAATTGAAGGTCAGATGAGGGATGAATGACATTCTAGTGGGGGAAGAAAATTATATTCTAGTATTGCCAGGCCCCATCCAAAACAGGGGAAAAGGTAACATTAATCCCTTTGCGCTGAAGCCAAATTCGGCTATTTATGTGTTACCTTATTTAAAGCTTTATAATTCAAGATATCTGCTTAATAGACATGAAAGGAATGGCTTAACTGAGTCAGGAGACTTGAAGCATTTAGTATTCCATCGTATTTCAGTTTATTTTCATGATTCTGGAAGAGAAAAATGGCTGCAAACATAAAAAATCTTCTTGAAAATTCAGCACTGAAAAAAAAAAATTATACTGAGAATCCCAGAAACCAGTAAATCATCCGAATGTGTAGCACGTAAGACTAAACCGTGAGCAAAGACCTACACAAGACAAGACGGGGTAGACCTAGTGCAAAGCATGGCATTGCAAAAAAATAAACAAGACAAGAGCAAAGAAAACATGACATGAAGACTATGGCAGAAAAATAATAAAGACATGAAATCCAATAACCAAAACACAATATGCAATCAAAGAGTAGTAATAATAACAAGCAGAGGACACTTAAACACAAGAATCAATAAACATGCATGGCATGGCCAGGCACAAAACATAAACATGACATGAACAGGATCCTAACAATGAATGTATTCAGTTATGGATTTTCTATATCTAATATTGCTAATATTGCAATGTAATTTCACCATATATTGCTGGAATTACAAGTAATATTATCTTTGTTTCCTTTATGTGCGAGTTTTTGTACATGTGATAAACGACTGCCATATTCCATAACTATTTTAATCTTATCTCTACAGTGAAATGAATAAAATGTTACGGATAAATACCATGAAAACAAGAGCAACATTTTAGCATCCAATATTTACTTAGAAAAATAGAGGAATAATGAGTTAAATTATAAACAGTGATATCAAACACAAAACAAATGGATATAAACCAACAAAAGTCATATAGATTTAACTGCAAAATTTTGAAGCACTCTCACTTCCAAAAGATAAATAGGATAAAAAACAACTGGAATATTAACATAAATAAAACAATAATAATACAGGAAAATGTAAATATTTATAATACAAATTACAAAAAAAATGAATAAAAAAAGAATTTCTAGCAAACTGTCAAATAGAATAGAAAAGAATAACAATAACAAACTAAAAGGTTACAACAGAATAGCATGTACACTAATCAAATGTTGCATCAAATTCAATACAAAAATACAAAATGAATAGACAAGTCCATGATTTGTATGTTGTTTATGGGCTTTTTAGTGTTGACCATTATCAAATTATTAACAGCATAAGCTGCAATTCCAGCTGCCAGCCCTGGCTCCTTCCAGGTCTTTTGTGTTCATGCACAGGCACTGTTCATGGTACCATCTTTGGCATGTGTCACATTGGATCAATAAAATGACATGATAGATATTTGAGATTATCTGGCCACTCTCACCAGTTAGTATTACAAAAAAAATCAACTATATATGTATATTCTCTATGTATAACCAGATACACAGAAAACCCAATTGGTCAGTGGAGGCCCAGGTCCTGGAGGCTTTGCCATGGAGCACATGGCACAATTATTGTCCATGTTGAATACTAAAATATATATACAAATTAAAGTGAATTTCAAACAAAACAATAAATGGTTTCATATTTACATATTACAGTGTTAGATTGAACACAAGTTAAACTATCTAGTTTATCAGTGGTCTATCATTGCCAAGAAACGCTTTTCTCTCTGCAAAATAACGCCTGTTTTATGAGCCTAGTCGTTTTTTGGGGCCAATCAAACACTGTTCCACCTTTACAGCTTTCTTCTTCCTTGTGCTTAAGTGTTGACAAAGCTACATTAAGGTTCGTAATACACCACAACACAGAAAATACTGTCCTTACAAACCTGATGCTTTCAGTATAGGTTGACAGCCATTTCCATTCTGGCGTCTCTCATTTCCCTTTCTGATGTCCCAGACTGGATGTCTGGAACAGCCGGAAAGGCTTTCATCACTTCCTTTGCCATCTATCAACAAAAAAAAAAAAGATTTTTTATTTAACCATCATATGTACGTGAAGCTCAAACTGAGCAGCTGTTCAAATGCACCACATTACTCAAGAGAATTCATTTCCAAATGGAAATGGGCTTGTTTCTCATTATTAAACATTCATGCACAACTCACTTCATCTAAGACATTACTTCCAACAGACAATGGTCTTTCATTGATCAAATCACATAAGACAGCACTTACCATGGTGACAATGACCCCACAACTACTGCCATCCTGTTGTGTTGGATGTAACAGTACTCCTCCTTTCCATTTTATGTCCACCCACTCACTTTTTCCACGGCTTGCTCTCCTCATTTTCAGGTAGTCACTGTATGTAATTTATAATGGAGGTTAATTACACTATGAACAAAGCCTAAAATATGCAAGATATGATCTAAAAAAGTGTATCCAAAACATACTGTCAATACTATGATATGTTATAAATAACCCTGTAATTGTACTATTATTATTTTGTCAAAGTTAAGTTCACTCCTAAATACATGATTTTGTCCTTTCCTTTGTGCTTTCTCCATACTAACTGTAAAATGTATTTTTTTTTTCTATGTATCTATTGAAAAACGTAGTAAATGCAACCAGAAATGCTGTGTGAATTTCAAACCCTTAACAGTCGTACTATCAATGACTGCTAAAAGGTTAATTTATAAGTCTGCATTTAAACTTGATGGTAGTTGACTTGTAATTACAAAACCTGAAAATGTGTGCGTGAAAACTTTTCAGCAGCACAATTGTTTGTCAATACCAAGCATTGAACCACTGAGCCTACATTTTTTTGCTTGACAAACCAAAGCTTTTTCAGAGCAAAGCAATAAAATTATGTAAAAGTGATTTATGTTATGAAGAAATACCTTAGTTTTTGGGCTGCTAATCTTGAATCTGCATCCTCTGTCGAACTTTGGGATGGATCCACCAGGAACACTGTATTTTCCATAGCATTTATGTACTGTAAAAGAAATTTAATTTTAATTAATGAAAGAGACATTTATTATACATTCTAAACATGTGCATTAAGAGTGTATATAACAGAATAATATAGCTACTAACCAGTAACTTCCAGTGAACATTTTTGATATTCACACTGGCAACAATGCCTTTGTAATTTTCAAAGTTCACCTGTGAAAGAATTAGAAATATTATTTAGATCAGCAGTGTGAACCATCATAAGATACATTTATATTGTTCCATAAGTAACACATGTCATAAAATGTTATGTAAAAAGCACTTATTGCTTGAATTTAACAAGTAACATGCTCACACTTATCACATTACCTTGGCCAAACTGTGGCGGGCAATCTGCTGTCTTTCTCCAAAAAGAATTACACCAGCTGTGAAATGATTCATGACGTAGATGTCTTTTTCCATTTTGTGCTCATTTGCAGAAATATGTAGGAGCCCTTCAATTATCTAAATGGGGTAAAAGACATTTTGAAGTTATATTCATGTCATTCTTGTACATAAAGATTACTACACAACTTGCAAAATTGCAGTAACCTCTACAGGATTGTGCAGTTTCTGCATGTATTACTAAATGTCTAGTGTTTTACACTTGTACACTTTGCATTGTAATCGCCTGTAAGCCACTGGTGAGGTCGTAATGAACGCAGCTCACTGTGGCGTATGATAAGGTTCTGTCCTTTAGTCTGGGTGGGTAGTACGGAAACCACAACTTCACTGTCCCTCTTTTGCCACAAGGATGTGAGCTGCAGGAAATAAATATGAAACATACACAAAACTCAGATGGATAAACAATTGGAATAAAGATTTTTCAATATATTTTGTCTTTTTTAATATATTCATTACTGTGTTTTTTCCTGTCAGTAGACTACATCGTAAATTATATGTTTTCCACTCTCAACTGTAATATTTGTTGAAGTCTTTCTTTAAAGACTAGTTTTAGACTGTCTCTTTCAATTTCATGGGCAGTTTCGTTTTTTATTTACCAGGTGACCTGTCATCTGTGTACCTGTTGGTTCATGTTTGTTATTGAATTCTCAGCTTCTTAGGATAGTCTCAGTGGGACTTGAAAGATGCCTTAAGTAACAGCTTGAATAGCAACTGACTTAAATGTATGAATTACACAGAACTTAACTGAAATTATATGTACTTCTTTAGTTTACTTCCTTAGTATTACATACATTACATACATATTTATTATTTTTTTAATTTATGTACTAAATATAAATGTCCTGAGATAGCATTACTGTCATTCTGAGTCCTTTCGCAATAGCAGAATTTAGGCCATTATCACTTTTTTCTTAAAAAAAAGAAAAAAACACACCTGTGATACTGGTCAGCTGACTGATCAAATGTGTGGATGTGTTTCAGTTATTGTAAGGTCGAAATGGATGTTTTTTTGTTGTTATGATGTGTGAATGCTATGGAAGCACAAGGTTTTAGTGCATTACAATAACGATTTACCTTCTGGTTAGATGTTATGAAGCGTAATGGTTTGTGGAGAGCAGAGACGTATCTTCCCCCTTTTTTTGTTTGCGTTCCTTCCACTTCTATGTCGTCACTCTGAATCTCTGCACAGAGTATACATAATAACATTTTTATACACACACACATGACATTTGTTTTAAGTGTTGTCTTACTGTTTGAGTTTTATGTTATTTTATCGCAAAAAAGACTTTCAAAGCTTATAATAAAATATCTCAAAAAGGAAATCTATATTCTGCGCGGTAGATATGTCTTATGCCACTGTCAAGTATAAAACAAAAACAAATATTCAGCAAGTCCAGACCCAGCGCTACATGTATTCTTATAATAAATAGTTTTTTTTTGCCTTGATCAGTTCTTCAGCCCATTTATATATCAAGAATGTTCGCATTGCAAATTTAAAAACAAAAACATTTTGGATATGTGTGTCTACCACATATTACATTTGACCACATCTTCTCAAACTGTTTGCATACACAACATCTATTGCCTGGTTACTGGAATGTGCAAACCTTTAGTTGGTCCACTCCTTTGGTGTCTTCATACTCCTTTAGTAGAGCAGTGTGGTTTTTCTGATATTTCATCACAAAGTCGTCAAGTCTTGTGAGCTTTCTTGACTCTAGTCTTATATGTTTTAAGTCCCATTGGCTT
Organism: Gymnothorax reevesii; assembly: GCA_029721435.1. Classification (NCBI taxonomy): domain Eukaryota; kingdom Metazoa; phylum Chordata; class Actinopteri; order Anguilliformes; family Muraenidae; genus Gymnothorax; species Gymnothorax reevesii. The sequence goes on from CM056585.1 coordinate 43,300,084, forward strand.
TTCTCCATGATGCCCTGGGTTTTGTTGTCCTCTGTTATGTTCTTTGAATGCAGTCATACAATCAAAAATATGTCTGATATAAAAATATTATAATATTTTAATATTTTTCATTTGAAAAGGTTACACGTGAAGATAATAAATTTTAATTACTTGTGTTGTCTTTTCTTTTAGGACATTGTACTTCTTCGTGTAATCCTTTTAAGGCTGACCAGTCCCATGCCGTCCAAGGTCACCTTTTCATTTAAAAAAACATTATGGAATGTGTTTTTATTTGCAAGACAACATTCTTTCTACATTGCAATCTATTATGTTTTTTTAATAGTTTTACTTACCTAACATTATTCCGGTCCATAATCCAGCGTTGGGCATGAAGTAGGAGTTAAGGCGAGCCACAAGCCCTTTACAGCAGTCAGGGTTGGGCTCACCCTCCTCATCCAACGGTGCATTTGAAATTACTGCTCCATATCTTTTCCCAAAATTGTTGGTTCCTTTGGTTTCCTAGAAGAATTTGTTAGCGAAATTGGTGGTGTGATTACATATTTTAATTTTTCTGACGCAAATATGGATGACCTTTTTACTTTTGTGGCAAACAGTCTGTCTTCAATATCAAAAATAAGGTAACAAAATTGACATAAAACAGCATGATGTTCTACTCTGACCTTTTGACCTCGATGTAATACCAGACCCTGAAATCGATGAGGGGTTCTATACAAATAGACTAATGTGTGAAATGTACTTGTTGATTTTGTCGTATGTGCTACTCACTTTGAGTGAAATCGTAACATTGATAAATATACGTGGAAATGTTCTAACACAAGAATCTGCATGTACCTCTAAATCCTCTGTAGTGCCAGTTGACTTCTCTGTGTAATCCCACTGAAGTCCTTTTTTTTTGCAGCCACAACTGAATGTTAGTGAAATGTGTTTCTACATTCTTCCCACTGCATGGACTGGAGAACACAACTGCAGTACTCTGTAACATGTCATCCAACTCCTCCATGGTACTGGCAGTTGTGAGTAGACAGAAGACATGCATGGCGAGGTGGTAATGTTTTGTCGCACTGCAGGATGATTATGTACAAAATGTAAATAAGGTCTTCTAAGCTTACAGAATATAACATTATTTTACCATTTATGTGGGCAATCATAACACAGTTGCTATTTCAAGGAAGACAAGGAGCATGCTGAGAGTTTTAATTATTTTTAACAGGTAATGCTTACTACTTCCGGCACATCTCCTTGGCATTCTTCATGACATGGCTCAGGCATCGATGAAGAATGGGCACATCAAAATCTGTTTTCTTTGCATGTCCACTCGCAATTGCATTGTACACGTCTATGGTGTCATTGAGGTTTTTTTTGCAAATAAAATGCATTTAGATTGCATCAGGACTATTGAGCCATCGCAAACTTTCATGAGTGTCACCCTGAGGTGGTCTACTCTCACTCTGAAGTGGACCGTTGACTATGGACCGTTTCCTTTTAATTGTCATTTGATATGAAAGCATCTTTATACTGTATGTGATGTATTCAAAAGGGCTTTATTTTGAAATGACACATCAGAATTTCCAGAAACTCTCACAGTGACATCCTGAGGTGGTCTACTCTTACCCTGAAGTGGACTCATTCCTTAATTATGGACCGTTTCCTTTTAATTGTCATCTGATATGAAAGCATCATTATACTGTATGTGATGTATTCAAAAGGCCTTTATTTTGAAATGACACATCAGAATTTCCTGAAACTCTCTGAGTGACACTCTGAGGTGGTCTACTCTCACCCTGAAGTGGACTCATCGATCGACGCACATTTTAATATTATCGATACTTCCTTTATCTCTTCACTCGGCATGAGTTGCACTTTCACAACCATCACTTCTGTAGCTATGGTTAGCTGAGCATACCTAAGAAAACCATAACGATATAGTAGTGCTAGCTAGGTAGTTGGATCAAAAAATGTCAAAGTAAATTCAATATAAAACCAAAACAGAAAATCTGGCCCTGGTTGTAAGAGCCAGCTAATAGCAAGCAAACATAATTGCTAGCTCTCTAGCAAGCCCTGCGAGCTGCTTAACCAGATATTAATCTAATGAGGAAATTTGGGTCGTGCAACGCTTGGTTGTTTGTCGGTTAAAGCCAGCTCATGACAATCACCAGAGCTAACGGCTGGAATGATGCTAGTTAGAAGCGTTGACAATGACACCCGCTGCTCCCTTACGTAAACAATGAAGTTCTTCTGCTTGGTGGAAAACCAGATCAATGGGCTTGAGCAATGCTACGTCATCATCAAGTGACAACGAGCTTGAATACTGTTGTAATTAATTGTGAATTATTAAATCACTGGTGGCCCAAAATAAATAGAATCAGTGTAACTGTGATGTACATTGATGATATCTATGTCAGTATTAGTTGTATATTACGTATGTTGGTCCCGGAGTCGCTCTTTAAGCCAAATGCTGGTAATGTCAACAATAGCTAAAATCAAATTTTCGGGATGTTATACCTGTCATGTGCTCAGCATTTGATATAGACTGATAAGTAACACAAGCAAACTGTTAATATTAAAGCAACCCTGTGTAATTCAGAAAGTACCCAGCACCATCTTGTGGAACTAGCCAATGGGCCATATTGAACGATCTTTTGTCATTAAATATTGGACAATCACACCATCGAACACAATGCATGCATACATCTAGGCAATGGGTGCTGTGACGTTATTATCACGTGGCCATTGTAGCAGACTACAGCTAATTAGGGGTAATAAAACCTCATTTATCTGGTCTTTGAAAACAAAAATTTCACATTTTTGTATTTTACAACATTTATTTACTAATGATGTTTGAAGAAAACGGCATTATGCATTATCCCAGTCGTTACCCTTTAAATGATTTGGGCTCGTTTCAGTCTGATGGAATGAATTCCGGGGTGGGCAGGTCCAGCTCCGTGATTGGCTCTGGCCAGGTCTGTCCTGATTGAACGCTACAATCTGACATAAGGTTTTGCCCAGATCGTGAACGAGCTGTTCAGAGAGGAAATCACATTCTCGGATTACGGCAAAACCCCTGTTTATATTTAGAAACTTTGCAGAGGTTGAGTATGGGCATCCAACATTATAACATTACTGGTATGTATTAAAGGAAGGATTAACATAATAGGGGACCTTTAATTTATTGATTTCCATGAAAGATATCGCTTAAAATTTAAATAACCAAATTCATTGATGGGCAGAGCAACCTGCTGAATCAACCTCTATCAAAAAGCACAACTCAGAGTCAGATTCAAAACTTGGAGATCTAATAAATTTACAACACATTTGTCAAACCACGTCTGGAGTATTGTGTACAGTTCTGGGGTCCATACTTTAAGACAGATATAGAGGCTCTAGAAAAAGTTCAGAGAAGAGCCACTACGCTAATTCCAGGTATAAAAGATGAACGCTATGAGAACAGGCTGAATCCTGAATCTTTTTCGACTTAGGAAAAAGAGACTTATGGGTGATCTGATTGAGGTCTTTAAATATGTTGAAGGGATGAACAAAGTGAATTTCGTTGAATTCCTTCAGCCAAGTTCTGTTAGTAGAACTCAGGGTCACGAATGGAAGTTGACCTTGGGTAAATTTAGCACTGATATTACAAAATATTTTATTGACCCAAAGAGTTAATTTCGATGTGGAATAGCTTGCCTGACCTTATTTTTGAGGCAGAAACCTCCGAATTTTCAAGAGCAGGCTTGACTTAAAGCTTGATAACATTGCTTCTTTGAGTATCTGCAGTGATATATTCACTATAGAAAAAAATAAAAATAAAAAAAAGAACTGGCGAGCCTAGTTAGGCTGAATGGCCTGTTCTCGCCACTCATGTTATGTTATGTCATTTTAATAATATTTGCAACAGAGCATAAAATGACTGTCTTCAGACGAGGGTCTGGTACCTTATACAAGAACGAAACAGGCATGAACAGTCAACGAAGAAGAAAAGACTACACCAAAGCCTGTATCACCTGAAATTGCCAAGGATGGCCAAAGTTAAAGTTTCAAAATCAGAAGAGCACCTGCTCTTCCCATTAAAAAGGCAGATATCAAGCCCCAAATCCACTGCACAGATGTCTAATCTCTTAGTTGGTCCCCTGTTGGTTTCTGTATGCCAAAAAGCCAAAGTACATTACAAAAGCCCACATTCTTATGTTGTTTGAAGCAAAGGAGGGGAGCATCCCTCTTCTTGGTGATGAAAGCAGGCTATGCTGATTGGTGGAGCTGTGGATGTCTGAAGGTGTGAGAAATAGTAAATTGTCTACTGTGAAACTGGTCATCAAATACTTCTGAAAGGTTTTACTACTGCTCCTAAAAACATAACATGACATGGACAAATCTTGGGTGGTATTCAGGAGTGCAAAAAAGCAAACATAAAAAACTAATTTAAAGGGGATTTGCTCTTGTTGGAGGTCACAATGGTGTTCTCTGTTGTTTTAGGAATTGAAAGGATGTACACTTATAGTTTATGACCTTTTGCTTGACTGTCACTGCTCTAAAGGGGTCATCTTTGAAATGTACGCACATGGGGTGGCAGGTCAGAGATTGAACGGACTAGGTTCTTGCAGTTGACGGGGGACAGGACCTATCACCAGGGAATGCCTAAGGGTGTTTTCACTCATCGTGTGATTATGTCGACCTAACTGTCTAAGCTGGCCTAATTGGTGCGGTGCGGGGAGTGTGAACACAACTAGCCGCACCCGAGGTCGACCCTAGCAGCCGTACCGAGAGCAGCTGAAAGGGGTGGTCTCAGAGCGGCGCACCAAGCCCTTTAGTTCGGTGCAGTGCACCAAACCAGTGGTGTGAACGCGCAGCGAATCCGGGGTCAGCTCAAGTCTGGTGCACTCCACAAGCTAGCAAACGTGACTGCATTTAACATCAATGGTTTGTTCATGTCTAACGTTACAACTTTCCTGGCTGTTCGCCGATATCTGCGAATGGTGATGGGGGCCTAGTTTAACACAATCAATCTGCGCTTTTTTCTGGTTTGTCTGGCAATTCGCATTCGCCGTCTCCAGTGCAAGAAAACATTGTTCTCCACACGCAGCCGTGCCTCGTTTTCAATGTGAACGTTATAACTTCCCAACACTGAACAAGACAAACTATATAGATTGCCAAAAGCAGTAACGTTAGGCATATCAGATGGCGTTGCTGTTGAGTCTCCATTATTCACGTGTGTTCTGTTTACATCTCGAGGCTTCATTTAAACCAGATGGAATGAATTCTTTTCCAGATGGAATGATGCATCACACGTCATTTCCGTCTGGTTGCCATGGATACATGAAGCTCCATTCTGTTGAACGGTGGACTGGGTACGGCGATAAAAAGCATAGGTGAAACTGAGCCCCTCCAGTTGAAAATTGATACATTCTACATTGGTACGACCCAAATATGTGACTGGGTTGACCCAAATATGTGTGAAAACACCCTAAGTCTTTACTGGTCAAATAATTCTGTCCAGTCAAAGTATCCGAAACTAAACATTATTTCGAGATACTATAATATCGCTGGCATCATTTAGGACTTACAAAGCCTCAGGGCAGGTTTTTTTATCGGTTTGTAATGAATATTTATCAATTCATAAATTTTATTACATTAATTCATAAATTTTATTACATTTATTTAAGTTATTTAATTTTGGATAAATAAATTTTTGGGCGCTGCACTGCAGCACCTCCAGCACCCCTACTTCCTGGGGTTATGGTTGCAGTCCTGATTTTTCCAAGTCTAGCTCGCTGACAGTTCCCCCCCCCCCCCCCCCCTCTTCTCCTTGGCCTTCTTTGTTCAGTGTCTCTGATTGATCAGGTGTTCATCCTTGCTACCAATGACCTGGGGTGGTAAATCCAGCAGTCAAATAGTGACAGTTCTGTTATGCATTTATACTACCCATTAACTCCATCATCATTACATTCATGAATTAGGTTGACCTCCTGGCTGAGGAAGTGTGACATAATGTCACACTTTTTGACATAATGTGAATAATGTGGTGATGTGAACAATATTTGGGGTGATTATTTTACCTCTGAATTTTCTATCTCTGACCCCCCTGCCCCCCACCGTATTCACCAGGGGTAAACTCCAAGTCAGCCTGTGTGCTGTTCCTGCTGGTATGTCCAGGTCACCTGCTGTTCCTTTTCACCATCTACCTGCTCCAGGGTGGCCACATCACCATCAACCTCACCTTTGTGTGCTGCTACCTATGTGCGGCCCTGCTGCAGGTACTCATCCTGTTTTATGCTACACCTTACTGCTTATGACTAGCTGTTTTTTTTATTTTTGGTTTACCAAAGCCATGATGATCATCTTTTGTTTGCCACTTTGGTTAATAAAAGTAACCGTTAGCCTTTGGTAATAATACCTCATTTGGTGGCATTTTGCTGAATGTGGCATTTTGTTTCAGAATGTAGATTGCATTCAGTGAAATAGAATGCCAAACATTAGGTTTTTGCTCGTTTAAAATGCGAACAACTCAAAGACCTAAAATCTTAAATCCCCTGCTACCTTCGTAGCAATGATTCTGATCAATCTAGGGCGGCATATTGATTGCTTTTTCCTCATAGTGGAATGTCTGTGTTGTTAAAATAAGGTATATTTAAGATACTACTTCAGTAGTGAGTTAAACTTTCTTCTTATAGGGTGTGAAAAGCATTTAGGGCCATTTCACAGTAATCACGACATGGGTTTTGAAAAGAAAAAATGTTCATTCTTCTGTGTGACAACTATGGAAACATTTTCTTGAATACCTTAACCTTCTGAAAATGTAAATATTGCAGCTCTCACAAAATTTTTGTATATGTTAATTAAGTCATTAATATGAAATTTTGCCAAATTAGCATTGCGTACGGGACATTAGTTTTTTTTGGTGTAGCTCTGTCAATTTTTGGTCTATTGACTTCATACTTCATATTACAAGACAAACAGGGTTCCCGCTGCTGCTTGTCATTTTTGTCATTGACGAAAATAATTCATCGGTGACGAGGAGGAAAATTATGAGCAGTCCTCACAGTGGCAAATGTATTTGTTTAATGACAAATAAAAATTCAATGGCAAATAGTGACTTCGTCTGCCCAGAGCATTCGAGGCTGTAGCCCCAAATATGTTTCCTTTAGCCCCATATATATTATATGAATTCATAAATAAATAAAATAAATAAATAGTTCTTCTCTTTGGGCAGTTTACTTCGTTACTGTTCGAAAAACAGGACAGCACTTTCAATTTGTTTCATCTTCAATGAACAGAGCCAAGAAAGACTAATCAGAGAGGGGTTTTACGGGAAAATACATCAAAATGCTGTCTTATTGGCTGACAGGTCATGGTGTTGAAAAGCCGAATGATGTTATCAGGCAGTCAGTCATGTGAGGGAGTGCATATTCACGGATTTTAGTTTTGCCTGCAAAACGCTAGCAGCTGATGCACAATCATCCCCTCATAATGAACTTGGAGAACAAGGTGTGTAAATTTCAATACGAGTCCCTACTTGCGTAAACGTGATTGATATGACCAGATATGAGCCATCTTTACACGACATATATTAGTCTTCGACTTGACTTAATCGCGTGATTTATACAATCATGTAATTTGTTCATTGTTGCTATGTTTTCTACCACAGTATGACTGGCGATTTCTGAGCTAATGTCCTGCAAGATATGGTACTTCAAAGTTAGTTTTAAAGGCACAAGAAAGTGCCATACAATATCTGATTTACCATTAATAATGATCAAAACTTCGGATTTACAACACACCGTTCCTACACGGCTCCAAAATATGAACGTCCACCACGATTTTCGGAAAAACCAACCAGATGCAAACATCGATTGCTCTAGAACAGGGGTGGGCAATCACGGTCCTGGTGGGCTGGTGTGTATGCAGGTTTTTATTCCAATCAATTACCCTGACTAATTGAGTTAATTGATTGCATACACGAATATAGATTTTCGCAATGATATGATCAAAGGAAAATGTTTTATGAAGGGAGACAAGACTAGTCTTTGTAGTTTCATGATAATTTAAAGAAATGTAAATGAAACGTCAGATTTCATAAATGGTTTGGCTAATTGAGACAATCAATTAATTAAAGGCCAGACGTTGGTGTGAAAACCAGGGACAGATACGGCCCTCGCTGCCTCTGCTCGAGAAGCAATCTGGCTGTTATCTGACATCGTGTTAATTGCGTAAGTACCATTGGACTGACAAGTACACGTTTCCATACGACAGCGCTGACGGAATGACACTTCCATTAATGTGGATATAATGCACTTGTCAGGCAAGCGCCGCGAGTTAGCCATGATTTTTCACGAAAATCTTCAGTTACATCTCACAACCTTTCTAGCGTGAAAGTGTAAATTAAGCTCTAGGTTGTGGGGTAGTGTTTTTTAAAACGCTGGGTAATCTCCAGTGCAATTTGCCCTGCATTCGCCAGTTGCCTTTGGAAAATAATAAATGAACAGCGAAGAAATGTAAAAAAAAAAACGGTTTTTCTTCGAAATCTCGTGGATGTTTTTGATCCTTGATCAATTTCCATGGCGTGTATTTGCCAAATATAAGTCAATGAACACCACTCATAAAATGTTTCTATATTGGCTTATAACTTGATTTTTTGACTGGAACAGCGACTTAGTTATCAAAAATGGATGTCTCAAAAGCATACTGAATGATAATATTGATGTTTTGCCAATTATATATATATATATTACTGTTTGACTGAATTATGTAAATCCCGTGGTGCTTGCTACCGCTTGGGGGCTTTGGGTTTACCAGCTTAGCAGCACATGGTGGATTCGGACAGAACAGTAACCAGAAACCGCTCCCTAGAAGTGGATGAGGGTGCCAGTATTGAGACTTTTTTGTTGCTGGCATCCGAATTAGTGATGATCTGAGAAGTTTAACATTTGAAACCCACATTACAGGAGAATTCCAGTGTAAATTGACTTGGGGTGTATTGAAACATGATAATGAGTACAAACTTTTGTCGAATACCCTACCTCCGTATGCACCGAACTTTTCAAAATAATTTTATGTTTAGCCGAAGCTCCCAACAGGCTTACAATGGTTGTGAATCGGGCATCGCATTGCCATGCAAAGAAATTATTTTTTTCATCATTAACAAGGCTCAAAGTAGCTCCACACTTTATCGCTACAATTTCGAGGCACTGAGAACTTTGAAAATGCACCGGTAGTTTATTAAAAAATACTATTTATGCAAATAGTACCTCGATGTTGTTTCCAGTCGCCTCCATCTTGAAAACCACGATAAGTCGATTGACGTGCACTAACGAATAGGAAGGGTAGGGGAACTGATTGCAATCTATTTGTGCCGCCTGTAACTCCAATGGAGCTAATTTAAAAAATTAGTCTCTGATGCGATACTGTATCAATTGCTTTCTGAAAATCCAAGTATATGATTTTATAAGCCCTGCTCAGGGGTGCGTTTCCCGAACAACGACGGAAGTTAGCTTTGAACTTACATGGTACGATGCATCGTTAAACTAACAAACATCAGAAGAACGATGGTTTCCCAAAATCGTCGTACCTTGTTCGCACCACAGTAGTCTGAACCATGTTGGTTTGAACGACGTTAGTTTGAACCTTGATAGTTTGAGCGATTGTCGCTCGAACAACAATGTTACCAGGAGCACTCCGGTCTGTTTTTCACCGCAGGAAGCTTAAAAACTTGGTATTTGTGCCTAAATACAGCAGTTGTGATCGATATTACAATACTAATTTGTCGTTTTGGCATATTATTTTGCGATCATACACAAACTAGCTACAAAACAATTTATCATTTAAATGAAAAGACACTTTAGGCAACGATTCTTTCAAAAAAAAAAAAATCTAAAGAACGATTTGCTATTTCAGTGCATTTAATGAGATGAGCTCCACCAGCGAGTACAAAGTTTTTTAATTCATTCTTTACAGTTATATATACATACTAAACTTCCTCCCTTAATGAACATTCTGTGGTGTAGTGGGTAAAGCCAATGACACGAATTGAGCTAGTTTCATAGATTGAGGGATCGACTCCTGCAGGACATGACAGCGTTTTTTTTTTCTTTTTTTCGTTTTTTATTCATGGAAACGTGTGCTCCGATGAACAAGTGATCATTAAATTTAGACGATGCGTGTCACGTTGTCTCCTTTGATATATGTAGTAAATATTTAAGGTCACCCACCTTATTCATGGGCGTAGCAATACACACGCAGACAAAAATGGAATATATAAACATTTTTATTTCTTTTTCTTAACATAAAAATTATTTCATTGACTCAAAGAACAAAAAATAGCATATGAACACAGAAAAAATATATATATATTCTGAGGGCCACAGATGGAGATGCAGTGCAGTGGATATGGGGGGATGGGGGGGTGGAGGAATTGCCAGCTAGACATTACTAAGGCGAGCAGCAGCTCTAAGGAGTGAGCTAAAGAGGACTGGTGGTGGGAGCGCCGGTCTGTCGGCCTCCTCTTAGTCCTGAGGAGAGTTTTGTCCAGGCTAAACCCAGAAGTGCTGGTGGGAGTCCCAGGGGTATAGGTATCTGTGGTTTGCACAATTCTCTAACATGAGTGTCTTCCCCCCTCTACCCACTTCCTCTAAGCCCATTTACACCTTGTCCCTTGCAGTTTGATTCCCAGGGCTCCCCAACTTTGAGCACCCACACGCAGGACCCCTCAATATTGGCCATCCTCTCACTGGGCCACTCCACATTGGGCCCCCTCTGGCATGGCCTTCTGTGTGTCAGGGCCGCTCTTCCCCCTGAGTCTCCAGAATCCCCTCAGAATGGCAGTTCGTCTATGTCCTGCACAGCATGGCCATCACAGCAAATGTCCAGCTCCCTAAAGATAAGGCGATCTCTGTAAAGGATGCTGAGGATGACCGTGCATTCCACAGACCACAAGGAATGACAAATGATATGCAAATAGACCTCCATCTCCCCCACCCCCTTTCTTTTTATCAACACTTTCCCATCCACTGTTATATATATGGTTTCTACCATATTCACAGTTGCAAGTGGGCAAACTACATCATCTCCTATCGATACATAAAATACATGAAGGTAAACAGCGAGATCATACGTTCTTCCTATGACTAGCTACACAAAGTCACAAGCTTTACAGATTTACTCAACAATACCACCGTCTTGAACCATGATCCCGTAAAGTAGGCTAATTAACCACCTCCACTCTAATGACAGCGGGGAAATAAAAACAAGTGTTGTTTTTAGAGTAGCGTAATAAATAGTTGCCGAACATTAAAGTTTCTTTGCTAACGCATGCGAAGGCTACAAGAGATATAATTCCAGAGATCCAACCATAGGCCCACTCATGAACAGAGAAATACAACAAAAAGTGTTTTTCCCGAGTAGCTACATTTTCAAATCACTGTGTTAATGTTTGTTCAGCAAATATCATGGAACATTTTCAGCTACTGACCTTATGTTTACCTGTCATGACTGCATTTTCCGACGCAATCACCCGGAACTAAGCTTCTAACTACAGCTGGGGAGCAGTAGTTTGAACTACACTGCTGAACGACAGTGGTTGTGAACGTTCGTTCGAACTAAGGTTTTGGGGAACACCTGCGTCGTTTAACGATGGTTCGCACTACGTAGGTTACCTTAATAGTTCGAACGATGGTTTTGGGAAACACTGGCAGCGCAACTACATAGTTTGAACTATGTAAGTTGCTAACTTACTTAGCAACTACGCTTTTGGGAAACGCACCCCAGGTCATAAGTCTTGGTGGCCTCTTCAAAAAATTCCAAGAGGTTTGTCAGGCATGACCTTCCCTTACGGAAACCATGTTGGCTATCCCTCAAGATATTGTTACATTCAAGAAATCAGTCCAGCTCATCTTTTATGATTCCAATATTTTGCACACAATGCAAGTTAAACTGATTGGCCTGTAATTTCCTGGCTCGGTACAGTTCCCTTTCTTATATGTTGGTATTATATTGCCCTGTTTCCAATTTTCTTGTATTTCACCAGTTTCTAAAGACCGTTTGAGGATGGTGGAAAGCGGCGTAAAGATGATCTCACTCACTTCCCAGAGCACTCTTGGATATAAGCCATCAGGACCTATCACCTTATCTGCCTTTAGTTTATGCAATTTGTCAAATACTTTGTTATCCCTAACCTCAATTTCCACATAATGATCTTGAGCATTTGACATGCTCTGTGGCAGAATAAAGACCCCCTCTGAGGTAAAGTAACTGTGGAAGGTATCCGCAATATCCTTGTTATCATATAGCAGTGATCCATTTTTATTCTTTAAGCACTTAACCTGCTCTTTGACTTTCCTTTTCTGCTACAGTACTTTGGGTTAGTTTTTGCCCCCTCTGCAATTTGTCTTTCAGTCTTCTAACATTCCTCAGCTCTTTTTTGACCACAGCCCGCATTTTACAGTATTCAGCCTTAGAGAAGTGAAGAATATTTTTTTTACTTTATTTCTTAGTGAGTATGAATTTGATCGCTTCTTTCCTTGAGCAGGATTCTTCAAATTCCCAATAGTTTCAGAAAACTATGCTGCAGACTGTCCCGTACGCAATGCTAATACTTATAGTTAATTAGCCTAATTGAACCGGAGAATTCAAAAATATTATTACCTTCTAGGTAAACGTTCCATAGGCCTGCTCAAGTAACAGAAAAATTTTGTTGTCATGTCTGTTGGTATTCCACAGCAACACTGGAAAGTTTGTTATTGTCCCGTGCACAACGATTTGAGTACCGTGAAATGCCCCTTTATACAAGCTTGGTTTCACTTGGATGAACTGAATTGTACATAGTAAGCAGCCAGTTGCAGGGTGAATGTTCTGACTGTAATATAAGCATTTCCTTTAATGAGTGCGTATGCTGGCTCATGGGGCTCTGAAGAAAAACTTTTGTCGGGTTATCATGGAAAAAATTCATGTTTTTGGTTTGGAGAGGTTATTAGTGAACATTGATGTCCATCTGCTCCCATTTAAATAAACTCATACTAAATTCCACGAGAAAATCATTCATTTATTTTGACTTCATAAGTCAAATGCTGATTTGTGCTAAACATCTGATTATTTTATGATTTGACAGTAATTTTGAGGGCTCTAGAGCATGGCCACTTGGAGAGCTGTCTTATTTGGACAGTAAATACAGTCATTTTTGAATATCACTGTCAGATGAAGTAGACTTCTGGTCAAGAAGTTTTTCATCCCAGAAATATTTTGTTTTACCTCCTAGCCATTTTTCAATTCTCATTTTTAAAAATAATTTCATTGCTGAATTTTCATGAAGATTTTTTTTTTGCGACAATTACTCTGAATGAAATGATGAAAAGAAACTGAAATACAATAGAATTCTATATGCTGTAAGTGTTTCATTTCATTTAAGCAATTTTCACCCTCTCTGCCTAGCTCAAAGCTTGAATTATAAAGCCTGAAATAGGACAATGCATAATTAGTCAGATTTGGCCTCTGCACAAAGGGGTCATTCCGTGTCAATGAGCTAAACCTCACTATATCCAATTTTGCTCAAAATTTGTGTGTGAGTTGGTCGTGACCCATAACCCCCAAATCTCAAATTTCAGGTCAATCGGAAATTCGTGTGTGAGTTGGTCGTGACCCATAACCCCCAAATCTCAAATTTCAGGTCAATCGGACCTTCCAGTGCAAAGTTACAGCCTTTTTTTTTTTTTTTGATATTTTGCGAAAAATGGCTGTGGCTGCCAAAATTCAAATGGCCATATACAGGCCTACCAAACAAAACGTAGCCTCAGCACACAAAAACTTTGAAATGCCTACATTAATCGCGGAAATTGCAACATAAAAATAATACCCCGCTACCGAAACTGCAAAAAGCGCAACATAAACTGTTGACTCGTAGCATAAGACTATGAAACTGCAACATCTTCTACGTCATCCGTCTTTGCCAATTACTGCGCTTGCGCGTACCGGCCCAGGCTGCTTTCAGAGATGGCGGAATCAGGCGTGTCTCCTTCGGTTGGTAAGTAAAACTTCCAAATATGAAGTTATTGTTAATGCAGATGTTTAACAATGAATTGTAAGACGTAGCTGTTACATCCACATTCTCGTAAATTCGCTTATTTTAGCATGTCACCCTGCCGAAAATGAACGATGCACTGTCGATTTCGCTATAGTCTTAGCGTTGCCAACTTGACGACTTTCTCGCTAAATCTGGCGACTTTCCAAATCGGGATTGTTTGTCCACTCAAGACGTATACTGGTTCTAGCTTATGTGTTGGTTGTTAATAAAAGGTTTTTTCACTTTTTTTGACGAAGTCAATTTGACGATTTGTGCCACAATGTCGGTATTTTGGTAGAGTATTGTGAAGAACTATATGATGAGAGACAATAGTCAAATTAGCGAAATCCTGGAATTATCATAACAAAAAAATCCTTTGTTATTTCGTATCAATCGAAATTATACAGGGAAATGAGTCGGAAGGTTGGCTTTAATATTTAAGTTGAGACAAAAATTACAAGTGAATTGGAAGTTTTATTGACATTGAGCCAGGAAATTAGGCTGCATAAGAATGAATATTTCATGGGCTCTATCTTAGAAATGAGGAGGGTACATGAGAGGTATTTTAATGTTGTGTCAGAGAAGAGCCCTGGGGAAGGATACTGTTTTAAGTTTGTGAAATGTTACATAAATGTATATTATAAAATTGTTTCTCAATGATAAAATTATGTGCTAGTTACATTCTGAACTCTAAATTTGAGCCATTGCAGGGGAGGCATGTGAAAATATGCATGTACATGCCACAAACATGTAAAACAATGGAGCATTTAGTTCATGTGGCAGAGCTGAAGAGAAAATTCATTGTTATTTTAATTTAGCCTTACCCTGTCCTCTTATTCATGTTCAGAAAATCGGATCTTAGTATTTTTTTACAATGATGTGCTAGCCAATATATTTTTCTTTAACACACACACGCTGTATGAGTAAGATTGCTTATATAGCCCTTCAATATGTAATGTGATGTAAATGGAGTGAAAACAATAATAGTGTTAGAGAATTCATGATGAATATTCATTTGAAATATATTTTCATTGCAGCTCATCTCATCAATGCAATGTACAGTGACAAACATGAAGATGACAACTCTGACCCAGAAGTTATCCCGGAGAGTCAAGAGATTCCATCCGTTAAAGATGACTCTAATGTAGATGTAGAGGTTATATTGGAGACTCAAGACGACAGTAGCAGTTCGAGCCTTGTTTGTGTGCATTGTGGGAAAGAGTCTTCTTCTAAAATGGGGCTGAAATTTCATTTGAGGCAGCACAGTAAGGATTACCCTTTCAATTGACAGAATCACCCATTTGATGACAAGGCTCGAAAAAGGACAGCCCGGCATAAGCCTAGTGGATTGTCCGGACTGCATGAACCTGCCCGTGGCGTGTCTGGAGTCAGGACACACCACAAAGTGGACGAATCCAGAGTTGACCCTCTCATAAGGCTGGGAAAGTGAAAGGACACTATTGACTGAGAATTTACGCCAGAGGTTTCCTGTGTAAATTTTCAGCAAAGTTCGGTCAAGGTTGTTTCAACTTGAGACCAAAGTATGTTGCTAAGTGTGGTAGTACAAGCATGTATACTTCAGAGAAAAATAACAAGGAATCTTTAGATTAACAACTCCTTTAATTGTTGGGAAACTAATGGTACTACGAGTTTCATACACATGAGATGACTGAGCAAACAGTATTCTGTAATGTAGCAAAATGTAGCAACAACACATTTCAAATGAATTGAACATATCCCTCCCTGAGTATAATTGTATTGTGCACTAAATAACAAAATGAACATAATAATGATACAACACAAAAATAGACAGAATACAGTGTGTAGCTAATCTTGCATCTGTAAACATTAACAGCACGTCTGCATTCTGCTAAATATCACAAATCCTCAAACTCAATGCAATGTACTTTCAGAAAGTAAATACTTGTGTCTGTTCATTTATTTTGGTCCCAACCCACATAAATCAATTCATCACAATATTTTAACTTTCACAAGATTAGTTGAAATTCAAAATGAACAACAAATTGAATCTGAATTGCTTAAAACGGTGAAGTAAGGCTAATAGAAAAAACCTGCAATGTATTGAACTGAATAAAGTTTTGTATGATTGATAAACAAGTCTTAATTGTCATTTATGAACTATTCTGTTTTGTGAAGTGAATGTGTCTTCCAGGAGAATTGGGGGTATTTGGGAAGGGCAAGGGCCATTGGACATTACGCACACTTGTGACAAAACTAGTCTGTTGAAATTTAAAAGTCTGATATTAATGAGGCCAATGGTCAGGAAAAAATGGCGCTTTGCTTAAGTTGTCCTTCCCCAATACCTGGTATTAACTGAATTCTATTACATATGTTATGATGACAAGGTTTCATCTGGAATGGCCCACTACAAAGTACCTGAGAAAAGTGTACATTCACATTAATGTCATGTTCTTCATGGGAAACTCCTATTTGTGTCAAAGCCATTTCTTTTAAAGGACTTTATAACATCCAGAAGTCATAAATTTGACATGTACCATCCTTACTGTGAAGATAACTCTACACGCTAATTTTAGCTTTTGACAGGTACTATGATGTGGGTGTATATTTGACTTATGAACCTCGTATTACATAAATGAGACATGGTAGTAGATCACATCCAGTGGCTGGTATCAATCACAGACATGTTCTCAAAAACTGAGGGCATTCCATCTACATTAGAGTCATCTTTAACGGATGGAATCTCTTGACTCTCCGGGATAACTTCTGGGTCAGAGTCGTCATCTTCATGTTTGTCACTGTACATTGCATTGATGAGATGAGCTGCAATGAAAATATATTTCAAATGAATATTCATCATGAATTCTCTAACACTATTATTGTTTTCACTCCATTTACATCACATTACATATTGAAGGGCTATATAAGCAATCTTACTCATACAGCGTGTGTGTGTTAAAGAAAAATATATTGGCTAGCACATCATTGTAAAAAAATACTAAGATCCGATTTTCTGAACATGAATAAGAGGACAGGGTAAGGCTAAATTAAAATAACAATGAATTTTCTCTTCAGCTCTGCCACATGAACTAAATGCTCCATTGTTTTACATGTTTGTGGCATGTACATGCATATTTTCACATGCCTCCCCTGCAATGGCTCAAATTTAGAGTTCAGAATGTAACTAGCACATAATTTTATCATTGAGAAACAATTTTATAATATACATTTATGTAACATTTCACAAACTTAAAACAGTATCCTTCCCCAGGGCTCTTCTCTGACACAACATTAAAATACCTCTCATGTACCCTCCTCATTTCTAAGATAGAGCCCATGAAATATTCATTCTTATGCAGCCTAATTTCCTGGCTCAATGTCAATAAAACTTCCAATTCACTTGTAATTTTTGTCTCAACTTAAATATTAAAGCCAACCTTCCGACTCATTTCCCTGTATAATTTCGATTGATACGAAATAACAAAGGATTTTTTTGTTATGATAATTCCAGGATTTCGCTAATTTGACTATTGTCTCTCATCATATAGTTCTTCACAATACTCTACCAAAATACCGACATTGTGGCACAAATCGTCAAATTGACTTCGTCAAAAAAAGTGAAAAAACCTTTTATTAACAACCAACACATAAGCTAGAACCAGTATACGTCTTGAGTGGACAAACAATCCCGATTTGGAAAGTCGCCAGATTTAGCGAGAAAGTCGTCAAGTTGGCAACGCTAAGACTATAGCGAAATCGACAGTGCATCGTTCATTTTCGGCAGGGTGACATGCTAAAATAAGCGAATTTACGAGAATGTGGATGTAACAGCTACGTCTTACAATTCATTGTTAAACATCTGCATTAACAATAACTTCATATTTGGAAGTTTTACTTACCAACCGAAGGAGACACGCCTGATTCCGCCATCTCTGAAAGCAGCCTGGGCCGGTACGCGCAAGCGCAGTAATTGGCAAAGACGGATGACGTAGAAGATGTTGCAGTTTCATAGTCTTATGCTACGAGTCAACAGTTTATGTTGCGCTTTTTGCAGTTTCGGTAGCGGGGTATTATTTTTATGTTGCAATTTCCGCGATTAATGTAGGCATTTCAAAGTTTTTGTGTGCTGAGGCTACGTTTTGTTTGGTAGGCCTGATATATCCAAAACTACTTGACCAATTTTGACAAACAAGGTATTTTTGGAAAGGGAATCACACAAGCAAAATCTACCATTTTTAAACTGATTATTGGTAAGTCAAGGCGTGATGAATAATTGACTTAATAATTGACCTTGAGGTTAATTTTTTTTAACACCAAATTGTACCCTGATGAGGTATCTACAACATAACAAAAACTTAGAAACATATTATTTTTAGTTATTGAGTAATCCAAAATTAAAATTCATGTGTCCAGCCATTTTCTATGAATTCTTGTGCAATTAGCAATGCACTGGGACTCCCTGAACTAGGAAGTGGTGGTCCCCTATAATTAGTCATCATAGCATGCTTAAGAAGTTAGACAAAGGAACTTCAACTCTCAATTTCAATTTTTATCCAAACGGTATGTAATACCGTGGGATATAGTCATTGCCCTGTCCAACTGTCCGTCCGTCCCCCTATCTGTAAACACTTTCATTGCCGGAGCAGAACTCAAAAACTATTCCACTTACAAACTTCAAATTTGCTATGGAACTTGCTCTTATGGTGCAGTTGTGCCTTTTGGGAGTTTCAGCTCCATTCTGCCCAAAAGTTTGGATTTTTAACCAAAAACAGGCCAAAAATCACAAATTATGTGGAACCGGTGGGATATGTCATCTTCTGATGACTCTTGTTACTATTTGTTAACAACTGAGGGCATTGAAAATGTAAGTACATGTATATCTTCATTTCATTCAGGATGCCTTCCTTCAATAAATCTTGTTTTTCTTTTTTTTGTCTTTGGAGACAAATCAATCAGCCGGCAGTGGACGGCAGCTTTTTAAGAGTAGCGCACAATTGGCTATTGCGCTACAGGGTTGCAAATTGAGAAGGGACTGCCGGGAAAGGGAAAATAAAAGTTGCCTTGTTCGTTGCTCAAGTGCCTCCTGTTGGCCAGATGGGCGCTCGTCAGGAAGATTCTATGTTTGTACATGTTCGGGTATCCTCCGCCCTCGTTCTGAACTTGCGAAGATTCAACCAATGTCTACTGTCTACACTCCCCTGAATTGGCAGCAAGGGGTCGCATACAAGCAAGCCTTGTACATTGTTCACCAATTGGGCATTCCAGATTTGGGTGGGATTGGAGATGCCAAATTTATTTTTTTTTAAAAAAAGGAGACAAATCAATCAAAACACTGGGCGTCACGGAATGACATTTTTTAGCTACCTGAGGTGGATATTCTGTGTGTTAGTGACCCCCTATCACATCATCCTCATCAAGGCAATACACTCCCAGCTTCAGTGACTTAATGAAGATTTCTAAAGTCTTTATGTATGTATTTTATGTACACAGACCTGAATTTCAGGAAGGGTATACCAGATTTAATTGGATATTGCTGAAAAACAAAAAAAAAAAGTTTGATATGTAGTAGATACCTCATCACGGTACAATTTGGTGTTAAAAAAACTTCAAGGTCACACGACCCTCAAGGTCAATTTTGAGGTCAAAATGTAGGTCAGTTGTTTATCACACCTAGAGTTACCAGTTGAAAAATTTGGAATGCAGATTTGGAATGCTTGTGTGATTCCCTTTCCAACAATACCTTGTTTGTTAGAATCGGTCAAGTAGTGCTGGAGATATGGCCATTTGAATTTGGGCAGCCACGGCCATTTTTCGCGAAATATCAAAAAAAATAAACAAAAAAACAAAAGGCTGTTATCTTTGCACTGGAAGGTTCGATTAGGTTGAAATTTGAGATTTTGTCGTTTGGGGCCAAGGCCAACTTGCATACCAAATTTGAAGAAAATCAATTCAAGTGCAGTGTAGAATCCCATTTTTTGGGTGATTTGACATGGAATAACCCAAAGGCGGTTAAGCTCCGTGGTGGTGGATGTGTAGATTTTGTGCTGGGGGATGTGTGCAGTCCTTGCCAGGAGATATATTGGCTCTGTGCCGGCTTTTTTATGGTTGTTTGTGTGGGCTCTGTGCTTGAGAATGCTTGGACTCTGCTGGGGAGGGGGAGGTGGGGTGTTTAGGCTCTGTGCTGGAAGATATGTGGAGTTGTGCTGGGGGATTTGTTGAGTCTCCAGGGGATGTGTTGAGGGTCTGTTCTGAGGGATGTTTAGCCTCTGTGGTGTGGACACGTGGGGTCTGTGAAGGGGTTTGTGTTCAGTCTGTGTAGGGGGATGTGTAGGGGCCGTGCCGGGGATGTATAGGAGGATTTTTAAAGAGGCATGTTTTGGCTCTGTGCAGGGTAATGTGTAGTCTCTGTGCTCAGGCATATGTTGACTGTGCTAGGGGACGTTTAAATTTTGGGGGGTTTTGAACCTGAACTGGGGAGTGTTTAGATTATGTTCAGGGATGTTTAAACTTTACGTTTGGATGTGTAGACTGTGCTGAATATTTAGATTGCTGGGGACTATTATGACTCCTGGCATAAGTTTATACTCTGTTTGGGAATACTCAGTCTTCTGCTTTCTCACTATGGGGCTTGCATGACTCAGGTATTTGAAAATAAACCAAGGCTCTGTTCTCTGCTGAGTGAGATGGCCAGATTACAGAGCAGCTATGAATCATCGCTGTTAGGGCATGCCTCCTACATGCTAAATCAAAGCAGCAAGTCTACCTATCGCAACAGTGTACAGTGTAATTATGCCATATGACAGGTTAATGACCTAATGACCAAAAATTACTTTTACTTGTGTCAAAAGTAGCACTGAATTACCAAATGACTGTCTGGAATAGAAGATTATGATTTTGTTGTATGGTCTGCAGATTAAACCCAGTAATGGTAAGATCTGAGCATTGTGGTCACTGCTATTTTCACTCAGGTTGGGATCTTGCTGTACTTAGCAGACATTATTGTTCGGCTGATGTGGAGATGGAGCCTGGACCCGGATAACTTCTCCATCCCATACCTGACTGCTCTCGGGGATCTGCTGGGGACGGGGTTTCTGGCGCTGTGCTTCCATTTGGTCATGCTAGTCGAAGAAGCCAGGGTGTGAGGAGCTGTTTCTACGCACCTACCAGTCCCTCCATGCATGTTTGCACTCAGAAAGGCAGCGGCTATGACCTCATCTTCATGTATTCTGCCCTCCATTTACCCATTAACTTGTGGCCATTTCACAATTCCTAACCTGGATGGACTCCTTAATCTCTTACCTTTTATAGCCATGTCTGGACTGGTAATCTGTTGTACCGGGCAATAGATAATTTTTAATGACCGTGCCGGCCGTTAGGACACGGAAAGCGGCCCATTAGTTCATTTTCTTCACTGACACGGGGCTGGCCCAATGAAATCTCTGAGGCCTCCCTCCTCAGCCACCCCTCCCCTCCCCGTCTGCGTTCCAATTAAGTTGTGTCGAGCAAAAATGGATAGAGAAAAGTACAAGGGAGGTGCTGAGAAGCTACGGGACAGAAGAGTCTGCAGGCGGATGCGGACAAATGTGCCAAAATATCTGATATGTTTGCTGCAGGATCTACAGCTAGTGGTGGTCCATCAACATCCAGTACAGAAGCAGCAGTAGCACCCAACACAAATGTGCACAAGGCTTGTTCTTGCCCACCGCAACATAGCAAAAACGTCAAGTAAGAGCAAAAAAGTAGCATAAAAACTTCACATTGTGGACCTTGCTGAATAAAATAGAAATTGCCATTTTGTTAAAAATAAATTGAAATAGTTTGGAACAACTTGTTTACGCATTTTTATAAATCAATTGCTACTATAACACAGTCTTTCAAATGAAACCCTTTTCACCAATGGGACACCCCACAAAATATACTGTGTCTTACATACCGATTTGACTTATCTACTAGGTTTTACTGTACAACCTCGACCGCAGTATTTCTGACCATGACCTTATTTATTCGGTATTTCTGACCTCGAAGTTGGAGATGCATTTGCATTCATACTTGTGTTCAATGCGGCCAGAATCCACCCCTGGCCACTTTCAGAAGTGGTTTGTTAGACAGGATCACCTTTCATCCGGACTCTATTTTGAGTGCATTTACATTTACTTTCATGTGGTCAAGCAGTATACGATTGCAATCTGATCACAAAAAAATACATGTTATTATCAGGTGTAAAGGGGTCTATATGTCATCATCACAGACCAGTCACTCCTCGCCAGAGACAGCGCAGGTGGGTAGTAATCGGCGGATAGCAAGGCAGGGAGATATATAGGTTAGAAACTGGCATGTTTGATAACGGGACGTAAAATGAGCGGATATTCTTTTTAAAGGTCCCCTATTATGCTATATTTAATCGTTTAAAATATGTCCAATGGGTCTTTGAATTAATCTTCAGAATTAAGTTACAAAAAAAACCCACAGGCATCCAGGCTTAGTGAGACATCCTCCCTGTGCCGGCCTCTGTGTCTGTGCCTGTTTTGAAATGGGTGGGAGGCTATGCTAATGAGGCGCTGCTCTGATTGGCTGCCTGGCTGCTTTGATTTTGGGGGAGGGTGCAAGCCTGAAAAACCAGGAAACCAAGATGGCAATTAGCTAGCTCCTTTGGCAAATTGGCAAGCACCGCTGACCTTGATAGGACTTAGTGGTTTGAGCAGAATATCAAAGCGGCTCAAATAACACTATGGCTATAGGTAATGCAGGCTAGTTTTATCTTTCCTGGCTATGAAATCAATTAATGAAAAGGAGCTAGATCGTGGTATTTGTCTGGCCTCTTAGAAACAATACTTAATTAAATGTGTGTAAATTGCAGGGTTTTCAATTCTAGCATATTTGATGTAAGATGGGTTTAGCATGCCCTGTGTCACCTCAGTGAAAAATAAATTCTGCTTACTTCAATGTATCTCACACCTGAAAGTACGCTTGGCTTTGGCCAATCTTTGTCATTCTTACTTGTTTGCTATGAGAGTTGGCAGCTCTGATAGATGTTGCATGAATATATGTCCTTTCTACTTCAAAGTTTCAAAGATAGGCCAAATGAACGAAATGAGTAAAGCAAAGAGGAGGAAGCTGACATTTTCCAAAAGGTAGGTGCAATCAGACAGCTTCGCTAGGAATACTGTGCATTGATGCTCTGGAATTCTCTTTAAATTGTTTATTATTATTATTATTATTATGATTATTACCTCGCATGATTAGGTAGCTTTGTTCACAAGTTAATCTAATCATGATTTCATTCATGTATTAAAATCGTCAAGCTGAATTGCTGGGGTAGTTCAAGTTTATATGTTGTCACATTTTCAATTTGTCATTTGTGTTGTTATGTCTGTACCTGGCTATAAGATGTCAGATTTTGTTGTCTGTGTGCACACATGTGCATTAACCCTAAAGTAACAGGGCCTGCCTGCATAGCAAATTCCAGTTTAAAGGTTGAATCAGTGATTCTGGGCCAAAACATAATTTGTCACGAACAGCAGATCTTTCCTCACAAACTGTAAGCAGCTCGTCTCATGAGTGGGCGGTGAAAAAATCCGCTCTCTGTAGGTCATCTACAGCCAGGTAGGAACTGAGAAAGATACACAAACTCGTGTGAACCTACCCGCGTCCCCACACATCAACAAAAGTGTTCCAAGGAATCACAGGGCAGGAGTGGGTCTTCTGCGCCAGATCCATGCCCATGCACGACAAGTGGGTGGGACAGAGCGGGCAACAAAACGAACTGGCAGTGGCACAACCGATGCAAGAGGTTGAAGCATGGCGGAAGCTAAACTGAAAGAGACGGTTGAACAAGTGCATGTTGAGGAAAAAGGAACCCGATCGCAGCTATGCAAAGTCCCGAATAAACATAGGGAAAGCATTACCAATATTGCAGAGAATTCTGGGAGTTGAATGCTTTCAATTCTGATGTCCAAATCACCTTGTTTCTACTGGGCAGGTGAGAAGAGCCGGTGCTAACTCTGTTGGATGTGAATTGTAAATTGTCATTCCAAGCAAAATTGAGGGAAGCTTGTCTATTGTTTTTGTAAGGTTGCATTGATCATGCTGGTCAAAATGAACCAAACGGTAGAGAAATCGATATTTCCTCTTTGGAGCGAGTTGGCAATCTTTGCTAACTCTTGGTTGGCAAGCCAGTGAGTTTGCTAATCCTGTCTGATCAAACCAGAATTCATGTTCATGTACAAAACCCAAAACCAGTGAAGTTGGCACGTTATGTAAATCGTAGATAAAAACAGAATACAATGATTTGCAAATCCTTTTCAACTTATATTCAGTTGAATACACTGCAAAGACAAGATGTTTAATGTTCAAACTGAGAAACTTTATTTTTTTTTGCAAATAATCATTAACTTAGAATTTAAAGGCAGCAACACAATGCAAAAAAGTTGGCACAGGGGCCTTTTTACCACTGTGTTATATCGCCTTTACTTTTAACAACACTCAGTAAACGTTTAGGAACTGAGGAGGCCAATTTTTGATGCTTTTCAGCTGGAACTCTTTCCCATTCTTGCTTGATGTACAGCTTAAGTTGTTCAACAGTCCGGGGTCTCCGTTGTCGTATTTTACGCTTCATAATGCGCCTCACATTTTCAATGGGAGACAGGTCTGGACTACAGGCAGTCCAGTCTAGTAACCACACTCTTTTACTACGAGCCATGCTGTTGTAACACGTGCAGAATGTGGCTTGGCATTGTCTTGCTGAAATAAGCAGTGGCCTCCATGAAAAGGACGTTGCTTGGATGGCAACATATGTTGCTCCAAAACCTGTATGTAGCTTTCAGCATTAATGGTGCCTTCACATATATGTAAGTTGCCCATGCCTTGGGCACTAATACACCCCCATACCATCACAGATGCAAGCTTTTGAACTTTGCGCCAATAACAGTCCGGATGCTTCTTTTCCTCTTTGGTCCGGAGGACACGACGTCCACAGTTTCCAAAAACAATTTGTAATGTGGACTCGTCAGACCACAGAACACTTTTCCACTTTGCATCAGCCCGTCTTAGATGAGCTTGGGCCCAGCGAAGCCGGCGGTGTTTCTGGGTGCTGTTGATAAATGGCTTTCGCTTTGCATTGTAGAGTTTTAACTTGCACTTGCAGATGTAGCGACGAACTGTAGTTACTGACAGTGGTTTTCTGAAGTGTTCCTGAGCCCATGTGGTGATGTCCTTTACATACTGATGTCGGTTGTTGATGCAGCGCCGCCTGAGGGATCGAAGGTCACGGGCATTCAATGTTGGTTTTTGGCCTTGTTGCTTACGTGCAGTGATTTATCCAGATTCTCTGAACATTTCGACGATATTACGGACCATTGGTGATGAAATCCCTAAATTTCTTGCAATAGCTTCTTGAGGAATATTGTTTTTAAACTGTTCGACAATCAGCTCATGCATTTGTTCACTAGGTGGTGACCCTCGCCCCATCCTCGTTTGTGAATGACTGAGCATTTCAGGAAAGCTGCTTTTATACCCAATCATGGCACCCACCTGTTCCCAATTAGCCCGTTCACCTGTGGGATGTTCCAGATAAGTGTTTGATGAGCATTCCTCAACTCTCTCAGTTTTTTATGCCACTTGTGCCAGCTTTTTTGAAACATGTTGCAGACATCAAATTCCAAATGAGCTAATATTTGCAAAAAATTACATAATTTTAAATTAATGTTTGAACATTAAGTAACTTGTCTTTGCAGTGTATTCAATTGAATATAGGTTGAAAAGGATTTGCAAATCATTGTATTCCATTTTTATTTACGATTTACACAACGTGCCAACTTCACTGGTTTTGGGTTTTGTACATCCAGACTAGCCTCAAGAGCTAATCCATAAGCACCATCGGCCGGCGATCTCCGTCACTCGTCCTGTTCGTCAGTCCGTCTTCTCCCCGACACAGACGGCAAGTCTGTGCCCGATTCGCCTCCCTGTGGCACCTCGGAGCAGTCTTTCGTTGGAGTTTAAAGATCCGGAGTGAAACTGCTAGTGTTTTCTCGCAGAGTAGTGGAGATTCTGCCGGCATCTCCATTCAGTTCTTGCAGGAACCCGTATTTAAACTCTGGCGAAAACGTACTCTCCAAGTAATACATAAACAAATTCAAACAAACTCCTTGCCACTAAACTGCCATTCATTTAAAACCCTTTGTCCATTAGTCCGTGGGTTCAATCTAAGAATCAATTAATCAACCCTTCTTTTTTTTTTTAGCTACGGCAGCTTAACGTCTCTTCCCCCCAAACTTTTTTTTTTCTCGAGCCCTTTCTGTCACCATGGCAACCCCCATGCCCAATAGACTACAGGGGATAGAAACGATAGCAGGCCAAACAAACCAATACATATCTGTTGTGAATTAAGTATTTATGCTTTGTTTTTGTATGTTTTCAGTTTCATGATGTTTAGAATTATTTGTTTCTTTGTGTTAGATTTACTTCTAGTGTGATTGTTCATGTTTCATGAATGCTTGTCTTTTGTCACTCGCTCCCTTGTGTGTCTAAGTATAGTGTTTTGATTCCATTCACAGTCTTTTCCCCTGTCTTTTCTGGTTGGGTACTTATATCTCTGTGGGTACTTCCTGCTTCCTTCTTCCTGTGCTTGTTAACTGTCTGCACCAAGGACTGTATGAAAGATGGATGGCCGAACGTCTCCTGAAAAGTGAAGCAAAAGCGTCTCGATCGCCAACTACTGGCAGGCTGCTGTACAAATTATAAGCTCGCCCCCTCCATGTTAGTGAAGGGGAGAAATGCGAGGCAGGAAAAATTGTGTACACGAAAAATAATTTATTTCTGAAGATGGTTTCTTCATTTTTAGGAAGTTCTTACCATACTGATATATAATCTAGAGTCATTTTTTCTGATCAGTTTTCTGTAAACCTTTTATTTCATATTATGCAAAAGGGGCGTGTAGTCATAATAAACAGTGATTGACAACCGCAGTGCGCGTGGACTGAGTCCCGATAGCGCCTGCCCCCTGCGTACTTTGTTTCGTGAATAGTAATTTTGCGTAGAGCTGGAGTGGGAACGTCGACAGGAGACTTAACGGTATCTGACATTCTTCCCAGCTAACAGCGATTGTGCTTCAAGTCGGTGTTACGGATCAACTGGTTTCCTTGTTAACTGGTTACCTTTGTTTACAAAAGTCGGGTCTTTCTCACAGCAGCATAACATTTTCCGCTGCCCATAGCTGTCCGTGCAAATGCCTTAACAATTACAATCTAATTTTACTTGTTATCTATCCATCCGATTCAAGTATTTCGTTGACTTTTGACATTTGTAAAGCCGTGATGAGTTTAAAAATCGAGTTCAATCTTCTTGCTCCTCCAAATAAAAAAAGAAAATGAAATGTAACCTCACCCGGGATTCGATACGACATATGATATAAAAGCAATATTAGTATGTTATATTAACCCGCTAGGCCACCGAACAAACTCAACTCACCCAATATCCAAATACAATCAATAGCTCAAACAAAAACAACTGGACATACTTTTCTTGTTTGAAAACACTTCGGCTGGATTAAATTGTGACCATTGTTACCGCGGAGATAGCAGCTGAACCTGTGTTTGTTGCGCCGCTGATTTAAGTTTTTCTTGATAAGAATCTTATCGGCTTACCCTTTTTTTAATATAGCCTATTGAATTTATTGTGTTATTAAACAATCAAAAGAAATTCAGTTTATGGGATGATCGCCGCCGTCTGAAATATGAAGACAGGAACCGTGTCCTATGGCGTTACCCTTATTCAAAATATTATCAGTAAGTCACCAGCCATTATAAACACTTGATGCATGAACTTTGTTTTGACTGGTTATGTATTACGCATTGTTGTTTGTAACGGCTGGTTATTAACGGACTATATTGAAAAAGGTCTACCTGATAAGACAGTGTTACATGACTCCTAGACACGAGACAATCTCGTGAACTGAATTTGTTTCGGCTGGTTAATGGCAGGATTAAATCAAATATATATATATATATATATATATTAAAGCGTCAGCCTATTCGATTCTACTCAACAAAAACCAAAAAAACCTGAGAGAAAGACTCCCATAAACAAAAGTCACCAGTTAACCGGGAAACCAGTTGATCCATCAACTGTTAACTGGTGACCTTTGTTTACAAACTTCTGCAGATATTCTAACTACGGAAAAGACACGGCGCTGATCGTGGATATGCCTGAACAGTTATAATCCTATTTTACTCGGATATCCGTCCAATTCATTTATTTATTTTTTTAATAGAATTGAGTGAAACTGATGACAAATTGAAATCGCATTTTACTTGCTTCCTTTAAAAAAATAGTAGGCCTAATTCTCAACGAGGATTCGACATCAAACATTCCCGCGCGTTCGGATGAAGTTTCCTGACAATAACCCACTGCGCCACTGCAGATGGTTTAGATAAACTGACATGTCTACTCTAACTTTAACATAAATAACCAGACACTGATTAGTTGGCTAAAAACACTTCGACCGGATTAACTTGTGACCTGTTGTTGCAGTGATAACCCGTTATTTTTGGTTCTAGTTGATGATAAACCCATACAGTCTCATTTTTCCAAACTATTCTGTAATTTTAGAGATCAGAGGTCGCAATGTCTGTTTTTTGGGGGTAAAATAAGTACTAAGATTCAATGGAAACATAATAAATTATTCATACCACAAAATTCATCCCACGATTATCAAAATTACATTATCGAGAGAGTACATTGATTTAACTTCAATACAGAGGCCACCATTTGACATTTCCTAGTCATTATGCATTTTAACAAAGGCTAATATTCAGCAAATTAACCTCTGCATGGGAGCCTATTATTCGTATTTATGAAGCCCAATTCCACTTCCACCTTCAATTCGAACACTTTTGATACGGTTTTGTTTATTAATTGAACAACTGCTACTACTTTCAAGTTTATTGATACGTCTCACAGTATCAATGCTTGTTCACCAATGAACCAAATTATTAATTACAAATGAACCAGTGACCACTAGACCACAGGTCTGCAGCCCTTTTTTTAGAGCTGATTTTTAAATCCAATTATCCAATTACCCATGACCCCTGTATAAGTTTTGGGTTTTGAAGCAAGTGAGAGAATTAAAAAAAAAACAATGAATCCTACAATTGTGCGAGAGTTGATGGACTTTAAAGTCCATAATCAATTCCCCCCGGGGCGCAACAAAGCAGCAAAAATATGTGATCAAGAGGAGAGCGGCAAATTTCATCCTTAAGGGTAAACAAATCAACAAAACTTTATTTTTCAGTGATTATTTTCGTGCTTAATAATTCAGGAGCAGCATCCTTTCTAGATGGAGAGCTCTTCTACATTTGTTGAAGACGAAAAGGCCAGGAAGAACTCCTTGCAAAAGTTGTTCTTTCGTCTGAGGAGGCGGATGAAATTTTTCAGGACTTCCACTGTAGCACTCAGGGAGCTCACTGTGGAGTGGAAAAAACTAATCATTCTATTATCTGTCGGTATTATTGGCCTGGCATGGAAGATGAAATTCGTAAATGGGTAAGTGAACAAAGGAATTACTTCACCCCGAACATTTTCATGTATCCGCTAACTTGAAAGAATGGGCACTCTAAAAGACCAGAAACAATTCAAACAATTGTGTGAATAAAGTTTTAAAAAGTAGATATGAAGATGTGACTGTCGCTATCTAAATATCCAGTGTACATTACTTGTAAAAACAGACCTAACATGATGGTTATTCTGAGGACTTTCATTTTTCAGGTTGCCCAGTGCCCAGCATGTCAGTCTAAGCGGGCCAACCTAAAGGAAAAGGAACAATATAACCCAATAGAGGTGAGCTTCCTTGTGACTTAAGAGTCCGATCTTACCTTCCAGTGGAGTTGTATAATGCGCATTCTTGTCTTTCAGGTGTCTGAGCCATTTGAGCTTGCTGGAATGGATCTTCTCAAGCTCACTGTCACTCAGAGTGGTAACCAGTACATCTGTGTCATGGTTGACTACTTCACTAAGTGGTCAGAGGCCTACCCTCTTAAAAGTAAATCAGCAGAAGAGGTCACCCATTGTATTCTTGACTTTGTATACAAATTTGGGGCTCCTCAAAGACTGCTTCCAGATCAGGGAACAGAGTTTAAAAATAAGGTGAGGTAAAATTGGATTATTAGCAGTACCGTAGTATTGGTCATCCATGCTGACTTGTATTAATCTTTAGCATATGGAAGGTCAACGCTTGCCTCTGTGAGAAGCTGGGCATAAAAAGGAGCTTTTGTTTCCCCTACCATCCCCAAACAAACAGGCTTGTTGAGAGACTTAACAGCACCATCCAACGGTATGTTCTTGGAGGGTAAAAACGACTTTAAGTTGATAATGAATACATGATCACTTTCGATATGACACCACTGAATATTTCAGGTCTCTGGGCAAGCTGGCAAGGGACAATCCCAGGACATGGGACCGAATTCTGGGTGCCGCAATGTTTGGCATCAGGACCAAAAAACATCTCACCACAAAATACAGCCCTTACTACCTCATGTTTGGTAGAGAGGCCAGATATCCTTCAGAGGTACCCAGAGAGTATGAGGTAAGCCTGCCGAAATTGTTTGCAATATTTTTATACAGCTGCCGATTAAATGTGATAACTCTAACTCTCTAATGCCCTTGTATTTTCTAGTGGGTGACCGAGGAAAAGGTGGAAACACTTTTGAGGGATGAAGTGGTGGTCTCGGAAAGACTCAGACAGCATGAGGTGTATAAGGAGGTGCGAGAAAACATTAAAAAAAGCCATGAGAAAACCAGGAAAAGGAAAGGAGACCGGGGTCAGGATGACGCATTCAAAGCTGGTGACGTCGTGCTGCTCAAAAACATCAGGGAACAGCAGAGGAAGGGGGGGTGGGGGGGGGGGGATGGAGGCAGACATGCTCGGACCATTCACAATTACAGACCTCCAAGAGAAAATTGATGTACTCAAAAGCACCACCAGCACAACAAAAACCACCGTAAACCTAGATAATCTGGTTAATTTCATCAAGCCAGAGGAGAGGATTCCAGCAAAGCTTAAAAGAACAGACAAGCCCCCTCATCTGGCTTCACACCACAGTTTAACAGTGAGTACTAGTCCAACCCACCAAAACATCCAACCTGATGCTGTAAGCGCCCCTCTGATTACCCTCTCTCCAACCTCCTCAGCCACTCTGTCATGTCCCCGCACACCCATCTCTCCTCATAAATCCAGTTCCAGCACCTCTCCCACTGAAGGAATATCTCCAATGAGAAATCCACTCCAAAGCAATGGTATTTATATATCTTGTCAGATTAAATTTGTATCTAATCCTCCGCCCCCCCATTTCTGTAACTTCAAAATACTACTCTGCCTTTCCAGTGACAGATATCTGGGATCAGAAAAAGGGGGAGATCTTATGGGCAAAGATTGGGCCCTATAAGATCTTTACTGCAGATCTCCAGAGCCTCGCCCCTGGAAAGGAACTGATGAGTGAGGTGATATTCCTGAATATACTCTGCTTTAAGCAGGCTTGTAGGTTCCGTTGGGTTTTTATTTTGTCGAAACAGACCAATAACAGGCAACTATTTGCAGGTCCTGAACGGTTACATGTCAATTGTTGCCAGGCAAATGCCATCCAAAGCCTTTGTCATTGACTCCTTTGAAATGACTGCTATATGGAATGGCACATCTAGGGGGTTGAGAAAGGTGAGTATCACTTAATCTTGAGGTTTCCAAGATGTGCAACTCATAACAGGTGAAATTTTTGTAGCTGGATGCTGCACTGTGTGACGTACTCATTGGAGCAGTTTGCAAGGACAGACACTGGACTCCGGTAGTAAGTGCACATTTATCCAAAGCTACATGCACATCTTTAGCAAGCATAAAAGCTTTCTTTAGACTTACAAATCATTTATTTTAATTTTAAACAGGCTATGTACCCCATGGAGCAAAGGGCCCTTTTTGTTGACCCCCTTGTAGCTACTAGTGTCCAGCTTCAGAAATGCAAGGGAAAAACAAGGTAATCTTGAATGATTTCTCATGGTTGCCTGTCTGAAGTAAATGAACTATCTTGTAAGTCAAAAGCAGTATCACTTGATCCCTTTATCCTTGCAATTTAGAGCCTTCATTAGAAGGAAAAACATAAATGTGTCCAGATGGTCATGCAGCACCATTGACCACCGCCACCAGCAGGACACCACATCATGTGGGGTGCTGGTCTGTAAAGTAAGCTGTCCATATTGTCACTTAATCCATCTTTCAAATATTTCAAAGTAAGTGTACTGCAGTTCATGTTCAAGGTGGCTGAAAGCATCTTAAAAGGGGAGAAGCCCAACTCTCCAGTTGACCGATACGGAGTCAATAAAATGAGGGTGGAAATGGCCCAAACATTGATTGACGAGTCAGGTATGATTTATGGTCTTGCTTAAATTTTTATACACAAATACAGAAGTTTCAATTACTCTTTGAATCAGATACCCTGTTGGATCTCTGTCACTCCTGTGGGGAGAGGGATACAGGAAGCACTAAAGAGAGCTATTTTGACTGGGTAAGTGCATCTCTGCTCCATAAATGTTTACTTCTCTCCTTGCATAACACTTAAGTTATATTTCCTCCAGATTGAATGCACTGCATGTGGGCACTGGTACCACTGGGACTGTATGGGAAAGCCTCCTACAATCTTCTGTGTGCCATTCCCTCTGCTGAACAAGTCAGTCCAGCTACAAAATGAAGAGCGCTCTGAGCACAATATTCCCCCCCATAACAGCATCTGCGAATCATCAATCTGAAGCACTTCCACTAACTTACGGAAGATTTGGTTAAGAAATGCGACAGGACTACCCTTCAGAAGGAAGGCACCCTCAGATAAATAACGCATCAATACTATTCCCTTTTCAGCTGGCGGCGATGGGAGAGGATGCGTAAAGCCATTAAAACAATTACCTTATTCTAAAATAAACTCATAAATTATGACAATGTTCTGCATGTGGGTTGTGTGGTTTTTTTATTATTTAATTTTAAAATTAAATCAAGTCTTCTATAAATGGGTGGGGGGGCACTCAACGAGACTCTTCCCAACGCAACACGCTGAGGTTCTGCTGTAATCACTGAAATAACTGGTCACAAGTTAATCCAGCCGAGGTGTTTTTAGCCAACAAATCAGCGTATGGGTATTCATGCTAAACCGACATCTAGTCTACTCAAACTTCTCTTTAACCTTTTAATGCAGTAGCGCAGTGGGCTATTGCAAGGAAACTATACCCAAAATTACGAGAATGTTTGGTATCGAAACCTCGTTGACAACTTTTTTTTTTTTTAAAGGAAGCAAGTAAAATGCGATTTCAATTTGTCATCAGTTTCACTCAATTCTATGAAATAAATAAATGAATTGGACGCATATCCGAGTAAAATAGGATTATAACTGTTCAGGCATAGCCTATCCACGATCAGCGCCGTGTCTTTTCCGTAGTTAGAACATCTGCAGACGTTTGTAAACAAAGGTCACGAGTTAACAGGTGTGATGGATCAACTGGTTTCCCTGTTAACTGGTGACTTTTGTTTATGAGAGTCTTTCTGTCAGGTTTTTTTTTTTTGGTTTTTGTTGAGAAGAATCGAATTGGCTGACGCTTTAAAAAATATGTATTTGATTTAATCCTGCCATTAACCAGCCGAAACAAATTCAGTTCACGAGATTGTCTCGTGACTAGGAGTCGTGTAACACTGTCTTATCGGGTAGACCATTTTCAATATAGTCCGTTAATAACCAGCCGTTACAAACAATAATGCAGAATACATAACCAGTCAAAACAAAGTCCATGTATCACGTGTTTATAATGGCTGATGACTTACTGATAATATTTTGAATAAGGGTAACGCCATAGGAAACGGTTCCTATCTTCATATTTCAGACGGCGGCGATCGTCCCATAAACTGAATTTCTTTTGATTGTTTAATAACACAATAAATTCAATAGGCTATATTAAAAAAAGGGTTAGCCGATTAGATTCTTATCAAGAAAAACTTAAATCAGCGGCGCAACAAACACAGGTTCAGCTACTATCTCTGCGGTAACAATGGTCACAATTTAATCCAGCCGAAGTGTTTTTAACCAAGAAATGTGTGTCCAGTTGTTTCTGTTTGAGCTATGGAGTGTATTTGGACATTAAAGGGGTAGTGTCTCTTCGGTGGCCTTGCGGGTTAATATGACGTACTAAGATTGCATACATATTAAGGTAAGCTTTTGAATGAAGTTAACGGCTCTGTGTTATATAATGTCGATCTTATGTACTTGAACTTGAAATTTCGAGCCAGTGCCGCAGTAGGTTCAGCCTTTAGCTTCCAGTTCTGCCGTGTGTATCACTGCGGTCAAGCTATCCGCGCTTCGGCAATTCTCGGTCAAACTATCAGCGGCAAAAAATTTACGTGCGCGTATATACGTAAAATTGCGGTCGCAAACGAAACTGGGACGTCACGACTCAATCGAATTTAAAGAATGAGCGCACTTAGGACATGTTCTGTGAATTAAACTGTCCTATCAAAGGTCTGTGTAAACTGACAGCATGTTATCATAGAACATGTTATTATCCACATTATGTGTATGTCTGGAGTGATTTTACTGCACAGTTTTTGAGTTCGCCATTTCTGAGTGTTTAATGGATGTACATGCTCATTTTAGGGATATCAAATTTGATTGACAGTGTATAAAAAATAATGACAGGTCCAAACAAACTGACTCCAAACATCATAATTTGGTCTATGATAATATCTCAGGGCTGAGTCTGAAGACATTTTACTATATACTTTTTGAAATAACCCCTTGTGAACATGTAAGGCTTGTAAATAGGCATTTTGGTTCTGTCAAATTTGATTGACAATTTATGAAAAATTAACAAAGGTCTGTAAAAACTGAAACATAGTCTAATAGGACAAGGTGTGCTCTACCAAAGTGGTAAGTCTGGGGACAATTTACTGCGTAATTTTTGTATTAACCCCTTGTGAATATGTAAGGCATGGAATGGCTATTTCGGTTCTGTCAACTTTGATTGAATTTTCATGAAAAATTAGCAAAGCTCTATCTAAACTGACATGATATTATCATAGACCAAACTATGATCCATCTCAGGGCTGAGTCTAGAGACATTGTACTCCATAACTTTTGAATTAACCCCTTGTGAATATGTAAGGCATGTAAATGGCTATTTCAGTTCTGTCAACTTTGATTGAATTTTTATGAAAAAATAGCAAAGGTCTGTAAAAACTGACATTATTACATTATAGGCCAAACTATGATCCATCTCAGGGCTGAGTCTGGTGACATTTTACTGCATAACTTTTGAATTAACCGCTTGTGAATATGTAAGGCATGTAAATGGCTATTTCAGTTCTGTCAACTTTGATTGAATTTTTATGAAAAAATAGCTAAGGTCTGTAAAAGCTGACACCATATTATCATAGAACAAGGTATGCTCTACCAAACAGGTGAGCCTGGAGACATTTTACTGCATCATTTTTGAATTAACCCCCCGTGAATATGTAAGGCATGTAAATGGCTCTTTCAGTTCTGTCAACTTTGATTGAATATTTATGAAAAATTAGCAAAGGTCTGTCTAAACTGACATAATATTATCATAGAGCAAACTATGATCCATCTCAGGGCTGAGTCTGGTGACATTTTACTGCACAGTTGTTGAAATAACCCCTTGTGAATATGTAAGGCATGTAAATGGCTATTTCAGTTCTGTCAACTTTGATTGAATTTTTATGAAAAAATAGCTAAGGTCTGTAAAAGCTGACACCATATTATCATAGAACAAGGTATGCTCTACCAAACAGGACAGCCTGGAGACATTTTACTGCATCATTTTTGAATTAACCCCCTGTGAATATGTAAGGCATGTAAATGGCTCTTTCAGTTCTGTCAACTTTGATTGAATATTTATGAAAAATTAGCAAAGGTCTGTCTAAACTGACATAATATTATCATAGAGCAAACTATGATCCATCTCAGGGCTGAGTCTGGTGACATTTTACTGCACAGTTGTTGAAATAACCCCTTGTGAATATGTAAGGCATGTAAATGGCTATTTTGTTTCTGTCAACTTTGATTGAATTTTTATGAAACATTAGCAAAGCTCTGTCTAAACTGACACAATTACATTATAGGTCAAAGTATGATCCATCTCAGGGCTGAGTCTGGTGACATTTTACTGCATAGTTTTTGAAATAACGTCTTGTGAATATGTAAGGCATGTAAATGGCCATTTCAGTTCTGTCAACTTTGATTGACAATTTATGAAAAATTAGCAAAGGTCTGTAAAAACTAACACCATAGTATCATAGAAGAAGGTATGCTCTACCAAACAGGGGAGCCTGGAGACATTTTACTGCACAATTTTTGAAATAACCCCTTGTGAACAGGTAAGGCATGTAAATAGGCATTTTGGGTCTGTCAACTTTGATTGAATTTTTAAGAAAAATTAGCAAAGCTCTGTAAAAACTGACACCATAGTATCATAGAACAAGGTGTGCTCTACCAATGTGGCAGGTTTTGGGACATTTTGCTGCGTAATTTTTGAATTAACCCCTAGTGAATGTCAGGCATGTAAATAGCTATTTTGTTTTTGTCAACTTTGATTGGCAATGTATGAAAAATTAACAAAGGTCTGTCTAAACTGACACCATATGATCATAGATGAAGGTAAGATCTACCAAACAGGTAAGTCTGGAGACATTTTACTGCATCATTTTTGAATTAACCCCTTGTGAATGTAAGGTATGTAAATAGCGATTTTGTTTCTGTCAACTTTGATTGGCAATGTATGAAAAATTAACAAAGGTCTGTCTTAACTGACAACATACAATCATAAATTAAGGTATGATCTACCAAACTGTTAAGCCTGGGGTAATTTCACTTTGTATTTTTTGAATTAACCCTTTGTGAATATGTAAGGCATGTTAATAGCTATTTTGGTTGTCAAATTTGATTGGCAATTTATGAAAAGTTAACAAAGGTCTGTAAAAATTGATACCATAGTATCATAGAACAATGTATGCTCTACCAATGTGTTAAGTCTGGGGACATTTCACTGTGCAATTTTTGAATTAACCCTTTCTGAATATGTAAGGCATGTTAATAGCTATTTTGGTTGTCAAATTTGATTGGCAATTTATGAAAAGTTAACAGAGGTCTGTAAAAATTGACACCATTGTATCATAGAACAATGTATGCTCTACCAATGTGGTAAGTCTGTGGACATTTTACTGCATAATTTTTGAATTAACCCTTTGTGAATATGTAAGTCATGTTAATAGCTATTTTGGTTGTCAAATTTGATTGTTAACTTTTCATAAATTGCCGAAGGTGTGTAAAAATTGTCACCACAGTATCATAAAACAATGTATGCTCTACCAATGTGGGAAGTCTGGGGACATTTTACTATGCAATTTTTGAATTAACCCTTTGTGAATATGTATGGTATATCAATAGCTGTTTTGGTTCTGTCAAATTTCATGGACAATTTATGACATTTGCATGGAGTGTCTAATCTGACGACATTTTGACATAGATCAAGGCAATATCTATCACAAGGGTGAGTCAGGAGAAATTTGGCTGTATAGTTCTTGAGTTAAACCTTTCTGAGCTTATAATGCATGTAAATGCTCATTTTAGGCATGTCAAATTTGATTGACCGTTTATAAGAAATGATCAAAAATCTGTCCAAACTAACATGATATTCACAAATACAAAAGGTATTATCTACATTAGGGGTACATCTGGAGTCATTTAACTTCGTAGTTTTTGAGTTAACTCTTCGTGAGCATGTAATGCATGTAAAAACCCATTACAGCTTTGAATGACCATTCACAGAAAATGATCAATGGTCTGTTCAAACTG
Source organism: Gymnothorax reevesii (assembly GCA_029721435.1). Classification (NCBI taxonomy): domain Eukaryota; kingdom Metazoa; phylum Chordata; class Actinopteri; order Anguilliformes; family Muraenidae; genus Gymnothorax; species Gymnothorax reevesii. The sequence continues at coordinate 43,337,989 of CM056585.1, forward strand.
ACACCATGTTATCATTGGCCTCATCTGTTCCCACTGTATTGTCAACTCTGGAGACACTTTACTTTGTAGTCTCTGACTTCACCCTGAATTTGTGTATAAGCGTATTTTGGCTACATCGATTTTAAATTACAGTTTGTATAAAATGTATCAAACGTCCGTAGAAAGTCACACTGCGTTTTCAGTGAATGGAGTGTTATTTCCCACTTTGACAAACCTTTCTTCTGTGTGTTTTCTTGAAATCAGATCATTAAGTTTGAGAAAAATGCAGCATATAAAAAGGTTTGCTTGTCTCTTTCACCTTTGATTGACACATTATACAGCGCCCTCCATAATTATTCCCTTTATACTTTGACTGTTTAGTTAATTTTTGTGTCTCCCTCTTCCTTTCCAATTTCCCTTTCCCCCATTCCCTTAGGTTAGTGTGTGCGTGTGTGCGCGTGCGTGTGTGCGTGCGTGCGTGTGCGTGCGTGCGCTCGTGTGCGCGTGTGCGTGTGTGAGTGTGCGTGTCCTCCCAAGTCTGACTGAAACACCAACTGGCATTAGTGAAAGGCTCATGTCCATTCGCATTCCTCTCACCGGTAAGCAATATGTCACTGTTTTCAGTGCTTACGCACGAACCCTTCCATCAGAGGAGGGCATAAGAACCGCTTCTATGAGATGCTAGATGAGGCCCTTCACAAAGTCCCCTAAAATGATAAAATCCTGTTGATGGGTGACTTTAATGCAAGAGTTGGAAGGGACAGTGGTATTTGGAAAGGTGTGCTGGGACAGCATGGCATCGGCCATTCCAATACGAATGGGATACGACTCTTAAGTGTCTGTGCTGAACACAGCCTCAACATCATGAACATATTTCAACAAAAAAATAAATACAAAACATCCTGGATGCATCCCAGATCCAAGCACTGGCACCTCATTGACTATGTCATTGTTAGGCAGTCAGATCTGATGGATGTCCAGATGACTCGAGCCATGAGAGGGGCAGATTGCTGGACTATGCTCAAGATGAGGATTCGCCCAGCAGTACACTTCAAAAAGTCCACCAAGAAGAGGCTGCACTGTGCCCAGCTGCAGGAAACAGAGGCATGCAAATCCTTCCGCCGTTCCCTAGCTAATCAGTTAGAGAATGTTGAGTTCCTCCTGGGAAAGGAAGACATGATTGACGAGAAGTGGTCATCTCTCAGTGCATCACTTTACGGAGCTGCAGCCCAATCCATCAGGACTGGTTCGACGAAAACTCCACATACGTCTCCACTCTGCTCAACAATATGCACACAGCCCATAGAGCCTCACTCAATAACCCATTCTCTGTTGTCCTTCAACACAACTGGCAGGCGCAGAGGGGAGAGGTACAGCGTGCTCTGAGACAACTCCAAAACCAGCAGTGGGTATCCAAGGCGCAGGAAATACAATCATATGCAGACAGATATGACATGCACAATTTCTATGATGCAATTAAATCCATCCATGTTCCAAGAACCCATACTGTCTGTCCCCTCCAAACTGCTGATGGAATCTCCCTCATCAAGGATCAAGCCCTGATTGTCCAGACATGGGGAGAGCATTTTGAGGCCTTGCTGAACCAGCCAGCCCCAACTGTCATCACGGTATTAGAGGAGCTTCCAACTCTAGCCACCATCCTGAGCCTTGACCTCCCACCCTCCTTCTCCGAAGTCCACGCTGCCATAAGGGCACTGAAAAACAATAAATCCCCTGGTCCTGACTCCATTCCTGCTGAGATCCTGAAGCTAGGAGGGTACCTCAGTACTAGAGCAATCCACCAGTTCATCTCCCTAGTGTGGCAGGAAGAGCGCGTTCCCCAGCAATGGAAGGATGCAAACATTGTCACCATATACAAAAACAAGGGAGACAAAGCAATCTGTGGAAGCAGCAGAGGTATAGCCCTCCTCTCTGCTGCCACAAAAGTTCTGGCAAAAATCATGCTCCACAGGCTCATCGACAACATCACTGAAGCCCTGCTACCAGAATCCCAGTGTGGATTCCGGAAGAATCGCAGCACAGTGGACATGATCTTCACCTCACGACAGCTGCAGGAAAAATGTTGTGAACAGAAGCAAGACCTGCTCATGGCTTTTGTGGACTTATCCAAGGCATTTGACACCGGACATTGTGACCTTCTGTGGAGAGTCCTCCTGCACTATGGCTGCCTGGTGAAGTTTGTGAACATCCTGCGGCAGTTTCACGAAGGGATGATGGCCAAGGTCACAATAGGTGGGTTGGAATCTGCTCCGTTTGAAGTGACAACTGGTGTAAGACAAGGATACACTCTTGCCACTGTAAATCCTTATTTTTTGAAGATTGGTATGAGAGGAATATATGGTCTATAGTTGACTTGATGGACACGAATGCCAATTTCTTAACTTTTGAACAATTCTGTATGAAATATACAGTGGCTCCAATAAGTATTTGTACACTACTGTACTTCATGGAGCCGATTACGGATGGCCAGGGCACAAACATGGCTTCCAGTTGCTTCCTCCCCTTTGGTGGCAAGACTGGAGGCCGAGGACTGTCTCTCCCTCTGTACCAGCGGGGAGATGTACCGGTCAGTGCGCTGGCTGGTCTTCCTGGGACGTCCTTTCCTGTCTGCATTGGCTATGCGTTCAGACTGTTTGTACTTCTTGATGATGTACTGCACGGTCGTGTGGTGTAACGATAGCCGAGTTCCAATTTTTCTGGTGCTTTGGCCTTCTTTATGTAGCTGAATGATTTGCTCCCGCATTCGACGGGGTATCTCGCCTGTCTTAGCCATATATCACAGGATTGCATTATAGGCATGGTCAGGCCATTTACATAGGCCAGTCTGTGTACAGAGGGAGTGTCCAGTATGGTCACGCTTGACCAAATCAGACCAAGTGAGTCAACCATATCCTGTAAACATCTTGAGTCAATTTTAGGTGAGTATTATAAGTTTTGTGACTCACTAATGGAACTGTACAGATACTTATTGGGTCAGATAATCGCCTTTCTGACCAAATATGCCATTTTGACATAAAATATTTGTTTAAAACATATTGATTATCAAATATTTTAATCACTTTTAAACACAATAGCAAGCATTTAGCCGAATATACAAAAGCTGTTATGTAGTCAAATTTTCAAGTAGTGTACAAAAACTTATTGGAGCCACTGTACATAATTGGTTTGTGAACAATATAAATACTGTAAACCAGCTTCTGAATGCGAATGGATATTTGTGTACATATGAGGATTTCTTGGATTAATGTAGACCCAACTGTTATATTTCTCAACAAGAGTTTGCTATGGTGATCAAGAGTATACCAAATAATTTAATCCATTGAGCACAAAGTGTAAATGTTGGCGTCATATCATTGAATACTTGTCCTCTTACGATTAATGGAGTCTCTATATTTGATAGAAAGTGCTCGAACATTTTTGTTAGAAATCTTCTTGTTGATATTGATACTCCTGTATGTAAATATAAATGGCTGTATTTAAATAGAAAACAATGGAACGCTGTGTTTATATTACCTCATAAGTATATAATTCCTAATAGAATTAAAGAATTATTATTTAAAATTGTACACAGATACTATCCCGTTAAAGCTAATATCTGTCAGTACTTCTCTGCTGTTAATAACAAGTGCACATTCTGTGGCTGTGAAGGAGAAACCATTGAACAAGTGTTTGTAGATTGTTTTCATGCTACATTGTTTTGGTTTGATTTACAGAAGTTCCTTTCAAATAGATTTGACAAAATTGTTACATTAACTAAGATTGATATACTACTGATTTTTAACAACCCCAACTTTTCTGCAGAAGAAATGTACATTATTAACCTAATTAATATCTTGGCTAAATATTACATACATAAAATGATATGGCTTAAAAGAACACCTTCCTTTTACATTTTTAAAGTCTCTGATTTAAAAACTTACTTAAATACAATTGAAAGCTTAAAACTTAGAAATATTAAATGGGCAAAAACTGTAAATTATGTAGAATTTTTAATTTTGCTCCATTTATTTAGCAGACCCCCAAAGTTGTTTATCTTATGTGATTGATTGATTTATTTATTTGTTTAATTTTATTTTGTTTTCTTTCTTGACATTTCTTATACTGTATTTTTTAACTCCATCTTAGAATTCTGTTACGTATTAGTGTTATTACAACTTTGAACTTTTGTAAGAGAAATTTTGTAAAAAAAAAAAAAAAACAATTGTGGATTGATTGTAATGCACTTACAAATTAATTATAATAAAAAAACAACACTAAAAAAAATTACAACTCAGTCATTTGTGATGCTTTATTGTTCTCAAAACACGCGATGAAAAATTAATGTATAAAGAGACGCTTTCAAGTCTCTCTCTCTCTCTCTCTTTTAATTTGGTTTGCTACATAAATACCAGCTTTTTCAGGAGTGGAAAATGCATTTGGTTTGCAGAATATAATCTGCTCAAGACTGGAAAAAAATACTTAACCTGGAAAAGTCATGGCGAAGGCAAACATGAAGTATATCGTTAGACGTTGAAGGATATTCAAGTTGAGGCACTATATTAGCCTTTTTGATTACGGTCTTTAAATTCATAATCTTTGGTTTTGCTCGACATGAGCGGTCTGATTGGACCAAAAAACTCGAGTGGATACTTCTCATTGGACGAAAATAACCGGAAGCTCGTGTTACATTAACATTCTTCCCCTTGTCACAGGCACAGCCATCCCGAAATAATAATTAAAAGGCACGGAAGGGAATGATTTCGGAAACATATTTGGACTGCAAGCAGTAAGGTGAGAAAGGGACGCATTTCACGTGGGATCTAACAGGATTGTCACGTTGTGCGTTGAAACCATTCGAAAGCTTCTAAGCCATTTGAAAGGACTAAAAGTTACAATAAACAAACTTCGAGGCTTATCAGGCACTGTAGACTTCAACGCAGTACTGCTAGCAAGTTAAGTGGAAGCTGTACAACGTTTGTAACGGGTAAACACTCAACTGCTGCAGAAATAAGTGTAACGTTGTTGGCAGTCGTGTTTTTGCAAAACTCTTACAGCTAGCTTCCAAGGGTTCATAAGAAATGCTCCTTGAACATACAAGTGCTGTAAAACCTAACGTTTGTCATGTCAAGCAATTATGTAGCTGGTTCCTGATTGGTGTTTTAGCTATGATTCGATAATTCCCCGAAAAATGAAGATGTAAGTGCACACTTTTCTGGCTGCGTGTGTGACTAGCTAAATAATACAGCGCTTATATTTTAGTGCGTCGCCATGGCCTCTCGTGGGAAATCGGAAACCAGTAAATTAAAGCAGAACATGGAGGAGCAGCTTGACCGACTGATGCAACAGCTCCAGGACCTGGATGAGTGCAGGTAGCTGGGGCACCTTTTGCAACGCACTATTGAACTTGTAAGCAGAAGATTAGGACTCCCACCCTCGCGATTTACGCGGAAAAACAATTAATGCCGGTTTCACACTGCGCGATTTCAACAATCTTCTACCTTTAATGCAAACCACATTGTGCAACATGGATCTAGTAAACTTGGGTACAACATCCAAGTTCGATGTATGTCGACTAAACGCTGATCACAACTACTGAATCGCATGCAAAGACACACGTCAATATACCAGGAAAACGTCAACGCCTTGCGTCATCCAGACTACTTCTATAGCTAGTCGGCGGTATCACCACACGGTTTGGCAATAAACTTAAACCCTACAGATGAAGAATAATTCATGCTGCATTCCTATTGGTTGGTTAGAGGAAGTACAGTAGGTCGTAGGCGGTGTCGCATTGTGAGATGGTTATCCAAAATTTCGGACACTGTCAGTCTTTCATCCCAGGCTATCTTTAGTCGCAAGTCCATGGTAACGGCTGTGTCGGAACTCTCATAGTGCGACGTGGGACCACCGCCTTGGACCCAAGACCAAAGACATTGCCATTACAGTGTTTCCCACAGATCAAGGATCTATTTGTGGTGGTGGGGTTCGGGGGGGGAGAGAACAATGTCAAAACCCATATTTTGAATGGAACTGCAAAACTATAATGTAACACTATATACACACACGAATATGCAAAGCTGCAATTGTAAACACTATATACACACATATATAAATGCTATATAAATGTACTTGAATAGAAATATTTACAGAATAGAACAATAGATTAATTATGTACAAGTATTGATGAAAATAGCCTGCATTCAGTACATTTTTACTTAAGATCTACATATATAGATATACATTTTAATAAAAAGATATAAAAAATAGCCTACTCTGTTAGTTTTCATAGATATACATAGTAATAAAAGCGGCATACACGTATCAGGTGTGCCTAAGTGCCCTCATTAATTCACTGGCGAGTTTAGGCTGAACATGCAATAAACCAATCAGAAAATCAGCTCTCGTCACGTGTAAGAGGTAGGTGCGCCAGCGCCGCGAGCAGTAGCAGCATGACGGCAGATTTAACAGGAGGAAACGAGAAAAGATTTTCAATGCGACGACACAGATATCCTGGTTCCAGAGGTGAACGCGTGAGAGCGCGCAATATATGGAGACATGTCTCCTCCTTCATGTGTAAATACCTTATTTTACATGAACATCAGCAAAAACCATTACAATGGATTAACCGCAAATGTCATGCAGATATGTTTTACACTGAAGCACCCGCTACGAAACAATCAGAAAGAGTTTCTGAAGTTTGAAAACTTTTTGCGCCACGATTCATGTAAGATTGATGCCGTCTTCCAGCTGGCTCCTTGCGGGAATTTCGAATTGACTTCCAAAAAAAGGTTGTCGAGCGAGGCTGGGCCACACGTGTGGACGGGAGTGGGTGGGGTTTGTGGGTAATGGCAGGGGTAGCATCCTTGACTTTTTTCATTTATTGTTGGATGCTTGGAACAATTTAGTTAGGAATAAAGAACAAGGAGTCTACAATATTATTATCATATCAAAAATAGTAGTGGGCTGTTGTGAGTTCCTTTTCATTTTATTATCAACTTATCATTTGTAATCCTTTTTGAAAAATGGCAAAAAAGAACACATTTGAAATATTTTTCGTCCTTTTCTTTCAGCGACACTGGCACCTTGAATATTTTTCAGGCAACTAAGGAAGTCAACATGGTCAGGATTTCAATTTTTCAATTTCATTTTAATATCTCCAAGAATAAAAAAGTTAAGGCAATTTTTCCCAAATTCCAAGAGTAAAGCGTGTCTTAATTACTTCGCATCTCCTTTTATTTTTAGAGTCCTGAAAACAAATCTAAAAATTGCTATAACTCTGGTTCTAGATGAGGTATTGCGATAATTACCTCCGCCAAGGAGGTTATGTTTTCAGCAGCGTTTATCTGTCTGTTGGTTTGTTTGTTTGTTAGTTAGCAAGATAACTCAAAAGTAATGTACCGATTTTGATGAAATTTTCAGAGAAGGTGGGTATTAATTCAAGAAACAGGTGATTAAATTTTGGCATATCTAGGCCAAAGTACCGCTGAGATATTCACCAAAGTTCAAGATTTCAAGTCTTTCCAATGGGCTGGTGTTCTGATCGCCGTGTTTTTGGGTTTTGTTGCTTTCTGGCGGAGGTCTGCACTCTCTGAGTGCTTTTCTAGTTCTGTTCTGAGTTCTGTTTTCATGCAGCTATTCAGCTCTCATAATTTCTATTCACAATGGGGCCCACTTCCGGTGCAGGGAGACTCGGTGAAAACGAAACCCACATGGCCCGTGAAACTGAATTGAAAATGATGCGAACAAAGCAATAATCCATCAAAAAACATGCCCAAGTCATGTGTAGCGTTTGGTTGTTCGAATCATAACAGGAAACTGCAAGAAAATTTCATTTCCGGTATTTCCAAAGGAAAGTAAGCGGCTTGAAGCATGGATACAAGCAGTTAAAAGTCAGAACCCTGATGCATACATGCCAACTATACTGCTTTTGGCGGTAGACTTCCACTTTCGGGGCGTTTCATTCTGGGAAAAAAAAAAAAAACTGCCCAAAAGCGGTAGAGTTGGCATGTATGTGGCAGCAAGTGGGCACCGTCAGCGCATGCAGTGCTGTGTGAGAAGAATTTTATCGGAGGTGAAGTAGTAAATAGCTAAATATTTTGTTAGGTGGGAATTAACTGGCAATTAATTTTGCCATTTGCTCTCATGCTTTTGATTTACAACTCCAAGTACCTGAAATATTTAGTGTCTGTGACACAGTGATGATAAAATGGTCAAATGACATCTCTAGTAACTTATAATAACTCCTACATGCTGTATTTACTTGCAGAAAAGAAAAATCGCAGATAAAAATACTAATAAGGTGGATTAGAAATGGACATTTGTTGATGAGATAACATGAAGCCGAACGCACAAGGTTAATTGTTTTCACCGAGTGCCTAATTGGGTCAGCTGGAAGTGACGACACCGCGACTTTGAGAATGCTGTTGGGTGAATTTGAAATTTTTATGTGCCATACCTATCAATTACCCTGACTAATTGAGTTAATTGATTGCATGCACAAATATAGATTTTCGCAATGATTCGATCAAAGGAAAATGTTTTATGAAGGGAGACAAGAACAGTCTTTGGTGTTCATTCACGATAATATAAAGAAATGTGCCTGAAATGTCGATTTCATGAATGGTTTGGCTAAATGAGATAATCAAACAATTGAAGGCCAGAAGTTTGTGTGAATACCAGGGTCAGATACGGCCCTCGCTGCCCACCTCTGACATAGACAGTATTGCAATTAATGAAATCTGTCTGCATGTACTTTTTCATGTCCCTGTCCCGGAATTTTTTATATTGGCCGTACTAAGAGAAGTCTTCGCGATCGCCAGACCAAGCATATGCAAGCAGAATTTCACTTATCCCATTGCAAGACATTTTGCTGAGGCTCATGATGGTAACGATTTTGCTCTCAGAATTGAAGGCACTGAACATGTTCAAGCGCATATGAGGCGGTATATGAAACATATGAGTTTTTGGAGATGCCCGCCCAACCGCACGAAGGATAGCAATACCCCGTCAGCCTTGTGGGCTGAGGGGTAAAAAGCACTCAGAGAGCCCAGACCTCCGCCAGGGGGCAGCAAAACCCAAAGGCACGGTGATTGGAACTCCGGCCCATTGGAAAGACTTGAAATCTTGAACCTTTGCATATATCTCAGCAGTACTTTGGCCTAGATATGCCAAAATTTAATCACATGTTCCTTGACTTAATACCCACCTTCTCTGAAAGTTTCATCAAAATCTGTCCATAACTTTTTGAGTTATTTCGGAAAGCAACAGACAAACAAACAAACCCAGGCAAAAACATAACCTCCTTGGCGAAGGTAATTAAGCATGTGAAGTATGCAAAAGACAACATTGAGAAACCTAAAGCCTATTGGAACAATGTGCTTTGGACTGACAAAACCAAAATTGAACTTTCTGGCCACAACCTGTAATGCGAATAGAAGCCACTAGATGGCAGTATTGACCTTTTCTTTTGTTAAGCCCAGACTGGAGCTAGGTTTGGACATGTCCTGTGCATGTCTGAGATGGAAAGTCCCAGAGAATTTAAAAAAAGGCTAAAAGGTGGGAGGGGTCTGCAAAAGAGTATATAGAGAGGAAAATTTAGAGAGTAAAGTAGTAGGAGAAATTGCAAGGAGAAGGATACATTTCACTAGACCTGTCACTCTTTTCAAGACCTGTGAAGCTTTTTGTGGATTTTTACCGGTGTTGGAGCATTTTCCTCACCCAGAACATCACCAAGCAATCCAACCAAAGGGACTGTAAATACATATTTTTTTCTTGTATACCTGTATATCAATCTTGGTCAGTAGAGTTGATAGTAGATTGGTTAAAAGTCTTTGTTTAATCAAATGTGTTTAAGTTTTAAAATTGTGTCTGTCATCCCTTGCTGTCGTAAATGTAATAACAAATTGGGGCCATAGCAAATTGGGGGCTCGTCCGGGATAGATCATTGTGTGAGTCATTTATTGAAAATCTAACATTTCAAATTGTAAAAATGTTTTTTGAAAATATATATATATATATATATATGTATAGACAGATCAACAGCGATGGATGATTTCTTGGCATCAGCACCCGTAGAGGTTTTGAAGTCTTTTAAAAAGACAGAACTGCTAGAAATATGCAGACATTTACAGCTGAGGTAAAACAAGCCATGCGGAAAGCAAGACTGGTCAGAGAGATAGTTGAATATTACATTGATGAAAATGTTTTTGCACCAGGAGATCTGGAACAATTTCCAGCGGAAAAATCCAAATATAGAAATGGAACTTAAATTAAAGATGCTAGAGATTGAAAGGGAGGAAAATGAAATACAAAGGCAGTTTGAGTTAGAAAAATTAGCAAGAGAAGGAAAACAAACAGCATTTGAGAGGGCAGAAAGAGAGAAAGAAAGGGAGGAAAAAGAAAAAGAGAATTTGAGTTAGAAAAATTAGCAAGACAGAGAGATTTCAATTTACAGAAATTCGATAGGGAAGAAAGGCTCCAAATGGAGCAGCTAAAAATAAAAATAGCAACTGAAAATAAATTTTGGGCTAGCCAGGAGGTAAAACTGGTGCTTCCATTTGCAGAAAAGGATGTTGACAACTATTTATTTATTTTACCCTGATTTAACCAGGGAAGTCCCATTGAGATTGAAATCTCTTTTTCAAGGGAGCCCTGGGGGAAGAGGTGGGGAGGGACAGAGGAATTGCATAGCCAATTGGATCAGGGGATGATTAGGCGGCAGATCAAAAGAGCCAGGTTGGGACTTTAGCCATGACACCGGGGTACCCCCTACTCTTATCGCAGAGTGTCATAGGATCTTTAATGACCACTGTGAGTCAGGACCTCGGTTTAACGTCTCATCCGAAAGACGGCGTCTCCTTCAGTACAGTGTCCCCGTCACTGCACTGGGGCATATCCCGCCAGAGAGAAGTTTGTCACCTACTGGCCCACCAACACCTCTTCCAGCAGCAACCTGGTTTTCCTCAGTGGTCTCCCATCCAAGTACTGGCCAAGCCCACACCTGCTTAGCTTCAGCCACGCAGCTGAAGCTGATCGAATAGTGGTATGGCTGCTGGCTATCTCCAGTGTTTTGAAAAGGTAGCTAAAATTTGACTGTGGCCAAAGGAACACTGGCCTCTGATGTTGCAAACTGTCCTCAAGGGTAAAGCTCAACGAGCCTATTCGGCCTTTTCTGCAGATGATTCCTCTGATTATGAGGTGGTGAAAAAGGTTTTTTTGAGAGCTTATGAGTTGGTTCCAGAGGCTTACCGACAGAAATCCAGAGGTCTGAAGAAATCTGACAATCAGACTTTTTTGGAATTTGCTAATGAGAAGAAGGTTTGCTTTGAGTGCTGGTGTACTTTAATGGAGGTCAAGGATGATTTCAACTCACTAAAAGAGATTGTGTTGGTTGAAGAATTCAAGAACTGTGTTAAAGATGATATTAAGACCCACCTTAATGAGAAGCAAGCACTGAATTTGCAATCAGCTGCCAAATTTGCAGATGAATATGTTCTCACACATAAGTCCAATTTTCAGTGACAAAAGTGGTCTAGTTTGCAATTATTGCAAGAAATCTGGTCATGTTACAACTAACTGTTGGTTCCTGAAAGCTGAGAAAGAAAGAGAAAAGGATACCAAACCAAATGCCTTTGTGAAAACAAGGTTAGAAACCCCTGTAGTAGATGACTGATCTGCTAAATTGCCTGCTCCTTGTGGGGCTAAGAAGCCTGATACTGCTGACTTTGTGAGGGAGGAATTTCTTCTTCGTGTCCGAGGGATTTGTGGCTCTGAATGAGCATTCTCCTCCTGTCCCCATATATGTCCTAAGGGATACTGGAGCTTCTCAGTCACTTTTGGTGATGGACTCCTTGGTGTTACGTGATGAGACCGCTTCTGGGGATTTCATACTTGTCCAAGGTATTGAAGGAAGGACTGTATCAGTACCCCTGCGCTCTGTATTCTTGAAGTCAGATTTAGTTACAGGACAGGTAAAGGTGGGACTTATGTCAAGTCTACCTATAAAGGGTGTTTCTCTCTTGCTAGGCAATGACCTGACTGGGGGCAATGTAGTGTTCCCCCTGTTCATCCTACTTCACAGCCGAGCAAAGAAGATGGCGATGAAGACCCATCTCTGTATCCTTCCTGTGCAGTGACTCATGCTGTGGCCAAGAGGGCTAAAGAAGATGATGATGTGGTGCCATCCAGCACATTGAATAGTCAGGACTCAGGTGGTTCGCCTCATGACTCTGTTCGACCATTCCTCTTTGCACAGTCTCTCTAAATCAGCCAGCGACCTGGGTCCTCTCCTCTGCACTCTCCTCTTCAGCTCACTCCACAGGTTTTCAGTGGGGTTGAGGTCTGGAGGCTGAGATGGCCATGGGAGGAGCTTGATTCTGAGTCTGGTGAACCATTTCTGTGTAGATCTGGCCACATGTTTAGGGTCATTATCTTCCTGAAAGACCCAGTGATGACCCATCTTCAGCTTTCGGGCAGAGGCCACCAGATTTTGATTTAAACTGTCCTGGTATTTCAAAGTGTCATGGTGCCATGCCATGATGCCATGCACCCTAATTAGGTTCCCAGGGCCTCTGGAAGACAAACAGGCCCACAGCATCCTCCCCCATACCTCACAGTGGGCACAAGGTGCTTTTTTGCATACTCATCTTTTGTGTTCCGCTAGACTCAGTTAGAGCTTTTTGGCAACAAACACTCTTTCTTGGTCTCATCTGACCAAAGCCCACAGTCCCAGTTGAAGTCCCAGTACCGTTTAGCGAACTCCAGACATTTGCGTTTATGATTGTGAGTGGGAAAAGGTTTTTTTCCATGTGTGCCTCCCAAACAGCTTGTTGGCATGTAGATAGCGCCTGATGGTTGTTTTGAAGACTTTATGACCCTAAGATGCTACCTTTTGTTTCAATTCTTTAACAGTGAGCTTTGGAAAACTTTTTATTTCTCTTACCATCCTCCTCACTGTGCGTGGTGGCTAAATAACCTTGCGTCCTCGTCCAGGCTTGCCACTGTTCCAGTCGTTTTAAACTTCTTAATGATTCCTCTGACGGTAGATATGGGCAGGTGCAGGCGAGTGGCTATTTTCTTGTAGCCACTGCCTGACTTGTGAAGGTCGACAAACATCTGCTTTACTTGAAAGGTGTGTTCCTTTGTCTTTCCCATGTTTAAGAGTGGATAAGTGAAATGGCCTCTGCGTTACGTCATATTTATAGCCCAGGGAAACAGGAAGTGATGATTTACTAATTAGATGTTCCTAGAAACTCTGATCAACTTTGTAAACTACTGTAGAAATGACAGAAATACTTCCATTACATTTAATTCCTAGGAATTGTTAAGAGTGCCAATAATTGTGTAACAGGTGATTTTATGAAAAATAATTATTTCTTCGTCAGGGATTTTTTTTTCCCTTAAAATTCACTTGAGTTGAAGGTTACATTTTTCTACAGTTTTCAGTGTGAGAGTATTGATGGTATTCGATGCCCGTCATCAACGTTCGATGCGGCCATATTGTTGACATGCCGCTGAGGAGCAGAGCGCAGTTTTCAATTGAGTTAAACGAGCCGTCAAGGCATCCTCATCGCGCTACGACGAGAAAACTTGTTTGATTGGCGTCGATCCATATAAATAGGACTCAGCAGCAATTAACTGAGATATATCTTTGCTGCCAGCTGTGGATGACCCCGATATTTGCCACTATTTAATCCTCACAGTGTACGCCCACACGGCGCAGGAGCTGAAGGCGTAAGGAGTCATATAACTATTTCATGTAACTAAGCTAACATTGGCTGCCTCCCAAAGCACCTGAATTAAATCCTCGTTCTGTCAACTTGTTTGGTCCAAAACGTCGGTTTTTGTGTCCGCATTAATATTTTGTATTTCTGTGTCTTAACCGGGAAATTTATGGCGTCTTAACTGGCTATTTCTGTGTGTGTCATCATTTTGGATCACGAAACCTACTATGGCGAGTATCATGTCTGCTGATGTTACACTCACAACATTCTTGCGTTTGAACTACGATCCCTATGAGTTTCTTGAAAAGATGTAGTAAATGTGTGAGAATGATGTATGGCCTGAAAAAATAGTCAACTTGTACTAATTTTCAAAGAAACATGGTGATTTTCTCTGTCAGCCAACAGCACCATATCAGCATGCATGTTGTCAAGGACACTGACCTCACATTGTGTCTTCAATTGCATTTTGGCATTTAGGCCGTTTTAGTTGATGCTTTATTGGAAACACTTTTGCAAATAAACTTTTCTTATTAAATTTAGCTGGAGCTTTATTAAAAATAGTTCTGTCCTCCAGTGCTGATGTGACTTTTGCATGGTTGTGAAGGTAACTATTCCCTGAGTGTACATGGGAATCCTGAGTTAAATTTGTCCATTCAGCAATTTGGTTCATGCAATAGATGAAGTTAGACTAATTGGTAACACTTTACTTGAAGGTATCGTCATATGAGCAACATGACACTGTCATAACCGTTACATGACACAGTCATGGACGTATCATAAACATTATGTCAATGTCATAAACGTTTATGACTCAAGACAACCCAAAAAATGTCAATTTCTCATTACAAAAACCGAATGAAACTTAATGACAACAGTCATAAACGTTCAGACATTGACAAAATGTTTATGACATGTTCATGTCATGCAACAGTTATGACAGTGTCATGTTACTCTTATGACGATACCTTCAAGTAAAGTGTAACTGACTAATTAGGTTTTTTAGAGCTCATGAAAAATCTTTGACATATTATTGCCCAAAATGCCAGCCATGGAATTGAAGTGCATGATATAATTTGCTTTAAAGGACCACAATATGGAATTTAAATTTAAACCAAGGGTGTTTGGTTGTGGCAGCTCACCAGGTGAATGTAGGTTCGCACAAAATACAGTATAATACAAGTGTTTGCCACTAACATGGCAATATCCCCCGCCGCCTCAATTTAATGTGTCCGGACGGATGTACGGACATAGTACGGACGGAGCCCAATGCTATATCCCCTGCTTCTCGCTAATTGCGTGGCGGGGGATTATAAGTATAAACCTACAATGTGAGGTTTAATTAGAGATATATACAGCACTGTGCAAAAGTCATGGCCACATTTAAGACAATTTCAAAGGGCAAATATGCTTGCAATAATTGTGAAATTTTAAGTTTCTAATAACTGAGAAATGTACTAAATAAAGCTGTAAATTGTTAAAGGTCCCCTAATATGCGGTATTTAGTTGTTTAAAATATGTCCAATGGGTCTTCAAAATAATTCAGTTCCAAAAAAAACGCACACATCCAGCCCTAGTGAGACCTCTTCTTTCACACGGTCTGTGCCAGCCTGAAACACAAGCCTTTTTGAAATGGGCGGGGAGGCTATGCTAATGAGGCTGTGCTCTGATTGGCTACATGGCTGATTCAATTACGGGGGAGGGGCCAGGCCCAATGACCCTGGTCATCGATAGCTAAAACGATTGTTTCACAGCAGCAGTAAACAAACCCAAACCCAAACGTACCCTAAGCTCCGCAAAGCCTGCGTCTGGTCTAACTGCAGCCTTATCAGCCCAACTTTGCAGACAAGCACAACACCTCTCCGGTTAGCTTCAGCTGTAGAGGCTATGGTCAGGTTACGTTATGATGAAACTGCCACCTTGGTGTTAACCAAAGTAACACAAGCATGCCAATTTGAATTACTGTATGTAAGTTATTCAGGAGCATTTTTTAAGTAGCACGGAACGCAAACTAACATATGGTAGTAACCTTACGGTCATTATAATGACGGAGACAAACATTGCCTTGCACTACAGGTTTGACAGATTGGAAGTTCTGTTACTGTGAACAGTTGTAATAAGCATCCAAATTACAAACAAGTATAAAACGTTAGCTTCAAATAAGGTTTATGTTCACACACCTTCTGTTGAATGTCCCCTGATATTACTCTTGCATATTTTGGACACAAACATTAGCAACAGTAACTTGGCTATGTTAGCCGCAGTGCTATACCGATTCCGGACAGCAACCAAAACTCATCATGAGATGAGAGGTCCGAGACGATTGAGGGTGAGCGCAAGTACCGTTTGATGCCATCTATGTGAGCAAAACATGCGTGCACACGTGCCCGACAGAAAACCCAGTTTTTGCCCATTTACGCTTAGCTGCCCTTACTGTGGTCGGTCAGAAACAGTCGCTGTTTTCCATTCTCAGACAGAAACAGGGCAGTAAAGTGCCAAAAAATTACTCCGAGGCTGGTGCCCACTGTCAGAAGCGGCCGTGTGGACGCATGTTTTGCTCACTTAGATGGCGTCAAACGGTACTTGCGCTCACCCTCAATCATCTCGGACCCCTCATCTCATGATCAGTTTTGGTTGCTGTCCGGAATCGGTCATGTGCAGGCTGTCACCAGATGTGGTGCTCTTGAGCTGTCATCATAACTCGTGGCTGCCCTAAGCGGCGTCGGTCAGTGGCAGTGCCTGTGTTCCATTCTCGGATAGACAGCCGACAGATTGTTGAATGGTGACAGTGCAAATGACGCACCACCTCTCGGCGGCTGAGATCTGCCAGTAACATGCTAGAGGCTCTTTTTCTCTCTCCTGTGTCACAAGCCTTCCATTTTCTTGAAGCAGTAGCATTTTTTGATTTTTTTTGTTGGCTTTTTGTAGGCTATTGACCTCACCAAAGTCAAGTGTCACTGTGCACATCACGAACAGCTGAATGTTTGTAATTACTGAAGTGTGCATGTGGTGCGCATCAGGATTACAATACCACACGCTTTTTTTTTTTTTTAATTTCCTCTTGTGCCTCACTGAAAAAGCAATAAAAATCCATTGATTCTTCAGTTTGCCGCAAATACAGTACATACCTCACCTGTGCGTTTTTAATGGCTTTGCTTGTATTTTTTATATACATATAAAAAAAACCCAATTCCGAAATAGTTGGGGCAAAATGAATTCATTGTGAATAAAACATAAAATCAAAACGCAATGACTTTCAAATCACACCAGCCAGTACTTTATTCACAATAGAACAGAGATAACATAGTAAATGCTGAGACTGAGAAATTTTATGCACAAATTGAGCTCATTTCAAATTGGCTGCGACAGGTCTCAAATAAAGTTGGGACAGGGGCCTGTTTACCATGGTGTTTCATCCCCTCTTCTTTTTAACACAGAGTGGAGGCATCTGGGCATTGAGGAGACAAGTTTCTTGACTTGAGCCTTTGTAATTTGATGCCACTCCTGTTTAATACAGGTTTCCTGCTACTGGAGACTTTTGAGTCTCCTTTGACAGACGTTTCGTTTCATTATGCATCAAATGTTCTCAATCGGTGAAAGATCAGGACTGCAGGCAGGCCAGTCCAGCACATGGACTCAACTACGAAGCCATGCCGTTGTAATAGCTGCAGTATGTGGTTTTGCATTGTCCTGCTGAAATACACAAGGCCTTCCCTGGAATAGATGTCATCTGGAGGGAAGCATATGTTGCTCTAAAACCTTTATATACCTTTCAGCATTCATGGTGCTTTTTATGCCCCCGCCCTCGAAAGAGGAAGGGGGCATTATGTCAACACCATGTCCGTCCGTCGTCCGTAAACTTTTCGTTTCCTTGGGATAACTATAGAATTCCTCATCCGATTGATGCCATTTATTGAGGGCGTATTGGGAGTGGCTAGAGGAAGGTTCCTTTGGAAAACCAGCATCGTGCGATATTCAATGTGGCCGCCACAGCAGCCATCTTGATTTTCGTTTCCTCCCGATAAATAAAGAATTCCTCGTCCGATTGATGCCATTTCAGGCTGGCGTATTAGGGGTGGCTGGAGGAAGGTTCCTTTCGAAAACCAGCGTCGTGTGATGTTCAATATGGCCGCCGCAGCAGCCAGCTTGATTTTCGTTTCCGCCCGGTAACTAAAGAATGCCTCATCCGATTGATGCCATTTCATGTTGGCCTATTGGGGGTGGCTAGAGCAAGGTTTGTTTTGAAAACCAGCGTCGTGCGATATTCAATATGGCCGCCAGAGCAGCCATCTTGAATTTTGTTTCCGCCCGATAACTAAAGAATGCCTCGTCTGATTGATGCCATTTCATGGTGGCATATTGGGAGTGGCTAGAGGAAGGTTTATTTCGATAATTAGCATTGTGCAATATTCAATATGGCCACCACTGCAGCTATCTTGATTTTTGTTTCTGCCCAACAACTAAAGAACACCTTGTCGGATTTATGCCGTTTCCTGGTGGTTTATTGGTGGTGGCTGGAGGAAGCTACCTTTCGAAAACCATCATCGTGCGATATCTATGATGGCCGCCACAGCAGCCATTTTGATTTTCGTTTCCGCCCGATAGCTATAAATTACCTCATCTGATTGCTGCCATTTCATGGTGGCGTATTGTGGGTGGCTAGAGGAAGGTTCCTTTCGAAAACCAGCGTTGAGTGATGTTCAATATGGCTGCCACAGCAGCCATCTTGATTTTCGTTTCCGCCCGAAAGCGAAAGAATGCCTCGTCCGATTGATGCCATTTCATGCTGGCATATTGGGGGTGGCTAGAGGAAGGTTCCTTTCGAAAACCAGCTTTGTGCGATATTCAGTATGGCCGCCACAGCAGCCAATTTGATTTTCGTTTCCGCCCGATAACAAAAGAATGCCTTGTCCTATTGATGCCATTTCATGGTAACATATTTGGGGGTGGCTAGAGGAAGGTTCCTTTCGAAAACCAGCATTGTGCGATATTAAATATGGCCGCCACTGCAGCCATCTTAATTTTTGTTTCTGCTCAACAACTAAAGAACACCTCGTCGAATTAATGCCGTTTCCTGTTGGTTTATTGGTGGTGGCTGGAGGAAGGTTCCTTTCGAAAACCAGCATCATGCGATATCTATTATGGCCGCCACAGCAGCCATCTTGATTTTCGTTTCCACCCGATAGCTATGGAATGCCTCTGATTGCTGCCATTTCATGGCGGTGTATTGGGGTTGGCTAGAGGAAGATTCCTTTCGAAAACCAGCGTCATACGATATTCAATATGGCCGCCGCAGCAGCCATCTTGATTTTTGTGTCCGCCCAACAACGAAAGAACACCTCGTCGGATTGATGCCGTTTCCTGGTGGTGTATTGGGGGTGGCTGGAGGAAGATTCCTTTCAAAAAGCAGCGTCATGCGATGTTCAATATGGCCGCCACAGCGCCCATCTTGATATGCCCTTGGTCAGGCATATGCCACGCTCTGCGTTGCTCTTGTTAAAACATGCAAGTGTCCCACACCACATGCACTAATGCATCCCCGTACCATCAGAGATGCTGGCTTTTGACTGAACGCTGATAACAGGAGGGGTGGTGTTTCTCCTCTTTAGGCCTTGATTAGTTCAATTTATAGATCTGTGATATTTCATGTTATATAGCTGCATAATTGACAATCCAAATGCTTTACAAAACAAGTGGTCCGATTTTAAGATCGCCACCAAAAAACAGGTTGCGGTGCTCAGGCGCAGCAGCGTGCGGACCGGTGGAGGCCAACCAAACTCAAACCTCCAGCTGTCTCCGTTCGAGGAAGGGCTCCTCCTCCATCGTGGGAATATGAGGCCATGGGGACACGAAGTCCCCACTGCCTCGATCGGAGCTGCATGACTGTAATTGTTAAAATACAGTCTGCAGAGATCACTCTTTAATGTACTTTTATTAGTATTATTTCATGACATTTTATTGGGTGGTACACTAAACGAGCAGCCACTCGTCATTTTCCCGGAAGAGATCTCTATGCCGAAAGTTCCTCTTACTTCAGAAGCTTATTCCTCTAACAACAGAAGATCTGCCATTGTCAAAATGTGATCACGGTCAAAGTGTCTGTAGGCCAATACTGAGCAACAAAAGAAACGCAAGTTAGGTAGTTAGTACTCTTTTGGTTACTCAGTCAAAGTGACCGCAAAATAGAAAAATGTTTGATGAAATGAGTGTAAATGTGCACACAAAATCACAAAATCAATAACTGCTACCCTTACCCTAGCTCTTCGTCTATTCAAATGTATCACTTGCTTTTTGATATGTTTTCCTTACTCTCCCACCTCCCACTCCCACTACCTCTCACACTTCTCACTCACTCCCACTCCCTCACTCACTCTCTCACACTCACTCACACTCTCACTCTCCCCGCCCACTTTAAATAAATAATAATTTTAAATAATTTAAATAGTTATTAAATAATATATCAGCTCCAGCTCATTACTACACTTGCACTTCACATAATTGCATGTGCTTTTAGCTCCCTTTTCTTGGGCCCACATTCTCATACAACACTTGGTGGCCCAGCCATATACTAGGTTGCACCTAGTCTTGTTTTTTTTTTTTGTTTGGTATATATTTGACTGGATTCGCATCTGACGTACCTCACTGCATATCTGTCAAGCCACACATTACGTAGGTTTGAGGTTGTCTCAAAATGTAAGTTTAATTAATTTCTCAACTCAGGTGTCTTATTTATTTATTTAGCCTATTTATTAATTATATCCCCATGGCGTTCCGGGGATATTACAAAACCCAAAACCAGTGAAGTTGGCACGTTATGTAAATCGTAGATAAAAACAGAATACAATTATTTGCAAATCCTTTTCAACTTATATTCAATTGAATACACTGCTAAGACAAGATGTTTAATGTTAAAACTGAGAAACTTTATTTTTTTTTTGCAAATAATCATTAACTTAGAATTTAAAGGCAGCAACACATTGCAAAAAAGTTGGCACAGGGGCCTTTTTACCACTGTGTTACATCGCCTTTCCTTTTAACAACACTCAGTAAACGTTTGGGAACTGAGGAGACTAAGCTTTTCAGGTGGATTTCTTTCCCATTCTTGCTTGATGTACAGCTTAAGTTGTTCAACAGTCCGGGGTCTCCGTTGTCGTATTTTACGCTTCATAATGTGCCACACATTTTCAATGGGAGACAGGTCTGGACTACAGGCAGGCCAGTCTAGTACCCGCACTCTTATACTACGGAGCCATGCTGTTGTAACACGTGCAGAATGTGGCTTGGCATTGTCTTGCTGAAAAAAGCAGGGGCGTCCATGAAAAAGACGTTGCTTGGATGGCAACATATGTTGCTCCAAAACCTGTATGTACCTTTCAGCATTAATGGTGCCTTCACATATGTGTAAGTTGCCCAGGCCTTGGGCACTAATACACCCTCATACCATCACAGATGCTGGATTTTGAACTTTGCGCCTATAACAGTCTGGATGGTTCTTTTCCTCTTTGGTCCGGAGGACACGACATCCACAGTTTCCAAAAACAATTTGAAATGTGGACTCGTCAGACCACAGAACACTTTTCCACTTTGCAACAGTCCATCTTAGATGAGCTTGGGCCCAGCGAAGCCGGCGGCGTTTCTGGGTGCTGTTGATAAATGGCTTTCGCTTTGCATTGTAGAGTTTTAACTTGCACTTGCAGATGTAGCGACAAACTGTAGTTACTGACAGTGGTTTTCTGAAGTGTTCCTGAGCCCATGTGGTGATGTCCTTTACACACTGATGTCGGTTTTTGATGCAGCACCGCCTGAAGGATCGAAGGTCACGGGCATTCAATGTTGGTTTTCGGCCTTGTCGCTTACGTGCAGTGATTTCTCGAGATTCTCTGAACCTTTTGACGATATTGCGGACTGTAGATGATGAAATCCCTAAATTTCTTGCAATAGCTCTTTGAAGAATGTTGTTTTTAAACTTTTCGACAATGAGCTCACGCATTTGTTCACTAAGTGGTGACCCCAGCCCCATCCTTGTTTGTGAATGACTGAGCATTTCAGGGAAGCTGCTTTTATACCCAATCATGGCACCCACCTGTTCCCAATTAGCCCGTTCACCTGTGGGATGTTTGATCAGCATTCCTCAACTCTCTCAGTCTTTTTTGCCACTTGTGCCAGCTTTTTTGAAACATGTTGCAGGCATCAAATTCCAAATGAGCTAATATTTGCAAAAAATTACCTGTTCAAACATTAAGTAACTTGTCTTTGCAGTGTATTCAATTGAATATAGGTTGAAAAGGATTTGCAAATCATTGTATTCTGTTTTTATTTACGATTTACACAACGTGCCAACTTCACTGGTTTTGGGTTTTGTATGTTTTTGATCCGACTGCCGCCGCCGCGCCGCCCTACGTGTTAACGCGATAACTTCAGTAATATTTCAATTAGAAATTCCAAGTTTTGCATATATGTAAGTATCACAAAGAGGAAGAACTGATTCGATTTTGGACAATTTACTATTTCTAGATTGGCCACCAGGGGCCAAAAACTGATTTACATGTTAACGCGATAGCTTCAGTAATATTTCAATTAGAAATTCCAAGTTTTGCATATAAGTAAGTATTATAAAGAGGAAGAACTGATTTGACTTTGGACAATTAACAATTTCTAGATTGGCCACCAGGGGCCAAAAACAGAAAAATCACTGTTTTTATCATAGCTCTGGAAATATTTGTCCAATTGACCTCAAATCAAGTGCATATGAAGGATGAGGATGTGTCCCACGATGACATTATACCTGTTTGGTTCAAAATTTTGACACAAGGTGGAGCTTTGTCACATAAAATTCACAATTTTTGCCATATCTTTGGAACTATTTGACCAATTGACATGAAACTATGTGCAACTGCAAGGTCATGACCTCACAATGTGCCACATGATGACACCATACCTGTGTGGTTCATTATTTTGCCACCAGGTGGCGCTTTTTGATGGAAAATTACCATTTTGCCCATATCTTCAGAACCATTTGTGCGATTGACCTGAAATTAAGTTAAAAATGAAAGGTCATGACCTGAGGGACTTAATATTGTATTGGGTCTATTCAGGGATTGGGGAATTGGAGGATTGGGGGCGTTCGGGGATACACCCCAAGCCATCGCCTCCGACGACATAAGCCTAGTTTTACTAATAAGAGCAACAGCAGCATGATGTCTGCATTGCTGCATATGGTTTATTACTCATTTTGATAGCTGCACTTATTCCTGCATGTTGTTCGCTGGTTTCAAATCTGCGTACGCCTGGTCAGACCTGGCGTGACATTTTTGCGGACAGTTGGCTCACGTTCAGATTGATAAATGCCTATCCTTGCGGGAGATTTGACATTCATCCATTTTTTTGGTGTACGCACATGTGGTAAATGAGGGCCATTGTGATCAGATTTTTCTCAAGTCGGAAGGATGTATGGTTGTAGGTTACCAACCTCACGCAACGTTGCTGTAGTCATGATTGAGTGGGCATGTCCTTAGTCGCACAAAGTGCTCAGAAGTCCAGCGCAGTGTGACGACGGGAGCCGCACAGCTCAGTCGCTGTGTTGAAAATCGCTCCTCAAGGTAATTTTTGGGTACCACGGACACTTGAAAAAATGACAAGCCAAACTGGCTGTTTGAGTAGCCGGGCATTACGGCCACGCAGGGGGGCAACCACGGCAATTGCCGCTTGGATGTGGTATAATTCTTGCGCTGCATACATATTTCTTCTCAGTTTAAAATTTCCCCAGGGTGCGAGAAATTAATTCTGAGATGAAGAAGTTTACCTTTTTTTTTTTTACCTGCGTTGCCAAAGGCAACAGGTATAGGAATGGCTTTATCACTTCCGGACCAGAACTCCGAAACATGTTCGGAGGATAAAAATCTCTTGGGAGAGCACATATATCATCGGATAGAGTGGGTGAATTTTTGTCCGTCCGTCCAAAGTAACAACGTTATCAAGATGACTCAAAGAGTTGCCTAAGCAAATCTGGTGTTCACCGCGACTGTCCTACTCGTTAGAGTAATCACAGAACTCGCTACCTGTAAAAAATTTGCTCAGCTGAGCTTTACAAAAGGCCCACTTAGGCCATTTAACTGTGACACTGTTGTTTTATTGAATTGGAATAATTCATAAGTCATTTCATTGAATTAGAATAAGTGCTTGAATTTTTGTTTTCTGTGAAGAGTGTTCACTGTGCAGTACAAAGTCAGGGTTGAGTAGAATTTTTAAGTTGTAAAATCAATCATGGGTCGGCAGCGCGACCTCTCAACCGGAATAGTGGCTCAAATTCAACCCTCCGCCAACAAGGCTTGACCCAAACTAAAATTGCTGAGCTGCTCGGCATCAGCCAGTCTTCCGTCTGCAAAACTCTCAAGAAAGACTGGAGCAAGCACACCAACTGTTCCGGCGTCCGAAAAACTTCTGCTTGCGACAACAAGCAGCTGAGAAAGCTCGCAGTCAGCAACTGGTTCAAGTCCACTTCCGAGCTCAGCGACTTGTGGAACGAGCAGACCAGCGCTAACGTCTCGAGATTAACCACTTACCGTCGTCTGCGCGAACTCTGCTTCAAATCTCGCGTTCCAGCAGTAAAACCAATGCTGAACAAGAAACAAATGGAGAAACGGCTGAAATGGGCCACACGGCGAATGGACTGCTGAAGACTGACAGAAAGTGGTCCTCAGTGACGAATTACGCTTTTGCATCTCCTTCGGTGACCAAGGTCCTCGTGTCTGGCGTCGTGGTGGCGAAACCTACAACCACGAGGCCGTGAAAAGATCCGTCAAGTTTCCCCAGAGCGTTATGGTCTGGGTTTGCATGTCCGCTCGGGGTGCAGGGAAACTCTGCTTCCTCAAGAAGACTGTCAATGCTGCCGTATACCAACATGTTCGGGAAACGTTCCTGATTCCGATTGTTGAGGAACAGTTTGGCGAAGAAGACCTCATATTTCAACAGGATCTTGCACCAGCTCATGTGCCAAAGTCGACTAAAGATTGGTTCGCCGAAAAACAGCTTGAAGTTTTGGCATGGCCGGCCAACTAGCCTGACCTCCGTGTCATTGAAAACCTTTGGGCCATCGTCAAGCGGAAAATTTGCGACAGAAGGCCGACTACGCTGGACCAACTGAAGCAGAACATCGCCACAGCCTGGGAAGCAGTGAGTGCGGAAACTTGCGACAAGCTGGTCAAATCGATGCCGTGGAGACTTCAGGCAGTCATACAAGCCAAGGGGGCAGCCACAAAATACTGAGAAAGTGATGATACTAATGATAATAAAAATTATTCTAATTCAGTGAAACGGTTTCCCCATTATTCTAATTCAATAAAACAACAGTGTCACAGTTAAATGGCCTAAATGGGCCTGTTGGAAAGCTCAGCTGAGCAAATTTTTTACAGGTCGCGAGTTCTGTGATTACTCTAACAAGTAGGACAGGCGCGGTTAACACCTGATTTGCTTTCTGCACAAAAAATGCATTTAAAAATTTTACGATTGCAGCATTTCAAATTATTCTAATTCGTTGACCAGCACCTGTAGTTTTTCACCTGTCCGTCTGTCTGTCTGTCCGCACTCTAACATGGCTATAACTTTTGATCGGCTCATGATAGGCCTTTGATACTTGGCATATGCATTGCTTGTGAGAAGGCATTTCAGATTTCGGGGGCATACAGTTTCTCACCTGTCCGTCTGTCTGTCTGTCCGCACCTTAACATAGGTATAATTTCTGATCAGCTCATGATAGGCCTTAGATACTTGGCATATGCATTGCTTGTGAGAAGGCATTATAGATTTCAGGGGGCGTATAGTTTCTCACCTGTCCGTCTGTCCGCACTATAACATAGCTATAACTTTTGATTGGCTCATGATAGGCCTTTAACACTTGGCATATGCATTGCTTGTGAGAAGGCATTTCAGATTTTGGGGGCATATAGTTTCTCACCTCTCCGTCTGTCCGTCTGTCTGTCTGTCTGCACCTTCACATGGCTATAACTTCTGATCGGCTCATGAAAGGCCTTTGACACTTGGCATATGCATTGCTTGTGAGAAGGCATTTCAGATTTCAGGGGCACATAGTTTCTCACCTGTCCATCTGTCTGTCTGTCTGCACCTTCACATGGCTATAACTTCTGATCGGCTCATGAAAGGCCTTTGACACTTGGCATATGCATTGCTTGTGAGAAGGCATTTCAGATTTCAGGGGCACATAGTTTCTCACCTGTCCATCTGTCTGTCTGTCCGCACTTCAAAATGGCTATAACTTTTGATCGGCTCATGATAGGACTTTGATTCTTGGCATATGCATTGCTTGTGAGAAGGCATTTCAGATTTTGAGGGCACATAGTTTTTCACCTGTCCGTCTGTCTGTCGGTCTGTCTGTCCGCACTTTGCCATGGCTGTAACTTTTGATTGGCTCATGATAGGCCTTTGATACTTGGCATATGCATTGCTTGTGAGAAGGCATTTCAGATTTTAGGGGCACATAGTTTCTCACCTGTCCATCTGTCTGTCTGTCCGCACTTCAACATGGCTATAACTTTTGATCGGCTCATGATAGGACTTTGATTCTTGGCATATGCATTGCTTGTGAGAAGGCATTTCAGATTTTGAGGGCACATAGTTTTTCACCTGTCCGTCTGTCTGTCGGTCTGTCTGTCCGCACTTTGCCATGGCTGTAACTTTTGATTGGCTCATGATAGGCCTTTGATACTTTGCATATGCATTGCTTGTGAGAAGGCATTTTAGATCTCGGGGGCATATAGTTTCTCACCTGTTCGTCGGTCTGTCTGTCTGTCTGTCCGCACCTTAACATGACTATAATTTCTGATCAGCTCATGATAGGCCTTTGATACTTGGCATATGCATTGCTTGTGAGAAGGCATTTCAGATTTCGGGGGCGTATAGTTTCTCACCTGTCCGTCTGTCCGCACTTTGCCATGGCTGTAACTTTTGATTGGCTCATGATAGGCCTTTGATACTTGGCATATGCATTGCTTGTGAGAAGGCATTTTAGATCTCGGGGGCATGTAGTTTCTCACCTGTCCGTCTGTCTGTCTGTCTGCACTTTAACATGACTATGACTTCTGATTGCCTCACGATAGGCCTTTGATACTTGGCGTATGCATTGCTTGTGAGAAGGCATTTCAGATGGGGTCATGACTTTTCACCTTGTGACCTTCACCTTTGAGCATGACGTTTGGTGACAAAAACTTCAACAGAGGCCATAACTTTTCATTACCTAGTAATAGGCATTTGATACCTGGCATATGTATTCATAAGGATAAGGCCTTTCTGATGAGGTCATGAATGTTGACCTTGTGACCTTGACCTTTAACCTTTGATTGACTCATGATAGGCCTTTAATGGTTAGCATGTGCATGTTATGCACGGGGGCATCAGTTTTTCACAAACACATCTTGTTCTTAACTAGTTGATCAGTTTTAGAATCTGTTATGTATGAGTATTTTTGTACTGCATTATATTTCATTTGTAAATGAAGATTTGTTACATGCTGTTTTGCTGCCTTGCTGGTCAGCTATATTTATTTTGTTCATTTGGCACCCTCTGGTGGCCTGTCTGTAAAATCATTAACAAAAGACTCGTGATTTCTAGAAGCTTCTGGCACTTTCCTGCTTGGAGGGGGCGGGATTTCCCTTGAATCCTGTGGATCTTTCTTAGAAGGTTGCTGGTCTATATAAATGCTGTGATTTTAAGCACAACAGAGCAGAGAGCAGACAGCAGAATAGAGCAGAGCAGAAGCAGAGTTTTGTTTTGGCAACACTCAAATAGTGGCATTGGAGTGTTATTAGAGAATTGAATAGTGGATATATTTTTTTGGACAACTTTTTTTGTGAAGAATAAATTTGTTTTCATTGTACTTTCTGGTTTTCTTTGTTGTGATTTTTTCAAGTCATAACAAATCTATACCACATTCAATGAAATGGAATGCCTTGCATTTTTGCTCTTTTAAAGTGCGAACAGCTATTACTGTGACCTGAGTTGTACTTTTTCAATAGTGGGTGGGAACAAGCTTGCGTTTCGCTGGCATGATCGGAATTGTAAACAACAAGCTTTCCACCTGTGTGAAAATTAATCCAGTCAAATAAGCAGTTCCTTTAATGAGTAGCTGTGCTTGCTGACACGGCTTTGTTGATAAATGGACGAGACTCTCAACTTTATCGTGGTGAAAAGGCGTGTTTTTGGTTTGGAGAGGCCTGTGGTGACCAGTGTTGTCCAGTTGCAACTATATTGATAAACTCATGCCAAATTCAAACAGAAAACGAGCCATCTGGCAATGGCGTATCCCCCCGGCCCCCCACATTCATGGATTAACCGCTCAAGAAATTCCTAAATACCAAAAGGCACATCTACATATGACACCTGACCTACATGATAAATTTCGTGAAGAAATACTGAACGGTTTTCAAGTTATGCTCCGGACAAAAGAATGTTTACAGACCGAAAAATAATTATATCTAATTTTATATTATATTGATATTATGTTTTTGGTCTGGCCGTCGCCGCCCCGCCGCCCTGTGTTAATGCGATAACTTCAGTAATATTTCAATTAGAAATTTCAAGTTTTGCATATTATTAAGTATCATGAAGAGGAAGAACAGATTCCATTTTGGACAATTTACGATTTCTAGATTGGCCACCAGGGGCCCAAAACGGAAAAAAATCACTGTTTTTATCATATCTCTGGAAATATTTGTCCGATTGACCTCAAATCAAGTGCAAATGAAAGGTCATGACCTGAGGATGTGTCCCACGATGACATTATACCTGTTTGGTTCAGAATTTTGACACTAGGTGGAGCTTTGTCACATAAAATTCACTATTTTTGCCATATCTTTGGAATTATCTGTCCAATTATGTCCAAATGGCTCAAGCCATTTGCGTGAGAGTCGACAGGTAGGCTATGCAATTTTGAACAAGCGTAGCCAGGCACGGCAAACCCCGTCCCTCGCTAACGTTTTAGCTATTGGGGCCTAAAGTCCTCTCAAAACGTGAGACTATATGGGTTTAGCCTTCTTTTATCATTGAATAAGAGATAAGGGTTAAAAAATTGCAGCGTTGAGGACATTTATTAAGCTGCTTATATTATGTTTATACATTATGGGTCAATACCTGACTGACTCCAGATGTCTTCGGTCAGCAATAGCTCAAAATCTATACATATGGAAATGGTCAAGTAGCATGTCATTGGATGTGGAATTGGTAAAGGAACATCTTGGTGCAAATTGGAAGTCTCTAGGTTAATTAGGTCAAATGTCATAACGAAAAAGGTGATATTGACCTTTTTGTTGACCATGACCAAACGGTTGACCAAAATTGACCCAAAATTTAATGAAATCTATTCTGGGCCACCACGCATCTACCCTGAAAATTTCATGCAAATCGGTCCTGTAGTTTAGTTGTAAAGTTGCTGACAAAGAAACAAACAAAGAAACAAAGAAATCGCTCAAACAATGCCCTCGCCCTCCCCCTCCGGGGGGGCGGGGTAATAACGTAGATTTGAAGACCGCAAATACGTCCAGAGGAATGATTGTCATCTTACCTAATCGGGGAGAACAAGCAGCACCTGTTAAGTGCGTAGCGCTCTCGGAGTGAACCTTTTGTTAATCATGAAGATGACTGAGACCAGGTCAGGATATTTATAATTGTTTTAAATGGCTGTTTTGTGCAACCCAATTCTCTGTTTCGCCACTGTGCTGAATTTATCCTGCAATTTATTCACTGTTAGATCGCATGTGGAGAGAAACCGTGACTTCTGTTGCCAATTACAATAGTTGGAAAAGACGTCAATAAAGGAAAATGATTGAGATCTACCCAGGACTAAAAGGGACGTGTCATCGCCCCCCTTGTAGCTCCGCCACTGCTGCCACCTGTTCCAGAGAAAGAAAAAATGTTTGTTATTTTCTAGTGCAGAGCTTATACTTTTTTTTTTTATTAGGCCTTTTTATTCCCTTTGAGTTGTGCATGTTATGTTGATAGAGATGTGTTATTTACATGTTATGCTCACAACCTGTAAGATCAAACCAAGTGACTTTTCTATCCGCAAGAGATTAATTTATCTTGCCACATATATTGTGTATTTCTCCAAGGTTATCCCAAGAAGGGAAGACAAGTATCTTTCATTTATTTGGAATTTGAAAAATAAGGTTTCATGTCATACTTTGGTACCCCCCTTTTCATGAACTGACCGATTTACATTATTTTCAGGGATTAGCTTGCTTGGAGTTCTAAAGTAGGTCTGTATGATGTAACTTGCTAGCTACTTATCCATAAACAATGTATTTGCCAGCTAGTTAGTACCAGAGCACTAAGTACGAAGCAACTAACCGCCAAAGACGAGGACAGTAGGGAACGTATACTGACACACAGTGAAAACGCAACACTCTTATTTAATAACTATAAAGAAGGAAAAACCAATGTGTCTCAATTCAATTTTAATACGAATAGAAAAAGAGTCTCATTGTTCATAACATTGTAAAGATTCATCACATTATCTCCAAAAATGTTTCCAGTATGCCATTGTGAATGCACAGACCCTCCACAAACTGTCAGTGTCCTCCCTGTGCTTGCACACATGCATGTAAACGACGAGGCATCGATTCGCACAAACGTTGCACAGTTGCTTGGGGAATGTTCCTCCACTCCTTCTGTAGTGCTGCCGTCAACTTGGCGTTGTTGCGTGGTTGACGTTGATGCTGGCACACACGACGACCCAGTTCATCCCACGTGTTCAATGGCATTAAGATCAGGTGAAATGGATGGCTATTGGTGAATATCAATCCCTGCTCGTTGGAGAAAGTCTCTGGTGAGGCGTGTAGTGCGGGGATGGGTGTTGTTGCGTTGGAACATGAACGGAAATCATTGTTGTCCATGGTTGTTCAATGATGGTTGGAGAACTGGAGAGTCTTAAAATCTCATCCACATATCGCGCTTGGGTCGGACACAATCGGGGTGCATTACAGTTTTACTGGATGTTATAGTCTTATGACATGACTATTTAATATGTAAAGCATATTACAAGTAGTTTTGGGTTAAACTTTTTGTGAACGCCACAATGGTGTATTGATACTTGATGCTAGACATTTTTGGGTGAAAGCGTGGATCTGGTAAAGGTGCCTTGCAATCTGGAGTTACGAAGAGCCACCAGGTGTTAATGCTTATTTTTGTTTGTTTATTCTTTGTTTTGTGTGGTAAGCCTGCTATAGCTTGAACGTTTATTTGTAACTAGATATTGTTTTTTGTATATGCAAAAAAATCAATCATCAAAATTGGAGTCAAATATCCGAAATGGCGTGCATTGATTGAAATTGTGCATTTTGTTATAGAATTTCAGCAATTTCAACATGTATCACTGTATTATTACCCAGTGTTGTTTAAACTACCTTAGACAACAAGATCATGTCTCATTTTGATTACCAAAGGATTTGCATTTAAGGTACAATATAATAATTATAAATTTTATTTATATAGCACCTTTCAAGCAATACAGCACAAAGTGCTTCACAAACAGGTAAAATACATGTACAATAAAGCAATAAAACAAATTGGGGGAAACGGGGAATTAAACATCAAAATAGGAAAAATCAATATAATAAAAGGAGACATACATGAAAACACACCCATAATAAAAGAATTTAAACTGTAAAATCAGCAAAAGCAAGCCTAAAAAAATGAGTCTTTAAAAGAGATTTAAAAGATTTAGAGACTCAGCATTTCTTATGTTGTTTGGGAGGCTGTTCCAGAGTATCGGAGCCTTAACCGAGAAGGCTTGATCACCCTTTGCTTTTAATTTGGACTCTGGAACAGCCAATAACGCTTGCTTGGAGGATCTTAGCAATCTTTTACTGTCTACCCCCCCGGCTACTCAAGGATGCGACAGTTCTCGACACGGTTGCCCCATTCCTTCTGCTGTTGTTTAACATCATCCTTTCCTCCGGTTGCGTCCCGGCTGCCTTCAAGCATGCCATGGTGCAGCCATTGCTAAAGAGGCCTAACCTTGACCCCGTCATCCTTTCAAACTTTAGGCCAATCTCCAAGCTACCCTTTCTGGCAAAAGTCCTTGAGCGTGGGGTTTATGTTCAGCTGCAATCTTTTTTAAAGAACAAAAACATTTATGAGAAATTCCAGTCTGGCTTTAGAACAGCCCATAGCACGGAGACTGCTCTCCTGAGAGTGCTAAATGACCTGCTCCTAGCCGCTGACTCAGGTACCCCTGTGATCCTGGTGCTTTAAGATCTCACAGCAGCCTTTGATACGGTGGATCACAGGATCCTGTTGTCTCGCCTCGAGCATCACGTTGGCATCAAAGGCACCGCCCTGCAGTTTTTTCAGTCCTACCTGATCAACAGGAGCTTCTCTATCCAGATTGGGGACTTCTCCTCCTCTGTTGCCCCCCTCACCAGTGGGGTCCCTCAAGGCTCTATTCTAGGTCCCATCCTTTTCCTGTTGTACATCTTACCCCTTGGGGAAATCCTGGTCAATCATAACATCTCCTTCCACTGCTTTGCAGATGATATCCAGCTGTATCTCCCCCTAAAGGTTGACGAACAGGCTGCACTCCACCCATTGCTTGACTGTCTAGCCGACATCAAGGCATGGATGGGTGCTAACTTCCTAAACCTCAATGAGAGCAAGATGGAGATCATTGTATTTGGCAACCACCAATGCCCTAGGCCCTCTCGCCTCTAACATCCGGTCTTCTGTCAGGAATCTTGGTGTGATTTTTGACAGTGCCTTCAAGTTTGAAAAGCAGGTCAGTGCAGTAGTTAGTAAAAGCTTTTTCCACCTCAGAACCCTAGCTAAGACCAAAGCCTACCTGCCTCAGAGTGATCTTGAGAGAGTTATCCATGCCTTCATAACATCACAACTGGATTATTGCAACGCTCTATGCACCGGCATTGACCAATCACAGCTTCACCGCCTGCAGTTAGTTCAGAACTCAGCTGCCCGACTCCTCACTTGCACAAAAAAGCACGAACACATCACCCCGGTCCTCGCATCACTCCACTGGCTACCCATCCGTTATCGCATTGATTTTAAACTATAAATCTCTCCATGGTCTGGCCCCCACGTATCTGTCTGATCTTTTACGTTACCACACCCCCTCCAGAGCACTACGGTCAGCTGACCAACTGCTATTGGAAGTGCCCAGGTCTAGGCTTAAAACCAGGGGGGACAGAGCCTTTGCTGTAGCAGCTCCCAGACTCTGGAACTGCCTCCCCCTCCACATCCGTACAGCCCAGAGTCTGGATATTTTTAAGTCCCATTTAAAGACCCACCTCTTTTCTCTTGCCTTCAATTAGTGTCTCCTTCAAGTGTCAGTGAATAGTGTCCCATCATGGTAATTCCAGTTATCTTTTAAATTCTATCTTTTATCTTTTTAATTTTACCTTTTTTTTTTTTTTCCTTCTGCCTTAGGTGTTTCCTGTGTGTTTTTGTTTTCTTTCTTTTTGCACTTAAGCACTCTTTTGTGAAGCACTTTGGTGCGGCTCAGCCGTCTGTAAATGTGCTATAGAAATAAAAATTGATTGATTGATTGATTTTAGTCTGTACGTATTTAAAAGCTCACTTACATACTCTGGTGCCATGCCATGGCGTGGTTTGAAGGTAATCAACAGAATTTTAAAATCAATTTGTAATTGGACTGGTAGCCAGTGCAAAGATGCCAAAATTGGAGTAATTTGGGCTCTTTTATTTGTTTTAGTGAGCAATCTTCCAGCTGAATTTTGAATCACTTGCAGTTCAAAAATTTCTTATTCAGACAAGTAAATAATGAGTTGCAAGAGTCTAATCTTGACGAGATAAAAGCATGAATAATTTTTTCTGTATCTACAAATGACAGAACAGACCTAATTTTAGCTATGTTATGGAGTTGCAAATAGCATGCCTGTACAAGCCTCTTTACGTGGAGCTCAAATTTGAGTTCAGTATCAAATATCACAAAGAGATTTCAGGACGAGGGCCTCATATTCGAAGCAAGAGGTCCAAGTGATGATTGTATTTTACCCGACGCCAACTTTTGACCAAGTATGGTTGACCAATGACTTCGGTCTTATTTGAGTTTTACTGCAAAAAATTATTAGACAACCAATTTTGAACATCAGCTAAACAGTCATGCAAGACCAACACATTGCTGAAATCAGAGGATTTTACTGAAATATGTACAACTGCGTGTCATCAGCATAACAGTGAAAACCTATTTTATGCAGACAAATAATAAAACCCAGTGGTAACATATAAATACAAAACAATATAGGCCCAAGTATGGAGCCTTGAGGTAAACCTGTAGTAAGCAGTACAGACGAGGATACATGTTCACCAATGGAAACCAAAAATTTTCTGATTGACAGATAGGAAGAGAACCATTTCAGAACCGTCCCAGAGAGCCCAACCCAATTTT
This sequence comes from Gymnothorax reevesii, assembly GCA_029721435.1. Lineage (NCBI taxonomy): Eukaryota > Metazoa > Chordata > Actinopteri > Anguilliformes > Muraenidae > Gymnothorax > Gymnothorax reevesii. The sequence goes on from CM056585.1 coordinate 43,372,114, forward strand.
TCAGCCTATCAATCATGATGATATGATCAACTGTATCGAAGGCAGCGCTGATATCCAAAAGCACAAGTAATGAGCAGTCACCAGAGTAAGCATTCATCAAAAGATCATTAGTGACCCTGAGAGGAGCAGTTTCTGTACTGTGCTGACGTCTAAAGCCAGATTGAAATTTCTCAAAAATATTGTTTGTTTCCAGCACTTCTAAAAGTTGCTTTGAGACCACTTTTTCCAAGACTTTCGAAATAAAAGGCAATTTTGATATTGGTCTAAAATTACTAAGAATGGCTGGATCAAGATTTGTTTTTTTTTTTTAGAAGTGGTTGAATGCAGGCAATCTCAAAATAGTCTGGAACACAGCCTGTTGAGAGAGAACTGTTTACCACAGAAAGCAGGGCAGGGCCAGTAGCTATCATTACTTCTTTAAGGAGCCTAGTGGGTATAATATCCAAGGGACTGGATGAGGGTGTCATACATGACACCGTTTCAGTTAGATCGAACAGAGAATTTGGTGCGAAACAACTCAGCAAGTTTAAGCAAGGGTACAAAAGAGTAACAGATGGAACATGACTGATACTAGACCGTATGACTGCTATCTTGTCAATAAAAAATTTCAAGAACTTCTCACAATCAGCGTGGGATGAAGCTGATGCGCCAGCAACTGGAGGGTTCACCAGATGGTCAATTGTTTTGAATAAAAATCTCACATTATGCTGATTTGTGGCTACAAATTCAGAGAAGAATTTATCTTGAGCATTTTTTAACTTCTTGATTATACGAGTTTAACAGGCTTTTCATGCGCACGTGAAGAACATTTTGTTTAGTGGCCTTCCACTTCCGTTCCGCTTTTCTGAATTCCCTCTTAAGGATGCGAATCTTATCATTGATCCAAGGCGAATTCTGTTGCACAGATGTTCTAATTTTGAGAGGCGCAGCAGCCTTCAGAGCAGACAAGCATGCATTATTAAACAAATTTCGCATTTCATTGCTCTCTGCAATGTGCGCTATATTGACGCAAGTATTTAAAAAAACAGACGAAAATTTTGAGGCTGTGTGGGAGGTTACCACACGAGAACGAAAGGATTGCTTCACTTTGGTTTGAGCAACAGGGGCCTCGATTTCAAAGAAAACACCAAAATGGTCGGAAATGAAAAGATCCTCTTTCTTGAGGTCCTTCAAATTCACGCCCAGAGTAAAAACTTAATTCGAAGTATGGCCGTCGTGTTTGTGCGTGGGGCCAGACATCCACTGGACTAGGTTGAAGCACTCAGTAAGGTTTAAAAATTCAGTGGCCAAAGTGTCTGAGGGAACGTCCATGTGAAAATTCTGACATAAAACCGTCAATCGAATTAGGGGGGCAATAAACAACAACACACAGAATTGGGTTATGAAAATGAGCTGTGAGCACACCTGAGGCAGCTTTCAAGAGGATCGCAAGGTTTTCAAAAGAGGCAAATTTACCAAGATCAATCTCAAGAGTAGTAAACTCATTGGAATAAAAAGCAGCTATTCCACCCCCCCTCTTTCCTTGTCTTGCTGCTTGAACAAATTTGTAGTCAGGTGGACAAGCCTCAATTAAAGTTTCATCTCTATCATTCTGCAGCCAGGTCTCAACAAGAAGCATAAAATTCAATTTCCTCTCAACGATATTATCATTAATTAAAAAGCTCTTATTGTATCCCCCGAACGAGTTCGATGGATACTATGGGTTTGGCCTCGTCACGCGTCCGCGTCCGCAGAGATTTTCTTGTGAACGCTCTACAGCCCACATAAGTGCACCGATTCTTTTCAAATTTTGCAGGGACATGTATTATGGTAAGTTCACGACACCTATTGATTTTGGGTACTCCGGGACCATCTGGGCCCAACTGGGGGGATACATATACTCGGTTGCCGAGTACTCTAGTTACAAAGATATCTTGCATTAAAGGATGCCATATTGACAATGCTTGCTGATTTTTTTTTTTTATGTCTCAGGGGTCTTAATGAAATATTGACCAAGTTGCTGCGACGGCAGCCAGCGATATTCTGAGATCCAATTCGCGATTGTGTTCTTACTGAAATACAACCCCAATTCCGAAATAGTTCGGACGAAGTGTAAATGATGAATAAAATCCAAATGCAATGACTTTCAGATCACATGAGCCAATGTTATTCACAATAGCACATCGAGAACAGTTCAAATGTTGAAACTGAGACATTTTACATTTTTACATATCCACAAAATGAGCTCGATTCAAATTTTCTGACTGCAACAGGTCTCAAAAAAGTTGGAATACGCAAAAAAACGGCTGAAAAAGCAATTGATGTATAAGAGAATCACTGAAAGAACATTTAGCAAGTAATGACATTAACTGGCATCAGGTGTGTAATATGATTGGCTACAAAAGGGATGTCTTAGAGAGGCTGAGTCTCTCAGAAGTAAAGATGGCCAGAGGCTCTCCAACCCGTGAAGACTTGTGTAAAAAAATTGTGGAATACTTTAAAAACAATGTTCCTCAGTATCAAATTCCAAAGGCTTTGAAAGTCTCATCATCAACAGAGCATGACATCATCAAAAGATTCCGAGAAACTGGAAAAATCTCTGTGTGTGAGGGACAAGGCTGAAGACCTTTACTGGATGCCTGTGATTTTTGGGCCCTCAGACGCCACTGCATCACTCAACGGCATAATTCTGTCATTGACATTACTACATGGGCCCAGGAACACTTCAAGATACCACTGTCTGTAAGCACAGCCCACTGTGCCGTCCACAGATGCCACCTAAAACTCATCATGGAAGCCATTGTTGAGCATGATTCAGAAGCGCCGCCATGTTCTGTGGGCCAAGGCTCATTTAAAATGGACTGTAGCAAAGTGTCCTGTGGTCAGACGAGTCCAAATTTGCCATTCTTGTTAGAAATCATGGGCGTTGTGTCGTCCGGGCTAAAGAGGAGAAAGACCAGCCCTCCTGTTATCAGCGTTCAGTTCAAAAGCCAGCATCTCTGATGGTATGGGAATGCATTAGTGCATATGGTGTTGGACACCTGCATGTTTTAAAAAGCACCATGAATGCTGAAAGGTATATAAAGATTTTAGACCAACAAATGCTCCCCTCCAGACGACATCTATTCCAGAGAAGGCCTTGTGTATTTCAGCAGGACAATACAAAACCACTTACTGCAGATATTACAACAGTATGGCTTCGTAGTAGAAGAGTCTGTGTGCTGAATTGGCCAGCCTGCAGTTCTGATCTTTCATCGATTGAGAACATTTGGCGCATAATTAACAAAAAGTCCGTCAGAAGAGACCCAAAACTCTCCAGCAGCTGGAAGCCTGTATTAAACAAGAGTGGCATGAAATTCCAATGGCTACACTCGAGAAACTTGTCTCCTCAATGCCCAGACACCTCCACTCTGTGTTAAAAAGAAGAGGGGTTGTAAAACCATGGTAAACAGGCCCCTGTCCCAAATTTTTCGAGACCTGTAGCAGCCATACAATTTGAAACGAGCTCATTTTGTGGATAAATTTGTAAAATGTCTCAGTTTCAACATTTGCTATGTTATCTCAGTTCTATTGTGAATAAAATACTGGCTGGTGTGATTTGAAAGTCATTGCGTTTTGATTTTATTCACAATTTACACTTGGTCCTATTTCGGAATTGAGGTTGTAATTGTAACAATCGAATGTGAGACCTCAATTACCGGAGAATCAATGAGTCATTTGCCTGACTGGTGAATCGTATAAAAGATGTTCTCGGCTCACTTCCGAGTACCGAGCGGAGTGGGTAGAATTCCGTCTCTTCTAAAGAAGGCTGCATGCTCCCAGAACAGATTAAAATTATCAATAAAAAAGATTTTGTGAGAGGAGCATTCAGATTGTGGCCAAGAATGAAGACTAAGAATTCTGGTAAAATGCCTTATCCCTCAACCCAGAGTTGGAATAGGGCCCGAAATAAAAACACGTTTCTCACAGTCCTTGAGCGCATCGAGCAATGAAGTAAAATCACGCTTCAGTAGTTCAGACTGTTGATATGAAGTGTCATTAGTTCCAACATGGATTACAACGTTCCAAACATGAGGATATTTATCCAACAGGCCAGGAATCCGGACATGCTGACGCTGCTCAAGCAGCCAGGCGGAGAGGTGAGTGGAGCCATAATTGCATTTAATCTGCAAGGCGTTAGCTCGCCAAGGTGTTTACTTAAGGCAATACTCGGATGCAATAAAAATACTTTCAAAACATAAAAAATTTAAATAATAAATAATAAAACGAATGATAAAACAAATAAAATGATAAAATAACTTAGAAAAAATTAAATGACAACACGATTAAAAAAAAAAAACTAAAAGTAATTAAAACTGAATTGCAGCGAAAACAAACCGCCACTGGACGTGACGTCGGTATAGTGAGCTTTGTATGCGCATAAGGCATGTGTTTTCATCACAACCATTCAAGCTGGAAGACAGTCGATCTGCCAAAAAACTTGTTGTGTTTGTGATGTGTTCTTATCCCCATTTCGAGCCAACAGCATTTATGCTAAGGGGTTATCTTTTCACATTGTGTCAAGCAGATGATAAGATGATAAGACACCTTTTGGTCATAAATGTAGCTTAATCTTATACCATTCCTTATAGTTGGGAATAATCATCTCTCACTTACACTGCGCGTGTCGTGTCCGTGACACGAGGGATACCTGCTGTCAGTTTAGTACCCATGTCTATCCATCCATTAATATACCATGTGTATAAGAATGTTCTTGAACAATTTTCCTTTTTTATCAAATAGAGCACAACGTGTTAGATATCTAGTGAAACAAGATGATTAATTTATAGTAATGTCCGTGACATACAATATATGCCATGATAGGCATATGTTTAATTGTTGATTTCTGCAAAACTACAAAATATTTGCACCTGAAATTTAGAGGTTAAAAGCACAAATGTATGTGCTTAGCATTAACAGCGTTTTCAGGTTTTTGGGGCAGAGAAATAATTTTCATGACAGTGACATGCAAGGGCGTAATAATGGTGTTGACATTGGTGGGGACATAATTTGCCTCCCATGCCTCCCTATGTCATGACCAAACCTACTCAAAATACAGCCTCATCAATCAGCAATACAGTGTGTTGCTTAATTTCCACATGAAATATACCTGTCTGCCTGATGGAGACTGATCTGCAGAGCTGCTGTGTTGTGGCTGTAAAACAAAATTTATGATCAAGAAACACTACCTATTTTTGTCTCTTGTTGCACAATAATAATAATAATAATAATAATAATACTACTACATTTTATGCTGGCTGGCTGGCTGTTTATTGCATTAATAATACATTGTCCTTCTATATTATTATTCATCTAACCATTCCATCTAAAGCCCTATTAGGACGGGACTAGTTTTATGGGGGGACGTGGGGTAAAAATGCATTCAGATGCATCAACATGCATTGTGGAGATGGCGGTCACGTGACAACTGTCACAACTCACAACAGTGCGTGGGTGAAGATCTACCCTTCTCACGTTCTGTTCTCTCGTCTGAATAGGGCTAAAGATGATCGGATTCTAAAAATTATGTAAAGATTTTCTGTTCTTATTTCACTCCACTCTAAGAGACTTTTAGCATGGTTAATCTGTTTCAGTAGAATCCGCGTCAGACAGCAACCCACCCCCCCTCCAAAACGACAAGCATGGGAATGGGAAGCACGGAAGTTATTAGGCTACTGCATGTTGAGGTTTATGCTGTGCTACAGAAAAACAATGAAATCGAGCACTTGAAAGAGAAAATGCGTCGCGGTCTGAACAGGTTTTTACAAGACTATTTCGTGTGAGTAACTTACCATTGACTGGGTGAAATAATGTCTAATGTCCGCCTTTTTTCTTTACCTGCCCGAGTCAGACATGATTCCCAGAGCCAGCGGCAGTAGACGCTGTCATTACGCTGTTATTTTTTATTTTCACCGCGTAGCCTACCAACTTACCAATGACAACCCAGTCATGATGATGGATACAGGAAGGGGAGCCAATCACAGATAGCAAGGCTGCCCCCACCAATGACACGCCGTCTTTGAGAGGCGGAACTAAGGAGGGGAAAATTAACCTTTTGTGGGCTGAGTGCCGTGCAATGCCCCATTCAAACTTGGTATGGTGGACATTTTAAACACATCAAAATATTGGTATGGACACGTCCATAGCGTCCATACGCATTTTTACGCCCATGGTGACATGCCATAGAGCACCCTGATTGTGACCGACCCGTCTGCCGTTAGACCTCCACGAATCACAACAAGTTCACTCAGAAATCTCACCTTAATGGCAGCCCAGACGATCACACTACCCCTACCAAACCCATTTCTCTCCAGAACACGCCTGTCTTGATGACATTCATGTTGGCAGTCGGCAAATGACACTCAGAACCTTGATTCGTCTGAAAAACCTAACATTGGAAGACTCGTGGTGGCCAAAGATGATGACATCGAGAGAACTGGAGTCTGTTATCTCTGTGATGTTGTGTCATGATGTTGCCTTGATACGGCCTCCGGCACCTTAACCTCGCAGCTCGCAGTCGCCGAATCACAGTCATGGCATGGATGGGGTGTCTGTGGCATCCTATTGTGTTCTGAGCTGTGTCTGTTGCTGTTTCGAACCGATTCCTCGGATGTAACCTCTGGATGAGTCGATCCTGACGTGCCATCATAACCGGAAGTTGTCCTGGTCGGGGGCAGTGAACGCTTCCTGTCTGTTGGTAGTGATGCTCCAGTCTGTTGATGTTGGATGGGCTGTCCCTGAACTGGAGGGCAACCTCTCTTTGAGATGTTCTCCCAAGCAGCATCCCCAAAGGTGACTCCCTCTGGTGTTCTGTTAGCTGTGGCATTCTAACACTGATGCTGATGGGGGTGAACCACTGTGCCTTTGATGCGTCCAATGTCTTGCTTTGCACTTGCTTGTCATTCAAGTGATGCATTGAACCTGCTGCTAATGGCATGGCAAAAGTCATGTCATGAAATTGTGATCCCCTGACAGACACACAAACTGGGTTTGAACCCGGACTTGCACAAATTCCAGCTTTTAACCTTCATACCAGTATATTTCTTCTGTCGTAATTTTGATGGCTTCAAAAAAATCAGCGCCAATTTAAAAAATTAGGCGTTTTCACTGTGTTTCTGTATATTTTAGCGTCATACAACTGTACTGGGAAAAGATACAATCTATTAAACTATTTTACAAGCTTTTATTTGTTGTAGAACCAGTCTGTTGGCTGTGCTACACAGCCTGTCCATATCACCCAGCATATACCACAAATAGCCGTTGGGCTAATGTTCAGGGGATGCGACTAGGGCGGATGTACAAAACCCAAAACCAGTGAAGTTGGCACGTTATGTAAATCGTAGATGAAAACAGAATACAATGATTTGCGAATCCTTTTCAACTAATATTCAATTGAATACACTGCAAAGACAAGATGTTTAATGTTCAAACTGAGAAGCTTTATTTTTTTTTCCAAATAATCATTAACTTAGAATTTAAAGGCAGCAACACATTGCAAAAAAGTTGGCACAGGGGCCTTTTTACCACTGTGTTACATCGGCTTTCCTTTTAACGACACTCAGTAAATGTTTGGGAACTGAGGAGACCAATTTTTGAAGCTATTCAGGTGGAACTCTTTCCCATTCTTGCTTGATGTACAGCTTAAGTTGTTCAACTGTCCGGGGTCTCCGTTGTCGTATTTTACGCTTCATAATGCGCCACACATTTTCAATGGGAGACAGGTCAGTGTAGTTCCTGCACTCTTTTACTACAGAGCAATGCTGCTGTAACGTGCAGAATGTGGCTTGGCATTGTCTTGCTGAAATAAGCAGGGGCGTCCATGAAAGAGACGTTGCTTGGATATATATTGCTCCAAAACCTGTATGTACCTTTCAGCATTAATGGTACCTTCACATATGTGTAAGTTGCCCATGCCTTGGGCTCTAATACATCTCCATACAATCACAGATGCTGGCTTTTGAACTTTGCGCCTATAACAGTGTGGATGGTTCTTTTCCTCTTTGGTCCGGAGGACACGACATCCAAAGTTTCCAAAAACAATTTGAAATGTGGACTCGTTAGACCACAGAACACTTTTCCACTTTGCATCAGTCCATCTTAGATGAGCTTGGGCCCAGCGTAGCCGGCGGCGTTTCTGGGTGCTGTTAATAAATGGCTTTCACTTTGCATTGTAGAGTTTTAACTTGCACTTGCAGATGTAGCGACAAACTGTAGTTACTGACAGTGGACCGTAGATGATGAAATCCATAAATTTCTTGCAATAGCTCGTTGAGGAATGTTGTTTTTAAACTGTTCGACAATCAGCTCATGCATTTGTTCACTAAGTGGTGACCCTCGCCCTATCCTTGTTTGTGAATGACTGAGCTTTTCAGGGAAGCTGCTTTTATACCCAATCATGGCACCCACCTGTTCCCAATTAGCTCGTTCCCCTTTGGGATGTTCCAAATAAGTGTTAGATGAGCATTCCTCAACTCTCTCTGTCTTTTTTGCCACTTGTGCCAGCTTTTTTGAAACATGTTGCAGGCATCAAATTCCAAATGAGCTAATATTTGCAAAAAATTACAACGTTTACCTGTTCGAACATTAAGTAACTTGTCTTTGCAGTGTATTCAATTAAAAATAGGTTGAAAAGGATTTGCAAAACATTGTATTCTGTTTTTATTTATGATTTACACAACGTGCCAACTTCACTGGTTTTGGATTTTGTACATGAAAATTCAACTTTGAAATTGCAAAAAGAAAAAATAATACTGAAAATTGAAAAACTGCTGGAGTTTACAACTATTCATTTCTGGGATCATAAACTTCTTGACCACAAGTACAATTCATCTTGAATATTACATTCTAGATTACTCGCTAGCTATGAGCCAAATTAGACAGCAATCCAGGTGGCTCCCCAAAGTCTGAGATCCATCAAAATGTTGCACTGTCAAATCAGAAAATAATCATATATTTAATGATTATTATCGATACCGCACCTCAACCCTCAATGCACTACTGCGCAGACTCTGGCCCCAAATGTGCAAGATGACAGCATCCGTATGAGGGATATTTCGGATCCATCTTTGTCGAGCGCTAGGAAGTGGAGAATTCTCGTCCATCTTTATCTATTGTCTATGAGTCAGATAGCATACAAAGGGATTAGACCCATGTTGGTCAACAATCGGCTTGTTAGTATTTAGCTCCGGCCGTCCGTCCCTCCCGAACATTTTCAGTGCGATATCTCAAGAAGGAGTCAACCTATTTCAATTCTTTTTGATACCAACCTTCCTACTGGGAATGCGCAGACACCAGTCGGTTTTGGGGACCTAACGGCGGGGGATATAGTCACTTTAGTGACAAACTCTTGTTTTGGTTGTGTTGGTTTATTACCATTACCATTAACATGTGATCGGTTATGTTATCGGTGCCGTTTGTCTGTTTGTTTCAGAGGCGTTACCAGGATGCCAAGCTTGGGTGGGCATTTGTCTTTTTTGGGGGGGCAAAAAAAAAAAGAACTTCTAAATCGCCATAAAATAAAAAATAAAAAAAAAATAAAAAAAATATATATATATATATACATATATCAGTGGCGGCTGGTGAAATGGCGATAGGTGAGGGACGTTAACAGGTGTGATCAGTTTTTATTTTCAGCAGGGGAAATAAGTATTTGACCCCTTGCTGATTTTGCAGGTTTGTCCACTAACAAAGAGTGCAACAGACTATAATTTCAATGATAGGTTTATTTTTACAGTGAGAGACAGAATATTTCACAAAATTGGAATAAGACATTGTTAGCATTTTAGGAATTTATTTGCATATTTTTGGTCAAAAATAAGTATTTGACCCCCTGGACAAACAGCATGTAATATTTTGTAGAAAAGCCGTTATTGGCCAGCACAGATGTCAAACAATTTTTATAGTTGTTGACAAGGTTTGTGCACATTTTGGCTGGGATGTTGGCCCACTCCTCCCTCCAAATCATTCATGTCCGAAGGCTGTGGCCTTGCAACCCGGCTAAATCACTCCAGACCCTTGATGTATTTCTTCTTCAGCCACTCTTTTGTTGCTTTGGCGGTGTGCTTAGGGTAGTTGTCATGTTGAAACACCCATACTCGACCCATGTTCAGCTCTCTCACTGAGGGAAGGAGCTGCTGGTCCAGAATTCCACGGTATATGGCCCTGTCCATCCTCCCCTCAATGCAATGGAGTTGTGCCGTACCCTTGGCTGAAAAGCACCACTGTGCTTGACGGTGGGGATGGTGTTCTTTGGGTTGTACTCTGTGTTCTTTGCCCTCCAAACACCACGAGTTGAGTTGAGCCCAAAAACTTCTATTTTGGTCTCATCTGACGACATCACCTTCTTCCTGGCTTCTTCTGAGTCATCCAGGTGGTCAATGGCGAACTTCAGGCGGGCCTATACATGTGCCTTCTTGAGCAGGGGGACCTTGCGTGCGCTGCAGGATTTCAATCCATGACCGCGTAGTGTGTTACCAACTGTTTCTTTTGTAACTGTGGTACCAGCTGCCTTCAGTTCATTAACCAGTTCCCCCCTTGTGATTCCTCACCGTTCGCATGATCAGGGACATCTCACAAGGTGAGACCTTGCATGGAGGCCCAGACCAAGGGAGGTTGGCGGCAGTGTGGTACATCTTCCATTTCCTGATAACTGCACCGACAGTTGATCTTTTCTCTCAAAGTTGCTTTCCGATTCTCTTGTAGCCCATCCCAGCCTTGTGTAGGTCAACAATCTTGTCCCTGATGTCCTTAGACAGCTCTTTGGTCTTGCCCATGGTGGAGATGTTGGAATCTGGTTGTTTGGGAATACACAGGTGTCTTTTATTCAGGTAATGAGGTGAGGCAAGTGTATTTGATGTAAATAATTAGTTGGGATTGGGGGTGTGTCTTAAAGAAAGACTAACTGGCTTGTGGGACCCAGAATACTTGCTGTTTGGTAGGGGGTCAAATACTTATTTTTCCTCATCAGATGGTTATCAATTTTTATAAATTCATATGATGCGATTCTCTGGAATTTTCTTGGTGATTCTGTCTCTCACTGTTAGAATATATATATATATATATATATATATATATATATATATATATATATATATATATATATATGATTAAAATGATAGATTGTTGCATTCTCTGTAAGTGGGCAAACCTGCAAAATCAGGGAGGGGTCAAATACTTATTTACCCCACTGTATTATGCATACTAGGGTTGTGCCGATTGTGAACGTGTTGTAATGCGTAGCACCACCACCTGCTGCCATGGGGCGAACATCCGAGCTTTCTCTTTTCCTTCATTAAACCCAATGCAGGTTGAACTAAAGTACGAAACATCAATGGGCATGTGAAATGCTTCCGGATAAAAACTTGACTGATGTCAATATTTTTCGGCCACATGCTGCTTGGAGCCAAGTAAATGACTACAGAATCGTCTCCTATTAACCAATTGGGCAACTCTCAGAAAAGCAAACCTGTTCCCATTTACTTTGCTTTATTGGCAATCAAATGTTGGCTTCGTTTACTCTAGTTGAATGAGTTGAGCTGTTTAGACAGCGTGTTTGATTGATGCATTTCGAAATCTAAATGGCCATAGAACAGGAGATTTGCATGAACAAGATTGTCATTGCCACGTGATTCCGTGCGACTGAGCATTTGTATCCCACATTCATGTTTCAGCCGCTTTTGGGGAAGAGGAAGATTTTTTTAAAATAATTATACAAACTGGCATTCTTTCAATCTAACACCGTAGCCCATGGTTTGTCTGCTTTTTACAATCACATCACATCGTTATAGGCCACAGAAATTGCTTGATTGTTATTTAGACCAAGTACACGGGAGAAGATTTAGGGAAGGGCGGAGCACCTGCAATTAGCAAAATCTATTCTCAGGCTTCTTCCCGGCGACATTTTAAATCATTTTAAGCTGCTTCAGGCGTGTGTGTTTAAAGAAATTACACGCGACTGCCTACACACCGCATGACGGCAAGTGGTCTCATCACACTTTAAAACAAGTGTTTGCCACTAACATGGCAATATCCCCCGCCGCTTCAATGTTATGTGTCCGGACGGACGGAGCCCAATGCTATATCCACCGCTTCGCGCTAATCCCGCGGCGGGAGATAAAAATCCTCATTCAACATCGCCACATCCCTACTCACCATTTCATCTCTCATTGTAGTATTTTTAGGAGATCTATAATGATATAACAAATGTCTTTATATTTATTTTAAGACTGCCCTTTATTTTAAGCGTATAGGAAATACACAAGGTGGAAAACATTCAGAAAAGCGGATGAAACATGAATGTGAGATAAAAATGATCAGTCGCTTGAAATGGCATGGCATTGTGTTCAGGAAAATCTGCTGTTCTAGGGCTATTTAAATTTCGAAATGCATCAAACATGTTGTCTTAATAAACAGCTCTACTCATTCAACTTAGAGAGTAAACAAATCCACCATTTCATTACCAATCAAGCAAAGTAAAAGGGAATACGTTTACTCTTCCAAGAGTTGCCTGCAGTAGTCCTTTACTTGACTCCGTGCAGCATGTCGCCGAAAAAGCTTATGCCAGTCAAGTTTTTTCAGGAAGCTCCAGACTAGCTGCTGGCTAGCTGCCTGGGCTCACTCGGTAGCCAACTCAGGTTATAACAGCACGAGTCAACACAGATGACAAACTAGTACACTAGTTTTACACTAGTATTAATTTAATGTCAAACAAGAAGCCTGACAAAATAAGCGGTGGCAGAAGTAGCAACAAAAAAAAAAGTGGGCAAAGTTTTAATTCCCTGAGTGAAGCGCACGGCCGTGGACGTGACATCAGACTGATGAGTTTCGAAGGCAATCGAAGAGAATAGGAGGGTCTCTACTAATTTGAAAGTGCCCATTGGTTTCACAGCAGAATAGACTGGCGAAGGAATCCACCAATCACACACAGTGATAGATAAATGAAGCATATGTAAAGCTCACGCTAAATGGCTGTCTATCTCCTACTGTGAATCAGTTCAAAAGGCCCCTGGTTTGTTTGTGAACAAGATAACTGAAAAAGTAATGAAAGGATATCTCTGAAATTTTGTGTTTGGCTTGCTATTGCATCAGGGGTGTACCCTACTGATTTTGACCGCGATCAGTCAAACAACATGGCCGCCATGGCGGCCATCTGGAAATCCTATGACATGCGATAACTGAACTTTGCTCCCACTGACCAACATTTGGATTGTGTCGCTTTGGCGGAGGTTTGCACTCTAGGAGTGCCTCTTTTTAACCTTCTGCATAACTCCATCTGTTTCGAACATGACTCTTACTGTTCTAGATTTGCAGCCGCCTCCCTCATTAGTTTTGATTTTCAAGCGGTAGGGCTATTGCAATGTAAGACCGCATAACCTGTAAAAGAGGCCCTTACAGGGAGAGAAAGCCCAGATTATTATTGAGGGGTTTCATGAGCCTCAGCTCTCGGATCCTACTGCCCAAGAATTAACTCCATGGTGGAATGCTCAGAGTGTATTTTTAGCAGGTCCTGCCTTGATATTCACAGAGAGGAGCTGGACAGAGAGGAATATGAGGAGACGAAGAACGAGACACTGGAGCAACTGAACGAATTTAACAAGTCTCTGAAGAAGATCATGTCGGGGAACATGACGTTGGTGGATGAACTCGGCGGGATGCAACTGGTTGGAACAATTTAAACAGTACATTGATTCATATATGTCTGTTTTGAAATTGAATTCTCAATTATTGTATTTATGAAGGGTTCTTGATGAAATGCATATCGCGATACGAAGCACATTCCTTATCCAATATAGAGTACTGTGCAAAAAATTTTAGGCATTCTTTAAGTATACGTGTTCTCAGAAGGTGTCCTTTTTGTTTTCTTCTTTAATATTTTGGTAGAGGAACGCACATTCAAGGTTAGACATTGGACATCGATATCTAATGTTATGGCTAGCATGCCAATGTATTTAACATCTGAAAGTCACATTCACACCAGACGCGAAATGAATTTTTCGCACGACGCATTACATTAAAAGTCAACGCAAAGACGTCTGGTGTGTCAACGTAAAGTCAACGTAATCTGCCGTGCAAAAAATTTGTTTTGCGTCCGGTATGAAAGCGACTTTAGGATGTTCAATACATTGGCATGCTAGCTATAATATTATAGATATCGCTGTCTCTTTATCTTGCTTGCTAGGTAGCCAAATAGCTGGCTTGCGAGTATTCCATTGTAAGCGAACTGTAGCCTTTTATTTAGCTAAATACGTGCTAGCTATGACACGCAGTTTGATATCACTTTGGCTTGCTAGGTAGGAAGCCAACTGGCTCGCTAACGAGTATGACCGTGTACGCATTGAAAGCAAACTGCAGCCTTTTTAGCTCGCTAGCCAGTTTGCTAAATACATTTGCGCACTAGCTATTCTATTGCTTGCTAGGTAGCCAACTAGCTTGCGTGCAAGTAGCACTGTTTGCAAACTGTAGCCTTATTTTTTTGGCGTAATGACGCAAATCGATGCACATTAAGGCTTGCAAGTTGAGAGCCAAAAACATCAGCTAGGGGGCGTGGTTTTTGATTCATCATTTGGGTGGAAGTGACAAAAATTGCGTGCTGTAAACTGTACTCAGTACTTTTGGCAATGTATCCCAGCATCCAATTGGCTTTTTTAACTGCTGCGGCACAATGGCTAGAGCCTGTGAGAGTTTGGTTAACAATGACTCCCAGATCTTTTTATATGGAGCACAATCCGGTTTTAAACCTCCAATGAAGTAATCCTGTCTAATGTTTTTATTATCTACATGTACCACTTCACATTTCGCTACATTTAATTGAATCACGGAGTTACAAACGGGCCCAACTCCACCGAGGTATTTTTTTTTCTGGGGAGCATTTTTTCTGTTTGCTGTGAATTCTGTAAAAGAAAATTTCAAACAGCCGAGTGTAACCTGTTAAGGCCATACAGAGGTTTATTTAGGCTGAACATGAAGTATACTGCCTGTCACATAAAATAATGGTAGCACTTGAAACATAGCGGAGTTGGGCCCTTTTGTAATTAAACGGACAAAATGAAAGGACTACACTGATTTCTCAAATGAAATTTGAACTTTATTTCTATAATATTGCTCTTGCATAGGGTATGACAGTAGGTGTGCTTTACTTCCAGAACTGCCAGTGGGTGCTTGTTCTTTGGGTCGTTCACCTCCTGTGTTTCTTTCATTCTTCACTTCCCCCCTTCCTATTTTCATACTCCTTGCCGTCTGCTCTTAGCCTTTTGGACTTATTTGTTTTCCATTCTCTCTCATTTCTCTTCCTTTTTGGTCTTATTTCATCCTCAGAATCAGACGTGTTGTTCTGTGGGCGCTTCCATGTTTGAATTGGTGCTGCCATCTAGTGGCCAGCAGTAAAATTCATTGAAGAGGGGCCCAACTCCTGGACTTGGACCGTTCCTTAACTCAAAGCTAAAGAACTCCCCTCAGTTAACAGCTTTATGTGCTGGAGGTGGGCCTTTCTCCAGTTCATTTTCATAGGCGTTAACCCAATATACAAGATAGGCAGATAATCTGGATTTCTCAAAAAAAATCATGGAGTTGTGCCCTTTTGTTACTCCATGATTCAGTTTCATTTGTCACATTTCTGTCCAATTCTGGATTATGTCCAAATCATCACTTTTAGTGGACTCTAACCTATTTGCCAAACCTCCCAATTTAGTATGATCTGCAAATTTAAAACTCATTTGCTCTCAATATTCCTATCAAGGTCATTAATTTAGATGAGGAACAGCAGGGGTCCCAACATCGATCCCTGAGGGACGCAACTCCCCACCATACCTAGCTCGGATGATATTCTACTGACCACCACTTTTCGTGTTCTGTCCTGTAACCAGTTTTGAATCAACTCCAGAATAAAAGATTTTGTCCAGTTTTGGATGAAAACTGGCTCCTACAGCCAGTAGTCGTCCTAATATCGTCCTGATCGGCCTCCGCCACCGCACAATGGATAACCTAATAACACGACTCTGAAACAATGGTAGCTAGTGGAATGACCCCATTATTTTCCTATCTCCGTGCCAGTCCCGCCCACAAAGCTAAAGAAAACACTAAAGTGGACAACATCATTGACTGAACCGACCGCAAAACGTGAGACGCGGCTGCCATCTTGTGTAAAGAATCGGTGGGGGAATTGCGTAATCAAACGCTGTACGTGTGTATATGCGAATAGATAAAATGAAATGAAAAACTCTGGACTGGCGTCACACATCAGCCTACAAGCACGGCCATAATTTAATAAATTATTATTTTGTTTACAGGTGTCTGTTGTCCGGAAATTCTTAATAGTTGGCTAAAAAAAAAAAACAAAAAAACAAAATTTAGATTATCTGTAAATATATATAAAAGAGATCCCTAAAGAATGCTGTTTTCACATTTTGAACACGTGCATTTGTATTTGTACCTTGAATTCCTGTCGTCCTCTTCATTCTAGATTATGAAAATTTTAATAATTAAATGTTCATCTTGGTTCATCATAATACCCAGTATTAATTTCTTTCACAGTAAACATATTATGTATGATATAGATCAGTCCTCAATATTCACTCATTCACAGCCGAAGGCAGGTCAGTGGCTTGGGTAGAACCAACTAAAACTTACTAATTCCTATTCAGTTTCTGAATTACTTCATGTTAGCTGTAGGTGGGACCCAGTTGGTAAGTCCAAGTAGTTTTAATACTGCAATGCTACTGTAACTCAACTGCCTTGGTCTTCATTAGGTTATGTTGATGAGTGTGAGTACTATTAGCTGTGTTCCAAGAGTTGAAAATAAAAAGTCAAAATGCAAATACAGGCATTTTTAAGTTTTATTTTTGCCACACAGTTCTGAACAATGCTACAAAATGCTTTATACTTCTAGAGACTGTGTAGCATTTTTTCTACGCAGTTATTTTTGCTTACTGCCAGCCCTGTTAGCCATCAGGACCCACTGCCTTAGCTGCCTTTATTTTATGCAACTTGTCTAATAGTTCATTTTCCCTTGCCTCAATTTCCGCTAAGTAATCTTGAGCATTGGACATGCCCACTGGCTGAATAAAAACCCGCTCTGAGGTAAAATTCTCAACAAGTAACTGTTTAAGGTATCTGCTATATCCTTGTTATCATATAGCAGCGATCCATATTTATACTTTATGCACTTAACCTCCTCTTTGACTTTCCTTTTTCTGCTACCGTACTGAAAGAAGCACTTTGGATTAGTATTTGCCCCTTCTGCAATTTGCCTTTCATACCGTTTTCGAGCATTCCTCAGCTCTTTTTTGACCACAGCCCGCATTTTACAGTATTCAGCCTTCGTATTCGCATTGTTATCCTTTATGTACATGTTATGAAGATTCCTCTTTTTCCTTGAACTCCGACGAATAGCTGTGGTCATCCACTGAGGATTCTGCTTTTTCGGCTTACGTTTGGACATCTTTGGAATGAATTTGCATTTTGAATCAAGTAAAACCCCCTTAAATCTTCCCCACATCTCATTTACAGACTCACTGTCCAGAAAAATTTTGGTTTTCGAAGACACCTTTTTAACTTCCCATGAAACATCAAAATTAACAGTCCAGTGATCACTAGTCCCAAGGGGCTCCAGTACCTCAACATTGCTAATTCTTTCAGGGTCATTACAGAGCACTAAATCTAAAATTGCCCCCTCCCCCCTCGTAGGTTTATTAACATACTGCACAAAAAATTTGTCATTTATAATATCTAGAAATTCTTCCTCCCCTTTACCCTGTTCTTTCACCATTTCCCAATCGATACCAGGAAAATTGAAGTGTCCCATAATAATAGTCCCTCCTTCACTACAAGCTTGCGTAATCCCCTCAAAGAGCATTTCATTGACAATACTGTCAATGGTCGATGGCATGCTCCTATGTTTAAACCCGTGCTACAGTGCTACACCCCCCCCCCCCCCCCACCCGCCTATCACATCTATCCTTCCGAAAGCGCTTATAACCTTTTATATTATATTCCTCTCCATCCTCTTCATTAACCCCTTTCTGCAGATGTAGACACTTGCATCTATAAACCTGCAAATTTAAGCACGTAGGTACAGTACTTCACCATGAGATGGCACCCCTGGATCAGTCATTAAATATTCACAAGCATGCAGAGCTGGAACATGATTTGGAGTATGGAGAAGTTCCCTCCAATCCCTGTTTTTCAGGAGTTGCATGAATTAAACTCCTCAGCTAAGCCTGATGTGCAAACTGATGAATATCCTTGCCCATAGTATCGATCCAGTTGTTTCAAAAAATTATCAGTTGCGACAGAAAAAAACTCTGTTGCAACCACTTTAGCTGCAGTGAGCAAACAGTATTCCAATGAGAGGTTAAAAAAATACATTTTGTGAAGCAAAAAATCCAACATTGATTCTCTCACATTCTACTGTCAATTACAGTCATCACACACAAAAAATGCATAGTTCTCTCCCATGGATTAACATGCAGATTCCTCCCTTGACAAATTCAGCGCTCCCTTATATCGACCCAAGTACTGGTGTCGATAGCCAGTCACTCAATTATATACTCAGATTCATCTGCGTAACTGCAGAATTATAGTTCACGCCCTTGTAAAGCTTCCCCTGTAACAATATATTGATTGACTAGTTTCTTAACCAATCTTAACCAATGTTTAAACTCAAACTCAATAACTGAAATACATTGATCAGGCAATAACAATAGGAAACAAAGTTGAGCGTAAAAGTAGGGCCGGTTGTATTCTTATTATGTTATGTTGTATTATGTTCAGCTGCATTGATATTGATAAATTCATGCTGAATTTCATGCCCCAAAAGTTAATTTGTGTTAAATATATGATTATTTTATGATTTGGCAGTGCCACATTTTGATGGATCTCAGACTTTGGGGAGCCACCTGGATTGCTGTCTAATTTGGCTCATAGCTAGCGAGTAATCTAGAATGTAATATTCAAGATGAATTGTACTTGTGGTCAAGAAGTTTATGATCCCAGAAATGTATAGTTTTAAACTCCAGCAGTTTTTCAATTTTCAGTATTATTTTTTCTTTTTGCAATTTCAAAGTTGAATTTTCATGTGCAAAACCCAAAACCAGTGAAGTTGGCACATTGTGTAAATCGTAAATAAAAACAGAATACAATGATTTGCAAATCCTTTTCAACCTATATTCAATTGATTACACTGCAAAGACAAGTTACTTAATGAACTCAAATATTAGCTCATTTGGAATTTGATGCCTGCAACATGTTTCAAAAAAGCTGGCACAAGTGGCAAAAAAGACTGAGAGAGTTGAGGAATGCTCATCAAACACTTATTTGAAACATCCCACAGGTGAACGGGCTAATTGGGAACCAGGTGGGTGCCATGATTGGGTATAAAAGCAGCTTCCCTGAAATGCTCAGTCATTCACAAACAAGGATGGGGGAGGGTCACCACTTAGTGAACAAATGCGTGAGCTGATTGTCGAACAGTTTAAAAACAACAGTCCTCAATGAGCTATTGCAAGAAATTTAGGGATTTCATCATCTACGGTCCGTAATGTCGTCAAAAGTTTCAGAAAATCTGGAGAAATCACTGCACGTAAGGGACAAGGCCTAAAACCAACATTGAATGCCCGTGACCTTCGATCCCTCAGGCGGCGCTGCATCAAAAACCGACATCAGTGTGTAAAGGACATCACCACATGGGCTCAGGAACACTTCAGAAAACCACTATCAGTAACTACAGTTCGTCGCTACATCTGCAAGTGCAAGTTAAATGGCTTTCGCTTTGCATTGTAGAGTTTTATCAAAAGCACCCAGAAACACCGCCGGCTTCGCTGGGCCCAAGTTCATCTAAGATGGACTGATGCAAAGTGGAAAAGTGTTCTGTGGTCTGACAAGTCCACATTTCAAATTGTTTTTGGAAATTGTGGACGTCCTGTCCTCCGAACCAAAGAGGAAAAGAACCATCCGGACTGTTATATGCGCAAAGTTCAAAAGCCAGCATCTGTGATGGTGTGGGGGTGTATTAGTGCCCAAGGCATGGGCAACTTACACATATGTGAAGGAACCATGAATGCTGAAAGGTACAAACAAGTTTTGGAGCAAGATGTGTTGCCATCCAAGCAACGTCTTTTTCATGGACGCCCTGCTTATTTCAGCAAGACAATGCCAAGCCACATTCTGCACGTGTTACAACAGCATGGCTCCGTAGTAAAAGAGTGCGGGTACTAGACTGGCCTGCCTGTGGTCCAGACCTGTCTACCATTGAAAATGTGTGGCGCATTATGAAGCGTAAAATACGACAACGGAGACCCCGGACTGTTGAACAACTTAAGCTGTACATCAAGCAAGAATGGGAAAGAGTTCCACCTGATAAGCTTCAAAAATTGGTCTCCTCAGTTCCCAAACGTTTACTGAGTGTCGTTAAAAGGAAAGGCGATGTAACACAGTGGTAAAAAAGCCCCTGTGCCAACATTTTTGCAATGTGTAGCTGCCTTTAAATTCTAAGTTAATGATTATTTGCAAAAAAAAAAAAAGTTTCTCAGTTTGAACATTAAACATCTTGTCTTTGGAGTGTATTCAATTAAATATAAGTTGAAAAGGATTTGCAAATCATTGTATTCTATCTTTATCTACGATTTACATAACGTGCCAACTTCACTGGTTTTGGGTTTTGTAAACTGCTCGGGCAAGATCATGCACATTTTATTACGCGAAATACAAGTGTAATTACCGCAGATAGGTTAAATGTCACCACTTCAAAGCTATCATTCATGACAGCAGCTGTGCTGCTTTGGTTAGATCTTACCCATTTTGATCATAGACAGACAGTTGATGCAGTTCCCATGGATCAGACAGATGTTGCGGCTTGTTCGCTACATCTTGCCTAAGCTTTATATGTCAAGGAAGCACTGATGGAATTAAACTGATCAGTTACATTTTGCCATTTGTATACCATGTCTTAATGATGAAATACCAATTCGAATTCTTGGTCGATAACTCTCTGGCTAGATCCAGAAGTAGAAGTAGAACCAGAATCTGTAAACAACCCTTGTGCTTTTTTCTTCGCCAGTAGTGGCAGAGCATAATGCTGGGTTTATGATTTGTTCCTCGGACTTATTTTTATTTGTCAGTTTACAACTTCTTCTCGATACTTATTCTTAAGTTGTATTGAATTACTGAATTGACTCTCTTTAGAAATCCAAAAGCAGATGCCATCTAAATCACATTCAAACTTCTTTCAAAGTTTCAGTCTGTTAACTTAATTATCCCAAATGTGCACTAAAAATCATGTTTCTTCAGGATATAATATAAATTTGCGTAGGCTTTTGCAAAGGGAAGCAAATGCATGTTGCAATTTAGTATTTTTATTGGGGCAAAAAACCACAAAGTCAAATTTTAAGTTTGATGACTAAAGTTATCTCACAGCCAATGGCTCATCTTGCCGGATCGTGGCCGAAGCTTTTGTTCGTCTCCAGGATTTTGGTGACGACCTTTTCAACACAAACCCAAATTACGAGTCTCCTTGACATATTACTGTCATTGTGTAACCAATGTCACCAATTCTAAACTCCACTGTGATATCTCACTTATTGAAATAAGACATTAAAGTTCCCATATTATGCTGTTTTTAGATGTTTAAAATCCAATGGGTCCAGTGGGTCTTTAAAAAAAATGTTAAGAATTTAAGGAAAGCAAGATTGCAGGTATTTCAGGACTGTTTTCTGAGGCATCGATTGCTGTAAAAACATACTTGTTTGATCTTGAATCTGACCCCGAACGGGAGGAGGAAGCAATTGAAGTATTGCAGCAACGTTTACTGCTGGATATCAATGAAGTTGACATTTTCGTGTTTTGCTATTACTGTCCTTCCTTTTATGCATGTGATTGTAGTTGTACTGTTATATGGTCACATTATATACCCACTTAGCTATCCAGAGGAAACTTTGCTAAAAGCTCCTGTTAACCATTTCCACCAAAACAAAACGCAATTCTGACACCAAGCTGGGAAATGAGTTTGTAGCAAAAACACCCAAAAGCGTTGCTTTATATGGAGCAAGCAAATTGATAGCTCAATCAATCAATATCCTTTATTTAACCAGGTAAAAACTCATTCAGATTTAAAACCTCTTTTTCAAGAGCGACCTGGCCAAGACGGCAGCACAAAAAACTGAACGGTTACAACAAACACACAAGACACAAATAAATACGGTCACACACTACAGGAAAACATGGAATTACATGATCACAATGCTATCACAAGATCTAATTGAGGTTATCTCTCTGTCTTTTAAAAGGGTCTTGAATTCCCCCAGAGTTACAAAATGTGTCAATTTCAAGTCCTTCAGTACTTCATTCCAGGTAGACGGGGCAGAAAATTTAAAAGCAGAAGTCCAAAAATAGGTTTATTAAAAAAAGTCAGCCAGTGAGAGAGTCTACGAACATACAAAGATGGGCAATGTGCGTCGGCATATAAGGAGCAGTGATGTACACGATAGCTGCAACCAGTAATAAAACGCAAAGCACAGTGGTTTTCAGTATCTAATTTCTTAAAAAACTGATCAGGAGCGTTCATAAAAAGCAGCTGTCCATCGTCCAACAAGGGTAAAAAAGTTTTGGAGATCAAATGTTTTCTGACTTGCAATGAAAAACATGACTAATTTTAAAAAAGAAACCCAATTTCAGTTTGAGCGTTGGAACAAGTTTGTCTATGTGCAGTTTAAAGGACATGTTCTCATTAATCAGAATGCCTGAGTATTTATAAGATGTGACCATTTCAATTTCAACCCCATGAACAGTTGACAACCCAGGAAAGTGAGACGGAATCAGCTTGCCATTTGAAAATAGCATGGTCTTTGATTTATCTGCATTCAGCACTAACTTGAGCTGAGTCAAACGGGTCTGAACAGTATCAAAGGCTGACTGCAACAACTCAAGGGATTTTAAAGCTGAAGAAGATGAACAATAAATTACTGTATCATCAGCTTCTCCTGAAAAAAAATCTGCATCCGATCTTCAAGTTAATTTGGCTTTTTATTAGCCAAAATAATTTGCAAAGGTGGATGAAGTTCTTCCATGGCAATGCAAAGAAATTGTTTGTTATACCAGACATGTTATAGTGCGTTTCACAATTGCTTTCAGTGCAGTAGGATCAGAGAGCTGGCCCACACCACTTCAAAGTACTCTGCTGACTCCGGTTATTGATAAGTAAAACGATCGTTTCACAGTGGCAGGAAACCAGCCCAAACACGTACCCTGAGCTCCGCAAAGCCTACATCAGCAGCCTTTTCAGCCCAACTTTGCAGACACGCACAACACCTCTCGGGTTAGCTTCAACTATAGCCGCTGCGGTCAGCTAACGTTATGATGAAACTACCACCTTGATGCGAACCGAAGTAACACAAGCAAACCAATCTGAATTACTGCATATAAGTTAACCAGGAGCATTTTTTCAGTTGCATGGAACGCAAACTAACATACGGTCGTAACCGAGTTGTCTTAACAACGACAGAGACAAAAGTTACCCTGCAATTCAGGTTTTATAGACAGTAACTTCCATTACCGTGAACAGTTGTACCAAATATCCAAATGACAAACAAGTATAAAAAGTCAGCTTCAAATGAGGCTTATGTTCACACACCTTCTGTTGAATGTCTCCTTGATATTATTTACTCTTGTATATTTAGCTCGGACACGAACATTAGCAACAGTAATTGAGTTACATTAGCGGCAGTGCTACAGCCACATTCAACAGGCTATCACATTAGGTGGGCTTATGCAGGAAAGCAACACAAAATGGCAAAACTTACTGCTTCCGTATCTGTGAGTTCCAGAAAGTTGGTACGAATCCAGGCTTTATCTTCAGATATTTTACAAAGCCTGCATTTCAGGCCAGTAGTTAGTGCTAACTATCTTTAGCGGTGCTGCTAGCCACCCGTAACACATTAGCTTCGCTTACATTATTTGCTGTTATATCATTACTGACAGCTTTTGTCTCCGAGCGCTTGATTGATGAAACTGCTCCAGGTTTGAGAAGCAGCTGAGACAGATGCATATCCAGCGTCAAATTATCCTTTATTGACAAAGCTGTCTTTACTGAAATGCCGAGCACAAACAGCTCACGTCCCCTTTCAGTGAGGCTGTTTGCAGCCAGCAAACAAAAAAGTGACCCACTAATTTCTGATGGCATCATCTTTTGGAAGAGAAAATAGTTGTGCTTTTTTTTTTTTTGCATCCAAAAAAACACATATTAATAGCTTTGGGAGACATGCTGATAAATCTACGCATTAAATGCTTTGGCCTCGTTTGTGTCTGATAGAATAAATTCCAGGGTGGGCAGGTCCAGCGACGTGATTGGCTCTGGCCAGGTCTGTCCTGACTGGAAATCATGTTCTGGAAATCACGTTCACTGATTATGGCAAAACCCCTGAATTTAATGATTAGAAACTGTTGAGTTAGGTTGAGTATGGACATCCAACATTATGTATGTATTAAAAGAAGGATCAGCTTAATAGGGGACCTTTTAAGAGGTTGTCTTGTTGAATTCTCCTTTTAATTCAGTCTTGCACGCTGTATCATATGCAGTGAGCTTCATAAGTGCAATCGTCTATTGGGAATCTAATTGATTTTTGCATGACATTTATTTTAAATATTTAAACAGTTTGATAAGGGTATTTTTCTCTGTATGGGCACTATTAATAATAATAATACTGCATCAATTTTCATAACTTGTATCATCGCTGTAAGACTGTTTGCTGATAAGCTACAGGGCCCTTGGTCCTATTTTTGAAATAACCCCCACAGGGTTAGTTTTTACCTATTAGAGTATAGGTGTGTGTCCTTAGCTCCTTACTAATTGGAAATAAAGTTTCATGGGTGTATTTTCATTCTATCCATCATTTTCGGGGTCAAAAAAGTGGATTTTGGGGCATTTTGGGAGTGTTCCAAATCTGGATGATATTTTTGAAACTTGCAAATTTCCAAAGATTTCAATTTCCCTTGGCTGGAAACTGTATGCATACATTAAAAGACGCTGTGAGATAAATATCCTACTGCTTATGATAATGTTTGTGCAAAACCCTCCATGGTATGGTAGGAAGCATCAAAAGTTGCTGCACTGATGCATGGAAAATTCCACTTTTCTGAAAAACACTCAGCTCCATAACATCAACTCCGTTACCAATATTGGTTATGGAGCTGAGTAAAATGGTAATGATTGATCAGATTCAATCAAAGGCACTGAAAAGGGTGATATTCACTCAATTTCAGAACTCTGGTATATCACAATGTACCAGGAGTGAGGCTCACTTCTGGCTTTACTTCTATGATACTTGGGCATGTGCATGTATTCGTATTGTTATGTACAGATGAACGGTGGCGTTATATAATGTGAGTATAGCCGACGCAAGCATTTCGCTGGCGAATGCAGTGAATTTAGCCGGGGTTTTCATAGTTAATCTCATAATGTGCTCGGATTTGTATAGAAAGATCACCTTGGATAATATGCTCGAATTTGTAGCGAAAGATCACCTTGGCTTTTGAGTTTGCTCCAGACTGACTGAAGCCAGCACTGCAAACTTGGGGTCCGGCTGTATGAAACGAAGTGAGGCATAATTGAGCCTGTGTGAAGCGAAGATAAGGCCAGCGTTCATTTCACTGTAACGTAATGACGTACCATGACTGACAAACGTTGTGCGCTACGCACTGCTGACAGCTACACACTGCTGACAGAGGGAGACAGACACATTACTCAAATAGTAGTAGAGATGTGTGGCTTCTCCACTGCAAGGTTTATAAGCACCATGAATTGCATGCTCATCAGAAGAATATTTTTGGAGAAAATAGGTGCCAAAATCTGAAAAATTTTGAATATGTCCAATTTTCAAGTTCATTTAGCAAAAAAATGACAACTAGTACCAGAACAAAACCAACATCATATGAAAGATCGATTTTTTTCAAATATTCTCGATAAAATTTTTTGTGGGATCTTGAAGCATTTTTTTTTTTGTGAGTCAGTCTGTCTCAATTCATCAAATTAAAGAATTTAATTTGACCCCCTCAGATTTGCCCGAAAAAATTCTATGTGGTGGGTAAAAATAACAGCAAAACAATAAAGAAGTGTCCCGAAGGACTGATTGGGAGATCCACCAAGGAATACTCTAGTTAACCAGAGTGGCTGAACAGTGTGCAGAGGGGCAAGGCGAGCAAGGTGGTCAGATTCGCGGATCAAAGTCAAACACCTGGAATTGACTTAACAACCAGACAGAAGGGTAAAGGCAAGAATCCAAGTCAAAGTGCATCAAGCCAGGGGTCAACCACAAAAATCCAAGCAAACCAAGAAAAGGGCAAGGCGAGAATCATCAGTCAAAAGAAAACCGGTTCAACACAAAAAGGCAATAGAATACTCGCAGTCCACGAGCGCTACGTACAAGGTCAAAGTGCCAGTGAGTCAATCCATCTGGGATCATCAAATGGTCCTAGCCTGACCCCCTGAGATTAGCCAGAAAAAATTCTATGTGGTGAGTAATATTCCCAATACCAAATCCACTCTTTTTAGTTCTCTCACAAAAAAATGTCTAAGTGGAGCAAAATGAACCGTTCTTTAGATGTTGTTGTCTGAGTGACTATTTTCATACTGGAATATACCTAGAACTATTTGTGGCAGAGCCATGAAATTTTGTGGGCCAAGAGTCCTGGTCCAGTAGATCATGGAAGTAGACTTATAGTATTGTTACTTGATTCATACCTGAATGCTGGCCCTCTGGATTTCTTCAAAAAATTTACTGTATGAAATCTGGATGGGTCTTTCAATGTCTATAGAAACCTCAGTTTTTAATATAAGAACTTCTAATTTTGCCGAGAGTCTGACATGAACCATGTCTATGACATCTTATGATAGCAGGTCATCGCATCTGATGGTTGCTGAGATGTTGGTCCCAAAATGAGAAAAAACACATTTTCCTCAGTATTCAGGACAGTTTTCCCCATGAATGACACCAGGGGCTCTAATTTCCTGGCGCAGCGCAGGTGGTGTAGCGAGGCGCAGCCCGCGCAGTGGTAATTTCGTAGGGCGCAGCCCGCGTAGTGGTAATTTCGTGAGGTGCGCAGCCTTCGGTAGACGAAGGTGCGCTGAGATGGGTTTGGCGGCGTAGTAGAGGGAGGTGTCACATATTCATCAAGACGCAGTGACAATTTCGTAGAAAAAGTCTCCGCTGAAGTTGCGCAGAAAACTCGCCAGCTCCAACCTGGTTTAATTTCCGTGCAGTGGTAATTTGGCTGACCGGCGCAGAGTGCGCACATGTCACCGAAATATCACAGGCAGGTTTACAGAATGTCAGGTACATTTCAATGCAAGAAATAATTACATGAAGCACTATTTAATGTAACTATCTGAATAAGGACATAAATTATAGTATCTATATCGATTGGCCTGACGTCAGATTAAAGGCGGTTGCCACGCATAATGGAAACTTGACCTGGCTTAATCAAGGCAGCTGAATCTGTGATGCAAATTAACGACTTCATCTTTCTCAGCCAACCACAAACTGTATAATATATAATGCTTGCGTTCTATGCTCAGTAAAGCCGCTTGCACACTGGACGCGAAACAAATTTTTCGCACGACTGATTACAGACTAAGTCAATGCAAAGACGCGATGGTCGGACAGGGTTTTAATATAGCTCCGTGTCCGAAAGTCATACAAGTTCTATTTTTTCCGAGTATTCCAGGAATTATTAGACGTGCAAACTTGGCTATGTTTGTGTTCGACCTTCACAAAATGCAAATGGAAAGCTATCGACTTTTCTTGGTCTTTTTAGCCTCTTCGTCTGTTTTCTTCTGTTGAAGATAGACAGCAGTCTTTATTCGGTCTTTCTTTTGAAAATTAGTCAGATGGACCGAACAGATTCATGCTTTATTTCCACAGCAGAGATAAAATAGTGCTTTAGCAAATCAATTTCATGACCATTGACAGTGTGAAGAAATTATCGCATGCACGATCAAGACTGTCTGACACGAAGTGCAAAAATACTCCATGTCCACCAGCCAGCAAAAAATAAAAGTATTGATATGAGAACAGATTTGTAACGAAATAACGAATAAACATATATCGGCAACAAACGGGATATCCAACAAAGATGACCCGCCAATAAATAAATCGCAGTGTTCATTGGATGTTCTATTGTTAAAATGTTTCTTTTTATTCTATATTTCGTTATCAATCTGTTCTAATCGTCCTCTTTTTTTGGCTGTCAGACACGGAGGCATTGTACATTGTCTCGCGCAAGTGTTGACTCGCTTTATTGAGCAGAGCTTAAACAGAAACATTGATTGAAATTCTCGGTACTCATCTTGAAGAACTGAGCCCTCTTATCAAAACATTCACCTTTATTATCTAAAAGAGTCAGTAGATTTGAAGGAATTAAAAATAATAATAGACTGTCGGACACGGTGATTTATTAAAACCCTGTCAGACTTTAGGACACAAGACGCAATCAGTCGAGCGTAAAATTCGTTTCGCGTCCAGTGTGCAAGCGGCTTAATACTAGGCTACTTTTATCGTCACTCAGGTTTTATCGTCTTTAGTGGGGGAAAGGAATACAGCCTGATTGCTATGATCTCGCACTGAGTTAAGATCACATATTGAAAATAAATGTGTCACGTATCTTGCATTATTGTCCGTGCATATTAATCCCAAAATTTAAAGCAGCAACAGTTTGTAATAATAGGAACACGCTATCCATCGTTTCTCTTGCCAGTGAGCAATATTTGACTCGGCTGTATACCCAAACACGCCTTCTTTGCCAACTTGCGCTGGAAGGCGGGGCAGAGGCGGGACAGAGGAGTACTTGCGCCAGGCTACGCCGGGCACGAAATTGCCACATACGCCTGGACACACCCCGTTGGCGCGGCGCACCCTCCATTCGCCGCGCCTGCGCCTGGTCTACGAAATTAGAGCCCCAGGTATCAAATACAAAACTTTATTTTTTTGAAAGAGCATTTTTTATTGACAAAATATTCAAAAATTGGGATGGGGTTATGCATCATTTTCATAAAATTAATTTCTGAAATATTAATGTTTTTGTGATGTTCACAATTGCAGTCATGCCTGGTGTTCAACAATGTCACTTCTCAAATGCCTGAAATAATGTAGCTTATGCAATCTACATGTATGTATTCAGATGATGAACTTCTTTCCAAATCATTACAATACACCACCCATTCAAAGTTCCAATAGATAGTAATGATATTGCAAGTGGGCAAACTTGGCTGAAAAAACTTCACTGTACGGAAAACCAACTTTGGTAAATTTTTATTCTCAATCTCATTTGCACACCATTATGAAAATAGATAGTCCAATGACTTCTACTGGTTGTCAATATGTTGTCTGGTAGAATGAAACTGAAAAATCCGACACTTTCATGGAGAACTTCAAATAAAATATTGCTTTTTTGACAATTGCACCTGCTTTGGCACTTATATCCAATTATCACTTAATTTTATGATCAACAGAATATTGCAATTAATTTGCAGAAACTGGTGCTATTAATCACTATAATTAATCATGGAGAGACTTTTTGGCTTGTATTTGATTTGAAAGTTTGTGCAACTGGAAAAATATCAATGAATTATCACTGTTTTTCAGCTTTTGGGGTACACATGTCTAACAGGCTGTGGGAAGTGACAGCAGCAAGCAGCCTCTACTCAAGGGCATTTGCTGCAAGCAGCCTGCGTCAAGTCTAACTGTCGAACACAGGGATACTCACTCTTTTCCAGAATGAGCCAGAGTGGCTGCAAGCTTTCACTCTATCCAACCTGTTGCACACCTGATTCTACCAATCAACCCTTAAAGCTTATGTAAAGACAATTAGTATCTGACACCTTAGAGCCATGATAGGGAGGAGAATGTGTGGAAAGTTTGAGCCTCTTGTTACAGCGGAGAATGCTAAAATAACAGTTTTGGGGGGAAATACATCTTAAAATAGAAAAAAACAGTTTGAAAAAGCACAAATATTTACACATATACATTTAATTTCAATTCTGTTCATTGAATACATACTGTGTGATAACTTTAGGAGTAAAAGTTTTTAAAGTTGAGAGGTCTTGCTTGTCATCCTTGATACCCATTACCTGAAAAACAGAGTCATCTGCTAAAATGGTCATATAAGTAACTGTCATTGAATATTAGCAAAATTTACATTGGAATCAGTAGCGAAACTATTGATTTCTTAAAAATTTATAACAGGAAGATTAGGTAAAACCCCATGCCAATTATTTTTAAATATTTTGCCAATAAAAATATGCTCTTTCAAAAAAATAAAGATTTTTGTTTATATCTGGTGTCATTCATGGGGAATACTGTCCTAAATACTGATGAAAATGTGTTTTTTTTCTCATAGTTGGACTTTAATATCTGAGCAACCACCGGACTCCATGACCTGATATCATTGGGTGTCATAGACATGGGCCAGCATTCAGCTAAGAATTGAGTAGCAATGCTATAATTCTATTTCCATGACATTTTGGACCAGAACTCTTGGCCCACAAAATGTCATGGCTCTGCAACATATAGTTGAAAATGGTCACTCAGACAAACACGTGTGAAAACAGGTATTTTTCCTTTGTTTTTTTTGGAGGTGACACTGGGCAGAAACCTGTTTTGGTTGGGGGTACTCTCTTCGTTCGCTCAGCCTTATCTCGTGGATTGAGCGTTCTGGAGTTATGTGCTTACGTGTTTTATGTGCCTGTAAAACCTTTGAAGACCAGCGGTAGGTTTCAGTTATCTTTGGTTAGGCAGGGTAGGGACCAGAGTTCTGTTTAGGGTGCAGTTTTAGTGTTTAGTGCCGCCCTACCTAGACTGGGTCATAACACTATATTTTCCCGTTTTTTCATAGGCTTGTCCAAATGTTGTGCAGCTAACTTCAAACAAGCTCTGAGTGTTCCCAAGAAATAGAAATGGCAGGTTAAATGAAAAAGTAGCCAGTCAAGAGTTGCATGTGCATCACATTGACGGTCCACCTCTGGGGGGTCCAATGAATGCCCCCCCAAGAAAATTTTTTTTTTTTCCAATGGTGCTCTTCAGTGCATTCTAGTGGACTTTAGACAGCTTGACTCTCTAAGAATTTAATTAATTAATTAATTTTTTAAACAAATTTCACAATTTTTTAAGTTGAACACCCTTACTCGCCACCATTTCATGCACACAAGTACATTAAAACTAGAAGCAAGCATAAATCAAATTTCACAATTTTTTAAGTTGAACACCCTTACTCGCCACCATTTCATGCACACTAGTACATTAAAACTAGAAGCAAGCATAAATCTACTCCAACACCCCAACAATTATTCCTTTGAAGCATTTTTATGCGCCCGCCCTCCACAGAGGGAAGGGGGCATTATGTCGACACCATGTCCGTCCGTCGTCCATTAACTTTTCGTTTCCGTGGGATAACTATAGAATCCCTCGTTGGATTGATGCCATTTCTTAATGGCGTTTTGGGAGGGGCTAGAGGAAGGTTCCTTTCGAAAACCAGCGTCGTGCGATATCTAATATGGCCGCCATGGCAGCCATCTCAATATGCCCTTGATCAACATACAGGCGGGGGCATATGCCACCCTCTGCGTTGCTCTTGTTTCTGTAGTACAATTTATTCCTTAACTCATCATTCGCCTGTCTTCTCCAGTTGCAAGTATTAGAAACTCTACAAAATAATTAACATCTCTTTACAATTATACATTTATTTCAATATTTCAGTCATTTAAATGTCAGAGTTTTCTTTTGGCACTGAATAATTAACCTTTTTCAACCATACCAAATATTGAGTCACTATGTTGAGGTGAAAATTATGGAATCATCATTTAATTGGTATTTATAGAAGAAATATCAGCAAAAATCAGACACAAATTGGTCTGAAATTAAGAGAGTGCCTACAGACTTTCACGAGGTGTTGGAAGCATGGCATCTACATAAGCCTATAGTGATGGAGAAACATAAATGGTAAAAAAGATCTCCAATCGGTAACACTGACACCATATGCAATACATGTGATATGATTTTTTTTTTAAAGTTACAGCTCTCATTTCAGGATTTTCGCAGCAATGCATTTTAAGATGACACTTCACTTTTACAAAATATCTTTCGGTAGAAAGAAAACGTTTAAATGCAAAACTTGAGCATATCGAATTTTGAACATCGGTGCAGATAATGTCAGTTAAGGCCTAAGCCAAGCTAAATAGGCTATGTGCTGTCTCTCGGGCTACAAAATTCAATATATTGAAAAATAATTCACGTTTCATGTCCTCGTTTAAGGAACATGCCTGATAATGTTTTGATGACCCCAGATCAGAATGTTTGCGAAAAAGAGTTTGACCATACTGCGTTGTCTTCGTAAGAGAGCGATGTAATGCAAAGTTACACGTTAGATGTGATAAATGCATAAGCACACTCGCTGCCAGAATGTGACAGTATTTATACAGTTTATCAACGTGTCGACTCAGGTTTTCTTCGGGCCACTGTGTGTCGATACAGTGCCTTAAAAACTTATGTAGAAAACGCTGGTAATTTAACACATTTGATCGTCGCATGGTGGCAACGACTGACCCCGGGTTTAACACTGGGGAATGTGGTAGTTGGCTACTACTGCTCTACATGGATATTTGGGCATTTATTGTATCATCGCACATGGCCTGACTGCTGAGCGGAATTGTCTGATCGGTTCAGTTCATTGTGCTGAAATTACCTTTCTTTACGACGGACATCCTTCATGTCTGCCCGCTGTTCGCCTTCATCTTCTTTTTTCGGGCAGTATCTCTGCTAGCTACCGCTGAACTTTCTTAGATTTTCAGACAATGCAACGATGTGCTTATGATGGAAGTACTATGATTAGAGTTTGTATGACGTGCAATATCATTGGATGATGAAGTTATTTTCAAGTCAGCTTAATCACAACGCGGCTTAATGTTTCAATTCCACGGCAAAGAGACAGTTTATCAGTCAACTGAAAAGCGCCTATCAAAATAAAACGCATAAAATTTTTTTAAATTGTCAGGAAAGTAGTCGGCGGAGCAGGACTGAGTAGTTGGTGAAATCGCTGGCTGCCGGGGCTTGGGGAGCACCCTGCAAGCTTCAACATACTTTTTGTTCAGCAATGGAGTCTTGCGCAATGAGTGGGCATAGAGGCCGTGGTGCTTGAGTGCATTGCTTATTTTTATTTTTATTTTTTTAAACAACTGTGCCTGCAAATTCTAGGTCTTTCGGAAGCTCTTCATGAGTGGTCCTTTGCTCTTGGACAACTTTTCTTTTTATTCTTTTAACTCCACTGTCAGAAATCTTGCAAGGAGCACCTGGACGTGGCTGGCATATGGTGAAATGATGTACTTTCCACTTCAAGATTATGGCCCCAACCGTGCTCCCTGGAACATTCAAATGTTTATCAATATCGGCGCATTTGGACATCATTAGTCTCCAGTAATCTCTCCAAACACAAAGCAACCCTTTTCTCTGTGATAAAGTTAAGAATTTTGTCCATTTTTTTTTGCAGAGTCCCACAAGCCAGTGCGCATAATTATTAACAATACTGCTTATTAAACGGTCTGAAAATTCACCCTGCAATGAAAAGCTAGCAGACATTCCACGTCTTATAAGGAACAAGTATAACTCAGTAACTTAGTATTATATGAAATATACCCTATTTTAACAGACATTCCACTATCAGGAAAAAACCAGGCAATATTATACCCGAGATTGAACAGAATGGTGCGATGAACCAGGTGGTCTACCGAAGTGCTTCAGCTGCTGACATTTTAAACAAGCCAAAAGCTCTGCATTCAGTTTTGTTGAATATGGTATAAATTCCAAAGCAAAAAGCCACATTGAGCAAAATGCTACTACAATGGCAGTATTTCTTGATTGAATCCTTCCTCCAGCGACCGATGTATCCAGTAGAAGGAACCCTCCAGTCCTGTTTCATTTGGAATAATTCTTTTCTACCATGTCCGTACCTTATTTTAATCTAGTAAATTAACTGAACACTATATGCCAGTTTTGGAAGTATTTTTTCTTGAAATCGCATCATTTACAGCTGTGCCATTGTGCGCAATGTTAAGAGAATACAACTGACCTTGCTGTTACACAAAGGCTTGTATACAATTCTGACATCCAATCAATGTCTTTCAGTCACTGTGGAAAGTTTAAACTCTTTGGAATTGGATAAGAAACTTGTCAATCAATACATCATTATGGGGAAGTCTCACGTGGGCATGAGCTGTAAGTGTGCAGTTACACAGATCAGCCAAAATAAATCGTTGAATGATAGGCTATCAACATGAGTGCTTAGGAGGATATAAGGGAGCGCTGAATTCGTTGATGGAGGAATCTACACGTAAATCCACGCTATGGAACTAAGTGTTCTTGATACCTGATGACTGTAATTGATTGTGGAATGACATGGTATCAATGACGTTGAATTTTTGCAACTGATTTTTCTCAACTACAAATTGGAATATCATTGGCTCACTGTGGCTAAAGTGATTGCTTCAGAGAACAACAATTTTTTCTGTCGCAAGAAAAACTGCTGGATAAATACTGTGGGCAACTATATTGAGCAGTTTGCACGTATCAGGCTTAACTGAGGGGTTTAATTCATGCAACTCCCGAAAAACAGGGATGGGAGTGAACTTGTGTATTTTCTAAACTGTGTTGTAGCTCAGCTTGTGAGTGAATATTCAATAACTGATCCGGGAGTGCCATCTAGTGAAAGCATAGTGTAACCACGTGTATAAATTTGCAGCTGCATGTCCGCTGGCCTCAACATCTGCACAAAGGGGTTAAAGCATATTTGGAGCCCCTAGAGAAATTCAGGCGGTTATTATGGATTTACGTGTGTCCTCTCCGCCGCTGTCGCAACCGTAGACACATTCTTGTGGACCCTCTGCAAGCTGTAATTTTTGATGGATTTTCATAGTTGGTATGAACGTGTAGTAGTTCATTCATGGCACCAAGCAATTTTGGTGGCCCTGTCAACGGTATAGGCCGGACAAAATGCAAATTAGTGGCAAAACGGAGATTTCCTTGTGGACGTGGTACAGGCTGCAATTTTTGACTGATTACTTTCATATTTGGTCTGGACGTGTGTTTCATTTCACTTATTACACCTATCCATTTTGGTTGCCATGGCGACATTATTG
This sequence comes from Gymnothorax reevesii, assembly GCA_029721435.1. Lineage (NCBI taxonomy): Eukaryota > Metazoa > Chordata > Actinopteri > Anguilliformes > Muraenidae > Gymnothorax > Gymnothorax reevesii. The sequence continues at coordinate 43,407,293 of CM056585.1, forward strand.
GCTGAAAAATATGCAAATTAGCAGCAAAACAGATTTACTTGCGCACCCAGTGCAGGTTGCAATTTTTGACCGATTACTTTCATATTTGGTAAAGACATGTGTTAGACTTCACGAATGACACCTGTCGATTTTAGTTGCCATGGTGATAGTATTGGCCGAATAATGCACAAAAAAGGGGAGAAGCGGGCTTTCAGGGGCTACATCCATGTGGCCGCAGCCGACTGGACTGTCTAGTTTATTTTTTTCCTCAAAAAAAAAAAAAAGGTTTTCGATCCTTGGATTCCTTTTGTTTTCTCCACCTCTCGAACGCGGCACCAATATAAACACGGCTCTGGGCCATCTCTCAATTTTACCCCTCAGCCCTAACGAAGGGGCAGAGGGGCATTTTTATCACGATGTCAATCTGTCCCGTAAACTTTTGTATTTCGCACGATAACTTGAAATGCCTTAGTCAATCAACGCCATTTTTGCTGTGTTGCTTGGTTTTATGTACTTACAGAGCCTATCAGTTTTGACGGCGCTTGGATGTTCAGTATGGCGACCACAGCAGTCATCTTGAATTTTGTATCTTGCACGATAACTTGAAAATGCCTTTGTTAATCTATGCCATTTTTGCTCTGTTGCTTGGTCTTGTGTACTTACAGAAGCCTATCTGAATTTGATGGCACCCGCCATCGTGAATTTTGTATTTCACAGGATAACTTAAAATGCCTTCATAAATTTATATTCATTCCAAACAATCCAGGGGCTGAGGAGTAACGCTATTTATTCTTCCTTTATGCCATCTACTCCTCCGCCATTCTTTGGCGCTTTGGCTGTTTAATTGTGTATGCCGTCTCTTGTAGCGCTGGGATCGGAAGCTTCATCTGCTCTTCCATTCCGCTGTCAACGGCACAGATTCAGCTCTCTGCGCGCACTTGAGCAGAGAGGACCGCCCTTCATGGTGTTTTCTCACCTAATTTTGATTGAGGAAAAAAAAATTTAAAAAATTCGGAAATAGCTACGTGGCAGCCATGGTAAGTGCATTCGAATTCTTTGAATGTTAAGGAAAGGTGTCTCAGAGCTTCCTAATTTACCTCCTATAGCAATGGGTTCACAGAACCATCCTTTTTCGTAAAGAAAGGCGATGATGCTATCCCACAATTCTTTGTGGCAGCAATATTTAAAGCGAAGACCATTCATCCAGCCAGTCACAAAAAGAAACATATATGACGGGCAGGGGACACATGATCACGTTGCTTAGTGTAAGTGCATTCGGATTCTCTTTATAGTGGGGTTTTATTCCTAAGTTGTCAGGAATTCCCTTTCACACCTTTCCTTTTCCTTATGACATTTTCCTTCAAGCAAAACTTACCTTTCTGGCATTTTTACACTTTTCTTTTGTAATCTTAGAAAGGTCCTAATAAGCGTAAAAGAACTAAAAGGCACGCTGAAAGGTAAAAGAAATCCACCAGGTGTTGAAAGTCATCAATATTCAATTCTCATATATTTCGAAAAAAAGTCTGACCAACCATTTTCTTCGGTCCGAATAAAATGATTTGCAGAGCTTCCTGTCTGTCATCCATCGTCGCGTCCCTTCCAGTGGCCTACCGCTGTCACCACTTGTGAGTCACGCGCCTCTCTGGCAGAGCAGTTGAGACAAAACAGGTACTCAACAAAGTTAGCCTGCAAATAAAACAGCTGCAACTACTCCTATTTTAATGACAAACATTACCAGGACAGTTCTGGAGAGGTAAGACGTTATGACAGCAGTTTTGCAAGAAAATATGTATGAATTCTGCCAAACGACGACACATCTGACTATAAACAAACAGGCGCTGAAATGCAATTTTTTGGCTACTATAATAACAGTAATGGTAGTTCGTCAGACGTTATGAAGGCATTTTACTTTATACCACATATAGAATTGAATATTATATAATTACAGTTGGTTAGTTTTCACTAACTGGTGCCTCTGAATCTGACTCCATTGCCCCATTTCAAGATGCTTTCACACCGGACGCAAAACAAATGCAAAGACGCGAATACGCGTGAGATTTGCGTCTTTGCATTGACTTAGGAATGTAATCTGTCGTATGAAAAATTTGTTTCACGTCCGGTGTGAAAGCAACTTCATTCGTGCTGCTCACTTTCTCAACACGCACGTCAGCGGAGGAGGGGAGCCTCAGAGGTCAGGCAGGGGTAAGAGGGTGGAACTTTGGAGGGAGGCGGAGTTGTTCATGTTCAAATTTTTTACTAAGTGCTGTGCCACATGCCAGAAAGGTAAAAATTGCCTTAAAGGTTAAAGTGGTTAGGAATTAGTAGATGGGAAGTAATTTTTTGATTATTTGGATGCAGCCCAGGATTTAACCCCTTTGCGCAGAAGCCAAATCTGGCTATTTGGGGGGTTACCTTATCCCTCTATTAGCCAGCGTAGCACATCTGCTACATGAAGTAAAAGGGTTAACAGCCTGGACACCCTGCTGGTTTTGTTTTTTATTGCCAAATAAACATTTGAGAATGACTTTAATGGTCCGTCACTTTAATTTTTCCATTCGCATTCACATAAAATAACATGATTGGCAAGAACAGGCCTTTCAGCCCAACTACGCTCGCCAGTTCCTTTATACTATTGTGAATATATCCCTTCAGATACTCAGTGACTCAATGGTATCTAGCTCCAAGTCAAGCCTGCTCTTGAAAACCCCCAAGGTCTCTGCCTCAACAATATGGTCAGGCAAACTATTCCACATTGAAATTACTCTTAGGGTTGTTATGGCCCCAATTTGTTATTACATTTATAACACAACAGCAACAGCAAGGGATGACAGAAACAGTTTTAAAAACTTGAACACATTTAATCAACAGACAAAGACTAATACTAACCTACAACTAAAAACCAAGATTGATTTACAAGAAAAATAGAAATATTTACAGTCCCTTTTTGTTGGGGTGGCTTGGTGATGTCCTGGGTAAGGAAAAAAAAATGCTCTAACACAGGAAAAAATCCACAAAGGAAACTTCACAGGTCTTGAACAGAAATGACAGGTCTGGTCACATGTATCCTTCTCCTTGCAATTTCTCCTACCATTTTACTGTCTCAATTCTACTCCTTATATACTCTTTTGCAGACCCCACCCACATTTAGACCTCTTTTTTTTTATTTTCTGGGACTTTCCCCAGACATGCCCAGGACATGTCTAAACCTAGCTCCAGTCTGGGCTGAATAAAAAAAGGTAAATACTGCCAACTAGTGGCCTATATTCACATTACACCTCCATTCCAAAAGGGAAAAATTTTGACTCATAAAGGCAAAATTTTTCTTTTCAATACAAAATGGTTAAGTGGACACTTAACTATATATACATATCATACAATATTCAAATAAACACGTGATATATATATATATATATATTCAAACACGGGATGAGAAATCAGCAATTACATTGTCAGTACCCTTCACATGCTTAATTTCCAAGTCAAACTCCTGTAAAATCAAACTCCAATTCAACAATCTCCGATTCTTGTTTTTTATCTTACTCAAAAACATTAATTGATTGTGGTCTGTGTACACAACCATGGGCTTTTGCCCTGTACAAACATAAACATCAAAGTGTTGTAAAGATAGAACCAGAGCCAACATGTCCTTCACTATTGTGGAATAGTTCCTTTGGTGGCGATTGAACTTCCTGAAGATGTATGCCATGGGATGCTCAATGTCATCAGAGTCACTTCTCTGTAGGAGCACAGATCCACAAGCTTGGTCGCTAGCATCGACCGCGATGGAGAACGGTTTTTTGAAGTCAGGAGATTTGAGCACGGGGAAGTGACACAGCAGAGACTTCAGGGGATCGAAGGCTCTCTGGCATGCATCATCCCAAGTGAACTTAACGCCTTTCTTCAGTTGGTTAGTTAGACTGAGGGCAATCTCAGCACAGTTCTTGCAGAACTTGCGGTAGTACCCGATCATTCCAAGGAAGCGGCGCAAAGCTTTTTTGTTGTCAGGAACTGGAAAGTCCATGATGGCTTGGACTTTAGCATTTATGGGTGCCACCTTACCCTGGCCTATGACGTAGCCAAGATAGGTGACAGTAGCACAACCAAAGTCACTCTTGCTCAGGTTAAAAGTCAGGTAAGCCTGGGTCAGGCGCTGGAACAACGTCTCTACATCTTTTAGATGTTCTTCCCAGGAGTCACTCCATGAGATCAGGTCATCGATGTACGCACCCGTGTGTGGCAATCTGGCGATTGTAGACTGTATCATCCTTTGGAACGTGGCTGGGGCATTTTTCATGCCAAAGGGTAGGACTTCATACTGGTACAACCCAGATGGTGTGGCAAAAGCAGAGATGCTCTTGGGCCTCTCAGTTAAAGGCACATACCAATAACCCTTCAATAAATCAATCTTGGTCAGAAACTTTGCTTGCCCTACTCTATCAATACAATCATCAATCCTAGGTTTTAGAAAGACATCAGTTCTAGTTACAGCATTGACTTAGCGATAATCTGTACAGAATCTAGTACTTCCATCAGGTTTTGGAGCTAGCACACAGGGTGAACTCCAATCTGAGTTGGAGGGTCTGATAATATCATGTTCTAACATGTACTCAACCTCTTTCTCAGCAATCTTTCTCTTTTCAGGATTCATCCGGTACGGATGCTGTTTTATTGGTTTGGCATCACCAACATCTACATCATGAGAGGCTATAGAAACTCTTTTTGGAACATCAGGAAACATCCTCATATTTCTTGATCAACCTCTCAAACTGATCTCTCTGTGAGGGTTCTAAGTGCTGGAGTTTTACATCAAGATTTTGCAACACTTCAGAATTTGACAATTTACATGAAAGAACTTCAGCTTTAATTCTAGGTTCATCATCTTGAAACTCCCCCTCATCTTCACAAATCTCGGCCAAAGGAGGATCTGAAGTGACAACTGCAACCCTAGCATTTCTGTCATGATAAGGCTTCAGCATGTTAATGTGACACAGTTGTTTTGGTTTTCTCCTATCTGGAGTCTTCACAATGTAATTGAGATCATTGAGTTTTGTCAGAATTTCATAAGGACCATGAAATCTAGCGTGCAATGGATTGGACTGCAAGGGAAACAACACAAGAACTTTATCTCCTGGTTTAAACTCACGGCTTCTAGCCTTATGATCATTCCAAGTTTTCATTTTTCCCTGACTTGATTTCAAGTTCTCTTTGGCTAGGTCACAAGCAGCACGCAATCTGTCCTTGTACTTGCTAACATAGACTAACAGACTGATGTGCGGCTCTTCCTCTTGCCATTGTTCACTCAATAATAGCAAAGGTCCTCTCACTTCATGGCCAAACACTAGCTCAAATGGACTGAATCCAGTAGACTCCTGCACTGCTTCTCTAGCTGCAAACAACAACAAATGAACACCTTCATCCCAGTCTTTCTCATGGTCAGAACAATAATTCCTCATCATTGTCTTGAGAGTGGAATGAAACCGCTCTAAGGCACCCTGACTTTCTGGATGATAGGCACTAGAAAGAATCTGCTTTGCACCTAGTTCATACACAACCTGCTGAAACAAACCAGAAGTGAAATTGCTACCTTGGTCTGACTGAATTTCCCTGGGAAGGCTAAACAACGTGAAGAACTTTATCAAAGCCTTCGAGATTGCAGTTGCCTTGATGTTACGTAGACGTATGGCTTCGGGGAATCTGGTAGATGCACACATGATTGTCAACAAGTACTGATTTCCAGATCTAGTCTTGGGTAGTGGACCAACACAATCAACAATGACCTTAGAGAATGGCTTCCCTAATGCTGGGATAGGCTGCAATGGAGCTACAGGTGGGTCTAACTGGTGTTTTCCAACTACCTGACAAGTGTGACAGGTTTTGCAAAAGTTGGAAACGTCTTTCCAAAGCCCAGGCCAAAAGAAGTGTTTCATGATCTTATCAACAGTCTTGTTAACACCAAGATGACCTCCTAAAGGTAAACTATGAGCCATTGTTAAGATCTCATTCCTGTAGACCTTCGGAACAACAATTTGCCTGACCACTGCCCAATCTGCATTGGCAGGGATATCAGGAGGGCGCCACTTCCGCATCAGCACACCATCCTTGAGATATTACCCAACTGAAACTGCGTCTATTTCTTTATCAGGAAGGGCTCTCCTCCTTAGAGCACAAATTTCAGGATCATTAGTTTGCTCCTCAATCAACCGACCTCTGGACAGAGACAAGTCTCCAGACCCATCAGAATCACCAAACCCATCTGGCTGGCTGAACAATGAACTGATAAAAGTGTCTGATAAGTTCTCAAACGGAGAAACCATTGTAAGCCAATCAGAGTCATGAGGCGAACCACCTGAGTCCTGACTATTCAATGTGCTGGACGGCACCAAATCATCTTCTTCTTTAGCCTTCTTGGCCATAGCACGAGTCACTGCGCAAGAAGGATACAGAGATGGGTCCTCATCCCCATCTTCAGTGCTCGGCTGTGAAGTAAGATGTACAGGGGGAACTACTTTGCCCCCAGCCAGGTCATTGCCTAGCAACAGAGAAACACCCTTTATAGGTAGACTTGACATAAGTCCCACCTTTACCTGTCCTGTAACTAAATCTGACTTCAAGAATAGAGAGCGCAGGGGTACAGATACAGTCCTCCCTTCAATACCTTGTACAGGTATGAAATCCCCTGAAGCGGTCTCATCACGTAACTCCAAGGAGTCCATCAACAAAAGTGACTAAGAAGCTCCGGTATCCCTTAGGATATATATGGGGACAGGAGTAGTATGCTCATTCAGAGCCACAAATCCCTCTGACACAAATGGAAGAAATTCCTCCCTCACAAAGTCAGCTGTATCAGGCTTTTTAGCCCCACAAGAAGCAGGTAATTTAGCAGATTGGTTATCTACTACAGGGGTTTCTAACCTTGTTTTCACAAAGGCATTTGGTTTGGTATCTTTTTCTTTTTCTTTCTTAGCTTTTAGGAACCAACAGTTAGTTGTAACATGACCAGATTTCTTCCAATAACTGCAAACTAGACCACTTTTGTCACTGTCAGCTTTCACACTTTGATCAGACCTGTTACTGGATTTCTGAGCACCATCACCAGATTTGTCTTTGTCTTTGGGTGAGGAATCTTGGGTATCACCGTTCCCTTTTTTCTGAAATTGGGACCATCTATTGTTACTGCTAGACTGAAATTTGGACTTATGTGTGAGAACATATTCATCTGCAAATTTGGCAGCTGATTGCAAGTTCAGTGCTTGCTTCTCATTCAGGTAGGTCTTAACATCATCCTTAACACAGTTCTTGAATTCTTCAACAAACACCATCTCTTTTAGTGAGTTGAAATCATCCTTGACCTCCATAGAAGTACACCAGCGCTCAAAGCAAACCTGCTTCTCATTAGCAAATTCAACATAAGTCTGATTTTCAGATTTCTTCAGACCTCTGAATTTCTGTCGGTAAGCCTCTGGAACCAACTCATAAGCTCTAAAAATAACCTTTTTGACAACCTCATAATCATAATCATAATAATCTGCAGACAAAGCTGAATAGGCTTGTTGAGCTTTACCCTTGAGGACAGTTTGCAACATCAGAGGCCAGTGTTCCTTTGGCCACTGGCAACTCTTTGCTACCTTTTCAAAACACTGGAAATAGTTGTCAACATCCTTTTCCGAAAATGGAGGCACCAATTTTGCCTCCTGGCTAGCCCGAAATTTATTTTCAGTTTGAATTTTAATTTTTAGTTGCTCCATTTGGAGTCTTTCTTCCCTATCGAATTTCTCTAATTCAAAATCTCTCTGTCTTGCAAATTTTTCTAACTCAAATTCTTTGTTTTTCTTTTTCTTCCCTCTCAAATTCTCTCTGTTTCTCTTTTTCCTCCCTTTCTTTTTCTCTTTCCTCCCTTTCTTTCTCTTTTTCCTCCCTTTCTTTTTTCTCTTCTCTTGCTAATTTTTCCAACTCAAACTGCCTTTGTTTTTCTTTTTCTTCCCTTTCAATCTCTAGCATTTTTAATTTAAGTTCCATTTCTATATTTGGATTTTCCACTGGAAACTGTTCCAGATCTCCTGGTGCAAACACATTTTCATCAATGTAATATTCAACTATCTCTCTAGCCAGTCTTGCTTTTCGCATGGCTGGTTTTACCTCTGTCAGCTCTAACTGTCTGCAAATTTCTAGCAGTTCTGTCTTTTTAAAAGACTTCAAAACCCCTACGGTTGGTGATGCCAAGAAATCATCCATTGCTGTTGATCTATATATATGTATTCAATTAAAAAAATCAATTTTACAATTTGAAATGTTAAATTTTCAATAAATGACTCGCACAATGTTCTATCCCGGACGAGCCCCCAATTTGTTATGGCCCCAATTTGTTATTACATTTATAACACAACAGCAACAGCAACAGCAAGGGAAGACAGAAACAGTTTTAAAAACTTGAACACATTTAATTAACAGACAAAGACTAATACTAACCTACAACTAATAACCAAGATTGATTTACAAGAAAAACAGAAATATTTACAGTCCCTTTTTGTTGGGGTGGCTTGGTGATGTCCTGGGTAAGGAAAAAAAATGCTCTAACACAGGCAAAAATCCACAAAAGAAACTTCACAGGTCTTGAACAGAAATGACAGGTCTGGTCACATGTATCCTTCTCCTTGCAATTTCTCCTACCACTTTACTGTCTCAATTCTACTCCTTATATACTCTTTTGCAGACCCCACCCACATTTAGACCTCATTTTTTTATTTTCTGGGTCTTTCCCCAGACATGCCCAGGACATGTCTCACCCTAGCTCCCGTCTGGGCTGAATAAAAAAAGGTAAATACTGCCATCTAGTGGCCTATATTCACATTACAGGGTGAAGAAATATTTCCGAATATCAGTGCTAAATTTACCTTTGGTCAACTTCCATTTGTGACCTTGAGTTCTACTCACAACACTTGGTCGTAGGAATCCTACATAATTAACTTTGTTCATCCCTTTAACATATTTAAAGACCCCAATCAAATCACCCCTTAGTCTTCTTTTCCTAAGACTAAAGCGGTTAAGGATCTTCAGCCTCTTCTCATAGCTTTCATTTTTTATATCTGGAATAAGCTTATTGGCTCTTCTCTGAACTTTCTCTAGAGCCTCTATATCTTTCTTAAAGTATGGTCCCCAGTACTGTACATAATACTCCAGATGTGGTCTGACGAATGTGCTGTTCAAAAGAAGCATCACCTCTTTAGATTTGTACTCAATACCTCTGGTAATATATCCCAGCATCCGATTGGCTTTTTTAACTGCTACAGCACAATGGATAGAGCCTGTGAGGGTTTGGTCAACAATCACTCCCAGATCTTTCTTGTGTGCAGCATATTCCAGTTTTAAACCCCTCATGAAGTAATCCCATCTAATGTTTTTATAACCCACATGTACAACTTTACATTTTGCTACATTAAATTTCATTTGCCACATTTCTGCCCAATTCTGGATTCTATCCAAATCATCCTGAATCACTTTAGTGGAGCCTAAACTATTTGCCAAACCCCCCAATTTAGTATCATCTGCAAATTTAACCAGTCTGCTCTCAATATTACTGTTGGGGTAATGGCCTCGCACAGAACACCAATGTTGGGAAAATTGCAATTTGCCTAATGATATCAATATTATTAATTTGACTATCCAAAAAAATATGATATTGTAATATTAATATTAAATATTAATATGTATACCTCGGGGCACCACCCTTCCTCAGTGAAGGGAAAACGATAGCCAATTAATAAAACCTCAGTCTCAATATCCACTAAGTTATTAATTTGGAAATTGATTGATAATTGAATTAATAATTGTAACCAACTTACCCAATCAATAGTTAGATTGAAGGATTTGGAGTTCTATAGAAGAGGTTGGCAGTTTCGTTCACTCTTGTACAACATTAATAACCACAGCATATGTCTTTAAAGGATATTTATTTAAATGAAACAAATGAAACACACAATCTAGACTATACTAAACACTATATGCACAATGAAGGAGGTGTGTGTGTGTGTGTGTGTGTGTGTGTGCGTGCGCGTGTGGGTGAGAGAGAACAAAGGGATGATCTGAGGTGTGAGTGGGGGGGGGGCCTTGCTGACCATGTGGAGTGGGGGAAGGCAGCCCTACTGTAACAAAGACCAAATCTTTGTAGCAATGGAAAGTTTAGAGTGTTAAAGTCAGTCAAATGACTTAAAATGCTCAATGTTGTTAGTGTTTGTGTGTATTGCGTTAAAATGAAGAGATGTGTGTGTTTTGCACAGGAAAGGCGCCGTGTTAGTCTACAGGAGGTTATTTGCATGCAAGAGCTTGTCTGCTATACATTAATACCACCCTGTCCAACTAAAACACAATCCTAAAAACAATCACAACAACTATCATTTAACAAATACACACAGTCACTTTTAGTCTTAAAGGAAGGTTTGTGAATGCCCAGTTGTTACCAGTCCTTAGTTGAGGAAAGAGGTTTGGAGGTTGCTGGAGGATCCAATCACGGGTGATGTTGATCCGGCTGGAAGAGCGGTTTTGGTGCTGTCCGTGTCTTTTCTGTGGGGAGAGGAGGGAAGCTGGCCGCTCCTCAAAAGCAAGCTGTTTTTTCAACTCTTGCTGTACTCCTGGTAGCCTGGCAGATTCTTGAGCATGGCCAGTCTATGCTGGGCCTAAGAGGTGGGGGAGGGGTTCCCCAGCCTGAGCAGTCCACAGGGGTATAGGAGCCTCTCCAAGGGAGAGAGAGAGAGTCCAGAGCTGACTCCAAGAGCCAAGAGAGAGGGGAGCTCCAAGAGAGAGATAAAATGGTTGACCACTGCTTTTATGTACCTGGCCTGCTGGCGGGAGGGGCTTGCAGGCAAAGAGTGGTCATGGGAAATCCTGGGATCCATTTTGAATTTCCACACACATGAAAGTTTTCCTCCATGTGAGACCCCAACATCCCCCCTTAGGTCTTGGGGTGACACCCGATGTGTCATCCCAAGAGCTCAAGAGTAGAGTCCATGGAGGGAAGAGTTCATTTGTCAGTTCATTCAAGGTGTAACAACTGGGCAGTGTGTAACTAACTGGGCATTAGTTGTCTAAACTCACAGTAAAAGTTACAAACAAAACCAGATAACACACTTGAAAATGACAGATTCAAAATGTATAACCAATGATGTTGCTCATCAGGGTTAGAGAGAAATAGAATGTTAATGTTGTTATTTGTTATATGCAGGGAAGAATGGCACCTACAACGATAAAGCCATTTTTGGAGCATCCAAGAGTGTGTTTTGGTACACTCTTTGGATCTGATGACAAAATTGACTATTCAAAGCATAATTCTTCACACTCTTTACAAATTTTGTCCTTCAGACAGGTGTAACTGCAGAAGGGTGTCATCGCATTCCCATAATCTCAACATCCTAATGGCTGTTTCATGGTTTTGTGTACATCATGTGACTGTTATGTCCTAAAATGGTGTGCAACAAGGACAGGTGTATGATAAGCTATGTTCTAAGTTAGCATGTGTCATACTGTTTACAAAATACTGCTAAGGAGTGAACTCCAAGTGTACTTGCAAAATCAGACGGTGGTGCATAGTTACAATCAGAATTACTGCACTTGCTGCTGTTGCGAACCAATCAAAATTCAGCATGTAACCATAAGAAAAGTCAGAGAAGTTACGCTGTCAACATGGTGAAAGTGTTGGTACAGAGTGAGCTGTGTAAACTATGACTTATAAAAGCGAACTCTGGGGCGTGTATGTTTTGGGCTGTAATGACCCATAAAGCCGGAGGCAGATGGGCATTCAGAAGCACTGTCACTGTCAGATAGGTGCTGATCATGTTCTGAATTGTCGTCAGAGATGCTCTGATCATCATCTGAACCATCCAGAGTCTGGCCGTGTGTCTGGGCCAGGATTTCTGCGTACGGTTTCCTACAGCTTCTGCTGAGGGCGTGCCCATCTCTACGCAGATGGTGGACATGGCGGCTACGCTCACTGTCCCTTTGAGGCTGTTTCTCACCCACCTTAGCTCTGTGGCGAGGGTGAGGTTTGGAGATAGAACGCCTGCATGAGAGGTCCGTGTTTGAGCTGGTGGGCTCAGTGGTTATCACCCTTGCCTTGGAAGTGACAACACTTTCCCAAGCCACCTGTGTCACCTTCCTGATCTCCTGCATGGAAGGGTTCCCTTGACACGTCCTGAGTGTTACGTGAGTGCGTACACATGGGTGCAGGTTGCGCAAGAACAAAGACTTGAAGGTTGGATTTTCTTCTAAGCCTGGGGTATTCTTGCCTTGGAAATATGTGTGCCTCAAACGATTAAAATATTCCCTAGGGTTTTCTGTGCAAGAATGTTTAACTTGGAAGGCCTCAATCATTGAACTAATGTCATCAATACTTGAAGAAAATTCTTCCCTCAGTGCATGACATAGCTCACTGTAGTCATCTCTGACACTGGGAGGCTGTGTCTGGATAAACTTGTGAACCGCTTTTGAGCTGGTTTTCCTCACAAGTTTAACCTTTTCCCTGTCACTAGCTTGAGGAAAGTAGACAAGACTGTAGTCTCTCACTCAAGTAGTTTTCAACATTATGATCAGAGTTTCCTGGATCAAAATGGTCAATGTCTATAGCTAAACTCTCAAGCACTTCAAAACGAGGAAACGGTGTGTTCCTATCTAGTGAAGGCGAGGCTAAGCTAAGGCTAGAGTCAGGTAAATAGGTAGGGGCTGGACAGTCTTGAAAAGCTCCGCCCCCCTTTACGGAGTGATGCACATCAGTAACCCTGTCATATCTCATTGGCTGAGAATGACATGGGGCAGAATCTGTTCTCGACCAAAAGCTAGATGTGTCAAAGTCTGGGTTGACAACATGGGATGTCAGGCAGTGGTTAGCTCTCTCTCTCAGTGGAGTCTGAGGTGCTGACTTCATTCCCAAATCCTTGGCGCTGGTTGGGAATCGTTAAAATCTTTTGGGAGAAACTGGAGCTAATGTTTCACTACTGGAGGACAGCGAACTGAAGTAACCAGAGTCACATGGGCTGAACGATTGTGGAATGGAAACACATTCTGTTTTAAGCTGCAAAAGTTCCTCCTTGTGCGAGCAGAGGTCTGACTCTGCTGCATGTAGGTCTGTCAAATAGTGCATGGCGTTGCTATTAGCTGATTTAACTTCTTTGAGAAGCTCAGCATTTTGCGCTCTAAGGGTGTCTAGCTCAAAACTAAGGGGAGTTTTGCTCTGAACCGCAAGACTGGTCTGTCTGTGAAAGATCAACAGCAGACATCTCAACAATTGGCCTTTGGATGCGCTCTGTGCATCGCACGTGTTGTTGACTAGAGAGTCTATTTCTTGGTCACACTCACTGAAATTCAGCTTACTGATGAACTCAGGATAGCCAGGCTTCAGGCTCTGTGCTACAGAAGAAATGAGCTGCTCTACACAGGGGTTGTCCATTGTTGGATCTAAAAGATTAGGGAAATATAAAGTTGTCTGATACAAGACAAGGAATTTGGCTGACTATGGTGTTGCGGTAGCAGACATCTTAATGTGTAACGGAAATACACTAGATTTAGCCAATCACTGGGGCCTACACTGTAAATGCAGCTTCTGTGGGCAGATAGCTACAGCACCAACTAGTGGTAACAGTGGGCACAACAAGAAGAATGCAGTTTGCTGACAAACTTGCAATAAAATGCACTAACTGAAACACAGAGCTGCAGTTCGGGAATTTTCTCTAGGAACTTGCTGAAGCTAATTCACGTGGTTGCACAGCTAGGTTCAGAACTTCCACAGGGCTGTTTGCATGCTGTGGCTCAATCTTGGGCTCTATTGTCAAATAAGGCTGAAATGCATGGCAGTGACAGCCTATTTACTCTCTCTATCACACAGGGCCGTGGGCGCGCTGTGTCTTAAGTCAAAATGTAGCACTTGCTTTACAACAAATGACAGCGGGATAAAATTTCATTGAATGTGTGGCATTCAAATGCTGAACCAACTCTCGTTACAAGTTACTACAGAGTAGATTGGCCTGTATGCACCAGCAGCAATAGCAATCCTTCTCAGTGTAACTATTGGGACTAGATCACAACTCAAAATCTCTCACCAATTATTTGTTCACTTAAATAAAATAATATTCACCACAATGTACTAGTTTCAAAGTACAGTCGGATGTCTACACCTGTAGCAGACTAAAAGGGGTGAACACAAAGACGTTTGGCAAGTGAAATCGTAAAGATTTTGGACTGGCCAAGGTTATGCTAGATGTGATATTAATATTGTACAATTATGAACGAAATGCCAACAGTACTATCCTCACATGGGGCACCAATGTTGGGGTAATGGCCTCGCACAGAACACCAATGTTGGGAAAATTGCAATTTGCCTAATGATATCAATATTATTAATTTGACTATCCAAAAAAATATGATATTGTAATATTAATATTAAATATTAATATGTATACCTCGGGGCACCACCCTTCCTCAGTGAAGGGAAAACGATAGCCAATTAATAAAACCTCAGTCTCAATATCCACTAAGCTATTAATTTGGAAATTGATTGATAATTAAATTAATAATTGTAACCAACTTACCCAATCAATAGTTAGATTGAAGGATTTCGAGTTCTATAGAAGAGGTTGGCAGTTTCGTTCACTCTTGTACAACATTAATAACCACAGCATATGTCTTTAAAGGATATTTATTTAAATGAAACAAATGAAACACACAATCTAGACTATACTAAACACTATATGCACAATGAAGGAGGTGTGTGTGTGTGTGTGTGTGTGCGCGTGTGGGTGAGAGAGAACAAAGGGATGATCTGAGGTGTGAGTGGGGGGGGGGCCTTGCTGACCATGTGGAGTGGGGGAAGGCAACCCTACTGTAACAAAGACCAAATCTTTGTAGCAATGGAAAGTTTAGAGTGTTAAAGTCAGTCAAATGACTTAAAATGCTCAATGTTGTTAGTGTTTGTGTGTATTGCGTTAAAATGAATAGATGTGTGTGTTTTGCACAGGAAAGGCGCCGTGTTAGTCTACGGGAGGTTATTTGCATGCAAGAGCTTGTCTGCTATACATTAATACCACCCTGTCCAACTAAAACACAATCCTAAAAACAATCACAACAACTATCATTTAACAAATACACACAGTCACTTTTAGTCTTAAAGGAAGGTTTGTGAATGCCCAGTTGTTACCAGTCCTTAGTTGAGGAAAGAGGTTTGGAGGTTGCTGGAGGATCCAATCACGGGTGATGTTGATCCGGCTGGAAGAGCGGTTTTGGTGCTGTCCGTGTCTTTTCTGTGGGGAGAGGAGGGAAGCTGGCCGCTCCTCAAAAGCAAGCTGTTTTTTCAACTCTTGCTGTACTCCTGGTAGCCTGGCAGATTCTTGAGCATGGCCAGTCTATGCTGGGCCTAAGAGGTGGGGGAGGGGTTCCCCAGCCTGAGCAGTCCACAGGGGTATAGGAGCCTCTCCAAGGGAGAGAGAGAGAGTCCAGAGCTGACTCCAAGAGCCAAGAGAGAGGGGAGCTCCAAGAGAAAGATAAAATGGTTGACCACTGCTTTTATGTACCTGGCCTGCTGGCGGGAGGGGCTTGCAGGCAGAGAGTGGTCATGGGAAATCCTGGGATCCATTTTGAATTTCCACACACATGAAAGTTTTCCTCCATGTGAGACCCCAACAATTACTATCAAGGTCATTAATGTAGATGAGGAACAGCAGGGGCCCCGACACTCTGCAGTGCAGAGGTGATCACCACGTCGCGAGTTCGAGCCCCGGCGTACCCACCGGCAGGGGTCGGCAGCTTTTTCAGAGTTGCGCACAATTGGCTATCGCGCTACAGGGTTTCGAATTGGGAAGGGACTGTCGGATTTGGTTATATAATAATAACAGCTATGTACATTGCTCCAGTGCCTCCTGTTGGCCAGATGGGCGCTCATTAGGAAGACTCCGGGTTGGTTCATGTCCGGGTATCCTCCGCCCTAGTTCTGAACTTGCGAAGATTCAACCAATGAGTGTATAAGGGGATACTATGTTTTTGGTCTGGCCGCCGCCGCCACCGCACTTCGCGTTAACACGATTACTTCAGTAATATTTAAATTAAAAATTCCAAATTTTGCACACAAGTAAGTATCATAAAGAGAAAGAACTGATTCGATTTTGGACAATTTACAATGTCAAGATTGGCCACTAGGGGCAAAAAACTGATTTCTCTGTTAACGCGATAACTGCAGTAATATTTCAATTTGAAATTCCAAGTTTTGCATATAAGTAAGTATCATAAAGAGGAAGAACTGATTCGATTTTTGGACAATTTACTATTTCTAGATTGGCCACCAGGGGCCAAAAACTGAAAAAAATCAGTTTTTATCATATCTCTGCAAATATACTCAGTCCATATGAAAACGCACCACTCACGAAATCTGGAATAGCTCCACGGATTGATATGTGAAGTATATACGTTTGATGCATTTGAGATAATGAATGATTTAAGAAGACATGTAAACATCATTCAATTTCATTCACGATAATGTTAATGCGCGAGAGAGGTTTAACTGGTGTAGGGGTCAAACAGGAAAGTCAATAACGGGTGTGACCGCCATTTGCATTGACACATGGGGTACATAGTCGTCGCATGGAGTTGATCAGTCTCTGGATAGTGTTCAGAGGGATAGCATTCCACTCCTGAACAAGGGCAACCTCAAGTTCTCAGATGTTGTCCATCTGGCGTCGACGTGAAAGACGTCGTCCCATTTTATCCCATAAGTGCTCGATAGGGGAGAGGTCGAGTGACAGAGCTGGCCTCTGAAGCACGGGGATGTTCTGCTGTGCAAGGTACTGCATGGACACCGTTGCAGTGTGTGCCCTAGCGTTGTCCTGTTGGAACGTGTGGACATCGTGGTGTTGGTTGAAGAACGGCACAACATGGTTCTGCAGCACCTGGTCCCGGTAGTAGACGCCGTTCACCCTTCCTCTGCAGATATGGAGAGGGGTTCTGTGATGGTAGCTTATTACACCTCACACCATAACGCTGCCACCACCCCAACGGTCCGTTTGAACGACACAATCGGCGTTATAACGTTCACCACGTCTCCGCCAAACGCGTATACGGCCATCAGCGTTCCTTAAGTGAAATTGTGACTCGTCAGAAAAGATGACACTGTGCCATTGTCGTAGTCGCCAATTCTGGTGCCTGTTTGCCCACTGTAGATGCTGGTTTCGGTGACGATCCGTCAATATGGGGCCGAAATAAGGACGTCGTGCAAGCAGGCCTGCAGCTCACCAACGGTTCCGTACGGTGTTGGGGTGAATGAATCCACGTCGTCCTTAGACTTGAGCAGCCGTTCTTGTCGCTGGTAGTGTTCGGTATCGGACATGATCCCGTACGATCTGACGGTTCTGACGTGCCGTTGTCACACGTTGTTGACCCGGTCGAGGATGGTCCCGAGTGCTCCCCGTTTGCAGAAACCTTTGATGGAGTCTTGCGATCGTTGTGTGTGCGCAGTGTAGTCGTCTGGCAATTTCCCTGGTGCTGGCGCCAATTTGAAGCATGCCTATGGCACGTTCCCGTTCAGGGGCTGTAAGTCGGGGCGTGATGTCGACGTCTCACAAGTGTCAGTGAAGAAGTGAAATTTTATTTGGATTCACATGTTTTTAAAGGCAATGTGTGCACAAATTCAGAGTGAAATTCATTTTTCCTGTGGTGTGTGTGCAAGATGTTGCGTTTTTGCAAAAAATTGCCAAGCGTTGCAGTTAACTTGAAATTCTCGCATTTCTTGCACCTGGCATGTCGGGTGACGTCACTGTTGTTGTTGTATAAAGATTATATTGAAGTTCATTTGAACCTAAATATTGACTTTTTTCAAAGGGGTGCATTTTCATTTGTACTCAGTATATTTGTCCGATTGACCTCAAATCAAGTGCAAATGAAAGGTCATGACCTGATGTGTCCCACGATGACATTATACCTCTTTGGTTCAAAATTTTGACACAAGGTGGAGCTTTGTCACATAAAATTCACAATTTTTGCTATATCTTCGGAACTATTTCTCCAATTGACATGAAACTATGTGCAACTGCAAGGCCACGACCTCACAACGTGTCACATGATGACATCATACCTGTATGGTTCAATATTTTGCCACCAGATGGTGCTTTGTGATGGAAAATTACCAGTTTGGCCATATCTTCAGAACCAATTGACCTGAAATTAAGTTCAAATGAAAGTCTATTCAAGGTCTATTCAAGGATTGAGGAATTGGGGGATTGGGGGGCATTTTGGGATATACCCCCAGCTGTCGCCTCCGACGGCATAAGCCTAGTTTAAATCTTGTAAATGTAATTGAACACTTCATTGGTTAAAAAATGGTTTAAAATACTTTTGTTGATACTCTGTAAACAATGCATAACTATATGCAGTAAATAAGCTCTTGAAATTGACTTATTGCTCCCTCATGTGATCGGATCGTGATTGGTTATCGGTTTATTTAAACTCACTAATCGGTGATCAACCCCAAAAATCCTGATCGTGTAAAGCCTATTGTAAATATGTGAGGGCCTGTAAGCATATTGGAGCAGAGGAGTCCCGCACTGTGTTGTCAGCATAAAAATGAACCTTGCCATTGTAATTACATTACGAGCAATGTCATTTATATAAATTGTGAATAAAATTGGACCAAGAATGGAACCTTGGGGTACACCTTTTGTCATCTTTAAAAAATTGAGACTGCGCATCCCCAGGAATATTAGCTTGTGTTCTTTTTGAGAGGTCCTGGAACAATGAGCATGCTCTGGAACCAAGACCAGTGGAGGACAACTTATTTAATCAGATAATATGGTCTACTGTGTCAAATACTTTTGCTAGATCAGTAAATAGGGCCGCACATTTTTGTTTACTATCCCCAGCTGTTACTAAATCATTTATCACCAGTGAACCTGCTGTAATGGTTCTGTTTCCAGGCCTGAAACCAGATTGCTGTGACAATAAAATATTGTTGAAGCTAAGAAATTGCAAAGTTGTTGTTTTACATCTTAGGCATGTTTTACATTACCAGGCATGGCAATTTTGAAATGGGCCTATAGTGGTTTACTGAACCGGGATCACCCTCCCCTTCAATAAAGGAAAAACATCAGCTACTTTCCATATACTGGGAATAGACCCGATCGATAATGACAAGTTAAAAATATTATTGGATTGGAGTGGACTTCTCTATATACTAAACCACGGTCAGACTCTGCTTTCTTGTGAATATTCAATAACTGATCCGTGGGTGCCATCTCGTGATCTAGAACTATAACTGCTTGCTTAAATTTGCAGTTCCATGTCCATGAGCATCTACATCTGCTGAAAGGGGTCAATATGCTGCCCTGCTGTAGAGGCCAGAGGCTGCCTCCAAATATTCAGAAAATTATGTCCTTGGATAAAGCTCAATAAGCCAGAAAGCATGTAGAAGGCAGAGCTTTCTTTCGAAAGTGTTGTCCTATGTTTGCCCTCTTGCACCCAGTCTTCATATATTCATGTGTTATAATAATCATTTGTTACCTAAGTTAGCTACCCATTGAAATTAGACAGCATCTCCACTGTTAATGTGGTAACTTAAGAATCAGCTGAAGGCCCTGATAATGGAAACCACCACCACCCCCCCTTGACCATGGAAAAGGCTCGAGTGGAGACAAAACTGGGGAGTGAGTGAGTAGCCCAATGTATTTTGTTATACAGGTACAACATATGCATGTCAATCACTTGCAAGGAGAGAAACAACACCAGTGGTTTTAGAAGATGCAGAGCGACAAAGGGCCAATTGAAACTGAGGGCCACAAGTTTTTGGTTTCGTACGATACGATACGGTACACTTTATTGTCCCCTTAGGAAAATTTGTCTTTGACTCCAAGAGCTGCACAGATGAAGCTGCCAGTTCATAACACCGAAGAACAAAGATAAAACCATCCACACATATTGCACATACTCATATTGCGCAAGACTCTCCAATAAATAGTTAAAAAGAGAGCACCATGACATTATTGCACTATCCGGCTACATCCTCATGAAACATTATTGAAAGCGCTAATTGAGGTGGGCACAACTGGGTTTTTAAAACGGTTCAGTTTACATTTAGGGACTCTGTATCTCCTACCAGTCGGAAGGAGTTCATATTCAGGGTAAAGGTTGTGAGAAGGATCAGAGAAAGCTCTTGCCTGAGAACAGAATGTTCATATACTGCAAGGACTGCAGAGAAGTGTATTCAGTCCTCCCTACAACCTTCATGGCGGTCTGCACCAGATGAGCAAGTTTCGATTTTCACTGGGCAGAGAGATTAGCGAACCAGGCTGACATCCCATTCCGAATAATGCTTTCTAAGACAGCCTGATAAAACACAAACATGATCTTCTGATCAACACAAAACACCCTGAGTCGGCGCAAAAAATACAGCCTTTGCTGTAAACGAGAACACAAACTAGCGATGTGAGTTTCCCTGCTAAACTGGTTATCTCAGTAAATGCCTAAATATCTGTAAGAGCTGACCTGGTTGATTTTTTTCATCATGATTAGCAGAGGGGTATGATCACCAATTGAATGAGGGTTGAGTACCATCTCCCCTGTTTTATTTACATTTATGGTGAGATAGTTAACATCACACCAGCGGACAAAAGACTGCACCTCATTAAAGTACAGTAGGAGGCTGAGGAAGGCAGTATCATCTGAGAACTTAAAAACATGGTTTCCATGGAAGCTGCAGGTGCAATCATCGGTGTAGATGGTAAAAAGGACAGAAGAGCTCACACAGCCCTGTGGTACGCCTGTACTAATGCTTTTTAAGTCAGAGATGGTGTTATTAACCATAACTTTCTGAGTTCTATTTGTTAAAAAAGAATAGAACCACTTAATAATTAAAGGGTTTACTGACAGTTTAATTAATTTTTGAATCAGTATGTGAGGCTATAGCGCATTGAAAGCAGAACTAAAATCAAGATGTGCATTGACCTTTTGGTCTTCCCGGTGTTTTAGTGAAAGGTGGGTGATGCTGTTAATCACATCATCTGTACCCCGCCCTCGCCTGTAAGCAACCTGAAGGGGATCCAGGACAGAATTTATTTTGATTTAAAAATAGACACAATATATTTTTCAAAGCATTTTATAACTACAGAAGTTAAAGCCACTGGTCTAAATTCATTGTTAGCAGATGGACAGGGCTTCTTTGGGACAGGAATAATAGTTCATCTTTTCCAGAGTGTAGGGACTGTGTGCTGATCTTCAGACCTCTGGAAGACAGGACACCAGGCTGGTGTGAGCTCTACTTAAAAAGTCTTTAAAAGTAAAGCAGAGATGCCATCTGTACCAGCAGATTTATTTTTGTGCACCCCACTGAAAAGTGACCTGATTTTAAAGGGATCGACGATTAACCTAGTGCACAAATCAGTACTTGAAATAGATTTTAAAACATTTTGCACGTTCCAAAGAAAAGTCCTGTGTTTCAAATCTCAGATAAAAGTCACTGAGCTCATTTGCTCTTTTTGGTTCATCATCTGTTATCAGACTTTTCCGTCTTGTAGTCATGTTAGCTGCCACTTTCATCGATTCCCAAAGCTTTTTAGAGTCCATAGAGAAAATTCTGCTCCATAATGTCCTTGTTTTTCTTCCTCGCCCGCCTTAGCATCTGATTCAGTTCCTGTTGCACTGTTTTTAACTCCATCCGGCCATGATTCTTAAAAGCCTTTTTTTTGCGGTTAATGCAGTCTTTGACCTCTTTGATTATGTTAGGTTTGTTGTTTGGGGACATGATAATATCCCTTCTGGTTACCTCACAGTCAATGCAAAATTTTATATAGTCTGTTATGGTTCTGTTATGGCCTCATCAATGTCCAATGTGTGAAAAATGTCCCAGTCTGTACAGAGGAAAGAACCCTTTAAAGCCTCTATATTATCATTTGACCAGACAGACACTGTCTTGATTTGTGGCTTGCTGCTCTTTAACACAGTTTTCTAAGTTGGGATCAGGTGTATTGTATTGTGATCAGAATTAGACAAAGGAGTCTTTGCTCTGGCACTGTAGGCATTCTTATTGTTACCATTGCATTTATCTAAAACCCTATTGTCACGGGTAACACAGTCAACATATTTGTGGAATCCGGGAAGGGATAGTTCTTATTACAGTTATTAAAATCACCAAGTACACTCAAGGAAAAAAGAAATGCATTTTAATTTTCGAAAATTCCGAAGAAATACGGGTGCATTTGGAAAATGGCTTAGCATCATGATTTCACTCCGAATTAGGCTGAAGACAGGTGAACAGATTTCTTGGTTCCGCTTGACTGATTGTGAGGACAATAAAGAGTGTATTTTGGGATTGTTTATGGACACAAACTCATGTTTGAAACTCAGAGTTGTGTTTTACCACTGGTTAACTGTGCTCAAGCCTTCTCTATAAAAGGGCACCAGAATGAAGCCAAAAACACACTTCTTCACGATGCCATGGTTGCAGAGGGATCGAGCTATTGGCATGCTCCAAGCTGGACGGGCTTGTCTTGCTGTCGCCAGGGTGTTTGCACTCGTCTTGCTGAGCGATACCACGCCACTGGTTCCTCTAACGACCGCCCTCGTACTGGTCGCCCCCGTGTAACTACCGCTGCACAAGACCGCGCCAACCGGCTGGCACATCTCTGTGACAGGTCCCGCCCCACCACTAAGTCCGCAGCGGTGACCAATGGGACACAACACAACCCAGTGTCGGCCAGAACCATCCGTAATCGCCTCCGCGCTGACTGTATCCGACCATATTGGCCATATGTTGGATCAGTACTTACCCCCCAACATCGCCGAGCTCGGGTCGAATGGTGCACTGCACATCTTCGTTGACTTTGCAGAGGTGGTCCCAAGTCGTGTTCAGTGACGAGAAAAGGTTCCCGTGCTTCAGAGCAGATGGCCGGGATCGAGTGTACAGAAGACGTCGGGAGAGGTATGCTGAATCTTGTGTGCGCCAAGTGAACCGGTGGTGGGGTCCCAGAGTCATGGTTTGGGCAGCCATATCGGCAAATCACCGGACGGACTTGGTTTTCATTGAAGGAAACCTCAATGGTCTCTGTTATCGGGATGAGATCCCGAGGCCTGTGGTGCTACCTTTTCTTGACCAAGTTGGGGCGGGAGGTCTGTTCCAGCACGACAATGCGCGACCCCATGTGGCCCGTGTGTGCACCAACTTCCTGGAGGAAAATGATGTCCATATCCTGCCTTGGCCAGCCGGACTTGACTCCCAATGAAAATGTCTGGGATCTGCTCAGTTTGCGTGTCCGCCGACGTCAACATCCTCCCGAAACTCAGCAGCAGCTGAAGGCAGCTCTGGTGGAAGAATGGGCGGCGATTCCACAGGATCAACTCAGACCCTACTGCCAATCCATGAGGCGACGAATAACCGCTGTCCTGGATGCCAACGGGGGTCACGTAAACTATTGACAGTATAATGCAATTCCTGTCACTTTCGGTTTGGGGGGTGCTCTAATTGTTTGGTTGTGTTATTGGACTCGAAAATGCGTAAACGCCGAATGAGTTGGCCTGAGGATTAGAAATGGATGTAGGGTTCATATAAAACTGGCGGATCTCCAAAATAAAATTATTCTGCCCCCCCAAAACTCCCAAAACTGAGTGTTGCGTTTCTTTTTTCCTTGAGTGTATAAAAACAGGGGCTCCAGGCATATGTTGTAGTTGCAGGTGGACGCAGTCTGTAATTCGAACTGCGGCTCGGGCCACATTCCCACTCAGGGGAACATAAACGGCAAAAATTTAAATTTTACTGAACTCCCTCGGCAGGTAGAACAGTCTCATGGAGAGGCACAGCAGCTCCACATCACTGTTACATAGAGTCTCCCTGACTGTGTAATTCCTACACCAGCCGTCGTTGACAAACGCACAGATGCCTCCAATGCGGCTCTTCCCTGAAGATTCATTCCGATTCGCCTCTATAACAGAGAAGCCCTCCACCTCAATCATGGAGTCTGGAATGCCCATATGTAACCCTGTCCCTGTGAACACAAGCGTACCCAAGTCTCGGTACTCGAAGCTGAACCTGGCATTGGTACGGAGCTCTTACATTTTATTCCGTGCGTTGCTTTGTACCATACCCGGCAGCGGAGGCCTGTTACCTCTTCGGCGGAGATGCTGCCATATCCCCCTTCGTCTGTCTCTTCTCCGTTGACGTGCTTTGCGGGCAGGTTGTCTAATCAAAGTCTCAGGCAGGTCAGCTGGAGTTGTGATTCCCGCAGAACGTAGGGACGGCAGCGTGTCTCTGGTGTAAGTGAGTGGCTGCTCACCCGCCTCCGCATGCGGAAAAGTTTGGCAGGTCCTCAGCAACTCCCAGATAATCAACATTATAAGGAGTCCGTTCACAAATAATGCCATGGTGCTTTACCCACACACACTGACAGTAAATAAATTGATAAAGACAATAAAAAGAGAAAAACGTTTAAAATGCTGAAGCAGCAAGCAGGGCAGCGCCACCGGAAGTAATAACCTTGCTTCAACATTTTCAAGGCTACGTGTCAAAGTGGTAGAAAGCATACCAAGAAGCTCATTATACTATTGGGCCTGAATGAAGATCAAGTTGAATTTGATTTGCCAGGACTCAGTTGATAGCAATGTAAAAATATAACGGGGCCTTTTGAAATAGGAAGCAAGGGTAATGCTTCATTGGTGAGAGGATATCTCTTCCTTGCAGCTAACCAAGCTGGGTTTGTCTCGCTCTATGAACTAGTACTGAAGTATGTTGGGCAATCAGAGTATAGGGCCTAAAAAGATTGGGCGCAGGGAAATTCACCACTTGATGGTACTGATTAAAGTTTTAGTGACACCATGACAGCTGTACCTATGGACAAAGAATTCTTGAAGGGTAGATGCTGCATCGTTGGCTTGCAGCAGCTGCAAAGACATTGCCATAGTGGACTTACTGCAAATAAATTGGTCTGCCATCTCTCAATAGGTCCTTTGATTTGTAAGAGTCCACAGTGCTGCAAGAAAAGCAGGGGGACAAGTAATGTCTTAACTAACTAGATATTTAATGATTTAAGGCATGTTCCCATTACAATAAAAACCTAAAAGATGTAAAGGTGTAAATGAGGTAAAACCTTTTGTTCTCTCCTGAATTATCTTGTATTTTTTGGCTGTATGTTAGGACTGCTATGGACAGTGACTCTTACAAAAGAAGAAAATACATTTAAATGTGTTTATAGGGCATTATAGGGTATTACAGTTTGTATTGAACCTACAGGCCGCAACAAAGTAAGCAATTATAACACCACTGTGGCTATAGAGAATTGCTCAAATAAATACACAGTAGTAGACTCCAAAGTCAGCGGTTCTTTTTCATCCATGTTTATTTTCATCATTTCATTAACATAATACATGCATGTATCAAACCATCGTTTTTCGGCAAAAACATGTTTCAGACATTCAAAGAATACAAAAAAACAAAAGTTTTTGATTTAAATGCATTCAAAGGGAGTGACACTTTGTTACATTTTGAATTTTTTGGCCATTTTCAGCACTTTGTGTGAGGAAAAGTACACCAGGCACGTGGGAAAAGACAACATTTTCAAATTCTACTGAGAAAGCCTCAATCAGTGTCAAAGCTGTAAGTTTCATAAAATAAGAGTTATTCAAATGTGAAGTTGGACTGAGGCTCATTCAGCAAAAAGCATTAAATTAATTAATTTCAAAAGGCTGTAGTTTCAAAACTATTTAAAATGCTGACCTAATACAAGGGATTTCTTCCCAAGTTTGGCAAAGGAGAACGTGAATTTTTTTCAGAGGAATCAGAAGGTGACCTGGGTGCTATCCGGTGATATGAGATGGAATGACACTACTTTGTTTTATACATTTTAATCTCTCTCTTAAAATGTCAATTTTACAGATTCTGATGTCAGGTGAATGGCAGCTTTATGATTCACAAAGAGACAGTGGATCAGGAATATCCCATTTGTTGAGAGACAGCATACAGTAAAACTATGCCTCGTGTTTGAACAGACTTTGTGCAGAATTTTTGCCTTTTGAAGCAGATGGGCATGTGATTTTGACAGCAGCCTACGTTTGGAAAGCAGGTCATTTTTAGCATGTGATTCCAGATGCCTTTGAATCTGAATTGTTGGTTAAAACATCGGGCGTAGTGCAATAATATTAGTGGAATAATACACCATGTCTAGCATTCTTCAGTTGCTGATGGAGACCCCATATTCCAAATGGATATATGCATCTAAAATCAAAATGGTTGCAAATATCTGGAACATTATTGAGTTCCAACACTGCAAAAACAAAATCTCACAAAGCATTTTATGAAGACTTAAACACTATTCATGATCACCTTTTTCGTCAAAAGTAATTTGGTTATTGATGCAAGATTATAATTATTTATTTAGTTATTTTTTTCCTTTTTATTTTAAAATATAAATTTGGCATCTTCAATTCCACCCGAATCTGGAATGCCCAATTCGAGAACTATGCACAAGCTGGCTCCTGTACAACCTCATGCTGCCAACTTGGGAGAGAGGGGCAGTTTGTGGCTCTGCAACGAAGTATGCGCCCGTCAACTACTGCTTCTTTACACTCATTGGTTAAAACTTTGCAAGATTTTTAGTTGTGCTTCTGCGAACTACAAACTGGTTTGTAACATCTGCCCAGTTTGTACAATAATGTGGCCACCCTCATAGGGTAGTGGAATTGGTGGTTGGACGGTTGTTTCTTCTGGTCTCATGAATGGACCAACTACGCCGCACAACTGGTTGAAGGATTCCCAGTTCATCCGAGAGTTTTCTCTCCACTCGGAATTGGTGAACTCCATGATGATGACCTTATCCCACCAGTCACGATTGCGAATCTTCACCCATTGCTCTCTTGTTCTGCGTGTTGGCAGGGACAGGTGAACACCAGTCAGAACTGTGATTTCATATGAAATTTTTCCCCAAAATTGTGCTTACACACTCAAATAGCCCCTGTTTGTGCTTGGATCTGCTGCTGCTTGGATTGATTTTTTGCACACAAAACATTTCTGCTTGCTTTCGGAACATTTCTGAACGCACTGAGATTGAACTCAGTACTGTACATTCTTGTCAAAAATTGCTGGGCAATAGAATGCCAGGTTCCGTGTTGGGCAATAGAATGCCAGGTTCCGTGTTGACCAATGAAATTATTCCTGCCTTGTTGCAAACTCGTTCCCTTGACTTCTTACAGCATGCCGTAGGGCAGTGATTCCCAAACTTTCTCTGCTGGGCCCCCCTTTGGTACAGAAGAAAATTTTTGCTCTCACCTCAGACGTAAAAAAGTACATATGACCGCCAGCAGGGGGCACTATAACTGAAGGCAACGCGTTTTGGGCTATAACTCCCACGCCGTATGTCTCACATTCAAAAACTTTATATCCACAAATACCTTGCATTGTCTTGAATCACTTGGGCTAGGCCACGCCCATTTCCGCCTATACATTTTTTTCGCAAAATCGCAAAAACTGGAAAACCTACTTTTTCGAACTCCTCCTTCAGTTTTTGTCCTATCAGTGTGAATTTTGGCAGATATACTCTACCCTTTGATCTGATCTAAAGTTATCAAAAGAATTTTGTTTGGTCAAAGAATGTTTGAATTATTAATGAATACATTTTTCTAGCCAGCTATAAAAATGCTAATATTTGCATATCTCGGCCAAAATAAATGGCTACAACACCAAATCTGAGATCCTTGGTTGGCATGAGACTGTCTGGGTATCTGCCAAATTTGGCGAATGTTGGCCACTAGGGATAACTGCAAAGGTGGGAAATTTATATCTCTAAAATGGCAAAACCAATTTTTTCCAAATTTGGTGGGTATGATGATGGCTCACTCCTGAGGCCATATATTGAAGGGGATTGCGGCTGGTCAAAGTGGGCGTGGCTTATTACAAGATAAACAACAAACTTTAATTTCAGTGTATATAGAATAGCACACAGACCAAACATACCAAAAATTGCATGGCTACTCTAGAAAGTGGCACTTGATCTAAAGTTATCAAAAGAATTTTGTTTGGTCAAATTACGCGCAAATTATTAGCGAATAAATTTTTCTAGCTTGCTATGCAAATGTTTGCATTGCTATATCTCGGTGAAAATAAATGGTAACAACACCAAATCTGAGATCTTAGGTTGGGATAGGACTGTGAGAGAATAAGCCAAATTTGGTTAATGTTGGCCACTAAGGGGCGCTGTAAAGGTGGGAAATTTACATCTCTTAAATGCCATGACCGATTTTCACCAAATTTGGTGGGTAGGATCCTGGGTCACTCCTGAGGCCATGTTTTGAAGTTCATTTTGACTGGTCAAACTGGGTGTGGCTTATTACAAAGTAAACAACAAACTTTTATTTCAGCTCAAGTATTTGGCTGAGGGCTCCCAAAGTTACAGGGTATATCTAGAATAGCAAACAGACCACCCATACCAAAAATTGTGTGTCACGTCCACGAAATGGCGCTGTAACAGATGCAAATACATTTTGGCTTGTAACTTCCACATTTTAAAGCAAACCTTCATAAACTTTATATCCACATATTCCCCAAATAGAGTCACATCATTTGACATAGGCCCCACCCCCTTCCACCACATATTTTTCTTTTTAAGTTACTAGACATCAAAAACATACTTTTTCGAACTCCTCCTAGTATTTTAGCTCCATCTGCACGAAAATTTGCACATATAATCTCCAGACTGGCTTGATCAAAAGTTATCAAAAGAATTTTGCTACGCCAGAAAATTCGGTACTGAAAAATAAACAATTTTTTTCTGCTAGTTAGAAAAAACATATTGTTGCATAATTGTGTCATAAACAAAGCTATCTACATCAAACTCAAGGCACTTGTTTGCAACGTCAACCAGAGGCTCTGTGCCAAATTTGGTGCAAATTGGCCAATAGAGGGCGTAATGAACAGAAGCATCAATTGACATGAAAGTTGAGAGGGCAGCCTTTTTTGACCTCACGTTTGAGAGCAAATCTTGGTAATGTGCCTCCTGGTAACGAAATACAGCTATTTGCATTCCATGGGCTCCGCTGGACCTGGGAGCCAAGTTGCGCGGGGAGGCTTGGCCCCCTTTCATAACTGCTTGCAGTTCCAGTTATTATTATGATTAGGGCCCGAGCGGGTCCTGGCACCGAAGGTGCGAGGTCCCTATTGTTTTGATGGGATTTTTAGGGCCCGAGCACCGACCGGTGCCAGGGCCCGGAACGGGTCCTGGCACCGAAGGTGCGAGGAACCTATTGTTTTTGATGGGATTTTTATTATTATTCTTCTTCTTCTTCTTCTTCTTTTTATTCTGCTGCGAGAACGCATTTTTGAGGGCTTTGCCATGCACGAAAACTCACAAAAATTTGCCCACACGTCAGTCGTGGTAAAAATTGCAAAGTATTACTATTTTTGTGCTCAGACATGCCCCGGTGGCTCTATAGCGCCACCAAACACGCGTCCATTTTGGAACGCACTTGCTCGGATTCTCACGAAATTTGATAGGGTCATAGTAGTCATCATAAATTTTCTTGTAAATTTTTTTGAAATTTTTTTGCCGCACAGGAAGTGAGCTATGAGCCATTTCCTGCGTTTTTTCAGATTTTACGAACACATTTTTGAGGGCCTTATCATACTTGAAATTTCACCAAACTTCGCTCATAGACTAAAAATATTAAGTTCTTTCATTCGATATCTCATTTGGCACTAAGTGTGACATGGTAGCTCTATAGCGCCCCCTAATACATAATTGCATTTTTGAGGGCCTCAGCATGCTCGAAAACTCACGTTACTTTGCACATCTATTAAGTTGGTCATACTGTTTACTAGGATATAGGGTGTACTGATGAGCGTGGCAAAATTGCATTACAGCGCCACCTAGAAAATTTCAATGAAGCAGCCCTCGCAGCATGTTTAACCTACATGTACAAAATTCGGTGGACATGTGTACTATGCCAAGACCTAAAAAAAAGTCTCTTGATGCCATGACCTAGACTCAACAGAAAGTCTGCCATTTTTAATTGAATTTGCAAATTTTTTTTTTTTTTTGCCATTCACAGGCGTCGTACTTTAACGAACTCCTCCTAGAGATGTTACCCGATCAACTTAAAATTTCGCATATGGCATCTAAAGACCTTGTCGATGTTAAATTGCGAAGCTTTTTTGGATTCATTGAACTTTGTATCCGTGGCGTCGCGGCAAATTTCAATGTTCCGCCATGAAACAGGAAGTTGGTTTTCCGCGCACATGCTTTGTGAGATTTGCGCAAAACTTTACAGGCTTCATTAGAGTCTACTTCCAAGTAGAACTATATGTTAATATTAGATTGGGTGTGGTCAGGTGGCTCCACAGCGCCCTCTTGACACAACCATGTTGAGATAAAAGTGCTTGAATGTTCATGAAATTTAGTTTGATCATTGCATTTGTCATGTCAGGTTATGGTAATTTTTTTGGAATTTTTTGGCCAAAG
Source organism: Gymnothorax reevesii (assembly GCA_029721435.1). Taxonomy (NCBI): domain Eukaryota; kingdom Metazoa; phylum Chordata; class Actinopteri; order Anguilliformes; family Muraenidae; genus Gymnothorax; species Gymnothorax reevesii. The sequence continues at coordinate 43,437,718 of CM056585.1, forward strand.
AGGAAGTGAGCTATGAGCCATTTCCTGCGTTTCTCCAAATTTTATTAACACATATTTGGAAGCCTAAGAATACTCGAAATCTTGCAAAAAGTTGCACAAATTATAATTGTCTTATTATCTTCAATCTTCTACATCAATTTGCACTAAATTTGGCACCATGGCTCTATAGCGCCCCCAATCAGATTTTAAAAAGAATTGCTCTTTTGAGGGTCTCAGCATGTTCAAAAGCTCACAAAATTTTGTAAATGTATAAAAATCATCATTTGTATTACTCTGATAAAAAGCTTATATATAGGCTTGGAAAAATTGTCATAATAGCGCCCCCTGGATAATTTCAAATAAGCAGCCCTCGCAGCCTGGTAAACCTACATGTATGAAATTCAGTAGAGATGTGGAATATGCTGAGAACTAAAAAAAAGTCTCTTGGTGCCATGACCTAGACTCAACAGGAAGTCCGCCATTTTTAATTGAAATTGCAACTTTTTTTGATTTTTTGCCATTCACAGGCGTCGTACTTTAACGAACTCCTCCTTGAGATTTTATCCGATCAACTTAATATTTGGCAAATAATATCTTAAGACCTTGCTAATGTTAAATTGCGAAGCAATTTTGATTTCATCGAACAATGTATCCGTGGCTTCGCGGCGAATTTTGATATCCCGCCATGAAACAGGGAGTTGCTTTTACTGCCACATACTTTGTGTGATTTGCCCGAACCTTCTTCTGCTTGATAAAATTGTTCTCCGAAGTAAAAACATATGCTAATATTGGATCGGGAGGTGCTAGGTGGCTCCACAGCGCCCTCTAGATATGGTCATGTTGAGATAAAAGTGCTTGAATGTTCATGAAATTTGGTGTGATCATTGCATTCGTCATTCCGGGTAAGGTTTAATTTTTTGAAATTTTTTGGCCAAACAGGAAGTGAGTTTTGAGCTATACACTGCGTTTTTCCAAATTTTATGAACGCGCGTTTGAAAGCCTTAAAATACTCCAAAGCTTGCCAAACCTTGCTCAAATTATAAATTTCTTGTTCTCTTCACTGTCATCCATCAACTGGAGCCTAATGTGGCATAATGGCTCAAGAGCCCCCCCAATCAGATTTTTCAAAGAAATGCCTTTTTGAGGGTCTCAGCATGTTCGAAAACTCACAAAATTTTGTAAATATATAACGACCCTCATTCAAAATACTCTGATAAAAAGCTTACATATTGGCGTGGCAAAAATTTCATTATAGCGCCCCCTGTAAAATTTCAAATAAGCAGCCCTCGCAGCCTGGTAAACCTACATGTATGAAATTCGGTAGAGAAGTGGAATATGCTGAGAACTAAAAAAAAGTCTCCTGGTGCCATGACCTAGACTCAACAGGAAGTCCGCCATTTTTAATTGAAATTGCAAATTTTATGGATTTTTTGCCATTCACAGGTGTCGCACTTTAACGAACTCCTCGTAGAGATTTTATCCGATCAACTTAAAATTTGGCATATAATATCTAAAGACCTTGCAAATGTTAAATTGCGAAGCTTTTTTGATTTCATCAAACGATACATCCGAGGCGTCACGGCGAATTTTGATGTCCTGCCGTGAAACTGGAATTTACTTTCACTTCCACATACTTTGTGAGATTTGCCTGAAACTTACCAACCTTGATAAAATTGTCCGCCCAAGTACAGATAAATGCTAATTTTAGATAGACAGGTGCCAGGTGGCTCCACAGCGCCCTCTCGATATTGCCATGTTCAGATAAAAGTGCTTGAATGCTCATGAAATTTGGTGTGATCATTGCATTAGTCATTCCCCGCAATTGTTAATTTTTTGAAATTTTTTTGCCAAACAGGAAGTGAGCTATGAGCTATTTCTTGCGTTTTTCCAAATTTTACGAACACACGTTTTAAGGCCTTAGAATGCTCCAAAACTTGCAAAACCTTGCAAAAATTAGAACTGTCTTATTCTCTTCAATACATCCATCAATTGGCACGAAATGGGGCATAATGGCTCTATAGCGCCCCCAATAATATTTATAAAAGAATTGCTCTTTTGAAAGTTTAAACATGCTGGAAAATTTACAAAAATCAACACACTCATGGAGCCCAGTATGACGATTACTGTGTTGTAGATTTTGCGCACAGGCAAGTCAAAATGGTATCATAGCGCCATCTAGAAAATTTTTGGACTCCCATCAGGAAACCACATTGTACGCGGTCCAGCTGTGTTCAATGGCTCTGAATGGACACCTGCAGCCATCAAGATCTTGCTGCCACCCCAACGTGCACAAGGGGGGCGAGGGCCCTTTCAACGCTGCTTGCAGCTTTAATTAGGGCCCGAGCACCGACCGGTGCCAGGGCCCGGAACGGGTCCTGGCACCGAAGGTGCGAGGAACCTATTGTTTTTGATAGGATTTTTATTATTATTCTTCTTCTTCTTCTTCTTCTTTTTATTCTGCTACGAGAACGCATTTTTGAGGGCTTTGCCATGCGCGAAAACTCACAAAAATTTGCCCACACGTCAGTCGTGGTAGAAATTGCAAAGTATTATTATTTTTGTGCTTGGTCATGCCCCCGTGGCTCTATAGCGCCACCAAACACACGGCCATTTTGGAACGCACTTGCTCGGATTCTCACGAAATTTGATAGGGTCAAAGAAGTCATCTTATATTTTTTTGTCAATTTTTTTGAAAATTTTTTGCCACACAGGAAGTGAGCTATGAGCCATTTCCTGCGTTTTTTCAGATTTTACGAACACATTTTTGAGGGCCTTATCATACTCGAAAAGACACCAAACTTCACTCATAGACTTAAAATATTAAGTTCCTTGATTCAATATCTCATTTGGCGCTATGTGTGACATGGTGGCTCTATAGCGCCCCCTAATACATAATTGCATATTTGAGGGCATCAACATGCTTGAAAACTCACAAAACTTTGCAAACACATTAAGCTGGTTATTCTTTTTACTAGAATATAGGGTTCACAGATAGATGTGGCTAAATTGCATTACAGCGCCACCTAGAAAATTTCAATGAAGCAGCCCTCGCAGCGTGTTTAACCTGCATGTACAAAATTCGATAGACATGTGTACTAGGCCAAGACCTAAAAAAAAGTCTCTTGGTGCCATGACCTAGACTCAACAGGAAGTCCGCCATTTTTAATTGAATTTGCAAATTTTTTAAATTTTTTGCCATTCACAGGCATCGTATCGTACTTTAACGAACTCCTCCTAGAGATTTTATCCGATCAACGTAAAATTTCGCATATGACATCTTAAGACCTTGGCAATGTTAAATTGCGAAGCTTTTTTTGATTCATCGAACTTTGTATCCGTGGCGTCGCGGCGAATTTTGATGTTCCGCCATGAAACAGGAAGTTGGTTTTACGCACACATGCTTTGTGAGAGTTGCGCGAAACTTCACAGGCTTGATAATAGTCTACTTCCAAGTATACCCACATGTTGATATTGGATTGGGTGTGGTCAAGTGGCTCCACAGCGCCCTCTTGACACGGCCATGTTGAGATAAAATTGCTTTAATGTTCATGAAATTTGGTGTGGTCATTGCGTTTGTCATGTCGAGTGATGGTTTTTTTTTGGCCAAACAGGAAGTGAGCTATGAGCCATTTCCTGCGTTTTTCCAAATTTTAGAAACACGTGTTTGGAAGCCTTAGAATACTCAAAATCTTGCAAAAAGTTGCACAAATTATAATTGACTTATTGTCTTCAATTTTATACATCAATTTACACTAAATTTGGCACAATGGCTCTTTAGCGCCCCCAATCAGATTTTTAAAAGAATTGCCCTTTTGAGGGTCTCAGCATGTTCGAAAACTCACAAAATTTTGTAAATGTAGAAAAACCATCATTCGTATTACTCTGACAAAAAACTTACAAATCGACATGGCAAAAATGGCATTATAGCGCCCCCTGGAAAATTTAAAATAAGCAGCCCTCGCAGCCCGGTAAACCCACATGTATGAAATTCGGTAGACCTGTGGAATATGCCGAGACCTACAAAAAAGTCTCTTGGTGCCATGACCAAGACTCAACAGGAAGGCTGCCATTTTTAATTGAAATTGCAACTTTTTTTTTTTTTTTGCCATTCACAGGTGTCGTACTTTAACGAACTCCTCCTAGAGATTTTATCCGATCAACTTAAAATTTGGCATTTAATATCTAAAAACCTTGCTGACGTTAAATTGCGAAGCTTTTTTGATTTCATCGAACGATGCATCCGTGGCGTAATGGCGAATTTTGATGTCCTGCCATGAAACAAGAAGTTGCTCCCATCAGGAAACCACATTGTACGCGGTCGAGCTGTGTCCAATGGCTCTGAATGGACACCTGCAGCCATCAAGATCTTGCTGCCACCCCAATGTGCACAGGGGGGGCGAGGGCCCTTTCAACGCTGCTTGCAGCTTTAATTATTATTATTAGTCTGCTGCGAGAGCGCATTTTTGAAGGTTTTACCATGCACGAAAACTCACAAAAATTTGCAAACACGTCAGACTTGGTGAAAATTACTAAGTTTTATTGTTTTTGTGCTAGGACATGCCCCAGTGGCTCTATAGCGCCACCAAACACGCGGCCATTTTGGAACGCACTTGATCGGATTCTCATGAAATTCAACAGGGTCACAGCAGTCATAAAAAATTTTTTTGTCAATTTTTTTGAAATTTTTTTGCTGCACAGGAAGTGAGCTGTGAGCCATTTCCTGCGTTTTTTCAGATTTTACGAACACATTTTTGAGGGCCTTATTATGCTCGAAAATTCACCAAACTTGGCTCATAGACTAAAAATATTAAATACTTTGATTCGATATCTCATTTGGCACTAGGTTTGACATGGTAGCTCTATAGCGCCCCCTAATACATAATTGCATTTTTGAGAACCTCAGCATGCTCGAAAACTCACGAAACTTTGCAGACCTATTAAGCTGGTCATACTATTTACTTGGATATAGGGTTTGAAGAAAAATGTGGCAAAATTGCATTACAGCGCCACCTAGAAAATTTCAATGAAGCAGCCCTCGCAGCGTGATTAATCTACATGTTCCAAATTCGGTGGACATATGTACTATGCCAAGACCTAAAAAAAAGTGTCATGGTGCCATGACCTAGAATCAACAGGAAGTCCGCCATTTTCAATTGAATTTGTAATTTTTTAAAATTTTTTGCAATTCACAGGCATCGTACTTTAACGAACTCCTCCTAGAGATTTTATCTGATCAACTTAAAATTTGGCATATGACATTGAAAGACGTCGTCGATGTTAAATTGCGAAGCTTTTTTGGATTCATCGAACTTTTTATCCGGGGCGTCGCAGCGAATTTCGATGTTCCGCCATGAAAATGGAAGTTGCTTTTATGAGCATATGCTTTGAGAGATTTACGTGAAACTTTACAGGCTTAATAATAGTCGAATTCCAAATATACCTATTTGTTGATATTGGAGTGGGTGTGGTCAGGTGGCTCTACAGCGCCCTCTTGACACGGCCATGTTGTTATAAAAGTGCTTGAATGTTCATGAAATCTGGTCCGATATTGCATTTGTTTTTCTGGGCTGTGCTGATTTTTTTTAAATTTTTCGGCCAAACAGGAAGTGAGCTATGAGTCATTTCCTGCGTTATTCCAAATTTTATGAACACACATTTGAAGGCCTTAGCATACTCGAAAACTTGCAAAACTTAGCTAAAATTTTATTTGTCACATTGTCTTCAATTTGAAACAAAAATTGGCAGTAAATGAGGCATCATGGCTCTATAGCGCCCCCAATACTATTTTTAAAAGAATTACCCTTTTGAGGGTTTCAGCATGCTCAAAAACTCATAAAATTTTGTACAATTTTAAAGACCTTCATTCCTATTACACTGATAAAAAATTTACAAATAGGCGTGGCAAAAATGGCATTATAGCGCCCCCTGGAAAATTTCAAATAAGCAGCCCTCGCAGCCCGGTAAACCCACATGTATAAAATTCGGTAGACATGTGGAATATGCCGAGACCTACAAAAAAGTCTCCAGCTGCCATGACCTACACTCAACAGGAAGGCTGCCATTTTTAATTGAAATTGCAACTTTTTTTTATTTTTTTGCCATTCACAGGTGTCGTACTTCAACGAACTCCTCCTAGAGATTTTATCCGATCAACTTAAAATTTGGCATATAATATCTAAAAATCGTGCTGACGTTAAATTGCGAAGCTTTTTTGATTTCATCGAACGATGCATCCGTGGCGTCACGGCGAATTTTGATGTCCTGCCATGAAACAGGAAGTTGCTTTCAATTCCACATACTTTGTGGGATTCGCCTGAAACTTTCCAAGCTTGATAAAATTGTCCGCCCAAAAATAGATATATGCTTATTTTATATCGAGAGGTGCCAGGTGGCTCCACAGCGCCCTCTAGATATGGCCATGTTCAGATAAAAGTGCTTGAAAGTTCATGAAATTTGATATGATCATTGCATTAGTCATTCTCCGCAATAGTTAATTTTTTGAAATTTTTTGCCAAACAGGAAGTGAGCTATGAGCTATTTCCTGCGTTTTTCCAAATTTTACGAACACACGTTTTAAGGCCTTAGAATGCTCCAAAACTTGAAAAACCATCCAAAAATTAGAACTGTCTTATTCTCTTCAAAACATCCATCAATTGGCACTAAATGGGGCATAATGGCTCTATAGCGCCCCCAATAATATTTATAAAAGAATTGCTCTTTTGAAAGTTTAAACATGCTGGAAAATTTACAAAAATCATAACACTCATGGAGCCCCGTATTACGATTACTGTGTTGTAGATTTTGTGCACAGGCAAGTCAAAATGGTATCATAGCGCCCTCCAGAAAATTTTTGCACTCCCATCAGGAAACCACATTGTACGCGGTCCAGCTGTGTCCAATGGCTCTGAATGGACACCTGCAGCCATCAAGATCTTGCTGCCACCCCAATGTGCACAGGGGGGGCGAGGGCCCTTTCAACCCTGCTTGCAGCTTTAATTAGGGCCCGAGCACCGACTTGTGCCAGGGCCCGGAACGGGTCCTGGCACCGAAGGTGCGAGGAACCTATTGTTTTATGGGATTTTTATTATTCTTCCTCTTCTTCTTCTTCTTCTTTTTATTCTGCTGCGAGAACGCATTTTTGAGGGCTTTGCCATGCAGGAAAACTCACAAAAATTTGCCCACACATCAGTCGTGGTGAAAATTGCAAAGTATTACTATTTTTGTGCTTAACCATGCGCCGGCGGCTCTATAGCGCCACCAAACACGCGTCCATTTTGGAACGCACTTGCTCGAATTCTCACGAAATTTGATAGGGTCATAGTATTCATCATAAATTTTTTTTTAAATTTTTTTGAAATTTTTTTGCCGCACAGGAAGTGAGCTATGAGCCATTTCCTGCGTTTTTTCAGATTTTACGAACACATTTTTGAGGGCCTTATCATACTTGAAATTTCACCAAACTTGGCTGATAGACTAGAAATATTAAGTTCTTCAATTCGATATCTCATTTGGCACTAAGTTTGACATGGTAGCTCTATAGCGCCCCCTAATACATAATTGCATTTTTGAGGGCCTCAGCATGCTCGAAAACTCACGTTACTTTGCACATCTATTAAGTTGGTCATACTGTTTACTAGGATATAGGGTTTACTGATGAGCGTGGCAAAATTGCATTACAGCGCCACCTAGAAAATTTCAATGAAGCAGCCCTCGCAGCATGTTTAACCTACATGTACAAAATTCAGTGGACATGTCTACTATGCTAAGACCTAAAAAAAAGTCACTTGGTGCCATGACCTAGACTCAACAGAAAGTCCGCCATTTTTAATTGAATTTGCAAATTTTTTTAATTTTTTGCCATTCACAGGTGTCGTACTTTAACGAACTCCTCCTAGAGATGTTACCCGATCAACTTAAAATTTCGCATATGGCATCTAAAGACCTTGTCGATGTTAAATTGCGAAGCTTTTTTGGATTCATTGAACTTTGTATCCGTGGCGTCGCGGCAAATTTCGATGTTCCGCTTTGAAACAGGAAGTTGGTTTTCCGTGCACATGCTTTGTGAGATTTGCGCAAAACTTTACAGGCTTCATAAGAGTCTATTTCCAAGTAGAACTATATGTTGATATTAGATTGGGTGTGGTCAGGTGGCTCCACAGCGCCCTCTTGACACAACCATGTTGAGATAAAAGTGCTTGAATGTTCATGAAATTTGGTTTGATCATTGCATTTGTCATGTCAAGTTATGGTAATTTTTTTGAAATTTTATGGCCAAACAGGAAGTGAGCTATGAGCCATTTCCTGCGTTTTTCCAAATTTTATTAACACATATTTGGAAGCCTAAGAATACTCAAAATCTTGCAAAAAGTTGCACAAATTATTATTGTTTTATTATCTTCAATCTTCTACATCAATTTGCACTAAATTTGGCACCATGGCTCTATAGCGCCCCCAATCAGATTTTAAAAAGAATTGCTCTTTTGAGGGTCTCAGCATGTTCAAAAACTCACAAAATTTTGTAAATGTATAAAAATCATTATTCCTATTACTCTGATAAAAAGCTTATATATAGGCTTGGCAAAATTGTCATAATAGCGCCCCCTGGATAATTTCAAATAAGCAGCCCTCGCAGCCTGGTAAACCTACATGTATGAAATTCGGTAGACATGTAGAATATGCTGAGAACTAAAAAAAAGTCGCTTGGTGCCATGACCTAGACTCAACAGGAAGTCCGCCATTTTTAATTGAAATTGCAACTTTTTTTGATTTTTTTCCATTCACAGGCGTCGTACTTTAACAAACTCCTCCTAGAGATTTTATCCGATCACCTTAATATTTGGCAAATAATATCTTAAGACCATGCTAATGTTAAATTGCTTAGCAATTTTGATTTCATCGAACAATGTATCCGTGGCGTCGCGGCGAATTTTGATATCCCGCCATGAAACTGGGAGTTGCTTTTACTGCCACATACTTTGTGGTGTTATGGCCCCAATTTGTTATTACATTTAAAACAACAGCAACAGCAAGGGATGACAGACACAGTTAAACAACCTCAAACACATTTAATTAAACAGACAAAGACAATAACAACTAACTAACAACTAAGACCAAGATTGAATAAAAAAAAAACAGAAATATTTACAGTCCCTTTTGTTGGGGTGGCTTGGTGATGTCCTGGGTGAAAAAAAAATCCACAACAGAAACTGCACAGGTCTTGAACAGAATGAAAGGTCTGGTCACATGTATCCTTCTTCTTGCAATTTCTCCTACTACTTTACTGTCTCAATTCTTTTCCTTATATACTCTTTTGCAGACCCCAGCCACATTTAGACCTCTTTTTTTTTAATTTTCTGAGACTTGCCCCAGACATGTCCAGGACATGTCTAAACATGACTCCAGTCTGAGCTTAACAAAAAAAAGGTAAATACTGCCATTTAGTGGCCTATATTCACATTACACCTCCGTTCCAAAAGGGAAAAATTTTGACTTATAAAGGCAAAATTTTTCTTTTCAATACAAAATAGTTAAGTGAACACTTGTCTATATATACATATCATACAAGATTCAAACACATGATATATATGCACATTCAAACACGGGATAAGCAATCAGCAATTACATTGTCTGTACCCTTCACATGCTTAATTTCCAAGTCAAACTCCTGTAAAATCAAACTCCAATTCAACAATCTCCGATTCTTGTTTTTCATCTTACTCAAAAACATTAACGGATTGTGGTCAGTGTACACAATCATTGGCTTCTGTCCTGTACAAACATAAACCTCAAAGTGTTGTAAAGAAAGGACCAGAGCCAACAGTTCCTTCTCTATTGTGGAATAGTTCCTTTGTTGGCGATTGAACTTCCTGGAGAAGTATGCCACGGGATGCTCAATGTCATCTGAGTCACTTCTCTGTAGGAGCACAGATCCACAAGCTTGGTCGCTAGCATCGACCGCGATGGAGAACGGTTTGTTGAAGTCAGGAGATTTGAGCACGGGGAAGTGACACAGCAGAGACTTCAGGCTATCGAAGGCTCTCTGGCATGCATCATCCCAGGTGAACTTTACGCCTTTCTTCAGTTGGTTAGTTAGACTGAGAGCAATCTCAGCAAAGTTCTTGCAGAACTTGCGGTAGTACCCGATCATTCCAAGGAAGCGGCGCAAAGCTTTTTTTGTTGTCAGGAACTGGAAAGTCCATGATGGCTTGGACTTTAGCATTTATGGGTGCCATCTTACCCTGGCCTATGACGTAGCCAAGATAGGTGACAGTAGCACAACCAAAGTCACTCTTGCTCAGGTTAACAGTCAGGTTAGCCTGGGTCAGGCGCTGGAACAACGTCTCTACATCTTTTAGATGTTCTTCCCAGGAGTCACTCCATGTGATCAGGTCATCGATGTACGCACTCGTGTGTGGCAATCCGGCGATTGTAGACTGTATCATCCTTTGGAACGTGGCTGGGGCATTTTTCATGTCAAAGGGTAGGACTTCATACTGGTACAATCCAGATGGTGTGGCAAAAGCAGAGATGCTCTTGGCCCTCTCAGTTAAAGGCACACACCAATAACCCTTCAATAAATCAATCTTGGTCAGAAACTTTGCTTGCCCTACACTATCAATACAATCATCAATCCTAGGTATTGGAAACACATCAGTTCTAGTTACAGCATTGACTTTGCGATAATCTGTACAGAGTCTAGTACTTCCATCAGGTTTTGGAACTAGCACACAGGGTGAACTCCAATCGGAGTTGGAGGGTCTGATAATATCATGTTTTAACATGTACTCAACCTCTTTCTCAGCAATCTTTCTCTTTTCAGGATTCATACGGTATGGATGCTGTTTTATTGGTTTGGCATCACCAACATCTACATCATGAGAGGCTATAGTAACTCTCTTTGGAACATCAGGAAACAAATCCTCATATTTCTTGATCAACCTTTCAAACTGATCTCTCTGTGAGGGTTCTAAGTGCTGGAGTTTTACATCAAGATTTTGCAACACTTCAGTGTTTGACAATTTACATGAAAGAACTTCAGCTTTAATTCTTGGTTCATCATCTTGAAACTCCCCTTCATCTTCACACGTTTCGACCATTGGAGAATCTGAAGTGACAGCTGCAACCCTAGCATTTCTGTCATGATAAGGCTTTAGCATGTTAATATGACACAATTGTTTTGGTTTTCTCCTATCTGGAGTCTTCACAATGTAATTGAGATCATTGAGTTTTGTCAGAATTTCATAAGGACCATAAAGGTAAACTATGAGCCATTGTTAAGATCTCATTCCTATAGACCTTCGGAACAACAATTTGCCTGACCACTGCCCAATCTGCATTGGCAGGGATATCAGGAGGGCGCCACTTCCGCATCAACACACCATCCTTGAGATAATACCCAACTGGAACTGCGTCTATTTCTTTATCAGGAAGGGCTCTCCTCTTTAGTACACAAATTTCAGGATCAGAGGTTTGCTCCTCAATCAACCTCCTCAGTTTGCTCCTCAATCAACCGCTTTCTGGACAGAGACAAGTCTCCAGACACATCAGAATCACCAGACCCATCCGGCTGGCTGAACAATGAACTGATAAAAGTGTCTGACAAGTTCTCAAACGGAGAAACCATAGTAGGCCGATCAGAGTCATGAGGCGAACCTTCTGAGTCCTGACTATTCAATGTGCTAGACGGCACCACAACATCATCTTCTTTAGCCTTCTTGGCCATAGCACGAGTCACTGCGCAAGAAGGATACAGAGATGGGTCCTCATCCCCATCTTCAGTGCTCGGCTGTGAAGTAAGATGTACAGGGGGAACTACTTTGCCCCCAGCCAGGTCATTGCCTAGCAACAGAGAAACACCCTTTATAGGTAGACTTGACATAAGTCCCACCTTTACCTGTCCTGTAACTAAATCTGACTTCAAGAATATAGAGCGCAGGGGTACAGATACAGTCCTCCCTTCAATACCTTGTACAAGTATGAAATCCCCTGAAGCGGTCTCATCACGTAACTCCAAAGAGTCCATTAACAAAAGTGACTGAGAAGCTCCGGTATCCCTTAGGATATATATGGGGACAGGAGTAGTATGCTCATTCAGAGCCACAAATCCCTCTGACACAAATGGAAGAAATTCCTCCCTCACAAAGTCAGCTGTATCAGGCTTTTTAGCCCCACAAGAAGCAGGCAATTTAGCAGATTGGTTATCTACTACAGGGGTTTCTAATCTTGTTTTCACAAAGGCATTTGGTTTGGTATCCTTTTCTTTTTCTTTCTTAGCTTTAAGGAACCAACAGTTAGTTGTAACATGACCAGATTTCTTGCAATAACTGCAAACTAGACCACTTTTGTCACTGTCAGCTTTCACACTTTGATCAGACCTGTTACTGGATTTCTGAGCACCATCACCAGATTTGTCTTTGTCTTTGGGTGAGGAATCTTGGGTATCACCATAACCCTTTATCTGAAATCGGGACCATCTATTATTACTGCTAGACTGAAATTTGGACTTTTGTGTGAGAACATATTCATCTGCAAATTTGGCAGCTGATTGCAAATTCAGTGCTTGCTTCTCATTAAGGTAGGTCTTAACATCATCTTTAACACAGTTCTTGAATTCTTCAACTAACACCATCTCTTTTAGTGAGTTGAAATCATCCTTGACCTCCATAGAAGTACACCAGCGCTCAAAGCAAACCTGCTTTTCATTAGCAAATTCAACATAAGTCTGATTTTCAGATTTCTTCAGACCTCTGAATTTCTGTCGGTAAGCCTCTGGAACCAACTCATAAGCTCTCAAAATAACCTTTTTGACAACCTCATAATCAGAGGAATCATCTGCAGACAAAGCCGAATGGGCTTGTTGAGCTTTACCCTTGAGGACAGTTTGCAACATCAGAGGCCAGTGTTCCTTTGGCCACTGGCAACTCTTTGCTACCTTTTCAAAACACTGGAAATAGTTGTCAACATCCTTTTCTGAAAATGGAGGCACCAGTTTTACCTCCTGACTGGCACAAAATTTATTTTTAGTTTCAATTTTAATTTTTAGTTGCTCCATTTGGAGTCTTTCTTCTCTATCAAATTTCTCTAATTCAAAATCTCTCTGTCTCTGTCTCTCTCTTTCTGCTCTTTCCTCTTTCTCTCCCTCAAACTCTTTTTCTTTTTCTTTTTTTTCCCTCTCAATTTTGTCTTCTCTTGCTAATTTTTCTAACCCACACTCCCTTTGTTTTTCTTTTTCTTCCCTCTCAAATTCTCTTTGTTTTTCTTTTTCCTCCCTTTCAATCTCTAGCATTTTTAATTTCAGTTCCATTTCTATATTTGGATTTTCCACTGGAAACTGTTCCAGATCTCCTGGTGCAAACACATTTTCATCAATGTAATATTTAACTATCTCTCTAGCCAGTCTTGCTTTTCGCATGGCTGGTTTCCCCTCTGTCAGCTCTAAATGTCTGCAAATTTCTAGCAGTTCTGTCTTTTTAAAAGACTTCAAAAGCCCTACGGTTGGTGATGCCAAGAAATCATCCATTGCTGTTGTCAATATATATGTATTCAATTAAAAAAAAAAATCAATTTTACAATTTGAAATGTTAGATTTTTAATAAATGACTCACAAAATGGTCTATCCCGGACGAGCCCCCAATTTGTTATGGCCCCAATTTGTTATTACATTTAAAACAACAGCAACAGCAAGGGATGACAGACACAGTTAAACAACCTCAAACACATTTAATTAAACAGACAAAGACAATAACAACTAACTAACAACTAAGACCAAGATTGAATAAAAAAAAAACAGAAATATTTACAGTCCCTTTTGTTGGGGTGGCTTGGTGATGTCCTGGGTGAAAAAAAAATCCACAACAGAAACTGCACAGGTCTTGAACAGAATGAAAGGTCTGGTCACATGTATCCTTCTTCTTGCAATTTCTCCTACTACTTTACTGTCTCAATTCTTTTCCTTATATACTCTTTTGCAGACCCCACCCACATTTAGACCTCTTTTTTTAATTTTCTGAGACTTGCCCCAGACATGTCCAGGACATGTCTAAACATGACTCCAGTCTGAGCTTAACAAAAAAAAGGTAAATACTGCCATCTAGTGGCCTATATTCACATTACAGTGGGATTTGCCCGAACCTTCTTCTGCTTGATAAAATTGTTCTCCGAAGTAAAAACATATGCTAATGTTGGATCGGGAGGTGCTAGGTGGCTCCACAGCGCCCTCTAGATATGGTCATGTTAAGATAAAAGTGCTTGAATGTTCATGAAATTTGGTGTGATCATTGCATTCGTCATTCCGGGTAATGTTTTGGCCAAACAGGAAGTGAGCTATGAGCTATTTGCTGTGTTTTTCCAAATTTTTCTGAAGACACGTTTTAAGGCCTTAGGATGCTTCAAAACTTGCAAAACGTTGCTGTCTTATTTTGTTTAATATCAGCCATCAATTGGCACTAAATGTGGCATAACGGCTCTATAGCGCCCTCAATCAGATTTATAAAAGAATTGCTCTTTTGAAAGTCTAAACATGCTGGAAAATTTACAAAAATCAACACACTCATGGAGCCCCATATTACAATTACTGTGTTGTAGATTTTGCGCACAGGCTAGTCAAAATGGTATCATAGCGCCCTCCAGAAAATTTTTGCACTCCCATTAGGAAACCACATTGCACGCGGTCCAGCAGAGTCCAATGGCTCTTAATGGACACCTGCAGCCATCAAGATCCTGCTGCCACCCCAACGTGCACGAGGGGGGCGAGGGCCCGTTCAACGCTGCTTGCAGCTTTAATTAGGGCCCGAGCACCGACCGGTGCCAGGGCCCGGAACGGGTCCTGGCACCGAAGGTGCGAGGAACCTATTGTTTTTGATGGGATTTTTATTATTATTCTTCTTCTTCTTCTTTTTATTCTGCTGCGAGAATGCATTTTTGAGGGCTTTGCCATGCACGAAAACTCACAAAAATTTGCCCACTCGTCAGTCGTGGTGAAAATTGCAAAGTATTATTATTTTTTTGCTTGGACATGCCCCGGTGGCTCTATAGCGCCACCAAACACGCGGCCATTTTGGAACGCACTTGCTCGGATTCTCACGAAATTTTATAGAGTCATAGTAGTCATCATAAATTTTTTTGTAAATTTTTTTGAAATTTTTTTGCCACACAGGAAGTGAGCTATGAGCCATTTCCTGCGTTTTTTTAGATTTTACGAACACATTTTTGAGGGTTTTATCATACTCGAAAACTCACCAGACTTGGCTCATAGACTAAAAATATGAAGTTCTTTGATTCGATATCTCATTTGGCACTGAGTGTGATATGGTAGCTCTATAGCGCCCCCTAATACATAATTGCATTTTTGAGGGCCTCATCATGCTTGAAAACTCACAAAACTTTGCAAACATATTAAGCAGGTCTTACTTTTAATTAGGATTTAGGGTTTACAGATAAATGTGGCAAAATTGCATTACAGCGCCACCTAGAAAATTTCAATGAAGCAGCCCTCGCAGCGTGTTTGACCCACATGAACAAAATTCGGTGGACATGTGTACTATGCCAAGACCTAAAAAAAAGTCTCTAGGTGCCATGACCTAGACTCAACAGGAAGTCCGCCATTTTTAATTGAATTTGCAAATTTTTTAAATTTTTTGCCATTCACAGGCTTCGTACTTTAACGAACTCCTCCTAGAGATTTTATCCGATCAACTTAAAATTTTGAATTTAACATCTTAAGACCGTGTCAATGTTAAATTGCGAAGCTTTTTTGGATTGATTGAACTTTGTATCCGTGGCGTCGCGGCGAATTTCGATGTTCCACCATGAAACAGGAAGTTGGTTTTACGCGCACATGCTTTGTGAAATTTGCGCGAAACTTTACAGGCTTTATAGGAGTCTACTTCCAAGTAGACCTATATGTTGATATTAGATTGGGTGTGGTCAGGTGGCTCCACAGCGCCCTCTTGAAACGGCCATGTTGAGATAAAAGTGCTTGAATGTTCATGAAATTTGGTGTGATCATTGCATTTTTTATGTCGAGTTATTTTAATTTTTTTGAAATTTTTTGGCTGAACAGGAAGTGAGCTATGCGCCATTTCCTGCGTTTTTCCAAATTTTATAAACACATGTTTGGATGCTTTAGAATACTCAAAATCTTGCAAAAAGTTGCACAAATTATAATTGACTTATTATCTTCAATTTCATATATCAATTTACACTAAATTTGGCACAATGGCTCTATAGCGCCCCCAATCAAATTTTTAAAAGAATTGCCATTTTGAGGGTCTCAGCATGTTCTAAAACTCACAAAATTTTGTAAATGTATAAAGACCATCATTCGTATTACTCTGACAAAAAACTTATATATATACATGGCAAAAATGTCACTATAGCGCCCCCTGGAAAATTTTAAATAAGCAGCCCTCGCAGCCTGGTAAACCTACATGTATGAAATTCGGTAGACATGTGGAATATGCCGGGACCTACAAAAAATTCTCTTGGTGCCATGACCTACACTCAACAGGAAGTCCACCATTTTTAATTGAAATTGCAACTTTTTTGGATTGTTGGCCATTCACAGGTGTCGTACTTTAACGAACTCCTCCTAGAGATTTTATCTGATCAACTTAAAATTTGGCATATGACATTGAAAGACGTCGTCGATGTTAAATTGCGAAGCTTTTTTGGATTCATCGAACTTTGTATCCGTGGCGTCGCGGCGAATTTCGATGTTCCGCCATGAAAATGGAAGTTTATTTTATGAGCATATGCTTTGGGAGATTTACATGAAACTTTACAGGCTTAATGATAGTCTAATTCCAAATATACCTATATGTTGATATTGGAGTGGGTGTGGTCAGGTGGCTCTACAGCGCCCTCTTGACACGGCCATGTTGATATAAAAGTGCTTGAATGTTCATGAAATTTGGTCAGATCATTGCATTTGGTGTTCTGGGCTGTGCTGATTTTTTTGAAATTTTTTGGTCAAACAGGAAGTGAGCTATGAGTCATTTCCTGCGTTATTCCAAATTTTATGAACACACATTTGAAGGCCTTAGCATACTCGAAAACTTGCAAAACTTAGCTAAAATTTTATTTGTCACATTGTCTTCAATTTGAAACAAAAATTGGCAGTAAATGAGGCATCATGGCTCTATAGCGCCCCCAATACGATTTTTAAAAGAATTACCCTTTTGAGGGTCTCAGCATGCTCAAAAACTCAGAAAATTTTGTACAATTTTAAAGACCATCATTCCTATTACACTGATAAAAAATTTACAAATAGGCGTGGCAAAAATGGCATTATAGCGCCCCCTGGAAAATTTCAAATAAGCAGCTCTTGCAGCCCGATAAACCCACATGTATGAAATTCGGTAGACATGTGAAATATGCCGAGACCTACAAAAATGTCTCTTGGTGCCATGACCTAGACCCAACAGGAAGGCTGCCATTTTTAATTGAAATTGCAACTTTTTTTTATTTTTTTTGCCATTCACAGGTGTCGTACTTTAACGAACTCCTCCTAGAGATTTTATCCGATCAACTTAAAATTTGGCATATAATATCTAAAAACCTTGCTGACGTTAAATTGCGAAGCTTTTTTGATTTCATCGAATGATGCATCTGTGGCGTCACGGCGAATTTTGATGTCCTGCCATGAAACAGGAAGTTGCTTTCAATTCCACATACTTTGAGGGATTTGCCTGAAACTTTCCAAGCTTGATAAAATTGTCCGCCCAAGTATAGATATATGCTTATTTTATATCGAGAGGTACCAGGTGGCTCCAAAGCGCCCTCTAGATATGGCCATGTTAAGATAAAAGTGCTTGAAAGTTCATGAAATTTGGTATGATCATTGCATTAGTCATTCTCCGCAATTGCTAATTTTTTGAATTTTTTTTGCCAAACAGGAAGTGAGCTATGAGCTATTTCCTGCGTTTTTCCAAATTTAACGAACACACGTTTTAAGGCCTTAGAATGCTCCAAAACTTGCAAAACCATCCAAAAATTAGAACTGTCTTATTCTCTTCAATACATCCATCAATTGGCACTAAATGGGGCATAATGGCTCTATAGCGCCCCCAATAATATTTATAAAAGAATTGCTCTTTTGAAAGTCTAAACATGCTGGAAAATTTAAAAAAATCAAAACACTCATGGAGCCCTGTATTACAATTACTGTGTTGTAGATTTTGTGCACTGGCAAGTCAAAATGGTATCATAGCGCCCTCCAGAAAATTTTTGCACTCCCATCAGGAAACCACATTGTACGCGGTCCAGCTGTGTCCAATGGCTCTGAATGGACACCTGCAGCCATCAAGATCTTGCTGCCACCCCAATGTGCACAGGGGGGGCGAGGGCCCTTTCAACGCTGCTTGCAGCTTTAATTATTCTTCTTCTTCTTCTTCTTCTTTTTATTCTGCTGCGAGAACGCATTTTTGAGGGCTTTGCCATGCACGAAAACTCACAATAATTTGCCCACACGTCAGTCGTCGTGAAAATTGCAAAGTATTATTATTTTTGTGCTTGGACATGCCCCAGTGGCTCTATAGCGCCACCAAACACGCGGCTATTTTGGAACGCACTTGCTCGGATTCTCACAAAATTCAATGGGGTCATAGTAGTCATAATAAATTTTTTTGTCAATTTTTTTGAAATTTTTTTGCCGCACAGGAAGTGAGCTATGAGCCATTTCCTGCGTTTTTTCAGATTTTACGAACACATTTTTGAGGGCCTTACTATACTCGAAAACTCACCAAACTTGGCTCATTGACTAAAAGTATTAAGTTCTTTCATTCGATATCTCATTTGGCACTAAGTGTGACATGGTAGCTCTATAGCGCCCCCTAATACATAATTGCATTTTTGAGGGCCTCAACATGCTCGAAAACTCACGAAACTTTGCAAACATATTAAGCTGGTCATACTCCTTACTAAAATATAGGGTTTACAGATGGATGTGGCAAAATTGCATTACAGCGCCACCTAGAAAATTTCAATGAGGCAGCCCACGCAGCGTGTTTTACCTACAAGTATAAAATTCAGTGGACATGTGCACTATGCCAAGACCTAAAAAAAAGTCTCTTGGTGTTATGACCTAAACTCAACAGGAAGTCCGCCATTTTTAATTGAATTTGCAAATTTTTTTAATTTTTTGCAATTCACAGGCTTTGTACTTTAACGAACTCCTCCTAGAGATTTTATCCGATCAACTTAAAATTTTGCATATGACATCTAAAGACCTTGTTGATGTTATATTGCGAAGCTTTTTTGGATTCATCAAACTTTGTATCTGTGGCGTCGCGGCGAATTTTGATGTTCCGCCACAAAACAGGAAGTTGCTTTTTTGTGCACATGCTTTGTGAGATTTGCGTAAAACTTTACAGGCTTAATAATAGTCTACTTCCAAATATACCTATTTGTTGATATTGGATTGGGTGTGGTCAGGTGGCTCCACAGCGCCCTCTTGACACGGCCATGTTGACATAAAAGTGCTTGAATGTTCATGAAATTTAGTCTGATCATTGCATTTGTTTTTTTGGGTTATGCTTATTTTTTTGAAATTTTTCGGCCAAACAGGAAGTGAGCTATGAGCCATTTCCTGCGTTATTCCAAATTTTACGAACACACATTTGATGGCCTTAGCATACTCAAAAACATGCAAAACTTTGCAAAAATTATATTTGTTTGATTGTCTTCAATTTGAGACAAAAATTGGCAGTAAATGTGGCATTATGGCTCTATAGCGCCCCCAATCAAATTTTTAAAGAATTACCTTTTTGAGGGTCTCAGCATGCTCAAAAACTCACAATATTTTGTACAATTCTAAATACCATTATTCTTATGACACTGATAAAAAATGTACATATAGGCGTGGCAAAAATGGCATTATAGCGCCCCCTGGTAAATTTCAAAGAAGCAGCCCTCGCATCGTGATTGACCTGCATTTATGAACTTCGGTGGACATGTGGAATATCCTGAGACCTAAAAATAAGCCTCTTGGTGCCATGACCTAGACGCAACAGGAAGTTTGCCATTTTCAATTGAAATTGCAACTTTTTTAGATATTTAGCAATTCGTAGGTGTCGTACTTTAACGAACTCCTCCTAGAGATTTTATCAGATCAACTTAATATTTGGCAGAAAATATCTAAAGACCTTGCTAATGTTAAATTGCGAAGCAATTTTGATTTCATTGAACAATGTATCCGTGGCGTCGCGGCGAATTTTCATATCCCGCCATGAAACAGGGAGTTGCTTTTACTGCCACATACTTTGTGGGATTTGCTCGAAACTTCCTATCCTTGATAAAATTGTCCTCCGAAGTATAATTATATGCTAATATTAGATCGGGAGGTGCAAGGTGGCTCCACAGCGCCCTCTAGATATGGTCATGTTAAGATAAGAGTGCTTGAATGTTTCTGAAATTTGGTGTGATCATTGCATTCGTCATTCTGGGCAATGGTTAGTTTTTTAAAATTTTTTGGCCAAACAGGAAGTGAGCTATAAGCTATTTCCTGCGTTTTTCTGAGTTTTATCAACACACGTTTTAAAACCTGAGAATGCTCCAAAACTTGCAAAACCTTGCAAAAGTTATAAAGGTTGTATTCTCTTCAATGTCATCCATCAATTGGCACTAAATATGGCAAAATGGCTCTATAGCGCCCCCAGTCAGATTTATAAAAGAATTGCCCTGTTGAAGGTTGAATCATGTTTGAAAATTTACAAAAATCAACAAACTCATGGAGCTCGGTATTACGATTACTATGTTGTAGATTTTGCTCACAGGCATGTCAAAATTCTATCATAGCGCCCTCCAGAAAATTTTTGCACTCCCCTCAGGAAACCACATTGTGCACGATCCAGCAGTGTCCAATGGCTCTAAATGGACACCTGCAGCCATCAAGATCTTGCTGCCACCCCAACGTGCACGAGGGGGGTGAGGGCCCTTTCAACGCTGCTTGCAGCTTTAATTCTTCTTCTTCTTCTTTTTATTCTGCTGCGAGAACGCATTTTTGAGAGCTTTGCCATGCACGAAAACTCACAAAAATTTGCCCACACGTCAGTCGTGGTGAAAATTGCAAATTATTATTTATTTTGTGCTTGGACATGCCCTGGTGGCTCTATAGCGCCACCAAACACGCTGCCATTTTGGAACGCACTTGCTCGGATTCTAATGAAATTTTATTGGGTCATAGTAGTCATCATAAATTTTTTTGTCAATTTTTTTGAAATTTTTTTGCCCTACAGGAAGTGAGCTATGAGCCATTTCTTGCGTTTTTTCAGATTTTACGAACACATTTTTGAGGGCCTTATCATACTTGAAAATAGACCAAACTTGGCTTATTGACTAAAAATATTAAGTTTTTTGATTCCATATCTCATTTTGCAGTGGGTGAGACATGGTAGCTCTATAGCGCCCCCTAATACATAATTGCATTTTTAAGGGCATCAGCCTGCTCGAAAACTCACAAAACTTTGCAAACATATAAAGCTGGTCATACTCTTTGCTAAAATATAGGGTTTACAGATGTATGTGGCAAAATTGCATTACAACGCCACCTAGAAAATTTCAATGAAGCAGCCCTCGCAGCGTGTTTAACCTACATGTACAAAATTCGGTGGACATGTGTACTATGCCAAGACCTAAAAAAAGTCTCTTGGTGCCATGACCTAGACTCAACAGGAAGTCCGCCATTTTTAATTGAATTTGCAAATTTTTTAAATTTTTTTCCATTCACAGGCGTCGTACTTTAACGAACTCCTCCTAGAGATTTTATCCGATCAACTTAAAATTTTGCATATGACATCTAAAGACCTTGTTGATGTTAAATTGCGAAGCTTTTTTGGATTCATCAAACGATGTATCCGTGGCAATGCGGCGAATTTCGATGTCCTGCCATGAAACAGGAAGTTGATTTTACTCGCACATACTTCATGGGATTTGCCTGAAACTTTCCAAGCTTGATAAAATTGTCCTCCCAAGTATAAGTATATGCTAATATTACATCGGGAGTGGCCAAGAGGCTCCACAGCGCCCTCTAGATACAGCCATGTTAAGATAAAAGTGCTTGAATGTTCATGAAATTTGGTCAGATCATTGCATTAGTCATTCTAGCCAATATATAATTAGGGCCCGAGCACCGACCGGTGCCAGGAACCTATTGTTTTTGATGGGATTTTTATTCTTCTTCTTCTTCTTATTATTATTATTATTATTATTCTGCTGCGAGAACGCATTTTTGAAGGCTTTACCATGCACGAAAACTCACAAAAATTTGCACACACGTCAGACTTGGTGAAAATTACAAAGTTTTATTGTTTTTGTCCTTCAACATGCCCCAGTGGCTCTATAGCGCCACCAAACACGCGGCCATTTTGGAACGCACTTGCTCAGATTCACATGAAATTTGACAGGGCCACAGCAGTCATAATAAATTTTTTTGTCAATTTTTTTGAAATTTTTTTGCCGCACAGGAAGTGAGCTATGAGCCATTTCCTGCGTTTTTTCAGATTTTACGAACACATTTTTGAGGGCCTAATTATGCTCGAAAATTCACCAAACTTGGCTCATAGACTAAAAATATTAAATACTTTGATTCGATATCTCATTTGGCACTAAGTTTGACATGGTAGCTCTATAGCGCCCCCTAATACATAATTGCATTTTTGAGGGCTTCAACATGCTCGAAAACTCAAAAAACTTTGCAGACCTATTAAGCTGGTCATACTATTTACAAGGATATAGGGTTTGAAGAAAAATGTGGCAAAATTGCATTACAGCGCCACCTATCCGTGGCGTCGCGGCGAATTTCGATGTTCCGCCATGAAAATGGAAGTTGCTTTTATGAGCATATGCTTTGGGAGATTTACGTGAAACTTTACAGGCTTAATGATAGTCTAATTCCAAATATACCTATATGTTGATATTGGAGTGGGTGTGGTAAGGTGGCTCTACAGCGCCCTCTTGACACGGCCATGTTGAGATAAAAGTGCTTTAATGTTCATGAAATTTGGTGTGGTCATTGCGTTTGTCATGTCGAGTGATGATAAGTTTTTTGAAGTTTTTGGGCCAAACAGGAAGTGAGCTATGAGCCATTTCCTGCGTTTTTCCAAATTTTAGAAACACATGTTTGGAAGCCTGAGAATACTCAAAATCTTGCAAAAAGTTGCACAAATTATAATTGTCTTATTATCTTCAATTTTATACATCAATTTACACTAAATTTGGCACAATGGCTCTTAAGCGCCCCCAATCAGATTTTTAAAAGAATTGCCCTTTTGAGGGTCTCAGCATGTTGGAAAACTCACAAAATTTTGTAAATGTATAAAAACCATCATTCGTATTACTCTGACAAAAAACTTACAAATCGACATGGCAAAAATGGCATTATAGTGCCCCCCTGGAAAATTTCAAATAAGCAGCCCTCGCAGCCCGGTAAACCCACATGTATGAAATTCGGTAGACATGTGGAATATGCCGAGACCTACAAAAAAGTCTCTTGGTGCCATGACCTAAACTCAACAGGAAGGCTGCCATTTTTAATTGAAATTGCAACTTTTTTTTTTTTTTTTGCCATTCACAGGTGTCGTACTTTAACGAACTCCTCCTAGACATTTTATCCGATCAACTTAAAATTTGGCATTTAATATCTAAAAACCTTGCTGACGTTAAATTGCGAAGCTTTTTTTATTTCATCGAACGATGCATCCGTGGCGTCATGGCGAATTTTGATGTCCTGCCATGAAACAAGAAGTTGCTTTCAATTCCACATACTTTGTGGGATTTGCCTGAAACTTTCCAAGATTGATAAAATTGTCCGTCCAAGTATAGATATATGCTTATTTTATATCGAGAGGTGCCAGGTGGCTCCACAGTGCCCTCTAGATATGGCCATTTTCAGATAAAAGTGCTTGAAAGTTCATGAAATTTGAAATGATCATTGCATTAGTCATTCTCCGCAATTGTTAATTTTTTGAAATTTTTTTGCCAAACAGGAAGTGAGCTATGAGCTATTTCCTGTGTTTTTCCAAATTTTATGAACACACGTTTTAAGGCCTTAGAATGCTCCAAAACTTGCAAAACCATCCAAAAATTAGAACTGTCTTATTCTCTTCATTCATCAATTGGCACTAAATGGGGCATAATGGCTCTATAGCGCCCCCAATAATATTAACAAAAGAATTGCTCTTTTGAAAGTCTAAACATGCTGGAAAATTTACAAAAATCAAAACACTCATGGAGCCCCGTATTTCGATTACTGTGTTGTAGATTTTGTGCACAGGCAAGTCAAAATGGTATCATAGCGCCCTCCAGAAAATTTTTGCACTCCCATCAGGAAACCACATTGTACGCGGTCGAGCTGTGTCCAATGGCTCTGAATGGACACCTGCAGCCATCAAGATCTTGCTGCCACCCCAATGTGCACAGGGGGGGCGAGGGCCCTTTCAACGCTGCTTGCAGCTTTAATTAGGGCCCGAGCACCGACCGGTGCCACCTGGCACCGAAGGTGCGAGGAACCTATTGTTTTTGATGGGATTTTTATTCTTCTTCTTCTTCTTCTTCTTCTTCTTCTTTTTATTCTGCTGCGAGAACGCATTTTTGAGGGCTTTGCCATGCACGAAAACTCACAAAAATTTGCAAACACGTCAGTCGTGGTGAAAATTGCAAAGTATTACTATTTTTGTGCTTGGACATGCCCCAGTGGCTCTATAGCGCCACCAAACACGCGGCCATTTTGGAACGCACTTGCTCAGATTCTCACGAAATTCTATAGGGTCATAGTAGTCATCATAAATTTTTTTGTCAATTTTTTTGAAATTTTTTTGCCTCACAGGAAGTGAGCTATGAGTCATTTCCTGCGTTTTTTCAGATTTTACGAACACATTTGAGGGCCTTATCATTCTCGAAAACACACATAACTTGGCTCATAGATTGAAAATATGAAGTTTTTTGATTCGATATCTCATTTGGCACTAGGAGTGTTATGGTGGCTCTATAGCGCCCCCTAATACATAATTGCATTTTTAAGGGCATCAGCATGCTCGAAAACTCACGAAACTTTGCCATAATATTAAGCTGGTCATACTTTTTACAAGAAAGTGGGGTTTACGGATAAATATGGCAAAATTGCATTACAGCGCCACCTTGAAAATTTCAATGAAGCAGCCCTCGCAGTGTGTTTAACCTGCATGTACAAAATTCGGTGGACATGTGTACTATGCCAAGACCTAAAAAAAAGTCACTTGGTGCCATGACCTAGACTCAACAGGAAGTCCCCCATTTTTAATTGAATTTGCAATTTTTTTAAATTTTTTGCCATTCACAGGCATCGTACTTTAACGAACTCCTCCTAGAGATTTTATCCGATCAACTTACAATTTCGCATATGACATTGAAAGACGTCGTCGATGTTAAATTGCGAAGCTTTTTTGGATTCATCGAACTTTGTATCCGTGGCGTCGCGGCGAATTTCGATGTTCCGCCACGAAACAGGAAGTTGCTTTTATACGCGTATGCTTTGTGAAATTTGCCCGAAACTTTACAGGCTTCATAAGAGTCGACTTCTTAACATATCTTTATTTTCATATTGGATTGGGTGTGGTCAGGTGGCTCCACAGCGCCCTCTTGCCACGGACATGTTGAGTTAAAAGTGCTTGAATGTTCATGAAATTTGGTCTGATCATTACATTTGTTTTTTGGAGCTATGCCAATTTTTTTGAAATTTTTCGGCCAAACAGGAAGTGAGCTATGAGCAATTTCCTGCGTTATTCCAAATTTTGCGAACACACGTTTGAAGGCCTTAGCATACTCGAAAACTTGCAAAACTTTGCACAAATCATATTTGTCTGATTGTCTTCAATTTGAGGCAGAAATTGGCAGTAACTGTGGCATAATGGCCCTATAGCGCCCCCAGTCAGATTTTCGAAAGAATTGCCCTTTTGAGGGTCTCAACATGCTCAAAAACTCACAAAATTTTGTACAATTCTAAAGACTATCATTCCTATTACACTGATAAAAAATTTACATATAGGCGTGGCAAAAATGGCATTATAGCGCCCCCTGGAAAATTTCAAATAAGCAGCCCTTGCATCGTGGTTGACCTGCATAAATGAACTTCGGTGGACATTTGGAATATCTTGAGACCTAAAAAAAAGTCTCTTGGAGCCATGACCTAGACCCAACAGGAAGTTTGCCATTTTTAATTGAAATTTCAACTTTTTTAGATTTTTTGCCATTCGCAGGTGTCGTACTTTAACAAACTCCTCCTAGAGATTTTATCCGATCAACTTAAAATTTTGCATATGACGTCTAAAGACCTTGTCGATGTTAAATTGCGAAGCTTTTTTGTATCAATCGAACTATGTATCTGTGGCGTCGTGGCGAATTTTGATGTTCCGCCACAAAACAGGAAGTTGCTTTTACGCGCACATGCTTTGTGAGAGTTGCGCGAAACTTCAAAGGCTTGATAAGAGTCTACTTTCAAGTATACCTATATGTTGATATTAGATTGGGTGTGGTCAGGTGGCTCCACAGCGCCCTCTTGACACAGCCATATTGAGTTAAAAGTGCTTGATTGTTCATGAAATTTAGTGTGATCATTGCATGTGTCATGTCAGGGAATGATAATTTTTTTGAAATTTTTTGGCCAAACAGGAAGTGAGTTATGAGCCATTTCCTGTGTTTTTCCAAATTTTAGAAACACATGTTTGGAAGCCTTAGAATACTCGAAATCTTTCAAAAAGTTGCACAAATTTTAATTGCCTTATTGTCTTCAATTTTATATATCAATTTACACTAAATTAGGCACAATGGCTCTTTAGAGCCCCCAATCAGATTTGTGAAAGAATTGCCCTTTTAAGGGTCTCACCATGTTCAAAAACTCACAAAATTCTTTAAATGTATAAAAACCATCATTTGTATTACTTTGACAAGAAACTTACTTATAGGCATGGCAAAAATTTCATTATAGCGCCCCCTGGAAAATTTCAAATAAGCAGCCCTCGCAGCCCGGTAAACCTACATCTATGAAATTTGGTATACATGTGGAATATGCCGAGACCTGAAAAAAAGTCACTTGGTGCCATGACCTAGACTCAGCAGGAAGTCTGCCATTTTTAATTGAAATTGCAAATTTTTTGGATTTTTCGCCATTCACAAGTGTCGTACTTTAACGAACTCCTCCGAGAGGTTTTATCCGATCAACTTACAATTTGGCAACTGATATTACGAGACATTGCCGATGTTAAATTGCGAAGCTTTTTTGGATTCATTGAACGATGAATCCAAGGCGACGCGGCGAATTTCGATGTTCCGCCATGAAACAGGAAGTTGGTTTTACTCCAACATACTTGGTGGGATTTTTCCTGAAACTTTCCAAGCTTCATAAAAGTGTCCTCCCAAATATAAATATATGCTGATATTGGATCAGGAGGTGCCAGGTGGCTCCACAGCGCCCTCTAGATATGGCCATGTTAAGATAAAAGTGCTTGAATGTTCATGAAATTTGGTCTGATCATTGCATTAGTCATTCCGGGCAAGGGTTAATTTTCGAAAAATTTTTGGCCAAACAGGAAGTGAGCTATGAGCTATTTCCTGCGTTTTTCCAAATTTTACGAAAACACGTTTAAAGGCCTTAGAATGCTCCAAAACTTGTAAAATCTTGCACAAATTTTAAGTGTCTTCTTCTCTTCAAAGTCATCCATAAATTGGCACTAAATGTGGCATAATGGCTCTACAGCGCCTCCAATCAGATATATAGAAGAATTGCTCTTCTGAAGGTCTAAACATGCTGGAAAATTAACAAAAATCAGCACACTCATGGAGCTCGGTGTTACAATTACTCGGTTGTAGATTGTGCACAGGCATGTCAAAATGGTACCATTGCGTCCTCTTGAAAATTTTTGCACTCCCCTCAGGATACCACATTGTATGCAGTCCAGCAGTGTCCATTGGCTGTGAATGGACACCTGCACCCATCAAGATCTTGCTGCCACCCCAACGTGCACGAAGGGGGCGAGGGCCCTTTCAACGCTGCTTGCAGCATTACTTAGGGCCCGAGCACCGACCGGTGCGAGGAACCTATTGTTTTTGATGGGATTTTTATTATTCTTCTTCTTCTTCTTCTTCTTTTTATTCTGCTGCGAGAACGCATTTTTGAGGGCTTTGCCATGCACGAAAACTCACAAAAATTGGCCCACACGTCAGTCGTGGTGAAAATTGCAAATTATTATTATTTTTGTGCTTGGACATGCCCCGGTGGCTCTATAGCGCCACCAAACACGCGGCCATTTTGGAACACACTTGCTCGGATTCTCACGAAATTTTGTAGAGTCATAGTAGTCATCATAAATTTGTTTGTAAATTTTTTTGAAATTTTTTTGCCTCACAGGAAGTGAGCTATGAGCCATTTTCTGCGGTTTTTTAGATTTTACGAACACATTTTTGAGGGTTTTATCATACTTGAAAACTCACCAGACTTGGCTCATAGACTAGAAATATTACGTTCTTTGATTCGATATCTCATTTGGCACTGGGTGTGATATGGTAGCTCTATAGCGCCCCCTAATACATAATTGCATTTTTGAGGGCCTCAGCATGCTTGAAAACTCACAAAACTTTGCAAACATATTAAGCTGGTCTTAGTTTTTACTAGGATTTACGGTTTACAGATGGATGTGGCAAAATTGCATTACAGCGCCACCTAGAAAATTTCAATGAAACAGCCCTCGCAGCGTGTTTGACCTACATGTACAAAATTCGGTGGACATGTGTACTATGCCAAGACCTAAAAAAAAGTCTCAAGGTCTCATGACCTAGACTCAACAGGAAGTCCGCCATTTTTAATTGAATTTGCAAATTTTTTAAATTTTTTGCCATTCACAGGCTTCGTACTTTAACGAACTCCTCCTAGAGATTTTATCCGATCAACTTACAATTTCGCATATGACATTGAAAGACGTCGTCGATGTTAAATTGCGAAGCTTTTTTGGATTCATTGAACTTTGTATCCGTGGCATCGCGGCGAATTTCGATGTTCCGCCATGAAACAGGAAGTTGGTTTTACGCGCACATGCTTTGTGAAATTTGCGCGAAACTTCACAGGCTTAATAGTAGTCCACTTGCAAGTAGACCTATATGTTGATATTAGATTGGGTGTGGTCAGGTGGCTCCACAGCGCCCTCTTGAAACGGCCATGTTGAGATAAAAGTGCTTGAATGTTCATGAAATTTGGTGTGATCATTGCATTGTTCATGTCGAGTTATTTTAATTTTTTTGAAATTTTTTGGCCAAACAGGAAGTGAGCTATGCGCCATTTCCTGCGTTTTTCCAAATTTTATAAACACATGTTTGGATACTTTAGAATACTCGAAATCTTGCAAAAAGTTGCACAAATTATAATTGTCTTATTATCTTCAATTTTATATATCAATTTACACTAAATTTGGCACAATGGCTCTATAGCGCCCCCAATCAGATTTTTAAAAGAATTGCCATTTTGAGGGTCTCAGCATGTTCTAAAACTCACAAAATTTTGTAAATGTATAAAGACCATCATTCGTATTACTCTGACAAAAAACTTATATATATACATGGCAAAAATGTCACTATAGCGCCCCCTGGAAAATTTTAAATAAGCAGCCTTCGCAGCCTGGTAAACCTGCACGTATGAAATTCGGTAGACATGTGGAATATGCCGAGACCTACAAAAAATTCTCTTGGTGCCATGACCTACACTCAACAGGAAGTCCACCATTTTTAATTGAAATTGCAACTTTTTTGGATTGTTGGCCATTCACAGGTGTCGTACTTTAACGAACTCCTCCTAGAAATTTTATCTGATCAACATAAAATTTGGCATATGACATTGAAAGACGTCGTCGATGTTAAATTGCGAAGCTTTTTTGGATTCATCGAACTTTGTATCCGTGGCGTCGCGGCGAATTTCGATGTTCCGCCATGAAAATGGAAGTTTATTTTATGAGCATATGCTTTGGGTGATTTACATGAAACTTTACAGGCTTAATGATAGTTTAATTCCAAATATACCTATATGTTGATATTGGAGTGGGTGTGGTCAGGTGGCTCTACAGCGCCCTCTTGACACGGCCATGTTGATATAAAAGTGCTTGAATGTTCATGAAATTTGATCAGATCATTGCATTTGGTTTTCTGGGCTGTGCTGATTTTTTTGAAATTTTTCGGCCAAACAGGAAGTGAGCTATGAGTCATTTCCTGCGTTATTCCAAATTTTATGAACACACATTTGAAGGCCTTAGCATACTCGAAAACTTGCAAAACTTAGCTAAAATTTTATTTGTCACATTGTCTTTAATTTGAAACAAAAATTGGCAGTAAATGAGGCATCATGGCTCTATAGCGCCCCCAATACGATTTTTAAAAGAATTACCCTTTTCAGGGTTTCAGCATGCTCAAAAACTCACAAAATTTTGTACAATTTTAAAGACCATTATTCCTATTACACTGATAAAAAATTTACAAATAGGCGTGGCAAGAATGGCATTATAGCGCCCCCTGGAAAATTTCAAATAAGCAGCCCTCGCAGCCCGATAAACCCACATGTATGAAATTCGGTAGACACGTGGAATATGCCGAGACCTACAAAAAAGTCTCTTGGTGCCATGACCTAGACCCAACAGGAAGGCTGCCATTTTTAATTGAAATTGCAACTTTTTAAAATTTTTTTTGCCATTCACAGGTGTCGTACTTTAACAAACTCCTCCTAGAGATTATATCCGATCAACTTAAAATTTGGCATATAATATCAAAAAAGCTTGCTGACGTTCAATTGCGAAGCTTTTTTGATTTCATCAAACGATGCATCCGTGGCGTCATGGCGAATTTTGATGTCCTGCCATGAAACAGGAAGTTGCTTTCAATTCCACATACTTTGTGGGATTTGCCTGAAACTTTCCAAGCTTGATAAAATTGTCCGCCCAAGTATAGATATATGCTTATTTTATATCGAGAGGTACCAGGTGGCTCCACAGCGCCCTCTAGATATGGCCATGTTCAGATAAAAGCGTTGAAAGTTCATGAAATTTGGTATGATCATTGCATTAGTCATTCTCCGCAATTGTTAATTTTTTGAAATTTTTTTGCCAAACAGGAAGAGAGCTATGAGCTATTTCCTGCGTTTTTCCAAATTTTACGAACACACGTTTTAAGGCCTTAGAATGCTCCAAAACTTGCAAAACCATCCAAAAATTAGAACTGTCTCATTCTCTTCAATACATCCATCAATTGGCACTAAATGGGGCATAATGGCTCTATAGCGCCCCAAATAATATTTATAAAAGAATTGCTCTTTTGAAAGTCTAAACATGCTGGAAAATTTACAAAAATCGAAACACTCATGGAGCCCTGTATTACGATTACTGTGTTGTAGATTTTGTGCACAGGCAAGTCAAAATGGTATCATAGCGCCCTCCAGAAAATTTTTGCACTCCCATCAGGAAACCACATTGTACGCGGTCCAGCTGTGTCCAATGGCTCTGAATAGACACCTGCAGCCATCAAGATCTTGCTGCCACCCCAATGTGCACCGGGGGGGCGAGGGCCCTTTCAACGCTGCTTGCAGCTTTAATTCTTCTTCTTCTTCTTCTTCTTCTTCTTTTTATTCTGCTGCGAGAACGCATTTTTGAGGGTTTTGCCATGAACGAAAACTCACAAAAATTTGCCCACACATCAGAAGTGGTGAAAATTACAAAGTATTATTAATTTTGTGCTTGGACATGACCCATTGGCTCTATAGCGCCACCAAACACACGGCCATTTTGGAACGCACTTGCTTGGATTCTCACGAAATTTGGTAGGGTCATAGTAGTCATCCTATATTTTTTTGTCAATTTTTTTGAAATTTTTTTGCCTCACAGGAAGTGAGCTATGAGGCATTTCCTGCGTTTTTCCAGATTTTACGAACACATTTTTCAGGGCCTAATGATACTCGAAACCTCACCAAACGTGGCTCATAGACAATGAATATTTAGTTCTTTGATTCGATATCTCATTTGGCACTGTGTATGACATGGTGGCTGTATAGCGCCCCCTAACACATATTTGCATTTTTGAAGGCATCAGCATGCTCGAAAACTCACGAAACTTTGCAAACATATTAAGCTGGTCATACTTTTTACTAGAATATAGGGTTTACAGATGGATGTGGCAAAATTGCATTACAGCGCCACCTAGAAAATTTCAATGAAGCAGCCCTCGCAGCGTGTTTAACCTACATCTACGAAATTCGGTGGACATGTGTACTATGCCAGAACCTACAAAAAAGTCTCTTGGTGCCATGACCTAGACTCAACGGAAGTCCGCCATTTTTAATTGAATTTGCAAATTTTTTTTATTTTTTTCCATTCACAGGCGTCGTACTTTAACGAACTCCTTCTAGAGATTTTATGGTATCAACTTAAAATTTCGCATATGGCATCTAAAGACCTTGTCGATATTAAATTGCGAAGCTTTTTTGGATTTATTGAACTTTGTACCCGTGGCGTTGCGGCGAATTTCGATGTTCCGCCATGAAACAGGAAGTTGGTTTTACGAGCACATGCTTTGTGAGATTTGCGTGAAACTTCACAGGCTTGTATAAATTGTCCCTCTAAGTATAAATATATGCTAATATTAGATCGGGAGTGGCCAGGTGGCTCCACAACGCCCTCTAGATACGTCCATGTTAATATAAAAGTGCTTGATTGTTCATGAAATTTAGTGTGAGCATTGCATTCTTCATTGCAGGCAAAGACTAATTTTTTAAAATATTTTGGCCAAACAGGAAGTGAGTTATGAGCTATTTCCTGCGTTTTTTCCAAATTTTACAAACGCACGTTTGAAAGCCTTAAATTAGTCCAAAGCTTTTAAAGCCTTGCACAAACTATAAATGTCTTATTCTTTTCAATGTCATCCATCAACTGGAGCCTAATGTGGCATAATGGCTCAAGAGCGCCCCCAATCAGATTTTTAAAAGAATTGCCTTTTTGAGGGTCTCAGCATGTTCGAAAACTCACAAAATTTTGTAAATGTATAAAGACCCTCATTCATAATCCTCTGATAAAAAGTTTACATCTTGGCATGGCAAAAATGTCATTATAGCGCCCCCTGTAAAATTTCAAATAAGCAGCCCTCGCAGCCCGTTAAATCTACATGTATGAAATTCGGTAGAGATGTGAAATATGACAAGACCTAAAAAAAAGTCACTTGGTGCCATGACCTAGAGTCAACAGGAAGTCCGCCATTTTTAATTGAAATTGCAACTTTTTTGGATTGTTGGCCATTCACAGGTGCCGTACTTTAACAAACTCCTCCAAGAGATTTCATCCGATCAACTTGAAATTTTGCTAATAGTAGCTCAAGACGTTGCCGATGTTAAATTGCGAAGCTTTTCTGGATTCATTGAATTTTGTATCCATGGCGTTGCGGCGAATTTCGATGTCCCGCCATTCAACAGGAAGTTGGGTTTACTCCCACATACTTCATGTGTTTTCCCTGAAACTTTCCAAACTTAATAAAATTGTCTTCCCAAGTATAAATATATGCAAATATTAGATCAGAAGTGGCCAGATGGCTCCACAGCGCCCTCTAGATACGGCCATGTGAAAATAAAAGTGCTTGAATGTTCATGAAATTTGGTGTAATCATTGCATTAGTCATTCCGGGCAATGGTTAATTTTTTTGGCCAAACAGGAAGTGAACCATGAGCTATTTCCTGCGTTTTTCCTGCGCCCCCAATCAGATTTATAAAAGAATTGCTCTTTTGCAGGTCTAAACATGCTGGAAAATTAACAAAAATCAACACACTCATGGAGCTTGGTAATACGAATACTATGTTGTAGATTTTGCGCACAGTCATATCAAAATGGTACCATAGAACCCTCCAGAAAATTTTTCCACTCCCCTCAGGAAACCACATTGTACGCGGTCCAACAGTGTCCAATGGCTCTGAATGGATGCCTGCACTCATCAAGATCTTGCTGCCACCCCAACGTGCACGAAGGGCGCGAGGGCCCTTTCAACGCTGCTTGCAGCTTTAATTTTTCTTCTTCTTATTCTTCTTCTTCTTTTTATTCTGCTGCGAGAACGCATTTTTGAGGGCATTGCCATGCACAAAAACTCACAAAAATTTTCCCACACGTCAGTCGTGGTGAAAATTACTAAGTATTATTATTCTTGTGCTTGGACATGCCCCGGTGGCTCTATAGCGCCACCAAACACTCGGCCATTTTGGTACGCACTTGCTCGGATTCTCACGAAATTCGATAGGGTCATAGCAGTCATAATACATTTTTTGTTCAATTTATTTGAAATGTTTTTGCCTCACAGGAAGTGAGCTATGAGCCATTTCCTGCGTTTTTTCAGATTTTACGAACACATTTTTGAGGGCCTTTTCATTCTCGAAAGTTCACCAAACTTGGCTTATAGACTAAAAATATCAAGTTCTTTCATTCGATATCTCATTTGTCACTGGGTGTGACATGATAGGTCTATAGCGCCCCCTAATACAATATTGCATTTTTGAGGGCCTCAGCATGCTCAAAAACTCACAAAACTTTGCAAACCTATTAAACTGGTCATACTTTTTACTAATGTATAGGGTTTACAGATGGATGTGCCAAAATTGCATTACAGCGCCACCTAGAAAATTTCATTGAAGCAGCCCTCGCAGCGTGTTTAACCTACATGTACAAAATTCGGTGGACATGTGTACTAAGCCAAGACCAAAAAAAAGTCTCTTGGTGCCATGACTTAGACTCAACAGGAAGTCCGCCATTTTTAATTGATTTTGCAAATTTTCATTATTTTTTGCTATTCACAGGCGTCGTACTTTAACGAACTCCTCCTAGAGATTTTATCCGATCAACTTTAAATTTGGCACAGGCCATCTAAAGACCTTCTCCATTTTAATTGCGAAGCTTTTTTGGATTCATTGAAATTTGTGTCCGTGGCGTTGCGGCGAATTTCGATGTTCCGCCATGAAAATGGAAGTTGCTTTTATGAGCACATGCTTTGTGAGATTTGCGTGAAACTTTACAGGCTTAATAATAGTCTACTTCCAAATTTACCTATATGTTGATATTGGATTGGGTGTTGTCAGGTGGCTCCACAGCGCCCTCTTGACCTGGCCATGTTGATAAAAAAGTGCTTGAATGTTCATGAAATTTAGTCTGATCATCGAATTTGTTTTTTGGGGCTATGCTTATTTTTTTTAATTTTTTCGGCCAAACAGGAAGTGAGCTATGAGCCATTTCCTGCGTTATTCCAAATTTTACGAACACACATTTGAAGGCCTGAGCATACTCGAAAACTTGCAAATCTTTGCAAAAATTATACTTGTCTGATTATCTTCAATTTGAGAGAAAAATTGACTGTGAATGTGGAATTATGGCTCTATAGCGCCCCCAATCAGATTTTTAAAAGAATTGCCCTTTTGAGCGTCTCAGCATGCTCAAAAACTCACAAAATTTTGTACAATTCTAAAGACTATCATTCCTATCACACTGATAAAAAATGTACATATAGGCGTGGCAAAATTGGCATTATAGCGCCCCCTGGAAAATTTCAAATAAGCAGCCCTGGCATCGTGGTTGACCTGCATGTATGAACTTCGGTGGACATGTCGAATATCCTGAGACCTAAAAAAAAGTCTCTTGGTGCCATGATCTAGACCAAACAGGAAGTTCGCCATTTTTAATTGAAATTGCAACTTTTTTAGATTTTTCGCCATTCACGGGTGTCGTACTTTAACGAACTCCTCCTAGAGATTTTATCCGATCAACTTAATATTTGGCAAATAATATCTAAAGACCCTACTGATGTTAAATTGCGAAGCTATTTTGATTTCATCGAACGATGTGTCTGTGGCGTTGCGGCGAATTTTGATGTCCCGCCATGAAACAGGAAGTTGCTTTTACTCCCACATACTTTGTGGCATTTGCCTGAAACTTCCTATACTTGATAAAATTGTCCTCTGAAGTATAAACATATGCTAATATTGGATCAGGAGGTGCTAGGTGGCTAAACAGCGCCCTCTCGATATGGTCATGTTAAGATAAAAGTGCTTGAATGTTCATGAAATTTGGTGTGATCATTGCATTTATCATTCCGGGTATTGTTTCATTTTTTGTAATTTTTTCGCCAAACAGGAAGTGAGCTATGAGCTATTTCCTGGGTTGTTTAAAATTTTTTTGAAAACACATTTTAAGGCCTTAGAATGCTTCAGAACTTGCAAAACCTTGCACAAATTATATATGCTTTATTTTCTTTAATATCGTCCATCAATTGGCACTAAATGTGGCAAAATGGCTCTATAGCGCCCCCAATAAGATTTATAAAAGAATTGCTCTTTTGAAGGTCTAAACATGCTGTAAAATTTACAAAAATCAACACACTCATGGAGTTCGGTATTTCGATTACTATCTTGTAGATTTTGCGCACACGCATGTCAAAATGGTATCATAGCGCCCTTCAGAAAATTTTTGCACTCCCCTCAGGAAAACACATTGTACGCGGTCCTGCAGTGTCCAATGGCTCTGAACAGACACGTGCACCCATCAGGATCTTTCTGTCACCCCAACGTGCACGAGGGGTGCGAAGGCCCTTTCAACGCTGCTTGCAGCTTTAATTATTATTAGGGCCCGAGCACAGGACTGGTGCCAGGGCCCGGTCAACTTAAAATTTAGTGAATAATATCTCAAGACGTTGCCGATGTTAAATTGCGAAGCTTTTTTGGATTTATCAAAAGATGTATCCGTGGCATTGCGGCGAATTTCGATGTCCTGCCATGAAAGAGGAAGTTGATTTTACTTCCACATACTTTGTGGGATTTGCCTGAAACTTTCCAAGCTTGATAAAATTGTCCTCCCAAGTATAAGTGTATGCTAATATTACATCGAGAGTGGCCAAGAGGCTCCACAGCGCCCTCTAGATACAGCCATGTCAAGATAAAAGTGCTTGAATGTTCATGAAATTTGGTCAGATCATTGCATTTGTCATACCAAGTTATGGTTATTTTTTTGAAATTTTTTGGCCAAACAGGAAGAGAGCTATGAGCCATTTCCTGCGTTTTTTCCAAATTTTACGAACACACATTCAAAGGCCTTCCGATCATCTAAAACTTTCAAAATATTGCACGAAATGTCAGTGTCTTATGATCTTCAGCTTGATGTCCCAATTGGCACTTAATGTGCCACAATGGTTCTATAGCGCCCCCTAATTAAGAATTGCCCTTTTGAGGGTCTCAACATCATTGAAAATTTACAGAAATCAACACATTTCTGGAGCCTGGTATTACGATTACTCTGGGAGAGCTTTTGCACACAGGTATTTCAATATGGTATCATTGCACCCTCTAGAAATTTTCAGCAAAAAGGTTCTCAGAGTTCAGTTAACCTACATGAGCAAAATTTGGTGGAGAAATGAAACGTGCCAAGACTTGTAAAAAAATTACATAGTGCCGTTACCCAAACCCAACAGGAAGTGCATTATTTTGAATTAAAATTTCAATTTTTTTTCATTTATTTATTTATTTTTATTTTACCCTTATTTAACCAGGGAAGTCCCATTGAGATTGAAATCTCTTTTTCAAGGGAGCCCTGGGGGAAGAGATGGGGAGGGACAGAGGAATTGCACAGCCAATTAGATCAGGGGATGATTAGGTGGCAGATTGAATGAGCCAGGTTTGGACTTTAGCCATGGCACCGGGGAACTCCCTACTCTTATCGAAGAGTGTCATTGGATGTTTCCACTGTGAGTCAGGACCTCGGTGTAACGTCTCATCCGAAAGACGGTGTCTCCTTCAGTACAGTGTCCCCGTCACTGCACAGGGGCATTGAGGATTATCCCGCCAGAGGGAAGATCGCCACCTACTGGCCCACCAACACCACTTCCAGCAGCAACCTGGTTTTTCTCAGTGGTCTCCCATCCAAGTACTGGCCAAGCCCACACCTGCGTAGCTTCAGCCATGCAGCTGAAGCTGATCGAATAGTGGTATGGCTGCTGGCATTCATTAACAGGTGTTATACTTTTAGATGCTCCACCTATTGATTTCAGGAATGGTGTTTGCACTCCACTCAGGAAAACATATTGTGTGCAGTCTACCAGTGTCCAGTGGCTGTTGACGGGTGCATTTGACCAGTCACATCTCATCACCTCCCCAACGTGCACGAGGGGTGCGAGGGCCCTTTCAACGCTGCTTGCAGCTTTAATTATTTTTATTTTTCCGTTGGTAAAAGTGGTACTGCAGGCTAAACCGTGCAAGGGAGGGTGGTGCAATTTGGAGGGTTGGTCCAAACCCCTGCACTCACCTCAGACGCAAAAATTTACATATGACCGCCAGCAGGGGGCGCTATAACTAAGGGCAACGCGTTTTGGGTTATAACTCCCACACCGTATGTCTCACATTCAAAAATTTATATCCACAGATTCCCTAAGTAGCCCTGAATCACTTGGACTAGGCCACGCCCATTTCCGCCTATAAATTTTTTTCGCAAAATCGCATGAACTGGAAAACCTACTTTTTCGAACTCCTCCTTCGGGTTTGTCCTATCAGTGTGAAATTTGGCAGTTATACTCTACCCTTTGACCTGATCTGAAGTTATCAAAAGAATTTTGTTCGGTCAAAGTATGTTCAAATTATTAATGAATAAATTTTTCTAACTAGCTATAAAAATGCTCACATTTGCATATCTCTGCAAAAATAAATGGTGACAACACCAAATCTGCGAACCTTGGTTGGCATGAGACTCTCTTGGTATCTGCCAAATTTTGCGAATGTTGGCCACTAGGGGGCAAAATTGGAAATTTATATCTCTTAAATGGCAAAACTAATTTTTACCAAATTTGGTGGGTATGATGCTGGGGCACTCCTGAGGCCATAACTTGAAGAGTATTGCGACTGGTCAAAGTGGGCTTGGCTTATTACAAGATAATCAATGAACTTTAATTTCAGCTCAAGTATTATGCTGAGGGCTGTGAAATTTACAGGGTGTATATCGAATAGCACACAGACCAAACATACCAAAAATTGCATGGCTCCTTTACAAGGAGGCGCTGTAACGGAAGCAAATGCATTTTGCCCTGTTACTCCCACATTTTAAATCATATCTTCATAAACTTTCCGTCCTCATGATCCTCCTATAGAGTCGCATCTTTTGACATTTTACATTTTTACATTTGACACTCTCACAGCATATTTTTCTTTCTACGTCACTACACATCAAAAACCTACTTTTTCGAACTCCTCCTAGTGTTTTAGATCCATCTGCACGAAAATTTGCAAATATAATCTCCAGACTGGCCTGATCAAAAGTTATCAAAAGAATTTTGCTACGCCAAAAAATACGGCACTTATTAATAAACCATTTTTTTTCTGCTAGCTAGAAAACACATACCATTGCATATATGTGTCAGAGGCAAAGCTATCTACATCAAACTCAAGGCACTTGTTTCCGACATCAACCAGAGGCTCTGTGCCAAATTTGGCGCAAGTTGGCCAATAGGGGGCGCAATAAACAGAAGCATCAATTTACATGAAAGTTGAGAGGGCAGCCTTTTTTGACCTCACGTTTGAGACAGTTATATTTTTCTCTCTTCACCGGCCTTGCACTAATGAAGTAAAAATCATCGAGATTGTGTCAGCCTATTCGAAAAAATATGAATGCTCTGGACAGATGATTTTTGTCTAGCCTAGCTGGCAACATTAAAAATGATTGGCAGGTTTGGAAAGGGCCACCGTAATTTTCAAATGAAGGACACGAAGAGTTAATCATTCAAAACCTCTTAAGTATAAAATCATTCGGCTGTATCACACCCCTCTATCTGAGTATTGCCGTCTAGTTAAAATTATCTTTCTGTGATGCTGAAAGAAAGCACCATAATTAACCTATATTAACAGCCGACAGCGAAGTGCGAAAAAAAATTCATGAACACCACTTGCCAAACCTGCCGATATGTTTGTTACGTTCAGTAGCTCGGCTAGATAAAAATAATCTGTAAGCCTACAGAGCACTCATATTTTAGAGAATAAGATGACGCAGTCTCGGTTATTTCTGCTTCATATTCATCGGATTTTGCTCGGTGTCACTTACTAGTCTATTAAAAGCAGCGAGCTGGGTATCGCTAGACTACATTGATTGTAACCAGCTCATTTTTTCCCAGCTTCAAATATTTGAAGAACAACATTCATAACAAATTATTTATGAAAATGGCAGGCTAGATGAATGATTTGGCCAACAGTTATACTGAGAGTAAGGCAGGCATTTACGATGTAATCGCAGTATTCTGGGCAGTGAATGGATTGTGCAGTCAGTGGTTCTGAGTATCCTCTTGGTGCAAGGCCAGTGAGGACAGAAAAAAATTCAGCGGTCTCAAGACACTCCTTCAGTGGTCCGGAACAAGGTTGCTGATTTGCTGTATGCAAATTATTTTCTGTTGGTGTCTGGAACTCAAGTGAGGAAAAAAAAAATTTGCTTCCCGCACCCTGCGCCCCCCTGCAATTGCTCTGCGCCCCCTGTAGGGGGCGCGCCCCCCACTTTGGGAACCACTGTCGTAGGGGCAGTGACTCTTTGACTGACCTATCCTCACCTACGAAATAAACCACATGTGAGGAGTTTTAACGACTCGGAGTGGCTAAAAAAATGATATTCCTCATTTGCATACCAGCCAAACAGTTCCTTGGGAGAGCAGGCATGCTCTGTGGAGGTATAATGATTATATCATGGTGGCTGGTGTGCGCTATTCTGCTATGTGCGTGATCACTTATTAAGACGCGTTACTTTTGAGATTAAATTCCTATCTCGCTAGCTAGGTAACATTAACTAGGGATTATATTCCTATCTTGCTACCTAGGTAACATTAACTAGGGAAAATCTTTGTATATAATCATCAAAGTAAAGTGAAATGATTTGGTTCTGCCCTAACTTTACTAAGTTATCTAGCTGTATTAGGCATTAGGTGTCGTGTGGGTGTAATCGCCGCTCTTTATCATCTTTTGGTGTGATTGCGTTGAAAGTAACCAGTCAGTCATCATAACTTCTCCCACAGCTATGTGGTTTGGGAATCTCAAGTTCGCGAGCAAGAGTGCGTCTGCCTGCCCCTTGGCACCCTGTAAGAAGTGGAACGAATAGGCCCGCCACGAGGCAGCAATAATTTCAATATCAACAGGGAACCTGGTACTCTATTGGTTGCCAATTTTTGACAGGAATGTATGGCAAAAAAGTCTGAGCGTGCGCAGAAATGTACCAAGTGCAAACAGAAATGTTTCAAGCCCAGAAGGGTAGTTTTGAGCCCGAGGTGAAAAGCTGAATTTCACGCACAAAAAATCCATCCAATCAGCAGCAGATCTAAGCACAAGCAGGGGCTATTTTAGTGGGAGAGCAGAATATTTGGGGAAAATGTTTGCAAAATCTACACATGAAGTCAATGTACCTGCTCTCATGTCAAAATACTGTGCTCTCCACTAAAGATAGGGATTTACCTCTGTATGTGCACAAGTTCAAAATTTACTTTGGCTCTCTACTCCCGTTTTTGGATATGAATTGGCTTAGCCATATTTGCAATGCAATGTTTTAATACTTGCTGTGTCGAGATGATTTAATAGTGCAAAGCCTCCTATTGTTGAGATTCTGCTCTGCCTTGACCATGTTCATGCCTTGTTATTCTGACTGCCTTTTGTGTTTTTTGATATTTGCTATGCCTGACCATTCTTTGTATGTGTATTTAGGATTTGGTAACTTTGATTAGTTTTTGTATTGTCTTAGTTTTTACTCTTCCATATTGCATTTTGCCATAGTCATATTCCGGTTCATGTTTTCCATTATGCATTGCACTTTATCTCCCCCGTCTGGTCTCTTGTTTTGTCATTGCACACAGCCCCAGTCCTGCGTGTTACTCTTCGGGTGATTTATTACCTCTGCCGAGGAGGTATAAGGAAGAAATGATTAGATTTTGGAAGTGATCCGGATCTCCGTCTGGATCAAGGAATTTTTTAAAGGATTCTTTAACATTGGGAGATTGGGCCATTTTCGACATTTATGCATATAACTCCACTAAAAATGGTCAGGGAACTTCGGGGGAAAAAATACAGGACAAGTTTGGAACATGTTCTACAGTATATCAAAGACTGATCCTGAAAGTGGAATAATTATAGGGACAAATGAAGCTACAAGCATGCGACCAACACTATTATATAGCCAAGATATTGCAGAATTAGGAAGGTGTCACCGGATTTACTGTATCTTCAAAAGCCAGGG
This sequence comes from Gymnothorax reevesii, assembly GCA_029721435.1. NCBI lineage: Eukaryota > Metazoa > Chordata > Actinopteri > Anguilliformes > Muraenidae > Gymnothorax > Gymnothorax reevesii. Next base: position 43,479,951 of record CM056585.1, read on the forward strand.
AACTAGATCCAGAAGAAAACCACCATTACGGAAAATTTGATTTTCGTGGATAACTACTGAACTAATATTGGTATCATTATGTATTCAGTTGCTAATGGTATGTTTTCTTGGTCAGGGAATCTGAAAAAATAGATGAAATAAATGTAGGACTAATATTTATGTGTAAATCACAACATGAGGGGAAATGTTGCATCATAAGAAAAAAAAACAGATGAAGCTAGAAACATGCAACAGGTATCTTTAAACAGCCAAGACGCGTGGAACTAATATTGATATAGCATTATGAATCAAATTGCCATGTTTTCATGGTCAAGGAATCTAAAGATGAAGATAAAATGAATGTAAGACTAATATCTATGGTGGAAGTCGCAATATGGAGGGAAATGTTGTGCTTGGCGGAGGTCTGCGTTCTCCGAGTGCTTTTCTAGTTGGATTCTGGATTTCAACCTTCCTTCCGATCTCGTTTACTTACTTCGCCTTACTTTTCTATCTTACTAACCATACTAACAGTTTGTTATTTTCGCTAGAAGTTACTAACCCCAACTAACATTGTTTATAATACTAACTTACTAACAAGCACCAAGGGATTGTATAGTTGCACTTACTAATTGATTAACAAGCCCTCAGCACTCGCCCTGTTCTAGTCTCCGCCTCTTGTCTCTCCCTGATTACCTTTGCTGCATTTTCTGTGGAAGCTCCACATCTTATCACGCTGTCCTTCTTTAAATATCTATGTACGATAAAACTCCTTAACTGGAGCTGTATGTCTTTGTATTTTGCTGCTCTCTTGTAATCAGTCTGACTGTTTGCACCTGTGTCTCTCACCGTGTGATCTCCCTGGAAGTGTATATTAGGTGTCTTTTCACAGCCACTCTCCGTCAGATCGTTTTCCTCAGTCTTCTTGTGCCACGTTTCATTTCGCCTTGATTACTCAGTGTTTATCTTTCTGACTGGACCGGCCGACTTTTCGATTTTTGCCTTTGTGATTTTGGATTATTGTTGCATCTGTGAGTTTTGACCTTTTTCTGCCCGACCACGAGATCTTTGTTTGCTGCCCTGGTTACGATTCGGACTGCCCTTCTGGTTTATGAGTTTGCTTCTCCCACAAACCATCGCCTGTGTTCCGAATCTTTTGCCTGACTACGATTTTTGTGATTGCTGCCCTGGTTACGATTCCTGTTCTGTCTCACTGGATTTTGACTTTTGGATTGTGGACTCTGTACTGTTGCCTTCTGCCCTGCGGGGGTTACCCCCCTCGCTCAATAAAAGCAGTTTATTTTGTAATCCTGTGTTCTCGCATTTGGTTCCTGATCTTTACCTCACAGCTATAAACCACAATGGTCTTATTTTTCTTAGAAATCAAAATTGCTGTGCTTTGCGTTGTAAAAAATAAACATCACAGGCACCCGCACAACTAAGATGCCGTAATCAGGAACCAGGATACTAATTTACGATGTATACAGCAATAATAATAGCCAGGTTTCACTGAGAGCATGTCAACACCATATCCCAGGTATGATCAAAATGAGGGACAAGGCATATAACGGGGAAACTCAAGTCCATGTGATGATTATACACTGAACAAACTGAAGATAAATCAGAAACCAAGTACTATTCATGTATTTATTCCATGTGATATTGGATCAAATCGATGAAAATAAATAAATATTTTACAATACATTGTTTCATCGTCTGTGATTTTAATAACTGTTTACTAGAATCTCTATTGTCAAACAATACCCAATATGTTACATGTAAGACCTGCAGTGACAGAACCCTCTGCTACGCTAACGTGCCAAATGTTTTTCTGGCTCATTGTAAGCCACCACTTGGCCGGTCAGACCATAATATGGTGCATATAATGGCAAAATATTTGCAAAAGCTTAAACAGACCAAACCCATGAAGCGTGTGATTAAAACATGGACCGATTAATCTACAGATGAGCTTCTTGCCTGTTTTGAATGTAAATTATGGGATTTGTTTTCAGAGGAATGTGATCTTACTCAGACAGTTGATGTTGAATATATTAAGTTTTGTGAGAATATGATCATTTTCCAAAAAGAGGTTGTATGCTTTCCTAACAATAAACCCTGGGTCACAAAGGAACTTAAAGAGACCATCAACAAAAAAAGGGCGCTCTGGCTAGGAAAAACAAAAATGAATTGGCTGATTTGGAGAATGATCTCCATAGGCAAATTTGCACTTGCAAAAATAACTACAGCAAAAATTGGAGGAGAAATTTAAAATCAATAACACAGGGGATGCATGGCAGGGCCTGCAGCAAATAACTGGCTATGGTCTGAAAGTTAATATGGTAAATGAAGACAATGTAGCTTTTGCAAATGATCTCAATAAATTCTTTGCTCGTTTCGACACGCACAGGTTTTCTCAGGAGTGTGAGAACTTGAGAACGGCACTTCTGTGAAACCACTAGAGCTAAAAAATTGAAATCACTCCCGAGAGTGTCATCAGCAGTTATAGTAAAATTCGACTGAATAAGGCTAGCGGCCCTGACGGCATATGTGGCCATCTTCTTTGGAACTGTAGATCTGAACTTGCACCTGTTTTTCAGGACATATTTCAAAAATCTGAAAACACACATTTGCCTAGCAAGTGGAAACTGTCAAACATCATGCCACTTCCAAAGAAACCACATCCTGAAATGATGAATGATTTCCATCCTATTGAGCTCACGCCAATAGCGATTAAGTGCTTTGAGAGGATTATTGTGGAAACATTTTTTTTATTTGATTCATTTAATCATTATTAAATGCTTATTTGATTCCATTTGATTGCTTATTGATTTATTAATAATTATTAATTGATTATCATTGCTTGCACATATTCTGTTTCAGTTCATAGGCCCAGTGTGTGTGTGCTTACATATTTCTGATATAGCAGGGGCCTGCATAACTTTACTAGTGTGTCGTGACATGTAGCCTATCTAAAGTCATGAAATCTTGAATGTCTGTACCAAGGGCAAGATGTTTTTCTCTTTCTCCAAGTTTATGTGTTTATAGAAAGCTCCGGAACCCATAACAAGATAAGCTGGAGCCAGAGCTGAGAGAGAAGGCAGGTGCTCTCCTCCCTAGCAAGATGTGTGTGTATCCCTAGACAACTTGACGTGGTTACGTACCAACTTGACGCAGTTGCGTCTTTTGAACTCTTTATCCTCCATTCTGACTTGACTTTGAATGGGGATCCTTTTTTGCAAAAAAGTAAACGGACTTTGGCTTGGATATTAACTTCTCTGTCTCTGACTGATTTTTTCTCTGGGTCCTCTGAGTTTCTTTTTGTGAAGGTAATACTAGGGATGTAAAATCAAAATTCCTTTAACATTGGGGGCTTCATCCGAGATTCCAATATCTCACCCGCACTCCCTGGAGAATCAGCGCCGACTGAAAACCGTGCGCACGGTCGTCCAGGGGACGTTGTGGAAAGACCTCAGCCCGGGGCGATTGTGAAGGCCCTATTGGGGTGTGTAGGAGGTCAGAAACGGGGGGTTCTCCAAACAATGAGTGGAGGTGCGGGTGAGTGACAAAATTTTTACTGAATTCGGCTTAGTTGTTGTGAGGCAGAGAAAGTAATATTGCCAATTATGGGACTGATGAACAGTAAAAGCGTTGCTGTGGTGGTTGTTGTTGTAAGGACTGCTGTTCTGGGACTGATGATGACGAAGCGTTGACTGAGACTGGGCAATTAGTTGAAAGTTGACATAATGGTTCAGGGAATCATTGTGGGTCTGAGACTGAGGAGTGTGTAGAATGCTGACATAATGATTCTGGGAATCATTGTGAGCAAAGGAATTTGGGTTCAGTTGAAATAGAGCATTGCTTGTGTCTGTTATCGAAGCAACAATTGTATCAGATCGTAAGTAAATTTAAGCCTTGGATCTTTTCCAATGTGAATGAATGTGAGAGAGGAAAGTGTGAGGTGTATGTTTATGTGTGTGTGTGTGTCCTGAGCTCAGATTGCGTTTCTGTGTGGAAATCAATGTGAATGAACCGAACTCTGTGAGTGTCTGTAAACAACTGCATTGCTGGCATATTTGTTAGTTCTGTCTTTGTTAGATTGAATACAGTTGTCATTCGATTCCATGAAGTGCTCAAATAAATGTCTACAATGAAATTAGCTTTTATTCAAAAATAATTTAAGGTGCCTGTTGATTAGTCAATATTTACAGTATTTTATGGAATTCTTAGAGTGATTGCAGGATTGGTAAAAAGTGAAGTTGATCAGAGTAAGTGAAATTAGTTGGTCAGAGTAAGTGAAGTTAATCAGAGTAAGTGAAATTAGTTGGTCCGAGTAAGTGAAGTTGGTGTAAGTGGAGTCGGTTAAAGCAGGAGTTTAGCCATTTTAATGGCTGTGGTTGGTTAAAGTAAGTGGCATTAATTTGGATGGTAAACAGAGAGCAGGAGTTTAGCCATTTCAATGGCTGTGGAGTTGTAGAGGGACAAAGTTGCAGAAGTGCACAGCAATTGCACCAAAGTGGAAAAGTGTTTCTAATGTTGTGGCTAACTGAACTTCTTTAAGATGCAGGACAAAGTGAATATTTAAATGCTCTAATATTTGGCAGTAGTAATACATTGCAGAGAAAACTACCAGTGATATCCTTTATGAGCATGAATTATTTACACTATTAATTTGTGAAATATTTTTAAAGAGCTAGAAAATCTAAGAACTTTTCTGTAAATAATTAGGCTGTGTGAGATTGGTGTGCTTGAAGCATATCTCTGAAAAGCAAATGAAGTGAATGTGGAAACAAGAATAACAGTATGTTCAAAATTTGCCAAAATACTGTGTAACACTGTATACAATAAGAGACTGTGTGTCAAATTCAATTTAGAGGTTTTTCTATCAAGCATTGAAAAATTGCAATTGCTATCTGAAGTGAAAAAAAAAATGAGGTAAAATGATCAGAAAAATGCCAGTAAATACAAAATATAACATGAAATTTATAGCAATCTACCAAGCGTTGCAATCTGCAGATCTGCGTTGCAATTTGCAGATTCGCCCCCTCACAAGCCGATTACAGAAATGTTGCAAATGGTGCTGGTGAGAGGACTGAAGACCCCCGTGTCTGGTGAAGTAGTGTCTGGTGAAGTATGAATTGACATATTGCCATGGTACTATCTAATTGGCGTGTTTGTCGCATGTAAGAATCGCCTACTGACACATTCGCTTTTGGCTTATGGTGGCCTGACTGTACATTGAGCCGAGCACGGCGGCCACCCCTCTCTGTGGTCTTACTGCCATCTGCGACCCGACCGGCCGGTGACCCAGTCGATAGCGATCCCCGAATCCCGTAGTGGTTACCAGCCACCCTGGTGGGAACCGACGGTCTGATCCCTACCCCACTTCGCTATGGAAATGGAAACTTTGACCGTTTTCACCAGCCTTTCCTGTTCACAGAGGTCGTCTCCAACGCCCCTCTGCTAGGTGTGGGCTGTCACCCACGTACCACGTGTTGCCCATATTTACATGCGACAAGCACGCCGACTAGACGGTACCATGGCAGTATGTTAACTCATACTTCACCAGACACGAGGGCCTTCAGTCCTCTCCCCTGCACGATAGAACATTTTTAACGTGCCCTCGGAACTTTGCAGTCCCGCCGCCGCCTGTTAATGGAAAGTTTTGGGGGGCCCAATCCCCTACCCTTCCATTTAGTTTCTTCCACGGCTTTGCACAGTTTTGCTTTCAGGGTTCTACGACACTTTTTGCCAATCCCGCTGATTGTGGATAATATGCATAATGTTTTTTTTCAATTCAATTCCCAATTTTACTCCCAAACAAGCCAGTTCTTCATTTCAAATCAAAATTCCTTTAACAATTATCCTGACACACATGCTCCCGGAAGCGAGCTTGTGTCTGGATATAAGACAGTTGGTGTATCGCGACAAGCGCAGTGTTGAGGATGTAACACTCAAACTCGTGCAGTCTCTCTATGAACACCTGGACACCGCAGGACATTATGCTCGAGTTTTAATGGTGGACTTTTCCAGTGCTTTTAATACTATTCAACCCCACCTGATGATGGATAAACTGAGGACTTTGGGAGTGAACCCTGTGAGGAAATTACCTCTTGTTACTCATTGGTGTTCTTTAAGGGTGGAAGACAATTGAAATAAAGAATTGACCAGATTGTGATTGAAATATAGTAAATTTATAACAGACAAAGAGTAAATTACAAACCGCAACAGAGGAATGTTCTCAGCCACAGTTTGGAGAACTCTCTGCCTGGGCGTTGCCCAGGCATCAGTTCTTACAATCCACAGTCCATCAATTGGCTGGATATCTGTCTATAACCGCAGTCAAAACGGCTCCCGCCCTTTCTACATAGTATTGTCCAGTCTGCTTTAGACAGTTCACGGGAAGGCGGTTACGGGATACCTGATACCACTTTGGACTGTGCTTAGGGTGTTTTCTTTTGGCTGGATTTCTCCATTCCTGAGCCACTTGCTCCCCTGCATAATTCCTCACACGCAGACACACACTCTGGGTAAATAGGTTTATGAGCTTTGGGGTATTGACATAAAAGATTTTTTAAGCAGTAAAAGATAATAAAAATAGTAGTAAAGATGTTATGATAATAAGATGATATGCTGAAGATGTTTTGTGTTATTCTACAACCCTTACATTGTCCTGTGAGTGTTTGATTTTCTTACATCCAGAAAACCGTGTGTATGCCTCGAGTCGGTGGAATTGGACATCATCACTGTAAACTCTAGCGCACTCCAGGGGTGTGTTATTTCCCTGGTCTTGTTAATCTTATACACAAATGACTGTATCAGTAACTACCCAAGATGTGACATTATTAAATATGCTGATGATACAGCAATTTTAGGACGGTTATCAAATTACCTAAGTCAATCAGAATTCTATAATTGTGTAAAAGAATTTGTGGAATGGTGTGAAGCAAATTTCTTGGAACTAAACGTGTTAAAAACTAAAGAAATGTTGTTTGATTTTAGGAAAAACCCAGTTCCTGATCCACCAATCACGATAGATGGAGAAACCGTTGAAAAGGTTCATATATACAAATACCTTGGTGCAACTTTAGACACTAAACTGAATTGGTCTGCAGATGTTAAAAATGTCTGCTACATCTCAACAAAGGATGTATTTTCTCAGGAAAATGTATTGCTTCAATGTTGATGGCACTACAGCAGTGTTTCTCAAACCTCTCCTGGAGGACCACCTGCCCTGTCTGTTTTAGATCTTTCCCTGCCCCAGCACAGGTGATTCAAATAATCAGGATGTTATCAATCAGCTTTAGAGGCTCAATAAGGAGCTGATCATTTAAATCACCTGTGCTAAAACAGGGAAAGATCTAAAACATGCAGGACATGTGGTCCTCCAGGAGAGGTTTGAGAAACACTGCACTACAGGTATTATTAACTTGATTTAGAAGTCTGTCTAGAGCATTTTGACTCTTTGCTAGTCTATTACAGCAGTGCAAGCAATCAAGACCAAAACAAACTGCTCAGATCATAAAACAGGCAGAGAAGCTAATGGGGTTTCTTCTTCCTTCACTAGGTGACTTGCATAGAGCAATATGTGTTACAAAAGCTAAGCTTCTTATACATGATGAGCTACATCCACTTCACACATCCTTTATTTTCCAAGGGTCTGGAGTTAGGCTGAAGACCCTTAGGTGCAGGACAACCAGATTCAGTAAATCATTTGTGCCAACTGCTATTAGATTTTTTAATTCCGAGCTCAGGCGTTAATGCCTGTATGTATGTTTGAGTTTAGTCTTCTTATCTACCCTTACTGGTCTTGCCCCCATCTTTGTGTTTTTTATTTTTATTTTTTAAAATCTGAAGCGTTTTTATATTATAGTATTAGTAATGTATTATTATTATTGTTGTTGTTATTATCATTATCGACGCATTGTTGGTGTTATCACTCGGACTATTATTTATTTATTCAAACATTTATGTATTAATCATTTTACCAGCCTTCACAGCTGTATTGTCACTTTTTTCATTTATTGACATATTGGTATTTAGTTTTACATCATACTTAACTCGAAATTTTATCATTCTACTCACCATTTTAAGTGAATATCCTCCGGGGTTTGTACTGTTGTATATTTCAGTGTCAGTGGTTGCACGTATGCTTGATTCTTATGTAAAGGTGTGTCCTGTCATTTTACATTCTGTTTCAAATATCCATCTATTTTAGTTGTAAATCAAGTTAGAAACTGGAGAAATACCAAATGATTGGAAACAGGGCAATATAATACCAATATATAAGAAAGGGGACCGTACTGAGCCAGGAAATTACAGGCCAGTGCAAAATATTGGAATCTATCATAAAAGATGAGCTGGACTTATTTTTGAACGTAAAATTATCTTGAGGGATAGCCAACATGGTTTCAGTCTAGATGTCAAGGGGTGAATATGAACCCTCAATGCCGTGATGTCCTCATCTTCATCCATCAAATGTTTGATATATGTACTGACGACATTACATATCATATTAATGTAATAAATTGAAATGTAAAATGTGTTCGGCAGTTTTGACTTTACTAGATTAAAACTAAATTAAAACTATACACTAAAGCAGTAAATAATTGTGAATTGGAATAAATTAACTTTTCAGATATTGAATTAAAATAAAAAAGAAATAAAGATAGCAAGCATAAAAATATAAAGTACATATGAAATGAAAGGAAAATATAAATTGGATTAAAACAATTATCCTCTATTAAATGTTAGAAGATAACTGTCTAAATCGAATTTTTATTTTAATTTAATATGTCCTTTGTCATTTATTTTTTGTTTGCTATTGCTTTATTCTTTTTTCGTTGTTTTATTTTTTTCTAAGTTCAAATTGCGCGGAGGTGTGGACTGTAGAAGATCTGGATCGGCAACTGTGAAGACCAGCCGTGCGCGGCCACTTTTATGCGCGGCAAGCCGCACTTCCGACGACGCCGAGCCACGGTTACCCGTGATTGGGCAGTGGAGTGCCCGTGTTACGTCCGCGCTCAACACGTGATCGGCAGTGCTACAGACGCGATGAAGCCGCGGTTAGCTGTGGTAACTTGCCACTTTTTTCCAGCGTTCGAAGACGTGCGAACCTATTTTTAGCCTTAGACGTGGCTGGACGTGGTTAGCCGTGCTTAGGCAGTGCTTCAGCAGTGGAAGAGCCGCCGACGGCCATATCCCGTACAAAGCACGGCCAAGCCAAAATTGACCAAAAATGACCACTTACGACCACATCCACCAGATTTTCATAACTTTTTGTACATGATTTAGACGTGGAGTGCTGTGTGACCGGGGCTTAACCGGATATCGACGGTCTGTCGGAACGTCAGTCCCATTGTTCTTCAATGGTGAACATGTTACCTGAGCAGATACAATGGTAGGTGTCTCAGCCCCTTGTACAGTCACATCTGGTCTGCAACGGAAACCTTTGTTTCAGATGAGGTTGGGTTCCGCAGTTGTGCGGGTACATGACCCGGTGTTTAGACCGGCACATCAAGCGAATCTCCAGAGGACAGCTCTCCTGGCCCTAGTGGAGTCTGTAGGAGTTGGTCAGCAAGTCTCCTCCAGACACCATCCGCTGTTTGGACAGTATAGGACACGGGTCCCGTTTGGGCAATAACAGTGGCAGGAATTCAGTTGAACTCGCCACGATAGTTCCTCGCCAATACAGAATTTCCTGAAGTGAAAACTCTGTCTTTTGCCTGTTCTTTGCGCTTGACCTGTTTTTCCTGTTCACGTTGAACAATGTCTTTCACCTTTGCGAGTTTCAAAGGTCGAGAGAAGTGCGGAGGTCTCGCTTTAGCATCAAGCTAGCAGGAGATGTCTTTGTGGTGGCGTGTGGACTGTTCCGATAATTGAGAAGAAAGTTGTGCAGTCGCTGATGTAATTCCTTGTCCCCGTGATGTTTTCAATGCATTTTTCATAGTTTGAACAAACCTTTCTGCAAGCCTGTTTGTTGCGGGGTGGTATGGAGTGGACTTAATGTGTTGCATTCTAGAGGCTAATGCTCAAAGCTCAGTCCAGAAATTGAAGTTGTAGCGACTTTGGGTATTCCAGCAAGACAATGACCCGAAGCATACCTCAAAATCCACCATTGAGTACCTCCAGGAAAGGCAGATAAACGTTTTGGAATGGCCATCACAGTCCCCAGACTTGAATAATATTGAAAATTTGTGGAGAAACCTTAAAATGCCATGCATGATTGAAGGCCAAAGAATATTTCTAGCAAGAAATCCTCTGTCAGGACAAATGGGGAAAAATTCCAAAGACAAGAACTGAAACTCTCTCAGCTAGCTCCAGGATGAGTTTGCAAAGTACTAGTTGACAGGGCCTTTTTGACTAGTTTTGCACAAGGCTTTTTTTCCCTGTTTTATTATTTTGAAACTGAAAAAGTTAAAAATAAAAATTATTCTCGCTTTAAAATGTGATGAAAGTTGTCATGTTTAACTTTGAAAACAAACCTGAACACTAAATGCTACAATCACTTGGAGATTAATTGTAACAGACATTTAAACCAGGGGTGCCCAAATCTTTGCACCCCACTGTAACATCCCTACCCCATACCATCACAAATGCTGGCTTTTGAACTTTGCGCTCATAACAGTCTGGATGGTCCTTTTCCACTTTCGCCCAGAGAGCACGATGTCCATGGTTTCCAAAAAAAAATTTTAAATATGGACTCATCAGACCACAGCACACTTTTCTACTTTGCGTCAGTCTATTTCAAATGAGCTCGGGCCCAGAGAAGCCAGTGGCATCTCTGGGTGTTGTTGATATACAGCTTTCGCTTTGCATGGTTCATTTTTAACTTGCACTTGTAACAACACACTGCGTTAACTGACAGTGGTTTTTTGAAGTGTTCCTGAGCCCACATGTTAATGTCCTTTACAGAATGATATTGGTTTTTATTGCAGTGCTGCCTGAGGGACTGACTATCACGGGCATTCAGTGTTTGTTTACGGCCTTGCCACTTCAATATAGAGATTCCTCCAGATTCTCTATATCAGGGGTCCCCAATCTTTCCCAGATAGGTCCAGTTTGGGTGCAGGCTTTCACTGTAACCAAGCAGCTACACACCTGAAACTACTAATCAACCTCTAGACTCTTTGCAAACTAGATGATGCGCACTTTATAGAGATGCTAACCCACGCCTCTTGTTGACCTTGACCTTTCGACCTCAAAATGCAAATTTGGACAGGGTACCCTAGGATCATCTACCCCACAAAGTTTGGTCACCCTAGCTTCAGTGGTGGCCAAGCTAATAAGCTTGATTAGTAGCATCAGGTGTGTAGCTGCTTGGTTGCAATGAAAGCCTGCACCCACACCGGCCCTTTCTGGGAAAGATTGGGGACCCCTGCTGTAAATCTTTTGATGATGATATGGACTGTAGATCTTGAGATCCCTAAATTCCTTGCAATTGCACATTAGGAAACGTTGTTCTTAAACTGTCAGACCAGTTGCTCCTTGCTTTTGAATGACTGAGCCTTTCGGGGATGCTCCTTTTATATTTCATCATGACAGTCACCTGTTTCCAATTAACCTCTTCACCTGTGGAATGTTCCAAACAGATGTTTTTTGAGCTTTCCTTAATTTTCCCGTCCTTTGTTTCCCCTGCCACTCAGGCTGTGGGGTATTGTTGTCACGTAAGTCTGTTTGTTTGTTTGTTTGTTTGTTTGTTTGTTTGTTCGTTCGTTCGTTCGTCCGTCCGCAATTGCATTCCGTGCATGAAGTCAAAAGCGCCATTGCTGATCAACACCATTTTTGGTGTGGGTGTTGGGAGTGGGTAGCTACACAAGCCTTTCGATTTTCATGTGCTCTGATACCTAATATAACTGCCACAGCTTTGCGGGGCTATTTTTTTATTTCCAAAAGTGCAAAAGGGCTCAGGTGAAAAACATCTCTGATATTTACAGAAATTATGAAACATCAATAAAAATATCACTGAATAGATACTGTATATGTATTGTCAAAAAGAAATTTTCCCTATTGATATTTTGAGAGCAGCCTTATCATATTCACAAATTTTTAGCTCTTGTACCCTAATCATTTTGAAAGTATACAGTCACTATATTGCTGGGATTACTATGGTGTGTGTGTGTGTCTGTGTGTGTTTTTTTTTTTTTTTTATTAATAGTTTAATCGAGATGTTTGGATAGGTGAGTGGTGCTCAGTGTCTATTTTCCTGCTTTCAGGCCATTCAGGCTGCCATCAGCCAGGCATTCAAAACGCCCGAGGTGATACGACTGTTTGCCAAGAAGCAGCCTGGGCAGCTGAGGACCAGGCTTGCGGAGGTGAGATGGCGAGTACATGTGCTATTTCATACTTGCTTTTAACTTTCAGTGGGTTTCGCCAACACTGTTCCTCAGAACAAAAGTAAAATTTTCAATTCAAAATCACAGACAATCCAAGTAGAGGATTCCCTGGTCTGGCCTTAAAATCCTGATGAAAGGTTATCCCTTTTACTGAGAATTCTCATTTCGAATGGATTTTAGAGAGGAAGTTTTCAATGGGAGAGATTGAGAGTTTTTAAAGGAGGAATATTACTCTGCTGCTTCACTGGTATGAGCAAGTGTGAAGGTGCACTGTATTTCTGCAGGTGAATGGGAAAGTGATGGTGTGTTTGTTTGCCTGAAAGTGTATGGGGATGTGATGTTGTATTTGAATCTGCAGGAGTGAATTTGATGGTGTATTTGTGTATCTACAGGTGTATGGGGATGATATGTTGTATTTGTGTATCTGCAGGGGGGTGTTCCATCAATGTAGCTCAGAATATCCAGACAAGGGCAAAAACTTGAGGCTTGAATTAGCTCCTAATCTGCCCCAGACCCATTCCATCAAGTAAAATAAGCTGGCTCCAAGTGACGGTAATTCAAGCCTCGCCTGTTAAGCCGCACTTCGCGCACATGCCCTGGAAAAATAAAAAGCCCACACTAGTCGAGTGCCGAAAATGTCGCAAAATGGCTCAAAGCCAGGAAAAGGAATGAGGAGGCATTCTCCTCCTCTTTTTTCTGTTTAATGGCAGATGCAACCAACTTTAAGCTGCACTACTGCCACCCACTGTGGTGAGGTCTCGAGTGTCTATCTTCAGTGTACCAAAAAAAAAACTGGTCCCTCATCCACAGTTATATCTAAGGCCCGAGCACCAACCGAAGGTGCGAGGAACCGATTGTTTTTGAAGGGATTTTTATTATTCGGGCCCGAGCCTACTGCAAGTCATCTGCGAAGGCCCAATTAAAACCACGCTGTTTATTATTATTATGATTAGGGCCCGAGCCGACTGAAATTCAGATGAGGACCCTAGTGAAATCGTGCTGTTTATTATGGCCCGAGCTGACTGCAAGTCATCTGCGAAGGCCCTATTGAAATTGCGCTGTTTATTAGGGCCCAAGCCGTCTGAAAGTCGTCCAAAGACCCTGTTGAAATCGTGCTGTTGATTTTTATTATTATTATTATTATTATCATTAGGGCCCGAGCCGACTGCGAGTCGTCTGCGAAGGCCCTTTTGAAATTGCGCAGTTTATTTTTAGGGGCCGAGCTACGACTGCAAGTTGTCCGCCGAGGACCCTATTGAAATCATGCTGTTAATTATTATTGTTATTCCTCCAACATTTCAAGGGCCAATTTCGCCCCTTTCTCAAACTGATCAAAAGTTGTGCTCTGCATGTCTGTAGGTCAATGGACGTGGCCGCTATGCCGTCCCCATTTCTGATACTTCGCCATGCATATTCGATCAGCTCTCCCTCCCTCATACTTCATCCAAAGTCGTGGAGACCTATTGTTATCGTTCTGTTTTTATGCTTATTATTTGTACTTTTTTTGTGCACTTTCGTTTGAAGTAACTACTGGGCCGATTTTTATGAAATTTTCAGGGATGATAGAGCATAATGAGGTGTCGGCACGTCAGCTAAAAAAAATTCATTTTCACTCTGCGTCAAGGGGAATAACTCAAAACGTAAAAATCTTTGAACCTCAATAGCTCAAACTATTCAAGATAATTTCACAAAACTTTCACCAAAATGTAGAGGACATCATTCCCCATCGATTCCACCCATAGCGTTTTCTGAGCGCCTGACTAGATTTTTCGCTATTCCGAAAAAACTGAAAATCTTTCGACATTTTCAAAATTTGAGACTACACTAAACACTATATACACAATGAAGGAGGTGTGTGTGTGCGCGTGTGTGTGCGTGTGCGGGTGTGGGTGAGAGAGAACAAAAGGATGATCTGAGGTGTGAGTGGGGGGGGGCCTTGCTGACCATGTGGAGTGGGGGAAGGCAACCCTACTGTAACAAAGACCAAATCTTTGGAGCAATGGAAAGTTTAGAGTTTTAAAGTCAGTCAAATGACTTAAAATGCTCAATGTTGTTTGTGTTTGTGTGTATTACGTTAAAATGAAGAGATGTGTGTGTTTTGCACAGGAAAGGCGCCGTGTTAGTCTACAGGAGGTTATTTGCATGCAAGAGCTTGTCTGCTATACATTAATACCACCCTGTCCAAGTAAAACACAGTCCTAAAAACAATCACAACAACTATCATCTAACAAATACACACAGTCACTTTTAGTCTTAAAGGAAGGTGTGTGCCCAGTTGTTACCAGTCCTTAATTGAGGAAAGAGGTTTGGTAGTTGCTGGAGGATCCGATCGTGGGGGATGTTGATCCGGCTGGGAAGAGCGGTTCTGGTGCTGCAAAAGTCCGTGTCTTTGCTGTGGGAAGAGGAGGGAGGCTGGCCGCTCCTCAAAAGCAAGCTGTTGCACCCAAGGCTGCTCTACTCCTGGCAGCGTGGCTGCTGCTTCAACATGGCCAGTCTATGCTGGGCCTAAGAGGTGGGGGAGGAGGACCCCAGCCTGAGCAGTCTGCAGGGGTCCAGAAGCCTCTCCAAGGGAGAGGTCCAGAGCCAAGAGTCCAAGAGCCAAGAGAGCAGAGAAGAGAGGGGCGCTCCAAGAGAGAGATAAAATGGTTGACCACTGCTTTTATGTACCTGGCCTGCTGGTGGGAGGGGCTTGCAGGCAGAGAGTGGTCATGGGAAATCCAGGGATCCATTTTGAATTTCCACACATATGAAAGTTTTCCTCCATGTGAGCAGTGTTGTATAAAGTACCCAAAAGCCATACTTGAGTAAAAGTAAAAGTACCTTACTGGAAAATTACTCAAGTAAAAGTGAAAGTTGCCTGCTAGAATATAACTTGAGTAAAAGTAAAAAAGTAGCTAGTATTTACTGTACTCAAGTATCAAAAGTAAAAAGTACTGTTAATAAAACGCAATCAGAAATTTGAGTTTAACATTTTCTTTATTCCTGTTTAATTTAGTTTTTAAGTTTTGTTTGATTTGCAAAGTGTCACAAGACACTTAAACACTCAAAATAAAGGAGCTTCAATACCTCCTTACATAAACCCAACCATATACAAAAATACACAAACATATCCTTACAGACCCGCATGCATGCATGCCTATCGACATTCATACCCACGTGCATTCAATATAAAATAATTCCTAATGAACTCTTGGTGCTCGAAGGTGATGCAAACAAACAAAAACTTGATTGGTTGAACTGTAACATGACTGCAGTGCGACAGCACTTGAACTGTCCATCCAGTCATTACTGAACCCTGAAAAACTTTTTTGTTCAACTTCAAAAGAAGAAGGTTCTCAAAACACAGGTACAGTCTCCTATAAAACCAGAAAAAGACAGGCAGATCATTCAATAACCCAGAAGTTCAGTTTTTTGCTAGCAGAGGCCAAGCCCACTCACGTTAGACCCCCGGAGACGCTCACGGGCCGAGGGGCGGTAAAAAAAAAACAAAACAAAAAAAAAACAAGCAAACAAACAAACAAAAACGTAATCCTCGACTGTATAGTTTCACCGCGTGGAACAACACACTCTTTGCTTCACCATTAAAGTCTATTCACACTGACCTTCACACAACAACACTGTTTATTGCACTGACGCTAAATAAATGAATGAATGAATGAGAAGAAAGTCAACAAAAAAAATGGGACCACTTGGAACGATCATCACTGATAAATATGTCTAACTCCAGCAGTTATATTTTTACAATTGATTAACATTCAAGGCTAAATCATTAAATCTCCCTTCCAATCCATCCATAACTTACATTAAGTTAGTGACGTGCGGTGGAGGTTGGTTTGGTGAGGCAAAAACCTCCCCTTTGCTTGATTAGCAATCAGACGATTAACTATTAAAAAAGTACATTTTTCGCAAGGCCTGATGTGCGTGCCAATTTTCATGAGTTTTTGACCATGTTTAGGCCCTCAAAAATACATTTCATTTCGGAGAAAAATAAAAATAATAATAATAATAATAATAATAATAATAATAATAAACATTTGAATTACAAGAGGGCCTAATTAAAGCTGCAAGCAGCGTTGAAAGGGCCCTCGCACCCCTCGTGCACTTTGGGGTGGCAGCAAGATCTTGATGGGTGCAGGCGTCCATTCACAGCCATCGGACACTGCTGGACCGCGTACAATGTGGTTTCCTGAGGGGAGTGCAAAAATTTTCTAGAGGGTGCTATGGTACCATTTTGATATGCCTGTGCGTAAAATCTACAACATAGTAATATTACCGATCTCCATGAGTGTGTTGATTTTTGTTCATTTTCCAGCATGTTTAGACCTGCAAAGGAGCAATTCTTTTATAAATCTGATTGGGGGCGCTATAGAGCCATTATGCCACATTTAGTGCCCATTGATGGATGACATTGAAGAGAATAAGACAATAATAAATTGTGCTCGGTTTTGCAAGCTTTGGAGTATTCTAAGGCTTTCAAACGTGTGTTCGTGAAATTTGGAAAAACGCAGGAAATAGCTCATCCCTCACTTCCTGTTTGGCCAAAAAAAATAGCCATTGCCCGGAATGACTAATGAAATGATCACACCAAATTTCATGAACATTCAAGCACTTTTATCTTAACATGGCCGTATCTAGAGGGCGCTGTGGAGCCATCTGGCCAATCCTGATATAATATTAGCATATATTTATACTTGGGAGGACAATTTCATAAAGCTTGGAAAGTTTCAGGGAAAACCCATGAAGTTTGTGGGAGTAAACCCAACTTCCTGTTTAATGGCGGGACATTGAAATTCGCCGCAACGCTACGGATACAAAATTTAATGAATCCAGAAAAGCTTCGCAATTTAACATCAGCAATGTCTTTAGATACTAATAGCCAAATTTCAAGTTGATCGGATGAAATCTCTAGGAGGAGTTTGTTAAAGTACGACACCTGTGAATGGCCAACAATCCAAAAAAGTTGCAAATTCAATTAAAAATGGCGGACTTCCTGTTGAGTCTAGGTCATGGCACCAAGAGACTTTTTTTTAGGTCTCGTCATATTCCACATCTCTTTCGAATTTCATACATGTAGGTTTATCGGGCTGCGAGGGCTGCTCATTTGAATTTTACAGGGGGCGCTTTCATGACATTTTTGCCATGCCAATATGTAAGCTATTTATCAGAGTATTATGAATGATGGTCTTTATACATTTACAAAATTTTGTGAGTTTTCGACCATGTTGAGACCCTCAAAAAGGCAATTCTTTTATAAATCTGATTGGGGGCGCTATCGAGCCATTATGCCACTTAAGGCTCCAATTGATGGATACCATTGAAGAGAATAAGACAATTATAATTTGTGCAAGGTTTTGCAAGCTTTGGAGTATTCTAAGTCTTTCAAACGTGCGTTCGTGAAATTTGAAAAAACGCAGTAAATAGCTCAAAACTCACTTCCTGTTCGGCCAAAAAATTTCAAAAAATTAGTCATTGCCTGCAATGACGAATGCAATGATCACACAAAATTTCATGAACATTCAAGCACTTTTATCTTAACATGGCCGTATGTAGAGGGCGCTGTGGAGCCACCTGACCACTCCCGATCTAATATTAGAATATATTTATACTTAGGCGGACAATGTAATCAAGCCTGTGAAGTTTCGCGCAAATCTCACAAAGCATGTGCGCGTAAAACCAACTTCCTGTTTCATGGCGGAACATCGAAATTCGCCGCAACGCCACGGATACAAAGTTCAATGAATCCAAAAAAGCTTCGCAATTTAACATTGACAAGGTCTTCAGATGTCATATGCGAAATTTTAAGTTGATAGGGTAAAATCTGTAGGAGGAGTTCGTTAAAGTACGACGCCTGTGAATGGCCAAAAATAAAAAAAAATTGCAAATTCAATTAAAAATGGCAGACTTCCTGTTGAGTCTAGATCATGGCCCCAAGAGACTTTTTTTTAGGTCTTGGCATAGTACACATGTCCACCGAATTTCGTACATGTAGCTTAAACACACTGCAAGGGCTGCTTCATTGAAATTTTCTAGGTGGCGCTGTAATGCAATTTTGCCACATTCATCCGTTAACCCTATATTTTTGTAAATAGTATGACCAGCTTAATATGTTTGCAAAGTTTTGTCAGTTTTCAACATGCTGATGCCTTCAAAAATGCAATTATGTATTAGGGGGCGCTATAGAGCCACCATGTCATACCCAGTGCCACATGAGATATCAAATCAAAGAACTTAATATTTTTAGTCTATGAGCCAAGTTTGGTGAGTTTTCGAGTATGATAAGGCCCTCAAAAATGTGTTCGTAAAATCTGAAAAAACGCAGGAAATGGATCATAGCTCACTTCCTGTGTGGCAAAAAAATTGACAAAAAAATGTATGATGACTACGATGGCCCCATAAAATTTCATTAGAATCCGAGCAAGTGCGTTCCAAAATGGCCGCGTGTTTGATGGCGCTATAGAGCCACCGGAGCATTTCCAATCACAAAAATAATAATAGTTTGTAATTTTCACAACGACTGACGTGTGGGCAAATTTTTGTGAGTTTTCGTGCATGGCAAAGCCCTCAAAAATGCGTTCTCGCAGCAGAATAAAAAGAAGAAGAAGAAGAAGAATAATTAAAGCTGCAAGCAGCGTTGAAAGGGCCCTCGCCCCCCTCGTGCACGTTGGGGTGGCAGCAAGATCTTGATGGGTGCAGGTGTCCATCAAGAGTCATTGGGCACTGCTAGACTGTGTGCATTGTGGTTTCCTGATGGGAGTGCAAAAATGTTCTAGAGGGCGCTACGATACCATTTTGACATGCCTGTGTGCAAAATCTACAACAAGGTAATTGTAATGTCAGGCTCCATGAGTGTGTTGATTTTTGTAAATTTTCCAATATGTTTAGACGATCAAAGAGGCAATACTTTTAAATATCTGACTGGGGGCGCTATTGAGCCATTATGCCATATTTAATACCAATTGATGGATGACATTGAAGAGAATAAGACATTTATACTGTTTGCTAGGTTTTTTAAGGTTTGGAGCATTCTAAGGCCTGAAAATATGACTTCGTAAAATTTGGAAAAACGCAGGAAGTAGCTCATAGCTCACTTCCTGTTTATGCAATAATTTTCAAAAAATTAACCATCGCCCAGAATGACTAATGCAATGATCACCCAAATTTCATGAACATTCAAGCACTTTTAACTTAACATGGCCGTATCTAGAGGGCGTCGTGGAGCCACCTGGCCACTCCCTATCTAATATTAGCATATAGTTATACTTTGGAGGAAAATATTATCAAGCTTATCAAGGCAAATCGAACAAAGTATGTGGGAGTAAAAGCAACTTCCTGTTTCATGGCAGGACATCAAAATTCGCCGTGACGCCACAGATGCATCGTTCGATGAAATCAAAAAAGCTTCGCAATTTAACGTCAGCAAGGTTTTTAGATATTATATGCCAAATTTTAAGTTGATCGAATAAAATCTCTAGGAGGAGTTCGTTAAAGTACGACACCTGTGAATGGCAAAAAAAATTTTAAAAAGTTGCAATTTCAATTAAAAATGGCAGCCTTCCTGTTGGGTCTAGGTCATGGCACCAAGAGACTTTTTTGTTGGGCTCAGCATATTCCACATGTCTACCGAATTTCATACATGTGGGTTTATCGGGCTGCGAGGGCTGCTTATTTGAAATTTTCCAGGGGGCGCTATAATGCCATTTTTGCCACGCCTATTTGTAAATTTTTTATCAGTGTAATAGGAATGATGGTCTTTAATATTATACAAAATTTTGTGAGTTTTTGAGCATGCTGAAACCCTCAAAAGGGTAATTCTTTTAAAAATCGTATTGGGGGCGCTATAGAGCCATGATGCCTCATTTACTGCCAATTTTTGTTTCAAATTGAAGACAATGTGACAAATAAAATTTTAGCAAAGTTTTGCAAGTTTTCGAGTATGCTAAGGCCTTCAAATGTGTGTTCATAAAATTTTGAATAACGCAGGAAATGACTCATAGCTCACTCCCTGTTTGGCCGAAAAATTTCAAAAAAATCAGCACAGCCCAAAAAAAACCAAATGCAATGATCTGACCAAATTTCATGAACATTCAAGCACTTTTATATCAACATGGCTGTGTCAAGAGGGCGCTGTAGAGCCACCTGACCACATCCACTCCAATATCAACATATAGGTATATTTGGAATTAGACTATCATTAAGCCTGTAAAGTTTCATGTAAATCTCCCAAAGCATATGCTCATAAAATAAACTTCCATTTTCATGGCGGAACATCGAAATTCGCCGCGACGCCACGGATACAAAGTTCAATGAATCCAAAAAAGCTTCGCAATTTAACATCGACGACGTCTTTCAATGTCATATGCCAAATTTTAAGTTGATCAGATAAAATCTCTAGAAGGAGTTCGTTAAAGTACGACACCTGTGAATGGCCAACAATCCAAAAAAGTTGCAATTTCAATTAAATATGGTGGACTTCCTGTTGAGTGTAGGTCATGGCACCAAGAGAATTTTTTGTAGGTCTCGGCATATTCCACATGTCTACTGAATTTCATACATGTAGGTTTACCAGGCTGCGAGGGCTGCTTATTTAAAATTTTCCAGGGGGCGCTATAGTGACATTTTTGCCATGTATATATATAAGTTTTTTGTCAGAGTAATACGAATGATGGTCTTTATACATTTACAAAATTTTGTGAGTTTTAGAACATGCTAAGACCCTCAAAATGGCAATTCTTTTAAAAATCTGATAGGGAGCGCTATAGAGCCATTGTGCCAAATTTAGTGTAAATTGACATATAAAATTGAAGATAATAAGACAATTATAATTTGTGCAACTTTTTGCAAGATTTCGAGCATTTTAAAGCATCCAAACATGTGTTTATAAAATTTGGAAAAACGCAGGAAATGGCGCCTAGCTCACTTCCTGTTTGGCCAAAAAATTTCAAAAAAATTAAAATAACTCAACATGAACAATACAATGATCACACCAAATTTCATGAACATTCAAGCACTTTTATCTCAACATGGCCGTTTCAAGGGGGCGCTGTGGAGCCACCTGACCACACCCAATCTAATATCAACATATAGGTCTACTTGGAAGTGGACTACTATAAAGCCTGTAAAGTTTCGCGCAAATTCAACAAAGCATGTGCGCGTAAAACCAACTTCCTGTTTCATGGCGGAACATCGAAATTCGCCGCGACGCCACGGATACAAAGTTCAATGAATCCAAAAAAGCTTCGCAATTTAACATCAACAAGGTCTTAAGATGTTAAATTCAAAATTTTAAGTTGATCGGATAAAATCTCTAGGAGGAGTTTGTTAAAGTACGAAGCCTGTGAATGGCAAAAAATTTAAAAAATTTGCAAATTCAATTAAAAATGGCGGACTTCCTGTTGAGTCTAGGTCATGGCACCTTGAGACTTTTTTTTAGGTCTTGGCATAGTACACATGTTTACCGAATTTTGTACATGTAGGTCAAACACGCTGCGAGGGCTGCTTCATTGAAATTTTCTAGGTGGCGCTGTAATGCAATTTTGCCACATCCATCTGTAAACCCTAAATCCTAGTTAAAAGTAAGACGTGCTTAATATGTTTGCAAAGTTTTGTGAGTTTTCAAGCATGCTGAGGCCCTCAAAAATGCAATTATGTATTAGGGGGCGCTATAGAGCTACCATATCACACTCAGTGCCAAATGAGATATCGAATCAAAGAACGTAATATTTCTAGTCTATGAGCCAAGTCTGGTGAGTTTTCGAGTATGATAAAACCCTCAAAAATGTGTTCGTAAAATCTAAAAAAACGCAGGAAATGGCTCATAGCTCACTTCTTGTGAGGCAAAAAAATTTCAAAAAAATTTACAAAGAAATGTATGATGACTACTATGACTCTATAAAATTTCGTGAGAATCCGAGCAAGTGCGTTCCAAAATGTCCGCGTGTTTGGTGGCGCTATAGAGCCACCGGGGCATGTTTAAGCACAAAAATAATAATACTTTGCAATTTTCACCACGACTGACGTGTGGGCAAATTTTTGTGAGTTTTCGTGCATGGCAAAGCCCTCAAAAATGCGTTCTCGCAGCAGAATAAAAAGAAGAAGAAGAAGAAGAAGAATAATAAAAATCCCATCAAAAACAATAGGTTCCTCGCACCGGTCGGTGCTAGGGCCCTAATTAAAGCTGCAAGCAGCGTTGAAAGGGCCCTCGCCCCCCTCGTGCACGTTGGGGTGGCAGCAGGATCTTGATGGCTGCAGGTGTCCATTCAGAGCCATTGGACACAGCTGGACCGCGTACAATGTGGTTTCCTGATGGGAGTGCAAAAATTTTCTGGAGGGCGCTATGATACCATTTTGACTAGCCTGTGCGCAAAATCTACAACACAGTAATCGTAATATGGGGCTCCATGAGTGTGTTGATTTTTGTAAATATTCCAGCATGTTTAGACTTTCAAAAGAGCAATTCTTTTATAAATCTGATTGGGGGCGCTATAGAGCCGTTATGCCACATTTAGTGCCAATTGATAGATGATATTAAACAAAATAAGACATTTATAATTTGTGCAAGGTTTTGCAAGTTTTGAAGCATCCTAAGGCCTTAAAACGTGTCTTCAGAAAAATTTGGAAAAACACAGAAAATAGCTCATAGCTCACTTCCTGTTTGGCCAAAACATTTCCCGGAATGACGAATGCAGCCATCACACCAAATTTCATGAACATTCAAGCACTTTTATCTTAACATGACCATATCTAGAGGGCGCTGTGGAGCCACCTAGCACCTCCCGATCCAATATTAGCATATGTTTTTACTTCGGAGAACAATTTTATCAAGCAGAAGAAGGTTCGGGCAAATCCCACAAAGTAAGTGGCAGTAAAAGCAACTCCCTGTTTCATGGCGGGATATCAAAATTCGCCGCGAAGCCACGGATACATTGTTCGATGAAATCAAAATTGCTTCGCAATTTAACATTAGCAAGGTCTTAAGATATTATTTGCCAAATATTAAGTTGATCGGATAAAATCTCTAGGAGGAGTTTTTTAAAGTACGACGCCTGTGAATGGCAAAAAATCAAAAAAAGTTGCAATTTCAATTAAAAATGGCGGACTTCCTGTTGAGTCTAGCTCATGGCACCAAGAGACTTTTTTTAGTTCTCAGCATATTCCACATGTCTACCGAATTTCATACATGTAGGTTTACCAGGCTGCGAGGGCTGCTTATTTGAAATTATCCAGGGGGCGCTATTATGACAATTTTGCCAAGCCTATATATAAGCTTTTTATCAGAGTAATACAAATGATGATTTTTATACATTTACAAAATTTTGTGAGTTTTTGAACATGCTGAGACCCTCAAAAGAGCAATTCTTTTTAAAATCTGATTGGGGGCGCTATAGAGCCATGGTGCCAAATTTAGTGCAAATTGATGTAGAAGATTGAATATAATAAGACAATTATAATTTGTGCAACTTTTTGCAAGATTTCGAGTATTCTTAGGCTTCCAAATATGTGTTAATAAAATTTGGAGAAACGCAGGAAATGGCTCATAGCTCACTTCCTGTTTGGCCAAAAAATTCCCAAAAAATTACCATAACCTGGCATGACAAATGCAATGATCAAACCAAATTTCATGAACATTCAAGCACTTTTATCTCAACATGGTTGTGTCAAGAGGGCGCTGTGGAGCCACCTGACCACACCCAATCTAATATCAACATATAGTTCTACTTGGAAGTAGACTCTTATGAAGCCTGTAAAGTTTTGCGCAAATCTCACAAAGCATGTGCGCGGAAAACCAACTTCCTGTTTCATGGCGGAACATTGAAATTTGCCGCGACGCCACGGATACAAAGTTCAATGAATCCAAAAAAGCTTCGCAATTTAACATCGACAACGTCTTTAGATGTCATATGCAAAATTTTAATTTGATCGGATAAAATCTCTAGGAGGAGTTCGTTAAAGTACGACGCCTGTGAATGGCAAAAAAACAAAAAAAGTTGCAATTTCAATTAAAAATGGCGGACTTCCTGTTGGGTCTAGGTCATGGCACCAAGTGACTTTGTTTTAGGTCTCAGTATATTCCACATGTCCACCGAAGTTCATACATGCAGGTCAACCACGGTGCGAGGGCTACTTTTTTGAAATTTTCCAGGGGGCGCTATAATGCCATTTTTGCCACGCCAATATGTACATTTTTATCGGTGTGATAGGAATGATGGTCTTTAGAATTGTACAAAATTTTGTGAGTTTTTGAGCATGCTGAGACCCTCAAAAAGGCAATTATTTGAAAATTCTGATTGGGGGCGCTAAAGAGCCATAATGCCTCATTTACTGCCAATTATTGTCTCAAATTGAAGACAATTGGACAAATATAATTTTTGCAAAGTTTTACAAGTTTTCAAGTCTGCTAAAGCCTTCAAATGTGTGTTCGTAAAATTTGGAATAACGCAGGAAATGGCTCATAGCGCACTTCCTGTTTGGCCGAAAAATTTCAAAAAAATAATTTTAGCCCTAAAAAACCAATGCAATGATCAGACCAAATTTCATGAACATTCAAGCACTTTTATATCAACATGGTCGTGTGAAGAGGGCGCTGTGGAGCCACCTGACCACACCCAATCCAATATCAACATATAGTTATATTTGGAAGTAGACTACTATTAAGCCTGTAAAGTTTCACGCAAATTTCACAATGCATGTGCTCATAAAAGCAACTTCCATTTTCATGGCGGAACATCGAAATTCGCCGCAACGCCACGGACACAATTTTCAATGAATCCAAAAAAGCTTCGCAATTTAACATGTCGAATGTCTTTAGATGGCCTGTGCCAAATTTTTAGTTGATCGTATAAAATCTCTAGGAGGAGTTCGTTAAAGTACGACGCCTGTGAATGACAAAAAATGAAAAAAAGTTGCAAATTCAATTAAAAATGGCGGACTTCCTGTTGAGTCTAGGTCATGGCACCAAGTGACTTTTTTTTAGGTCTTGGCATAGTACATATATCCACCGAATTTTGTACATGTATGTTAAACACCCTGCGAGGGCTGCTTGATTGAAATATTCTAGGTGGCGCTGTAATGCAATCTTGCCACATCCATCTGTAAACCTCATAGCCTAGTGAAACGTATGATAGGCTTAATATCGTTGCAAAGTTACGTGAGTTTTCGAGCATGCTGAGGCCCTCAAAAATGCAATTATGTATTAGGGGGCGCTATACAGCCACCATGTCACACTTAGTGCCAAATGAGACATCGAATCAAAGAACTTAATATTTTTAGTCTATGAGCCAAGTTTGGTAAGTTTTCGAGTATGATAAGGCCCTCAAAAATGTGTTTGTAAAATCTGAAAAAACGCAGGAAATGGCTCGTAGCTCACTTCCTGTGCGGCAAAAAAATTTCAAAAAAATTACCAAAAAAATTTATCATGACTGCTATGGCCCAATCGAATTTCGTGAGAATCCGAGCAAGTGCGTTCCAAATTGGCGGCGTGTTTGGTGGCGCTATAGAGCCACCTAGGCATGTCTAAGCACAAAAATAGTAATACTTTGCAATTTTCACCACGACTGACGTGTGGGCAAATTTTTGTGAGTTTTCGTGCATGGCAAAGCCCTCAAAAATGAGTTCTCGCAGCAGAATAAAAAGAAGAAGAAGAAGAAGAATAATAAAAATCCCATCAAAAACAATAGGTTCCTCGCACCTTCGGTGCCAGGACCCGTTCCGGGCCCTGGCACCGGTCGGTGCTCGGGCCCTAATTAAAGCTGCAAGCAGCGTTGAAAGGGCCCTCGCCCCCCCTGTGCACATTGGGGTGGCAGCAAGATCTTGATGGCTGTAGGTGTCCATTCAGAGCCATTGGACACAGCTGGACCGCGTACAATGTGGTTTCCTGATGGGAGTGCAAAAATTTTCTGGAGGGCGCTATGATACCATTTTGACTTGCCTGTGCACAAAATCTACAATACAGTAATCGTAATTCAGGGCTCCATGAGTGTTTCGATTTTTGTAAATTTTCCAGCATGTTTAGACTTTCAAAAGAGCAATTCTTTTATAAATATTATTGGGGGCGCTATAGAGCTATTTTGCCCCATTTAGTGCCAATTGATGGATGTATTGAAGAGAATGAGACAGTTCTAATTTTTGGATGGTTTTGCAAGTTTTGGAGCATTCTAAGGCCTTAAAACGTGTGTTCGTAAAATTTGGAAAAACGCAGGAAATAGCTCATAGCTCTCTTCCTGTTTGGCAAAAAAATTTCAAAAAATTAACAATTGCGGAGAATGACTAATGCAATGATCATACCAAATTTCATGAACTTTCAAGTACTTTTATCTGAACATGGCCATATCTAGAGGGCGCTGTGGAGCCACCTGGCACCTCTCGATATAAAATAAGCATATATCTATACTTGGGCGGACAATTTTATCAAGCTTGGAAAGTTTCAGGCAAATCCCACAAAGTATGTGGAATTGAAAGCAACTTCCTGTTTCATGGCAGGACATCAAAATTCGCTGTGACGCCACGGATGCATCGTTCGATGAAATCAAAAAAGCTTCGCAATTTAACGTCAGCTAGGTTTTTAGATATTATATGCCAAATTTCAAGTTGATCGGATAAAATCTCTAGGAGGAGTTCGTTAAAGTACGAAACCTGTGAATGGCAAAAAAAATTAAAAAAAGTTGCAATTTCAATTAAAAATGGCAGCCTTCCTGTTGGGTCTAGGTCATGGCACCAAGAGACTTTTTTGTAGGTCTCGGCATATTCCACATGTCTACCGAATTTCATACATGTGAGTTTATCGGGCTGCGAGGGCTGCTTTTGTGAAATTTTCCAGGGGGCGCTATAATGCCATTTTTGCCACGCCTATTTGTAAATTTTTTATCAGTGTAATAGAAATGATGGTCTTTAAAATTCTACAAAATTTTGTGAGTTTTTGAGCATGCTGAAACCCTCAAAAGGGTAATTATTTTAAAAATTGTATTGGGGGCGCTATAGAGCCATGATGCCTCATTTACTGCCAATTTTTGTTTCAAATTGAAGACAATGTGACAAATAAAATTCTATTTAAGTTTTGCAAGTTTTCGAGTATGCTAAGGCCTTCAAATGTGTGTTCATAAAATTTGGAATAACGCAGGAAATGACTCATAGCTCACTTCCTGTTTGGCTGAAAAATTTCAAAAAAATTAAAATAACTCGACATGAACAATGCAATGATCACACCAAATTTCATGAACATTCAAGCACTTTTATCTCAACATGGCCGTTTCAAGAGGGCGCTGTGGAGCCACCTGACCACACCCAATCTAATATCAACATATAGGTCTACTTGGAAAGAGACTCCTATAAAGCCTGTAAAGTTTCGCACAAATTTCACAAAGCATGTGCGCGTAAAACCAACTTCCTGTTTCATGGTGGAACATCAAAATTCGCCGCAACGCCACGGATACAAAGTTCCATGAATCCAAAAAAGCTTCACAATTTAACATCGACAAGGTCTTAAGATATTAAATTCAAAATTTTAAGTTGATCGGATAAAATCTCTAGGAGGAGTTCGTTAAAGTACGAAGCCTGTGAATGGCAAAAAATTTTAAAAATTTGCAAATTCAATTAAAAATGGCGGACTTCCTGTTGAGTCTAGGTCATGGCACCAAGAGACTTTTTTTTAGGTCTTGGCATAGTACACATGTCCACCGAATTTTGTACATGTAGGTCAAACACGCTGCGAGGGCTGCTTCATTAAAATTTTCTAGGTGGCGCTGTAATGCAATTTTGCCACATCCATCTGTAAACCCTAAATCCTAGTTAAAAGTAAAACCTGCTGAATATGTTTGCAAAGTTTTGTGAGTTTTCAAGCATGCTGAGGCCCTCAAAAATGCAATTATGTATTAGGGGGCGCTGTAGAGCTACCATATCACACCCAGTGCCAAATGAGATATCGAATCAAAGAACGTAATATTTCTAGTCTATGAGCCAAGTCTGGTGAGTTTTCGAGTATGATAAAACCCTCAAAAATGTGTTCGTAAAATCTAAAAAAACGCAGGAAATGGCTCATAGCTCACTTCCTGTTGGGCAAAAAAATTTCAAAAAAATTAAAAAAAAAATTTATGATGACTACTATTACTCTATCAAATTTCGTGAGAATCCGAGCAAGTGCGTTCCAAAATAGCCTCGTGTTTGGTGGCGCTATAGAGCCACCGGGGCATGTCCAAGCACAAAAATAATAATACTTTGCAATGTTCACCACGACTGACGTGTGGGCAAATTTTTGTGAGTTTTCGTGCATGGCAAAGCCCTCAAAAATGCGTTCTCGCAGCAGAATAAAAAGAAGAAGAAGAAGAAGAAGAATAATAAAAATCCCATCAAAAACAATAGGTTCCTCGCACCTTCGGTGCCAGGACCCGTTCCGTGCCCTGGCACCGGTCGGTGCTCGGGCCCTAATTAAAGCTGCAAGCAGCGTTGAAAGGGCCCTCGCCCCCCCTGTGCACATTGGGGTGGCAGCAAGATCTTGATGGCTGCAGGTGTCCATTCAGAGCCATTGGACACAGCTCGACCGCGTACAATGTGGTTTCCTGATGGGAGTGGAAAAATTTTCTGGAGGGCGCTATGATACCATTTTGACTTGCCTGTGCACTAAATCTACAACACAGTAATCGTAATACGGGGCTACATGAGTGTTTTGCTTTTTGTAAATTTTCCAGCATGTTTAGACTTTCAAAAGAGCAATTCTTTTATAAATATTATTGGGGGCGCTATAGAGCCATTATGCCCCATTTAGTGCCAATTGATGGATGTATTGAAGAGAATAAGACAGTTCTAATTTTTTGATGGTTTTGCAAGTTTTGGAGCATTCTAAGGCCTTAAAACGTGTGTTCGTAAAATTTGGAAAAACGCAGGAGATAGCTCATAGCTCACTTCCTGTTTGGCAAAAAAATTTCAAAAAATTAACAATTGCGGAGAATGACTAATGCTGTGATCATATCAAATTTCATGAACTTTCAAGCACTTTTATCTGAATATGGCCATATCTAGAGGGCACTGTGGAGCCACCTGGCACCTCTAGATATAAAATAAGCATATATCTATACTTGGGCGGACAATTTTATCAAGCTTGGAAAGTTTCAGGCAAATCCCACAAAGTATGTGGAATTGAAAGCAACTTCCTGTTTCATGGCAGGACATCAAAATTCGCCATGACGCCACGGATGCATCGTTCGATGAAATCAAAAAAGCTTCGCAATTTAACGTCAGCACGGTTTTTAGATATTATATGCCAAATTTGAAGTTGATCGGATAAAATCTCTGGGAGGAGTTCGTTAAAGTACGACACCTGTGAATGGCAAAAAAAAAAAAAAGTTGCAATTTCAATTAAAAATGGCAGCCTTCCTGTTGAGTCTAGGTCATGGCACCAAGTAACTTTTTTGTAGGTCTCGGCATATTCCACATGTCTACCGAATTTCATACATGTGGGTTTACCGGGCTGCGAGGGCTGCTTATTTGAAATTTTCCAGGGGGCGCTATAATGCCATTTTTGCTTTGTCGATTTGTAAGTTTTTTGTCAGAGTAATACGAATGATGGTTTTTATACATTTACAAAATTTTGTGAGTTTTCGAACATGCTGAGACCCTCAAAAGGGCAATTCTTTTAAAAATCTGATTGGGGGCGCTAAAGAGCCATTGTGCCAAATTTAGTGTAAATTGATGTATAAAATTGAAGACAATAAGACAATTATAATTTGTGCAACTTTTTGCAAGATTTTGAGTATTCTAAGGCTTCCAAACATGTGTTTCTAAAATTTGTAAAAACGCAGGAAATGGCTCATAGCTCACTTCCTGTTTGGCCAAAAAACTTCAAAAAAATTACCATCACTCGACATGACAAACTCAATGACCACACCAAATTTCATGAACATTAAAGCACTTTTATCTCAACATGGCCGTGTCAAGAGGGCGCTGTGGAGCCACCTGACCACACGCAATCCAAAATCAACATGTGGGTATACTTAGAAGTAGACTATAATTAAGCCTGTGAAGTTTCGCGCAACTCTCACAAAGCATGTGTGCGTAAAACCAACTTCCTGTTTCATGGCGGAACATCAAAATTCGCCGCGACGCCACGGATACAAAGTTCGATATATCAAAAAAAGCTTCGCAATATAACATTGCCAAGGTCTTAAGATGTCATATGCAAAATTATACGTTGATCGGATCAAATCTCTAGGAGGAGTTCGTTAAAGTACGATACGATGCCTGTGAATGGCAAAAAATTTGCAAATTCAATTAAAAATGGCGGACTTCCTGTTGAGTCTAGGTCATGGCACCAAGAGACTTTTTTTGAGGTCTTGGCCTAGTACACATGTCCATCGAATTTTGTACATGTAGGTTAAACACGCTGCGAGGGCTGCTTCATTGAAATTTTCTCGGTGGCGCTGTAATGCAATTTAGCCACATCTATCTGTGAACCCTATATCCTAGTCAATAGTCTGACCAGCTTAATGTGTTTGCAAAGTTTTGTGAGTTTTCAAGCATGTTGATGCCCTCAAATATGCAATTATGTATTGGGGGGCGCTATAGAGCCACCATGTCACACATAGTGCCAAATGAGATATTTAATCAAGGAACTTAATATTTTAAGTCACTGAGTGAAGTTTGGTGTCTTTTCGAGTATGATAAGGCCCTCAAAAATGTGTTCGTAAAATCTGAAAAAACGCAGGAAATGGCTCATAGCTCACTTCCTGTGTGGCAAAAAATTTCAAAAAAATTGACAAAAAAATGTAAGATGACTTCTATGACCCTATCAAATTTCGTGAGAATCTGAGCAAGTGCGTTCCAAAATGGCCGTGTGTTTGGTGGCGCTATAGAGCCACCGGGGCATGACCAAGCACAAAAATAATAATATTTTGCAATTTTCACCACGACTGACGTGTGGGCAAATTTTTGTGAGTTTTCGTGCATGGCAAAGCCCTCAAAAATGCGTTCTCGTAGCAGAATAAAAAGAAGAAGAAGAAGAAGAAGAAGAATAATAAAAATCCCATCAAAAACAATAGGTTCCTCGCACCTTCGGTGCCAGGACCCGTTCCGGGCCCTGGCACCGGTCGGTGCTCGGGCCCTAATTAAAGCTGCAAGCAGCGTTGAAAGGGCCCTCGCGCCCTTCGCGCACGTTGGGGTGGCAGCAAGATCTTGATGGGTGCAGGCGTCCATTCACAGCCGTTGGACACTGCTGGACCGCGTACAATGTGGTTTCCTGAGGGGAGTGCAAAAATTTTCTAGAAGGCGCTATGGTACCATTTTGATATGCCTGCGCGTAAAATCTACAACATAGTAATCGTATTACCGAACTCCATGAGTGTGTTGATTTTTGTTAATTTTCCAGCATGTTTAGACCTGCAAAGGAGCAATTCTTCTATAAATCTGATTGGGGGCGCTATAGAGTCATTATGCCACATCTAGTGCCAATTGATGGATGACATTGAAGAGAATAAGACAATAATACATTGTGCTCGGTTTTGCAAGCTTTGGAGTATTCTAAGGCCTTCAAACGTGTGTTCGTGAAATTTGGAAAAACGCAGGAAATAGGTCATCCCTCACTTCCTGTTTGGCCAAAAAAATTAGCCATTGCCCAGAATGACTAATGCAATGATCACACCAAATTTCATGAACATTCAAGCACTTTTATCTGAACATGGCCATATCTAGAGGGCGCTCTGGAGCCACCTGGCACCTCTCGATCTAATATTAGCATATATTATTACTTGGGAGGACAATTTTATAAAGTTTGGAAAGTTTCAGGGAAAACCCATGAAGTATGTGGGAGTAAACCCAACTTCCTGTTTAATGGCGGGACATCCAAATTCGCCGCAACGCCACGGATACAAAATTCAATGAATCCAGAAAAGCTTCGCAATTTTACATCAGCAACAGCTTTAGATACTAATAGCCAAATTTCAAGTTGATCGGATGAAATCTCTAGGAGGAGTTCGTTAAAGTACGACACCTGTGAATGGCCAACAATCCAAAAAAGTGTCAATTTCAATTAAAAATGGCGCACTTCCTGTTGAGTCTAGGTCATGGCAACAAGAGACTTTTTTTTAGGTCTCGTCATATTCCATATCTCTACCGAATTTCATACATGTAGGTTTTACCGAGCTGCGAGGGCTGCTTATTTGAAATTTTACAGGGGGCGCTATAATGACATTTTTGCCATGCCAATATGTAAGCTTTTCATCAGAGTATTATGAATGATGGTCTTTATACATTTACAAAATTTTGTGAGTTTTCGAACATGTTGAAACCCTCAAAAAGGCAATTCTTTTATAAATCTGATTGGGGGCGCTATAGAGCCATTATACCACTTAAGGCTCCAATTTATGGATGACATTGAAGAAAATAAGACAATTATAATTTGTGCAAGGTTTTGCTAGCTTTGGAGTATTCTTAGGCTTTCAAACTTGCGTTCGTAAAATTTGAAAAAACGCAGGAAATAGCTCAAAATTCACTTCCTGTTCGGCCAAAAAATTTCAAAAAATTGGTCATTGCCTGCAATGACGAATGCAATGATCACACAAAATTTCATGACGTTCAAGCACTTTTATCTCAACATGGCCGTATGTAGAGGGCGCTCAGGAGCCACCTGACCACTCCCGATCTAATATTAGCATATATTTATACTTAGGCGAACAATATAATCAAGCCTGTGAAGTTTCGCGCAAATCTCACAAAGCATGTGCGCGTAAAACCAACTTCCTGTTTCATGGCGGAACATCAATATTCGCCGCAACGCCACGGATACGAAGTTTAATGAATCCAAAAAAGCTTCGCAATTTAACATTGACAAGGTCTTTAGATGTCATATGCGAAATTTTAAGTTGATAGGATAAAATCTGTAGGAGTAGTTCGTTAAAGTACGACGCCTGTGAATGGCAAAAAATTTAAAAAATTTGCAAATTCAATTAAAAATGGCGGACTCCCTGTTGAGTCTAGGTCATGGCACCAAGAGACTTTTTTTTAGGTCTTGGCATAGTACACATGTCCACCGAATTTCGAACATGTAGCTTAAACACGCTGCGAGGGCTGCTTCATTGAAATTTTCTAGGTGGCGCTGTCATGCAATTTTGCCACATCCATCTGTAAACCCTATATTCTTGTAAATAATATGACCAGTTTAATATGTTTGCAAAGTTTCGTGAGTTTTCGAGCATGGTGATGCCTTCAAAAATGCAATTATGTATTAGGGGGCGCTATAGAGCCACCATGTCATACCCAGTGCCAAATGAGATATCAAATCGAAGAACTTCATATTTTTATTCAATAAGCCAAGTTTGGTCTGTTTTCGAGTATGATAAGGCCCTCAAAAATGTGTTCGTAAAATCTGAAAAAACGCAGGAAATGGCTCATAGCTCACTTCCTGTTGGGCAAAAAAATTTCAAAAAAATTGACAAAAAAATTTATGATGACTACTATCACCCTATAAAATTTTATTAGAATCCGAGCAAGTGGGTTCCAAAATGGCAGAGTGTTTGGTGGCGCTATAGAGCCACCGGGGCATGTCTAAGCACAAAAATATAAATACTTTGCAATTTTCGCCACGACTGACGTGTGGGCAAATTTTTGTGAGTTTTCGTGCATGGCAAAGCCCTCAAAAATGCGTTCTCGCAACAGAATAAAAAGAAGAAGAAGAAGAATAATTAAAGCTGCAAGCAGCGTTGAAAGGGCCCTCGCCCCCCCTGTGCACATTGGGGTGGCAGCAAGATCTTGATGGCTGCAGGTGTCCATTCAGAGCCATTGGACACAGCTCGACCGCGTACAATGTGGTTTCCTGATGGGAGTGCAAAAATTTTCTGGAGGGCGCTATGATACCATTTTGACTTGCCTGTGCACAAAATCTACAACACAGTAATCGAAATACGGTGCTCCATGAGTGTTTTGATTTTTGTAAATTTTCCAGCATGTTTAGACTTTCAAAAGAGCAATTCTTTTATAAATATTATTGGGGGCGCTATAGAGCCATTATGCCCCATTTAGTGCCAATTGATGGATGTATTGAAGAGAATAAGACAGTTCTAATTTTTGGATGGTTTTGCAAGTTTTGGAGCATTCTAAGGCCTTAAAACGTGTGTTCATAAAATTTGGAAAAACACAGGAAATAGCTCATAGCTCATTTCCTGTTTGGCAAAAAAATTTCAAAAAATTAACAATCGCGGAGAATGACTAATGCAATGATCATGTCAAATTTCATGAACTTTCAAGCACTTTTATCTGAACATGCCCATATCTAGAGGGCGCTGTGGAGCCACCTGGCACCTCTCGATATAAAATAAGCATATATCTATACTTGGGCGAACAATTTAATCAAGCTTGGAAAGTTTTAGGCAAATCCCACAAAGTATGTGGAATTGAAAGCAACTTCTTGTTTAATGGCAGGACATCAAAATTCGCCATGACGCCACGGATGCATCGTTCGATGAAATCAAAAAAGCTTCGCCATTTAACGTCAGCAAGGTTGTTAGATATTAAATGCCAAATTTTAGGTTGATCGGATAAAATCTCTAGGAGGAGTTCGTAAAAGTACGACACCTGTGAATGGCAAAAAAAAAAAAAAAAGTTGCAATTTCAATTAAAAATGGCAGCCTTCCTGTTGAGTCTAGGTCATGGCACCAAGAGACTTTTTTGTAGGTCTCGGCATATTCCACATGTCTACCGAATTTCATACATGTGGGTTTACGGGGCTGCGAGGGCTGCTTATTTGAAATTTTCCAGGGGGCGCTATAATGCCATTTTTGCCATGTCGATTTGTAAGTTTTTTGTCAGAGTAATACGAATGATGGTTTTTATACATTTTCAAAATTTTGTGAGTTTTCGAACATGCTGAGACCCTCAAAAGGGCAATTCTTTTAAAAATCTGATTGGGGGCGCTAAAGAGCCATTGTGCCAAATTTAGTGTAAATTGATGTATAAAATTGAAGACAATAAGACAATTATAATTTGTGCAACTTTTTGCAAGATTTTGAGTCTTCTAAGGCTCCAAACATGTGTTTCTAAAATTTGGAAAAACACAGGAAATGGCTCATAGCTCACTTCCTGTTTGGCCAAAAAACTTCAAAAAAATTACCATCACTCGACATGACAAACGCAATGACCACACCAAATTTCATGAACATTAAAGCACTTTTATCTCAACATGGCCGTGTCAAGAGGGCGCTGTGGAGCCACTTGACCACACCCAATCCAATATCAACATGTGGGTATACTTGGAAGTAGACTATTATCAAGCCTGTGAAGTTTCGCGCAACTTTCACAAAGCATGTGTGTGTAAAACCAACTTCCTGTTTCATGGCGGAACATCAAAATTCGCCGCGACGCCCCGGATACAAAGTTCGATGAATCAAAAAAAGCTTCGCAATTTAACATCGACAAGGTCTTTAGATGCCATATGCGAAATTTTAAGTTGATCGGGTAACATCTCTAGGAGGAGTTCGTTAAAGTACGACGCCTGTGAATGGCTATAAATGTAAAAAATTTGCAAATTCAATTAAAAATGGCGGACTTTCTGTTGAGTCTAGGTCATGGCACCAAGAGACTTTTTTGTAGGTCTTGGCATAGTACACATGTCCACCGAATTTTGTACATGTAGGTTAAACATGCTGCGAGGGCTGCTTCATTGAAATATTCTAGGTGGCGCTGTAATGCAATTTTGCCACGCTCATCAGTAAACCCTATAACCTAGTAAATAGTATGACTAGCTTAATAGGTCTGCAAAGTTTTGTGAGTTTTCGAGCATGCTGAGACCCTCAAAAATGCAATTATGTATTAGGGGGCGCTATAGAGCTACCATGTCAAACTTAGTGCCAAATGAGATATCGAATTAAAGAACTTAATATTTCTAGTCTATCAGCCAAGTTTGGTGAAATTTCAAGTATGATAAGGCCCTCAAAAATGTGTTCGTAAAATCTGAAAAAACGCAGGAAATGGCTCATAGCTCACTTCCTGTGCAGTAAAATAATTTCAAAAAAATTTACAAAAAAATTGATGATGACTACTATGACCATATCAAATTTCGTGAGAATTCGAGCATGTGCGTTCCAAAATGGACGCGTGTTTGGTGGCGCTATAGAGCCGCCGGGGCATGTCTAAGCACAAAAATAGTAATACATTGCAATTTTCACCACGACTGATGTGTGGGCAAATTTTTGTGAGTTTTCGTGCATGGCAAAGCCTTCAAAAATGCGTTCTCGCAGCAGAATAAAAAGAAGAAGAAGAAGAAGAAGAAGAAGAAGAAGAAGAAGAATAATAAAAATCCCATCAAAAACAATAGGTTCCTCGCACCTTCGGTGCCAGGACCCGTTCCGGGCCCTGGCACCGGTCGGTGCTCGGGCCCTAATTAAAGCTGCAAGCAGCGTTGAAAGGACCCTCGCCCCCCCTGTGCACATTGGGGTTGCAGCAAGATCTTGATGGCTGCAGGTGTCCATTCAGAGCCATTGGACACAGCTCGACCGCGTACAATGTGGTTTCCTGATGGGAGTGCAAAAATTTTCTGGAGGGCGCTATGATACCATTTTGACTTGCCTGTGCACAAAATCTACAACACAGTAATCGTAATACGGGGCTCCATGAGTGTTTTGATTTTTGTAAATTTTCCAGCATGTTTAGACTTTCAAAAGAGCAATTCTTTTATAAATATTATTGGGGGCGCTATAGAGCCATTATGCCCCATTTAGTGCCAATTGATGGATGTATTGAAGAGAATGAGACAGTTCTAATTTTTGGATGGTTTTGCAAGTTTTGGAGCATTCTAAGGCCTTAAAACGTGTGTTCGTAAAATTTGGAAAAACGCAGGAAAGAGCTCATAGCTCACTTCCTGTTTGGCAAAAAAATTTCAAAAAATTAACAATTGCGGAGAATGACTAATGCAATGATCATATCAAATTTCATGAACTTTCAAGCACTTTTATCTGAACATGGCCATATCTAGAGGGCGCTGTGGAACCACCTGGCACCTCTCGATATAAAATAAGCATATATCTATACTTGGGCGGACAATTTTATCAAGCTTGGGAAGTTTCAGGCAAATCCCACAAAGTATGTGGAATTGAAAGCAACTTCCTGTTTCATGGCAGGACATCAAAATTCGCCATGACGCCACGGATGCATCGTTCGATGAAATCGAAAAAGCATCGCAATTTAACGTCAGCAAGGATTTTAGATATTAAATTCCAAATTTTAAGTTGATCGGATAAAATCTCTAGGAGGAGTTCGTTAAAGTACGACACCTGTGAATGGCAAAAAAAAAAAAAAAAACTTGCAATTTCAATTAAAAATGGCAGCCTTCCTGTTGAGTCTAGGTCATGGCACCAAGAGACTTTTTTGTAGGTCTCGGCATATTCCACATGTCTCCCGAATTTCATACATGTGGGTTTACCGGGCTGCGAGGGCTGCTTATTTGAAATTTTCCAGGGGGCGCTATAATGCCATTTTTGCCATGTCGATTTGAAAGTTTTTTGTCAGAGTAATACGAATTATGGTTTTTATACATTTACAAAATTTTGTGAGTTTTCGAACATGCTGAGACCCTCAAAAGGGCAATTCTTTTAAAAATCTGATTGGGGGCGCTAAAGAGCCATTGTGCCAAATTTAGTGTAAATTGATGTATAAAATTGAAGACAATAAGACAGTTATAATTTGTGCAACTTTTTACAAGATGTTGAGTATTCTAAGGCTTCCAAACATGTGTTTCTAAAATTTGGAAAAACGCAGGAATGGCTCATAGCTCACTTCCTGTTTGGCCAAAAAACTTCAAAAAAATTACCATCACGCGACATGACAAACGCAATGACCACACCAAATTTCATGAACATTAAAGCACTTTTATCTCAACATGGCCGTGTCAAGAGGGCGCTGTGGAGCCACCTGACCACTCCCAATCCAATATCAACATGTGGGTATACTTGGAAGTAGACAATTATCAAGCCTGTGAAGTTTCGCGCAACTCTCACAAAGCATGTGTGCGTAAAACCAACTTCCTGTTTCATGGCGGAACATCAAAATTCGCCGCGATGCCACGGATACAAAGTTCGATGAATCAAAAAAAGCTTCGCAATTTAACATTGCCAAGGTCTTAAGATGTCATATGCAAAATTTTACGTTGATCGGATAAAATCTCTAGGAGGAGTTCGTTAAAGTATGATGCCTGTGAATGGCAAAAAATTTAAAAAATTTGCAAATTCAATTAAAAATGGCGGACTTCCTGTTGAGTCTAGGTCATGGCACCAAGAGACTTTTTTTTAGGTCTTGGCCTAGTAAACATGTCCATCGAATTTTGTACATGTAGTTTAAACACGCTGCGAGGGCTGCTTCATTGAAATTTTCAAGGTGGCGCTGTAATGCAATTTAGCCACATCTATCTGTGAACCCTATATCCTAGTAAAAAGTCTGACCAGCTTAATGTGTTTGTAAAGTTTTGTGAGTTTTCAAGCATGTTGATGCCCACAAATATGCTATTATGTATTAGGAAGCGCTATAGAGCCACCATGTCACACATCGTGCCAAATGAGATATCGAATCAAGGAACTTAATATTTTAAGTCTATGAGTGAAGTTTGGTGTCTTTTCGAGTATGATAAGGCCCTCAAAAATGTGTTCGTAAAATCTGAAAAAACGCAGGAAATGGCTCATAGCTCACTTCCTCTGTGGCAAAAAAATTTCAAAAAAATTGACAAAAAAATATAAGATGACTTCTATGACCCTATCAAATTTCGTGAGAATCCGAGCAAGTGCGTTCCAAAATGGCCGTGTGTTTGGTGGCGCTATAGAGCCACCGGGGCATGACCAAGCACAAAAATAATAATATTTTGCAATTTTTACCACGACTGACGTGTGGGCAAATTTTTGTGAGTTTTCGTGCATGGCAAAGCCCTCAAAAATGCGTTCTCGTAGCAGAATAAAAAGAAGAAGAAGAAGAAGAAGAGGAATAATAAAAATCCCATCAAAAACAATAGGTTCCTCGCACCTTCGGTCGGTGCTCGGGCCCTAATTCAAGCTGCAAGCAGCGTTGAAAGGGCCCTCGCACCCCTCGTGCACGTTGGGGTGGCAGCCAGATCTTGATGGGTGCAGGTGTCCATTCAGAGCCATTGGACACTGCTGGACCGCATACAATGAGGTTTCCTGAGTGGAGTGCAAAAATTTTCTGGAGGGCGCGATGAAACCATTTTGACATGCCTGTGCGCAAAATCTACAACATAGTAATCATAATATCGAGCTCCATGAGTGTGTTGATTTTTTTAAATTTTCCAGCATGTTTAGACTTCCAAAACAGCAATTCTTTTATTAATATTATTGGGGGCGCTATAGAGCCAAAATGCACATTTAGTGCCAATTGATGGATGAAATTGAAGAGAATAAGACATTTTTAATTTTTGCAAGGTTTTTGCAAGTTTTGGAGCATTCTAAGGCCTTAAAATGTGTTTTCGTAAAATTTGGAGATATGCAGGAAATAGCTCATAGCTCACTTCCTGTTTGGCAAAAAAATTTCAAAAATTAACAATTGCGGGGAATGACGAATGTAATGATCACACCAAATTTCATGAACATTCAAGCACTTTTATCTTAACATGGCCATATCTAGAGGGCGCTGTGGAGCCACCTGGTACCTCTCGATCTAATATTTACATATAGTGATACTTGGGAGGACAATTTTATCAAGCTTGGAAAGTTATAGGCAAATCCCACAAAGGATGTGGGACTAAAAGCAACTTCCTGTTTCATGGCGGGACATCAAAATTCGCCGCGACGCCACGGATGCATCGTTCGATGACCCCAAAAAAGCTTCACAATTTAACATTGGCAACGTCTTGAGATACTATTCACCAAATTTTAAGTTGATCGGATAAAATCTCTAGGAGGAGTTCGTTAAAGTACGACACCTGCGAATGGCGAAAAATGTAAAAAAGTTAAAATTTCAATTAAAAATGGCAAACTTCCTTGTGAGTCTAGGTCATGGCACCAAGAGACTTTTTTTGAGGTCTCAGGATATTCTACATGTCCACCGAATTTCATACATGCAGGTCAACCACGATGCGAGGGCTGCTTATTTGAAATTTTCCAGGGGGCGCTATAATGCCATTTTTGCCAACTCTATATGTATTTTTTTATCAGTGTAATAGGAATGATGGTTTTTAGAATGGTACAAAATTTTGTGAGTTTTTGAGCATGCTGAGACCCTCAAAAGGGCAATTCTTTTAAAAATCTGATTGGGGGCGCTATAGAGCCATTATGCCACATTTACTGCCAATATCTGTCTCAAATTGGAGAAAATCAGACAATTGTAATTTTTGCAAAGTTTTGCGAGTTTTCGAGTATGCTAAAGGCTTCAAACGTGTGTTCGTAAAATTTGGAATAACGCAGGAAATGGCTCACTTCCTGTTTGGCCGAAAAATTCCAAAAAAATAAGCATTGCCCAAAAAAACAGATGTAATGATCAGACCAAATTTTATGAAATTCAAGCACTTTTATATCAACATGGCCGTGTCAAGAGGGCGCTGTGGAGCCACCTGACCACACCCAATCCAATATCAACATATAGGTCTACTTGGAAGTGGACTCCTATAAAGCCTGTAAAGTTTCGCGCAAATTTCACAAAGCATGTGCGCGTAAAACCAACTTCTTGTTTCATGGCGAAACATCGAAATTCGCCGCGACGCCATGGATACAAAGTTCGATGAATCCAAAAAAGCTTTGCAATTTAACATTGAAAAGGTCTTCAGATGTTAAATTCAAAATTTCAAGTTGATCGGATAAAATCTCTAGGAGGAGTTCGTTAAAGTACGAAGCCTGTGAATGGCAAAAAATTTAAAAAATTTGCAAATTCAATTAAAAATGGCGGACTTCCTGTGGAGTCTAGGTAATGGCACCTAGTGACTTTTTTTTAGGTCTTGGCATAGTACACATGTCCACCGAATTTTGTACATGTAGGTCAAACACGCTGCGAGGGCTGCTTCATTGAAATTTTCTAGGTGGCGCTGTAATGCAATTTTGCCACATCCATCTGTAAACCGTAAATCCTAGTAAAAACTAAGACCAGCTAAATATGTTTGCAAAGTTTTGTGAGTTTTCAAGCATGCTGAGGCCCTCAAAAATGCAATTATGTATTAGGGGGCGCTATAGAGCTACCATGTCACACTCAGTGCCAAATGAGATATCGAATCAAAGAACGTAATATTTGTAGTCTATGAGCTAAGTTTGGTGAGTTTTCGAGTATGATAAAACCCTCAAAAATGTGTTTGTAAAATCTGAAAAAACGCAGGAAATGGCTCATAGCTCACTTCCTGTGAGGCAAAAAAATTTCAAAAAAATTTACAAAAAAATTTATGATGACTACTATGACTCTTTAAAATTTCGTGAGAATCCGAGCAAGTGCGTTCCAAAATGGCCGCGTGTTTGGTGGCGCTATAGAGCCACCGGGGCATGTCCAAGCACAAAAAT
Organism: Gymnothorax reevesii; assembly: GCA_029721435.1. Lineage (NCBI taxonomy): Eukaryota > Metazoa > Chordata > Actinopteri > Anguilliformes > Muraenidae > Gymnothorax > Gymnothorax reevesii. The sequence goes on from CM056585.1 coordinate 43,521,706, forward strand.
AATAATACTTTGCCATTTTCAGCACGACTGACGTGTGGGCAAATTTTTGTGAGTTTTCGTGCATGGCAAAGCCCTCAAAAATGCGTTCTCGCAGCAGAATAAAAAGAAGAAGAAGAAGAAGAAGAATAATAAAAATCCCATCAAAAACAATAGGTTCCTCGCACCTTCGGTGCCAGGACCCGTTCCGGGCCCTGGCACCAGTCGGTGCTCGGGCCCTAATAAAAACCCCATCAAAAACAATAGGTTCCTCGCACCTTCGGTGCCAGGACCCTAATTAAAGCTGCAAGCAGCGTTGAACGGGCCCTCGCCCCCATGCGCACGTTGGGGTTTGTGGTGAGATCCTGACCGGGTGCAGCTGTGCACTCAAGACCATTGGACATGTCAAGTGCTGGCCCCAACCTGAGAGAAAGTGTCGAGTGAATCGGACAAAGCTGAAGGAATTATGATAAGTTGAAACTTCATCCACCAGAAGTCGCTCAGAGTGTAACCAAATTTGGGCAGGTGCATTCAGGGGCAGACCCTAAGCACAAATGTGAAGTTTTGAGCAAATCGGCCAATTTCAATGTCAAATATGGCATTTTCTGTTTCCATAAGGGGGCATGATGAGGTAAATTGTTTAGCAGCACATCAAGGTGTTCAGGGTGGAGCTTTTACCATGTACAGGAATTTTGAATCCATTTGGATGAAGTATGAGGGAGAGGGAGCAGCTCGAATGTGTTTGGCGAGGCATCTGAAATGGGGACACCATGGCGGCCAGGCCCATTAAGCGACAGACATGCAGAGCACTACGTTTGATCAGCATGGTCTCTTGATGATCTGAAATAAATATTAGGTTGAATGGACAGAACCTCGAGAGGTATTCGTTGAAATGCAATATGTGGAAATCGGGCCAAAATGACACATTAAAATCAAAATGGCTGACTTCCTGCTTGGAATTGACCGAAGGTGCCAGGGACTTTTTTGTTCGAATTCGCAAAATACACATGTGTACCAATTTTCATTTTCTTATTCCAAAAAACCCTTATGGGGAGGGGTTTTTCAAAATTTCAAGGGGGCGCTATCGAGGCATGTTGTTGCCCTCATGGGCAACGCCCCAATCAGATGTGAGAGCCCACCATCCTTGACCGGCAGATCAATTTGCATTGTAATGTGAATATAGGCCACTAGATGGCAGTATTTACCCTTTTTTTTGTAAAGCTCAGACTGGAGTCATGTTTAGACATGTCCTGGACATGTCTGGGGCAAGTCTCAGAAAATTAAAAAAAAAGAGGTCTAAATGTGGGTGGGGTCTGCAAAAGAGTATATAAGGCAAAGAATTGAGACAGTAAAGTAGTAGGAGAAATTGCAAGAAGATGACCAGACCTGCCATTCTGTTCAAGACCTGTGACGTTTCTTTTGTGGATTTCTTTGCCTGTGTTTGAGCATTTTCTTCATCCAGGACATCACCAAGCCACCCCACCAAAAAGGGACTGTAATTATTTCTGTTTTTTCTTATTTATCAATCTTGGTCTTTAGTTGTAGGTTGTTATTAGTCTTTGTCTTTGTTAAAAATTAAATGTGTTTTAGTTGTTAAAACTGTTTGTGTCATCCCTTGCTGTTGCTGTTGTGTTATAAATGTAATAAAAAATTGGGGCCATAACAAATTGGGGGCTCAAGGTCCGGGATAGACCATTGTGTGAGTAATTTATTGAAAATCTAACATTCCAAATTGTGAAATTGTTTTTGTGAATTTTCCTAGATATATATTGACAACAGCAATGGATGATTTCTTGGCATCACCAACCGTAGGGGTTTTGAAGTCTTTTAAAAAGACAGAACTGCTAGAAATTTGCAGACAGTTGGAGCTGACAGAGGTAAAACCAGCCATGCGAAAAGCAAGACTGGCTAGAGAGATAGTTGAATATTACATTGATGAAAATGTGTTTGCACCAGGAGATCTGGAACAGTTTCCAGTGGAAAATCCAAATATAGAAATGGAACTTAAATTAAAAATGCTAGAGATTGAAAGGGAGGAAAAAGAAAAACAAAGGCAGTTTGAGTTGGAAAAATTAGCAAGAGAAGAGAAAAAAGAAAGGGAGGAAAAAGAGAAACAAAGAGAATTTGAGAGGGAAGAAAAAGAAAAACAAAGGCAGTTTGAGTTAGAAAAATTAGCAAGAGAAGAAAAACAAAGAGAATTTGAGAGAGAGAAAGAGGAAAGAGCAGAAAGAGAGAGACAAAGACAGAGAGATTTTGAATTAGAGAAATTCGATAGAGAAGAAAGACTCCAAATGGAGCAACTAAAAATAAAAATTCAAACTGAAAATAAATTTCGGGCTAGCCAGGAGGTAAAACTGGTGCCTCCATTTTCGGAAAAGGATGTTGACAACTATTTCCAGTGTTTTGAAAAGGTAGCAAAGAGTTGCCAGTGGCCAAAGGAAAACTGGCCTCTGATGTTGCAAACTGTCCTAAAGGGTAAAGCTCAACAAGCCTATTCGGCTTTGTCTGCAGATGATTCCTCTGATTATGAGGTTGTCAAAAAGGTTATTTTGAGAGCTTATGAGTTGGTTCCAGAGGCTTACCGACAGAAATTCAGAGGTCTGAAGAAATCTGAAAATCAGACTTATGTTGAATTTGCTAATGAAAAGAAGGTTTGCTTTGAGCGCTGGTGTACTTCTATGGAGGTCAAGGATGATTTCAACTCACTGAAAGAGATGGTGTTAGTTGAAGAATTCAAGAACTGTGTTAAAGATGATGTTAAGACCTACCTTAATGAGAAGCAAGCACTGAATTTGCAATCAGCTGCCAAATTTGCAGATGAATATGTTCTCACACATAAGTCCAAATTTCAGTCTAGCAGTAATAATAGATGGTCCCAATTTCAGAAAAAGGGTTACGGTGATACGCAAGATTCCTCACCCAAAGACAAAGACAAATCTGGTGATAGTGCTCAGAAATCCAGTAACAGGTCTGATCAAAGTGTGAAAGCTGACAGTGACAAAAGTGGTCTAGTTTGCAGTTATTGCAAGAAATCTGGTCATGTTACAACTAACTGTTGGTTCCTTAAAGCTAATAAAGAAAAAGAAAAGGATACCAAACCAAATGCCTTTGTGAAAACAAGGTTAGAAACCCCTGTAGTAGATAACCAATCTGCTAAATTGCCTGCTTCTTGTGGGGCTAAAAAGCCTAATACAGCTGACTTTGTGAGGGAGGAATTTCTTCCATTTGTGTCAGAGGGATTTGTGGCTCTGAATGAGCATACTACTCCTGTCCCCATATATATCCTAAGGGATACCGGAGCTTCTCAGTCACTTTTGTTGATGGACTCCTTGGAGTTACGTGATGAGACCGCTTCAGGGGATTTCATACTTGTACAAGGTATTGAAGGGAGGACTGTATCTGTACCCCTGCGCTCTATATTCTTGAAGTCAGATTTAGTTACAGGACAGGTAAAGGTGGGACTTATGTCAAGTCTACCTATAAAGGGTGTTTCTCTGTTGCTAGGCAATGACCTGGCTGGGGGCAAAGTAGTTCCCCCTGTACATCTTACTTCACAGCCGAGCACTGAAGATGGGGATGAGGACCCATCTCTGTATCCTTCTTGCGCAGTGACTCATGCTATGGCCAAGAAGGCTAAAGAAGAAGATGATGTGGTGCCGTCCAGTACATTGAATAGTCAGGACTCAGGTGGTTCGCCTCATGACTCTGATTGGCCTACTATGGTTTCTCCGTTTGAGGACTTATCAGATACTTTTATCAGTTCTCTATTCAGCCAGCCGGATGCGTCTGGTGATTCTGATGTGTCTGGAGACTTGTCTCTGTCCAGAAAGCAGTTGATTGAGGAGCAAATTAATGATCCTGAAATTGGTGTACTAAAGAGGAGAGCCCTTCCTGAAAAAGAAATAGACGCAGTTCCAGTTGGGTATTATCTCAAGGATGGTGTGTTGATGCGGAAGTGGCGCCCTCCTGATATCCCTGCCAATGCAGATTGGGCAGTGGTCAGGCAAATTGTTGTTCCGAAGGTCTATAGGAATGAGATCTTAACAATGGCTCATAGTTTACCTTTAGGAGGTCATCTTGGTGTTAACAAGACTGTTGATAAGATCATGAAACACTTCTTTTGTCCTGGGCTTTGGAAAGACGTTTCCAACTTTTGCAAAACCTGTCACACTTGTCAGGTAGTTGGAAAACACCAGTTAGACCCACCTGTAGCTCCATAGCAGCCTATCCCAGCATTTGGGGAGCCATTCTCTAGGGTCATTGTTGATTGCGTTGGTCCATTACCCAAGACTAGATCTGGAAATCAGTACTTGTTGACAATCATGTGTGCATCTACCAGATTCCCCGAAGCCATACCTCTACGTAACATCAAGGCAACTGCAATCTCGAAGGCTTTGATAAAGTTCTTCACGTTGTTTGGTCTTCCCAGGGAAATTCAGTCAGACCAAGGTAGCAATTTCACTTCTGGATTGTTTCAGCAGGTTGTGTATGAACTAGGTGCAAAACAGATTCTTTCTAGTGCCTATCATCCAGAAAGTCAGGGTGCCTTAGAGCGGTTTCATTCCACTCTCAAGACAATGATGAGGACTTATTGTTATGACTATGAGAAAGACTGGGATGAAGGGGTTCATTTGCTGTTGTTTGCAGCTAGAGAAGCAGTGCAGGAGTCTACTGGATTCAGTCCATTTGAGTTAGTGTTTGGTCATGAAGTGAGAGGACCTTTGCTATTATTGAGTGAACAATGGCAAGAGGAAGAGCCGCAAATCAGTCTGTTAGACTATGTTAGCAAGTTCAAGGAAAGATTGCGTGCAGCTTGTGACCTTGCCAAAGAGAACTTGAAATCAAGTCAGGGAAAAATGAAAACTTGGTGTGATCATAAGGCTAGAAGCCGTGAGTTTAAACCAGGAGACAAGGTCCTTGTGTTGTTTCCCTTGCAGTCCAATCCATTGCAGGCTAGATTTCATGGTCCTTATGAAATTCTGACAAAACTCAATGATCTCAATTACATTGTGAAGACTCCAGATAGGAGAAAACCAAAACAATTGTGTCATATTAACATGCTAAAGCCTTATCATGACAGAAATGCTAGGGTTGCAGCTGTCACTTCAGATTCTCCAATGGTCGAAACGTGTGAAGATGAGGGGGAGTTTCAAGATGATGAACCAAGAATTAAAGCTGAAGTTCTTTCATGTAAATTGTCAAACACTGAAGTGTTGCAAAATCTTGATGTAAAACTCCAGCACTTAGAACCCTCACAGAGAGATCAGTTTGAAAGGTTGATCAAGAAATATGAGGATTTGTTTCCTGATGTTCCAAAGAGAGTTACTATAGCCTCTCATGATGTAGATGTTGGTGATGCCAAACCAATAAAACTGCATCCATACCGGATGAATCCTGAAAAGAGAAAGATTGCTGAGAAAGAGGTTGAGTACATGTTAAAACATGATATTATCAGACCCTCCAACTCCGATTGGAGTTCACCCTGTGTGCTAGTTCCAAAACCTGATGGAAGTACTAGATTCTGTACAGATTATCGCAAAGTCAATGCTGTAACTAGAACTGATGTGTTTCCAATACCTAGGATTGATGATTGTATTGATAATGTAGGGCAAGCAAAGTTTCTGACCAAGATTGATTTATTGAAGGGTTATTGGTGTGTGCCTTTAACTGAGAGGGCCAAGAGCATCTCTGCTTTTGCCACACCATCTGGATTGTACCAGTATGAAGTCCTACCCTTTGGCATGAAAAATGCCCCAGCCACGTTCCAAAGGATGATACAGTCTACAATCGCCGGATTGCCACACACGGGTGCGTACATCGATGACCTGATCACAGGGAGTGACTCCTGGGAAGAACATCTAAAAGATGTAGAGACGTTGTTCCAGCGCCTGACCCAGGCTAACCTGACTGTTAACCTGAGCAAGAGTGACTTTGGTTGTGCTACTGTCACCTGGCTACGTCATAGGCCAGGGTAAGGTGGCACCCATAAATGCTAAAGTCCAAGCCATCATGGACTTTCCAGTTCCTGACAACAAAAAAGCTTTGCGCCGCTTCCTTGGAATGATCGGGTACTACCGCAAGTTCTGCAAGAACTTTGCTGAGATTGCTCTCAGTCTAACTAACCAACTGAAGAAAGGCGTAAAGTTCACCTGGGATGATGCATGCCAGAGAGCCTTCGATCACCTGAAGTCTCTGCTGTGTCACTTCCCCGTGCTCAAATCTCCTGACTTCAACAAACCGTTCTCCATCGCGGTCGATGCTAGCGACCAAGCTTGTGGATCTGTGCTCCTACAGAGAAGTGACTCTGATGACATTGAGCATCCCGTGGCATACTTCTCCAGGAAGTTCAATCGCCACCAAAGGAACTATTCCACAATAGAGAAGGAACTGTTGGCTCTGGTCCTTTCTTTACAACACTTTGAGGTTTATGTTTGTACAGGACAAAAGCCAATGATTGTGTACACTGACCACAATCCGTTTATGTTTTTGAGTAAGATGAAAAACAAGAATCGGAGATTGTTGAATTGGAGTTTGATTTTACAGGAGTTTGACTTGGAAATTAAGCATGTGAAGGGTACAGACAATGTAATTGCTGATTGCTTATCCCGTGTTTGAATGTGTATATATATATCATGTGTTTGAATATTGTATGATATGTATATATAGACAAGCGTTCACTTCACCATTTTGTATTGAAAAGAAAAATTTTGCCTTTATGAGTCAAAATTTTTCCCTTTTGGAATGGAGGTGTAATGTGAATATAGGCCACTAGATGGCAGTATTTACCTTTTTTTTTGTAAAGCTCAGACTGGAGTCATGTTTAGACATGTCCTGGACATGTCTGGGGCAAGTCTCAGAAAATTAAAAAAAAAGAGGTCTAAATGTGGGTGGGGTCTGCAAAAGAGTATATAAGGCAAAGAATTGAGACAGTAAAGTAGTAGGAGAAATTGCAAGAAGATGACCAGACCTGCCATTCTGTTCAAGACCTGTGACGTTTCTTTTGTGGATTTCTTTGCCTGTGTTTGAGCATTTTCTTCATCCAGGACATCACCAAGCCACCCCACCAAAAAGGGACTGTAATTATTTCTGTTTTTTCTTATTTATCAATCTTGGTCTTTAGTTGTAGGTTGTTATTAGTCTTTGTCTTTGTTAAAAATTAAATGTGTTTTAGTTGTTAAAACTGTGTTTGTCATCCCTTGCTGTTGCTGTTGTGTTATAAATGTAATAACAAATTGGGGCCATAACAGCATGATGATACAAATTCATTCAGAACATCCAAAACACAAACGTATTTTCATGGCGAGGGATCCATTGTCACCGCATCGCCACACGGACGCCATTACTCAAAGCAATACAGCATTCATAAGGTAGTTTATGCAACTGCTTCTTCATGTGGAATAAAGTTGATCGGTTCAACTATGTGTCATCAGTATAAGTGAAAGTAAAAACTGGTCACTTCCTGTTAGTGGCCACGCCCACTGAGCTACAGACCTGCAGAGCACAACTTTTGATCAACATGGTCTTTTGATGTTTACTAATAAAGGTGGTTTTGATTGGATGAAATCTCTAGGAGGAGTGCGTTAAAATACAATGTGTGGAAATCAGGCAAAAATGACATGTTAAAATCAAAATGGCTGACTTCCTGTTTGGGGTAGACAAATGATGCAAGAGACTTTTTTTTGCGTCTTGGCCAAATACACATGAGTACCAATTTTCATCTTTCTACTCCAAAAAAACTCCTATGGGGAGGGGTTTTTGAAAATTTCAAGGGGGCGCTATCGAGGCATTTTGCTGCCCTCATGAGCAAAGCCCCAATCAGATGTGAGAGCTTGCCACCCTTGACCGGCATATCAATTTCTATGATGATACAAATTCATTAAGAACATCAAAAACCCAACCGTATTTTCATGGCGAGGGATCCTTTGTCACTGCATCGCCACACGGACGCCATTTCTCAAAGCATCACAGCATTCGTAAGGTAATTTAAGCAACTTCTTCTACATGTTGTACAGAGGGAAAAAAGTTGATGGGTTCAACTATGTGTCATCAGTACAAGTGAAAGGAAAAACTGGTCACTTCCTGTTAGCGGCCACGCCCACTGACCTACAGACCTGCAGAGCACAACTTTTGATCAGCATGGTATTTCAATGTTTATTAATCCATCTGGTTTTGAATGGATGAAATCTCTAGGAGGAGTGCGTTAAAATACAATATGTGGAAATCAGGCAAAAATGACACGTTAAATTCAAAATGGGCGACTTCCTGTTTGGAGTAGACAAATGATGCCAGAGAGTTTTTTTGCGTCTTGGCCAAATACACTTGTTTACCAATTTTTGTCTTTCTACTCCAAAAAAACCTCTATAAGGAGGGGTTATTGAAAATTTCAAGGGGGCGCTATCGAGGTATTTTGCTGCCCTCATGGGCACAGCCCCAATCTGATGTGAGAGCTTGCCACCCTTGACTTGTCTATCAATTTTTTTGATGATACAAGTTTATTAAAGACATCAAAAACCTGAACGTATTTTCATGGCGAGGGATGGATAGTTGCCGCGTCACCACACGGACGCCATTATGTGTAGCTTCACAGCATTCAAAGGGTAGCTTCACCAATTTGTTCTGCATGTAATAGAAGTGGAATGAGGTTGACGTGATCAAGTATGTGTCCTCAGTACAAATGAAAGTAATAAGTGGTCACTTCCTATTACCACAGGGGGGCGCTAGTAGCAAAGTGGGGAGTTAATGCATCTGGACGTTCAGGGCGGAGCAATCATCTTGTAGAGCAAGTTTGGAGCTACTACAGTCAAGTATGTGGGCGTGAGAGCATTGGGAATCCCAAATGTATTTTCATGGCGACGGATCCAAAGTCGCCGCTTTGCCACTCAGACGCCATTACTCGTAGCTATACAGCCTTCATAATGTAGCTTCCTCAACTTGTTCTGCATGTTTAAAAAGTAGAATGAAGTTGATGGGTTCAACAATGTGTCATCAGTACAAGCGGAAGTAACGAGTGGTCACTTCCTGTTACCACAGGGGGGCGCTATTAGCAAAGTGGAAAGTTAATACATCAGGGTATTTCAGGCGGCGCCCTTAACATGTTCAGCAAGTCTGAAGCTTCTAAAATCAAGAATTTGGATGTGAGAGCATTGTAAAATTTTTCCCTCAAATCACTATAATTTGTCACGCCCTAGCAGGCACGCCCTTTGACCTACAGATCTGCAGAGCACAACTTTAAATCAGCTTGGTCTCTTGATGATGTGTACCAAATTTGAAGCCGATCTGGCGAAATCCCGAGGAGGAGTTCGTTTAAAAATTCAAAAATTCAAATCAAAATGGCCGACTTCCTGTTGGGTTTAGGGCGTGGCTTCAATGAAGTTTTTTGTATGTCTTATTACAATGCACATAAAAACTGAATTTCGTCTGCCTACGACAAAATAACCAAATTTCCCTATGGGAATTTTGAAACGTGTTTAGGGGGCGCTATTTCAACATTTGGGGTCGAACCTGTCCAACCGCCCAAAAATATCGAATTTCGGATCCGGCTGGATGAATGGGGAAAGTTATACGCGTTTTCACAATTGGGAAAGGGGCGAAATTGGCCTTTGAAAAATCGGAAGAATAATAAAAATAATAATAATAATAATAAACAGCGCGATTTCAATAGGGCCCTCCGCAGACGACTTGCAGTCGGCTCGGGCCCTAATAAACAGTACGATTTCAATAGGGTCCTCGGACGACTTTCAGTCGGCTCGGGCCCTAATAATAAACAGCATGATTTCAATAGGGTCCTCTACGGACGACTTGCAGTCGTGCTCGGGCCTTAATAATAAACAGCATGATTTCAATAGGGTCCTCCGCGGAGGACTTGCAGTCGTGCTCGGGCCCTAATAATAATAATAATAAACAGCATGATTTCAATAGGGTCCTCCGCGGACGACTTGCAGTTGTGCTCGGGCCCTAATAATAAACAGCATGATTTCAATAGGGTCCTCTGCGGACGACTTGCAGTCGTGCTCGGGCCCTAAAAATAAACAGTACGATTTCAATTGGGTCCTCGGACGACTTTCAGTCGGCTCGGGCCCTAACAATAGTCCATTTAGTTTCTCCAATTTCTTCGGGTTTTTTTTTTTTTTTTCATTATTTTTCTTATACACTGCCCTCCATAATAATTGGCACCCTGGTTAAGATGTGTTCTTTAGCTTCTCATACAATTCAGTTTTTTTCCAAATAATGTAGGACCACAATGAAAAAAGAGGAAAATCCAACCTTTCATTCAAGTGCATTTATTCAGTGGGAAAAAAATCCCACATTAAGAAATAATTCTTTTACATTAAATCATATGTGCCACAATTATTAGCACCCCTGATGTTAGTACTTTGTACAACCCCCTTTTGCCTGCAAAACAGCACCTAATCTTCTCCTATAATGTGTCACAAGATGGGAGAATACAGAAAGAGGTATCTTCGACCATTCCCCTTTGCACAATCTCTCTATATCATCCAGCGACCTGGGTCCTCTCCTCTGCACTCTCCTCTTCAGCTCACTCCACAGGTTTTAAATGGGGTTGTGTTCTGGGGACTGAGACGTTCATGATGCCATGCACCCTAACAGGGTTCCCAGGGCCTCTGGAAGAGAAACAGGCCCACAGCATCTCCGATCCTCCCCCATACTTCACAGTGGGCATGAGGTGCTTTTCTGCATAATCATTTTTTGTGTTCCGCTTGACCCACTTAGTGTTTGTTGCCAAAAAGCTCTATCTTGGTCTCATCTGACCAAAGCACACGGTCCCAGTTGCAGTCCCAGTACCGCTTGGCGAACTCCAGACGTTTGCCTTTATGATTGTGAGTGAAGGAAAGGTTTTTTCCGTGCATGCCTCCCAAACAGCTTGTTGGCATGTAGATAGCGCCTGATGGTTGTTTTGGAGACTTTGTGACCACAAGATGCTACCATTTGTTGCAATTCTTTAACAGTGAGCTTTAGAGAACTTTTTATTTCTCTTACCATCCTCCTCACTGTGCGTGGCGGCCGAATAACCATGCGTCCTCGTTCAGGCTTGTTTACCAGAGTTCCAGTTGTTTTAAACTTCTTAATGATTCCTCTGACAGTCGATATGGGCAGGTGCAGGCGAGTGGCTATTTTCTTGGAGCCATTGCCTGACTTGAGAAGGTCGACACACATGATTTTATGAAAAATTTTTTAATTTTAATTTAATTAATTATTTCTTAGTCAGGGATTTTTTTTTCCTTAAAATTCACTTGAGTTGAAGGTTACATTTTTTTTTTTTTACAATTTTCAGTGTGAGAGTATGCTTCTGCAATAAAAATTGAATTTATTTTAAGGCTTTTAACACATCTTAACCACGGGTGCCAATAATTATGGACGGCACTGTATATAGCATGATTTTAATAAAATCTTATCCCACCAATAATCCGAATTTGTTTTGCACCCCTGCAAATTTACAGTAGTCCAATGGCATATCAAAGAATATGAGTTTAAGAATATTTGTTTATTAATTTTGTACTGCTGCAAAGTGGCTTTTTATTGAATAAAGCAAGTTTTATACTGTGCACCTAAACACGCACGAGTGCACCCATTTTCAAAATCTGTCAAAAAATCCCAATTTGAGCCCTGGATGTTGTGTTTGTGAATCAGCAGATGGATTGGGATGTGATGGTGTGTTTGATGGTGTGTTTGTTTGTCTGCAGATGCATGGGGATGTGATAGTGTGCTTGAATCTGCAGTTGTCTTGGGATGTGATGGTGCATTTGTGTCTTTGTTGAAGGACTGGGATGTGATGGTGTGTTGGGTATTTGCAGATGTATGGGGATGTGATCGTGTGTTTGTGCATCTGCAGATGGATCGAGCTGTGACGGTCTGTTTGTGTATCTGTAGATGAATGGGGATGTGATGTTGTGCTCTTGTATTTGCAGAAGCATGGGGATATGATGGCGTGTTTGTCTCCGCAGGTGTCTGGAGATATGATGGTGCTTTTGTTTATCTGCAGGTGTCTGGGGATATGATGGTGTATTTATACACGTGCAGATGTATGGGGATGTGATGCATTAGTATATCTGCAGATGGATCAGGATGTGATGGTGTGTTTGTGTTTCTGTAGATGGATCGGGATGTGATTGTGGGGCAGCTCCGGAGGGATGTGTACACCCAGCAGAAAGTGGAGATCCTCAGTGCTCTCAGGAAACTGGGGGAGAAGGTGGGAGGCCGCAGACCCACTGCATTGTGAACAGAAAACCTAAACACACCTGCACGCACAAGCACACCTGCACGCATACAATGATCAGCCACAAGATTAAAACCACCTGCCTGTTATCGTGTCGGTCCCCTAATGCTGCCAAAACAGGTCCATGAAAACTAACATCACTTGAATTCAAAACTCAGGGTTTCCCAGCAGAACATCTGTCACAGTAAATGGAACGAAATTGGTTCCAACAGAAATTGAATTGTTTTTTGGTTTTAAATTGAATTTAATTGGCTTTGAATTGAATTTTATCAGTTTTGTAATATAATGAACAAATAATCTGTAACTGAATCTAATTATAAGGGCCCGAGCCGACTGAAAGTCGTCCAAGGACCCTATTGAAATCGCGCTGTTTATTAGGGCCCGAGCACGGCTGCAAGTCGTCCGCGGAGGACCCTATTGAAATCATGCTGTTTATTAGGGCCCGAGCACGACTGCAAGTCGTCCGCGGAGGACCCTATTGAAATCATGCTGTTTATTATTAGGGCCCGAGCACCGACCGGTGCCAGGGCCCGGAACGGGTCCTGGCACCGAAGTTGCGAGGAACCTATTGTTTTTGATGGGATTTTTATTATTCTTCTTCCTTCTTCTTCTTCTTCTTCTTATTATTATTTTTCTGCTGCGAGAACGCATTTTTGAGGGCTTTGCCATGCACGAAAACTCACAAAAATTTGCCGACATGTCAGTCATGGTTAAAATTGCAAAGTATTATTATTTTTGTGCTTGGACATGCCCCAGTGGCTCTATAGCGCCACCAAACACGCGGCCATTTTGGAACGCACTTGCTCGGATTTTCACGAAATTCCATAGGGTCATAGTTGTCAGAATAAATTTTTTTGTTAATTTTTTTGAAATTTTTTTGCCACACAGGAAGTGTGCTATGAGCCATTTCCTGCGTTTTTTCAGATTTTACGAACACATTTTTGAGGGCCTTATCATACTCGAAAACTCACCAAACTTGGCTCATTGACTAAAAGTATTAAGTTCTTTCATTCGATATCTGATTTGGCACTGGCTGTGACATGGTAGCTCTATAGCGCCCCCTAATACATTATTGCATTTTTGAAAGCCTCAACATGCTCGAAAACTCACGAAACTTTGCAAATATATTAAGCTGGTCATACTTTTTACTAAGATATAGGGTTTACAGATGGATCTGGCAAAATTGCATTACAGCGCCACCTAGAAAATTTCAATGAAGCAGCCCTCGCAGCGTGTTTAACCTACATGTACAAAATTCAGTGGACATGTGTACTATGCCAAGACATTAAAAAAAGTCTCTTGGTGCCATGACCTAGACTCAACAGGAAGCCCGCCATTTTTAATTGAATTTGCAACTTTTTTACATTTTTTGCCATTCACAGGCGTCGTACTTTCGCGAACTCCTCCTAGAGATTTTATCCGATCAACTTGAAATTTGGCACAGGCCATCTAAAGACCTTCTCTATGTTAAATTGCGAAGCTTTTTTGGATTCATCGAAATTTGTGTCCGTGGCGTTGCGGCGAATTTCGATGTTCCGCCATGAAACAGGAAGTTTTTTTTAAGCGCACATGCTTTGTGAGATTTGCGCGAAACTTCACAGGCTTGATTAAATTGTTCGCCTTAGTATAAATATATGCTAATATTAGATTGGGAGTGGTCAGGTGGCTCCACAGCGCCCTCTAGATACGGCCATGTTTAAATAGAAGTGCTTGAATGTTCATGAAATTTTGTGTGATCATTGCATTTGTCATTGCAGGTAATGCATAATTTTTTTAAATTTTTTGGCCGAACAGGAAGTGAGTTTTGAGATATTTCCTGCGTTTTTTCAAATTTTACGAACGCACGTTTGAAAGCCTTAGAATACTCCAAAGCTTGCAAAACCTTGCACAAATTATAATTGTCTTATTCTCTTCAATGTCATCCATCAATTGGAGCCTAATGTGGCATAATGGCTCTATAGCGCCCCCAATCAGATTTATAAAAGAATTGCCTTTTTGAGGGTCTCACCATGTACGAAAACTCACAAAATTTTGTAAATGTATAAAGACCATCATTCATAATACTCTGATAAAAAGCTTACATATTGGCATGGCAAAAATGTCATTATAGCGCCCCCTGTAAAATTTCAAATAAGCAGCCCTCGCAGCCCGGTAAACCAATATGAATGAAATTCAGTAGAGATGCGGAATATGATGAGACCTAAAAAAAAGTCTCTTGGTGCCATGACTTAGACTCAACAGGAAGTCCGCCATTTTTAATTGAATTTGCAACTTTTTTGGATTGTTGGCCATTCACAGGTGTCGTACTTTAACGAACTCCTCCTATAGATTTCATCCGATCAACTTGAAATTTGGCTATTAGTATCTAAAGACGTTGCTGATGATAAATTGCGAAGCTTTTCTGGATTCATTGAATTTTGTATCCGTAGCGTTGCGGCGAATTTCGATGTCCCGCCATTAAACAGGAAGTTGGGTTTACTCCCACATACTTCATGGGTTTTCCCTGAAACTTTCCATACTTTATAAAATTGTCCTCCCAAGTATAAATATATTTTAATATTAGATCAGGAGTGGCCAGATGGCTCCACAGCGCCCTCTAGATACGGCCATGTTAAGATAAAAGTGCTGGAATGTTCTTGAAATTTGGTGTGATCTTTGCATAAGTCATTCCGGGCAATGGCTAATTTTTTTGGCCAAACAGGAAGTGAGGGATGAGCTATTTCCTGCGTTTTTCCAAATTTCACGAACACACGTTTGAAGGCCTTAGAATACTCCAAAGCTTGCAAAACCGAGCACAATTTATGATTGTCTTATTCTCTTCAATGTCATCCAACAATTGGCACTAAATGTGGTATAATGGCTATATAGCGCCCCCAATCATATTTATAAAAGAATTGCTCTTTTGCAGGTCTAAACATGCTGGAAAATTAACAAAAATCAACACACTCATGGAGTTCGGTAATACGATTACTATTTTGTAGATTTTACGCACAGGCATATCAAAATGGTACCATAGCACCCTCTAGAAAATTTTTGGATTCCCAATCAGGAAACCACATGGTACGCGGTCCAACAGTGTCCAATGGCTGTGAATGGACGCCTGCACACATCAAGATCTTGCTGCCACCCCAACGTGCACGAAGGGCGCGAGGGCCCTTTCAACGCTGCTTGCAGCTTTAATTATTATTATCATTATTATTAGGGCCCAAGCACAACTGCAAGTCGTCCGCGGAGGACCCTATTGAAATCATGCTGTTTAGTATTATTATTATTATTATTATTAGGGCCCCAGCACGACTGCAAGTCGTCCGCGGAGGACCCTATTGAAATCATGCTGTTTATTAGGGCCCGAGCACGACTGCAAGTCGTCCGCGGAGGACCCTATTGAAATCATGCTGTTTATTTTTATTATTAGGGCCCGAGCCGACTGAAAGTCGTCCGAGGACCCTATTGAAATCGTACTGTTTATTATTATTAGGGCCCGAGCACCGACCGGTGCCAGGGCCCGGAACGGGTCCTGGCACCGAAGGTGCGAGGAACCTATTGTTTTTGATGGGATTTTTCTTCTTCTTCTTCTTCTTCTTCTTCTTCTTCTTCTTCTTATTATTATTATTATTCTGCTGCGAGAACGCATTTTTGAAGGCTTTACCATGCATGAAAACTCACAAAAATTTGCCCACACGTCAGACGTGGTAAAAATTACAAAGTATTATTAATTTTGTGCTTGGACATGCCCCAGTGGCTCTATAGCGCCACCAAACAGGCGGCCATTTTGGAACGCACTTGATCAGATTCTCATGAAATTCGACAGGGCCACAGCAGTCATAATAAATTTTTTTGTCAATTTTTTTGAAATTTTTTTGCCGCACAGGAAGTGAGCTATGAGGCATTTCCTGCGTTTTTTCAGATTTTACGAACACATTTTTGAGGGCCTTATTATGCTCTAAAATTCACCAAACTTGGCTCATAGACTAAAAATATTAAATACTTTGATTCGATATCTCATTTGGCACTTGGTTTGACATGGTAACTCTATAGCGCCCCCTAATACATAATTGCAGTTTTGAGGGCCTAAGCATGCTCGAAAACTCACAAAACTTTGCAGACCTTTTAAACTGCTCATACTATTTACTAGGATATAGGGCTTGAAGAAAAATGTGGCAAAATTGCATTACAGCGCCACCTAGAAAATTTCAATGAAGCAGCCCTCGCAGCGTGTTTAATCTACATGTTCCAAATTCGGTAGACATATGTACTATGCCAAGACCTAAAAAAAGTCTTTTGGTGCCATGACCTAGACGCAACAGGAAGTCCGCCATTTTTAATTGAATTTGCAATTTTTCAAAATCTTTTGCAATTCACAGGCATCGTACTTTAACGAACTCCTCCTGGATATTTTATCTGATCAACTTAAAATTTGGCATACGACATTGAAAGACGTCATCGGTGTTAAATTGCGAAGCTTTTTTGGATTCATCGAACTTTGTATCCGTGGCGTCGCGGCGAATTTCGATCTTCCGCCATGAAAATGGAAGTTGCTTTTATGAGCATATACTTTGGGAGATTTACGTGAAACTTTACAGGCTTAATGATAGTCTAATTCCAAATATACCTATATCTTGATATTGGAGTGGGTGTGGTCAGGTGGCTCCACAGCGCCCTCTTGACACGGCCATGTTGATATAAAAGTGCTTGAATGTTCATGAAATTTGGTCTGATCATTGCATTTGTTTTTCTGGGCTGTGCTGATTTTTTTGAAATTTTTCGACTAAACAGGAAGTGAGCTATGAGTCATTTCCTGCGTTATTCCAAATTTTATGAACACACATTTGAAGGCCTTAGCATACTCGAAAACTTGCAAAACTTAGCGTAAATTTTATTTGTCACATTGTCTTCAATTTGAAAAAAAATTGGCAGTAAATGAGGCATCATGGCTCTATAGCGCCCCCAATACGATTTTTAAAAGAATTACCCTTTTGAGGGTTTCAGCATGCTCAAAAACTCACAAAATTTTGTACAATTTTAAAGACCATTATTCCTATTACACTGATAAAAAATTTACAAATAGGCGTGGCAAAAATGGCATTATAGCGCCCCCTGGAAAATTTCAAATAAGCAGCCCTTGCATCGTGGTTGATCAGCATGGATCAACTTCTGTGAACAAGTGGAATATCCTGAGACCTAAAAAAAAGTCTCTTGGAGCCATGACGTAGACCCAACAGGAAGTTTGCCATTTTTAATTGAAATTTCAACTTTTTTAGATTTTTCGCCATTCGCAGGTGTCGTACTTTAACGAACTCCTCCTAGAGATTTTATCCAATCAACTCAAAATTTGGCGAATAATATCTTAAGACCTTGCTGATGTTAAATTGTGAAGCTTTTTTGGATATATCGAACGATGTATCCGTGGCATTGCGGCGAATTTCGGCATCCCGCCATGAAACAGGAAGTTGGTATAACTCCCACATACTTTGTGGGATTAGTCTAAAACTTTCCAAACTTGATAAACTTGTCTTCCTTAGTATAAATATATGCTAATATTAAATCGGAAATGGCCATGTAGCTCCACAGCGCCCTCTAGATACTACCATGTTAAGATAAAAGTGCTTGAATGTTCATAAAATTTGGTGTCATCATTGCATTAGTCATTCCGGGCAATGCTTAATTTTTTGAAATTTTTTGGCCGAACAAGAAGTGAGCTATGAGCTATTTCCTGCGTTTTTCCAAATTTTACGAATACACGTATGAAGGCCTTAGAATGGTCCAAAACTTGCAAAAACGTGGCAAAAATTATAATTGTCTTATTGCCTTGAATTTGATACATCAACTGGGACTAAATGCAGCATAATGGCTCTATAGCGCCCCCAGTCAGATTCTTTAAACAAATGCTTTTTTGGGGCTCGAAGCGTGCTTAAAAATTTACGAAAATCAACACACACATGATGCCCGGTATTCCAATAACTATGTTGTAGATTTTGCGCACAGGCATAACAAAATGGTATCATAGCGCCATCCAGAAGATTTTTGCAATCCCATCAGGAAAAAACATTGTACACAGGCTAGCAGTGTCCAATGGCTGTTAATGGACAACTGCACCCATCAAGGTCTTGCTGCCACCCCACTGTGCACGAGGGGTGCGAGGGCCCTTTCAACGCTGCTTGCAGCTTTAATTAGGGCCCGAGCACCGACCGGTGCCAGGGCCCGGAACGGGTCCTGGCACCGAAGGTGCGAGGAACCAATTGTTTTTGATGGGATTTTTATTAGGGCCCGAGCACCGACCGGTGCGAGGAACCTATTGTTTTTGATGGGATTTTTATTATTCTTCTTCTTCTTCTTCTTCTTCTTCTTCTTTTTATTCTGCTGCGAGAACGCATTTTTGAGGGCTTTGCCATGCACGAAAACTCACAAAAATTTGCCCACGCGTCAGTCGTGGTGAAAATTGCAAAGTATTATTATTTTTGTGCTTGGACATGCCCCGGTGGCTCTATAGCGCCACCAAACACGCGGCCATTTTGGAACGCACTTGCTCGGATTCTCACGAAATTTTATAGAGTCATAGTAGTCATCATAAATTTTTTGGTAAATTTTTTTGAAATTTTTTTGCCTCACAGGAAGTGAGCTATGATCCATTTCCTGCGTTTTTTTAGATTTTACGAACACATTTTTGAGGGTTTTATCATACTCGAAAACTCACCAGACTTGGCTCATAGACTAGAAATATTACGTTCTTTGATTCGATATCTCATTTGGCACTGGGTGTGATATGGTAGCTCTATAGCGCCCCCTAATACATAATTGCATTTTTGAGGGCCTCAGCATGCTTGAAAACTCACAAAACTTTGCAAACATATTAAGCAGGTCTTACTTTTCACTAGGATTTAGGGTTTTCAGATGGATGTGGCAAAATTGCATTACAGCGCCACCTAGAAAATTTCAATGAAGCAGCCCTCGCAGCTTGTTTGACCTACATGTACAAAATTCGGTGGACATGTGTACTATGCCAAGACCTAAAAAAAAGTCTCTAGGTGCCATGAACTAGACTCAACAGGAAGTCCGCCATTTTTAATTGAATTTGCAAATTTTTTAAATTTTTTGCCATTCACAGGCTTCGTACTCTAACGAACTCCTCCAAGAGATTTTATCCGATCAACTAAAAATTTTGAATTTAACATCTTAAGACCTTGTCGATGTTAAATTGCGAAGCTTTTTTGGATTCATTGAACTTTGTATCCGTGGCGTCGCGGCGAATTTCGATGTTCCGCCATGAAACAGGAAGTTGGTTTTACGTGCACTTGCTTTGTGAAATTTGCGCGAAACTTTACAGGCTTTATAGGAGTCTACTTCCAAGAAGACCTATATGTTGATATTAGATTGGGTGTGGTCAGGTGGCTCCACAGCGCCCTCTTGAAACGGCCATGTTGAGATAAAAGTGCTTGAATGTTCATGAAATTTGGTGTGATCATTGCATTGTTCATGTCGAGTTATTTTAATTTTTTTGAAATTTTTTGGCCAAACAGGAAGTGAGCTATGCGCCATTTCCTGCGTTTTTCCAAATTTTATAAACACATGTTTGGATGCTTAAGAATACTCGAAATCTTGCAAAAAGTTGCACAAATTATAATTGTCTTATTATCTTCAATTTTATATATCAATTTACACTAAATTTGGCACAATGGCTCTATAGCGCCCCCAATCAGATTTTTAAAAGAATTGCCATTTTGAGGGTCTCAGCATGTTCTAAAACTTACAAAATTTTGTAAAAGTATAAAGACCATCATTCGTATTACTCTGACAAAAAACTTATATATATACATGGCAAAAATGTCACTATAGCGCCCCCTGGAAAATTTTAAATAAGCAGCCCTCGCAGCCTGGTAAACCTACATGTATGAAATTCGGTAGACATGTGGAATATGCCGAGACCTACAAAAAATTCTCTTGGTGCCATGACCTACACTCAACAGGAAGTCCACCATTTTTAATTGAAATTGCAACTTTTTTGGATTGTTGGCCATTCACAGGTGTCGTACTTTAACGAACTCCTCCTAGAGATTTTATCTGATCAACTTAAAATTTGGCATATGACATTGAAAGACGTCGTTGATGGTAAATTGCGAAGCTTTTTTGGATTCATTGAACTTTGTATCCGTGGCGTCGCGGCGAATTTCAATGTTCCGCCATGAAAATGGAAGTTGCTTTTATGAGCATATGCTTTGGGAGATTTACGTGAAACTTTACAGGCTTAATGATAGTCTAATTCCAAATATACCTATATGTTGATATTGGAGTGGGTGTGGTCAGGTGGCTCTACAGCGCCCTCTAGACACGGCCATGTTGATATAAAAATGCTTGAATGTTCATGAAATTTTGGTCTGATCATTGCATTTGTTTTTCTGGGCTGTGCTGATTTTTTTGAAATTTTTCGGCCAAACAGGAAGTGAGGTATGAGTCATTTCCTGCGTTATTCCAAATTTTATGAACACACATTTGAAGGCCTTAGCATACTCGAAAACTTGCGAAACTTAGCTAAAATTTTATTTGTCACATTGTCTTCAATTTGAAAAAAAAATTGGCAGTAAATGAGGCATCATGGCTCTATAGCGCCCCCAATACAATTTTTAAAAGAATTACCCTTTTGAGGGTTTCAGCATGCTCAAAAACTCACAAAATTTTGTACAATTTTAAAGACCATCATTCCTATTACACTGATAAAAAATTTACAAATAGGCGTGGCAAAAATGGCATTATAGCGCCCCCTGGAAAATTTCAAATAAGCAGCCCTCGCAGCCCGGTAAACCCACATGTATGACATTCGGTAGACATGTGGAATATGCCGAGACCTACAAAAAAGTCACTTGGTGCCATGACCTAGACTCAACAGGAAGGCTGCCATTTTTAATTGAAATTGCAACTTTTTTAAATTTTTTTTGCCATTCAAAGGTGTTGTACTTTAACAAACTCCTCCTCGAGATTTTATCTGATCAACTTAAAATTTGGCATATAATATCTAAAAACCTTGCTGACGTTAAATTGCGAAGCTTTTTTGATTTCATCGAACGATGCATCCGTGGCGTCACGGCGAATTTTGATGTCCTGCCATGAAACAGAAAGTTGCTTTCAATTCCACATACTTTGTGGGATTTGCCTGAAACTTTCCAAGCTTGATAAAATTGTCCGCCCAAGTATAGATATATGCTTATTTTATATCGAGAGGTGCCAGGTGGCTCCACAGCGCCCTCTAGATATGGCCATGTTCAGATAAAAGTGCTTGAAAGTTCATGAAATTTGGTATGATCATTGCATTAGTCATTCTCCGCAATTGTTAATTTTTTGAAATTTTTTTGCCAAACATAAAGAGAGCTATGAGCTATTTCCTGCGTTTTTCCAAATTTTATGAACACACGTTTTAAGGCCTTAGAATGCTCCAAAACTTGCAAAACCATCCAAAAATTAGAACTGTCTTATTCTCTTCAATACATCCATCGATTGGCACTAAATGGGGCATAATGGCTCTATAGCGCCCCCAATAATATTTATAAAAGAATTGCTCCTTTGAAAGTCTAAACATGCTGGAAAATTTACAAAAATCGAAACACTCATGGAGCCCCATATTACGATTACTGTGTTGTAGATTTTGTGCACAGGCAAGTCAAAATGGTATCATAGCGCCCCTCCAGAAAATTTTTGCACTCCCATCAGGAAACCACATTGTACGCGGTCCAGCTGTGTCCAATGGCTCTGACTGGAAACCTGCAGCCATCAAGATCTTGCTGCCACCCCAATGTGCACAGGGGGGGCGAGGGCCCTTTCAACGCTGCTTGCAGCTTTAATTATTATTCTTCTTCTTCTTCTTCTTTTTATTCTGCTGCGAGAACTCATTTTTGAGGGCTTTGCCATGCACGAAAACTCACAAAAATTTGCCCACACGTCAGTCGTGGTGAAAATTGCAAAATATTATTATTTTTGTGCTTGGACATGCCCCGCAGGCTCTATAGCACCACCAAACACGCTGCCATTTTGGAACGCACTTGCTCGGATTCTAATGAAATTTTATAGGGTGATAGTAGTCATCATAAATTTTTTTGTCAATTTTTTTGAAATTTTTTTGCCTGACAGGAAGTGAGCTATGACCCATTTCCTGCGTTTTTTCAGATTTTACGAACACATTTTTGAGGGCCTTATCATACTCGAAAACAGACCAAACTTGGCTTATTGAATAAAAATATGAAGTTCTTCGATTTGATATCTCATTTGGCACTGGGTCTGACATGGTGGCTCTATAGCGCCCCCTAATACATAATTTTATTTTTGAAGGCATCAGCATGCTCGAAAACTCACGAAACTTTGCAAACTTATTAAACTGGTCATACTTTTTACAAAAATATAGGGTTTACAGATGGATGTGGCAAAATTGCATTACAGCGCCACCTAGAAAATTTCAATGAAGCAGCCCTCGCAGCGTGTTTAAGCTACATGTTCGAAATTCGATGGACATGTGTACTATGCCAAGACCTAAAAAAAAGTCTCTTGGTGCCATGACCTAGACTCAACAGGGAGTCCGCCATTTTTAATTGAATTTGCAAATTTTTTTTATTTTTTGCCATTCACAGGCGTCGTACTTTAACAAACTCCTACAGATTTTATCCTATCAACTTAAAATTTCGCATATGACATCTTAAGACCTTGTCAATGTTAAATTGCGAAGCTTTTTTGGATTCATTAAACTTTGTATCCGTGGCGTTGCGGCGAATATTGATGTTCCGCCATGAAACAGGAAGTTGGTTTTACGCGCACATGCTTTGTGAAATTTGCGCGAAATTTCACAGGCTTGATTATATTGTTCGCCTAAGTATAAATATATGCTACTATTAGATCAGGAGTGGTCAGGTGGCTCCTGAGCGCCCTCTACATACGGCCATGTTGAGATAAAAGTGCTTGAATGTTCATGAAATTTTGTGTGATCGTTGCATTCCTCATTGCAGGCAATGACCAATTTTTTGAAATTTTTTGGCCGAACAGGAAGTGAATTTTGAGCTATTTCCTGCGTTTTTTCAAATTTTACGAACGCAAGTTTGAAAGCCTTAGAATACTCCAAAGCTAGTAAAACCTTGCACAAATTATAATTGTCTTATTCTCTTCAATGTCATCCATAAATTGGAGCCTTAAGTGGCATAATGGCTCTATAGCGCCCCCAATCAGATTTATAAAAGAATAGCCTTTGTGAGGGTCTCAACATGTTTGAAAACTCACAAAATTTTGTTATTGTATAAAGACCATCATTCATAATACTCTGATAAAAAGCTTACATATTGGCATGGCAAAAGTGTCATTATAGCGCCCCCTGTAAAATTTCAAATAAGCAGCCCTCGCAGCTCGGTAAACCTACATGTATGAAATTCGGTAGAGATGTGGAATATGACGAGACCTAAAAAAAAGTCTCTTGTTGCCATGACCTAGACTCAACAGGAAGTCCGCCATTTTTAATTGAAATTGACACTTTTTTGGATTGTTGGCCATTCACAGGTGTCGTACTTTAACGAACTCCTCCTAGAGATTTCATCCGATCAACTTGAAATTTGGCTATTAGTATCTAAAGATGTTGCTGAGGTTAAATTGCGAAGCTTATCTGGATTCATTGAATTTTGTATCCGTAGCGTTGCGGCGAATTTCGATGTCCCGCCATTAAACAGGAAGTTGGGTTTACTCCCACATACTTCATGGGTTTTCCCTGAAACTTTCCAAACTTTATAAAATTGTCCTCCCAAGTAATAATATATGCTAATATTAGATCGAGAGGTGCCAGGTGGCTCCAGAGCGCCCTCTAGATATGGCCATGTTAAGATAAAAGTGCTTGAATGTTCATGAAATTTGGTGTAATCATTGCATTAGTCATTCTGGGCAATGGCTCATTTTTTTGGCCAAACAGGAAGTGAGGGGTGACCTTTTTCCTGCGTTTTTCCAAATTTCACGAACACACGTTTGAAGGCCTTCGAATACTCCAAAGCTTGCAAAACCAAGCACAATGTATTATTGTCTTATTCTCTTCAATGTCATCCATCAATTGGCACTAGATGTGGCATAATGACTCTATAGCGCCCCCAATCAGATTTATAGAAGAATTGCTCCTTTGCAGGTCTAAACATGCTGGAAAATTAACAAAAATCAACACACTCATGGAGTTCGGTAATACGATTACTATGTTGTAGATTTTACGCGCAGGCATATCAAAATGGTACCATAGCGCCTTCTAGAAAATTTTTGCACTCCCCTCAGGAAACCACATTGTACGCGGTCCAGCAGTGTCCAACGGCTGTGAATGGACGCCTGCACCCATCAAGATCTTGCTGCCACCCCAACGTGCGCGAAGGGCGCGAGGGCCCTTTCAACGCTGCTTGCAGCTTTAATTATTATTATTTTTCTCCAAAATGAATTGCATTTTTGAGGGCCTAAACGTGGTTAAAAACTCATGAAAATTGGCACGCACATCAGGCCTTGCGAAAAATTTACTTTTTTGCAGGACATGTATTTGTGCATGCCCTGGTGGCTCTATAGCGCTACCAAACACGCGGCAAATTGGAACGCACTTTGCTTGGATTCTCACGAAATTTGGTTGGGCTGTTGTAGGTATATTGAAGGGCTTTGTCAATTTTTTTGAAATTTTTTCTCCGCACAGGAAGTGAGCTAAGAGCCATTTCCTGCGTTTCTCCAGATGTTTGAAACACATTTTTGAGGATCTTATCATACTTAAAAACTCACCAAACTTTACAGAGAGGTTGACAATATGAAGTTATTCGATTTAATATCCCATTTCGCACTAAATGTGACATAATGGCTCGATAGCGCCCCCTAATGCATAATTGCATTTTTGAGGGCTTCAACATGCTCAAAAACTCACCAAATTTGGTAGACCTATTAAGCCGATTAAATGTTGTAGTATCATATAGGTTTTACAGCTAGGAGTGGCAAAATGGCATTATAGCGCCACCTAGAAAATTTCAATGAAGCAGCCCTCTCACCGTGATTGACCTGCATGTATTAAATTCGGTGGAAGATGCCTAGACCTAAAAAAAAGTCTCTTGGTGCCATGACCTAGACTCAACAGGAAGTCGGCCATTTTTAATTGAAATTGCAAATTTTTTGGATTTTTTGCCATTCACAGGTGTCGTACTTTAACGAACTCCTCCTAGAGATTTTATCTGATCAACTTAAAATTTGGCTTATAATATCTAAAGACCTTGCTGATGTGAAATTGCAAAGCTTTTTTGATTTCATCGAACGATGCATCCGTGGCGTCACGGCGAATTTTGATGTCCTGCCATGAAACAGGAAGTTGCTTTTACTTCCACATACTTAGTGGGATTTGCCTGAAACTTTCCAAGCTTCATAAAATTGTCCGCCCAAGTATAGATATATGCTAATTTTAGATCGGCAGGTGCCAGGTGGCTCCACAGCGCCCTCTAGATATGGCCATGTTGAGATAAAAATGCTTGAATGTTCATGAAATTTGGTGCGATCATTGCATTAGTCATTCCCCGCAATTGTTATTTTTTTTTAATTTTTTTGCCAAACAGGAACTGAGCTATGAGCTATTTCCTGCGTTTTTCCAAATTTAAGGAACACACGTTTTAAGGCCTTAGAATGCTCCAAAACTTGCAAAACCTTCCAAAAATTAGAAATGTCTTATTCTCTTCAATACATCCATCAATTGGCACTAAATGGAGCATAATGGCTCTATAGCGCCCCCAATCAGATTTATAAAAGAATTGCTCTTTTCAAAGTCTAAACATGCTGGAAAATTTACAAAAATCAACACACTCATGGAGCCCCATATTCCGATTACTGTGTTGTAGATTTTGCGCACAGGCTAGTCAAAATGGTATCATAGCGCCCTTCAGAAAATTTTTGCACTCCCATCAGGAAACCACATTGTACGCGGTCCAGCAGTGTCCAATGGCTCTAAATGGACACCTGCACCCATCAAGATCCTGCTGCCACCCCAACGTGCACGAGGGGGGCGAGGGCCCTTTCAACGCTGTTTGCAGCTTTAATTAGGGCCCGAGCACCGACCGGTGCCAGGAACCTATTGTTTTTGATGGGATTTTTATTAGGGCCCGAGCACCGACCGGTGCCAGGGCCCGGAACGGGTCCTGGCACCGAAGGTGCGAGGAACCTATTGTTTTTGATGGGATTTTTATTATTCTTCTTCTTTTTCTTCTTTTTATTCTGCTGCGAGAACGCATTTTTGAGGGCTTTGCCATGCACGAAAACTCACAAAAACTTGCCCACACGTCAGGCATGGTAAAAATTGCAAACTAATATTAATTTTGTGCTCGGACATGCCCTGGTGGCTCTATAGCGCCACCAAACACACGGCCATTTTGGAACGCTCTTGCTCGGATTCAATTGAAATTTTATAGGGTCATAGTAGTCATCATAAATTTTTTTGTCAATTTTTTTGAAATTTTTTTGCCACACAGGAAGTGAGCTATGAGCCATTTTCTGCGTTTTTTCAGATTTTACAAACACACTTTTGAGGGCCTTATCATACTCGAAAACACACCAAACTTGGCTCATTGACTAAAAATATTAAGTTCTTTGATTCAATATCTCAATTGGCAGTTGGTGACACATGGTGGCTCTATAGCGCCCCCTAATACATCATTGCATTTTTCAGGGCATCAGCATGCTCAAAAACTCACAAAACTTTGCAAACATATTAAGCTGGTCATACTCTTCACTAGGATATAAGGTTGACAGATAAATGTGACCAAATTGCATTACAGCGCCACCTAGAAAATTTCAATGAAGCAGCCCTCGCAGCGTGTTTAATCTACATGTACAAAATTCGGTGGACATGTGTACTATGCCAAGACCTAAAAAAAAGTCTCTTGGTGCCATCACCTAGACTTAACAGGAATTCCGCCATTTTTAATTGAATTTGCAAATTTTTTCAATTTTTTGCCATTCACAGGCGTCGTACTTTAACGAACTCCTCCTAGAGATTTTATCCGATCAACTTAAAATTTTGCTTATGACATCTAAAGACCTTGTCGATGTTAAATTGCGAAGCTTTTTTTGGATTCATCGAATTTTGTATCCGTGGCGTTGCGGCGAATTTCGATGTCCCGCCATTAAACAGGAAGTTTATTTTACTGCCACATACTTCATGGGTTTTCCCTGAATCTTTCAAAACTTTATAAAATGGTCCTCCCAAGTATCCATATATGCTTATATTAGATCAGGAGTGGCCAGATGGCTCCACAGCGCCCTCTAGATTCGGCCATGTTAAGATAAATGTCCTTGAATGTTCATGAAATTTGGTGAGATCAATAAATTAGTCATTCAGGGCAAGGATTAATTTTTTTGCTTAAACAGGAAGTGAGCTATGAGCTATTTCCTGCGTTTTTCCAAATTTCACGAACACACGTTTGAAGGCCTTAGAATACTCCAAAGCTTGCAAAACCTTGCACAACTCATAATTGTCTTATTCTCTTCAATGTCATCCATCAATTGGCAGTAAATGTGGAATAATGGCTCGATAGCACCCCCAGTCAGATTTTTAAAAGAAATCCCTGGGGGCGCTGTCGAGCTTTAATGGAGTAAGTCGTGAGTTTCAAAGCTCCTGCTGATTTCGATTAAAATTGTAATTCATCTGCGCTTTTTGGTAACATATTTACTCTCATCTTGCTCCGCAACACCTTTTTATTGAGAAGTTCAACTTTGTACTGCGTACAATGTCTGGAAAGAACTCAAAAACTCGTAATACTATTCAGACACAATAGTGGGAGTACCGGAGGGCCCTGACACCTGTACCACCACCGCTGTAGCCGCCTTACTGAAGGAAGCGTTCAATCTGGTAAAAGAGCCGCTTTTGGACCGGTCCCACTGGACTCTCCAACCCAAACCTAAGCCCGGTGAGCGTCCACGAGCCATTGTGTGCAGATTCCATTATTACAGTGATTGTGTTGACATTTTGCGCCGTGCTAGAGAGCTCCGACAGATTAAACTCAGAGACTTGACCATCTCAGTCTTTCCTGACCACACGGCCAAGATAGCTCGGGCTCGGGCTGCATTTAACGAGGTCAGGCGCCAACTTCCTGGCATTGACGGTGCTCGGTATGGACTGATTCATCCAGCGCGACTTCGCATTACATATAACGGTGTTGAAAAGGACTTCGTTTCAGCGGAGGAAGCAGGTGCCTATGTCAAAACCTTGACTTCTGAGTGAGCTCCACTAGCTTTTCTGAACATGCACAAACCTATCTCCAGTCTGGGCTTAACAAAAAAAAAAGGTAAATGCTGCCATCTAGTGGATCTAGTGGCCGCTATTCACATTACACTTCAAAAAACAGATTTTTCTGAACCACTACTTGGAATACCATTGGCTCACTGTAGCTAAAGTGGTTGCTACACAGGACAACAATTTTTTCTGTTGCAGTAGATACTATGGGCAAGGATATTGACCAGTTTGCACATCAGGCTTAGCTGAGAAGTTTAATTGATGCAACTCTTGAAAAACAGAAAGTGGAGTGAACTTCCCCATATTCAAAACCGCATTCGAACTCTGCTTGCTCAAGAATATTCAATAACTGATCCGGGGGTGCTATCTAGTCGTCGAGTACAGTAACTGCGTGCTTAAAATTGCAGTTCCATAGACGCTAGCATCTACATCTGCAGAAAGGGGTTAAAAACTTGTTCAAAATTATTCCTAAATGCCCCATTTTAAGATGAGGAAAGAGTCAAGTAGAAAACAACCCAAGCTGGAAGAAAAAAACGTCCAGGTCTCAAAACGAAACTGAAGCATAATATGCCAAGCCCAGCCGATGTTACTCCCTCATAGTAAGCTGATTACAGTGGCATGCTGATGATCACAGTAGACCAAAGTCATTAGCATAGTAGCCTATGTCTAATTCAACTTGGTATCGGCTTTTGGAGGGAGAAGAACGTTTCATGCGTGGTCCAGAATAGCAGAGTCCAATGCAATTTCGAATGTCTTTCAAAACAAAATGCACCACACACCATTCACGATTTATGCTGCATTCATGTGCTATGGGAATTATGGTAAATACCAGAAGCCGACGTGAAAAGTTCACATGAACACCCCCCTATGTGGTATTTTCCACTGGGCAACTCGAAGAAAATTTTGATACAAGAGTTGCTGAGATGAGATAACCTTTGACCTTTTCAACATGGTTTTACCCAAGAAACAGCCCTGAATCTGTGAGTCCGCCATCTTTAATTTCCCAGTACAACAACAAAAGCATGTGAACACAACACACTGGTAAATACCACTTCACAAGTGGAAATATCATCTTTTCCATCGCACGTGAATGCAGCATTAGGCTAACATTAGGTTACGTTACCTTAGTCAAGAGACTCCAGTGTAACAAAGGTGCTAGAACCCCAATGCTCAAGGTAAAAGTTCATCGCCTTCCTGGGAGTATCGAACGACACTCGGAGGCGAGCTGGGTGCACCATCCTGAACTTGACCTTCTTTGCATAGAGTAGAGCCTTCACCTCCTTCAATGCCGCTTGCTTGCGTCCCAGTTCAGTGCTGAAATCTTCGTGAAGGAAAATCCTGTGGCCCCGGAAGGCCATCTCTCGTTGACGTCTGTGTGTAATAATCCGCTGTTTATCTTGATAGTTGTGGAATGGAACGATGAAAACTCGGGCGTTGATTACTGCTGCTTCTTATGTGGCAAGTATCCGAGCCGGTGGGCACGAGCGAGAACGAGGGGGGTCCCGAAAAAATCTTTCCCAAATAGTTCTTCAAAAAAATGTCACGAAAGCGACTGGGTTAGATCCCTCTACCCTCTCAGGAATATCAACCACTCTTAAGTTGAACCTGCGAGAACGGTTTTCCAGATCGTCAACTTTGTCCATCAGCCAGCCGTTTTCAGACTGATCAGTGGCAGGTTTAGCTTCGACAAGAGAAAGTCTCTGTTCACTTTGGTCAAGAGTAACCTCGATTCCACCGATCAGCTCCTCATGAGACTCGTATAACGATTTCACTTGGTTCAACGTAGAATTGAGAGGAGATAAAGCTGTATTTTCTTTATGACCGTGTGGATAGATTGAGTAAGATCTGAAAGAAGCGCAGAGCGGAGTTTTTCAAACTGCTCGGTTAGCTCTATGCTTGAAGTTTAGCTCATCTTGCTTGTCATCAAATTAGCGGTTTCTTTATCCTTTGGTTTTCTGTCATGAGGAGGCTTGTTATGCATAATTAAAATGGACAATTTTTCCAAGAAATGCTTAAACTTACTATGGTAAACGAGAATACTAGATATTCATGGGGTAAACAAGAAAATATAAAGTAAAGATTGGGGAGTCACTACATCTCCTTGCCATTCACGCCATATCCAACCCGAAAGTCCTAAAAACAAGGCATTGTTGGCTAAGCTGCCTGGATATATTGCCAGTGTGCTTAATTTTCGAAAGGGGGAGTACCATCTGCATGCTCGTGACTATTTGGTTTTAGACATCCTGAGGGTTCATAATGAACTGGGTAAAACTGCTTTTAGGTATTATCCCCCAAATAAATGGCAAAGGCTTCAGCAATTGCTGAAATTGGAAAAACTTATTTCATTTGATTGTTTTAAATCTCAGTTATCGGATGCCATGAAGCTGGAATGTACATTTGTACTACAGTTCTTTTGTTTTATGTTGTTTTTGTTTTTGTTTTTTTTTCTTGTTTTATTGCATGTTTTTCTATGGTCCATTACTGGGCTCCATTGCAAAAGAGATCTTGCTCTCAATCGGACTCCCAGTATAAATAAAATAAATAAATAAGAATTTGCACCCTTTCTAATTTCTTATTTTTTTGTAGATTTGTCCCACTTAAATGTTTCACATCAAGCAAATTTTTTTCACAAAAACAAATTTTAATATTAGACAAAGATGACCTGAGTAAATACAAAATTCCGCTTTTAAATTGTGATTTCATTTATTAAGAGAAAAAAGCCATCCAAGCCTACCTGGCCTTATGTGAAAAAGTAATTGTCATCCCTTGTTATATCATGAATTATCTATGATGAACCACATTTTTTTAAGTTCAATTTCACTAGCCACCCCCAGGCCTGATTACTGCCAGACCTGTTGAATCAAGAAATCACTTAAATAGAATCTGTCTGATAAAGTGAAGTAGGCTACAAGATCTCAAAAGATCTCATCTATCAGTCTGAAAAGGATTACAAGCCTTTTCTATGGCTTTGGGACTCTAGGGAATCATGGTGAGAGCCATTATCAAAATGGAGAAATGGAAAAAACTTGGAACAGTGGTGAACCTTCCCCAGGAATGGCCGGCCCACCAAAATTCCTCCAAGAGCACATCGATGACTCATTCAGGTGGTCACAAAAGAACCTAGAGCAAAATCAAAAGAACTGCAGACCTCTCTTGCCTCAGTTAAAGTCAGTGCTTATGATTCAACAACAAGAAAGAGACTGGGCAAAAATGGGATCCATGGGGGAGTTCCAAGGCGAAAACCACTGCTGACCAAAAATAACACAAAGGCTTGTCTCACATTTGCCAAAAAACATCTTGATGATCCCCAAGACCTTTGGGAAAATATTCTGAGGGCTGACGAGACTAAAGTTGAACTTTTTGGAAGGTGTGTGTCCCATTACATCTGGCGTAAAACTAACACAGCATTTTATAAAAAGAACATCATACCAAAAGTCAATCATGGTGACCGTAGCGTGATGGTCTGGGGCTGCTTTGCTGCTTCAGGACCTGGATGACTTTCTGTAATTAATGGAACCATGAATTCTGCTCTCGACCAGAAAATCCTAAAGGAGAAAGTCCGACCATCAGGTTGTGACATCAAGCTCAAGTGCACTTGGGTTATGCAGCAGGACAATAATCTGAAACACACCAGCAAGCCAACCTCTGAATGACTTTAAAAAAATCAAAATGAAGGTTTTGAAGTGGCCTAGTCAAAGTCAAGACTTAAATCCGATTGAGATGCTGTGGCATGACCGTAAACAGTCAGTTTGTGCTCGAAAATCCTCCAGTGGCTGAATTAAAACAATTCTGCAAAGTAGAGTGGGCCAAAATTCCTCCACAGCGATGTGAAAGACTGATTGCCAGTTATCGCAAAAACAGTAAATTGCTGTTGTTGCCGCAGATGGCACAACCAGTTATGAGGTTTAGGGGGCAGTTACTTTTTCACATTGGGCCAGATAGGTTTGGGCAACTTTTTCCCTCAATAAATTCAATCATCATTTAAAAGATAAATTGTATTAAATTGTATTTACTTGGGTTATCCTTGTCTAATTTTAAAATTTGTTTGATGATGTGACACATTTAAGTGTGACAAATATGCAAAAATTGTGCCCGTGGCACAAAGCAAACTCTGGATCATGCTCAGATTTAATGCTGAAGCTACAACAAAGAAGAAACTTTTTTTTAGAAACTTTTTTAACCTTCACATTTTGAGTGAGTCTGGAGTTGAGCATGAAAGCTGAGTTGAGCACAAAATTGTACTCATAAAAATTTTATCATCTCGGGCCCAGATCACTGTCTTCTCACTCTATGTTTGGAGGCGATCGCCTGCATCAACTAACCGCTCAATCCTAGCCAACACTGCGAGACAGATTTAACCTCACAGCAGACCCTATTTGGTCCTTGCTTGCACCACACTGGTGAAAATCAAGGCTAATTGTGAGACCCAGCTCCCACCCTTTTAGTTAACTTTGCTGTCATTCCATGATCTGTGGAACAGCAGACATAACCAGCAGAACAACCCGATTCCCATTTCAAGATTCTACATGTCATGCTTGATTGAAAGCTTGAGTAACAGCATCCCCTCTATGGTTCGACCAAATGTCAGGTTTTGGTTAACCACCTGCTTTAAATTGTAGCTTACATCTCATGACTAAAAGAGTTCAATTAAGTTTCTTAAAAATGTCAATTTTGTGTCGTTCAAATGCGAGCGAGTTGGCGAGTTTGGAAGCTAGCAAGCAATCCAGCATGCCAGTATTATTTAAGATAAAGTGAAAAACCAATTTAAAAACAAGGTGAATACTTATTCAGTATTCACAAGCTTCTTAACAGGCTGAAACTACAAAATATTATTCACAATGCTGCCACTATAATACTTGATAATTGCAGATTACAATGAAAAAGCAAGTGCAAATGTCAAGTTTTCTGACTGATTAGCATGAATGCTTACCCCTGATGGCTGAACTGTGGACTATGTACTTGTATACAGTGTATTGCATTGGTTGCATTGTCTGTCAATCATATTGTGAGAAATGTACACAACTGACATTATGTTACGCTGAGCATAAAAAGTATTGGGTGCACAGTGCAAATTGTGCAATCGGGGGTCATTCAAGGCTTTACATAAAGGTGAATTGCACCATCCATTTCACCAATCTCTGCCATAATGTGATTGTATCTCCCCGACAACGATAGTTGGGAGATACTATGGTTTAGTTCTGGGGCCGTTGCCAGAGAGATTTTCTGTTCTGGGCTGTGGACGCCATAATTATTACAGGAATTTTTCCAAATTTCATACAGGCGAAGATATTGATTTGACTCAAGACCGATTTTCGCGAATTTTGGATGTCCAATATGGCGGCCATTTTGTCCAAAATTTGGGGATCGGGGAGATGCATGACTCAGTCCCCGTGGTGACCGAGTTATCTAGTTATTTTATTTAACTGTAAAGGGAGCTGTTTCCATAAAATTACATTAATTGATAGAAAGCAATATGCCACTGATGGAAAAAAATGTTTTAATTGATTCAGATTCTCAATCTGTTTTTATTTTGCAATTCATAATGTCCATGAATAAACAAGCTGCCACTGCTGTGCACCTCTACTGACCTGTACTCACATACACACTTGTTCACATACTCACACCTGAACACTTTGATGTACATTGCATCAAAGTGTTCAGGTGTGAGTATGTGAACAAGTGTGTATGTGAGTACAGGTCAGTAGAGGTGCACAGCAGTGGCAGCTTGTACATGATCTGTACACAAACACAGCTGTACGCCATGAATAAACAAGATGCCAGTACATCTACACACTGCTTCAGACACCAGGATATTAACACACATCTGTACACACCTGTGCTGCAACACACATCTGCTCTCCATCATACAGTTGTATGCCTTGTCGTGGTCTTGAGGGTCTTTCAGTTTGAAGGTCTAAGAATTGGCAGTCATATTAACCATAAACATCATAAGGTTCATTGTTAATAACTATATTACTGAAAAAAATTTAACTTGAAGAATTTAGTGAGAGTCATACTCACACAATCAATTTAGTATCAACACACCCCATTTTCGGGTTTACAACAGTCAGTTGATGCAAGTGTTTGGATGAAAATGTTACCAGTGTCTATACATCCTGGTTTTTTCATTGAATGTTGGTCATACCCGAGGGCAAATTTCAGCAAATTCCCTAAGGGCCAGGAACTCTGTCAGATGTACCGCCGTTTACACATGTGGCCGTTGGAAATCTCCATTTCAGAACACATTTTTTGAACAAATATCTTCCTATTTCAGCAGTATGACATTGATTTCAGCAACTTTTTTTTTTTTTGGTTCATTTGGAAAATATATCAGCTTCAATGTTTATTGATAAGCACATGATTATAATCATTGGTGACACTTTGTGGGGCCCCAGAATGGGTGGGTTCTCCCAAAAACAAAAAAAAATGTTAAAATATAATTTTTTATCATAAAGAAAATTGATATTGCAGTTTTCTCTGGTAGATTCATGAACCCCATGGGGTGGTTAATCAGTGCTGAAAATTATTTTTTAATCTGTGGTTTGGGCCAGAAAATGCCCTGAATGGGACTCCACCATTTCATGGGCAGCCTGTTCATCTGTTCAGAGGGTTTTAATGTACAACCCCAAATTCCGAAATAGTTGGGACAAAGTGTAAATTGTGAATAAAATCAAAATGCAATGACTTTCAGATCAGGAGCCAAAATGTTATTTACAATAGAACATAGATAATATTTCAAATGTTGAAACTGAGACATTTTAGATTTTTATCCACAAAATGACCTTATTTAAAATTTTCTGGCTGCAAAAAAAGGGCTGAAACAGCAACTCATATATAAGAGAATCAGCAGAGAGAATATTTAGCAAGTAATTAAGTTAACTGTCATCAGGTGTGTAACATGATTGGCTATAAAAGGAATGTCTTAGAGAGGCTGAGTCTCTCTGTAAAGATGGCCAGAGGCTCTCCAACCTGTGCAGGCTCTGTGCAATACTTTACATACAGTGTTCATCAAGGTCAAATTGCAAACGTTTTGAAGGTCTCATCAGACAGTGCAAAACATCATCAAAAGTTTCAGAGAAACTGGGAAAATCTCTGCGCGTAAGGGATAAGGCCACTGGATGCCCGTGATCTTCGGGCCCTCAGACCCCACTGCATCACTCACCAGCATGATTCTATCATTGACATTACTAAATTGACCCCGGAATACTTCAAGAAACCACTTTCTGTAAGCATAATCCGCTGTGCCTTCCACAGACGCCACCTAAAACTCTATCATGCAAAAATGCATTGTTGAGCATGATCCAGAAGCGCCGCCATGTTCTGTGGGCCAAGGCTCGTTTCAAATGGACTGAAGCAAAGTGGCAAAGTGTCCTGTGGTCAGACGAGTCCAAATTTGATATTCTTGTTGGAAATCATGGGCATCGTGTCCTCTGGGCTTAAGAGGAGAAAGACCACCCCTCCTGTTATCAGCGTTCAGTTCAAAAGCCAGCATCTCTGATGGTTTAGGGATGCATTAGCGCATATGGTGTGGGACACTTGCATGTTTTAAAAAGAGCCATAAATACTGAAAGGTATATAAAGGTCTTAGAGCAACATATGCTCCCCTCCAGACAACATCTTTTCTAGGGAAGGTATTGTGTATTTCAGCAGGACAATGCAAAACCTCATACTGCAGCTATTATAACAGCATTGCTTTGTAGTAGAAGTCCGTGTGCTGAACTGGCATGCCTGGAGTCCTGATCTTTCACCGATTGAGAACATTTGGTGCATAATTATTAAATTATTATTAAACTTTATTTAACCAGTAAAATCACATTAGACAAGTCTCTTTTACATGTGCGAACTGGCCAAGAGGCATAAAGTTTACGTTGAAACATACAAAGGACAAAACATTAAAGACATAATACACACACTTCTGAACAACATACAACACAACCAGCACAATAACTACCTATAAAGAGAACAAAATTGAGAATTAAAAAAAAAAAATTAGAAATAGAAAATTTTATCACAAGTGAGCCCAAAGACCTAAAATAATAATAAAAATGTTGAGGAGATTATATAAAAAAAGGGGGGTTATGCATCAAAACAGGAGCAGTGACTAGAAAGAGTATCCTTGATGATCCTTTTAAATCTGGAGAGAGAAAACAGTGTAGCCAATTTGAGTTTAGACTGGAGGTCATTCCACGACCGAGGCCCAAAGTAGGAAAGACGTCTTTTCCCTGACTCAGATTTGAGTGGAGGCACAACGTAGCGTAGCCAAGAATTGGATCTTAGATTGAAAGAATTTTGAACCAAAACAAATTTGGCACAGATGTAAGAGGGGAGGTTACCGAGAATGGCTTTATAAATAAAAATGTACCAGTGTTGCAACCTGCGAGATGTTAACGAGGACCAACCAACAGCAGACTATAAAGTACAGTGGTGAATCCTAAAAGGAGAGTTAGTGATGAACCTCAAGGCTGCATGAAAGAGAGGATCAAGTTTGGCCAGTGTTGAGGCACAGGAAAATCTATAGACAATGTCACCATAGTCCAGCTTCGACAGGAAGAGGCCTGTAACTAGCTGCTCACGTGAAGCAGGGGAAAAGCACTTCATTCGATAAGAGAAACTGGTAACACTTTACTTGAATGGGTGTGAATGAGACTGACATGACACTGTCATAATCATGACATGACACCTGACATGATGATGAATGAATGCTTATGACGGTTGTCATTAAGTGTCACTCGATAAATTATGTTACTTTAGAAG
Organism: Gymnothorax reevesii; assembly: GCA_029721435.1. Lineage (NCBI taxonomy): Eukaryota > Metazoa > Chordata > Actinopteri > Anguilliformes > Muraenidae > Gymnothorax > Gymnothorax reevesii. The sequence goes on from CM056585.1 coordinate 43,558,911, forward strand.
CAAAGCTGACATTGTTTGAGATGTCTTTGTTATGACAACTTGACAAAAACCAAGTCAACGCAAATGAGACAAGGAGGATTGTCATGGCCAGGCACAGAATTAGGATAAGCATGGTCTGGCATACAGTTACTACAAGCTGCTGACATTGTCAAGCAATATCCCCCGCAACTGGCATTGCATATTTGAATAGAAAATGTTTATACAGGTGCTGGTCAACGAATTAGAATAATTTGAAATGGTGCAATCGTTAAATTTTTAAATGCATTTTTTGTGCGAAAGTAAATCAGGTGTTCACCGCGCCTGTCCTACTTGTTAGAGTAATCACAGAACTCGCTACCTGTATAACATTTGCTCAGATGAGCTTTCCAAAAGGCCCATTTAGGCCATTTAACTGTGACACTGTTGTTTTATTGAATTAGAAAAATGGAGAAACCGTTCCACTGAATTAGAATAATTTTTATTATAATTAGAATCATCTGTGAGGTTTAACGAAATGAACCAAGAGCAAACACCAGTAAAATGCAAAAAGGAGGCTTTATTTCTGAAGGGGGAAACCCCCCAACAGAGCTGGCAACAGTACAATGTCCACAATCCAAAATCAGAATCCACAGGGCGAAATCCAGAGTCATACACAGGGCACCAATCACAAAAAATTGTAGTCAGACAAAAGAGGTCAAAAAACAAGAATGCGGCAAAAGTACAGGGAGTAGGCAAAGCTCGATATCAAGGACGGTCCAGTCAGAAAGATAAACACTGAGAAATCAAGGCGAGAAACGTGGCACGAGAAAACTAGGGAGAACGATTGAACGAAGTACAAAACAGCTCTGGTTAAAGAGTGCTAAAGTGCCAAGATAAAAGAAAAGGAAAGCACAAAGTATAAGTGGAAATCCACAGAAACTTGCAGCAGAGATAATTAGGGATAGGTAAGGAGGCGGAGATTAGAATTGAGCGACTGCTGAGAGATCGTTAGTCAGTTAGTATGTGCAGCTATACAATCCCGAGTGCATGTTAGAAAGTTAGTAAAAATATACAAGATTAGTGTGGTTAGTAATTACCAAAAACAATAAACTGTTAGTATGTGTTAGTATGACAGTAAAAGAGAGAGGAAGGAAGAACGAGGTAATGAAAGAAGATTGAAACCCAGAAACCAATAAATCACCCGAATGAGTGGCACACAAGACAAGGGACCGTGAGCAAAGATACACACATGACAAGACAGGGGAGACAAAGTGCAAAGCATGGAAATGAAAACATGGCATGGAAACTAAATGATCTACACATGAAAAATAATAAACAGGAAATCTAAATTACCAAAACACAATCCTAAGAATAGTCAGACATATGCAGTGGTCACTAAGCACAGAATCAAACATGGCATAGCCAGGCACAGAACTTATACATGACATGCAGAATCATAACATCATCACTTTCTCAGTATTTTGTGGCTGCCCCCTTGGCTTGTATGACTACCTGAAGTCTCCGCGGCATCGATTTGACCAGCTTGTCGCAAGTTTCTGCACTCACTGCTTCCCAGGCTGTGGCGATGTTCTGCTTCAGTTGGTCCAGCGTAGTCGGCCTTCATGAATTTTCCGCTTGACGATGGCCCAAAGGTTTTCAATGACATTGAGGTCAGGCTAGTTGGCCGGCCATGCCAAAACTTCAAGCTGTCTTCTTCGCCGAACTGTTCCTCAACAATCGGATTCAGGAACGTTTCCAGAACATGTTGGTATACGGCAGCATTGACAGTCTTCTTGAGGAAGCATTGTTTCCCGACACCCCGAGCGAACATGCATACCCAGACCATAACACTCTGGGGAAACTTGACAGATCTTTTCACTGCCTCGTGGTTGTAGGTTTCGCCACCACGACGCCAGATACGAGGACCTTGGTCACCGAAGGAGATGCAAAAGCGTAATTCGTCACTGAAGACCACTTTCTGTCAGTCTTCAGCGGTCTACTCGCCGTGTTCTTTGGCCCACTTCAGCCGTTTCTCCATTTGTTTCTTGTTCAGCATTGATTTTACTGCTGGAACGCGAGATTTGAAGCCGAGTTCGCGCAGACAACGGTAAGTGGTTGATCTCGAGACGTTAGTGCTGGTCTGCTCGTTCCACAAGACGCTGAGCCCGGAAGTGGACTTGAACTAGTAGCTGACTGCGATCTTTCTCAGCTGCTTGTTGTCGCAAGCAGAAGTTTTTCGGACGCCGGAACAGTTGGTGTGCTTGCTCCAGTCTTTCTTGAGAGCTTTGCAGACGGAAGACTGGCTGATGCAGAGCTGCTCAGCAATTTTAGTTTGGGTCAAGCCTTGTTGGCGAAGGGTTGAATTTGAGCCACTATTCCGGTTGAGAGGTCGCGTTGCTGACCCATGATTGATTTTACAACTTAGAAATTTTACTCTACCCTGACTTAATACTGCACAGTGAACACTCTTCACAGAAAACAAAAATTCAAGCACTTTTTCTAATTCAATGAAATGACTTATGAATTATTCTAATTCAATAAAACAACAGTGTCACAGTTAAATGGCCTAAATGGGCCTTTAGGAAAGCTCAGCTGAGCAAATTTCTTACAGGTAGCGAGTTCTGTGATTACTCTAAAAAGTAGGACAGGCGCGGTGAACACCTGATTTGCTTTCTGCACAAAAAATGCATTAAAAAAATGTAAAGATTGCACTATTTCAAATTATTCAAATTCGTTGACCAGCACCTGTATGCATTCAGATTTCTACACAACTGTATTTCATAATAGCAATACTATGGCACATTAATTTATCTTGTGACAAACTGGGTGGAACTGAGATAGAATAAATTCAATATAATGAATTCCAGAGCTCCAGATAAGCTGCTTTTTGGAGTAAAATACCCACATATAAATGGTGAAAAACAAAAGAAAATGATTGAGTACAAATGCCCAGTAGGTTTTCAGTCCATGTGTTCAAGCATTAGGATAAAGAGTTCAAACCAGTGCATTTTTATCCCTCGCTGGTGGAATACATGATCAGCTGATTTCAATCCATTGAAGTGTTAAATAAAATCAATAGGATAATATGTCAACTAAGCAACAGTTCTATTTCAACTGTGAAATATCCACTTGAGCATTATTTAAAATTTATAGCCAAGACAGGTCACATTACAGATTTCCCAGATTGACCCAAAACGCAAATAATTGTGAAGATATTTCCAAAATTGTTTTTCATGACACACCTTTATGTGTTTTGACACCTTGATGCCAAATATGATCACAATCTGATGATTATTTTCAAAGTTATAGCCCGGACAACAAACGTGTCGGACAGAGTGACGGACGGACAGAGGGACGGACCCCAATTTTATATCCCCCGCGACAACGTTGTTGCGGGGGATAAAAATTGGAACAACACAGAGAAGATTTGTATGGTCAGGTGCAGATACTAGAATTGGAATGATACAAAGAATATTGAATTGGCCAGGGACAGACAATATAGAGAAGAGTAGCATGGCCAGGCACAGAAACTAAAATTGGAATGATATGATCAAGCACGGATGCAGTGGGGCAATATAGAGAGGATTAGCATGGCCAAGCACAGAACATACAAAATCCAAAACCAGTGATGTTGGCACATTGTGTAAATCGTAAATAAAAACAGAATACAATTATTTGCAAATCCTTTTCAACCTATATTCAATTGAATACACTGCAAAGACAAGTTACTTAATGTTCGAACAGGTAAACTTTGTAATTTTTTGCAAATATTAGCTCATTTGGAATTTGATGCCTGCAACATGTTTCAAAAAAGCTGGCACAAGTGGCAAAAATGACAGAGAGAGTTGAGGAATGCTCATCAAACACTTATTTGGAACATCCCACAGGTGAACGGGCTAATTGGGAACAGGTGGGTGCCATGATTGGGCATAAAAGCAGCTTCCCTGAAATGCTCAGTCATTCACAAACAAGGATGGGGCGAGGGTCACCACTTAGTGAACAAATGCGCGAGCTGATTGTCGAACAGTTTCAAAACAACATTCCTCAACGAGCTATTGCAAGAAATTTAGGGATTTCATCATCTATGGTCCGTAACATCGTCAAAAGGTTCAGAGAATCTGGAGAAATCATTGCACGTAAGTGACAAGGCCGAAAACCAACTTTGAATGCCCATGACCTTCGATCCCTCAGGCAGTACTGCATCAAAAACCGACATCAGTGTGTAAAGGACATCACCACATGGGCTCAGGAACACTTCAGAAAACCCCTGTCAGTAACTGCAGTTCGTTGCTACATCTGCAAGTGCAAGTTAAAACTCTACAATGCAAAGCGAAAGCCATTTATCAACAGCACCCAGAAATGCCGCCGGCTTCGCTGGGCCCAAGCTCATCTAAGATGGACTGATGCAAAGTGGAAAAGTGTTCTGTGGTCTGACGAGTCCACTTTTCAAATTGTTTTTGGAAACTGTGGACGTCGTGTCCATCGGACCAAAGAGGAAAAGAACCATCCAGACTGTTATAGGCGCAAAGTTCAAAAGCCAGCATTTGTGATGGTATGGAGGAGTATTAGTGCCCAAGGCATGGGCAACTTACATATATGTGAAGGCACCCTTAATGCTGAAAGGTACATACAGGTTTTGGAGCAACATATGTTGCCATCCAAGCAACGTCTTTTTCATGGACGCCCCTGCTTATTTCAGCAAGACAATGCCACTCCACCCAATCTTGGGCCGTATCATCAAAAAAATCTCTCCTTCATATTGAAGGTGTGCAACGGAGAGCCACTAAGTACATTCTTGGTTATAATGATTGTGTTGATAGCAATTATAAAGCCCGACTAATGAAGCTTGATCTTTTACCGCTGGGCTACAGACGTGATATATTTGATTGTGTATTCTTGTGCAAATGCTTGAAGGGGGAATATGACATTAACTGCAACCATTTTGTTTCATTTCAAAATGAGGATACATTTTTAATGAAAATTCCAAAATTTAGAACTGAAACTTTTCGCCATTCATATTTTAACAGATTATTTTTATTTATTTTTTTTTATTATTGGCAGCCATTATATCAAAAATAATAAAACACAATCGAATTATAACATATTTGCCCATACGTTTTTCAATTCATATTTAAAAAAAAAAAAAAAAAAGGAAAAGAGAAAAGCGAGAAACAACAAAAACATATAAAACACACAACAATTATTTGCTTAATATACAATAACTAAATAAAGAAACCAACACAAAAAAAAAAAAAAACACACCCACAAAGTGATGCTATACAGAGGTTCTATTTTCTCGATATTTCTGTGCGAGGGAGATACACTTTACAAACGACTACAGACCAAGCATAAACAGTCTGTCGAGACTCATACCCAGCCAGGGGCTTTAGAATCTTTCAAAATCTTGTGAAAAGAGGGTAGATTACATATCATATTAATTATTTCTCTCCATAAAATCTGACCCTCATTACACATTTCCAAGAGATTTGAAGCAGCTCCCTCCATAGAAACTGTCTCCAGGAAAATTTGAGGCCATCTTCCTATTTCCAAATGGTCAGCGTCCTTCCAATTAGTAGCAATGAGTCTTTTGGCCGTCATACAACCAGTCATAACGATTTGTTTGCTACATTTGGGCCATGATACATTGTCCATATAATTCAGCAAACAAAGTTCCGGTTTGCAAGTAACAACGTGACCAGTAATTTCCCCAAGGGAATGCGTTACACTTTCCCAGAATGCTTTTATTTTTGGGCAAGCCCATACCATATGATAGAATGTACCTTTTTCTTGTTGACAATGCCAACAGCAGTCAGAGACAGAGGCAGACATATTATGCAGTCGAACCGGAGTTAAATAAGTTCTATGTACAATATTATAATTTATCATTTTGTTCTCCACTGATTTTGATATTTTATGTTAATTTTTCCGAATTTGATTCCATCTTTCTATTCCTAATGGTCTGCCCAGATCAGTTTCCCAGTTTCTTTGAGCCACATTCCAATTATTGCTTGTTGGGCTATTTAACACTTTATACAATTTCGAAGCAATCTTATACTTCTGCTTGACCATTGACTCAAGTGAACGTTCCACCTCTGTCACTGCAGATATTGTAACCACTTCACCAAGAAAAGAAGTAAAGTGAGATCTTATTTGCATATAAGTTAAGTATTCCTTAGCATCAATTCTGTAAATATCTATAAGTTCAACAAAGGATTTTAATGTCCTGTCCCTGGGGTTTACCAAGTCACCAATAGTTCTTATACCTTTACTTTCCCAATGATCATTTTTAATTGGTTTGCCATTTAAAGTAAACTTGTAGTTGTTCCACAAGGGGGCCTTTAGAGAGTTATTAACTCTAAAATCAATCATATTCTGAATTTTTTTCACCATAGAACATGAAAAATGAATCAAAGGATTGTCAATTTTTTTACAAATAGGGGCATACCACAACCCCTGTAGTGAGAGCTTGTCTTTTTGCATATCTAAGGCTTCCTGTTCAATACTTTCCCAACTAGTATCTCTAAATTCCGCCCCATAACCCCACTTCAAGGGATATCTAGCATTAAATGCAATATAATATTTATAAACATTTGGGAGGCCTAAGCCCCCCAATCCCCTATCCACGTACAGATTTTTTAGACTGACCCTAGGGGTTTTATTATTCCAAATAAAACTTCTGAAAAGAACTTCAATTTCTTTGAAATACTTTTTATCTAGGGGAAGTGGGATGGCAGCCATAAGAAAGCTTATCCTTGGTAGGACATTCATTTTTATAGTATCTATTCGACCCCAAATAGTCAGTGGGAGACTTTTCCACCTTTCCATATCCACCTTAATATCATTAATAAGATTTTTCAAATTAAATGGGGCAATATCATGCAGATTCGATTTCAAGGTCACACCAAGATAGCGCATTCCCTCAGGAGACCATTAAAATGGCAAACCACTAATATGTGATTTAAGACAAAAGTCATTAAGTGGTAAGGCTTCAGATTTATCCCAATTCACTTTATATCCTGAAATAAAGCCAAAATCTTCCACAATCTCCATAATATACTTAAGAGAAGTAGATGGGTCAGATACTGTCAACAATATGTCATCTGCAAAAAGACTTAGTTTTATTTCAGTTGCTGGGGCTGCAATACCTTTAATATTGTGATTTTTTCTAACTGAAATAGCCAGAGGTTCTAATGATAAAATAAAGAGCAAAGGGCTCGAATTACACCCTTGCGGGGTCCCTCGTTTCAGCGGAAATTGATTTGAGATAATACTGTTTGTAATAATTTTGGCTTTAGGTTGTGAGTAAATCAAAGAAATATATTTGATGAAATTGGGACCAAATCCAAATTTATACAATGTTTTGAAAAGATAGGGCCATTCAATACGGTCAAATGCCTTTTCAGCATCCAAAGAAACTGCGATAGCTGGAATAGCCGATAAGCTAGCACAATGCATTATATGAAATAACTTACGCATACTATCGGCAATTTGCCTAGATTTTACAAATCCAATTTGGTCTATATGAATAAGTTTGGATATAATACCCTCTAATCTTCTTGCCAGAATTTTAGCATAAATTTTCCTCTCCGAATTAAGGAGAGAAATAGGGCGGTATCCTGCACATTGTAAAGGGTCCTTATTTGGCTTTAGCAGAACCGTAATAAGAGATACTTGGGAAGAACTTGGTAGGTGACCCTTTGCCTTAGCCTCAATAAAAAGCCTTTCCAATTTATCAACTAAAAGTGTGGAAAAGGTTTTTAAAAAGTTGATACTATAGCCATCCTCACCTGGAGCGCGCCCACTAGCCACATTGTCAATAGCAGTTTTTATTTCAGATTGTGATATTGGTCTTTCAAGATCCTCTTTGTCTTCGTTTGTTAAAACAGGCAGATCTATATTACCAAAGAATCTGTCCAGGTCTTCTGGAAATGGTTTGACCTCTGAGGAATACAGAGATTCATAATATTCCTTAAATTTTTTATTTATTTCTAGAGGAGTTTTTAATATTTCACCCTTATTAGATTTAATAGCAGGAATAAGACGAGAAGCCCGAGCCTTCTGAAGTCGATATGCCAGTAATTTTCCTGCCTTATCCCCAATTTCAAAATATTTTGATTTCAAACGATACAAATCAAATTCAGTTTTTTTATTCATTATATTTTTTATTTCAAATTTGGCCTTTTGTAATTCTGTATACAACTTATTGTCCTTTGGGTTTGCCCTATGCGCTGCTTCCAACTCGGTTAAATTTTTAGCTAAGTCGATCAATTTTTTTTCCCTTGTTTTCTTTTGGTATGAAGCAAAACTAATAAGCCGTCCCCTGCAAGTAGCCTTATATGCCTCCCATGTGGTAGCGAAAGACTCAACGGAGTCACTATTTATATCAAAAAAAATTTTTGTCTCTTTTTTGATTAACTCCACCAAATTCTCATTTAGGAGCAGTGAGTTGTTAAGTTTCCATATGGAAGGCCTAATATGATGTAAAGATGGGGCATATGTCAGAGTCAAAGGACAGTGATCAGAGTAAATCATATTTTTGATTTCAGCAGTCCAAACATTTGAAAGCACATCCTGTGTAACCCAAAAGGCATCTATCCTTGAATATGATTTGTGAGGATTTGAATAAAACGTATAGTCCCTTGAATCCGGATTCAGCAACCTCCAAACATCAGATAGACCCGCATCTTTACATAAATTAATAAGAGAAGCTGAAACCATTCGGTCAGAAGGCAATGGTTTGCTACTCCTGTCAAGGGTTGGATTAGGAACAGCATTAAAATCACCTGCCATTATTATAGATTTACCAGCATACTGCGAAAGAATTATATTGAGGCCATTAAAAAAGGAAAGAGAGTGAATATTTGGACCATATATATTAACAAAGACCATGGGCTCTAATTTCCTGGCGCAGCGCAGGTGGCGTAGCCAGGCGCAGCCTGCGCAGTGGTAATTTCGTACGGCGCAGCCCGCGTAGTGGTAATTTCGTGAGGTGCGCAGCCTTCGGTAGACGAAGGTGCGCCGAGATAGGTGTGGCGGCGTAGTAGGGGGAGGTGTCACATATTCATCAAGACGCAGTGACAATTTCGTAGAAAAAGTCTCCGCTGGAGTTGCACAGAAAACTCGCCAGCTCCAACCTGGTTTAATTTCCGTGCAGTGGTAATTTGGCTGACCGGCGCAGAGTGCACACACGTCACCGGAATCTCACAGGCAGGTTTACAGAATGTCAGGCACATTTCAATGCAAGAAAAAATTACAGGAAGCACTATTTATTGTAACTATCTGAATAAGGACATAAATTATAGTATCTATATCGATTGTCCTGATGTCAGGCGGTTGCCACGCGTAATGGAAACTTGACCTGGCTTAATCAACGCAACTGAATCTGTGATGCAAACTTACGACTTCACATCTTTCTCAGCCAACCACAAACTGTATAATATATGTAGTATATGGGACTACGTGTCCCATGATCACCCTGTGTTCGCACAGCCAATGAGAATGGACTGGGGGTAAGACCTGGGGGTTTATCGGTTGCATCTATCTGTAACGTGTATGGACACAGGCAGAAGTCCGCGTGAGTTTTAGCTCATTCAAAGTTTGGAGTTAACCGGCCGTGTTCGTGTCCGTTCCTCACTGCATAGCATAAATACACGACAATATATATATCGAATGCTTGCGTTCTATGCTCATTAAAGCCGCTTGCACACTGGACGCAAAACGAATTTTTCGCACGACTGATTACAGACAAAGTCAATGCAAAGACGCGATATTCGGACAGGGTTTTAATATTGCTCCGTGTCCGAGAGTCATAAAAGTTCTAATTTTTCCGAGTATTCCAGGAATTATTAGACGTGCAAACTTGGCTATGTTTGATGTTCGGCCTTCACAAAATGCAAATTGATAGCTATCGACTTTTCTTGGTCTTTTTAGCCTATTCATCTGTTTTCTTCCGTTGAAGATAGACATCAGTATTTATTCGGTCTTTCTTTTGAAAATTAGTCAGATGGATCGAACAGATTCACGCTTTATTTCCACAGCAGAGATCATATAGTGCGTGAGCAAATCAATTCCATGACCACTGACAGAGTGAAGAAATTATCGCATGCACGATCAAGACTGTCCGACACGAAATGCAATTACTCCATGTCCAGCAGCCAGCAAAAAGTAAAAGTATTGATATGAGAACAGATTTATAACGAAATAAAGAATAAAAATATATCAGCAACAAACGTGATATCAAACAAAGATGACACGCCAATAAATAAATCGCAGTGTTCATTGGATGCTCTGTTGTTAAAATGTTTCTTTTTATTCTTTATTTCATTATCAATCTGTTCTTATCGTCCTCTTTTTTGGCCGTCAGACACGGAGGCATTGTACATTGTCTCGCGCCAGTGTCGACTCACTTTATTGAGCAGCTTAAACAGACACATTGATGGAAATTCTCGGTACTCATCTTGAAGAACTGAACCCTCTTATCAAACATTCACGCGTAATATCTAAAAGAGTCAGTAGATTTGAAGAAATTAAAAACAATAATAGACTGTCGGACACGACGATTTATTAAAACCCTGTCAGACCTTTGGACACAAGACGCAATCTGTCGAGCGAAAAATTCGTTTCGCGTCCAGTGTGCAAGCGGCTTAATACTAGGCTACTATTATTGTCACTTATGTTTTATCGTCTTTAGTGGAGGAAAGGAATGCAGCCTGATTGCTATGATCTCGTACTGAGTTAAGATCACATATTGGAAATAAATGTGTAACGTATCTTGCTTTGTTGTATATGCATGTTAATCCCAAAATTTTAAGCAGCTACAGTTTGTAATAATAGGAACACGCTATCCATCGTTTCTCTTGCCAGTGAGCAAGATTTGACTCGGTTGGGTCGCCTTCTATATTCTAACACATTAAAGGTGAGGTGAGGAGCTCATTTGACTGGTGAAGATTTGACTCGGCTGTGTTATACCCAAACACGCCTTCTTTGCCAGCTTGCGCTGGAAGGAGGGGCAGAGGCGGGACAGAGGAGTACTTGCGCCAGGCTACGCCGGGCACGAAATTGCCACATACGCCTGGACACACCCCGTTGGCGCGGCGCACCCCCCATGCGCCGCGCCTGCGCCTGGTCTACGAAATTAGAGCCCCATAGGTTCGTTATACAATAGACCTTCAATTATAATATATCTACCTTCAGGATCAACTAAGGAGTCATGAAGAACAAAGGGTATCCTCTTATGTACTAAGATAGTTACTCCCCTACTCTTGCTGTTGAAACCTGAATGGAAGACCTGTCCAACCCATTTCTGCTTTAATTTAAGGGCCTCAGACTGTAGTAGATGGGTTTCTTGCAACAGGGCTATCTGAGATTTAAGTTTTGCAAGATGACTTAAAATTCTAGTGCGCTTCACCGGACTATTCAAACCATCCACATTCCAACTACATATTGTTACACTATTTAATATCTGACTTGCCATATTATTTCAGAGAGACATAACCAAAAAAAAAAAATAATGGTATTATATCTGTAATAAACTTAGTATCCATTTCTCCACTCCCACTTTCCAAATGATCCACATAGAAAAATATTTGTGAACCTTCTGCAGCAAAGACTAAAAATTCAAATAAATAAAAAAAAGAAAGAAAAACAAAACAAGACAAAACAAAAATTAAGACATAGCGAAAGCTGTGTCTTATGGAGCCAAAGGGTTCCATAGAAAAATGATTACAAAAAAAAACAAAACAATCTTCCAAGAACTATCCGACAACACTACTGTGTGACCGGTTGCCAGAGAACAACTCCAGTATACTCAATGTCTTTTAATAGGTTATTTGTCGCCATTTTAATTTTCGAAAGAAAAAGAAGAAAAAATTAAAAAAAAGGACAACCTAGATATTATATTACAAAAACCCGTTATGACATATCAAGTACATATTCGCACAACAAAGTACATTATATTACATGAGCTGACAATCAGCTGTGCCAGATCACACCCACGCCAAAAGAAAATAGACCTTACTGACACTTCAAACATAGCCATTAGAAGACCAAGTCAATGAATGATAACTTAGTCCACTCTCATAGCGAATTTATAAGAATATTACAGGTGATTACCTCTCCATTTCCTTATCAGAACAAACCAACAAGTAAACAAAGAGAACGATCAGTTCCTTCACGCTAAAAGAGAAAGGCAAAATACAGACCGTATAAACTTCACTGGTCCCTGAGTTCAATCAGATACGGATAGCAGGCAGCAGACGTGGAAGGTCGGCCCTGGCCTTAGCCGGGGTATAATAGCTGTGCGTATCAGCTCCTATATTAACAACAAGCCGGGCAGGAAACAGCAGCTTGAATGGGATGTTTAAGCGATGCAGCTCCGATTTTAGGACATTGAATTCCATCCTCTTCCGGGACACGGCCATCGAGTAATCAGGGAATACCAGGAATTTAAAAGATCTGAAAAACAGCTCCTTAGTTTGCCGCGACATTCTAAGAATCTTTTCTTTATCTTCATATCTAAGAAACTTGACCAGAATCGAGCGTGGTTTCTTGGCATGGTCCCTCTGTACGCCCAGACGGTGAACGTGCTCCAATTCCACAGCAGGCTGGTCAGCAGGGAGGAATTTTTTGAGCAGGTTGGACATAAAAGCCTTTATATTAGTACCCTCAGCTTTTTCTGGAATTAATGCAAAACGAAGACTTTTTCTCCTCAAATAATTGTCCAAATAATCAGTCCTCTCAGTGAGATCCTTTATCGAAGTCTCGAGTGACTTCTGTTTTAACGACAGAGGAGCTAACTCGTCCTCCACAGCCGATATACGCTGCTCAGCATTGTTAATACGAGTAGCGAGGGAGGAAAGTTCCAACTCGATTCTGTTAGTCGTAGCTTGAATCGCAGGCAAATGATCCGTTGTGGTCTGTTGGACTAAATTTAAATCCTGAATCAATTTCTGGGCCCAGCGAGGAGTAGAGCGTTCACCTTCGGTTAGCTGGTCAGAAACCTCGTTGTCTTGTTGGTATGGTGCAACAGCGTGGGCTTCTTCGTCTTCAAACTGTTGTTGCTGCTCGTCAGGGTTGGTTTTTTTTGCCCTCGGCATGATATCTACTAAATGCAACCCTTGGTAGAGCCGAATTAGATTTTTACGGGTTTAGGTAATATAAAATATCATCGAACTGGAGCGTAACTCGTAACGCGCCCTACCCCACCGAAGTCATTACCGGAAGTCACCTCTATCAAATTTCTGATACTACAGCTGCTTTTAAATCGAAGCTATTTCATTTTTATAAAGAAAAGTTCAACAACTATTTTTCTTCTGATGATTCATGTACATGGGTTGGCAAATGTCATTGTTCACGTTGTCGTCTGTCCCTCTGATGTTACTTACACTTGCTGATAAACTGTCCTATTTTATTATGTATATATGTTTTTTTTTTTTTTTCCTTCTCATTGTTCAATTGTCTGTACATGTTGTGGGATGATTGCCTCACAATAGGTGCCTTGCCACCTGTGCGATCATTTCCTGACTTCTGTCAAAGCTTAATAAATAAATAAATAAATAAAGCCACATTCTGCACGTGTTACAACAGCATGGCTCCGTAGTAAAAGAGTGCGGGTACTAGACTGGCCTGCCTGTAGTCCAGACCTGTCTCCCATTGAAAATGTGTGGCGCATTATGAAGCGTAAAATACGACAGCGAAGAACCCGGACTGTTGAACTTAAGCTGTACATCAAGCAAGAATGGGAAAGAGTTCCACCTGAAAAGCTTCAAAAATTGGTCTCCTCAGTTCCCAAACGTTCACTGAGTGTCAGTAACAGGAAAGGCGATGTAACACAGTGGTAAAAAGGCCCCTGTGCCAACTTTTTTGCAATGTGTTGCTGCCTTTATAATCTAAGCTAATGATTATTTGCAAAAAAAAAAATAAAGTTTCTCAGTTTGAACATTAAACATCTTGTCTTTGCAGTGTATTCAATTGAATATAAGTTAAAAAGGATTTGCAAATCATTGTATTCTGTTTTTATCTACGATTTACATAACGTGCTCACTTCACTGGTTTTGGGTTTGCACTAAAATTGGAAAATACAGATAGAATTCACAGCACAATTTGCATCACAGATAGTCAGCTTTGCATTGCCTTTGTTTATGTCAAATTGTCATCATAAAGACATCTCAAACAATGTCAGCTTTGCTTCTAAAGTGACATAATTTATCGAATGACACTTAATGACAACTGTCATCAGCATTCATTCATGTTCATGTCAGGTGTCATGTTGTGATTATCACAGTGTCGTGTCAGTCTTATGCACACCCATTCAAGTAAAGTGTTACCAAGAAACTCAAAGTAAATTTTAATTTCTTTGCCAGAAAGTCGACTTGATATTTGAAAGTAAGCTTAGTATCCACCCAAATGCCAAGATATTTATAAACTTCAACCCATTCAATGGATGTTCCGTCAAGAGTTTTGATGGGTGGAGGGATATTTACTGAGCGATTTGGGGCAAATAGCATGGCCTTGGTTTTTTGGCCATTAAGTAGGAGCTTCCTACGTGTCAAATCCTGCTGCATGGAGACAAAATCCGAAGCCAAATTTGACACAGCCAGATTCAAAGAAGGAGCACAAGAATACAAAACAGTGTCATCTGCATACATATGATACTTAGAGAACTTGCAATGACTGCATATGTTATTCACTTATAAGAGAAAAAGCAATGGACTCAGAATTGAGCCTTGAGGGACTCCTTTCTCAAGGATGATAGGGTCAGATACCATGTCACCAAGCTTTACACATTGTGTGCGACCAAATAAATAATCCTTAAACCAACTTGATATGCTGTGACCAAAACCAATATTCGAAAGGCCTTTAAGCAATACTTGATGGTCGACTGTATCAAAGGTCTTTGTAAGGTCGACAAACAGAGCCACACAGAAATATTTCTTGTCCAGAGCAGCCCTCAGGTCATTGCATAGGGCTGGATTGCATAGGATTAAGAATCTTGAATGTGCCGAGAAAGAGTTTCACCTGGGCTGATACCTGGCATTCAAGAATTTTGGCCAAGGCAGACAAATTAGAAATTAGCCTATAATTGTTTACATCACATGGATCACCACCCTTGAGAAGAGGCAACACAAAGGCTTGTTTCCACAAAGCTGGCAACCTTTGAGAGGTTTTAGAAAGATTAAAAATATCTGTGATCGGTTGAGCTATAACAGGGACAGAAATCTTTTGAAGAAACAGGTCCAGGCCATCTGGACCAGCAGACTTTTTTGGATCCAGAGTGGATAGGGCAAGCAAAACATCCGATACCTGGATGGGGGAGAACTCAATTTATGGGTAAGCCTGCAATCTCTTGTTCAACCTGAAGAGGGGAGCAAGCATTTTGTTCATCAAAAAGATGCCCCGCCGCCTTGAAGTGAGCATTAAAAGTATTGGACATTTCCTTAATGTCAGTAACATGAGATACACTGATCTGAATCTTAGATGGGGGACCAGCCATTCCCTTTTTCTTCTGGAGAGATTTAACAACTTTCCAAATATTTGAAAAATTAGAATTGTCTATATCAAGAGATAAATGGTACTCGGCTTTTGCTTTCCTGATGAGAGTAGTGCACTTGTTCCTAAGAATACGAAACAAGAGCCAGTCATCTGCAGACTTGGATTTCCTGGCACGTGCCCATTGCTTATTTCGGTCATGTATCAGGTCAGCTAGGTCCCTAGAGAACCAGGGGTTCGAACGATTTTTAATTCTGAATTTCTTGAGTGGAACATGACAATTAATCAAAGAGACAAAATTCAATTCAATTCAATTTATTTTGAATAGCGGTTTTCACAGAGACTGTCACAAAGACGCTTCACAATGAGAGTTTAAAGAAATAAAAATGCAGTGCCCAGCCTATTCCCCACTACAGCAAATGAGACAAAAAAAAACTCCCAGGACGGAGAAAAATCCTCAAACAGTGGTGAGAAAAAACTCCCCAGTGGGAAGAAATCTCAGGAGGAACCCGGCTATAGTGGCGGAGCCCATCCTTTTCGGGCTAGCTAAATAAGAACAACAAAGTAAAATAGAATGAAACGACTGAAGAGTTCCATTGAAGTCCATCTGAATAGTGGCAACGGTAGCTTCAGAAAGTGGCAAGTCAAGGATGGTGCAGGACTGAACCAGGACCGGATCAGGACAGCAGGAAAACAGCAGCAGCGCTCATGGTGATCATGATTTAAACTAAAAGCATCATCCAAAGAAGGAATTAAAGAGATACGGGACCAGTCTACAGCTGCCAGGTCAATAAGGAAGGCTTGCTCTGAGAAGTACTAACAACCAGTGGCGGTTTTTCGGGGAGGCCAAGGGAAGCCTGGCTTCCCCAAAAATTATTGCAAGAAAGAAAAAATATAAATATGCTTCACCGCAATGTATTTTATATTGTTGTCATTTCCTTGTCAAAACACTACATCAGCGCACTTCTGCTTTGGCTGAGCGTGAGGAGCAAAACAGCGCCCCTCCTGTCAAGCTCTCATTGCGTCTTACACTTCGTGTCTCATGCTCTCCGCCCTGTCTGTCAGTTCGTAGGCCAGCTTCACTTGGCCTCCCTTTGGCTAATACGGGCAGTTTTTTTCCCTATCAGATTGAAGCAAGGCTCATCGCTTAATGGTCGATGCATCATTAAAAAAAATGAGGGAGGCCAGATCAAATCTGGCTTCCAACCAATCACAAACTGTTACGGAAGATACACGCGCTGATTCAACTGTCCCGCCAGGCACCAGCCAGCCCACAAAGAAAGTATAGCCAGGAAGTCAGAGAATGGATGGTGACAGGGACCTTGAGTTTCTTGTAAAAAATGACTTCACAAGACTTCCTTTTGAGGTTCAACTAAAAGTCAAGCGGGACGGTAGGCCGACTCCAAAGCTCAATTTAACTAAGGGGAGAGCTGATTGAAAAGTCGCTCTTTTTGTGAAGCAAACTATGCTAGAAACCAGTGGCTAACAGGACGTGCCGAGCTTAACCGGCTTTTCTGCTGGCCATGTCTCCTATGGCCCGCCGTGGCCTTTTTGATCACCGGATTGTTGTCACATTTTTCTTATGTGATGCATAAAATGTGGTGTTTTATTCTTTATTATTCTTGTCGTGTCAAGTGGATTTCAGAGCATGATGGCTAAGCTGTACTGTTTTTTTATTCTCTCAATCCTTACCGAGACTGCATTTAGGTCCGCTGACATCAGCTGCACTATCAGCTGACAGCTGTAAGGTTTACAGTTGATAGCGCTGCAGCATAGTTGATATTTTTATATAAACCTTTGTAATTATGTGTTTTATATTTAGTTTATGTCATTCAGACGCTGCGCACGGGTTATGCATTCATGTTGAGTGTGTTTTTGGATGTATGAATATTGGGCATCCTTGTGATTTGTTCATTTCAGTTGCGAGGCTGCCACAAATGATATTGTTACTTCTAATGTTGGTGGAAGGGGTTTGCCTGTGTTTGTGTACAATAGTCCACGGCTGTCTTGCAAATGCTTTTGGTGCCAATTAATTAAATATGAGCCAGAGAGAAGCATTGTCCACAAAACGGAACTTCATTAATACTGTCTGTGAAAGCAATGGCTAAAATGTTTTTGTTATATCTAGATCTTGTCATAATTGGCGTCTGATCGCTACGTGTTTAGCTTTCTGCTGTACTAAAGCTCTGAGACGTTTACCAGCTTCGCATGGGCTTCCTCTATCTGATCACATACTACTGTGTGCCCGAGCCATGAGCACGCGCATAGCCCGAAGCGCGCATCCGCAGCCCTCCCTCGCGCTTTCACTGTCTCCCACACTGCGGTCCTCTTTTTTAACCTCTTTTTTTTTACTAAAATGAATGAGAAGTCGGTAGAATAAAGGTACTGTAACAGTAGGCTAATTTGTTTGCAGGAAAATAACACGTAAACACTGAATTAAATTCGTTGTTTTTTTTTTTTTTAATCCCTCCACCACCCCCCCCATTTTGGGGGCCTACTGAATTTAATCAATTACAGTAAATTTCTCAAAGACCCCACACCCACCCTTTGACTCCCATCACAACACCCTAAACCCATATTTACAGATGATACAGTGAAAGGACAATGACATAAATTAGAATGTAAACATACACAAAGATGAGTAAATTGAAGTGAAAATTAAGAACATACCTACACAATACCTACATTAATCATAATTATATATATGTATACATACATAAACATATGTATACAAATATACATACATACATACAGCATATACATATATATATATATATATATACATACATAAACGTACCTAGACACACACACATACATAAGATACATGCTTTAGCAAATATAGTCATACAATATATCATATATTAATGTACTCATACAATTACTTATTTTCATTCCCATCCTTCTGCCACTCTTGGCGCCCTCCATCTATCCTTATACACACTTAACCTACTGTTCTCTTGTGCCATTATACATTCAATTTTACTGTGATGTTTTACAAAGATTTTGAATCTCTCTATCCTCAGAGCGTCCACAGATTTTGATTTAAAAATGAAAATTTTGCCAAGAAGTATTAAAATATTGACTATTTTTCCGCAGTCATTTTTTAGACTGCCCAGAAGAATGGTGGGCAAGTCCAGTGTAAAATTCTTGAATATAAAGCCAGCCACCTCTGAACCCCTGTCCAAAACAGACCTACACAGGGGCAGTACCAAAATAAATGTTCCACTGACTCAACCTCTTCGCCACAAAATCTACACAAGTTGGACTCCTCAATTCCCCAAATATGAAGCATCTTTTGAGTGGCCAAAAATTTATATATTAATTTAAACTGAAAAAATCTTATTGACGAATCTATAGTTGTTTTGTAAATTAAATTGAAGACCTGGTTCCATGGAATTGGGAAATCTAGCATATACTCCCAAGAATCTAAAATATTGTGAGGATTAGCTCTCAGGTTTCTTGATTCAAGGTGAAACTTGTATATCATTCCATTTATGCTGGTTTTTTCAATCCACTGAAAGTTTTTCATAAATGGTCGACAGACAAGCTCCTTGTTACTTCCTCTAACAATTCTTCTTTTCCATTTTAGCGGTATGGCGGCAACGAGTTGATTGAACTTTTGTAGAGGGCAAACCTTGCCATAAATGTCAATTAACTCTTCATATGACATTAATTTACCTTCATTATTTAGAAGATCATTTATAAAAATAATGCCAGAATCAAACATATTTTTCCAAAAAATTAATTTCTTACCAATCAAGATGTTAGAATTGAACCATATGATTTGTTGCAAAATTTCCTCTGTATTTTCTGGAGGATAGAATTGAAATTGCAGCCAGCTTTGTATGGCTTCCATAAAAAATGGGGAAAGATTAACAGCCAGTTCCTTATTGAATTGTGAGAACTGGGGGCATTTAATCTGTAGAAAGGGAAACAGTCCCTTTTTGAAAATCAGGTGTACATTCTCTAATAGTCTCCGGGAGAACCATCCAGGGTTTTTAAAAAACTTTGGAATCAGGGAGGCTTTGAGTGAGAGATTCAAAGCTCTTAAATTTAACAGTTTTAGGCCACCTGATTCATATTCATTGTAAAGGTACACACGCTTAACTTTATCTGGTTTACCACTCCATATAAATTTGAAGATTTTTTTCTCATATTGTTTGAAAAATGATTCACTTGGTGAAGATAATGTCATAAACAAGTATGGAAATTGAGACACCACTAAGGAATTAATCAAGGTGATTTTACCATAAAGTGTTAAATATTTCCCTCCCCATGGCTGCAGAATTTTATCTATTTTATCAAGTTTTTTATTGAAGTTAACTTCTGAGAGATTATCCATGTTTTCAGGAACATGGATGCCAAGAATATCAACTGATCCATTCTTCTACTTTATGGGTAAATTACACTGTAAGGTAAACGTTGTGTTTTTCAGAGAACCGATCCTAAGTATTGTGCATTTGTCATAATTTGGCTTCAAGCCTGACAAGCAGGAAAAACAATCCAGGTCCTGTGTTAGGCTTTGTAAGGATAAGGACTGAGGTGTCAACAGAAAGGTAGTATCATCTGCATACATAGAAACCTTTGTATGCAGCCCCTGGATTTCTAAGCCTTTGATATTTTTATTTGATCTAATCTTCATAGCAAGTATTTCAATTGCCATTATAAACAAATAAGGTGATAAAGGACAACCCTATTTTACTCCCCTTGACAGTGAAATATCACCTGAAATATGACCATGATTTATAATTTTACATGTTAAGTTGTTGTACATAACTTTAACCCATTTTATGAGAGAGTCACCAAAGTTAAAATATTCAAGGCATTTATAAATAAAATCCAGACGAACCTTATCAAAGGCTTTTTCGAAATCTGCAACGAAAATTAAACCGTTGTTCATTCTGGCTTCCTCTGTAATTTTTGTCACGGGCCGCCACTGCTTACAACAGCGTCTAAAAACAGTCAAGCCTTTGATTTTGGGAAGCTTTATACTCTGGACGCAAGAAATCGCACAGTTGTCACTCAAGTCATTTGCAAATACAGCAACCGAGACATATTTGCGCACAGCATTCGTAAGAATTATGTCAATCAAAGTATCACCATTAGATTTGAGGGGATTGATTCGAGTAGGGCTATGGATGATCTGTGTTAAGTTCATAAAATCACATTGTTGCTTAAAAGCAGCAGAATTATCACTTCGCCAATCCCAATTCAGATCCCCAAGGAGGATAACCTCAATTTATCTGATTCTTTAGCCAGCTGGCATTGATTGGGGATTTTGCCCGGACTCTATTTAAGCTCCTGCCCTTCCTCGTTCGTGTTGCTGGAGTGTCATTCTGCTTTTGACGCTTGAGCCGGTAAGGTATTTGAGAAGTGAGAGTATTGGCAGGATCTTAGCTGCTTAAATTAGTGTGAGTGAGTAAGGAATAAGAATTTATCAGGGTTATTCCCCTTTTCTTTTGGTTTATCATTTGAGCTCGCCTTTGGGCTACCACGGATGACGTTGGGTCCGTAGGTAGCGCGAGCTTTGTTATTTCCATTTGTTTTAGATCAGCACGTTGCTGCATTTCTTTTATTTCGAGCGACTGCTCCTGGCGTCCAAACGCCTGCACCACCACAGTACACTCCAGCCACAATGGAGACGTCAGCGGTGGCTGAAATTAAGAGAGCTATTGCCAGTCAACAAGAGTTGTTGACTTGATTTGCTAATTCGCTTTCTGTTCTGATCAATCAGCGCTCTGAACTGGCTGATAGGCTACACGTGCAGGAGACTGCTCTGCAGAACCAGCAGAGCGCCCTGTTAGAATTGTCGGAGAGTATTAAACCTCTAACGTTACAGACTCCACAAAGAGTTGCACAAGCACCACCCATACATTTTCCCCGAGAACCTAAGTTACAACTCCCCCAAAGATACGGTGGCGAGGCTGGAAAGTGTAGGGATTTTATTGCCCAGTGTGAAATATTTTTTAAGGCTCAGCCGTCAGGTTTTGTGAATGAGGATTCTCGGGTTGCCTTCATATTATCCCTGTTGGCTAGCGCAGCGCTCAATTGGGTCGGCCCACTAATTAGATCTAACTCACCGGTTGTTAATTCGGTAGAGGCTCTTGTTAGGGAGATGGTTTCTGTTTTTGATCAGGACATTTGTGGACAAGATGCAGCTACGCGTTTAATGCACTTAAGAAAGGGCAAAGAAGGCTCAGCTGAGCTTTCTATTGCATTTCGTTCTCTGGCCACAGAAACAGGCTGGCCAGAGGCTCCTCTGATGACAGTTTTTAGCCATGCACTTACAGAGGAGATTAAGGATGTGCTGGCTACGTTAGAACCCTGCTCATCCTTAGATTCCCTAGTTCGTACTGCTGTGCGAATTGACAATCGCATACGCGAACGCAGCCGGGAGAGACTAAATAAATCTCCGCTGGCTGACAATGGGATTAAAATAGCTAATGGCGATTGTGCATCTCCTAGTTCACCCATTAAAGATTCTACTTCGGTTGAGCCCATGCAAGTTGATGGTTCGTTTAACCGTCAGTCTAAAATACCCATTTTATTGTAATAAGCCGGGTCATATCCGTCCACAGTGTCCTAAACTACGGGGAAAAGGAAAGCCCCTCTAGCGATTCAGGGGACGCTAGAGGGGCAGACCCAACTTCCCTTCCGAACACTAATCCCCGTAGAACTTACTGTGGGGAGTAAAAGATTTACCATGGAAGCGTTCGTAGATTCGGGCGCAGTTGATTGTTTCATGGATTTTAAGTGGGCTAGGAGGCACTCTGTTCCTACTGTTGCACTTTCACAATCACGTTCTGTCAGAACTTTGGACGGTTGCCCGCTGGGAACGGGAGTTATAATCGAAGTTTCTGAACCATTAGAGATGTTCATTTCTTTTGGTAGCCACTCTGAAGAGGTTCGATTTTTCATTATCAAGTCTCCCACTTTCCCTATAGTTTTGGGTCATTCATGGTTACGGGAACACGAGCCTTGTATCAGCTGGGGGAAACATATTAATCCTATCGTGCGCTGGGGTCCCAAGTGTAGCACACATTTTAAAACTAATGATAATGGTTCTTTCGGACGTGAAGCTATGGGCCAGGCTGACGCCGAGAGCGAGTGTGAGGAGGTTATTACTCCGTACCCTCCTAGACTGTAAGAAGGGGCAGAGGAGGGGTTAGAATGGGATCCTCAATTTGACTGGCGAGAGCCAGAGGATGATAACTTTTTGGAGAACTTCGGCGATTTGGAATCAGTCACTGATTCATTAGACTCTGATCAGGGTAAAGAATTTGGGGCTACCCTGAACTTTGACTTGCCTCCGAATGTTCCCAGGGCGATTTGGCCTAGGTATTCAGCAAACAAGGAGCCTCTACATTACCTCCGCATCGTCCGTACGACTGCGAGATTAATCTCTATCCTGGGACAACTCCACCTTGGGGTTCGCCATATTCGATGTCAGGACCTGAGCGTAAGGCTTTGCGAGAGTATATTCAGGAGGCTCTCGCCAATGGTTTTATTCGGCCGTCCACGTCCCCTGCCGGAGCGGGATTCTTTTTTGTTGGGAGAAAGGATGGCGGGCTAAGACCCTGTATTGATTACAGGGGTTTAAATAAGAGCACTATTAAAAACCGATACCCCCTTCCATTTATGAATTCCGCGTTTGAACGTCTACAGGAGGCATCATTTTTTATGAAGCTAGATCTTCGTAATGCTTGTAATTTGATTCGCATTCGGGAGGGGGACGAATGGAAAACTGCTTTTAACACGCATGACGGGCAGTACAAATATCGGGTCTTACCGTTTGGGCTTGTTAACGCCCCCTCGGTGTTCCAGGCATTTGTTAATGACGTGCTCAGAGATATGTTGGAGAAATTTGTCTTTGTTTATCTCGATGATATTTTGATCTTTTCTTCAACACTGTCTGAACACAACACGTCAGACGTGTACTGGCAGCCCAGCTCCGTGCCAAACTTTTCGTTAAACCCGAGAAATGCGTTTTCCACGCCCAGACTGTCTCATTTTTGGGCTTCACAGGGCTCCAGAGTGCGACCAAATCGCACATGCGACCAAAATTTTTAAGAGTGCGACTAATAATTTTGCTAGGTCGCACTGGTGCACCTGATGATGCCCGGGTTAAAGCTTAAATTTATTTCGCAAGCGCATCATCGCTCTGTGTTCTCCTGTGACCGAACTCACACACTCATCGTGGTGGGATCATACCGTGTTCTAAACCAATAAGAGACAGAGTTCGTGCGAGTCTTTACCTCTGATTGGTCCTGTAAGTTGTGTGTGTTAAAAGTTGCGCGCGACCTGAGTGCCAGAGTTGCTGACTAACTGAAACGAAAAGCTAAACTAAACGCAGCAAAACGAGGAAAATGAAGAGAGGCCGAAATATTGAAAGTTTTTTCATTAAGAAAACTATGCCTTCAACCAGCCCTACTGCTATAATCCCATCCATCCCCACTACCGAGTGTCCATCCCGTCAAGAAACGGAGCCGCTCCCTGGTGAGATGCCAAGCCCCGGTCCTTTGGCGAAAGCATCAGACTCGGAACCAGAGGAGGTACCGAGTGTGGGATAGAGCCCGGCTCTGAGACCCAAATTAAAAAGGCCGAAATATATTCCTTCAGACAGGGCTGGCTGAAATAATTTCCCTGGCTGAAGTAAAAGAAAGGACGTAACGCGATGCACTGCGTGTACTGTCAGGAGTGCGGTCAGAATATGGCCGGAAATGGTGCATTCGTGAGCGGGTCAACAACGTTTCGTATTGAAACTTTTAAAAAACATAACGTGTCTAAAAACACACGTTGTGCCGTGACAAGTGCGCACAGAAAGTGGCCCTTCTTCCAGCTGCATTTCAGTGGCAGAGAGTAATCAGGTCCTCTGAAGAATGTTGCATACAACATTGCCAAAGAGGAGTTGCCGAAGAAAAATGTATTAAACGTTAACCCGACGTATTGCAATGATACGGCATGTGCCCAATTAATTGGGGTAATAGCCGACACCTTAAAGCGAAATACAGCTGCGGACATCGGAAACGCCACATACATGTCCTTCATGATTGCCAGCGACACAGACGTCTCTACCAAGGAGTGTGTGATCCAGTGGCGTAGCCAGCGGGGATGCTGAGACACGTTCCTTTTTGACTGCAATTTGTAGTTCTCAATCATTTTCATTTATTGACGCGTTTTCCGATTATCGTAATTGGCAACCGAAGACACGGTTTCTCTCTGTATGCGATCTAACAGCGATTAAATCATGGGCTAAATTCAGTTCAGTTGTGGAACACGAACAGAGAATTGGGTTGCAAAAAACTTCTGTTAAGAACAATTATTAGTCCTGACCTGTTCTCAGTCATTTTCATAATTAACAGAAGGTTCACTCCGAGAGCAATAATTGTGCTTTTAGTGAGAGCAGTTTAATGAAATAAAGACAGGCATTTCTCTACACCTTATTCTTGTTTAAAAATCATTCACATTATATGAAAGTTATGGAGAGCGATAAAAAGGTGACCTTATGGCGTTAAAGGCGACGAAATGAAAAATTTGGGTGCACCTAATTTTTGTGCTGGCGCACCTAAAAAAAAAAGGTTAGGCGCACCAGTGCAACCAATGCAAAAAGTTAGTCTGGAGCCCTGCTTCATTGTGTCTAAGGGTTCGGTGCGCATGGACCCAGACAAGGTGGCTGCGATCAGGAATTGGCCTGCGCCGCAGAGTGTTAAAGAGGTCCAACACTTTCTGGGTTTTGCGAACTTTTATAGGAGGTTTATTTGTAATTTCAGCGCGGCTGCTGCCCCCATTATTGCGCTCACTAAAAAGAATACCTCCTCAGCTTTTTTTTGGTCCCCTGCAGCTGATGCTGCTTTTCAGGAACTGAAGAAACGTTTTAGCTCCGAGCCTATTTTGGTTTTGCCCGATCCCTCCCTCCCATTTGTCGTGGAGGTAGATGCTTCCGAGGTGGGGGCGTGGGTGCTATTCTGTCCCAGCGCCCACGTTGGGATAATAAGCTTCACCCATGTGCGTATTTCTCCCAATCTTTGTCCACCGCCTAACGCAATTATAGTTTTGGTGACCGGGAGTTATTAGTGGTCAAGCTGGCGCTCGAGCAGTGGCGCCACTGGTTGGAGGGAGCTGAGCACCCTTTTGTGATTTGACCCGACCACAAAAACCTCCAATATATTCAGCAGACCAAACGGCATAATTCCCGGCAGGCGTGATGGTCATTGTTTTTTAACCGTTTTGACTTTACGCTCACGTACCGCCCAGGCTCTAAAAATACTAAGCTTGACGTGCTGTCACGTATGTTCGATCGCACTGATAGCAATCCTTCCCCAGAGCCTGTTATTCCTTCAGCCCAGATCGTAGCACCTATTCAGTAGGAGGTTGAGGCGGTTGTTCAGGAGGCATTGAGGTCTGGTCCCGGTCCTGGGGGGGAGCCTCCTGGTTGTTTATTTGTCCCACATGGCGTTAGGTCACAGGTTCTTCAGTGGGGACACTCTTCCCGCCTGGCGGGGCACCTGGGTGCCCATCGGACCAAACAGTTCCTGGCCCAACAGTTTTGGTGGCCGGAGATGATGAGTGACATTCGGGAGTTTGTTGCTGCCTGTGGCGTCTGTTCTAGGAATAAGACTTCCTATCTCCCTCCCGTTGGTTTGCTGCGATCTTTGCCCGTTCCCAGGCGCCCTTGGTCGCATATCGCTTTAGATTTTGTTTTGGGGCTGCCTGTTTCTGTCGGCAACACGGTCATTCTGGTGGTGGTTGACCGTTTTTCTAAAGTGGCTCATTTTGTCGCGCTACCCAAGCTGCCTTCAGCACGGGAGACAGCGCATCTTATGGTCAACAATGTGTTCTGGTTGCATGGGCTTCCGCAGCATGTTGTTTCTGACCGAGGCCCGCAGTTTACGGCCAGATTTTGGCAGGCGTTTTGTAAACAGTTGGGGGGCCACTGTTAGCCTCTCTTCAGGGTTTCACCCTGAGACCAACAGGCAGACGGAACGTACTAATCAGTCTCTCGAGAACACTCTCCGATGTTTGGCGGCAGATAATCCCTCATCTTGGAGTCGATTTTTAGCTTGGGCCGAGTATTCTCACAACTCGTTGTGTAATTCCTCCACGGGGCTTTCCCTGTTTGAAGCCTAAGTGGGTTACCAACCTCCACTTTTCCCAGAGACTGGAAACGATTCCGAGATTCCCTCAGTTAACCACTTCATTCGGCGCTGTCGGTCGGTTTGGACTAAGGTCCGTTCTGCACTGTTGCGCTCGGGGTGCAAACAAAAATCCTTTGCTGATAGAAGGCGTCGTTTGGACCCATCTTATTGGGTTGGGCAGAGAGTTTTGCTGTCCACCCGGGATCTCCCTTTGAAAGTGGAATCCCGTAAACTGGTGCCTCGCTATATCGGTCCGTTCAAGATTGTACGGAAGATCAATCCGGTTACAGTCCAGCTGAAGCTCCCAAGATCCCTGCGCATACATCCGGCGTTCCACGTCTCGCGGATTAAGCCGGTTAACACTAGCATCCTGGCGCCCGCCGACACGCCTCCTCCGCCACCGTGCATGGTTGAGGGCGGGCCGGTTTATACCGTGCGCTGCATTTTGGCCGAGAGGCGCGTAGGTCGTGGGGTCCAGTTCTTGGTTGATTGGGAGGGATATGGTCCTGAGGAGCAGTGCTGGGTCCGTTCTCAGGATATTCTGGATCCCTCGCTTATTTCTGATTTTCGTGCGCGGGGTTCCTTGGGGACTTCTGGAGCTGTCCCTTAGAGGGGGGGGGGGGGGGTCCTGTTATGGTTTGGGAGCTCTGTTAAACCATCGGATTCCTTGGCCAGCTGGCATTGATTGGGGGCATTGCCCGGACTCTATTTAAGCTCCTGCCCTTCCTCGTTCGTGTTGCTGGAGTGTCATTCTGCTTTTGACGCTTGAGCCGGTAAGATATTTGAGAAGTGAGAGTATTGGCAGGATCTTAGCTGCTTTAAGTATTAGTGTGAGTGAGTAAGGAATTTATCAGGGTTATTCCCCTTTTCTTTTGGTCTATGATTTGAGCTCGCCTTTGGGCTACCACGGACGACGTTGGGTCCGTAGGTAGCGCAAACTTTGTTATTTCCATTTGTTTTAGATCAGCACGTTGCTGCATTTGTCTTTTATTTCGAGCCACTGCTCCTGGCGTCCAAAGGCCTGCGCCACCACAGAGATGGTATGAAATCAAGTCAGGAAAGTTCCCCTTGGCTTCATTTATGGCAGAGGGGGGTCTATAGCAACAGATAATGGTCAGAGGTGTATTTACTACCTGGATCTGAACTGCTAAGAATTCATACTGCCTAGGCAGTGATACAGAATGAAGATCAGACCCTTGGAACCTGTCAGAGATGTACAAAGCAACCCCCCCACCTCTACCTTTCCAATCTGTTCTGAAGAGATTGTAACCAGGGATATGAACCACACTATCAGGAGTAGATTGTTTTAACCAGGATTCAGAAACAGCAACCACATCAGGATTAGCTATCTTGAACCAACTGCTAAAAATATCAAGCTTGGGCACAAAACTCCTAGAGTTAAAATGAAGGAAACCCAATCCGTTTCTACAGCTAAAGTCTTGGGGAATAAGCAAAGTAGGTTGATTCTCTGATGAATCAGGGC
This sequence comes from Gymnothorax reevesii, assembly GCA_029721435.1. Taxonomy (NCBI): domain Eukaryota; kingdom Metazoa; phylum Chordata; class Actinopteri; order Anguilliformes; family Muraenidae; genus Gymnothorax; species Gymnothorax reevesii. The sequence goes on from CM056585.1 coordinate 43,586,973, forward strand.
CAGGATTAATGTGAACATTTCCTGACATAAACAACGTCATCAAAATCAACAGCCTTGTTGTTGATTTTTCAAATGTTAGTCTATTTTCAGGGACTCTGGAGGACAGAGAGGGGATAGAAGCAGAGACAGACCAGGGGCCATTGTAATGACCAAAAACCATGTCTAGTAGAATAAGGGCAAACGGAAGGACACTTTTCAAACATTCAAGATTACATAGCCCTTGTGGCAAAAAAAACTATGTAAAGAAAACCTTATAACCTGAAACATTCAATCTCTAACTAGGCGGATAGGTATTTGGCCTACTATATCGTGGACAATTGTCATTGGACATAAAGCAGAAAATAAACAAAATAATGAGCATTATGATTAGCAACAAATTATTCACACTTATTAAAAATAAGTAAAAAGTCAAACTTCTCACTGCAAACGTTCGCAGAAATCAGCGAGCAAGTGAGAACGCCGACAATCAGGGCCGGACTGGGTCCAGAACAGTAGTTAAAAACATGCAGTTATAAGGTTATGCAAAAAGCACTTTCCTTAACTTATATGGAGATAAGGCCCAACTGAATAATTTAGCGGCGGATTGACGGCTCCATGGGGATTTCGCCGCACTCCGATTTGGAATTTCCGCTGCAAAAGACGGAATAAACTCAAGACCGCCTAATAGTTACACAAAATAACACTATTTAAAAAGCCAGGGACTGAGGTTGAAATAAGCACTTCCCTTTACGATGCTGCGTTTGTGCCCATCAAAGTCAGCATGCTTTCGGAAATCAAGCTATTTCACAGCTAATCCACGGTCATGACGGTACCTTTTATTCCAGCAAACAGGTGAGCCAGGAAAAAGATGTTTGTTAATAAAATCAAAATTGCGCGATTATAAATGACTAAGTTGCTAGTATAAAATAGAACTTTAAAATAGAATTTGTTAGCGATAAACGTAACTTAGCAAATTAAAACACAATCATACAGATGTAAGGACAGGTAAACACAGGAAACAACGTACGGCCATCTTGGATTGTGAATTAAACGAAAAGTCCATCAAAGGAGATCCAAAACTCTCCAGCAGCTGGAAGCCAGTATTAAACAAGAGTGGCATCAAATTCCAATCGCTTAACTCAAGAAACTTGCTTGCCCAGACACCTCAACTCTGTGTTAAAAAGAAGAGGGGATGCTACACCATGGTAAACAAGCCCCTGTCCCAACTTTTTTGAGACCTGTTGCAGCCATCAAATTTGAAACGAGCTCATTTTGCGGATAAAATTGTAGAATTTCTCAGTTTCAACATTTGCTATGTTATCTCTGTTCTATTGTGAATAAAATACTGGCTGGTAGGATTTGAAAGTCATTGCGTTATGATTTTATTCTCAATTTACACTTTGTCCCAGCTATTTTGGAATTGGGGTTATACAATGAAATATGATTGAAATAAATACAGCACCTTTAGAAATTTGATTATTATTTGATAATTTAATAATGCAGATTTCCCTTTATGCTGCCTCAGCTCGAACCGGAGGACGAGGCATTTCTGATGGCGAACGCGAGCGCTACGCTCAGCCAGTTTGAGAAAGTCACTGCAGAGTTTGGTGAGGTTCCGCTTCAAAAAATCATCCTTCACACATACAACAACTGAAAGAAATGTATTTAATTCTAACATTTTTTTTTCTGCAAAAGTCAAGAGTTTATCCTCATTTGCATTGAATTTTATCTGAACCGCTTTAAAAGTGATGCATTTCAAAGTTATAACTCACTTTTGTCCTCAGGATCTGAAGACAAGATTTTGGCCCTGGCGTGTTCTGGTGTGGAAAACATCAAGACATGAAGTTTTAATCTCATCAGGGAATAGAAAACATTCCTTAGCTTTTTATCATTTCATCGTGTTAGTCTCCTGTTCGTACTATGGTGGATTGCATTGTTTTCACATTTTATACACAATTGTCTGGTTATATGCAAGAAGAAAGGATTCAAAAACTGTGCTTGCCGCGATGGTGGTTAAAAAAAAAAAAATCACTTGTAAAGATGGTACTTCATTATATACGCTGGCATCATTCTATCATATTCCTTTTTGCTGAAACTTACGTAAGTTCAGAAGTTTAAAAATTCCTTAATCACAGGAATGTAAATTTGAAACAAGTCATTGGACAGCATTGATAGAATGAAGCACTTAAGAGTTGAAACTGTGACTTTTGTAGGAGATTATAAAGTATATACACCTGTGCCAAAATTAAGCACCAGATTCAAAATTATTGAATTTATTGAAATTATTGACATTGAAAAAAAATGGGCTATTCCTGAGCTCCCTAAATTTGCACTGAAGTTTTAGCATGCATTCCCTGTGCATTTCATGTTCAAATAGCTTTGTCTTGAACCATGCTTAATTGCATGTGGTGAATATTAGCAGTAGGGTGGCTTTTTTGGAAACATGGGTTTCATCTTCGTACAATTGACTGTTCATGACTGTGCCATCGTTTCTCAAAAAGTCTTGTCATTAAAAAAACATTGAGTTTATAAGTCTTTTTGACTGCTTTTAAGGACAGAAGGCTGTTGCTTTAAACAGCATTTAATGTGTTGAAAACCACCCTTTACTTTAAAGATTTCTTTTCAAAATGATTGTTTGCAAAGTAAGGTATGTCCAAACGATATTTCCAAAAAGTGGAAAGTGTTTGTTGATGTTAATAATTGAGACCTTTGGTGAAGTGGAGCTTCTTTAATAATTGGGTGGTGCTTACATATTTTTTTCCTGGCGCATGTATTTGAATATTTCTGCACGGATGAATTTTTTATGGTATACTATCAGAGCGGTCGAGGGAACCCTAGACACCAGTTCTGTTCAGAAGCAGCCTCCAATATTCAGGTCAGCAATCTCATTTAGGTTGCATCAGCAAATATCACCCTGAAGAAAACATTTCTCGCAGACAGATGTGCCTCCAACAGACTTTCATCTCCAGTAATGTATTGGGCATGTATCAGTTTTCAGCCATGATGCTCCACTAGGATTAAGCCCAAAACCTCAACCTTTGCCTCTGCCACAAGTGTGCTCATCATGGGGTGTCCCACAAGCCAGTGCACATACTCATTAACATAACTGCTAATTTAACTGTCAGAACATTGACCCTGCAATGAAAAGCTAGCAGTTCCCACTTCTTGGCTCAAGACCTTATTTGAACACTTTCCATACTTTACAAGGAACAAGTCTAACTCACAAACTCAGTAACATCTGAAATATACCTTATTATAACCGAACAGACATTCCACTATCAGGAAAAACCAAAAATGCCACCTCATGTAGTAGCTATTATGAGCAAAGACTAATGGTTACTCTTACTAACCAAAGTGGCAATCGAGCCCTGTGATCACCATGGCTATGGTAATTCAAGAAAAAAAAAACATCTAGCGAGCTTCCCTTGGGTAAAATAAAATTGCACTTACTCATAAAATGAACAAAAACCTTTCTTCATTAAATGCCTCCTCCAGAGAGACAGATGTATCGGGAAGAAGGAACCCTCCAGTGCTGTTTCATTTGGACTAATTCCCATTGACTAAGTCCTGATCTCATGTACAGTAAATCCCATAAATGCAACTGAACACTTCAGGCTGGTTTTGGGACTCTTTTTTTTCCTTTGAAATCGCATCATTTTCAGGGCGCAATCGTAAGCAGTGTTTAGAGAATACAACCTACTTTGCTGTTTAGCAAAGTTTCATCTATTGTTCTGTTGTACCAATTAATGTTTTTCAATTACTGTGGAAAGTTTATACTCTCTGCAATTGGATAAGAAACATGTAAATCCATACATCATTTCCGGGGAAGTTTCACAAGGGCATGAGCTATCAGTGTGCATTACGCAGATGAGTAAATATCAACAAGAGTACGTAGGAGGATATAAGAGAGCGCCGAATTCCTCAATGGAGGAATCTATGCATAAATCTACAGTAGGGAACTACGTGTTTTTGATATGCGATAAAAATATTTTTTTTAAATCTTTGTTTCTGAAAAATAATGTAGAACAGGTGGATTACGTCAATGAAGAGCCATGTTGATGAAGAGCTGAGGATCACCACCAGCACTCCTCTTTGTGGTAAACATTTTACTCTGGGTACTTTCACAAACTTTGATTGGAGATGACTGGGATTCATGGTTAGTCTGCTGTTATTGGTAAATGCAGCCAAACCAGCTATCTTCCCATGCAGCCTTTATCTACCCCTCTCCTGGCACCCTCATCAGGAATAACTGGTGCCCACCAGCAAGTTTACCAATGAGGTAGTTACCTGGTGCGCTAATATTTTAATTATAGTAGTGAGCTAGCTTGGGAGGTAAATGCATACCTTCGTATGAATGCATACCTCCGTACATGCATGAAATTGTGTGCGATGTGCGACTAATTAACGTAATTTTAAATTGTGTAATGTTGGTAATAGACGTAGCCGTATTGACAGCCTCGCCCGTTACTGCGGTACTGCAACTTATTTGACACAGAGCACAGGGCTATATTGACCTGTAAAAAATGCATGCTAGTTTGCTAGTAAAGGGGGGTGCTGTTGTTTTTGGATTAAAATGCACTAAAATGTTTACAGTTCCTAACCAATTTCAATTCATCTTTTTTTTCAACTGGTGGATGAATCTGTATGTGGGGCAGAAGAAAGTTTTGAATTAGAATCTCGATAGTTACTGTGGCATCTGTTGCTTGAAAAATATCCGTATGTCTGCATTTGATGAAGTTTTTGTTTATAAGAAATCAAATGATAAGAATAAAATGGGTGGCATTCTTCTTTCGGAATCGAACTTGGATTTCATGAAAGTATGCTCACCTCCTAGCTAGCTAGCACACATCACGGTCATTTCGCTTCCCCACTGATGCTCCAGGGACAGACCTTGGGTGAACAGCCAGGGGTTTCACTGGCTAAATCACACAACACCCTGGTCAGCTACCACCACAAATAGAATAATTCTGAATAAACGCTGTACAGTTAAATATGATTATCTCGTTGACGTGAAGAAATTTGTTTTGTTCTGGCTATTTACTGATTCATAGCCTCTTTATTTGGCTTGGTAGTTAGTGTTTAAAACGGCTATCTTGTGTCCAAGGCCGGATTATCCATATTATGACTGGTGTGCATACACAGGGGCATCATGCTGGGAGGGGCACAGTTTTTACCCCTCAGCCCTAAAGGCTGACGGGGTATTGCTATCCTTCGTGCGGTTGGGCGGCGGGCGTCTCCAAAAACTTCGACATCGGGCTGAGGGGTATTCCGTGCATTGCACACCTTTTTTTTATTTCAATCGGAAGAGATGCGTATGTATATTATAATTTGGAACTGCCCTGCCAAAGTCACAGAAAGGTCAAACTGGTCGCAGATCAGTTTTGCAAGCTGAGCTAGAATCCCGCCATTTAAAAACTGAATAGGTACTGATCTCTAATCAGTTGTTGATCACAACGATGAGCTTTTGTTCTGATATCACGTGCTACAACACATTGAGTGGCGGGGGAAGCAACCGAGAGGTTGTGCCAATCGGAAAATAGCAGAAGAAAAAAGTATGAAAGACATCCACGCCACCAAGTGTACCAGAAATATCTTGCTTTTTACACATTACTCGCAGCAAAGAAGCTGTCGGTTGAGAGGCAACTGTTCCGCCCGTCAATTCCGTTCCTCCAGCGCTAGCAGTATGTGCTTACGTTATAAAAGTTAGCCATGTACGTTAGAGGCTAATGCTAATGAGGCAGATGCAGCAGTGTATAACATTTGCTGATGTTAACGGGAGCCTGTCGCTGGTGTGCTGACGGCAACAGCTGAACAAGGAGACGGAGAACGTTAGCATGATCGCAAAAGCTGACAATATTGAGTTCACTGCACGAAGCCTTTCCCTTTTTAAAACCCTCTACCATAGAATTTCCATAGAACCACCAAAAAAGACAGAAGTGGACATTTTTCTGTTTATGCGTTTGCCATGGTAACCGAGCAAGCGTATTAAATATGCAGAAAACTTCTGGCATCAGTTCCTCCTGAACTCTGATAGAATTCAGTTTTTCTTTCATCATTTAAAAGTTATTGCTTATCCAAATGCAATGACATAGCCATTCTTTGCCCAGCGGCATTTTACTCACATTTTGAAATTATCTTGCGCAGAATCAGACGAATATTCAAAATATGTAACAGATAGGCAAAATTTCCCTATGCCATTGCATTTCTAATGAAGGAAAGTACCTGCAGCCCAAATTTAATGATAAAAAAGTTATGGCTGCCACAAACATGAGAAACATGGAAAGAGTAATACCTTAGGAAATCAATGGAAAATGCATTAGACCGCATTGAAAAGCTGAGTTCAGGTTTTAATCCATGTAGCAATTAGTGACTATGAAAGGTGGGTTATTATAGAATATTTTTATTCAGAAAGAATTTTGGAAAAATAGTCAAATTTTGCCCATTTAACACCAGATCACACCTTAAGATTTTGGGCACTGTCCCTGAAGGTAGCAAGGTTGTCACACTGTCCTTGAAGGCACTGTTATTGTGAGGTTTTACAAAATGAGCCAAGAGCGAGAACCAGATAAATGCAAAATGGAGGCTTTATTTCTGAAGGGGGAAACCCCCCAACAGAGCTGGCAACAGTACAATGTCCACAATCCAAAAACAGTATCCAATGGCCGTAATCCAGAATCGTAACCAGGGCACCAATGACAAAGTTCGTGGTCAGGCAAAAAGGGTTCGGTACACAGGCGTAGGTTTTTAGGAGAAACAAACTCATAAGCCAAAGACAGTCCGAATCCAAAACCAGGGCAGTAATGACAGAATCAAGGTCGGGCAGAAAAAAGGTCAAAACTCACAGATGCAACAATATCCAAAGAGGGCAAACCAAAAACAAGTGTCGGGCAATCCAGTCAGAAAGAAAATATCACGATGAGCAAGGCGAGGAACGTAGCACAAGACAAAGGAGTAAAGACGATCTGACAAGGAACTAAAAGTGTAGACACCTTATATACATATCCGGGTTAAGCACATGACTAGGGTAAACAGGTGTAGTCAATGACATGGGAGTGACACATGAGGAAAACTAATTACATGAATCTGGCGAATGCCGAAACGCAGACAGGGATAACGAGACATTCCTATGAACGAATAAACGGCTCCGGTTAAGGAGTACTAAAGTGTACAGTCTAAAGAAAAGGGAAAGCAAGAGATATAAGAGGAAAACCGCAGTGGAGATAATTAGTGATAGACAAGGAGGGCGGAGATACAGATTGGGCGAATGCTGAGAGATCGTTAGTCTATTAGTATGTGCAGCTATACAATCCCGAGTGCAAGTTAGTCAGTTAGTATAAATGTACAATGTTAATCGGGGTTAGTAATTATCGAAAACAATAAACTGTTAGTAGGGTTAGTAGATAGCATAAAGAGAGAGGAAGGAAGAAAATGAGAAATGAAGAAAGATTGAAATCCCAGAAACCAGGAAATCACCCGAATGAGTGGCACGTCAGACAAGGGACCGTGGGCAAAGACCTACACAAGACAAGACAGGGTAAACAAAGTGCAGGACTAGAAAACACAACAAGACTATGAAAGAATGGCAAGGCTATGAAACATGGCAAGACTGTGAAACATGGCAAGACTATAAAACATGGCAAAGACATAAATAATGCAAAACATGAAACATAATAAAACATGAAATCAAACAACAAAACACAATACATAATCATGGGGATGGTCAGGGGCAGGCAGTGGTCACTTAAACACAAAAAGCATACATGGCAAGCCAGGCACAGAACTTAAACATGGGGCTAGGCAAAGCATGGCTGAGATGCAGATTCACAACAGAACCCCCCCCCCAACGAATGCCTCCTGGCGTTCAATTCGAAGAACGTGATGCAGCATGAAAGTCTCTTATTAAAGTCTTATCCAGAATGTGTCGGGCAGGAACCCAGCTGCGGTGTTCCGGTCCGTAACCCTCCCAGTCGACGAGGTACTGTAGACCTCTGCCTTGTCGACGAGAGTCCAGGAGGGCACGGACCGTGTAGACTTCGCCTCCGTCGATGATCCGGGCGGGTGGAGGGGGATCAGGTCCAGAGGACAGGTGGTGGGTTACAGCAGGTTTTATTTGTGACACATGGAAAGTTGGGTGTATACGTCGCATGGATAGGGGGAGACGGAGGCGAATGGCAGTGGGACTTAGGACCCTCTCGATAGTGAAAGGGCCCAGGTATTTGGGGAAAAGCTTACCCCCGTTACCTCTGAGGGGGATGTCCCTAGAAGACAGCCAGACCCGCTGCCCAGGTCGGTACATAGGGGCCGCTGTGCGTTTCTTGTCGGCCTGTTCCTTCATCCGGGCGACCGACCTGAGCAGGACCTGGCAGGTGGCGATCCAGGTGCGTCTGCACCTACGGACGAACTCGCTGGCAGAGGGAACAGCTACCTCCTCCTCCTGGGACGGGAACAACGGAGGCTGGTAGCCCAGGCAGGCCTTGAAGGGGGAGACGCCGGATGCAGCAGAGGTGTGGCTGTTCAAGGCGTACTCCACCCATGGCAACTGATAACTCCAGGAGGAGGGGTTCCTAATGCAGAGGCAACGCAACACACTTTCCACACATTGGTTAGCTCGCTCGGTCTGGCCATTGGTCTGGGGATGGAAACCTGAAGATAAACTGACTGACGTGCCTAGGGCTTTAAAAAATGCTTTCCAAAAAAGTGCTGTGAACTGGGGACCACGATCAGAAGTGATGTCGGTGGGTATGCCATGAAGCCTAATGACATGTTGAATGACCAGATTGGTGGTGTCTTGAGCGGAGGGAAGTTTAGTGAGGGGAACTAAGTGAACTGCTTTGGAGAATCTGTCAACAATAGTGAGAATGGTGGTGTGGTGATTGGATGGGGGAAGACCTGTGATGAAGTCTAGTGCAATGTGGGACCAGGGACGATGTGGTGTCGGAAGGGGCTGAAGTAAACCTTGTGGTGGTTGGTGAGAAGTCTTAGCCTGGGCACAGACCGAGCAAGCTGTAACAAAACCCTGGACATCTTGGCTAAGTTCTGGCCACCAAAATCTCTGGAGGATGAAGCTCTTGGTACGGCGAATTCCAGGGTGGCAGGACAGTCTAGATGCGTGTCCCCATTCCAGGACTTTGGGGCGCAGGGCAGCTGGAACATATAAGCAGTTAGTGGGACACGCACTGGGGGTAGCAGCATTGGTCTGGGCATTCTTAACCTCTCTCTCTATGTCTAAACATATGTCATTGATAAACGTTTCTTTAGGGAGGATAGTGTCATTGTTAAGTTCCTCCTCCTGGATCTCAAAACATCGGGATAGGGCATCAGGCTTCACATTCTTACTTCCAGGCCGGTAGGCAATGTGGAAGTTGAAGCGGGAGAAGAATAATGCCCACCTGGCTTGCCGCGGATTGAGTCTCTTGGCTGTCTGCAGGTACTCCAAATTCTTGTGGTCAGTCCAGACAATGAAGGGAACTTTGGATCCTTCCAGCCATTGTCTCCATTCTTCCAAGGCCAACTTCACCGCCAACAGCTCCCGGTTGCCGATGTCGTAATTTCTCTCCGCTGAGCTGAGGCGGCGAGAGAAGAAGGCACATGGATGGACTTTCCCATCCTCCGTGGACCTCTGAGACAGGATGGCTCCAGCTCCAATATTGGAGGCGGCCACCTCGACGATGAACTGGAGCTCTGGGTTGGGAATAGTGAGGATGGGTGCAGATGTGAATCTGGTCTTTAATTCTTTAAAGGCGTCCTCTGCTTTCTCCGACCAACGAAACTTGAATTTGGAGGAGGTGAGAGCAGTAAGAGGAGCCGCAACAGAACTATAGTTCCTGATGAACCGCCGGTAGAAGTTGGCAAATCCTAGGAAACGTTGGAGTGACTTACGGTCCTCTGGTCGGGGCCACTTGGTAACTGCCTCCACTTTTACTGGGTCCATGCGAATGGTGCCCGGAGAAATAATGTAACCCAAAAAAGTGGTGGTTTCAACAAAAAACTCACACTTCTCGGCCTTCACGAAAAGGCGGTTCTCCAAGAGGCGACGGAGCACTTGGCGAACATGCTTAACATGGTCCTCCTGGGATTCAGAAAAAATCAGAATATCGTCAAGGTAGACAAAAACAAACTTGTTTATCATGTCTCTTAAGACATCATTGACGAGGTTTTGAAACACTGCTGGAGCGTTGGTAAGCCCGAAAGGAAGAACCAAATATTCCCAGTGCCCCGTGGGAGTGTTAAAGGCGGTCTTCCATTCGTCCCCCTCTCTGATTCGCACTAAGTGGTATGCATTCAGGAGGTCGAGCTTAGTAAAGATCTTGGCTCCCTGCAGGAGATCAAAAGCGGTGTTCATGAGGGGAAGTGGGTAGCGGTTCTTAATAGTTATCTCGTTGAGGCCACGGTAATCAATACAGGGTCTTAGTGATCCATCCTTCTTAGCTACGAAGAAAAAACCCGCACCAGCAGGTGATGATGACGGGCGTATAATGCCTGCAGCGAGAGACTCTGAGAGATACTTCTCCATAGCTTGGTTTTCTGGTCTGGAGAGTGAATAGAGTCAGCCTCTAGGGGGCATAGTACCTGGTTTTAGGTCTATGGTGCAGTCATAGGGTCGGTGAGGTGGTAAGCTGGTGGCCCGAGACTTTGAGAAAACCTCCTTGAGGTCATGGAATTCTAGAGGAACCTTTTCCAGGTCTGGAATCTCCTCCGGAGATGGGTTGTGTTGACGGTCGAGGGCGTTGCGGAGGCATGTCAGGGAGCAGTTGGGGCTCCATCCCTTAATTTCGTTCTTGCGCCAGTCGATCTCTGGTAGGTGTTTGGCCATCCATGGATGGCCCAGGACGATAGGAGCATGGGGAGAGTGTAACAGGAGGAACTGAATGGTTTCGTGGTGGTTTCCTGACACCTTGAGTTTGATGGGGCTGGTCGTATGGGTTATTTGAGCGATCCTCTGGCCGCTGAGCGAATTGGCCACTCGATCAGGGAAGATCTTCTCTGTGGGAACGCCCCATTTCCGGGCCAGCTCCACATCAATTAAATTCTCCTCCGCTCCGGTGTCCACGAGAGCCTCGGTGGATCTGCTCTCGCCCCCCCATTCCAAAGTTACAGGAACGCATGTGCGATTGTTAGTTTCCTGTCCCGGCGTCACCCCTATTACTGTAGCTATGCGGGCACCAGGAGGACCTCTTCTCTTCTTTTTTTTTTCCCTGTTAGGGCACTGAGCGATAAGGTGTCCTCCCTTGCCACAGTAAAAGCAGGCCCCATCACGGCGGCGGCGATCCCTCTCCTCCACAGGAATGCGCGTACGTCCCAATTGCATGGGTTCAGGCTCAGGGAGGCGGCTGCCAGTAGGGGGTGATCGAGGCGGAGTACTCTGGGGAGCTGGATATGGTCGTCTGCGGGAAGCGAGGCGTCGGCGCTCCTCCAATCGCGAATCCACGCGAATAGCCAGGTCGACAAGGTCGTCCAAGTTCTCCGGTAATTCCCGCGACACTAGCTCATCTTTAAGTGCTTCGGATAATCCGTCAAAGAAGGCATCATACAGAGCTCTCTGTCCCCATCTGCTGTTGGTGGCCAACGTCTGAAAATCAATGGCGTAGTCGGCTACGGGACGCCCACCTTGTCGCATGCGTAGGATCTCTCGTCCTGCCTCGTGACCCAACTTGGTGCGATCAAAGATCCGCCTCATCTCCTCACCCAGTTGACGAAAAGTCTGTACACATGGGAGATCAGCTTCCCAAGCCGCTGTAGCCCACTGCTTAGCTCTTCCCGTCAGTTGCGTGATGATAAAAGCAACTCGCGCTCTTTCGGTGGGGAAGGACGAAGGCTGCAGGCTGAAGATGAGCTCGCACTGGGTGAGAAACGCCCGACATGCTCCCGGGTTCCCGTCGTACCTCTCCGGCGGTGGTAGACGTGGCTCGCAGCTGGGTAGGGGCGGGGCGGAAGCGGGAGCAGGAGGAGTATAGACGGTAGGCTGGGGTGACTGTAGTTGCTGCGCCTCCTGTACTGAGCGAGTGAGATCCGCCATCTGGAGACTCATGGTTTGCATGTGCTGCATCAAAGCACGGAGCTGACGTTCCTGAAACTCCAACTGAGTGCCCTGCTGGTGCACTGCCTCCTGCAGAGACTGGTCTGACGCTGGCTCCGTCAGGGTCAGATCGTAATGTGAGGTTTTACGAAATGAGCCAAGAGCGAGAACCAGATAAATGCAAAATGGAGGCTTTATTTCTGAAGGGGGAAACCCCCCAACAGAGCTGGCAACAGTACAATGTCCACAATCCAAAAACAGTATCCAATGGCCGTAATCCAGAATCGTAACCAGGGCACCAATGACAAAGTTCGTGGTCAGACAAAAAGGGTTCGGTACACAGGCGTAGGTTTTTAGGAGAAACAAACTCATAAGCCAAAGACAGTCCGAATCCAAAACCAGGGCAGTAATGACAGAATCAAGGTCAGGCAGAAAAAAGGTCAAAACTCACAGATGCAACAATATCCAAAGAGGGCAAACCAAAAACAAGTGTCGGGCAATCCAGTCAGAAAGAAAATATCACGATGAGCAAGGCGAGGAACGTAGCACAAGACAAAGGAGTAAAGACGATCTGACAAGGAACTAAAAGTGTAGACACCTTATATACATATCCGGGTTAAGCACATGACTAGGGTAAACAGGTGTAGTCAATGACATGGGAGTGACACATGAGGAAAACTAATTACATGAATCTGGCGAATGCCGAAACGCAGACAGGGATAACGAGACATTCCTATGAACGAATAAACGGCTCCGGTTAAGGAGTACTAAAGTGTACAGTCTAAAGAAAAGGGAAAGCAAGAGATATAAGAGGAAAACCGCAGTGGAGATAATTAGTGATAGACAAGGAGGGCGGAGATACAGATTGGGCGAATGCTGAGAGATCGTTAGTCTATTAGTATGTGCAGCTATACAATCCCGAGTGCAAGTTAGTCAGTTAGTATAAATGTACAATGTTAATCGGGGTTAGTAATTATCGAAAACAATAAACTGTTAGTAGGGTTAGTAGATAGCATAAAGAGAGAGGAAGGAAGAAAATGAGAAATGAAGAAAGATTGAAATCCCAGAAACCAGGAAATCACCCGAATGAGTGGCACGTCAGACAAGGGACCGTGGGCAAAGACCTACACAAGACAAGACAGGGTAAACGAAGTGCAGGACTAGAAAACACAACAAGACTATGAAAGAATGGCAAGGCTATGAAACATGGCAAGACTGTGAAACATGGCAAGACTATAAAACATGGCAAAGACATAAATAATGCAAAACATGAAACATAATAAAACATGAAATCAAACAACAAAACACAATACATAATCATGGGGATGGTCAGGGGCAGGCAGTGGTCACTTAAACACAAAAAGCATACATGGCAAGCCAGGCACAGAACTTAAACATGGGGCTAGGCAAAGCATGGCTGAGATGCAGATTCACAACAGTTATTATTACTTCCATTGGCGATCTTCTATGAAAGCTTGTTCAGCTGGTGCTTTAGCTGTCATTATTGCTGTATGCCAGTTAATTTGTTAATAAATGAAACGCTAGTATTATCAAAGAGAAGAATGGTCCATTTCTGCGTTCTATAAACCATGTTAAGTAACATTTGGGGGGGGATTTCATGATTGGTCACACTGGGGCATAGCACTGTGTTCATCCGGCCCCGCTTGTGTCACTGGAATAGAGATACGATTGTGTTGCATACTATAAAGAACATGGTTGATTGCGGAGCAAGTCAGTGCTTGCTGGTTTTTAACTGGATTCCGGCTTCAATGGCTCAAACAGTTATGGCTGTTCTACTCTTTTTGTAAACTGTTCACTGTAGCATCCATTTCTCTGGCTGTGGTTTCCTTGAGACAGGGCTGTGACAGCTGCTCCTTGTGCTTGCGCGTGGTTTCAGCAACATTAGCGGACATGGCCACCGTTTTTTAGAGCTGAGAAGGGGATAGGTCTTACTTTTTCGCAGTTTTGACATGTTATTTTGTTTGCTTTGAATTTTTTTTTTTTTGATTATCAAAATGTAGCTGGTTGCTTAATTACACATTTCTATGTGGTGAAAGTCAGAACATGTAGTTTTCATCCTGGAATATGCCTTTGCCATTAGGAATTAACAAGTCCATTGATGGGTGACTGGTCATTCAGTATATTCAGGTGGTCTGTTGAATTCCTTTTATTGCTGCGGAACAGTGCTTGCCTTGACCTGACCATTTAAGCAACTCCAGATCATAACACTGCCTCCAGAGGCCGGTACATTGGGCACTATGCTTGGCAGGGGCATCCCTTCATGGGCTTTCTTTCTTACTCTGATGTGCCTCTCACTCTGGAATAAGATGATTCTGGACTCATTTGACCACATGACCTTTTTCCGTTGCTCCTCAGTCCAGTCTTTATGCTTATTCGTTAATTGAAGTCAATTTTTTCCTCCAAATTAGCTGCACTAACAAATGGCTTTCTTGTGGCCATGCACCTGTTTAATCCCAATCCTCTAAACTCTTGTGACATCGTGCAAGTGGCAATGCACTTTCCTTCATCATTAAACATGGCCATGAGTTGTACTGTTGACTTCTTTGTGATAAGACTGCGCCGAGCATTTTAGTGATCTTCCATAAGGATCAGTTGTGATTTTTCTTTAACCTATTACCTCTGTGAAGTAGACAGTTCGCCGCTATCCTTCCAGGTTTCAATATTCTTCCTGGTTTTCAACTGACCTCTTGGCTGTGCTGTAGCGCTCTTCGTTTGGTGATCATTCTGGGAGAATGAGAGTGTGTGAGAGTGAGGTAGTGGGAGTGAGTGAAGGAGTAAGAGGTGGGGGGGGGGGTCTTGAGTAAGATAACGGAGAGGGACTCTGTTTCATTTTTTTAGCGGGGGGCTAGAAAACGATTGATTTCCTTATTTTATTGACCGGGTGGTGGAATTTGTACTTAATTTTGTTTATTCATAACACATTATTACGCATGGGTAAAGAAATAACGCGTAAATCCCTTTATTGCGCAAATTGTGGGTTTTTTCCTTTGCTTGTGAGTCAGCGGGTTTTGCTGTTCAAATGCGGGTCGGACCCGCCAGATGTGGGTCACCTGGGAGCAATGAGATACAAAGTGGCTACCACAACTGCTTCTGTTCAAGCAAACCAACTCATGAATGCACAAGGGTATAACTTAATTTCGAAACTAGTCGGGGCACTATGCCGGTATTCTTGAAAATACTGAAACATAGTAGTGCCGGCGCCACTTCCACTGTGTATGTAAAAAGTCCATCACACAAATAAATGAGTGTGGCTCATTCAATTCCACTTTTTAATTTCATTTTCTGCTGCAAACTCTCAAATCCAAGATCCAACAACCGCAAACTATTCAGTTTCTGTTGCAATGTCTCAAAGCCGAAATTCCAAGACCCATGTATTTATAATGCAAATACACAGACCAGTGAATACAAATGAAGTCAATGCCCAGCCAGCCAGTTGAAGTGCTTCCCCTCCTGCCAACCAATCGCTGAACTTCTTCCCTGCTGGCCAGCCAATCATTGAACTTCATCACTCAGGCAGGCAGTCAGTCAGTCACTCAGATACTCAGCGACATTTATGTTTACAGGGGCCTGGCCGCTGCTCGGCCCTGCCCCAAAATATGGTCGAAGAGCAAGGCTGAAAACCGCTTCTGAATGTGCATGATCTCTAATCCCTCAAACATCAGCATCTTCACAACCATAAAGCCACTGAAATAGATATTATCGATTCGGAAATGCATTGGTAAATGTGTCAGTCTACACTTTTTGCTGCTGCATCCATAGATGCAAGTTAAAGCTTTACCATACAAAGCCAAGTCAAATGTTAAAACCTGGACAAAAGACAACCTATCGACATCAGGCCTACCAAAGAAAACGTAGCCTCAGCACACAAAAACTTTGAAATGCCTACATTAATCGCGGAAATAGCAACTGAAAAATAATACCCCGCTACCGAAACTGCAAAAACCGCAACATAAACTGCTGACTCGTAGCATAAGACTATGAAACTGCAACATCTTCTATCGCATCAGTCTTTCTCAAGACGTATACATACGTCTTGAGTGGACAAACAATCCCGATTTGGAAAGTCGCCAGATTAAGTGAGAAAGTCGTCAAGTTGGCAACTCTAAGACTTTAGCGAAATCGACAGTGCATCGTTCATTTTCGGCAGGGTGACATGCTAAAATAAGCAAATTTACGAGAATGTGGATGTAACAGCTACGTCTTACAATTCATTGTTAAACATCTGCATTGACAATAACGTCATATTTGGAAGTTTTACTTTCCAACCGAAGGAGACACGCCTGATTTCGCTATCCCTGAAAGCAGCCTGAGCCGGTAGGCGCAAGTGCAGTAAATGGCAAAGACAGATGCGAATGAAGATGTTGCAGTTTCATAGTCTTATGCTACGAGTCAACAGTTTATGTTGCGGTTTTTGCTGTTTCGGTAGCGGGGTATTATTTTTCTGTTGCTATTTCCGCGATTAATGTAGGCATTTCAAAGTTTGTGTGTGCTGAGGCTACGTTTTCTATGGTAGGCCTGAACATCAGGTCAAAAAAGCATCTGCCAGGGTATGGGTGACAGTAGATAGAGAATAAATACACTCGCCTTCAATATTTTTATGTTTTGTTATCCCACGGAATGCATATTTAATGGATTAAAATTCAACTTGCTTTTCCCTGACCCAAAGAACAGAACATACCATATGAATGCAGTGATATTATTTTAATAATAAAAAAAGAGTCCATTAAATGAACAAACTGAAATTTCCTCATGATTTAAGGATACACCCCCCTGAGTCAATACTTGGTGGAAGCACCTTTGACAGCAATTACAGCTCCCAGTCTTTTGGGGTAGCTCTGCACAAGGTTGGCGCACCTGGACTTGGATATCTTCCCCCACTCCTCTTTGCAGAACTGTTTGAGCTGGGAGAGGTTTGTTGGTTTGCGCTGATGAACAGCAACTTTCAAGTCATTCCGGAAGTTTTCGATTGGATTTAGGTGAGGCTTTGGCTGTAGTCCAGCACATCCACCTTGCTCTTTACAAGCCACTCAGTGATAGCTTTGTCATTGTCGAGCTGGAATATAAATTTTGGACCCATTTGGCTGTTTTCGAAACTGCCGACTACATACTACCAACAGATCCAGAATGCAGTATAAACAACATATTACATATTGAATTCCACAGCAGTATGTAGTATAACAGTTAGAATCGATTTCATTTGCAGTTTGCTTAGTCGGGGAGTAGCTGGATGTCAACCGCCATGGAAGAAGAAAGCTGGCAGAAGTAAACGGGAATCACAAATAACAAAGCACCGCATCGCACAGCAGCCCCTTTTAAAATATTTTAAAAGAGCTATTAACCTTGGTTTTTATTATTTTTCCAACAATAATTTTGAGGGATGTGTAACGCCTGTCTGACATTTGAAAGAAACCAGATTTAGCTGCGCTGAATTACCTCACTGTTAAGTTAAATGTAAAGTGTGTTGGAGCTTGTTTCGTTGTTGTAATTCATTTGTTTTTTGGATGCTTAATCCGCCCTTCAATTCAAACTGGTTACTTTTTATACTTGCCGATTGTTTTTTTTTTGTTTTCGTGTGGCCCAAGCTGGTTGACTTATATGGTTAACATTTATCTGATGGCAATATCTGCATCATAAATAAAGTAAAAAATTATCACACTTCATCTGTGCGTCATTTAGTCGCCCTTGAAAACGTAATGACTTAAACCTGTTGCTGTTTACTTTTTGGGTAATCTGAGACAAAGTCTCAAAGTGACCTATTCTAATGGCTTTTTGTCCATCATCGTCCGTTGTGCATCGTGAATCTGTAAATAATTAAAATTTTCGACGACTTCTCAGAAACCGCTGATCTGATTTCAAGTAAATTCTGCAGAAGCCTTCCTTGGTCAAATATGCACCAAAATTGTGAATAATATGGTGCCCACCGCCAGGGGCTTTGAGGGGCTGGGCTAAAAGTGGTCAATACATTTTTGACTACTTCTCAGAAACTGCGGATCCGGTTTTAAAAAAATTTTTGCAGGAACCTTCCTCAGTCAAGTAGGCTCCAAAATTGTGAATTATATGGTGCCCACCCCGAGGGGCTCTGAGGGGCGGGGCTAAAACTGGTCAAATTGGCTGAAATTTTTAAAATATTCTTCTCCAGACTCAGATATGCTGGAAAACAATACTGTTCATAGATGGAAGGCTCTTGAAGTGCTTTATCAAAATTGTGAACTACATGACCCTCGAGCTCCATGTTTGCCCCTGGGGAGGGGGTGAAATTTACTATAGTTTAAATAGAAAAATTATACTTTGAGTTATATCTTGTTCATGTTCTACTGGAAATCATTCAAACTTGATTGGCACTATAACCATGAGATGACAGTTTGAGACTATATCATTTTTGATATATTTGAAATAGTTGATTTCTCACCTCAAAAAATATCAAAAGCAATTTTAATGAAGAAATAATATGCAAAATTGACAAAAAAAACCGTCTCCAAATCAGAATACATCTGGGTATTTTTGCCATACTGCAGATTTTGCGTTTGTTGTCATACTACATACGACATACTTCACTTTGGTGAAGTGTCCAAAAGAAGCTTTCCAAAAAAGTCAAGGGGGTGGATACTTATCAAACCAATTTATTGCAATTTTTCTTTATTAATTCATGTTAAAACAATTTTTTAATTGGTTTATCACTTCCAGGGCACTGCTCAGTAGTGACTCGGGCTGTAGTGCTGCAACTGCACCTTGCCTTTTCGTGTTTTCTTTTCGTCGACTTGGCGTTAAGTGTTGTGTAATTATGTGTTATGTTTGTTAATGTCGCTAGTCTGGCACCATTCAATGTAGTAGTTGTACGCTTAATTCGGGTGGCGAAAAGTATTCACTCAACACGCCGCATGGGTCGCTGGCTAGCTGCTACTTGCTAATACCACAACACCATAACTTCGCTGAGCCATCGCGGGACTAATGTCAGTATTAATCCTACTTCTGGTGGTGGATGTGCTCCTATGTAAGAGCATGCCCTCACTGTCTGTGCTCAGAGACCGGCAACAGACGCTAACATACTCCAGGGAGGCCTTTCTCGCTCTACGGGTCAGAGGGAATACTCTGACGGATCTCCTGCTGGAGGATATCAGAGCCAAGCCAACTAGAGAGCCACAACGAAGTAAAAGAGGCTGTAGAGGGGGTGTGAGACATCGGCTCCGCCGATGAAGCAACAGACCACCTCTGCCCTCCATTATTTTAAATAATGTAAGGTCACTGAGAGGTAAGATGGAGCAGCTCCGCACTAACTCACGATTTTGTCACGAGTACAGAAAGTCCAGCATTATAGTCTTGATGGAAACATGGCTCCTTCAGGACATTCCGACCTCAGTACTGGAGTTGGACGGCTTCTCCTGTTTCCGTGCGGAGAAAAATTTTTATCTGGGAAGTCATGAGGTGGGGGTTTATGTGTCTTTGTAAGCAACAATTGGTGTAAACAATATACGATTAGACATACTTCATGTGACTCTGATTTAGAACTGCTCTCTTTCCTTACGTCCCTTCTTCCTCCCGAGAGAGTTTGGCTGTATTATCATCAGCACCACGTATATCTCCCCTCGTGCGAATGCGAGAAGAGCTGCTAATCGGGTTGTTTGTTTTATTATCATCATTCAACATGTAGAAAGAACTTGTAATCTATTGAGTCGATTCACAAAGATAATTGACAGTCATGAACCTAATCTGGATCTTAAACCTGCCAATTGCCAACAAATTATGTGCTTGCCACAGGGAAGCCACATATTGTTCTTTCTCGTCACGATTATTTATTATGTGCTTGCCACAGGCAAGCCACAAATTGTTCTCTTATGGTATTTATTTCTTATGTCCTTGCCAAAGAAAAGCCACATATTGTTCTTCCACAGCCCGTTAATTATGTGCTTGCCACAGGCAAGCTCCATATTGTTCTTCCTCGTCGCGTTTATTATGTGCTTGCCAAAGGCAAGCCGCATATTGTTCTTCCTCAGCGCGTTTCTTTATTATTATTATTATTATTATTTTTATTTTTCCATTTCAACCCAAATCAGTTGTCCCGTATCAACTGCCCGAGCGTTCGTAATAGAGACGCGGTTCAAACGCCAAAACGTCTGGACTGACCGTTATGGCAAGCCGATAGTGCCATAATTCGTCTGTATACAACGCGTTTTGGGACGAGAACACGCTGTTATTGCTTTTTTCGGCGCTTTTACCGAGAACGCCGTTAAAAGTGCCGTTTTCATATGAACATTAGCAGCGTTAATTACAGCGTTGTGGAAAACGGCATTAAAAGCGCCGTTTTCATATGCAAATTAACGCCGTTATTGATGGTGTTGTGGAAAATGGCGTTAAAAGCGCCGTTTCCATGGTAATGAGCTCCTCCCATTGATTTCTTTCAGCCAACACATTTCAACTGCTCTCCTCCAATCACCTGCCAAGGGAAACAGACCACATCAATTCAACCCAGATTTCTTTCTGCAGATCTTTCTGTCAGAAAGTTTGCACAAACCTGCAGTACATCGCTACAGTCTGATGCGAGCCTGAAGGAAATAAACCATGCACACTTTTTCAAAAATTAAACATTTCTTTGACAAATAAGGTAGCCATTTTGTAAATAATATTTCCAGTTACATAACATCCTGTTTATATGTATGAGCAGTATCTGTGGTTCATCTGGTTAAGTTATAGCGTGAGTGAAGACTTATTGCCCAATCATTCCAATAAGATCCTGCTTCAATCGCGGTTAACTTTTGACCAGAAAATAGGCATACATACGTCGGGATTCGGCCCAGCAATATCACTACATTATCTCTGAACCCCAATCATGTTAACCAGCTTGTCTGGACCAAGTTCAAACGCGACATATCGCCACAAACATAGTTCGTATTGCTCATCAAAGTCAATGCGTTTCGCGTGTATTTGCGTCTTTGCTTTGACTTTGAATGTAATCTGTCATGCAAAAAATCGTTTCACGTCCAGTGGAAAAGCAGCTTAATAGCATTGCACCCGACTTTACTGATCAGGGTCTGCATTGAACCCCGTGCACGCTTTTTCAATAATTAAACATTTCTTTGACAAATAATGTCGCTGTTTTGTGCATAATATTGCCAGTTACATAGCATAATGTTTATGTATGAGGATCATGCAGTATAAAGCATCACACCCCTAATCATAAAAGCATATCGGAACTACGATTTCTTGCAGTTTATTCAGCATTGATCTCCGCATTTTACTTTACTGTACCTTGCAGCCTCATCTTGAGCTGTCTGTCCACATTTCTCTAATAATTAAAAACATATATTTGACAGATAATGGTGCTATTCTTAGAATTGTATCACCATTGCTAGAAAATCTAGGTTATATTCTTTCTCCTTCAATTACTAGATGGCTGAGAGGGTGACACCCATAAATTACCATTGCTTTTTCCTGAGGAGCCACAGGTTCAAATCCCAGTGGTGACATACGCTTCATGCATTTCTATAGATGCCCGCTCGGTTTTTTTTTTTTTCCATAGATTTTAGCAATTTTGGATGAAAAATACATTGGGTAAAAAGTACATGGGTGTCACCCTCTCAGCCATCTGGTGATTGAAGGAGAATGAACATAGATTTTCTACCAATGGTGATACAAGTCTGAGAATAGCACCATTATCTGTCAAATATTTGTTTTTAATTATTAGAGAAATGTGGACAGACTGCTCAAGGCGAGGCTGCAAGGTACAGGGAAGTAAAATGCGGAGATCAATGCTGAATAAAGAGAAAGAAATCGTAGTTTTGATATGCTTTTGTGATTAGGGGTGTGATGCTATATACTATATATGATCCTCATACATGAACAGTATGCTATGTAACTGGCAATATTATTCACTAATAGCGACCTTATTTGTCAAAAAAAATGTTTAATTATTGAAAAAGCGTGTATGGGGTTCAATGCAGACCCTAAGGTGCAACACTAGAAAGCTGCTTTTCCACCGGACGCGAAACGAATTTTTTTCCACGACAGATTACTTTAAAAGTCAATGCAAAGACGCAAATACACGAAAAACGCATTAACTTTGCTTTGACGCGCGTCTTTGAATTAACTGTGATAAGCAATACGAATGATGTTTGTGGCGACATGTCGCATGGGAACTTGGTTCAGACAAGCTGGTTAACATGACTGGGGCTCACAGATAATATTGAGAAATAGCTGGGCTGCCTCCCGAGGTATATTTACCTATATTCAGGTCAAAAGTTAACCGACACAGGATTAACAGATTGACACAGGATTTTATTGGAATGATAGGTCGACGATAAGCCTTCACGCGTTCTATAACGTAACCAGATGAACCACAGATACTGCTCATACATACTATAAACAGCATGCTACGTAACTGGCAATATTATTCACAAGAGCAACCTTATTTGTCAAAGACATTTTTAATGAAAAAAGTGTGCATGGTTTATTTCCTTCAGGCTCGCAACTGATTGTAGCTATGCGTTGCAGGCTTGAGCAAACTTTCGGACGAGAAGATGTGCAGAAAGAGCTGCGTTGCATTGATGTGGTCTGTTTTCTTGATTGGAGGAGAGCAGTTGATATGTGTTGGCCGAAAGAAATCAATGGGAGGAGCTCATTACCATTGAAACAGTGCTTTAAACGGCGTTTTCCACGACGCCGTAAATAACGGCATTAATTTCAAAATAAAAACGGCGCTTTTGACGCCGTTCTAGCGAGAAACGGCAATAAAAGCGCCGTTTTCATTTTGAATTAACGGCGTTATTTACGGCGTTGTGGAAAATGGCGTTGAAAGCGCCGTTTCCATGGTAATGAGCTCCTCATATTGATTTCTTTCGGCCAACACGTATCAACTGCTCTCCTCCAATCACCTGCCAAGAAAACAGACCACATCAATACAACCCAGCTCCTTCTGCAAATCTTCCAGAAAGTTTGCACAAGCCTGCAGAGCAGAGCTACAATCTGTTGCGAGCCTGAAAGACAAAAACCATGCACACTACCTATTTTTTTCAATAGGCGTAATTAAAAATATCTTTGACAAATAAGGTTGCTATTGTGAATAATATTGCCAGTTATGTAGCAGACTGTTTATATGTATGAGCAGTATCTGTGGTTCTCCTGGTCACATTATAGAACGTGTGAAGGCTTATCGTCGCTGAATCATTCCAGTAAGATCCTGTGTCAATCGCAGTTAAATTTTACCAGAAAATAGGCAACATACTTCGGGAGTCGGCCCAGCAATTTCACTGCATTATCTCTGAGTCCCAATCATGTTAACCAGCTTGTCTGAATAAAGTTCCAATGCGACATATCACCACAAACATTGTTGCTATTGCTTATCAAAGTTAATGCAAAGACGCTCGTCAATACAAAGTTAATGCGTTTCGTGTGAACTTGCGTCTTTGCATTGAATGTAATCTGTCGTGCAAAAAAATTCGTTTAGCAGCTTACTAGTGTTGCACCTAATTTCACTAATCAGGGTGTGCATTGAACCCCATGCACACCTTTTCATCAATTTAACATTTCTTTGACAAATAAGGTCGCTATTTTGTGA
Organism: Gymnothorax reevesii; assembly: GCA_029721435.1. NCBI lineage: Eukaryota > Metazoa > Chordata > Actinopteri > Anguilliformes > Muraenidae > Gymnothorax > Gymnothorax reevesii. The sequence goes on from CM056585.1 coordinate 43,610,537, forward strand.
ATGATATTTCCAGTTACATAGCATGCTGTTTATGTATGAAGATCATATTGTATATACCATCACACCCTAATCATAAAAGCATATCAGAACCACAATTTCTTTCTGTTTATTCAGCATTGATCTCTGTATTTTACTTTACTGTACTTTGCAGCCTCATCTTGAGCAGTTTGTCCAAATTTCTCTAATGATTAAAAACATATATTTGACAGACAATGGTGTTCTTCTTAGAATTGTATCACAGTAACTAAAAAAATGTTCATTCTCCTTCAATCACCAGATGTCTGAGAGGGTGACTCCCATGAAATACCATTGCTTTTGCCTGAGGAGCCACAGGTTCAAATCCCAGTGGCGACATGTGCTTCTGCCATGCCTTGATATTTGCTTTATTGTTTTCCTGACACTTTGCATTGTCTGACTATTATTTGTTTTATATATTGTGATTTGGTTACCTTGATTTGTCATATTCAGTCTTAGTTTACTTTTCCATGTTTTACATTTTTCCATATTACATTCCGGTTCATGTTTTCCATTTTGCTTTGCACTTTGTCTTCCCCGTCTGGTCTCATGTCTTGTCATTGCAATCTGCCCCAGTCTTGTGTTTCACTCTTCAAGTGATTTATTGGTTTCAATCTTCTTTCATTATCTCGTGTTCTTCCTTCCTTTCTCATTTACTGTCTTACTAAACACATACTAACAGTTTTTTGTTTTTGCCAATTACTAATGTAACGCCTCAGATATGTAGCTGGCTACACCACCCCTTGCCCTCCTATGGCAAACTGTAGGTGAAAGCAAAGGGACCAAATACCAAATAAGGCGCACTGACTCAGGATTTAAAAAAAAAAGTACAATCTTTATTAATAAATACCTATAAAACGTCTCATTTCAAAAAATAAATGTAGTGAGGGGGCGAGCAAAAAAAAGAAACAGTACAAAAACAAAAAAGAAATACCTCTACCACAACACAGGCATGGTCAGGGAGAAGACCGCTGAGCATTGAGGCGGAGAGACACCAGGGAGACGCTAGGGCCCCAATAACCCTGATTATGGTGCAAAACACACTTGGATTCACGCTTGGTGCTACACACTTGTTTTGTTACACACTTGAATTCACACCATAACACTGCAAACCCTTCAATCGTAAAACAGTGCATATGATAGGGAACCTAGCCCTTCAGTGTCGTCTCTCTCGTGCACGCTTCAGTATAGTGCAGCGGATAACTGTAAAAATCGTTCATATGGTGATGCAAGCATGAAATTTGGCACAGATACTCTCTAAGGGCCACTCTTTTGAAAAACAGTGCTTGCCACGCAAAAATTCAAGATGGCGGCCATTTTTCAAGATGGCTGCCACCTTGTTCGAACAATTCAGTGATGTAATTCTTTAGTTGGTGATATAGGCATGAAAATTGGCATAACCAATCTCCATGAGTCACTTAACAAGAAAATGTTCCCAGCCACAGGAAATTTCAAGATGGCGGCCATTTTTCAAGATGGCCGCCACCTTAGTGGATCAGTTAATTGATGTTTAGTGAGTGATACAAGCACAAAAATTGGCATTAGCATTCTCCATGGGTCATTTGACAACAAACTGTACATAGCCAATTCAAATTTCAAGATTACATCACTTAACTGCTCTAGTAAGGTGGCGGCCATCTTGAAAAATGGCCGCCACCTTACCAGAGCAGTTCAGTGATGTAATCATTCATTTGGTGATACACACATGAAAATTGGCATGAGCAGTGAACATGTGTCACTTGACCAGAAAATTCACACAGCCACTTGAAATTTCAAGATGACAAACATTCTTTCAATCATAATAAATCTTTAAATAATATCTTTATAATATATTTTACCATGTTAGTTTGAGTTCCTAAAAAAGGGTGTTTTTTGACTGTGTTCTGTCTAACTCCTTGCCCTTGACCTGTCCAATTTGGTAAAACCTGCCAGGAGTTGCCTCCTAATGGCATAGCTCTCAGGGTTCAGTGAAGTATACAAGCTCCCTTACCACGACAAGGTAACAGTCACAAGGGAGGTTTTTTTTTAGTTTTTTTTAAGTTTTTTTTTTAATATATATATATATAAACGTATATATACAAACAGACAGTAACTTTAAATACAGGGGAACGGGAAACAAAAAGAAAGATTAGTAAAGTAGCACAGCTATGGTGCTGAATGGACAGCACTCCAAAAAATAATTTATCAATTAGAACTGACTGGCAACATAGCCAGATCCAGAGGCAACAGCAGCTCTGACTGACAGCCGTGGAACAAGCAAAAAATAACTCTGACAAATTAACTACACAGACATCCCCAGAGATCCCCGGTTGAGTCATACCCAAGGCTGTTAAAAATGTTACCCAGTGCCTGCCTTCTTGGGACTCAGCATCAAGGGTTGTATTGGGGGCGTCATATCCAGGAAGTTGTACTTGTACATCAAGCTAGCTCACGGTACAGAATCAGGAGATTCATGGACCGCAAGGTTCTCAAAGGCTACTTGCCCTCTTTTCTATTCACATTTGCAACTGCACAGTGCTGTGCAGGTGAAACCCAATCTGAAACATTTGCACCTTCCACAGCACTCTGATTTGCAGCCACACTTGGCCAGTTGTTGACAACTTTTTGCAACTGGTGTATTCGCTGTCCAGAAGACCCACCATTGTTTTCCAACCTTTTTCCATCCCCAGTCAGCAGGACTCTCTGCTTCTGGCTGACGCTGGGTTGCCTGACCCCATATGCAGCCTGCCTGATACACAGCACGTTTAGTGTGTTGAAGCAGAGCTGCTCTTGTTGGAGGAATGGCTTCATAAGGCCTCTGCTTTCGGGCAAACATGTCAAGTCTAGCCTCATCCACACTAACAGCTGTGCTCGATCTATCGTACATCAGGACCACAAACCTCTCCAGGATCTCCAGGTCAACATCAGTCAGTACAGGAGGGTATTGACTTAGTTTGGTGAAGATGGGAGAGGCCTCAGGGCAAATGTCCCAGGTTTGCCAGGCAGTCTTTTTGCCTTTGTTGCGAAAGGCTGATACAGTATCACAACCTGTGAAGGTGTGAAAGAACAGTATGCCTTTGGTCTTCACAGGTCCAATAACACGGTACAGGTCATGAACACTAATCCACCGTAGGCTCACGCCATGCCCAAATGTAACCCACAGTTGCTGGAGACCAAGTTCCTGAAGGGATGGGAAGATGCTTAGTGCTATGACAAGAATATCAGTGTCATTGGCTTTGATCATGATGGTTTTGCTACCCTCCTCTGTGGCATGTTTGGCATGTACAAAGATCCGGCTATCAGCTTCCTCATGGAAACACTGATCCAGACTATCCAGGCAGGTTTGATGGGTACTCAAGACATTGGGTCCCTTCGTTACAACAACTATGTTTGGCACAGTCATGTGAGCGATCTTGTCAGCCAGAAAGTGGAAGAGGTCTGTTTTGTTATCATTGTGTCTGAGGAAATTCCGCCAATTTGATGGAACTTTGTTCTTGTTTGTCACTTGGCGTCGACCTCCCTGGCCCCGTTTAGATCTTGTTTCCATTTTGAGGCTTGATGGATTGTACACATCAAATACAATGTGTGTACTCTTGTACTTCATGGCATAACCATGTATTGTGGGTAGAACATCCAGTGCTGTATAATCCTCAAATGTCTTTGATCTTTTTGGTGGTAATGTATGGACTAAAGCTGAACCATCTATGATGATGACGTCAGTATCTGGTTCTTGGTCTGGAGATGTGATGTAAGTCTCAAGGATGGAGGCAAGTTGCGATTTCTGGCAAGCATAAAGCTTTCCACCATCACTCAGTGCAGCGGGGTAGGGCTGATTCTCATGTTGGAAGAACTCCTGCAGGTCACATTCTCTGCTCTGACAGGAGATGAAGAGTTTGGAGAATAGTTGGCAATCCTCCTTCACCAACTTCTGTTTTGATGGCTCTACAGTAGCGGTTTCTTGGCTGAAGAAGTCAACTCTATTTCTCTTGATTGGTTCATAGAAAGTGGTTGGGTTCTTTTGCAGACCTTGTGCAAATTCCTGGTATTTCGTCTGTCCCTTCTTCACATGTGACTGCAGGAGTTCTGCTGAGCTGGGATGAGCAATATCTCTTGTGTCTATGGAATACAAATCACGACTCTCTTCTTGGAATGGATTCCCTAGGTCTTGCAGACAGTAAAAAAGTTTCTTGACCTTCTCCAGGAAAATCTTTTGAGCTTGAGGTGTTTGCTCATGGTGGAGTGTATGCTCACGTGATTCTTTGGTTTGTACCTCATTTTCATATAGTGACACCAGGTGGCTAACCTCGGGGCCAGCGACCATCCATCTCCTCAGGGCAGATGGATCCTCTGTGAGACCAATAGCTCCACCATCAGCCTTGATGATGGCATTTGCTTGTTCATGGGCTTGATCAAGGGCTAGTGCAGAGAAGTTGCGACTGGTTTTGTGAACAACAAAATTGCCACTCCTGAACTCCTGAGCCAGCTCTGGGTGTATCTTGTCCAGAGTTAGCATGTCCCTGAGGTGGATGGGAAGCCAGCGAGCATAGTTGATGTTGTTGTTGGCAAAGAAGTATGGTATCAGCTCACTCAGTGCTTCACAGTAGAGACTAAAATTACCCTCACGGAATGACCTGATGAGCAAGAAGATCACCAGTTCCATGGAGAGAATCAAGTGCCAGTATTGAAACTGTGGACTTTGCTCTTTGCAGCTTTCACACCACTCTTTAAAGCCCAACACTTCTTCATTGTTATCTGCCCTCTCTCGGCAGTAGTCGGTGTATGCTGCCTTCAAGAGCTTGTAGAGACTACATGCTGTTACCTGATGCATTTGTCGTGTTCTGGTGACACTGGCAACTGACAGAAATGAATCTGCAGTGCCAGACGAAGCCACTCCAGCTTCAACTAAGGCCCCTGTCCACCCACTACCTGCAGAAGAGTGCCAATGGACTTGAGTGCGGCCATCTCAATATGGAGACCCCCAAACATGACAAGATATTTGTCTTCTCCATAGTGCTCCGGCCAGTGCCACTGCACTTGCTTTGCAAGGGCATATATTGGCTGGACAGCTGTGATGACGGGTACTTGGCCTGTGTTTAGGTGTGCCACTATGTCCTGCACTTTCTCCATCACATGCTTGACAGTAGCAACAGAGTGGGCTTGGTCTTGGAGAAGTGGCAGCAGTGATGTGATGCTTACATTAAATTCTGGGCTCCTCTTTAATGAAGCATGATGTGCTGACCATGTTAGGTTCACTGTACCATCAATTTCTTCCATAACTATCACCTTCTCTAGCCACTCATACTCAAGTGCAAGTTGTGACCTGAACACATGAGTAGCTGGGTTTGGCATTGTGGTATTTGGTGGCAAAGGATTCTTTTTCTTGAAAAAAGCAGGGCGGATGTTGGTAAAAGAGTCAGGAAGTTCAGGAACAGACTTAACTCTTTCTGGACCAAACCTGAGCTGCTGACGCTCCTCACCACTGCTGTCCTTGGTCGGATGTTGAAATATAGAGACACTGGTGCCATGGAAGGATGTAGTAGCGGTTGTTGCAGAAGGGTTGTGGTCAATGTTGTCCATGACAGCAGTGGTGAACAGCCCTTTCCGAAGCACTGGTGGACAGACCACACCCTCCTCAACATACTTGCTGACTGTTGCATCTCCCAGTTGAGCTGATATCTCCAGCACCCGATCATATGAAATGCTCATACCATGTTCATGCAGCATTTCAACCAGGCGTCTCTTCCTGGTTTTGGCATAAACAGACATACCAATGTATACTGGAAATGGAGTTTCTCTATCTTTGGAATGTCTGTGGGTGGCTGCTCCCTCTTTGTATCGGGAGAAGCAGTTGTACTGCAACAGTTGTGCAATAGCCTGGTCAGTCCGTGATGTGCCAAATCTCAGCTGTGATTTGATGTCAGCTCCATGTTCTACCATACCAATGAACTGGAGGAGAATTGGAGGGATGGCATCTTTGACACATCCCTCATGGAATGTTCCATCAAATCTGGACACATGGTCCAGAATGTGCCTTCTCAGGATTTTTGCAGCCTTGGCCATGATAAGTGCCTCTGAGTATTCAGAGGCTTGAGAGAGAGCCAAGCCAACATCTACCTGGAAAGCCAGGAGTACATCTCTGCCCTGTTTGTGAGCTGTGAGTTCAGGGATCTCTGCCAACAGTTTTTCCTTTAGTCTGGTAGAGTTTACTGTAGGTGAGTTTACACCCAGTTGCTCCAGACGCTGCTGGTACAGGTTGCTCATATCTGCAAGACGGAAGGCGGTAGGACCATCAGAACTGAGACTGGTTTCTACAATGTAGTTGACCAGCTCTGAGAGAACCAGAGGAAATATATCAGGTTCTGTTTCACTCTGAGACAACTCTTTCTCAAGCCTTCTGAGGTGGGATCTCTCCCTGTTGTAGAGAACAGCGAGACATGCACGATGGTATTTCAGCTCTTGTGCTATGGCATCAGCACCACTCAGTCTAGCCAATAATTTACCATCATTTAGTGTTTGTGCACATTCATGAAGTCTGTCGTTCATGTGCATTGTCATTACCTGTCTTAGGTCAGATGCAGGGGATATCTTATCACAAAAAATGCAAGCTTGATTATCATGACTTCTCTGCATCGTGGTTCTACGTTGCTTTGTGTGGCCTTCATCTGTTTCACTACAATGAGCTACATTGGATTGTCGCTTCCTTGCACGAAGTAATTTGGTGTTGTTGAACAGAACTCGACAACTTAAATGATACTTTGCCTGGTTCCTTCTCAACGTAGCTGCTATACCACCACCTTCATCCAGCCTTTCCAGGTCCAGGATCATTGGCATTCCATTGATCTCATTAAAGAGTGGAAGATTGGTGGCAAGCATGGTGTAGCCGTCATTCTGGGGAACATGATATGTCGGTGATTTGAGGTCTTCATCTTTGTCTGTCTGACAAAGACAACATTTCTCCCAATTGGTTTTCTTCTTGGCCAACATGGGTTGGTGATTTTCATTTTCCATTTTTTGGTTTTGATGTCGGATGAAGGCCGAGGGGTTATCCTTTTACCACCTTAATCAAAGTAATACCACACATTCAGGTATGGGATACAACTAGGTTCGGGTCACCTACACCTAGCCCGATCATTCATCCAGTGCCATTTAAGTCCCGTGTGATCTGTACACCTTCCGGGTAAGTATACATGAACAAGTCATGTATTGCCCCGCTTACCCTTGGCTCGGCTCTCCCGCGCTGGCACAACCTGTCAATTCAGGTGCGGCTATCTAACTACATCTAACTGTTATTACTAGCTAATTGATGAGGGGCTGTTAGACAGCATTTGGGACACTAAACTAAGTTATACTAAATTATTAATAAAACTAGATTAGCTGACACTGAACCCCATGCTGAGTTCCACAGCAGTGATTTCACCATTGTGCCCTGGTTGTGTAGTGACAATCACTCTATTAAACAAATCTTAAACCCACTAAATTGTGTTGTGATAACAAACCAATAGGTTTATTGGAATTTACAAACCCCCAAAACCTAGGTAAGTGTAGACCAAAAAATGTGTTTCTGCATTTTATACATACATATAGATCATTTAACAGAAATGGCGTCCATCTTGGAAAATGGTCAGCATATTTAATTTTCAGAGGCCATTGCCTTTTTCCAGAAGAGTGGCCCCTGAATGGCATGTTCACTGCTCATGCCAATTTTCATGTGTGTATCACCAAATGAATGATTACATCACTGAACTGCTCTGGTAAGGTGGCGGCCATTTTTCAAGATGGCCGCCACCTTACTAGAGCAGTTAAGTGATGTAATCTTGAAATTTGAATTGGCTATGTACAGTTTGTTGTCAAATGACCCATGGAGAATGCTAATGCCAATATTTGTGCTTGTATCACTCACTAAACATCAATTAACTGATCCACTAAGGTGGCGGCCATCTTGAAAAATGGCCGCCATCTTGAAATTTCCTGTGGCTGGGAACATTTTCTTGTTAAGTGACTCATGGAGATTGGTTATGCCAATTTTCATGCCTATATCACCAACTAAAGAATTACATCACTGAATTGTTCGAACAAGGTGGCAGCCATCTTGAAAAATGGCCGCCATCTTGAATTTTTGCGTGGCACGCACTGTTTTTCAAAAGAGTGGCCCTTAGAGAGTATCTGTGCCAAATTTCATGCTTGCATCACCATTTGAACGATTCTCTTGAAATTTGCAATTATCTGCTGCACTAGTAGGCCACCCTGTTCACAGCGACAGGTGGTTACATGTACTAGGGCTTAGGGACTGGACAAGACCGGTAACATAAGGAAAAAAGAAAAGAAAAAAAATAAACCCACTCTAGCCTGCAGCATACGACGTTCAAGGCTGTAAAGTGCTATGCCACTATAAAGCTAGCTCGCAGGCTAGAATGGGAAAAAGAAAAAAAAAAATACTCACAATCCTCAGGGATAAAAGAAACACACCAGAGAGCAGCACCAGATTCACACACAAAGAGAACAGCAGCTAGCGATGCTCTGTGGCTGTACAAACTTAAGTCAGAGACGCCTTAATGGGTTCGAGTGTTCATTCATTCCCCATCATACAGTACACAGAGAAATAAATAAACAACAGCCAGGGCGGACAGCACACACGTTAACGTCCCCCGAGCTACTAGTGCATCGTCACATACACTCCTGATCAAAATCTTAAGACCAGTTAAAAAATTGCAAGAATTTACGTTTTGCACTGTTGTATCATAAGAAGGTTCTAAGTAGAGTTTCAAAATGCAAAAAGAAGAAATGTGAGCAAGAGACTAAATGTTTTGAGCAGGCAATTTATTGAAAAGAACAATTTAACTAAAATAGGCTGTTCATCAGCTGATCAAAAGTTTAAGACCATAGCTCAAAAAAACCCCTAAAACAGAAATTAAAGTCTCAAAAACAGACTAAAATGACTATAACAGACTATAATATATAAACAAACTGTAATGAGTAGTTCCACCATTATTGTTGATCACTTCAAAAATTCGTGTTGGCATGCTTGATGAGAGTGTTTCCAAAAGGCTTGTAGGAATGTTGCTCCAAGTGGTGAAGATGGCTTCACGAAGGGCATCCACTGTCTGGAACTGATGTCCATTTTTGTAAACTTCCCTTGCCATCCATCCCCAAATGTTCTCAATTGGATTTAGATCAGGGGAACATGCAGGATGATCCAAAAGAGTGATGTTATTCTCCTGAAAAAAATCCTTTGTCAGACGGGCATTGTGAATTTCAGCATTGTCCTGCTGAAAGACCCAGTCATCACCACACAGACGAGGGCCCTCAGTCATGAGGGATGCCTGCTGCAACATCTCCACGTAGCCAGCTGCTGTTTGACGCCCCTGCACAACCTGGAGCTCCATTGTTCCATTGAAGGAAAAAGCACCCCAGATCATGATGGCGCCCCCTCCGCTGTGCCGTGTTGAAAAAATCTCAGGTGGCATCTCCTTGTCATGCCAGTAGCGTTGGAAGCCATCAGGACCAATCAAGGTTAAATTTTTTCTCATCAGAGAATAAAACTTTCTTCCAACTTTGAACGTCCCATGTTTGGTGCTCCCTTGCAAAGGCCAAACGGGCAATTTTGTGGCGTTGAAGGAGACGTGGCCTTTGAAGACGTTTTTTGTTTTTTAAGCCGTTCCTTTGCAGATGCTGTCTGATGGTTATTGGGTTGCAGTCAGCACCAGTAATGGCCTTAATTTGGGATGAGGATCGTCCCGTGTCTTGACGGACAGCCATTCGGATCCTCCGGCTCAGAGCCGGTGAGATTTTTTTGGGTCTACCACTTGATTTTTTTGTTCCATAAACCTCAGGATCTTTTAAGAAATGCAAAATGACTGTCTTACTGCGTCCAACCTCAGCAGCGATGGCACGCTGTGAGAGGCCTTGTCTATGCAGCTCAACAATCCTGCCACGTTCGAAGGCAGTGAGTTTTTTTGCTTTTCCCATCAAGAGGTCTTGACAGTGTGATTACTTGACAGAAAATGACATGGAATCCAAATTTTTTCCACAGATTTGGGCTTTTAAAGGATGTGGTCTTAAACTTTTGATCAGCTGATGAACAGCCTATTTCAGTTAAATTGATCTTTTCAATAAATTGCCTGCTCAAAACATTTGGTCTCTTGTTCCCATTTCTTCTTTTTGCATTTTGAAACTCTACTTAGAACCTTCTTAAGATACAACAGTGCAAAATGCAAATTCTTGCAATTTTTTAACTGGTCTTAAGATTTTGATCAGGAGTGTATATACTACGGTACATACTACAGTGTGAAGATACAAACAAGTCGTGGCGGGGTATGAAACATATTCCAATATGGTAAAACACATACCTCTCCTAGCCTCGATAGCATATCCCAGGAGTTAAGGAGCTTTAAAATGCATCGCTTCCAACACGGAGGCAGCTGCCGAAGGGACTAGCACCATATGCTAAAATAAACAAATGTGCGGTCACAAAACAGTAGTGCGAAGTTGCGGAAGACTCGTCAATGCGACCCAGTTTCATTGCGGTGGTAGCCGCCACGATGAACCCCAATCCGTGGCTTCGCAGCCAACCTGGCAGCTCTCAATTCCCCATGCACTGGGCTATATAGACAAGTACACATTTAGTTTGCTACTCAGCAGTGAAAATAACCCCACGAAGTAATATTGAAGACATGCCTGAAGCGAAAGCAGCCCCTTCACAACAACCAAATGCCACCACCGAGAGTGTTAGCAGGTCCTGTACTATAGCGAGGACCCCAAGTACTTCTATGGCATGGACCTATAAGGAGATCTGGACGCACAACTCGGGTCGACCACATACGCCTCCATGGTCCTAGCGGCGAATGCGATATTGCAGGTCACGTGATGCCATGGGGGCCAAAAAGAAATTTCTCCATAGGGAATAATTGAAAAAGACACGCTGATAAATCCGTGAATAATTTTTTTTGACAGCCACAAATTATCGATACCGAAACGGTTTATTTTTCTCTTTTAAATCATTAATCCCTCGTTTCTCGGCAAAGACAAAATCTTTTATTTATATTCAGGCTATGCGAACACCAACGGGTCCTCATATGTAAGCGCGTTCCCGCTCCTCCGAATTTAGCACTGCAGCGGATGTGAGTGGGTGGAGCAATGGGCTTTCCTTGCCGTCTGTCTGTTCAACATTACAGACGTAGCCAAATCGGTGAAGTGAGCTGGCCAGCTACGGAGCATATGTATTGAGCGACAAAAGAAACGCAAGTTAAATAAAGGCAAACCAGAAAATAAGTTTGCACGTAATTATTTAAAATCAAATTTATTACTAGCGTGGGCGCATTTACACTCGTTTTATCAAACTTTTCTTTGTTTTGCGATAACTATGAGTACCCAGATAGCAAGCTCCTCCGCTCCGGATTTGCCCCGGCTCTGGAGCCAGGGCAGATCCGGAGCGGAGGTGCTTGCTATCTGGGTAACCATAAGAGCACATTAACAAACTAAATTAGCCAACTTGCGTTTCTTTTGTTGCTCAGTAAATTTTGCCATTTTAATTGCTGAATGGCCGTAATACGTAATAATATATAAGATAGCACCTCGATTGCTGCACTTCATGCAGCGCGAGAAAATGTACAGTAAGCTAAGGCCACTGTTGTGACATCCTAGAACCATGTACGCAGGCAACACTCACCTTACTTATTCAAATTAAAATGAAATGGTTAAATCCATGAATTGCATTGTGTATTGCCAGTACTTTGAATAGCACCAATTCGCATCACTCTATTCTGATGCGTTATGCTTAACGGGTCAGCTGAGTAGCATCTACCGCAACGTAATGTGCGTTTATGGCAGTATATAAATTCATTTCGAACACTGCTTAGCGATCCATTTATCAGCCTAACCATTCTTCGTTGTTAAATTACTTACCGACCTTCATACATGATGACGAAAGATCCAAAATGAACTATTTTTTGTTCATGATCCGAACCAAGTGGGTGGAACGCGCATTCCTTGCCGTCCGTCTGTGATGAACATTCTTTATGCGGCCAAGTCAATCAAGCGAGCCGGCGTTACGATGCAAATATTTTATCCATTTTATTTTAATTGATGAATGGCCGTAATATACTCGATCGCCACACTCCATTATGTAGTGCCACAAAATGTACAGTAAGCTAAGGCCGCTGTTGTGATATCCTAGAAGCATGTATACGCAGCTAACACTCACCTCACCTTTTCATTGTTCATATCATTGTAATGAGTTGTATATTTCCATTACTTTGAATAACACCAATTCACATTTCTGTATTTTGATTTGCGAACTGGTGATATCTTGACCGCAGTCATCAACTGTCAGCTGTGTAGCATCTAACGTAATGTCCATATGAGTGCATTTATTGCAATACATAAATTCAGTTCGAACACTGCCTAGCAAACCATTTATTAACCATTCTTCAGTCTAAAATTAATTACTGACTTTCATACTCGACGACGAAACTTTTCAGCAACTTGACAGATGACATCCAAAATGTTTATTTTTTGTGCATGATCCGAATATCCATGAAAACACTGAACATGCATAAGTTACACATTTTTTTGCGGCACAGCCTTTATTAGATCGAAGTTTTGGGTTGGTGGAAACGTCAGAATATACTGAATCCGAACATCTAATGTTCGTGAGCAGCATCTGAGATCAACCGGAGTGATGCAGGTAGATTCGAAGGTGTGGCTGATTTTCATCTGAACGAAAATAAATACGAGACCTAAAAGAATGCAACAGTTGGTAGCGTAAATATGCACATTCTGTACCCCATGTCGGATGTAGCTGTCACCATCCATCTGCTCACCCCCACCACCTGTCATATTTGTCACCACCAAGGCATTATTTACATATACATATTAAAAATGTTTTCAAATAGATTTATTTGTGTTTTGTCAGTTTTTGATTTTTTTTGCCAGCTCTGCGTAACATTTGAAGATGAACTCAAGTCCTCAAAATCAAAAGGGGTTTAATGCTTAACTTTCGCAGAGTCGGCCATTATCATAAAATCTACCACAAATGCAATCGATGTTAACTCGCACTTAGAAATGAAACGTAGAGACGGTATTAAAATTATAACCGAGAAAGACTTTATTGGAAAGGGCTTTGGGGATGGATAGAAAGGCACAGCCTCTGGTTAGCTGACATGCAAAAATTTATGGATAAAATGTTCAGTGCACTCCAAGAGGCTCAGATATCTGGGGAAGGACAGAAAAAAGGAGCTTTAAGGGTAAAATAACGCAGTACAACGTTCGTAACATTTCACGGTAGACCCATTTTATTATAGGCCTACTCCACGGAATGGTTATAAGTTACGTAAGCTAAAAGTAAATTAGCTTACCAGAATTGACAAAAGTTTAAAGCTCCTGACTTTAAAACATATCAGTTTATAAGGTAGGTGAAGTGCATTGTGTTGTGTGTTCGGTTTATTGTCTTTAATCCGGAAAAAGATAATTGAATTCGCACGCAGACAAGTAAGAATGATCTGACTCCGATAATGTGGTTATTCGACGTTGAACTAAAGAGAACACGAGCCTGTGGCGTTTTTCGCAATAGCATAGTTGCAGAAATTTATACGTCCATTCAGTCAGTGGTTCTAACTATGGAAGTTAGCATCTGTGACTTCGGGAAGCGCACCCCTGAGCAATGTCATATTAAAGTTACGCAACAGCAAGTCAACTATTTTGCCGAGATTTTTGAGTTGAAATCAATAGTATTACTTCCCTGTCAAAGTCGTTTTTAACATTTGTTATTGCATTTGTGTTTTAAAATAGAATCTCAAACCATAATTAAACCTTTATCGGCGGCTATGCTTTGTGTTCCGTACATCAGGGTGCAGTCTGCAGTGGTCAGACTTCCATTTCCAGTGAAAAGTGATCGTGAACACGCACCCTAGGTCGGAGTTCCACGAGCCCGAGCCGTTGTCATGGACACCTCGGAAACCAGCGCGTTCATAAGCCCCACACTACGCATGTGTGAGCAAAAATCACACAGCGCATGTCCGCGTGGCTCCGGAAGCTTTGGCCCCATGTCGGCACGCTGCGCCACTGAGCAATTTCCATTGAAATGAATGGGCGGCCATTTTCCAATTGTATATCCAGTGAAATATAAAACATCCTTGTTCTATGGATCCCCAGCTAAACCGCTTAGGTAGCCTAATCAATGCCTGTCCTAAACCCCAATTGGTGATAGAGACAGATAGAGAAGTGAAGGGACAAAGAGTGAGCAAGTGCAATAGCCCACAGGCTACACTAACCACACTAATCTTGTATATTTTTACGAACTTACTAACATGCACTCGGGATTGTATAGCTGCACATACTAATTGACTAACGATCTCTCAGCAGTCGCCCAATTCTAGTCTCCACCTCCTTGCCTATCCCTAATCATCTCTGCTGCAACTTTCTGTGGATCTCCAATTTACTTTGCTCTTTCCTTTCTTTTTACTATGCACTTTATTACTCCTTGACTGGAGCTGTTGTTCTGTTCATAGGTTTATTTCGTGATCCCAGTCTACGTTTTGATTACTGTTTAATTCATGTAATTAGTTTATTCCTCATGTGTCACTCCCTGATCATTGTCTCCATTGATTGCACCTGCTCTCCCTGATCATGTGTTCTCCCGGATGTGTATATTAGATGTCAGTTTGGTTCATTTTCTTGTCAGATCGTTTCGTGTGTTTATCCTGTGCTGCTTTTCTCTCACCTTGCTAATCATTGAGTTTCTGATTCTGACAGGATTGCCCAACTTCTGATTTTTGGTTTGCCCTTTTGGATTACTGTTGCATCTGTGTTTTTTGACCTTTTTCTGCCTGACCTCGATTTTGTGGATTGCTGCCCTGATTACGATTCGGACTGTCCTTTGGCTTATGAGTTTCCTTCTCCCTCAAACCTTCGCCTGTGTACCGGATCTGTTTCTGCTGACTACGATTTTTGTGATTGGTGCCCTGGTTACGAACACTGCTCTGTCCCATTGGAATTTGAGTTTTGGATTGCGAACTCTGTACTGTTGCTTTTTTCTCTGCGGGGGTTATCCCCCTTACTCAAACCTCCTCATTTTTGCAATCCCGTGTCCTCGCACTTGGTTCCAGATCGCTGCCTCACAGCTTCATGCACTGCTATGGATACCTGCTCGATTTATTCATAGACTTTAGAAATTTTAGCAATTAGCTGGTGGCCTTGAATATATATATATTTTTTTATTTTTTTGCCTTACCTTGCAGTCTCACCTGTGCTGCAGTCGGTTCACCAAGCCAAGGAAATGGCCGTCATCCTTTTGCTTTTTTGCATTTCTAAGACACATTCCACAATCCAACTGATATCATGGATTGGCAAGTTCCAAAAATGAATATATACCTTTTAAAGACAATTTTTAGAATGAAATCGGAAACTGGTCCAATTGCTGTCTAGGGCACCCTCCTCAGCTAAATGGGGTCCTCCCGCACCAAACATCCAAACCCCCCCCCCAACTACATTTTTCACCGTCTACAAAATTTTTCACCTGTTGAAACTATTTTACATATGGAAAAGTGAACCTTTTTACCTATCATTTCTTTTTTTATGATATTATAAAAATATTCACCTGCCTCCCTAGCCTAGACTTAAGCAAAAGAATGTAGACTATTTCCTTGGCTTGGTGAACAGACTGCAGCACAGGTGAGACTGCAAGGTAAGGTGAAAAAAAAAAAATCCAGGCCACAAGAAAATTGGTTCACAGATGTTTACCCAGGCATAATGTACTTTTCTTCCAAAATTGCTAAAATCTATGAAAAAAAATTGAGCGGGCATCTATAGAAATGCATGAAGCGCATGTCTCCACTAGGATTTGAACCTGTGGCTCCTCAGAAAAAAGCAATGGTAAGTCATGGGTGTCACCATCTCAGCCATCTGGTGAGTGAAGGAGATAGAACATAGATTTTCTAGCTATGGTGATACAATTCTAAGAATAGCACCATTATCTGTCACATATATGTTTTTAATTTTTCGAGAAATTTGGACAAACAGCTCAAGATGAGGCTGCAATGTACAGTGAAGTAAAATGTGGAGATCAATGCTAACTGGAAAATGTAAATCCAGGGAATTACATGTACATGAAAAGCAAAGGACATGAGAATGCAAAGTGTAGTTGCATCAGGCAGAGTTTGTGGCAAATAATTGCATTATGATATGGGAAGCTAGGTGATTAGTAGGATAATTATGGTAGTGGTGAGGACTTTTATTTTGAAACAGATGTGGACAGAGGAAACAGTTGGCGGGAGTCATAGTTGATAACAATCAGGAATTGGAATGGCTGAACGGTTGAAAAGTTGAGTAGTTTAAAAAGTTACATTATTTTATTGTTATTTGTCATAATGAGGACTGGCTGAAACTGTTGCTAGGCGGTTGCTATGGTGTTCTGGGTGGTTAATAGGGTGTTGCTAGGCGGCTGCTATGGTGTTCTGGGTGGTTGCTAGGGCATTGCTATGCGGTTGCTATTGTGTTCTGAGTGGTTGCTAGGACGTTGGTAGGCGGTTGCTATGGTGTTTTGGGTGGTTGCCATGGCTATGCTAGGCGGTTGGTATGACGTTTTAGGTGGTTACTAGGGCATTGCTAGGCTGTTGCTATGCTGTTGTGGTGGTTGCTAGGGTGTTGCTAGGCTGTTGCTATGGTGTTCTGGGTGGTTGCTAGGGCGTTGCTATGCAGTTGCAATGAAGTTCTGAGTGGTTGCTAGGGCGTTGGTCGGTGTTTGCTAGGGCATTGCTACGTGGTTGCTATGGTGTTCTGGATAGTTGATAGGGCGTTGCTAGGTGTGCACTATCGTGTTCAAGGTGGTTGCTAGGGTGTTGCTAGGTAGTTGCTATGGTGTTCTGGGGGGTTCCTAGGGCATTCCTAGGTGGTTGCTACGGTGTTCTGGGTGGTTGCTTGGGTGTTGCATTGCAGTTGGTATGAAGTTCTGAGTGGTTACTAAGGCATTGGTAGGTGGTTGCTATGGTGTTCTGGATAGTTGCTAGGGCATTGCTAGGTGTTTGGTATTGTGTTGTGGGTGGTTGCTAGGTGGTTGCTATGGTGTTCTGGGGTGTGGATAGGGCGCTGCTTG
The DNA here is from genome assembly GCA_029721435.1 of Gymnothorax reevesii. Lineage (NCBI taxonomy): Eukaryota > Metazoa > Chordata > Actinopteri > Anguilliformes > Muraenidae > Gymnothorax > Gymnothorax reevesii. Next base: position 43,627,617 of record CM056585.1, read on the forward strand.
GCAGTTGCTATGGTGTTCTGGGTGGTTGCTAGGGCATTGCTAAGCATTTGATAAGGCGTTCTGGGTGGTTACTAGGGCATTGCAAGGTGGTTGCTATGGTGTTCTGGGTGGTTGCCAGCGCATTGCTAGGCGGTTCCGATGGTGTTCTCGATGGTTGCTAGGGTGTTGCTAGGCAGTTGCTATGGTGTTCTGGGTGGTTGCTAGGGCATTGCTAAGCATTTGATAAGGCGTTCTGGGTGGTTGCTAGGGCGTTGCTCGGCAGTTGCTATGGTGTTCTGAGTGGTTGCCAGGGCGTTGCAAGGCAGTTGCTATGGTGTTCTGAGTGGTTGCTAGGGCGTTGCTCGGCAGTTGCTATGATGTTCTGAGTGGTTGCTAGGGCGTTGCTCGGCAGTTGCTATGGTGTTCTGGATGGTTGCTAGGGCGTTGCTAGGTAGTTGCTTTGTGTTCTAGGTGGTTGCTAGGGTGTTGCTAGGTGGTTGCTATGGTGTTCCCGGTGGTTGCTAGGGCATTGCAAGACTGTTGCTATGGTGTTCTGGGTGGTTGCTAGCGCATTGCGAGGCGGTTTCGATGGTGATCTCGGTGGTTGCGAAGGCATTGCAAGGCAGTTACTATGGTGTTCTGAGTGATTGCTAAGGCATTGCTCGATGCTTGCTATGGTGTTCTGAGTGGTTTCTAGGGCGTTGCTAGGCAGTTGCTATGGTGTTCTGGGTGGTTGCTAGGGCGTTCCTAGGTGGTTGCTAAGGCGTTGCTAGGCAGTTGCTGTGGTGTTCTGAGTGGTTGCTTGGGCGTTCCTAAGTGGTTGCTATGGTGTTCTGGGTGGTTGCTGTTGCTAGGTGGTTGCTATGGTGTTCTGGGTGGTTGCTATGGCATTGCTAGGCAGTTGCTCTGTTGTTCTGAGTGGTTGCTAGGGCGTTGCCAGGCGGTTGCTATGGTGTTCTGGGTGGTTGCTAGGCCGTTGCTGCTCCTCGACGTTAAATTGCAAAGGCATTGAAGGTCTCATCATCTTCAGTATATGAGATCATCAAAAGATTCAGAGTAACTGGAAAAATCTCTGCGTGTAAGGGACTAGGCCGAAACCTTTACTGGATGCCCTTTATCTTCAGACCCTCAGATGCCACTGCATCACTCACCGGCATGATTCTTGGGATTCTGCAATAATAGAGAAAGAAAAAACATCACTGATTATACCTAGAACTGCCACAAGGTCATTTTGACCTCCATTAGTCCCAGTGCAAAAGAATGTAAATGGACTATATAGCGGCTGACTATGGAGCTAGTCAGATTGGCAGCTCAAAGCACTAGACAGTAGCCTAATACCTCACGTATGCCCATTTATGCAACACATTCATACACTGACGGCTACGCAAGGCAGTCAACTGCATCTTGGTTGACTGTATTTTGTTACTTTTTGAATGGTGTGCAGGCGCATATATAAGCCAGTTGCTGTCATGACGTCAGAATCAATTTGTTCTCCCAATTTGCAGGTAGAAATTGTGATTGTCACAGAGCTGTTCTTCTATTCATTTAGTTTATTTAGTAAGCTGGTCAGGATACCAGAAAAAGAAATGGATCAGAGGAAATGGATGAATATAAGTCAGGCTTTGGCAAAGCTTCAGGACATGAGTTCTTGTGAGTCGGATGGAGAAGAAATATCAGGGCTCAGTGATGGGTCTAGGTCTAGTGAATCCGACTCCGATTTTGAAACTGAATGCGATCGTGAGCCACACGGTAAAGGTATCACAGCTGCTGGGCAAACTAAGCCTTTGATGCCAGGAAGGTCACCAAAACTGGATATTTATTCACGTCATAATGCTTAGGTTTCACAGCATAATTTCAAGTCCAAATACTTTGAAACATTTAAAATTAGCCACAATAGCCAACAAATTGAAGCTTTAAAGCTCTGACCTCTATACTATTTAATCAATGAAGAATCTTAGCAAAACACCATTTATTGTCCTCCGAATTCTGAAAGTACTTTGAAATGCTTTCACTGAGGCAAGACCTAACAGCTTTAAAGTATTACAAAGAGTGGTGCATTTTTGTCAATAAAGAGGATGCAGTCATATTTCCACGTCATCCATGCCATGATGAGGGGAGACGCAGTAGCGCAGTGGAGAGCATGGGCTTGACTTGGGATGGAAAAATTCTGTGTTCAAGTCCTTGCCTTAACCTGTACAAAGTGTTCTCAGGCAAAACTCTTCACTTCCACACTGCCTCACTCTACCCAGGTGTACAAATGGGTACCAGCAAAATTGTCAGGGAAACTTGACTGAGAGCAGTGGGAGAACCCGAGTTGGACTAGTGTCCCATCGAGGGGGTTTAGCAATACTCCTATTTGCTGCATGTCACAGAAACCAGGGTTAAACACAGGCCTGCTGGGCCTCCAGGCATGACCTCCACGCCTGGTTAGAAATAGACTTTATTCTGTCTGAGCAGCTGCTCATTTTGAAAACAAGAAGGGCACTTGGTAGAGCTCATACCTCCGCCATGCCCACATATAAGTATTATTGGTTCTGGATCCAGGAGAGTATCATCCAGACCAACAACAGCTGTGATTAGTTCCTCTTTTAGGGCAGATTCTATTCAGTGCTGAAATTTTCTGAAAATCTGTTCATTACATAAGGACATACCGAATTGTTCCGAATATAAGACGATTCTGGATATGAGACTACTCCCCTTTCTCAAGTCATATTTTGGAAAAAATAGGGTTTTGATGACAAAATCTTGTTTTAGTCTCTAAAGAATAATAATCATCGCAAAAACTTCTTTGAAAATACTGATAAAACAAACTAAAAGAAAAACCAATATAAAAGATTGCAGGCTGTTGTTTTGTGCCATCTATTGTTGTGAACATGTATTGAGTATAGACGATAAAACGCAGACACAGGATGACTGTTATTGTTAGAAGCCTAGTCCACGGAAAATACGACGAACCCCCCTCCGCTGTGTGACGTGTCTTTCATGGAACGGCGGAGGCGTCAAAGATAAAACAGGGTCACTTGAGCAAAAGGAGAGGAAATAGTAAACATGCCCGATGGACGAGAGATGCTAATTTACCGAGATTCCGCTGAGAAGTCACTGTTATGTCAAAGACGCAGAGTGCATCGTATGCCTGTTCCGTGGATATATAAAAAGCACCGTTGCCATAAACATATCTCCCCAGCGGGCCACGGTACGAAGTAGATTCCCAGTCCGTCGTGGAAACATATACAGGTGTACGTGCGATTAGGTAGTGATTGTTTTTAAATTTCATTTGATTTCATTTGACACACTCTTTTTACGTGAACAAAAGATTGACCGCGATTCCGTACCATGCTTTCTGTTAACGTTCTGACAAAATGTGCCAGCCCTCCAAGCTTAGGGTCGGGCGTGTAAAGTCACCGAACAGGCCTTGTGGTGACGTGTCTTAAATGGAACACCCGAGGCGTCATAAATCAGACCGGGTCACCTGAGCAGAAGAAAACAAAGGAGTAAACAAGCCCGATGGATAAGAGGTTCGAATTCTCTTGGATTCTGCTGAGAAGTCGCTTTGACGTCAAAGAGCCAGAGTGCATTGAATGTTCATTTTGTTGCTATAACAACAGCACCATTGCTATAAACAACTCTGCCCAGGGGGCCGACGGAAGAATGCTGATTCTCAGTCCGTGTCCAATGCTCATGGAAAGATGTCCTGGAGTACGTGCAATTTGGCAGTGATTTTATTTTTTTGAAATTAGATTTTAAATGACTCACTCTTTGTATAAACAAAAAAAAATGACCGCGATTCAGTAGCATGCTTTCTGTTTACGTATTGACAAAATGTGCCTGCCCTCCACTTAGCCGTCGGGCTTGTCTTGCGACCAAACAGGCTGTCTGCTGTGACGTGACTTAAATGGATCAGCGGAGGTTTCAAATTCTCCGGCAGCTACAGGTCTCAAAAAAGTTGGGACACTTGTAAAAAGGGACTTTAAAAGCATTGAATTTCTAAGAGAATCAGCTGAAAGAACATTTAGCAAGTAATTAAGTTAACTGTCATCTGCTGCGCAACATGATTACTTATAAAAGGGTTGTCATTGAGAGGCTGAGTTTCTCAGAAGTAAAGATGGCCAGAAGCTCTCCCACCTGTGAAGGCTTGCATGGGTTGCTAGGCCGTTGCTAGGTGGTTGCTATGGTGTTCTGGGTGGTTGCTAGGGCAGTGCTAGGAAGTTGCTAAGGTGTTCTGAGTGGTTCTAGGGCGTTGCTAGGCAGTGGCATTGGTGTTCTGGGTGGTTGCTAGAGCGTTGCTGGGCATTTGCTGTGGTGTTCTGAGTAGTTGCTTGGGCATTGCTAGGCAGTTGCTATGTTCTGGTGGTTGCTAGGACGTTGATGTGTAATGTTTTGGGATCGGGAGAAGACTGGGAGAAGTAGCGAACCGTGCAATTACGAAAGAATTTGGAATAATTACAAGGAAGGAAGGAAAGAAGGAAGGTAGGAAAAAAGAAGGAAGGCAAAGGAAGGCTGGAAAGCACGAAGAAAGAAGGAGAGGATGGATGGAAAGAAACAGAGGAATGAAGGGAAGATGGAAGGAAGGAAAGGAAGGAAGAAAGGAAAAAAAGAAGGGATGAAGGAGGATGGAATTAAAGATAGGAGAGAAAGAAAGAAGGGAAGGAAATAAGGAATAACAAATGAAAGAAAGAAGGAAAGACAGAAGGAAGGAAAGAAAAAGGAAAGAAAGAAAGAGGGAAGAAAAGAGAGAGGGAAAACATAAAGAAGAAGGGAAGAAAGGTAGGAAAGAAAGAAGGTATGAAGGAAGGAAAGAAGGCATGATGGAAGGAAAGACAAACTAAGGAAGGAAGGAAAGAAAATTGGTAGGGAGGAAGAATGGAACGAAGGATGAAAGGCAGGATAGAAGGAAATTAAGTAAAAAAGAAAGAACGAATAAAGTAGGAATGAAGGAAAGAAATGGGGAAAAAGAAAGAAGGAGTGACTGAAAAAAGAAAAGAAGGAAGGAAAGCAGTAAGGAAGTTGTAGTCTCAAGAGAGCCAGATTGTAGTCTTAAAGCCTGAGAAACTGGCAGTTACAGCAGGTGGTCAGAACATCTGGCACAAGATTCCATTTGCTTAATGGCCCTATTGTGATGTCATAATGCCAATGGTAAGTGTATGGGAGGAAAAATATTTTGTTTTTTATTAATAACTCAAAAAGTATAAAAGTTACAAAGATGAAAAATACATTGCACAGGTGTCCTAAGTAAGACCTACGCAACGCAGTTTGAATGAAGTTTCTATGTTAAACGGTTGAGGCTGCATATAGTGTGTTAGAAGAAAAATAATAATAATAATAATAACTAGATGATGTAATTCCAGGGAATTACGTGTGCATTGAAAATGCAAAGTGTAGTTGCATAACGTGGAGTTTGTTACAAATCATTGCAATATGATATTGGTAGCTAGGTTTTAAGTAGGATAATTATGGTAGTGGTGAGGACATTTATTTTGAAACAGATGTGGACTGAGGAAACAGTTTTTGGGAGTCATAGTTGATGACAGCTGTCATATGGAAATTTTTAATAGTGAAATTTTTTAGTCGTGAAGAATTGTAGTTAGGACTTTTATTTTGAGACAGGTTTGGGCAGAGGAAATAGTTGGCGGAAGTCATAGTCGTTAACAATCTGGGATTGGAATGGCTGAACGGTTGATAACTTGAGTAGCTTAAAAAGTTACATTATTTTATTGTAATTTGTCATACTGAGGACTGGCTGAAACTGTTGCTAGGCGGTTGCAATGGTGTTCTGTGTACTTTTGAGGGTGTTGCTCAGCAGCTGCTATGGTGTTCTGGGTGGTTGCTAGGGTGTTGCTAGGTGGTTGCCATGGTGTTCTGGGTGGTTGCAAGGGCGTTGCTAGGCAGTTGCTGTGGTGTTCTGAGTGGTTGCTAGGGCGTTGCTAGGCGGTTGCTATGGTGTTCTGGGTGGTTGCTGTGGCGTTTCTAGGTGGTTGCTTTAGTGTTCTGGGTGGTTGCTATGGCAGTGCTAGGTGGTTGCTATGGTGTTCTGAGTGGTTGCTAGGGCGTTGCCAGGCGGTTGCTATGGTGTTCTGGGTGGTTGCTAGGCCGTTGCTAGGATGTTGCTATGGTGTTCTGGGTGGTTGCTAGGGCAGTGCTAGGCAGTTGCTTTGGTGTTCTGGGTGGTTGCTAGGGCGTTGCTATGCAGTTGCTATGGTGTTCTGAGTGGTTCTAGGGCGTTGCTAGGCAGTTTCATTGGTGTTCTGGGTGGTTGCTAGAGCGTTGCTAGGCAGTTGCTATGGTGTTCTGAGTAGTTGCTTGGGTGTTACTAGGCAGTTGCTATGTTCTGGTGGTTGCTAGGACGTTGATGTGTACTGTTTGGAGACCGTGATAAGACTGGGAGAAGTAGAGAACCGAGCGATTACGAAAGAATTTGGAATAATAACAAGGGAGGATGGAAACAAGGAACTAATGAGGGAAGTAAGGAATGAAGGAAGGTCGGAAAAAAGAAGGAAAGCAAAGAATGGCCGGAAAGCACAAAGAAAGAAGGAGAGGATGGATGGAAAGAAACAGAGGAATGAAGGGAAGAAGGAAGGAAGGAAGGAAAGAAAGAAGGGATGAAGAAGGATGGAAGTAAAGATAGAAGGAGGGAAGGAAAGAAGGGAAGGAAATAAGGAATAACAAATGAAAGAAAGAAGGAAAGACAGAAGGAAGGAAAGAAAAAGGAAAGAAAGAAAGAGGGAAGGAAAGAGAGAGGGAAAACAGAAAGAAGAAAGGAAGAAAGATAGGAAAGAAAGTAGGTATAAAGGAAGGAAAGAAGGTATGATGGAAGGAAAGACAAACTAAGGAAGGAAGGAAAGAAAATTGGTAGGGAGGAAGAATGGAAGGGAGGATGAAAGGCAGGATAGAAGGAAGTAAACTAGGAAAGAAAGAACGAATAAAGGAAGATGGAACAAAGGAAAGAAATAGGAGGGCAAAAGAAAGAAGGAATGACAAAAACAGAGAAAAGAAGAAAGGAAAGCAGTAAGGAAGTTTCAGTCTCAAGAGAGCCAGATTGTAGTCTTAAAGCCTGAGAAACTGACAGTTACAGCAGGTGGTCAGAACATCTGGCACAAGATTCCATTTGCTTAATGGCCCTATTGTGATGTCATAATGCCAATGGTAAGTGTATGGGAGGAAAAATATTTTGTTTTTTATTAATAACTCAAAAAGTAAAAAAGTTACAAAGATGAAAAATACATTGCACAGGTGTCCTAAGTAAGACCTACGCAACGCAGTTTGAATGATGTTTCTATGTTAAACGGTTGAGGCCGCATTAAATGTGTTAGAAGAAAAAAAAAAAATAATAACTAGAAAATTCCAGCAGAAATTTTGAATGTGCCTGCTGCTCTACGAGTACAGTGTTGGAGATGGTTGCCAGCGTTCTGGTATGCAGTAGATATCATGTTCTGGGTGGTTGCTAGAGCATTGCAAGGCGGTTGCTATGGTGTTCTGGGTGGTTGCTAGGGCGTTGCTATGGTGTTCTGGGTGGTTGCTAGGGCGTTGCTAGGCAGTTGCTATGGTGTTCTGGGTGGTTGCTAGGGCGTTGCTAGGTGGTTGCTATGGTGTTCTGGCTGGTTGCTTGGGAGTTGCTATGGTGTTCTGGGTCGTTGCTAGGGTGTTGCTAGGCGGTTGCTATGGTGTTTTGGGTGGTTGCTTGGGAGTTGCTATGGTGTTCTGGGTCGTTGCTAGGGCGTTGCTAAGCAATTGCTATGGTGTTCTGGGTGGTTGCTAGGGGGTTGCTAGGCGGTTGCTATGGTGTTCTGGGTGGTTGCTAGGCGGTTGCTTTGCTGTTCGGGGTGGTTGCTAGGGCGTTGCTAGGTGGTTGCTATGGTGTTCTGGGTGGTTCGTAGGCGGTTGCTATGGTGTTCTAAGTGGTTGCTAGGGCGTTGCTAGGCAGTTGCTATGGTGTTCTGGGTGGTTGCTAGGTAGTTGCTATGGTGTTCTGGGTGGTTGCCAGGGCATTGCTAGGCAGTTGCTATGGTGTTCTAGGTGGTTGTTAGGGCGTTGCTAGGCAGTTGCTATGGTGTTCTGGGTGGTTGCTAGGCGGTTGCTATGGTGTTCTGGGTGGTTGCTAGGGCATTGCTACGGTGTTCTGGGTGGTTGCTAGGGCGTTGCTAGGCGGGTGCTATAGTGTTCTGGGTGGTTGCTAGGGCGTTGCTAGGCGGTTGCTATGGTGTTCTGGGTGGTTGCTAGGCGGTTGCTATGGTGTTCTGGGTGGTTGCTAGGGCGTTGCTAGGCGGTTGCTATGGTGTTCTGGGTGGTTGCTAGGTGGTTGCTATGGTGTTCTAAGTGGTTGCTAGGCAGTTGCTATGGTGTTCTGGGTGGTTGCCAGGGCTTTGCTAGGCAGTTGCTATGGTGTTCTAGGTGGTTGCTAGGGCGTTGCTAGGCAGTTGCTATGGTGTTCTGGGTGGTTGCTAGGCGGTTGCTATGGTGTTCTAAGTGGTTGCTAGGGCGTTGCTAGGCGGTTTCTATGGTGTTCTGGGTGGTTGCTAGGGCGTTGCTAGGCGGTTGCTATGGTGTTCTGGGTGGTTGCTAGGGCATTACTAGGCAGTTGCTATGGTGTTCTGGGTGGTTGCTAGGCAGTTGCTGGGGTGATCTGGGTGGTTGCTAGGGTATAGCTAAGCAGTTGCTATGGGTTATGGGTGGTTGCTAGGGTGTTGCTAGGTGGTTGCTATGGTGTTTTGGGTGGTTGCTATGCAGTTGCTATGGTGTTCTTGGTGGTTGCTAGGGCGTTGCTATGGTGTTCTAGGTGGTTGCTAGGGCATTGCTAGGCGGTTGCTATGGTGTTCTAGGTGGTTGCTAGGGCATTACTAGGCAGTTGCTATGGTGTTCTGGGTGGTTGCTAGGCAGTTGCTGGGGTGTTCTGGGTGGTTGCTCGGGTATAGCTAAGCAGATGCTATGGGTTATGGGTGGTTGCTAGGCGGTTGCTATGGTGTTTTGGGTGGTTGCTAGGCAGTTGCTATGGTGTTCTTGGTGGTTGCTAGGGCGTTGCTATGGTGTTCTGGGTGGTTGCTAGGGCGTTGCTAGGCGGTTGCTATGGTGTTCTGGGTGGTTGTTAGGGCGTTGCTAGGAGGTTGCTATGGTGTTCTGTGTGGTTGCTAGGCGGTTGCTGCGATGTTCTGGGTGGTTGTATGGGCATTGCTAGGCGGTTGCTATGGTGTTGTCGGTGGTTGCTAGGGCGTTGCGAGGCGTTTGCTATGATGTTCTGAGTGGTTGCTAGGCGGTTGCTATGATGTTCTGGGTGGTAGCTAGGCGGTTGCTTTGGTGTTCTGGGCTGTTGCTAGGGCGTTGCTATGGTGTTCTGGGTGGTTGCTAGGGCGTTGCTATGGTGTTTTGGGTGGTTGCGAGGGCGTTGCTAGGCAGTTGCTATGGTGTTCTGGGTGGTTGCTAGGCGGTTGCTATGGTGTTCTGGGTGGTTGCTAGGGCGTTGCTAAGTGGTTGCTATGGTGTTCTGGGTGGTTGCTAGGGCGTTGCCGGGCAGTTGCTATGGTGTTCTGGGTGGTTGCTTGGCGGTTGCTAGGTGTTCTGGGTTGTTGCTAGGGTGTTCTGGGTGGTTGCTATGGTGTTCCTAATGTTGTTTGGGCATGCTTCTCTTTGTTTGAGAGCTGGAAAAGAGTTTCTACGTGAGTGTATGAGTTCAAGGCGAGAGGGTGAAGATTAGAGCGATTTTCTCATTGACTTCCATTAAAACAAGGTTTCAGAGGTCCATGTTTTTTGGGAATTGTGGGAAATCTGTAAGTCGGATCGCTGAATAAAGTCATAGCACATTCCTCACAAGCGAGCCGCACGTTTTGAGGTGTAAATTGTGGGGATCAGGTGAAAATTGTGGGAGAAGTAGCGAACCGCGCGATTTTGGAAGACCGATTTTCTCATTGACTTCCATTATAACAAGGTTTCAGGGGTCCATGTTTTTTGGGAATTGTGGGAAATCTGTCAGTCGGATCGCTGAGTAAAGTCATAGCACACTCCTCACAAGCGAGCCGCACATTTTGACGTGTAATGTGTCGGGATCGGTTGGAAATTGTGGGAGAAGAAGCGAACCGAGCGATTTCGGAAGAACTTGGAATAATAATAATAAAGAAGTATGCGGGATTTTAATATGTGTCTGCATTGCTGCAGGCACATAACTAGAAAATTCAAGCAGAAATTTTGAATGTGCCTGCTGTAGTACTCCATGAGTACAGTGTTGGAGATGGTTGCCAGTGTTTTGGTATGCAGTAGATATCATGTTCTGGGTGGTTGCTAGGGCGTTGCTAGGCGGTTGCTATGGTGTTCTGGGTGGTTGCTAGGTGGTTGCTATGGTGTTCTGGGTGGTTGCTAGGCAGTTGCTATGGTGTTCTAGATGGTTGCGAGGGTGTTGCTAGGCAGTTGCTATGGTGTTCTGGGTGGTTGCTAGGCGGTTGCTATGGTGTTCTAGATGGTTGCTAGGGCGTTGCTAGGCAGTTGCTGTGGTGTTCTGGGTGGTTGCTAGGCGGTTGCTAGGGTGTTCTAGGTGGTTGCTAGTCGGTTGCTATGGTCTTCTAGGTGGTTGCTGGGGCGTTGCTAGGCAGTTGCTATGGTGTTCTGGGTGGTTGCTATGGTGTTCTGGGTGGTTGCTAGGGCGTTGCTAGGCGGTTGCTATGGTGTTCTGGGTGGTTGCTAGGAGGTTGCTTTGGTGTTCTAGGTAGTTGCTTGGGCGTTGCTAGGCAGTTGCTATGGTGTTCTGGGTGGTTGCTAGGGCGTTGCTAGGTGGTTGCTATGGTGTTCTTGGTGGTTGCTAGGGCGTTGCTATGGTGTTCTGGGTGGTTGCTAGGGCATTGCTAGGCGGTTGCTATGGTGTTCTGGGTGGTTGCTAGGGCGTTGCTAGGCGGTTGCTATGGTGTTCTGGGTGGTTGCTAGGCGGTTGCTATGGTGTTCTGGGTGGTTACTAGGCGGTTGCTATGGTGTTCTGGGTGGTTGCTAGGGCGTTGCGAGGCGTTTGCTATGGTGTTCTGGGTGGTTACTAGGCGGTTGCTTTGGTGTTCTGGGTGGTTACTAGGCGGTTGCTATGGTGTGCTGTGTGGTTGCTAGGGCGTTGCGAGGCGTTTGCTATGGTGTTCTGGGTGGTTGCTAGGCGGTTGCTATGATGTTCTGGGTGGTAGCTAGGCGGTTGCTTTGGTGTTCTGGACTGTTGCTAGGGTGTTGCTATGCTGTTCTGGTTGGTTGCTAGGGCGTTGCTATGGTGTTCTGGGTGGTTGCTAGGGCGTTGCTAGGCAGTTGCTATGGTGTTCTGGGTGGTTGCTAGGCGGTTGCTATGGTGTTCTAAGTGGTTGCTAGGGCGTTGCTAGGCGGTTTCTATGGGGTTCTGGGTGGGTGCTAGGGCGGTGCTAGGCGGTTGGTATGGTGTGCTGGGGGGTTGCTAGGGCATTACTAGGCAGATGGTATGGTGATCTGGGTGGTTGCTAGGCAGTTGCTGGGGTGATCTGGGTGGTTGCTAGGGTATAGCTAAGCAGTTGCTATGGGTTATGGGTGGTTGCTAGGGTGTTGCTAGGTGGTTGCTATGGTGTTTTGGGTGGTTGCTATGCAGTTGCTTTGGTGTTGTTGGTGGTTGCTAGGGCGTTGCTATGGTGTTCTAGGTGGTTGCTAGGGCATTGCTAGGCGGTTGCTATGGTGTTCTAGGTGGTTGCTAGGGCATTACTAGGCAGTTGCTATGGTGTTCTGGGTGGTTGCTAGGCAGTTGCTGGGGTGTTCTGGGTGGTTGCTCGGGTATAGCTAAGCAGATGCTATGGGTTATGGGTGGTTGCTAGGGTGTTGCTAGGCGGTTGCTATGGTGTTTTGGGTGGTTGCTAGGCAGTTGCTATGGTGTTCTTGGTGGTTGCTATGGCGTTGCTATGGTGTTCTGGGTGGTTGCTAGGGCGTTGCTAGGCAATTGCTATGGTGTTCTGGGTGCTTGCTAGGGCGTTGCTAGGCGGTTGCTATGGTGTTCTGGGTGGTTGCTAGGCGGTTGCTATGGTGTTCTGGGTGGTTACTAGGCGGTTGCTATGGTGTTCTGGGTGGTTGCTAGGGCGTTGCGAGGCGTTTGCTATGGTGTTCTGGGTGGTTGCTAGGCGGTTGCTATGATGTTCTGGGTGGTAGCTAGGCGGTTGCTTTGGTGTTCTGGGCTGTTGCTAGGGCGTTGCTATGGTGTTCTGGGTGGTTGCTAGGGCGTTGCTATGGTGTTCTGGGTGGTTGCGAGGGCGTTGCTAGGCAGTTGCTATGGTGTTCTGGGTGGTTGCTAGGCGGTTGCTATGGTGTTCTGGGTGGTTGCTAGGGCGTTGCTAAGTGGTTGCTATGGTGTTCTGGGTGGTTGCTAGGGCGTTGCCGGGCAGTTGCTATGGTGTTCTGGGTGGTTGCTTGGCGGTTGCTAGGTGTTCTGGGTTGTTGCTAGGGTGTTCTGGGTGGTTGCTATGGTGTTCCTAATGTTGTTTGGGCATGCTTCTCTTTGTTTGAGAGCTGGAAAAGAGTTTCTACGTGAGTGTATGAGTTCAAGGCGAGAGGGTGAAGATTAGAGCGATTTTCTCATTGACTTCCATTAAAACAAGGTTTCAGAGGTCCATGTTTTTTGGGAATTGTGGGAGATCTGTAAGTCGGATCGCTGAATAAAGTCATAGCACATTCCTCACAAGCGAGCCGCACGTTTTGAGGTGTAAATTGTGGGGATCAGGTGAAAATTGTGGGAGAAGTAGCGAACCGCGCGATTTTGGAAGACCGATTTTCTCATTGACTTCCATTATAACAAGGTTTCAGGGGTCCATGTTTTTTGGGAATTGTGGGAAATCTGTCAGTCGGATCGCTGAGTAAAGTCATAGCACACTCCTCACAAGCGAGCCGCACATTTTGACGTGTAATGTGTCGGGATCGGTTGGAAATTGTGGGAGAAGAAGCGAACCGAGCGATTTCGGAAGAACTTGGAATAATAATAATAAAGAAGTATGCGGGATTTTAATATGTGTCTGCATTGCTGCAGGCACATAACTAGAAAATTCAAGCAGAAATTTTGAATGTGCCTGCTGTAGTACTCCATGAGTACAGTGTTGGAGATGGTTGCCAGTGTTTTGGTATGCAGTAGATATCATGTTCTGGGTGGTTGCTAGGGCGTTGCTAGGCGGTTGCTATGGTGTTCTGGGTGGTTGCTAGGTGGTTGCTATGGTGTTCTGGGTGGTTGCTAGGCAGTTGCTATGGTGTTCTAGATGGTTGCGAGGGTGTTGCTAGGCAGTTGCTATGGTGTTCTGGGTGGTTGCTAGGCGGTTGCTATGGTGTTCTAGATGGTTGCTAGGGCGTTGCTAGGCAGTTGCTGTGGTGTTCTGGGTGGTTGCTAGGCGGTTGCTAGGGTGTTCTAGGTGGTTGCTAGTCGGTTGCTATGGTCTTCTAGGTGGTTGCTGGGGCGTTGCTAGGCAGTTGCTATGGTGTTCTGGGTGGTTGCTAGGGCGTTGCTAGGCGGTTGCTATGGTGTTCTGGGTGGTTGCTAGGCGGTTGCTTTGGTGTTCTAGGTAGTTGCTAGGGTGTTGCTAGGCAGTTGCTATGGTGTTCTGGGTGGTTGCTATGGTGTTCTGGGTGGTTGCTAGGGCGTTGCTAGGCAGTTGCTATGGTGTTCTGGGTGGTTGCTAGGCGGTTGCTATGGTGTTCTAGGTGGTTGCTTGGGCGTTGCTAGGCAGTTGCTATGGTGTTCTGGGTGGTTGCTAGGGCGTTGCTAGGCGGTTGCTATGGTGTTCTTGGTGGTTGCTAGGGCGTTGCTATGGTGTTCTGGGTGGTTGCTAGGGCATTGCTAGGCGGTTGCTATGGTGTTCTGGGTGGTTGCTAGGGCGTTGCTAGGCGGTTGCTATGGTGTTCTGGGTGGTTGCTAGGCGGTTGCTATGGTGGTCTGGGTGGTTACTGGGCGGTTGCTATGGTGTTGTGGGTGGTTGCTAGGGCGTTGCGAGGCGTTTGCTATGGTGTTCTGGGTGGTTACTAGGCGGTTGCTATGGTGTTCTGGGTGGTAACTAGGGCGTTGCTATGGTGGTCTGGGTGGTTGCTAGGCCCTTGCGAGGCGTTTGCTATGGTGGTAGGGGTGGTTGCTAGGCGGTTGCTATGATGTTCTGGGTGGTAGCTAGGCGGTTGCTTTGGTGTTCTGGGCTGTTGCTAGGGTGTTGCTATGGTGTTCTGGGTGGTTGCTAGGGCGTTGCTATGGTGTTCTGGGTGGTTGCTAGGGCGTTGCTAGGCAGTTGCTATGGTGTTCTGGGTGGTTGCTAGGCGGTTGCTATGGTGTTCTGGGTGGTTGCTAGGGCGTTGCTAAGTGGTTGCTATGGTGTTCTGGGTGGTTGCTAGGGCGTTGCCGGGCAGTTGCTATGGTGTTCTGGGTGGTTGCTTGGCGGTTGCTAGGTGTTCTGGGTTGTTGCTAGGGTGTTCTGGGTGGTTGCTATGGTGTTCCTAATGTTGTTTGGGCATGCTTCTCTTTGTTTGAGAGCTGGAAAAGAGTTTCTACGTGAGTGTATGAGTTCAAGGCGAGAGGGTGAAGATGAGAGCGATTTTCTCATTGACTTCCATTATAACAAGGTTTCAGAGGTCCATGTTTTTTGGGAATTGTGGGAAATCTGTAAGTCGGATCGCTGAATAAAGTCATAGCACATTCCTCACAAGCGAGCCGCACGTTTTGAGGTGTAAATTGTGGGGATCAGGTGAAAATTGTGGGAGAAGTAGCGAACCGCGCGATTTTGGAAGACCGATTTTCTCATTGACTTCCATTATAACAAGGTTTCAGGGGTCCATGTTTTTTGGGAATTGTGGGAAAACTGTCAGTCGGATCGCTGAGTAAAGTCACAGCACACTCCTCACAAGCGAGCCGCACATTTTGACGTGTAATGTGTCGGGATCGGTTGGAAATTGTGGGAGAAGAAGCGAACCGAGCGATTTCGGAAGAACTTGGAATAATAATAATAAAGAAGTATGCGGGATTTTAATATGTGTCTGCATTGCTGCAGGCACATAACTAGAAAATTCAAGCAGAAATTTTGAATGTGCCTGCTGTAGTACTCCATGAGTACAGTGTTGGAGATGGTTGCCAGTGTTTTGGTATGCAGTAGATATCATGTTCTGGGTGGTTGCTAGGGCGTTGCTAGGCGGTTGCTATGGTGTATTGGGTGGTTGCTAGGGCGTTGCTATGGTGTTCTGGGTGGTTGCTAGGACGTTGCTAGGCAGTTGCTATGGTGTTCTGGGTGGTTGCTAGGGCGTTGCTATGCAGTTGCTTTGGTGTTCTGGGTGGTTGCTAGGCGGTTGCTATTGTGTTCTGGGTGGCTGCTCGGGCGTTGCTAGGCGGTTGCTATGGTGTTCTGGTCGGTTGCTAGGCGGTTGCTATGGTGTTCTAAGTGGTTGCTAGGGCGTTGCTAGGCAGTTGCTATGGTGTTCTGGGTGGTTGCTAGGCGGTTGCTATGGTGTTCTGGGTGTTTGCCAGGGCGTTGCTAGGCAGTTGCTATGGTGTTCTGGGTGGTTGATAGGCGGTTGCTTTGGTGTTCTAGGTAGTTGCTAGGGTGTTGCTAGGCAGTTGCTATGGTGTTCTGGGTGGTTGCTAGGCGGTTGCTATGGTGTTCTGGGTGTTTGCCAGGGCGTTGCTAGGCAGTTGCTATGGTGTTCTGGGTGGTTGATAGGCGGTTGCTATGGTGTTTAAGTAGTTGCTAGGGCGTTGCTAGGCGCTTACTATGGTGTTCTGGGTGGTTGCTAGGGCGTTGCTAGGCGGTTGCTATGGTGTTCTGGGTGGTTGCTAGGGCGTTGCTAGGCGGTTGCTATGGTGTTCTGGGTGGTTGCTATGCGGTTGCTATGGTGTTCTAAGTGGTTGCTAGGGCGTTGCTAGGCAGTTGCTATGGTGTTCTGGGTGGTTGCTAGGGCGTTGCTAGGCAGTTGCTATGGTGTTCTAGGTGGTTGTTAGGGCGTTGCTAGGCAGTTGCTATGGTGTTCTGGGTGGTTGCTAGGCGGTTGCTATGGTGTTCTGGGTGGTTGCTAGGGCATTGCTAGGCGGTTGCTATGGTGTTCTGGGTGGTTGCTAGGGCGTTGCTAGGCGGTTGCTATGGTGTTCTGGGTGGTTGCTAGGGCGTTGCTATGGTGTTCTGGGTGGTTGCTAGGGCATTGCTAGGCGGTTGCTATGGTGTTTTGGGTGGTTGCTAGGGCGTTGCTAAGCGGTTGCTATGGTGTTCTGGGTCGTTGCTAGGGCGTTGCCAGGCAGTTGCTATGGTGTTCTGGGTGGTTGCTTGGCGGTTGCTAGGTGTTCTGGGTTGTTGCTAGGGCGTTGCTAGGCAGTTTCTTTGGTGTCCTGGGCCGTTGCTAGGCGGTTGCTATGGTGTTCTGGGTGGTTGCTAGGCGGTTGCTATGGTGTTGTGGGTGGTTGCTAGGGCTTTGCTAGGCAATTGCTATGGTGTTCTGGGTGGTTGCTGGGCGTTGCGAGGCGGTTGCTTTGCTGTTCTGGGTGGTTGCTCGGGCGTTGCTAGGCAGTTGCTATTGTGTTCTGGGTGGTTGCTAGGCGCTTGCTATGGTGTTCTGGGTAGTTGCTAGGGCGTTGCTAGGCAGTTGCTATTGTGTTCTGGGTGGTTGCTAGGCGCTTGCTATGGTGTTCTGGGTAGTTGCTAGGGCATCGCTAGGCGGTTGCTTTGCTGTTCTGGGTGGTTGCTCGGGCGTTGCTAGGCAGTTGCTATGGTGTTCTGGGTGGTTGCTAGGCAGTTGCTATGGTGTTCTGGGTAGTTGCTAGGGCGTTGCTAGGCAGTTGCTATGGTGTTCAGGGTGGTTGCTAGGGTGTTGCAAGGCAGTTGCTGTAGTGTTTGGGGTGGTTGCTAGGGCGTTGCTAGGGAGTTGCTATGGTGTTCTGGGTGGTTGCTATGGTGTTCCTAATGTTGTTTGGGCATGCTTCTCTTTGTTTGAGAGCTGGAAAAGAGTTTCTACGTGAGTGTATGAGTTCAAGGCGAGAGGGTGAAGATGAGAGCGATTTTCTCATTGACTTCCATTATAATAAGGTTTCAGAGGTCCATGTTTTTTGGGACTTGTGGGAAATCTGTTAGTCGGATCGCTGAGTAAAGTCATGGCGCACTCCTCACAAGCGAGCCGCACATTTTGACGTGTAACGTGTCGGGATCGGTTGAAAATTGTGGGAGAAGAAACGAACCGAGCGATTTCGGAAGAACTTGGAATAATAATAATAACTAGAAAATTCCAGCAGAAATTTTGAATGTGCCTGCTGCTCTAC
Organism: Gymnothorax reevesii; assembly: GCA_029721435.1. Classification (NCBI taxonomy): domain Eukaryota; kingdom Metazoa; phylum Chordata; class Actinopteri; order Anguilliformes; family Muraenidae; genus Gymnothorax; species Gymnothorax reevesii. The sequence goes on from CM056585.1 coordinate 43,644,817, forward strand.
GAGTACAGTGTTGGAGATGGTTGCCAGCGTTCTGGTATGCAGTAGATATCATGTTCAGGGGTGCATTTCCCAAAATCACAGATGCTAACTTACGTAGTTGGGCCCATTGACTGTGAATGGACGAACTATACGGCTTTGGGAAACGCGGTCCTGGGTGGTTGGTAGGGCGTTGCTAGACTGTTGTTATGGTGTTCTGGGGGGTAGCTAGGGCATTGCTAGGTGGTTGCTACGGTCTTCTGGGTGGTTGCTATGGCGTTGCTAGGCAGTTGCTATGGTGTTCTGGGTGGTTGTTAGGGCATTGCTAGGCAGTTGCTGTGGTGTTCTCGGTGGTTGCTAGGGCATTGCTAGGCAGTTGTCATGGTGTTCTGGGGGGTTGCTAGGTGGTTGCTATGGTGTTCTGGGTGGTTGCTAGGGCGTTGCTAGGCAGTTGCTATGGTGTTCTGGGTGGTTGCGAGGCGGTTGCTATGGTGTTTTGGGTGGTTGCTAGGGCGTTGCTAAGCGGTTGATATGGTGTTCAGGGTGGTTGCTAGGGCGTTGCTAGGCAGTTGCTATGGTGTTCTGGGTGGTTGCTAGGCGGTTGCTTTGGTGTTCTGGGTGGTTGCTAGGGCGTTGCTAGGCGGTTGCTTTGGTGTTCTGGGTGGTTGCTAGGCGGTTGCTATGGTGTTCTGGGTCGTTGCTAGGGCGTTGCTAGGCGGTTGCTATGGTGTTCTGGTTGGTTGCTAGGTGGTTGCTCCGGTCTTCTGGGTGGTTGCTATGGCGTTGCTAGGCAGTTGCTATGGTGTTCTGGGTGGTTGTTAGGGCATTGCTAGGCAGTTGCTATGGTGTTCTCGGTGGTTGCTAGGGCATTGCTAGGCAGTTGCTATGGTGTTCTGGGTCGTTGATAGGGCGTTGCTAGGCGGTTGCTATGGTGTTCTGGTTGGTTGCTAGGTGGTTGCTACGGTCTTCTGGGTGGTTGCTATGGCGTTGCTAGGCAGTTGCTATGGTGTTCTGGGTGGTTGCTAGGGCGTTGCTAGGTGGTTGCTATCGTGTTCTGGGTGGTTGCTAGGGCGTTGATAGGCGGTTGCTATGGTGTTCTGGGTGGTTGCTAGGCAGTTGCTATGGTGTTCTGGGTGGTTGCTAGGGCGTTACTAGGCAATTGCTATGGTGTTCTGGGTGGTTGCTAGGCGGTTGCTATGGTGGTCTGGGTGGTTGCTAGGGCGTTGCTAGGCAGTTGCTATGGTGTTCTGGGTGGTTGCTAGGCGGTTGCTATGGTGTTTTGGGTGGTTGCTAGGGCGTTGCTAAGCGGTTGCTATGGTGTTCTGGGTGGTTGCTAGGGCGTTGCTAGGCAGTTGCTATGGTGTTCTGGGTGGTTGCTAGGCGGTTGCTAGGCGGTTGCTATGGTGTTCTGGGTGGTTGCTAGGGCGTTGCTAGGTGGTTACTATGGTGTTCTGGGTGGTCGCTAGGGCGTTGCTAGGCGGTTGCTATGCTGTTCTGGGTGGTTGCTAGGGCCTTGCTAGGTGGTTGCTATGGTGTTCTGGGTGGTTGCTAGGCAGTTGCTAGGCGGTTGCTATGGTGTTCTGGGTGGTTGCTAGGGCGTTGCTAGGTGGTTACTATGGTGTTCTGGGTGGTTGCTAGGGTGTGCTAGGCGGTTGCTATGGTGTTCTTGGTGGTTGCTAGGGCCTTGCTAGGTGGTTGCTATGGTGTTCTTGGTGGTTGCTAGGCAGTTGCTATGGTGTTCTGGGTGGTTGCTAGGGCATTGCTAGGTGGTTGCTATGGTGTTCTGGGTGGTTGCTAGGGCGTTGCTAGGTGGTTGCTATCGTGTTCTGGGTGGTTGCTAGGGCGTTGATAGGCGGTTGCTATGGTGTTCTGGGTGGTTGCTAGGCAGTTGCTATGGTGTTCTGGGTGGTTGGTAGGGCGTTGCTAGGCGGTTGCTGTGGTGTTCTGGTTGGTTGCTAGGGCGTTGCGAGGCAGCTGCTATGGTGTTCTGAGTGGTTGCTAGGGCGTTGCTCGGCAGTTGCTGTTGTGTTCTGGGTGGTTGCTAGGCGGTTGCTATTGTGTTCTGGGTTGTTGCTAAGGCATTGCTAGGCGGTTGCTTTGGTGTTCTGGGTGGTTGCTAGGGCGTTGCTAGGCAGTTGCTATGGTGTTCTGGGTGGTTGCTAGGGCGTTGCAAGGCAGTTGCTGTAGTGTTTGGGGTGGTTGCTAGGGCGTTGCTAGGGAGTTGCTATGGTGTTCTGGGTGGTTGCTATGGTGTTCCTAATGTTGTTTGGGCATGCTTCTTTTTGTTTGAGAGCTGGAAAAGAGTTTCTACGTGAGTGTATGAGTTCAAGGCGAGAGGGTGAAGATGAGAGCGATTTTCTCATTGACTTCCATTATAACAAGGTTTCAGAGGTCCATGTTTTTTGGGAATTGTGGGAAATCTGTAAGTCGGATTGCTGAATAAAGTCACAGCACATTCTTCACAAGCGAGCCGCACGTTTTGACGTGTAATTTGTGGGGATCGGGTGAAAATTGTGGGAGAAGTAGCGAACGGCGCGATTTTGGAAGACCGATTTTCTCATTGACTTCCATTATAACGAGGTTTCAGGGGTCCATGTTTTTTGGGAATTGTGGGAAATCTGTCAGTCGGATCGCTGAGTAAAGTCAAAGCACACTCCTCAAAAGCGAGCCGCACGTTTTGACGTGTAGCGTGTCGGGATCGGTTGAAAATTGTGGGAGAAGAAGCCAACCGAGCGATTTTGGAAGAACTTGGAATAATAATAATAACTAGAAAATTCCAGCTGAAATTTTGAATGTGCCTGCTGCTCTACGAGTACAGTGTTGGAGGTGCTTGTCAGCGTTCTGGCACGCAGTTGATATCATGTTCCGGGTGGTTGCTAAGGCATTGCTAGGCGAGAGCTATGGTGTTTTGGGTGGTTGCTAGGGCGTTGTTAGGCAGTTGGTATGGTGTTCTGGGTGGTTGCTAGGGCGTTGCTAGGCAGTTGCTATGGTGTTCTGGGTGGTTGCGAGGCAGTTGCTATGGTGTTCTGGGTGGTTGCTAGGGTGTTGCTAGGCAGTTGCTATGGTGTTCTCGGTGGTTGCTCGGGCATTGCTAGGCAGTTGCTATGGTGTTCTGGGTGGTTGCTAGGGCGTTGCTAGGCGGTTGCTATGGTGTTCTGGGTGGTTGCTAGGGCGTTGCTAGGCGGTTGCTATGGTGTTCTGGGTGGTTGCTAGGCGGTTGCTAGGCAGTTGCTATGGTGTTCTGGGTGGTTGCTAGGGCGTTGCTAGGCAGTTGCTATGGTGTTATAGGTGGTTGCTTGGGCGTTGCTAGGCAATTGCTATGGTGTTCTTGGTGGTTGCTAGGCGGTTGCTATGGCGTTCTGGGTGGTTGCTAGGGCCTTGCTAAGCGGTTGCTATGGTGTTCTGAGTGGTTGATAGGGCGTTGCAAGGCGGTTGCTATGGTGTTCTGGGTGGTTCCTAGGGGGTTGCTATGGTGTTCTGGGTGGTTGCTAGGGCATTGCTAGGCGGTTGCTATGGTGTTTTGGGTGGTTGCTAGGGCGTTGCTAAGCGGTTGCTATGGTGTTCTGGGTGGTTGCTAGGGCGTTGCTCGGTGGTTGCTATGGTGTTCTGGGTGGTTGCTAGGGGGTTGCTAGGCGGTTGCTATGGTGTTCTGGGTGGTTGCTAGGGCGTTGCTAGGCGGTTGCTATGGTGTTCTGGGTGGTTGCTAGGCGGTTGCTATGGTGTTCTGGGTCGTTGCTAGGGCATTGCTAGGCGGTTGCTATGGTGTTCTGGGTGGTTGCTAGGGCGTTGCTATGGTGTTCTGGGTGGTTGCTAGGGCGTTGCTACGCGGTTGCTATGGTGTTCTGGGTGGTTGCGAAGGCGTTGCTAGGCGGTTTCTATGGTGTTCTGGGTGGTTTCTAGGCAGTTGCTATGGTGTTCTGGGTCGTTGCTAGGGCGTTGCTAGGCAGTTGCTATGGTGTATTGGGTGGTTGCTCGAGCGTTGCTATGGTGTTCTGGGTGGTTGCTAGGATGTTGCTAGGCAGTTGCTATGGTGTTCTTGGTGGTTGCTAGGGCGTTGCTATGCGGTTGCTTTGGTGTTCTGGGTGGTTGCTAGGCGGTTGCTATTGTGTTCTGGGTGGTTGCTCGGGCGTTGCTAGGCGGTTGCTATGGTGTTCTGGGTGGTTGCTAGGCGGTTGCTATGGTGTTCTAAGTGGTTGCTAGGGCGTTGCTAGGCAGTTGCTATGGTGTTCTGGGTGGTTGCTAGGCGGTTGCTATGGTGTTCTGGGTGTTTGCCAGGGCGTTGCTAGGCAGTTGCTATGGTGTTCTAGGTGGTTGTTAGGGCGTTGCTAGGCAGTTGCTGTGGTGTTCTGGGTGGTTGATAGGCGGTTGCTATGGTGTTTAAGTGGTTGCTAGGGCGTTGCTAGGCGCTTACTATGGTGTTCTGGGTGGTTGCTAGGGCGTTGCTAGGCGGTTGCTATGGTGTTCTGGGTGGTTGCTAGGGCGTTGCTAGGCGGTTGCTATGGTGTTCTGGGTGGTTGCTAGGCGGTTGCTAGGCAGTTGCTATGGTGTTCTGGGTGGTTGCTAGGGCGTTGCTAGGCAGTTGCTATGGTGTTATAGGTGGTTGTTAGGGCGTTGCTAGGCAGTTGCTATGGTGTTCTGGGTGGTTGCTAGGCGGTTGCTATGGCGTTCTGGGTGGTTGCTAGGGCCTTGGTGGGCGGTTGCTATGGTGTTCTGGGTGGTTGTTAGGGCGTTGCTAGGCGGTTGCTATGGTGTTCTGGGTGGTTGCTAGGGGGTTGCTATGGTGTTCTGGGTGGTTGCTAGGGCATTGCTATGCGGTTGCTATGGTGTTTTGGGTGGTTGCTAGGGCGTTGCTAAGCGGTTGCTATGGTGTTCTGGGTCGTTGCTAGGGCGTTGCCAGGCAGTTGCTATGGTGTTCTGGGTGGTTGCTTGGCGGTTGCTAGGTGTTCTGGGTTGTTGCTAGGGCGTTGCTAGGCAGTTTCTATGGTGTCCTGGGCCGTTGCTAGGCGGTTGCTATGGTGTTCTGGGTGGTTGCTAGGCGGTTGCTATGGTGTTGTGGGTGGTTGCTAGGGCTTTGCTAGGCAATTGCTATGGTGTTCTGGGTGGTTGCTGGGTGTTGCGAGGCAGTTGCTATGGTGTTCTGGGTGGTTGCTAGGGCGTTGCTAGGCAGTTGCTATTGTGTTCTGGGTGGTTGCTAGGCGCTTGCTATGGTGTTCTGGGTTGTTGCTAGGGCATCGCTAGGCGGTTGCTTTGCTGTTCTGGGTGGTTGCTAGGGCGTTGCTAGGCAGTTGCTATGGTGCTCTGGGTGGTTGCTAGGCAGTTGCTATGGTGTTCTGGGTAGTTGCTAGGGCGTTGCTAGGCAGTTGCTATGGTGTTCAGGGTGGTTGCTAAGGTGTTGCAAGGCAGTTGCTGTAGTGTTTGGGGTGGTTGCTAGGGCGTTGCTAGGGAGTTGCTATGGTGTTCTGGGTGGTTGCTATGGTGTTCCTAATGTTGTTTCGGCATGCTTCTCTTTGTTTGAGAGCTGGAAAAGAGTTTCTACGTGAGTGTATGAGTTCAAGGCGAGAGGGTGAAGATGAGAGCGATTTTCTCATTGACTTCCATTATAACAAGGTTTCAGAGGTCCATGTTTTTTGGGAATTGTGGGAAATCTGTCAGTCGGATCGCTGAGTAAAGTCATGGCACACTCCTCACAAGCGAGCCGCACATTTTGACCTGTAACGTGTCGGGATCGGTTGAAAATTGTGGGAGAAGAAACGAACCGAGCGATTTCGGAAGAACTTGGAATAATAATTATAACTAGATAATGTAATTCCAGGGAATTACGTGTGCATTGAAAATGCAAAGTGTAGTTGCATAAGGTGGAGTTTGTAACATATTATTGCTTTATGATATTGGTAACTACATTTTTAGTAGGATAATTATGGTAGTGGTGAGGACTTTTATTTTGAAACAGATGTGGACTGAGGAAACAGTTTGCGGGAGTCATAGTTGATGACAACTGTCATATGGAAATTTTTAATAGTGACATTTTTTAATAGTGAAGAATTGTAATGAGGACTTATATTTTGAGACAGGATTGGGCAGAAGAAACAGTTACCGGAAGTCATAGTCGAAAACAATCAGGAGTTGGAATGGCTGAAAGGTTGATAAGTTGAGTAGCTTAAAAAGTTACATTTTTTTATTGTAATTTGACATTATGAGGACTGGCTGTAACAGTTGTTAGGCAGTTGCTATGGTGTTCTGTGTACTTGTGAGGGTGTTGCTAGGCAGCTGCTATCGTGTTCTGGGTGGTTGCTAGGGCATTGCTAGGCAGTTGCAATGGTGTTCTGGGTGGTTGCTAGGGCCTTGCTAAGCGGTTGCTATGGTGTTCTGAGTGGTTGATAGGGCATTGCTAGGCGATTGCTATGGTGTTCTGGGTGGTTGCAAGGCGGTTGCTATGGCGTTCTGGGTGGTTGCTAGAGCGTTGCTACGGGGTTCTGGGTGGTTGCTAGGCGGTTGCTATGGCATTCTGGGTGGTTGCTAGTGCTTTGCTAAGCAGTTGCTATGATGTTCTGGGTGGTTGCTAGGGCGTTGCTAGGTGGTTGCTATGGTGTTCTGGGTGGTTGCTAGGGTGTTGCTAGGCAGTTGCTATGCTGTTCTGGGTGGTTGCTACGCCGTTGCTATGGTGTTCTGGGTGGTTGCTAGGGCGTTGCTAGGGCGTTGCTATGGTGTTCTGGGTGGTTGCTAGGGCGTTGCTAGGCAGTTGCTATGGTGTTCTGGGTAGTTGTTAGGGTGGTTGCTATGGCGTTCTGGGTGGTTGCTAGGGCATTGCTAAGCAGTTGCTATGGTGTTCTGGGTGGTTGCTACAGCGTTGCTAGGCGGTTGCAATGGTGTTCTGAGTGGTTGCTAGGGTGTTGCTAGGCAGTTGCTATGGTGTTCTGGGTGGTTGCTAGGTGGTTGCTATGGTGTTCTGGGTGGTTGCTAGGTGGTTGCTATGGTGTTCTGGGTGGTTGCTAGGGCGTTGCTCGGCGGTTGCTATGGTGTTCTGGGTGGTTGCTCGGGCGTTGCTAGGCGGGTGCTATGGTGTTCTGCGTGGTTGCTAAGGCGTTGCTATGGTGTTCTGGGTGGTTGCTAGGGCGTTGCTAGCTAGTTGCTATGGTGTTCTGGATTGTTGCTAGGCGGTTGCTATGGTGTTCTGGGTGGTTGTTAGGCGGTTGCTCTGGTGTTCTGGGTGGTTGCTAGGCGGTTGCTATGGTGTTATGGGTGGTTGCTAGGTCGTTGCTAGGCAGCTGCTATGGTGTTCTGGGTGGTTGCTAGGCGGTTGCTTAGGTGTTCTGGGTGGTTGCTAGGGCGTTGCTAGGCAGTTGCTATGGTGTTCTGATGGTTGCTAGGCAGTTGCTATGGTGTTCTGGGTGGTTGCCAGGGCATTGCTAGGCAGTTGCTATGGTGTTCTGGGTGGTTGCTAGGGCGTTGTTATGGTGTTCTGGGTGGTTGCTAGGGCGTTGCTAGGCAGTTGCTATGGTGTTCTGGGTGGTTGCTAGGGCGTTGCTATGGTGTTTTGGGTGGTAGCTAGGCGGTTGCTATGGTGTTCTGCGGGGTTGCGAGGCAGTTGCTATTGTGTTCTGGGTGGTTGCTAGGCGGTTGCTATGGTGTTCTGGGTGGTTGCTAGGGCGTTGCTAGGCAGTTGCAATGGTGTGCTGGGTGGTTGCTAGGCGGTTGCTATGGTGTTCTGCGAGGTTGCTAGGGCATTACTAGGCGGTTGCTATGGTGTTCTGGGAGGTTGCTCGGGCATTGCTAGGCTGTTGCTATGGTGTTCTGGGTGGTTGCTAGGGCGTTGCTAGGCGGTTGCTATGGTGTTCTGGGTGGTTGTTAGGGTGTTGCTAGGCAGTTGCTATGGTGTTCTGGATGGTTGCTAGGCGGTTGCTATGGTGTTCTGGGTGGTTGCTAGGGTGTTGTTATGGTGTTCTGGGTGGTTGTTAGGCGGTTGCTCTGGTGTTCTGGGTGGTTGCTAGGCGGTTGCTATGGTGTTCTGGGTGGTTGCTAGGTCGTTGCTAGGCAGTTGCTATGGTGTTCTGGGTGGTTGCTAGGCGGTTGCTTAGGTGTTTTGGGTGGTTGCTAGGGCGTTGCTAGGCAGTTGCTATGGTGTTCTGATGGTGGCTAGGCAGTTGCTATGGTGTTCTGGGTGGTTGCTAGGGCGTTGCTAGGCAGTTGCTATGGTGTTCTGGGTGGTTGCTAGGGCGTTGCTATGGTGTTCTGGGTGGTTGCTAGGGCATTGCTAGGCAGTTGCTATGGTGTTCTGGGTGGTTGCTAGGGCGTTGCTATGGTGTTCTGGGTGGTAGCTAGGCGGTTGCTATGGTGTTCTGGGTGGTTGCTAGGGCCTTGCTAGGCGGTTGCTATGGTGTTGTGGGAGGTTTCTAGGGCATTGCTAGCCTGTTGCTATGGTGTTCTGGGTGGTTGCTAGGGCGTTGCTAGGCGGTTGCTATGGTGTTCTGGGTGGTTGTTAGGGTGTTGCTAGGCAGTTGCTATGGTGTTCTGGGAGGTTGCTAGGGCATTGCTAGGCTGTTGCTATGGTGTTCTGGGTGGTTGCTAGGGCGTTGCTAGGCGGTTGCTATGGTGTTCTGGGTGGTTGCTAGGGTGTTGCTAGGCAGTTGCTATGGTGTTCTGGGTGGTTGCTAGGCCGTTGCTATGGTGTTCTGGGTGGTTGCTATGGCGTTGCTAGGCAGTTGCTATTGTGTTCTGGGTGGTTTTTAGGGTGTTGCTAAGCAGTTGCTATGGTGTTCTGGGGGGTTGCTAGGCGGTTGCTATGGTGTTCTGGGTGGTTGCTAGGGCGTTGTTAGGCAGTTGCTATGGTGTTTTGGGTGGTTGCTAGGTGGTTGCTATGGTGTTCTGGGTGGTTGCTAGGGCGTTGCTAGGCAGTTGCTAAGGTGTTCTGGATGGTTGCTAGGCTGTTGCTATGGTGTTCTGGGTGGTTGCTAGGGCGTTGCTAGGTGGTTGCTATGGTGTTCTGGGTGGTTGTTAGGGTGTTGCTAGGCAGTTGCTATGGTGTTCTGGGTGGTTGCTAGGCGGTTGCTATGGTGTTCTGGGTGGTTGCCAGGGCGTTGCTAGGCAGTTGCTATGGTGTTCTGGATGGTTGCTAGGCGGTTGCTATGGTGTTCTGGGTGGTTGCTGGGGTGTTGCTTTGGTGTTGTGGGTGGTTGCTGGGGCGTTGCTGGGTGGTTGCTATGGTGTTCTGGGTGGTTGTTAGGGTGTTGCTAGGCAGTTGCTATGGTGTTCTGGGTGGTTGCTAGGCGGTTGCTATGGTGTTCTGGCGGGTTGCTAGGGCGTTGTTAGGCAGTTGCTATGGTGTTTTGGGTGGTTGCTAGGTGGTTGCTATGGTGTTCTGGGTGGTTGCTAGGGCGTTCATAGGCAGTTGCTGTGGTGTTGTGGGTGGTTGCTAGGCGGTTGCTTTGGTGTTGTGGGTGGTTGCTAGGCGGTTGCTATGGTGTTCTGGGTGGTTGCTTGGGCGTTGTTAGGCAGTTGCTATGGTGTTTTGGGTGGTTGCTAGGTGGTTGCTATGGTGTTCTGGGTGGTTGCTAGGGCGTTGCTAGGCAGTTGCTATGGTGTTCTGGGTGGTTGCTAGGCTGTTGCTATGGTGTTCTGGGTGGTTGCTAGGGCGTTGCTAGGCGGTTGCTATGGTGTTCTGGGTTGTTGTTAGGGGGTTGCTAGGCAGTTGCTATGGTGTTCTGGCTTGTTGGTAGGTGGTTGCTCTGGTGTTCTGGGTGGTTGCTAGGGCGTTGCTAGGCAGTTGCTATGGTGTTCTGGATGGTTGCTAGGCGGTTGCTATGGTGTTCTGGGTGGTTGCTAGGGTGTTGCTAGGCAGTTGCTATGGTGTTCTGGGTGGTTGCTAGGCGGTTGCTATGGTGTTCTGGGTGGTTGCTAGGGCGTTGTTAGGCAGTTGCTATGGTGTTTTGGGTGGTTGCTAGGTGGTTGCTATGGTGTTCTGGGTGGTTGCTAGGGCGTTGCTAGGCAGTTGCTATGGTGTTCTGGGTGGTTGCTAGGCGGTTGCTATGGTGTTCTGGGTGGTTGCTAGGCTGTTGCTATGGTGTTCTGGGTGGTTGCTAAGGCGTTGCTTGGCGGTTGCTATGGTGTTCTGGGTGGTTGCTAGGAGGTCGCTATGGTGTTCTGGGTGGTTGTTAGGGCGTTGTTAGGCAGTTGCTATGGTGTTTTGGGTGGTTGCTAGGTGGTTGCTATGGTGTTTTGGGTGGTTGCTTGGGCGTTGCTAGGCAGTTGCTATGGTGTTCTGGGTGGTTGCTAGGCGGTTGCTATGGTGTTCTGGGTGGTTGCTAGGCTGTTGCTATGGTTTTCTGTGTGGTTGCTAGGGCGTTGCTAGGCGGTTGCTATGGTGTTCTGGGTGGTTGCTAGGCGGTTGCTATGGTGTTCTGAATATTTGCTTGGGCATTGCTCGACAGTTGCTATGTTGTTCTTGTTGTTGCTAGGGCGTTGATGTGTCTTGTTTGGGGATCGAGTGAAAACTGGGAGAAGTAGTGAACCGTACTATTACGAAATTATTTGGAATATTAACAAGGAAGGAAGGAGGGAGGGAGAGAAGGAACTAATTAGGGAAGTAAGGAAAGAAGGAATATAGGAAAAAAAGAAGGAAATCAAAGGAAGGCAGGAAAGAACAAAGGAAAGGCGAGGATGGATGGAAAGAAACAGAGGAATGAAGGAAAGAAGGAAGTAAAGAAGGAAGGAAAGGAAGAAGGGAAGAAGAAGGATTTAAGTAAAGATAGAAGGAAGGAAGGAAGGATGGAAGTGAGGAAGAAGAAATGAAAAACAGAAGGAAAGAAAGAAGGAAGGAAAGAAAAAGTAAAGAAAGGAAGAGGGAAGGAAAGAGAGGGAAAGCAGAAAGAAGAAAGGAAGACAGATAAGAAGGATATGAAGGAATGAAAGAAGGCATGATGGAAGGAAAGAAAAACTAAGGAAGGTAGGAAAGAAAATTGGTAGGGAGGAAGGATGAGAGGCAGGATAGAAGGAAGTAAAGTAGGAAAGAAGGAACGAATAAAGGAAGGAAGGAACGAAGGAAAGAAATAGGAGGGAAAAAGAAAGAAGGAATGACAGAAAATAGAAGGAAGGAAAGCAGTAAGGAAGCTGTAGTCTCAAGAGAGCCAGATTGTCGTCTTACAGCCTGAGAAACTGACAGTTACAGCAGGTGGTCAGAACACCTGGCACAAGATTCCATTTGCTTAATGGCCCTATTGTGATGTCATAATGCCAATGTTAAGTCTATGGGGGGAAAAAATTTATAGTTTTTTATTAATAACTCAAAAAGTATAAAAGTTACAAAGATGAAAAATACATTGCACAGGTGTCCTAAGTAAGACCTACGCAACGCAGTTTGAATGAAGTTTCTACGATAAACGGTTGAGGCCGCATTAAGTGTGTTAGAAGAATAATAATAATAATAATAATAATAACTAGATAATGTAATTCCAGGGAATTACGTGTGCATTGAAAATGCAAAGTGTAGTTGCATAAGGTGGAGTTTGTAACATATCATTGCATTATGATATTGGTAGCTACGTTTTTAGGAGGATAATTATGGTAGTGGTGAGGACTTTTATTTTGAAACAGATGTGGACTGAGGAAACAGTTTGCGGGAGTCATAGTTGATGACAACTGTCATATGGAAATTTTTAATAGTGACATTTTTTAATAGTGAAAAATTGTAGTAAGGACTTATATTTTGAGACAGGATTGGGCAGAAGAAACAGTTGCCGGAAGTCATAGTCGAAAACAATCAGGAGTTGGAATGGCTGAAAGGTTGATAAGTTGAGTAGCTTAAAAAGTTACATTTTTTATTGTAATTTGACATAATGAGGACTGGCTGTAACAGTTGTTAGGCAGTTGCTATGGTGTTCTGTGTACTTGTGAGGGTGTTGCTAGGCAGCTGCTATCGTGTTCTGGGTGGTTGCTAGGGCATTGCTAGGCAGTTGCTATGGTGTTCTGGGTGGTTGATAGGGCATTGCTAGGCGGTTGCTATGGTGTTCTGGGTAGTTGCTAGGCGGTTGCTATGGCGTACTGGGTGGTTGTTCGGGCGTTGCTATGGGGTTCTTGGGTGGTTGCTAGGCGGTTGCTATGGCATTCTGGGTGGTTGCTAGGGCTTTGCTAAGCAGCTGCTATGATGTTCTGGGTGGTTGCTAGGGCGTTGCTAGGTGGTTGGTAGGGTGTTCTGGGGGGTTGCTAGGGTGTTGCTAGGCAGTTGCTATGCTGTTCTGGGTGGTTGCTAGGCCGTTGCTATGGTGTTCTGGGTGGTTGCTATGGCGTTGCTAGGCAGTTGCTATTGTGTTCTGGGTGGTTGATAGGCCGTTGCTAGGCAGTTGCTATGGTGTTCTGTGTGGTTGTTAGGGTGGTTGGTATGGGGTTGTGGGTGGTTGCTAGGGCATTGCTAAGCAGTTGGTATGGTGTTCTGGGTGGTTGCCCCGGCTTTGCCAGGCGGTTGCTATGGTGTTCTGGGTGGTTGCTAGGGTGTTGCTAGGCAGTTGCTATGGTGTTCTGGCTGGTTGCTAGGTGGTTGCTATGATGTTCTGGCTGGTTGCTAGGGCGTTGCTAGGCGGTTGCTATGGTGTTCTGGGTGGTTGCTCGGGCGTTGCTAGGCGGTTGCTATGGTGTTCTGGGTGGTTGCTAGGGCGGTGCTATGGTATTCTGGGTGGGTGCTAGGGCGTTGCTAGGCAGTTGGTATGGTGTTCTGGATGGTTGCTACGCGGTGTCTAGGGTGTTCTTGGTGGTTGCGAGGGTGTTGCTATGGTGTTCTGGGTGGTTGTTCGGCGGTTGCTCTGGTGTTCTGGGTGGTTGCAAGGCGGTTGCTAGGGTGCTCTGGGTGGTAGCAAGGCGGTTGCAATGGTGTTCTGGGTGGTTGCTAGATCATTGCTTGGCAGTTGCTGTGGTGTTCTGTGTTGTTGCTAGGCGGTTGCTATGGTGTTCTGGGTGGTTGCTAAGCGGTTGCTATGGTGTTGTTGGTGGTTGCTAGGGCGTTGCTAGGCAGTTGCTATGGTGTTCTGATGGTTGCTAGGCGGTTGCTATGGTGTTCTGGGTGGTTGCTAGGGCGTTGCTAGGCAGTTGCTATGGTGTTCTGGGTGGTTGGTAGGGCGTGGCTATGGTGTTCTGGGTGGTAGCTAGGCGGTTGGTATTGTGTTCTGGGTGGTTGCTAGGCGGTTGCTATGGTGTTCTGGGTGGTTGCTAGGGCGTTGCTAGGCAGTTGCTATGGTGTGCTGGGTGGTTGCTAGGCGGCTGGTATGGTGTTCTGGGAGGTTGCTAGGGCATTGGTAGGCGGTTGCTATGGTGTTCTGGGTGGTTGCTAGGGCCTTGCTAGGCGGTTGCTTTGGTGTTCTGGGAGGTTGCTAGGGCATTGCTAGGCTGTTGCTATGGTGTTCTGGGTGGTTGCTAGGGCGTTGCTAGGCGGTTGCTATGGTGTTCTTGGTGGTTGTTAGGGTGTTGCTAGGCAGTTGCTATGGTGTTCTGGGTGGTTCCTAGGCGGTTGCTATGGTGTTCTGGGTGGTTGCTAGGGCGTTGTTAGGCAGTTGCTATGGTGTTTTGGGTGGTTGCTAGGTGGTTGCTATGGTGTTCTGGGTGGTTCTTGGTCGTTGCTCGGCAGTTGCTATGGTGTTCTGGGTGGTTGCTAGGCGGTTGCTATGGTGTTCTGGGTGGTTGCTAGGGCGTTGCTAGGCGGTTGCTATGGTGTTTTGGGTGATTGCTAGGTGGTTGCTATGGTGTTCTGGGTGGGTGCTTGGGCGTTGGTAGGCAGTTGCTATGGTGTTCTGGGTGGTTGCTAGGCGGTTGCAATGGTGTTCTGGGTGGTTGCTCGGGCGTTGCTAGGCAGTTGCTATGGTGTTCTTGGTGGTTGCTAGGCGGTTGCTATGGTGTTCTGGGTGGTTGCTAGGCGGTTGCTATGGTGTTCTGGGTGGTTGCTAGGGCGTTGCTAGGCAGTTGCTATGGTGTTCTGGGTGGTTGCTAGGCGGTTGCTATGGTGTTCTGGGTGGTTGCTAGGGCATTGCTAGGCTGTTGCTATGGTGTTCTGGGTGGTTGCTAGGGCGTTGCTAGGCGGTTGCTATGGTGTTCTGGGTGGTTGCTAGGGCGTTGCTAGGCAGTTGCTATGGTGTTCTGGGTGGTTGCTAGGCGGTTGCTATGGTGTTCTGGGTGGTTGCTAGGGCGTTGCTAGGCAGTTGCTATAGCGTTCTGGGTGGTTGCTAGGGCGTTGCTAGGCAGTTGCTGTGGTGTTCTGGGTGGTTGCTAGGGCGTTGCTAGGCAGTTGCTATGGTGTTCTGGGTGGTTGCTAGGCGGTTGCTATGGTGTTCTGGGTGGTTGCTAGGCGGTTGCTATGGTGTTCTGGGTGGTTGCTAGGGCGTTGCTAGGCAGTTGCTATGGTGTTCTGGGTGGTTGCTAGGCGGTTGCTATGGTGTTCTGGGTGGTTGCTAGGGCGTTGCTAGGCAATTGCTATGGTGTTGTGGGTGGTTGCTAGGCGGTTGCTATGGTGTTGTGGGTGGTTGGTAGGGTGTTGCTAGGCAGTTGTTATGGTGTTCTGGGTGGTTGCTAGGGCGTTGCTAGGCAGTTGCTATGGTGTTCTGGGTGGTTGCTAGGCGGTTGCTATGGTGTTCTGGGTGGTTGCTAGGGCGTTGCTAGGCAGTTGCTATGGTGTTTTGGGTGGTTGCTAGGTGGTTGCTATGGTGTTCTGGGTGGTTGCTAGGGCGTTGCTAGGCAGTTGCTATGGTGTTCTGGGTGGTTGCTAGGTGGTTGCTATGGTGTTCTGGGTGGTTGCTAGGCAGTTGCTATTGTGTTCTGGGTGGTTGCTAGGGCGTTGCTAGGCAGTTGCTATGGTGTTCTGGGTGGTTGCTAGGCGGGTGCTATGGTGTTCTGGGTGGTTGCTAGGGCGTTGCTAGGCAGTTGCTATGGTGTTCTGGGTGGTTGCTAGGTGGTTGCTATGGTGTTCTGGGTGGTTGCTAGGCAGTTGCTATTGTGTTCTGGGTGGTTGCTAGGGCGTTGCTAGGCAGTTGCTATGGTGTTCTGGGTGGTTGCTAGGCGGGTGCTATGGTGTTCTGGGTGGTTGCTAGGCAGTTGCTATGGTGTTCTGGGTGGTTGCTAGGGCGTTGCTAGGCAGTTGCTATGGTGTTCTGGGTGGTTGCTAGGCAGTTGCTATTGTGTTCTGGGTGGTTGCTAGGGCGTTGCTAGGCAGTTGCTATGGTGTTCTGGGTGGTTGCTAGGCGGGTGCTATGGTGTTCTGGGTGGTTGCTAGGCGGTTGCTATGGTGTTCTGGGTGGTTGCTAGGGCGTTGCTAGGCAGTTGCTATGGTGTTCTGGGTGGTTGCTAGGCGGTTGCTATGGTGTTCTGGGTGGTTGCTAGGGCATTGCTAGGCTGTTGCTATGGTGTTCTGGGTGGTTGTTAGGGTGTTGCTAGGCTGTTGTTATGGTGTTCTGGGTGGTTGCTAGGCGGTTGCTGTGGTGTTCTGGGTGGTTGCTAGGTGGTTGCTATGGTGTTCTGGGTGGTTGCTAGGGCGTTGCTAGGCAGTTGCTATAGCGTTCTGGGTGGTTGCTAGGGCGTTGCTAGGCAGTTGCTAAGGTGTTCTGGGTGGTTGCTAGGGCGTTGCTAGGCAGTTGCTATGGTGTTCTGGGTGGTTGCTAGGCGGTTGCTATGGTGTTCTGGGTGGTTGCTAGGCGGTTGCTATGGTGTTCTGGGTGGTTGCTAGGGCGTTGCTAGGCAGTTGCTATGGTGTTCTGGGTGGTTGCTAGGCGGTTGCTATGGTGTTCTGGGTGGTTGCTAGGGCGTTGCTAGGCAGTTGCTATAGTGTTCTGGGTGGTTGCTAGGCAGTTGCTATGGTGTTTTGGGTGGCTGCTTGGCGGTTGCTATGGTGTTCTGAATATTTGCTTGGGCATTGCTCGACAGTTGCTATGTTGTTCTTGTTGTTGCTCGGGCGTTGATGTGTCTTGTTTGGGGATCGAGTGAAAACTGGGAGAAGTAGTGAACCGTACGATTACGAAATTATTTGGAATATTAACAAGGAAGGAAGGAGGGAAAGAAGGAACTAATGAGGGAAGTAAGGAAAGAAGGAATATAGGAAAAAAGAAGGAAATCAAAGGAAGGCAGGAAAGAACAAAGGAAAGAAGGCGAGGATGGATGGAAAGAAACAGAGGAATGAAGGAAAGAAGGAAGTAAAGAAGGAAGGAAAGGAAGAAGGGAAGAAGAAGGATTTAAGTAAAGATAGAAGGAAGGAAGGAAGTGAGGAAGAAGAAAAGAAAAATGGAAGGAAAGAGAGAAGGAAGGAAAGAAAAAGTAAAGAAAGGAAGAGGGAGGGAAAGAGAGGGAAAGCAGAAAGAAGAAAGGAAGAAAGATAAAGGGATATGAAGGAATGAAAGAAGGCATGATGGAAGGAAAGAAAAACTAAGGAAGGTAGGAAAGAAAATTGGTAGGGAGGAAGAATGGGAGGAAGGATGAAAGGCAGGATAGAAGGAAGTAAAGTAGAAGAGCAGGAACGAATAAAGGAAAGAAGGAACGAAGGAAAAGAACAGAAGGGAAAAAGAAAGAAGGAATGACAGAAAATAGAAGGAAGGAAAGCAGTAAGGAAGCTGTAGTCTCAAGAGAGCCAGATTGTAGTCTTACAGCCTGAGAAACTGACAGTTACAGCAGGTGGTCAGAACACCTGGCACAAGATTCCATTTGCTTAATAGCCCTATTGTGATGTCATAATGCCAATGTTAAGTCTATGGGGGGAAAAAATTTATAGTTTTTTATTAATAACTCAAAAAGTATAAAAGTTACAAAGATGAAAAATACATTGCACAGGTGTCCTAAGTAAGATCTACGCAACGCAGTTTGAATGAAGTTTCTACGATAAACGGTTGAGGCCGCATTAAGTGTGTTAGAAGAATAATAATAATAACTAGATAATGTAATTCCAGGGAATTACGTGTGCATTGAAAATGCAAAGTGTAGTTGCATAAGGTAGAGTTTGTAACATATCATTGCATTATGATATTGGTAGCTACGTTTTTAGGAGGATAATTATGGTAGTGGTGAGGACTTTTATTTTGAAACAGATGTGGACTGAGGAAACAGTTTGCGGGAGTCATAGTTGATGACAACTGTCATATGGAAATTTTTAATAGTGACATTTTTTAATAGTGAAAAATTGTAGTAAGGACTTTTATTTTGAGACAGGATTGGGCAGAAGAAACAGTTGCCGGAAGTCATAGTCGAAAACAATCAGGAGTTGGAATGGCTGAAGGGTTGATAAGTTGAGTAGCTTAAAAAGTTACATTTTTTATTGTAATTTGACATAATGAGGACTGGCTGTAACAGTTGTTAGGCAGTTGCTATGGTGTTCTGTGTACTTGTGAGGGTGTTGCTAGGCAGCTGCTATCGTGTTCTGGGTGGTTGCGAGGGCATTGCTAGGCAGTTGCTATGGTGTTCTGGGTGGTTGATAGGGCGTTGCTAGGCGGTTGCTATGGTGTTCTGGGTAGTTGCTAGGCGGTTGCTATGGTGTACTGGGTGGTTGCTCGAGCGTTGCTATGGGGTTCTGGGTGGTTGCTAGGCGGTTGCTATGGCATTCTGGGTGGTTGCTAGGGCTTTGCTAAGCAGTTGCTATGATGTTCTGGGTGGTTGCTAGGGCGTTGCTAGGTGGTTGCTATGGTGTTCTGGGTGGTTGCTAGGGTGTTGCTAGGCAGTTGCTATGCTGTTCTGGGTGGTTGCTAGGCCGTTGCTATGGTGTTCTGGGTGGTTGCTATGGCGTTGCTAGGCAGTTGCTATTGTGTTCTCGGTGGTTGATAGGCCGTTGCTAGGCAGTTGCTATGGTGGTCTGGGTGGTGGTTAGGGTGGGTGCTATGGCGTTCTGGGTGGTTGCTAGGGCATTGCTAAGCAGTTGGTATGGTGTTCTGGGTGGTTGCCACGGCATTGCCAGGCGGTTGCTATGGTGTTCTGGGTGGTTGCTAGGGTGTTGCTAGGCAGTTGCTATGGGGTTCTGGGTGGTTGCTAGGTGGTTGCTATGATGTTCTGGCTGGTTGCTAGGGCATTGCTAGGCGGTTGCTATGGTGTTCTGGGTGGTTGCTCGGGCGTTGCTAGGCGGTTGCTATGGTGTTCTGGGTGGTTGCTAGGTGGTTGCTATGGTGTTCTGGGTGGTTGCTAGGGTGTTGCTATGGTGTTCTGGGTGGTTGTTAGGCGGTTGCTCTGGTGTTCTGGGTGGTTGCTAGGCGGTTCCTATGGTGTTCTGGGTGGTAGCAAGGCGGTTGCAATGGTGTTCTGGGTGGTTGCTAGGGCGTTGCTAGGCAGTTGCTATGGTGTTTTGTGTTGTTGCTAGGCGGTTGCTATGGTGTTCTGGGTGGTTGCTAGGCGGTTGCTATGGTGTTCTGGGTGGTTGCTAGGGCGTTGCTAGGCAGTTGCTATGGTGTTCTGATGGTTGCTAGGCGGTTGCTATGGTGTTCTGGGTGGTTGCTAGTGCGTTGCCAGGCAGTTGCTATGGTGTTCTGGGTGGTTGCTTGGGCATTGCTATGGTGTTCTGGGTGGTAGCTAGGCGGCTGCTATTGTGTTCTGGGTGGTTGCTAGGCGGTTGCTATGGTGTTCTGGGTGGTTGCTCGGGCGTTGCTAGGCAGTTGCTATGGTGTGCTGGGTGGTTGCTAGGCGGTTGCTATGGTGGTCTGGGAGGTTGCTAGAGCATTGGTAGGCGGTTGCTATGGTGTTCTGGGTGGGTGGTAGTGCCTCGCTAGGCGGTTGCTATGGTGTTCTGGGAGGTTGCTAGGGCATTGCTAGGCTGTTGCTATGGTGTTCTGGATGGTTGCTAGGCGGTTGCTATGGTGTTCTGGGTGGTTGCTAGGGTGTTGCTATGGTGTTCTGGGTGGTTGTTAGGCGGTTGCTCTGGTGTTCTGGGTGGTTGCTAGGCGGTTGCTATGGTGTTCTGGGTGGTAGCAAGGCGGTTGCAATGGTGTTCTGGGTGGTTGCTAGGGCGTTGCTAGGCAGTTGCTATGGTGTTCTGGATGGTTGCTAGGTGGTTGCTATGGTGTTCTGGGTGGTTGCTAGGGTGTTGCTATGGTGTTCTGGGTGGTTGTTAGGCGGTTGCTCTGGTGTTCTGGGTGGTTGCTAGGCGGTTGCTATGGTGTTCTGGGTGGTAGCAAGGCGGTTGCAATGGTGTTCTGGGTGGTTGCTAGGGCGTTGCTAGGCAGTTGCTATGGTGTTCTGTGTTGTTGCTAGGCGGTTGCTATGGTGTTCTGGGTGGTTGCTAGGCGGTTGCTATGGTGTTCTGGGTGGTTGCTAGGGCGTTGCTAGGCAGTTGCTATGGTGTTCTGATGGTTGCTAGGCGGTTGCTATGGTGTTCTGGGTGGTTGCTAGGGCGTTGCCAGGCAGTTGCTATGGTGTTCTGGGTGGTTGCTAGGGCATTGCTATGGTGTTCTGGGTGGTAGCTAGGCGGTTGCTATTGTGTTCTGGGTGGTTGCTAGGCGGTTGCTATGGTGTTCTGGGTGGTTGCTCGGGCGTTGCTAGGCAGTTGCTATGGTGTGCTGGGTGGTTGCTAGGCGGTTGCTATGGTGTTCTGGGAGGTTGCTAGGGCATTGCTAGGCGGTTGCTATGGTGTTCTGGGTGGTTGCTAGGGCCTTGCTAGGCGGTTGCTATGGTGTTCTGGGTGGTTGCTCGGGCGTTGCTAGGCGGTTGCTATGGTGTTCTGGGTGGTTGCTAGGGCGTTGCTAGGCGGTTGCTATGGTGGTCTGGGTGGTTTTTAGGGTGTTGCTAGGCAGTTGCAATGGTGTTCTGGGTGGTTGCTAGGCGGTTGCTATGGTGTTCTGGGTGGTTGCTAGGGCGTTGCTAGGCAGATGCTATGGTGTTTTGGGTGGTTGCTAGGTGGTTGCTATGGTGTTCTGGGTGGTTGATTGGGCGTTGCTAGGCAGTTGCTATGGTGTTCTGGGTGGTTGCTGGCGGTTTCTATGGTGTTCTGGGTGGTTGCTCGGGCGTTGCTAGGCAGTTGCTATGGTGTTCTTGGTGGTTGCTAGGCGGTTGCTATGGTGTTCTGGGTGGTTGATAGGCGGTTGCTATGGTGTTCTGGGTGGTTGCTAGGGCATTGCTAGGCTGTTGCTATGGTGTTCTGGGTGGTTGCTAGGGCGTTGCTAGGCGGTTGCTATGGTGTTCTGGGTGGTTGCTAGGCGGTTGCTATGGTGTTCTGGGTGGTTGCTAGGGCGTTGCTAGGCAGTTGCTATAGCGTTCTGGATGGTTGCTAGGGCGTTGCTAGGCAGTTGCTGTGGTGTTCTGGGTGGTTGCTAGGGCGTTGCTAGGCAGTTGCTATGGTGTTCTGGGTGGTTGCTAGGCGGTTGCTATGGTGTTCTGGGTGGTTGCTAGGCGGTTGCTATGGTGTTCTGGGTGGTTGCTAGGGCGTTGCTAGGCAGTTGCTATGGTGTTCTGGGTGGTTGCTAGGCGGTTGCTATGGTGTTCTGGGTGGTTGCTAGGGCGTTGCTAAGCAGTTGCTATGGGGTTTTGGGTGGTTGCTAGGTGGTTGCTATGGTGTTCTGGGTGGTTGCTAGGGCGTTGCTAGGCAGTTGCTATGGTGTTCTGGGTGGTTGCTAGGTGGTTGCTATGGTGTTCTGGGTGGTTGCTAGGCGGTTGCTATTGTGTTCTGGGTGGTTGCTAGGGCGTTGCTAGGCAGTTGCTATGGTGTTCTGGGTGGTTGCTAGGCGGGTGCTATGGTGTTCTGGGTGGTTGCTAGGCGGTTGCTATGGTGTTCTGGGTGGTTGCTAGGGCATTGCTAGGTTGTTGCTATGGTGTTCTGGGTGGTTGCTAGGGCGTTGCTAGGCGGTTGCTATGGTGTTCTGGGTGGTTGTTAGGGTGTTGCTAGGCAGTTGCTATGGTGTTCTGGGTGGTTGCTAGGGCGTTGCTAGGCAGTTGCTATGGTGTTCTGGGTGGTTGCTAGATGGTTGCTATGGTGTTCATGGTGGTTGCTAGGGCGTTGCTAGGCAGTTGCTATAGCGTTCTGGGTGGTTGCTAGGGCGTTGCTAGGCAGCTGCTATGGTGTTCTGGGTGGTTGCTAGGGCGTTGCTAGGCAGTTGCTATGGTGTTCTGGGTGGTTGCTAGGCGGTTGCTATGGTGTTCTGGGTGGTTGCTAGGGCGTTGCTAGGCAGTTGCTGTGGTGTTCTGGGTGGTTGCTAGGGCGTTGCTAGGCAGTTGCTATGGTGTTCTGGGTGGTTGCTAGGCGGTTGCTATGGTGTTCTGGGTGGTTGCTAGGGCGTTGCTAGGCAGTTGCTATGGTGTTCTGGGTGGTTGCTAGGCGGTTGCTATGGTGTTCTGGGTGGTTGCTAGGGCGTTGCTAGGCAGTTGCTATGGTGTTCTGGGTGGTTGCTAGATGGTTGCTATGGTGTTCATGGTGGTTGCTAGGGCGTTGCTAGGCAGTTGCTATAGCGTTCTGGGTGGTTGCTAGGGCGTTGCTAGGCAGCTGCTATGGTGTTCTGGGTGGTTGCTAGGGCGTTGCTAGGCAGTTGCTATGGTGTTCTGGGTGGTTGCTAGGCGGTTGCTATGGTGTTCTGGGTGGTTGCTAGGCGGTTGCTATGGTGTTCTGGGTGGTTGCTAGGGCGTTGCTAGGCAGTTGCTGTGGTGTTCTGGGTGGTTGCTAGGGCGTTGCTAGGCAGTTGCTATGGTGTTCTGGGTGGTTGCTAGGCGGGTGGTATGGTGTGCTGGGTGGTTGCTAGGGCGTTGCTAGGCAGTTGCTGTGGTGTTCTGGGTGGTTGCTAGGCGGTTGCTATGGTGTTCTGGGTGGTTGCTAGGGCGTTGCTAGGCAGTTGCTATGGTGTTTTGGGTGGTTGCTAGGGCGTTGCTAGGCAGTTGCTATGGTGTTCTGGGTGGTTGCTAGGTGGTTGCTATGGTGTTCTGGGTGGTTGCTAGGCGGTTGCTATTGTGTTCTGGGTGGTTGCTAGGGCGTTGCTAGGCAGTTGCTATGGTGTTCTGGGTGGTTGCTAGGCGGGTGCTATGGTGTTCTGGGTGGTTGCTAGGCGGTTGCTATGGTGTTCTGGGTGGTTGCTAGGGCGTTGCTAGGCAGTTGCTATGGTGTTCTGGGTGGTTGCTAGGCGGTTGCTATGGTGTTCTGGGTGGTTGCTAGGGCATTGCTAGGCTGTTGCTATGGTGTTCTGGGTGGTTGCTAGGGCGTTGCTAGGCGGTTGCTATGGTGTTCTGGGTGGTTGTTAGGGTGTTGCTAGGCAGTTGCTATGGTGTTCTGGGTGGTTGCTAGGCGGTTGCTATGGTGTTCTGGGTGGTTGCTAGGGCGTTGCTAGGCAGTTGCTATGGTGTTTTGGGTGGTTGCTAAGTGGTTGCTATGGTGTTCTGGGTGGTTGCTAGGGCGTTGCTAGGCAGTTGCTATAGCGTTCTGGGTGGTTGCTAGGGCGTTGCTAGGCAGTTGCTATGGTGTTCTGGGTGGTTGCTAGGGCGTTGCTAGGCAGTTGCTATGGTGTTCTGGGTGGTTGCTAGGCAGTTGCTATGGTGTTCTGGGTGGTTGCTAGGCGGTTGCTATGGTGTTCTGGGTGGTTGCTAGGGCGTTGCTAGGCAGTTGCTATAGTGTTCTGGGTGGTTGCTAGGCAGTTGCTATGGTGTTCTGGGTGGTTGCTAGGGCGTTGCTAGGCAGTTGCTATAGTGTTCTGGGTGGTTGCTAGGCAGTTGCTATGGTGTTTTGGGTGGTTGCTTGGCGGTTGCTATGGTGTTCTGAATATTTGCTTGGGCATTGCTCGACAGTTGCTATGTTGTTCTTGTTGTTGCTAGGGCGTTGATGTGTCTTGTTTGGGGATCGAGTGAAAACTGGGAGAAGTAGTGAACCGTACGATTACGAAATTATTTGGAATATTAACAAGGAAGGAAGGAGGGAAAGAAGGAACTAATGAGGGAAGTAAGGAAAGAAGGAATATAGGAAAAAAAGAAGGAAATCAAAGGAAGGCAGGAAAGAACAAAGGAAAGAAGGCGAGGATGGATGGAAAGAAACAGAGGAATGAAGGAAAGAAGGAAGTAAAGAAGGAAGGAAAGGAAGAAGGGAAGAAGAAGGATTTAAGTAAAGATAGAAGGAAGGAAGGAAGTGAGGAAGAAGAAATGAAAAACAGAAGGAAAGAGAGAAGGAAGGAAAGAAAAAGTAAAGAAAGGAAGAGGGAGGGAAAGAGAGGGAAAGCAGAAAGAAGAAAGGAATAAAGATAAGAAGGATATGAAGGAATGAAAGAAGGCATGATGGAAGGAAAGAAAAACTAAGGAAGGTAGGAAAGAAAATTGGTAGGGAGGAAGAATGGGAGGAAGGATGAAAGGCAGGATAGAAGGAAGTAAAGTAGGAAAGAAGGAACGAATAAAGGAAGGAAGGAACGAAGGAAAGAAATAGGAGGGAAAAAGAAAGAAGGAATGACAGAAAATAGAACGAAGGAAAGCAGCAAGGAAGCTGTAGTCTCAAGAGAGCCAGATTGTAGTCTTACAGCCTGAGAAACTCACAGTTACAGCAGGTGGTCAGAACACCTGGCACAAGATTCCATTTGCTTAATGGCCCTATTGTGATGTCATAATGCCAATGTTAAGTCTATGGGGGGAAAAATGTCTAGTTTTTTATTAATAACTCAAAAAGTATAAAAGTTACAAAGATGAAAAATACATTGCACAGGTCTCCTAAGTAAGACCTACGCAACGCAGTTTGAATGAAGTTTCTACGATAAACGGTTGAGGCCGCATTAAGTGTGTTAGAAGAATAATAATAATAATAATAATAATAATAATAATAATAATAATAATAATAAGAAGACCAGGATAACAATAGTGAGCATTTTCAATGCACACTAACTAGATAATGTAATTCCAGGGAATTACGTGTGCATTGAAAATGCTAAGTGTAGTTGCACAGGGTGGAGTTTGTTACAAATCATTTCATTATGATATTGGTAGCTAGGTTTTTCGGAGGATAATTATGGTAGTGGTGAGGACCTTTATTTTGAAACAGATGTGGACTAAGGAAACAGTTTGCAGGAGACATAGTTGATGACGGCTGTCATATGGAAATTTTTAATAGTGAAATTTTTTAATAGTGAAGAATTTTAGTTAGGACTTTTATTTTGAGACAGGTCTGGGCAGAGGAAACAGTTGGCCGAAGTCATAGTCGATAACAAACAGAATTTGGAATGGCTGAACGGTCGATAAGTTGAGTAGCTTAAAAAGTTACATTATTTCATTGTAATTTGTCATAATGAGGACTGGCTGAAACTGTTGCTAGGCAGTTGCTATTGTGTTCTGTGTACTTGGGAGGGTGTTGCTAAGCAGCTGCGATGGTGTTCTAGTTGGTTGCAAGGGCATTAATAGGCAGTTGCTATTGTGTTCTGAGTGGTTGCTAGGGCGTTGCTAGGCGGTTGCTATGGTATTCTGGGTGGTTGCTAGGGCGTTGCTAGGCAGTTGCTATGGTGTTCTGGGTGGTTGCTAGGGTGTTGCTAGGCGGTTGTTATGGTGTTCTGGGTGGTTGCTAGGGAATTGCTAGGCGGTTCGTATGGTGTTCTGGGTGGTTGCTAGGTGGTTGCTAGGCAGTTGCTATGGTGTTCTGTGTGGTTGCTAGGCGGTTGCTATGGTGTTCTGGGAGATTGCTAGGGCGTTGCTAGGCAGCTGCTATGGTGTTCTGGGTGGTTGCTAGGGCGTTGCTAGGCGGTTGCTATGGTGTTCTGTGTGGTTGCTAGGCAGTTGGTATGTTGTTCTGGGTGGTTGCTAGGGCGTTGCTAAGCAGTTGCTATGGTGTTCTGGGTGGTTGCTGGGGCGTTGCTAGGTGGTTGCTATGGTGTTCTGGGTGGTTGCTAGGGCATTGCTAGGCAGTTACTATGGTGTTCTGGGTGCTTGGTAGGGCGTTGCTAGGCAGTAACAATGGTGTGCTGGATGGTTGCTAGGCGGTTGCTATGGTGTTCTGGGTCGTTGCTAGGGCGTTGCTAGGCAGTTGCTATGGTGTTCTGGGTGGTTGCTAGGGCGTTGCTGTGCTGTTCTGGGTGGTTGCTATGCCGTTGCTATGGTGTTCTGGGTGGTTGCTAGGGCGTTGCTAGGCAGTTGCTATGGTGTTTTGGGTGGTGGCTAGGGCGTTGCTAGGCAGTAGCTATGGTGTTCTGGATGGTTGCCAGGCAGTTGCTAAGGTGTTCTGGGTGGTTGCTAGGGCGTTGCTAGGCAGTTGCTATGGTGTTCTGGGTGCTTGCTAGGGCGTTGCTAGGCAGTTACAATGGTGTTCTGGATGGTTGCTAGGCGGTTGCTATGGTGTTCTGGGTGGTTGCTAGGGCGTTGCTAGGCAGTTACTATGGTGTTCTGGGTGCTTGCTAGGGCGTTGCTAGGCAGTTACAATGGTGTTCTGGATGGTTGCTAGGCGGTTGCTATGGTGTTCTGGGTCGTGGCTAGGGCGTTGCTAGGCAGTTGCTATGGTGTTCTGGGTGGTTGCTAGGGCGTTGCTGTGCTGTTGTGGGTGGTTGCTATGCCGTTGCTATGGTGTTCCGGGTGGTTGCTAGGGCGTTGCTAGGCAGTTGCTATGGTGTTTTGGGTGGTTGCTAGGGCGTTGCTAGGCAGTAGCTATGGTGTTCTGGATGGTTGCCAGGCAGTTGCTAAGGTGTTCTGGGTGGTTGCTAGGGCGTTGCTAGGCAGTTGCTATGGTGTTTTGGGTGGTTGCTAGGCGGTTGCTATGGTGTTCTGGGTGGTTGCTAGGCGGTTGCTATGGTGTTCTGGGTGGTTGCTAGGGCGTTGCTAGGCAGTTGCTATGGTGTTCTGGGTGGTTGCTAGGGCGTTGCTAGGCAGTTTCTATGGTGTTCTGGGTGGTTGCTAGGGCGTTGCTAGGCAGTTGCTATGGTGTTCTGGATGGTTGTTAGGCGGTTGCTATGGTGTTCTTGGTGGTTGCTAGGGCGTTGCTAGGCAGTTGCTATGGTGTTCTGGGTGGTTGCTAGGCGGTTGCTATGGTGTTCTGGGCCGTTGCTAGGGCGTTGCTAGGCAGTTGCTATGGAGCTCTGGGTGGTTGCTAGGGCGTTGCTAGGCGGTTGCTATGGTGTTCTGGGTGGTTGCTAGGGCGTTGTTAGGCAGTTGCTCTGGTGTTCTGGGTGGTGGCTAGGGTGTTGTTAGGCAGTTGCTACGGTGTTCTGGATGGTTGCTAGGCGGTTGCTTTGGTGTTCTGGGTGGTTGCTAGGCCGTTGCTATGGTGTTCTGGGTGGTTGCTAGGGTGTTGCTAGGCAGTTGCTCTGGTGTTCTGGGTGGTTGCTAGGGCGTTGTTAGGCAGTTGCTACGGTGTTCTCGATGGTTGCTAGGCGGTTGCTATGGTGTTCTGGGTGGTTGCTAAGGCGTTGCTAGGCAGTTGCTATGGTGTTCTGGGTGGTTGCTAGGCGGTTGCTTTGGTGTTTTGGGTGGTTGCTAGGGCGTTGCTATGGTGTTCTGGGTGGTTGCTAAGGCGTTGCTATGGTGTTCTGGGTGGTTGGTAGGCGGTTGCTATGGTGTTTTGGGTGGTTGCTAGGCGGTTGCTATGTTGTTCTGGGTGGTAGCTAGGCGGTTGCTATGGTGTTCTGGGTGGTTGCTAGGGCGTTGTTAGGCAGTTGCTATGGTGTTCCGGGTGGTTGCTAGGCTGTTGCTATGGTGTTCTGGGTGGTTGCTAGGGCGTTGCTAAGCAGTTTCTATGGTGTTCTGGGTGGTTGCTACAGCGTTGCTAGGCGGTTGCTATGGAGTTCTGGGTGGTTGCTAGGGCGTTGCTATGGTGTTCTGGGTTGTTGCTTGGCAGTTGCTCTGGCATTCTGGGTGGTTGCTACGGCGTTGCTCAGCGGTTGCTATGTTGTTCTTGTTGTTGCTAGGGCGTTGATGTGTAGTGTTTGGGGATTGGGTGAAAAGTGGGAGAAGTAGCGAACCATGCGATTACAAAAGAATTTGAAATAATAACAAGGAAGGAGGGAAAGATGGAACTAATGAGGGAAGTAAGGAAAGAAGGAATGTAGGAAAAAAGAAGGTAAGCAAAGGATGGCAGGAAAGAACAAAGAAAAAAAGGCAAGAATGGATGGAAAGAAACAGAGGAATGAAGGAAAGAAGGAAGTAAGGAAGGAAGGAAAGGAAGGAAGAAAGGAAAGAAAGAAGGGAAGAAGAAAAATTTAAGTAAAGATAGAAGGAAGGAAGGAAGGAAAGAAGAGAAGGAAGGGAGGAAGAAGAAATGAAAAACAGCAGGAAAGACAGAAGGAAGGAAAGAAAAAGTGACGAAAGAAAGAGGGAAGGTAAGAGAGAGGGAAAGTAGAAAGAAGAAAGGAAGAAAGATAGGAAGGAAAGAAGGCCTGATGGAAGGAGAGACAAACTAAGGAAGGAAGGAAAGAAAATTGGTAGGGAGGAAGAGTGGAAGGAAGGATGAAAGGCAGGATAGAAGGAAGTAAAGTAGGAAAGAAGGAACAAATAAAGGAAGGAAGGAACAAAGGAAAGAAATAGGAGGGAAAAAGAAAGAAGGAATGACAGAAAATAGAAGGAAGGAAAGCAGTAAGGAAGCTGTAGTCTCAAGAGAGCCAGATTGTAGTCTGACAGCCTGAGAAACTGACAGTTACAGCAGGTGGTCAGAACACCTGGCACAAGATTCCATTTGCTTAATGGCCCTATTGTGATGTCATAATGCCAATGTTAAGTCTATGGGGGGTAAAAATTTATAGTTTTTTATTAATAACTCAAAAAGTATAAAAGTTACAAAGATGAAAAATACATTGCACAGGTGTCCTAAGTAAGACCTACGCAACGCAGTTTGAATGAAGTTTCTACGATAAACGGTTGAGGCCGCATTAAGTGTGTTAGAAGAATAATAATAATAATAATAATAATAATAATAATAATAATAATAAGAAGACCAGGATAACAATAGTGAGCATTTTCAATGCACACTAATAATAAGAAGACCAGGATAACAATAGTGAGCATTTTCAATGCACACTAACTAGAAAATTCCAGCAGAAATTTTGAATGTGCCTGCTGCTCTACGAGTACAGTGTTGGAGATGGTTGCCAGCGTTCTGGTATGCAGTAGATATCATGTTCAGGGGTGCATTTCCCAAAATCACAGATGCTAACTTACGTAGTTGGGCCCATTGACTGTGAATGGACGAACTATACGGCTTTGGGAAACACGGTCCTGGGTGGTTGGTAGGGCGTTGCTAGACTGTTGTTATGGTGTTCTGGGGGGTAGCTAGGGCATTGCTAGGTGGTTGCTACGGTCTTCTGGGTGGTTGCTATGGCGTTGCTAGGCAGTTGCTATGGTGTTCTGGGTGGTTGTTAGGGCATTGCTAGGCAGTTGCTGTGGTGTTCTCGGTGGTTGCTAGGGCATTGCTAGGCAGTTGTCATGGTGTTCTGGGGGGTTGCTAGGTGGTTGCTATGGTGTTCTGGGTGGTTGCTAGGGCGTTGCTAGGCAGTTGCTATGGTGTTCTGGGTGGTTGCTAGGCGGTTGCTATGGTGTTTTGGGTGGTTGCTAGGGCGTTGCTAAGCGGTTGCTATGGTGTTCTGGGTGGTTGCTAGGGCGTTGCTAGGCAGTTGCTATGGTGTTCTGGGTGGTTGCTAGGCGGTTGCTTTGGTGTTCTGGGTGGTTGCTAGGGCGTTGCTAGGCGGTTGCTTTGGTGTTCTGGGTGGTTGCTAGGCGGTTGCTATGGTGTTCTGGGTCGTTGCTAGGGCGTTGCTAGGCGGTTGCTATGGTGTTCTGGTTGGTTGCTAGGTGGTTGCTACGGTCTTCTGGGTGGTTGCTATGGCGTTGCTAGGCAGTTGCTATGGTGTTCTGGGTGGTTGTTAGGGCATTGCTAGGCAGTTGCTATGGTGTTCTCGGTGGTTGTTAGGGCATTGCTAGGCAGTTGCTATGGTGTTCTGGGTCGTTGCTAGGGCGTTGCTAGGCGGTTGCTATGGTGTTCTGGTTGGTTGCTAGGTGGTTGCTACGGTCTTCTGGGTGGTTGCTATGGCGTTGCTAGGCAGTTGCTATGGTGTTCTGGGTGGTTGCCAGGGCGTTGCTAGGCAGTTGCTATGGTGTTCTCGGTGGTTGCTAGGGCATTGCTAGGCAGTTGCTATGGTGTTCTGGGGGGTTGCTAGGCGGTTGCTATGGTGTTCTGAGTGGTTGCTAGGGCGTTGCTAGGCAGTTGCTATGGTGTTCTGGGTGGTTGCTAGGGCGTTGCTAGGCAGTTGCTATGGTGTTCTGGGTGGTTGCTAGGCGGTTGCTATGGTGTTTTGGGTGGTTGCTAAGGCGTTGCTAAGCGGTTGCTATGGTGTTCTGGGTGGTTGCTAGGGCGTTGCTAGGCAGTTGCTATGGTGTTCTGGGTGGTTGCTAGGCGGTTGCTATGGTGTTCTGGGTGGTTGCTAGGGCGTTGCTAGGCGGTTGCTATGGTGTTCTGGGTGGTTGCTAGGCGGTTGCTATGGTGTTCTGGGTCGTTGCTAGGGCGTTGCTAGGCAGTTTCTATGGTGTTTTGGGTGGTAGCTAGGGCGTTGCTATGGTGTTCTGGTGGTTGCTAGGGCGTTTCTAGGCGGTTGCTATGGTGTTCTGGTTGGTTGCTAGGGCGTTGCTATGGTGTTCTGGGTGGTTGCTCGGGCGTTGCTAGGCGGTTGCTATGGTGTTCTGGGTGGTTGCTAGGGCGTTGCTAGGCGGTTGCTATGGTGTTCTGGGTCGTTGCTAGGGCGTTGCTAGGCAGTTTCTATGGTGTTCTGGGTGGTAGCTAGGGCGTTGCTATGGTGTTCTGGGTGGTTGCTAGGGCGTTACTAGGCAATTGCTATGGTGTTCTGGGTGGTTGGTACGCGGTTGCTATGGTGCTCTGGGTGGTTGCTAGGGCGTTGCTAGGCGGTTGCTATGGTGTTCTGGGTGGTTGCTAGGCAGTTGCTATGGTGTTCTGGGTTGTTGCTAGGCGGTTGCTATGGTGTTCTGGGTGGTTGCTAGGGCGTTGCTAGGCGGTTGCTATGGTGTTCTGGATGGTTGCTAGGCAGTTGCTATGGTGTTCTGGGTGGTTGCTAGGGCGTTGCTTGGCAGTTGCTATGGTGTTCTGGATGGTTGCTAGGCGGTTGCTATGGTGTTCTAGGTGGTTGTTAGGGCGTTGCTAGGCAGTTGCTATGGTGTTCTGGGTGGTTGCTAGGCGGTTGCTATGGTGTTCTGGGTGGTTGCTAGGGCGTTGCTAGGCGGTTGCTATGGTGTTCTGGGTCGTTGCTAGGTCGTTGCTTGGCGGTTGCTATGGTGTTCTGGGTGGTTGCTAGGGTGTTGCTATGGTGTTCTGGGTGGTTGCTAGGGCGTTCCTAGGCGGTTGCTATGGTGTTCTGGGTGGTTGCTAGGGCGTTGCTAGGCGGTTGCTATGGTGTTCAGGGTGGTTGCTAGGCAGTTGCTATGGTGTTCTGGGTGGTTGCTAGGGCGTTGCTAGGCATTTGCTATGGTGTTCTGGGTGGTTGCTAGGGCGTTGCAAGGCAGTTGCTGTAGTGTTTGGGGTGGTTGCTCGGGCGTTGCTAGGGAGTTGCTATGGTTTGGTTGGTTGCTATGGTGTTCCTAATGTTGTTTGGGCATGCTTCTCTTTGTTTGAGAGCTGGAAAAGAGTGTCTACCTGAGTGTATGAGTTCAAGGCGAGAGGGTGAAGATGAGAGCGATTTTCTCATTGACTTCCATTATTACAAGGTTTCAGAGGTCCATGTTTTTTGGGAATTGTGGGAAATCTGTAAGTCGGATCGCTGAGTAAAGTCACAGCACACTCCTCACAAGCGAGCCGCACGTTTTGACGTGTAATTTGTGGGGATCGGCTCACAAGGTCATGTTACCAACCAGACCATCCACTTCAGACGAATTAATTGCATTTATCGAGAAGAGATTCAACTTAGAGGACCAGCATTTTACTCTTCAATATGAAGACCCTGATTTCAATGGGGAACTCTGCGTCTGGACAGAGATTTCAGAGTTGCCCTCAAAGGCTGTCGTCAGGATTATAAGACCAGACAATTGTAATTTAAATGACTCCCCTTCCACAGAATTCACTACCCAGACCCGGGAACGCACTCAAAGATGGCCCAGTGAATTCCCAGTTCCCACATTTTCCTATGATGTGGAACACATACTGGAGGCAGGTAACACGGCATATCATACCATACAAACACCAATAAAACTGACAAAAGGACAGAAACATAACATTTTAGAAAAAATGGCTCAGGTCATTTTTAGTTTTAATGCCTATGCCAGTGATGAGGAGTTGGCAAAAGCTGCAGAGGCATTAGTGTGCAAGCACCCTTGCCAAAAACAGCGTGGGAGTGATTGTGGTTGGTTGGCTTGGCAGACCAGCTTATTTTTTAAAATGGGTAACTATCGACACAAGTTGAGTAGAGCTGGGTGTCTAGAGGTAGCAGTTAACTCAGGCAAAAGAAGCCAGTCTTACCCTGATGGAGAGGCATCGCACTCGAACACAAAAAAGCGCGCAGAGCTGAGTTGAATTACTTTGCAAACTTCCCCAAAGGAGAAAATGCCACAAGTTCTGAACAGTTCAGACTGCAAATTCTTGAAGAAATTTCAAGGGCCGAGACAGATCTAGTTTTAATTGATAGGCTTATGAACACCACCTTTGCACTGTGCAGAAAGCACATTATTGTGGAGAACCCGTCACAACCTGTGAGGGAAGTCCTGGAAACATGGCCTGCTCTTCGAATGGAGTCACAAGTAATTTTGAAGTTATTTACGTATTATATCTGGTGTACTTTAATGAGGGCCTAAAAGCAGAGCTGGGAATGCACTCACTGTGTTTTTATGTGTTCTACTTCTATTATTAATCTCTTCACTACACTCGAAGTCTATGGCAGCTCATATGGGCAGCTCATATGACCGTATAGTTAGACAACCGTTAGTTGCCCACTAATTGGGGCAGTCTTAAGCATCACATTTTGCGCACTGATGGGGGTCAGTCATATGATTTATTTCACCAAATTGGATTTTTGCAGCTGAAGAGCTTTAGTGCCACCAAGAGGTTAAATTTGGCTTTTCGTAGCTTTTGAAAAGAGCATCATATATTCAAAAACGAGACACCGTTGAGATTGTTGGCACCCTATTTTGGCCATATTGGATCGAAAGTGAAACTAATTTTTCAGCGGTTGCATAATGTTTCTATTTTTAAAGAAACAGACTTACCCTCACTAAAGTTACCTGTAGCAGTTTGCGTCATCAAAATCGTACATGCTCTACGGCCAATCAAATTTGGCAGTAAAGCCACCTATTAGGAAGCAGTCTAATTTCTTGATTTGATTCAAATCCAAACTTGGCGCACACACCCAGTTGTAGTTGTGAGGAAGCACAATGATTTTTGCGTAATTTGACCTGTAGGGGGCACTGATGCCATGCTGCAGCGATATTTAATTTAATGTCAACGTGACCAAATATCTTTTTGCTTTTCAGATTTGTGCTGAATTCCATCGAATAACATATATAAATTTGAAGAGTACATCTATTTCTGAATTTGATAGGTATATGCCACGCTTAATGGTGATGTACCGCAAAAAAGCAGCCTGCACTGGCAAAACTTTTGAATTGCTTAGAAACATCTTCAGGACCTATGATCTCCTTGCATGTAACATTTCCTATCTCATGAGAATTTGTACTACCGTATTAATCAATACATTCATTGGATTAATATTCTGCTGATTGTGCTTCCCATTACGCCACAATCCCTTGTCTTTCTAGGAAGACGTCGATGTCAACAGCAGACGGACAATTACTCTGCGGACCTTTCCCATCTTCCTGCGGTAAGATGCTGCTGGATTTTTTTAGGACCTGGAATGTAAGTTTTTGATTCAACTGTGTGTCCTCTTTCACGCTTTCTTATTTTTCTTACTTCATTTTCTCTGTATATCTCTATTTCTATTTAACTCTCTCTTATACTACCTTGCAACCAATTTTCAACAACCATAACCATTTTCCTAGCCACCAGAATAGCAACTAAATCATACTACAGCAATCCACCAAGAATGTCATATTGGGGAATTTTACCTGAACTTTGCATTCACACGTATTTCTATTAATAATATCAAATACACATGTAGTGTTTTTATTGACTACTCATTAATGAATTTCTGTCATCTGTCTTCAGGCAGAAGAAACTGACCTGCCAGATCTCTCAAATGCAGCTGTAGCTATTCTCACAGTCTCAAGTGATACAGACTCCCTTGTGAAGTTTGGTCCTGCTAGCCATTCTATAGTTGTTGAGGGAGGTATTGTTGTGAGTGATATAGCAGAGTTGACAAAGACTTTCATTTTGCTGTTTGGCTTAATGTATGCGCTACATCTTGCTTATCCAAAGCAAATGTCATACACGTTTAACTTCATTCAAAAAATTATAATGGGTTTGGATGACCTGAAGCGGTTACCTCCTAGACTGCTTAGCCTCAAAAATGAATTGCTGATGAATGAGTAAGCAGTATGGGGGGTAGTTCGCGAGAGAGAGAGAACCATCTTTTTTTGTTTTTAGCTTACCGGCCCTATGGGCCAATAAGCTATTGCCGTGGTGTGGCGTCCATCGTCAGGAACATTTCTTCTCTTTTCTTTGGCCAGATGAATTTTCATGCAAATTTGTAGAAACATGCTAGACAGTATCTCCGTTTTTCTCAGATTTTTGATAGAATTATTTTTGTCCATTTTATGGGCCCTTGAAATTTTGGCACCATTGTTAATGATTGGACTGAGAAAGTTCAAAAAATAATTTCTCAAAAACTGCATGTATTGCGGCTTTTCAAACAATTTATTAAATAAAGCCACTGTTGATCGGGGGTTGGTGTTGCAGTCTATTGTTGATGAATACTGGTGTCTCCTCTTGTTTTCCAAACAAAATAGCAAAATCGAAGTTGCGTTAGTCAAACAATATTTATTCAGCATTTCTCCGTCACTTAACATAAACTTAAAATTTTCACTATTAAACAAAAAAGAGCCTGCGCGGTCAACAAACTGTGTCGCTTCCCCATCTTACCTTTTTTCTCTCAGGGTGTCACCCATTACACTTATCACTAATTCTACACGGGTGCTCTGCACCTACAAATCATTCAACGAATGCGGGGAGGTGGCCTCAAATCAATCCATACCCCAATTCATACTCAGATACCGATTTTCTATAGCAGGCAATAAAATCAAAATAAACACAATTATGAAAATAGAAAATGGCTCTAACAGCATGACAATTTTTTTTTTTTCTAAATCAGGCCATCAACTTACCTTGATACACTTTATGTACAGTGCGAGTGCCATTTTGATTTAATTGAGGGAAGTGGGTCTCGTGGGGGCGCTGTACTTTAACATTGGGTCTTATGGAGAATGGGGAAAATCGCCTGTGGAAGGTAAATGGTTTCAGGTAGAGATGAAGTTTGTATTACTGACGTACAGCGCCCTCAATAATTATTGGCACCCCTGGTTAAGATGTGTTCTTTAGCTTCTAATAAATTGAGTTTTTTTCTAAATAATATAGGACCACCATGAAAAAAAGAGGAAAATCCAACTTTTAATTTAAGTGCATTTATTCAGTGGGAAAAAATCCCTCATTAAGAAAAAATTCTTTTACGTCAAATCATGCTTGCCACAATTATTAGCACTCTTGATGTTAATACTTTGTAAAACCCCCTTTTGCCAACAAAAGAGCACCTAATCTTCTAGAATGTTTCACAAGATGGGAGAATACAGAAAGAGCGATCTTCGACCATTCCTCTTTGCACAATCTCTAAATCATCCAGTGACCTGGGTCCTCTTCTCTGCACTCTCCTCTTCAGCTCACTCC
Source organism: Gymnothorax reevesii (assembly GCA_029721435.1). Lineage (NCBI taxonomy): Eukaryota > Metazoa > Chordata > Actinopteri > Anguilliformes > Muraenidae > Gymnothorax > Gymnothorax reevesii. The sequence goes on from CM056585.1 coordinate 43,679,468, forward strand.
ACAGGTTTTCAATGGGGTTGAGGTCTGGGGACTGAGATGGCCATGGGGGGAGCTTGATTCTGTGTTTGGTGAACCATTTCTGTGTAGATTTGGCCACATTTCAGGGTCTTTATCTTGCTGAAAGACCCAATGACGACCCATCTTCAGCTTTCGGGCATAATCCCGAAACCATTTGTTGCAATTCTTTAACAGTGAGCTTTGGAGAACTTTTTATTTCTCTTACCATCCTCCTCACTGTGCATGGTGGCAAAATAACCTTGTGTCCTCGTCCGGGCTTGTTTAGCACTGTTCCAGTTGTTTTAAACTTCTTAATGATTCCTCCGACAGTAGATATGGGCAGGTGCAGGCGAGTGGCTATTTTCTTGTAGCCATTGCCTGACTTGTGACGGTTGACACTGTTATGGCCCAAATTTGTTATTACATTTTCAACACAACAGCAACAGCAAGGGATGACAGACACAGTTTAAAAAACTTAAACACATTTAATTTTTAACAAAGACAATAATAACCAACTAATCTACTATCAACAACTAAATGACCAAGATTGATTTACTACTAAAAACAAAAATATTTACAGTCCCTTGGTGATGTCCTGGGTGAGGAAAATTCTCTAACACAGGCAAAAATCCACAAAAGAAAACTTCACAGGTCTTGAACAGAAATGTTTCCTTCATTTTGTTGAAGGAAACCTCAACGCCGTCCGTTACCGTGATGAAATTCTCCATCCAGTCATCCTTTCGTTTGTCCGACATAACCGACTGACTTTAAAACAGGACAACGCACGTCCGCATGTGGCACGCATCTGTATGGAGTTCCTTTGGGCCGAAAATGTGCAAATCCTTCCCTGGCCAGCATTTTCTCCAGATCTTTCACCTATAGAACACTTGTGGGACATTCTAGATAGAGCGATCCGAAGACGTCAACCACCACCAGCCACAGTACATCAGCTAAGACAAGCACTGACAGAAGAGTGGAACAGCGTTCCACAAGCAACAATCAGACGTCTGGTGATGTCTATGAGACGCAGGTGTACTGCCGTGCGCGACGCTAACGTACGAGATACTGATGGTGTCATCTGTGTTTCGTAATGTCGAACTTCACCTTCTTAAATAAAAGCCAGCATGGCGATATTCCAACCCAATTTCCTGTTACATCTATTGTCTGAGATTCCCTCTTTCATTTGATACCAATGAAGTGTTGATTATTAACAGTTACACTCGATGAAATCAAGAAATAGAAAATTGCATTTCTTTTTTTGGTCAGTATAAAATAGCATGCTAAGTCTGAAATATGGATCACAAACTTTGAAATGGTGCTTCTAAAAGGAAAGCCAAAAAGAAAGAAAAGGAGGCAAGAGGGAGTTTTGCTTCAAAGTGTTGCCCCCGCCCCCCCAATTCCTAGCTTCCATCAAAAGCCCTCTAATCTTAACAATGACTACAGCAGTATTTGCTTTGGAGAAGAAACTAGCACTAGCACTGTCACTCGACCAGAGCCATGGACATCCTTTGCAGGGAAGCCCTCAACAGCAAATGCTTTGCCATCATCTGCAGCGCCACCTCCTGATAAGTTGGGCTGTTCACTTGCAGCAAATCTGAAATCAAGCTTCTCCTGGTGGTGCACTGAGGTCACTGATCCTGCATCATAGCAAAGCAGTGCCAGTGACACCACTGTTAAGTCAGTGCATACTGAAAGAGGCGCAGTTTCCTTTCAAAACTGCAGTAAAACATATCCATCTTCAGTTTGTAATAGAGGGCTCGGTGGAAAGACCGGAAGTTTCAACAATGAACATCTGAAATGTACGCTGCCAAATGGGCAGAAGGTTTCTAGAGTGGCTACTATATTCACCATCAACAGGATTGGAATACTGTTTTGCTTGCAAATTATTCTCCAGCAAGTTGCTGGTGGGTAGGGTAGGCTGACAATGACTGTGGGGCCGTGAGGCCAGGGTGGGTAGCGGGGTAACCTCCAGTTGATGTGCTTTGGGGCCTCACAGGACCTTGATCCAGCCCTGGTGATAAGGGGGAGGAAATGCTAGAAATTTAGGAGAAAGGTGAAAGTGGGAATATTAAAATTATATGAGAGTAAATTTTGTCCTCGAAGATTGTGGGTTTGAGTGAGGGAGTGAATTTCGGTCGTTTTTTGTTCTTGTCCACACTCCAGTCCGCTTGGGGGCGGTGGTGCACGTAAGGAACTATTCCTTTAAAGAAGAAGAAAAAAAGAAGAAGATACACCGGTCTCCACGCGTGACATCTGCACACGTGTTTGGATAAAGTCGGGGCGCCGAAATGCTTTCCGAGCGCGCCTAGTCCGGATGAATATAAGTGTTTATAGCCTTGTTTGCCGCCAACATTGCTGTGCTGAATTTTTTATTTTTTTTTTTAAGCTTGGGAACAATCTCATGTGCAATGGAAGCACTGGGTGAAATTGTGTCTCGTCACCCGCAATTAATGTATTTGGGACTTGTAGCAACGACATGTACTGCTGCAGCAGCCTTGATTTACAAAACTGCAACGAGGTAAGTTGCTAGTTAGTTTCCTAGCTGACTGGTTACTTCTGTGTCACTGTCGCTGTCGGCGCGCCACTGCTTGTGATTTGCAGGCTAGGTCGCTGGCTGCTTAGCTCGCTTGCTTCTTGGCTTACATGGCTAAGTTACTAAAATCGTCAAAGATTAATGTAGCTAAGTAATAGCCAAGCAATGAGTTGACAAACTGATTGCATATATTTGGCCGTTAGTTAACGACTTGCTGTTTTACTACCCATCTTGCTAGCTTATCGGAATACCCGAAAGTCGACGGACTGCTTGCTCTCGGGAGGTTTCACCGTCAACTTGAGAACTTGGCATGAGTATCACACTCACAACCTCCACTTTTTTTTGTCCAGAACGATTTTAAAATTTCAGACACTTCACAGGTCAATTAAGAGCACAGTGAAGTGAGGAGATAGCTGTCATTTGGGCAGATTACTCATCCTGGTTATGGCAATCGTCTGGTATGCAGCTCCTCATCACCGTGAAGGAGATGTTGCTCCAAAATACCTTTGTGTCGGACGTACTCAGACAAATGGCTTTTATGACATGTACATGATTTGTTTTAGGATCTCTGTGAAGTGTTTAAACTTCTTCCAATTATTAACCCATGACTCATTCCTCAAGACGGTACGCAAAAACAAGATTACATAAAGGAATTAATATTTTTTTATTACGAGCATGTAATGTACCGCTTAACGCAGTGTCCGAAGTACGGCGTCTGAATGTCATTTAAAATCCAACTGGATCTTCAACTCTTACTAATGCATTTTAAACTTTATCATATAAAATGAACAAAATTCCCCAACTTCAAACCTCCACAAGTACATTTGTCAGTAAGGTTACCAAAAAAGTAACATATCAAACCATTTTTGCTGTCGGACGTACAAGGTCAGAAATTTACATGAACTGGATCCTCGTCTTCAACAAACATATTTTAAACTTTATCATATCTTAATGAACAAAACACCACATTCAAACCTCTGCAAATGGGTTTATGAGTAGATGAGTAAAAAAAAGATAACCTAACCTTTTTTGGTGTTGGACGTACAGGGTCTAAATGTAATTTTAAGCCAAATCGATCCCCATATAATGAACAAAACACAAGTTGGCTGATAAGTAAGGTTACTTAACAAATGAATAACATTGCAGGAATTTAACACAACTGGTATCAAATATTCAGTTTGCACTATTGAATACAGAACACTTTGCTCAGTAAATTAATTCAATCAATCTCCTGATCCTCACCTGGAAATGGGTTGAGTGTTAACCTGCATTTTGGTAATGCCACTGGTAGTAGACAGTTTCATTTTTGCATGAGCAGCCTTAACACATGCACCTTAAGTCAGCAAAACCGCATTTTTACTTCTGGGTTAGCAAAGCTTAGAAAGGCTTGCTGTGATGAGACTCGAATATCACTCTCTACTTGATCTATCAATCGCTCACATTCAGCACACTGATGGGGAAATCTATAAAAATGAATACATTACAGGTTTCAATTATTATTCTACTTGCATTGAATAAAACGGTCGTAGCTTTTGTGAGCGCAAACTCAAACAAAATGTTTGTGTGACAAATTCAGTTCCTGTTTATAAAATCAAAAAATTCAAAATGGCACTTCTGTGCCAATGTATGAGCTACGTCATCAACAAAAGACTTCCCAACAAGGACATAACCAAAACTTGTACCAGAAAAAGCAATACACCCATTTTGACTACCGTAGCGCAATCCAGCCGAGTTGCGATATGCGATCGGAGGACACGCTGCAAAGCTCAGAATGACCTAGAGTTCCACATAGCTACCAGATGTTCACATGCCATGATTTATAACCAACAATTTGGACATATTCACTTTCATGTAATCAACTTTTTTCAAGTCCAGTGTCTTAAAATCTGTGGAATTTCAAAATCAAACTTCAAAATCTAATTTCCCTCCAGTACAAAGGTGATGGCAAAAAGAAGATACAATCGCACGACATAGTTCCTATTCCAGCTCTCAGATGGCAGCTGATTAGTTCCTATTCTTCTTCCTATCCCCATGAAATGCTTTCCTCCAACTCCAGAACTGATGGGATGAAAGTAATAACCAGTCTTGTTACCAATTACAGTGTCCATGAGCTTTCAACTGTTGGAAACTGTGCTGTCGGACGTACAAAGATTGACACCAGTATTCCCAGCATGTTGCAAATACCTGATGACAATAAACTAGTCCATTATAATAGACATTATGCACACATTTAATCCAGGATATCAAGTTAGTTTGACCTTGCATATTGATGGGACAGTTATAATAATTTTTGGTGGCTGACGTAGAGACTGAGAGGTGCGAATACTTAGTATGCAAATTAATTTTTTATTTTAAATCGAACTGATTTTTTTATCAATGCAATAAATACTAGGACCTGATGTAAAAATCACTCCAACAAAAATTTGCAACAATGATAATCTTGGAGAAAAATACAATTATTTAAAAATGCATCAAACAAGGATATCCAGATTCCTTTATTCAATCTTACAAAAACACTGATATTTATATAAATATACATCTTCCACTCAAGTTTTCTCATTGGTTTTGAAAAATAGGGCTATAAGGTTTACTAATTGCCGATATTGCCCTTGAAATAAACTTTCCAGTGACACAAAGAGCAATGTGAGGGGTAAAGAACTGACAAAGTTATTAAACTTTGAAATTGGGAAATGAGGGGTAAAAAATGTCCTTAGTTTTCTATAGAAAAAATGAGAAAGCTGTGACCGAAAACATTGTTTGCATAAAATGCCATAAAATTGCATAAAATTCTTTAGATATGCCTCTGAAACTTTCAGATAATGTTCATTGAAATGTCATTTGCCTAATCCAAAATGATGGATGAAAACAGAATTGACTTTCGCTGTGCAGCTCCCACTGGGGGCACCATTTCTGCAATTTTTACCACAGGCAGGTTTTTTTTTTTTTTTGCTTACAGTGGAAACAGTCTGCTGGTGCTCCAAATCTGTTTTTTTTTTTTTTTTTTTTCTGGTTCTTGAATACTTAATCTAATGGTTTCTGCAGTTTTTATTAGAATTCCTGCTTGGCTTCTATAAAATTGAAGGCTGTTTTTGTCACCTCAAACTTTGAGACGCTCAGGTGGCCATCTTGGAAATCGGAAATTGAAAACAAGGTAACAAGGGGAATTCAAGGTCATTTTTATCTATGTCTTCAACAGGATTTCCTGGAATTCCCTTCCTTTTGCCCTAAAAGGCAATGGGTATACCTCTGCCACTTTGGGAAATTCTGCAACACGCTGTCGAAACCAATATCGGGGTGACCGATTCGCTGATAGTAACGTACCTAATTAACTCTGTGTACTCTCTCCTCAACTTCTTATGCCTTTTATTAGGGCCCGAGCACCGACCGGTGCCAGGAACCTATTGTTTTTGATGGGATTTATATTATTAGGGCCCGAGCACCGAAGGTGCGAGGAACCTATTGCTTTTGATGGGATTTTTATTATTCTTATTATTATTATTAGTATTATTATTCTGCGGCAAGAATTCATTTTTGAGGGCTTTCCATGCTCAAACTCACCAAAATTTGCAGACATGTCAGTCGTGGCAAAAATAACAAAGTTTTGTGATTGTTGTGCTTAAAAATGCCCCGGTGGCTCTATAGCGCCACCAAACACGCGGCCACTTTGGAACGCAACTCCTCGGATTCTCACGAAATTTGGTGGAGTCATTTTGGTCATTATGAATTTTTTTGTCAATTTTTTTGGAATTTTTTTGCCCAACAGGAAGTGAGCTATGAGCTTTTCAGATTTTATGAACACATTTTTGAGGGCCTTATCATAGTCAAAAACTCGCCAAACTTGGGTCATGGGTTAAAAATCTGAATCTCTTCAATTTAATGTCCAATTTGGCTGTGGATGTGACATGGTGGCTCTATTGCGCCCCCTTGTACATTATTGAGTTTTTGAGAGCATTAACATGCTCGAAAACTCAGAAAATTTTGCTTTCTTATTATGCCTGTCATATTTTTTACTGAGATATAAGTTTTACAGATGGGCATGGCAAAATCGCATTAAAGCGCCACCTAGAAAATTTCAATGAAGCAGCCCTCGGACCGTGTTTAACCTGCATGTATAAAATTCGGTGGACATGTGGAATATGCCGAGACTTAAAAAAAAAAAAAAAAGTCTCTTGGTGCCATGACCTAGACTCAACAGGAAGTCCGCCATTTTTAATTGAATTTTTAACTTTTTTGGATTTTTCGCCATTCACAGGTGTCGTACTTTAACGACAATTTCTAAAGACTGTCTGAAGATAGCAGAAAGTGGTTTAGAGATGATCTCACTAGCTTCCCCGTGTACTCAAGGGTATCAGCCATCAGGACCTGCGGCCTTATCTGTCTTAAGTTTATGTAACTTGTCTAATGTTTCATTCTCTCTAACCTCAATTTCTGCTAAATAATCTTGAGCATTGGAAATGTCCTCTGGCTTAATAAAAGCCTACTCTGGGGTAAAATTCTCAACTAAGAAACTATTTATGGCATCAGCAGTATCCTTATTCTCATAGAGCAGCAATCCATCTTTAATCTTCCTGCACTTTACCTTCTCTTTGACTTTCCCTTTTCTACTGCAGTACTGAAAAAAGCACTTCACAAAATGTTTTCCTCTTTGCATACATTTTTAAACACTTTAAAATCAGGGCCGTCATAAAATTATTTTATTTTTAAGAAATCATTCTAATAATCTGTAAAAATTCTATGATAAAAGGTGGAATTCTGAGCGCGCCCCCCCACCCACAATTATTTGCATTCTTTCAATGAAAGCATTTCAAATGGCCTCTGATATTTTTTCAACTTCAGGTATGTGTCATAGAAAAGATAACAAGCAAGCTTGCCTGTCTGCTTTATAGCAGCAGTTCCTATTATTGCGCTTGAAATTATCTCCCAGCTCTGGTTTTAATAATGGATACACTTGTATTTGTTATTCTGCATGCCAGAGATTAACTGAGGGCATCTAACTGTGAAAACAGCTGGATTCGAAAATTGCGCATGATTCAATATCCTGGCAGCAATATTGGGAACAAACATAATACAGGTGGTATTGTAAGGATGGCATCCAAACCTTTATATGAATTCCATTTCTGTAAAAGCACTTTTTAAGCAGTGTAGCCTAATTTATTTTGTGATTGCACTCAAATTTTTTCAGTGTTTAAAATGGGGCTTCATATGTGAAGTGGGCAGTCGCACATTCATTGCCACGATGCAATGATAATTGGGTCATTCCACGCCAAACGTCCAAATGCCCCCGCTCAACCATCTCAGATTTGACTGAAAAAATTCCAGGAAGTTTACACACTTCCCAATTGGAAAAGTCCCAAATTTTAGCTCCCAACTCCTTATAGTTTTGTCAGAAAAAAACATTTTGTCAACTACCCCTGACCTGCTTTGAGCAGAGTTTTCTGGGGAGCCAATTTCAGATTGTTGTATCTACAAAACTATTCAAGGTAGGTCCTTCAAATTTTCAAGGGTTGAAATCTGGCAAAAGTACTTGTAGAATATGGACTTTTACACATGTGCTTTTCATTTATCACAGAATTCTGGGGGCTTGAACTTGATCAAAAATTCTACTCTTCAAATATGACTGCATATTTGAAGGTCTGTGGAAAGTGCAATTTCAAAGACAGAGGTTTGATATTGAACCTACACCATCTTACACATGCTGTGTACTTCATATTTTAAAACTGTCCCTCTGTGATGAACGGTCTAGAAGATATAAAGGTTTAACAATGGAAAAAATAAATTTGGTGCCATTTTTGCCATGTTATACCAAAAAAATGACAGCACCCAACAACATAAAATTGACTGTTTTAGAAAGATTAGAAGTCTATTTTTAACATATCCAAAATTTGAAGTGGTGTTTTGCCTTAATTTTGCTAAATTTAATTTTTGAAAATTTGGTGTTTGCATACACGCATAGCATTCATGGCCTATGAAGACACTTTCAGAAGCTAAGAAAACACCCTGAATTCATGACACACAGCTTAAACTCAACAAAATGCTTCATTAGATACATAATAAAGTATACTTGAAGGATAACCCATTTGTAGTCTTTAGACATAGAGATAGAAATGTGTCAAATTGAGCATTCACACTACAGAAAATGTGGATACACATGTCAAACCACCTCCACATGTGGTTTTAACAATCAGATTCCAAAGCACTTTGGAATTGTTATCACTTGTATTTAGAACAAGCCATTAGTAGTCAGATCTACCATATATATGAGTAGAGTGAACAGGCACCAAGTCTTCAAGATGGCATCACTGGTTCCATGTTTTATTGGAGCTGCGTTGGGATGTGCTGAAGACTGCCTCAGTTTGGATTACACCAAAAGTTATGCAATGTAAGTCTCACTACTTTACATTAATATTTTTCTTGCAACTACATTTTGCAGCTTCACCTCAGGATCTAGATGTTATTGACCGACTTATGTGGTGAACACCAGTATTTTTAACTTTATATTTAAACTTTCCTGATAACTGAGAATGTATGAGTCAATTTAATAAGCATTTATGAAATGTTATGCTTCTATTGTTTCAGAACAAGTCAGCTGATCTCTATCACCTCACTGTCAAATGATGACCAAATGCTCCTAAAGCAGAGGTGTAGTTTGGAGGATGATGTACCACATGATGCAACTGTATGTTTGTACCACAGGAAAATAAACCTGAATTTTTATTCTTTTCTCTTAGCACTACAACTGGACGTATATATACAATTTAGGAATGAGACATCAAAGCATCAAAGTTTCCTGAAAGAGTTCAGATACTTTACAATAGTTGTCGGTCACAAGCCCAGTGACTGTCGCCCTGGTTTTCTGGACTCTTATAACATTTGTCCATCTGTTAAAAATCTTGGTGTGACCTTTGATAGTGCTTTTAAATTTGATAAACAGGTCAATTCTGTCATAAAATCAAGCTTTTTTCAACTTAGGCTGCTAGCTAAGATTAAAGGCTACCTCCCCTCCAAAGACCTGGAGAAAGTAATCCATGCTTTTATAACCTCACGGCTGGAGTGCTGCAATTCCCTATACATCGGAATTGACCAGTCTCTTTTGCATCGCTTACAGCTTGTGCAGAACGCAGCAGCTCGCCTCTTTACTGGTAAGCAAAAGCGCGACCACATCACTCCAATACTGGCCTCGCTTCACTGGCAGCCAGTGAAGTTTAGGATTGATTTTAAGATCCTGTTGTTTGTTTTTAAAGCTCTTAATGGCCTAGCACCCCAATATCTTGTTGATTTGCTGCACTTTTACTCTCCACCCAGGGCACTCAGGTCTGCTAACCAGTGTTTGCTGGTCGTTTCTAAGACCAGACTGAAGACCAGGGGCGACCGGGCCTTTGGGGTGGCTGCCCCTCTGCTTTGGAACAGCCTGCCCTGGCATGTTAGGTCTGCCCTGTCCCTGGAGTCTTTTAAGTCTTCTCTGAAGACCTACTTTTTCTCCATAGCTTTTAATTCAGGTTGAACTGGACTCACTTTTTGTTATTGTAGATAGTGAGTGGTGCAATGTAATTTTGTAATCGTTTTTGGTGGTGTGATTTTACCGTAGTGTTGTGTATTTGTTTGTATTTTGTAGCCACTTGCAACTGATTAGCACTTTGGTCAACCTCGGTTGTTTTTAAACGTGCTTTATAAATAAAGTTTGAGTTGAGTTTGAGTCTGAAAGTTACCAACTTTATAATTCATTTAATAAGTTCCATAAATCATAAGAATATTCATAATCATTTCTACTAGACTGTCAATTACTTTTTATCATGGATAATTACTGATGCATACTGGTTATTTTTGGTTCATCGTGGTACAACAGAAATGTAATGGTTTGTAACAAGTTTCATTTTCGCCCATATTGGAGCTCTATTATTTCAATATCTAAAAATTGCATATAGGCGATCCTTTAAGCGTAGTTTAGGATGAATCAAATAAAGCATTTTGTTGAGTTTAAGCTGTTTGTTATAAATTTAGAGTGTGTTCTTAGCTTCTGAAAGTGCCTTCATTGGCCATGAATGCTATGCGTGTATGCAAACACCACATTTTCAAAAATTAATTTTGCATAAATAAGGCAAAACACCATCACGAATTTTGGCTATGTTAAAAACAGACATCTCATCTTTCTAAAACAGTCAATTTTATGTTGTCGGGTGCTGTCATGTTTTTGGTATAACATGGCAAATATGGCACTAAATTAATTTTTTCCATTTTTAAACCTAAATATCTTCTAGATTGTTCATCACCGAGGGCCAGTTTTAAGATACGAAGTACACAGCATGTGTGAGATGGAGTAGGTTCAAGATCAAACCTTCGTCTTTGAAATTGCACTTTCCACAGTCCTTCAAATATGCAGTCATATTTGAAGAGTAGAATTTTTGATCAAATTCAAGCCCCCAGAATTCTGTGATAAACGTAAAGTGCATGTGTAAAAGCCCATATTCTACAAGTACTTTTGCCCGATTTCAACCCTTGAGAATTTGAAGGACCTACCTTAAATAGTTTTGTAGATACAACAATCTGAAAGTTGCTCCCCAGGAAACTCTGCTCAAAACAGGTTAGGGGCGAGTTGACAAAATTGTTTTTTCATGAGAAAACTATAAAAAGTTGGGAGCTAAAATTTGGGACTTTTCCAATTGGGAAGTGTGTGAACCTCCCGGAATTTTTTCAGTCAAATCTGAGATAGTCGAGCGGTGGCATTTGGAGGTTTGGCGTGGAATGACCCAATTTATTTAATGCCAAGGTTTCTTTGGCTGAAATATAGGTCGTGTAATATATTGATAAATTATTTGTTATTACGTCGTGGCTATGAGTGTGTGACTGGTCAGCATCTTGCAAAATAGAGTAAATTTAAAATGGGAAACATCCTTGGCTTATACAACTTAAGGCCCATCGAAAATTAGCACGAAATGGTATCATTTGGAAGTCCTGCTAATGAAAATGTGCCTTTTTTGAGCTACTGGAATATGGCTGAGGTTTTTGGAAATACGATGTGTTTATAGCAGTGGTTCTCAAACTTTTTCTGCTGGGCCCCCCTTTGGTACATAAGAGAATTTTTGCGCCCCCCCAAAAAAAATAGGTAATACATACGCACATTTTGTTTTCAGAGTCCATTGCAGTTTATTTCACACGTTGTAATTCATATAAACCTCAACCTTTTTTTGAAAAAATATAAGTAAACGGTCATATACTGTAGGTAGTCATAAACTACAACTAGGCTACTTTTAGAATTAGAAATAACAAAATAACAAGCAACCACGGCGTAATTATTTTAAGTGTAACTGTTTTCAAGCACCTTGACTGTGTAATTATGTTCAGTGCAACAGGTCTATTTTGTATTATTCCATGGTCTGAGTGAATACTTTTTTCTGATTGGCTGGCAGGTATGCATTAAAACCGTGGAACCGCACAGGTAGTTCAGCTACGGTCGTTTCACCATTTGAAATTCATCCACAAGCCAACTTGTAACCCTAGCAACGTAAGACCTGGAGCCGGTTGCATAAAATTAGACCCAGTCTTAGACTTAAATTTAATTTTAAGTCAGACTTACTATGGACACATATATAAGCCTGTCGCATAAAACCTGTCTATGAGTGACTTATTTAAGACTGACTTAAAGAGCCTGTCGCGCTATGTACCATGGGTAAAATAAGACAGTTCACAGAGCAGAAAAAAATGGCGGACACAACAGTGACACTCGGTGGCAGCTGGAGATCACCGCACTTAAACGGAACAGAAAAGCTTTGCTTGCTGGCGGAATATAATGCCGAAAAAAGTATTTTATTCAATCGTTTAAATCAAGCGAACAAAAAATTTGGCACGTCATCAAGTTAGGGGAGAAAATTATGGAAAGGCGAATAGTATCAACGGTCGTGAGAACCGTAAAAGATGTTCAAAAACTTCGGTGCAAGAATCAAAAGCCGCTTTCACACCGGACGCGAAACGAATTTTCTGCACGACAAGTTACATTCAAAGTCAATGCAAAGACGCGAATACATGCGTGTATTCGCGTCTTTGCATTTACTTCGAATGTAATCTGTCCTGTGGAAAAGTCGTTTCGCGTCCGGTGTGAAAGCAGCTTAAAACGGAAATGAGAAAAAAAAAAAAAAAAAAAACCGGAGGAGAACCCCTTACAAAAATAAATAAATGAATAAATAACAGAGCTGATAATCCTGTTTCCAATATAATTTTTTTTTTCCTTTTTTTTGAGAAAAACAATAAATATTGCCGTATTTTTGTGTCCTCTAACAGGTGTTCTAACAATGTGCTGCCATGGCAACAAAGCTCTCATCTCAGTCTTAGCCAGGGGGAGAGGTGGCTAATTTTTCAGCCTCAAATTAAGTCAGTCTTAAGCTTTATGCAACAGGCAGTCTTAATTAGACTGGTCTAACTCGACAATTTAAGACCAGAACCAGTCTTAAACTAAGTTTATGCAACCGGCCCCTGGTATTCGGCTAGGTACAACGATAACCTAGCTGCTCATTTATCTCCAGTAAATATAGCGGCGTCACATAAGTTGCGTCCAGCGGGGCGGTTAACTATAGGTACTCAAGCGATAATGACCGGAGATATTATAGGAGCGAAGTAATCAGGCTTTATTCATTAAATGATTGTAATTGTCTACGGTTATAAAGGAAGCTAACGTGTCCACTTCAACTGCTGACAGTTCGCTAGCTACGTGCTATGCCTGCAGACTTCAGCTCACTGACTGCGGAAACCGTCATAAGTTCGTTGTAATTGTGGGTAGCAAGTCAGCCACAGTCTGCATAATCGCACATAATGTTGCGTTATGAATAATCTCCATTTCAGCTGGAATCCGCTACAAATCAGCTGGTAAACGGATGTAAGCGTGTGCAAAAAACTCTTTCTCCAAGAACGTAAGATGGACTAAGATAGCTGGTTAAATTTAACTTTGCTTATAGTACGCTATTGGGTATGAGAAGGCGCGGCGCCTGTTAAATGATTACCAGCTCGTTTTTTTTTTTTTTTTTAGTGTCAATGCAAAACTTTTACCAAAAATTTCTCAATGCTGCGAGTTGATATTGCTGGCAATTGACCATGGTAAAAGCGGGATAATTAACTCGAAGGTGAGCATTCCACGGTTTTAATGCACTTCGCGGAGGCAACCACCCGACGCGACGTGCATTAAAACCGTGGAATGCACACCTTCTCGTTAATTATCCCTTACATATTAAACAACATTGCTGTTTATGCATTTTCCGGGCACCGACTGAAACTTACTTGCATACAGCCAATCAGCAACCTTGTGCCGCACCGCTGAAGAGTGTCTCGAGACAGTTACATTTTCCTCTCTTCACTGGCCTCACACTTTTAAGTTAAAATACGTTAACCGAGATCGCGTCAGCTTATTATAGAGAATATGAATTCTCTGAACAGATGATTTTTGTCTAGCCTAGCTGGAAACATTAAAAACGATTGGCAGGTTTGGAAACGGAAATTTTCCAATTAAGGACACGAAAATTTAATAATACAAAACCTCTTTTAAAGTATATAATCATGAGGCTGTATCACACCCCTCTGCCTGAGTATAGCCGTCTACTTAAAATTATGTTTCTATGATGCAGAAAGAAAGCACCATTATCAACCTATATTAATAGCCGACAGCGAAGTACGAAAAAAAATTCATGAACACCACTTGCAAACCTGCCGATATGCTTGTTGTTCAGTTGCTGGGCTAGATGAAAAAAATCTGTAGACCTACAAAGCATATATATTATCGAGAATAAGATGACACAATCTCGGTTATTTCTGCTTTGTATTCATCAGGTTTTGTTCGGTGTCACTTACCATTTTATTATCAATATGCTAGATCAGTGCAGGATAAGGGCGGCGAGTTGGGTATCGCGAGACTACATTGATTATAACCAGCTCATTTTACCAGCTTCATATATTTGAACAACTACATTCATAACAAATTATTAATGAAAATAGCAGGCTAGATGAATGATTTCGCGAACAGTTATGTTGAGAGTAAGGCAGGCATTTACGATGTAATCGCAGAATTCTGGGCAGCGAATGGACTGTATGCAAATTTTCTGTTGGTGTTCGGAACTCCCGTGGGGGGGGAAGAATTCGCTTCCCGCACCCCGCCCCCCCCCCTGCAATTGCTCTGCGCCCCCCACTTTGAGAACCACTGGTTTATAGGGTTGTTCTTCTTCTTTTGTAATATTTCCTCATGATGACAAAAAATAGTTCTGTACTCGTAAAGAGTTCAACTTTTTTCTATTTTGTCATTTCACTTCTTCCGTCACTTCAGGCAGGGATGAGCCGGCAGGGTAGGCACTGCCTACCCCAGGCTATCATCAAAAATAAAGTTGTTAACAATTATTGATCATTTTAATGTCTAATCTAATTTTGAAGCCATTTTATATTTAGTTTGTCTTTATGCTGTTGCTTTAAGTCATTGAGTTATAATGACACTACAGCGCCTGCCTCTGGCCAGGCAGGAGCTTTCAAATCAGTCTTATCTTTGAAGGGTAGGCACAGCTCTGACATGCCTTTAAATGACACGTTATCAGATACGTTGTGTTCGCGCATGCGCAGTGTTTTTTCATATGCTTTATTATGTACGCAAAAAGGCAGGACGCTACGCTGCCTTTATGCGTAAGTGTCACAGGCTAGTCATTCAATCTGGACGTTCGGTGTCTTTGTGAATTCGCACCAATGAGTATACTGGAGAGGCCGCCGCTTCTTTCTACGAGCGCAGTTGAAGAAACCAATATTGCGTCAAGTGCACCGCACTCCTCAATTCCCCATTGACTGTAATGTAGAAATTCCAGCTATTATCCGTCGAACTAAGGGGTCTTCCGAAAAGATTTCAACATATTTGTGATCGGAAAACAAGGATAAACATTAATGCGCAGTTTTACATGACACTGTTCGAGACGTCGAAAATATCAAAACATGTCAGAATGGGAAGCACAGCACTAACTAGCCACTTGTGTTGCTGGCGTGTTAGGTAATCGAGTCGCTGTCAACGGCTGTGATGACAAACGTTATCTGTAATTTAGATAGCTAGATAAACTTAGTCGGCACCATAAACTCATGTTGCTTACAAATGGTGATGGTCACTTAGCTCCTATGCCCATGTAATTTTAGCCAAGTTGCATATCTACATATCGCATTAGCCATAGCGAATGACCTCGTAAACTTCGTGTAACGTTAGTGGTGTTCATTCCGGATGAATTGTACAAATAAACGCATCCTTATCAGGCATCTGCCTATCTGGGTACTATTTAGTGAGCAAGCTTTGATTTTTTGTATTTATTTATTTTAATTACGACAATGCAATCCTAGCTGGGGCTATATACACTCATTGATTCACACATACGTCAATCAAATTTAAGGCTTAAATTTGATTAAACCACCTAACTAGTGTTATGTCATCTTGTTTGTTTTGGCAAAACAAACAAGATGACATCGCTAACGCAGCAAATATTTTGATTCTGTCAGGCTAAAGGCCAACCTCATCGGCTTATTCAGCCCTGCTATGGTCAAGGAAAAATCTCCCTTGCTTCAACTGCTGGCTTTATTGGTGGAGAATGACCTTGAACAAACTGTTCGAGGCCACAAAACTGCCGAAATTGGTGCCGACAATTCCAGCTACCACAGAGTCAGTGGAGCTGTCTTTTTTCTGCCTTAAAACGCGTCAAGACCTGCAACCGCAACAGTACGGAGCAGGGGAGACTTTCATGTTTCGCTATCATGTCAATTGAGAAAGAGGGACTTGTTAAGCTGAAGGCCAAAACAGAAGTTTTACAACGCTGTCATCAACATCTTTGTCAAAAAGGACAGACGCATGGACTTCATATTCAAATAGCCTTAAGTGCGCTTTAAAACTCCGGGAAAATTTGCCTAAAATGCCTATGAAAAGCGTACCCAAAGTAAATTGAAGGCTGTTCTTGAACCGTTTGGACGAAATGGATGGTTATGGTCTCATTTGAAAGGAAACACTCTGAAGTTTTTCCCCCAGCTAAAAGAAATACTCTACTGTCATTGAGTAATCCAAGCTGGAACACACTGAAGTAGAAGGTTTTTACTCTCGCCAAAATTTTTTTTTGCAAACAGATGCCTGTAGATGAGAGCAGCTGGGACTTATTAGCTGAAAAACACAATGGGACCACAGCATGAAGTCTTACTTAGTTCCAGTTCAAATTTGATAACAATCCTACAGAAAATGAGCATTTTACACATGTTTTTCTAAGGCCATGTCTAAGCGTTTCCAAAAATGGCCATTTGGGGACCCCAAAAGGACCCTTGGATAACCATGGTCACATACCTAGGATAAAAGGGCATAACTCTTGAACGCTTCAACCTACAGTCATAATGTTGGGCTCTAATGAAAGGTGACACTTAGAGGAATCCAATCCCATATCCAGATTCACTATCAATATTGCTGAAAAAAAGTTACTGATGCATAAGCTCAAATTTGTGCACATAAGAGTCAAAACGAGTGCCTTTATGTAAAAAAAAATGCTTTTTTATATGAAAGGTAAACAAACAAATGACCTTTACGCAGCAAACTCACAGTAAAATATTTACAATATATGATCAATAAAAAAAAGTAAAAGTTACTGAAGCATAAACTCAAATTTGTGCATATAAAAGTCAAAACAAGTGCTGTCATGTAAAAAAATGTTTTTTACATGAAAGGTAAACAAACAAATAACTTTTCCATAGCAAACTATTTACAATATATGATAAATAAAAAAATTAAAAGGTTACTGAGGCATAAACTCAAATTTGTGCATATAAACCCCAAGGGGAGGAGATTCTGACTTTGTGCTTTTACATATATCCAAAGCAAAGGGGAGATTCCTTTGTCTTCGTTCTTGCCTGTAACGAAGACCCTATGTGGCACATAGTAAAATGGATCCTATTTACTTACTTTGTCTCACTCTGATTTCTTACAGGGATGAAAATTTAAATTCCCACAACAACCAACGCCGGCGAATTATAACTTCCTTCCACCTTCGGTAACGGAGGTAATAATGCGTAATATGGTAATAATATAATCATCATAATATCAGCATCATATTATAATATCCTTTTCCCGTAATTATTTACACAGAATTACTCCGGTGAAAACATGACGGTGAACTCCAGTGAAAACATGACGTCCTTCCACCTTCCGTGACAGATGCAAATAATACGTAATGTAATTTTATAATAATAATAATAATAATTAATAATAATAAATATAACTGTAATGTTATTATATAATGAAATCTAAGTTATAATATGATGCGTACTTGTCAAGAGTAATGTCATCTCCCCCGAGAAACATTTCCTCTGCTACGGAGCCATCAGGGTTTTGGTCGGATATTTCTTCCCCTGAGCTATCACTTGCACGCCGAGTGCACAGCTCTGCAGCTTCTGAACTGAAAATGATTTTTTTCGCAACCTTTTGGCTATTTTTTCTTTCAAACTCCGTAAACAACCATCAAACATTCGCTGGAAATCTCTCTCTGCCTCGCTCTGTTTTGCGGAACGCACAGCACGCATTACGCACAGCTGAGCCATATTCTGTCCATTCTCTTACGCGAGCGATAGGCAGCGCCAGCCTTTTCGCCACCCCAACAACCTATATATCGGCGTTTCCAGAATTTCGATGGTGTCATAATGCAACAATCGTCGTCTTGATTGGTTGCTGGTTGCTCGGGCTACACGCAAAAAAAGGAGGCATGAGCTTCGTTTCAACACAGGCACTCGTTGGCTATAGCAGGCTGTAGACAGGGCAGGGAAGCTCGTAACTGGTCGAGTGATGTGTCAATCGAAAGGTTAGAGTGCAGACTCCATTTTGGCGCAAATGGCTGTGTACTGTCTAAATCTGTTCCGAAGCAACAACCACGAATGCAGCGAACTTTGTGGATAACCACCGATTCATTTCAAACGATGCAGCAGCTGTTCATGGATATTTACCGGTATAATAGTGTGTTTTGGACTAAAAACTTTACTTGGTTGGATTTACTGGAACTTCGTGGATGTAACAAGACCATTTTTGAGGGGATATGTCGGACTGGAAGAGTACTAGGGGGCTTCATCGGTGAGTCACATCAGTTTTGTAACTGTTCGTTTGTTTGTTTGTGGTCTGACATGGGCGTTGATTAAAGCTGCTGGGATGATTATACTTTGAAATGGTTGGCATCATTCGAATCTCAAGAATCTTAGCTTTCTGACGATATGTGGCATGAGTATCTCAGTTGCATACAAGCTGTGTAAATGACGTAGTATGTTTTCAACTTCCCTGACGGCCCGATTGCGGGCCGTCGGAGTGGTAACGGGTTAACCACTTCTCTCCCCCTCCGCTCTCTTTTACGCACACAAGAACTTTCCGGACTGTCATGTCTGTCGTTATGCATCTAATAACAACCTTGTGGCAAAAGTTTTTTTTTAATTGTTGTTTGTTTGATAGAATTCTGTGGGTTTTTAGGTTTTGAAGTTTGTGTGTGTTGACATCATTTTGCGGTGAAGAGAGATGTGGTCAAAGATGGAATGTGTTTGAAGTGTACTTCGCTTGTCTGGTTAATATGGTTTAGCAATCGGAAGATTAATTGCATTAAGTATAGGGAGGAGATCCTCTTAAGCATGCATCGGTGCAGGCAAGCCGTTATGTTGTTTTGCGCGCTTTCATTAACTTTCTCTCGCTAGAGCCTTCAACTTTTATTCAGACATATAAGCGAAATTTAAAAAAAAATTGAACCTTCAAGATTATTTGAAAACAAAGTACACATTCATTCTGAATGCATACAATAAATCAAATTCGCTAGAAAACGTCAAAAACTTCAAACAATTCACATTAAATTGGTTTTAAACCTCCCTCCTATGCGCACATAGTGCGACAAGTTAAATAATACATTGATAACTCAAACACGGATTTGATTTCACTCTCAACAGTTTCAAAATAAACTAAAAGTCAAAATCTAACGAAAAACGCAACTTTGTGCATGTCCGGTGTCTTTCAAGTGTCCTTTAAGTCCCAATAAATTCGTTAATCCCCGCAAATGCATGATGTCATCAATCCAGATTCGCAGTGTTACTATGTACAGCATTCAACAGTTTTTGGAGTAATTATGTTTTATTTTGCTGGTGTTTTTACCGCTGACTTTATACATAAAATATTAATTCGTTTTTACGTTTCGGTCTGCCACTGCCTACCTCGACCCAAACCTCACGGTTCGTTACTGACTTCAGGCCTGTGGCGCCCCCAGCATTTTCACACACTTTCTATGCCTAGGGCCGGTTCGGAGTGTGTTAGCCCTACTTTGAGACGCATGGCAAAATAAAAATATGACCAAACTAATTATAAACATTTTTCGGTAAAAATTTAATTCACCATTTTAAGGAAAGTAGACGTGTTATTCCGTTTGATGGGTCTGTAAGGTGATGTGTGCCATGCTGTTAAGTGGGTTAGTTCAATAATGTGTGTTGTTCTGTGAGGTGGGTTTCGATGGTGGTTTGTGCTGTATTGCAAGGTGGGTCTGTATGGTGATTATTATTCTATCAGGCGGGTCTATGAAGTTATGGGCGTTGTTCTGAGAAGTGTGCCTTGCTTGCAGAAAGAAGCCAACGCATGTCCAAGTGAACTGCTGGTTCTGCTGCCAGGACACACAGGTGCCGTATGGGAACAGGAACTGCTGGGACTGCCCCAACTGCGAGCAGTACAATGGTTTCCAGGAGGCAAGTTATACTGAGCAGGGTGACAGTTGGGGCTCTTTAGAGTTAGTGCAGAGCTCACAGTATTGGGGTTTCTGCCCACTGACAGTGGGATCTCTGTATGGTAACTGCCATGCTCTCAGGATTTGGTTTCATCGCAGCCTTCTGTTTGGCACCGTTCACTCATTTTCTGTCCTGCCTGGGCCGTGTGCCTAGTGTTTGCCACAAGCTCTCTATGGTCTGGAGTCTGCTGGGGCATTCCATTTGAAATCAACAAGTGGTGCCAGAGAGAGTAATGGGATGTGGCTTCTGTCAAAAAAAATGATTGATGGCTTTTTAATGAGTTGAAGAGTTCACATGAGTTCATATGGAGAAAAAAAAAGTTCATTTTGTATTTCCCGCCCTTTTCTCCTACCCCCCCCCCCCCCCCCTCGCCTCTTCTCTCCCTCTCCGGGGAGGCTGTGTGTGAGTGAGATTCAGCACCATCCCAACCCCCCTTCCCCCTTGAACGTTCTGGTGCGTGGAGAGAATTCTATACATTTTAGTGTGTTTTACGTTTTTTTGTGGGAATAAACCTTTTAAAGCATTTATTTTCTTGTGTTATAGTTTGGTGGTTTTTAAAACGGTTATTATATGCGTGGTTGTACGGGGGAAGTGCATGTGATAAAAGTGGTAAAACTTTATTTCAAGAGTTTTGTTGGTTGTGTGTTGTAATGAAAGAAACGAAAGAGTTTAAATTTGGAGAGTTTCGGAGAGAAAAGAGTGTTTTTTAAAGCAGAAAAAATTAGAGCATGAAGTGTTAAAATAAAACTGATGCAGTGTATAAGTGTGTGTTAAGGAGAAAGAGAGAAAGAAAATTATTTACCAGTTTTTCGGCGCGATGTGCGTGGAAGAGTAAAGTCACCAAAAAGTTGTTTTGTAGTTGACGAAAGAAGTGCGAAATAAGGATGGCTTCCATGCAGAGTGTTAATTCTGTACGTCTTCTTCCCTGGTCTGTGTCTCTCCCATCTGTGTGTCTGACTGTAGGCATTGAAAGTGAGCGGACCCCTTGGGCGGGCGGGGCTTGCGGGAAGGGGGTAAGCCACGGAATGATTGATTGCGCATTGATGCGCGATCAGCTTCTGTCAAAAGCAGGAGACCGATAAAACTTACCCAGGCGGGGAGGGGTTGAATCCGACAGGTGTTTGAGTGCGTTGCTGAGTTGGCGGAACTTGCGGATGCGCACAGCTGTCATTTTTAAAACAGCTGAATTCGGGATGATTGATGTGGGAACGACTTCTGTAAAAAAGCAGGAGAACAATAAACTTACACAGGTGGGGCGGGGTTGAATCCGGCGGGGTGTTGGTGTGTGGGACACCATGGGATGGCAGAACCTGCGCTGGGGTAGCGATTCATGAATGAAATCTTCTGTCAAGAAATAATAGGGTAAGGAAACTTACCCAGGGCGGTGGTCTGAACGATACGGGTGTCTGCGTGTTGAGATTGTTCCTGGCGGTCATTGCTATGTATTGGGGATTTTCCTGGGCCTTCGTATTGATTTTTGAAAGGTTCCGGAAAATCATACATAAAGCACGTTCACAATGTCAAGTTATTGAATGGAGGGAGCGAAATTGTTCAGAACTATGAACGGCCTCATATAAACATGATGGAATAATTATTTTGAAAATAACATCCGCAGTATTCGCAATCTTAATTTTAAAAGTTTTGAGGTGGCCTAGGCAACAGCCAGGGTATTCACATTCCAAAGTTTTTGAAGGCCTGGGAACTCTCAAGGTGAAAGAGTAAACATGAAATGATATATTATTCTGAAATTGTGCATGGGAACGAGCAGGTTGGTGGTCTGTATGTTTTTGAAGGTTCGGAGATGCGCACAGCTATGGGGCGTGAAATTGCTCTCTGAGGTCATAGGTCTCACGATGTTTCATTAATAGGCTTTTGGGACACTGCGCTAAATATTTTTCTTACGGGTTGTCATTATTTTTTAAACAATCATACTTTCCCACCATAAGCAATTACCGCCCTTCTCCCTAATCCTTCCCCCTCTCCTCTTCTCACCCTCTCCGGGGAGGCTGTGTGTGAGTGAGATTCAGCACCGGCCTCTCACCCTCCCCTTGCACGTTCTGGTGCGGGGAGAGAATTTTATACATTTTAGTGTGTTTTAGCGTGCTTTACATTTTTTTTTTTGTGGGGATAACCCTTTTAAAACATTTATTTAATTGTGTTAAAGTTTAGTGTTTTTAAACGCGTATTATTTGCGTGGTTGGTGGGGAAGTTAAAGTGATAAAGGTGGTAAAACTTTATTTCAAGAGTTTTGCTCGCTATGTGGGGGTAACGAAAGAAACGAAAGAGTTTAAATTCGGAGAGTTCTGTAGAGAAAACCGTGTTTTAAAGCAGAAAAAATATGAGAGCAAGAAGTGTTAAAACGGGTAACATAAAGCTGTGCAGTGGATAAGTGTGTGTAAAGGAAAAAGAAAGAAAGAAAATTTACCAGTTTTTCGGCGCGATGTGCTTGGAAAAAGAAAAGCTGCCAAAAAGTTGTAATGTAGTTGACGAAAGAAGTGCAAGTAATGCCTGCACAAGCGCATCTTTAAATAACCATCACCGGTGAAAGATTTCAGGCCAACTTCTAGTTATTATTTGTCCCAGGTTCACTCATTGAATAGGCTACATGGTTAATCGCAGTTCCGCACCAACGGCGAATTGAAGTCGTGCGACACCATCTACTTCTTGATGAAGGATTTTTAACTGGCCGTGTAAAATATTTTCAGTATTTTGTATTTGATAATTCTTAGTATTTATCACTTACAAGTACTTTATTTGTGATATATTGCATCCAGTCTTGAAAATGAATAACAATAAATAAATACCGATATTCTCGATTACAGATAAACCATTTTCATAAATATCAATGCAACATTAGTTTAAGTCTTTGTTTCTAAAAATGCGAGTTTCAAAGTATATCCAGGAATTTTATGTTGAATATAGGTTTTAACTAAGTTTCTCATTTCAGCGGGAGTGCTTGCAGGTCGTGTGCGCGTTTTGTGTGTGAGTTTGTCAAATTATATGCAAGTTCTTTGTTTTTAAAAAACAGTCAAAGAGTCGAAATATACCCGTTATTTTTTCTTTCAGTATGAATAGACAATCAGCCCCCTTTAGGTCAATGTATGAACCATGTTATATCATGCATCATAGTAAAGTCTTTTAAAATCGTGTGTAGTAAGCTGAAGAATGCAAGTTTCAAAGTAGAATTTTATGTTGAAAATAGGTTTTAACTGAGTTTTTCATTTAAGCGGGGAGTGTATGTCAGTTGTGTGTGCGTGTGCGTGTGCGTGTGCGTGTGCGTGTGTGTGTGTGTGTGTTAGTTTGTAAATTATATGCAAGATCTTTGTTTTTAAAAAGCAGTCAAGGAGTCGAAATATACCCGTTATTTTTTCTTTCAGTATCAATAGGGGAGACCGGGGATGATAGTAACACTTTTTTGCTTGAGCACGTGTAACGCAGTGGTTCCTTGTGATGGAGATCTCAAATTTTTACATGTGGTTCCCATATTTGACTGCTATAAATGATACACTTGGACTTCTACTACACTATCACAGATTATGTGAATTAATGTCAAATAGAAAGAGGTATGTTGTTTCAACCTACCCCCACAGTACCTGGGTGAGTTGTAACACGACGTGAGGATGGATGTAACAATGAAATTAATAGCCTTAAAAAAGATACACGCTATTAAATGTAAGGAAGCACTTTAATGAATAATAAAGAAGGGACCATAAACTTGTCAGACTACAAAATAATTATAATAAAATAAATAAGAAGTATAAGTTAAATACGATAAAAATAAATAAAATAAAATAAATAAATATATATAATATGAAGAAATATAAAGTATAAACTGGCGTGTGTGTGTGTGTGTGTGTGTGTGTGTGTGTGTGTGTGTGTGTGTGTTTATGTGTTTTGTAACCTGAAACAGGTTAATGTGAAAAAGCATTTGAACACTTTGAGATCTGTGGAAGAATCAACAAAACTACTTTTGAACAGTGTATTGCAAAGCTGCACTAAGTACTTAAGTGTTGCAAGGCATATGAACAGTTGAACTGTCTATTAAACAATAAACAAAACACTTTTGAACACTGTGAGAACACTGAGAAAAATCCTCCAACAGTGGTGAGAAAAAACTCCCCAGTGGGAAGAAATCTCAGGAGGAACCTGGCCATAGTGGGGGACCCCATCCTTTGCGGGCTAGCTAATTAAGAACAAAAAAGTAAAATGGAGTGAACGACAGAGGAGTTCCATTTAAGTCCATCTAAACAGTGGCAACGGTATCTTCAGAAAGTGGCAAGTCGAGGATGGTGCATGACTGGACCAGGGCCAAACCGGATCGGATCAGGAGAGCAGGACAGCAGCAGCCAGCGCTCATGGTGAGGGACAGGACTCATACGGTCCAGGACTCAGGGAAGTGGAGGGAAAGATCCTCGGAAAGATTACTATTAACTATTAACTAAGCAAACTGCCTAGGCATTCTGTAAAAAGGGGACCAGTACAAAATGTTAACATAAGGGGAAGATTGTAACAGTTTTTAAGAACAGTTACAACCCTCCCCATGTCAGACAGCCATTAAAAAGGTAACCGTTTTTAACATGTATCCTCAAAGCTAGCACTAATGCAATAAGTCAAATGAAACAAGAGAAACAATTACTTGAGCTTATGTACGTGAAACAATTGTATCTACAACACAATGGACACTATGCAAAAATATTTGTGATGAACATATTTACCTTCTTACCTGAAAAATTGCTTTTGGCACCAGAACAGACAGTTTTCAACTCAAAGACATGAGGCTTCACCAGCGAGCTCACTTTGTCAGTGGGCATGGACTGTATTGATGGCATCACTGCAGAGATTTTTAACTTCAAGAAATGATAAAATTGTGTGTAGAAAGCTGGAAAATATGAGTTTCAAAGTATATTCTCGAGTTTTATGTTGAATATAGGTTTCAACTAAGTTTTTTATTTGAGCGTGAGTGCTTGCGAGTCGTGGGTGTGGGTGTGGGTGTGGGTGTGGGTGTGGGTGTGGGTGTGGGTGTTTGTTTGTTAAATTACAAGCAAGGTCTTAGTTTTTAAACAGTCAAAGAGTCGAAAAATACCAGTTAATTTTTCTACAAGTGTGAATAAACAAGCAGGGCCTTTTTAGGTCAGTGTATCAGCCATGTTTTTCATGTGTCATTTTAAAGTTTTTTTAACTTTAATGAATGATAAAATTGTGCGTAGAAAGCTGGTTAATGCGAGTTTCAAAGTATATCCTAGAATTTTATGTTGAATATAGGTTTTAACTAAGTTTTTCATTTAAGCGGGAGGACTTGCGAGTCGTGTGTGTGTGTGTGTCTCTGTGCGTGCGTGCGTGCGTGAGTCCGTGCGTCCGCGTCCCATTCTGAGATTCGGCAACAGAAATGGCAGACATGTCAGGCAAAGGATCTCATGTCGGCGCTGGTGTTTTACACTGAACAACATGGCATTGAGAGCAAGATCTCCAAAAAGGAGTAGGCAAGACTACTTCGACAAGAAAGATGGGAATGGACAATGGAGAGAGCGTTATGAGAAGGACTCGATCGACTGCTGACCAAAGTACACAGGGTAGAAGACAGTGTTCATTGGATAACATTTCTTGTGGGAACAGTTCTGTCTGACCTAAGGCGTGGTTAGAGTCCACTGACATAAATATCATAAATATCAAGGCAGGAGTGTGTCTTGAGTGACATTGTTGGTGTGCCTTAATTCCTACCTATCTCAATTTTGTCTGCTTTCTTAATTACCTCAGTGCAGAAACGTCTTTAACTATGGACGCCATATCCAGTGGTCCGACAAAGTTTAGAGTATTGGAATGCAGATTGGGCTGTGGTCAGGCAAATTGTTGTTCCGAAGGTCTATAGGAATGAGATCTTAGCAATGGCTCATAGTTTACCTTTAGGAGGTCATCTTGGTGTTAACAAGACTGTTGATAAGATCATGAAACACTTCTTTTGGCCTGGGCTTCGGAAAGACGTTTCCAACTTTTGCAAAACCTGTCACACTTGTCAGGTAGTTGGAAAACACCAGTTAGACCCACCTGTAGCTCCATTGCAGCCTATCCCAGCATTTGAGGAGCCATTCTCTCAGGTCATTGTTGATTGCGTTGGTCCATTACCCAAGACTAGATCTGTAAATCAGTACTTGTTGACAATCGTGTGCATCTACCAGATTCCCCGAAGCCATACCTCTACGTAACATCAAGGCAACTGCAATCTCGAAGGCATTGATAAAGTTCTTCACGTTGGTTGGCCTTCCCAGGGAAATTCAGTCAGACTAAGGTAGCAATTTCACTTCAGGATTGTTTCAGCAGGTTGTGTATGAACTAGGTGCAAAGCAGATTCTTTCTAGTGCCTATCATCCAGAAAGTCAGGGTGCCTTAGAGCGGTTTCATTCCACTCAAGACAATGATGAGGAATTATTGTTATGACCAGGAGAAAGACTGGGATGAAGGTGTTGATTTGCTGTTGTTTGCAGCTAGAGAAGCAGTGCAGGAGTCTACTGGATTCAGTCCATTTGAGCTAGTGTTTGGTCATGAAGTGAGAGGACCTTTGCTATTGTTGAGTGAACAATGGCAAGAGAAAGAACCGCATATCAGTCTGTTAGACTATGTTAGCAAGTTCAAGGACAGATTGCGTGCAGCTTGTGACCTAGCCAAAGAGAACTTGAAATCAAGTCAGGGAAAAATGAAAACTTGGTATGATCATAAGGCTAGAAGCCGTGAGTTTAAACCAGGAGACATGGTCCTTGTGTTGTTTCGCTCGCAGTCCAATCCATTGCAGGCAAGATTTCATGGTCCTTTTGAAATTCTGACAAAACTCAATGATCTCAATTACATTGTGAAGACTCCAGATAGGAGAAAGCCAAAACAGTTGTGTCACATTAACATGCTGAAGCCTTATCATGACAGAAATGTTAGGGTTGCAGCTGTCACTTCAGATTCTCCTATGGTCGAGACGTGTGAAGATGAGGGGGAGTTTCAAGATGATGAACCTAGAATTAAAGCTGAGGTTCTTTCATGTAAATTGTCAAACACTGAAGTGTTGCAAAATCTTGATGTAAAACTCCAGCACTTAGAACCCTCACAGAGAGATCAGTTGATCAAGAAACATGAGGATTTGTTTCCTGATGTTCCAAAGAGAGTTACTATAGCCTCTTATGATGTAGATGTTGGTGATGCCAAACCAATAAAACAGCATCCGTACCGGATGAATCCTGAAAAGAGAAAGATTGCTGAGAAAGAGGTTGAGTACATGTTAGAACATGATATTATCAGACCCTCCAACTCCGATTGGAGTTCACCCTGTGTGCTAGTTCCAAAACCTGATGGAAGTACTAGATTCTGTACAGATTATCGCAAAGTCAATGCTGTAACTAGAACTGATGTGTTTCCAATACCTAGGATTGATGATTGTTTTGATAGAGTAGGGCAAGCAAAGTTTCTGAGCAAGATTGATTTATTGAAGGGTTATTGGTGTGTGCCTTTAACTGAGAGGGCCAAGAGCATCTCTGCTTTTGCCACACCATCTGGGTTGTACCAGTATGAAGTCCTACCCTTTGGCATGAAAAATGCCCCAGCCACGTTCCAAAGGATGATACAGTCTACAATCGCCGGATTGCCACACACGGGTGCGTACATCGATGACCTGATCACATGGAGTGACTCCTGGGAAGAACATCTAAAAGATGTAGAGACGTTGTTCCAGCGCCTGACCCAGGCTAACCTGACTGTTAACCTGAACAAGAGTGACTTTGGTTGTGCTACTGTCACCTATCTTGGCTACGTCATAGGCCAGGGTAAGGTGGCACCCATAAATGCTAAAGTCCAAGCCATCATGGACTTTCCAGTTCCTGACAACAAAAAAGCTTTGCGCCACTTCCTTGGAATGATTGGGTACTAACGCAAGTTCTGCAAGAACTTTGCTGAGATTGCTCTCAGTCTAACTAACCAACTGAAGAAAGGCGTAAAGTTCACTTGGGATGATGCATGCCAGAGAGCCTTCGATCGCCTGAAGTCTCTGCTGTGTCACTTCCCCGTGCTCAAATCTCCTGACTTCAACAAACCGTTCTCCATCGCGGTCGATGCTAGAGACCAAGCTTGTGGATCTGTGCTCCTACAGAGAAGTGACTCTGATGACATTGAGCATCCCGTGGCATACTTCTCCAGGAAGTTCAATCGCCACCAAAGGAACTATTCCACAATAGAGAAGGAGCTGTTGGCTCTGGTCCTGTCTTTACAACACTTTGAGGTGTATGTTTGTACAGGACAAGAGCCAATGATTGTGTACACTGACCACAATCTGTTAATGTTTTTGAGTAAGATGAAAAACAAGAATCGGAGATTGTTGAATTGGAGTTTGATTTTACAGGAGTTTGACTTGGAAATTAAGCATGTGAAGGGTACAGACAATGTAATTGCTGATTGCTTATCCCATGTTTGAATATGTATATATATATATCATGTGTTTATTTGAATATTGTATGATATGTATATGTAGACAAGTGTTCACTTAACCATTTTGTATTGAAAAGAAAAATTTTGCCTTTATGAGTCAAAATTTTTCCCTTTTGGAATGGAGGTGTAATGTGAATATAGGCCACTGGATGGCAGTATTACCTTTTTTTTTACTCAGCTCAGACTGGAGCTAGGTTTAGACATGTCCTGGACATGTCTGGGGCAAGTCCCCGAAAATCAAAAAAAAGAGGTCTAAATGTGGGTGGGGTCTGCAAAAGAGTATATAAGGAAAAGAATTGAGACAGTAAAGTAGTAGGAGAAATTGCAAGAAGAAGGATATATGTGACCAGACCTGTCATTTCTGTTCAGGACCTGTGAAGGTTCTTTTGTGGATTTTTGCCTGTATTTGAGCATTTTTCCTTACCCAGGACATCACCAAGCCACCCCACCAAAACAAGGGACTAAATATTTTTTTTCTTGTTATTAATCAATCTTGGTCTTAGTTGTAGGTTAGTTAGTTGTTATTGTCTTTGTTAATTAAATGTGTTTGAGTTTTAAAAACTGTCTGTCATCCCTTGCTGTTGCTGTTGTGTTATAAATGTAATAACAAATTGGGGCCATAACAGCGTCTCCGAACCTTCAAAAACATATAGACCACCAACCAGCTCGTTCCCATGCACAATTTCAGAATAATATATCATTTCATGTTTGCTCTTTCACCTTGAGAGTTCCGAGGCCTTCAAAAACTTTGGAATGTGAATACCCTGTTGCCTAGGCCACCTCCAAACTTTTAAAATTAAGATTGCGAATACTGCGGATGTTATTTTCAAAATAATTATTCAGTCATGTTTGTATGCGGCCGTTCATAGTTCTTAACAATTTGGCTCCCTCCATTCAATAACTTGACATTGTGAACGTGCTTAATGTATGATTTTCTGGAACCTTGGTGTCCCACACACCAACACCCCGCCGGATTCAACCCCGCCCCACCTGTGTAAGTTTATTCTTCTCCTGCTTTTTTACAGAAGTTGTTCTCACATCAATCATCCTGAATTCGTCTTGTAATGTGAATATAGGCCACTAGATGGCAGTATTTACCTTTTTTTTGTTGAGCTCGGACTGGAGTCGTGTTTGGACGTGTCCTGGACATGTCTGGGGCAAGTCTCAGAGAGTTGAAGAAAGGAGGTCTAAATGTGGGTGGGGTCTGCGGGGGAGTATATAAAGAAAAGAATTGAGACAGTAAAGTAGTAGGAGAAATTGCAAGAAGATGACCAGACCTGTCATTCTGTTCAAGACCTGTGACGTTTCTTTTGTGGATTTCTTTGCCTGTGTTTGAGCATTTTCTTCATCCAGGACATCACCAAGCCACCCCACCAAAAAGGGACTGTAATTATTTCTGTTTTTTCTTATTTATCAATCTTGGTCTTTAGTTGTAGGTTGTTATTAGTCTTTGTCTTTGTTAAAAATTAAATGTGTTTTAGTTGTTAAAACTGTGTTTGTCATCCCTTGCTGTTGCTGTTGTGTTATAAATGTAATAACAAATTGGGAGCATAACAAATTGGGGGCTCAAGGTCCGGGATAGACCATTGTGTGAGTAATTTGTTGAAAATCTAACATTCCAAATTGTGAAATTGTTTTTGTGAATTTTCCTAGATATATATTGACAACAGCAATGGATGATTTCTTGGCATCACCAACCGTAGGGGTTTTGAAGTCTTTTAAAAAGACAGAACTGCTAGAAATTTGCAGACAGTTGGAGCTGACAGAGGTAAAACCAGCCATGCGAAAAGCAAGACTGGCTAGAGAGATAGTTGAATATTACATTGATGAAAATGTGTTTGCACCAGGAGATCTGGAACAGTTTCCAGTGGAAAATCCAAATATAGAAATGGAACTTAAATTAAAAATGCTAGAGATTGAAAGGGAGGAAAAAGAAAAACAAAGGCAGTTTGAGTTGGAAAAATTAGCAAGAGAAGAAAAACAAAGAGAATTTGAGAGGGAAGAAAAAGAAAAACAAAGGCAGTTTGAGTGAGAAAAATTAGCAAGAGAAGAAAAACAAAGAGAATTTGAGAGAGAGAAAGAGGAAAGAGCAGAAAGAGAGAGACAGAGACAGAGAGATTTTGAATTAGAGAAATTCGATAGAGAAGAAAGACTCCAAATGGAGCAACTAAAAATTAAAATTGAAACTAAAAATAAATTTTGTGCCAGTCAGGAGGTAAAACTGGTGCCTCCATTTTCAGAAAAGGATGTTGACAACTATTTCCAGTGTTTTGAAAAGGTAGCAAAGAGTTGCCAGTGGCCAAAGGAACACTGGCCTCTGATGTTGCAAACTGTCCTCAAGGGTAAAGCTCAACAAGCCTATTCGGCTTTGTCTGCAGATGATTCCTCTGATTATGAGGTTGTCAAAAAGGTTATTTTGAGAGCTTATGAGTTGGTTCCAGAGGCTTACCGACAGAAATTCAGAGGTCTGAAGAAATCTGAAAATCAGACTTATGTTGAATTTGCTAATGAGAAGCAGGTTTGCTTTGAGCGCTGGTGTACTTCTATGGAGGTCAAGGATGATTTCAACTCACTAAAAGAGATGGTGTTAGTGGAAGAATTCAAGAACTGTGTTAAGGATGATGTTAAGACCTACCTTAATGAGAAGCAAGCACTGAACTTGCAATCAGCTGCCAAATTTGCAGATGAATATGTTCTCACTCATAAGTCCAAATTTCAGTCTAGCAGTAACAATAAATGGTCCCAATTTCAGAAAAAGGGTTACGGTGATACCCAAGATTCCTCACCCAAAGACAAAGACAAATCTGGTGATGGTGCTCAGAAATCCAGTAACAGGTCTGATCAAAGTGTGAAAGCTGACAGTGACAAAAGTGGTCTAGTTTGCAGTTATTGCAAGAAATCTGGTCATGTTACAACTAACTGTTGGTTCCTTAAAGCTAAGAAAGAAAAAGAAAAGGATACCAAACCAAATGCCTTTGTGAAAACAAGGTTAGTAACCCCTGTAGTAGATAACCAATCTGCTAAATTGCCTGCTTCTTGTGGGGCTAAAAAGCCTGATACAGCTGACTTCGTGAGGGAGGAATTTCTTCCATTTGTGTCAGAGGGATTTGTGGCTCTGAATGAGCATACTACTCCTGTCCCCATATATATCCTAAGGGATACCGGAGCTTCTCAGTCGCTTTTGTTGATGGACTCCTTGGAGTTACGTGATGAGACCGCTTCAGGGGATTTCATACTTGTACAAGGTATTGAAGGGAGGACTGTATCTGTACCCCTGCGCTCTATATTCTTGAAGTCAGATTTAGTTACAGGACAGGTAAAGGTGGGACTTATGTCAAGTCTACCTATAAAGGGTGTTTCTCTGTTGCTAGGCAATGACCTGGCTGGGGGCAAAGTAGTTCCCCCTGTACATCTTACTTCACAGCCGAGCACTGAAAATGGGGAGGAGGACCCATCTCTGTATCCTTCTTGCGCAGTGACTCGTGCTATGGCCAAGAAGGCTAAAGAAGATGATGTTGTGGTGCCGTCCAGTACATTGAATAGTCAGGACTCAGGTGGTTCGCCTCATGACTCTGATTGGCCTACTATCGTTTCTCCGTTTGAGGACTTATCAGATACTTTTATCAGTTCATTGTTCAGCCAGCCAGATGGGTCTGGTGATTCTGATGTGTCTGGAGACTTGTCTCTGTCCAGAAAGCGGTTGATTGAGGAGCAAACTAATGATCCTGAAATTTGTGTACTAAAGAGGAGAGCCTTTCCTGATAAAGAAATAGACGCAGTTCCAGTTGGGTATTATCTCAAGGATGGTGTGTTGATGCGGAAGTGGCGCCCTCCTGATATCCCTGCCAATGCAGATTGGGCAGTGGTCAGGCAAATTGTTGTTCCGAAGGTCTATAGGAATGAGATCTTAACAATGGCTCATAGTTTACCTTTAGGAGGTCATCTTGGTGTTAACAAGACTGTTGATAAGATCATGAAACACTTCTTTTGGCCTGGGCTTCGGAAAGACGTTTCCAACTTTTGCAAAACCTGTCACACTTGTCAGGTAGTTGGAAAAAACCAGTTAGACCCACCTGTAGCTCCATTGCAGCCTATCCCAGCATTTGGGGAGCCATTCTCTAGGGTCATTGTTGATTGCGTTGGTCCATTACCCAAGACTAGATCTGGAAATCAGTACTTGTTGACAATCGTGTGCATCTACCAGATTCCCCGAAGCCATACCTCTACGTAACATCAAGGCAACTGCAATCTCGAAGGCTTTGATAAAGTTCTTCACGTTGTTTGGTCTTCCCAGGGAAATTCAGTCAGACCAAGGTAGCAATTTCACTTCTGGATTGTTTCAGCAGGTTGTGTATGAACTAGGTGCAAAACAGATTCTTTCTAGTGCCTATCATCCAGAAAGTCAGGGTGCCTTAGAGCGGTTTCATTCCACTCTCAAGACAATGATGAGGACTTATTGTTATGACCATGAGAAAGACTGGGATGAAGGGGTTCATTTGCTGTTGTTTGCAGCTAGAGAAGCAGTGCAGGAGTCTACTGGATTCAGTCCATTTGAGCTAGTGTTTGGTCATGAAGTGAGAGGACCTTTGCTATTATTGAGTGAACAATGGCAAGAGGAAGAGCCGCAAATCAGTCTGTTAGACTATGTTAGCAAGTTCAAGGAAAGATTGCGTGCAGCTTGTGACCTTGCCAAAGAGAACTTGAAATCAAGTCAGGGAAAAATGAAAACTTGGTATGATCATAAGGCTAGAAGCCGTGAGTTTAAACCAGGAGACAAGGTCCTTGTGTTGTTTCCCTTGCAGTCCAATCCATTGCAGGCTAGATTTCATGGTCCTTATGAAATTCTGACAAAACTCAATGATCTCAATTACATTGTGAAGACTCCAGATAGGAGAAAACCAAAACAATTGTGTCATATTAACATGCTAAAGCCTTATCATGACAGAAATGCTAGGGTTGCAGCTGTCACTTCAGATTCTCCAATGGTCGAAACGTGTGAAGATGAGGGGGAGTTTCAAGATGATGAACCAAGAATTAAAGCTGAAGTTCTTTCATGTAAATTGTCAAACACTGAAGTGTTGCAAAATCTTGATGTAAAACTCCGGCACTTAGAACCCTCACAGAGAGATCAGTTTGAAAGGTTGATCAAGAAATATGAGGATCTTTTTCCTGATGTTCCAAAAAGAGTTTCTATTGCCTCTCATGATGTAGATGTTGGTGATGCCAAACCAATAAAACAGCATCCGTACCGGATGAATCCTGAAAAGAGAAAGATTGCTGAGAAAGAGGTTGAGTACATGTTAAAACATGATATTATCAGACCCTCCAACTCCGATTGGAGTTCACCCTGTGTGCTAGTTCCAAAACCTGATGGAAGTACTAAATTCTGTACAGATTATCGCAAAGTCAATGCTGTAACTAGAACTGATGTGTTTCCAATACCTAGGATTGATGATTGTATTGATAGTGTAGGGCAAGCAAAGTTTCTGACCAAGATTGATTTATTGAAGGGTTATTGGTGTGTGCCTTTAACTGAGAGGGCCAAGAGCATCTCTGCTTTTGCCACACCATCTGGATTGTACCAGTATGAAGTCCTACCCTTTGGCATGAAAAATGCCCCAGCCACGTTCCAAAGGATGATACAGTCTACAATCGCCGGATTGCCACACACGGGTGCATACATCGATGACCTGATCACATGGAGTGACTCCTGGGAAGAACATCTAAAAGATGTAGAGACGTTGTTCCAGTGCCTGACCCAGGCTAACCTGACTGTTAACCTGAACAAGAGTGACTTTGGTTGTGCTACTGTCACCTATCTTGGCTACGTCATAGGCCAGGGTAAGGTGGCACCCATAAATGCTAAAGTCCAAGCCATCATGGACTTTCCAGTTCCTGACAACAAAAAAGCTTTGCGCCGCTTCCTTGGAATGATCGGGTACTACCGCAAGTTCTGCAAGAACTTTGCTGAGATTGCTCTCAGTCTAACTAACCAACTGAAGAAAGGCGTAAAGTTCACCTGGGATGATGCATGCCAGAGAGCCTTCGATCGCCTGAAGTCTCTGCTGTGTCACTTCCCCGTGCTCAAATCTCCTGACTTCAACAAACCGTTCTCCATCGCGGTCGATGCTAGCGACCAAGCTTGTGGATCTGTGCTCCTACAGAGAAGTGACTCTGATGACATTGAGCATCCCGTGGCATACTTCTCCAGGCAGTTCAATCGCCACCAAAGGAACTATTCCACAATAGAGAAGGAACTGTTGGCTCTGGTCCTTTCTTTACAACACTTTGAGGTTTATGTTTGTACAGGACAAAAGCCAATGATTGTGTACACTGACCACAATCCGTTAATGTTTTTGAGTAAGATGAAAAACAAGAATCGGAGATTGTTGAATTGGAGTTTGATTTTACAGGAGTTTGACTTGGAAATTAAGCATGTGAAGGGTACAGACAATGTAATTGCTGATTGCTTATCCCGTGTTTGAATATTGTATGATATGTTTATGTAGACAAGTGTTCACTTAACCATTTTGTATTGAAAAGAAAAATTTTGCCTTTATGAGTCAAAATTTTTCCCTTTTGGAATGGAGGTGTAATGTGAATATAGGCCACTAGATGGCAGTATTTACCTTTTTTTTGTTGAGCTCGGACTGGAGTCGTGTTTGGACGTGTCCTGGACATGTCTGGGGCAAGTCTCAGAGAGTTGAAGAAAGGAGGTCTAAATGTGGGTGGGGTCTGCGGGGGAGTATATAAAGAAAAGAATTGAGACAGTAAAGTAGTAGGAGAAATTGCAAGAAGATGACCAGACCTGTCATTCTGTTCAAGACCTGTGACGTTTCTTTTGTGGATTTCTTTGCCTGTGTTTGAGCATTTTCTTCATCCAGGACATCACCAAGCCACCCCACCAAAAAGGGACTGTAATTATTTCTGTTTTTTCTTATTTATCAATCTTGGTCTTTAGTTGTAGGTTGTTATTAGTCTTTGTCTTTGTTAAAAATTAAATGTGTTTTAGTTGTTAAAACTGTGTTTGTCATCCCTTGCTGTTGCTGTTGTGTTATAAATGTAATAACAAATTGGGAGCATAACAGTCTGTTGTTTTAAAAATGACAGCTGTGCGCATCCGTAAGTTCCGCCAACTCAGCAACGCGCTCAAACACCTGTCGGATTCAACCCCTCCCCGCCTGGGTAAGTTTTATCGGTCTCCTGCTTTTGACAGAAGCTGATCGCGCATCAATGTGCAATCAATCATTCCGTGGCTTACCCCCTCCCCGCAAGCCCCGCCCGCCCAAGGGGTCCGCTCACTTTCAATGCCTACTGTAAGACACACCGATGGGAGAGACACAGACCAGGGAAGAAAACGTACAGAATTAACACTCTGCATGGAAGCCATCCTTTTTTCGCACTTCTTTCGTCAACTACATTACAACTTTTTGGTGACTTTACGCACATCGCGCCGAAAAACTGGTAAATAATTTTTGCCCAGTCCATTGGGCCTGATTTGCTTCATTTTCACATTTTGTAGTTTATGGGCCAAATATGAAAAATCCTAAAGATGACTCATTCTCCAAATGGTCTCCCTTCTACAAAGGTCTAAAAAAAGTGGGTGTGGCACTTTTTTGGGCTCGGCCGCCTGTTTCCTAGCCATCTATAAAGTGAAGTATTTCCAAACCTATCAGAGGTATGGCCCTGATATTTCATTACCATTAACCCCTTCCCACATGCTTTTCAGGGGGTCCAAGAATATGGTATTTAGGGGGTTGGACCCTTTTCACAGCCAAATTTCAGCATATTGTAAATGTCTTAGAGTTGTTATTCCAACATTAAAATGACGCCACTTCAGGGCTCTTTCAAAACACTATTCACTCTGTTCCTCCAGGGACTGGGTGTGGCTGTCCGGATCCCCTGAAGAAGCACATTTGGTCCGAAAGTGCCCCTTGGGCCAGGCGCGTTCTCTCCACACCAATGGGAGAATGGAGACCATTTGGAGTATGAGTCTATTTCGGGCCGATAAACTACAAAATATGTGAAAATGAAGCAAATCGGGCACCATGGACTGTGGAGTTTTCTTCAAATAGGTTGATTTCAAATGGAATGCCCCCTGCTGTGGTTGACTGTTTGCCTCGTACCATTTGGGGAAGAGTATTTATTTGGTTTGGGTATCTTGGGTTCTGGGCAGGAAACGACCCGATTCCTTCTGCGAATACAGTGGCTGCTGAGTCCCAAAGTCGTCCTGCTAATTCCATTTCTTGAACAGATATTCATAGACTCGATACTTGGAATAGAGCAGTATCTGAGTGATTTGTTGTTTCCTGACAATGTGGCTGGTTGCGGCTGGTATCCAGCTCTAGGTTAAATATGCTAGCGTTTAGCTGATGTTTGGCATTAATTTTGACATTCGCCCTTGATGAAGTCCATGAGGAGGGAGGTGATTAAGTTATGAGTGTTTTTAATATGCAGTTTTGTATGTGATGGGGAGAGTGGGGAATGGAAGCTTGTAGTATCTTTCATCTCTCCTTCATGGCATTTTACTTGGTGCTTATCTGTAGAATGGAGACTACAACAAGCCCATTCCAGCCCAGTACTTCGAGCACCTGAACCATGGTGTATCGTCAGGGTTTTCACGGCAAAAAGCACGATGGGTCGGCTGCCAGATGCTGCTCTGTAAAAAATGCAACAACAACCAGGCACTGAAGATCAGGCAGCTGGCAACCTTCATGCCTCGGGATGAGGTGAGTTTGCGAGGCTGACTGGCACAGGTATGATTTCATGCAGGGAGCACTTTTTGGTGATATCTCCTTTTGTCATTATTCCCTGTCCAGTTGTACAGCAGGGGTGGAACTGTTCTAAATTGCGCTGAGGTTTGATGCCGCTGTAGAACCTGGTTTTTACGCTCAGCTCTTCTAGTAGACCTTCAAGTCTTGGTGTATTTTTCAGGGCACAGTGTTTGCCAGGAGTGAAGAAATTCAAAGCCCCATTTTATGAAGGGTGAGCCATCAAGATGGCAAGTGAAGGGTCTGACCACAAAGTGAAAAATACTGAAAACTGTCTGTGCTTCCTAATCTGTTTTATTATTTTCCCAAGTGTCAATGCTAGCCTTTACACAGATATGGGAGTACTCTGCATTGAAAACTGCGAGGGAATACTCTGCATTATATACATGGTGGCTAAAAAATTAATTTTATTTCCTCTGGTTAGTCTTATTGAAGACTTCTGCGGCCCTTTCAAAGTTTCTGATGTTCAGTACCTCTAGTATGATTCTAGGAAGTTTTTCAATGGTTTCTGGTTTCACTGATGTCCTCTGCATAGCCTTTACCTTTTGCTGTGAGAAACCATGTTTGACTGCTAACTGAGGTGACATCTGATGTAAGGAAAATGCCTGCCAACACAGGAGAGTCTGGAAAGATTCTTGAAGCTCTCCTGAAGCAACTTTCTGCAAACTTCATTCAGTCATGGTGGGGAATTCTGATGAATTATAGGTTCACTGTAGCCAAGACTTGAAAGGTCTATAGTCAGACAGGATTTGTTCAGTGCTGACTTGGGCAGCAGGTATTTTCCCTGGATTACCCTCCTATGGCTGTGTGGTCACAGGCTCTCTAAATACCTCCGTGATGCCCATTATTGCCTGCCTGCCTGCCTGCCTGCCTGCCTGCCTGCCAAGCACTGAAAGTTCAGCCTTGTCTTTTGGCCGATGATTGGGGTCAAACACCCTTTGAATTGGACTACAAGTATTCATTGACTCTGAATCAAACCAGTCATTTGTGTTTTGCACAAGTGCATCAAGGTAAGCTGCATTTCCCCCAGTGAAAAGCAGAAGCCTGTTTCATTGTCAACTAGCTTTGAACCAATTATATCATTGGTTTCCTTACTCAACTTCTGGGTGTTCTCCATTCTCGTTCTTGAAACCATTAAAGGGGATTTATTATGCTGATCCTTCTTTAATACATACAAGTAATGTTATAATGTTGGATACTCAACTTCTAAAGGTAAGATACAGGGGATTAGCTGTAATCCAAGAATGTGATTTCCGGAACGTGATTTCCTCTCTGAACAGCTTGTCCCAAAATTTTGACTAGATCTGGGCAAAACCTGACGTCCGGTTGTGCCATCCAATTCGTACAGACCTAGTCAGAGTCAATCACGGCGCTGGACTTGCCCACCCCGAAAACTATTCTAGCTGGCTCGAACAACAGTGGATCATATTACGCCTTAGTACCGTCTACACTTCCGGAAACAAAAGTAGAAGAAGAGCTCCGGATCATTTTTAGGTGCAGTTGCGTCACTGTCTCCCAAAGCTGCTCGTCGGGGCTTTTTTGGATGCGAAAAAGAAAGCACAACTATTTTATCTTCCTAAAGACGATGCCACCAGAAATCAGCGAGTAGCTTTTTTGTTTGCTGGTGGCAACAACCACACTCAAAGGGAACGTTAGCTGCTTGTGCTCGACATTTCACCGAAGACAGCTTTGTCAATAATGGATAATTCGACACTGGATTTGCTTCTCAGCTGCTACTCAAACCTGGAGCAGTTGCGTCGATCAAGCGCTTGGAGCCGGAAGCTGTAAGTAACAATATAACAGCAAATAATGTAAGTGAAGCTACAAGTTACGGATGGCTAGCAGGACTGCTAACCATGGTTAGCACTAACAACAGGCCTCAAATGCAGGCTTTGTAAAATATCTGAAGATAAAGTCTGGATTGGTAGCTCCTGTCCATGACTCACAGATGCAGAAGCAATACGTTTAACCGTTTTGTGTTGCTTTACTGCATAATGCTGCGTTCGATTTGTACTGGGTAGTCGGGATTTTCGAGCTATTGTCTAAGTCTATTGTGTTATGGCCCCAATTTGTTATTACATTTACAACACAATAGCAACAGCAACAGCAAGGGATGACAGACACAATTTAAAACTTAAACAAATTTAATTAACAGACAAAGACTAACACTAACCTACAACTAAAGACCAAGATTGAATAAATACAAAAAAACAGAAATATTTACAGTCCCTTTTGTTGGGGTGGCTTGGTGATGTCCTGGGTAAGGAAAAAAAATGCTCTAACACAGGCAAAAATCCACAAAAGAAACTTCACAGGTCTTGAACAGAAATGACAGGTCTGGTCACACGTATCCTTCTCCTTGCAATTTCTCCTACTACTTTACTGTCTCAATTCTTTTCCTTATATACTCTTTTGCAGACCCCACCCACATTTAGACCTTTTTTTTTTTTTTCTTCTTCGGGGACTTGCCCCAGACATGTCCAGGACA
The DNA here is from genome assembly GCA_029721435.1 of Gymnothorax reevesii. Lineage (NCBI taxonomy): Eukaryota > Metazoa > Chordata > Actinopteri > Anguilliformes > Muraenidae > Gymnothorax > Gymnothorax reevesii. The sequence continues at coordinate 43,719,474 of CM056585.1, forward strand.
TGTCTAAACATAGCTCCAGTCTGAGCTGAATAAAAAAAAAAGGTAAATACTGCCATCCTGTGGCCTATATTCACATTACAATTGCATGACATATTGAACCAGGACTCTTAGCCCATGAAATTTTATGGCTCTACAACAAATACTTCTGGAGATATTCCAGTTTGAAAATGGTCACTCAGACAAACACTCAGACAAACACGAAAACGGGTAAAAAAACGGGTCCATTTTGCTCCACTCATGAATTATTTGTGAGAAGACTAAAAAGAGTGAAGATCTGAAATTTTGCATTTGGTGTATTAGTCATATTACCCACCACATAGAATTTTTTCAGACAAATCTGAGGGGGTCAGGCGGGGACCATTTGATGAATTGAGATGGACTGACTCAAATACAAAATTCATCCGTATTGAAACCACCATGGAAGACACCATTTTTGCATTAATAGTGCAACAGCTAGTTATATTCATGTCAAATGTGCTATAGATCTTTAATAGCAAGAGGTTCTAAAAGAGTTTTCGCTGTTGAACTGAGGTGTCTTTCTCATGAGTGTTCTGACACCGTAAAGCCAATTACTAGGGGCAGTATTACGATCCTTGAAGAATTGTGTCCACCAAAGCTGCAAATGCTCTGCTATACAGGGTGTTTCAAAAAAAAGTTTACCCAAATAAAATCATCATTTTTTATGAAAAAAACCTAATTTTTTTTTTAAGCGTAATATGTCTTTGGAAAGGGCTGATTGATTCCATGCAGTAGAACATTCCATCCTAGAACATGCATTCATTTCCACGGGTGAATGAGCAGCAATGCATCTTTTGAAGGGCACCCAGATCCTTACTGTACCAAATGTTGTCTTCTTTACGAAGAATTGGAAGAGAAATCAAACAAAAAGATTGATGAAGATTACTCATTTATTCAGTGAAATGATCCCCAGAGTAAATTCATGGCCCTGGCCCCTCAACACGACCGCCCTCCCGAGATGCAGCAAGTCTTCCCTAGGCAACAGAATGGAGTGTTCCGTCGGGCTTGGTGGGCACAGGATGGAGCCCCTGCCCACAGATTGCGAGCAGTTGGACAGCGTCTGGCTGAATTGTTTGGAGAACGAGTAGTTGCTCTTTACCTTCCTGTGGAATGGCCTCCAGGATCCCCAGATCTTACCCCCTGTGACTTCTTCCTGAGGGGTTATCTGAAAGATAAGGTTTTCTCCACACCTCTTGCAAATCTGGATGATTTAAGGCAGAAGATCACACAGGCAGTTGATAACTTGTGCCATGATCACCAAATGATCCAACGAGCTGTCCGCGACATGGTCAGACGAGGCCAGCTATGCATTGATAGGGAGGGCGGTCATGTTGAGGGGCCAGGGCCATGAAATTTACTCTGGGGAACATTTCACTGAATAAATGAGTAATCTTCATCAGTCTTTTTGTTTGATTCCTCTTCCCAATTCTTCATAATGAAGAACACAACATTTGGTACAGTAAGGATCTGGGTGCCCTTCAAAAGATGCATTGCTGCTCATTCACCCGTGGAAATGAATGCATGTTCTTGGCATCATTGGAAAAAGCTCAATCAGCCCTTTCCAATGACATATTACACTTAAAAAAAAAAAATGTTTTTTTTCATAAAAAATGATGATTTTATTTGGGTATACTTTTTTTGAAACACCCTGTATAACCAAACAAATAGAAATGTAAAACGCTACATCATCAACTCCATTAATATTGCGGAGGTAAGTCAACATGGTGCAGCTGATGGTGAAACCTATTCAGAATAAAGTATTTTCTGGGAGTTTAGGGGCCAGCCAAAATGCCCATCTACCATTCGGCGCCCTGGCAAGAAGTAGACGGGAGATGGCTTATTTATGTAGCATTTCAGGAGGGATACATGGTCAAGTTTATAAGTGGGGGTAGATGGGCAATTATGTGTGGTTTTCCTGAAGGAAGAACTGAGAAATTGTATATGTAAGTAAATTGTTGCACATGCATAGTAATCTATTAGTGAAGCCAGCTTGGCTAACCACGGAAGCTAAAACTAAAATTAATTTGGAAAACATGCTTGGAGTGTGTAATGATCAAATCTGCTGCGAACTTCGCAGATCCCAGTGCTATGAAAGGAGCGACACTGGCATTATATTATTGGAATACTCGAAGACAACTCGGGGTTCAGTTATGTCTACTCTGTTGAAAAGAAGCTCACAATTGGGGGAAAAAAAAACTGAATGTTAACAAATCTCCATGTGCTTGACAACCAACAGGGAAAAGGAGAGGGAGCACTAACCTGTGGATTAATCAGCATTTTCTAACAAAATGGCTCCAAATGTGCAGGAATTTAGTGCAAAATGAGTGAAGCCGATACAGATATTGGTTAAGCTATGGTTATTTGACTTTGCTGTCACGTGACTGCCAAAGCGTTCCTTGGCAGGTCGTTTGCTTATCCTTTTCAAGGGATGGAAAGATGGTAACCCTCCCTTTTTAAAAAAATTGTTTCGCACAATTTCAGTTAATTGAAGAATTGTGCAACTTTGCAAAAAAAAAAAAAAAGTTGGGAAAAATTTTATCTGGACTCCATATGGGTAATCATTTTAGTTTACTTTCCCACAAAACCAAAATTATATTTCACTTTAAATGGAACCTGTCTAGTCATGTGAAGTAGACAAAAATCAGCACATGTACTGCGATCAAAAGAAATTCTACAACAAATGAGAAACAAAGTGGTTGACGTCCATCAGACTGGAAAGGGTTGCAAAGCTACAATCCTAATTCCAAAGTAGTTGGGACAAAGTGTAAATTTTGAATAAAATCATAACAAAATGACTTTCAAATCACACCAGCCAGTATTTTACTCACAGTAGAACAGAGATGACATAGCGAATGTTGAAAATGAGAAATTTTACAATTTTATTCACAAAATGAGCTCATTTCAAATTTGATGGTTGCCACAGGTCTCAAAAAAGTTGGGACAGGGCTCTGTTTACCATGGTATAGCATCCCCTCTTCTTTTTAACACAGAATGGAGGCGTCTGGGCATTGAGGAGACATTGAGTGTAGCCTTTGGAATTTCATGCCACTCTTGTTTAATATAGGCTTCCAGCTGCTGGAGAGTTTTGAGTCTCCTTTGATGGAATTTTTGTTTAATTATGCGCCAAATTTTCTCCATTTTTTCTCAATTTTCTCAGTGAAAGAGCAGGACTGCAGGCAGGCCAGTTCAGCACACAGACTCTTCTACTACGAAGCCATGCTGTCGTAATAGCTGCAGTTTGTGGTTTTGCATTGTCCTGCTGAAATACACAAGGCCTTCCCTGGAATAGGTGTTGCCTGGAGGGGAGCATATGTTGCTCTAAAACCTTTATATACCTTTCAGCATTCATGGTGCTTTTTAAAATATGCAAGTGTCCCACACCATATGCACTAATGCATCCCCATACCATCAGAGATCCTGGCTTTTGAACTGAATGCTGATAACAGGAGAGGTGGTCTTTCTCCTCTTTAGCCCGGAGGACATGACACCCATAATTTCCAACAAGAATGTCAAATTTGGACTCGTCTGACCACAGGACACTTTGCCACTTTGCTACAGTCCATTTTAAATGAGCCTTGGCCCACAGAACACAGCGGCGCCTCTGCATCACGCTCAACAATAGCTTCCTTTTAGCATGATGGAGTTTTAGGTGGTGTCTGTGGATGGCACGGCGGACTGTGTTTATAGACAGTGGTTTCTTGAAGTATTCCTGGGCCCATTTAGTAATGTCAATAACAGAATCATGCCAGTGAGTGATGCAGTGGCGTCGGAGAGCCCAAAGATCACGGGCATCCAGTACAGGTCTTTGGCCTTGTCCCAGACAGAGATTTTTCCAGTTTCTCTGAATCTTTTGATGTTATGCACTGTCGATAATGACTCCTTTATAACCGTTGCAATTTGACGTTGAGGAACCTTGTAAAGTGTTCCACAATTTTTTTTTGCAAGCCTTCACAGGTTGGAGAGCCTCTGGCCATCTTTACTTCTGAGAGACTCAGAACTTGCTAAATGTTCTTTCAGCTGATTCTCTTATTAATTGCTTTTTCAGCCCTTGTTTTCATGTGTCCCAACTTTTTTGAGACCTGTTGCAGCCTGAAAATTTGAAATAACCTCATTATGTGGATAAAAATGTAAAATGTCCGTTTCAACATTTGAATTGTGTTCTATGTTCTATTGTAAGTAACATATTGGCTCATGTGATCTGAAAGTCATTGCATTTTGATTTTATTCACAAATTACACTTCGTCCCAACTATTTAAGAATTGGGTTGTATTTCTTTGGCTCTGAGACTGCAGTTTACCAGAACGATGGCTGTTTATAAATGGAGAAAAATTGGAAAAAAGGCGAGACTTCTTAGAAGTGGCCATCCCACTAAATTTCTCTAAGAGTGCGTGGACTACTGATTCAGGAGATGAAAGAATCCAGACCAACATCTAAAGAACTACAGGCCTCACTTACCTCAGTTAAGGTCAGTGTTCATGATTCCACAGTCGGAGAGGGAGTGGGCAAAAATGGCATCAATGGCAGAGCTGCAAAGCAAACCAAAAGTTCCCAAAGGCTTCTCTTACATTTTCCAAAAACATACAAGACCTACTAGACTTCTGGGAAAATATACTGTGTACTGAAGAGTCAAACATGGAACTTTTTGGGAGACACTGGTTCTGTTACATTTGGCATGAGGCAAACGTGGCATTCCACAAAAAGAACATCTTGCCAGCAGTCAAACACGGTGATGCTCGTGTCATGGTCTGAAGTGGCTTCTTTGCTTCAGGACCCAGGTAACCTGCCATAATTGATGGAACCATGAATTCTGTTCTCTAGTGGAAAATATTGAGGGAGAAAATCAGGTCATCAGCTCAAGTGGAGTTGGATTTTTGCAGCAGGATAATGATCTGAAGCACCCAAGTGAGTTTTTCTCTGAATGGCACAAAAGGAACAAATTGATTTTGGAGTGGCCTAAAATCTGATTGAGAAGCTGTTGTAGGACTATAAACAGGTAGGTCGTGCTTGAAAACCTCCAGTGTGGTTGAATTAAAAGGAATATGCATAGAAGAGTAAGCCACTGTGGCGAAGGATCTCTGAAATATTTTCACCAAATGAAAATTCTCATTGAATTTGCAAATGTGGTGAACAGAGAGTGCAAAGAAACCTTAGAGGAGGTGTTGAGAGAGGTCTTGGGCAAAGCCACTAGATCTCCCATGGGCTGCTATGTGCGTGCTTGGTTTGGATTATGCCAGATCTGCCATTGGCTTCTATGTTTGTATTGGGTTTGAGTTAGACTAGACCTCCATTGGGCAGCAGTTTCTTGCCTTCTGCTGTCGATGGAAAATGGCCTAAGAGCTCACTGTTCTACACTTGGGTCTGCATGGGATGCTTGCGCCACAACTTGCCTAAAATGCTCATCTACACCTTGGGGCTCTATTTGTAAACCGCATCTTTACTAGCTTTGCCTCGTTTGGAGGCTCCTGCTCTAAGATGAAAGTGTCTACTTTTCAAGGGGTTGGACAGCGCAGAGTTTAACGGAAACTCTGTCCCTCTATGGTGGTTTTACAGGCCTTAATTTTTCAAATCTTTGTGTGAAGGACTTGCCATTCATGTTTATACAGAACAGTGTTAACCCACCTTTGGGTTCCAGAAAATAAAGTTTTCGTACCTGATTGTTCGCATCAATGATTATGCAAAAAAAGTGGTGGGATGCGATTAAAAAAAAAAAAAAAAATTAATCTAATACATTGGAGGCTTTGTAATTAATTAATCTCGATTTATCGCTTTTTTATAAAATACCAGTTTTTTGGCACAATAAGCAAATTTTTTTCAATTCAAATTGATTTTGATTGATGAATGAATCAATGAATAGACACATACATGAACTTAAACATTTTTGTTGTTTATTTTTTTATCTATATCTCTGCATTTTTTCATCTATGTACTATACTGAGAGGCATTAAAAACGCACAATAAAATATACTGTTTTTAGTTGTGGGACATGGTTTATTTTGTAGTTGCAAAACACGGTCTCCGGAAAATGCTTTTGGTAGTGAGACTTGCCCTCACTGGCATCGTTACATTGGCAGTCATTTCAGCAATTCTTATGCATAATCTGACATGGCAGAGGAAGTTTTTGTGGCGTCACAGATGACGCACTTTGTCGGGGATGACAGCTGACACTTCTAGTCATACTGTGTCATCCCTGCAGTCTGGATACGGTCATTTAATGGACATTAATGCGACCAGAATCTTTTGAGACTGGCCATCATTCAACATTCAAAATGTTAGATTTTTCCGAGATTCATTTGTTTGTGAGATTTGAAGTGAGAATGATGTGACTTTGTTTTTGTTTTTTTATTGGCCCTGATCTTCAACTTATGTGCAAAATTATTTTTCCCAATGTGATTCTCAACCATGATCCAGGGAACTGTGTTGCATTTAGATAATCATAATGAGGTGTTAAACCAAGAAAGTATTTGAACCCAGACACTTGACATTTTGCAATGCTTGCTATACTTGATGGTCATCATGTCAATCAACAGAAGGAAAAACTATCAGTTTTCAAATTTGACGATAAAAACCACTTTTTAATGCCTCTCAGTATACATTCACTGATAATGCAATCTCAAAGTGCAATTAAGTGTAAATATAGCCATTATATTCAACATTTTAAGACTTAAGGTGCATTACCACCACCCACCAGGCTAGAGTGTGTGCATCAGTGTTGCCGGTGTGCCAGAAATTAGGGAACTGAGGAAGGTGCGATTAAATGCGTTATTTTTTTTGCGCGTTATTTTTCCTGTAATTAATTGAAATTAATGTGTTAAAGTCCCAGTCCTCAAAAAAGTTTCAGTTTATGCTGCTGTCACTGTCCCTACCCCACCCCCCTTTTTGCTGGTGGAAACTTCATTTACATTTACCCAAGCCATGATATGATAAAATCAAACCCGTTTCGCACAGTTAGTGCTTATCTGTTAAAATACGACCTTTAAATAGCCAAGCTTGGCTTGATGTCTATGGGAATGGCCAGTCCTGACGGTCAGAATGACCAAACTGCGTAACGATCTTGTCTCATGTAATATTTGGATGTATGTATTAAATTATGAAAACTATCCAAACTGATGAACCCAAACTACTTTCAAACTTTTGACGCGATAGCGTTGGTAAATTTAACCCCAAAGACTGTTTCCGTAAAGCTAGACTGATATTTTCGATGTCTGTAACTTGATGACGTTTGATGAAAGCCTGAAATAAACGTTGCCGTTCCGCTCTTGGGCCTTTGAAAGAAATAGGTGTTATTTTTACTAGGATGCAAATGCGTTGCTTCCGAGTTGTAAACGCCAGCTTGATCTTTACAGGCAGTGTTTCCCCCTAAAATGCCTCTTTCATTGCGCTGTTTCACTGCACTGGTCTTCGTCGAAAGAGAGTCCTCCCAAAAGTATGGCCTTATTTTTCGACGAAGGGCTGCTTGTTCCATGTTGGTCCTGATATTTTAGTACCCATAAAGAGCTTAAAGTGACACATTTGTTTCTGAAATCAAAGGGTACCCACATGGTCAATTTTGGGGTTAAAAAGGGCCACGCCCACAAGATTGGCCAGAGAGAGGTTAATTATGCTCAAAATGCATGTATGGCATTTAGATTTTCACTTCACTTTAAGATTGCCCTTCATGTGCACTTAAGCCAAAATCAACTTCAAATTCTAACAGTCTTTCAGAAGTATGAGAAAATCTACCCGCAAACAGGGTCATTTTCGGGGCTCTAGGTCTTTTCATTCCCAGAATATTTGTCCCCTAGGAATTTTTATCCCCTGGCTCCTCATCCCCGTGGACTTTTCTTCCCCATGTACTTTTCGGCCCCAGACTCTTCGTCCCTGGATTGTTCATCCCTAATAATGCTTTGCCCTCTTCCTGGATACTGGCATCGACACAGTCGACCATTCTATACTCATAAAGAGGTTAAGTGCCATTGGGTTCGATATTAAATCCCTGAATTGGTTTAAAAGATATTTAACTTATGTGTCAAGCGGTTGTGGCTGATGGCTATTAATCAAACTTTATCTTAGCAAGGGAGTTCCACAGGGTTCTATTTTGGGGGCTTTGCTGTTTGCACTTTTTAGGTTGCCGGCCTATTGTCGTCACTTGTCGTCCGTTTAAAGCTGTATCTCAAAAACTGTGATGAATTTTTTTTTTTTTTTTTAAATTTGAGGATGTGGTCAAATGGGTTATCAAGTTAATGCCCCAGCAAAAATTTTTTGATTGAATCGTTTGTTTTGACTTGGCGGTCATTTTTATGTCGAATGGCAATTTTCTCATAAACTGTCTGATGAATTTTTTTTTTTTATCGCAGCAATGGTATCAGTATTATAATACTTCAACACTGTTAATGATGTTTTGATTGAATCGCTCCTTCCTAGCGCCACTTTGGCAACTTGTCTGGTCTTTATCATTTTTTGGGGTGTTTTTGGCACTAAATTTGCTGTAATTGCTTATTATTTCATTTATAGTTTAGGTATGCATTGAGCATGTACAGCATCTCATGCTTGCAGAGCGCTGTTGGTTTGTCAAATTTGACCTTGAGCCGAAGGGTCAAGGTCAAATGGCAAAAATGTGCTATAACTCTCTTGATGTAGCATTTAGAGCTCAGGTATGTATGAGGCATCTTCAGGTAATCTGGTATGCCGAACATTGTGAGTCAGTCACATTTGACTTTGGGCTTCAAGGTCAAGGCCAAATGGCAAAAATGTGCTATAACTTGCTTAATATGACATTTAGAGCTTAGATATGCATGAGGCACCTGTCGGGAATCATGTATGCCAAACATTCTCGGTTGTTTGAATTTGACCTTGAGCCTGAAGGTGAAGGGCAAATGGAAAAAATGTGTTATAAAAGCTTAATGTGGCATTTAGAGCTTTGGTATGTGTGAGGCACCTATAGGCAATCATGTAAGCTGAACATTCTCAGCAAGTTGAGTATGACATTGGGCATTTAGATCAAATGGCAAAAATGTGCTATAACTTGCTGAATATGGCAAGTAGAGCTCAGGTATGTTTGGGGAACCTATGGAAACCGTGTATGCTGAACATTCTTAGGCAGTCAGTAAAATTTGACGTTAGGCCTCAAGGTCAAGGTCATATAACAAAAATGGCCCAAAGGTTGTTTAATATTGTTTTTATTGGGCACTAATAGCAAATCATGCATGCTGGTTGTTTTCGACTTTGTTCAACAAGGTCCAGGTCATAAAAAAATGTCCTTTAATATTGGCTTTAGATCTTCGGTATGTATTGAATACTATTGAAAAATCATATATGCTGATCAAACACACCATATTGGATTTGACTTGGGTCTTCATGGTCAAGGTCATTCTATTTGTTTCCTCATTTAATGTCTTTAGACATTAGTTTGTAATAGGCATTATAGGCAACCCATACATAATTAAAATTTTAATGGGCATTGTAACCTTTTTTCACGATCAATTGCGGCAATAAAAACTGGTGAAAATCCATTTGTAGCTTACCGGCCCTATGGGCTGATAAGCTATTGTCATGGTGTGGTGTCCGTCGTCCAGAACATTTTAAATCTTTTTTTTGGCCTGATTAATTGTGTAAATTTGCCATAACATACTACGAGGCCGTATCTCCAGGCTTTTCCTTTGGATTTTTGATTGAATCATTTTTGTCCGTTTTATGGGCCCTTGAAATTTTGGCCCCAATGTTAAAGATAGAACTGAGAATTAAAAAAAAAAAAAAATTATTTCTCCAAAACTGCGCAATAAATTTTTTCTAAATCAGGCAATCAACTTCCCTTGGTACTATCGATGTACAGTGCGAGCGCCATTTTGATTGAATTGACGGAAGTGGGTCTCATGGGGGCGCTGTACTTTATGAATAAGCAAGATGGCTTGTGGAGGCCAAATGGTTGCAGATGGAGCTGAAGTCTGTTTTATCGACGTATCGGAAGTCATATGACCTAGACGTTGGCTATGTTAAAGTTGACCTCAGATAACCTTGAAAGGTCAAACTTGAGGTCAGAGCAAAATGTTAGAATTTTTAAAGGCTTTCGTGTCTTAAACACTTATAGGGACATATACGAAATTTCTTTTGGTGGCCTTGAACTTGACCTTGGGTGACCTTTTGAAGGTCAAACTTCACATAGCAAAATTATAATGACTTCTATCACCAAAACTAGTTTAGATAGAGCTTTGTATTTTGGGCGTATAGGAAGTCATATATGAAGTACAGATAGAGTGTAGGTTTCAGGGTGTGTGCTGGCCAAAAATTTCACTTAGCCACAGTGGCTAATCACCCCAAAGTTCAGTTAGCCCTAGAGAATACCATTTAGCCACACATTTTGCAAAGACAAGTTACTTAATGCTCAAACAGGTAGACTTTGCAATTTTTTGCAAATATTAGCTCATTTGGAATTTGATGCCTGCAACATGTGTCAGTAAATCTGGCACAAGTGGCAAAAAAGACTGAGAGAGTTGAGGAATGCTCATCAAACACTTATTTGGAACATCCCACAGGTGAACGGGCTAATTGGGAACAGGTGGGTGCCATGATTGGGTATAAAAGCAGCTTCCCTGAAATGCTCAGTCATTCACAAACAAGGATGGGGCGAGGGTCACCACTTAGTGAACAAATGCGTGAGCTGATTGTCAAACAGTGTAAAAACAACATTCTTCAATGAGCTATTGCAAGAAATTTAGGGATTTCATCATCTGTGGTCCGTAATATCGTCAAAAGGTTCAGAGAATCTGGAGAAATAACTGCACGTCAGCGACAAGGCCGAAAACCAACATTGAATGCCCGTGACCTTCGATCTCTCAGGCTGTACTGCATCAAAAACCGACATCAGTGTGTAAAGGACATCACCACATGGGCTCAGGAACACTTCAGAAAACCCCTGTCAGTAACTACAGTTCGTCGCTACATCTGCAAGTGCAAGTTAAAGCTCTACAATGCAAAGCGAAAGCCATTTATCAACAGCACCCAGAAATGCCGATGGCTTCGCTGGGCCCAAGCTCATCTAAGATGGACTGATGCAAAGTGGAAAAGTGTTCTGTGGTCTGACGAGTCCACATTTCAAATTGTTTTTGGAAACTGTGGACGTCGTGTCCTCCGGACCAAAGAGGAAAAGAACCATCCGGACTGTTATAGGCGCAAAATTCAAAAGCCAGCATCTGTGATGGTATGGGGGTGTATTAATGCCCAAGGCAGGGGCAACTTAAACATATGTGAAGGCACCATTAATGCTGAAAGGTACATACAGGTTTTGGAGTAACATATTTTGCCATCCAAGCAACGTCTTTTTCATGGACGCCCCTGCTTATTTCAGCAAAACAATGCCAAGCCACATTCTGCACGTGTTACAACAGCATGGCTCCGTAGTAAGAGTGCGGGTACTAGACTGGCCTGCCTGTAGTCCAGACCTGTCTCCCATTGAAATGTGTGGCGCATTATGAAGCGTAAAATACGACAACGGAGACCCCAGACTGTTGAACTACTTAAGCTGTACATCAAGCAAGAATGGGAAAGAGTTCCACCTGAAAAGCTTCAAAAATTGGTCTCCTCAGTTCCCAAACGTTAACTGAGTGTCGTTAAAAGGAAAGGCGATGTAACACAGTGGTAAAAAGGCCCGTGTCAACTTTTTTGCAATGTGTTGCTGCCTTTAAATTCTAAGTTAATGATTATTTGTAATAAAAAAAATAGTTTCTCAGTTTGAACATGAAACATCTTGTCTTTGCAGTGTATTCAATTGAATATAAGTTGAAAAGGATTTGCAAATCATTGTATTCTGTTTTTATGTACGATTTACATCACGTGCCAACTTCACTGTTTTTGGGTTTTGTAGTTAGAAACCTTAGAGAACTTGGATTCAGTCATACAGTGTGGATACAGTCACAGAATGAGTGGACAGACATTCAGAGACGAGTAGGTGTGCATCACCTTGTCAGCGACACCTGTACTATGGTGTTCTGGCCAGGTTCTCTTTCCATCAGGGTGGTTACTGGCAGTTACAAGAAATTTTCAAATAGAGTGGCAATGAAATTTGTAAAGGCTGCAAAATGCATTTAAAGTCACATTTTTAAAGTGTGATTAAAATTCAAACGGGGAGGGAAATCCATCACATATTTTTGAACAGGTAGGGACAACCCTGTTCAAATTGCATGGTGAGAAAACACTGTACTAGAATCATGACCACTGTCGGTGCTGGCTTTCCTGCAGCCGTAATGCATGCTACTTTTATGCGGTTTGCATGCTACTAGAGATGAAAAGAATAAAACAGAAAGTTGTTTAGAAAATGGAATTGCTGCACATTTTTCACAGAAAAATACAGTACAGGCCAAAAGTTTGGACACACCTTCTCAATGAGTTTCCTTTATTTTCGTGACTATTTACATTGTAGATTCTCACTGAAGTCATCAAAACTATGAATGAACTCGTGGAATTATGTACTTAACAAAAAAGTGTGAAATACCTGCTGAAAACATTATTATTATATTCTAGTTCTATTCTAGTATTATATTCTAGTTTCTTCAAGGTAGCCACCCTTTGCTCTGATTACTGCTTTGCACAATGATGATGAGATTCAAGAGATAGTCACCTGAAATGGTTTTCACTTCACAGGTGTGCCTTGTCAGGGTTAATTAGTGGAATTTCTTCCCTTATCAATCGGCTTGGGACCATCAGTTGTGTTGTGCATTAGTCATGTTGATACACAGCCAACAGCCCTATTGGACAACTGTTTGATACAAACATACTTCCATGTGCGTTCATTCATAGTTTTGATGCCTTCAGTGTACATCTACAATGTAAATAGTCATGAAAATAAAGGAAACTCATGGAATGAGACGGTGTGTCCAAACTATTGGTCTGTACTGTAGTTATGGAGCTTGTATAACCGACACCCACCAAAGCTTTACGACAAACTGCACACAGTCACATGGAAAACAATATTGCGGTGACGGAGAGCTGGTTCAAGTTCCAACTTTGCAAAAGTGTTGGGTAAGTAAGGGAAGGACTATTAAGGCCATCCTCCAGTCTTATCTGGCTGCTACTTTAGACAAATGGGAACTTGATCGATAGAAGTCCAATATCACTTTCATGACAAATGGTTGAATTCCTAACTTGATAGGGCCAGCTTACCATGCTAAAGATTGTCATTTTGTCGTCCCGGGTGACTTGTGGCCAAGTGATTATTACATGTATTACAACACGAACAGATCCAACTTAGGCATGCTGGTTGCTGTGCAATTCAGGGTGTGGAATGGATTTAAAGTTATCCCATACAGCCGTGATGAATTCACATCTACACACCTGGATGCAACCTTATTTTTGCTCATACAGTAAAATATGACTTGAATGCCGTGAACCCACACTCAATTTAGCACTTATCTTCCAATTGGTGGTAATAATTGTTTGTCAGAATTATTTTGCTAAAGCTCATAAGAAATGTCAGACTGAAGTAACAAAAAATGTGAATATTTACATTTTGTAAATTCCTTTTGCTCCGAGTGCAACATGTTCAGGTTTGAACATGATTGCCATCTACATAAAATTTTACCTGAATAACAAACTAGTTGTGGGCAAAAATGTGTAATAGGCAAACGTGTGCCAATATTGGGAAATAATGCCATAGGTTTGGCTAAAAATCGGTAGAAGTTTTCGGATTCAACTGTATATCGTGATAAAGGTTGATGATGTATGTATTTCTTAGCTTAGTTTTTTGGAGTAATATGTCTGGATGCATCATTTGCCATAAAGCAAAACGAAGATGATTTTCATTTTGTCGACAGCACAGTTTGTAATAGCCAACTCGCGTTATGGATTTGTTTCTGGAAGCAATAGCTTAAAACGTAGAGCCCAGAGGCTCGATCATGTTTTGGATTTAACTTAAACGATCGTTTGCTTTTCTGTCCTTCTGTCTCAACGTCAGTGGCATGCAGTCGGCTGTTTGGAGTTCGGCTGAAAATGACTCGTGGCTGAGTCACACGTAACTGTCAGGCAATATGTCATTTTAAAGTAGTGGAAATGCGATCATTGTTGTATACTTAACAGTTAGCGGGGTGGTTGACTGATCGTTTGTCATGGTTGCACTGAAATCCGTTCTGAAGAGTTGTGCAGTTCTGCCTCCATTAGACAGTATGTTCTAGATGATGATCTCTGCTATATTATCGACTAATTTCTGAATCTATTTTTACTCTATTTCTGACCTGTGAATGGGTTGCGGCGTTTAGAATACTGGGCCATTCTGACAAATTGCTGGCATACTAGTAACAACTTTGCTATTTATTTAGTAAAAAGGTTGCTCTAAAGTATGGCGATTGCGGGTGGACTGTTTGTGTAAGGTAGCCCATGTGATACAATACCAAGGCAAAGCACCTTAATACCAGTGCTGAAAAGCATTGTATTTTTAGGGCATCAAACCAAGGCTAAAGAACCCAAGTGATGTTGCGTGATTTCGCCTAGGTTTCGCCTTGAGCTTCTCGTACTTACGGTTAACACAACCCATTATTTTCAACAAACTCAGAATATTTGTCCACATAGTAGGGGACATCTTTATTGTTAAAATATGCAAATAATCATTTTCGATCATAAATGAATTCAAGGCCTTTTCCTTTGCACAACAGAACTGAGCTTGAAGTTGCGCAGGTTTCCACTGACATTAATGCGCCGCTTTAACTAGTGTTTGTTCAGCAAGAAAAACACTATTGCTTGCTTACTTTCTCTTATCTGTGGCTGTTCCGCAAGAATCATAATTTTATATTGAGGTGGTCAATCTGAAATCACTCGCATTGTTTTTAATATGGTGGAGGTGAGCGAAGGTCCTAACCCGGAATTTCGTTTTTCCAACACGTGAATTACAACACTTGAAAAGTCCCGAATGGAATGATGAATCGTCAGCCAGTCAGTGCGATCGGAATGAACATTATAAAGATAATTTATGACTGATGTATGATAATTAAGTATGAACCACATATGATGGCGAGTGCTGGCAGCGATTGGGCGATTGGACTTGATGTAGGCATCGGGTAGCCGTGGCGCAAAACCTGAGGTTACTACTTCGGCACTCTCTCCATTAGGGCCAATTTTTGGCCGCTACATGCCTTCGCTATTGGCGACGTGGCGAGCGGGTAGCACGCACCCTGAGGTTTGTATTGGAGACATACAGGAAGTCAAATATGAACTTTCATTTGGTGACCTTCATATTGACCTTTTGAAGGTCAGACTTGACTGAGTGAAAATTCTATGACTTCTATCACTAAAAAGGTCACCGAAAGAGCCTAAGTTTGTTTCAAAGACTTAAAGGAAGTCACACATGAACTTTCATTTGGTGAAATTTAACTTGACTTGGTGACCTTTGAAGGACAAACTTGACATAATACAATTACAATGACTTGTATTGCCAAAACGTTCATAGATGGAGCCTAGGCGTGTATTAGAGATGAAAAGGAAGTCATATATGAGCTTTCATTTGGTGACCTTAATATTGACCTTTGAAGGTTAAATGTGACCTAGGGAAGAGTCAGTGACTTGTTTAACTAAAATGGTCACAGATGGAGCCTAGGTTTGTGTTACTGACATCTGAATATGTCTTTCAGACATATGAACTTTCATATGGTGACATTCAATTTCACTGTCTGTGACCTTAGAGGTTCAAACTCGACCCAGTGAAATTACAATGACTTCTATCACCATAATGGTCACAGATTGAGCCAAGGTTTGTGTAGAGACATTTAGAAAGTCGTATGATGTCCATTTACTGACCTAAACTTTACCCTCTGTGACTTTTAAATTTCACAATTGACATATTGAATTTGCAATGACTTGTATCACGAAAACTGATGCAGGGCTTAGGATTATATTTAGGTCTTATAAATGTATGTGAACTTTTATTTGGTGACCTTGGCATAAACTTGTATCATCATTATAAGATTACTTGTCGGTAAGCTACAGGACCCTTGGTCCTATTTTTGGGTGTTTGTTCCTTTTAGCATCATGGAATATAAATTCAATTCAATTTTATTTGTATAGCACTTTTCACAAGCAGGCTGTCACAACGACACTTTACAGGGAGAAAAGGGCAGAGCCCAGACAAATCCCTAATCCCCAAAATATCAGGCAAAAAACTCCCTGTAGGGAGAAAAAAAGCCTCGAACTGTGGTGAGAAAAAACTCCTCAGTGAGAAGAAATCTCAGGAGGAACCTTGCTATTGTGCGGAAGCCCATCCTCCGCTGGATGGCCAATTAATTGATGAGTAAATTAAAATCCAAAGTTCTTTCAACAATAAGGTGTCCTAGCAGTGACATTTGTAGCTCCAGGAAGTGGAGAGGCGGGGATGAGGGGATCAGGACAGCAGGAAGACAGCAGTTGATGACCATTAGGTAGTGACAGGGCTTAGGTGGTCCAAGGACTGAGTTCCAGGGGACGGCGTTCCTCAGAGAAAACGAAAAAACATAAGAGGGTAAGGTACTGGATAATATTGCTCAAAATGTTGTCCTGTGTCGTGTATCAAGTTATGCTAAAATACTACAACTCCGGGGTAACCAGTATAGAGCAGTCAACTCTCCTTCATCCACTTATTGCAGCACTGAGGCCCTGAAATTCCAGTCGACTAAGGCTGTGAAGTTTTTCAATTAGACACCACCAACACCATGTAGACCTACCCGGTGACCAAGACCGTAGCAAGCCCCACCGATGCTGTGTAAATGCAATCTCAGTTCCACTGGTTCCACATGGATTTATACAATATTGACAACCAAAAACTTGTCACAAGAAGTGAGCATACCCAAAGACTAGGCAATCTCCCAAAAACGGGTAGTATAAATGCTCATAATGTGTTAAGTATTGGCTTGATTAAAGAGGTATGTTTTCAGCCGACTCTTGAATACAGAGAGTGTGTCTTGGGCCCGAATGTTTGTTGGGAGATTGTTCCACAAGATTGGGGCTTTGTAAGAGAATGCTCTGCCTCCAAATGTAACAACTTTGGACATATTTGGAATTTTCAAATATCCAGCACCTTGCGAAAGAAGTAATCTTGGAGGGGAGTAAGGAATGAGAAGTGCACTAAGATATTCTGGGGTCAAATCATTTAAGGCTTTGTTGGTAAGCAGTATAATTTTATATTCAATTCTAAATATGACAGGCAGCCAGTGAAGATTTTTGAGTACTGGGCTAATGTGGTCATATTTCTTTGTCCTGGTCAGAACCTTAGCAGCAGTATTCTGCACTATTTGAAGGCGATTTAGGGTAGAACTCGAGCAGCCTGACAGTAAAACGTTACAGTAATCCAGCCGAGAGAACACAAATGCATGAAACATTTTTCGGCATCCTGAAGAGACAACATTTTTCTCAGTTTTGATATGTTTCTAAGATTGAAGTAAGCCATTTTAATAATGTTTTTAATATGACAGTGGAGAGAGTGTTCTGAATCAAGGGTGACTCTAAGGTTTTTGACGACAGCTTTGGCAGAAACCGGGAGTCCATCCGCGTTGAGAGAAAAATTCAGTAATGTGTCTCTGAGTGTTTTAGGACCAATTACCACTATTTCAGTCTTATCTGGATTTAATGAGAGAGAATTCTGTGTCATCCATGCCTTAACGGCTTTAAGACAACTCTCTAATCTAGTTATTGGATCAATTACACCTGGTTTAAAAGATGTATATTAAGCTGTGTGACATCTGCATAACAGTGGTACTTCACATCATATTTACTTATGATGCTTCCAAGGGGAAGCATGTATAAAGAAAACAGCAAAGTGCCCAGAACAGATCCTTTAGGTATTCCAAAGTTTACCTTTGAATACTGGGATGAATTGCTATGTACCCTAACAAACTGACATCTGTCGGAAAGATGAGACTTAAACCTTGAAAAGGCGAGTCCAGAAATGCCAACCAGATTTTCTAGCCTGTAAAGAAGAATATGGTGTTCAATCATGTCGAAGGCAGCACGTAGATCAAGTAGGACAAGGACAGAGATTCAGCCACAGTCAATGGAGAGAAGTAGATCGCTCATTTCTAAAGTGAAGGCTGTTTCAGTGCTATGATGTTTTCTAAAGCCAGACTGAAACCTCTCGTACCTTATTCATTTGCAAGAAGAAAGTAAGCTGTTGGGCAACACATTTCTCAAGGATCTTAGAAAAAAATGGAAGATTTGAGATCGGCCTTTACTTAGCCAAGACTGTGGGATCTAAATTTGGTTTTTTGAATAGAGGCTTAATTTCAGCAAACTTAAATGAGGTCGGAACCAAACCAGGGATCAGGGAAGAATTCATTTTGTGCAGAATTGGACCGCCAAGAGTGGGCAGGAGTTCCTTGACTAACTTAGTTGGGATGGGATCTAAAAGAGAAGGCATTGATTTGGAAGTCGTGACTAATTTGGCAAGTTCGCTCAGGGATAAAGGAGAGAATGAATCAAACTGGTTTATATGCATAGCATGAGGTTTTATGTTAAGGCCTTCACCATCTGCTTGGGAAGCAGTGATCTTTTCTCAAATTCCAATTATTTTGCTACTAAATTCAATTCAATTTATTTTGTATAGCGCTTTTCACAGAGACTGTCACAAAGACGCTTTACAGTGAGAGATTAAAGAAATAAAAAGGCAGTGCCCAGCCTACTCCCCACTACAGCAAATGAGGCAAAAAACTCCCAGTAGGGAGAAAAATCCTCCAACAGTGGTGAGAAAAAACTCCCCAGTGGGAAGAAATCTCAGGAGGAACCCGGCCATAGTGGGGGAGCCCATCCTCCTCGGGCTTGCTAATTAAGAACAAAAAAGTAAAATGGAGTGAACGACAGAGGAGTTCCATTTAAGTCCATCTAAACAGTGGCAACGGTAGCTTCAGTAAGTGGCAAGTCGAGGATGGTGCAGGACTGGACCAGGGCCGGACCGGATCGGATCAGGACAGCAGCACAGCAGCAGCCAGCGCTCATGGTGAGGGACAGGGCTCATATGGTCCAGGACTCAGGGAAGGGGAGGGACAGATCCTCGGAAAGAGACACAGAAGAAAGGGGTGTGAGGCACTGCATGATAATAAAAGTACCGTCCTCTGTCATGTGCCAAGTGAAGTTATAAGGAGACTGTTTCCTGACCAGTCAACACCCCTCCATCCACTTCCTGCAGCACAGAGGTCCAACACTTATTCCAGGCTGTTAGATCACTTTTCATTTTCTAAACAATAGTACCATATGGACCTCCCCGGTGACTAAGGCTATAGCAAGCCCCACTGGTGCCGTGTAAGTGCAATCTCAGTGCCACCGGTTCCACATGGATTTAAGCAATTTTAAAGACCAAAAGCAAGTAACCTTCATCCACTTAATGCAGCGCAGAGGCCCTGAAATTCCATCCGACCAAGGCTGCGTAATTTTTCAATCAGATACCACCAACACCATCTGGACCTACCCGGTGACTAAGGCCGTAGCAAGCCCCACCGGTGCCGTGTAAGTGCTATCTCAGTGCCACCGGTTCCACATGGATTTGCGTAACACTACACCAGTACCATATGGACCTCCCCGGTGACTAAGGCTGTAACAAGCCCCACTGGCACCGTTAATGCATGCTCAGTGCCACCGGTTCCACATGGATTTACTTAAGTCAGGCTTCCAATATCTTATGAACCCATCAACTAGGTTTTAATCAGTCCCATCAGAGCCAAGTAATGTTTTATACATAATGATCTAATCATGATCTAATCATAGGCTTGACTAAAAAGGTAAGTTTTTAGCCTACTCTTGAACACAGAGACTGTGTCTGAGGCCCGAATGTCCATTGGGAGATTGTTCCACAAGATTGGGGCTTTGTAGGAGAATGCTCTCCCTCCAGATGTAACTCTAGATATAGTTGGAATTTTCAAATATCCAGCACCTTGTGAACGAAGTAATCTTGGAGGGGAGTAAGGAATGAGAAGTGCACTAAGATATTCTGGGGCCAAATCATTTTAGGCTTTATAGGTAAGCAGTAGAATTTTATATTCAATTCTAAATTTGACAGGCAGCCAGTGAAGATTTTTGAGTACTGGGCTAATGTGGTCATATTTCCTCGTCCTGGTCAGAACCCTAGCAGCAGCATTCTGCACTAATTGAAGGCGATTTAGGATAGAACTGGTGCAGCCTGACAGTAAAACGTTACAGTAATCCAGCCGAGAGGACACAAATGCATGAACCATTTTTTCGGCGTCCTGAAGAGACAGCATTTTTCTCAGCTTAGATATATTTCTAAGATGAAAGAGAGCCACTTTTATGATGTTGTTAATGTGACAGTGCAGAGAGAGTTCTGAATCAAGGGTGACACCAAGGTTTTTAACAACAGCTTTTGCAGAAACCCGGAGACTGTCGACGTTGAGAGAAAACTTGAGGAATGTGTCTCTGAGTGATTAGGGACCAATTACCAATATTTCAGTTTTATCTGGATTTAAAGAGAGAAAATTCTGTGTCATCCATGCTTTAACGGCTTTAAGACACATCTCTAATCTAGTTAGTGGATCGATTTCCCCTGGCTTAAAAGATATATAAAGCTGCGTGTCATCTGCATAACAATGGTACTTCACGTCATAACTACTTATGATGCTTCCAAGGGGAAGCATGTATAAGGAAAACGGCAGAGGGCCCAGAACAGATCCTTGAGGTATTCCAAAGTTCACCTTGGAATACTCAGAGGAATTACCATTTACTCTGACAAACTGACATCTATCAGAAAGATAAGACTTAAACCATGAAAGGGCGAGTCCAGAAATACCAACCAGATTTTCTAGCCTGTGAAGAAGAATATGGTGGTCTGTCGTGTCGAAGGCAGCACTTAGATCAAGTAGGACAAGGACAGAGATGCGGCCACAGTCCATGGAGAGAAGTAGATCATTCATTACTACAGTGAGGGCTGTTTCAGTGCTATGATGTTTTTTCTAAAGCCAGATTGAAACCTATCATTTACCTTATTCGTTTGCAAGAAGCAAGTGAGCTGTTGGGCAACACATTTCTCAAGGATCTTGGATAGAAATGGAAGGTTTGAGATCGGCCTATAATTGGCCAAAACTGTTGGATCTAAATTTGGTTTTTTGAGTAGAGGCTTAATTTCAGCCATCTTAAATGAAGTTGGAATCAAACCTGAAATCAGGGAAGATATTGATTATGTGCAGAATTTGTCTGCCAAGAATGGGCAGGAGTTCCTTCAGTAACTTACTTGGGATGGGATCTAAGAGACAAGTTGTTGATTTGGAAGTAACGACCAGTTTGGCAAGTTCGCTCGGGGATATGGGAGAGAATGAATTAAATTGGTTTATATGCATTGCATGAGGTTTTAAGTTAAGGCCTTCACCAACTGCCAGGGAAGCACTAATATTTTCTCTAATTTCAATTATTTTGCCACTAAAGAATTTTAAAAAATCATCACTGCTGCAGGATGGTGGAATTTGAGGGGAACTTGCAGCATGGTTGTTTGTTAATTTGGCCACTGTTTTGAACAAGAATCGAGGGTCATTTTTATTTTCCTGTATACGATTTGCAAAATATGACAACCTAGCAACAGACAAAGCCTGCTTATACACAACAAGGCTCTCTTTCCAAGCACAATGGAATACCTGGAGATTAGTGGAGCGCCATTTGCGTTCTAGTTGACTGGATTTTTGCTTTAGAGTCCGCGTCTGGTCAGTGTACCATGGGGCTGGTCTCTTATACTGAGTAGCCTTTTTAAATTTCAATGGGGCAACTACATCAAGTGTACTACGGAGGGCATTCGCAAACTTGCCTGCCATTTCATCAATACAGAGGGGGCTGGCTGGATAATCAAGATAAGTTGGTAGTACTTCAATGAATTGTGAAGATGTTGCGGCAGTAAAAGTACGACTTGCGTACATCCTATTTTCTAATAATACAGGGTGGGTCAATTGTAGACTGGATGTTAAAAGAAAATGGTCCGATAAGCTGGGATTGTGTGAATGGATGTCAACTTTGGCAATCTCAACACCAAAGCTTAAGATCAGGTCTAAAGTATGACCATGAATATGTGTTGGGCCAATGACACTCTGAGTGAAGCCAACCGATTCCACAAGATTAGTAAAGATGGATGTCGAAGAATTATCTACCCTCTCGAAATGCAGGTTAAAATCACCCAAAATAACAATTCTATCATAGCTTAAAACTAATTCAGAAAGGAACTGCGAGAAATCATGCATGAAGCCAGAATATTGACCGGGTGGCCTATAGACTATCACCAGAGCAATAGACCAAGAAGGGATGGAGTTCATACTTGCATCAAGATATGAGAAATTCATGAATAGTACCTCAAATGAATCAAATTTATGTTGCAGTTTGGGCACAGAGTGAAAGGAGTCATTATAAATAACAGCGACGCCCCCTCCTTTCCGGTCAAGACAGGGGTTATGAGCAGATATAAAACCAGGTGGAGAAGCTTCATTCAAAGAGGTGTTTTCATCTGATTTCAGCCAAGTTTCTGTAAGGCATAGTACATCAAGACTATAATCAGAGATTAATTCGTTCACAAGAGCTGCTTTAGAGTTAAGTGATCTTATATTAAGTAGACCAAATTTGAGAGAGGGTTTTGAATTCATATAGGGGTTAATATAGTTTGTTTCAATGAAGGTCAGGTTATTGTGGACCACACCACAATTCTTCCTTTTTAATTATCATTTTAAATCATTTAAAAAAAATCATCACTGCTGCAGGAGGCTGGAATTTGAGAGGAACTTGCAGCATGGTTATTCATTAATTTGGCCACTGTTTTGAACAAGAATAGAGGGTTATTTTTATTTTCCTGTATAAGATTTGCAAAATAAGAAGACCTAGCACCAGAGAGAGCGTGCTTATATGCAACAAGGCTCTCTTTCCAAGCACAATGGAACACCTGGATTTTAGTGGAGCGCCATTTGCGTTCGAGTTGACTGGATTTATGCTTTAGAGTCCGCGTCTGGTCAGTGTACCATAGGGCTGGTCTCTTCTTCTGAGTAGCCTTTTTAAATTTCAATGGAGCAACTACATCGAGGGTACTACGGAGAGCATTAGCAAACTTATCTGTCGTTTCGTCAATACAGAGGGGGCTGAATGGATAATCAAGATAAGATGGTAGTGCTTCAATCAATTGTGACGACGTTGTGGCAGAAAAGTACGACTTGTGTGCATCCTAGTTTCTGATAATACACCGTGGGCCAATTTTATTCAGGAAATTGTAAGAAAATGGTCTGATAAACTGGGATTGTGTGAATGGATGTCAACCCTTCAATCTCAACACCAAAGCTTGACCATGAATGTGTGTTGGGCCGATGACATGCTGAGTGAAGCCAACCGACTCCACGACATTAGTGAAGATGGATGTTGAAGAATTATCTACCATCTCGAAATGCAGGTTAAAGTCACCCAAAATAACAATTCTATCATAGCTTAAAACTAATTCTGAAAGGAATTCAGAGAAATCATGTCTAAATTCAGAATATTGACCAGGTGGCCTATAGACCATCACCAGAGCAATAGGCTGAGCAGGGATGGAGTTTGTACCTGGGTCAAGCAATGAAAAATGAATTACTAGTACCTCAAATGAATCAAATTTATATTGCAGTTTGGGCACAGTGTGAAAGGAGTCGTTATAAATAACAGCAACGCCCCCTCCTTTCCGGTCAAGACGGGGATTATGAGTATATATAAAACCAGGAGGAGAAGCTTCATTCAAAGAGGAGTTTTCACCTGATATCAGCCACATTTCTGTGAGGCATAGTACATCAATACTATTCACCCTTTGCATGTGACGTCACGTTGCACTCGTGGGCATTATGAACGCCATGACGGACGGCAAAAGCCCTGGGCGGACGGCAGGCCAATAGATGGTAAAGAAAAGTCGCGGTTATCGATTTTTTTTATTTTAAAGATCGTGATTTCTTGCTGTGCCGTTGGCTGAGCGAACAGGCAAGGCTGTAAGCCCAATTTGGCCTTCTATCGTATCCCTTTTGTTGAAGAGAGAAGACGGCGATGGATATCTGCCATCAATAGGAGGGACTGGCAGCCCTCAAAGTACTCGAGGATTTGCAGCGAGCATTTTTTACAAGGTTAGTGTAATGTATTTCCTAGTAAACCTAATACATTCATGGTTAACTTATGGCATATGGATAGCTACCGTAGCTAACTTATGGTAGCTAGCTACACTGAGGTTGTTTGACGTCACTCATTGTATGTAGCGTTAGTTGTGTGCAACTATGTCGTTAGCGTAGCACCGCGTACCGGTAACCCAACCAGCTACAAAGAACAGGTAAGCATCCAGACTTTTGTATGCTTTTAGATCAGCACCTGTGTATGGGGATACTCCGTTTATAACATAGTGGTACAGATCGTGTGGACTGAAGTCGGGCAGACTGGACGATTTTGTTAGATCCGTGCCGTGACGTGCGGTGGAGGTTGGTTTGGTGAGACATAAACCTCTCCTTTGCTTGTTAAAAAAAAGTCTCTTGGTGCCATGACCTAGACTCAACAGGAAGTCCGCCATTTTTAATTGAAATTGCAACTTTGTTGGATTTTTGGCCTTTCACAGGTGTCGTACTTTAACGAACTCCTCCTATAGATTTCATCCGATCAACTTGAAATTTGGCTATTACTATCTAAAGACGTTGCTGATGTGAAATTGCGAAGCTTTTCTGGATTCATTGAATTTTGTATCCGTAGCGTTGCGGCGAATTTCGATGTCCCGCCATTAAAAAGGAAGTTGGGTTTACTCCCACATACTTCATGGGTTTTCCCTGAAACTTTCCAAGCTTTATAAAATTGTCCTCCCAAGTATAAATATATGCTAATATTAGATCAGGAGTGGCCAGATGGCTCCACAGCGCCCTCTAGATACGGCCATGTTAAGATAAAAGTGCTTGAATGTTCATTAAATTTGGTGTGATCATTGCATTAGTCTTTCCGGGCAATGGATAATCTTTTTTGGCCAAACAGGAAGTGAGGGATGAGCTATATCCTGCGTTTTTCCAAATTTCAGGAACACACGTTTCAAGGCCTTAGAATACTCCAAAGCTTGCAAAACCGAGCACAATTTATTATTGTCTTATTCTCTTCAATGTCATCCATCAATTGGCACTAAATGTGGCATAATGGCTATATAGCACCCCCAATAATATTTATAAAAGAATTGCTCTTTTGAAAGTCTAAACATGCTGGAAAATTAACAAAAATCAACAGTCATGGAGTTTGGTAATACAATTACTATGCTGTAGATTTTACGCACAGGCATATCAAAATGGTACCAAAGCACCCTCTAGAAAATTTTTGCACTCCCCTCAGGAAACCACATTGTACGTGGTCCAGCAGTGTCCAATGGCTGTGAATGGACGCCTGCACCCATTAAGATCTTGCTGCCATCCCAACGTGCACGAAGGGCGCGAGGGCCCTTTCAACGCTGCTTGCAGCTTTCATTAGGGCCCGAGCACCGACCGGTGCCAGGGCCCAGAACGGGTCCTGGCACCGAAGGTGCGAGGAACCTATTGTTTTTGATGGGATTTTTATTATTCTTCTTCCTTCTTCTTCTTATTATTATTATTATTCTGCTGCGAGAACGCATTTTTGAGGGCTTTGCCATGCACGAAAACTCACAAAAATTTGCAGACACGTCAGTCTTGGTGAAAATTGCAAAGTATTATTATTTTTGTCCTTGGACATGCCCCAGTAGCTCGATAGCGCCACCAAACACGAGGCCATTTTGGAACGCACTTGCTCGGATTCTCACGAAATTCAAAAGGGTCATAGTAGTCATAATACATTTTTTTGTCAATTTTTTTGAAATTTTTTTGCCACACAGGAAGTGAGCTATGAGCCATTTCCTGCGTTTATTCTGATTTTACGAACACATTTTTGAGGGCCTTATCATACTCGAAAACTCACCAAACTTGGCTGATTGACTGAAAGTATTAAGTTCTTTCATTCGATATCTCATTTGGCACTGGATGTGACATGGTAGCTCTATAGCGCCCCCTAATATATTATCGCATTTTTGAGGGCCTCACCAAGCTCGAAAACTCACGAAACTTTGCAAACATATTAAGCTGGTCATACTTAATACTACAATATAGGGTTTACAGATGAATGTGGCAAAATTGCATTACAGCGCCACCTAGAAAATTTCAATGAAGCAGCCCTCGCAGCGTGTTTAACCTACATGTACAAAATTCGGTTTACATGTGTACTATGCTAAGACCTAAAAAAAAGTCACTTGGTGCCATGACCTAGACTCTACAGGAAGTCCGCCATTTTTAATTGAATTTGCAACTTTTTGAAATTTTTTGCCATTCACAGGCGTCGTACTTTAACGAACTCCTCCTAGAGATTTTATCCGATCAACTTGAAATTTGGCACAGGCCATCTCAAGACCTTCTCCATGTTAAATTGCAAAGCTTTTTTTGGATTCATCGAAATTTGTGTCCGTGGCCATGCGGCGAATTTCGAAGTTCCGCCATGAAACTGGAAGTTGCTTTTATGAGCACATGCATTGTGAGATTTGCGTGAAACTTTGCAGGCTTAATGATAGTCTACTTCCAAATATACCTATTCGTTGATATTGGATTGGGTGTGGTCAGGTGGCTCCACAGCGCCCTCTTGACATGGCCATGTTGACATAAAAGTGCTTGAATGTTCATGAAATTTGGTCTGATCATTGCATTTGTTTTTTTGGGCTATGCTTATTTTTTTGAAATTTTTCGGCCAAACAGGAAGTGAGCTATGAGCCATTTCCTGCGTTATTCCAAATTTTACGAACACACATTTGAAGGTCTTAGCATACTCGAAAACATGCAAAACTTTGCAAAAATTATATTTGTTTGATTGTCTCTAATTTGAGACAAAAATTGGCAGTAAATGTGGCATTATGGCTCTATAGCG
Organism: Gymnothorax reevesii; assembly: GCA_029721435.1. NCBI lineage: Eukaryota > Metazoa > Chordata > Actinopteri > Anguilliformes > Muraenidae > Gymnothorax > Gymnothorax reevesii. Next base: position 43,746,339 of record CM056585.1, read on the forward strand.
CCCCCAATCAGATTTTTAAAAGAATTGCCTTTTTGAGGGTCTCAGCATGCTCAAAAACTCACAATATTTTGTACAATTCTAAATACCATCATTCTTATGACACTGATGAAAAATTTACATATAGGCGTGGCAAAAATGGCATTATAACGCCCCCTGGAAAATTTCAAAGAAGCAGCCCTCGCACTTGCAAAATCTTGCACAAATAATAAATGCCTTATTTTCTTCAATGTCATGCATGAATTGACACTAAATGTGGCATAACAGCTCTATAGCGCCCCCAATCAGATTTTTAAAAGAATTGCTCTTTTGAGGGTCTAAACATGCTGGAGAATTTACAAAAATCAACAAACTCATGGAGTTCGGTATTACGATCACGATGTTGTAGAGTGTGCGCACAGGCATGTCAAAATGGTATCATAGCGCCCTCCAGAAAATTTTTGCACTCCCCTCAGGAAACCACATTGTACAAGCTCAGTGTCCAATGGCTCTGAATGGACACCTGCACCCATCAAGATCTTGCTGCCACCCCAACGTGCACTAGGGGTGCGAGGGCCCTTTCAACGCTGCTTGTTATTATTAGGGCCCGAGCACCGACCGGTGCCAGGGCCCGGGACGGGTCCTGGCTCTTCTTCTTCTTATTCTTATTCTTATTCTTATTCTTCTTATTCTTATTCTTAGGGCCCGAGCACCGACCGGTGCCAGGGCCCGGAACGGGTCCTGGCACCGAAGGTGCGAGGAACCTATTGTTTTTGATGGGATTTTTCTTCTTCTTCTTCTACTTCTTCTGTTTCTTCTTCTTCGAGAACGCATTTTTGAGGGCTTTGCCATGCACGAAAACTCACAAAAATTTGCCCACACGTCAGTCGTGGTGAAAATTGCAAACTATTATTTATTTTGTGCTTGGACATGCCCTGGTGGCTCTATAGCGCCACCAAACACGCGGCCTTTTTGGAACGCACTTGCTCGGATTCTAATGAAATTTTGAGTCCTAGTAGTCATCATAAATTTTTCTGTCAATTTTTTTGAAATTTTTTTGCCACACAGGAAGTGAGCTATGAGCCATTTCCTGCGTTTTTTCAGAATTTACGAACACATTTTTGAGGGCTTTATCATACTCGAAAACACACCAAACTTGGCTTATTGACTAAAAATATTAAGTTCTTTGATTCGATATCTCATTTGGCAGTGGGTGAGACATGGTAGCTCTATAGCGCCCCCTAATACATAATTGCATTTTTGAAGGCATCTGCATGCTCAAACTCACAAAACTTTGCGAACATATTAAGCTGGTCATACTCTTTACTAGAATATAGGGTTTACAGATGAATGTGGCAAAATTGCATTACAGCGCCACCTAGAAAATTTCAATGAAGCAGCCCTCGCAGCGTGTTTGATCTACATGTTCCAAATTCGATGGACATATGTACTATGCCAAGACCTAAAAAAAAGTCACTTGGTGCCATGACCTAGACTCAACAGGAAGTCCTCCATTTTTAATTGAATTTGCAATTTTTAAAAATTTTTTGCAATTCACAGGCATCGTACCTTAACGAACTCCTCCTAGAGATTTTATCTGATCAACTTAAAATTTCGCATATGACATCGAAAGACCTCGTCGATGTTAAATTGCGAAGCTTTTTTGGATTCATCGAACTTTGTATCCGTGGCGTCGCGGCGAATTTCGATGTTCCGCCATGAAAATGGAAGTTGCTTTTATGAGCATATGCTTTGGGAGATTTACGTGAAACTTTACAGGCTTAATAATAGTCTAATTCCAAATATACCTATATGTTGATTTTGGAGTGGGTGTGGTCAGGTGGCTCCACAGCGCCCTCTTGACACGGCCATGTTGATATAAAAGTGCTTGAATGTTCATGAAATTTGGTTTGATCATTGGGGCCCGAGCACCGGGTCCTGGCACCGAAGGTGCGAGGAACCTATTGTTTTTGATGGGATTCTTCTTCTTCTTCTTCTTCTTCTTTTTATTCTGCTGCGAGAATGCATTTTTGAGGGCTTTGCCATGCACGAAAACTCACAAAAATTTGCCCACACGTCAGTCGTCGTGAAAATTGCAAAGTATTATTATTTTTGTGCTTGGACATGCCCCGGTGGCTCTATAGCGCCACCAAACACGCGGCCATTTTGGAACGCACTTGCTCGGATTCTCACGAAATTTTATAGGGTCATAGTAGTCATCATAAATTTTTTTGTAAATTTTTTTTGAAATTTTTTTGCCTCACAGGAAGTGAGCTATGAGCCATTTCCTGCGTTTTTTTAGATTTTACGAACACATTTTTGAGGGGTTTATCATACTCGAAAACTCACCAGACTTGGCTCATAGACTAGAAATATTACGTTCTTTGATTCGATATCTCATTTGGCACTGGGTGTGATATGGTAGCTCTATAGCGCCCCCTAATACATAATTGCATTTTTGAGGGCCTCAGCATGCTTGAAAACTCACAAAACTTTGCAAACATATTAAGCAGGTCTTGCTTTTAACTAGGATTTAGGGTGTACAGATGGATGTGGCAAAATTGCATTACAGCGCCACCTAGAAAATTTCAATGAAGCAGCCCTCGCAGCGTGTTTGACCTACATGTACAAAATTCGGTGGACATGTGTACTATGCCAAGACCTAAAAAAAAGTCTCTAGGTGCCATGACCTAGACTCAACAGGAAGTCCGCCATTTTTAATAGAATTTGCAAATTTTTTAAATTTTTTGCCATTCACAGGCTTCGTACTTTAACGAACTCCTCCTAGAGATTTTATCCTAAGTGCGAAGCTTGTTTGGATTCATCGAACTTTGTATCCGTGGCGTCGCGGCGAATTTTGATGTTCCGCCATGAAACAGGAAGTTGCTTTTATGCGCGTATGCTTTGTGAAATTTGCCCGAAACTTTACAGGCTTCATAAGAGTCGACTTCTTAACATACCTTTATTTTCATATTGGATTGGGTGTGGTCAGGTGGCTCCACAGCGCCCTCTTGCCACGGACATGTTGAGTTAAAAGTGCTTGAATGTTCATGAAATTTGGTCTGATCATTACATTTGTTTTTTGGGGCTATGCCTATTTTTTTGAAATTTTTCGGCCAAACAGGAAGTGAGCTTTGAGCAATTTCCCGCGTTATTCCAAATTTTGCGAAGACACGTTTTAAGGCCTTAGCATACTCGAAAACTTGCAAAACTTTGCACAAATCATATTTGTCTGATTCTCTTCAATTTGAGGCAGAAATTGGCAGTAACTGTGGCATAATGGCCCTATAGCGCCCCCAATCAGATTTTCGAAAGAATTGCCCTTTTGAGGGTCTCAGCATGCTCAAAAACTCACAAAATTTTGTACAATTCTAAAGACCATCATTCCTATTTCACTGATAAAAAATTTACATATAGGCGTGGCAAAAATGGCATTATAGCGCCCCCTGGAAAATTTCAAATAAGCAGCCCTTGCATCGTGGTTGACCTGCATATATGAACTTCGGTGGACATGTGGAATATCTTGAGACCTAAAAAAAAGTCTCTTGGAGCCATGACCTAGACCCAACAGGAAGTTTGCCATTTTTAATTGAAATTTCAACTTTTTTAGATTTTTCGCCATTCGCAGGTGTCGTACTTTAACGAACTCCTCCTAGAGATTTTATCCGATCAACTTAAAATTTCGCAAATGACGTCGAAAGACCTTGTCGATGTTAAATTGCGAAGCTTTTTCGAATCAATCGAACTATGTATCTGTGGCGTTGCGGCGAATTTCGATGTTCCGCCCTGAAACAGGTAGTTGGTTTTACGCGCACATGCTTTGTGAGATTTGCGCGAAACTTCAAAGGCTTGATAAGAGTCTACTTTCAAGTATACCTATATGTTGATATTAGATTGGGTGTGGTCAGGTGGCTCCACAGCGCCCTCTTGACACGGCCATATTGAGATAAAAGTGCTTGATTGTTCATGAAATTTAGTGTGATCATTGCATGTGTCATGTCAAGGAATGATAATTTTTTTGAAATTTTTTGGCCAAACAGGAAGTGAGCTATGAGCCATTTCCTGCGTTTTTCCAAATTTTAGAAACACATGTTTGGAAGCCTTAGAATACTCGAAATCTTGCAAAAAGTTGCACAAATTTTAATTGCCTTATTGTCTTCAATTTTATATATCAATTTACACTAAATTAGGCACAATGGCTCTTTAGCGCCCCCAATCAGATTTTTGAAAGAATTGCCCTTTGAAGGGTCTCACCATGTTCAAAAACTCACAAAATTCTTTAAATGTATAAAGACCATCATTTGTATTACTTTGACAAGAAACTTACTTATAGGCATGGCAACAATTTCATTATAGCGCCCCCTGTAAAATTTCAAATAAGCAGCCCTCGCAGCCCGGTAAACCTACATCTATGAAATTTGGTATACATGTGATATATGCCGAGACCTGAAAAAAAGTCTCTTGGTGCCATGACGTAGACTCAGCAGGAAGTACGCCATTTTTAATTGAAATTGCAAATTTTTTGGATTTTTCGCCATTCACAAGTGTCGTACTTTAACGAACTCCTCCCAGAGGTTTTATCCGATCAACTTACAATTTGGCAACTGATATTTCGAGACATTGCCGATGTTAAATTGCGAAGCTTTTTTGGATTCATTGAACGATGAATCCAAGGCGACGCGGCGAATTTCGATGTTCCGCCATGAAACAGGAAGTTGGTTTTACTCCAACATACTTGGTGGGATTTGCCTGAAACTTTCCAAGCTTCATAAAAGTGTCCTTCCAAATATAAATATATGCTGATTTTGGATCAGGACGTGCCAGGTGGCTCCACAGCGCCCTCTAGATATGGCCATGTTAAGATAAAAGTGCTTGAATGTTCATGAAATTTGGTGTGATCATTGCATTAGTCATTTCGGGCAAGGGTTAATTTTCGAAAAATTTTTGGCCAAACAGGAAGTGAGCTATGAGCTATTTCCTGCGTTTTTCCAAATTTTACGAAAACACGTTGAAAGGCCTTAGAATGCTCCAAAACTTACTTGTAAAACCTTGCACAAATTTTAAGTGTCTTCTTCTCTTCAAAGTCATCCATAATGGCTCTACAGCGCCTCCAATCAGATATATAGAAGAATTGCTCTTCTGAAGGTCTAAACATGCTGGAAAATTAACAAAAATCAACACACTCATGGAGCTCGGTATTACGATTACTCGGTTGTAGATTGTGCACAGGCATGTCAAAATGGTACCATAGCGTCCTCTAGAAAATTTTTGCACTCCCCTCAGGATACCACATTGTATGCAGTCCAGCAGTGTCCATTGGCTGTGAATGGACACCTGCACCCATCAAGATCTTGCATAGAACTTTGTATCCGTGGCGTTGCGGCGAATTTCGATGTTCCGCCATGAAACAGGAAGTTGGTTTTACGCGCACATGCTTTGTGAGATTTGCGCGAAACTTCACAGGCTTGATTAAATTGTCCGCGTAAGTATAAATATATGCTAATATTAGATAGGGAGTGGTCAGGTGGCTCCACAGCGCCCTCTAGATACGGCTATGTTAAGATAAAAGTGCTTGAATGTTCATGAAATTTTGTGTGATCATTGCATTCGTCATTGCAGGCAATGAATAATTTTTAGAAATTTTTTGGCCGAACAGGAAGTGAGTTTTGAGCTATTTCCTGCGTTTTTTCAAATTTTACGAACGCACGTTTGAAAGCCTTAGAATACTCCAAAGCTTGCAAAACCTCGCACTAATTATAATTGTCTTATTCTCTTTAATGTTATCTATCAATTGGAGCCTAATGTGGCATGATGGCTCTATAGCGCCCCCAATCAGATTTATAAAAGAATTGCCTTTTTGAGGGTCTCAACATGTTCGAAAACTCACAAAATTTTGTAAATGTATAAGGATCATCATTCATAATACTCTGATAAAAAGCTTACATATTGGCATGGCAAAAATGTCATTATAGCGCCCCCTGTAAAATTTCAAATAAGCAGCCCTCGCAGCCCGGTAAACCTACATGTATGAAATTCAGTAGAGATGTGGAATATGACGAGACCTAAAAAAAGTCTCTTGGTGCCATGACCTAGACTCAACAGGAAGTCCGCCATATTTAATTGAAATTGCAACTTTTTTGGATTTTTGGCCATTCACAGGTGTCGTACTTTAACGAACTCCTCCTAGAGATTTTATTCGATCACCTTGAAATTTGGCTATTAGTATCAAAAGACGTTGCTGCTGTTTTATAGCAAAGTTTTTCTGGATTCATTGAATTTTGTATCCGTAGCGTTGCGGCGAATTTCGATGTCCCGCCATTAAACAGGAAGTTGGGTTTACTCCCACATACTTCATGGGTTATCCCTGAAACTTTCCAAGCTTTATAAAATTGTCCTCCCAAGTATAAATATATGCTAATATTAGATCAGGAGTGGCCAGATGGCTCCACAGCGCCTTCTAGATACGGCCATGTTCAGATAAAAGTGCTTGAATGTTCATGAAATTTCGTGTGATCATTGCATTAGTCATTCCGGGCAATGGCTATTTTTTTGGCCAAACAGGAAGTGAGGGATGAGCTATTTCCTGCGTTTTTCCAAATTTCACGAACACATGTTTGAAGGCCTTAGAATACTCTAAAGCTTGCAAAACCTAGCACAATTTATTATTGTCTTATTTTCTTCAATGTCATCCATCAATTGGCACTAAATGTGGCATCATGGCTCTATAGCGCCCCAAATCAGATTTATAAAAGAATTGCCTCTTTGCAGGTCTAAACATGCTGAAAATTAACAAAAATCATCACACTCATGGAGTTCGGTAATACGATTACTATGTTTTAAGTTTTACGCACAGGCATATCAAAATGGTACCATAGCACCCTCTAGAAAATTTTTGCACTCCCCTCAGGAAACCACATTGTACGCGGTCCAGCAGTGTCCAATGGCTGTGAATGGACGCCTGCACCCATCAAGATCTTGCTGCCACCCCAACGTGCACGAAGGGCGCGAGGGCCCTTTCAACGCTGCTTGCAGCTTTAATTATTATTATTATTATTATTCCTCCGACATTTCAAGGGCTAATTTCGCCCCTTTTCCAATGGTGAAAACGCATCTAACTTTCCAAAGATGTCCGGCCTCATCCAAAATTTGATATTTTTATGCGGTCATACAGGTTTGACCCCAAATGCCAAAGTAGCGCCCCCTAAACACGTTTCAAAATTCCCATAGGGAAATTCGGTTACTTTGTTGTTGGCAGACAACATTTGGTAGTTATATGCTTTGTAACAAGGCATGCAAAAAACTTCATTGGAGCCACGCCCTAAACCCAACAGGAAGTCGGCCATTTTGATTTGGATTTTTGAATTTTAAAACGAACTCCTCCTAGGGATTTCGCCAAATCAACTTCAAATTTGGTAGAGATCATTGTGAGACCAAGGTGATCGAAAGTTGTGCTCTGCAGATCTGCAGCTCAAAGGGCGTGGCTGCTTGGGCGTGACACATTTTAGTGACTTGAGGAAAAAATTTCACAATGCTCTCACATCCAAACACTTGATTTTAGAAGCTTCAAACTTGCTGAAAATGATGAGGGCGCCGCCCTGAACATCCTGATATATTAACTTTCCACGTAACTAATCGCGCCCCCCGGTGGTAACAGGAAATGACCACTAGTGACTTCCACTTGTACACATGTGTATTTGGCCAAGTCGCACAAAAATGTCTCTGGCATTATTTGTCTACTCCAAACAGGAAGTCGGCCATTTTGATTTTAACGTGTCATTTCTCCCTGATTTCCACATATTGTATTTTAACGCACTCCTCCTAGAGATTTCATCCATTCAAAACCAGATTTATTAAAAAATATTGAGTGACTATGCTGATCAAAAGTTGTGCTCGCAGGTCTGTAGGTCAGTGGGCGTGGCTACTAACAGGAAGTGACCAGTTTTTACTTTCACTTGTACTGATGACACATGGTTGAACCAATCAACTTTATTCTCCCTGTACAACATGTAGAAGAAATTGCATAAACTACCTTACGAATGCTGTGATGCTTCGAGTAATGGTGTCCGTGTGGCAATTCGGTGACAATGGATCCCTCGCCATGAAAATACGTTTGGGTATTTGATGTTCTTAATGAATTCATATCATCATGGAAATTAATATGTCAGTCAAGGGTTGTGAGCTCTAACATCTGATTGGGGCAGTGCCCATGAAGGCAGAAAAATTCCTCGATAGCGCCCCCTTGGAATTTTGAAAAACCCCTCCCCATAGGGGTTTTTCTGGAATAGGAAGATGAAAATTGGTACACATGTGTATGTTGCCAAATCGAACAAAAAAGTCTCTTGGTTTGTGTTTACTGACATCTAGGAATTCACATATGAACTTTCAATTGGTGACATTCAACTTGACTGTCAATGGCCTTGAGGATTCCTGAGTAACAGGAAGTGACCACTCGTTACTTCCACTTCTACTGATGACACAATGTTGAACCCATAAACTTCATTCTACTTCTTAAACATGCAGAACAAGTTGCTGAAGCTACATTATGAACGTTGTATAGCTACGAGTAATGGCGTCCGTGTGGCAACGCGGTGACTTTGGATCCCTCGCCATGAAAATACGTTTGGGATTCCCAATGCTCTCACGCCCACATACTTGACTGTAGTAGCTTCAAACTAGCTGATCATAATAATTGCTCTGCCCTGAACGTCCTAATGGATTAACTTCCCACTTTGCTACTAGCGCCCCCCTGTGGTAACAGGAAGTGTCCAGTCATTACTTTCACTTCTACTGATGACACATAGTTGAAGACATCAACCTCATTCCACTTCTATTACATGCAGAATAAATTAAAGAAGCTACCTCATAAATGCTGTGCAGCTACGCATCATTACGTCCGTGTAGTGACGCGGCGACTATCCACCCCTCGTCATGAAAATACGTTTAGGTTTTTGATGCCTTTAATAAACTTGTATCATCACCAAAATTAATAGACAGGTCAAGGGTGGCGAGCTCTCACATTGTATTGGGGGTTTGCCCTAGAGGGCAGCAAAATGCATCGATAGCGCCCCCTTGAAATTTTCAAAAACCCCTCCCCATAGGAGTTTTTTTGGAGTAGGAAGATGAAAATTGGTACACGTGTATTTGGCCAAGACGCACAAAAAAGTCTCTGGCATCATTGGTCTACTCCAAACAGGAAGTCAGCCATTTTGATTTTAACATGTCATTTTTGCCTGATTTCCACACATTGTATTTCAACGCACTCTTCCTAGAGATTTCATCCATTCAAAACCAGATTTATTGTTAAACATCTAGAGACCATGCTGATCAAAAGTTGTTCTCTGCAGGGCTGTAAGTCAGTGGGCGTGGCTGCTAACAGGAAGTGATTAGGTTTTATATTCACTTGTACTGATGACACATAGATGAACCCATCTTTATTTTCCCTGTACAATACGTAGAAAAAGTTGCTCAAGCTATCTTATGAATGTTATGAAGCTTCGACTAATGGAGTCTATGTGGCTAGGCGGTGACTATGGATCCCTCGCCATGAAAATACGTTTGGGTTTTTGATGTTCTTAATGAATTTGTATCATCATGGAAATTGATATGCCGGTCAAGGGTGGTGAGCTCTAACATCTGATTGGGCCGTTGCCCATTAGGGCAGCAACATGCCTCGATAGCGCCCCCTTGAAATTTTGAAAAACCCCTCCCCTTAGCTGTTTTTTTGGAATAGGAAGATGAAAACTGGTAAACATGTGAATGTTGCCAACGCAAACAAAAAAGTCTTGGTTTGTGTTTACTGACATCTAGGAATTCACATATGTACTTTCAATTGGTGACATTCAACTTGACTGTCAATGGCCTTTGAGGATCAGATTCAACGCTGAAATTACATTGACTTGTATCTCCAAAATGGTTTGTAGAGACATTTAGAAAGTCATTTATGAAGTCCATTTTGTGACCTCAACTTTACATTTTGTGACCATTAAAGTTCACAATTGACATTTTGAATTTTCAATTACTTGTATCAACCAAAACGGCTGTATACGGTTTAGTATGTACGCATTGTTTCATTCAGTACACATTACCTGGTGAATCAACCTCTCTTCCCCCAAATGTCTTTACTCATGCCACAATGGAGCTGGTTTGCAGGGGGCCGAAGATGGTGGCAGTGCAATTTCAGCGCTTGTTCTTCACCGAATGAAATTGCCAAATTGCTATGGCATTAACATGCTGGTTTTGAAGGGAATGGCTACGGCTATGCGATTGGCCATAATGGAACCAAAGCCCCTCCAAATCCGCAGCTAAATATACTCTTCCAAAAAAAGAAACTATGCATTGTTGTTTGCATCAATTTATTATTCATGAAATGTTTTGACAAATGTGGAAAACGTATTGAAAAGAAAGTGTAATCAATAATTCAATGTTTGTATAGTTTCTTTTTTGGAAGAGTATAATTAATCTTAGTCCAACCCTTTTGATAATGGGGCCAGAGCTGCGTTCATCTCCTCCTGTCCGGAAATGGCCACAATGGAGTTGGAGATGCCCAGTTTTGATCTGAATCACCGTTAGCAATTGTTTGCTGACTGCATTCAGATTGCCAAAACTGGGCCCTAAATTTTGTTGTGAACAAGTAAAATTTGTGGAAAATTGAAAAGTCGTCAGTCCCTGTCTGTGCCAGTGTTGAATGCCCACATGCTGTCTAAATTGAATAGTCAAATGATTGAGGACAAAAAGCATCCATTGATATGAACTTAGTTTCAACTTTTTGGATTATTGAGTCGGTGCTCCAGATTTTTTTAAGTTTGCTTTTTGAGTGTCTTGGGTGTTGACTGAGCTGTCAGCACTGCCGACTGGGGAAAGATTAAGGTTAAGGGGATGATGAGGGTGATGAAGATGATGAAGGAGGGGTGTGCTGACTGGTCTGCGGAGAATGTCATGTACTGTTATTTCTTCGCTGGATTTTCCTCTTCGTTCCAATAGTCACATCATTTGTGACTGTTTGATTGCAATTATGTTTTTGTCCATTTTTATGGCAGGACAAATACGATGAGGAGATTGAGGTGTACAGGCACCATCTGGAGCAGACATACAGGCTGTGCCGGCAGTGCCTGGCAGCAGCTGAGTACTACATCAAGCACCAGAACCGCCAACTCCGTGCTGTGCTGTTCAACCCGCAGGTCCGGCACAGCCGGGATGCGGACATAGCCTTCGTAAAGGTGAGCCTACAGAAGCCGTACCTCTGCTTTTTGCTGTTAGGGCTGGCGTGGTGCCGTGATGATTACCCATATGGAGGTTTTGGATCCTCTCTGTGTGGAGCTTGTATCTTATTGCTTGGTTTTGGGGTAGCTTGCAGTTTTATTCATGTATGTGCTGAGTGTTTATTCCGGATGTTCACACAGAATTTCAAGGATTGAAATTAAATTTTGAAACCTTGCTGAGGGTGGCATTAGAATATTTGTGTTGTGATGCGCACTCCCTGTTTCAACAATCGACTGAATACGGTCAGTGGTTTTCCTTCGCATTTTCATGCCACAGGCAACGCACACAAGTAAATATTTTGGAACCTGTTTGTTTTTTTTTTTTTTTTTTTTTTTCAGGAGGTATAGTCGTACATGCACACTCCCTTGCAAATTCCGTGGCTGCATGTCTTATCCTAACCTGGTGTTGCATTACAACCATAGAGTATCGGCCACTGTTTTCTGGAAGTGCCTATTCCGACACGGAGAACCGATGTCCTAAAACCTCCAGCACGTCGGCCAATCACCCGCGAAGATTTGGCAAAAATAAGCCGTAGCGCCACCGATGGCAAAGTTTGGCATTTTATGTGTGATCCCTTGAATTGATTGGTAATATTTGTACCCTTGGGTTGATTGTCCAGAACACGTACTCCATCCCCACACCGATGCGGGTGATACTTCTCCGGGTTGCAACCTTCCTTGTGGCAGTGTTTTTGGTATTGGTGGGAATGTGCAGATCTGGGGATCCCTCAGCTCCCAGCAGCACCCTGCATTCGAACAGCTCCAGCTCTGCCCCTGACAATGGCACGGCCTTGCCCCTTGGCAACAACAGTGGTGGGGGCGCGTGGGGGGGCCTGATGGGCCTTGTGCTGGACGGCCTCCTGCAAAACCACAGGAACGTGCTGATTTTTGGCAGAACCCACCAGATGGGCGTGATCTCCATGGGCCTGCTCACCTGCATCAGCGGGATACTCCTGGCAGGGCCCGTCAGGTGATCCCCGCTTCCTGTTTCTATATTAAAAACATTCATAAAAGTTTGCTTAGCTTGAGAGAGCAAGAGAGAGGGAGGCGGCTCACTCTCCGTCTTATACCTGTGGTGTTCACTCTTAACAGTCCCTCAGGTAGAACTCATTGCGTCATTTGCATTATTGTCTGATTCAATGACACACTCCACTCTGTCAAAGAATCTACTGTAGACCTTTGTGTTCAGTACTGTGGGGCACACTGCTATCCTTTGGCCAGAACTTAAGAATTTCAGTTATGGAGGTTTTAGATTCCACATGGAAGTATTCCTTTCTATGATGAAGTGCAACGTCAGCCAGTAACCTTTGAAGTTGGTTGGACAGGGATGCAGATTATGCATGGGTCCTCACCTTGTGTAACTTGTTTTGATGGTTGAAGGTTGAGGAGAATTGATGCCGTGGCCTCTATGCTGTGGTTCTTGCTGTTGGCTCTGCACCTGCTTGAGAGTTACCTGAAGACAGACATCACTGACCGGCTGGACACAATCATGTTAGGCGCATCGTCTCTTTGCTGTCTGGTTGCGTTTGCTGCTGCCATGGCCACCCGTCAATCTGCAGCCCAGAGAAGGACAAGAGGTCGAAGGTCAGATTCTGAAGTGTTATGCAGGAAATTTTTACAGTGACTGTGTCTGACGCACCGATTTCTGCACTTGTTTCATTCTTTGCTCCTTCAAGTCATTTTACCAAAGCAATCGTCTATGTGATCACTTATGAATAATTCATGATTGCAAGCTGTTCCTCTACCATTTATTTAATTGCTCAGTTCTGATAACTTTCACATGCAAAATATTGTCTTAACTTCAATATGTCCAACCTCAGCCACTACAGGCTTGGGTTACGGGTTACATGGTGTTCCTGTACTCCTGAGTTTCCTCTTGATCCCCAGCAGTTGACTGAATGCCATGCAGTCGTGATATCTTCACAATGTTAAACTGAAACCACTCTTCAACTGACTGATCAGACAAACCCCCGTGATCTCCTCAGTCCCTGTCACCTCCTCAGTCCTCTGCAACATGTTTGTTCCCTACTAGGGGTGTCAACGTTTACAATTTTTTCTACACGTGTACACGGGACTACTAACCGACGTGTACCCGGTTACACGTTCGGAGATTTATGAGCTTTTTCTATCGCAGTTGCGCTGTATTACCACAGAAAGTAAAATGAGTTGAAAATAAAATCCTCTTTCATTTTGACAGATAAGGAAATGTACAAGTGAAACCTGGAAAAGGTTTAACCTTCTTTTTTTAATCACTGTTTCAACTATTGCTCGCTTTTGTACATTTTTTTTTTTAACTTAAAGTGCAAACTGCGTCACTCTCGCAAAGGGAGCTCCGTCTGAATTTTCATATGAGTCTCATAGTAGCCTAAAAGTAATCTGGAATTGGTGAGAGAAAGCAACTCAAAAAGAAGCCAAAGTACGCCGAAGTGAGAGGAAAAAACTTCACCTTTATATCCACAAAGTTAAAAAAGTCGAGTGGGACTCTCACAATTATTCACCAAAATTGGCGAAAAAAATGTGTTTTCTTCCTCCTCTTTAGACGCAAGGATTCGTGATCAGGTCATGAAAAGCCGACAGAACACCAACCAACAATATAATGTACAACAAGCATCAATATAGGTTAAAATAACAAGCCATGAACAGTCTTTGTTTTCAGCTGCACGACATTTGCACTTGGAGATGAGCGCAGCGCTCTTGTCAAGTCCTCTGCAGCCTATTCTTGATGTGGCGTGACACTGGCTGTGGCTGCGGTTTATTTATTTTATTATTATTATTATTATTATTATTATCAAGGTAACATTGCGCCCCATGCATATGTATGCGGATAACTGCACTAGTGGGAACATTTAAGTGTATTGTTAGTCAATGTTTTTATCTGAAGCTTTCGGGCAACATTATCACCCCTAAAAATAGGTGACTATATCTATTGGTGAGAAATGAACGAGGAGGAAAAAATGACGCGTACAGGGTTATTGATTTTTCTAAACTGTTATGATTTGTTATCCGTGTAACTGTTTACATGTGTAGATGTTGACACCCCTATTCCCAACATTCAAGCCTCTCGCTTTAATCAACTTTGTTATGGCCCCAATTTGTTATTAGATTTACAACGCAACAGCAACAGCAAGGGATGACAGACACAGTTTTAAAAACCTCAACACATTTAATTAACAAACAAAGACTAAACTACTATTTACAACTACAGACCAAGATTGATTGGAAAACAAAAAAAAACAGAAATATTTGCAGTCCTTGTGGGTTTTGTGGTGATGTGCTGGGTGAGGAAAAGGCTCTATTACAGGCAAAAATCCACAAAAGAAACTTCACAGGTCTTGAACAGAAATGACAGGTCTGGTCACGTGTATCCTTCTTCTTGCAATTTCTCCTTCTACTTTACTGTCTCAATTCTTTGCCTTATATACTCTTTTGCAGACCCCACCCACATTTAGACCTCTTTTTTTTTAATTTTCGGGGACTTGCCCCAGACATGTCCAGGACATGTCTAAACATAGCTCCAGTCTGAGCTGAATAAAAAAAAAAAGTAAATACTGCCATCCAGTGGCCTATATTCACATGACAACTTTAAGTGACCCCATTGTGCAGGATTACTTTTTCTGTGTTTTTCCCAACATGAATGTGGTGCAGGTACGATGAAGCCAAATTGAGCGAGTGTTTTTCAGTGTGCTGTATTGATGAGCAAGATCATTCATTTTGGTCATGGCCCTTGTATATACCAACCTACCTGCCCATTCTTAGCACAGACATTTGGAAGTACTTTTCCCTTATTGAGAGGGATTTCAGGTACTTAGAACCCCTTGGAACCTCTGGGGGTGTCCAGGCTTGATGCAGTTCTGGATCCTGAAATAGGGGATTGAGATGTTGTGATTGGCTAAACAGTGTCCCTCCTGTCGCAGGTTTCTGTCAGGCAGCTCATTGAGCTCCTTCTGCAGCAGTCAGGCCCTCACCCCGCTGGCACCTTGGCCGTCAGAGGCTTCTGCGTTTGTCCCAACACCTCCCCCAAACTTGTCGCACCTTCTCAGCCGGCAGCTTAGCCACCGCACACGCAAGGCCTCGCCCAGCTCTCTACCTGGCCGCCTGAACCGCGCACTGTCTCTTGGGACCATTCCCTCTCTCGCTCAAACCGGTGAGAACCCCTGATTTTTAGAGTACCAGAACGCCTCATTACCAAACCACTACACCACCCAACCACCTCATCAGAGAAGCGCTGCACCACTCGACTGCCTCATCACTGAACCAACACCTCACTACACCATGCAACCGCCTTATAACCGCACCGCTAAATCACCCAACAGCCTCATCACCGAACCACCACACCACCCAACCACCTCATCACTGCCCACCACAAAATCACCACACCACCTGACCACTACTCCTGCAAACTGCCTCATCGCAAAACCACCACACCACCTGACTAACTTATTGCCAAACCATCTCACCACACAATGATCTTGCCAATGAACCACCATACCTCCGGACCACCTCATCACCGAACCACTACACAACCAGAACACCTCATCACAGTACCACCTCATCACCTTTCTGCCTCATCTCTGAACCACACCACACTTCCTCTCGTCACCGAACCGCCACACCATCCAACCAGCTTACTACCGCACATGCTCATCACAAAATCGCCTTGCCACCGAACCACCTCGCTTCCTGACCTCCTCATCATGGAATCACCACACCACCTCATTACCGAACCACTACACCACCTGATGGGCTGACGACGGAACCACCACTCCACTCGACCATTTCATCATAGCACCAGGACTCCACCCAACCAAACCATCACTCCACCCGGCTTCATCATTAGTGAACTATCACTGCACCCGATGACCTCATTACCGGACCACCTCACCACATGACTCCCTCATTACCAAACCAGCATACTATCTGACTTCATCATTAAACCATCACACCACCTAACCAGCTCATTTTCGAACCAACACTCCACCCATTCACCTCATTACCAAACCGCCTCAGCACCCTTCTGGCTCTTTTTCAAGTACCTCTTAAACATAGACAGTAAAAGAAGTGGACGGTGGGATGGCGCTATTTTCAACGGGAGAGTGTGAAGCTCAATTGAACGATTTTTCAGTTGGGCACCACGCCTACTGCACGGGCTCGATGTCAGCTCACTGATGTAAACCAACGTCCTGAGAAGCGGTAACTCGTCTAGTAGATGTATCCTACACATAATTCCCAGCGAGCAAGCGATTGCGTTTATCAGTATAGTCCGATTCCGTTCGATGTTATTATGTTTTGCAAATTATTACTTCATAGGTACTTCACTTCGTTAATGATGTGGCTCAATCATCTTTTGTCTCTGATTCGTTACGGGCTTCTGGTCTAAACAGTGCGATTATATTCATCCTGTGCGACAGAAAGTGGCCGGCATTTAACGTTACTTTTAGCCTAGCCTGGTGCCATCTGCTAAATTGCTTACTATAAGACCAATAACGCTACATATGAAGTAAAGACATCTGCTACAAAATATAGTTTCTCTGTAGAAAATGCTATCGCTGACGTGAAGGCTCATAATGTTTTTAGTGTAAATTTATTTAATGTCAAAAGTCAGGCAAAATGAATGGGGGTGAATGGAGAAGCTACCGCTAGTTGATCATCTGCTATCTTCTTGAGTGTTCAATTGAGCTTCAACTTTCGGGTGTATTCCTTCCCCCTTGCTCATAAATGCACCGCTAAATCACCCTACCGCCTCATCTTCCTCATGAGCCTTCCCACCACCACGTCACCTGAGCACCTCATCACCAAACCACTGCACCACCCACCCGCCTCATCGCTGAACCATAACACCTCCCACCTACCTCATCACAGAACCACCACACCCCCAACTGCCTCCTAACTGCACTACTGTAACACCCAACCACCACATCACCTCATCACCACACGGCCCTACCACCTCATCACTGAACCATGGCTGCACCCCTAGTCAAATGAGCAGGTTATAAATCTGATCCTTTTTTTCTCATTGACTTAATGATCCAAGAACTGTTTGCAAATGAGTATACTTGTTGCCAGTGTAGGTGCAACAGCTTAAAAGGGCATTACAATGGCTATTAAATGTAATTATTAACTCATACATCAGTTAATTATTTATTAAGACTTTAATAATTAAAGCTCCTCGGGGCATCTCCCTTCTAGAAAAGGGAAAATTAATCGTAATTGAATGATTAAGTCTCATTAACGTTTCACCATAAATGCCAAATTACTATAATCACAATTTATGTTATGAATGATTACAATATTCAACAAAAATGGGAAAACTGGCTTAATGATCAATGCTAAAATTCAATAGTAATATTATTACCATCAACATCCAGCATCAATTATATAACCACACACTGAAGGAAAGGGGAGCTCTTGACCTGGCAGAGGTTAGATTCAAGCTAATATTCAGGCAATATTCAGACAACCAGAAGCACTTGTTGAAAATATATAAAAGGGTTTATTATGTTTCAGTAGCAATGAACAGGCATCAATACTACTTGAATGAAACAATAAACACACAGGAAGGATTAAATAGCGCTTAGATTGTGAAAGAACGTATACAAATAGACTAAAGGTAAGGTGTGTGTGTGTGTGTGTGTGTGTGTGTGTGTGTGTGTGTGTGTGTGTGTGTGTGTGCGCGCGTAAATGAGTAAATCTGGGTACCCAAAATGGAGGGGTTAAAGCAGAGGTGGGCAGCGAGGGCCGTATCTGTCCCTGGTTTTCACACCAACGTCTGGTCTTAAATGAGTTCATTGTCACAAATAGCCAAACCATTTATGAAATCTAACGTTTCATGCGCATTTCTTGAAATTATCATGAAACTACAAAGACTAGACTTGTCTCCCTTCATAAAACATTTTCCTTTGATTGAATCATTGCGAAAATCTACATTTGTGCATGCAATCAATTAACTCAATTTGTCAGGGTAATTGATAGGAATAAAAACCCGCATACACACCGGCCCTCCAGGACCGTGATTGCCCACCCCTGGGTTAAAATGACAGGCTTGGACTCAGATATAAAATGGAGGGCTTGGATTTAAGAGGGCCGACTCAGATCTAAAATGGTGGGCTCCGATCTAAGTGGGCGGACTCAGATCTAAAATGGTGGACTGATAATGTGGCAGTCTGAGAACCACCTGTGCTTGGGAGTGGAGGAAGTGAAAGGGGGAACAAAGAACTGGATGGCATAGGCGGGAGAATTAGAAAAAGACTTCTGCACGAAATTAGGCCAGAGTCAGTGTTTCCCACTCAGTAAGCAGTACGTAGTATACAGACATTGGCTGAAAAGAGAATATGACAATAGAGGGAGTGTGAGAGGGGATGAGAGAGCTGAAAAGAAGGTGCAGGCAAAGTCTAATAAGATTGTTCAGCCTGCTGCGGCTTGCTACTCAGTCAGACAACCCAAAACCTCCCAATTCAGTTCACACTCTCAAGAGTTCCAATCATTGACAAAGAGCACAGAAACAATGTAAAACAAACAAATCGCCGGTTAACTGAACTCATTCAAAGATTGGATATTTAACGGCTCAGCAATGCTGCAATATAGAGTAAATATCCGCTATTTCCAGACAAATTCTCTTACATATCAAAGTTTTCAAGGAGTAAAACAGTAAGATCCAGTACATTAAAACAGCAAGCAAAGGAAAACACAGCTCAAAGTATACAGCAATTAATACATTCAAACATCAACAATTAGCATAGAATCGCGCGCTCTATAGTCTAGCGAAATCTGCCCGGATGCAAATTGCCTCACTTGGGATCACTACCAAGTGAGTGACCCAGTTTTCCAGTGTAGGTGACTGTGTCCGAGCTTCGGACGTCGGCCCCATTGTTTCAGGGGCTCGTCAGCGGACAGGAAACAGTGTCTGCTTTTCAAGGCACACTGATGCAAGAGAGAATGCAGAAAGTTCGTTGACTTGTTGATTGGGAAGAACTGCAAAAAGGGAAGCTGGTCGCCTTTTCGTTTCCTCCAAAAGTTAAAGATGTTGAAGCAGAAGAAATTCCACTGTCGTCTTCCAGTGTGAATTTCTTTACTGGTTTTTGAATAAATGCGCCTATAGGCAAGAAAAGTAATAACGGAACAGAACGTAGTTAATCTTTAACACGCCATCGTGGCCAGCTAGAGAGAGGTCCGAAAAACTTTGTTCTTTGTTCTGTTCTAAGGAAGCTTTTCAGTCAGAAGTGCACCCCTGATTCTCCTTTAACCTCGCCGTGGCAGAAGTCCAGAGAGAAAGAATAATGTGTTGCTTGATGCTCTTATTGGGGGTTTGATGTCATTAAGCTTAATTGCATTACAGATGATGTTTTTGGAGTTCTGGTAAATGTAGTTAAAATGGCTGTTCTTGTGGTTTGCAGCCATTTTGGTGGGCCTTGGCCTTACACCGGTCTGTTTTAGGGCTGAGGCTTCTATGGTATTGATTGTATGATCATCTACATGAGATCTAACTTCAATTGTTTTATTTCAATGTTTCAGTTTTCCCTGAACCATCCAAGGCTATTCCCCATCCTGCCTCCTTCATCGCATTCATGGCAAGCTTATCAAAGAAATTGAGCTTCACTGAATTCTGCTCCCTTTTGATTAGATTAGAATAACAGGTTTTCTTAGTAGCTTACCGGCCGGTAAGCTGTTGTCGTGGTGTGGCATCCGTCGTCTGTCGTTCGGTACATTTTATTACCTTTTTTTGGCCTGATGAATTTTCATGTAAATTTGCAGTAACATACCACTAGACTATATCTTCAGCAGTTTTTCTCGGATTTTTGATTGAATCATTTTTGTCCGTTTTATGGGCCCTTGAAATTTTGGGTCCAATGCTAAAGATAGCACTGAGGAATTTTAAAAAATCATTTCTAAAAAACTGTGTGATTAATTCTTTTCTAAATCAGGCAATCAACTTATCTCAGTACCACCAATGTACAGTGTGAGCGCCATTTTGATTGAATTGACAGAAGTGGGTCTATTGGGGGCGCTGTACTTTATGAATATGCAAGATGGCCTCTGGAAGCCAAATGGTTGCAGATAGAGATAAAGTTTGTATTACTGACATATAGGAGGTAATACATGACCTATACACATATGACCAATATTTTAGTTGTGTTAAAGTTGACCTCTGATAACATTGAAAGGTCAAATTTGAGGTCAAGCAAAATGTTACAATTTTCAAAGGTTTCTAGGCTTGAAAATACTGAAGATTGGGAACATAGTGTGCATTGAAGTCATGAAGTCATGTATGAACTTTCATTTGGTGGCCTTGAACTTGAGCTTTGGTGACCTTCAAAGGTCAAACTTCATATAGTGAACTTCAATGACTTCTATCACCAATTATTACAGATTACTTCTATTACAGATAGAGCTTAGGTTTCTATTGCGGGCATATTGAAAGTCATGTATGAAGTTTCAGTGGGTGAGCCTGAACCTGACCTTCAGTGACCTTAAATGCCCAAACTGCAGTGAAATTTCAATGACTCATATCAGCAAAATGGTTCCAGATAGTTTTGGTTTGTATTGGAGATGTGTAGGAAGTGAAACATGAACTTTAATTTGGTGGCCTTCAACTTGACCTTCGGTGACCTTCAAAGGTCAAACTTCAAATAGTGAAATTTCAATGACTTCTACCACCAAAACTATTACAGATAGAGCTCAGGAAGTTATGTATGAAGTTTCATTGGGTGACCTTGAACTTGACCTTCAGTGACCTTAAACGGCCAAACTATACAGTGAAATTTTAATGACTTATATCAGCAAAATCATTACAAATTGAGTGTAGGTTTGTATTGGAGAAGTATTGGAAGTCATGCATAAACTTTCATTTGATGACCTTCTTGTTGACCTTCGAAGGTCCAACTTGACCGATAGAAAATTCAATGACTTCTATCACTGAAAAGGTCACAGATGGTGCCTAGGTTTAATGACTTGTATCATGAAAACGGTCACAAATAGAGCCTAGGTTTGTGTTGCTGACATCTAGGTAGTCACATATGAACTTTCATTTGGTGACATTCAACTTGACTGTCAGTGACCTTTGAGGGTCAAACTCGACAGTGAAATTACAATGACTTGTATCACCTAAATGGTCACAGATTGAGCCAAGGTTTGTATAGAGGTATTTAGAAAGTAGTATATGAAATCCATTTGCTGACCACAACTTGACATTCTGTAACCTTTAAAGTTCACAATTGCCATATTGAATAAATATTGACATATTATAATGACTTTTCACCAAAACTGCTTCAGAGCTTAGGATTTTATTACAGAAGGTCTTATGTGAACTTTTATTTAGTGTCTGTATGTGAACTTTTATTTAGTGACCTCACTTGATTTTCTTTGATTCAAATGTCAAACTTCACATGAAATTTTCATAACTTGTATCATCGCTGTAAGACTGCTTACCGGTAAGCTACAGGACCCTTGGTCCTATTTTTCAAACTGTTAATTTTTAGCTCACCTGACGACAAAGTCAGATGAGCTTATGTCATGGCCTGTTTGTCCGTCATTCGTCGTCGTCGTCGTTTGTCGTCCGTAAACATCTTTTCCTCCGAAACCACTGGGCCTATGAAGCTGAAACTTGACAGGTACCTTCCTACCCATGAGGACACCAAAATTTTTTCAAGGCGTTTCGCTCCGATCACATAATTGCCCATCTGAAAGCTATTTATGCACATATTCAGCTGAAATTTGCTATGTAGTCAGTACGTGGCAAGATGCATCGCATATCATATGGCTTTTTCCGTATTTCGAATTGTGATCTTGCTTTCTCCTTCAACTGTATACAACCCCTGTGAGTTACATTCAAATCTTTCAAAATCATCTTCTCTGAAACTACTCGGCCAATGAAGGTGAAACTTGACGGGTACCTTCCTGCCTATGAGGACACTAAGTTTTGTTCAAGGTGTTTCGATCTGATTTCAATCATGGCCGCCACGGTGGCCATATTGAAAATCACATAATTGGCCATCTGAAAGCTATTATTGCGCGCATTCAGCTGAAATTTGCTATGTTGGTAGTAAGTAGCAAGATGCATCACACACAGTACAAGTTTTTCCGTATTTTGAATTTTGACCTTGCTTTGACCTTCAACTTTGTACGAGCCCTCTAAGTTACTCTGAAACCTTTAAAACTCTTCTTCTCTAAAACTACTTGACCAATGAAGCTAAAACTTCACAAGTATCCTCCCACCCATTTGGACACTAAATTTGTTAAAAGCGTTTCCCTTGAGTGGTCAGGTGAGCTACAGGGCCCGTGGCACTATTTTTTTTTTTTTTTTTTTTTAATCGACTTGCACCAATTTGACTAAACAATCAAGACAAATACATGACCAATAATTAGAAATGATTATGAAAAAGTGAATTCCCAGTGCCAACATTTGTATAATTGTATGGCATTGTAATATAATGGTAATATAATGCAAAAATCCAAAACTTCCATTGACTTCATGGCATTTATTTTCACCATCCTTACAGCTGTCACTCAGCTGTGTATCATGTCAGACAACGGCACTTAGCCATGACTACATTCAGAATATAGAACGGGTTAACACATAACATATAACATAGCATATAACATAACATATAACATAGCATATAACATGACATATAACATGACATACACTCCTGATCAAAATCTTAAGACCAGTTAATAAATTGCAAGAATTTACGTTTTGCACTGTTGTATCATAAGAAGGTTCTAAGTAGAGTTTCAAAATGCAAAAAGCAGAAATGTGAGCAAGAGACTAAATGTTTTGAGCAGGCAATTTATTGAAAAGAACAATTTAACCCCTTTGTGCAGAAGCCAAATTTGGCTATTTATGGGTTACCCACTTTAATGCTGTATAATTCAAGATTTAAGCTTCACAAAGAGGAAAAATGTGGCTCAATTCAGGAAAGACACTTACAGCATTTAGAATTACATTGTATTTCAGTTTATTTTCATGATTTTGGTAGAGAAAATGAGCAGCAAACATAAAAAATCTTCATGAGAATTCACCATTGAAATTGCAAAAAAAATAATTCTGACGATTGAAAAACTGCTGGGGCTTAAAACTATACATTTATGGTATCATAAACTCCTTGAGCACAAGTAGAATTCATCTTCAAAATTACATTCTAGATTACCTACACGCTATTAGCCAAATTATACAGCTACCCAAGTGTCTCCCCAAAGTCTCAAAATGACTTGCTGTCAAATCATTAAAAAAATCATGTATTTAACACAATTAAAGCTTTAAGGCATGAAATTTAATATGAACGAATGATTTTCTGGTTGAGTTTAGTATGAATTTATCAATATCAGTGCAGTTGAATACCAATGGTCACCAGTAACCTCTCCAAATATGAACGTGCCTTTTCTCCATAATAAAGTTTAGAGTTTTGGCCATTTTTCTTCAAAGCCAGCACAAACACGCATTAAATAAACTGCTAATTAAACGGTCAGAACATTCACCCTGTAATGAAAGCTACCAGTCCCCTCTTCGAAGCTCACGAACCCATTTCAACACTTATAAGGAGCAAGTACACCTCACGAACACAGTAATATCTGAATTCTGAAATATACCTTATTTTAACTGAACAGACACTCCACTTTCAGGGAATATCAAATCCATTGCGTCTCCCGATTCAAAAGAAACGTGCAATGAACGTACCGGGGGTCCACACCAAAATGCACGAGCAGTTCGCGTTTTAAACAGGAAAAAAACCTCGACATTCGACTTAGTTGAGTACATATACATTCCGAAACAGAAAAAAAAAAAACAAACAAAAATAGCAGCCTGACCTTTTTCGTGAATCCCTCCTCCAGAGACATTGACTGTATAAAATAGAGAGCGATGTATCCAGTAACAAGAACCCTCCGGTCCTGTTTCATTCGAAATAATTCCAATAGAGCATATCGTTCTCATTTAAATCCTGTAATGTAACTGAACACTTCAAGGCCAGTTTTGCGAACCGACTTTCTATAAATCCCGTCTATTTTAGCCGCGTAATGTGCATAACGTAGACAGGATACAACAGCGCATGCTGATACGCATTGGTTTGTATGCTCTGTGTTTGTCCAATCAATGTGTTTCACTTACTCTAAAATGTTTAAACACTCGGGAATAGGATAAGAAACGAGCCAATCAATACATCGTTATCAGGGAAACTTCAGGAGGCCATGAAGTGTAACTCTACAATTACGCAGAAGAGCTTGAGTGTATGGTTGAGTGATTGGCTATCAACGCCAGTACTCGGGTGGATATAAGGAAGCGCTGGATTTGGCAATGAAGGAATCTACGCGTAAATCCACGGTAGGGAACAACAATTTTTTTTGTATGGGACAACTGTAATAGGCAATAGAATGTGAGAGAATTAATACCATGTCGATTTTTTTGCCTCAGAAAACTGATTTTTATGAACTACTAAATGGTATACTGTTAGCTCACTGTGGCTAAACTGGTTGCTACTAAGGATAACGATTTTTTCTGTGTCAAGATATCGTTTTTTCAAACTGCTGAATCGACACTATGGGCAAGGATACTGACCAGTTTGCACATCAGGCTTAGCTGAGGAGTTTAATTCATGCAGCTCTCGAAAAACAGGGAGTGGAGTGAACTTCACCGTATTCAGAACCGCGTTCGAGGTCTGCTTGCTTGTGAACATTCAATAACTGATCCGG
Organism: Gymnothorax reevesii; assembly: GCA_029721435.1. Classification (NCBI taxonomy): domain Eukaryota; kingdom Metazoa; phylum Chordata; class Actinopteri; order Anguilliformes; family Muraenidae; genus Gymnothorax; species Gymnothorax reevesii. Next base: position 43,771,253 of record CM056585.1, read on the forward strand.
GGGTGCTATCTAGTGATCGAGTACAGTAACAGCGTACTTCCAATTTGCAGGTCTATAGACGCGGGCATCTACATCTGCAGAAAGGGGTTAACTAAAATAGGCTGTTCATCAGCTGATCAAAAGTTTAAGACCATAGCTCAAAAAAACCCCTAAAACAGAAATTAAAGTCTCAAAAACAGACTCAGTAATGAGTAGCTCCACCATTATTGTTGATCACTTCAAAAATTCGTGTTGGCATGCTTGATGCGAGTGTTTCCAAAAGGCTTGTAGGAATGTTGCTCCAAGTGGTGAAGATGGCTTCACGAAGGGCATCCACTGTCTGGAACTGATGTCCATTTTTGTTCAACTTCCCTTGCCATCCATCCCCAAATGTTCTCAATTGGATTTAGATCAGGGGAACATGCAGGATGATCCAAAAGAGTGATGTTATTCTCCTGAAAAAAATCCTTTGTCAGACAGGCATTGTGAATTGCAGCATTGTCCTGCTGAAAGACCCAGTCATCACCACACAGACGAGGGCCCTCAGTCATGAGGGATGCCCGCTGCAACATCTCCACGTAGCCAGCTGCTGTTTGACGCCCCTGCACAACCTGGAGCTCCATTGTTCCATTGAAGGAAAAAGCACCCCAGATCATGATGGCGCCCCCTCCGCTGTGCCGTGTTGAAAAAATCTCAGGTGGCATCTCCTTGTCATGCCAGTAGCGTTGGAAGCCATCAGGACCATCAAGGTTAAATTTTTTCTCATCAGAGAATAAAACTTTCTTCCAACTTGGAACGTCCCATATTTGGTGCTCCCTTGCAAAGGCCAAACGGGCAATTTTGTGGCGTTGAAGGAGACGTGACCTTTGAAGACGTTTTTTGTTTTTGAAGCCGTTCCTTTGCAGATGCTGTCTGATGGTTATTGGGTTGCAGTCAGCACCAGTAATGGCCTTAATTTGGGATGAGGATCGTCCCGTGTCTTGACGGACAGCCATTCGGATCCTCCGGCTCAGAGCCGGTGAGATTTTTTTGGGTCTACCACTTGATTTTTTTGTTCCATAAACCTCAGGATCTTTTAAGAAATGCAAAATGACTGTCTTACTGCGTCCAACCTCAGCAGCGATGGCACGCTGTGAGAGGCCTTGTCTATGCAGCTCAACAATCCTGCCACGTTCGAAGGCAGTGAGTTTTTTTGCTTTTCCCATCAAGAGGTCTTGACGGTGTGATTACTTGACAGAAAATGACATGGAATCCAAATTTTTTTCCACAGATTTGGGCTTTTAAAGGATGTGGTCTTAAACTTTTGATCAGCTGATGAACAGCCTATTTCAGTTAAATTGATCTTTTCAATAAATTGCCTGCTCAAAACATTTGGTCTCTTGTTCCCATTTCTTCTTTTTGCATTTTGAAACTCTACTTAGAACCTTCTTAAGATACAACAGTGCAAAATGCAAATTCTTGCAATTTTTTAACTGGTCTTAAGATTTTGATCAGGAGTGTATAACATGACATATAACATGACATATACCATAACATAACATAACACGAATGGCAAGAACAGGCCTTTCAGCCCAACTAAGCTCACCAGTTTCTTTATACTATTGTGAATATATCTCTTCAGATACTAAATGACTCAATGGTATCTAGCTTTGGGTCAAGCCTGCTCTTGAAAACCCCCAAGGTCTGCCTCAACAATATGATCAGGTAAGCTACTTCACATTGAAATTACTCTTTGGGTGAAGAAATATTTCCGAATATCAGTGCTAAATTTACCTTTGGTCAACTACCATTTGTGAACCCGAGTTCTACTCACATCACTTGGTTGAAGGAATCCTACATGATTCACTTTTTTAATCCCTTTAAGTTATTTAAAGACCTCAATCAAATCACCCCTAAGTCTCCTTTTCCTAAGACTAAAGAGATTAAGGATCTTCAGCCTCTTCTCTCAGCTTTCATCTTTTATACCTGGAATAAGCTAAGGGGCTCTTCTCTGAACTTTCTCTAGAGCCTCTATATCTCTCTTAAAGTATGGTCCCCAGAACTGTACACAATACTCTAGGCGTGGTCTAACAAACGTGTTGTACAAAAAAAGCATCACCTCCTTAGATTTGTACTCAATAATTTTGGCAATGTATCCTAGCATCTGATTAGCTTTTTTAACTGCTACCGCACAATGGGTAGAACCTGTGAGGGTTTGGTTAACAATCACTCCCAGATCTTTCTCTTGTGCAGCACCTTCCAGTTTTAAAGTGCCAGTAAATACCTTGCATGTCTTCAATGATATCTCAATTGTGACAACATATAAAAATGGTATCAGTAGGTAGGGAAATCATTCATCCTCACGTCGATATGTTATACAAATTTTTACGACATCGAAAAATATGGATTTTGATGTTAAAAACTCACTCAACCCTCAAACTGTCGAAAATGTGATGTCATTAGAGTAAGTTCCCTTTCTTGAGTACCACGTGACGTGTGACGTAGCACGCACAACCGCAATGGCGAAAAGAATCAAGTGACAGCCTCGGAGAGAGAACGCCGGAAAATTGCCCTTGATGCCAAAAGAAGACGATCCCTAGTATATATTGGGAGTGCTATTGATCGGTGGAAGAGTCTGAGAGAGCGACTGGGCATTGACAATGATGAGTTGGCCCTAACTTTGATGGATTAGTAAGTTGAAATACCGTGTTGGTTTTTCTTAGCAACATTTCTCGCGCTACTCGAGTTCATAAAAGTATTCAACGTAAATGGTAGTGTGCCTCGAATGGGGGAATTATGTTTTGCTTATAGTGTTTGCCTCCACATTCTCCAAAAACGTTCCTGTCTGTCTTCTTTTTCGTCCGCGCGACGCCGTGTTTGTTTACAGTGCGCGATTTCGACCCACAATGCTTTGTTCGGTACATAATCTAGCCGATCTACAAAACCCAAAACCAGTGAAGTTGGCACGTTGTGTAAATCGTAAATAAAAACAGAATACAATGATTTGCAAATCCTTTTCAACCTATATTCAATTGATTACACTGCAAAGACAAGTTACTTAATGTTCGAACAGGTAAACTTTGTAATTTTTTGCAAATATTAGCTCATTTGGAATTTGATGCCTGCAACATGTTTCAAAAAAGCTGGCACAAGTGGCAAAAAAGACTGAGAGAGTTGAGGAATGCTCATCAAACACTTATTTGGAACATCCCACAGGTGAATGGGCTAATTTAGAACAGGTGGGTGCCATGATTGGGTATAAAAGCAGCTTCCCTGAAATGCTCAGTCATTCACAAACAAGGATGGGGCGAGGGTCACCACTTAGTGAACAAATGCGTGAGCTGATTGTCGACCCGTTTAAAAACAACATTCCTCAACGAGCTATTGCAAGAAATGTAGGTATTTCATCATCTATGGTCCGTAATATCGTCAAAAGGTTCAGAGAATCTGGAGAAATCACTGCACGTAAGCGACATGGCCGAAAACCAACATTGAATGCCCGTGACCTTCGATCCCTCAGGCGGTACTGCATCAAAAACCAACATCAGTGTGTAAAGGGCATCACCACATGGGCTCAGGAACACTTCAGAAAACCACTGTCAGTAACTACAGTTCGTCGCTACATCTGCAAGTGCAAGTTAAAGCTCTACAATGCAAAGCGAAAGCCATTTATCAACAGCACCCAGAAATGCCGCCGGCTTCGCTGGGCCCAAGCTCATCTAAGATGGACTGATGCAAAGTGGAAAAGTGTTCTGTGGTCTGACGAGTCCACATTTCAAATTGTTTTTGGAAACTGTGGACATTGTGTCCTCCGGACCAAAGAGGAAAAGAACCATCCGGACTGTTATAGGCGCAAAGTTCAAAAGCCAGCATCTGTGATTGTATGGGGGTGTATTAGTGCCCAAGGCATGGGCAACTTACACATATGTGAAGGCACCATTAATGCTGAAAGTTACATACAGGTTTTGGAGCAACATATGTTGTCGTCCAAGCAACGTCTTTTTCATGGACGCCCCTGCTTATTTCAGCAAGACAATGCTAAGTCACATTCTGCACGTGTTACAACAGCATGGCTCCGTAGTAAAAGAGTGCGGGTACTAGACTGGCCTGCCTGTAGTCCAGACCTGTCTCCCATTGAATGTGGCGCATAATGAAGCGTAAAATAAGAGACTTCGAACTGTTGAACAACTTAAGCTGTACATCAAGCAAGAATGGGAAAGAGTTCCACCTGAAAAGCTTCAAAAATTGGTCTCCTCAGTTCCCAAACGTTTAGTGATTGTCGTTAAAAGGAAAGGCGATGTCACACAGTGGTAAAAAGGCCCCTGTGCCAACTTTTTTGCAATGCGTTGCTGCCTTTAAATTCTAAGTCAATGATTATTTGCGAAAAAAAAAAAGTTTCTCAGTTTGAACATGAAACATCTTGTCTTTGCAGTGTATTCAATTGAATATAAGTTGAAAAGGATTTGCAAATCATTGTATTCTGTTTTTATCTACGATTTACATAACATGCCAACTTCACTGGTTTTGGGTTTTGTATTTTTAGACCGGGAAACCCTTTTTTGAAAAATTGCATTTCCTAAGGTTATTTTTGGTCAAATATTTTTTAGAATTTTTTTTGGGCCATATAACAGATAGCTTGACTTTTGGAATTAAAAAAAAAAAAACACATGCAAGGTATTTACTGGCACTTTAAACCTCCCATGAAGTAATCCTGTCTAATGATTTTATTACCTCCATGTACAACTTTACATTTTGCTAGATTAAATTGCATTTGCCACATTTCTGCCCAATTCCGGATTCTATCCAAATCGTACTGAATCACTTCAGTGGACCCTAGACTATTTGCAAAACCCCTCAATTTAGTATAATCTGCAAATTTTACCAATCTGCTCTCAATATTCCAATCAAGGTCATTAATGTAAATGAGGAACAGCAGGGGTGTAAACACTGATCCCTGGGGGATGCCACTCCCCACCATACCCAGATCAGATGAGATATCACTGACCACTACTCTTTGTGTTCTGTCCTGTGACCAGTTTTGAATCCACTTCAGAATACCTCCTGTATTAAGGTTTCCACTAGGTGAAGGGCAATGACGCTGTGAACTTGGAATCTCACGAGACGTGCGAGATTAACATGGCAGCTCTATGCTGCTAGACAATCTAACAAACTTTTTTTTCACCTCCAAAAAATACCAAGTTTAACCACCACTAATCACCTTTCCCGTACTCAAAACACTGGATTACAATTTACACCCTGGATCAGCTTGAAGAATTTATTGATGAGTGCTACCAGAGAATCTGCGGAATGGATGAAGGTAATAACACCAGCCAGACTAACCTTGCGCCTTCGAACGACAAGAAAAGAGCCCGTGTTTCCTCCTCGGACACAGGTAACACGCCACCAAAACCATCTAAAACTCCAGGCAGCCTCGAGGTAAGCGATATTCTTCTTTCGATTGAACAAAGACTTACCGCTGTTATGGCCCCAATTTGTTATTACATTTACAGCAACAGCAAGGGATGACAGACACAGTTTTAAAAACTTAACCACATTTAATGAACAAAGACAATAACAAATAACTACTCTACTATCTACAACTGAATGACTAAGATTGATTAGAAAACAAAAAAAGAACAGAAATATACTCAGCAACAAAAGTTTCTGTGACACCATTTATGTGTATGTTATAAATGACACGCAAAGATCTCAATGCAATCAATATGTTTATTTAACAGGAGAAACACTGACTTTTCAGTGCCAACGTCACTCAAAACGAAAAATGTCATTTTCATGCGTCATGAAGCACTTGTCTGACTACTAACCAATTGTGACCTTCACACTTCAATACCGGGTGTGACTTCCTCGTGCCATGATGCAAGCAACGCATCTCCGGCGCATGGACCGAATCAGATGTGCCAGAAATTGCTGTGGGATGTCATTCCAAATCTGACGTAGACGTTGTCGCAATTCCTGGAGTGTAGCTGGCGGGTTATCCAACCGCCGCAAACGTCGATCCATCTCGTCCCAAAGATGCTCGATTGGGGACATGTCTGGGGATCTGGCTGGCCATGGCAGGACATTGACATGTTGTTGCATCAGATACTGCTGTACAATCCTTGCAACGTGTGGTCTGGCGTTATCATGTTGCAGCGTTATTCCGGGACCATGTTGCATCAAAAACGGTACCACCAATGGGCGTAGCACTTCATCGCGATATCTTTGACCTGTCAGATTTCCATCAATAACAAGCAAATCTGTTCTGTTTCTAGCCGTGATCCCTCCCCAAATCATGTCACTACCACCTCCAAAACGATCAAATTCCTGAACACAGTTGTTGGCATGACGTTCTCCACGTCGACGGTATACACGTAAACGACCATCACATCGGTTAAGCATGAATCTTGATTCATCAGTGAAGAGTACAAGATCCCACTGACGTTGGATCCACCGTTGATGTTGTTGTGCCCATTGTAGACGCAGTCGTCGGTGTTGTACTGTGAGTATTGGACGTCTTGCTGGCCGACGTGGGACAATGCCAAAATGACGGAGACGGCGACGGATTGTCTGTGCAGACAGTCGCCTCAAACCAGGTATCGTTCTTGCAGTTATGGTTGCAGGTTGGAATCGATTTCGGAGATGGGTTGTTCGAATCCAGTTGTCCTGTCTGGGAGTGGTTACTCGTGGACGGCCGCTGCGAGGACGGTCTCTGACATGTCTTGTCTGCTGATGACGCTGCCATAAGTTCCAAATGGTGTTTCGGTGGACATTCAGGCGATGAGCAACTTCCCTCTTCGAGGTTCCGGATTCAATCATCCCAATGGCCCTCCACCGATCATTTTCAGACAGTCTTGGCATTTAGAGGGTAGAGTTCCTGATCCGAAATGGCTGTGTTTTCGATAAGTGATGCTTCCGTCGTTCATCAGGCACAATGTGAACATTCCAAAAATTCTCCTCTTTTATTGCCATCCACAAGCATGATTTACGCACATTTTCAGGTGCAAAGTCATTTTCTCGCATTTTCATGATTTCTATTTCAATGTTGTGTTTACGTGTACTGTTTCAGTCTGATATCACCATGTATGACAATTTCATAATTGCGTTATGAAAAATAATTAACAATATTGGTGTCACAGAAACTTTTGTTGCTGAGTATATTTATAGTCCTTGTGGGTTTGTTGGTGATGTGCTGGGTGAGGAAAAAGGCTCTTATACAGGCAAAAATCCACAAAAGAAACTTCACAGGTCTTGAACAGAATGACAGGTCTGGTCACATGTATCCTTCTTCTTGCAATTTCTCCTACTACTTTACTGTCTCAATTCTTTTCCTTATATACTCTTTTGCAGACCCCACCCACATTTAGACCTCTTTTTTTAATTTTCGGGGACTTGCCCCAGACATGTCCAGGACATGTCTAAACCTAGCTCCAGTCTGGGCTTAATAAAAGAAAGGTAAATACTGCCATCTAGTGGCCTCTATTCACATCACACCGCCTTGGATAACAGAATTGGGCTGATAGAAGTCCTCCACCGTGAGTTCCAGGCGATCCGACAGAGCCTCGAATACAGTCAAGCGCAGATCGAAACTCTCACATAAGAAAACAATAAACTCAAACAATCGGTTAGCAAACTTACTACTCAAGTCGACTCCATTACCGCTGAAAACAAAATAATGAAGGAATCCGTTCTGGACTTACAAGCACGCAGTATGCGGGATAATCTTGTTTTCACCGGTTTTCCGGAGCAACCCGCTGAAGATCCGGAGAATGCAGTTAAGGATTTTATGATTAAACAGCTAAACTCCCTTCCGAAACAGTCAATGTCATCACATTTCACCGCGTCCACCGTATGGGTGTGAAAAATACCAACAGACCACGACCTATCGTCGCGAAGTTCGAACATTTTAAACAGAAAATTCTCTAGCAGAAATAAGGCAGACAACTGAAAGGAACCGATTATGGACTGAACGACCAGTTTCCACGCGAGATCATGATGGGCCGGAAAACACTACATCCCATCCGCAAGCAAATGATCCAGAAAGGAAAGAAAGCGGTTCTCTCTGTCGACAGACTTTACATTGATGGTCAGCTCTATCGGGACAAGGACATAACTCCCTGGCTGTTCTAACCCTACTTCCCATTATTCACTACTATTCACCTACTCTGACTTTGTCTTTTCCCACTAATATTCACTCGAACACCCGTTTAGCCTGCACTTGCACATGCAAACAGTCACCCTTCTACACTGATATGCATATGTAGGTCTATACACACATCTATGCACAGAAAGTAGTTCTTCTGATTGTTGTGTGGTTTTTTTCTCTCTCTTTTTTCTATTCACATCTCATCCCCTTCAACAACACAGACCTTGCTACTCTCTGCCCATTTCAATCATTTTTTTTTCTTTTCTTTTCTCTCTGAAATTACAAAACTTATCAGGCACATCTATAACCATTTCTCAACATCGCACTTAGTCTCACTTTGGGCCACTGGTAGCTAATATGCCATTACCTGCACAAGTCTCCCTCGACTCTTCTGCCCCCTCCCCCATGCTCTCGCATACCTATTACTTGTTTGTTTGTTTGCAGGTCTCTTTGTTCTACCTTTTTTCCTTCTGTCTTTTTTTTTTTTTTTTTTTTGCTTGCTTGCTTGTTTGTTTATTCCTGTTTGGTTGTTTGTTCTACAGCGGCAGGCATTTATCCTATACATTCAATACATATCTGTACAAGCACATACATACAAATGCATATACACACTCTTACCCACGCACACCCCAAGCAACACACACACACGGTCAATTGATAAAATAGTAATTACTATATGGCCTCACTAAAATTTGTTTCCTGGAATATTAGGGGGATTGGTACACAGGCAAAAAAACAAAATTTTTAGTCATTTATCTAGATTTCAGGCAGATTTCTGCTTATTGCAAGAAACACATCTGTCCAATACTGATCATGATAAATTAAAATCAGCACACTATAGTCACATATATTCAGCCCTCCACAACAGCAAACAAAGAGGTGTATCTATTTTAATGAACAACAAAGTTTCATTCACACACAACTGCACCATCACTGATCCTGAGGGACGCTTTATCATTATTAATATATCGATCAACAACAACCCAATGACAATAGGTAACCTCTACGGCCCAAACACTGATGACCCAGTTTTTTTTCACAACTTTTTTTCTTCCATCTCCACATTCTCTCATAGCCCAATTGTAATAGGAGGGGATTTTAATGCTGTACTTGACCCGTCATTAGATAAGAGCAGCAACCAAACCCATAAACGTATCTGGAAATCTACAGAAATAATTAAACAGTTCATGAGCGACCTGGGCCTTGGTGACGGTTGACGGATGCAATACTCAACAGCAAAACAGTATACGTTCTTTTCGCCAGTCCACCAATCATTTTCACGTATCGATTTCTTTCTCACTAGCAATTCAATCATTTCAAATATGTCAAGCACAAAGATCAACCCCATTATTATCAGTGATCACGCTCCTGTTACATTCACATGGAACAGATCCTTCTCACATAAACCGAATACTAGATGGCGTTTCAATATATCCCTGTTAAAAGACTCAGAATTCAACAGAATTATAAAACAAGAGTGGGCATCCTTCTTAAATATAAATGATTCCCCAAAGTCATCTCCATCAGTACTCTGGGAAACAGGGAAAGCAGTTTTAAGAGGGATCATCATTTCATATTCTACGCACAAAAAGAAGAAAGATTATCAACAAGAAATGGATCTGGAACAAAAAATCAAACAACTGGAAGACACAATTGCTAACAACCCATCAGTAAAATCTCAAATTGAATTAAGAAAATATAAAAATCAAATGAATGAAATCATAAACAAAAAAACTAAATTTCAGATACAGAGACTTCGGCAAGAAAATTTCCACCACAGCAATAAATGAGGTAAATATTTCGCAAATCAACTTAAACAAAATAAAGAAAAAACAACTATCTATCATCAGGGACTCAGCAGGGAAGCCTGAGCAATCACCAGAACAAATAAATAATATTTTTAAGGATTTTTATGCTAAATTATACTCACCAAAAAAAGAACCCACCCCTCAAGAAATTAATCTATTTTTTGGTAGTATTAACCTTCCTCAATTGTCACCATATCAAGTTTCGACCCTTGATGCTCCTCTCACCTATCAAGAACTCTCCACGGCCTTGCACAAAATAATAAGTCACCAGGACCTGATGGCTTCCCTGCTGACTTTTACAAGCATTTCTGGTCTATTTTAGCTCCTCTCTTCCAAAGGGTCATCGCTGAAATAAGGCAGACATCCCAACTACCAAAATACATGAATACAGCCACAATCTCACTGCTTCTTAAACCTAACAAAGACTCAACGCTCCCTTCCAGCTACAGTCCCATCTCCCTTTTGAATGTAGACCTTAAAATCATCACCAAGGCACTCTCCCACAAAATAGAAAAAATCGTCCCATCAATAATCCATCCTGATCAGACTGGATTTATCAAAAGAAGACACTCATCCAACGACTCACGAAGACTCTTCAATCTAATGGACTATTCATCACAACGCCAAACACAATCCATTATAATCACACTTGACGCAGAAAAAGCATTCGATAGAGTTAATTGGTCATTTCTCAACTCGACTTTAATGAAATTTGGCTTTGGGGACTCATTTATCAATTGGATTAAAATACTATATACTGCACCTACAGCCACTGTCATCACAAATGGAATAACGTCACAACCTTTCACTCTACACCGGGGCGCTAGACAAGGGTGCCCACTCAGTCCATCTCTCTTCACGATATTCATTGAACCCCTAGCTGCTGCCATTCGCCAAAATGCCAACATTCGAGGAATTCAAACACCTAACGAACATCACAAAATTAGCCTTTATGCTGATGATATTTTGCTCTTCCTACAGAACCCTCACCAATCTCTACATGCAACAATTAAACTGATAGAAGCATATTCGAATATCTCCAATTACTCCATCAACTGGCATGAATCTTCAATTCTTCCTCTACAAAAAAATAGCTGGGATGTGGCAACCCACTCACCACCGATCCCTCTATGTACAACACACATCACCTATTTAGGTATCAATATTTCCCCCAGGCTGTCAGAATTGTTCAGTCTGAATTATGCCCCATCACTCAAAAAAATAACAGAGAATCTCAATCGATGGATGAATTTACCACTCTCCATAACAGGTAGAATAGCTGCAGTTAAAATGGCCATCCTACCTAAAATAAACTACCTTCTTTCTACGATTCCATTTCAACCAACCCTCTCCTGGTTCAAATCTCTCAATTCAATCACTACCAAATTTTACTGAAAAAATAAAACTCCAAGAATCAAACTGGCAACATTACAGAAACCCAAATACCTAGGAGGGCTGGCAGCTCCAAACTTTATACATTACTCAATAGCTAACCAACTTCAATATACATACAAATGGATTCATCCTCAGCAATCAGATAACTCTTGGTTAGATATAGAACAGACTTTTTGTCAAGGCATACTCATCTCCGATTTGCCATTTCTCAGTCAATCCATAAAATCCCATTCCTGTTTCAAGACATTAATTAACAGCCTGGTGGAAATTTCACAAAATTATTAATCCCACTTTGGCACCATCGAAATTCACACCCCTCTGGAATAACCCCGACTTTATAAGCAATAAAAAGCCACTTCAGCTTAGTTCATGGGTAGACCAGGGTCTCACACACCTACAACATATAATCCAAAATAACACCTTCACTCCATTTCAAAACTTGGTCCAGGACTTCGGCATCAGGAGTAATCAGTATTTGGAATATTTAAGACTTGAATCCTCAATTACTGCTAAATATAACATCACAGCTATTGATCTCGAACTCCCCCCATCAATTAAAGATTTATTAAATATCAAAACTGCACTCATTGTAGTCAGAATACACCAGATACATATATTCACGCTATATGGGATTGCACACCAATACAAAAATTTTGGGTGGATGTCACACAATCACTGTCTGTTGTTCTGGGCTGCCACATCCCCTTATCCCCATTACTATGTCTATTAGGCGACACATCAGTTACAAATTTACCAGCTTCACGTAATAAAATTCTCCTCTCAGCACTCACTATCGCCAAGAGAACAATCCTGAAGAACTGGAAAACAAAACAGAATATAACCCTTGCCGAGTGGAGAAATGCAATCATCGAACACATTTCACTGGAAAACGTCTTGCCTTCTAACCAACAGTCTGCAATAAATTTGCCCGCCAGCTGGTCACCATTTAACATTTTTTTTTACAAATCTGATGCCAATTCCCCCTATAAATTCTCAATAATAAATTTACCATATTTCAAATTTCTTCAACTATCCTGCTTGACCCTACACACACACACACACACACACACACACACACACGCTAACCACAGCTAGTGGCCTGTTTATGTGTCTTTGTGTGTCTCGTCTGTTACGTGTCCCTCAGTGTGTAAGTGTTTAATGTCCTGTTCCTTTTCTTTTTTCTGCTCTCACCAGCAGTTTTTAACTGCAGCCCCCCAACACACACACACGCACACACACGCACAAATGCAGACACACACATGCACACACGATAATCCAGCCTCTATCACCCCTCAGTGACTGATGGCTAACAGTAATTTGTTTCTTTGTTTGCTGTTGTAAATTCACATTAAAAATAAAGTTGTCCTCCGAAGAGGGGGGGTGCTGGCGGGTGGGGGGAAAAAAAAAAAAGAATACCTCCTGTAACTCCAATGGAGCTCATTTTAAAAATTAGTCTCTTATGCGGTACTGTATCGAATGCTTTCTGAAAATCCAAGTATATGATGTCATAAGCCCTGCTCTGGTCGTAAGTCCTGGTAAGTCCTTCAAAAAATTCCGGAACGTTTGTTAGGCATGACCTTTCCTTCCGAAAACCATGTTGGCTATCCCTCAAGATACCGTTACGTTCAAGAAATAAGTCCAGCTCATCTTTTATGATTCCAATATTTTGCACGAAATGCAAGTTAAACTCACTGGCCTGTAGTTTCCTGGCTCGGTACGGTCCCCTTTCTTATATATTGGTATTATACTGCCCTGTTTCCAATCATTTGGTATTTCTCCAGTTTCTAAAGACCGTCTGAATATGGCAGATAGCGGCTTAAAGATGAACTCACCAGCTTCCCTGAGCACTTTAGGATATAAGCCATCAGGACCCGCCGCCTTATCTGCTTTTAGTAGTTTATGCAACTTGTCTAATGCTTTGTTATCCCGAACCTCAATTTCCGCTAAATAATCTTGAGCATTTGATACGCCCTCGGGCCAAATAAAGACCCCTTCTGAGGTAAAATTCTCAACAAAGTAACTGTTTAAGCCATCCGCAATATGCTTGTTATCATATAGCAGCGATCCATTTTTATTCTTTATGCACTTAACCTGCTACAGTACTGAAAGAAGCGCTTAGGGCTAGTTTTTGCCCCCTCTGCAATTTGTCTTTCATACAGTCTTCCTGCATTCCTCAGCTCTTTATTGACCACAGCCCGCATTTTACAGTATTCAGCCTTAGTAATCTCATTGTTATCGTTTATGTACAAACCTATAAAGATTCCTCTTTTCCCTCAACATCCTACGAATACTTTTGGTCATCCACTGAGGATTCTGCTTTTTCAGCTTACTTTTGGACACCTTCGGAATGAATATGCATTGTGATTCAAGTAAAACCCCCTTAAGTCTTTCTCACATCTCATTTACGGACTTACAGTCCAGGAGTGTCTCCCATTTTATTTCAGCTAGATATGAGCGCATCCTGTCAAAGTTTGCTTGCCTAAAATTGAAAATTTTTGTTTTAGAATACACCTTTTTAACTTCCCATGAAACATCGAAATTATCAGCAGAGTGATCACTTGTCCCAAGTGGCTCCAGTACCTCAACATTGCTAATTTTATCAGGGTCATTACAGAGCACGAAGTCTAAAATTGCCTTCTCTCTGGTAGGTTTATTAACATACTGCACCAAGAAATGATCATTTATAACATCTAGAAATTCTTTCTCCTCCCTACCCTGTCCTTTCACCATTTCCCAATTGATGCCAGGGTAATTTAAGTCTCCCATGATAATAGTTCCACCACCACTACAAGCTTGCGTAATCCTCCTAAAGAGCATTTCATTGATTGTACTGTCCAAAGCTGGTGGTCAATAGCATACTCCGATGTTTAAACCCATCTCTTGTTTGCCAGTGAGCCTGACCCAGATATCTTCACAGGACAAGGAATGTTCAATTTCGGGAATTTCCTGTACATTAATGTTTTTGTTCACATAGAGTGCTACGCCCCCCCTCGACTATTACATCTATCCTTCCTAAAGAGCGTATAACCTTCTTTATTATATTCATCTTCATCCTCTTCACATAGCCATGTCTCTGTAATCCCAACTATGTCATAGCCCTCACTGATCACTACAGCCTCAAGTTCTGAAAATTTATTTTTTATGCTTCTTGCATTTAAATAAAAACATTTCAGGTTATTACTAATGCTCTTCCCCCTTGATTTTTCATGTGGCCACTGCCTCGAGAAGCACTCCTTCACATTCACATGTCCGGGATTACACCGCCTCTCACTCACATAAAGTGCAAACCCACCTCCCTTCTTGAGTGAGCTTAGCCATGTTTCACTGAGGTAAAAAAATGCTCCACTCACGGTACACTCTGGGTCTTCACCAGCGCCTCTAGCTCATCGATCTTGTTCCCCAAAGACCCCACGTTTCCCATTATAATCGCCGGGACTGCTGGCTTCTGTCTTCTCCTTTTCTCCTTCTGCTTGACTCCATATCTGGAGCCCCGTAAGTTCTCAGTTACGAAAGTTTCCTTCTTTTCCTTTTTCTTCTTCTTTTTTGGAGTTTTATGGCATGTAAATACCAAAGGTGTATTACCGACAACTACTGGCTGAATATTTCCAGCAATGGTGAAACTTGAGCGTGCAGGCGGGGAGGAGGCAGGGACAGAGGGTGGCATGGGCAGCTGAAGGCATCTGATTGATTCTTTCCATTCGGACGGAATGTCAGGGATTTGTCAGTGTTTTTATAGTTTTTACAGTCCTGCAGCCAACACAGAGGTCTGATTCTTTTTGTTCCTTTTTCTGTGTCCATAATTTATTGACTACTCTCAGGATAGATGGACCATTTCACCCAGTATAACAAAAAGTGTTTCTGAACAGGATTACAAACTATACCTTTGACTTTTTTTAGCACGTAATTTTAACTGAATGTGTGTGCGAGATTATTTCCAGTTTTTCATTTGGTTGCGCTGCGTGCTAATGTAATTACAATTTCTACACGTCAAGTCCTATCCGCTTAAAAAAATATTTTCCACCTTCACTTTAGGCTATTTAGACACCCAAAAGCAACCAAAATAAACAGCCATTAATTACTTTATTTGAAATCTTCTTCAATTATCAAATTAACAATGCTTCAAATTTTTGTTTGCCAAGACTTTGCTGCATTTGTCTATTGCGTGCAATGGGAAAATAATTTGTCGCTTTCATGTTCGATATGCTTTACAAATTTTTTCCACTTTGTGTATATTTTGAAACGCTTAAAAAAACCAAGGGCATCTTAAAATGTTTTTTTTTAAGGAATCTTTTTAATGATTAGGCTATGTAAAAATTATGCAAGAGGTGGAATTCAGAGGTCTGCTATTTATTCAGATTACTGACACTTTCAATCTAAGCCTGGTTAGGTCTGTCTGCTTCTCATTAGCTCTTCCTCATCATTATTGGCCACATTTTGGTTTTGATCAGTCAGTTGGCTGAATAAACGACTTGACTGCAAGTTAGGCAAAGTACATGGGAATTGATTCAAGGTACGCCAATTATGCGAGGGCGATGGAAGCTGTCCAACCTCGCTGGTAATTAGCGGACTTTAAACCACAGTTTTCTTCCCGGAAGCATTTCAAATGACCGCAATAGGTATTTGTCATAAAAAAGGTAATAAGCAAGCTCGTCTGTCTGCATCATAGTTGCAGTTACTTTTATTGCTCATGCGATAACCGCGATTCCGTATATCGTGCAGCCCTACTTTGGAAACACTTAAAATAAGTGTGGTCAATGGAGTAATGTGCCTCCTGGCCATACTTATAAGTGCGTCGAAAGCAAATTTTGATCAATTTTTGTGCTTGGACGCACTTGGTTAAGTGCGAATAGTCAGTTCGTTTCACAATGCTTGACAACACTTTATTCTGTTGCCAAAATAAGGGCCGCAAGTCCCACATCTGTTTCATGCTCCTTTCGTTTAAGTTAACAGGGGAAGGACTACCCAATGTTATCTCATAATCAGCATCTCTATTCTAAAATATACATCTAATTGATCTTCGTTTCATGCTCAAATGTTGCATTCTTTTCTTGGACTCGTATTATCTTTGAAGCATTGAAGCTTTCTCCCAAAATGGTCCACTGATGGGTGACGCGTCTTGAGGCTTCATTTGCTCACTTCGCCATCTACTGGACAAAGAGTGTAAAACAGGCAAAATATCTCAAATGACTATCAGTTTGAAGTGTCGTATTTTGCAAAATGCCAGTGAATGAAACAGTCAGTGACGTCAGGAAATATGTAATGCATTCGTATTACCATATGGTGTCTATTTTGCTGAGCAATAAACAATAATTTGAAAGAAAGAGTCTGCATTTATGCAAAGTAGAAATGATCAGTTAAACTGGAGTCAGGGCAATGAGCATGCTTTTGTAACTTTAGGGTGAGGGCAGTGAATGTACGGTGAGACTTTGGGATATGGGCAGTGAATGTGCTCGGGATGAGAGTTTGGAATATGGGCAGTGAATGTCCTTGGCATGAGACTTTGGAATATAGGCTGTGAATGTGCTTGGGGTGAGACGAGTGGTTTTGATTCAGGAATGAAAGTTTTTCCACGGTGTTCGGGCTTTTTTTTGGATAATATTTCCCCCGCTTTGGAAAAGAGTCTTTCACTGGGAGAAATGCATCTGCAGTTAATGCACATACCTTGTTGGGAGATATTAGATCAAAATGTTCCCACACTGGAGAAATCCTTCTGTTTCTAGGCGGCTCCATCGCAAACAAAAAAGGGTCTTTTGATGGTCAACACACAGTCCGAATTTCTAACGGTCAGAATCCACAAAATGTAAGGGATCCCCATTGCGTTCCACAGCCCTATTTATTTCGAATCACGTGCCAAATTGCGAAACACTTCATGAACCGGTCACGAGGTAAAATCGGCTGGCGAGGCTTCCAAAATCATCGTATACGTCATCAATACACGCCTCAACGCGCTTTGCAAAATAATTCCTGTATTACTCGGCACCACAGAGATATAAGAAAACAACGAGAGTGGACAATCCCGTCGTTTCCGCCGCCGCCATCTTGTGTATGTATATTGGAGGCAGACGTTCAATGGAAAATGCAGTATAACTGGTCTAAACTGTACTTGTATACAATGAGAACTCGCTCATAAGGGACAAGAGCTGAAGTTCCGATTTTTCTGCAATGTCTTCCGATTAAATATATGTTGAATATACCGGATTTTAAAAAAATGTTTTAAATAAATATTGTTGTTTGTTTGTTGCTTTTTATTCGAGTCCATTTTGAGTATGAAAGGACAAAAAAGAACACAGGAAACAAGTCTCTAATTTGTCGACACCCATGTTTATCCTACTGTTTTTGTGTGCCTCATTGAACATTTATACATACACAAGATGGCGTAGCTATTTCTGCCGTTTCCACTTTGGTCCAGCCCACACATCATCCGCACTACAAGTGCTGGTCAACGAATTAGAGTAATTGGAAATAGCGCAATCGTTAAATTTTCTTGATGCATTTTTTGTGCAGAAAGCAAATTAGGTGTTCACCGCATCTGTCCTACTTGTTAGAGTATTCACAGAACTCACTACCTGTAAAAAATTTGCTCAGCTGAGCTTTCCAAAAGGCCCATTTTGGCCATTTAACTGTGACAATGTTGTTTTATTGAATTAGAATAATTGAGAAACCGTTTCACTGAATTAGAATAATTTTTATTATAATTAGAATCATCACTTTCTCAGTATTTTGTGTCTGCCCCCTTGGCTTGTATGACTGCCTGAAGTCTCCGCGGCATCGATTTGACCAGTTTGTCACAAGTTTCCGCACTCACAGCTTCCCAGGCAGTGGCGATGTTCTGCTTCAGTTGGTCCAGCGTAGTCGGCTTTCTGTCGCGAATTTTTTGTTTGACGATGGCCCAAAGGTTTTCAGTAACATTGAGGTCAGGCGAGTTGGCCGGCCATGCCAAAACTTAAAGCTGTTTTTCGGCGAACCAATCTTAGGTCGACTTTGGCGCATGAGCTGGTGCAAAATTCTGTTGAAATATGAGCTCTTCTTCGCCAAACTGTCCCTCAACAGTCGGAATCAGGAAAGTTTCCAGAACATCTTGGTATACGGCAGCCTTGACAGTCTTCTTGAGGAAACAGAGTTTCCCTACACCCCGAGTGGACATGCATCCCCAGACCATAACGCTCTGGGGAGACTTGACGCATCTTTTTACGCGCTTGTGATTGTAGGTTTTGCCACCACAACGCTAGACACGAGGACCTTGGTCACCGAAGGAGATGCCAAAGCGTGATTCGTCACTGAAGACCTCTTTCTGCCAGTATTCAGCAGTCCATTCTCCGTGTTCTTTGGCCCACTTCAGCCGTTTCTCCATTTGTTTCTAGTTCAGCATCGGTTTTTCCTGCTGGAACGCGAGATTTGAAGCCGAGTTCGTGCAGACGACGGTAAGTGGTTGATCTCGAGACGTTAGCGCCGGTCTGCTCGTTCCACAAGTCGCTGAGCTCGGAAGTGGACTTGAACCAGTTGCTGACTGCGATCTTTCTCAGCTGCTTGTTGTCACCAGCAGAAGTTTTTCGGATGCCGGAACAGTTGGTGCGCTTGCTGCAGTCTTTCCTTAGAGCTTTGCAGATGGAAGACTGGCTGATGCCGAGCTGCTCAGCAATTTTAGTTTGGGTCGAGCCTTGTTAGCGAAGGGCTTGAATTTGAGTTACTATTCCTGTTGAGAGGTCGCGCTGCTTACCCATGATTGATTTTACAACTTAGAAATTCTACTCAACCCTGACTTTATACTGCACAGTGAACACTCTTCACAGAAAACAAAAATTCGAGCACTTATTCTAATTCAATGAAATGACTTATGAATTATTCTAATTAAATGAAACAACAGTGTCAGAGTTAAATGGCCTAAATGGGCCTTTTGGAAAGCTCAGCTGAGCAAATTTTTTACAGGTCGCGAGTTCTGTGAATACTCTAACAAGCAGGACAGGCGCGGTGAACACCTGATTTGCTTTCCGCACAAAAAATGCATCAAGAAAATAAAACGATTGCTCTATTTCAAAATATTCTAATTCGTTGACCAGCACTTGTAGTTTTCTTATATCTCAGTGCTCGGCACTCGCCTCGAAGCTTTAGCACAGAAGCTCACATCACTAAAAATCAGCCACACTGTCGAATCTACCTGCATCACTCCCGTTGATCTCAGATGCTGCCGACAAACATTAGATGTTTGGATTTCATGTACTCCGTTTCCACATACCCAAAACATCAATCTAACACAGGCTGCACCACAAATAATGTGTGTGTGTTCTGTGCTTTCATGGAAGTTTGGATCATGCACAAAAAATAGTTACAGGGTTCGACATATAGGTGGCGTTATCTCGCTGTGAGACCATATTTTGTTTGGGGCAACTTGTTCGCAAACTCGGGTAGCGCAGCGCGCAAGTTAGTTATGGGCGCATGCCTCGTGCCGGCTGTTACCTTGTACGGGACAGACTCCGCCCCCCTTTACTGGTAGGTCTATCCTCTTGTTAAGTCTGATGTAACGCATCATGTGATAATGCTGTTTCCGGGTCCAAACATAACAATCACATACAGTACACTGCAGACATGGCCGAGCCAGTTGCCATGTTCACGCAGGCAAATTTATTTTCTAAAGTCTCCGAACGGGTCAGAAAGGGATTCCTATCATTCAAATCGTGTGGGGTCCATGCTTATAAGAACAGAGGAAATGTGCTGGTCAGTAAAGTGGGGCTGAGCCCAAGCCAAACGGATCTTGCGCCTGGAAAGGGAAAGTATTTACTCGGTGAACACCGATGTAAACTGGGCTTGCTAAAAGGCCCACTCTGAGCGAGAGGCATCAGGGCTCGCAAAATTCTAAAATGAACGGTAGACCATCGGGCAAGCGCAAGTGAATTCCTGATTGACCGAAAAGTTTTATCCTTGCCTGAGACCTCACCAAATTCGGCCTTCATGCCTTATTGGCTCAGCTCTACTCTACTCTACCTGCCTTGGTGCCGGGTACTTTTCTCAGGGATCGTTTTCCATGAAAGGATAGTACAGCCTCAGTGTGGCTGGTCATCATAGCGGCGCAGCGCAAAACTATTTAAGATATCTGGATGCCCCTTTTTGGATGCGGTTGATTCTTTACCACTCAGACAAGCATGCCATGCCATTGCAGTGATTTTTTTGAAGTGGTGTTTTCACACATTACTTTAATGGTAATCATCATGCATTTGTGCGCTGTGAGCTTCACCAACCACGTAAGCAACATATCCATTCCCATTGAAAAGGTTTTACTACTTTTGCTGTTCATTATGAACAGAGAAAAAAATCATCAGCGCTCTTGTAATTGGTTGAAAGTGGTTGTTTTCTTCTTGAAAAATCATTTACAACCTTAAGACTTTCCATTTTGTTTCTGTTTTGGAATGACATTTTCATAAATTTTTGATTCGATCGTTTGAGACACTGACATGCGTTCAGTCTTTTGACTCTAGATGAAGGAAAAAAAACCTATTACGGATGCTTCATAATCCCTTTTGACAGAGAATAAACGGCACAATAAGCGGCATGTATACAATTCAAAAAACAAAATCAGATATATTTTGGCGCCCGGATTGTAACGATTTAGGTGATATATTTATGAAAGCCACATTTAATAAATGACAACGAAGCATTTCTTACGGGTTGTCTTGTTTTGCTAGATATTTTGACATGGTGCACGTTCTCTAATGAACATGAACAACTTCCGTGCAATATTTATTTAGCTTCATGTAAGAGTTTCTCCTGTGTTCCAGGCCATTTTGCTAATTGGTAAGCACGGTACAACCAAGAATGTGATTATCAATAGCCTATTGTTTACAATAAAGGTATACTTCAAGTTGAGGGCTTGTGTGTTTAATCGTTTAATTTAGCTTTTTATACATTCCTTGTCAACTGGTGAAAATATGCAGAAATTATGGCCTTAAAACTGGGGCAACCTGAAATATTAATGGGCAACATAGCTTCTGGCCTAAGTTGCCCCCTGGGCAACTGGCTTGAAAAAGTATTTCAAACCCTGAGTTATCATTTTGGATCTCATCTGTCATGTTGCTGAAAAGTTTCGTCATCGAGTATGAAGGTCTGTGAATAAATTAAGAATGAAGAATGGTTAATAAATGGTTTGTTCAGCAGTGTTTGAACTGTCTTTATGTAGTGCTATAAATGCACTCATTGACATTAGCCTTCATTTGATGCTACTCAGCTGACACATTAGTATGCATAACGCATCAAAACAGTAATATGAATTGGTGCTATTCAAAGTAATGGAAATATACATCTCAGTTCATTTTAATGTGAAAAAACTTCGGTGAGTGTTGGGTGCATACATGGTTCTAGGAAGTCACGAGAGCGGCCTTAGCTTATGGTACATTTTGCAGCGCGACATAATGAAGTGTGGCAGTTGAGTTGCTACATAACATAACATGAATGGCAAGAACAGGCCTTTCAGCCCAACTACGCTCGCCAGTTTCTTTTAAACTACTGTGAACATATCCCTTCAGATACTCAATGACTATGGTATCTAGCTTTAAGTCAAGCCTGCTCTTGAAAACCCCCAAGGTCTCTGCCTCAACAGTATGGTCAGGCAAGCTATTCCACATTGAAATTACTCTTTGGGTGAAGAAATATTTCCGAATATCAGTACTAAATTTACCTTTGGTCAACTTCCATTTGTTGAGCCCGAGCAGTCACAACACTTGGTTGAAGGAAGTGCCCATTCATAAATTATTATAAAATTATAATTTAAAAATTATTATATAAATTATTATGGCCATTCATAAATAAAATGGCTAAAATATACTGAGCAACTAAAGAAACGCAAGTTAGCTAGTTAGTTAATGTACTCTTATGGTCCCTCAGTCAAAGTGACCGCAAAACAAAGAAAAGTAACGTCAGCTCACTTTACCGAATTGGCTACGTCTATAATGTTGTTCACAGACGGATGACAAGGAATGCCCATTGCTCTACCCACTCACATCCGCTGCAGTACTAAATTCGGAGGAGACGAGAATGCGTTTACGTATGAGGACCCGTTGGTGTTCACATAGCCTTAATATAAATACAATTTTTGTCATTTCCGAGGAACAATGCATCAATATTTTAAGAGAAAAATTAACAGTTTCGGTATCGATAATTTGTGACTGTCAAAAAAATTTATTCACAAAAATTTATCAGCAAGTCTTTTTCAATAATTCCCCATGGAGAAATTTCTTTTTGGCCCCCATGGTATCACGTGACTTGCAATATCAGCTTGACCAATGTTCCCCAACCCTCTCCTGGAGGCCCACCTGTCCTGCATGCTTTAGATTTCTCCCTGCTTCAGCACAGGTGATTCAAATGATCAGCTGGTTAATCACCCCCTAAAGCTGATTGATGACAGCCTGATCATTTGAATCACCTGTGCTGTAGCAGGGAGAGATCTAAAACAAGCAGGACAGGTGGGCCTCCAAGAGAGGGTTGGAGAACACTGAGCTTGACCACTAAGCCCATATAGGAGTGCGGTCCAGCCTTTGTTGTCTGTCCAGTTCTCCTTATAGGTCCATGGGTTGCAGGCTCTGGTTGTTGGATACCAACCACCCTCAACCTTGCCGTATTCTTGAGTGAGTGGGCGTTTTGTTGGTCACACAAAGTGCTCAGAAGTCCAGCACAGCCTGACAACGGGAACCACACAGCTCAGTCACTGAATCGCAACTTTTGGTAATTTTTAGGCACTGTGGCCACTTTGGGGAAAAAAAAAAGCGAGCCAAACTGACCGTTTGATTAGTAGGGCATTACAGCCACACAAGGGGGCAACCACAGCAATTGCCGCGAGGCCATGGATTAATTCATGTGCTGCAAAGGTGGTCTTTCATGAAGAGTTTGATAACACTGCATTGTTCATTGTTTCGCTTTGCAATATACATTTGTGTCTGCGGTGTTCAGTGTTTGTCTGTGCTGTGTTCATAATTTGTCTCTGCAGTGTTTATCGTCTCTGCTTCACTTTGTATGTCCTGCCTGGGACAGTGCTTGATTTCCTCCTCTGTCCTTTCTGTTTTCCCCCTAGATTCGGGTTACCTGTTCAGCGGGAGTCGACCATCTTCACGATGCAAAGACTCTCCTCCGTCAGGTAACCTTTCACTTATACTGAAGGTTTCAATTTGCAGCCATTCTCAAATTCATCACCCCTTATTAGCAATATTTCATGGCAATATTTTCATGTTTGGAAACTGTCACTGAACAGAAAGAACAGAAAGGTTTTTTTTTTTTGTTTTTCCCCCAGTCTGGAGCATGATATTCGGTCCAAGGGTGTTGCTCTTGTTTTTAAGTTACTTATTTAGTCACTGCTATGGCAGTGAAGTATACATCAGGCACGAGGGTTATTTATTCAAGTTGTAGGCTGATTAAATTGCTTTTTTCAGTGTTTCCTTGATTTTGATTTTGGACTGTTAAAGCACTGTTTGTTCGTGCATTTTTGCGGCCGTCCCTAATCGCCATTACTCAGGAGTGGTTTGGCTTGAGATCATATGTTTTTCCTGAGTAATTTAGCAGAAATAGTGCAGTTATCTATGGCATTTTCTCTGCCCTCTCATGAACTTCAATGTCTCAATGTCCTCTACAGAACAGTCAAGTGTACATGTGCATGTTCGCTCAGATGTAACATAACATAACATGAGTGGCGAGAACAGGCCTTTCAGCCCAACTCGGATTGCCAGTTTCTTTTTACTATTGTGAATGTATTACTTCAGATACTCAATGACCCAGTGCAGGGGTTGGGAAGGACCGCAAGGCCCATGGGCCAGTGGCCCGTGTCATGGAAAATCAATGGGCCATTTTCAAAATGTAATGCTCCAATAAATTTTAATCATAACATACGTTTTATTAAAATGCATACTGCATATACATACTGTTATGGCCCCAATTTGTTATTAGATTTACAACATAACAGCAACAGCAAGGGATGACAGACACAGTTTAAAAAAACTTAAACACATTTAATTAACAAAGACAACAACTAACAATAACCTATAACTAATGACCAAGATTGAACACGACAAAAACAGAAATATTTACAGTCCCTCTTTGTTGGGGTGGCTTGGTGATGTCCTGGGTAAGGAAAAATGCTCTAACACAGGCAAAAATCCACAAAAGAAACTTCACAGGTCTTGAACAGAAATGACAGGTCTGGTCACACGTATCCTTCTTCTTGCAATTTCTCCGACTACTTTACTGTCTCAATTCTACTCCTTATATACTCTTTTGCAGACCCCACCCACATTTAGACCTCTTTTTTTTAATTTTCGGGGACTTGCCCCAGACATTTCCAGGACATGTCTAAACCTAGCTCCAGTCTGAGCTTAATAAAAGAAAGGTAAATACTGCCATCTAGTGGCCTCTATTCACATCACAATACATACATACATACATACATACATTTTGCTTTGTATGTTTAATGCTAAAAATATATGAATACATACATTTACAAATTTTCATTTTAATGTTTGACATTAGAATGTTGCGTAGAACAAAAAGAATCGTTGCTTAATACACAATACAAGATTATGAACTCAAATACACATGAGGGAAATCAGCTGTTTCGGTTTGAATCTTTCGGTACAACTACTGGCTGTGGCATTAGTCTGCTGATACACTAGTAAGTAGCTCTAAGTTGATAGTTCTTGACTTCATCTTCACAGTTCAGAAGTAATCATGGCTGGAGGTTGAGCCTATCCCACCTGGTGATACGACCCCGTGAAGTTTTCCTAACACACATTTTTTTCAAGTTTTCTCTGGCGAATTACAAGAAAACACAAGACACATCCAGAGTTCTAGTACTTATTTAAATTTTAAATATCATTGTAATGAAATTGGTGCAGTGTTGCTATTGAAACTTCCATACATCCCATTATATTGAAGCTTGAAGTTGGTATCAGAACAAATCTTGTTGAAGAAAATTGATTTTGGCTTGATATTGTGACACCTTGATTTGATTTTACAATTGATTTAGCAGTTTTTTTTTAGCAGTGCTTCCATGTCTTTCAGGAATGAAACTTTCATTTAGCCATCTTGAATACACATGAAGTTATGAGGGCTCAAAAATTTTTGAAAAATTGACGCGAGTTAGAAAGCACAAAATTTTGACCTACTCCCTAGTACTTTTAGAGCCTGTAGCTCAAAAAATCTTCACAAGATCAAGGTGATATGCGGAGGATTCATAAAATGTACTTAAGTTATTGTACTACTGTAGAACAATCCACTGATTCTGAAGGGGTCAGGTGGGGGGCACTTGTAGATTTTAAATGGAATGACGCAATATATTATTAATAGGCAGTGTATATTTTGCCGTAAACCATTTTTACATTTCTACCGCTATTTGGGAGTGATCTCTGGTACACATGCGCAGTTGTATTATTTTTGGACTCAAACAAATATGAATGGAGCATCTTTGGCCAACGCTTGCGTAAAAACTCGGTAGCTAGCGAACAACTAATCAGCCTAGTCAATGCATAACTGACCTAGCTACACAGCTAATGTGAAATAACTGCAATTCACTGTTTCTTGATTTTATATGCACTGCAAATAGATAGCTGAGCTAGTTACTTTCCGAGTCAATTCAAAGATGCAAATACACGCGATCCGCTACCTGAAGTTTGAAATGGTGTCATCGCATTAAACAAATAAATGATAGCCTCCTTGTGAAAGTTGCCAGTTTTATTTGGTCAATTGGCTCTAAATTTATCTAATGGATTCGGCTAGTCAGGCTGCAATGACCAGCATCTGTAACCGCGCTCTGTAGTCTGAATTCGGCACAATACCGGCTGGCTTCAGCTCCAAGTTTGCGTGAAGACAGTGGCTATTTTTTCGATGTTTAACTTCAATTTGCATTTGGACTGGTTGCGATATAATGGAGATGCACCTATAAATTCAGTTTCTAATGAAGTAGCCTATAAATAACGTGGTTCGCATTACTGTAGCTATCATATAAAAACTCAGTCTTTATGTTCTCCGATCCGATAAAACACATTAATGCTCGGATAGAATATTCAGTTAGCTTGCTGACCTGCCATTTTAAGTTGTAGCCTATGTCATGTTCGTTGTTTAACTGGGTAAGCGAAACTTTGCTTTTGTTCGATAGTCTGCAGCTGAAAAAGAAATGCTGCAAGCTCTTTTTAGCTTACCGGCCCTATGGGCCGTTAAGCTGTTGTGATGGCGTGGCGTCCGTCATCCATCCTCCAGAACATTTTTTAGATATATATTTTTTTTGGCCTGATGAATTTTCATGTAAATTTACAATAACAAACTACTAGACCATATCTCCAGACGTTTTTCTCTGATTATTAGGTTGCTGGCCATAGGCCAGTAACCTATTGTCGTCACTTTGCGTCCGGCGGCGGCGTTGGTGTCATCTGTTTAAAGCCGTATCTCAAAAACGGTCTGTGAAATTTATTTATTTTTTTTTAATTTGCGGATGTGATCAAATCGGTCAAGTCAATGCCCGAGCAAAAATTTATTTGATTGAATCGATCGTTTAGACTTGGCGGCCATTTTTATGTTCAAAAATGCTATTTTCTCAAAAACTGTGATGAATTTAAAAAATGTTTTTATTGCAGCAATGGAATCAGTATCATGACCTGCTTCAACAGTGTAAACAGCGTTTTGATTGAATTGCTCCTTCATAGCATCACCTAGGCAACGTGTTTGGACTTCATCATTTTTCGGGGCGTTTTGTGCTAGAACTGTCTTAATATAGCATTCAGAGCTTAGGTATGAATGAAATTCTTGCAGGTATTCAGGTGTGCTGAACATTGAGTCAGTCAATTTTGACCTTGGGCCTCAAGGTCAAGGTCAAATTGCAAAAATGTGCTGTATCACTCTTAGTTTAGCATTTAGAGCTAAGGTACAGCGCCATCCATAATTATTGGCACCCCTGGTTAAGATGTGTTCTTTAGCTTCTAATAAATTCAGTTTTTTTCTAAATAATATAGGACCATAATGAAAAAAAGAGGAAAATCCAACCTTTAATTCTAGTGCATTTATTCAGTGAGAAAAAAATCCCACATTAAGAAATAATTCTTTTTATTGTTATTATTATTATGTTCCCCGCAAATAATGCGGAGAACATAATGTTTTACCCCCCGTCCGTCCTTTCCGAGGTTTGTCCGGGCCATAACTCTTAAATTGTTCTCTATTTTTAATCCAAATTTTGTATATTATTAGATCTCATGGTGTAGATGTGCCTTTTGATATTTTGGTCATTCTGAAATTTAAATTTTTTCCATTTTCCATGGTAACATGTTGAACTTAGTGCAAAATGATGGTAGGGACCTTATCCGGGCCACAACTCTGATACAATCAGAGATTTCGATACCAACTTTGTATGGTGTTAGAACCCATGCTTTAGATGTGCCTTTTGATACTTTGGTCATTCTTCAATATTATTTCTTTCTCTTACCAAGTTGAACTTGCTTCAAAAAAGAGTAGGGACCTTGTCAGGGCCACAACCCTTATACTATGACATCTCTACAGAACTAAGGGCCGGATCTACTAAGATACCAATTTGCGTGTACTAATTTGCGCGTGCAATCTAGAATTTTGCGTGTGGGGCTGAGCCGCGGTTTGCAGGTGATTTACTAAGAGTGATTGCGCAAATGGCAACAGGGGCAAACGTGTTGGACACACCCTATTTAAATGAGGGCTTTGCGTGTTTCATGGTTTGCAGCATGGAGAGTTTGGAGAGAAGAAAGCACAAAATGAAATTCGACCCTTTGGAATTAGAGGTGTTGGTAGATGAAGCCAATAAACACGTGAATGAGCTACAGCAAAGAAATCTGACTGTCGCACAAAGGAACGCCATATGGGCGGAAATCTGTAAAAAAGTAAATGCTGTGGGTAAAACGATGCGAACCGTGAATGAAGTGAAAAGACGATATCAAGATATCCGAAGATGAACAAAAGAAAAATTGGCGTATAATAAAACATCTGCAAAGAAAACAGGTGGGGGCACAGTGGATGAGATGCCTCTGACCAGCATTGAGGAACAGGTGCAGTTAACGTTCTGCGAGACGCAAGTCACTGGAATTGCCGGGTATGACACACTGGACCCAACAGCAGAACAAGGTAGGCGCACAACAATACTGTATAAACACACTTTTTCTGAAAAGATATTTATTTAGTCAGTGAAAAATGAATGTACCTCCTGTGGTTACATTTTGCTGTCCTTTAACTCAAATCCCAAACAAAAAACATTTCTTTTTTACATGTAGAATCTTCAGCGGAAGTCCAGCCATCCACCTCAAATCCCCCCCAGAGCAGCCGCCACCCCTGCAGAGCCTCGAAAGGGTCCCGAGGACATTGATCTGGAGTTGCTGGAGGAACAAAAGAAACAGTTTGCAGCCATTCAGACAATTGCACGGGACATGCGAGCGGCGTCATCGTTGGCACAGGCGGCAAGGCGCGATAGTCAGGCCATTGCCACGCACTGCAGACAAATGGTCAGCGCATTATCTGCCCTGACGATGGCCGTCAATTCTGTGGCAAGAGGGCTACGGGAAGGGGTGCAGGCAATGACTGCACCCTCAATCCAGGTGGAGAAGCGGGCCGACCAAGTCCCACAGCGACAGCTCGGCAGCCGGGCACTGGAGAGGGAGGGCTATATGATGAACTGCTTTTTTCTTTTTTTTTCCACCATAAATATTAAGACTATAGCCTAATACATTTTCTGACTGAAACGATGTGTCTTTAATATGATTTTGCGGGACTTAACATAATTAGACGTGAATGAGTATTTCGTTTGATAATGTTTGGAATTCAGAAAGTGATTTCAGTCTTTTTTTCAATAAATGTTGATTTGCTTAACTTTGCAATGTTCTGCAGTTTGTTGGGTCACACTAGCCAGAGGGAACGGCATTGTATTGCAATCTACAACGCATTATTGAATGAAAATAGAAAAATGCACATACCAAACAGCTCACAAGAAGTGACTTCGAATGAGATTGCTGCGTGTCTGCATCGCTGCAGCATTGGGTTGTTGCTCCATACAGGGGGCAGGTCGGCGTTCTCCTCCGGCATGGCCTCATGCTCCAGCCCGTGTTGCTTGGCGATGTTATGGAGCATGCAGCAGGTCACTACAATCTGGGCCACTTTTTCTGGCCTGTACAGCAGTGCTCCACCAGTGCGATCCAAACAACGGAACCTGCTCTTCAGGATTCCGAAGGTGCGCTCCACAATATTCCGTGTACGGATATGGGCCTCGTTGTATCTTTTTTCTCTGGCAGTGGTCGGGTTGAGAACAGGTGTCAGGAGGAAGGGGTGTAGGGGGTATGCACTGTCACCTTAAAAAACATATGAATCAATATGAAACATGCTCTTGTTTTTAATGAAATAAATTTCGCTGACAAGCCAGGCATCTCCAAACTCGCCATCTCGCAACTTGGAAAACAGAACTGTTTCTCAGAATAAAAGAATCATGTACTGACCCGGGATATTTTGCCACAACGTTGGAAATGATGCCTTTGGCATCACAAACGCACTGCACATTCAATGAATGCGTGTGTTTGCGATTTCTGTACACGTGCTCAGTGTCTGCGGGGGGCACAAGCTGCACATGGGTGCAGTCAATCGCCCCTATAACTCTAGGAAATCCAGCTACTGCAAAAAAAACCTTGTTTGGTCTCATTCAATAAGTGGCGAGTGCGTGGAAACCTAATGAACTCGGCCATCCGGCGCGACATGGCATTTACGACTTCAGACAGCACATCTGAAAAACGGGATTGGGAGATCCCAGCTGTAATAGCTACTGTACGCTGGAATGAGTTTTGTCATTGCAGGTATTGCGTCACTCCTTCTCGTGGCTGGCTCCAAATCCTCTCTGAGTTCCTCCAACAGCTCCAAAATGGCAGTGCTGGATAGGCGATATGTTTTAATGATTTTTTCCTCGTTCATTCCAAAAATGTTCACACGAGGGTGAAAAATGCATTCTCTCCATTCATGATTTAGATGTCTCCTTGCGACAATAACCGTAGCCATGTGTGCGCAATTACGCATACAAATCGTTTGCACCTCCTTTTGACACGTGTAAAAATATAGACGCAGATTTTATTCGCAAAATTTCTTTCAGGTTTGATAAATCAATTTGCGCGTGCTAAATTAATATATTTACATTTCTCCTCCCAACACACGCACAATTGAGTGTAAACGCCCCATATTGCATATTCATTGTGGCAGACGTACTAACTGGATGCAGACGTGCTATTTTGCACCTTTGAAAGAGGCAACCCTTACTGTGCACTGTTTGTAAATCAGTTTGTACATTTTTTTGCGTGTGCAATGAGTTTGCACACGTTTTTATACACGCAAAGCTTTTGTAGATCCGGCCCTAAGTGTATAATAATTACATCTTTTAATGTTTATGTGTCTTTGGTACTTTGCTCATTCTTAGATTTTTTTTTCTGTTACCATGCTATCAACTTGAACATTGCAGATTGAGAGAAGGGAACTTTTCTTATTTACTACAATATAGTATCGATATAGTATTGATCCTATGATGTATATTTCAGAGATATAGCTCATGAGTAGTTTAAGATTTGTCCATGTCTTAGATTTTTGCTGGTCTCTTCGCAGTACGTTGCATACATGAAAATTGGCTTATGACTAATGTAGTGCTTAGAGACCTGGTCTCTAGGCCAGGTATACTACAGATAGGTTTATCCTCAAGTAATACAACTGTCACATGAACACTACTCAAGGTTATTTGTGTTATTGGTGATAAGAAATTCATCCTTCTCAAAATTTGAAATATTTCTTTAAAATGTCTTGAAAAGGACAAGCAAACCTACTTTTGGCCAACTTCATGTTCAGCATTAGAAAATGCATTTTCCTTCATCATACAAAATAGTTTGTACTGATATCAATAGGTCATTTGCTGTCAACAGTAAATGTTTAAACCTGTTTCCCATAGTTTTTAAAAGTGTCTTTACGTCAATGAAATATTGATGCCATAGCATAAAATTATTTCTCTTATATCCAACCTAATGGCCTTTCATCCAATATGTATGTGTATGATAGCTATTTTTACCTCGTATGTTCAACTCAATAAATAGAAAGGGGATTCAAACCAACTGCTGCAGGGAACATCATAGTGCTTCACAAGCACAGATTCTATCAGAGTTGTGGTCCGGACAAGGTCCCAACCATCAATTTGCATTGAGTTCAACATGTTACCATGGGAAATGGAAAAAATTTGTTTGGTCATTCTGAAATTTTATCAAAAGGCACATCTACACCATGAGATCTGATGATATACCAAATTTGGATGAAAAATATTGAACGGTTTAAGAGTTATGGCCCGGACAAACCTCAGAAGGACAGACGGAGGGTAAAACATTTTGTTCTCCGCAACGTTTGCGGGGAACATAACATTTGTGGGGAACATAATTATTTCTTAGTCTGGGATTTTTTCACTTGAGTTGAAGGTTACATTTTTTTACTATTTTCAGAGTAAAATTTCCTGCACATTTATGTTTTCGTTCACAGAGTGCTACACCCCCTTCTCACCTATTACATCAATCCTTCCTTAAGAGGGATTTGCGTAAATATAAACTGGGGTTGTGAAAGATAGAAAATTGTCAAATTTTGCACAAATTGTGCTTTTGGGTCACTGATTAAATCTTGGGTTGAAAAAAATATTTATTTTCAAAGACGACTGAAACCGTTGAGCCCAGATTGGTCCACGGAAATCGACTAAAAACGGGGTCCACACGTAAAAGCGTTTTTTCAGGAGACCGCACGCTTATGCCTAAAGCGCCTAAATTGACCTCTCAGCACTTTCAAGCTACAGGCTGTCATAAACAACAAAGACAAAAAGCATCCTCTTTAGACAGAATCATTTGCTGAAATTAAGTCCCAGGTCCACATGTCTCAGGTCTTCACAAATCACATGTCCCAGGTCCTCACAAACCGCGGCACTAAGTTTTCTTTCAAGGATAAAATGGTAAATAAGAAAATACTGAAAGGATGTATGTCGTAAGAATTATAATTACCCACCTCAGTTCGTACAGACATAGATATAAAATGTGTGTCTACTTCACCTCTGGCAACCCACGTGCGCTAGGTCTGCGCGTCGTTAAAATTTCGGTCAGAATGAACGAGATGAGGCGCAAAAAAAATCATGTCTTGTGCAAGCCATCTTTGTTGACAATTCCGTCCCTTTGTTGCTAGATAAGTATGATTGTGTTATTGGGAAAAACCTGGTAGTGTTAAGTGAATAGAATACAGTTGCAATCAAAATTATTCAACCCCATTGCAATTTGGGTTTAATCGCAAAATTTACAAACTTTCAGCTGTTAGTGATAAAAAGGTTAAACAAGAACATTTTAAATTGCTCAAAACAACTAATATTACAAGTGGTTTCTCCAAATTTAACACAAAATGCCATTTTTAATGACTACAGCAGTCTCAAAATTATTCAACCCCTGAATAGAATCCGTCATTAGAGCATATTTGCAAATCAGGTGTTCTCAGTCACACCTAATACAGCTAATCAAGAGCTTAATTAGTTGCATCAGGTTCGCTTGAGATGGAACACATCAATTCCTTGCACTAGCAAGGGGTTTGTTGATGGTGACGTTTGGTTGCATATTAGAAATATGGCTGTCAAAAGAATTGTCTAAAAAGCTAATCGAGGAGATCATTGCCTGGCACGAACATGGAAAAGGATACAAAAGGGTAGCACAGGCATTGAATTTTCGTAGAAATACAGTTGGAAGCATAGTTCGCAAGTTCAGAGTGTAAGGAAGAGTGGCTACAGTACTAGGATCTGGCAGAAAGAGGAAGCTATCAATGGCTATCACCAGATTCCTGAGGAAACAGGTGGTCAAAAACCTTTGAGTGACAAGGTACCCGCGGTCATGAAATTCCTGGAAAAGTTATGAAATTTGAAAAACCTGTTTTCCAGTCTGGAAAAATTGTGGAATTAACTAACGGTTTTGGAAAAGTTTGGAAAAATACACTGTTTGCCTTATGCTTATAATATGTTCACTAAATTCTCAAGATATGTCTAGAGTTTACCGCAAAAGTACAAACTATTATTTAAAGTCGAACGCTACACCGTTGAAGCATGACGTTTTCTTTTTTTTCCCCCCCCCACTGGGCTTCTTAATACCAACTTTATCTCAGTAGATTACAGTAAATGAGAATCAAGCTCATGCTTTTGTTTACCTTTTGACGCGCATGCTGTACCCTCTATGCACGTAGTTACTTGATAAGCTGGTCGCCGGAATTGAAAGGGCAGTAATTGTACAGTATAACTCAGCTGTGTCCACCCAAAAATTTGGCTTGCACAGCACCCCTGAAGGGCACCGTTTTTATTATCCCCTGTCAGACAAATGACGGGGGTATATAGTCATCAGTATGTCCGTCCGTCCGTCATCCTGTCCATCCGTCTGTAATCATTTTCTTGAAACCAGTATGAGTAAATGTGCCTTTTACTATTTTGAGGTTTCTTGATTTCTTAATTTTTGCGGTTTCCATGGAAAGGTGGAACTTAGATTGACTTTGGAGGTGTCCACCTTTGGAGCATATCTCATAAACAGTGTGGCCTAGGTTCACCAAACGTCACAGATATATTAACCACTATGAGTAGATGTGCCTTTTGCTATTTTGAAGCTTCTACATTATCTAATATTTGAGGTTTCCATGGAAACCCTGAACTTAGATTGACTTTGAGGGTGGCTGCCTTGTCCGGAGCATATCTCCTAAACCGTATGTCCTAGGTTCACCAAACTTCATGGATATATTAACCACTATGAGTAGATGTGCCTTTTGCTACTTTGAAGTTTCTTGTTCTTTTAATTTTTGAGATTTTCATGGAAACATTGAACTTAGATTGACTTTGAGGGTGGCTACCTTGTCCGGAGCATATCTCCTAAACCGTGTGGTCTAGGTTCACCAAACTTCATGGATATATTAACCACTATGAGTAGATGTGCCTTTTGCTATTTTGAAGCTTCTACATTATCTAATATTTGAGGTTTCCATGGAAACCCTGAACTTAGATTGACTTTGAGGGTGGCTACCTTGTCCGGAGCATATCTCCTAAACCATGTGGTCTAGGTTCAACACACTTCACAGATATATTAACCAGTATTAGTAGATGTGCCTCTTGCTATTTCAAAGCTTCTAGATTATTTAATTTCTCAGGTTCACATGGAAACATTGAACTTAAATTGACTTTGAGGGTGGCTACCTTGTCCGGAGCATATCTCCTAAACTGTGTGTCATAGGTTCACCTAACTTCACAGATATATTACCCTCTACGAGTAGATCTGCCTTTTCCAATTTTGGAGTTTATTGATTCATTTTTCTTTCGAAGTTTCTATGGAGACAGGGAACTTAGATTGGCTTTGAGGGTGGCTGTCTTGCTTGGGGCATATCTCCCAAACCATATGATCTAGGTTCATTAAACTTAATTCACAGACACATTATCCACTATGTCAAGATGTTTTCATGAACACAGAATCCATTACGTGACCACTAGTGATCATGACATCTCTTCTCACACATGCAAACTCTGCATTCCAATATCTTCATCATAAAAGCGGAGTTACGATTTGTGGGGGTCGGGATATGTCATCTCCAGATGACTCTTGTTTATGCTTTTTATCCCACTGGTATGTAATACCGTGGGATATAGTCATCGCCCTGTCCGTCCGTCCGTCCGTAATCATTTTCATTTCCGGAGCAGAACTCAAAAACTATACCACGTACGAACTTACTCTTAGGGTGTAGTTGTGCCTTATGGGGTTTCAGTTCCATGCTGCCCATAATTTTTGAAATTTTCACCAAAAACAGCCCTAAAATTGGACTTTGTCCCTTTTCTAGAGCAGAATTCAAAAACTCTGCCACTTACAAACTTCATATTTTGTACGCATGTGATTCCAGTGATCCCATTGTGCCTTTTGGGCATTTTGAAGTCATGGCGCCCAAAATGTATCCGTCCGTCCGTCCATAATCATTTTCATTTGCGGAGCAGAACTCAAAAACAATACCAGTTACAAACTTCAAATTTGCTATGGAACTTAGTCTTATGGTGTAGTTGTGCCTTTTGGGGGTTTCAGTTCCATGCTGCCCATAATTCTTGAAATTTTCACCAAAAACAACCCTAAAATTGGACTTTGTCTCATTTCCGGGACAGAACTCAAAAACTATGCCACTTGGAAACTTCAAAAACTCCAAAAGTCTTGGCTCACACAGACAAGTGAAGTGGAGTGAAATGTCTTTGTTGTATCTCTGATCCGCACCATGGAATGAGGAACACACAGAACTGTCAATTACCTAGGACTCAGTAGCACACCAGCCAGCGCTATTGAAAGAGTATGGGTTACAGAACACTGTCAAGTTTGTGGTAGACAAGATATCACTATGGAAGTTACATCATTGATTATTTATAAAGGTAAGTATATGTTAACACATAGGAAATAGGTGTTCCATTTCATTATGTGATAATAGCGAATCTCACATTATTATTATCCCACCGGCATGTAATACTGTGGGATATAGTCGTCGCCCTGTCCGTCTGTCCGTTCGTAATCATTTTCATTTCCGGAGCAGAACTCAAAAACTATACCACTTACAAACTTCAAATTTGCTATGGAAGTTACTCTTATGGTGCAGTTGTGCCTCTTGGGGGTTTCAGCTCCATTCTGCCCAAAATTTTGGATTTTTAACCAAAAACAGCCCACAAATCACTAATTGCGTGGAACCGGTGGGATATGTCATCTTCTGATGACTCTTGTAATCTGAGGTTTTCCATGTGTAATGTGAATAGAGGCCACTAGATGGCAGCATTTACCTTTTTTTTTCTTAAGCCCAGACTGGAGCGATGTTTGGACATGTTTCGGACATGTCTGGGGCAAGTCCCAGAAAATAAAAATAAAAAAAAGAGGTCTAAATGTGGGAGGGGTCTGTAAAAGGGTATATAAGGGGGAGAATTGAGACAGTAAAGTAGTAGGAGAAATTGCAAGGAGAAGGATACATGTGACCAGACCTTTCATTCTGTTTAAGACCTGTGAAGCTTTTAGTGGATTTTTGGCTGTGTTAGAACATTTCCCTCACCCAGGACATCACCAAGCCACCCCACCAAAGGGACTGTAAATATTTCTGTTTTTGTATTCAATCTTGGTCTGTATATTAGTTAGTTGTTAGTTGTTTTTTTGTTAAAAATTAAATGTTCAAGTTCTAAAATTTTTGTGTCATCCTTTGCTGTTGTGTAAATGTAATAACAAATTGGGGCCTCGAGTCCGGGATAGAACATTGTGTGAGTCATTTATTGAAAATTTAACATTTCAAATTGTAAAATTGTTTTTTTTTTTCCCTATATATATAGATCAACAGCAATGGATGATTTCTTGGCATCACCAACCATAGGGGTTTTGAAGTCTTTTAAAAAGACAGAACTGTTGGAAATATGCGGACATTTGGATCTGACAGAGTTAAAACCAGCCATGCGAAAAGCAAGACTGGCTAGAGAGATGGTTGAATATTACATTGATGAAAATGTGTTTGCACCAGGAGATCTGGAACAGTTTCCCGTGGGAAATCCAAATATAGAAATGGAACTTAAATTAAAAATGCTAGAGAAAGAAAGGGAAGAAAAAGAAAAACAAAGACCGTTTGAGTTAGAAAAATTAGCAAGAGAAGAAAAACAAAGAGAATTTGAGTTAGAAAAATTTGCAAAACAGAGAGATTTTGAATTAGAGAAATTTGATAGAGAAGAAAGACTCCAAATGGAGCATCTAAAAATAAAAATAGCAACTGAAAATAAATTTTGGGCTAGCCAGGAGGTAAAACTGGTGCCTCCATTCTCGGAAAAGGATGTTGACAACTATTTCCAGTGTTTTGAAAAGGTAGCAAAGAGTTCCAAAGGAACACTGGCCTCTGATGTTGCGAACTGTCCTCAAGGGAAAAGCTCAACAAGCCTATTCAGCTTTGTCTGCAGATGATTTCTCTGATTATGAGGTTGTCAAAAAGGTTATTTTGAGAGCTTATGAGTTGGTCCCAGAGGCTTACCGACAGAAATTCAGAGGCCTGAAGAAATCTGACAATCAGACTTATGTGGAATTTGCTAACGAGAAGAAAGTTTGCTTTGAGCGCTGGTGTACTTCTATGGAGGTGAAGGATGATTTCAACTCACTGAAAGAGATGGTGTTAGTTGAAGAATTTAAGAACTGTGTTAAAGATGATATTAAGACCTACCTTAATGAGAAGCAAGCACTGAATTTGCAATCAGCTGCCAAATTTGCAGATGAATATGTTCTCACACATAAGTCTAAATTTCAGTTTAGCAGTAACAATAGATGGTTCCAATTTCAGAAAAAAGGTAACGGTGATACCCAAGATTCATCACCCAAAGACAAATCGGGTGATGGTGCTCAGAAATCCAGTAACAGGTCTGATCAAAGTGTGAAAGCTGACAGTGACAAAAGTGGTCTAGTTTGCAGTTAGTGAAAGAGATCTGGTCATGTTACAACTAAATGTTGGTTCCTTAAAGCTAAGAAAGAAAAAGAAAAGGATACCAAACCAAATGCCTTTGTGAAAACAAGGTTAGTAACCTCTGTAGTAGATGACCGATCTGCTAAATTGCCTGCTCCTTGTGGGGCTAAAAAGCCTGATACTACTGACTTTGTGAGGGAGGAATTTCTTCCATTTGTGTCAGAGGGATTTGTGGCTCTGAATGAGCATTCTACTCCAGTCCACCTTATGTACATTATAAGGGATACCTGAGCTTCTCAGTCACTTTTGTTGATGGACTCCTTGGAGTTAAGTGATGAGATCGCTTCAGGGGATTTCATACTTGTACAAGGTATTGAAGGGAGGACTGTATCTGTACCCTTGCGCTCTATATTCTTGAAGTCAGATTTAGTTACAGGACAGGTAAAGGTGGGACTTATGTCAAGTCTACCTATAAAGAGTGTTTCTCTGTTGCTAGGCAATGACCTGGCTGGGGGCAAAGTAGTTCCCCCTGTTCATCTCACTTCACAGCCGAGCACTAAAGATGGCGATGAAGACCCATCTCTGTATCCTTCCTGCCTGTGCAGTGACTCGTGCTATGGCCAAGAAGGCTAAAGAAGAAGATGATGTGGTGCCGTCCAGCACATTGAATAGTCAGGACTCGGGTGGTTCGCCTCATGATTCTGATCAGCCTACTATGGTTTCTCCGTTTGAGGACTTATCAGATACTTTTATCAGTTCTCTGTTTAGCCAGCCAGATGGGTCTGGTGATACTGATGTGTCTGGAGACTTGTCTCTGTCCAGAAAGCGGTTGATTGAGGAGCAAACTAATGATCCTGAAATCTGTGTACTAAAGAGGAGAGCCCTTCCTGATAAAGAAATAGACGCAGTTCCAGTTGGGTATTATCTCAAGGATGGTGTGTTGATGCGGAAGTGGCGCCCTCCTGATTGCCCTGCCAATGCAGGTTGGGCAGTGGTTAGGCAAATTGTTGTTCCGAAGGTCTACTGGAATGAGATCTTAACAATGGCTTATAAATTACCTTAAGGAGGTCATCTTGGTGTTAACAAGACTGTTGATAAGATCATGAAACACTTCTTCTGGCCTGGGCTTCGGAAAGATGTTTCCAACTTTTGCAAAACCTGTCACACTTGTCAGGTAGTTGGAAAACACCAGTTAGACCCACCTGTAGCTCCATTGCAGCCTATTCCAGCATTTGGGGAGCCGTTCTCCAAGGTCATTGTTGATTGTGTTGGTCCATTACCCAAGACTAGATCTGGAAATCAGTACTTGTTGACAATCATGTGTGCATCTACCAGATTCCCCGAAGCCATACCTCTACGTAACATCAAGGCAACTGCAATCTCGAAGGCTTTGATAAAGTTCTTCACGTTGTTTGGCCTTCCCAGGGAAATTCAGTCAGACTAAGGTAGCAATTTCACTTCCGGATTGTTTCAGCAGGTTGTGTATGAACTAGGTGCAAAGCAGATTCTTTCTAGTGCCTATCATCCAGAAAGTCAGGGTGCCTTAGAGCGGTTTCATTCCACTCAAGACAAGGATGAGGACTTATTGTTATGACCATGAGAAAGACTGGGATGAAGGTGTTCATTTGCTGTTGTTTGCAGCTAGAGAAGCAGTGCAGGAGTCTACTGGATTCAGTCCATTTGAGCTAGTGTTTGGCCATGAAGTGAGAGGACCTATGCTTTTGTTGAGTGAACAATGGCAAGAGGAAGAGCCGCAAATCAGTCTGTTAGACTATGTTAGCAAGTTCAAGGAAAGATTGCGTGCAGCTTGTCACCTAGCCCAAGAGAACTTGAAATCAAGTCAGGGAAAAATGAAAACTTGGTATGATCATAAGGCTAGAAGCTGTGAGTTTAAACCAGGAGACAAGGTTCTTGTGTTGTTTTCCTTGCAGTCCAATCCATTGCAGGCTAGATTTCATGGCCCTTATGAAATTCAGACAAAATTCAATTATCTCAATTACATTGTAAAGACGCCAGATAGGAGAATGCCAAAACAATTGTGTCACATTAACATGCTGAAACCTTTCCATGACAGAAATGCTAGGGTTGCAGCTGTCACTTCAGATTCTCCTATGGCCGAGATTTGTGAAGATGAGGGGGAGTTACAAGATGATGAACCTAGAATTAAAGCTGAAGTTCTCTCATGTAAATTGTTCAATTTTGAAGTGTTGCAAAATCTTGATGTAAAACTCCAGCACTGAGAACTCTCACAGAGAGATCAGTTTGAGAGGTTGATCAAGAAATATGAGAATCTGTTTCCTGATGTTCCAAAGAGAGTTTCTATAGCCTCTCATGATGTAGATGTTGGTGATGCCAAACCAATTAAACAGCATCCGTACCGGATGAATCCTGAAAAGAGAAAGATTGCTGAGAAAGAGGTTGAGTACATGTTAGAACATGATATTATCAGACCCTCCAACTCAGATTGGAGTTCACCCTGTGTGCTAGTTCCAAAACCTGATGGAAGTACTAGATTCTGTACAGATTATCGCTAAGTCAATGCTGTAACTTGAACTGATGTGTTTCCAATACCGAGGATTGATGATTGTATCGATAGAGTAGGGCAAGCAAAGTTTCTGACCAAGATTGATTTATTGAAGGGTTATTGGTGTGTGCCTTATCTGAGAGGGCCAAGAGCATCTCTGCTTTTGCCACACCATCTGGGTTGTACCAGTATGAAGTCCCACCCTTTGGCATGAAAAATGCCCCAGCCACGTTCCAAAGGATGATACAGTCTACAATCGCCGGATTGCCACACACGGGTGCGTACATCCATGACCTGATCACATGGAGTGACTCCTGGGAAGAACATCTAAAAGATGTAGAGACATTGTTCCAGCGCCTGACTCAGGCTAACCTGACTGTTAACCTGAACAAGAGTGACTTTGGTTGTGCTACGGTCACGTATCTTGGCTATGTCATAGGCCAGGGTAAGGTGGCACCCATAAATGCAGAAGTCCAAGCCATCATGGACTTTCCAGTTCCTGACAACAAAAAAGCTTTGCGTCGCTTCCTTGGAATGATCGGGTACGACCCCAAGTTCTGTAAGAACTTTGCTGAGATTGCTCTCAGTCTCACCAACCAACTGAAGAAAGGCGTAAAGTTCACTTGGTATGAATCGTGCCAAAGAGCTTTCGATCGCCTGAAGTCTCTGCTGTGTCACTTCCCCGGGCTCAAATCTCCTGACTTCAACAAACCGTTCTCCATTGCGGTCGATGCTAGCGACCAAGCTTGTGGATCTGTGCTCCTACAGAGAAGTGACTCTGATGACATTGAGCATCCCGTGGCATACACAGGGACACAGCGCACGCAAATCGAATCACTAGCTCCATGCAGCCACGAAGAGGCCGATAGCCGCATGCTCCTCCTTGCAGCTGACGCAGCAAAAAGAGGGAGTGACAGGATCCTCATTAGAGCTGTTGTCACAGATGTCGTTGTACTTGCCGTGGCCGCAACTCAGAGACTTTCTGTGAAGATATGGTTAGCCTTCGGAACAGGGAATAACTTTCGATTCATCTCTGCACATGACATAGCAACTGCGCTCGGGCCTGAGAAATGTGATTTCCTCGCCATGTTTCATGCATCAACAGGATGTGACACTGTGTCAGCATTTGCCGGACGTGGTAAGCGAACTGCATGGGCTGTTTGGGAATCGTTGCCAGAGCTCACGACTGCACTATCTGAACTTAACCGTGAACAGACAGATATACCAGAGTCGTATATGAGCATCATTGTACGATTCGTCATTCTCATGTATGATAGCAAAAGTAACTGCAACAACATTAATACAGCACGAAGGAACCTGTTGGCAAAGAAGGGAAGACCTCCGGAATCGATTCTGCCAACACATGACGCTCTGGTGCAGCATGTAAGACGTGCAGTGCATCAAGGATCCTTATGCTGGGGTCAGGTATTTCAAGCGCAGCCTCAGCTTCCATGTCCAAGTGAGTGGGGTTGGGAAAAGACACCCGACGGTCAGTTCAAACCTATTTGGACAACACTTCCTGAAGCTGCAAAGATCTGCAATGAACTTGTCCGGAGTGGATGCACAAAACGATGCACCGGGCGGTGCTAGTGTAAAAGGTCTGCACTTCCATGTACATCGCTGTGTTCTTGTGATGCGGAATGCGACAGAGACTAGAGAAGCCAAAAGGTGATAAGCTTCATGATACCTGCGTGATCAATCATTCCTCCCCTCCTGTTGAATTATAGTTTACGGACTTGGATGGCGTCTATGTTGACTTTATAATACAACTAACAAGATGTGACCATTGATTCTGAGCCCTAGGAAATGTTGTGCAGTGAGGTTTTTCAATCAGATTGAGCAATAAAAACATTTTATGGATCCATTTGATTTTTACTTCTTTAAAATAGACATTTTAACTTATCTCGATATCCGGAATAGTTACAGAGCTATTCAGAAAACCAGCTGAAGATGATGGCTGTCACAAATTTCAGCATTTTGTATGCCACAATAGATTTCTCGACCCTTAAAGTATGGGTATGGCGTTCCAACTGCCTCGGTATCTCTCCTAGTTCAGGAGATATTCCACAAAACAGGTACCCAATAGCGGCCATTTTGAAATCCAAGATGGCCGCCACTCGGGGTGATATTTCCGGTGGCCCCTGGGCTGAAAATTTGTGTTTTGTGTTACTTTAATCACGTGCCAAGTTTCATGCTTTTAAGGAAAAATGCACAATACACCTGTTATTCCACTATTGCGGAAAATGACACCCGAAGAGATTGCATTTCAGGTCGCTGTCAAAAATGTACTTTTTGCTCAATCAGCTCAAAACTGAAGAGTGTTAAGCAGCGGACATTTCAGATTAGAATGATTTAATTTGTTTTGGGGATAAGCGTGCGGTCCTTTGTAAAAAAGCTTCCACATACAGACTCAGTTTTTAGTTGCTTTTTGTGGACCGATCTGGGCTCAACAGTTTCGGTCATCCTACAAAATAAATTTTTGTCCAATCAACCTAAAATATTGATTTCCATAATCGGTGACCCAAAAGCATTATTTGAGCAAAATTTGAAAGTTTTCAATTTTTACCCCTCTGCCCGACAAGAACACGAGGAGTATTGTTGTCCCTTCGGTCGGCGGGTGTCCGGGTGGGCGGGCAGCTGCCAGTTTTGTCCGGGCTATTTCTCGTTAACCACTTGGGTTAGGAAGTTTATACTGCATAAGTGTACTCCCCATGGGGGATAGGTGTGCCTTTTTGAGGTTTCGTCCCAGCAGTGACCTTCGGGGCTGAGGGGTATTGCCCGCTCCAGCGAGGCCCATTTTTCTATCTTGCACGACCCCAGTTGATATTTTTGTGGAGCTCCTCTAAAGAGCTTATAACCTTCTATATTATATTCATTTCCATTCTCTTCATGTTTTCTGTGGTAGATTATTTCTCCCTGAAATCGGTGAGTGGGCCCTCGTCTGTGGGAACCTCCCCGGCCCCTTCAGTGGCGGGCTCAATCACGTCGACTTCCAGCTCCGCCCGCCAACGTCGCCCCCTTATCAGCCCCGCCCGTCTGAAGCTTGGTAGCCAGAGACTTCAGCTCTTCCCCTCCGCCCTGTCCCCACCCCCTTGTCCTTCGGACCATACCACCTTCTGCAGCAGGGGGATCCCCCTGGAGAACTTGACCC
The DNA here is from genome assembly GCA_029721435.1 of Gymnothorax reevesii. Classification (NCBI taxonomy): domain Eukaryota; kingdom Metazoa; phylum Chordata; class Actinopteri; order Anguilliformes; family Muraenidae; genus Gymnothorax; species Gymnothorax reevesii. Next base: position 43,814,707 of record CM056585.1, read on the forward strand.
TCCCATCTCCCAGCCGAGGTAAGCGCGCGCGTGTGCGTGTCTACTCTGTAGGGCTGTCAATTCATTGTTTGAATTTCAAATTTATTTTGAATTTTGATATTAACCCTTTCAGAAAAGATGGGGGACACGTCACACCAGTATTTGGCACTGGGATATTTTTGTCCCGCCAGTATTGTATTGATTCCTGACGGGTCTAGTCTGACACAGGATATTGATACATTTACTTGTGCTCAAAAGTTTGCATACCTTGCTGAATTTGTAAAATCGGTAACATTTTTTTAAAGAAAATGTGAATGGTCAGGCAAAACACATTTCTTTTATTGTAGCCTCGGACGGAATGTCTGGGGGTACTATGGATTTGCGGTCACTGCGCGTCCGTAGAGATTTTCTTGTGAACGCTCTACAGACTGCAATTCTTCTCAGATCCTTTTGATATTTCACATGCACGTTGTTATGGCCCCAATTTGTTATGACATTTACGACAGCAAAGGATGACAGACAAAATTTTAAAACTTAAACACATTTAATTAAACAAACACTTTTAACCAATCTACTATCTACTCTACTGACCAAGATTGATAAATACAAGTACAAAAATATTTTCAGTCCCTTTGGTGGGGTTCCTTGGTGATGTCCTGGGTGAGGAAAATACTTAAATACAGGCAGAAATCCTGAAAAAGCTTCACAGGTCATGAAAAGAAGTGGCAGGTCTAGTCAAATGTATCCTTTTCCTTGCAATTTCTCCTACTACTCCACACCCTCAATTTTCCTCCTTATATACTCTTTTGCAGACCCCTCCCACATTTAGACCTCTTTTTTCTTTTTAATTCTCTGGGACTTGTCCCAGACATGCCCAAGACATGCCCAAACCTAGCTTCAGTCTGGGCTTAACATAAGAAAGGTCAATACTGCCATCTAGTGGCTTGTATTCGCATTACACCTCCATTCCAAAAGGGAAAATTTTGACTCATAAAGGCAAAATTTTTCTTTTCAATACAAAAGTGGTTTAGTAGACACGTGTGTGTGTGTGTGTGTGTGTGTGTGTGTGTGTGTGTGTGTGTGTGTGTGTATATAAATATATATATATATATATATACATATTACACAATATGCTAATAAGCATGTGATATATACACATACTCAAATACAGGATAAGCAATCAGCAATTACATTGTCAGTACCCTTTACATGCTTAATTTCCAAGTCAAACTCCTGTAAAATCAAACTCCAATTCAATAATCTCCGATTCTTGTTTTTCATCTTACTCAAAAACATTAACGGATTGTGGTCGGTGTACACAATGATTGGCTTTGGCCCTGTACAAACATAAACCTCAAAGTGTTGTAAAGATAGAACCAGAGCCAACAGCTCCTTCTCTATCGTGGAATAGTTCTTTCGGTGCCGATTGAACTTCCTGGAGCAGTATGCCACGGGATGCTCAATGTCATCAGAGTCACTTCTCTGTAGGAGCACAGATCCACAAGCCTGGTCGCTAGCATAGACTACGATGGAGAACGGTTTGTTGAAGTCAGGAGATTTGAGCACGGGGAAGGGACACAACAGAGACTTCAGGCGATCAAAGGCTCTTTGGCATGCTTCATCCCAAGTGAACTTTACGCCTTTCTTCAGTTGGTTGGTGAGACTGAGAGCAATCTCAGCAAAGTTCTTGCAGAAGCGGGGCAAGGCTTTTTTGTTGTCAGGAACTGGTAAGTCCATGATGGCTTGGACTTTAGCATTGATGGGTGCCACCTTACCCTGGCCTATGATGTAGCCAAGACAGGTGACAGTACCACAACCAAAGTCACTCTTGTTCAGGTTAAGAGACAAGTTAGCCTGGGTCAGGCGCTGGAACCATGTCTCAACATCTTTCAGATGTTTGTAACGCTTCTAAGTTAGTGTGATACGTGGTATCACTATATTATCAGAATGACCAGAGCTAGGTTCGGCTATAGGGAGAGAATTGGCAACGACCAGTATTTAGATGAAGAAAAAGTCATAACAGTTTAACACAGAAAAAGGTTATGATCCACAGTAGAAAAAAGTAGAACCCTTCGTAGTCAGTCAGTAAAACGTAGTCGGTCAGTTACCCAATGTTCATTAAAGTTCAATAAAGCGTAAAAGAGTTTAACCCGAAAGTTCAATGTTTGATTTCAATCTCAAAGTTTGATGCTTGTGTTTCAATTCAAAGTTCAAAGTTCAATCTCAAAGTTTCATTCAAAAGTTCAATGTGTCCTTTAAATACTTGAAATCCTTGAAGGGAAAAAAGTAGAAAAATAGAAAAAAAAGGATCCTCTTCGTACGTACATTTAAATAATAAAAAAAATAAAATAAAATAAAATAAAAAAATAAAAAGAATGAAATAAAATAAGGCCTTTTAAATCACTACCCGGGTAGTATGTAAGTGATGGATATCTCAAATCTTATCTGTAATGCAAGGAAAGGGGCAGCATGCATCCAGGGCACAGGCTCGCAGGTTGGTGGGCACACACACACGCTGGTCACAGTCCTTGGAAGAATCGCAGGCTCGCCGTATCTTTCTCTCAACATGGCAGAAGATGCACAACAAAAAAAACCAATCAGAGATTCAATGAATAAAAAAAAAAAACCGCAAAAACGTCTTCATAAACGGTGAATCAAACAAAAAGGTCTTCATGAAAGTTAGAACAAAGATTACTTTAAAAATAAACTTAACAACATCAAAACATCTATAGTTATCTTTGCCGTTATCACTCGTGGGGAAATCTATCTGCTCTTGCAACCAAAATGCAGTCGTGGGTCTCTTACTCTATGGTGTAATGCATTAATGTACACGCGACGCAACGCCATCTAGTGGACAGGGGGAAAATACTACACCCAATAACCCAGTGCAATTCATGTGGGCTACATGTTCTTCCCAGAAGTCACTCCATGTGATCAGATCGTCGATGTACACGCCTGTGTGTGGCAATCCGGCGATTGTAGACTGTATCATCCTTTGGAACGTGGATGGGGCATTTTTCATGCCAAAGGGTAGGACTTCATACTGGTACAACCCAGATGGTGTGACAAAAGCAGAGATGCTGTTGGCCCTATCAGTTAAAGGTACACACCAATAACCCTTCAAAAAATCAATCTTGGTCAGAAACTTTGCTTGACCTACTCTATCGATACAATCATTAATCCTAGGTATTTGAAACACATCGGTTCAAGTTACAGCATTGACTTTGCAATAGTCTGTACAGAATCTAGTACTTCCATTAGGTTTTGGAACTAGCACACAGGGTGAACTCCAATCTGAGTTGGAGGGTCTGATAATATCATGTTCTAACATGTACTCAACCTCTTTCTCAGCAATCTTTCTCTTTTCAGGATTCATCCGGTACGGATGCTGTTTTATTCGTTTGGCATCACCAACATCTACATCATGAGAAGCTAAAGAAACTCTTTGGAACATCAGGAAATAGATCTTTATATTTCTTGATCAACCTCTCAAACTGATCTTTCTGGGAGGGTTCTAAGTGCTGGAGTTTCACATCAAGATTTTGCAACACTTCAGAATTTGAAAATTTACATGAAGAACTTCAGCTTTAATACTAGGTGCATCGTCTTGAAACTCCTTCTCATCTTCACACGTTTCGACCATAGGAGAATCTGAAGTGACAGCTGCAATCCTAGCATTCCTGTCATAATAAGGCTTCAGCATGTTAATGTGACACAACTGTTTTGGCTTTCTCCTATCTGGAGTCTTCACAACGTTACTGAGATCATTGAGTTTTGTCAGAATTTCATTAGGACCATGAAGTCTAGCCTGCAATGGATAGGACTGCAAGGGAAACAACACAAGGACCTTGTCTCCTGGTTTAAACTCACAGCTTCTAGCCTTATGATCATACCAAGTTTTCATTTTTCCCTGACTTGATTTCAAGTTCTCTTTGGCTAGGTCACAAGCTGCACGCAATCTTTCCTTGAACTTGCTAATATAGTCTAACAGACTGATATGTGGCTCTTTCTCTTGCCATTGTTCACTCAACAATAGCAAAGGTCCTCTCATTTAATGGCCAAACACTATCTCAAACTGACTGAATCCAGTAGACTCCTGCACTGCTTCTCTAGCTGCAAACAACAGCAAATGAACACCTTCATCCCTGTCTTTCTCATGGTCATAGCAGTAAGTCCTCATTATGGTCTTGAGAGTGGAATGAAACCGCTCTAAGGCACCCTGACTCTCTGGATGATAGACACTAGAAACAATCTGCTTCGCACCTAGTTCATACACAACCTGCTGAAACAAACCGGAAGTGAAATTGCTACCTCGGTCTGACTGAATTTCCCGGGGAAGGCCAAACAACGTGAAGAAATTTATCAAAGCCTTCGAGATTGCAGTTGCCTTGATGTTACGTAGAGGTATGGCTTCAGGGAATCTGGTAGATGCACACATGATTGTCAACAAGTACTGATTTCCAGATCTAGTTTTGGGTAATGGACCAACACAATCAACAATGACCTTAGAGAAGGGCTCCCCAAATGCTGGGATAGGCTGCAATGGAGCTACAGGTGGGTCTAACTGGTGTTTTCCAACTACCTGACAAGTGTGACAGGTTTTGCAAAAGTTGGAAACGTCTTTCTGACGCTCTAGCCAGAAGAAGTGTTTCATGATCTTATCAACAGTCTTGTTAACACCAAGATGACCTCCTTAAGGTAAACTATGAGCCATTGTTAAGATCTCATTGTTCCTTTGGAACAACAATTTGCCTAACCACTGCCCAATCTGCATTGGCAGGGATATCAGGAGGGCGCCACTTCCGCATCAACACACCATCCTTGAGATAATACCCAACTGGAACTGCGTCTATTTCTTTATCTGGAAGGGCTCTCCTCTTTAGTACACCAACATCAGAATCACCAGACCCATCTGGCTGGCTGAACAGAGAACTGATAACAGTATCTGATAAGTCCTCAAACGGAGAAACCATTGTAGACCGATCAGAGTCATGAGTCGAACCACCTGAGTCCTGACTATTCAATGTGCTGGACGGCACCACATCATCTTTTTCTTTAGCCTTCTTAGCCATAGCACGAGTCACTGCACAGGAAGAATACAAAGATGGGTCTTCATCGCCATCTTCAGTGCTCGGCTGTGAAGTAAAATGAACAGGGGGAACTACATAGGTCATTGCCTAGCAACAGAGAAACACCCTTGAGAGGTAGACTTGACATAAGTCCCACCTTTCTCTGTCCTGTAACTAAATCTGACTTCAAGAATACAGAGCGCAGAGGTACAGATACAGTCCTCCCTTCAATACCTTGTACAAGTATGAAATCCCCAGAAGCGGTCTCATCACTTAACTCCAAGGAGTCCAAAAAACAATTTTCCTTTATATATATAGGAAAATTCAAAAAACAATTTTCCAATTTGAAATGTTAGATTTTCAATAAATGACTCACACAATGGTCTATCCCGGACTTGAGCCCCCAATTTGTTATGGCCCCAATTTATGACATTTACGACAGCAAAGGATGACAGACAAAATTTTAAAACTTAAACACATTTAATTAAACTAACACTTTTAACTAATCTACTATCTACTCTACTGACCAAGATTGATAAATACAAGAACAAAAATATTTACAGTCCCTTTGGTGGGGTTGCTTGGTGATGTCCTGGGTGAGGAAAATACTCCAGTACAGGCAAAAATCCACAAAAAGCTTCACAGGTCATGAAAATATGTGACAGGTCTGGTCAAATGTATCCTTCTCCTTGCAATTTCTCCTACTACTCCACACCCTCAATTTTCCTCCTTATATACTCTTTTGCAGACCCCTCCCACATTTAGACCTCTTTTTCTTTTTTAATTCTTTGGGACTTGTCCCAGACATGCCCAAGACATGCCCAAACCTAGCATTACAACATTGACAGTGGTTCGAGGATGAAGCTTATCGATTTTGGTTGAGTTTAGTCATGCGGTATCTGAAATATTCCCAAAAAACCAACGAAAATTTTCCCATTGGAAAGAATGGGAGTTTGGTTCTCATTGCCAGAGTGTGAGATGTCACACCTCGAGTTGGAGCTGGGAGCACAGAGGCTGCAAAAAATACTTTTCATATCACAATAACTAACCACAAATTTGAATCCCTCTTTGAAATTTCCCAAAAATGTAGTAAAATTTGTTATTGTCACAGTACTATAGTTTGTGTTGCACTGAAGTACATAGTTTTGCCTCAGGGAGCAGTCAAAGGACATGAGGCACATCCAATATCTCCATCTTTTCCATTCAAAAATCACCCAAAATTTTTTGGGAGAACAGCAAACACAGAGTTTTTAGATTGCTGTAATTCCAACATTATATCACTTAGAAATAAAAAAAGACATCCGGACACTCAGTTAAGTCTCCTGCCTTGAAAGATTTGCTTACATTTGTGACATGTTTTTTGTGTGAGAAGCAGGAGTTTGAGGTGTGCGCGAGCAAAGATTTCTTTCACTCAGGGTGTTTTCACACTTGGTCCATCTCAGCCCTCAAGACAAACTCAGATCGATGACTGAGCATTTTTTGTGCATATGTGAGCACAACAACCGCACTCGGACCCCTTTAAAACAAAAGGCACTGAGACCACCACAGGAGGCCATTGCGCTACAGGGTTTAAAATTGGGAGGGCACTGCTGGGCAGGGAAAATAATAGTTGCCTTGTTCTTTGTTCAAGCGCCTCCTGTTGGCCAGACGGGCGCTCATCAGGAAGATTCTAAGCCTGCTCATGTCTGGGTATCCTCCACCCTCATTCTGAACTTGTGAAGATTAAACCAATGAGTGTATAAAAAGCGGTGGCTGACAGGCGGGTGCTTCGGAGGAGACCTGCTACCTGTCGACACTCTCCTGAATTGGCAGCAAGGGGTCGCATACAGGCAAGCCTTGTACACAGTTCACCAGTTGGGCATTCCAGATTCGGGTGGGATTGGAGATGCCAAATTTAAAAAAAAAAAAAAAAAAAGCCACTGTATGGTTCGCTTAAGCTACTTATTGTGAACACAACGCGCGCCAGGTTCACTTCCACTTTTTGCAATGTATTGTTACCTTCCGTGTCGGTGCCCTATCCGTACCTCCTGCCCAATCGCTGCCCAGTTGGTTCTCTTCATGCGCAATACTAGAACTGCGCAAGTGCAGAGAATTCCTGCTCGATAAAATGCAAAAACATATTTTACTTGACTTTTTAACCTGAAAAACAAAATGGTACACATATTTGCTACAACACCAAGATGTTTTAGAAAGTTAATTTTTTTTTTCATGCTCCTTCATGTAGCCAGTGACAACTTCTTTTTTATTTATATAACATTATAGTATACAAATTCATGACAACAGAAGGACATTTTAGAAAAATCATATTTTATTTCATGGTCCTTCACTTACAGATTTCTTATTTGAATAGGCATATTGCCGCATTTTGCACAAAATCGTCTATGTTCATCACTTCCAGCACAAGTCATGGCAAAATAGGGAAAGTATCACATTAAATCTTATGAAAGTGTTTGACAGTATGGTTACCTTGACAGGAATTTGCATATTAATACATAATTCATTTTTCCGATCCCTAATGTAAACCCTGTGGGCCAAAATCGCATACTAACGAAACCCCTTCTTTGTCTTTTGTGACGGACAAGTGTGTGTTCCAGAATATTCTGGAAGTTTCGAATTTTGAAGAAGGATTAAATTTAAACAGTTTACTAAATAACTGAGCGAATGAACGTAGCAATTACAATTATACAGGAATGGATAAACAATTAAAATATTACATAAAAGATAGAAATCCTATTCACTAGCCCAAACTGTCCGTCTTTGCAATGTTCCCACGACAATGGCGAAAATCCACTGGAAACTGATGTCTTCAATGCGGTGATCCTGATCACAGTGTCCTTAATGAAATGGTCCAGTTCACAACAATGTCCAAAAGGCGATGACCCTGATAACTGCAAATATTTGTATAATCCAAAGTCCGATTGCACCCAGCAAAGCCAGTCTAGCTTCCAGCTATAGCAGACCGGAAATGATTGATTGTCCATTGGCTGCAAGTTCCTTTTATATAGGCTTTGTACTCCTGTATCATGACATAAAGAAGAATCTTGAAGGTGATGGAACTTTCCTGATGGCTCTTGAAGAATCTTGTAGACAATAGAACCCTCTAGATGGCTCCTGAAGAATCTATGGTGTTCCCAGGTTAGTCATACTGTTGACCAGCACTCATGAATATTCATTACTCTTACATAAGCATTTAGAAACTATTGGCTGAGCAAAATAATACAATCAGGTATTATAAACCGTTATAACGTCATACTGTATGAATATCTGATAATACGAGTCCCTCAACAGACATTCAGCACATTGATGGTGCATTTTCGTCATACTGCTCTCTTGCTCTTTAGGCATCCGGCGGAGTTTTATTTTTCCCATTGTGATCTGAAAAACAACGTCAAGTTATCCCTTATAGCTTACAATGAACAAGAAACAGAGATTCGTGGATGCTCTGAAAAGAAATGGTTTTTATTAAGGGGGAAGTCGATATTTATTTTTTTCTTCTGATGAGGGTACAGATATCCTGAATGCCTGAGTTTAAAATTAATTTCTCTATGCCTATATTATCAATAGTCGAGATGCAGAAAAATTTAGGTGGAGTCAATAACTGGAGAACGTACATATTTTCTGAAAACATTTTAATCACAAAACTACCACAGTTTAAAATTTTGGCTACCGTGTGCCGTTTTTAGTGATGTATTGCATGCGGCAGTTGAACGGTGTTTCTTACTTCGATTATTAAATTTTGCAATTAATTCACAGTTCACATGCATGCGAATTCCCGCAGATTATATTCCAGCAGATCCAACCGAGGCAGTCATCAGAAACTAGTGTCGCTTCATATAACACAACTGAGGAAAGAACATCTCATATTAGTAAGGTTATAATGTTGGTTGTCCATGCTCAACCTCTGAAGAGTTTCTACACATAAGATACAGGGATTTTGCCGTAATCCAAGAATGCGATTTTGTAATTTCCTCTGAACAGCTCCTCCCGAGATCTTTGCAAGATCTGGGCAAAACCTATATATATAAATATAAACTAATTAGCATATTAGGTCACCTTTAAAAAACTTGAGAGACAGCCTCTCTCTCTGTCGCTTTTCCAGCACTTGAATCGCCAGTCCAACTGGTAAGGGGTTTTATGCATGCGTGGAACACGTCGGGCAGTTTCGCAAATATGAGTTAAAGAATGCACATGTGCCGAAAGTTTGTGCATGCTTAGAACCGATCGGACAGGAGGCACAGATGGGGCACTTACCGAAAGCATGGCAGCAGACATTTTGTTCCAAGTGAAAACTACCCAAAATACAGTGCAGTAGAGGTCTGAGAGCTCTAGAGGAACTACAGTGTGAACAGAAAAAGGAAAAAAGGAATGAGGCCCTATCAGAGCTGAAGTGGACCAGAAAGAGAACCTAGTCCTGTTTGAAATATACAAAAAAAAAAAACATTTCATTTTCACAGTTCATTTTCTGTTGGTGCTCTTTTTGGTACACTTTTAGAGGGCTGATTTTGGCTCTTAAAAGGGACTATGAGTGAAAATACCCAAAGTGACTCAGCAATTCTCTGTCGTGGGGAACCCGTCCTGCCATGGCCCTCTGTGATTGGCTGATTTGATATCTGACAGCTCAGCTGAGTTTCCATGGAGATAATTTGGCTAGGATTGGGTGCGTTGTAAATGCACACTCACCCACTATGTACGGCATTATGTTGTGAATGTTCTACATTGAAAACAATATTAAGACAGTGAGAGAGCGAGTGGACGAGTGTGCATTCTGTGTGTCATCATCAGAACAAAGTCAAACAAGAGGCCCCTCAGAGCCTGTACTCGGGCCGGGTCTTGGCCTGGGCCAATCGCGAAACCGCGCGCGTGCATGAGCAGGAAAGTCGCAACCCCGAGAAGAAAATAAAAAGAAGAAGAAGAGGAGAAATGGAGCTGAAACTTTCGTGGCCTACTGGCCCAAGTAACTAGCCAGCGATTTTGCGGTTATTGAAATTCGCCCACTGCTACAAATTCCCAATCTTTAAAAAGCGTAACCTACCTCATTTTCCAGGCTGTTTATTTTCACTGCAGTTCTAAGATAAAATGGCACTATTTTAAAAGGTTGCTGTCTTTGTCAAACAATCAAACACAAAGAAGCATTCAATAGAAATGTAATGTTAAAAAGAAACATATGTTCATGAATGCGATATGCCACTGTTTGCAGTCTACCTTCAATGGAATTACTGCTTAGCAAAGCTCGCGCTTGCCGAATGCAAGGTTTATTTGCAAACGTTATGTCTTCACCACAGGGACGTGTGGTCAGGGTAGGCAGTGACTTGTCCTTTTTTTATCACTAGATTTTGCCAACCTGTTTCCACGTACTATGTCTGCTTGTCAATCAATCAATTTGACCTTTTATTCTGGTCAATTAAGCCTGTAATGAGAGGCGATAGTGACAAAAAAATATTAATTTACCTTGATGATTTGTCTCGAGACTGCAAGGAAGTGAATGTTAATAATTAATTAGGAAAAAATCTAAACTCTCAGTAATTCCGTAGATTGTTTTTATGTTTTGTTATTCGAATCATGTAAGAAGACTGAAAATAAACTTTTTTTAAAAATGGCAGTACGTTTTTAAGGGTGGAAATATCGTAAACATACAGTGGGGGAAATAAGTATTTGACCCCTTGCTGATTTTGCCGATTTGCCCACGAACAAAGAGTGCAACGGTCTATAATTTTAATGGTAGGTTTATTTTAGCAGTTAGTGACAGAATATCACCAAAAAGTGGAATAAGACATTGTATGCATTTTAGGAATTTATTTGCATATTTTTGATCAAAAATAAGTTTTTGACCCCCTGGACAAACAGCATGTTCATATTTTGTAGAAAAGCCCTTATTGGCCAGCACCGATGTCAAACAATTTTTATAGTTGTTGACAAGGTTTGTGCACATTTTGGCAGGAATGTTGGCCCACTCCTCCCTGCAGACAGCTTCCAAATCATTCAGGTCCCGAGGCTGTGGCCTTGCAGCCCGAATTTTTAGCTCCCTCCAAAGATTTTCAATTGGATTCAGGTCTGGAGACTGGTTAAGCCACTCCAGACCCTTGATGTACTTCTTCTTCAGCCACTCTTTTGTTGCTTTGGCGGTGTGCTTAGGGTAGTTGTCGTGCTGAAACACCCATCCTCGACCCATGTTCAGCTCTCTCACTGAGGGAAGGAGCTGTTGGTCCGGAATTCCACGGTATATGGCCCCGTCCATCCTCCCCTCAATGCAATGGAGTTGTGCCGTCCCCTTGGCTGAAAAGCACCACTGTGCTTGACGGAGGGGATGGTGTTCTTTGGGTTGTACTCTGTGTTATTTGCCTTCCAAACACGGCGAGTTGAGTTGAGCCCAAAAAGTTCTATTTTGGTCTCATCTGACCACATCACCTTCTTCCAGGCCTCTTCTGAGTCATCCAGGTGGTCAATGGCGAACTTCATGCGGGCCTGTACATGTGCCTTCTTGAGCAGGGGGACCTTGCGTGCACTGCAGGATTTCAATCCATGACTGCGTAAGTGCGTTACCAACTGTTTCTTTTGTAACTGTGGTCCCAGCTGCCTTCAGTTCATGAACCAGTTCCCCCCTTGTGATTTCTCACCGTTCGCATGATCAGGGACATCTCACGAGGCGAGACCTTGCATGGAGGCCCAGACCGAGGGAGGTTGGCGGCAGCGTGGTACTTCTTCCATTTCCTGATAACTGCACCGACAGTTGATCTTTTCCCTCAAAGTTGCTTTCCAATTCTCTTGTAGCCCATCCCAGCCTTGTGTAGGTCAACAATCTTGTCCCTGATGTCCTGAGACAGCTCTTTGGTTTTGCCCATGGTGGCGATGTTGGAATCTGGTTGTTTGGGAGTGGACAGGTGTCTTTTATACAGGTAGTGAGGTGAGGCAGGTGTATTTGATGTAAATAATTAGTTGGGATTGGGGGTGTGTCTTAAAGAAAGACTAACTGGCTTGTGGGACCCAGAATACTTGCTGTTTGGAAGGGGGTCAAAAACTTATTTTTCCTAATCAGATGGTTATCAATTTTTATAAATTCATATGATGTGATTTTCTGGAATTTTCTTTGTGATTCTGTATCTCACTGTTAGAATGTAGATACGATCAAAATTATAGATCGTTGCATTCTTTGTAAGTGGGCAAACCTGCAAAATCAGCGAGGGGTCAAATACTTATTTCCCCCACTGTATTGACCACACATTGAACGCAGCATAAGAAAGGTTTTAATATTTGTTAATGGCATTGCGTAGGCTTCCTTTAAGCAAATATGAACAAACTTGCCGCCTCGTGAGCATTTTAAGTTCGATATTCTGAGCAATAATGTCATGGATGAAACTGGCACGCAATTCTGCTGTCAAGTCTTGTGTATTAGTTAATCAATCCTCAGATTGCTAATCAAGCAAAGTAATAGAGTTCTCGTTTGTTTATCGGTGAGGATTCAGTCTACGCTAACTGAACTCCGATTGCACATCACTACTTCACTAATTACAATACAGGCTCGCTTGGTCATCAGCATCTGTCTGCCAGCGTTACCCTTAAGACGAGCTAAACCTCCGAGGAATATTCGCATACATCACTTCATCGCTCAGCCTGTCGTGCCGTACATAATTCACGAAGAATAGTGAGCGCATGAATTTCATTTGCATCAAGAAAATTTACAAAGAACTAATGTGGAATCACAATTAAATACAATTGAAATAACATTTGTACTGCTTGAAATAACATTTGACCATTTTTGTGGTCACTGGTTTCAAAGGTGGTTTTTTTTTCTTCAGTTCGTACGTGTGAGTGTGTGTGTGTGTGTATATGTATATATATATATATTTGGGTCAGTGACATTTTTGAGTTTCAAAACAGCAAAAAATAAAAATGAAGTTATCAGTCAGGTTCAGCTTTTCCTGTGTTAATCCACTTGTGTATTTTTGATTTTTGTGGGTGCCCCTCGCAAAAGATGACAATATATGACATTTTAATGCATTTGCCCGTATACACCCCTTAAAAATGTCATGCGGTAAAACTACACTCAACAAAAATATAAACGCAACACTTTTGTTTTTGCTCCCATTTGTCATGAGATGGACTCAAAGATCTAAAATTCAATCCAGATACACAATATTACCATTTCTCTCAAACATAGTTCACAAATCTGTCTAAATGTGTGATAGTGAACCCTTTTGCTTTGCTGAGACAATCCATCCCACCTCACAGGTGTGCCACATCAAGATGCTCATCAGACAGATGATTAGTGCACAGGTTTAGTGCACATAGACTGTCCACAATAAAAGGCCACCCTGAAATGTGCAGTTTTGTCTCACAGCAAAATGCCACAGATGGCACAAGCATTGAGGGAGCGTGCAATTGGCATGCTGACAGCAGGAATGTCAACCAGATCTGTTGCTCGGGCATTGAATGTTCATTTCTCCACCATAAGCCGTCTCCAAAGGCGTTTCAGAGAATATGGCAGTACATCCAACCGGCCTCACAACCGCAGACCACGTGTAACCACACCAGCCCAGGACCTCCACATCCAGCAGGTTCACCTCCAAGATCGTCTGAGACCAGCTACTCAGACAGCTGCTGAAATAATTGGTTTGCATAACCAAAGAATTTCTGCACAAACTATCAGAAACCGTCTCAGGGAAGCTCAACTGCATGCTCGTCATCCTCATCGGGGTCTTAACCTGACTCCAGATCGTTGCCGTAACAGACTTGAGTGGGCAAATGCTCACATTCGATGGCGTCTGGCACGTTAGAGAGGTGTTCTCTTCACGGATGAATCTCTGTTTACATTGTTCAGGGCAGATGGCAGACAGCGTGTGTGGCGTCGTGTGGGTGAGCGCTTTGCTGATGTCAATGTTGTGGATCGAGTGGCCCATGGTGGTGGTGGGGTTATGGTATGGACAGGCATCTGTTCTGGATGAAGAACACAGGTGCATTTTATTGATGGCATTTTGAATGCACAGAGATACCATGATGAGATCCTGAGGCCCATTGTTGTGCCATAAACCATGAACATCACCTCATGTTTCAGCAAGATAATGCACGGCCCCATGTTGCAAGGATCTGTAGACAATTCTTGGAAGCTGAAAATTTCCCAGTTCTTGCATGGCCAGCATACTCACCGGACATGTCACCCATTGAGCATGTTTGGGATGTGCTTGACCGGCGTATACGACAGCGCGTACCAGTTCCCACTAATATCCAGCAACTTCGCACAGCCATTGAAGAGGAGTGGACCAACATTCCACAGGCCACAATTGACAATCTGATAAACTCTATGCGAAGAAGATGTGTTGCACTGCATGAGGCAAATTGTGGTCACACCAGATACTGACTGGTTCTGAGTCCCCAGACCCCCAATAAAGCAAAAACTGCGCATTTCAGGGTGGCCTTTTATTGTGGACAGTCTAAGGTACACCTGTGCACTAATCATGGTGTCTGATGAGCATCTTGATGTAGCACACCCGTGAGGTGGGATGGATTGTCTCAGCAAAGCAAAAGTGCTCACTATCACACATTTAGACAGATTTGTGAACAATGTTTGAGAGAATTGGGGATATTGTGTATCTGGAATGAATTTTAGATCTTTGAGTCCATCTCATGACAAATGGGAGCAAAAACAAAAGTGCTGCGTTTATATTTTTGTTGAGTGTCGTTTATTTTCAATATAATAGTAAAATGAATGTTAGTGGCTCTGTTAGAAGCAATCAAAATGTAATTATTAATCTACACAGATGCTATACCCAGTTGTAGAATGTTAACACTAGAATTTTTAATATTAGATATTTTGTCTTTAAAGACAGCAGCATGTCATTTGTCAACATTTGATACATCTTTTTTCAATTAGAGAGGCAAAACTGCTTTCAAATCTTTAGATTTTATTAGCTTTTCTTGATTGTGTTCATTCACAATTGAACTTAATGGAGTATTTTGTATATTTATTTCAAAATTAAGCGTTTTACCGCATGATATATTTTGTTTTACCGCATGGCATAGCACAACTGCATTAGACCATAATACATAAGTCTAGCAAGCTGAAGATGGCTACTTCTGAAAAATGGCAAAGACACTCAGGGCTTTCAAAGTGAACCTTTTAATGACATTAAAATGTGTTTTCCAACAGAAAATCAAGAATCATATAAAACTATTTATTTGTTAATATTCATTACATTAATCTCATATATGAATAAAATGTACTATTAATTGTTCATTTATTCATATCTCTATTTACGGCAAGTCATTGAAGACACTTTACACTCGTGCCGATGATGAAGACTTTAATTCAGGCTTAAAGAGAATGCAGCCTTTACTGACATAACTGACATGTATACGGACATTACTACCGTCATATACTTTCAGAGTGATACCTTTCCCTTCTCATTTCTAGTCTCTCCTCTCTCGCAGCAGACCTCTGCCCTGACCTTTGCATGGAAACATGCACCCCTCTCTTTACTGGAAAGTGGCATCTATAAAAATATATAACCAAATTTCGAAAACAAATTGTAAATTGTGAATAAAATCGAAACGCAATGACTTTCAAATCACACCAGCCAGTATTTTATTCGCAATAGAACAGAGATAACATAACAAATGTTGAAATAGAAATTTTACAATTTTATCCATTTAAAATTGATGGCTGCAACAGGTCTCAAAAAAGTAGGACAGGAGCCTGTTTAGCATGTTGTAGCATCCCCTCTTCTTTTTAACTCAGAGCGGAGGCGTCTGGGCATTGAGGAGACAAGTTTCTTGAGTTTAGCCATTGGAATTTGATCCCACTCTTGTTTAATCCAGGCTTTCAGCTGCTGGAGAATTTTGAGTCTCCTTTGACGGACTTCTCGTTTAATTATGCGCAAAATGTTCTCAATCAGTGAAAGATGAGGACTGCAGGCAGGCCAGTTCAGCACACAGACTCTTCTACCACAAAGCCATGCTGTTGTAATAGCTGCAGTATGTGGTTTTGCATTGTCCTGCTGAAATACAGAAGGCCTTCCCTGGAATAGATCTCGTCTGGAGGGGAGCATATGTTGGCGGCGGGCGGGCGTCTCCAAAAACTTTGACATCGGGCTGAGGGGTGTTGCGTGCATTGCACACCTATTTTTAAAACATGCAAGTGTCCCTCACCAAATGCACTAATGCATCCCCATACTGTCAGAGATGCTGGCTTTTAAACTGAACGCTGATAACAGGAGGGGTGGTGTTTCTCCTCTTTAGCCCGGAGGACACAACGCCCATAATTTCCACCAAGAATGTCAAATTTGGACTAGTATAACCACAGGACTCTTTGCCACTTTGCTACAGACCATTTTAAATGAGCCTTGGAGAGATTTTTCCAGTTTCTCTGAATCTTTTGATGTTATGCACTGTCGATGATGAGACCTTCAAAGCCTTTGCAATTTGACGTTGAGGAACATTGTTTTTAAAGGGACATTGTGTGGGAATTACTCCCATCCAGAATTGAAATTGTGCATTACATTCAAATGAATAGTGCACTCGAGGGCCTCACATTTTCAAACACTGCAAAGCTCTTGCAACTGCTCCACACCGAATGGGCAAACATAGCACTCGGCAGAAATATAGTTTGGAAAAACAATTATAACTAATAGGGATATTAAATGTTGACGAACTAGTTTTATTTAACGGGGAATTAAATTCTGATGAGCGAAATTACTTTTAGTGTACCAATGCTCAAAGCTCATTAATTCCATCCTTTCTCTACACCTGGAACTGGAGCCCATCCCAGCTTACTCGCAGGGTGCACACACTATTCATTAGAATTTAATTTTGATATTGCGAATGCATATGCTGCGCATACTCTTGCAACCCGGTGCGCCATCCGTAACATAGCTACTGCTGTTTATTACCACGTTTATCAGCACTAGAAAATAAACTGAAAATTTTCTTGACTATATTCAAGCTTGAGGTTTTTAGTACCCGAATGTTTCTCTGGGTACTCAAACATCAAGGTAAGTGGAAAAGTGCTGATTTCATTCGATATTAGTGGACTTTCAATTCTGAATTATTTTCCTTTCCATTTTTACAGGATGAGCAAATTCCTAAGTCCGCACATCATCAGCAGCCCAGTTATAAAATGTACATAAAGTCGATGTTAGTTTCGTTCTCATTGGTTTCTTCTGGAGCCCTCGTATTTTCTCTGGCAGTTCAGCCGCATTAGCGAGTCTCTGCTACATCACTCCATACACTGATGCCCCTCACGAACAGTGTGTCATTCACATCTCATCCTATCCAGCATTTCCAACCCACTCAACACTTCCAGCCAATAAAGGCTGAACAACAAATACTGTCTCTGTGCGGTGCTGTCATCCGTTCGGCAAATGCTTAAAATAAGATACAAAATATTAAGTTTCTGTAATCTTAAAAGTTATTGAAAAGTCACAACATGAAGTATGCACATCTGCTATTGTTTTAATAATTAAGAATGAGCGTGCAATGGTAAATAAATGATTAGCTGTGATGTTTTTTGGGCTGAATTTATTCCATGCTGAAAGTGAACGTACTCAGTGCTACTTAGCCAGCATATGAACAATTTAATGCGAAAAAGCAAGGCATGTGTTGGCTACATGCACGCTTATAGGATGTTACCTTCAATAGATACCGAATACACGCCTGTTATCCAGCCTAAGTTAACCAACAACAGCCTTTGCTACCTTAGTTTATTCTGTAACGTTACATAAAAGACAGGTGAAGCAGTCGAGTTGCTACATAACAAAGCCATTCATCAAATACAATAACTGAAAACATTGGTGTCGTTACACCTTGCTCATTTCATCGATTTGGTAATAACGTAATACAACAGCACAGAATCCTTGACCAGTGATACAAGCAAAGACCCACAGCTGCTGTGCTGCTTACGAGAACGTGCTTAGAGACGAGGTCCCCTTGGTGTTCGCGTAGCCTGAATTTGAAGTTGACATACTTGTCGGTCAGAAAGCTGGCAACTTCAGCGTTCCTTGGAAAATCTTAAGTTTTCATTAGCTCCTTCCACCTGGGGAAGGCAAGCCCGATGTCGACCCTCGTTTTTTGAATGCGCTGGTTGCGCTGCCTTTTTACTTCTCTTTTTAGCTCTCTTGGCGATGAGGATTCTGTCTCCTGTGCTGCTGCTGCTGCTGCATATGCATGTTCCTGCATTATGCTGCAGTAATGCAGCTATTCAAACTTGCCGTGGTAGCCTCTCTTGCTGAACTCCTCCCATCACTCTGCGCTGGCTGGCAGGGCTAACGCGGAATAAGTCCGCGTTTGCTGCTGTTGGACCCTTGCCGGTGGCTGTAGTTTCAAGAAGTCAGCCGTTACCGGCTTACCCATCCAATGTACAAACAAATGTAAAATTCTTCGTATAACATCACATAACATAACAACATAACATAACATGACTGGCAATACAGGCCTTTTAGCCCAACTAAGCTTGCCAGTTTCTTTATACTATTGTGAATATATCCCTTCAGATACTAAATGACTCAATGGTATCTAGCTTTAGGTCAAGCCTGCTCTTGAAAACCCCCAAGGTCTCTGCCTCAACAATATGGTCAGGTAAGCTATTCCACATTGAAATTACTCTGTGGGTGAAGAAATATTTCTGAATATCAGTGCTAAATTTACCTTTGGTCAACTTCCATTTGTGACCCCGAGTTCTACTCTCAACACTTGGTTGAAGGAATCCTACATGATTCACTTTGTTAATCCCTTTAACATATTTAAAGACCTCAATCAAATCACCCCTCAGTCTCCTTTTCCTAAGACTAAAGAGATTAAGGATCTTCAGCCTCTTCTCATAGCTTTCATCTTCTATACCTGGAATAAGCTTGGTGGCTCTTTTCTGAACTTTCTCTGGAGCCTCTATATCTCTCTTAAAGTATGGTCCCCAGAATTGTACAAAATTCTCCAGGTGTGGTCTAACGAACTTGTTGTACAAAAGAAGCATCACCCCCTTAGATTTGTACTCAATACTTTTGGCAATGTATCCTAGCATCCAATTAGCTTTTTTAACTGCTACGGCACAATGGCTAGAACCTGTGAGGGTTTGGTTAACAATCCCTCCCAGATCTTTCTCTTGAGCAGCTCATTCCAGTTTTAAACCTCCCATGAAGTAATCTCGTCAAATGTTTTTATTACCTACATGTACAACTTTACATTTTGCTAGATCAGGGGTGTCAAACTGACCCGTAAACGGGCCAAGAGGCTGCAGGTCTTCAATCCTACCAAGCAGAAGCTCACCTGAAAGCACTGATTTAATCAACTGTTCTAGGTCTGCACAACTGATTAGTTGTATCAGGTGCACTTCTGCATTGTTGGAGTGAAAACCTGCAGCCTCTTGGCCCGTTTACGGGTGAGTTTGACACCCCTGTGCTAGATTAAATTTCATTAGCCACATTTCTGCCCAATTCTGGATTCTATCCAAATCGTCCTGAATCACTTTAGTGGACCCTAGACTATTTGCCAAACCCCCCAATTCAGTATCATTTGCAAATTTAGCCAATCTGCTCTCAATATTCCTATCAAGGTCATTCATGTAAATGAGGGACAGCAGGGGTCCCAACACCGATCCCTGGGGGACGCCACTCCCCACCATACCCAGCTCAGATGAGATATCACTGACCACTACTCTTTGTGTTCTGTCCCGTAACCAGTTTTGAATCCACTTCAGAGTACCTCCTGTAACTCCAATGGAGCTCATTTTAAAAATTAGTCTCTTATGCGGTACTGTATCGGGTGCTTTCTGAAAATCCAAGTACATGATGTCATAAGCCCTGCTCTGGTTGTAAGTCCTGGTGGCCTCTTCAGAAAATTTCAGAAGGTTTGTTAGGCATGACATTCCCTTCCGAAATCCATGTTGGCTATCCCTCAAGATACTGTTACGTTCAAGAAATAAGTCCAGCTCATCTTTTATGATTCCAATATTTTGCACGAATGCAAGTTAAACTCACTGGCCTGTAGTTTCCTGGCTCGGTACGGTCTCTTTTCTTATATATTGGTATATTGCCCTGTTTCCAATCATTTGATATTTCTCCAGTTTCTAAAGACCGTCTGAAGATGGCGGATAGCGGCTTAAAGATGAACTCACCTGCTTCCCTGAGCACTCTATAAAATATAAGCCATCAGGACCCGCCGCCTTATCTGCTTTTAGTTTATGCAACTTGTCTAATACTTCGTTATCCTGAACCTCAATTTCCGCTAAATAATCTTGAGCATTTGACATGCCCTCTGGCCAAATAACCCCCTCTGAGGTAATATTCTCAACAAAGTAACTGTTTAAGGCATCCGTAATATGCTTGTTATCATATAGCAGCGATCCGTTGTTATTCTTTATGCACTTAACCTGCTCTTTAACTTTCCTTTTTCTGCTACAGAACTGAAAGAAGCGCTAAGGGCTAGTTTTTGCCCCCTCGGCAATTTGTCTTTCATACAGTCTTCTAGCATTCCTCTGCTCTTTTTTGACCACAGCCCGCATTTTACAGTATTCAGCCCTAGTATTCTCATTGTTATCCTTTATGTACATCTTATAAAGATTCCTCTTTTCCCTCTACATCCTACGAATACTTTTGATCATCCACAGAGGATTCTGCTTTTTCAGCTTACTTTTGGACACCTTCGGAATGAATCTGCATTGTGATTCAAGTAAAACCCCCTTAAATCTTTCCCACATCTCATATACGGACTTACAGTCCAGGAGTGTCTCCCATTTTATTTCAGCTAGATATGAGCGCATCCTGTCAAAGTTTGCTTGCCTAAAATTGAAAATTTTTGTTTTAGAATACACCTTTTTAACTTCCCATGAAACATCAAAATTAACAGCAGAGTGATCACTTGTCCCAAGTGGCTCCAGTACCTCAACATTGCTAATTCTATCGGGGTCATTACAGAGCACTAAGTCTAAAATTGCCACCACCACTACAAGCTTGCGTAATCCTCCTAAAAAGCGTTTCATTGATTGTACTATTCAAAGCTGGTGGTCGATAGCATACTCCTATGTTTAAACCTGTCTTGTGTTTGCCAATGAGCCTGACCCAGATATCTTCACAGGACAAGGAATATTCAATTTCGGGAATTTCCTGTACATTAATGTTTTCGTTCACATAGAGTGCTACGCCCCCTCCTCGCCTGTTACATCTATCCTTCCTAAAGAGCTTATAACCTACTATATTATATTCATCTCCATCCTCTTCACATAGCCATGTCTCTGTAGTCCTAACTATGTCATAGCCCTCACTGATCACTACAGCCTCAAGTTCTGGAAATTTATTTTTTATGCTTCTTGCATTTAAATAAAAACATTTTAGGTTATTACTAATGCTCTTCCCCCTTGATTTCCCATGTGGCCGCCGCCCTGAGCCCCCCACTAGGCTTTGTTGCTTCAAAAGTAAAACATCGATAGTGCATGTTACGCCATCAGCTTCCATCGGGGCAGTCTGCATTTCCCTATGTGTAACACTCACTAACCTCCCTGCCCCCCAAGTCCCTAGTTTAAATAATCCTGTGCTACCCTCAACATACAAAGGTACCCCTTCAGCTCAGGTGCAGCCCGTCAGGCTTGAACAGGTCACCCCTGTCCCAGAAAAAGTTTCAGTGCCCCATAAACCAATACCCCTCTTTCCTACACCAGGTTCTTAGCCACGTGTTAAACCTCCAGATAAAATTCTGCTTACCTCTGCTTGCACGTGGTACCGGTAGAATCCCGGAGAACACTACAGTTGAGGATCTGCTCCCAAGCTTCTCAGCTAATTCCACAAATTTGCCTTGCAGAACCTCAAACCTACCCTAACCTATGTCATTTGTCCCAACATGAACTATGAAAACTGGATCCCTCCTCGCTCTGGCCAGGAGCTTGTCCGAACGCTCCAGGAGGTCTCCTACCTGGGCACCAGGCAGGCAACACACCGTACGAGACTCCTTGTCACGTGAACTGACTAAGCTCTCTATTCCTCTGAGTATTGAATCCCCCACTATCAATAACTCTCTTTTCTGAGGGGTAGAGGCCAACAGGGTGCCCTGCTGCTCATCTGTCCCCTCACTCACAGGGTCAGGGGCCAAGTCGAGTTCCTGCAAGGGCTGGAAACGGTTGGACACCTCAACCACTGGAGAAGCTGTCGCTGTACGGCGTGCACGCCCTTTCCTGTGCTGCCAACCTACAGTCACCCAACTTTCTCTCCCTGCCTGTTCTGGGATCCCAGTACCACCCTGCTTTGGCGTACACACCATTTCTCTGAACGACATTCTACTTAGTTCCTCTAGGAACTCTACTGATTGCGAACTATGTCGCGCCGCCAACTGGCCCTGAAGATGAAGGATCTTGCTCTCCAGATGCTCAATTAGCTGGCACGAGTGGCAGACAAACCCACCCTGGAAATCTCTTTCCAAAAGTGCGGTCATCCTGCAACCGTCACAGTTTTGGCCACATTTTGAACCCCCCTACCAAATGACTTCGCTCACCCTAGATAAAAGAAAATTACTAATGCCGAGATGGAAGCCGAGGAACCACAATTTATTAATTTATTTATTAACCTAGTAAGCCCAAAGCAGCAGTCACAATAGAAACCCAAGGGAAACAATGTAAATTGATTATCAGCCTCTTTTAACAGGGGCTTAGTTTCAGTTAACAGAAATGAAATACCAAACTGAGCCAAACTCTATATGTAATAAGCCAGCTCCTAATAGCCGTCTTGAGTTTATATAGTCCCAATACTATTGATATACTAAACTAAAAATATCACAGGGCTTAGCTGAGAGCCCAGATAAAATGGACTGGCTTCAGCGCCCAGGAAAAACTGGAGATGTAGCACTCCGATAAAAACTTACCTTTTAAATTCCAACCTAACCTAGCGAACGAGTCAAGTGACTGCTGCACCACTAACTAAATACTAAATCGCAGATCCCCAGCCAAGAATGCAAACAGTACTTATCTAGCTGGCTAGCCGTAAATACAACCAAGGGTAACAGAGAAAAGAGTAAAGCCGCGGTTCCCTTTAAAACAGACCGATTAAACAAGTCGTTTCCTATGAGAGCGAAATGAACACGCTACCTCTCCCAACAAGCTGTCCTAAGCACTCAAACAAGCAGTTAAACTTTAATCAGCTGATCAAGGACCAGCAACCAGAGGAAAATCCAAAGATAGGGTATTTACAATGTGTTTAATCAGAAGAGCCCTTCGGTAATAATAAAATGCGAGAAAGACAAAAACCCCCAATATGCGTTAATTTTCAGCTTGGCAGTGCGTTTATGCGGCAATGCAGTCAGGATAGAGATAGAGATAGAGAACGAAGGGGACTAAAAACCCCGGTGAACGTCAATATTTATTGGCTAGAAGACTGTATGAAAGGCAGCCACTAAGTATGAACCAAGCCGGGCTATAGTTAGATATCGAGGTAATTCGATTATATTCTTGGCGTTGAGAGCTTGCAAGGGTTCGTTTCCTAAAACGGCTAAGGGAAAAAAAAACATGCGAGTACCACAGTCCCTGAAAATTGTATACCGCACAATTCACTTAGTTCTACAATTATTTAGCATTTAATTTATTCTCTTAATTTAGTATTTAAATTTATTTTGCTTTACCTTACTTTGCTTTGCTCCCAGGAGACTGAAACCCCCCCCCAAAAAAACCCCCGTCGCTTTTATTAGACCAGATTAGCAACTTAATTTGGCTGTTTGCTCACCGAGTTGTTACAGGGGGAAAAAAAAGGGGAAAGACACGGGGGGGAAGATTCTTCCTGTCCCTACTGCGACAAAGGTTATTGGGAGCAAATCGTCTAATATCTATTATTGTTTGAGTCTTAACACACAAATTATTTTAAGAAAACCCCGTAAACACAAAGGTAAATTCTCAGCTTCAATCCCACACAACTTCCTCTCTTCCTCTCTTTTCAAGAATATGACCGTTGCCTGTCAGCGGTCTGGTTTTGATGGTTTTACTTTTATTATTTTATTGTTATTTTAGCACTGTGTCATTTTGACATCTTATTTTAATATTTTACTATTTTACTTATTTAATCATTTTATTTGTTTTATGTTATTATCAAACTTGTGAGTGTTGCTCCTAGCTTCGCAAGTCTAGGAAACAATACTCTGACATCTTATTTTATTTCCTATTTTATTATCTTAACCATTCGTATTATTTTATCATTTTACTTGTTTAGTCATTTTATTTATTTTAAGTTCTTCAATTATTTTAATCAAAATGGAAAAACTCCCGCACACCGTCTTCTCTGCAATGAAAAATAACTATTGAGAACAACGTTTCGGTCGTGTGACCTTCATCAGGTTGATTACGACCGAAACGTAGTTCTCAATAAAGTTTTTTGTCTTTGCAGAGAAGACAGTGTGCGGGAGTTTTTGCATTTTGATTCTGCCTACCTTTGGTCCTCTCCTACGCACCTGTCAACCTACTAGGTGTGCAAAAGCCTTCCTACCATTATTTTAATGCAACGCTGACTGTAGGAGGATTTAGCAGGCTACAAGGCTCATCATGGCTCCACTCACCTCTCCGCCAGGCTGTGCTAGCTGTGCCTGCCTGTCTCACAAGATTGCAGAGCTGGAGGGGAGAATTTCCACCCTCCACCTCAGGGAAGATGAGCAGCTTATTAATTCATTAGTTGCTCCAGCTCTTGCCACTGTAAACGCCTCCGTCGAGGTTGAGCAACACTCCATGGCTCCCCTTGAAGCCGTCCCGACCCGGTTCGAGGACCCCTGGATCCAGCAGGGAGCAAGGCCCAAGGGGATCGTAAGCTCCACACCTTGCCAGGCTGAGACATGGGTCGGATCCCACGGAAATAAACGCTGTGGCAGGCACTCCAATCGTGTCCCCCCAGTTTGAGACCTGCAGCTGTCCAACAGGTTCTCGGTCTTGGATGAGGAGGAATTTACACCCCTGCCCTCTCCTGTACGCCCGGCTGCACCTTCGCTGCCCACATCGAGGAAGACAACTCAGCCCCGTAAGTCTTGTTACGCTGTGCTGCGGCCAACTCGCGACACTGTGGTTACTCTTCCAGTGGCAACCAGGTCTTCGGACAATGCCCCGAGGCCTCCTGTAACTTTAATAATCGGGGACTCCATCATGAGGAACGTAAGGGCGAGAAACACTTTGCTTCCTTCGAGCCAGAGGTTTGTACATTGGAGACTGGATTCCCAGCCTGCTGGTCAAATATCCACATGTACTTAATGTTGTTGTTCATGAACTAATGATACTTCTTACCGGCAGTATGAACTTCTGAAACGCGACATTATTTCTTTGTTTCACTTGCTTAAGCACAGTGGGAAACGTGTCTTATCAATTATATCAAGATAGCTAATCGGCAATCGCTTTATCATTGGCATTTCTTTATCATTACTTGCCATCTATTGGTGATAGTTGTTCAGTTTATAAATTGTTTGATTGTTAATCAGGCATCTCAAACAGTTTAAGAGCAATTATGCGGGAAAGGGTGATGTCACTGAAGGCCTTCCTGACATCTGACGGCACGCCAATGATATTACCTAGGACCAGGGGTTCCCAAACTTTTCTATGCCAAGGTCCCCCCAAATAGCTTTCGCCTCTGGCTGAGGCCCCCGTTGCACAAGGTGTCTTTAAAAACGTACTGACTGTAGCAAATGTAAGAAAAAACAAACTTGTGAATATATTTCCTTACTTTTATTAATGCAATAATAATTACAAATGTATTTCAAATCTTTTATCATGCAATCAGCTTCATTTTTTGTTTTCCATTATGCACCGTTTGTCAGTTTAGTTCAACAACATTCAACAGTGAGAGAGAGCATGCTAGTGGGAGAGGAGGGCTTGGTGGCTCCTTCACAGTTTGTCAAGACTGGGTTTTATGTTTGTCAGTGCCATGCGCATGTCATTATCCACATGTAGACGTGCTCTGTGTTTTGTTTTAAGTACTTTTAAAGTGGAAAAACCAGACTCTCTCAAGTAGGTGGTTGCAAAGGGAAGAAGGCATTTCAGAGCCTTCTTAGCCAAGATGGGATAGTCCTTTCTTACATGCAGCCAGTAGTCAGGGAGGGAAACAGCCTCAGATTTGATCTTCAAATCGCCTGAGTCTGACATCTCAATTAGCTCCTCCTGTGACTTTAAGTCAAGACTAGAACCTACACCAGTCGCAAATGTAGCAAATAGAACCTAACCCAGTTTAGATTAGTGTTTTCAAGTTCAGGGAAATAATCTCTCAAATATCCCTCGAGGTGCTCCAGGTGTGACTTGATCAGTGGAGAGATGGTGCTCAACTCACCAGAAGACAGGAGCTCCTGGTGAAGCAGAGGGAACATTTCTAACTCCCTCCTGGAGCTTGTTTGACCATTGCGCGATTTTCTTGGTAAAAGCACGCACTTTGTGTTGCACATGCAACATGTATATATGTCACGCCCTTGCATGCTTTGATTCAGTACATTTAGATGCTGAAAACTGTCCGACATGTATGCAAGTTTGCGAATCCAGGCAGCATTTGTAAAAAGGTCAGCCAGCCGATGCTTTTCAGATGAGAAGAACTCCGCGATCTCCCTGCCCAGCTCATACACACATGACAGCCAGCGCACATTGGAGTAAAGTAGCAACCCTTCAAACTGGGCGCCCATCTCGTTACACAACAACAGTGTGAACAACCTGTCTTTAACGGGGCGGGCTTTGATGAAATTCATTACTAGTATAACGTCCTGTAGTACCTGATTAAGCTCGTCGTCAATCCGTTTCACAAGAAGCACCTCGCGGTGGAGCATGCAGTGTGTGGCAACTGCATTCGGGGCCTTCTGCTTAATGAGAGCGGTCACTCCACTGTTTTTCGCGGTCATGGCTGCGGCCCCGCCCGAACACACCCCCACACAACGAGACCAGGCAAGTCCATTTGATTCGATGTAGTCATCCAAAACTTGAAAGATGTCTCTCCCGGTGGTTCTACCTTCAAGTGCTTTACAATACAGTATTTCCTCAACAAGCCTTTCTTGGGAAATGAATCGGATGTACACAAGCAGTTGGGCAGCATTGGCTACATCCGTGCTTTCAGCTAACTGAAGTGCGAAATATTCGCTGGCTCGCACCTGCTCCAAGAGTTGAGCAGAAACGTCCTGGGCCATGTCACCAATTCGTCTGCTCACGGAATTATCAGACAGTGGTACGGCGTCGATTTTCTGGGCAGCATCCTCACCAAGCAGTTCCCGAACAATGTCTTTGGTAGCTTGTAGAATTAAATCCTCTCCGATTGTGTGCGGTTTCTTAGTGCGAGCAATATGGTAGAAGCCAAAAATGACGCCTTCAATGCCCGTTTGGGGACAGTAGCTTGCTGCACAAATGTAGATTACTGCCTGGCCAGATGCTCTTCCTTTCGTTTAAAAAATGTCCACGGGTTTTTCCGCTGCTGCTGGTTGCTTTTGTTTCAAGTGACGCTGCAGTTTAGATGGTTTTTAACATTCGTTTGAGAGGGTCTTGAGGCAGAGAACGCAGTTAGGACAGTCATGGCCATTTCTACTTGCGGCGGTAAATCCATACTTAATGTATGCTGCTTCATACTTGCGAGTTTTAGTTGGCCATGAGCTCTTTGGGTTTTTTGCAGCAGTTCCACTGTCACCTGGGCTGTTGGTCTGCTCATCAGGCTTTTTCCTTTTCAAAAACTTATCCATTTTTGCGAATCATCACAAAATAAATAGTTGCTAGAGAATTAGTTAGCTCGCTAAATTTGAGGAACAGAATGGCTTTGTGGCGCTCGCAGACGTTACCTGGTTAACAGTGATAGTTTATCTGATGAAGGTTGTTTTGACTGGCAGGCAGATGGGCACTGCAAATACCATTTTGATGTTTTAAATTATTATAAATTGTTTTATAATGTATTAATGATAATATAAAAAAATCTATTTAATTTATTTTTTGCATTCTCCCTGATCATACCACCAATTTGCTGAGGCCCCCCTGGCGGCCTCCACTTTGAAAATCACCGACCTAGGATACTGTCTCAGGAGTGTTTTACAGTAGGTAAAACACTTAAATTTGCCATAAATTTTACCCAG
The DNA here is from genome assembly GCA_029721435.1 of Gymnothorax reevesii. Taxonomy (NCBI): domain Eukaryota; kingdom Metazoa; phylum Chordata; class Actinopteri; order Anguilliformes; family Muraenidae; genus Gymnothorax; species Gymnothorax reevesii. The sequence continues at coordinate 43,842,768 of CM056585.1, forward strand.
GATGTCCGAAATGATTACTGACTTGATGCGTTTGGACGGGACTAAAATCCCTCGTAATAATTACATAAGCCCGTCAAGCTAGTCCCGACCGAATAGGGCTTTTCAGGAGACAGATGAAGAAGAGGGCAATGCATTTATGTCTGTTGGACCATATATGTATGACCCAGAAGCTTAGGATAATCACGAGTGTGCTCCCCTAAAAGACCTGATTTTCAATGGTGGCTTGACTAAGCAAGAGTGGGTGAATCGTGGTAAGTCTTGCTGACTTGTTTCATCGTGTGACTTCGTCTGCCGTTGACAAACATACTTACAAATGCGACATTGACATCAAATTTATTGATGTTCATGTAAAAAGTCATATTTATCGTAAATGAATACCCTGTATCTTTGGTCATTTGGTGGTGGGCCTATTGCATGCGTTTTCATGTACATGTATCTATCGGCGTCAGTGGCGGCTTGTGAACTGGCAATAGGGGAAGCTCAAGCAATCCTTTAAAATTAATGATTGGTCATGGCCTGTTTTCACTTATACATTGAAATTACAATTACAGTTCTAAACTTCGAAAACTCTCAATATTGTCAGATATGGCCAGTTTTCATTTAGAAAGGCATACTGATTACGACTCCAGATTTCTCACGCTTTTCTTTATTCAGGGGTTGGAAGGAATGCATGTGTTTCATGATTGTTTAATTAAATAATATCATTTAAAATGTCTTTATGGAATTCCATTGCTTCCAATCTCTCCATGCACAAGGACTTCTGCGCAAGAATCTCTTACATATGCGTTGATTGAATAATTGCTGACTACTGCAGAGGAACGTAAATATGCCACTTAAACTCACCAAATGCGTGAGAGTTGACAGGTATGCATTATTAATGAAAATTGGCCACATCTGATAATTTTGAGAGAGGCGAAACGGTCATCCATGAAGTGCTTGTAACAAAGTACACTCATCGGAACCGCAGTAAAATCCACTCTCTTTGCTCTGAGAACTGGTCCATTTACTGGCCCCATCTTTGTCCTTCGGCCACTCAAACAACTGTTGGGCTGAATGAGAACCATGCATTGCGAAACACCGGCGAGGCATCCTCGGAATTTCAAAACAAAGCCACCAAAACAGTGAAGAATGAACAGGAATTTCAGTGGCGTGCACGGAATCATAACAATGGCTGTTCTGGAGTTCACGTCACCACCAGAGATTACCGAAGAATTTTGTCAGCATTGCTATGGGCATTGCTCGGGCCATTACTCGTAAACCGGAGGGGGTTTTAGAAAAATTCCAACAAAGAATGTTTTGAAATGAGTTTCCTTGTCACAAACAAACAGAAAAAACTGATATGTCTGCCTACTTCACGCAACCCCTTTGAGTAAAGATACACACATCATATGAAACTAGACAACCTAGGGAATCTACAGATGCCAAAAACACGAAGCTATGATGTCGGTGAGTTGGCCAAAATAATGTTCCAAACATACGCTAAAGGACAAGGTTCACTAACCATCAAAATTGGCCCTGTCTAAAAACTAATAATCATTGGTGTCATTTATTGACATAATAGCCAAAATTAAAAAAAAATGAATGTTATAAGCCTTACTGCCCCATGGTTGCCATGGCAACGGAACAGGAAATTGCACCATGCAAAATGTCATTATTTGGCATATTTTCAATCCCAAAAGCAAAAGAGTTCAATATAATGTCTTATAAACCATGTATATCAATTATTATATAAATAATTAACAATTCAACATTACCAGGATGTCTGGCCCATGGTTGCCATGGCAACGGGAGAGGAAATTGTTCCATTCAAAATGTCATTATTTGGCATATTTTCAATCCGAAGAGCAAAAGAGTTCAATATATTGTCTTATAATTTATGTATATCAATTATTATATAAATAATTAACAATTCAATATTATCAGGATGAGAGGTCCATTGTTGCCATGGCAACGGGAGATATAAATAATAAATATAAATAAATAAATTATAAATAATAAACAAATGTTTAATGAAACAGTTAAGTCAGAAAAAAATACTGATATTAGGTCCAGAAAAAAATAGGTTCGATTCCTATTACGTCCCAAATAGAAATAGGGTGGGGTAGGTAGGAACATTATTTTATTTTTTAAAAATATTTTAATGCAGCACTTCTTAATAAAATTTTAAACCACAATAAAGCTACTCTATAGGCCCTATACTCAAATCTCTACAGTAATCCCAAAATTTTTTTTTTTTGTCCAAAAAGTGTGCAACAACAGTAGGCAAGATACCTTTAGCAAATGTTTAGGGTAGGGACATAGGGACTGTCGGGTAATAGGAATCACGGGTATTTTTTTTCTATGCCTTATCACACTTATACCGGAGCAAAATTACATTTGTCTTTTATATTTCTGAATTAATTATGCTACCCATTAATTATATTAAAAACAAAATTAAGGTCAGATTCAATTCAGTTCACAAACTTCAAAGTTGCATAATATCATGCGTGCTCAAAGGCCGAGCTGATCGAGGGGCGAAATGTCGGGCATCGATCGGGCATCAGATAGCCTATAGGCCTATCTTATTTTTCAAAGAGTTATTTATTGGTTCTGCATCTCTACCATTACTCAGAATATCCGTATATGAACAGATTTTTATAGATTTTGCATAGATAAAACTTACCTTTCCTCGTGTACCTGTAGTTCACCTGGGTTCAACTGGAGCATTTCCTCATCGGATCATTGTCGAAAGACGAAACTGGGTCAGATCGCGTCGAAAATCCTGACGCCACTGATTATCTGGCTCGTACATTGAGTAATTAGGCCTAACACTCAACGACACTGAACTTTTTACTCGATATTTACATATCAGACATATTAGAGAAGAATCATCATTCAAAATATTACGCGTCAACAAAGCAGGAAATGCGAACAGCTGTACATCAAAGAACGCCGCTTACGCAAGAGGTGCAATTGAAAAGTCGGATTTCAATATGAAATACGATTCGTGCCTCGTGTTGAATCCTTAGCGAACAAGAGTTGTCAGAAAGACAACAAAGCTCGCCGGGGCAAGGTTAAAGTTTTTCTGCACGCGGACGGACGCGTACGCCGGGGGTACGACAACAGCTCTCCGGACGTTATTCGTCCCGGCGAGCTAAAAAACACACAATCCACACATTTGTTTGATTACACATAAAAATACTTACAGTTGTATGAAATAACATTACATTTTAAGTTATTATTTTAAAAAATATCACGAAATTCAATTTTATTTCCGTTTGTAAATGCCAATCCCACATTTATATATTTTGCGTAACTAAGCGCGTCACTAATATAAACTAGGCTACTCATTTTCGAAATTAAACTCGGGCGGCAGGCCTCGCCCACAATACAACCTACACAAATAAGTAAAGAATTTATAATAGATTTGATTGATATAGAAATGATTTTGGGCAAAGTATGCCGCCCACGCGAAAAACTGATTTGAACGTCGTCTTTTTCGCTCGAAATCTCTTGAAGTGAAGTCATTGCCTAGTTGATGCATCCGTAAAATCAATTTCGGATCTTGGTAACCAACGGCAAGTTTATTGTTGGACAGCATATATCTCTAACGATTGATTCGACAATTGAAAATTGTTCAAGGTTGTGTTTGGTAATTCACGAAAATACAGGGCCAGTTATGTGGGTAAGTGAACCTAGTTCTTTCCGCTGGCAAAAAAATAATGCTAGCTAAGTTGATTCTGGCCAGCAGTAACCATGCACATCCAGTTAATTTGTTGATATATGGCTGTATTTTGTTTTGATACTCTTTATTACAGGGATGGGCAACTCCGGTCCTGGAGGGCCGGTGTGTATGCTGGTTTTTATTTCTGTCAATTACCCTGACTAATTGAGTTAATTTGTTGCATACACAAATATAGATTTGTGCCACGGTTTGATCAAAGAAAAATGCTTTATGTAGGGAGACAAGAACAGTCTTTTGTGGTTATTCATGATAATTTAAAGAAATGCGCCATAAATGTCAGATTTCATGAATAGTTTGGCAAATTTAGATAATTAACTAATTAAAGCCCAGAAGTTGGTATGAAAACCAGGGACAGATACGGCCCTCGTTGCCCATCCCTGCTTTATTATATGATCATGGAGTTCGATGTACTAAGGTTGCATCCGATGTATACTCCCCAACTATGGCAAAAGGAAGAAAGTTTCAAAGAAATGTAAGATACTTGCTTCCTTTTTCCATGTTTGGGCAATATACATTCCCCCTGTTTTTAGACTGTTTCGCTAGTACATCTCACATAGGGGCTAGTGCATCACTGTCAGACGACAGGAGCGCATCTAAAGGGGGATTTACATTTGAACGTACGGGCGTCTACGTCCAACTTGCGTGCGAAATTTGGGAAAAATGACTGCGTGCTCGACGTGGCGAGTACGTGACACGTGCGTGTTTTGCTGGCCGCAGGGCACGTAGAACCGCCCGTAGCAAAGAATTGATCTGCAAATTAATTCCACGGTGCACGCAGCGATCAGTCGAAAATAGTCCACGCCAAGTACATGGCAAGTACATCACAAGTGCATGTGCTGTAGATATATACAGGGTTTTATGGGGAAAATTCCATTAAAATTAATTCAAAATGAATCATATATCAAGAATTTTAAAATATTTTTAATATCGTAAGCATATGAATATACACCCACGCAAGTGCCACGCACGTGGTAAGCACTTCTGTCGCCCGGGTAGCGCAAAACTGACTTACTTTCCACGCACGACACTGGCGGAGCAAGCAGGTCGGACGTACGTCTCACGCAGTGCACGCACGTGGCAAGTACTTGCACGTGCGGGTTATTTAAACCCGGTCATTTGCCAGTTCTTGATCAGTTGTGAAAATGCCACCCAGGAGATCCAAGAAATCACCAGCTTCCAGTCAGCTTTCTGCTTCCACTGCCTCCACTTCCAAGGATACCAGCAGGGATGAAGATGACAAATGATGCTGAGTCCTGTTACATCGGCATTTTTAAATAGTACCCCAACCCGCACTGGCCACGTAGAACACGTACTCCACACTCACTTGCGCCTTGACGTCAACGTGCATGCCACTCAAGTGGCAATCACGTTACACGTGCGTGAACCCCTCCCGTACGTCTGCATTACTTGCCACTTGAATCGCGCGTGCATGTTAAGTACTCTCCACTTGCGAGCATCTCGTCCCACGTGCGTGTGAAAAGGTCCCTGATCGTCACGGATTTCGCAGATCACGCCAGCTTCATGTAAGTGGCACGTATTGAACAAGTACTTACCCTGTACGACCAGAAAAATTGGCTGCGTGCGCCACGATCGGTCTGCGGGTCAGTTTTGGCCGTAGAATTCGGGTCGCCCGTAGAACACACAGTTGACGTAGACACGCACGATCAATTGTAAATAGCCCCTTAGCCACCCAGAATGGTCAATAGATTCAGCCATGGTTAGGTCACACGTTCTGCAATTATGCACGTGGTGCTGTGGCTGTGTTAACAAGCCACTTCTCCCTCCTCCCACCCTCTTCCTAGCAGCCATGCCTCTATCTTCCAGCCGAGTCAAAATCTCAAATTTTTCTTGCAGGAGCATGATTGGCTTGATTAAAAAGGGCAAAATAAACATGAATATTGTGTAATTTTCGCAAATTACCTTAAAACATTATGTTTTAGACCCTAATTGCTTATTTTTAACGGGTGTAAATACCAGGTAATGGATCCTTTAAGTTCCAGTATGCGCATGCTCCTATCTTAAAATACATTTTTAAGATTTAACGTGGAAGTGTATAAATATTTATACATACACGCTGGCTTTGCTAGAAAATGTAACCAAAGATCTTCCTTACTCGCAAGATCAAGCAACTCTAAAAAATGAATGGGATTTTTTGGTTGTTGTTCCGGTCTCCTAGAGTGGGTGCTGCCCTTAGTGCATGCTCTCTGTCGTCAGTTTTATCAGCAGTCATAGTGGCACGTGGTTGTACGTTTGAGGGTTAGACGTGAGACTGACAGACAGAAATGACATTTTTCCGTCTTTGCTGTCAAGTCTGAAAATACGGATGACTGAAGACAAGCTAGCGATTAAACTACTCAATGAGTATGGAAAAGTTACGTCAGCTGGCTAAGCAAGGACGATTGTTACATTCTTCAGGAGATTCACACATTTGGCAGGCATTCGCACCTTTGGAATTAAGTCCATTACATTTAAATTGATCCGTGGCTAGCTAACATTCAGTTTATTGGAATGGCGGCACTTTTCTCCCAAGCTGAATTCATCCAGTTAGTTTGTTCTTGTCAACACGTTTCCTTCTCTTCATTACCTCAGTTGCTGCTCTTTTTACAAAATAGCAATTTGGCTAGTTTATCCTGCCAGCTAAATGGCTGCAAATTGGTTATTGGGACACAAAAGAACTTGAACCATTCTGTTAACTAAATCTTAACACAAACAGATGTTAGTTACATTAATAAACATTTGATTTAATTGTTGCCCCCGGATGAATTTGGGTGGCTATTATGGATTCACTTGTGTTGTCGCCTCTGGCTTCACGTTCATAGACACTTTATTGTGGACGATTTTTGACCGATTACTTTCAGATGTATGTACATGTGTTGTACTTCACTAACGACACCTATCAATATTGGTTTCCATGGTGACAGTATTGGCCGAATAATATGCATATAGTGGCAAAACAGAGATTTCCTTGTGGACGCAATACAGGCTGCAAAATGCAAGGTAGCATAATTTTCCCCTGAATTTTTCAGAACCCAGGCTTGCATCAGGAGTCAAATATCCGTCCCAGCGCGCATTGGGAAAACTACCATGACCCCACCAAGCGTGAAGGAGCACAGCATTTGTGGATGGGTCAATTGTTTCTTTGCATTGATTGCTGCTTAGCAGCAAAATTTGTGCACAGTTGTACCACCTTTCATTCATATTAAATTGTTGTTTAAAATGAATTTTTTTTGTTATCAAGCGATTAAAACATATAAATTCACATTTTGAGCAATATTTACAGCGCACGTACTCTTGTGCGCGCGATTGTGTGATTCTTTGTCTCTGCTCTGTGTATGGGGTATTGCTTGCGTCTGTGTTTTTGTGTGTATGTTTATCTTCCCTTTGTGCTCACTGGCCCCTGTGTTCTCTGGTTGCAGATGTGCGCTCGGTGCTGGAGGACAGTCCTGTGTTTGTGGAGGGTGGCATGTTTGAGCGGGAGGGTGGTGTTGGGGAGCGGAGCAGGAGCACGTCAGCATCATCTGCCTGCCTGGTGGACACCACCACTGGTCCGGGGGCAGCGGATCCCAAATGGAAGGGTGGGTGTTCCCTTGGAGCCCTCTTCTGTTTGTCTCGGGGCATCTGGGCATAGGGCTAACTCTTATTCATGTCATTTCAGTTCAATGGAGCATTTTTGGCATGAAAAATCATTAGTGTAGAATTAGTGTAGTATTGCCTGAAAAGAGTACACTTTAATTTGATCTATCAATGATTGGACAGCTTGGACAACTTTGGTATGAATTTGCATTGTGAATCAAGTAAAACCCCCTTAAATCTTTCCCACATCTCATTTATAGACTCACAGTCCAGGAGTATCTGCCATTTTATTTCACTCAGATATCAGCGCATCCCGTCAAAGTTTGCTTGCCTAAAATGGAAAATGTTTGTTTTTGAAGACACCTTTTTAACTTCCCATGAAACCTCAAAATTAACAATGGAGTGATCACTTGTCCAATACCTCTTGTTGGCTTACGAGCAGATAAACACAGTGCTTGATGTTTTGGGAGGTAGATAACTTTGATATGTGAATGTTGGGTAAGAAGACTAGTATAAACCCCCTTTTCATTGTTTTTCTCTGGTATGAATCTTGAACCCGCCTTAGCAGGAATTGAGAAGTTTAAACCAAAAACGTCCCAGTGCCCCTTAGCTTTTGAATGCAGCATTATTTTGCAGATTCCTTGGAAAGCCATGTAAAAGCTATACTTTCCTTAGTTTGTGTTGAGCCGATCAATACCCTAGGCCAGCAGCTAAATCATGAGCTAATGGGTGATGCCAATTATCATTTTTAAATGTTTCTTGGGTAATGATGTCCCGTAGTTTATAAAACAGGCAATAATTGCTGGGCTTATCAATGTTGCCATTCTAAACCAATGTGTCATTGGGTGCGACACAAAGGCAGGCCTTGCCTTTTGAAATTTGCAGGAGCTCAATTGGTCACTCTCCTGCACTGTACTAGGAGAGAGTTCTCTCCTACCTCACGGGTACTCACTTCACTTTTAGTGAAGATGGAACAATAAGCCACTGTACTGACTCTTGATTTGAATAAATACAAAAAGAAAAGCTATTTCTTGCAACACCTGATGGCGTGAAGTGTTTTTTAGGTGAATGTATGGTTAGGAAAGATGATTGAGGGCTAATAATTGCTTTGAATGGATTTTTTGCCTCTACCCAGTTTTCAGCTTTGACTTTGCCAATGTATGTGCCCTACAGCAGGATAGCCAGAACTGAAAAATTGGATAAGCTCATACAATAATTATCCTTACTTGTTTTCAATCATTTTTCCAAACTAACCTCAATTTTTTTTTCCCCCTCAGCCCTGACTAAGGGGCTGAGGGGTGTCGTCACACACGGCGTCCACCTGTCCTGTCTATCCATTCAGATTTGATTCCGTGCGATTACTGAAAAACGCCATCACTGATGATCAGGATTTTTCGTGAGGACATGGGGTACAACTAGTTCGATCGCCTACTGATTTCGGCCGTGATCTGAAGTCAAATATGGCTGCGACAGCCAACATCTTGAATTTCCATTCAGTGCTATAACTGAAAAACTCCACAACTGATCATCATGATTTTTGGTGAGGACATTGGGGTACAGTTACTACACAACCCTATTGATTTCAGGTGTGATCTGAAATAAAATGTGGCTGCCACAGCCACCATCTTGGAATTTCCATTCCACAAGATGACTCAAAAACGCCTCTGTCAATAAAGGCAATTTTTGCTGTGTTGCTTGGTCTGTGTACCAACAGAAGCCTATCGATTTTCACGGTGGTTGGATGTTATGAATCTGAACGTACAGTCAATGGGGAGGACTGGATCAGGATAGCAGGACCGCAGCTGCCAGCGACCACACAGTGCTTGAGTGTTCAAGAGGGAAAGGATCCCATGAAAAAGAAACTAAGAGGGAGGTTAAGTACTAGATAAATCAACAGCACGCTAAATAAAATTCTGTCGCCTGTCAGATTTCAAGTTCAACTTATTATAACTCTGGACCAACTAGCCATAATTATGTAGTCTCGAAAAAGCCCATCCTCCTCCATCCGCCTACTGTACCTCAGAGGTCTTGCACTTGCTGATACTGGGCTGATATGCTCCAGTTCACCTTCCACAACAAGCCAGCACTGAGTGCTAAACATCAGCCACCAGTACCATGTAGACCTCCTTGGTTACCAAGGCTGTAGCTTGCCCCACTTTAATGCATACTTAGTGTCACCAGTACCTCATGGATTTTCTTGACACGAGACACCAATACCATGTGTTCCTGACCAAGTGGTTTCTAAACTTGTGGCTTTACTATCAGGAAAGATAATTTCAGAAATGATGGCCAGTTCAAAAATAATTTCCCACTATGGAGACCATCTAAGATTGCACCAGCTGTGATGGTGATGCTGGAATTGTTCTCAGTAGAGCAGTATTCATTCTATTCATTAGGGCCGGGACTTTAACGCGTTAATTTCGATCAATTAATTATAAAGATTTTAACGCAATTAATTCAGTTCCATTAATTTCCGTTTATTTCCGTTCCAATTGTCCGTATGCGGAACCTTTCTACTCACGCGTTTCTGGTACGCCGGTAAATCTGACGCACACAAACACCCACTAACAGTATCAGTGATGGAAGACAACGTTTTATTTGGCCAGTTGGGGGCTAGTTTTTCCTATAAAAAACGTCCTGATGGAACAATGGACAAGAGTATCGTTCTGTGCAAACTGTGCAAAAAGGAATTTGCCTATCCCCGAAGTAGTTCCAGCCTCAAGTACCATCTCAATGCTAAACACGTCGGGGCGAGCACAGACTTTGCTAATGCTAGCGTTCACACTCTTGGCAACAAACGCTCCAGCCAGCCTACTTTGGATGAAATGACGGGCTTCCGAGCCATAATAAGTAGGTCTGCATCAGATAAATTATGCAACTCCCTGGTAAAATGGATTGCAGCAGATTGTCGACCACTCTCTGTGGTGGAGGCTTCAGTCTGTGCTACAAATAGCTACATCTGACCCAACTTACGAACTACCGTGCAGGAAAACTATGGCAAACAAGATTAAGCTTATTACAATGACGAAAAGCAGACCAAACAAGACATATTGAGAAGAGCGAGAAGGGGTGTGGAGCAAGCTTGAGGAGCTTCTGCAGGGAGAATCCAGGAATGAGCCGCCAAAGACAAGAGGCCTCTTGTTCTTTGCTTCAGATTCTGACTCTGATGACAGTGATGATGGTCCTAGTCATGCCCTGAGCCTTTACAGAGCTGAACACTCAGTGAGACAGACTGCCCACTAAAATGGTGGTCAGTCCCTGCTGGAGCTCATCCACTGATGTCCAGTCTGGCCAAAAAGTATCTAGCAAGTCCCGCCACGTCCGTTCCCTGTGAGAGGATTTTCTCACTAGCTGGGAACATCATTCAGAAGAAAAGAGCTGCATTAAGTGCTGAAAATGTAAATTGGCTTATTTGTCTCAGTAACTGGCTAAAGTAGAAGTAACTCCAGAGGTTTTTTCCATCTTGGTTGCACTAAATGTTGAATGTTAAAAAACTTAATGTTGAAGTGTTGCGCTTTAATTGTTATTATTTTCTTGCAGTTTTATTATCAGTGTTTACATTTCACTATTTGACTGAAAATGTTTGGCAATATTTTATGCCTCATAGTTTTATGTTGTACTCTATGCACTGGAAAGTAATTAGTTACTGTTTCGTGAACTGTTTACATTTCTAAAGAAAAATGTTTTCAAAGAACATGAATAATCAGGGTTCCTGAAACACTTGAAAGCTGAATAGCTATATTAGCACTTTGACCGATTGTTTGTTGAATGGCATTACATATTAACAGCTATAAATTTGGTGTTGCGCTCGAAAAGGCTTTTTTATTGAGAACATAATTTGTTTTGTCAATGTATGGTTTTCAATTAGAACGCAATTAATTTCGATTAATTACAGACCCTATAATTAACTCAATTAAAAATTTTAATCGAGTCCCACCACTAATTCATATATATCATTCATATTCTGTTTATTGAGCGTGTACTCAGATCACACCCATCTTTGAGCTCAGCCTTCCAACTGAAGGCCTGTAATTTTTCATGATTGCATCTGAAAAGGTTGCCATGCTGTCATTGTCACAAGAATTGTTGTTCACGAACAGACAGACATAAACAGTGTTATAACACTGAAAACATCTTCCATGGCAGTTTTTTAGTGGTTTCAAACTCGTCTTGTTAAAGTTTGCTCTTTTAAAACAGACCACCTGAAAACAATACCCAAATTGCTCTCATTGCTCTATTATTGCGGCCCCCAGACGAAGTTGGGGCTACTAAGGATTTGGTATCGTCATGCATCTGCTGCCATAGAGATTTCCTTGTGGACCTTCTACAGGCCGCAAAGGCACCAAATGTGCGCAGCAGTAGTGACTACTACGGCGGGAGTTTGATCCCCGGTCGTACCAACCTGCAGTGGTGGGCAGCTTTTTCAGAGCAGTGCACGATTGGCTACACGTTGCAGGGACGCAAACTGGGAAGGGACTGCCGGGATGGGAAATGAAAATATGCTGAGAGGCATTAAAAACACTTATTGGTTTTTACTGTTTAATTTGGAAACTGGTAGTTTTTCCTTTTGCTGATTGACATAATGACCATCATAAGCATTGCAAAATATCAAGTGTCTGGGTTCGAATCTTTTCTTGGTTTAACACCTCATTCATGCCAGACACGATTAGGATGCCAAGTCTTTCGTTATGTATGTTATGTTTGTAAACACTGCAAATACTTGGACAGTGATTGAATTCTATACTGTCTAATAATCAGTTTTTGATGCATGAATATTTTCCAGGTCGTTACACGTGAATACTATTACTATTATTTTGCCTGAATATTTGAGGGTAGAGTCCGCAACGGTCAAATTTACAAAATATGGTGACCTTAAACAAAGTACCGTAACTATTTAACCAAGGACGATAACTTCATGAACTTTTGGATTTGAATGTCCCTAATGCATATGTATGAGCAGATGTCATTACCTTGATTATCAATGACAACAAATATTTTACTCCAGGTGATCACAAAACTTGCCAGTCACCCTGATTGTGTCTGGCAAAATTATGATTATCTAAATGCAGCACACTTCCCTGGATCATGGTCGTGAATCACTTTGGGAGAAATCATTTTGCACATGAAATGTTGAAGATCAGGGCTAATAAAAACACACACAAACAAAGTCACATCTTTCCCACTTAAATGCCATGGAAGAATCAAACATTTTGAATGTTAAAGGATGGCCAGTCTCAAAGAAAAATTTGGACGCATTGATATCCATTAAATGACTGTATACAGACTGCAGGGACGACACAGTATGACCAGAAGTGTCAGCTGTCGTCCTCGACAAAGTGCGTCATCTGTGACGCCACAAAAACACATTCCATGAAACGTCTTCTGCCATGTCAGATAATGCACAAGAACTGCTGAATTGACTGCCAATGTAATGATAATTGTGAGGGCAAGTCTCACTACCAAAAGCATAGTTTCCAGAGACCGTGTTTTGCAACTACGAAAGAAACCATTTTTCACTACTTAAAATAGTATATTTTATTGTGCGTTTTTAATGCCTCTCAGTATAGATGCTTTGTTCCTTGCTCAAGCACCTCCTGTTGGCCTGCCCGGTGCTCGTCAGTAAGATTTTTAGCTTGCTCATGTTCAGGTATCCTCCGCCCTCATTCTGAACTTGCGAAGTTTCGACAAATGAGTCTAAAGAAATGGTGGCTGACAGGCGAGTGCTTCGACGGAGAGCCGCAAACTGTCTTCACTCTCCTGAGTTGGCAACATCGGAACGCATACGAGCAAGCCTTGTGCATAGTTCTCGAATTGGGCATTCCAGATTCGGGTGGGATTGGAGATGCCAAATGTCAAAAAAAAGAGCCATTTCTTATGTTCTTGGTATGTACATGGGCAGTGGTTAGGACGTAGCACCAACCATTTTTTCTTGCCATGTAACATAATTCACTAAATAATAGACAATTCTATGTCAAAAGTAAGCCAAACTGAAAAATGTGTGCGATTGGCGGCTGCACCCATTGGTCTTGGGCGACCAAGCTGTCTAGTTTTAATATCAATGTTGTACTTATCTCGAACGGCTGCAGCATTCCTCTGAGTGTCTAGACAAACAAGCACGCTTGCTTTCTAGCAAGAATTTCCTCTGTCTCAGTGGGCTGTCAACTCGAGTGATGGCTGAAATTAAATTATTTTGTCTCTCATTCATTAATTCTTCCCACTCCTTGATCAGAAATGATCTTTGCTGGAGAACTGAAGCTTACTTTGTGCTTGCCGCATTTCTCCCCACAACTGACCATGAAACTGAGAACCATCATGGAAGTTTTGCACTTTACGACTGTAATTCAACAGTTTATTTACACAGGAGGGGCACAAATATGGCAGATTGCAACCATCTAAATGACTGTATCATTTAGTTAAAAACAAGCAATTAATTTAATCATCCTCACTGCCTTATACAATATAACAGTTTGGTTACCTGCCATGGCTGCTACAGTTCAAAATTTTACCTGCCAGTTAGGCTGGAGGTCAGTGTCATTTTCATACCCAGGTTGTGCATGATACCTCATCTTGTGTGGGCTGCATAGAGGGTGGGTTGGTCACTACTGGTAACACTAATGGAAGGTGTTATCGCAGGGGAACCTCCTGTTTTATGTGTGGTGAAGTATGTGTTGTTAAACAGCTGCATTGTGAGCCTAAGTGCTTATTTCACATTTGTTTGTAGGTGTCTTTGGCTGCTCGTTGTGGCCGGGCCTCCTGTGCATTAGCCTCACGGCTAACCTGGTCTTCACCTTTCTCTACATGTACGCCACCTGAAGCTGAACCTTCCTGTCTTCCAGTCAAACTCTGCTTCCAGTTACTTCTCAGCTCTCTACAAGGGGAGGGGCTTCCAGCTTGTTTCTGGGTTTGAATTTGCTTTACTTCTCTGATAGGTCAAACATAACTAAGACTAAACAGAGAGACCCACTTATCTGAAGGCACTGATTATGGTTTTAGTGTTCTACATTTCAAACAGGCCAGGTCTATGAGGCTTACCCCACTCGGGTTAAAATATGGATTGAATTTGTTAGCAGTGGTGCTTTTACTTTGTTCTTTGAATCTATGTTGCTGACTAATGTTCGTGTCAACTGGGGGAATCTCTCTCTTTGGAAAATTTGCCAAGAAAGGAAATTGTATTACTTCAGATATCCTTTGTGTAATGTAGTGTATTATACACTTATGTGATGAACCTGTACTGTATTGTTATGGTGTAAGTAATGTGCCTGATTGTCCACCATGTTTTGTTAAATGTGCAGGTGTTGCATCAAGAACCCCGATACTGGGTGTTGAATGATCAGGAATCTGAGGAGGTGTTTATAATGATACAGTTCTGGAGCATTGCACCACTTTTTCTGGAGAGTTGCTGCTCTGCTAGGGGGTTTGGGTAAATGCATACAGACATGAACATCTCCAACATCACAATGAGAACAGGGAGTATTGTGCTTTCATTACTCTGTCCTAACCATCCACTTTGGTTGCATCAATGTTTGGGTCAATAGCAGGGAAGACTGCCAGTTCTTATGGTCCTTGCTTTATTGTCACAAAAAGTGATTTGTTGAAGGTTCTACACTGGGCTGACTTAATTTCCCCTGAAGAGAATGGGGAAGCTGTATTTCCCTAGGACCATTTAAGTCTAGAATATCACACACGCATTATCGGGTTTCCTCTTTCAAGATCAAATGGCTGTGCATGGCTGTATGCTATATGCCATTTCTTCTTACAGCAGGACTTCTTTCATCAGCCTTTGTACCATGAATGTGTCATGAGAATGTGATAAATTACTGCAGACCTGGGTTTAAAAAGCCCATGAACCACTCATGACTCTAGTTAGTGTGTCTCCTGCTGCATGCTGGCCACTTGCTGAGTCCGGAATATTCCTGGAACTGAACACTGTCATTTCCGGGTGTCCCTGCTGCCAGCTGATTAGGCTGTGCCAAGGGACATAGATGGTAAGCAAAATGGAGGAAAGACTGAAGAATTATTCATTCATTACTTCATCTAAATTCACAGGAACTGAGAGTCAATGGGAGAGTACTGGGTTTTGACTAAATGAGCAATATCTATTTGATAGTATCTTCGCCTTCCAAAGTCTTGCTAGTTTCCCTGTTACTAGATTTCATTTTTACTGTGGAGACTCCAAATAAACTGGCGGAATTGTCATTAAAATGAAGGTTTTCTATTTTACATTTTCTAAATTCAGATCAGAATCCGAATCATTTATTACCCCTTTCACCCCCACCAGTGCCCAGTTCTCACTACCATTTCTCCCATTTCTCTAAATTTCGGGCTGTCTGTTCTTATTCCTGATTGTTTTTTTACCCCTCAGCCCTCAAGGCTGATGGGGTATTGCAATCCTTCGTGCGGTTGACCGGGCGGGCGGGCGGGCGTCTCCAAAAACTTCGACATCGGGCTGAGGGGTATTCCGTGCATTGCACGCCTATTTTGTTTATTTTTTTTAAAACGTTATTTTACCAGGAAACCCCTTGAGATTGGATCTCCTTTGAGAGGGAGCCCTGGGCATTGTAATAGAAAGGTAGCAAAAAGAGTGCCATATGGCACTATTGGGGGAAAAAATGCCAGTCATGCAAGAGTGCCGTGTGGCACTCCTGGGCATGAAAGGGTTTTAAAGAATAAAAAAATCCTATGGTGAACTTGCATTGTCAAATAAATGTCTGCTCTCCAAAATAGTAAGCCATTATTTTTTTACGCCATGTTACCCGCATTCAAACATCGCATAATCCTACGAATTTCAGAATCTGCTGTCGCCACCATAAAAAATAATCGATCAATCAAACAATAGGAAATGTTCTGCTCAGACAGGTGCGTGATGTCATAAGGGCTAGACATGTCTTTCGAGTGCAGAGTCACAGTATAAGTATTGAAAGTTGCGTTGATGATCAAGAGTTTTGAGAGAGACCTGCTGTTTGAATTACAACTAATCGTTTGCTGGAAATCTATATTTAATCCTTGACAATGCCGCAGTGTGCAGTTGTTGGGTATTCTAACGAAACGGACGATCCGTACCTGACTGACGTGACTTTTCACCATTTTACCTTTAATACAAAAGAGCTTCCAGCCCCGGTGACGTAGGCATCTTCTTCTAGCTGAACGAACATTGCAACTTTTTTTATGCCGTCTAATACCTCTATAACATAACATAACATGAATGGCAAGAACAGGCCTTTTAGCCCAACTAAGCTTGCCAGTTTCTTGATACTATTGTGAATATACCCCTTCAGATACTAAATGACTCAATGGTATCTAGCTTCAGGTCAAGCCTGCTCTTGAAAACCCCCAAGGTTTCTGCCTCAACAATATGGTCAGGTAAGCTATTCCACATTGTAATTACTCTGTGGGTGAAGAAATATTTCAGAATATCAGTGCTAAATTTACCTTTGGTCAACTTCCATTTGTGACCCCGAGTTCTACTAACAACACTTGGCCGAAGGAATCCTACATGATTCACTTTGTTAATCCCTTTAAAATATTTAAAGACCTCAATCAAATCACCCCTGAGTCTCCTTTTCCTAAGACTAAAGAGATTAAGGATTTTCAGCCTCTTCTCGTAGCTTTCATCTTTTATACCTGGAATAAGCTTAGTGGCTCTTCTCTGAACTTTCTCTAGAGCCTCTATATCTCTCTTAAAGTATGGTCCCCAGAACTGTACACAATACTCCAGATGCGGTCTAACGAACATGTTGTACAGAAGAAGCATCACCTCCTTAGATTTGTACTCAATACTTTTGGCAATGTATCCTCGCATCCAATTAACTTTTTTAACTGCTACAGCACAATGGCTAGAACCTGTGAGGGTTTGGTTAACAATCACTCCCAGATCTTTCTCTTGTGCGGCACATTCCCGTTTTAAACCTCCCATGAAGTAATCCCGTCTAATGTTTTTATTTCCTACATGTACAACTTTACATTTTGCTAGATTAAATTTAATTTGCCACATTTCTGCCCAAATCTGGATTCTATCCAAATCATCCTGAATCACTTCAGTGGACCCTAGACTATTTGCCAAACCCCCCAATTTAGTGTCATCTGCAAATTTAACCAATCTGCTCTCAATATTCCTATCAAGGTCATTAATGTAAATGAGGAATAGCCAACATAGTAAATACCCAACATTTACATGCAGTTTGGCACAGTACAAAACATTATTTCATTGCTTAGAGTTTTGGATTGCTGAGATTATGCACTTTATTCGACAAAGTAACTTGATGATAGTTTTTCTTATCCTTTAAAGACCACTCAACCAAAGTCGGTGGAATGCATTTTGAATGTACTTTCACATTCATATTAGACATTATTACTTGGTTTAATGCAATCTCAACTTCTCATCATAGGATGCCCCATTTGCTGCAGTCCCAGCTTGGGGAATGAGAATCAAATCTCTGGTGGAACAGAAAGTGGCGGTCTCGAGGTTCTTAAAACAGCGTTGAAACAGAGATCGCTCTTGTTCATACATTATTATTATTATTATTATTAGTAATTTGTGGCTTGCTAGCTATTAATAAATTAAGCTATGCTTTGAAAAAAAATTAACCTTGGGCCAGTTTCCCAGACTCTCATTTAACTTGGTCTTGGACTAAATTCAATTTTCAAAGGAAAATCTCAGTACAAAACTCCACTTAGTCCAGGACTACACTTAATCCTTGTCTGTGAGACTGGCCCCTTGTGGTCTAAATCTCAGTAATGACGAATGCATGAGTAGTGAGATTATAAAGCACAAAGGCATAATAACATGCTCCTGTACTGCAGCTTTTTAATGAGAGGCCATTATGAGCAGTGTTCCTTCTGTTGTATCTGGATATTTGAATGAATTTCTCACAGTGTTACTGAAGTACTTTGGGACTTTGCCTGGGACCTGTTCTACAGAGCAGGGTTTGAAGTGAGCCAGAATGACATTTTGACAAGTCCATATTCCAGATTTGAGGATCTCAGCATTTTACCCTGTGCAGTTAACTCATTTTCCAGCTTTGTTGAAGAGGCCCCAGGTCTATGCCTTCTAAGTATGAGCTGATGCAACAGTCAAACTGTCAGGAAAATGTGCTGTAGTTTAAGATTGTTAATTCAGTTTTTTTTTTTTTTTTTTTGGCTTGTTCATTTCTTGTGAGCTCAGAATGTAGGTCCTGCAGCTTTTATCTGCTGTTTTTTTTTTTTTTTTTTGGGAGAGAGCAAAGTCTTCACTGACAAGTATCTTAGATTCAGGCCTTACAGTGGACCTGCTGTAATTAATGTCAAATACTGAGGGAATATGTTTATACTGATACAGATGTTTATGCTAATGTGTAGGATGTGTTTTTCACCAGTGTGCTGTGTACACTACATGCGAAAAGTTAGGGGCCACCCTCAGATTTTTAGAAAAATCACACATAAATCATTCTTTCCTTATTTTTTTTTGCACATGAAATGACGTCAGTGCATGAACTATAGGAAGCCAATAGGTTTTGGTTGAATTTCAGACCTCAGACCACATTTTAAAGCTGTCTTGACTGATTGATCTCTGACGACAATGTTTTATAATTGAGTTCCAATGCCTTTGTGTTAAAATTGTTCTCGTCCTAGTGACATAAAATTATGTCATGTAAAAAGAAGGCATGCTGTATAAATGTCTTCCCCAAAACCAAGGGATCGCATCGCACTTGGTGCACCATTAAAAATCTGAGGGTGGCCCCAAACTTTTGGCCTGTAGTGTATATCTTCTGTACTTAAAAATGATTTTGTTTACCGAATACCTCTTCCTTAATACATGACCAACATTGCTACATATTTGTACAGTCTCTTAATTTCACAGATGGGTGTGTGAAATATTTGACAGAAATTGTTTTCCTTTAATATTTAATAGTGGTGGGCTACATTGGACCCTGACTGGATATAAGCAGTTCTAGAACAATCTTTTCTGACGGTGCATTTAGAGCTGAACTTAAATAGTCGCTGTCCTTCATCTGGGCTCCTCTGAAACCATTCTGTTTGTCACTCTTGGCATGTCCTTGCTGATTGAAATGTTTTGTGGTATATTCATAAAATTTCTGGCCTCCTGTCTATGAATTGACCCAAAGCTCAGTTACCTCTTCATAGTGATTCAAGTCAGTCAGTCTCATTGCAAACCACCTCATATGTTCAAGGCCACTGGTATTTATTGCATGAAGGAGATGTGGTTTCCTGCAGTTTTTACATTAAGAAGCTTGTGTGTTTAAGATGCATATACATGTAACATGGTCATGAAACTTTGTGACAATCTTATTTCAGCAGTCACTCTTCACTCTGGTAACCAAAAAAAAAAAAACTCCGCAATCAATGCTGCTGATTGGTCAGACTGTCTTCACTCTTACCTCCCTGATCATGGGGCCATGGAAACTAGCAGTTCCTGACTTGGATAACCAATTTTTTGTTCTCTGCTTGGGTATATCGGCCAGATTTCTGCATTTCCCAGCGTCATTATGGCCTTCTTTCCTCTTTCTTTGTGGTATTCTACTGAGACGAGATGCCTGTGTGGGAGGCACGATCACCAGCCTTCAGTGCAGCCAACTGTGGCCCGCTGGGTACTCCAACCCTAATTTCCGACTCCAGGTGTGTACTGCATTCACATCATTGTATTTCTGGGATTTATTATGGCATCATTCATTCATTAATGTTTTGAGACAAAGGTTTTTGGGCTGGGCTGTACAACAAGCGGTGCCAGGCCCCTATAAACGCAAATGTCGCAGTCAGTGATCAAGTTCAAGGATTGGCTGGCCGGCGGTGAAGAAGTTCAAGCGATTGGTCGGCCGGCGGATAAGAACTTCAACGATTGGTTGGTCAACGATTGGCCGGCCGGCAGGGAAGAAGTTCAGCGACAGGGCGGCCGGCGGAGGACAGCTAAAACGATTGGTTGGCCGACGATTGGCTGGGTGGCTGGCCGGGCGTTCATCTCACTCGGTATTTTGTAATCTGTGTACAAGGGCGCGGGAGGGGGCCCCTCCTCTCTTTGCAACCCCTCTCTGTGGCGGCTGTAGGCTTATGGCATTCTCAATGTAACTGTAACTTTAAACACTAAAAATTAAAGTGGAAAAATAAAAAACATGAATTGGCTTAAAACTGTTTTGTGAAATATGTGTCTAAAACCTCTGTTTAAAAAATCTGGGTTGAAATATTTTTACAGTTTTTTTTTTTTTTAATAATTTGGCATCTCCAATCCCACCCGAATCTGGAATGCCCAATTAGTGAACTATGTACAAAGCTTGCTCGTATGCGACCCCTTGCTGCCAACTCAGGATAGTGAAGACAGCTCACGGCTCTCCTCCGAAGCACGTGTCCGTCAGCCACTGATTCTTATACACTCATTGGTAGAATCCTCGTAAGTTCCGAACGAGGGCGGAGGATACCCGGACGTGAACAAACCCAGAGTCTTCCTGACGAGCGCCCGTCTGGCCAACAGGAGGCGCTGGAGCAACGAACAAAGCTGTTATTCTTAACCCAAATCCGGCAGTCCCTTCCCAATTTGAAACCCTGTAGCGCGATCGCCAATTGTGCGTTACTCTGAAAAAGCTGCCGACCCCTGCCGGTGGGTACGCCGGGGCTCGAACCCGCGACGTGATAGACACTTCTGCATTGCAACGCAGTGCCTTAACCGAGTGAGCTATCCGGCAGCACTACATTTTTAATTATGTATTAAGGGAACGCTTTCTCAGTGAAGCGGAAGGCGCTGACACAAACACAGTGGGAAGCAAAAATGGCGAAATGCAGCAAGCAGAGGCATATTTCCGCACCAAACAATATTTTCAAGAAAACTGAAGTAACTGATGTTTACTCGTGAAAGCAAGGACAGTGATGAAAATAGCATTACAGATGATGGAAGCAACAATACTATCATCATAATAGCTTGCACTGAGCACCAGCAGTTAGCTTGTCGCTCCGGTGAAGAGCATCAGCATGCGATCATTAACTTTCGCGCTTCCATGCCCTTGGGATCCTTCCAACCAAGCATTTCATTTTCGGGAAGAAAATTCGGCATGGTGTGATTTGACAGATCCTTTCTATCAAGTTTATTTGAAAAATGGCATAAGTTCCATTGTGTTAAGGAAACCAACGGTGTTCTTTGAGAACTTGCAGCTTGAGAACAGTTTATTCACACGGGAGCCTAAGGCTAGAAAGTTGGACCGAAGTCTTACCTTCTGCGTCTAACGCGTGAAAGTTGGACGAGGGCAGTTCATTCACATTGACTGGCCTATCACCTGCGCTTATAACCTTGAGCTGGGACACTGAGCTGGGGCTACAGTGATCGGTTACACTACCAAAGAAGTGGTGCGTGGGGATCCATCGTGCAAGAAATTGAGTTCTCCTGAGTGTATGTGCCGCTCTCTCCCCCGTATAGTCACCTCCAAGCGATAGAGAGAATTTTTTATATTTATCGTGGTTTGAAGTCTATTTGCTTTGTTTCTTTTGGTGGGCCTGGTCAAGAATGTTTTGCCTATTAACACCTGCTCAATGCAGCCCATATTAAGGGGTTTGCTGTGGTTTTTCACCTGTATTACTATTTGCTTGTGCATCTTGCGTACTGTGGATTTCCATAGTCGGGTGCTGTGTCATAACTGAACTGATTGAATAAGACTTTGGTCCCACTGTATTTCAGTGTGAAGTGAATTGATGTGGGCTGCTATTGAATCATGGGCTGTGTAATATTGACCAGTCCCCTTTCCTCTATTTACATTTACTGTGCAATAATAAACACAGATCTACTTTTCTATACCAGCCATCTTTGTGGGTCCTTTAGGAGCAGTTGTTGGGGAACTCTATGGGAACTAACCATATTACATATATAGCGCCCTCCATAATTATTGGCACCCCTGGTTAAGATGTGTTCTTTAGATTCTAATAAATTCAGTTTTTTTCTAAATAATATAGGACCACAATGAAAAAAGAGGAAAATCCGACCTTTAATTCAAGTGCATTTATTCAGTGGGAAAAAAATCCCACATTAAGAAATAATTCTTTTACATCAAATCATGTGTGCCACAATTATTAGCACCCCTGATGTTAATACTTTGTACAACCAACTTTTGCCTACAAAACAGCATCTAATCTTCTCCTATAATGTTTCACAAGATGTGAGAAAACAGAAAGAGGGATCTTCGACCATTCCTCTTTGCACAATCTCTCTAAATCATCCAGCGACCTCGGTCCTCTCCTCTGCACTCTCCTCTTCAGCTCACTCCACAGGTTTTCAATGGGGTTGAGGTCTGGGGACTGAGATGGCCATGGGAGGAGCTTGATTCTGTGTCTGGTTAACCATTTCTCTGTAGATTTGGCCACATGTTGAGGGTCACTATCTTGCTGAAAGACCCAGAAACGACCCATCCAGAGCTTTCGGGCAGAGGCCACCAGATTTTGATTTAAAATGTCCTGGTATTTCATAGCGCTCATGATGTCATGCACCCTAACTAGGTTCCCAGGGCCTCTGGAAGAGAAACAGGCCCACAGCATCACCGATCCTCCCCCATACTTTACAGTGGGCATAAGGTGCTTTTCTGCATACTCATCTTTTGTGTTCTGCCAGTCCCACTTAGAGTGTTTGTTGCCAAAAAGCTCTATCTTGGTCTCATCTGACCAAAGCACATGGTCCCAGTTGAACTCCCAGTACCGCTTGGCAAACTGCAGACGTTTGCGTTTATGATTGTGAGTGAGAAAAGGTTTTTTCCGTGCATACCTCCCGAACAGCTTGTTGGCATGTAGATAGGGCCCGATGGTTGTTTTGGAGACTTTGGCCCGTATTCAGAAACGACACTCACACTAACTGAGTGCGAGTGAGTACTAAAATTTAGTTTGTGTCAGGTTATACTAAATGAGTCAGAGGTTGTCCTAACCCTCATTTGCTTTCAGAGACCTCACTCACACTGAAAATAGCGTCTCTTTCTGAGTGAAGGTTGAGTGCAGGGAACACCTCCCTTGATCCGCACTAACTTGCGCCGGTGTTTCGTTGTCAGGGCTTTCAGGTGGTTACAAACATTAGAAACTCTGGATCATTTAAAGCCACGTGCTCGACGCAATCACAACTATGCAAATTTTAACTCTAATGATGATAACGATGCCGGTAAGTTACTAACTGACCACCTTGTTTCAGTGTTGACGAACTGCACTGTGGTGAACTCGAGGTAAGCATTTGTGTACCCACCAAGTACCTATTGGTGAACTGGCAATCGGGGAAGCTCAAAACCATCCCTTAAAAATAATGATTGAAAAAAGGTCATATCCAATCATTTAATAAAATTTTATTTACTTGTACTCCTAAAATACGAAGGATTATCATGTTTCGCCAGTACTACTTGTTAAGTTAGAATGAGCACTGATAAGTATTGCCCTGTTTTCATTTCATTAAATTACCGTTGCAGAAACTCTGAAAACTCTCAACATTATCAGGTGTGGCCAGTTTTCATTAATGACGCATATCTGTCAACTCTCACGATTCGGATTTCTCGCGCTTTTCTTTACTGATGGGTCGGAAAATTCTGCGCTCAGCGGCTTGTGGGGCGCATGTGGATTGGTCTGCGAGGCTCATGCAGCTGCAAATCATGAGACTCCATCCTTTCCTACATTCTTAACCGCTGAATGTAGACGGAAATGTCTTGCACGTTTCACAGCTTGTTGCTTAGTGAGCCTCGCGGGCTGTCCTGCACCTTTCGCGAGCCACTCGACCACAGAATTTATGAAGACATGCTGACATTTACGTCGTCATTTATGTGCGAAAGAAATGCCTCAATTTTGTGAAGCAATGTATAACAATGCTATTAAAAATAAATTGCATTGTCGTTTTACCAATTAGTCTGAGAAACTTTCTAATCAAGAAAAGTAAACTTCACCAGGTTTAGATTATTCAGCACTCAAGGGTGAGGATTGAGCGTCCCTTTGCAGCAGCCGATGCATCGCCTGTGGTATCCAGTGCCCACTACTGTCAGTTATGCTCGAGTAGCGTTTGTGAATATCAACTGGCAAGGAGTGGGACCGCTCTCTCGGTTAGTGGTAGGTCTCTCTGTCTCACACACTTCAGTTACATTTCAATCGTACTCACTGTATGGTGAGTGGAGGGTGAGTGTGAGTGTCGTCTCTGAATACGGGCCTTAGTGACCTCAAGATGCTGGATGCAAGATTTGTTGCAATTCTTTAAGAGTGAGCTTTGGAGAACTTTTTATTTCTCTTACCATCCTCCTCACTGTGCGTGGTGGCAAAATAACCTTGCATCCTCATCCAGGCTTGTTCACCACTGTTCCAGTTGTTTTAAACCTCTTAATGATTCCTCTGACGGTAGATATGGGCAGGTGCAGGCGAGTGGCTATTTTCTTGTAGCCACTTATGAAGGTCAACACACATCTGCCTTACTTGAATGCTGTGTTTCTTTGTCTTTCCCATGTTGAAGAGTGGATAAAAGAAATGGCCTCTGTGTCATGTCATGTTTATATCCCAGGGAAACAGGAAGTGATCATTTACTAATTAAATGTTCCTAGATA
Source organism: Gymnothorax reevesii (assembly GCA_029721435.1). Taxonomy (NCBI): domain Eukaryota; kingdom Metazoa; phylum Chordata; class Actinopteri; order Anguilliformes; family Muraenidae; genus Gymnothorax; species Gymnothorax reevesii. Next base: position 43,867,587 of record CM056585.1, read on the forward strand.
CTCTGATCAACTTTGTAAACTACTGTAGAAATGACAGAAATACTTCAATTAGATTTAATTCCTAGGAATTGTTGGGGGTGCCAATAATTGTGTAACAGGTGATTTTATGAAAAACAATTATTTCTTCAAGGATTTTTTTCCCCCTTAAAATTCACTTGAGTTGAAGGTTCCATTTTTCTACGATTTTCAGAGTGAGAGGATGCTTCTGCAATAAAAATTGAATTTATTTTAAGGCTTTTAACACATCTTAACCAGGGGTGCCAATAATTATGGAGGGTGCTGTTGGTTATATTATTCATGCGTTTTCCTACATCTACTCCGTAACCAAGCATGGATTAATTCATTTGTGAAGACTGGACAGTATGCCCATTGACTGGTAAATTTGTTCGTACCTTGCATTCCTGTACATTTAATCAAAAACAGTTATAACGCATTTTTCTTAATGAGAGCATTAAACGACACTTCTGCCCTACAAAGGCTGAGTACAGTAACTACGAAATAATTAAAGCTGTGAAAAATGGCTTCAGACTTTGTTTGCTGTCCCAACAAAGGAGTAGTTGGCACATCTGTGATAGATAATGGTTAATTGATTTGTCATGGTATCATTTCTATCCAAATAAATCCTGACCTTCATATACTTTCAGGCCCAAAACTGCACAGCTCAATTTTTATCCAATGTGTAGTTACTGCATTTAGGCTTTGTAGGGCAGAATTGTCTGTTGAATATTCTGAATGCTGTAGCTCGTGAGACAGCGCATATTTAGCTGGGCTTTATTTAGCTTTAGCTAGCTCGGCTTCCGCGTCCGCATCCGCGTCATACTTTGTATGTGTACTCCTTGATGCCAGACCTACCTACCGATGCCAAAAGTTCTGACCTCGTGACCTTGACCTTGACCTTTTGACCGACCTTTAGAAAACTTTAACCTTGCCCATAACTTTTGAACCGTGAGAGATAGGGCATTCATACTTTGCATGCGTACTCCTTGATGTCAGACCTACCTACCGATGCCAAAATTTCTGACCTCGTGACCTTGACCTTTGACCGACCTTTAGAAAAGTTTAACCTTGCCTATAACTTTTGAACCGTGAGAGAAAGGGCTTTCATACTTTGCATGTGTTCTCCTTGATGCCAGACCTACCTACCGATGGCAAAATTTCTGACGTCGTGACCTTGACCTTTGACCGACCTTTAGAAAACTTTGACCTTGCCCATAACTTTTGAACCGTGAGAGATGGGGCTTTCATACTTTGCATGTGTACTCCTTGATGCCAGACCTACCTAACGATGCCAAAATTTCTGACCTCGTGACCTTGACCTTGACCTTTGACCGACCTTTAGAAAACTTTAACCTTGCCCATAACTTTTGAACCGTGAGAGATGGGGCTTTCATACTTTGCATGTGTTCTCCTTGATGCCAGACCTACCTACCGATGGCAAAATTTCTGACGTCGTGACCTTGACCTTTGACCGACCTTTAGAAAACTTTGACCTTGCCCATAACTTTTGACCCGTGAGAGATAGGGCTTTCATACTTTGCATGTGTACTCCTTGATGCCAGACCTACCTACGGATGCCAAAATTTCTGACCTCGTGACCTTGACCTTGACCTTTGAACGATCTTTAGAAAACTTTAACCTTGCCCATAACTTTTGAACCGTGAGAGATGGGGCTTTCATACTTTGCATGTGTACTCCTTGATGTCAGACCTACCTACCGATGCCAAAATTTCTGACCTCGTGACCTTGACCTTTGACCGACCCTAAAAAAAGTTTAACCTTGCCTATAACTTTTGAACCGTGAGAGATAGGGCTTTCATACTTAGCATTTGTACTCCTTGATGCCACACCTACCTAACGATGCCAAAATTTCTGACCTCGTGACCTTGACCTTGACCTTTGACCGACCTTTAGAAAACTTTAACCTTGCCCATAACTTTTGAACTGTGAGAGTAAGGGCTTTCATACTTTGCATGTGTTCTCTTTGATGCCAGACCTACCTACCGATGGCAAAATTTCTGACGTCGGGACCTTGACCTTTGACCGACCTTTAGAAAACTATAACCTTTGAACCGTGAGAGAAAGGGCTTTCATACTTTGCATGTGTTCTCCTTGATGCCAGACCTACCTACCGATGCCAAAATTTCTGACCTCGTGACCTTGACCTTGACCTTTGACCGACCTTTAGAAAACTATAACCTTTGAACCGTGAGAGAAAGGGCTTTCATACTTTGCATGTGTTCTCCTTGATGCCAGACCTACCTACCGATGCCAAAATTTCTGACCTCGTGACCTTGACCTTGACCTTTGACCGACCTTTAAGAAACTTTAACCTTGCCCATAACTTTTGAACCGTGAGAGAAAGGGCTTTCATACTTTGTATGTGTACTCCTTTATGCCAAACCTACCTATCGATGGAAAAATTTCTGACCTCGTGACCTTGACCTTTGACCGACCTTTAGAAAACTTTAACCTTGCCTATAACTTTTGACCCGTGAGAGATAGGGCTTTCATACTTTGCATGTGTACTCCTTGATGCCAGACCTACCTACGGATGCCAAAATTTCTGACCTCGTGACCTTGACCTTTGACCGACCTTTAGAAAAGTTTAACCTTGCCTATTACTTTTGAACTGTGAGAGATAGGGCTTTCATACTTTGCATTTGTACTCCTTGATGCCACACCTACCTAACGATGCCAAAATTTCTGACCTCGTGACCTTGACCTTGACCTTTGACTGACCTTTAGAAAACTTTAACCTTGCCCATAACTTTTGACCCGTGAGACAGGGCTTTCATACTTTGCATGTGTACTCCTTGGTGCAAGACCTACCTACTGATGCCGAAGTTTGACCTGATGACCTTGACCTTTACCCGATCTTTAGAAAAGTTTAACCTTGTCTATAACTTTTAAACCGTGAGAGATCGGGCTTTCATACTTTGCATGTATACTCCTTGGTGCAAGACCTACGTATTGATGCTGAAATTTTGACCTGGTGACCTTCACCATGACCTTTACCTGACTTTTTTTTACAGTTGAATCAGCAAAGATACTGCATTTCTCTGCAGATTCTGCATGAAAAGAGTGTTAACTAACAAAACACTTTGTTTTCCAGACACTGTATACAGCAATAATTATTGGTGAAATTTTTCTTTTCACCTAACCGTTCTTTTGCCTTGTTTTTTCACCTAACATTTTTTTTTGCCTTGGCTCAACAATGACTTGTCTGATAGTTTGAAAATAAATTTGAAGTACAATCTGTCATCAAAAACTGAGTCTGGAATACATCTATGTCATAACTAAAAAAAAATCAACTTTACAATATTCTATACGAAGTAGTATCCTTTTTAAAGCACAGGTTGTAAAACAGTAAATAATGATGGTTGCCCCCCCGGCGAGCTTTGTTGTCTTTATAGAAACAAGAGTTGTCAGAAAGACAACACACAGCGACTCATAAGAAAACTGTTTGATTATATAATCTGCATTAACATTTTATTCCACTCTGTAACATGTAAACAAGTCACGTTTATGAAAATTGCCATTTCTATTTAAAAAAAGAAAAATTTCCACTTATGATTTAATTTGGGTTTTTAACCATTACTTTTCAGTTATTATTATTTCTTCTTTTAAAGTAATATGAGCCTATCATTGAAAAAGAAATAAAAATCACAACTCGACTCAAAAATGTGATATCTTGGGCTCCAATTTATCCCTTAAATGTCAGCGAATAAAACACAGTGTAGCCCGTACATTTACCATCGTTTTGACACAGGTTTTCGGGCAATGTGAGTTGATTCAATACCCTGAAAACTTTCGTCGAAACAGCTGGTAATTAAATAGCCTAAATGATCAAATAGTGGCTTTGAGTGTCCACGGGCTAACATTGGGGAATGAATATGGTAGAAGGCTACTGTTCTAAATCAATATACAAGAGTTTACTTTATCATTGCGCACAGGCCAACCTCTCACCAAAATTAAGTCTCACGCATTTTTAACGTTGAAATTATCTTTCTTTACAAAAGACATACATCTCGACCCGGTTGTTAAAAACTCGGTTATTTTAACCGCCAGTTAACTCCTAATGGCAGGTTAAATCCTTAACCGACCGTTAGCTGACCGAACGTTAAATATGCGTTGTTCAAAACATGGTAAGCCCTTAGCTAACATCACCGTCAAAGTTAACAGTGTGGTTAATGTCACTGGGTTAGCATTCCTCTATCCCACAATAGGCTCTATGCACGGCAGCTCATGACGTATTTTGCGGTCAAGTATTAGGCCGCTTGGTAACTTCTGCCAAGCATTGAATCCTGTGTGAGTGTAGGAATGCTAAACATTGCCACCTAAAACGGCCTGAACAAATTAATTTTCAAAACATTTTATTTATTCTCTTTGTGTATTTTATTCTGATTTGTGTATCAATGTTTATGTCATGACCTCAAAACGAGCAAAACGGTCTTTTCAAACACGAGAGGGCAACACTTCAGGACACTACTGCTGTGTGCCGCAATGTACAGCTTCGGCTAAGTTTAATGATTTCCTTTGTGTCCTCACATTTCCCAAAGACGGGTGGATGGTTTAGGAACGACATGACAATTTCGCCAATATAAATCACATCAGAGTCTGCTGCTGACATTTTTAGACAACAGACCTGATCCACTGTATAGCACATTCGCGCGATCTGAGTTTGGCTCCCATACAAACAGCTTTTCCTTTAGCTGAAGATGATGGCGCAACAAATCTGGGATTAATACGTAACCAACGTTCTGTTTCATGGAGTCAATGCCCCACTGTGACACACACACACGCTTGACTTACACAAGGAATGCAGGAATAAAATAAATTCTCATCATGACTGCGCTAGCTAAACCCATTTAGCGAAAGAATATGATGCAGTGTGTTCAGCTTGGATGCAAACCGGAGTTTCAAGAGACGGTCCATTATCCAACTGGGATAACCTATGTTGTTATGAATAGATTAGATCCACAGTCATTCCATTCGCATTATGTACCTGCTGCTGTTATAGAGCTGAGTGAAAGTTAAGCACTGTACCTACTCCAAAAGAGAGCAGAGCAGGGATGCGAGGGTGCCTATCCAGTCCTGATGACTAACTTATGTTGGAGAGCGAGCACAGACGAACGTTACCTATTGTGACAGTTCCCTTAGGCTCATACAAATGTGTGATGGGGGAGCCCGAACATCTGTTTGCTACGAAACACAGTCAACGCGAAACATCACAGCACATTAATGACTCTTAACACAGAGTGAGTATTTTGTACAATTGAGACCATCGTTTTGACGGAAGCATATAAAAGAACATGGAGATTTCCTTGCACAGCGACGACGACTGCCATTCTTCTGCTTTCAAGATACTCTCACCGTCTTTGTCAAGATGGCGGACTGAGCAGTAGCACTGTAGGAGCTTTCGTACATAACTCCTCCAAACAAGTTCTATTGAAATTATATCCCCATTGAACTAACATTTCAAAGTTTGTAAGATGCTTGTGAGTGAAAACGACTGCAAAATGTCTCCGCCAAAGCCGAAAAGAATGTTCCCAAGTGAGGGACCACGAGTATGCCTCACAAACACTTGTGAATACAGACTAACAGTCGTTTGTCTCCACTGCTGAGATACATGGTAAGTCTTCTCCTTCCTCCCCATCCAAAGGAGCTATTGCCTGAAAAATTTTAAGACCAAATGAAGAGAGAGTTTCAAATTCCACAATACTTGAAGCAATTAACACACTTGTTGAAAGGTTTGATACACAAGAGCAAAAGTTCGAAGAGCTTGGCGTGCAGCTAAAACAAAACTGCGGTGATCGCTAGCTTGGCCAAAGCTGCTGAGTTTAATGCTGCGGAGGTAAGATTGCAGGACGAGTTTTGATTCTAGATAAAGAAGTGGAACAACTGAGGGCAGTAAATGTGGAAATTAAGGAAAAAGCAAGTGAACAGGATCGATATAAAAACGGAGGTGGAACCTGGGAATCAGAGCAATGAACGGAGATACCAGGAATGACGTGATTCAACTATTGAGCAAAGTAGCCCCTCACTGGGAGAAAAAAGAGGATATTGTGGACTTTGTTCATTGAATCGGCTGGAAAACGGAAGACAGGACTCGCCATATCATCATCCAGTTTATAAGACAACCACAAAGAGATGCGTTTTGGAAATTGACGAAGGGTTTGTGGTGAAACTGGAATCAAGTTTATGGAGGATCTCACAAAGGAGGACAGACTGGCGAAAGAAGCCCTTTGGCCCCGCATCAACCAGGCAAGGAAAAATTGAGATAAAGCTTACTTCCGTGGCCCGTTTGGTTTTATAAACGGACGTCGCATCCAAGCTGGAGAAACATTAAACTTTTGACACACAAGTCGATGAACAGGTATGAGGGGAACTTGTTTGGGGTGGAGATATTCTACTCATCCTACAACACCTTAAAAAGTAGTTTTCTGTTAAACTCTTAAAGTTACGGTTACCGCTGCTTTCCAGCATATGGTCGTTTTAATTTTAGTTTGTCTTGTTTCATTGAATACAAGGGGACTTTAAGACAATGTGAAGCGAAATTTTTTTGTTTTGTAAGGGGTGGAAAGCGCACCGAGTCTCGAAGGAAAGTGCATTCAAGTGCTTCACATTCTTCTTTCTGATCAAACCAGTGGGGGGACAAGATACTGTGTAGTCATGGGTCAAATAATTCCGCAGGAGTTGCTATTTGCTTTAATAAATGTCTGGGCAATGTGGTGACACACAAAGCAGAAGGGTCGCTTGCAGTTGTTTTGAGTATGGATAATTGTTGTGTTATTCTAATGAACATATATGGTTATAACACCACCACTCAAAACAGATTTTTACTTTCAGAGGTCTCTGACATTATTAATCAATACAAAAACTTATAATACTGATCTGATTTTGTTTGGAGGGGATTTTAATGTTGCACCTGATGGTTGGCTTGATAGAAGTCACTCAGAATTTACAAATCTTTTCAATACACTATTTCTTGAATTCTGCAATACCCACTCTCTCATTGATGTATGGAGAAAGCCTAATGGAAGCTATACATCGAGAATTGATTTATGGTTGTCTACACTTGAAGTTGCTGAATATGTTTCAGAGGTGTCTGTCGAGTGCGCCACTGACAGATCACTGCTCATTATATCTAGAACTGAAACCATAAATAAGCATTGGTAAAAGAAATATTAATTGGAAATTTAATGCAGACCTACTAAAGTCTTGAGACTATTGTAAAAAAAATCAGTTATTACTGGAGATTAAATATGAAAAAACTATTGGGAGTTACAGAAATAGAATTTTTCAAATATAAGGTTAGGCAAATTTCTATTAAGTTTGGTAAACAAAGAAATAAGCGAACAGGAACTTAGTACAAGAAATTGAAAAAATGTTTTAAAAGGGCACCAATGTCAGACACCGATATGTCCACATTTAAGACTCTTCAATCAAAATTGGATGATTTATACTTGAGAAGAGCCCATCGTGCTTTCAGAAGATCCACAGCGAAATGGACGAAAGAGGGAGAAAAAATACTGCCTATTTTTGTGCTTTAGAAAGAAAAAGACTAGAGGAATGCAGTTAATATACTTATTGTTAATAATGTTGAGTTTACAGATCCTAAATTAATATCCGAAGAAGTACACAGATTTTATTCAGACGTATATACCTCTTCCTATTCCAGAGTGTTATGTTACAGTTTATAATACCTGATTGTATTATTTTGCTCAGCCAGTAGTTTCTGTATACTTAATGTAAGGGTAATGAATATTCATGAGTGCTTGTAAACATAATGACTAGCCTGAGAACACCATAGATTCTTCCGTTTAGAGGGTTCTACTGTCTACAAGAAAGGAACTTGCAGCCAATGGAAGAGAGGGATAATAATCTCCGGTCTGCTAGACCGGCTTGGCCGAGTGCAATTGGACTTCGGATTACAGAGTCACCTTTTGGATATGGACTTTGTGGTGATCAGGATCACCACACCGAAGACATCAGATTTCAGTGGATTTTCACCATCGTCGGGGGAACATTGCAAGGACGGACAGTTTGGGCTAGTGAACAGTATTTCTATCTTCAATGTAGTAATTTCATAACCCTTTCCTGTACAATTGTAATTGCTACGTTCATTCGATCAGTTATTGAATAAATCGTTTAAATTTAATCCTTCTTCTAAATTGGAATCTTCCAGAATAATCTGGAACACACAACTGTCCGTAACATAAACTGGGGGCTCCTCTGGGATAGAACAACATTTTTGTGTATTGAGCCGCTGAACATAGCAAAATGGGTGAGCTTGTTGAATTTGTTAAAAATCCCTCTCGATGTTTTGGAGACTAAGAAAGAGCAGTTATTGGAGATCGCTAAAATCCTCGAGATGGACGTGAAAAGATCTATGCGGAAACATGGCATCAAGAAACTATTGATTGTGGAAGTTTTAGTTGATAATGACCTTTTGGTAAAAGAAGCCTTGCAGGATTATAGCGATCTCCAAGACCACCTTGTGGTGGGTGATGGAGAGCTTCGGCTCAAGGAATTAGAACTCGAACAACGCTGAATAGAGGCGCGAACTGAAAGGCGCCGAATAGACAAGGAGGTTGAAATGATAAGAATGGAAATAGTAGTGCGTCTTAAATATCAAGCCAGCATGGAGGAAGCTCAACACAAAATTGATTTTGGCAAACATGTCAAACTGGTACCACCGTTTAATGAAAATGCAGTGGACAAATATTTTGTCCATTTCGAGAGAATTGCTATCAGTCTTGAATGGCCTGTTGAGGCATGGCCACTTCTGTTACAAAGCGTGTTGAAAGGCAAAAGCAGGAGGTGTTCACTGCACTTTCCTTTTTTGGGATCAAATGTTTTTTTTTTTTTTTTTAGAAATTATATAATGTGACAAGAAGATACGTAAACAAGTGAAATTCCATAAACAAAAACCTTAGATTCAATAAAACATGACAATGACCCAAACAAAAGAAAAACACACAAAGAGGGGGGAAGGACCCAAGAAACTATTATTCATTTATAAGACAAAGGCTACCATAGCCTTCAAACTCTCAGCAGCTGCATGCCACAATTTCAGATTATGAAGCTTCACTCCATTTATATGGGCAATTGATTGTTCCATGTAAATAACATCAAGAAATAAAAGAATCCAATGATGTACAGTGAGTTTGTCAGGTTGTTTCCGGTGCATTGAAATGCAGTTAAACCAGCAACAACAATTCCTTTTTTTTTTTTAATCCCTCCAACCCCCCCCCCCCCATTTTTGATTATGACATCATACAGGATTACAAGGCCTATTTAAAAGGAACTTGCAGCCAATGGAAGAGAGGGATAATCATCTCCGGTCTACTAGACCTGAAAGCTAGACCGGGTTGGCCGAGTGCAATTGGACTTTGGATTACAGAGTCACCTTTTGGTTATGGACTTTGTGGTGATCAGGATCACCACACCGAAGACATCAAGAAATAAAAGAATCCAATGATTAAAGATGAGTAAATTGAAATGAGAATTAACATACCTGCACCAATACATACATTGATCATAATTTTACATACATACATATATACTCATACATAAATACATGCTTTAGCAAATATAGCCATACAAACACAGACAAACATTTATTAATGGACTCATGCACAGTTACTTATGTTATTTTCATTCCCATCCCTCTTCTACTCTCAGCGTCCTACATCTTTCCTTATACACACTTAACTTACTGTTTTCTAGTGCCATTATACATTCAATTTTACTGTGATGTTTTACAAAGAGTTTGAATCTCTCCTCAAAGCATCCACAGATTTTGATTTAAAAATGAAAATTTTGCCAAGAAGTATTACAATATTGACTATTTTTCCAGAGTTATTTTTTAGACTGCCCAGAAAATGGTTGGCAAATCCAGAGTAAAATTACTTGAATATTAAGGCAGCCACCTCTGAACCCCTGTGAAAAACAGACCTACACAGGGGCAGTACCAAAATAAATGTTCAACTGACTCAACCTTTTCACCACAGAATCTACACAAGTTGAACTCCTCTATTCCCCAAATATGAAGCATCAAAAATTTATACATTAATTTAAACTGAAAAAACCTTATTGACAAATCTATCGTTGTTTTATTAGTACCCGAGAGACCCCCAAGTGGGGGACTTTGGGAAGGCACAGGCAAAATACCGTGAAATAACACACTAACCACCTATGAATACAGTGATGTTGTCCATCAAATTAAACAGCAGAACCTAAGCTACAGGGCGATATAAACATTTTTTACGCGCCCTAAACACGACTCAAATAATAACAAATTGAATTACGACATATCAAACTCTGTACAGCTCCGCTGTGTCAACCCACTCGACATATTGCCAGCTCTACCGCAACAGAAGTTCATGCCGAACACACGAGCGAGGCATCAAATGACAGCTAAGACTCCACAGATTCCAATGATGTAAGGCAAAGCGATCGCCAAAGTATTAGAGAGAACCAAGCCAAAGAATCATAAAAACAGAAATCGCTTTTCCAAACTATAGTAGTAAAATTTATCTTACCTTCGCTGTTCGGGCGAGAAAAGTTTATTTTCCCGTAAAATCCACACTTGATTCAGTAAGTCCTATTTCCTATGTTGCGTTCCAAAACTTTTCGGCTTTCTATGGTAGTCTTCAGGACCCACGGGAAGCCTCGCAATGTACGTATGCATCATATGGGGGGTACTTCCCCAACGCCAGCGTTCTGCTGATTATAATTGGCCGACAGTACTGTCAATTTCATTTTGGTGAGTTTAGCTGTATTTCATTGGCTCTAACGATTCCAACGAGGGGTAGATGGTCCAAATCGACTAATCCGTGGCGGAGATAGAGCGGGGGGGCGAGTCAGTCGGGAGGTGTGGAGCAGACATGGCAGGAAGTGACGTTGAGGGAGGGAGTGTGGTGGATATGGGTGAGGAGTAGCTATGTTTGACTCGGATCATTTGAGGGACTCGGATCATTCTGAGTCGCTCGGTAATATGAGCCGGGTTTTGCGAGTCACTTGACCAATGGAATATCCAGCCTGTAGCTGCCCTGGCTACTAGTTCTACAAAAGGGCTCTTATTATTGTTGTTGTTATTATTATTATCATTATTATTAGTAATATTACAGTCATCACAACATGCAGAAACCCCCACCTTCAAGAAAAAAAGAAATCTAGAAATATTTCATTAAATTACATCATATTTTACATTATACAGTGGTCCCTTGCTATAACGGGACAGCGCATCGTGCTATGCCCCCTATTGGCTACGGGACTGTATAACATTGTCAATCAATATCCTCTGTGTCGTGTCTCCTGTTCAGCATGTAAAATTTACATAAATCTTTGTTGGCTAGCTGTGTGACTCTGAAGCTGTATTTGTGGGCGGGGGGAGTTACAGCCTCAAATCATCTATGTAATAATTGTAAAAAAATAAAGCTAAAAATAAAGAAGTAATCCTACTTCGCGGATTTCGCCTATTGCAGCTTATTATTTTTAGAACGGAACTCCCGCGATTAACGAGGAACCACTGTATTACAGGATTTAAAGTTTGTGAGGAATTCGACATTATAACAGGCCCAAATGCAGAATACAGTCTGCAATTCAGAATGCAGAACGCATTACTTGAAAATGAAATGTGCATTGTTTTTCCTTCACGCTGGAATACGTTTTCATTGTTTGTCAATAAATGAATAGCTTAAGCAAAAAGACAGGTCGTCAGTCGTATTACGTCTGCAAAAAAAACACCGATGTTCTAAATAGTGACGCTCCCAGGGTAACCAGTAACCACTACGAAAGAATATTTTATTTTATTTTTATTATTATTTTATTCTCTTATGGTGAAAATGGATATGGGGTGGATCACAGTATTCATTGACGCAACATCTGTGTGCAAGACCGCCATTGGGGTATGCAGGGTATTCCCTCTGCTACAGTTTGTGCAGGACCGCGAGCAAGCAGGTATTCATACTCAAACTAACCGAAAGCAGGGAGCCGAGTGAAGCCATTAGCTAACCGAGAGCAGTGAGCCGCGAGTGAGGCCATGAGCCAACCGAGAGCAGCGAGCCGCGAGTCGAAGCCGAGAGCAGCGAGCCGAAGCCATGAGCCAACCGAGAGCATCGAGCCGCGAGTGAGGCCATGAGCCAACCGAGAGCAGCGAGCCGCGAGTGAGGCCATGAGCCAACCGAGAGCAGCGAGCCGCGAGTGAAGCCATTAGCCAACCGAGAGCAGCGAGCCGCGAGTGAAGCCATGAGCTAACCGAAAGCAGCGAGCCGCGAGTGAAACGAAACTCAGGATCCACCACGAGTGACGGATCTCTGTTAAGTTGGTTGGATCCTTGTGACGGATCTCGGTTAAGTTAAGTCAGTTGGATCCTTGCAGTTTTAGTCAGAGACTCAGAGAAGTTAAATTTCGTTTTTCTGCCGAGTGCCAACTGAGCGAATGAGTGGCTGAGTGCCTATGCTTGCGCTACTGCTTGGATCCACTAGTTGTGCTCAAGTCGCATGTGTGTCATTTCTCTGCCAACTGTAGGACTCAACTGAGCCGGTTAAATAGACGTCTAGATCCGTGGTTCGTGAGTGATTTTAGAGGGCCGGTTAATTGAGCCGAATCTTCTTACAGCTCTAGTGAGGAGGACGAGGAAGGCTCAAACAATCCTGACTGGTATACGGTAACTAAGAGAAATAAAAAACAAAAAGTAAATAGAAGTGTGTCGGATGATAATTTGGATTCTGATGAAAACAGCGAGGTAGGAGTTAAGCGCCCTACAAGAGAGGAGTTAAAGGTAAAGCTTCAGTTTGAGTCCCCAAATTCGCTAAACCCATTGAAACTGACTAAAGCATTGCACGATGCGGTAGGAACGGTGAATGTTAAACCGCTAAGGTATGGTAGTTTTGTGATTGTATGTAGTGATTCCAAACAGCAAGAAAGATTAATTAAACTGACTTCGTTGGGAGGGAAGAAAGTTAAGTGTGTAGAGTGGCACTAATATCGAACGGTGCAAGGGGTAATAACGGGGATTACTACTGACTTAACTTGTGAGGATATTTTGAGTAATATATCAGGAGCTAAAGTAGTCAAAGCCAGGAGGTTGATGTTCAATTGAGATGGGATTAGGAAAGAGAGCCTTTCCATTTTATTACACTTTAATGAGATGCTGCTGCCTGCAAGAGTCAAAGTAGGATTCATGAGTTTTCAAGTAAAAGACCACTCATTCCACCGCCTCTTAGATGTTTTCAATGCCAGAGGTTTAGACACGTGGCTGCTCTCTGTAGAGGGAAATCAAGATGTGGTAAATGTGGGGGAGAAGACCATGAGTATGGTCAGTGTCGTGAGGGTACCAGTGTCAAATGCTGTAACTGTGGAGGTGCACACAGCACCGCATATAAAGGTTGTGAGGCACATAAACGAGCAGCGGAAATACAGAGAGTCAGGGTGGAGGAGAAGATTACATATGTTGAAGCCATAAGGAAAGTTGGTGTTAAAAAAGGAATTGGGGCTTCCCTGAGTATGCCTGATCAAAGTCAGAGCTATAATACACAGAGACCTGAAAGACAGCAAAGGCCTATAGGTAAATCAAATGTTGCAGTTGATAGTGTGAAGTTTCTGGCATTCTTGGCAGAGGTAGTTAACTGTTCAGCCCAGACATCAGGTAGGACAGAAAGAATCAAGATCATTATTAAAGCAGCACAGAAGTATTTTGATATGGGAGAAATAAAAGTAGAGGAAATTAACGAAGCTTTCTCAGTCGGTATACAAGACACTCAGTCATCATGTGGGGGATCATAATGGTAGTTACTATCTTGCAATGGAATGCCAGAAGTCTCTGCTCTAATGGGCAGGAATTTAAAGGCTTTATTGAAGGAATGAATGAGAAACCTAATGTTATGTGTGTACAAGAGACATGGCTCAGGCCGCATTTAGATTTCGTTATCCATGGGTATGTAGGTGTGCATAGGGACAGGGAAAATGGTTCTGGAGGTGGAGTAATAACATTTATCCAACAGGCTGGGTTATAGAATTTTGAAAATAAGTAGAGACTTGGAAGCAATTCTTATTGAAGTGTGGATAGGAAATACTAACCTATGGATAGCCAACTATTATAACCCCTGCCATAGGATAAGTAAAGAGGTGTTTGAAGATTTTATTGGGGATGAACCTTGTAAGATAATTCTGTACGGAGATTTTAACGCACATAGTACACTCTCGGGGTGTGTGGACACTGATTATAATGGCAGTATTGTGGAGGAAATGCTTGAGGAGAGGGGGTTAGTATGTATGAATGATGGAAGGGGGACTAGGATTGATGTGTCCAGAGGGACTGAGTCATTTATAGACCTAACATTGATTTCAGCACAATTAGCGAAAATTGCTAGATGGGATGTTATTCAGGATACTACCATAGGTAGTGACCACTGCCCAATTGTCTGTGAAGTAGGAGTGGGCACAGACCAGCTCGAGGATGCAAGTTTCCCCCGGTGGAAGTTAAAGAAGGCCAATTGGTCAGCATTTAATATCATATGTAGTATGAGGTTAGAGGGTTTAGATCGACATCAGTTTGAAAGTATAGATGTTTTAAATGGGAAAATAAAAGAAACTATACGCTCTACAGCTGTGGAGGTAATAGGTAAGGAGATAGGTGCAGGACAGCGTAAAATGGTTCCATGGTGGTCAGATGAATGTGAGAAAGCAGTTCAAGCAAGAAATAGAGCCTTCAAGAAAGTTAAGTCTTCCTTTTCTTTTAACGACTTAATAGAGTATAAAAGAGCACAAGCAGTGGTGAGAAGGGTGGTAAGAAAGGCTAAGCAGAATCAATGGCAACAATTCTGTAGTAGAATTGGGAGGGAGACTAGGATTAGTGATGTGTGGGGCATGATTAGGAGGATGGGTGGCCTAAGGAAGGAGTTTACAATACCAGCTATTCAATTTGAGAATGAGATCATGAAAAGTAATGACGACAAGGCAGAGGCTCTGGCAAAAACCTTTGTCAGAGTACACAGTTCTGATAACCTGACTCCTGAAGCAAGGCTATGTAGAGAGGAAGCGATGAGGGCACATCCCAAATTACAAGAGAAGAAGCTTGATTTTGAGGCAGCACTAAATGTCCCTTTTTCTATGTTTGAGTTGAAGCGAGCATTAGATGGAGTCAGAACCACCTCTCCAGGGAAGGATGAGATCTGTTATAAGATGGTAGAGAACCTGTCCTTTCAGGCACAGGAGGTAATTTTGCAGTTATATAATTGGGCGTGGGAGTCAGGGGAACTTCCACTAGCATGGAAGCACGCTGTTATTGTCCCAATAGGAAAACCAGGGAAGGATAAAAGTGAAGCAAATAGCTATACACCAATTGCTTTGACTTCTAATTTATGTAAGATAATGGAACGCATGGTCACTGATAGATTAACTTACGTAGTAGAAGTGAGAGGCCTGATTACGGAAACCACTCTGATTTGGACTAGAGGGAGAATGACCTTGGATCCTGTGCTCTGTCTTGAAACTGTTATACGGAGAGCTCAAGCAAATAAAGAAATGGTAGACGCAGTCTTTTTTGACATTGAAAAGGCTTATGATATGCTTTTGCGTGAGGGTCTACTTATTAAGCTAGAAGCCATGGGAATCGGTGGGAGGATGTATAATTGGATTATGAACTTTTAAAAGAATAGATCTATTGAAGTGCGAGTTGGAGCAACTCATTCCAGGATTTACTACATAGAAAATGAAGTCCCACTAGGGAGTGTTTGCAGTCCTTTCCTGTTCAACATTATGATTAATGATGTTTTCGCAAATATTGATGTCAACCTAGGAAGGTCTATACATGCAGCTGATGGGGCACTGTGGGTCAAGGGTCGGAATGCACCATTCATTGCTAAGAAACTACAGGAAGCAGTTAGTGCAGTAGAGAAACGGGGCAATGCGAGGGGTTTTCGTTTCTCAGTGGATAAAACACAGGTCATTTGCTTCTCCAAAAAGAAAAACAATCCTCCTATACGTGTTCACCTTTATGGGCAGCCAATTAAGCAAGTCCAGACGGTTCGGTTTTTGGGTGTGTGGCTAGATAGCGAGTTAACATTTGGAGATTACATCCAGAGAGTAGTCACCAAGTGTAAAAAAGCAGTTAATATAATGAGGTGCCTAGTGGGAAGTAGCTGGGGAGCCACTATGAGGTCTCTAAGGCAAATATATATTGCCATAGTAAGATCTGCCTTAGATTATGCATGTGTTGCATGTAGTTCTGCTGCAAAATCTCATTTACAGAAACTTGACAGGATACAGGCTCAGGCACTTCGTATCTGCAGTGGAGCTTTCAAGACCTCGTCAGTTCCTGCTCTTCAGGTAGAAGTAGGAGAGTCACCCTTTACCTTGAGACGACTCCAACTATCCATGGTGTACTGGACAAATTTGCAGGGTCACAGATAGGTATTCGCCAAGCAGCCTGGCGCACAGGATGCGCAGTTGGAAGCAGAGCGCACGGATTGGCTTCGTTTCCAATAGTTTCTTGATCGTTTGATTCATTTTTTTCTCGACATTTTACTAAACTGTATGAGAAATATGGCCAAGCTGGGGTCCAACAGACGTTTTACTGCCGAAAAAGTGTTGAAACTACTGCGGCAGATCGCTGACAGCACGCTGTGTGTCTCGCAAGAGGACGAGTGCCTATATCATTCACCGGACAACGCGGTAACTCTGGTTAGCTACCGTCCTCCGTCTTCGAAATGGTACGGAACGTATTCTAAATGTTGTATTGAAAGATTTATTGCTGTCAAAATTTCAATGTAGTTGGAGCTCACTGCTTTTTCGGGCCAAAATGCCAGCTTAGTGATATGGTCTCATGTTATGACACGCGATACGTTTCGTGTGTTTGTGTTTGTATGTGCATGGGTATTTAAATGCGTGTGTGCATGTGTATGTTTGAGTATATATACTCATATTTATAACATAAAGGAGAGTTGGCGTCTGCGTTGTTTCGCCTAGTGCGTAAACTACTAAAACTGAGAATTACGAAAGCAAAAAAAGGAAGGCGCACTCAAAGGCTGATGTTTTAGTCTTTTTTATTCAAAAACCACTGCTGGTCAGATGTCTGGCTCCAGGAATTTCATTTTGGTTTGCAATTTTACAGAAAGTTTTTCAAAAGCTGCACAATGTAGAACAGTGTAAATGTTGTAGAAGTTCTAGTATTTTTTTTTTACTGTTTGTATTGTTGCAGAAATGTTTACAGTTTTACTGAAGTAAATCTGCTCTATTTGGAATCAACATTCAGTTGTTATGTGTGTTCATTTTTGGAATGAAAACTAAATAGAGGTCTGGTTGAATTTTCAAAAAATTGCCAAAAACTGTTGTATTTGGATGTATTGATCACCAATAGAGATACATAAATTAAATATATAGTGTTGTACAGGAGAACATTCAAATGGCATAGATGGTGCCAAACTGTGCCAAAATGGCCATTTTGGAGACGTCGCCTGAACAGTCTGTCCTAAGACCTCTCTGATTTTGTTCTACTTCACTTTATCAGTGTCAACCTTTGCAGAGATAATGTTCAGATGTTGTACTATGGTCTGATAAAGGTTTAGAGCTGACGATGCATCATTTTCAAAGGGATATTCATCCTGGAAATGCTTTTTTATTTAGCCGAATCTACATTTTTTACATTTTTTTCTGTGTGCCATCTTCATTTACTATTCACCAGTATCACATATACTCATATGAACACATCTAAACCAATCTCACAAGTGTCCCATTTACTATGACACCAAAACTATTCAAATAGACCTTGTGGTCGCAGAGATTTTATAATGGGGTTGCAATATTCGAGCAGAAACCTAAGAAATAGGCTGTGGGTTAAATTGAAGACCTAGTTCCATGGAATTGGAAAATTTAGCATATATTCCCAAGTATCTAGAATATTGTGAGGAGTGGCTCTCAGGTTTCTTGATTCAAGGTGAAACTTATATATCATTCCATTTACGCTGGTTTTTTCAATCCACTGAAAGTTTTTCATAGATGGTCGACAGACAACCTCCTTGTTACTTCCTTTAACCATTCTTCTTTTCCATTTTAGCGGTATGGCCGCAACCAGTTGATTGAACTTTTGTAAAGGGCAAACCTTGCAATTAACTCTTCATAAGACATCAATTTAGCTTCATTATTTACAAGATCATTTATAAAAATAATGCCAGAATCAAACACATTTTTCCAAAAAATAAATTTCTTACCAATCAAGATGTTAGAATTGGACCATATGATTTGTTGCAAAATTTCCTCTGTATTTTCTGGAGGATAGAATTGGAATTGCAGCCAAGTTTTTATGGCTTCCATTAAAAACAGGGAGAGATTAATGGCCAGTTCCTTATTGAATTGTGAAAACTGGGGGCATTTAATCTGTAGAAAGGGAAACAGTCCCTTTTTAAAAATCGGATGTACATTGTCTAATAGTCTCCTGGAAAACCATCTTGGGTTTTTAAAAAACTTTGGAATCAGGGAGGCTTTGAGGGAGAGATTCAAAGTTCTTAAATTTAACAGTTTTAGGCCACCTCATTGTAAAGGTACACACATAAAGGTTAACTTTATCTGGTTTACCACTCCATATAAATTTGAAGATTTTTTTCTCGTATTGTTTGAAAAATGATTCACTTGGCGAAGAAAATGTCATAAACAAGTATGGAAATGGAGACACAAATAAGGAATTAATCAAGGTGATTTTTCCATAAATCGTTAAATATTTCCCTCCCCATGGCTGCAAAATGTTGTCTAATATATCAAGTTTTTTATTGAAATCAACTTCTGAGAGATTATCCATGTTTTCAGGAATATGAATACCGAGAATATCAACTGATCCATTCTTCCACTTGATGGGTAAATTACACCGTAAGGTAAATGTTGTATTTTTCAGGGAGCCGATCCTAAGTATTGCGAATTTTCATAATTTGGCTTCAAGCCCGACAAGCAGGAAAAACAATCCAGGTCCTTTGTAAGGCTTTGCAAGGATAAGGACTGAGGTGTCAACAGAAATACATAGACACCTTTGTATGTAGCCCCTGGATTTCTCGACCTTTGATATTTTTATTTGATCTAATCTTCATAGCAAGTATTTCAATTCTCATTATAAACAAATAAGGTGATAAAGGACAACCCTGTTTTACTCCCCTTGACAGTGAAATATCACCTGAAATATGACCATGATTTATAATTATACATGTTAGGTTGTTGTACATAACTTTAACCCATTTTATGAGAGTCACCAAAGTTAAAATATTCAAGGCATTTGTAAGTAAAATCCAGACAAACCTTATCAAAGGCTTTTTCGAAGTCTGCAACAAAAATTAAACTGGCTTTTTTGATATTTCATAGTTCTCTATAATTTGTAGTAGCTGCCTAATATTGTCCCCAATATTTCGACCTTGTAGAAATCCAGTCTGGTCATTGTGAACAATATCAGACAAAACATTCTCAATGCGATAGGCAAGACATTTTGCTAGTATTTTGGCATCGCAACACTGAAGTGTAAAAGGTCTCCAGTTTTTTAAATAAACTGGGTCTTTATATTGGCCACTGCTTTCTTGTTTTAATAGCAGCAAAATCAGACCACTTTGTTGGGTCTCAGACAGTACACCCTTATCATATGAGTAGTTATAACATGTAAGTGGTTCTTTTGACCATAAAAAGTCTGATACACCTCAATTAGTATGCCATCGAGGCCAGGTGTTTTCCCCAGCTGAAATGAATTAATTGCCTGTCTGAGCTCATCTTCAGATATTAGGCCTTCACATGGTTTTCTGGAAAAAAAGTATTTGCAATGGCCATTATTTAGAGGCAGTGGTGGAGTCTGAAAAGAAAACAGTTCAGTAAAATATTTTTCTTCTTTTAATATGTCTGTTGGGGTCATTAGAGCTTCATCCTTATTTGTGAGTACTTTTTGTATGTTCTGATTTAAAAAAGTGTTTTTTTTCACCCTTTTCCATCCATTTAGCTTTATTTTTCAAAAATATATATTAATTGATTGATCTTTCTTGATGAACAAAATGAACTTGAACTTTTTCTTCCAACATGTTCAACTTATCATTAGATATATTAACAGAGTTATCATTATCTCGTGTAAGTTTTTCCATTTCTTTTGCTAGATTTTTCTCTTTTGCCCTAAACTGCTTTTGTTTGAAGGAAGAGTATTGTATTGCATGCCCTCTAAAGGCACATTTGAATGTATCCCACACAATAAGAGGATCTGCTGAAACTACAAAAAGAAGTCTGTAATGAAAACTTTTGTTTTGGTTATAAAAGTATTATCCATTAAAATACTCTGATTAAATTTCCAGTATCCAGGGCCTCTAGGGAAATCGGTGAGTGATAGGTGCAGCCCTATTAGTTGGTGATCGGATCTTATTTTGTCTTCCATTAACGCTGTTTTAACTTTTGCAACCAAAGAGAAAGAGATTAGGAAATAGTCAATACGACTAGCTTGATTCTGCCTCCTCCAGGTATACCTGCGTAGATCTGGATTTCTGAGTCTCACCTGAAATTCCTTTAAAAGCATACGGGTGATAATTTGTATTATGATTACCTTTCCGATCAAAAGCAGGGTTTAATACGGTATTGTAGTCTCCTACCATGATAAAGACGGCGCTTGTCTCCTGTAAACCTGATAGATTATTAAGGATAATCTCAAAGAAGTTAGTGTCATCATTATTTGGACCATATACAGCGGTGCTTGAAAGTTTGTGAACCCTTTAAAATTTTCTATATTTCTGCATAAATATGACCTAAAACATCATCAGATTTTCACGCAGGTCCTAAAAGTAGATAAAGAAAACCTAGTCAAACAAATGAGACAAAAATATTATACTTGGTCATTTATTTATTGTGGAAAATGATCCAATATTACATATCTGTGAGGGGAAAAAGTATGTGAACCTCTAGGATTAGTGATTCATTTGAAGGTGAAATTAGTGTTGGTGTTTTCAATCAATGGGATGACAATAAGGTGTGAGTGGGCACCCTATTTTATTTAAAGATCAGGGATTTATTAAAGTCTGAACTTCACAACACGTTTGTGAAAGTGTATCATGGCACGAACGAAGGAGAGTTCTGAGGACCTCAAGCATTGTTGATGCTCATCAGAGTGGAAAAGGTTACAAAACCATCTCTAAAGAGTTTGGACTCCACAGTCAGACAGATTATGTACAAATGGAGGAAATTCAAGACCATTGTTACCCTCCCCAGGAGTGGTTGACCAACAAAGATCACTCCAAGAGCAAGGCGTGTATTAGTCGGCGAGGTCACAAAAGACCCCAGGGTAACTTCTAAGCAACTGACGGCCTCTCTCACACTGGCTAATGTTAAAGTTCATGAGTCCACCATCAGCAGAACACTGAACAACAATGGTGTGCATGGCAGGGTTGCAAGGAGAAAGCCACTGCCCTCTAAAAATAACATTGCTGCTCGTCTGCAGTTTGCTCAAGATCACGCGAACAAACCAGAGGGCTATTGGAAAAATGTTTTGTGGACAAATGAGACCAAAATAGAACTATTTGGTTTAAATGAGAAGTTTTATGTTTGGAGAAAGGAAAACACTGCATTCCAGCATAAGAACATTATCCCATCTGTGAAACATGGTGGTGGTAGTATTATGGTTTGGGCCTGTTTTGCTGCATCTGGGCCAGGACAGCTTGCCATCATTGATGGAACAATGAATTCTGAATTATACCTGCTAATTCGAAAGGAAAATGTCAGGACATCTGTCCATGGACTGAATCTCAAGAGAAGGTGGGTCTTGCAAAAAGACAGCGACCCTAAGCACACAAGTCGTTCTACCAAAGAATGGTTGAAGAGGAATAAAGTTAATGTTTTGGAATGGCCAAGTCAAAGTCCTGACCTTAATCCAATTGAAATGTTGTGGAAGGACCTGAAGCGAGCAGTTCATGTGAGGAAACCCACTAACATCCCAGAGTTGAAGCTGTTCTGTACTGAGGAATGGGCTAAAATTCCTCCAAGCTGATGTACAGGACTGATCAACAGTTACCGGAAATATTTAGATGCAGTTATTGCTGCACAAGGGGTCGCACCAGATTCTGAAAGCAAAGGTTCACATACTTTTGCCACTCACAGATATGTAATATTGGATCATTTTCCTCAATAAATAAATGACCGAGTATAATATTTTTGTCTCATTTGTTTAACTGGGTTCTCTTTATCTACTTTTAGGCCTTGTGTGAAAATCTGATGATGTTTTAGGTCATATTTATGCAGAAATCTAGAAAATTCTAAAGGGTTCACAAACTTTCAAGCACCACTGTATGTTGATAATGGTAAAATACTTGCCATCAATTAATACAGTTAAGATGGTCCATCTTCCCTGTGAATCAGTGAGAGAATGTCGAAAATAACACTAAGACAATTCTTTTCTGATATTCACGGATTGCTAGTTGAGAAAAATCATTTAATATCAAAATAGTGTTATGGCCCCGATTTGTTATATATGACATACACGACAGCAAGGGATGACAGACAAAATTTTAAAACTGAAACAGATTTACACTGAACAAAAATATGGCACCATTACAAGTATGCCGTTATGAAATACCAAATATATTTGTTTACATTTGCAAAAGGAATGCTTCCATTGATTGATGTCTAAAATTTGAGTCCAGCTCAGACATTGAGTATTTTTTTCACCGGTGTAATGATTGGTATGAGTAAACGAGTGCCCAGACACTGCTCAGACAGAATGAGCAGTACTCAGACAAACCTTGGGCCGGGGACTATAAAAGGCCACACCAAAATGTTGGATTTTGTCAGACGCAGCCATGCCTCAGATGCGTCAAATTATGTGGGAGCGTGCCATTGGCATGCTGAATGCTGGAATGTCCATCAGAGGGGTCGCTGCACAGCTGAATGTTCACGACAGTACCATAGTTTGTCTACGACAGCGTTTCCGACAGACTGGAAGCACTGCAAACAGGCCTCATCGGCTTCGTCCACGTGTGACCACCCCTGCTCAGGATCGTCACATCCGGCTGGTGCACTTGGGTGAACGTTTCAGACCAGCGACATGCACGGCCGATGAGGCAGTCGGTCTGAACAATGGACAAATCTCTGCTCAAACAATTCGCAACCATCTCCGAGAAGCAGAATTGCATGCTCGACGCCCTCACGGTGGGCTGGACCTCACAGACGTACGCCGCCAGAATCATCTCGCATGGGCTAACGCACACTTCTGGTGGCCCTTGGCACGATGGAGAAATGTGCTGTTCACAGATGAATCAAGATTCAACTTGTATCACGCGGATGGGAGACGTTGTGTGTGGTGACGTTTCGGTGAACGGTTTGCTGGCCCGGAGAGTCGCCCATGGCAGAGACGGTGTCATGGTGTGGGCAGGGATTGCACACAGACAGAGAACTCCATTGCATTTCATCGATGGCAACTTGAACGCACAAAGGTACCGTGATGAGATCCTCGCACCAACTGTAGTACCGTTTGTCTAACAGCATAATGTCACGTTCCAGCATGATAACGCCCGTCCTCATGTCGCTAGGGTCTGCACCCATTTCCTCACAGCTCAGAACGTTCAGGTGCTGGACTGTCGCCCATAGAACACGTGTGGCATGCACTGGATCGGTGTATCCGGGACCGTGTTCCAGTCCCAGGTAATGTCCGGCAACTCCGGATAGCGCTCCAGGAGGAGTGGAACAACATTCCACAGGCCACCATAGACACTCTGGTAAACTCCATGCGTAGGAGATGTGTCGCATTGAGAGACGCGCGTGGCGGACATACGCCATACTAAACTGTGAAATTTATGGTATCCACCCCAGCCCTGTTGAAAC
Organism: Gymnothorax reevesii; assembly: GCA_029721435.1. Lineage (NCBI taxonomy): Eukaryota > Metazoa > Chordata > Actinopteri > Anguilliformes > Muraenidae > Gymnothorax > Gymnothorax reevesii. The sequence goes on from CM056585.1 coordinate 43,891,410, forward strand.
GGTTGCCAAACTTTTGATTGTGCGTGTATCAAGGTGTAACGGACATGAATATGATCAGTATAAATGTCTCTGTCATGTCGTAAAATTTGCTGAGGTTCACATTATCCCATATGTAATAAAATTCACAAAACATCTGGTGGTGCGTTTATATTTTTGTTCAGTGTAATAAAACAAAGACAACTAACAACTAACTACTCTACTGACCAAGATTGTTAAATACAAGAACAAAAATATTTACAGTCCCTTTGGTTGGGTTGCTTGGTTATATCCTGGGTGAGGAAAATGCTCCAACACAGGCAAAAATCCACAAGAAACTTCACAGGTCTTGAACAGAATGACAGGTCTGGTCACATGCATCTTTCTCCTTGCAATTTATCTTACTACTCCACTCCCTCAATTTTCCTCTTTACATACTCTTTTGCAGACCCCTCCCACATTTAGACCTCTTTTTTTAATTCTCTGGGACTTGCCCCAGACATGCCAAAGACATGCCCAAACCTAGCTCCAGTCTGGGCTTAACATAACATAGGTCATCTAGTGGCTTCTATTCGTATTACAATAGGAACCAAAACAGGAATGTTCACAGAAAACATATTGGATAAGTATGAAGCCACTTCCTTCCAGAAGTGAGTTACAGGTGGGCTCTCCCAAAACGTGCAAAAAGGTTCCATGGGCCACCAGAGGGCATAAAGACCAAAGGGGATCAGTTAGAATCTTCATAAGGTACATTCTCCTAGGAGTAAAATAAGTCTGATGCACATAATTAAAATGAATTTGTTGGTGATCTGGATTGCGGGAAGCTATTAAAATGCTAGCCCACAGAGAATCCCAGTTAAAATCTGGTTCTAAATTTGGAATATCCTTTCTCCATTGCCTGTCCACTGACAAATTTTTATCAGAGGCTTTAAGTAATTTTAAATAAAGTATGGAGACTAGTCCTCCGGTGGCCCCCTGGAACTAAAAAAAAATCTCTGAAGTGGATGGTGTTCTAAGGGTTGGTTCCATGGTCCACCATGAGGTTTGAGAGATGCCCTAAGTTGTAAATAAAAGAAAAATGAAGTACCTAGTAAATTATAACTCTCTTTAAGTTCCTGAAATAATCTTAAACCATCAATATTATAAATGTCACCTGTAATGTGAATAGAGGCCACTAGATGGCAGCATTTACCTTTTTTTTGTTAAGCTCAGACTGGAGCTATGTTTGGACATGTTTCAGACATGTCTGGGGCAAGTCCCCGAAAATAAAAAAAAAAAAGGTCTAAATGTGGGTGGGGTCTGCAAAAGACCTGTAGCTCCATTGCAGCCTATCCCAGCATTTGGAGAGCCCTTCTCTAAGGTCATTGTTGATTGCGTTGGTCCATTACCCAAGACTAGATCTAGAAATCAGTACTTCTAGACAATCATGTGTGCATCTACCAGATTCCCTGAAGCCATACTATTATGTAACATCAAGGCAACTGCAATCTCAAAGGCTTTGATAAAGTTCTTCACGTTGTTTGGCCTTCCCTGGGAAATTCAGTCAGACTAAGGTAGCAATTTCACTTCTGGTTTGTTTCAGCAGGTTGTGTATGAACTCGGTGCAAAGCAGATTCTTTCTAGTGCCTATCATCCAGAAAGTCAGGGTGCCTTAGAGCGGTTTCATTCCACTCTCAAGACAATGATGAGGACTTATTGTTATGACCAGGAGAAAGACTGGGATGAAGGGGTTCATTTGCTGTTGTTTGCAGCTAGAGAAGCAGTGCAGGAGTCTACTGGATTCAGTCCGTTTGAGCTAGTGTTTGGTCATGAAGTGAGAGGACCTTTGCTGTTATTGAGTGAACAATGGCAAGAGGAAGAGCCGCACATCAGTCTGTTAGACTATGTTAGCAAGTTCGAGGAAAGATTGCGTGCAGCTGGTGACCTAGCCAAAGAGAACTTGAAATCAAGTCAGGGAAAAATGAAAACTTGGTATGATCATAAGGCTAGAAGCCGTGAGTTTAAACCAGGAGACAAGGTCCTTGTGTTGTTTCCCTTGCAGTCCAATCTATTGCAGGCTAGATTTCATGGTCCTTATGAAATTCTGACAAAACTCAGTGATCTCAATTACATTGTGAAGACTCCAGATAGGAGAAAACCAAAACAATTGTGTCACATTAACATGCTGAAGCCTTATCATGACAGAAATGCTAGGGTTGCAGCTGTCACTTCAGATTCTCCGATGGCCGAGATTTGTGAAGATGAGGGGGAGTTTCAAGATGATGAACCTAGAATTAAAGCTGAAGTTCTTGATGAAGCTCAGCTTGATGTAAAACTCCAGCTCTTAGAACCCTCACAGAGAGATCAGTTTGAGAGGTTGATCAAGAAATATGAGGATCTGTTTCCTGATGTTCCAAAAAGAGTTTCTATAGCCTCTCATGATGTAGATGTTGGTGATGCCAAACCAATTAAACAGCATCCGTACCGGATGAATCCTGAAAAGAGCAAGATTGCTGAGAAAGAGGTTGAGTACATGTTAGAACATGATATTATCAGACCCTTCAACTCAGATTGGAGTTCACCCTGTGTGCTAGTTCCAAAACCTGATGGAAGTACTAGATTCTGTACAGATTATCGCAAGGTCAATGCTGTAACTAGACCTGGTGTGTTTCCAATACCTAGGATTGATGATTGTATTGATAGAGTAGGGCAAGCAAAGTTTCTGACCAAGATTGATTTATTGAAGGGTTATTGGTGTGTGCCTTTAACTGAGAGGGCCAAGAGCATCTCTGCTTTTGCCACACCACCTGGGTTGTACCAGTATGGAGTCCTACCCTTTGGAATGAAAAATGCCCCAGCCACGTTCCAAAGGATGATTCGGTCTACAATTGCCGGATTGCCACAGACGGGTGCATACATCGATGACCTGATCACATGGAGTGACTCCTGGGAAGAACATCTAAAAGATGTAGAGATGTTGTTCCAGCGCCTGACCCAGGCTAACCTGACTGTTAACCTGAACAAGAGTGACTTTGGTTGTGCTACTGTTACCTATCTTGGCTAAATCATAGGCCAGGGTAAGGTGGCACCCATAAATGCTAAAGTCCAAGCCATTATGGACTTTCCAGTTCCTGACAACAAAAAAGCTTTGCGCCGCTTCCTTGGAATGATCGGGTACTACCGCAAGTTCTGCAAGAACTTTGCTGAGATTGCTCTCAGTCTCACGAACCAACTGAAGAAAGGCGTAAAGTTCACTTGGGATGAGGCATGCCAGAGAGCCTTCGATCGCCTGAAGTCTCTGCTGTGTCACTTCCCCGTGCTCAAGTCTCCTGACTTCAACAAACCGTTCTCCATCGCGGTCGATGCTAGCGACCAAGCTTGTGGATCTGTGCTCCTACAGAGAAGTGACTCTGATGACATTGAGCATCCCGTGGCATACTTCTCCAGGAAGTTCAATCGCCACCAAAGGAACTATTCCACAGTAGAGAAGGAGCTGTTGGCTCTGGTTCTATCTTTACAACACTTTGATGTTTATGTTTGTACAGGGCAAAAGCCAATGATTGTGTACACAGACCACAATCCGTTAATGTTTTTGAGTAAGATGAAAAACAAGAATCGGAGATTGCTGAATTGGAGTTTGATTTTACCGGAGTTTGACTTGGAAATTAAGCATGTAAAGGGTGCTGACAATGTGATTGCTGATTGCTTATCCCTTGTTTGAATATGTATATATATATCATGTGCTTATTTGAATATTGTATGATATGTATATATAGACAAGTGTTCACTTAACCATTTTGTATTGAAAAGAAAAATTTTGCCTTTTTGAGTCAAAATTTTTCCCTTTTGGAATGGAGGTGTAGTGTGAATAGAGGCCACTAGATGGCAGCATTTACCTTTTTTTTGTTAAGCTCAGACTGGAGCTATGTTTGGACATGTTTCAGACATGTCCGGGGCAAGTCCCCGAAAATAATAAAAAAGGTCTAAATGTGGGTGGGGTCTGCAAAAGAGTATATAAGGAGTAGAAATGAGACAGTAAAGTGGTAGGAGAAATTGCAAGAAGAAGGATACATGTGACCAGACCTGTCATTCTCTTTGAGACCTGTGAAGTTCTTTTGTGGATTTTTGCCTATGTCAGAGCATTTTCCTCACCCAGGACATCACCAAGCCACCCCACCAAAATATAATATATATATACAGTAAATATTTCTGTTTTGTTGTTGTATAATCAATCTTGGTCTTTAGTGTAGGTATAGTTTAGTTAAAAGTCCTTGTTTGTTAATTAAACGTGTTTAAGTTTTTTAAATTGTGTCTGTCATCCCTTGCTGTTGCTGTTGCTATTGTGTTGTAAATGTAATAACAAATTGGGGCCATAACACACCCAATACATGGATGCCTCTCTTTTCCCATTGTGAGAAATGAATTGGTCTTTTCCCAATAAGGAGCTGTTTATTACCAAAAATTGGAGAATTAAAATGCCAAAAACACTTATTTGAACACAGCCTCTGTACTATGCGCCATGTATGTATCATCTGAGTAATAAGCGAACCAAACCAAAGCAGACATTGTTTAATTTAAATATTTGCATAAATGACGCCCTGTAACCTTCTAGGATAAACCCTGTCCTCCTCCAGTGCTCGCTAGGCTGTTTCAAAATGAGGGTCAAACCAACAAGCTAAGGGTCTCAATATAAATGGAAAAAAAAATACAACTTATTTGGTACTGGTCATCCACTATCCAATATCCTGCGTTGAAATGTTGACATTTTAAGACGAAGGCGTTTTCTGTTCCAGATCAATTTGGATACTGCTGAATGTAATTTCTGCCAGTAACCAGCAGGAGGAGATAAAGTAATCAGCGCTAATAAAATTAATACTTGGTAATACATTAATCTTAACTAGAAATGGTTTTTACACGTAAAAACAGATGTCTCCCCCTTCCCCCATTGTACATTTTAGAGTTATGGTCCGCAAACGAGTCCCACCCTTCAATATGCCTAAATCCAAATTGTTGCCATGGAAACAGAAAAAATATTAAACCTGCAAGTAGCGTTGGACGGGTCCTCACCCTCCCAAGCATGTGGAAACGGGGGCGAGACATCGAGCATTGTCATTCGTTGGACAGCACGAGACTGAGGAAAATGTGTTATGTTGAGTTGAGTGCAAACCCCTTTACTGAAAGAGATTTTTCTTGAGTATAATGGAGCTATAACCCATGCGACCTGGTCAAACTTTCAGAAGCTGATTTAATCACTGCTGTGTATTGTGCAATCTTCCCCCATTCATGAACTTAGTGAAGGGAGATGAGCCATGTGATCCTACTGCTACCCGGTGGTCAGAATGTGTAGCAGCACAAAGAAAAATATTGAAAATCAATAATCAAGAAATTAATAAATGCTGCTTCCAGGTATATCCTAGAAAGCTGAAATTTCGGGAGCATGTTCACTGAAGAAAGACAAAAGTTTTATACACTGAACCGTATGGTGAATTCAGAAGTGCGTCACTCTATATTTTTCAAAATATGAATATTCATAACATGTATATATCTCAAGAAATATCAATTATAATGGTACCACACTTGGCAGTTTGTTTGGCGACATGGAGATTATGAATTATATTAAAGGTCATTTTGATACGATGAACGGTATCCACGGTGTCCACAGCAAGAATGTATATCTTACGTACAGTGTATTATGTACGTGAAAAATTTTTATTTCAAAAAGTCTCAAATGGATTTTCACGAAATTTGGTGACAGTACAGGGCATGGTACAGCAATGATGAGTGATTTTTTTCTAATTTTATGTTATTGCAACAGGCTGTGGTGAAAGCGAAAGTCCCATTTTGGCGTATTTAGGTGGCGCCAGAGAACCACTTTGTGTCTTTTGTGTAGAATTTTCAGATTGTAAGAATATTTGAAGCCATGTAGAAATTACTGCAAAATTTGGTTTGTTTTTGAGCATGTTTAAGGGGTCAAATGATGGTTGGAAATTGCCTAGGCATGGAAAAAAGGCAGTGAAAGTGGCTGGGGACCCCATCTTTGACGCCTCATAAAATTCGAACAATTCTACTTTTGAAAAAGTTGACTTCCTGTTCGATTTAGGTAATGGGTGTTGATTGTTCATTTTTAGGCCTTGATGAGATGAACAATATAGTGTTGGTTCCATCTCTCTATGACTTTCCTACCGGTTGTGGTGGCCGTCTAAGTGCAAATTAAATGTTTCTTGGTGGCGCTAGAGAGCCATTTAAATTCAAAAGCAGTTCAAACCCTCAAAAGGCACATCTACATGTTATGGAGAGACAGTATATGAAATTTGGTGAGAATCGGTCACACAGTTTCAGAGTTATGCTCCGGAAACAAATTGGAACACCAACGCCGACGCCAACGGGAATTCAGGCAAAAACAAATTGTCTCCTCCCCCCCCACCCCCAGGAACGGGGAGACATAATTATAGAAATACAAGCTTGTAAAGAGTTAGGTAGGTTTGACCACCTGTCAAGATCTTTGAGAACTTTATTGAACGTATCAGTATAATTATATTTAATAATCTTATTAACAAAAGAAAAAATTCCCAAATACTTTAAATGATTAACAATGGGAATTTCAGCAGAAAGAGATTAATTTAGTGATTTCATTTAAAGGCAAGAAAGCAGATTTAGACCAATTTATTTTAAAACCTGATCATTCTCCAAATTCTTCAAATAAGGTCAAAAGATGAGGAACAGAGAAAGCTGCATTGCTCTTTTTGAGAATATAAAAACCTACCTTAATCCTATTAGCACAGATTTTGTTAAGATATGTGACTCTAAAATTGATATGTGGGAACTGGAAAAAGCAGTGAAAATATTTTGTTGGGAAAAGCTCCAGGACAGGATGGACCAACTACAAATTCTAATACATTTTTTTGGGAAGATGTTGAGGAACTGTTATTTTATGCCATTTGAGAATGCTTTATGTGATGCCTACAATGAAACAAGGGTTAATGACACTCATCCCTAAACTGGGAAAGGACAAAAAAAATCTTATAGATAACTTAACACCTGTAATATTACTAAATGTGGATTACAAACTGTTTACTCATATTTTTGTCAATAGATTGAGAAGTTTGCCTCAAGTTATCAGTGAGTCTCAATCTAGTTTTCTCAGAGAACGGTCAACACAACAACATTAGATTGGACTCGGTAGACTATGCAGATAAGATTGAAGATGATGGTTTAATCCTGTTCTTAGACTTATGCAAAGCTTTAGACACAGTTGAACATTGTTTTATAATGGATACATTGAAATATTTTGGAAAACATGGAAAGTATTATGTTGAAGACTAAAACAATTTGAATTTGTGGTTACAAAGGGATTTATCTATATTTGTGAGGATTTTATTATCTAAGATGGAAGCCTTATCAAGATTTATTTATCTGGCATACTCTTTGGCTATTCCTATATATATGTTTTTATATATGATTTAAAACATAAACCGGATTATGGACACCATGGAAAAATGGACACCATTCTATTAGAAAGGGTGATTTAGTTAAGTCAATAGAAGAGGGGGGGGTTGATTGCAATCGACTTTCACCCTATGAATGGAACCCTGAAACTAAAATGGTTAAAAAGTTTTTTCATCCAATATGACCACTTTTGGTATAACTTGCCCGCAAAAATATTTTTGGATGTCGGTGGTGTTAAATTTTTATTAACGTGATTTTGAGATAGTAAGCTGCCAATTAAGTTGTCTAAATTTCACCAGCAAGTACTCCATTATTGGAAACTAATTTATAAGCACAACTTTTCTCCTCACAATACCCCAATTTGGAATAACATCTTGATAAAAAAATTCATTTTATCTTAAAGAATGGATGGAGATAGGGATTTGGTCTGTTCAACATCTTATGGATGGGAGAGGTAACATATGATGATTTTAGCCACAAATATAATCTCAAATGTTCCAGAAGTGTTTATTGGACAGTGATTAGAGCGATTCCACAGACTTTCATTTGTATGATTAAGAAGGGAACTTTAATGTACATGCCAATATCACCTACACTGTTTACCCAGTGTATAGATGGACAATCATTGGAGCATCCCCACGCAGCACAGCAAACCATGGTAGAGATTATACACAAGGACAACATGGAGGAGAGGGCACTGACAAACTGCCTCACATGCTATTCATGTTTCTTCGTTTATTTGGCCCATGGGGGCCAAAAAGAAATTTCTCCATCGGGAAAAATTGAAAAAGACACGCTGATAAATCAGTGACATCCTCAATTTCCACGAAGACAAAATGTTTTATTTATATTCAGGCTATGCGAACACCAACGGGTCCTCATACGTAAGCGCACAGCAGCAGATGTGAGTGGGTGGAGCAATGGGCATTCCTTGCCGTCTGTGTTCAACATTAAAGACGTAGCCAAGTCGGTAAAGTGAGCTAATGACGTGACGGCGCAAATATGTTGAGCAGCAAAAGAAACGCAAGTTAATTAACAGACCGGAAAATAAGTTTGCGCATAATTATTGCAAATCAAATTTATTACTAGTGTGTGCACATTTACACTCGTTTCATCACACTTTTTTATGTTTTGCGGTCATTTTGAGAAACCATAAGAGCACATTATATAACTTACTAGCTAACTTGCGTTTGCTAACTTACTTTGCTAACTAGCAACAAGCTAACTCTTGTTGCTCAGCATATTTTTGCCATTTATTATAATTGATGAATGGCCGTAATATGTAGCCAAGTGATTGCCACGTAGCGGCAAAATTTACTGTAAGCTAAGGTCGCTGTTGTGACATCATAGTGTAAAACCCCAAGAAAGGCAATAACCAAACAGCGGATATTGCCTGGGTTGAAGGGCCTACGTGTTCTTTTAGTCTAACTTTAATTTGAGCATTCTTCTGGCTGGGGTGAATCACAATAAAATGAATATTTTTCACCGTCCGAGGACGGGGCATGAAAGCGCAATGGTTGCGATTTATCTGACTCCATGTAACAGTTAGAATACAAAATTTAGCTATATCCTCGTTAAAAATCTGACTCCAAATTAGAATTAGAATTGATAATTTAGGGAACACCTGCGTGAATCTCGAAACAGTGATAACCAGTACCTCAGACTCGAAGGACAAGCATGAAGTGACTATACCTTGAATCCCTAACAGACAACCACCGCCGCTACATTAATGTTCCCGGGTATTAATACCATGTCCGAATCCAAGGTTTGTTGGTTTGGTTAGCGGCTGAAAGTCAACCAGCACTGCAACAGCATCTTTTGGCTTGAATTACAGCGAACCCAGATCCACTCCACACATGGGCTATGAATCCGTTGTTGGTAGGTCCTGGCTGCCTAAATCAACTTAACCAACCAATTTCCACACCGGGCCGCTGGCCAGCCATTCCTCAGTGAGGGTATTTCCCCCTTGGTATTCGCCGAGACGGGGGCTAGAAAGACTAAAAATATTAAAAGGCACAGAGACCACGCAAGCTAGAAAGGAATAACAATAATTTAATCACCAGGTAGGCACAACTTGAATCAAACAAATCAATGATAAGCCAATTACCGTTACATATAATTTAGAAGAATTTAGAGTATTTTCATACCTGGAAAAGATGAATGACCACGTGGAGCTAAAGTCGCTCCACGTGGTCGGGGAGAACTCAAATGTTCCCTCGCTCCGCAGAGCAAGGAGCCATGTGACTTTTTCCCACTTACTTACGCGTCAGATGTTGACAAAACAAAGAAGGACCGGACAGAATAAGAGAAGGAAAAAGAAGAGAAGACCCCACCCCCTTAGGATCTCGTACCTTTAAAGACTCCAAACCACGCCTCCGGACAAGGTTGAGGAAAGGTTGGCCGAATCAGAGTTTTACTGGCCTAGGTGATATTAATTTGCATAGACAGACTAGGTAGTCGCCCGAATGAATCTTACAAACGATGAACCATAATTCCAAGGGAAATGAAACATGTTCCATTCAACTCCTTGGACTCCCCCAAGAATAAAGAGACCAAACATGGGAATGTGTGCTAAAATGATGCAGTTGTCATGGAAAAGCCTTAAAATGGAATATTATAGCCCAATAGTGTGATAAATATATGAGAGGTTCCTTTTAGGATATTGAACATAAACCTCTATCAAATTCATATTTTGTTTAAGTTGTTTTAAGCCAATTGAAGTAGCTGCGCTTTAACTTCAATGAAACCAGTGAGTTTGAGTTCCAGAGATGCTGGGCCTGCTAGACTTGACTCCCACCCCCCGCCGTGGGGAACAAAGGATGCCACTCTCACCGGCAGGCTGAAGGATTGTAAAAGTTAACTGCTCGCTCTGGATTGTGTCAGATCACTCAAACATTCAGATTTTACCAGCGTAATGAGCATGTGTTCCAACACTAGGATTTTTAACCCATGTTTTGAGCTAAATCAAATATTCAGGTTCTACAATAGAACCATGTACCCAGCCAACACTCACCTTACTTTTTCATATTAAAATGATATAGATATATCCATCAACTGAGTTGTAATATTTCCATTACTTTGAATAGCACAATATCCGTCACTCAATATTTTTCAAAATATGATTATTCATAACATGTCAATATCTCAGCAAATATTTATTGAAATGGTACAACGCTTGGCATACTGTTTCTGCTAATGGAGATTTTGAAGTATACAAAAGGACATTTTGATACGATGAACAGTGTGTCCACAGCAAGAAAGTATATATTACTGTATTATGTACATAAAATTTTTTATTTCAAAAAGTTTTGAATGCATTTTCACCAAATCAAGTGAGAACTCATGGTACAGCAATGATGTGTCAATTTTGTCAGAATTTTCTGACATTGCGACAGGCCGTGGTGATTGCGAAAGTCCCATTTTGGTGTATTTAGGTGGCGCTAGAGAGCCATTATTGCTCTTCTGTGAACAATTTTAACGTTTTTTTTTATATTTTTGAAGCCACTGTGAAATTAAAATTTGACTTGCAGAAACAAACAAGACTTTGTCACTAAAGTGACTATATCCCCCGGCGTTAGGTCACCAAAACCGACTGGTGTCTGCACATTCCCAGTAGGAGGGTTGGTACCAAAAAGAATTGAAATAGGTTGACTCCTTCTTGAGATATCGCGCTGACAATGTTCAGGACGGACAGACATATGGACGGAGCTGAATACTAAATCCCCCGCTTCGCGCTACACACGAAGGGGGATAACAAGTTTTTTTAAAAACTGCATATCTTCACTTCTGAAGCTCACATTCAATTCCCAATGACCATACATTCATATTGGACCAACCTATACCATATATGCATTGGAGAGTGATCTGAAGCAGTTCCAAGGCAAGAAACACGAACAGATTCACGTTCTGAGTTTAAAACCTCAAAGAAGCGTGTTTTGATGAAAGTGCGTATAGGCACAGTTTCAGCGCTCTAGCTCGCTTCCTGACAGAGATAGCAGCAAATTCACTCCAATTGAATCATTTTGTGACAATTCGCTCGACTTTGTCACTTTCCCGCTGTGTTACACACACAATGAAAATTTTTGACAAGCAAAACTTAAAAAAGTGCATATCTTCACTTCAGAAGCTCGTATTCAATTCCGAATAGCCTTACCTGCACAATGGATCAATTGGTGCAATATATGAATTGGACGCTGATCTGAAGCAGTTCCCAGGCCAGAAACATTCACAGATTCACCTTCTGAGCTTAAAACTTCTAAGAAGCGTGTTTTGATGGAAGTGCGTATAGAGACCGTTTCAGCGCTCTCGCTCGCTTCCTGACAGAGATAGGAGCAAATTCTCTCGAATTCAGTCATATAGTGACAATACACTCATGTTTGTCACTTTCTTACTCTGTTACACTCAGAATGAAACATTTTTACAAGCAGAACTAAAAAAAAAAGAAAGTTTTTAAAAAAGTGCATATCTTCACTGCAGAAGCTCATATTCACTTCCCAATGGCCATACATGCACATTGGACCAAGTTACACCATATATGCATTGCACAGCGATCTGAAGTAGTTCCCAGGCAAAAAATATGCACAGATTCACGTTCTGAGCTTAAAACCTCAAAGAAAAGTTTTCTCATGAAATTGCGTTTTGGCACAGTTTAAGCGCTCTAGCTCGCTTCCTGACAGAGATAGCAGCAAATTCACTCCAAATCAATCATATAGCGACAATTCACTCATGTTTGTAACTTTCCCCTGAGTTACACGCAGAATAAAAAATATGGACAAGCAGAACTATTCAATTCAATTCAATTTATTTTGTATAGCGCTTTTCACAGAGACTGTCACAAAGACGCTTTACAGTGAGAGTTTAAAGAAATAAGAAGGCAGTGCCCAGCCTACTCCCCACTACAGCAAATGAGGCAAAAAACTCCCAGTAGGGAGTAAAATCCTCCAACAGTGGTGAGAAAAAACTCCCCAGTGGGAAGAAATCTCAGGAGGAACCCGGCCATAGTGGGGGAGCCCATCCTCCGCGGGCTAGCTAATTAAGAACAAAAAAGTAAAATGGAGTGAAATGACAGAAGAGTTCCATTTAAGTCCATCTAAACAGTGGCAACGGTAGCTTCAGAAAGTGGCAAGTCGAGGATGGTGCAGGACTGGACCAGGGCCGGACCGGATCGGATCAGGACAGCAGCACAGCAGCAGCCAGCGCTCATGGTGAGGGACTGGGCTCATACGGTCCAGGACTCAGGGAAGTGGAGGGACAGATCCTCGGAAAGAGACACAGAAGAAAGGGGTGTGAGGCACTGCATGATAATAAAAGTACCGTCCTCTTTCATGTGCCAAGTGAGAAGTTATAAGCTGACTGGTCAGGAAACAGTCAACACCCCTCCATCCACTTCCTGCAGCACAGAGGCCCAACACTTATTCCAGGCTGTTAGATCACTTTTCATTTTCTAAACAATAGTACCATACGGACCTCCCCGGTGACTAAGGCTGTAGCAAGCCCCACTGGTGCCGTGTAAGTGCAATCTCAGTTCCACAGTTTAAATCCGGTTCCACATGGATTGAAGCAATTTTAACGACCAAAAGATAGTATCCTTATTATTGCAGCACAGAAGCCCTGAAATTCCATCCGACTAAGGCTGCGTAATTTTTCAATCAGATACCACCAACACCATGTGGACCTACCCAGTCACTAAGGCCGTAGCAAGTCCCACCGGTGCCGTGTAAGTGCTATCTCAGTGCCACCGGTTCCACATGGATTTGCGTAACACTACACCAGTGCCATATGGACCTCCCCGGTGACTAAGGCTGTAACAAGCCCCACTGGCACCGTTAATGCATGCTCAGTGCCACCGGTTCCACATGGATTTACTTAACTCAGGCTTCCAATATCTTGTGAGCCCATCAACTAGGTTTTAGTCAGTCCCATCAGAGCCAAGTAATGTTTTATACATAATAAACATGATCTAATCATAGGCTTGACTAAAAAGGTAAGTTTTTAGCCTACTCTTGAACACAGAGACTGTGTCTGAGGCCCGAATGTCCGTTGGGAGATTGTTCCACAAGATTGGGGCTTTGTAGGAGAAAGAACTAAAAGAAAGTTTTTAAAAAAGCTCATATTCACTTCCCAAAGGCCAAACATGCACGTTGGACCAACTGAATACATATATGCATTGCACAGTGGTCTAAAGCAGTTCCCAGGCAAGAAACACCCACAGATTCACGTTCTCAGGTTAAAATCTCAAAGAAGCGTGTTTTGATGAAATTGCGTATAGCACAGTTCCAGCGCTCTAGCTCGCTTCCTGACAGAGATAGGAGCAAATTCTTTCCAATTCAGTCATATAGTGACAATTCACTCATGTTTGTCACTTTCCCTCTGAGTTACTCTCAGAATGAAAATTTTTACAAGCAGATCTAAAAAAATAGAAAGTTTTTTAAAAAGTGCATATCTTCACTTCAGAAGCTCATATTCACTACCCAATGGCCATACATGCACATTGGACCAACCGATACCATAAATGCATTGCACAGTGATCTGAAGCAGTTCCCAGGCAAGAAACACGCACAGCTTCACTTTCTGAGCTTAAAACCTCAAAGAAGCGTGTTTTGATGAAAGTGTGTATAGGCACAGTTTCAGCGCTCTAGCTCGCTTCCTGACAGAGATAGCAGAAAATTCACTCCAACTCAGTCTTATAGTGACAATTCACTCATGTTTGTCACTTTCCCACTGAGTTACACACAGAATGAAAATTTTTGACGAAGAGATCTAAAAAAAAAAGAAAGTGTTTGAAAAAGTGCATATTTCACTTCAGAAGCTCATATTCACTTCCCAAAGGCCATCCATGCACATTGGACCAACTGATACCATATATGCATTGCACAACGATCTGAAGCAGTTCCCAGGCAAGAAACACGCACAGATTCTCGTTCTGAGCTTAAAACCTCGAAGAAGCGTGTTTTGATGAAAGTGCGTATAGGCACAGTTTCAGCGCTCTAGCTCGCTTCCTGACAGAGATAGCAGCAAATTCACTCCAACTCAGTCATATAGTTTCAATTCACTCATGTTTGTCACTTTCCCACTGAGTTACACACAGAATGAAAATTTTTGACAAGCAGATCTAAAAAAAGAGAAAGTATTTGAAAAAGCGCATATTTTCACTTCAGAAGCTCATATTCACTAGAGAGAAAAAATATGATACGGTTTCTGTCAAAATTTAATTGATTTTGATTGATGGCTCTTTGATGAGTTGATGATGTAATATTAATTTTTTAATTAGGTTATAATAGTTTATTATTTATAACCCCCTGGCTGTGTGGGGTATACAGCCACCCTCCCTCCTTTTTGGGATAACATTTTAAACATCTTTTAAAACATTTATTTAATTGCATTATTATTTAGTGTTTTTTAAACATGTATTATTTAAGTGGTGGGGGGAAATGGATGTGATAAGTGGTAAAACTTTATTTCAAGCGTTTGTTGGAGTGTGGGAAACGGAAGAGGGTTAAAATTCGTAGTGTTTTAAAGTTGCGGGTAATATGTTAGTAAAATAGTGTTTTACAGCAAAATAAAAATAAATAAAACATAAATGGAGCGTCAGTGTTAGTTCAGACGGGCACGGAAGTCAGTCTTGGCTCCACCCCTTGTCCAATCGCATTGGACTTCAGCGTCGCGTACCTAATTGAGCGTCTTTTTAAATCAGCCGGCGCTCCATCTCAACTAGCCAAGCTCTACCATTCCCACCAAGACCCATTTACAGATCTACACAAACATCCACGCTTGCAGATCTCTAAGGTATGAGAATCAGTTCTTGGGTATTTTTCTTACCTCGTGCATCATCGTATGTCCGGGCATCCTAATCCTTTCTCGGGGGAGGAATGCGTCCTATTTCAGCTGCCATCTCTCCCATCTTCGCTGTCAGATAATGACGGCGAAATAATGAATGGCAGGTAATGACGTAAACTTGGTTAAAAAATGTTAAGCTCGTCCGAATCTGGTTTAGGCGAGAAACGCCTAATGGACTACGGGGACATTTCCGTTATTCTGAAGGACAATGATCCGAGACTGTTAAATCTTACCATGACAGAGTTTACTGTGGCATTCGGTGTATTAAAGGATGTGGTTGGTGAAATGTACCTTGAACGCAGGGTCGATCTAAACACCTATTTGGCTACCACTTCTGATCTCGCTCTGTCTTACGGTGACACTTGTTTACTAGTATCATAAGTACTTTTCAGATTAAAACTGCTTATTCCTCCAAAAGTCTAGTCAAAGACTGGATTGGTCTCTGGTTGATTAGGCGTTAGTCAGCAGGCATTTTACACCGTGGTATTTTCTGCGCTGTTTGCGGAGCGTTCAGCCATTCCTCCTCCCACCGCCCAAAAAATCATTGCCGAGTCCAAACCCCCTGCGACAGCCCTCACCGTACCTCTGCCACCGAGCCAAGTTTTTACGGAAACTGCATCTAAAGTTTGTGTGCCCTCGCAGCAAGCCGCGTCTGCCGGCTAAGAAAAATTAAATAAAGCATCTACCCCCATCAGTCCCAGAACTCTCGAAGACGCTGAAGGACCACTCAGATCGCTGTTTTGTCTCGTGCTTGTTGTTAGGTTTGATTAATGACATTTGTGCTGGTTTATACGATATTCACTCCAGCGTGAAGTGCAATAACCTGCAGTCTGCCCAGCAGGAACCGGATATGGTTGATAAAATCCCGGCATGAGGTACATGGAAAAAAAAGAGGACCAAAAGAGGTACATGATTGGTCCGATTCCCAAATTCCATTAGCTTTATACCGTATTGGCTCTCTAGGTGTTGCTATTCGTAAGTAATCTGGGAGAAGAAGAGAAAGCGTTATCATTGATTTGTTTGCCCATTATGACTTTAGGATTAAAAGCGTCAATGATCTCATCCCCATTCTCGCTTTTACTTTACTGTCGCTCACGCATGAAACTCATTAAATTGCTGGATCAGGTGCTTGGTTGGGTTACGCTGACATTACCGATGCTTTTAACATTATGCCTCTGCACCCCTCTCAGTGAAATCTCTTTGGAGTTAACTGGAAAGAAAACGTATTTCGCAGTACGTCTGACCTTTGAATGCTGTAGCAGCCCCCGCATTTTCGATACTATATCTGAGGCTTTTTGCTGGATACTTCTGAATGTTAACCAACTGCCGTTCGTTTTTCATTTATTAGTCGACTTTTGGACAATGGACTTTCCCATAGTGATGGCCAAACTTATGAAGTTTCATCCCTTTTTGGACCATTGTATTGGGGGGGAAAAAAAAAATTGGTCCACTACTTAATGCTTCATTCATTGAGCACGTAGGTGACATCTGCTGGCACAGAGATTGTAGTACAGCTTTGCAAGCCTGATGCTGACGCACATTGCGTGTGCACTTTGAGTTTTATTGTATTGTAAAAAAATAAACAAATTAAATAAATAAATAAAAGTTGTATGTTTTTGATTGTGCTTGGCGTATGCTAGGTGCGCTTGTGCGACTTAGGCATTTTATTCAGAAAAATAATAACAGAACGCTGTTTCGTCGATCTGAAATATATTTGAATTGCGCCAATGTTTCAAAGCTCCATAACCGGTCAGCTGATTCAGTCTGAAGCAGGAAGTGGTTTGAACGTAATCAGTCACGTGGTTTTTCCCGATATGAAGCAAGCTCCGACACAGTGCTTCTGAAAAATACCCTGTCGAGTTTGAAGCGTGCTTCGGAACCTCGGTATCAGAGGTAACATCACTACTTTCCCAATTTCGTACTAAGTCGCAGCATCTTTGCACTTAAAAACGTTTTCAGGAAACTGGGGTACTGCGCAGGAACTGGAGTTTTGGGTATTTTCTCTTGGCTCAGTTAAAATGCAAGCTTCTCTACCCCAGGATAAATGGCGCAGAATCAAGGAAGTTATGGAGAGTGCACGTCAGCTTTGTCTATGACAAAGCGCGAATTGCTATCCCTATTGAGGCACCTGAACTTCCTTCGTGTACCGGCTTCTCGACCTCTCTCAATCTCTAATCAATTTATACAAAATAAAATTTAAAAAAACTGCCAAATTAGACGAAGGTTAAAAAATCTGATTTGCGCTTTTGGTCACGGTTGCGCAAGCACTGGAATGGCACTTCGTTCTTTCATAAGGATAGGCCGGAGTCATCGGTCGCCTTCGAGTCTTCACTGATGCGGCTCCCTCCGTTGGTTTTGGGGGTTGGTTGGCTTCTGGAGGTTTGGATTGTCAAATCGCATAAAAAGCTTATGAAGCTGCTGGTCGTACTCCTCTCTTGTGCAGGTTTTTAATCCCAGTTCTGCCGGATATCATTGCCATGATCTGTACCTTTTTATAATGCATTGTTCAGAGTTTCATAAATTCATCCCTGTTCTACTAAAGCATGAATTGCTGGGGTCTAGTTTCACTTAACATGTTTAGATCCTTCAGTCACTAGCTTGCTTGGAAATCCCTCCATTCGCCTAATAAGGGATTAAAGAAGGTTCATCCAGAAGACTATGATAAGCGTTTTTTTTTTCCCTCACACTTTATTTGGTGAAAAGTTGGTATCGCACTTAAGAGCTGGGTGTTTTAGTCCTTATGTAGATGTATTGTTGGAAAGTAGTCTGTCTTACAGCTTTCTTCGGGGTTCTTAGATATGTGAAATTAACTACACCCTCAGAGAAATTTTAATCCTTTACATGACCTCACCATGTCTGATTTCTCCTCTGATAACTGTATGTTCACTAGCAACCTCAAACATTCCAAAAACTGGTGAATGTGGTTAAGGCACTTCTGTGGTCATTGCCAGAACTAATACTGCATTTGTCCTTTTTCTTCTATTTCTCGGTCCCTGAAATGGCGAGCCAGTGCAAGAGGAGATGAGCCCCTGTTCATGACTGATTCTGGGAAGGCAATGTACACAGTTTGGTTGCTGTTCATCTCCGCATACCCTGCAGTGCTGCGGTCTGCCCCCAATCTTATGCACCACACATTCCTTTCGCATTGGCACTGCAACTACTGTTGCCTTTGAGTTCCAGCATCTGTTATCCTAACCCTGTGTCGCTGGTCCTCAGGAGTATACCAGAAATAAGTCTGTCTTAATACTAGTGAATAATTTATATAATTGGTAAATTGTAGTTATTGCAATGTTAATTCTATGCTCACACGAAGTGTTGCCACCTCAAATTTAATGTCGGTCAACTATATATCCTAATTTTCGTATAGTATATTTCCTTTGTATCAAGTCACTCAACGTGTCTTGCCGAATGTTCTTCTGCTTGCATCCAGCCTGCCGCTGATGTCTAGCATCCAGAAGAGAAGGCATGCATGCTTGCATGAATTCAAAGGAAATGCGACATGCTCTTAGCATTCACATTGTTTATCCCCACATAACACACTTACTGCGTATCGATTTTTACCTAATGTTCCAGTCAATGTCATCATCTATTGCTTGATCATAGAACGAGCTTGTTATTTGTATCCAAAATTTAATGGATCGAAACGTATTTCTTGTTCAGATCCCCGCGGGTGACTCTGCTCATCTGCTCCCTGCAGGAGCGCGAGTTTGGGGGTTGTGATCTCCTGGGATGTCTGTGTCATGCTTGCTCAGATTGTTCCAGAGTATCACTTGAGCAGAGTCACCGCCAAATCCAAATGTATGTCATTCCAAATAAATGGTTAAATCTGACGTGAGTGTCCTGTCTGAAATAAGTTAGTTGTCGAAAGTTTGATGCGAAATAAGGCTGATTTCCAAAGTCTTCTCACCCCGTTGGTCCTCTCGCACTCTGGCCGCGTGTATGTGAGGTGAGTGGGGTATGTCAAAGGGGGCGGGGGCTGGTTCTGTGGGTGTGCGTACATGTGTTGGCAGGAATACAGTCAACCAATGGCTGAGCCATACGGTTTCTGTCAAATAATCACAACGGTAAAATTAAACTTACCTGGGGTGGGGTCTGAAGGGAGAGGGTGTTCAAAGCGCATGTGCTGATAGAAAATTGGTGTCAAGGCCAGCCTTCAGAACTTGTATAAAACGTGGCCTTTTAAGCTCATCTAATTTGTAGCGACATTTGAGCTGATCTATCTTGGTGCACCTGGAGAAAACTGGTTGTTTTTAAACTGAAAAGCATGTCTTCGACTTCAACGCCTGAGTCTGCGGGGACCGAGCCACAACTGCAAACTGCACCGCGGTGTCCAAAGAAGCCTTTCACTACAATGTCAAGAAAACAGTTGGCTTTTAAACCTAAAAGCATGTCTTCGACTTCAACGCCTGAGTCTGCGGAGACCGAGCCACAACTGCAAACTGCACCACGGGGGCCTTTCACAGCAATGTCAAGAGCCCTTTTGCGGAAGATGCACCATGAGTGGGGTGGATCCACTCATCCGAAGGACCCCCGCTGTGGCTTCCACATTTACACGGATGCCGATGTTCCAGAAATTATTTTTTTTAATTTGTATGAGGGCGAGGACTTTGACTCTTAGAAAACGTGGTGTTTTTGTCGACAATTATGACTGGAATAATTTGAGATCCGCCTACGCGTATGTCGCCTCTGGCTATCAGAAGCTGTTTGATTTTCCTTCTGAATCGTCTTTTCATCCTAAGCGTCTGATGACGACTGTGCAGGCATTGACAGAGGACGCCGTGGATGGAAAACTGGAAAGACTGATTGATTATAAGGGAAAGTCTTTTCACGGTAGGGTCCTCAGAACTGAATGCAAAACATAACGAGTTTTACATCTGTGAAAAAGACAAATCTTTGATGTTGGACGCGCTGGTTGAAGCTCATAAAGTGTTTGAGGATTTCGAGCAGTGGAAGGCCATAGAGGCCGTGAGGATACGCCTGAGTGAGAAGTTTGAGGGGAAACTCGGGGGGAGCATCTCATCAGGCCAAAGAGGCTACCGATGAAGAATGCAGCATGCGGGGATCGAAGCCCGTTGACCAGTTCAAAAAAGAAAAAGTTTAAACGGTTCATTTACAATGCTAAATTTGAGCTGTGAAATATATGTATTGCTAACGTTCCTATGATGTCAATACATGTTTTTATTTTATAGTTTCTCTCTTGAACAATTTGTAATTAATTCAAATTAGAGCAAACCACTACAATGTAAAAGATGTATCATTTATGTTGTAATATTTGAATTTAAAAGTAGATGTTATGTGTATTAATACCTTCTATGATTAATTTGTTTTGAATAATAAACTTTTTAAACTACTTTTCCCCTATTCCATTTCATTTCAAGGTTGTTCTAACGTCAAGCGTTTACTTACCAATACCACAAGCCCAATGATAGGCTGTAGCCTCTTTAAAGGCGTGGTTAGAGGGAAAGGTGTTTAAGATGGTCCTTAAAAAAGGACCGAGTTAGAAGGTTATCCTTACAAACAACCCACAAACTTTAATCGTAGCAGTCATGTCTCAGCCCGTTTACAAAACCTATGTTCCGATCAACCAAGCGGGGTCGGTGGCATCTATACAATCATTGGAGCCCGAGTACTGCGCTGACAACGATACGCCAATTTTGGACCCCTGGCTAGCGGAAGGGTTTGAAGCTGACGACGGTGTGCCACGCAACAGACCACGCTGCCGGGGGAAATGCCTCCCGAAAAAGAAGGTCCCGTTGCAACCACCAGCACCGCTGAGGCCTGCAGATGAAATCGATGGATGCCTCACAGTACCGATGATTAAAGTCCTGAAGATGATCGTGGCATGCCTTCTGGACACCGCGATTGAAGAGTTGCTGAAAAGCGAGTGCCAGGGGTGCGAGTATGACCATCCCAGCCAAATCAGGCACAGCGTCTGTTTGAGCCTGATTCTTTTTATTTTCAACATAACTTTGAAACACTGTGTGGTAAAGTGAAAATGCCATGGTTGAGTGTCCTGCTCTCCAAGGCACTAAAAGGCCGAGCCCCACGCGTGTCGAAGAATGGTGTCAACAGCCCCTATCAGACCTCAAGGATGAGCCGTACATCAGGGGGAAGCTGCAGGAAATTAAACAGCATGACTTGGGGCACGTCGGCAACAAGATTGTTGATGAAGTCCGGAGAGATTTCTGGGATATTTCGGGGGCGATGCAAGAAAGCTTGTGGGAGACGATGAAGTATGAGATAACTAATGTTCTGCACATTTTTGTCTGTTTAACGTCAATTTTAAATAAATTATTATATTAAATGAGCTGTTTTGGGGTATCGTGTCATTTTTTGCTTTAGTGGTGAAGATGGATGTTCAGGAGAGCTTGAAGGCTGTTTATTATACTCCTGAGAATTCTGGGTCTTTTGGTGGGAAAGAAAGATTGCAAAGGGGTTTGCTGGAAACTAAAGGGTTAAGAATTTCGAACAAGAAACTTACAGAGTGGCTGTCTAGGGAAGATGCATACACTTACACAAGACAGCCAGAGTTAATTTCAAGAGGAACAAGGTTTTTGTCTCAAATATTGATGCGCAATGGCAAGCCGATTTAGTCGACATGTCAAGTTTATCCCAGCATAATGATAATATTAAATTTATGCTGACCTGTATAGATGTCTTATCAAAATTTGCATGGGTTTGTCTTCTTAAGAACAAAAGCGGAAAGGAAGTGACTCGGGCCTTCCAAGCTATACTTGCACAAGGCCGCAGACCCAAAAAACTTCAAACTGACAAAGGAACTGAGTTTTTCAACAGGGATTTTCAGAAGCTGATGAAACAATATCAAATAACACATTTTGCCACAGGCAATGATAAGAAAGCTTCAGTAGTGGAGCGTTTTAATAGAACTCTTAAAACCAGGATGTGGAGATACTTCAATACGCATAATACGAACAAATACATTGACGTAATACAGCACTTGGTCCTATCGTATAATAACAGCCATTTATTACTTATTACAGCCATACTATTAAAATGAAATCTGTTGATGTAAATGAAGCTAACGCCTTTAAAGTTTTTAAAACCATTTATGGCCCCTTTCCAAAAAGGTTTAAAAAGCAAAAGTTCAAATTTGAGAAAGGTGATACAGTACGTGTTTCAAAAGTACGAGGGACATTTGCAAAAGGTTATGAGCAGACTTATACGGATGAATATTTCACAGTGGCTGAAAGGGTTCACAGAATCCCGCCCGTATACAAGTTGAAGGATTGCGATGGTGAAGACACAACCCAGTCTCACGGCACGTCGTGAAATAGTCACTAAATTTTATCTATTGAATCGTGTACATGAACACGAATTTCCAGTTTTTTTCGTGACCCTGAGCACGAATTTAAAACCAATGTATTTCAAATAGATGTATCGGTCGTGCTGGCAACACGTATTTCTCTGCTGCTGTCAAGCCATCACGCGTTTGGAAATCGGCTGTCAAGCCAGCCCTCCTTTAATTTTGTGGTCCGTGTATACATGGGGTCTTATTGTAATGCCGCATAGGTACTCTTTTCAAAATAAAAGTAACCATCTTGGGGATGTGACTTCAATTAAATCAGTCAGTCAATCAGATTACTCAGTCAAATGTTGACTTAAAAAATAAAAGAACGGTAAAATAACAATTTACTGCATTATTTCCACTTAAATTCAGATTGATATTAAGAGGAAACGGCATCTTTCCACTCACTCATTCCACTTGAGCGTGGTAGAGGCCATCTCTCAATGTCACCCAAGCAAGTTCATCCAGTTCTGATGTAGCATGTCAAAATGAAGGTCACTTAAAATCATTACTTTTTGAATATATTCCAACTACATTCCGATTGGGATTATTTTGTTACATTGGAACCCCCTGTTTCCACTCACTCATTCCACATCAGTGTGGCAGTAAAACATCTCACGATGTCACATTATCATTTTCATCAAGGTCTGATGTTGCATTTCATAACATACAGATAGGGATTACTTGGAAAACGCCTGCTTTCACGCACTCATTCCATTTCAGCATGAAAGTAGACCACCTCACGATGTCACCCAATCAATTTCATCGGTAACACTTTACAATAAGGGTGCAATAATTAACATTACTCAATGCAGTAATAAACATTTACTAGCAGGTAATTAACATTTAACTAATACACCTGATAATCATTTACAAATGATGTTCACATCAACTGAGGTATTAAGTTATACAGTATGGTTCA
The DNA here is from genome assembly GCA_029721435.1 of Gymnothorax reevesii. NCBI lineage: Eukaryota > Metazoa > Chordata > Actinopteri > Anguilliformes > Muraenidae > Gymnothorax > Gymnothorax reevesii. The sequence goes on from CM056585.1 coordinate 43,914,875, forward strand.
ATAGTTTGAAGTGCTACATAGGGGATACTTCAGGGATGTTTTCCACTTCACAATAAGGGAAACAGGGATAATAATAAATGTTCAATTATGGTTGGGTAATCCTTATTTGTCTATCTAACGCATTAGTTACAGTGGCGTAGCCAATGGGGGTGCGAAGACACGTCCCTTTTTGACTGCAATTAGTAGTTCTCAATCATTGTCGGATGAATTATTGCCGTCTTACGTCAATCATTCATCCGTCTTACCGAATTAGGGAGAAACCATTAACTGTGGAGTGCTCTCGGAGTGAACCTTCTGTTAATCGCAAAAATGACAGAACAGGTGAGGACTAATAATAATTTAAACGGAAGTTTTGTGCAACCCAATTCTGTGTTCTTGTTCCGCAACTGTACTGAATTTAGCTCATGATTTAATTGCTGATAGATCTCATAAGGAGAGAAACCGTATCTTCGGTTGCCAATTGCTATAATTGGAAAACGCGTCAATAAAGGAAAATGATTGAGAACTCCTAATTGCAGTCAAAAAGGGATGTGTCTTCGCACCCCCGCTGGCTACGCCACTGAGATACCCGCTTATTAACTGATAGTTAATGAACTTATGTCAATTGATGTTAATTGTCGTACCTTTTTTTACTTGGGCGACGCGGCATCCTACAAACGTAAGTTAATAACCATGATGGCTTCCCCTTGTTCGCCGACCTCTTTTCCTGTCTTGTGCTCTGAGTGTAATATGTTTTGTTACGACTCCTCTGCGCTTAGTGGCTCTTTCATTTGCAAGAAATGTATCTCATATGCTAGCTTAACTGAAAAGCTTTTACAGCTGGAAGATCGCATAGAAACGCTGCAGAACATTAGGTCGAATGAGGATTTCATTGATTCTTTCTTGGTCCAGCCTGAAACGAGTGTAAATGTTAGTTCTCTTTCGGTTTCTCGTTCCTTACCTGCTGCGGCAGCTTCTTCACAGCGTGATGTGTTTGTAACAGTTCGAGGTAAACGTAGGGGAAAGAAACTTGTGCAGCCACCCAGTCCCTCTCCCGTTAAACTGTTTAATTCATTTGCTCCCCTCGAAGAATTGGAGCCAGATGAACGAGTACCGGAAAAGTCACTAATTATCGGGGATTCCATTGTTAGAGATGTAAGGGTGTTTAAACCGGCGACCACAGTGAGCTGTATTCCTGGCGCTCGTGTGACTGATATCGAGGCGAATCTGAAATTACTCGATCAGGGCAAACGCAAGTTCTCCAAAATTATTATCCACGCCGGCACAAATGATATTCGATTACGACAATCGGAGATCACAAAGAGCAGTTTTAAGTCGGCCTGTGCCCAAGCTCTAAAGATGTCACGGTCAGTGACTTTCTCTGGTCCGTACCCGATCCGATGTAGTGATGAAATGTACAGTAGATTGGACTCGCTCAATCGCTGGTTGTCTGAGTGGTGCGTAGATAATAACGTCGGTTTTGTGGACAATTGGCGAGCTTTCCCGGTCTTTTGAGGAGGGACGGTGTTCACCCATCTCGTGAGAGCACTGCACTTCTGTCGAGAAATCTGGCCTACGACTTAAATTGTCGTAATTGACTGCAGAGAGTTAAATCTAAATTCCTGACATTCAGCTTTGATAAACCGTTGATTAGGTCAAACCCTATAGAGATTGTGTCTGTTCCTCGAATTCCAATTAAATTAAGAAAGAAGAATCGCGGAGTACATCACAAAAACTTGATTTGCATTAACACCAACTGTATCAATCTACCAATAAATAAATATTCTCTCAAAATTGGTCTATTAAATATTAGATCCTTGAACTCTAAAGCAGCTCTTGTGAACGAATTAATCTCTGATTGTTATCTTGACATACTATGTCTCACAGAAACATGGCTGAGACCAGATGAAAACGTATCTTTGAATGAAGCATCTCCATCTGGGTTTATATACACTCAAAACCCCCGCCTGGGCCGGAGAGGTGGTGGTGTTGCAGCTATTTATAGTGATTCCATTCACTCAGTGCCAAAACTACAGTATAAATTTGATACATTTGAGGTTTTAGCGATGAATTTTTCAGTGCTGGATACAGGTGCCGGCCCTGCCTCTGATCACCCTTTAGCTTTGGTGACAGTCTACAGGCCCCCTGGCCTTTACTCTGCCTTTATTCAAGATTTTTCAGAATTCCTTTCAGACTTAGTTTTAAGCTATGATAGAATAGTTATATTGGGCGACTTTAACCTGCACTTTGAGAGGGCAGATGATTCTCGAACATCCGCATTCACTAACATTTTGGAGTCAGTTGGCTTCGCTCAGAGTGTTGTTGGCCCAACTCATTTTCATGGTCATACTTTAGACCTGATCTTAAGCTTTGGAATTAACATTGGGCAGGTCAGGATTCATTCACATAATCCCAGTTTGTCTGACCATTTTCTTATCACCTTCTGCTTACAATTGACCCACCCTGCATTGTTAGAAACTAGGATGTACACTGGTCGTACTTTTACTGCAACAACTTCTACAAAATTCACTGAGGTTTTCCCATCTTATTTTGAGCATCCAGTCAGTGCCTCCTCTATTGACGATACAGCAGAAAAGTTTGCTGATGCTCTCCGTTGTACCCTTAATGTAGTCGCGCCACTGAAATATAAAAACATTACTCAGAAGAAGAGGCCAGCCCCATGGTACACTGACCAGACAAGGACACTAAAGCAAAAATCTCGTCATCTAGAACGCAAATGGCGCTCCACTAAATTCCAGGTATTCCATAGTGCTTGGAAAGAGAGCCTTGTTGCATTTAAGCATGCTCTTTCTTGTGCAAGGTCCTGTTACTTTTCAAATCTCATGCAGGAAAATAAAAATAATTCTCGATTTCTGTTCAAAACCGTGGCTAAGTTAACTAACAATCATGCTGCAAGTAACCCTCAAATTCCAGTCTCTTGCAGCAGTGATGATTTTTTAAATTTCTTTAATGGCAAAATTATTGGAATTAGAGAGAAGATCACTGCTCCCTTACCAGTTTGCGATGGTGTTTCTCATGATATGGAGTCTTGCACATTACACACAAACCAGTTTGAGTCCCTTTCTCCTATATCCCTGAGTGAACTAGCCAAATTAGTTGTTACTTCCAAATCATCTACTTGTATCTTGGATCCCATTCCCACAAAGCTAATGAAAGAACTCCTGCCCATTCTTGGCGGCCCAATTATTCACATAATTAATTCTTCTTTGATTTCAGGTATTGTTCCCACTTCATTTAAGATGGCAGAAATCAAGCCGCTGCTTAAAAAACCAGATTTGGATCCCACAGTCCTAGCCAATTATAGGCCAATCTCAAACCTCACATTTTTATCTAAGATCCTTGAAAAATGTGTTGCCCAACAGCTCTCTTCTTTCCTGCAAACTAATGAGGTATTTGACAGTTTTCAGTCTGCCTATAGAAGGCATCACAGCACCGAAACAGCCCTCACTGTTGTAGTAAATGATCTGCTTCTCTCTATGGATAGTGGCCGCATTTCTGTTCTCGTCCTTCTCGATTTAAGTGCCGCCTTTGATACAGTAGACCACCATATTCTTCTTCGTAGGTTGGAAAAATTAGCTGGTATTTCTGGACTTGCCCTTTCATGGTTTACGTCATATTTGTCTGATAGATCTCAGTTTGTCCGGGTAAATAACAAGTGTTCAGAGTATTCCAGGGTTAACTTTGGAATACCTCAAGGATCTGTTCTGGGCCCTTTGCTTTTTTCACTATACATGCTTCCGCTTGGAAATATCATAAGTACACTTGATGTTAAATACCATTGCTATGCAGACGACACGCAGCTCTATATATCCTTTAAACCGGGTGAAAATGATCCGGTTACTAGATTAGAGATGTGTCTGAAAGCTGTTAAAGCTTGGATGACGCAAAATTTTCTTTCACTAAACCCAGATAAGACTGAAATATTGGTACTGGGTCCCAAATGTCTTAGAGACTCATTCGTTAAGTTCTCTCTTAACTTAGATGACCTCTCTGTTTCTGCCAGAGCTGTCGTTAAAAACCTTGGTGTGACTCTTGATTCAGAACTCTCTTTCCAGGCTCACATCAACAATATCATCCGAGTGGCTTTTTTCCATCTTCGAAACATATCTAAACTTAGAAAAATGTTGTCTCTTAAAGATGCTGAAAAATTGGTTCACGTCTCTTCTCGGCTGGACTATTGCAATGTCTTACTGTCTGGTTGCACTAGCTCAGCCCTGAAACGTCTTCAATTAGTGCAGAATGCTGCAGCTAGGGTTCTGACTAGGACTAAGAAATATGATCACATTAGCCCGATGCTCAAAAATCTTCATTGGCTGCCTGTAAAATTTAGAATTGAGTACAAAATACTATTACTAACTTACAAAGCCTTAAATGACTTGGCCCCGGAATATCTTTGCAGTCTTCTCATTCCTTACTCCCCACCAAGATTACTTCGTTCACAAGGTGCTGACTACTTGAAAATTCCAAATATATCCAGAATTACAATTGGAGGCAGAGCATTCTCTTATAAAGCACCAATTCTATGGAACAATCTCCCAAGACAAATTCGGGCTTCGGACACACTCTCTGTCTTCAAGAGTAGGCTGAAAACTTATCTTTTTAGTCAAGCCTATGATTAGTTCATGATTAGTTATGTGTTGGCTCTGGTGGGACTGACTACAACCTTGATTTATGACATGATCACGATATTGGAAGCCAGTGTTATGTAAATCCATGTGGAACCAGTGGCACTGAGCCTGCATTGACGGTGCCAGTGGGGCTTGCTACAGCCTTAGTCACTGGGGAGGACCATATGGTACTGGTGTACTGTTAAGCAAGTCCATGTGGAACCGGTGGCACTGAGCATGCATTAACGGTGCCAGTGGGGCTTGCTACAGCCTTAGTCACCGGGGAGGTCCATTTGGTACTAGTGTCTAGAAAATCTGAAGTGATCTTCCTGGAATAAGTGTAGGGCCTCTCTGCTGCTGGAATTGGATGGAGCGGTGTTGACTGTTTCCTGACCAGTCAGCTCCTAAATTCTCATTTGACACATGACACAGGACTGTATTTTTACTAATATGCAGTAGTTTTATCCAGTGCCTCACCCCACTTTTTTCTGTCTTTCTCCGAGGATCTCTCCCTCCACAACCCTGACTCCTGGACCATCCGAGCCCTGTCCCTCACCATGAGCGCTGGCTGCTGCTGTCCTGATCCAGTCCTGCACCATCCTTGGCATGCCACTTCCTCCAGCAACTGATAGCACTGTTTAGATGGACTTTTATGGAACTCTATTGCCATTATCTTCTTATTAACTAGCTAGGAGGATGGGCTTCCCCACTATAGCCGGGTTCCTCCTGAGATTTCTTCCCACTGGGGAGTTTTTTCTCACCACTGTTTTAGGATTTTTCTCCCTACCGGGAGTTTTTTGCCTCATTTGCTGTCGTGGGGAATAGGCTGGGCACTGCCCTTTCAGTAACTCATCTCTGACTGTAAAGCGTCTTTGTGACAGTTTATCTGTGAAAAGCGCTATACAAATAAATTGAATTTGAATTTGAAATTTTTTTATAAAGTATCACCATTTCATCAAGTTCTGATGTAGCATTTAAAAATAAAGGCCCTCTAAAATACTTACATTTTACATGAATTCCCACTACATTCAGATTGGGATTTCATGGGAACCCTGTTTCCACTCACTTATTCCACTTCAGCTTGGCAATAGGACATCTCACAGTGTCACCCAATCAATTTCATCAGTAACACTTCATAATAAGGGTTCAATAATTAACATTACTTAAAGGGGAACTATGCAGGATTTCGACCGTAATTATTGTGCCTCGGACTCACTGTGATGGTTAAGCGAGTTGTTATGAGGAGAATGCGGCTTCTCTGCCCGCTCGCTAGAGTATCTTGGCTGAAAACCGACCTTGCAAGATCAGGACCACCGCCCCGGTGTCCCAAATCACATCACTGGATGGAGCTATCACAATAAACAAACTGCTTTACAGTACAAGACAAAAGCACTCCCCCGGCTAGTAATAAAAGGAAGACAGCTTCTATGGAGTTAAGATGGCAGAGCCAGCAAAAAAGAAGAGTAGCCGTTGTCAGAGGAGGCGAGGAAGAGAAAACAAGCGCCTGAAAACAAGCGTCTGACCGAGCGAGAAGTCAGACACGAGTCAATCTTGGTTGAGCTTTTTCTGAATGGAGAGAGCTCATCTCAAAGAGAAAGAGGCATGCAAATCAGACCTTTTTACCGCGGAGTGTAATTCTGTTAGGGAGCTAGATGCAGAGAACTACCGGTAGTTGAAATTCTGTCATGAACACAGTTTTCATAAGAGACAGTTTTATTTCATGCTGGAAAAATTCCCATGTCAGTGCTTTATTCCGGTAAGTTGTTTCAGTGCTCTATACGTGGTAAAAAAGGTTCTCTCAACCTCCACCCCCACAGAACTCTATGTAAAATCTATTTACACCGGATAGTTGCCAAGCCAATTTTTCTTTTGTAAGAGTCTTAGGGTTGCATTTTCTCAGAAACTTCAAACTTGGCCACGGCACATGTCTAGTGTTCCGAGATAAGAGAATAAAGCTTTAATGTATACTGTGGAGCGCCACCTATGGGAAGAACTCTTCACACCAGCAAAGTGCCATAGCAATACCAGTGTTTTCTAAGAGTACTAGGGGTACTGGTTTCATTTCAAAATATTCTGTTGTCGCACTTCTCTGGTGTTGCGAGATCTGACATATGGGTGGGCAGCGCCACCCACGCGGATGAATTTTGCAATTGCGCCCTATTTTGCCCCGGGAAATTGGGAAAGTGGTAAGAGGTGCCATTCAAACTCACGCTGTAGCTGTTTGGTGTTGACTTTTATGAGGCCCCCAACATCCTTACAAATAATGCATAAACTGGGGGTCCCAGCATTTTTCTAGAATGTCGATTGCCTCTGAACCAAAATGGTTGAAAGTGCCATGGAAAATTTTGGTGCCTTTAGATAAGCCCTGAGGAGCGTTTAAATAAATGCTAGCACAGCCTCCATGTCTGTCTGGTGTCCAGAGCAAATCAGCCCTAAAAACAGCTATTCTATAGTGTTATAAATTATGGCCCTTTTCAGAGGCGAAAATTTCATCACACCATGAATTGCCATTGGTATGGCAACTTTATTCCCGTCACCATGAAGCCTAAAACAGAAGGATTCAGTGTGGCACTGTCTTGGTGTTGGCTCTGAATGGAGTAGGAAACTTTGAAGAAATGTGGTAACTTTCCCTGGTGGTGGCGCCGCACACCAGGGTGAAAATCAGACCGCGCTTTCACATTTGGAAGGTTCAAGTATCCTAGGATAAGAGGACATCATGACTTGTGTGGCATATATGAACAGTTAACCACAGTATTCCAGCCAGAATTTGCTGTTTTTCTCAATTTTTACCCTGACAGCCTCACTACCAGGGGGCGCTGTCACCAAACCGTTGCAGATGTGGATCCGCTGCCTTGGGATTTTCCGTCATACATGCCATAGTAACTTTCCACCCAGCCTCAGCCAATTCTGAGATGTCAACTCCACAACCAGTGCCATTCTCTCAGAATATGGCTCTTAATACCTTTGTTGATGTGAACATCTTTCGAAAATGATTACCAGGTGCATTAGTTAAATGTTAATTACCTGTTAGTAAATGCTTATTGCTGCATCAAAGAGGAACCATGTAAGTTGGTCGGAAATCGCTTGCTTCTTCATTGGTTTGGTGCCTTTTTTCCCTCTCTGCAGCTCCCCCTATAGTTCCGGTGTGCAGATTTCACACAATTGTCGTAAAAATCTCACCGCAACCACCTCCTCCACCCCCTCGTCCATGTGCATTTGTATACAATGAAGCCGGCGAGAAGGCATTTCTGAAGCGATGTCTACCGAGGTTTGTAACCATATATATCACAAGTTTTACTATGTATATCTGTAATAAACAAAACAATTACGGGAAAAAGTAAAAGACTAAGGATAACTGCAGCTTTTTTGTTTTTGTTTTTTTCCTCAGCACTGATATTCATCAGACGTAATGTTTTCATAACACGCTTCTAGTTGCTCTTCTAACGGATCTTGAACGACACAATGTAAATAGCGAACTGCTCAAACTTCACAAAACCTAGATTCGGCTGATGACGGTATGTGGCTCATAAAATTGCACTCTTGAGGCAGAAACAGGACGATGTAGTAAATGAATAACAGCTAAGTGAAAAACAAACGCATTTACCGGTAACTATCCTAACATCTCTGCTAGCTAACAAGCATCGAGCACCACTCATACAACAAGTATTTGCCACTAACGTGTCTTTGTCCCCCGCCACAAAACGTGAAATCGTGTCAAAATGAACAATCTCTCGGTGTGACCGTGAGAGTGATGCGAAGGTCACCAAAATCGACTGGCGCCGGGGTATCACCCTAATAGATGTTGACATCAAATTTGAAGAAAATCCGTCAATTGGTTCTTGAGATATCTCGCTGACAAGGATTCGGGACGTACGGACGGAAGGACGGACGGTCGTGAATACTATGTCCCCTCCGCTTCGCGCATTCGCATGGCGGGGGACAATAATCGTGCAAAGGCCTTTACAAACAACAGCAAGCATGAAGAGTGGGCAGCGACATATGACCATAAGGAATACATACATTTTACATAGTTACAAGTGCAACAGCAACAACGCCAGGTCGGCATCTGATTTGCAACCTTCTTTCTCTTTGAGATGAGCTCTCTCCATTCTGAAAAAGCTTGACCAAGATTGACTCGTGTCTGACTTCTCGCTCGGTCAGACGCTTGTTTTCAGACGCTTGTTTTCTCTTCCTCGCCTCCTCTGACAACGGCTACTCTTCTTTTTTGCTGGCTCTGCCATCTTAACACCATAGAAGCAGTCTTCCTTTTATTACTAGCCGGGGGAGTGCTTTTGTCTCGTACTGTAAAGCAGTTTGTTTATTGTGATAGCTCCATCCAGTGATGTGATTTGGGACACCGGGGCGGTGGTCCTGATCTTGCAAGGTCGGTTTTCAGCCAAGATACTCTAGCGAGCGGGCAGAGAAGCCGCATTCTCCTCATAACAACTCGCTTTACCATCACAGTGAGTCCGAGGCACAATAATTACGGCCGAAATCCTGCATGGTTCCCCTTTAAGTAATGTTAATTATTGAACCCTTATTGTGAAGTGTTACCGATGAAATTGATTGGGTGACACTGTGAGATGTTCTATTGCCAAGCTGGAGTGGAATAAGTGAGTGGAAACAGGGTCCCCATGTAATCCTAATCTGAATGTAGTGGGAATTCATGTAAAATGTAAGGATTTTAGAGGGCCTTTATTTTTAAATGCTACATCAGAACTTGATGAAATGGTAACACTTTACAATAAAGGTACAACAATTAACATCGATTGACATAAGTTCATTAACTATCAGTTAATAAGCGGGTATCTCAGTGACGTTGCCAGCGGGGGTGCGAAGACACATCCCTTTTTGACTGCAATTTGTAGTTCTCAATCATTTTCCTTTATTGACACGTTTTCCAATTATAGCAATTGGCAACAAAAGATACGGTTTCTCTCCTTATGAGATCTAAAAGCAATTAAATCATGGGTTAAATTCAGTACAGTTGCGGAACAAGAACACAGAATTGGGTTGCACAAAACTTCCGTTTAAATTATTATTAGTCCTCACCTGTTCTGTCATTTTCATGATTAACAGAAGGTTCACTCCGAGAGCACTCCACAGTTAATGGTTTCTCCCCGATTCGGTAAGACGGATGAATGATTGTCGTCTTGCGTAACACAACAATAATTCATCTGACAATGATTTAGAACTACTAATTGCAGTTAAAAAAAGACGTGTCTTCGCAACCCCGCTGGCTACGCCACTGTAACTAATGCGTTAGGTAGACAAATAAGCATTACCCAACCATAATTGAACATTTATTATTATCCCTGTTTCCCTTATTGTGAAGTGGAAAACATCCATGAAGTATCCCCTACGTAGCACTACAAACTATTGAACCATACTATATAAATTAATACCTCAGTTGATGTGAACATCATTTGTAAATGATTATCAGGTGTATTAGTTTAATGTTAATTACCTGCTAGTAAATGTTTATGACTGCATTGAGTAATGTTAATTACTGCACCCTTATTGTAAAGTGTAACCTATGAAATTGATTGGGTGACATCGTGAGGTGGTCTACTTTCATGCTGAAATGGAATGAGTGCGTGAAAACAGGCGTTTTCCAAGTAATCCTAATCTGAATGTTATGGGGACTGCATTAAAAATGTCAGGATTTTAAAGGGCCTTTATTTTGAAATGCTGCATCAGAACTTGATGAAATTGCTTGGGTGATGTCGTGAGGTGGTCTAATACTAAGCTAAAATGGATTGAGTGAGTGGAAACGGGGAATTTCTAAATAATCCCAATCTGAATTTTAGGGGAACTGTATTAAAAATGTAAGGATTGTATATTGGAGGGCCTTCATTCTGAAATGCTGCATCAAAACTTGATGAAATTACTTGGGTACCATCGTGAGATGGTCTACTACCAAGCTGAAGTGGAATGAGTGAGTGGCAAGAGGGGGTTTTACGTTATCCCAATCTGAATGTAGTAGGAATTTATTTAAAATGTAGGGATTTTAGAGGGCCTTTATTCTGAAATGCTACATCGCAACTTGATGAAATTACTTGGGTGCCATCCTGCAGTGATCTACAACCAGGCTGAAATGGATTTTGTGAGTGGAATTGGGGGTTTTCCAAGTAATCCCAATCTGAATGTTAGGGGGACTGTATTAAAATTGTATGGATTTTAAATTTGCTTTTATTTTGAAACGCTATATCAGAACTGGATTAAATTGCTTGGGTACCATCGTGAGGTGATCTACTACCACGTTGAAGTGGAATGAGTGAGTGGAAACGGGGGGTTTTCACGAAATCCCAATCTGAATGTAGTGGGAATTTATTTAAAATATAGGGATTTTTGATGGCCTTTTTTCTGAAATGCTACATCAGAACTTGATGAAATTGATAACATGATATTGTGAGATGTTCTTATTCCAGGTTGAAGTGGAATGAGTGAGTGGAAACGGGGGGTTTTCATGTAATCCCAATCTGAATGTAGTGGTAATTTATTTAAAATGTAGGGATTTTAGAGGACCTTTATTCTGAAATGCTACATCACAACTTGATAAAATTACTTGGGTACCATCGTGAGGTGGTCTACCACTAGGCTGAAATGGATTGAGTGAGTGGAAATGGGGGTTTTCCAAGTAATTCCAATCTGAATGTTAGGGCGACTGTATTAAAAATGTAAGGAATTTTAAGGGCCTTTATTCTGAGATGCTATATCAGAAATTGACAAAATTCCTTGGGTGACATCATGAGGTGGCCTACTGCCAGGCTGAAGTGGATTGCATGAGTGGAAATGGGGGGTTTCCAAATAATCCCAATCTGAATGTAGTGGGAATTTATTTAAAATGTAGGGATTTTAGAAGGCTTTTATTCTGAGATGCTACATCACAACTTGATAAAATTACTTGGGTGCCATCCTGAAGTGATCTACAACCAGGCTGAAATGGATTTAGTGAGTGGAAACGGGGGTTGTCCCAAGTAATCCCAATCTGAATGTTAGGGGGACTGAATTAAAATTGTATGGATTTTAAATGAGCTTTCATTTTGAAACGCTACATCAGAACTGGATGAAATTGCTCTGGTACCATCGTGAGGTGGTCAACTACCAGGCTGAAGTGGAATGAGTGAGTGGAAAGGCGGGGGCTTCTCATGTAATCTCAATCTGAATGTAGTGAGAATTTATTTAAAATGTATGGATTTTAGAGGGCCTTTATTCTGAAATGCTACATCACAACTTGATAAAATTTCTTGGGTGCCATCCTGAAGTGATCTACAACCAGGCTGAAATGGATTCAGTGAGTGGAAACGGGGGTTTTCCAAGTAATCCCAATCTGAATGTTAGGGGGACTGTATTAAAATTGTATGGATTTGACATGGGCTTTTATTTTGAAATGCTACATCAGAACTGGATGAAATTGCTTTGGTACCATCGTGAGGTGGTGTACTACCAGGCTGAAGTGGAATGAGTGAGTGGAAACCGCAGGTTTTCACGTAATCCCAATCTGAATGTAGTTGGAATTTATTTAAAATGTAGGGATTTTAGAGGGCTTTTATTCTGAAATGCTACATCACAACTTGATAAAATTACTTGGGTGCCATTCTGAAGTGATCTACAACCAGGCTGAAATGGATTCAGTGAGTGGAAACGGGGGGTTTCCAAATAATCCCAATCTGAATGTAGTGGGAATTTATTTAAAATGTAGGGATTTTAGAGGGCTTTTATTCTGAATTTCTACATCAGAACTTGATGAAATTACTTAGGTGCCATCCTGAGGTTATCTACTACCAGGCTGAAATGGATTTAGTGAGTGGAAATCAGGGGTTTCCACGTAATCCCAATCTGAACTAAAGGATTTTAGAGGGACTTTATTTTAAAATGCTACATAAGAACTTGATGAAATTGATAAGATGACAACGTGAGATGGTCACTGACCAGCCTGAGGTGAAATGAGTGAGTGGAAACGGGGGGTTTTCAAGTGATATTAAAGAGAGGAAACATGCCGTTTCCTCTAAATATCGATCTGAATTAAAATGGAAATAATGCAATTAATTGACATTTTAGGTGACTTTAATTTTTTGAAATCAACATTAGGTTTTCCTGACGGTGATTGAGTGATAGTCTGAGGTGAAGCAAATGAAATTAAATTCTGAAATGAATTAATTTCATCACTAATTGATAATTTTATGTATTAATTTCAAGACTTTCTTACTGATTAAATTTGAAGCCACATCCCCAAGACAGTTAATTTTATTTTGAAAAGAGTACTATGCGGTATTACCGTAAGACCCCGTGTATACACGGACCACAAAATTAAAGGAGGGCTGGCTTGACAGCCGATTTCCAAACGCGTGATGGCTTGACAGCAGTTATTTCTCTCTGTTAGTGTGAACTGTATTTATACTCTATTAAACTATTTCTACTGTGTAAAACTGGGAGCACAGAAGCTTTATTGCTTTCATTCGCTTTTCTTTTAATACCGCTACATTACTGAACATTATTTACGACGGTTGTTTATTTTCTGCCTTGTTGTTATCGAGAAATTTTTGTCAGCGATTCCTTCGAGTCAAAACACAGTAAATTAATAAAACGACACTGCAGATAAATGTTGCGGTCGCTAGTTGTTTATCTTCTGAGAAACACCGTTTCCCCGTAAATTTTGGTGCTTCAAATCTAACAGGAAATACTACAGTACCCATGAGCCGTATCGGCCGTTACCATGGTGAGGATGCCGCAGAAGACGCCATGACGCAAGACCCTCTCCCCCGTAGCCACTGGGCCGCATTGATGCTGTATAAATCTATTTATACTGTATAAAAATGGAAACACAGAACCTGTATTGCTTTCATTCACAGGGTCCTGCCCCTGTGATATCTGATTTTGGATGCGTGTGCGTTTATTCTATTTTTGCAAATGTATGTATTTTAAATGTTTGAAAATGCTTAAACCTATAACAATTGAAATGTTATTGAATTATATGTGACGTGAGACTTAATAGTTTGTGCCACTACAAATCGCAACAAGTCTTGTAATTTTTATTTCCAGGTCATTATTAGAGTTTTTGTCTCTCAGACCTCTTATCTTTTCTCACACCAGTGGTAGAATATACTTGTCTAATCACCAGCAGATGTGTGACAAATTATTCATATATGGTAATTTAAAATGGACCGAGGTGAAGTGGAAAACTGTTCTGTGGTCAGCCATATTTTTTTTTTTTTGTTTAGGAAACCATGGACGCTGTGTCCTCCGGATTACAGAGGAAAGTGATCATCCGGCTTGTTATCAGCGCTCAGTACAAAAGCCCGCATCTCTGATGGTATGGGGGTGTATTAGCGCCTATTGAATGGGCAGCTTGCACATCTGGAAAGGCACCGTCAATGCTGAAAGGTATTTAGAGGTTTTAGAGCAACATATGCTCCCATCTAGACAAAGTCATTTTCAGGGAAGGCCTTGCATATTCCAGCAAGACAATGCTAAATCACATACTGCATCTATTACAACAGTACGGCTTCATAGTAGAAGAGTCTGTTTGCTGAAATGGCCTGCCTGCAGTCCAGACCTTTCACCAACTGAAAACATTTGGCGCATCATGAAACAAAAAATAAGACAAAGAAGAGCCAAGACTGTTAAGCAGCTAGAATCCTATATCAGACAAAAATGGGACAACTTTCCTCTCCCAAAACTCCAGCAACTGCCCTCCTCAATTCCCAGATGTTTACGGACTGTTGTTAAAAGAGGGCATCCCCTACACAGTGGTAAACACGACCCTGTCCCAACTTTTTGGAGATGTGTTGCTGCCATCAAATTAAAAATTACGTTTTTTTTTCTTAAAATGGTACAATTTCTCAGTTTAAATATTTGATATGTTTTCTATGTTGTATTCTGAATAAAATATGGATTTATGAAATTTGCAAATAATTGCATTCTGTTTTTATTTACATGTTACAAAATGTCCCGACTTTTTTGGAATTGGGCCTGTACATATGTAAGTGTCTGTGTCCTTTCTTATTGTTGATGTTGAAGAAACATTGTCATCTTATTAAAATAATAATACATATGGATCCAGAGTGTGAGACGCTTTTCCTTGCCTTGGTCTCCTTCCACTCATCAGCACCTCACCACAACCCTTGGTGTGTGTTACTTTCCCATTTTATTTTCTATTTAGAGATGAAAAAAGAAAAAAAAAAACATAAATTCCCTTTTTATAGTGCATTATAACTGCAAAATACAACAGCAACAGACAAAATAGGAAAAACAAACTGAGCATACTTCTGTGTGGAATTTGGTTTAATTTGGCATCACATTGCATTGACAACTTGAAAAATACAGGTGCATTTCTGAAAATTTGAATATCGTAAAAAAAAAAATTAAATATTTTTTGTCAGTCAGTGCAGAGTGTGAAGATTGGTTAGACTAGAAGATTCTAGACTAATTAAATGCCAGCTGAAATGTTTCAAGCATTTTATTTATTTATTTTTTGATAATTATGGCCTAGTGCTAAAAGAATAGTAATAAAATTGTCATTAGGGGATAGTTTGATTAAATCAGTATTTATGCAGCATAAATAACATGAATCTATCACTCTGGTTCATTACACACAATCATTATCAAGGGGAAGACTGTTGACTATGGTGTTCTGGGTGCTGGCGAGAGCATTGCTTGGCAGATGCTATGGTGTTCCGGGTGGTTGCTACGGCGTTGCTAGGCGGTTGCTATGGTGTTCTGGGTGGTTGATAAGGCATTGCTAGGCGGTTGCTATCGTGTGCCGGGTGGTTGCTAGGGCGTTTTTAGGTGGTTGCTGTGGAGCTCCGGGTGGTTGGCAAGGTATTGCTAGGCACTTTCCATGGTGTTTTTGGTTTTTGCTAGAGTGTTGCTAGACTGTTGCTATGGTGCTCCTTATAGTTGCTAGGGCGTTGCCAGGTGGTTGCTATGGTATTCCTGATGGTTGCCAAGGCATTGTTTGGCAGTTGCTTGGCGGTGTAGGTGATTGCTTTTGCGTAGCTAGGCAGTTGCGATGGTGTTCTGCCTGGTTGCTAGGAAGGGACGAAAATCTATGTTTTTCGGGAATTGTGGAAAATTCGTAAGTCCTGAAAAACATGGATCAGGAATACCATTACTAGACACATATTACATTATAGATAAATAAGTATGCCGGATTGGAATATGTGTCTGCATTGTATCATCCCATAAGGAGTGTGAAGGTCCCTTAATTCTTACCAAATATGAAGCCCAGTTGATATTCCTACTGTCCTCACCTTACATTCTTTTCCTTATGAGAGACTTGTAGAGAATATATGCTTTCTATACTTCACTGGGCGGGGGATACCCCTCCCCCACCCATCCTCAGTAGAAATACAGTCCAGAGGCTCATAATGGCGTCTTCTGCCGCATCCTCACTATGGTATCGGCCGATACGGCTCATGGGTACTGAAATATTATCTGTTACATTTGAAGCACCAAAATTAACGGGGAAACGGTGTTTCTTAGAAGATAAACAACAAAATGCGACCACATCATTTCTCTGCAGTCTCGTCTCTTCACTGTGAGAATATATGTACTGTATTTTTGACTCGAAGGAATCGAGGACGAAAATTGCACATTAACAACGGGGCAGAAAAAAATTAACCCTCGTGATGAAATGTTCAGTAATGTATACAGCGGTGATAAAAGAAAAGAGAATGAAAGCAATACAGCTTCTGTGCTCCCGCTGTTGTACACAGTATAAATAGTTTTATAGAGTATAAATACGGTCCACACTAACAGAGAGAAATACGTGTTGAAGGCACGACCGATACATCTAATTGAAATACATTGGTTTTAAAGTCGTGCTCAGGGTCACGAAAAAAACAGGAAATTCGTGTCCATGTACAATGTCGCAATTAATTAAATGTCGTGACTATTTCACGATCTGCCGTGAGACTGGGTGTGTGTAACACAGTGGGAAAGTGACAAACATGAGTGAATTGTCACTATATGACTGAATTGGAGTGAATTTGCTGCTATCTCTGTCAGGAAGCGAGCTAGAGCGCTGAAACTGTGCCTATAAGCACTTTCATCAAAACATGCTTCTTTGAGGTTTTAAGCTCAGCACATGAATCTGTGCTTGTTTCTTGCCTGGGAACTGCTTCAGATCGTTGTGCAATGCATATATGGTATCACTTGGTTTAATGTGCATGTATGGCCATTGGGAAGTGAATATGAGCAACTGCAGTGAAAATATGCACTTTTTAAAAAAACTTTCTTTGTTTTAGTTCTGCTTGTCAAAAATTTTCATACTGTGCGTAACACAGTGGGAAAGTGACAAACATGAGTGAATTGTCACTATATGACTGAATTGGAGTGAACTGCTTCAAATCACCGTGCAATGCCTATATGGTATCAGTTGTCCAATGTGCATGGATGGCCTTTGGGAAGTGAATATGAGCTTCTGAAGTGAAAATATGCACTTTTTCAAATACTTTCTTTTTTTTTTAGATCTGATTGTCAAAAATTTTTATTCTGTGTGTAACAGAGTAAGAAAGTGACAAACATGAGTAAATTGAAACTATATGACTGAGTTGGAGTGAATTTGCTGCTATCTCTGTCAGGAAGCGAGCTAGAGCGCTGAAACCGTGCCTATACACACTTTCATCAAAACACGCTTCTTTGAGGTTTTAAGCTCAGCACGTAAATCTGTGCGTGTTTCTTGCCTGGGAACTACTTCAGATCATTGTGCAATGCATATATAGTATCACTTGGTTTAATGTGCATGTATGGCCATTGGGAAGTGAATATGAGCTACTGCAGTGAAGATATGCACTTTTTAAAAAACTTTTTTTTTAGTTCTGCTTGTCAAAAATTTTCATACTGTGGTAACACAGTGGGAAAGGGACAAACATGAGTGAATTGTCACTGTATGACTGAATTGGAGTGAATTTGCTGCTATCTCTGTCAGGAAGCGAGCTAGAGAGCTGAAACTGTGCCTATACGCACTTTCATCAAAACACGCTTCATTGAGATTTTATGCTCAGAGCGTGAATCTGTGCGTGTTTCTTGCCTGGGAACTGCTTCAGATTGTTGTGCAATGCTTATATGGTGTCAGTTGCTCCAATGTGCATGAATGGCCTTTGGGAAGTGAATATGAGCTTCTGAAGTGAAAATATGCACTTTTTAAAAAACTTTCTTTTTTTTAGTTCTGCTTGTCAAAAATTTTCATACTGTGTGTAACACAGTGGGAAAGTGACAAACATGAGTGAATTGTCACGATATGACTGAATTGGAGGGAATTTGCTGCTATCTCTGTCAGGAAGCGAGCTAGAGCGCTGAAACTGTGCCTATACGCACATTCATCAAAACACGCTTCATTGAGATTTTATGCTCAGAGCGTGAATCTGTGCGTGTTTCTTGCCTGGGAACTGCTTCAGATTGTTGTGCAATGCTTATATGGTGTCAGTTGCTACAATGTGCATGGATGGCCTTTGGGAAGTGAATATGAGCTTCTGAAGTGAAAATATGCACTTCTTCAAATACTTTCTTTTTATTTTAGATCTGATTGTCAAAAATTTTTATTCTGTGTGCAACAGAGTAAGAAAGTGACAAACATGAGTAAATTGAAACTATATGACTGAGTTGGAGTGAATTTGCTGCTATCTCTGTCAGGAAGCGAGCTAGAGCGCTGAAACCGTGCCTATACACACTTTCATCAAAACACGCTTCTTTGAGGTTTTAAGCTCAGCACGTAAATCTGTGCGTGTTTCTTGCCTGGGAACTACTTCAGATCATTGTGCAATGCATATATAGTATCACTTGGTTTAATGTGCATGTATGGCCATTGGGAAGTGAATATGAGCTACTGCAGTGAAGATATGCACTTTTTAAAAAACTTTTTTTTTAGTTCTGCTTTTCAAAAATTTTCATACTGTGGTAACACAGTGGGAAAGGGACAAACATGAGTGAATTGTCACTATATGACTGAATTGGAGTGAATTTGCTGCTATCTCTGTCAGGAAGCGAGCTAGAGCGCTGAAACTGTGCCTATACGCACTTTCATCAAAACACGCTTCATTGAGATTTTATGCTCAGAGCGTGAATCTGTGCGTGTTTCTTGCCTGGGAACTGCTTCAGATTGTTGTGCAATGCTTATATGGTGTCAGTTGCTCCAATGTGCATGAATGGCCTTTGGGAAGTGAATATGAGCTTCTGAAGTGAAAATATGCACTTTTTAAAAAACTTTCTTTTTTTTAGTTCTGCTTGTCAAAAATTTTCATACTGTGTGTAACACAGTGGGAAAGTGACAAACATGAGTGAATTGTCACGATATGACTGAATTGGAGGGAATTTGCTGCTATCTCTGTCAGGAAGCGAGCTAGAGCGCTGAAACTGTGCCTATACGCACATTCATCAAAACACGCTTCATTGAGATTTTATGCTCAGAGCGTGAATCTGTGCGTGTTTCTTGCCTGGGAACTGCTTCAGATTGTTGTGCAATGCTTATATGGTGTCAGTTGCTCCAATGTGCATGGATGGCCTTTGGGAAGTGAATATGAGCTTCTGAAGTGAAAATATGCACTTTTTCAAATACTTTCTTTTTTTTAGATCTCTTCGTCAAAAATTTTCATTCTGTGTGTAACTCAGTGGGAAAGTGGCAAATATGAGTGAATTGTCACTAGATTATTGAATTGGTGTGAATTTGCTACTATCTCTGACAGGAAGCGAGCTAGAGCGCTGAAACTGTGCCTATACACACTTTCATCAAAACACGCTTCTTTGAGGTTTTAAGCTCAGAACGTGAATCTGTGCGTGTTTCTTAACTGGGAACTGCTTCAGATCGTTGTGCAATGCATATATGGTGTCAGTTGCTCCAATGTGCATGGATGGCCTTTGGGAAGTGAATATGAGCTTCTGAAGTGAAATATGCACTTTTTCAAATACTTTCTTTTTTTTAGATCTCTTTGTCAAAAATTTTCATTCTGTTTGTAACTCATGGGGAAAGTGGCAAACATGAGTGAATTGTCACTAGATGATTGAATTGGAGTGAAATTGCTGCTATCTCTGTCAGGAAGCGAGCTAGAGCGCTGAAACTGTGCCTATACACACTTTCATCAAAACACGCTTCTTTGAGGTTTTAAGCTCAGAACGTGAATCTGTGCGTGTTTCTTGCCTGGGAGTTGCTTCAGATCGTTGTGCAATGCATATATGGTATCAGTTGGTCCAATGTGCATGGATGGCCTTTGGGAAGTGAATATGATCTACTGCAGTGAGGATATGGACTTTTTGAAAAACTTTCTTTTTTTTAGTTCTGCTTGTCCAAAATTTTCATACTGTGTGTAACACAGTGGGAAAGTGACAAACATGAGTGAATTGTCACTATATGACTGAATTGGAGTGATTTTGCTGCTATCTCTGTCAGGAAGCGAGCTACAGCGCTGAAACTGTGCCTATACACACTTTCATCAAAACACGCTTCTTTGAGGTTTTAAGATCAGAACGTGAATCTGTGCGTGTTTCTTGCCTGGGAGCTGCTTCAGATCGTTGTGCAATGCATATATGGTATCAGTTGGTCCTATGTGCATGGATGGCCTTTGGGAAGTGAATATGATCTACTGCAGTGAGGATATGGACTTTTTAAAAAACTTTCTTTTTTTTAGTTCTGCTTGTCCAAAATTTTCATACTATGTGTAACACAGTGGGAAAGTGACAAACATGAGTGATTTGTCACTATATGACTGAATTGGAGTGATTTTGCTGCTATCTCTGTCAGGAAGCGAGCTAGAGCGCTGAAACTGTGCCTATACGCACTTTCATCAAAACACGCTTCATTGAGATTTTAAGCTTAGAACGTGAATCTGTGCGTGCTACTTGCCTGGGAACTGCTTCAGATCGTTGTGCCATGCATATTTGGTGTCAGTTGCTCCAATGTGCATGAATGGCCTTTGGGAAGTGAATATGAGCTTCTGAAGTGAAAATATGCACTTTTTCAAATACTTTCTTTTTTTTTTTAGATCTGCTTGTCAAAAATTTTCATTCTGTGTGTAACAGAGTAAGAAAGTGACAAACATGAGTGAATTGAAACTGTATGACTGAGTTGGTGTGAATTTGCTGCTATATCTGTCAGGAAGCGAGCTAGAGCGCTGAAACTGTGCCTATGCGCACTTTCATCAAAACACGCTTCTTTGAGGTTTTAAGCTCAGAAGGTGAATCTTTAAATGTTTCTGGCCTAGGAACTGCTTCAAATCACTGTGCAATGCCTATATGGTATCAGTTGGTCCAATGTCCATGGATGGCCTTTGGGAAGTGAATATGAGCTTCTGAAGTGAAATATGCACTTTTTCAAATACTTTCTTTTTTTTAGATCTCTTCGTCAAAAATTTTCATTCTGTGTGTAACTCAGTGAGAATGTGGCAAACATGAGTGAATTGTCACTATATGATTGAATTGGAGTGAATTTGCTGCTATCTCTGTCAGGAAGCGAGCTAGAGCGCTGAAACTGTGCCTATACACACTTTCATCAAAACACGCTTCTTTGAGGTTTTAAGCTCAGAACGTGAATCTGTGCGTGTTTCTTGCCTGGGAACTGCTTCAGATCGTTGTGCAATGCATATATGGTGTCAGTTGGTCCAATGTGCATGGATGGCCTTTGGGAAGTGAATATGATCTACTGCAGTGAGGATATGGACTTTTTAAAAAACTTTCTTTTTTTTAGTTCTGCTTGTCAAAAATTTTCATATTGTGTGTAAGACAGTGGGAAAGTGACAAACATGAGTAAATTGTCTCTAGATGACTGAATTGGAGTGAATTTGCTGCTATCTCTGTCAGGAAGCGAGCTAGAGCGCTGAAACTGTGCCTATACGCACTTTCATCAAAACACGCTTGTTATGGCCCCAATTTGTTATTACATTTGCAACAACAGCAACAGCAAGGGATGACACACAGTTTTTAAAAACTTAAACACATTTAATTAACAAAGACAATAACTAACAATAACCTACAACTAAATGACCAAGATTGATAAATAAGAAAAACAGAAATAATTACAGTCCCTTTTTGGTGGGGTGGCTTGGTGATGTCCTGGATGAAGAAAATGCTGTAACAAAGGCAAAAATCCACAAAAGAAACTTCACAGGTCTCGAACAGAAATTACAGGTCTGGTCACATGTATCCTTCTCCTTGCAATTTCTCCTACTACTTTCCTGTCTCAATTCTCTTCCTTATATACTCTTTTGCAGACCCCAGCCACATTTAGACCTCTTTTTTTTACTTTTCGGGGACTTGCCCCAAACATGTCCAGGACATGTCTAAACATAGCTCCAGTCTGAGCTGAATAAAAAAAAAGGTAAATACTGCCATCCAGTGGCCTATATTCACATTACACCTCCATTCCAAAAGGGAAAAATTTTGACTCATAAAGGCAAAATTTTTCTTTTCAATACAAAATGGTTTAGTGAACACTTGTCTATATATACATATCATACAATATTCAAATAAACACATGATATATATATATATATACATATTCAAACACTGGATCAGCAATCAGCAATTACATTGTCTGTACCCTTCACATGCTTAATTTCCAAGTCAAACTCCTGTAAAATCAAACTCCAATTCAACAATCTCCGATTCTTGTTTTTCATCTTACTCAAAAACATTAACGGATTGTGGTCAGTGTACACAATCATTGGCTTTTCCCCTGTACAAACATAAACCTCAAAGTGTCGTAAAGAAAGGACGAGAGCCAACAGTTCCTTCTCTATTGTGGAATAGTTCCTTTGGTGGCGATTGAACTTCCTGGAGAAGTATGCCACGGGATGCTCAATGTCATCAGAGTCACTTCTCTGTAGGAGCACAGATCCACAAGCTTAGTCGCTAGCATCGACCGCGATGGAGAACGGTTTGTTGAAGTCAGGAGATTTGAGCACGGGGAAGTGACACAGCAGAGACTTCAGGCGATCGAAGGCTCTCTGGCATGCATCATCCCAAGTGAACTTTACACCTTTCTTCAGTTGGTTAGTTAGACTGAGAGCAATCTCAGCAAAGTTCTTGCAGAACTTCCGGTAGTACCCAATCATTCCAAAGAAGCGGCGCAAAGCTTTTTTGTTGTCAGGAACTGGAAAGTCCATGATGGCTTGGACTTTAGCATTTATGGGTGCCACCTTACCCTGGCCTATGACGTAGCCAAGATAGGTGACAGTAGCACAACCAAAGTCACTCTTGTTCAGGTTAACAGTCAGGTTAGCCTGGGTCAGGCGCTGGAACAACGTCTCTACATCTTTTAGATGTTCTTCCCAGGAGTCACTCCATGTGATCAGGTCATCGATGTACACACCCGTGTGTGGCAATCCGGCAATTGTAGACGATATCATCCTTTGGAACGTGGCTGGGGCATTTTTCATGCCAAAGGGTAGGACTTCATACTGGTACAATCCAGATGGTGTGGCAAAAGCAGAGATGCTCTTAGCCCTCTCAGTTAAAGGCACACACCAATAACCTTTCAATAAATCAATCTTGGTCAGAAACTTTGCTTGCCCTACTCTATCAATACAATCATCAATCCTAGGTATTGGAAACGCATCAGTTCTAGTTACAGCATTTGCTTTGCAATAATCTGTACAGAATTTAGTACTTCCATCAGGTTTTGAAACTAGCACACAGGATGAACTTTAATCTGAGTTGGAGGGTCTGATAATATCATGTTCTAACATGTACTCAACCTCTTTCTCAGCAATCTTTCTCTTTTCAGGATTCATCCGGTACGGATGCTGTTTTATTGGTTTGGCATCACCAACATCTACATCATGAGAGGCTATAGAAACTCTTTTTGGAACATCAGGAAACAGATCCTCATATTTCTTGATCAACCTCTCAAACTGATCTTTCTGTGAGGGTTCTAAGTGCTGGAGTTTAACATCAAGATTTTGCAACACTTCAGAATTTAACAATTTGCATGAAAGAACCTCAGCTTTAATTCTGGGTTCATCATCTTCAAACTCTCCCTCATCTTCACACGTTTCGACCATTTGAGAATCTGAAATGACAGCTGCAACCCTAGCATTTCTGTCATGATGAGGCTTGAGCATGTTAATATGACACAATTGTTTAGGTTTTCTCCTATCTGGAGTCTTCACAATGAAATTGAGATCATTGAGTTTTGTCAGAATTTCATAAGGACCATGAAATCTAGCCTGCAATGGATTGGACTGCAAGGGAAACAACACAAGGACCATGTCTCCTGGTTTAAACACACGGCTTCTAGCCTTATGATCATACCAAGTTTTCATTTTTCCCTGACTTGATTTCAAGTTCTCTTTGGCTAGGTCACAAGCTGCATGCAATCTTTCCTTGAACTTGCTCACATAGTCTAACAGACTGATTTGCGGCTCTTCCTCTCGCCATTGTTCACTCAATAATAGCAAAGGTCCTCTAACTTCATGGCCGAACACTAGCTCAAATGGACTGAATCCAGTAGACTCCTGCACTGCTTCTCTAGCTGCAAACAACAGCAAATGAACCCCTTCATCCCAGTCTTTCTCCTGGTCATAACAATAAGTCCTCATCATTGTCTTGAGAGTGGAATGAAACCGCTCTAAGGCACCCTGACTTTCTGGATGATAGGCACAAGAAAGAATCTGCTTTGCACCTAGTTCATACACAACCTGCTGAAACAATCCGGAAGTGAAATTGCTACCTTAGTCTGACTGAATTTCCCTGGGAAGGCCAAACAACGTGAAGAACTTTATCAAAGCCTTGGAGATTGCAGTTGCCTTGATGTTACGTAGAGGTATGGCTTCAGGGAATCTGGTAGATGCACACATGATTGTCAACAAGTACTGATTTCCAGATCTAGTCTTGGGTAATGGACCAACACAGTCAACAATGACCTGAGAGAACGGCTCCCCAAATGCTGGGATAGGCTGTAATGGTGCTACAGGTGGGTCTAACTGGTGTTTTCCAACTACTTGACAAGTGTGACAGGTTTTGCAAAAGTTGGAAACATCTTTCCGAAGACCAGGCCAAAAGAAGTGTTTCATGATTTTATCAACAGTCTTGTTAACACCAAGATGACCTCCTAAAGGTAAACTATGAGCCATTGTCAAAATCTCATTCCTGTAGACCTTCGGAACAACAATTTGCCTGACCACTGCCCAATCTGCATTGGCAGGGATATCAGGAGGGCGCCACTTCCGCATCAACACACCATCCTTGAGATAATACCCAACTGGAACTGCGTCTATTTCTTTATCAGGAAGGGCTCTCCTCTTTAGTACACAAATTTCAGAATCATTAGTTTGCTCCTCAATCAACCGCTTTCTGGACAGAGACAAGTCTCCAGACACATCAGAATCACCAGACCCATCCGGCTGGCTGAATAGAGAACTGATAAAAGTATCTGATAAGTCCTCAAACGGAGAAACCATAGTAGGCCAATCAGAGTCATGAGGCGAACCACCTGAGTCCTGACTATTCAATGTGCTGGATGGCACCACAACATCTTCTTCTTTAGCCTTCTTGGCCATAGCACGAGTCACTGCGCAAGAAGGATACAGAGATGGGTCCTCATCCCCATCTTCAGTGCTCGGCTGTGAAGTAAGATGTACAGGGGGAAGTACTTTGCCCCCAGCCAGGTCATTGCCTAGCAACAGAGAAACACCCTTTATAGGTAGACTTGACATAAATCCCACCTTTACCTGTCCTGTAACTAAATTTGACTTCAAGAATATAGAGCGCAGGGGTACAGATACAGTCCTCCCTTCAATACCTTGTACAAGTATGAAATCCCCTGAAGCGGTCTCATCACGTAACTCCAAGGAGTCCATCAACAAAAGTGATTGAGAAGCTCCGGTATCCCTTAGGATATATATGGGGACAGGAGTAGTATGCTCATTCAGAGCCACAAATCCCTCTGACACAAATGGAAGAAATTCCTCCCTCACAAAGTCCGCTGTATCAGGCTTTTTAGCCCCACAAGAAGTAGGCAATTTAGCAGATCGGTTATCTACTACAGGGGTTTCTAACCTTGTTTTCACAAAAGCATTTGGTTTGGTATCCTTTTCTTTTTCTTTCTTAGCTTTAAGGAACCAACAGTTAGTTGTAACATGACCAGATTTCTTGCAATAACTGCAAACTAGACCACTTTTGTCACTGTCAGCTTTCACACTTTGATCAGACCTGTTACTGGATTTCTGAGCACCATCACCAGATTTGTCTTTGTCTTTGGGTGAGGAATCTTGGGTATCACCGTAACCCTTTTTCTGAAATTGGGACCATCTATTGTTACTGCTAGACTGAAATTTGGACTTATGTGTGAGAACATATTCATCGACAAATTTGGCAGCTGATTGCAAATTCAGTGCTTGCTTCTCATTAAGGTAGGTCTTAACATCATCCTTAACACAGTTCTTGAATTCTTCAACTAACACCATCTCTTTTAGTGAGTTGAAATCATCCTTGACCTCCAAAGAAGTACACCAGCGCTCAAAGCAAACCTTCTTCTCATTAGCAAATTCCACATAAGTCTGATTTTCAGATTTATTCAGACCTCTGAATTTCTGTCGGTAAGCCTCTGGAACCAACTCATAAGCTCTCAAAATAACCTTTTTGACAACCTCATAATCAGAGGAATCATCTGCAGACAAAGCCGAAAACGCTTGTTGAGCTTTCCCCTTGAGGACAGTTTGCAACATCAGAGGCCAGTGTTCCTTTGGCCACTGGCAACTCTTTGCTACCTTTTCAAAACACTGGAAATAGTTGTCAACATCCTTTTCCGAAAATGGAGGCACCAATTTTACCTCATGGCTAGCCCGAAATTTATTTTCAGTTTGAATTTTAATTTTTAGTTGCTCCATTTGGAGTCTTTCTTCTCTATCGAATTTCTCTAATTCAAAATCTCTCTGTCTTGCAAATTTTTCTAACTCAAATTCTCTTTGTTTATCTATTTCCTCCCTTTCAATTTTCTCTTCTCTTGCTAATTTTTCTAACTGAAACTGCCTTTGTTTCTCTTTCCTTTCTTTCTCTCTTTCTTCCCTCTCAAATTCTCTTTGTTTTTTTTTCCCTCCCTTTCAATCTCTAGCATTTTTAATTTAAGTTCCATTTCTATATTTGGATTTTCCACTGGAAACTGTTCCAGATCTCCTGGTGCAAACACATTTTCATCAATGTAATATTCAACTATCTCTCTAGCCAGTCTCGCTTTTCGCATGGCTGGTTTTACCTCTGTCAGCTCCAACTGTCTGCAAATTTCTAGCAGTTCTGTCTTTTTAAAAGACTTCAAAACCCCTCCGGTTGGTGATGCCAAGAAATCATCCATTGCTGTTGTCAATATATATATCTCGGAAAATTCACAAAAACAATTTCACAATTTGAAATGTTAGATTTTCAATAAATTACTCACACAATGGTCTATCCCGGACCTTGAGCCCCCAATTTGTTATGGCCCCAATTTGTTATTACATTTAAAACAACAGCAACAGCAAGGGATGACACACAGTTTTTAAAAACTTAAAAACATTTAATTAACAAAGACAATAACTAACAATAACCTACAACTAAATGACCAAGATTGATAAATAAGAAAAACAGAAATAATTACAGTCCCTTTTTGGTGGGGTGGCTTGGTGATGTCCTGGATGAAGAAAATGCTGTAACAAAGGCAAAAATCCACAAAAGAAACTTCACAGGTCTTGAACAGAAATGACAGGTCTGGTCACATGTATCCTTCTCCTTGCAATTTCTCCTACTACTTCACTGTCTCAATTCTCTTCCTTATATACTCTTTTGCAGACCCCACCCACATTTAGACCTCTTTTTTTTACTTTTCGGGGACTTGCCCCAGACATGTCCAGGACATGTCTAAACATAGCTCCAGTCTGAGCTGAATAAAAAAAAAAGGTAAATACTGCCATCGAGTGGCCTATATTCACATTACACCCTTCTTTGAGATTTTAAGATCAGAGCGTGAATCTGTGCGTGTTTCTTGCCTGGGAACTGCTTCAGATCGTTGTGCAATGCTTATATGGTGTCAGTTGCTCCAATGTGCATGGATGGCCTTTCGGAAGTGAATATGAGCTTCTGAAGTGAAATATGCACTTCTTAAAAAACTTTCTTTTTTTTAGTTCTGCTCAGAAGGTGAATCTTTAAATGTTTCTGGCCTAGGAACTGTCTCAAATCACTGTACAATGCCTATATGGTATCATTTGGTCCAATGTGCATGGATGGCCTTTGGGAAGTGAATATGAGCTTCTGAAGTGAAATATGCACTTTTTCAAATGCTTTCTTTTCTTTTTTAGATCTCTTCGTCAAAAATTTTCATTCTGTGTGTAACTCAGTGGGAAAGTGACAAACATGAGTGAATTGTCACTATAATACTGAGTTGGAGTGAATTTTCTGCTATCTCTGTCAGGAAGCGAGCTAGAGCGCTGAAACTGTGCCTATACACACTTTCATCAAAACTCGCTTCTTTGAGGTTTTAAGCTCAGAACGTGAATCTGTGCTTGTTTCTTGCCTGGGAACTGCTTCAGATCGTTGCGCAATGCATATATGGTATCAGTTGGTCCAATGTGCATGGATGGCCTTTGGGAAGTGAATATGAGCTTCTGAAGTGAAAATGTGCACTTTTTCAAATACTTTCTTTTTTTTTTTTAGATCTCTTCGTCAAAAATTTTCATTCTGTGTGTAACTCAGTGGGAAAGTGACAAACATGAGTGAATTGTCACTAAATGACTGAATTGGAGTGAATTTTCTGCTATCTCTGTCAGGAAGCGAGCTGGAGCGCTGAAACTGTGCCTATACACACTTTCATCAAAACACGCTTCTTTGAGGTTTTAAGCTCAGAACGTGAATCTGTGCTTGTTTCTTGCCTGGGAACTGCTTCTGATCGTTGTGCAATGCTTATATGGTATCAGTTTCTCCAATGTGCATGGATGGCCTTTGGGAAGTGAATATGAGCTTCTGAAGTGAAAATATGCACTTTTTCAAATACTTTCTTTTTTTTAAAAATCTGCTTGTCAAAAATTTTCATTCTGTGTGTAACAGTGTAAGAAAGTGACAAACATGAGTGAATTGAAACTATATGACTGAGTTGAAGTGAATTTTCTGCTATCTCTGCCAGGAAGCGAGCTAGAGCGCTGAAACTGTGCCTATACGCACTTTCATCAAAACACGCTTCTTTGAGGTTTTAAGCTCAGAACGTGAATCTGGGTGTGTTCCTTGCCTGGGAACTGCTTCAGATCGTTGTGCAATGCATATATGGTATCTCTTGGTTTAATGTGCATGTATTGCCATTGGGAAGTAAATATGAGCTACTGCAGTGAAGGTATGCACTTTTTAAAAAACTTTCATTTTTTTAGTTCTCCTTGTCAAAAATGTTCATACTGTGTGAAACACAGTGGGAAAGTGACAAACATGAGTGAATTAACACTATATGCCTGAATTTGCTGCTATCTCTGTCAGGAAGTGAGCTAGAGCGCTGAAACTGTGCCTATACGCACTTTCATCAAAACACGCTTCATTGAGATTTTAAGCTCAGAACGTGAATCTGTGCGTGCTACTTGCCTGGGAACTGCTTCTGATTGTTGTGCAATGCTTATATGGTGTCAGTTTCTCCAACGTGCATGGATGGCCTTTGGGAAGTGAATATGAGCTTCTGAAGTGAAATATGCACTTTTTCAAATGCTTTCTTTTCTTTTTTAGATCTCTTCGTCAAAAATTTTCATTCTGTGTGTAACTCAGTGGGAAAGTGACAAACATGAGTGAATTATCACTAAATGACTGAATTGGAGTGAATTTTCTGCTATCTCTGTCAGGAAGCGAGCTAGAGCGCTGAAACTGTGCCTATACACACTTTCATCAAAACTCGCTTCTTTGAGGTTTTAAGCTCAGAACGTGAATCTGTGCTTGTTTCTTGCCTGGGAACTGCTTCAGATCGTTGTGCAATGCATATATGGTATCAGTTGGTCCAATGTTCATGTATGGCCTTTGGGAAGTGAATATGAGCTTCTGAAGTGAAAATGTGCACTTTTTCAAATACTTTCTTTTTTTTTTTTAGATCTCTTCGTCAAAAATTTTCATTCTGTGTGTAACTCAGTGGGAAAGTGACAAACATGAGTGAATTGTCACTAAATGACTGAATTGGAGTGAATTTTCTGCTATCTCTGTCAGGAAGCGAGCTGGAGCGCTGAAACTCTGCCTATACACACTTTCATCAAAACACGCTTCTTTGAGGTTTTAAGCTCAGAACGTGAATCTGTGCTTGTTTCTTGCCTGGGAACTGCTTCTGATCGTTGTGCAATGCTTATATGGTGTCAGTTTCTCCAATGTGCATGGATGGCCTTTGGGAAGTGAATATGAGCTTCTGAAGTGAAAATATGCACTTTTTCAAATACTTTCTTTTTTTTAAAAATCTGCTTGTCAAAAATTTTCATTCTGTGTGTAACAGTGTAAGAAAGTGACAAACATGAGTGAATTGAAACTATATGACTGAGTTGAAGTGAATTTTCTGCTATCTCTGCCAGGAAGCGAGCTAGAGCGCTGAAACTGTGCCTATACGCACTTTCATCAAAACACGCTTCTTTGAGGTTTTAAGCTCAGAACGTGAATCTGGGTGTGTTCCTTGCCTGGGAACTGCTTCAGATCGTTGTGCAATGCATATATGGTATCTCTTGGTTTAATGTGCATGTATTGCCATTGGGAAGTAAATATGAGCTACTGCAGTGAAGGTATGCACTTTTTAAAAAACTTTCATTTTTTTCGTTCTCCTTGTCAAAAATGTTCATACTGTGTGAAACACAGTGGGAAAGTGACAAACATGAGTGAATTGTCACTATATGCCTGAATTTGCTGCTATCTCTGGCAGGAAGTGAGCTAGAGCGCTGAAACTGTGCCTATACGCACTTTCATCAAAACACGCTTCATTGAGATTTTAAGCTCAGAACGTGAATCTGTGCGTGCTACTTGCCTGGGAACTGCTTCTGATTGTTGTGCAATGCTTATATGGTGTCAGTTTCTCCAACGTGCATGGATGGCCTTTGGGAAGTGAATATGAGCTTCTGAAGTGAAAATATGCACTTTTTCAAGTACTTTCTTTTTTTTTTTTTTTAGATCTGCTTGTCAAAAATTTTCATTCTGTGTGTAACAGAGTAAGAAAGTGACATACATGAGTGAATTGAAACTATATGACTGAGTTGAAGTGAATTTGCTGCTATCTCTGTCAGGAAGCGAGCTAGAGCGCTGAACCTGTGCCTATACGCACTTTCATCAAAACACGCTTCTTTAAGGTTTTAAGCTCAGAACGTGAATCTGGGTGTGCTTCTTGCCTGGGAACTGCTTCAGATCGTTGTGCAATGCATATATGGTATCAGATGGTCCAATGTGCATGGATGGCCTTTGGGAAGTGAATATGAGCTTCTGAAGTGGAAATATGCACTTTTTAAAAACCTTTCTTTTTTTTAGTTCTGCTTGTTAAAAATGTTCATACTGTGTGTAACACAGTGGGAAAGTGACAAACATGAGTGAATTGTCACTATATGACTGAATTGGAGTGAATTTTCTGCTATCTCTGTCAGGAAGCGAGCTAGAGCGCTGAAACTGTGCCTATACGCACTTTCATCAAAACACGCTTCATTGAGGTTTTAAGCTCAGATCGAGAATCTGTGCGTGTTTCTTGCCTGGGAACTGCTTCAGATCGTTGTGCAATGCATATATGGCATCAGTTGATCCAATGTGCATGGATGGCCTTTGGGAAGTGAATATGAGCTTCTGAAGTGAAAATATGCACTTTTTCAAATACATTTTTTTTTTCTAGATCTGCTTGTCAAAAAATTTCATTCTGTGTGTGACAGAGTAAGAAAGTGACAAACATGAGTGAATTGAAACTATATGACTGAGTTGAAGTGAATTTGCTGCTATCTCTGTCAGGAAGCGAGCTAGAGCGCTGAAACTGTGCCTATACGCACTTTCATCAAAACACGCTTCTTTGAGGTTTTAAGCTCAGAAGGTGAATCTTTAAATGTTTCAGGCCTAGGAACTGCCTCAAATCACTGTGCAATGCCTATATGGTATCATTTGGTCCAATGTGCATGGATAGCCTTTGGGAAGTGAATATGAGGTTCTGAAGTGAAAATATGCACTTTTTCAAATACTTTCTTTTTTTTTTAGATCTGCTTGTCAAAAATTTTCATTCTGTGTGTAACAGAGTAAGAAAGTGACATACATGAGTGAATTGAAACTATATGACTGAGTTGAAGTGAATTTGCTGCTATCTCTGTCAGGAAGCGAGCTAGAGCGCTGAAACTGTGCCTATACGCACTTTCATCAAAACACGCTTCTATGAGGTTTTAAGCTCAGATCGAGAATCTGTGTGTTTCTTGCCTGGGAACTGCTTCAGATCGTTGTGCAATGCATATCTGGCATCAGTTGGTCCAATGTGCATGGATGGCCTTTGGGAAGTGAATATGATCTACTGCAGTGAGGATATGGACTTTTTCAAAAACTTTCTTTTTTTTAGTTCTGCTTGTCCAAAATTTTCATACTGTGTGTAACACAGTGGGAAAGTGACAAACATGAGTGAAGACACTAAATGACTGAATTGGAGTGATTTTGCTGCTATCTCTGTCAGGAAGCGAGCTAGAGCGCTGAAACTGTGCCTATACGCACTTTCATCAAAACACACTTCATTGAGATTTTATGCTCAGAGCGTGAATCTGTGCGTGTTTCTTGCCTGGGATCGTTGTGCAATGCATATATGGTATCGCTTGGTTTAATGTGCATGTATTGCCATTGGGAAGTGAATATGAGCTACTGCAGTGAAGATATGCACTTTTTTAAAAACTTTCTTTTTTTTAGTTCTGCTTGTCCAAAATTTTCATACTGTGTGTAACACAGTGGGAAAGTGACAAACATGAGTGAAGACACTAAATGACTGAATTGGAGTGATTTTGCTACTATCTCTGTCAGGAAGCGAGCTAGAGCGCTGAAACTGTGCCTATACGCACTTTCATCAAAACACGCTTCGTTGAGATTTTATGCTCAGAGCGTATGTCTGTGCGTGTTTCTTGCCTGGGATCGTTGTGCATTTCATATATGGTATCGCTTGGTTTAATGTGCATGTATTGCTATTGGGAAGTGAATATGAGCTACTGCAGTGAAGATATGCACTTTTTAAAAAACTTTCTTTTTTTTAGTTCTCCTTGTCAAAAATGTTCATACTGTGTGTAACACAGTGGGAAAGTGACAAACATGAGTGAATTGTCACTATAAGACTGAGTTGGAGTGAATTTGCTACTACCTCTGTCAGGAAGCGAGCTAGAGCGCAGGAACTACGCCCATACACACTTTCTTCAAAACACGCTTCTTTGAGGTTTTAAGCTCAGATCGAGAATCTGGGCGTGTTTCTTGCCTGGGAACTGCTTCAGATCGTTGTGCAATGCATATATGGCATCAGTTGGTCCAATGTGCATGGATGGCCTTTGGGAAGTGAATATGAGCTTCTGAAGTGAAAATATGCACTTTTTCAAGTACTTTCTTTTTTTTTTTTTAGATCTTCTTGTCAAAAATTTTCATTCTGTGTGTAACAGAGTAAGAAAGTGACATACATGAGTGAATTGAAACTATATGACTGAGTTGAAGTGAATTTGCTGCTATCTCTGTCAGGAAGCGAGCTAGAGCGCTGAAACTGTGCCTATACGCACTTTCATCAAAACACGCTTCTTTGAGGTTTTAAGCTCAGATCGAGAATCTGTGCGTGTTTCTTGCCTGGGAATTGCTTCAGATCGTTGTGCAATGCATATATGGCATCAGTTGGTCCAATGTGCATGGATGGCCTTTGGGAAGTGAATATGAGCTTCTGAAGTGAAAATATGCACTTTTTCAAATACTTTTTTTTTTTTCTACATCTGCTTGTCAAAAATTTTCATTCTGTGTGTAACAGAGTAAGAAAGTGACAAACATGAGTGAATTGAAACTATATGACTGAGTTGAAGTGAATTTGCTGCTATCTCTGTTGGGAAGCGAGCTAGAGCGCTGAAACTGTGCCTATACGCACTTTCATCAAAACACGCTTCTTTGAGGTTTTAAGCTCAGAGCGTGAATCTTTAAATGTTTCAGGCCTAGGAACTGCCTCAAATCACTGTGCAATGCCTATATGGTATCATTTGGTCCAATGTGCATGGATAGCCTTTGGGAAGTGAATATGAGCTTCTGAAGTGAAAATATGCACTTTTTCAAATACTTTCTTTTTTTTAAAAAT
Organism: Gymnothorax reevesii; assembly: GCA_029721435.1. Classification (NCBI taxonomy): domain Eukaryota; kingdom Metazoa; phylum Chordata; class Actinopteri; order Anguilliformes; family Muraenidae; genus Gymnothorax; species Gymnothorax reevesii. The sequence goes on from CM056585.1 coordinate 43,948,697, forward strand.
CTGCTTGTCAAAAATTTTCATTCTGTGTGGAACAGGGTAAGAAAGTGGCATACATGAGTGAATTGAAACTATATGACTGAGTTGAAGTGAATTTGCTGCTATCTCTGTCAGGAAGCGAGCTGGAGCGCTGAAACTGTTCCTATACGCACTTTCATCAAAACACGCTTCTATGAGGTTTTAAGCTCAGATCGAGAATCTGTGCGTGTTTCTTGCCTGGGAACTGCTTCAGATCGTTGTGCAATGCATATATGGCATCAGTTGGTCCAATGTGCATGGATGGCCTTTGGGAATTGAATATTATCTACGGCAGTGTGGATATGGACTTTTTCGAAAACTTTATTTTTTTCAGTTCTGCTTGTCCAAAATTTTCATACTGTGTGTAACACAGTGGGAAAGTGACAAACATGAGTGAAGACACTAAATGACTGAATTGGAGTGATTTTGCTGCTATCTCTGTCAGGAAGCGAGCTAGAGCGCTGAAACTGTGCCTATACGCACTTTCATCAAAACACGCTTCATTGAGATTTTATGCTCAGAGCGTGAATCTGTGCGTGTTTCTTGCCTGGGATAGTTGTGCAATGCATATACGGTATCGCTTGGTTTAATGTGCATGTATTGCCATTGGGAAGTGAATATGAGCTACTGCAGTGAAGATATGCACTTTTTAAAAAACTTTCTTTTTTTTTGTTCTGCTTGTCCAAAATTTTCATACTGTGTGTAACACAGTGGGAAAGTGACAAACATGAGTGAAGACACTAAATGACTGAATTGGAGTGATTTTGCTACTATCTCTGTCAGGAAGCGAGCTAGAGCGCTGAAACTGTGCCAATACGCACTTTCATCAAAACACCCTTCATTGAGATTTTATGCTCAAAGCGTGAATCTGTGCGTGTTTCTTGCCTGGGATCGTTGTGCAATGCATATATGGTATCGCTTGGTTTAATGTGCATGTATTGCCATTGGGAAGTGAATATGAGCTACTGCAGTGAAGATATGCACTTTTTGAAAAACTTTCTTTTTTTTAGTTCTGCTTGTCCAAAATTTTCATACTGTATGTAACACAGTGGGAAAGTGACAAACATGAGTGAGGACACTAAATGACTGAATTGGAGTGATTTTGCTACTATCTCTGTCAGGAAGCGAGCTAGAGCGCTGAAACTGTGCCTATACGCACTTTCATCAAAACACGCTTTGTTGAGATTTTATGCTCAGAGCGTGAATCTGTGCGTGTTTCTTGCCTTGGATCGTTGTGCATTTCATATATGGTATCGCTTGGTTTAATGTGCATGTATTGCTATTGGGAAGTGAATATGAGCTACTGCAGTGAAGATATGCACTTTTTAAAAAAACTTTCTTTTTTTTAGTTCTCCTTGTCAAAAATGTTCATACTGTGTGAAAGACAGTGGGAAAGTGACAAACATGAGTGAATTGTCACTATATGCCTGAATTTGCTGCTATCTCTGTCCGGAAGCGAGCTGGAGTGCTGAAACTGTGCCTATACACACTTTCATCAAAACACGATTCTTGGAGGTTTTCAGCTCAGAACGTGAATCTGGGCGTGTTTCTTGCCTGGGAACTGCTTCAGATCATTGTGCAATGCATATATGGTATTGCTTGGTTTAATGTGCATGTATTGCCATTGGGAAGTGAATATGAGCTACTGCAGTGAAGATATGCACTTTTTAAAAAACTTTCTTTTTTTTAGTTCTCCTTGTTAAAAATGTTCATACTGTGTGTAACACAGTGGGAAAGTGACAAACATGAGTGAATTGTCACTATATGCCTGAATTTGCTGCTATCTCTGTCAGGAAGCGAGCTGGAGCGCAGAAACTATGCCGATACACACTTTCTTCAAAACACGCTTCTTTGAGGTTTTAAGCTCAGATCGAGAATCTGGGCTTGTTTCTTGCCTGGGAACTGCTTCAGATCGTTGTGCAATGCAAATATGGCATCAGTTGGTCCAATGTGCATGGATGGCCTTTGGGAAGTGAATATGAGCTTCTGAAGTGAAAATATGCACTTTTTCAAATACTTTCTTTTTTTTTTAGATCTGCTTGTCAAAAATTTTCATTCTGTGTGTAACAGAGTAAGAAAGTGACATACATGAGTGAATTGAAACTATATGACTGAGTTGAAGTGAATTTGCTGCTATCTCTGTCAGGAAGCGAGCTAGAGCGCTAAAACTGTGCCTATACGCACATTCATCAAAACACGCTTCTTTGAGGTTTTAAGCTCAGAAGGTGAATCTTTAAATGTTTCAGGCCTAGGAACTGCCTCAAATCACTGTGCAATGCCTATATGGTATCATTTGGTCCAATGTGCATGGATCGCCTTTGGGAAGTGAATATGAGCTTCTGAAGTGAAATATGCACTTTTTCAAATTCTTTTTTTTTTAGATCTCTTCGTCAAAAATTTTCATTCTGTGTGTAACTCAGTGGGAAAGTGACAAACATGAGTGAATTGTCACTATAAGACTGAGTTGGAGTGAATTTTCTGCTATCTCTGTCAGGAAGCGAGCTTGAGCGCTGAAACTGTGCCTATACGCACTTTCATCAAAACACGCTTCTTTGAGGTTTTAAGCTCAGAACGTGAATCTGTGCTTGTTTCTTGCCTGAGAACTGCTTCAGATCGTTGTGCAATGATTATATGGTATCGCTTGGTTTAATGTGCATGTATTGCCATTGGCAAGTGAATATGAGCTACTGCAGTGAGGATATGGACGTTTTCAAAAACTTTATTTTTTTTAGTTCTAGTTGTCCAAAATTTTCATACTGTGTGTAACACAGTGGGAAAGTGACAAACATGAGTGAAGACACTAAATGACTGAATTGGAGTGATTTTGCTGCTATCTCTGTCAGGAAGCGAGCTAGAGCGCTGAAACTGTGCCTATACGCACTTTCATCAAAACACGCGTCATTGAGATTTTATGCTCAGAGCGTGAATCTGTGCGTGTTTCTTGCCTGGGATCGTTGTGCAATGCATATATGGTATCGCTTGGTTTAATGTGCATGTATTGCCATTGGGAAGTGAATATGAGCTACTGCAGTGAAGATATGCACTTTTTAAAAAACTTTCTTTTTTTTAGTTCTCCTTGTCAAAAATGTTCATACAGTGTGTAACACAGTGGGAAAGTGACAAACATGAGTGAATTGTCACTATTTGACTGAATTGGAGTGAATTTGCTGCTATCTCTGTCAGGAAGGGAGCTAGAGCGCTGAAACTGTGCCTATACGCACTTTCATCAAAACACGCTTCATTGAGATTTTAAGTTCAGAACTTGAATCTGTGCCTGCTACTTGCCTGGGAACTGTTTCAGATCGTTGTGCAATGCATATTTGGTGTCAGTTCGTCCAATGTGCATGGATGGCCTTTGGGAAGTGAATATGAGCTTCTGAAGTGAAAATATGCACTTTTTCAAATACTTTCTTTTTTTTTTTTTAGATCTGCTTGTCAAAAATTTTCATTCTGTGTGTAACAGAGTAAGAAAGTGACAAACATGAGTGAATTGAAACTATATGACTGAGTGGACGTGAATTTTCTGCTATCTCTGTCAGGAAGCGAGTAAGAGCGCTGAAACTGTGCCTATTCGCACTTTCATCAAAACACGCTTCTTTGAGGTTTTAAGCTCAGAACGTGAATCTTTAAATGTTTCTGGCCTAGAAACTGCTTCAAATCACTGTGCAATGCCTATATGATATCAATTAGTCCAATGTGCATGGATGGCCTTTGGGAAGTGAATATGAGCTTCTGAAGTGAAATATGCACTTTTTCAAATACTTTCTTTTTTTTAGATCTCTTCGTCAAAAATTTTCATTCTGTGTGTAACTCAGTTGGAAAGTGACAAACATGAGTGAATTGTCAATATATGACAGAGTTGGAGTGAATTTTCTGCTATCTCTGTCAGGAAGCGAGCTAGAGCGCAGGAACTACGCCCATACACACTTTCTTCAAAACACGCTTCTTTGAGGTTTTAAGCTCAGATAGAGAATCTGGGCATGTTTCTTGCCTGGGAACTGCTTCAGATCGTTGTGCAATGCATATATGGCATCAGTTGGTCCAATGTGCATGGATGGCCTTTGGGAAGTGAATATGAGCTTCTGAAGTGAAAATATGCACTTTTTCAAATACTTTCTTTTTTTTTTAGATCTGCTCGTCAAAAATATTCATTCTGTGTGGAACAGAGTAAGAAAGTGACATACATGAGTGAATTGAAACCATATGACTGAATTGGAGTGAATTTTCTGCTATCTCTGTCATGAAGCGAGCTAGAGCGCTGAAACTGTGCCTATACGCACTTTTATCAAAACACGATTCTTGGAGGTTTTAAGTTCAGAACGTGAATCTGGGCGTGTTTCTTGCCTGGGAACTGCTTCAGATCGTTGTGCAATGCATATATGGTATTGCTTGGTTTAATGTGCATGTATTGCCATTGGGAAGTGAATATGAGCTACTGCAGTGAAGATATGCACTTTTTAAAAAACTTTCTTTTTTTTAGTTCTCCTTGTCAAAAATGTTCATACTGTGTTCCACACAGTGGGAAAGTGACAAACATGAGTGAATTGTCACTATAAGACTGAGTTGGAGTGAATTTTCTGCTATCTCTTGTCAGGAAGCGAGCTTGAGCGCTGAAACTGTGCCTTTACACACTTTCATCAAAACACGCTTCTTTGAGGTTTTAAGCTCAGAACGTGAAACTGTGCTTGTTTCTTGCCTGGGAAGTGCTTCAGATCGTTGTGCAATGCATATATGGTATCGCTTGGTTTAATGTGCATGTATTGCCATTGGCAAGTGAATATGAGCTACTGCAGTGAGGATATGGACTTTTTCAAAAACTTTCTTTTTTTTAGTTCTGCTTGTCCAAAATTTTCATACTGTGTGTAACACAGTGGGAAAGCGACAAACATGAGTGAATTGTCACTATATGACTGAATTGGAGTGAATTTTTTGCTGTCTCTGTCTGGAAGCGAGCGAGAGCGCTGAATCTGTGCCTATTCGCACTTTCATCAAAACACGCTTCTTTGAGGTTTTAGGCTCAGAACGTGAATCTTTAAATGTTTCTGGCCTAGGAACTGCTTCAGATCGTTGTGCAATGCATATATGGCATCAGTTGGTCCAATGTGCATGGGTGGCCTTTGGGAAGTGAATATGATCTACTGCAGTGAGGATATGGACTTTCTCAAAAACTTTCTTTTTTTTAGTTCTGCTTGTGCAAAATTTTCATACTGTGTGTAACACAGTGGGAAAGCGACAAACATGAGTGAATTGTCACTATATGATTGAATTGGAGTGAATTTTCTGCTATCTCTGTCAGGAAGCGAGCTAGAGCGCTGAAACTGTGCCTATACGCACTTTCATCAAAACTCGCTTCTTTGAGGTTTTAAGCTCAGAAGGTGAATCTGGGCGTGTTTCTTGCCTGGGAACTGCTTCAGATCGTTGTGCAATGCATATATGGTATTGCTTTGGTTAATGTGCATGTATTGCCATTGAGAAGTGAATATGAGCAACTGCAGTGAAGATATGCACTTTTTAAAAAACTTTCTTTTTTTTAGTTCTCCTTGTCAAAAATGTTCATACTGTGTGTAACACAGTGGGAAAGTGACAAACATGAGTGAATTGTCACTATAAGACTGAGTTGGAGTGAATTTTCTGCTATCTCTTGTCAGGAAGCGAGCTTGAGCGCTGAAACTGTGCCTATACACACTTTCATCAAAATACGCTTCTTTGAGGTTTTAAGCTCAGAACGAGAAACTGTGCGTGCTACTTGCCTGGGAACTGCTTCAGATCGTTGTGCAATGCATGTTTGGTGTCAGTTGGTCCAATGTGCATGGATGGCCTTTGGGAAGTGAATATGAGCTTCTGAAGTGAAAATATGCACTTTTTCAAATACTTTCTCTTTATTTTAGATCTGCTTGTCAAAAATTTTCATTCTGTGTGTAACAGAGTAAGAAAGTGACAAACATGAGTGAATTGAAACTATATGACTGAGTTGAAGTGAATTTGCTGCTATCTCTTGTCAGGAAGCGAGCTAGAGCACTGAAACTGTGCCTATACGCACTTTCATCAAAACACGCTTCTTTGAGGTTTTAAGCTCAGAACGTGAATCTGTAAATGTTTCTGGCCTAGGAACTGCTTCAGATCGTTGTGCAATGCATATATGGCATCAGTTGGTCCAATGTGCATGGATGGCCTTTGGGAAGTGAATATGATCTACTGCAGTGAGGATATGGACTTTTTCAAAAACTTTATTTTTTTTAGTTCTGCTTGTCCAAAATTTTCATACTGTGTGTAACACAGTGGGAAAGTGACAAACATGAGTGAAAACACTAAATGACTGAATTGGAGTGATTCTGCTGCTATCTCAGTCAGGAAGCGAGCTAGAGCGGTGAAATTGTGCCTATACGCACTTTCATCAAAACACGCGTCATTGAGATTTTATGCTCAGAGCGTGAATCTGTGCTTGTTTCTTGCCTGGGATCGTTGTGCAATGCATATATGGAATCGCTTGGTTTAATGTGCATGTATTGCCATTGGGAAGTGAATATGAGCTACTGCAGTGAAGAAATGCACTTTTGAAAAAACTTTCTTTTTTTTAGTTCTCCTTGTCAAAAATGTTCATACTGTGTGTAACACTGTGGGAAAGTGACAAACATGAGTGAATTGTCACTATATGCCTGAATTTGCTGCTATCTCTGTCAGGAAGCGAGCTAGAGCGCTGAAACTGTGCCTATTCGCACTTTCATCAAAACACGCTTCTTTGAGGTTTTAAGCTCAGAACGTGAATCTTTAAATGTTTCTGGCCTAGGAACTGCTTCAGATCGTTGTGCAATGCATATATGGCATCAGTTGGTCCAATGTGCATGGATGGCCTTTGGGAAGTGAATATGATCTACTGCAGGGAGGATATGGACTTTTTCAAAAACTTTCTTTTTTTTAGTTCTGCTTGTCCAAAATTTTCATACTGTGTGTAACACAGTGGGAAAGCGACAAACATGAGTGAATTGTCACCATATGACTGAATTGGAGTGAATTTTCTGCTATCTCTGTCAGGAAGCGAGCTAGAGCGCTGAAACTGTGCCTATACGCACTTTCATCAAAACTCGCTTCTTTGAGGTTTTAAGCTCAGAACGTGAATCTGGGCGTGTTTCTTGCCTGGGAACTGCTTCAGATCGTTGTGCAATGCATATATGGTATCAGTTTGTCCAATGTGCATGGATGGCCTTTGGGAAGTGAATATGAGCTTCTGAAGTGAAAATATGCACTTTTTAAAAAAACTTTCTTTTTTTAGTTCTGCCTGTTAAAAATTTTCATACTGTGTGTAACACAGTGGGAAAGTGACAAACATGAGTGAATTGTCACTATATGACTGAATTGGAGTGAGTTTTCTGCTATCTCTGTCAGGAAGCGAGCTAGAGTGCTGAAACTGTGCCTATACGCACTTTCATCAAAACTCGCTTCTTTGAGGTTTTAAGCTCAGAAGGTGAATCTTTAAATGTTTCTGGCCTAGGAACTGCCTCAAATCACTGTGCAATGCCTATATGGTATCATTTGGTCCAATGTGCATGGATGGCCTTTGGGAAGTGAATATGAGCTTCTGAAGTGAAAATATACACTTTTTGAGATACTTTCTTTTTTTTTTTAGATCTGCTTGTAAAAAATTTTCATTCTGTGTGTAACAGAGTAAGAAAGTGACAAACATGAGTGAATTGTCACTAAATGACTGAATTGGAGTGAATTTTCTGCTATCTCTGTCAGGAAGCGAGCTAGAGCGCTGAAACTGTGCCTATACGCACTTTCATCAAAACTCGCTTCTTTGAGGTTTTAAGCTCAGAAGGTGAATCTTTAAATGTTTCTGGCCTAGGAACTGCCTCAAATCACTGTGCAATGCCTATTTGGTATCATATGGTCCAATGTGCATGGATGGCCTTTGGGAAGTGAATATGAGCTTCTGAAGAGAAAATATGCACTTTTTGAAATACTTTCTTTTTTTTATTAGATCTGCTTGTCAAAAATTTTCGTTCTGTGTGTAACAGAGTAAGAAAGTGACAAACATGAGTGAATTGTCACCATATGACTGAATTGGAGTGAATTTTCTGCTATCTCTGTCAGGAGGCGAGCTTGAGCGCTGAAACTGTGCCTTTACACAGTTTCATCAAAACACGCTTCTTTGAGGTTTTAAGCTCAGAACGTGAATCTGTGCTTGTTTCTTGCCTGGGAACTGCTTCAGATCGTTGTGCAATGCATATATGGTATCGCCTGGTTTAATGTGCATGTATTGCCATTGGCAAGTGAATATGAGCTACTGCAGTGAAGATATGCACTTTTTAAAAAACTTTCTTTTTTTTAGTTCTGCTTGTCATAAATGTTCATACCGTGTGTAACACAGTGGGAAAGCGACAAACATGAGTGAATTGTCACTATATGACTGAATTGGAGTGAATTTTCTGCTATCTCTGTCAGGAAGCGAGCTAGAGCGCTGAAACTGTGCCTATCGGCACTTTCATCAAAACACGCTTCTTTGAGGTTTTAAGCTCAGAACGTGAATCTTTAAATGTTTCTAGCCTAGAAACTGCTTCAGATCGTTGTGCAATGCATATATGGCATCAGTTGGTCCAATGTGCATGGATGGCCTTTGGGAAGTGAATATGATCTACTGCAGTGAGGATATGGACTTTTTCAAAAACTTTATTTTTTTTAGTTCTGCTTGTCCAAAATTTTCATACTGTGTGTAACACAGTGGGAAAGTGACAAACATGAGCGAAGACACTAAATGACTGAATTGGAGTGATTTTGCTGCTATCTCAGACAGGAACCGAGCTAGAGCGGTGAAACTGTGCCTATACGCACTTTCATCAAAACACGCCTCATTGAGATTTTATGCTCAGAGCGTGAATCTATGCGTTTTTCTTGCCTGGGATCGTTGTGCAATGCATATATGATATCGCTTGGTTTAATGTGCATGTATTGCCATTGAGAAGTGAATATGAGCTACTGCAGTGAAGATATGCACTTTTTAAAAAACTTTCTTTTTTTTAGTTCTCCTTGTCAAAAATGTTCATACTGTGTGTAACACAGTGGGAAAGTGACAAACATGAGTGAATTGTCACTATAAGACTGAGTTGGAGTGAATTTTCTGCCATCTCTTGTCAGGAAGCGAGCTTGAGCGCTGAAACTGTGCCTATACACACTTTCATCAAAATACGCTTCTTTGAGGTTTTAAGCTCAGAACGAGAAACTGTGCGTGCTACTTGCCTGGGAACTGCTTCAGATCGTTGTGCAATGCATGTTTGGTGTCAGTTGGTCCAATGTGCATGGATGGCCTTTGGGAAGTGAATATGAGCTTCTGAAGTCAAAATATGCACTTTGTCAAATACTTTCTCTTTATTTTAGATCTGCTTGTCAAAAATTTTCATTCTGTGTGTAACAGAGTAAGAAAGTGACAAACATGAGTGAATTGAAACTATATGACTGATTTGAAGTGAATTTGCTGCTATCTCTTGTCAGGAAGCGAGCTAGAGCACTGAAACTGTGCCTATACGCACTTTCATCAAAACACGCTTCTTTGAGGTTTTAAGCTCAGAACGTGAATCTTTAAATGTTTCTGACCTAGGAACTGCTTCAGATCGTTGTGCAATGCATATATGGCATCAGTTGGTCCAATGTGCATGGATGGCCTTTGGGAAGTGAATATGATCTACTGCAGTGAGGATATGGACTTTTTCAAAAACTTTATTTTTTATAGTTCTGCTTGTCCAAAATTTTCATACTGTGTGTAACACAGTGGGAAAGTGACAAACATGAGTGAAGACACTAAATGACTGAATTGGAGTGATTTTGCTGCTATCTCAGTCAGGAAGCGAGCTAGAGCGGTGAAACTGTGCCTATACGCACTTTCATCAAAACACGCGTCATTGAGATTTTATGCTCAGAGCGTGAATCTGTGCGTTTTTCTTGCCTGGGATCGTTGTGCAATGCATATATGGTTTCGCTTGGTTTAATGTGCATGTATTGCCATTGGGAAGTGAATATGAGCTACTGCAGTGAAGATATGCACTTTTTAAAAAACTTTCTTTTTTTTAGTTCTCCTTGTCAAAAATGTTCATACTGTGTGTAACACAGTGGGAAAGTGACAAACATGAGTGAATTGTCACTATATGCCTGAATTTGCTGCTATCTCTGTCAGGAAGCGAGCGAGAGCGCTGAAACTGTGCCTATTCGCACTTTCATCAAAACACGCTTCTTTGAGGTTTTAAGCTCAGAACGTGAATCTTTAAATGTTTCTGGCCTAGGAACTGCTTCAGATCGTTGTGCAATGCATATATGGCATCAGTTGGTCCAATGTGCATGGATGGCCTTTCGGAAGTGAATATGATCTACTGCAGGGAGTATATGGACTTTTTCAAAAACTTTCTTTTTTTTAGTTCTGCTTGTCCAAAATTTTCATACTGTGTGTAACACAGTGGGAAAGCCACAAACATGAGTGAATTGTCACTATATGACTGAATTGGAGTGAATTTTCTGCTATCTCTGTCAGGAAGCGAGCTAGAGCGCTGAAACTGTGCCTATACGCACTTTCATCAAAACTCGCTTCTTTGAGGTTTTAAGCTCAGAACGTGAATCTTTAAACGTTTCTGGCCTAGGAACTGCCTCAAATCACTGTGCAATGCCTATATGGTATTATTTGGTCCAATGTGCATGGATGGCCTTTGGGAATTGAATATGAGCGTCTGTAGTGAAAATACGCACTTTTTGAAATACTTTCTTTTTTTTTTAGATCTGCTTGTCAAAAATTTTCGTTCTGTGTGTAACAGAGTAAGAAAGTGACAAACATGAGTGAATTGTCACTATAAGACTGAGTTGGAGTGAATTTTCTGCTATCTCTGTCAGGAAGCGAGCTTGAGCGCTGAAACTGTGCCTTTACACAGTTTCATCAAAACACGCTTCTTTGAGGTTTTAAGCTCAGAACGTGAATCTGTGCTTGTTTCTTGCCTGGGAACTGCTTCAGATCGTTGTGCAATGCATATATGGTATCGCCTGGTTCAATGTGCATGTATTGCCATTGGCAAGTGAATATGAGCTACTGCAGTGAAGATATGCACTTTTTAAAAAACTTTCTTTTTTTTAGTTCTCCTTGTCATAAATGTTCATACCGTGTGTAACACATTGGGAAAGTGACGAACATGAGTGAATTGTCACTCTATGCCTGAATTTGCTGCTATCTCTGTCAGGAAGCGAGCGAGAGCGCTGAAACTGTGCCTATTCGCACTTTCATCAAAACACGCTTCTTTGAGGTTTTAAGCTCAGAACGTGAATCTTTAAATGTTTCTGGCCTAGGAACTGCTTCAGATCGTTGTGCAATGCATGTATGGCATCAGTTGGTCCAATGTGCATGGGTGGCCTTTGGGAAGTGAATACGATCTACTGCAGTGAGGATATGGACTTTTTCAAAAACTTTCTTTTTTTTAGTTCTGCTTGTCCAAAATTTTCATACTGTGTGTAACACAGTGGGAAAGCGACAAACATGAGTGAATTGTCACTATATGATTGAATTGGAGTGAATTTTCTGCTATCTCTGTCAGGAAGCGAGCTATAGCGCTGAAAATGTGCCCATACGCACTTTCATCAAAACACGCTTCTTTGAGGTTTTAAGCTCAGAACGTGAATCTGGGCGTGTTTCTTGCCTGGGAACTGTTTCAGATCGTTGTGCAATGCATATATGGTATTGCTTGGTTTAATGTGCATGTATTGCCATTGAGAAGTGAATATGAGCTACTGCAGTGAAGATATGCACTTTTTAAAAAACTTTCTTTTTTTTAGTTCTCCTTGTCAAAAATGTTCATACTGTGTGTAACACAGTGGGAAAGTGACAAACATGAGTGAATTGTCACTATAAGACTGAGTTGGAGTGAATTTTCTGCTATCTCTTGTCAGGAAGCGAGCTTGAGCGCTGAAACTGTGCCTATACACACTTTTATCAAAATACGCTTCTTTGAGGTTTTAAGCTCAGAACGAGAAACTGTGCGTGCTACTTGCCTGGGAACTGCTTCAGATCGTTGTGCAATGCATGTTTGGTGTCAGTTGGTCCAATGTGCATGGATGGCCTTTGGGAAGTGAATATGAGCTTCTGAAGTGAAAATATGCACTTTGTCAAATAATTTCTCTTTATTTTAGATGTGCTTGTCAAAAATTTTCATTCTGTGTGGAACAGAGTAAGAAAGTGACAAACATGAGTGAATTGAAACTATATGACTGAGTTGAAGTGAATTTGCTGCTATCTCTTGTCAGGAAGCGAGCTAGAGCACTGAAACTGTGCCTATACGCACTTTCATCAAAACACGCTTCTTTGAGGTTTTAAGCTCAGAACGTGAATCTTTAAATGTTTCTGGCCTAGGAACTGCTTCAGATCGTTGTGCAATGCATATATGGCATCAGTTGGTCCAATGTGCATGGATGGCCTTTGGGAAGTGAATATGATCTACTGCAGTGAGGATATGGACTTTTTCAAAAACTTTCTTTTTTTTAGTTCTGGTTGTCCAAAATTTTCATACTGTGTGTACAACAGTGGGAAAGTGACAAACATGAGTGAAGACACTAAATGACTGAATTGGAGTGATTTTGCTGGTATCTCAGTCAGGAAGCGAGCTAGTGCGGTGAAACTGTGCCTATGCGCACTTTCATCAAAACACGCGTCATTGAGATTTTATGCTCAGAGCGTGAATCTGTGCGTGTTTCTTGCCTGGGATCGTTGTGCAATGCATGTATGGTATCGCTTGGTTTAATGTGCATGTATTGCCATTGGGAAGTGAATATGAGCTACTGCAGTGAAGATATGCACTTTTTAAAAAACTTTCTTTTTTTTAGTTCTCCTTGTCAAAAATGTTCATACTGTGTGTAACACTGTGGGAAAGTGACAAACATGAGTGAATTGTCACTATATGCCTGAAATTGCTTCTATCTCTTTCAGGAAGCGAGCAAGAGCGCTGAAACTGAGCCTATTCGCACTTTCATCAAAACACGCTTCTTTGAGGTTTTAAGCTCAGAACGTGAATCTGTGCTTGTTTCTTGCCTGGGAACTGCTTCAGATCGTTGTGCAATGCATATATGGTATCGCCTGGTTTAATGTGCATGTATTGCCATTGGCAAGTGAATATGAGCTACTGCAGTGAAGATATGCACTTTTTAAAAAACTTTCTTTTTTTTAGTTCTCCTTGTCATAAATGTTCATACCGTGTGTAACACATTGGGAAAGTGACAAACATGAGTGAATTGTCACTCTATGCCTGAATTTGCTGCTATCTCTGTCAGGAAGCGAGCGAGAGCGCTGAAACTGTGCCTATTCGCACTTTCATCAAAACACGCTTCTTTGAGGTTTTAAGCTCAGAACGTGAATCTTTAAATGTTTCTGGCCTAGGAACTGCTTCAGATCGTTGTGCAATGCATGTATGGCATCAGTTGGTCCAATGTGCATGGATGGCCTTTGGGAAGTGAATATGATCTACTGCAGTGAGGATATGGACTTTTTCAAAAACTTTCTTTTTTTTAGTTCTGCTTGTCCAAAATTTTCATACTGTGTGGAACACAGTGGGAAAGCGACAAACATGAGTGAATTGTCACTATATGACTGAATTGGAGTGAATTTTCTGCTATCTTTGTCAGGAAGCGAGCTAGAGCGCTGAAACTGTGCCTATACGCACTTTCATCAAAACTCGCTTCTTTGAGGTTTTAAGCTCAGAACGTGAATCTGGGCGTGTTTGTTGCCTGGGAACTGCTTCAGATCGTTGTGCAATGCATATATGGTGTCAGTTTGTCCAATTTGCATGGATGGCCTTTGGGAAGTGAATATGAGCTTCTGAAGTGAAAATATGCACTTTTTAAAAAAACTTTCTTTTTTTTAGTTCTGCTTGTTAAAAATTTTCATACTGTGTGTAACACAGTGGGAAAGTAACAAACATGAGTGAATTGTCACTATATGACTGAATTGGAGTGAATTTTCTGCTATCTCTGTCAGGAAGCGAGCTAGAGCGCTGAAACTGTGCCGATACACACTTTCATCAAAATACGCTTCTTTGAGGTTTTAAGCTCAGAACGAGAAACTGTGCATGCTACTTGCCTGGGAACTGCTTCAGATCGTTGTGCAATGCATGTTTGGTGTTAGTTGGTCCAATGTGCATGGATGGCCTTTGGGAAGTGAATATGAGCTTCTGAAGTGAAAATATGCACTTTGTCAAATACTTTCTCTTTATTTTAGATCTGCTTGTCAAAAATTTTCATTCTGTGTGTAACAGAGTAAGAAAGTGACAAACATGAGTGAATTGAAACTATATGACTGAGTTGAAGTGAATTTGCTGCTATCTCTTGTCAGGAAGCGAGCTAGAGCACTGAAACTGTGCCTATACGCACTTTCATCAAAACACGCTTCTTTGAGGTTTTAAGCTCAGAACGTGAATCTTTAAATGTTTCTGGCCTAGGAACTGCTTCAGATCGTTGTGCAATGCATATATGGCATCAGTTGGTCCAATGTGCATGGATGGCCTTTGGGAAGTGAATATGATCTACTGCAGTGAGGATATGGACTTTTTCAAAAACTTTATTTTTTTTAGTTCTGCTTGTCCAAAATTTTCATACTGTGTGTATAACAGTGGGAAAGTGACAAACATGAGTGAAGACACTAAATGACTGAATTGGAGTGATATTGCTGCTATCTCAGTCAGGAAGCGAGCTAGTGCGGTGAAACTGTGCCTATACGCACTTTCATCAAAACACGCGTCATTGAGATTTTATGCTCAGAGCGTGAATCTGTGCGTGTTTCTTGCCTGGGATCGTTGTGCAATGCATGTATGGTATCGCTTGGTTTAATGTGCATGTATTGCCATTGGGAAGTGAATATGAGCTACTGCAGTGAAGATATGCACTTTTTAAAAAACCTTTCTTTTTTTTAGTTCTCCTTGTCAAAAATGTTCATACTGTGTGTAACACTGTGGGAAAGTGACAAACATGAGTGAATTGTCACTATATGCCTGAAATTGCTTCTATCTCTGTCAGGAAGCGAGCAAGAGCGCTGAAACTGAGCCTAATCGCACTTTCATCAAAACACGCTTCTTTGAGGTTTTAAGCTCAGAACGTGAATCTGTGCTTGTTTCTTGCCTGGGAACTGCTTCAGATCGTTGTGCAATGCATATATGGTATCGCCTGGTTTAATGTGCATGTATTGCCATTGGCAAGTGAATATGAGCTACTGCAGTGAAGATATGCACTTTTTAAAATACTTTCTTTTTTTTAGTTCTCCTTGTCATTAATGTTCATACCGTGTGTAACACATTGGGAAAGTGAGAAACATGAGTGAATTGTCACTCTATGCCTGAATTTGCTGCTATCTCTGTCAGGAAGCGAGCGAGAGCGCTGAAACTGTGCCTATTCGCACTTTCATCAAAACACGCTTCTTTGAGCTTTTAAGCTCAGAACGTGAATCTTTAAATGTTTCTGGCCTAGGAACTGCTTCAGATCGTTGTGCAATGCATGTGTGGCATCAGTTGGTCCAATGTGCATGGATGGCCTTTGGGAAGTGAATATGATCTACTGCAGTGAGGATATGGACTTTTTCAAAAACTTTCTTTTTTTTAGTTCTGCTTGTTAAAAATTTTCATACTGTGTGTAACACAGTGGGAAAGTAACAAACATGAGTGAATTGTCACTATATGACTGAATTGGAGTGAATTTTCTGCTATCTCTGTCAGGAAGCGAGCTAGAGCGCTGAAAATGTGCCTATACGCACTTTCATCAAAACTCGCTTCTTTGAGGATTTAAGCTCAGAAGATGAATCTTTAAATGTTTCTGGCCTAGGAACTGCCTCAAATCACTGTGCAATGCCTATATGGTATTATTTGGTCCAATGTGCATGGATGGCCTTTGGGAATTGAATATGAGCTTCTGAAGTGAAAATATGCACTTTTTGAAATACTTTCTTTTTTTTTTTAGATCTGCTTGTCAAAAATTTTCGTTCTGTGTGTAACAGAGTAAGAAAGTGACAAACATGAGTGAATTGTCACTATAAGACTGAGTTGGAGTGAATTTTCTGCTATCTCTGTCAGGAAGCGAGCTTGAGCGCTGAAACTGTGCCGATACGTACTTTCATCAAAACTCGCTTCTTTGAGGTTTTAAGCTCAGAACGTGAATCTGTGCTTGTTTCTTGCCTGGGAACTGCTTCAGATCGTTGTGCAATGCATATATGGTATCGCTTGGTTTAATGTGCATGTATTGCCACTGGCAAGTGAATATGAGCTACTGCAGTGAAGATATGCACTTTTTAAAAAACTTTCTTTTTTTTAGTTCTGCTCGTTAAAAATTTTCATTCTGTGTGTAATACATTGGGAAAGTGACAAACATGAGTGAATTGTCACTATATGACTGAATTTGCTCCTATCTCTGTCAGGAAGCGAGTTAGAGCGCTGAAACTGTGCCTATACGCACTTTCATCAAAACACGCTTCTTTGAGGTTTTAAGCTCAGAACGTGAATCTTTAAATGTTTCTGGCCTAGAAACTGCTTCAGATCGTTGTGCAATGCATATATGGCATCAGTTGGTCCAATGTGCATGGATGGCCTTTGGGAAGTGAATATGATCTACTGCAGTGAGGATATGGACTTTTTCAAAAACTTTATTTTTTTTAGTTCTGCTTGTCCAAAATTTTCATGCTGTGTGTTACACAGTGGGAAAGTGACAAACATGAGCGAAGACACTAAATGACTGAATTGGAGTGATTTTGCTGCTATCTCAGTCAGGAAGCGAGCTAGAGCCGTGAAACTGTGCCTATACGCACTTTCATCAAAACACGCGTCATTGAGATTTTATGCTCAGAGCGTGAATCTGTGCGTGTTTCTTGCCTGGGATCGTTGTGCAATGCATATATGGTATCGCTTGGTTTAATGTGCATGTATTGCCATTGAGAAGTGAATATGAGCTACTGCAGTGAAGATATGCACTTTTTAAAAAACTTTATTTTTTTTAGTTCTGCTTGTCCAAAATTTTCATACTGTGTGTAACACAGTGGGAAAGTGACAAACATGAGCGAAGACACTAAATGACTGAATTGGAGTGATTTTGCTGCTATCTCAGTCAGGAAGCGAGCTAGAGCGGTGAAACTGTGCCTATACGCACTTTCATCAAAACACGCGTCATTGAGATTTTATGCTCAGAGCGTGAATCTGTGCTTGTTTCTTGCCTGGGATCGTTGTGCAATGCATATATGGTATCGCTTGGTTTAATGTGCATGTATTGCCATTGAGAAGTGAATATGAGCTACTGCAGTGAAGATATGCACTTTTTAAAAAACTTTCTTTTTTTTAGTTCTCCTTGTCAAAAATGTTCATACTGTGTGTAACACAGTGGGAAAGTGACAAACATGAGTGAATTGTCACTATGAGACTGAGTTGGAGTGAATTTTCTGCTATCTCTTGTCAGGAAGCGAGCTTGAGCGCTGAAACTGTGCCTATACACACTTTCATCAAAATACGCTTCTTTGAGGTTTTAAGCTCAGAACGAGAAACTGTGCGTGCTACTTGCCTGGGAACTGCTTCAGATCGTTGTGCAATGCATGTTTGGTGTCAGTTGGTCCAATGTGCATGGATGGCCTTTGGGAAGTGAATATGAGCTTCTGAAGTGAAAATATGCACTTTGTCAAATACTTTCTCTTTATTTTAGATCTGCTTGTCAAAAATTTTCATTCTGTGTGTAACAGAGTAAGAAAGTGACAAACATGAGTGAATTGAAACTATATGACTGAGTTGAAGTGAATTTGCTGCTATCTCTTGTCAGGAAGCGAGCTAGAGCACTGAAACTGTGCCTATACGCACTTTCATCAAAACACGCTTCTTTGAGGTTTTAAGCTCAGAACGTGAATCTTTAAATGTTTCTGGCCCAGGAACTGCTTCAGATCGTTGTGCAATGCATATATGGCATCAGTTGGTCCAATGTGCATGGATGGCCTTTGGGAAGTGAATATGATCTACTGCAGTGAGGATATGGACTTTTTCAAAAACTTTATTTTTTTTAGTTCTGCTTGTCCAAAATTTTCATACTGTGTGTATAACAGTGGGAAAGTGACAAACATGAGTGAAGACACTAAATGACTGAATTGGAGTGATTTTGCTGCTATCTCAGTCAGGAAGCGAGCTAGTGCGGTGAAACTGTGCCTATACGCACTTTCATCAAAACAAGCGTCATTGAGATTTTATGCTCAGAGCGTGAATCTGTGCGTGTTTCTTGCCTGGGATCGTTGTGCAATGCATGTATGGTATCGCTTGGTTTAATGTGCATGTATTGCCATTGGGAAGTGAATATGAGCTACTGCAGTGAAGATATGCACTTTTTAAAAAACCTTTCTTTTTTTTAGTTCTCCTTGTCAAAAATGTTCATACTGTGTGTAACACTGTGGGAAAGTGACAAACATGAGTGAATTGTCACTATATGCCTGAAATTGCTTCTATCTCTGTCAGGAAGCGAGCAAGAGCGCTGAAACTGAGCCTATTCGCACTTTCATCAAAACACGCTTCTTTGAGGTTTTAAGCTCAGAACGTGAATCTGTGCTTGTTTCTTGCCTGGGAACTGCTTCAGATCGTTGTGCAATGCATATATGGTATAGCCTGGTTTAATGTGCATGTATTGCCATTGGCAAGTGAATATGAGCTACTGCAGTGAAGATATGCACTTTTTAAAAAACTTTCTTTTTTTTAGTTCTCCTTGTCATAAATGTTCATACCGTGTGTAACACATTGGGAAAGTGACAAACATGAGTGAATTGTCACTCTATGCCTGAATTTGCTGCTATCTCTGTCAGGAAGCGAGCGAGAGCGCTGAAACTGTGCCTATTCGCACTTTCATCAAAACACGCTTCTTTGAGGTTTTAAGCTCAGAACGTGAATCTTTAAATGTTTCTGGCCTAGGAACTGCTTCAGATCGTTGTGCAATGCATGTATGGCATCAGTTGGTCCAATGTGCATGGATGGCCTTTGGGAAGTGAATATGATCTACTGCAGTGAGGATATGGACTTTTTCAAAAACTTTCTTTTTTTTAGTTCTGCTTGTCCAAAATTTTCATACTGTGTGTAACACAGTGGGAAAGCGACAAACATGAGTGAATTGTCACTATATGACTGAATTGGAGTGAATTTTCTGCTATCTTTGTCAGGAAGCGAGCTAGAGCGCTGAAACTGTGCCTATACGCACTTTCATCAAAACTCGCTTCTTTGAGGTTTTAAGCTCAGAACGTGAATCTGGGCGTGTTTCTTGCCTGGGAACTGCTTCAGATCGTTGTGCAATGCATATATGGTGTCAGTTGGTCCAATTTGCATGGATTGCCTTTGGGAAGTGAATATGAGCTTCTGAAGTGAAAATATGCACTTTTTAAAAAAACTTTCTTTTTTTTAGTTCTGCTTGTTAAAAATTTTCATACTGTGTGTAACACAGTGGGAAAGTGACAAACATGAGTGAATTGTCACTATATGACTGAATTGGAGTGAATTTTCTGCTATCTCTGTCAGGAAGCGAGCTAGAGCGCTGAAACTGTGCCTATACGCACTTTCATCAAAACTCGCTTCTTTGAGGTTTTAAGCTCAGAAGGTGAATCTTTAAATGTTTCTGGCCTAGGAACTGCCTCAAATCACTGTGCAATGCCTATATGGTATTATTTGGTCCAATGTGCATGGATGGCCTTTGGGAATTGAATATGAGCTTCTGAAGTGAAAATATGCACTTTTTGAAATACTTTCTTTTTTTTTTTAGATCTGCTTGTCAAAAATTTTCGTTCTGTGTGTAACAGAGTAAGAAAGTGACAAACATGAGTGAATTGTCACTATAAGACTGAGTTGGAGTGAATTTTCTGCTATCTCTGTCAGGAAGCGAGCTTGAGCGCTGAAACTGTGCCTATACGTACTTTCATCAAAACTCGCTTCTTTGAGGTTTTAAGCTCAGAACGTGAATCTGTGCTTGTTTCTTGCCTGGGAACTGCTTCAGATCGTTGTGCAATGCATATATGGTATCGCTTGGTTTAATGTGCATGTATTGCCACTGGCAAGTGAATATGAGCTACTGCAGTGAAGATATGCACTTTTTAAAAAACTTTCTTTTTTTTAGTTCTGCTCGTTAAAAATTTTCATACTGTGTGTAATACATTGGGAAAGTGACAAACATGAGTGAATTGTCACTATATGACTGAATTTGCTCCTATCTCTGTCAGGAAGCGAGCTAGAGCGCTGAAACTGTGCCTATACGCACTTTCATCAAAACACGCTTCTTTGAGGTTTTAAGCTCAGAACGTGAATCTTTAAATGTTTCTGGCCTAGAAACTGCTTCAGATCGTTGTGCAATGCATATATGGCATCAATGGGTCCAATGTGCATGGATGGCCTTTGGGAAGTGAATATGATCTACTGCAGTGAGGATATGGACTTTTTCAAAAACTTTATTTTTTTTAGTTCTGCTTGTCCAAAATTTTCATACTGTGTGTAACACAGTGGGAAAGTGACAAACATGAGCGAAGACACTAAATGACTGAATTGGAGTGATTTTGCTGCTATCTCAGTCCGGAAGCGAGCTAGAGCGGTGAAACTGTGCCTATACGCACTTTCATCAAAACACGCGTCATTGAGATTTTATGCTCAGAGCGTGAATCTGTGCGTGTTTCTTGCCTGGGATCGTTGTGCAATGCATATATGGTATCGCTTGGTTTAATGTGCATGTATTGCCATTGAGAAGTGAATATGAGCTACTGCAGTGAAGATATGCACTTTTTAAAAAACTTTATTTTTTTTAGTTCTGCTTGTCCAAAATTTTCATACTGTGTGTAACACAGTGGGAAAGTGACAAACATGAGCGAAGACACTAAATGACTGAATTGGAGTGATTTTGCTGCTATCTCAGTCAGGAAGCGAGCTAGAGCGGTGAAACTGTGCCTATACGCACTTTCATCAAAACACGCGTCATTGAGATTTTATGCTCAGAGCGTGAATCTGTGCGTGTTTCTTGCCTGGGATCGTTGTGCAATGCATATATGGTATCGCTTGGTTTAATGTGCATGTATTGCCATTGAGAAGTGAATATGAGCTACTGCAGTGAAGATATGCACTTTTTAAAAAACTTTCTTTTTTTTAGTTCTCCTTGTCAAAAATGTTCATACTGTGTGTAACACAGTGGGAAAGTGACAAACATGAGTGAATTGTCACTATGAGACTGAGTTGGAGTGAATATTCTGCTATCTCTTGTCAGGAAGCGAGCTTGAGCGCTGAAACTGTGCCTATACACACTTTCATCAAAATACGCTTCTTTGAGGTTTTAAGCTCAGAACGAGAAACTGTGCGTGCTACTTGCCTGGGAACTGCTTCAGATCGTTGTGCAATGCATGTTTGGTGTCAGTTGGTCCAATGTGCATGGATGGCCTTTGGGAAGTGAATATGAGCTTCTGAAGTCAAAATATGCACTTTGTCAAATACTTTCTCTTTATTTTAGATCTGCTTGTCAAAAATTTTCATTCTGTGTGTAACAGAGTAAGAAAGTGACAAACATGAGTGAATTGAAACTATATGACTGATTTGAAGTGAATTTGCTGCTATCTCTTGTCAGGAAGCGAGCTAGAGCACTGAAACTGTGCCTATACGCACTTTCATCAAAACACGCTTCTTTGAGGTTTTAAGCTCAGAACGTGAATCTTTAAATGGTTCTGGCCTAGGAACTGCTTCAGATCGTTGTGCAATGCATATATGGCATCAGTTGGTCCAATGTGCATGGATGGCCTTTGGGAAGTGAATATGATCTACTGCAGTGAGGATATGGACTTTTTCAAAAACTTTATTTTTTTTAGTTCTGCTTGTCCAAAATTTTCATACTGTGTGTAACACAGTGGGAAAGTGACAAACATGAGTGAAGACACTAAATGACTGAATTAGAGTGATTTTGCTGCTATCTCAGTCAGGAAGCGAGCTAGAGCGGTGAAACTGTGCCTATACGCACTTTCATCAAAACACGCGTCATTGAGATTTTATGCTCAGAGCGTGAATCTGTGCGTGTTTCTTGCCTGGGATCGTTATGCAATGCATATATGGTATCGCTTGGTTTAATGTGCATGTACTGCCATTGGGAAGTGAATATGAGCTACTGCAGTGAAGATATGCACTTTTGGAAAAAACTTTCTTTTTTTTAGTTCTCCTTGTCAAAAATGTTCATACTGTGTGTAACACAGTGGGAAAGTGACAAACATGAGTGAATTGTCACTATATGCCTGAATTTGCTGCTATCTCTGTCAGGAAGCGAGCAAGAGCGCTGAAACTGTGCCTATTCGCACTTTCATCAAAACACGCTTCTTTGAGGTTTTAAGCTCAGAACGTGAATCTTTAAATGTTTCTGGCCTAGGAACTGCTTCAGATCGTTGTGCAATGCATATATGGCATCAGTTGGTCCAATGTGCATGGATGGCCTTTGGGAAGTGAATATGATCTACTGCAGGGAGTATATGGACTTTTTCAAAAACTTTCTTTTTTTTAGTTCTGCTTGTCCAAAATTTTCATACTGTGTGTAACACAGTGGGAAAGCCACAAACATGAGTGAATTGTCACTATATGACTGAATTGGAGTGAATTTTCTGCTATCTCTGTCAGGAAGCGAGCTAGAGCGCTGAAACTGTGCCTATACGCACTTTCATCAAAACTCGCTTCTTTGAGGTTTTAAGCTCAGAACGTGAATCTTTAAATGTTTCTGGCCTAGGAACTGCCTCAAATCACTGTGCAATGCCTATATGGTATTATTTGGTCCAATGTGCATGGATGGCCTTTGGGAATTGAATATGAGCGTCTGTAGTGAAAATATGCACTTTTTGAAATACTTTCTTTTTTTTTTAGATCTGCTTGTCAAAAATTTTCGTTCTGTGTGTAACAGAGTAAGAAAGTGACAAACATGAGTGAATTGTCACTATAAGACTGAGTTGGAGTGAATTTTCTGCTATCTCTGTCAGGAAGCGAGCTTGAGCGCTGAAACTGTGCCTTTACACAGTTTCATCAAAACTCGCTTCTTTGAGGTTTTAAGCTCAGAACGTGAATCTGTGCTTGTTTCTTGCCTGGGAACTGCTTCAGATCGTTGTGCAATGCATGTATGGCATCAGTTGGTCCAATGTGCATGGGTGGCCTTTGGGAAGTGAATACGATCTACTGCAGTGAGGATATGGACTTTTTCAAAAACTTTATTTTTTTTAGTTCTGCTTGTCCAAAATTTTCATGCTGTGTGTAACACAGTGGGAAAGCGACAAACATGAGTGAATTGTCACTATATGATTGAATTGGAGTGAATTTTCTGCTATCTCTGTCAGGAAGCGAGCTATAGCGCTGAAACTGTGCCCATACGCACTTTCATCAAAAATCGCTTCTTTGAGGTTTTAAGCTCAGAACGTGAATCTGGGCGTGTTTCTTGCCTGGGAACTGTTTCAGATCGTTGTGCAATGCATATATGGTATTGCTTGGTTTAATGTGCATGTATTGCCATTGAGAAGTGAATATGAGCTACTGCAGTGAAGATATGCACTTTTTAAAAAACTTTCTTTTTTTTAGTTCTCCTTGTCAAAAATGTTCATATAGTGTGTTACACAGTGGGAAAGTGACAAACATGAGTGAATTGTCACTATAAGACTGAGTTGGAGTGAATTTTCTGCTATCTCTTGTCAGGAAGCGAGCTTGAGCGCTGAAACTGTGCCTATACACACTTTCATCAAAATACGCTTCTTTGAGGTTTTAAGCTCAGAACGAGAAACTGTGCGTGCTACTTGCCTGGGAACTGCTTCAGATCGTTGTGCAATGCATGTTTGGTGTCAGTTGGTCCAATGTGCATGGATGGCCTTTGGGAAGTGAATATGAGCTTCTGAAGTGAAAATATGCACTTTGTCAAATACTTTCTCTTTATTTTAAATCTGCTTGTCAAAAATTTTCATTCTGTGTGTAACAGAGTAAGAAAGTGACAAACATGAGTGAATTGAAACTATATGACTGAGTTGAAGTGAATTTGCTGCTATCTCTTGTCAGGAAGCGAGCTAGAGCACTGAAACTGTGCCTATATGCACTTTCATCAAAACACGCTTCTTTGAGGTTTTAAACTCAGAACGTGAATCTTTAAATGTTTCTGGCCTAGGAACTGCTTCAGATCGTTGTGCAATGCATATATGGCATCAGTTGGTCCAATGTGCATGGATGGCCTTTGGGAAGTGAATATGACCTACTGCAGTGAGGATATGGACTTTTTCAAAAACTTTATTTTTTTAGTTCTGCTTGTCCAAAATTTTCATACTGTGTGTAACACAGTGGGAAAGTGACAAACATGAGGGAAGACACGAAATGACTGAATTGGAGTGATTTTTCTGCTATCTCAGTCAGGAAGCGAGCTAGTGCGGTGAAACTGTGCCTATACGCACTTTCATCAAAACACGCGTCATTGAGATTTTATGCTCAGAGCGTGAATCTGTGCGTGTTTCTTGCCTGGGATCGTTGTGCAATGCATGTATGGTATCGCTTGGTTTAATGTGCATGTATTGCCATTGGGAAGTGAATATGAGCTACTGCAGTGAAGATATGCACTTTTTAAAAAACTTTCTTTTTTTTAGTTCTCCTTGTCAAAAATGTTCATACTGTGTGTAACACTGTGGGAAAGTGACAAACATGAGTGAATTGTCACTATAAGCCTGAAATTGCTACTATCTCTGTCAGGAAGCGAGCAAAAGCGCTGAAACTGTGCCTATTCGCACTTTCATCAAAACACGCTTCTTTGAGGTTTTAAGCTCAGAACGTGAATCTTGAAATGTTTCTGGCCTAGGAACTGCTTCAGATCGTTGTGCAATGCATATATGGCATCAGTTGGTCCAATGTGCATGGATGGCCTTTGGGAAGTGAATATGATCTACTGCAGGGAGGATATGGACTTTTTCAAAAACTTTCTTTTTTTTAGTTCTGCTTGTTAAAAATTTTCATACTGTGTGTAACACAGTGGGAAAGTGACAGACATGAGTGAATTGTCACTATATGACTGAATTGGAGTGAATTTTCTGCTATCTCTGTCAGGAAGCGAGCTAGAGCGCTGAAACTGTGCCTATACGCACTTTCATCAAAACTCGCTTCTTTGAGGTTTTAAGCTCAGAAGGTGAATCTTTAAATGTTTCTGGGCTAGGAACTGCCTCAAATCACTGTGCAATGCCTATATGGTATTATTTGGTCCAATGTGCATGGATGGCCTTTGGGAATTGAATATGAGCTTCTGAAGTGAAAATATGCACTTTTTGAAATACTTTCTTTTTTTTTTAGATCTGCTTGTCAAAAATTTTCGTTCTGTGTGTAACAGAGTAAGAAAGTGACAAACATGAGTGAATTGTCACTATATGACTGAGTTGGAGTGAATTTTCTGCTATCTCTGTTTGGAAGCGAGCTTGAGCGCAGAAACTGTGCCGATACGTACTTTCATCAAAACTCGCTTCTTTGAGGTTTTAAGCTCAGAACGTGAATCTGTGCTTGTTTCTTGCCTGGGAACTGCTTCAGATCGTTGTGCAATGCATATATGGTATCGCTTGGTTTAATGTGCATGTATTGCCATTGGCAAGTGAATATGAGCTACTGCAGTGAAGATATGCACTTTTTAAAAAACTTTCTTTTTTTTAGTACTCCTTGTCAAAAATGTTCATACCGTGTGTAACACATTGGGAAAGTGACAAACATGAGTGAATTGTCACTCTATGCCTGAATTTGCTGCTATCTCTGTCAGAAAGCGAGCGAGAGTGCTGAAATTGTGCCTATTCGCACTTTCATCAAAACACGCTTCTTTGAGGTTTTAAGCTCAGAACGTGAATCTTTAAATGTTTCTGGCCTAGGAACTGCTTCAGATCGTTGTGCAATGGATATATGGCATCAGTTGGTCCAATGTGCATGGGTAGCCTTTGGGAAGTGAATATGAGCTTCTGAAGTGAAAATATGCACTTTTTAAAAAAACTTTCTTTTTTTTAGTTCTGCTCGTTAAAAATTTTCATACTGTGTGTAACACAGTGGGAAAGTGACAAACATGAGTGAATTGTCACTATATGACTGAATTTGCTCCTATCTCTGTCAGGAAGCGAGCTAGAGCGCTGAAACTGTGCCTATACGCACTTTCATCAAAACACGCTTCATTGAGATTTTAAGCTCAGAACGTGAATCTGTGCGTGCTACGTGCCTGGGAATTGCTTCAGATCGTTTTGCAATGCATATTTGGTGTCAGTTTGTCCAATGTGCATGGATGGCCTTTGGGAAGTGAATATGAGCTTCTGAAGTGAAAATATGAACTTTTTCAAATACTTTCTTTTCTTTTTGAAATCTGCTTGTCAAAAATTTTCATTCTGTGTGTAAGAGAGTAAGAAAGTGACAAACATGAGTGAATTGAAACTATATGACTAAGTTGAAGTGAATTTGCTGCTATCTCTGTCAGGAAGCGAGCTAGAGCGCTGAAACTGTGCCTATACGCACTTTCATCAAAACACGCTTCTTTGAGGTTTTAAGCTCAGAAGGTGAATCTTTAAATGTTTCTGGCCTAGGAACTGCCTCAAATCACTGTGCAATGCCTATATGGTATCATTTGGTCCAATGTGCATGGATGGCCTTTGGGAAGTGAATATGAGCTTCTGAAGTGAAATATGCACTTTTTCAAATACTTTCTCTTTTTTTAGATCTCTTCGTCAAAAATTTTCATTCTGTGTGTAACACAGTGGGAAAGTGACAAACATGAGTGAATTGTCACTATATGACTGAATTGGAGTGAATTTGCTGCTATCTCTGTCAGGAAGCGAGCTAGAGCGCTGAAACTGTGCCTATACACACTTTCATCAAAAAACGCTTCATTGAGATTTTATGCTCAGAGCGTCAATCTGTGCGTGTTTCTTGCCTGGGAACTGCTTCAGATCGTTGTGCAATGCATATATGGTATGGCTTGGTTTAATGTGCATGTATTGCCATTGGGAAGTGAATATGAGCTACTGCAGTGAAGATATGCACTTTTTAAAAAACTTTCTTTTTTTTAGTTCTCCTTGTCAAAAATGTTCATACTGTGTGTAACACAGTGGGAAAGTGACAAACATGAGTGAATTGTCACTATATGACTGAATTTGCTGCTATCTCTGTCAGGAAGCGAGCTTTGGTGCTGAAACTGTGCCTATACACACTTTCATCAAAACACGCTTCTTTGAGGTTCTAAGCTCAGAACGTTAATCTGTGCTTGTTTCTTGCCTGGGAACTGCTTCAGATCGTTGTGCAATGCATATATGGCATCAGTTGGTCCAATGTGCATGGATGGCCTTTGGGAAGTGAATATGAGCTTCTGAAGTGAAAATATGCACTTTTTCAAATACTTTCTCTTTTTTTAGATCTCTTCGTCAAAAAATTTCATTCTGTGTGTAACACAGTGGGAAAATGACAAACATGAGTGAATTGTCACTATATGACTGAATTGGAGTGAATTTGCTGCTATCTCTGTCAGGAAGCGAGCTAGAGCGCTGAAACTGTGCCTATACGCACTTTCATCAAAACACGCTTCATTGAGATTTTAAGCTCAGAACGTGAATCTGTGCGTGCTACTTGCCTGGGTACTGCTTCAGATCGTTGTGCAATGCATATATGGTATCAGTTTGTCCAATGTGCATGGATGGCCTTTGGGAAGTGAATATGAGCTTCTGAAGTGAAAATATGCACTTTTTAAAAAACTTTCTTTTTTTTAGTTCTGCTTGTTAAAAATTTTCATACTGTGTGTAGCACAGTGGGAAAGTGACAAACATGAGTGAATTGTCACTATATGACTGAATTCGAGTGAACTTGCTCCTATCTCTGTCAGGAAGCGAGCTAGAGCGCTGAAACTGTGCCTATACGCACTTTCATCAAAACACGCTTCATTGAGATTTTAAGCTCAGAACGTGAATCTGTGCGTGCTACGTGCCTGGGAATTGCTTCAGATCGTTTTGCAATGCATATTTGGTGTCAGTTGGTCCAATGTGCATGGATGGCCTTTGGGAAGTGAATATGAGCTTCTGAAGTGAAAATATGCACTTTTTCAAATACTTTCTTTTCTTTTTGAAATCTGCTTGTCAAAAATTTTCATTCTGTGTGTAACAGAGTAAGAAAGTGACAAACATGAGTGAATTGAAACTATATGACTGACTTGAAGTGAATTTGCTGCTATCTCTGTCAGGAAGCGAGCTAGAGCGCTGAAACTGTGCCTATACGCACTTTCATCAAAACTCGCTTCTTTGAGGTTTTAAGCTCAGAAGGTGAATCTTTAAATGTTTCTGGCCTAGGAACTGCCTCAAATCACTGTGTAATGCCTATATGGTATCATTTGGTCCAATGTGCATGGATGGCCTTTGGGAAGTGAATATGAGCTTCTGAAGTGAAATATGCACTTTTTCAAATAGTTTCTCTTTTTTTAGATCTCTTCGTCAAAAAATTTCATTCTGTGTGTAACACAGTGGGAAAATGACAAACATGAGTGAAATGTCACAATATGACTGAATTGGAGTGAATTTGCTGCTATCTCTGTCAGGAAGCGAGCTGGAGCGCTGAAACTGTGCCGATACACACTTTCATCAAAACACGCTTCTTTGAGGTTTTAAGCTCAGAACGTGAATCAGTGCTTGTTTCTTGCCTGGGAACTGCTTCAGATCGTTGTGCAATGCATATAAGGTATCAGTTTCTCCAATGTGCATGCATGGCCTTTGGGAAATGAATATGAGCTTCTGAAGTGAAAATATGCACTTTTCAAAAAACTTTCTTTTTTTTAGTTCCGCTTGTTAAAAATTTTCATACTGTGTGTAACACAGTGGGAAAGTGACAAACATTAGTGAATTGTCACTATATGACTGAGTTGAAGTGAATTTGCTGCTATCTCTGTCAGGAAGCGAGCTGGAGCGCTTAAACTGTGCCTATACGCACTTTCATCAAAACACGCTTTATTGAGATTTTAAGCTCAGAACATAAATCTGTGCATGCTACTTGCCTGAGTACTGCTTCAGATCGTTGTGCAATGCATATATGGTATCAGTTTGTCCAATGTGCATGGATGGCCTTTGGGAAGTGAATATGAGCTTCTGAAGTGAAAATATGCACTTTTTAAAAAACTTTCTTTTTTTTAGTTCTGCTTGTTAAAAATTTTCATACTGTGTGTAACACAGTGGGAAAGTGACAAACATGAGTGAATTGTCACTATATGACTGAATTGGAGTGAATTTGCTCCTATCTCTGTCAGGAAGCGAGCTAGAGCACTGAAACTGTGCCTATACGCACTTTCATCAAAACACGCTTCATTGAGATTTTAAGCTCAGAACGTGAATCTGTGCTTGTTTCTTGCCTGGGAACTGCTTCAGATCGTTGTGCAATGCATATAAGGTATCAGTTTCTCCAATGTGCATGGATGGCCTTTGGGAAGTGAATATGAGCTTCTGAAGTGAAAATATGCACTTTTTAAAAAACTTTCTTTTTTTTAGTTCTGCTCGTTAAAAATTTTCATACTGTGTGTAACACAGTGGGAAAGTGAAAAACATGAGTGAATTGTCACTATATGACTGAATTGGAGTGAATTTGCTCCTATCTCTGACAGGAAGCGAGCTAGAGCGCTGAAACTGTGCCTATACGCACTTTCATCAAAACACGCTTCATTGAGATTTTAAGCTCAGAACGTGAATATGTGCGTGCTACGTGCCTGGGAATTGCTTCAGATCGTTTTGCAATGCATATTTGGTGTCAGTTGGTCCAATGTGCATGGATGGCCTTTGGGAAGTGAATATGAGCTTCTGAAGTGAAAATATGCACTTTATCAAATACTTTCTTTTCTTTTTGAAATCTGCTTGTCAAAAATTTTCATTCTGTGTGTAACAGAGTAAGAAAGTGACAAACATGAGTGAATTGAAACTATATGACTGAGTTGAAGTGAATTTGCTGCTATCTCTGTCAGGAAGCGAGCTGGAGCGCTTAAACTGTGCCTATACGCACTTTCATCAAAACACGCTTCATTGAGATTTTATGCTCAGAGCATCAATCTGTGCGTGTTTCTTGCCTGGGAACTGCTTCAGATCGTTGTGCAATGCATATATGGTATGGCTTGGTTTAATGTGCATGTATTGCCATTGGGAAGTGAATATGAGCTACTGCAGTGAAGATATGCACTTTTTAAAAAACTTTCTTTTTTTTTAGTTCTCCTTGTCAAAAATGTTCATACTGTGTGTAACACAGTGGGAAAGTGACAAACATGAGTGAAATGTCACTATATGCCTGAATTTGCTGCTATCTCTGTCAGGAAGCGAGCTAGAGTGCTGAAACTGTGCCTATACACACTTTCATCAAAACACGCTTCTTAGAGGTTTTCAGCTCAGAACGTGAATCTGTGCTTGTTTCTTGCCTGGGAACTGCTTCAGATCGTTGTGCAATGCATATATGATATCAGTTTATCCAATGTGCATGGATGGACTTTGGGAAGTGAATATGAGCTTCTGAAGTGAAAATTAGCACTTTTTCAAATACTTTCTTTTTTTTAGTTCTGCTCGTTAAAAATTTTCATACTGTGTGTAACACAGTGGGAAAGTGACAAACATGAGTGAATTGTCACTATATGACTGAATTGGAGTGAATTTGCTCCTATCTCTGTCAGGAAGCGAGCTAGAGCGCTGAAACTGTGCCTATACGCACTTTCATCAAAACACGCTTCATTGAGATTTTAAGCTCAGAACGTGAATCTGTGCGTGCTACGTGCCTGGGAATTGCTTCAGATCGTTGTGCAATGCATATTTGGTGTCAGTTGGTCCAATGTGCATGGATGGCCTTTGGGAAGTGAATATTAGCTTCTGAAGTGAAAATATGCACTTTTTCAAATACTTTCTTTTCTTTTTGAAATCTGCTTGTCAAAAATTTTCATTCTGTGTGTAACAGAGTGAGAAAGTGACAAACATGAGTGAGTTGAAACTATATGACTGAGTTGAAGTGAATTTGCTGCTATCTCTGTCAGGAAGCGAGCTAGAGCGCTGAAACTGTGCCTATACGCACTTTCATCAAAACACGCTTCTTTGAGGTTTTAAGCTCAGAAGGTGAATCTTTAAATGTTTCTGGCCTAGGAACGGCCTCAAATCACTGTGCG
Organism: Gymnothorax reevesii; assembly: GCA_029721435.1. NCBI lineage: Eukaryota > Metazoa > Chordata > Actinopteri > Anguilliformes > Muraenidae > Gymnothorax > Gymnothorax reevesii. The sequence goes on from CM056585.1 coordinate 43,979,849, forward strand.
ATGCCTATATGGTATAATTTGGTCCAATGTGCATGGATGGCCTTTGGGAAGTGAATATGAGCTTCTGAAGTGAAATATGCACTTTTTCAAATACTTTCTCTTTTTTTAGATCTCTTCGTCAAAAATTTTCATTCTGTGTGTAACACAGTGGGAAAGTGACAAACATGAGTGAATTGTCACTATATGACTGAATTGGAGTGAATTTGCTGCTATCTCTGTCAGGAAGCGAGCTAGAGCGCTGAAACTGTGCCTATACGCACTTTCATCAAAACACGCTTCTTTCAGGTTTTAAGCTCAGAACCTGAATCTGTGCTTGTTTCTTGCCTGGGAACTGCTTCAGATCGTTGTGCAATGCATATATGGTATCAGTTTATCCAATGTGCATGGATGGCCTTTGGGAAGTGAATATGAGCTTCTGAAGTGAAAATACTTTCTTTTTTTTTTAGATCTCTTCGTCAAAAATGTTCATTCTGTGTGTAACACAGTGGGAAAGTGACAAACATGAGTGAATTGTCACTATATGACTGAATTGGAGTGAATTTGCTGCTATCTCTGTCAGGAAGCGAGCAAGAGCGCTGAAACTGTGCCTATACGCACTTTCATCAAAACACGCTTCTTTGAGGTTTTAAGCTCAGAACGTGAATCTGTGCTTGTTTCTTGCCTGGGAACTGCTTCAGATCGTTGTGCAATGCATATATGGTATCAGTTTATCCAAGGTGCATGGATGGCCTTTGGGAAGTGAATATAAGCTTCTGAAGTGAAAATATGCACTTTTTTCAAATTCTTTCTTTTTTTTTAGATCTCTTCGTCAAAAATGTTCATTCTGTGTGTAACACAGTGGTAAAGTGACAAACATGCGTGAATTGTCACTATATGACTGAATTGGAGTGAATTTGCTGCTATCTCTGTCAGGAAGCGAGCTAGAGCGCTGAACCTGTGCCTATACGCACTTTCATCAAAACACGCTTCATTGAGATTTTAAGCTCAGAACATGAATCTGTGCGTGCTACTTGCCTGAGTACTGCTTCAGATCGTTGTGCAATGCATATATGGTATCAGTTTGTCCAATGTGCATGGATGGCCTTTGGGAAGTGAATATGAGCTTCTGAAGTGAAAATATGCACTTTTTAAAAAACTTTCTTTTTTTTAGTTCTGCTTGTTAAAAATTTTCATACTGTGTGTAACACAGTGGGAAAGTGACGAACATGAGTGAATTGTCACTATATGACTGAATTGGAGTGAATTTGCTGCTATCTCTGTCAGGAAGCGAGCTAGAGCGCTGAAACTGTGCCTATACGCACTTTCATCAAAACACGCTTCATTGAGATTTTAAGCTCAGAACGTGAATCTGTGCGTGCTACGTGCCTGGGAATTGATTCAGATCGTTATGCAATGCATATTTGGTGTCATTTGGTCCAATGTGCATGGATGGCCTTTGGGAAGTGAATATGAGCTTCTGAAGTGAAAATATGCACTTTTTCAAATACTTTCTTTTTTTTTTTTAAATCTGCTTGTCAAAAATTTTCATTCTGTGTGTAACAGAGAAAGAAAGTGACAAACATGAGTGAATTGAAACTATATGACTGAGTTGAAGTGAATTTGCTGCTATCTCTGTCAGGAAGCCAGGTAGAGCGCTGAAACTGTGCCTATACGCACTTTCATCAAAACACGCTTCTTTGAGGTTTTAAGCTCAGAAGGTGAATCTTTAAATGTTACTGGCCTAGGAACTGCCTCAAATCACTGTGCAATGCCTATATGGTATCATTTGGTCCAATGTGCATGGATGGCCTTTGGGAAGTGAATATGAGCTTCTGAAGTGAAATATGCACTTTTTCAAATACTTTCTTTTTTTTTAGATCTCTTCGTCAAAAATTTTCATTCTGTGTGTAACACAGTGGGAAAGTGACAAACATGAGTGAATTGTCACTATATGACTGAATTGGAGTGAATTTGCTGCTATCTCTGTCAGGAAGCGAGCTAGAGTGCTGAAACTGTGCCTATACACACTTTCATCAAAACACGCTTCATTGAGATTTTATGCTCAGAGCGTCAATCTGTGCGTGTTTCTTGCCTGGGAACTGCTTCAGATCGTTGTGCAATGCATATATGGTATGGCTTAGTTTAATGTGCATGTATTGCCATTGGGAAGTGAATATGAGCTACTGCAGTGAAGATATGCACTTTTTAAAAATCTTTCTTTTTTTTTGTTCTCCTTGTCAAAAATGTTCATACTGTGTGTAACACAGTGGGAAAGTGACAAACATGAGTGAATTGTCACTATATGCCTGAATTTGCTGCTATCTCTGTCAGGAAGCGAGCAGGAGTGCTGAAACTGTGCCTATACACACTTTCATCAAAACACGTTTCTTTGAGGTTTTTAGCTCAGAACGTGAATCTGTGCTTGTTTCTTGCCTGGGAACTGCTTCAGATCGTTGTGCAATGCATATATGGTATCAGTTTATCCAATGTGCATGGATGGCCTTTGGGAAGTGAATATGAGCTTCTGAAGTGAAATATGCACTTTTTCAAATACTTTCTCTTTTTTTAGATCTCTTCGTCAAAAATTTTCATTCTGTATGTAACACAGTGGGAAAGTGACAAACATGAGTGAATTGTCACTATATGACTGAATTGGAGTGAATTTGCTGCTATCTCTGTCAGGAAGCGAGCTAGAGCGCTGAAACTGTGCCTATACGCACTTTCATCAAAACACGCTTCTTTGAGGTTTTAAGCTCAGAAGGTGAATCTTTAAATGTTTCTGGCCTAGGAACTGCCTTAAATCACTGTGCAATGCCTATATGGTATCATTTCGTCCAATGTGCATGGATGGCCTTTGGGAAGTGAATATGACCTTCTGAAGTGAAATATGCACTTTTTCAAATACTTTCTCTTTTTTTAGATCTCTTCGTCAAAAATCTTCATTCTGTGTGTAACACAGTGGGAAAGTGACAAACATGAGTGAATTGTCACTATATGACTGAATTGGAGTGAATTTGCTGCTATCTCTGTCAGGAAGTGAGCTGGAGCGCTGAAACTGTGCCTATACACACTTTCATCAAAACACGCTTCTTTGAGGTTTAAAGCTCAGAACGTGAATCAGTGCTTGTTTCTTGCCTGGGAACTGCTTCAGATCGTTGTGCAATGCATATAAGGTATCAGTTTCTCCAATGTGCTTGGATGGCCTTTGGGAAGTGAATATGAGCTTCTGAAGTGAAAATATGCACTTTTTAAAAAACTTTCTTTTTTTTTTAGTTCTGCTTGTTAAAAATTTTCATACTGCGTGTAACACGGTGGGAAAGTGACAAACATGAGTGAATTGTCACTATATGACTGAATTGGAGTGAATTTGCTCCTATCTCTGTCAGGAAGCGAGCTAGAGCGCTGAAACTGTGCCTATACGCACTTTCATCAAAACACGCTTCATTGAGATTTTAAGCTCAGAACGTGAATCTGTGCATGCTATGTGCCTGGGAATTGCTTCAGATCGTTTTGCAATGCATATTTGGTGTCATTTGGTCCAATGTGCATGGATGGCCTTTGGGAAGTCAATATGAGCTTCTGAAGTGAAAATATGCACTTTTTCAAATACTTTCTTTTTTTTTTAAATCTGCTTGTCAAAAATTTTCATTCTGTGTGTAACAGAGTAAGAAAGGGACAAACATGAGTGAATTGAAACTATATGACTGAGTTGAAGTGAATTTGCTGCTATCTCTGTCAGGAAGCGAGGTAGAGCGCTGAAACTGTGCCTATACGCACTTTCATCAAAACACGCTTCTTTGAGGTTTTAAGCTCAGAAGGTGAATCTTTAAATGTTTCTGGCCTAGGAACTGCCTCAAATCACTGTGCAATGCCTATATGGTATCATTTGGTCCAATGTGCATGGATGGCCTTTGGGAAGTGAATATGAGCTTCTGAAGTGAAATATGCACTTTTTCAAATGCTTTCTTTTTTTTAGATCTCTTCGTCAAAAATTTTCATTCTGTTTGTAACACAGTGGGAAAGTGACAAACATGAGTGAATTGTCACTATATGACTGAATTGGAGTGAATTTGCTGCTATCTCTGTCAGGAAGCGAGCTAGAGCGCTGAAACTGTGCCTATACGCACTTTCATCAAAACACGCTTCATTGAGATTTTATGCTCAGAGCGTCAATCTGTGCGTGTTTCTTGCCTGGGAACTGCTTCAGATCGTTGTGCAATGCATATTTGGTATGGCTTGGTTTAATGTGCATGTATTGCCATTGGGAAGTGAATATGAGCTACTGCAGTGAAGATATGCACTTTTTAAAAAACTTTCTTTTTTTTAGTTCTCCTTGTCAAAAATGTTCATACTGTGTGTAACACAGTGGGAAAGTGACAAACATGAGTGAATTGTCACTATATGCCTGAATTTGCTGCTATCTCTGTCAGGAAGCGAGCTGGAGTGCTGAAACTGTGCCTATACACACTTTCATCAAAACACGCTTCTTTGAGGTTTTAAGCTCAGAACGTGAATCTGTGCTTGTTTCTTGCCTGGGAACTGCTGCAGATCGTTGTGCAATGCATATATGGTATCAGTTTATCCAATGCGCATGGATGGCCTTTGGGAAGTGAATATGAGCTTCTGAAGTGAAAATATGCACTTTTTCAAATACTTTCTTTTTTTTAGTTCTGCTTGTTAAAAATTTTCATACTGTGTGTAACACAGTGGGAAAGTGACAAACATGAGTGAATTGTCACTATATGACTGAATTGGAGTGAATTTGCTGCTATCTCTGTTAGGAAGCGAGCTAGAGCGCTGAAACTGTGCCTATACGCACTTTCATCAAAACACGCTTCATTGAGATTTTAAGCTCAGAACATGAATCTGTGCATGCTACTTGCCTGAGTACTGCTTCAGATCGTTGTGCAATGCATATATGGAATCAGTTTGTCCAATGTGCATGGATGGCCTTTGGGAAGTGAATATGAGCTTCTGAAGTGAAAATATGCACTTTTTAAAAAACTTTCTTTTTTTTAGTTCTGCTTGTTAAAAATTTTCATACTGTGTGTACCACAGTGGGAAAGTGACAAACATGAGTGAATTGTCACTATATGACTGAATTGGAGTGAATTTGCTCCTATCTCTGTCAGGAAGCGAGCTAGAGCACTGAAACTGTGCCTATACGCACTTTCATCAAAACACGCTTCATTGAGATTTTAAGCTCAGAACGTGAATCTGTGCGTGCTACGTGCCTGGGAATTGCTTCAGATCGTTTTGCAATGCATATTTGGTGTCAGTTGGTCCAATGTGCATGGATGGCCTTTGGGAAGTGAATATGAGCTTCTGAAGTGAAAATATGCACTTTTTCAAATACTTTCTTTTCTTTTTGAAATCTGCTTGTTAAAAATTTTCATTCTGTGTGTAACAGAGTAAGAAAGTGACAAACATGAGTGAATTGAAACTATATGACTGAGTTGAAGTGAATATGCTGCTATCTCTGTCAGGAAGCGAGCTAGAGCGCTGAAACTGTGCCTATACGCACTTTCATCAAAACACGCTTCTTTGAGGTTTTAAGCTCAGAAGGTGAATCTTTAAATGTTTCTGGCCTAGGAACTGCCTCAAATCACTGTGCAATGCCTATATGGTATCATTTGGTCCAATGTGCATGGATGGCCTTTGGGAAGTGAATATGAGCTTCTGAAGTGAAAATATGCACTTTTTAAAAAACTTTCTTTTTTTTAGTTCTGCATGTTAAAAATTTTCGTACTGTGTGAAACACAGTGGGAAAGTGACAAACATGAGTGAATTGTCACTATATGACTGAATTGGAGTGAATTTGCTCCTATCTCTGTCAGGAAGCGAGCTAGAGCGCTGAAACTGTGCCTATACGCACTTTCATCAAAACACGCTTCATTGAGATTTTAAGCTCAGAACGTGAATCTGTGCGTGCTACGTGCCTGGGAATTGCTTCAGATCGTTTTGCAATGCATATTTGGTGTCATTTGGTCCAATGTGCATGGATGGCCTTTGGGAAGTGAATATGAGCTTCTGAAGTGAAAATATGCACTTTTTCAAATACTTTCTTTTTTTTTAAAATCTGCTTGTCAAAAATTTTCATTCTGGTGTAACAGAGTAAGAAAGTGACAAACATGAGTGAATTGAAACTATATGACTGAGTTGAAGTGAATTTGCTGCTATCTCTGTCAGGATGCGAGCTAGAGCGCTGAAACTGTGCCTATACGCACTTTCATCAAAACACGCTTCTTTGAGGTTTTAAGCTCAGAAGGTGAATCTTGAAATGTTTCTGGCCTAGGAACTGCCTCAAATCACTGTGCAATGCCTATATGGTATCATTTGGTCCAATGTGCATGGATGGCCTTTGGGAAGTGAATATGAGCTTCTGAAGTGAAATATGCACTTTTTCAAATACTTTCTCTTTTTTTAGATCTCTTCGTCAAAAATTTTCATTCTGTGTGTAACACAGTGGGAAAGTGACAAACATGAGTGAATTGTCACTATATGACTGAATTGGAGTGAATTTGCTGCTATCTCTGTCAGGAAGCGAGCTAGAGCGCTGAAACTGTGCCTATACGCACTTTCATCAAAACACGCTTCATTGAGATTTTATGCTCAGAGCGTCAATCTGTGCGTGTTTCTTGCCTGGGAACTGCTTCAGATCGTTGTGCAATGCATATTTGGTATGGCTTGGTTTAATGTGCATGTATTGCCATTGGGAAGTGAATATGAGCTACTGCAGTGAAGATATGCACTTTTTAAAAAACTTTCTTTTTTTTAGTTCTCCTTGTCAAAAATGTTCATACTGTGTGTAACACAGTGGGAAAGTGACAAACATGAGTGAATTGTCACTATATGCCTGAATTTGCTGCTATCTCTGTCAGGAAGCGAGCTGGAGTGCTGAAACTGTGCCTATACACACTTTCATCAAAACACGCTTCTTTGAGGTTTTAAGCTCAGAACGTGAATCTGTGCTTGTTTCTTGCCTGGGAACTGCTGCAGATCGTTGTGCAATGCATATATGGTATCAGTTTATCCAATGCGCATGGATGGCCTTTGGGAAGTGAATATGAGCTTCTGAAGTGAAAATATGCACTTTTTCAAATACTTTCTTTTTTTTAGTTCTGCTTGTTAAAAATTTTCATACTGTGTGTAACACAGTGGGAAAGTGACAAACATGAGTGAATTGTCACTATATGACTGAATTGGAGTGAATTTGCTGCTATCTCTGTCAGGAAGCGAGCTAGAGCGCTGAAACTGTGCCTATACGCACTTTCATCAAAACACGCTTCATTGAGATTTTAAGCTCAGAACATGAATCTGTGCGTGCTACTTGCCTGAGTACTGCTTCAGATCGTTGTGCAATGCATATATGGAATCAGTTTGTCCAATGTGCATGGATGGCCTTTGGGAAGTGAATATGAGCTTCTGAAGTGAAAATATGCACTTTTTAAAAAACTTTCTTTTTTTTAGTTCTGCTTGTTAAAAATTTTCATACTGTGTGTACCACAGTGGGAAAGTGACAAACATGAGTGAATTGTCACTATATGACTGAATTGGAGTGAATTTGCTCCTATCTCTGTCAGGAAGCGAGCTAGAGCGCTGAAACTGTGCCTATTCGCACTTTCATCAAAACACGCTTCATTGAGATTTTAAGCTCAGAACGTGAATCTGTGCGTGCTACGTGCCTGGGAATTGCTTCAGATCGTTTTGCAATGCATATTTGGTGTCAGTTGGTCCAATGTGCATGGATGGCCTTTGGGAAGTGAATATGAGCTTCTGAAGTGAAAATATGCACTTTTTCAAATACTTTCTTTTCTTTTTGAAATCTGCTTGTTAAAAATTTTCATTCTGTGTGTAACAGAGTAAGAAAGTGACAAACATGAGTGAATTGAAACTATATGACTGAGTTGAAGTGAATATGCTGCTATCTCTGTCAGGAAGCGAGCTAGAGCGCTGAAACTGTGCCTATACGCACTTTCATCAAAACACGCTTCTTTGAGGTTTTAAGCTCAGAAGGTGAATCTTTAAATGTTTCTGGCCTAGGAACTGCCTCAAATCACTGTGCAATGCCTATATGGTATCATTTGGTCCAATGTGCACGGATGGCCTTTGGGAAGTGAATATGAGCTTCTGAAGTGAAAATATGCACTTTTTAAAAAACTTTCTTTTTTTTAGTTCTGCTTGTTAAAAATTTTCGTACTGTGTGAAACACAGTGGGAAAGTGACAAACATGAGTGAATTGTCACTATATGACTGAATTGGAGTGAATTTGCTCCTATCTCTGTCAGGAAGCGAGCTAGAGCGCTGAAACTGTGCCTATACGCACTTTCATCAAAACACGCTTCATTGAGATTTTAAGCTCAGAACGTGAATCTGTGCGTGCTACGTGCCTGGGAATTGCTTCAGATCGTTTTGCAATGCATATTTGGTGTCAGTTGGTCCAATGTGCATGGATGGCCTTTGGGAAGTGAATATGAGCTTCTGAAGTGAAAATATGCACTTTTTCAAATACTTTCTTTTTTTTTAAAATCTGCTTGTCAAAAATTTTCATTCTGTTGTAACAGAGTAAGAAAGTGACAAACATGAGTGAATTGAAACTATATGACTGAGTTGAAGTGAATTTGCTGCTATCTCTGTCAGGATGCGAGCTAGAGCGCTGAAACTGTGCCTATACGCACTTTCATCAAAACACGCTTCTTTGAGGTTTTAAGCTCAGAAGGTGAATCTTGAAATGTTTCTGGCCTAGGAACTGCCTCAAATCACTGTGCAATGCCTATATGGTATCATTTGGTCCAATGTGCATGGATGGCCTTTGGGAAGTGAATATGAGCTTCTGAAGTGAAATATGCACTTTTTCAAATACTTTCTCTTTTTTTAGATCTCTTCGTCAAAAATTTTCATTCTGTGTGTAACACAGTGGGAAAGTGACAAACATGAGTGAATTGTCACTATATGACTGAATTGGAGTGAATTTGCTGCTATCTCTGTCAGGAAGCGAGCTAGAGCGCTGAAACTGTGCCTATACGCACTTTCATCAAAACACGCTTCATTGAGATTTTATGCTCAGAGCGTCAATCTGTGCGTGTTTCTTGCCTGGGAACTGCTTCAGATCGTTGTGCAATGCATATTTGGTATGGCTTGGTTTAATGTGCATGTATTGCCATTGGGAAGTGAATATGAGCTACTGCAGTGAAGATATGCACTTTTTAAAAAACTTTCTTTTTTTTAGTTCTTCTTGTCAAAAATGTTCATACTGTGTGTAACACAGTGGGAAAGTGACAAACATGAGTGAATTGTCACTATATGCCTGAATTTGCTGCTATCTCTGTCAGGAAGCGAGCTGGAGTGCTGAAACTGTGCCTATACACACTTTCATCAAAACACGCTTCTTTGAGGTTTTAAGCTCAGAACGTGAATCTGTGCTTGTTTCTTGCCTGGGAACTGCTGCAGATCGTTGTGCAATGCATATATGGTATCAGTTTATCCAATGCGCATGGATGGCCTTTGGGAAGTGAATATGAGCTTCTGAAGTGAAAATATGCACTTTTTCAAATACTTTCTTTTTTTTAGTTCTGCTTGTTAAAAATTTTCATACTGTGTGTAACACAATGGGAAAGTGACAAACATGAGTGAATTGTCACTATATGACTGAATTGGAGTGAATTTGCTGCTATCTCTGTTAGGAAGCGAGCTAGAGCGCTGAAACTGTGCCTATACGCACTTTCATCAAAACACGCTTCATTGAGATTTTAAGCTCAGAACATGAATCTGTGCGTGCTAATTGCCTGAGTACTGCTTCAGATCGTTGTGCAATGCATATATGGAATCAGTTTGTCCAATGTGCATGGATGGCCTTTGGGAAGTGAATATGAGCTTCTGAAGTGAAAATATGCACTTTTTAAAAAACTTTCTTTTTTTTAGTTCTGCTTGTTAAAAATTTTCATACTGTGTGTACCACAGTGGGAAAGTGACAAACATGAGTGAATTGTCACTATATGACTGAATTGGAGTGAATTTGCTCCTATCTCTGTCAGGAAGCGAGCTAGAGCGCTGAAACTGTGCCTATACGCACTTTCATCAAAACACGCTTCATTGAGATTTTAAGCTCAGAACGTGAATATGTGCGTGCTACGTGCCTGGGAATTGCTTCAGATCGTTTTGCAATTCATATTTGGTGTCAGTTGGTCCAATGTGCATGGATGGCCTTTGGGAAGTGAATATGAGCTTCTGAAGTGAAAATATGCACTTTTTCAAATACTTTCTTTTCTTTTTGAAATCTGCTTGTTAAAAATTTTCATTCTGTGTGTAACAGAGTAAGAAAGTGACAAACATGAGTGAATTGAAACTATATGACTGAGTTGAAGTGAATATGCTGCTATCTCTGTCAGGAAGCGAGCTAGAGCGCTGAAACTGTGCCTATACGCACTTTCATCAAAACACGCTTCTTTGAGGTTTTAAGCTCAGAAGGTGAATCTTTAAATGTTTCTGGCCTAGGAACTGCCTCAAATCACTGTGCAATGCCTATATGGTATCATTTGGTCCAATGTGCATGGATGGCCTTTGGGAAGTGAATATGAGCTTCTGAAGTGAAAATATGCACTTTTTAAAAAACTTTCTTTTTTTTAGTTCTGCTTGTTAAAAATTTTCGTACTGTGTGAAACACAGTGGGAAAGTGACAAACATGAGTGAATTGTCACTATATGACTGAATTGGAGTGAATTTGCTCCTATCTCTGTCAGGAAGCGAGCTAGAGCGCTGAAACTGTGCCTATACGCACTTTCATCAAAACACGCTTCATTGAGATTTTAAGCTCAGAACGTGAATCTGTGCGTGCTACGTGCCTGGGAATTGCTTCAGATCGTTTTGCAATGCATATTTGGTGTGAGTTGGTCCAATGTGCATGGATGGCCTTTGGGAAGTGAATATGAGCTTCTGAAGTGAAAATATGCACTTTTTCAAATACTTTCTTTTTTTTTTAAATCTGCTTGTCAAAAATTTTCATTCTGGTGTAACAGAGTAAGAAAGTGACAAACATGAGTGAATTGAAACTATATGACTGAGTTGAAGTGAATTTGCTGCTATCTCTGTCAGGATGCGAGCTAGAGCGCTGAAACTGTGCCTATACGCACTTTCATCAAAACACGCTTCTTTGAGGTTTTAAGCTCAGAAGGTGAATCTTGAAATGTTTCTGGCCTAGGAACTGCCTCAAATCACTGTGCAATGCCTATATGGTATCATTTGGTCCAATGTGCATGGATGGCCTTTGGGAAGTGAATATGAGCTTCTGAAGTGAAATATGCACTTTTTCAAATACTTTCTCTTTTTTTAGATCTCTTCGTCAAAAATTTTCATTCTGTGTGTAACACAGTGGGAAAGTGACAAACATGAGTGAATTGTCACTATATGACTGAATTGGAGTGAATTTGCTGCTATCTCTGTCAGGAAGCGAGCTAGAGCGCTGAAACTGTGCCTATACGCACTTTCATCAAAACACGCTTCATTGAGATTTTATGCTCAGAGCGTCAATCTGCGCGTGTTTCTTGCCTGGGAACTGCTTGAGATCGTTGTGCAATGCATATATGGTATGGCTTGGTTTAATGTGCATGTATTGCCATTGGGAAGTGAATATGAGCTACTGCAGTGAAGATATGCACTTTTTAAAAAACTTTCTTTTTTTTAGTTTTCCTTGTCAAAAATGTTCATACTGTGTGTATCACAGTGGGAAAGTGACAAACATGAGTGAATTGTCACTATATGCCTGAATTTGCTGCTATCTCTGTCAGGAAGCGAGCTGGAGTGCTGAAACTATGCCTATACACACTTTCATCAAAACACGCTTCTTTGAGGTTTTAAGCTCAGAACGTGAATCTGTGCTTGTTTCTTGCCTGGGAACTGCTGCAGATCGTTGTGCAATGCATATATGGTATCAGTTTATCCAATGTGCATGGATGGCCTTTGGGAAGTGAATATGAGCTTCTGAAGTGAAAATATGCACTTTTTCAAATACTTTCTTTTTTTTTAGATCTCTTCGTCAAAAAGTTCATTCTGTGTGTAACACAGTGGGAAAGTGACAAACATGAGTGAATTGTCACTATATGACTGAATTGGAGTGAATTTGCTGCTATCTCTGTCAGGAAGCGAGCTAGAGTGCTGAAACTGTGCCTATACGCACTTTCATCAAAACACGCTTCATTGAGATTTTAAGCTCAGAACATGAATCTGTGCGTGCTACTTGCCTGGGTACTGCTTCAGATCGTTGTGCAATGCATATATGGTATCAGTTTGTCCAATGTGCATGGATGGCCTTTGGGAAGTGAATATGAGCTTCTGAAGTGAAAATATGCACTTTTTAAAAAACGTTCTTTTTTTTAGTTCTGCTTGTTAAAAATTTTCATACTGTGTGTAACACAGTGGGAAAGTGACAAACATGAGTGAATTGTCACTATATGACTGAATTGGAGTGAATTTGCTCCTATCTCTGTCAGGAAGCAAGCTAGAGCACTGAAACTGTGCCTATACGCACTTTCATCAAAACACGCTTCATTGAGATTTGATGCTCAGAGCGTCAATCTGTGCGTGTTTCTTGCCTGGGAACTGCTTCAGATCGTTGTGCAATGCAAATATGGTATGGCTTCGTTTAATGTGCATGTATTGCCATTGGGAAGTGAATATGAGCTACTGCAGTGAAGATATGCACTTTTTAAAAAACTTTCTTTTTTTTAATTCTCCTTGTCAAAAATGTTCATACTGGGTGTAACACAGTGGGAAAGTGACAAACATGAGTGAATTGTCACTATATGCCTGAATTTGCTGCTATCTCTGTCTGGAAGCGAGCTGGAGTGCTGAAACTGTGCCTGTACACACTTTCATCAAAACACGCTTCTTTGAGGTTTTAAGCTCAGAACGTGAATCTGTGCTTGTTTCTTGCCTGGGAACTGCTGCAGATCGTTGTGCAATGCATATATGGTATCAGTTTATCCAATTTGCATGGATGGCCTTTGGGAAGTGAATATGAGCTTCTGAAGTGAAAATATGCACTTTTTCAAATACTTTCTTTTTTTTTAGATCTCTTCGTCAAAAATGTTCATTCTGTGTGTAACACAGTGGGAAAGTGACAAACATGAGTGAATTGTCACTATATGACTGAATCGGAGTGAATTTGCTGCTATCTCTGTCAGGAAGCGAGCTAGAGTGCTGAAACTGTGCCTATACGCACTTTCATCAAAACACGCTTCATTGAGATTTTAAGCTCAGAACATGAATCTGTGCGTGCTACTTGCCTGGGTACTGCTTCAGATCGTTGTGCAATGCATATATGGTATCAGTTTGTCCAATGTGCATGGATGGCCTTTGGGAAGTGAATATGAGCTTCTGAAGTGAAAATATGCACTTTTTAAAAAACTTTCTTTTTTTTAGTTCTGCTTGTTAAAAATTTTCATACTGTGTGTAACACAGTGGGAAAGTGACAAACATGAGTGAATTGTCACTATATGACTGAATTGGAGTGAATTTGCTCCTATCTCTGTCAGGAAGCGAGCTCGAGCGTTGAAACTGTGCCTATACGCACTTTCATCAAAACACGCTTCATTGAGATTTTAAGCTCAGAACGTGAATCTGTGCGTGCTACGTGCCTGGGAATTGCTTCAGATCGTTTTGCAATGCATATTTGGTGTCAGTTGGTCCAATGTGCATGGATGGCCTTTGGGAAGTGAATATGAGCTTCTGAAGTGAAAATATGCACTTTTTCAAATACTTTCTTTTCTTTTTGAAATCTGCTTGTCAAAAATTTTCATTCTGTGTGTAACAGAGTAAGAAAGTGACAAACATGAGTGAATTGAAACTATATGACTGAGTTGAAGTGAATTTGCTGCTATCTCTGTCAGGAAGCGAGCTAGAGCGCTGAAACTGTGCCTATACGCACTTTCATCAAAACACGCTTCATTGAGATTTTATGCTCAGAGCGTCAATCTGTGCTTTTTTTTTTTACTTATGAACTGCTTCAGATCGTTGTGCAATGCATATATGGTATGGCTTGGTTTAATGTGCATGTATTGCCATTGGGAAGTGAATATGAGCTACTGCAGTGAAGATATGCACTTTTTAAAAAACTTTCTTTTTTTTAGTTCTCCTTGTCAAAAATGTTCATACTGTGTGTAACACAGTGGGAAAGTGACAAACATGAGTGAATTGTCACTATATGCCTGAATTTGCTGCTATCTCTGTCTGGAAGCGAGCTGGAGTGCTGAAACTATGCCTGTACACACTTTCATCAAAACACGCTTCTTTGAGGTTTTAAGCTCAGAACGTGAATCTGTGCTTGTTTCTTGCCTGGGAACTGCTGCAGATCGTTGTGCAATGCATATATGGTATCAGTTTATCCAATTTGCATGGATGGCCTTTGGGAAGTGAATATGAGCTTCTGAAGTGAAAATATGCACTTTTTCAAATACTTTCTTTTTTTTTAGATCTCTTTGTCAAAAATGTTCATTCTGTGTGTAACACAGTGGGAAAGTGACAAACATGAGTGAATTGTCACTATATGACTGAATTGGAGTGAATTTGCTGCTATCTCTGTCAGGAAGCGAGCTAGAGCGCTGAAACTGTGCCTATACGAACTTTCATCAAAACACGCTTCATTGAGATTTTATGCTCAGAGCGTCAATCTGTGCTATTTTTTATTACTTGGGAACTGCTTTAGATCGTTGTGCAATGCATATATGGTATGGCTTGGTTTAATGTGCATGTATTGCCATTGGGGAGTTATGAGCTACTGCAGTGAAGATATGCACTTTTTAAAAAACTTTCTTTTTTTTTAGTTCTCCTTGTCAAAAATGTTCATACTGTGTGTAACACAGTGGGAAAGTGACAAACATGAGTGAATTGTCACTATATGCCTGAATTTGCTGCTATCTCTGTCAGGAAGCGAGCTGGAGTGCTGAAACTGTGCCTATACACACTTTCATCAAAACACGCTTCTTTGAGGTTTTAAGCTCAGAACGTGAATCTGTGCTTGTTTCTTGCCTGGGAACTGCTGCAGATCGTTGTGCAATGCATATATGGTATCAGTTTATCCAATTTGCATGGATGGCCTTTGGGAAGTGAATATGAGCTTCTGAAGTGAAAATATGCACTTTTTCAAATACTTTCTTTTTTTTTAGATCTCTTCGTCAAAAATGTTCATTCTGTGTGTAACACAGTGGGAAAGTGACAAACATGAGTGAATTGTCACTATATGACTGAATTGGAGTGAATTTGCTGCTATCTCTGTCAGGAAGCGAACTAGAGTGCTGAAACTGTGCCTATACGCACTTTCATCAAAACACGCTTCATTGAGATTTTAAGCTCAGAACATGAATCTGTGCGTGCTACTTGCCTGGGTACTGCTTCAGATCGTTGTGCAATGCATATATGGTATCAGTTTGTCCAATGTGCATGGATGGCCTTTGGGAAGTGAATATGAGCTTCTGAAGTGAAAATATGCACTTTTTAAAAAACTTTCTTTTTTTTAGTTCTGCTTGTTAAAAATTTTCATACTGTGTGTAACACAGTGGGAAAGTGACAAACATGAGTGAATTGTCACTATATGACTGAATTGGAGTGAATTTGCTCCTATCTCTGTCAGGAAGCGAGCTCGAGCGTTGAAACTGTGCCTATACGCACTTTCATCAAAACACGCTTCATTGAGATTTTAAGCTCAGAACGTGAATCTGTGCGTGCTACGTGCCTGGGAATTGCTTCAGATCGTTTTGCAATGCATATTTGGTGTCAGTTGGTCCAATGTGCATGGATGGCCTTTGGGAAGTGAATATGAGCTTCTGAAGTGAAAATATGCACTTTTTCAAATACTTTCTTTTCTCTTTGAAATCTGCTTGTCAAAAATTTTCATTCTGTGTGTAACAGGGTAAGAAAGTGACAAACATGAGTGAATTGAAACTATATGACTGAGTTGAAGTGAATTTGCTGCTATCTCTGTCAGGAAGCGAGCTAGAGCGCTGAAACTGTGGCTATACGCACTTTCATCAAAACACGCTTCTTTGAGGTTTTAAGCTCAGAAGGTGAATCTTTAAATGTTTCTGGCCTAGGAATTGCCTCAAATCACTGTGCAATGCCTATATGGTAGCATTTGGTCCAATGTGCATGGATGGCCTTTGGGAAGTGAATATGAGCTTCTGAAGTGAAATATGCACTTTTTCAAATACTTTCTCTTTTTTTAGATCTCTTCGTCAAAAATTTTCATTCTGTGTGTAACACAGTGGGAAAGTGACAAACATGAGTGAATTGTCACTATATGACTGAATTGGAGTGAATTTGCTGCTATCTCTGTCAGGAAGCGAGCTAGAGCGCTGAAACTGTGCCTATACGCACTTTCATCAAAACACGCTTCATTGAGATTTTATGCTCAGAGCGTCAATCTGTGCTATTTTTTATTACTTGGGAACTGCTTTAGATCGTTGTGCAATGCATATATGGTATGGCTTGGTTTAATGTGCATGTATTGCCATTGGGGAGTTATGAGCTACTGCAGTGAAGATATGCACTTTTTAAAAAACTTTCTTTTTTTTTAGTTCTCCTTGTCAAAAATGTTCATACTGTGTGTAACACAGTGGGAAAGTGACAAACATGAGTGAATTGTCACTATATGCCTGAATTTGCTGCTATCTCTGTCAGGAAGCGAGCTGGAGTGCTGAAACTGTGCCTATACACACTTTCATCAAAACACGCTTCTTTGAGGTTTTAAGCTCAGAACGTGAATCTGTGCTTGTTTCTTGCCTGGGAACTGCTGCAGATCGTTGTGCAATGCATATATGGTATCAGTTTATCCAATTTGCATGGATGGCCTTTGGGAAGTGAATATGAGCTTCTGAAGTGAAAATATGCACTTTTTCAAATACTTTCTTTTTTTTTAGATCTCTTTGTCAAAAATTTTCATTCTGTGTGTAACACAGTGGGAAAGTGACAAACATGAGTGAATTGTCACTATATGACTGAATCGGAGTGAATTTGCTGCTATCTCTGTCAGGAAGCGAGCTAGAGTGCTGAAACTGTGCCTATACGCACTTTCATCAAAACACGCTTCATTGAGATTTTAAGCTCAGAACATGAATCTGTGCGTGCTACTTGCCTGGGTACTGCTTCAGATCGTTGTGCAATGCATATATGGTATCAGTTTGTCCAATGTGCATGGATGGCCTTTGGGAAGTGAATATGAGCTTCTGAAGTGAAAATATGCACTTTTTAAAAAACTTTCTTTTTTTTAGTTCTGCTTGTTAAAAATTTTCATACTGTGTGTAACACAGTGGGAAAGTGACAAACATGAGTGAATTGTCACTATATGACTGAATTGGAGTGAATTTGCTCCTATCTCTGTCAGGAAGCGAGCTCGAGCGTTGAAACTGTGCCTATACGCACTTTCATCAAAACACGCTTCATTGAGATTTTAAGCTCAGAACGTGAATCTGTGCGTGCTACGTGCCTGGGAACTGCTGCAGATCGTTGTGCAATGCATATATGGTATCAGTTTATCCAATTTGCATGGAAGGCCTTTGGGAAGTGAATATGAGCTTCTGAAGTGAAAATATGCACTTTTTCAAATACTTTCTTTTTTTTAGATCTCTTCGTCAAAAATGTTCATTCTGTGTGTAACACAGTGGGAAAGTGACAAACATGAATGAATGGTCACTATATGACTGAATTGGAGTGAATTTGCTGCTATCTCTGTCAGGAAGCGAGCTAGAGCGATGAAACTGTGCCTATACGCACTTTCATCAAAACACGCTTCATTGAGATTTTATGCTCAGAGCGTCAATCTGTGCTTTTTTTTTTTTACTTATGAACTGCTTCAGATCGTTGTGCAATGCATATATGGTATGGCTTGGTTTAATGTGCATGTATTGCCATTGGGAAGTGAATATGAGCTACTGCAGTGAAGATATGCACTTTTTAAAAAACTTTCTTTTTTTTAGTTCTCCTTGTCAAAAATGTTCATACTGTGTGTAACACAGTGGGAAAGTGACAAACATGAGTGAATTGTCACTATATGCCTGAATTTGCTGCTATCTCTGTCTGGAAGCGAGCTGGAGTGCTGAAACTATGCCTGTACACACTTTCATCAAAACACGCTTCTTTGAGGTTTTAAGCTCAGAACGTGAATCTGTGCTTGTTTCTTGCCTGGGAACTGCTGCAGATCGTTGTGCAATGCATATATGGTGTCAGTTTATCCAATTTGCATGGATGGCCTTTGGGAAGTGAATATGAGCTTCTGAAGTGAAAATAGGCACTTTTTCAAATACTTTCTTTTTTTTAGATCTCTTCCTCAAAAATGTTCATTCTGTGTGTAACACAGTGGGAAAGTGACAAACATGAGTGAATTGTCACTATATGACTGAATTGGAGTGAATTTGCTGCTATCTCTGTCAGGAAGCGAACTAGAGTGCTGAAACTGTGCCTATACGCACTTTCATCAAAACACGCTTCATTGAGATTTTATGCTCAGAGCGTCAATCTGTGCTATTTTTTTTTACTTGGGAACTGCTTCAGATCGTTGTGCAATGCATATATGGTATGGCTTGGTTTAATGTGCATGTATTGCCATTGGGGAGTGATGAGCTACTGCAGTGAAGATATGCACTTTTTAAAAAACTTTCATTTTTTTTAGTTCTCCTTGTCAAAAATGTTCATACTGTGTGTAACACAGTGGGAAAGTGACAAACATGAGTGAATTGTCACTATATGCCTGAATTTGCTGCTATCTCTGTCAGGAAGCGAGCTGGAGTGCTGAAACTGTGCCTATACACACTTTCATCAAAACACGCTTCTTTGAGGTTTTAAGCTCAGAACGTGAATCTGTGCTTGTTTCTTGCCTGGGAACTGCTGCAGATCGTTGTGCAATGCATATATGGTATCAGTTTATCCAATTTGCATGGATGGCCTTTGGGAAGTGAATATGAGCTTCTGAAGTGAAAATATGCACTTTTTCAAATACTTTCTTTTTTTTTAGATCTCTTCGTCAAAAATGTTCATTCTGTGTGTAACACAGTGGGAAAGTGACAAACATGAGTGAATTGTCACTATATGACTGAATCGGAGTGAATTTGCTGCTATCTCTGTCAGGAAGCGAGCTAGAGTGCTGAAACTGTGCCTATACGCACTTTCATCAAAACACGCTTCATTGAGATTTTAAGCTCAGAACATGAATCTGTCCGTGCTACTTGCCTGGGTACTGCTTCAGATCGTTGTGCAATGCATATATGGTATCAGTTTGTCCAATGTGCATGGATGGCCTTTGGGAAGTGAATATGAGCTTCTGAAGTGAAAATATGCACTTTTTAAAAAACTTTCTTTTTTTTAGTTCTGCTTGTTAAAAATTTTCATACTGTGTGTAACACAGTGGGAAAGTGACAAACATGAGTGAATTGTCACTATATGACTGAATTGGAGTGAATTTGCTCCTATCTCTGTCAGGAAGCGAGCTCGAGCGTTGAAACTGTGCCTATACGCACTTTCATCAAAACACGCTTCATTGAGATTTTAAGCTCAGACCGTGAATCTGTGCGTGCTACGTGCCTGGGAACTGCTGCAGATAGTTGTGCAATGCATATATGGTATCAGTTTATCCAATTTGCATGGAAGGCCTTTGGGAAGTGAATATGAGCTTCTGAAGTGAAAATATGCACTTTTTCAAATACTTTCTTTTTTTTTTAGATCTCTTCGTCAAAAATGTTCATTCTGTGTGTAACAGAGTAAGAAAGTGACAAACATGAGTGAATTGAAACTATATGACTGAGTTGAAGTGAATTTGCTGCTATCTCTGTCAGGAAGCGAGCTAGAGCGCTGAAACTGTGCCTATACGCACTTTCATCAAAACACGCTTCTTTGAGGTTTTAAGCTCAGAAGGTGAATCTTGAAATGTTTCTGGCCTAGGAACTGCCTCAAATCACTGTGCAATGCCTATATGGTATCATTTGGTCCAATGTGCATGGATGGCCTTTGGGAAGTGAATATGAGCTTCTGAAGTGAAATATGCACTTTTTCAAATACTTTCTCTTTTTTTAGATCTCTTCGTCAAAAATTTTCATTCTGTGTGTAACACAGTGGGAAAGTGACAAACATGAGTGAATTGTCACTATATGACTGAATTGGAGTGAATTTGCTGCTATCTCTGTCAGGAAGCGAGCTAGAGCGCTGAAACTGTGCCTATACGCACTTTCATCAAAACACGCTTCACTGAGATTTTATGCTCAGAGCGTCAATCTGTGCTATTTTTTATTACTTGGGAACTGCTTTAGATCGTTGTGCAATGCATATATGGTATGGCTTGGTTTAATGTGCATGTATTGCCATTGGGGAGTTATGAGCTACTGCAGTGAAGATATGCACTTTTTAAAAAACTTTCTTTTTTTTTAGTTCTCCTTGTCAAAAATGTTCATACTGTGTGTAACACAGTGGGAAAGTGACAAACATGAGTGAATTGTCACTATATGCCTGAATTTGCTGCTATCTCTGTCAGGAAGCGAGCTGGAGTGCTGAAACTGTGCCTATACACACTTTCATCAAAACACGCTTCTTTGAGGTTTTAAGCTCAGAACGTGAATCTGTGCTTGTTTCTTGCCTGGGAACTGCTGCAGATCGTTGTGCAATGCATATATGGTATCAGTTTATCCAATTTGCATGGATGGCCTTTGGGAAGTGAATATGAGCTTCTGAAGTGAAAATATGCACTTTTTCAAATACTTTCTTTTTTTTTAGATCTCTTTGTCAAAAATTTTCATTCTGTGTGTAACACAGTGGGAAAGTGACAAACATGAGTGAATTGTCACTATATGACTGAATCGGAGTGAATTTGCTGCTATCTCTGTCAGGAAGCGAGCTAGAGTGCTGAAACTGTGCCTATACGCACTTTCATCAAAACACGCTTCATTGAGATTTTAAGCTCAGAACATGAATCTGTGCGTGCTACTTGCCTGGGTACTGCTTCAGATCGTTGTGCAATGCATATATGGTATCAGTTTGTCCAATGTGCATGGATGGCCTTTGGGAAGTGAATATGAGCTTCTGAAGTGAAAATATGCACTTTTTAAAAAACTTTCTTTTTTTTAGTTCTGCTTGTTAAAAATTTTCATACTGTGTGTAACACAGTGGGAAAGTGACAAACATGAGTGAATTGTCACTATATGACTGAATTGGAGTGAATTTGCTCCTATCTCTGTCAGGAAGCGAGCTCGAGCGTTGAAACTGTGCCCATACGCACTTTCATCAAAACACGCTTCATTGAGATTTTAAGCTCAGAACGTGAATCTGTGCGTGCTACGTGCCTGGGAACTGCTGCAGATCGTTGTGCAATGCATATATGGTATCAGTTTATCCAATTTGCATGGAAGGCCTTTGGGAAGTGAATATGAGCTTCTGAAGTGAAAATATGCACTTTTTCAAATACTTTCTTTTTTTTAGATCTCTTCGTCAAAAATGTTCATTCTGTGTGTAACACAGTGGGAAAGTGACAAACATGAATGAATTGTCACTATATGACTGAATTGGAGTGAATTTGCTGCTATCTCTGTCAGGAAGCGAGCTAGAGCGATAAAACTGTGCCTATACGCACTTTCATCAAAACACGCTTCATTGAGATTTTATGCTCAGAGCGTCAATCTGTGCTTTTTTTTTTTACTTATGAACTGCTTCAGATCGTTGTGCAATGCATATATGGTATGGCTTGATTTAATGTGCATGTATTGCCATTGGGAAGTGAATATGAGCTACTGCAGTGAAGATATGCACTTTTTAAAAAACTTTCTTTTTTTTAGTTCTCCTTGTCAAAAATGTTCATACTGTGTGTAACACAGTGGGAAAGTGACAAACATGAGTGAATTGTCACTATATGCCTGAATTTGCTGCTATCTCTGTCTGGAAGCGAGCTGGAGTGCTGAAACTATGCCTGTACACACTTTCATCAAAACACGCTTCTTTGAGGTTTTAAGCTCAGAACGTGAATCTGTGCTTGTTTCTTGCCTGGGAACTGCTGCAGATCGTTGTGCAATGCATATATGGTGTCAGTTTATCCAATTTGCATGGATGGCCTTTGGGAAGTGAATATGAGCTTCTGAAGTGAAAATAGGCACTTTTTCAAATACTTTCTTTTTTTTTAGATCTCTTCCTCAAAAATGTTCATTCTGTGTGTAACACAGTGGGAAAGTGACAAACATGAGTGAATTGTCACTATATGACTGAATTGGAGTGAATTTGCTGCTATCTCTGCCAGGAAGCGAACTAGAGTGCTGAAACTGTGCCTATACGCACTTTCATCAAAACACGCTTCATTGAGATTTTATGCTCAGAGCGTCAATCTGCGCTATTTTTTTTTACTTGGGAACTGCTTCAGATCGTTGTGCAATGCATATATGGTATGGCTTGGTTTAATGTGCATGTATTGCCATTGGGGAGTGATGAGCTACTGCAGTGAAGATATGCACTTTTTAAAAAACTTTCATTTTTTTTAGTTCTCCTTGTCAAAAATGTTCATACTGTGTGTAACACAGTGGGAAAGTGACAAACATGAGTGAATTGTCACTATATGCCTGAATTTGCTGCTATCTCTGTCAGGAAGCGAGCTGGAGTGCTGAAACTGTGCCTATACGCACTTTCATCAAAACACGCTTCTTTGAGGTTTTAAGCTCAGAACGTGAATCTGTGCTTGTTTCTTGCCTGGGAACTGCTGCAGATCGTTGTGCAATGCATATATGGTATCAGTTTATCCAATTTGCATGGATGGCCTTTGGGAAGTGAATATGAGCTTCTGAAGTGAAAATATGCACTTTTTCAAATACTTTCTTTTTTTTTAGATCTCTTCGTCAAAAATGTTCATTCTGTGTGTAACACAGTGGGAAAGTGACAAACATGAGTGAATTGTCACTATATGACTGAATCGGAGTGAATTTGCTGCTATCTCTGTCAGGAAGCGAGCTAGAGTGCTGAAACTGTGCCTATACGCACTTTCATCAAAACACGCTTCATTGAGATTTTAAGCTCAGAACATGAATCTGTGCGTGCTACTTGCCTGGGTACTGCTTCAGATCGTTGTGCAATGCATATATGGTATCAGTTTGTCCAATGTGCATGGATGGCCTTTGGGAAGTGAATATGAGCTTCTGAAGTGAAAATATGCACTTTTTAAAAAACTTTCTTTTTTTTAGTTCTGCTTGTTAAAAATTTTCATACTGTGTGTAACACAGTGGGAAAGTGACAAACATGAGTGAATTGTCACTATATGACTGAATTGGAGTGAATTTGCTCCTATCTCTGTCAGGAAGCGAGCTCGAGCGTTGAAACTGTGCCTATACGCACTTTCATCAAAACACGCTTCATTGAGATTTTAAGCTCAGACCGTGAATCTGTGCGTGCTACGTGCCTGGGAACTGCTGCAGATCGTTGTGCAATGCATATATGGTATCAGTTTATCCAATTTGCATGGAAGGCCTTTGGGAAGTGAATATGAGCTTCTGAAGTGAAAATATGCACTTTTTCAAATACTTTCTTTTTTTTTTAGATCTCTTCGTCAAAAATGTTCATTCTGTGTGTAACAGAGTAAGAAAGTGACAAACATGAGTGAATTGAAACTAAATGACTGAGTTGAAGTGAATTTGCTGCTATCTCTGTCAGGAAGCGAGCTAGAGCGCTGAAACTGTGCCTATACGCACTTTCATCAAAACACGCTTCTTTGAGGTTTTAAGCTCAGAAGGTGAATCTTGAAATGTTTCTGGCCTAGGAACTGCCTCAAATCACTGTGCAATGCCTATATGGTATCATTTGGTCCAATGTGCATGGATGGCCTTTGGGAAGTGAATATGAGCTTCTGAAGTGAAATATGCACTTTTTCAAATACTTTCTCTTTTTTTAGATCTCTTCGTCAAAAATTTTTCATTCTGTGTGTAACACAGTGGGAAAGTGAAAAACATGAGTGAATTGTCACTATATGACTGAATTGGAGTGAATTTGCTGCTATCTCTGTCAGGAAGCGAGCTAGAGCGCTGAAACTGTGCCTATACGCACTTTCATCAAAACACGCTTCATTGAGATTTTATGCTCAGAGCGTCAATCTGTGCTATTTTTTTTTACTTGGGAACTGCTTCAGATCGTTGTGCAATGCATATATGGTATGGCTTGGTTTAATGTGCAAGTATTGCCATTGGGGAGTTATGAGCTACTGCAGTGAAGATATGCACTTTTTAAAAAACTTTCTTTTTTTTTAGTTCTCCTTGTCAAAAATGTTCATACTGTGTGTAACACAGTGGGAAAGTGACAAACATGAGTGAATTGTCACTATATGCCAGAATTTGCTGCTATCTCTGTCAGGAAGCGAGCTGGAGTGCTGAAACTGTGCCTATACACACTTTCATCAAAACACGCTTCTTTGAGGTGTTAAGCTCAGAACGTGAATCTGTGCTTGTTTCTTGCCTGGGAACTGCTTCAGATCGTTGTGCAATGCATATATGGTATCAGTTTATCCAATGTGCATGGATGGCCTTTGGGAAGTGAGTATGAGCTTCTGAAGTGAAAATATGCACTTTTTAAAAAACTTTCTTTTTTTTAGTTCTGCTTGTTAAAAATTTTCATACTGTGTGAAACACAGTGGGAAAGTGACAAACATGAGTGAATTGTCACTATATGACTGAATTGGAGTGAATTTGCTGCTATCTCTGTCAGGAAGCGAGCTGGAGCGCTGAAACTGTACCTATACGCACTTTCATCAAAACACGCTTCATTGAGATTTTAAGCTCAGAACGTGAATCTGTGCGTGCTACGTGCCTGGGAATTGCTTCAGATCGTTTTGCAATGCATATTTGGTGTCAGTTGGTCCAATGTGCATGGATGGCCTTTGGGAAGTGAATATGAGCTTCTGAAGTGAAAATATGCACTTTTTAAAAAACTTTCTTCTTTTTAGTTCTGCTTGTTAAAAATTTTCATTCTGTGTGTAACACAGTGGGAAAGTGACAAACATGAGTGAATTGTCACTATATGACTGAATTGGAGTGAATTTGCTGCTATCTCTGTCAGGAAGCGAGCTAGAGCGCTGAAACTGTGCCTATACGCACTTTCATCAAAACACGCTTCATTGAGATTTTATGCTCAGAGCGTCAATCTGTGCGTGTTTCTTGCCTGGGAACTGCTTCAGATCGTTGTGCAATGCAAATATGGTATGGCTTGGTTTAATGTGCATGTATTGCCATTTGGAAGTGAATATGAGCTACTGCAGTGAAGATATGCACTTTTTAAAAAACTTTCTTTTTTTTAGTTCTCCTTGTCAAAAATGTTCATACTGTGTGTAACACAGTGGGAAAGTGACAAACATGAGTGAATTGTCACTATATGCCTGAATTTGCTGCTATCTCTGTCAGGAAGCGAGCTGGAGTGCTGAAACTGTGCCTATACACACTTTCATCAAAACACGCTTCTTTGAGGAGTTAAGCTCAGAACGTGAATCTGTGCTTGTTTCTTGGCTGGGAACTGCTTCAGATCGTTGTGCAATGCATATATGGTATCAGTTTCTCCAATGTGCATGGATGGCCTTTGGGAAGTGAATATGAGCTTCTGAAGTGAAAATATGCACTTTTTAAAAAACTTTCTTTTTTTTAGTTCTGCTTGTTAAAAATTTTCATACTGTGTGTAACACAGTGGGAAAGTGACAAACATGAGTGAATTGTCACTAAATGACTGAATTGGAATGAATTTGCTCCTATCTCTGTCAGGAAGCGAGCTCGAGCGTTGAAACTGTGCCTATACGCACTTTCATCAAAACACGCTTCATTGAGATTTTAAGCTCAGAACGTGAATCTGTGCGTGCTACGTGCCTGGGAACTGCCTCAGATCGTTTTGCAATGCATATTTGGTGTCAGTTGGTCCAATGTGCATGGATGGCCTTTGGGAAGTGAATATGAGCTTCTGAAGTGAAAATATGCACTTTTTAAAAAACTTTATTTTTTTGAATTCTGCTTGTTAAAAATTTTCATACTGTGTGTAACACAGTGGGAAAGTGACAAACATGAGTGAATTGTCACTATATGACTGAATTGGAGTGAATTTGCTGCTATCTCTGTCAGGAAGCGAGCTAGAGCGCTGAAACTGTGGCTATACGCACTTTCATCAAAACACGCTTCTTTGAGATTTTAAGCTCAGAACATGAATCTGTGCGTGCTACATGCCTGGGAATTGCTTCAGATCGTTTTGCAATGCATATTTGGTGTCAGTTGGTCCAATGTGCATGGATGGCCTTTGGGAAGTGAATATGAGCTTCTGAAGTGAAAATAGGCACTTTTTCAAATACTTTCTTTTTTTTTTTTAATCTGCTCGTCAAAAATTTTCATTCTGTGTGTAACAGAGTTAGAAAGTGACAAACATGAGTGAATTGTCACTATATGACTGAATTGGAGTGAATTTGCTGCTATCTCTGTCAGGAAGCGAGCTAGAGCGCTGAAACTGTGCCTATACGCACTTTCATCAAAACACGCTTCATTGAGATTTTATGCTCAGAGCGTCAATCTGTGCGTGTTTCTTGCCTGGGAACTGCTTCAGATCGTTGTGCAATGCATATATGGTATGGCTTGGTTTAATGTGCATGTATTGCCATTGGGAAGTGAATATGAGCTACTGCAGTGAAGATATGCACTTTTTAAAAAACTTTCTTTTTTTTAGTTCTCCTTGTCAAAAATGTTCATACTGTGTGTAACACAGTGGGAAAGTGACAAACATGAGTGAATTGTCACTATATGCCTGAATTTGCTGCTATCTCTGTCAGGAAGCGAGCTTGGAGTGCTGAAACTATGCCTATACACACTTTCATCAAAACACGCTTCTTTGAGGTTTTAAGCTCAGAACGTGAATCTGTGCTTGTTTCTTGCCTGGGAACTGCTTCAGATCGTTGTGCAATGCATATATGGTATCAGTTTATCCAATGTGCATGGATGGCCTTTGGGAAGTGAATATGAGCTTCTGAAGTGAAAATATGCACTTTTTCAAATACTTTCTTTTTTTTTAGATCTCTTCGTCAAAAATGTTCATTCTGTGTGTAACACAGTGGGAAAGTGACAAACATGAGTGAATTGTCACTATATGACTGAATTGGAATGAATTTGCTGCTATCTCTGTCAGGAAGCGAGCTTGAGCGCTGAAACTGTGCCTAAACGCACTTTCATCAAAACACGCTTCATTGAGATTTTAAGCTCAGAACATGAATCTGTGCGTACTACTTGCCTGGGTACTGCTTCAGATCGTTGTGCAATGCATATATGGTATCAGCTTGTCCAATGTACATGGATGGCCTTTGGGAAGTGAATATGAGCTTCTGAAGTGAAAATCTTCACTTTTTAAAAAACTTTCTTTTTTTTAGTTCTGCTTGTTAAAAATTTACATACTGTGTGTAACACAGTGGGAAAGTGACAAACATGAGTGAATTGTTACTATATAACTGAATTGGAGTGAATTTGCTGCTATCTCTGTCAGGAAGCAAGCTAGAGCGCTGAAACTGTGCCTATACGAACTTTCATCAAAACACGCTTCATTGAGATTTTATGCTCAGAGCGTCAATCTGTGCGTGTTTCTTGCCTGGGAACTGCTTCAGAACGTTGTGCAATGCATATATGGTATGGCTTGGTTTAATGTGCATGTATTGCCATTGGGAAGTGAATATGAGCTACTGCAGTGAAGATATGCACTTTTTAAAAAATTTTCTTTTTTTTAGTTCTGCTTGTTAAAAATTTACATACTGTGTGAAACACAGTGGGAAAGTGACAAACATGAGTGAATTGTCACTATATGACTGAATTGGAGTGAATTTGCTGCTATCTCTGTCAGGAAGCAAGCTAGAGCGCTGAAACTGTGCCAAAACGCACTTTCATCAAAACACGCTTCATTGAGATTTTAAGCTCAGAACATGAATCTGGGCGTGCTACTTGCCTGGGTACTGCTTCAGATCGTTGTGCAATGCATATATGGTATCAGTTTGTCCAATGTGCATGGATGGCCTTTGGGAAGTGAGTATGAGCTTCTGAAGTGAAAATATGCACTTTTTAAAAAACTTTCTTTTTTTTAGTTCTGCTTGTTAAAAATTTTCATACTGTGTGAAACACAGTGGGAAAGTGACAAACATGAGTGAATTGTCACTATATGACTGAATTGGAGTGAATTTGCTGCTATCTCTGTCAGGAAGCGAGCTGGAGCGCTGAAACTGTGCCTATACGCACTTTCATCAAAACACGCTTCATTGAGATTTTAAGCTCAGAACGTGAATCTGTGCGTGCTACGTGCCTGGGAATTGCTTCAGATCGTTTTGCAATGCATATTTGGTGTCAGTTGGTCCAATGTGCATGGATGGCCTTTGGGAAGTGAATATGAGCTTCTGAAGTGAAAATATGCACTTTTTAAAAAACTTTCTTCTTTTTAGTTCTGCTTGTTAAAAATTTTCATACTGTGTGTAACACAGTGGGAAAGTGACAAACATGAGTGAATTGTCACTATATGACTGAATTGGAGTGAATTTGCTGCTATCTCTGTCAGGAAGCGAGCTAGAGCGCTGAAACTGTGCCTATACGCACTTTCATCAAAACACGCTTCTTTGAGGTTTTAAGCTCAGAACGTGAATCTGTGCTTGTTTCTTGCCTGGGAACTGCTTCAGATCGTTGTGCAATGCATATATGGTATGGCTTGGTTTAATGTGCATGTATTGCCATTTGGAAGTGAATATGAGCTACTGCAGTGAAGATATGCACTTTTTAAAAAACTTTCTTTTTTTTAGTTCTCCTTGTCAAAAATGTTCATACTGTGTGTAACACAGTGGGAAAGTGACAAACATGAGTGAATTGTCACTATATGCCTGAATTTGCTGCTATCTCTGTCAGGAAGCGAGCTGGAGTGCTGAAACTGTGCCTATACACACTTTCATCAAAACACGCTTCTTTGAGGTGTTAAGCTCAGAACGTGAATCTGTGCTTGTTTCTTGCCTGGGAACTGCTTCAGATCGTTGTGCAATGCATATATGGTATCAGTTTCTCCAATGTGCATGGATGGCCTTTGGGAAGTGAATATGAGCTTCTGAAGTGAAAATATGCACTTTTTAAAAAACTTTCTTTTTTTTAGTTCTGCTTGTTAAAAATTTTCATACTGTGTGTAACACAGTGGGAAAGTGACAAACATGAGTGAATTGTCACTAAATGACTGAATTGGAGTGAATTTGCTCCTATCTCTGTCAGGAAGCGAGCTCGAGCGTTGAAACTGTGCCTATACGCACTTTCATCAAAACACGCTTCATTGAGATTTTAAGCTCAGAACGTGAATCTGTGCGTGCTACGTGCCTGGGAACTGCTTCAGATCGTTTTGCAATGCATATTTGGTGTCAGTTGGTCCAATGTGCATGGATCGCCTTTGGGAAGTGAATATGAGCTTCTGAAGTGAAAATGTGCACTTTTTAAAAAACTTTCTTTTTTTTAGTTCTGCTTGTTAAAAATTTTCATACTGTCTGTAACACAGTGGGAAAGTGACAAACATGAGTGAATTGTCACTATATGACTGAATTGGAGTGAATTTGCTGCTATCTCTGTCAGGAAGCGAGCTAGAGCGCTGAAACTGTGCCGATACGCACTTTCATCAAAACACGCTTCTTTGAGATTTTAAGCTCAGAACATGAATCTGTGCGTGCTACGTGCCTGGGAATTGCTTCAGATCGTTTTGCAATGCATATTTGGTGTCAGTTGGTCCAATGTGCATGGATGGCCTTTGGGAAGTGAATATGAGCTTCTGAAGTGAAAATATGCACTTTTTCAAATACTTTCTTTTTTTTTTTTAATCTGCTTGTCAAAAATTTTCATTCTGTGTGTAACAGAGTTAGAAAGTGACAAACATGAGTGAATTGTCACTATATGACTGAATTGGAGTGAATTTGCTGCTATCTCTGTCAGGAAGCGAGCTAGAGCGCTGAAACTGTGCCTATACGCACTTTCATCAAAACACGCTTCATTGAGATTTTATGCTCAGAGCGTCAATCTGTGCGTGTTTCTTGCCTGGGAACTGCTTCAGATCGTTGTGCAATGCATATATGGTATGGCTTGGTTTAATGTGCATGTATTGCCATTGGGAAGTGAATATGAGCTACTGCGGTGAAGATATGCACTTTTTAAAAAACTTTCTTTTTTTTAGTTCTCCTTGTCAAAAATGTTCATACTGTGTGTAACACAGTGGGAAAGTGACAAACATGAGTGAATTGTCACTATATGCCTGAATTTGCTGCTATCTCTGTCAGGAAGCGAGCTTGGAGTGCTGAAACTATGCCTATACACACTTTCATCAAAACACGCTTCTTTGAGGTTTTAAGCTCAGAACGTGAATCTGTGCTTGTTTCTTGCCTGGGAACTGCTTCAGATCGTTGTGCAATGCATATATGGTATCAGTTTATCCAATGTGCATGGATGGCCTTTGGGAAGTGAATATGAGCTTCTGAAGTGAAAATATGCACTTTTTCAAATACTTTCTTTTTTTTTAGATCTCTTCGTCAAAAATGTTCATTCTGTGTGTAACACAGTGGGAAAGTGACAAACATGAGTGAATTGTCACTATATGACTGAATTGGAGTGAATTTGCTGCTATCTCTGTCAGGAAGCGAGCTTGAGCGCTGAAACTGTGCCTAAACGAACTTTCATCAAAACACGCTTCATTGAGATTTTAAGCTCAGAACATGAATCTGTGCGTACTACTTGCCTGGGTACTGCTTCAGATCGTTGTGCAATGCATATATGGTATCAGTTTGTCCAATGTACATGGATGGCCTTTGGGAAGTGAATATGAGCTTCTGAAGTGAAAATCTTCACTTTTTAAAAAACTTTCTTTTTTTTAGTTCTGCTTGTTAAAAATTTACATACTGTGTGTAACACAGTGGGAAAGTGACAAACATGAGTGAATTGTTACTATATAACTGAATTGGAGTGAATTTGCTGCTATCTCTGTCAGGAAGCGAGCTAGAGCGCTGAAACTGTGCCTATACGCACTTTCATCAAAACACGCTTCTTTGAGGTTTTAAGCTCAGAAGGTGAATCTTGAAATGTTTCTGGCCTAGGAACTGCCTCAAATCACTGTGCAATGCCTATATGGTATCATTTGGTCCAATGTGCATGGATGGCCTTTGGGAAGTGAATATGAGCTTCTGAAGTGAAATATGCACTTTTTCAAATACTTTCTCTTTTTTTAGATCTCTTCGTCAAAAATTTTCATTCTGTGTGTAACACAGTGGGAAAGTGACAAACATGATTGAAATGTCACTATATGACTGAATTGGAGTGAATTTGCTGCTATCTCTGTCAGGAAGCGAGCTAGAGCGCTGAAACTGTGCCTATACGCACTTTCATCAAAACACGCTTCATTGAGATTTTATGCTCAGAGCGTCAATCTGTGCGTGTTTCTTGCCTGGGAACTGCTTCAGATCGTTGTGCAATGCATATATGGTATGGCTTGGTTTAATGTGCATGTATTGCCATTGGGAAGTGAATATGAGCTACTGCAGTGAAGAAATGCACTTTTTCAAAAACTTTCTTTTTTTTAGTTCTCCTTGTCAAAAATGTTCATACTGTGTGTAACACAGTGGGAAAGTGACAAACATGAGTGAATTGTCACTATATGCCTGAATTTGCTGCTATCTCTGTCAGGAAGCGAGCTGGAGTGCTGAAACTGTGCCTATACACACTTTCATCAAAACACGCT
This sequence comes from Gymnothorax reevesii, assembly GCA_029721435.1. NCBI lineage: Eukaryota > Metazoa > Chordata > Actinopteri > Anguilliformes > Muraenidae > Gymnothorax > Gymnothorax reevesii. The sequence goes on from CM056585.1 coordinate 44,011,559, forward strand.
TCTTTGAGGTTTTAAGCTCAGAACGTGAATCTGTGCTTGTTTCTTGCCTGGGAACTGCTTCAGATCGTTGTGCAATGCATATATGGTATCAGTTTATCCAATGTGCATGGATGGCCTTTGGGAAGTGAATATGAGCCTCTGAAGTGAAAATATGCACTTTTTCAAATACTTCCTTTTCTTTTAGATCTCTTCGTCAAAAATGTTCATTCTGTGTGTAACACAGTGGGAAAGTGACAAACATGAGTGAATTGTCACTATATGCCTGAATTTGCTGCTATCTCTGTCAGGAAGCGTGATGGAGTGCTGAAACTGTGCCTATACACACTTTCATCAAAATACGCTTCCTTGAGGTTTTCAGCTCAGAACGTAAATCTGTGCTTGTTTCTTGCCTGGGAACTGCTTCAGATCGTTGTGCAATGCATATATGGTATCAGTTTCTCCAATGTGCATGGACGGCCTTTGGGAAGTGAATATGAGCTTCTGAAGTGAAAATATGCACTTTTTAAAAAACTTTCTTTTTTTTAGTTCTGCTTGTTAAAAATTTTCATACTGTGTGTAACACAGTGGGAAAGTGACAAACATGAGTGAATTGTCACTATATGACTGAATTGGAGTGAATTTGCTGCTATCTCTGTCAGGAAGCGAGCTAGAGCGCTGAAACTGTGCCTATACGCACTTTCATCAAAACACGCTTCTTTGAGATTTTAAGCTCAGAACATGAATCTGTGCGTGCTACTTGCCTGGGAACTGCTTCAGATCGTTGTGCAATGCATATATGGTTTCAGTTTCTCCAATGTGCATGGATGGCCTTTGGGTAGTGAATATGAGCTTCTGAAGTGAAAATATGCACTTTTTAAAAAACTTTCTTTTTTTTAGTTCTGCTTGTTAAAAATTTTCATACTGTGTGTAACACAGTGGGAAAGTGACAAACATGAGTGAATTGTCACTATATGACTGAATTGGAGTGAATTTGCTCCTATCTCTGTCAGGAAGCGAGCTCGAGCGTTGAAACTGTGCCTATACACACTTTCATCAAAACACGCTTCATTGAGATTTTAAGCTCAGAACGTGAATCTGTGCGTGCTACGTGCCTGGGAATTGCTTCAGATCGTTTTGCAATGCATATTTGGTGTCAATTGGTCCAATGTGCATGGATGGCCTTTGGGAAGTGAATATGAGCTTCTGAAGTGAAAATATGCACTTTTTCAAATACTTTCTTTTTTTTTTTTAATCTGCTTGTCAAAAATTTTCATTCTGTGTGTAACAGAGTAAGAAAGTGACAAACATGAGTGAATTGAAACTATATGACTGAGTTGAAGTGAATTTGCTGCTATCTCTGTCAGGAAGCGAGCTAGAGCGCTGAAACTGTGCCTATACGCACTTTCATCAAAACACGCTTCTTTGAGGTTTTAAGCTCAGCAGGTGAATCTTGAAATGTTTCTGGCCTAGGAACTGCCTCAAATCACTGTGCAATGCCTATATGGTATCATTTGGTCCAATGTGCATGGATGGCCTTTGGGAAGTGAATATGAGCTTCTGAAGTGAAATATGCACTTTTTAAAATACTTTCTCTTTTTTTACATCTCTTCGTCAAAAATTTTCATTCTGTGTGTAACACAGTGGGAAAGTGACAAACATGAGTGAATTGTCACTATATGACTGAATTGGAGTGAATTTGCTGCTATCTCTGTCATGAAGCGAGCTAGAGCGCTGAAACTGTGCCTATACGCACTTTCATCAAAACACGCTTCATTGAGATTTTATGCTCAGAGCGTCAATCTGTGCGTGTTTCTTGCCTGGGAACTGCTTCAGGACGTTGTGCAATGCATATATGGTATGGCTTGGTTTAATGTGCATGTATTGCCATTGGGAAGTGAATATGAGCTACTGCAGTGAAGATATGCACTTTTTAAAAAACTTTCTTTTTTTTAGTTCTCCTTGTCAAAAATGTTCATACTGTGTGTAACACAGTGGGAAAGTGACAAACATGAGTGAATTGTCACTATATGCCTGAATTTGCTGCTATCTCTGTCAGGAAGCGAGCTGGAGTGCTGAAACTGTGCCTATACACACTTTCATCAAAACTCGCTTCTTTGAGGTTCAGAACGTGAATCTGTGCTTGTTTCTTGCCTGGGAACTGCTTCAGATCGTTGTGCAATGCATATATGGTATCAGTTTCTCCAATGTGCATGGATGGCCTTTGGGAAGTGAATTTGAGCTTCTGAAGTGAAATATGCACTTTTTCAAATACTTTCTCTTTTTTTAGATCTCTTCGTCAAAAATTTTCATTCTGTGTGTAACACAATGGGAAAGTGACAAACATGAGTGAATTGTCACTATATGACTGAATTGGAGTGAATTTGCTGCTATCTCTGTCAGGAAGCGAGCTAGAGCGCTGAAACTGTGCCTATACGCACTTTCATCAAAACACGCTTCATTGAGATTTTATGCTCAGAGCGTCAATCTGTGCGTGTTTCTTGCCTGGGAACTGCTTCAGATCGTTGTGCAATGCATATATGGTATGGCTTGGTTTAATGTGCATGTATTGCCATTGGGAAGTGAATATGAGCTACTGCAGTGAAGATATGCACTTTTTAAAAAACTTTCTTTTTTTTAGTTCTCCTTGTCAAAAATGTTCATACTGTGTGTAACACAGTGGGAAAGTGACAAACATGAGTGAATTGTCACTATATGCCTGAATTTGCTGCTATCTCTGTCAGTAAGCGAGCTGGAGTGCTGAAACTATGCCTATACACACTTTTATCAAAACACGCTTCTTTGAGGTTTTAAGCTCAGAACGTGAATCTGTGCTTGTTTCTTGCCTGGGAGCTGCTTCAGATTGTTGTGCAATGCATATATGGTATCAGTTTATCCAATGTGCATGGATGGCCTTTGGGAAGTGAATATGAGCTTCTGAAGTGAAAATATGCACTTTTTCAAATACTTTCTTTTTTTTTAGATCTCTTCGTCAAAAATGTTCATTCTGTGTGTAACACAGTGGGAAAGTGACAAACATGAGTGAATTGTCACTATATGACTGAATTGGAGTGAATTTGCTGCTATCTCTGTCAGGAAGCGAGCTAGAGCGCTGAAACTGTGCCGATACGCACTTTCATCAAAACACGCTTCATTGAGATTTTAAGCTCAGAACATGAATCTGTGCGTACTACTTGCCTGGGTACTGCTTCAGATCGTTGTGCAATGCATATATGGTATCAGTTTGTCCAATGTGCATGGATGGCCTTTGGGAAGTGAATATGAGCTTCTGAAGTGAAAATCTTCACTTTTTAAAAAACTCTTTTTTTTAGTTCTGCTTGTTAAAAATTTACATACTGTGTGTAACACTCTGGGAAAGTGACAAACATGAGTGAATTGTCACTATATGACTGAATTGGAGTGAATTTGCTCCTATCTCTGAAAGGAAGCGAGCTAGAGCGCTGAACTGTGCCTATACGCACTTTCATCAAAAAACTCTTCATTGAGATTTTAAGCTCAGAACGTGAATCTGTGCGTGCTACGTGCCTGGGAATTGCTTCAGATCGTTTTGCAATGCATATTTGGTGTCAGTTGGTCCAATGTGCATGGATGGCCTTTGGGAAGTGAATATGAGCTTCTGAAGTGAAAATATGCACTTTTTCAAATACTTTCTTTTCTTTTTGAAATCTGCTTGTCAAAAATTTTCATTCTGTGTGTAACAGAGTAAGAAAGTGACAAACATGAGTGAATTGAAACTATATGACTGAGTTGAAGTGAATTTGCTGCTATCTCTGTCAGGAAGCGAGCTAGAGCGCTGAAACTGTGCCTATACGCACTTTCATCAAAACACGCTTCTTTGAGGTTTTAAGCTCAGAAGGTGAATCTTTAAATGTTTCTGGCCTAGGAACTGCCTCAAATCACTGTGCAATGCCTATATGGTATCATTTGGTCCAATGTGCATGGATGGCCTTTGGGAAGTGAATATGAGCTTCTGAAGTGAAATATGCACTTTTTAAAATACTTTCTCTTTTTTTACATCTCTTCGTCAAAAATTTTCATTCTGTGTGTAACACAGTGGGAAAGTGACAAACATGAGTGAATTGTCACTATATGACTGAATTGGAGTGAATTTGCTGCTATCTCTGTCATGAAGCGAGCTAGAGCGCTGAAACTGTGCCTATACGCACTTTCATCAAAACACGCTTCATTGAGATTTTATGCTCAGAGCGTCAATCTGTGCGTGTTTCTTGCCTGGGAACTGCTTCAGATCGTTGTGCAATGCATATATGGTATGGCTTGGTTTAATGTGCATGTATTGCCATTGGGAAGTGAATATGAGCTACTGCAGTGAAGATATGCACTTTTTAAAAAACTTTCTTTTTTTTAGTTCTCCTTGTCAAAAATGTTCATACTGTGTGTAACACAGTGGGAAAGTGACAAACATGAGTGAATTGTCACTATATGCCTGAATTTGCTGCTATCTCTGTCAGGAAGCGAGCTGGAGTGCTGAAACTGTGCCTATACACACTTTCATCAAAACACGCTTCTTTGAGGTTTTAAGCTCAGAACGTGAATCTGTGCTTGTTTCTTGCCTGGGAACTGCTTCAGATCGTTGTGCAATGCATATATGGTATCAGTTTCTCCAATGTGCATGGATGGCCTTTGGGAAGTGAATATGAGCTTCTGAAGTGAAAATATGCACTTTTTAAAAAACTTTCTTTTTTTTACTTCTGATTGTTAAAAATTTTCATACTGTGTGTAACACAGTGGGAAAGTGACAAACATGAGTGAATTGTCACTATATGACTGAATTGGAGTGAATTTGTTCCTATCTCTGTCAGGAAGCGAGCTCGAGCGTTGAAACTGTGCCTATACGCACTTTCATCAAAACACGCTTCATTGAGATTTTAAGCTCAGAACGTGAATCTGTGCGTGCTACGTGCCTGGGAATTGCTTCAGATCGTTTTGCAATGCATATTTGGTGTCAGTTGGTCCAATGTGCATGGATGGCCTTTGGGAAGTGAATATGAGCTTCTGAAGTGAAAATATGCACTTTTTCAAATACTTTCTTTTCTTTTGGAAATCTGCTTGTCAAAAATTTTCATTCTGTGTGTAACAGAGTAAGAAAGTGACAAACATGAGTGAATTGAAACTATATGACTGAGTTGAAGTGAATTTGCTGCTATCTCTGTCAGGAAGCGAGCTAGAGCGCTGAAACTGTGCCTATACACACTTTCATCAAAACACGCTTCTTTGAGGTTTTAAGCTCAGAAGGTGAATCTTTAAATGTTTCTGGCCTAGGAACTGCCTCAAATCACTGTGCAATGCCTATATGGTATCATTTGGTCCAATGTGCATGGATGGCCTTTGGGAAGTGAATATGAGCTTCTGAAGTGAAATATGCACTTTTTAAAATACTTTCTCTTTTTTTACATCTCTTCGTCAAGAATTTTCATTCTGTGTGTAACACAGTGGGAAAGTGACAAACATGAGTGAATTGTCACTATATGACTGAATTGGAGTGAATTTGCTGCTATCTCTGTCATGAAGCGAGCTAGAGCGCTGAAACTGTGCCTATACGCACTTTCATCAAAACACGCTTCATTGAGATTTTATGCTCAGAGCGTCAATCTGTGCGTGTTTCTTGCCTGGGAACTGCTTCAGATCGTTGTGCAATGCATATATGGTATGGCTTGGTTTAATGTGCATGTATTGCCATTGGGAAGTGAATATGAGCTACTGCAGTGAAGATATGCACTTTTTAAAAAACTTTCTTTTTTTTAGTTCTCCTTGTCAAAAATGTTCATACTGTGTGTAACACAGTGGGAAAGTGACAAACATGAGTGAATTGTCACTATATGCCTGAATTTGCTGCTATCTCTGTCAGGAAGCAACTGGAGTGCTGAAACTGTGCCTATACACACTTTCATCAAAACACGCTTCTTTGAGGTTTTAAGCTCAGAACGTGAATCTGTGCTTGTTTCTTGCCTGGGAACTGCTTCAGATCGTTGTGCAATGCATATATGGTATCAGTTTCTCCAATGTGCATGGATGGCCTTTGGGAAGTGAATATGAGCTTCTGAAGTGAAAATATGCACTTTTTAAAAAACTTTCTTTTTTTTAGTTCTGCTTGTTAAAAATTTTCATACTGTGTGTAACACAGTGGGAAAGTGACAAACATGAGTGAATTGTCACTATATGACTGAATTGGAGTGAATTTGCTCCTATCTCTGTCAGGAAGCGAGCTCGAGCGTTGAAACTGTGCCTATACGCACTTTCATCAAAACACGCTTCATTGAGATTTTAAGCTCAGAACATGAATCTGTGCGTACTACTTGCCTGGGTACTGCTTCAGATCGTTGTGCAATGCATATATGGTATCAGTTTGTCCAATGTGCATGGAAGGCCTTTGGGAAGTGAATATGAGCTTCTGAAGTGAAAATCTTCACTTTTTAAAAAACTTTTTTTTTTTTAGTTCTGCTTGTTAAAAATTTACATACTGTGTGTAACACAGTGGGAAAGTGACAAACATGAGTGAATTGTCACTATATGACTGAATTGGAGTGAATTTGCTCCTATCTCTGACAGGAAGCGAGCTAGAGCGCTGAAATTGTGCCTATACGCACTTTCATCAAAAAACGCTTCATTGAGATTTTAAGCTCAGAACGTGAATCTGTGCGTGCTACGTGCCTGGGAATTGCTTCAGATCGTTTTGCAATGCATATTTGGTGTCAGTTGGTCCAATGTGCATGGATGGCCTTTGGGAAGTGAATATGAGCTTCTGAAGTGAAAATATGCACTTTTTCAAATACTTTCTTTTCTTTTGGAAATCTGCTTGTCAAAAATTTTCATTCTGTGTGTAACAGAGTAAGAAAGTGACAAACATGAGTGAATTGAAACTATATGACTGAGTTGAAGTGAATTTGCTGCTATCTCTGTCAGGAAGCGAGCTAGAGCGCTGAAACTGTGCCTATACACACTTTCATCAAAACACGCTTCTTTGAGGTTTTAAGCTCAGAAGGTGAATCTTTAAATGTTTCTGGCCTAGGAACTGCCTCAAATCACTCTGCAATGCCTATATGGTATCATTTGGTCCAATGTGCATGGATGGCCTTTGGGAGGTGAATATGAGCTTCTGAAGTGAAATATGCACTTTTTCAAATACTTTCTCTTTTTTTAGATCTCTTCGTCAAAAATTTTCATTCTGTGTGTAACACAATGGGAAAGTGACAAACATGAGTGAATTGTCACTATATGACTGAATTGGAGTGAATTTGCTGCTATCTCTGTCAGGAAGCGAGCTAGAGCGCTGAAACTGTGCCTATATGCACTTTCATCAAAACACGCTTCATTGAGATTTTATGCTCAGAGCGTCAATCTGTGCGTGTTTCTTGCCTGGGAACTGCTTCAGATCGTTGTGCAATGCATATATGGTATGGCTTGGTTTAATGTGCATGTATTGCCATTGGGAAGTGAATATGAGCTACTGCAGTGAAGATATGCACTTTTTAAAAAATTTTCTTTTTTTTTATTCTCCTTGTCAAAAATGTTCATACTGTGTGTAACACAGTGGGAAAGTGACAAACATGAGTGAATTGTCACTATATGCCTGAATTTGCTGCTATCTCTGTCAGGAAGCGAGCTGGAGTGCTGAAACTATGCCTATACACACTTTTATCAAAACACGCTTCTTTGAGGTTTTAAGCTCAGAACGTGAATCTGTGCTTGTTTCTTGCCTGGGAGCTGCTTCAGATCGTTGTGCAATGCATATATGGTATCAGTTAATCCAATGTGCATGGATGGCCTTTGGGAAGTGAATATGAGCTTCTGAAGTGAAAATATGCACTTTTTCAAATACTTTCTTTTCTTTTTGAAATCTGCTTGTCAAAAAATTTCATTCTGTGTGTAACAGAGTAAGAAAGTGACAAACATAAGTGAATTGAAACTATATGACTGAGTTGAAGTGAATTTGCTGCTATCTCTGTCAGGAAGCGAGCTAGAGCGCTGAAACTGTGCCTATACACACTTTCATCAAAACACGCTTCTTTGAGGTTTTAAGCTCAGAAGGTGAATCTTTAAATGTTTCTGGCCTAGGAACTGCCTCAAATCACTGTGCAATGCCTATATGGTATCATTTGGTCCAATGTGCATGGATGGCCTTTGGGAAGTGAATATGAGCTTCTGAAGTGAAATATGCACTTTTTAAAATACTTTCTCTTTTTTTACATCTCTTCGTCAAAAATTTTCATTCTGTGTGTAACACAATGGGAAAGTGACAAACATGAGTGAATTGTCACTATATGACTGAATTGGAGTGAATTTGCTGCTATCTCTGTCAGGAAGCAAGCTAGAGCGCTGAAAATGTGCCTATACGCACTTTCATCAAAACACGCTTCATTGAGATTTTATGCTCAGAGCGTCAATCTGTGCGTGTTTCTTGCCTGGGAACTGCTTCAGATCGTTGTGCAATGCATATATGGTATGGCTTGGTTTAATGTGCATGTATTGCCATTGGGAAGTGAATATGAGCTACTGCAGTGAAGAAATGCACTTTTTAAAAAACTTTCTTTTTTTTAGTTCTCCTTGTCAAAAATGTTCATACTGTGTGTAACACAGTGGGAAAGTGACAAACATGAGTGAATTGTCACTATATGCCTGAATTTGCTGCTATCTCTGTCAGGAAGCGAGCTGGAGTGCTAAAACTATGCCTACACACACTTTCATCAAAACACGCTTCTTTGAGGTTTTAAGCTCAGAACGTGAATCTGTGCTTGTTTCTTGCCTGGGAACTGCTTCAGATCGTTGTGCAATGCATATATGGTATCAGTTTATCCAATGTGCATGGATGGCCTTTGGGAAGTGAATATGAGCTTCTGAAGTGAAAATATGCACTTTTTCAAATACTTTCTCTTTTTTTAGATCTCTTCGTCAAAAATTTTCATTCTGTGTGTAACACAGTGGGAAAGTGACAAACATGAGTGAATTGTCACTATATGCCTGAATTTGCTGCTATCTCTGTCAGGAAGCGAGCTGGAGTGCTGAAACTGTGCCTATACACACTTTCATCAAAACACGCTTCTTTGAGGTTTTAAGCTCAGAACGTGAATCTGTGCTTGTTTCTTGCCTGGGAACTGCTTCAGATCGTTGTGCAATGCATATATGGTATCAGTTTATCCAATGTGCATGGATGGCCTTTGGGAAGTGAATATGAGCTTCTGAAGTGAAAATATGCACTTTTTAAAAAACTTTCTTTTTTTTAGTTCTGCTTGTTAAAAATTTTCATACTGTGTGTAACACAGTGGGAAAGTGACAAACATGAGTGAATTGTCACTATATGACTGAATTGGAGTGAATTTGCTGCTATCTCTGTCAGGAAGCGAGCTAGAGCGCTGAAACTGTGCCTATACGCACTTTCATCAAAACACGCTTCTTTGAGATTTTAAGCTCAGAACATGAATCTGTGCGTGCTACTTGCCTGGGAACTGCTTCAGATCGTTGTGCAATGCATATATGGTATCAGTTTCTCCAATGTGCATGGATGGCCTTTGGGTAGTGAATATGAGCTTCTGAAGTGAAAATATGCACTTTTTGAAAAACTTTCTTTTTTTTAGTTCTGCTTGTTAAAAATTTTCATACTGTGTGTAACACAGTGGGAAAGTGACAAACATGAGTGAATTGTCACTATATGACTGAATTGGAGTGAATTTGCTCCTATCTCTGTCAGGAAGCGAGCTCGAGCGTTGAAACTGTGCCTATACGCACTTTCATCAAAACACGCTTCATTGAGATTTTAAGCTCAGAACGTGAATCTGTGCGTGCTACGTGCCTGGGAATTGCTTCAGATCGTTTTGCAATGCATATTTGGTGTCAGTTGGTCCTATGTGCATGGATGGCCTTTGGGAAGTGAATATGAGCTTCTGAAGTGAAAATATGCACTTTTTCAAATACTTTCTTTTCTTTTTGAAATCTGCTTGTCAAAAATTTTCATTCTGTGTGTAACAGAGTAAGAAAGTGACAAACATGAGTAAATTTAAACTATATGACTGAGTTGAAGTGAATTTGCTGCTATCTCTGTCAGGAAGCGAGCTAGAGCGCTGAAACTGTGCCTATACGCACTTTCATCAAAACACGCTTCTTTGAGGTTTTAAGCTCAGAAGGTGAATCTTTAAATATTTCTGGCCTAGGAACTGCCTCAAATCACTGTGCAATGCCTATATGGTATCATTTGGTCCAATGTGCATGGATGGCCTTTGGGAAGTGAATATGAGCTTCTGAAGTGAAATATGCACTTTTTAAAATACTTTCTCTTTTTTTACATCTCTTCGTCAAAAATTTTCATTCTGTGTGTAACACAGTGGGAAAGTGACAAACATGAGTGAATTGTCACTATATGACTGAATTGGAGTGAATTTGCTGCTATCTCTGTCATGAAGCGAGCTAGAGCGCTGAAACTGTGCCTATACGCACTTTCATCAAAACACGCTTCATTGAGATTTTATGCTCAGAGCGTCAATCTGTGCGTGTTTCTTGCCTGGGAACTGCTTCAGATCGTTGTGCAATGCATATATGGTATGGCTTGGTTTAATGTGCATGTATTGCCATTGGGAAGTGAATATGAGCTACTGCAGTGAAGATATGCACTTTTTAAAAAACTTTCTTTTTTTTAGTTCTCCTTGTCAAAAATGTTCATACTGTGTGTAACACAGTGGGAAAGTGACAAACATGAGTGAATTGTCACTATATGCCTGAATTTGCTGCTATCTCTGTCAGGAAGCGAGCTGGAGTGCTGAAACTGTGCCTATACACACTTTCATCAAAACACGCTTCTTTGAGGTTTTAAGCTCAGAATGTGAATCTGTGCTTGTTTCTTGCCTGGGAACTGCTTCAGATCGTTGTGCAATGCATATATGGTATCAGTTTCTCCAATGTGCATGGATGGCCTTTGGGAAGTGAATATGAGCTTCTGAAGTGAAAATATGCACTTTTTAAAAAAATTTCTTTTTTTTAGTTCTGCTTGTTAAAAATTTTCATACTGTGTGTAACACAGTGGGAAAGTGACAAACATGAGTGAATTGTCACTATATGACTGAATTGGAGTGAATTTGCTCCTATCCCTGTCAGGAAGCGAGCTCGAGCGTTGAAACTGTGCCTATACGCACTTTCATCAAAACACGCTTCATTGAGATATTAAGTTCAGAACGTGAATCTGTGCGTGCTACGTGCCTGGGAATTGCTTCGGATCGTTTTGCAATGCATATTTGGTGTCAGTTGGTCCAATGTGCATGGATGGCCTTTGGGAAGTGAATATGAGCTTCTGAAGTGAAAATATGCACTTTTTCAAATACTTTCTTTTTTTTTTAATCTGCTTGTCAAAAATTTTCATTCTGTGTGTAACAGAGTAAGAAAGTGACAAACATGAGTGAATTGAAACTATATGACTGAGTTGAAGTGAATTTGCTGCTATCTCTGTCAGGAAGCGAGCTAGAGCGCTGAAACTGTGCCTATACGCACTTTCATCAAAACACGCTTCATTGAGATTTTATGCTCAGAGCGTCAATCTGTGCGTGTTTCTTGCCTGGGAACTGCTTCAGATCGTTGTGCAATGCATATATGGTATGGCTTGGTTTAATGTGCATGTATTGCCATTGGGAAGTGAATATGAGCTACTGCAGTTAAGATATGCACTTTTTAAAAAACTTTCTTTTTTTTAGTTCTCCTTGTCAGAAATGTTCATACTGTGTGTAACACAGTGGGAAAGTGACAAACATGAGTGAATTGTCACTATATGCCTGAATTTGCTGCTATCTCTGTCAGGAAGCGAGCTGGAGTGCTGAAACTATGCCTATACACACTTTTATCAAAACACGCTCCTTTGAGGTTTTAAGCTCAGAACGTGAATCTGTGCTTGTTTCTTGCCTGGGAGCTGCTTCAGATCCTTGTGCAATGCATATATGGTATCAGTTTCTCCAATGTGCATGGCTGGCCTTTGGGAAGTGAATATGAGCTTCTGAAGTGAAAATATGCACTTTTTCAAATACTTTCTTTTTTTTTAGATCTCTTCGTCAAAAATGTTCATTCTGTGTGTAACACAGTGGGAAAGTGACAAACATGAGTGAATTGTCACTATATGACTGAATTGGAGTGAATTTGCTGCTATCTCTGTCAGGAAGCGAGCTAGAGCGCTGAAACTGTGCCGATACGCACTTTCATCAAAACACGCTTCATTGAGATTTTTAGCTCAGAACATGAATCTGTGCGTACTACTTGCATGGGTACTGCTTCAGATCGTTGTGCAATGCATATATGGTATCAGTTTGTCCAATGTGCATGGATGGCCTTTGGGAAGTGAATATGAGCTTCTGAAGTGAAAATCTTCACTTTTTAAAAAACTCTTTTTTTTAGTTCTGCTTGTTAAAAATTTACATACTGTGTGTAACATAGTGGGAAAGTGACAAACATGAGTGAATTGTCACTATATGACTGAATTGGAGTGAATTTGCTCCTATCTCTGAAAGGAAGCGAGCTGGAGCGCTGAAATTGTGCCTATACGCACCTTCATCAAAAAACGCTTCATTGAGATTTTAAGCTCAGAACGTGAATCTGTACGTGCTACGTGCCTGGGAATTGCTTCAGATCGTTTTGCAATGCATATTTGGTGTCAGTTGGTCCAATGTGCATGGATGGCCTTTGGGAAGTGAATATGAGCTTCTGAAGTGAAAATATGCACTTTTTCAAATACGTTCTTTTCTTTTTGAAATCTGCTTGTCAAAAATTTTCATTCTGTGTGTAACAGAGTAAGAAAGTGACAAACATGAGTGAATTGAAACTATATGACTGAGTTGAAGTGAATTTGCTGCTATCTCTGTCAGGAAGCGAGCTAGAGCGCTGAAACTGTGCCTATACGCACTTTCATCAAAACACGCTTCTTTGAGGTTTTAAGCTCAGAAGGTGAATCTTTAAATGTTTCTGGCCGAGGAACTGCCTCAAATCACTGTGCAATGCCTATATGGTATCATTTGGTCCAATGTGCATGGATGGCCTTTGGGAAGTGAATATGAGCTTCTGAAGTGAAATATGCACTTTTTAAAATACTTTCTCTTTTTTTACATCTCTTCGTCAAAAATTTTCATTCTGTGTGTAACACAGTGGGAAAGTGACAAACATGAGTGAATTGTCACTATATGACTGAATTGGAGTGAATTTGCTGCTATCTCTGTCATGAAGCGAGCTAGAGCGCTGAAACTGTGCCTATACGCACTTTCATCAAAACACGCTTCATTGAGATTTTATGCTCAGAGCGTCAATCTGTGCGTGTTTCTTGCCTGGGAACTGCTTCAGATCGTTGTGCAATGCATATATGGTATGGCTTGGTTTAATGTGCATGTATTGCCATTGGGAAGTGAATATGAGCTACTGCAGTGAAGATATGCACTTTTTAAAAAACTTTCTTTTTTTTAGTTCTCCTTGTCAAAAATGTTCATACTGTGTGTAACACAGTGGGAAAGTGACAAACATGAGTGAATTGTCACTATATGCCTGAATTTGCTGCTATCTCTGTCAGGAAGCGAGCTGGAGTGCTGAAACTGTGCCTATACACAATCTCATCAAAACACGCTTCTTTGAGGTTTGAAGCTCAGAACGTGAATCTGTGCTTGTTTCTTGCTTGGGAACTGCTTCAGATCGTTGTGCAATGCATATATGGTATCAGTTTCTCCAATGTGCATGGATGGCCTTTGGGAAGTGAATATGAGCTTCTGAAGTGAAAATATGCACTTTTTAAAAAACTTTCTTTTTTTTAGTTCTGCTTGTTAAAAATTTTCATACTGTGTGTAACACAGTGGGAAAGTGACAAACATGAGTGAATTGTCACTATATGACTGAATTGGAGTGAATTTGCTCCTATCTCTTGTCAGGAAGCGAGCTAGAGCGCTGAAACTGTGCCTATACGCACTTTCATCAAAACACGCTTCTTTGAGATTTTAAGCTCAGAACATGAATCTGTGCGTGCTACTTGCCTGGGAACTGCTTCAGATCGTTGTGCAATGCATATATGGTATCAGTTTCTCCAATGTGCATGGATGGCCTTTGGGAAGTGAATATGAGCTTCTGAAGTGAAAATATGCACTTTTTAAAAAACTTTCTTTTTTTTAGTTCTGCTTGTTAAAAATTTTCATACTGTAGGTAACACAGTGGGAAAGTGACAAACATGAGTGAATTATCACTATATGACTGAATTGGAGTGAATTTGCTCCTATCTCTGTCAGGAAGCGAGCTCGAGCGTTGAAACTGTGCCTATACGCACTTTCATCAAAACACGCTTCATTGAGATTTTAAGCTCAGAACGTGAATCTGTGCGTGCTACGTGCCTGGGAATTGCTTCAGATCGTTTTGCAATGCATATTTGGTGTCAGTTGGTCCAATGTGCATGGATGGCCTTTGGGAAGTGAATATGAGCTTCTGAAGTGAAAATATGCACTTTTTCAAATACTTTCTTTTCTTTTTGAAATCTGCATGTCAAAAATTTTCATTCTGTGTGTAACAGAGTAAGAAAGTGACAAACATGAGTGAATTGAAACTATATGACTGAGTTGAAGTGAATTTGCTGCTATCTCTGTCAGGAAGCGAGCTAGAGCGCTGAAACTGTGCCTATACGCACTTTCATCAAAACACGCTTCTTTGAGGTTTTAAGCTCAGAAGGTGAATCATGAAATGTTTCTGGCCTAGGAACTGCCTCAAATCACTGTGCAATGCCTATATGGTATCATTTGGTCCAATGTGCATGGATGGCCTTTGGGAAGTGAATATGAGCTTCTGAAGTGAAATATGCACTTTTTCAAATACTTTCTCTTTTTTTAGATCTCTTCGTCAAAAATTTTCATTCTGTGTGTAACACAGTGGGAAAGTGACAAACATGAGTGAATTGTCACTATATGACTGAATTGGAGTGAATTTGCTGCTATCTCTGTCAGGAAGCGAGCGAGAGCGCTGAAACTGTGCCTATACGCACTTTCATCAAAACACGCTTCATTGAGATTTTATGCTCAGAGCGTCAATCTGTGCGTGTTTCTTGCCTGGGAACTGCTTCAGATCGTTGTGCAATGCATATATGGTATGGCTTGGTTTAATGTGCATGTATTGCCATTGGGAAGTGAATATGAGCTACTGCAGTGAAGAGATGCACTTTTTAAAAAACTTTCTTTTTTTTAGTTCTCCTTGTCAAAAATGTTCATACTGTGTGTAACACAGTGGGAAAGTGACAAACATGAGTGAATAGTCACTATATGCCTGAATTTGCTGCTATCTCTGTCAGGAAGCGAGCTAGAGCGCTGAAACTGTGCCTATACACACTTTTATCAAAACACGCTTCTTTGAGGTTTTAAGCTCAGAACGTGAATCTGTGCTTGTTTCTTGCCTGGGAGCTGCTTCAGATCGTTGTGCAATGCATATATGGTATCAGTTTCTCCAATGTGCATGGATGGCCTTTGGGAAGTGAATATGAGCTTCTGAAGTGAAAATATGCACTTTTTCAAATACTTTCTTTTTTTTAGATCTCTTCGTCAAAAATGTTCATTCTGTGTGTAACACAGTGGGAAAGTGACAAACATGAGTGAATTGTCACTATATGACTGAATTGGAGTGAATTTGCTGCTATCTCTGTCAGGAAGCGAGCTAGAGCGCTGAAACTGTGCCTATACGCACTTTCATCAAAACACGCTTCATTGAGATTTTAAGCTCAGAACATGAATCTGTGCGTACTACTTGCCTGGGTACTGCTTCAGATCGTTGTGCAATGCATATATGGTATCAGTTTGTCCAATGTGCATGGATGGCCTTTGGGAAGTGAATATGAGCTTCTGAAGTGAAAATCTTCACTTTTTAAAAAACTTTCTTTTTTTTAGTTCTGCTTGTTAATAATTTACATACTCTGTGTAAAACAGTGGGAAAGTGACAAACATGAGTGAATTGTCACTATATGACTGAATTGGAGTGAATTTGCTCCTATCTCTGACAGGAAGCGAGCTAGAGCGCTGAAATTGTGCCTATACGCACTTTCATCAAAAAACGCTTCATTGAGATTTTAAGCTCAGAACATGAATCTGTGCTTGCTACGTGCCTGGGAATTGCTTCAGATCGTTTTGCAATGCATATTTGGTGTCAGTTGGTCCAATGTGCATGGATGGCCTTTGGGAAGTGAATATGAGCTTCTGAAGTGAAAATATGCACTTTTTCAAATACTTTCTTTTCTTTTTGAAATCTGCTTGTCAAAAATTTTCATTCTGTGTGTAACAGAGTAAGAAAGTGACCAACATGAGTGAATTGAAACTATATGACTGAGTTGAAGTGAATTTGCTGCTATCTCTGTCAGGAAGCGAGCTAGAGCGCTGAAACTGTGCCTATACACACTTTCATCAAAACACGCTTCTTTGAGGTTTTAAGCTCAGAAGGTGAATCTTTAGATGTTTCTGGCCTAGGAACTGCCTCAAATCACTGTGCAATGCCTATATGGTATCATTTGGTCCATTGTGCATGGATGGCCTTTGGGAAGTGAATATGAGCTTCTGAAGTGAAATATGCACTTTTTAAAATACTTTCTCTTTTTTTACATCTCTTCGTCAAAAATTTTCATTCTGTGTGTAACACAATGGGAAATTGACAAACATGAGTGAATTGTCACTATATGACTGAATTGGAGTGAATTTGCTGCTATCCCTGTCAGGAAGCGAGCTAGAGCGCTGAAAATGTGCCTATACGCACTTTCATCAAAACACGCTTCATTGAGATTTTATGCTCAGAGCGTCAATCTGTGCGTGTTTCTTGCCTGGGAACTGCTTCAGATCGTTGTGCAATGCATATATGGTATGGCTTGGTTTAATGTGCATGTATTGCCATTGGGAAGTGAATATGAGCTACTGCAGTGAAGATATGCACTTTTTAAAAAACTTTCTTTTTTTTAGTTCTCCTTGTCAAAAATGTTCATACTGTGTGTAACACAGTGGGAAAGTGACAAACATGAGTGAATTGTCACTATATGCCTGAATTTGCTGCTATCTCTGTCAGGAAGCGAGCTGGAGTGCTGAAACTGTGCCTATACACACTTTCATCAAAACACGCTTCTTTGAGGTTTTAAGCTCAGAACGTGAATCTGTGCTTGTTTCTTGCCTGGGAACTGCTTCAGATCGTTTTGCAATGCATATATGGTATCAGTTTCTCCAATGTGCATGGATGGCCTTTGGGAAGTGAATATGAGCTTCTGAAGTGAAAATTTGCACTTTTTAAAAAACTTTCTTTTTTTTAGTTTTGCTTGTTAAAAATGTTCATACTGTGTGTAACACAGTGGGAAAGTGACAAACGTGAGTGAATTGTCACTATATGACTGAATTGGAGTATTTTGCTGCTATCTCTGTCAGGAAGCGAGCTAGAGCGCTGAAATTGTGCCTATACGCACTTTCATCAAAACACGCTTCTTTGAGATTTTAAGCTCAGAACATGAATCTGTGCGTGCTACTTGCCTGGGAACTGCTTCAGATCGTTGTGCAATGCATATATGGTATCAGTTTGTCCAATGTGCATGGATGGCCTTTGGGAAGTGAATATGAGCTTCTGAAGTGAAAATATGCCCTTTTTCAAATACTTTCTTTTTTTTTTTAATCTGCTTGTCAAAAATTTTCATTCTGTGTGTAACAGAATAAGAAAGTGACAAACATGAGTGAATTGAAACTATATGACTGAGTTGAAGTGAATTTTCTGCTATCTCTGTCAGGAAGCGAGCTAGAGCGCTGAAACTGTGCCTATACGCACTTTCATCAAAACACGCTTCTTTGAGGTTTTAAGCTCAGAAGGTGAATCTTGAAATGTTTCTGGCCTCGGAACTGCCTCAAATCACTGTGCAATGCCTATATGGTATCATTTGGTCCATTGTGCATGGATGGCCTTTGGGAAGCGAATATGAGCTTCTGAAGTGAAATATGCACTTTTTCAAATACTTTCTCTTTTTTTAGATATCTTCGTCAAAAATTTTCATTCTGTGTGTAACACAGTGGGAAAGTGACAAACATGAGTGAATTGTCAATATATGACTGAATTGGAGTGAATTTGCTGCTATCTCTGTCAGGAAGCGAGCTAGAGCGCTGAAACTGTGCCTATACGCACTTTCATCAAAACACGCTTCATTGAGATTTTATGCTCAGAGCGTCAATCTGGGCATGTTTTTTGCTTGGGAACTGCTTCAGATCGTTGTGCAATGCAAATATGGTATGGCTTGGTTTAATGTGCATGTATTGCCATTGGGAAGTGAATATGAGCTACTGCAGTGAAGATATGCACTTTTTAAAAAACTTTCTTTTTTTTTTAGTTCTCCTTGTCAAAAATGTTCATACTGTGTGTAACACAGTGGGAAAGTGACAAACATGAGTGAATTGTCACTATATGCCTGAATTTGCTGCTATCTCTGTCAGGAAGCGAGCTGGAGTGCTGAAACTGTGCCTATACACACTTTCATCAAAACACGCTTCTTTGAGGTGTTAAGCTCAGAACGTGAATCTGTGCTTGTTTCTTGCTTGGGAACTGCTTCAGATCGTTGTGCAATGCATATATGGTATCAGTTTATCCAATGTGCATGGATGGCCTTTGGGAAGTGAATATAAGCTTTCTAAGTGAAAATATGCACTTTTTAAAAAACTTTCTTTTTTTTAGTTCTGCTTGTTAAAAATTTTCATATTGTGTGTAACACAGTGGGAAAGTGACAAACATGAGTGAATTGTCACTATATGACTGAATTGGAGTGAATTTGCTGCTATCTCTGTCAGGAAGCGAGCTAGAGCGCTGAAACTGTGCCTATACGCACTTTCATCAAAACACGCTTCATTGAGATTTTAAGCTCAGAACATGAATCTGTGCGTGCTACTTGTCTGGGTACTGCTTCAGATCGTTGTGCAATGCATATATGGTATCAGTTTGTCCAATGTGCATGGATGGCCTTTGGGAAGTGAATATGAGCTTCTGAAGTGAAAATATGCACTTTTTAAAAAACTTTCTTTTTTTTAGTTCTGCTTGTTAAAAATTTTCATACTGTGTGTAACACAGTGGGAAAGTGACAAACATGAGTGAATTGCCACTATATGACTGAATTGGAGTGAATTTGCTCCTATCTCTGTCAGGAAGCGAGCTTGAGCGTTGAAACAGTGCCTATACGCACTTTCATCAAAACACGCTTCATTGAGATTTTAAGCTCAGAACGTGAATCTGTGCGTGCTACGTGCCTGGGAATTGCTTCAGATCGTTTTGCAATGCATATTTGGTGTCAGTTGGTCCAATGAGCATGGATGGCCTTTGGGAAGTGAATATGAGCTTCTGAGGTGAAAATATGCACTTTTTCAAATACTTTCTTTTTTTTTTTAATCTGCTGGTCAAAAATTTTCATTCTGTGTGTAACAGAGTAAGAAAGTGACAAACATGAGTGAATTGAAACTATATGACTGAGTTGAAGTGAATTTGCTGCTATCTCTGTCAGGAAGCGAGCGAGAGCGCTGAAACTGTGCCTATACGCACTTTCATCAAAACACGCTTCTTTGAGGTTTTAAGCTCAGAAGGTGAATCTTGAAATGTTTCTGGCCTAGGAACTGCCTCAAATCACTGTGCAATGCCTATATGGTATCATTTGGTCCAATGTGCATGGATGGCCTTTGGGAAGTGAATATGAGCTTCTGAAGTGAAATATGCACTTTTTCAAATACTTTCTCTTTTTTTAGATCTCTTTGTCAAAAATTTTCATTCTGTGTGTAACAGAGTGGGAAAGTGACAAACATGAGTGAATTGTCACTATATGACTGAATTGGAGTGAATTTGCTGCTATCTCTGTCAGGAAGCGAGCTAGAGCGCTGAAACTGTGCCTTTCCGCACTTTCATCAAAACACGCTTCATTGAGATTTTATGCTCAGAGCGTCAATCTGTGCGTGTTTCTTGCCTGGGAACTGCTTCAGATCGTTGTGCAATGCATATATGGTATGGCTTGGTTTAATGTGCATGTATTGCCATTGGGAAGTGAATATGAGCTACTGCAGTGAAGATATGCACTTTTTAAAAAACTTTCTTTTTCTTAGTTTTCCTTGTCAAAAATGTTCATACTGTGTGTAACACAGTGGGAAAGTGACAAACATGAGTGAATTGTCACTATATGCCTGAATTTGCTGCTATCTCTGTCAGGAAGCAAGCTGGAGTGCTGAAACTATGCCTATACACACTTTCATCAAAACACGCTTTTTTGAGGTTTTAAGCTCAGAACGTGAATCTGTGCTTGTTTCTTGCCTGGGAACTGCTTCAGATCGTTGTGCAATGCATATTTGGTATCAGTTTATCCAATGTGCATGGATGGCCTTTGGGAAGTGAATATGAGCTTCTGAAGTGAAAATATGCACTTTTTCAAATACTTTTTTTTTTTTCGTTCTCTTCGTCAAAAATGTTCATTCTGTGTGTAACACAGTGGGAAAGTGACAAACATGAGTGAATTGTCTCTATATGACTGAATTGGAGTGAATTTGCTGCTATCTCTGTCAGGAAGCGAGCTAGAGCGCTGAAACTGTGCCTATACGCACTTTCATCAAAACACGCTTCATTGAGATTTTAAGCTCAGAACATGAATCTGTGCGTACTACTTGCCTGGGTACTGCTTCAGATCGTTGTGCAATGCATATATGGTATCAGTTTGTCCAATGTGCATGGATGGCCTTTGGGAAGTGAATATGAGCTTCTGAAGTGAAAATCTTCACTTTTTAAAAAACTTTCTTTTTTTTAGTTCTTCTTGTTAAAAATTTTCATACTGTGTGTAACACAGTGGGAAAGTGACAAACATGAGTGAATTGTCACTATATGACTGAATTGGAGTGAATTTGCTCCTATCTCTGTCAGGAAGCAAGCTAGAGCGCTGAAATAGTGCCTATACGCACTTTCATCAAAACACGCTTCTTTGAGATTTTAAGCTCAGAACATGAATCTGTGCGTGCTACTTGCCTGGGAACTGCTTCAGATCGTTGTGCAATGCATATATGGTATCAGTTTGTCCAATGTGCATGGATGGCCTTTGGGAAGTGAATATGAGCTTCTGAAGTGAAAATATGCCCTTTTTCAAATACTTTCTTTTTTTTTTTAATCTGCTTGTCAAAAATTTTCATTCTGTGTGTAACAGAATAAGAAAGTGACAAACATGAGTGAATTGAAACTATATGACTGAGTTGAAGTGAATTTTCTGCTATCTCTGTCAGGAAGCGAGCTAGAGCGCTGAAACTGTGCCTATACGCACTTTCATCAAAACACGCTTCATTGAGATTTTAAGCTCAGAACATGAATCTGTGCGTGCTACTTGTCTGGATACTGCTTCAGATCGTTGTGCAATGCATATATGGTATCAGTTTGTCCAATGTGCATGGATGGCCTTTGGGAAGTGAATATGAGCTTCTGAAGTGAAAATATGCACTTTTTAAAAAACTTTCTTTTTTTTAGTTCTGCTTGTTAAAAATTTTCATATTGTGTGTAACACAGTGGGAAAGTGACAAACATGAGTGAATTGTCACTATATGACTGAATTGGAGTGAATTTGCTGCTATCTCTGTCAGGAAGCGAGCTAGAGCGCTGAAACTGTGCCTATACGCACTTTCATCAAAACACGCTTCATTGAGATTTTAAGCTCAGAACATGAATCTGTGCGTGCTACTTGTCTGGATACTGCTTCAGATCGTTGTGCAATGCATATATGGTATCAGTTTGTCCAATGTGCATGGATGGCCTTTGGGAAGTGAATATGAGCTTCTGAAGTGAAAATATGCACTTTTTAAAAAACTTTCTTTTTTTTAGTTCTGCTTGTTAAAAATTTTCATACTGTGTGTAACACAGTGGGAAAGTGACAAACATTAGTGAATTGCCACTATATGACTGAATTGGAGTGAATTTGCTCCTATCTCTGTCAGGAAGCGAGCTTGAGCGTTGAAACTGTGCCTATACGCACTTTCATCAAAACACGCTTCATTGAGATTTTAAGCTCAGAACGTGAATCTTGAAATGTTTCTGGCCTCGGAACTGCCTCAAATCACTGTGCAATGCCTATATGGTATCATTTGGTCCATTGTGCATGGATGGCCTTTGGGAAGCGAATATGAGCTTCTGAAGTGAAATATGCACTTTTTCAAATACTTTCTCTTTTTTTAGATATCTTCGTCAAAAATTTTCATTCTGTGTGTAACACAGTGGGAAAGTGACAAACATGAGTGAATTGTCAATATATGACTGAATTGGAGTGAATTTGCTGCTATCTCTGTCAGGAAGCGAGCTAGAGCGCTGAAACTGTGCCTATACGCACTTTCATCAAAACACGCTTCATTGAGATTTTATGCTCAGAGCGTCAATCTGGGCATGTTTTTTGCTTGGGAACTGCTTCAGATCGTTGTGCAATGCATATATGGTATGGCTTGGTTTAATGTGCATGTATTGCCATTGGGAAGTGAATATGAGCTACTGCAGTGAAGACATGCACTTTTTAAAAAACTTTCTTTTTTTTTTAGTTCTCCTTGTCAAAAATGTTCATACTGTGTGTAACACAGTGGGAAAGTGACAAACATGAGTGAATTGTCACTATATGCCTGAATTTGCTGCTATCTCTGTCAGGAAGCGAGCTGGAGTGCTGAAACTGTGCCTATACACACTTTCATCAAAACACGCTTCTTTGAGGTGTTAAGCTCAGAACGTGAATCTGTGCTTGTTTCTTGCTTGGGAACTGCTTCAGATCGTTGTGCAATGCATATATGGTATCAGTTTATCCAATGTGCATGGATGGCCTTTGGGAAGTGAATATAAGCTTTCTAAGTGAAAATATGCACTTTTTAAAAAACTTTCTTTTTTTTAGTTCTGCTTGTTAAAAATTTTCATATTGTGTGTAACACAGTGGGAAAGTGACAAACATGAGTGAATTGTCACTATATGACTGAATTGGAGTGAATTTGCTGCTATCTCTGTCAGGAAGCGAGCTAGAGCGCTGAAACTGTGCCTATACGCACTTTCATCAAAACACGCTTCATTGAGATTTTAAGCTCAGAACATGAATCTGTGCGTGCTACTTGTCTGGGTACTGCTTCAGATCGTTGTGCAATGCATATATGGTATCAGTTTGTCCAATGTGCATGGATGGCCTTTGGGAAGTGAATATGAGCTTCTGAAGTGAAAATATGCACTTTTTAAAAAACTTTCTTTTTTTTAGTTCTGCTTGTTAAAAATTTTCATACTGTGTGTAACACAGTGGGAAAGTGACAAACATGAGTGAATTGCCACTATATGACTGAATTGGAGTGAATTTGCTCCTATCTCTGTCAGGAAGCGAGCTTGAGCGTTGAAACTGTGCCTATACGCACTTTCATCAAAACACGCTTCATTGAGATTTTAAGCTCAGAACGTGAATCTGTGCGTGCTATGTGCCTGGGAATTGCTTCAGATTGTTGTGCAATGCATATATGGTATCAGTTTATCCAATGTGCATGGATGGCCTTTGGGAAGTGAATATGAGCTTCTGAAGTGAAATATGCACTTTTTCAAATACTTTCTCTTTTTTTAGATCTCTTTGTCAAAAATTTTCATTCTGTGTGTAACAGAGTGGGAAAGTGACAAACATGAGTGAATTGTCACTATATGACTGAATTGGAGTGAATTTGCTGCTATCTCTGTCAGGAAGCGAGCTAGAGCGCTGAAACTGTGCCTTTCCGCACTTTCATCAAAACACGCTTCATTGAGATTTTATGCTCAGAGCGTCAATCTGTGCGTGTTTCTTGCCTGGGAACTGCTTCAGATCGTTGTGCAATGCATATATGGTATGGCTTGGTTTAATGTGCATGTATTGCCATTGGGAAGTGAATATGAGCTACTGCAGTGAAGATATGCACTTTTTAAAAAACTTTCTTTTTCTTAGTTTTCCTTGTCAAAAATGTTCATACTGTGTGTAACACAGTGGGAAAGTGACAAACATGAGTGAATTGTCACTATATGCCTGAATTTGCTGCTATCTCTGTCAGGAAGCAAGCTGGAGTGCTGAAACTATGCCTATACACACTTTCATCAAAACACGCTTTTTTGAGGTTTTAAGCTCAGAACGTGAATCTGTGCTTGTTTCTTGCCTGGGAACTGCTTCAGATCGTTGTGCAATGCATATTTGGTATCAGTTTATCCAATGTGCATGGATGGCCTTTGGGAAGTGAATATGAGCTTCTGAAGTGAAAATATGCACTTTTTCAAATACTTTTTTTTTTTTCGTTCTCTTCTTCAAAAATGTTCATTCTGTGTGTAACACAGTGGGAAAGTGACAAACATGAGTGAATTGTCTCTATATGACTGAATTGGAGTGAATTTGCTGCTATCTCTGTCAGGAAGCGAGCTAGAGCGCTGAAACTGTGCCTATACGCACTTTCATCAAAACACGCTTCATTGAGATTTTAAGCTCAGAACATGAATCTGTGCGTACTACTTGCCTGGGTACTGCTTCAGATCGTTGTGCAATGCATATATGGTATCAGTTTGTCCAATGTGCATGGATGGCCTTTGGGAAGTGAATATGAGCTTCTGAAGTGAAAATCTTCACTTTTTAAAAAACTTTCTTTTTTTTAGTTCTTCTTGTTAAAAATTTTCATACTGTGTGTAACACAGTGGGAAAGTGACAAACATGAGTGAATTGTCACTATATGACTGAATTGGAGTGAATTTGCTCCTATCTCTGTCAGGAAGCAAGCTAGAGCGCTGAAATAGTGCCTATACGCACTTTCATCAAAAAACGCTTCATTGAGATTTTAAGCTCAGAACGTGAATCTGTGCGTGCTACGTGCCTGGGAACTGCTTCAGATCGTTTTGCAATGCATATTTGGTGTCAGTTGGTCCAATGTGCACAGATGGCCTTTGTAAAGTGAATATGAGCTTCTGAAGTGAAAATATGCACTTTTTCAAATACTTTCTTTTCTTTTTGAAATCTGCTTGTCAAAAATTTTCATTCTGTGTGTAACAGAGTAAGAAGGTTACAAACATGAGTGAATTGAAACTATATGACTGAGTTGAAGTGAATTTGCTGCTATCTCTGTCAGGAAGCGAGCTAGAGCGCTGAAACTGTGCCTATACGCACTTTCATCAAAACACGCTTCTTTGAGGTTTTAAGCTCAGAAGGTGAATCTTTAAATGTTTCTGGCCTAGGAACTGCCTCAAATCACTGTGCAATGCCTATATGGTATCATTTGGTCCAATGTGCATGGATGGCCTTTGGGAAGTGAATATGAGCTTCTGAAGTGAAAATATGCACTTTTTCAAATACTTTCTTTTTTTTTTAATCTGCTTGTCAAAATTTTTCATTCTGTGTGTCACAAAGTAAGAAAGTGACAAACATGAGTGAATTGAAACTATATGACTGAGTTGAAGTGAATTTGCTGCTATCTCTGTCAGGAAGCGAGCTAGAGCGCTGAAACTGTGCCTATACGCACTTTCATCAAAACACGCTTCTTTGAGGTTTTAAGCTCAGAAGGTGAATCTTTAAATGTTTCTGGCCTAGGAACTGCCTCAAATCACTGTGCAATGCCTATATGGTATCATTTGGTCCAATGTGCATGGATGGCCTTTGGGAAGTGAATATGAGCTTCTGAAGTGAAATATGCACTTTTTCAAATACTTTCTCTTTTTTTAGATCTCTTCGTCAAAAATTTTCATTCTGTGTGTAACACAGTGGGAAAGTGACAAACATGAGTGAATTGTCACTATATGACTGAATTGGAGTGAATTTGCTGCTATCTCTGTCAGGAAGCGAGCTAGAGCGCTGAAACTGTGCCTTTCCGCACTTTCATCAAAACACGCTTCATTGAGATTTTATGCTAAGAGCGTCAATCTGTGCGTGTTTCTTGCCTGGGAACTGCTTCAGATCGTTGTGCAATGCATATATGGTATGGCTTGGTTTAATGTGCATGTATTGCCATTGGGAAGTGAATATGAGCTACTGCAGTGAAGATATGCACTTTTTAAAAAACTTTCTTTTTCTTAGTTCTCCTTGTCAAAAATGTTCATACTGTGTGTAACACAGTGGGAAAGTGACAAACATGAGTGAATTGTCACTATATGCCTGAATTTGCTGCTATCTCTGTCAGGAAGCAAGCTGGAGTGCTGAAACTATGCCTATACACACTTTCATCAAAACACGCTTTTTTGAGGTTTTAAGCTCAGAACGTGAATCTGTGCTTGTTTCTTGCCTGGGAACTGCTTCAGATCGTTGTGCAATGCATATTTGGTATCAGTTTATCCAATGTGCATGGATGGCCTTTGGGAAGTGAATATGAGCTTCTGCAGTGAAAATATGCACTTTTTCAAATACTTTTTTTTTTTTCGTTCTCTTCGTCAAAAATGTTCATTCTGTGTGTAACACAGTGGGAAAGTGACAAACATGAGTGAATTGTCTCTATATGACTGATTTGGAGTGAATTTGCTGCTATCTCTGTCAGGAAGCGAGCTAGAGCGCTGAAACTGTGCCTATACGCACTTTCATCAAAACACGCTTCATTGAGATTTTAAGCTCAGAACATGAATCTGTGCGTACTACTTGCCTGGGTACTGCTTCAGATCGTTGTGCAATGCATATATGGTATCAGTTTGTCCAATGTGCATGGATGGCCTTTGGGAAGTGAATATGAGCTTCTGAAGTGAAAATCTTCACTTTTTAAAAAACTTTCTTTTTTTTAGTTCTTCTTGTTAAAAATTTTCATACTGTGTGTAACACAGTGGGAAAGTGACAAACAATGCATATATGGTATCAGTTTATGGTGCAATGCATATATGGTATCAGTTTATCCAATGTGCATGGATGGCCTTTGGGAAGTGAATATGAGCTTCTGAAGTGAAAATATGCACTTTTTAAAAAACTTTCTTTTTTTTAGTTCTGCTTGTTAAAAATTTTCATGCTGTGTGTTACACAGTGGGAAAGTGACAAACATGAGTGAATTGTCACTATATGCCTGAATTTGCTGCTATCTCTGTCAGGAAGCGAGCTAGAGCGCTGAAACTGTGCCTATACGCACTTTCATCAAAACACGCTTCATTGAGATTTTAAGCTCAGAACATGAATCTGTGCGTGCTACTTGCCTGGGTACTGCTTCAGATCGTTGTGCAATGCATATATGGTATCAGTTTGCCCAATGTGCATGGATGGCCTTTGGGAAGTGAGTATGAGCTTCTGAAGTGAAAATATGCACTTTTTAAAAAACTTTCTTTTTTTTAGTTCTGCTTGTTAAAAATTTTCATACTGTGTGAAACACAGTGGGAAAGTGACAAACATGAGTGAATTGTCACTATATGACTGAATTGGAGTGAATTTGCTGCCATCTCTGTCAGGAAGCGAGCTGGAGCGCAGAAACTGTGCCGATACACACTTTTATCAAAACACGCTTTTTTGAGGTTTCAAGCTCAGAACGTGAATCAGTGCTTGTTTCTTGCCTGGGAACTGCTTCAGATCGTTGTGCAATGCATATAAGGTATCAGTTTCTCCAATGTGCATGGATGGCCATTGGGAAGTGATTATGAGCTTCTGAAGTGAAAATATGCACTTTTTAAAAAACTTTCTTTTTTTTAGTTCTGCTTGTTAAAAATATTCATACTGTGTAACACAGTGGGAAAGTGACAAACATGAGTGAATTGTCACTATATGACTGAATTGCAGTGAATTTGCTGCTATCTCTGTCAGGAAGCGAGCTAGAGCGCTGAAACTGTGCCTATACGAACTTTCATCAAAACACGCTTCTTTGAGATTTTAAGCTCAGAACATGAATCTGTGCGTGCTACTTGCCTGGGAACTGCTTCAGATCGTTGTACAATGCATATATGGTATCAGTTTCTCCAATGTGCATGGATGGCCTTTGGGAAGTGAATATGAGCTTCTGAAGTGAAAATATGCACTTTTTAAAAAACTTTCTTTTTTTAGTTCAGCTTGTAAAAAATTTTCATACTGTGTGTAACACAGTGGGAAAGTGACAAACATGAGTGAATTGTCACTATATGACTGAATTGGAGTGAATTTGCTCCTATCTCTGTCAGGAAGCGAGCTCGAGCGTTGAAACTGTGCCTATACGCATTTTCATCAAAACACGCTTCATTGAGATTTTAAGCTCAGAACGTGAATCTGTGCGTGCTACGTGCCTGGGAATTGCTTCAGATCGTTTTGCAATGCATATTTGGTTTCATTTGGTCCAATGTGCATGGATGGCCTTTGGGAAGTGAATATGAGCTTCTGAAGTGAAAATATGCACTTTTTCAAATACTTTCTTTTTTTTTTTTAATCTGCTTGTCAAAAATTTTCATTCTGTGTGTAACAGAGTAAGAAAGTGACAAACATGAGTGAATTGAAACTATATGACTGAGTTGAAGTGAATTTGCTGCTATCTCTGTCAGGAAGCGAGCTAGAGCGCTGAAACTATGCCTATACGCACTTTCATCAAAACACGCTTCTTTGAGGTTTTAAGCTCAGAAGCTGAATCTTTAAATGTTTCTGGCCTAGGAACTGCCTCAAATCACTGTGCAATGCCTATATGGTATCATTTGGTCCAATGTGCATGGATGGCCTTTGGGAAGTGAATATGAGCTTCTGAAGTGAAATATGCACTTTTAAAAATACTTTCTCTTTTTTTAGATCTCTTCGTCAAAAATTTTCATTCTGCGTGTAACACAATGGGAAAGTGACAAACATGAGTGAATTGTCACTATATGACTGAATTGGAGTGAATTTGCTGCTATCTCTGTCAGGAAGCGAGCTAGAGCGCTGAAACTGTGCCTATACGCACTTTCATCAAAACACGCTTCATTGAGATTTTATGCTCAGAGCGTCAATCTGTTCGTGTTTCTTGCCTGGGAACTGCTTCAGATCGTTGTGCAATGCATATATGGTATGGCTTGGTTTAATGTGCATGTATTGCCATTGGGAAGTGAATATTAGCTACTGCAGTGAAGATATGCACTTTTTAAAAAACTTTCTTTTTTTTAGTTCTCCTTGTCAAAAATGTTCATACTTTGTGTAACACAGTGGGAAAGTGACAAACATGAGTGAATTGTCACTATATGCCTGAATTTGCTGCTATCTCTGTCAGGAAGCGAGCTGGAGTGCTGAAACTGTGCCTATACACACTTTCATCAAAACACGCTTCTTTGAGGTTTTAAGCTCAGAACGTGAATCTGTGCTTGTTTCTTGCCTGGGAACTGCTTCAGATCGTTGTGCAATGCATATATGGTATCAGTTTGTCCAATGTGCATGGATGGCCTTTGGGAAGTGAATATGAGCTTCTGAAGTGAAAATCTTCACTTTTTAAAAAACTTTCTTTTTTTTAGTTCTGCTTGTTAAAAATTTTCATACTGTGTGTAACACAGTGGGAAAGTGACAAACATGAGTGAATTGTCACTATATGACTGAATTGGAGTGAATTTGCTCCTATCTCTGTCAGGAAGCGAGCTAGAGCGCTGAAATTGTGCCTATACGCACTTTCATCAAAAAACGCTTCATTGAGATTTTAAGCTCAGAACGTGAATCTGTGCGTGCTACGTGCCTGGGAATTGCTTCAGATCGTTTTGCAATGCATATTTGGTGTCAGTTGGTCCAATGTGCATGGATGGCCTTTGGGAAGTGAATATGAGCTTCTGAAGTGAAAATATGCACTTTTTCAAATACTTTCTTTTCTTTTTGAAATCTGCTAGTCAAAAATTTTCATTCTGTGTGTAACAGAGTAAGAAAGTGACAAACATGAGTGAATTGAAACTATATGACTGAGTTGAAGTGAATTTGCTGCTATCTCTGTCAGGAAGCGAGCTAGAGCGCTGAAACTGTGCCTATACGCACTTTCATCAAAACACGCTTCTTTGAGGTTTTAAGCTCAGAAGGTGAATCTTTAAATGTTTCTGGCCTAGGAACTGCCTCAAATCACTCTGCAATGCCTATATGGTATCATTTGGTCCAATGTGCATGGATGGCCTTTGGGAAGTGAATATGAGCTTCTGAAGTGAAATATGCACTTTTAAAAATACTTTCTCTTTTTTTAGATCTCTTCGTCAAAAATTTTCATTCTGTGTGTAACACAATGGGAAAGTGACAAACATGAGTGAATTGTCACTATATGACTGAATTGGAGTGAATTTGCTGCTATCTCTGTCAAGAAGCGAGCTAGAGCGCTGAAACTGTGCCTATACGCACTTTCATCAAAACACGCTTCATTGAGATTTTAAGCTCAGAACATGAATCTGTGCGTGCTACTTGCCTGGGTACTGCTTCAGATCGTTGTGCAATGCATATATGGTATCAGTTTGCCCAATGTGCATGGATGGCCTTTGGGAAGTGAGTATGAGCTTCTGAAGTGAAAATATGCACTTTTTAAAAAACTTTCTTTTTTTTAGTTCTGCTTGTTAAAAATTTTCATACTGTGTGAAACACAGTGGGAAAGTGACAAACATGAGTGAATTGTCACTATATGACTGAATTGGAGTGAATTTGCTGCCATCTCTGTCAGGAAGCGAGCTGGAGCGCAGAAACTGTGCCTATACACACTTTTATCAAAACACGCTTTTTTGAGGTTTCAAGCTCAGAACGTGAATCAGTGCTTGTTTCTTGCCTGGGAACTGCTTCAGATCGTTGTGCAATGCATATAAGGTATCAGTTTCTCCAATGTAAATGGATGGCCATTGGGAAGTGATTATGAGCTTCTGAAGTGAAAATATGCACTTTTTAAAAAACTTTCTTTTTTTTAGTTCTGCTTGTTAAAAATATTCATACTGTGTAACACAGTGGGAAAGTGACAAACATGAGTGAATTGTCACTATATGACTGAATTGCAGTGAATTTGCTGCTATCTCTGTCAGGAAGCGAGCTAGAGCGCTGAAACTGTGCCTATACGAACTTTCATCAAAACACGCTTCTTTGAGATTTTAAGCTCAGAACATGAATCTGTGCGTGCTACTTGCCTGGGAACTGCTTCAGATCGTTGTGCAATGCATATATGGTATCAGTTTCTCCAATGTGCATGGATGGCCTTTGGGAAGTGAATATGAGCTTCTGAAGTGAAAATATGCACTTTTTAAAAAACTTTCTTTTTTTAGTTCTGCTTGTAAAAAATTTTCATACTGTGTGTAACACAGTGGGAAAGTGACAAACATGAGTGAATTGTCACTATATGACTGAATTGGAGTGAATTTGCTCCTATCTCTGTCAGGAAGCGAGCTCGAGCGTTGAAACTGTGCCTATACGCACTTTCATCAAAACACGCTTCATTGAGATTTTAAGCTCAGAACGTGAATCTGTGCGTGCTACGTGCCTGGGAATTGCTTCAGATCGTTTTGCAATGCATATTTGGTTTCATTTGGTCCAATGTGCATGGATGGCCTTTGGGAAGTGAATATGAGCTTCTGAAGTGAAAATATGCACTTTTTCAAATACTTTCTTTTTTTTTTTAATCTGCTTGTCAAAAATTTTCATTCTGTGTGTAACAGAGTAAGAAAGTGACAAACATGAGTGAATTGAAACTATATGACTGAGTTGAAGTGAATTTGCTGCTATCTCTGTCAGGAAGCGAGCTAGAGCGCTGAAACTATGCCTATACGCACTTTCATCAAAACACGCTTCTTTGAGGTTTTAAGCTCAGAAGCTGAATCTTTAAATGTTTCTGGCCTAGGAACTGCCTCCAATCACTGTGCAATGCCTATATGGTATCATTTGGTCCAATGTGCATGGATGGCCTTTGGGAAGTGAATATGAGCTTCTGAAGTGAAATATGCACTTTTAAAAATACTTTCTCTTTTTTTAGATCTCTTCGTCAAAAATTTTCATTCTGCGTGTAACACAATGGGAAAGTGACAAACATGAGTGAATTGTCACTATATGACTGAATTGGAGTGAATTTGCTGCTATCTCTGTCAGGAAGCGAGCTAGAGCGCTGAAACTGTGCCTATACGCACTTTCATCAAAACACGCTTCATTGAGATTTTATGCTCAGAGCGTCAATCTGTTCGTGTTTCTTGCCTGGGAACTGCTTCAGATCGTTCTGCAATGCATATATGGTATGGCTTGGTTTAATGTGCATGTATTGCCATTGGGAAGTGAATATTAGCTACTGCAGTGAAGATATGCACTTTTTAAAAAACTTTCTTTTTTTTAGTTCTCCTTGTCAAAAATGTTCATACTTTGTGTAACACAGTGGGAAAGTGACAAACATGAGTGAATTGTCACTATATGCCTGAATTTGCTGCTATCTCTGTCAGGAAGCGAGCTGGAGTGCTGAAACTATGCCTATACACACTTTCATCAAAACACGCTTCTTTGAGGTTTTAAGCTCAGAACGTGAATCTGTGCTTGTTTCTTGCCTGGGAACTGCTTCAGATCGTTGTGCAATGCATATATGGTATCATTTGGTCCAATGTGCATGGATGGCCTTTGGGAAGTGAATATGAGCTTCTGAAGTGAAATATGCACTTTTAAAAATACTTTCTCTTTTTTTAGATCTCTTCGTCAAAAATTTTCATTCTGTGTGTAACACAATGGGAAAGTGACAAACATGAGTGAATTGTCACTATATGACTGAATTGGAGTGAATTTGCTGCTATCTCTGTCAGGAAGCGAGCTAGAGCGCTGAAACTGTGCCTATACGCACTTTCATCAAAACACGCTTCATTGAGATTTTAAGCTCAGAACATGAATCTGTGCGTGCTACTTGCCTGGGTACTGCTTCAGATCGTTGTGCAATGCATATATGGTATCAGTTTGCCCAATGTGCATGGATGGCCTTTGGGAAGTGAGTATGAGCTTCTGAAGTGAAAATATGCACTTTTTAAAAAACTTTCTTTTTTTTAGTTCTGCTTGTTAAAAATTTTCATACTGTGTGAAACACAGTGGGAAAGTGACAAACATGAGTGAATTGTCACTATATGACTGAATTGGAGTGAATTTGCTGCCATCTCTGTCAGGAAGCGAGCTGGAGCGCAGAAACTGTGCCTATACACACTTTTATCAAAACACGCTTTTTTGAGGTTTCAAGCTCAGAACGTGAATCAGTGCTTGTTTCTTGCCTGGGAACTGCTTCAGATCGTTGTGCAATGCATATAAGGTATCAGTTTCTCCAATGTGCATGGATGGCCATTGGGAAGTGATTATGAGCTTCTGAAGTGAAAATATGCACTTTTTAAAAAACTTTCTTTTTTTTAGTTCTGCTTGTTAAAAATATTCATACTGTGTAACACAGTGGGAAAGTGACAAACATGAGTGAATTGTCACTATATGACTGAATTGCAGTGAATTTGCTGCTATCTCTGTCAGGAAGCGAGCTAGAGCGCTGAAACTGTGCCTATACGAACTTTCATCAAAACACGCTTCTTTGAGATTTTAAGCTCAGAACATGAATCTGTGCGTGCTACTTGCCTGGGAACTGCTTCAGATCGTTGTGCAATGCATATATCGTATCAGTTTCTCCAATGTGCATGGATGGCCTTTGGGAAGTGAATATGAGCTTCTGAAGTGAAAATATGCACTTTTTAAAAAACTTTCTTTTTTTAGTTCTGCTTGTAAAAAATTTTCATACTGTGTGTAACACAGTGGGAAAGTGACAAACATGAGTGAATTGTCACTATATGACTGAATTGGAGTGCATTTGCTCCTATCTCTGTCAGGAAGCGAGCTCGAGCGTTGAAACTGTGCCTATACGCACTTTCATCAAAACACGCTTCATTGAGATTTTAACTCAGAACGTGAATCTGTGCGTGCTATGTGCCTGGGAATTGCTTCAGATCGTTTTGCAATGCATATTTGGTTTCATTTGGTCCAATGTGCATGGATGGCCTTTGGGAAGTGAATATGAGCTTCTGAAGTGAAAATATGCACTTTTTCAAATACTTTCGTTTTTTTTTTAATCTGCTTGTCAAAAATTTTCATTCTGTGTGTAACAGAGTAAGAAAGTGACAAACATGAGTGAATTGAAACTATATGACTGAGTTGAAGTGAATTTGCTGCTATCTCTGTCAGGAAGCGAGCTAGAGCGCTGAAACTGTGCCGATACGCACTTTCATCAAAACACGCTTCTTTGAGGTTTTAAGCTCAGAAGGTGAATCTTGAAATGTTTCTGGCCTAGGAACTGCCTCAAATCACTGTGCAATGCCTATATGGTATCTTTTGGTCCAATGTGCATGGATGGCCTTTGGGAAGTGAATATGAGCTTCTGAAGTGAAATATGCACTTTTTCAAATACTTTCTCTTTTTTTAGATCTCTTCGTCAAAAATTTTCATTCTATGTGTAACACAATGGGAAAGTGACAAATATGAGTGAATTGTCACTATATGACTGAATTGGAGTGAATTTGCTGCTATCTCTGTCAGGAAGCGAGCTAGAGCGCTGAAACTATGCCTATACGCACTTTCATCAAAACACGCTTCATTGAGATATTATGTTCAGAGCGTCAATCTGTGCGTGTTTCTTGCCTGGGAACTGCTTCAGATCGTTGTGCAATGCATATATGGTATGGCTTGGTTTAATGTGCATGTATTGCTATTGGGAAGTGAATATGAGCTACTGCAGTGAAGATATGCACTTTTTAAAAAACTTTCTTTTTTTTAGTTCTCCTTGTCAAAAATGTTCATACTGTGTGTAACACAGTGGGAAAGTGACAAACATGAGTGAATTGTCACTATATGCCTGAATTTGCTGCTATCTCTGTCAGGAAGCGAGCTGGAGTGCTGAAACTATGCCTATACACACTTTTTTGAGGTTTTAAGCTCAGAACATGAATCTGTGCTTGTTTCTTGCCTGGGAACTGCTTCAGATCGTTGTGCAATGCATATATGGTATCAGTTTGTCCAATGTGCATGGATGGCCATTGGGAAGTGAATATGAGCTTCTGAAGTGAAAATCTTCACTTTTTAAAAAACTTTCTTTTTTAAATCTGCTAGTCAAAAATTTTCATTCTGTGTGTAACAGAGTAAGAAAGTGACAAACATGAGTGAATTGAAACTATATGACT
This sequence comes from Gymnothorax reevesii, assembly GCA_029721435.1. Classification (NCBI taxonomy): domain Eukaryota; kingdom Metazoa; phylum Chordata; class Actinopteri; order Anguilliformes; family Muraenidae; genus Gymnothorax; species Gymnothorax reevesii. The sequence continues at coordinate 44,046,560 of CM056585.1, forward strand.
GAGTTGAAGTGAATTTGCTGCTATCTCTGTCAGGAAGCGAGCTAGAGCGCTGAAACTATGCCTATACGCACTTTCATCAAAACACGCTTCTTTGAGGTTTTAAGCTCAGAAGGTGAATCTTTAAATGTTTCTGGCCTAGGAACTGCCTCAAATCACTGTGCAATGCCTATATGGTATCATTTGGTCCAATGTGCATGGATGGCCTTTGGGAAGTGAATATGAGCTTCTGAAGTGAAATATGCACTTTTAAAAATACTTTCTCTTTTTTTAGATCTCTTCGTCAAAAATTTTCATTCTGTGTGTAACACAATGGGAAAGTGAGAAACATGAGTGAATTGTCACTATATGACTGAATTGGAGTGAATTTGCTGCTATCTCTGTCAGGAAGCGAGCTAGAGCGCTGAAACTGTGCCTATACGCACTTTCATCAAAACACGCTTCATTGAGATTTTATGCTCAGAGCGTCAATCTGTTCGTGTTTCTTGCCTGGGAACTGCTTCAGATCGTTGTGCAATGCATATATGGTATGGCTTGGTTTAATGTGCATGTATTGCCATTGGGAAGTGAATATTAGCTACTGCAGTGAAGATATGCACTTTTTAAAAAACTTTCTTTTTTTTAGTTCTCCTTTTCAAAAATGTTCATACTTTGTGTAACACAGTGGGAAAGTGACAAACATGAGTGAATTGTCACTATATGCCTGAATTTGCTGCTATCTCTGTCAGGAAGCGAGCTGGAGTGCTGAAACTATGCCTATACACACTTTCATCAAAACACGCTTCTTTGAGGTTTTAAGCTCAGAACGTGAATCTGTGCTTGTTTCTTGCCTGGGAACTGCTTCAGATCGTTGTGCAATGCATATATGGTATCAGTTTGTCCAATGTGCATGGATGGCCTTTGGGAAGTGAATATGAGCTTCTGAAGTGAAAATCTTCACTTTTTAAAAAACTTTCTTTTTTTTAGTTCTGCTTGTTAAAAATTTTCATACTGTGTGTAACACAGTGGGAAAGTGACAAACATGAGTGAATTGTCACTATATGACTGAATTGGAGTGAATTTGCTCCTATCTCTGTCAGGAAGCGAGCTAGAGCGCTGAAATTGTGCCTATACGCACTTTCATCAAAAAACGCTTCATTGAGATTTTAAGCTCAGAACGTGAATCTGTGCGTGCTACGTGCCTGGGAATTGCTTCAGATCGTTTTGCAATGCATATTTGGTGTCAGTTGGTCCAATGTGCATGGATGGCCTTTGGGAAGTGAATATGAGCTTCTGAAGTGAAAATATGCACTTTTTCAAATACTTTCTTTTCTTTTTGAAATCTGCTAGTCAAAAATTTTCATTCTGTGTGTAACAGAGTAAGAAAGTGACAAACATGAGTGAATTGAAACTATATGACTGAGTTGAAGTGAATTTGCTGCTATCTCTGTCAGGAAGCGAGCTAGAGTGCTGAAACTGTGCCTATACGCACTTTCATCAAAACACGCTTCTTTGAGGTTTTAAGCTCAGAAGGTGAATCTTTAAATGTTTCTGGCCTAGGAACTGCCTCAAATCACTCGGCAATGCCTATATGGTATCATTTGGTCCAATGTGCATGGATGGCCTTTGGGAAGTGAATATGAGCTTCTGAAGTGAAATATGCACTTTTAAAAATACTTTCTCTTTTTTTAGATCTCTTCGTCAAAAATTTCCATTCTGTGTGTAACACAATGGGAAAGTGACAAACATAAGTGAATTGTCACTATATGACTGAATTGGAGTGAATTTGCTGCTATCTCTGTCAGGAAGCGAGCTAGAGCACTGAAACTGTGCCTATACGCACTTTCATCAAAACACGCTTCATTGAGATTTTATGCTCAGAGCGTCAATCTGTGCGTGTTTCTTGCCTGGGAACTGCTTCAGATCGTTTTGCAATGCATATATGGTATGGCTTGGTTTAATGTGCATGTATTGCCATTGGGAAGTGAATATGATCTACTGCAGTGAAGATATGCACTTTTTAAAAAACTTTCTTTTTTTTAGTTCTCCTTGTCAAAAATGTTCATACTGTGTGTAACACAGTGGGAAAGTGACAAACATGAGTGAATTGTCACTATATGCCTGAATTTGCTGCTATCTCTGTCAGGAAGCGAGCTGGAGTGCTGAAACTGTGCCTATACACACTTTCATCAAAACACGTTTCTTTGAGGTGTTAAGCTCAGAACAAGAATCTGTGCTTGTTTCTTGCCTGGGAACTGCTTCAGATCGTTGTGCCATGCATATATGGTATCAGTTTATCCAATGTGCATGGATGGCCTTTGGGAAGTGAATATGAGCTTCTGAAGTGAAAATATGCACTTTTTCAAATACTTTCTTTTTTTTTGAAATCTGCTAGTCAAAAATTTTCATTCTGTGTGTAACAGAGTAAGAAAGTGACAAACATGAGTGAATTGAAACTATATGACTGAGTTGAAGTGAATTTGCTGCTATCTCTGTCAGGAAGCGAGCTAGAGCGCTGAAACTGTGCCTATACGCACTTTCATCAAAACACGCTTCTTTGAGGTTTTAAGCTCAGAACGTGAATCTGTGCTTGTTTCTTGCCTGGGATTTGCTTCAGATCGTTGTGCAATGCATATATGGTATCAGTTTATCCAATTTGCATGGATGGCCTTTTGGGAAGTGAATATGAGCTTCTGAAGTGAAAATATGCACTTTTTAAAAAACTTTCTTTTTTTTAGTTCTGCTTGTTAAAAATGTTCATACTGTGTGTAACACAGTGGGAAAGTGACAAACATGAGTGAATTGTCACTATATGACTGAATTGGAGTGAATTTGCTGCTATCTCTGTCAGGACGCGAGCTAGAGCGCTGAAACTGTGCCCTTACGCATTTTCATCAAAACACACTTCTTTGAGATTTTAAGCTCAGAACATGAATCCGTGCGTGCTACTTGCCTGGGAACTGCTTCAGATCGTTGTGCAATGCATATATGGTATCAGTTTCTCCAATGTGCATGGATGGCCTTTGGGAAGTGAATATGAGCTTCTGAAGTGAAAATATGCACTTTTTAAAAAACTTTCTTTTTTTTAGTTCTGCTTGTTAAGGTTTTCATACCGTGTGTAACACAGTGGGAAAGTGACAAACATGAGTGAATTGTCACTATATGACTGAATTGGAGTGAATTTGCTGCTATCTCTGTCAGGAAGCGAGCTGGAGCGCTGAAACTGTGCCAATACGCACTTTCATCAAAACACGCTTCATTGAGATTTTAAGCTCAGAACGTGAATCTGTGCGTGCTACGTGCCTGGGAATTGCTTCAGATCGTTGTGCAATGCATATTTGGTGTCAGTTGGTCCAATGTGCATGGATGGCCTTTGGGAAGTGAATATGAGCTTCTGAAGTGAAAATATGCACTTTTTCAAATACTTTCTTTTTTTTTTTTAATCTGCTTTTCAAAAATTTTCATTCTGTGTGTAACAGAGTAAGAAAGTGACAAACATGAGTGAATTGAAACTATATGACTGAGTTGAAGTGAATTTGCTGCTATCTCTGTCAGGAAGCGAGCTAGAGCGCTGAAACTGTGCCTATACGCACTTTCATCAAAACACGCTTCTTTGAGGTTTTAAGCTCAGAAGGTGAATCTTTAAATGTTTCTGGCCTAGGAACTGCCTCAAATCACTGTGCAATGCCTATATGGTATAATTTGGTCCAATGTGCATGGATGGCCTTTGGGAAGTGAATATGAGCTTCTGAAGTGAAATATGCACTTTTTCAAATACTTTCTCTTTTTTTAGATCTCTTCGTCAAAAATTTTCATTATGTGTGTAAGACAGTGGGAAAGTGACAAACATGAGTGAATTGTCACTATATGACTGAATTGGAGTGAAAATGCTGCTATCTCTGTCAGGAAGCGAGCTAGAGCGCTGAAACTGTGCCTATACGCACTTTCATCAAAACACGCTTCATTGAGATTTTATGCTCAGAGCGTCAATCTGTGAGTGTTTTTTGCTTGGGAACTGCTTCAGATCGTTGTGCAATGCATATATGGTATGGCTTGGTTTAATGTGCATGTATTGCCATTGGGAAGTGAATATGAGCTACTGCAGTGAAGATATGCACTTTTAAAAAACTTTCTTTTTTTTTAGTTCTCCTTGTCAAAAATGTTCATACTGTGTGTAACACAGTGGGAAAGTGACAAACATGAGTGAATTGTCACTATATGCCTGAATTTGCTGCTATCTCTGTCAGGAAGCGAGCTGGAGTGCTGAAACTGTGCCTATACACACTTTCATCAAAACACGCTTCTTTGAGGTGTTAAGCTCAGAACGTGAATCTGTGCTTGTTTCTTGCCTGGGAACTGCTTCAGATCGTTGTGCAATGCATATATGGTATCAGTTTATCCAATGTGCATGGATGGCCTTTGGTAAGTGAATATGAGCTTCTGAAGTGAAAATATGCACTTTTTAAAAAACTTTCTTTTTTTTAGTTCTGCTTGTTAAAAATTGTCATACTGTGTGTAACACAGTGGGAAAGTGACAAACATGAGTGAATTGTCACTATATGACTGAATTGGAGTGAATTTGCTGCTATCTCTGTCAGGAAGCGAGCTAGAGCGCTGAAACTGTGCCTATACGCACTTTCATCAAAACACGCTTCATTGAGATTTTAAGCTCAGAACGTGAATCTGTGCGTGCTACGTGCCTGGGAATTGCTTCAGATCGTTTTGCAATGCATATTTGGTGTCAGTTGGTCCAATGTGCATGGATGGCCTTTGGGAAGTGAATATGAGCTTCTGAAGTGAAAATATGCACTTTTTAAAAAACTTTCTTTTTTTTAGTTCTGCTTGTTAAAAATTTTCATACTGTGTGTAACACAGTGGGAAAGTGACAAACATGAGTGAATTGTCACTATATGACTTAATTGGAGTGAATTTGCTACTATCTCTGTCAGGAAGCGAGCTAGAGCGCTGAAACTGTGCCTATACGCACTTTCATCAAAACACACTTCTTTGAGATTTTAAGCTCAGAACATGAATCCGTGCGTGCTACTTGCCTGGGAACTGCTTCAGATCGTTGTGCAATGCATATATGGTATCAGTTTCTCCAATGTGCATGGATGGCCTTTGGGAAGTGAATATGAGCTTCTGAAGTGAAAATATGCACTTTTTAAAAAACTTTCTTTTTTTTAGTTCTGCTTGTTAAAAATTTTCATGCTGTGTGTTACACAGTGGGAAAGTGACAAACATGAGTGAATTGTCACTATATGACTGAATTGGAGTGAATTTGCTGCTATCTCTGTCAGGAAGCGAGCTGGAGCGCTGAAACTGTGCCTATACGCACTTTCATCAAAACACGCTTCATTGAGATTTTAAGCTCAGAACGTGAATCTGTGCGTGCTACGTGCCTGGGAATTGCTTCAGATCGTTGTGCAATGCATATTTGGTGTCAGTTGGTCCAATGTGCATGGATGGCCTTTGGGAAGTGAATATGAGCTTCTGAAGTGAAAATATGCACTTTTTCAAATACTTTATTTTTTTTTTTTAATCTGCTTGTCAAAAATTTTCAGTCTGTGTGTTACACAGTGGGAAAGTGACAAACATGAGTGAATTGTCACTACATGACTTAATTGGAGTGAATTTGCTGCTATCTCTGTCAGGAAGCGAGCTAGAGCGCTGAAACTGTGCCTATACGCACTTTCATCAAAACACGCTTCATTGAGATTTTAAGCTCAGAATATGAATCTGTGCGTGCTACTTTCCTGGGTACTGCTTCAGATCGTTGTGCAATGCATATATGGTATCAGTTTGTCCAATGTGCATGGATGGCCTTTGGGAAGTGAATATGAGCTTCTGAAGTGAAAATATGCACTTTTTAAAAAACTTTCTTTTTTTTAGTTCTGCTTGTTAAAAATTTTCATACTGTGTGAAACACAGTGGGAAAGTGACAAACATGAGTGAATTGAAACTATATGACTGAGTTGAAGTGAATTTGCTGCTATCTCTGTCAGGAAGCGAGCTAGAGCGCTGAAACTATGCCTATACGCACTTTCATCAAAACACGCTTCTTTGAGGTTTTAAGCTCAGAAGGTGAATCTTTAAATGTTTCTGGCCTAGGAACTGCCTCAAATCACTGTGCAATGCCTATATGGTATCATTTGGTCCAATGTGCATGGATGGCCTTTGGGAAGTGAATATGAGCTTCTGAAGTGAAATATGCACTTTTAAAAATACTTTCTCTTTTTTTAGATCTCTTCGTCAAAAATTTTCATTCTGTGTGTAACACAATGGGAAAGTGACAAACATGAGTGAATTGTCACTATATGACTGAATTGGAGTGAATTTGCTGCTATCTCTGTCAGGAAGCGAGCTAGAGCGCTGAAACTGTGCCTATACGCACTTTCATCAAAACACGCTTCATTGAGATTTTATGCTCAGAGCGTCAATCTGTTCGTGTTTCTTGCCTGGGAACTGCTTCAGATCGTTGTGCAATGCATATATGGTATGGCTTGGTTTAATGTGCATGTATTGCCATTGGGAAGTGAATATTAGCTACTGCAGTGAAGATATGCACTTTTTAAAAAACTTTCTTTTTTTTAGTTCTCCTTGTCAAAAATGTTCATACTTTGTGTAACACAGTGGGAAAGTGACAAACATGAGTGAATTGTCACTATATGCCTGAATTTGCTGCTATCTCTGTCAGGAAGCGAGCTGGAGTGCTGAAACTATGCCTATACACACTTTCATCAAAACACGCTTCTTTGAGGTTTTAAGCTCAGAACGTGAATCTGTGCTTGTTTCTTGCCTGGGAACTGCTTCAGATCGTTGTGCAATGCATATATGGTATCAGTTTGTCCAATGTGCATGGATGGCCTTTGGGAAGTGAATATGAGCTTCTGAAGTGAAAATCTTCACTTTTTAAAAAACTTTCTTTTTTTTAGTTCTGCTTGTTAAAAATTTTCATACTGTGTGTAACACAGTGGGAAAGTGACAAACATGAGTGAATTGTCACTATATGACTGAATTGGAGTGAATTTGCTCCTATCTCTGTCAGGAAGCGAGCTAGAGCGCTGAAATTGTGCCTATACGCACTTTCATCAAAAAACGCTTCATTGAGATTTTAAGCTCAGAACGTGAATCTGTGCGTGCTACGTGCCTGGGAATTGCTTCAGATCGTTTTGCAATGCATATTTGGTGTCAGTTGGTCCAATGTGCATGGATGGCCTTTGGGAAGTGAATATGAGCTTCTGAAGTGAAAATATGCACTTTTTCAAATACTTTCTTTTCTTTTTGAAATCTGCTAGTCAAAAATTTTCATTCTGTGTGTAACAGAGTAAGAAAGTGACAAACATGAGTGAATTGAAACTATATGACTGAGTTGAAGTGAATTTGCTGCTATCTCTGTCAGGAAGCGAGCTAGAGTGCTGAAACTGTGCCTATACGCACTTTCATCAAAACACGCTTCTTTGAGGTTTTAAGCTCAGAAGGTGAATCTTTAAATGTTTCTGGCCTAGGAACTGCCTCAAATCACTCGGCAATGCCTATATGGTATCATTTGGTCCAATGTGCATGGATGGCCTTTGGGAAGTGAATATGAGCTTCTGAAGTGAAATATGCACTTTTAAAAATACTTTCTCTTTTTTTACATCTCTTCGTCAAAAATTTCCATTCTGTGTGTAACACAATGGGAAAGTGACAAACATAAGTGAATTGTCACTATATGACTGAATTGGAGTGAATTTGCTGCTATCTCTGTCAGGAAGCGAGCTAGAGCACTGAAACTGTGCCTATACGCACTTTCATCAAAACACGCTTCATTGAGATTTTATGCTCAGAGCGTCAATCTGTGCGTGTTTCTTGCCTGGGAACTGCTTCAGATCGTTTTGCAATGCATATATGGTATGGCTTGGTTTAATGTGCATGTATTGCCATTGGGAAGTGAATATGATCTACTGCAGTGAAGATATGCACTTTTTAAAAAACTTTCTTTTTTTTAGTTCTCCTTGTCAAAAATGTTCATACTGTGTGTAACACAGTGGGAAAGTGACAAACATGAGTGAATTGTCACTATATGCCTGAATTTGCTGCTATCTCTGTCAGGAAGCGAGCTGGAGTGCTGAAACTGTGCCTATACACACTTTCATCAAAACACGTTTCTTTGAGGTGTTAAGCTCAGAACAAGAATCTGTGCTTGTTTCTTGCCTGGGAACTGCTTCAGATCGTTGTGCCATGCATATATGGTATCAGTTTATCCAATGTGCATGGATGGCCTTTGGGAAGTGAATATGAGCTTCTGAAGTGAAAATATGCACTTTTTCAAATACTTTCTTTTTTTTTGAAATCTGCTAGTCAAAAATTTTCATTCTGTGTGTAACAGAGTAAGAAAGTGACAAACATGAGTGAATTGAAACTATATGACTGAGTTGAAGTGAATTTGCTGCTATCTCTGTCAGGAAGCGAGCTAGAGCGCTGAAACTGTGCCTATACGCACTTTCATCAAAACACGCTTCTTTGAGGTTTTAAGCTCAGAACGTGAATCTGTGCTTGTTTCTTGCCTGGGATTTGCTTCAGATCGTTGTGCAATGCATATATGGTATCAGTTTATCCAATTTGCATGGATGGCCTTTTGGGAAGTGAATATGAGCTTCTGAAGTGAAAATATGCACTTTTTAAAAAACTTTCTTTTTTTTAGTTCTGCTTGTTAAAAATGTTCATACTGTGTGTAACACAGTGGGAAAGTGACAAACATGAGTGAATTGTCACTATATGACTGAATTGGAGTGAATTTGCTGCTATCTCTGTCAGGACGCGAGCTAGAGCGCTGAAACTGTGCCCTTACGCATTTTCATCAAAACACACCTCTTTGAGATTTTAAGCTCAGAACATGAATCCGTGCGTGCTACTTGCCTGGGAACTGCTTCAGATCGTTGTGCAATGCATATATGGTTTCAGTTTCTCCAATGTGCATGGATGGCCTTTGGGAAGTGAATATGAGCTTCTGAAGTGAAAATATGCACTTTTTCAAAAACTTTCTTTTTTTTAGTTCTGCTTGTTAAGGTTTTCATACTGTGTGTAACACAGTGGGAAAGTGACAAACATGAGTGAATTGTCACTATATGACTGAATTGGAGTGAATTTGCTCCTATCTCTGTCAGGAAGCGAGCTTGAGCGTTGAAACTGTGCCAATACGCACTTTCATCAAAACACGCTTCATTGAGATTTTAAGCTCAGAACGTGAATCGGTGCGTGCTACGTGCCTGGGAATTGCTTCAGATCGTTTTGCAATGCATATTTGGTGTCAGTTGGTCCCATGTGCATGGATGGCCTTTGGGAAGTGAAAATGAGCTTCTAAAGTGAAAATATGCACTTTTTCAAATACTTTCTTTTTTTTTTTTAATCTGCTTTTCAAAAATTTTCATTCTGTGTGTAACAGAGTAAGAAAGTGACAAACATGAGTGAATTGAAACTATATGACTGAGTTGAAGTGAATTTGCTGCTATCTCTGTCAGGAAGCGAGCTAGAGCGCTGAAACTGTGCCTATACGCACTTTCATCAAAACACGCTTCTTTGAGGTTTTAAGCTCAGAAGGTGAATCTTTAAATGTTTCTGGCCTAGGAACTGCCTCAAATCACTGTGCAATGCCTATATGGTATCATTTGGTCCAATGTGCATGGATGGCCTTTGGGAAGTGAATATGAGCTTCTGAAGTGAAATATGCACTTTTTCAAATACTTTCTCTTTTTTTAGATCTCTTCGTCAAAAATTTTCATTATGTGTGTAAGACAGTGGGAAAGTGACAAACATGAGTGAATTGTCACTATATGACTGAATTGGAGTGAAAATGCTGCTATCTCTGTCAGGAAGCGAGCTAGAGCGCTGAAACTGTGCCTATACGCACTTTCATCAAAACACGCTTCATTGAGATTTTATGCTCAGAGCGTCAATCTGTGAGTGTTTTTTGCTTGGGAACTGCTTCAGATCGTTGTGCAATGCATATATGGTATGGCTTGGTTTAATGTGCATGTATTGCCATTGGGAAGTGAATATGAGCTACTGCAGTGAAGATATGCACTTTTAAAAAACTTTCTTTTTTTTTAGTTCTCCTTGTCAAAAATGTTCATACTGTGTGTAACACAGTGGGAAAGTGACAAACATGAGTGAATTGTCACTATATGCCTGAATTTGCTGCTATCTCTGTCAGGAAGCGAGCTGGAGTGCTGAAACTGTGCCTATACACACTTTCATCAAAACACGCTTCTTTGAGGTGTTAAGCTCAGAACGTGAATCTGTGCTTGTTTCTTGCCTGGGAACTGCTTCAGATCGTTGTGCAATGCATATATGGTATCAGTTTATCCAATGTGCATGGATGGCCTTTGGTAAGTGAATATGAGCTTCTGAAGTGAAAATATGCACTTTTTAAAAAACTTTCTTTTTTTTAGTTCTGCTTGTTAAAAATTTTCATACTGTGTGTAACACAGTGGGAAAGTGACAAACATGAGTGAATTGTCACTATATGACTGAATTGGAGTGAATTTGCTGCTATCTCTGTCAGGAAGCGAGCTAGAGCGCTGAAACTGTGCCTATACGCACTTTCATCAAAACACGCTTCATTGAGATTTTAAGCTCAGAACGTGAATCTGTGCGTGCTACGTGCCTGGGAATTGCTTCAGATCGTTTTGCAATGCATATTTGGTGTCAGTTGGTCCAATGTGCATGGATGGCCTTTGGGAAGTGAATATGAGCTTCTGAAGTGAAAATATGCACTTTTTAAAAAACTTTCTTTTTTTTAGTTCTGCTTGTTAAAAATTTTCATACTGTGTGTAACACAGTGGGAAAGTGACAAACATGAGTGAATTGTCACTATATGACTTAATTGGAGTGAATTTGCTACTATCTCTGTCAGGAAGCGAGCTAGAGCGCTGAAACTGTGCCTATACGCACTTTCATCAAAACACACTTCTTTGAGATTTTAAGCTCAGAACATGAATCCGTGCGTGCTACTTGCCTGGGAACTGCTTCAGATCGTTGTGCAATGCATATATGGTATCAGTTTCTCCAATGTGCATGGATGGCCTTTGGGAAGTGAATATGAGCTTCTGAAGTGAAAATATGCACTTTTTAAAAAACTTTCTTTTTTTTAGTTCTGCTTGTTAAAAATTTTCATGCTGTGTGTTACACAGTGGGAAAGTGACAAACATGAGTGAATTGTCACTATATGACTGAATTGGAGTGAATTTGCTGCTATCTCTGTCAGGAAGCGAGCTGGAGCGCTGAAACTGTGCCTATACGCACTTTCATCAAAACACGCTTCATTGAGATTTTAAGCTCAGAACGTGAATCTGTGCGTGCTACGTGCCTGGGAATTGCTTCAGATCGTTGTGCAATGCATATTTGGCGTCAGTTGGTCCAATGTGCATGGATGGCCTTTGGGAAGTGAATATGAGCTTCTGAAGTGAAAATATGCACTTTTTCAAATACTTTATTTTTTTTTTTTAATCTGCTTGTCAAAAATTTTCAGTCTGTGTGTTACACAGTGGGAAAGTGACAAACATGAGTGAATTGTCACTACATGACTTAATTGGAGTGAATTTGCTGCTATCTCTGTCAGGAAGCGAGCTAGAGCGCTGAAACTGTGCCTATACGCACTTTCATCAAAACACGCTTCATTGAGATTTTAAGCTCAGAATATGAATCTGTGCGTGCTACTTTCCTGGGTACTGCTTCAGATCGTTGTGCAATGCATATATGGTATCAGTTTGTCCAATGTGCATGGATGGCCTTTGGGAAGTGAATATGAGCTTCTGAAGTGAAAATATGCACTTTTTAAAAAACTTTCTTTTTTTTAGTTCTGCTTGTTAAAAATTTTCATACTGTGTGAAACACAGTGGGAAAGTGACAAACATGAGTGAATTGTCACTATATGACTGAATTGGAGTGAATTTGCTGCTATCTCTGTCAGGAAGCGAGCTGAAGCGCTGAAACTGTGCCTATACACACTTTTATCAAAACACGCTTTTTTGAGGTTTTAAGCTCAGAAGGTGAATCTGTGCTTGTTTCTTGCCTGGGAACTGCTTCAGATCGTTGTGCAATGCATATATGGTATGGCTTGGTTTAATGTGCATGTATTGCCATTGGGAAGTGAATATGAGCTACTGCAGTGAAGATATGCACTTTTTAAAAAACTTTCTTTTTTTTTAGTTCTCCTTGTCAAAAATGTTCATACTGTGTGTTACACAGTGGGAAAGTGACAAACATGAGTGAATTGTCACTATATGCCTGAATTTGCTGCTATCTCTGTCAGGAAGCGAGCTGGAGTGCTGAAACTGTGCCTATACACACTTTCATCAAAACACGCTTCTTTGAGGTTTTAAGCTCAGAACGTGAATCTGTGCTTGTTTCTTGCCTGGGAACTGCTTCAGATCGTTGTGCAATGCATATATGGTATCAGTTTATCCAATGTGCATGGATGGCCTTTGGGAAGTGAATATGAGCTTCTGAAGTGAAAATATGCACTTTTTAAAAAACTTTCTTTTTTTTAGTTCTGCTTGTTAAAAATTTTCATGCTGTGTGTTGCACAGTGGGAAAGTGACAAACATGAGTGAATTGTCACTACATGACTTAATTGGAGTGAATTTGCTGCTATCTCTGTCAGGAAGCGAGCTAGAGCGCTGAAACTGTGCCTATACGCACTTTTATCAAAACACGCTTCATTGAGATTTTAAGCTCAGAATAAGAATCTGTGCGTGCTACTTGCCTGGGTACTGCTACAGATCGTTGTGCAATGCATATATGGTATCAGTTTGTCCAATGTGCATGGATGGCCTTTCGGAAGTGAATATGAGCTTCTGAAGTGAAAATATGCACTTTTTAAAAAACTTTCTTTTTTTTAGTTCTGCTTGTTAAAAATTTTCATACTGTGTGAATCACAATGGGAAAGTGACAAACATGAGTGAATTGTCACTATATGACTGAATTGGAGTGAATTTGCTGCTATCTCTGTCAGGAAGCGAGCTGGAGCGCTGAAACTGTGCCTATACACACTTTTATCAAAACACGCTTTTTTGAGGTTTTAAGCTCAGAACGTGAATCTGTGCTTGTTTCTTGCCTGGGAACTGCTTCAGATCGTTGTGCAATGCATATATGGTATCAGTTTATCCAATGTGCATGGATGGCCTTTGGGAAGTGAATATGAGCTTCTGAAGTGAAAATATGCACTTTTTAAAAAACTTTCTTTTTTTTAGTTCTGCTTGTTAAAAATTTTCATGCTGTGTGTTACACAGTGGGAAAGTGACAAACATGAGTGAATTGTCACTACATGACTTAATTGGAGTGAATTTGCTGCTATCTCTGTCAAGAAGCGAGCTAGAGCGCTGAAACTGTGCCTATACGCACTTTCATCAAAACACGCTTCATTGAGATTTTAAGCTCAGAATATGAATCTGTGCGTGCTACTTGCCTGGGTACTGCTTCAGATCGTTGTGCAATGCATATAAGGTATCAGTTTGTCCAATGTGCATGGATGGCCTTTGGGAAGTGAATATGAGCTTCTGAAGTGAAAATATGCACTTTTTAAAAAACTTTCTTTTTTTTTAGTTCTGCTTGTTAAAAATTTTCATACTGTGTGAAACACTGTGTAAAAGTGACAAAAATGAGTGAATTGTCACTATATGACTGAATTGGAGTGAATTTGCTGCTATCTCTGTCAGGAAGCGAGCTGGAGCGCTGAAACTGTGCCTATACGCACTTTCATCAAAACACGCTTCATTGAGATTTTAAGCTCTGAACGTGAATCTGTGCGTGCTACGTGCCTGGGAATTGCTTCAGATCGTTTTGCAATGCATATTTGGTGTCAGTTGGTCCAATGTGCATGGATGGCCTTTGGGAAGTGAATATGAGCTTCTGAAGTGAAAATATGCACTTTTTCAAATACTTTCTTTTTTTTTTTTAATCTGCTTGTCAAAACTTTTCAGTCTGTGTGTAACAGAGTAAGAAAGTGACAAACATGAGTGAATTGAAACTATATGACTGAGTTGAAGTGAATTTGCTGCTATCTCTGTCAGGAAACGAGCTAGAGCGCTGAAACTATGCCTATACGCACTTTCATCAAAACACGCTTCTTTGAGGTTTTAAGCTCAGAAGGTGAATCTTTAAATGTTTCTGGCCTAGGAACTGCCTCAAATCACTGTGCAATGCCTATATGGTATCATTTGGTCCAATGTGCATGGATGGCCTTTGGGAAGTGAATATGAGCTTCTGAAGTGAAATATGCACTTTTTCAAATACTTTCTCTTTTTTTAGATCTCTTCGTCAAAAATTTTCATTCTGTGTGTAACACAGTGGGAAAGTGACAAACATGAGTGAATTGTCACTATATGACTGAATTGGAGTGAATTTGCTGCTATCTCTGTCAGGAAGCCAGCTAGAGCGCTGAAACTGTGCCTATACGCACTTTCATCAAAACACGCTTCATTGAGATTTTATGCTCAGAGCGTCAATCTGTGCGTGTTTCTTGCCTGGGAACTGCTTCAGATCGTTGTGCAATGCATATATGGTATGGCTTGGTTTAATGTGCATGTATTGCCATTGGGAAGTGAATATGAGCTACTGCAGTGAAGATATGCACTTTTTAAAAAACTTTCTTTTTTTTTAGTTCTCCTTGTCAAAAGCTCAGAACGTGAATCTGTGCTTGTTTCTTGCCTGGGAACTGCTTCAGATCATTGTGCAATGCATATATGGTATCAGTTTATCCAATGTGCATGGATGGCCTTTGGGAAGTGAATATGAGCTTCTGAAGTGAAAATATGCACTTTTTAAAAAACTTTCTTTTTTTTAGTTCTGCTTGTTAAAAATTTTCATACTGTGTGTAACACAGTGGGAAAGTGACAAACATGAGTGAATTGTCACTATATGACTTAATTGGAGTGAATTTGCTGCTATCTCTGTCAGGAAGCGAGCTAGAGCGCTGAAACTGTGCCTATACGCACTTTCATCAAAACACGCTTCATTGAGATTTTAAGCTCAGAATATGAATCTGTGCGTGCTACTTGCCTGGGTACTGCTTCAGATCGTTGTGCAATGCATATATGGTATCAGTTTGTCCAATGTGCATGGATGGCCTTTGGGAAGTGAATATGAGCTTCTGAAGTGAAAATATGCACTTTTTAAAAAACTTTCTTTTTTTTAGTTCTGCTTGTTAAAAATTTTCATACTGTGTGAAACACAGTGGGAAAGTGACAAACATGAGTGAATTTGCTGCTATTTCTGTCAGGAAGCGAGCTGGAGCGCTGAAACTGTGCCTATACGCACTTTCATCAAAACACGCTTCATTGAGGTTTTAAGCTCAGAACGTCAATCTGTGCTTGTTTCTTGCCTGGGAACTGCTTCAGATCGTTGTGCAATGCATATATGGTATCAGTTTGTCCAATGTGCATGGATGGCCTTTGGGAAGTGAATATGAGCTTCTGAAGTGAAAATATGCACTTTTTCAAATACTTTCTTTTTTTTTTTTTAATCTGCTTGTCAAAAATTTTCAGTCTGTGTGTAACAGAGTAAGAAAGTGACAAACATGAGTGAATTGCAACTATATGACTGAGTTGAAGTGAATTTGCTGCTATCTCTGTCAGGAAACGAGCTAGAGCGCTGAAACTGTGCCTATACGCACTTTCATCAAAACACGCTTCTTTGAGGTTTTAAGCTCAGAAGGCGAATCTTTAAATGTTTCTGGCCTAGGAACTGCCTCAAATCACTGTGCAATGCCTATATGGTATCATTTGGTCCAATGTGCATGGATGGCCTTTGGGAAGTGAATATGAGCTTCTGAAGTGAAATATGCACTTTTTCAAATTCTTTCTCTTTTTTTAGATCTCTTCGTCAAAAATTTTCATTCTGTGTGTAACACAGTGGGAAAGTGACGAACATGAGTGAATTGTCACTATATGCTTGAATTTGCTGCTATCTCTGTCAGGAAGCGAGCTGGAGTGCTGAAACTGTGCCTATACACACTTTCATCAAAACACGCTTCTTTGAGGTTTTAAGCTCAGTACGTGAATCTGTGCTTGTTTCTTGCCTGGGAACTGCTTCAGATCGTTGTGCAATGCATATATGGTATCAGTTTATCCAATGTGCATGGATGGCCTTTGGGAAGTGAATATGAGCTTCTGAAGTGAAAATATGCACTTTTTAAAAAACTTTCTTTTTTTTAGTTCTGCTTGTTAAAAATTTTCATACTGTGTGAAACACAGTGGGAAAGTGACAAACATGAGTGAATTGTCACTACATGACTTAATTGGAGTGAATTTGCTGCTATCTCTGTCAGGAAGCGAGCTAGAGCGCTGAAACTGTGCCTATACGCACTTTCATCAAAACACGCTTCATTGAGATTTTAAGCTCAGAATATGAATCTGTGCGTGCTACTTGCCTGGGTACTGCTTCAGATCGTTGTGCAATGCATATATGGTATCAGTTTGTCCAATGTGCATGGATGGCCTTTGGGAAGTGAATATGAGCTTCTGAAGTGAAAATATGCACTTTTTAAAAAACTTTCTTTTTTTTAGTTCTGCTTGTTAAAAATTTTCATACTGTGTGAAACACAGTGGGAAAGTGACAAACATGAGTGAATTGTCACTACATGACTTAATTGGAGTGAATTTGCTGCTATCTCTGTCAGGAAGCGAGCTAGAGCGCTGAAACTGTGCCTATACGCACTTTCATCAAAACACGCTTCATTGAGATTTTATGCTCAGAGCGTCAAACTGTGCGTGTTTCTTACCTGGGAACTGCTTCAGATCGTTGTGCAATGCATATATGGTATGGCTTGGTTTAATGTGCATGTATTGCCATTGGGAAGTGAATATAAGCTACTGCAGTGAAGATATGCACTTTTTAAAAAACTTTCTTTTTTTTAGTTCTCCTTGTCAAAAATGTTCATACTGTGTGTAACACAGTGGGAAAGTGACAAACATGAGTGAATTGTCACTATATGCCTGAATTTGCTGCTATCTCTGTCAGGAAGCGAGCTGGAGTGCTGAAACTGTGCCTATACACACTTTCATCAAAACACGCTTCTTTGAGGTTTTAAGCTCAGAACGTGAATCTGTGCTTGTTTCTTGCCTGGGAACTGCTTCAGATCGTTGTGCAATGCATATATGGTATCAGTTTATCCAATGTGCATGGATGGCCTTTGGGAAGTGAATATGAGCTTCTGAAGTGAAAATATGCAATTTTTAAAAAACTTTCTTTTTTTTAATTCTGCTTGTTAAAAATTTTCATGCTGTGTGTAACACAGTGGGAAAGTGACAAACATGAGTGAATTGTCACTATATGACTGAATTGGAGTGAATTTGCTGCTATCTCTGTCAGGAAGCGAGCTGGAGCGCTGAAACTGTGCCTATACACACTTTTATCAAAACACGCTTCATTGAGATTTTAAGCTCAGAATATGAATCTTTGCGTGCTACTTGCCTGGGTACTGCTTCAGATCGTTGTGCAATGCATATATGGTATCAGTTTGTCCAATGTGCATGGATGGCCTTTGGGAAGTGAATATGAGCTTCTGAAGTGAAAATATGCACTTTTTAAAAAACTTTCTTTTTTTTAGTTCTGCTTGTTAAAAATTTTCATACTGTGTGAAACACAGTGGGAAAGTGACAAACATGAGTGAATTGTCACTACATGACTTAATTGGAGTGAATTTGCTGCTATCTCTGTCAGGAAGCGAGCTAGAGCGCTGAAACTGTGCCTATACGCACTTTCATCAAAACACGCTTCATTGAGATTTTAAGCTCAGAATATGAATCTTTGCGTGCTACTTGCCTGGGTACTGCTTCAGATCGTTGTGCAATGCATATATGGTATCAGTTTGTCCAATGTGCATGGATGGCCTTTGGGAAGTGAATATGAGCTTCTGAAGTGAAAATATGCCCTTTTTAAAAAACTTTCTTTTTTTTAGTTCTGCTTGTTAAAAATTTTCATACTGTGTGAAACACAGTGGGAAAGTGACAAACATGAGTGAATTGTCACTATATGACTGAATTGGAGTGAATTTGCTGCTATCTCTGTCAGGAAGCGAGCTGGAGCGCTGAAACTGTGCCTATACGCACTTTCATCAAAACACGCTTCTTTGAGGTTTTAAGCTCAGAAGGTGAATCTTTAAATGTTTCTGGCCTAGGAACTGCCTCAAATCACTGTGCAATGCCTATATGGTATCATTTGGTCCAATGTGCATGGATGGCCTTTGGGAAGTGAATATGAGCTTCTGAAGTGAAATATGCACTTTTTCAAATACTTTCTCTTTTTTTAGATCTCTTCGTCAAAAATTTTCATTCTGTGTGTAACACAGTGGGAAAGTGACAAACATGAGTGAATTGTCACTATATGACTGAATTGGAGTGAATTTGCTGCTATCTCTGTCAGGAAGCGAGCTAGAGCGCTGAAACTGTGCCTATACGCACTTTCATCAAAACACGCTTCATTGAGATTTTATGCTCAGAGCGTCAATCTGTGCGTGTTTCTTGCCTGGGAACTGCTTCAGATCGTTGTGCAATGCATATATGGTTCGGCTTGGTTTAAAGTGCGTGTCTTGCCATTAGGAAGTGAATATAAGCTACTGCAGTGAAGATATGCACTTTTTAAAAAACTTTCTTTTTTTTTAGTTCTCCTTGTCAAAAATGTTCATACTGTGTGTAACACAGTGGGAAAGTGACAAACATGAGTGAATTGTCACTATATGCCTGAATTTTCTGCTATCTCTGTCAGGAAGCGAGCTGGAGTGCTGAAACTGTGCCTATACACACTTTCATCAAAACACGCTTCTTTGAGGTTTTAAGCTCAGAACGTGAATCTGTGCTTGTTTCTTGCCTGGGAACTGCTTCAGATCGTTGTGCAATGCATATATGGTATCAGTTTATCCAATGTGCATGGATGGCCTTTGGGAAGTGAATATGAGCTTCTGAAGTGAAAATATGCAATTTTTAAAAAACTTTCTTTTTTTTAATTCTGCTTGTTAAAAATTTTCATGCTGTGTGTAACACAGTGGGAAAGTGACAAACATGAGTGAATTGTCACTATATGACTGAATTGGAGTGAATTTGCTGCTATCTCTGTCAGGAAGCGAGCTGGAGCGCTGAAACTGTGCCTATACACACTTTTATCAAAACACGCTTCTTTGAGGTTTTAAGCTCAGAACGTGAATCTGTGCTTGTTTCTTGCCTGGAAACTGCTTCAGATCGTTGTGCAATGCATATATGGTATCAGTTTATCCAATGTGCATGGATGGCCTTTGGGAAGTGAATATGAGCTTCTGAAGTGAAAATATGCACTTTTTAAAAAACTTTCTTTCTTTTAGTTCTGCTTGTTAAAAATTTTCATACTGTGTGTAACACAGTGGGAAAGTGACAAACATGAGTGAATTGTCACTATATGACTTAATTGGAGTGAATTTGCTGCTATCTCTGTCAGGAAGCGAGCTAGAGCGCTGAAACTGTGCCTATACGCACTTTCATCAAAACACGCTTCATTGAGATTTTAAGCTCAGAATATGAATCTGTGTGTGCTACTTGCCTGGGTACTGCTTCAGATCGTTGTGCAATGTATATATGGTATCAGTTTGTCCAATGTGCATGGATGGCCTTTGGGAAGTGAATATGAGCTTCTGAAGTGAAAATATGCACTTTTTAAAAAACTTTCTTTTTTTTAGTTCTGCTTGTTAAAAATTTTCATACTGTGTGAAACACAGTGGGAAAGTGACAAACATGAGTGAATTTGCTGCTATTTCTGTCAGGAAGCGAGCTGGAGTGCTGAAACTGTGCCTATACGCACTTTCATCAAAACACGCTTCATTGAGGTTTTAAGCTCAGAACGTCAATCTGTGCTTGTTTCTTGCCTGGGAACTGCTTCAGATCGTTGTGCAATGCATATATGGTATCAGTTTGTCCAATGTGCATGGATGGCCTTTGGGAAGTGAATATGAGCTTCTGAAGTGAAAATATGCACTTTTTCAAATACTTTCTTTTTTTTTTTTAATCTGCTTGTCAAAAATTTTCAGTCTGTGTGTAACAGAGTAAGAAAGTGACAAACATGAGTGAATTGAAACTATATGACTGAGTTGAAGTGAATTTGCTGCTATCTCTGTCAGGAAACGAGCTAGAGCGCTGAAACTATGCCTATACGCACTTTCATCAAAACACGCTTCTTTGAGGTTTTAAGCTCAGAAGGCGAATCTTTAAATGTTTCTGGCCTAGGAACTGCCTCAAATCACTGTGCAATGCCTATATGGTATCATTTGGTCCAATGTGCATGGATGGCCTTTGGGAAGTGAATATGAGCTTCTGAAGTGAAATTTGCACTTTTTCAAATACTTTCTCTTTTTTTAGATCTCTTCGTCAAAAATTTTCATTCTGTGTGTAACACAGTGGGAAAGTGACAAACATGAGTGAATTGTCACTATATGACTGAATTGGAGTGAATTTGCTGCTATCTCTGTCAGGAAGCGAGCTAGAGCGCTGAAACTGTGCCTATACGCACTTTCATCAAAACACGCTTCATTGAGATTTTATGCTCAGAGCGTCAATCTGTGCGTGTTTCTTGCCTGGGAACTGCTTCAGATCGTTGTGCAATGCATATATGGTATGGCTTGGTTTAATGTGCATGTATTGCCATTGGGAAGTGAATATAAGCTACTGCAGTGAAGATATGCACTTTTTAAAAAACTTTCTTTTTTTTTAGTTCTCCTTGTCAAAAATGTTCATACTGTGTGTAACACAGTGGGAAAGTGACAAACATGAGTGAATTGTCACTAAATGCCTGAATTTGCTGCTATCTCTGTCAGGAAGCGAGCTGGAGTGCTGAAACTGTGCCTATACACACTTTCATCAAAACACGCTTCTTTGAGGTTTTAAGCTCAGAACGTGAATCTGTGCTTGTTTCTTGCCTGGGAACTGCTTCAGATCGTTGTGCAATGCATATATGGTATCAGTTTATCCAATGTGCATGGATGGCCTTTGGGAAGTGAATATGAGCTTCTGAAGTGAAAATATGCACTTTTTAAAAAACTTTCTTTTTTTTAGTTCTGCTTGTTAAAAATTTTCATGCTGTGTGTTACACAGTGGGAAAGTGACAAACATGAGTGAATTGTCACTACATGACTTAATTGGAGTGAATTTGCTGCTATCTCTGTCAGGAAGCGAGCTAGAGCGCTGAAACTGTGCCTATACGCACTTTCATCAAAACACGCTTCATTGAGATTTTAAGCTCAGAATATGAATCTGTGCGTGCTACTTGCCTGGGTACTGCTTTAGATCGTTGTGCAATGCATATATGGTACCAGTTTGTCCAATGTGCATGGATGGCCTTTGGGAAGTGAATATGAGCTTCTGAAGTGAAAATATGCACTTTTTAAAAAACTTTCTTTTTTTAAGTTCTGCTTGTTAAAAATTTTCATACTGTGTGTAACACAGTGGGAAAGTGACAAACATGAGTGAATTGTCACTATATGACTGAATTGGAGTGAATTTGCTGCTATCTCTGTCAGGAAGCGAGCTAGAGCGCTGAAACTGTGCCTATACGCACTTTCATCAAAACACGCTTCATTGAGATTTTAAGCTCAGAATATGAATCTGTGCGTGCTACTTGCCTGGGTACTGCTTCAGATCGTTGTGCAATGCATATATGGTATCAGTTTGTCCAATGTGCATGGATGGCCTTTGGGAAGTGAATATGAGCTTCTGAAGTGAAAAAATGCACTTTTTCAAATACTTTCTTTTTTTTTTTTTAATCTGCTTGTCAAAAATTTTCAGTCTGTGTGTAACAGAGTAAGAAAGTGACAAACATGAGTGAATTGAAACTATATGACTGAGTTGAAGTGAATTTGCTGCTATCTCTGTCAGGAAACGAGCTGGAGCGCTGAAACTATGCCTATACGCTCTTTCATCAAAACACGCTTCTTTGAGGTTTTAAGCTCAGAAGGTGAATCTTTAAATGTTTCTGGCCTAGGAACTGCCTCAAATCACTGTGCAATGCCTATATGGTATCATTTGGTCCAATGTGCATGGATGGCCTTTGGGAAGTGAATATGAGCTTCTGAAGTGAAATATGCACTTTTTCAAATACTTTCTCTTTTTTAGATCTCTTCGTCAAAAATTTTCATTCTGTGTGTAACACAGTGGGAAAGTGACAAACATGAGTGAATTGTCACTATATGACTGAATTGGAGTGAATTTGCTGCTATCTCTGTCTGGAAGCGAGCTAGAGCGCTGAAACTGTGCCTATACGCACTTTCATCAAAACACGCTTCATTGAGATTTTATGCTCAGAGCGTCAATCTGTGCGTGTTTCTTGCCTGGGAACTGCTTCAGATCGTTGTGCAATGCATATATGGTATGGCTTGGTTTAATGTGCATGTATTGCCATTGGGAAGTGAATATGAGCTACTGCAGTGAAGATATGCACTTATTAAAAAACTTTCTTTTTTTTTAGTTCTCCTTGTCAAAAATGTTCATACTGTGTGTAACACAGTGGGAAAGTGACAAACATGAGTGAATTGTCACTATATGCCTGAATTTGCTGCTATCTCTGTCAGGAAGCGAGCTGGAGTGCTGAAACTGTGCCTATACACACTTTCATCAAAACACGCTTCTTTGAGGTTTTAAGCTCAGAACGTGAATCTGTGCTTGTTTCTTGCCTGGGAACTGCTTCAGATCGTTGTGCAATGCATATATGGTATCAGTTTATCCAATGTGCATGGATGGCCTTTGGGAAGTGAATATGAGCTTCTGAAGTGAAAATATGCACTTTTTAAAAAACTTTATTTTTTTTAGTTCTGCTTGTTAAAAATTTTCATGCTGTGTGTAACACAGTGGGAAAGTGACAAACATGAGTGAATTGTCACTACATGACTTAATTGGAGTGAATTTGCTGCTATCTCTGTCAGGAAGCGAGCTAGAGCGCTAAAACTGTGCCTATACGCACTTTCATCAAAACACGCTTCATTGAGATTTTAAGCTCAGAATATGAATCTGTGCGTGCTACTTGCCTGGGTACTGCTTCAGATCGTTGTGCAATGCATATATGGTATCAGTTTGTCCAATGTGCATGGATGGCCTTTGGGAAGTGAATATGAGCTTCTGAAGTGAAAATATGCACTTTTTAAAAAACTTTCTTTTTTTAAGTTCTGCTTGTTAAAAATTTTCATGCTGTGTGTTACACAGTGGGAAAGTGACAAACATGAGTGAATTGTCACTACATGACTTAATTGGAGTGAATTTGCTGCTATCTCTGTCAGGAAGCGAGCTAGAGCGCTGAAACTGTGCCTATACGCACTTTCATCAAAACACGCTTCATTGAGATTTTAAGCTCAGAATATGAATCTGTGCGTGCTACTTGCCTGGGTACTGCTTCAGATCGTTGTGCAATGCATATATGGTACCAGTTTGTCCAATGTGCATGGATGGCCTTTGGGAAGTGAATATGAGCTTCTGAAGTGAAAATATGCACTTTTTAAAAAACTTTCTTTTTTTTAGTTCTGCTTGTTAAAAATTTTCATACTGTGTGAAACACAGTGGGAAAGTGACAAACATGAGTGAATTGTCACTATATGACTGAACTGGAGTGAATTTGCTGCTATCTCTGTCAGGAAGCGAGCTGGAGCGCTGAAACTGTGCCTATACACACTTTTATCAAAACACGCTTCTTTGAGGTTTTAAGCTCAGAACGTGAATCTGTGCTTGTTTCTTGCCTGGGAACTGCTTCAGATCGTTGTGCAATGCATATATGGTATCAGTTTATCCAATGTGCATGGATGGCCTTTGGGAAGTGAATATGAGCTTCTGAAGTGAAAATATGCACTTTTTAAAAAACTTTCTTTTTTTTAGTTCCGCTTGCTAAAAATTTTCATACTGTGTGTAACACAGTGGGAAAGTGACAAACATGAGTGAATTGTCACTATATGACTGAATTGGAGTGAATTTGCTGCTATCTCTGTCAGGAAGCGAGCTAGAGCGCTGAAACTGTGCCTATACGCACTTTCATCAAAACACGCTTCATTGAGATTTTAAGCTCAGAATATGAATCTGTGCGTGCTACTTGCCTGGGTACTGCTTCAGATCGTTGTGCAATGCATATATGGTATCAGTTTGTCCAATGTGCATGGATGGCCTTTGGGAAGTGAATATGAGCTTCTGAAGTGAAAAAATGCACTTTTTCAAATACTTTCTTTTTTTTTTTTTAATCTGCTTGTCAAAAATTTTCAGTCTGTGTGTAACAGAGTAAGAAAGTGACAAACATGAGTGAATTGAAACTATATGACTGAGTTGTAGTGAATTTGCTGCTATCTCTGTCAGGAAACGAGCTGGAGCGCTGAAACTATGCCTATACGCTCTTTCATCAAAACACGCTTCTTTGAGGTTTTAAGCTCAGAAGGTGAATCTTTAAATGTTTCTGGCCTAGGAACTGCCTCAAATCACTGTGCAATGCCTATATGGTATCATTTGGTCCAATGTGCATGGATGGCCTTTGGGAAGTGAATATGAGCTTCTGAAGTGAAATATGCACTTTTTCAAATTCTTTCTCTTTTTTAGATCTCTTCGTCAAAAATTTTCATTCTGTGTGTAACACAGTGGGAAAGTGACAAACATGAGTGAATTGTCACTATATGACTGAATTGGAGTGAATTTGCTGCTATCTCTGTCAGGAAGCGAGCTAGAGCGCTGAAACTGTGCCTATACGCACTTTCATCAAAACACGCTTCATTGAGATTTTATGCTCAGAGCGTCAATCTGTGCGTGTTTCTTGCCTGGGAACTGCTTCAGATCGTTGTGCAATGCATATATGGTATGGCTTGGTTTAATGTGCATGTATTGCCATTGGGAAGTGAATATGAGCTACTGCAGTGAAGATATGCACTTATTAAAAAACTTTCTTTTTTTTTAGTTCTCCTTGTCAAAAATGTTCATACTGTGTGTAACACAGTGGGAAAGTGACAAACATGAGTGAATTGTCACTATATGCCTGAATTTGCTGCTATCTCTGTCAGGAAGCGAGCTGGAGTGCTGAAACTGTGCCTATACACACTTTCATCAAAACACGCTTCTTTGAGGTTTTAAGCTCAGAACGTGAATCTGTGCTTGTTTCTTGCCTGGGAACTGCTTCAGATCGTTGTGCAATGCATATATGGTATCAGTTTATCCAATGTGCATGGATGGCCTTTGGGAAGTGAATATGAGCTTCTGAAGTGAAAATATGCACTTTTTAAAAAACTTTATTTTTTTTAGTTCTGCTTGTTAAAAATTTTCATGCTGTGTGTTACACAGTGGGAAAGTGACAAACATGAGTGAATTGTCACTACATGACTTAATTGGAGTGAATTTGCTGCTATCTCTGTCAGGAAGCGAGCTAGAGCGCTGAAACTGTGCCTATACGCACTTTCATCAAAACACGCTTCATTGAGATTTTAAGCTCAGAATATGAATCTGTGCGTGCTACTTGCCTGGGTACTGCTTCAGATCGTTGTGCAATGCATATATGGTATCAGTTTGTTCAATGTGCATGGATGGCCTTTGGGAAGTGAATATGAGCTTCTGAAGTGAAAATATGCACTTTTTAAAAAACTTTCTTTTTTTTAGTTCTGCTTGTTAAAAATTTTCATACTGTGTGTAACACAGTGGGAAAGTGACAAACATGAGTGAATTGTCACTATATGACTTAATTGGAGTGAATTTGCTGCTATCTCTGTCAGGAAGCGAGCTTGAGCGCTGAAACTGTGCGTATACGCACTTTCATCAAAACACGCTTCATTGAGATTTTAAGCTCAGAATATGAATCTGTGCGTGCTACTTGCCTGGGTACTGCTTCAGATCGTTGTGCAATGCATATATGGAATCAGTTTGTCCAATGTGCATGGATGGCCTTTGGGAAGTGAATATGAGCTTCTGAAGTGAAAATATGCACTTTTTAAAAAACTTTCTTTTTTTTTAGTTCTGCTTGTTAAAAATTTTCATACTGTGTGAAACACAGTGGGAAAGTGACAAACATGAGTGAATTGTCACTATGTGACTGAATTGGAGTGAATTTGCTGCTATCTCTGTCAGGAAGCGAGCTGGAGCGCTGAAACTGTGCCTATACGCACTTTTATCAAAACACGCTTTTTTGAGGTTTTTAGCTCAGAACGTGAATCTGTGCTTGTTTCTTGCCTGGGAACTGCTTCAGATCTTTGTGCAATGCATATATGGTATCAGTTTATCCAATGTGCATGGATGGCCTTTGGGAAGTGAATATAAGCTTCTGAAGTGAAAATATGCACTTTTTAAAAAACTTTCTTTTTTTTTAGTTCTGCTTGTTAAAAATTTTCATGCTGTGTGTTACACAGTTGGAAAGTGACAAACATGAGTGAATTGTCACTACATGACTTAATTGGAGTGAATTTGCTGCTATCTCTGTCAGGAAGCGAGCTAGAGCGCTGAAACTGTGCCTATACGCACTTTCATCAAAACACGCTTCATTGAGATTTTAAGCTCAGAATATGAATCTTTGCGTGCTACTTGCCTGGGTACTGCTTCAGATCGTTGTGCAATGCATATATGGTATCAGTTTGTCCAATGTGCATGGATGGCCTTTGGGAAGTGAATATGAGCTTCTGAAGTGAAAATATGCACTTTTTAAAAAACTTTCTTTTTTTTAGTTCTGCTTGTTAAAAATTTTCATACTGTGTGAAACACAGGGGGAAAGTGACAAACATGAGTGAATTGTCACTATATGACTGAATTGGAGTGAATTTGCTGCTATCTCTGTCAGGAAGCGAGCTGGAGCGCTGAAACTGTGCCTATACGCACTTTCATCAAAACACGCTTCTTTGAGGTTTTAAGCTCAGAAGGTGAATCTTTAAATGTTTCTGGCCTAGGAACTGCCTCAAATCACTGTGCAAAGCCTATATGGTATCATTTGGTCCAATGTGCATGGATGGCCTTTGGGAAGTGAATATGAGCTTCTGAAGTGAAATATGCACTTTTTCAAATACTTTCTCTTTTTTTAGATCTCTTCGTCAAAAATTTTCATTCTGTGTGTAACACAGTGGGAAAGTGACAAACATGAGTGAATTGTCACTATATGACTGAATTGGAGTGAATTTGCTGCTATCTCTGTCAGGAAGCGAGCTAGAGCGCTGAAACTGTGCCTATACGCACTTTCATCAAAACACGCTTTATTGAGATTTTATGCTCAGAGCGTCAATCTGTGCGTGTTTCTTGCCTGGGAACTGCTTCAGATCGTTGTGCAATGCATATATGGTATGGCTTGGTTTAATGTGCATGTATTGCCATTGGGAAGTGAATATAAGCTACTGCAGTGAAGATATGCACTTTTTAAAAAACTTTCTTTTTTTTTAGTTCTCCTTGTCAAAAATGTTCATACTGTGTGTAACACAGTGGGAAAGTGACAAACATGAGTGAATTGTCACTATATGCCTGAATTTGCTGCTATCTCTGTCAGGAAGCGAGCTGGAGTGCTGAAACTGTGCCTATACACACTTTCATCAAAACACGCTTCTTTGAGGTTTTAAGCTCAGAACGTGAATCTGTGCTTGTTTCTTGCCTGGGAACTGCTTCAGATCGTTGTGCAATGCATATATGGTATCAGTTTATCCAATGTGCATGGATGGCCTTTGGGAAGTGAATATGAGCTTCTGAAGTGAAAATATGCAATTTTTAAAAAACTTTCTTTTTTTTAATTCTGCTTGTTAAAAATTTTCATGCTGTGTGTAACACAGTGGGAAAGTGACAAACATGAGTGAATTGTCACTATATGACTGAATTGGAGTGAATTTGCTGCTATCTCTGTCAGGAAGCGTGCTGGAGCGCTGAAACTGTGCCTATACACACTTTTATCAAAACACGCTTCTTTGAGGTTTTAAGCTCAGAACGTGAATCTGTGCTTGTTTCTTGCCTGGAAACTGCTTCAGATCGTTGTGCAATGCATATATGGTATCAGTTTATCCAATGTGCATGGATGGCCTTTGGGAAGTGAATATGAGCTTCTGAAGTGAAAATATGCACTTTTTAAAAAACTTTCTTTCTTTTAGTTCTGCTTGTTAAAAATTTTCATACTGTGTGTAACACAGTGGGAAAGTGACAAACATGAGTGAATTGTCACTATATGACGTAATTGGAGTGAATTTGCTGCTATCTCTGTCAGGAAGCGAGCTAGAGCGCTGAAACTGTGCCTATACGCACTTTCATCAAAACACGCTTCATTGAGATTTTAAGCTCAGAATATGAATCTGTGCGTGCTACTTGCCTGGGTACTGCTTCAGATCGTTGTGCAATGCATATATGGTATCAGTTTGTCCAATGTGCATGGATGGCCTTTGGGAAGTGAATATGAGCTTCTGAAGTGAAAATATGCACTTTTTAAAAAACTTTCTTTTTTTTAGTTCTGCTTGTTAAAAATTTTCATACTGTGTGAAACACAGTGGGAAAGTGACAAACATGAGTGAATTTGCTGCTATTTCTGTCAGGAAGCGAGCTGGAGCGCTGAAACTGTGCCTATACGCACTTTCATCAAAACACGCTTCATTGAGGTTTTAAGCTCAGAACGTCAATCTGTGCTTGTTTCTTGCCTGGGAACTGCTTCAGATCGTTGTGCAATGCATATATGGTATCAGTTTGTCCAATGTGCATGGATGGCCTTTGGGAAGTGAATATGAGCTTCTGAAGTGAAAATATGCACTTTTTCAAATACTTTCTTTTTTTTTTTTAATCTGCTTGTCAAAAATTTTCAGTCTGTGTGTAACAGAGTAAGAAAGTGACAAACATGAGTGAATTGAAACTATATGACTGAGTTGAAGTGAATTTGCTGCTATCTCTGTCAGGAAACGAGCTAGAGCGCTGAAACTATGCCTATACGCACTTTCATCAAAACACGCTTCTTTGAGTTTTTTAGCTCAGAAGGCGAATCTTTAAATGTTTCTGGCCTAGGAACTGCCTCAAATCACTGTGCAATGCCCATATGGTATCATTTGGTCCAATGTGCATGGATGGCCTTTGGGAAGTGAATATGAGCTTCTGAAGTGAAATTTGCACTTTTTCAAATACTTTCTCTTTTTTTAGATCTCTTCGTCAAAAATTTTCATTCTGTGTGTAACACAGTGGGAAAGTGACAAACATGAGTGAATTGTCACTATATGACTGAATTGGAGTGAATTTGCTGCTATCTCTGTCAGGAAGCGAGCTAGAGCGCTGAAACTGTGCCTATACGCACTTTCATCAAAACACGCTTCATTGAGATTTTATGCTCAGAGCGTCAATCTGTGCGTGTTTCTTGCCTGGGAACTGCTTCAGATCGTTGTGCAATGCATATATGGTATGGCATGGTTTAATGTGCATGTATTGCCATTGGGAAGTGAATATAAGCTACTGCAGTGAAGATATGCACTTTTTAAAAAACTTTCTTTTTTTTTAGTTCTCCTTGTCAAAAATGTTCATACTGTGTGTAACACAGTGGGAAAGTGACAAACATGAGTGAATTGTCACTAAATGCCTGAATTTGCTGCTATCTCTGTCAGGAAGCGAGCTGGAGTGCTGAAACTGTGCCTATACACACTTTCATCAAAACACGCTTCTTTGAGGTTTTAAGCTCAGAACGTGAATCTGTGCTTGTTTCTTGCCTGGGAACTGCTTCAGATCGTTGTGCAATGCATATATGGTATCAGTTTATCCAATGTGCATGGATGGCCTTTGGGAAGTGAATATGAGCTTCTGAAGTGAAATATGCACTTTTTCAAATACTTTCTCTTTTTTTAGATCTCTTCGTCAAAAATTTTCATTCTGTGTGTAACACAGTGGGAAAGTGACAAACATGAGTGAATTGTCACTATATGACTGAATTGGAGTGAATTTGCTGCTATCTCTGTCAGGAAGCGAGCTAGAGCGCTGAAACTGTGCCTATACGCACTTTCATCAAAACACGCTTCATTGAGATTTTATGCTCAGAGCGTCAATCTTTGCGTGTTTCTTGCCTGGGAACTGCTTCAGATCGTTGTGCAATGCATATATGGTATGGCTTGGTTTAATGTGCATGTATTGCCATTGGGAAGTGAATATAAGCTACTGCAGTGAAGATATGCACTTTTTAAAAAACTTTCTTTTTTTTTAGTTCTGCTTGTTAAAAATTTTCATACTGTGTGAAACACAGTGGGAAAGTGACAAACATGAGTGAATTGTCACTATATGACTGAATTGGAGTGAATTTGCTGCTATCTCTGTCAGGAAGCGAGCTGGAGCGCTGAAACTGTGCCTATACACACTTTTATCAAAACACGCTTCTTTGAGGTTTTAAGCTCAGAACGTGAATCTGTGCTTGTTTCTTGCCTGGGAACTGCTTCAGATCGTTGTGCAATGCATATATGGTATCAGTTTATCCAATGTGCATGGATGGCCTTTGGGAAGTGAATATGAGCTTCTGAAGTGAAAATATGCACTTTTTAAAAAACTTTCTTTTTTTTAGTTCTGCTTGTTAAAAATTTTCATACTGTGTGTAACACAGTGGGAAAGTGACAAACATGAGTGAATTGTCACTATATGACTGAATTGGAGTGAATTTGCTGCTATCTCTGTCAGGAAGCGAGCTAGAGCGCTGAAACTGTGCCTATACGCACTTTCATCAAAACACGCTTCATTGAGATTTTAAGCTCAGAATATGAATCTGTGCGTGCTACTTGCCTGGGTACTGCTTCAGATCGTTGTGCAATGCATATATGGTATCAGTTTGTCCAATGTGCATGGATGGCCTTTGGGAAGTGAATATGAGCTTCTGAAGTGAAAAAATGCACTTTTTCAAATACTTTCTTTTTTTTTTTTTAATCTGCTTGTCAAAAATTTTCAGTCTGTGTGTAACAGAGTAAGAAAGTGACAAACATGAGTGAATTGAAACTATATGACTGAGTTGAAGTGAATTTGCTGCTATCTCTGTCAGGAAACGAGCTGGAGCGCTGAAACTATGCCTAGACGCTCTTTCATCAAAACACGCTTCTTTGAGGTTTTAAGCTCAGAAGGTGAATCTTTAAATGTTTCTGGCCTAGGAACTGCCTCAAATCACTGTGCAATGCCTATATGGTATCATTTGGTCCAATGTGCATGGATGGCCTTTGGGAAGTGAATATGAGCTTCTGAAGTGAAATATGCACTTTTTCAAATACTTTCTCTTTTTTAGATCTCTTCGTCAAAAATTTTCATTCTGTGTGTAACACAGTGGGAAAGTGACAAACAAGAGTGAATTGTCACTATATGACTGAATTGGAGTGAATTTGCTGCTATCTCTGTCAGGAAGCGAGCTAGAGCGCTGAAACTGTGCCTATACGCACTTTCATCAAAACACGCTTCATTGAGATTTTATGCTCAGAGCGTCAATCTGTGCGTGTTTCTTGCCTGGGAACTGCTTCAGATCGTTGTGCAATGCATATATGGTATGGCTTGGTTTAATGTGCATGTATTGCCATTGGGAAGTGAATATGAGCTACTGCAGTGAAGATATGCACTTATTAAAAAACTTTCTTTTTTTTTAGTTCTCCTTGTCAAAAATGTTCATACTGTGTGTAACACAGTGGGAAAGTGACAAACATGAGTGAATTGTCACTATATGCCTGAATTTGCTGCTATCTCTGTCAGGAAGCGAGCTGGAGTGCTGAAACTGTGCCTATACACACTTTCATCAAAACACGCTTCTTTGAGGTTTTAAGCTCAGAACGTGAATCTGTGCTTGTTTCTTGCCTGGGAACTGCTTCAGATCGTTGTGCAATGCATATATGGTATCAGTTTATCCAATGTGCATGGATGGCCTTTGGGAAGTGAATATGAGCTTCTGAAGTGAAAATCTGCACTTTTTAAAAAACTTTATTTTTTTTAGTTCTGCTTGTTAAAAATTTTCATGCTGTGTGTTACACAGTGGGAAAGTGACAAACATGAGTGAATTGTCACTACATGACTTAATTGGAGTGAATTTGCTGCTATCTCTGTCAGGAAGCGAGCTAGAGCGCTGAAACTGTGCCTATACGCACTTTCATCAAAACACGCTTCATTGAGATTTTAAGCTCAGAATATGAATCTGTGCGTGCTACTTGCCTGGGTACTGCTTCAGATCGTTGTGCAATGCATATATGGTATCAGTTTGTCCAATGTGCATGGATGGCCTTTGGGAAGTGAATATGAGCTTCTGAAGTGAAAATATGCAGTTTTTAAAAAACTTTCTTTTTTTTAGTTCTGCTTGTTAAAAATTTTCATACTGTGTGTAACACAGTGGGAAAGTGACAAACATGAGTGAATTGTCACTATATGACTTAATTGGAGTGAATTTGCTGCTATCTCTGTCAGGAAGCGAGCTTGAGCGCTGAAACTGTGCGTATACGCACTTTCATCAAAACACGCTTCATTGAGATTTTAAGCTCAGAATATGAATCTGTGCGTGCTACTTGCCTGGGTACTGCTTCAGATCGTTGTGCAATGCATATATGGAATCAGTTTGTCCAATGTGCATGGATGGCCTTTGGGAAGTGAATATGAGCTTCTGAAGTGAAAATATGCACTTTTTAAAAAACTTTCTTTTTTTTTAGTTCTGCTTGTGAAAAATTTTCATACTGTGTGAAACACAGTGGGAAAGTGACAAACATGAGTGAATTGTCACTATGTGACTGAATTGGAGTGAATTTGCTGCTATCTCTGTCAGGAAGCGAGCTGGAGCGCTGAAACTGTGCCTATACGCACTTTTATCAAAACACGCTTTTTTGAGGTTTTTAGCTCAGAACGTGAATCTGTGCTTGTTTCTTGCCTGGGAACTGCTTCAGATCTTTGTGCAATGCATATATGGTATCAGTTTATCCAATGTGCATGGATGGCCTTTGGGAAGTGAATATAAGCTTCTGAAGTGAAAATATGCACTTTTTAAAAAACTTTCTTTTTTTTTAGTTCTGCTTGTTAAAAATTTTCATGCTGTGTGTTACACAGTGGGAAAGTGACAAACATGAGTGAATTGTCACTACATGACTTAATTGGAGTGAATTTGCTGCTATCTCTGTCAGGAAGCGAGCTAGAGCGCTGAAACTGTGCCTATACGCACTTTCATCAAAACACGCTTCATTGAGATTTTAAGCTCAGAATATGAATCTGTGCGTGCTACTTGCCTGGGTACTGCTTCAGATCGTTGTGCAATGCATATATGGTATCAGTTTGTCCAATGTGCATGGATGGCCTTTGGGAAGTGAATATGAGCTTCTGAAGTGAAAATATGCACTTTTTAAAAAACTTTCCTTTTTTTAGTTCTGCTTGTTAAAAATTTTCATACTGTGTGAAACACAGTGGGAAAGTGACAAACATGAGTGAATTGTCACTATTTGACTGAATTGGAGTGAATTTGCTGCTATCTCTGTCAGGAAGCGAGCTGGAGCGCTGAAACTGTGCCTATACACACTTTTATCAAAACACGCTTTTTTGAGGTTTTAAGCTCAGAACGTGAATCTGTGCTTGTTTCTTGCCTGGGAACTGCTTCAGATCGTTGTGCAATGCATATATGGTATCAGTTTATCCAATGTGCATGCATGGCCTTTGGGAAGTGAATATGAGCTTCTGAAGTGAAAATATGCACTTTTTCAAATACTTTCTTTTTTTTAGTTCTGCTTGTTAAAAATTTTCATGCTGTGTGTTACACAGTGGGAAAGTGACAAACATGAGTGAATTGTCACTACATGACTTAATTGGAGTGAATTTGCTGCTATCTCTGTCAGGAAGCGAGCTAGAGCGCTGAAACTGTGCCTATACGCACTTTCATCAACACACGCTTCATTGAGATTTTATGCTCAGAACGTGAATCTGTGCGTGCTACGTGCCTGGGAATTGCTTCAGATCGTTTTGCAATGCATATTTGGTGTCAGTTGGTCCAATGTGCATGGATGGCCTTTGGGAAGTGAATATGAGCTTCTGAAGTGAAAATATGCACTTTTTCAAATACTTTCTTTTTTTTTTAATCTGCTTGTCAAAAATTTTCAGTCTGTGTGTAACAGAGTAAGAAAGTGACAAACATGAGTGAATTGAAACTATATGACTGAGTTGAAGTGAATTTGCTGCTATCTCTGTCAGGAAACGAGCTAGAGCGCTGAAACTATGCCTATACGCACTTTCATCAAAACACGCTTCTTTGAGGTTTTAAGCTCAGAAGGTGAATCTTTAAATGTTTCTGGCCTAGGAACTGCCTCAAATCACTGTGCAATGCCTATATGGTATCATTTGGTCCAATGTGCATGGATGGCCTTTGGGAAGTGAATATGAGCTTCTGAAGTGAAATATGCACTTTTTCAAATACTTTCTCTTTTTTAGATCTCTTCGTCAAAAATTTTCATTCTGTGTGTAACACAGTGGGAAAGTGACAAACATGAGTGAATTGTCACTATATGACTGAATTGGAGTGAATTTGCTGCTATCTCTGTCAGGAAGCGAGCTAGAGCGCTGAAACTGTGCCTATACGCACTTTCATCAAAACACGCTTCATTGAGATTTTATGCTCAGAGCGTCAATCTGTGCGTGTTTCTTGCCTGGGAACTGCTTCAGATCGTTGTGCAGTGCATATATGGTGTGGCTTGGTTTAATGTGCATGTATTGCCATTGGGAAGTGAATATGAGCTACTGCAGTGAAGATATGCACTTATTAAAAAACTTTCTTTTTTTTTAGTTCTCCTTGTCAAAAATGTTCATACTGTGTGTAACACAGTGGGAAAGTGACAAACATGAGTGAATTGTCACTATATGCCTGAATTTGCTGCTATCTCTGTCAGGAAGCGAGCTGGAGTGCTGAAATTGTGCCTATACACACTTTCATCAAAACACGCTTCTTTGAGGTTTTAAGCTCAGAACGTGAATCTGTGCTTGTTTCTTGCCTGGGAACTGCTTCAGATCGTTGTACAATGCATATATGGTATCAGTTTATCCAATGTGCATGGATGGCCTTTGGGAAGTGAATATGAGCTTCTGAAGTGAAAATATGCACTTTTTAAAAAACTTTCTTTTTTTTAGTTCTGCTTGTTAAAAATTTTCATGCTGTGTGTTACACAGTGGGAAAGTGACAAACATGAGTGAATTGTCACTACATGACTTAATTGGAGTGAATTTGCTGCTATCTCTGTCAGGAAGCGAGCTCGAGCGCTGAAACTGTGCCTATACGCACTTTCATCAAAACACGCTTCATTGAGATTTTAAGCTCAGAATATGAATCTGTGCGTGCTACTTGCCTGGGTACTGCTTCAGATCGTTGTGCAATGCATATATGATATCAGTTTGTCCAATGTGCATGGATGGCCTTTGGGAAGTGAATATGAGCTTCTGAAGTGAAAATATGCACTTTTTAAAAAACTTTCTTTTTTTTAGTTCTGCTTGTTAAAAATTTTCATACTGTGTGAAACACACTGGGAAAGTGACAAACATGAGTGAATTGTCACTATATGACTGAATTGGAGTGAATTTGCTGCTATCTCTGTCAGGAAGCAAGCTGGAGCGCTGAAACTGTGCCTATACACACTTTTATCAAAACACGCTTTTTTGAGGTTTTAAGCTCAGAACGTGAATCTGTGCTTGTTTCTTGCCTGGGAACTGCTTCAGATCGTTGTGCAATGCATATATGGTATCAGTTTATCCAATGTGCATGCATGGCCTTTGGGAAGTGAATATGAGCTTCTGAAGTGAAAATAAGCACTTTTTAAAAAACTTTCTTTTTTTTTTGTTCTGCTTGTTAAAAAATTTCATGCTGTGTGTTACACAGTGGGAAAGTGACAAACATGAGTGAATTGTCACTACATGACTTAATTGGAGTGAATTTGCTGCTATCTCTGTCAGGAAGCGAGCTAGAGCGCTGAAACTGTGCCTATACGCCCTTTTTACAAAACACGCTTCATTGAGATTTTATGCTCAGAGCGTCAATCTGTGCGTGTTTCCTGCCTGGGAACTGCTTCAGATCGTTGTGCAATGCATATATGGTATCAGTTTATCCAATGTGCATGTATTGCCATTGGGAAGTGAATATGAGCTTCTGAAGTGAAGATATGCACTTATTAAAAAACTTTCTTTTTTTTTAGTTCTCCTTGTCAAAAATGTTCATACTGTGTGTAACACAGTGGGAAAGTGACAAACATGAGTGAATTGTCACTATATGCCTGAATTTGCTGCTATCTCTGTCAGGAAGCGAGCTGGAGTGCTGAAACTGTGCCTATACACACTTTCATCAAAACACGCTTCTTTGAGGTTTTAAGCTCAGAACGTGAATCTGTGCTTGTTTCTTGCCTGGGAACTGCTTCAGATCGTTGTGCAATGCATATATGGTATCAGTTTATCCAATGTGCATGGATGGCCTTTGGGAAGTGAATATGAGCTTCTGAAGTGAAAATATGCACTTTTTAAAAAAACTTTCTTTTTTTTAGTTCTGCTTGTTAAAAATTTTCATGCTGTGTGTTACACAGTGGGAAAGTGACAAACATGAGTGAATTGTCACTACATGACTTAATTGGAGTGAATTTGCTGCTATCTCTGTCAGGAAGCGAGCTAGAGCGCTGAAACTGTGCCTATACGCACTTTCATCAAAACACGCTTCATTGAGATTTTAAGCTCAGAACGTGAATCTGTGCGTGCTACGTGCCTGGGAATTGCTTCAGATCGTTTTGCAATGCATATTTGGTGTCAGTTGGTCCAATGTGCATGGATGGCCTTTGGGAAGTGAATATGAGCTTCTGAAGTGAAAATATGCACTTTTTCAAATACTTTCTTTTTTTTTTTTAATCTGCTTGTCAAAAATTTTCATTCTGTGTGTAACAGAGTAAGAAAGTGACAAACATGAGTGAATTGAAACTATATGACTGAGTTGAAGTGAATTTGCTGCTATCTCTGTCAGGAAACGAGCTAGAGCGCTGAAACTATGCCTATACGCACTTTCATCAAAACACACTTCTTTGAGGTTTTAAGCTCAGAAGGTGAATCTTTAAATGTTTCTGGCCTAGGAACTGCCTCAAATCACTGTGCAATGCCTATATGGTATCATTTGGTCCAATGTGCATGGATGGCCTTTGGGAAGTGAATATGAGCTTCTGAAGTGACATATGCACTTTTTCAAATACTTTCTCTTTTTTAGATCTCTTCGTCAAAAATTTTCATTCTGTGTGTAACACAGTGGGAAAGTGACAAACATGAGTGAATTGTCACTATATGACTGAATTGGAGTGAATTTGCTGCTATCTCTGTCAGGAAGCGAGCTAGAGCGCTGAAACTGTGCCTATACGCACTTTCATCAAAACACGCTTCATTGAGATTTTATGCTCAGAGCGTCAATCTGTGCGTGTTTCTTGCCTGGGAACTGCTTCAGATCGTTGTGCAGTGCATATATGGTGTGGCTTGGTTTAATGTGCATGTATTGCCATTGGGAAGTGAATATGAGCTACTGCAGTGAAGATATGCACTAATTAAATAACTTTCTTTTTTTTTAGTTCTCCTTGTCAAAAATGTTCATACTGTGTGTAACACAGTGGGAAAGTGACAAACATGAGTGAATTGTCACTATATGCCTGAATTTGCTGCTATCTCTGTCAGGAAGCGAGCTGGAGTGCTGAAACTGTGCCTATACACACTTTCATCAAAACACGCTTCTTTGAGGTTTTAAGCTCAGAACGTGAATCTGTGCTTGTTTCTTGCCTGGGAACTGCTTCAGATCGTTGTACAATGCATATATGGTATCAGTTTATCCAATGTGCATGGATGGCCTTTGGGAAGTGAATATGAGCTTCTGAAGTGAAAATATGCACTTTTTAAAAAACTTTCTTTTTTTTAGTTCTGCTTGTTAAAAATTTTCATGCTGTGTGTTACACAGTGGGAAAGTGACAAACATGAGTGAATTGTCACTACATGACTTAATTGGAGTGAATTTGCTGCTATCTCTGTCAGGAAGCGAGCTAGAGCGCTGAAACTGTGCCTATACGCACTTTCATCAAAACACGCTTCATTGAGATTTTAAGCTCAGAATATGAATCTGTGCGTGCTACTTGCCTGGGTACTGCTTCAGATCGTTGTGCAATGCATATATGATATCAGTTTGTCCAATGTGCATGGATGGCCTTTGGGAAGTGAATATGAGCTTCTGAAGTGAAAATATGCACTTTTTAAAAAACTTTCTTTTTTTTAGTTCTGCTTGTTAAAAATTTTCATACTGTGTGAAACACACTGGGAAAGTGACAAACATGAGTGAATTGTCACTATATGACTGAATTGGAGTGAATTTGCTGCTATCTCTGTCAGGAAGCAAGCTGGAGCGCTGAAACTGTGCCTATACACACTTTTATCAAAATTCGCTTTTTTGAGGTTTTAAGCTCAGAACGTGAATCTGTGCTTGTTTCTTGCCTGGGAACTGCTTCAGATCGTTGTGCAATGCATATATGGTATCAGTTTATCCAATGTCCATGCATGGCCTTTGGGAAGTGAATATGAGCTTCTGAAGTGAAAATAAGCACTTTTTAAAAAACTTTCTTTTTTTTTTGTTCTGCTTGTTAAAAAATTTCATGCTGTGTGTTACACAGTGGGAAAGTGACAAACATGAGTGAATTGTCACTACATGACTTAATTGGAGTGAATTTGCTGCTATCTCTGTCAGGAAGCGAGCTAGAGCGCTGAAACTGTGCCTATACGCCCTTTTTACAAAACACGCTTCATTGAGATTTTATGCTCAGAGCGTCAATCTGTGCGTGTTTCCTGCCTGGGAACTGCTTCAGATCGTTGTGCAATGCATATATGGTATCAGTTTATCCAATGTGCATGTATTGCCATTGGGAAGTGAATATGAGCTTCTGAAGTGAAGATATGCACTTATTAAAAAACTTTCTTTTTTTTTAGTTCTCCTTGTCAAAAATGTTCATCCTGTGTGTAACACAGTGGGAAAGTGACAAACATGAGTGAATTGTCACTATATGCCTGAATTTGCTGCTATCTCTGTCAGGAAGCGAGCTGGAGTGCTGAAACTGTGCCTATACACACTTTCATCAAAACACGCTTCTTTGAGGTTTTAAGCTCAGAACGTGAATCTGTGCTTGTTTCTTGCCTGGGAACTGCTTCAGATCGTTGTGCAATGCATATATGGTATCAGTTTATCCAATGTGCATGGATGGCCTTTGGGAAGTGAATATGAGCTTCTGAAGTGAAAATATGCACTTTTTAAAAAAACTTTCTTTTTTTTAGTTCTGCTTGTTAAAAATTTTCATGCTGTGTGTTACACAGTGGGAAAGTGACAAACATGAGTGAATTGTCACTACATGACTTAATTGGAGTGAATTTGCTGCTATCTCTGTCAGGAAGCGAGCTAGAGCGCTGAAACTGTGCCTATACGCACTTTCATCAAAACACGCTTCATTGAGATTTTAAGCTCAGAACGTGAATCTGTGCGTGCTACGTGCCTGGGAATTGCTTCAGATCGTTTTGCAATGCATATTTGGTGTCAGTTGGTCCAATGTGCATGGATGGCCTTTGGGAAGTGAATATGAGCTTCTGAAGTGAAAATATGCACTTTTTCAAATACTTTCTTTTTTTTTTTTTATCTGCTTGTCAAAAATTTTCATTCTGTGTGTAACAGAGTAAGAAAGTGACAAACATGAGTGAATTGAAACTATATGACTGAGTTGAAGTGAATTTGCTGCTATCTCTGTCAGGAAACGAGCTCGAGCGCTGAAACTATGCCTATACGCACTTTCATCAAAACACACTTCTTTGAGGTTTTAAGCTCAGAAGGTGAATCTTTAAATGTTTCTGGCCTAGGAACTGCCTCAAATCACTGTGCAATGCCTATATGGTATCATTTGGTCCAATGTGCATGGATGGCCTTTGGGAAGTGAATATGAGCTTCTGAAGTGACATATGCACTTTTTCAAATACTTTCTCTTTTTTAGATCTCTTCGTCAAAAATTTTCATTCTGTGTGTAACACAGTGGGAAAGTGACAAACATGAGTGAATTGTCACTATATGACTGAATTGGAGTGAATTTGCTGCTATCTCTGTCAGGAAGCGAGCTAGAGCGCTGAAACTGTGCCTATACGCACTTTCATCAAAACACGCTTCATTGAGATTTTATGCTCAGAGCGTCAATCTGTGCGTGTTTCTTGCCTGGGAACTGCTTCAGATCGTTGTGCAGTGCATATATGGTAGGGCTTGGTTAATGTGCATGTATTGCCATTGGGAAGTGAATATGAGCTACTGCAGTGAAGATATGCACTTATTAAAAAACTTTCTTTTTTTTTAGTTCTCCTTGTCAAAAATGTTCATACTGTGTGTAACACAGTGGGAAAGTGACAAACATGAGTGAATTGTCACTATATGCCTGAATTTGCTGCTATCTCTGTCAGGAAGCGAGCTGGAGTGCTGAAACTGTGCCTATACACACTTTCATCAAAACACGCTTCTTTGAGGTTTTAAGCTCAGAACGTGAATCTGTGCTTGTTTCTTGCCTGGGAACTGCTTCAGATCGTTGTGCAATGCATATATGGTATCAGTTTGTCCAATGTGCATGGATGTCCTTTGGGAAGTGAATATGAGCTTCTGAAGTGAAAATATGCACTTTTTAAAAAACTTTCTTTTTTTTAGTTCTGCTTGTTAAAAATTTTCATACTGTGTGAAACACAGTGGGAAAGTGACAAACATGAGTGAATTGTCACTATATGACTGAATTGGAGTGAATTTGCTGCTATCTCTGTCAGGAAGCGAGCTGGAGCGCTGAAACTGTGCCTATACACACTTTTATCAAAACACGCTTTTTTGAGGTTTTAAGCTCAGAACGTGAATCTGTGCTTGTTTCTTGCCTGGGAACTGCTTCAGATCGTTGTGCAATGCATATATGGTATCAGTTTATCCAATGTGCATGCATGGCCTTTGGGAAGTGAATATGAGCTTCTGAAGTGAAAATATGCACTTTTTAAAAAACTTTCTTTTTTTTAGTTCTGCTTGTTAAAAATTTTCATGCTGTGTGTTACACAGTGGGAAAGTGACAAACATGAGTGAATTGTCACTACATGACTTAATTGGAGTGAATTTGCTGTTATCTCTGTCAGGAAGCGAGCTAGAGCGCTGAAACTGTGCCTATACGCACTTTCATCAAAACACGCTTCATTGAGATTTTAAGCTCAGAACGTGAATCTGTGCGTGCTACGTGCCTGGGAATTGCTTCAGATCGTTTTGCAATGCATATTTGGTGTCAGTTGGTCCAATGTGCATGGATGGCCTTTGGGAAGTGAATATGAGCTTCTGAAGTGAAAATATGCACTTTTTCAAATACTTTCTTTTTTTTTTTTAATCTGCTTGTCAAAAATTTTCAGTCTGTGTGTAACAGAGTAAGAAAGTGACAAACATGAGTGAATTGAAACTATATGACTGAGTTGAAGTGAATTTGCTGCTATCTCTGTCAGGAAACGAGCTAGAGCGCTGAAACTATGCCTATACGCACTTTCATCAAAACACGCTTCTTTCAGGTTTTAAGCTCAGAAGGTGAATCTTGAAATGTTTCTGGCCTAGGAACTGCCTCAAATCACTGTGCAATGCCTATATGGTATCATTTGGTCCAATGTGCATGGATGGCCTTTGGGAAGTGAATATGAGCTTCTGAAGTGAAATATGCACTTTTTCAAATACTTTCTCTTTTTTAGATCTCTTCGTCAAAAATTTTCATTCTGTGTGTAACACAGTGGGAAAGTGACAAACATGAGTGAATTGTCACTATATGACTGAATTGGAGTGAATTTGCTGCTATCTCTGTCAGGAAGCGAGCTGGAGCGCTGAAACTGTGCCTATACACACTTTTATCAAAACACGCTTTTTTGAGGTTTTAAGCTCAGAACGTGAATCTGTGCTTGTTTCTTGCCTGGGAACTGCTTCAGATCGTTGTGCAATGCATATATGGTATCAGTTTATCCAATGTGCATGCATGGCCTTTGGGAAGTGAATATGAGCTTCTGAAGTGAAAATATGCACTTTTTAAAAAACTTTCTTTTTTTTAATTCTGCTTATTAAAAATTTTCATGCTTTGTGTTACACAGTGGGAAAGTGACAAACATGAGTGAATTGTCACTACATGACTTAATTGGAGTGAATTTGCTGCTATCTCTGTCAGGAAGCGAGCTAGAGCGCTGAAACTGTGCCTATACGCACTTTCATCAACACACGCTTCATTGAGATTTTATGCTCAGAACGTGAATCTGTGCGTGCTACGTGCCTGGGAATTGCTTCAGATCGTTTTGCAATGCATATTTGGTGTCAGTTGGTCCAATGTGCATGGATGGCCTTTGGGAAGTGAATATGAGCTTCTGAAGTGAAAATATGCACTTTTTCAAATACTTTCTTTTTTTTTTAAACTGCTTGTCAAAAATTTTCAGTCTGTGTGTAACAGAGTTAGAAAGTGACAAACATGAGTGAATTGAAACTATATGACTGAGTTGAAGTGAATTTGCTGCTATCTCTGTCAGGAAACGAGCTAGAGCGCTGAAACTATGCCTATACGCACTTTCATCAAAACACGCTTCTTTGAGGTTTTAAGCTCAGAAGGTGAATCTTTAAATGTTTCTGGCCTAGGAACTGCCTCAAATCACTGTGCAATGCCTATATGGTATCATTTGGTCCAATGTGCATGGATGGCCTTTGGGAAGTGAATATGAGCTTCTGAAGTGAAATATGCACTTTTTCAAATACTTTCTCTTTTTTAGATCTCTTCGTCAAAAATTTTCATTCTGTGTGTAACACAGTGGGAAAGTGACAAACATGAGTGAATTGTCACTATATGACTGAATTGGAGTGAATTTGCTGCTATCTCTGTCAGGAAGCGAGCTAGAGCGCTGAAACTGTGCCTATACGCACTTTCATCAAAACACGCTTCATTGAGATTTTATGCTCAGAGCGTCAATCTGTGCGTGTTTCTTGCCTGGGAACTGCTTCAGATCGTTGTGCAGTGCATATATGGTGTGGCTTGGTTTAATGTGCATGTATTGCCATTGGGAAGTGAATATGAGCTACTGCAGTGAAGATATGCACTTATTAAAAAACTTTCTTTTTTTTTAGTTCTCCTTGTCAAAAATGTTCATACTGTGTGTAACACAGTGGGAAAGTGACAAACATGAGTGAATTGTCACTATATGCCTGAATTTGCTGCTATCTCTGTCAGGAAGCGAGCTGGAGTGCTGAAACTGTGCCTATACACACTTTCATCAAAACACGCTTCTTTGAGGTTTTAAGCTCAGAACGTGAATCTGTGCTTGTTTCTTGCCTGGGAACTGCTTCAGATCATTGTACAATGCATATATGGTATCAGTTTATCCAATGTGCATGGATGGCCTTTGGGAAGTGAATATGAGCTTCTGAAGCGAAAATATGCACTTTTTAAAAAACTTTCTTTTTTTTAGTTCTGCTTGTTAAAAATTTTCATGCTGTGTGTTACACAGTGGGAAAGTGACAAACATGAGTGAATTGTCACTACATGACTTAATTGGAGTGAATTTGCTGCTATCTCTGTCAGGAAGCGAGCTAGAGCGCTGAAACTGTGCCTATACGCACTTTCATCAAAACACGCTTCATTGAGATTTTAAGCTCAGAATATGAATCTGTGCGTGCTACTTGCCTGGGTACTGCTTCAGATCGTTGTGCAATGCATATATGGTATCAGTTTGTCCAATGTGCATGGATGGCCTTTGGGAAGTGAATATGAGCTTCTGAAGTGAAAATATGCACTTTTTAAAAAACTTTCTTTTTTTTAGTTCTGCTTGTTAAAAATTTTCATACTGTGTGAAACACACTGGGAAAGTGACAAACATGAGTGAATTGTCACTATATGACTGAATTGGAGTGAATTTGCTGCTATCTCTGTCAGGAAGCAAGCTGGAGCGCTGAAACTGTGCCTATACACACTTTTATCAAAACACGCTTTTTTGAGGTTTTAAGCTCAGAACGTGAATCTGTGCTTGTTTCTTGCCTGGGAACTGCTTCAGATCGTTGTGCAATGCATATATGGTATCAGTTTATCCAATGTGCATGCATGGCCTTTGGGAAG
Organism: Gymnothorax reevesii; assembly: GCA_029721435.1. NCBI lineage: Eukaryota > Metazoa > Chordata > Actinopteri > Anguilliformes > Muraenidae > Gymnothorax > Gymnothorax reevesii. The sequence goes on from CM056585.1 coordinate 44,090,598, forward strand.
TGAATATGAGCTTCTGAAGTGAAAATATGCACTTTTTAAAAAACTTTCTTTTTTTTTTGTTCTGCTTGTTAAAAAATTTCATGCTGTGTGTTACACAGTGGGAAAGTGACAAACATGAGTGAATTGTCACTACATGACTTAATTGGAGTGAATTTGCTGCTATCTCTGTCAGGAAGCGAGCTAGAGCGCTGAAACTGTGCCTATACGCCCTTTTTACAAAACACGCTTCATTGAGATTTTATGCTCAGAGCGTCAATCTGTGCGTGTTTCCTGCCTGGGAACTGCTTCAGATCGTTGTGCAATGCATATATGGAATCAGTTTATCCAATGTGCATGTATTGCCATTGGGAAGTGAATATGAGCTTCTGAAGTGAAGATATGCACTTATTAAAAAACTTTCTTTTTTTTAGTTCTCCTTGTCAAAAATGTTCATACTGTGTGTAACACAGTGGGAAAGTGACAAACATGAGTGAATTGTCACTATATGCCTGAATTTGCTGCTATCTCTGTCAGGAAGCGAGCTGGAGTGCTGAAACTGTGCCTATACACACTTTCATCAAAACACGCTTCTTTGAGGTTTTAAGCTCAGAACGTGAATCTGTGCTTGTTTCTTGCCTGGGAACTGCTTCAGATCGTTGTGCAATGCATATATGGTATCAGTTTATCCAATGTGCATGGATGGCCTTTGGGAAGTGAATATGAGCTTCTGAAGTGAAAATATGCACTTTTTAAAAAAACTTTCTTTTTTTTAGTTCTGCTTGTTAAAAATTTTCATGCTGTGTGTTACACAGTGGGAAAGTGACAAACATGAGTGAATTGTCACTACATGACTTAATTGGAGTGAATTTGCTGCTATCTCTGTCAGGAAGCGAGCTAGAGCGCTGAAACTGTGCCTATACGCACTTTCATCAAAACACGCTTCATTGAGATTTTAAGCTCAGAACGTGAATCTGTGCGTGCTACGTGCCTGGGAATTGCTTCAGATCGTTTTGCAATGCATATTTGGTGTCAGTTGGTCCAATGTGCATGGATGGCCTTTGGGAAGTGAATATGAGCTTCTGAAGTGAAAATATGCACTTTTTCAAATACTTTCTTTTTTTTTTTTAATCTGCTTGTCAAAAATTTTCATTCTGTGTGTAACAGAGTAAGAAAGTGACAAACATGAGTGAATTGAAACTATATGACTGAGTTGAAGTGAATTTGCTGCTATCTCTGTCAGGAAACGAGCTAGAGCGCTGAAACTATGCCTATACGCACTTTCATCAAAACACGCTTCTTTGAGGTTTTAAGCTCAGAAGGTGAATCTTTAAATGTTTCTGGCCTAGGAACTGCCTCAAATCACTGTGCAATGCCTATATGGTATCATTTGGTCCAATGTGCATGGATGGCCTTTGGGAAGTGAATATGAGCTTCTGAAGTGACATATGCACTTTTTCAAATACTTTCTCTTTTTTAGATCTCTTCGTCAAAAATTTTCATTCTGTGTGTAACACAGTGGGAAAGTGAAAAACATGAGTGAATTGTCACTATATGACTGAATTGGAGTGAATTTGCTGCTATCTCTGTCAGGAAGCGAGCTAGAGCGCTGAAACTGTGCCTATACGCACTTTCATCAAAACACGCTTCATTGAGATTTTATGCTCAGAGCGTCAATCTGTGCGTGTTTCTTGCCTGGGAACTGCTTCAGATCGTTGTGCAGTGCATATATGGTAGGGCTTGGTTAATGTGCATGTATTGCCATTGGGAAGTGAATATGAGCTACTGCAGTGAAGATATGCACTTATTAAAAAACTTTCTTTTTTTTTAGTTCTCCTTGTCAAAAATGTTCATACTGTGTGTTACACAGTGGGAAAGTGACAAACATGAGTGAATTGTCACTTTATGCCTGAATTTGCTGCTATCTCTGTCAGGAAGCGAGCTGGAGTGCTGAAACTGTGCCTATACACACTTTCATCAAAACACGCTTCTTTGAGGTTTTAAGCTCAGAACGTGAATCTGTGCTTGTTTCTTGCCTGGGAACTGCTTCAGATCGTTGTGCAATGCATATATGGTATCAGTTTGTCCAATGTGCATGGATGTCCTTTGGGAAGTGAATATGAGCTTCTGAAGTGAAAATATGCACTTTTTAAAAAACTTTCTTTTTTTTAGTTCTGCTTGTTAAAAATTTTCATGCTGTGTGTTACACAGTGGGAAAGTGACAAACATGAGTGAATTGTCACTACATGACTTAATTGGAGTGAATTTGCTGTTATCTCTGTCAGGAAGCGAGCTAGAGCGCTGAAACTGTGCCTATACGCACTTTCATCAAAACACGCTTCATTGAGATTTTAAGCTCAGAACGTGAATCTGTGCGTGCTACGTGCCTGGGAATTGCTTCAGATCGTTTTGCAATGCATATTTGGTGTCAGTTGGTCCAATGTGCATGGATGGCCTTTGGGAAGTGAATATGAGCTTCTGAAGTGAAAATATGCACTTTTTCAAATACTTTCTTTTTTTTTTTTAATCTGCTTGTCAAAAATTTTCAGTCTGTGTGTAACAGAGTAAGAAAGTGACAAACATGAGTGAATTGAAACTATATGACTGAGTTGAAGTGAATTTGCTGCTATCTCTGTCAGGAAACGAGCTAGAGCGCTGAAACTATGCCTATACGCACTTTCATCAAAACACGCTTCTTTGAGGTTTTAAGCTCAGAAGGTGAATCTTGAAATGTTTCTGGCCTAGGAACTGCCTCAAATCACTGTGCAATGCCTATATGGTATCATTTGGTCCAATGTGCATGGATGGCCTTTGGGAAGTGAATATGAGCTTCTGAAGTGAAATATGCACTTTTTCAAATACTTTCTCTTTTTTAGATCTCTTCGTCAAAAATTTTCATTCTGTGTGTAACACATTGGGAAAGTGACAAACATGAGTGAATTGTCACTATATGACTGAATTGGAGTGAATTTGCTGCTATCTCTGTCAGGAAGCGAGCTGGAGCGCTGAAACTGTGCCTATACACACTTTTATCAAAACACGCTTTTTTGAGGTTTTAAGCTCAGAACGTGAATCTGTGCTTGTTTCTTGCCTGGGAACTGCTTCAGATCGTTGTGCAATGCATATATGGTATCAGTTTATCCAATGTGCATGCATGGCCTTTGGGAAGTGAATATGAGCTTCTGAAGTGAAAATATGCACTTTTTAAAAAACTTTCTTTTTTTTAATTCTGCTTGTTAAAAATTTTCATGCTTTGTGTTACACAGTGGGAAAGTGACAAACATGAGTGAATTGTCACTACATGACTTAATTGGAGTGAATTTGCTGCTATCTCTGTCAGGAAGCGAGCTAGAGCGCTGAAACTGTGCCTATACGCACTTTCATCAAAACACGCTTCATTGAGATTTTAAGCTCAGAACGTGAATCTGTGCGTGCTACGTGCCTGGGAATTGCTTCAGATCGTTTTGCAATGCATATTTGGTGTCAGTTGGTCCAATGTGCATGGATGGCCTTTGGGAAGTGAATATGAGCTTCTGAAGTGAAAATATGCACTTTTTCAAATACTTTCTTTTTTTTTTTAATCTGCCTGTTAAAAATTTTCAGTCTGTGTGTAACAGAGTAAGAAAGTGACAAACATGAGTGAATTGAAACTATATGACTGAGTTGAAGTGAATTTGCTGCTATCTCTGTCAGGAAACGAGCTAGAGCGCTGAAACTATGCCTATACGCACTTTCATCAAAACACGCTTCTTTGAGGTTTTAAGCTCAGAAGGTGAATCTTTAAATGTTTCTGGCCTAGGAACTGCCTCAAATCACTGTGCAATGCCTATATGGTATCATTTGGTCCAATGTGCATGGATGGCCTTTGGGAAGTGAATATGAGCTTCTGAAGTGAAATATGCACTTTTTCAAATACTTTCTCTTTTTCAGATCTCTTCGTCAAAAATTTTCATTCTGTGTGTAACACAGTGGGAAAGTGACAAACATGAGTGAATTGTCACTATATGACTGAATTGGAGTGAATTTGCTGCTATCTCTGTCAGGAAGCGAGCTAGAGCGCTGAAACTGTGCCTATACGCACTTTCATCAAAACACGCTTCATTGAGATTTTATGCTCAGAGCGTCAATCTGTGCGTGTTTCTTGCCTGGGAACTGCTTCAGATCGTTGTGCAGTGCATATATGGTATGGCTTGGTTTAATGTGCATGTATTGCCATTGGGAAGTGAATATGAGCTACTGCAGTGAAGATATGCACTTATTAAAAAACTTTCTTTTTTTTTAGTTCTCCTTGTCAAAAATGTTCATACTGTGTGTAACACAGTGGGAAAGTGACAAACATGAGTGAATTGTCACTATATGCCTGAATTTGCTGCTATCTCTGTCAGGAAGCGAGCTGGAGTGCTGAAACTGTGCCTATACACACTTTCATCAAAACACCCTTCATTGAGATTTTAAGCTCAGAATATGAATCTGTGCGTGCTTCTTGCCTGGGTACTGCTTCAGATCGTTGTGCAATGCATATATGGTATCAGTTTGTCCAATGTGCATGGATGGCCTTTGGGAAGTGAATATGAGCTTCTGAAGTGAAAATATGCACTTTTTAAAAAACTTTCTTTTTTTTAGTTCTGCTTGTCAAAAATTTTCAGTCTGTGTGTAACAGAGTAAGAAAGTGACAAACATGAGTGAATTGAAACTATATGACTGAGTTGAAGTGAATTTGCTGCTATCTCTGTCAGGAAACGAGCTAGAGCGCTGAAACTATGCCTATACGCACTTTCATCAAAACACGCTTCTTTGAGGTTTTAAGCTCAGAAGGTGAATCTTGAAATGTTTCTGGCCTAGGAACTGCCTCAAATCACTGTGCAATGCCTATATGGTATCATTTGGTCCAATGTGCATGGATGGCCTTTGGGAAGTGAATATGAGCTTCTGAAGTGAAATATGCACTTTTTCAAATACTTTCTCTTTTTTAGATCTCTTCGTCAAAAATTTTCATTCTGTGTGTAACACAGTGGGAAAGTGACAAACATGAGTGAATTGTCACTATATGACTGAATTGGAGTGAATTTGCTGCTATCTCTGTCAGGAAGCGAGCTGGAGCGCTGAAACTGTGCCTATACACACTTTTATCAAAACACGCTTTTTTGAGGTTTTAAGCTCAGAACGTGAATCTGTGCTTGTTTCTTGCCTGGGAACTGCTTCAGATCGTTGTGCAATGCATATATGGTATCAGTTAATCCAATGTGCATGCATGGCCTTTGGGAAGTGAATATGAGCTTCTGAAGTGAAAATATGCACTTTTTAAAAAACTTTCTTTTTTTTAATTCTGCTTGTTAAAAATTTTCATGCTTTGTGTTACACAGTGGGAAAGTGACAAACATGAATGAATTGTCACTACATGACTTAATTGGAGTGAATTTGCTGCTATCTCTGTCAGGAAGCGAGCTAGAGCGCTGAAACTGTGCCTATACGCACTTTCATCAAAACACGCTTCATTGAGATTTTAAGCTCAGAACGTGAATCTGTGCGTGCTACGTGCCTGGGAATTGCTTCAGATCGTTTTGCAATGCATATTTGGTGTCAGTTGGTCCAATGTGCATGGATGGCCTTTGGGAAGTGAATATGAGCTTCTGAAGTGAAAATATGCACTTTTTCAAATACTTTCTTTTTTTTTTTTAATCTGCTTGTTAAAAATTTTCAGTCTGTGTGTAACAGAGTAAGAAAGTGACAAACATGAGTGAATTGAAACTATATGACTGAGTTGAAGTGAATTTGCTGCTATCTCTGTCAGGAAACGAGCTAGAGCGCTGAAACTATGCCTATACGCACTTTCATCAAAACACGCTTCTTTGAGGTTTTAAGCTCAGAAGGTGAATCTTTAAATGTTTCTGGCCTAGGAACTGCCTCAAATCACTGTGCAATGCCTATATGGTATCATTTGGTCCAATGTGCATGGATGGCCTTTGGGAAGTGAATATGAGCTTCTGAAGTGAAATATGCACTTTTTCAAATACTTTCTCTTTTTTAGATCTCTTCGTCAAAAATTTTCATTCTGTGTGTAACACAGTGGGAAAGTGACAAACATGAGTGAATTGTCACTATATGACTGAATTGGAGTGAATTTGCTGCTATCTCTGTCAGGAAGCGAGCTAGAGCGCTGAAACTGTGCCTATACGCACTTTCATCAAAACACGCTTCATTGAGATTTTATGCTCAGAGCGTCAATCTGTGCATGTTTCTTGCCTGGGAACTGCTTCAGATCGTTGTGCAGTGCATATATGGTATGGCTTGGTTTAATGTGCATGTATTGCCATTGGGAAGTGAATATGAGCTACTGCAGTGAAGATATGCACTTATTAAAAAACTTTCTTTTTTTTTAGTTCTCCTTGTCAAAAATGTTCATACTGTGTGTAACACAGTGGGAAAGTGACAAACATGAGTGAATTGTCACTATATGCCTGAATTTGCTGCTATCTCTGTCAGGAAGCGAGCTGGAGTGCTGAAACTGTGCCTATACACACTTTCATCAAAACACGCTTCATTGAGATTTTAAGCTCAGAATATGAATCTGTGCGTGCTTCTTGCCTGGGTACTGCTTCAGATCGTTGTGCAATGCATATATGGTATCAGTTTGTCCAATGTGCATGGATGGCCTTTGGGAAGTGAATATGAGCTTCTGAAGTGAAAATATGCACTTTTTAAAAAACTTTCTTTTTTTTAGTTCTGCTTGTCAAAAATTTTCAGTCTGTGTGTAACAGAGTAAGAAAGTGACAAACATGAGTGAATTGAAACTATATGACTGAGTTGAAGTGAATTTGCTGCTATCTCTGTCAGGAAGCGAGCTGGAGCGCTGAAACTGTGCCTATACGCACTTTCATCAAAACACGCTTCTTTGAGGTTTTAAGCTCAGAAGGTGAATCTTGAAATGTTTCTGGCCTAGGAACTGCCTCAAATCACTGTGCAATGCCTATATGGTATCATTTGGTCCAATGTGCATGGATGGCCTTTGGGAAGTGAATATGAGCTTCTGAAGTGAAATATGCACTTTTTCAAATACTTTCTCTTTTTTAGATCTCTTCGTCAAAAATTTTCATTCTGTGTGTAACACAGTGGGAAAGTGACAAACATGAGTGAATTGTCACTATATGACTGAATTGGAGTGAATTTGCTGCTATCTCTTGCAGGAAGCGAGCTGGAACGCTGAAACTGTGCCTATACACACTTTTATCAAAACACGCTTTTTTGAGGTTTTAAGCTCAGAACGTGAATCTGTGCTTGTTTCTTGCCTGGGAACTGCTTCAGATCGTTGTGCAATGCATATATGGTATCAGTTTATCCAATGTGCATGGATGGCCTTTGGGAAGTGAATATGAGCTTCTGAAGTGAAAATATGCACTTTTTAAAAAACTTTCTTTTTTTTAGTTCTGCTTGTTAAAAATTTTCATGCTGTGTGTTACACAGTGGGAAAGTGACAAACATGAGTGAATTGTCACTACATGACTTAATTGGAGTGAATTTGCTGCTATCTCTGTCAGGAAGCGAGCTAGAGCGCTGAAACTGTGCCTATACGCACTTTCATCAAAACACGCTTCATTGAGATTTTAAGCTCAGAACGTGAATCTGTGCGTGCTACGTGCCTGGGAATTGCTTCAGATCGTTTTGCAATGCATATTTGGTGTCAGTTGGTCCAATGTGCATGGATGGCCTTTGGGAAGTGAATATGAGCTTCTGAAGTGAAAATATGCACTTTTTCAAATACTTTCTTTTTTTTTTTAATCTGCCTGTTAAAAATTTTCAGTCTGTGTGTAACAGAGTAAGAAAGTGACAAACATGAGTGAATTGAAACTATATGACTGAGTTGAAGTGAATTTGCTGCTATCTCTGTCAGGAAACGAGCTAGAGCGCTGAAACTATGCCTATACGCACTTTCATCAAAACACGCTTCTTTGAGGTTTTAAGCTCAGAAGGTGAATCTTTAAATGTTTCTGGCCTAGGAACTGCCTCAAATCACTGTGCAATGCCTATATGGTATCATTTGGTCCAATGTGCATGGATGGCCTTTGGGAAGTGAATATGAGCTTCTGAAGTGAAATATGCACTTTTTCAAATACTTTCTCTTTTTCAGATCTCTTCGTCAAAAATTTTCATTCTGTGTGTAACACAATGGGAAAGTGACAAACATGAGTGAATTGTCACTATATGACTGAATTGGAGTGAATTTGCTGCTATCTCTGTCAGGAAGCGAGCTAGAGCGCTGAAACTGTGCCTATACGCACTTTCATCAAAACACGCTTCATTGAGATTTTATGCTCAGAGCGTCAATCTGTGCGTGTTTCTTGCCTGGGAACTGCTTCAGATCGTTGTGCAGTGCATATATGGTATGGCTTGGTTTAATGTGCATGTATTGCCATTGGGAAGTGAATATGAGCTACTGCAGTGAAGATATGCACTTATTAAAAAACTTTCTTTTTTTTTAGTTCTCCTTGTCAAAAATGTTCATACTGTGTGTAACACAGTGGGAAAGTGACAAACATGAGTGAATTGTCACTATATGCCTGAATTTGCTGCTATCTCTGTCAGGAAGCGAGCTGGAGTGCTGAAACTGTGCCTATACACACTTTCATCAAAACACCCTTCATTGAGATTTTAAGCTCAGAATATGAATCTGTGCGTGCTTCTTGCCTGGGTACTGCTTCAGATCGTTGTGCAATGCATATATGGTATCAGTTTGTCCAATGTGCATGGATGGCCTTTGGGAAGTGAATATGAGCTTCTGAAGTGAAAATATGCACTTTTTAAAAAACTTTCTTTTTTTTAGTTCTGCTTGTCAAAAATTTTCAGTCTGTGTGTAACAGAGTAAGAAAGTGACAAACATGAGTGAATTGAAACTATATGACTGAGTTGAAGTGAATTTGCTGCTATCTCTGTCAGGAAAGGAGCTAGAGCGCTGAAACTATGCCTATACGCACTTTCATCAAAACACGCTTCTTTGAGGTTTTAAGCTCAGAAGGTGAATCTTGAAATGTTTCTGGCCTAGGAACTGCCTCAAATCACTGTGCAATGCCTATATGGTATCATTTGGTCCAATGTGCATGGATGGCCTTTGGGAAGTGAATATGAGCTTCTGAAGTGAAATATGCACTTTTTCAAATACTTTCTCTTTTTTAGATCTCTTCGTCAAAAATTTTCATTCTGTGTGTAACACAGTGGGAAAGTGACAAACATGAGTGAATTGTCACTATATGACTGAATTGGAGTGAATTTGCTGCTATCTCTGTCAGGAAGCGAGCTGGAGCGCTGAAACTGTGCCTATACACACTTTTATCAAAACACGCTTTTTTGAGGTTTTAAGCTCAGAACGTGAATCTGTGCTTGTTTCTTGCCTGGGAACTGCTTCAGATCGTTGTGCAATGCATATATGGTATCAGTTTATCCAATGTGCATGCATGACCTTTGGGAAGTGAATATGAGCTTCTGAAGTGAAAATATGCACTTTTTAAAAAACTTTCTTTTTTTTAATTCTGCTTGTTAAAAATTTTCATGCTTTGTGTTACACAGTGGGAAAGTGACAAACATGAATGAATTGTCACTACATGACTTAATTGGAGTGAATTTGCTGCTATCTCTGTCAGGAAGCTAGCTAGAGCGCTGAAACTGTGCCTATACGCACTTTCATCAAAACACGCTTCATTGAGATTTTAAGCTCAGAACGTGAATCTGTGCGTGCTACGTGCCTGGGAATTGCTTCAGATCGTTTTGCAATGCATATTTGGTGTCAGTTGGTCCAATGTGCATGGATGGCCTTTGGGAAGTGAATATGAGCTTCTGAAGTGAAAATATGCACTTTTTCAAATACTTTCTTTTTTTTTTTTAATCTGCTTGTTAAAAATTTTCAGTCTGTGTGTAACAGAGTAAGAAAGTGACAAACATGAGTGAATAGAAACTATATGACTGAGTTGAAGTGAATTTGCTGCTATCTCTGTCAGGAAACGAGCTAGAGCGCTGAAACTATGCCTATACGCACTTTCATCAAAACACGCTTCTTTGAGGTTTTAAGCTCAGAAGGTGAATCTTTAAATGTTTCTGGCCTAGGAACTGCCTCAAATCACTGTGCAATGCCTATATGGTATCATTTGGTCCAATGTGCATGGATGGCCTTTGGGAAGTGAATATGAGCTTCTGAAGTGAAATATGCACTTTTTCAAATACTTTCTCTTTTTTAGATCTCTTCGTCAAAAATTTTCATTCTGTGTGTAACACAGTGGGAAAGTGACAAACATGAGTGAATTGTCACTATATGACTGAATTGGAGTGAATTTGCTGCTATCTCTGTCAGGAAGCGAGCTAGAGCGCTGAAACTGTGCCTATACGCACTTTCATCAAAACACGCTTCATTGAGATTTTATGCTCAGAGCGTCAATCTGTGCATGTTTCTTGCCTGGGAACTGCTTCAGATCGTTGTGCAGTGCATATATGGTATGGCTTGGTTTAATGTGCATGTATTGCCATTGGGAAGTGAATATGAGCTACTGCAGTGAAGATATGCACTTATTAAAAAACTTTCTTTTTTTTTAGTTCTCCTTGTCAAAAATGTTCATACTGTGTGTAACACAGTGGGAAAGTGACAAACATGAGTGAATTATCACTATATGCCTGAATTTGCTGCTATCTCTGTCAGGAAGCGAGCTGGAGTGCTGAAACTGTGCCTATACACACTTTCATCAAAACACGCTTCATTGAGATTTTAAGCTCAGAATATGAATCTGTGCGTGCTTCTTGCCTGGGTACTGCTTCAGATCGTTGTGCAATGCATATATGGTATCAGTTTGTCCAATGTGCATGGATGGCCTTTGGGAAGTGAATATGAGCTTCTGAAGTGAAAATATGCACTTTTTAAAAAACTTTCTTTTTTTTAGTTCTGCTTGTCAAAAATTTTCAGTCTGTGTGTAACAGAGTAAGAAAGTGACAAACATGAGTGAATTGAAACTATATGACTGAGTTGAAGTGAATTTGCTGCTATCTCTGTCAGGAAACGAGCTGGAGCGCTGAAACTGTGCCTATACGCACTTTCATCAAAACACGCTTCTTTGAGGTTTTAAGCTCAGAAGGTGAATCTTGAAATGTTTCTGGCCTAGGAACTGCCTCAAATCACTGTGCAATGCCTATATGGTATCATTTGGTCCAATGTGCATGGATGGCCTTTGGGAAGTGAATATGAGCTTCTGAAGTGAAATATGCACTTTTTCAAATACTTTCTCTTTTTTAGATCTCTTCGTCAAAAATTTTCATTCTGTGTGTAACACAGTGGGAAAGTGACAAACATGAGTGAATTGTCACTATATGACTGAATTGGAGTGAATTTGCTGCTATCTCTTGCAGGAAGCGAGCTGGAACGCTGAAACTGTGCCTATACACACTTTTATCAAAACACGCTTTTTTGAGGTTTTAAGCTCAGAACGTGAATCTGTGCTTGTTTCTTGCCTGGGAACTGCTTCAGATCGTTGTGCAATGCATATATGGTATCAGTTTATCCAATGTGCATGGATGGCCTTTGGGAAGTGAATATGAGCTTCTGAAGTGAAAATATGCACTTTTTAAAAAACTTTCTTTTTTTTAGTTCTGCTTGTTAAAAATTTTCATGCTGTGTGTTACACAGTGGGAAAGTGACAAACATGAGTGAATTGTCACTGCATGACTTAATTGGAGTGAATTTGCTGCTATCTCTGTCAGGAAGCGAGCTAGAGCGCTGAAACTGTGCCTATACGCACTTTCATCAAAACACGCTTCATTGAGATTTTAAGCTCAGAATATGAATCTGTGCGTGCTTCTTGCCTGGGTACTGCTTCAGATCGTTGTGCAATGCATATATGGTATCAGTTTGTCCAATGTGCATGGATGGCCTTTGGGAAGTGAATATGAGCTTCTGAAGTGAAAATATGCACTTTTTAAAAAACTTTCTTTTTTTTAGTTCTGCTTGTTAAAAATTTTCATACTGTGTGAAACACAGTGGGAAAGTGACAAGCATGAGTGAATTGTCACTATATGACTGAATTGGAGTGAATTTGCTGCTATCTCTGTCAGGAAGCGAGCTGGAGCGCTGAAACTGTGCCTATACACACTTTTATCAAAACACGCTTTTTTGAGGTTTTAAGCTCAGAACGTGAATCTGTGCTTGTTTCTTGCCTGGGAACTGCTTCAGATCGTTGTGCAATGCATATATGGTATCAGTTTATCCAATGTGCATGCATGGCCTTTGGGAAGTGAATATGAGCTTCTGAAGTGAAAATATGCACTTTTTAAAAAACTTTCTTTTTTTTAGTTCTGCTTGTTAAAAATTTTCATGCTGTGTGTTACACAGTGGGAAAGTGACAAACATGAGTGAATTGTCACTACATGACTTAATTGGAGTGAATTTGCTGCTATCTCTGTCAGGAAGCGAGCTTGAGCGCTGAAACTGTGCCTATACGCACTTTCATCAAAACACGCTTCATTGAGATTTTAAGCTCAGAACGTGAATCTGTGCGTGCTACGTGCCTGGGAATTGCTTCAGATCGTTTTGCAATGCATATTTGGTGTCAGTTGGTCCAATGTGCATGGATGGCCTTTGGGAAGTGAATATGAGCTTCTGAAGTGAAAATATGCACTTTTTCAAATACTTTCTTTTTTTTTTTTAATCTGCTTGTCAAAAATTTTCAGTCTATGTGTAACAGAGTAAGAAAGTGACAAACATGAGTGAATTGAAACTATATGACTGAGTTGAAGTGAATTTGCTGCTATCTCTGTCAGGAAACGAGCTAGAGCGCTGAAACTATGCCTATACGCACTTTCATCAAAACACGCTTCTTTCAGGTTTTAAGCTCAGAAGGTGAATCTTGAAATGTTTCAGGCCTAGGAACTGCCTCAAATCACTGTGCAATGCCTATATGGTATCATTTGGTCCAATGTGCATGGATGGCCTTTGGGAAGTGAATATGAGCTTCTGAAGTGAAATATGCACTTTTTCAAATACTTTCTCTTTTTTAGATCTCTTCGTCAAAAATTTTCATTCTGTGTGTAACACAGTGGGAAAGTGACAAACATGAGTGAATTGTCACTATATGACTGAATTGGAGTGAATTTGCTGCTATCTCTTGCAGGAAGCGAGCTGGAACGCTGAAACTGTGCCTATACACACTTTTATCAAAACACGCTTTTTTGAGGTTTTAAGCTCAGAACGTGAATCTGTGCTTGTTTCTTGCCTGGGAACTGCTTCAGATCGTTGTGCAATGCATATATGGTATCAGTTTATCCAATGTGCATGGATGGCCTTTGGGAAGTGAATATGAGCTTCTGAAGTGAAAATATGCACTTTTTAAAAAACTTTCTTTTTTTTAAGTCTGCTTGTTAAAAATTTTCATGCTGTGTGTTACACAGTGGGAAAGTGACAAACATGAGTGAATTGTCACTACATGACTTAATTGGAGTGAATTTGCTGCTATCTCTGTCAGGAAGCGAGCTAGAGCGCTGAAACTGTGCCTATACGCACTTTCATCAAAACACGCTTCATTGAGATTTTAAGCTCAGAATATGAATCTGTGCGTGCTTCTTGCCTGGGTACTGCTTCAGATCGTTGTGCAATGCATATATGGTATCAGTTTGTGCAATGTGCATGGATGGCCTTTGGGAAGTGAATATGAGCTTCTGAAGTGAAAATATGCACTTTTTAAAAAACTTTCTTTTTTTTAGTTCTGCTTGTTAAAAATTTTCATACTGTGTGAAACACGGTAGGAAAGTGACAAGCATGAGTGAATTGTCACTATATGACTGAATTGGAGTGAATTTGCTGCTATCTCTGTCAGGAAGCGAGCTGGAGCGCTGAAACTGTGCCTATACACACTTTTATCAAAACACGCTTTTTTGAGGTTTTAAGCTCAGAACGTGAATCTGTGCTTGTTTCTTGCCTGGGAACTGCTTCAGATCGTTGTGCAATGCATATATGGTATCAGTTTATCCAATGTGCATGCATGGCCTTTGGGAAGTGAATATGAGCTTCTGAAGTGAAAATATGCACTTTTTAAAATACTTTCTTTTTTTTAGTTCTGCTTGTTAAAAATTTTCATACTGTGTGAAACACAGTGGGAAAGTGACAAACATGAGTGAATTGTCACTACATGACTTAATTGGAGTGAATTTGCTGCTATCTCTGTCAGGAAGCGAGCTAGAGCGCTGAAACTGTGCCTATACGCACTTTCATCAAAACACGCCTCTTTGAGATTTTAAGCTCAGAACGTGAATCTGTGCGTGCTACGTGCCTGGGAATTGCTTCAGATCGTTTTGCAATGCATATTTGGTGTCAGTTGGTCCAATGTGCATGGATGGCCTTTGGGAAGTGAATATGAGCTTCTGAAGTGAAAATATGCACTTTTTCAAATACTTTCTTTTTTTTTTTTTAATCTGCTTGTTAAAAATTTTCAGTCTGTGTGTAACAGAGTAAGAAAGTGACAAACATGAGTGAATTGAAACTATATGACTGAGTTGAAGTGAATTTGCTGCTATCTCTGTCAGGAAACGAGCTAGAGCGCTGAAACTATGCCTATACGCACTTTCATCAAAACACGCTTCATTGAGGTTTTAAGCTCAGAAGGTGAATCTTTAAATGTTTCTGGCCTAGGAACTGCCTCAAATCACTGTGCAATGCCTATATGGTATCATTTGGTCCAATGTGCATGGATGGCCTTTGGGAAGTGAATATGAGCTTCTGAAGTGAAATATGCACTTTTTCAAATACTTTCTCTTTTTTCGATCTCTTCGTCAAAAATTTTCATTCTGTGCGTAACACAGTGGGAAAGTGACAAACATGAGTGAATTGTCACTATATGACTGAATTGGAGTGAATTTGCTGCTATCTCTGTCAGGAAGCGAGCTAGAGCGCTGAAACTGTGCCTATACGCACTTTCATCAAAACACGCTTCATTGAGATTTTATGCTCAGAGCGTCAATCTGTGCGTGTTTCTTGCCTGGGAACTGCTTCAGATCGTTGTGCAGTGCATATATGGTATGGCTTGGTTTAATGTGCATGTATTGCCATTGGGAAGTGAATATGAGCTACTGCAGTGAAGATATGCACTTATTAAAAAACTTTCTTTTTTTTTAGTTCTCCTTGTCAAAAATGTTCATACTGTGTGTAACACAGTGGGAAAGTGACAAACATGAGTGAATTGTCACTATATGCCTGAATTTGCTGCTATCTCTGTCAGGAAGCGAGCTGGAGTGCTGAAACTGTGCCTATACACACTTTCATCAAAACACGCTTCATTGAGATTTTAAGCTCAGAATATGAATCTGTGCGTGCTTCTTGCCTGCGTACTGCTTCAGATCGTTGTGCAATGCATATATGGTATCAGTTTGTCCAATGTGCATGGATGGCCTTTGGGAAGTGAATATGAGCTTCTGAAGTGAAAATATGCACTTTTTAAAAAACTTTCTTTTTTTTAGTTCTGCTTGTCAAAAATTTTCAGTCTGTGTGTAACAGAGTAAGAAAGTGACAAACATGAGTGAATTGAAACTATATGACTGAGTTGAAGTGAATTTGCTGCTATCTCTGTCAGGAAACGAGCTAGAGCGCTGAAACTATGCCTATACGCACTTTCATCAAAACACGCTTCTTTGAGGTTTTAAGCTCAGAAGGTGAATCTTGAAATGTTTCTGGCCTAGGAACTGCCTCAAATCACTGTGCAATGCCTATATGGTATCATTTGGTCCAATGTGCATGGATGGCCTTTGGGAAGTGAATATGAGCTTCTGAAGTGAAATATGCACTTTTTCAAATACTTTCTCTTTTTTAGATCTCTTCGTCAAAAATTTTCATTCTGTGTGTAACACAGTGGGAAAGTGACAAACATGAGTGAATTGTCACTACATGACTTAATTGGAGTGAATTTGCTGCTATCTCTGTCAGGAAGCGAGCTAGAGCGCTGAAACTGTGCCTATACGCACTTTCATCAAAACACGCTTCATTGAGATTTTAAGCTCAGAATATGAATCTGTGTGTGCTTCTTGCCTGGGTACTGCTTCAGATCGTTGTGCAATGCATATATGGTATCAGTTTGTCCAATGTGCATGGATGGCCTTTGGGAAGTGAATATGAGCTTCTGAAGTGAAAATATGCACTTTTTAAAAAACTTTCTTTTTTTTAGTTCTGCTTGTTAAAAATTTTCATACTGTGTGAAACACAGTGGGAAAGTGACAAGCATGAGTGAATTGTCACTATATGACTGAATTGGAGTGAATTTGCTGCTATCTCTGTCAGGAAGCGAGCTAAAGCGCTGAAACTGTGCCTATACACACTTTTATCAAAACACACTTTTTTGAGGTTTTAAGCTCAGAACGTGAATCTGTGCTTGTTTCTTGCCTGGGAACTGCTTCAGATCGTTGTGCAATGCATATATGGTATCAGTTTATCCAATGTGCATGCATGGCCTTTGGGAAGTGAATATGAGCTTCTGAAGTGAAAATATGCACTTTTTAAAAAACTTTCTTTTTTTTAGTTCTGCTTGTTAAAAATTTTCATGCTGTGTGTTACACAGTGGGAAAGTGACAAACATGTGTGAATTGTCACTACATGACTTAATTGGAGTGAATTTGCTGCTATCTCTGTCAGGAAGCGAGCTAGAGCGCTGAAACTGTGCCTATACGCACTTTCATCAAAACACGCTTCATTGAGATTTTAAGCTCAGAACGTGAATCTGTGCGTGCTACGTGCCTGGGAATTGCTTCAGATCGTTTTGCAATGCATATTTGGTGTCAGTTGTTCCAATGTGCATGGATGGCCTTTGGGAAGTGAATATGAGCTTCTGAAGTGAAAATATGCACTTTTTCAAATACTTTCTTTTTTTTTTAATCTGCTTGTCAAAAATTTTCAGTCTGTGTGTAACAGAGTAAGAAAGTGACAAACATGAGTGAATTGAAACTATATGACTGAGTTGAAGTGAATTTGCTGCTATCTCTGTCAGGAAACGAGCTAGAGCGCTGAAACTATGCCTATACGCACTTTCATCAAAACACGCTTCTTTGAGGTTTTAAGCTCAGAAGGTGAATCTTGAAATGTTATCAGGCCTAGGAACTGCCTCAAATCACTGTGCAATGCCTATATGGTATCATTTGGTCCAATGTGCATGGATGGCCTTTGGGAAGTGAATATGAGCTTCTGAAGTGAAATATGCACTTTTTCAAATACTTTCTCTTTTTTAGATCTCTTCGTCAAAAATTTTCATTCTGTGTGTAACACAGTGGGAAAGTGACAAACATGAGTGAATTGTCACTATATGACTGAATTGGAGTGAATTTGCTGGTATCTCTGTCAGGAAGCGAGCTGGAACGCTGAAACTGTGCCTATACACACTTTTATCAAAACACGCTTTTTTGAGGTTTTAAGCTCAGAACGTGAATCTGTGCTTGTTTCTTGCCTGGGAACTGCTTCAGATCGTTGTGCAATGCATATATGGTATCAGTTTATCCAATGTGCATGCATGGCCTTTGGGAAGTGAATATGAGCTTCTGAAGTGAAAATATGCACTTTTTAAAAAACTTTCTTTTTTTTTGTTCTGCTTGTTAAAAATTTTCATGCTGTGTGTTACACAGTGGGAAAGTGACAAACATGAGTGAATTGTCACTACATGACTTAATTGGAGTGAATTTGCTGCTATCTCTGTCAGGAAGCGAGCTAGAGCGCTGAAACTGTGCCTATACGCACTTTCATCAAAACACGCTTCATTGAGATTTTAAGCTCAGAACGTGAATCTGTGCGTGCTACGTGCCTGGGAATTGCTTCAGATCGTTTTGCAATGCATATTTGGTGTCAGTTGGTCCAATGTGCATGGATGGCCTTTGGGAAGTGAATATGAGCTTCTGAAGTGAAAATATGCACTTTTTCAAATACTTTCTTTTTTTTTTTTAATCTGCTTGTTAAAAATTTTCAGTCTGTGTGTAACAGAGTAAGAAAGTGACAAACATGAGTGAATTGAAACTATATGACTGAGTTGAAGTGAATTTGCTGCTATCTCTGTAAGGAAACGAGCTAGAGCGCTGAAACTATGCCTATACGCACTTTCATCAAAACACGCTTCTTTGAGGTTTTAAGCTCAGAAGGTGAATCTTTAAATGTTTCTGGCCTAGGAACTGCCTCAAATCACTGTGCAATGCCTATATGGTATCATTTGGTCCAATGTGCATGGATGGCCTTTGGGAAGTGAATATGAGCTTCTGAAGTGAAATATGCACTTTTTCAAATACTTTCTCTTTTTTCGATCTCTTCGTCAAAAATTTTCATTCTGTGTGTAACACAGTGGGAAAGTGACAAACATGAGTGAATTGTCACTATATGACTGAATTGGAGTGAATTTGCTGCTATCTCTGTCAGGAAGCGAGCTAGAGCGCTGAAACTGTGCCTATACGCACTTTCATCAAAACACGCTTCATTGAGATTTTATGCTCAGAGCGTCAATCTGTGCGTGTTTCTTGCCTGGGAACTGCTTCAGATCGTTGTGCAGTGCATATATGGTATGGCTTGGTTTAATGTGCATGTATTGCCATTGGGAAGTGAATATGAGCTACTGCAGTGAAGATATGCACTTATTAAAAAACTTTCTTTTTTTTTAGTTCTCCTTGTCAAAAATGTTCATACTGTGTGTAACACAGTGGGAAAGTGACAAACATGAGTGAATTGTCACTATATGCCTGA
The DNA here is from genome assembly GCA_029721435.1 of Gymnothorax reevesii. Classification (NCBI taxonomy): domain Eukaryota; kingdom Metazoa; phylum Chordata; class Actinopteri; order Anguilliformes; family Muraenidae; genus Gymnothorax; species Gymnothorax reevesii. Next base: position 44,109,292 of record CM056585.1, read on the forward strand.
ATTTGCTGCTATCTCTGTCAGGAAGCGAGCTGGAGTGCTGAAACTGTGCCTATACACACTTTCATCAAAACACGCTTCTTTGAGGTTTTAAGCTCAGAACGTGAATCTGTGCTTGTTTCTTGCCTGGGAACTGCTTCAGATCGTTGTGCAATGCATATATGGTATCAGTTTATCCAATGTGCATGGATGGCCTTTGGGAAGTGAATATGAGCTTCTGAAGTGAAAATATGCACTTTTTAAAAAACTTTCTTTTTTTTAGTTCTGCTTGTTAAAAATTTTCATGCTGTGTGTAACACAGTGGGAAAGTGACAAACATGAGTGAATTGTCACTACATGACTTAATTGGAGTGAATTTGCTGCTATCTCTGTCAGGAAGAGAGCTAGAGCGCTGAAACTGTGCCTATACGCACTTTCATCAAAACACGCTTCATTGAGATTTTAAGCTCAGAATATGAATCTGTGCGTGCTACTGCTTCAGATCGTTGTGCAATGCATATATGGTATCAGTTTGTCCAATGTGCATGGATGGCCTTTGGGAAGTGAATATGAGCTTCTGAAGTGAAAATATGCACTTTTGAAAAAACTTACTTTTTTTTAGTTCTGCTTGTTAAAAATTTTCATACTGTGTGAAACACAGTGGGAAAGTGACAAACATGAGTGAATTGTCACTATATGACTGAATTGGAGTGAATTTGCTGCTATCATTGTCAGGAAGCGAGCTGGAGCGCTGAAACTGTGCCTATACACACTTTTATCAAAACACGCTTTTTTGAGGTTTTAAGCTCAGAACGTGAATCTGTGCTTGTTTCTTGCCTGGGAACTGCTTCAGATCGTTGTGCAATGCATATATGGTATCAGTTTATCCAATGTGCATGCATGGCCTTTGGGAAGTGAATATGAGCTTCTGAAGTGAAAATATGCACTTTTTAAAAAACTTTCTTTTTTTTAGTTCTGCTTGTTAAAAATTTTCATGCTGTGTGTTACACAGTGGGAAAGTGACAAACATGAGTGAATTGTCACTACATGACTTAATTGGAGTGAATTTGCTGCTATCTCTGTCAGGAAATGAGCTAGAGCGCTGAAACTGTGCCTATACGCACTTTCATCAAAACACGCTTCATTGAGATTTTAAGCTCAGAACTTGAATCTGTGCGTGCTACGTGCCTGGGAATTGCTTCAGATTGTTTTGCAATGCATATTTGGTGTCAGTTGGTCCAATGTGCATGGATGGCCTTTGGGAAGTGAATATGAGCTTCTGAAGTGAAAATATGCACTTTTTCAAATACTTTCTTTTTTTTTTTTAATCTGCTTGTCAAAAATTTTCAGTCTGTGTGTAACAGAGTAAGAAAGTGACAAACATGAGTGAATTGAAACTATATGACTGAGTTGAAGTGAATTTGCTGCTATCTCTGTCAGGAAACGAGCTAGAGCGCTGAAACTATGCCTATACGCACTTTCATCAAAACACGCTTCTTTGAGGTTTTAAGCTCAGAAGGTGAATCTTTAAATGTTTCTGGCCTAGGAACTGCCTCAAATCACTGTGCAATGCCTATATGGTATCATTTGGTCCAATGTGCATGGATGGCCTTTGGGAAGTGAATATGAGCTTCTGAAGTGAAATATGCACTTTTTCAAATACTTTCTCTTTTTTAGATCTCTTCGTCAAAAATTTTCATTCTGTGTGTAACACAATGGGAAAGTGACAAACATGAGTGAATTGTCGCTATATGACTGAATTGGAGTGAGTTTGCTACTATCTCTGTCAGGAAGCGAGCTAGAGCGCTGAAACTGTGCCTATACGCACTTTCATCAAAACACGCTTCTTTGAGGTTTTAAGCTCAGAAGGTGAATCTTTAAATGTTTCTGGCCTAGGAACTGCCTCAAATCACTGTGCAATGCCTATATGGTATCATTTGGTCCAATGAGCATGGATGGCCTTTGGGAAGTGAATATGAGCTTCTGAAGTGAAATATGCACTTTTTCAAATACTTTCTCTGTTTTAGATCTCTTCGTCAAAAATTTTCATTCTGTGTGTAACACAGTGGGAAAGTGACAAACATGTGAATTGTCACTATATGACTGAATTGGAGTGAATTTGCTGCTATCTCTGTCAGGAAGCGAGCTAGAGCGCTAAAACTGTGCCTATACGCACTTTCATCAAAACACGCTTCATTGAGATTTTATGCTCAGAGCGTCAATCTGTGCGTGTTTCTTGCCTGGGAACTGCTTCAGATCGTTGTGCAGTGCATATATGGTATGGCTTGGTTTAATGTGCATGTATTGCCATTGGGAAGTGAATATGAGCTACTGCAGTGAAGATATGCACTTATTAAAAAACTTTCTTTTTTTTTAGTTCTCCTTGTCAAAAATGTTCATACTGTGTGTAACACAGTGGGAAAGTGACAAACATGAGTGAATTGTCACTATATGCCTGAATTTGCTGCTATCTCTGTCAGGAAGCGAGCTGGAGTGCTGAAACTGTGCCTATACACACTTTCATCAAAACACGCTTCTTTGAGGTTTTAAGCTCAGAACGTGAATCTGTGCTTGTTTCTTGCCTGGGAACTGCTTCAGATCGTTGTGCAATGCATATATGGTATCAGTTTATCCAATGTGCATGGATGGCCTTTGGGAAGTGAATATGAGCTTCTGAAGTGAAAATATGCACTTTTTAAAAAACTTTCTTTTTTTTAGTTCTGCTTGTTAAAAATTTTCATATTGTGTGAAACACAGTGGGAAAGTGACAAACATGAGTGAATTGTCACTATTTGACTGAATTGGAGTGAATTTGCTGCTATCTCTGTCAGGAAGCGAGCTGGAGCGCTGAAACTGTGCCTATACACACTTTTATCAAAACACGCTTTTTTGAGGTTTTAAGCTCAGAACGTGAATCTGTGCTTGTTTCTTGCCTGGGAACTGCTTCAGATCGTTGTGCAATGCATATATGGTATCAGTTTGTCCAATGTGCATGCATGGCCTTTGGGAAGTGAATATGAGCTTCTGAAGTGAAAATATGCACTTTTTAAAAAACTTTCTTTTTTTTAGTTCTGCTTGTTAAAAATTTTCATGCTGTGTGTTACACAGTGGGAAAGTGACAAACATGAGTGAATTGTCACTACATGACTTAATTGGAGTGAATTTGCTGCTATCTCTGTCAGGAAATGAGCTAGAGCGCTGAAACTGTGCCTATACGCACTTTCATCAAAACACGCTTCATTGAGATTTTAAGCTCAGAACGTGAATCTGTGCGTGCTACGTGCCTGGGAATTGCTTCAGATCGTTTTGCAATGCATATTTGGTGTCAGTTGGTCCAATGTGCATGGATGGCCTTTGGGAAGTGAATATGAGCTTCTGAAGTGAAAATATGCACTTTTTCAAATACTTTCTTTTTTTTTTTTAATCTGCTTGTCAAAAATTTTCAGTCTGTGTGTAACAGAGTAAGAAAGTGACAAACATGAGTGAATTGAAACTATATGACTGAGTTGAAGTGAATTTGCTGCTATCTCTGTCAGGAAACGAGCTAGAGCGCTGAAACTATGCCTATACGCACTTTCATCAAAACACGCTTCTTTGAGGTTTTAAGCTCAGAAGGTGAATCTTTAAATGTTTCTGGCCTAGGAACTGCCTCAAATCACTGTGCAATGCCTATATGGTATCATTTGGTCCAATGTGCATGGATGGCCTTTGGGAAGTGAATATGAGCTTCTGAAGTGAAATATGCACTTTTTCAAATACTTTCTCTTTTTTAGATCTCTTCGTCAAAAATTTTCATTCTGTGTGTAACACAGTGGGAAAGTGACAAACATGAGTGAATTGTCACTATATGACTGAATTGGAGTGAAATTGCTGCTATCTCTGTCAGGAAGCGAGCTAGAGCGCTGAAACTGTGCCTATACGCACTTTCATCAAAACACGCTTCTTTGAGGTTTTAAGCTCAGAAGGTGAATCTTTAAATGTTTCTGGCCTAGGAACTGCCTCAAATCACTGTGCAATGCCTATATGGTATCATTTGGTCCAATGTGCATGGATGGCCTTTGGGAAGTGAATATGAGCTTCTGAAGTGAAATATGCACTTTTTCAAATACTTTCTCTGTTTTAGATCTCTTCGTCAAAAATTTTCATTCTGTGTGTAACACAGTGGGAAAGTGACAAACATGAGTGAATTGTCACTATATGACTGAATTGGAGTGAATTTGCTGCTATCTCTGTCAGGAAGCGAGCTAGAGCGCTGAAACTGTGCCTATACGCACTTTCATCAAAACACGCTTCATTGAGATTTTATGCTCAGAGCGTCAATCTGTGCGTGTTTCTTGCCTGGGAACTGCTTCAGATCGTTGTGCAGTGCATATATGGTATGGCTTGGTTTAATGTGCATGTATTGCCATTGGGAAGTGAATATGAGCTACTGCAGTGAAGATATGCACTTATTAAAAAACTTTCTTTTTTTTTAGTTCTCCTTGTAAAAAATGTTCATACTGTGTGTAACACAGTGGGAAAGTGACAAACATGAGTGAATTGTCACTATATGCCTGAATTTGCTGCTATCTCTGTCAGGAAGCGAGCTGGAGTGCTGAAACTGTGCCTATACACACTTTCATCAAAACACGCTTCTTTGAGGTTTTAAGCTCAGAACGTGAATCTGTGCTTGTTTCTTGCCTGGGAACTGCTTCAGATCGTTGTGCAATGCATATATGGTATCAGTTTATCCAATGTGCATGGATGGCCTTTGGGAAGTGAATATGAGCTTCTGAAGTGAAAATATGCACTTTTTAAAAAACTTTCTTTTTTTTAGTTCTGCTTGTTCAAAATTTTCATGCTGTGTGTTACACAGTGGGAAAGTGACAAACATGAGTGAATTGTCACTACATGACTTAATTGGAGTGAATTTGCTGCTATCTCTGTCAGGAAGCGAGCTAGAGCGCTGAAACTGTGCCTATACGCACTTTCATCAAAACACGCTTCATTGAGATTTTAAGCTCAGAATATGAATCTGTGCGTGCTACTTGCCTGGGTACTGCTTCAGATCGATGTGCAATGCATATTTGGTATCAGTTTGTCCAATGTGCATGGATGGCCTTTGGGAAGTGAATATGAGCTTCTGAAGTGAAAATATGCACTTTTTAAAAAACTTTCTTTTTTTTAGTTCTGCTTGTTAAAAATTTTCATGCTGTGTGTTACACAGTGGGAAAGTGACAAACATGAGTGAATTGTCACTACATGACTTAATTGGAGTGAATTTGCTGCTATCTCTGTCAGGAAGCGAGCTAGAGCGCTGAAACTGTGCCTATACGCACTTTCATCAACACACGCTTCATTGAGATTTTATGCTCAGAACGTGAATCTGTGCGTGCTACGTGCCTGGGAATTGCTTCAGACCGTTTTGCAATGCATATTTGGTGTCAGTTGGTCCAATGTGCATGGATGGCCTTTGGGAAGTGAATATGAGCTTCTGAAGTGAAAATATGCACTTTTTCAAATACTTTCTTTTTTTTTTTAATCTGCTTGTCAAAAATTTTCAGTCTGTGTGTAACAGAGTAAGAAAGTGACAAACATGAGTGAATTGAAACTATATGACTGAGTTGAAGTGAATTTGCTGCTATCTTCTTCAGGAAACGAGCTAGAGCGCTGAAACTATGCCTATACGCACTTTCATCAAAACACGCTTCTTTGAGGTTTTAAGCTCAGAAGGTGAATCTTTAAATGTTTCTGGCCTAGGAACTGCCTCAAATCACTGTGCAATGCCTATATGGTATCATTTGGTCCAATGTGCATGGATGGCCTTTGGGAAGTGAATATGAGCTTCTGAAGTGAAATATGCACTTTTTCAAATACTTTCTCTTTTTTAGATCTCTTCGTCAAATATTTTCATTCTGTGTGTAACACAGTGGGAAAGTGACAAACATGAGTGAATTGTCACTATATGACTGAATTGGAGTGAATTTGCTGCTATCTCTGTCAGGAAGCGAGCTAGAGCGCTGAAACTGTGCCTATACGCACTTTCATCAAAACACGCTTCATTGAGATTTTATGCTCAGAGCGTCAATCTGTGCGTGTTTCTTGCCTGGGAACTGCTTCAGATCGTTGTGCAGTGCATATATGGTATGGCTTGGTTTAATGTGCATGTATTGCCATTGGGAAGTGAATATGAGCTACTGCAGTGAAGATATGCACTTATTAAAAAACTTTCTTTTTTTTTTAGTTCTCCTTGTCAAAAATGTTCATACTGTGTGTAACACAGTGGGAAAGTGACAAACATGAGTGAATTGTCACTATATGCCTGAATTTGCTGCTATCTCTGTCAGGAAGCGAGATGGAGTGCTGAAACTGTGCCTATACACACTTTCATCAAAACACGCTTCTTTGAGGTTTTAAGCTCAGAACGTGAATCTGTGCTTGTTTCTTGCCTGGGAACTGCTTCAGATCGTTGTGCAATGCATATATGGTATCAGTTTATCCAATGTGCATGGATGGCCTTTGGGAAGTGAATATGAGCTTCTGAAGTGAAAATATGCACTTTTAAAAAAACTTTCTTTTTTTTAGTTCTGCTTGTTAAAAATTTTCATGCTGTGTGTTACACAGTGGGAAAGTGACAAACATGAGTGAATTGTCACTACATGACTTAATTGGAGTGAATTTGCTGCTATCTCTGTCAGGAAGCGAGCTGGAGCGCTGAAACTGTGCCTATACGCACTTTCATCAAAACACGCTTCATTGAGATTTTAAGCTCAGAACGTGAATCTGTGCGTGCTACGTGCCTGGGAATTACTTCAGATCGTTTTGCAATGCATATTTGGTGTCAGTTGGTCCAATGTGCATGGATGGCCTTTGGGAAGTGAATATGAGCTTCTGAAGTGAAAATATGCACTTTTTCAAATACTTTCTTTTTTTTTTAATCTGCTTGTCAAAAATTTATATTCTGTGTGTAACAGAGTAAGAAAGTGACAAACATGAGTGAATTGAAACTATATGACTGAGTTGAAGTGAATTTGCTGCTATCTCTGTCAGGAAACGAGCTAGAGCGCTGAAACTATGCCTATACGCACTTTCATCAAAACACGCTTCTTTGAGGTTTTAAGCTCAGAAGGTGAATCTTTAAGTGTTTCTGGCCTAGGAACTGCCTCAAATCACTGTGCAATGCCTATGTGGTATCATTTGGTCCAATGTGCATGGATGGCCTTTGGGAAGTGAATATGAGCTTCTGAAGTGAAATATGCACTTTTTCAAATACTTTCTCTTTTTTAGATCTCTTCGTCAAAAATTTTCATTCTGTGTGTAACACAGTGGGAAAGTGACAAACATGAGTGAATTGTCACTATATGACTGAATTGGAGTGAATTTGCTGCTATCTCTGTCAGGAAGCGAGCTAGAGCGCTGAAACTGTGCCTATACGCACTTTCATCAAAACACGCTTCATTGAGATTTTATGCTCAGAGCGTCAATCTGTGCGTGTTTCTTGCCTGGGAACTGCTTCAGATCGTTGTGCAGTGCATATATGGTATGGCTTGGTTTAATGTGCATGTATTGCCATTGGGAAGTGAATATGAGCTACTGCAGTGAAGATATGCACTTATTAAAAAACTTTCTTTTTTCATAGTTCTCCTTGTCAAAAATGTTCATACTGTGTGTAACACAGTGGGAAAGTGACAAACATGAGTGAATTGTCACTATATGCCTGAATTTGCTGCTATCTCTGTCAGGAAGCGAGCTGGAGTGCTGAAACTGTGCCTATACACACTTTCATCAAAACACGCTTCATTGAGATTTTAAGCTCAGAATATGAATCTGTGCGTGCTTCTTGCCTGGGTACTGCTTCAGATAGTTGTGCAATGCATATATGGTATCAGTTTATCCAATGTGCATGGATGGCCTTTGGGAAGTGAATATGAGCTTCTGAAGTGAAAATATGCACTTTTTAAAAAACTTTCTTTTTTTTAGTTCTGCTTGTTAAAAATTTTCATACTGTGTGAAACACAGTGGGAAAGTGACAAGCATGAGTGAATTGTCACTATATGACTGAATTGGAGTGAATTTGCTGCTATCTCTGTCAGGAAGCGAGCTGGAGCGCTGAAACTGTGCCTATACACACTTTTATCAAAACACGCTTTTTTGAGGTTTTAAGCTCAGAACGTGAATCTGTGCTTGTTTCTTGCCTGGGAACTGCTTCAGATCGTTGTGCAATGCATATATGGTATCAGTTTATCCAATGTGCATGCATGGCCTTTGGGAAGTGAATATGAGCTTCTGAAGTGAAAATATGCACTTTTTAAAAAACTTTCTTTTTTTTAGTTCTGCTTGTTAAAAATTTTCATGCTGTGTGTTACACAGTGGGAAAGTGACAAACATGAGTGAATTGTCACTACATGACTTAATTGGAGTGAATTTGCTGCTATCTCTGTCAGGAAGCGAGCTAGAGCGCTGAAACTGTGCCTATACGCACTTTCATCAAAACACGCTTCATTGAGATTTTAAGCTCAGAATATGAATCTGTGCGTGCTACTTGCCTGGGTACTGCTTCAGATCGATGTGCAATGCATATTTGGTATCAGTTTGTCCAATGTGCATGGATGGCCTTTGGGAAGTGAATATGAGCTTCTGAAGTGAAAATATGCACTTTTTAAAAAACTTTCTTTTTTTTAGTTCTGCTTGTTAAAAATTTTCATGCTGTGTGTTACACAGTGGGAAAGTGACAAACATGAGTGAATTGTCACTACATGACTTAATTGGAGTGAATTTGCTGCTATCTCTGTCAGGAAGCGAGCTAGAGCGCTGAAACTGTGCCTATACGCACTTTCATCAACACACGCTTCATTGAGATTTTATGCTCAGAACGTGAATCTGTGCGTGCTACGTGCCTGGGAATTGCTTCAGACCGTTTTGCAATGCATATTTGGTGTCAGTTGGTCCAATGTGCATGGATGGCCTTTGGGAAGTGAATATGAGCTTCTGAAGTGAAAATATGCACTTTTTCAAATACTTTCTTTTTTTTTTTAATCTGCTTGTCAAAAATTTTCAGTCTGTGTGTAACAGAGTAAGAAAGTGACAAACATGAGTGAATTGAAACTATATGACTGAGTTGAAGTGAATTTGCTGCTATCTTCTTCAGGAAACGAGCTAGAGCGCTGAAACTATGCCTATACGCACTTTCATCAAAACACGCTTCTTTGAGGTTTTAAGCTCAGAAGGTGAATCTTTAAATGTTTCTGGCCTAGGAACTGCCTCAAATCACTGTGCAATGCCTATATGGTATCATTTGGTCCAATGTGCATGGATGGCCTTTGGGAAGTGAATATGAGCTTCTGAAGTGAAATATGCACTTTTTCAAATACTTTCTCTTTTTTAGATCTCTTCGTCAAATATTTTCATTCTGTGTGTAACACAGTGGGAAAGTGACAAACATGAGTGAATTGTCACTATATGACTGAATTGGAGTGAATTTGCTGCTATCTCTGTCAGGAAGCGAGCTAGAGCGCTGAAACTGTGCCTATACGCACTTTCATCAAAACACGCTTCATTGAGATTTTATGCTCAGAGCGTCAATCTGTGCGTGTTTCTTGCCTGGGAACTGCTTCAGATCGTTGTGCAGTGCATATATGGTATGGCTTGGTTTAATGTGCATGTATTGCCATTGGGAAGTGAATATGAGCTACTGCAGTGAAGATATGCACTTATTAAAAAACTTTCTTTTTTTTTTAGTTCTCCTTGTCAAAAATGTTCATACTGTGTGTAACACAGTGGGAAAGTGACAAACATGAGTGAATTGTCACTATATGCCTGAATTTGCTGCTATCTCTGTCAGGAAGCGAGATGGAGTGCTGAAACTGTGCCTATACACACTTTCATCAAAACACGCTTCTTTGAGGTTTTAAGCTCAGAACGTGAATCTGTGCTTGTTTCTTGCCTGGGAACTGCTTCAGATCGTTGTGCAATGCATATATGGTATCAGTTTATCCAATGTGCATGGATGGCCTTTGGGAAGTGAATATGAGCTTCTGAAGTGAAAATATGCACTTTTAAAAAAACTTTCTTTTTTTTAGTTCTGCTTGTTAAAAATTTTCATGCTGTGTGTTACACAGTGGGAAAGTGACAAACATGAGTGAATTGTCACTACATGACTTAATTGGAGTGAATTTGCTGCTATCTCTGTCAGGAAGCGAGCTGGAGCGCTGAAACTGTGCCTATACGCACTTTCATCAAAACACGCTTCATTGAGATTTTAAGCTCAGAACGTGAATCTGTGCGTGCTACGTGCCTGGGAATTACTTCAGATCGTTTTGCAATGCATATTTGGTGTCAGTTGGTCCAATGTGCATGGATGGCCTTTGGGAAGTGAATATGAGCTTCTGAAGTGAAAATATGCACTTTTTCAAATACTTTCTTTTTTTTTTAATCTGCTTGTCAAAAATTTATATTCTGTGTGTAACAGAGTAAGAAAGTGACAAACATGAGTGAATTGAAACTATATGACTGAGTTGAAGTGAATTTGCTGCTATCTCTGTCAGGAAACGAGCTAGAGCGCTGAAACTATGCCTATACGCACTTTCATCAAAACACGCTTCTTTGAGGTTTTAAGCTCAGAAGGTGAATCTTTAAGTGTTTCTGGCCTAGGAACTGCCTCAAATCACTGTGCAATGCCTATGTGGTATCATTTGGTCCAATGTGCATGGATGGCCTTTGGGAAGTGAATATGAGCTTCTGAAGTGAAATATGCACTTTTTCAAATACTTTCTCTTTTTTAGATCTCTTCGTCAAAAATTTTCATTCTGTGTGTAACACAGTGGGAAAGTGACAAACATGAGTGAATTGTCACTATATGACTGAATTGGAGTGAATTTGCTGCTATCTCTGTCAGGAAGCGAGCTAGAGCGCTGAAACTGTGCCTATACGCACTTTCATCAAAACACGCTTCATTGAGATTTTATGCTCAGAGCGTCAATCTGTGCGTGTTTCTTGCCTGGGAACTGCTTCAGATCGTTGTGCAGTGCATATATGGTATGGCTTGGTTTAATGTGCATGTATTGCCATTGGGAAGTGAATATGAGCTACTGCAGTGAAGATATGCACTTATTAAAAAACTTTCTTTTTTCATAGTTCTCCTTGTCAAAAATGTTCATACTGTGTGTAACACAGTGGGAAAGTGACAAACATGAGTGAATTGTCACTATATGCCTGAATTTGCTGCTATCTCTGTCAGGAAGCGAGCTGGAGTGCTGAAACTGTGCCTATACACACTTTCATCAAAACACGCTTCATTGAGATTTTAAGCTCAGAATATGAATCTGTGCGTGCTTCTTGCCTGGGTACTGCTTCAGATAGTTGTGCAATGCATATATGGTATCAGTTTATCCAATGTGCATGGATGGCCTTTGGGAAGTGAATATGAGCTTCTGAAGTGAAAATATGCACTTTTTAAAAAACTTTCTTTTTTTTAGTTCTGCTTGTTAAAAATTTTCATACTGTGTGAAACACAGTGGGAAAGTGACAAGCATGAGTGAATTGTCACTATATGACTGAATTGGAGTGAATTTGCTGCTATCTCTGTCAGGAAGCGAGCTGGAGCGCTGAAACTGTGCCTATACACACTTTTATCAAAACACGCTTTTTTGAGGTTTTAAGCTCAGAACGTGAATCTGTGCTTGTTTCTTGCCTGGGAACTGCTTCAGATCGTTGTGCAATGCATATATGGTATCAGTTTATCCAATGTGCATGCATGGCCTTTGGGAAGTGAATATGAGCTTCTGAAGTGAAAATATGCACTTTTTAAAAAACTTTCTTTTTTTTAGTTCTGCTTGTTAAAAATTTTCATGCTGTGTGTTACACAGTGGGAAAGTGACAAACATGAGTGAATTGTCACTACATGACTTAATTCGAGTGAATTTGCTGCTATCTCTGTCAGGAAGCGAGCTAGAGCGCTGAAACTGTGCCTATACGCACTTTCATCAAAACACGCTTCATTGAGATTTTAAGCTCAGAACGTGAATCTGTGCGTGCTACGTGCCTGGGAATTGCTTCAGATCGTTTTGCAATGCATATTTGGTGTCAGTTGGTCCAATGTGCATGGATGGCCTTTGGGAAGTGAATATGAGCTTCTGAAGTGAAAATATGCACTTTTTCAAATACTTTCTTTTTTTTTTTTAATCTGCTTGTCAAAAATTTTCAGTCTGTGTGTAACAGAGTAAGAAAGTGACAAACATGAGTGAATTGAAACTATATGACTGAGTTGAAGTGAATTTGCTGCTATCTCTGTCAGGAAACGAGCTAGAGCGCTGAAACTATGCCTATACGCACTTTCATCAAAACACGCTTCTTTGAGGTTTTAAGCTCAGAAGGTGAATCTTGAAATGTTTCTGGCCTAGGAACTGCCTCAAATCACTGTGCAATGCCTATATGGTATCATTTGGTCCAATGTGCATGGATGGCCTTTGGGAAGTGAATATGAGCTTCTGAAGTGAAATATGCACTTTTTCAAATACTTTCTCTTTTTTAGATCTCTTCGTCAAAAATTTTCATTCTGTGTGTAACACAGTGGGAAAGTGACAAACATGAGTGAATTGTCACTATATGACTGAATTGGAGTGAATTTGCTGCTATCTCTGTCAGGAAGCGAGCTAGAGCGCTGAAACTGTGCCTATACGCACTTTCATCAAAACACGCTTCTTTGAGGTTTTAAGCTCAGAAGGTGAATCTTTAAATGTTTCTGGCCTAGGAACTGCCTCAAATCTCTGTGCAATGCCTATATGGTATCATTTGATCCAATGTGCATGGATTGCCTTTGGGAAGTGAATATGAGCTTCTGAAGTGAAATATGCACTTTTTCAAATACTTTCTCTGTTTTAGATCTCTTCGTCAAAAATTTTCATTCTGTGTGTAACACAGTGGGAAAGTGACAAACATGAGTGAATTGTCACTATATGACTGAATTGGAGTGAATTTGCTGCTATCTCTGTCAGGAAGCGAGCTAGAGCGCTGAAACTGTGCCTATACGCACTTTCATCAAAACACGCTTCATTGAGATTTTAAGCTCAGAATATGAATCTGTGCGTGCTTCTTGCCTGGGTACTGCTTCAGATCGTTGTGCAATGCATATATGGTATCAGTTTGTCCAATGTGCATGGATGGCCTTTGGGAAGTGAATATGAGCTTCTGAAGTGAAAATATGCACTTTTTAAAAAACTTTCTTTTTTTTAGTTCTGCTTGTTAAAAATTTTCATACTGTGTGAAACACAGTGGGAAAGTGACAAACATGAGTGAATTGTCACTATTTGACTGAATTGGAGTGAATTTGCTGCTATCTCTGTCCGGAAGCGAGCTGGAGCGCTGAAACTGTGCCTATACACACTTTTATCAAAACACGCTTTTTTGAGGTTTTAAGCTCAGAACGTGAATCTGTGCTTGTTTCTTGCCTGGGAACTGCTTCAGATCGTTGTGCAATTCATATATGGTATCAGTTTATCCAATGTGCATGCATGGCCTTTGGGAAGTGAATATGAGCTTCTGAAGTGAAAATATGCACTTTTTAAAAAACTTTCTTTTTTTTAGTTCTGCTTGTTAAAAATTTTCATACTGTGTGTAACACAGTGGGAAAGTGACAAACATGAGTGAATTGTCACTATATGACTGAATTGGAGTGAATTTGCTGCTATCTCTGTCAGGAAGCGAGCTAGAGCGCTGAAACTGTGCCTATACGCACTTTCATCAAAACACGCTTCATTGAGATTTTAAGCTCAGAATATGAATCTGTGCGTGCTACTTGCCTGGGTACTGCTTCAGATCGTTGTGCAATGCATATATGGTATCAGTTTGTCCAATGTGCATGGATGGCCTTTGGGAAGTGAATATGAGCTTCTGAAGTGAAAATATGCACTTTTTAAAAAACTTTCTTTTTTTTAGTTCTGCTTGTTAAAAATTTTCATACTGTGTGAAACACAGTGGGAAAGTGACAAACATGAGTGAATTGTCACTACATGACTTAATTGGAGTGAATTTGCTGCTATCTCTGTCAGGAAGCGAACTAGAGCGCTGAAACTGTGCCTATACCCACTTTCATCAACACACGCTTCATTGAGATTTTAAGCTCAGAACGTGAATCTGTGCGTGCTACGTGCCTGGGAATTGCTTCAGATCGTTTTGCAATGCATATTTGGTGTCAGTTGGTCCAATGTGCATGGATGGCCTTTGGGAAGTGAATATGAGCTTCTGAAGTGAAAATATGCACTTTTTAAAAAACTTTCTTTTTTTTAGTTCTGCTTGTTAAAAATTTTCATACTGTGTGAAACACAGTGGGAAAGTGACAAACATGAGTGAATTGTCACTATATGACTGAATTGGAGTGAATTTGCTGCTATCTCTGTCAGGAAGCGAGCTAGAGCGCTGAAACTGTGCCTATACGCACTTTCATCAAAACACGCTTCATTGAGATTTTAAGCTCAGAACGTGAATCTGTGCGTGCTACGTGCCTGGGAATTGCTTCAGATCGTTTTGCAATGCATATTTGGTGTCAGTTGGTCCAATGTGCATGGATGGCCTTTGGGAAGTGAATATGAGCTTCTGAAGTGAAAATATGCACTTTTTCAAATACTTTCTTTTTTTTTTTAATCTGCTTGTCAAAAATTTTCAGACTGTGTATAACAGAGTAAGAAAGTGACAAACATGAGTGAATTGAAACTATATGACTGAGTTGAAGTGAATTTGCTGCTATCTCTGTCAGGAAACGAGCTAGAGCGCTGAAACTATGCCTATACGCACTTTCATCAAAACACGCTGCTTGGAGGTTTTAAGCTCAGAAGGTGAATCTTTAAATGTTTCTGGCCTAGGAACTGCCTCAAATCACTGTGCAATGCCTATATGGTATCATTTGGTCCAATGTGCATGGATGGCCTTTGGGAAGTGAATATGAGCTTCTGAAGTGAAATATGCACTTTTTCAAATACTTTCTCTTTTTTAGATCTCTTCGTCAAAAATTTTCATTCTGTGTGTAACACAGTGGGAAAGTGACAAACATGAGTGAATTGTCACTATATGACTGAATTGGAGTGAATTTGCTGCTATCTCTGTCAGGAAGCGAGCTAGAGCGCTGAAACTGTGCCTATACGCACTTTCATCAAAACACGCTTCATTGAGATTTTATGCTAAGAGCGTCAATCTGTGCGTGTTTCTTGCCTGGGAACTGCTTCAGATCGTTGTGCAGTGCATATATGGTATGGCTTGGTTTAATGTGCATGTATTGCCATTGGGAAGTGAATATGAGCTACTGCAGTGAAGATATGCACTTATTAAAAAACTTTCTTTTTTTTTAGTTCTCCTTGTCAAAAATGTTCATACTGTGTGTAACACAGTGGGAAAGTGACAAACATGAGTGAATTGTCACTATATGCCTGAATTTGCTGCTATCTCTGTCAGGAAGCGAGCTGGAGTGCTGAAACTGTGCCTATACACACTTTCATCAAAACACGCTTCTTTGAGGTTTTAAGCTCAGAAGGTGAATCTTTAAATGTTTCTGGCCTAGGAACTGCCTCAAATCTCTGTGCAATGCCTATATGGTATCATTTGGTCCAATGTGCATGGATTGCCTTTGGGAAGTGAATATGAGCTTCTTAAGTGAAATATGCACTTTTTCAAATACTTTCTCTGTTTTAGATCTCTTCGTCAAAAATTTTCATTCTGTGTGTAACACAGTGGGAAAGTGACAAACATGAGTGAATTGTCACTATATGACTGAATTGGAATGAATTTGCTGCTATCTCTGTCAGGAAGCGAGCTAGAGCGCTGAAACTGTGCCTATACGCACTTTCATCAAAACACGCTTCTTTGAGGTTTTAAGCTCAGAAGGTGAATCTTTAAATGTTTCTGGCCTAGGAACTGCCTCAAATCTCTGTGCAATGCCTATATGGTATCATTTGGTCCAATGTGCATGGATTGCCTTTGGGAAGTGAATATGAGCTTCTGAAGTGAAATATGCACTTTTTCAAATACTTTCTCTGTTTTAGATCTCTTCGTCAAAAATTTTCATTCTGTGTGTAACACAGTGGGAAAGTGACAAACATGAGTGAATTGTCACTATATGACTGAATTGGAGTGAATTTGCTGCTATCTCTGTCAGGAAGCGAGCTAGAGCGCTGAAACTGTGCCTATACGCACTTTCATCAAAACACGCTTCATTGAGATTTTAAGCTCAGAATATGAATCTGTGCGTGCTTCTTGCCTGGGTACTGCTTCAGATCGTTGTGCAATGCATATATGGTATCAGTTTGTCCAATGTGCATGGATGGCCTTTGGGAAGTGAATATGAGCTTCTGAAGTGAAAATATGCACTTTTTAAAAAACTTTCTTTTTTTTAGTTCTGCTTGTTAAAAATTTTCATACTGTGTGAAACACAGTGGGAAAGTGACAAACATGAGTGAATTGTCACTATTTGACTGAATTGGAGTGAATTTGCTGCTATCTCTGTCAGGAAGCGAGCTGGAGCGCTGAAACTGTGCCTATACACACTTTTATCAAAACACGCTTTTTTGAGGTTTTAAGCTCAGAACGTGAATCTGTGCTTGTTTCTTGCCTGGGAACTGCTTCAGATCGTTGTGCAATGCATATATGGTATCAGTTTATCCAATGTGCATGCATGGCCTTTGGGAAGTGAATATGAGCTTCTGAAGTGAAAATATGCACTTTTTAAAAAACTTTCTTTTTTTTAGTTCTGCTTGTTAAAAATTTTCATACTGTGTGTAACACAGTGGGAAAGTGACAAACATGAGTGAATTGTCACTATATGACTGAATTGGAGTGAATTTGCTGCTATCTCTGTCAGGAAGCGAGCTAGAGCGCTGAAACTGTGCCTATACGCACTTTCATCAAAACACGCTTCATTGAGATTTTAAGCTCAGAATATGAATCTGTGCGTGCTACTTGCCTGGGTACTGCTTCAGATCGTTGTGCAATGCATATATGGTATCAGTTTGTCCAATGTGCATGGATGGCCTTTGGGAAGTGAATATGAGCTTCTGAAGTGAAAATATGCACTTTTTAAAAAACTTTCTTTTTTTTAGTTCTGCTTGTTAAAAATTTTCATACTGTGTGAAACACAGTGGGAAAGTGACAAACATGAGTGAATTGTCACTACATGACTTAATTGGAGTGAATTTGCTGCTATCTCTGTCAGGAAGCGAACAAGAGCGCTGAAACTGTGCCTATACCCACTTTCATCAACACACGCTTCATTGAGATTTTAAGCTCAGAACGTGAATCTGTGCGTGCTACGTGCCTGGGAATTGCTTCAGATCGTTTTGCAATGCATATTTGGTGTCAGTTGGTCCAATGTGCATGGATGGCCTTTGGGAAGTGAATATGAGCTTCTGAAGTGAAAATATGCACTTTTTAAAAAACTTTCTTTTTTTTAGTTCTGCTTGTTAAAAATTTTCATACTGTGTGAAACACAGTGGGAAAGTGACAAACATGAGTGAATTGTCACTATATGACTGAATTGGAGTGAATTTGCTGCTATCTCTGTCAGGAAGCGAGCTGGAGCGCTGAAACTGTGCCTATACGCACTTTCATCAAAACACGCTTCATTGAGATTTTAAGCTCAGAACGTGAATCTGTGCGTGCTACGTGCCTGGGAATTGCTTCAGATCGTTTTGCAATGCATATTTGGTGTCAGTTGGTCCAATGTGCATGGATGGCCTTTGGGAAGTGAATATGAGCTTCTGAAGTGAAAATATGCACTTTTTCAAATACTTTCTTTTTTTTTTTAATCTGCTTGTCAAAAATTTTCAGTCTGTGTGTAACAGAGTAAGAAAGTGACAAACATGAGTGAATTGAAACTATATGACTGAGTTGAAGTGAATTTGCTGCTATCTCTGTCAGGAAACGAGCTAGAGCGCTGAAACTATGCCTATACGCACTTTCATCAAAACACGCTGCTTTGAGGTTTTAAGCTCAGAAGGTGAATTTTTAAATGTTTCTGGCCTAGGAACTGCCTCAAATCACTGTGCAATGCCTATATGGTATCATTTGGTCCAATGTGCATGGATGGCCTTTGGGAAGTGAATATGAGCTTCTGAAGTGAAATATGCACTTTTTCAAATACTTTCTCTTTTTTAGATCTCTTCGTCAAAAATTTTCATTCTGTGTGTAACACAGTGGGAAAGTGACAAACATGAGTGAATTGTCACTATATGACTGAATTGGAGTGAATTTGCTGCTATCTCTGTCAGGAAGCGAGCTAGAGCGCTGAAACTGTGCCTATACGCACTTTCATCAAAACACGCTTCATTGAGATTTTATGCTCAGAGCGTCAATCTGTGCGTGTTTCTTGCCTGGGAACTGCTTCAGATCGTTGTGCAGTGCATATATGGTATGGCTTGGTTTAATGTGCATGTATTGCCATTGGGAAGTGAATATGAGCTACTGCAGTGAAGATATGCACTTATTAAAAAACTTTCTTTTTTTTTAGTTCTCCTTGTCAAAAATGTTCATACTGTGTGTAACACAGTGGGAAAGTGACAAACATGAGTGAATTGTCACTATATGCCTGAATTTGCTGCTATCTCTGTCAGGAAGCGAGCTGGAGTGCTGAAACTGTGCCTATACACACTTTCATCAAAACACGCTTCTTTGAGGTTTTAAGCTCAGAACGTGAATCTGTGCTTGTTTCTTGCCTGGGAACTGCTTCAGATCGTTGTGCAATGCATATATGGTATCAGTTTATCCAATGTGCATGGATGGCCTTTGGGAAGTGAATATGAGCTTCTGAAGTGAAAATATGCACTTTTTAAAAAACTTTCTTTTTTTTAGTTCTGCTTGTTAAAAATTTTCATACTGTGTGTAACACAGTGGGAAAGTGACAAACATGAGTGAATTGTCACTATATGACTTAATTGGAGTGAATTTGCTGCTATCTCTGTCAGGAAGCGAGCTAGAGCGCTGAAACTGTGCCTATACGCACTTTCATCAAAACACGCTTCATTGAGATTTTAAGCTCAGAATATGAATCTGTGCGTGCTACTTGCCTGGGAATTGCTTCAGATCGTTGTGCAATGCATATATGGTATCAGTTTGTCCAATGTGCATGGATGGCCTTTGGGAAGTGAATATGAGCTTTTGAAGTGAAAATATGCACTTTTTAAAAAACTTTATTTTTTTTTGTTCTGCTTGTTAAAAATTTTCATGCTGTGTGTTACACAGTGGGAAAGTGACAAACATGAGTGAATTGTCACTACATGACTTAATTGGAGTGAATTTGCTGCTATCTCTGTCAGGAAGCGAGCTAGAGCGCTGAAACTGTGCCTATACGCACTTTCATCAAAACACGCTTCATTGAGATTTTAAGCGCAGAATATGAATCTGTGCGTACTACTTGCCTGGGTACTGCTTCAGATCGTTGTGCAATGCATATATAGTATCAGTTTGTCCAATGTG
Source organism: Gymnothorax reevesii (assembly GCA_029721435.1). Lineage (NCBI taxonomy): Eukaryota > Metazoa > Chordata > Actinopteri > Anguilliformes > Muraenidae > Gymnothorax > Gymnothorax reevesii. Next base: position 44,128,699 of record CM056585.1, read on the forward strand.
CATGGATGGCCTTTGGGAAGTGAATATGAGCTTCTGAAGTGAAAATATGCACTTTTTAAAAAACTTTCTTTTTTTTAGTTCTGCTTGTTAAAAATTTTCATACTGTGTGTATCACAGTGGGAAAGTGACAAACATGAGTGAATTGTCACTATATGACTTAATTGGAGTGAATTTGCTGCTATCTCTGTCAGGAAGCGAGCTGGAGCGCTGAAACTGTGCCGATACGCACTTTCATCAAAACACGCTTCATTGAGATTTTAAGCTCAGAACGTGAATCTGTGCTTGTTTCTTGCCTGGGAACTGCTTCAGATCGTTGTGCAATGCATATATGGTATCAGTTTATCCAATGTGCATGGATGGCCTTTGGGAAGTGAATATAAGCTTCTGAAGTGAAAATATGCACTTTTTAAAAAACTTTCTTTTTTTTAGTTCTGCTTGTTAAAAATTTTCATACTGTGTGAAACACAGTGGGAAAGTGACAAACATGAGTGAATTGTCACTATTTGACTGAATTGGAGTGAATTTGCTGCTATCTCTGTCAGGAAGCGAGCTGGAGCGCTGAAACTGTGCCTATACACACTTTTATCAAAACACGCTTTTTTGAGGTTTTAAGCTCAGAACGTGAATCTGTGCTTGTTTCTTGCCTGGGAACTGCTTCAGATCGTTGTGCAATGCATATATGGTATCAGTTTATCCAATGTGCATGCATGGCCTTTGGGAAGTGAATATGAGCTTCTGAAGTGAAAATATGCACTTTTTAAAAAACTTTCTTTTTTTTAGTTCTGCTTGTTAAAAATTTTCATGCTATGTGTTACACAGTGGGAAAGTGACAAACATGAGTGAACTGTCACTACATGACTTAATTGGAGTGAATTTGCTGCTATCTCTGTCAGGAAGCGAGCTAGAGCGCTGAAACTGTGCCTATACGCACTTTCATCAACACACGCTTCATTGAGATTTTAAGCTCAGAACGTGAATCTGTGCGTGCTACGTGCCTGGGAATTGCTTCAGATCGTTTTGCAATGCATATTTGGTGTCAGTTGGTCCAATGTGCATGCATGGCCTTTGGGAAGTGAATATGAGCTTCTGAAGTGAAAATATGCACTTTTTCAAATACTTTCTTTTTTTTTTTTAATCTGCTTGTCAAAAATTTTCAGTCTGTGTGTAACAGAGTAAGAAAGTGACAAACATGAGTGAATTGAAACTATATGACTGAGTTGAAGTGAATTTGCTGCTATCTCTGTCAGGAAACGAGCTAGAGCGCTGAAACTATGCCTATACGCACTTTCATCAAAACACGCTGCTTTGAGGTTTTAAGCTCAGAAGGTGAATCTTTAAATGTTTCTGGCCTAGGAACTGCCTCAAATCACTGTGCAATGCCTATATGGTATCATTTGGTCCAATGTGCATGGATGGCCTTTGGGAAGTGAATATGAGCTTCTGAAGTGAAATATGCACTTTTTCAAATACTTTCTCTTTTTTAGATCTCTTCGTCAAAAATTTTCATTCTGTGTGTAACACAGTGGGAAAGTGACAAATATGAGTGAATTGTCACTATATGACTGAATTGGAGTGAATTTGCTGCTATCTCTGTCAGGAAGCGAGCTAGAGCGCTGAAACTGTGCCTATACGCTCTTTCATCAAAACACGCTTCATTGAGATTTTATGCTCAGAGCGTCAATCTGTGCGTGTTTCTTGCCTGGGAACTGCTTCAGATCGTTGTGCAGTGCATATATGGTATGGCTTGGTTTAATGTGCATGTATTGCCATTGGGAAGTGAATATGAGCTACTGCAGTGAAGATATGCACTTATTAAAAAACTTTCTTTTTTTTTAGTTCTCCTTGTCAAAAATGTTCATACTGTGTGTAACACAGTGGGAAAGTGACAAACATGAGTGAATTGTCACTATATGCCTGAATTTGCTGCTATCTCTGTCAGGAAGCGAGCTGGAGTGCTGAAACTGTGCCTATACACACTTTCATCAAAACACGCTTCTTTGAGGTTTTAAGCTCAGAACGTGAATCTGTGCTTGTTTCTTGCCTGGGAACTGCTTCAGATCGTTGTGCAATGCATATATGTTATCAGTTTATCCAATGTGCATGGATGGCCTTTGGGAAGTGAATATGAGCTTCTGAAGTGAAAATATGCACTTTTTAAAAAACTTTCTTTTTTTTAGTTCTGCTTGTTAAAAATTTTCATGCTGTGTGTTACACAGTGGGAAAGTGACAAACATGAATGAATTGTCACTACATGACTTAATTGGAGTGAATTTGCTGCTATCTCTGTCAGGAAGCGAGCTAGAGCGCTGAAACTGTGCCTATACGCACTTTCATCAAAACACGCTTCATTGAGATTTTAAGCTCAGAATATGAATCTGTGCGTGCTACTTGCCTGGGTACTGCTTCAGATCGTTGTGCAATGCATATATGGTATCAGTTTGTCCAATGTGCATGGATGGCCTTTGGGAAGTGAATATGAGCTTCTGAAGTGAAAATATGCACTTTTTAAAAAACTTTCTTTTTTTTAGTTCTGCTTGTTAAAAATTTTCATACTGTGTGTATCACAGTGGGAAAGTGACAAACATGAGTGAATTGTCACTATATGACTTAATTGGAGTGAATTTGCTGCTATCTCTGTCAGGAAGCGAGCTGGAGCGCTGAAACTGTGCCGATACGCACTTTCATCAAAACACGCTTCATTGAGATTTTAAGCTCAGAACGTGAATCTGTACTTGTTTCTTGCCTGGGAACTGCTTCAGATCGTTGTGCAATGCATATATGGTATCAGTTTATCCAATGTGCATGGATGGCCTTTGGGAAGTGAATATAAGCTTCTGAAGTGAAAATATGCACTTTTTAAAAAACTTTCTTTTTTTTAGTTCTGCTTGTTAAAAATTTTCATGCTGTGTGTTACACAGTGGGAAAGTGACAAACATGAGTGAATTGTCACTACATGACTTAATTGGAGTGAATTTGCTGCTATCTCTGTCAGGAAGCGAGCTAGAGCGCTGAAACTGTGCCTATACGCACTTTCATCAAAACACGCTTCATTGAGATTTTAAGCTCAGAACGTGAATCTGTGCGTGCTACGTGCCTGGGAATTGCTTCAGATCGTTTTGCAATGCATATTTGGTGTCAGTTGGTCCAATGTGCATGGATGGCCTTTGGGAAGTGAATATGAGCTTCTGAAGTGAAAATATGCACTTTTTCAAATACTTTCTTTTTTTTTTTTTAATCTGCTTGTCAAAAATTTTCAGTCTGTGTGTAACAGAGTAAGAAAGTGACAAACATGAGTGAATTGAAACTATATGACTGAGTTGAAGTGAATTTGCTGCTATCTCTGTCAGGAAACGAGCTAGAGCGCTGAAACTATGCCTATACGCACTTTCATCAAAACACGCTTCTTTGAGGTTTTAAGCTCAGAAGGTGAATCTTTAAATGTTTCTGGCCTAGGAACTGCCTCAAATCACTGTGCAATGCCTATATGGTATCATTTGGTCCAATGTGCATGGATGGCCTTTGGGAAGTGAATATGAGCTTCTGAAGTGAAATATGCACTTTTTCAAATACTTTCTCTTTTTTAGATCTCTTCGTCAAAAATTTTCATTCTGTGTGTAACACAGTGGGAAAGTGACAAACATGAGTGAATTGTCACTATATGACTGAATTGGAGTGAATTTGCTGCTATCTCTGTCAGGAAGCGAGCTAGAGCGCTGAAACTGTGCCTATACGCACTTTCATCAAAACACGCTTCATTGAGATTTTATGCTCAGAGCGTCAATCTGTGCGTGTTTCTTGCCTGGGAACTGCTTCAGATCGTTGTGCAGTGCATATATGGTATGGCTTGGTTTAATGTGCATGTATTGCCATTGGGAAGTGAATATGAGCTACTGCAGTGAAGATATGCACTTATTAAAAAACTTTCTTTTTTTTTAGTTCTCCTTGTCAAAAATGTTCATACTGTGTGTAACACAGTGGGAAAGTGACAAACATGAGTGAATTGTCACTACATGCCTGAATTTGCTGCTATCTCTGTCAGGAAGCGAGCTGGAGTGCTGAAACTGTGCCTATACACACTTTCATCAAAACACGCTTCTTTGAGGTTTTAAGCTCAGAACGTGAATCTGTACTTGTTTCTTGCCTGGGAACTGCTTCAGATCGTTGTGCAATGCATATATGGTATCAGTTCATCCAATGTGCATGGATGGCCTTTGGGAAGTGAATATGAGCTTCTGAAATGAAAATATGCACTTTTTAAAAAACTTTCTTTTTTTTAGTTCTGCTTGTTAAAAATTTTCATGCTGTGTGTTACACAGTGGGAAAGTGACAAACATGAGTGAATTGTCACTACATGACTTAATTGGAGTGAATTTGCTGCTATCTCTGTCAGGAAGCGAGCTAGAGCGCTGAAACTGTGCCTATACGCACTTTCATCAAAACACGCTTCATTGAGATTTTAAGCTCAGAACGTGAATCTGTGGGTGCTACGTGCCTGGGAATTGCTTCAGATCGTTTTGCAATGCATATTTGGTGTCAGTTGGTCCAATGTGCATGGATGGCCTTTGGGAAGTGAATATGAGCTTCTGAAGTGAAAATATGCACTTTTTCAAATACTTTCTTTTTTTTTTTTAATCTGCTTGTCAAAAATTTTCAGTCTGTGTGTAACAGAGTAAGAAAGTGACAAACATGAGTGAATTGAAACTATATGACTGAGTTGAAGTGAATTTGCTGCTATCTCTGTCAGGAAACGAGCTAGAGCGCTGAAACTATGCCTATACGCACTTTCATCAAAACACGCTTCTTTGAGGTTTTAAGCTCAGAAGGTGAATCTTTAAATGTTTCTGGCCTAGGAACTGCCTCAAATCACTGTGCAATGCCTATATGGTATCATTTGGTCCAATGTGCATGGATGGCCTTTGGGAAGTGAATATGAGCTTCTGAAGTGAAATATGCACTTTTTCAAATACTTTCTCTTTTTTAGATCTCTTCGTCAAAAATTTTCATTCTGTGTGTAACACAGTGGGAAAGTGACAAACATGAGTGAATTGTCACTATATGACTGAATTGGAGTGAATTTGCTGCTATCTCTGTCAGGAAGCGAGTTAGAGTGCTGAAACTGTGCCTATACGCACTTTCATCAAAACACGCTTCATTGAGATTTTATGCTCAGAGCGTCAATCTGTGCGTGTTTCTTGCCTGGGAACTGCTTCAGATCGTTGTGCAGTGCATATATGGTATGGCTTGGTTTAATGTGCATGTATTGCCATTGGGAAGTGAATATGAGCTACTGCAGTGAAGATATGCACTTATTAAAAAACTTTCTTTTTTTTTTAGTTCTCCTTGTCAAAAATGTTCATACTGTGTGTAACACAGTGGGAAAGTGACAAACATGAGTGAATTGTCACTATATGCCTGAATTTGCTGCTATCTCTGTCAGGAAGCGAGCTGGAGTGCTGAAACTGTGCCGATACACACTTTCATCAAAACACGCTTCTTTGAGGTTTTAAGCTCAGAACGTGAATCTGTGCTTGTTTCTTGCCTGGGAACTGCTTCAGATCGTTGTGCAATGCATATATGGTATCAGTTTATCCAATGTGCATGGATGGCCTTTGGGAAGTGAATATGAGCTTCTGAAGTGAAAAAATGCACTTTTTAAAAAACTTTCTTTTTTTTAGTTCTGCTTGTTAAAAATTTTCATGCTGTGTGTTACACAGTGGGAAAGTGACAAACATGAGTGAATTGTCACTACATGACTTAATTGGAGTGAATTTGCTGCTATCTCTGTCAGGAAGCGAGCTAGAGCGCTGAAACTGTGCCTATACGCACTTTCATCAAAACACGCTTCATTGAGATTTTAAGCTCAGAACGTGAATCTGTGGGTGCTACGTGCCTGGGAATTGCTTCAGATCGTTTTGCAATGCATATTTGGTGTCAGTTGGTCCAATGTGCATGGATGGCCTTTGGGAAGTGAATATGAGCTTCTGAAGTGAAAATATGCACTTTTTCAAATACTTTCTTTTTTTTTTTTTAATCTGCTTGTCAAAAATTTTCAGTCTGTGTGTAACAGAGTAAGAAAGTGACAAACATGAGTGAATTGAAACTATATGACTGAGTTGAAGTGAATTTGCTGCTATCTCTGTCAGGAAACGAGCTAGAGCGCTGAAACTATGCCTATACGCACTTTCATCAAAACACGCTTCTTTGAGGTTTTAAGCTCAGAAGGTGAATCTTGAAATGTTTCTGGCCTAGGAACTGCCTCAAATCACTGTGCAATGCCTATATGGTATCATTTGGTCCAATGTGCATGGATGGCCTTTGGGAAGTGAATATGAGCTTCTGAAGTGAAATATGCACTTTTTCAAATACTTTCTCTTTTTTAGATCTCTTCGTCAAAAATTTTCATTCTGTGTGTAACACAGTGGGAAAGTGACAAACATGAGTGAATTGTCACTATATGACTGAATTGGAGTGAATTTGCTGCTATCTCTGTCAGGAAGCGAGCTAGAGTGCTGAAACTGTGCCTATACGCACTTTCATCAAAACACGCTTCATTGAGATTTTATGCTCAGAGCGTCAATCTGTGCGTGTTTCTTGCCTGGGAACTGCTTCAGATCGTTGTGCAGTGCATATATGGTATGGCTTGGTTCAATGTGCATGTATTGCCATTGGGAAGTGAATATGAGCTACTGCAGTGAAGATATGCACTTATTAAAAAACTTTCTTTTTTTTTAGTTCTCCTTGTCAAAAATGTTCATACTGTGTGTAACACAGTGGGAAAGTGACAAACATGAGTGAATTGTCACTATATGCCTGAATTTGCTGCTATCTCTGTCAGGAAGCGAGCTGGAGTGCTGAAACTGTGCCGATACACACTTTCATCAAAACACGCTTCTTTGAGGTTTTAAGCTCAGAACGTGAATCTGTGCTTGTTTCTTGCCTGGGAACTGCTTCAGATCGTTGTGCAATGCATATATGGTATCAGTTTATCCAATGTGCATGGATGGCCTTTGGGAAGTGAATATGAGCTTCTGAAGTGAAAATATGCACTTTTTAAAAAACTTTCTTTTTTTTAGTTCTGCTTGTTAAAAATTTTCATGCTGTGTGTTACACAGTGGGAAAGTGACAAACATGAGTGAATTGTCACTACATGACTTAATTGGAGTGAATTTGCTGCTATCTCTGTCAGGAAGCGAGCTAGAGCGCTGAAACTGTGCCTATACGCACTTTCATCAAAACACGCTTCATTGAGATTTTAAGCTCAGAACGTGAATCTGTGGGTGCTACGTGCCTGGGAATTGCTTCAGATCGTTTTGCAATGCATATTTGGTGTCAGTTGGTCCAATGTGCATGGATGGCCTTTGGGAAGTGAATATGAGCTTCTGAAGTGAAAATATGCACTTTTTCAAATACTTTCTTTTTTTTTTTTTAATCTGCTTGTCAAAAATTTTCAGTCTGTGTGTAACAGAGTAAGAAAGTGACAAACATGAGTGATTTGAAACTATATGACTGAGTTGAAGTGAATTTGCTGCTATCTCTGTCAGGAAACGAGCTAGAGCGCTGAAACTATGCCTATACGCACTTTCATCAAAACACGCTTCTTTGAGGTTTTAAGCTCAGAAGGTGAATCTTTAAATGTTTCTGGCCTAGGAACTGCCTCAAATCACTGTGCAATGCCTATATGGTATCATTTGGTCCAATGTGCATGGATGGCCTTTGGGAAGTGAATATGAGCTTCTGAAGTGAAATATGCACTTTTTCAAATACTTTCTCTTTTTTAGATCTCTTCGTCAAAAATTTTCATTCTGTGTGTAACACAATGGGAAAGTGACAAACATGAGTGAATTGTCACTATATGACTGAATTGGAGTGAATTTGCTGCTATCTCTGTCAGGAAGCGAGCTAGAGTGCTGAAACTGTGCCTATACGCACTTTCATCAAAACACGCTTCATTGAGATTTTATGCTCAGAGCGTCAATCTGTGCGTGTTTCTTGCCTGGGAACTGCTTCAGATCGTTGTGCAGTGCATATATGGTATGGCTTGGTTTAATGTGCATGTATTGCCATTGGGAAGTGAATATGAGCTACTGCAGTGAAGATATGCACTTATTAAAAAACTTTCTTTTTTTTTTAGTTCTCCTTGTCAAAAATGTTCATACTGTGTGTAACACAGTGGGAAAGTGACAAACATGAGTGAATTGTCACTATATGCCTGAATTTGCTGCTATCTCTGTCAGGAAGCGAGCTGGAGTGCTGAAACTGTGCCGATACACACTTTCATCAAAACACGCTTCTTTGAGGTTTTAAGCTCAGAACGTGAATCTGTGCTTGTTTCTTGCCTGGGAACTGCTTCAGATCGTTGTGCAATGCATATATGGTATCAGTTTATCCAATGTGCATGGATGGCCTTTGGGAAGTGAATATGAGCTTCTGAAGTGAAAATATGCACTTTTTAAAAAACTTTCTTTTTTTTAGTTCTGCTTGTTAAAAATTTTCATGCTGTGTGTTACACAGTGGGAAAGTGACAAACATGAGTGAATTGTCACTACATGACTTAATTGGAGTGAATTTGCTGCTATCTCTGTCAGGAAGCGAGCTAGAGCGCTGAAACTGTGCCTATACGCACTTTCATCAAAACACGCTTCATTGAGATTTTAAGCTCAGAACGTGAATCTGTGCGTGCTACGTGCCTGGGAATTGCTTCAGATCGTTTTGCAATGCATATTTGGTGTCAGTTGGTCCAATGTGCATGGATGGCCTTTGGGAAGTGAATATGAGCTTCTGAAGTGAAAATATGCACTTTTTCAAAAACTTTCTTTTTTTTTTTAATCTGCTTGTCAAAAATTTTCATTCTGTGTGTAACAGAGTAAGAAAGTGACAAACATGAGTGAATTGAAACTATATGACTGAGTTGAAGTGAATTTGCTGCTATCTCTGTCAGGAAACGAGCTAGAGCGCTGAAACTATGCCTATACGCACTTTCATCAAAACACGCTTCTTTGAGGTTTTAAGCTCAGAAGGTGAATCTTTAAATGTTTCTGGCCTAGGAACTGCCTCAAATCACTGTGCAATGCCTATATGGTATCATTTGGTCCAATGTGCATGAATGGCCTTTGGGAAGTGAATATGAGCTTCTGAAGTGAAATATGCACTTTTTCAAATACTTTCTCTTTTTTAGATCTCTTCGTCAAAAATTTTCATTCTGTGTGTAACACAGTGGGAAAGTGACAAACATGAGTGGATTGTCACTATATGACTGAATTGGAGTGAATTTGCTGCTATCTCTGTCAGGAAGCGAGCTAGAGCGCTGAAACTGTGCCTATACGCACTTTCATCAAAACACGCTTCATTGAGATTTTATGTTCAGAGCGTCAATCTGTGCGTGTTTCTTGCCTGGGAACTGCTTCAGATCGTTGTGCAGTGCATATATGGTATGGCTTGGTTTAATGTGCATGTATTGCCATTGGGAAGTGAATATGAGCTACTGCAGTGAGGATATGCACTTATTAAAAAACTTTCTTTTTTTTTAGTTCTCCTTGTCAAAAATGTTCATACTGTGTGTAACACAGTGGGAAAGTGACAAACATGAGTGAATTGTCACTATATGCCTGAATTTGCTGCTATCTCTGTCAGGAAGCGAGCTGGAGTGCTGAAACTGTGCCTATACACACTTTCATCAAAACTCGCTTCTTTGAGGTTTTAAGCTCAGAACGTGAATCTGTGCTTGTTTCTTGCCTGGGAACTGCTTCAGATCGTTGTGCAATGCATATATGGTATCAGTTTATCCAATGTGCATGGATGGCCTTTGGGAAGTGAATATGAGCTTCTGAAGTGAAAATATGCACTTTTTAAAAAACTTTCTTTTTTTTAGTTCTGCTTGTTAAAACTTTTCATGCTGTGTGTTACACAGTGGGAAAGTGACAAACATGAGTGAATTGTCACTACATGACTTAATTGGAGTGAATTTGCTGCTATCTCTGTCAGGAAGCGAGCTAGAGCGCTGAAACTGTGCCTATACGCACTTTCATCAAAACACGCTTCATTGAGATTTTAAGCTCAGAATATGAATCTGTGCGTGCTTCTTGCCTGGGTACTGCTTCAGATCGTTGTGCAATGCATATATGGTATCAGTTTATCCAATGTGCATGGATGGCCTTTGGGAAGTGAATATGAGCTTCTGAAGTGAAAATATGCACTTTTTAAAAAACTTTCTTTTTTTTAGTTCTGCTTGTTAAAAATTTTCATGCTGTGTGAAACACAGTGGGAAAGTGACAAGCATGAGTGAATTGTCACTATATGACTGAATTGGAGTGAATTTGCTGCTATCTCTGTCAGGAAGCGAGCTGGAGCGCTGAAACTGTGCCTATACACACTTTTATCAAAACACGCTTTTTTGAGGTTTTAAGCTCAGAACGTGAATCTGTGCTTGTTTCTTGCCTAGGAACTGCTTCAGATCGTTGTGCAATGCATATATGGTATCAGTTTATCCAATGTGCATGCATGGCCTTTGGGAAGTGAATATGAGCTTCTGAAGTGAAAATATGCACTTTTTAAAAAACTTTCTTTTTTTTAGTTCTGCTTGTTAAAAATTTTCATGCTGTGTGTTACATAGTGGGAAAGTGACAAGCATGAGTGAATTGTCACTACATGACTTAATTGGAGTGAATTTGCTGCTATCTCTGTCAGGAAGTGAGCTAGAGCGCTGAAACTGTGCCTATACGCACTTTCATCAAAACACGCTTCATTGAGATTTCAAGCTCAGAACGTGAATCTGTGCGTGCTACGTGCCTGGGAATTGCTTCAGATCGTTTTGCAATGCATATTTGGTGTCAGTTGGTCCAATGTGCATGGATGGCCTTTGGGAAGTGAATATGAGCTTCTGAAGTGAAAATATGCACTTTTTCAAATACTTTCTTTTTTTTTTTTAATCTGCTTGTCAAAAATTTTCAGTTTGTGTGTAACAGAGTAAGAAAGTGACAAACATGAGTGAATTGAAACTATATGACTGAGTTGAAGTGAATTTGCTGCTATCTCTGTCAGGAAACGAGCTAGAGCGCTGAAACTATGCCTATACGCACTTTCATCAAAACACGCTTCTTTGAGGTTTTAAGCTCAGACGGTGAATCTTGAAATGTTTCTGGCCTAGGAACTGCCTCAAATCACTGTGCAATGCCTATATGGTATCATTTGGTCCAATGTGCATGGATGGCCTTTGGGAAGTGAATATGAGCTTCTGAAGTGAAATATGCACTTTTTCAAATACTTTCTCTTTTTTAGATCTCTTCGTCAAAAATTTTCATTCTGTGTGTAACACAGTGGGAAAGTGACAAACATGAGTGAATTGTCACTATATGACTGAATTGGAGTGAATTTGCTGCTATCTCTGTCAGGAAGCGAGCTGGAGCGCTGAAACTGTGCCTATACACACTTTTATCAAAACACGCTTTTTTGAGGTTTTAAGCTCAGAACGTGAATCTGTGCTTGTTTCTTGCCTGGGAACTGCTTCAGATCGTTGTGCAATGCATATATGGTATCAATTTATCCAATGTGCATGCATGGCCTTTGGGAAGTGAATATGAGCTTCTGAAGTGAAAATATGCACTTTTTAAAAAACTTTCTTTTTTTTAGTTCTGCTTGTTAAAAATTTTCATGCTGTGTGTTACACAGTGGGAAAGTGACAAACATGAGTGAATTGTCACTACATGACTTAATTGGAGTGAATTTGCTGCTATCTCTGTCAGGAAGCGAGCTAGAGCGCTGAAACTGTGCCTATACGCACTTTCATCAAAACACGCTTCATTGAGATTTTAAGCTCAGAACGTGAATCTGTGCGTGCTACGTGCCTGGGAATTGCTTCAGATCGTTTTGCAATGCATATTTGGTGTCAGTTGGTCCAATGTGCATGGATGGCCTTTGGGAAGTGAATATGAGCTTCTGAAGTGAAAATATGCACTTTTTCAAATACTTTCTTTTTTTTTTTAATCTGCTTGTCAAAAATTTTCATTCTGTGTGTAACAGAGTAAGAAAGTGACAAACATGAGTGAATTGAAACTATATGACTGAGTTGAAGTGAATTTGCTGCTATCTCTGTCAGGAAACGAGCTAGAGCGCTGAAACTATGCCTATACGCACTTTCATCAAAACACGCTTCTTTGAGGTTTTAAGCTCAGAAGGTGAATCTTTAAATGTTTCTGGCCTAGGAACTGCCTCAAATCACTGTGCAATGCCTATATGGTATCATTTGGTCCAATGTGCATGGACGGCCTTTGGGAAGTGAATATGAGCTTCTGAAGTGAAATATGCACTTTTTCAAATACTTTCTCTTTTTTAGATCTCTTCGTCAAAAATTTTCATTCTGTGTGTAACACAATGGGAAAGTGACAAACATGAGTGAATTGTCACTATATGACTGAATTGGAGTGAATTTGCTGCTATCTCTGTCAGGAAGCGAGCTAGAGCGCTGAAACTGTGCCTATACGCACTTTCATCAAAACACGCTTCATTGAGATTTTATGCTCAGAGCGTCAATCTGTGCGTGTTTCTTGCCTGGGAACTGCTTCAGATCGTTGTGCAGTGCATATATGGTATGGCTTGGTTTAATGTGCATGTATTGCCATTGGGAAGTGAATATGAGCTACTGCAGTGAAGATATGCACTTATTAAAAAACTTTCTTTTTTTTTAGTTCTCCTTGTCAAAAATGTTCATACTGTGTGTAACACAGTGGGAAAGTGACAAACATGAGTGAATTGTCACTATATGCCTGAATTTGCTGCTATCTCTGTCAGGAAGCGAGCTGGAGTGCTGAAACTGTGCCTATCCACACTGTAATGTGAATATAGGCCACTAGATGGCAGTATTTACCTTTTTTTTGTTAAGCTCAGACTGGAGTCATGTTTGGACATGTTTCCAGACATGTCTGGGGCAAGTCTCAGAAAATTAAAAAAAAGAGGTCTAAATGTGGGTGGGGTCTGCAAAAGAGTATATAAGGAAAAGAATTGAGACAGTAAAGTAGTAGGAGAAATTGCAAGAAGAAGGATACGTGTGACCAGACCTGTCATTTCTGTTCAAGACCTGTGTAGTTTCTTTTGTGGATTTCTTTGCCTGTGTTTGAGCATTTTCTTCATCCAGGACATCACCAAGCCACCCCACCAAGAAGGGACTGTAATTATTTCTGTTTTTTTTCTTATTTATCAATCTTGGTCTTTAGTTGTAGGTTGTTATTAGTCTTTGTCTTTGTTAAAAATTAAATGTGTTTTAGTTGTTGAAACTGTGTTTGTCGTCCCTTGCTGTTGCTGTTGTGTTATGAATGTAATAACAAATTGGGGCCATAACAAATTGGGGGCTCGTCCGGGATAGACCATTGTGTGAGTAATTTATTGAAAATCTAACATTCCAAATTGTGAAATTGTTTTTGTGAATTTTCCTAGATATATATTGACAACAGCAATGGATGATTTCTTGGCATCACCAACCGTAGGGGTTTTGAAGTCTTTTAAAAAGACAGAACTGCTAGAAATTTGCAGACAGTTGGAGTTGACAGAGGTAAAACCAGCCATGCGAAAAGCAAGACTGGCTAGAGAGATAGTTGAATATTACATTGATGAAAATGTGTTTGCACCAGGAGATCTGGAACAGTTTCCAGTGGAAAATCCAAATATAGAAATGGAACTTAAATTAAAAATGCTAGAGATTGAAAGGGAGGAAAGAGAAAAAGAAAGGGAATTTGAGAGGGAAGAAAAAGAAAAACAAAGGCAGTTTGAGTTAGAAAAATTAGCAAGAGAAGAAAAACAAAGAGAATTTGAGTTAGAAAAATTTGCAAGACAGAGAGATTTTGAATTAGAGAAATTCGATAGAGAAGAAAGACTCCAAATGGAGCAACTAAAAATAAAAATTCAAACTGAAAATAAATTTCGGGCTAGCCAGGAGGTAAAACTGGTGCCTCCATTTTCGGAAAAGGATGTTGACAACTATTTCCAGTGTTTTGAAAAGGTAGCAAAGAGTTGCCAGTGGCCAAAGGAACACTGGCCTCTGATGTTGCAAACTGTCCTCAAGGGTAAAGCTCAACAAGCCTATACGGCTTTGTCTGCAGATGATTCCTCTGATTATGAGGTTGTCAAAAAGGTTATTATGAGAGCTTATGAGTTGGTTCCAGAGGCTTACCGACAGAAATTCAGAGGTCTGAAGAAATCTGAAAATCAGACTTATGTTGAATTTGCTAATGAAAAGCAGGTTTGCTTTGAGCGCTGGTGTACTTCTATGGAGGTCAAGGATGATTTCAACTCACTAAAAGAGATGGTGTTAGTTGAAGAATTCAAGAACTGTGTTAAGGATGATGTTAAGACCTACCTTAATGAGAAGCAAGCACTGAACTTGCAATCAGCTGCCAAATTTGCAGATGAATATGTTCTCACTCATAAGTCCAAATTTCAGTCTAGCAGTAACAATAAATGGTCCCAATTTCAGAAAAAGGGTTACGGTGATACCCAAGATTCCTCACCCAAAGACAAAGACAAATCTGGTGATGGTGCTCAGAAATCCAGTAACAGGTCTGATCAAAGTGTGAAAGCTGACAGTGACAAAAGTGGTCTAGTTTGCAGTTATTGCAAGAAATCTGGTCATGTTACAACTAACTGTTGGTTCCTTAAAGCTAAAAAAGAAAAAGAAAAGGATACCAAACCAAATGCCTTTGTGAAAACAAGGTTAGAAACCCCTGTAGTAGATAACCGATCTGCTAAATTGCCTGCTTCTTGTGGGGCTAAAAAGCCTGATACAGCTGACTTCGTGAGGGAGGAATTTCTTCCATTTGTGTCAGAGGGATTTGTGGCTCTGAATGAGCATACTACTCCTGTCCCCATATATATCCTAAGGGATACCGGAGCTTCTCAGTCACTTTTGTTGATGGACTCCTTGGAGTTACGTGATGAGACCGCTTCAGGGGATTTCATACTTGTACAAGGTATTGAAGGGAGGACTGTATCTGTACCCCTGCGCTCTATATTCTTGAAGTCAGATTTAGTTACAGGACAGGTAAAGGTGGGACTTATGTCAAGTCTACCTATAAAGGGTGTTTCTCTGTTGCTAGGCAATGACCTGGCTGGGGGCAAAGTAGTTCCCCCTGTACATCTTACTTCACAGCCGAGCACTGAAAATGGGGATGAGGACCCATCTCTGTATCCTTCTTGCGCAGTGACTCGTGCTATGGCCAAGAAGGCTAAAGAAGATGATGTTGTGGTGCCGTCCAGTACATTGAATAGTCAGGACTCGGGTGGTTCGCCTCATGACTCTGATTGGCCTACTATGGTTTCTCCGTTTGAGGACTTATCAGATACTTTTATCAGTTCTCTATTCAGCCAGCCGGATGGGTCTGGTGATTCTGATGTGTCTGGAGACTTGTCTCTGTCCAGAAAGCGGTTGATTGAGGAGCAAACTAATGATCCTGAAATTGGTGTACTAAAGAGGAGAGCCCTTCCTGAAAAAGAAATAGATGCAGTTCCAGTTGGGTATTATCTCAAGGATGGTGTGTTGATGCGGAAGTGGTGCCCTCCTGATATCCCTGCCAATGCAGATTGGGCAGTGGTCAGGCAAATTGTTGTTCCGAAGGTCTATAGGAATGAGATCTTAACAATGGCTCATAGTTTACCTTTAGGAGGTCATCTTGGTGTTAACAAGACTGTTGATAAGATCATGAAACACTTCTTTTGGCCTGGGCTTCGGAAAGACGTTTCCAACTTTTGCAAAACCCGTCACACTTGTCAGGTAGTTGGAAAACACCAGTTAGACCCACCTGTAGCTCCATTGCAGCCTATCCCAGCATTTGGGGAGCCATTCTCTAGGGTCATTGTTGATTGCGTTGGTCCATTACCCAAGACTAGATCTGGAAATCAGTACTTGTTGACAATCATGTGTGCATCTACCAGATTCCCCGAAGCCATACCTCTACGTAACATCAAGGCAACTGCAATCTCGAAGGCTTTGATAAAGTTCTTCACGTTGTTTGGTCTTCCCAGGGAAATTCAGTCAGACCAAGGTAGCAATTTCACTTCAGGATTGTTTCAGCAGGTTGTGTATGAACTAGGTATAAAACAGATTCTTTCTAGTGCCTATCATCCAGAAAGTCAGGGTGCCTTAGAGCGGTTTCATTCCACTCTCAAGACAATGATGAGGACTTATTGTTATGACCATGAGAAAGATTGGGATGAAGGGGTTCATTTGCTGTTGTTTACAGCTAGAGAAGCAGTGCAGGAGTCTACTGGATTCAGTCCATTTGAGCTAGTGTTTGGTCATGAAGTGAGAGGACCTTTGCTATTATTGAGTGAACAATGGCAAGAGGAAGAGCCGCAAATCAGTCTGTTAGACTATGTTAGCAAGTTCAAGGAAAGATTGCGTGCAGCTTGTGACCTTGCCAAAGAGAACTTGAAATCAAGTCAGGGAAAAATGAAAACTTGGTATGATCATAAGGCTAGAAGCCGTGAGTTTAAACCAGGAGACAAGGTCCTTGTATTGTTTCCCTTGCAGTCCAATCCATTGCAGGCTAGATTTCATGGTCCTTATGAAATTCTGACAAAACTCAATGATCTCAATTACATTGTGAAGACTCCAGATAGGAGAAAACCAAAACAATTGTGTCATATTAACATGCTAAAGCCTTATCATGACAGAAATGCTAGGGTTGCAGCTGTCACTTCAGATTCTCCAATGGTCGAAACGTGTGAAGATGAGGGGGAGTTTCAAGATGATGAACCAAGAATTAAAGCTGAAGTTCTTTCATGTAAATTGTCAAACACTGAAGTGTTGCAAAATCTTGATGTAAAACTCCAGCACTTAGAACCCTCACAGAGGGATCAGTTTGAAAGGTTGATCAAGAAATATGAGGATTTGTTTCCTGATGTTCCAAAGAGAGTTACTATAGCCTCTCATGGTGTAGATGTTGGTGATGCCAAACCAATAAAACAGCATCCATACCGGATGAATCCTGAAAAGAGAAAGATTGCTGAGAAAGAGGTTGAGTACATGTTAAAACATGATATTATCAGACCCTCCAACTCCGATTGGAGTTCACCCTGTGTGCTAGTTCCAAAACCTGATGGAAGTACTAGATTCTGTACAGATTATCGCAAAGTCAATGCTGTAACTAGAACTGATGTGTTTCCAATACCTAGGATTGATGATTGTATTGATAGAGTAGGGCAAGCAAAGTTTCTGACCAAGATTGATTTATTGAAGGGTTATTGGTGTGTGCCTTTAACTGAGAGGGCCAAGAGCATCTCTGCTTTTGCCACACCATCTGGATTGTACCAGTATGAAGTCCTACCCTTTGGCATGAAAAATGCCCCAGCCACGTTCCAAAGGATGATACAGTCTACAATCGCCGGATTGCCACACACGGGTGCATACATCGATGACCTGATCACATGGAGTGACTCCTGGGAAGAACATCTAAAAGATGTGGAGACGTTGTTCCAGCGCCTGACCCAGGCTAACCTGACTGTTAACCTGAGCAAGAGTGACTTTGGTTGTGCTACTGTCACCTATCTTGGCTACGTCATAGGCCAGGGTAAGGTGGCACCCATAAATGCTAAAGTCCAAGCCATCATGGACTTTCCAGTTCCTGACAACAAAAAAGCTTTGCGCCGCTTCCTTGGAATGATCGGGTACTACCGCAAGTTCTGCAAGAACTTTGCTGAGATTGCTCTCAGTCTAACTAACAAACTGAAGAAAGGCGTAAAGTTCACCTGGGATGATGCATGCCAGAGAGCCTTCGATCACCTGAAGTCTCTGCTGTGTCACTTCCCCGTGCTCAAATCTCCTGACTTCAACAAACCGTTCTCCATCGCGGTCGATGCTAGCGACCAAGCTTGTGGATCTGTGCTCCTACAGAGAAGTGACTCTGATGACATTGAGCATCCCGTGGCATACTTCTCCAGGAAGTTCAATCGCCACCAAAGGAACTATTCCACAATAGAGAAGGAACTGTTGGCTCTGGTCCTTTCTTTACAACACTTTGAGGTTTATGTTTGTACAGGACAAAAGCCAATGATTGTGTACACTGACCACAATCCGTTAACGTTTTTGAGTAAGATGAAAAACAAGAATCGGAGATTGTTGAATTGGAGTTTGATTTTACAGGAGTTTGACTTGGAAATTAAGCATGTGAAGGGTACAGACAATGTAATTGCTGATTGCTTATCCCGTGTTTGAATATGTATATATATATCATGTGTTTATTTGAATATTGTATGATATGGATATATAGACAAGTGTTCACTTTACCATTTTGTATTGAAAAGAAAAATTTTGCCTTTATGAGTCAAAATTTTTCCCTTTTGGAATGGAGGTGTAATGTGAATATAGGCCACTAGATGGCAGTATTTACCTTTTTTTTGTTAAGCTCAGACTGGAGTCATGTTTGGACATGTTTCCAGACATGTCTGGGGCAAGTCTCAGAAAATTAAAAAAAAGAGGTCTAAATGTGGGTGGGGTCTGCAAAAGAGTATATAAGGAAAAGAATTGAGACAGTAAAGTAGTAGGAGAAATTGCAAGAAGAAGGATACGTGTGACCAGACCTGTCATTTCTGTTCAAGACCTGTGTAGTTTCTTTTGTGGATTTCTTTGCCTGTGTTTGAGCATTTTCTTCATCCAGGACATCACCAAGCCACCCCACCAAGAAGGGACTGTAATTATTTCTGTTTTTTTTCTTATTTATCAATCTTGGTCTTTAGTTGTAGGTTGATATTAGTCTTTGTCTTTGTTAAAAATTAAATGTGTTTTAGTTGTTGAAACTGTGTTTGTCGTCCCTTGCTGTTGCTGTTGTGTTATGAATGTAATAACAAATTGGGGCCATAACAACACTTTCATCAAAACTCGCTTCTTTGAGGTTTTAAGCTCAGAACGTGAATCTGTGCTTGTTTCTTGCCTGGGTACTGCTTCAGATCGTTGTGCAATGCATATATGGTATCAGTTTATCCAATGTGCATGGATGGCCTTTGGGAAGTGAATATGAGCTTCTGAAGTGAAAATATGCACTTTTTAAAAAACTTTCTTTTTTTTAGTTCTGCTTGTTAAAAATTTTCATGCTGTGTGTTACACAGTGGGAAAGTGACAAACATGAGTGAATTGTCACTACATGACTTAATTGGAGTGAATTTGCTGCTATCTCTGTCAGGAAGCGAGCTAGAGCGCTGAAACTGTGCCTATACGCACTTTCATCAAAACACGCTTCATTGAGATTTTAAGCTCAGAATATGAATCTGTGCGTTCTTCTTGCCTGGGTACTGCTTCAGATCGTTGTGCAATGCATATATGGTATCAGTTTATCCAATGTGCATGGATGGCCTTTGGGAAGTGAATATGAGCTTCTGAAGTGAAAATATGCACTTTTTAAAAAACTTTCTTTTTTTTAGTTCTGCTTGTTAAAAATTTTCATGCTGTGTGAAACACAGTGGGAAAGTGACAAGCATGAGTGAATTGTCACTATATGACTGAATTGGAGTGAATTTGCTGCTATCTCTGTCAGGAAGCGAGCTGGAGTGCTGAAACTATGCCTATACACACTTTTATCAAAACACGCTTTTTTGAGGTTTTAAGCTCAGAACGTGAATCTGTGCTTGTTTCTTGCCTAGGAACTGCTTCAGATCGTTGTGCAATGCATATATGGTATCAGTTTATCCAATGTGCATGCATGGCCTTTGGGAAGTGAATATGAGCTTCTGAAGTGAAAATATGCACTTTTTAAAAAACTTTTTTTTAGTTCTGCTTGTTAAAAATTTTCATGCTGTGTGTTACACAGTGGGAAAGTGACAAACATGAGTGAATTGTCACTACATGACTTAATTGGAGTGAATTTGCTGCTATCTCTGTCAGGAAGCGAGCTAGAGCGTTGAAACTGTGCCTATACGCACTTTCATCAAAACACGCTTCATTGAGATTTTAAGCTCAGAACGTGAATCTGTGCGTGCTACGTGCCTGGGAATTGCTTCAGATCGTTTTGCAATGCATATTTGGTGTCAGTTGGTCCAATGTGCATGGATGGCCTTTGGGAAGTGAATATGAGCTTCTGAAGTGAAAATATGCACTTTTTCAAATACTTTCTTTTTTTTTTTTAATCTGCTTGTCAAAAATTTTCAGTCTGTGTGTAACAGAGTAAGAAAGTGACAAACATGAGTGAATTGAAACTATATGACTGAGTTGAAGTGAATTTGCTGCTATCTCTGTCAGGAAACGAGCTAGAGCGCTGAAACTATGCCTATACGCACTTTCATCAAAACACGCTTCTTTGAGGTTTTAAGCTCAGAAGGTGAATCTTTAAATGTTTCTGGCCTAGGAACTGCCTCAAATCACTGTGCAATGCCTATATGGTATCATTTGGTCCAATGTGCATATATGGCCTTTGGGAAGTGAATATGAGCTTCTGAAGTGAAATATGCACTTTTTCAAATACTTTCTCTTTTTTAGATCTCTTCGTCAAAAATTTTCATTCTGTGTGTAACACAGTGGGAAAGTGACAAACATGAGTGAATTGTCACTATATGACTGAATTGGAGTGAATTTGCTGCTATCTCTGTCAGGAAGCGAGCTAGAGCGCTGAAACTGTGCCTATACGCACTTTCATCAAAACACGCTTCATTGAGATTTTATGTTCAGAGCGTCAATCTGTGCGTGTTTCTTGCCTGGGAACTGCTTCAGATCGTTGTGCAGTGCATATATGGTATGGCTTGGTTTAATGTGCATGTATTGCCATTGGGAAGTGAATATGAGCTACTGCAGTGAGGATATGCACTTATTAAAAAACTTTCTTTTTTTTTAGTTCTCCTTGTCAAAAATGTTCATACTGTGTGTAACACAGTGGGAAAGTGACAAACATGAGTGAATTGTCACTATATGCCTGAATTTGCTGCTATCTCTGTCAGGAAGCGAGCTGGAGTGCTGAAACTGTGCCTATACACACTTTCATCAAAACTCGCTTCTTTGAGGTTTTAAGCTCAGAACGTGAATCTGTGCTTGTTTCTTGCCTGGGAACTGCTTCAGATCGTTGTGCAATGCATATATGGTATCAGTTTATCCAATGTGCATGGATGGCCTTTGGGAAGTGAATATGAGCTTCTGAAGTGAAAATATGCACTTTTTAAAAAACTTTCTTTTTTTTAGTTCTGCATGTTAAAACTTTTCATGCTGTGTGTTACACAGTGGGAAAGTGACAAACATGAGTGAATTGTCACTACATGACTTAATTGGAGTGAATTTGCTGCTATCTCTGTCAGGAAGCGAGCTAGAGCGCTGAAACTGTGCCTATACGCACTTTCATCAAAACACGCTTCATTGAGATTTTAAGCTCAGAATATGAATCTGTGCGTGCTTCTTGCCTGGGTACTGCTTCAGATCGTTGTGCAATGCATATATGGTATCAGTTTATCCAATGTGCATGGATGGCCTTTGGGAAGTGAATATGAGCTTCTGAAGTGAAAATATGCACTTTTTAAAAAACTTTCTTTTTTTTAGTTCTGCTTGTTAAAAATTTTCATGCTGTGTGAAACACAGTGGGAAAGTGACAAGCATGAGTGAATTGTCACTATATGACTGAATTGGAGTGAATTTGCTGCTATCTCTGTCAGGAAGCGAGCTGGAGCGCTGAAACTGTGCCTATACACACTTTTATCAAAACACGCTTTTTTGAGGTTTTAAGCTCAGAACGTGAATCTGTGCTTGTTTCTTGCCTAGGAACTGCTTCAGATCGTTGTGCAATGCATATATGGTATCAGTTTATCCAATGTGCATGCATGGCCTTTGGGAAGTGAATATGAGCTTCTGAAGTGAAAATATGCACTTTTTAAAAAACTTTCTTTTTTTTAGTTCTGCTTGTTAAAAATTTTCATGCTGTGTGTTACACAGTGGGAAAGTGACAAACATGAGTGAATTGTCACTACATGACTTAATTGGAGTGAATTTGCTGCTATCTCTGTCAGGAAGCGAGCTAGAGCGCTGAAACTGTGCCTATACGCACTTTCATCAAAACACGCTTCATTGAGATTTTAAGCTCAGAACGTGAATCTGTGCCTGCTACGTGCCTGGGAATTGCTTCAGATCGTTTTGCAATGCATATTTGGTGTCAGTTGGTCCAATGTGCATGGATGGCCTTTGGGAAGTGAATATGAGCTTCTGAAGTGAAAATATGCACTTTTTCAAATACTTTCTTTTTTTTTTTTAATCTGCTTGTCAAAAATTTTCAGTCTGTGTGTAACAGAGTATGAAAGTGACAAACATGAGTGAATTGAAACTATATGACTGAGTTGAAGTGAATTTGCTGCTATCTCTGTCAGGAAACGAGCTAGAGCGCTGAAACTATGCCTATACGCACTTTCATCAAAACACGCTTCTTTGAGGTTTTAAGCTCAGAAGGTGAATCTTGAAATGTTTCTGGCCTAGGAACTAACTCAAATCACTGTGCAATGCCTATATGGTATCATTTGGTCCAATGTGCATGGATGGCCTTTGGGAAGTGAATATGAGCTTCTGAAGTGAAATATGCACTTTTTCAAATACTTTCTCTTTTTTAGATCTCTTCGTCAAAAATTTTCATTCTGTGTGTAACACAGTGGGAAAGTGACAAACATGAGTGAATTGTCACTATATGACTGAATTGGAGTGAATTTGCTGCTATCTCTGTCAGGAAGCGAGCTGGAGCGCTGAAACTGTGCCTATTCACACCTTTATCAAAACACGCTTTTTTGAGGTTTTAAGCTCAGAACGTGAATCTGTGCTTGTTTCTTGCCTGGGAACTGCTTCAGATCGTTGTGCAATGCATATATGGTATCAGTTTATCCAATGTGCATGCATGGCCTTTGGGAAGTGAATATGAGCTTCTGAAGTGAAAATATGCACTTTTTAAAAAACTTTCTTTTTTTTAGTTCTGCTTGTTAAAAATTTTCATGCTGTGTGTTACACAGTGGGAAAGTGACAAACATGAGTGAATTGTCACTACATGACTTAATTGGAGTGAATTTGCTGCTATCTCTGTCAGGAAGCGAGCTAGAGCGCTGAAACTGTGCCTATACGCACTTTCATCAAAACACGCTTCATTGAGATTTTAAGCTCAGAATATGAATCTGTGCGTGCTACGTGCCTGGGATTTGCTTCAGATCGTTTTGCAATGCATATTTGGTGTCAGTTGGTCCAATGTGCATGGATGGCCTTTGGGAAGTGAATATGAGCTTCTGAAGTGAAAATATGCACTTTTTCAAATACTTTCTTTTTTTTTTTTAATCTGCTTGTCAAAAATTTTCAGTCTGTGTGTAACAGAGTAAGAAAGTGACAAACATGAGTGAATTGAAACTATATGACTGAGTTGAAGTGAATTTGCTGCTATCTCTGTCAGGAAACGAGCTAGAGCGCTGAAACTATGCCTATACGCACTTTCATCAAAACACGCTTCTTTGAGGTTTTAAGCTCAGAAGGTGAATCTTTAAATGTTTCTGGCCTAGGAACTGCCTCAAATCACTGTGCAATGCCTATATGGTATCATTTGGTCCAATGTGCATATATGGCCTTTGGGAAGTGAATATGAGCTTCTGAAGTGAAATATGCACTTTTTCAAATACTTTCTCTTTTTTAGATCTCTTCGTCAAAAATTTTCATTCTGTGTGTAACACAGTGGGAAAGTGACAAACATGAGTGAATTGTCACTATATGACTGAATTGGAGTGAATTTGCTGCTATCTCTGTCAGGAAGCGAGCTAGAGCGCTGAAACTGTGCCTATACGCACTTTCATCAAAACACGCTTCATTGAGATTTTATGTTCAGAGCGTCAATCTGTGCGTGTTTCTTGCCTGGGAACTGCTTCAGATCGTTGTGCAGTGCATATATGGTATGGCTTGGTTTAATGTGCATGTATTGCCATTGGGAAGTGAATATGAGCTACTGCAGTGAGGATATGCACTTATTAAAAAACTTTCTTTTTTTTTAGTTCTCCTTGTCAAAAATGTTCATACTGTGTGTAACACAGTGGGAAAGTGACAAACATGAGTGAATTGTCACTATATGCCTGAATTTGCTGCTATCTCTGTCAGGAAGCGAGCTGGAGTGCTGAAACTGTGCCTATACACACTTTCATCAAAACTCGCTTCTTTGAGGTTTTAAGCTCAGAACGTGAATCTGTGCTTGTTTCTTGCCTGGGAACTGCTTCAGATCGTTGTGCAATGCATATATGGTATCAGTTTATCCAATGTGCATGGATGGCCTTTGGGAAGTGAATATGAGCTTCTGAAGTGAAAATATGCACTTTTTAAAAAACTTTCTTTTTTTTAGTTCTGCATGTTAAAACTTTTCATGCTGTGTGTTACACAGTGGGAAAGTGACAAACATGAGTGAATTGTCACTACATGACTTAATTGGAGTGAATTTGCTGCTATCTCTGTCAGGAAGCGAGCTAGAGCGCTGAAACTGTGCCTATACGCACTTTCATCAAAACACGCTTCATTGAGATTTTAAGCTCAGAATATGAATCTGTGCGTGCTTCTTGCCTGGGTACTGCTTCAGATCGTTGTGCAATGCATATATGGTATCAGTTTATCCAATGTGCATGGATGGCCTTTGGGAAGTGAATATGAGCTTCTGAAGTGAAAATATGCACTTTTTAAAAAACTTTCTTTTTTTTAGTTCTGCTTGTTAAAAATTTTCATGCTGTGTGAAACACAGTGGGAAAGTGACAAGCATGAGTGAATTGTCACTATATGACTGAATTGGAGTGAATTTGCTGCTATCTCTGTCAGGAAGCGAGCTGGAGCGCTGAAACTGTGCCTATACACACTTTTATCAAAACACGCTTTTTTGAGGTTTTAAGCTCAGAACGTGAATCTGTGCTTGTTTCTTGCCTAGGAACTGCTTCAGATCGTTGTGCAATGCATATATGGTATCAGTTTATCCAATGTGCATGCATGGCCTTTGGGAAGTGAATATGAGCTTCTGAAGTGAAAATATGCACTTTTTAAAAAACTTTCTTTTTTTTAGTTCTGCTTGTTAAAAATTTTCATGCTGTGTGTTACACAGTGGGAAAGTGACAAACATGAGTGAATTGTCACTACATGACTTAATTGGAGTGAATTTGCTGCTATCTCTGTCAGGAAGCGAGCTAGAGCGCTGAAACTGTGCCTATACGCACTTTCATCAAAACACGCTTCATTGAGATTTTAAGCTCAGAACGTGAATCTGTGCCTGCTACGTGCCTGGGAATTGCTTCAGATCGTTTTGCAATGCATATTTGGTGTCAGTTGGTCCAATGTGCATGGATGGCCTTTGGGAAGTGAATATGAGCTTCTGAAGTGAAAATATGCACTTTTTCAAATACTTTCTTTTTTTTTTTTAATCTGCTTGTCAAAAATTTTCAGTCTGTGTGTAACAGAGTAAGAAAGTGACAAACATGAGTGAATTGAAACTATATGACTGAGTTGAAGTGAATTTGCTGCTATCTCTGTCAGGAAACGAGCTAGAGCGCTGAAACTATGCCTATACGCACTTTCATCAAAACACGCTTCTTTGAGGTTTTAAGCTCAGAAGATGAATCTTGAAATGTTTCTGGCCTAGGAACTAACTCAAATCACTGTGCAATGCCTATATGGTATCATTTGGTCCAATGTGCATGGATGGCCTTTGGGAAGTGAATATGAGCTTCTGAAGTGAAATATGCACTTTTTCAAATACTTTCTCTTTTTTAGATCTCTTCGTCAAAAATTTTCATTCTGTGTGTAACACAGTGGGAAAGTGACAAACATGAGTGAATTGTCACTATATGACTGAATTGGAGTGAATTTGCTGCTATCTCTGTCAGGAAGCGAGCTGGAGCGCTGAAACTGTGCCTATTCACACCTTTATCAAAACACGCTTTTTTGAGGTTTTAAGCTCAGAACGTGAATCTGTGCTTGTTTCTTGCCTGGGAACTGCTTCAGATCGTTGTGCAATGCATATATGGTATCAGTTTATCCAATGTGCATGCATGGCCTTTGGGAAGTGAATATGAGCTTCTGAAGTGAAAATATGCACTTTTTAAAAAACTTTCTTTTTTTTAGTTCTGCTTGTTAAAAATTTTCATGCTGTGTGTTACACAGTGGGAAAGTGACAAACATGAGTGAATTGTCACTACATGACTTAATTGGAGTGAATTTGCTGCTATCTCTGTCAGGAAGCGAGCTAGAGCGCTGAAACTGTGCCTATACGCACTTTCATCAAAACACGCTTCATTGAGATTTTAAGCTCAGAACATGAATCTGTGCGTGCTACGTGCCTGGGAATTGCTTCAGATCGTTTTGCAATGCATATTTGGTGTCAGTTGGTCCAATGTGCATGGATGGCCTTTGGGAAGTGAATATGAGCTTCTGAAGTGAAAATATGCACTTTTTCAAATACTTTCTTTTTTTTTTTAATCTGCTTGTCAAAAATTTTCATTCTGTGTGTAACAGAGTAAGAAAGTGACAAACATGAGTGAATTGAAACTATATGACTGAGTTGAAGTGAATTTGCTGCTATCTCTGTCAGGAAACGAGCTAGAGCGCTGAAACTATGCCTATACGCACTTTCATCAAAACACGCTTCTTTGAGGTTTTAAGCTCAGAAGGTGAATCTTTAAATGTTTCTGGCCTAGGAACTGCCTCAAATCACTGTGCAATGCCTATATGGTATCATTTGGTCCAATGTGCATGGATGGCCTTTGGGAAGTGAATATGAGCTTCTGAAGTGAAATATGCACTTTTTCAAATACTTTCTCTTTTTTAGATCTCTTCGTCAAAAATTTTCATTCTGTGTGTAACACAATGGGAAAGTGACAAACATGAGTGAATTGTCACTATATGACTGAATTGGAGTGAATTTGCTGCTATCTCTGTCAGGAAGCGAGCTAGAGCGATGAAACTGTGCCTATACGCACTTTCATCAAAACACGCTTCATTGAAATTTTATGCTCAGAGCGTCAATCTGTGCGTGTTTCTTGCCTGGGAACTGCTTCAGATCGTTGTGCAGTGCATATATGGTATGGCTTGGTTTAATGTGCATGTATTGCCATTGGGAAGTGAATATGAGCTACTGCAGTGAAGATATGCACTTATTAAAAAACTTTCTTTTTTTTTAGTTCTCCTTGTCAAAAATGTTCATACTGTGTGTAACACAGTGGGAAAGTGACAAACATGAGTGAATTGTCACTATATGCCTGAATTTGCTGCTATCTCTGTCAGGAAGCGAGCTGGAGTGCTGAAACTGTGCCTATACACACTTTCATCAAAACTCGCTTCTTTGAGGTTTTAAGCTCAGAACGTGAATCTGTGCTTGTTTCTTGCCTGGGAACTGCTTCAGATCGTTGTGCAATGCATATATGGTATCAGTTTATCCAATGTGCATGGATGGCCTTTGGGAAGTGAATATGAGCTTCTGAAGTGAAAATATGCACTTTTTAAAAAACTTTCTTTTTTTTAGTTCTGCTTGTTAAAAATTTTCATGCTGTGTGTTACACAGTGGGAAAGTGACAAACATGAGTGAATTGTCACTACATGACTTAATTGGAGTGAATTTGCTGCTATCTCTGTCAGGAAGCGAGCTAGAGCGCTGAAACTGTGCCTATACGCACTTTCATCAAAACACGCTTCATTGAGATTTTAAGCTCAGAATATGAATCTGTGCGTGCTTCTTGCCTGGGTACTGCTTCAGATCGTTGTGCAATGCATATATGGTATCAGTTTATCCAATGTGCATGGATGGCCTTTGGGAAGTGAATATGAGCTTCTGAAGTGAAAATATGCACTTTTTAAAAAACTTTCTTTTTTTTAGTTCTGCTTGTTAAAAATTTTCATGCTGTGTGAAACACAGTGGGAAAGTGACAAGCATGAGTGAATTGTCACTATATGACTGAATTGGAGTGAATTTGCTGCTATCTCTGTCAGGAAGCGAGCTGGTGCGCTGAAACTGTGCCTATACACACTTTTATCAAAACACGCTTTTTTGAGGTTTTAAGCTCAGAACGTGAATCTGTGCTTGTTTCTTGCCTAGGAACTGCTTCAGATCGTTGTGCAATGCATATATGGTATCAGTTTATCCAATGTGCATGCATGGCCTTTGGGAAGTGAATATGAGCTTCTGAAGTGAAAATATGCACTTTTTAAAAAACTTTCTTTTTTTTAGTTCTGCTTGTTAAAAATTTTCATGCTGTGTGTTACACAGTGGGAAAGTGACAAACATGAGTGAATTGTCACTACATGACTTAATTGGAGTGAATTTGCTGCTATCTCTGTCAGGAAGCGAGCTAGAGCGCTGAAACTGTGCCTATACGCACTTTCATCAAAACACGCTTCATTGAGATTTTAAGCTCAGAACGTGAATCTGTGCGTGCTACGTGCCTGGGAATTGCTTCAGATCGTTTTGCAATGCATATTTGGTGACAGTTGGTCCAATGTGCATGGATGGCCTTTGGGAAGTGAATATGAGCTTCTGAAGTGAAAATATGCACTTTTTCAAATACTTTCTTTTTTTTTTTAATCTGCTTGTCAAAAATTTTCAGTCTGTGTGTAACAGAGTAAGAAAGTGACAAACATGAGTGAATTGAAACTATATGACTGAGTTGAAGTGAATTTGCTGCTATCTCTGTCAGGAAACGAGCTAGAGCGCTGAAACTATGCCTATACGCACTTTCATCAAAACACGCCTCTTTGAGGTTTTAAGCTCAGAAGGTGAATCTTGAAATGTTTCTGGCCTAGGAACTGCCTCAAATCACTGTGCAATGCCTATATGGTATCATTTGGTCCAATGTGCATGGATGGCCTTTGGGAAGTGAATATGAGCTTCTGAAGTGAAATATGCACTTTTTCAAATACTTTCTCTTTTTTAGATCTCTTCGTCAAAAATTTTCATACTGTGTGTAACACAATGGGAAAGTGACAAACATGAGTGAATTGTCACTATATGACTGAATTGGAGTGAATTTGCTGCTATCTCTGTCAGGAAGCGAGCTGGAGCGCTGAAACTGTGCCTATACACACTTTTATCAAAACACGCTTTTTTGAGGTTTTAAGCTCAGAACGTGAATCTGTGCTTGTTTCTTGCCTGGGAACTGCTTCAGATCGTTGTGCAATGCATATATGGTATCAGTTTATCCAATGTGCATGCATGGCCTTTGGGAAGTGAATATGAGCTTCTGAAGTGAAAATATGCACTTTTTAAAAAACTTTCTTTTTTTTAGTTCTGCTTGTTAAAAATTTTCATGCTGTGTGTTACACAGTGGGAAAGTGACAAACATGAGTGAATTGTCACTACATGACTTAATTGGAGTGAATTTGCTGCTATCTCTGTCAGGAAGCGAGCTAGAGCGCTGAAACTGTGCCTTTACGCACTTTCATCAAAACACGCTTCATTGAGATTTTAAGCTCAGAACGTGAATCTGTGCGTGCTACGTGCCTGGGAATTGCTTCAGATCGTTTTGCAATGCATATTTGGTGTCAGATGGTCCAATGTGCATGGATGGCCTTTGGGAAGTGAATATGAGCTTCTGAAGTGAAAATATGCACTTTTTCAAATACTTTCTTTTTTTTTTAATCTGCTTGTTAAAAATTTTCAGTCTGTGTGTAACAGAGTAAGAAAGTGACAAACATGAGTGAATTGAAACTATATGACTGAGTTGAAGTGAATTTGCTGCTATCTCTGTCAGGAAACGAGCTAGAGCGCTGAAACTATGCCTATACGCACTTTCATCAAAACACGCTTCTTTGAGGTTTTAAGCTCAGAAGGTGAATCTTGAAATGTTTCTGGCCTAGGAACTGCCTCAAATCACTGTGCAATGCCTATATGGTATCATTTGGTCCAATGTGCATGGATGGCCTTTGGGAAGTGAATATGAGCTTCTGAAGTGAAATATGCACTTTTTCAAATACTTTCTCTTTTTTAGATCTCTTCGTCAAAAATTTTCATACTGTGTGTAACACAGTGGGAAAGTGACAAACATGAGTGAATTGTCACTATATGACTGAATTGGAGTGAATTTGCTGCTATCTCTGTCAGGAAGCGAGCTGGAGCGCTGAAACTGTGCCTATACACACTTTTATCAAAACACGCTTTTTTGAGGTTTTAAGCTCAGAACGTGAATCTGTGCTTGTTTCTTGCCTGGGAACTGCTTCAGATCGTTGTGCAATGCATATATGGTATCAGTTTATCCAATGTGCATGCATGGCCTTTGGGAAGTGAATATGAGCTTCTGAAGTGAAAATATGCACTTTTTAAAAAACTTTCTTTTTTTTAGTTCTGCTTGTTAAAAATTTTCATGCTGTGTGTTACACAGTGGGAAAGTGACAAACATGAGTGAATTGTCACTACATGACTTAATTGGAGTGAATTTGCTGCTATCTCTGTCAGGAAGCGAGCTAGAGCGCTGAAACTGTGCCTATACGCACTTTCATCAAAACACGCTTCATTGAGATTTTAAGCTCAGAACGTGAATCTGTGCCTGCTACGTGCCTGGGAATTGCTTCAGATCGTTTTGCAATGCATATTTGGTGTCAGTTGGTCCAATGTGCATGGATGGCCTTTGGGAAGTGAATATGAGCTTCTGAAGTGAAAATATGCACTTTTTCAAATACTTTCTTTTTTTTTTAATCTGCTTGTTAAAAATTTTCAGTCTGTGTGTAACAGAGTAAGAAAGTGACAAACATGAGTGAATTGAAACTATATGACTGAGTTGAAGTGAATTTGCTGCTATCTCTGTCAGGAAACGAGCTAGTGCGCTGAAACTATGCCTATACGCACTTTCATCAAAACACGCTTCTTTGAGGTTTTAAGCTCAGAAGGTGAATCTTTAAATGTTTCTGGCCTAGGAACTGCCTCAAATCACTGTGCAATGCCGATATGGTATCATTTGGTCCAATGTGCATGGATGGCCTTTGGGAAGTGAATATGAGCTTCTGAAGTGAAATATGCACTTTTTCAAATACTTTCTCTTTTTTAGATATCTTCGTCAAAAGTTTTCATTCTGTGTGTAACACAGTGGGAAAGTGACAAACATGAGTGAATTGTCACTATATGACTGAATTGGAGTGAATTTGCTGCTATCTCTGTCAGGAAGCGAGCTAGAGCGCTGAAACTGTGCCTATACGCACTTTCATCAAAACACGCTTCATTGAGATTTTATACTCAGAGCGTCAATCTGTGCGTGTTTCTTGCCTGGGAACTGCTTCAGATCGTTGTGCAGTGCATACATGGTATGGCTTGGTTTAATGTGCATGTATTGCCATTGGGAAGTGAATATGAGCTACTGCAGTGAAGATATGCACTTATTAAAAAACTTTCTTTTTTTTGAGTTCTCCTTGTCAAAAATGTTCATACTGTGTGTAACACAGTGGGAAAGTGACAAACATGAGTGAATTGTCACTATATGCCTGAATTTGCTGCTATCTCTGTCAGGAAGCGAGCTGGAGTGCTGAAACTGTGCCTATACACGCTTTCATCAAAACACGCTTCTTTGAGGTTTTAAGCTCAGAACGTGAATCTGTGCTTGTTTCTTGCCTGGGAACTGCTTCAGATCGTTGTGCAATGCATATATGGTATCAGTTTATCCAATGTGCAGGGATGGCCTTTGGGAAGTGAATATGAGCTTCTGAAGTGAAAATATGCACTTTTTAAAAAACTTTCTTTTTTTTAGTTCTGCTTGTTAAAAATTTTCATACTGTGTGTAACACAGTGGGAAAGTGACAAACATGAGTGAATTGTCACTATATGACTGAATTGGAGTGAATTTGCTGCTATCTCTGTCAGGAAGCGAGCTAGAGCGCTGAAACTGTGCCTATACGCACTTTCATCAAAACACGCTTCATTGAGATTTTAAGCTCAGAATATGAATCTGTGCGTGCTACTTGCCTGGGTACTGCTTCAGATCGTTGTGCAATGCATATATGGTATCAGCTTGTCAAATGTGCATGGATGGCCTTTGGGAAGTGAATATGAGCTTCTGAAGTGAAAATATGCACTTTTTAAAAAACTTTCTTTTTTTTAGTTCTGCTTGTTAAAAATTTTCATACTGTGTGAAACACAGTGGGAAAGTGACAAACATGAGTGAATTGTCACTATTTGACTGAATTGGAGTGAATTTGCTGCTTTCTCTGTCAGGAAGCGAGCTAGAGCGCTGAAACTGTGCCTATACGCACTTTTATCAAAACACGCTTCATTGAGATTTTAAGCGCAGAACGTGAATCTGTGCCTGCTACGTGCCTGGGAATTGCTTCAGATCGTTTTGTAATGCATATTTGGTGTCAGTTGGTCCAATGTGCATGGATGGCCTTTGGGAAGTGAATATGAGCTTCTGAAGTGAAAATATGCACTTTTTCAAATACTTTCTTTTTTTTTTTTTAATCTGCTTGTCAAAAATTTTCAGTCTGTGTGTAACAGAGTAAGAAAGTGACAAACATGAGTGAATTGAAACTATATGACTGAGTTGAGGTGAATTTGCTGCTATCTCTGTCAGGAAACGAGCTAGAGCGCTGAAACTATGCCTATACGCACTTTCATCAAAACACGCTTCTTTGAGGTTTTAAGCTCAGAAGGTGAATCTTTAAATGTTTCTGGCCTAGGAACTGCCTCAAATCACTGTGCAATGCCTATATGGTATCATTTGGTCCAAAGTGCATGGATGGCCTTTGGGAAGTGAATATGAGCTTCTGAAGTGAAATATGCACTTTTTCAAATACTTTCTCTTTTTTAGATCTCTTCGTCAAAAATTTTCATTCTGTGTGTAACACAGTGGGAAAGTGACAAACATGAGTGAATTGTCACTATATGACTGAATTGGAGTGAATTTGCTGCTCTCTCTGTCAGGAAGCGAGCTAGAGCGCTGAAACTGTGCCTATACGCACTTTCATCAAAACACGCTTCATTGAGATTTTATGCTCAGAGCGTCAATCTGTGCGTGTTTCTTGCCTGGGAACTGCTTCAGATCGTTGTGCAATGCATATATGGTATCAGTTTATCCAATGTGCATGTATTGCCATTGGGAAGTGAATATGAGCTTCTGAAGTGAAGATATGCACTTATTAAGAAAATTTCTTTTTTTTTAGTTCTCCTTGTCAAAAATGTTCATACTGTGTGTAACACAGTGGGAAAGTGACAAACATGAGTGAATTGTCACTATATGCCTGAATTTGCTGCTATCTCTGTCAGGAAGCGAGCTGGAGTGCTGAAACTGTGCCTATACACACTTTCATCAAAACACGCTTCTTTGAGGTTTTAAGCTCAGAACGTGAATCTGTGCTTGTTTCTTGCCTGGGAACTGCTTCAGATCGTTGTGCAATGCATATATGGTATCAGTTTATCCAATGTGCATGGATGGCCTTTGGGAAGTGAATATTAGCTTCTGAAGTGAAAATATGCACTTTTTAAAAAACTTTCTTTTTTTTAGTTCTGCTTGTTAAAAATTTTCATGCTGTGTGTTACACAGTGGGAAAGTGACAAACATGAGTGAATTGTCACTACATGACTTAATTGGAGTGAATTTGCTGCTATCTCTGTCAGGAAGCGAGCTAGAGCGCTGAAACTGTGCCTATACGCACTTTCATCAAAACACGCTTCATTGAGATTTTAAGCTCAGAACGTGAATCTGTGCGTGCTACGTGCCTGGGAATTGCTTCAGATCGTTTTGCAATGCATATTTGGTGTCAGTTGGTCCAATGTGCATGGATGGCCTTTGGGAAGTGAATATGAGCTTCTGAAGTGAAAATATGCACTTT
Organism: Gymnothorax reevesii; assembly: GCA_029721435.1. Classification (NCBI taxonomy): domain Eukaryota; kingdom Metazoa; phylum Chordata; class Actinopteri; order Anguilliformes; family Muraenidae; genus Gymnothorax; species Gymnothorax reevesii. The sequence continues at coordinate 44,162,429 of CM056585.1, forward strand.
TTCAAATACTTTCTTTTTTTTTTTTAATCTGCTTGTCAAAAATTTTCAGTCTGTGTGAAACAGAGTAAGAAAGTGACAAACATGAGTGATTTGAAACTATATGACTGAGTTGAAGTGAATTTGCTGCTATCTCTGTCAGGAAACGAGCTAGAGCTCTCAAACTATGCCTATACGCACTTTCATCAAAACACGCTTCTTTGAGGTTTTAAGCTCAGAAGGTGAATCTTTAAATGTTTCTGGCCTAGGAACTGCCTCAAATCACTGTGCAATGCCTATATGGTATCATTTGGTCCAATGTGCATGGATGGCCTTTGGGAAGTGAATATGAGCTTCTGAAGTGAAATATGCACTTTTTCAAATACTTTCTCTTTTTTAGATCTCTTCGTCAAAAATTTTCATTCTGTGTGTAACACAGTGGGAAAGTGACAAACATGAGTGAATTGTCACTATATGACTGAATTGGAGTGAATTTGCTGCTATCTCTGTCAGGAAGCGAGCTAGAGCGCTGAAACTGTGCCTATACGCACTTTCATCAAAACACGCTTCATTGAGATTTTATGCTCAGAGCGTCAATCTGTGCGTGTTTCTTGCCTGGGAACTGCTTCAGATCGTTGTGCAGTGCATATATGGTATGGCTTGGTTTAATGTGCATGTATTGCCATTGGGAAGTGAATATGAGCTACTGCAGTGAAGATATGCACTTATTAAGAAACTTTCTTTTTTTTTAGTTCTCCTTGTCAAAAATGTTCATACTGTGTGTAACACAGTGGGAAAGTGACAAACATGAGTGAATTGTCACTATATGCCTGAATTTGCTGCTATCTCTGTCAGGAAGCGAGCTGGAGTGCTGAAACTGTGCCTATACACACTTTCATCAAAACACGCTTCTTTGAGGTTTTAAGCTCAGAACGTGAATCTGTACTTGTTTCTTGCCTGGGAACTGCTTCAGATCGTTGTGCAATGCATATATGGTATCAGTTTATCCAATGTGCATGGATGGCCTTTGGGAAGTGAATATGAGCTTCTGAAGTGAAAATATGCACTTTTTAAAAAACTTTCTTTTTTTTAGTTCTGCTTGTTAAAAATTTTCATGCTGTGTGTTACACAGTGGGAATGTGACAAACATGAGTGAATTGTCACTACATGACTTAATTGGAGTGAATTTGCTGCAATCTCTGTCAGGAAGCGAGCTAGAGCGCTGAAACTGTGCCTATACGCACTTTCATCAAAACACGCTTCATTGAGATTTTAAGCTCAGAATATGAATCTGTGCGTGCTACTTGCCTGGGTACTGCTTCAGATCGTTGTGCAATGCATATATGGTATCAGTTTGTCCAATGTGCATGGATGGCCTTTGGGAAGTGAATATGAGCTTCTGAAGTGAAAATATGCACTTTTTCAAATACTTTCTTTTTTTTTTTTAATCTGCTTGTCAAAAATTTTCAGTCTGTGTGTAACAGAGTAAGAAAGTGACAAACATGAGTGAATTGAAACATTATGACTGAGTTGAAGTGAATTTGCTGCTATCTCTGTCAGGAAACGAGCTAGAGCGCTGAAACTATGCCTATACGCACTTTCATCAAAACACGCTTCTTTGAGGTTTTAAGCTCAGAAGGTGAATCTTTAAATGTTTCTGGCCTAGGAACTGCCTCAAATCACTGTGCAATGCCTATATGGTATCATTTGGTCCAATGTGCATGGATGGCCTTTGGGAAGTGAATATGAGCTTCTGAAGTGAAATATGCACTTTTTCAAATACTTTCTCTTTTTTAGATCTCTTCGTCAAAAATTTTCATTCTGTGTGTAACACAGTGGGAAAGTGACAAACATGAGTGAATTGTCACTATATGACTGAATTGGTGTGAATTTGCTGCTATCTCTGTCAGGAAGCGAGCTAGAGCGCTGAAACTGTGCCTATACGCACTTTCATCAAAACACGCTTCATTGAGATTTTATGCTCAGAGCGTCAATCTGTGCGTGTTTCTTGCTTGGGAACTGCTTCAGATCGTTGTGCAGTGCATATATTGTATGGCTTGGTTTAATGTGCATGTATTGCCATTGGGAAGTGAATATGAGCTACTGCAGTGAAGATATGCACTTATTAAAAAACTTTCTTTTTTTTTAGTTCTCCTTGTCAAAAATGTTCATACTGTGTGTAACACAGTGGGAAAGTGACAAACATGAGTGAATTGTCACTATATGCCTGAATTTGCTGCTATCTCTGTCAGGAAGCGAGCTGGAGTGCTGAAACTGTGCCTATACACACTTTCGTCAAAACACGCTTCTTTGAGGTTTTAAGCTCAGAACGTGAATCTGTGCTTGTTTCTTGCCTGGGAACTGCTTCAGATCGTTGTGCAATGCATATATGGTATCAGTTTAACCAATGTGCATGCATGGCCTTTGGGAAGTGAATATGAGCTTCTGAAGTGAAAATATGCACTTTTTAAAAAACTTTCTTTTTTTTAGTTCTGCTTGTTAAAAATTTTCATGCTGTGTGTTACAAAGTGGGAAAGTGACAAACATGAGTGAATTGTCACTACATGACTTAATTGGAGTGAATTTGCTGCAGTGGGAAAGTGACAAACATGAGTGAATTGTCACTACATGACTTAATTGGAGTGAATTTGCTGCTATCTCTGTCAGGAAGCGAGCTGGAGCGCTGAAACTGTGCCTATACACACTTTTATCAAAACACGCTTTTTTGAGGTTTTAAGCTCAGAACGTGAATCTGTGCTTGTTTCTTGCCTGGGAACTGCTTCAGATCGTTGTGCAATGCATATATGGTATCAGTTTATCCAATGTGCATGCATGGCCTTTGGGAAGTGAATATGAGCTTCTGAAGTGAAAATATGCACTTTTTAAAAAACTTTCTTTTTTTTAGTTCTGCTTGTTAAAAATTTTCATACTGTGTGTAACACAGTGGGAAAGTGACAAACATGAGTGAATTGTCACTATATGACTGAATTGGAGTGAATTTGCTGCTATCTCTGTCAGGAAGCGAGCTGGAGCGCTGAAACTGTGCCTATACACACTTTTATCAAAACACGCTTTTTTGAGGTTTTAAGCTCAGAACGTGAATCTGTGCTTGTTTCTTGCCTGGGAACTGCTTCAGATCGTTGTGCAATGCATATATGTTATCAGTTTATCCAATGTGCATGGATGGCCTTTGGGAAGTGAATATGAGCTTCTGAAGTGAAAATATGCACTTTTTAAAAAACTTTCTTTTTTTTAGTTCTGCTTGTTAAAAATTTTCATACTGTGTGTAACACAGTGGGAAAGTGACAAACATGAGTGAATTGTCACTATATGACTGAATTGGAGTGAATTTGCTGCTATCTCTGTCAGGAAGCGAGCTTGAGCGCTGAAACTGTGCCTTTACGCACTTTCATCAAAACACGCTTCATTGAGATTTTAAGCTCAGAATATGAATCTGTGCGTGCTACTTGCCTGGGTACTGCTTCAGATCGTTGTGCAATGCATATATGGTATCAGTTTGTCCAATGTGCATGGATGGCCTTTGGGAAGTGAATATGAGCTTCTGAAGTGAAAATATGCACTTTTTAAAAAACTTTCTTTTTTTTAGTTCTGCTTGTTAAAAATTTTCATACTGTGTGAAACACAGTGGGAAAGTGACAAGCATGAGTGAATTGTCACTATATGACTGAATTGGAGTGAATTTGCTGCTATCTCTGTCAGGAAGCGAGCTGGAGCGCTGAAACTGTGCCTATACGCACTTTTATCAAAACACGCTTTTTTGAGGTTTTAAGCTCAGAACGTGAATCTGTGCTTGTTTCTTGCCTGGGATCGGCTTCAGATCGTTGTGCAATGCATATATGGTATCAGTTTATCCAATGTGCATGGATGGCCTTTGGGAAGTGAATATGAGCTTCTGAAGTGAAAATATGCACTTTTTAAAAAACTTTCTTTTTTTTAGTTCTGCTTGTTAAAAATTTTCATGCTGTGTGTTACACAGTGGGAAAGTGACAAACATGAGTGAATTGTCACTACATGACTTAATTGGAGTGAATTTGCTGCTATCTCTGTCAGGAAGCGAGCTAGAGCGCTGAAACTGTGCCAATACGCACTTTCATCAAAACACGCTTCATTGAGATTTTAAGCTCAGAACGTGAATCTGTGCGTGCTACGTGCCTGGGAATTGCTTCAGATCGTTTTGCAATGCATATTTGGTGTCAGTTGGTCCAATGTGCATGGATGGCCTTTGGGAAGTGAATATGAGCTTCTGAAGTGAAATATGCACTTTTTCAAATACTTTCTCTTTTTTAGATATCTTCGTCAAAAATTTTCATTCTGTGTGTAACACAGTGGGAAAGTGACAAACATGAGTGAATTGAAACTATATGACTGAGTTGAAGTGAATTTGCTGCTATCTCTGTCAGGAAACGAGCTAGAGCGCTGAAACTATGCCTATACGCACTTTCATCAAAACACGCTTCTTTGAGGTTTTAAGCTCAGAAGGTGAATCTTTAAATGTTTCTGGCCTAGGAACTGCCTCAAATCACTGTGCAATGCCTATATGGTATCATTTGGTCCAATGTGCATGGATGGCCTTTGGGAAGTGAATATGAGCTTCTGAAGTGAAATATGCACTTTTTCAAATACTTTCTCTTTTTTAGATATCTTCGTCAAAAATTTTCATACTGTGTGTAACACAGTGGGAAAGTGACAAACATGAGTGAATTGTCACTATATGACTGAATTGGAGTGAATTTGCTGCTATCTCTGTCAGGAAGCGAGCTGGAGTGCTGAAACTGTGCCTATACGCACTTTCATCAAAACACGCTTCATTGAGATTTTATGCTCAGAGCGTCAATCTGTGCGTGTTTCTTGCCTGGGAACTGCTTCAGATCGTTGTGCAGTGCATATATGGTATGGCTTGGTTTAATGTGCATGTATTGCCATTGGGAAGTGAATATGAGCTACTGCAGTGAAGATATGCACTTATTAAAAAACTTTCTTTTTTTTAGTTCTCCTTGTCAAAAATGTTCATACTGTGTGTAACACAGTGGGAAAGTGACAAACATGAGTGAATTGTCACTATATGCCTGAATTTGCTGCTATCTCTGTCAGGAAGCGAGCTGGAGTGCTGAAACTGTGCCTATACACACTTTCATCAAAACACGCTTCTTTGAGGTTTTAAGCTCAGAACGTGAATCTGTGCTTGTTTCTTGCCTGGGAACTGCTTCAGATCGTTGTGCAATGCATATATGGTATCAGTTTATCCAATGTGCATGGATGGCCTTTGGGAAGTGAATATGAGCTTCTGAAGTGAAAATATGCACTTTTTAAAAAAATTTCTTTTTTTCAGATCTGCTTGTTAAAAATTTTCATGCTGTGTGTTACACAGTGGGAAAGTGACAAACATGAGTGAATTGTCACTACATGACTTAATTGGAGTGAATTTGCTGCTATCTCTGTCAGGAAGCGAGCTAGAGCGCTGAAACTGTGCCTATACGCACTTTCATCAAAACACGCTTCATTGAGATTTTAAGCTCAGAACGTGAATCTGTGCGTGCTACGTGCCTGGGAATTGCTTCAGATCGTTTTGCAATGCATATTTGGTGTCAGTTGGTCCAATGTGCATGGATGGCCTTTGGGAAGTGAATATGAGCTTCTGAAGTGAAAATATGCACTTTTTCAAATACTTTCTTTTTTTTTTTTTAATCTGCTTGTCAAAAATTTTCAGTCTGTGTGTAACAGAGTAAGAAAGTGACAAACATGAGTGAATTGAAACTATATGACTGAGTTGAAGTGAATTTGCTGCTATCTCTGTCAGGAAACGAGCTAGAGCGCTGAAACTATGCCTATACGCACTTTCATCAAAACACGCTTCTTTGAGGTTTTAAGCTCAGAAGGTGAATCTTTAAATGTTTCTGGCCTAGGAACTGCCTCAAATCACTGTGCAATGCCTATATGGTATCATTTGGTCCAATGTGCATGGATGGCCTTTGGGAAGTGAATATGAGCTTCTGAAGTGAAATATGCACTTTTTCAAATACTTTCTCTTTTTTAGATCTCTTCGTCAAAAATTTTCATTCTGTGTGTAACACAATGGGAAAGTGACAAACATGAGTGAATTGTCACTATATGACTGAATTGGAGTGAATTTGCTGCTATCTCTGTCAGGAAGCGAGCTAGAGCGCTGAAACTGTGCCTATACGCACTTTCATCAAAACACGCTTCATTGAGATTTTATGCTCAGAGCGTCAATCTGTGCGTGTTTCTTGCCTGGGAACTGCTTCAGATCGTTGTGCAGTGCATATATGGTATGGCTTGGTTTAATGTGCATATATTGCCATTGGGAAGTGAATATGAGCTACTGCAGTGAAGATATGCACTTATTAAAAAACTTTCTTTTTTTTTAGTTCTCTTTGTCAAAAATGTTCATACTGTGTGTAACACAGTGGGAAAGTGACAAACATGAGTGAATTGTCGCTATATGCCTGAATTTGCTGCTATCTCTGTCAGGAAGCGAGCTGGAGTGCTGAAACTGTGCCTATACACACTTTCATCAAAACACGCTTCTTTGAGATTTTAAGCTCAGAACGTGAATCTGTGCTTGTATCTTGCCTGGGAACTGCTTCAGATCGTTGTGCAATGCATATATGGTATCAGTTTATCCAATGTGCATGGATGGCCTTTGGGAAGTGAATATGAGCTTCTGAAGTGAAAATATGCACTTTTTAAAAAACTTTCTTTTTTTTAGTTCTGCTTGTTAAAAATTTTCATAGTGTGTGAAACAGACAAACATGAGTGAATTGTCACTATATGACTGAATTGGAGTGAATTTGCTGCTATCTCTGTCAGGAAGCGAGCTGGAGCGCTGAAACTGTGCCTATACACACTTTTATCAAAACACGCTTTTTTGAGGTTTTAAGCTCAGAACGTGAATCTGTGCTTGTTTCATGCCTGGGAACTGCTTCAGATCGTTGTGCAATGCATATATGGTATCAGTTTATCCAATGTGCATGCATGGCCTTTGGGAAGTGAATATGAGCTTCTGAAGTGATAATATGCACTTTTTAAAAAACTTTCTTTTTTTTAGTTCTGCTTGTTAAAAATTTTCATGCTGTGTGTTACACAGTGGGAAAGTGACAAACATGAGTGAATTGTCACTATATGACTGAATTGGAGTGAATTTGCTGCTATCTCTGTCAGGAAGTGAGCTGGAGCGCTGAAACTGTGCCTATACACACTTTTATCAAAACACGCTTTTTTGAGGTTTTAAGCTCAGAACGTGAATCTGTGCCTGCTACGTGCCTGGGAATTGCTTCAGATCGTTTTGCAATGCATATTTGGTGTCATTTGGTCCAATGTGCATGGATGGCCTTTGGGAAGTGAATATGAGCTTCTGAAGTGAAAATATGCACTTTTTCAAATACTTTCTTTTTTTTTTTTTAATCTGCTTGTCAAAAATTTTCAGTCTGTGTGTAACAGAGTAAGAAAGTGTCAAACATGAGTGAATTGAAACTATATGACTGAGTTGAGGTGAATTTGCTGCTATCTCTGTCAGGAAACGAGCTAGAGCGCTGAAACTATGCCTATACGCACTTTCATCAAAACACGCTTCTTTGAGGTTTTAACCTCAGAAGGTGAATCTTTAAATGTTTCTGGCCTAGGAACTGCCTCAAATCACTGTGCAATGCCTATATGGTATCATTTGGTCCAATGTGCATGGATGGCCTTTGGGAAGTGAATATGAGCTTCTGAAGTGAAATATGCACTTTTTCAAATACTTTCTCTTTTTTAGATCTCTTCGTCAAAAATTTTCATTCTGTGTGTAACACAATGGGAAAGTGACAAACATGAGTGAATTGTCACTATATGACTGAATTGGAGTGAATTTGCTGCTATCTCTGTCAGGACGCGAGCTAGAGCGCTGAAACTGTGCCTATACGCACTTTCATCAAAACACGCTTCATTGAGATTTTAAGCTCAGAACGTGAATCTGTGCTTGTTTCTTGCCTGGGAACTGCTTCAGATCGTTGTGCAATGCATATATGGTATCAGTTTATCCAATGTGCATGGATGGCCTTTGGGAAGTGAATATGAGCTTCTGATGTGAAAATATGCACTTTTTAAAAAACTTTATTTTTTTTAGTTCTGCTTGTTAAAAATTTTCATGCTGTGTGTTACACAGTGGGAAAGTGACAAACATGAGTGATTTGTCACTACATGACTTAATTGGAGTGAATTTGCTGCTTTCTCTGTCAGGAAGCGAACTAGAGCGCTGAAACTGTGCCTATACGCACTTTCATCAAAACACGCTTCATTGAGATTTTAAGCTCAGAACGTGAATCTGTGCGTGCTACGTGCCTGGGAATTGCTTCAGATCGTTTTGCAATGCATATTTGGTGTCAGTTGGTCCAATGTGCATGGATGGCCTTTGGGAAGTGAATATGAGCTTCTGAAGTGAAATATGCACTTTTTCAAATACTTTCTCTTTTTTAGATCTCTTCGTCAAAAATTTTCATTCTGTGTGTAACACAGTGGGAAAGTGACAAACATGAGTGAATTGTCACTATATGACTGAATTGGTGTGAATTTGCTGCTATCTCTGTCAGGAAGCGAGCTAGAGCGCTGAAACTATGCCTATACGCACTTTCATCAAAACACGCTTCTTTGAGGTTTTAAGCTCAGAAGGTGAATCTTTAAATGTTTCTGGCCTAGGAACTGCCTCAAATCACTGTGCAATGCCTATATGGTATCATTTGGTTGAATGTGCATGGATGGCCTTTGGGAAGTGAATATGAGCTTCTGAAGTGAAATATGCACTTTTTCAAATACTTTCTCTTTTTTAGATCTCTTCGTCACAAATTTTCATTCTGTGTGTAACACAGTGGGAAAGTGACAAACATGAGTGAATTGTCACTATATGACTGAATTGGAGTGAATTTGCTGCTATCTCTGTCAGGAAGCGAGCTAGAGCGCTGAAACTGTGCCTATACGCACTTTCATCAAAACACGCTTCATTGAGATTTTATGCTCAGAGCGTCAATCTGTGCGTGTTTCTTGCCTGGGAACTGCTTCAGATCGTTGTGCAGTGCATATATGGTATGGCTTGGTTTAATGTCCATGTATTGCCATTGGGAAGTGAATATGAGCTACTGCAGTGAAGATATGCACTTATTAAAAAACTTTCTTTTTTTTTAGTTCTCCTTGTCAAAAATGTTTATACTGTGTGTAACACAGTGGGAAAGTGACAAACATGAGTGAATTGTCACTATATGCCTGAATTTGCTGCTATCTCTGTCAGGAAGCGAGCTGGAGTGCTGAAACTGTGCCTATACACACTTTCATCAAAACACGCTTCTTTGAGGTTTTAAGCTCAGAACGTGAATCTGTGCTTGTTTCTTGCCTGGGAACTGCTTCAGATTGTTGTGCAATGCATATATGGTATCAGTTTATCCAATGTGCATGGATGGCCTTTGGGAAGTGAATATGAGCTTCTGAAGTGAAAATATGCACTTTTTAAAAAACTTTCTTTTTTTTAGTTCTGCTTGTTAAAAATTTTCATACTGTGTGTAACACAGTGGGAAAGTGACAAACATGAGTGAATTGTAACTATATGACTGAATTGGAGTGAATTTGCTGCTATCTCTGTCAGGAAGCGAGCTGGAGCGCTGAAACTGTGCCTGTACGCACTTTTATCAAAACACGCTTTTTTGAGGTTTTAAGCTCAGAACGTGAATCTGTGCTTGTTTCTTGCCTGGGAACTGCTTCAGATCGTTGTGCAATGCATATATGGTATCAGTTTATCCAATGTGCATGTATTGCCATTGGGAAGTGAATATGAGCTTCTGAAGTGAAGATATGCACTTATTAAAAAACTTTCTTTTTTTTTAGTTCTCCTTGTCAAAAATGTTCATACTGTGTGTAACACAGTGGGAAAGTGACAAACATGAGTGAATTGTCACTATATGCCTGAATTTGCTGCTATCTCTGTCAGGAAGCGAGCTGGAGTGCTGAAACTGTGCCTATACACACTTTCATCAAAACAGGCTTCTTTGAGGTTTTAAGCTCAGAACGTGAATCTGTGCTTGTTTCTTGCCTGGGAACTGCTTCAGATCGTTGTGCAATGCATATATGGTATCAGTTTATCCAATGTGCATGGATGGCCTTTGGGAAGTGAATATGAGCTTCTGAAGTGAAAATATGCACTTTTTAAAAAACTTTCTTTTTTTTAGTTCTGCTTGTTAAAAATTTTCATGCTGTGTGTTACACAGTGGGAAAGTGACAAACATGAGTGAATTGTCACTACATGACTTAATTGGAGTGAATTTGCTGCTATCTCTGTCAGGAAGCGAGCTAGAGCGCTGAAACTGTGCCTATACGCACTTTCATAAAAACACGCTTCATTGAGATTTTAAGCTCAGAACGTGAATCTGTGCGTGCTACGTGCCTGGGAATTGCTTCAGATCGTTTTGCAATGCATATTTGGTGTCAGTTGGTCCAATGTGCATGGATGGCCTTTGGGAAGTGAATATGAGCTTCTGAAGTGAAAATATGCACTTTTTCAAATACTTTCTTTTTTTTTTTTAATCTGCTTGTCAAAAATTTTCAGTCTGTGTGTAACAGAGTAAGAAAGTGACAAACATGAGTGAATTGAAACTATATGACTGAGTTGAAGTGAATTTGCTGCTATCTCTGTCAGGAAACGAGCTAGAGCTCTCAAACTATGCCTATACGCACTTTCATCAAAACACGCTTCTTTGAGGTTTTAAGCTCAGAAGGTGAATCTTTAAATGTTTCTGGCCTAGGAACTGCCTCAAATCACTGTGCAATGCCTATATGGTATCATTTGGTCCAATGTGCATGGATGGCCTTTGGGAAGTGAATATGAGCTTCTGAAGTGAAATATGCACTTTTTCAAATACTTTCTCTTTTTTAGATCTCTTCGTCAAAAATTTTCATTCTGTGTGTAACACAGTGGGAAAGTGACAAACATGAGTGAATTGTCACTATATGACTGAATTGGAGTGAATTTGCTGCTATCTCTGTCAGGAAGCGAGCTAGAGCGCTGAAACTGTGCCTATACGAACTTTCATCAAAACACGCTTCATTGAGATTTTATGCTCAGAGCGTCAATCTGTGCGTGTTTCTTGCCTGGGAACTGCTTCAGATCGTTGTGCAGTGCATATATGGTATGGCTTGGTTTAATGTGCATGTATTGCCATTGGGAAGTGAATATGAGCTACTGCAGTGAAGATATGCACTTATTAAAAAACTTTCTTTTTTTTTAGTTCTCCTTGTCAAAAATGTTCATACTGTGTGTAACACAGTGGGAAAGTGACAAACATGAGTGAATTGTCACTATATGCCTGAATTTGCTGCCATCTCTGTCAGGAAGCGAGCTGGAGCGCTGAAACTGTGCCTATACACACTTTCATCAAAACACGCTTCTTTGAGGTTTTAAGCTCAGAACGTGAATCTGTGCTTGTTTCTTGCCTGGGAACTTCTTCAGATCGTTGTGCAATGCATATATGGTATCAGTTTATCCAATGTGCATGGATGGCCTTTGGGAAGTGAATATAAGCTTCTGAAGTGAAAATATGCACTTTTTAAAAAACTTTCTTTTTTTTAGTTCTGCTTGTTAAAAATTTTCATGCTGTGTGTTACACAGTGGGAAAGTGACAAACATGAGTGAATTGTCACTACATGACTTAATTGGAGTGAATTTGCTGCTTTCTCTGTCAGGAAGCGAGCTAGAGCGCTGAAACTGTGCCTATACGCACTTTCATCAAAACACGCTTCATTGAGATTTTAAGCTCAGAACGTGAATCTGTGCGTGCTACGTGCCTGGGAATTGCTTCAGATCGTTTTGCAATGCATATTTGGTGTCAGTTGGTCCAATGTGCATGGATGGCCTTTGGGAAGTGAATATGAGCTTCTGAAGTGAAATATGCACTTTTTCAAATACTTTCTCTTTTTTAGATCTCTTCGTCAAAAATTTTCATTCTGTGTGAAACACAATGGGAAAGTGACAAACATGAGTGAATTGTCACTATATGACTGAATTGGTGTGAATTTGCTGCTATCTCTGTCAGGAAGCGAGCTAGAGCGCTGAAACTATGCCTATACGCACTTTCATCAAAACACGCTTCTTTGAGGTTTTAAGCTCAGAAGGTGAATCTTTAAATGTTTCTGGCCTAGGAACTGCCTCAAATCACTGTGCAATGCCTATATGGTATCATTTGGTCCAATGTGCATGGATGGCCTTTGGGAAGTGAATATGAGCTTCTGAAGTGAAATATGCACTTTTTCAAATACTTTCTCTTTTTTAGATCTCTTCGTCAAAAATTTTCATTCTGTGTGTAACACAGTGGGAAAGTGACAAACATGAGTGAATTGTCACTATATGACTGAATTGGAGTGAATTTGCTGCTATCTCTGTCAGGAAGCGAGCTAGAGCGCTGAAACTGTGCCTATACGCACTTTCATCAAAACACGCTTCATTGAGATTTTATGCTCAGAGCGTCAATCTGTGCGTGTTTCTTGCCTGGGAACTGCTTCAGATCGTTGTGCAGTGCATATATGGTATGGCTTGGTTTAATGTGCATGTATTGCCATTGGGAAGTGAATATGAGCTACTGCAGTGAAGATATGCACTTATTAAAAAACTTTCTTTTTTTTTAGTTCTCCTTGTCAAAAATGTTTATACTGTGTGTAACACAGTGGGAAAGTGACAAACATGAGTGAATTGTCACTATATGCCTGAATTTGCTGCTATCTCTGTCAGGAAGCGAGCTGGAGTGCTGAAACTGTGCCTATACACACTTTCATCAAAACACGCTTCTTTGAGGTTTTAAGCTCAGAACGTGAATCTGTGCTTGTTTCTTGCCTGGGAACTGCTTCAGATCGTTGTGCAATGCATAAATGGTATCAGTTTATCCAATGTGCATGGATGGCCTTTGGGAAGTGAATATGAGCTTCTGAAGTGAAAATATGCACTTTTTAAAAAACTTTCTTTTTTTTAGTTCTGCTTGTTAAAAATTTTCATGCTGTGTGTTACACAGTGGGAAAGTGACAAACATGAGTGAATTGTCACTACATGACTTAATTGGAGTGAATTTGCTGCTTTCTCTGTCAGGAAGCGAGCTAGAGCGCTGAAACTGTGCCTATACGCACTTTCATCAAAACACGCTTCATTGAGATTTTAAGCTCAGAACGTGAATCTGTGCGTGCTACGTGCCTGGGAATTGCTTCAGATCGTTTTGCAATGCATATTTGGTGTCAGTTGGTCCAATGTGCATGGATGGCCTTTGGGAAGTGAATATGAGCTTCTGAAGTGAAATATGCACTTTTTCAAATACTTTCTCTTTTTTAGATCTCTTCGTCAAAAATTTTCATTCTGTGTGAAACACAATGGGAAAGTGACAAACATGAGTGAATTGTCACTATATGACTGAATTGGTGTGAATTTGCTGCTATCTCTGTCAGGAAGCGAGCTAGAGCGCTGAAACTATGCCTATACGCACTTTCATCAAAACACGCTTCTTTGAGGTTTTAAGCTCAGAAGGTGAATCTTTAAATGTTTCTGGCCTAGGAACTGCCTCAAATCACTGTGCAATGCCTATATGGTATCATTTGGTCCAATGTGCATGGATGGCCTTTGGGAAGTGAATATGAGCTTCTGAAGTGAAATATGCACTTTTTCAAATACTTTCTCTTTTTTAGATCTCTTCGTCAAAAATTTTCATTCTGTGTGTAACACAGTGGGAAAGTGACAAACATGAGTGAATTGTCACTATATGACTGAATTGGAGTGAATTTGCTGCTATCTCTGTCAGGAAGCGAGCTAGAGCGCTGAAACTGTGCCTATACGCACTTTCATCAAAACACGCTTCATTGAGATTTTATGCTCAGAGCGTCAATCTGTGCGTGTTTCTTGCCTGGGAACTGCTTCAGATCGTTGTGCAGTGCATATATGGTATGGCTTGGTTTAATGTGCATGTATTGCCATTGGGAAGTGAATATGAGCTACTGCAGTGAAGATATGCACTTATTAAAAAACTTTCTTTTTTTTTAGTTCTCCTTGTCAAAAATGTTTATACTGTGTGTAACACAGTGGGAAAGTGACAAACATGAGTGAATTGTCACTATATGCCTGAATTTGCTGCTATCTCTGTCAGGAAGCGAGCTGGAGTGCTGAAACTGTGCCTATACACACTTTCATCAAAACACGCTTCTTTGAGGTTTTAAGCTCAGAACGTGAATCTGTGCTTGTTTCTTGCCTGGGAACTGCTTCAGATCGTTGTGCAATGCATAAATGGTATCAGTTTATCCAATGTGCATGGATGGCCTTTGGGAAGTGAATATGAGCTTCTGAAGTGAAAATATGCACTTTTTAAAAAACTTTCTTTTTTTTAGTTCTGCTTGTTAAAAATTTTCATACTGTGTGTAACACAGTGGGAAAGTGACAAACATGAGTGAATTGTAACTATATGACTGAATTGGAGTGAATTTGCTGCTATCTCTGTCAGGAAGCGAGCTGGAGCGCTGAAACTGTGCCTGTACGCACTTTGATCAAAACACGCTTTTTTGAGGTTTTAAGCTCAGAACGTGAATCTGTGCTTGTTTCTTGCCTGGGAACTGCTTCAGATCGTTGTGCAATGCATATATGGTATCAGTTTATCCAATGTGCATGGATGGCCTTTGGGAAGTGAATATAAGCTTCTGAAGTGAAAATATGCACTTTTTAAAAAACTTTCTTTTTTTTAGTTCTGCTTGTTAAAAATTTTCATACTGTGTGAAACACAGTGGAAAAGTGACAAACATGAGTGAATTGTCACTATATGACTTAATTGGAGTGAATTTGCTGCTATCTCTGTCAGGAAGCGAGCTAGAGCGCTGAAACTGTGCCTATACGCACTTTCATCAAAACACGCTTCATTGAGATTTTAAGCTCAGAATATGAATCTGTGCGTGCTACTTGCCTGGGTACTGTTTCAGATCGTTGTGCAATGCATATATGGTATCAGTTTGTCCAATGTGCATGGATGGCCTTTGGGAAGTGAATATGAGCTTCTGAAGTGAAAATATGCACTTTTTAAAAAACTTTCTTTTTTTTAGTTCTGCTTGTTAAAAATTTTCATGCTGTGTGTTACACAGTGGGAAAGTGACAAACATGAGTGAATTGTCACTACATGACTTAATTGGAGTGAATTTGCTGCTATCTCTGTCAGGAAGCGAGCTGGAGCGCTGAAACTGTGCCTATACGCACTTTCATCAAAACACGCTTCATTGAGATTTTAAGCTCAGAATATGAATCTGTGCGTGCTACTTGCCTGGGTACTGCTTCAGATCGTTGTGCAATGCATATATGGTATCAGTTTGTCCAATGTGCATGGATGGCCTTTGGGAAGTGAATATGAGCTTCTGAAGTGAAAATATGCACTTTTTAAAAAACTTTCTTTTTTTTAGTTCTGCTTGTTAAAAATTTTCATACTGTGTGAAACACAGTGGAAAAGTGACAAACATGAGTGAATTGTCACTATGTGACTGAATTGGAGTGAATTTGCTGCTATCTCTGTCAGGAAGCGAGCTGGAGCGCTGAAACTGTGCCTATACACACTTTTATCAAAACACGCTTTTTTGAGGTTTTAAGCTCAGAACGTGAATCTGTGCTTGTTTCTTGCCTGGGAACTGCTTCAGATCGTTGTGCAATGCATATATGGTATCAGTTTATCCAATGTGCATGCATGGCCTTTGGGAAGTGAATATGAGCTTCTGAAGTGAAAATATGCACTTTTTAAAAAACTTTCTTTTTTTTAGTTCTGCTTGTTAAAAATTTTCATGCTGTGTGTTACACAATGGGAAAGTGACAAACATGAGTGAATTGTCACTATATGACTGAATTGGAGTGAATTTGCTGCTATCTCTGTCAGGAAGCGAGCTGGAGCGCTGAAACTGTGCCTATACACACTTTTATCAAAACACGCTTTTTTGAGGTTTTAAGCTCAGAACGTGAATCTGTGCCTCCTACGTGCCTGGGAATTGCTTCAGATCGTTTTGCAATGCATATTTGGTGTCAGTTGGTCCAATGTGCATGGATGGCCTTTGGGAAGTGAATATGAGCTTCTGAAGTGAAAATATGCACTTTTTCAAATACTTTCTTTTTTTTTTTTAATCTGCTTGTCAAAAATTTTCAGTCTGTGTGTAACAGAGTAAGAAAGTGACAAACATGAGTGAATTGAAACTATATGACTGAGTTGAGGTGAATTTGCTGCTATCTCTGTCAGGAAACGAGCTAGAGCGCTGAAACTATGCCTATACGCACTTTCATCAAAACACGCTTCTTTGAGGTTTTAAGCTCAGAAGGTGAATCTTTAAATGTTTCTGGCCTAGGAACTGCCTCAAATCACTGTGCAATGCCTATATGGTATCATTTGGTCCAATGTGCATGGATGGCCTTTGGGAAGTGAATATGAGCTTCTGAAGTGAAATATGCACTTTTTCAAATACTTTCTCTTTTTTAGATCTCTTCGTCAAAAATTTTCATTCTGTGTGTAACACAATGGGAAAGTGACAAACATGAGTGAATTGTCACTATATGACTGAATTGGAGTGAATTTGCTGCTATCTCTGTCAGGAAGCGAGCTAGAGCGCTGAAACTGTGCCTATACGCACTTTCATCAAAACACGCTTCATTGAGATTTTATGCTCAGAGCGTCAATCTGTGCGTGTTTCTTGCCTGGGAACTGCTTCAGATCGTTGTGCAATGCATATATGGTATCAGTTTATCCAATGTGCATGTATTGCCATTGGGAAGTGAATATGAGCTTCTGAAGTGAAGATATGCACTTATTAAAAAACTTTCTTTTTTTTTAGTTCTCCTTGTCAAAAATGTTCATACTGTGTGTAACACAGTGGGAAAGTGACAAACATGAGTGAATTGTCACTATATGCCTGAATTTGCTGCTATCTCTGTCAGGAAGCGAGCTGGAGTGCTGAAACTGTGCCTATACACACTTTCATCAAAACACGCTTCTTTGAGGTTTTAAGCTCAGAACGTGAATCTGTGCTTGTTTCTTGCCTGGGAACTGCTTCAGATCGTTGTGCAATGCAGATATGGTATCAGTTTATCCAATGTGCATGAATGGCCTTTGGGAAGTGAATATGAGCTTCTGAAGTGAAAATATGCACTTTTTAAAAAACTTTCTTTTTTTTAGTTCTGCTTGTTAAAAATTTTCATGCTGTGTGTTACACAGTGGGAAAGTGACTAACATGAGTGAATTGTCACTACATGACTTAATTGGAGTGAATTTGCTGCTATCTCTGTCAGGAAGCGAGCTAGAGCGCTGAAACTGCACCTATACGCACTTTCATCAAAACACGCTTCATTGAGATTTTAAGCTCAGAACGTGAATCTGTGCGTGCTACGTGCCTGGGAATTGCTTCAGATCGTTTTGCAATGCATATTTGGTGTCAGTTGGTCCAATGTGCATGGATGGCCTTTGGGAAGTGAATATGAGCTTCTGAAGTGAAATATGCACTTTTTAAAATACTTTCTCTTTTTTAGATCTCTTCGTCAAAAATTTTCATTCTGTGTGTAACACAGTGGGAAAGTGACAAACATGAGTGAATTGTCACAATATGACTGAATTGGAGTGAATTTGCTGCTATCTCTGTCAGGAAGCGAGCTAGAGCGCTGAAACTGTGCCTATACGAACTTTCATCAAAACACGCTTCATTGAGATTTTATGCTCAGAGCGTAAATCTGTGCGTGTTTCTTGCCTGGGAACTGCTTCAGATCGTTGTGCAGTGCATATATGGTATGGCTTGGTTTAATGTGCATGTATTGCCATTGGGAAGTGAATATGAGCTACTGCAGTGAAGATATGCACTTATTAAAAAACTTTCTTTTTTTTTAGTTCTCCTTGTCAAAAATGTTCATACTGTGTGTAAAACAGTGGGAAAGTGACAAACATGAGTGAATTGTCACTATATGCCTGAATTTGCTGCTATCTCTGTCAGGAAGCGAGCTGGAGTGCTGAAACTGTGCCTATACACACTTTCATCAAAACACGCTTCTTTGAGGTTTTAAGCTCAGAAC
The DNA here is from genome assembly GCA_029721435.1 of Gymnothorax reevesii. Lineage (NCBI taxonomy): Eukaryota > Metazoa > Chordata > Actinopteri > Anguilliformes > Muraenidae > Gymnothorax > Gymnothorax reevesii. The sequence continues at coordinate 44,180,502 of CM056585.1, forward strand.
GTGAATCTGTGCTTGTTTCTTGCCTGGGAACTGCTTCAGATCGTTGTGCAATGCATATATGGTATCAGTTTATCCAATGTGCATGGATGGCCTTTGGGAAGTGAATATGAGCTTCTGAAGTGAAAATATGCACTTTTTAAAAAACTTTCTTTTTTTTAGTTCTGCTTGTTAAAAATTTTCATGCTGTGTGTTACACAGTGGGAAAGTGACAAACATGAGTGAATTGTCACTACATGACTTAATTGGAGTGAATTTGCTGCTATATCTGTCAGGAAGCGAGCTAGAGCGCTGAAACTGTGCCTATACGCACTTTCATCAAAACACGCTTCATTGAGATTTTAAGCTCAGAATATGAATCTGTGCGTGCTACTTGCCTGGGTACTGCTTCAGATCGTTGTGCAATGCATATATGGTATCAGTTTGTCCAATGTGCATGGATGGCCTTTGGGAAGTGAATATGAGCTTCTGAAGTGAAAATATGCACTTTTTAAAAAACTTTCTTTTTTTTAGTTCTGCTTGTTAAAAATTTTCATACTGTGTGAAACACAGTGGGAAAGTGACAAACATGAGTGAATTGTCACTATATGACTGAATTGGAGTGAATTTGCTGCTATCTCTGTCAGGAAGCGAGCTGGAGCGCTGAAACTGTGCCTATACACACTTTTATCAAAACACGCTTTTTTGAGGTTTTAAGCTCAGAACGTGAATCTGTGCTTGTTTCTTGCCTGGGAACTGCTTCAGATCGTTGTGCAATGCATATATGGTATCAGTTTATCCAATGTGAATGGATGGCCTTTGGGAAGTGAATATGAGCTTCTGAAGTGAAAATATGCACTTTTTAAAAAACTTTCTTTTTTTTAGTTCTGCTTGTTAAAAATTTTCATGCTGTGTGTTACACAGTGGGAAAGTGACAAACATGAGTGAATTGTCACTACATGACTTAATTAGAGTGAATTTGCTGCTTTCTCTGTCAGGAAGCGAGCTAGAGCGCTGAAACTGTGCCTATACGCACTTTCATCAAAACACGCTTCATTGAGATTTTAAGCTCAGAACGTGAATCTGTGCGTGCTACGTGCCTGGGAATTGCTTCAGATCGTTTTGCAATGCATATTTGGTGTCAGTTGGTCCAATGTGCCCGGATGGCCTTTGGGAAGTGAATATGAGCTTCTGAAGTGAAAATATGCACTTTTTCAAATACTTTCTTTTTTTTTTTTTAATCTGCTTGTCAAAAATTTTCAGTCTGTGTGTAACAGAGTAAGAAAGTGACAAACATGAGTGAATTGAAACATTATGACTGAGTTGAAGTGAATTTGCTGCTATCTCTGACAGGAAACGAGCTAGAGCGCTGAAACTGTGCCTATACGCACTTTCATCAAAACACGCTTCTTTGAGGTTTTAAGCTCAGAAGGTCAATCTTTAAATGTTTCTGGCCTAGGAACTGCCTCAAATCACTGTGCAATGCCTATATGGTATCATTTGGTCCAATGTGCATGGATGGCCTTTGGGAAGTGAATATAAGCTTCTGAAGTGAAATATGCACTTTTTCAAATACTTTCTCTTTTTTAGATCTCTTCGTCAAAAATTTTCATTCTGTGTGTAACACAGTGGGAAAGTGACAAACATGAGTGAATTGTCACTATATGACTGAATTGGTGTGAATTTGCTGCTATCTCTGTCAGGAAGCGAGCTGGAGCGCTGAAACTGTGCCTATACGCACTTTCATCAAAACACGCTTCATTGAGATTTTATGCTCAGAGCGTCAATCTGTGCTTGTTTCTTGCCTGGGAACTGCTTCAGATCGTTGTGCAATGCATATATGGTATCAGTTTATCCAATGTGCATGCATGGCCTTTGGGAAGTGAATATGAGCTTCTGAAGTGAAAATATGCACTTTTTAAAAAACTTTCTTTTTTTTAGTTCTGCTTGTTAAAAATTTTCATGCTGTGTGTTACAAAGTGGGAAAGTGACAAACATGAGTCGATTGTCACTACATGACTTAATTGGAGTGAATTTGCTGCAGTGGGAAAGTGACAAACATGAGTGAATTGTCACTATATTACTTAATTGGAGTGAATTTGCTGCTATCTCTGTCAGGAAGCGAGCTTGAGCGCTGAAACTGTGCCTATACGCACTTTCATCAAAACACGCTTCATTGAGATTTTAAGCTCAGAATATGAATCTGTGCGTGCTACTTGCCTGGGTACTGCTTCAGATCGTTGTGCAATGCATATATGGTATCAGTTTGTCCAATGTGCATGGATGGCCTTTGGGAAGTGAATATGAGCTTCTGAAGTGAAAATATGCACTTTTTAAAAAACTTTCTTTTTTTTAGTTCTGCTTGTTAAAAATTTTCATACTGTGTGTAACACAGTGGGAAAGTGACAAACATGAGTGAATTGTAACTATATGACTGAATGGGAGTGAATTTGCTGCTATCTCTGTCAGGAAGCGAGCTGGAGCGCTGAAACTGTGCCTATATGCACTTTTATCAAAACACGCTTTTTTGAGGTTTTAAGCTCAGAACGTGAATCTGTGCTTGTTTCTTGCCTGAGAACTGCTTCAGATCGTTGTGCAATGCATATATGGTATCAGTTTATCCAATGTGCATGGATGGCCTTTGGGAAGTGAATATAAGCTTCTGAAGTGAAAATATGCACTATTTAAAAAACTTTCTTTTTTTTAGTTCTGCTTGTTAAAAATTTTCATACTGTGTGTTACACAGTGGGAAAGTGACAAACATGAGTGAATTGTCACTACATGACTTAATTGGAGTGAATTTGCTGCTATCTCTGTCAGGAAGCGAGCTAGAGCGCTGAAACTGTGCCTATACGCACTTTCATCAAAACACGCTTCATTGAGATTTTAAGCTCAGAACGTGAATCTGTGCGTGCTACGTGCCTGGGAATTGCTTCAGATCGTTTTGCAATGCATATTTGGTGTCAGTTGGTCCAATGTGCATGGATGGCCTTTGGGAAGTGAATATGAGCTTCTGAAGTGAAAATATGCACTATTTAAAAAACTTTCTTTTTTTTAGTTCTGCTTGTTAAAAATTTTCATTCTGTGTGTAACACAGTGGGAAAGTGACAAACATGAGTGAATTGTCACTATATGACTGAATTGCAGTGAATTTGCTGCTATCTCTGTCAGGAAGCGAGCTAGAGCGCTGAAACTGTGCCTATACGCACTTTCATCAAAACACGCTTCATTGAGATTTTATGCTCAGAGCGTCAATCTGTGCGTGTTTCTTGCCTGGGAACTGCTTCAGATCGTTGTGCAGTGCATATATGGTATGGCTTGGTTTAATGTGCATGTATTGCCATTGGGAAGTGAATATGAGCTACTGCAGTGAAGATATGCACTTATTAAAAAACTTTCTTTTTTTTTAGTTCTCCTTGTCAAAAATGTTCATACTGTGTGTAACACAGTGAGAAAGTGACAAACATGAGTGAATTGTCACTATATTACTTAATTGGAGTGAATTTGCTGCTATCTCTGTCAGGAAGCGAGCTTGAGCGCTGAAAATGTGCTTATACGCACTTTCATCAAAACACGCTACATTGAGATTTTAAGCTCAGAATATGAATCTGTGCGTGCTACTTGCCTGGGTACTGCTTCAGATCGTTGTGCAATGCATATATGGTATCAGTTTGTCCAATGTGCATGGATGGCCTTTGGGAAGTGAATATGAGCTTCTGAAGTGAAAATATGCACTTTTTAAAAAACTTTCTTTTTTTTAGTTCTGCTTGTTAAAAATTTTCATACTGTGTGTAACACAGTGGGAAAGTGACAAACATGAGTGAATTGTAACTATATGACTGAATTGGAGTGAATTTGCTGCTATCTCTGTCAGGAAGCGAGCTGGAGCGCTGAAACTGTGCCTATACGCACTTTTATCAAAACCCGCTTTTTTGAGGTTTTAAGCTCAGAACGTGAATCTGTGCTTGTTTCTTGCCTGGGAACTGCTTCAGATCGTTGTGCAATGCATATATGGTATCAGTTTATCCAATGTGCATGGATGGCCTTTGGGAAGTGAATATAAGCTTCTGAAGTGAAAATATGCACTTTTTAAAAAACTTTCTTTTTTTTAGTTCTGCTTGTTAAAAATTACCAGTCTGTGTGTAACAGAGTAAGAAAGTGACAAACATGAGTGAATTGAAACTATATGACTGAGTTGAAGTGAATTTGCTGCTATCTCTGTCAGGAAACGAGCTAGAGCGCTGAAACTGTGCCTATACGCACTTTCATCAAAACACGCTTCATTGAGATTTTAAGCTCAGAACGTGAATCTGTGCGTGCTACGTGCCTGGGAATTGCTTCAGATCGTTTTGCAATGCATATTTGGTGTCAGTTGGTCCAATGTGCATGGATGGCCTTTGGGAAGTGAATATGAGCTTCTGAAGTGAAATATGCACTTTTTCAAATACTTTCTCTTTTTTAGATCTCTTCGTCAAAAATTTTCATTCTGTGTGTAACACAGTGGGAAAGTGACAAACATGAGTGAATTGTCACTATATAACTGAATTGGAGTGAATTTGCTGCTATCTCTGTCAGGAAGCGAGCTAGAGCGCTGAAACTATGCCTATACGCACTTTCATCAAAACACGCTTTTTTGAGGTTTTAAGCTCAGAAGGTGAATCTTTAAATGTTTCTGGCCTAGGAACTGCCTCAAATCACTGTGCAATGCCTATATGGTATCATTTGGTCCAATGTGCATGGATGGCCTTTGGGAAGTGAATATGAGTTTCTGAAGTAAAATATGCACTTTTTCAAATACTTTCTCTTTTTTTAGACTCTTCGTCAAAAATTTTCATTCTGTGTGTAACACAGTGGGAAAGTGACAAACATTAGTGAATTGTCACTATATGACTGAATTGGAGTGAATTTGCTGCTATCTCTGTCAGGAAGCGAGCTGGAGCGCTGAAACTGTGCCTATACACACTTTTATCAAAACACGCTTTTTTGAGGTTTTAAGCTCAGAACGTGAATCTGTGCTTGTTTCTTGCCTGGGAACTGCTTCAGATCGTTGTGCAATGCATATATGGTATGGCTTGGTTTAATGTGCATGTATTGCCATTGGGAAGTGAATATGAGCTACTGCAGTGAAGATATGCACTTTTTAAAAAACCTTCTTTTTTTTTAGTTCTCCTTGTCAAAAATGTTCATACTGTGTGTAACACAGTGGGAAAGTGACAAACATGAGTGAATTGTCACTATATGCCTGAATTTGCTGCTATCTCTGTCAGGAAGCGAGCTGGAGTGCTGAAACTGTGCCTATACACACTTTCATCAAAACACGCTTCTTTGAGGTTTTAAGCTCAGAACGTGAATCTGTGCTTGTTTCTTGCCTGGGAACTGCTTCAGATCGTTGTGCAATGCATATATGGTATCAGTTTATCCAATGTGCATGGATGGCCTTTGGGAAGTGAATATGAGCTTCTGAAGTGAAAATATGCACTTTTTAAAAAACTTTCTTTTTTTTAGTTCTGCTTGTTAAAAATTTTCATGCTGTGTGTTACACAGTGGGAAAGTGACAAACATGAGTGAATTGTCACTAAATGACTTAATTGGAGTGAATTTGCTGCTATCTCTGTCAGGAAGCGAGCTAGAGCGCTGAAACTGTGCCTATACGCACTTTCATCAAAACACTCTTCATTGAGATTTTAAGCTCAGAATATGAATCTGTGCGTGCTACTTGCCTGGGTACTGCTTCAGATCGTTGTGCAATGCATATATGGTATCAGTTTGTCCAATGTGCATGGATGGCCTTTGGGAAGTGAATATGAGCTTCTGAAGTGAAAATATGCACTTTTTAAAAAACTTTCTTTTTTTTAGTTCTGCTTGTGAAAAATTTTCATACTGTGTGAAACACAGTGGGAAAGTGACAAACATGAGTGAATTGTCACTATATGACTGAATTTGCTGCTATCTCTGTCAGGAAGCGAGCTGGAGCGCTGAAACTGTGCCTATACACACTTTTATCAAAATACGCTTTTTTGAGGTTTTAAGTTCAGAACGTGAATCTGTGCTTGTTTCTTGCCTGGGAACTGCTTCAGATCGTTGTGCAATGCATATATGGTATCAGTTTATCCAATGTGCATGCATGGCCTTTGGGAAGTGAATATGAGCTTCTGAAGTGAAAATATGCACTTTTTAAAAAACTTTCTTTTTTTTAGTTCTGCTTGTTAAAAATTTTCATGCTGTGTGTTACACAATGGGAAAGTGACAAACATGAGTGAATTGTCACTACATGACTTAATTGGAGTGAATTTGCTGCTATCTCTGTCAGGAAGCGAGCTAGAGCGCTGAAACTGTGCCTATACGCACTTTCATCAAAACACGCTTCATTGAGATTTTAAGCTCAGAACGTGAATCTGTGCGTGCTACGTGCCTGGGAATTGCTTCAGATCGTTTTGCAATGCATATTTGCTGTCAGTTGGTCCAATGTGCATGGATGGCCTTTGGGAAGTGAATATGAGCTTCTGAAGTGAAAATATGCACTATTTAAAAAACTTTCTTTTTTTTAGTTCTGCTTGTTAAAAATTTTCATTCTGTGTGTAACACAGTGGGAAAGTGACAAACATGAGTGAATTGTCACTATATGACTGAATTGGAGTGAATTTGCTGCTATCTCTGTCAGGAAGCGAGCTAGAGCGCTGAAACTGTGCCTATACGCACTTTCATCAAAACACGCTTCATTGAGATTTTATGCTCAGAGCGTCAATCTGTGCGTGTTTCTTGCCTGGGAACTGCTTCAGATCGTTGTGCAGTGCATATATGGTATGGCTTGGTTTAATGTGCATGTATTGCCATTGGGAAGTGAATATGAGCTACTGCAGTGAAGATATGCACTTATTAAAAAACTTTCTTTTTTTTTAGTTCTCCTTGTCAAAAATGTTCATACTGTGTGTAACACAGTGGGAAAGTGACAAACATGAGTGAATTGTCACTATATTACTTAATTGGAGTGAATTTGCTGCTATCTCTGTTAGGAAGCGAGCTTGAGCGCTGAAAATGTGCTTATACGCACTTTCATCAAAACACGCTTCATTGAGATTTTAAGCTCAGAATATGAATCTGTGCGTGCTACTTGCCTGGGTACTGCTTCAGATCGTTGTGCAATGCATATATGGTATCAGTTTGTCCAATGTGCATGGATGGCCTTTGGGAAGTGAATATGAGCTTCTGAAGTGAAAATATGCACTTTTTAAAAAACTTTCTTTTTTTTAGTTCTGCTTGTTAAAAATTTTCATACTGTGTGTAACACAGTGGGAAAGTGACAAACATGAGTGAATTGTAACTATATGACTGAATTGGAGTGAATTTGCTGCTATCTCTGTCAGGAAGCGAGCTGGAGCGCTGAAACTGTGCCTATACGCACTTTTATCAAAACGCGCTTTTTTGAGGTTTTAAGCTCAGAACGTGAATCTGTGCTTGTTTCTTGCCTGGGAACTGCTTCAGATCGTTGTGCAATGCATATATGGTATCAGTTTATCCAATGTGCATGGATGGCCTTTGGGAAGTGAATATGAGCTTCTGAAGTGAAAATATGCACTTTTTAAAAAACTTTCTTTTTTTTAGTTCTGCTTGTTAAAAATTTTCATGCTGTGTGTTACACAGTGGGAAAGTGACAAACATGAGTGAATTGTCACTACATGACTTAATTGGAGTGAATTTGCTGCTATCTCTGTCAGGAAGCGAGCTAGAGCGCTGAAACTGTGCCTATACGCACTTTCATCAAAACACGCTTCATTGAGATTATAAGCTCAGAACGTGAATCTGTGCGTGCTACGTGCCTGGGAATTGCTTCAGATCGTTTTGCAATGCATATTTGCTGTCAGTTGGTCCAATGTGCATGGATGGCCTTTGGGAAGTGAATATGAGCTTCTGAAGTGAAAATATGCACTTTTTCAAATACTTTCTTTTTTTTTTTAATCTGCTTGTCAAAAATTACCAGTCTGTGTGTAACAGAGTAAGAAAGTGACAAACATGAGTGAATTGAAACTATATGACTGAGTTGAAGTGAATTTGCTGCTATCTCTGTCAGGAAACGAGCTAGAGCGCTGAAACTATGCCTATACGCACTTTCATCAAAACACGCTTCTTTGAGGTTTTAAGCTCAGAAGGTGAATCTTTAAATGTTTCTGGCCTAGGAACTGCCTCAAATCACTGTGCAATGCATATATGGTATCATTTGGTCCAATGTGCATGGATGGCCTTTGGGAAGTGAATATGAGCTTCTGAAGTGAAATATGCACTTTTTCAAATACTTTCTCTTTTTTAGATCTCTTCGTCAAAAATTTTCATTCTGTGTGTAACAAGTGGGAAAGTGACAAACATGAGTGAATTGTCACTATATGACTGAATTGGAGTGAATTTGCTGCTATCTCTGTCAGGAAGCGAGCTAGAGCGCTGAAACTATGCCTATACGCACTTTCATCAAAACACGCTTTTTTGAGGTTTTAAGCTCAGAAGGTGAATCTTTAAATGTTTCTGGCCTAGGAACTGCCTCAAATCACTGTGCAATGCCTATATGGTATCATTTGGTCCAATGTGCATGGATGGCCTTTGGGAAGTGAATATGAGTTTCTGAAGTGAAATATGCACTTTTTCAAATACTTTCTCTTTTTTTAGACTCTTCGTCAAAAATGTTCATTCTGTGTGTAACACAGTGGGAAAGTGACAAACATGAGTGAATTGTCACTATATGACTGAATTGGAGTGAATTTGCTGCTATCTCTGTCAGGAAGCGAGCTGGAGCGCTGAAACTGTGCCTATACACACTTTTATCAAAACACGCTTTTTTGAGGTTTTAAGCTCAGAACGTGAATCTGTGCTTGTTTCTTGCCTGGGAACTGCTTCAGATCGTTGTGCAATGCATATATGGTATGGCTTGGTTTAATGTGCATGTATTGCCATTGGGAAGTGAATATGAGCTACTGCAGTGAAGATATGCACTTTTTAAAAAACCTTCTTTTTTTTTAGTTCTCCTTGTCAAAAATGTTCATACTGTGTGTAACACAGTGGGAAAGTGACAAACATGAGTGAATTGTCACTATATGCCTGAATTTGCTGCTATCTCTGTCAGGAAGCGAGCTGGAGTGCTGAAACTGTGCCTATACACACTTTCATCAAAACACGCTTCTTTGAGGTTTTAAGCTCAGAACGTGAATCTGTGCTTGTTTCTTGCCTGGGAACTGCTTCAGATCGTTGTGCAATGCATATATGGTATCAGTTTATCCAATGTGCATGGATGGCCTTTGGGAAGTGAATATGAGCTTCTGAAGTGAAAATATGCACTTTTTAAAAAACTTTCTTTTTTTTAGTTCTGCTTGTTAAAAATTTTCATGCTGTGTGTTACACAGTGGGAAAGTGACAAACATGAGTGAATTGTCACTAAATGACTTAATTGGAGTGAATTTGCTGCTATCTCTGTCAGGAAGCGAGCTAGAGCGCTGAAACTGTGCCTATACGCACTTTCATCAAAACACGCTTCATTGAGATTTTAAGCTCAGAATATGAATCTGTGCGTGCTACTTGCCTGGGTACTGCTTCAGATCGTTGTGCAATGCATATATGGTATCAGTTTGTCCAATGTGCATGGATGGCCTTTGGGAAGTGAATATGAGCTTCTGAAGTGAAAATATGCACTTTTTAAAAAACTTTCTTTTTTTTAGTTCTGCTTGTTAAAAATTTTCATACTGTGTGAAACACAGTGGGAAAGTGACAAACATGAGTGAATTATCACTATATGACTGAATTTGCTGCTATCTCTGTCAGGAAGCGAGCTGGAGCGCTGAAACTGTGCCTATACACACTTTTATCAAAATACGCTTTTTTGAGGTTTTAAGTTCAGAACGTGAATCTGTGCTTGTTTCTTGCCTGGGAACTGCTTCAGATCGTTGTGCAATGCATATATGGTATCAGTTTATCCAATGTGCATGCATGGCCTTTGGGAAGTGAATATGAGCTTCTGAAGTGAAAATATGCACTTTTTAAAAAACTTTCTTTTTTTTAGTTCTGCTTGTTAAAAATTTTCATGCTGTGTGTTACACAATGGGAAAGTGACAAACATGAGTGAATTGTCACTACATGACTTAATTGGAGTGAATTTGCTGCTATCTCTGTCAGGAAGCGAGCTAGAGCGCTGAAACTGTGCCTATACGCACTTTCATCAAAACACGCTTCATTGAGATTTTAAGCTCAGAATATGAATCTGTGCGTGCTACTTGCCTGGGTACTGCTTCAGATCGTTGTGCAATGCATATATGGTATCAGTTTGTCCAATGTGCATGGATGGCCTTTGGGAAGGGAATATGAGCTTCTGAAGTGAAAATATGCACTTTTTAAAAAACTTTCTTTTTTTTAGTTCTGCTTGTTAAAAATTTTCATACTGTGTGAAACACAGTGGGAAAGTGACAAACATGAGTGAATTGTCACTATATGACTGAATTGGAGTGAATTTGCTGCTATCTCTGTCAGGAAGCGAGCTGGAGCGCTGAAACTGTGCCTATACACACTTTTATCAAAACACGCTTTTTTGAGGTTTTAAGCTCAGAACGTGAATCTGTGCTTGTTTCTTGCCTGGGAACTGCTTCAGATCGTTGTGCAATGCATATATGTTATCAGTTTATCCAATGTGCATGGATGGCCTTTGGGAAGTGAATATGAGCTTCTGAAGTGAAAATATGCACTTTTTAAAAAACTTTCTTTTTTTTAGTTCTGCTTGTTAAAAATTTTCATACTGTGTGTAACACAGTGGGAAAGTGACAAACATGAGTGAATTGTCACTATATGACTTAATTGGAGTGAATTTGCTGCTATCTCTGTCAGGAAGCGAGCTTGAGCGCTGAAACTGTGCCTATACGCACTTTCATCAAAACACGCTTCATTGAGATTTTAAGCTCAGAATATGAATCTGTGCGTGCTACTTGCCTGGGTACTGCTTCAGATCGTTGTGCAATGCATATATGGTATCAGTTTGTCCAATGTGCATGGATGGCCTTTGGGAAGTGAATATGAGCTTCTGAAGTGAAAATATGCACTTTTTAAAAAACTTTCTTTTTTTTAGTTCTGCTTGTTAAAAATTTTCATACTGTGTGAAACACAGTGGGAAAGTGACAAACATGAGTGAATTGTCACTATATGACTGAATTGGAGTGAATTTGCTGCTATCTCTGTCAGGAAGCGAGCTGGAGCGCTGAAACTGTGCCAATACGCACTTTTATCAAAACACGCTTTTTTGAGGTTTTAAGCTCAGAACGTGAATCTGTGCTTGTTTCTTGCCTGGGAACTGCTTCAGATCGTTGTGCAATGCATATATGGTATCAGTTTATCCAATGTGCATGGATGGCCTTTGGGAAGTGAATATAAGCTTCTGAAGTGAAAATATGCACTTTTTAAAAAACTTTCTTTTTTTTAGTTCTGCTTGTTAAAAATTTTCATGCTGTGTGTTACACAGTGGGAAAGTGACAAACATGAGTGAATTGTCACTACATGACTTAATTGGAGTGAATTTGCTGCTATCTCTGTCAGGAAGCGAGCTAGAGCGCTGAAACTGTGCCTAGACGCACTTTCATCAAAACACGCTTCATTGAGATTATAAGCTCAGAACGTGAATCTGTGCGTGCTACGTGCCTGGGAATTGCTTCAGATCGTTTTGCAATGCATATTTGCTGTCAGTTTGTCCAATGTGCATGGATGGCCTTTGGGAAGTGAATATGAGCTTCTGAAGTGAAAATATGCACTTTTTCAAATACTTTCTTTTTTTTTTAATCTGCTTGTCAAAAATTACCAGTCTGTGTGTAACAGAGTAAGAAAGTGACAAACATGAGTGAATTGAAACTATATGACTGAGTTAAAGTGAATTTGCTGCTATCTCTGTCAGGAAACGAGCTAGAGCGCTGAAACTATGCCTATACGCACTTTCATCAAAACACGCTTCTTTGAGGTTTTAAGCTCAGAAGGTGAATCTTTAAATGTTTCTGGCCTAGGAACTGCCTCAAATCACTGTGCAATGCATATATGGTATCATTTGGTCCAATGTGCATGGATGGCCTTTGGGAAGTGAATATGAGCTTCTGAAGTGAAATATGCACTTTTTCAAATACTTTCTCTTTTTTAGATCTCTTCGTCAAAAATTTTCATTCTGTGTGTAACACAGTGGGAAAGTGACAAACATGAGTGAATTGTCACTATATGACTGAATTGGAGTGAATTTGCTGCTATCTCTGTCAGGAAGCGAGCTAGAGCGCTGAAACTATGCCTATACGCACTTTCATCAAAACACGCTTTTTTGAGGTTTTAAGCTCAGAAGGTGAATCTTTAAATGTTTCTGGCCTAGGAACTGCCTCAAATCACTGTGCAATGCCTATATGGTATCATTTGGTCCAATGTGCATGGATGGCCTTTGGGAAGTGAATATGAGTTTCTGAAGTAAAATATGCACTTTTTCAAATGCTTTCTCTTTTTTTAGACTCTTCGTCAAAAATTTTCATTCTGTGTGTAACACAGTGGGAAAGTGACAAACATGAGTGAATTGTCACTATATGACTGAATTGGAGTGAATTTGCTGCTATCTCTGTCAGGAAGCGAGCTGGAGCGCTGAAACTGTGCCTATACACACTTTTATCAAAACACGCTTTTTTGAGGTTTTAAGCTCAGAACGTGAATCTGTGCTTGTTTCTTGCCTGGGAACTGCTTCAGATCGTTGTGCAATGCATATATGGTATGGCTTGGTTTAATGTGCATGTATTGCCATTGGGAAGTGAATATGAGCTACTGCAGTGAAGATATGCACTTTTTAAAAAACCTTCTTTTTTTTTAGTTCTCCTTGTCAAAAATGTTCATACTGTGTGTAACACAGTGGGAAAGTGACAAACATGAGTGAATTGTCACTATATGCCTGAATTTGCTGCTATCTCTGTGAGGAAGCGAGCTGGAGTGCTGAAACTGTGCCTATACACACTTTCATCAAAACACGCTTCTTTGAGGTTTTAAGCTCAGAACGTGAATCTGTGCTTGTTTCTTGCCTGGGAACTGCTTCAGATCGTTGTGCAATGCATATATGGTATCAGTTTATCCAATGTGCATGGATGGCCTTTGGGAAGTGAATATGAGCTTCTGAAGTGAAAATATGCACTTTTTAAAAAACTTTCTTTTTTTTAGTTCTGCTTGTTAAAAATTTTCATGCTGTGTGTTACACAGTGGGAAAGTGACAAACATGAGTGAATTGTCACTAAATGACTTAATTGGAGTGAATTTGCTGCTATCTCTGTCAGGAAGCGAGCTAGAGCGCTGAAACTGTGCCTATACGCACTTTCATCAAAACACGCTTCATTGAGATTTTAAGCTCAGAATATGAATCTGTGCGTGCTACTTGCCTGGGTACTGCTTCAGATCGTTGTGCAATGCATATATGGTATCAGTTTGTCCAATGTGCATGGATGGCCTTTGGGAAGTGAATATGAGCTTCTGAAGTGAAAATATGCACTTTTTAAAAAACTTTCTTTTTTTTAGTTCTGCTTGTTAAAAATTTTCATACTGTGTGAAACACAGTGGGAAAGTGACAAACATGAGTGAATTGTCACTATATGACTGAATTTGCTGCTATCTCTGTCAGGAAGCGAGCTGGAGCGCTGAAACTGTGCCTATACACACTTTTATCAAAATACGCTTTTTTGAGGTTTTAAGTTCAGAACGTGAATCTGTGCTTGTTTCTTGCCTGGGAACTGCTTCAGATCGTTGTGCAATGCATATATGGTATCAGTTTATCCAATGTGCATGCATGGCCTTTGGGAAGTGAATATGAGCTTCTGAAGTGAAAATATGCACTTTTTAAAAAACTTTCTTTTTTTTAGTTCTGCTTGTTAAAAATTTTCATGCTGTGTGTTACACAATGGGAAAGTGACAAACATGAGTGAATTGTCACTACATGACTTAATTGGAGTGAATTTGCTGCTATCTCTGTCAGGAAGCGAGCTAGAGCGCTGAAACTGTGCCTATACGCACTTTCATCAAAACACGCTTCATTGAGATTTTAAGCTCAGAACGTGAATCTGTGCGTGCTACGTGCCTGGGAATTGCTTCAGATCGTTTTGCAATGCATATTTGCTGTCAGTTGGTCCAATGTGCATGGATGGCCTTTGGGAAGTGAATATGAGCTTCTGAAGTGAAAATATGCACTATTTAAAAAACTTTCTTTTTTTTAGTTCTGCTTGTTAAAAATTTTCATTCTGTGTGTAACACAGTGGGAAAGTGACAAACATGAGTGAATTGTCACTATATGACTGAATTGGAGTGAATTTGCTGCTATCTCTGTCAGGAAGCGAGCTAGAGCGCTGAAACTGTGCCTATACGCACTTTCATCAAAACACGCTTCATTGAGATTTTATGCTCAGAGCGTCAATCTGTGCGTGTTTCTTGCCTGGGAACTGCTTCAGATCGTTGTGCAGTGCATATATGGTATGGCTTGGTTTAATGTGCATGTATTGCCATTGGGAAGTGAATATGAGCTACTGCAGTGAAGATATGCACTTATTAAAAAACTTTCTTTTTTTTTAGTTCTCCTTGTCAAAAATGTTCATACTGTGTGTAACACAGTGGGAAAGTGACAAACATGAGTGAATTGTCACTATATTACTTAATTGGAGTGAATTTGCTGCTATCTCTGTCAGGAAGCGAGCTTGAGCGCTGAAAATGTGCTTATACGCACTTTCATCAAAACACGCTTCATTGAGATTTTAAGCTCAGAATATGAATCTGTGCGTGCTACTTGCCTGGGTACTGCTTCAGATCGTTGTGCAATGCATATATGGTATCAGTTTGTCCAATGTGCATGGATGGCCTTTGGGAAGTGAATATGAGCTTCTGAAGTGAAAATATGCACTTTTTAAAAAACTTTCTTTTTTTTAGTTCTGCTTGTTAAAAATTTTCATACTGTGTGTAACACAGTGGGAAAGTGACAAACATGAGTGAATTGTAACTATATGACTGAATTGGAGTGAATTTGCTGCTATCTCTGTCAGGAAGCGAGCTGGAGCGCTGAAACTGTGCCTATACGCACTTTTATCAAAACACGCTTTTTTGAGGTTTTAAGCTCAGAACGTGAATCTGTGCTTGTTTCTTGCCTGGGAACTGCTTCAGATCGTTGTGCAATGCATATATGGTATCAGTTTATCCAATGTGCATGGATGGCCTTTGGGAAGTGAATATGAGCTTCTGAAGTGAAAATATGCACTTTTTAAAAAACTTTCTTTTTTTTAGTTCTGCTTGTTAAAAATTTTCATGCTGTGTGTTACACAGTGGGAAAGTGACAAACATGAGTGAATTGTCACTACATGACTTAATTGGAGTGAATTTGCTGCTATCTCTGTCAGGAAGCGAGCTAGAGCGCTGAAACTGTGCCTAGACGCACTTTCATCAAAACACGCTTCATTGAGATTATAAGCTCAGAACGTGAATCTGTGCGTGCTACGTGCCTGGGAATTGCTTCAGATCGTTTTGCAATGCATATTTGCTGTCAGTTGGTCCAATGTGCATGGATGGCCTTTGGGAAGTGAATATGAGCTTCTGAAGTGAAAATATGCACTTTTTCAAATACTTTCTTTTTTTTTTTAATCTGCTTGTCAAAAATTACCAGTCTGTGTGTAACAGAGTAAGAAAGTGACAAACATGAGTGAATTGAAACTATATGACTGAGTTGAAGTGAATTTGCTGCTATCTCTGTCAGGAAACGAGCTAGAGCGCTGAAACTATGCCTATACGCACTTTCATCAAAACACGCTTCTTTGAGGTTTTAAGCTCAGAAGGTGAATCTTTAAATGTTTCTGGCCTAGGAACTGCCTCAAATCACTGTGCAATGCCTATATGGTATCATTTGGTCCAATGTGCATGGATGGCCTTTGGGAAGTGAATATGAGCTTCTGAAGTGAAATATGCACTTTTTCAAATACTTTCTCTTTTTTAGATCTCTTCGTCGAAAATTTTCATTCTGTGTGTAACACAGTGGTAAAGTGACAAACATGAGTGAATTGTCACTATATGACTGAATTGGAGTGAATTTGCTGCTATCTCTGTCAGGAAGCGAGCTAGAGCGCTGAAACTATGCCTATACGCACTTTCATCAAAACACGCTTTTTTGAGGTTTTAAGCTCAGAAGGTGAATCTTTAAATGTTTCTGGCCTAGGAACTGCCTCAAATCACTGTGCAATGCCTATATGGTATCATTTGGTCCAATGTGCATGAATGGCCTTTGGGAAGTGAATATGAGTTTCTGAAGTGAAATATGCACTTTTTCAAATACTTTCTCTTTTTTTAGACTCTTCGTCAAAAATGTTCATACTGTGTGTAACACAGTGGGAAAGTGACAAACATGAGTGAATTGTCACTATATGACTGAATTGGAGTGAATTTGCTGCTATCTCTGTCAGGAAGCGAGCTGGAGCGCTGAAACTGTGCCTATACACACTTTTATCAAAACACGCTTTTTTGAGGTTTTAAGCTCAGAACGTGAATCTGTGCTTGTTTCTTGCCTGGGAACTGCTTCAGATCGTTGTGCAATGCATATATGGTATGGCTTGGTTTAATGTGCATGTATTGCCATTGGGAAGTGAATATGAGCTACTGCAGTGAAGATATGCACTTTTTAAAAAACCTTCTTTTTTTTTAGTTCTCCTTGTCAAAAATGTTCATACTGTGTGTAACACAGTGGGAAAGTGACAAACATGAGTGAATTGTCACTATATGCCTGAATTTGCTGCTATCTCTGTCAGGAAGCGAGCTGGAGTGCTGAAACTGTGCCAAAACACACTTTCCTCAAAACACGCTTCTTTGAGGTTTTAAGCTCAGAACGTGAATCTGTGCTTGTTTCTTGCCTGGGAACTGCTTCAGATCGTTGTGCAATGCATATATGGTATCAGTTTATCCAATGTGCATGGATGGCCTTTGGGAAGTGAATATGAGCTTCTGAAGTGAAAATATGCACTTTTTAAAAAACTTTCTTTTTTTTAGTTCTGCTTGTTAAAAATTTTCATGCTGTGTGTTACACAGTGGGAAAGTGACAAACATGAGTGAATTGTCACTAAATGACTTAATTGGAGTGAATTTGCTGCTATCTCTGTCAGGAAGCGAGCTAGAGCGCTGAAACTGTGCCTATACGCACTTTCATCAAAACACGCTTCATTGAGATTTTAAGCTCAGAATATGAATCTGTGCGTGCTACTTGCCTGGGTACTGCTTCAGATCGTTGTGCAATGCATATATGGTATCAGTTTGTCCAATGTGCATGGATGGCCTTTGGGAAGTGAATATGAGCTTCTGAAGTGAAAATATGCACTTTTTAAAAAACTTTCTTTTTTTTAGTTCTGCTTGTTAAAAATTTTCATACTGTGTGAAACACAGTGGGAAAGTGACAAACATGAGTGAATTATCACTATATGACTGAATTTGCTGCTATCTCTGTCAGGAAGCGAGCTGGAGCGCTGAAACTGTGCCTATACACACTTTTATCAAAATACGCTTTTTTGAGGTTTTAAGTTCAGAACGTGAATCTGTGCTTGTTTCTTGCCTGGGAGCTGCTTCAGATCGTTGTGCAATGCATATATGGTATCAGTTTATCCAATGTGCATGCATGGCCTTTGGGAAGTGAATATGAGCTTCTGAAGTGAAAATATGCACTTTTTAAAAAACTTTCTTTTTTTTAGTTCTGCTTGTTAAAAATTTTCATGCTGTGTGTTACACAATGGGAAAGTGACAAACATGAGTGAATTGTCACTACATGACTTAATTGGAGTGAATTTGCTGCTATCTCTGTCAGGAAGCGAGCTAGAGCGCTGAAACTGTGCCTATACGCACTTTCATCAAAACACGCTTCATTGAGATTTTAAGCTCAGAATATGAATCTGTGCGTGCTACTTGCCTGGGTACTGCTTCAGATCGTTGTGCAATGCATATATGGTATCAGTTTGTCCAATGTGCATGGATGGCCTTTGGGAAGGGAATATGAGCTTCTGAAGTGAAAATATGCACTTTTTAAAAAACTTTCTTTTTTTTAGTTCTGCTTGTTAAAAATTTTCATACTGTGTGAAACACAGTGGGAAAGTGACAAACATGAGTGAATTGTCACTATATGACTGAATTGGAGTGAATTTGCTGCTATCTCTGTCAGGAAGCGAGCTGGAGCGCTGAAACTGTGCCTATACACACTTTTATCAAAACACGCTTTTTTGAGGTTTTAAGCTCAGAACGTGAATCTGTGCTTGTTTCTTGCCTGGGAACTGCTTCAGATCGTTGTGCAATGCATATATGTTATCAGTTTATCCAATGTGCATGGATGGCCTTTGGGAAGTGAATATGAGCTTCTGAAGTGAAAATATGCACTTTTTAAAAAACTTTCTTTTTTTTAGTTCTGCTTGTTAAAAATTTTCATACTGTGTGTAACACAGTGGGAAAGTGACAAACATGAGTGAATTGTCACTATATGACTTAATTGGAGTGAATTTGCTGCTATCTCTGTCAGGAAGCGAGCTTGAGCGCTGAAACTGTGCCTATACGCACTTTCATCAAAACACGCTTCATTCAGATTTTAAGCTCAGAATATGAATCTGTGCGTGCTACTTGCCTGGGTACTGCTTCAGATCGTTGTGCAATGCATATATGGTATCAGTTTGTCCAATGTGCATGGATGGCCTTTGGGAAGTGAATATGAGCTTCTGAAGTGAAAATATGCACTTTTTAAAAAACTTTCTTTTTTTTAGTTCTGCTTGTTAAAAATTTTCATACTGTGTGAAACACAGTGGGAAAGTGACAAACATGAGTGAATTGTCACTATATGACTGAATTGGAGTGAATTTGCTGCTATCTCTGTCAGGAAGCGAGCTGGAGCGCTGAAACTGTGCCTATACGCACTTTTATCAAAACACGCTTTTTTGAGGTTTTAAGCTCAGAACGTGAATCTGTGCTTGTTTCTTGCCTGGGATCGGCTTCAGATCGTTGTGCAATGCATATATGGTATCAGTTTATCCAATGTGCATGGATGGCCTTTGGGAAGTGAATATGAGCTTCTGAAGTGAAAATATGCACTTTTTAAAAAACTTTCTTTTTTTTAGTTCTGCTTGTTAAAAATTTTCATGCTGTGTGTTACACAGTGGGAAAGTGACAAACATGAGTGAATTGTCACTACATGACTTAATTGGAGTGAATTTTCTGCTATCTCTGTCAGGAAGCGAGCTAGAGCGCTGAAACTGTGCCTATACGCACTTTCATCAAAACACGCTTCATTGAGATTTTAAGCTCAGAACGTGAATCTGTGCGTGCTACGTGCCTGGGAATTGCTTCAGATCGTTTTGCAATGCATATTTGGTGTCAGTTGGTCCAATGTGCATGGATGGCCTTTGGGAAGGGAATATGAGCTTCTGAAGTGAAAATATGCACTTTTTCAAATACTTTCTTTTTTTTTTTAATCTGCTTGTCAAAAATTTTCAGTCTGTGTGTAACAGAGTAAGAAAGTGACAAACATGAGTGAATTGAAACTATATGACTGAGTTGAAGTGAATTTGCTGCTATCTCTGTCAGGAAACGAGCTAGAGCGCTGAAACTATGCCTATACGCACTTTCATCAAAACACGCTTCTTTGAGGTTTTAAGCTCAGAAGGTGAATCTTTAAATGTTTCTGGCCTAGGAACTGCCTCAAATCACTGTGCAATGCCTATATGGTATCATTTGGTCCAATGTGCATGGATGGCCTTTGGGAAGTGAATATGAGCTTCTGAAGTGAAATATGCACTTTTTCAAATACTTTCTCTTTTTTAGATCTCTTCGTCAAAAATTTTCATTCTGTGTGTAACACAGTGGGAAAGTGACAAACATGAGTGAATTGTCACTATATGACTGAATTGGAGTGAATTTGCTGCTATCTCTGTCAGGAAGCGAGCTAGAGCGCTGAAACTGTACGCACTTTCATCAAAACACGCTTCATTGAGATTTTATGCTCAGAGCGTCAATCTGTGCGTGTTTCTTGCCTGGGAACTGCTTCAGATCGTTGTGCAGTGCATATATGGTATGGCTTGGTTTAATGTGCATGTATTGCCATTGGGAAGTGAATATGAGCTACTGCAGTGAAGATATGCACTTATTAAAAAACTTTCTTTTTTTTTAGTTCTCTTTGTCAAAAATGTTCATACTGTGTGTAACACAGTGGGAAAGTGACAAACATGAGTGAATTGTCACTATATGCCTGAATTTGCTGCTATCTCTGTCAGGAAGCGAGCTGGAGTGCTGAAACTGTGCCTATACACACTTTCATCAAAACACGCTTCTTTGAGGTTTTAAGCTCAGAACGTGAATCTGTGCTTGTTTCTTGCCTGGGAACTGCTTCAGATCGTTGTGCAATGCATATATGGTATCAGTTTAACCAATGTGCATGGATGGCCTTTGGGAAGTGAATATGAGCTTCTGAAGTGAAAATATGCACTTTTTAAAAAACTTTCTTTTTTTTAGTTCTGCTTGTTAAAAATTTTCATGCTGCGTGTTACACAGTGGGAAAGTGACAAACATGAGTGAATTGTCACTATATGACTTAATTGGAGTGAATTTGCTGCTATCTCTGTCAGGAAGCGAGCTTGAGCGCTGAAACTGTGCCTATACGCACTTTCATCAAAACACGCTTCATTGAGATTTTAAGCTCAGAATATGAATCTGTGCGTGCTACTTGCCTGGGTACTGCTTCAGATCGTTGTGCAATGCATATATGGTATCAGTTTGTCCAATGTGCATGGATGGCCTTTGGGAAGTGAATATGAGCTTCTGAAGTGAAAATATGCACTTTTTAAAAAACTTTCTTTTTTTTAGTTCTGCTTGTTAAAAATTTTCATACTGTGTGTAACACAGTGGGAAAGTGACAAACATGAGTGAATTGTAACTATATGACTGAATTGGAGTGAATTTGCTGCTATCTCTGTCAGGAAGCGAGCTGGAGCGCTGAAACTGTGCCTATACGCACTTTTATCAAAACACGCTTTTTTGAGGTTTTAAGCTCAGAACGTGAATCTGTGCTTGTTTCTTGCCTGGGAACTGCTTCAGATCGTTGTGCAATGCATATATGGTATCAGTTTATCCAATGTGCATGGATGGCCTTTGGGAAGTGAATATAAGCTTCTGAAGTGAAAATATGCACTTTTTAAACAACTTTCTTTTTTTTAGTTCTGCTTGTTAAAAATTTTCATGCTGTGTGTTACACAGTGGGAAAGTGACAAACATGAGTGAATTGTCACTACATGACTTAATTGGAGCGAATTTGCTGCTATCTCTGTCAGGAAGCGAGCTAGAGCGCTGAAACTGTGCCTATACGCACTTTCATCAAAACACGCTTCACTGAGATTTTAAGCTCAGAACGTGAATCTGTGCGTGCTACGTGCCTGGGAATTGCTTCAGATCGTTTTGCAATGCATATTTGGTGTCAGTTGGTCCAATGTGCATGGATGGCCTTTGGGAAGTGAATATGAGCTTCTGAAGTGAAAATATGCACTTTTTCAAATACTTTATTTTTTTTTTTTAATCTGCTTGTCAAAAATTTTCAGTCTGTGTGTAACAGAGTTAGAAAGTGACAAACATGAGTGAATTGAAACTATATGACTGAGTTGAAGTGAATTTGCTGCTATCTCTGTCAGGAAACGAGCTAGAGCGCTGAAACTATGCCTATACGCACTTTCATCAAAACACGCTTCTTTGAGGTTTTAAGCTCAGAAGGTGAATCTTTAAATGTTTCTGGCCTAGGAACTGCCTCAAATCACTGTGCAATGCCTATATGGTATCATTTGGTCCAATGTGCATGGATGGCCTTTGGGAAGTGAATATGAGCTTCTGAAGTGAAATATGCACTTTTTCAAATACTTTCTCTTTTTTAGATCTCTTCGTCAAAAATTTTCATTCTGTGTGTAACACAGTGGGAAAGTGACAAACATGAGTGAATTGTCACTATATGACTGAATTGGAGTGAATTTGCTGCTATCTCTGTCAGGAAGCGAGCTAGAGCGCTGAAACTGTGCCTATACGCACTTTCATCAAAACACGCTTCATTGAGATTTTATGCTCAGAGCGTCAATCTGTGCGTGTTTCTTGCCTGGGAACTGCTTCAGATCGTTGTGCAATGCATATATGGTATGGCTTGGTTTAATGTGCATGTATTGCCATTGGGAAGTGAATATGAGCTACTGCAGTGAAGATATGCACTTTTTAAAAAACTTTCTTTTTTTTTAGTTCTCCTTGTCAAAAATGTTCATACTGTGTGTAACACAGTGGGAAAGTGACAAACATGAGTGAATTGTCACTATATGCCTGAATTTGCTGCTATCTCTGTCAGGAAGCGAGCTGGAGTGCTGAAACTGTGCCTATACACACTTTTATCAAAACACGCTTCTTTGAGGTTTTAAGCTCAGAAAGTGAATCTGTGCTTGTTTCTTGCCTGGGAACTGCTTCAGATCGTTGTGCAATGCATATATGGTATGGCTTGGTTTAATGTGCATGTATTGCCATTGGGAAGTGAATATGAGCTACTGCAGTGAAGATATGCACTTTTTAAAAAACTTTCTTTTTTTTTAGTTCTCCTTGTCAAAAATGTTCATACTGTGTGTAACACAGTGGGAAAGTGACAAACATGAGTGAATTGTCACTATATGCCTGAATTTGCTGCTATCTCTGTCAGGAAGCGAGCTGGAGTGCTAAAACTGTGCCTATACACACTTTCATCAAAACACGCTTCTTTGAGGTTTTTAGCTCAGAACGTGAATCTGTGCTTGTTTCTTGCCTGGGAACTGCTTCAGATCGTTGTGCAATGCATATATGGTATCAGTTTATCCAATGTGCATGGATGGCCTTTGGGAAGTGAATATGAGCTTCTGAAGTGAAAATATGCACTTTTTAAAAAACTTTCTTTTTTTTAGTTCTGCTTGTTAAAAATTTTCATGCTGTGTGTTACACAGTGGGAAAGTGACAAACATGAGTGAATTGTCACTAAATGACTTAATTGGAGTGAATTTGCTGCTATCTCTGTCAGGAAGCGAGCTAGAGCGCTGAAACTGTGCCTATACGCACTTTCATCAAAACACGCTTCAGTGAGATTTTAAGCTCAGAATATGAATCTGTGCGTGCTACTTGCCTGGGTACTGCTTCAGATCGTTGTGCAATGCATATATGGTATCAGTTTGTCCAATGTGCATGGATGGCCTTAAGGAAGGGAATATGAGCTTCTGAAGTGAAAATATGCACTTTTTAAAAAACTTTCTTTTTTTTAGTTCTGCTTGTTAAAAATTTTCATACTGTGTGAAACACAGTGGGAAAGTGACAAACATGAGTGAATTGTCACTATATGACTGAATTGGAGTGAATTTGCTGCTATCTCTGTCAGGAAGCGAGCTGGAGCGCTGAAACTGTGCCTATACACACTTTTATCAAAACACGCTTTTTTGAGGTTTTAAGCTCAGAACGTGAATCTGTGCTTGTTTCTTGCCTGGGAACTGCTTCAGATCGTTGTGCAATGCATATATGTTATCAGTTTATCCAATGTGCATGGATGGCCTTTGGGAAGTGAATATGAGCTTCTGAAGTGAAAATATGCACTTTTTAAAAAACTTTCTTTTTTTTAGTTCTGCTTGTTAAAAATTTTCATACTGTGTGTAACACAGTGGGAAAGTGACAAACATGAGTGAATTGTCACTATATGACTTAATTGGAATGAATTTGCTGCTATCTCTGTCAGGAAGCGAGCTTGAGCGCTGAAACTGTGCCTATACGCAGTTTCATCAAAACACGCTTCATTGAGATTTTAAGCTCAGAATATGAATCTGTGCGTGCTACTTGCCTGGGTACTGCTTCAGATCGTTGTGCAATGCATATATGGTATCAGTTTGTCCAATGTGCATGGATGGCCTTTGGGAAGTGAATATGAGCTTCTGAAGTGAAAATATGCACTTTTTAAAAAACTTTCTTTTTTTTAGTTCTGCTTGTTAAAAATTTTCATACTGTGTGAAACACCGTGGGAAAGTGACAAACATGAGTGAATTGTCACTATATGACTGAATTGGAGTGAATTTGCTGCTATCTCTGTCAGGAAGCGAGCTGGAGCGCTGAAACTGTGCCTATACGCACTTTTATCAAAACACGCTTTTTTGAGGTTTTAAGCTCAGAACGTGAATCTGTGCTTGTTTCTTGCCTGGGATCGGCTTCAGATCGTTGTGCAATGCATATATGGTATCAGTTTATCCAATGTGCATGGATGGCCTTTGGGAAGTGAATATGAGCTTCTGAAGTGAAAATATGCACTTTTTAAAAAACTTTCTTTTTTTTAGTTCTGCTTGTTAAAAATTTTCATGCTGTGTGTTACACAGTGGGAAAGTGACAAACATGAGTGAATTGTCACTACATGACTTAATTGGAGTGAATTTGCTGCTATCTCTGTCAGGAAGCGAGCTAGACACTGAAACTGTGCCTATACGCACTTTCATCAAAACACGCTTCATTGAGATTTTAAGCTCAGAACGTGAATCTGTGCGTGCTATGTGCCTGGGAATTGCTTCAGATCGTTTTGCAATGCATATTTGGTGTCAGTTGGTCCAATGTGCATGGATGGCCTTTGGGAAGTGAATATGAGCTTCTGAAGTGAAAATATGCACTTTTTCAAATACTTTCTTTTTTTTTTTAATCTGCTTGTCAAAAATTTTCAGTCTGTGTGTAGCAGAGTAAGAAAGTGACAAACATGAGTGAATTGTCACTATATGCCTGAATTTGCTGCTATCTCTGTCAGGAAGCGAGCTGGAGTGCTGAAACTGTGCCTATACACACTTTCATCAAAACACGCTTCTTTGAGGTTTTAAGCTCAGAACGTGAATCTGTGCTTGTTTCTTGCCTGGGAACTGCTTCAGATCGTAGTGCAATGCATATATGGTATCAGTTTATCCAATGTGCATGGATGGCCTTTGGGAAGTTTTTAGTTCTGCTTGTTAAAAATTTTCATACTGTGTGAAACACAGTGGGAAAGTGACAAACATGAGTGAATTGTCACTATATGACTGAATTGGAGTGAATTTGCTGCTATCTCTGTCAGGAAGCGAGCTGGAGCGCTGAAACTGTGCCTATACGCACTTTTATCAAAACACGCTTTTTTGAGGTTTTAAGCTCAGAAGGTGAATCTTTAAATGTTTCTGGCCTAGGAACTGCCTCAAATCACTGTGCAATGCCTATATGGTATCATTTGGTCCAATGTGCATGGATGGCCTTTGGGAAGTGAATATGAGCTTCTGAAGTGAAATATGCACTTTTTCAAATACTTTCTCTTTTTTAGATCTCTTCGTCAAAAATTTTCATGCTGTGTGTAACACAGTGGGAAAGTGACAAACATGAGTGAATTGTCACTATATGACTGAATTGGAGTGAATTTGCTGCTATCTCTGTCAGGAAGCGAGCTAGAGCGCTGAAACTATGCCTATACGCACTTTCATCAAAACACGCTTTTTTGAGGTTTTAAGCTCAGAAGGTGAATCTTTAAATGTTTCTGGCCTAGGAACTGCCTCAAATCACTGTGCAATGCCTATATGGTATCATTTGGTCCAATGTGCATGAATGGCCTTTGGGAAGTGAATATGAGTTTCTGAAGTGAAATATGCACTTTTTCAAATACTTTCTCTTTTTTTAGACTCTTCGTCAAAAATTTTCATTCTGTGTGTAACACAGTGGGAAAGTGACAAACATGAGTGAATTGTCACTATATGACTGAATTGGAGTGAATTTGCTGCTATCTCTGTCAGGAAGCGAGCTAGAGCGCTGAAACTGTGCCTATACGAACTTTTATCAAAACACGCTTCATTGAGATTTTAAGCTCAGAATATGAATCTGTGCTTGTTTCTTGCCTGGGAACTGCTTCAGATCGTTGTGCAATGCATATATGGTATGGCTTGGTTTAATGTGCATGTATTGCCATTGGGAAGTGAATATGAGCTACTGCAGTGAAGATATGCACTTTTTAAAAAACTTTCTTTTTTTTTAGTTCTCCTTGTCAAAAATGTTCATACTGTGTGTAACACAGTGGGAAAGTGACAAACATGAGTGAATTGTCACTATATGCCTGAATTTGCTGCTATCTCTGTCAGGAAGCGAGCTGGAGTGCTGAAACTGTGCCTATACACACTTTCATCAAAACACGCTTCTTTGAGGTTTTAAGCTCAGAACGTGAATCTGTGCTTGTTTCTTGCCTGGGAACTGCTTCAGATCGTTGTGCAATGCATATATGGTATCAGTTTATCCAATGTGCATGGATGGCCTTTGGGAAGTGAATATGAGCTTCTGAAGTGAAAATATGCACTTTTTAAAAAACTTTCTTTTTTTTAGTTCTGCTTGTTAAAAATTTTCATGCTGTGTGTTACACAGTGGGAAAGGGACAAACATGAGTGAATTGTCTCTAAATGACTTAATTGGAGTGAATTTGCTGCTATCTCTGTCAGGAAGCGAGCTAGAGCGCTGAAACTGTGCCTATACGCACTTTCATCAAAACACGCTTCATTGAGATTTTAAGCTCAGAATATGAATCTGTGCGTGCTACTTGCCTGGGTACTGCTTCAGATCGTTGTGCAATGCAAATATGGTATCAGTTTGTCCAATGTGCATGGATGGCCTTTGGGAAGTGAATATGAGCTTCTGAAGTGAAAATATGCACTTTTTAAAAAACTTTCTTTTTTTTAGTTCTGCTTGTTAAAAATTTTCATACTGTGTGAAACACAGTGGGAAAGTGACAAACATGAGTGAATTGTCACTATATGACTGAATTGGAGTGAATTTGCTGCTATCTCTGTCAGGAAGCGAGCTGGAGCGCTGAAACTGTGCCTATACACACTTTTATCAAAACACGCTTTTTTGAGGTTTTAAGTTCAGAACGTGAATCTGTGCTTGTTTCTTGCCTGGGAACTGCTTCAGATCGTTGTGCAATGCATATATGGTATCAGTTTATCCAATGTGCATGCATGGCCTTTGGGAAGTGAATATGAGCTTCTGAAGTGAAAATATGCACTTTTTAAAAAACTTTCTTTTTTTTAGTTCTGCTTGTTAAAAATTTTCATACTGTGTGAAACACAGTGGGAAAGGGACAAACATGAGTGAATTGTCACTATATGACTGAATTGGAGTGAATTTGCTGCTATCTCTGTCAGGAAGCGAGCTGGAGCGCTGAAACTGTGCCTATACGCACTTTTATCAAAACACGCTTTTTTGAGGTTTTAAGCTCAGAACGTGAATCTGTGCTTGTTTCTTGCCTGGGATCGGCTTCAGATCGTTGTGCAATGCATATATGGTATCAGTTTATCCAATGTGCATGGATGGCCTTTGGGAAGTGAATATGAGCTTCTGAAGTGAAAATATGCACTTTTAAAAAACTTTCTTTTTTTTAGTTCTGCTTGTTAAAAATTTTCATGCTGTGTGTTACACAGTGGGAAAGTGACAAACATGAGTGAATTGTCACTACATGACTTAATTGGAGTGAATTTGCTGCTATCTCTGTCAGGAAGCGAGCTAGAGCGCTGAAACTGTGCCTATACGCACTTTCATCAAAACACGCTTCATTGAGATTTTAAGCTCAGAACGTGAATCTGTGCGTGCTACGTGCCTGGGAATTGCTTCAGATCGTTTTGCAATGCATATTTGGTGTCAGTTGGTCCAATGTGCATGGATGGCCTTTGGGAAGTGAATATGAGCTTCTGAAGTGAAAATATGCACTTTTTCAAATACTTTCTTTTTTTTTTTTAATCTGCTTGTCAAAAATTTTCAGTCTGTGTGTAACAGAGTAAGAAAGTGACAAACATGAGTGAATTGAAACTATATGACTGAGTTGAAGTGAATTTGCTGCTATCTCTGTCAGGAAACGAGCTAGAGCGCTGAAACTATGCCTATACGCACTTTCATCAAAACACGCTTCTTTGAGGTTTTAAGCTCAGAAGGTGAATCTTTAAATGTTTCTGGCCTAGGAACTGCCTCAAATCACTGTGCAATGCCTATATGGTATCATTTGGTCCAATGTGCATGGATGGCCTTTGGGAAGTGAATATGAGCTTCTGAAGTGAAATATGCACTTTTTCAAATACTTTCTCTTTTTTAGATCTCTTCGTCAAAAAATTTCATTCTGTTTGTAACACAGTGGGAAAGTGACAAACATGAGTGAATTGTCACTATATGACTGAATTGGAGTGAATTTGCTGCTATCTCTGTCAGGAAGCGAGCTAGAGCGCTGAAACTGTGCCTATACGCACTTTCATCAAAACACGCTTCATTGAGATTTTATGCGCAAGAGCGTCAATCTGTGCGTGTTTCTTGCCTGGGAACTGCTTCAGATCGTTGTGCAGTGCATATATGATATGGCTTGGTTTAATGTGCATGTATTGCCATTGGGAAGTGAATATGAGCTACTGCAGTGAAGATATGCACTTTTTAAAAAACTTTCTTTTTTTTTAGTTCTCCTTGTCAAAAATGTTCATACTGTGTGTAACACAGTGGGAAAGTGACAAACATGAGTGAATTGTCACTATATGCCTGAATTTGCTGCTATCTCTGTCAGGAAGCGAGCTGGAGTGCTGAAACTGTGCCTATACACACTTTCATCAAAACACGCTTCTTTGAGGTTTTAAGCTCAGAACGTGAATCTGTGCTTGTTTCTTGCCTGGGAACTGCTTCAGATCGTTGTGCAATGCATATATGGTATCAGTTTATCCAATGTGCATGGATGGCCTTTGGGAAGTGAATATGAGCTTCTGAAGTGAAAATATGCACTTTTTAAAAAACTTTCTTTTTTTAGTTCTGCTTGTTAAAAATTTTCATGCTGCGTGTTACACAGTGGGAAAGTGACAAACATGAGTGAATTGTCACTACATGACTTAATTGGAGTGAATTTGCTGCTATCTCTGTCAGGAAGCGAGCTAGAGCGCTGAAACTGTGCCTATACGCACTTTCATCAAAACACGCTTCATTGAGATTTTAAGCTCAGAATATGAATCTGTGCGTGCTACATGCCTGGGTACCGCTTCAGATCGTTGTGCAATGCATATATGGTATCAGTTTGTCCAATGTGCATGGATGGCCTTTGGGAAGTGAATATGAGCTTCTGAAGTGAAAATATGCACTTTTTAAAAAACTTTCTTTTTTTAGTTCTGCTTGTTAAAAATTTTCATACTGTGTGTAACACAGTGGGAAAGTGACAAACATGAGTGAATTGTCACTATATTACTTAATTGGAGTGAATTTGCTGCTATCTCTGTCAGGAAGCGAGCTTGAGCGCTGAAACTGTGCCTATACGCACTTTCATCAAAACATGCTTCATTGAGATTTTAAGCTCAGAATATGAATCTGTGCGTGCTACTTGCCTGGGTACTGCTTCAGATCGTTGTGCAATGCATATATGGTATCAGTTTGTCCAATGTGCATGGATGGCCTTTGGGAAGTGAATATGAGCTTCTGAAGTGAAAATATGCACTTTTTAAAAAACTTTCTTTTTTTTAGTTCTGCTTGTTAAAAATTTTCATACTGTGTGTAACACAGTGGGAAAGTGACAAACATGAGTGAATTGTCACTATATTACTTAATTGGAGTGAATTTGCTGCTATCTCTGTCAGGAAGCGAGCTTGAGCGCTGAAACTGTGCCTATACGCACTTTCATCAAAACACGCTTCATTGAGATTTTAAGCTCAGAATATGAATCTGTGCGTGCTACTTGCCTGGGTACTGCTTCAGATCGTTGTGCAATGCATATATGGTATCAGTTTGTCCAATGTGCATGGATGGCCTTTGGGAAGTGAATATGAGCTTCTGAAGTGAAAATATGCACTTTTTCAAATACTTTCTCTTTTTTTAGATCTCTTCGTCAAAAATTTTCATTCTGTGTGTAACACAGTGGGAAAGTGACAAACATGAGTGAATTGTCACTATATGACTGAATTGGAGTGAATTTGCTGCTATCTCTGTCAGGAAGCGAGCTGGAGCGCTGAAACTGTGCCTATACGCACTTTCATCAAAACACGCTTCATTGAGATTTTAAGCTCAGAACGTGAATCTGTGCGTGCTACGTGCCTGGGAAATGCTTCAGATCGTTTTGCAATGCATATTTGGTGTCAGTTGGTCCAATGTGCATGGATGGCCTTTGGGAAGTGAATATGAGCTTCTGAAGTGAAAATATGCACTTTTTCAAATACTTTCTTTTTTTTTTTTAATCTGCTTGTCAAAAATTTTCAGTCTGTGTGTAACAGAGTAAGAAAGTGACAAACATGAGTGAATTGAAACTATATGACTGAGTTGAAGTGAATTTGCTGCTATCTCTGTCAGGAAACGAGCTAGAGCGCTGAAACTATGCCTATACGCACTTTCATCAAAACACGCTTCTTTGAGGTTTTAAGCTCAGAAGGTGAATCTTTAAATGTTTCTGGCCTAGGAACTGCCTCAAATCACTGTGCAATGCCTATATGGTATCATTTGGTCCAATGTGCATGGATGGCCTTTGGGAAGTGAATATGAGCTTCTGAAGTGAAATATGCACTTTTTCAAATACTTTCTCTTTTTTAGATCTCTTCGTCAAAAATTTTCATTCTGTGTGTAACACAATGGGAAAGTGAGAAACATGAGTGAATTGTCACTATATGACTGAATTGGAGTGAATTTGCTGCTATCTCTGTCAGGAAGCGAGCTAGAGCGCTGAAACTATGCCTATACGCACTTTCATCAAAACACGCTTTTTTGAGGTTTTAAGCTCAGAAGGTGAATCTTTAAATGTTTCTGGCCTAGGAACTGCCTCAAATCACTGTGCAATGCCTATATGGTATCATTTGGTCCAATGTGCATGGATGGCCTTTGGGAAGTGAATATGAGTTTCTGAAGTGAAATATGCACTTTTTCAAATACTTTCTCTTTTTTTAGATCTCTTCGTCAAAAATTTTCATTCTGTGTGTAACACAGTGGGAAAGTGACAAACATGAGTGAATTGTCACTATATGACTGAATTGGAGTGAATTTGCTGCTATCTCTGTCAGGAAGCGAGCTAGAGCGCTGAAACTGTGCCTATATGAAATTTCATCAAAACACGCTTCATTGAGATTTTAAGCTCAGAACGTGAATCTGTGCGTGCTACGTGCCTGGGAATTGCTTCAGATCGTTTTGCAATGCATATTTGGTGTCAGTTGGTCCAATGTGCATGGATGGCCTTTGGGAAGTGAATATGAGCTTCTGAAGTGAAAATATGCACTTTTTCAAATACTTTCTTTTTTTTTTTTAATCTGCTTGTCAAAAATTTTCAGTCTGTGTGTAACAGAGTAAGAAAGTGACAAACATGAGTGAATTGAAACTATATGACTGAGTTGAAGTGAATTTGCTGCTATCTCTGTCAGGAAACGAGCTAGAGCGCTGAAACTATGCCTATACGCACTTTCATCAAAACACGCTTCTTTGAGGTTTTAAGCTCAGAAGGTGAATCTTTAAATGTTTCTGGCCTAGGAACTGCCTCAAATCACTGTGCAATGCCTATATGGTATCATTTGGTCCAATGTGCATGGATGGCCTTTGGGAAGTGAATATGAGCTTCTGAAGTGAAATATGCACTTTTTCAAATACTTTCTCTTTTTTAGATCTCTTCGTCAAAAATTTTCATTCTGTGTGTAACACAATGGGAAAGTGACAAACATGAGTGAATTGTCACTATATGACTGAATTGGAGTGAATTTGCTGCTATCTCTGTCAGGAAGCGAGCTAGAGCGCTGAAACTGTGCCTATACGCACTTTCATCAAAACACGCTTCATTGAGATTTTATGCTCAGAACGTGAATCTGTGCGTGTTTCTTGCCTGGGAACTGCTTCAGATCGTTGTGCAGTGCATATATGATATGGCTTGGTTTAATGTGCATGTATTGCCATTGGGAAGTGAATATGAGCTACTGCAGTGAAGATATGTACTTATTAAAAAACTTTCTTTTTTTTTAGTTCTCCTTGTCAAAAATGTTCATACTGTGTGTAACACAGTGGGAAAGTGACAAACATGAGTGAATTGTCACTATATGCCTGAATTTGCTGCTATCTCTGTCAGGAAGCGAGCTGGAGTGCTGAAACTGTGCCTATACACACTTTCATCAAAACACGCTTCTTTGAGGTTTTAAGCTCAGAACGTGAATCTGTGCTTGTTTCTTGCCTGGGAACTGCTTCAGATCGTTGTGCAATGCATATATGGTATCAGTTTATCCAATGTGCATGGATGGCCTTTGGGAAGTGAATATGAGCTTCTGAAGTGAAAATATGCACTTTTTAAAAAACTTTCTTTTTTTTAGTTCTGCTTGTTAAAAATTTTCATGCTGCGTGTTACACAGTGGGAAAGTGACAAACATGAGTGAATTGTCACTACATGACTTAATTGGAGTGAATTTGCTGCTATCTCTGTCAGGAAGCGAGCTAGAGCGCTGAAACTGTGCCTATACGCACTTTCATCAAAACACGCTTCATTGAGATTTTAAGCTCAGAATATGAATCTGTGCGTGCAACATGCCTGGGTACTGCTTCAGATCGTTGTGCAATGCATATATGGTATCAGTTTGTCCAATGTGCATGGATGGCCTTTGGGAAGGGAATATGAGCTTCTGAAGTGAAAATATGCACTTTTTAAAAAACTTTCTTTTTTTAGTTCTGCTTGTTAAAAATTTTCATACTGTGTGTAACACAGTGGGAAAGTGACAAACATGAGTGAATTGTCACTATATTACTTAATTGCAGTGAATTTGCTGCTATCTCTGTCAGGAAGCGAGCTTGAGCGCTGAAACTGTGCCTATACGCACTTTCATCAAAACATGCTTCATTGAGATTTTAAGCTCAGAATATGAATCTGTGCGTGCTACTTGCCTGGGTACTGCTTCAGATCGTTGTGCAATGCATATATGGTATCAGTTTGTCCAATGTGCATGGATGGCCTTTGGGAAGTGAATATGAGCTTCTGAAGTGAAAATATGCACTTTTTAAAAAACTTTCTTTTTTTTAGTTCTGCTTGTTAAAAATTTTCAGTCTGTGTGTAACACAGTGGGAAAGTGACAAACATGAGTGAATTGTCACTATATTACTTAATTGGAGTGAATTTGCTGCTATCTCTGTCAGGAAGCGAGCTTGAGCGCTGAAACTGTGCCTATACGCACTTTCATCAAAACACGCTTCATTGAGATTTTAAGCTCAGAATATGAATCTGTGCGTGCTACTTGCCTGGGTACTGCTTCAGATCGTTGTGCAATGCATATATGGTATCAGTTTGTCCGATGTGCATGGATGGCCTTTGGGAAGTGAATATGAGCTTCTGAAGTGAAAATATGCACTTTTTAAAAAACTTTCTTTTTTTTAGTTCTGCTTGTTAAAAATTTTCATACTGTGTGTAACACAGTGGGAAAGTGACAAACATGAGTGAATTGTCACTACATGACTGAATTGGAGTGAATTTGCTGCTATCTCTGTCAGGAAGCGAGCTAGAGCGCTGAAACTGTGCCTATACGCACTTTCATCAAAACACGCTTCATTGAGATTTTAAGCTCAGAACGTGAATCTGTGCGTGCTACGTGCCTGGGACTTGCTTCAGATCGTTTTGCAATGCATATTTGCTGTCAGTTGGTCCAATGTGCATGGATGGCCTTTGGGAAGTGAATATGAGCTTCTGAAGTGAAAATATGCACTTTTTCAAATACTTTCTTTTTTTTTTTTAATCTGCTTGTCAAAAATTTTCAGTCTGTGTGTAACAGAGTAAGAAAGTGACAAACATGAGTGAATTGAAACTATATGACTGAGTTGAAGTGAATTTGCTGCTATCTCTGTCAGGAAACGAGCTAGAGCGCTGAAACTATGCCTATACGCACTTTCATCAAAACAAGCTTCTTTGAGGTTTTAAGCTCAGAAGGTGAATCTTTAAATGTTTCTGGCCTAGGAACTGCCTCAAATCACTGTGCAATGCCTATATGGTATCATTTGGTCCAATGTGCATGGATGGCCTTTGGGAAGTGAATATGAGCTTCTGAAGTGAAACATGCACTTTTTCAAATACTTTCTCTTTTTTAGATCTCTTCGTCAAAAATTTTCATTCTGTGTGTAACACAGTGGGAAAGTGACAAACATGAGTGAATTGTCACTATATGACTGAATTGGAGTGAATTTGCTGCTATCTCTGTCAGGAAGCGAGCTAGAGCGCTGAAACTGTGCCTATACGCACTTTCATCAAAACATGCTTCATTGAGATTTTATGCTCAAGAGCGTCAATCTGTGCGTGTTTCTTGCCTGG
Organism: Gymnothorax reevesii; assembly: GCA_029721435.1. Classification (NCBI taxonomy): domain Eukaryota; kingdom Metazoa; phylum Chordata; class Actinopteri; order Anguilliformes; family Muraenidae; genus Gymnothorax; species Gymnothorax reevesii. The sequence continues at coordinate 44,214,805 of CM056585.1, forward strand.
GAACTGCTTCAGATCGTTGTGCAGTGCATATATGATATGGCTTGGTTTAATGTGCATGTATTGCCATTGGGAAGTGAATATGAGCTACTGCAGTGAAGATATGCACTTATTAAAAAACTTTCTTTTTTTTTAGTTCTCCTTGTCAAAAATGTTCATACTGTGTGTAACACAGTGGGAAAGTGACAAACATGAGTGAATTGTCACTATATGCCTGAATTTGCTGCTATCTCTGTCAGGAAGCGAGCTGGAGTGCTGAAACTGTGCCTATACACACTTTCATCAAAACACGCTTCTTTGAGGTTTTAAGCTCAGAACGTGAATCTGTGCTTGTTTCTTGCCTGGGAACTGCTTCAGATCGTTGTGCAATGCATATATGGTATCAGTTTATCCAATGTGCATGGATGGCCTTTGGGAAGTGAATATGAGCTTCTGAAGTGAAAATATGCACTTTTTAAAAAACTTTCTTTTTTTTAGTTCTGCTTGTTAAAAATTTTCATGCTGCGTGTTACACAGTGGGAAAGTGACAAACATGAGTGAATTGTCACGACATGACTTAATTGGAGTGAATTTGCTGCTATCTCTGTCAGGAAGCGAGCTAGAGCGCTGAAACTGTGCCTATATACGCACTTTCATCAAAACACGCTTCATTGAGATTTTAAGCTCAGAATATGAATCTGTGCGTGCTACATGCCTGGGTACTGCTTCAGATCGTTGTGCAATGCATATATGGTATCAGTTTGTCCAATGTGCATGGATGGCCTTTGGGAAGTGAATATGAGCTTCTGAAGTGAAAATATGCACTTTTTAAAAAAACTTTCTTTTTTTAGTTCTGCTTGTTAAAAATTTTCATACTGTGTGTAACACAGTGGGAAAGTGACAAACATGAGTGAATTGTCACTATATTACTTAATTGGAGTGAATTTGCTGCTATCTCTGTCAGGAAGCGAGCTTGAGCGCTGAAACTGTGCCTATACGCACTTTCATCAAAACATGCTTCATTGAGATTTTAAGCTCAGAATATGAATCTGTGCGTGCTACTTGCCTGGGTACTGCTTCAGATCGTTGTGCAATGCATATATGGTATCAGTTTGTCCAATGTGCATGGATGGCCTTTGGGAAGTGAATATGAGCTTCTGAAGTGAAAATATGCACTTTTTAAAAAACTTTCTCTTTTTTAGTTCTGCTTGTTAAAAATTTTCATACTGTGTGTAACACAGTGGGAAAGTGACAAACATGAGTGAATTGTCACTATATTACTTAATTGGAGTGAATTTGCTGCTATCTCTGTCAGGAAGCGAGCTTGAGCGCTGAAACTGTGCCTATACGCACTTTCATCAAAACACGCTTCATTGAGATTTTAAGCTCAGAATATGAATCTGTGCGTGCTACTTGCCTGGGTACTGCTTCAGATCGTTGTGCAATGCATATATGGTATCAGTTTGTCCAATGTGCATGGATGGCCTTTGGGAAGTGAATATGAGCTTCTGAAGTGAAAATATGCACTTTTTAAAAAACTTTCTTTTTTTTAGTTCTGCTTGTTAAAAATTTTCATACTGTGTGTAACACAGTGGGAAAGTGACAAACATGAGTGAATTGTCACTACATGACTGAATTGGAGTGAATTTGCTGCTATCTCTGTCAGGAAGCGAGCTAGAGCGCTGAAACTGTGCCTATACGCACTTTCATCAAAACACGCTTCATTGAGATTTTAAGCTCAGAACGTGAATCTGTGCGTGCTACGTGCCTGGGAATTGCTTCAGATCGTTTTGCAATGCATATTTGCTGTCAGTTGGTCCAATGTGCATGGATGGCCTTTGGGAAGTGAATTTGAGCTTCTGAAGTGAAAATATGCACTTTTTCAAATACTTTCTTTTTTTTTTTTAATCTGCTTGTCAAAAATTTTCAGTCTGTGTGTAACAGAGTAAGAAAGTGACAAACATGAGTGAATTGAAACTATATGACTGAGTTGAAGTGAATTTGCTGCTATCTCTGTCAGGAAACGAGCTAGAGCGCTGAAACTATGCGTATACGCACTTTCATCAAAACACGCTTCTTTGAGGTTTTAAGCTCAGAAGGTGAATCTTTAAATGTTTCTGGCCTAGGAACTGCCTCAAATCACTGTGCAATGCCTATATGGTATCATTTGGTCCAATGTGCATGGATGGCCTTTGGGAAGTGAATATGAGCTTCTGAAGTGAAATATGCACTTTTTCAAATACTTTCTCTTTTTTAGATCTCTTCGTCAAAAATTTTCATTCTGTGTGTAACACAGTGGGAAAGTGACAAACATGAGTGAATTGTCACTATATGACTGAATTGGAGTGAATTTGCTGCTATCTCTGTCAAGAAGCGAGCTAGAGCGCTGAAACTGTGCCTATACGCACTTTCATCAAAACACGCTTCATTGAGATTTTATGCTCAAGAGCGTCAATCTGTGCGTGTTTCTTGCCTGGGAACTGCTTCAGATCGTTGTGCAGTGCATATATGATATGGCTTGGTTTAATGTGCATGTATTGCCATTGGGAAGTGAATATGAGCTACTGCAGTGAAGATATGCACTTATTAAAAAACTTTCTTTTTTTTTAGTTCTCCTTGTCAAAAATGTTCATACTGTGTGTAACACAGTGGGAAAGTGACAAACATGAGTGAATTGTCACTATATGCCTGAATTTGCTGCTATCTCTGTCAGGAAGCGAGCTGGAGTGCTGAAACTGTGCCTATACACACTTTCATCAAAACACGCTTCTTTGAGGTTTTAAGCTCAGAACGTGAATCTGTGCTTGTTTCTTGCCTGGGAACTGCTTCAGATCGTTGTGCAATGCATATATGGTATCAGTTTATCCAATGTGCATGGATGGCCTTTGGGAAGTGAATATGAGCTTCTGAAGTGAAAATATGCACTTTTTAAAAAACTTTCTTTTTTTTAGTTCTGCTTGTTAAAAATTTTCATGCTGCGTGTTACACAGTGGGAAAGTGACAAACATGAGTGAATTGTCAAGACATGACTTAATTGGAGTGAATTTGCTGCTATCTCTGTCAGGAAGCGAGCTAGAGCGCTGAAACTGTGCCTATATACGCACTTTCATCAAAACACGCTTCATTGAGATTTTAAGCTCAGAATATGAATCTGTGCGTGCTACATGCCTGGGTACTGCTTCAGATCGTTGTGCAATGCATATATGGTATCAGTTTGTCCAATGTGCATGGATGGCCTTTGGGAAGTGAATATGAGCTTCTGAAGTGAAAATATGCACTTTTTAAAAAACTTTCTTTTTTTAGTTCTGCTTGTTAAAAATTTTCATACTGTGTGTAACACAGTGGGAAAGTGACAAACATGAGTGAATTGTCACTATATTACTTAATTGGAGTGAATTTGCTGCTATCTCTGTCAGGAAGCGAGCTTGAGCGCTGAAACTGTGCCTATACGCACTTTCATCAAAACATGCTTCATTGAGATTTTAAGCTCAGAATATGAATCTGTGCGTGCTACTTGCCTGGGTACTGCTTCAGATCGTTGTGCAATGCATATATGGTATCAGTTTGTCCAATGTGCATGGATGGCCTTTGGGAAGTGAATATGAGCTTCTGAAGTGAAAATATGCACTTTTTAAAAAACTTTCTTTTTTTTAGTTCTGCTTGTTAAAAATTTTCATACTGTGTGTAACACAGTGGGAAAGTGACAAACATGAGTGAATTGTCACTATATTACTTAATTGGAGTGAATTTGCTGCTATCTCTGTCAGGAAGCGAGCTTGAGCGCTGAAACTGTGCCTATACGCACTTTCATCAAAACACGCTTCATTGAGATTTTAAGCTCAGAATATGAATCTGTGCGTGCTACTTGCCTGGGTACTGCTTCAGATCGTTGTGCAATGCATATATGGTATCAGTTTGTCCAATGTGCATGGATGGCCTTTGGGAAGTGAATATGAGCTTCTGAAGTGAAAATATGCACTTTTTAAAAAACTTTCTTTTTTTTAGTTCTGCTTGTTAAAAATTTTCATACTGTGTGTAACACAGTGGGAAAGTGACAAACATGAGTGAATTGTCACTATATGACTGAATTGGAGTGAATTTGCTGCTATCTCTGTCAGGAAGCGAGCTAGAGCGCTGAAACTGTGCCTATACGCACTTTCATCAAAACACGCTTCATTGAGATTTTAAGCTCAGAACGTGAATCTGTGCGTGCTACGTGCCTGGGAATTGCTTCAGATCGTTTTGCAATGCATATTTGCTGTCAGTTGGTCCAATGTGCATGGATGGCCTTTGGGAAGTGAATATGAGCTTCTGAAGTGAAAATATGCACTTTTTCAAATACTTTCTTTTTTTTTTTTAATCTGCTTGTCAAAAATTTTCAGTCTGTGTGTAACAGAGTAAGAAAGTGACAAACATGAGTGAATTGAAACTATATGACTGAGTTGAAGTGAATTTGCTGCTATCTCTGTCAGGAAACGAGCTAGAGCGCTGAAACTATGCCTATACGCACTTTCATCAAAACACGCTTCTTTGAGGTTTTAAGCTCAGAAGGTGAATCTTTAAATGTTTCTGGCCTAGGAACTGCCTCAAATCACTGTGCAATGCCTATATGGTATCATTTGGTCCAATGTGCATGGATGGCCTTTGGGAAGTGAATATGAGCTTCTGAAGTGAAATATGCACTTTTTCAAATACTTTCTCTTTTTTAGATCTCTTCATCAAAAATTTTCATTCTGTGTGTAACACAGTGGGAAAGTGACAAACATGAGTGAATTGTCACTATATGACTGAATTGGAGTGAATTTGCTGCTATCTCTGTCAGGAAGCGAGCTAGAGCGCTGAAACTATGCCTATACGCACTTTCATCAAAACACGCTTTTTTGAGGTTTTAAGCTCAGAAGGTGAATCTTTAAATGTTTCTGGCCTAGGAACTGCCTCAAATCACTGTGCAATGCCTATATGGTATCATTTGGTCCAATGTGCATGGATGGCCTTTGGGAAGTGAATATGAGTTTCTGAAGTGAAATATGCATTTTTTCAAATACTTTCTCTTTTTTTAGATCTCTTCGTCAAAAATTTTCATTCTGTGTGTAACACAGTGGGAAAGTGACCAACATGAGTGAATTGTCACTATATGACTGAATTGGAGTGAATTTGCTGCTATCTCTGTCAGGAAGCGAGCTAGAGCGCTGAAACTGTGCCTATACGCACTTTCATCAAAACACGCTTCTTTGAGATTTTAAGCTCAGAACGTGAATCTGTGCGTGCTACGTGCCTAGGAATTGCTTCAGATCGTTTTGCAATGCATATTTGGTGTCAGTTGGTCCAATGTGCATGGATGGCCTTTGGGAAGTGAATATGAGCTTCTGAAGTGAAAATATGCACTTTTTCAAATACTTTCTTTTTTTTTTTTAATCTGCTTGTCAAAAATTTTCAGTCTGTGTGTAACAGAGTTAGAAAGTGACAAACATGAGTGAATTGAAACTATATGACTGAGTTGAAGTGAATTTGCTGCTATCTCTGTCAGGAAACGAGCTAGAGCGCTGAAACTATGCCTATACGCACTTTCATCAAAACACGCTTCTTTGAGGTTTTAAGCTCAGAAGGAGAATCTTTAAATGTTTCTGGCCTAGGAACTGCCTCAAATCACTGTGCAATGCCTATATGGTATCATTTGGTCCAATGTGCATGGATGGCCTTTGGGAAGTGAATATGAGCTTCTGAAGTGAAATATGCACTTTTTCAAATACTTTCTCTTTTTTAGATCTCTTCGTCAAAAATTTTCATTCTGTGTGTAACACAGTGGGAAAGTGACAAACATGAGTGAATTGTCACTATATGACTGAATTGGAGTGAATTTGCTGCTATCTCTGTCAGGAAGCGAGCTAGAGCGCTGAAACTGTGCCTATACGCACTTTCATCAAAACACGCTTCATTGAGATTTTATGCTCAAGAGCGTCAATCTGTGCGTGTTTCTTGCCTGGGAACTGCTTCAGATCGTTGTGCAGTGCATATATGATATGGCTTGGTTTAATGTGCATGTATTGCCATTGGGAAGTGAATATGAGCTACTGCAGTGAAGATATGCACTTATTAAAAAACTTTCTTTTTTTTTAGTTCTCCTTGTCAAAAATGTTCATACTGTGTGTAACACAGTGGGAAAGTGACAAACATGAGTGAATTGTCACTATATGCCTGAATTTGCTGCTATCTCTGTCAGGAAGCGAGCTGGAGTGCTGAAACTGTGCCTATACACACTTTCATCAAAACACGCTTCTTTGAGGTTTTAAGCTCAGAACGTGAATCTGTGCTTGTTTCTTGCCTGGGAACTGCTTCAGATCGTTGTGCAATGCATATATGGTATCAGTTTATCCAATGTGCATGGATGGCCTTTGGGAAGTGAATATGAGCTTCTGAAGTGAAAATATGCACTTTTTAAAAAACTTTCTTTTTTTTAGTTCTGCTTGTTAAAAATGTTCATGCTGCGTGTTACACAGTGGGAAAGTGACAAACATGAGTGAATTGTCACGACATGACTTAATTGGAGTGAATTTGCTGCTATCTCTGTCAGGAAGCGAGCTAGAGCGCTGAAACTGTGCCTATATACGCACTTTCATCAAAACACGCTTCATTGAGATTTTAAGCTCAGAATATGAATCTGTGCGTGCTACATGCCTGGGTACTGCTTCAGATCGTTGTGCAATGCATATATGGTATCAGTTTGTCCAATGTGCATGGATGGCCTTTGGGAAGTGAATATGAGCTTCTGAAGTGAAAATATGCACTTTTTAAAAAACTTTCTTTTTTTAGTTCTGCTTGTTAAAAATTTTCATACTGTGTGTAACACAGTGGGAAAGTGACAAACATGAGTGAATTGTCACTATATTACTTAATTGGAGTGAATTTGCTGCTATCTCTGTCAGGAAGCAAGCTTGAGCGCTGAAACTGTGCCTATACGCACTTTCATCAAAACATGCTTCATTGAGATTTTAAGCTCAGAATATGAATCTGTGCGTGCTACTTGCCTGGGTACTGCTTCAGATCGTTGTTCAATGCATATATGGTATCAGTTTGTCCAATGTGCATGGATGGCCTTTGGGAAGTGAATATGAGCTTCTGAAGTGAAAATATGCACTTTTTAAAAAACTTTCTTTTTTTTAGTTCTGCTTGTTAAAAATTTTCATACTGTGTGTAACACAGTGGGAAAGTGACAAACATGAGTGAATTGTCACTGTATTACTTAATTGGAGTGAATTTGCTGCTATCTCTGTCAGGAAGCGAGCTTGAGCGCTGAAACTGTGCCTATACGCACTTTCATCAAAACACGCTTCATTGAGATTTTAAGCTCAGAATATGAATCTGTGCGTGCTACTTGCCTGGGTACTGCTTCAGATCGTTGTGCAATGCATATATGGTATCAGTTTGTCCAATGTGCATGGATGGCCTTTGGGAAGTGAATATGAGCTTCTGAAGTGAAAATATGCACTTTTTAAAAAACTTTCTTTTTTTTAGTTCTGCTTGTTAAAAATTTTCATACTGTGTGTAACACAGTGGGAAAGTGACAAACATGAGTGAATTGTCACTATATGACTGAATTGGAGTGAATTTGCTGCTATCTCTGTCAGGAAGCGAGCTAGAGCGCTGAAACTGTGCCTATACGCACTTTCATCAAAACACGCTTCATTGAGATTTTAAGCTCAGAACGTGAATCTGTGCGTGCTACGTGCCTGGGAATTGCTTCAGATCGTTTTGCAATGCATATTTGCTGTCAGTTGGTCCAATGTGCATGGATGGCCTTTGGGAAGTGAATATGAGCTTCTGAAGTGAAAATATGCACTTTTTCAAATACTTTCTTTTTTTTTTTTAATCTGCTTGTCAAAAATTTTCAGTCTGTGTGTAACAGAGTAAGAAAGTGACAAACATGAGTGAATTGAAACTATATGACTGAGTTGAAGTGAATTTGCTGCTATCTCTGTCAGGAAACGAGCTAGAGCGCTGAAACTATGCCTATACGCACTTTCATCAAAACACGCTTCTTTGAGGTTTTAAGCTCAGAAGGTGAATCTTTAAATGTTTCTGGCCTAGGAACTGCCTCAAATCACTGTGCAATGCCTATATGGTATCATTTGGTCCAATGTGCATGGATGGCCTTTGGGAAGTGAATATGAGCTTCTGAAGTGAAATATGCACTTTTTCAAATACTTTCTCTTTTTTAGATCTCTTCGTCAAAAATTTTCATTCTGTGTGTAACACAGTGGGAAAGTGACAAACATGAGTGAATTGTCACTATATGACTGAATTGGAGTGAATTTGCTGCTATCTCTGTCAGGAAGCGAGCTAGAGCGCTGAAACTGTGCCTATACGAACTTTTATCAAAACACGCTTCATTGAGATTTTAAGCTCAGAATATGAATCTGTGCTTGTTTCTTGCCTGGGAACTGCTTCAGATCGTTGTGCAATGCATATATGGTATGGCTTGGTTTAATGTGCATGTATTGCCATTGGGAAGTGAATATGAGCTACTGCAGTGAAGATATGCACTTTTTAAAAAAGTTTCTTTTTTTTTAGTTCTCCTTGTCAAAAATGTTCATACTGTGTGTAACACAGTGGGAAAGTGACAAACATGAGTGAATTGTCACTATATGCCTGAATTTGCTGCTATCTCTGTCAGGAAGCGAGCTGGAGTGCTGAAACTGTGCCTATACACACTTTCATCAAAACACGCTTCTTTGAGGTTTTAAGCTCAGAACGTGAATCTGTGCTTGTTTCTTGCCTGGGAACTGCTTCAGATCGTTGTGAAATGCATATATGGTATCAGTTTATCCAATGTGCATGGATGGCCTTTGGGAAGTGAATATGAGCTTCTGAAGTGAAAATATGCACTTTTTAAAAAACTTTCTTTTTTTTAGTTCTGCTTGTTAAAAATTTTCATGCTGTGTGTTACACAGTGGGAAAGTGACAAACATGAGTGAATTGTCACTAAATGACTTAATTGGAGTGAATTTGCTGCTATCTCTGTCAGGAAGCGAGCTAGAGCGCTGAAACTGTGCCTTTACGCACTTTCATCAAAACACGCTTCATTGAGATTTTAAGCTCAGAATATGAATCTGTGCGTGCTACTTGCCTGGGTACTGCTTCAGATCGTTGTGCAATGCATATATGGTATCAGTTTTTCCAATGTGCATGGATGGTCTTTGGGAAGTGAATATGAGCTTCTGAAGTGAAAATATGCACTTTTTAAAAAACTTTCTTTTTTTTAGTTCTGCTTGTTAAAAATTTTCATACTGTGTGAAACACAGTGGGAAAGTGACAAACATGAGTGAATTGTCACTATATGACTGAATTGGAGTGAATTTGCTGCTATCTCTGTCAGGAAGCAAGCTGGAGCGCTGAAACTGTGCCTATACACACTTTTATCAAAACACGCTTTTTTGAGGTTTTAAGCTCTGAACGTGAATCTGTGCTTGTTTCTTGCCTGGGATCGGCTTCAGATCGTTGTGCAATGCATATATGGTATCAGTTTATCCAATGTGCATGGATGGCCTTTGGGAAGTGAATATGAGCTTCTGAAGTGAAAATATGCACTTTTAAAAAACTTTCTTTTTTTTAGTTCTGCTTGTTAAAAATTTTATGCTGTGTGTTACACAGTGGGAAAGTGACAAACATGAGTGAATTGTCACTACATGACTTAATTGGAGTGAATTTGCTGCTATCTCTGTCAGGAAGCGAGCTAGAGCGCTGAAACTGTGCCTATACGCACTTTCATCAAAACACGCTTCATTGAGATTTTAAGCTCAGAACGTGAATCTGTGCGTGCTACGTGCCTGGGAATTGCTTCAGATCGTTTTGCAATGCATATTTGGTGTCAGTTGGTCCAATGTGCATGGATGGCCTTTGGGAAGTGAATATGAGCTTCTGAAGTGAAAATATGCACTTTTTCAAATACTTCCTTTTTTTTTTAAATCTGCTTGTCAAAAATTTTCAGTCTGTGTGTAACAGAGTAAGAAAGTGACAAACATGAGTGAATTGAAACTATATGACTGAGTTTAAGTGAATTTGCTGCTATCTCTGTCAGGAAACGAGCTAGAGCGCTGAAACTATGCCTATACGCACTTTCATCAAAACACGCTTCTTTGAGGTTTTAAGCTCAGAAGGTGAATCTTTAAATGTTTCTGGCCTAGGAACTGCCTCAAATCACTGTGCAATGCCTATATGGTATCATTTGGTCCAATGTGCATGGATGGCCTTTGGGAAGTGAATATGAGCTTCTGAAGTGAAATATGCACTTTTTCAAATACTTTCTCTTTTTTAGATCTCTTCGTCAAAAATTTTCATTCTGTGTGTAACACAGTGGGAAAGTGACAAACATGAGTGAATTGTCACTGTATGACTGAATTGGAGTGAATTTGCTGATATCTCAGTCAGGAAGCGAGCTAGAGCGCTGAAACTGTGCCTATACGCACTTTCATCAAAACACGCTTCATTGAGATTTTATGCTCAGAGCGTCAATCTGTGCGTGTTTATTGCCTGGGAACTGCTTCAGATCGTTGTGCAGTGCATATATGATATGGCTTGGTTTAATGTGCATGTATTGCCATTGGGAAGTGAATATGAGCTTCTGAAGTGAAAATATGCACTTTTTAAAAAACTTTCTTTTTTTTAGTTCTGCTTGTTAAAAATTTTCATACTGTGTGAAACACAGTGGGAAAGTGACAAACATGAGTGAATTGTCACTATATGACTGAATTGGAGTGAATTTGCTGCTATCTCTGTCAGGAAGCGAGCTGGAGCGCTGAAACTGTGCCTATACGCACTTTTATCAAAACACGCTTTTTTGAGGTTTTAAGCTCAGAACGTGAATCTGTGCTTGTTTGTTGCCTGGGATCGGCTTCAGATCGTTGTGCAATGCATATATGGTATCAGTTTATCCAATGTGCATGGATGGCCTTTGGGAAGTGAATATGAGCTTCTGAAGTGAAAATATGCACTTTTAAAAAACTTTCTTTTTTTTAGTTCTGCTTGTTAAAAATTTTCATGCTGTGTGTTACACAGTGGGAAAGGGACAAACATGAGTGAATTGTCACTACATGACTTAATTGGAGTGAATTTGCTGCTATCTCTGTCAGGAAGCGAGCTAGAGCGCTGAAACTGTGCCTATACGCTTTCATCAAAACACGCTTCATTGAGATTTTAAGCTCAGAACGTGAATCTGTGCGTGCTACGTGCCTGGGAATTGCTTCAGATCGTTTTGCAATGCATATATGGTGTCAGTTGGTCCAATGTGCATGGATGGCCTTTGGGAAGTGAATATGAGCTTCTGAAGTGAAAATATGCACTTTTTCAAATACTTTCTTTTTTTTTTTTAATCTGCTTGTCAAAAATTTTCAGTCTGTGTGTAACAGAGTAAGAAAGTGACAAACATGAGTGAATTGAAACTATATGACTGAGTTGAAGTGAATTTGCTGCTATCTCTGTCAGGAAACGAGCTAGAGCGCTGAAACTATGCCTATACGCACTTTCATCAAAACACGCTTCATTGAGATTTTATGCTCAGAGCGTCAATCTGTGCGTGTTTCTTGCCTGGGAACTGCTTCAGATCGTTGTGCAGTGCATATATGGTATGGCTTGGTTTAATGTGCATGTATTGCCATTGGGAAGTGAATATGAGCTACTGCAGTGAAGATATGCACTTATTAAAAAACTTTCTTTTTTTTTAGTTCTCCTTGTCAAAAATGTTCATACTGTGTGTAACACAGTGGGAAAGTGACAAACATGAGTGAATTGTCACTATATGCCTGAATTTGCTGCTATCTCTGTCAGGAAGCGAGCTGGAGTGGTGAAACTGTGCCTATACACACTTTCATCAAAACACGCTTCTTTGAGGTTTTAAGCTCAGAACGTGAATCTGTGCTTGTTTCTTGCCTGGGAACTGCTTCAGATCGTTGTGCAATGCATATATGGTATCAGTTTATCCAATGTGCATGGATGGCCTTTGGGAAGTGAATATGAGCTTCTGAAGTGAAAATATGCACTTTTTAAAAAACTTTCTTTTTTTTAGTTCTGCTTGTTAAAAATTTTCATGCTGCGTGTTACACAGTGGGAAAGTGACAAACATGAGTGAATTGTCACTATATTACTTAATTGGAGTGAATTTGCTGCTATCTCTGTCAGGAAGCGAGCTTGAGCGCTGAAACTGTGCCTATACGCACTTTCATCAAAACACGCTTCATTGAGATTTTAAGCTCAGAATATGAATCTGTGCGTGCTACTTGCCTGGGTACTGCTTCAGATCGTTGTGCAATGCATATATGGTATCAGTTTGTCCAATGTGCATGGATGGCCTTTGGGAAGTGAATATGAGCTTCTGAAGTGAAAATATGCACTTTTTAAAAAACTTTCTTTTTTTTAGTTCTGCTTGTTAAAAATTTTCATACTGTGTGTAACACAATGGGAAAGTGACAAACATGAGTGAATTGTAACTATATGACTGAATTGGAGTGAATTTGCTGCTATCTCTGTCAGGAAGCGAGCTGGAGCGCTGAAACTGTGCCTGTACGCACTTTTATCAAAACACGCTTTTTTGAGGTTTTAAGCTCAGAACGTGAATCTGTGCTTGTTTCTTGCCTGGGAACTGCTTCAGATCGTTGTGCAATGCATATATGGTATCAGTTTATCCAATGTGCATGGATGGCCTTTGGGAAGTGAATATAAGCTTCTGAAGTGAAAATATGCACTTTTTAAAAAACTTTCTTTTTTTTAGTTCTGCTTGTTAAAAATTTTCATGCTGTGTGTTACACAGTGGGAAAGTGACAAACATGAGTGAATTGTCACAACATGACTTAATTGGAGTGAATTTGCTGCTATCTCTGTCAGGAAGCGAGCTAGAGCGCTGAAACTGTGCCTATACGCACTTTCATCAAAACACGCTTCATTGAGATTTTAAGCTCAGAACGTGAATCTGTGCGTGCTACGTGCCTGGGAATTGCTTCAGATCGTTTTGCAATGCATATTTGCTGTCAGTTGGTCCAATGTGCATGGATGGCCTTTGGGAAGTGAATATGAGCTTCTGAAGTGAAAATATGCACTTTTTCAAATACTTTCTTTTTTTTTTTAATCTGCTTGTCAAAAATTTTCAGTCTGTGTGTAACAGAGTAAGAAAGTGACAAACATGAGTGAATTGAAACTATATGACTGAGTTGAAGTGAATTTGCTGCTATCTCTGTCAGGAAACGAGCTAGAGCGCTGAAACTATGCCTATACGCACTTTCATCAAAACACGCTTCTTTGAGGTTTTAAGCTCAGAAGGTGAATCTTTAAATGTTTCTGGCCTAGGAACTGCCTCAAATCACTGTGCAATGCCTATATGGTATCATTTGGTCCAATGTGCATGGATGGCCTTTGGGAAGTGAATATGAGCTTCTGAAGTGAAATATGCACTTTTTCAAATACTTTCTCTTTTTTAGATCTCTTCGTCAAAAATTTTCATTCGGTGTGTAACACAGTGGGAAAGTGACAAACATGAGTGAATTGTCACTATATGACTGAATTGGAGTGAATTTGCTGCTATCTCTGTCAGGAAGCGAGCTAGAGCGCTGAAACTATGCCAAAACGCACTTTCATCAAAACACGCTTTTTTGAGGTTTTAAGCCAGAAGGTGAATCTTTAAATGTTTCTGGCCTAGGAACTGCCTCAAATCACTGTGCAAAGCCTATATGGTATCATTTGGTCCAATGTGCATGGATGGCCTTTGGGAAGTGAATATGAGTTTCTGAAGTGAAATATGCACTTTTTCAAATACTTTCTCTTTTTTTAGACTCTTCGTCAAAAATTTTCATTCTGTGTGTAACACAGTGGGAAAGTGACAAACATGAGTGAATTGTCACTATATGACTGAATTGGAGTGAATTTGCTGCTATCTCTGTCAGGAAGCGAGCTAGAGCGCTGAAACTGTGCCTATACGAACTTTTATCAAAACACGCTTCATTGAGATTTTAAGCTCAGAATATGAATCTGTGCTTGTTTCTTGCCTGGGAACTGCTTCAGATCGTTGTGCAATGCATATATGGTATGGCTTGGTTTAATGTGCATGTATTGCCATTGGGAAGTGAATATGAGCTACTGCAGTGAAGATATGCACTTTTTAAAAAACTTTCTTTTTTTTTAGTTCTCCTTGTCAAAAATGTTCATACTGTGTGTAACACAGTGGGAAAGTGACAAACATGAGTGAATTGTCACTATATGCCTGAATTTGCTGCTATCTCTGTCAGGAAGCGAGCTGGAGTGCTGAAACTGTGCCTATACGCACTTTCATCAAAACACGCTTCATTGAGATTTTAAGCTCAGAATATGAATCTGTGCGTGCTACTTGCCTGGGTACTGCTTCAGATCGTTGTGCAATGCATATATGGTATCAGTTTGTCCAATGTGCATGGATGGCCTTTGGGAAGTGAATATGAGCTTCTGAAGTGAAAATATGCACTTTTTAAAAAACTTTCTTTTTTTTAGTTCTGCTTGTTAAAAATTTTCATACTGTGTGAAACACAGTGGGAAAGTGACAAACATGAGTGAATTGTCACTATATCACTGAATTGGAGTGAATTTGCTGCTATCTCTGTCAGGAAGCGAGCTGGAGCGCTGAAACTGTGCCTATACGCACTTTTATCAAAACACGCTTTTTTGAGGTTTTAAGCTCAGAACGTGAATCTGTGCTTGTTTCTTGCCTGGGATCGGCTTCAGATCGTTGTGCAATGCATATATGGTATCAGTTTATCCAATGTGCATGGATGGCCTTTGGGAAGTGAATATGAGCTTCTGAAGTGAAAATATGCACTTTTAAAAAACTTTCTTATTTTTAGTTCTGCTTGTTAAAAATTTTCATGCTGTGTGTAACACAGTGGGAAAGTGACAAACATGAGTGAATTGTCGCTACATGACTTAATTGGAGTGAATTTGCTGCTATCTCTGTCAGGAAGCGAGCTAGAGCGCTGAAACTGTGCCTATACGCACTTTCATCAAAACACGCTTCATTGAGATTTTAAGCTCAGAACGTGAATCTGTGCGTGCTACGTGCCTGGGAATTGCTTCAGATCGTTTTGCAATGCATATTTGCTGTCAGTTGGTCCAATGTGCATGGATGGCCTTTGGGAAGTGAATATGAGCTTCTGAAGTGAAAATATGCACTTTTTCAAATACTTTCTTTTTTTTTTTTAATCTGCTTGTCAAAAATTTTCAGTCTGTGTGTAACAGAGTAAGAAAGTGACAAACATGAGTGAATTGAAACTATATGACTGAGTTGAAGTGAATTTGCCGCTATCTCTGTCAGGAAACGAGCTAGAGCGCTGAAACTATGCCTATACGCACTTTCATCAAAACACGCTTCTTTGAGGTTTTAAGCTCAGAAGGTGAATCTTTAAATGTTTCTGGCCTAGGAACTGCCTCAAATCACTGTGCAATGCCTATATGGTATCATTTGGTCCAATGTGCATGGATGGCCTTTGGGAAGTGAATATGAGCTTCTGAAGTGAAATATGCACTTTTTCAAATACTTTCTCTTTTTTAGATCTCTTCGTCAAAAATTTTCATTCTGTGTGTAACACAGTGGGAAAGTGACAAACATGAGTGAATTGTCACTATATGACTGAATTGGAGTGAATTTGCTGCTATCTCTGTCAGGAAGCGAGCTAGAGCGCTGAAACTATGCCTATACGCACTTTCATCAAAACACGCTTTTTTGAGGTTTAAAGCTCAGAAAGTGAATCTTTAAATGTTTCTGGCCTAGGAACTGCCTCAAATCACTGTGCAATGCCTATATGGTATCATTTGGTCCAATGTGCATGGATGGCCTTTGGGAAGTGAATATGAGTATCTGAAGTGAAATATGCACTTTTTCAAATACTTTCTCTTTTTTTAGACTCTTCGTCAAAAATTTTCATTCTGTGTGTAACACAGTGGGAAAGTGACAAACATGAGTGAATTGTCACTATATGACTGAATTGGAGTGAATTTGCTGCTATCTCTGTCAGGAAGCGAGCTAGAGCGCTGAAACTGTGCCTATACGAACTTTTATCAAAACACGCTTCATTGAGATTTTAAGCTCAGAATATGAATCTGTGCTTCTTTCTTGCCTGGGAACTGCTTCAGATCGTTGTGCAATGCATATATGGTATGGCTTGGTTTAATGTGCATGTATTGCCATTGGGAAGTGAATATGAGCTACTGCAGTGAAGATATGCACTTTTTAAAAAACTTTTTTTTTTTTTAGTTCTCCTTGTCAAAAATGTTCATACTGTGTGTAACACAGTGGGAAAGTGACAAACATGAGTGAATTGTCACTATATGCCTGAATTTGCTGCTATCTCTGTCAGGAAGCGAGCTGGAGTGCTGAAACTGTGCCTATCCACACTTTCATCAAAACACGCTTCTTTGAGGTTTTAAGCTCAGAACGTGAATCTGTGCTTGTTTCTTGCCTGGAAACTGCTTCAGATCGTTGTGCAATGCATATATGGTATCAGTTTATCCAATGTGCATGGATGGCCTTTGGGAAGTGAATATGAGCTTCTGAAGTGAAAATATGCACTTTTTAAAAAACTTTCTTTTTTTTAGTTCTGCTTGTTAAAAATTTTCATGCTGTGTGTTACACAGTGGGAAAGGGACAAACATGAGTGAATTGTCTCTAAATGACTTAATTGGAGTGAATTTGCTGCTATCTCTGTCAGGAAGCGAGCTAGAGCGCTGAAACTGTGCCTATATGCACTTTCATCAAAACACGCTTCATTGAGATTTTAAGCTCAGAATATGAATCTGTGCATGCTACTTGCCTGGGTACTGCTTCAGATCGTTGTGCAATGCAAATATGGTATCATTTTGTCCAATGTGCATGGATGGCCTTTGGGAAGTGAATATGAGCTTCTGAAGTGAAAATATGCACTTTTTAAAAAACTTTCTTTTTTTTAGTTCTGCTTGTTAAAAATTTTCATACTGTGTGAAACACAGTGGGAAAGTGACAAACATGAGTGAATTGTCACTATATGACTGAATTGGAGTGAATTTGCTGCTATCTCTGTCAGGAAGCGAGCTGGAGCGCTGAAACTGTGCCTATACACACTTTTATCAAAACACGCTTTTTTGAGGTTTTAAGTTCAGAACGTGAATCTGTGCTTGTTTCTTGCCTGGGATCGGCTTCAGATCGTTGTGCAATGCATATATGGTATCAGTTTGTCCAATGTGCATGGATGGCCTTTGGGAAGTGAATATGAGCTTCTGAAGTGAAAATATGCACTTTTTAAAAAACTTTCTTTTTTTAGTTCTGCTTGTTAAAAATTTTCATGCTGTGTGTAACACAGTGGGAAAGTGACAAACATGAGTGAATTGTCACTATATTACTTAATTGGAGTGAATTTGCTGCTATCTCTGTCAGGAAGCGAGCTTGAGCGCTGAAACTGTGCCTATACGCACTTTCATCAAAACACGCTTCATTGAGATTTTAAGCTCAGAATATGAATCTGTGCGTGCTACTTGCCTGGGTACTGCTTCAGATCGTTGTGCAATACATATTTGGTATCAGTTTGTCCAATGTGCATGGATGGCCTTTGGGAAGTGAATATGAGCTTCTGAAGTGAAAATATGCACTTTTTAAAAAACTTTCTTTGTTTTAGTTCTGCTTGTCAAAAATTTTCATACTGTGTGTAACACAGTGGGAAAGTGACAAACATGAGTGAATTGTCACTGTATTACTTAATTGGAGTGAATTTGCTGCTATCTCTGTCAGGAAGCGAGCTAGAGCGCTGAAACTGTGCCTATACGCACTTTCATCAAAACACGCTTCATTGAGATTTTATGCTCAGAACGTAGACCTGTGCGTGCTACGTGCCTGGGAATTGCTTCAGATCGTTTTGCAATGCATATTTGGTGTCAGTTGGTCCAATGTGCATGGATGGCCTTTGGGAAGTGAATATGAGCTTCTGAAGTGAAAATATGCACTTTTTCAAATACTTTCTTTTTTTTTTTTAATCTGCTTGTCAAAAATTTTCAGTCTGTGTGTAACAGAGTAAGAAAGTGACAAACATGAGTGAATTGAAACTATATGACTGAGTTGAAGTGAATTTGCTGCTATCTCTGTCAGGAAACGAGCTAGAGCGCTGAAACTATGCCTATACGCACTTTCATCAAAACACGCTTCATTGAGATTTTAAGCTCAGAATATGAATCTGTGCGTGCTACTTGCCTGGGTACTGCTTCAGATCGTTGTGCAATGCATATATGGTATCAGTTTGTCCAATGTGCATGGATGGCCTTTGGGAAGTGAATATGAGCTTCTGAAGTGAAAATATGCACTTTTTAAAAAACTTTCTTTTTTTTAGTTCTGCTTGTTAAAAATTTTCATACTGTGTGTAACACAGTGGGAAAGTGACAAACATGAGTGAATTGTCACTATATGACTGAATTGGAGTGAATTTGCTGATATCTCTGTCAGGAAGCGAGCTAGAGCGCTGAAACTGTGCCTATACGCACTTTCATCAAAACACGCTTCATTGAGATTTTAAGCTCAGAACGTGAATCTGTGCAAGCTACGTGCCTGGGAATTGCTTCAGATCGTTTTGCAATGCATATTTGCTGTCAGTTGGTCCAATGTGCATGGATGGCCTTTGGGAAGTGAATATGAGCTTCTGAAGTGAAAATATGCACTTTTTCAAATACTTTCTTTTTTTTTTTTAATCTGCTTGTCAAAAATTTTCAGTCTGTGTGTAACAGAGTAAGAAAGTGACAAACATGAGTGAATTGAAACTACATGACTGAGTTGAAGTGAATTTGCTGCTATCTCTGTCAGGAAACGAGCTAGAGCGCTGAAACTATGCCTATACGCACTTTCATCAAAACACGCTTCTTTGAGGTTTTAAGCTCAGACGGTGAATCTTGAAATGTTTCTGGCCTAGGAACTGCCTCAAATCACTGTGCAATGCCTATATGGTATCATTTGGTCCAATGTGCATGGATGGCCTTTGGGAAGTGAATATGAGCTTCTGAAGTGAAATATGCACTTTTTCAAATACTTTCTCTTTTTTAGATCTCTTCGTCAAAAATTTTCATTCTGTGTGTAACACAGTGGGAAAGTGACAAACATGAGTGAATTGTCACTATATGACTGAATTGTAGTGAATTTGCTGCTATCTCTGTCAGGAAGCGAGCTAGAGCGCTGAAACTATGCCTCTTCGCACTTTCATCAAAACACGCTTTTTTGAGGTTTTAAGCTCAGAAGGTGAATCTTTAAATGTTTCTGGCCTAGGAACTGCCTCAAATCACTGTGCAATGCCTATATGGTATCATTTGGTCCAATGTGCATGGATGGCCTTTGGGAAGTGAATATGAGTTTCTGAAGTGAAATATGCACTTTTTCAAATACTTTCTCTTTTTTTAGATCTCTTCGTCAAAAATTTTCATTCTGTGTGTAACACAGTGGGAAAGTGACAAACATGAGTGAATTGTCACTATATGACTGAATTGGAGTGAATTTGCTGCTATCTCTGTCAGGAAGCGAGCTAGAGCGCTGAAACTGTGCCTATACGAACTTTTATCAAAACACGCTTCATTGAGATTTTAAGCTCAGAATATGAATCTGTGCTTGTTTCTTGCCTGGGAACTGCTTCAGATCGTTGTGCAATGCATATATGGTATCAGTTTATCCAATGTGCATGGATGGCCTTTGGGAAGTGAATATGAGCTTCTGAAGTGAAAATATGCACTTTTTCAAATACTTTCTTTTTTTTTTTTAATCTGCTTGTCAAAAATTTTCAGTCTGTGTGTAACAGAGTAAGAAAGTGACAAACATGAGTGAATTGAAACTATATGACTGAGTTGAAGTGAATTTGCTGCTATCTCTGTCAGGAAACGAGCTAGAGCGCTGAAACTATGCCTATACGCACTTTCATCAAAACACGCTTCATTGAGATTTTAAGCTCAGAATATGAATCTGTGCGTGCTACTTGCCTGGGTACTGCTTCAGATCGTTGTGCAATGCATATATGGTATCAGTTTGTCCAATGTGCATGGATGGCCTTTGGGAAGTGAATATGAGCTTCTGAAGTGAAAATATGCACTTTTTAAAAAACTTTCTTTTTTTTAGTTCTGCTTGTTAAAAATTTTCATACTGTGTGAAACACAGTGGGAAAGTGACAAACATGAGTGAATTGTCACTATATGACTGAATTGGAGTGAATTTGCTGCTATCTCTGTCAGGAAGCGAGCTAGAGCGCTGAAACTGTGCCTATACGCACTTTCATCAAAACACGCTTCATTGAGATTTTAAGCTCAGAACGTGAATCTGTGCAAGCTACGTGCCTGGGAATTGCTTCAGATCGTTTTGCAATGCATATTTGCTGTCAGTTGGTCCAATGTGCATGGATGGCCTTTGGGAAGTGAATATGAGCTTCTGAAGTGAAAATATGCACTTTTTCAAATACTTTCTTTTTTTTTTTTAATCTGCTTGTCAAAAATTTTCAGTCTGTGTGTAACAGAGTAAGAAAGTGACAAACATGAGTGAATTGAAACTACATGACTGAGTTGAAGTGAATTTGCTGCTATCTCTGTCAGGAAACGAGCTAGAGCGCTGAAACTATGCCTATACGCACTTTCATCAAAACACGCTTCTTTGAGGTTTTAAGCTCAGACGGTGAATCTTGAAATGTTTCTGGCCTAGGAACTGCCTCAAATCACTGTGCAATGCCTATATGGTATCATTTGGTCCAATGTGCATGGATGGCCTTTGGGAAGTGAATATGAGTATCTGAAGTGAAATATGCACTTTTTCAAATACTTTCTCTTTTTTAGATCTCTTCGTCAAAAATTTTCATTCTGTGTGTAACACAGTGGGAAAGTGACAAACATGAGTGAATTGTCACTATATGACTGAATTGTAGTGAATTTGCTGCTATCTCTGTCAGGAAGCGAGCTAGAGCGCTGAAACTATGCCTCTTCGCACTTTCATCAAAACACGCTTTTTTGAGGTTTTAAGCTCAGAAGGTGAATCTTTAAATGTTTCTGGCCTAGGAACTGCCTCAAATCACTGTGCAATGCCTATATGGTATCATTTGGTCCAATGTGCATGGATGGCCTTTGGGAAGTGAATATGAGTTTCTGAAGTGAAATATGCACTTTTTCAAATACTTTCTCTTTTTTTAGATCTCTTCGTCAAAAATTTTCATTCTGTGTGTAACACAGTGGGAAAGTGACAAACATGAGTGAATTGTCACTATATGACTGAATTGGAGTGAATTTGCTGCTATCTCTGTCAGGAAGCGAGCTAGAGCGCTGAAACTGTGCCTATACGAACTTTTATCAAAACACGCTTCATTGAGATTTTAAGCTCAGAATATGAATCTGTGCTTGTTTCTTGCCTGGGAACTGCTTCAGATCGTTGTGCAATGCATATATGGTATCAGTTTATCCAATGTGCATGGATGGCCTTTGGGAAGTGAATATGAGCTTCTGAAGTGAAAATATGCACTTTTTAAAAAACTTTCTTTTTTTTAGTTCTGCTTGTTAAAAATTTTCATGCTGTGTGTTACACAGTGGGAAAGTGACAAACATGAGTGAATTGTCACTAAATGACTTAATTGGAGTGAATTTGCTGCTATCTCTGTCAGGAAGCGAGCTAGAGCGCTGAAACTGTGCCTATACGCACTTTCATCAAAACACGCTTCATTGAGATTTTAAGCTCAGAATATGAATCTGTGCGTGCTACTTGCCTGGGTACTGCTTCAGATCGTTGTGCAATGCATATATGGTATCAGTTTGTCCAATGTGCATGGATGGTCTTTGGGAAGTGAATATGAGCTTCTGAAGTGAAAATATGCACTTTTTAAAAAACTTTCTTTTTTTTAGTTCTGCTTGTTAAAAATTTTCATACTGTGTGAAACACAGTGGGAAAGTGACAAACATGAGTGAATTGTCACTAGATTACTGAATTGGAGTGAATTTTCTGCTATCTCTGTCAGGAAGCGAGCTGGAGCGCTGAAACTGTGCCTATACACACTTTTATCAAAACACGCTTTTTTGAGGTTTTAAGTTCAGAACGTGAATCTGTGCTTGTTTCTTGCCTGGGAACTGCTTCAGATCGTTGTGCAATGCATATATGGTATCAGTTTATCCAATGTGCTTGCATGGCCTTTGGGAAGTGAATATGAGCTTCTGAAGTGAAAATATGCACTTTTTAAAAAACTTTCTTTTTTTTAGTTCTGCTTGTTAAAAATTTTCATGCTGAGTGTTACACAGTGGGAAAGTGACAAACATGAGTGAATTGTCACGACATGACTTAATTGGAGTGAATTTGCTGCTATCTCTGTCAGGAAGCGAGCTAGAGCGCTGAAACTGTGCCTACACGCACTTTCATCAAAACACGCTTCATTGAGATTTTAAGCTCAGAATATGAATCTGTGCGTGCTACTTGCCTGGGTACTGCTTCAGATCGTTGTGCAATGCATATATGGTATCAGTTTGTCCAATGTGCATGGATGGCCTTTGGGAAGTGAATATGAGCTTCTGAAGTGAAAATATGCACTTTTTAAAAAACTTTCTTTTTTTTAGTTCTGCTTGTTAAAAATTTTCATACTGTGTGAAACACAGTGGGAAAGTGACAAACATGAGTGAATTGTCACTATATGCCTTAATTGGAGTGAATTTGCTGCTATCTCTGTCAGGAAGCCAGCTGGAGCGCTGAAACAGTGCCTATACACACTTTCATCAAAACACGCTTCTTTGAGGTTTTAAGCTCAGAACGTGAATCTGTGCTTGTTTCTTGCCTGGGAACTGCTTCAGATCGTTGTGCAATGCATATATGGTATCAGTTTATCCAATGTGCATGGATGGCCTTTGGGAAGTGAATATGAGCTTCTGAAGTGAAAATATGCACTTTTTAAAAAACTTTCTTTTTTTTAGTTCTGCTTGTTAAAAATTTTCATGCTGTGTGTTACACAGTGGGAAAGTGACAAACATGAGTGAATTGTCACTACATGACTTAATTGGAGTGAATTAGCTGCTATCTCTGTCAGGAAGCGAGCTGGAGCGCTGAAACTGTGCCTATACACACTTTTATCAAAACACGCTTTTTTGAGGTTTTAAGCTCAGAACGTGAATCTGTGCTTGTTTCTTGCCTGGGAACTGCTTCAGATCGTTGTGCAATGCATATATGGTATCAGTTTAACCAATGTGCATGGATGGCCTTTGGGAAGTGAATATAAGCTTCTGAAGTGAAAATATGCACTTTTTAAAAAACTTTCTTTTTTTTAGTTCTGCTTGTTAAAAATTTTCATGCTGTGTGTTACACAGTGGGAAAGTGACAAACATGAGTGAATTGTCACTACATGACTTAATTGGAGTGAATTTGCTGCTATCTCTGTCAGGAAGCGAGCTAGAGCGCTGAAACTGTGCCTATACGCACTTTCATCAAAACACGCTTCATTGAGATTTTAAGCTCAGAACGTGAATCTGTGCGTGCTACGTGCCTGGGAATTGCTTCAGATCGTTTTGCAATGCATATTTGCTGTCAGTTGGTCCAATGTGCATGGATGGCCTTTGGGAAGTGAATATGAGCTTCTGAAGTGAAAATATGCACTTTTTCAAATACTTTCTTTTTTTTTTTTAAGCTGCTTGTCAAAAATTTTCAGTCTGTGTGTAACAGAGTAAGAAAGTGACAAACATGAGTGAATTGAAACTATATGACTGAGTTGAAGTGAATTTGCTGCTATCTCTGTCAGGAAGCGAGCTAGAGCGCTGAAACTATGCCTATACGCACTTTCATCAAAACACGCTTTTTGAGGTTTTAAGCTCAGAAGGTGAATCTTTAAATGTTTCTGGCCTAGGAACTGCCTCAAATCACTGTGCAATGCCTATATGGTATCATTTGGTCCAATGTGCATGGATGGCCTTTGGGAAGTGAATATGAGTTTCTGAAGTGAAATATGCACTTTTTCAAATACTTTCTCTTTTTTTAGATCTCTTCGTCAAAAATTTTCATTCTGTGTGTAACACAGTGGGAAAGTGACAAACATGAGTGAATTGTCACTATATGACTGAATTGGAGTGAATTTGCTGCTATCTCTGTCAGGAAGCGAGCTAGAGCGCTGAAACTGTGCCTATACGCACTTTCATCAAAACACGCTTCTTTGAGGTTTTAAGCTCAGAAGGTGAATCTTTAAATGTTTCTGGCCTAGGAACTGCCTCAAATCACTGTGCAATGCATATATGGTATGGCCTAGTTTAATGTGCATGTATTGCCATTGGGAAGTGAATATGAGCTACTGCAGTGAAGATATGCACTTTTTAAAAAACTTTCTTTTTTTTTAGTTCTCCTTGTCAAAAATGTTCATACTGTGTGTAACACAGTGGGAAAGTGACAAACATGAGTGAATTGTCACTATATGCCTGAATTTGCTGCTATCTCTGTCAGGAAGCGAGCTGGAGTGCTGAAACTGTGCCTATACACACTTTCATCAAAACACGCTTCTTTGAGGTTTTAAGCTCAGAACGTGAATCTGTGCTTGTTTCTTGCCTGGGAACTGCTTCAGATCGTTGTGCAATGCATATATGGTATCAGTTTATCCAATGTGCATGGATGGCCTTTGGGAAGTGAATATGAGCTTCTGAAGTGAAAATATGCACTTTTTAAAAAACTTTCTTTTTTTTAGTTTTGCTTGTTAAAAATTTTCATGCTGTGTGTTACACAGTGGGAAAGTGACAAACATGAGTGAATTGTCACTACATGACTTAATTGGAGTGAATTTGCTGCTATCTCTGTCAGGAAGCGAGCTAGAGCGCTGAAACTGTGCCTATACGCACTTTCATCAAAACACGCTTCATTGAGATTTTAAGCTCAGAATATGAATCTGTGCGAGCTACTTGCCTGGGTACTGCTTCAGATCGTTGTGCAATGCATATATGGTATCAGTTTGTCCAATGTGCATGGATGGCCTTTGGGAAGTGAATATGAGCTTCTGAAGTGAAAATATGCACTTTTTAAAAAACTTTCTTTTTTTTAGTTCTGCTTGTTAAAAATTTTCATACTGTGTGAAACACAGTGGGAAAGTGACAAACATGAATGAATTGTCACTATATGACTGAATTGGAGTGAATTTGCTGCTATCTCTGTCAGGAAGCGAGCTGGAGCGCTGAAACTGTGCCTATACACACTTTTATCAAAACACGCTTTTTTGAGGTTTTAAGCTCAGAACGTGAATCTGTGCTTGTTTCTTGCCTGGGAACTGCTTCAGATCGTTGTGCAATGCATATATGGTATCAGTTTATCCAATGTGCATGCATGGACTTTGGGAAGTGAATATGAGCTTCTGAAGTGAAAATATGCACTTTTTAAAAAACTTTCTTTTTTTTAGTTCTGCTTGTTAAAAATTTTCATGCTGTGTGTTACACAGTGGGAAAGTGACAAACATGAGTGAATTGTCATTACATGACTTAATTGGAGTGAATTTGCTGCTATCTCTGTCAGGAAGCGAGCTAGAGCGCTGAAACTGTGCCTATACGCACTTTCATCAAAACACGCTTCATTGAGATTTTAAGCTCAGAATATGAATCTGTGCGTGCTACTTGCCTGGGTACTGCTTCAGATCGTTGTGCAATGCATATATGGTATCAGTTTGTCCAATGTGCATGGATGGCCTTTGGGAAGTGAATATGAGCTTCTGAAGTGAAAATATGCACTTTTTAAAAAACTTTCTTTTTTTTAGTTCTGCTTGTTAAAAATTTTCATACTGTGTGAAACACAGTGGGAAAGTGACAAACATGAGTGAATTGTCACTAGATGACTGAATTGGAGTGAATTTGCTGCTATCTCTGTCAGGAAGCGAGCTGGAGCGCTGAAACTGTGCCTATACACACTTTTATCAAAACACGCTTTTTTGAGGTTTTAAGTTCAGAACGTGAATCTGTGCTTGTTTCTTGCCTGGGAACTGCTTCAGATCGTTGTGCAATGCATATATGGTATCAGTTTATCCAATGTGCTTGCATGGCCTTTGGGAAGTGAATATGAGCTTCTGAAGTGAAAATATGCACTTTTTAAAAAACTTTCTTTTTTTTAGTTCTGCTTGTTAAAAATTTTCATGCTGAGTGTTACACAGTGGGAAAGTGACAAACATGAGTGAATTGTCACGACATGACTTAATTGGAGTGAATTTGCTGCTATCTCTGTCAGGAAGCGAGCTAGAGCGCTGAAACTGTGCCTATACGCACTTTCATCAAAACACGCTTCTTTGAGGTTTTAAGCTCAGAACGTGAATCTGTGCTTGTTTCTTGCCTGGGAACTGCTTCAGATCGTTGTGCAATGCATATATGGTATCAGTTTATCCAATGTGCATGGATGGCCTTTGGGAAGTGAATATGAGCTTCTGAAGTGAAAATATGCACTTTTTAAAAAACTTTCTTTTTTTTAGTTCTGCTTGTTAAAAATTTTCATGCTGTGTGTTACACAGTGGGAAAGTGACAAACATGAGTGAATTGTCACTACATGACTTAATTGGAGTGAATTAGCTGCTATCTCTGTCAGGAAGCGAGCTGGAGCGCTGAAACTGTGCCTATACACACTTTTATCAAAACACGCTTTTTTGAGGTTTTAAGCTCAGAACGTGAATCTGTGCTTGTTTCTTGCCTGGGAACTGCTTCAGATCGTTGTGCAATGCATATATGGTATCAGTTTAACCAATGTGCATGGATGGCCTTTGGGAAGTGAATATAAGCTTCTGAAGTGAAAATATGCACTTTTTAAAAAACTTTCTTTTTTTTAGTTCTGCTTGTTAAAAATTTTCATCCTGTGTGTAACACAGTGGGAAAGTGACAAACATGAGTGAATTGTCACTATATGACTGAATTGGAGTGAATTTGCTGATATCTCTGTCAGGAAGCGAGCTAGAGCGCTGAAACTGTGCCTATACGCACTTTCATCAAAACACGCTTCATTGAGATTTTAAGCTCAGAACGTGAATCTGTGCAAGCTACGTGCCTGGGAATTGCTTCAGATCGTTTTGCACTGCATATTTGCTGTCAGTTGGTCCAATGTGCATGGATGGCCTTTGGGAAGTGAATATGAGCTTCTGAAGTGAAAATATGCACTTTTTCAAATACTTTCTTTTTTTTTTTTAATCTGCTTGTCAAAAATTTTCAGTCTGTGTGTAACAGAGTAAGAAAGTGACAAACATGAGTGAATTGAAACTACATGACTGAGTTGAAGTGAATTTGCTGCTATCTCTGTCAGGAAACGAGCTAGAGCGCTGAAACTATGCCTATACGCACTTTCATCAAAACACGCTTCTTTGAGGTTTTAAGCTCAGACGGTGAATCTTGAAATGTTTCTGGCCTAGGAACTGCCTCAAATCACTGTGCAATGCCTATATGGTATCATTTGGTCCAATGTGCATGGATGGCCTTTGGGAAGTGAATATGAGTATCTGAAGTGAAATATGCACTTTTTCAAATACTTTCTCTTTTTTAGATCTCTTCGTCAAAAATTTTCATTCTGTGTGTAACACAGTGGGAAAGTGACAAACATGAGTGAATTGTCACTATATGACTGAATTGTAGTGAATTTGCTGCTATCTCTGTCAGGAAGCGAGCTAGAGCGCTGAAACTATGCCTATACGCACTTTCATCAAAACACGCTTCTTTGAGGTTTTAAGCTCAGACGGTGAATCTTGAAATGTTTCTGGCCTAGGAACTGCCTCAAATCACTGTGCAATGCCTATATGGTATCATTTGGTCCAATGTGCATGGATGGCCTTTGGGAAGTGAATATGAGTTTCTGAAGTGAAATATGCACTTTTTCAAATACTTTCTCTTTTTTTAGATCTCTTCGTCAAAAATTTTCATTCTGTGTGTAACACAGTGGGAAAGTGACAAACATGAGTGAATTGTCACTATATGACTGAATTGGAGTGAATTTGCTGCTATCTCTGTCAGGAAGCGAGCTAGAGCGCTGAAACTGTGCCTATACGAACTTTTATCAAAACACGCTTCATTGAGATTTTAAGCTCAGAATATGAATCTGTGCTTGTTTCTTGCCTGGGAACTGCTTCAGATCGTTGTGCAATGCATATATGGTATCAGTTTATCCAATGTGCATGGATGGCCTTTGGGAAGTGAATATGAGCTTCTGAAGTGAAAATATGCACTTTTTAAAAAACTTTCTTTTTTTTAGTTCTGCTTGTTAAAAATTTTCATGCTGTGTGTTACACAGTGGGAAAGTGACAAACATGAGTGAATTGTCACTAAATGACTTAATTGGAGTGAATTTGCTGCTATCTCTGTCAGGAAGCGAGCTAGAGCGCTGAAACTGTGCCTATACGCACTTTCATCAAAACACGCTTCATTGAGATTTTAAGCTCAGAATATGAATCTGTGCGTGCTACTTGCCTGGGTACTGCTTCAGATCGTTGTGCAATGCATATATGGTATCAGTTTGTCCAATGTGCATGGATGGTCTTTGGGAAGTGAATATGAGCTTCTGAAGTGAAAATATGCACTTTTTAAAAAACTTTCTTTTTTTTAGTTCTGCTTGTTAAAAATTTTCATACTGTGTGAAACACAGTGGGAAAGTGACAAACATGAGTGAATTGTCACTAGATTACTGAATTGGAGTGAATTTTCTGCTATTCTGTCAGGAAGCGAGCTGGAGCGCTGAAACTGTGCCTATACACACTTTTATCAAAACACGCTTTTTTGAGGTTTTAAGTTCAGAACGTGAATCTGTGCTTGTTTCTTGCCTGGGAACTGCTTCAGATCGTTGTGCAATGCATATATGGTATCAGTTTATCCAATGTGCTTGCATGGCCTTTGGGAAGTGAATATGAGCTTCTGAAGTGAAAATATGCACTTTTGAAAAAACTTTCTTTTTTTTAGTTCTGCTTGTTAAAAATTTTCATGCTGAGTGTTACACAGTGGGAAAGTGACAAACATGAGTGAATTGTCACGACATGACTTAATTGGAGTGAATTTGCTGCTATCTCTGTCAGGAAGCGAGCTAGAGCGCTGAAACTGTGCCTACACGCACTTTCATCAAAACACGCTTCATTGAGATTTTAAGCTCAGAATATGAATCTGTGCGTGCTACTTGCCTGGGTACTGCTTCAGATCGTTGTGCAATGCATATATGGTATCAGTTTGTCCAATGTGCATGGATGGCCTTTGGGAAGTGAATATGAGCTTCTGAAGTGAAAATATGCACTTTTTAAAAAACTTTCTTTTTTTTAGTTCTGCTTGTTAAAAATTTTCATACTGTGTGAAACACAGTGGGAAAGTGACAAACATGAGTGAATTGTCACTATATGCCTTAATTGGAGTGAATTTGCTGCTATCTCTGTCAGGAAGCGAGCTGGAGCGCTGAAACAGTGCCTATACACACTTTCATCAAAACACGCTTCTTTGAGGTTTTAAGCTCAGAACGTGAATCTGTGCTTGTTTCTTGCCTGGGAACTGCTTCAGATCGTTGTGCAATGCATATATGGTATCAGTTTATCCAATGTGCATGGATGGCCTTTGGGAAGTGAATATGAGCTTCTGAAGTGAAAATATGCACTTTTTAAAAAACTTTCTTTTTTTTAGTTCTGCTTGTTAAAAATTTTCATGCTGTGTGTTACACAGTGGGAAAGTGACAAACATGAGTGAATTGTCACTACATGACTTAATTGGAGTGAATTTGCTGCTATCTCTGTCAGGAAGCGAGCTGGAGCGCTGAAACTGTGCCTATACGCACTTTTATCAAAACACGCTTTTTTGAGGTTTTAAGCTCAGAACGTGAATCTGTGCTTGTTTCTTGCCTGGGAACTGCTTCAGATCGTTGTGCAATGCATATATGGTATCAGTTTATCCAATGTGCATGGATGGCCTTTGGGAAGTGAATATAAGCTTCTGAAGTGAAAATATGCACTTTTTAAAAAACTTTCTTTTTTTTAGTTCTGCTTGTTAAAAATTTTCATGCTGTGTGTTACACAGTGGGAAAGTGACAAACATGAGTGAATTGTCACTACATGACTTAATTGGAGTGAATTTGCTGCTATCTCTGTCAGGAAGCGAGCTAGAGCGCTGAAACTGTGCCTATACGCACTTTCATCAAAACACGCTTTATTGAGATTTTAAGCTCAGAATATGAATCTGTGCGTGCTACTTGCCTGGGTACTGCTTCAGATCGTTGTGCAATGCATATATGGTATCAGTTTGTCCAATGTGCATGGATGGCCTTTGGGAAGTGAATATGAGCTTCTGAAGTGAAAATATGCACTTTTTAAAAAACTTTCTTTTTTTTAGTTCTGCTTGTTAAAAATTTTCATACTGTGTGAAACACAGTGGGAAAGTGACAAACATGAGTGAATTGTCACTATATGACTGAATTGGAGTGAATTTGCTGCTATCTCTGTCAGGAAGCGAGCTGGAGCGCTGAAACTGTGCCTATGCACACTTTTATCAAAACACGCTTTTTTGAGGTTTTAAGCTCAGAACGTGAATCTGTGCTTGTTTCTTGCCTGGGAACTGCTTCAGATCGTTGTGCAATGCATATATGTTATCAGTTTATCCAATGTGCATGGATGGCCTTTGGGAAGTGAATATGAGCTTCTGAAGTGAAAATATGCACTTTTTAAAAAACTTTCTTTTTTTTAGTTCTGCTTGTTAAAAATTTTCATACTGTGTGTAACACAGTGGGAAAGTGACAAACATGAGTGAATTGTCACTATATGACTTAATTGGAGTGAATTTGCTGCTATCTCTGTCAGGAAGCGAGCTTGAGCGCTGAAACTGTGCCTATACGCACTTTCATCAAAACACGCTTCATTGAGATTTTAAGCTCAGAATATGAATCTGTGCGTGCTACTTGCCTGGGCATTGCTTCAGATCGTTTTGCAATGCATATTTGGTGTCAGTTGGTCCAATGTGCATGGATGGCCTTTGGGAAGTGAATATGAGTTTCTGAAGTGAAATATGCACTTTTTCAAATACTTTCTCTTTTTTTAGATCTCTTCGTCAAAAATTTTCATTCTGTGTGTAACACAGTGGGAAAGTGACAAACATGAGTGAATTGTCACTATATGACTGAATTGGAGTGAATTTGCTGCTATCTCTGTCAGGAAGCGAGCTAGAGCGCTGAAACTGTGCCTATACGCACTTTCATCAAAACACGCTTCATTGAGATTTTATGCTCAGAGCGTCAATCTGTGCGTGTTTCTTGCCTGGGAACTGCTTCAGATCGTTGTGCAATGCATATATGGTATGGCTTGGTTTAATGTGCATGTATTGCCATTGGGAAGTGAATATGAGCTACTGCAGTGAAGATATGCACTTTTTAAAAAACTTTCTTTTTTTTTAGTTCTCCTTGTCAAAAATGTTCATACTGTGTGTAACACAGTGGGAAAGTGACAAACATGAGTGAATTGTCACTATATGCCTGAATTTGCTGCTATCTCTGTCAGGAAGCGAGCTGGTGTGCTGAAACTGTGCCTATACACATTTTCATCAAAACACGCTTCTTTGAGGTTTTAAGCTCAGAACGTGAATCTGTGCTTGTTTCTTGCCTGGGAACTGCTTCAGATCGTTGTGCAATGCATATATGGTATCAGTTTATCCAATGTGCATGCAAGGCCTTTGGGAAGTGAATATGAGCTTCTGAAGTGAAAATATGCACTTTTTCAAATACTTTCTTTTTTTTAGTTCTGCTTGTTAAAAATTTTCATGCTGTGTGTTACACAGTGGGAAAGTGACAAACATGAGTGAATTGTCACTATATGACTGAATTGGAGTGAATTTGCTGCTATCTCTGTCAGGAAGCGAGCTAGAGCGCTGAAACTGTGCCTATACGCACTTTCATCAAAACACGCTTCATTGAGATTTTAAGCTCAGAATATGAATCTGTGCGTGCTACTTGCCTGGGTACTGCTTCAGATCGTTGTGCAATGCATATATGGTATCAGTTTGTCCAATGTGCATGGATGGCCTTTGGGAAGTGAATATGAGCTTCTGAAGTGAAAATATGCACTTTTTAAAAAACTTTCTTTTTTTTAGTTCTGCTTGTTAAAAATTTTCATACTGTGTGAAACACAGTGGGAAAGTGACAAACATGAGTGAATTGTCACTATATAACTGAATTGGAGTGAATTTGCTGCTATCTCTGTCAGGAAGCGAGCTGGAGCGCTGAAACTGTGCCTATACACACTTTTATCAAAACACGCTTTTTTGAGGTTTTAAGCTCAGAACGTGAATCTGTGCTTGTTTCTTGCCTGGGAACTGCTTCAGATCGTTGTGCAATGCATATATGTTATCAGTTTATCCAATGTGCATGGATGGCCTTTGGGAAGTGAATATGAGCTTCTGAAGTGAAAATATGCACTTTTTAAAAAACTTTCTTTTTTTTAGTTCTGCTTGATAAAAATTTTCATACTGTGTGTAACACAGTGGGAAAGTGACAAACATGAGTGAATTGTCACTATATGACTTAATTGGAGTGAATTTGCTACTATCTCTGTCAGGAAGCGAGCTTGAGCGCTGAAACTGTGCCTATACGCACTTTCATCAAAACACGCTTCATTGAGATTTTAAGCTCAGAATATGAATCTGTGCGTGCTACTTGCCTGGGTACTGCTTCAGATCGTTGTGCAATGCATATATGGTATCAGTTTGTCCAATGTGCATGGATGGCCTTTGGGAAGTGAATATGAGCTTCTGAAGTTAAAATATGCACTTTTTAAAAAACTTTCTTTTTTTATAGTTCTGCTTGTTAAAAATTTTCATACTGTGTGAAACACAGTGGGAAAGTGACAAACATGAGTGAATTGTCACTATATGACTGAATTGGAGTGAATTTGCTGCTATCTCTGTCAGGAAGCGAGCTGGAGCGCTGAAACTGTGCCTATACACACTTTTATCAAAACACGCTTTTTTGAGGTTTTAAGCTCAGAACGTGAATCTGTGCTTGTTTCTTGCCTGGGAACTGCTTCAGATCGTTGTGCAATGAATATATGTTATCAGTTTATCCAATGTGCATGGATGGCCTTTGGGAAGTGAATATGAGCTTCTGAAGTGAAAATATGCACTTTTTAAAAAACTTTCTTTTTTTTAGTTCTGCTTGTTAAAAATTTTCATACTGTGTGTAACACAGTGGGAAAGTGACAAACATGAGTGAATTGTCACTATATGACTTAATTGGAGTGAATTTGCTACTATCTCTGTCAGGAAGCGAGCTTGAGCGCTGAAACTGTGCCTATACGCACTTTCATCAAAACATGCTTCATTGAGATTTTAAGCTCAGAATATGAATCTGTGCGTGCTACTTGCCTGGGTACTGCTTCAGATCGTTGTGCAATGCATATATGGTATCAGTTTGTCCAATGTGCATGGATGGCCTTTGGGAAGTGAATATGAGCTTCTGAAGTGAAAATATGCACTTTTTAAAAAACTTTCTTTTTTTTAGTTCTGCTTGTTAAAAATATTCATCCTGTGTGAAACACAGTGGGAAAGTGACAAACATGAGTAAATTGTCACTATATGACTGAATTGGAGTGAATTTGCTGCTATCTCTGTCAGGAAGCGAGCTGGAGCGCTGAAACTGTGCCTATACGCACTTGTATCAAAACACGCTTTTTTGAGGTTTTAAGCTCAGAACGTGAATCTGTGCTTGTTTCTTGCCTGGGATCGGCTTCAGATCGTTGTGCAATGCATATATGGTATCAGTTTATCCAATGTGCATGGATGGCCTTTGGGAAGTGAATATAAGCTTCTGAAGTGAAAATATGCACTTTTTAAAAAACTTTCTTTTTTTTAGTTCTGCTTGTTAAAAATTTTCATGCTGTGTGTTACACAGTGGGAAAGTGACAAACATGAGTGAATTGTCACTACATGACTTAATTGGAGTGAATTTGCTGCTATCTCTGTCAGGAAGCGAGCTAGAGCGCTGAAACTGTGCCTATACGCACTTTCATCAAAACACGCTTTATTGAGATTTTAAGCTCAGAATATGAATCTGTGCGTGCTACTTGCCTGGGTACTGCTTCAGATCGTTGTGCAATGCATATATGGTATCAGTTTGTCCAATGTGCATGGATGGCCTTTGGGAAGTGAATATGAGCTTCTGAAGTGAAAATATGCACTTTTTAAAAAACTTTCTTTTTTTTAGTTCTGCTTGTTAAAAATTTTCATACTGTGTGAAACACAGTGGGAAAGTGACAAACATGAGTGAATTGTCACTATATGACTGAATTGGAGTGAATTTGCTGCTATCTCTGTCAGGAAGCGAGCTGGAGCGCTGAAACTGTGCCTATACACACTTTTATCAAAACACGCTTTTTTGAGGTTTTAAGCTCAGAACGTGAATCTGTGCTTGTTTCTTGCCTGGGAACTGCTTCAGATCGTTGTGCAATGCATATATGTTATCAGTTTATCCAATGTGCATGGATGGCCTTTGGGAAGTGAATATGAGCTTCTGAAGTGAAAATATGCACTTTTTAAAAAACTTTCTTTTTTTTAGTTCTGCTTGTTAAAAATTTTCATACTGTGTGTAACACAGTGGGAAAGTGACAAACATGAGTGAATTGTCACTATATGACTTAATTGGAGTGAATTTGCTGCTATCTCTGTCAGGAAGCGAGCTTGAGCGCTGAAACTGTGCCTATACGCACTTTCATCAAAACACGCTTCATTGAGATTTTAAGCTCAGAATATGAATCTGTGCGTGCTACTTGCCTGGGCATTGCTTCAGATCGTTTTGCAATGCATATTTGGTGTCAGTTGGTCCAATGTGCATGGATGGCCTTTGGGAAGTGAATATGAGTTTCTGAAGTGAAATATGCACTTTTTCAAATACTTTCTCTTTTTTTAGATCTCTTCGTCAAAAATTTTCATTCTGTGTGTAACACAGTGGGAAAGTGACAAACATGAGTGAATTGTCACTATATGACTGAATTGGAGTGAATTTGCTGCTATCTCTGTCAGGAAGCGAGCTAGAGCGCTGAAACTGTGCCTATACGCACTTTCATCAAAACACGCTTCATTGAGATTTTATGCTCAGAGCGTCAATCTGTGCGTGTTTCTTGCCTGGGAACTGCTTCAGATCGTTGTGCAATGCATATATGGTATGGCTTGGTTTAATGTGCATGTATTGCCATTGGGAAGTGAATATGAGCTACTGCAGTGAAGATATGCACTTTTTAAAAAACTTTCTTTTTTTTTAGTTCTCCTTGTCAAAAATGTTCATACTGTGTGTAACACAGTGGGAAAGTGACAAACATGAGTGAATTGT
The DNA here is from genome assembly GCA_029721435.1 of Gymnothorax reevesii. Taxonomy (NCBI): domain Eukaryota; kingdom Metazoa; phylum Chordata; class Actinopteri; order Anguilliformes; family Muraenidae; genus Gymnothorax; species Gymnothorax reevesii. The sequence goes on from CM056585.1 coordinate 44,250,050, forward strand.
CACTATATGCCTGAATTTGCTGCTATCTCTGTCAGGAAGCGAGCTGGTGTGCTGAAACTGTGCCTATACACATTTTCATCAAAACACGCTTCTTTGAGGTTTTAAGCTCAGAACGTGAATCTGTGCTTGTTTCTTGCCTGGGAACTGCTTCAGATCGTTGTGCAATGCATATATGGTATCAGTTTATCCAATGTGCATGCAAGGCCTTTGGGAAGTGAATATGAGCTTCTGAAGTGAAAATATGCACTTTTTCAAATACTTTCTTTTTTTTAGTTCTGCTTGTTAAAAATTTTCATGCTGTGTGTTACACAGTGGGAAAGTGACAAACATGAGTGAATTGTCACTATATGACTGAATTGGAGTGAATTTGCTGCTATCTCTGTCAGGAAGCGAGCTAGAGCGCTGAAACTGTGCCTATACGCACTTTCATCAAAACACGCTTCATTGAGATTTTAAGCTCAGAATATGAATCTGTGCGTGCTACTTGCCTGGGTACTGCTTCAGATCGTTGTGCAATGCATATATGGTATCAGTTTGTCCAATGTGCATGGATGGCCTTTGGGAAGTGAATATGAGCTTCTGAAGTGAAAATATGCACTTTTTAAAAAACTTTCTTTTTTTTAGTTCTGCTTGTTAAAAATTTTCATACTGTGTGAAACACAGTGGGAAAGTGACAAACATGAGTGAATTGTCACTATATAACTGAATTGGAGTGAATTTGCTGCTATCTCTGTCAGGAAGCGAGCTGGAGCGCTGAAACTGTGCCTATACACACTTTTATCAAAACACGCTTTTTTGAGGTTTTAAGCTCAGAACGTGAATCTGTGCTTGTTTCTTGCCTGGGAACTGCTTCAGATCGTTGTGCAATGCATATATGTTATCAGTTTATCCAATGTGCATGGATGGCCTTTGGGAAGTGAATATGAGCTTCTGAAGTGAAAATATGCACTTTTTAAAAAACTTTCTTTTTTTTAGTTCTGCTTGATAAAAATTTTCATACTGTGTGTAACACAGTGGGAAAGTGACAAACATGAGTGAATTGTCACTATATGACTTAATTGGAGTGAATTTGCTACTATCTCTGTCAGGAAGCGAGCTTGAGCGCTGAAACTGTGCCTATACGCACTTTCATCAAAACACGCTTCATTGAGATTTTAAGCTCAGAATATGAATCTGTGCGTGCTACTTGCCTGGGTACTGCTTCAGATCGTTGTGCAATGCATATATGGTATCAGTTTGTCCAATGTGCATGGATGGCCTTTGGGAAGTGAATATGAGCTTCTGAAGTTAAAATATGCACTTTTTAAAAAACTTTCTTTTTTTATAGTTCTGCTTGTTAAAAATTTTCATACTGTGTGAAACACAGTGGGAAAGTGACAAACATGAGTGAATTGTCACTATATGACTGAATTGGAGTGAATTTGCTGCTATCTCTGTCAGGAAGCGAGCTGGAGCGCTGAAACTGTGCCTATACACACTTTTATCAAAACACGCTTTTTTGAGGTTTTAAGCTCAGAACGTGAATCTGTGCTTGTTTCTTGCCTGGGAACTGCTTCAGATCGTTGTGCAATGAATATATGTTATCAGTTTATCCAATGTGCATGGATGGCCTTTGGGAAGTGAATATGAGCTTCTGAAGTGAAAATATGCACTTTTTAAAAAACTTTCTTTTTTTTAGTTCTGCTTGTTAAAAATTTTCATACTGTGTGTAACACAGTGGGAAAGTGACAAACATGAGTGAATTGTCACTATATGACTTAATTGGAGTGAATTTGCTACTATCTCTGTCAGGAAGCGAGCTTGAGCGCTGAAACTGTGCCTATACGCACTTTCATCAAAACATGCTTCATTGAGATTTTAAGCTCAGAATATGAATCTGTGCGTGCTACTTGCCTGGGTACTGCTTCAGATCGTTGTGCAATGCATATATGGTATCAGTTTGTCCAATGTGCATGGATGGCCTTTGGGAAGTGAATATGAGCTTCTGAAGTGAAAATATGCACTTTTTAAAAAACTTTCTTTTTTTTAGTTCTGCTTGTTAAAAATATTCATCCTGTGTGAAACACAGTGGGAAAGTGACAAACATGAGTAAATTGTCACTATATGACTGAATTGGAGTGAATTTGCTGCTATCTCTGTCAGGAAGCGAGCTGGAGCGCTGAAACTGTGCCTATACGCACTTGTATCAAAACACGCTTTTTTGAGGTTTTAAGCTCAGAACGTGAATCTGTGCTTGTTTCTTGCCTGGGATCGGCTTCAGATCGTTGTGCAATGCATATATGGTATCAGTTTATCCAATGTGCATGGATGGCCTTTGGGAAGTGAATATAAGCTTCTGAAGTGAAAATATGCACTTTTTAAAAAACTTTCTTTTTTTTAGTTCTGCTTGTTAAAAATTTTCATGCTGTGTGTTACACAGTGGGAAAGTGACAAACATGAGTGAATTGTCACTACATGACTTAATTGGAGTGAATTTGCTGCTATCTCTGTCAGGAAGCGAGCTAGAGCGCTGAAACTGTGCCTATACGCACTTTCATCAAAACACGCTTTATTGAGATTTTAAGCTCAGAATATGAATCTGTGCGTGCTACTTGCCTGGGTACTGCTTCAGATCGTTGTGCAATGCATATATGGTATCAGTTTGTCCAATGTGCATGGATGGCCTTTGGGAAGTGAATATGAGCTTCTGAAGTGAAAATATGCACTTTTTAAAAAACTTTCTTTTTTTTAGTTCTGCTTGTTAAAAATTTTCATACTGTGTGAAACACAGTGGGAAAGTGACAAACATGAGTGAATTGTCACTATATGACTGAATTGGAGTGAATTTGCTGCTATCTCTGTCAGGAAGCGAGCTGGAGCGCTGAAACTGTGCCTATACACACTTTTATCAAAACACGCTTTTTTGAGGTTTTAAGCTCAGAACGTGAATCTGTGCTTGTTTCTTGCCTGGGAACTGCTTCAGATCGTTGTGCAATGCATATATGTTATCAGTTTATCCAATGTGCATGGATGGCCTTTGGGAAGTGAATATGAGCTTCTGAAGTGAAAATATGCACTTTTTAAAAAACTTTCTTTTTTTTAGTTCTGCTTGTTAAAAATTTTCATACTGTGTGTAACACAGTGGGAAAGTGACAAACATGAGTGAATTGTCACTGTATGACTTAATTGGAGTGAATTTGCTGCTATCTCTGTCAGGAAGCGAGCTTGAGCGCTGAAACTGTGCCTATACGCACTTTCATCAAAACACGCTTCATTGAGATTTTAAGCTCAGAATATGAATCTGTGCGTGCTACTTGCCTGGGTACTGCTTCAGATCGTTGTGCAATGCATATATGGTATCAGTTTGTCCAATGTGCATGGATGGCCTTTGGGAAGTGAATATGAGCTTCTGAAGTGAAAATATGCACTTTTTAAAAAACTTTCTTTTTTTTAGTTCTGCTTGTTAAAAATTTTCATACTGTGTGAAACACAGTGGGAAAGTGACAAACATGAGTGAATTGTCACTATATGACTGAATTGGAGTGAATTTGCTGCTATCTCTGTCAGGAAGCGAGCTGGAGCGCTGAAACTGTGCCTATACGCACTTTTATCAAAACACGCTTTTTTGAGGTTTTAAGCAGAGAACGTGAATCTGTGCTTGTTTCTTGCCTGGGTACTGCTTCAGATCGTTGTGCAATGCATATATGGTATCAGTTTATCCAATGTGCATGGATGGCCTTTGGGAAGTGAATATAAGCTTCTGAAGTGAAAATATGCACTTTTTAAAAAACTTTCTTTTTTTTAGTTCTGCTTGTTAAAAAATTTCATACTGTGTGAAACACAGTGGGAAAGTGACAAACATGAGTGAATTGTCACTACATGACTTAATTGGAGTGAATTTGCTGCTATCTCTGTCAGGAAGCGAGCTAGAGCGCTGAAACTGTGCCTATACGCACTTTCATCAAAACACGCTTCATTGAGATTTTAAGCTCAGAACGTGAATCTGTGCGTGCTACGTGCCTGGGCATTGCTTCAGATCGTTTTGCAATGCATATTTGGTGTCAGTTGGTCCAATGTGCATGGATGGCCTTTGGGAAGTGAATATGAGCTTCTGAAGTGAAAATATGCACTTTTTAAAAAACTTTCTTTTTTTTAGTTCTGCTTGTTAAAAATTTTCATACTGTGTGTAACACAGTGGGAAAGTGACAAACATGAGTGAATTTCACTATATGACTTAATTGGAGTGAATTTGCTGCTATCTCTGTCAGGAAGCGAGCTTGAGCGCTGAAACTGTGCCTATACGCACTTTCATCAAAACACGCTTCATTGAGATTTTAAGCTCAGAATATGAATCTGTGCGTGCTACTTGCCTGGGTACTGCTTCAGATCGTTGTGCAATGCATATATGGTATCAGTTTGTCCAATGTGCATGGATGGCCTTTGGGAAGTGAATATGAGCTTCTGAAGTGAAAATATGCACTTTTTAAAAAACTTTCTTTTTTTTAGTTCTGCTTGTTAAAAATTTTCATACTGTGTGAAACACAGTGGGAAAGTGACAAACATGAGTGAATTGTCACTATATGACTGAATTGGAGTGAATTTGCTGCTATCTCTGTCAGGAAGCGAGCTGGAGCGCTGAAACTGTGCCTATACGCACTTTCATCAAAACACGCTTTTTTGAGGTTTTAAGCTCAGAACGTGAATCTGTGCTTGTTTCTTGCCTGGGAACTGCTTCAGATCGTTGTGCAATGCATATATGGTATCAGTTTATCCAATGTGCATGGATGGCCTTTGGGAAGTGAATATAAGCTTCTGAAGTGAAAATATGCACTTTTTAAAAAACTTTCTTTTTTTTAGTTCTGCTTGTTAAAAATTTTCATGCTGTGTGTTACACAGTGGGAAAGTGACAAACATGAGTGAATTGTCACTACATGACTTAATTGGAGTGAATTTGCTGCTATCTCTGTCAGGAAGCGAGCTAGAGCGCTGAAACTGTGCCTATACGCACTTTCATCAAAACACGCTTCATTGAGATTTTAAGCTCAGAACGTGAATCTGTGCGTGCTACGTGCCTGGGCATTGCTTCAGATCGTTTTGCAATGCATATTTGCTGTCAGTTGGTCCAATGTGCATGGATGGCCTTTGGGAAGTGAATATGAGCTTCTGAAGTGAAAATATGCACTTTTTCAAATACTTTCTTTTTTTTTTTTAATCTGCTTGTCAAAAATTTTCAGTCTGTGTGTAACAGAGTAAGAAAGTGACAAACATGAGTGAATTGAAACTATATGACTGAGTTGAAGTGAATTTGCTGCTATGTCTGTCAGGAAACGAGCTAGAGCGCTGAAACTATGCCTATACGCACTTTCATCAAAACACGCTTCTTTGAGGTTTTAAGCTCAGAAGGTGAATCTTTAAATGTTTCTGGCCTAGGAACTGCCTCAAATCACTGTGCAATGCCTATATGGTATCATTTGGTCCAATGTGCATGGATGGCCTTTGGGAAGTGAATATGAGCTTCTGAAGTGAAATATGCACTTTTTCAAATACTTTCTCTTTTTTAGATCTCTTCGTCAAAAATTTTCATTCTGTGTGTAACACAATGGGAAAGTGACAAACATGAGTGAATTGTCACTATATGACTGAATTGGAGTGAACTTGCTGCTATCTCTGTCAGGAAGCGAGCTAGAGCGCTGAAACTGTGCCTATACGCACTTTCATCAAAACACGCTTCATTGAGATTTTATGCTCAGAGCGTCAATCTGTGCGTGTTTCTTGCCTGGGAACTGCTTCAGATCGTTGTGCAGTGCATATATGGTATGGCTTGGTTTAATGTGCATGTATTGCCATTGGGAAGTGAATATGAGCTACTGCAGTGAAGATATGCACTTATTAAAAAACTTTCTTTTTTTTTAGTTCTCCTTGTCAAAAATGTTCATACTGTGTGTAACACAGTGGGAAAGTGACAAACATGAGTGAATTGTCACTATACGCCTGAATTTGCTGCTATCTCTGTCAGGAAGCGAGCTGGAGTGCTGAAACTGTGCCTATACACACTTTCATCAAAACACGCTTCTTTGAGGTTTTAAGCTCAGAACGTGAATCTGTGCTTGTTTCTTGCCTGGGAACTGCTTCAGATCGTTGTGCAATGCATATATGGTATCAGTTTAGCCAATGTACATGGATGGCCTTTGGGAAGTGAATATAAGCTTCTGAAGTGAAAATATGCACTTTTTAAAAAACTTTCTTTTTTTTAGTTCTGCTTGTTAAAAATTTTCATACTGTGTGTTACACAGTGGGAAAGTGACAAACATGAGTGAATTGTCACTATATTACTTAATTGGAGTGAATTTGCTGCTATCTCTGTCAGGAAGCGAGCTTGAGCGCTGAAACTGTGCCTATACGCACTTTCATCAAAACACGCTTCATTGAGATTTTAAGCTCAGAATATGAATCTGTGCGTGCTACTTGCCTGGGTACTGCTTCAGATCGTTGTGCAATGCATATATGGTATCAGTTTGTCCAATGTGCATGGATGGCCTTTGGGAAGTGAATATGAGCTTCTGAAGTGAAAATATGCACTTTTTAAAAAACTTTCTTTTTTTTAGTTCTGCTTGTTAAAAATTTTCATACTGTGTGTAACACAGTGGGAAAGTGACAAACATGAGTGAATTGTCACTATATGACTGAATTGGAGTGAATTTGCTGCTATCTCTGTCAGGAAGCGAGCTGGAGCGCTGAAACTGTGCCTATACGCACTTTCATCAAAACACGCTTCATTGAGATTTTAAGCTCAGAACGTGAATCTGTGCGTGCTACGTGCCTGGGAATTGCTTCAGATCGTTTTGCAATGCATATTTGGTGTCAGTTGGTCCAATGTGCATGGATGGCCTTTGGGAAGTGAATATGAGCTTCTGAAGTGAAAATATGCACTTTTTCAAATACTTTCTTTTTTTTTTTAATCTGCTTGTCAAAAATTTTCAGTCTGTGTGTAACAGAGTAAGAAAGTGACAAACATGAGTGAATTGAAACTATATGACTGAGTTGAAGTGAATTTGCTGCTATCTCTGTCAGGAAACGAGCTACAGCGCTGAAACTATGCCCATACGCACTTTCATCAAAACACGCTTCTTTGAGGTTTTAAGCTCAGAAGGTGAATCTTTGAATGTTTCTGGCCTAGGAACTGCCTCAAATCACTGTGCAATGCCTATATGGTATCATTTGGTCCAATGTGCATGGATGGCCTTTGGGAAGTGAATATGAGCTTCTGAAGTGAAATATGCACTTTTTCAAATACTTTCTCTTTTTTTAGATCTCTTCGTCAAAAATTTTCATTCTGTGTGTAACACAGTGGGAAAGTGACAAACATGAGTGAATTGTCACTATATGACTGAATTGGAGTGAATTTGCTGCTATCTCTGTCAGGAAGCGAGCTAGAGCGCTGAAACTGTGCCTATACGCACTTTCATCAAAACACGCTTCATTGAGATTTTATGCTCAGAGCGTCAATCTGTGCGTGTTTCTTGCCTGGGAACTGCTTCAGATCGTTGTGCAATGCATATATGGTATGGCTTGGTTTAATGTGCATGTATTGCCATTGGGAAGTGAATATGAGCTACTGCAGTGAAGATATGCACTTTTTAAAAAACTTTCTTTTTTTTTAGTTCTCCTTGTCAAAAATGTTCATACTGTGTGTAACACAGTGGGAAAGTGACAAACATGAGTGAATTGTCACTATATGCCTGAATTTGCTGCTATCTCTGTCAGGAAGCGAGCTGGAGTGCTGAAACTGTGCCTATACACATTTTCATCAAAACACGCTTCTTTGAGGTTTTAAGCTCAGAACGTGAATCTGTGCTTGTTTCTTGCCTGGGAACTGCTTCAGATCGTTGTGCAATGCATATATGGTATCAGTTTATCCAATGTGCATGCAAGGCCTTTGGGAAGTGAATATGAGCTTCTGAAGTGAAAATATGCACTTTTTCAAATACTTTCTTTTTTTTAGTTCTGCTTGTTAAAAATTTTCATGCTGTGTGTTACACAGTGGGAAAGTGACAAACATGAGTGAATTGTCACTATATGACTGAATTGGAGTGAATTTGCTGCTATCTCTGTCAGGAAGCGAGCTAGAGCGCTGAAACTGTGCCTATACGCACTTTCATCAAAACACGCTTCATTGAGATTTTAAGCTCAGAACGTGAATCTGTGCTTGTTTCTTGCCTGGGAACTGCTTCAGATCGTTGTGCAATGCATATATGTTATCAGTTTATCCAATGTGCATGGATGGCCTTTGGGAAGTGAATATGAGCTTCTGAAGTGAAAATATGCACTTTTTAAAAAACTTTCTTTTTTTTAGTTCTGCTTGTTAAAAATTTTCATACTGTGTGTAACACAGTGGGAAAGTGACAAACATGAGTGAATTGTCACTATATGACTTAATTGGAGTGAATTTGCTACTATCTCTGTCAGGAAGCGAGCTTGAGCGCTGAAACTGTGCCTATACGCACTTTCATCAAAACACGCTTCATTGAGATTTTAAGCTCAGAATATGAATCTGTGCGTGCTACTTGCCTGGGTACTGCTTCAGATCGTTGTGCAATGCATATATGGTATCAGTTTGTCCAATGTGCATGGATGGCCTTTGGGAAGTGAATATGAGCTTCTGAAGTGAAAATATGCACTTTTTAAAAAACTTTCTTTTTTTTAGTTCTGCTTGTTAAAATTTTCATCCTGTGTGAAACACAGTGGGAAAGTGACAAACATGAGTAAATTGTCACTATATGACTGAATTGGAGTGAATTTGCTGCTATCTCTGTCAGGAAGCGAGCTGGAGCGCTGAAACTGTGCCTATACGCACTTTTATCAAAACACGCTTTTTTGAGGTTTTAAGCTCAGAACGTGAATCTGTGCTTGTTTCTTGCCTGGGATCGGCTTCAGATCGTTGTGCAATGCATATATGGTATCAGTTTATCCAATGTGCATGGATGGCCTTTGGGAAGTGAATATAAGCTTCTGAAGTGAAAATATGCACTTTTTAAAAAACTTTCTTTTTTTTAGTTCTGCTTGTTAAAAATTTTCATGCTGTGTGTTACACAGTGGGAAAGTGACAAACATGAGTGAATTGTCACTACATGACTTAATTGGAGTGAATTTGCTGCTATCTCTGTCAGGAAGCGAGCTAGAGCGCTGAAACTGTGCCTATACGCACTTTCATCAAAACACGCTTTATTGAGATTTTAAGCTCAGAATATGAATCTGTGCGTGCTACTTGCCTGGGTACTGCTTCAGATCGTTGTGCAATGCATATATGGTATCAGTTTGTCCAATGTGCATGGATGGCCTTTGGGAAGTGAATATGAGCTTCTGAAGTGAAAATATGCACTTTTTAAAAAACTTTCTTTTTTTTAGTTCTGCTTGTTAAAAATTTTCATACTGTGTGAAACACAGTGGGAAAGTGACAAACATGAGTGAATTGTCACTATATGACTGAATTGGAGTGAATTTGCTGCTATCTCTGTCAGGAAGCGAGCTGGAGCGCTGAAACTGTGACTATACACACTTTTATCAAAACACGCTTCTTTGAGGTTTTAAGCTCAGAACGTGAATATGTGCTTGTTTCTTGCCTGGGAACTGCTTCAGATCGTTGTGCAATGCATATATGGTATCAGTTTATCCAATGTGCATGCAAGGCCTTTGGGAAGTGAATATGAGCTTCTGAAGTGAAAATATGCACTTTTTCAAATACTTTCTTTTTTTTAGTTCTGCTTGTTAAAAATTTTCATGCTGTGTGTTACACAGTGGGAAAGTGACAAACATGAGTGAATTGTCACTATATGACTGAATTGGAGTGAATTTGCTGCTATCTCTGTCAGGAAGCGAGCTAGAGCGCTGAAACTGTGCCTATACGCACTTTCATCAAAACACGCTTCATTGAGATTTTAAGCTCAGAACGTGAATCTGTGCTTGTTTCTTGCCTGGGAACTGCTTCAGATCGTTGTGCAATGCATATATGTTATCAGTTTATCCAATGTGCATGGATGGCCTTTAAGAAGTGAATATGAGCTTCTGAAGTGAAAATATGCACTTTTTAAAAAACTTTCTTTTTTTTAGTTCTGCTTGTTAAAAATTTTCATACTGTGTGTAACACAGTGGGAAAGTGACAAACATGAGTGAATTGTCACTATATGACTTAATTGGAGTGAATTTGCTACTATCTCTGTCAGGAAGCGAGCTTGAGCGCTGAAACTGTGCCTATACGCACTTTCATCAAAACACGCTTCATTGAGATTTTAAGCTCAGAATATGAATCTGTGCGTGCTACTTGCCTGGGTACTGCTTCAGATCGTTGTGCAATGCATATATGGTATCAGTTTGTCCAGTGTGCATGGATGGCCTTTGGGAAGTGAATATGAGCTTCTGAAGTGAAAATATGCACTTTTTAAAAAACTTTCTTTTTTTTAGTTCTGCTTGTTAAAAATTTTCATCCTGTGTGAAACACAGTGGGAAAGTGACAAACATGAGTAAATTGTCACTATATGACTGAATTGGAGTGAATTTGCTGCTATCTCTGTCAGGAAGCGAGCTGGAGCGCTGAAACTGTGCCTATACGCACTTTTATCAAAACACGCTTTTTTGAGGTTTTAAGCTCAGAACGTGAATCTGTGCTTGTTTCTTGCCTGGGATCGGCTTCAGATCGTTGTGCAATGCATATGTGGTATCAGTTTATCCAATGTGCATGGATGGCCTTTGGGAAGTGAATATAAGCTTCTGAAGTGAAAATATGCACTTTTTAAAAAACTTTCTTTTTTTTAGTTCTGCTTGTTAAAAATTTTCATGCTGTGTGTTACACAGTGGGAAAGTGACAAACATGAGTGAATTGTCACTACATGACTTAATTGGAGTGAATTTGCTGCTATCTCTGTCAGGAAGCGAGCTAGAGCGCTGAAACTGTGCCTATACGCACTTTCATCAAAACACGCTTTATTGAGATTTTAAGCTCAGAATATGAATCTGTGCGTGCTACTTGCCTGGGTACTGCTTCAGATCGTTGTGCAATGCATATATGGTATCAGTTTGTCCAATGTGCATGGATGGCCTTTGGGAAGTGAATATGAGCTTCTGAAGTGAAAATATGCACTTTTTAAAAAACTTTCTTTTTTTTAGTTCTGCTTGTTAAAAATTTTCATACTGTGTGAAACACAGTGGGAAAGTGACAAACATGAGTGAATTGTCACTATATGACTGAATTGGAGTGAATTTGCTGCTATCTCTGTCAGGAAGCGAGCTGGAGCGCTGAAACTGTGCCTATACGCACTTTTATCAAAACACGCTTTTTTGAGGTTTTAAGCTCAGAACGTGAATCTGTGCTTGTTTCTTGCCTGGGAACTGCTTCAGATCGTTGTGCAATGCATATATGGTATCAGTTTATCCAATGTGCATGGATGGCCTTTGGGAAGTGAATATAAGCTTCTGAAGTGAAAATATGCACTTTTTAAAAAACTTTCTTTTTTTTAGTTCTGCTTGTTAAAAATTTTCATGCTGTGTGTTACACAGTGGGAAAGTGACAAACATGAGTGAATTGTCACTACATGACTTAATTGGAGTGAATTTGCTGCTATCTCTGTCAGGAAGCGAGCTAGAGCGCTGAAACTGTGCCTATACGCACTTTCATCAAAACACGCTTCATTGAGATTTTAAGCTCAGAATATGAATCTGTGCCTGCTACTTGCCTGGGTACTGCTTCAGATCGTTGTGCAATGCATATATGGTATCAGTTTGTCCAATGTGCATGGATGGCCTTTGGGAAGTGAATATGAGCTTCTGAAGTGAAAATATGCACTTTTTAAAAAACTTTCGTTTTTTTAGTTCTGCTTGTTAAAAATTTTCATACTGTGTGAAACACAGTGGGAAAGTGACAAACATGAGTGAATTGTCACTATATGACTGAATTGGAGTGAATTTGCTGCTATCTCTGTCAGGAAGCGAGCTGGAGCGCTGAAACTGTGCCTATACGCACTTTTATCAAAACACGCTTTTTTGAGGTTTTAAGCTCAGAAAGTGAATCTGTGCTTGTTTCTTGCCTGGGAACTGCTTCAGATCGTTGTGCAATGCATATATGGTATCAGTTTATCCAATGTGCATGGATGGCCTTTGGGAAGTGAATATAAGCTTCTGAAGTGAAAATATGCACTTTTTAAAAAACTTTCTTTTTTTTAGTTCTGCTTGTTAAAAATTTTCATGCTGTGTGTTACACAGTGGGAAAGTGACAAACATGAGTGAATTGTCACTACATGACTTAATTGGAGTGAATTTGCTGCTATCTCTGTCAGGAAGCGAGCTAGAGCGCTGAAACTGTGCCTATACGCACTTTCATCAAAACACGCTTCATTGAGATTTTAAGCTCAGAACGTGAATCTGTGCGTGCTACGTGCCTGGGCATTGCTTCAGATCGTTTTGCAATGCATATTTGGTGTCAGTTGGTCCAATGTGCATGGATGGCCTTTGGGAAGTGAATATGAGCTTCTGAAGTGAAAATATGCACTTTTTCAAATACTTTCTTTTTTTTTTTTTAATCTGATTGTCAAAAATTTTCAGTCTGTCTGTAACAGAGTAAGAAAGTGACAAACATGAGTGAATTGAAACTATATGACTGAGTTGAAGTGAATTTGCTGCTATGTCTGTCAGGAAACGAGCTAGAGCGCTGAAACTATGCCTATACCCACTTTCATCAAAACACGCTTCTTTGAGGTTTTAAGCTCAGAAGGTGAATCTTTAAATGTTTCTGGCCTAGGAACTGCCTCAAATCACTGTGCAATGCCTATATGGTATCATTTGGTCCAATGTGCATGGATGGCCTTTGGGAAGTGAATATGAGCTTCTGAAGGGAAATATGCACTTTTTCAAATACTTTCTCTTTTTTAGATCTCTTCGTCAAAAATTTTCATTCTGTGTGTAACACAGTGGGAAAGTGACAAACATGAGTGAATTGTCACTATATGACTGAATTGGAGTGAATTTGCTGCTATCTCTGTAAGGAAGCGAGCTAGAGCGCTGAAACTGTGCCTATACGCACTTTCATCAAAACACGCTTCATTGAGATTTTATGCTCAGAGCGTCAATCTGTGCGTGTTTCTTGCCTGGGAACTGCTTCAGATCGTTGTGCAGTGCATATATGGTATGGCTTGGTTTAATGTGCATGTATTGCCATTGGGAAGTGAATATGAGCTACTGCAGTGAAGATATGCACTTATTAAAAAACTTTCTTTTTTTTTAGTTCTCCTTGTCAAAAATGTTCATACTGTGTGTAACACAGTGGGAAAGTGACAAACATGAGTGAATTGTCACTATATGCCTGAATTTGCTGCTATCTCTGTCAGGAAGCGAGCTGGAGTGCTGAAACTGTGCCTATACACACTTTCATCAAAACACGCTTCTTTGAGGTTTTAAGCTCAGAATGTGAATCTGTGCTTGTTTCTTGCCTGGGAACTGCTTCAGATCGTTGTGCAATGCATATATGGTATCAGTTTATCCAATGTGCATGGATGGCCTTTGGGAAGTGAATATAAGCTTCTGAAGTGAAAATATGCACTTTTTAAAAAACTTTCTTTTTTTTAGTTCTGCTTGTTAAAAATTTTCATGCTGTGTCTTTCACTGTGGGAAAGTGACAAACATGAGTGAATTGTCACTACATGACTTAATTGGAGTGAATTTGCTGCTATCTCTGTCAGGAAGCGAGCTAGAGCGCTGAAACTGTGCCTATACGCACTTTCATCAAAACACGCTTCATTGAGATTTTAAGCTCAGAACGTGAATCTGTGCGTGCTACGTGCCTGGGCATTGCTTCAGATCGTTTTGCAATGCATATTTGGTGTCAGTTGGTCCAATGTGCATGGATGGCCTTTGGGAAGTGAATATGAGCTTCTGAAGTGAAATATGCACTTTTTCAAATACTTTCTCTTTTTTGGATCTCTTCGTCAAAAATTTTCATTCTGTGTGTAACACAGTGGGAAAGTGACAAACATGAGTGAATTGTCACTATATGACTGAATTGGAGTGAATTTGCTGCTATCTCTGTCAGGAAGCGAGCTAGAGCGCTGAAACTGTGCCTATACGCACTTTCATCAAAACACGCTTCATTGAGATTTTATGCTCAGAGCGTCAATCTGTGCGTGTTTCTTGCCTGGGAACTGCTTCAGATCGTTGTGCAGTGCATATATGGTATGGCTTGGTTTAATGTGCATGTATTGCCATTGGGAAGTGAATATGAGCTACTGCAGTGAAGATATGCACTTATTAAAAAACTTTCTTTTTTTTTAGTTCTCCTTGTCAAAAATGTTCATACTGTGTGTAACACAGTGGGAAAGTGACAAACATGAGTGAATTGTCACTATATGCCTGAATTTGCTGCTATCTCTGTCAGGAAGCGAGCTGGAGTGCTGAAACTGTGCCTATACACACTTTCATCAAAACACGCTTCTTTGAGGTTTTAAGCTCAGAACGTGAATCTGTGCTTGTTTCTTGCCTGGGAACTGCTTCAGATCGTTGTGCAATGCATATATGGTATCAGTTTATCCAATGTGCATGGATGGCCTTTGGGAAGTGAATATGAGCTTCTGAAGTGAAAATATGCACTTTTTAAAAAACTTTCTTTTTTTTAGTTCTGCTTGTTAAAAATTTTCATGCTGTGTGTTACACAGTGGGAAAGTGACAAACATGAGTGAATTGTCACTACATGACTTAATTGGAGTGAATTTGCTGCTATCTCTGTCAGGAAGCGAGCTAGAGCGCTGAAACTGTGCCTATACGCACTTTCATCAAAACACGCTTCATTGAGATTTTAAGCTCAGAATATGAATCTGTGCGTGCTACTTGCCTGGGTACTGCTTCAGATCGTTGTGCAATGCATATATGGTATCAGTTTGTCCAATGTGCATGGATGGCCTTTGGGAAGTGAATATGAGCTTCTGAAGTGAAAATATGCACTTTTTAAAAAACTTTCTTTTTTTAGTTCTGCTTGTTAAAAATTTTCATGCTGTGTGTTACACAGTGGGAAAGTGACAAACATGAGTGAATTGTCACTACATGACTGAATTGGACTGAATTTGCTGCTATCTCTGTCAGGAAGCGAGCTTGAGCGCTGAAACTGTGCCTATACGCACTTTCATCAAAACACGCTTCATTGAGATTTTAAGCTCAGAATATGAATCTGTGCGTGCTACTTGCCTGGGTACTGCTTCAGATCGTTGTGTAATGCATATATGGTATCAGTTTGTCCAATGTGCATGGATGGCCTTTGGGAAGTGAATATGAGCTTCTGAAGTGAAAATATGCACTTTTTAAAAAACTTTCTTTTTTTTAGTTCTGCTTGTTAAAAATTTTCATACTGTGTGTAACACAGTGGGAAAGTGACAAACATGAGTGAATTGTCACTATATGACTTAATTGGAGTGAATTTGCTGCTATCTCTGTCAGGAAGCGAGCTTGAGCGCTGAAACTGTGCCTATACGCACTTTCATCAAAACACGCTTCATTGAGATTTTAAGCTCAGAATATGAATCTGTGCGTGCTACTTGCCTGGGTACTGCTTCAGATCGTTGTGCAATGCATATATGGTATCAGTTTGTCCAATGTGCATGGATGGCCTTTGGGAAGTGAATATGAGCTTCTGAAGTGAAAATATGCACTTTTTAAAAAACTTTCTTTTTTTTAGTTCTGCTTGTTAAAAATTTTCATACTGTGTGAAACACAGTGGGAAAGTGACAAACATGAGTGAATTGTCACTATATGACTGAATTGGAGTGAATTTGCTGCTATCTCTGTCAGGAAGCGAGCTGGAGCGCTGAAACTGTGCCTATACGCACTTTTATCAAAACACGCTTTTTTGAGGTTTTAAGCTCAGAACGTGAATCTGTGCTTGTTTCTTGCCTGGGAACTGCTTCAGATCGTTGTGCAATGCATATATGGTATCAGTTTATCCAATGTGCATGGATGGCCTTTGGGAAGTGAATATAAGCTTCTGAAGTGAAAATATGCACTTTTTAAAAAACTTTCTTTTTTTTAATTCTGCTTGTTAAAAATTTTCATACTTTGTGTAACACAGTGGGAAAGTGACAAACATGAGTGAATTGTCACTATATGACTTAATTGGAGTGAATTTGCTGCTATCTCTGTCAGGAAGCGAGCTTGAGCGCTGAAACTGTGCCTATACGCACTTTCATCAAAACACGCTTCATTGAGATTTTAAGCTCAGAATATGAATCTGTGCGTGCTACTTGCCTGGGTACTGCTTCAGATCGTTGTGCAATGCATATATGGTATCAGTTTGTCCAATGTGCATGGATGGCCTTTGGGAAGTGAATATGAGCTTCTGAAGTGAAAATATGCACTTTTTAAAAAACTTTCTTTTTTTTAGTTCTGCTTGTTAAAAATTTTCATACTGTGTGAAACACAGTGGGAAAGTGACAAACATGAGTGAATTGTCACTATATGACTGAATTGGAGTGAATTTGCTGCTATCTCTGTCAGGAAGCGAGCTGGAGCGCTGAAACTGTGCCTATACGCACTTTTATCAAAACACGCTTTTTTGAGGTTTTAAGCTCAGAACGTGAATCTGTGCTTGTTTCTTGCCTGGGAACTGCTTCAGATCGTTGTGCAATGCATATATGGTATCAGTTTATCCAATGTGCATGGATGGCCTTTGGGAAGTGAATATAAGCTTCTGAAGTGAAAATATGCACTTTTTAAAAAACTTTCTTTTTTTTAATTCTGCTTGTTAAAAATTTTCATGCTGTGTGTTACACAGTGGGAAAGTGACAAACATGAGTGAATTGTCACTACATGACTTAATTGGAGTGAATTTGCTGCTTTCTCTGTCAGGAAGCGAGCTAGAGCGCTGAAACTGTGCCTATACGCACTTTCATCAAAACACGCTTCATTGAGATTTTAAGCTCAGAACGTGAATCTGTGCGTGCTACGTGCCTGGGCATTGCTTCAGATCGTTTTGCAATGCATATTTGGTGTCAGTTGGTCCAATGTGCATGGATGGCCTTTGGGAAGTGAATATGAGCTTCTGAAGTGAAAATATGCACTTTTTCAAATACTTTCTTTTTTTTTTTTTAATCTGCTTGTCAAAAATTTTCAGTCTGTGTGTAACAGAGTAAGAAAGTGACAAACATGAGTGAATTGAAACTATATGACTGAGTTGAAGTGAATTTGCTGCTATGTCTGTCAGGAAACGAGCTAGAGCGCTGAAACTATGCCTATACGCACTTTCTTCAAAACACGCTTCTTTGAGGTTTTAAGCTCAGAAGGTGAATCTTTAAATGTTTCTGGCCTAGGAACTGCCTCAAATCACTGTGCAATGCCTATATGGTATCATTTGGTCCAATGTGCATGGATGGCCTTTGGGAAGTGAATATGAGCTTCTGAAGTGAAATATGCACTTTTTCAAATACTTTCTCTTTTTTAGATCTCTTCGTCAAAAATTTTCATTCTGTGTGTAACACAGTGGGAAAGTGACAAACATGAGTGAATTGTCACTATATGACTGAATTGGAGTGAATTTGCTGCTATCTCTGTCAGGAAGCGAGCTGGAGCGCTGAAACTGTGCCTATACACACTTTTATCAAAACACGCTTTTTTGAGGTTTTAAGCTCAGAACGTGAATCTGTGCTTGTTTCTTGCCTGGGAACTGCTTCAGATCGTTGTGCAATGCATATATGGTATCAGTTTATCCAATGTGCATGCATGGCCTTTGGGAAGTGAATATGAGCTTCTGAAGTGAAAATATGCACTTTTTAAAAAACTTTCTTTTTTTTAGTTCTGCTTGTTAAAAATTTTCATGCTGTGTGTTACACAGTGGGAAAGTGACAAACATGAGTGAATTGTCACTACATGACTTAATTGGAGTGAATTTGCTGCTATCTCTGTCAGGAAGCGAGCTAGAGCGCTGAAACTGTGCCTATACGCACTTTCATCAAAACACGCTTCATTGAGATTTTATGCTCAGAGCGTCAATCTGTGCGTGTTTCTTGCCTGGGAACTGCTTCAGATCTTGTGCAGTGCATATATGGTATGGCTTGGTTTAATGTGCATGTATTGCCATTGGGAAGTGAATATGAGCTACTGCAGTGAAGATATGCACTTATTAAAAAACTTTCTTTTTTTTTAGTTCTCCTTGTCAAAAATGTTCATTCTGTGTATAACACAGTGGGAAAGTGACAAACCTGAGTGAATTGTCACTATATGCCTGAATTTGCTGCTATCTCTGTCAGGAAGCGAGCTGGAGTGCTGAAACTGTGCCTATACACACTTTCATCAAAACACGCTTCTTTGAGGTTTTAAGCTCAGAACGTGAATCTGTGCTTGTTTCTTGCCTGGGAACTGCTTCAGATCGTTGTGCAATGCATATATGGTATCAGTTTATCCAATGTGCATGGATGGCCTTTGGGAAGTGAATATAAGCTTCTGAAGTGAAAATATGCACTTTTTAAAAAACTTTCTTTTTTTTAGTTCTGCTTGTTAAAAATTTTCATGCTGTGTCTTACACAGTGGGAAAGTGACAAACATGAGTGAATTGTCACTACATGACTTAATTGGAGTGAATTTGCTGCTATCTCTGTCAGGAAGCGAGCTAGAGCGCTGAAACTGTGCCTATACGCACTTTCATCAAAACACGCTTCATTGAGATTTTAAGCTCAGAACGTGAATCTGTGCGTGCTACGTGCCTGGGCATTGCTTCAGATCGTTTTGCAATGCATATTTGGTGTCAGTTGGTCCAATGTGCATGGATGGCCTTTGGGAAGTGAATATGAGCTTCTGAAGTGAAAATATGCACTTTTTCAAAACCTTTTTTTTTTTTTTTAATCTGCTTGTCAAAAATTTTCAGTCTGTGTGTAACAGAGTAAGAAAGTGACCAACATGAGTGAATTGAAACTATATGACTGAGTTGAAGTGAATTTGCTGCTATGTCTGTCAGGAAACGAGCTAGAGCGCTGACACTATGCCTATACGCACTTTCATCAAAACACGCTTCTTTGAGGTTTTAAGCTCAGAAGGTGAATCTTTAAATGTTTCTGGCCTAGGAACTGCCTCAAATCACTGTGCAATGCCTATATGGTATCATTTGGTCCAATGTGCATGGATGGCCTTTGGGAAGTGAATATGAGCTTCTGAAGTGAAATATGCACTTTTTCAAATACTTTCTCTTTTTTAGATCTCTTCGTCAAAAATTTTCATTCTGTGTGTAACACAGTGGGAAAGTGACAAACATGAGTGAATTGTCACTATTTGACTGAATTGGAGTGAATTTGCTGCTATCTCTGTCAGGAAGCGAGCTAGAGCGCTGAAACTGTGCCTATACGCACTTTCATCAAAACACGCTTCATTGAGATTTTATGCTCAGAGCGTCAATCTGTGCGTGTTTCTTGCCTGGGAACTGCTTCAGATCGTTGTGCAGTGCATATATTGTATGGCTTGGTTTAATGTGCATGTATTGCCATTGGGAAGTGAATATGAGCTACTGCAGTGAAGATATGCACTTATTAAAAAACTTTCTTTTTTTTTAGTTCTCCTTGTCAAAAATGTTCATACTGTGTGTAACACAGTGGGAAAGTGACAAACATGAGTGAATTGTCACTATATGCCTGAATTTGCTGCTATCTCTGTCAGGAAGCGAGCTGGAGTGCTGAAACTGTGCCTATACACACTTTCATCAAAACACGCTTCTTTGAGGTTTTAAGCTCAGAACGTGAATCTGTGCTTGTTTCTTGCCTGGGATCGGCTTCAGATCGTTGTGCAATGCATATATGGTATCAGTTTATCCAATGTGCATGGATGGCCTTTGGGAAGTGAATATAAGCTTCTGAAGTGAAAATATGCACTTTTTAAAAAACTTTCTTTTTTTTAGTTCTGCTTGTTAAAAATTTTCATGCTGTGTGTTACACAGTGGGAAAGTGACAAACATGAGTGAATTGTCACTACATGACTTAATTGGAGTGAATTTGCTGCTATCTCTGTCAGGAAGCGAGCTAGAGCGCTGAAACTGTGCCTATACGCACTTTCATCAAAACACGCTTTATTGAGGTTTTAAGCTCAGAAGGTGAATCTTTAAATGTTTCTGGCCTAGGAACTGCCTCAAATCACTGTGCAATGCCTATATGGTATCATTTGGTCCAATGTGCATGGATGGCCTTTGGGAAGTGAATATGAGCTTCTGAAGTGAAATATGCACTTTTTCAAATACTTTCTCTTTTTTAGATCTCTTCGTCAAAAATTTTCATTCTGTGTGTAACACAGTGGGAAAGTGACAAACATGAGTGAATTGTCACTATTTGACTGAATTGGAGTGAATTTGCTGCTATCTCTGTCAGGAAGCGAGCTAGAGCGCTGAAACTGTGCCTATACGCACTTTCATCAAAACACGCTTCATTGAGATTTTATGCTCAGAGCGTCAATCTGTGCGTGTTTCTTGCCTGGGAACTGCTTCAGATCGTTGTGCAGTGCATATATTGTATGGCTTGGTTTAATGTGCATGTATTGCCATTGGGAAGTGAATATGAGCTACTGCAGTGAAGATATGCACTTATTAAAAAACTTTCTTTTTTTTTAGTTCTCCTTGTCAAAAATGTTCATACTGTGTGTAACACAGTGGGAAAGTGACAAACATGAGTGAATTGTCACTATATGCCTGAATTTGCTGCTATCTCTGTCAGGAAGCGAGCTGGAGTGCTGAAACTGTGCCTATACACACTTTCATCAAAACACGCTTCTTTGAGGTTTTAAGCTCAGAACGTGAATCTGTGCTTGTTTCTTGCCTGGGATCGGCTTCAGATCGTTGTGCAATGCATATATGGTATCAGTTTATCCAATGTGCATGGATGGCCTTTGGGAAGTGAATATAAGCTTCTGAAGTGAAAATATGCACTTTTTAAAAAACTTTCTTTTTTTTAGTTCTGCTTGTTAAAAATTTTCATGCTGTGTGTTACACAGTGGGAAAGTGACAAACATGAGTGAATTGTCACTACATGACTTAATTGGAGTGAATTTGCTGCTATCTCTGTCAGGAAGCGAGCTAGAGCGCTGAAACTGTGCCTATACGCACTTTCATCAAAACACGCTTTATTGAGATTTTAAGCTCAGAATATGAATCTGTGCGTGCTACTTGCCTGGGTACTGCTTCAGATCGTTGTGCAATGCATATATGGTATCAGTTTGTCCAATGTGCATGGATGGCCTTTGGGAAGTGAATATGAGCTTCTGAAGTGAAAATATGCACTTTTTAAAAAACTTTCTTTTTTTTAGTTCTGCTTGTTAAAAATTTTCATACTGTGTGAAACACAGTGGGAAAGTGACAAACATAAGTGAATTGTCACTATATGACTGAATTGGAGTGAATTTGCTGCTATCTCTGTCAGGAAGCGAGCTGGAGCGCTGAAACTGTGCCTATACACACTTTTATCAAAACACGCTTTTTTGAGGTTTTAAGCTCAGAACGTGAATCTGTGCTTGTTTCTTGCCTGGGAACTGCTTCAGATCGTTTTGCAATGCATATATGTTATCAGTTTATCCAATGTGCATGGATGGCCTTTGGGAAGTGAATATGAGCTTCTGAAGTGAAAATATGCACTTTTTAAAAAACTTTCTTTTTTTTAGTTCTGCTTGTTAAAAATTTTCATACTGTGTGAAACACAGTGGGAAAGTGACAAACATGAGTGAATTGTCACTATATGACTGAATTGGAGTGAATTTGCTGCTATCTCTGTCAGGAAGCGAGCTGGAGCGCTGAAACTGTGCCTATACGCACTTTTATCAAAACACGCTTTTTTGAGGTTTTAAGCTCAGAACGTGAATCTGTGCTTGTTTCTTGCCTGGGATCGGCTTCAGATCGTTGTGCAATGCATATATGGTATCAGTTTATCCAATGTGCATGGATGGCCTTTGGGAAGTGAATATAAGCTTCTGAAGTGAAAATATGCACTTTTTAAAAAACTTTCTTTTTTTTAGTTCTGCTTGTTAAAAATTTTCATGCTGTGTGTTACACAGTGGGAAAGTGACAAACATGAGTGAATTGTCACTACATGACTTAATTGGAGTGAATTTGCTGCTATCTCTGTCAGGAAGCGAGCTAGAGCGCTGAAACTGTGCCTATACGCACTTTCATCAAAACACGCTTTATTGAGATTTTAAGCTCAGAATATGAATGTGTGCGTGCTACTTGCCTGGGTACTGCTTCAGATCGTTGTGCAATGCATATATGCTATCAGTTTGTCCAATGTGCATGGATGGCCTTTGGGAAGTGAATCTGAGCTTCTGAAGTGAAAATATGCACTTTTTAAAAAACTTTCTTTTTTTTAGTTCTGCTTGTTAAAAATTTTCATACTGTGTGAAACAAGTGGGAAAGTGACAAACATGAGTGAATTGTCACTATATGACTGAATTGGAGTGAATTTGCTGCTATCTCTGTCAGGAAGCGAGCTGGAGCGCTGAAACTGTGCCTATACACACTTTTATCAAAACACGCTTTTTTGAGGTTTTAAGCTCAGAACGTGAATCTGTGCTTGTTTCTTGCCTGGGAACTGCTTCAGATCGTTGTGCAATGCATATATGGTATCAGTTTATCCAATGTGCATGCATGGCCTTTGGGAAGTGAATATGAGCTTCTGAAGTGAAAATATGCACTTTTTAAAAAACTTTCTTTTTTTTAGTTCTGCTTGTTAAAAATTTTCATGCTGTGTGTTACACAGTGGGAAAGTGACAAACATGAGTGAATTGTCACTACATGACTTAATTGGAGTGAATTTGCTGCTATCTCTGTCAGGAAGCGAGCTAGAGCGCTGAAACTGTGCCTATACGCACTTTCATCAAAACACGCTTCATTGAGATTTTAAGCTCAGAACGTGAATCTGTGCTTGTTTCTTGCCTGGGATCGGCTTCAGATCGTTGTGCAATGCATATATGGTATCAGTTTATCCAATGTGCATGGATGGCCTTTGGGAAGTGAATAGAAGCTTCTGAAGTGAAAATATGCACTTTTTAAAAAACTTTCTTTTTTTTAGTCTGCTTGTTAAAAATTTTCATGCTGTGTGTTACACAGTGGGAAAGTGACAAACATGAGTGAATTGTCACTACATTACTTAATTGGAGTGAATTTGCTGCTATCTCTGTCAGGAAGCGAGCTAGAGCGCTGAAACTGTGCCTATACGCACTTTCATCAAAACACGCTTTTTTGAGATTTTAAGCTCAGAATATGAATCTGTGCGTGCTACTTGCCTGGGTACTGCTTCAGATCGTTGTGCAATGCATATATGGTATCAGTTTGTCCAATGTGCATGGATGGCCTTTGGGAAGTGAATATGAGCTTCTGAAGTGAAAATATGCACTTTTTAAAAAACTTTCTTTTTTTTAGTTCTGCTTGTTAAAAATTTTCATACTGTGTGAAACAAGTGGGAAAGTGACAAACATGAGTGAATTGTCACTATATGACTGAATTGGAGTGAATTTGCTGCTATCTCTGTCAGGAAGCGAGCTGGAGCGCTGAAACTGTGCCTATACACACTTTTATCAAAACACGCTTTTTTGAGGTTTTAAGCTCAGAACGTGAATCTGTGCTTGTTTCTTGCCTGGGATCGGCTTCAGATCGTTGTGCAATGCATATATGGTATCAGTTTATCCAATGTGCATGGATGGCCTTTGGGAAGTGAATATAAGCTTCTGAAGTGAAAATATGCACTTTTTAAAAAACTTTCTTTTTTTTAGTTCTTCTTGTTAAAAATTTTCATGCTGTGTGTTACACAGTGGGAAAGTGACAAACATGAGTGAATTGTCACTACATGACTTAATTGGAGTGAATTTGCTGCTATCTCTGTCAGGAAGCGAGCTAGAGCGCTGAAACTGTGGCTATACGCACTTTCATCAAAACACGCTTTATTGAGATTTTAAGATCAGAATATGAATCTGTGCGTGCTACTTGCCTGGGTACTGCTTCAGATCGTTGTGCAATGCATATATGGTATCAGTTTGTCCAATGTGCATGGATGGCCTTTGGGAAGTGAATATGAGCTTCTGAAGTGAAAATATGCACTTTTTAAAAAACTTTCTTTTTTTTAGTTCTGCTTGTTAAAAATTTTCATACTGTGTGAAACACAGTGGGAAAGTGACAAACATGAGTGAATTGTCACTATATGACTGAATTGGAGTGAATTTGCTGCTATCTCTGTCAGGAAGCGAGCTGGAGCGCTGAAACTGTGCCTATACGCACTTTTATCAAAACACGCTTTTTTGAGGTTTTAAGCTCAGAACGTGAATCTGTGCTTGTTTCTTGCCTGGGATCGGCTTCAGATCGTTGTGCAATGCATATATGGTATCAGTTTATCCAATGTGCATGGATGGCCTTTGGGAAGTGAATATAAGCTTCTGAAGTGAAAATATGCACTTTTTAAAAAACTTTCTTTTTTTTAGTTCTGCTTGTTAAAAATTTTCATGCTGTGTGTTACACAGTGGGAAAGTGACAAACATGAGTGAATTGTCACTACATGACTTAATTGGAGTGAATTTGCTGCTATCTCTGTCAGGAAGCGAGCTAGAGCGCTGAAACTGTGCCTATACGCACTTTCATCAAAACACGCTTTATTGAGATTTTAAGCTCAGAATATGAATGTGTGCGTGCTACTTGCCTGGGTACTGCTTCAGATCGTTGTGCAATGCATATATGGTATCAGTTTTTCCAATGTGCATGGATGGCCTTTGGGAAGTGAATATGAGCTTCTGAAGTGAAAATATGCACTTTTTAAAAAACTTTCTTTTTTTTAGTTCAGCTTGTTAAAAATTTTCATACTGTGTGAAACAAGTGGGAAAGTGACAAACATGAGTGAATTGTCACTATATGACTGAATTGGAGTGAATTTGCTGCTATCTCTGTCAGGAAGCGAGCTGGAGCGCTGAAACTGTGCCTATACACACTTTTATCAAAACACGCTTTTTTGAGGTTTTAAGCTCAGAACGTGAATCTGTGCTTGTTTCTTGCCTGGGAACTGCTTCAGATCGTTGTGCAATGCATATATGGTATCAGTTTATCCAATGTGCATGCATGGCCTTTGGGAAGTGAATATGAGCTTCTGAAGTGAAAATATGCACTTTTTAAAAAACTTTCTTTTTTTTAGTTCTGCTTGTTAAAAATTTTAAATGCTGTGTGTTACACAGTGGGAAAGTGACAAACATGAGTGAATTGTCACTACATGACTTAATTGGAGTGAATTTGCTGCTATCTCTGTCAGGAAGCGAGCTAGAGCGCTGAAACTGTGCTTATACGCACTTTCATCAAAACACGCTTCATTGAGATTTTAAGCTCAGAACGTGAATCTGTGCTTGTTTCTTGCCTGGGATCGGCTTCAGATCGTTGTGCAATGCATATATGGTATCAGTTTATCCAATGTGCATGGATGGCCTTTGGGAAGTGAATATAAGCTTCTGAAGTGAAAATATGCACTTTTTAAAAAACTTTCTTTTTTTTAGTTCTGCTTGTTAAAAATTTTCATGCTGTGTGTTACACAGTGGGAAAGTGACAAACATGAGTGAATTGTCACTATATGACTGAATTGGAGTGAATTTGCTGCTATCTCTGTCAGGAAGCGAGCTAGAGCGCTGAAACTGTGCCTATACGCACTTTCATCAAAACACGCTTCATTGAGATTTTAAGCTCAGAACGTGAATCTGTGCTTGTTTCTTGCCTGGGATCGGCTTCAGATCGTTGTGCAATGCATATATGGTATCAGTTTATCCAATGTGCATGGATGGCCTTTGGGAAGTGAATATAAGCTTCTGAAGTGAAAATATGCACTTTTTAAAAAACTTTCTTTTTTTTAGTCTGCTTGTTAAAAATTTTCATGCTGTGTGTTACACAGTGGGAAAGTGACAAACATGAGTGAATTGTCACTACATTACTTAATTGGAGTGAATTTGCTGCTATCTCTGTCAGGAAGCGAGCTAGAGCGCTGAAACTGTGCCTATACGCACTTTCATCAAAACACGCTTTATTGAGATTTTAAGCTCAGAATATGAATCTGTGCGTGCTACTTGCCTGGGTACTGCTTCAGATCGTTGTGCAATGCATATATGGTATCAGTTTGTCCAATGTGCATGGATGGCCTTTGGGAAGTGAATATGAGCTTCTGAAGTGAAAATATGCACTTTTTAAAAAACTTTCTTTTTTTTAGTTCTGCTTGTTAAAAATTTTCATACTGTGTGAAACAAGTGGGAAAGTGACAAACATGAGTGAATTGTCACTATATGACTGAATTGGAGTGAATTTGCTGCTATCTCTGTCAGGAAGCGAGCTGGAGCGCTGAAACTGTGCCTATACACACTTTTATCAAAACACGCTTTTTTGAGGTTTTAAGCTCAGAACGTGAATCTGTGCTTGTTTCTTGCCTGGGATCGGCTTCAGATCGTTGTGCAATGCATATATGGTATCAGTTTATCCAATGTGCATGGATGGCCTTTGGGAAGTGAATATAAGCTTCTGAAGTGAAAATATGCACTTTTTAAAAAACTTTCTTTTTTTTTAGTTCTTCTTGTTAAAAATTTTCATGCTGTGTGTTACACAGTGGGAAAGTGACAAACATGAGTGAATTGTCACTACATGACTTAATTGGAGTGAATTTGCTGCTATCTCTGTCAGGAAGCGAGCTAGAGCGCTGAAACTGTGGCTATACGCACTTTCATCAAAACACGCTTTATTGAGATTTTAAGATCAGAATATGAATCTGTGCGTGCTACTTGCCTGGGTACTGCTTCAGATCGTTGTGCAATGCATATATGGTATCAGTTTGTCCAATGTGCATGGATGGCCTTTGGGAAGTGAATATGAGCTTCTGAAGTGAAAATATGCACTTTTTAAAAAACTTTCTTTTTTTTAGTTCTGCTTGTTAAAAATTTTCATACTGTGTGAAACACAGTGGGAAAGTGACAAACATGAGTGAATTGTCACTATATGACTGAATTGGAGTGAATTTGCTGCTATCTCTGTCAGGAAGCGAGCTGGAGCGCTGAAACTGTGCCTATACGCACTTTTATCAAAACACGCTTTTTTGAGGTTTTAAGCTCAGAACGTGAATCTGTGCTTGTTTCTTGCCTGGGATCGGCTTCAGATCGTTGTGCAATGCATATATGGTATCAGTTTATCCAATGTGCATGGATGGCCTTTGGGAAGTGAATATAAGCTTCTGAAGTGAAAATATGCACTTTTTAAAAAACTTTCTTTTTTTTAGTTCTGCTTGTTAAAAATTTTCATGCTGTGTGTTACACAGTGGGAAAGTGACAAACATGAGTGAATTGTCACTACATGACTTAATTGGAGTGAATTTGCTGCTATCTCTGTCAGGAAGCGAGCTAGAGCGCTGAAACTGTGCCTATACGCACTTTCATCAAAACACGCTTTATTGAGATTTTAAGCTCAGAATATGAATGTGTGCATGCTACTTGCCTGGGTACTGCTTCAGATCGTTGTGCAATGCATATATGGTATCAGTTTTTCCAATGTGCATGGATGGCCTTTGGGAAGTGAATATGAGCTTCTGAAGTGAAAATATGCACTTTATAAAAAACTTTCTTTTTTTTAGTTCAGCTTGTTAAAAATTTTCATACTGTGTGAAACAAGTGGGAAAGTGACAAACATGAGTGAATTGTCACTATATGACTGAATTGGAGTGAATTTGCTGCTATCTCTGTCAGGAAGCGAGCTGGAGCGCTGAAACTGTGCCTATACACACTTTTATCAAAACACGCTTTTTTGAGGTTTTAAGCTCAGAACGTGAATCTGTGCTTGTTTCTTGCCTGGGAACTGCTTCAGATCGTTGTGCAATGCATATATGGTATCAGTTTATCCAATGTGCATGCATGGCCTTTGGGAAGTGAATATGAGCTTCTGAAGTGAAAATATGCACTTTTTAAAAAACTTTCTTTTTTTTAGTTCTGCTTGTTAAAAATTTTAAATGCTGTGTGTTACACAGTGGGAAAGTGACAAACATGAGTGAATTGTCACTACATGACTTAATTGGAGTGAATTTGCTGCTATCTCTGTCAGGAAGCGAGCTAGAGCGCTGAAACTGTGCCTATACGCACTTTCATCAAAACACGCTTCATTGAGATTTTAAGCTCAGAACGTGAATCTGTGCTTGTTTCTTGCCTGGGATCGGCTTCAGATCGTTGTGCAATGCATATATGGTATCAGTTTATCCAATGTGCATGGATGGCCTTTGGGAAGTGAATATAAGCTTCTGAAGTGAAAATATGCACTTTTTAAAAAACTTTCTTTTTTTTAGTCTGCTTGTTAAAAATTTTCATGCTGTGTGTTACACAGTGGGAAAGTGACAAACATGAGTGAATTGTCACTACATTACTTAATTGGAGTGAATTTGCTGCTATCTCTGTCAGGAAGCGAGCTAGAGCGCTGAAACTGTGCCTATACGCACTTTCATCAAAACACGCTTTATTGAGATTTTAAGCTCAGAATATGAATCTGTGCGTGCTACTTGCCTGGGTACTGCTTCAGATCGTTGTGCAATGCATATATGGTATCAGTTTGTCCAATGTGCATGGATGGCCTTTGGGAAGTGAATATGAGCTTCTGAAGTGAAAATATGCACTTTTTAAAAAACTTTCTTTTTTTAGTTCTGCTTGTTAAAAATTTTCATACTGTGTGAAACAAGTGGGAAAGTGACAAACATGAGTGAATTGTCACTATATGACTGAATTGGAGTGAATTTGCTGCTATCTCTGTCAGGAAGCGAGCTGGAGCGCTGAAACTGTGCCTATACACACTTTTATCAAAACACGCTTTTTTGAGGTTTTAAGCTCAGAACGTGAATCTGTGCTTGTTTCTTGCCTGGGATCGGCTTCAGATCGTTGTGCAATGCATATATGGTATCAGTTTATCCAATGTGCATGGATGGCCTTTGGGAAGTGAATATAAGCTTCTGAAGTGAAAATATGCACTTTTTAAAAAACTTTCTTTTTTTTAGTTCTTCTTGTTAAAAATTTTCATGCTGTGTGTTACACAGTGGGAAAGTGACAAACATGAGTGAATTGTCACTACATGACTTAATTGGAGTGAATTTGCTGCTATCTCTGTCAGGAAGCGAGCTAGAGCGCTGAAACTGTGCCTATACGCACTTTCATCAAAACACGCTTTATTGAGATTTTAAGATCAGAATATGAATCTGTGCGTGCTACTTGCCTGGGTACTGCTTCAGATCGTTGTGCAATGCATATATGGTATCAGTTTGTCCAATGTGCATGGATGGCCTTTGGGAAGTGAATATGAGCTTCTGAAGTGAAAATATGCACTTTTTAAAAAACTTTCTTTTTTTTAGTTCTGCTTGTTAAAAATTTTCATACTGTGTGAAGCACAGTGGGAAAGTGACAAACATGAGTGAATTGTCACTATATGACTGAATTGGAGTGAATTTGCTGCTATCTCTGTCAGGAAGCGAGCTGGAGCGCTGAAACTGTGCCTATACACACTTTTATCAAAACACGCTTTTTTGAGGTTTTAAGCTCAGAACGTGAATCTGTGCTTGTTTCTTGCCTGGGAACTGCTTCAGATCGTTTTGCAATGCATATATGTTATCAGTTTATCCAATGTGCATGGATGGCCTTTGGGAAGTGAATATGAGCTTCTGAAGTGAAAATATGCACTTTTTAAAAAACTTTCTTTTTTTTAGTTCTGCTTGTTAAAAATTTTCATACTGTGTGAAACACAGTGGGAAAGTGACAAACATGAGTGAATTGTCACTATATGACTGAATTGGAGTGAATTTGCTGCTATCTCTGTCAGGAAGCGAGCTGGAGCGCTGAAACAGTGCCTATACGCACTTTTATCAAAACGCGCTTTTTTGAGGTTTTAAGCTCAGAACGTGAATCTGTGCTTGTTTCTTGCCTGGGATCGGCTTCAGATCGTTGTGCAATGCATATATGGTATCAGTTTATCCAATGTGCATGGATGGCCTTTGGGAAGTGAATATAAGCTTCTGAAGTGAAAATATGCACTTTTTAAAAAACTTTCTTTTTTTTTAGTTCTGCTTGTTAAAAATTTTCATCCTGTGTGAAACACAGTGGGAAAGTGACAAACATGACTAAATTGTCACTATATGACTGAATTGGAGTGAATTTGCTGCTATCTCTGTCAGGGAGCGAGCTGGAGCGCTGAAACTGTGCCTATACGCACTTTTATCAAAACACGCTTTTTTGAGGTTTTAAGCTCAGAACGTGAATCTGTGCTTGTTTCTTGCCTGGGATCGGCTTCAGATCGTTGTGCAATGCATATATGGTATCAGTTTATCCAATGTGCATGGATGGCCTTTGGGAAGTGAATATAAGCTTCTGAAGTGAAAATATGCACTTTTTAAAAAACTTTCTTTTTTTTAGTTCTGCTTGTTAAAAATTTTCATGCTGTGTGTTACACAGTGGGAAAGTGACAAACATGAGTGAATTGTCACTACATGACTTAATTGGAGTGAATTTGCTGCTATCTCTGTCAGGAAGCGAGCTAGAGCGCTGAAACTGTGCCTATACGCACTTTCATCAAAACACGCTTTATTGAGATTTTAAGCTCAGAATATGAATCTGTGCGTGCTACTTGCCTGGGTACTGCTTCAGATCGTTGTGCAATGCATATATGGTATCAGTTTGTCCAATGTGCATGGATGGCCTTTGGGAAGTGAATATGAGCTTCTGAAGTGAAAATATGCACTTTTTAAAAAACTTTATTTTTTTTAGTTCCGCTTGTTAAAAATTTTCATACTGTGTGAAACACAGTGGGAAAGTGACAAACATAAGTGAATTGTCACTATATGACTGAATTGGAGTGAATTTGCTGCTATCTCTGTCAGGAAGCGAGCTGGAGCGCTGAAACTGTGCCTATACACACTTTTATCAAAACACGCTTTTTTGAGGTTTTAAGCTCAGAACGTGAATCTGTGCTTGTTTCTTGCCTGGGAACTGCTTCAGATCGTTTTGCAATGCATATATGTTATCAGTTTATCCAATGTGCATGGATGGCCTTTGGGAAGTGAATATGAGCTTCTGAAGTGAAAATATGCACTTTTTAAAAAACTTTCTTTTTTTTAGTTCTGCTTGTTAAAAATTTTCATACTGTGTGAAACACAGTGGGAAAGTGACAAACATGAGTGAATTGTCACTATATGACTGAATTGGAGTGAATTTGCTGCTATCTCTGTCAGGAAGCGAGCTGGAGCGCTGAAACTGTGCCTATACGCACTTTTATCAAAACACGCTTTTTTGAGGTTTTAAGCTCAGAACGTGAATCTGTGCTTGTTTCTTGCCTGGGATCGGCTTCAGATCGTTGTGCAATGCATATATGGTATCAGTTTATCCAATGTGCATGGATGGCCTTTGGGAAGTGAATATAAGCTTCTGAATTGAAAATATGCACTTTTTAAAAAACTTTCTTTTTTTTAGTTCTGCTTGTTAAAAATTTTCATGCTGTGTGTTACACAGTGGGAAAGTGACAAACATGAGTGAATTGTCACTACATGACTTAATTGGAGTGAATTTGCTGCTATCTCTGTCAGGAAGCGAGCTGGAGCGCTGAAACTGTGCCAAAACACACTTTTATCAAAAAACGCTTTTTTGAGGTTTTAAGCTCAGAACGTGAATCTGTGCTTGTTTCTTGCCTGGGAACTGCTTCAGATCGTTGTGCAATGCATATATGGTATCAGTTTATCCAATGTGCATGCATGGCCTTTGGGAAGTGAATATGAGCTTCTGAAGTGAAAATATGCACTTTTTAAAAAACTTTCTTTTTTTTAGTTCTGCTTGTTAAAAATTTTCATGCTGTGTGTTACACAGTGGGAAAGTGACAAACATGAGTGAATTGTCACTACATGACTTAATTGGAGTGAATTTGCTGCTATCTCTGTCAGGAAGCGAGCTAGAGCGCTGAAACTGTGCCTATACGCACTTTCATCAAAACACGCTTCATTGAGATTTTAAGCTCAGAACGTGAATCTGTGCTTGTTTCTTGCCTGGGATCGGCTTCAGATCGTTGTGCAATGCATATATGGTATCAGTTTATCCAATGTGCATGGATGGCCTTTGGGAAGTGAATATAAGCTTCTGAAGTGAAAATATGCACTTTTTAAAAAACTTTCTTTTTTTTAGTCTGCTTGTTAAAAATTTTCATGCTGTGTGTTACACAGTGGGAAAGTGACAAACATGAGTGAATTGTCACTACATGACTTAATTGGAGTGAATTTGCTGCTATCTCTGTCAGGAAGCGAGCTAGAGCGCTGAAACTGTGGCTATACGCACTTTCATCAAAACACGCTTTATTGAGATTTTAAGATCAGAATATGAATCTGTGCGTGCTACTTGCCTGGGTACTGCTTCAGATCGTTGTGCAATGCATATATGGTATCAGTTTGTCCAATGTGCATGGATGGCCTTTGGGAAGTGAATATGAGCTTCTGAAGTGAAAATATGCACTTTTTAAAAAACTTTCTTTTTTTTAGTTCTGCTTGTTAAAAATTTTCATACTGTGTGAAACACAGTGGGAAAGTGACAAACATGAGTGAATTGTCACTATATGACTGAATTGGAGTGAATTTGCTGCTATCTCTGTCAGGAAGCGAGCTGGAGCGCTGAAACTGTGCCTATACGCACTTTTATCAAAACACGCTTTTTTGAGGTTTTAAGCTCAGAACGTGAATCTGTGCTTGTTTCTTGCCTGGGATCGGCTTCAGATCGTTGTGCAATGCATATATGGTATCAGTTTATCCAATGTGCATGGATGGCCTTTGGGAAGTGAATATAAGCTTCTGAAGTGAAAATATGCACTTTTTAAAAAACTTTCTTTTTTTTAGTTCTGCTTGTTAAAAATTTTCATGCTGTGTGTTACACAGTGGGAAAGTGACAAACATGAGTGAATTGTCACTACATGACTTAATTGGAGTGAATTTGCTGCTATCTCTGTCAGGAAGCGAGCTAGAGCGCTGAAACTGTGCCTATACGCACTTTCATCAAAACACGCTTTATTGAGATTTTAAGCTCAGAATATGAATGTGTGCATGCTACTTGCCTGGGTACTGCTTCAGATCGTTGTGCAATGCATATATGGTATCAGTTTTTCCAATGTGCATGGATGGCCTTTGGGAAGTGAATATGAGCTTCTGAAGTGAAAATATGCACTTTATAAAAAACTTTCTTTTTTTTAGTTCAGCTTGTTAAAAATTTTCATACTGTGTGAAACAAGTGGGAAAGTGACAAACATGAGTGAATTGTCACTATATGACTGAATTGGAGTGAATTTGCTGCTATCTCTGTCAGGAAGCGAGCTGGAGCGCTGAAACTGTGCCTATACACACTTTTATCAAAACACGCTTTTTTGAGGTTTTAAGCTCAGAACGTGAATCTGTGCTTGTTTCTTGCCTGGGAACTGCTTCAGATCGTTGTGCAATGCATATATGGTATCAGTTTATCCAATGTGCATGCATGGCCTTTGGGAAGTGAATATGAGCTTCTGAAGTGAAAATATGCACTTTTTAAAAAACTTTCTTTTTTTTAGTTCTGCTTGTTAAAAATTTTAAATGCTGTGTGTTACACAGTGGGAAAGTGACAAACATGAGTGAATTGTCACTACATGACTTAATTGGAGTGAATTTGCTGCTATCTCTGTCAGGAAGCGAGCTAGAGCGCTGAAACTGTGCCTATACGCACTTTCATCAAAACACGCTTCATTGAGATTTTAAGCTCAGAACGTGAATCTGTGCTTGTTTCTTGCCTGGGATCGGCTTCAGATCGTTGTGCAATGCATATATGGTATCAGTTTATCCAATGTGCATGGATGGCCTTTGGGAAGTGAATATAAGCTTCTGAAGTGAAAATATGCACTTTTTAAAAAACTTTCTTTTTTTTAGTCTGCTTGTTAAAAATTTTCATGCTGTGTGTTACACAGTGGGAAAGTGACAAACATGAGTGAATTGTCACTACATTACTTAATTGGAGTGAATTTGCTGCTATCTCTGTCAGGAAGCGAGCTAGAGCGCTGAAACTGTGCCTATACGCACTTTCATCAAAACACGCTTTATTGAGATTTTAAGCTCAGAATATGAATCTGTGCGTGCTACTTGCCTGGGTACTGCTTCAGATCGTTGTGCAATGCATATATGGTATCAGTTTGTCCAATGTGCATGGATGGCCTTTGGGAAGTGAATATGAGCTTCTGAAGTGAAAATATGCACTTTTTAAAAAACTTTCTTTTTTTAGTTCTGCTTGTTAAAAATTTTCATACTGTGTGA
Organism: Gymnothorax reevesii; assembly: GCA_029721435.1. Classification (NCBI taxonomy): domain Eukaryota; kingdom Metazoa; phylum Chordata; class Actinopteri; order Anguilliformes; family Muraenidae; genus Gymnothorax; species Gymnothorax reevesii. Next base: position 44,284,336 of record CM056585.1, read on the forward strand.
AACAAGTGGGAAAGTGACAAACATGAGTGAATTGTCACTATATGACTGAATTGGAGTGAATTTGCTGCTATCTCTGTCAGGAAGCGAGCTGGAGCGCTGAAACTGTGCCTATACACACTTTTATCAAAACACGCTTTTTTGAGGTTTTAAGCTCAGAACGTGAATCTGTGCTTGTTTCTTGCCTGGGATCGGCTTCAGATCGTTGTGCAATGCATATATGGTATCAGTTTATCCAATGTGCATGGATGGCCTTTGGGAAGTGAATATAAGCTTCTGAAGTGAAAATATGCACTTTTTAAAAAACTTTCTTTTTTTTAGTTCTTCTTGTTAAAAATTTTCATGCTGTGTGTTACACAGTGGGAAAGTGACAAACATGAGTGAATTGTCACTACATGACTTAATTGGAGTGAATTTGCTGCTATCTCTGTCAGGAAGCGAGCTAGAGCGCTGAAACTGTGCCTATACGCACTTTCATCAAAACACGCTTTATTGAGATTTTAAGATCAGAATATGAATCTGTGCGTGCTACTTGCCTGGGTACTGCTTCAGATCGTTGTGCAATGCATATATGGTATCAGTTTGTCCAATGTGCATGGATGGCCTTTGGGAAGTGAATATGAGCTTCTGAAGTGAAAATATGCACTTTTTAAAAAACTTTCTTTTTTTTAGTTCTGCTTGTTAAAAATTTTCATACTGTGTGAAGCACAGTGGGAAAGTGACAAACATGAGTGAATTGTCACTATATGACTGAATTGGAGTGAATTTGCTGCTATCTCTGTCAGGAAGCGAGCTGGAGCGCTGAAACTGTGCCTATACACACTTTTATCAAAACACGCTTTTTTGAGGTTTTAAGCTCAGAACGTGAATCTGTGCTTGTTTCTTGCCTGGGAACTGCTTCAGATCGTTTTGCAATGCATATATGTTATCAGTTTATCCAATGTGCATGGATGGCCTTTGGGAAGTGAATATGAGCTTCTGAAGTGAAAATATGCACTTTTTAAAAAACTTTCTTTTTTTTAGTTCTGCTTGTTAAAAATTTTCATACTGTGTGAAACACAGTGGGAAAGTGACAAACATGAGTGAATTGTCACTATATGACTGAATTGGAGTGAATTTGCTGCTATCTCTGTCAGGAAGCGAGCTGGAGCGCTGAAACAGTGCCTATACGCACTTTTATCAAAACGCGCTTTTTTGAGGTTTTAAGCTCAGAACGTGAATCTGTGCTTGTTTCTTGCCTGGGATCGGCTTCAGATCGTTGTGCAATGCATATATGGTATCAGTTTATCCAATGTGCATGGATGGCCTTTGGGAAGTGAATATAAGCTTCTGAAGTGAAAATATGCACTTTTTAAAAAACTTTCTTTTTTTTTAGTTCTGCTTGTTAAAAATTTTCATCCTGTGTGAAACACAGTGGGAAAGTGACAAACATGACTAAATTGTCACTATATGACTGAATTGGAGTGAATTTGCTGCTATCTCTGTCAGGGAGCGAGCTGGAGCGCTGAAACTGTGCCTATACGCACTTTTATCAAAACACGCTTTTTTGAGGTTTTAAGCTCAGAACGTGAATCTGTGCTTGTTTCTTGCCTGGGATCGGCTTCAGATCGTTGTGCAATGCATATATGGTATCAGTTTATCCAATGTGCATGGATGGCCTTTGGGAAGTGAATATAAGCTTCTGAAGTGAAAATATGCACTTTTTAAAAAACTTTCTTTTTTTTAGTTCTGCTTGTTAAAAATTTTCATGCTGTGTGTTACACAGTGGGAAAGTGACAAACATGAGTGAATTGTCACTACATGACTTAATTGGAGTGAATTTGCTGCTATCTCTGTCAGGAAGCGAGCTAGAGCGCTGAAACTGTGCCTATACGCACTTTCATCAAAACACGCTTTATTGAGATTTTAAGCTCAGAATATGAATCTGTGCGTGCTACTTGCCTGGGTACTGCTTCAGATCGTTGTGCAATGCATATATGGTATCAGTTTGTCCAATGTGCATGGATGGCCTTTGGGAAGTGAATATGAGCTTCTGAAGTGAAAATATGCACTTTTTAAAAAACTTTATTTTTTTTAGTTCCGCTTGTTAAAAATTTTCATACTGTGTGAAACACAGTGGGAAAGTGACAAACATAAGTGAATTGTCACTATATGACTGAATTGGAGTGAATTTGCTGCTATCTCTGTCAGGAAGCGAGCTGGAGCGCTGAAACTGTGCCTATACACACTTTTATCAAAACACGCTTTTTTGAGGTTTTAAGCTCAGAACGTGAATCTGTGCTTGTTTCTTGCCTGGGAACTGCTTCAGATCGTTTTGCAATGCATATATGTTATCAGTTTATCCAATGTGCATGGATGGCCTTTGGGAAGTGAATATGAGCTTCTGAAGTGAAAATATGCACTTTTTAAAAAACTTTCTTTTTTTTAGTTCTGCTTGTTAAAAATTTTCATACTGTGTGAAACACAGTGGGAAAGTGACAAACATGAGTGAATTGTCACTATATGACTGAATTGGAGTGAATTTGCTGCTATCTCTGTCAGGAAGCGAGCTGGAGCGCTGAAACTGTGCCTATACGCACTTTTATCAAAACACGCTTTTTTGAGGTTTTAAGCTCAGAACGTGAATCTGTGCTTGTTTCTTGCCTGGGATCGGCTTCAGATCGTTGTGCAATGCATATATGGTATCAGTTTATCCAATGTGCATGGATGGCCTTTGGGAAGTGAATATAAGCTTCTGAATTGAAAATATGCACTTTTTAAAAAACTTTCTTTTTTTTAGTTCTGCTTGTTAAAAATTTTCATGCTGTGTGTTACACAGTGGGAAAGTGACAAACATGAGTGAATTGTCACTACATGACTTAATTGGAGTGAATTTGCTGCTATCTCTGTCAGGAAGCGAGCTGGAGCGCTGAAACTGTGCCAAAACACACTTTTATCAAAAAACGCTTTTTTGAGGTTTTAAGCTCAGAACGTGAATCTGTGCTTGTTTCTTGCCTGGGAACTGCTTCAGATCGTTGTGCAATGCATATATGGTATCAGTTTATCCAATGTGCATGCATGGCCTTTGGGAAGTGAATATGAGCTTCTGAAGTGAAAATATGCACTTTTTAAAAAACTTTCTTTTTTTTAGTTCTGCTTGTTAAAAATTTTCATGCTGTGTGTTACACAGTGGGAAAGTGACAAACATGAGTGAATTGTCACTACATGACTTAATTGGAGTGAATTTGCTGCTATCTCTGTCAGGAAGCGAGCTAGAGCGCTGAAACTGTGCCTATACGCACTTTCATCAAAACACGCTTCATTGAGATTTTAAGCTCAGAACGTGAATCTGTGCTTGTTTCTTGCCTGGGATCGGCTTCAGATCGTTGTGCAATGCATATATGGTATCAGTTTATCCAATGTGCATGGATGGCCTTTGGGAAGTGAATATAAGCTTCTGAAGTGAAAATATGCACTTTTTAAAAAACTTTCTTTTTTTTAGTCTGCTTGTTAAAAATTTTCATGCTGTGTGTTACACAGTGGGAAAGTGACAAACATGAGTGAATTGTCACTACATTACTTAATTGGAGTGAATTTGCTGCTATCTCTGTCAGGAAGCGAGCTAGAGCGCTGAAACTGTGCCTATACGCACTTTCATCAAAACACGCTTTATTGAGATTTTAAGCTCAGAATATGAATCTGTGCGTGCTACTTGCCTGGGTACTGCTTCAGATCGTTGTGCAATGCATATATGGTATCAGTTTGTCCAATGTGCATGGATGGCCTTTGGGAAGTGAATATGAGCTTCTGAAGTGAAAATATGCACTTTTTAAAAAACTTTCTTTTTTTTAGTTCTGCTTGTTAAAAATTTTCATACTGTGTGAAACAAGTGGGAAAGTGACAAACATGAGTGAATTGTCACTATATGACTGAATTGGAGTGAATTTGCTGCTATCTCTGTCAGGAAGCGAGCTGGAGCGCTGAAACTGTGCCTATACACACTTTTATCAAAACACGCTTTTTTGAGGTTTTAAGCTCAGAACGTGAATCTGTGCTTGTTTCTTGCCTGGGAACTGCTTCAGATCGTTGTGCAATGCATATATGGTATCAGTTTATCCAATGTGCATGCATGGCCTTTGGGAAGTGAATATGAGCTTCTGAAGTGAAAATATGCACTTTTTAAAAAACTTTCTTTTTTTTAGTTCTGCTTGTTAAAAATTTTAAATGCTGTGTGTTACACAGTGGGAAAGTGACAAACATGAGTGAATTGTCACTACATGACTTAATTGGAGTGAATTTGCTGCTATCTCTGTCAGGAAGCGAGCTAGAGCGCTGAAACTGTGCCTATACGCACTTTCATCAAAACACGCTTCATTGAGATTTAAAGCTCAGAACGTGAATCTGTGCTTGTTTCTTGCCTGGGATCGGCTTCAGATCGTTGTGCAATGCATATATGGTATCAGTTTATCCAATGTGCATGGATGGCCTTTGGGAAGTGAATATAAGCTTCTGAAGTGAAAATATGCACTTTTTAAAAAACTTTCTTTTTTTTAGTCTGCTTGTTAAAAATTTTCATGCTGTGTGTTACACAGTGGGAAAGTGACAAACATGAGTGAATTGTCACTACATTACTTAATTGGAGTGAATTTGCTGCTATCTCTGTCAGGAAGCGAGCTAGAGCGCTGAAACTGTGCCTATACGCACTTTCATCAAAACACGCTTTATTGAGATTTTAAGCTCAGAATATGAATCTGTGCGTGCTACTTGCCTGGGTACTGCTTCAGATCGTTGTGCAATGCATATATGGTATCAGTTTGTCCAATGTGCATGGATGGCCTTTGGGAAGTGAATATGAGCTTCTGAAGTGAAAATATGCACTTTTTAAAAAACTTTCTTTTTTTTAGTTCTGCTTGTTAAAAATTTTCATACTGTGTGAAACAAGTGGGAAAGTGACAAACATGAGTGAATTGTCACTATATGACTGAATTGGAGTGAATTTGCTGCTATCTCTGTCAGGAAGCGAGCTGGAGCGCTGAAACTGTGCCTATACACACTTTTATCAAAACACGCTTTTTTGAGGTTTTAAGCTCAGAACGTGAATCTGTGCTTGTTTCTTGCCTGGGATCGGCTTCAGATCGTTGTGCAATGCATATATGGTATCAGTTTATCCAATGTGCATGGATGGCCTTTGGGAAGTGAATATAAGCTTCTGAAGTGAAAATATGCACTTTTTAAAAAACTTTCTTTTTTTTAGTTCTTCTTGTTAAAAATTTTCATGCTGTGTGTTACACAGTGGGAAAGTGACAAACATGAGTGAATTGTCACTACATGACTTAATTGGAGTGAATTTGCTGCTATCTCTGTCAGGAAGCGAGCTAGAGCGCTGAAACTGTGGCTATACGCACTTTCATCAAAACACGCTTTATTGAGATTTTAAGATCAGAATATGAATCTGTGCGTGCTACTTGCCTGGGTACTGCTTCAGATCGTTGTGCAATGCATATATGGTATCAGTTTGTCCAATGTGCATGGATGGCCTTTGGGAAGTGAATATGAGCTTCTGAAGTGAAAATATGCACTTTTTAAAAAACTTTCTTTTTTTTAGTTCTGCTTGTTAAAAATTTTCATACTGTGTGAAACACAGTGGGAAAGTGACAAACATGAGTGAATTGTCACTATATGACTGAATTGGAGTGAATTTGCTGCTATCTCTGTCAGGAAGCGAGCTGGAGCGCTGAAACTGTGCCTATACGCACTTTCATCAAAACACGCTTTTTTGAGGTTTTAAGCTCAGAACGTGAATCTGTGCTTGTTTCTTGCCTGGGATCGGCTTCAGATCGTTGTGCAATGCATATATGGTATCAGTTTATCCAATGTGCATGGATGGCCTTTGGGAAGTGAATATAAGCTTCTGAAGTGAAAATATGCACTTTTTAAAAAACTTTCTTTTTTTTAGTTCTGCTTGTTAAAAATTTTCATGCTGTGTGTTACACAGTGGGAAAGTGACAAACATGAGTGAATTGTCACTACATGACTTAATTGGAGTGAATTTGCTGCTATCTCTGTCAGGAAGCGAGCTAGAGCGCTGAAACTCTGCCTATACGCACTTTCATCAAAACACGCTTTATTGAGATTTTAAGCTCAGAATATGAATGTGTGCGTGCTACTTGCCTGGGTACTGCTTCAGATCGTTGTGCAATGCATATATGGTATCAGTTTTTCCAATGTGCATGGATGGCCTTTGGGAAGTGAATATGAGCTTCTGAAGTGAAAATATGCACTTTTTAAAAAACTTTCTTTTTTTTAGTTCAGCTTGTTAAAAATTTTCATACTGTGTGAAACAAGTGGGAAAGTGACAAACATGAGTGAATTGTCACTATATGACTGAATTGGAGTGAATTTGCTGCTATCTCTGTCAGGAAGCGAGCTGGAACGCTGAAACTGTGCCTATACACACTTTTATCAAAACACGCTTTTTTGAGGTTTTAAGCTCAGAACGTGAATCTGTGCTTGTTTCTTGCCTGGGAACTGCTTCAGATCGTTGTGCAATGCATATATGGTATCAGTTTATCCAATGTGCATGCATGGCCTTTGGGAAGTGAATATGAGCTTCTGAAGTGAAAATATGCACTTTTTAAAAAACTTTCTTTTTTTTAGTTCTGCTTGTTAAAAATTTTAAATGCTGTGTGTTACACAGTGGGAAAGTGACAAACATGAGTGAATTGTCACTACATGACTTAATTGGAGTGAATTTGCTGCTATCTCTGTCAGGAAGCGAGCTAGAGCGCTGAAACTGTGCCTATACGCACTTTCATCAAAACACGCTTCATTGAGATTTTAAGCTCAGAACGTGAATCTGTGCTTGTTTCTTGCCTGGGATCGGCTTCAGATCGTTGTGCAATGCATATATGGTATCAGTTTATCCAATGTGCATGGATGGCCTTTGGGAAGTGAATATAAGCTTCTGAAGTGAAAATATGCACTTTTTAAAAAACTTTCTTTTTTTTAGTCTGCTTGTTAAAAATTTTCATGCTGTGTGTTACACAGTGGGAAAGTGACAAACATGAGTGAATTGTCACTACATTACTTAATTGGAGTGAATTTGCTGCTATCTCTGTCAGGAAGCGAGCTAGAGCGCTGAAACTGTGCCTATACGCACTTTCATCAAAACACGCTTTATTGAGATTTTAAGCTCAGAATATGAATCTGTGCGTGCTACTTGCCTGGGTACTGCTTCAGATCGTTGTGCAATGCATATATGGTATCAGTTTGTCCAATGTGCATGGATGGCCTTTGGGAAGTGAATATGAGCTTCTGAAGTGAAAATATGCACTTTTTAAAAAACTTTCTTTTTTTAGTTCTGCTTGTTAAAAATTTTCATACTGTGTGAAACAAGTGGGAAAGTGACAAACATGAGTGAATTGTCACTATATGACTGAATTGGAGTGAATTTGCTGCTATCTCTGTCAGGAAGCGAGCTGGAGCGCTGAAACTGTGCCTATACACACTTTTATCAAAACACGCTTTTTTGAGGTTTTAAGCTCAGAACGTGAATCTGTGCTTGTTTCTTGCCTGGGATCGGCTTCAGATCGTTGTGCAATGCATATATGGTATCAGTTTATCCAATGTGCATGGATGGCCTTTGGGAAGTGAATATAAGCTTCTGAAGTGAAAATATGCACTTTTTAAGAAAACTTTCTTTTTTTTAGTTCTTCTTGTTAAAAATTTTCATGCTGTGTGTTACACAGTGGGAAAGTGACAAACATGAGTGAATTGTCACTACATGACTTAATTGGAGTGAATTTGCTGCTATCTCTGTCAGGAAGCGAGCTAGAGCGCTGAAACTGTGCCTATACGCACTTTCATCAAAACACGCTTTATTGAGATTTTAAGATCAGAATATGAATCTGTGCGTGCTACTTGCCTGGGTACTGCTTCAGATCGTTGTGCAATGCATATATGGTATCAGTTTGTCCAATGTGCATGGATGGCCTTTGGGAAGTGAATATGAGCTTCTGAAGTGAAAATATGCACTTTTTAAAAAACTTTCTTTTTTTTAGTTCTGCTTGTTAAAAATTTTCATACTGTGTGAAGCACAGTGGGAAAGTGACAAACATGAGTGAATTGTCACTATATGACTGAATTGGAGTGAATTTGCTGCTATCTCTGTCAGGAAGCGAGCTGGAGCGCTGAAACTGTGCCTATACACACTTTTATCAAAACACGCTTTTTTGAGGATTTAAGTTCAGAACGTGAATCTGTGCTTGTTTCTTGCCTGGGATCGGCTTCAGATCGTTGTGCAATGCATATATGGTATCAGTTTATCCAATGTGCATGGATGGCCTTTGGGAAGTGAATATAAGCTTCTGAAGTGAAAATATGCACTTTTTAAAAAACTTTCTTTTTTTTAGTCTGCTTGTTAAAAATTTTCATGCTGTGTGTTACACAGTGGGAAAGTGACAAACATGAGTGAATTGTCACTACATTACTTAATTGGAGTGAATTTGCTGCTATCTCTGTCAGGAAGCGAGCTAGAGCGCTGAAACTGTGCCTATACGCACTTTCATCAAAACACGCTTTATTGAGATTTTAAGCTCAGAATATGAATCTGTGCGTGCTACTTGCCTGGGTACTGCTTCAGATCGTTGTGCAATGCATATATGGTATCAGTTTGTCCAATGTGCATGGATGGCCTTTGGGAAGTGAATATGAGCTTCTGAAGTGAAAATATGCACTTTTTAAAAAACTTTCTTTTTTTTAGTTCTGCTTGTTAAAAATTTTCATACTGTGTGAAACAAGTGGGAAAGTGACAAACATGAGTGAATTGTCACTATATGACTGAATTGGAGTGAATTTGCTGCTATCTCTGTCAGGAAGCGAGCTGGAGCGCTGAAACTGTGCCTATACACACTTTTATCAAAACACGCTTTTTTGAGGTTTTAAGCTCAGAACGTGAATCTGTGCTTGTTTCTTGCCTGGGAACTGCTTCAGATCGTTGTGCAATGCATATATGGTATCAGTTTATCCAATGTGCATGCATGGCCTTTGGGAAGTGAATATGAGCTTCTGAAGTGAAAATATGCACTTTTTAAAAAACTTTCTTTTTTTTAGTTCTGCTTGTTAAAAATTTTCATACTGTGTGAAACACAATGGGAAAGAGACAAACATGAGTGAATTGTCACTATATGACTGAATTGGAGTGAATTTGCTGCTATCTCTGTCAGGAAGCGAGCTGGAGCGCTGAAACTGTGCCTATACACACTTTTATCAAAACACGCTTTTTTGAGGTTTTAAGCTCAGAACGTGAATCTGTGCTTGTTTCTTGCCTGGGAACTGCTTCAGATCGTTGTGCAATGCATATATGGTATCAGTTTATCCAATGTGCATGGATGGCCTTTGGGAAGTGAATATGAGCTTCTGAAGTGAAAATATGCACTTTTTAAAAAACTTTCTTTTTTTTAGTTCTGCTTGTTAAAAATTTTCATGCTGTGTGTTACACAGTGGGAAAGTGACAAACATGAGTGAATTGTCACTACATGACTTAATTGGAGTGAATTTGCTGCTATCTCTGTCAGGAAGCGAGCTAGAGCGCTGAAACTGTGCCTATACGCACTTTCATCAAAACACGCTTCATTGAGATTTTAAGCTCAGAACGTGAATCTGTGCTTGTTTCTTGCCTGGGATCGGCTTCAGATCGTTGTGCAATGCATATATGGTATCAGTTTATCCAATGTGCATGGATGGCCTTTGGGAAGTGAATATAAGCTTCTGAAGTGAAAATATGCACTTTTTAAAAAACTTTCTTTTTTTTAGTCTGCTTGTTAAAAATTTTCATGCTGTGTGTTACACAGTGGGAAAGTGACAAACATGAGTGAATTGTCACTACATTACTTAATTGGAGTGAATTTGCTGCTATCTCTGTCAGGAAGCGAGCTAGAGCGCTGAAACTGTGCCTATACGCACTTTCATCAAAACACGCTTTATTGAGATTTTAAGCTCAGAATATGAATCTGTGCGTGCTACTTGCCTGGGTACTGCTTCAGATCGTTGTGCAATGCATATATGGTATCAGTTTGTCCAATGTGCATGGATGGCCTTTGGGAAGTGAATATGAGCTTCTGAAGTGAAAATATGCACTTTTTAAAAAACTTTCTTTTTTTTAGTTCTGCTTGTTAAAAATTTTCATACTGTGTGAAACAAGTGGGAAAGTGACAAACATGAGTGAATTGTCACTATATGACTGAATTGGAGTGAATTTGCTGCTATCTCTGTCAGGAAGCGAGCTGGAGCGCTGAAACTGTGCCTATACACACTTTTATCAAAACACGCTTTTTTGAGGTTTTAAGCTCAGAACGTGAATCTGTGCTTGTTTCTTGCCTGGGAACTGCTTCAGATCGTTGTGCAATGCATATATGGTATCAGTTTATCCAATGTGCATGCATGGCCTTTGGGAAGTGAATATGAGCTTCTGAAGTGAAAATATGCACTTTTTAAAAAACTTTCTTTTTTTTAGTTCTGCTTGTTAAAAATTTTAAATGCTGTGTGTTACACAGTGGGAAAGTGACAAACATGAGTGAATTGTCACTACATGACTTAATTGGAGTGAATTTGCTGCTATCTCTGTCAGGAAGCGAGCTAGAGCGCTGAAACTGTGCCTATACACACTTTTATCAAAACACGCTTTTTTGAGGTTTTAAGCTCAGAACGTGAATCTGTGCTTGTTTCTTGCCTGGGATCGGCTTCAGATCGTTGTGCAATGCATATATGGTATCAGTTTATCCAATGTGCATGGATGGCCTTTGGGAAGTGAATATAAGCTTCTGAAGTGAAAATATGCACTTTTTAAGAAAACTTTCTTTTTTTTAGTTCTTCTTGTTAAAAATTTTCATGCTGTGTGTTACACAGTGGGAAAGTGACAAACATGAGTGAATTGTCACTACATGACTTAATTGGAGTGAATTTGCTGCTATCTCTGTCAGGAAGCGAGCTAGAGCGCTGAAACTGTGCCTATACGCACTTTCATCAAAACACGCTTTATTGAGATTTTAAGATCAGAATATGAATCTGTGCGTGCTACTTGCCTGGGTACTGCTTCAGATCGTTGTGCAATGCATATATGGTATCAGTTTGTCCAATGTGCATGGATGGCCTTTGGGAAGTGAATATGAGCTTCTGAAGTGAAAATATGCACTTTTTAAAAAACTTTCTTTTTTTTAGTTCTGCTTGTTAAAAATTTTCATACTGTGTGAAGCACAGTGGGAAAGTGACAAACATGAGTGAATTGTCACTATATGACTGAATTGGAGTGAATTTGCTGCTATCTCTGTCAGGAAGCGAGCTGGAGCGCTGAAACTGTGCCTATACACACTTTTATCAAAACACGCTTTTTTGAGGATTTAAGTTCAGAACGTGAATCTGTGCTTGTTTCTTGCCTGGGATCGGCTTCAGATCGTTGTGCAATGCATATATGGTATCAGTTTATCCAATGTGCATGGATGGCCTTTGGGAAGTGAATATAAGCTTCTGAAGTGAAAATATGCACTTTTTAAAAAACTTTCTTTTTTTTAGTCTGCTTGTTAAAAATTTTCATGCTGTGTGTTACACAGTGGGAAAGTGACAAACATGAGTGAATTGTCACTACATTACTTAATTGGAGTGAATTTGCTGCTATCTCTGTCAGGAAGCGAGCTAGAGCGCTGAAACTGTGCCTATACGCACTTTCATCAAAACACGCTTTATTGAGATTTTAAGCTCAGAATATGAATCTGTGCGTGCTACTTGCCTGGGTACTGCTTCAGATCGTTGTGCAATGCATATATGGTATCAGTTTGTCCAATGTGCATGGATGGCCTTTGGGAAGTGAATATGAGCTTCTGAAGTGAAAATATGCACTTTTTAAAAAACTTTCTTTTTTTTAGTTCTGCTTGTTAAAAATTTTCATACTGTGTGAAACAAGTGGGAAAGTGACAAACATGAGTGAATTGTCACTATATGACTGAATTGGAGTGAATTTGCTGCTATCTCTGTCAGGAAGCGAGCTGGAGCGCTGAAACTGTGCCTATACACACTTTTATCAAAACACGCTTTTTTGAGGTTTTAAGCTCAGAACGTGAATCTGTGCTTGTTTCTTGCCTGGGAACTGCTTCAGATCGTTGTGCAATGCATATATGGTATCAGTTTATCCAATGTGCATGCATGGCCTTTGGGAAGTGAATATGAGCTTCTGAAGTGAAAATATGCACTTTTTAAAAAACTTTCTTTTTTTTAGTTCTGCTTGTTAAAAATTTTCATACTGTGTGAAACACAATGGGAAAGAGACAAACATGAGTGAATTGTCACTATATGACTGAATTGGAGTGAATTTGCTGCTATCTCTGTCAGGAAGCGAGCTGGAGCGCTGAAACTGTGCCTATACACACTTTTATCAAAACACGCTTTTTTGAGGTTTTAAGCTCAGAACGTGAATCTGTGCTTGTTTCTTGCCTGGGAACTGCTTCAGATCGTTGTGCAATGCATATATGGTATCAGTTTATCCAATGTGCATGGATGGCCTTTGGGAAGTGAATATGAGCTTCTGAAGTGAAAATATGCACTTTTTAAAAAACTTTCTTTTTTTTAGTTCTGCTTGTTAAAAATTTTCATGCTGTGTGTTACACAGTGGGAAAGTGACAAACATGAGTGAATTGTCACTACATGACTTAATTGGAGTGAATTTGCTGCTATCTCTGTCAGGAAGCGAGCTAGAGCGCTGAAACTGTGCCTATACGCACTTTCATCAAAACACGCTTCATTGAGATTTTAAGCTCAGAACGTGAATCTGTGCTTGTTTCTTGCCTGGGATCGGCTTCAGATCGTTGTGCAATGCATATATGGTATCAGTTTATCCAATGTGCATGGATGGCCTTTGGGAAGTGAATATAAGCTTCTGAAGTGAAAATATGCACTTTTTAAAAAACTTTCTTTTTTTTAGTCTGCTTGTTAAAAATTTTCATGCTGTGTGTTACACAGTGGGAAAGTGACAAACATGAGTGAATTGTCACTACATTACTTAATTGGAGTGAATTTGCTGCTATCTCTGTCAGGAAGCGAGCTAGAGCGCTGAAACTGTGCCTATACGCACTTTCATCAAAACACGCTTTATCGAGATTTTAAGCTCAGAATATGAATCTGTGCGTGCTACTTGCCTGGGTACTGCTTCAGATCGTTGTGCAATGCATATATGGTATCAGTTTGTCCAATGTGCATGGATGGCCTTTGGGAAGTGAATATGAGCTTCTGAAGTGAAAATATGCACTTTTTAAAAAACTTTCTTTTTTTTAGTTCTGCTTGTTAAAAATTTTCATACTGTGTGAAACAAGTGGGAAAGTGACAAACATGAGTGAATTGTCACTATATGACTGAATTGGAGTGAATTTGCTGCTATCTCTGTCAGGAAGCGAGCTGGAGCGCTGAAACTGTGCCTATACACACTTTTATCAAAACACGCTTTTTTGAGGTTTTAAGCTCAGAACGTGAATCTGTGCTTGTTTCTTGCCTGGGAACTGCTTCAGATCGTTGTGCAATGATTATATGGTATCAGTTTATCCAATGTGCATGCATGGCCTTTGGGAAGTGAATATGAGCTTCTGAAGTGAAAATATGCACTTTTTAAAAAACTTTCTTTTTTTTAGTTCTGCTTGTTAAAAATTTTAAATGCTGTGTGTTACACAGTGGGAAAGTGACAAACATGAGTGAATTGTCACTACATGACTTAATTGGAGTGAATTTGCTGCTATCTCTGTCAGGAAGCGAGCTAGAGCGCTGAAACTGTGCCTATACGCACTTTCATCAAAACACGCTTCATTGAGATTTTAAGCTCAGAACGTGAATCTGTGCTTGTTTCTTGCCTGGGATCGGCTTCAGATCGTTGTGCAATGCATATATGGTATCAGTTTATCCAATGTGCATGGATGGCCTTTGGGAAGTGAATATAAGCTTCTGAAGTGAAAATATGCACTTTTTAAAAAACTTTCTTTTTTTTAGTCTGCTTGTTAAAAATTTTCATGCTGTGTGTTACACAGTGGGAAAGTGACAAACATGAGTGAATTGTCACTACATTACTTAATTGGAGTGAATTTGCTGCTATCTCTGTCAGGAAGCGAGCTAGAGCGCTGAAACTGTGCCTATACGCACTTTCATCAAAACACGCTTTATTGAGATTTTAAGCTCAGAATATGAATCTGTGCGTGCTACTTGCCTGGGTACTGCTTCAGATCGTTGTGCAATGCATATATGGTATCAGTTTGTCCAATGTGCATGGATGGCCTTTGGGAAGTGAATATGAGCTTCTGAAGTGAAAATATGCACTTTTTAAAAAACTTTCTTTTTTTAGTTCTGCTTGTTAAAAATTTTCATACTGTGTGAAACAAGTGGGAAAGTGACAAACATGAGTGAATTGTCACTATATGACTGAATTGGAGTGAATTTGCTGCTATCTCTGTCAGGAAGCGAGCTGGAGCGCTGAAACTGTGCCTATACACACTTTTATCAAAACACGCTTTTTTGAGGTTTTAAGCTCAGAACGTGAATCTGTGCTTGTTTCTTGCCTGGGATCGGCTTCAGATCGTTGTGCAATGCATATATGGTATCAGTTTATCCAATGTGCATGGATGGCCTTTGGGAAGTGAATATAAGCTTCTGAAGTGAAAATATGCACTTTTTAAGAAAACTTTCTTTTTTTTAGTTCTTCTTGTTAAAAATTTTCATGCTGTGTGTTACACAGTGGGAAAGTGACAAACATGAGTGAATTGTCACTACATGACTTAATTGGAGTGAATTTGCTGCTATCTCTGTCAGGAAGCGAGCTAGAGCGCTGAAACTGTGCCTATACGCACTTTCATCAAAACACGCTTTATTGAGATTTTAAGATCAGAATATGAATCTGTGCGTGCTACTTGCCTGGGTACTGCTTCAGATCGTTGTGCAATGCATATATGGTATCAGTTTGTCCAATGTGCATGGATGGCCTTTGGGAAGTGAATATGAGCTTCTGAAGTGAAAATATGCACTTTTTAAAAAACTTTCTTTTTTTTAGTTCTGCTTGTTAAAAATTTTCATACTGTGTGAAGCACAGTGGGAAAGTGACAAACATGAGTGAATTGTCACTATATGACTGAATTGGAGTGAATTTGCTGCTATCTCTGTCAGGAAGCGAGCTGGAGCGCTGAAACTGTGCCTATACACACTTTTATCAAAACACGCTTTTTTGAGGTTTTAAGCTCAGAACGTGAATCTGTGCTTGTTTCTTGCCTGGGAACTGCTTCAGATCTTTTTGCAATGCATATATGTTATCAGTTTATCCAATGTGCATGGATGGCCTTTGGGAAGTGAATATGAGCTTCTGAAGTGAAAATATGCACTTTTTAAAAAACTTTCTTTTTTTTAGTTCTGCTTGTTAAAAATTTTCATACTGTGTGAAACACAGTGGGAAAGTGACAAACATGAGTGAATTGTCACTATATGACTGAATTGGAGTGAATTTGCTGCTATCTCTGTCAGGAAGCGAGCTGGAGCGCTGAAACAGTGCCTATACGCACTTTTATCAAAACGCGCTTTTTTGAGGTTTTAAGCTCAGAACGTGAATCTGTGCTTGTTTCTTGCTTGGGATCGGCTTCAGATCGTTGTGCAATGCATATATGGTATCAGTTTATCCAATGTGCATGGATGGCCTTTGGGAAGTGAATATAAGCTTCTGAAGTGAAAATATGCACTTTTTAAACAACTTTCTTTTTTTTAGTTCTGCTTGTTAAAAATTTTCATCCTGTGTGAAACACAGTGGGAAAGTGACAAACATGACTAAATTGTCACTATATGACTGAATTGGAGTGAATTTGCTGCTATCTCTGTCAGGGAGCGAGCTGGAGCGCTGAAACTGTGCCTATACGCACTTTTATCAAAACACGCTTTTTTGAGGTTTTAAGCTCAGAACGTGAATCTGTGCTTGTTTCTTGCCTGGGATCGGCTTCAGATCGTTGTGCAATGCATATATGGTATCAGTTTATCCAATGTGCATGGATGGCCTTTGGGAAGTGAATATAAGCTTCTGAAGTGAAAATATGCACTTTTTAAAAAACTTTCTTTTTTTTAGTTCTGCTTGTGAAAAATTTTCATGCTGTGTGTTACACAGTGGGAAAGTGACAAACATGAGTGAATTGTCACTACATGACTGAATTGGAGTGAATTTGCTGCTATCTCTGTCAGGAAGCGAGCTGGAGCGCTGAAACTGTGCCTATACACACTTTTATCAAAACACGCTTTTTTGAGGTTTTAAGCTCAGAACGTGAATCTGTGCTTGTTTCTTGCCTGGGAACTGCTTCAGATCGTTTTGCAATGCAAATATGTTATCAGTTTATCCAATGTGCATGGATGGCCTTTGGGAAGTGAATATGAGCTTCTGAAGTGAAAATATGCACTTTTTAAAAAACTTTCTTTTTTTTAGTTCTGCTTGTTAAAAATTTTCATACTGTGTGAAACACAGTGGGAAAGTGACAAACATGAGTGAATTGTCACTATATGACTGAATTGGAGTGAATTTGCTGCTATCTCTGTCAGGAAGCGAGCTGGAGCGCTGAAACTGTGCCTATACGCACTTTTATCAAAACACGCTTTTTTGAGGTTTTAAGCTCAGAACGTGAATCTGTGCTTGTTTCTTGCCTGGGATCGGCTTCAGATCGTTGTGCAATGCATATATGGTATCAGTTTATCCAATGTGCATGGATGGCCTTTGGGAAGTGAATATAAGCTTCTGAATTGAAAATATGCACTTTTTAAAAAACTTTCTTTTTTTTAGTTCTGCTTGTTAAAAATTTTCATGCTGTGTGTTACACAGTGGGAAAGTGACAAACATGAGTGAATTGTCACTACATGACTTAATTGGAGTGAATTTGCTGCTATCTCTGTCAGGAAGCGAGCTGGAGCGCTGAAACTGTGCCAAAACACACTTTTATCAAAACACGCTTTTTTGAGGTTTTAAGCTCAGAACGTGAATCTGTGCTTGGTTCTTGCCTGGGAACTGCTTCAGATCGTTGTGCAATGCATATATGGTATCAGTTTATCCAATGTGCATGCATGGCCTTTGGGAAGTGAATATGAGCTTCTGAAGTGAAAATATGCACTTTTTAAAAAACTTTCTTTTTTTTAGTTCTGCTTGTTAAAAATTTTCATGCTGTGTGTTACACAGTGGGAAAGTGACAAACATGAGTGAATTGTCACTACATGACTTAATTGGAGTGAATTTGCTGCTATCTCTGTCAGGAAGCGAGCTAGAGCGCTGAAACTGTGCCTATACGCACTTTCATCAAAACACGCTTCATTGAGATTTTAAGCTCAGAACGTGAATCTGTGCTTGTTTCTTGCCTGGGATCGGCTTCAGATCGTTGTGCAATGCATATATGGTATCAGTTTATCCAATGTGCATGGATGGCCTTTGGGAAGTGAATATAAGCTTCTGAAGTGAAAATATGCACTTTTTAAAAAACTTTCTTTTTTTTAGTCTGCTTGTTAAAAATTTTCATGCTGTGTGTTACACAGTGGGAAAGTGACAAACATGAGTGAATTGTCACTATATGACTGAATTGGAGTGAATTTGCTGCTATCTCTGTCAGGAAGCGAGCTAGAGCGCTGAAACTGTGCCTATACGCACTTTCATCAAAACACGCTTTATTGAGATTTTAAGCTCAGAATATGAATCTGTGCGTGCTACTTGCCTGGGTACTGCTTCAGATCGTTGTGCAATGCATATATGGTATCAGTTTGTCCAATGTGCATGGATGGCCTTTGGGAAGTGAATATGAGCTTCTGAAGTGAAAATATGCACTTTTTAAAAAACTTTCTTTTTTTTAGTTCTGCTTGTTAAAAATTTTCATACTGTGTGAAACACAGTGGGAAAGTGACAAACATAAGTGAACTGTCACTATATGACTGAATTGGAGTGAATTTGCTGCTATCTCTGTCAGGAAGCGAGCTGGAGCGCTGAAACTGTGCCTATACACACTTTTATCAAAACACGCTTTTTTGAGGTTTTAAGCTCAGAACGTGAATCTGTGCTTGTTTCTTGCCTGGGAACTGCTTCAGATCGTTTTGCAATGCATATATGTTATCAGTTTATCCAATGTGCATGGATGGCCTTTGGGAAGTGAATATGAGCTTCTGAAGTGAAAATATGCACTTTTTAAAAAACTTTTTTTTTTTTAGTTCTGCTTGTTAAAAATTTTCATACTGTGTGAAACACAGTGGGAAAGTGACAAACATGAGTGAATTGTCACTATATGACTGAATTGGAGTGAATTTGCTGCTATCTCTGTCAGGAAGCGAGCTGGAGCGCTGAAACTGTGCCTATACGCACTTTTATCAAAACACGCTTTTTTGAGGTTTTAAGCTCAGAACGTGAATCTGTGCTTGTTTCTTGCCTGGGATCGGCTTCAGATCGTTGTGCAATGCATATATGGTATCAGTTTATCCAATGTGCATGGATGGCCTTTGGGAAGTGAATATAAGCTTCTGAATTGAAAATATGCACTTTTTAAAAAACTTTCTTTTTTTTAGTTCTGCTTGTTAAAAATTTTCATGCTGTGTGTTACACAGTGGGAAAGTGACAAACATGAGTGAATTGTCACTACATGACTTAATTGGAGTGAATTTGCTGCTATCTCTGTCAGGAAGCGAGCTGGAGCGCTGAAACTGTGCCAAAACACACTTTTATCAAAACACGCTTTTTTGAGGTTTTAAGCTCAGAACGTGAATCTGTGCTTGTTTC
This sequence comes from Gymnothorax reevesii, assembly GCA_029721435.1. Lineage (NCBI taxonomy): Eukaryota > Metazoa > Chordata > Actinopteri > Anguilliformes > Muraenidae > Gymnothorax > Gymnothorax reevesii. The sequence goes on from CM056585.1 coordinate 44,303,105, forward strand.
TTGCCTTGGAACTGCTTCAGATCGTTGTGCAATGCATATATGGTATCAGTTTATCCAATGTGCATGCATGGCCTTTGGGAAGTGAATATGAGCTTCTGAAGTGAAAATATGCACTTTTTAAAAAACTTTCTTTTTTTTAGTTCTGCTTGTTAAAAATTTTCATGCTGTGTGTTACACAGTGGGAAAGTGACAAACATGAGTGAATTGTCACTACATGACTTAATTGGAGTGAATTTGCTGCTATCTCTGTCAGGAAGCGAGCTAGAGCGCTGAAACTGTGCCTATACGCACTTTCATCAAAACACGCTTCATTGAGATTTTAAGCTCAGAACGTGAATCTGTGCTTGTTTCTTGCCTGGGATCGGCTTCAGATCGTTGTGCAATGCATATATGGTATCAGTTTATCCAATGTGCATGGATGGCCTTTGGGAAGTGAATATAAGCTTCTGAAGTGAAAATATGCACTTTTTAAAAAACTTTCTTTTTTTTAGTCTGCTTGTTAAAAATTTTCATGCTGTGTGTTACACAGTGGGAAAGTGACAAACATGAGTGAATTGTCACTACATTACTTAATTGGAGTGAATTTGCTGCTATCTCTGTCAGGAAGCGAGCTAGAGCGCTGAAACTGTGCCTATACGCACTTTCATCAAAACACGCTTTATTGAGATTTTAAGCTCAGAATATGAATCTGTGCGTGCTACTTGCCTGGGTACTGCTTCAGATCGTTGTGCAATGCATATATGGTATCAGTTTGTCCAATGTGCATGGATGGCCTTTGGGAAGTGAATATGAGCTTCTGAAGTGAAAATATGCACTTTTTAAAAAACTTTCTTTTTTTTAGTTCTGCTTGTTAAAAATTTTCATACTGTGTGAAACAAGTGGGAAAGTGACAAACATGAGTGAATTGTCACTATATGACTGAATTGGAGTGAATTTGCTGCTATCTCTGTCAGGAAGCGAGCTGGAGCGCTGAAACTGTGCCTATACACACTTTTATCAAAACACGCTTTTTTGAGGTTTTAAGCTCAGAACGTGAATCTGTGCTTGTTTCTTGCCTGGGAACTGCTTCAGATCGTTGTGCAATGCATATATGGTATCAGTTTATCCAATGTGCATGCATGGCCTTTGGGAAGTGAATATGAGCTTCTGAAGTGAAAATATGCACTTTTTAAAAAACTTTCTTTTTTTTAGTTCTGCTTGTTAAAAATTTTAAATGCTGTGTGTTACACAGTGGGAAAGTGACAAACATGAGTGAATTGTCACTACATGACTTAATTGGAGTGAATTTGCTGCTATCTCTGTCAGGAAGCGAGCTAGAGCGCTGAAACTGTGCCTATACGCACTTTCATCAAAACACGCTTCATTGAGATTTTAAGCTCAGAACGTGAATCTGTGCTTGTTTCTTGCCTGGGATCGGCTTCAGATCGTTGTGCAATGCATATATGGTATCAGTTTATCCAATGTGCATGGATGGCCTTTGGGAAGTGAATATAAGCTTCTGAAGTGAAAATATGCACTTTTTAAAAAACTTTCTTTTTTTTAGTCTGCTTGTTAAAAATTTTCATGCTGTGTGTTACACAGTGGGAAAGTGACAAACATGAGTGAATTGTCACTACATTACTTAATTGGAGTGAATTTGCTGCTATCTCTGTCAGGAAGCGAGCTAGAGCGCTGAAACTGTGCCTATACGCACTTTCATCAAAACACGCTTTATTGAGATTTTAAGCTCAGAATATGAATCTGTGCGTGCTACTTGCCTGGGTACTGCTTCAGATCGTTGTGCAATGCATATATGGTATCAGTTTGTCCAATGTGCATGGATGGCCTTTGGGAAGTGAATATGAGCTTCTGAAGTGAAAATATGCACTTTTTAAAAAACTTTCTTTTTTTTAGTTCTGCTTGTTAAAAATTTTCAAACTGTGTGAAACAAGTGGGAAAGTGACAAACATGAGTGAATTGTCACTATATGACTGAATTGGAGTGAATTTGCTGCTATCTCTGTCAGGAAGCGAGCTGGAGCGCTGAAACTGTGCCTATACACACTTTTATCAAAACACGCTTTTTTGAGGTTTTAAGCTCAGAACGTGAATCTGTGCTTGTTTCTTGCCTGGGATCGGCTTCAGATCGTTGTGCAATGCATATATGGTATCAGTTTATCCAATGTGCATGGATGGCCTTTGGGAAGTGAATATAAGCTTCTGAAGTGAAAATATGCACTTTTTAAAAAACTTTCTTTTTTTTAGTTCTGCTTGTTAAAAATTTTCATCCTGTGTGAAACACAGTGGGAAAGTGACAAACATGACTAAATTGTCACTATATGACTGAATTGGAGTGAATTTGCTGCTATCTCTGTCAGGGAGCGAGCTGGAGCGCTGAAACTGTGCCTATACGCACTTTTATCAAAACACGCTTTTTTGAGGTTTTAAGCTCAGAACGTGAATCTGTGCTTGTTTCTTGCCTGGGATCGGCTTCAGATCGTTGTGCAATGCATATATGGTATCAGTTTATCCAATGTGCATGGATGGCCTTTGGGAAGTGAATATAAGCTTCTGAACTGAAAATATGCACTTTTTAAAAAACTTTCTTTTTTTTAGTTCTGCTTGTTAAAAATTTTCATGCTGTGTGTTACACAGTGGGAAAGTGACAAACATGAGTGAATTGTCACTACATGACTGAATTGGAGTGAATTTGCTGCTATCTCTGTCAGGAAGCGAGCTGGAGCGCTGAAACTGTGCCTATACACACTTTTATCAAAACACGCTTTTTTGAGGTTTTAAGCTCAGAACGTGAATCTGTGCTTGTTTCTTGCCTGGGAACTGCTTCAGATCGTTTTGCAATGCATATATGTTATCAGTTTATCCAATGTGCATGGATGGCCTTTGGGAAGTGAATATGAGCTTCTGAAGTGAAAATATGCACTTTTTAAAAAACTTTCTTTTTTTTAGTTCTGCTTGTTAAAAATTTTCATACTGTGTGAAACACAGTGGGAAAGTGACAAACATGAGTGAATTGTCACTATATGACTGAATTGGAGTGAATTTGCTGCTATCTCTGTCAGGAAGCGAGCTGGAGCGCTGAAACTGTGCCTATACGCACTTTTATCAAAACACGCTTTTTTGAGGTTTTAAGCTCAGAACGTGAATCTGTGCTTGTTTCTTGCCTGGGATCGGCTTCAGATCGTTGTGCAATGCATATATGGTATCAGTTTATCCAATGTGCATGGATGGCCTTTGGGAAGTGAATATAAGCTTCTGAATTGAAAATATGCACTTTTTAAAAAACTTTCTTTTTTTTAGTTCTGCTTGTTAAAAATTTTCATGCTGTGTGTTACACAGTGGGAAAGTGACAAACATGAGTGAATTGTCACTACATGACTTAATTGGAGTGAATTTGCTGCTATCTCTGTCAGGAAGCGAGCTGGAGCGCTGAAACTGTGCCAAAACACACTTTTATCAAAACACGCTTTTTTGAGGTTTTAAGCTCAGAACGTGAATCTGTGCTTGTTTCTTGCCTGGGAACTGCTTCAGATCGTTGTGCAATGCATATATGGTATCAGTTTATCCAATGTGCATGCATGGCCTTTGGGAAGTGAATATGAGCTTCTGAAGTGAAAATATGCACTTTTTAAAAAACTTTCTTTTTTTTAGTTCTGCTTGTTAAAAATTTTCATGCTGTGTGTTACACAGTGGGAAAGTGACAAACATGAGTGAATTGTCACTACATGACTTAATTGGAGTGAATTTGCTGCTATCTCTGTCAGGAAGCGAGCTAGAGCGCTGAAACTGTGCCTATACGCACTTTCATCAAAACACGCTTCATTGAGATTTTAAGCTCAGAACGTGAATCTGTGCTTGTTTCTTGCCTGGGATCGGCTTCAGATCGTTGTGCAATGCATATATGGTATCAGTTTATCCAATGTGCATGGATGGCCTTTGGGAAGTGAATATAAGCTTCTGAAGTGAAAATATGCACTTTTTAAAAAACTTTCTTTTTTTTAGTCTGCTTGTTAAAAATTTTCATGCTGTGTGTTACACAGTGGGAAAGTGACAAACATGAGTGAATTGTCACTATATGACTGAATTGGAGTGAATTTGCTGCTATCTCTGTCAGGAAGCGAGCTAGAGCGCTGAAACTGTGCCTATACGCACTTTCATCAAAACACGCTTTATTGAGATTTTAAGCTCAGAATATGAATCTGTGCGTGCTACTTGCCTGGGTACTGCTTCAGATCGTTGTGCAATGCATATATGGTATCAGTTTGTCCAATGTGCATGGATGGCCTTTGGGAAGTGAATATGAGCTTCTGAAGTGAAAATATGCACTTTTTAAAAAACTTTCTTTTTTTTAGTTCTGCTTGTTAAAAATTTTCATACTGTGTGAAACACAGTGGGAAAGTGACAAACATAAGTGAATTGTCACTATATGACTGAATTGGAGTGAATTTGCTGCTATCTCTGTCAGGAAGCGAGCTGGAGCGCTGAAACTGTGCCTATACACACTTTTATCAAAACACGCTTTTTTGAGGTTTTAAGCTCAGAACGTGAATCTGTGCTTGTTTCTTGCCTGGGAACTGCTTCAGATCGTTTTGCAATGCATATATGTTATCAGTTTATCCAATGTGCATGGATGGTCTTTGGGAAGTGAATATGAGCTTCTGAAGTGAAAATATGCACTTTTTAAAAAACTTTTTTTTTTTTAGTTCTGCTTGTTAAAAATTTTCATACTGTGTGAAACACAGTGGGAAAGTGACAAACATGAGTGAATTGTCACTATATGACTGAATTGGAGTGAATTTGCTGCTATCTCTGTCAGGAAGCGAGCTGGAGCGCTGAAACTGTGCCTATACGCACTTTTATCAAAACACGCTTTTTTGAGGTTTTAAGCTCAGAACGTGAATCTGTGCTTGTTTCTTGCCTGGGATCGGCTTCAGATCGTTGTGCAATGCATATATGGTATCAGTTTATCCAATGTGCATGGATGGCCTTTGGGAAGTGAATATAAGCTTCTGAATTGAAAATATGCACTTTTTAAAAAACTTTCTTTTTTTTAGTTCTGCTTGTTAAAAATTTTCATGCTGTGTGTTACACAGTGGGAAAGTGACAAACATGAGTGAATTGTCACTACATGACTTAATTGGAGTGAATTTGCTGCTATCTCTGTCAGGAAGCGAGCTGGAGCGCTGAAACTGTGCCAAAACACACCTTTATCAAAACACGCTTTTTTGAGGTTTTAAGCTCAGAACGTGAATCTGTGCTTGTTTCTTGCCTTGGAACTGCTTCAGATCGTTGTGCAATGCATATATGGTATCAGTTTATCCAATGTGCATGCATGGCCTTTGGGAAGTGAATATGAGCTTCTGAAGTGAAAATATGCACTTTTTAAAAAACTTTCTTTTTTTTAGTTCTGCTTGTTAAAAATTTTCATGCTGTGTGTTACACAGTGGGAAAGTGACAAACATGAGTGAATTGTCACTACATGACTTAATTGGAGTGAATTTGCTGCTATCTCTGTCAGGAAGCGAGCTAGAGCGCTGAAACTGTGCCTATACGCACTTTCATCAAAACACGCTTCATTGAGATTTTAAGCTCAGAACGTGAATCTGTGCTTGTTTCTTGCCTGGGATCGGCTTCAGATCGTTGTGCAATGCATATATGGTATCAGTTTATCCAATGTGCATGGATGGCCTTTGGGAAGTGAATATAAGCTTCTGAAGTGAAAATATGCACTTTTTAAAAAACTTTCTTTTTTTTAGTTCTGCTTGTTAAAAATTTTCATCCTGTGTGAAACACAGTGGGAAAGTGACAAACATGACTAAATTGTCACTATATGACTGAATTGGAGTGAATTTGCTGCTATCTCTGTCAGGGAGCGAGCTGGAGCGCTGAAACTGTGCCTATACGCACTTTTATCAAAACACGCTTTTTTGAGGTTTTAAGCTCAGAACGTGAATCTGTGCTTGTTTCTTGCCTGGGATCGGCTTCAGATCGTTGTGCAATGCATATATGGTATCAGTTTATCCAATGTGCATGGATGGCCTTTGGGAAGTGAATATAAGCTTCTGAAGTGAAAATATGCACTTTTTAAAAAACTTTCTTTTTTTTAGTTCTGCTTGTTAAAAATTTTCATGCTGTGTGTTACACAGTGGGAAAGTGACAAACATGAGTGAATTGTCACTACATGACTGAATTGGAGTGAATTTGCTGCTATCTCTGTCAGGAAGCGAGCTGGAGCGCTGAAACTGTGCCTATACACACTTTTATCAAAACACGCTTTTTTGAGGTTTTAAGCTCAGAACGTGAATCTGTCCTTGTTTCTTGCCTGGGAACTGCTTCAGATCGTTTTGCAATGCATATATGTTATCAGTTTATCCAATGTGCATGGATGGCCTTTGGGAAGTGAATATGAGCTTCTGAAGTGAAAATATGCACTTTTTAAAAAACTTTCTTTTTTTTAGTTCTGCTTGTTAAAAATTTTCATACTGTGTGAAACACAGTGGGAAAGTGACAAACATGAGTGAATTGTCACTATATGACTGAATTGGAGTGAATTTGCTGCTATCTCTGTCAGGAAGCGAGCTGGAGCGCTGAAACTGTGCCTATACGCACTTTTATCAAAACACGCTTTTTTGAGGTTTTAAGCTCAGAACGTGAATCTGTGCTTGTTTCTTGCCTGGGATCGGCTTCAGATCGTTGTGCAATGCATATATGGTATCAGTTTATCCAATGTGCATGGATGGCCTTTGGGAAGTGAATATAAGCTTCTGAATTGAAAATATGCACTTTTTAAAAAACTTTCTTTTTTTTAGTTCTGCTTGTTAAAAATTTTCATGCTGTGTGTTACACAGTGGGAAAGTGACAAACATGAGTGAATTGTCACTACATGACTTAATTGGAGTGAATTTGCTGCTATCTCTGTCAGGAAGCGAGCTGGAGCGCTGAAACTGTGCCAAAACACACTTTTATCAAAACACGCTTTTTTGAGGTTTTAAGCTCAGAACGTGAATCTGTGCTTGTTTCTTGCCTGGGAACTGCTTCAGATCGTTGTGCAATGCATATATGGTATCAGTTTATCCAATGTGCATGCATGGCCTTTGGGAAGTGAATATGAGCTTCTGAAGTGAAAATATGCACTTTTTAAAAAACTTTCTTTTTTTTAGTTCTGCTTGTTAAAAATTTTCATGCTGTGTGTTACACAGTGGGAAAGTGACAAACATGAGTGAATTGTCACTACATGACTTAATTGGAGTGAATTTGCTGCTATCTCTGTCAGGAAGCGAGCTAGAGCGCTGAAACTGTGCCTATACGCACTTTCATCAAAACACGCTTCATTGAGATTTTAAGCTCAGAACGTGAATCTGTGCTTGTTTCTTGCCTGGGATCGGCTTCAGATCGTTGTGCAATGCATATATGGTATCAGTTTATCCAATGTGCATGGATGGCCTTTGGGAAGTGAATATAAGCTTCTGAAGTGAAAATATGCACTTTTTAAAAAACTTTCTTTTTTTTAGTCTGCTTGTTAAAAATTTTCATGCTGTGTGTTACACAGTGGGAAAGTGACAAACATGAGTGAATTGTCACTATATGACTGAATTGGAGTGAATTTGCTGCTATCTCTGTCAGGAAGCGAGCTAGAGCGCTGAAACTGTGCCTATACGCACTTTCATCAAAACACGCTTTATTGAGATTTTAAGCTCAGAATATGAATCTGTGCGTGCTACTTGCCTGGGTACTGCTTCAGATCGTTGTGCAATGCATATATGGTATCAGTTTGTCCAATGTGCATGGATGGCCTTTGGGAAGTGAATATGAGCTTCTGAAGTGAAAATATGCACATTTTAAAAAACTTTCTTTTTTTTAGTTCTGCTTGTTAAAAATTTTCATACTGTGTGAAACACAGTGGGAAAGTGACAAACATAAGTGAATTGTCACTATATGACTGAATTGGAGTGAATTTGCTGCTATCTCTGTCAGGAAGCGAGCTGGAGCGCTGAAACTGTGCCTATACACACTTTTATCAAAACACGCTTTTTTGAGGTTTTAAGCTCAGAACGTGAATCTGTGCTTGTTTCTTGCCTGGGAACTGCTTCAGATCGTTTTGCAATGCATATATGTTATCAGTTTATCCAATGTGCATGGATGGTCTTTGGGAAGTGAATATGAGCTTCTGAAGTGAAAATATGCACTTTTTAAAAAACTTTTTTTTTTTTAGTTCTGCTTGTTAAAAATTTTCATACTGTGTGAAACACAGTGGGAAAGTGACAAACATGAGTGAATTGTCACTATATGACTGAATTGGAGTGAATTTGCTGCTATCTCTGTCAGGAAGCGAGCTGGAGCGCTGAAACTGTGCCTATACGCACTTTTATCAAAACACGCTTTTTTGAGGTTTTAAGCTCAGAACGTGAATCTGTGCTTGTTTCTTGCCTGGGATCGGCTTCAGATCGTTGTGCAATGCATATATGGTATCAGTTTATCCAATGTGCATGGATGGCCTTTGGGAAGTGAATATAAGCTTCTGAATTGAAAATATGCACTTTTTAAAAAACTTTCTTTTTTTTAGTTCTGCTTGTTAAAAATTTTCATGCTGTGTGTTACACAGTGGGAAAGTGACAAACATGAGTGAATTGTCACTACATGACTTAATTGGAGTGAATTTGCTGCTATCTCTGTCAGGAAGCGAGCTGGAGCGCTGAAACTGTGCCAAAACACACCTTTATCAAAACACGCTTTTTTGAGGTTTTAAGCTCAGAACGTGAATCTGTGCTTGTTTCTTGCCTTGGAACTGCTTCAGATCGTTGTGCAATGCATATATGGTATCAGTTTATCCAATGTGCATGCATGGCCTTTGGGAAGTGAATATGAGCTTCTGAAGTGAAAATATGCACTTTTTAAAAAACTTTCTTTTTTTTAGTTCTGCTTGTTAAAAATTTTCATGCTGTGTGTTACACAGTGGGAAAGTGACAAACATGAGTGAATTGTCACTACATGACTTAATTGGAGTGAATTTGCTGCTATCTCTGTCAGGAAGCGAGCTAGAGCGCTGAAACTGTGCCTATACGCACTTTCATCAAAACACGCTTCATTGAGATTTTAAGCTCAGAACGTGAATCTGTGCTTGTTTCTTGCCTGGGATCGGCTTCAGATCGTTGTGCAATGCATATATGGTATCAGTTTATCCAATGTGCATGGATGGCCTTTGGGAAGTGAATATAAGCTTCTGAAGTGAAAATATGCACTTTTTAAAAAACTTTCTTTTTTTTAGTCTGCTTGTTAAAAATTTTCATGCTGTGTGTTACACAGTGGGAAAGTGACAAACATGAGTGAATTGTCACTACATTACTTAATTGGAGTGAATTTGCTGCTATCTCTGTCAGGAAGCGAGCTAGAGCGCTGAAACTGTGCCTATACGCACTTTCATCAAAACACGCTTTATTGAGATTTTAAGCTCAGAATATGAATCTGTGCGTGCTACTTGCCTGGGTACTGCTTCAGATCGTTGTGCAATGCATATATGGTATCAGTTTGTCCAATGTGCATGGATGGCCTTTGGGAAGTGAATATGAGCTTCTGAAGTGAAAATATGCACTTTTTAAAAAACTTTCTTTTTTTTAGTTCTGCTTGTTAAAAATTTTCATACTGTGTGAAACAAGTGGGAAAGTGACAAACATGAGTGAATTGTCACTATATGACTGAATTGGAGTGAATTTGCTGCTATCTCTGTCAGGAAGCGAGCTGGAGCGCTGAAACTGTGCCTATACACACTTTTATCAAAACACGCTTTTTTGAGGTTTTAAGCTCAGAACGTGAATCTGTGCTTGTTTCTTGCCTGGGAACTGCTTCAGATCGTTGTGCAATGCATATATGGTATCAGTTTATCCAATGTGCATGCATGGCCTTTGGGAAGTGAATATGAGCTTCTGAAGTGAAAATATGCACTTTTTAAAAAACTTTCTTTTTTTTAGTTCTGCTTGTTAAAAATTTTAAATGCTGTGTGTTACACAGTGGGAAAGTGACAAACATGAGTGAATTGTCACTACATGACTTAATTGGAGTGAATTTGCTGCTATCTCTGTCAGGAAGCGAGCTAGAGCGCTGAAACTGTGCCTATACGCACTTTCATCAAAACACGCTTCATTGAGATTTTAAGCTCAGAACGTGAATCTGTGCTTGTTTCTTGCCTGGGATCGGCTTCAGATCGTTGTGCAATGCATATATGGTATCAGTTTATCCAATGTGCATGGATGGCCTTTGGGAAGTGAATATAAGCTTCTGAAGTGAAAATATGCACTTTTTAAAAAACTTTCTTTTTTTTAGTCTGCTTGTTAAAAATTTTCATGCTGTGTGTTACACAGTGGGAAAGTGACAAACATGAGTGAATTGTCACTACATTACTTAATTGGAGTGAATTTGCTGCTATCTCTGTCAGGAAGCGAGCTAGAGCGCTGAAACTGTGCCTATACGCACTTTCATCAAAACACGCTTTATTGAGATTTTAAGCTCAGAATATGAATCTGTGCGTGCTACTTGCCTGGGTACTGCTTCAGATCGTTGTGCAATGCATATATGGTATCAGTTTGTCCAATGTGCATGGATGGCCTTTGGGAAGTGAATATGAGCTTCTGAAGTGAAAATATGCACTTTTTAAAAAACTTTCTTTTTTTTAGTTCTGCTTGTTAAAAATTTTCATACTGTGTGAAACAAGTGGGAAAGTGACAAACATGAGTGAATTGTCACTATATGACTGAATTGGAGTGAATTTGCTGCTATCTCTGTCAGGAAGCGAGCTGGAGCGCTGAAACTGTGCCTATACACACTTTTATCAAAACACGCTTTTTTGAGGTTTTAAGCTCAGAACGTGAATCTGTGCTTGTTTCTTGCCTGGGATCGGCTTCAGATCGTTGTGCAATGCATATATGGTATCAGTTTATCCAATGTGCATGGATGGCCTTTGGGAAGTGAATATGAGCTTCTGAAGTGAAAATATGCACTTTTTAAAAAACTTTCTTTTTTTTAGTTCTGCTTGTTAAAAATTTTCATCCTGTGTGAAACACAGTGGGAAAGTGACAAACATGACTAAATTGTCACTATATGACTGAATTGGAGTGAATTTGCTGCTATCTCTGTCAGGAAGCGAGCTGGAGCGCTGAAACTGTGCCTATACACACTTTTATCAAAACACGCTTTTTTGAGGATTTAAGTTCAGAACGTGAATCTGTGCTTGTTTCTTGCCTGGGATCGGCTTCAGATCGTTGTGCAATGCATATATGGTATCAGTTTATCCAATGTGCATGGATGGCCTTTGGGAAGTGAATATAAGCTTCTGAAGTGAAAATATGCACTTTTTAAAAAACTTTCTTTTTTTTAGTCTGCTTGTTAAAAATTTTCATGCTGTGTGTTACACAGTGGGAAAGTGACAAACATGAGTGAATTGTCACTACATTACTTAATTGGAGTGAATTTGCTGCTATCTCTGTCAGGAAGCGAGCTAGAGCGCTGAAACTGTGCCTATACGCACTTTCATCAAAACACGCTTTATTGAGATTTTAAGCTCAGAATATGAATCTGTGCGTGCTACTTGCCTGGGTACTGCTTCAGATCGTTGTGCAATGCATATATGGTATCAGTTTGTCCAATGTGCATGGATGGCCTTTGGGAAGTGAATATGAGCTTCTGAAGTGAAAATATGCACTTTTTAAAAAACTTTCTTTTTTTTAGTTCTGCTTGTTAAAAATTTTCATACTGTGTGAAACAAGTGGGAAAGTGACAAACATGAGTGAATTGTCACTATATGACTGAATTGGAGTGAATTTGCTGCTATCTCTGTCAGGAAGCGAGCTGGAGCGCTGAAACTGTGCCTATACACACTTTTATCAAAACACGCTTTTTTGAGGTTTTAAGCTCAGAACGTGAATCTGTGCTTGTTTCTTGCCTGGGAACTGCTTCAGATCGTTGTGCAATGCATATATGGTATCAGTTTGTCCAATGTGCATGCATGGCCTTTGGGAAGTGAATATGAGCTTCTGAAGTGAAAATAAGCACTTTTTAAAAAACTTTCTTTTTTTTAGTTCTGCTTGTTAAAAATTTTCATACTGTGTGAAACACAATGGGAAAGAGACAAACATGAGTGAATTGTCACTATATGACTGAATTGGAGTGAATTTGCTGCTATCTCTGTCAGGAAGCGAGCTGGAGCGCTGAAACTGTGCCTATACACACTTTTATCAAAACACGCTTTTTTGAGGTTTTAAGCTCAGAACGTGAATCTGTGCTTGTTTCTTGCCTGGGAACTGCTTCAGATCGTTGTGCAATGCATATATGGTATCAGTTTATCCAATGTGCATGGATGGCCTTTGGGAAGTGAATATGAGCTTCTGAAGTGAAAATATGCACTTTTTAAAAAACTTTCTTTTTTTTAGTTCTGCTTGTTAAAAATTTTCATGCTGTGTGTTACACAGTGGGAAAGTGACAAACATGAGTGAATTGTCACTACATGACTTAATTGGAGTGAATTTGCTGCTATCTCTGTCAGGCAGCGAGCTAGAGCGCTGAAACTGTGCCTATACGCACTTTCATCAAAACACGCTTCATTGAGATTTTAAGCTCAGAACGTGAATCTGTGCTTGTTTCTTGCCTGGGATCGGCTTCAGATCGTTGTGCAATGCATATATGGTATCAGTTTATCCAATGTGCATGGATGGCCTTTGGGAAGTGAATATAAGCTTCTGAAGTGAAAATATGCACTTTTTAAAAAACTTTCTTTTTTTTAGTCTGCTTGTTAAAAATTTTCATGCTGTGTGTTACACAGTGGGAAAGTGACAAACATGAGTGAATTGTCACTACATTACTTAATTGGAGTGAATTTGCTGCTATCTCTGTCAGGAAGCGAGCTAGAGCGCTGAAACTGTGCCTATACGCACTTTCATCAAAACACGCTTTATTGAGATTTTAAGCTCAGAATATGAATCTGTGCGTGCTACTTGCCTGGGTACTGCTTCAGATCGTTGTGCAATGCATATATGGTATCAGTTTGTCCAATGTGCATGGATGGCCTTTGGGAAGTGAATATGAGCTTCTGAAGTGAAAATATGCACTTTTTAAAAAACTTTCTTTTTTTTAGTTCTGCTTGTTAAAAATTTTCATACTGTGTGAAACAAGTGGGAAAGTGACAAACATGAGTGAATTGTCACTATATGACTGAATTGGAGTGAATTTGCTGCTATCTCTGTCAGGAAGCGAGCTGGAGCGCTGAAACTGTGCCTATACACACTTTTATCAAAACACGCTTTTTTGAGGTTTTAAGCTCAGAACGTGAATCTGTGCTTGTTTCTTGCCTGGGAACTGCTTCAGATCGTTGTGCAATGATTATATGGTATCAGTTTATCCAATGTGCATGCATGGCCTTTGGGAAGTGAATATGAGCTTCTGAAGTGAAAATATGCACTTTTTAAAAAACTTTCTTTTTTTTAGTTCTGCTTGTTAAAAATTTTAAATGCTGTGTGTTACACAGTGGGAAAGTGACAAACATGAGTGAATTGTCACTACATGACTTAATTGGAGTGAATTTGCTGCTATCTCTGTCAGGAAGCGAGCTAGAGCGCTGAAACTGTGCCTATACGCACTTTCATCAAAACACGCTTCATTGAGATTTTAAGCTCAGAACGTGAATCTGTGCTTGTTTCTTGCCTGGGATCGGCTTCAGATCGTTGTGCAATGCATATATGGTATCAGTTTATCCAATGTGCATGGATGGCCTTTGGGAAGTGAATATAAGCTTCTGAAGTGAAAATATGCACTTTTTAAAAAACTTTCTTTTTTTTAGTCTGCTTGTTAAAAATTTTCATGCTGTGTGTTACACAGTGGGAAAGTGACAAACATGAGTGAATTGTCACTACATTACTTAATTGGAGTGAATTTGCTGCTATCTCTGTCAGGAAGCGAGCTAGAGCGCTGAAACTGTGCCTATACGCACTTTCATCAAAACACGCTTTATTGAGATTTTAAGCTCAGAATATGAATCTGTGCGTGCTACTTGCCTGGGTACTGCTTCAGATCGTTGTGCAATGCATATATGGTATCAGTTTGTCCAATGTGCATGGATGGCCTTTGGGAAGTGAATATGAGCTTCTGAAGTGAAAATATGCACTTTTTAAAAAACTTTCTTTTTTTTAGTTCTGCTTGTTAAAAATTTTCATACTGTGTGAAACAAGTGGGAAAGTGACAAACATGAGTGAATTGTCACTATATGACTGAATTGGAGTGAATTTGCTGCTATCTCTGTCAGGAAGCGAGCTGGAGCGCTGAAACTGTGCCTATACACACTTTTATCAAAACACGCTTTTTTGAGGTTTTAAGCTCAGAACGTGAATCTGTGCTTGTTTCTTGCCTGGGAACTGCTTCAGATCGTTGTGCAATGCATATATGGTATCAGTTTATCCAATGTGCATGCATGGCCTTTGGGAAGTGAATATGAGCTTCTGAAGTGAAAATATGCACTTTTTAAAAAACTTTCTTTTTTTTAGTTCTGCTTGTTAAAAATTTTAAATGCTGTGTGTTACACAGTGGGAAAGTGACAAACATGAGTGAATTGTCACTACATGACTTAATTGGAGTGAATTTGCTGCTATCTCTGTCAGGAAGCGAGCTAGAGCGCTGAAACTGTGCCTATACGCACTTTCATCAAAACACGCTTCATTGAGATTTTAAGCTCAGAACGTGAATCTGTGCTTGTTTCTTGCCTGGGATCGGCTTCAGATCGTTGTGCAATGCATATATGGTATCAGTTTATCCAATGTGCATGGATGGCCTTTGGGAAGTGAATATAAGCTTCTGAAGTGAAAATATGCACTTTTTAAAAAACTTTCTTTTTTTTAGTCTGCTTGTTAAAAATTTTCATGCTGTGTGTTACACAGTGGGAAAGTGACAAACATGAGTGAATTGTCACTACATTACTTAATTGGAGTGAATTTGCTGCTATCTCTGTCAGGAAGCGAGCTAGAGCGCTGAAACTGTGCCTATACGCACTTTCATCAAAACACGCTTTATTGAGATTTTAAGCTCAGAATATGAATCTGTGCGTGCTACTTGCCTGGGTACTGCTTCAGATCGTTGTGCAATGCATATATGGTATCAGTTTGTCCAATGTGCATGGATGGCCTTTGGGAAGTGAATATGAGCTTCTGAAGTGAAAATATGCACTTTTTAAAAAACTTTCTTTTTTTTAGTTCTGCTTGTTAAAAATTTTCATACTGTGTGAAACAAGTGGGAAAGTGACAAACATGAGTGAATTGTCACTATATGACTGAATTGGAGTGAATTTGCTGCTATCTCTGTCAGGAAGCGAGCTGGAGCGCTGAAACTGTGCCTATACACACTTTTATCAAAACACGCTTTTTTGAGGTTTTAAGCTCAGAACGTGAATCTGTGCTTGTTTCTTGCCTGGGATCGGCTTCAGATCGTTGTGCAATGCATATATGGTATCAGTTTATCCAATGTGCATGGATGGCCTTTGGGAAGTGAATATGAGCTTCTGAAGTGAAAATATGCACTTTTTAAAAAACTTTCTTTTTTTTAGTTCTGCTTGTTAAAAATTTTCATCCTGTGTGAAACACAGTGGGAAAGTGACAAACATGACTAAATTGTCACTATATGACTGAATTGGAGTGAATTTGCTGCTATCTCTGTCAGGAAGCGAGCTGGAGCGCTGAAACTGTGCCTATACACACTTTTATCAAAACACGCTTTTTTGAGGATTTAAGTTCAGAACGTGAATCTGTGCTTGTTTCTTGCCTGGGATCGGCTTCAGATCGTTGTGCAATGCATATATGGTATCAGTTTATCCAATGTGCATGGATGGCCTTTGGGAAGTGAATATAAGCTTCTGAAGTGAAAATATGCACTTTTTAAAAAACTTTCTTTTTTTTAGTCTGCTTGTTAAAAATTTTCATGCTGTGTGTTACACAGTGGGAAAGTGACAAACATGAGTGAATTGTCACTACATTACTTAATTGGAGTGAATTTGCTGCTATCTCTGTCAGGAAGCGAGCTAGAGCGCTGAAACTGTGCCTATACGCACTTTCATCAAAACACGCTTTATTGAGATTTTAAGCTCAGAATATGAATCTGTGCGTGCTACTTGCCTGGGTACTGCTTCAGATCGTTGTGCAATGCATATATGGTATCAGTTTGTCCAATGTGCATGGATGGCCTTTGGGAAGTGAATATGAGCTTCTGAAGTGAAAATATGCACTTTTTAAAAAACTTTCTTTTTTTTAGTTCTGCTTGTTAAAAATTTTCATACTGTGTGAAACAAGTGGGAAAGTGACAAACATGAGTGAATTGTCACTATATGACTGAATTGGAGTGAATTTGCTGCTATCTCTGTCAGGAAGCGAGCTGGAGCGCTGAAACTGTGCCTATACACACTTTTATCAAAACACGCTTTTTTGAGGTTTTAAGCTCAGAACGTGAATCTGTGCTTGTTTCTTGCCTGGGAACTGCTTCAGATCGTTGTGCAATGCATATATGGTATCAGTTTGTCCAATGTGCATGCATGGCCTTTGGGAAGTGAATATGAGCTTCTGAAGTGAAAATAAGCACTTTTTAAAAAACTTTCTTTTTTTTAGTTCTGCTTGTTAAAAATTTTCATACTGTGTGAAACACAATGGGAAAGAGACAAACATGAGTGAATTGTCACTATATGACTGAATTGGAGTGAATTTGCTGCTATCTCTGTCAGGAAGCGAGCTGGAGCGCTGAAACTGTGCCTATACACACTTTTATCAAAACACGCTTTTTTGAGGTTTTAAGCTCAGAACGTGAATCTGTGCTTGTTTCTTGCCTGGGAACTGCTTCAGATCGTTGTGCAATGCATATATGGTATCAGTTTATCCAATGTGCATGGATGGCCTTTGGGAAGTGAATATGAGCTTCTGAAGTGAAAATATGCACTTTTTAAAAAACTTTCTTTTTTTTAGTTCTGCTTGTTAAAAATTTTCATGCTGTGTGTTACACAGTGGGAAAGTGACAAACATGAGTGAATTGTCACTACATGACTTAATTGGAGTGAATTTGCTGCTATCTCTGTCAGGCAGCGAGCTAGAGCGCTGAAACTGTGCCTATACGCACTTTCATCAAAACACGCTTCATTGAGATTTTAAGCTCAGAACGTGAATCTGTGCTTGTTTCTTGCCTGGGATCGGCTTCAGATCGTTGTGCAATGCATATATGGTATCAGTTTATCCAATGTGCATGGATGGCCTTTGGGAAGTGAATATAAGCTTCTGAAGTGAAAATATGCACTTTTTAAAAAACTTTCTTTTTTTTAGTCTGCTTGTTAAAAATTTTCATGCTGTGTGTTACACAGTGGGAAAGTGACAAACATGAGTGAATTGTCACTACATTACTTAATTGGAGTGAATTTGCTGCTATCTCTGTCAGGAAGCGAGCTAGAGCGCTGAAACTGTGCCTATACGCACTTTCATCAAAACACGCTTTATTGAGATTTTAAGCTCAGAATATGAATCTGTGCGTGCTACTTGCCTGGGTACTGCTTCAGATCGTTGTGCAATGCATATATGGTATCAGTTTGTCCAATGTGCATGGATGGCCTTTGGGAAGTGAATATGAGCTTCTGAAGTGAAAATATGCACTTTTTAAAAAACTTTCTTTTTTTTAGTTCTGCTTGTTAAAAATTTTCATACTGTGTGAAACAAGTGGGAAAGTGACAAACATGAGTGAATTGTCACTATATGACTGAATTGGAGTGAATTTGCTGCTATCTCTGTCAGGAAGCGAGCTGGAGCGCTGAAACTGTGCCTATACACACTTTTATCAAAACACGCTTTTTTGAGGTTTTAAGCTCAGAACGTGAATCTGTGCTTGTTTCTTGCCTGGGAACTGCTTCAGATCGTTGTGCAATGATTATATGGTATCAGTTTATCCAATGTGCATGCATGGCCTTTGGGAAGTGAATATGAGCTTCTGAAGTGAAAATATGCACTTTTTAAAAAACTTTCTTTTTTTTAGTTCTGCTTGTTAAAAATTTTAAATGCTGTGTGTTACACAGTGGGAAAGTGACAAACATGAGTGAATTGTCACTACATGACTTAATTGGAGTGAATTTGCTGCTATCTCTGTCAGGAAGCGAGCTAGAGCGCTGAAACTGTGCCTATACGCACTTTCATCAAAACACGCTTCATTGAGATTTTAAGCTCAGAACGTGAATCTGTGCTTGTTTCTTGCCTGGGATCGGCTTCAGATCGTTGTGCAATGCATATATGGTATCAGTTTATCCAATGTGCATGGATGGCCTTTGGGAAGTGAATATAAGCTTCTGAAGTGAAAATATGCACTTTTTAAAAAACTTTCTTTTTTTTAGTCTGCTTGTTAAAAATTTTCATGCTGTGTGTTACACAGTGGGAAAGTGACAAACATGAGTGAATTGTCACTACATTACTTAATTGGAGTGAATTTGCTGCTATCTCTGTCAGGAAGCGAGCTAGAGCGCTGAAACTGTGCCTATACGCACTTTCATCAAAACACGCTTTATTGAGATTTTAAGCTCAGAATATGAATCTGTGCGTGCTACTTGCCTGGGTACTGCTTCAGATCGTTGTGCAATGCATATATGGTATCAGTTTGTCCAATGTGCATGGATGGCCTTTGGGAAGTGAATATGAGCTTCTGAAGTGAAAATATGCACTTTTTAAAAAACTTTCTTTTTTTAGTTCTGCTTGTTAAAACTTTTCATACTGTGTGAAACAAGTGGGAAAGTGACAAACATGAGTGAATTGTCACTATATGACTGAATTGGAGTGAATTTGCTGCTATCTCTGTCAGGAAGCGAGCTGGAGCGCTGAAACTGTGCCTATACACACTTTTATCAAAACACGCTTTTTTGAGGTTTTAAGCTCAGAACGTGAATCTGTGCTTGTTTCTTGCCTGGGATCGGCTTCAGATCGTTGTGCAATGCATATATGGTATCAGTTTATCCAATGTGCATGGATGGCCTTTGGGAAGTGAATATAAGCTTCTGAAGTGAAAATATGCACTTTTTAAGAAAACTTTCTTTTTTTTAGTTCTTCTTGTTAAAAATTTTCATGCTGTGTGTTACACAGTGGGAAAGTGACAAACATGAGTGAATTGTCACTACATGACTTAATTGGAGTGAATTTGCTGCTATCTCTGTCAGGAAGCGAGCTAGAGCGCTGAAACTGTGCCTATACGCACTTTCATCAAAACACGCTTTATTGAGATTTTAAGATCAGAATATGAATCTGTGCGTGCTACTTGCCTGGGTACTGCTTCAGATCGTTGTGCAATGCATATATGGTATCAGTTTGTCCAATGTGCATGGATGGCCTTTGGGAAGTGAATATGAGCTTCTGAAGTGAAAATATGCACTTTTTAAAAAACTTTCTTTTTTTTAGTTCTGCTTGTTAAAAATTTTCATACTGTGTGAAGCACAGTGGGAAAGTGACAAACATGAGTGAATTGTCACTATATGACTGAATTGGAGTGAATTTGCTGCTATCTCTGTCAGGAAGCGAGCTGGAGCGCTGAAACTGTGCCTATACACACTTTTATCAAAACACGCTTTTTTGAGGTTTTAAGCTCAGAACGTGAATCTGTGCTTGTTTCTTGCCTGGGAACTGCTTCAGATCTTTTTGCAATGCATATATGTTATCAGTTTATCCAATGTGCATGGATGGCCTTTGGGAAGTGAATATGAGCTTCTGAAGTGAAAATATGCACTTTTTAAAAAACTTTCTATTTTTTAGTTCTGCTTGTTAAAAATTTTCATACTGTGTGAAACACAGTGGGAAAGTGACAAACATGAGTGAATTGTCACTATATGACTGAATTGGAGTGAATTTGCTGCTATCTCTGTCAGGAAGCGAGCTGGAGCGCTGAAACAGTGCCTATACGCACTTTTATCAAAACGCGCTTTTTTGAGGTTTTAAGCTCAGAACGTGAATCTGTGCTTGTTTCTTGCCTGGGATCGGCTTCAGATCGTTGTGCAATGCATATATGGTATCAGTTTATCCAATGTGCATGGATGGCCTTTGGGAAGTGAATATAAGCTTCTGAAGTGAAAATATGCACTTTTTAAAAAACTTTCTTTTTTTTAGTTCTGCTTGTTAAAAATTTTCATCCTGTGTGAAACACAGTGGGAAAGTGACAAACATGACTAAATTGTCACTATATGACTGAAATGGAGTGAATTTGCTGCTATCTCTGTCAGGGAGCGAGCTGGAGCGCTGAAACTGTGCCTATACGCACTTTTATCAAAACACGCTTTTTTGAGGTTTTAAGCTCAGAACGTGAATCTGTGCTTGTTTCTTGCCTGGGATCGGCTTCAGATCGTTGTGCAATGCATATATGGTATCAGTTTATCCAATGTGCATGGATGGCCTTTGGGAAGTGAATATAAGATTCTGAAGTGAAAATATGCACTTTTTAAAAAACTTTCTTTTTTTTAGTTCTGCTTGTTAAAAATTTTCATGCTGTGTGTTACACAGTGGGAAAGTGACAAACATGAGTGAATTGTCACTACATGACTGAATTGGAGTGAATTTGCTGCTATCTCTGTCAGGAAGCGAGCTGGAGCGCTGAAACTGTGCCTATACACACTTTTATCAAAACACGCTTTTTTGAGGTTTTAAGCTCAGAACGTGAATCTGTGCTTGTTTCTTGCCTGGGAACTGCTTCAGATCGTTTTGCAATGCATATATGTTATCAGTTTATCCAATGTGCATGGATGGCCTTTGGGAAGTGAATATGAGCTTCTGAAGTGAAAATATGCACTTTTTAAAAAACTTTCTTTTTTTTAGTTCTGCTTGTTAAAAATTTTCATACTGTGTGAAACACAGTGGGAAAGTGACAAACATGAGTGAATTGTCACTATATGACTGAATTGGAGTGAATTTGCTGCTATCTCTGTCAGGAAGCGAGCTGGAGCGCTGAAACTGTGCCTATACGCACTTTTATCAAAACACGCTTTTTTGAGGTTTTAAGCTCAGAACGTGAATCTGTGCTTGTTTCTTGCCTGGGATCGGCTTCAGATCGTTGTGCAATGCATATATGGTATCAGTTTATCCAATGTGCATGGATGGCCTTTGGGAAGTGAATATAAGCTTCTGAATTGAAAATATGCACTTTTTAAAAAACTTTCTTTTTTTTAGTTCTGCTTGTTAAAAATTTTCATGCTGTGTGTTACACAGTGGGAAAGTGACAAACATGAGTGAATTGTCACTACATGACTTAATTGGAGTGAATTTGCTGCTATCTCTGTCAGGAAGCGAGCTGGAGCGCTGAAACTGTGCCAAAACACACTTTTATCAAAACACGCTTTTTTGAGGTTTTAAGCTCAGAACGTGAATCTGTGCTTGTTTCTTGCCTGGGAACTGCTTCAGATCGTTGTGCAATGCATATATGGTATCAGTTTATCCAATGTGCATGCATGGCCTTTGGGAAGTGAATATGAGCTTCTGAAGTGAAAATATGCACTTTTTAAAAAACTTTCTTTTTTTTAGTTCTGCTTGTTAAAAATTTTCATGCTGTGTGTTACACAGTGGGAAAGTGACAAACATGAGTGAATTGTCACTACATGACTTAATTGGAGTGAATTTGCTGCTATCTCTGTCAGGAAGCGAGCTAGAGCGCTGAAACTGTGCCTATACGCACTTTCATCAAAACACGCTTCATTGAGATTTTAAGCTCAGAACGTGAATCTGTGCTTGTTTCTTGCCTGGGATCGGCTTCAGATCGTTGTGCAATGCATATATGGTATCAGTTTATCCAATGTGCATGGATGGCCTTTGGGAAGTGAATATAAGCTTCTGAAGTGAAAATATGCACTTTTTAAAAAACTTTCTTTTTTTTAGTCTGCTTGTTAAAAATTTTCATGCTGTGTGTTACACAGTGGGAAAGTGACAAACATGAGTGAATTGTCACTATATGACTGAATTGGAGTGAATTTGCTGCTATCTCTGTCAGGAAGCGAGCTAGAGCGCTGAAACTGTGCCTATACGCACTTTCATCAAAACACGCTTTATTGAGATTTTAAGCTCAGAATATGAATCTGTGCGTGCTACTTGCCTGGGTACTGCTTCAGATCGTTGTGCAATGCATATATGGTATCAGTTTGTCCAATGTGCATGGATGGCCTTTGGGAAGTGAATATGAGCTTCTGAAGTGAAAATATGCACTTTTTAAAAAACTTTCTTTTTTTTAGTTCTGCTTGTTAAAAATTTTCATACTGTGTGAAACACAGTGGGAAAGTGACAAACATAAGTGAATTGTCACTATATGACTGAATTGGAGTGAATTTGCTGCTATCTCTGTCAGGAAGCGAGCTGGAGCGCTGAAACTGTGCCTATACACACTTTTATCAAAACACGCTTTTTTGAGGTTTTAAGCTCAGAACGTGAATCTGTGCTTGTTTCTTGCCTGGGAACTGCTTCAGATCGTTTTGCAATGCATATATGTTATCAGTTTATCCAATGTGCATGGATGGCCTTTGGGAAGTGAATATGAGCTTCTGAAGTGAAAATATGCACTTTTTAAAAAACTTTTTTTTTTTTAGTTCTGCTTGTTAAAAATTTTCATACTGTGTGAAACACAGTGGGAAAGTGACAGACATGAGTGAATTGTCACTATATGACTGAATTGGAGTGAATTTGCTGCTATCTCTGTCAGGAAGCGAGCTGGAGCGCTGAAACTGTGCCTATACGCACTTTTATCAAAACACGCTTTTTTGAGGTTTTAAGCTCAGAACGTGAATCTGTGCTTGTTTCTTGCCTGGGATCGGCTTCAGATCGTTGTGCAATGCATATATGGTATCAGTTTATCCAATGTGCATGGATGGCCTTTGGGAAGTGAATATAAGCTTCTGAATTGAAAATATGCACTTTTTAAAAAACTTTCTTTTTTTTAGTTCTGCTTGTTAAAAATTTTCATGCTGTGTGTTACACAGTGGGAAAGTGACAAACATGAGTGAATTGTCACTACATGACTTAATTGGAGTGAATTTGCTGCTATCTCTGTCAGGAAGCGAGCTGGAGCGCTGAAACTGTGCCAAAACACACTTTTATCAAAACACGCTTTTTTGAGGTTTTAAGCTCAGAACGTGAATCTGTGCTTGTTTCTTGCCTTGGAACTGCTTCAGATCGTTGTGCAATGCATATATGGTATCAGTTTATCCAATGTGCATGCATGGCCTTTGGGAAGTGAATATGAGCTTCTGAAGTGAAAATATGCACTTTTTAAAAAACTTTCTTTTTTTTAGTTCTGCTTGTTAAAAATTTTCATGCTGTGTGTTACACAGTGGGAAAGTGACAAACATGAGTGAATTGTCACTACATGACTTAATTGGAGTGAATTTGCTGCTATCTCTGTCAGGAAGCGAGCTAGAGCGCTGAAACTGTGCCTATACGCACTTTCATCAAAACACGCTTCATTGAGATTTTAAGCTCAGAACGTGAATCTGTGCTTGTTTCTTGCCTGGGATCGGCTTCAGATCGTTGTGCAATGCATATATGGTATCAGTTTATCCAATGTGCATGGATGGCCTTTGGGAAGTGAATATAAGCTTCTGAAGTGAAAATATGCACTTTTTAAAAAACTTTCTTTTTTTTAGTCTGCTTGTTAAAAATTTTCATGCTGTGTGTTACACAGTGGGAAAGTGACAAACATGAGTGAATTGTCACTACATTACTTAATTGGAGTGAATTTGCTGCTATCTCTGTCAGGAAGCGAGCTAGAGCGCTGAAACTGTGCCTATACGCACTTTCATCAAAACACGCTTTATTGAGATTTTAAGCTCAGAATATGAATCTGTGCGTGCTACTTGCCTGGGTACTGCTTCAGATCGTTGTGCAATGCATATATGGTATCAGTTTGTCCAATGTGCATGGATGGCCTTTGGGAAGTGAATATGAGCTTCTGAAGTGAAAATATGCACTTTTTAAAAAACTTTCTTTTTTTTAGTTCTGCTTGTTAAAAAATTTCATACTGTGTGAAACAAGTGGGAAAGTGACAAACATGAGTGAATTGTCACTATATGACTGAATTGGAGTGAATTTGCTGCCTTCTCTGTCAGGAAGCGAGCTGGAGCGCTGAAACTGTGCCTATACACACTTTTATCAAAACACGCTTTTTTGAGGTTTTAAGCTCAGAACGTGAATCTGTGCTTGTTTCTTGCCTGGGAACTGCTTCAGATCGTTGTGCAATGCATATATGGTATCAGTTTATCCAATGTGCATGCATGGCCTTTGGGAAGTGAATATGAGCTTCTGAAGTGAAAATATGCACTTTTTAAAAAACTTTCTTTTTTTTAGTTCTGCTTGTTAAAAATTTTAAATGCTGTGTGTTACACAGTGGGAAAGTGACAAACATGAGTGAATTGTCACTACATGACTTAATTGGAGTGAATTTGCTGCTATCTCTGTCAGGAAGCGAGCTAGAGCGCTGAAACTGTGCCTATACGCACTTTCATCAAAACACGCTTCATTGAGATTTTAAGCTCAGAACGTGAATCTGTACTTGTTTCTTGCCTGGGATCGGCTTCAGATCGTTGTGCAATGCATATATGGTATCAGTTTATCCAATGTGCATGGATGGCCTTTGGGAAGTGAATATAAGCTTCTGAAGTGAAAATATGCACTTTTTAAAAAACTTTCTTTTTTTTAGTCTGCTTGTTAAAAATTTTCATGCTGTGTGTTACACAGTGGGAAAGTGACAAACATGAGTGAATTGTCACTACATTACTTAATTGGAGTGAATTTGCTGCTATCTCTGTCAGGAAGCGAGCTAGAGCGCTGAAACTGTGCCTATACGCACTTTCATCAAAACACGCTTTATTGAGATTTTAAGCTCAGAATATGAATCTGTGCGTGCTACTTGCCTGGGTACTGCTTCAGATCGTTGTGCAATGCATATATGGTATCAGTTTGTCCAATGTGCATGGATGGCCTTTGGGAAGTGAATATGAGCTTCTGAAGTGAAAATATGCACTTTTTAAAAAACTTTCTTTTTTTTAGTTCTGCTTGTTAAAAATTTTCATACTGTGTGAAACAAGTGGGAAAGTGACAAACATGAGTGAATTGTCACTATATGACTGAATTGGAGTGAATTTGCTGCTATCTCTGTCAGGAAGCGAGCTGGAGCGCTGAAACTGTGCCTATACACACTTTTATCAAAACACGCTTTTTTGAGGTTTTAAGCTCAGAACGTGAATCTGTGCTTGTTTCTTGCCTGGGATCGGCTTCAGATCGTTGTGCAATGCATATATGGTATCAGTTTATCCAATGTGCATGGATGGCCTTTGGGAAGTGAATATAAGCTTCTGAAGTGAAAATATGCACTTTTTAAAAAACTTTCTTTTTTTGAGTTCTGCTTGTTAAAAATTTTAATCCTGTGTGAAACACAGTGGGAAAGTGACAAACATGACTAAATTGTCACTATATGACTGAATTGGAGTGAATTTGCTGCTATCTCTGTCAGGGAGCGAGCTGGAGCGCTGAAACTGTGCCTATACGCACTTTTATCAAAACACGCTTTTTTGAGGTTTTAAGCTCAGAACGTGAATCTGTGCTTGTTTCTTGCCTGGGATCGGCTTCAGATCGTTGTGCAATGCATATATGGTATCAGTTTATCCAATGTGCATGGATGGCCTTTGGGAAGTGAATATAAGCTTCTGAAGTGAAAATATGCACTTTTTAAAAAACTTTCTTTTTTTTAGTTCTGCTTGTTAAAAATTTTCATGCTGTGTGTTACACAGTGGGAAAGTGACAAACATGAGTGAATTGTCACTACATGACTGAATTGGAGTGAATTTGCTGCTATCTCTGTCAGGAAGCGAGCTGGAGCGCTGAAACTGTGCCTATACACACTTTTATCAAAACACGCTTTTTTGAGGTTTTAAGCTCAGAACGTGAATCTGTGCTTGTTTCTTGCCTGGGAACTGCTTCAGATCGTTTTGCAATGCATATATGTTATCAGTTTATCCAATGTGCATGGATGGCCTTTGGGAAGTGAATATGAGCTTCTGAAGTGAAAATATGCACTTTTTAAAAAACTTTCTTTTTTTTAGTTCTGCTTGTTAAAAATTTTCATACTGTGTGAAACACAGTGGGAAAGTGACAAACATGAGTGAATTGTCACTATATGACTGAATTGGAGTGAATTTGCTGCTATCTCTGTCAGGAAGCGAGCTGGAGCGCTGAAACTGTGCCTATACGCACTTTTATCAAAACACGCTTTTTTGAGGTTTTAAGCTCAGAACGTGAATCTGTGCTTGTTTCTTGCCTGGGATCGGCTTCAGATCGTTGTGCAATGCATATATGGTATCAGTTTATCCAATGTGCATGGATGGCCTTTGGGAAGTGAATATAAGCTTCTGAATTGAAAATATGCACTTTTTAAAAAACTTTCTTTTTTTTAGTTCTGCTTGTTAAAAATTTTCATGCTGTGTGTTACACAGTGGGAAAGTGACAAACATGAGTGAATTGTCACTACATGACTTAATTGGAGTGAATTTGCTGCTATCTCTGTCAGGAAGCGAGCTGGAGCGCTGAAACTGTGCCAAAACACACTTTTATCAAAACACGCTTTTTTGAGGTTTTAAGCTCAGAACGTGAATCTGTGCTTGTTTCTTGCCTGGGAACTGCTTCAGATCGTTGTGCAATGCATATATGGTATCAGTTTATCCAATGTGCATGCATGGCCTTTGGGAAGTGAATATGAGCTTCTGAAGTGAAAATATGCACTTTTTAAAAAACTTTCTTTTTTTTAGTTCTGCTTGTTAAAAATTTTCATGCTGTGTGTTACACAGTGAGAAAGTGACAAACATGAGTGAATTGTCACTACATGACTTAATTGGAGTGAATTTGCTGCTATCTCTGTCAGGAAGCGAGCTAGAGCGCTGAAACTGTGCCTATACGCACTTTCATCAAAACACGCTTCATTGAGATTTTAAGCTCAGAACGTGAATCTGTGCTTGTTTCTTGCCTGGGATCGGCTTCAGATCGTTGTGCAATGCATATATGGTATCAGTTTATCCAATGTGCATGGATGGCCTTTGGGAAGTGAATATAAGCTTCTGAAGTGAAAATATGCACTTTTTAAAAAACTTTCTTTTTTTTAGTCTGCTTGTTAAAAATTTTCATGCTGTGTGTTACACAGTGGGAAAGTGACAAACATGAGTGAATTGTCACTATATGACTGAATTGGAGTGAATTTGCTGCTATCTCTGTCAGGAAGCGAGCTAGAGCGCTGAAACTGTGCCTATACGCACTTTCATCAAAACACGCTTTATTGAGATTTTAAGCTCAGAATATGAATCTGTGCGTGCTACTTGCCTGGGTACTGCTTCAGATCGTTGTGCAATGCATATATGGTATCAGTTTGTCCAATGTGCATGGATGGCCTTTGGGAAGTGAATATGAGCTTCTGAAGTGAAAATATGCACTTTTTAAAAAACTTTCTTTTTTTTAGTTCTGCTTGTTAAAAATTTTCATACTGTGTGAAACACAGTGGGAAAGTGACAAACATAAGTGAATTGTCACTATATGACTGAATTGGAGTGAATTTGCTGCTATCTCTGTCAGGAAGCGAGCTGGAGCGCTGAAACTGTGCCTATACACACTTTTATCAAAACACGCTTTTTTGAGGTTTTAAGCTCAGAACGTGAATCTGTGCTTGTTTCTTGCCTGGGAACTGCTTCAGATCGTTTTGCAATGCATATATGTTATCAGTTTATCCAATGTGCATGGATGGCCTTTGGGAAGTGAATATGAGCTTCTGAAGTGAAAATATGCACTTTTTAAAAAACTTTTTTTTTTTTAGTTCTGCTTGTTAAAAATTTTCATACTGTGTGAAACACAGTGGGAAAGTGACAAACGAGTGAATTGTCACTATATGACTGAATTGGAGTGAATTTGCTGCTATCTCTGTCAGGAAGCGAGCTGGAGCGCTGAAACTGTGCCTATACGCACTTTTATCAAAACACGCTTTTTTGAGGTTTTAAGCTCAGAACGTGAATCTGTGCTTGTTTCTTGCCTGGGATCGGCTTCAGATCGTTGTGCAATGCATATATGGTATCAGTTTATCCAATGTGCATGGATGGCCTTTGGGAAGTGAATATAAGCTTCTGAATTGAAAATATGCACTTTTTAAAAAACTTTCTTTTTTTTAGTTCTGCTTGTTAAAAATTTTCATGCTGTGTGTTACACAGTGGGAAAGTGACAAACATGAGTGAATTGTCACTACATGACTTAATTGGAGTGAATTTGCTGCTATCTCTGTCAGGAAGCGAGCTGGAGCGCTGAAACTGTGCCAAAACACACTTTTATCAAAACACGCTTTTTTGAGGTTTTAAGCTCAGAACGTGAATCTGTGCTTGTTTCTTGCCTTGGAACTGCTTCAGATCGTTGTGCAATGCATATATGGTATCAGTTTATCCAATGTGCATGCATGGCCTTTGGGAAGTGAATATGAGCTTCTGAAGTGAAAATATGCACTTTTTAAAAAACTTTCTTTTTTTTAGTTCTGCTTGTTAAAAATTTTCATGCTGTGTGTTACACAGTGGGAAAGTGACAAACATGAGTGAATTGTCACTACATGACTTAATTGGAGTGAATTTGCTGCTATCTCTGTCAGGAAGCGAGCTAGAGCGCTGAAACTGTGCCTATACGCACTTTCATCAAAACACGCTTCATTGAGATTTTAAGCTCAGAACGTGAATCTGTGCTTGTTTCTTGCCTGGGATCGGCTTCAGATCGTTGTGCAATGCATATATGGTATCAGTTTATCCAATGTGCATGGATGGCCTTTGGGAAGTGAATATAAGCTTCTGAAGTGAAAATATGCACTTTTTAAAAAACTTTCTTTTTTTTAGTCTGCTTGTTAAAAATTTTCATGCTGTGTGTTACACAGTGGGAAAGTGACAAACATGAGTGAATTGTCACTACATTACTTAATTGGAGTGAATTTGCTGCTATCTCTGTCAGGAAGCGAGCTAGAGCGCTGAAACTGTGCCTATACGCACTTTCATCAAAACACGCTTTATTGAGATTTTAAGCTAAGAATATGAATCTGTGCGTGCTACTTGCCTGGGTACTGCTTCAGATCGTTGTGCAATGCATATATGGTATCAGTTTGTCCAATGTGCATGGATGGCCTTTGGGAAGTGAATATGAGCTTCTGAAGTGAAAATATGCACTTTTTAAAAAACTTTCTTTTTTTTAGTTCTGCTTGTTAAAAATTTTCATACTGTGTGAAACAAGTGGGAAAGTGACAAACATGAGTGAATTGTCACTATATGACTGAATTGGAGTGAATTTGCTGCTATCTCTGTCAGGAAGCGAGCTGGAGCGCTGAAACTGTGCCTATACACACTTTTATCAAAACACGCTTTTTTGAGGTTTTAAGCTCAGAACGTGAATCTGTGCTTGTTTCTTGCCTGGGAACTGCTTCAGATCGTTGTGCAATGCATATATGGTATCAGTTTATCCAATGTGCATGCATGGCCTTTGGGAAGTGAATATGAGCTTCTGAAGTGAAAATATGCACTTTTTAAAAAACTTTCTTTTTTTTAGTTCTGCTTGTTAAAAATTTTAAATGCTGTGTGTTACACAGTGGGAAAGTGACAAACATGAGTGAATTGTCACTACATGACTTAATTGGAGTGAATTTGCTGCTATCTCTGTCAGGAAGCGAGCTAGAGCGCTGAAACTGTGCCTATACGCACTTTCATCAAAACACGCTTCATTGAGATTTTAAGCTCAGAACGTGAATCTGTGCTTGTTTCTTGCCTGGGATCGGCTTCAGATCGTTGTGCAATGCATATATGGTATCAGTTTATCCAATGTGCATGGATGGCCTTTGGGAAGTGAATATAAGCTTCTGAAGTGAAAATATGCACTTTTTAAAAAACTTTCTTTTTTTTAGTCTGCTTGTTAAAAATTTTCATGCTGTGTGTTACACAGTGGGAAAGTGACAAACATGAGTGAATTGTCACTACATTACTTAATTGGAGTGAATTTGCTGCTATCTCTGTCAGGAAGCGAGCTAGAGCGCTGAAACTGTGCCTATACGCACTTTCATCAAAACACGCTTTATTGAGATTTTAAGCTCAGAATATGAATCTGTGCGTGCTACTTGCCTGGGTACTGCTTCAGATCGTTGTGCAATGCATATATGGTATCAGTTTGTCCAATGTGCATGGATGGCCTTTGGGAAGTGAATATGAGCTTCTGAAGTGAAAATATGCACTTTTTAAAAAACTTTCTTTTTTTTAGTTCTGCTTGTTAAAAATTTTCATACTGTGTGAAACAAGTGGGAAAGTGACAAACATGAGTGAATTGTCACTATATGACTGAATTGGAGTGAATTTGCTGCTATCTCTGTCAGGAAGCGAGCTGGAGCGCTGAAACTGTGCCTATACACACTTTTATCAAAACACGCTTTTTTGAGGTTTTAAGCTCAGAACGTGAATCTGTGCTTGTTTCTTGCCTGGGATCGGCTTCAGATCGTTGTGCAATGCATATATGGTATCAGTTTATCCAATGTGCATGGATGGCCTTTGGGAAGTGAATATAAGCTTCTGAAGTGAAAATATGCACTTTTTAAAAAACTTTCTTTTTTTTAGTTCTGCTTGTTAAAAATTTTCATCCTGTGTGAAACACAGTGGGAAAGTGACAAACATGACTAAATTGTCACTATATGACTGAATTGGAGTGAATTTGCTGCTATCTCTGTCAGGGAGCGAGCTGGAGCGCTGAAACTGTGCCTATACGCACTTTTATCAAAACACGCTTTTTTGAGGTTTTAAGCTCAGAACGTGAATCTGTGCTTGTTTCTTGCCTGGGATCGGCTTCAGATCGTTGTGCAATGCATATATGGTATCAGTTTATCCAATGTGCATGGATGGCCTTTGGGAAGTGAATATAAGCTTCTGAAGTGAAAATATGCACTTTTTAAAAAACTTTCTTTTTTTTAGTTCTGCTTGTTAAAAATTTTCATGCTGTGTGTTACACAGTGGGAAAGTGACAAACATGAGTGAATTGTCACTACATGACTGAATTGGAGTGAATTTGCTGCTATCTCTGTCAGGAAGCGAGCTGGAGCGCTGAAACTGTGCCTATACACACTTTTATCAAAACACGCTTTTTTGAGGTTTTAAGCTCAGAACGTGAATCTGTGCTTGTTTCTTGCCTGGGAACTGCTTCAGATCGTTTTGCAATGCATATATGTTATCAGTTTATCCAATGTGCATGGATGGCCTTTGGGAAGTGAATATGAGCTTCTGAAGTGAAAATATGCACTTTTTAAAAAACTTTCTTTTTTTTAGTTCTGCTTGTTAAAAATTTTCATACTGTGTGAAACACAGTGGGAAAGTGACAAACATGAGTGAATTGTCACTATATGACTGAATTGGAGTGAATTTGCTGCTATCTCTGTCAGGAAGCGAGCTGGAGCGCTGAAACTGTGCCTATACGCACTTTTATCAAAACACGCTTTTTTGAGGTTTTAAGCTCAGAACGTGAATCTGTGCTTGTTTCTTGCCTGGGATCGGCTTCAGATCGTTGTGCAATGCATATATGGTATCAGTTTATCCAATGTGCATGGATGGCCTTTGGGAAGTGAATATAAGCTTCTGAATTGAAAATATGCACTTTTTAAAAAACTTTCTTTTTTTTAGTTCTGCTTGTTAAAAATTTTCATGCTGTGTGTTACACAGTGGGAAAGTGACAAACATGAGTGAATTGTCACTACATGACTTAATTGGAGTGAATTTGCTGCTATCTCTGTCAGGAAGCGAGCTAGAGCGCTGAAACTGTGCCTATACGCACTTTCATCAAAACACGCTTCATTGAGATTTTAAGCTCAGAACGTGAATCTGTGCTTGTTTCTTGCCTGGGATCGGCTTCAGATCGTTGTGCAATGCATATATGGTATCAGTTTATCCAATGTGCATGGATGGCCTTTGGGAAGTGAATATAAGCTTCTGAAGTGAAAATATGCACTTTTTAAAAAACTTTCTTTTTTTTAGTCTGCTTGTTAAAAATTTTCATGCTGTGTGTTACACAGTGGGAAAGTGACAAACATGAGTGAATTGTCACTATATGACTGAATTGGAGTGAATTTGCTGCTATCTCTGTCAGGAAGCGAGCTAGAGCGCTGAAACTGTGCCTATACGCACTTTCATCAAAACACGCTTTATTGAGATTTTAAGCTCAGAATATGAATCTGTGCGTGCTACTTGCCTGGGTACTGCTTCAGATCGTTGTGCAATGCATATATGGTATCAGTTTGTCCAATGTGCATGGATGGCCTTTGGGAAGTGAATATGAGCTTCTGAAGTGAAAATATGCACTTTTTAAAAAACTTTCTTTTTTTTAGTTCTGCTTGTTAAAAATTTTCATACTGTGTGAAACACAGTGGGAAAGTGACAAACATGAGTGAATTGTCACTATATGACTGAATTGGAGTGAATTTGCTGCTATCTCTGTCAGGAAGCGAGCTGGAGCGCTGAAACTGTGCCTATACGCACTTTTATCAAAACACGCTTTTTTGAGGTTTTAAGCTCAGAACGTGAATCTGTGCTTGTTTCTTGCCTGGGATCGGCTTCAGATCGTTGTGCAATGCATATATGGTATCAGTTTATCCAATGTGCATGGATGGCCTTTGGGAAGTGAATATGAGCTTCTGAAGTGAAAATATGCACTTTTTAAAAAACTTTTTTTTTTTTAGTTCTGCTTGTTAAAAATTTTCATACTGTGTGAAACACAGTGGGAAAGTGACAAACATGAGTGAATTGTCACTATATGACTGAATTGGAGTGAATTTGCTGCTATCTCTGTCAGGAAGCGAGCTGGAGCGCTGAAACTGTGCCTATACGCACTTTTATCAAAACACGCTTTTTTGAGGTTTTAAGCTCAGAACGTGAATCTGTGCTTGTTTCTTGCCTGGGATCGGCTTCAGATCGTTGTGCAATGCATATATGGTATCAGTTTATCCAATGTGCATGGATGGCCTTTGGGAAGTGAATATAAGCTTCTGAATTGAAAATATGCACTTTTTAAAAAACTTTCTTTTTTTTAGTTCTGCTTGTTAAAAATTTTCATGCTGTGTGTTACACAGTGGGAAAGTGACAAACATGAGTGAATTGTCACTACATGACTTAATTGGAGTGAATTTGCTGCTATCTCTGTCAGGAAGCGAGCTGGAGCGCTGAAACTGTGCCAAAACACACTTTTATCAAAACACGCTTTTTTGAGGTTTTAAGCTCAGAACGTGAATCTGTGCTTGTTTCTTGCCTTGGAACTGCTTCAGATCGTTGTGCAATGCATATATGGTATCAGTTTATCCAATGTGCATGCATGGCCTTTGGGAAGTGAATATGAGCTTCTGAAGTGAAAATATGCACTTTTTAAAAAACTTTCTTTTTTTTAGTTCTGCTTGTTAAAAATTTTCATGCTGTGTGTTACACAGTGGGAAAGTGACAAACATGAGTGAATTGTCACTACATGACTTAATTGGAGTGAATTTGCTGCTATCTCTGTCAGGAAGCGAGCTAGAGCGCTGAAACTGTGCCTATACGCACTTTCATCAAAACACGCTTCATTGAGATTTTAAGCTCAGAACGTGAATCTGTGCTTGTTTCTTGCCTGGGATCGGCTTCAGATCGTTGTGCAATGCATATATGGTATCAGTTTATCCAATGTGCATGGATGGCCTTTGGGAAGTGAATATAAGCTTCTGAAGTGAAAATATGCACTTTTTAAAAAACTTTCTTTTTTTTAGTCTGCTTGTTAAAAATTTTCATGCTGTGTGTTACACAGTGGGAAAGTGACAAACATGAGTGAATTGTCACTACATTACTTAATTGGAGTGAATTTGCTGCTATCTCTGTCAGGAAGCGAGCTAGAGCGCTGAAACTGTGCCTATACGCACTTTCATCAAAACACGCTTTATTGAGATTTTAAGCTCAGAATATGAATCTGTGCGTGCTACTTGCCTGGGTACTGCTTCAGATCGTTGTGCAATGCATATATGGTATCAGTTTGTCCAATGTGCATGGATGGCCTTTGGGAAGTGAATATGAGCTTCTGAAGTGAAAATATGCACTTTTTAAAAAACTTTCTTTTTTTTAGTTCTGCTTGTTAAAAATTTTCATACTGTGTGAAACAAGTGGGAAAGTGACAAACATGAGTGAATTGTCACTATATGACTGAATTGGAGTGAATTTGCTGCTATCTCTGTCAGGAAGCGAGCTGGAGCGCTGAAACTGTGCCTATACACACTTTTATCAAAACACGCTTTTTTGAGGTTTTAAGCTCAGAACGTGAATCTGTGCTTGTTTCTTGCCTGGGAACTGCTTCAGATCGTTGTGCAATGCATATATGGTATCAGTTTATCCAATGTGCATGCATGGCCTTTGGGAAGTGAATATGAGCTTCTGAAGTGAAAATATGCACTTTTTAAAAAACTTTCTTTTTTTTAGTTCTGCTTGTTAAAAATTTTAAATGCTGTGTGTTACACAGTGGGAAAGTGACAAACATGAGTGAATTGTCACTACATGACTTAATTGGAGTGAATTTGCTGCTATCTCTGTCAGGAAGCGAGCTAGAGCGCTGAAACTGTGCCTATACGCACTTTCATCAAAACACGCTTCTTTGAGATTTTAAGCTCAGAACGTGAATCTGTGCTTGTTTCTTGCCTGGGATCGGCTTCAGATCGTTGTGCAATGCATATATGGTATCAGTTTATCCAATGTGCATGGATGGCCTTTGGGAAGTGAATATAAGCTTCTGAAGTGAAAATATGCACTTTTTAAAAAACTTTCTTTTTTTTAGTCTGCTTGTTAAAAATTTTCATGCTGTGTGTTACACAGTGGGAAAGTGACAAACATGAGTGAATTGTCACTACATTACTTAATTGGAGTGAATTTGCTGCTATCTCTGTCAGGAAGCGAGCTAGAGCGCTGAAACTGTGCCTATACGCACTTTCATCAAAACACGCTTTATTGAGATTTTAAGCTCAGAATATGAATCTGTGCGTGCTACTTGCCTGGGTACTGCTTCAGATCGTTGTGCAATGCATATATGGTATCAGTTTGTCCAATGTGCATGGATGGCCTTTGGGAAGTGAATATGAGCTTCTGAAGTGAAAATATGCACTTTTTAAAAAACTTTCTTTTTTTTAGTTCTGCTTGTTAAAAATTTTCATACTGTGTGAAACAAGTGGGAAAGTGACAAACATGAGTGAATTGTCACTATATGACTGAATTGGAGTGAATTTGCTGCTATCTCTGTCAGGAAGCGAGCTGGAGCGCTGAAACTGTGCCTATACACACTTTTATCAAAACACGCTTTTTTGAGGTTTTAAGCTCAGAACGTGAATCTGTGCTTGTTTCTTGCCTGGGATCGGCTTCAGATCGTTGTGCAATGCATATATGGTATCAGTTTATCCAATGTGCATGGATGGCCTTTGGGAAGTGAATATAAGCTTCTGAAGTGAAAATATGCACTTTTTAAAAAACTTTCTTTTTTTTAGTTCTTCTTGTTAAAAATTTTCATGCTGTGTGTTACACAGTGGGAAAGTGACAAACATGAGTGAATTGTCACTACATGACTTAATTGGAGTGAATTTGCTGCTATCTCTGTCAGGAAGCGAGCTAGAGCGCTGAAACTGTGGCTATACGCACTTTCATCAAAACACGCTTTATTGAGATTTTAAGATCAGAATATGAATCTGTGCGTGCTACTTGCCTGGGTACTGCTTCAGATCGTTGTGCAATGCATATATGGTATCAGTTTGTCCAATGTGCATGGATGGCCTTTGGGAAGTGAATATGAGCTTCTGAAGTGAAAATATGCACTTTTTAAAAAACTTTCTTTTTTTTAGTTCTGCTTGTTAAAAATTTTCATACTGTGTGAAACACAGTGGGAAAGTGACAAACATGAGTGAATTGTCACTATATGACTGAATTGGAGTGAATTTGCTGCTATCTCTGTCAGGAAGCGAGCTGGAGCGCTGAAACTGTGCCTATGCGCACTTTTATCAAAACACGCTTTTTTGAGGTTTTAAGCTCAGAACGTGAATCTGTGCTTGTTTCTTGCCTGGGATCGGCTTCAGATCGTTGTGCAATGCATATATGGTATCAGTTTATCCAATGTGCATGTATGGCCTTTGGGAAGTGAATATAAGCTTCTGAAGTGAAAATATGCACTTTTTAAAAAACTTTCTTTTTTTTAGTTCTGCTTGTTAAAAATTTTCATGCTGTGTGTTACACAGTGGGAAAGTGACAAACATGAGTGAATTGTCACTACATGACTTAATTGGAGTGAATTTGCTGCTATCTCTGTCAGGAAGCGAGCTAGAGCGCTGAAACTGTGCCTATACGCACTTTCATCAAAACACGCTTTATTGAGATTTTAAGCTCAGAATATGAATGTGTGCGTGCTACTTGCCTGGGTACTGCTTCAGATCGTTGTGCAATGCATATATGGTATCAGTTTGTCCAATGTGCATGGATGGCCTTTGGGAAGTGAATATGAGCTTCTGAAGTGAAAATATGCACTTTTTAAAAAACTTTCTTTTTTTTAGTTCAGCTTGTTAAAAATTTTCATACTGTGTGAAACAAGTGGGAAAGTGACAAACATGAGTGAATTGTCACTATATGACTGAATTGGAGTGAATTTGCTGCTATCTCTGTCAGGAAGCGAGCTGGAGCGCTGAAACTGTGCCTATACACACTTTTATCAAAACACGCTTTTTTGAGGTTTTAAGCTCAGAACGTGAATCTGTGCTTGTTTCTTGCCTGGGAACTGCTTCAGATCGTTGTGCAATGCATATATGGTATCAGTTTATCCAATGTGCATGCATGGCCTTTGGGAAGTGAATATGAGCTTCTGAAGTGAAAATATGCACTTTTTAAAAAACTTTCTTTTTTTTAGTTCTGCTTGTTAAAAATTTTAAATGCTGTGTGTTACACAGTGGGAAAGTGACAAACATGAGTGAATTGTCACTACATGACTTAATTGGAGTGAATTTGCTGCTATCTCTGTCAGGAAGCGAGCTAGAGCGCTGAAACTGTGCCTATACGCACTTTCATCAAAACACGCTTCATTGAGATTTTAAGCTCAGAACGTGAATCTGTGCTTGTTTCTTGCCTGGGATCGGCTTCAGATCGTTGTGCAATGCATATATGGTATCAGTTTATCCAATGTGCATGGATGGCCTTTGGGAAGTGAATATAAGCTTCTGAAGTGAAAATATGCACTTTTTAAAAAACTTTCTTTTTTTTAGTCTGCTTGTTAAAAATTTTCATGCTGTGTGTTACACAGTGGGAAAGTGACAAACATGAGTGAATTGTCACTACATTACTTAATTGGAGTGAATTTGCTGCTATCTCTGTCAGGAAGCGAGCTAGAGCGCTGAAACTGTGCCTATACGCACTTTCATCAAAACACGCTTTATTGAGATTTTAAGCTCAGAATATGAATCTGTGCGTGCTACTTGCCTGGGTACTGCTTCAGATCGTTGTGCAATGCATATATGGTATCAGTTTGTCCAATGTGCATGGATGGCCTTTGGGAAG
This sequence comes from Gymnothorax reevesii, assembly GCA_029721435.1. Taxonomy (NCBI): domain Eukaryota; kingdom Metazoa; phylum Chordata; class Actinopteri; order Anguilliformes; family Muraenidae; genus Gymnothorax; species Gymnothorax reevesii. The sequence goes on from CM056585.1 coordinate 44,340,710, forward strand.
TGAATATGAGCTTCTGAAGTGAAAATATGCACTTTTTAAAAAACTTTCTTTTTTTAGTTCTGCTTGTTAAAAATTTTCATACTGTGTGAAACAAGTGGGAAAGTGACAAACATGAGTGAATTGTCACTATATGACTGAATTGGAGTGAATTTGCTGCTATCTCTGTCAGGAAGCGAGCTGGAGCGCTGAAACTGTGCCTATACACACTTTTATCAAAACACGCTTTTTTGAGGTTTTAAGCTCAGAACGTGAATCTGTGCTTGTTTCTTGCCTGGGAACTGCTTCAGATCGTTTTGCAATGCATATATGTTATCAGTTTATCCAATGTGCATGGATGGCCTTTGGGAAGTGAATATGAGCTTCTGAAATGAAAATATGCACTTTTTAAAAAACTTTCTTTTTTTTAGTTCTGCTTGTTAAAAATTTTCATACTGTGTGAAACACAGTGGGAAAGTGACAAACATGAGTGAATTGTCACTATATGACTGAATTGGAGTGAATTTGCTGCTATCTCTGTCAGGAAGCGAGCTGGAGCGCTGAAACAGTGCCTATACGCACTTTTATCAAAACGCGCTTTTTTGAGGTTTTAAGCTCAGAACGTGAATCTGTGCTTGTTTCTTGCCTGGGATTGGCTTCAGATCGTTGTGCAATGCATATATGGTATCAGTTTATCCAATGTGCATGGATGGCCTTTGGGAAGTGAATATAAGCTTCTGAAGTGAAAATATGCACTTTTTAAAAAACTTTCTTTTTTTTAGTTCTGCTTGTTAAAAATTTTCATCCTGTGTGAAACACAGTGGGAGAGTGACAAACATGACTAAATTGTCACTATATGACTGAATTGGAGTGAATTTGCTGCTATCTCTGTCAGGGAGCGAGCTGGAGCGCTGAAACTGTGCCTATACGCACTTTTATCAAAACACGCTTTTTTGAGGTTTTAAGCTCAGAACGTGAATCTGTGCTTGTTTCTTGCCTGGGATCGGCTTCAGATCGTTGTGCAATGCATATATGGTATCAGTTTATCCAATGTGCATGGATGGCCTTTGGGAAGTGAATATAAGCTTCTGAAGTGAAAATATGCACTTTTTAAAAAACTTTCTTTTTTTTAGTTCTGCTTGTTAAAAATTTTCATGCTGTGTGTTACACAGTGGGAAAGTGACAAACATGAGTGAATTGTCACTACATGACTTAATTGGAGTGAATTTGCTGCTATCTCTGTCAGGAAGCGAGCTAGAGCGCTGAAACTGTGCCTATACGCACTTTCATCAAAACACGCTTTATTGAGATTTTAAGCTCAGAATATGAATCTGTGCGTGCTACTTGCCTGGGTACTGCTTCAGATCGTTGTGCAATGCATATATGGTATCAGTTTGTCCAATGTGCATGGATGGCCTTTGGGAAGTGAATATGAGCTTCTGAAGTGAAAATATGCACTTTTTAAAAAACTTTCTTTTTTTTAGTTCTGCTTGTTAAAAATTTTCATACTGTGTGAAACACAGTGGGAAAGTGACAAACATAAGTGAATTGTCACTATATGACTGAATTGGAGTGAATTTGCTGCTATCTCTGTCAGGAAGCGAGCTGGAGCGCTGAAACTGTGCCTATACACACTTTTATCAAAACACGCTTTTTTGAGGTTTTAAGCTCAGAACGTGAATCTGTGCTTGTTTCTTGCCTGGGAACTGCTTCAGATCGTTTTGCAATGCATATATGTTATCAGTTTATCCAATGTGCATGGATGGCCTTTGGGAAGTGAATATGAGCTTCTGAAGTGAAAATATGCACTTTTTAAAAAACTTTCTTTTTTTTAGTTCTGCTTGTTAAAAATTTTCATACTGTGTGAAACACAGTGGGAAAGTGACAAACATGAGTGAATTGTCACTATATGACTGAATTGGAGTGAATTTGCTGCTATCTCTGTCAGGAAGCGAGCTGGAGCGCTGAAACTGTGCCTATACGCACTTTTATCAAAACACGCTTTTTTGAGGTTTTAAGCTCAGAACGTGAATCTGTGCTTGTTTCTTGCCTGGGATCGGCTTCAGATCGTTGTGCAATGCATATATGGTATCAGTTTATCCAATGTGCATGGATGGCCTTTGGGAAGTGAATATAAGCTTCTGAATTGAAAATATGCACTTTTTAAAAAACTTTCTTTTTTTTAAGTTCTGCTTGTTAAAAATTTTCATGCTGTGTGTTACACAGTGGGAAAGTGACAAACATGAGTGAATTGTCACTACATGACTTAATTGGAGTGAATTTGCTGCTATCTCTGTCAGGAAGCGAGCTGGAGCGCTGAAACTGTGCCAAAACACACTTTTATCAAAACACGCTTTTTTGAGGTTTTAAGCTCAGAACGTGAATCTGTGCTTGTTTCTTGCCTGGGAACTGCTTCAGATCGTTGTGCAATGCATATATGGTATCAGTTTATCCAATGTGCATGCATGGCCTTTGGGAAGTGAATATGAGCTTCTGAAGTGAAAATATGCACTTTTTAAAAAACTTTCTTTTTTTTAGTTCTGCTTGTTAAAAATTTTCATGCTGTGTGTTACACAGTGGGAAAGTGACAAACATGAGTGAATTGTCACTACATGACTTAATTGGAGTGAATTTGCTGCTATCTCTGTCAGGAAGCGAGCTAGAGCGCTGAAACTGTGCCTATACGCACTTTCATCAAAACACGCTTCATTGAGATTTTAAGCTCAGAACGTGAATCTGTGCTTGTTTCTTGCCTGGGATCGGCTTCAGATCGTTGTGCAATGCATATATGGTATCAGTTTATCCAATGTGCATGGATGGCCTTTGGGAAGTGAATATAAGCTTCTGAAGTGAAAATATGCACTTTTTAAAAAACTTTCTTTTTTTTAGTCTGCTTGTTAAAAATTTTCATGCTGTGTGTTACACAGTGGGAAAGTGACAAACATGAGTGAATTGTCACTACATTACTTAATTGGAGTGAATTTGCTGCTATCTCTGTCAGGAAGCGAGCTAGAGCGCTGAAACTGTGCCTATACGCACTTTCATCAAAACACGCTTTATTGAGATTTTAAGCTCAGAATATGAATCTGTGCGTGCTACTTGCCTGGGTACTGCTTCAGATCGTTGTGCAATGCATATATGGTATCAGTTTGTCCAATGTGCATGGATGGCCTTTGGGAAGTGAATATGAGCTTCTGAAGTGAAAATATGCACTTTTTAAAAAACTTTCTTTTTTTTAGTTCTGCTTGTTAAAAATTTTCATGCTGTGTGTTACACAGTGGGAAAGTGACAAACATGAGTGAATTGTCACTACATGACTTAATTGGAGTGAATTTGCTGCTATCTCTGTCAGGAAGCGAGCTAGAGCGCTGAAACTGTGCCTATACGCACTTTCATCAAAACACGCTTTATTGAGATTTTAAGCTCAGAATATGAATGTGTGCGTGCTACTTGCCTGGGTACTGCTTCAGATCGTTGTGCAATGCATATATGGTATCAGTTTTTCCAATGTGCATGGATGGCCTTTGGGAATTGAATATGAGCTTCTGAAGTGAAAATATGCACTTTTTAAAAAACTTTCTTTTTTTTAGTTCAGCTTGTTAAAAATTTTCATACTGTGTGAAACAAGTGGGAAAGTGACAAACATGAGTGAATTGTCACTATATGACTGAATTGGAGTGAATTTGCTGCTATCTCTGTCAGGAAGCGAGCTGGAGCGCTGAAACTGTGCCTATACACACTTTTATCAAAACACGCTTTTTTGAGGTTTTAAGCTCAGAACGTGAATCTGTGCTTGTTTCTTGCCTGGGAACTGCTTCAGATCGTTGTGCAATGCATATATGGTATCAGTTTATCCAATGTGCATGCATGGCCTTTGGGAAGTGAATATGAGCTTCTGAAGTGAAAATATGCACTTTTTAAAAAACTTTCTTTTTTTTAGTTCTGCTTGTTAAAAATTTTAAATGCTGTGTGTTACACAGTGGGAAAGTGACAAACATGAGTGAATTGTCACTACATGACTTAATTGGAGTGAATTTGCTGCTATCTCTGTCAGGAAGCGAGCTAGAGCGCTGAAACTGTGCCTATACGCACTTTCATCAAAACACGCTTCATTGAGATTTTAAGCTCAGAACGTGAATCTGTGCTTGTTTCTTGCCTGGGATCGGCTTCAGATCGTTGTGCAATGCATATATGGTATCAGTTTATCCAATGTGCATGGATGGCCTTTGGGAAGTGAATATAAGCTTCTGAAGTGAAAATATGCACTTTTTAAAAAACTTTCTTTTTTTTAGTCTGCTTGTTAAAAATTTTCATGCTGTGTGTTACACAGTGGGAAAGTGACAAACATGAGTGAATTGTCACTACATTACTTAATTGGAGTGAATTTGCTGCTATCTCTGTCAGGAAGCGAGCTAGAGCGCTGAAACTGTGCCTATACGCACTTTCATCAAAACACGCTTTATTGAGATTTTAAGCTCAGAATATGAATCTGTGCGTGCTACTTGCCTGGGTACTGCTTCAGATCGTTGTGCAATGCATATATGGTATCAGTTTGTCCAATGTGCATGGATGGCCTTTGGGAAGTGAATATGAGCTTCTGAAGTGAAAATATGCACTTTTTAAAAAACTTTCTTTTTTTAGTTCTGCTTGTTAAAAATTTTCATACTGTGTGAAACAAGTGGGAAAGTGACAAACATGAGTGAATTGTCACTATATGACTGAATTGGAGTGAATTTGCTGCTATCTCTGTCAGGAAGCGAGCTGGAGCGCTGAAACTGTGCCTATACACACTTTTATCAAAACACGCTTTTTTGAGGTTTTAAGCTCAGAACGTGAAGCTGTGCTTGTTTCTTGCCTGGGAACTGCTTCAGATCGTTTTGCAATGCATATATGTTATCAGTTTATCCAATGTGCATGGATGGCCTTTGGGAAGTGAATATGAGCTTCTGAAGTGAAAATATGCACTTTTTAAAAAACTTTCTTTTTTTTAGTTCTGCTTGTTAAAAATTTTCATACTGTGTGAAACACAGTGGGAAAGTGACAAACATGAGTGAATTGTCACTATATGACTGAATTGGAGTGAATTTGCTGCTATCTCTGTCAGGAAGCGAGCTGGAGCGCTGAAACAGTGCCTATACGCACTTTTATCAAAACGCGCTTTTTTGAGGTTTTAAGCTCAGAACGTGAATCTGTGCTTGTTTCTTGCCTGGGATCGGCTTCAGATCGTTGTGCAATGCATATATGGTATCAGTTTATCCAATGTGCCTTTGGGAAGTGAATATAAGCTTCTGAAGTGAAAATATGCACTTTTTAAAAAACTTTCTTTTTTTTAGTTCTGCTTGTTAAAAATTTTCATCCTGTGTGAAACACAGTGGGAAAGTGACAAACATGACTAAATTGTCACTATATGACTGAATTGGAGTGAATTTGCTGCTATCTCTGTCAGGGAGCGAGCTGGAGCGCTGAAACTGTGCCTATACGCACTTTTATCAAAACACGCTTTTTTGAGGTTTTAAGCTCAGAACGTGAATCTGTGCTTGTTTCTTGCCTGGGATCGGCTTCAGATCGTTGTGCAATGCATATATGGTATCAGTTTATCCAATGTGCATGGATGGCCTTTGGGAAGTGAATATAAGCTTCTGAAGTGAAAATATGCACTTTTTAAAAAACTTTCTTTTTTTTAGTTCTGCTTGTTAAAAATTTTCATGCTGTGTGAAACACAGTGGGAAAGTGACAAACATGACTAAATTGTCACTATATGACTGAATTGGAGTGAATTTGCTGCTATCTCTGTCAGGAAGCGAGCTAGAGCGCTGAAACTGTGCCTATACGCACTTTCATCAAAACACGCTTTATTGAGATTTTAAGCTCAGAATATGAATCTGTGCGTGCTACTTGCCTGGGTACTGCTTCAGATCGTTGTGCAATGCATATATGGTATCAGTTTGTCCAATGTGCATGGATGGCCTTTGGGAAGTGAATATGAGCTTCTGAAGTGAAAATATGCACTTTTTAAAAAACTTTCTTTTTTTTAGTTCTGCTTGTTAAAAATTTTCATACTGTGTGAAACACAGTGGGAAAGTGACAAACATAAGTGAATTGTCACTATATGACTGAATTGGAGTGAATTTGCTGCTATCTCTGTCAGGAAGCGAGCTGGAGCGCTGAAACTGTGCCTATACACACTTTTATCAAAACACGCTTTTTTGAGGTTTTAAGCTCAGAACGTGAATCTGTGCTTGTTTCTTGCCTGGGAACTGCTTCAGATCGTTTTGCAATGCATATATGTTATCAGTTTATCCAATGTGCATGGATGGCCTTTGGGAAGTGAATATGAGCTTCTGAAGTGAAAATATGCACTTTTTAAAAAACTTTCTTTTTTTTAGTTCTGCTTGTTAAAAATTTTCATACTGTGTGAAACACAGTGGGAAAGTGACAAACATGAGTGAATTGTCATTACATGACTTAATTGGAGTGAATTTGCTGCTATCTCTGTCAGGAAGCGAGCTGGAGCGCTGAAACTGTGCCAAAACACACTTTTATCAAAACACGCTTTTTTGAGGTTTTAAGCTCAGAACGTGAATCTGTGCTTGTTTCTTGCCTGGGAACTGCTTCAGATCGTTGTGCAATGCATATATGGTATCAGTTTATCCAATGTGCATGCATGGCCTTTGGGAAGTGAATATGAGCTTCTGAAGTGAAAATATGCACTTTTTAAAAAACTTTCTTTTTTTTAGTTCTGCTTGTTAAAAATTTTCATGCTGTGTGTTACACAGTGGGAAAGTGACAAACATGAGTGAATTGTCACTACATGACTTAATTGGAGTGAATTTGCTGCTATCTCTGTCAGGAAGCGAGCTAGAGCGCTGAAACTGTGCCTATACGCACTTTCATCAAAACACGCTTCATTGAGATTTTAAGCTCAGAACGTGAATCTGTGCTTGTTTCTTGCCTGGGATCGGCTTCAGATCGTTGTGCAATGCATATATGGTATCAGTTTATCCAATGTGCATGGATGGCCTTTGGGAAGTGAATATAAGCTTCTGAAGTGAAAATATGCACTTTTTAAAAAACTTTCTTTTTTTTAGTCTGCTTGTTAAAAATTTTCATGCTGTGTGTTACACAGTGGGAAAGTGACAAACATGAGTGAATTGTCACTACATTACTTAATTGGAGTGAATTTGCTGCTATCTCTGTCAGGAAGCGAGCTAGAGCGCTGAAACTGTGCCTATACGCACTTTCATCAAAACACGCTTTATTGAGATTTTAAGCTCAGAATATGAATCTGTGCGTGCTACTTGCCTGGGTACTGCTTCAGATCGTTGTGCAATGCATATATGGTATCAGTTTGTCCAATGTGCATGGATGGCCTTTGGGAAGTGAATATGAGCTTCTGAAGTGAAAATATGCACTTTTTAAAAAACTTTCTTTTTTTTAGTTCTGCTTGTTAAAAATTTTCATACTGTGTGAAACAAGTGGGAAAGTGACAAACATGAGTGAATTGTCACTATATGACTGAATTGGAGTGAATTTGCTGCTATCTCTGTCAGGAAGCGAGATGGAGCGCTGAAACTGTGCCTATACACACTTTTATCAAAACACGCTTTTTTGAGGTTTTAAGCTCAGAACGTGAATCTGTGCTTGTTTCTTGCCTGGGATCGGCTTCAGATCGTTGTGCAATGCATATATGGTATCAGTTTATCCAATGTGCATGGATGGCCTTTGGGAAGTGAATATAAGCTTCTGAAGTGAAAATATGCACTTTTTAAAAAACTTTCTTTTTTTTAGTTCTTCTTGTTAAAAATTTTCATGCTGTGTGTTACACAGTGGGAAAGTGACAAACATGAGTGAATTGTCACTACATGACTTAATTGGAGTGAATTTGCTGCTATCTCTGTCAGGAAGCGAGCTAGAGCGCTGAAACTGTGCCTATACGCACTTTCATCAAAACGCGCTTTATTGAGATTTTAAGATCAGAATATGAATCTGTGCGTGCTACTTGCCTGGGTACTGCTTCAGATCGTTGTGCAATGCATATATGGTATCAGTTTGTCCAATGTGCATGGATGGCCTTTGGGAAGTGAATATGAGCTTCTGAAGTGAAAATATGCACTTTTTAAAAAACTTTCTTTTTTTTAGTTCTGCTTGTTAAAAATTTTCATACTGTGTGAAGCACAGTGGGAAAGTGACAAACATGAGTGAATTGTCACTATATGACTGAATTGGAGTGAATTTGCTGCTATCTCTGTCAGGAAGCGAGCTGGAGCGCTGAAACTGTGCCTATACACACTTTTATCAAAACACGCTTTTTTGAGGTTTTAAGCTCAGAACGTGAATCTGTGCTTGTTTCTTGCCTGGGAACTGCTTCAGATCGTTTTGCAATGCATATATGTTATCAGTTTATCCAATGTGCATGGATGGCCTTTGGGAAGTGAATATGAGCTTCTGAAGTGAAAATATGCACTTTTTAAAAAACTTTCTTTTTTTTAGTTCTGCTTGTTAAAAATTTTCATACTGTGTGAAACACAGTGGGAAAGTGACAAACATGAGTGAATTGTCACTATATGACTGAATTGGAGTGAATTTGCTGCTATCTCTGTCAGGAAGCGAGCTGGAGCGCTGAAACAGTGCCTATACGCACTTTTATCAAAACGCGCTTTTTTGAGGTTTTAAGCTCAGAACGTGAATCTGTGCTTGTTTCTTGCCTGGGATCGGCTTCAGATCGTTGTGCAATGCATATATGGTATCAGTTTATCCAATGTGCATGGATGGCCTTTGGGAAGTGAATATAAGCTTCTGAAGTGAAAATATGCACTTTTTAAAAAACTTTCTTTTTTTTAGTTCTGCTTGTTAAAAATTTTCATGCTGTGTGTTACACAGTGGGAAAGTGACAAACATGAGTGAATTGTCACTACATGACTTAATTGGAGTGAATTTGCTGCTATCTCTGTCAGGAAGCGAGCTAGAGCGCTGAAACTGTGCCTATACGCACTTTCATCAAAACACGCTTTATTGAGATTTTAAGCTCAGAATATGAATCTGTGCGTGCTACTTGCCTGGGTACTGCTTCAGATCGTTGTGCAATGCATATATGGTATCAGTTTGTCCAATGTGCATGGATGGCCTTTGGGAAGTGAATATGAGCTTCTGAAGTGAAAATATGCACTTTTTAAAAAACTTTCTTTTTTTTAGTTCTGCTTGTTAAAAATTTTCATACTGTGTGAAACACAGTGGGAAAGTGACAAACATAAGTGAATTGTCACTATATGACTGAATTGGAGTGAATTTGCTGCTATCTCTGTCAGGAAGCGAGCTGGAGCGCTGAAACTGTGCCTATACGCACTTTTATCAAAACACGCTTTTTTGAGGTTTTAAGCTCAGAACGTGAATCTGTGCTTGTTTCTTGCCTGGGATCGGCTTCAGATCGTTGTGCAATGCATATATGGTATCAGTTTATCCAATGTGCATGGATGGCCTTTGGGAAGTGAATATAAGCTTCTGAATTGAAAATATGCACTTTTTAAAAAACTTTCTTTTTTTTAAGTTCTGCTTGTTAAAAATTTTCATGCTGTGTGTTACACAGTGGGAAAGTGACAAACATGAGTGAATTGTCACTACATGACTTAATTGGAGTGAATTTGCTGCTATCTCTGTCAGGAAGCGAGCTGGAGCGCTGAAACTGTGCCAAAACACACTTTTATCAAAACACGCTTTTTTGAGGTTTTAAGCTCAGAACGTGAATCTGTGCTTGTTTCTTGCCTGGGAACTGCTTCAGATCGTTGTGCAATGCATATATGGTATCAGTTTATCCAATGTGCATGCATGGCCTTTGGGAAGTGAATATGAGCTTCTGAAGTGAAAATATGCACTTTTTAAAAAACTTTCTTTTTTTTAGTTCTGCTTGTTAAAAATTTTAAATGCTGTGTGTTACACAGTGGGAAAGTGACAAACATGAGTGAATTGTCACTACATGACTTAATTGGAGTGAATTTGCTGCTATCTCTGTCAGGAAGCGAGCTAGAGCGCTGAAACTGTGCCTATACGCACTTTCATCAAAACACGCTTCTTTGAGATTTTAAGCTCAGAACGTGAATCTGTGCTTGTTTCTTGCCTGGGATCGGCTTCAGATCGTTGTGCAATGCATATATGGTATCAGTTTATCCAATGTGCATGGATGGCCTTTGGGAAGTGAATATAAGCTTCTGAAGTGAAAATATGCACTTTTTAAAAAACTTTCTTTTTTTTAGTCTGCTTGTTAAAAATTTTCATGCTGTGTGTTACACAGTGGGAAAGTGACAAACATGAGTGAATTGTCACTACATTACTTAATTGGAGTGAATTTGCTGCTATCTCTGTCAGGAAGCGAGCTAGAGCGCTGAAACTGTGCCTATACGCACTTTCATCAAAACACGCTTTATTGAGATTTTAAGCTCAGAATATGAATCTGTGCGTGCTACTTGCCTGGGTACTGCTTCAGATCGTTGTGCAATGCATATATGGTATCAGTTTGTCCAATGTGCATGGATGGCCTTTGGGAAGTGAATATGAGCTTCTGAAGTGAAAATATGCACTTTTTAAAAAACTTTCTTTTTTTTAGTTCTGCTTGTTAAAAATTTTCATACTGTGTGAAACAAGTGGGAAAGTGACAAACATGAGTGAATTGTCACTATATGACTGAATTGGAGTGAATTTGCTGCTATCTCTGTCAGGAAGCGAGCTGGAGCGCTGAAACTGTGCCTATACACACTTTTATCAAAACACGCTTTTTTGAGGTTTTAAGCTCAGAACGTGAATCTGTGCTTGTTTCTTGCCTGGGATCGGCTTCAGATCGTTGTGCAATGCATATATGGTATCAGTTTATCCAATGTGCATGGATGGCCTTTGGGAAGTGAATATAAGCTTCTGAAGTGAAAATATGCACTTTTTAAAAAACTTTCTTTTTTTTAGTTCTTCTTGTTAAAAATTTTCATGCTGTGTGTTACACAGTGGGAAAGTGACAAACATGAGTGAATTGTCACTACATGACTTAATTGGAGTGAATTTGCTGCTATCTCTGTCAGGAAGCGAGCTGGAGCGCTGAAACTGTGCCTATACACACTTTTATCAAAACACGCTTTTTTGAGGTTTTTAGCTCAGAACGTGAATCTGTGCTTGTTTCTTGCCTGGGAACTGCTTCAGATCGTTTTGCAATGCATATATGTTATCAGTTTATCCAATGTGCATGGATGGCCTTTGGGAAGTGAATATGAGCTTCTGAAGTGAAAATATGCACTTTTTAAAAAACTTTCTTTTTTTTAGTTCTGCTTGTTAAAAATTTTCATACTGTGTGAAACACAGTGGGAAAGTGACAAACATGAGTGAATTGTCACTATATGACTGAATTGGAGTGAATTTGCTGCTATCTCTGTCAGGAAGCGAGCTGGAGCGCTGAAACAGTGCCTATACGCACTTTTATCAAAACACGTTTTTTTGAGGTTTTAAGCTCAGAACGTGAATCTGTGCTTGTTTCTTGCCTGGGATCGGCTTCAGATCGTTGTGCAATGCATATATGGTATCAGTTTATCCAATGTGCATGGATGGCCTTTGGGAAGTGAATATAAGCTTCTGAAGTGAAAATATGCACTTTTTAAAAAACTTTCTTTTTTTTAGTTCTGCTTGTTAAAAATTTTCATCCTGTGTGAAACACAGTGGGAAAGTGACAAACATGACTAAATTGTCACTATATGACTGAATTGGAGTGAATTTGCTGCTATCTCTGTCAGGGAGCGAGCTGGAGCGCTGAAACTGTGCCTATACGCACTTTTATCAAAACACGCTTTTTTGAGGTTTTAAGCTCAGAACGTGAATCTGTGCTTGTTTCTTGCCTGGGATCGGCTTCAGATCGTTGTGCAATGCATATATGGTATCAGTTTATCCAATGTGCATGGATGGCCTTTGGGAAGTGAATATAAGCTTCTGAAGTGAAAATATGCACTTTTTAAAAAACTTTCTTTTTTTTAGTTCTGCTTGTTAAAAATTTTCATGCTGTGTGTTACACAGTGGGAAAGTGACAAACATGAGTGAATTGTCACTACATGACTTAATTGGAGTGAATTTGCTGCTATCTCTGTCAGGAAGCGAGCTAGAGCGCTGAAACTGTGCCTATACGCACTTTCATCAAAACACGCTTTATTGAGATTTTAAGCTCAGAATATGAATCTGTGCGTGCTACTTGCCTGGGTACTGCTTCAGATCGTTGTGCAATGCATATATGGTATCAGTTTGTCCAATGTGCATGGATGGCCTTTGGGAAGTGAATATGAGCTTCTGAAGTGAAAATATGCACTTTTTAAAAAACTTTCTTTTTTTTAGTTCTGCTTGTTAAAAATTTTCATACTGTGTGAAACACAGTGGGAAAGTGACAAACATAAGTGAATTGTCACTATATGACTGAATTGGAGTGAATTTGCTGCTATCTCTGTCAGGAAGCGAGCTGGAGCGCTGAAACAGTGCCTATACGCACTTTTATCAAAACACGCTTTTTTGAGGTTTTAAGCTCAGAACGTGAATCTGTGCTTGTTTCTTGCCTGGGATCGGCTTCAGATCGTTGTGCAATGCATATATGGTATCAGTTTATCCAATGTGCATGGATGGCCTTTGGGAAGTGAATATAAGCTTCTGAAGTGAAAATATGCACTTTTTAAAAAACTTTCTTTTTTTTAGTTCTGCTTGTTAAAAATTTTCATCCTGTGTGAAACACAGTGGGAAAGTGACAAACATGACTAAATTGTCACTATATGACTGAATTGGAGTGAATTTGCTGCTATCTCTGTCAGGGAGCGAGCTGGAGCGCTGAAACTGTGCCTATACGCACTTTTATCAAAACACGCTTTTTTGAGGTTTTAAGCTCAGAACGTGAATCTGTGCTTGTTTCTTGCCTGGGATCGGCTTCAGATCGTTGTGCAATGCATATATGGTATCAGTTTATCCAATGTGCATGGATGGCCTTTGGGAAGTGAATATAAGCTTCTGAAGTGAAAATATGCACTTTTTAAAAAACTTTCTTTTTTTTAGTTCTGCTTGTTAAAAATTTTCATGCTGTGTGTTACACAGTGGGAAAGTGACAAACATGAGTGAATTGTCACTACATGACTTAATTGGAGTGAATTTGCTGCTATCTCTGTCAGGAAGCGAGCTAGAGCGCTGAAACTGTGCCTATACGCACTTTCATCAAAACACGCTTTATTGAGATTTTAAGCTCAGAATATGAATCTGTGCGTGCTACTTGCCTGGGTACTGCTTCAGATCGTTGTGCAATGCATATATGGTATCAGTTTGTCCAATGTGCATGGATGGCCTTTGGGAAGTGAATATGAGCTTCTGAAGTGAAAATATGCACTTTTTAAAAAACTTTCTTTTTTTTAGTTCTGCTTGTTAAAAATTTTCATACTGTGTGAAACACAGTGGGAAAGTGACAAACATAAGTGAATTGTCACTATATGACTGAATTGGAGTGAATTTGCTGCTATCTCTGTCAGGAAGCGAGCTGGAGCGCTGAAACTGTGCCTATACACACTTTTATCAAAACACGCTTTTTTGAGGTTTTAAGCTCAGAACGTGAATCTGTGCTTGTTTCTTGCCTGGGAACTGCTTCAGATCGTTTTGCAATGCATATATGTTATCAGTTTATCCAATGTGCATGGATGGCCTTTGGGAAGTGAATATGAGCTTCTGAAGTGAAAATATGCACTTTTTAAAAAACTTTCTTTTTTTTAGTTCTGCTTGTTAAAAATTTTCATACTGTGTGAAACACAGTGGGAAAGTGACAAACATGAGTGAATTGTCACTATATGACTGAATTGGAGTGAATTTGCTGCTATCTCTGTCAGGAAGCGAGCTGGAGCGCTGAAACTGTGCCTATACGCACTTTTATCAAAACACGCTTTTTTGAGGTTTTAAGCTCAGAACGTGAATCTGTGCTTGTTTCTTGCCTGGGATCGGCTTCAGATCGTAGTGCAATGCATATATGGTATCAGTTTATCCAATGTGCATGGATGGCCTTTGGGAAGTGAATATAAGCTTCTGAAGTGAAAATATGTACTTTTTAAAAAACTTTCTTTTTTTTAGTTCTGCTTGTTAAAAATTTTCATGCTGTGTGTTACACAGTGGGAAAGTGACAAACATGAGTGAATTGTCACTACATGACTTAATTGGAGTGAATTTGCTGCTATCTCTGTCAGGAAGCGAGCTAGAGCGCTGAAACTGTGCCTACCCACATAGCAAAATTGGTGTGGCCCAGTTCTGGCCCAAATAATGCACTTTTACGGCCCAATTCTGGCCCACATACATAAAGGTTGACGGCCCTGTTGTGGCCCAGATCTGGTTTGCCAGAGCTGGCCCACATATGGGCCAGCACAGGGCCAGCTCGCATACAACTGGCCCACATGTGGCATGCCATCACAGAAACGGTGCCATCATTGCCAGACCTGGCCCACATCCGGTCGACATACCACTTGCCATGCCAGCAGTCGCCCAGCAGTGCCGGATTAATGCCGGATCCGGGCCAGACTCGTCTGCTATGTGGGTATACGCACTTTCATCAAAACACGGTTTATTGAGATTTTAAGCTCAGAATATGAATCTGTGCGTGCTACTTGCCTGGGTACTGCTTCAGATCGTTGTGCAATGCATATATGGTATCAGTTTGTCCAATGTGCATGGATGGCCTTTGGGAAGTGAATATGAGCTTCTGAAGTGAAAATATGCACTTTTTAAAAAACTTTCTTTTTTTTAGTTCTGCTTGTTAAAAATTTTCATACTGTGTGAAACACAGTGGGAAAGTGACAAACATGAGTGAATTGTCACTATATGACTGAATTGGAGTGAATTTGCTGCTATCTCTGTCAGGAAGCGAGCTGGAGCGCTGAAACTGTGCCTATACACACTTTTATCAAAACACGCTTTTTTGAGGTTTTAAGCTCAGAACGTGAATCTGTGCTTGTTTCTTGCCTGGGATCGGCTTCAGATCGTTGTGCAATGCATATATGGTATCAGTTTATCCAATGTGCATGGATGGCCTTTGGGAAGTGAATATAAGCTTCTGAAGTGAAAATATGCACTTTTTAAAAAACTTTCTTTTTTTTAGTTCTTCTTGTTAAAAATTTTCATACTGTGTGTTACACAGTGGGAAAGTGACAAACATGAGTGAATTGTCACTACATGACTTAATTGGAGTGAATTTGCTGCTATCTCTGTCAGGAAGCGAGCTGGAGCGCTGAAACTGTGCCTATACACACTTTTATCAAAACACGCTTTTTTGAGGTTTTAAGCTCAGAACGTGAATCTGTGCTTGTTTCTTGCCTGGGAACTGCTTCAGATCGTTTTGCAATGCATATATGTTATCAGTTTATCCAATGTGCATGGATGGCCTTTGGGAAGTGAATATGAGCTTCTGAAGTGAAAATATGCACTTTTTAAAAAACTTTCTTTTTTTTAGTTCTGCTTGTTAAAAATTTTCATACTGTGTGAAACACAGTGGGAAAGTGACAAACATGAGTGAATTGTCACTATATGACTGAATTGGAGTGAATTTGCTGCTATCTCTGTCAGGAAGCGAGCTGGAGCGCTGAAACAGTGCCTATACGCACTTTTATCAAAACGCGCTTTTTTGAGGTTTTAAGCTCAGAACGTGAATCTGTGCTTGTTTCTTGCCTGGGATCGGCTTCAGATCGTTGTGCAATGCATATATGGTATCAGTTTATCCAATGTGCATGGATGGCCTTTGGGAAGTGAATATAAGCTTCTGAAGTGAAAATATGCACTTTTTAAAAAACTTTCTTTTTTTTAGTTCTGCTTGTTAAAAATTTTCATCCTGTGTGAAACACAGTGGGAAAGTGACAAACATGACTAAATTGTCACTATATGACTGAATTGGAGTGAATTTGCTGCTATCTCTGTCAGGGAGCGAGCTGGAGCGCTGAAACTGTGCCTATACGCACTTTTATCAAAACACGCTTTTTTGAGGTTTTAAGCTCAGAACGTGAATCTGTGCTTGTTTCTTGCCTGGGATCGGCTTCAGATCGTTGTGCAATGCATATATGGTATCAGTTTATCCAATGTGCATGGATGGCCTTTGGGAAGTGAATATAAGCTTCTGAAGTGAAAATATGCACTTTTTAAAAAACTTTCTTTTTTTTAGTTCTGCTTGTTAAAAATTTTCATGCTGTGTGTTACACAGTGGGAAAGTGACAAACATGAGTGAATTGTCACTACATGACTTAATTGGAGTGAATTTGCTGCTATCTCTGTCAGGAAGCGAGCTAGAGCGCTGAAACTGTGCCTATACGCACTTTCATCAAAACACGCTTTATTGAGATTTTAAGCTCAGAATATGAATCTGTGCGTGCTACTTGCCTGGGTACTGCTTCAGATCGTTGTGCAATGCATATATGGTATCAGTTTGTCCAATGTGCATGGATGGCCTTTGGGAAGTGAATATGAGCTTCTGAAGTGAAAATATGCACTTTTTAAAAAACTTTCTTTTTTTTAGTTCTGCTTGTTAAAAATTTTCATACTGTGTGAAACACAGTGGGAAAGTGACAAACATAAGTGAATTGTCACTATATGACTGAATTGGAGTGAATTTGCTGCTATCTCTGTCAGGAAGCGAGCTGGAGCGCTGAAACTGTGCCTATACACACTTTTATCAAAACACGCTTTTTTGAGGTTTTAAGCTCAGAACGTGAATCTGTGCTTGTTTCTTGCCTGGGAACTGCTTCAGATCGTTTTGCAATGCATATATGTTATCAGTTTATCCAATGTGCATGGATGGCCTTTGGGAAGTGAATATGAGCTTCTGAAGTGAAAATATGCACTTTTTAAAAAACTTTCTTTTTTTTAGTTCTGCTTGTTAAAAATTTTCATACTGTGTGAAACACAGTGGGAAAGTGACAAACATGAGTGAATTGTCACTATATGACTGAATTGGAGTGAATTTGCTGCTATCTCTGTCAGGAAGCGAGCTGGAGCGCTGAAACTGTGCCTATACGCACTTTTATCAAAACACGCTTTTTTGAGGTTTTAAGCTCAGAACGTGAATCTGTGCTTGTTTCTTGCCTGGGATCGGCTTCAGATCGTTGTGCAATGCATATATGGTATCAGTTTATCCAATGTGCATGGATGGCCTTTGGGAAGTGAATATAAGCTTCTGAAGTGAAAATATGTACTTTTTAAAAAACTTTCTTTTTTTTAGTTCTGCTTGTTAAAAATTTTCATGCTGTGTGTTACACAGTGGGAAAGTGACAAACATGAGTGAATTGTCAATACATGACTTAATTGGAGTGAATTTGCTGCTATCTCTGTCAGGAAGCGAGCTAGAGCGCTGAAACTGTGCCTATACGCACTTTCATCAAAACACGCTTTATTGAGATTTTAAGCTCAGAATATGAATCTGTGCGTGCTACTTGCCTGGGTACTGCTTCAGATCGTTGTGCAATGCATATATGGTATCAGTTTGTCCAATGTGCATGGATGGCCTTTGGGAAGTGAATATGAGCTTCTGAAGTGAAAATATGCACTTTTTAAAAAACTTTCTTTTTTTTAGTTCTGCTTGTTAAAAATTTTCTTACTGTGTGAAACACAGTGGGAAAGTGACAAACATAAGTGAATTGTCACTATATGACTGAATTGGAGTGAATTTGCTGCTATCTCTGTCAGGAAGCGAGCTGGAGCGCTGAAACTGTGCCTATACACACTTTTATCAAAACACGCTTTTTTGAGGTTTTAAGCTCAGAACGTGAATCTGTGCTTGTTTCTTACCTGGGATCGGCTTCAGATCGTTGTGCAATGCATATATGGTATCAGTTTATCCAATGTGCATGGATGGCCTTTGGGAAGTGAATATAAGCTTCTGAAGTGAAAATATGCACTTTTTAAAAAACTTTCTTTTTTTTAGTTCTTCTTGTTAAAAATTTTCATGCTGTGTGTTACACAGTGGGAAAGTGACAAACATGAGTGAATTGTCACTACATGACTTAATTGGAGTGAATTTGCTGCTATCTCTGTCAGGAAGCGAGCTGGAGCGCTGAAACTGTGCCTATACACACTTTTATCAAAACACGCTTTTTTGAGGTTTTAAGCTCAGAACGTGAATCTGTGCTTGTTTCTTGCCTGGGAACTGCTTCAGATCGTTTTGCAATGCATATATGTTATCAGTTTATCCAATGTGCATGGATGGCCTTTGGGAAGTGAATATGAGCTTCTGAAGTGAAAATATGCACTTTTTAAAAAACTTTCTTTTTTTTAGTTCTGCTTGTTAAAAATTTTCATACTGTGTGAAACACAGTGGGAAAGTGACAAACATGAGTGAATTGTCACTATATGACTGAATTGGAGTGAATTTGCTGCTATCTCTGTCAGGAAGCGAGCTGGAGCGCTGAAACAGTGCCTATACGCACTTTTATCAAAACGCGCTTTTTTGAGGTTTTAAGCTCAGAACGTGAATCTGTGCTTGTTTCTTGCCTGGGATCGGCTTCAGATCGTTGTGCAATGCATATATGGTATCAGTTTATCCAATGTGCATGGATGGCCTTTGGGAAGTGAATATAAGCTTCTGAAGTGAAAATATGCACTTTTTAAAAAACTTTCTTTTTTTTAGTTCTGCTTGTTAAAAATTTTCATCCTGTGTGAAACACAGTGGGAAAGTGACAAACATGACTAAATTGTCACTATATGACTGAATTGGAGTGAATTTGCTGCTATCTCTGTCAGGGAGCGAGCTGGAGCGCTGAAACTGTGCCTATACGCACTTTTATCAAAACACGCTTTTTTGAGGTTTTAAGCTCAGAACGTGAATCTGTGCTTGTTTCTTGCCTGGGATCGGCTTCAGATCGTTGTGCAATGCATATATGGTATCAGTTTATCCAATGTGCATGGATGGCCTTTGGGAAGTGAATATAAGCTTCTGAAGTGAAAATATGCACTTTTTAAAAAACTTTCTTTTTTTTAGTTCTGCTTGTTAAAAATTTTCATGCTGTGTGTTACACAGTGGGAAAGTGACAAACATGAGTGAATTGTCACTACATGACTTAATTGGAGTGAATTTGCTGCTATCTCTGTCAGGAAGCGAGCTAGAGCGCTGAAACTGTGCCTATACGCACTTTCATCAAAACACGCTTTATTGAGATTTTAAGCTCAGAATATGAATCTGTGCGTGCTACTTGCCTGGGTACTGCTTCAGATCGTTGTGCAATGCATATATGGTATCAGTTTGTCCAATGTGCATGGATGGCCTTTGGGAAGTGAATATGAGCTTCTGAAGTGAAAATATGCACTTTTTAAAAAACTTTCTTTTTTTTAGTTCTGCTTGTTAAAAATTTTCATACTGTGTGAAACACAGTGGGAAAGTGACAAACATAAGTGAATTGTCACTATATGACTGAATTGGAGTAAATTTGCTGCTATCTCTGTCAGGAAGCGAGCTGGAGCGCTGAAACTGTGCCTATACACACTTTTATCAAAACACGCTTTTTTGAGGTTTTAA
The DNA here is from genome assembly GCA_029721435.1 of Gymnothorax reevesii. Lineage (NCBI taxonomy): Eukaryota > Metazoa > Chordata > Actinopteri > Anguilliformes > Muraenidae > Gymnothorax > Gymnothorax reevesii. The sequence goes on from CM056585.1 coordinate 44,360,205, forward strand.
GCTCAGAACGTGAATCTGTGCTTGTTTCTTGCCTGGGAACTGCTTCAGATCGTTTTGCAATGCATATATGTTATCAGTTTATCCAATGTGCATGGATGGCCTTTGGGAAGTGAATATGAGCTTCTGAAGTGAAAATATGCACTTTTTAAAAAACTTTCTTTTTTTTAGTTCTGCTTGTTAAAAATTTTCATACTGTGTGAAACACAGTGGGAAAGTGACAAACATGAGTGAATTGTCACTATATGACTGAATTGGAGTGAATTTGCTGCTATCTCTGTCAGGAAGCGAGCTGGAGCGCTGAAACTGTGCCTATACGCACTTTTATCAAAACGCGCTTTTTTGAGATTTTAAGCTCAGAATATGAATCTGTGCGTGCTACTTGCCTGGGTACTGCTTCAGATCGTTGTGCAATGCATATATGGTATCAGTTTGTCCAATGTGCATGGATGGCCTTTGGGAAGTGAATATGAGCTTCTGAAGTGAAAATATGCACTTTTTAAAAAACTTTCTTTTTTTTAGTTCTGCTTGTTAAAAATTTTCATACTGTGTGAAACACAGTGGGAAAGTGACAAACATGAGTGAATTGTCACTATATGACTGAATTGGAGTGAATTTGCTGCTATCTCTGTCAGGAAGCGAGCTGGAGCGCTGAAACTGTGCCTATACGCACTTTTATCAAAACACGCTTTTTTGAGGTTTTAAGCTCAGAATATGAATCTGTGCTTGTTTCTTGCCTGGGATCGGCTTCAGATCGTTGTGCAATGCATATATGGTATCAGTTTGTCCAATGTGCATGGATGGCCTTTGGGAAGTGAATATGAGCTTCTGAAGTGAAAATATGCACTTTTTAAAAAACTTTCTTTTTTTAGTTCTGCTTGTTAAAAATTTTCATACTGTGTGAAACACAGTGGGAAAGTGACAAACATGACTAAATTGTCACTATATGACTGAATTCGAGTGAATTTGCTGCTATCTCTGTCAGGAAGCGAGCTGGAGCGCTGAAACTGTGCCTATACGCACTTTTATCAAAACACGCTTTTTTGAGGTTTTAAGCTCAGAACGTGAATCTGTGCTTGTTTCTTGCCTGGGATCGGCTTCAGATCGTTGTGCAATGCATATATGGTATCAGTTTGTCCAATGTGCATGGATGGCCTTTGGGAAGTGAATATGAGCTTCTGAAGTGAAAATATGCACTTTTTAAAAAACTTTCTTTTTTTTAGTTCTGCTTGTTAAAAATTTTCATACTGTGTGAAACACAGTGGGAAAGTGACAAACATGAGTGAATTGTCACTATATGACTGAATTGGAGTGAATTTGCTGCTATCTCTGTCAGGAAGCGAGCTGGAGCGCTGAAACTGTGCCTATACGCACTTTTATCAAAACACGCTTTTTTGAGGTTTTAAGCTCAGAACGTGAATCTGTGCTTGTTTCTTGCCTGGGATCGGCTTCAGATCGTTGTGCAATGCATATATGGTATCAGTTTGTCCAATGTGCATGGATGGCCTTTGGGAAGTGAATATGAGCTTCTGAAGTGAAAATATGCACTTTTTAAAAAACTTTCTTTTTTTAGTTCTGCTTGTTAAAAATTTTCATCCTGTGTGAAACACAGTGGGAAAGTGACAAACATGACTAAATTGTCACTATATGACTGAATTCGAGTGAATTTGCTGCTATCTCTGTCAGGGAGCGAGCTGGAGCGCTGAAACTGTGCCTATACGCACTTTTATCAAAACACGCTTTTTTGAGGTTTTAAGCTCAGAACGTGAATCTGTGCTTGTTTCTTGCCTGGGATCGGCTTCAGATCGTTGTGCAATGCATATATGGTATCAGTTTGTCCAATGTGCATGGATGGCCTTTGGGAAGTGAATATGAGCTTCTGAAGTGAAAATATGCACTTTTTAAAAAACTTTCTTTTTTTTAGTTCTGCTTGTTAAAAATTTTCATGCTGTGTGTTACACAGTGGGAAAGTGACAAACATGAGTGAATTGTCACTACATGACTTAATTGGAGTGAATTTGCTGCTATCTCTGTCAGGAAGCGAGCTGGAGCGCTGAAACTGTGCCTATACACACTTTTATCAAAACACGCTTTTTTGAGGTTTTAAGCTCAGAACGTGAATCTGTGCTTGTTTCTTGCCTGGGAACTGCTTCAGATCGTTTTGCAATGCATATATGTTATCAGTTTATCCAATGTGCATGGATGGCCTTTGGGAAGTGAATATAAGCTTCTGAAGTGAAAATATGCACTTTTTAAAAAACTTTCTTTTTTTTAGTTCTGCTTGTTAAAAATTTTCATGCTGTGTGTTACACAGTGGGAAAGTGACAAACATGAGTGAATTGTCACTACATGACTTAATTGGAGTGAATTTGCTGCTATCTCTGTCAGGAAGCGAGCTAGAGCGCTGAAACTGTGCCTATACGCACTTTCATCAAAACACGCTTTATTGAGATTTTAAGCTCAGAATATGAATCTGTGCGTGCTACTTGCCTGGGTACTGCTTCAGATCGTTGTGCAATGCATATATGGTATCAGTTTGTCCAATGTGCATGGATGGCCTTTGGGAAGTGAATATGAGCTTCTGAAGTGAAAATATGCACTTTTTAAAAAACTTTCTTTTTTTAGTTCTGCTTGTTAAAAATTTTCATACTGTGTGAAACACAGTGGGAAAGTGACAAACATAAGTGAATTGTCACTATATGACTGAATTGGAGTGAATTTGCTGCTATCTCTGTCAGGAAGCGAGCTGGAGCGCTGAAACTGTGCCTATACACACTTTTATCAAAACACGCTTTTTTGAGGTTTTAAGCTCAGAACGTGAATCTGTGCTTGTTTCTTGCCTGGGAACTGCTTCAGATCGTTTTGCAATGCATATATGTTATCAGTTTATCCAATGTGCATGGATGGCCTTTGGGAAGTGAATATGAGCTTCTGAAGTGAAAATATGCACTTTTTAAAAAACTTTCTTTTTTTTAGTTCTGCTTGTTAAAAATTTTCATACTGTGTGAAACACAGTGGGAAAGTGACAAACATGAGTGAATTGTCACTACATGACTTAATTGGAGTGAATTTGCTGCTATCTCTGTCAGGAAGCGAGCTAGAGCGCTGAAACTGTGCCTATACGCACTTTCATCAAAACACGCTTTATTGAGATTTTAAGCTCAGAATATGAATCTGTGCGTGCTACTTGCCTGGGTACTGCTTCAGATCGTTGTGCAATGCATATATGGTATCAGTTTGTCCAATGTGCATGGATGGCCTTTGGGAAGTGAATATGAGCTTCTGAAGTGAAAATATGCACTTTTTAAAAAACTTTCTTTTTTTAGTTCTGCTTGTTAAAAATTTTCATACTGTGTGAAACACAGTGGGAAAGTGACAAACATAAGTGAATTGTCACTATATGACTGAATTGGAGTGAATTTGCTGCTATCTCTGTCAGGAAGCGAGCTGGAGCGCTGAAACTGTGCCTATACACACTTTTATCAAAACACGCTTTTTTGAGGTTTTAAGCTCAGAACGTGAATCTGTGCTTGTTTCTTGCCTGGGAACTGCTTCAGATCGTTTTGCAATGCATATATGTTATCAGTTTATCCAATGTGCATGGATGGCCTTTGGGAAGTGAATATGAGCTTCTGAAGTGAAAATATGCACTTTTTAAAAAACTTTCTTTTTTTTAGTTCTGCTTGTTAAAAATTTTCATACTGTGTGAAACACAGTGGGAAAGTGACAAACATAAGTGAATTGTCACTATATGACTGAATTGGAGTGAATTTGCTGCTATCTCTGTCAGGAAGCGAGCTGGGGCGCTGAAACTGTGCCTATACACACTTTTATCAAAACACGCTTTTTTGAGGTTTTAAGCTCAGAACGTGAATCTGTGCTTGTTTCTTGCCTGGGAACTGCTTCAGATCGTTTTGCAATGCATATATGTTATCAGTTTATCCAATGTGCATGGATGGCCTTTGGGAAGTGAATATGAGCTTCTGAAGTGAAAATATGCACTTTTTAAAAAACTTTCTTTTTTTTAGTTCTGCTTGTTAAAAATTTTCATACTGTGTGAAACACAGTGGGAAAGTGACAAACATGAGTGAATTGTCACTATATGACTGAATTGGAGTGAATTTGCTGCTATCTCTGTCAGGAAGCGAGCTGGAGCGCTGAAACTGTGCCTATACGCACTTTTATCAAAACACGCTTTTTTGAGGTTTTAAGCTCAGAACGTGAATCTGTGCTTGTTTCTTGCCTGGGATCGGCTTCAGATCGTTGTGCAATGCATATATGGTATCAGTTTATCCAATGTGCATGGATGGCCTTTGGGAAGTGAATATAAGCTTCTGAAGTGAAAATATGTACTTTTTAAAAAACTTTCTTTTTTTTAGTTCTGCTTGTTAAAAATTTTCATGCTGTGTGTTACACAGTGGGAAAGTGACAAACATGAGTGAATTGTCACTACATGACTTAATTGGAGTGAATTTGCTGCTATCTCTGTCAGGAAGCGAGCTAGAGCGCTGAAACTGTGCCTATACGCACTTTCATCAAAACACGCTTTATTGAGATTTTAAGCTCAGAATATGAATCTGTGCGTGCTACTTGCCTGGGTACTGCTTCAGATCGTTGTGCAATGCATATATGGTATCAGTTTGTCCAATGTGCATGGATGGCCTTTGGGAAGTGAATATGAGCTTCTGAAGTGAAAATATGCACTTTTTAAAAAACTTTCTTTTTTTTAGTTCTGCTTGTTAAAAATTTTCATACTGTGTGAAACACAGTGGGAAAGTGACAAACATAAGTGAATTGTCACTATATGACTGAATTGGAGTGAATTTGCTGCTATCTCTGTCAGGAAGCGAGCTGGAGCGCTGAAACTGTGCCTATACACACTTTTATCAAAACACGCTTTTTTGAGGTTTTAAGCTCAGAACGTGAATCTGTGCTTGTTTCTTGCCTGGGAACTGCTTCAGATCGTTTTGCAATGCATATATGTCATCAGTTTATCCAATGTGCATGGATGGCCTTTGGGAAGTGAATATGAGCTTCTGAAGTGAAAATATGCACTTTTTAAAAAACTTTCTTTTTTTAGTTCTGCTTGTTAAAAATTTTCATCCTGTGTGAAACACAGTGGGAAAGTGACAAACATGACTAAATTGTCACTATATGAATGAATTCGAGTGAATTTGCTGCTATCTCTGTCAGGGAGCGAGCTGGAGCGCTGAAACTGTGCCTATACGCACTTTTATCAAAACACGCTTTTTTGAGGTTTTAAGCTCAGAACGTGAATCTGTGCTTGTTTCTTGCCTGGGATCGGCTTCAGATCGTTGTGCAATGCATATATGGTATCAGTTTGTCCAATGTGCATGGATGGCCTTTGGGAAGTGAATATGAGCTTCTGAAGTGAAAATATGCACTTTTTAAAAAACTTTCTTTTTTTTAGTTCTGCTTGTTAAAAATTTTCATGCTGTGTGTTACACAGTGGGAAAGTGACAAACATGAGTGAATTGTCACTACATGACTTAATTGGAGTGAATTTGCTGCTATCTCTGTCAGGAAGCGAGCTAGAGCGCTGAAACTGTGCCTATACGCACTTTCATCAAAACACGCTTTATTGAGATTTTAAGCTCAGAATATGAATCTGTGCGTGCTACTTGCCTGGGTACTGCTTCAGATCGTTGTGCAATGCATATATGGTATCAGTTTGTCCAATGTGCATGGATGGCCTTTGGGAAGTGAATATGAGCTTCTGAAGTGAAAATTGCACTTTTTAAAAAACTTTCTTTTTTTTAGTTCTGCTTGTTAAAAATTTTCATACTGTGTGAAACACAGTGGGAAAGTGACAAACATAAGTGAATTGTCACTATATGACTGAATTGGAGTGAATTTGCTGCTATCTCTGTCAGGAAGCGAGCTGGAGCGCTGAAACTGTGCCTATACACACTTTTATCAAAACACGCTTTTTTGAGGTTTTAAGCTCAGAACGTGAATCTGTGCTTGTTTCTTGCCTGGGATCGGCTTCAGATCGTTGTGCAATGCATATATGGTATCAGTTTATCCAATGTGCATGGATGGCCTTTGGGAAGTGAATATAAGCTTCTGAAGTGAAAATATGCACTTTTTAAAAAACTTTCTTTTTTTTAGTTCTGCTTGTTAAAAATTTTCATGCTGTGTGTTACACAGTGGGAAAGTGAAAAACATGAGTGAATTGTCACTACATGACTTAATTGGAGTGAATTTGCTGCTATCTCTGTCAGGAAGCGAGCTAGAGCGCTGAAACTGTGCCTATACGCACTTTCATCAAAACACGCTTTATTGAGATTTTAAGCTCAGAATATGAATCTGTGCGTGCTACTTGCCTGGGTACTGCTTCAGATCGTTGTGCAATGCATATATGGTATCAGTTTGTCCAATGTGCATGGATGGCCTTTGGGAAGTGAATATGAGCTTCTGAAGTGAAAATATGCACTTTTTAAAAAACTTTCTTTTTTTTAGTTCTGCTTGTTAAAAATTTTCATACTGTGTGAAACACAGTGGGAAAGTGACAAACATGAGTGAATTGTCACTATATGACTGAATTGGAGTGAATTTGCTGCTATCTCTGTCAGGAAGCGAGCTGGAGCGCTGAAACTGTGCCTATACACACTTTTATCAAAACACGCTTTTTTGAGGTTTTAAGCTCAGAACGTGAATCTGTGCTTGTTTCTTGCCTGGGAACTGCTTCAGATCGTTTTGCAATGCATATATGTTATCAGTTTATCCAATGTGCATGGATGGCCTTTGGGAAGTGAATATGAGCTTCTGAAGTGAAAATATGCACTTTTTAAAAAACTTTCTTTTTTTTAGTTCTGCTTGTTAAAAATTTTCATGCTGTGTGTTACACAGTGGGAAAGTGACAAACATGAGTGAATTGTCACTACATGACTTAATTGGAGTGAATTTGCTGCTATCTCTGTCAGGAAGCGAGCTAGAGCGCTGAAACTGTGCCTATACGCACTTTCATCAAAACACGCTTTATTGAGATTTTAAGCTCAGAATATGAATCTGTGCGTGCTACTTGCCTGGGTACTGCTTCAGATCGTTGTGCAATGCATATATGGTATCAGTTTGTCCAATGTGCATGGATGGCCTTTGGGAAGTGAATATGAGCTTCTGAAGTGAAAATATGCACTTTTTAAAAAACTTTCTTTTTTTAGTTCTGCTTGTTAAAAATTTTCATACTGTGTGAAACACAGTGGGAAAGTGACAAACATAAGTGAATTGTCACTATATGACTGAATTGGAGTGAATTTGCTGCTATCTCTGTCAGGAAGCGAGCTGGAGCGCTGAAACTGTGCCTATACACACTTTTATCAAAACACGCTTTTTTGAGGTTTTAAGCTCAGAACGTGAATCTGTGCTTGTTTCTTGCCTGGGAACTGCTTCAGATCGTTTTGCAATGCATATATGTTATCAGTTTATCCAATGTGCATGGATGGCCTTTGGGAAGTGAATATGAGCTTCTGAAGTGAAAATATGCACTTTTTAAAAAACTTTCTTTTTTTTAGTTCTGCTTGTTAAAAATTTTCATACTGTGTGAAACACAGTGGGAAAGTGACAAACATGAGTGAATTGTCACTATATGACTGAATTGGAGTGAATTTGCTGCTATCTCTGTCAGGAAGCGAGCTGGAGCGCTGAAACTGTGCCTATACGCACTTTTATCAAAACACGCTTTTTTGAGGTTTTAAGCTCAGAACGTGAATCTGTGCTTGTTTCTTGCCTGGGATCGGCTTCAGATCGTTGTGCAATGCATATATGGTATCAGTTTATCCAATGTGCATGGATGGCCTTTGGGAAGTGAATATAAGCTTCTGAAGTGAAAATATGCACTTTTTAAAAAACTTTCTTTTTTTTAGTTCTGCTTGTTAAAAATTTTCATGCTGTGTGTTACACAGTGGGAAAGTGACAAACATGAGTGAATTGTCACTACATGACTTAATTGGAGTGAATTTGCTGCTATCTCTGTCAGGAAGCGAGCTAGAGCGCTGAAACTGTGCCTATACGCACTTTCATCAAAACACGCTTTATTGAGATTTTAAGCTCAGAACGTGAATCTGTGCTTGTTTCTTGCCTGGGAACTGCTTCAGATCGTTTTGCAATGCATATATGTTATCAGTTTATCCAATGTGCATGGATGGCCTTTGGGAAGTGAATATGAGCTTCTGAAGTGAAAATATGCACTTTTTAAAAAACTTTCTTTTTTTTAGTTCTGCTTGTTAAAAATTTTCATACTGTGTGAAACACAGTGGGAAAGTGACAAACATGAGTGAATTGTCACTATATGACTGAATTGGAGTGAATTTGCTGCTATGTCTGTCAGGAAGCGAGCTGGAGCGCTGAAACTGTGCCTATACGCACTTTTATCAAAACACGCTTTTTTGAGGTTTTAAGCTCAGAACGTGAATCTGTGCTTGTTTCTTGCCTGGGATCGGCTTCAGATCGTTGTGCAATGCATATATGGTATCAGTTTATCCAATGTGCATGGATGGCCTTTGGGAAGTGAATATAAGCTTCTGAAGTGAAAATATGCACTTTTTAAAAAACTTTCTTTTTTTTAGTTCTGCTTGTTAAAAATTTTCATGCTGTGTGTTACACAGTGGGAAAGTGACAAACATGAGTGAATTGTCACTACATGACTTAATTGGAGTGAATTTGCTGCTATCTCTGTCAGGAAGCGAGCTAGAGCGCTGAAACTGTGCCTATACGCACTTTCATCAAAACACGCTTTATTGAGATTTTAAGCTCAGAATATGAATCTGTGCGTGCTACTTGCCTGGGTACTGCTTCAGATCGTTGTGCAATGCATATATGGTATCAGTTTGTCCAATGTGCATGGATGGCCTTTGGGAAGTGAATATGAGCTTCTGAAGTGAAAATATGCACTTTTTAAAAAACTTTCTTTTTTTTAGTTCTGCTTGTTAAAAATTTTCATACTGTGTGAAACAAGTAGGAAAGTGACAAACATGAGTGAATTGTCACTATATGACTGAATTGGAGTGAATTTGCTGCTATCTCTGTCAGGAAGCGAGCTGGAGCGCTGAAACTGTGCCTATACACACTTTTATCAAAACACGCTTTTTTGAGGTTTTAAGCTCAGAACGTGAATCTGTGCTTGTTTCTTGCCTGGGATCGGCTTCAGATCGTTGTGCAATGCATATATGGTATCAGTTTATCCAATGTGCATGGATGGCCTTTGGGAAGTGAATATAAGCTTCTGAAGTGAAAATATGCACTTTTTAAAAAACTTTCTTTTTTTTAGTCTGCTTGTTAAAAATTTTCATGCTGTGTGTTACACAGTGGGAAAGTGACAAACATGAGTGAATTGTCACTACATGACTTAATTGGAGTGAATTTGCTGCTATCTCTGTCAGGAAGCGAGCTAGAGCGCTGAAACTGTGCCTATACGCACTTTCATCAAAACACGCTTTATTGAGATTTTAAGCTCAGAATATGAATCTGTGCAAGCTACTTGCCTGGGTACTGCTTCAGATCGTTGTGCAATGCATATATGGTATCAGTTTGTCCAATGTGCATGGATGGCCTTTGGGAAGTGAATATGAGCTTCTGAAGTGAAAATATGCACTTTTTAAAAAACTTTCTTTTTTTTAGTTCTGCTTGTTAAAAATTTTCATACTGTGTGAAACACAGTGGGAAAGTGACAAACATGAGTGAATTGTCACTATATGACTGAATTGGAGTGAATTTGCTGCTATCTCTGTCAGGAAGCGAGCTGGAGCGCTGAAACTGTGCCTATACGCACTTTTATCAAAACACGCTTTTTTGAGGTTTTAAGCTCAGAACGTGAATCTGTGCTTGTTTCTTGCCTGGGATCGGCTTCAGATCGTTGTGCAATGCATATATGGTATCAGTTTATCCAATGTGCATGGATGGCCTTTGGGAAGTGAATATAAGCTTCTGAAGTGAAAATATGCACTTTTTAAAAAACTTTCTTTTTTTTAGTTCTGCTTGTTAAAAATTTTCATGCTGTGTGTTACACAGTGGGAAAGTGACAAACATGAGTGAATTGTCACTACATGACTTAATTGGAGTGAATTTGCTGCTATCTCTGTCAGGAAGCGAGCTAGAGCGCTGAAACTGTGCCTATACGCACTTTCATCAAAACACGCTTTTTTGAGATTTTAAGCTCAGAATATGAATCTGTGCGTGCTACTTGCCTGGGTACTGCTTCAGATCGTTGTGCAATGCATATATGGTATCAGTTTGTCCAATGTGCATGGATGGCCTTTGGGAAGTGAATATGAGCTTCTGAAGTGAAAATATGCACTTTTTAAAAAACTTTCTTTTTTTTAGTTCTGCTTGTTAAAAATTTTCATACTGTGTGAAACACAGTGGGAAAGTGACAAACATAAGTGAATTGTCACTATATGACTGAATTGGAGTGAATTTGCTGCTATCTCTGTCAGGAAGCGAGCTGGGGCGCTGAAACTGTGCCTATACACACTTTTATCAAAACACGCTTTTTTGAGGTTTTAAGCTCAGAACGTGAATCTGTGCTTGTTTCTTGCCTGGGAACTGCTTCAGATCGTTTTGCAATGCATATATGTTATCAGTTTATCCAATGTGCATGGATGGCCTTTGGGAAGTGAATATGAGCTTCTGAAGTGAAAATATGCACTTTTTAAAAAACTTTCTTTTTTTTAGTTCTGCTTGTTAAAAATTTTCATACTGTGTGAAACACAGTGGGAAAGTGACAAACATGAGTGAATTGTCACTATATGACTGAATTGGAGTGAATTTGCTGCTATCTCTGTCAGGAAGCGAGCTGGAGCGCTGAAACTGTGCCTATACGCACTTTTATCAAAACACGCTTTTTTGAGGTTTTAAGCTCAGAACGTGAATCTGTGCTTGTTTCTTGCCTGGGATCGGCTTCAGATCGTTGTGCAATGCATATATGGTATCAGTTTATCCAATGTGCATGGATGGCCTTTGGGAAGTGAATATAAGCTTCTGAAGTGAAAATATGTACTTTTTAAAAAACTTTCTTTTTTTTAGTTCTGCTTGTTAAAAATTTTCATGCTGTGTGTTACACAGTGGGAAAGTGACAAACATGAGTGAATTGTCACTACATGACTTAATTGGAGTGAATTTGCTGCTATCTCTGTCAGGAAGCGAGCTAGAGCGCTGAAACTGTGCCTATACGCACTTTCATCAAAACACGCTTTATTGAGATTTTAAGCTCAGAATATGAATCTGTGCGTGCTACTTGCCTGGGTACTGCTTCAGATCGTTGTGCAATGCATATATGGTATCAGTTTGTCCAATGTGCATGGATGGCCTTTGGGAAGTGAATATGAGCTTCTGAAGTGAAAATATGCACTTTTTAAAAAACTTTCTTTTTTTTAGTTCTGCTTGTTAAAAATTTTCATACTGTGTGAAACACAGTGGGAAAGTGACAAACATAAGTGAATTGTCACTATATGACTGAATTGGAGTGAATTTGCTGCTATCTCTGTCAGGAAGCGAGCTGGAGCGCTGAAACTGTGCCTATACACACTTTTATCAAAACACGCTTTTTTGAGGTTTTAAGCTCAGAACGTGAATCTGTGCTTGTTTCTTGCCTGGGAACTGCTTCAGATCGTTTTGCAATGCATATATGTCATCAGTTTATCCAATGTGCATGGATGGCCTTTGGGAAGTGAATATGAGCTTCTGAAGTGAAAATATGCACTTTTTAAAAAACTTTCTTTTTTTAGTTCTGCTTGTTAAAAATTTTCATCCTGTGTGAAACACAGTGGGAAAGTGACAAACATGACTAAATTGTCACTATATGAATGAATTCGAGTGAATTTGCTGCTATCTCTGTCAGGGAGCGAGCTGGAGCGCTGAAACTGTGCCTATACGCACTTTTATCAAAACACGCTTTTTTGAGGTTTTAAGCTCAGAACGTGAATCTGTGCTTGTTTCTTGCCTGGGATCGGCTTCAGATCGTTGTGCAATGCATATATGGTATCAGTTTGTCCAATGTGCATGGATGGCCTTTGGGAAGTGAATATGAGCTTCTGAAGTGAAAATATGCACTTTTTAAAAAACTTTCTTTTTTTTAGTTCTGCTTGTTAAAAATTTTCATGCTGTGTGTTACACAGTGGGAAAGTGACAAACATGAGTGAATTGTCACTACATGACTTAATTGGAGTGAATTTGCTGCTATCTCTGTCAGGAAGCGAGCTAGAGCGCTGAAACTGTGCCTATACGCACTTTCATCAAAACACGCTTTATTGAGATTTTAAGCTCAGAATATGAATCTGTGCGTGCTACTTGCCTGGGTACTGCTTCAGATCGTTGTGCAATGCATATATGGTATCAGTTTGTCCAATGTGCATTAATGGCCTTTGGGAAGTGAATATGAGCTTCTGAAGTGAAAATTGCACTTTTTAAAAAACTTTCTTTTTTTTAGTTCTGCTTGTTAAAAATTTTCATACTGTGTGAAACACAGTGGGAAAGTGACAAACATAAGTGAATTGTCACTATATGACTGAATTGGAGTGAATTTGCTGCTATCTCTGTCAGGAAGCGAGCTGGAGCGCTGAAACTGTGCCTATACACACTTTTATCAAAACACGCTTTTTTGAGGTTTTAAGCTCAGAACGTGAATCTGTGCTTGTTTCTTGCCTGGGATCGGCTTCAGATCGTTGTGCAATGCATATATGGTATCAGTTTATCCAATGTGCATGGATGGCCTTTGGGAAGTGAATATAAGCTTCTGAAGTGAAAATATGCACTTTTTAAAAAACTTTCTTTTTTTTAGTTCTGCTTGTTAAAAATTTTCATGCTGTGTGTTACACAGTGGGAAAGTGAAAAACATGAGTGAATTGTCACTACATGACTTAATTGGAGTGAATTTGCTGCTATCTCTGTCAGGAAGCGAGCTAGAGCGCTGAAACTGTGCCTATACGCACTTTCATCAAAACACGCTTTATTGAGATTTTAAGCTCAGAATATGAATCTGTGCCTGCTACTTGCCTGGGTACTGCTTCAGATCGTTGTGCAATGCATATATGGTATCAGTTTGTCCAATGTGCATGGATGGCCTTTGGGAAGTGAATATGAGCTTCTGAAGTGAAAATATGCACTTTTTAAAAAACTTTCTTTTTTTTAGTTCTGCTTGTTAAAAATTTTCATACTGTGTGAAACACAGTGGGAAAGTGACAAACATGAGTGAATTGTCACTATATGACTGAATTGGAGTGAATTTGCTGCTATCTCTGTCAGGAAGCGAGCTGGAGCGCTGAAACTGTGCCTATACACACTTTTATCAAAACACGCTTTTTTGAGGTTTTAAGCTCAGAACGTGAATCTGTGCTTGTTTCTTGCCTGGGAACTGCTTCAGATCGTTTTGCAATGCATATATGTTATCAGTTTATCCAATGTGCATGGATGGCCTTTGGGAAGTGAATATGAGCTTCTGAAGTGAAAATATGCACTTTTTAAAAAACTTTCTTTTTTTTAGTTCTGCTTGTTAAAAATTTTCATGCTGTGTGTTACACAGTGGGAAAGTGACAAACATGAGTGAATTGTCACTACATGACTTAATTGGAGTGAATTTGCTGCTATCTCTGTCAGGAAGCGAGCTAGAGCGCTGAAACTGTGCCTATACGCACTTTCATCAAAACACGCTTTATTGAGATTTTAAGCTCAGAATATGAATCTGTGCGTGCTACTTGCCTGGGTACTGCTTCAGATCGTTGTGCAATGCATATATGGTATCAGTTTGTCCAATGTGCATGGATGGCCTTTGGGAAGTGAATATGAGCTTCTGAAGTGAAAATATGCACTTTTTAAAAAACTTTCTTTTTTTAGTTCTGCTTGTTAAAAATTTTCATACTGTGTGAAACACAGTGGGAAAGTGACAAACATAAGTGAATTGTCACTATATGACTGAATTGGAGTGAATTTGCTGCTATCTCTGTCAGGAAGCGAGCTGGAGCGCTGAAACTGTGCCTATACACACTTTTATCAAAACACGCTTTTTTGAGGTTTTAAGCTCAGAACGTGAATCTGTGCTTGTTTCTTGCCTGGGAACTGCTTCAGATCGTTTTGCAATGCATATATGTTATCAGTTTATCCAATGTGCATGGATGGCCTTTGGGAAGTGAATATGAGCTTCTGAAGTGAAAATATGCACTTTTTAAAAAACTTTCTTTTTTTTAGTTCTGCTTGTTAAAAATTTTCATACTGTGTGAAACACAGTGGGAAAGTGACAAACATGAGTGAATTGTCACTATATGACTGAATTGGAGTGAATTTGCTGCTATCTCTGTCAGGAAGCGAGCTGGAGCGCTGAAACTGTGCCTATACGCACTTTTATCAAAACACGCTTTTTTGAGGTTTTAAGCTCAGAACGTGAATCTGTGCTTGTTTCTTGCCTGGGATCGGCTTCAGATCGTTGTGCAATGCATATATGGTATCAGTTTATCCAATGTGCATGGATGGCCTTTGGGAAGTGAATATAAGCTTCTGAAGTGAAAATATGCACTTTTTAAAAAACTTTCTTTTTTTTAGTTCTGCTTGTTAAAAATTTTCATGCTGTGTGTTACACAGTGGGAAAGTGACAAACATGAGTGAATTGTCACTACATGACTTAATTGGAGTGAATTTGCTGCTATCTCTGTCAGGAAGCGAGCTAGAGCGCTGAAACTGTGCCTATACGCACTTTCATCAAAACACGCTTTATTGAGATTTTAAGCTCAGAACGTGAATCTGTGCTTGTTTCTTGCCTGGGAACTGCTTCAGATCGTTTTGCAATGCATATATGTTATCAGTTTATCCAATGTGCATGGATGGCCTTTGGGAAGTGAATATGAGCTTCTGAAGTGAAAATATGCACTTTTTAAAAAACTTTCTTTTTTTTAGTTCTGCTTGTTAAAAATTTTCATACTGTGTGAAACACAGTGGGAAAGTGACAAACATGAGTGAATTGTCACTATATGACTGAATTGGAGTGAATTTGCTGCTATCTCTGTCAGGAAGCGAGCTGGAGCGCTGAAACTGTGCCTATACGCACTTTTATCAAAACACGCTTTTTTGAGGTTTTAAGCTCAGAACGTGAATCTGTGCTTGTTTCTTGCCTGGGATCGGCTTCAGATCGTTGTGCAATGCATATATGGTATCAGTTTATCCAATGTGCATGGATGGCCTTTGGGAAGTGAATATAAGCTTCTGAAGTGAAAATATGCACTTTTTAAAAAACTTTCTTTTTTTTAGTTCTGCTTGTTAAAAATTTTCATGCTGTGTGTTACACAGTGGGAAAGTGACAAACATGAGTGAATTGTCACTACATGACTTAATTGGAGTGAATTTGCTGCTATCTCTGTCAGGAAGCGAGCTAGAGCGCTGAAACTGTGCCTATACGCACTTTCATCAAAACACGCTTTATTGAGATTTTAAGCTCAGAATATGAATCTGTGCGTGCTACTTGCCTGGGTACTGCTTCAGATCGTTGTGCAATGCATATATGGTATCAGTTTGTCCAATGTGCATGGATGGCCTTTGGGAAGTGAATATGAGCTTCTGAAGTGAAAATATGCACTTTTTAAAAAACTTTCTTTTTTTTAGTTCTGCTTGTTAAAAATTTTCATACTGTGTGAAACAAGTAGGAAAGTGACAAACATGAGTGAATTGTCACTATATGACTGAATTGGAGTGAATTTGCTGCTATCTCTGTCAGGAAGCGAGCTGGAGCGCTGAAACTGTGCCTATACACACTTTTATCAAAACACGCTTTTTTGAGGTTTTAAGCTCAGAACGTGAATCTGTGCTTGTTTCTTGCCTGGGATCGGCTTCAGATCGTTGTGCAATGCATATATGGTATCAGTTTATCCAATGTGCATGGATGGCCTTTGGGAAGTGAATATAAGCTTCTGAAGTGAAAATATGCACTTTTTAAAAAACTTTCTTTTTTTTAGTCTGCTTGTTAAAAATTTTCATGCTGTGTGTTACACAGTGGGAAAGTGACAAACATGAGTGAATTGTCACTACATGACTTAATTGGAGTGAATTTGCTGCTATCTCTGTCAGGAAGCGAGCTAGAGCGCTGAAACTGTGCCTATACGCACTTTCATCAAAACACGCTTTATTGAGATTTTAAGCTCAGAATATGAATCTGTGCAAGCTACTTGCCTGGGTACTGCTTCAGATCGTTGTGCAATGCATATATGGTATCAGTTTGTCCAATGTGCATGGATGGCCTTTGGGAAGTGAATATGAGCTTCTGAAGTGAAAATATGCACTTTTTAAAAAACTTTCTTTTTTTTAGTTCTGCTTGTTAAAAATTTTCATACTGTGTGAAACACAGTGGGAAAGTGACAAACATGAGTGAATTGTCACTATATGACTGAATTGGAGTGAATTTGCTGCTATCTCTGTCAGGAAGCGAGCTGGAGCGCTGAAACTGTGCCTATACGCACTTTTATCAAAACACGCTTTTTTGAGGTTTTAAGCTCAGAACGTGAATCTGTGCTTGTTTCTTGCCTGGGATCGGCTTCAGATCGTTGTGCAATGCATATATGGTATCAGTTTATCCAATGTGCATGGATGGCCTTTGGGAAGTGAATATAAGCTTCTGAAGTGAAAATATGCACTTTTTAAAAAACTTTCTTTTTTTTAGTTCTGCTTGTTAAAAATTTTCATGCTGTGTGTTACACAGTGGGAAAGTGACAAACATGAGTGAATTGTCACTACATGACTTAATTGGAGTGAATTTGCTGCTATCTCTGTCAGGAAGCGAGCTAGAGCGCTGAAACTGTGCCTATACGCACTTTCATCAAAACACGCTTTTTTGAGATTTTAAGCTCAGAATATGAATCTGTGCGTGCTACTTGCCTGGGTACTGCTTCAGATCGTTGTGCAATGCATATATGGTATCAGTTTGTCCAATGTGCATGGATGGCCTTTGGGAAGTGAATATGAGCTTCTGAAGTGAAAATATGCACTTTTTAAAAAACTTTCTTTTTTTAGTTCTGCTTGTTAAAAATTTTCATCCTGTGTGAAACACAGTGGGAAAGTGACAAACATGAGTAAATTGTCACTATATGACTGAATTAGAGTGAATTTGCTGCTATCTCTGTCAGGAAGCGAGCTGGAGCGCTGAAACTGTGCCTATACACACTTTTATCAAAACACGCTTTTTTGAGGTTTTAAGCTCAGAACGTGAATCTGTGCTTGTTTCTTGCCTGGGAACTGCTTCAGATCGTTTTGCAATGCATATATGTTATCAGTTTATCCAATGTGCATGGATGGCCTTTGGGAAGTGAATATGAGCTTCTGAAGTGAAAATATGCACTTTTTAAAAAACTTTCTTTTTTTTAGTTCTGCTTGTTAAAAATTTTCATACTGTGTGAAACACAGTGGGAAAGTGACAAACATGAGTGAATTGTCACTATATGACTGAATTGGAGTGAATTTGCTGCTATCTCTGTCAGGAAGCGAGCTGGAGCGCTGAAACTGTGCCTATACGCACTTTTATCAAAACACGCTTTTTTGAGGTTTTAAGCTCAGAACGTGAATCTGTGCTTGTTTCTTGCCTGGGATCGGCTTCAGATCGTTGTGCAATGCATATATGGTATCAGTTTATCCAATGTGCATGGATGGCCTTTGGGAAGTGAATATAAGCTTCTGAAGTGAAAATATGCACTTTTTAAAAAACTTTCTTTTTTTTAGTTCTGCTTGTTAAAAATTTTCATGCTGTGTGTTACACAGTGGGAAAGTGACAAACATGAGTGAATTGTCACTACATGACTTAATTGGAGTGAATTTGCTGCTATCTCTGTCAGGAAGCGAGCTAGAGCGCTGAAACTGTGCCTATACGCACTTTCATCAAAACACGCTTTATTGAGATTTTAAGCTCAGAATATGAATCTGTGCGTGCTACTTGCCTGGGTACTGCTTCAGATCGTTGTGCAATGCATATATGGTATCAGTTTGTCCAATGTGCATGGATGGCCTTTGGGAAGTGAATATGAGCTTCTGAAGTGAAAATATGCACTTTTTAAAAAACTTTCTTTTTTTTAGTTCTGCTTGTTAAAAATTTTCATACTGTGTGAAACAAGTGGGAAAGTGACAAACATGAGTGAATTGTCACTATATGACTGAATTGGAGTGAATTTGCTGCTATCTCTGTCAGGAAGCGAGCTGGAGCGCTGAAACTGTGCCTATACACACTTTCATCAAAACACGCTTTTTTGAGGTTTTAAGCTCAGAACGTGAATCTGTGCTTGTTTCTTGCCTGGGATCGGCTTCAGATCGTTGTGCAATGCATATATGGTATCAGTTTAATCAATGTGCATGGATGGCCTTTGGGAAGTGAATATAAGCTTCTGAAGTGAAAATATGCACTTTTTAAAAAACTTTCTTTTTTTTAGTCTGCTTGTTAAAAATTTTCATGCTGTGTGTTACACAGTGGGAAAGTGACAAACATGAGTGAATTGTCACTACATGACTTAATTGGAGTGAATTTGCTGCTATCTCTGTCAGGAAGCGAGCTAGAGCGCTGAAACTGTGCCTATACGCACTTTCATCAAAACACGCTCTATTGAGATTTTAAGCTCAGAATATGAATCTGTGCGTGCTACTTGCCTGGGTACTGCTTCAGATCGTTGTGCAATGCATATATGGTATCAGTTTGTCCAATGTGCATGGATGGCCTTTGGGAAGTGAATATGAGCTTCTGAAGTGAAAATATGCACTTTTTAAAAAACTTTCTTTTTTTTAGTTCTGCTTGTTAAAAATTTTCATACTGTGTGAAACACAGTGGGAAAGTGACAAACATGAGTGAATTGTCACTATATGACTGAATTGGAGTGAATTTGCTGCTATCTCTGTCAGGAAGCGAGCTGGAGCGCTGAAACTGTGCCTATACACACTTTTATCAAAACACGCTTTTTTGAGGTTTTAAGCTCAGAACGTGAATCTGTGCTTGTTTCTTGCCTGGGAACTGCTTCAGATCGTTTTGCAATGCATATATGTTATCAGTTTATCCAATGTGCATGGATGGCCTTTGGGAAGTGAATATGAGCTTCTGAAGTGAAAATATGCACTTTTTAAAAAACTTTCTTTTTTTTAGTTCTGCTTGTTAAAAATTTTCATACTGTGTGAAACACAGTGGGAAAGTGACAAACATGAGTGAATTGTCACTATATGACTGAATTGGAGTGAATTTGCTGCTATCTCTGTCAGGAAGCGAGCTGGAGCGCTGAAACTGTGTCTATACGCACTTTTATCAAAACGCGCTTTTTTGAGGTTTTAAGCTCAGAACGTGAATCTGTGCTTGTTTCTTGCCTGGGATCGGCTTCAGATCGTTGTGCAATGCATATATGGTATCAGTTTATCCAATGTGCATGGATGGCCTTTGGGAAGTGAATATAAGCTTCTGAAGTGAAAATATGCACTTTTTAAAAAACTTTCTTTTTTTTAGTTCTGCTTGTTAAAAATTTTCATGCTGTGTGTTACACAGTGGGAAAGTGACAAACATGAGTGAATTGTCACTACATGACTTAATTGGAGTGAATTTGCTGCTATCTCTGTCAGGAAGCGAGCTTGAGCGCTGAAACTGTGCCTATACGCACTTTCATCAAAACACGCTTTATTGAGATTTTAAGCTCAGAATATGAATCTGTGCGTGCTACTTGCCTGGGTACTGCTTCAGATCGTTGTGCAATGCATATATGGTATCAGTTTGTCCAATGTGCATGGATGGCCTTTGGGAAGTGAATATGAGCTTCTGAAGTGAAAATATGCACTTTTTAAAAAACTTTCTTTTTTTTAGTTCTGCTTGTTAAAAATTTTCATCCTGTGTGAAACACAGTGGGAAAGTGACAAACATAAGTGAATTGTCACTATATGACTGAATTGGAGTGAATTTGCTGCTATCTCTGTCAGGAAGCGAGCTGGAGCGCTGAAACTGTGCCTATACACACTTTTATCAAAACACGCTTTTTTGAGGTTTTAAGCTCAGAACGTGAATCTGAGCTTGTTTCTTGCCTGGGAACTGCTTCAGATCGTTTTGCAATGCATATATGTTATCAGTTTATCCAATGTGCATGGATGGCCTTTTGGAAGTGAATATGAGCTTCTGAAGTGAAAATATGCACTTTTTAAAAAACTTTCTTTTTTTTAGTTCTGCTTGTTAAAAATTTTCATACTGTGTGAAACACAGTGGGAAAGTGACAAACATGAGTGAATTGTCACTATATGACTGAATTGGAGTGAATTTGCTGCTATCTCTGTCAGGAAGCGAGCTGGAGCGCTGAAACTGTGCCTATACACACTTTTATCAAAACACGCTTTTTTGAGGTTTTAAGCTCAGAATATGAATATGTGCGTGCTACTTGCCTGGGTACTGCTTCAGATCGTTGTGCAATGCATATATGGTATCAGTTTGTCCAATGTGCATGGATGGCCTTTGGGAAGTGAATATGAGCTTCTGAAGTGAAAATATGCACTTTTTAAAAAACTTTCTTTTTTTTAGTTCTGCTTGTTAAAAATTTTCATACTGTGTGAAACACAGTGGGAAAGTGACAAACATGAGTGAATTGTCACTATATGACTGAATTGGAGTGAATTTGCTGCTATCTCTGTCAGGAAGCGAGCTGGAGCGCTGAAACTGTGCCTATACACACTTTTATCAAAACACGCTTTTTTGAGGTTTTAAGCTCAGAACGTGAATCTGTGCTTGTTTCTTGCCTGGGAACTGCTTCAGATCGTTTTGCAATGCATATATGTTATCAGTTTATCCAATGTGCATGGATGGCCTTTGGGAAGTGAATATGAGCTTCTGAAGTGAAAATATGCACTTTTTAAAAAACTTTCTTTTTTTTAGTTCTGCTTGTTAAAAATTTTCATACTGTGTGAAACACAGTGGGAAAGTGACAAACATGAGTGAATTGTCACTATATGACTGAATTGGAGTGAATTTGCTGCTATCTCTGTCAGGAAGCGAGCTGGAGCGCTGAAACTCTGCCTATACGCACTTTTATCAAAACGCGCTTTTTTGAGGTTTTAAGCTCAGAACGTGAATCTGTGCTTGTTTCTTGCCTGGGATCGGCTTCAGATCGTTGTGCAATGCATATATGGTATCAGTTTATCCAATGTGCATGGATGGCCTTTGGGAAGTGAATATAAGCTTCTGAAGTGAAAATATGCACTTTTTAAAAAACTTTCTTTTTTTTAGTTCTGCTTGTTAAAAATTTTCATGCTGTGTGTTACACAGTGGGAAAGTG
Source organism: Gymnothorax reevesii (assembly GCA_029721435.1). Lineage (NCBI taxonomy): Eukaryota > Metazoa > Chordata > Actinopteri > Anguilliformes > Muraenidae > Gymnothorax > Gymnothorax reevesii. The sequence goes on from CM056585.1 coordinate 44,381,465, forward strand.
ACAAACATGAGTGAATTGTCACTACATGACTTAATTGGAGTGAATTTGCTGCTATCTCTGTCAGGAAGCGAGCTAGAGCGCTGAAACTGTGCCTATACGCACTTTCATCAAAACACGCTTTATTGAGATTTTAAGCTCAGAATATGAATCTGTGCGTGCTACTTGCCTGGGTACTGCTTCAGATCGTTGTGCAATGCATATATGGTATCAGTTTGTCCAATGTGCATGGATGGCCTTTGGGAAGTGAATATGAGCTTCTGAAGTGAAAATATGCACTTTTTAAAAAACTTTCTTTTTTTTAGTTCTGCTTGTTAAAAATTTTCATACTGTGTGAAACAAGTGGGAAAGTGACAAACATGAGTGAATTGTCACTATATGACTGAATTGGAGTGAATTTGCTGCTATCTCTGTCAGGAAGCGAGCTGGAGCGCTGAAACTGTGCCTATACACACTTTTATCAAAACACGCTTTTTTGAGGTTTTAAGCTCAGAACGTGAATCTGTGCTTGTTTCTTGCCTGGGATCGGCTTCAGATCGTTGTGCAATGCATATATGGTATCAGTTTAATCAATGTGCATGGATGGCCTTTGGGAAGTGAATATAAGCTTCTGAAGTGAAAATATGCACTTTTTAAAAAACTTTCTTTTTTTTAGTCTGCTTGTTAAAAATTTTCATGCTGTGTGTTACACAGTGGGAAAGTGACAAACATGAGTGAATTGTCACTACATGACTTAATTGGAGTGAATTTGCTGCTATCTCTGTCAGGAAGCGAGCTAGAGCGCTGAAACTGTGCCTATACGCACTTTCATCAAAACACGCTTTATTGAGATTTTAAGCTCAGAATATGAATCTGTGCGTGCTACTTGCCTGGGTACTGCTTCAGATCGTTGTGCAATGCATATATGGTATCAGTTTGTCCAATGTGCATGGATGGCCTTTGGGAAGTGAATATGAGCTTCTGAAGTGAAAATATGCACTTTTTAAAAAACTTTCTTTTTTTTAGTTCTGCTTGTTAAAAATTTTCATACTGTGTGAAACACAGTGGGAAAGTGACAAACATGAGTGAATTGTCACTATATGACTGAATTGGAGTGAATTTGCTGCTATCTCTGTCAGGAAGCGAGCTGGAGCGCTGAAACTGTGCCTATACACACTTTTATCAAAACACGCTTTTTTGAGGTTTTAAGCTCAGAATGTGAATCTGTGCTTGTTTCTTGCCTGGGAACTGCTTCAGATCGTTTTGCAATGCATATATGTTATCAGTTTATCCAATGTGCATGGATGGCCTTTGGGAAGTGAATATGAGCTTCTGAAGTGAAAATATGCACTTTTTAAAAAACTTTCTTTTTTTTAGTTCTGCTTGTTAAAAATTTTCATACTGTGTGAAACACAGTGGGAAAGTGACAAACATGAGTGAATTGTCACTATATGACTGAATTGGAGTGAATTTGCTGCTATCTCTGTCAGGAAGCGAGCTGGAGCGCTGAAACTGTGCCTATACGCACTTTTATCAAAACGCGCTTTTTTGAGGTTTTAAGCTCAGAACGTGAATCTGTGCTTGTTTCTTGCCTGGGATCGGCTTCAGATCGTTGTGCAATGCATATATGGTATCAGTTTATCCAATGTGCATGGATGGCCTTTGGGAAGTGAATATAAGCTTCTGAAGTGAAAATATGCACTTTTTAAAAAACTTTCTTTTTTTTAGTTCTGCTTGTTAAAAATTTTCATGCTGTGTGTTACACAGTGGGAAAGTGACAAACATGAGTGAATTGTCACTACATGACTTAATTGGAGTGAATTTGCTGCTATCTCTGTCAGGAAGCGAGCTAGAGCGCTGAAACTGTGCCTATACGCACTTTCATCAAAACACGCTTTATTGAGATTTTAAGCTCAGAATATGAATCTGTGCGTGCTACTTGCCTGGGTACTGCTTCAGATCGTTGTGCAATGCATATATGGTATCAGTTTGTCCAATGTGCATGGATGGCCTTTGGGAAGTGAATATGAGCTTCTGAAGTGAAAATATGCACTTTTTAAAAAACTTTCTTTTTTTTAGTTCTGCTTGTTAAAAATTTTCATCCTGTGTGAAACACAGTGGGAAAGTGACAAACATAAGTGAATTGTCACTATATGACTGAATTGGAGTGAATTTGCTGCTATCTCTGTCAGGAAGCGAGCTGGAGCGCTGAAACTGTGCCTATACACACTTTTATCAAAACACGCTTTTTTGAGGTTTTAAGCTCAGAACGTGAATCTGAGCTTGTTTCTTGCCTGGGAACTGCTTCAGATCGTTTTGCAATGCATATATGTTATCAGTTTATCCAATGTGCATGGATGGCCTTTTGGAAGTGAATATGAGCTTCTGAAGTGAAAATATGCACTTTTTAAAAAACTTTCTTTTTTTTAGTTCTGCTTGTTAAAAATTTTCATACTGTGTGAAACACAGTGGGAAAGTGACAAACATGAGTGAATTGTCACTATATGACTGAATTGGAGTGAATTTGCTGCTATCTCTGTCAGGAAGCGAGCTGGAGCGCTGAAACTGTGCCTATACACACTTTTATCAAAACACGCTTTTTTGAGGTTTTAAGCTCAGAATATGAATATGTGCGTGCTACTTGCCTGGGTACTGCTTCAGATCGTTGTGCAATGCATATATGGTATCAGTTTGTCCAATGTGCATGGATGGCCTTTGGGAAGTGAATATGAGCTTCTGAAGTGAAAATATGCACTTTTTAAAAAACTTTCTTTTTTTTAGTTCTGCTTGTTAAAAATTTTCATACTGTGTGAAACACAGTGGGAAAGTGACAAACATGAGTGAATTGTCACTATATGACTGAATTGGAGTGAATTTGCTGCTATCTCTGTCAGGAAGCGAGCTGGAGCGCTGAAACTGTGCCTATACACACTTTTATCAAAACACGCTTTTTTGAGGTTTTAAGCTCAGAACGTGAATCTGTGCTTGTTTCTTGCCTGGGAACTGCTTCAGATCGTTTTGCAATGCATATATGTTATCAGTTTATCCAATGTGCATGGATGGCCTTTGGGAAGTGAATATGAGCTTCTGAAGTGAAAATATGCACTTTTTAAAAAACTTTCTTTTTTTTAGTTCTGCTTGTTAAAAATTTTCATACTGTGTGAAACACAGTGGGAAAGTGACAAACATGAGTGAATTGTCACTATATGACTGAATTGGAGTGAATTTGCTGCTATCTCTGTCAGGAAGCGAGCTGGAGCGCTGAAACTGTGCCTATACGCACTTTTATCAAAACGCGCTTTTTTGAGGTTTTAAGCTCAGAACGTGAATCTGTGCTTGTTTCTTGCCTGGGATCGGCTTCAGATCGTTGTGCAATGCATATATGGTATCAGTTTATCCAATGTGCATGGATGGCCTTTGGGAAGTGAATATAAGCTTCTGAAGTGAAAATATGCACTTTTTAAAAAACTTTCTTTTTTTTAGTCTGCTTGTTAAAAATTTTCATGCTGTGTGTTACACAGTGGGAAAGTGACAAACATGAGTGAATTGTCACTACATGACTTAATTGGAGTGAATTTGCTGCTATCTCTGTCAGGAAGCGAGCTAGAGCGCTGAAACTGTGCCTATACGCACTTTCATCAAAACACGCTCTATTGAGATTTTAAGCTCAGAATATGAATATGTGCGTGCTACTTGCCTGGGTACTGCTTCAGATCGTTGTGCAATGCATATATGGTATCAGTTTGTCCAATGTGCATGGATGGCCTTTGGGAAGTGAATATGAGCTTCTGAAGTGAAAATATGCACTTTTTAAAAAACTTTCTTTTTTTTAGTTCTGCTTGTTAAAAATTTTCATACTGTGTGAAACACAGTGGGAAAGTGACAAACATGAGTGAATTGTCACTATATGACTGAATTGGAGTGAATTTGCTGCTATCTCTGTCAGGAAGCGAGCTGGAGCGCTGAAACTGTGCCTATACGCACTTTTATCAAAACACGCTTTTTTGAGGTTTTAAGCTCAGAACGTGAATCTGTGCTTGTTTCTTGCCTGGGATCGGCTTCAGATCGTTGTGCAATGCATATATGGTATCAGTTTATCCAATGTGCATGGATGGCCTTTGGGAAGTGAATATAAGCTTCTGAAGTGAAAATATGCACTTTTTAAAAAACTTTCTTTTTTTTAGTTCTGCTTGTTAAAAATTTTCATGCTGTGTGTAACACAGTGGGAAAGTGACAAACATGAGTGAATTGTCACTACATGACTTAATTGGAGTGAATTTGCTGCTATCTCTGTCAGGAAGCGAGCTAGAGCGCTGAAACTGTGCCTATACGCACTTTCATCAAAACACGCTTTATTGAGATTTTAAGCTCAGAATATGAATCTGTGCGTGCTACTTGCCTGGGTACTGCTTCAGATCGTTGTGCAATGCATATATGGTATCAGTTTGTCCAATGTGCATGGATGGCCTTTGGGAAGTGAATATGAGCTTCTGAAGTGAAAATATGCACTTTTTAAAAAACTTTCTTTTTTTTAGTTCTGCTTGTTAAAAATTTTCATACTGTGTGAAACACAGTGGGAAAGTGACAAACATAAGTGAATTGTCACTATATGACTGAATTGGAGTGAATTTGCTGCTATCTCTGTCAGGAAGCGAGCTGGAGCGCTGAAACTGTGCCTATACACACTTTTATCAAAACACGCTTTTTTGAGGTTTTAAGCTCAGAACGTGAATCTGTGCTTGTTTCTTGCCTGGGAACTGCTTCAGATCGTTTTGCAATGCATATATGTTATCAGTTTATCCAATGTGCATGGATGGCCTTTGGGAAGTGAATATGAGCTTCTGAAGTGAAAATATGCACTTTTTAAAAAACTTTCTTTTTTTTAGTTCTGCTTGTTAAAAATTTTCATGCTGTGTGTTACACAGTGGGAAAGTGACAAACATGAGTGAATTGTCACTACATGACTTAATTGGAGTGAATTTGCTGCTATCTCTGTCAGGAAGCGAGCTAGAGCGCTGAAACTGTGCCTATACGCACTTTCATCAAAACACGCTTTATTGAGATTTTAAGCTCAGAATATGAATCTGTGCGTGCTACTTGCCTGGGTACTGCTTCAGATCGTTGTGCAATGCATATATGGTATCAGTTTGTCCAATGTGCATGGATGGCCTTTGGGAAGTGAATATGAGCTTCTGAAGTGAAAATATGCACTTTTTAAAAAACTTTCTTTTTTTTAGTTCTGCTTGTTAAAAATTTTCATACTGTGTGAAACACAGTGGGAAAGTGACAAACATGAGTGAATTGTCACTATATGACTGAATTGGAGTGAATTTGCTGCTATCTCTGTCAGGAAGCGAGCTGGAGCGCTGAAACTGTGCCTATACGCACTTTTATCAAAACGCGCTTTTTTGAGGTTTTAAGCTCAGAACGTGAATCTGTGCTTGTTTCTTGCCTGGGATCGGCTTCAGATCGTTGTGCAATGCATATATGGTATCAGTTTATCCAATGTGCATGGATGGCCTTTGGGAAGTGAATATAAGCTTCTGAAGTGAAAATATGCACTTTTTAAAAAACTTTCTTTTTTTTAGTTCTGCTTGTTAAAAATTTTCATGCTGTGTGTTACACAGTGGGAAAGTGACAAACATGAGTGAATTGTCACTACATGACTTAATTGGAGTGAATTTGCTGCTATCTCTGTCAGGAAGCGAGCTAGAGCGCTGAAACTGTGCCTATACGCACTTTCATCAAAACACGCTTTATTGAGATTTTAAGCTCAGAATATGAATCTGTGCGTGCTACTTGCCTGGGTACTGCTTCAGATCGTTGTGCAATGCATATATGGTATCAGTTTGTCCAATGTGCATGGATGGCCTTTGGGAAGTGAATATGAGCTTCTGAAGTGAAAATATGCACTTTTTAAAAAACTTTCTTTTTTTTAGTTCTGCTTGTTAAAAATTTTCATCCTGTGTGAAACACAGTGGGAAAGTGACAAACATAAGTGAATTGTCACTATATGACTGAATTGGAGTGAATTTGCTGCTATCTCTGTCAGGAAGCGAGCTGGAGCGCTGAAACTGTGCCTATACACACTTTTATCAAAACACGCTTTTTTGAGGTTTTAAGCTCAGAACGTGAATCTGAGCTTGTTTCTTGCCTGGGAACTGCTTCAGATCGTTTTGCAATGCATATATGTTATCAGTTTATCCAATGTGCATGGATGGCCTTTTGGAAGTGAATATGAGCTTCTGAAGTGAAAATATGCACTTTTTAAAAAACTTTCTTTTTTTTAGTTCTGCTTGTTAAAAATTTTCATACTGTGTGAAACACAGTGGGAAAGTGACAAACATGAGTGAATTGTCACTATATGACTGAATTGGAGTGAATTTGCTGCTATCTCTGTCAGGAAGCGAGCTGGAGCGCTGAAACTGTGCCTATACACACTTTTATCAAAACACGCTTTTTTGAGGTTTTAAGCTCAGAACGTGAATCTGTGCTTGTTTCTTGCCTGGGAACTGCTTCAGATCGTTTTGCAATGCATATATGTTATCAGTTTATCCAATGTGCATGGATGGCCTTTGGGAAGTGAATATGAGCTTCTGAAGTGAAAATATGCACTTTTTAAAAAACTTTCTTTTTTTTAGTTCTGCTTGTTAAAAATTTTCATGCTGTGTGTTACACAGTGGGAAAGTGACAAACATGAGTGAATTGTCACTACATGACTTAATTGGAGTGAATTTGCTGCTATCTCTGTCAGGAAGCGAGCTAGAGCGCTGAAACTGTGCCTATACGCACTTTCATCAAAACACGCTTTATTGAGATTTTAAGCTCAGAATATGAATCTGTGCGTGCTACTTGCCTGGGTACTGCTTCAGATCGTTGTGCAATGCATATATGGTATCAGTTTGTCCAATGTGCATGGATGGCCTTTGGGAAGTGAATATGAGCTTCTGAAGTGAAAATATGCACTTTTTAAAAAACTTTCTTTTTTTTAGTTCTGCTTGTTAAAAATTTTCATACTGTGTGAAACACAGTGGGAAAGTGACAAACATGAGTGAATTGTCACTATATGACTGAATTGGAGTGAATTTGCTGCTATCTCTGTCAGGAAGCGAGCTGGAGCGCTGAAACTGTGCCTATACGCACTTTTATCAAAACGCGCTTTTTTGAGGTTTTAAGCTCAGAACGTGAATCTGTGCTTGTTTCTTGCCTGGGATCGGCTTCAGATCGTTGTGCAATGCATATATGGTATCAGTTTATCCAATGTGCATGGATGGCCTTTGGGAAGTGAATATAAGCTTCTGAAGTGAAAATATGCACTTTTTAAAAAACTTTCTTTTTTTTAGTTCTGCTTGTTAAAAATTTTCATGCTGTGTGTTACACAGTGGGAAAGTGACAAACATGAGTGAATTGTCACTACATGACTTAATTGGAGTGAATTTGCTGCTATCTCTGTCAGGAAGCGAGCTAGAGCGCTGAAACTGTGCCTATACGCACTTTCATCAAAACACGCTTTATTGAGATTTTAAGCTCAGAATATGAATCTGTGCGTGCTACTTGCCTGGGTACTGCTTCAGATCGTTGTGCAATGCATATATGGTATCAGTTTGTCCAATGTGCATGGATGGCCTTTGGGAAGTGAATATGAGCTTCTGAAGTGAAAATATGCACTTTTTAAAAAACTTTCTTTTTTTTAGTTCTGCTTGTTAAAAATTTTCATCCTGTGTGAAACACAGTGGGAAAGTGACAAACATAAGTGAATTGTCACTATATGACTGAATTGGAGTGAATTTGCTGCTATCTCTGTCAGGAAGCGAGCTGGAGCGCTGAAACTGTGCCTATACACACTTTTATCAAAACACGCTTTTTTGAGGTTTTAAGCTCAGAACGTGAATCTGAGCTTGTTTCTTGCCTGGGAACTGCTTCAGATCGTTTTGCAATGCATATATGTTATCAGTTTATCCAATGTGCATGGATGGCCTTTTGGAAGTGAATATGAGCTTCTGAAGTGAAAATATGCACTTTTTAAAAAACTTTCTTTTTTTTAGTTCTGCTTGTTAAAAATTTTCATACTGTGTGAAACACAGTGGGAAAGTGACAAACATGAGTGAATTGTCACTATATGACTGAATTGGAGTGAATTTGCTGCTATCTCTGTCAGGAAGCGAGCTGGAGCGCTGAAACTGTGCCTATACACACTTTTATCAAAACACGCTTTTTTGAGGTTTTAAGCTCAGAACGTGAATCTGTGCTTGTCTCTTGCCTGGGAACTGCTTCAGATCGTTTTGCAATGCATATATGTTATCAGTTTATCCAATGTGCATGGATGGCCTTTGGGAAGTGAATATGAGCTTCTGAAGTGAAAATATGCACTTTTTAAAAAACTTTCTGTTTTTTAGTTCTGCTTGTTAAAAATTTTCATACTGTGTGAAACACAGTGGGAAAGTGACAAACATGAGTGAATTGTCACTATATGACTGAATTGGAGTGAATTTGCTGCTATCTCTGTCAGGAAGCGAGCTGGAGCGCTGAAACTGTGCCTATACGCACTTTTATCAAAACGCGCTTTTTTGAGGTTTTAAGCTCAGAACGTGAATCTGTGCTTGTTTCTTGCCTGGGATCGGCTTCAGATCGTTGTGCAATGCATATATGGTATCAGTTTATCCAATGTGCATGGATGGCCTTTGAGAAGTGAATATAAGCTTCTGAAGTGAAAATATGCACTTTTTAAAAAACTTTCTTTTTTTTAGTCTGCTTGTTAAAAATTTTCATGCTGTGTGTTACACAGTGGGAAAGTGACAAACATGAGTGAATTGTCACTACATGACTTAATTGGAGTGAATTTGCTGCTATCTCTGTCAGGAAGCGAGCTAGAGCGCTGAAACTGTGCCTATACGCACTTTCATCAAAACACGCTCTATTGAGATTTTAAGCTCAGAATATGAATATGTGCGTGCTACTTGCCTGGGTACTGCTTCAGATCGTTGTGCAATGCATATATGGTATCAGTTTGTCCAATGTGCATGGATGGCCTTTGGGAAGTGAATATGAGCTTCTGAAGTGAAAATATGCACTTTTTAAAAAACTTTCTTTTTTTTAGTTCTGCTTGTTAAAAATTTTCATACTGTGTGAAACACAGTGGGAAAGTGACAAACATGAGTGAATTGTCACTATATGACTGAATTGGAGTGAATTTGCTGCTATCTCTGTCACGAAGCGAGCTGGATCGCTGAAACTGTGCCTATACGCACTTTTATCAAAACACGCTTTTTTGAGGTTTTAAGCTCAGAACGTGAATCTGTGCTTGTTTCTTGCCTGGGATCGGCTTCAGATCGTTGTGCAATGCATATATGGTATCAGTTTATCCAATGTGCATGGATGGCCTTTGGGAAGTGAATATAAGCTTCTGAAGTGAAAATATGCACTTTTTAAAAAACTTTCTTTTTTTTAGTTCTGCTTGTTAAAAATTTTCATGCTGTGTGTTACACAGTGGGAAAGTGACAAACATGAGTGAATTGTCACTACATGACTTAATTGGAGTGAATTTGCTGCTATCTCTGTCAGGAAGCGAGCTAGAGCGCTGAAACTGTGCCTATACGCACTTTCATCAAAACACGCTTTATTGAGATTTTAAGCTCAGAATATGAATCTGTGCGTGCTACTTGCCTGGGTACTGCTTCAGATCGTTGTGCAATGCATATATGGTATCAGTTTGTCCAATGTGCATGGATGGCCTTTGGGAAGTGAATATGAGCTTCTGAAGTGAAAATATGCACTTTTTAAAAAACTTTCTTTTTTTTAGTTCTGCTTGTTAAAAATTTTCATCCTGTGTGAAACACAGTGGGAAAGTGACAAACATGACTAAATTGTCACTATATGACTGAATTGGAGTGAATTTGCTGCTATCTCTGTCAGGGAGAGAGCTGGAGCGCTGAAACTGTGCCTATACGCACTTTTATCAAAACACGCTTTTTTGAGGTTTTAAGCTCAGAACGTGAATCTGTGCTTGTTTCTTGCCTGGGATCGGCTTCAGATCGTTGTGCAATGCATATATGGTATCAGTTTATCCAATGTGCATGGATGGCCTTTGGGAAGTGAATATAAGCTTCTGAAGTGAAAATATGCACTTTTTAAAAAACTTTCTTTTTTTTAGTTCTGCTTGTTAAAAATTTTCATGCTGTGTGTTACACAGTGGGAAAGTGACAAACATGAGTGAATTGTCACTACATGACTTAATTGGAGTGAATTTGCTGCTATCTCTGTCAGGAAGCGAGCTAGAGCGCTGAAACTGTGCCTATACGCACTTTCATCAAAACACGCTTTATTGAGATTTTAAGCTCAGAATATGAATCTGTGCGTGCTACTTGCCTGGGTACTGCTTCAGATCGTTGTGCAATGCATATATGGTATCAGTTTGTCCAATGTGCATGGATGGCCTTTGGGAAGTGAATATGAGCTTCTGAAGTGAAAATATGCACTTTTTAAAAAACTTTCTTTTTTTTAGTTCTGCTTGTTAAAAATTTTCATACTGTGTGAAACACAGTGGGAAAGTGACAAACATGAGTGAATTGTCACTATATGACTGAATTGGAGTGAATTTGCTGCTATCTCTGTCAGGAAGCGAGCTGGAGCGCTGAAACTGTGCCTATACACACTTTTATCAAAACACGCTTTTTTGAGGTTTTAAGCTCAGAATATGAATATGTGCGTGCTACTTGCCTGGGTACTGCTTCAGATCGTTGTGCAATGCATATATGGTATCAGTTTGTCCAATGTGCATGGATGGCCTTTGGGAAGTGAATATGAGCTTCTGAAGTGAAAATATGCACTTTTTAAAAAACTTTCTTTTTTTTAGTTCTGCTTGTTAAAAATTTTCATACTGTGTGAAACACAGTGGGAAAGTGACAAACATGAGTGAATTGTCACTATATGACTGAATTGGAGTGAATTTGCTGCTATCTCTGTCAGGAAGCGAGCTGGAGCGCTGAAACTGTGCCTATACACACTTTTATCAAAACACGCTTTTTTGAGGTTTTAAGCTCAGAACGTGAATCTGTGCTTGTTTCTTGCCTGGGAACTGCTTCAGATCGTTTTGCAATGCATATATGTTATCAGTTTATCCAATGTGCATGGATGGCCTTTGGGAAGTGAATATGAGCTTCTGAAGTGAAAATATGCACTTTTTAAAAAACTTTCTTTTTTTTAGTTCTGCTTGTTAAAAATTTTCATGCTGTGTGTTACACAGTGGGAAAGTGACAAACATGAGTGAATTGTCACTACATGACTTAATTGGAGTGAATTTGCTGCTATCTCTGTCAGGAAGCGAGCTAGAGCGCTGAAACTGTGCCTATACGCACTTTCATCAAAACACGCTTTATTGAGATTTTAAGCTCAGAATATGAATCTGTGCGTGCTACTTGCCTGGGTACTGCTTCAGATCGTTGTGCAATGCATATATGGTATCAGTTTGTCCAATGTGCATGGATGGCCTTTGGGAAGTGAATATGAGCTTCTGAAGTGAAAATATGCACTTTTTAAAAAACTTTCTTTTTTTTAGTTCTGCTTGTTAAAAATTTTCATACTGTGTGAAACAAGTGGGAAAGTGACAAACATGAGTGAATTGTCACTATATGACTGAATTGGAGTGAATTTGCTGCTATCTCTGTCAGGAAGCGAGCTGGAGCGCTGAAACTGTGCCTATACACACTTTTATCAAAACACGCTTTTTTGAGGTTTTAAGCTCAGAACGTGAATCTGTGCTTGTTTCTTGCCTGGGATCGGCTTCAGATCGTTGTGCAATGCATATATGGTATCAGTTTATCCAATGTGCATGGATGGCCTTGGGGAAGTGAATATAAGCTTCTGAAGTGAAAATATGCACTTTTTAAAAAACTTTCTTTTTTTTAGTCTGCTTGTTAAAAATTTTCATGCTGTGTGTTACACAGTGGGAAAGTGACAAACATGAGTGAATTGTCACTACATGACTTAATTGGAGTGAATTTGCTGCTATCTCTGTCAGGAAGCGAGCTAGAGCGCTGAAACTGTGCCTATACGCACTTTCATCAAAACACGCTCTATTGAGATTTTAAGCTCAGAATATGAATCTGTGCGTGCTACTTGCCTGGGTACTGCTTCAGATCGTTGTGCAATGCATATATGGTATCAGTTTGTCCAATGTGCATGGATGGCCTTTGGGAAGTGAATATGAGCTTCTGAAGTGAAAATATGCACTTTTTAAAAAACTTTCTTTTTTTTAGTTCTGCTTGTTAAAAATTTTCATGCTGTGTGAAACACAGTGGGAAAGTGACAAACATGAGTGAATTGTCACTATATGACTGAATTGGAGTGAATTTGCTGCTATCTCTGTCAGGAAGCGAGCTGGAGCGCTGAAACTGTGCCTATACGCACTTTTATCAAAACGCGCTTTTTTGAGGTTTTAAGCTCAGAACGTGAATCTGTGCTTGTTTCTTGCCTGGGATCGGCTTCAGATCGTTGTGCAATGCATATATGGTATCAGTTTATCCAATGTGCATGGATGGCCTTTGGGAAGTGAATATAAGCTTCTGAAGTGAAAATATGCACTTTTTAAAAAACTTTCTTTTTTTTAGTTCTGCTTGTTAAAAATTTTCATGCTGTGTGTTACACAGTGGGAAAGTGACAAACATGAGTGAATTGTCACTACATGACTTAATTGGAGTGAATTTGCTGCTATCTCTGTCAGGAAGCGAGCTAGAGCGCTGAAACTGTGCCTATACGCACTTTCATCAAAACACGCTTTATTGAGATTTTAAGCTCAGAATATGAATCTGTGCGTGCTACTTGCCTGGGTACTGCTTCAGATCGTTGTGCAATGCATATATGGTATCAGTTTGTCCAATGTGCATGGATGGCCTTTGGGAAGTGAATATGAGCTTCTGAAGTGAAAATATGCACTTTTTAAAAAACTTTCTTTTTTTTAGTTCTGCTTGTTAAAAATTTTCATCCTGTGTGAAACACAGTGGGAAAGTGACAAACATAAGTGAATTGTCACTATATGACTGAATTGGAGTGAATTTGCTGCTATCTCTGTCAGGAAGCGAGCTGGAGCGCTGAAACTGTGCCTATACGCACTTTTATCAAAACGCGCTTTTTTGAGGTTTTAAGCTCAGAACGTGAATCTGTGCTTGTTTCTTGCCTGGGATCGGCTTCAGATCGTTGTGCAATGCATATATGGTATCAGTTTATCCAATGTGCATGGATGGCCTTTGAGAAGTGAATATAAGCTTCTGAAGTGAAAATATGCACTTTTTAAAAAACTTTCTTTTTTTTAGTCTGCTTGTTAAAAATTTTCATGCTGTGTGTTACACAGTGGGAAAGTGACAAACATGAGTGAATTGTCACTACATGACTTAATTGGAGTGAATTTGCTGCTATCTCTGTCAGGAAGCGAGCTAGAGCGCTGAAACTGTGCCTATACGCACTTTCATCAAAACACGCTCTATTGAGATTTTAAGCTCAGAATATGAATATGTGCGTGCTACTTGCCTGGGTACTGCTTCAGATCGTTGTGCAATGCATATATGGTATCAGTTTGTCCAATGTGCATGGATGGCCTTTGGGAAGTGAATATGAGCTTCTGAAGTGAAAATATGCACTTTTTAAAAAACTTTCTTTTTTTTAGTTCTGCTTGTTAAAAATTTTCATACTGTGTGAAACACAGTGGGAAAGTGACAAACATGAGTGAATTGTCACTATATGACTGAATTGGAGTGAATTTGCTGCTATCTCTGTCACGAAGCGAGCTGGATCGCTGAAACTGTGCCTATACGCACTTTTATCAAAACACGCTTTTTTGAGGTTTTAAGCTCAGAACGTGAATCTGTGCTTGTTTCTTGCCTGGGATCGGCTTCAGATCGTTGTGCAATGCATATATGGTATCAGTTTATCCAATGTGCATGGATGGCCTTTGGGAAGTGAATATAAGCTTCTGAAGTGAAAATATGCACTTTTTAAAAAACTTTCTTTTTTTTAGTTCTGCTTGTTAAAAATTTTCATGCTGTGTGTTACACAGTGGGAAAGTGACAAACATGAGTGAATTGTCACTACATGACTTAATTGGAGTGAATTTGCTGCTATCTCTGTCAGGAAGCGAGCTAGAGCGCTGAAACTGTGCCTATACGCACTTTCATCAAAACACGCTTTATTGAGATTTTAAGCTCAGAATATGAATCTGTGCGTGCTACTTGCCTGGGTACTGCTTCAGATCGTTGTGCAATGCATATATGGTATCAGTTTGTCCAATGTGCATGGATGGCCTTTGGGAAGTGAATATGAGCTTCTGAAGTGAAAATATGCACTTTTTAAAAAACTTTCTTTTTTTTAGTTCTGCTTGTTAAAAATTTTCATCCTGTGTGAAACACAGTGGGAAAGTGACAAACATGACTAAATTGTCACTATATGACTGAATTGGAGTGAATTTGCTGCTATCTCTGTCAGGGAGAGAGCTGGAGCGCTGAAACTGTGCCTATACGCACTTTTATCAAAACACGCTTTTTTGAGGTTTTAAGCTCAGAACGTGAATCTGTGCTTGTTTCTTGCCTGGGATCGGCTTCAGATCGTTGTGCAATGCATATATGGTATCAGTTTATCCAATGTGCATGGATGGCCTTTGGGAAGTGAATATAAGCTTCTGAAGTGAAAATATGCACTTTTTAAAAAACTTTCTTTTTTTTAGTTCTGCTTGTTAAAAATTTTCATGCTGTGTGTTACACAGTGGGAAAGTGACAAACATGAGTGAATTGTCACTACATGACTTAATTGGAGTGAATTTGCTGCTATCTCTGTCAGGAAGCGAGCTAGAGCGCTGAAACTGTGCCTATACGCACTTTCATCAAAACACGCTTTATTGAGATTTTAAGCTCAGAATATGAATCTGTGCGTGCTACTTGCCTGGGTACTGCTTCAGATCGTTGTGCAATGCATATATGGTATCAGTTTGTCCAATGTGCATGGATGGCCTTTGGGAAGTGAATATGAGCTTCTGAAGTGAAAATATGCACTTTTTAAAAAACTTTCTTTTTTTTAGTTCTGCTTGTTAAAAATTTTCATACTGTGTGAAACACAGTGGGAAAGTGACAAACATGAGTGAATTGTCACTATATGACTGAATTGGAGTGAATTTGCTGCTATCTCTGTCAGGAAACGAGCTGGAGCGCTGAAACTGTGCCTATACACACTTTTATCAAAACACGCTTTTTTGAGGTTTTAAGCTCAGAATATGAATATGTGCGTGCTACTTGCCTGGGTACTGCTTCAGATCGTTGTGCAATGCATATATGGTATCAGTTTGTCCAATGTGCATGGATGGCCTTTGGGAAGTGAATATGAGCTTCTGAAGTGAAAATATGCACTTTTTAAAAAACTTTCTTTTTTTTAGTTCTGCTTGTTAAAAATTTTCATACTGTGTGAAACACAGTGGGAAAGTGACAAACATGAGTGAATTGTCACTATATGACTGAATTGGAGTGAATTTGCTGCTATCTCTGTCAGGAAGCGAGCTGGAGCGCTGAAACTGTGCCTATACACACTTTTATCAAAACACGCTTTTTTGAGGTTTTAAGCTCAGAACGTGAATCTGTGCTTGTTTCTTGCCTGGGAACTGCTTCAGATCGTTTTGCAATGCATATATGTTATCAGTTTATCCAATGTGCATGGATGGCCTTTGGGAAGTGAATATGAGCTTCTGAAGTGAAAATATGCACTTTTTAAAAAACTTTCTTTTTTTTAGTTCTGCTTGTTAAAAATTTTCATACTGTGTGAAACACAGTGGGAAAGTGACAAACATGAGTGAATTGTCACTATATGACTGAATTGGAGTGAATTTGCTGCTATCTCTGTCAGGAAGCGAGCTGGAGCGCTGAAACTGTGCCTATACACACTTTTATCAAAACACGCTTTTTTGAGGTTTTAAGCTCAGAACGTGAATCTGTGCTTGTTTCTTGCCTGGGAACTGCTTCAGATCGTTTTGCAATGCATATATGTTATCAGTTTATCCAATGTGCATGGATGGCCTTTGGGAAGTGAATATAAGCTTCTGAAGTGAAAATATGCACTTTTTAAAAAACTTTCTTTTTTTTAGTCTGCTTGTTAAAAATTTTCATGCTGTGTGTTACACAGTGGGAAAGTGACAAACATGAGTGAATTGTCACTATATGACTGAATTGGAGTGAATTTGCTGCTATCTCTGTCAGGAAGCGAGCTGGAGCGCTGAAACTGTGCCTATACACACTTTTATCAAAACACGCTTTTTTGAGGTTTTAAGCTCAGAACGTGAATCTGTGCTTGTTTCTTGCCTGGGATCGGCTTCAGATCGTTGTGCAATGCATATATGGTATCAGTTTATCCAATGTGCATGGATGGCCTTTGGGAAGTGAATATAAGCTTCTGAAGTGAAAATATGCACTTTTTAAAAAACTTTCTTTTTTTTAGTCTGCTTGTTAAAAATTTTCATGCTGTGTGTTACACAGTGGGAAAGTGACAAACATGAGTGAATTGTCACTACATGACTTAATTGGAGTGAATTTGCTGCTATCTCTGTCAGGAAGCGAGCTAGAGCGCTGAAACTGTGCCTATACGCACTTTCATCAAAACACGCTCTATTGAGATTTTAAGCTCAGAATATGAATATGTGCGTGCTACTTGCCTGGGTACTGCTTCAGATCGTTGTGCAATGCATATATGGTATCAGTTTGTCCAATGTGCATGGATGGCCTTTGGGAAGTGAATATGAGCTTCTGAAGTGAAAATATGCACTTTTTAAAAAACTTTCTTTTTTTTAGTTCTGCTTGTTAAAAATTTTCATACTGTGTGAAACACAGTGGGAAAGTGACAAACATGAGTGAATTGTCACTATATGACTGAATTGGAGTGAATTTGCTGCTATCTCTGTCAGGAAGCGAGCTGGAGCGCTGAAACTGTGCCTATACACACTTTTATCAAAACACGCTTTTTTGAGGTTTTAAGCTCAGAACGTGAATCTGTGCTTGTTTCTTGCCTGGGAACTGCTTCAGATCGTTTTGCAATGCATATATGTTATCAGTTTATCCAATGTGCATGGATGGCCTTTGGGAAGTGAATATGAGCTTCTGAAGTGAAAATATGCACTTTTTAAAAAACTTTCTTTTTTTTAGTTCTGCTTGTTAAAAATTTTCATACTGTGTGAAACACAGTGGGAAAGTGACAAACATGAGTGAATTGTCACTATATGACTGAATTGGAGTGAATTTGCTGCTATCTCTGTCAGGAAGCGAGCTGGAGCGCTGAAACTGTGCCTATACGCACTTTTATCAAAACGCGCTTTTTTGAGGTTTTAAGCTCAGAACGTGAATCTGTGCTTGTTTCTTGCCTGGGATCGGCTTCAGATCGTTGTGCAATGCATATATGGTATCAGTTTATCCAATGTGCATGGATGGCCTTTGGGAAGTGAATATAAGCTTCTGAAGTGAAAATATGCACTTTTTAAAAAACTTTCTTTTTTTTAGTTCTGCTTGTTAAAAATTTTCATGCTGTGTGTTACACAGTGGGAAAGTGACAAACATGAGTGAATTGTCACTACATGACTTAATTGGAGTGAATTTGCTGCTATCTCTGTCAGGAAGCGAGCTAGAGCGCTGAAACTGTGCCTATACGCACTTTCATCAAAACACGCTTTATTGAGATTTTAAGCTCAGAATATGAATCTGTGCGTGCTACTTGCCTGGGTACTGCTTCAGATCGTTGTGCAATGCATATATGGTATCAGTTTGTCCAATGTGCATGGATGGCCTTTGGGAAGTGAATATGAGCTTCTGAAGTGAAAATATGCACTTTTTAAAAAACTTTCTTTTTTTTAGTTCTGCTTGTTAAAAATTTTCATCCTGTGTGAAACACAGTGGGAAAGTGACAAACATGACTAAATTGTCACTATATGACTGAATTGGAGTGAATTTGCTGCTATCTCTGTCAGGGAGAGAGCTGGAGCGCTGAAACTGTGCCTATACGCACTTTTATCAAAACACGCTTTTTTGAGGTTTTAAGCTCAGAACGTGAATCTGTGCTTGTTTCTTGCCTGGGATCGGCTTCAGATCGTTGTGCAATGCATATATGGTATCAGTTTATCCAATGTGCATGGATGGCCTTTGGGAAGTGAATATAAGCTTCTGAAGTGAAAATATGCACTTTTTAAAAAACTTTCTTTTTTTTAGTTCTGCTTGTTAAAAATTTTCATGCTGTGTGTTACACAGTGGGAAAGTGACAAACATGAGTGAATTGTCACTACATGACTTAATTGGAGTGAATTTGCTGCTATCTCTGTCAGGAAGCGAGCTAGAGCGCTGAAACTGTGCCTATACGCACTTTCATCAAAACACGCTTTATTGAGATTTTAAGCTCAGAATATGAATCTGTGCGTGCTACTTGCCTGGGTACTGCTTCAGATCGTTGTGCAATGCATATATGGTATCAGTTTGTCCAATGTGCATGGATGGCCTTTGGGAAGTGAATATGAGCTTCTGAAGTGAAAATATGCACTTTTTAAAAAACTTTCTTTTTTTTAGTTCTGCTTGTTAAAAATTTTCATCCTGTGTGAAACACAGTGGGAAAGTGACAAACATGACTAAATTGTCACTATATGACTGAATTGGAGTGAATTTGCTGCTATCTCTGTCAGGGAGAGAGCTGGAGCGCTGAAACTGTGCCTATACGCACTTTTATCAAAACACGCTTTTTTGAGGTTTTAAGCTCAGAACGTGAATCTGTGCTTGTTTCTTGCCTGGGATCGGCTTCAGATCGTTGTGCAATGCATATATGGTATCAGTTTATCCAATGTGCATGGATGGCCTTTGGGAAGTGAATATAAGCTTCTGAAGTGAAAATATGCACTTTTTAAAAAACTTTCTTTTTTTTAGTTCTGCTTGTTAAAAATTTTCATGCTGTGTGTTACACAGTGGGAAAGTGACAAACATGAGTGAATTGTCACTACATGACTTAATTGGAGTGAATTTGCTGCTATCTCTGTCAGGAAGCGAGCTAGAGCGCTGAAACTGTGCCTATACGCACTTTCATCAAAACACGCTTTATTGAGATTTTAAGCTCAGAATATGAATCTGTGCGTGCTACTTGCCTGGGTACTGCTTCAGATCGTTGTGCAATGCATATATGGTATCAGTTTGTCCAATGTGCATGGATGGCCTTTGGGAAGTGAATATGAGCTTCTGAAGTGAAAATATGCACTTTTTAAAAAACTTTCTTTTTTTTAGTTCTGCTTGTTAAAAATTTTCATACTGTGTGAAACACAGTGGGAAAGTGACAAACATGAGTGAATTGTCACTATATGACTGAATTGGAGTGAATTTGCTGCTATCTCTGTCAGGAAGCGAGCTGGAGCGCTGAAACTGTGCCTATACACACTTTTATCAAAACACGCTTTTTTGAGGTTTTAAGCTCAGAATATGAATATGTGCGTGCTACTTGCCTGGGTACTGCTTCAGATCGTTGTGCAATGCATATATGGTATCAGTTTGTCCAATGTGCATGGATGGCCTTTGGGAAGTGAATATGAGCTTCTGAAGTGAAAATATGCACTTTTTAAAAAACTTTCTTTTTTTTAGTTCTGCTTGTTAAAAATTTTCATACTGTGTGAAACACAGTGGGAAAGTGACAAACATGAGTGAATTGTCACTATATGACTGAATTGGAGTGAATTTGCTGCTATCTCTGTCAGGAAGCGAGCTGGAGCGCTGAAACTGTGCCTATACACACTTTTATCAAAACACGCTTTTTTGAGGTTTTAAGCTCAGAACGTGAATCTGTGCTTGTTTCTTGCCTGGGAACTGCTTCAGATCGTTTTGCAATGCATATATGTTATCAGTTTATCCAATGTGCATGGATGGCCTTTGGGAAGTGAATATGAGCTTCTGAAGTGAAAATATGCACTTTTTAAAAAACTTTCTTTTTTTTAGTTCTGCTTGTTAAAAATTTTCATACTGTGTGAAACACAGTGGGAAAGTGACAAACATGAGTGAATTGTCACTATATGACTGAATTGGAGTGAATTTGCTGCTATCTCTGTCAGGAAGCGAGCTGGAGCGCTGAAACTGTGCCTATACGCACTTTTATCAAAACGCGCTTTTTTGAGGTTTTAAGCTCAGAACGTGAATCTGTGCTTGTTTCTTGCCTGGGATCGGCTTCAGATCGTTGTGCAATGCATATATGGTATCAGTTTATCCAATGTGCATGGATGGCCTTTGAGAAGTGAATAAAAGCTTCTGAAGTGAAAATATGCACTTTTTAAAAAACTTTCTTTTTTTTAGTCTGCTTGTTAAAAATTTTCATGCTGTGTGTTACACAGTGGGAAAGTGACAAACATGAGTGAATTGTCACTACATGACTTAATTGGAGTGAATTTGCTGCTATCTCTGTCAGGAAGCGAGCTAGAGCGCTGAAACTGTGCCTATACGCACTTTCATCAAAACACGCTCTATTGAGATTTTAAGCTCAGAATATGAATATGTGCGTGCTACTTGCCTGGGTACTGCTTCAGATCGTTGTGCAATGCATATATGGTATCAGTTTGTCCAATGTGCATGGATGGCCTTTGGGAAGTGAATATGAGCTTCTGAAGTGAAAATATGCACTTTTTAAAAAACTTTCTTTTTTTTAGTTCTGCTTGTTAAAAATTTTCATACTGTGTGAAACACAGTGGGAAAGTGACAAACATGAGTGAATTGTCACTATATGACTGAATTGGAGTGAATTTGCTGCTATCTCTGTCACGAAGCGAGCTGGATCGCTGAAACTGTGCCTATACGCACTTTTATCAAAACACGCTTTTTTGAGGTTTTAAGCTCAGAACGTGAATCTGTGCTTGTTTCTTGCCTGGGATCGGCTTCAGATCGTTGTGCAATGCATATATGGTATCAGTTTATCCAATGTGCATGGATGGCCTTTGGGAAGTGAATATAAGCTTCTGAAGTGAAAATATGCACTTTTTAAAAAACTTTCTTTTTTTTAGTTCTGCTTGTTAAAAATTTTCATGCTGTGTGTTACACAGTGGGAAAGTGACAAACATGAGTGAATTGTCACTACATGACTTAATTGGAGTGAATTTGCTGCTATCTCTGTCAGGAAGCGAGCTAGAGCGCTGAAACTGTGCCTATACGCACTTTCATCAAAACACGCTTTATTGAGATTTTAAGCTCAGAATATGAATCTGTGCGTGCTACTTGCCTGGGTACTGCTTCAGATCGTTGTGCAATGCATATATGGTATCAGTTTGTCCAATGTGCATGGATGGCCTTTGGGAAGTGAATATGAGCTTCTGAAGTGAAAATATGCACTTTTTAAAAAACTTTCTTTTTTTTAGTTCTGCTTGTTAAAAATTTTCATACTGTGTGAAACACAGTGGGAAAGTGACAAACATGAGTGAATTGTCACTATATGACTGAATTGGAGTGAATTTGCTGCTATCTCTGTCAGGAAGCGAGCTGGAGCGCTGAAACTGTGCCTATACACACTTTTATCAAAACACGCTTTTTTGAGGTTTTAAGCTCAGAATATGAATATGTGCGTGCTACTTGCCTGGGTACTGCTTCAGATCGTTGTGCAATGCATATATGGTATCAGTTTGTCCAATGTGCATGGATGGCCTTTGGGAAGTGAATATGAGCTTCTGAAGTGAAAATATGCACTTTTTAAAAAACTTTCTTTTTTTTAGTTCTGCTTGTTAAAAATTTTCATACTGTGTGAAACACAGTGGGAAAGTGACAAACATGAGTGAATTGTCACTATATGACTGAATTGGAGTGAATTTGCTGCTATCTCTGTCAGGAAGCGAGCTGGAGCGCTGAAACTGTGCCTATACACACTTTTATCAAAACACGCTTTTTTGAGGTTTTAAGCTCAGAACGTGAATCTGTGCTTGTTTCTTGCCTGGGAACTGCTTCAGATCGTTTTGCAATGCATATATGTTATCAGTTTATCCAATGTGCATGGATGGCCTTTGGGAAGTGAATATGAGCTTCTGAAGTGAAAATATGCACTTTTTAAAAAACTTTCTTTTTTTTAGTTCTGCTTGTTAAAAATTTTCATGCTGTGTGTTACACAGTGGGAAAGTGACAAACATGAGTGAATTGTCACTACATGACTTAATTGGAGTGAATTTGCTGCTATCTCTGTCAGGAAGCGAGCTAGAGCGCTGAAACTGTGCCTATACGCACTTTCATCAAAACACGCTTTATTGAGATTTTAAGCTCAGAATATGAATCTGTGCGTGCTACTTGCCTGGGTACTGCTTCAGATCGTTGTGCAATGCATATATGGTATCAGTTTGTCCAATGTGCATGGATGGCCTTTGGGAAGTGAATATGAGCTTCTGAAGTGAAAATATGCACTTTTTAAAAAACTTTCTTTTTTTTAGTTCTGCTTGTTAAAAATTTTCATACTGTGTGAAACAAGTGGGAAAGTGACAAACATGAGTGAATTGTCACTATATGACTGAATTGGAGTGAATTTGCTGCTATCTCTGTCAGGAAGCGAGCTGGAGCGCTGAAACTGTGCCTATACACACTTTTATCAAAACACGCTTTTTTGAGGTTTTAAGCTCAGAACGTGAATCTGTGCTTGTTTCTTGCCTGGGATCGGCTTCAGATCGTTGTGCAATGCATATATGGTATCAGTTTATCCAATGTGCATGGATGGCCTTGGGGAAGTGAATATAAGCTTCTGAAGTGAAAATATGCACTTTTTAAAAAACTTTCTTTTTTTTAGTCTGCTTGTTAAAAATTTTCATGCTGTGTGTTACACAGTGGGAAAGTGACAAACATGAGTGAATTGTCACTACATGACTTAATTGGAGTGAATTTGCTGCTATCTCTGTCAGGAAGCGAGCTAGAGCGCTGAAACTGTGCCTATACGCACTTTCATCAAAACACGCTCTATTGAGATTTTAAGCTCAGAATATGAATCTGTGCGTGCTACTTGCCTGGGTACTGCTTCAGATCGTTGTGCAATGCATATATGGTATCAGTTTGTCCAATGTGCATGGATGGCCTTTGGGAAGTGAATATGAGCTTCTGAAGTGAAAATATGCACTTTTTAAAAAACTTTCTTTTTTTTAGTTCTGCTTGTTAAAAATTTTCATACTGTGTGAAACACAGTGGGAAAGTGACAAACATGAGTGAATTGTCACTATATGACTGAATTGGAGTGAATTTGCTGCTATCTCTGTCAGGAAGCGAGCTGGAGCGCTGAAACTGTGCCTATACGCACTTTTATCAAAACGCGCTTTTTTGAGGTTTTAAGCTCAGAACGTGAATCTGTGCTTGTTTCTTGCCTGGGATCGGCTTCAGATCGTTGTGCAATGCATATATGGTATCAGTTTATCCAATGTGCATGGATGGCCTTTGGGAAGTGAATATAAGCTTCTGAAGTGAAAATATGCACTTTTTAAAAAACTTTCTTTTTTTTAGTTCTGCTTGTTAAAAATTTTCATGCTGTGTGTTACACAGTGGGAAAGTGACAAACATGAGTGAATTGTCACTACATGACTTAATTGGAGTGAATTTGCTGCTATCTCTGTCAGGAAGCGAGCTAGAGCGCTGAAACTGTGCCTATACGCACTTTCATCAAAACACGCTTTATTGAGATTTTAAGCTCAGAATATGAATCTGTGCGTGCTACTTGCCTGGGTACTGCTTCAGATCGTTGTGCAATGCATATATGGTATCAGTTTGTCCAATGTGCATGGATGGCCTTTGGGAAGTGAATATGAGCTTCTGAAGTGAAAATATGCACTTTTTAAAAAACTTTCTTTTTTTTAGTTCTGCTTGTTAAAAATTTTCATCCTGTGTGAAACACAGTGGGAAAGTGACAAACATAAGTGAATTGTCACTATATGACTGAATTGGAGTGAATTTGCTGCTATCTCTGTCAGGAAGCGAGCTGGAGCGCTGAAACTGTGCCTATACGCACTTTTATCAAAACGCGCTTTTTTGAGGTTTTAAGCTCAGAACGTGAATCTGTGCTTGTTTCTTGCCTGGGATCGGCTTCAGATCGTTGTGCAATGCATATATGGTATCAGTTTATCCAATGTGCATGGATGGCCTTTGAGAAGTGAATATAAGCTTCTGAAGTGAAAATATGCACTTTTTAAAAAACTTTCTTTTTTTTAGTCTGCTTGTTAAAAATTTTCATGCTGTGTGTTACACAGTGGGAAAGTGACAAACATGAGTGAATTGTCACTACATGACTTAATTGGAGTGAATTTGCTGCTATCTCTGTCAGGAAGCGAGCTAGAGCGCTGAAACTGTGCCTATACGCACTTTCATCAAAACACGCTCTATTGAGATTTTAAGCTCAGAATATGAATATGTGCGTGCTACTTGCCTGGGTACTGCTTCAGATCGTTGTGCAATGCATATATGGTATCAGTTTGTCCAATGTGCATGGATGGCCTTTGGGAAGTGAATATGAGCTTCTGAAGTGAAAATATGCACTTTTTAAAAAACTTTCTTTTTTTTAGTTCTGCTTGTTAAAAATTTTCATACTGTGTGAAACACAGTGGGAAAGTGACAAACATGAGTGAATTGTCACTATATGACTGAATTGGAGTGAATTTGCTTCTATCTCTGTCACGAAGCGAGCTGGATCGCTGAAACTGTGCCTATACGCACTTTTATCAAAACACGCTTTTTTGAGGTTTTAAGCTCAGAACGTGAATCTGTGCTTGTTTCTTGCCTGGGATCGGCTTCAGATCGTTGTGCAATGCATATATGGTATCAGTTTATCCAATGTGCATGGATGGCCTTTGGGAAGTGAATATAAGCTTCTGAAGTGAAAATATGCACTTTTTAAAAAACTTTCTTTTTTTTAGTTCTGCTTGTTAAAAATTTTCATGCTGTGTGTTACACAGTGGGAAAGTGACAAACATGAGTGAATTGTCACTACATGACTTAATTGGAGTGAATTTGCTGCTATCTCTGTCAGGAAGCGAGCTAGAGCGCTGAAACTGTGCCTATACGCACTTTCATCAAAACACGCTTTATTGAGATTTTAAGCTCAGAATATGAATCTGTGCGTGCTACTTGCCTGGGTACTGCTTCAGATCGTTGTGCAATGCATATATGGTATCAGTTTGTCCAATGTGCATGGATGGCCTTTGGGAAGTGAATATGAGCTTCTGAAGTGAAAATATGCACTTTTTAAAAAACTTTCTTTTTTTTAGTTCTGCTTGTTAAAAATTTTCATCCTGTGTGAAACACAGTGGGAAAGTGACAAACATGACTAAATTGTCACTATATGACTGAATTGGAGTGAATTTGCTGCTATCTCTGTCAGGGAGAGAGCTGGAGCGCTGAAACTGTGCCTATACGCACTTTTATCAAAACACGCTTTTTTGAGGTTTTAAGCTCAGAACGTGAATCTGTGCTTGTTTCTTGCCTGGGATCGGCTTCAGATCGTTGTGCAATGCATATATGGTATCAGTTTATCCAATGTGCATGGATGGCCTTTGGGAAGTGAATATAAGCTTCTGAAGTGAAAATATGCACTTTTTAAAAAACTTTCTTTTTTTTAGTTCTGCTTGTTAAAAATTTTCATGCTGTGTGTTACACAGTGGGAAAGTGACAAACATGAGTGAATTGTCACTACATGACTTAATTGGAGTGAATTTGCTGCTATCTCTGTCAGGAAGCGAGCTAGAGCGCTGAAACTGTGCCTATACGCACTTTCATCAAAACACGCTTTATTGAGATTTTAAGCTCAGAATATGAATCTGTGCGTGCTACTTGCCTGGGTACTGCTTCAGATCGTTTTGCAATGCATATATGTTATCAGTTTATCCAATGTGCATGGATGGCCTTTGGGAAGTGAATATGAGCTTCTGAAGTGAAAATATGCACTTTTTAAAAAACTTTCTTTTTTTTAGTTCTGCTTGTTAAAAATTTTCATACTGTGTGAAACACAGTGGGAAAGTGACAAACATGAGTGAATTGTCACTATATGACTGAATTGGAGTGAATTTGCTGCTATCTCTGTCAGGAAGCGAGCTGGAGCGCTGAAACTGTGCCTATACACACTTTTATCAAAACACGCTTTTTTGAGGTTTTAAGCTCAGAATATGAATATGTGCGTGCTACTTGCCTGGGTACTGCTTCAGATCGTTGTGCAATGCATATATGGTATCAGTTTGTCCAATGTGCATGGATGGCCTTTGGGAAGTGAATATGAGCTTCTGAAGTGAAAATATGCACTTTTTAAAAAACTTTCTTTTTTTTAGTTCTGCTTGTTAAAAATTTTCATACTGTGTGAAACACAGTGGGAAAGTGACAAACATGAGTGAATTGTCACTATATGACTGAATTGGAGTGAATTTGCTGCTATCTCTGTCAGGAAGCGAGCTGGAGCGCTGAAACTGTGCCTATACACACTTTTATCAAAACACGCTTTTTTGAGGTTTTAAGCTCAGAATATGAATATGTGCGTGCTACTTGCCTGGGTACTGCTTCAGATCGTTGTGCAATGCATATATGGTATCAGTTTGTCCAATGTGCATGGATGGCCTTTGGGAAGTGAATATGAGCTTCTGAAGTGAAAATATGCACTTTTTAAAAAACTCTTTTTTTTAGTTCTGCTTGTTAAAAATTTTCATACTGTGTGAAACACAGTGGGAAAGTGACAAACATGAGTGAATTGTCACTATATGACTGAATTGGAGTGAATTTGCTGCTATCTCTGTCAGGAAGCGAGCTGGAGCGCTGAAACTGTGCCTATACACACTTTTATCAAAACACGCTTTTTTGAGGTTTTAAGCTCAGAACGTGAATCTGTGCTTGTTTCTTGCCTGGGAACTGCTTCAGATCGTTTTGCAATGCATATATGTTATCAGTTTATCCAATGTGCATGGATGGCCTTTGGGAAGTGAATATAAGCTTCTGAAGTGAAAATATGCACTTTTTAAAAAACTTTCTTTTTTTTAGTCTGCTTGTTAAAAATTTTCATGCTGTGTGTTACACAGTGGGAAAGTGACAAACATGAGTGAATTGTCACTATATGACTGAATTGGAGTGAATTTGCTGCTATCTCTGTCAGGAAGCGAGCTGGAGCGCTGAAACTGTGCCTATACACACTTTTATCAAAACACGCTTTTTTGAGGTTTTAAGCTCAGAACGTGAATCTGTGCTTGTTTCTTGCCTGGGATCGGCTTCAGATCGTTGTGCAATGCATATATGGTATCAGTTTATCCAATGTGCATGGATGGCCTTTGGGAAGTGTGATATGGGATCAGGTAGACACCAGAAGCGAGGTGAAGGGGAATGAGGATTTATTGAAAAACAAAACAAAACAGGCACGAGGGCCAACGAAAAACTTGGCCCAAAGGGTTGCAAAAGGACAAACTAAAGTATGCTACTCAGAGCTATAAACAAAAATGCAAAATGGCAAAAAACAAAAGGCACTGGAAACTCCAGGCAAGAAACTCAAGAAAAATAAATAACAATACTAAATATATATATATACACACAAGACGAGAGGCTAGGACAAATACTAGGGAACTTGACAAGAACTTGGCTAAACGAGACGCGACTAGAAACAAACTTGAGACACTGTCTGCCAGCCAACTTCCACCGCAACCAGATAAAGGCTTGGTAATCATGGACACATGAGGGGCAACACCTGGAGAAGCAGAAACAAGAGGCAGGGCAAGATCATGACATGGACAAGATTGGTTGACAAGACTTGCTCATTAAGAGAATGAGCGTGCTCAGCTTAAGTACCAATTAAGTATGCAGTTTGGAAGCAAGCATGAATGTTAAGAACAGAAAAGCACAGCAAGATCTTGAAATAGCAAAGCAGGAATCATGACAATAAACTCCCTGTCTAAATTAGTAGTATTAGTAATGTGCCTATCTAAGAATTACACCACCCAGTGAGTGTTAGTAAATGTTAGTAACTTAAAAACAGTTAATTGTCAATTAAGCTTAGAGAGGCCCGAATCCAGCACAGCATGGAAGGAAGGGGAAATACCAAAGCCAACCCAGAGCTCTGAAATGTGCAACAACGAAGGCACGGGGCGGAACGCAGACAAGCGGTGGAGTGGCATGGCAGACCTGGCAAGAACAAAAACATGGAAAAGTAAAAACATGGAATGTGAAATCCTGAAACAAGAAACTGTTAAAACTATGACATGAACTATGAACATGAACTATGAAACTATGAAATCTTGAACTATGGAACATGAAACTAAGAACTATGAAATCTTGAACATGAAACTGTTAAAACCATAAACAATACTGTTCTGGCCAAAGGCCAGAACCCTGGAACACAACAGTACCCCCCCCTTACAAAAGCGGCACCTGACGCGGACAAAAAAAAACACCAATAACTAAAATACATGAAGCCGCACAAAACTAAATACAAATCCCACAAGACAAAAACCCTAAGACACAAAACACCTAACCAAGAAACAGTACAACAAGAAACATAAAACATAAACAAGGTTACTTAATCTCCAGCAAGCTGGGGCTAAGGCTTAGGCTATGGCAATGGCTTATGACTGTGGCTATGGATGGGAATGGCTATGGCTAGAGACTATGGCAATGGCTATGGGCTATGGGGTTGGGGTTGGGGCTGTGGCTATGGCTTGGGACTGTGGCTTGGGCTATGGCTTGGGGTGTGACTGGTGGTAGTCACGGATGAGATTTTTGTCTAATATGTGCCTGGCCGGGACCCAGGAACGCTCTTCTGGGCCGTACCCCTCCCAATCCACGAGGTACTGGAGGCCCCGGCCCCTCCGTCGGCAATCCAGTAGAGCTTTGACTGTGTAGGCCTCCCCTCCGTCGATGAGCCGAGGAGGAGGCGGAGGCTCAGGTGGGGGCATTAGGGGGGAGGTGGCAACAGGCCTCAGGCGTGAAACGTGGAACACCGGGTGGAGCCGTCGCATGGTGGATGGGAGCTTGAGCCGGACAGCCGTGGGGCTGATGATCCTCTGGATGGGGAAAGGACCCAGGAAGCGAGGAGCCAGCTTGCGGCTTTCCACCCGGAGTGGGATGTCCTGCGCAGCTAACCAGACCTTCTGGCCGACCCGATAGTGAGGGGCTGGGCGCCGACGCTTGTCTGCCGTGGTCTTCATCGTCTTACCCGCCCGAACCAAGGCGCGGCGAGCAGACAGCCACACACGGCGACACCGCCGGATGAATGCCCCGGCCGAAGGCACCCCGACTTCCTCCTCCTGGCTGGGGAACAGTGGAGGCTGGTAGCCCATACAGCACTCGAAGGGGGAGAGGCCGGAGGCAGAGGCGGCGTGGGAGTTTACGGCGTACTCGACCCAGGGTAGCATGGTAGACCAGGATCTTGGGTTGGTCGAGCACACGCATCGGAGGACCGTCTCCAGGGTTTGGTTGGCCCGCTCAGTCTGTCCATTGGTCTGTGGGTGGTAACCGGAACTGAGGCTGAAGGAGGTACCAAGGGATGTGCAGAATGCTTTCCAGAACTGGGAGGTGAATTGGGGACCACGATCTGACACAATATCCACAGGAATGCCATGGGGACGGACAACATGCTGGATAAGTAGGTCAGCCGTGGTTTTAGCAGAGGGGAGCTTGGGAAGGGGCACGAAGTGGGCAGACTTGGAGAACCGGTCAACTATGGTGAGGACAGTGGTGTTTCCATGGGAGACGGGCAGGCCAGTGACGAAGTCCAGAGCTATGTGGGACCAGGGACGGTGAGGAATGGGCAGTGGTTGGAGCAGACCAGAGGGAGGTGCGTGGGAGGACTTGGCGCGGGAACAGACTGAGCAGGCAGAAACGAACCCCCGGACCTCTGCTGCCATCTTGGGCCACCAGAAACGGCGCTGGATAAACCGCAGGGTCCGGCCGACCCCAGGATGGCATGACAGGTTGGAGGAGTGGCCCCACTGGAGAACGTCAGATCGGGCAGCTGCAGGGACGTACAGGCAGTTGGCAGGGCAGGCACTGGGTGTAGCTGCGCCGTTCTGAGCGTTGCGGACCAGCTCCTCAATCCGGAGGCACACATTGTTGACGAAGCAGGTCCTTGGCAGGATGGAGCTGGGCTCTCCCTTGGACGAGGAAGCGTCGAAACGCCTGGAGAGCGCGTCAGCCTTGGTATTCTTGGACCCTGGTCTGTAGGCCAGGGAGAAGTTGAACCGGTCGAAGAAGAGGGCCCATCTGGCTTGTCTGGGCGTCAGCCTCTTGGCAGAGCGGAGGTACTCCAGGTTTTTATGATCCGTCCAGACCAGGAACGGAATCCTTGCCCCCTCAAGCCAGTGCCTCCACTCTTCCAGGGCCAGCTTCACCGCCAGCAGCTCCCGGTTCCCGATGTCGTAGTTGGACTCCGCAGGCGTCAGCCGATGGGAGAAGAACGCGCATGGGTGTACCTTCTGATCATTGCTGGATCTCTGGGAGAGAACCGCACCAACCCCGACATTGGAGGCATCCACCTCCACAATGAACTGCTTGGCGGGGTCGGGGGTGGTGAGGATGGGCGCGGTGGTGAAGCGCCTCTTCAGCTCACAGAAGGTCACCTCAGCTTGCGGAGTCCAACGAAATGGCACCTTGATGGAGGTAAGGGCCGTTAGGGGAGCTGCCACGGTGCTGTAGTTCCTGACGAATCGCCTATAGAAATTGGCGAAGCCCAGGAAGCTCTGTAGGGCCTTGCGGTCCTTGGGTGCGGGCCAGTCCACCACAGCCTTGACCTTCTCCTCGTCCATTCCCAGGTGGTTTGGGGAGATGACGTGCCCCAGGAAGGAGGTAGTGGTGGTGCTGAACTCGCATTTCTCGGCCTTGACAAAGAGGCGGTTTTCAAGAAGGCGGCGGAGCACCTGGCGAACATGGTTCGTGTGCTCTGTCCTGTCCCGGGAGAAGATCAGGATGTCGTCAAGGTAGACGTAGACGAACCTCCCGATCATGTCTCCAAGCACATCATTCACCAAATTCTGGAACACTGCGGGTGCGTTGGTCAGGCCGAATGGAACCACCAGGTACTCCCAGTGGCCGCTAGGGGTGTTAAAAGCGGTTTTCCATTCATCACCCTCCCTGATGCGCAGGAGGTGGTAGGCATTCCGCAGGTCCAGCTTGGTGAAGATGGCCGCTCCTTGGATGACATCGAATGCCGAGGACATCAGTGGGAGCGGGTAGCGGTTCCTGATCGTGATCTTATTAAGGCCTCGGTAGTCGATGCAGGGGCGCAGGGAGCCATCCTTCTTCTTCACAAAGAAGAAGCCTGCCCCCGCGGGAGAGGAGGATGGACGGATGATGCCAGCCGCAAGGGACTCCCTGATGTACTTGTCCATGGCCCCCCTCTCTGGCTCAGACAAGGCAAAGACACGACCCCTAGGAGGTGCTGTGCCAGGCTGGAGGTCGATAGCACAGTCATACGGGCGGTGCGGGGGCAGGGACACCGCACGGGACTTGCTAAAGACTGTAGCCAGATCGTGGTATTCGGGGGGCACTCTGGAGATGTCTGGCCTCCCCTCGGGAGCTGGTCCACCCGCAGAGCAAGAAGGACGGGAGTCGAGGAGGCAGCTGGCCGAACAGGAGGCACTCCACTCCCGCACCTCATGGCGGGCCCAGTCGATCACCGGCCCGTGTTGCGCCAACCAGGGATGACCCAGGACAATTGGAGAGCGAGGCGTCTCAGTCACAAACAGCTGGACCTGCTCGCGGTGGTTACCGGACACCAGCAGCTGGATGGGAGCAGTCCGGAAGGACACCTTGGCAAGGGGTTGCCCACCCAGCCCTGAGATGGACAATGGGCTGGGAAGTTGGCATAGGGGAACCCCCCACTCGGCAGCAGCTCTGGCGTCAATAAAGCTCTCCTCAGCCCCCGAGTCAATGAGGGCGGTGGTCTTGCGGGAGCGGCCCTCCCAGGTCAGGGTCACAGGAACACAGGTCCGGCGGTAGGAGGAGGTCTGCTTGGATGAGGAGCCCACCAGTACTCCTCCAGACGCTAGTGGGCGCTGTCTTGACGGACAGCCTCGGACCGCATGACCCTGCTGGCCGCAGTAAAAACACGCCCCCGACCTCCTTCTCCGTTGGCGCTCCTCCTGGGTGAGCCGGGACCTCCCGATCTCCAGGGGAGATGCCTCTCCAGGAGAGAGTGTGGTGGCGTCCCCCCTCGGCTGGTCCTGAGGCGACGCGCGATCAGGGCACGGGGGTTGGATCTGGCCAGAAGGGGCAGAACGTCGGCCAGGGCTAAGGGTGAGCGCCCTCTCCTCCAGGCGGCTGTCGATGCGCAGGGCCAGGTCTATAAGGGCCTCTGGAGACTCAGGGATCTCACAAAAGAGCAGTCGATCCTTGACTGGTTCGGACAGCCCCTGGAGGAACACGTCACAGAGCGCCTCCTTGCTCCAGCCAGAAGTAGCTGCCACCGTCTGGAAGTCGATGGCATAGTCTGCCACCGATCTCCTCCCCTGCCTCATCCTCAGTAGCTCTCGCCCTGCAGCTCTCCCCTGCTTAGAGCGGTCGAAGACACGCAGCAGTTCCTCCGCCAAGGCCTGGTAGGTGGTGGTGCAGGGCAGCCGAGCCTGCCATGCGGCAGTTCCCCACAAGCGAGCCCGCCCCGTCAGCTGGAAGAGGACGAAGGCGACCCGGGCCGGCTCCGAGGCGAAGGTGGAAGGCTGCAGAGCGAAGCACATCTCGCAGGAGGTGAGGAAGGCCCTGCAGAACCCTGGTTCTCCGCCGTACCGCTCAGGTGGAGGAAGGCGAGGCTCAGGACCTGGATGCGTGACCGGCTGCAGCTGGGGTGCTTCTGCTCCGGGCTGGAGCACAGGTGCAGTGGTGGCAAGGGGCCGGGTAGCAGGCATGGTGGAAGCCTGGCTGGAACCCGCCCAGGGGAGGCTGGCTTGCAGAGTGGTCAGCGCTGCAGTCAGCTCCTGGATCCGCTGCCGCTGGCGTAACAGCTCAGCCTCTTGCTGGGCGATCTTGCGCTCCATCCTCGCTGGTGTCTGTGAGACAGTGTCTACTGATATGGGATCAGGTAGACACCAGAAGCGAGGTGAAGGGGAATGAGGATTTATTGAAAAACAAAACAAAACAGGCACGAGGGCCAACGAAAAACTTGGCCCAAAGGGTTGCAAAAGGACAAACTAAAGTATGCTACTCAGAGCTATAAACAAAAATGCAAAATGGCAAAAAACAAAAGGCACTGGAAACTCCAGGCAAGAAACTCAAGAAAAATAAATAACAATACTAAATATATATATATACACACAAGACGAGAGGCTAGGACAAATACTAGGGAACTTGACAAGAACTTGGCTAAACGAGACGCGACTAGAAACAAACTTGAGACACTGTCTGCCAGCCAACTTCCACCGCAACCAGATAAAGGCTTGGTAATCATGGACACATGAGGGGCAACACCTGGAGAAGCAGAAACAAGAGGCAGGGCAAGATCATGACATGGACAAGATTGGTTGACAAGACTTGCTCATTAAGAGAATGAGCGTGCTCAGCTTAAGTACCAATTAAGTATGCAGTTTGGAAGCAAGCATGAATGTTAAGAACAGAAAAGCACAGCAAGATCTTGAAATAGCAAAGCAGGAATCATGACAATAAACTCCCTGTCTAAATTAGTAGTATTAGTAATGTGCCTATCTAAGAATTACACCACCCAGTGAGTGTTAGTAAATGTTAGTAACTTAAAAACAGTTAATTGTCAATTAAGCTTAGAGAGGCCCGAATCCAGCACAGCATGGAAGGAAGGGGAAATACCAAAGCCAACCCAGAGCTCTGAAATGTGCAACAACGAAGGCACGGGGCGGAACGCAGACAAGCGGTGGAGTGGCATGGCAGACCTGGCAAGAACAAAAACATGGAAAAGTAAAAACATGGAATGTGAAATCCTGAAACAAGAAACTGTTAAAACTATGACATGAACTATGAACATGAACTATGAAACTATGAAATCTTGAACTATGGAACATGAAACTAAGAACTATGAAATCTTGAACATGAAACTGTTAAAACCATAAACAATACTGTTCTGGCCAAAGGCCAGAACCCTGGAACACAACAAAGTGAATATAAGCTTCTGAAGTGAAAATATGCACTTTTTAAAAAACTTTCTTTTTTTTAGTCTGCTTGTTAAAAATTTTCATGCTGTGTGTTACACAGTGGGAAAGTGACAAACATGAGTGAATTGTCACTACATGACTTAATTGGAGTGAATTTGCTGCTATCTCTGTCAGGAAGCGAGCTAGAGCGCTGAAACTGTGCCTATACGCACTTTCATCAAAACACGCTCTATTGAGATTTTAAGCTCAGAATATGAATATGTGCGTGCTACTTGCCTGGGTACTGCTTCAGATCGTTGTGCAATGCATATATGGTATCAGTTTGTCCAATGTGCATGGATGGCCTTTGGGAAGTGAATATGAGCTTCTGAAGTGAAAATATGCACTTTTTAAAAAACTTTCTTTTTTTTAGTTCTGCTTGTTAAAAATTTTCATACTGTGTGAAACACAGTGGGAAAGTGACAAACATGAGTGAATTGTCACTATATGACTGAATTGGAGTGAATTTGCTGCTATCTCTGTCAGGAAGCGAGCTGGAGCGCTGAAACTGTGCCTATACACACTTTTATCAAAACACGCTTTTTTGAGGTTTTAAGCTCAGAACGTGAATCTGTGCTTGTTTCTTGCCTGGGAACTGCTTCAGATCGTTTTGCAATGCATATATGTTATCAGTTTATCCAATGTGCATGGATGGCCTTTGGGAAGTGAATATGAGCTTCTGAAGTGAAAATATGCACTTTTTAAAAAACTTTCTTTTTTTTAGTTCTGCTTGTTAAAAATTTTCATACTGTGTGAAACACAGTGGGAAAGTGACAAACATGAGTGAATTGTCACTATATGACTGAATTGGAGTGAATTTGCTGCTATCTCTGTCAGGAAGCGAGCTGGAGCGCTGAAACTGTGCCTATACGCACTTTTATCAAAACGCGCTTTTTTGAGGTTTTAAGCTCAGAACGTGAATCTGTGCTTGTTTCTTGCCTGGGATCGGCTTCAGATCGTTGTGCAATGCATATATGGTATCAGTTTATCCAATGTGCATGGATGGCCTTTGGGAAGTGAATATAAGCTTCTGAAGTGAAAATATGCACTTTTTAAAAAACTTTCTTTTTTTTAGTTCTGCTTGTTAAAAATTTTCATGCTGTGTGTTACACAGTGGGAAAGTGACAAACATGAGTGAATTGTCACTACATGACTTAATTGGAGTGAATTTGCTGCTATCTCTGTCAGGAAGCGAGCTAGAGCGCTGAAACTGTGCCTATACGCACTTTCATCAAAACACGCTTTATTGAGATTTTAAGCTCAGAATATGAATCTGTGCGTGCTACTTGCCTGGGTACTGCTTCAGATCGTTGTGCAATGCATATATGGTATCAGTTTGTCCAATGTGCATGGATGGCCTTTGGGAAGTGAATATGAGCTTCTGAAGTGAAAATATGCACTTTTTAAAAAACTTTCTTTTTTTTAGTTCTGCTTGTTAAAAATTTTCATACTGTGTGAAACACAGTGGGAAAGTGACAAACATGAGTGAATTGTCACTATATGACTGAATTGGAGTGAATTTGCTGCTATCTCTGTCAGGAAGCGAGCTGGAGCGCTGAAACTGTGCCTATACACACTTTTATCAAAACACGCTTTTTTGAGGTTTTAAGCTCAGAATATGAATATGTGCGTGCTACTTGCCTGGGTACTGCTTCAGATCGTTGTGCAATGCATATATGGTATCAGTTTGTCCAATGTGCATGGATGGCCTTTGGGAAGTGAATATGAGCTTCTGAAGTGAAAATATGCACTTTTTAAAAAACTTTCTTTTTTTTAGTTCTGCTTGTTAAAAATTTTCATACTGTGTGAAACACAGTGGGAAAGTGACAAACATGAGTGAATTGTCACTATATGACTGAATTGGAGTGAATTTGCTGCTATCTCTGTCAGGAAGCGAGCTGGAGCGCTGAAACTGTGCCTATACACACTTTTATCAAAACACGCTTTTTTGAGGTTTTAAGCTCAGAACGTGAATCTGTGCTTGTTTCTTGCCTGGGAACTGCTTCAGATCGTTTTGCAATGCATATATGTTATCAGTTTATCCAATGTGCATGGATGGCCTTTGGGAAGTGAATATGAGCTTCTGAAGTGAAAATATGCACTTTTTAAAAAACTTTCTTTTTTTTAGTTCTGCTTGTTAAAAATTTTCATACTGTGTGAAACACAGTGGGAAAGTGACAAACATGAGTGAATTGTCACTATATGACTGAATTGGAGTGAATTTGCTGCTATCTCTGTCAGGAAGCGAGCTGGAGCGCTGAAACTGTGCCTATACACACTTTTATCAAAACACGCTTTTTTGAGGTTTTAAGCTCAGAACGTGAATCTGTGCTTGTTTCTTGCCTGGGAACTGCTTCAGATCGTTTTGCAATGCATATATGTTATCAGTTTATCCAATGTGCATGGATGGCCTTTGGGAAGTGAATATAAGCTTCTGAAGTGAAAATATGCACTTTTTAAAAAACTTTCTTTTTTTTAGTCTGCTTGTTAAAAATTTTCATGCTGTGTGTTACACAGTGGGAAAGTGACAAACATGAGTGAATTGTCACTATATGACTGAATTGGAGTGAATTTGCTGCTATCTCTGTCAGGAAGCGAGCTGGAGCGCTGAAACTGTGCCTATACACACTTTTATCAAAACACGCTTTTTTGAGGTTTTAAGCTCAGAACGTGAATCTGTGCTTGTTTCTTGCCTGGGATCGGCTTCAGATCGTTGTGCAATGCATATATGGTATCAGTTTATCCAATGTGCATGGATGGCCTTTGGGAAGTGAATATAAGCTTCTGAAGTGAAAATATGCACTTTTTAAAAAACTTTCTTTTTTTTAGTCTGCTTGTTAAAAATTTTCATGCTGTGTGTTACACAGTGGGAAAGTGACAAACATGAGTGAATTGTCACTACATGACTTAATTGGAGTGAATTTGCTGCTATCTCTGTCAGGAAGCGAGCTAGAGCGCTGAAACTGTGCCTATACGTACTTTCATCAAAACACGCTCTATTGAGATTTTAAGCTCAGAATATGAATATGTGCGTGCTACTTGCCTGGGTACTGCTTCAGATCGTTGTGCAATGCATATATGGTATCAGTTTGTCCAATGTGCATGGATGGCCTTTGGGAAGTGAATATGAGCTTCTGAAGTGAAAATATGCACTTTTTAAAAAACTTTCTTTTTTTTAGTTCTGCTTGTTAAAAATTTTCATACTGTGTGAAACACAGTGGGAAAGTGACAAACATGAGTGAATTGTCACTATATGACTGAATTGGAGTGAATTTGCTGCTATCTCTGTCAGGAAGCGAGCTGGAGCGCTGAAACTGTGCCTATACACACTTTTATCAAAACACGCTTTTTTGAGGTTTTAAGCTCAGAACGTGAATCTGTGCTTGTTTCTTGCCTGGGAACTGCTTCAGATCGTTTTGCAATGCATATATGTTATCAGTTTATCCAATGTGCATGGATGGCCTTTGGGAAGTGAATATGAGCTTCTGAAGTGAAAATATGCACTTTTTAAAAAACTTTCTTTTTTTTAGTTCTGCTTGTTAAAAATTTTCATACTGTGTGAAACACAGTGGGAAAGTGACAAACATGAGTGAATTGTCACTATATGACTGAATTGGAGTGAATTTGCTGCTATCTCTGTCAGGAAGCGAGCTGGAGCGCTGAAACTGTGCCTATACGCACTTTTATCAAAACGCGCTTTTTTGAGGTTTTAAGCTCAGAACGTGAATCTGTGCTTGTTTCTTGCCTGGGATCGGCTTCAGATCGTTGTGCAATGCATATATGGTATCAGTTTATCCAATGTGCATGGATGGCCTTTGGGAAGTGAATATAAGCTTCTGAAGTGAAAATATGCACTTTTTAAAAAACTTTCTTTTTTTTAGTTCTGCTTGTTAAAAATTTTCATGCTGTGTGTTACACAGTGGGAAAGTGACAAACATGAGTGAATTGTCACTACATGACTTAATTGGAGTGAATTTGCTGCTATCTCTGTCAGGAAGCGAGCTAGAGCGCTGAAACTGTGCCTATACGCACTTTCATCAAAACACGCTTTATTGAGATTTTAAGCTCAGAATATGAATCTGTGCGTGCTACTTGCCTGGGTACTGCTTCAGATCGTTGTGCAATGCATATATGGTATCAGTTTGTCCAATGTGCATGGATGGCCTTTGGGAAGTGAATATGAGCTTCTGAAGTGAAAATATGCACTTTTTAAAAAACTTTCTTTTTTTTAGTTCTGCTTGTTAAAAATTTTCATCCTGTGTGAAACACAGTGGGAAAGTGACAAACATGACTAAATTGTCACTATATGACTGAATTGGAGTGAATTTGCTGCTATCTCTGTCAGGGAGAGAGCTGGAGCGCTGAAACTGTGCCTATACGCACTTTTATCAAAACACGCTTTTTTGAGGTTTTAAGCTCAGAACGTGAATCTGTGCTTGTTTCTTGCCTGGGATCGGCTTCAGATCGTTGTGCAATGCATATATGGTATCAGTTTATCCAATGTGCATGGATGGCCTTTGGGAAGTGAATATAAGCTTCTGAAGTGAAAATATGCACTTTTTAAAAAACTTTCTTTTTTTTAGTTCTGCTTGTTAAAAATTTTCATGCTGTGTGTTACACAGTGGGAAAGTGACAAACATGAGTGAATTGTCACTACATGACTTAATTGGAGTGAATTTGCTGCTATCTCTGTCAGGAAGCGAGCTAGAGCGCTGAAACTGTGCCTATACGCACTTTCATCAAAACACGCTTTATTGAGATTTTAAGCTCAGAATATGAATCTGTGCGTGCTACTTGCCTGGGTACTGCTTCAGATCGTTGTGCAATGCATATATGGTATCAGTTTGTCCAATGTGCATGGATGGCCTTTGGGAAGTGAATATGAGCTTCTGAAGTGAAAATATGCACTTTTTAAAAAACTTTCTTTTTTTTAGTTCTGCTTGTTAAAAATTTTCATACTGTGTGAAACACAGTGGGAAAGTGACAAACATGAGTGAATTGTCACTATATGACTGAATTGGAGTGAATTTGCTGCTATCTCTGTCAGGAAGCGAGCTGGAGCGCTGAAACTGTGCCTATACACACTTTTATCAAAACACGCTTTTTTGAGGTTTTAAGCTCAGAATATGAATATGTGCGTGCTACTTGCCTGGGTACTGCTTCAGATCGTTGTGCAATGCATATATGGTATCAGTTTGTCCAATGTGCATGGATGGCCTTTGGGAAGTGAATATGAGCTTCTGAAGTGAAAATATGCACTTTTTAAAAAACTTTCTTTTTTTTAGTTCTGCTTGTTAAAAATTTTCATACTGTGTGAAACACAGTGGGAAAGTGACAAACATGAGTGAATTGTCACTATATGACTGAATTGGAGTGAATTTGCTGCTATCTCTGTCAGGAAGCGAGCTGGAGCGCTGAAACTGTGCCTATACACACTTTTATCAAAACACGCTTTTTTGAGGTTTTAAGCTCAGAACGTGAATCTGTGCTTGTTTCTTGCCTGGGAACTGCTTCAGATCGTTTTGCAATGCATATATGTTATCAGTTTATCCAATGTGCATGGATGGCCTTTGGGAAGTGAATATGAGCTTCTGAAGTGAAAATATGCACTTTTTAAAAAACTTTCTTTTTTTTAGTTCTGCTTGTTAAAAATTTTCATACTGTGTGAAACACAGTGGGAAAGTGACAAACATGAGTGAATTGTCACTATATGACTGAATTGGAGTGAATTTGCTGCTATCTCTGTCAGGAAGCGAGCTGGAGCGCTGAAACTCTGCCTATACGCACTTTTATCAAAACGCGCTTTTTTGAGGTTTTAAGCTCAGAACGTGAATCTGTGCTTGTTTCTTGCCTGGGATCGGCTTCAGATCGTTGTGCAATGCATATATGGTATCAGTTTATCCAATGTGCATGGATGGCCTTTGGGAAGTGAATATAAGCTTCTGAAGTGAAAATATGGACTTTTTAAAAAACTTTCTTTTTTTTAGTTCTGCTTATTAAAAATTTTCATACTGTGTGAAACACAGTGGGAAAGTGACAAACATGAGTGAATTGTCACTATATGACTGAATTGGAGTGAATTTGCTGCTATCTCTGTCAGGAAGCGAGCTGGAGCGCTGAAACTGTGCCTATACACACTTTTATCAAAACACGCTTTTTTGAGGTTTTAAGCTCAGAACGTGAATCTGTGCTTGTTTCTTGCCTGGGAACTGCTTCAGATCGTTTTGCAATGCATATATGTTATCAGTTTATCCAATGTGCATGGATGGCCTTTGGGAAGTGAATATAAGCTTCTGAAGTGAAAATATGCACTTTTTAAAAAACTTTCTTTTTTTTAGTCTGCTTGTTAAAAATTTTCATGCTGTGTGTTACACAGTGGGAAAGTGACAAACATGAGTGAATTGTCACTATATGACTGAATTGGAGTGAATTTGCTGCTATCTCTGTCAGGAAGCGAGCTGGAGCGCTGAAACTGTGCCTATACACACTTTTATCAAAACACGCTTTTTTGAGGTTTTAAGCTCAGAACGTGAATCTGTGCTTGTTTCTTGCCTGGGATCGGCTTCAGATC
Source organism: Gymnothorax reevesii (assembly GCA_029721435.1). Lineage (NCBI taxonomy): Eukaryota > Metazoa > Chordata > Actinopteri > Anguilliformes > Muraenidae > Gymnothorax > Gymnothorax reevesii. The sequence continues at coordinate 44,422,090 of CM056585.1, forward strand.
GTTGTGCAATGCATATATGGTATCAGTTTATCCAATGTGCATGGATGGCCTTTGGGAAGTGAATATAAGCTTCTGAAGTGAAAATATGCACTTTTTAAAAAACTTTCTTTTTTTTTGTCTGCTTGTTAAAAATTTTCATGCTGTGTGTTACACAGTGGGAAAGTGACAAACATGAGTGAATTGTCACTACATGACTTAATTGGAGTGAATTTGCTGCTATCTCTGTCAGGAAGCGAGCTAGAGCGCTGAAACTGTGCCTATACGCACTTTCATCAAAACACGCTCTATTGAGATTTTAAGCTCAGAATATGAATATGTGCGTGCTACTTGCCTGGGTACTGCTTCAGATCGTTGTGCAATGCATATATGGTATCAGTTTGTCCAATGTGCATGGATGGCCTTTGGGAAGTGAATATGAGCTTCTGAAGTGAAAATATGCACTTTTTAAAAAACTTTCTTTTTTTTAGTTCTGCTTGTTAAAAATTTTCATACTGTGTGAAACACAGTGGGAAAGTGACAAACATGAGTGAATTGTCACTATATGACTGAATTGGAGTGAATTTGCTGCTATCTCTGTCAGGAAGCGAGCTGGAGCGCTGAAACTGTGCCTATACACACTTTTATCAAAACACGCTTTTTTGAGGTTTTAAGCTCAGAACGTGAATCTGTGCTTGTTTCTTGCCTGGGAACTGCTTCAGATCGTTTTGCAATGCATATATGTTATCAGTTTATCCAATGTGCATGGATGGCCTTTGGGAAGTGAATATGAGCTTCTGAAGTGAAAATATGCACTTTTTAAAAAACTTTCTTTTTTTTAGTTCTGCTTGTTAAAAATTTTCATACTGTGTGAAACACAGTGGGAAAGTGACAAACATGAGTGAATTGTCACTATATGACTGAATTGGAGTGAATTTGCTGCTATCTCTGTCAGGAAGCGAGCTGGAGCGCTGAAACTGTGCCTATACGCACTTTTATCAAAACGCGCTTTTTTTTGAGGTTTTAAGCTCAGAACGTGAATCTGTGCTTGTTTCTTGCCTGGGATCGGCTTCAGATCGTTGTGCAATGCATATATGGTATCAGTTTATCCAATGTGCATGGATGGCCTTTGGGAAGTGAATATAAGCTTCTGAAGTGAAAATATGCACTTTTTAAAAAACTTTCTTTTTTTTAGTTCTGCTTGTTAAAAATTTTCATGCTGTGTGTTACACAGTGGGAAAGTGACAAACATGAGTGAATTGTCACTACATGACTTAATTGGAGTGAATTTGCTGCTATCTCTGTCAGGAAGCGAGCTAGAGCGCTGAAACTGTGCCTATACGCACTTTCATCAAAACACGCTTTATTGAGATTTTAAGCTCAGAATATGAATCTGTGCGTGCTACTTGCCTGGGTACTGCTTCAGATCGTTGTGCAATGCATATATGGTATCAGTTTGTCCAATGTGCATGGATGGCCTTTGGGAAGTGAATATGAGCTTCTGAAGTGAAAATATGCACTTTTTAAAAAACTTTCTTTTTTTTAGTTCTGCTTGTTAAAAATTTTCATCCTGTGTGAAACACAGTGGGAAAGTGACAAACATGACTAAATTGTCACTATATGACTGAATTGGAGTGAATTTGCTGCTATCTCTGTCAGGGAGAGAGCTGGAGCGCTGAAACTGTGCCTATACGCACTTTTATCAAAACACGCTTTTTTGAGGTTTTAAGCTCAGAACGTGAATCTGTGCTTGTTTCTTGCCTGGGATCGGCTTCAGATCGTTGTGCAATGCATATATGGTATCAGTTTATCCAATGTGCATGGATGGCCTTTGGGAAGTGAATATAAGCTTCTGAAGTGAAAATATGCACTTTTTAAAAAACTTTCTTTTTTTTAGTTCTGCTTGTTAAAAATTTTCATGCTGTGTGTTACACAGTGGGAAAGTGACAAACATGAGTGAATTGTCACTACATGACTTAATTGGAGTGAATTTGCTGCTATCTCTGTCAGGAAGCGAGCTAGAGCGCTGAAACTGTGCCTATACGCACTTTCATCAAAACACGCTTTATTGAGATTTTAAGCTCAGAATATGAATCTGTGCGTGCTACTTGCCTGGGTACTGCTTCAGATCGTTGTGCAATGCATATATGGTATCAGTTTGTCCAATGTGCATGGATGGCCTTTGGGAAGTGAATATGAGCTTCTGAAGTGAAAATATGCACTTTTTAAAAAACTTTCTTTTTTTTAGTTCTGCTTGTTAAAAATTTTCATCCTGTGTGAAACACAGTGGGAAAGTGACAAACATGACTAAATTGTCACTATATGACTGAATTGGAGTGAATTTGCTGCTATCTCTGTCAGGGAGAGAGCTGGAGCGCTGAAACTGTGCCTATACGCACTTTTATCAAAACACGCTTTTTTGAGGTTTTAAGCTCAGAACGTGAATCTGTGCTTGTTTCTTGCCTGGGATCGGCTTCAGATCGTTGTGCAATGCATATATGGTATCAGTTTATCCAATGTGCATGGATGGCCTTTGGGAAGTGAATATAAGCTTCTGAAGTGAAAATATGCACTTTTTAAAAAACTTTCTTTTTTTTAGTTCTGCTTGTTAAAAATTTTCATGCTGTGTGTTACACAGTGGGAAAGTGACAAACATGAGTGAATTGTCACTACATGACTTAATTGGAGTGAATTTGCTGCTATCTCTGTCAGGAAGCGAGCTAGAGCGCTGAAACTGTGCCTATACGCACTTTCATCAAAACACGCTTTATTGAGATTTTAAGCTCAGAATATGAATCTGTGCGTGCTACTTGCCTGGGTACTGCTTCAGATCGTTGTGCAATGCATATATGGTATCAGTTTGTCCAATGTGCATGGATGGCCTTTGGGAAGTGAATATGAGCTTCTGAAGTGAAAATATGCACTTTTTAAAAAACTTTCTTTTTTTTAGTTCTGCTTGTTAAAAATTTTCATACTGTGTGAAACACAGTGGGAAAGTGACAAACATGAGTGAATTGTCACTATATGACTGAATTGGAGTGAATTTGCTGCTATCTCTGTCAGGAAGCGAGCTGGAGCGCTGAAACTGTGCCTATACACACTTTTATCAAAACACGCTTTTTTGAGGTTTTAAGCTCAGAATATGAATATGTGCGTGCTACTTGCCTGGGTACTGCTTCAGATCGTTGTGCAATGCATATATGGTATCAGTTTGTCCAATGTGCATGGATGGCCTTTGGGAAGTGAATATGAGCTTCTGAAGTGAAAATATGCACTTTTTAAAAAACTTTCTTTTTTTAGTTCTGCTTGTTAAAAATTTTCATACTGTGTGAAACACAGTGGGAAAGTGACAAACATGAGTGAATTGTCACTATATGACTGAATTGGAGTGAATTTGCTGCTATCTCTGTCAGGAAGCGAGCTGGAGCGCTGAAACTGTGCCTATACACACTTTTATCAAAACACGCTTTTTTGAGGTTTTAAGCTCAGAACGTGAATCTGTGCTTGTTTCTTGCCTGGGAACTGCTTCAGATCGTTTTGCAATGCATATATGTTATCAGTTTATCCAATGTGCATGGATGGCCTTTGGGAAGTGAATATGAGCTTCTGAAGTGAAAATATGCACTTTTTAAAAAACTTTCTTTTTTTTAGTTCTGCTTGTTAAAAATTTTCATACTGTGTGAAACACAGTGGGAAAGTGACAAACATGAGTGAATTGTCACTATATGACTGAATTGGAGTGAATTTGCTGCTATCTCTGTCAGGAAGCGAGCTGGAGCGCTGAAACTCTGCCTATACGCACTTTTATCAAAACGCGCTTTTTTGAGGTTTTAAGCTCAGAACGTGAATCTGTGCTTGTTTCTTGCCTGGGATCGGCTTCAGATCGTTGTGCAATGCATATATGGTATCAGTTTATCCAATGTGCATGGATGGCCTTTGGGAAGTGAATATAAGCTTCTGAAGTGAAAATATGGACTTTTTAAAAAACTTTCTTTTTTTTAGTTCTGCTTGTTAAAAATTTTCATACTGTGTGAAACACAGTGGGAAAGTGACAAACATGAGTGAATTGTCACTATATGACTGAATTGGAGTGAATTTGCTGCTATCTCTGTCAGGAAGCGAGCTGGAGCGCTGAAACTGTGCCTATACACACTTTTATCAAAACACGCTTTTTTGAGGTTTTAAGCTCAGAACGTGAATCTGTGCTTGTTTCTTGCCTGGGAACTGCTTCAGATCGTTTTGCAATGCATATATGTTATCAGTTTATCCAATGTGCATGGATGGCCTTTGGGAAGTGAATATAAGCTTCTGAAGTGAAAATATGCACTTTTTAAAAAACTTTCTTTTTTTTAGTCTGCTTGTTAAAAATTTTCATGCTGTGTGTTACACAGTGGGAAAGTGACAAACATGAGTGAATTGTCACTATATGACTGAATTGGAGTGAATTTGCTGCTATCTCTGTCAGGAAGCGAGCTGGAGCGCTGAAACTGTGCCTATACACACTTTTATCAAAACACGCTTTTTTGAGGTTTTAAGCTCAGAACGTGAATCTGTGCTTGTTTCTTGCCTGGGATCGGCTTCAGATCGTTGTGCAATGCATATATGGTATCAGTTTATCCAATGTGCATGGATGGCCTTTGGGAAGTGAATATAAGCTTCTGAAGTGAAAATATGCACTTTTTAAAAAACTTTCTTTTTTTTTGTCTGCTTGTTAAAAATTTTCATGCTGTGTGTTACACAGTGGGAAAGTGACAAACATGAGTGAATTGTCACTACATGACTTAATTGGAGTGAATTTGCTGCTATCTCTGTCAGGAAGCGAGCTAGAGCGCTGAAACTGTGCCTATACGCACTTTCATCAAAACACGCTCTATTGAGATTTTAAGCTCAGAATATGAATATGTGCGTGCTACTTGCCTGGGTACTGCTTCAGATCGTTGTGCAATGCATATATGGTATCAGTTTGTCCAATGTGCATGGATGGCCTTTGGGAAGTGAATATGAGCTTCTGAAGTGAAAATATGCACTTTTTAAAAAACTTTCTTTTTTTTAGTTCTGCTTGTTAAAAATTTTCATACTGTGTGAAACACAGTGGGAAAGTGACAAACATGAGTGAATTGTCACTATATGACTGAATTGGAGTGAATTTGCTGCTATCTCTGTCAGGAAGCGAGCTGGAGCGCTGAAACTGTGCCTATACACACTTTTATCAAAACACGCTTTTTTGAGGTTTTAAGCTCAGAACGTGAATCTGTGCTTGTTTCTTGCCTGGGAACTGCTTCAGATCGTTTTGCAATGCATATATGTTATCAGTTTATCCAATGTGCATGGATGGCCTTTGGGAAGTGAATATGAGCTTCTGAAGTGAAAATATGCACTTTTTAAAAAACTTTCTTTTTTTTAGTTCTGCTTGTTAAAAATTTTCATACTGTGTGAAACACAGTGGGAAAGTGACAAACATGAGTGAATTGTCACTATATGACTGAATTGGAGTGAATTTGCTGCTATCTCTGTCAGGAAGCGAGCTGGAGCGCTGAAACTGTGCCTATACGCACTTTTATCAAAACGCGCTTTTTTTTGAGGTTTTAAGCTCAGAACGTGAATCTGTGCTTGTTTCTTGCCTGGGATCGGCTTCAGATCGTTGTGCAATGCATATATGGTATCAGTTTATCCAATGTGCATGGATGGCCTTTGGGAAGTGAATATAAGCTTCTGAAGTGAAAATATGCACTTTTTAAAAAACTTTCTTTTTTTTAGTTCTGCTTGTTAAAAATTTTCATGCTGTGTGTTACACAGTGGGAAAGTGACAAACATGAGTGAATTGTCACTACATGACTTAATTGGAGTGAATTTGCTGCTATCTCTGTCAGGAAGCGAGCTAGAGCGCTGAAACTGTGCCTATACGCACTTTCATCAAAACACGCTTTATTGAGATTTTAAGCTCAGAATATGAATCTGTGCGTGCTACTTGCCTGGGTACTGCTTCAGATCGTTGTGCAATGCATATATGGTATCAGTTTGTCCAATGTGCATGGATGGCCTTTGGGAAGTGAATATGAGCTTCTGAAGTGAAAATATGCACTTTTTAAAAAACTTTCTTTTTTTTAGTTCTGCTTGTTAAAAATTTTCATCCTGTGTGAAACACAGTGGGAAAGTGACAAACATGACTAAATTGTCACTATATGACTGAATTGGAGTGAATTTGCTGCTATCTCTGTCAGGGAGAGAGCTGGAGCGCTGAAACTGTGCCTATACGCACTTTTATCAAAACACGCTTTTTTGAGGTTTTAAGCTCAGAACGTGAATCTGTGCTTGTTTCTTGCCTGGGATCGGCTTCAGATCGTTGTGCAATGCATATATGGTATCAGTTTATCCAATGTGCATGGATGGCCTTTGGGAAGTGAATATAAGCTTCTGAAGTGAAAATATGCACTTTTTAAAAAACTTTCTTTTTTTTAGTTCTGCTTGTTAAAAATTTTCATGCTGTGTGTTACACAGTGGGAAAGTGACAAACATGAGTGAATTGTCACTACATGACTTAATTGGAGTGAATTTGCTGCTATCTCTGTCCGGAAGCGAGCTAGAGCGCTGAAACTGTGCCTATACGCACTTTCATCAAAACACGCTTTATTGAGATTTTAAGCTCAGAATATGAATCTGTGCGTGCTACTTGCCTGGGTACTGCTTCAGATCGTTGTGCAATGCATATATGGTATCAGTTTGTCCAATGTGCATGGATGGCCTTTGGGAAGTGAATATGAGCTTCTGAAGTGAAAATAAGCACTTTTTAAAAAACTTTCTTTTTTTTAGTTCTGCTTGTTAAAAATTTTCATACTGTGTGAAACACAGTGGGAAAGTGACAAACATAAGTGAATTGTCACTATATGACTGAATTGGAGTGAATTTGCTGCTATCTCTGTCAGGAAGCGAGCTGGAGCGCTGAAACTGTGCCTATACACACTTTTATCAAAACACGCTTTTTTGAGGTTTTAAGCTCAGAATATGAATATGTGCGTGCTACTTGCCTGGGTACTGCTTCAGATCGTTGTGCAATGCATATATGGTATCAGTTTGTCCAATGTGCATGGATGGCCTTTGGGAAGTGAATATGAGCTTCTGAAGTGAAAATATGCACTTTTTAAAAAACTTTCTTTTTTTTAGTTCTGCTTGTTAAAAATTTTCATACTGTGTGAAACACAGTGGGAAAGTGACAAACATGAGTGAATTGTCACTATATGACTGAATTGGAGTGAATTTGCTGCTATCTCTGTCAGGAAGCGAGCTGGAGCGCTGAAACTGTGCCTATACACACTTTTATCAAAACACGCTTTTTTGAGGTTTTAAGCTCAGAATATGAATATGTGCGTGCTACTTGCCTGGGTACTGCTTCAGATCGTTGTGCAATGCATATATGGTATCAGTTTGTCCAATGTGCATGGATGGCCTTTGGGAAGTGAATATGAGCTTCTGAAGTGAAAATATGCACTTTTTAAAAAACTTTCTTTTTTTTAGTTCTGCTTGTTAAAAATTTTCATACTGTGTGAAACACAGTGGGAAAGTGACAAACATGAGTGAATTGTCACTATATGACTGAATTGGAGTGAATTTGCTGCTATCTCTGTCAGGAAGCGAGCTGGAGCGCTGAAACTGTGCCTATACACACTTTTATCAAAACACGCTTTTTTGAGGTTTTAAGCTCAGAATATGAATATGTGCGTGCTACTTGCCTGGGTACTGCTTCAGATCGTTGTGCAATGCATATATGGTATCAGTTTGTCCAATGTGCATGGATGGCCTTTGGGAAGTGAATATGAGCTTCTGAAGTGAAAATATGCACTTTTTAAAAAACTTTCTTTTTTTTAGTTCTGCTTGTTAAAAATTTTCATACTGTGTGAAACACAGTGGGAAAGTGACAAACATGAGTGAATTGTCACTATATGACTGAATTGGAGTGAATTTGCTGCTATCTCTGTCAGGAAGCGAGCTGGAGCGCTGAAACTGTGCCTATACACACTTTTATCAAAACACGCTTTTTTGAGGTTTTAAGCTCAGAACGTGAATCTGTGCTTGTTTCTTGCCTGGGAACTGCTTCAGATCGTTTTGCAATGCATATATGTTATCAGTTTATCCAATGTGCATGGATGGCCTTTGGGAAGTGAATATGAGCTTCTGAAGTGAAAATATGCACTTTTTAAAAAACTTTCTTTTTTTTAGTTCTGCTTGTTAAAAATTTTCATACTGTGTGAAACACAGTGGGAAAGTGACAAACATGAGTGAATTGTCACTATATGACTGAATTGGAGTGAATTTGCTGCTATCTCTGTCAGGAAGCGAGCTGGAGCGCTGAAACTGTGCCTATACGCACTTTTATCAAAACGCGCTTTTTTTTGAGGTTTTAAGCTCAGAACGTGAATCTGTGCTTGTTTCTTGCCTGGGATCGGCTTCAGATCGTTGTGCAATGCATATATGGTATCAGTTTATCCAATGTGCATGGATGGCCTTTGGGAAGTGAATATAAGCTTCTGAAGTGAAAATATGCACTTTTTAAAAAACTTTCTTTTTTTTAGTTCTGCTTGTTAAAAATTTTCATGCTGTGTGTTACACAGTGGGAAAGTGACAAACATGAGTGAATTGTCACTACATGACTTAATTGGAGTGAATTTGCTGCTATCTCTGTCAGGAAGCGAGCTAGAGCGCTGAAACTGTGCCTATACGCACTTTCATCAAAACACGCTTTATTGAGATTTTAAGCTCAGAATATGAATCTGTGCGTGCTACTTGCCTGGGTACTGCTTCAGATCGTTGTGCAATGCATATATGGTATCAGTTTGTCCAATGTGCATGGATGGCCTTTGGGAAGTGAATATGAGCTTCTGAAGTGAAAATATGCACTTTTTAAAAAACTTTCTTTTTTTTAGTTCTGCTTGTTAAAAATTTTCATCCTGTGTGAAACACAGTGGGAAAGTGACAAACATGACTAAATTGTCACTATATGACTGAATTGGAGTGAATTTGCTGCTATCTCTGTCAGGGAGAGAGCTGGAGCGCTGAAACTGTGCCTATACGCACTTTTATCAAAACACGCTTTTTTGAGGTTTTAAGCTCAGAACGTGAATCTGTGCTTGTTTCTTGCCTGGGATCGGCTTCAGATCGTTGTGCAATGCATATATGGTATCAGTTTATCCAATGTGCATGGATGGCCTTTGGGAAGTGAATATAAGCTTCTGAAGTGAAAATATGCACTTTTTAAAAAACTTTCTTTTTTTTAGTTCTGCTTGTTAAAAATTTTCATGCTGTGTGTTACACAGTGGGAAAGTGACAAACATGAGTGAATTGTCACTACATGACTTAATTGGAGTGAATTTGCTGCTATCTCTGTCAGGAAGCGAGCTAGAGCGCTGAAACTGTGCCTATACGCACTTTCATCAAAACACGCTTTATTGAGATTTTAAGCTCAGAATATGAATCTGTGCGTGCTACTTGCCTGGGTACTGCTTCAGATCGTTGTGCAATGCATATATGGTATCAGTTTGTCCAATGTGCATGGATGGCCTTTGGGAAGTGAATATGAGCTTCTGAAGTGAAAATATGCACTTTTTAAAAAACTTTCTTTTTTTTAGTTCTGCTTGTTAAAAATTTTCATACTGTGTGAAACACAGTGGGAAAGTGACAAACATAAGTGAATTGTCACTATATGACTGAATTGGAGTGAATTTGCTGCTATCTCTGTCAGGAAGCGAGCTGGAGCGCTGAAACTGTGCCTATACACACTTTTATCAAAACACGCTTTTTTGAGGTTTTAAGCTCAGAATATGAATATGTGCGTGCTACTTGCCTGGGTACTGCTTCAGATCGTTGTGCAATGCATATATGGTATCAGTTTGTCCAATGTGCATGGATGGCCTTTGGGAAGTGAATATGAGCTTCTGAAGTGAAAATATGCACTTTTTAAAAAACTTTCTTTTTTTTTAGTTCTGCTTGTTAAAAATTTTCATACTGTGTGAAACACAGTGGGAAAGTGACAAACATGAGTGAATTGTCACTATATGACTGAATTGGAGTGAATTTGCTGCTATCTCTGTCAGGAAGCGAGCTGGAGCGCTGAAACTGTGCCTATACACACTTTTATCAAAACACGCTTTTTTGAGGTTTTAAGCTCAGAACGTGAATCTGTGCTTGTTTCTTGCCTGGGAACTGCTTCAGATCGTTTTGCAATGCATATATGTTATCAGTTTATCCAATGTGCATGGATGGCCTTTGGGAAGTGAATATGAGCTTCTGAAGTGAAAATATGCACTTTTTAAAAAACTTTCTTTTTTTTAGTTCTGCTTGTTAAAAATTTTCATACTGTGTGAAACACAGTGGGAAAGTGACAAACATGAGTGAATTGTCACTATATGACTGAATTGGAGTGAATTTGCTGCTATCTCTGTCAGGAAGCGAGCTGGAGCGCTGAAACTCTGCCTATACGCACTTTTATCAAAACGCGCTTTTTTGAGGTTTTAAGCTCAGAACGTGAATCTGTGCTTGTTTCTTGCCTGGGATCGGCTTCAGATCGTTGTGCAATGCATATATGGTATCAGTTTATCCAATGTGCATGGATGGCCTTTGGGAAGTGAATATAAGCTTCTGAAGTGAAAATATGCACTTTTTAAAAAACTTTCTTTTTTTTAGTTCTGCTTGTTAAAAATTTTCATGCTGTGTGTTACACAGTGGGAAAGTGACAAACATGAGTGAATTGTCACTACATGACTTAATTGGAGTGAATTTGCTGCTATCTCTGTCAGGAAGCGAGCTAGAGCGCTGAAACTGTGCCTATACGCACTTTCATCAAAACACGCTTTATTGAGATTTTAAGCTCAGAATATGAATCTGTGCGTGCTACTTGCCTGGGTACTGCTTCAGATCGTTGTGCAATGCATATATGGTATCAGTTTGTCCAATGTGCATGGATGGCCTTTGGGAAGTGAATATGAGCTTCTGAAGTGAAAATATGCACTTTTTAAAAAACTTTCTTTTTTTTAGTTCTGCTTGTTAAAAATTTTCATACTGTGTGAAACACAGTGGGAAAGTGACAAACATGAGTGAATTGTCACTATATGACTGAATTGGAGTGAATTTGCTGCTATCTCTGTCAGGAAGCGAGCTGGAGCGCTGAAACTGTGCCTATACACACTTTTATCAAAACACGCTTTTTTGAGGTTTTAAGCTCAGAATATGAATATGTGCGTGCTACTTGCCTGGGTACTGCTTCAGATCGTTGTGCAATGCATATATGGTATCAGTTTGTCCAATGTGCATGGATGGCCTTTGGGAAGTGAATATGAGCTTCTGAAGTGAAAATATGCACTTTTTAAAAAACTTTCTTTTTTTTAGTTCTGCTTGTTAAAAATTTTCATACTGTGTGAAACACAGTGGGAAAGTGACAAACATGAGTGAATTGTCACTATATGACTGAATTGGAGTGAATTTGCTGCTATCTCTGTCAGGAAGCGAGCTGGAGCGCTGAAACTGTGCCTATACACACTTTTATCAAAACACGCTTTTTTGAGGTTTTAAGCTCAGAACGTGAATCTGTGCTTGTTTCTTGCCTGGGAACTGCTTCAGATCGTTTTGCAATGCATATATGTTATCAGTTTATCCAATGTGCATGGATGGCCTTTGGGAAGTGAATATGAGCTTCTGAAGTGAAAATATGCACTTTTTAAAAAACTTTCTTTTTTTTAGTTCTGCTTGTTAAAAATTTTCATACTGTGTGAAACACAGTGGGAAAGTGACAAACATGAGTGAATTGTCACTATATGACTGAATTGGAGTGAATTTGCTGCTATCTCTGTCAGGAAGCGAGCTGGAGCGCTGAAACTCTGCCTATACGCACTTTTATCAAAACGCGCTTTTTTGAGGTTTTAAGCTCAGAACGTGAATCTGTGCTTGTTTCTTGCCTGGGATCGGCTTCAGATCGTTGTGCAATGCATATATGGTATCAGTTTATCCAATGTGCATGGATGGCCTTTGGGAAGTGAATATAAGCTTCTGAAGTGAAAATATGCACTTTTTAAAAAACTTTCTTTTTTTTAGTTCTGCTTGTTAAAAATTTTCATACTGTGTGAAACACAGTGGGAAAGTGACAAACATGAGTGAATTGTCACTATATGACTGAATTGGAGTGAATTTGCTGCTATCTCTGTCAGGAAGCGAGCTGGAGCGCTGAAACTGTGCCTATACACACTTTTATCAAAACACGCTTTTTTGAGGTTTTAAGCTCAGAACGTGAATCTGTGCTTGTTTCTTGCCTGGGAACTGCTTCAGATCGTTTTGCAATGCATATATGTTATCAGTTTATCCAATGTGCATGGATGGCCTTTGGGAAGTGAATATAAGCTTCTGAAGTGAAAATATGCACTTTTTAAAAAACTTTCTTTTTTTTAGTCTGCTTGTTAAAAATTTTCATGCTGTGTGTTACACAGTGGGAAAGTGACAAACATGAGTGAATTGTCACTATATGACTGAATTGGAGTGAATTTGCTGCTATCTCTGTCAGGAAGCGAGCTGGAGCGCTGAAACTGTGCCTATACACACTTTTATCAAAACACGCTTTTTTGAGGTTTTAAGCTCAGAACGTGAATCTGTGCTTGTTTCTTGCCTAGGATCGGCTTCAGATCGTTTTGCAATGCATATATGTTATCAGTTTATCCAATGTGCATGGATGGCCTTTGGGAAGTGAATATAAGCTTCTGAAGTGAAAATATGCACTTTTTAAAAAACTTTCTTTTTTTTAGTCTGCTTGTTAAAAATTTTCATGCTGTGTGTTACACAGTGGGAAAGTGACAAACATGAGTGAATTGTCACTACATGACTTAATTGGAGTGAATTTGCTGCTATCTCTGTCAGGAAGCGAGCTAGAGCGCTGAAACTGTGCCTATACGCACTTTCATCAAAACACGCTCTATTGAGATTTTAAGCTCAGAATATGAATATGTGCGTGCTACTTGCCTGGGTACTGCTTCAGATCGTTGTGCAATGCATATATGGTATCAGTTTGTCCAATGTGCATGGATATCCTTTGGGAAGTGAATATGAGCTTCTGAAGTGAAAATATGCACTTTTTAAAAAACTTTCTTTTTTTTAGTTCTGCTTGTTAAAAATTTTCATCCTGTGTGAAACACAGTGGGAAAGTGACAAACATGACTAAATTGTCACTATATGACTGAATTGGAGTGAATTTGCTGCTATCTCTGTCAGGGAGAGAGCTGGAGCGCTGAAACTGTGCCTATACGCACTTTTATCAAAACACGCTTTTTTGAGGTTTTAAGCTCAGAACGTGAATCTGTGCTTGTTTCTTGCCTGGGATCGGCTTCAGATCGTTGTGCAATGCATATATGGTATCAGTTTATCCAATGTGCATGGATGGCCTTTGGGAAGTGAATATAAGCTTCTGAAGTGAAAATATGCACTTTTTAAAAAACTTTCTTTTTTTTAGTTCTGCTTGTTAAAAATTTTCATGCTGTGTGTTACACAGTGGGAAAGTGACAAACATGAGTGAATTGTCACTACATGACTTAATTGGAGTGAATTTGCTGCTATCTCTGTCAGGAAGCGAGCTAGAGCGCTGAAACTGTGCCTATACGCACTTTCATCAAAACACGCTTTATTGAGATTTTAAGCTCAGAATATGAATCTGTGCGTGCTACTTGCCTGGGTACTGCTTCAGATCGTTGTGCAATGCATATATGGTATCAGTTTGTCCAATGTGCATGGATGGCCTTTGGGAAGTGAATATGAGCTTCTGAAGTGAAAATATGCACTTTTTAAAAAACTTTCTTTTTTTTAGTTCTGCTTGTTAAAAATTTTCATACTGTGTGAAACACAGTGGGAAAGTGACAAACATAAGTGAATTGTCACTATATGACTGAATTGGAGTGAATTTGCTGCTATCTCTGTCAGGAAGCGAGCTGGAGCGCTGAAACTGTGCCTATACACACTTTTATCAAAACACGCTTTTTTGAGGTTTTAAGCTCAGAATATGAATATGTGCGTGCTACTTGCCTGGGTACTGCTTCAGATCGTTGTGCAATGCATATATGGTATCAGTTTGTCCAATGTGCATGGATGGCCTTTGGGAAGTGAATATGAGCTTCTGAAGTGAAAATATGCACTTTTTAAAAAACTTTCTTTTTTTTAGTTCTGCTTGTTAAAAATTTTCATACTGTGTGAAACACAGTGGGAAAGTGACAAACATGAGTGAATTGTCACTATATGACTGAATTGGAGTGAATTTGCTGCTATCTCTGTCAGGAAGCGAGCTGGAGCGCTGAAACTGTGCCTATACACACCTTTATCAAAACACGCTTTTTTGAGGTTTTAAGCTCAGAACGTGAATCTGTGCTTGTTTCTTGCCTGGGTACTGCTTCAGATCGTTTTGCAATGCATATATGTTATCAGTTTATCCAATGTGCATGGATGGCCTTTGGGAAGTGAATATGAGCTTCTGAAGTGAAAATATGCACTTTTTAAAAAACTTTCTTTTTTTTAGTTCTGCTTGTTAAAAATTTTCATACTGTGTGAAACACAGTGGGAAAGTGACAAACATGAGTGAATTGTCACTATATGACTGAATTGGAGTGAATTTGCTGCTATCTCTGTCAGGAAGCGAGCTGGAGCGCTGAAACTCTGCCTATACGCACATTTATCAAAACGCGCTTTTTTGAGGTTTTTAGCTCAGAACGTGAATCTGTGCTTGTTTCTTGCCTGGGATCGGCTTCAGATCGTTGTGCAATGCATATATGGTATCAGTTTATCCAATGTGCATGGATGGCCTTTGGGAAGTGAATATAAGCTTCTGAAGTGAAAATATGCACTTTTTAAAAAACTTTCTTTTTTTTAGTTCTGCTTGTTAAAAATTTTCATGCTGTGTGTTACACAGTGGGAAAGTGACAAACATGAGTGAATTGTCACTACATGACTTAATTGGAGTGAATTTGCTGCTATCTCTGTCAGGAAGCGAGCTAGAGCGCTGAAACTGTGCCTATACGCACTTTCATCAAAACACGCTTTATTGAGATTTTAAGCTCAGAATATGAATCTGTGCGTGCTACTTGCCTGGGTACTGCTTCAGATCGTTGTGCAATGCATATATGGTATCAGTTTGTCCAATGTGCATGGATGGCCTTTGGGAAGTGAATATGAGCTTCTGAAGTGAAAATATGCACTTTTTAAAAAACTTTCTTTTTTTTAGTTCTGCTTGTTAAAAATTTTCATCCTGTGTGAAACACAGTGGGAAAGTGACAAACATGACTAAATTGTCACTATATGACTGAATTGGAGTGAATTTGCTGCTATCTCTGTCAGGGAGAGAGCTGGAGCGCTGAAACTGTGCCTATACGCACTTTTATCAAAACACGCTTTTTTGAGGTTTTAAGCTCAGAACGTGAATCTGTGCTTGTTTCTTGCCTGGGATCGGCTTCAGATCGTTGTGCAATGCATATATGGTATCAGTTTATCCAATGTGCATGGATGGCCTTTGGGAAGTGAATATGAGCTTCTGAAGTGAAAATATGCACTTTTTAAAAAACTTTCTTTTTTTTAGTTCTGCTTGTTAAAAATTTTCATCCTGTGTGAAACACAGTGGGAAAGTGACAAACATGACTAAATTGTCACTATATGACTGAATTGGAGTGAATTTGCTGCTATCTCTGTCAGGGAGAGAGCTGGAGCGCTGAAACTGTGCCTATACGCACTTTTATCAAAACGCGCTTTTTTGAGGTTTTTAGCTCAGAACGTGAATCTGTGCTTGTTTCTTGCCTGGGATCGGCTTCAGATCGTTGTGCAATGCATATATGGTATCAGTTTATCCAATGTGCATGGATGGCCTTTGGGAAGTGAATATAAGCTTCTGAAGTGAAAATATGCACTTTTTAAAAAACTTTCTTTTTTTTAGTTCTGCTTGTTAAAAATTTTCATGCTGTGTGTTACACAGTGGGAAAGTGACAAACATGAGTGAATTGTCACTACATGACTTAATTGGAGTGAATTTGCTGCTATCTCTGTCAGGAAGCGAGCTAGAGCGCTGAAACTGTGCCTATACGCACTTTCATCAAAACACGCTTTATTGAGATTTTAAGCTCAGAATATGAATCTGTGCGTGCTACTTGCCTGGGTACTGCTTCAGATCGTTGTGCAATGCATATATGGTATCAGTTTGTCCAATGTGCATGGATGGCCTTTGGGAAGTGAATATGAGCTTCTGAAGTGAAAATATGCACTTTTTAAAAAACTTTCTTTTTTTTAGTTCTGCTTGTTAAAAATTTTCATCCTGTGTGAAACACAGTGGGAAAGTGACAAACATGACTAAATTGTCACTATATGACTGAATTGGAGTGAATTTGCTGCTATCTCTGTCAGGGAGAGAGCTGGAGTGCTGAAACTGTGCCTATACGCACTTTTATCAAAACACGCTTTTTTGAGGTTTTAAGCTCAGAACGTGAATCTGTGCTTGTTTCTTGCCTGGGATCGGCTTCAGATCGTTGTGCAATGCATATATGGTATCAGTTTATCCAATGTGCATGGATGGCCTTTGGGAAGTGAATATAAGCTTCTGAAGTGAAAATATGCACTTTTTAAAAAACTTTCTTTTTTTTAGTTCTGCTTGTTAAAAATTTTCATGCTGTGTGTTACACAGTGGGAAAGTGACAAACATGAGTGAATTGTCACTACATGACTTAATTGGAGTGAATTTGCTGCTATCTCTGTCAGGAAGCGAGCTAGAGCGCTGAAACTGTGCCTATACGCACTTTCATCAAAACACGCTTTATTGAGATTTTAAGCTCAGAATATGAATCTGTGCGTGCTACTTGCCTGGGAACTGCTTCAGATCGTTGTGCAATGCATATATGGTATCAGTTTGTCCAATGTGCATGGATGGCCTTTGGGAAGTGAATATGAGCTTCTGAAGTGAAAATATGCACTTTTTAAAAAACTTTCTTTTTTTTAGTTCTGCTTGTTAAAAATTTTCATACTGTGTGAAACACAGTGGGAAAGTGACAAACATGAGTGAATTGTCACTATATGACTGAATTGGAGTGAATTTGCTGCTATCTCTGTCAGGAAGCGAGCTGGAGCGCTGAAACTGTGCCTATACACACTTTTATCAAAACACGCTTTTTTGAGGTTTTAAGCTCAGAATATGAATATGTGCGTGCTACTTGCCTGGGTACTGCTTCAGATCGTTGTGCAATGCATATATGGTATCAGTTTGTCCAATGTGCATGGATGGCCTTTGGGAAGTGAATATGAGCTTCTGAAGTGAAAATATGCACTTTTTAAAAAACTTTCTTTTTTTTAGTTCTGCTTGTTAAAAATTTTCATACTGTGTGAAACACAGTGGGAAAGTGACAAACATGAGTGAATTGTCACTATATGACTGAATTGGAGTGAATTTGCTGCTATCTCTGTCAGGAAGCGAGCTGGAGCGCTGAAACTGTGCCTATACACACTTTTATCAAAACACGCTTTTTTGAGGTTTTAAGCTCAGAACGTGAATCTGTGCTTGTTTCTTGCCTGGGAACTGCTTCAGATCGTTTTGCAATGCATATATGTTATCAGTTTATCCAATGTGCATGGATGGCCTTTGGGAAGTGAATATGAGCTTCTGAAGTGAAAATATGCACTTTTTAAAAAACTTTCTTTTTTTTAGTTCTGCTTGTTAAAAATTTTCATACTGTGTGAAACACAGTGGGAAAGTGACAAACATGAGTGAATTGTCACTATATGACTGAATTGGAGTGAATTTGCTGCTATCTCTGTCAGGAAGCGAGCTGGAGCGCTGAAACTGTGCCTATACACACCTTTATCAAAACACGCTTTTTTGAGGTTTTAAGCTCAGAACGTGAATCTGTGCTTGTTTCTTGCCTGGGAACTGCTTCAGATCGTTTTGCAATGCATATATGTTATCAGTTTATCCAATGTGCATGGATGGCCTTTGGGAAGTGAATATAAGCTTCTGAAGTGAAAATATGCACTTTTTAAAAAACTTTCTTTTTTTTAGTCTGCTTGTTAAAAATTTTCATGCTGTGTGTTACACAGTGGGAAAGTGACAAACATGAGTGAATTGTCACTATATGACTGAATTGGAGTGAATTTGCTGCTATCTCTGTCAGGAAGCGAGCTGGAGCGCTGAAACTGTGCCTATACACACTTTTATCAAAACACGCTTTTTTGAGGTTTTAAGCTCAGAACGTGAATCTGTGCGTGCTACTTGCCTGGGTACTGCTTCAGATCGTTGTGCAATGCATATATGGTATCAGTTTGTCCAATGTGCATGGATGGCCTTTGGGAAGTGAATATGAGCTTCTGAAGTGAAAATATGCACTTTTTAAAAAACTTTCTTTTTTTTAGTTCTGCTTGTTAAAAATTTTCATACTGTGTGAAACACAGTGGGAAAGTGACAAACATGAGTGAATTGTCACTATATGACTGAATTGGAGTGAATTTGCTGCTATCTCTGTCAGGAAGCGAGCTGGAGCGCTGAAACTCTGCCTATACGCACTTTTATCAAAACGCGCTTTTTTGAGGTTTTAAGCTCAGAACGTGAATCTGTGCTTGTTTCTTGCCTGGGATCGGCTTCAGATCGTTGTGCAATGCATATATGGTATCAGTTTATCCAATGTGCATGGATGGCCTTTGGGAAGTGAATATAAGCTTCTGAAGTGAAAATATGCACTTTTTAAAAAACTTTCTTTTTTTTAGTTCTGCTTGTTAAAAATTTTCATGCTGTGTGTTACACAGTGGGAAAGTGACAAACATGAGTGAATTGTCACTACATGACTTAATTGGAGTGAATTTGCTGCTATCTCTGTCAGGAAGCGAGCTAGAGCGCTGAAACTGTGCCTATACGCACTTTCATCAAAACACGCTTTATTGAGATTTTAAGCTCAGAATATGAATCTGTGCGTGCTACTTGCCTGGGTACTGCTTCAGATCGTTGTGCAATGCATATATGGTATCAGTTTGTCCAATGTGCATGGATGGCCTTTGGGAAGTGAATATGAGCTTCTGAAGTGAAAATATGCACTTTTTAAAAAACTTTCTTTTTTTTAGTTCTGCTTGTTAAAAATTTTCATCCTGTGTGAAACACAGTGGGAAAGTGACAAACATGACTAAATTGTCACTATATGACTGAATTGGAGTGAATTTGCTGCTATCTCTGTCAGGGAGAGAGCTGGAGCGCTGAAACTGTGCCTATACGCACTTTTATCAAAACACGCTTTTTTGAGGTTTTAAGCTCAGAACGTGAATCTGTGCTTGTTTCTTGCCTGGGATCGGCTTCAGATCGTTGTGCAATGCATATATGGTATCAGTTTATCCAATGTGCATGGATGGCCTTTGGGAAGTGAATATAAGCTTCTGAAGTGAAAATATGCACTTTTTAAAAAACTTTCTTTTTTTTAGTTCTGCTTGTTAAAAATTTTCATGCTGTGTGTTACACAGTGGGAAAGTGACAAACATGAGTGAATTGTCACTACATGACTTAATTGGAGTGAATTTGCTGCTATCTCTGTCAGGAAGCGAGCTAGAGCGCTGAAACTGTGCCTATACGCACTTTCATCAAAACACGCTTTTTTGAGGTTTTAAGCTCAGAATATGAATATGTGCGTGCTACTTGCCTGGGTACTGCTTCAGATCGTTGTGCAATGCATATATGGTATCAGTTTGTCCAATGTGCATGGATGGCCTTTGGGAAGTGAATATGAGCTTCTGAAGTGAAAATATGCACTTTTTAAAAAACTTTCTTTTTTTTAGTTCTGCTTGTTAAAAATTTTCATACTGTGTGAAACACAGTGGGAAAGTGACAAACATGAGTGAATTGTCACTATATGACTGAATTGGAGTGAATTTGCTGCTATCTCTGTCAGGAAGCGAGCTGGAGCGCTGAAACTGTGCCTATACACACCTTTATCAAAACACGCTTTTTTGAGGTTTTAAGCTCAGAACGTGAATCTGTGCTTGTTTCTTGCCTGGGTACTGCTTCAGATCGTTTTGCAATGCATATATGTTATCAGTTTATCCAATGTGCATGGATGGCCTTTGGGAAGTGAATATGAGCTTCTGAAGTGAAAATATGCACTTTTTAAAAAACTTTCTTTTTTTTAGTTCTGCTTGTTAAAAATTTTCATACTGTGTGAAACACAGTGGGAAAGTGACAAACATGAGTGAATTGTCACTATATGACTGAATTGGAGTGAATTTGCTGCTATCTCTGTCAGGAAGCGAGCTGGAGCGCTGAAACTCTGCCTATACGCACATTTATCAAAACGCGCTTTTTTGAGGTTTTAAGCTCAGAACGTGAATCTGTGCTTGTTTCTTGCCTGGGATCGGCTTCAGATCGTTGTGCAATGCATATATGGTATCAGTTTATCCAATGTGCATGGATGGCCTTTGGGAAGTGAATATAAGCTTCTGAAGTGAAAATATGCACTTTTTAAAAAACTTTCTTTTTTTTAGTTCTGCTTGTTAAAAATTTTCATGCTGTGTGTTACACAGTGGGAAAGTGACAAACATGAGTGAATTGTCACTACATGACTTAATTGGAGTGAATTTGCTGCTATCTCTGTCAGGAAGCGAGCTAGAGCGCTGAAACTGTGCCTATACGCACTTTCATCAAAACACGCTTTATTGAGATTTTAAGCTCAGAATATGAATCTGTGCGTGCTACTTGCCTGGGTACTGCTTCAGATCGTTGTGCAATGCATATATGGTATCAGTTTGTCCAATGTGCATGGATGGCCTTTGGGAAGTGAATATGAGCTTCTGAAGTGAAAATATGCACTTTTTAAAAAACTTTCTTTTTTTTAGTTCTGCTTGTTAAAAATTTTCATCCTGTGTGAAACACAGTGGGAAAGTGACAAACATGACTAAATTGTCACTATATGACTGAATTGGAGTGAATTTGCTGCTATCTCTGTCAGGGAGAGAGCTGGAGCGCTGAAACTGTGCCTATACGCACTTTTATCAAAACACGCTTTTTTGAGGTTTTAAGCTCAGAACGTGAATCTGTGCTTGTTTCTTGCCTGGGATCGGCTTCAGATCGTTGTGCAATGCATATATGGTATCAGTTTATCCAATGTGCATGGATGGCCTTTGGGAAGTGAATATAAGCTTCTGAAGTGAAAATATGCACTTTTTAAAAAACTTTCTTTTTTTTAGTTCTGCTTGTTAAAAATTTTCATGCTGTGTGTTACACAGTGGGAAAGTGACAAACATGAGTGAATTGTCACTACATGACTTAATTGGAGTGAATTTGCTGCTATCTCTGTCAGGAAGCGAGCTAGAGCGCTGAAACTGTGCCTATACGCACTTTCATCAAAACACGCTTTATTGAGATTTTAAGCTCAGAATATGAATCTGTGCGTGCTACTTGCCTGGGAACTGCTTCAGATCGTTGTGCAATGCATATATGGTATCAGTTTGTCCAATGTGCATGGATGGCCTTTGGGAAGTGAATATGAGCTTCTGAAGTGAAAATATATGGAATTATATTTGTGCCACAATCCTGAGCGAGCAATTGGACATTTTGAGCGCAGAAAAATATATTTCGCAAGCACACAAATCTTGTTTAGAGAAAAAAGAAATTTTGTGAGCAAACAAAACCTTCTGATTGGGCGAACAAAACAATTCTGTGCTCAACAAATATTTTTGCATGTTTGCTATGATCAATATAAACGTGCAATATTAACCCCCTTCCCTCAGTTTCACTCTATACCCTCTCGAAAACTCATGTTCTGCACGCTGGCAGACCGCAGCATGCTCGCTCAAAGCATGTCTCTCCCTCTCTCTCAGTCTGACCTCTCTGTGTGCGCTCAGCTTCACCTGCGCGCTCGCTCGAGCTGTGCAGAGTGTTACAAATGTGCCACAATTCTGATTGGCTGCTTCGGTCTCCAATTAGATGCATTATGCCCAACCACCAAAGAAAAGGGGGAAAGGTAATGACGAAATTCGTCTGTGACTGGATAACAGTACTGCCCTTGTTTAGGACAGGTTAAGTTTAATGTTAAATCTCTAATATCCTGAGACATCCACTGTTGAGTGACTCTTGACTCATATACCTCTTAAGCAACACTGGCTGCTGCTAACTATAGCATTGCACAATGTCTTCTGAAAATCAAAACCAAAATGCCACACCGCAGCCATGAGCACCATGTTTTATGGACCTTTATGAAATTTTGTTGGTTAGTCTGTACACCTTCGGCTTGCGAACCAAGTTAGCTATCTAGTTAGGTTGCTAGCGTCAGGTCAGCCAACTAATGTCCGGAGAAAAGCAGAAGATTACTGACGTTAATGTTATTTCCATGATAGCTGGCAAACTCAACAGTCTTTAAAAATAGCTTTGGCACCATTCTCCGGCTGATTCATTTCAACATATAACGCCTGAAGAAGGCACTTCACAGATAAGTCTATCGACATAAAAGTTTGCCTTGACGTTCATTCACAAATGAACCAACCGAAATAATGACCTCTACCGTGGAGAGTGCTTCGAACTACGGGACCGTTGGTGCCAGCGTCAGCTCAGCTCACCAGTATCACCTGGCGCTAATATTCGTGAAAGCATGCGTTCGGTGGCGCAATGCGGGGCTTTGATGCGCGTGTCCCCGCTGGCAGCTATGAAGGCCGGCATTGCACCACCGGGCGCCGGCTCCCTGGCTCCGGACTGATGGGCCTCTTCAGCCGCGCATCGTGTGTTATTACCGTGATCTGTTTCTGCATATTTCACGAACATTAGTGCCAGATGATACTGGTGAGCTGAGCCTACGCTGGCACCGGCGTTCCCGTGGTTCGAAGCACTCGCCGCGTTAGAGGTTATTTTTCCGGTTGGTTCATTTGAGAATAAACTTCCAGGTTTTTCCAAATGTATTCCACATAGGTTTAGATTATGCTTTCAGGTTTTTTGTCTAAAGCAGTACCCCAAATATCACTAAACAACCACAACTGCTGCAATTTGACACCACAGTATCTTTCGTTCTGTATATACATCCATGCTGCAGTATTAAGCCAGCACAGCCACACCAACACCGGGAACGGCAGCAGCACCCTGGTTTTGTTAGCTACACCAAAATGCAATATTACCCCTAATTAATATCGTTTATCACACCTGCACTTGCTCTGCTATTTCAAGTAAAACTGATTGCTTATAGTGTTTAAGCATTAGAATGAGATGTCAATCACTGCATAAAACACGTGTCTTTGCTTTCACAAAATTAATCAAGGATGATCGTGTACTTCACTTGTGGATGTGTAACATTAGATGATCAGACTTGATATGCAGGTTATAAGTGTAGCCTATTTCAGTTTATGGCGACAGACATATCGGCAAAGTTCCTTCTTCAGGGGTGTTGAAATAAATCAGCTGGGATAAAGGTGCCAAAACTATTCTTTTTTTAAGATTGTCAAGTTCGCCAGCTATCATGGAAGTAACGTTTAATGTCTGTAAGCTTCTGCTTTTCTCCGGACATTAGTTGGCTGACCTGACGCTAGCAACCTAACTAGATAGCTAACTTGGTTCGCAAGCCGAATGTGTACAGACTAACCAACAAAATTTCATAAAGGTCCATAAAACATGGTGCTCGTGGCTGCGGTGTGGCATTTTGGTTTTGATGTTCAGAAGACATTGTGCAATGCTATAGTTAGCAGCAGCCAGTGTTGCTTAAGAGGTATATGAGTCAAGAGTCACACAACAGTGGATGTCTCAGGATATTAGAGATTTAACATTAAACTTAACCTGTCCTAAACAAGGGCAGTACTGTTATCCAGTCACAGACGAATTTCGTCATTACCTTTCCCCCTTTTCTTTGGTGGTTGGGCATAATGCATCTAATTGGAGACCGAGGCAGCCAATCAGAATTGTGGCACATTTGTAACACTCTGCACAGCTCGAGCGAGCGCGCAGGTGAAGCTGAGCGCACACAGAGAGGTCAGACTGAGAGAGAGGGAGAGACATGCTTTGAGCGAGCATGCTGCGGTCTGCCAGCGTGCAGAACATGAGTTTTCGAGAGGGTATAGAGTGAAACTGAGGGAAGGGGGTTAATATTGCACGTTTATATTGATCATAGCAAACATGCAAAAATATTTGTTGAGCACAGAATTATTTTATTCGCTCAATCGGAAGGTTTTGTTTGCTCACAAAATTTCTTTTTTCTCTAAACAAGATTTTTGTGCTTGCGAAATATATTTTTCCGCGCTCAAAATGTCCAATTGCTCGCTCAGGATTGTGGCACAAATATAATTCCATAAAAATATGCACTTTTTAAAAAACTTTCTTTTTTTTAGTTCTGCTTGTTAAAAATTTTCATACTGTGTGAAACACAGTGGGAAAGTGACAAACATGAGTGAATTGTCACTATATGACTGAATTGGAGTGAATTTGCTGCTATCTCTGTCAGGAAGCGAGCTGGAGCGCTGAAACTGTGCCTATACACACTTTTATCAAAACACGCTTTTTTGAGGTTTTAAGCTCAGAATATGAATATGTGCGTGCTACTTGCCTGGGTACTGCTTCAGATCGTTGTGCAATGCATATATGGTATCAGTTTGTCCAATGTGCATGGATGGCCTTTGGGAAGTGAATATGAGCTTCTGAAGTGAAAATATGCACTTTTTAAAAAACTTTCTTTTTTTTAGTTCTGCTTGTTAAAAATTTTCATACTGTGTGAAACACAGTGGGAAAGTGACAAACATGAGTGAATTGTCACTATATGACTGAATTGGAGTGAATTTGCTGCTATCTCTGTCAGGAAGCGAGCTGGAGCGCTGAAACTGTGCCTATACACACTTTTATCAAAACACGCTTTTTTGAGGTTTTAAGCTCAGAACGTGAATCTGTGCTTGTTTCTTGCCTGGGAACTGCTTCAGATCGTTTTGCAATGCATATATGTTATCAGTTTATCCAATGTGCATGGATGGCCTTTGGGAAGTGAATATAAGCTTCTGAAGTGAAAATATGCACTTTTTAAAAAACTTTCTTTTTTTTAGTCTGCTTGTTAAAAATTTTCATGCTGTGTGTTACACAGTGGGAAAGTGACAAACATGAGTGAATTGTCACTATATGACTGAATTGGAGTGAATTTGCGGCTATCTCTGTCAGGAATCGAGCTGGAGCGCTGAAACTGTGCCTATACGCACTTTTATCAAAACACGCTTTTTTGAGGTTTTAAGCTCAGAACGTGAATCTGTGCGTGCTACTTGCCTGGGTACTGCTTCAGATCGTTGTGCAATGCATATATGGTATCAGTTTATCCAATGTGCATGGATGGCCTTTGGGAAGTGAATATGAGCTTCTGAAGTGAAAATATGCACTTTTTAAAAAACTTTCTTTTTTTCAGTTCTGCTTGTTAAAAATTTTCATACTGTGTGAAACACAGTGGGAAAGTGACAAACATGAGTGAATTGTCACTATATGACTGAATTGGAGTGAATTTGCTGCTATCTCTGTCAGGAAGCGAGCTGGAGCGCTGAAACTGTGCCTATACGCACTTTTATCAAAACGCGCTTTTTTGAGGTTTTAAGCTCAGAACGTGAATCTGTGCTTGTTTCTTGCCTGGGATCGGCTTCAGATCGTTGTGCAATGCATATATGGTATCAGTTTATCCAATGTGCATGGATGGCCTTTGGGAAGTGAATATAAGCTTCTGAAGTGAAAATATGCACTTTTTAAAAAACTTTCTTTTTTTTAGTTCTGCTTGTTAAAAATTTTCATGCTGTGTGTTACACAGTGGGAAAGTGACAAACATGAGTGAATTGTCACTACATGACTTATTTGGAGTGAATTTGCTGCTATCTCTGTCAGGAAGCGAGCTAGAGCGCTGAAACTGTGCCTATACGCACTTTCATCAAAACACGCTTTATTGAGATTTTAAGCTCAGAATATGAATCTGTGCGTGCTACTTGCCTGGGTACTGCTTCAGATCGTTGTGCAATGCATATATGGTATCAGTTTGTCCAATGTGCATGGATGGCCTTTGGGAAGTGAATATGAGCTTCTGAAGTGAAAATATGCACTTTTTAAAAAACTTTCTTTTTTTTAGTTCTGCTTGTTAAAAATTTTCATCCTGTGTGAAACACAGTGGGAAAGTGACAAACATGACTAAATTGTCACTATATGACTGAATTGGAGTGAATTTGCTGCTATCTCTGTCAGGGAGAGAGCTGGAGCGCTGAAACTGTGCCTATACGCACTTTTATCAAAACACGCTTTTTTGAGGTTTTAAGCTCAGAACGTGAATCTGTGCTTGTTTCTTGCCTGGGATCGGCTTCAGATCGTTGTGCAATGCATATATGGTATCAGTTTATCCAATGTGCATGGATGGCCTTTGGGAAGTGAATATAAGCTTCTGAAGTGAAAATATGCACTTTTTAAAAAACTTTCTTTTTTTTAGTTCTGCTTGTTAAAAATTTTCATGCTGTGTGTTACACAGTGGGAAAGTGACAAACATGAGTGAATTGTCACTACATGACTTAATTGGAGTGAATTTGCTGCTATCTCTGTCAGGAAGCGAGCTAGAGCGCTGAAACTGTGCCTATACGCACTTTCATCAAAACACGCTTTATTGAGATTTTAAGCTCAGAATATGAATCTGTGCGTGCTACTTGCCTGGGTACTGCTTCAGATCGTTGTGCAATGCATATATGGTATCAGTTTGTCCAATGTGCATGGATGGCCTTTGGGAAGTGAATATGAGCTTCTGAAGTGAAAATATGCACTTTTTAAAAAACTTTCTTTTTTTTAGTTCTGCTTGTTAAAAATTTTCATACTGTGTGAAACACAGTGGGAAAGTGACAAACATAAGTGAATTGTCACTATATGACTGAATTGGAGTGAATTTGCTGCTATCTCTGTCAGGAAGCGAGCTGGAGCGCTGAAACTGTGCCTATACACACTTTTATCAAAACACGCTTTTTTGAGGTTTTAAGCTCAGAACGTGAATCTGAGCTTGTTTCTTGCCTGGGAACTGCTTCAGATCGTTTTGCAATGCATATATGTTATCAGTTTATCCAATGTGCATGGATGGCCTTTTGGAAGTGAATATGAGCTTCTGAAGTGAAAATATGCACTTTTTAAAAAACTTTCTTTTTTTTAGTTCTGCTTGTTAAAAATTTTCATACTGTGTGAAACACAGTGGGAAAGTGACAAACATGAGTGAATTGTCACTATATGACTGAATTGGAGTGAATTTGCTGCTATCTCTGTCAGGAAGCGAGCTGGAGCGCTGAAACTGTGCCTATACACACTTTTATCAAAACACGCTTTTTTGAGGTTTTAAGCTCAGAACGTGAATCTGTGCTTGTTTCTTGCCTGGGAACTGCTTCAGATCGTTTTGCAATGCATATATGTTATCAGTTTATCCAATGTGCATGGATGGCCTTTGGGAAGTGAATATGAGCTTCTGAAGTGAAAATATGCACTTTTTAAAAAACTTTCTTTTTTTTAGTTCTGCTTGTTAAAAATTTTCATACTGTGTGAAACACAGTGGGAAAGTGACAAACATGAGTGAATTGTCACTATATGACTGAATTGGAGTGAATTTGCTGCTATCTCTGTCAGGAAGCGAGCTGGAGCGCTGAAACTGTGCCTATACGCACTTTTATCAAAACGCGCTTTTTTGAGGTTTTAAGCTCAGAACGTGAATCTGTGCTTGTTTCTTGCCTGGGATCGGCTTCAGATCGTTGTGCAATGCATATATGGTATCAGTTTATCCAATGTGCATGGATGGCCTTTGGGAAGTGAATATAAGCTTCTGAAGTGAAAATATGCACTTTTTAAAAAACTTTCTTTTTTTTAGTTCTGCTTGTTAAAAATTTTCATGCTGTGTGTTACACAGTGGGAAAGTGACAAACATGAGTGAATTGTCACTAAATGACTTAATTGGAGTGAATTTGCTGCTATCTCTGTCAGGAAGCGAGCTAGAGCGCTGAAACTGTGCCTATACGCACTTTCATCAAAACACGCTTTATTGAGATTTTAAGCTCAGAATATGAATCTGTGCGTGCTACTTGCCTGGGTACTGCTTCAGATCGTTGTGCAATGCATATATGGTATCTGTTTGTCCAATGTGCATGGATGGCCTTTGGGAAGTGAATATGAGCTTCTGAAGTGAAAATATGCACTTTTTAAAAAACTTTTTTTTTTTAGTTCTGCTTGTTAAAAATTTTCATCCTGTGTGAAACACAGTGGGAAAGTGACAAACATGACTAAATTGTCACTATATGACTGAATTGGAGTGAATTTGCTGCTATCTCTGTCAGGGAGCGAGCTGGAGCGCTGAAACTGTGCCTATACGCACTTTTATCAAAACACGCTTTTTTGAGGTTTTAAGCTCAGAACGTGAATCTGTGCTTGTTTCTTGCCTGGGATCGGCTTCAGATCGTTGTGCAATGCATATATGGTATCAGTTTATCCAATGTGCATGGATGGCCTTTGGGAAGTGAATATAAGCTTCTGAAGTGAAAATATGCACTTTTTAAAAAACTTTCTTTTTTTTAGTTCTGCTTGTTAAAAATTTTCATGCTGTGTGTTACACAGTGGGAAAGTGACAAACATGAGTGAATTGTCACTACATGACTTAATTGGAGTGAATTTGCTGCTATCTCTGTCAGGAAGCGAGCTAGAGCGCTGAAACTGTGCCTATACGCACTTTCATCAAAACACGCTTTATTAAATTTTAAGCTCAGAATATGAATCTGTGCGTGCTACTTGCCTGGGTACTGCTTCAGATCGTTGTGCAATGCATATATGGTATCAGTTTGTCCAATGTGCATGGATGGCCTTTGGGAAGTGAATATGAGCTTCTGAAGTGAAAATATGCACTTTTTAAAAAACTTTCTTTTTTTTAGTTCTGCTTGTTAAAAATTTTCATACTGTGTGAAACACAGTGGGAAAGTGACAAACATAAGTGAATTGTCACTATATGACTGAATTGGAGTGAATTTGCTGCTATCTCTGTCAGGAAGCGAGCTGGAGCGCTGAAACTGTGCCTATACACACTTTTATCAAAACACGCTTTTTTGAGGTTTTAAGCTCAGAACGTGAATCTGAGCTTGTTTCTTGCCTGGGAACTGCTTCAGATCGTTTTGCAATGCATATATGTTATCAGTTTATCCAATGTGCATGGATGGCCTTTGGGAAGTGAATATGAGCTTCTGAAGTGAAAATATGCACTTTTTAAAAAACTTACTTTTTTTTAGTTCTGCTTGTTAAAAATTTTCATACTGTGTGAAACACAGTGGGAAAGTGACAAACATGAGTGAATTGTCACTATATGACTGAATTGGAGTGAATTTGCTGCTATCTCTGTCAGGAAGCGAGCTGGAGCGCTGAAACTGTGCCTATACGCACTTTTATCAAAACACGCTTTTTTGAGGTTTTAAGCTCAGAACGTGAATCTGTGCTTGTTTCTTGCCTGGGATCGGCTTCAGATCGTTGTGCAATGCATATATGGTATCAGTTTATCCAATGTGCATGGATGGCCTTTGGGAAGTGAATATAAGCTTCTGAAGTGAAAATATGCACTTTTTAAAAAACTT
This sequence comes from Gymnothorax reevesii, assembly GCA_029721435.1. Lineage (NCBI taxonomy): Eukaryota > Metazoa > Chordata > Actinopteri > Anguilliformes > Muraenidae > Gymnothorax > Gymnothorax reevesii. The sequence continues at coordinate 44,451,634 of CM056585.1, forward strand.
TCTTTTTTTTAGTTCTGCTTGTTAAAAATTTTCATGCTGTGTGTTACACAGTGGGAAAGTGACAAACATGAGTGAATTGTCACTACATGACTTAATTGGAGTGAATTTGCTGCTATCTCTGTCAGGAAGCGAGCTGGAGCGCTGAAACTGTGCCTATACGCACTTTTATCAAAACACGCTTTTTTGAGGTTTTAAGCTCAGAACGTGAATCTGTGCTTGTTTCTTGCCTGGGATCGGCTTCAGATCGTTGTGCAATGCATATATGGTATCAGTTTATCCAATGTGCATGGATGGCCTTTGGGAAGTGAATATAAGCTTCTGAAGTGAAAATATGCACTTTTTAAAAAACTTTCTTTTTTTTAGTTCTGCTTGTTAAAAATTTTCATGCTGTGTGTTACACAGTGGGAAAGTGACAAACATGAGTGAATTGTCACTACATGACTTAATTGGGGTGAATTTGCTGCTATCTCTGTCAGGAAGCGAGCTAGAGCGCTGAAACTGTGCCTATACGCACTTTCATCAAAACACGCTTTATTGAGATTTTAAGCTCAGAATATGAATCTGTGCGTGCTACTTGCCTGGGTACTGCTTCAGATCGTTGTGCAATGCATATATGGTATCAGTTTGTCCAATGTGCATGGATGGCCTTTGGGAAGTGAATATGAGCTTCTGAAGTGAAAATATGCACTTTTTAAAAAACTTTCTTTTTTTTAGTTCTGCTTGTTAAAAATTTTCATACTGTGTGAAACAAGTGGGAAAGTGACAAACATGAGTGAATTGTCACTATATGACTGAATTGGAGTGAATTTGCTGCTATCTCTGTCAGGAAGCGAGCTGGAGCGCTGAAACTGTGCCTATACACACTTTTATCAAAACACGCTTTTTTGAGGTTTTAAGCTCAGAACGTGAATCTGTGCTTGTTTCTTGCCTGGGATCGGCTTCAGATCGTTGTGCAATGCATATATGGTATCAGTTTATCCAATGTGCATGGATGGCCTTTGGGAAGTGAATATAAGCTTCTGAAGTGAAAATATGCACTTTTTAAAAAACTTTCTTTTTTTTAGTCTGCTTGTTAAAAATTTTCATGCTGTGTGTTACACAGTGGGAAAGTGACAAACATGAGTGAATTGTCACTACATGACTTAATTGGAGTGAATTTGCTGCTATCTCTGTCAGGAAGCGAGCTAGAGCGCTGAAACTGTGCCTATACGCACTTTCATCAAAACACGCTCTATTGAGATTTTAAGCTCAGAATATGAATATGTGCGTGCTACTTGCCTGGGTACTGCTTCAGATCGTTGTGCAATGCATATATGGTATCAGTTTGTCCAATGTGCATGGATGGCCTTTGGGAAGTGAATATGAGCTTCTGAAGTGAAAATATGCACTTTTTAAAAAACTTTCTTTTTTTTAGTTCTGCTTGTTAAAAATTTTCATACTGTGTGAAACACAGTGGGAAAGTGACAAACATAAGTGAATTGTCACTATATGACTGAATTGGAGTGAATTTGCTGCTATCTCTGTCAGGAAGCGAGCTGGAGCGCTGAAACTGTGCCTATACACACTTTTATCAAAACACGCTTTTTTGAGGTTTTAAGCTCAGAACGTGAATCTGAGCTTGTTTCTTGCCTGGGAACTGCTTCAGATCGTTTTGCAATGCATATATGTTATCAGTTTATCCAATGTGCATGGATGGCCTTTGGGAAGTGAATATGAGCTTCTGAAGTGAAAATATGCACTTTTTAAAAAAACTTTCTTTTTTTTAGTTCTGCTTGTTAAAAATTTTCATACTGTGTGAAACACAGTGGGAAAGTGACAAACATGAGTGAATTGTCACTATATGACTGAATTGGAGTGAATTTGCTGCTATCTCTGTCAGGAAGCGAGCTGGAGCGCTGAAACTGTGCCTATACGCACTTTTATCAAAACACGCTTTTTTGAGGTTTTAAGCTCAGAACGTGAATCTGTGCTTGTTTCTTGCCTGGGATCGGCTTCAGATCGTTGTGCAATGCATATATGGTATCAGTTTATCCAATGTGCATGGATGGCCTTTGGGAAGTGAATATAAGCTTCTGAAGTGAAAATATGCACTTTTTAAAAAACTTTCTTTTTTTTAGTTCTGCTTGTTAAAAATTTTCATGCTGTGTGTTACACAGTGGGAAAGTGACAAACATGAGTGAATTGTCACTAAATGACTTAATTGGAGTGAATTTGCTGCTATCTCTGTCAGGAAGCGAGCTAGAGCGCTGAAACTGTGCCTATACGCACTTTCATCAAAACACGCTTTATTGAGATTTTAAGCTCAGAATATGAATCTGTGCGTGCTACTTGCCTGGGTACTGCTTCAGATCGTTGTGCAATGCATATATGGTATCTGTTTGTCCAATGTGCATGGATGGCCTTTGGGAAGTGAATATGAGCTTCTGAAGTGAAAATATGCACTTTTTAAAAAACTTTTTTTTTTTAGTTCTGCTTGTTAAAAATTTTCATCCTGTGTGAAACACAGTGGGAAAGTGACAAACATGACTAAATTGTCACTATATGACTGAATTGGAGTGAATTTGCTGCTATCTCTGTCAGGGAGCGAGCTGGAGCGCTGAAACTGTGCCTATACGCACTTTTATCAAAACACGCTTTTTTGAGGTTTTAAGCTCAGAACGTGAATCTGTGCTTGTTTCTTGCCTGGGATCGGCTTCAGATCGTTGTGCAATGCATATATGGTATCAGTTTATCCAATGTGCATGGATGGCCTTTGGGAAGTGAATATAAGCTTCTGAAGTGAAAATATGCACTTTTTAAAAAACTTTCTTTTTTTTAGTTCTGCTTGTTAAAAATTTTCATGCTGTGTGTTACACAGTGGGAAAGTGACAAACATGAGTGAATTGTCACTACATGACTTAATTGGAGTGAATTTGCTGCTATCTCTGTCAGGAAGCGAGCTAGAGCGCTGAAACTGTGCCTATACGCACTTTCATCAAAACACGCTTTATTAAATTTTAAGCTCAGAATATGAATCTGTGCGTGCTACTTGCCTGGGTACTGCTTCAGATCGTTGTGCAATGCATATATGGTATCAGTTTGTCCAATGTGCATGGATGGCCTTTGGGAAGTGAATATGAGCTTCTGAAGTGAAAATATGCACTTTTTAAAAAACTTTCTTTTTTTTAGTTCTGCTTGTTAAAAATTTTCATACTGTGTGAAACACAGTGGGAAAGTGACAAACATAAGTGAATTGTCACTATATGACTGAATTGGAGTGAATTTGCTGCTATCTCTGTCAGGAAGCGAGCTGGAGCGCTGAAACTGTGCCTATACACACTTTTATCAAAACACGCTTTTTTGAGGTTTTAAGCTCAGAACGTGAATCTGAGCTTGTTTCTTGCCTGGGAACTGCTTCAGATCGTTTTGCAATGCATATATGTTATCAGTTTATCCAATGTGCATGGATGGCCTTTGGGAAGTGAATATGAGCTTCTGAAGTGAAAATATGCACTTTTTAAAAAACTTACTTTTTTTTAGTTCTGCTTGTTAAAAATTTTCATACTGTGTGAAACACAGTGGGAAAGTGACAAACATGAGTGAATTGTCACTATATGACTGAATTGGAGTGAATTTGCTGCTATCTCTGTCAGGAAGCGAGCTGGAGCGCTGAAACTGTGCCTATACGCACTTTTATCAAAACACGCTTTTTTGAGGTTTTAAGCTCAGAACGTGAATCTGTGCTTGTTTCTTGCCTGGGATCGGCTTCAGATCGTTGTGCAATGCATATATGGTATCAGTTTATCCAATGTGCATGGATGGCCTTTGGGAAGTGAATATAAGCTTCTGAAGTGAAAATATGCACTTTTTAAAAAACTTTCTTTTTTTTAGTTCTGCTTGTTAAAAATTTTCATGCTGTGTGTTACACAGTGGGAAAGTGACAAACATGAGTGAATTGTCACTACATGACTTAATTGGAGTGAATTTGCTGCTATCTCTGTCAGGAAGCGAGCTGGAGCGCTGAAACTGTGCCTATACGCACTTTTATCAAAACACGCTTTTTTGAGGTTTTAAGCTCAGAACGTGAATCTGTGCTTGTTTCTTGCCTGGGATCGGCTTCAGATCGTTGTGCAATGCATATATGGTATCAGTTTATCCAATGTGCATGGATGGCCTTTGGGAAGTGAATATAAGCTTCTGAAGTGAAAATATGCACTTTTTAAAAAACTTTCTTTTTTTTAGTTCTGCTTGTTAAAAATTTTCATGCTGTGTGTTACACAGTGGGAAAGTGACAAACATGAGTGAATTGTCACTACATGACTTAATTGGGGTGAATTTGCTGCTATCTCTGTCAGGAAGCGAGCTAGAGCGCTGAAACTGTGCCTATACGCACTTTCATCAAAACACGCTTTATTGAGATTTTAAGCTCAGAATATGAATCTGTGCGTGCTACTTGCCTGGGTACTGCTTCAGATCGTTGTGCAATGCATATATGGTATCAGTTTGTCCAATGTGCATGGATGGCCTTTGGGAAGTGAATATGAGCTTCTGAAGTGAAAATATGCACTTTTTAAAAAACTTTCTTTTTTTTAGTTCTGCTTGTTAAAAATTTTCATACTGTGTGAAACAAGTGGGAAAGTGACAAACATGAGTGAATTGTCACTATATGACTGAATTGGAGTGAATTTGCTGCTATCTCTGTCAGGAAGCGAGCTGGAGCGCTGAAACTGTGCCTATACACACTTTTATCAAAACACGCTTTTTTGAGGTTTTAAGCTCAGAACGTGAATCTGTGCTTGTTTCTTGCCTGGGATCGGCTTCAGATCGTTGTGCAATGCATATATGGTATCAGTTTATCCAATGTGCATGGATGGCCTTTGGGAAGTGAATATAAGCTTCTGAAGTGAAAATATGCACTTTTTAAAAAACTTTCTTTTTTTTAGTCTGCTTGTTAAAAATTTTCATGCTGTGTGTTACACAGTGGGAAAGTGACAAACATGAGTGAATTGTCACTACATGACTTAATTGGAGTGAATTTGCTGCTATCTCTGTCAGGAAGCGAGCTAGAGCGCTGAAACTGTGCCTATACGCACTTTCATCAAAACACGCTCTATTGAGATTTTAAGCTCAGAATATGAATATGTGCGTGCTACTTGCCTGGGTACTGCTTCAGATCGTTGTGCAATGCATATATGGTATCAGTTTGTCCAATGTGCATGGATGGCCTTTGGGAAGTGAATATGAGCTTCTGAAGTGAAAATATGCACTTTTTAAAAAACTTTCTTTTTTTTAGTTCTGCTTGTTAAAAATTTTCATACTGTGTGAAACACAGTGGGAAAGTGACAAACATAAGTGAATTGTCACTATATGACTGAATTGGAGTGAATTTGCTGCTATCTCTGTCAGGAAGCGAGCTGGAGCGCTGAAACTGTGCCTATACACACTTTTATCAAAACACGCTTTTTTGAGGTTTTAAGCTCAGAACGTGAATCTGAGCTTGTTTCTTGCCTGGGAACTGCTTCAGATCGTTTTGCAATGCATATATGTTATCAGTTTATCCAATGTGCATGGATGGCCTTTGGGAAGTGAATATGAGCTTCTGAAGTGAAAATATGCACTTTTTAAAAAAACTTTCTTTTTTTTAGTTCTGCTTGTTAAAAATTTTCATACTGTGTGAAACACAGTGGGAAAGTGACAAACATGAGTGAATTGTCACTATATGACTGAATTGGAGTGAATTTGCTGCTATCTCTGTCAGGAAGCGAGCTGGAGCGCTGAAACTGTGCCTATACGCACTTTTATCAAAACACGCTTTTTTGAGGTTTTAAGCTCAGAACGTGAATCTGTGCTTGTTTCTTGCCTGGGATCGGCTTCAGATCGTTGTGCAATGCATATATGGTATCAGTTTATCCAATGTGCATGGATGGCCTTTGGGAAGTGAATATAAGCTTCTGAAGTGAAAATATCCACTTTTTAAAAAACTTTCTTTTTTTTAGTTCTGCTTGTTAAAAATTTTCATGCTGTGTGTTACACAGTGGGAAAGTGACAAACATGAGTGAATTGTCACTACATGACTTAATTGGAGTGAATTTGCTGCTATCTCTGTCAGGAAGCGAGCTAGAGCGCTGAAACTGTGCCTATACGCACTTTCATCAAAACACGTTATATTGAGATTTTAAGCTCAGAATATGAATCTGTGCGTGCTACTTGCCTGGGTACTGCTTCAGATCGTTGTGCAATGCATATATGGTATCAGTTTGTCCAATGTGCATGGATGGCCTTTGGGAAGTGAATATGAGCTTCTGAAGTGAAAATATGCACTTTTTAAAAAACTTTCTTTTTTTTAGTTCTGCTTGTTAAAAATTTTCATACTGTGTGAAACAAGTGGGAAAGTGACAAACATGAGTGAATTGTCACTATATGACTGAATTGGAGTGAATTTGCTGCTATCTCTGTCAGGAAGCGAGCTGGAGCGCTGAAACTGTGCCTATACGCACTTTCATCAAAACACGCTCTATTGAGATTTTAAGCTCAGAATATGAATATGTGCGTGCTACTTGCCTGGGTACTGCTTCAGATCGTTGTGCAATGCATATATGTTATCAGTTTATCCAATGTGCATGGATGGCCTTTGGGAAGTGAATATGAGCTTCTGAAGTGAAAATATGCACTTTTTAAAAAACTTTCTTTTTTTTAGTTCTGCTTGTTAAAAATTTTCATACTGTGTGAAACACAGTGGGAAAGTGACAAACATGAGTGAATTGTCACTATATGACTGAATTGGAGTGAATTTGCTGCTATCTCTGTCAGGAAGCGAGCTGGAGCGCTGAAACTGTGCCTATACACACTTTTATCAAAACACGCTTTTTTGAGGTTTTAAGCTCAGAACGTGAATCTGTGCTTGTTTCTTGCCTGGGAACTGCTTCAGATCGTTTTGCAATGCATATATGTTATCAGTTTATCCAATGTGCATGGATGGCCTTTGGGAAGTGAATATGAGCTTCTGAAGTGAAAATATGCACTTTTTAAAAAACTTTCTTTTTTTTAGTTCTGCTTGTTAAAAATTTTCATACTGTGTGAAACACAGTGGGAAAGTGACAAACATGAGTGAATTGTCACTATATGACTGAATTGGAGTGAATTTGCTGCTATCTCTGTCAGGAAGCGAGCTGGAGCGCTGAAACTGTGCCTATACGCACTTTTATCAAAACGCGCTTTTTTGAGGTTTTAAGCTCAGAACGTGAATCTGTGCTTGTTTCTTGCCTGGGATCGGCTTCAGATCGTTGTGCAATGCATATATGGTATCAGTTTATCCAATGTGCATGGATGGCCTTTGGGAAGTGAATATAAGCTTCTGAAGTGAAAATATGCACTTTTTAAAAAACTTTCTTTTTTTTAGTTCTGCTTGTTAAAAATTTTCATACTGTGTGAAACACAGTGGGAAAGTGACAAACATGAGTGAATTGTCACTATATGACTGAATTGGAGTGAATTTGCTGCTATCTCTGTCAGGAAGCGAGCTGGAGCGCTGAAACTGTGCCTATACACACTTTTATCAAAACACGCTTTTTTGAGGTTTTAAGCTCAGAACGTGAATCTGTGCTTGTTTCTTGCCTGGGAACTGCTTCAGATCGTTTTGCAATGCATATATGTTATCAGTTTATCCAATGTGCATGGATGGCCTTTGGGAAGTGAATATGAGCTTCTGAAGTGAAAATATGCACTTTTTAAAAAACTTTCTTTTTTTTAGTTCTGCTTGTTAAAAATTTTCATACTGTGTGAAACACAGTGGGAAAGTGACAAACATGAGTGAATTGTCACTATATGACTGAATTGGAGTGAATTTGCTGCTATCTCTGTCAGGAAGCGAGCTGGAGCGCTGAAACTGTGCCTATACGCACTTTTATCAAAACGCGCTTTTTTGAGGTTTTAAGCTCAGAACGTGAATCTGTGCTTGTTTCTTGCCTGGGATCGGCTTCAGATCGTTGTGCAATGCATATATGGTATCAGTTTATCCAATGTGCATGGATGGCCTTTGGGAAGTGAATATAAGCTTCTGAAGTGAAAATATGCACTTTTTAAAAAACTTTCTTTTTTTTAGTTCTGCTTGTTAAAAATTTTCATGCTGTGTGTTACACAGTGGGAAAGTGACAAACATGAGTGAATTGTCACTACATGACTTAATTGGAGTGAATTTGCTGCTATCTCTGTCAGGAAGCGAGCTAGAGCGCTGAAACTGTGCCTATAAGCACTTTCATCAAAACACGCTTTATTGAGATTTTAAGCTCAGAATATGAATCTGTGCGTGCTACTTGCCTGGGTACTGCTTCAGATCGTTGTGCAATGCATATATGGTATCAGTTTGTCCAATGTGCATGGATGGCCTTTGGGAAGTGAATATGAGCTTCTGAAGTGAAAATATGCACTTTTTTAAAAAACTTTCTTTTTTTTAGTTCTGCTTGTTAAAAATTTTCATCCTGTGTGAAACAGTGGGAAAGTGACAAACATGACTAAATTGTCACTATATGACTGAATTGGAGTGAATTTGCTGCTATCTCTGTCAGGGAGAGAGCTGGAGCGCTGAAACTGTGCCTATACGCACTTTTATCAAAACGCGCTTTTTTGAGGTTTTAAGCTCAGAACGTGAATCTGTGCTTGTTTCTTGCCTGGGATCGGCTTCAGATCGTTGTGCAATGCATATATGGTATCAGTTTATCCAATGTGCATGGATGGCCTTTGGGAAGTGAATATAAGCTTCTGAAGTGAAAATATGCACTTTTTAAAAAACTTTCTTTTTTTTAGTTCTGCTTGTTAAAAATTTTCATGCTGTGTGTTACACAGTGGGAAAGTGACAAACATGAGTGAATTGTCACTACATGACTTAATTGGAGTGAATTTGCTGCTATCTCTGTCAGGAAGCGAGCTAGAGCGCTGAAACTGTGCCTATACGCACTTTCATCAAAACACGCTTTATTGAGATTTTAAGCTCAGAATATGAATGTGTGCGTGCTACTTGCCTGGGTACTGCTTCAGATCGTTGTGCAATGCATATATGGTATCAGTTTGTCCAATGTGCATGGATGGCCTTTGGGAAGTGAATATGAGCTTCTGAAGTGAAAATATGCACTTTTTAAAAAACTTTCTTTTTTTTAGTTCTGCTTGTTAAAAATTTTCATACTGTGTGAAACACAGTGGGAAAGTGACAAACATAAGTGAATTGTCACTATATGACTGAATTGGAGTGAATTTGCTGCTATCTCTGTCAGGAAGCGAGCTGGAGCGCTGAAACTGTGCCTATACACACTTTTATCAAAACACGCTTTTTTGAGGTTTTAAGCTCAGAACGTGAATCTGAGCTTGTTTCTTACCTGGGAACTGCTTCAGATCGTTTTGCAATGCATATATGTTATCAGTTTATCCAATGTGCATGGATGGCCTTTTGGAAGTGAATATGAGCTTCTGAAGTGAAAATATGCACTTTTTAAAAAACTTTCTTTTTTTTAGTTCTGCTTGTTAAAAATTTTCATACTGTGTGAAACACAGTGGGAAAGTGACAAACATGAGTGAATTGTCACTATATGACTGAATTGGAGTGAATTTGCTGCTATCTCTGTCAGGAAGCGAGCTGGAGCGCTGAAACTGTGCCTATACACACTTTTATCAAAACACGCTTTTTTGAGGTTTTAAGCTCAGAACGTGAATCTGAGCTTGTTTCTTGCCTGGGAACTGCTTCAGATCGTTTTGCAATGCATATATGTTATCAGTTTATCCAATGTGCATGGATGGCCTTTGGGAAGTGAATATGAGCTTCTGAAGTGAAAATATGCACTTTTTAAAAAAACTTTCTTTTTTTTAGTTCTGCTTGTTAAAAATTTTCATACTGTGTGAAACACAGTGGGAAAGTGACAAACATGAGTGAATTGTCACTATATGACTGAATTGGAGTGAATTTGCTGCTATCTCTGTCAGGAAGCGAGCTGGAGCGCTGAAACTGTGCCTATACGCACTTTTATCAAAACACGCTTTTTTGAGGTTTTAAGCTCAGAACGTGAATCTGTGCTTGTTTCTTGCCTGGGATCGGCTTCAGATCGTTGTGCAATGCATATATGGTATCAGTTTATCCAATGTGCATGGATGGCCTTTGGGAAGTGAATATAAGCTTCTGAAGTGAAAATATGCACTTTTTAAAAAACTTTCTTTTTTTTAGTTCTGCTTGTTAAAAATTTTCATGCTGTGTGTTACACAGTGGGAAAGTGACAAACATGAGTGAATTGTCACTACATGACTTAATTGGAGTGAATTTGCTGCTATCTCTGTCAGGAAGCGAGCTAGAGCGCTGAAACTGTGCCTATACGCACTTTCATCAAAACACGCTTTATTGAGATTTTAAGCTCAGAATATGAATCTGTGCGTGCTACTTGCCTGGGTACTGCTTCAGATCGTTGTGCAATGCATATATGGTATCAGTTTGTCCAATGTGCATGGATGGCCTTTGGGAAGTGAATATGAGCTTCTGAAGTGAAAATATGCACTTTTTAAAAAACTTTCTTTTTTTTAGTTCTGCTTGTTAAAAATTTTCATACTGTGTGAAACAAGTGGGAAAGTGACAAACATGAGTGAATTGTCACTATATGACTGAATTGGAGTGAATTTGCTGCTATCTCTGTCAGGAAGCGAGCTGGAGCGCTGAAACTGTGCCTATACACACTTTTATCAAAACACGCTTTTTTGAGGTTTTAAGCTCAGAACGTGAATCTGTGCTTGTTTCTTGCCTGGGATCGGCTTCAGATCGTTGTGCAATGCATATATGGTATCAGTTTATCCAATGTGCATGGATGGCCTTTGGGAAGTGAATATAAGCTTCTGAAGTGAAAATATGCACTTTTTAAAAAACTTTCTTTTTTTTAGTCTGCTTGTTAAAAATTTTCATGCTCTGTGTTACACAGTGGGAAAGTGACAAACATGAGTGAATTGTCACTACATGACTTAATTGGAGTGAATTTGCTGCTATCTCTGTCAGGAAGCGAGCTAGAGCGCTGAAACTGTGCCTATACGCACTTTCATCAAAACACGCTCTATTGAGATTTTAAGCTCAGAATATGAATATGTGCGTGCTACTTGCCTGGGTACTGCTTCAGATCGTTGTGCAATGCATATATGTTATCAGTTTATCCAATGTGCATGGATGGCCTTTGGGAAGTGAATATGAGCTTCTGAAGTGAAAATATGCACTTTTTAAAAAACTTTCTTTTTTTTAGTTCTGCTTGTTAAAAATTTTCATACTGTGTGAAACACAGTGGGAAAGTGACAAACATGAGTGAATTGTCACTATATGACTGAATTGGAGTGAATTTGCTGCTATCTCTGTCAGGAAGCGAGCTGGAGCGCTGAAACTGTGCCTATACACACTTTTATCAAAACACGCTTTTTTGAGGTTTTAAGCTCAGAACGTGAATCTGTGCTTGTTTCTTGCCTGGGAACTGCTTCAGATCGTTTTGCAATGCATATATGTTATCAGTTTATCCAATGTGCATGGATGGCCTTTGGGAAGTGAATATGAGCTTCTGAAGTGAAAATATGCACTTTTTAAAAAACTTTCTTTTTTTTAGTTCTGCTTGTTAAAAATTTTCATACTGTGTGAAACACAGTGGGAAAGTGACAAACATGAGTGAATTGTCACTATATGACTGAATTGGAGTGAATTTGCTGCTATCTCTGTCAGGAAGCGAGCTGGAGCGCTGAAACTGTGCCTATACGCACTTTTATCAAAACGCGCTTTTTTGAGGTTTTAAGCTCAGAACGTGAATCTGTGCTTGTTTCTTGCCTGGGATCGGCTTCAGATCGTTGTGCAATGCATATATGGTATCAGTTTATCCAATGTGCATGGATGGCCTTTGGGAAGTGAATATAAGCTTCTGAAGTGAAAATATGCACTTTTTAAAAAACTTTCTTTTTTTTAGTTCTGCTTGTTAAAAATTTTCATGCTGTGTGTTACACAGTGGGAAAGTGACAAACATGAGTGAATTGTCACTACATGACTTAATTGGAGTGAATTTGCTGCTATCTCTGTCAGGAAGCGAGCTAGAGCGCTGAAACTGTGCCTATACGCACTTTCATCAAAACACGCTTTATTGAGATTTTAAGCTCAGAATATGAATCTGTGCGTGCTACTTGCCTGGGTACTGCTTCAGATCGTTGTGCAATGCATATATGGTATCAGTTTGTCCAATGTGCATGGATGGCCTTTGGGAAGTGAATATGAGCTTCTGAAGTGAAAATATGCACTTTTTAAAAAACTTTCTTTTTTTTAGTTCTGCTTGTTAAAAATTTTCATACTGTGTGAAACAAGTGGGAAAGTGACAAACATGAGTGAATTGTCACTATATGACTGAATTGGAGTGAATTTGCTGCTATCTCTGTCAGGAAGCGAGCTGGAGCGCTGAAACTGTGCCTATACACACTTTTATCAAAACACGCTTTTTTGAGGTTTTAAGCTCAGAACGTGAATCTGTGCTTGTTTCTTGCCTGGGATCGGCTTCAGATCGTTGTGCAATGCATATATGGTATCAGTTTATCCAATGTGCATGGATGGCCTTTGGGAAGTGAATATAAGCTTCTGAAGTGAAAATATGCACTTTTTAAAAAACTTTCTTTTTTTTAGTCTGCTTGTTAAAAATTTTCATGCTGTGTGTTACACAGTGGGAAAGTGACAAACATGAGTGAATTGTCACTACATGACTTAATTGGAGTGAATTTGCTGCTATCTCTGTCAGGAAGCGAGCTAGAGCGCTGAAACTGTGCCTATACGCACTTTCATCAAAACACGCTCTATTGAGATTTTAAGCTCAGAATATGAATATGTGCGTGCTACTTGCCTGGGTACTGCTTCAGATCGTTGTGCAATGCATATATGTTATCAGTTTATCCAATGTGCATGGATGGCCTTTGGGAAGTGAATATGAGCTTCTGAAGTGAAAATATGCACTTTTTAAAAAACTTTCTTTTTTTTAGTTCTGCTTGTTAAAAATTTTCATACTGTGTGAAACACAGTGGGAAAGTGACAAACATGAGTGAATTGTCACTATATGACTGAATTGGAGTGAATTTGCTGCTATCTCTGTCAGGAAGCGAGCTGGAGCGCTGAAACTGTGCCTATACGCACTTTTATCAAAACGCGCTTTTTTGAGGTTTTAAGCTCAGAACGTGAATCTGTGCTTGTTTCTTGCCTGGGATCGGCTTCAGATCGTTGTGCAATGCATATATGGTATCAGTTTATCCAATGTGCATGGATGGCCTTTGGGAAGTGAATATAAGCTTCTGAAGTGAAAATATGCACTTTTTAAAAAACTTTCTTTTTTTTAGTTCTGCTTGTTAAAAATTTTCATGCTGTGTGTTACACAGTGGGAAAGTGACAAACATGAGTGAATTGTCACTACATGACTTAATTGGAGTGAATTTGCTGCTATCTCTGTCAGGAAGCGAGCTAGAGCGCTGAAACTGTGCCTATACGCACTTTCATCAAAACACGCTTTATTGAGATTTTAAGCTCAGAATATGAATCTGTGCGTGCTACTTGCCTGGGTACTGCTTCAGATCGTTGTGCAATGCATATATGGTATCAGTTTGTCCAATGTGCATGGATGGCCTTTGGGAAGTGAATATGAGCTTCTGAAGTGAAAATATGCACTTTTTAAAAAACTTTCTTTTTTTTAGTTCTGCTTGTTAAAAATTTTCATCCTGTGTGAAACACAGTGGGAAAGTGACAAACATAAGTGAATTGTCACTATATGACTGAATTGGAGTGAATTTGCTGCTATCTCTGTCAGGAAGCGAGCTGGAGCGCTGAAACTGTGCCTATACACACTTTTATCAAAACACGCTTTTTTGAGGTTTTAAGCTCAGAACGTGAATCTGAGCTTGTTTCTTGCCTGGGAACTGCTTCAGATCGTTTTGCAATGCATATATGTTATCAGTTTATCCAATGTGCATGGATGGCCTTTTGGAAGTGAATATGAGCTTCTGAAGTGAAAATATGCACTTTTTAAAAAACTTTCTTTTTTTTAGTTCTGCTTGTTAAAAATTTTCATACTGTGTGAAACACAGTGGGAAAGTGACAAACATGAGTGAATTGTCACTATATGACTGAATTGGAGTGAATTTGCTGCTATCTCTGTCAGGAAGCGAGCTGGAGCGCTGAAACTGTGCCTATACGCACTTTTATCAAAACACGCTTTTTTGAGGTTTTAAGCTCAGAACGTGAATCTGTGCTTGTTTCTTGCCTGGGATCGGCTTCAGATCGTTGTGCAATGCATATATGGTATCAGTTTATCCAATGTGCATGGATGGCCTTTGGGAAGTGAATATAAGCTTCTGAAGTGAAAATATGCACTTTTTAAAAAACTTTCTTTTTTTTAGTTCTGCTTGTTAAAAATTTTCATGCTGTGTGTTACACAGTGGGAAAGTGACAAACATGAGTGAATTGTCACTACATGACTTAATTGGAGTGAATTTGCTGCTATCTCTGTCAGGAAGCGAGCTAGAGCGCTGAAACTGTGCCTATACGCACTTTCATCAAAACACGCTTTATTGAGATTTTAAGCTCAGAATATGAATCTGTGCGTGCTACTTGCCTGGGTACTGCTTCAGATCGTTGTGCAATGCATATATGGTATCAGTTTGTCCAATGTGCATGGATGGCCTTTGGGAAGTGAATATGAGCTTCTGAAGTGAAAATATGCACTTTTTAAAAAACTTTCTTTTTTTTAGTTCTGCTTGTTAAAAATTTTCATACTGTGTGAAACAAGTGGGAAAGTGACAAACATGAGTGAATTGTCACTATATGACTGAATTGGAGTGAATTTGCTGCTATCTCTGTCAGGAAGCGAGCTGGAGCGCTGAAACTGTGCCTATACACACTTTTATCAAAACACGCTTTTTTGAGGTTTTAAGCTCAGAACGTGAATCTGTGCTTGTTTCTTGCCTGGGATCGGCTTCAGATCGTTGTGCAATGCATATATGGTATCAGTTTATCCAATGTGCATGGATGGCCTTTGGGAAGTGAATATAAGCTTCTGAAGTGAAAATATGCACTTTTTAAAAAACTTTCTTTTTTTTAGTCTGCTTGTTAAAAATTTTCATGCTGTGTGTTACACAGTGGGAAAGTGACAAACATGAGTGAATTGTCACTACATGACTTAATTGGAGTGAATTTGCTGCTATCTCTGTCAGGAAGCGAGCTAGAGCGCTGAAACTGTGCCTATACGCACTTTCATCAAAACACGCTCTATTGAGATTTTAAGCTCAGAATATGAATATGTGCGTGCTACTTGCCTGGGTACTGCTTCAGATCGTTGTGCAATGCATATATGTTATCAGTTTATCCAATGTGCATGGATGGCCTTTGGGAAGTGAATATGAGCTTCTGAAGTGAAAATATGCACTTTTTAAAAAAACTTTCTTTTTTTTAGTTCTGCTTGTTAAAAATTTTCATACTGTGTGAAACACAGTGGGAAAGTGACAAACATGAGTGAATTGTCACTATATGACTGAATTGGAGTGAATTTGCTGCTATCTCTGTCAGGAAGCGAGCTGGAGCGCTGAAACTGTGCCTATACGCACTTTTATCAAAACACGCTTTTTTGAGGTTTTAAGCTCAGAACGTGAATCTGTGCTTGTTTCTTGCCTGGGATCGGCTTCAGATCGTTGTGCAATGCATATATGGTATCAGTTTATCCAATGTGCATGGATGGCCTTTGGGAAGTGAATATAAGCTTCTGAAGTGAAAATATGCACTTTTTAAAAAACTTTCTTTTTTTTAGTTCTGCTTGTTAAAAATTTTCATGCTGTGTGTTACACAGTGGGAAAGTGACAAACATGAGTGAATTGTCACTACATGACTTAATTGGAGTGAATTTGCTGCTATCTCTGTCAGGAAGCGAGCTAGAGCGCTGAAACTGTGCCTATACGCACTTTCATCAAAACACGCTTTATTGAGATTTTAAGCTCAGAATATGAATCTGTGCGTGCTACTTGCCTGGGTACTGCTTCAGATCGTTGTGCAATGCATATATGGTATCAGTTTGTCCAATGTGCATGGATGGCCTTTGGGAAGTGAATATGAGCTTCTGAAGTGAAAATATGCACTTTTTAAAAAACTTTCTTTTTTTTAGTTCTGCTTGTTAAAAATTTTCATGCTGTGTGTTACACAGTGGGAAAGTGACAAACATGAGTGAATTGTCACTACATGACTTAATTGGAGTGAATTTGCTGCTATCTCTGTCAGGAAGCGAGCTAGAGCGCTGAAACTGTGCCTATACGCACTTTCATCAAAACACGCTTTATTGAGATTTTAAGCTCAGAATATGAATCTGTGCGTGCTACTTGCCTGGGTACTGCTTCAGATCGTTGTGCAATGCATATATGGTATCAGTTTGTCCAATGTGCATGGATGGCCTTTGGGAAGTGAATATGAGCTTCTGAAGTGAAAATATGCACTTTTTAAAAAACTTTCTTTTTTTTAGTTCTGCTTGTTAAAAATTTTCATACTGTGTGAAACACAGTGGGAAAGTGACAAACATGAGTGAATTGTCACTATATGACTGAATTGGAGTGAATTTGCTGCTATCTCTGTCAGGAAGCGAGCTGGAGCGCTGAAACTGTGCCTATACGCACTTTTATCAAAACGCGCTTTTTTGAGGTTTTAAGCTCAGAACGTGAATCTGTGCTTGTTTCTTGCCTGGGATCGGCTTCAGATCGTTGTGCAATGCATATATGGTATCAGTTTATCCAATGTGCATGGATGGCCTTTGGGAAGTGAATATAAGCTTCTGAAGTGAAAATATGCACTTTTTAAAAAACTTTCTTTTTTTTAGTTCTGTTTGTTAAAAATTTTCATGCTGTGTGTTACACAGTGGGAAAGTGACAAACATGAGTGAATTGTCACTACATGACTTAATTGGAGTGAATTTGCTGCTATCTCTGTCAGGAAGCGAGCTAGAGCGCTGAAACTGTGCCTATACGCACTTTCATCAAAACACGCTTTATTGAGATTTTAAGCTCAGAATATGAATCTGTGCGTGCTACTTGCCTGGGTACTGCTTCAGATCGTTGTGCAATGCATATATGGTATCAGTTTGTCCAATGTGCATGGATGGCCTTTGGGAAGTGAATATGAGCTTCTGAAGTGAAAATATGCACTTTTTAAAAAACTTTCTTTTTTTTAGTTCTGCTTGTTAAAAATTTTCATCCTGTGTGAAACACAGTGGGAAAGTGACAAACATAAGTGAATTGTCACTATATGACTGAATTGGAGTGAATTTGCTGCTATCTCTGTCAGGAAGCGAGCTGGAGCGCTGAAACTGTGCCTATACACACTTTTATCAAAACACGCTTTTTTGAGGTTTTAAGCTCAGAACGTGAATCTGAGCTTGTTTCTTGCCTGGGAACTGCTTCAGATCGTTTTGCAATGCATATATGTTATCAGTTTATCCAATGTGCATGGATGGCCTTTTGGAAGTGAATATGAGCTTCTGAAGTGAAAATATGCACTTTTTAAAAAACTTTCTTTTTTTTAGTTCTGCTTGTTAAAAATTTTCATACTGTGTGAAACACAGTGGGAAAGTGACAAACATGAGTGAATTGTCACTATATGACTGAATTGGAGTGAATTTGCTGCTATCTCTGTCAGGAAGCGAGCTGGAGCGCTGAAACTGTGCCTATACACACTTTTATCAAAACACGCTTTTTTGAGGTTTTAAGCTCAGAACGTGAATCTGAGCTTGTTTCTTGCCTGGGAACTGCTTCAGATCGTTTTGCAATGCATATATGTTATCAGTTTATCCAATGTGCATGGATGGCCTTTGGGAAGTGAATATGAGCTTCTGAAGTGAAAATATGCACTTTTTAAAAAAACTTTCTTTTTTTTAGTTCTGCTTGTTAAAAATTTTCATACTGTGTGAAACACAGTGGGAAAGTGACAAACATGAGTGAATTGTCACTATATGACTGAATTGGAGTGAATTTGCTGCTATCTCTGTCAGGAAGCGAGCTGGAGCGCTGAAACTGTGCCTATACGCACTTTTATCAAAACACGCTTTTTTGAGGTTTTAAGCTCAGAACGTGAATCTGTGCTTGTTTCTTGCCTGGGATCGGCTTCAGATCGTTGTGCAATGCATATATGGTATCAGTTTATCCAATGTGCATGGATGGCCTTTGGGAAGTGAATATAAGCTTCTGAAGTGAAAATATGCACTTTTTAAAAAACTTTCTTTTTTTTAGTTCTGCTTGTTAAAAATTTTCATGCTGTGTGTTACACAGTGGGAAAGTGACAAACATGAGTGAATTGTCACTACATGACTTAATTGGAGTGAATTTGCTGCTATCTCTGTCAGGAAGCGAGCTAGAGCGCTGAAACTGTGCCTATACGCACTTTCATCAAAACACGCTTTATTGAGATTTTAAGCTCAGAATATGAATCTGTGCGTGCTACTTGCCTGGGTACTGCTTCAGATCGTTGTGCAATGCATATATGGTATCAGTTTGTCCAATGTGCATGGATGGCCTTTGGGAAGTGAATATGAGCTTCTGAAGTGAAAATATGCACTTTTTAAAAAACTTTCTTTTTTTTAGTTCTGCTTGTTAAAAATTTTCATACTGTGTGAAACAAGTGGGAAAGTGACAAACATGAGTGAATTGTCACTATATGACTGAATTGGAGTGAATTTGCTGCTATCTCTGTCAGGAAGCGAGCTGGAGCGCTGAAACTGTGCCTATACACACTTTTATCAAAACACGCTTTTTTGAGGTTTTAAGCTCAGAACGTGAATCTGTGCTTGTTTCTTGCCTGGGATCGGCTTCAGATCGTTGTGCAATGCATATATGGTATCAGTTTATCCAATGTGCATGGATGGCCTTTGGGAAGTGAATATAAGCTTCTGAAGTGAAAATATGCACTTTTTAAAAAACTTTCTTTTTTTTAGTCTGCTTGTTAAAAATTTTCATGCTGTGTGTTATACAGTGGGAAAGTGACAAACATGAGTGAATTGTCACTACATGACTTAATTGGAGTGAATTTGCTGCTATCTCTGTCAGGAAGCGAGCTAGAGCGCTGAAACTGTGCCTATACGCACTTTCATCAAAACACGCTCTATTGAGATTTTAAGCTCAGAATATGAATATGTGCGTGCTACTTGCCTGGGTACTGCTTCAGATCGTTGTGCAATGCATATATGTTATCAGTTTGTCCAATGTGCATGGATGGCCTTTGGGAAGTGAATATGAGCTTCTGAAGTGAAAATATGCACTTTTTAAAAAACTTTCTTTTTTTTAGTTCTGCTTGTTAAAAATTTTCATACTGTGTGAAACAAGTGGGAAAGTGACAAACATGAGTGAATTGTCACTATATGACTGAATTGGAGTGAATTTGCTGCTATCTCTGTCAGGAAGCGAGCTGGAGCGCTGAAACTGTGCCTATACACACTTTTATCAAAACACGCTTTTTTGAGGTTTTAAGCTCAGAACGTGAATCTGTGCTTGTTTCTTGCCTGGGATCGGCTTCAGATCGTTGTGCAATGCATATATGGTATCAGTTTATCCAATGTGCATGGATGGCCTTTGGGAAGTGAATATAAGCTTCTGAAGTGAAAATATGCACTTTTTAAAAAACTTTCTTTTTTTTAGTCTGCTTGTTAAAAATTTTCATGCTGTGTGTTACACAGTGGGAAAGTGACAAACATGAGTGAATTGTCACTACATGACTTAATTGGAGTGAATTTGCTGCTATCTCTGTCAGGAAGCGAGCTAGAGCGCTGAAACTGTGCCTATACGCACTTTCATCAAAACACGCTCTATTGAGATTTTAAGCTCAGAATATGAATATGTGCGTGCTACTTGCCTGGGTACTGCTTCAGATCGTTGTGCAATGCATATATGTTATCAGTTTATCCAATGTGCATGGATGGCCTTTGGGAAGTGAATATGAGCTTCTGAAGTGAAAATATGCACTTTTTAAAAAAACTTTCTTTTTTTTAGTTCTGCTTGTTAAAAATTTTCATACTGTGTGAAACACAGTGGGAAAGTGACAAACATGAGTGAATTGTCACTATATGACTGAATTGGAGTGAATTTGCTGCTATCTCTGTCAGGAAGCGAGCTGGAGCGCTGAAACTGTGCCTATACGCACTTTTATCAAAACACGCTTTTTTGAGGTTTTAAGCTCAGAACGTGAATCTGTGCTTGTTTCTTGCCTGGGATCGGCTTCAGATCGTTGTGCAATGCATATATGGTATCAGTTTATCCAATGTGCATGGATGGCCTTTGGGAAGTGAATATAAGCTTCTGAAGTGAAAATATGCACTTTTTAAAAAACTTTCTTTTTTTTAGTTCTGCTTGTTAAAAATTTTCATGCTGTGTGTTACACAGTGGGAAAGTGACAAACATGAGTGAATTGTCACTACATGACTTAATTGGAGTGAATTTGCTGCTATCTCTGTCAGGAAGCGAGCTAGAGCGCTGAAACTGTGCCTATACGCACTTTCATCAAAACACGCTTTATTGAGATTTTAAGCTCAGAATATGAATCTGTGCGTGCTACTTGCCTGGGTACTGCTTCAGATCGTTGTGCAATGCATATATGGTATCAGTTTGTCCAATGTGCATGGATGGCCTTTGGGAAGTGAATATGAGCTTCTGAAGTGAAAATATGCACTTTTTAAAAAACTTTCTTTTTTTTAGTTCTGCTTGTTAAAAATTTTCATGCTGTGTGTTACACAGTGGGAAAGTGACAAACATGAGTGAATTGTCACTACATGACTTAATTGGAGTGAATTTGCTGCTATCTCTGTCAGGAAGCGAGCTAGAGCGCTGAAACTGTGCCTATACGCACTTTCATCAAAACACGCTTTATTGAGATTTTAAGCTCAGAATATGAATCTGTGCGTGCTACTTGCCTGGGTACTGCTTCAGATCGTTGTGCAATGCATATATGGTATCAGTTTGTCCAATGTGCATGGATGGCCTTTGGGAAGTGAATATGAGCTTCTGAAGTGAAAATATGCACTTTTTAAAAAACTTTCTTTTTTTTAGTTCTGCTTGTTAAAAATTTTCATACTGTGTGAAACACAGTGGGAAAGTGACAAACATGAGTGAATTGTCACTATATGACTGAATTGGAGTGAATTTGCTGCTATCTCTGTCAGGAAGCGAGCTGGAGCGCTGAAACTGTGCCTATACGCACTTTTATCAAAACGCGCTTTTTTGAGGTTTTAAGCTCAGAACGTGAATCTGTGCTTGTTTCTTGCCTGGGATCGGCTTCAGATCGTTGTGCAATGCATATATGGTATCAGTTTATCCAATGTGCATGGATGGCCTTTGGGAAGTGAATATAAGCTTCTGAAGTGAAAATATGCACTTTTTAAAAAACTTTCTTTTTTTTAGTTCTGTTTGTTAAAAATTTTCATGCTGTGTGTTACACAGTGGGAAAGTGACAAACATGAGTGAATTGTCACTACATGACTTAATTGGAGTGAATTTGCTGCTATCTCTGTCAGGAAGCGAGCTAGAGCGCTGAAACTGTGCCTATACGCACTTTCATCAAAACACGCTTTATTGAGATTTTAAGCTCAGAATATGAATCTGTGCGTGCTACTTGCCTGGGTACTGCTTCAGATCGTTGTGCAATGCATATATGGTATCAGTTTGTCCAATGTGCATGGATGGCCTTTGGGAAGTGAATATGAGCTTCTGAAGTGAAAATATGCACTTTTTAAAAAACTTTCTTTTTTTTAGTTCTGCTTGTTAAAAATTTTCATCCTGTGTGAAACACAGTGGGAAAGTGACAAACATAAGTGAATTGTCACTATATGACTGAATTGGAGTGAATTTGCTGCTATCTCTGTCAGGAAGCGAGCTGGAGCGCTGAAACTGTGCCTATACACACTTTTATCAAAACACGCTTTTTTGAGGTTTTAAGCTCAGAACGTGAATCTGAGCTTGTTTCTTGCCTGGGAACTGCTTCAGATCGTTTTGCAATGCATATATGTTATCAGTTTATCCAATGTGCATGGATGGCCTTTTGGAAGTGAATATGAGCTTCTGAAGTGAAAATATGCACTTTTTAAAAAACTTTCTTTTTTTTAGTTCTGCTTGTTAAAAATTTTCATACTGTGTGAAACACAGTGGGAAAGTGACAAACATGAGTGAATTGTCACTATATGACTGAATTGGAGTGAATTTGCTGCTATCTCTGTCAGGAAGCGAGCTGGAGCGCTGAAACTGTGCCTATACACACTTTTATCAAAACACGCTTTTTTGAGGTTTTAAGCTCAGAACGTGAATCTGAGCTTGTTTCTTGCCTGGGAACTGCTTCAGATCGTTTTGCAATGCATATATGTTATCAGTTTATCCAATGTGCATGGATGGCCTTTGGGAAGTGAATATGAGCTTCTGAAGTGAAAATATGCACTTTTTAAAAAAACTTTCTTTTTTTTAGTTCTGCTTGTTAAAAATTTTCATACTGTGTGAAACACAGTGGGAAAGTGACAAACATGAGTGAATTGTCACTATATGACTGAATTGGAGTGAATTTGCTGCTATCTCTGTCAGGAAGCGAGCTGGAGCGCTGAAACTGTGCCTATACGCACTTTTATCAAAACACGCTTTTTTGAGGTTTTAAGCTCAGAACGTGAATCTGTGCTTGTTTCTTGCCTGGGATCGGCTTCAGATCGTTGTGCAATGCATATATGGTATCAGTTTATCCAATGTGCATGGATGGCCTTTGGGAAGTGAATATAAGCTTCTGAAGTGAAAATATGCACTTTTTAAAAAACTTTCTTTTTTTTAGTTCTGCTTGTTAAAAATTTTCATGCTGTGTGTTACACAGTGGGAAAGTGACAAACATGAGTGAATTGTCACTACATGACTTAATTGGAGTGAATTTGCTGCTATCTCTGTCAGGAAGCGAGCTAGAGCGCTGAAACTGTGCCTATACGCACTTTCATCAAAACACGCTTTATTGAGATTTTAAGCTCAGAATATGAATCTGTGCGTGCTACTTGCCTGGGTACTGCTTCAGATCGTTGTGCAATGCATATATGGTATCAGTTTGTCCAATGTGCATGGATGGCCTTTGGGAAGTGAATATGAGCTTCTGAAGTGAAAATATGCACTTTTTAAAAAACTTTCTTTTTTTTAGTTCTGCTTGTTAAAAATTTTCATACTGTGTGAAACAAGTGGGAAAGTGACAAACATGAGTGAATTGTCACTATATGACTGAATTGGAGTGAATTTGCTGCTATCTCTGTCAGGAAGCGAGCTGGAGCGCTGAAACTGTGCCTATACACACTTTTATCAAAACACGCTTTTTTGAGGTTTTAAGCTCAGAACGTGAATCTGTGCTTGTTTCTTGCCTGGGATCGGCTTCAGATCGTTGTGCAATGCATATATGGTATCAGTTTATCCAATGTGCATGGATGGCCTTTGGGAAGTGAATATAAGCTTCTGAAGTGAAAATATGCACTTTTTAAAAAACTTTCTTTTTTTTAGTCTGCTTGTTAAAAATTTTCATGCTGTGTGTTATACAGTGGGAAAGTGACAAACATGAGTGAATTGTCACTACATGACTTAATTGGAGTGAATTTGCTGCTATCTCTGTCAGGAAGCGAGCTAGAGCGCTGAAACTGTGCCTATACGCACTTTCATCAAAACACGCTCTATTGAGATTTTAAGCTCAGAATATGAATATGTGCGTGCTACTTGCCTGGGTACTGCTTCAGATCGTTGTGCAATGCATATATGTTATCAGTTTATCCAATGTGCATGGATGGCCTTTGGGAAGTGAATATGAGCTTCTGAAGTGAAAATATGCACTTTTTAAAAAACTTTCTTTTTTTTAGTTCTGCTTGTTAAAAATTTTCATACTGTGTGAAACACAGTGGGAAAGTGACAAACATGAGTGAATTGTCACTATATGACTGAATTGGAGTGAATTTGCTGCTATCTCTGTCAGGAAGCGAGCTGGAGCGCTGAAACTGTGCCTATACACACTTTTATCAAAACACGCTTTTTTGAGGTTTTAAGCTCAGAACGTGAATCTGTGCTTGTTTCTTGCCTGGGAACTGCTTCAGATCGTTTTGCAATGCATATATGTTATCAGTTTATCCAATGTGCATGGATGGCCTTTGGGAAGTGAATATGAGCTTCTGAAGTGAAAATATGCACTTTTTAAAAAACTTTCTTTTTTTTAGTTCTGCTTGTTAAAAATTTTCATACTGTGTGAAACACAGTGGGAAAGTGACAAACATGAGTGAATTGTCACTATATGACTGAATTGGAGTGAATTTGCTGCTATCTCTGTCAGGAAGCGAGCTGGAGCGCTGAAACTGTGCCTATACGCACTTTTATCAAAACGCGCTTTTTTGAGGTTTTAAGCTCAGAACGTGAATCTGTGCTTGTTTCTTGCCTGGGATCGGCTTCAGATCGTTGTGCAATGCATATATGGTATCAGTTTATCCAATGTGCATGGATGGCCTTTGGGAAGTGAATATAAGCTTCTGAAGTGAAAATATGCACTTTTTAAAAAACTTTCTTTTTTTTAGTTCTGTTTGTTAAAAATTTTCATGCTGTGTGTTACACAGTGGGAAAGTGACAAACATGAGTGAATTGTCACTACATGACTTAATTGGAGTGAATTTGCTGCTATCTCTGTCAGGAAGCGAGCTAGAGCGCTGAAACTGTGCCTATACGCACTTTCATCAAAACACGCTTTATTGAGATTTTAAGCTCAGAATATGAATCTGTGCGTGCTACTTGCCTGGGTACTGCTTCAGATCGTTGTGCAATGCATATATGGTATCAGTTTGTCCAATGTGCATGGATGGCCTTTGGGAAGTGAATATGAGCTTCTGAAGTGAAAATATGCACTTTTTAAAAAACTTTCTTTTTTTTAGTTCTGCTTGTTAAAAATTTTCATACTGTGTGAAACAAGTGGGAAAGTGACAAACATGAGTGAATTGTCACTATATGACTGAATTGGAGTGAATTTGCTGCTATCTCTGTCAGGAAGCGAGCTGGAGCGCTGAAACTGTGCCTATACACACTTTTATCAAAACACGCTTTTTTGAGGTTTTAAGCTCAGAACGTGAATCTGTGCTTGTTTCTTGCCTGGGATCGGCTTCAGATCGTTGTGCAATGCATATATGGTATCAGTTTATCCAATGTGCATGGATGGCCTTTGGGAAGTGAATATAAGCTTCTGAAGTGAAAATATGCACTTTTTAAAAAACTTTCTTTTTTTTAGTCTGCTTGTTAAAAATTTTCATGCTGTGTGTTACACAGTGGGAAAGTGACAAACATGAGTGAATTGTCACTACATGACTTAATTGGAGTGAATTTGCTGCTATCTCTGTCAGGAAGCGAGCTAGAGCGCTGAAACTGTGCCTATACGCACTTTCATCAAAACACGCTCTATTGAGATTTTAAGCTCAGAATATGAATATGTGCGTGCTACTTGCCTGGGTACTGCTTCAGATCGTTGTGCAATGCATATATGTTATCAGTTTATCCAATGTGCATGGATGGCCTTTGGGAAGTGAATATGAGCTTCTGAAGTGAAAATATGCACTTTTTAAAAAACTTTCTTTTTTTTAGTTCTGCTTGTTAAAAATTTTCATACTGTGTGAAACACAGTGGGAAAGTGACAAACATGAGTGAATTGTCACTATATGACTGAATTGGAGTGAATTTGCTGCTATCTCTGTCAGGAAGCGAGCTGGAGCGCTGAAACTGTGCCTATACACACTTTTATCAAAACACGCTTTTTTGAGGTTTTAAGCTCAGAACGTGAATCTGTGCTTGTTTCTTGCCAGGGAACTGCTTCAGATCGTTTTGCAATGCATATATGTTATCAGTTTATCCAATGTGCATGGATGGCCTTTGGGAAGTGAATATGAGCTTCTGAAGTGAAAATATGCACTTTTTAAAAAACTTTCTTTTTTTTAGTTCTGCTTGTTAAAAATTTTCATACTGTGTGAAACACAGTGGGAAAGTGACAAACATGAGTGAATTGTCACTATATGACTGAATTGGAGTGAATTTGCTGCTATCTCTGTCAGGAAGCGAGCTGGAGCGCTGAAACTGTGCCTATACGCACTTTTATCAAAACGCGCTTTTTTGAGGTTTTAAGCTCAGAACGTGAATCTGTGCTTGTTTCTTGCCTGGGATCGGCTTCAGATCGTTGTGCAATGCATATATGGTATCAGTTTATCCAATGTGCATGGATGGCCTTTGGGAAGTGAATATAAGCTTCTGAAGTGAAAATATGCACTTTTTAAAAAACTTTCTTTTTTTTAGTTCTGCTTGTTAAAAATTTTCATGCTGTGTGTTACACAGTGGGAAAGTGACAAACATGAGTGAATTGTCACTACATGACTTAATTGGAGTGAATTTGCTGCTATCTCTGTCAGGAAGCGAGCTAGAGCGCTGAAACTGTGCCTATACGCACTTTCATCAAAACACGCTTTATTGAGATTTTAAGCTCAGAATATGAATCTGTGCGTGCTACTTGCCTGGGTACTGCTTCAGATCGTTGTGCAATGCATATATGGTATCAGTTTGTCCAATGTGCATGGATGGCCTTTGGGAAGTGAATATGAGCTTCTGAAGTGAAAATATGCACTTTTTAAAAAACTTTCTTTTTTTTAGTTCTGCTTGTTAAAAATTTTCATCCTGTGTGAAACACAGTGGGAAAGTGACAAACATAAGTGAATTGTCACTATATGACTGAATTGGAGTGAATTTGCTGCTATCTCTGTCAGGAAGCGAGCTGGAGCGCTGAAACTGTGCCTATACACACTTTTATCAAAACACGCTTTTTTGAGGTTTTAAGCTCAGAACGTGAATCTGAGCTTGTTTCTTGCCTGGGAACTGCTTCAGATCGTTTTGCAATGCATATATGTTATCAGTTTATCCAATGTGCATGGATGGCCTTTTGGAAGTGAATATGAGCTTCTGAA
This sequence comes from Gymnothorax reevesii, assembly GCA_029721435.1. Classification (NCBI taxonomy): domain Eukaryota; kingdom Metazoa; phylum Chordata; class Actinopteri; order Anguilliformes; family Muraenidae; genus Gymnothorax; species Gymnothorax reevesii. The sequence continues at coordinate 44,478,618 of CM056585.1, forward strand.
GTGAAAATATGCACTTTTTAAAAAACTTTCTTTTTTTTAGTTCTGCTTGTTAAAAATTTTCATACTGTGTGAAACACAGTGGGAAAGTGACAAACATGAGTGAATTGTCACTATATGACTGAATTGGAGTGAATTTGCTGCTATCTCTGTCAGGAAGCGAGCTGGAGCGCTGAAACTGTGCCTATACACACTTTTATCAAAACACGCTTTTTTGAGGTTTTAAGCTCAGAATATGAATATGTGCGTGCTACTTGCCTGGGTACTGCTTCAGATCGTTGTGCAATGCATATATGGTATCAGTTTGTCCAATGTGCATGGATGGCCTTTGGGAAGTGAATATGAGCTTCTGAAGTGAAAATATGCACTTTTTAAAAAACTTTCTTTTTTTTAGTTCTGCTTGTTAAAAATTTTCATACTGTGTGAAACACAGTGGGAAAGTGACAAACATGAGTGAATTGTCACTATATGACTGAATTGGAGTGAATTTGCTGCTATCTCTGTCAGGAAGCGAGCTGGAGCGCTGAAACTGTGCCTATACACACTTTTATCAAAACACGCTTTTTTGAGGTTTTAAGCTCAGAACGTGAATCTGTGCTTGTTTCTTGCCTGGGATCGGCTTCAGATCGTTGTGCAATGCATATATGGTATCAGTTTATCCAATGTGCATGGATGGCCTTTGGGAAGTGAATATAAGCTTCTGAAGTGAAAATATGCACTTTTTAAAAAACTTTCTTTTTTTTAGTCTGCTTGTTAAAAATTTTCATGCTGTGTGTTACACAGTGGGAAAGTGACAAACATGAGTGAATTGTCACTACATGACTTAATTGGAGTGAATTTGCTGCTATCTCTGTCAGGAAGCGAGCTAGAGCGCTGAAACTGTGCCTATACGCACTTTCATCAAAACACGCTCTATTGAGATTTTAAGCTCAGAATATGAATATGTGCGTGCTACTTGCCTGGGTACTGCTTCAGATCGTTGTGCAATGCATATATGTTATCAGTTTATCCAATGTGCATGGATGGCCTTTGGGAAGTGAATATGAGCTTCTGAAGTGAAAATATGCACTTTTTAAAAAACTTTCTTTTTTTTAGTTCTGCTTGTTAAAAATTTTCATACTGTGTGAAACACAGTGGGAAAGTGACAAACATGAGTGAATTGTCACTATATGACTGAATTGGAGTGAATTTGCTGCTATCTCTGTCAGGAAGCGAGCTGGAGCGCTGAAACTGTGCCTATACACACTTTTATCAAAACACGCTTTTTTGAGGTTTTAAGCTCAGAACGTGAATCTGTGCTTGTTTCTTGCCTGGGAACTGCTTCAGATCGTTTTGCAATGCATATATGTTATCAGTTTATCCAATGTGCATGGATGGCCTTTGGGAAGTGAATATGAGCTTCTGAAGTGAAAATATGCACTTTTTAAAAAACTTTCTTTTTTTTAGTTCTGCTTGTTAAAAATTTTCATACTGTGTGAAACACAGTGGGAAAGTGACAAACATGAGTGAATTGTCACTATATGACTGAATTGGAGTGAATTTGCTGCTATCTCTGTCAGGAAGCGAGCTGGAGCGCTGAAACTGTGCCTATACGCACTTTTATCAAAACGCGCTTTTTTGAGGTTTTAAGCTCAGAACGTGAATCTGTGCTTGTTTCTTGCCTGGGATCGGCTTCAGATCGTTGTGCAATGCATATATGGTATCAGTTTATCCAATGTGCATGGATGGCCTTTGGGAAGTGAATATAAGCTTCTGAAGTGAAAATATGCACTTTTTAAAAAACTTTCTTTTTTTTAGTTCTGTTTGTTAAAAATTTTCATGCTGTGTGTTACACAGTGGGAAAGTGACAAACATGAGTGAATTGTCACTACATGACTTAATTGGAGTGAATTTGCTGCTATCTCTGTCAGGAAGCGAGCTAGAGCGCTGAAACTGTGCCTATACGCACTTTCATCAAAACACGCTTTATTGAGATTTTAAGCTCAGAATATGAATCTGTGCGTGCTACTTGCCTGGGTACTGCTTCAGATCGTTGTGCAATGCATATATGGTATCAGTTTGTCCAATGTGCATGGATGGCCTTTGGGAAGTGAATATGAGCTTCTGAAGTGAAAATATGCACTTTTTAAAAAACTTTCTTTTTTTTAGTTCTGCTTGTTAAAAATTTTCATACTGTGTGAAACAAGTGGGAAAGTGACAAACATGAGTGAATTGTCACTATATGACTGAATTGGAGTGAATTTGCTGCTATCTCTGTCAGGAAGCGAGCTGGAGCGCTGAAACTGTGCCTATACACACTTTTATCAAAACACGCTTTTTTGAGGTTTTAAGCTCAGAACGTGAATCTGTGCTTGTTTCTTGCCTGGGATCGGCTTCAGATCGTTGTGCAATGCATATATGGTATCAGTTTATCCAATGTGCATGGATGGCCTTTGGGAAGTGAATATAAGCTTCTGAAGTGAAAATATGCACTTTTTAAAAAACTTTCTTTTTTTTAGTCTGCTTGTTAAAAATTTTCATGCTGTGTGTTACACAGTGGGAAAGTGACAAACATGAGTGAATTGTCACTACATGACTTAATTGGAGTGAATTTGCTGCTATCTCTGTCAGGAAGCGAGCTAGAGCGCTGAAACTGTGCCTATACGCACTTTCATCAAAACACGCTCTATTGAGATTTTAAGCTCAGAATATGAATATGTGCGTGCTACTTGCCTGGGTACTGCTTCAGATCGTTGTGCAATGCATATATGTTATCAGTTTATCCAATGTGCATGGATGGCCTTTGGGAAGTGAATATGAGCTTCTGAAGTGAAAATATGCACTTTTTAAAAAACTTTCTTTTTTTTAGTTCTGCTTGTTAAAAATTTTCATACTGTGTGAAACACAGTGGGAAAGTGACAAACATGAGTGAATTGTCACTATATGACTGAATTGGAGTGAATTTGCTGCTATCTCTGTCAGGAAGCGAGCTGGAGCGCTGAAACTGTGCCTATACACACTTTTATCAAAACACGCTTTTTTGAGGTTTTAAGCTCAGAACGTGAATCTGTGCTTGTTTCTTGCCAGGGAACTGCTTCAGATCGTTTTGCAATGCATATATGTTATCAGTTTATCCAATGTGCATGGATGGCCTTTGGGAAGTGAATATGAGCTTCTGAAGTGAAAATATGCACTTTTTAAAAAACTTTCTTTTTTTTAGTTCTGCTTGTTAAAAATTTTCATACTGTGTGAAACACAGTGGGAAAGTGACAAACATGAGTGAATTGTCACTATATGACTGAATTGGAGTGAATTTGCTGCTATCTCTGTCAGGAAGCGAGCTGGAGCGCTGAAACTGTGCCTATACGCACTTTTATCAAAACGCGCTTTTTTGAGGTTTTAAGCTCAGAACGTGAATCTGTGCTTGTTTCTTGCCTGGGATCGGCTTCAGATCGTTGTGCAATGCATATATGGTATCAGTTTATCCAATGTGCATGGATGGCCTTTGGGAAGTGAATATAAGCTTCTGAAGTGAAAATATGCACTTTTTAAAAAACTTTCTTTTTTTTAGTTCTGCTTGTTAAAAATTTTCATGCTGTGTGTTACACAGTGGGAAAGTGACAAACATGAGTGAATTGTCACTACATGACTTAATTGGAGTGAATTTGCTGCTATCTCTGTCAGGAAGCGAGCTAGAGCGCTGAAACTGTGCCTATACGCACTTTCATCAAAACACGCTTTATTGAGATTTTAAGCTCAGAATATGAATCTGTGCGTGCTACTTGCCTGGGTACTGCTTCAGATCGTTGTGCAATGCATATATGGTATCAGTTTGTCCAATGTGCATGGATGGCCTTTGGGAAGTGAATATGAGCTTCTGAAGTGAAAATATGCACTTTTTAAAAAACTTTCTTTTTTTTAGTTCTGCTTGTTAAAAATTTTCATCCTGTGTGAAACACAGTGGGAAAGTGACAAACATAAGTGAATTGTCACTATATGACTGAATTGGAGTGAATTTGCTGCTATCTCTGTCAGGAAGCGAGCTGGAGCGCTGAAACTGTGCCTATACACACTTTTATCAAAACACGCTTTTTTGAGGTTTTAAGCTCAGAACGTGAATCTGAGCTTGTTTCTTGCCTGGGAACTGCTTCAGATCGTTTTGCAATGCATATATGTTATCAGTTTATCCAATGTGCATGGATGGCCTTTTGGAAGTGAATATGAGCTTCTGAAGTGAAAATATGCACTTTTTAAAAAACTTTCTTTTTTTTAGTTCTGCTTGTTAAAAATTTTCATACTGTGTGAAACACAGTGGGAAAGTGACAAACATGAGTGAATTGTCACTATATGACTGAATTGGAGTGAATTTGCTGCTATCTCTGTCAGGAAGCGAGCTGGAGCGCTGAAACTGTGCCTATACACACTTTTATCAAAACACGCTTTTTTGAGGTTTTAAGCTCAGAATATGAATATGTGCGTGCTACTTGCCTGGGTACTGCTTCAGATCGTTGTGCAATGCATATATGGTATCAGTTTGTCCAATGTGCATGGATGGCCTTTGGGAAGTGAATATGAGCTTCTGAAGTGAAAATATGCACTTTTTAAAAAACTTTCTTTTTTTTAGTTCTGCTTGTTAAAAATTTTCATACTGTGTGAAACACAGTGGGAAAGTGACAAACATGAGTGAATTGTCACTATATGACTGAATTGGAGTGAATTTGCTGCTATCTCTGTCAGGAAGCGAGCTGGAGCGCTGAAACTGTGCCTATACACACTTTTATCAAAACACGCTTTTTTGAGGTTTTAAGCTCAGAACGTGAATCTGTGCTTGTTTCTTGCCTGGGATCGGCTTCAGATCGTTGTGCAATGCATATATGGTATCAGTTTATCCAATGTGCATGGATGGCCTTTGGGAAGTGAATATAAGCTTCTGAAGTGAAAATATGCACTTTTTAAAAAACTTTCTTTTTTTTAGTCTGCTTGTTAAAAATTTTCATGCTGTGTGTTACACAGTGGGAAAGTGACAAACATGAGTGAATTGTCACTACATGACTTAATTGGAGTGAATTTGCTGCTATCTCTGTCAGGAAGCGAGCTAGAGCGCTGAAACTGTGCCTATACGCACTTTCATCAAAACACGCTCTATTGAGATTTTAAGCTCAGAATATGAATATGTGCGTGCTACTTGCCTGGGTACTGCTTCAGATCGTTGTGCAATGCATATATGTTATCAGTTTATCCAATGTGCATGGATGGCCTTTGGGAAGTGAATATGAGCTTCTGAAGTGAAAATATGCACTTTTTAAAAAACTTTCTTTTTTTTAGTTCTGCTTGTTAAAAATTTTCATACTGTGTGAAACACAGTGGGAAAGTGACAAACATGAGTGAATTGTCACTATATGACTGAATTGGAGTGAATTTGCTGCTATCTCTGTCAGGAAGCGAGCTGGAGCGCTGAAACTGTGCCTATACACACTTTTATCAAAACACGCTTTTTTGAGGTTTTAAGCTCAGAACGTGAATCTGTGCTTGTTTCTTGCCTGGGAACTGCTTCAGATCGTTTTGCAATGCATATATGTTATCAGTTTATCCAATGTGCATGGATGGCCTTTGGGAAGTGAATATGAGCTTCTGAAGTGAAAATATGCACTTTTTAAAAAACTTTCTTTTTTTTAGTTCTGCTTGTTAAAAATTTTCATACTGTGTGAAACACAGTGGGAAAGTGACAAACATGAGTGAATTGTCACTATATGACTGAATTGGAGTGAATTTGCTGCTATCTCTGTCAGGAAGCGAGCTGGAGCGCTGAAACTGTGCCTATACGCACTTTTATCAAAACGCGCTTTTTTGAGGTTTTAAGCTCAGAACGTGAATCTGTGCTTGTTTCTTGCCTGGGATCGGCTTCAGATCGTTGTGCAATGCATATATGGTATCAGTTTATCCAATGTGCATGGATGGCCTTTGGGAAGTGAATATAAGCTTCTGAAGTGAAAATATGCACTTTTTAAAAAACTTTCTTTTTTTTAGTTCTGTTTGTTAAAAATTTTCATGCTGTGTGTTACACAGTGGGAAAGTGACAAACATGAGTGAATTGTCACTACATGACTTAATTGGAGTGAATTTGCTGCTATCTCTGTCAGGAAGCGAGCTAGAGCGCTGAAACTGTGCCTATACGCACTTTCATCAAAACACGCTTTATTGAGATTTTAAGCTCAGAATATGAATCTGTGCGTGCTACTTGCCTGGGTACTGCTTCAGATCGTTGTGCAATGCATATATGGTATCAGTTTGTCCAATGTGCATGGATGGCCTTTGGGAAGTGAATATGAGCTTCTGAAGTGAAAATATGCACTTTTTAAAAAACTTTCTTTTTTTTAGTTCTGCTTGTTAAAAATTTTCATACTGTGTGAAACAAGTGGGAAAGTGACAAACATGAGTGAATTGTCACTATATGACTGAATTGGAGTGAATTTGCTGCTATCTCTGTCAGGAAGCGAGCTGGAGCGCTGAAACTGTGCCTATACACACTTTTATCAAAACACGCTTTTTTGAGGTTTTAAGCTCAGAACGTGAATCTGTGCTTGTTTCTTGCCTGGGATCGGCTTCAGATCGTTGTGCAATGCATATATGGTATCAGTTTATCCAATGTGCATGGATGGCCTTTGGGAAGTGAATATAAGCTTCTGAAGTGAAAATATGCACTTTTTAAAAAACTTTCTTTTTTTTAGTCTGCTTGTTAAAAATTTTCATGCTGTGTGTTACACAGTGGGAAAGTGACAAACATGAGTGAATTGTCACTACATGACTTAATTGGAGTGAATTTGCTGCTATCTCTGTCAGGAAGCGAGCTAGAGCGCTGAAACTGTGCCTATACGCACTTTCATCAAAACACGCTCTATTGAGATTTTAAGCTCAGAATATGAATATGTGCGTGCTACTTGCCTGGGTACTGCTTCAGATCGTTGTGCAATGCATATATGTTATCAGTTTATCCAATGTGCATGGATGGCCTTTGGGAAGTGAATATGAGCTTCTGAAGTGAAAATATGCACTTTTTAAAAAACTTTCTTTTTTTTAGTTCTGCTTGTTAAAAATTTTCATACTGTGTGAAACACAGTGGGAAAGTGACAAACATGAGTGAATTGTCACTATATGACTGAATTGGAGTGAATTTGCTGCTATCTCTGTCAGGAAGCGAGCTGGAGCGCTGAAACTGTGCCTATACACACTTTTATCAAAACACGCTTTTTTGAGGTTTTAAGCTCAGAACGTGAATCTGTGCTTGTTTCTTGCCAGGGAACTGCTTCAGATCGTTTTGCAATGCATATATGTTATCAGTTTATCCAATGTGCATGGATGGCCTTTGGGAAGTGAATATGAGCTTCTGAAGTGAAAATATGCACTTTTTAAAAAACTTTCTTTTTTTTAGTTCTGCTTGTTAAAAATTTTCATACTGTGTGAAACACAGTGGGAAAGTGACAAACATGAGTGAATTGTCACTATATGACTGAATTGGAGTGAATTTGCTGCTATCTCTGTCAGGAAGCGAGCTGGAGCGCTGAAACTGTGCCTATACGCACTTTTATCAAAACGCGCTTTTTTGAGGTTTTAAGCTCAGAACGTGAATCTGTGCTTGTTTCTTGCCTGGGATCGGCTTCAGATCGTTGTGCAATGCATATATGGTATCAGTTTATCCAATGTGCATGGATGGCCTTTGGGAAGTGAATATAAGCTTCTGAAGTGAAAATATGCACTTTTTAAAAAACTTTCTTTTTTTTAGTTCTGCTTGTTAAAAATTTTCATGCTGTGTGTTACACAGTGGGAAAGTGACAAACATGAGTGAATTGTCACTACATGACTTAATTGGAGTGAATTTGCTGCTATCTCTGTCAGGAAGCGAGCTAGAGCGCTGAAACTGTGCCTATACGCACTTTCATCAAAACACGCTTTATTGAGATTTTAAGCTCAGAATATGAATCTGTGCGTGCTACTTGCCTGGGTACTGCTTCAGATCGTTGTGCAATGCATATATGGTATCAGTTTGTCCAATGTGCATGGATGGCCTTTGGGAAGTGAATATAAGCTTCTGAAGTGAAAATATGCACTTTTTAAAAAACTTTCTTTTTTTTAGTTCTGCTTGTTAAAAATTTTCATGCTGTGTGTTACACAGTGGGAAAGTGACAAACATGAGTGAATTGTCACTACATGACTTAATTGGAGTGAATTTGCTGCTATCTCTGTCAGGAAGCGAGCTGGAGCGCTGAAACTGTGCCTATACACACTTTTATCAAAACACGCTTTTTTGAGGTTTTAAGCTCAGAACGTGAATCTGAGCTTGTTTCTTGCCTGGGAACTGCTTCAGATCGTTTTGCAATGCATATATGTTATCAGTTTATCCAATGTGCATGGATGGCCTTTTGGAAGTGAATATGAGCTTCTGAAGTGAAAATATGCACTTTTTAAAAAACTTTCTTTTTTTTAGTTCTGCTTGTTAAAAATTTTCATACTGTGTGAAACACAGTGGGAAAGTGACAAACATGAGTGAATTGTCACTATATGACTGAATTGGAGTGAATTTGCTGCTATCTCTGTCAGGAAGCGAGCTGGAGCGCTGAAACTGTGCCTATACACACTTTTATCAAAACACGCTTTTTTGAGGTTTTAAGCTCAGAATATGAATATGTGCGTGCTACTTGCCTGGGTACTGCTTCAGATCGTTGTGCAATGCATATATGGTATCAGTTTGTCCAATGTGCATGGATGGCCTTTGGGAAGTGAATATGAGCTTCTGAAGTGAAAATATGCACTTTTTAAAAAACTTTCTTTTTTTTAGTTCTGCTTGTTAAAAATTTTCATACTGTGTGAAACACAGTGGGAAAGTGACAAACATGAGTGAATTGTCACTATATGACTGAATTGGAGTGAATTTGCTGCTATCTCTGTCAGGAAGCGAGCTGGAGCGCTGAAACTGTGCCTATACACACTTTTATCAAAACACGCTTTTTTGAGGTTTTAAGCTCAGAACGTGAATCTGTGCTTGTTTCTTGCCTGGGAACTGCTTCAGATCGTTTTGCAATGCATATATGTTATCAGTTTATCCAATGTGCATGGATGGCCTTTGGGAAGTGAATATGAGCTTCTGAAGTGAAAATATGCACTTTTTAAAAAACTTTCTTTTATTTAGTTCTGCTTGTTAAAAATTTTCATACTGTGTGAAACACAGTGGGAAAGTGACAAACATGAGTGAATTGTCACTATATGACTGAATTGGAGTGAATTTGCTGCTATCTCTGTCAGGAAGCGAGCTGGAGCGCTGAAACTGTGCCTATACGCACTTTTATCAAAACGCGCTTTTTTGAGGTTTTAAGCTCAGAACGTGAATCTGTGCTTGTTTCTTGCCTGGGATCGGCTTCAGATCGTTGTGCAATGCATATATGGTATCAGTTTATCCAATGTGCATGGATGGCCTTTGGGAAGTGAATATAAGCTTCTGAAGTGAAAATATGCACTTTTTAAAAAACTTTCTTTTTTTTAGTTCTGCTTGTTAAAATTTTTCATACTGTGTGAAACACAGTGGGAAAGTGACAAACATGAGTGAATTGTCACTACATGACTTAATTGGAGTGAATTTGCTGCTATCTCTGTCAGGAAGCGAGCTAGAGCGCTGAAACTGTGCCTATACGCACTTTCATCAAAACACGCTTTATTGAGATTTTAAGCTCAGAATATGAATCTGTGCGTGCTACTTGCCTGGGTACTGCTTCAGATCGTTGTGCAATGCATATATGGTATCAGTTTGTCCAATGTGCATGGATGGCCTTTGGGAAGTGAATATGAGCTTCTGAAGTGAAAATATGCACTTTTTAAAAAACTTTCTTTTTTTTAGTTCTGCTTGTTAAAAATTTTCATCCTGTGTGAAACACAGTGGGAAAGTGACAAACATGACTAAATTGTCACTATATGACTGAATTGGAGTGAATTTGCTGCTATCTCTGTCAGGGAGAGAGCTGGAGCGCTGAAACTGTGCCTATACGCACTTTTATCAAAACACGCTTTTTTGAGGTTTTAAGCTCAGAACGTGAATCTGTGCTTGTTTCTTGCCTGGGATCGGCTTCAGATCGTTGTGCAATGCATATATGGTATCAGTTTATCCAATGTGCATGGATGGCCTTTGGGAAGTGAATATAAGCTTCTGAAGTGAAAATATGCACTTTTTAAAAAACTTTCTTTTTTTTAGTTCTGCTTGTTAAAAATTTTCATGCTGTGTGTTACACAGTGGGAAAGTGACAAACATGAGTGAATTGTCACTACATGACTTAATTGGAGTGAATTTGCTGCTATCTCTGTCAGGAAGCGAGCTAGAGCGCTGAAACTGTGCCTATACGCACTTTCATCAAAACACGCTTTATTGAGATTTTAAGCTCAGAATATGAATCTGTGCGTGCTACTTGCCTGGGTACTGCTTCAGATCGTTGTGCAATGCATATATGGTATCAGTTTGTCCAATGTGCATGGATGGCCTTTGGGAAGTGAATATGAGCTTCTGAAGTGAAAATATGCACTTTTTAAAAAACTTTCTTTTTTTTAGTTCTGCTTGTTAAAAATTTTCATACTGTGTGAAACACAGTGGGAAAGTGACAAACATAAGTGAATTGTCACTATATGACTGAATTGGAGTGAATTTGCTGCTATCTCTGTCAGGAAGCGAGCTGGAGCGCTGAAACTGTGCCTATACACACTTTTATCAAAACACGCTTTTTTGAGGTTTTAAGCTCAGAACGTGAATCTGAGCTTGTTTCTTACCTGGGAACTGCTTCAGATCGTTTTGCAATGCATATATGTTATCAGTTTATCCAATGTGCATGGATGGCCTTTTGGAAGTGAATATGAGCTTCTGAAGTGAAAATATGCACTTTTTAAAAAACTTTCTTTTTTTTAGTTCTGCTTGTTAAAAATTTTCATACTGTGTGAAACACAGTGGGAAAGTGACAAACATGAGTGAATTGTCACTATATGACTGAATTGGAGTGAATTTGCTGCTATCTCTGTCAGGAAGCGAGCTGGAGCGCTGAAACTGTGCCTATACACACTTTTATCAAAACACGCTTTTTTGAGGTTTTAAGCTCAGAATATGAATATGTGCGTGCTACTTGCCTGGGTACTGCTTCAGATCGTTGTGCAATGCATATATGGTATCAGTTTGTCCAATGTGCATGGATGGCCTTTGGGAAGTGAATATGAGCTTCTGAAGTGAAAATATGCACTTTTTAAAAAACTTTCTTTTTTTTAGTTCTGCTTGTTAAAAATTTTCATACTGTGTGAAACACAGTGGGAAAGTGACAAACATGAGTGAATTGTCACTATATGACTGAATTGGAGTGAATTTGCTGCTATCTCTGTCAGGAAGCGAGCTGGAGCGCTGAAACTGTGCCTATACACACTTTTATCAAAACACGCTTTTTTGAGGTTTTAAGCTCAGAACGTGAATCTGTGCTTGTTTCTTGCCTGGGAACTGCTTCAGATCGTTTTGCAATGCATATATGTTATCAGTTTATCCAATGTGCATGGATGGCCTTTGGGAAGTGAATATGAGCTTCTGAAGTGAAAATATGCACTTTTTAAAAAACTTTCTTTTATTTAGTTCTGCTTGTTAAAAATTTTCATACTGTGTGAAACACAGTGGGAAAGTGACAAACATGAGTGAATTGTCACTATATGACTGAATTGGAGTGAATTTGCTGCTATCTCTGTCAGGAAGCGAGCTGGAGCGCTGAAACTGTGCCTATACGCACTTTTATCAAAACGCGCTTTTTTGAGGTTTTAAGCTCAGAACGTGAATCTGTGCTTGTTTCTTGCCTGGGATCGGCTTCAGATCGTTGTGCAATGCATATATGGTATCAGTTTATCCAATGTGCATGGATGGCCTTTGGGAAGTGAATATAAGCTTCTGAAGTGAAAATATGCACTTTTTAAAAAACTTTCTTTTTTTTAGTTCTGCTTGTTAAAAATTTTCATACTGTGTGAAACACAGTGGGAAAGTGACAAACATGAGTGAATTGTCACTACATGACTTAATTGGAGTGAATTTGCTGCTATCTCTGTCAGGAAGCGAGCTAGAGCGCTGAAACTGTGCCTATACGCACTTTCATCAAAACACGCTTTATTGAGATTTTAAGCTCAGAATATGAATCTGTGCGTGCTACTTGCCTGGGTACTGCTTCAGATCGTTGTGCAATGCATATATGGTATCAGTTTGTCCAATGTGCATGGATGGCCTTTGGGAAGTGAATATGAGCTTCTGAAGTGAAAATATGCACTTTTTAAAAAACTTTCTTTTTTTTAGTTCTGCTTGTTAAAAATTTTCATCCTGTGTGAAACACAGTGGGAAAGTGACAAACATGACTAAATTGTCACTATATGACTGAATTGGAGTGAATTTGCTGCTATCTCTGTCAGGGAGAGAGCTGGAGCGCTGAAACTGTGCCTATACGCACCATTATCAAAACACGCTTTTTTGAGGTTTTAAGCTCAGAACGTGAATCTGTGCTTGTTTCTTGCCTGGGATCGGCTTCAGATCGTTGTGCAATGCATATATGGTATCAGTTTATCCAATGTGCATGGATGGCCTTTGGGAAGTGAATATAAGCTTCTGAAGTGAAAATATGCACTTTTTAAAAAACTTTCTTTTTTTTAGTTCTGCTTGTTAAAAATTTTCATGCTGTGTGTTACACAGTGGGAAAGTGACAAACATGAGTGAATTGTCACTACATGACTTAATTGGAGTGAATTTGCTGCTATCTCTGTCAGGAAGCGAGCTAGAGCGCTGAAACTGTGCCTATACGCACTTTCATCAAAACACGCTTTATTGAGATTTTAAGCTCAGAATATGAATCTGTGCGTGCTACTTGCCTGGGTACTGCTTCAGATCGTTGTGCAATGCATATATGGTATCAGTTTGTCCAATGTGCATGGATGGCCTTTGGGAAGTGAATATGAGCTTCTGAAGTGAAAATATGCACTTTTTAAAAAACTTTCTTTTTTTTAGTTCTGCTTGTTAAAAATTTTCATACTGTGTGAAACACAGTGGGAAAGTGACAAACATAAGTGAATTGTCACTATATGACTGAATTGGAGTGAATTTGCTGCTATCTCTGTCAGGAAGCGAGCTGGAGCGCTGAAACTGTGCCTATACACACTTTTATCAAAACACGCTTTTTTGAGGTTTTAAGCTCAGAACGTGAATCTGAGCTTGTTTCTTACCTGGGAACTGCTTCAGATCGTTTTGCAATGCATATATGTTATCAGTTTATCCAATGTGCATGGATGGCCTTTTGGAAGTGAATATGAGCTTCTGAAGTGAAAATATGCACTTTTTAAAAAACTTTCTTTTTTTTAGTTCTGCTTGTTAAAAATTTTCATACTGTGTGAAACACAGTGGGAAAGTGACAAACATGAGTGAATTGTCACTATATGACTGAATTGGAGTGAATTTGCTGCTATCTCTGTCAGGAAGCGAGCTGGAGCGCTGAAACTGTGCCTATACACACTTTTATCAAAACACGCTTTTTTGAGGTTTTAAGCTCAGAATATGAATATGTGCGTGCTACTTGCCTGGGTACTGCTTCAGATCGTTGTGCAATGCATATATGGTATCAGTTTGTCCAATGTGCATGGATGGCCTTTGGGAAGTGAATATGAGCTTCTGAAGTGAAAATATGCACTTTTTAAAAAACTTTCTTTTTTTTAGTTCTGCTTGTTATAAATTTTCATACTGTGTGAAACACAGTGGGAAAGTGACAAACATGAGTGAATTGTCACTATATGACTGAATTGGAGTGAATTTGCTGCTATCTCTGTCAGGGAGAGAGCTGGAGCGCTGAAACTGTGCCTATACGCACTTTTATCAAAACACGCTTTTTTGAGGTTTTAAGCTCAGAACGTGAATCTGTGCTTGTTTCTTGCCTGGGATCGGCTTCAGATCGTTGTGCAATGCATATATGGTATCAGTTTATCCAATGTGCATGGATGGCCTTTGGGAAGTGAATATAAGCTTCTGAAGTGAAAATATGCACTTTTTAAAAAACTTTCTTTTTTTTAGTTCTGCTTGTTAAAAATTTTCATGCTGTGTGTTACACAGTGGGAAAGTGACAAACATGAGTGAATTGTCACTACATGACTTAATTGGAGTGAATTTGCTGCTATCTCTGTCAGGAAGCGAGCTAGAGCGCTGAAACTGTGCCTATACGCACTTTCATCAAAACACGCTTTATTGAGATTTTAAGCTCAGAATATGAATCTGTGCGTGCTACTTGCCTGGGTACTGCTTCAGATCGTTGTGCAATGCATATATGGTATCAGTTTGTCCAATGTGCATGGATGGCCTTTGGGAAGTGAATATGAGCTTCTGAAGTGAAAATATGCACTTTTTAAAAAACTTTCTTTTTTTTAGTTCTGCTTGTTAAAAATTTTCATACTGTGTGAAACACAGTGGGAAAGTGACAAACATAAGTGAATTGTCACTATATGACTGAATTGGAGTGAATTTGCTGCTATCTCTGTCAGGAAGCGAGCTGGAGCGCTGAAACTGTGCCTATACACACTTTTATCAAAACACGCTTTTTTGAGGTTTTAAGCTCAGAACGTGAATCTGAGCTTGTTTCTTACCTGGGAACTGCTTCAGATCGTTTTGCAATGCATATATGTTATCAGTTTATCCAATGTGCATGGATGGCCTTTTGGAAGTGAATATGAGCTTCTGAAGTGAAAATATGCACTTTTTAAAAAACTTTCTTTTTTTTAGTTCTGCTTGTTAAAAATTTTCATACTGTGTGAAACACAGTGGGAAAGTGACAAACATGAGTGAATTGTCACTATATGACTGAATTGGAGTGAATTTGCTGCTATCTCTGTCAGGAAGCGAGCTGGAGCGCTGAAACTGTGCCTATACGCACTTTTATCAAAACGCGCTTTTTTGAGGTTTTAAGCTCAGAACGTGAATCTGTGCTTGTTTCTTGCCTGGGATCGGCTTCAGATCGTTGTGCAATGCATATATGGTATCAGTTTATCCAATGTGCATGGATGGCCTTTGGGAAGTGAATATAAGCTTCTGAAGTGAAAATATGCACTTTTTAAAAAACTTTCTTTTTTTTAGTTCTGCTTGTTAAAAATTTTCATTCTGTGTGTTACACAGTGGGAAAGTGACAAACATGAGTGAATTGTCACTACATGACTTAATTGGAGTGAATTTGCTGCTATCTCTGTCAGGAAGCGAGCTAGAGCGCTGAAACTGTGCCTATAAGCACTTTCATCAAAACACGCTTTATTGAGATTTTAAGCTCAGAATATGAATCTGTGCGTGCTACTTGCCTGGGTACTGCTTCAGATCGTTGTGCAATGCATATATGGTATCAGTTTGTCCAATGTGCATGGATGGCCTTTGGGAAGTGAATATGAGCTTCTGAAGTGAAAATATGCACTTTTTTAAAAAACTTTCTTTTTTTTAGTTCTGCTTGTTAAAAATTTTCATCCTGTGTGAAACACAGTGGGAAAGTGACAAACATGACTAAATTGTCACTATATGACTGAATTGGAGTGAATTTGCTGCTATCTCTGTCAGGGAGAGAGCTGGAGCGCTGAAACTGTGCCTATACGCACTTTTATCAAAACACGCTTTTTTGAGGTTTTAAGCTCAGAACGTGAATCTGTGCTTGTTTCTTGCCTGGGATCGGCTTCAGATCGTTGTGCAATGCATATATGGTATCAGTTTATCCAATGTGCATGGATGGCCTTTGGGAAGTGAATATAAGCTTCTGAAGTGAAAATATGCACTTTTTAAAAAACTTTCTTTTTTTTAGTTCTGCTTGTTAAAAATTTTCATGCTGTGTGTTACACAGTGGGAAAGTGACAAACATGAGTGAATTGTCACTACATGACTTAATTGGAGTGAATTTGCTGCTATCTCTGTCAGGAAGCGAGCGAGAGCGCTGAAACTGTGCCTATACGCACTTTCATCAAAACACGCTTTATTGAGATTTTAAGCTCAGAATATGAATCTGTGCGTGCTACTTGCCTGGGTACTGCTTCAGATCGTTGTGCAATGCATATATGGTATCAGTTTGTCCAATGTGCATGGATGGCCTTTGGGAAGTGAATATGAGCTTCTGAAGTGAAAATATGCACTTTTTAAAAAACTTTCTTTTTTTTAGTTCTGCTTGTTAAAAATTTTCATACTGTGTGAAACACAGTGGGAAAGTGACAAACATGAGTGAATTGTCACTATATGACTGAATTGGAGTGAATTTGCTGCTATCTCTGTCAGGAAGCGAGCTGGAGCGCTGAAACTGTGCCTATACACACTTTTATCAAAACACGCTTTTTTGAGGTTTTAAGCTCAGAACGTGAATCTGTGCTTGTTTCTTGCCTGGGAACTGCTTCAGATCGTTTTGCAATGCATATATGTTATCAGTTTATCCAATGTGCATGGATGGCCTTTGGGAAGTGAATATGAGCTTCTGAAGTGAAAATATGCACTTTTTAAAAAACTTTCTTTTTTTTAGTTCTGCTTGTTAAAAATTTTCATACTGTGTGAAACACAGTGGGAAAGTGACAAACATGAGTGAATTGTCACTATATGACTGAATTGGAGTGAATTTGCTGCTATCTCTGTCAGGAAGCGAGCTGGAGCGCTGAAACTGTGCCTATACGCACTTTTATCAAAACGCGCTTTTTTGAGGTTTTAAGCTCAGAACGTGAATCTGTGCTTGTTTCTTGCCTGGGATCGGCTTCAGATCGTTGTGCAATGCATATATGGTATCAGTTTATCCAATGTGCATGGATGGCCTTTGGGAAGTGAATATGAGCTTCTGAAGTGAAAATATGCACTTTTTAAAAAACTTTCTTTTTTTTAGTTCTGCTTGTTAAAAATTTTCATACTGTGTGAAACACAGTGGGAAAGTGACAAACATGAGTGAATTGTCACTACATGACTTAATTGGAGTGAATTTGCTGCTATCTCTGTCAGGAAGCGAGCTAGAGCGCTGAAACTGTGCCTATACGCACTTTCATCAAAACACGCTTTATTGAGATTTTAAGCTCAGAATATGAATCTGTGCGTGCTACTTGCCTGGGTACTGCTTCAGATCGTTGTGCAATGCATATATGGTATCAGTTTGTCCAATGTGCATGGATGGCCTTTGGGAAGTGAATATGAGCTTCTGAAGTGAAAATATGCACTTTTTAAAAAACTTTCTTTTTTTTAGTTCTGCTTGTTAAAAATTTTCATCCTGTGTGAAACACAGTGGGAAAGTGACAAACATGACTAAATTGTCACTATATGACTGAATTGGAGTGAATTTGCTGCTATCTCTGTCAGGGAGAGAGCTGGAGCGCTGAAACTGTGCCTATACGCACCATTATCAAAACACGCTTTTTTGAGGTTTTAAGCTCAGAACGTGAATCTGTGCTTGTTTCTTGCCTGGGATCGGCTTCAGATCGTTGTGCAATGCATATATGGTATCAGTTTATCCAATGTGCATGGATGGCCTTTGAGAAGTGAATATAAGCTTCTGAAGTGAAAATATGCACTTTTTAAAAAACTTTCTTTTTTTTAGTTCTGCTTGTTAAAAATTTTCATGCTGTGTGTTACACAGTGGGAAAGTGACAAACATGAGTGAATTGTCACTACATGACTTAATTGGAGTGAATTTGCTGCTATCTCTGTCAGGAAGCGAGCTAGAGCGCTGAAACTGTGCCTATACGCACTTTCATCAAAACACGCTTTATTGAGATTTTAAGCTCAGAATATGAATCTGTGCGTGCTACTTGCCTGGGTACTGCTTCAGATCGTTGTGCAATGCATATATGGTATCAGTTTGTCCAATGTGCATGGATGGCCTTTGGGAAGTGAATATGAGCTTCTGAAGTGAAAATATGCACTTTTTAAAAAACTTTCTTTTTTTTAGTTCTGCTTGTTAAAAATTTTCATACTGTGTGAAACACAGTGGGAAAGTGACAAACATAAGTGAATTGTCACTATATGACTGAATTGGAGTGAATTTGCTGCTATCTCTGTCAGGAAGCGAGCTGGAGCGCTGAAACTGTGCCTATACACACTTTTATCAAAACACGCTTTTTTGAGGTTTTAAGCTCAGAACGTGAATCTGAGCTTGTTTCTTACCTGGGAACTGCTTCAGATCGTTTTGCAATGCATATATGTTATCAGTTTATCCAATGTGCATGGATGGCCTTTTGGAAGTGAATATGAGCTTCTGAAGTGAAAATATGCACTTTTTAAAAAACTTTCTTTTTTTTAGTTCTGCTTGTTAAAAATTTTCATACTGTGTGAAACACAGTGGGAAAGTGACAAACATGAGTGAATTGTCACTATATGACTGAATTGGAGTGAATTTGCTGCTATCTCTGTCAGGAAGCGAGCTGGAGCGCTGAAACTGTGCCTATACGCACTTTTATCAAAACGCGCTTTTTTGAGGTTTTAAGCTCAGAACGTGAATCTGTGCTTGTTTCTTGCCTGGGATCGGCTTCAGATCGTTGTGCAATGCATATATGGTATCAGTTTATCCAATGTGCATGGATGGCCTTTGGGAAGTGAATATAAGCTTCTGAAGTGAAAATATGCACTTTTTAAAAAACTTTCTTTTTTTTAGTTCTGCTTGTTAAAAATTTTCATGCTGTGTGTTACACAGTGGGAAAGTGACAAACATGAGTGAATTGTCACTACATGACTTAATTGGAGTGAATTTGCTGCTATCTCTGTCAGGAAGCGAGCTAGAGCGCTGAAACTGTGCCTATAAGCACTTTCATCAAAACACGCTTTATTGAGATTTTAAGCTCAGAATATGAATCTGTGCGTGCTACTTGCCTGGGTACTGCTTCAGATCGTTGTGCAATGCATATATGGTATCCGTTTGTCCAATGTGCATGGATGGCCTTTGGGAAGTGAATATGAGCTTCTGAAGTGAAAATATGCACTTTTTTAAAAAACTTTCTTTTTTTTAGTTCTGCTTGTTAAAAATTTTCATCCTGTGTGAAACACAGTGGGAAAGTGACAAACATGACTAAATTGTCACTATATGACTGAATTGGAGTGAATTTGCTGCTATCTCTGTCAGGGAGAGAGCTGGAGCGCTGAAACTGTGCCTATACGCACTTTTATCAAAACACGCTTTTTTGAGGTTTTAAGCTCAGAACGTGAATCTGTGCTTGTTTCTTGCCTGGGATCGGCTTCAGATCGTTGTGCAATGCATATATGGTATCAGTTTATCCAATGTGCATGGATGGCCTTTGGGAAGTGAATATAAGCTTCTGAAGTGAAAATATGCACTTTTTAAAAAACTTTCTTTTTTTTAGGTCTGCTTGTTAAAAATTTTCATGCTGTGTGTTACACAGTGGGAAAGTGACAAACATGAGTGAATTGTCACTACATGACTTAATTGGAGTGAATTTGCTGCTATCTCTGTCAGGAAGCGAGCGAGAGCGCTGAAACTGTGCCTATACGCACTTTCATCAAAACACGCTTTATTGAGATTTTAAGCTCAGAATATGAATCTGTGCGTGCTACTTGCCTGGGTACTGCTTCAGATCGTTGTGCAATGCATATATGGTATCAGTTTGTCCAATGTGCATGGATGGCCTTTGGGAAGTGAATATGAGCTTCTGAAGTGAAAATATGCACTTTTTAAAAAACTTTCTTTTTTTTAGTTCTGCTTGTTAAAAATTTTCATACTGTGTGAAACACAGTGGGAAAGTGACAAACATGAGTGAATTGTCACTATATGACTGAATTGGAGTGAATTTGCTGCTATCTCTGTCAGGAAGCGAGCTGGAGCGCTGAAACTGTGCCTATACACACTTTTATCAAAACACGCTTTTTTGAGGTTTTAAGCTCAGAACGTGAATCTGTGCTTGTTTCTTGCCTGGGAACTGCTTCAGATCGTTTTGCAATGCATATATGTTATCAGTTTATCCAATGTGCATGGATGGCCTTTGGGAAGTGAATATGAGCTTCTGAAGTGAAAATATGCACTTTTTAAAAAACTTTCTTTTTTTTAGTTCTGCTTGTTAAAAATTTTCATACTGTGTGAAACACAGTGGGAAAGTGACAAACATGAGTGAATTGTCACTATATGACTGAATTGGAGTGAATTTGCTGCTATCTCTGTCAGGAAGCGAGCTGGAGCGCTGAAACTGTGCCTATACGCACTTTTATCAAAACGCGCTTTTTTGAGGTTTTAAGCTCAGAACGTGAATCTGTGCTTGTTTCTTGCCTGGGATCGGCTTCAGATCGTTGTGCAATGCATATATGGTATCAGTTTATCCAATGTGCATGGATGGCCTTTGGGAAGTGAATATAAGCTTCTGAAGTGAAAATATGCACTTTTTAAAAAACTTTCTTTTTTTTAGTTCTGCTTGTTAAAAATTTTCATACTGTGTGAAACACAGTGGGAAAGTGACAAACATGAGTGAATTGTCACTACATGACTTAATTGGAGTGAATTTGCTGCTATCTCTGTCAGGAAGCGAGCTAGAGCGCTGAAACTGTGCCTATACGCACTTTCATCAAAACACGCTTTATTGAGATTTTAAGCTCAGAATATGAATCTGTGCGTGCTACTTGCCTGGGTACTGCTTCAGATCGTTGTGCAATGCATATATGGTATCAGTTTGTCCAATGTGCATGGATGGCCTTTGGGAAGTGAATATGAGCTTCTGAAGTGAAAATATGCACTTTTTAAAAAACTTTCTTTTTTTTAGTTCTGCTTGTTAAAAATTTTCATCCTGTGTGAAACACAGTGGGAAAGTGACAAACATGACTAAATTGTCACTATATGACTGAATTGGAGTGAATTTGCTGCTATCCCTGTCAGGGAGAGAGCTGGAGCGCTGAAACTGTGCCTATACGCACCATTATCAAAACACGCTTTTTTGAGGTTTTAAGCTCAGAACGTGAATCTGTGCTTGTTTCTTGCCTGGGATCGGCTTCAGATCGTTGTGCAATGCATATATGGTATCAGTTTATCCAATGTGCATGGATGGCCTTTGAGAAGTGAATATAAGCTTCTGAAGTGAAAATATGCACTTTTTAAAAAACTTTCTTTTTTTTAGTTCTGCTTGTTAAAAATTTTCATGCTGTGTGTTACACAGTGGGAAAGTGACAAACATGAGTGAATTGTCACTACATGACTTAATTGGAGTGAATTTGCTGCTATCTCTGTCAGGAAGCGAGCTAGAGCGCTGAAACTGTGCCTATACGCACTTTCATCAAAACACGCTTTATTGAGATTTTAAGCTCAGAATATGAATCTGTGCGTGCTACTTGCCTGGGTACTGCTTCAGATCGTTGTGCAATGCATATATGGTATCAGTTTGTCCAATGTGCATGGATGGCCTTTGGGAAGTGAATATGAGCTTCTGAAGTGAAAATATGCACTTTTTAAAAAACTTTCTTTTTTTTAGTTCTGCTTGTTAAAAATTTTCATCCTGTGTGAAACACAGTGGGAAAGTGACAAACATGACTTAATTGTCACTATATGACTGAATTGGAGTGAATTTGCTGCTATCTCTGTCAGGGAGAGAGCTGGAGCGCTGAAACTGTGCCTATACGCACCATTATCAAAACACGCTTTTTTGAGGTTTTAAGCTCAGAACGTGAATCTGTGCTTGTTTCTTGCCTGGGATCGGCTTCAGATCGTTGTGCAATGCATATATGGTATCAGTTTATCCAATGTGCATGGATGGCCTTTGAGAAGTGAATATAAGCTTCTGAAGTGAAAATATGCACTTTTTAAAAAACTTTCTTTTTTTTAGTTCTGCTTGTTAAAAATTTTCATGCTGTGTGTAACACAGTGGGAAAGTGACAAACATGAGTGAATTGTCACTACATGACTTAATTGGAGTGAATTTGCTGCTATCTCTGTCAGGAAGCGAGCTAGAGCGCTGAAACTGTGCCTATACGCACTTTCATCAAAACACGCTTTATTGAGATTTTAAGCTCAGAATATGAATCTGTGCGTGCTACTTGCCTGGGTACTGCTTCAGATCGTTGTGCAATGCATATATGGTATCAGTTTGTCCAATGTGCATGGATGGCCTTTGGGAAGTGAATATGAGCTTCTGAAGTGAAAATATGCACTTTTTAAAAAACTTTCTTTTTTTTAGTTCTGCTTGTTAAAAATTTTCATACTGTGTGAAACACAGTGGGAAAGTGACAAACATAAGTGAATTGTCACTATATGACTGAATTGGAGTGAATTTGCTGCTATCTCTGTCAGGAAGCGAGCTGGAGCGCTGAAACTGTGCCTATACACACTTTTATCAAAACACGCTTTTTTGAGGTTTTAAGCTCAGAACGTGAATCTGAGCTTGTTTCTTACCTGGGAACTGCTTCAGATCGTTTTGCAATGCATATATGTTATCAGTTTATCCAATGTGCATGGATGGCCTTTTGGAAGTGAATATGAGCTTCTGAAGTGAAAATATGCACTTTTTAAAAAACTTTCTTTTTTTTAGTTCTGCTTGTTAAAAATTTTCATACTGTGTGAAACACAGTGGGAAAGTGACAAACATGAGTGAATTGTCACTATATGACTGAATTGGAGTGAATTTGCTGCTATCTCTGTCAGGAAGCGAGCTGGAGCGCTGAAACTGTGCCTATACGCACTTTTATCAAAACGCGCTTTTTTGAGGTTTTAAGCTCAGAACGTGAATCTGTGCTTGTTTCTTGCCTGGGATCGGCTTCAGATCGTTGTGCAATGCATATATGGTATCAGTTTATCCAATGTGCATGGATGGCCTTTGGGAAGTGAATATAAGCTTCTGAAGTGAAAATATGCACTTTTTAAAAAACTTTCTTTTTTTTAGTTCTGCTTGTTAAAAATTTTCATGCTGTGTGTTACACAGTGGGAAAGTGACAAACATGAGTGAATTGTCACTACATGACTTAATTGGAGTGAATTTGCTGCTATCTCTGTCAGGAAGCGAGCTAGAGCGCTGAAACTGTGCCTATAAGCACTTTCATCAAAACACGCTTTATTGAGATTTTAAGCTCAGAATATGAATCTGTGCGTGCTACTTGCCTGGGTACTGCTTCAGATCGTTGTGCAATGCATATATGGTATCCGTTTGTCCAATGTGCATGGATGGCCTTTGGGAAGTGAATATGAGCTTCTGAAGTGAAAATATGCACTTTTTTAAAAAACTTTCTTTTTTTTAGTTCTGCTTGTTAAAAATTTTCATCCTGTGTGAAACACAGTGGGAAAGTGACAAACATGACTAAATTGTCACTATATGACTGAATTGGAGTGAATTTGCTGCTATCTCTGTCAGGGAGAGAGCTGGAGCGCTGAAACTGTGCCTATACGCACTTTTATCAAAACACGCTTTTTTGAGGTTTTAAGCTCAGAACGTGAATCTGTGCTTGTTTCTTGCCTGGGATCGGCTTCAGATCGTTGTGCAATGCATATATGGTATCAGTTTATCCAATGTGCATGGATGGCCTTTGGGAAGTGAATATAAGCTTCTGAAGTGAAAATATGCACTTTTTAAAAAACTTTCTTTTTTTTAGGTCTGCTTGTTAAAAATTTTCATGCTGTGTGTTACACAGTGGGAAAGTGACAAACATGAGTGAATTGTCACTACATGACTTAATTGGAGTGAATTTGCTGCTATCTCTGCCAGGAAGCGAGCGAGAGCGCTGAAACTGTGCCTATACGCACTTTCATCAAAACACGCTTTATTGAGATTTTAAGCTCAGAATATGAATCTGTGCGTGCTACTTGCCTGGGTACTGCTTCAGATCGTTGTGCAATGCATATATGGTATCAGTTTGTCCAATGTGCATGGATGGCCTTTGGGAAGTGAATATGAGCTTCTGAAGTGAAAATATGCACTTTTTAAAAAACTTTCTTTTTTTTAGTTCTGCTTGTTAAAAATTTTCATACTGTGTGAAACACAGTGGGAAAGTGACAAACATGAGTGAATTGTCACTATATGACTGAATTGGAGTGAATTTGCTGCTATCTCTGTCAGGAAGCGAGCTGGAGCGCTGAAACTGTGCCTATACACACTTTTATCAAAACACGCTTTTTTGAGGTTTTAAGCTCAGAACGTGAATCTGTGCTTGTTTCTTGCCTGGGAACTGCTTCAGATCGTTTTGCAATGCATATATGTTATCAGTTTATCCAATGTGCATGGATGGCCTTTGGGAAGTGAATATGAGCTTCTGAAGTGAAAATATGCACTTTTTAAAAAACTTTCTTTTTTTTAGTTCTGCTTGTTAAAAATTTTCATACTGTGTGAAACACAGTGGGAAAGTGACAAACATGAGTGAATTGTCACTATATGACTGAATTGGAGTGAATTTGCTGCTATCTCTGTCAGGAAGCGAGCTGGAGCGCTGAAACTGTGCCTATACGCACTTTTATCAAAACGCGCTTTTTTGAGGTTTTAAGCTCAGAACGTGAATCTGTGCTTGTTTCTTGCCTGGGATCGGCTTCAGATCGTTGTGCAATGCATATATGGTATCAGTTTATCCAATGTGCATGGATGGCCTTTGGGAAGTGAATATAAGCTTCTGAAGTGAAAATATGCACTTTTTAAAAAACTTTCTTTTTTTTAGTTCTGCTTGTTAAAAATTTTCATACTGTGTGAAACACAGTGGGAAAGTGACAAACATGAGTGAATTGTCACTACATGACTTAATTGGAGTGAATTTGCTGCTATCTTTGTCAGGAAGCGAGCTAGAGCGCTGAAACTGTGCCTATACGCACTTTCATCAAAACACGCTTTATTGAGATTTTAAGCTCAGAATATGAATCTGTGCGTGCTACTTGCCTGGGTACTGCTTCAGATCGTTGTGCAATGCATATATGGTATCAGTTTGTCCAATGTGCATGGATGGCCTTTGGGAAGTGAATATGAGCTTCTGAAGTGAAAATATGCACTTTTTAAAAAACTTTCTTTTTTTTAGTTCTGCTTGTTAAAAATTTTCATCCTGTGTGAAACACAGTGGGAAAGTGACAAACATGACTAAATTGTCACTATATGACTGAATTGGAGTGAATTTGCTGCTATCTCTGTCAGGGAGAGAGCTGGAGCGCTGAAACTGTGCCTATACGCACCATTATCAAAACACGCTTTTTTGAGGTTTTAAGCTCAGAACGTGAATCTGTGCTTGTTTCTTGCCTGGGATCGGCTTCAGATCGTTGTGCAATGCATATATGGTATCAGTTTATCCAATGTGCATGGATGGCCTTTGAGAAGTGAATATAAGCTTCTGAAGTGAAAATATGCACTTTTTAAAAAACTTTCTTTTTTTTAGTTCTGCTTGTTAAAAATTTTCATGCTGTGTGTTACACAGTGGGAAAGTGACAAACATGAGTGAATTGTCACTACATGACTTAATTGGAGTGAATTTGCTGCTATCTCTGTCAGGAAGCGAGCTAGAGCGCTGAAACTGTGCCTATACGCACTTTCATCAAAACACGCTTTATTGAGATTTTAAGCTCAGAATATGAATCTGTGCATGCTACTTGCCTGGGTACTGCTTCAGATCGTTGTGCAATGCATATATGGTATCAGTTTGTCCAATGTGCATGGATGGCCTTTGGGAAGTGAATATGAGCTTCTGAAGTGAAAATATGCACTTTTTAAAAAACTTTCTTTTTTTTAGTTCTGCTTGTTAAAAATTTTCATACTGTGTGAAACACAGTGGGAAAGTGACAAACATAAGTGAATTGTCACTATATGACTGAATTGGAGTGAATTTGCTGCTATCTCTGTCAGGAAGCGAGCTGGAGCGCTGAAACTGTGCCTATACACACTTTTATCAAAACACGCTTTTTTGAGGTTTTAAGCTCAGAACGTGAATCTGAGCTTGTTTCTTACCTGGGAACTGCTTCAGATCGTTTTGCAATGCATATATGTTATCAGTTTATCCAATGTGCATGGATGGCCTTTTGGAAGTGAATATGAGCTTCTGAAGTGAAAATATGCACTTTTTAAAAAACTTTCTTTTTTTTAGTTCTGCTTGTTAAAAATTTTCATACTGTGTGAAACACAGTGGGAAAGTGACAAACATGAGTGAATTGTCACTATATGACTGAATTGGAGTGAATTTGCTGCTATCTCTGTCAGGAAGCGAGCTGGAGCGCTGAAACTGTGCCTATACACACTTTTATCAAAACACGCTTTTTTGAGGTTTTAAGCTCAGAATATGAATATGTGCGTGCTACTTGCCTGGGTACTGCTTCAGATCGTTGTGCAATGCATATATGGTATCAGTTTGTCCAATGTGCATGGATGGCCTTTGGGAAGTGAATATGAGCTTCTGAAGTGAAAATATGCACTTTTTAAAAAACTTTCTTTTTTTTAGTTCTGCTTGTTAAAAATTTTCATACTGTGTGAAACACAGTGGGAAAGTGACAAACATGAGTGAATTGTCACTATATGACTGAATTGGAGTGAATTTGCTGCTATCTCTGTCAGGAAGCGAGCTGGAGCGCTGAAACTGTGCCTATACACACTTTTATCAAAACACGCTTTTTTGAGGTTTTAAGCTCAGAACGTGAATCTGTGCTTGTTTCTTGCCTGGGAACTGCTTCAGATCGTTTTGCAATGCATATATGTTATCAGTTTATCCAATGTGCATGGATGGCCTTTGGGAAGTGAATATGAGCTTCTGAAGTGAAAATATGCACTTTTTAAAAAACTTTCTTTTTTTTAGTTCTGCTTGTTAAAAATTTTCATACTGTGTGAAACACAGTGGGAAAGTGACAAACATGAGTGAATTGTCACTATATGACTGAATTGGAGTGAATTTGCTGCTATCTCTGTCAGGAAGCGAGCTGGAGCGCTGAAACTGTGCCTATACGCACTTTTATCAAAACGCGCTTTTTTGAGGTTTTAAGCTCAGAACGTGAATCTGTGCTTGTTTCTTGCCTGGGATCGGCTTCAGATCGTTGTGCAATGCATATATGGTATCAGTTTATCCAATGTGCATGGATGGCCTTTGGGAAGTGAATATGAGCTTCTGAAGTGAAAATATGCACTTTTTAAAAAACTTTCTTTTTTTTAGTTCTGCTTGTTAAAAATTTTCATACTGTGTGTTACACAGTGGGAAAGTGACAAACATGAGTGAATTGTCACTACATGACTTAATTGGAGTGAATTTGCTGCTATCTCTGTCAGGAAGCGAGCTAGAGCGCTGAAACTGTGCCTATAAGCACTTTCATCAAAACACGCTTTATTGAGATTTTAAGCTCAGAATATGAATCTGTGCGTGCTACTTGCCTGGGTACTGCTTCAGATCGTTGTGCAATGCATATATGGTATCAGTTTGTCCAATGTGCATGGATGGCCTTTGGGAAGTGAATATGAGCTTCTGAAGTGAAAATATGCACTTTTTTAAAAAACTTTCTTTTTTTTAGTTCTGCTTGTTAAAAATTTTCATACTGTGTGAAACACAGTGGGAAAGTGACAAACATGACTAAATTGTCACTATATGACTGAATTGGAGTGAATTTGCTGCTATCTCTGTCAGGGAGAGAGCTGGAGCGCTGAAACTGTGCCTATACGCACTTTTATCAAAACACGCTTTTTTGAGGTTTTAAGCTCAGAACGTGAATCTGTGCTTGTTTCTTGCCTGGGATCGGCTTCAGATCGTTGTGCAATGCATATATGGTATCAGTTTATCCAATGTGCATGGATGGCCTTTGGGAAGTGAATATAAGCTTCTGAAGTGAAAATATGCACTTTTTAAAAAACTTTCTTTTTTTTAGTTCTGCTTGTTAAAAATTTTCATGCTGTGTGTTACACAGTGGGAAAGTGACAAACATGAGTGAATTGTCACTACATGACTTAATTGGAGTGAATTTGCTGCTATCTCTGTCAGGAAGCGAGCGAGAGCGCTGAAACTGTGCCTATACGCACTTTCATCAAAACACGCTTTATTGAGATTTTAAGCTCAGAATATGAATCTGTGCGTGCTACTTGCCTGGGTACTGCTTCAGATCGTTGTGCAATGCATATATGGTATCAGTTTGTCCAATGTGCATGGATGGCCTTTGGGAAGTGAATATGAGCTTCTGAAGTGAAAATATGCACTTTTTAAAAAACTTTCTTTTTTTTAGTTCTGCTTGTTAAAAATTTTCATACTGTGTGAAACACAGTGGGAAAGTGACAAACATAAGTGAATTGTCACTATATGACTGAATTGGAGTGAATTTGCTGCTATCTCTGTCAGGAAGCGAGCTGGAGCGCTGAAACTGTGCCTATACACACTTTTATCAAAACACGCTTTTTTGAGGTTTTAAGCTCAGAACGTGAATCTGAGCTTGTTTCTTGCCTGGGAACTGCTTCAGATCGTTTTGCAATGCATATATGTTATCAGTTTATCCAATGTGCATGGATGGCCTTTTGGAAGTGAATATAAGCTTCTGAAGTGAAAATATGCACTTTTTAAAAAACTTTCTTTTTTTTAGTTCTGCTTGTTAAAAATTTTCATGCTGTGTGTTACACAGTGGGAAAGTGACAAACATGAGTGAATTGTCACTACATGACTTAATTGGAGTGAATTTGCTGCTATCTCTGTCAGGAAGCGAGCTAGAGCGCTGAAACTGTGCCTATAAGCACTTTCATCAAAACACGCTTTATTGAGATTTTAAGCTCAGAATATGAATCTGTGCGTGCTACTTGCCTGGGTACTGCTTCAGATCGTTGTGCAATGCATATATGGTATCCGTTTGTCCAATGTGCATGGATGGCCTTTGGGAAGTGAATATGAGCTTCTGAAGTGAAAATATGCACTTTTTTAAAAAACTTTCTTTTTTTTAGTTCTGCTTGTTAAAAATTTTCATCCTGTGTGAAACACAGTGGGAAAGTGACAAACATGACTAAATTGTCACTATATGACTGAATTGGAGTGAATTTGCTGCTATCTCTGTCAGGGAGAGAGCTGGAGCGCTGAAACTGTGCCTATACGCACTTTTATCAAAACACGCTTTTTTGAGGTTTTAAGCTCAGAACGTGAATCTGTGCTTGTTTCTTGCCTGGGATCGGCTTCAGATCGTTGTGCAATGCATATATGGTATCAGTTTATCCAATGTGCATGGATGGCCTTTGGGAAGTGAATATAAGCTTCTGAAGTGAAAATATGCACTTTTTAAAAAACTTTCTTTTTTTTAGGTCTGCTTGTTAAAAATTTTCATGCTGTGTGTTACACAGTGGGAAAGTGACAAACATGAGTGAATTGTCACTACATGACTTAATTGGAGTGAATTTGCTGCTATCTCTGTCAGGAAGCGAGCGAGAGCGCTGAAACTGTGCCTATACGCACTTTCATCAAAACACGCTTTATTGAGATTTTAAGCTCAGAATATGAATCTGTGCGTGCTACTTGCCTGGGTACTGCTTCAGATCGTTGTGCAATGCATATATGGTATCAGTTTGTCCAATGTGCATGGATGGCCTTTGGGAAGTGAATATGAGCTTCTGAAGTGAAAATATGCACTTTTTAAAAAACTTTCTTTTTTTTAGTTCTGCTTGTTAAAAATTTTCATACTGTGTGAAACACAGTGGGAAAGTGACAAACATGAGTGAATTGTCACTATATGACTGAATTGGAGTGAATTTGCTGCTATCTCTGTCAGGAAGCGAGCTGGAGCGCTGAAACTGTGCCTATACACACTTTTATCAAAACACGCTTTTTTGAGGTTTTAAGCTCAGAACGTGAATCTGTGCTTGTTTCTTGCCTGGGAACTGCTTCAGATCGTTTTGCAATGCATATATGTTATCAGTTTATCCAATGTGCATGGATGGCCTTTGGGAAGTGAATATGAGCTTCTGAAGTGAAAATATGCACTTTTTAAAAAACTTTCTTTTTTTTAGTTCTGCTTGTTAAAAATTTTCATACTGTGTGAAACACAGTGGGAAAGTGACAAACATGAGTGAATTGTCACTATATGACTGAATTGGAGTGAATTTGCTGCTATCTCTGTCAGGAAGCGAGCTGGAGCGCTGAAACTGTGCCTATACGCACTTTTATCAAAACGCGCTTTTTTGAGGTTTTAAGCTCAGAACGTGAATCTGTGCTTGTTTCTTGCCTGGGATCGGCTTCAGATCGTTGTGCAATGCATATATGGTATCAGTTTATCCAATGTGCATGGATGGCCTTTGGGAAGTGAATATAAGCTTCTGAAGTGAAAATATGCACTTTTTAAAAAACTTTCTTTTTTTTAGTTCTGCTTGTTAAAAATTTTCATACTGTGTGAAACACAGTGGGAAAGTGACAAACATGAGTGAATTGTCACTACATGACTTAATTGGAGTGAATTTGCTGCTATCTCTGTCAGGAAGCGAGCTAGAGCGCTGAAACTGTGCCTATACGCACTTTCATCAAAACACGCTTTATTGAGATTTTAAGCTCAGAATATGAATCTGTGCGTGCTACTTGCCTGGGTACTGCTTCAGATCGTTGTGCAATGCATATATGGTATCAGTTTGTCCAATGTGCATGGATGGCCTTTGGGAAGTGAATATGAGCTTCTGAAGTGAAAATATGCACTTTTTAAAAAACTTTCTTTTTTTTAGTTCTGCTTGTTAAAAATTTTCATCCTGTGTGAAACACAGTGGGAAAGTGACAAACATGACTAAATTGTCACTATATGACTGAATTGGAGTGAATTTGCTGCTATCTCTGTCAGGGAGAGAGCTGGAGCGCTGAAACTGTGCCTATACGCACCATTATCAAAACACGCTTTTTTGAGGTTTTAAGCTCAGAACGTGAATCTGTGCTTGTTTCTTGCCTGGGATCGGCTTCAGATCGTTGTGCAATGCATATATGGTATCAGTTTATCCAATGTGCATGGATGGCCTTTGAGAAGTGAATATAAGCTTCTGAAGTGAAAATATGCACTTTTTAAAAAACTTTCTTTTTTTTAGTTCTGCTTGTTAAAAATTTTCATGCTGTGTGTTACACAGTGGGAAAGTGACAAACATGAGTGAATTGTCACTACATGACTTAATTGGAGTGAATTTGCTGCTATCTCTGTCAGGAAGCGAGCTAGAGCGCTGAAACTGTGCCTATACGCACTTTCATCAAAACACGCTTTATTGAGATTTTAAGCTCAGAATATGAATCTGTGCGTGCTACTTGCCTGGGTACTGCTTCAGATCGTTGTGCAATGCATATATGGTATCAGTTTGTCCAATGTGCATGGATGGCCTTTGGGAAGTGAATATGAGCTTCTGAAGTGAAAATATGCACTTTTTAAAAAACTTTCTTTTTTTTAGTTCTGCTTGTTAAAAATTTTCATACTGTGTGAAACACAGTGGGAAAGTGACAAACATAAGTGAATTGTCACTATATGACTGAATTGGAGTGAATTTGCTGCTATCTCTGTCAGGAAGCGAGCTGGAGCGCTGAAACTGTGCCTATACACACTTTTATCAAAACACGCTTTTTTGAGGTTTTAAGCTCAGAACGTGAATCTGAGCTTGTTTCTTACCTGGGAACTGCTTCAGATCGTTTTGCAATGCATATATGTTATCAGTTTATCCAATGTGCATGGATGGCCTTTTGGAAGTGAATATGAGCTTCTGAAGTGAAAATATGCACTTTTTAAAAAACTTTCTTTTTTTTAGTTCTGCTTGTTAAAAATTTTCATACTGTGTGAAACACAGTGGGAAAGTGACAAACATGAGTGAATTGTCACTATATGACTGAATTGGAGTGAATTTGCTGCTATCTCTGTCAGGAAGCGAGCTGGAGCGCTGAAACTGTGCCTATACACACTTTTATCAAAACACGCTTTTTTGAGGTTTTAAGCTCAGAATATGAATATGTGCGTGCTACTTGCCTGGGTACTGCTTCAGATCGTTGTGCAATGCATATATGGTATCAGTTTGTCCAATGTGCATGGATGGCCTTTGGGAAGTGAATATGAGCTTCTGAAGTGAAAATATGCACTTTTTAAAAAACTTTCTTTTTTTTAGTTCTGCTTGTTAAAAATTTTCATACTGTGTGAA
The DNA here is from genome assembly GCA_029721435.1 of Gymnothorax reevesii. Lineage (NCBI taxonomy): Eukaryota > Metazoa > Chordata > Actinopteri > Anguilliformes > Muraenidae > Gymnothorax > Gymnothorax reevesii. The sequence goes on from CM056585.1 coordinate 44,510,631, forward strand.
ACACAGTGGGAAAGTGACAAACATGAGTGAATTGTCACTATATGACTGAATTGGAGTGAATTTGCTGCTATCTCTGTCAGGAAGCGAGCTGGAGCGCTGAAACTGTGCCTATACACACTTTTATCAAAACACGCTTTTTTGAGGTTTTAAGCTCAGAACGTGAATCTGTGCTTGTTTCTTGCCTGGGAACTGCTTCAGATCGTTTTGCAATGCATATATGTTATCAGTTTATCCAATGTGCATGGATGGCCTTTGGGAAGTGAATATGAGCTTCTGAAGTGAAAATATGCACTTTTTAAAAAACTTTCTTTTTTTTAGTTCTGCTTGTTAAAAATTTTCATACTGTGTGAAACACAGTGGGAAAGTGACAAACATGAGTGAATTGTCACTATATGACTGAATTGGAGTGAATTTGCTGCTATCTCTGTCAGGAAGCGAGCTGGAGCGCTGAAACTGTGCCTATACGCACTTTTATCAAAACGCGCTTTTTTGAGGTTTTAAGCTCAGAACGTGAATCTGTGCTTGTTTCTTGCCTGGGATCGGCTTCAGATCGTTGTGCAATGCATATATGGTATCAGTTTATCCAATGTGCATGGATGGCCTTTGGGAAGTGAATATGAGCTTCTGAAGTGAAAATATGCACTTTTTAAAAAACTTTCTTTTTTTTAGTTCTGCTTGTTAAAAATTTTCATACTGTGTGTTACACAGTGGGAAAGTGACAAACATGAGTGAATTGTCACTACATGACTTAATTGGAGTGAATTTGCTGCTATCTCTGTCAGGAAGCGAGCTAGAGCGCTGAAACTGTGCCTATAAGCACTTTCATCAAAACACGCTTTATTGAGATTTTAAGCTCAGAATATGAATCTGTGCGTGCTACTTGCCTGGGTACTGCTTCAGATCGTTGTGCAATGCATATATGGTATCAGTTTGTCCAATGTGCATGGATGGCCTTTGGGAAGTGAATATGAGCTTCTGAAGTGAAAATATGCACTTTTTTAAAAAACTTTCTTTTTTTTAGTTCTGCTTGTTAAAAATTTTCATACTGTGTGAAACACAGTGGGAAAGTGACAAACATGACTAAATTGTCACTATATGACTGAATTGGAGTGAATTTGCTGCTATCTCTGTCAGGAAGCGAGCTGGAGCGCTGAAACTGTGCCTATACGCACTTTTATCAAAACACGCTTTTTTGAGGTTTTAAGCTCAGAACGTGAATCTGTGCTTGTTTCTTGCCTGGGATCGGCTTCAGATCGTTGTGCAATGCATATATGGTATCAGTTTATCCAATGTGCATGGATGGCCTTTGGGAAGTGAATATAAGCTTCTGAAGTGAAAATATGCACTTTTTAAAAAACTTTCTTTTTTTTAGTTCTGCTTGTTAAAAATTTTCATACTGTGTGAAACACAGTGGGAAAGTGACAAACATGAGTGAATTGTCACTACATGACTTAATTGGAGTGAATTTGCTGCTATCTCTGTCAGGAAGCGAGCTAGAGCGCTGAAACTGTGCCTATACGCACTTTCATCAAAACACGCTTTATTGAGATTTTAAGCTCAGAATATGAATCTTTGCGTGCTACTTGCCTGGGTACTGCTTCAGATCGTTGTGCAATGCATATATGGTATCAGTTTGTCCAATGTGCATGGATGGCCTTTGGGAAGTGAATATGAGCTTCTGAAGTGAAAATATGCACTTTTTAAAAAACTTTCTTTTTTTTAGTTCTGCTTGTTAAAAATTTTCATCCTGTGTGAAATACAGTGGGAAAGTGACAAACATGACTAAATTGTCACTATATGACTGAATTGGAGTGAATTTGCTGCTATCTCTGTCAGGAAGCGAGCTGGAGCGCTGAAAATGTGCCTATACGCACTTTTATCAAAACACGCTTTTTTGAGGTTTTAAGCTCAGAACGTGAATCTGTGCTTGTTTCTTGCCTGGGATCGGCTTCAGATCGTTGTGCAATGCATATATGGTATCAGTTTATCCAATGTGCATGGATGGCCTTTGGGAAGTGAATATAAGCTTCTGAAGTGAAAATATGCACTTTTTAAAAAACTTTCTTTTTTTTAGTTCTGCTTGTTAAAAATTTTCATACTGTGTGAAACACAGTGGGAAAGTGACAAACATGAGTGAATTGTCACTATATGACTGAATTGGAGTGAATTTGCTGCTATCTCTGTCAGGAAGCGAGCTGGAGCGCTGAAACTGTGCCTATACACACTTTTATCAAAACACGCTTTTTTGAGGTTTTAAGCTCAGAATATGAATATGTGCGTGCTACTTGCCTGGGTACTGCTTCAGATCGTTGTGCAATGCATATATGGTATCAGTTTGTCCAATGTGCATGGATGGCCTTTGGGAAGTGAATATGAGCTTCTGAAGTGAAAATATGCACTTTTTAAAAAACTTTCTTTTTTTTAGTTCTGCTTGTTAAAAATTTTCATACTGTGTGAAACACAGTGGGAAAGTGACAAACATGAGTGAATTGTCACTATATGACTGAATTGGAGTGAATTTGCTGCTATCTCTGTCAGGAAGCGAGCTGGAGCGCTGAAACTGTGCCTATACACACTTTTATCAAAACACGCTTTTTTGAGGTTTTAAGCTCAGAACGTGAATCTGTGCTTGTTTCTTGCCTGGGAACTGCTTCAGATCGTTTTGCAATGCATATATGTTATCAGTTTATCCAATGTGCATGGATGGCCTTTGGGAAGTGAATATGAGCTTCTGAAGTGAAAATATGCACTTTTTAAAAAACTTTCTTTTTTTTAGTTCTGCTTGTTAAAAATTTTCATACTGTGTGAAACACAGTGGGAAAGTGACAAACATGAGTGAATTGTCACTATATGACTGAATTGGAGTGAATTTGCTGCTATCTCTGTCAGGAAGCGAGCTGGAGCGCTGAAACTGTGCCTATACGCACTTTTATCAAAACGCGCTTTTTTGAGGTTTTAAGCTCAGAACGTGAATCTGTGCTTGTTTCTTGCCTGGGATCGGCTTCAGATCGTTGTGCAATGCATATATGGTATCAGTTTATCCAATGTGCATGGATGGCCTTTGGGAAGTGAATATAAGCTTCTGAAGTGAAAATATGCACTTTTTAAAAAACTTTCTTTTTTTTAGTTCTGCTTGTTAAAAATTTTCATGCTGTGTGTTACACAGTGGGAAAGTGACAAACATGAGTGAATTGTCACTACATGACTTAATTGGAGTGAATTTGCTGCTATCTCTGTCAGGAAGCGAGCTAGAGCGCTGAAACTGTGCCTATAAGCACTTTCATCAAAACACGCTTTATTGAGATTTTAAGCTCAGAATATGAATCTGTGCGTGCTACTTGCCTGGGTACTGCTTCAGATCGTTGTGCAATGCATATATGGTATCAGTTTGTCCAATGTGCATGGATGGCCTTTGGGAAGTGAATATGAGCTTCTGAAGTGAAAATATGCACTTTTTTAAAAAACTTTCTTTTTTTTAGTTCTGCTTGTTAAAAATTTTCATCCTGTGTGAAACACAGTGGGAAAGTGACAAACATGACTAAATTGTCACTATATGACTGAATTGGAGTGAATTTGCTGCTATCTCTGTCAGGGAGAGAGCTGGAGCGCTGAAACTGTGCCTATACGCACTTTTATCAAAACACGCTTTTTTGAGGTTTTAAGCTCAGAACGTGAATCTGTGCTTGTTTCTTGCCTGGGATCGGCTTCAGATCGTTGTGCAATGCATATATGGTATCAGTTTATCCAATGTGCATGGATGGCCTTTGGGAAGTGAATATAAGCTTCTGAAGTGAAAATATGCACTTTTTAAAAAACTTTCTTTTTTTTAGTTCTGCTTGTTAAAAATTTTCATGCTGTGTGTTACACAGTGGGAAAGTGACAAACATGAGTGAATTGTCACTACATGACTTAATTGGAGTGAATTTGCTGCTATCTCTGTCAGGAAGCGAGCGAGAGCGCTGAAACTGTGCCTATACGCACTTTCATCAAAACACGCTTTATTGAGATTTTAAGCTCAGAATATGAATCTGTGCGTGCTACTTGCCTGGGTACTGCTTCAGATCGTTGTGCAATGCATATATGGTATCAGTTTGTCCAATGTGCATGGATGGCCTTTGGGAAGTGAATATGAGCTTCTGAAGTGAAAATATGCACTTTTTAAAAAACTTTCTTTTTTTTAGTTCTGCTTGTTAAAAATTTTCATACTGTGTGAAACACAGTGGGAAAGTGACAAACATAAGTGAATTGTCACTATATGACTGAATTGGAGTGAATTTGCTGCTATCTCTGTCAGGAAGCGAGCTGGAGCGCTGAAACTGTGCCTATACACACTTTTATCAAAACACGCTTTTTTGAGGTTTTAAGCTCAGAACGTGAATCTGAGCTTGTTTCTTGCCTGGGAACTGCTTCAGATCGTTTTGCAATGCATATATGTTATCAGTTTATCCAATGTGCATGGATGGCCTTTTGGAAGTGAATATGAGCTTCTGAAGTGAAAATATGCACTTTTTAAAAAACTTTCTTTTTTTTAGTTCTGCTTGTTAAAAATTTTCATACTGTGTGAAACACAGTGGGAAAGTGACAAACATGAGTGAATTGTCACTATATGACTGAATTGGAGTGAATTTGCTGCTATCTCTGTCAGGAAGCGAGCTGGAGCGCTGAAACTGTGCCTATACACACTTTTATCAAAACACGCTTTTTTGAGGTTTTAAGCTCAGAACGTGAATCTGTGCTTGTTTCTTGCCTGGGAACTGCTTCAGATCGTTTTGCAATGCATATATGTTATCAGTTTATCCAATGTGCATGGATGGCCTTTGGGAAGTGAATATGAGCTTCTGAAGTGAAAATATGCACTTTTTAAAAAACTTTCTTTTTTTTAGTTCTGCTTGTTAAAAATTTTCATACTGTGTGAAACACAGTGGGAAAGTGACAAACATGAGTGAATTGTCACTATATGACTGAATTGGAGTGAATTTGCTGCTATCTCTGTCAGGAAGCGAGCTGGAGCGCTGAAACTGTGCCTATACGCACTTTTATCAAAACGCGCTTTTTTGAGGTTTTAAGCTCAGAACGTGAATCTGTGCTTGTTTCTTGCCTGGGATCGGCTTCAGATCGTTGTGCAATGCATATATGGTATCAGTTTATCCAATGTGCATGGATGGCCTTTGGGAAGTGAATATAAGCTTCTGAAGTGAAAATATGCACTTTTTAAAAAACTTTCTTTTTTTTAGTTCTGCTTGTTAAAAATTTTCATGCTGTGTTTTACACAGTGGGAAAGTGACAAACATGAGTGAATTGTCACTACATGACTTAATTGGAGTGAATTTGCTGCTATCTCTGTCAGGAAGCGAGCTAGAGCGCTGAAACTGTGCCTATACGCACTTTCATCAAAACACGCTTTATTGAGATTTTAAGCTCAGAATATGAATCTGTGCGTGCTACTTGCCTGGGTACTGCTTCAGATCGTTGTGCAATGCATATATGGTATCAGTTTGTCCAATGTGCATGGATGGCCTTTGGGAAGTGAATATGAGCTTCTGAAGTGAAAATATGCACTTTTTAAAAAACTTTCTTTTTTTAGTTCTGCTTGTTAAAAATTTTCATCCTGTGTGAAACACAGTGGGAAAGTGACAAACATGACTAAATTGTCACTATATGACTGAATTGGAGTGAATTTGCTGCTATCTCTGTCAGGAAGCGAGCTAGAGCGCTGAAACTGTGCCTATACGCACTTTCATCAAAACACGCTTTATTGAGATTTTAAGCTCAGAATATGAATCTGTGCGTGCTACTTGCCTGGGTACTGCTTCAGATCGTTGTGCAATGCATATATGGTATCAGTTTGTCCAATGTGCATGGATGGCCTTTGGGAAGTGAATATGAGCTTCTGAAGTGAAAATATGCACTTTTTAAAAAACTTTCTTTTTTTTAGTTCTGCTTGTTAAAAATTTTCATACTGTGTGAAACACAGTGGGAAAGTGACAAACATAAGTGAATTGTCACTATATGACTGAATTGGAGTGAATTTGCTGCTATCTCTGTCAGGAAGCGAGCTGGAGCGCTGAAACTGTGCCTATACGCACTTTTATCAAAACACGCTTTTTTGAGGTTTTAAGCTCAGAACGTGAATCTGAGCTTGTTTCTTGCCTGGGAACTGCTTCAGATCGTTTTGCAATGCATATATGTTATCAGTTTATCCAATGTGCATGGATGGCCTTTGGGAAGTGAATATGAGCTTCTGAAGTGAAAATATGCACTTTTTAAAAAACTTTCTTTTTTTTAGTTCTGCTTGTTAAAAATTTTCATACTGTGTGAAACACAGTGGGAAAGTGACAAACATGAGTGAATTGTCACTATATGACTGAATTGGAGTGAATTTGCTGCTATCTCTGTCAGGAAGCGAGCTGGAGCGCTGAAACTGTGCCTATACGCACTTTTATCAAAACACGCTTTTTTGAGGTTTTAAGCTCAGAACGTGAATCTGTGCTTGTTTCTTGCCTGGGATCGGCTTCAGATCGTTGTGCAATGCATATATGGTATCAGTTTATCCAATGTGCATGGATGGCCTTTGGGAAGTGAATATAAGCTTCTGAAGTGAAAATATGCACTTTTTAAAAAACTTTCTTTTTTTTAGTTCTGCTTGTTAAAAATTTTCATGCTGTGTGTTACACAGTGGGAAAGTGACAAACATGAGTGAATTGTCACTACATGACTTAATTGGAGTGAATTTGCTGCTATCTCTGTCAGGAAGCGAGCTAGAGCGCTGAAACTGTGCCTATACGCACTTTCATCAAAACACGCTTTATTGAGATTTTAAGCTCAGAATATGAATCTGTGCGTGCTACTTGCCTGGGTACTGCTTCAGATCGTTGTGCAATGCATATATGGTATCAGTTTGTCCAATGTGCATGGATGGCCTTTGGGAAGTGAATATGAGCTTCTGAAGTGAAAATATGCACTTTTTAAAAAACTTTCTTTTTTTTAGTTCTGCTTGTTAAAAATTTTCATACTGTGTGTAACACAGTGGGAAAGTGACAAACATGAGTGAATTGTCACTATATGACTGAATTGGAGTTAATTTGCTGCTATCTCTGTCAGGAAGCGAGCTGGAGCGCTGAAACTGTGCCCATACACACTTTTATCAAAACACGCTTTTTTGAGGTTTTAAGCTCAGAACGTGAATCTGTGCTTGTTTCTTGCCTGGGATCGGCTTCAGATCGTTGTGCAATGCATATATGGTATCAGTTTGTCCAATGTGCATGGATGGCCTTTGGGAAGTGAATATGAGCTTCTGAAGTGAAAATATGCACTTTTTAAAAAACTTTCTTTTTTTTAGTTCTGCTTGTTAAAAATTTTCATCCTGTGTGAAACACAGTGGGAAAGTGACAAACATAAGTGAATTGTCACTATATGACTGAATTGGAGTGAATTTGCTGCTATCTCTGTCAGGAAGCGAGCTGGAGCGCTGAAACTGTGCCTATACACACTTTTATCAAAACACGCTTTTTTGAGGATTTAAGCTCAGAACGTGAATCTGAGCTTGTTTCTTGCCTGGGAACTGCTTCAGATCGTTTTGCAATGCATATATGTTATCAGTTTATCCAATGTGCATGGATGGCCTTTTGGAAGTGAATATGAGTTTCTGAAGTGAAAATATGCACTTTTTAAAAAACTTTCTTTTTTTTAGTTCTGCTTGTTAAAAATTTTCATACTGTGTGAAACACAGTGGGAAAGTGACAAACATGAGTGAATTGTCACTATATGACTGAATTGGAGTGAATATGCTGCTATCTCTGTCAGGAAGCGAGCTGGAGCGCTGAAACTGTGCCTATACACACTTTTATCAAAACACGCTTTTTTGAGGTTTTAAGCTCAGAATATGAATATGTGCGTGCTACTTGCCTGGGTACTGCTTCAGATCGTTGTGCAATGCATATATGGTATCAGTTTGTCCAATGTGCATGGATGGCCTTTGGGAAGTGAATATGAGCTTCTGAAGTGAAAATATGCACTTTTTAAAAAACTTTCTTTTTTTTAGTTCTGCTTGTTAAAAATTTTCATACTGTGTGAAACACAGTGGGAAAGTGACAAACATGAGTGAATTGTCACTATATGACTGAATTGGAGTGAATTTGCTGCTATCTCTGTCAGGAAGCGAGCTGGAGCGCTGAAACTGTGCCTATACACACTTTTTTCAAAACACGCTTTTTTGAGGTTTTAAGCTCAGAACGTGAATCTGTGCTTGTTTCTTGCCTGGGAACTGCTTCAGATCGTTTTGCAATGCATATATGTTATCAGTTTATCCAATGTGCATGGATGGCCTTTGGGAAGTGAATATGAGCTTCTGAAGTGAAAATATGCACTTTTTAAAAAACTTTCTTTTTTTTTAGTTCTGCTTGTTAAAAATTTTCATACTGTGTGAAACACAGTGGGAAAGTGACAAACATGAGTGAATTGTCACTATATGACTGAATTGGAGTGAATTTGCTGCTATCTCTGTCAGGAAGCGAGCTGGAGCGCTGAAACTGTGCCTATACGCACTTTTATCAAAACGCGCTTTTTTGAGGTTTTAAGCTCAGAACGTGAATCTGTGCTTGTTTCTTGCCTGGGATCGGCTTCAGATCGTTGTGCAATGCATATATGGTATCAGTTTATCCAATGTGCATGGATGGCCTTTGGGAAGTGAATATAAGCTTCTGAAGTGAAAATATGCACTTTTTAAAAAACTTTCTTTTTTTTAGTTCTGCTTGTTAAAAATTTTCATACTGTGTGAAACACAGTGGGAAAGTGACAAACATGAGTGAATTGTCACTACATGACTTAATTGGAGTGAATTTGCTGCTATCTCTGTCAGGAAGCGAGCTAGAGCGCTGAAACTGTGCCTATACGCACTTTCATCAAAACACGCTTTATTGAGATTTTAAGCTCAGAATATGAATCTGTGCGTGCTACTTGCCTGGGTACTGCTTCAGATCGTTGTGCAATGCATATATGGTATCAGTTTGTCCAATGTGCATGGATGGCCTTTGGGAAGTGAATATGAGCTTCTGAAGTGAAAATATGCACTTTTTAAAAAACTTTCTTTTTTTTAGTTCTGCTTGTTAAAAATTTTCATCCTGTGTGAAACACAGTGGGAAAGTGACAAACATGACTAAATTGTCACTATATGACTGAATTGGAGTGAATTTGCTGCTATCTCTGTCAGGGAGAGAGCTGGAGCGCTGAAACTGTGCCTCTACGCACTTTTATCAAAACACGCTTTTTTGAGGTTTTAAGCTCAGAACGTGAATCTGTGCTTGTTTCTTGCCTGGGATCGGCTTCAGATCGTTGTGCAATGCATATATGGTATCAGTTTATCCAATGTGCATGGATGGCCTTTGGGAAGTGAATATAAGCTTCTGAAGTGAAAATATGCACTTTTTAAAAAACTTTCTTTTTTTTAGTTCTGCTTGTTAAAAATTTTCATGCTGTGTGTTACACAGTGGGAAAGTGACAAACATGAGTGAATTGTCACTACATGACTTAATTGGAGTGAATTTGCTGCTATCTCTGTCAGGAAGCGAGCTAGAGCGCTGAAACTGTGCCTATACGCACTTTCATCAAAACACGCTTTTTTGAGATTTTAAGCTCAGAATATGAATCTGTGCGTGCTACTTGCCTGGGTACTGCTTCAGATCGTTGTGCAATGCATATATGGTATCAGTTTGTCCAATGTGCATGGATGGCCTTTGGGAAGTGAATATGAGCTTCTGAAGTGAAAATATGCACTTTTTAAAAAACTTTCTTTTTTTTAGTTCTGCTTGTTAAAAATTTTCATACTGTGTGAAACACAGTGGGAAAGTGACAAACATAAGTGAATTGTCACTATATGACTGAATTGGAGTGAATTTGCTGCTATCTCTGTCAGGAAGCGAGCTGGAGCGCTGAAACTGTGCCTATACACACTTTTATCAAAACACGCTTTTTTGAGGTTTTAAGCTCAGAACGTGAATCTGAGCTTGTTTCTTGCCTGGGAACTGCTTCAGATCGTTTTGCAATGCATATATGTTATCAGTTTATCCAATGTGCATGGATGGCCTTTTGGAAGTGAATATGAGCTTCTGAAGTGAAAATATGCACTTTTTAAAAAACTTTCTTTTTTTTAGTTCTGCTTGTTAAAAATTTTCATACTGTGTGTAACACAGTGGGAAAGTGACAAACATGAGTGAATTGTCACTATATGACTGAATTGGAGTGAATTTGCTGCTATCTCTGTCAGGAAGCGAGCTGGAGCGCTGAAACTGTGCCCATACACACTTTTATCAAAACACGCTTTTTTGAGGTTTTAAGCTCAGAACGTGAATCTGTGCTTGTTTCTTGCCTGGGATCGGCTTCAGATCGTTGTGCAATGCATATATGGTATCAGTTTGTCCAATGTGCATGGATGGCCTTTGGGAAGTGAATATGAGCTTCTGAAGTGAAAATATGCACTTTTTAAAAAACTTTCTTTTTTTTAGTTCTGCTTGTTAAAAATTTTCATCCTGTGTGAAACACAGTGGGAAAGTGACAAACATGAGTGAATTGTCACTATATGACTGAATTGGAGTGAATTTGCTGCTATCTCTGTCAGGAAGCGAGCTGGAGCGCTGAAACTGTGCCTATACACACTTTTATCAAAACACGCTTTTTTGAGGTTTTAAGCTCAGAATATGAATATGTGCGTGCTACTTGCCTGGGTACTGCTTCAGATCGTTGTGCAATGCATATATGGTATCAGTTTGTCCAATGTGCATGGATGGCCTTTGGGAAGTGAATATGAGCTTCTGAAGTGAAAATATGCACTTTTTAAAAAACTTTCTTTTTTTTAGTTCTGCTTGTTAAAAATTTTCATACTGTGTGAAACACAGTGGGAAAGTGACAAACATGAGTGAATTGTCACTATATGACTGAATTGGAGTGAATTTGCTGCTATCTCTGTCAGGAAGCGAGCTGGAGCGCTGAAACTGTGCCTATACACACTTTTATCAAAACACGCTTTTTTGAGGTTTTAAGCTCAGAACGTGAATCTGTGCTTGTTTCTTGCCTGGGAACTGCTTCAGATCGTTTTGCAATGCATATATGTTATCAGTTTATCCAATGTGCATGGATGGCCTTTGGGAAGTGAATATGAGCTTCTGAAGTGAAAATATGCACTTTTTAAAAAACTTTCTTTTTTTTAGTTCTGCTTGTTAAAAATTTTCATACTGTGTGAAACACAGTGGGAAAGTGACAAACATGAGTGAATTGTCACTATATGACTGAATTGGAGTGAATTTGCTGCTATCTCTGTCAGGAAGCGAGCTGGAGCGCTGAAACTGTGCCTATACGCACTTTTATCAAAACGCGCTTTTTTGAGGTTTTAAGCTCAGAACGTGAATCTGTGCTTGTTTCTTGCCTGGGATCGGCTTCAGATCGTTGTGCAATGCATATATGGTATCAGTTTATCCAATGTGCATGGATGGCCTTTGGGAAGTGAATATAAGCTTCTGAAGTGAAAATATGCACTTTTTAAAAAACTTTCTTTTTTTTAGTTCTGCTTGTTAAAAATTTTCATACTGTGTGAAACACAGTGGGAAAGTGACAAACATGAGTGAATTGTCACTACATGACTTAATTGGAGTGAATTTGCTGCTATCTCTGTCAGGAAGCGAGCTAGAGCGCTGAAACTGTGCCTATACGCACTTTCATCAAAACACGCTTTATTGAGATTTTAAGCTCAGAATATGAATCTGTGCGTGCTACTTGCCTGGGTACTGCTTCAGATCGTTGTGCAATGCATATATGGTATCAGTTTGTCCAATGTGCATGGATGGCCTTTGGGAAGTGAATATGAGCTTCTGAAGTGAAAATATGCACTTTTTAAAAAACTTTCTTTTTTTTAGTTCTGCTTGTTAAAAATTTTCATCCTGTGTGAAACACAGTGGGAAAGTGACAAACATGACTAAATTGTCACTATATGACTGAATTGGAGTGAATTTGCTGCTATCTCTGTCAGGGAGAGAGCTGGAGCGCTGAAACTGTGCCTCTACGCACTTTTATCAAAACACGCTTTTTTGAGGTTTTAAGCTCAGAACGTGAATCTGTGCTTGTTTCTTGCCTGGGATCGGCTTCAGATCGTTGTGCAATGCATATATGGTATCAGTTTATCCAATGTGCATGGATGGCCTTTGGGAAGTGAATATAAGCTTCTGAAGTGAAAATATGCACTTTTTAAAAAACTTTCTTTTTTTTAGTTCTGCTTGTTAAAAATTTTCATGCTGTGTGTTACACAGTGGGAAAGTGACAAACATGAGTGAATTGTCACTACATGACTTAATTGGAGTGAATTTGCTGCTATCTCTGTCAGGAAGCGAGCTAGAGCGCTGAAACTGTGCCTATACGCACTTTCATCAAAACACGCTTTATTGAGATTTTAAGCTCAGAATATGAATCTGTGCGTGCTACTTGCCTGGGTACTGCTTCAGATCGTTGTGCAATGCATATATGGTATCAGTTTGTCCAATGTGCATGGATGGCCTTTGGGAAGTGAATATGAGCTTCTGAAGTGAAAATATGCACTTTTTAAAAAACTTTCTTTTTTTTAGTTCTGCTTGTTAAAAATTTTCATACTGTGTGAAACACAGTGGGAAAGTGACAAACATAAGTGAATTGTCACTATATGACTGAATTGGAGTGAATTTGCTGCTATCTCTGTCAGGAAGCGAGCTGGAGCGCTGAAACTGTGCCTATACACACTTTTATCAAAACACGCTTTTTTGAGGTTTTAAGCTCAGAACGTGAATCTGAGCTTGTTTCTTGCCTGGGAACTGCTTCAGATCGTTTTGCAATGCATATATGTTATCAGTTTATCCAATGTGCATGGATGGCCTTTTGGAAGTGAATATGAGCTTCTGAAGTGAAAATATGCACTTTTTAAAAAACTTTCTTTTTTTTAGTTCTGCTTGTTAAAAATTTTCATACTGTGTGAAACACAGTGGGAAAGTGACAAACATGAGTGAATTGTCACTATATGACTGAATTGGAGTGAATTTGCTGCTATCTCTGTCAGGAAGCGAGCTGGAGCGCTGAAACTGTGCCTATACACACTTTTATCAAAACACGCTTTTTTGAGGTTTTAAGCTCAGAATATGAATATGTGCGTGCTACTTGCCTGGGTACTGCTTCAGATCGTTGTGCAATGCATATATGGTATCAGTTTGTCCAATGTGCATGGATGGCCTTTGGGAAGTGAATATGAGCTTCTGAAGTGAAAATATGCACTTTTTAAAAAACTTTCTTTTTTTTAGTTCTGCTTGTTAAAAATTTTCATACTGTGTGAAACACAGTGGGAAAGTGACAAACATGAGTGAATTGTCACTATATGACTGAATTGGAGTGAATTTGCTGCTATCTCTGTCAGGAAGCGAGCTGGAGCGCTGAAACTGTGCCTATACACACTTTTATCAAAACACGCTTTTTTGAGGTTTTAAGCTCAGAACGTGAATCTGTGCTTGTTTCTTGCCTGGGAACTGCTTCAGATCGTTTTGCAATGCATATATGTTATCAGTTTATCCAATGTGCATGGATGGCCTTTGGGAAGTGAATATGAGCTTCTGAAGTGAAAATATGCACTTTTTAAAAAACTTTCTTTTTTTTAGTTCTGCTTGTTAAAAATTTTCATACTGTGTGAAACACAGTGGGAAAGTGACAAACATGAGTGAATTGTCACTATATGACTGAATTGGAGTGAATTTGCTGCTATCTCTGTCAGGAAGCGAGCTGGAGCGCTGAAACTGTGCCTATACACACTTTTATCAAAACACGCTTTTTTGAGGTTTTAAGCTCAGAACGTGAATCTGTGCTTGTTTCTTGCCTGGGAACTGCTTCAGATCGTTTTGCAATGCATATATGTTATCAGTTTATCCAATGTGCATGGATGGCCTTTGGGAAGTGAATATGAGCTTCTGAAGTGAAAATATGCACTTTTTAAAAAACTTTCTTTTTTTTAGTTCTGCTTGTTAAAAATTTTCATACTGTGTGAAACACAGTGGGAAAGTGACAAACATGAGTGAATTGTCACTATATGACTGAATTGGAGTGAATTTGCTGCTATCTCTGTCAGGAAGCGAGCTGGAGCGCTGAAACTGTGCCTATACGCACTTTCATCAAAACACGCTTTATTGAGATTTTAAGCTCAGAATATGAATCTGTGCGTGCTACTTGTCTGGGTACTGCTTCAGATCGTTGTGCAATGCATATATGGTATCAGTTTGTCCAATGTGCATGGATGGCCTTTGGGAAGTGAATATGAGCTTCTGAAGTGAAAATATGCACTTTTTAAAAAACTTTCTTTTTTTTAGTTCTGCTTGTTAAAAATTTTCATGCTGTGTGTTACACAGTGGGAAAGTGACAAACATGAGTGAATTGTCACTACATGACTTAATTGGAGTGAATTTGCTGCTATCTCTGTCAGGAAGCGAGCTAGAGCGCTGAAACTGTGCCTATACGCACTTTCATCAAAACACGCTTTATTGAGATTTTAAGCTCAGAATATGAATCTGTGCGTGCTACTTGCCTGGGTACTGCTTCAGATCGTTGTGCAATGCATATATGGTATCAGTTTGTCCAATGTGCATGGATGGCCTTTGGGAAGTGAATATGAGCTTCTGAAGTGAAAATATGCACTTTTTAAAAAACTTTCTTTTTTTAGTTCTGCTTGTTAAAAATTTTCATCCTGTGTGAAACACAGTGGGAAAGTGACAAACATGACTAAATTGTCACTATATGACTGAATTGGAGTGAATTTGCTGCTATCTCTGTCAGGAAGCGAGCTAGAGCGCTGAAACTGTGCCTATACGCACTTTCATCAAAACACGCTTTATTGAGATTTTAAGCTCAGAATATGAATCTGTGCGTGCTACTTGCCTGGGTACTGCTTCAGATCGTTGTGCAATGCATATATGGTATCAGTTTGTCCAATGTGCATGGATGGCCTTTGGGAAGTGAATATGAGCTTCTGAAGTGAAAATATGCACTTTTTAAAAAACTTTCTTTTTTTTAGTTCTGCTTGTTAAAAATTTTCATACTGTGTGAAACACAGTGGGAAAGTGACAAACATAAGTGAATTGTCACTATATGACTGAATTGGAGTGAATTTGCTGCTATCTCTGTCAGGAAGCGAGCTGGAGCGCTGAAACTGTGCCTATACGCACTTTTATCAAAACACGCTTTTTTGAGGTTTTAAGCTCAGAACGTGAATCTGAGCTTGTTTCTTGCCTGGGAACTGCTTCAGATCGTTTTGCAAAGCATATATGTTATCAGTTTATCCAATGTGCATGGATGGCCTTTGGGAAGTGAATATGAGCTTCTGAAGTGAAAATATGCACTTTTTAAAAAACTTTCTTTTTTTTAGTTCTGCTTGTTAAAAATTTTCATACTGTGTGAAACACAGTGGGAAAGTGACAAACATGAGTGAATTGTCACTATATGACTGAATTGGAGTGAATTTGCTGCTATCTCTGTCAGGAAGCGAGCTGGAGCGCTGAAACTGTGCCTATACGCACTTTTATCAAAACACGCTTTTTTGAGGTTTTAAGCTCAGAACGTGAATCTGTGCTTGTTTCTTGCCTGGGATCGGCTTCAGATCGTTGTGCAATGCATATATGGTATCAGTTTATCCAATGTGCATGGATGGCCTTTGGGAAGTGAATATAAGCTTCTGAAGTGAAAATATGCACTTTTTAAAAAACTTTCTTTTTTTTAGTTCTGCTTGTTAAAAATTTTCATGCTGTGTGTTACACAGTGGGAAAGTGACAAACATGAGTGAATTGTCACTACATGACTTAATTGGAGTGAATTTGCTGCTATCTCTGTCAGGAAGCGAGCTAGAGCGCTGAAACTGTGCCTATACGCACTTTCATCAAAACACGCTTTATTGAGATTTTAAGCTCAGAATATGAATCTGTGCGTGCTACTTGCCTGGGTACTGCTTCAGATCGTTGTGCAATGCATATATGGTATCAGTTTGTCCAATGTGCATGGATGGCCTTTGGGAAGTGAATATGAGCTTCTGAAGTGAAAATATGCACTTTTTAAAAAACTTTCTTTTTTTTAGTTCTGCTTGTTAAAAATTTTCATACTGTGTGTAACACAGTGGGAAAGTGACAAACATGAGTGAATTGTCACTATATGACTGAATTGGAGTGAATTTGCTGCTATCTCTGTCAGGAAGCGAGCTGGAGCGCTGAAACTGTGCCCATACACACTTTTATCAAAACACGCTTTTTTGAGGTTTTAAGCTCAGAACGTGAATCTGTGCTTGTTTCTTGCCTGGGATCGGCTTCAGATCGTTGTGCAATGCATATATGGTATCAGTTTGTCCAATGTGCATGGATGGCCTTTGGGAAGTGAATATAAGCTTCTGAAGTGAAAATATGCACTTTTTAAAAAACTTTCTTTTTTTTAGTTCTGCTTGTTAAAAATTTTCATCCTGTGTGAAACACAGTGGGAAAGTGACAAACATGAGTGAATTGTCACTATATGACTGAATTGGAGTGAATTTGCTGCTATCTCTGTCAGGAAGCGAGCTGGAGCGCTGAAACTGTGCCTATACACACTTTTATCAAAACACGCTTTTTTGAGGTTTTAAGCTCAGAATATGAATATGTGCGTGCTACTTGCCTGGGTACTGCTTCAGATCGTTGTGCAATGCATATATGGTATCAGTTTGTCCAATGTGCATGGATGGCCTTTGGGAAGTGAATATGAGCTTCTGAAGTGAAAATATGCACTTTTTAAAAAACTTTCTTTTTTTTAGTTCTGCTTGTTAAAAATTTTCATACTGTGTGAAACACAGTGGGAAAGTGACAAACATGAGTGAATTGTCACTATATGACTGAATTGGAGTGAATTTGCTGCTATCTCTGTCAGGAAGCGAGCTGGAGCGCTGAAACTGTGCCTATACACACTTTTATCAAAACACGCTTTTTTGAGGTTTTAAGCTCAGAACGTGAATCTGTGCTTGTTTCTTGCCTGGGAACTGCTTCAGATCGTTTTGCAATGCATATATGTTATCAGTTTATCCAATGTGCATGGATGGCCTTTGGGAAGTGAATATGAGCTTCTGAAGTGAAAATATGCACTTTTTAAAAAACTTTCTTTTTTTTAGTTCTGCTTGTTAAAAATTTTCATACTGTGTGAAACACAGTGGGAAAGTGACAAACATGAGTGAATTGTCACTATATGACTGAATTGGAGTGAATTTGCTGCTATCTCTGTCAGGAAGCGAGCTGGAGCGCTGAAACTGTGCCTATACGCACTTTTATCAAAACGCGCTTTTTTGAGGTTTTAAGCTCAGAACGTGAATCTGTGCTTGTTTCTTGCCTGGGATCGGCTTCAGATCGTTGTGCAATGCATATATGGTATCAGTTTATCCAATGTGCATGGATGGCCTTTGGGAAGTGAATATAAGCTTCTGAAGTGAAAATATGCACTTTTTAAAAAACTTTCTTTTTTTTAGTTCTGCTTGTTAAAAATTTTCATACTGTGTGAAACACAGTGGGAAAGTGACAAACATGAGTGAATTGTCACTATATGACTGAATTGGAGTGAATTTGCTGCTATCTCTGTCAGGAAGCGAGCTGGAGCGCTGAAACTGTGCCTATACACACTTTTATCAAAACACGCTTTTTTGAGGTTTTAAGCTCAGAACGTGAATCTGTGCTTGTTTCTTGCCTGGGAACTGCTTCAGATCGTTTTGCAATGCATATATGTTATCAGTTTATCCAATGTGCATGGATGGCCTTTGGGAAGTGAATATGAGCTTCTGAAGTGAAAATATGCACTTTTTAAAAAACTTTCTTTTTTTTAGTTCTGCTTGTTAAAAATTTTCATACTGTGTGAAACACAGTGGGAAAGTGACAAACATGAGTGAATTGTCACTATATGACTGAATTGGAGTGAATTTGCTGCTATCTCTGTCAGGAAGCGAGCTGGAGCGCTGAAACTGTGCCTATACACACTTTTATCAAAACACGCTTTTTTGAGGTTTTAAGCTCAGAACGTGAATCTGTGCTTGTTTCTTGCCTGGGAACTGCTTCAGATCGTTTTGCAATGCATATATGTTATCAGTTTATCCAATGTGCATGGATGGCCTTTGGGAAGTGAATATGAGCTTCTGAAGTGAAAATATGCACTTTTTAAAAAACTTTCTTTTTTTTAGTTCTGCTTGTTAAAAATTTTCATACTGTGTGAAACACAGTGGGAAAGTGACAAACATGAGTGAATTGTCACTATATGACTGAATTGGAGTGAATTTGCTGCTATCTCTGTCAGGAAGCGAGCTGGAGCGCTGAAACTGTGCCTATACGCACTTTCATCAAAACACGCTTTATTGAGATTTTAAGCTCAGAATATGAATCTGTGCGTGCTACTTGTCTGGGTACTGCTTCAGATCGTTGTGCAATGCATATATGGTATCAGTTTGTCCAATGTGCATGGATGGCCTTTGGGAAGTGAATATGAGCTTCTGAAGTGAAAATATGCACTTTTTAAAAAACTTTCTTTTTTTTAGTTCTGCTTGTTAAAAATTTTCATGCTGTGTGTTACACAGTGGGAAAGTGACAAACATGAGTGAATTGTCACTACATGACTTAATTGGAGTGAATTTGCTGCTATCTCTGTCAGGAAGCGAGCTAGAGCGCTGAAACTGTGCCTATACGCACTTTCATCAAAACACGCTTTATTGAGATTTTAAGCTCAGAATATGAATCTGTGCGTGCTACTTGCCTGGGTACTGCTTCAGATCGTTGTGCAATGCATATATGGTATCAGTTTGTCCAATGTGCATGGATGGCCTTTGGGAAGTGAATATGAGCTTCTGAAGTGAAAATATGCACTTTTTAAAAAACTTTCTTTTTTTAGTTCTGCTTGTTAAAAATTTTCATCCTGTGTGAAACACAGTGGGAAAGTGACAAACATGACTAAATTGTCACTATATGACTGAATTGGAGTGAATTTGCTGCTATCTCTGTCAGGAAGCGAGCTAGAGCGCTGAAACTGTGCCTATACGCACTTTCATCAAAACACGCTTTATTGAGATTTTAAGCTCAGAATATGAATCTGTGCGTGCTACTTGCCTGGGTACTGCTTCAGATCGTTGTGCAATGCATATATGGTATCAGTTTGTCCAATGTGCATGGATGGCCTTTGGGAAGTGAATATGAGCTTCTGAAGTGAAAATATGCACTTTTTAAAAAACTTTCTTTTTTTTAGTTCTGCTTGTTAAAAATTTTCATACTGTGTGAAACACAGTGGGAAAGTGACAAACATAAGTGAATTGTCACTATATGACTGAATTGGAGTGAATTTGCTGCTATCTCTGTCAGGAAGCGAGCTGGAGCGCTGAAACTGTGCCTATACGCACTTTTATCAAAACACGCTTTTTTGAGGTTTTAAGCTCAGAACGTGAATCTGAGCTTGTTTCTTGCCTGGGAACTGCTTCAGATCGTTTTGCAAAGCATATATGTTATCAGTTTATCCAATGTGCATGGATGGCCTTTGGGAAGTGAATATGAGCTTCTGAAGTGAAAATATGCACTTTTTAAAAAACTTTCTTTTTTTTAGTTCTGCTTGTTAAAAATTTTCATACTGTGTGAAACACAGTGGGAAAGTGACAAACATGAGTGAATTGTCACTATATGACTGAATTGGAGTGAATTTGCTGCTATCTCTGTCAGGAAGCGAGCTGGAGCGCTGAAACTGTGCCTATACGCACTTTTATCAAAACACGCTTTTTTGAGGTTTTAAGCTCAGAACGTGAATCTGTGCTTGTTTCTTGCCTGGGATCGGCTTCAGATCGTTGTGCAATGCATATATGGTATCAGTTTATCCAATGTGCATGGATGGCCTTTGGGAAGTGAATATAAGCTTCTGAAGTGAAAATATGCACTTTTTAAAAAACTTTCTTTTTTTTAGTTCTGCTTGTTAAAAATTTTCATGCTGTGTGTTACACAGTGGGAAAGTGACAAACATGAGTGAATTGTCACTACATGACTTAATTGGAGTGAATTTGCTGCTATCTCTGTCAGGAAGCGAGCTAGAGCGCTGAAACTGTGCCTATACGCACTTTCATCAAAACACGCTTTATTGAGATTTTAAGCTCAGAATATGAATCTGTGCGTGCTACTTGCCTGGGTACTGCTTCAGATCGTTGTGCAATGCATATATGGTATCAGTTTGTCCAATGTGCATGGATGGCCTTTGGGAAGTGAATATGAGCTTCTGAAGTGAAAATATGCACTTTTTAAAAAACTTTCTTTTTTTTAGTTCTGCTTGTTAAAAATTTTCATACTGTGTGTAACACAGTGGGAAAGTGACAAACATGAGTGAATTGTCACTATATGACTGAATTGGAGTGAATTTGCTGCTATCTCTGTCAGGAAGCGAGCTGGAGCGCTGAAACTGTGCCCATACACACTTTTATCAAAACACGCTTTTTTGAGGTTTTAAGCTCAGAACGTGAATCTGTGCTTGTTTCTTGCCTGGGATCGGCTTCAGATCGTTGTGCAATGCATATATGGTATCAGTTTGTCCAATGTGCATGGATGGCCTTTGGGAAGTGAATATAAGCTTCTGAAGTGAAAATATGCACTTTTTAAAAAACTTTCTTTTTTTTAGTTCTGCTTGTTAAAAATTTTCATCCTGTGTGAAACACAGTGGGAAAGTGACAAACATGAGTGAATTGTCACTATATGACTGAATTGGAGTGAATTTGCTGCTATCTCTGTCAGGAAGCGAGCTGGAGCGCTGAAACTGTGCCTATACACACTTTTATCAAAACACGCTTTTTTGAGGTTTTAAGCTCAGAATATGAATATGTGCGTGCTACTTGCCTGGGTACTGCTTCAGATCGTTGTGCAATGCATATATGGTATCAGTTTGTCCAATGTGCATGGATGGCCTTTGGGAAGTGAATATGAGCTTCTGAAGTGAAAATATGCACTTTTTAAAAAACTTTCTTTTTTTTAGTTCTGCTTGTTAAAAATTTTCATACTGTGTGAAACACAGTGGGAAAGTGACAAACATGAGTGAATTGTCACTATATGACTGAATTGGAGTGAATTTGCTGCTATCTCTGTCAGGAAGCGAGCTGGAGCGCTGAAACTGTGCCTATACACACTTTTATCAAAACACGCTTTTTTGAGGTTTTAAGCTCAGAACGTGAATCTGTGCTTGTTTCTTGCCTGGGAACTGCTTCAGATCGTTTTGCAATGCATATATGTTATCAGTTTATCCAATGTGCATGGATGGCCTTTGGGAAGTGAATATGAGCTTCTGAAGTGAAAATATGCACTTTTTAAAAAACTTTCTTTTTTTTAGTTCTGCTTGTTAAAAATTTTCATACTGTGTGAAACACAGTGGGAAAGTGACAAACATGAGTGAATTGTCACTATATGACTGAATTGGAGTGAATTTGCTGCTATCTCTGTCAGGAAGCGAGCTGGAGCGCTGAAACTGTGCCTATACGCACTTTTATCAAAACGCGCTTTTTTGAGGTTTTAAGCTCAGAACGTGAATCTGTGCTTGTTTCTTGCCTGGGATCGGCTTCAGATCGTTGTGCAATGCATATATGGTATCAGTTTATCCAATGTGCATGGATGGCCTTTGGGAAGTGAATATAAGCTTCTGAAGTGAAAATATGCACTTTTTAAAAAACTTTCTTTTTTTTAGTTCTGCTTGTTAAAAATTTTCATACTGTGTGAAACACAGTGGGAAAGTGACAAACATGAGTGAATTGTCACTACATGACTTAATTGGAGTGAATTTGCTGCTATCTCTGTCAGGAAGCGAGCTAGAGCGCTGAAACTGTGCCTATACGCACTTTCATCAAAACACGCTTTATTGAGATTTTAAGCTCAGAATATGAATCTGTGCGTGCTACTTGCCTGGGTACTGCTTCAGATCGTTGTGCAATGCATATATGGTATCAGTTTGTCCAATGTGCATGGATGGCCTTTGGGAAGTGAATATGAGCTTCTGAAGTGAAAATATGCACTTTTTAAAAAACTTTCTTTTTTTTAGTTCTGCTTGTTAAAAATTTTCATCCTGTGTGAAACACAGTGGGAAAGTGACAAACATGACTAAATTGTCACTATATGACTGAATTGGAGTGAATTTGCTGCTATCTCTGTCAGGGAGAGAGCTGGAGCGCTGAAACTGTGCCTCTACGCACTTTTATCAAAACACGCTTTTTTGAGGTTTTAAGCTCAGAACGTGAATCTGTGCTTGTTTCTTGCCTGGGATCGGCTTCAGATCGTTGTGCAATGCATATATGGTATCAGTTTATCCAATGTGCATGGATGGCCTTTGGGAAGTGAATATAAGCTTCTGAAGTGAAAATATGCACTTTTTAAAAAACTTTCTTTTTTTTAGTTCTGCTTGTTAAAAATTTTCATGCTGTGTGTTACACAGTGGGAAAGTGACAAACATGAGTGAATTGTCACTACATGACTTAATTGGAGTGAATTTGCTGCTATCTCTGTCAGGAAGCGAGCTAGAGCGCTGAAACTGTGCCTATACGCACTTTCATCAAAACACGCTTTATTGAGATTTTAAGCTCAGAATATGAATCTGTGCGTGCTACTTGCCTGGGTACTGCTTCAGATCGTTGTGCAATGCATATATGGTATCAGTTTGTCCAATGTGCATGGATGGCCTTTGGGAAGTGAATATGAGCTTCTGAAGTGAAAATATGCACTTTTTAAAAAACTTTCTTTTTTTTAGTTCTGCTTGTTAAAAATTTTCATACTGTGTGAAACACAGTGGGAAAGTGACAAACATAAGTGAATTGTCACTATATGACTGAATTGGAGTGAATTTGCTGCTATCTCTGTCAGGAAGCGAGCTGGAGCGCTGAAACTGTGCCTATACACACTTTTATCAAAACACGCTTTTTTGAGGTTTTAAGCTCAGAACGTGAATCTGAGCTTGTTTCTTGCCTGGGAACTGCTTCAGATCGTTTTGCAATGCATATATGTTATCAGTTTATCCAATGTGCATGGATGGCCTTTTGGAAGTGAATATGAGCTTCTGAAGTGAAAATATGCACTTTTTAAAAAACTTTCTTTTTTTTAGTTCTGCTTGTTAAAAATTTTCATACTGTGTGAAACACAGTGGGAAAGTGACAAACATGAGTGAATTGTCACTATATGACTGAATTGGAGTGAATTTGCTGCTATCTCTGTCAGGAAGCGAGCTGGAGCGCTGAAACTGTGCCTATACACACTTTTATCAAAACACGCTTTTTTGAGGTTTTAAGCTCAGAATATGAATATGTGCGTGCTACTTGCCTGGGTACTGCTTCAGATCGTTGTGCAATGCATATATGGTATCAGTTTGTCCAATGTGCATGGATGGCCTTTGGGAAGTGAATATGAGCTTCTGAAGTGAAAATATGCACTTTTTAAAAAACTTTCTTTTTTTTAGTTCTGCTTGTTAAAAATTTTCATACTGTGTGAAACACAGTGGGAAAGTGACAAACATGAGTGAATTGTCACTATATGACTGAATTGGAGTGAATTTGCTGCTATCTCTGTCAGGAAGCGAGCTGGAGCGCTGAAACTGTGCCTATACACACTTTTATCAAAACACGCTTTTTTGAGGTTTTAAGCTCAGAACGTGAATCTGTGCTTGTTTCTTGCCTGGGAACTGCTTCAGATCGTTTTGCAATGCATATATGTTATCAGTTTATCCAATGTGCATGGATGGCCTTTGGGAAGTGAATATGAGCTTCTGAAGTGAAAATATGCACTTTTTAAAAAACTTTCTTTTTTTTAGTTCTGCTTGTTAAAAATTTTCATACTGTGTGAAACACAGTGGGAAAGTGACAAACATGAGTGAATTGTCACTATATGACTGAATTGGAGTGAATTTGCTGCTATCTCTGTCAGGAAGCGAGCTGGAGCGCTGAAACTGTGCCTATACGCACTTTTATCAAAACGCGCTTTTTTAAGGTTTTAAGCTCAGAACGTGAATCTGTGCTTGTTTCTTGCCTGGGATCGGCTTCAGATCGTTGTGCAATGCATATATGGTATCAGTTTATCCAATGTGCATGGATGGCCTTTGGGAAGTGAATATAAGCTTCTGAAGTGAAAATATGCACTTTTTAAAAAACTTTCTTTTTTTTAGTTCTGCTTGTTAAAAATTTTCATACTGTGTGAAACACAGTGGGAAAGTGACAAACATAAGTGAATTGTCACTATATGACTGAATTGGAGTGAATTTGCTGCTATCTCTGTCAGGAAGCGAGCTGGAGCGCTGAAACTGTGCCTATACGCACTTTTATCAAAACACGCTTTTTTGAGGTTTTAAGCTCAGAACGTGAATCTGAGCTTGTTTCTTGCCTGGGAACTGCTTCAGATCGTTTTGCAAAGCATATATGTTATCAGTTTATCCAATGTGCATGGATGGCCTTTGGGAAGTGAATATGAGCTTCTGAAGTGAAAATATGCACTTTTTAAAAAACTTTCTTTTTTTTAGTTCTGCTTGTTAAAAATTTTCATACTGTGTGAAACACAGTGGGAAAGTGACAAACATGAGTGAATTGTCACTATATGACTGAATTGGAGTGAATTTGCTGCTATCTCTGTCAGGAAGCGAGCTGGAGCGCTGAAACTGTGCCTATACGCACTTTTATCAAAACACGCTTTTTTGAGGTTTTAAGCTCAGAACGTGAATCTGTGCTTGTTTCTTGCCTGGGATCGGCTTCAGATCGTTGTGCAATGCATATATGGTATCAGTTTATCCAATGTGCATGGATGGCCTTTGGGAAGTGAATATAAGCTTCTGAAGTGAAAATATGCACTTTTTAAAAAACTTTCTTTTTTTTAGTTCTGCTTGTTAAAAATTTTCATGCTGTGTGTTACACAGTGGGAAAGTGACAAACATGAGTGAATTGTCACTACATGACTTAATTGGAGTGAATTTGCTGCTATCTCTGTCAGGAAGCGAGCTAGAGCGCTGAAACTGTGCCTATACGCACTTTCATCAAAACACGCTTTATTGAGATTTTAAGCTCAGAATATGAATCTGTGCGTGCTACTTGCCTGGGTACTGCTTCAGATCGTTGTGCAATGCATATATGGTATCAGTTTGTCCAATGTGCATGGATGGCCTTTGGGAAGTGAATATGAGCTTCTGAAGTGAAAATATGCACTTTTTAAAAAACTTTCTTTTTTTTAGTTCTGCTTGTTAAAAATTTTCATACTGTGTGTAACACAGTGGGAAAGTGACAAACATGAGTGAATTGTCACTATATGACTGAATTGGAGTGAATTTGCTGCTATCTCTGTCAGGAAGCGAGCTGGAGCGCTGAAACTGTGCCCATACACACTTTTATCAAAACACGCTTTTTTGAGGTTTTAAGCTCAGAACGTGAATCTGTGCTTGTTTCTTGCCTGGGATCGGCTTCAGATCGTTGTGCAATGCATATATGGTATCAGTTTGTCCAATGTGCATGGATGGCCTTTGGGAAGTGAATATAAGCTTCTGAAGTGAAAATATGCACTTTTTAAAAAACTTTCTTTTTTTTAGTTCTGCTTGTTAAAAATTTTCATCCTGTGTGAAACACAGTGGGAAAGTGACAAACATGAGTGAATTGTCACTATATGACTGAATTGGAGTGAATTTGCTGCTATCTCTGTCAGGAAGCGAGCTGGAGCGCTGAAACTGTGCCTATACACACTTTTATCAAAACACGCTTTTTTGAGGTTTTAAGCTCAGAATATGAATATGTGCGTGCTACTTGCCTGGGTACTGCTTCAGATCGTTGTGCAATGCATATATGGTATCAGTTTGTCCAATGTGCATGGATGGCCTTTGGGAAGTGAATATGAGCTTCTGAAGTGAAAATATGCACTTTTTAAAAAACTTTCTTTTTTTTAGTTCTGCTTGTTAAAAATTTTCATACTGTGTGAAACACAGTGGGAAAGTGACAAACATGAGTGAATTGTCACTATATGACTGAATTGGAGTGAATTTGCTGCTATCTCTGTCAGGAAGCGAGCTGGAGCGCTGAAACTGTGCCTATACACACTTTTATCAAAACACGCTTTTTTGAGGTTTTAAGCTCAGAACGTGAATCTGTGCTTGTTTCTTGCCTGGGAACTGCTTCAGATCGTTTTGCAATGCATATATGTTATCAGTTTATCCAATGTGCATGGATGGCCTTTGGGAAGTGAATATGAGCTTCTGAAGTGAAAATATGCACTTTTTAAAAAACTTTCTTTTTTTTAGTTCTGCTTGTTAAAAATTTTCATACTGTGTGAAACACAGTGGGAAAGTGACAAACATGAGTGAATTGTCACTATATGACTGAATTGGAGTGAATTTGCTGCTATCTCTGTCAGGAAGCGAGCTGGAGCGCTGAAACTGTGCCTATACGCACTTTTATCAAAACGCGCTTTTTTGAGGTTTTAAGCTCAGAACGTGAATCTGTGCTTGTTTCTTGCCTGGGATCGGCTTCAGATCGTTGTGCAATGCATATATGGTATCAGTTTATCCAATGTGCATGGATGGCCTTTGGGAAGTGAATATAAGCTTCTGAAGTGAAAATATGCACTTTTTAAAAAACTTTCTTTTTTTTAGTTCTGCTTGTTAAAAATTTTCATACTGTGTGAAACACAGTGGGAAAGTGACAAACATGAGTGAATTGTCACTACATGACTTAATTGGAGTGAATTTGCTGCTATCTCTGTCAGGAAGCGAGCTAGAGCGCTGAAACTGTGCCTATACGCACTTTCATCAAAACACGCTTTATTGAGATTTTAAGCTCAGAATATGAATCTGTGCGTGCTACTTGCCTGGGTACTGCTTCAGATCGTTGTGCAATGCATATATGGTATCAGTTTGTCCAATGTGCATGGATGGCCTTTGGGAAGTGAATATGAGCTTCTGAAGTGAAAATATGCACTTTTTAAAAAACTTTCTTTTTTTTAGTTCTGCTTGTTAAAAATTTTCATCCTGTGTGAAACACAGTGGGAAAGTGACAAACATGACTAAATTGTCACTATATGACTGAATTGGAGTGAATTTGCTGCTATCTCTGTCAGGGAGAGAGCTGGAGCGCTGAAACTGTGCCTCTACGCACTTTTATCAAAACACGCTTTTTTGAGGTTTTAAGCTCAGAACGTGAATCTGTGCTTGTTTCTTGCCTGGGATCGGCTTCAGATCGTTGTGCAATGCATATATGGTATCAGTTTATCCAATGTGCATGGATGGCCTTTGGGAAGTGAATATAAGCTTCTGAAGTGAAAATATGCACTTTTTAAAAAACTTTCTTTTTTTTAGTTCTGCTTGTTAAAAATTTTCATGCTGTGTGTTACACAGTGGGAAAGTGACAAACATGAGTGAATTGTCACTACATGACTTAATTGGAGTGAATTTGCTGCTATCTCTGTCAGGAAGCGAGCTAGAGCGCTGAAACTGTGCCTATACGCACTTTCATCAAAACACGCTTTATTGAGATTTTAAGCTCAGAATATGAATCTGTGCGTGCTACTTGCCTGGGTCCTGCTTCAGATCGTTGTGCAATGCATATATGGTATCAGTTTGTCCAATGTGCATGGATGGCCTTTGGGAAGTGAATATGAGCTTCTGAAGTGAAAATATGCACTTTTTAAAAAACTTTCTTTTTTTTAGTTCTGCTTGTTAAAAATTTTCATACTGTGTGAAACACAGTGGGAAAGTGACAAACATAAGTGAATTGTCACTATATGACTGAATTGGAGTGAATTTGCTGCTATCTCTGTCAGGAAGCGAGCTGGAGCGCTGAAACTGTGCCTATACACACTTTTATCAAAACACGCTTTTTTGAGGTTTTAAGCTCAGAACGTGAATCTGAGCTTGTTTCTTGCCTGGGAACTGCTTCAGATCGTTTTGCAATGCATATATGTTATCAGTTTATCCAATGTGCATGGATGGCCTTTTGGAAGTGAATATGAGCTTCTGAAGTGAAAATATGCACTTTTTAAAAAACTTTCTTTTTTTTAGTTCTGCTTGTTAAAAATTTTCATACTGTGTGAAACACAGTGGGAAAGTGACAAACATGAGTGAATTGTCACTATATGACTGAATTGGAGTGAATTTGCTGCTATCTCTGTCAGGAAGCGAGCTGGAGCGCTGAAACTGTGCCTATACACACTTTTATCAAAACACGCTTTTTTGAGGTTTTAAGCTCAGAATATGAATATGTGCGTGCTACTTGCCTGGGTACTGCTTCAGATCGTTGTGCAATGCATATATGGTATCAGTTTGTCCAATGTGCATGGATGGCCTTTGGGAAGTGAATATGAGCTTCTGAAGTGAAAATATGCACTTTTTAAAAAACTTTCTTTTTTTTAGTTCTGCTTGTTAAAAATTTTCATACTGTGTGAAACACAGTGGGAAAGTGACAAACATGAGTGAATTGTCACTATATGACTGAATTGGAGTGAATTTGCTGCTATCTCTGTCAGGAAGCGAGCTGGAGCGCTGAAACTGTGCCTATACACACTTTTATCAAAACACGCTTTTTTGAGGTTTTAAGCTCAGAACGTGAATCTGTGCTTGTTTCTTGCCTGGGAACTGCTTCAGATCGTTTTGCAATGCATATATGTTATCAGTTTATCCAATGTGCATGGATGGCCTTTGGGAAGTGAATATGAGCTTCTGAAGTGAAAATATGCACTTTTTAAAAAACTTTCTTTTTTTTAGTTCTGCTTGTTAAAAATTTTCATACTGTGTGAAACACAGTGGGAAAGTGACAAACATGAGTGAATTGTCACTATATGACTGAATTGGAGTGAATTTGCTGCTATCTCTGTCAGGAAGCGAGCTGGAGCGCTGAAACTGTGCCTATACGCACTTTTATCAAAACGCGCTTTTTTAAGGTTTTAAGCTCAGAACGTGAATCTGTGCTTGTTTCTTGCCTGGGATCGGCTTCAGATCGTTGTGCAATGCATATATGGTATCAGTTTATCCAATGTGCATGGATGGCCTTTGGGAAGTGAATATAAGCTTCTGAAGTGAAAATATGCACTTTTTAAAAAACTTTCTTTTTT
The DNA here is from genome assembly GCA_029721435.1 of Gymnothorax reevesii. Lineage (NCBI taxonomy): Eukaryota > Metazoa > Chordata > Actinopteri > Anguilliformes > Muraenidae > Gymnothorax > Gymnothorax reevesii. Next base: position 44,539,727 of record CM056585.1, read on the forward strand.
TTAGTTCTGCTTGTTAAAAATTTTCATACTGTGTGAAACACAGTGGGAAAGTGACAAACATGAGTGAATTGTCACTACATGACTTAATTGGAGTGAATTTGCTGCTATCTCTGTCAGGAAGCGAGCTAGAGCGCTGAAACTGTGCCTATACGCACTTTCATCAAAACACGCTTTATTGAGATTTTAAGCTCAGAATATGAATCTGTGCGTGCTACTTGCCTGGGTACTGCTTCAGATCGTTGTGCAATGCATATATGGTATCAGTTTGTCCAATGTGCATGGATGGCCTTTGGGAAGTGAATATGAGCTTCTGAAGTGAAAATATGCACTTTTTAAAAAACTTTCTTTTTTTTAGTTCTGCTTGTTAAAAATTTTCATCCTGTGTGAAACACAGTGGGAAAGTGACAAACATGACTAAATTGTCACTATATGACTGAATTGGAGTGAATTTGCTGCTATCTCTGTCAGGGAGAGAGCTGGAGCGCTGAAACTGTGCCTATACGCACTTTTATCAAAACACGCTTTTTTGAGGTTTTAAGCTCAGAACGTGAATCTGTGCTTGTTTCTTGCCTGGGATCGGCTTCAGATCGTTGTGCAATGCATATATGGTATCAGTTTATCCAATGTGCATGGATGGCCTTTGGGAAGTGAATATAAGCTTCTGAAGTGAAAATATGCACTTTTTAAAAAACTTTCTTTTTTTTAGTTCTGCTTGTTAAAAATTTTCATGCTGTGTGTTACACAGTGGGAAAGTGACAAACATGAGTGAATTGTCACTACATGACTTAATTGGAGTGAATTTGCTGCTATCTCTGTCAGGAAGCGAGCTAGAGCGCTGAAACTGTGCCTATACGCACTTTCATCAAAACACGCTTTATTGAGATTTTAAGCTCAGAATATGAATCTGTGCGTGCTACTTGCCTGGGTACTGCTTCAGATCGTTGTGCAATGCATATATGGTATCAGTTTGTCCAATGTGCATGGATGGCCTTTGGGAAGTGAATATGAGCTTCTGAAGTGAAAATATGCACTTTTTAAAAAACTTTCTTTTTTTTAGTTCTGCTTGTTAAAAATTTTCATACTGTGTGAAACACAGTGGGAAAGTGACAAACATAAGTGAATTGTCACTATATGACTGAATTGGAGTGAATTTGCTGCTATCTCTGTCAGGAAGCGAGCTGGAGCGCTGAAACTGTGCCTATACACACTTTTATCAAAACACGCTTTTTTGAGGTTTTAAGCTCAGAACGTGAATCTGAGCTTGTTTCTTGCCTGGGAACTGCTTCAGATCGTTTTGCAATGCATATATGTTATCAGTTTATCCAATGTGCATGGATGGCCTTTTGGAAGTGAATATGAGCTTCTGAAGTGAAAATATGCACTTTTTAAAAAACTTTCTTTTTTTTAGTTCTGCTTGTTAAAAATTTTCATACTGTGTGAAACACAGTGGGAAAGTGACAAACATGAGTGAATTGTCACTATATGACTGAATTGGAGTGAATTTGCTGCTATCTCTGTCAGGAAGCGAGCTGGAGCGCTGAAACTGTGCCTATACACACTTTTATCAAAACACGCTTTTTTGAGGTTTTAAGCTCAGAATATGAATATGTGCGTGCTACTTGCCTGGGTACTGCTTCAGATCGTTGTGCAATGCATATATGGTATCAGTTTGTCCAATGTGCATGGATGGCCTTTGGGAAGTGAATATGAGCTTCTGAAGTGAAAATATGCACTTTTTAAAAAACTTTCTTTTTTTTAGTTTTGCTTGTTAAAAATTTTCATCCTGTGTGAAACACAGTGGGAAAGTGACAAACATGACTAAATTGTCACTATATGACTGAATTGGAGTGAATTTGCTGCTATCTCTGTCAGGGAGAGAGCTGGAGCGCTGAAACTGTGCCTATACGCACTTTTATCAAAACACGCTTTTTTGAGGTTTTAAGCTCAGAACGTGAATCTGTGCTTGTTTCTTGCCTGGGATCGGCTTCAGATCGTTGTGCAATGCATATATGGTATCAGTTTATCCAATGTGCATGGATGGCCTTTGGGAAGTGAATATAATCTTCTGAAGTGAAAATATGCACTTTTTAAAAAACTTTCTTTTTTTTAGTTCTGCTTGTTAAAAATTTTCATGCTGTGTGTTACACAGTGGGAAAGTGACAAACATGAGTGAATTGTCACTACATGACTTAATTGGAGTGAATTTGCTGCTATCTCTGTCAGGAAGCGAGCTAGAGCGCTGAAACTGTGCCTATACGCACTTTCATCAAAACACGCTTTATTGAGATTTTAAGCTCAGAATATGAATCTGTGCGTGCTACTTGCCTGGGTACTGCTTCAGATCGTTGTGCAATGCATATATGGTATCAGTTTGTCCAATGTGCATGGATGGCCTTTGGGAAGTGAATATGAGCTTCTGAAGTGAAAATATGCACTTTTTAAAAAACTTTCTTTTTTTTAGTTCTGCTTGTTAAAAATTTTCATACTGTGTGAAACACAGTGGGAAAGTGACAAACATAAGTGAATTGTCACTATATGACTGAATTGGAGTGAATTTGCTGCTATCTCTGTCAGGAAGCGAGCTGGAGCGCTGAAACTGTGCCTATACACACTTTTATCAAAACACGCTTTTTTGAGGTTTTAAGCTCAGAACGAAAATCTGAGCTTGTTTCTTGCCTGGGAACTGCTTCAGATCGTTGTGCAATGCATATATGGTATCAGTTTGTCCAATGTGCATGGATGGCCTTTGGGAAGTGAATATGAGCTTCTGAAGTGAAAATATGCACTTTTTAAAAAACTTTCTTTTTTTTAGTTCTGCTTGTTAAAAATTTTCATACTGTGTGAAACACAGTGGGAAAGTGACAAACATAAGTGAATTGTCACTATATGACTGAATTGGAGTGAATTTGCTGCTATCTCTGTCAGGAAGCGAGCTGGAGCGCTGAAACTGTGCCTATACACACTTTTATCAAAACACGCTTTTTTGAGGTTTTAAGCTCAGAACGTGAATCTGTGCTTGTTTCTTGCCTGGGAACTGCTTCAGATCGTTTTGCAATGCATATATGTTATCAGTTTATCCAATGTGCATGGATGGCCTTTGGGAAGTGAATATGAGCTTCTGAAGTGAAAATATGCACTTTTTAAAAAACTTTCTTTTTTTTAGTTCTGCTTGTTAAAAATTTTCATACTGTGTGAAACACAGTGGGAAAGTGACAAACATGAGTGAATTGTCACTATATGACTGAATTGGAGTGAATTTGCTGCTATCTCTGTCAGGAAGCGAGCTGGAGCGCTGAAACTGTGCCGATACGCACTTTTATCAAAACGCGCTTTTTTGAGGTTTTAAGCTCAGAACGTGAATCTGTGCTTGTTTCTTGCCTGGGATCGGCTTCAGATCGTTGTGCAATGCATATATGGTATCAGTTTATCCAATGTGCATGGATGGCCTTTGGGAAGTGAATATAAGCTTCTGAAGTGAAAATATGCACTTTTTAAAAAACTTTCTTTTTTTTAGTTCTGCTTGTTAAAAATTTTCATGCTGTGTGTTACACAGTGGGAAAGTGACAAACATGAGTGAATTGTCACTACATGACTTAATTGGAGTGAATTTGCTGCTATCTCTGTCAGGAAGCGAGCTAGAGCGCTGAAACTGTGCCTATAAGCACTTTCATCAAAACACGCTTTATTGAGATTTTAAGCTCAGAATATGAATCTGTGCGTGCTACTTGCCTGGGTACTGCTTCAGATCGTTGTGCAATGCATATATGGTATCAGTTTGTCCAATGTGCATGGATGGCCTTTGGGAAGTGAACATGAGCTTCTGAAGTGAAAATATGCACTTTTTAAAAAACTTTCTTTTTTTTAGTTCTGCTTGTTAAAAATTTTCATCCTGTGTGAAACACAGTGGGAAAGTGACAAACATGACTAAATTGTCACTATATGACTGAATTGGAGTGAATTTGCTGCTATCTCTGTCAGGGAGAGAGCTGGAGCGCTGAAACTGTGCCTATACGCACTTTTATCAAAACACGCTTTTTTGAGGTTTTAAGCTCAGAACGTGAATCTGTGCTTGTTTCTTGCCTGGGATCGGCTTCAGATCGTTGTGCAATGCATATATGGTATCAGTTTATCCAATGTGCATGGATGGCCTTTGGGAAGTGAATATAAGCTTCTGAAGTGAAAATATGCACTTTTTAAAAAACTTTCTTTTTTTTAGTTCTGCTTGTTAAAAATTTTCATGCTGTGTGTTACACAGTGGGAAAGTGACAAACATGAGTGAATTGTCACTACATGACTTAATTGGAGTGAATTTGCTGCTATCTCTGTCAGGAAGCGAGCTAGAGCGCTGAAACTGTGCCTATACGCACTTTCATCAAAACACGCTTTATTGAGATTTTAAGCTCAGAATATGAATCTGTGCGTGCTACTTGCCTGGGTACTGCTTCAGATCGTTGTGCAATGCATATATGGTATCAGTTTGTCCAATGTGCATGGATGGCCTTTGGGAAGTGAATATGAGCTTCTGAAGTGAAAATATGCACTTTTTAAAAAACTTTCTTTTTTTTAGTTCTGCTTGTTAAAAATTTTCATACTGTGTGAAACACAGTGGGAAAGTGACAAACATGAGTGAATTGTCACTATATGACTGAATTGGAGTGAATTTGCTGCTATCTCTGTCAGGAAGCGAGCTGGAGCGCTGAAACTGTGCCTATACACACTTTTATCAAAACACGCTTTTTTGAGGTTTTAAGCTCAGAACGTGAATCTGTGCTTGTTTCTTGCCTGGGAACTGCTTCAGATCGTTTTGCAATGCATATATGGTATCAGTTTATCCAATGTGCATGGATGGCCTTTGGGAAGTGAATATGAGCTTCTGAAGTGAAAATATGCACTTTTTAAAAAACTTTCTTTTTTTTAGTTCTGCTTGTTAAAAATTTTCATACTGTGTGAAACACAGTGGGAAAGTGACAAACATGAGTGAATTGTCACTATATGACTGAATTGGAGTGAATTTGCTGCTATCTCTGTCAGGAAGCGAGCTGGAGCGCTGAAACTGAGCCTATACGCACTTTTATCAAAACGCGCTTTTTTGAGGTTTTAAGCTCAGAACGTGAATCTGTGCTTGTTTCTTGCCTGGGATCGGCTTCAGATCGTTGTGCAATGCATATATGGTATCAGTTTATCCAATGTGCATGGATGGCCTTTGGGAAGTGAATATAAGCTTCTGAAGTGAAAATATGCACTTTTTAAAAAACTTTCTTTTTTTTAGTTCTGCTTGTTAAAAATTTTCATGCTGTGTGTTACACAGTGGGAAAGTGACAAACATGAGTGAATTGTCACTACATGACTTAATTGGAGTGAATTTGCTGCTATCTCTGTCAGGAAGCGAGCTAGAGCGCTGAAACTGTGCCTATACGCACTTTCATCAAAACACGCTTTATTGAGATTTTAAGCTCAGAATATGAATCTGTGCGTGCTACTTGCCTGGGTACTGCTTCAGATCGTTGTGCAATGCATATATGGTATCAGTTTGTCCAATGTGCATGGATGGCCTTTGGGAAGTGAATATGAGCTTCTGAAGTGAAAATATGCACTTTTTAAAAAACTTTCTTTTTTTAGTTCTGCTTGTTAAAAATTTTCATCCTGTGTGAAACACAGTGGGAAAGTGACAAACATGACTAAATTGTCACTATATGACTGAATTGGAGTGAATTTGCTGCTATCTCTGTCAGGGAGCGAGCTGGAGCGCTGAAACTGTGCCTATACGCACTTTTATCAAAACACGCTTTTTTGAGGTTTTAAGCTCAGAACGTGAATCTGTGCTTGTTTCTTGCCTGGGATCGGCTTCAGATCGTTGTGCAATGCATATATGGTATCAGTTTATCCAATGTGCATGGATGGCCTTTGGGAAGTGAATATAAGCTTCTGAAGTGAAAATATGCACTTTTTAAAAAACTTTCTTTTTTTTAGTTCTGCTTGTTAAAAATTTTCATGCTGTGTGTTACACAGTGGGAAAGTGACAAACATGAGTGAATTGTCACTACATGACTTAATTGGAGTGAATTTGCTGCTATCTCTGTCAGGAAGCGAGCTAGAGCGCTGAAACTGTGCCTATACGCACTTTCATCAAAACACGCTTTATTGAGATTTTAAGCTCAGAATATGAATCTGTGCGTGCTACTTGCCTGGGTACTGCTTCAGATCGTTGTGCAATGCATATATGGTATCAGTTTGTCCAATGTGCATGGATGGCCTTTGGGAAGTGAATATGAGCTTCTGAAGTGAAAATATGCACTTTTTAAAAAACTTTCTTTTTTTTAGTTCTGCTTGTTAAAAATTTTCATACTGTGTGAAACACAGTGGGAAAGTGACAAACATAAGTGAATTGTCACTATATGACTGAATTGGAGTGAATTTGCTGCTATCTCTGTCAGGAAGCGAGCTGGAGCGCTGAAACTGTGCCTATACACACTTTTATCAAAACACGCATTTTTGAGGTTTTAAGCTCAGAACGTGAATCTGAGCTTGTTTCTTGCCTGGGAACTGCTTCAGATCGTTTTGCAATGCATATATGTTATCAGTTTATCCAATGTGCATGGATGGCCTTTGGGAAGTGAATATGAGCTTCTGAAGTGAAAATATGCACTTTTTAAAAAACTTTCTTTTTTTTAGTTCTGCTTGTTAAAAATTTTCATACTGTGTGAAACACAGTGGGAAAGTGACAAACATGAGTGAATTGTCACTATATGACTGAATTGGAGTGAATTTGCTGCTATCTCTGTCAGGAAGCGAGCTGGAGCGCTGAAACTGTGCCTATACGCACTTTTATCAAAACACGCTTTTTTGAGGTTTTAAGCTCAGAACGTGAATCTGTGCTTGTTTCTTGCCTGGGATCGGCTTCAGATCGTTGTGCAATGCATATATGGTATCAGTTTATCCAATGTGCATGGATGGCCTTTGGGAAGTGAATATAAGCTTCTGAAGTGAAAATATGCACTTTTTAAAAAACTTTCTTTTTTTTAGTTCTGCTTGTTAAAAATTTTCATGCTGTGTGTTACACAGTGGGAAAGTGACAAACATGAGTGAATTGTCACTACATGACTTAATTGGAGTGAATTTGCTGCTATCTCTGTCAGGAAGCGAGCTAGAGCGCTGAAACTGTGCCTATACGCACTTTCATCAAAACACGCTTTATTGAGATTTTAAGCTCAGAATATGAATCTGTGCGTGCTACTTGCCTGGGTACTGCTTCAGATCGTTGTGCAATGCATATATGGTATCAGTTTGTCCAATGTGCATGGATGGCCTTTGGGAAGTGAATATGAGCTTCTGAAGTGAAAATATGCACTTTTTAAAAAACTTTCTTTTTTTTAGTTCTGCTTGTTAAAAATTTTCATACTGTGTGAAACACAGTGGGAAAGTGACAAACATAAGTGAATTGTCACAATATGACTGAATTGGAGTGAATTTGCTGCTATCTCTGTCAGGAAGCGAGCTGGAGCGCTGAAACTGTGCCTATACACACTTTTATCAAAACACGCTTTTTTGAGGTTTTAAGCTCAGAACGTGAATCTGTGCTTGTTTCTTGCCTGGGAACTGCTTCAGATCGTTTTGCAATGCATATATGTTATCAGTTTATCCAATGTGCATGGATGGCCTTTGGGAAGTGAATATGAGCTTCTGAAGTGAAAATATGCACTTTTTAAAAAACTTTCTTTTTTTTAGTTCTGCTTGTTAAAAATTTTCATACTGTGTGAAACACAGTGGGAAAGTGACAAACATAAGTGAATTGTCACAATATGACTGAATTGGAGTGAATTTGCTGCTATCTCTGTCAGGAAGCGAGCTGGAGCGCTGAAACTGTGCCTATACACACTTTTATCAAAACACGCTTTTTTGAGGTTTTAAGCTCAGAACGTGAATCTGTGCTTGTTTCTTGCCTGGGAACTGCTTCAGATCGTTTTGCAATGCATATATGTTATCAGTTTGTCCAATGTGCATGGATGGCCTTTGGGAAGTGAATATGAGCTTCTGAAGTGAAAATATGCACTTTTTAAAAAACTTTCTTTTTTTTAGTTCTGCTTGTTAAAAATTTTCATACTGTGTGAAACACAGTGGGAAAGTGACAAACATGAGTGAATTGTCACTATATGACTGAATTGGAGTGAATTTGCTGCTATCTCTGTCAGGAAGCGAGCTGGAGCGCTGAAACTGTGCCTATACGCACTTTTATCAAAACACGCTTTTTTGAGGTTTTAAGCTCAGAACGTGAATCTGTGCTTGTTTCTTGCCTGGGATCGGCTTCAGATCGTTGTGCAATGCATATATGGTATCAGTTTATCCAATGTGCATGGATGGCCTTTGGGAAGTGAATATAAGCTTCTGAAGTGAAAATATGCACTTTTTAAAAAACTTTCTTTTTTTTAGTTCTGCTTGTTAAAAATTTTCATGCTGTGTGTTACACAGTGGGAAAGTGACAAACATAAGTGAATTGTCACTATATGACTGAATTGGAGTGAATTTGCTGCTATCTCTGTCAGGAAGCGAGCTGGAGCGCTGAAACTGTGCCTATACACACTTTTATCAAAACACGCTTTTTTGAGGTTTTAAGCTCAGAACGTGAATCTGTGCTTGTTTCTTGCCTGGGATCGGCTTCAGATCGTTGTGCAATGCATATATGGTATCAGTTTATCCAATGTGCATGGATGGCCTTTGGGAAGTGAATATGAGCTTCTGAAGTGAAAATTTGCACTTTTTAAAAAACTTTTTTTTAGTCTGCTTGTTAAAAATTTTCATGCTGTGTGTTACACAGTGGGAAAGTGACAAACATGAGTGAATTGTCACTACATGACTTAATTGGAGTGAATTTGCTGCTATCTCTGTCAGGAAGCGAGCTAGAGCGCTGAAACTGTGCCTATACGCACTTTCATCAAAACACGCTCTATTGAGATTTTAAGCTCAGAATATGAATATGTGCGTGCTACTTGCCTGGGTACTGCTTCAGATCGTTGTGCAATGCATATATATGGTATCAGTTTGTCCAATGTGCATGGATGGCCTTTGGGAAGTGAATATGAGCTTCTGAAGTGAAAATATGCACTTTTTAAAAAACTTTCTTTTTTTTAGTTCTGCTTGTTAAAAATTTTCATACTGTGTGAAACACAGTGGGAAAGTGACAAACATGAGTGAATTGTCACTATATGACTGAATTGGAGTGAATTTGCTGCTATCTCTGTCAGGAAGCGAGCTGGAGCGCTGAAACTGTGCCTATACACACTTTTATCAAAACACGCTTTTTTGAGGTTTTAAGCTCAGAACGTGAATCTGTGCTTGTTTCTTGCCTGGGAACTGCTTCAGATCGTTTTGCAATGCATATATGTTATCAGTTTATCCAATGTGCATGGATGGCCTTTGGGAAGTGAATATGAGCTTCTGAAGTGAAAATATGCACTTTTTAAAAAACTTTCTTTTTTTTAGTTCTGCTTGTTAAAAATTTTCATACTGTGTGAAACACAGTGGGAAAGTGACAAACATGAGTGAATTGTCACTATATGACTGAATTGGAGTGAATTTGCTGCTATCTCTGTCAGGAAGCGAGCTGGAGCGCTGAAACTGTGCCTATACGCACTTTTATCAAAACACGCTTTTTTGAGGTTTTAAGCTCAGAACGTGAATCTGTGCTTGTTTCTTGCCTGGGATCGGCTTCAGATCGTTGTGCAATGCATATATGGTATCAGTTTATCCAATGTGCATGGATGGCCTTTGGGAAGTGAATATAAGCTTCTGAAGTGAAAATATGCACTTTTTAAAAAACTTTCTTTTTTTTAGTTCTGCTTGTTAAAAATTTTCATGCTGTGTGTTACACAGTGGGAAAGTGACAAACATGAGTGAATTGTCACTACATGACTTAATTGGAGTGAATTTGCTGCTATCTCTGTCAGGAAGCGAGCTAGAGCGCTGAAACTGTGCCTATACGCACTTTCATCAAAACACGCTTTATTGAGATTTTAAGCTCAGAATATGAATCTGTGCGTGCTACTTGCCTGGGTACTGCTTCAGATCGTTGTGCAATGCATATATGGTATCAGTTTGTCCAATGTGCATGGATGGCCTTTGGGAAGTGAATATGAGCTTCTGAAGTGAAAATATGCACTTTTTAAAAAACTTTCTTTTTTTTAGTTCTGCTTGTTAAAAATTTTCATACTGTGTGAAACACAGTGGGAAAGTGACAAACATAAGTGAATTGTCACAATATGACTGAATTGGAGTGAATTTGCTGCTATCTCTGTCAGGAAGCGAGCGCTGAAACTGTGCCTATACACACTTTTATCAAAACACGCTTTTTTGAGGTTTTAAGCTCAGAACGTGAATCTGTGCTTGTTTCTTGCCTGGGAACTGCTTCAGATCGTTTTGCAATGCATATATGTTATCAGTTTATCCAATGTGCATGGATGGCCTTTGGGAAGTGAATATGAGCTTCTGAAGTGAAAATATGCACTTTTTAAAAAACTTTCTTTTTTTTAGTTCTGCTTGTTAAAAATTTTCATACTGTGTGTAACACAGTGGGAAAGTGACAAACATGAGTGAATTGTCACTATATGACTGAATTGGAGTGAATTTGCTGCTATCTCTGTCAGGAAGCGAGCTGGAGCGCTGAAACTGTGCCTATACGCACTTTTATCAAAACACGCTTTTTTGAGGTTTTAAGCTCAGAACGTGAATCTGTGCTTGTTTCTTGCCTGGGATCGGCTTCAGATCGTTGTGCAATGCATATATGGTATCAGTTTATCCAATGTGCATGGATGGCCTTTGGGAAGTGAATATAAGCTTCTGAAGTGAAAATATGCACTTTTTAAAAAACTTTCTTTTTTTTAGTTCTGCTTGTTAAAAATTTTCATGCTGTGTGTTACACAGTGGGAAAGTGACAAACATGAGTGAATTGTCACTACATGACTTAATTGGAGTGAATTTGCTGCTATCTCTGACAGGAAGCGAGCTAGAGCGCTGAAACTGTGCCTATACGCACTTTCATCAAAACACGCTTTATTGAGATTTTAAGCTCAGAATATGAATCTGTGCGTGCTACTTGCCTGGGTACTGCTTCAGATCGTTGTGCAATGCATATATGGTATCAGTTTGTCCAATGTGCATGGATGGCCTTTGGGAAGTGAATATGAGCTTCTGAAGTGAAAATATGCACTTTTTAAAAAACTTTCTTTTTTTTAGTTCTGCTTGTTAAAAATTTTCATACTGTGTGAAACAAGTGGGAAAGTGACAAACATGAGTGAATTGTCACTATATGACTGAATTGGAGTGAATTTGCTGCTATCTCTGTCAGGAAGCGAGCTGGAGCGCTGAAACTGTGCCTATACACACTTTTATCAAAACACGCTTTTTTGAGGTTTTAAGCTCAGAACGTGAATCTGTGCTTGTTTCTTGCCTGGGATCGGCTTCAGATCGTTGTGCAATGCATATATGGTATCAGTTTATCCAATGTGCATGGATGGCCTTTGGGAAGTGAATATAAGCTTCTGAAGTGAAAATATGCACTTTTTAAAAAACTTTTTTTTAGTCTGCTTGTTAAAAATTTTCATGCTGAGTGTTACACAGTGGGAAAGTGACAAACATGAGTGAATTGTCACTACATGACTTAATTGGAGTGAATTTGCTGCTATCTCTGTCAGGAAGCGAGCTAGAGCGCTGAAACTGTGCCTATACGCACTTTCATCAAAACACGCTCTATTGAGATTTTAAGCTCAGAATATGAATATGTGCGTGCTACTTGCCTGGGTACTGCTTCAGATCGTTGTGCAATGCATATATATGGTATCAGTTTGTCCAATGTGCATGGATGGCCTTTGGGAAGTGAATATGAGCTTCTGAAGTGAAAATATGCACTTTTTAAAAAACTTTCTTTTTTTTAGTTCTGCTTGTTAAAAATTTTCATACTGTGTGAAACACAGTGGGAAAGTGACAAACATGAGTGAATTGTCACTATATGACTGAATTGGAGTGAATTTGCTGCTATCTCTGTCAGGAAGCGAGCTGGAGCGCTGAAACTGTGCCTATACACACTTTTATCAAAACACGCTTTTTTGAGGTTTTAAGCTCAGAACGTGAATCTGTGCTTGTTTCTTGCCTGGGAACTGCTTCAGATCGTTTTGCAATGCATATATGTTATCAGTTTATCCAATGTGCATGGATGGCCTTTGGGAAGTGAATATAAGCTTCTGAAGTGAAAATATGCACTTTTTAAAAAACTTTCTTTTTTTTAGTTCTGCTTGTTAAAAATTTTCATGCTGTGTGTTACACAGTGGGAAAGTGACAAACATGAGTGAATTGTCACTACATGACTTAATTGGAGTGAATTTGCTGCTATCTCTGTCAGGAAGCGAGCTAGAGCGCTGAAACTGTGCCTATACGCACTTTCATCAAAACACGCTTTATTGAGATTTTAAGCTCAGAATATGAATCTGTGCGTGCTACTTGCCTGGGTACTGCTTCAGATCGTTGTGCAATGCATATATGGTATCAGTTTGTCCAATGTGCATGGATGGCCTTTGGGAAGTGAATATGAGCTTCTGAAGTGAAAATATGCACTTTTTAAAAAACTTTCTTTTTTTTAGTTCTGCTTGTTAAAAATTTTCATACTGTGTGAAACACAGTGGGAAAGTGACAAACATAAGTGAATTGTCACAATATGACTGAATTGGAGTGAATTTGCTGCTATCTCTGTCAGGAAGCGAGCTGGAGCGCTGAAACTGTGCCTATACACACTTTTATCAAAACACGCTTTTTTGAGGTTTTAAGCTCAGAACGTGAATCTGTGCTTGTTTCTTGCCTGGGAACTGCTTCAGATCGTTTTGCAATGCATATATGTTATCAGTTTATCCAATGTGCATGGATGGCCTTTGGGAAGTGAATATGAGCTTCTGAAGTGAAAATATGCACTTTTTAAAAAACTTTCTTTTTTTTAGTTCTGCTTGTTAAAAATTTTCATACTGTGTGTAACACAGCGGGAAAGTGACAAACATGAGTGAATTGTCACTATATGACTGAATTGGAGTGAATTTGCTGCTATCTCTGTCAGGAAGCGAGCTGGAGCGCTGAAACTGTGCCTATACGCACTTTTATCAAAACACGCTTTTTTGAGGTTTTAAGCTCAGAACGTGAATCTGTGCTTGTTTCTTGCCTGGGATCGGCTTCAGATCGTTGTGCAATGCATATATGGTATCAGTTTATCCAATGTGCATGGATGGCCTTTGGGAAGTGAATATAAGCTTCTGAAGTGAAAATATGCACTTTTTAAAAAACTTTCTTTTTTTTAGTTCTGCTTGTTAAAAATTTTCATGCTGTGTGTTACACAGTGGGAAAGTGACAAACATGACTGAATTGTCACTACATGACTTAATTGGAGTGAATTTGCTGCTATCTCTGTCAGGAAGCGAGCTAGAGCGCTGAAACTGTGCCTATACGCACTTTCATCAAAACACGCTCTATTGAGATTTTAAGCTCAGAATATAAATATGTGCGTGCTACTTGCCTGGGTACTGCTTCAGATCGTTGTGCAATGCATATATATGGTATCAGTTTGTCCAATGTGCATGGATGGCCTTTGGGAAGTGAATATGAGCTTCTGAAGTGAAAATATGCACTTTTTAAAAAACTTTCTTTTTTTTAGTTCTGCTTGTTAAAAATTTTCATACTGTGTGAAACACAGTGGGAAAGTGACAAACATGAGTGAATTGTCACTATATGACTGAATTGGAGTGAATTTGCTGCTATCTCTGTCAGGAAGCGAGCTGGAGCGCTGAAACTGTGCCTATACACACTTTTATCAAAACACGCTTTTTTGAGGTTTTAAGCTCAGAACGTGAATCTGTGCTTGTTTCTTGCCTGGGAACTGCTTCAGATCGTTTTGCAATGCATATATGTTATCAGTTTATCCAATGTGCATGGATGGCCTTTGGGAAGTGAATATGAGCTTCTGAAGTGAAAATATGCACTTTTTAAAAAACTTTCTTTTTTTTAGTTCTGCTTGTTAAAAATTTTCATACTGTGTGAAACACAGTGGGAAAGTGACAAACATGAGTGAATTGTCACTATATGACTGAATTGGAGTGAATTTGCTGCTATCTCTGTCAGGAAGCGAGCTGGAGCGCTGAAACTGTGCCTATACGCACTTTTATCAAAACACGCTTTTTTGAGGTTTTAAGCTCAGAACGTGAATCTGTGCTTGTTTCTTGCCTGGGATCGGCTTCAGATCGTTGTGCAATGCATATATGGTATCAGTTTATCCAATGTGCATGGATGGCCTTTGGGAAGTGAATATAAGCTTCTGAAGTGAAAATATGCACTTTTTAAAAAACTTTCTTTTTTTTAGTTCTGCTTGTTAAAAATTTTCATGCTGTGTGTTACACAGTGGGAAAGTGACAAACATGAGTGAATTGTCACTACATGACTTAATTGGAGTGAATTTGCTGCTATCTCTGTCAGGAAGCGAGCTAGAGCGCTGAAACTGTGCCTATACGCACTTTCATCAAAACACGCTTTATTGAGATTTTAAGCTCAGAATATGAATCTGTGCGTGCTACTTGCCTGGGTACTGCTTCAGATCGTTGTGCAATGCATATATGGTATCAGTTTGTCCAATGTGCATGGATGGCCTTTGGGAAGTGAATATGAGCTTCTGAAGTGAAAATATGCACTTTTTAAAAAACTTTCTTTTTTTTAGTTCTGCTTGTTAAAAATTTTCATACTGTGTGAAACACAGTGGGAAAGTGACAAACATAAGTGAATTGTCACAATATGACTGAATTGGAGTGAATTTGCTGCTATCTCTGTCAGGAAGCGAGCTGGAGCGCTGAAACTGTGCCTATACACACTTTTATCAAAACACGCTTTTTTGAGGTTTTAAGCTCAGAACGTGAATCTGTGCTTGTTTCTTGCCTGGGATCGGCTTCAGATCGTTGTGCAATGCATATATGGTATCAGTTTATCCAATGTGCATGGATGGCCTTTGGGAAGTGAATATAAGCTTCTGAAGTGAAAATATGCACTTTTTAAAAAACTTTCTTTTTTTTAGTTCTGCTTGTTAAAAATTTTCATGCTGTGTGTTACACAGTGGGAAAGTGACAAACATGAGTGAATTGTCACTACATGACTTAATTGGAGTGAATTTGCTGCTATCTCTGTCAGGAAGCGAGCTAGAGCGCTGAAACTGTGCCTATACGCACTTTCATCAAAACACGCTCTATTGAGATTTTAAGCTCAGAATATGAATATGTGCGTGCTACTTGCCTGGGTACTGCTTCAGATCGTTGTGCAATGCATATATATGGTATCAGTTTGTCCAATGTGCATGGATGGCCTTTGGGAAGTGAATATGAGCTTCTGAAGTGAGAATATGCACTTTTTAAAAAACTTTCTTTTTTTTAGTTCTGCTTGTTAAAAATTTTCATACTGTGTGAAACACAGTGGGAAAGTGACAAACATGAGTGAATTGTCACTATATGACTGAATTGGAGTGAATTTGCTGCTATCTCTGTCAGGAAGCGAGCTGGAGCGCTGAAACTGTGCCTATACACACTTTTATCAAAACACGCTTTTTTGAGGTTTTAAGCTCAGAACGTGAATCTGTGCTTGTTTCTTGCCTGGGAACTGCTTCAGATCGTTTTGCAATGCATATATGTTATCAGTTTATCCAATGTGCATGGATGGCCTTTGGGAAGTGAATATGAGCTTCTGAAGTGAAAATATGCACTTTTTAAAAAACTTTCTTTTTTTTAGTTCTGCTTGTTAAAAATTTTCATACTGTGTGAAACACAGTGGGAAAGTGACAAACATGAGTGAATTGTCACTATATGACTGAATTGGAGTGAATTTGCTGCTATCTCTGTCAGGAAGCGAGCTGGAGCGCTGAAACTGTGCCTATACGCACTTTTATCAAAACACGCTTTTTTGAGGTTTTAAGCTCAGAACGTGAATCTGTGCTTGTTTCTTGCCTGGGATCGGCTTCAGATCGTTGTGCAATGCATATATGGTATCAGTTTATCCAATGTGCATGGATGGCCTTTGGGAAGTGAATATAAGCTTCTGAAGTGAAAATATGCACTTTTTAAAAAACTTTCTTTTTTTTAGTTCTGCTTGTTAAAAATTTTCATGCTGTGTGTTACACAGTGGGAAAGTGACAAACATGAGTGAATTGTCACTACATGACTTAATTGGAGTGAATTTGCTGCTATCTCTGTCAGGAAGCGAGCTAGAGCGCTGAAACTGTGCCTATACGCACTTTCATCAAAACACGCTTTATTGAGATTTTAAGCTCAGAATATGAATCTGTGCGTGCTACTTGCCTGGGTACTGCTTCAGATCGTTGTGCAATGCATATATGGTATCAGTTTGTCCAATGTGCATGGATGGCCTTTGGGAAGTGAATATGAGCTTCTGAAGTGAAAATATGCACTTTTTAAAAAACTTTCTTTTTTTTAGTTCTGCTTGTTAAAAATTTTCATACTGTGTGAAACACAGTGGGAAAGTGACAAACATAAGTGAATTGTCACAATATGACTGAATTGGAGTGAATTTGCTGCTATCTCTGTCAGGAAGCGAGCGCTGAAACTGTGCCTATACACACTTTTATCAAAACACGCTTTTTTGAGGTTTTAAGCTCAGAACGTGAATCTGTGCTTGTTTCTTGCCTGGGAACTGCTTCAGATCGTTTTGCAATGCATATATGTTATCAGTTTATCCAATGTGCATGGATGGCCTTTGGGAAGTGAATATGAGCTTCTGAAGTGAAAATATGCACTTTTTAAAAAACTTTCTTTTTTTTAGTTCTGCTTGTTAAAAATTTTCATACTGTGTGTAACACAGTGGGAAAGTGACAAACATGAGTGAATTGTCACTATATGACTGAATTGGAGTGAATTTGCTGCTATCTCTGTCAGGAAGCGAGCTGGAGCGCTGAAACTGTGCCTATACGCACTTTTATCAAAACACGCTTTTTTGAGGTTTTAAGCTCAGAACGTGAATCTGTGCTTGTTTCTTGCCTGGGATCGGCTTCAGATCGTTGTGCAATGCATATATGGTATCAGTTTATCCAATGTGCATGGATGGCCTTTGGGAAGTGAATATAAGCTTCTGAAGTGAAAATATGCACTTTTTAAAAAACTTTCTTTTTTTTAGTTCTGCTTGTTAAAAATTTTCATGCTGTGTGTTACACAGTGGGAAAGTGACAAACATGAGTGAATTGTCACTACATGACTTAATTGGAGTGAATTTGCTGCTATCTCTGACAGGAAGCGAGCTAGAGCGCTGAAACTGTGCCTATACGCACTTTCATCAAAACACGCTTTATTGAGATTTTAAGCTCAGAATATGAATCTGTGCGTGCTACTTGCCTGGGTACTGCTTCAGATCGTTGTGCAATGCATATATGGTATCAGTTTGTCCAATGTGCATGGATGGCCTTTGGGAAGTGAATATGAGCTTCTGAAGTGAAAATATGCACTTTTTAAAAAACTTTCTTTTTTTTAGTTCTGCTTGTTAAAAATTTTCATACTGTGTGAAACAAGTGGGAAAGTGACAAACATGAGTGAATTGTCACTATATGACTGAATTGGAGTGAATTTGCTGCTATCTCTGTCAGGAAGCGAGCTGGAGCGCTGAAACTGTGCCTATACACACTTTTATCAAAACACGCTTTTTTGAGGTTTTAAGCTCAGAACGTGAATCTGTGCTTGTTTCTTGCCTGGGATCGGCTTCAGATCGTTGTGCAATGCATATATGGTATCAGTTTATCCAATGTGCATGGATGGCCTTTGGGAAGTGAATATAAGCTTCTGAAGTGAAAATATGCACTTTTTAAAAAACTTTTTTTTAGTCTGCTTGTTAAAAATTTTCATGCTGTGTGTTACACAGTGGGAAAGTGACAAACATGAGTGAATTGTCACTACATGACTTAATTGGAGTGAATTTGCTGCTATCTCTGTCAGGAAGCGAGCTAGAGCGCTGAAACTGTGCCTATACGCACTTTCATCAAAACACGCTCTATTGAGATTTTAAGCTCAGAATATGAATATGTGCGTGCTACTTGCCTGGGTACTGCTTCAGATCGTTGTGCAATGCATATATATGGTATCAGTTTGTCCAATGTGCATGGATGGCCTTTGGGAAGTGAATATGAGCTTCTGAAGTGAAAATATGCACTTTTTAAAAAACTTTCTTTTTTTTAGTTCTGCTTGTTAAAAATTTTCATACTGTGTGAAACACAGTGGGAAAGTGACAAACATGAGTGAATTGTCACTATATGACTGAATTGGAGTGAATTTGCTGCTATCTCTGTCAGGAAGCGAGCTGGAGCGCTGAAACTGTGCCTATACACACTTTTATCAAAACACGCTTTTTTGAGGTTTTAAGCTCAGAACGTGAATCTGTGCTTGTTTCTTGCCTGGGAACTGCTTCAGATCGTTTTGCAATGCATATATGTTATCAGTTTATCCAATGTGCATGGATGGCCTTTGGGAAGTGAATATAAGCTTCTGAAGTGAAAATATGCACTTTTTAAAAAACTTTCTTTTTTTTAGTTCTGCTTGTTAAAAATTTTCATGCTGTGTGTTACACAGTGGGAAAGTGACAAACATGAGTGAATTGTCACTATATGACTGAATTGGAGTGAATTTGCTGCTATCTCTGTCAGGAAGCGAGCTGGAGCGCTGAAACTGTGCCTATACACACTTTTATCAAAACACGCTTTTTTGAGGTTTTAAGCTCAGAACGTGAATCTGTGCTTGTTTCTTGCCTGGGAACTGCTTCAGATCGTTTTGCAATGCATATATGTTATCAGTTTATCCAATGTGCATGGATGGCCTTTGGGAAGTGAATATAAGCTTCTGAAGTGAAAATATGCACTTTTTAAAAAACTTTCTTTTTTTTAGTTCTGCTTGTTAAAAATTTTCATGCTGTGTGTTACACAGTGGGAAAGTGACAAACATGAGTGAATTGTCACTACATGACTTAATTGGAGTGAATTTGCTGCTATCTCTGTCAGGAAGCGAGCTAGAGCGCTGAAACTGTGCCTATACGCACTTTCATCAAAACACGCTTTATTGAGATTTTAAGCTCAGAATATGAATCTGTGCGTGCTACTTGCCTGGGTACTGCTTCAGATCGTTGTGCAATGCATATATGGTATCAGTTTGTCCAATGTGCATGGATGGCCTTTGGGAAGTGAATATGAGCTTCTGAAGTGAAAATATGCACTTTTTAAAAAACTTTCTTTTTTTTAGTTCTGCTTGTTAAAAATTTTCATACTGTGTGAAACACAGTGGGAAAGTGACAAACATAAGTGAATTGTCACAATATGACTGAATTGGAGTGAATTTGCTGCTATCTCTGTCAGGAAGCGAGCTGGAGCGCTGAAACTGTGCCTATACACACTTTTATCAAAACACGCTTTTTTGAGGTTTTAAGCTCAGAACGTGAATCTGTGCTTGTTTCTTGCCTGGGAACTGCTTCAGATCGTTTTGCAATGCATATATGTTATCAGTTTATCCAATGTGCATGGATGGCCTTTGGGAAGTGAATATGAGCTTCTGAAGTGAAAATATGCACTTTTTAAAAAACTTTCTTTTTTTTAGTTCTGCTTGTTAAAAATTTTCATACTGTGTGTAACACAGCGGGAAAGTGACAAACATGAGTGAATTGTCACTATATGACTGAATTGGAGTGAATTTGCTGCTATCTCTGTCAGGAAGCGAGCTGGAGCGCTGAAACTGTGCCTATACGCACTTTTATCAAAACACGCTTTTTTGAGGTTTTAAGCTCAGAACGTGAATCTGTGCTTGTTTCTTGCCTGGGATCGGCTTCAGATCGTTGTGCAATGCATATATGGTATCAGTTTATCCAATGTGCATGGATGGCCTTTGGGAAGTGAATATAAGCTTCTGAAGTGAAAATATGCACTTTTTAAAAAACTTTCTTTTTTTTAGTTCTGCTTGTTAAAAATTTTCATGCTGTGTGTTACACAGTGGGAAAGTGACAAACATGACTGAATTGTCACTACATGACTTAATTGGAGTGAATTTGCTGCTATCTCTGTCAGGAAGCGAGCTAGAGCGCTGAAACTGTGCCTATACGCACTTTCATCAAAACACGCTCTATTGAGATTTTAAGCTCAGAATATAAATATGTGCGTGCTACTTGCCTGGGTACTGCTTCAGATCGTTGTGCAATGCATATATATGGTATCAGTTTGTCCAATGTGCATGGATGGCCTTTGGGAAGTGAATATGAGCTTCTGAAGTGAAAATATGCACTTTTTAAAAAACTTTCTTTTTTTTAGTTCTGCTTGTTAAAAATTTTCATACTGTGTGAAACACAGTGGGAAAGTGACAAACATGAGTGAATTGTCACTATATGACTGAATTGGAGTGAATTTGCTGCTATCTCTGTCAGGAAGCGAGCTGGAGCGCTGAAACTGTGCCTATACACACTTTTATCAAAACACGCTTTTTTGAGGTTTTAAGCTCAGAACGTGAATCTGTGCTTGTTTCTTGCCTGGGAACTGCTTCAGATCGTTTTGCAATGCATATATGTTATCAGTTTATCCAATGTGCATGGATGGCCTTTGGGAAGTGAATATGAGCTTCTGAAGTGAAAATATGCACTTTTTAAAAAACTTTCTTTTTTTTAGTTCTGCTTGTTAAAAATTTTCATACTGTGTGAAACACAGTGGGAAAGTGACAAACATGAGTGAATTGTCACTATATGACTGAATTGGAGTGAATTTGCTGCTATCTCTGTCAGGAAGCGAGCTGGAGCGCTGAAACTGTGCCTATACGCACTTTTATCAAAACACGCTTTTTTGAGGTTTTAAGCTCAGAACGTGAATCTGTGCTTGTTTCTTGCCTGGGATCGGCTTCAGATCGTTGTGCAATGCATATATGGTATCAGTTTATCCAATGTGCATGGATGGCCTTTGGGAAGTGAATATAAGCTTCTGAAGTGAAAATATGCACTTTTTAAAAAACTTTCTTTTTTTTAGTTCTGCTTGTTAAAAATTTTCATGCTGTGTGTTACACAGTGGGAAAGTGACAAACATGAGTGAATTGTCACTACATGACTTAATTGGAGTGAATTTGCTGCTATCTCTGTCAGGAAGCGAGCTAGAGCGCTGAAACTGTGCCTATACGCACTTTCATCAAAACACGCTTTATTGAGATTTTAAGCTCAGAATATGAATCTGTGCGTGCTACTTGCCTGGGTACTGCTTCAGATCGTTGTGCAATGCATATATGGTATCAGTTTGTCCAATGTGCATGGATGGCCTTTGGGAAGTGAATATGAGCTTCTGAAGTGAAAATATGCACTTTTTAAAAAACTTTCTTTTTTTTAGTTCTGCTTGTTAAAAATTTTCATACTGTGTGAAACACAGTGGGAAAGTGACAAACATAAGTGAATTGTCACAATATGACTGAATTGGAGTGAATTTGCTGCTATCTCTGTCAGGAAGCGAGCTGGAGCGCTGAAACTGTGCCTATACACACTTTTATCAAAACACGCTTTTTTGAGGTTTTAAGCTCAGAACGTGAATCTGTGCTTGTTTCTTGCCTGGGAACTGCTTCAGATCGTTTTGCAATGCATATATGTTATCAGTTTATCCAATGTGCATGGATGGCCTTTGGGAAGTGAATATGAGCTTCTGAAGTGAAAATATGCACTTTTTAAAAAACTTTCTTTTTTTTAGTTCTGCTTGTTAAAAATTTTCATACTGTGTGTAACACAGTGGGAAAGTGACAAACATGAGTGAATTGTCACTATATGACTGAATTGGAGTGAATTTGCTGCTATCTCTGTCAGGAAGCGAGCTGGAGCGCTGAAACTGTGCCTATACGCACTTTTATCAAAACACGCTTTTTTGAGGTTTTAAGCTCAGAACGTGAATCTGTGCTTGTTTCTTGCCTGGGATCGGCTTCAGATCGTTGTGCAATGCATATATGGTATCAGTTTATCCAATGTGCATGGATGGCCTTTGGGAAGTGAATATAAGCTTCTGAAGTGAAAATATGCACTTTTTAAAAAACTTTCTTTTTTTTAGTTCTGCTTGTTAAAAATTTTCATGCTGTGTGTTACACAGTGGGAAAGTGACAAACATGAGTGAATTGTCACTACATGACTTAATTGGAGTGAATTTGCTGCTATCTCTGTCAGGAAGCGAGCTAGAGCGCTGAAACTGTGCCTATACGCACTTTCATCAAAACACGCTTTATTGAGATTTTAAGCTCAGAATATGAATCTGTGCGTGCTACTTGCCTGGGTACTGCTTCAGATCGTTGTGCAATGCATATATGGTATCAGTTTGTCCAATGTGCATGGATGGCCTTTGGGAAGTGAATATGAGCTTCTGAAGTGAAAATATGCACTTTTTAAAAAACTTTCTTTTTTTTAGTTCTGCTTGTTAAAAATTTTCATACTGTGTGAAACACAGTGGGAAAGTGACAAACATAAGTGAATTGTCACAATATGACTGAATTGGAGTGAATTTGCTGCTATCTCTGTCAGGAAGCGAGCGCTGAAACTGTGCCTATACACACTTTTATCAAAACACGCTTTTTTGAGGTTTTAAGCTCAGAACGTGAATCTGTGCTTGTTTCTTGCCTGGGAACTGCTTCAGATCGTTTTGCAATGCATATATGTTATCAGTTTATCCAATGTGCATGGATGGCCTTTGGGAAGTGAATATGAGCTTCTGAAGTGAAAATATGCACTTTTTAAAAAACTTTCTTTTTTTTAGTTCTGCTTGTTAAAAATTTTCATACTGTGTGTAACACAGTGGGAAAGTGACAAACATGAGTGAATTGTCACTATATGACTGAATTGGAGTGAATTTGCTGCTATCTCTGTCAGGAAGCGAGCTGGAGCGCTGAAACTGTGCCTATACGCACTTTTATCAAAACACGCTTTTTTGAGGTTTTAAGCTCAGAACGTGAATCTGTGCTTGTTTCTTGCCTGGGATCGGCTTCAGATCGTTGTGCAATGCATATATGGTATCAGTTTATCCAATGTGCATGGATGGCCTTTGGGAAGTGAATATAAGCTTCTGAAGTGAAAATATGCACTTTTTAAAAAACTTTCTTTTTTTTAGTTCTGCTTGTTAAAAATTTTCATGCTGTGTGTTACACAGTGGGAAAGTGACAAACATGAGTGAATTGTCACTACATGACTTAATTGGAGTGAATTTGCTGCTATCTCTGACAGGAAGCGAGCTAGAGCGCTGAAACTGTGCCTATACGCACTTTCATCAAAACACGCTTTATTGAGATTTTAAGCTCAGAATATGAATCTGTGCGTGCTACTTGCCTGGGTACTGCTTCAGATCGTTGTGCAATGCATATATGGTATCAGTTTGTCCAATGTGCATGGATGGCCTTTGGGAAGTGAATATGAGCTTCTGAAGTGAAAATATGCACTTTTTAAAAAACTTTCTTTTTTTTAGTTCTGCTTGTTAAAAATTTTCATACTGTGTGAAACAAGTGGGAAAGTGACAAACATGAGTGAATTGTCACTATATGACTGAATTGGAGTGAATTTGCTGCTATCTCTGTCAGGAAGCGAGCTGGAGCGCTGAAACTGTGCCTATACACACTTTTATCAAAACACGCTTTTTTGAGGTTTTAAGCTCAGAACGTGAATCTGTGCTTGTTTCTTGCCTGGGATCGGCTTCAGATCGTTGTGCAATGCATATATGGTATCAGTTTATCCAATGTGCATGGATGGCCTTTGGGAAGTGAATATAAGCTTCTGAAGTGAAAATATGCACTTTTTAAAAAACTTTTTTTTAGTCTGCTTGTTAAAAATTTTCATGCTGTGTGTTACACAGTGGGAAAGTGACAAACATGAGTGAATTGTCACTACATGACTTAATTGGAGTGAATTTGCTGCTATCTCTGTCAGGAAGCGAGCTAGAGCGCTGAAACTGTGCCTATACGCACTTTCATCAAAACACGCTCTATTGAGATTTTAAGCTCAGAATATGAATATGTGCGTGCTACTTGCCTGGGTACTGCTTCAGATCGTTGTGCAATGCATATATATGGTATCAGTTTGTCCAATGTGCATGGATGGCCTTTGGGAAGTGAATATGAGCTTCTGAAGTGAAAATATGCACTTTTTAAAAAACTTTCTTTTTTTTAGTTCTGCTTGTTAAAAATTTTCATACTGTGTGAAACACAGTGGGAAAGTGACAAACATGAGTGAATTGTCACTATATGACTGAATTGGAGTGAATTTGCTGCTATCTCTGTCAGGAAGCGAGCTGGAGCGCTGAAACTGTGCCTATACACACTTTTATCAAAACACGCTTTTTTGAGGTTTTAAGCTCAGAACGTGAATCTGTGCTTGTTTCTTGCCTGGGAACTGCTTCAGATCGTTTTGCAATGCATATATGTTATCAGTTTATCCAATGTGCATGGATGGCCTTTGGGAAGTGAATATAAGCTTCTGAAGTGAAAATATGCACTTTTTAAAAAACTTTCTTTTTTTTAGTTCTGCTTGTTAAAAATTTTCATGCTGTGTGTTACACAGTGGGAAAGTGACAAACATGAGTGAATTGTCACTACATGACTTAATTGGAGTGAATTTGCTGCTATCTCTGTCAGGAAGCGAGCTAGAGCGCTGAAACTGTGCCTATACGCACTTTCATCAAAACACGCTTTATTGAGATTTTAAGCTCAGAATATGAATCTGTGCGTGCTACTTGCCTGGGTACTGCTTCAGATCGTTGTGCAATGCATATATGGTATCAGTTTGTCCAATGTGCATGGATGGCCTTTGGGAAGTGAATATGAGCTTCTGAAGTGAAAATATGCACTTTTTAAAAAACTTTCTTTTTTTTAGTTCTGCTTGTTAAAAATTTTCATACTGTGTGAAACACAGTGGGAAAGTGACAAACATAAGTGAATTGTCACAATATGACTGAATTGGAGTGAATTTGCTGCTATCTCTGTCAGGAAGCGAGCTGGAGCGCTGAAACTGTGCCTATACACACTTTTATCAAAACACGCTTTTTTGAGGTTTTAAGCTCAGAACGTGAATCTGTGCTTGTTTCTTGCCTGGGAACTGCTTCAGATCGTTTTGCAATGCATATATGTTATCAGTTTATCCAATGTGCATGGATGGCCTTTGGGAAGTGAATATGAGCTTCTGAAGTGAAAATATGCACTTTTTAAAAAACTTTCTTTTTTTTAGTTCTGCTTGTTAAAAATTTTCATACTGTGTGTAACACAGTGGGAAAGTGACAAACATGAGTGAATTGTCACTATATGACTGAATTGGAGTGAATTTGCTGCTATCTCTGTCAGGAAGCGAGCTGGAGCGCTGAAACTGTGCCTATACGCACTTTTATCAAAACACGCTTTTTTGAGGTTTTAAGCTCAGAACGTGAATCTGTGCTTGTTTCTTGCCTGGGATCGGCTTCAGATCGTTGTGCAATGCATATATGGTATCAGTTTATCCAATGTGCATGGATGGCCTTTGGGAAGTGAATATAAGCTTCTGAAGTGAAAATATGCACTTTTTAAAAAACTTTCTTTTTTTTAGTTCTGCTTGTTAAAAATTTTCATGCTGTGTGTTACACAGTGGGAAAGTGACAAACATGACTGAATTGTCACTACATGACTTAATTGGAGTGAATTTGCTGCTATCTCTGTCAGGAAGCGAGCTAGAGCGCTGAAACTGTGCCTATACGCACTTTCATCAAAACACGCTCTATTGAGATTTTAAGCTCAGAATATAAATATGTGCGTGCTACTTGCCTGGGTACTGCTTCAGATCGTTGTGCAATGCATATATATGGTATCAGTTTGTCCAATGTGCATGGATGGCCTTTGGGAAGTGAATATGAGCTTCTGAAGTGAAAATATGCACTTTTTAAAAAACTTTCTTTTTTTTAGTTCTGCTTGTTAAAAATTTTCATACTGTGTGAAACACAGTGGGAAAGTGACAAACATGAGTGAATTGTCACTATATGACTGAATTGGAGTGAATTTGCTGCTATCTCTGTCAGGAAGCGAGCTGGAGCGCTGAAACTGTGCCTATACACACTTTTATCAAAACACGCTTTTTTGAGGTTTTAAGCTCAGAACGTGAATCTGTGCTTGTTTCTTGCCTGGGAACTGCTTCAGATCGTTTTGCAATGCATATATGTTATCAGTTTATCCAATGTGCATGGATGGCCTTTGGGAAGTGAATATGAGCTTCTGAAGTGAAAATATGCACTTTTTAAAAAACTTTCTTTTTTTTAGTTCTGCTTGTTAAAAATTTTCATACTGTGTGAAACACAGTGGGAAAGTGACAAACATGAGTGAATTGTCACTATATGACTGAATTGGAGTGAATTTGCTGCTATCTCTGTCAGGAAGCGAGCTGGAGCGCTGAAACTGTGCCTATACGCACTTTTATCAAAACACGCTTTTTTGAGGTTTTAAGCTCAGAACGTGAATCTGTGCTTGTTTCTTGCCTGGGATCGGCTTCAGATCGTTGTGCAATGCATATATGGTATCAGTTTATCCAATGTGCATGGATGGCCTTTGGGAAGTGAATATAAGCTTCTGAAGTGAAAATATGCACTTTTTAAAAA
This sequence comes from Gymnothorax reevesii, assembly GCA_029721435.1. NCBI lineage: Eukaryota > Metazoa > Chordata > Actinopteri > Anguilliformes > Muraenidae > Gymnothorax > Gymnothorax reevesii. The sequence continues at coordinate 44,566,365 of CM056585.1, forward strand.
ACTTTCTTTTTTTTAGTTCTGCTTGTTAAAAATTTTCATGCTGTGTGTTACACAGTGGGAAAGTGACAAACATGAGTGAATTGTCACTACATGACTTAATTGGAGTGAATTTGCTGCTATCTCTGTCAGGAAGCGAGCTAGAGCGCTGAAACTGTGCCTATACGCACTTTCATCAAAACACGCTTTATTGAGATTTTAAGCTCAGAATATGAATCTGTGCGTGCTACTTGCCTGGGTACTGCTTCAGATCGTTGTGCAATGCATATATGGTATCAGTTTGTCCAATGTGCATGGATGGCCTTTGGGAAGTGAATATGAGCTTCTGAAGTGAAAATATGCACTTTTTAAAAAACTTTCTTTTTTTTAGTTCTGCTTGTTAAAAATTTTCATACTGTGTGAAACACAGTGGGAAAGTGACAAACATAAGTGAATTGTCACAATATGACTGAATTGGAGTGAATTTGCTGCTATCTCTGTCAGGAAGCGAGCTGGAGCGCTGAAACTGTGCCTATACACACTTTTATCAAAACACGCTTTTTTGAGGTTTTAAGCTCAGAACGTGAATCTGTGCTTGTTTCTTGCCTGGGAACTGCTTCAGATCGTTTTGCAATGCATATATGTTATCAGTTTATCCAATGTGCATGGATGGCCTTTGGGAAGTGAATATGAGCTTCTGAAGTGAAAATATGCACTTTTTAAAAAACTTTCTTTTTTTTAGTTCTGCTTGTTAAAAATTTTCATACTGTGTGTAACACAGTGGGAAAGTGACAAACATGAGTGAATTGTCACTATATGACTGAATTGGAGTGAATTTGCTGCTATCTCTGTCAGGAAGCGAGCTGGAGCGCTGAAACTGTGCCTATACGCACTTTTATCAAAACACGCTTTTTTGAGGTTTTAAGCTCAGAACGTGAATCTGTGCTTGTTTCTTGCCTGGGATCGGCTTCAGATCGTTGTGCAATGCATATATGGTATCAGTTTATCCAATGTGCATGGATGGCCTTTGGGAAGTGAATATAAGCTTCTGAAGTGAAAATATGCACTTTTTAAAAAACTTTCTTTTTTTTAGTTCTGCTTGTTAAAAATTTTCATGCTGTGTGTTACACAGTGGGAAAGTGACAAACATGAGTGAATTGTCACTACATGACTTAATTGGAGTGAATTTGCTGCTATCTCTGTCAGGAAGCGAGCTAGAGCGCTGAAACTGTGCCTATACGCACTTTCATCAAAACACGCTTTATTGAGATTTTAAGCTCAGAATATGAATCTGTGCGTGCTACTTGCCTGGGTACTGCTTCAGATCGTTGTGCAATGCATATATGGTATCAGTTTGTCCAATGTGCATGGATGGCCTTTGGGAAGTGAATATGAGCTTCTGAAGTGAAAATATGCACTTTTTAAAAAACTTTCTTTTTTTTAGTTCTGCTTGTTAAAAATTTTCATACTGTGTGAAACAAGTGGGAAAGTGACAAACATGAGTGAATTGTCACTATATGACTGAATTGGAGTGAATTTGCTGCTATCTCTGTCAGGAAGCGAGCTGGAGCGCTGAAACTGTGCCTATACACACTTTTATCAAAACACGCTTTTTTGAGGTTTTAAGCTCAGAACGTGAATCTGTGCTTGTTTCTTGCCTGGGATCGGCTTCAGATCGTTGTGCAAAGCATATATGGTATCAGTTTATCCAATGTGCATGGATGGCCTTTGGGAAGTGAATATAAGCTTCTGAAGTGAAAATATGCACTTTTTAAAAAACTTTTTTTTAGTCTGCTTGTTAAAAATTTTCATGCTGTGTGTTACACAGTGGGAAAGTGACAAACATGAGTGAATTGTCACTACATGACTTAATTGGAGTGAATTTGCTGCTATCTCTGTCAGGAAGCGAGCTAGAGCGCTGAAACTGTGCCTATACACACTTTTATCAAAACACGCTCTATTGAGATTTTAAGCTCAGAACGTGAATCTGTGCTTGTTTCTTGCCTGGGAACTGCTTCAGATCGTTTTGCAATGCATATATGTTATCAGTTTATCCAATGTGCATGGATGGCCTTTGGGAAGTGAATATGAGCTTCTGAAGTGAAAATATGCACTTTTTAAAAAACTTTCTTTTTTTTAGTTCTGCTTGTTAAAAATTTTCATACTGTGTGAAACACAGTGGGAAAGTGACAAACATGAGTGAATTGTCACTATATGACTGAATTGGAGTGAATTTGCTGCTATCTCTGTCAGGAAGCGAGCTGGAGCGCTGAAACTGTGCCTATACTCACTTTTATCAAAACGCGTTTTTTTGAGGTTTTAAGCTCAGAACGTGAATCTGTGCTTGTTTCTTGTCTGGGATCGGCTTCAGATCGTTGTGCAATGCATATATGGTATCAGTTTATCCAATGTGCATGGATGGCCTTTGGGAAGTGAATATAAGCTTCTGAAGTGAAAATATGCACTTTTTAAAAAACTTTCTTTTTTTTAGTTCTGCTTGTTAAAAATTTTCATGCTGTGTGAAACACAGTGGGAAAGTGACAAACATGAGTGAATTGTCACTACATGACTTAATTGGAGTGAATTTGCTGCTATCTCTGTCAGGAAGCGAGCTAGAGCGCTGAAACTGTGCCTATACGCACTTTCATCAAAACACGCTTTATTGAGATTTTAAGCTCAGAATATGAATCTGTGCGTGCTACTTGCCTGGGTACTGCTTCAGATCGTTGTGCAATGCATATATGGTATCAGTTTGTCCAATGTGCATGGATGGCCTTTGGGAAGTGAATATGAGCTTCTGAAGTGAAAATATGCACTTTTTAAAAAACTTTCTTTTTTTTAGTTCTGCTTGTTAAAAATTTTCATCCTGTGTGAAACACAGTGGGAAAGTGACAAACATGACTAAATTGTCACTATATGACTGAATTGGAGTGAATTTGCTGCTATCTCTGTCAGGGAGCGAGCTGGAGCGCTGAAACTGTGCCTATACGCACTTTTATCAAAACACGCTTTTTTGAGGTTTTAAGCTCAGAACGTGAATCTGTGCTTGTTTCTTGCCTGGGATCGGCTTCAGATCGTTGTGCAATGCATATATGGTATCAGTTTATCCAATGTGCACGGATGGCCTTTGGGAAGTGAATATAAGCTTCTGAAGTGAAAATATGCACTTTTTAAAAAACTTTCTTTTTTTTAGTTCTGCTTGTTAAAAATTTTCATGCTGTGTGTTACACAGTGGGAAAGTGACAAACATGAGTGAATTGTCACTACATGACTTAATTGGAGTGAATTTGCTGCTATCTCTGTCAGGAAGCGAGCTAGAGCGCTGAAACTGTGCCTATACGCACTTTCATCAAAACACGCTTTATTGAGATTTTAAGCTCAGAATATGAATCTGTGCGTGCTACTTGCCTGGGTACTGCTTCAGATCGTTGTGCAATGCATATATGGTATCAGTTTGTCCAATGTGCATGGATGGCCTTTGGGAAGTGAATATGAGCTTCTGAAGTGAAAATATGCACTTTTTAAAAAACTTTCTTTTTTTTAGTTCTGCTTGTTAAAAATATTCATACTGTGTGAAACACAGTGGGAAAGTGACAAACATAAGTGAATTGTCACTATATGACTGAATTGGAGTGAATTTGCTGCTATCTCTGTCAGGAAGCGAGCTGGAGCGCTGAAACTGTGCCTATACACACTTTTATCAAAACACGCTTTTTTGAGGTTTTAAGCTCAGAACGTGAATCTGAGCTTGTTTCTTGCCTGGGAACTGCTTCAGATCGTTTTGCAATGCATATATGTTATCAGTTTATCCAATGTGCATGGATGGCCTTTTGGAAGTGAATATGAGCTTCTGAAGTGAAAATATGCACTTTTTAAAAAACTTTCTTTTTTTTAGTTCTGCTTGTTAAAAATTTTCATACTGTGTGAAACACAGTGGGAAAGTGACAAACATGAGTGAATTGTCACTATATGACTGAATTGGAGTGAATTTGCTGCTATCTCTGTCAGGAAGCGAGCTGGAGCGCTGAAACTGTGCCTATACGCACTTTTATCAAAACACGCTTTTTTGAGGTTTTAAGCTCAGAACGTGAATCTGTGCTTGTTTCTTGCCTGGGATCGGCTTCAGATCGTTGTGCAATGCATATATGGTATCAGTTTATCCAATGTGCATGGATGGCCTTTGGGAAGTGAATATAAGCTTCTGAAGTGAAAATATGCACTTTTTAAAAAACTTTCTTTTTTTTAGTTCTGCTTGTTAAAAATTTTCATGCTGTGTGTTACACAGTGGGAAAGTGACAAACATGAGTGAATTGTCACTACATGACTTAATTGGAGTGAATTTGCTGCTATCTCTGTCAGGAAGCGAGCTAGAGCGCTGAAACTGTGCCTATACGCACTTTCATCAAAACACGCTTTATTGAGATTTTAAGCTCAGAATATGAATCTGTGCGTGCTACTTGCCTGGGTACTGCTTCAGATCGTTGTGCAATGCATATATGGTATCAGTTTGTCCAATGTGCATGGATGGCCTTTGGGAAGTGAATATGAGCTTCTGAAGTGAAAATATGCACTTTTTAAAAAACTTTCTTTTTTTTAGTTCTGCTTGTTAAAAATTTTCATATTGTGTGAAACAAGTGGGAAAGTGACAAACATGAGTGAATTGTCACTATATGACTGAATTGGAGTGAATTTGCTGCTATCTCTGTCAGGGAGCGAGCTGGAGCGCTGAAACTGTGCCTATACGCACTTTTATCAAAACACGCTTTTTTGAGGTTTTAAGCTCAGAACGTGAATCTGTGCTTGTTTCTTGCCTGGGATCGGCTTCAGATCGTTGTGCAATGCATATATGGTATCAGTTTATCCAATGTGCATGGATGGCCTTTGGGAAGTGAATATAAGCTTCTGAAGTGAAAATATGCACTTTTTAAAAAACTTTCTTTTTTTTAGTTCTGCTTGTTAAAAATTTTCATGCTGTGTGTTACACAGTGGGAAAGTGACAAACATGAGTGAATTGTCACTACATGACTTAATTGGAGTGAATTTGCTGCTATCTCTGTCAGGAAGCGAGCTAGAGCGCTGAAACTGTGCCTATACGCACTTTCATCAAAACACGCTTCATTGAGATTTTAAGCTCAGAATATGAATATGCGCGTGCTACTTGCCTGGGTACTGCTTCAGATCGTTGTGCAATGCATATATGGTATCAGTTTGTCCAATGTGCATGGATGGCCTTTGGGAAGTGAATATGAGCTTCTGAAGTGAAAATATGCACTTTTTAAAAAACTTTCTTTTTTTTAGTTCTGCTTGTTAAAAATTTTCATACTGTGTGAAACACAGTGGGAAAGTGACAAACATGAGTGAATTGTCACTATATGACTGAATTGGAGTGAATTTGCTGCTATCTCTGTCAGGGAGCGAGCTGGAGCGCTGAAACTGTGCCTATGCGCACTTTTATCAAAACACGCTTTTTTGAGGTTTTAAGCTCAGAACGTGAATCTGTGCTTGTTTCTTGCCTGGGATCGGCTTCAGATCGTTGTGCAATGCATATATGGTATCAGTTTATCCAATGTGCATGGATGGCCTTTGGGAAGTGAATATAAGCTTCTGAAGTGAAAATATGCACTTTTTAAAAAACTTTCTTTTTTTTAGTTCTGCTTGTTAAAAATTTTCATGCTGTGTGTTACACAGTGGGAAAGTGACAAACATGAGTGAATTGTCACTACATGACTTAATTGGAGTGAATTTGCTGCTATCTCTGTCAGGAAGCGAGCTAGAGCGCTGAAACTGTGCCTATACGCACTTTCATCAAAACACGCTTTATTGAGATTTTAAGCTCAGAATATGAATCTGTGCGTGCTACTTGCCTGGGTACTGCTTCAGATCGTTGTGCAATGCATATATGGTATCAGTTTGTCCAATGTGCATGGATGGCCTTTGGGAAGTGAATATGAGCTTCTGAAGTGAAAATATGCACTTTTTAAAAAACTTTCTTTTTTTTAGTTCTGCTTGTTAAAAATTTTCATCCTGTGTGAAACACAGTGGGAAAGTGACAAACATGACTAAATTGTCACTATATGACTGAATTGGAGTGAATTTGCTGCTATCTCTGTCAGGGAGAGAGCTGGAGCGCTGAAACTGTGCCCATACGCACTTTTATCAAAACACGCTTTTTTGAGGTTTTAAGCTCAGAACGTGAATCTGTGCTTGTTTCTTGCCTGGGATCGGCTTCAGATCGTTGTGCAATGCATATATGGTATCAGTTTGTCCAATGTGCATGGATGGCCTTTGGGAAGTGAATATGAGCTTCTGAAGTGAAAATATGCACTTTTTAAAAAACTTTCTTTTTTTTAGTTCTGCTTGTTAAAAATTTTCATGCTGTGTGTTACACAGTGGGAAAGTGACAAACATGAGTGAATTGTCACTACATGACTTAATTGGAGTGAATTTGCTGCTATCTCTGTCAGGAAGCGAGCTAGAGCGCTGAAACTGTGCCTATACGCACTTTCATCAAAACACGCTTTATTGAGATTTTAAGCTCAGAATATGAATCTGTGCGTGCTACTTGCCTGGGTACTGCTTCAGATCGTTGTGCAATGCATATATGGTATCAGTTTGTCCAATGTGCATGGATGGCCTTTGGGAAGTGAATATGAGCTTCTGAAGTGAAAATATGCACTTTTTAAAAAACTTTCTTTTTTTTAGTTCTGCTTGTTAAAAATTTTCATACTGTGTGAAACACAGTGGGAAAGTGACAAACATAAGTGAATTGTCACTATATGACTGAATTGGAGTGAATTTGCTGCTATCTCTGTCAGGAAGCGAGCTGGAGCGCTGAAACTGTGCCTATACACACTTTTATCAAAACACGCTTTTTTGAGGTTTTAAGCTCAGAACGTGAATCTGTGCTTGTTTCTTGCCTGGGAACTGCTTCAGATCGTTTTGCAATGCATATATGTTATCAGTTTATCCAATGTGCATGGATGGCCTTTGGGAAGTGAATATGAGCTGCTGAAGTGAAAATATGCACTTTTTAAAAAACTTTCTTTTTTTTAGTTCTGCTTGTTAAAAATTTTAATACTGTGTGAAACACAGTGGGAAAGTGACAAACATGAGTGAATTGTCACTATATGACTGAATTGGAGTGAATTTGCTGCTACCTCTGTCAGGAAGCGAGCTGGAGCGCTGAAACTGTGCCTATACGCACTTTTATCAAAACACGCTTTTTTGAGGTTTTAAGCTCAGAACGTGAATCTGTGCTTGTTTCTTGCCTGGGATCGGCTTCAGATCGTTGTGCAATGCATATATGGTATCAGTTTATCCAATGTGCATGGATGGCCTTTGGGAAGTGAATATAAGCTTCTGAAGTGAAAATATGCACTTTTTAAAAAACTTTTTTTTTTTTAGTTCTGCTTGTTAAAAATTTTCATGCTGTGTGTTCCACAGTGGGAAAGTGACAAACATGAGTGAATTGTCACTACATGACTTAATTGGAGTGAATTTGCTGCTATCTCTGTCAGGAAGCGAGCTAGAGCGCTGAAACTGTGCCTATACGCACTTTCATCAAAACACGCTTTATTGAGATTTTAAGCTCAGAATATGAATCTGTGCGTGCTACTTGCCTGGGTACTGCTTCAGATCGTTGTGCAATGCATATATGGTATCAGTTTGTCCAATGTGCATGGATGGCCTTTGGGAAGTGAATATGAGCTTCTGAAGTGAAAATATGCACTTTTTAAAAAACTTTCTTTTTTTTAGTTCTGCTTGTTAAAAATTTTCATACTGTGTGAAACAAGTGGGAAAGTGACAAACATGAGTGAATTGTCACTATATGACTGAATTGGAGTGAATTTGCTGCTATCTCTGTCAGGAAGCGAGCTGGAGCGCTGAAACTGTGCCTATACACACTTTTATCAAAACACGCTTTTTTGAGTTTTTAAGCTCAGAACGTGAATCTGTGCTTGTTTCTTGCCTGGGATCGGCTTCAGATCGTTGTGTAATGCATATATGGTATCAGTTTATCCAATGTGCATGGATGGCCTTTGGGAGGTGAATATAAGCTTCTGAAGTGAAAATATGCACTTTTTAAAAAACTTTCTTTTTTTTAGTTCTTCTTGTTAAAAATTTTCATACTGTGTGAAACACAGTGGGAAAGTGACAAACATGAGTGAATTGTCACTACATGACTTAATTGGAGTGAATTTGCTGCTATCTCTGTCAGGAAGCGAGCTAGAGCGCTGAAACTGTGCCTATACGCACTTTCATCAAAACACGCTTTATTGAGATTTTAAGCTCAGAATATGAATCTGTGCGTGCTACTTGCCTGGGTACTGCTTCAGATCGTTGTGCAATGCATATATGGTATCAGTTTGTCCAATGTGCATGGATGGCCTTTGGGAAGTGAATATGAGCTTCTGAAGTGAAAATATGCACTTTTTAAAAAACTTTCTTTTTTTTAGTTCTGCTTGTTAAAAATTTTCATACTGTGTGAAACACAGTGGGAAAGTGACAAACATGAGTGAATTGTCACTATATGACTGAATTGGAGTGAATTTGCTGCTATCTCTGTCAGGAAGCGAGCTGGAGCGCTGAAACTGTGCCTATGCACACTTTTATCAAAACACGCTTTTTTGAGGTTTTAAGCTCAGAACGTGAATCTGTGCTTGTTTCTTGCCTGGGAACTGCTTCAGATCGTTTTGCAATGCATATATGTTATCAGTTTATCCAATGTGCATGGATGGCCTTTGGGAAGTGAATATGAGCTTCTGAAGTGAAAATATGCACTTTTTAAAAAACTTTCTTTTTTTTAGTTCTGCTTGTTAAAAATTTTCATCCTGTGTGAAACACAGTGGGAAAGTGACAAACATGACTAAATTGTCACTATATGACTGAATTGGAGTGAATTTGCTGCTATCTCTGTCAGGGAGAGAGCTGGAGCGCTGAAACTGTGCCTATACGCACTTTTATCAAAACACGCTTTTTTGAGGTTTTAAGCTCAGAACGTGAATCTGTGCTTGTTTCTTGCCTGGGATCGGCTTCAGATCGTTGTGCAATGCATATATGGTATCAGTTTATCCAATGTGCATGGATGGCCTTTGGGAAGTGAATATGAGCTTCTGAAGTGAAAATATGCACTTTTTAAAAAACTTTCTTTTTTTTAGTTCTGCTTGTTAAAAATTTTCATACTGTTTGAAACACAGTGGGAAAGTGACAAACATGAGTGAATTGTCACTACATGACTTAATTGGAGTGAATTTGCTGCTATCTCTGTCAGGAAGCGAGCTAGAGCGCTGAAACTGTGCCTATACGCACTTTCATCAAAACACGCTTTATTGAGATTTTAAGCTCAGAATATGAATCTGTGCGTGCTACTTGCCTGGGTACTGCTTCAGATCGTTGTGCAATGCATATATGGTATCAGTTTGTCCAATGTGCATGGATGGCCTTTGGGAAGTGAATATGAGCTTCTGAAGTGAAAATATGCACTTTTTAAAAAACTTTCTTTTTTTTAGTTCTGCTTGTTAAAAATTTTCATACTGTGTGAAACAAGTGGGAAAGTGACAAACATGAGTGAATTGTCACTATATGACTGAATTGGAGTGAATTTGCTGCTATCTCTGTCAGGAAGCGAGCTGGAGCGCTGAAACTGTGCCTATACACACTTTTATCAAAACACGCTTTTTTGAGGTTTTAAGCTCAGAACGTGAATCTGTGCTTGTTTCTTGCCTGGGATCGGCTTCAGATCGTTGTGCAATGCATATATGGTATCAGTTTATCCAATGTGCATGGATGGCCTTTGGGAAGTGAATATAAGCTTCTGAAGTGAAAATATGCACTTTTTAAAAAACTTTTTTTTAGTCTGCTTGTTAAAAATTTTCATGCTGTGTGTTACACAGTGGGAAAGTGACAAACATGAGTGAATTGTCACTACATGACTTAATTGGAGTGAATTTGCTGCTATCTCTGTCAGGAAGCGAGCTAGAGCGCTGAAACTGTGCCTATACGCACTTTCATCAAAACACGCTCTATTGAGATTTTAAGCTCAGAATATGAATATGTGCGTGCTACTTGCCTGGGTACTGCTTCAGATCGTTGTGCAATGCATATATATGGTATCAGTTTGTCCAATGTGCATGGATGGCCTTTGGGAAGTGAATATGAGCTTCTGAAGTGAAAATATGCACTTTTTAAAAAACTTTCTTTTTTTTAGTTCTGCTTGTTAAAAATTTTCATACTGTGTGAAACACAGTGGGAAAGTGACAAACATGAGTGAATTGTCACTATATGACTGAATTGGAGTGAATTTGCTGCTATCTCTGTCAGGAAGCGAGCTGGAGCGCTGAAACTGTGCCTATACACACTTTTATCAAAACACGCTTTTTTGAGGTTTTAAGCTCAGAACGTGAATCTGTGCTTGTTTCTTGCCTGGGAACTGCTTCAGATCGTTTTGCAATGCATATATGTTATCAGTTTATCCAATGTGCATGGATGGCCTTTGGGAAGTGAATATGAGCTTCTGAAGTGAAAATATGCACTTTTTAAAAAACTTTCTTTTTTTTAGTTCTGCTTGTTAAAAATTTTCATACTGTGTGAAACACAGTGGGAAAGTGACAAACATGAGTGAATTGTCACTATATGACTGAATTGGAGTGAATTTGCTGCTATCTCTGTCAGGAAGCGAGCTGGAGCGCTGAAACTGTGCCTATACGCACTTTTATCAAAACACGCTTTTTTGAGGTTTTAAGCTCAGAACGTGAATCTGTGCTTGTTTCTTGCCTGGGATCGGCTTCAGATCGTTGTGCAATGCATATATGGTATCAGTTTATCCAATGTGCATGGATGGCCTTTGGGAAGTGAATATAAGCTTCTGAAGTGAAAATATGCACTTTTTAAAAAACTTTCTTTTTTTTAGTTCTGCTTGTTAAAAATTTTCATGCTGTGTGTTACACAGTGGGAAAGTGACAAACATGAGTGAATTGTCACTACATGACTTAATTGGAGTGAATTTGCTGCTATCTCTGTCAGGAAGCGAGCTAGAGCGCTGAAACTGTGCCTATACGCACTTTCATCAAAACACGCTTTATTGAGATTTTAAGCTCAGAATATGAATCTGTGCGTGCTACTTGCCTGGGTACTGCTTCAGATCGTTGTGCAATGCATATATGGTATCAGTTTGTCCAATGTGCATGGATGGCCTTTGGGAAGTGAATATGAGCTTCTGAAGTGAAAATATGCACTTTTTAAAAAACTTTCTTTTTTTTAGTTCTGCTTGTTAAAAATTTTCATACTGTGTGAAACACAGTGGGAAAGTGACAAACATAAGTGAATTGTCACAATATGACTGAATTGGAGTGAATTTGCTGCTATCTCTGTCAGGAAGCGAGCTGGAGCGCTGAAACTGTGCCTATACACACTTTTATCAAAACACGCTTTTTTGAGGTTTTAAGCTCAGAACGTGAATCTGTGCTTGTTTCTTGCCTGGGAACTGCTTCAGATCGTTTTGCAATGCATATATGTTATCAGTTTATCCAATGTGCATGGATGGCCTTTGGGAAGTGAATATGAGCTTCTGAAGTGAAAATATGCACTTTTTAAAAAACTTTCTTTTTTTTAGTTCTGCTTGTTAAAAATTTTCATACTGTGTGTAACACAGTGGGAAAGTGACAAACATGAGTGAATTGTCACTATATGACTGAATTGGAGTGAATTTGCTGCTATCTCTGTCAGGAAGCGAGCTGGAGCGCTGAAACTGTGCCTATACGCACTTTTATCAAAACACGCTTTTTTGAGGTTTTAAGCTCAGAACGTGAATCTGTGCTTGTTTCTTGCCTGGGATCGGCTTCAGATCGTTGTGCAATGCATATATGGTATCAGTTTATCCAATGTGCATGGATGGCCTTTGGGAAGTGAATATAAGCTTCTGAAGTGAAAATATGCACTTTTTAAAAAACTTTCTTTTTTTTAGTTCTGCTTGTTAAAAATTTTCATGCTGTGTGTTACACAGTGGGAAAGTGACAAACATGAGTGAATTGTCACTACATGACTTAATTGGAGTGAATTTGCTGCTATCTCTGTCAGGAAGCGAGCTAGAGCGCTGAAACTGTGCCTATACGCACTTTCATCAAAACACGCTTTATTGAGATTTTAAGCTCAGAATATGAATCTGTGCGTGCTACTTGCCTGGGTACTGCTTCAGATCGTTGTGCAATGCATATATGGTATCAGTTTGTCCAATGTGCATGGATGGCCTTTGGGAAGTGAATATGAGCTTCTGAAGTGAAAATATGCACTTTTTAAAAAACTTTCTTTTTTTTAGTTCTGCTTGTTAAAAATTTTCATACTGTGTGAAACAAGTGGGAAAGTGACAAACATGAGTGAATTGTCACTATATGACTGAATTGGAGTGAATTTGCTGCTATCTCTGTCAGGAAGCGAGCTGGAGCGCTGAAACTGTGCCTATACACACTTTTATCAAAACACGCTTTTTTGAGGTTTTAAGCTCAGAACGTGAATCTGTGCTTGTTTCTTGCCTGGGATCGGCTTCAGATCGTTGTGCAATGCATATATGGTATCAGTTTATCCAATGTGCATGGATGGCCTTTGGGAAGTGAATATAAGCTTCTGAAGTGAAAATATGCACTTTTTAAAAAACTTTTTTTTAGTCTGCTTGTTAAAAATTTTCATGCTGTGTGTTACACAGTGGGAAAGTGACAAACATGAGTGAATTGTCACGACATGACTTAATTGGAGTGAATTTGCTGCTATCTCTGTCAGGAAGCGAGCTAGAGCGCTGAAACTGTGCCTATACGCACTTTCATCAAAACACGCTCTATTGAGATTTTAAGCTCAGAATATGAATATGTGCGTGCTACTTGCCTGGGTACTGCTTCAGATCGTTGTGCAATGCATATATATGGTATCAGTTTGTCCAATGTGCATGGATGGCCTTTGGGAAGTGAATATGAGCTTCTGAAGTGAAAATATGCACTTTTTAAAAAACTTTCTTTTTTTTAGTTCTGCTTGTTAAAAATTTTCATACTGTGTGAAACACAGTGGGAAAGTGACAAACATGAGTGAATTGTCACTATATGACTGAATTGGAGTGAATTTGCTGCTATCTCTGTCAGGAAGCGAGCTGGAGCGCTGAAACTGTGCCTATACGCACTTTTATCAAAACGCGCTTTTTTGAGGTTTTAAGCTCAGAACGTGAATCTGTGCTTGTTTCTTGCCTGGGATCGGCTTCAGATCGTTGTGCAATGCATATATGGTATCAGTTTATCCAATGTGCATGGATGGCCTTTGGGAAGTGAATATAAGCTTCTGAAGTGAAAATATGCACTTTTTAAAAAACTTTCTTTTTTTTAGTTCTGCTTGTTAAAAATTTTCATGCTGTGTGAAACACAGTGGGAAAGTGACAAACATGAGTGAATTGTCACTACATGACTTAATTGGAGTGAATTTGCTGCTATCTCTGTCAGGAAGCGAGCTAGAGCGCTGAAACTGTGCCTATACGCACTTTCATCAAAACACGCTTTATTGAGATTTTAAGCTCAGAATATGAATCTGTGCGTGCTACTTGCCTGGGTACTGCTTCAGATCGTTGTGCAATGCATATATGGTATCAGTTTGTCCAATGTGCATGGATGGCCTTTGGGAAGTGAATATGAGCTTCTGAAGTGAAAATATGCACTTTTTAAAAAACTTTCTTTTTTTTAGTTCTGCTTGTTAAAAAATTTCATCCTGTGTGAAACACAGTGGGAAAGTGACAAACATGACTAAATTGTCACTATATGACTGAATTGGAGTGAATTTGCTGCTATCTCTGTCAGGGAGCTAGCTGGAGCGCTGAAACTGTGCCTATACGCACTTTTATCAAAACACGCTTTTTTGAGGTTTTAAGCTCAGAACGTGAATCTGTGCTTGTTTCTTGCCTGGGATCGGCTTCAGATCGTTGTGCAATGCATATATGGTATCAGTTTATCCAATGTGCATGGATGGCCTTTGGGAAGTGAATATAAGCTTCTGAAGTGAAAATATGCACTTTTTAAAAAACTTTCTTTTTTTTAGTTCTGCTTGTTAAAAATTTTCATGCTGTGTGTTACACAGTGGGAAAGTGACAAACATGAGTGAATTGTCACTACATGACTGAATTGGAGTGAATTTGCTGCTATCTCTGTCAGGAAGCGAGCTAGAGCGCTGAAACTGTGCCTATACGCACTTTCATCAAAACACGCTTTATTGAGATTTTAAGCTCAGAATATGAATCTGTGCGTGCTACTTGCCTGGGTACTGCTTCAGATCGTTGTGCAATGCATATATGGTATCAGTTTGTCCAATGTGCATGGATGGCCTTTGGGAAGTGAATATGAGCTTCTGAAGTGAAAATATGCACTTTTTAAAAAACTTTCTTTTTTTAGTTCTGCTTGTTAAAAATTTTCATACTGTGTGAAACACAGTGGGAAAGTGACAAACATAAGTGAATTGTCACTATATGACTGAATTGGAGTGAATTTGCTGCTATCTCTGTCAGGAAGCGAGCTGGAGCGCTGAAACTGTGCCTATACACACTTTTATCAAAACACGCTTTTTTGAGGTTTTAAGCTCAGAACGTGAATCTGAGCTTGTTTCTTGCCTGGGAACTGCTTCAGATCGTTTTGCAATGCATATATGTTATCAGTTTATCCAATGTGCATGGATGGCCTTTTGGAAGTGAATATGAGCTTCTGAAGTGAAAATATGCACTTTTTAAAAAACTTTCTTTTTTTTAGTTCTGCTTGTTAAAAATTTTCATACTGTGTGAAACACAGTGGGAAAGTGACAAACATGAGTGAATTGTCACTATATGACTGAATTGGAGTGAATTTGCTGCTATCTCTGTCAGGAAGCGAGCTGGAGCGCTGAAACTGTGCCTATACGCACTTTTATCAAAACACGCTTTTTTGAGGTTTTAAGCTCAGAACGTGAATCTGTGCTTGTTTCTTGCCTGGGATCGGCTTCAGATCGTTGTGCAATGCATATATGGTATCAGTTTATCCAATGTGCATGGATGGCCTTTGGGAAGTGAATATAAGCTTCTGAAGTGAAAATATGCACTTTTTAAAAAACTTTCTTTTTTTTAGTTCTGCTTGTTAAAAATTTTCATGCTGTGTGTTACACAGTGGGAAAGTGACAAACATGAGTGAATTGTCACTACATGACTTAATTGGAGTGAATTTGCTGCTATCTCTGTCAGGAAGCGAGCTAGAGCGCTGAAACTGTGCCTATACGCACTTTCATCAAAACACGCTTTATTGAGATTTTAAGCTCAGAATATGAATCTGTGCGTGCTACTTGCCTGGGTACTGCTTCAGATCGTTGTGCAATGCATATATGGTATCAGTTTGTCCAATGTGCATGGATGGCCTTTGGGAAGTGAATATGAGCTTCTGAAGTGAAAATATGCACTTTTTAAAAAACTTTCTTTTTTTTAGTTCTGCTTGTTAAAAATTTTCATATTGTGTGAAACAAGTGGGAAAGTGACAAACATGAGTGAATTGTCACTATATGACTGAATTGGAGTGAATTTGCTGCTATCTCTGTCAGGAAGCGAGCTGGAGCGCTGAAACTGTGCCTATACACACTTTTATCAAAACACGCTTTTTTGAGGTTTTAAGCTCAGAACGTGAATCTGTGCTTGTTTCTTGCCTGGGATCGGCTTCAGATCGTTGTGCAATGCATATATGGTATCAGTTTATCCAATGTGCATGGATGGCCTTTGGGAAGTGAATATAAGCTTCTGAAGTGAAAATATGCACTTTTTAAAAAACTTTCTTTTTTTTAGTCTGCTTGTTAAAAATTTTCATGCTGTGTGTTACACAGTGGGAAAGTGACAAACATGAGTGAATTGTCACTACATGACTTAATTGGAGTGAATTTGCTGCTATCTCTGTCAGGAAGCGAGCTAGAGCGCTGAAACTGTGCCTATACGCACTTTCATCAAAACACGCTTCATTGAGATTTTAAGCTCAGAATATGAATATGCGCGTGCTACTTGCCTGGGTACTGCTTCAGATCGTTGTGCAATGCATATATGGTATCAGTTTGTCCAATGTGCATGGATGGCCTTTGGGAAGTGAATATGAGCTTCTGAAGTGAAAATATGCACTTTTTAAAAAACTTTCTTTTTTTTAGTTCTGCTTGTTAAAAATTTTCATACTGTGTGAAACACAGTGGGAAAGTGACAAACATGAGTGAATTGTCACTATATGACTGAATTGGAGTGAATTTGCTGCTATCTCTGTCAGGGAGCGAGCTGGAGCGCTGAAACTGTGCCTATACGCACTTTTATCAAAACACGCTTTTTTGAGGTTTTAAGCTCAGAACGTGAATCTGTGCTTGTTTCTTGCCTGGGATCGGCTTCAGATCGTTGTGCAATGCATATATGGTATCAGTTTATCCAATGTGCATGGATGGCCTTTGGGAAGTGAATATAAGCTTCTGAAGTGAAAATATGCACTTTTTAAAAAACTTTCTTTTTTTTAGTTCTGCTTGTTAAAAATTTTCATGCTGTGTGAAACACAGTGGGAAAGTGACAAACATGAGTGAATTGTCACTACATGACTTAATTGGAGTGAATTTGCTGCTATCTCTGTCAGGAAGCGAGCTAGAGCGCTGAAACTGTGCCTATACGCACTTTCATCAAAACACGCTTTATTGAGATTTTAAGCTCAGAATATGAATCTGTGCGTGCTACTTGCCTGGGTACTGCTTCAGATCGTTGTGCAATGCATATATGGTATCAGTTTGTCCAATGTGCATGGATGGCCTTTGGGAAGTGAATATGAGCTTCTGAAGTGAAAATATGCACTTTTTAAAAAACTTTCTTTTTTTTAGTTCTGCTTGTTAAAAATTTTCATCCTGTGTGAAACACAGTGGGAAAGTGACAAACATGACTAAATTGTCACTATATGACTGAATTGGAGTGAATTTGCTGCTATCTCTGTCAGGGAGAGAGCTGGAGCGCTGAAACTGTGCCTATACACACTTTTATCAAAACACGCTTTTTTGAGGTTTTAAGCTCAGAACGTGAATCTGAGCTTGTTTCTTGCCTGGGAACTGCTTCAGATCGTTTTGCAATGCATATATGTTATCAGTTTATCCAATGTGCATGGATGGCCTTTTGGAAGTGAATATGAGCTTCTGAAGTGAAAATATGCACTTTTTAAAAAACTTTCTTTTTTTTAGTTCTGCTTGTTAAAAATTTTCATACTGTGTGAAACACAGTGGGAAAGTGACAAACATGAGTGAATTGTCACTATATGACTGAATTGGAGTGAATTTGCTGCTATCTCTGTCAGGAAGCGAGCTGGAGCGCTGAAACTGTGCCTATACGCACTTTTATCAAAACACGCTTTTTTGAGGTTTTAAGCTCAGAACGTGAATCTGTGCTTGTTTCTTGCCTGGGATCGGCTTCAGATCGTTGTGCAATGCATATATGGTATCAGTTTATCCAATGTGCATGGATGGCCTTTGGGAAGTGAATATAAGCTTCTGAAGTGAAAATATGCACTTTTTAAAAAACTTTCTTTTTTTTAGTTCTGCTTGTTAAAAATTTTCATGCTGTGTGTTACACAGTGGGAAAGTGACAAACATGAGTGAATTGTCACTACATGACTTAATTGGAGTGAATTTGCTGCTATCTCTGTCAGGAAGCGAGCTAGAGCGCTGAAACTGTGCCTATACGCACTTTCATCAAAACACGCTTTATTGAGATTTTAAGCTCAGAATATGAATCTGTGCGTGCTACTTGCCTGGGTACTGCTTCAGATCGTTGTGCAATGCATATATGGTATCAGTTTGTCCAATGTGCATGGATGGCCTTTGGGAAGTGAATATGAGCTTCTGAAGTGAAAATATGCACTTTTTAAAAAACTTTCTTTTTTTTAGTTCTGCTTGTTAAAAATTTTCATATTGTGTGAAACAAGTGGGAAAGTGACAAACATGAGTGAATTGTCACTATATGACTGAATTGGAGTGAATTTGCTGCTATCTCTGTCAGGAAGCGAGCTGGAGCGCTGAAACTGTGCCTATACACACTTTTATCAAAACACGCTTTTTTGAGGTTTTAAGCTCAGAACGTGAATCTGTGCTTGTTTCTTGCCTGGGATCGGCTTCAGATCGTTGTGCAATGCATATATGGTATCAGTTTATCCAATGTGCATGGATGGCCTTTGGGAAGTGAATATAAGCTTCTGAAGTGAAAATATGCACTTTTTAAAAAACTTTCTTTTTTTTAGTCTGCTTGTTAAAAATTTTCATGCTGTGTGTTACACAGTGGGAAAGTGACAAACATGAGTGAATTGTCACTACATGACTTAATTGGAGTGAATTTGCTGCTATCTCTGTCAGGAAGCGAGCTAGAGCGCTGAAACTGTGCCTATACGCACTTTCATCAAAACACGCTTCATTGAGATTTTAAGCTCAGAATATGAATATGCGCGTGCTACTTGCCTGGGTACTGCTTCAGATCGTTGTGCAATGCATATATGGTATCAGTTTGTCCAATGTGCATGGATGGCCTTTGGGAAGTGAATATGAGCTTCTGAAGTGAAAATATGCACTTTTTAAAAAACTTTCTTTTTTTTAGTTCTGCTTGTTAAAAATTTTCATACTGTGTGAAACACAGTGGGAAAGTGACAAACATGAGTGAATTGTCACTATATGACTGAATTGGAGTGAATTTGCTGCTATCTCTGTCAGGGAGCGAGCTGGAGCGCTGAAACTGTGCCTATACGCACTTTTATCAAAACACGCTTTTTTGAGGTTTTAAGCTCAGAACGTGAATCTGTGCTTGTTTCTTGCCTGGGATCGGCTTCAGATCGTTGTGCAATGCATATATGGTATCAGTTTATCCAATGTGCATGGATGGCCTTTGGGAAGTGAATATAAGCTTCTGAAGTGAAAATATGCACTTTTTAAAAAACTTTCTTTTTTTTAGTTCTGCTTGTTAAAAATTTTCATGCTGTGTGTTACACAGTGGGAAAGTGACAAACATGAGTGAATTGTCACTACATGACTTAATTGGAGTGAATTTGCTGCTATCTCTGTCAGGAAGCGAGCTAGAGCGCTGAAACTGTGCCTATACGCACTTTCATCAAAACACGCTTTATTGAGATTTTAAGCTCAGAATATGAATCTGTGCGTGCTACTTGCCTGGGTACTGCTTCAGATCGTTGTGCAATGCATATATGGTATCAGTTTGTCCAATGTGCATGGATGGCCTTTGGGAAGTGAATATGAGCTTCTGAAGTGAAAATATGCACTTTTTAAAAAACTTTCTTTTTTTTAGTTCTGCTTGTTAAAAATTTTCATATTGTGTGAAACAAGTGGGAAAGTGACAAACATGAGTGAATTGTCACTATATGACTGAATTGGAGTGAATTTGCTGCTATCTCTGTCAGGAAGCGAGCTGGAGCGCTGAAACTGTGCCTATACACACTTTTATCAAAACACGCTTTTTTGAGGTTTTAAGCTCAGAACGTGAATCTGTGCTTGTTTCTTGCCTGGGATCGGCTTCAGATCGTTGTGCAATGCATATATGGTATCAGTTTATCCAATGTGCATGGATGGCCTTTGGGAAGTGAATATAAGCTTCTGAAGTGAAAATATGCACTTTTTAAAAAACTTTCTTTTTTTTAGTCTGCTTGTTAAAAATTTTCATGCTGTGTGTTACACAGTGGGAAAGTGACAAACATGAGTGAATTGTCACTACATGACTTAATTGGAGTGAATTTGCTGCTATCTCTGTCAGGAAGCGAGCTAGAGCGCTGAAACTGTGCCTATACGCACTTTCATCAAAACACGCTTCATTGAGATTTTAAGCTCAGAATATGAATATGCGCGTGCTACTTGCCTGGGTACTGCTTCAGATCGTTGTGCAATGCATATATGGTATCAGTTTGTCCAATGTGCATGGATGGCCTTTGGGAAGTGAATATGAGCTTCTGAAGTGAAAATATGCACTTTTTAAAAAACTTTCTTTTTTTTAGTTCTGCTTGTTAAAAATTTTCATACTGTGTGAAACACAGTGGGAAAGTGACAAACATGAGTGAATTGTCACTATATGACTGAATTGGAGTGAATTTGCTGCTATCTCTGTCAGGGAGCGAGCTGGAGCGCTGAAACTGTGCCTATACGCACTTTTATCAAAACACGCTTTTTTGAGGTTTTAAGCTCAGAACGTGAATCTGTGCTTGTTTCTTGCCTGGGATCGGCTTCAGATCGTTGTGCAATGCATATATGGTATCAGTTTATCCAATGTGCATGGATGGCCTTTGGGAAGTGAATATAAGCTTCTGAAGTGAAAATATGCACTTTTTAAAAAACTTTCTTTTTTTTAGTTCTGCTTGTTAAAAATTTTCATGCTGTGTGAAACACAGTGGGAAAGTGACAAACATGAGTGAATTGTCACTACATGACTAAATTGGAGTGAATTTGCTGCTATCTCTGTCAGGAAGCGAGCTAGAGCGCTGAAACTGTGCCTATACGCACTTTCATCAAAACACGCTTTATTGAGATTTTAAGCTCAGAATATGAATCTGTGCGTGCTACTTGCCTGGGTACTGCTTCAGATCGTTGTGCAATGCATATATGGTATCAGTTTGTCCAATGTGCATGGATGGCCTTTGGGAAGTGAATATGAGCTTCTGAAGTGAAAATATGCACTTTTTAAAAAACTTTCTTTTTTTTAGTTCTGCTTGTTAAAAATTTTCATATTGTGTGAAACAAGTGGGAAAGTGACAAACATGAGTGAATTGTCACTATATGACTGAATTGGAGTGAATTTGCTGCTATCTCTGTCAGGAAGCGAGCTGGAGCGCTGAAACTGTGCCTATACACACTTTTATCAAAACACGCTTTTTTGAGGTTTTAAGCTCAGAACGTGAATCTGTGCTTGTTTCTTGCCTGGGATCGGCTTCAGATCGTTGTGCAATGCATATATGGTATCAGTTTATCCAATGTGCATGGATGGCCTTTGGGAAGTGAATATAAGCTTCTGAAGTGAAAATATGCACTTTTTAAAAAACTTTCTTTTTTTTAGTCTGCTTGTTAAAAATTTTCATGCTGTGTGTTACACAGTGGGAAAGTGACAAACATGAGTGAATTGTCACTACATGACTTAATTGGAGTGAATTTGCTGCTATCTCTGTCAGGAAGCGAGCTAGAGCGCTGAAACTGTGCCTATACGCACTTTCATCAAAACACGCTTCATTGAGATTTTAAGCTCAGAATATGAATATGCGCGTGCTACTTGCCTGGGTACTGCTTCAGATCGTTGTGCAATGCATATATGGTATCAGTTTGTCCAATGTGCATGGATGGCCTTTGGGAAGTGAATATGAGCTTCTGAAGTGAAAATATGCACTTTTTAAAAAACTTTCTTTTTTTTAGTTCTGCTTGTTAAAAATTTTCATACTGTGTGAAACACAGTGGGAAAGTGACAAACATGAGTGAATTGTCACTATATGACTGAATTGGAGTGAATTTGCTGCTATCTCTGTCAGGGAGCGAGCTGGAGCGCTGAAACTGTGCCTATACGCACTTTTATCAAAACACGCTTTTTTGAGGTTTTAAGCTCAGAACGTGAATCTGTGCTTGTTTCTTGCCTGGGATCGGCTTCAGATCGTTGTGCAATGCATATATGGTATCAGTTTATCCAATGTGCATGGATGGCCTTTGGGAAGTGAATATAAGCTTCTGAAGTGAAAATATGCACTTTTTAAAAAACTTTCTTTTTTTTAGTTCTGCTTGTTAAAAATTTTCATGCTGTGTGAAACACAGTGGGAAAGTGACAAACATGAGTGAATTGTCACTACATGACTAAATTGGAGTGAATTTGCTGCTATCTCTGTCAGGAAGCGAGCTAGAGCGCTGAAACTGTGCCTATACGCACTTTCATCAAAACACGCTTTATTGAGATTTTAAGCTCAGAATATGAATCTGTGCGTGCTACTTGCCTGGGTACTGCTTCAGATCGTTGTGCAATGCATATATGGTATCAGTTTGTCCAATGTGCATGGATGGCCTTTGGGAAGTGAATATGAGCTTCTGAAGTGAAAATATGCACTTTTTAAAAAACTTTCTTTTTTTTAGTTCTGCTTGTTAAAAATTTTCATCCTGTGTGAAACACAGTGGGAAAGTGACAAACATGACTAAATTGTCACTATATGACTGAATTGGAGTGAATTTGCTGCTATCTCTGTCAGGGAGAGAGCTGGAGCGCTGAAACTGTGCCTATACACACTTTTATCAAAACACGCTTTTTTGAGGTTTTAAGCTCAGAACGTGAATCTGAGCTTGTTTCTTGCCTGGGAACTGCTTCAGATCGTTTTGCAATGCATATATGTTATCAGTTTATCCAATGTGCATGGATGGCCTTTTGGAAGTGAATATGAGCTTCTGAAGTGAAAATATGCACTTTTTAAAAAACTTTCTTTTTTTTAGTTCTGCTTGTTAAAAATTTTCATACTGTGTGAAACACAGTGGGAAAGTGACAAACATGAGTGAATTGTCACTATATGACTGAATTGGAGTGAATTTGCTGCTATCTCTGTCAGGAAGCGAGCTGGAGCGCTGAAACTGTGCCTATACGCACTTTTATCAAAACACGCTTTTTTGAGGTTTTAAGCTCAGAACGTGAATCTGTGCTTGTTTCTTGCCTGGGATCGGCTTCAGATCGTTGTGCAATGCATATATGGTATCAGTTTATCCAATGTGCATGGATGGCCTTTGGGAAGTGAATATAAGCTTCTGAAGTGAAAATATGCACTTTTTAAAAAACTTTCTTTTTTTTAGTTCTGCTTGTTAAAAATTTTCATGCTGTGTGTTACACAGTGGGAAAGTGACAAACATGAGTGAATTGTCACTACATGACTTAATTGGAGTGAATTTGCTGCTATCTCTGTCAGGAAGCGAGCTAGAGCGCTGAAACTGTGCCTATACGCACTTTCATCAAAACACGCTTTATTGAGATTTTAAGCTCAGAATATGAATCTGTGCGTGCTACTTGCCTGGGTACTGCTTCAGATCGTTGTGCAATGCATATATGGTATCAGTTTGTCCAATGTGCATGGATGGCCTTTGGGAAGTGAATATGAGCTTCTGAAGTGAAAATATGCACTTTTTAAAAAACTTTCTTTTTTTTAGTTCTGCTTGTTAAAAATTTTCATACTGTGTGAAACAAGTGGGAAAGTGACAAACATGAGTGAATTGTCACTATATGACTGAATTGGAGTGAATTTGCTGCTATCTCTGTCAGGAAGCGAGCTGGAGCGCTGAAACTGTGCCTATACGCACTTTTATCAAAACGCGCTTTTTTGAGGTTTTAAGCTCAGAACGTGAATCTGTGCTTGTTTCTTGCCTGGGATCGGCTTCAGATCGTTGTGCAATGCATATATGGTATCAGTTTATCCAATGTGCATGGATGGCCTTTGGGAAGTGAATATAAGCTTCTGAAGTGAAAATATGCACTTTTTAAAAAACTTTCTTTTTTTTAGTCTGCTTGTTAAAAATTTTCATGCTGTGTGTTACACAGTGGGAAAGTGACAAACATGAGTGAATTGTCACTACATGACTTAATTGGAGTGAATTTGCTGCTATCTCTGTCAGGAAGCGAGCTAGAGCGCTGAAACTGTGCCTATACGCACTTTCATCAAAACACGCTTCATTGAGATTTTAAGCTCAGAATATGAATATGCGCGTGCTACTTGCCTGGGTACTGCTTCAGATGGTTGTGCAATGCATATATGGTATCAGTTTGTCCAATGTGCATGGATGGCCTTTGGGAAGTGAATATGAGCTTCTGAAGTGAAAATATGCACTTTTTAAAAAACTTTCTTTTTTTTAGTTCTGCTTGTTAAAAATTTTCATACTGTGTGAAACACAGTGGGAAAGTGACAAACATGAGTGAATTGTCACTATATGACTGAATTGGAGTGAATTTGCTGCTATCTCTGTCAGGGAGCGAGCTGGAGCGCTGAAACTGTGCCTATACGCACTTTTATCAAAACACGCTTTTTTGAGGTTTTAAGCTCAGAACGTGAATCTGTGCTTGTTTCTTGCCTGGGATCGGCTTCAGATCGTTGTGCAATGCATATATGGTATCAGTTTATCCAATGTGCATGGATGGCCTTTGGGAAGTGAATATAAGCTTCTGAAGTGAAAATATGCACTTTTTAAAAAACTTTCTTTTTTTTAGTTCTGCTTGTTAAAAATTTTCATGCTGTGTGTTACACAGTGGGAAAGTGACAAACATGAGTGAATTGTCACTACATGACTTAATTGGAGTGAATTTGCTGCTATCTCTGTCAGGAAGCGAGCTAGAGCGCTGAAACTGTGCCTATACGCACTTTCATCAAAACACGCTTTATTGAGATTTTAAGCTCAGAATATGAATCTGTGCGTGCTACTTGCCTGGGTACTGCTTCAGATCGTTGTGCAATGCATATATGGTATCAGTTTGTCCAATGTGCATGGATGGCCTTTGGGAAGTGAATATGAGCTTCTGAAGTGAAAATATGCACTTTTTAAAAAACTTTCTTTTTTTTAGTTCTGCTTGTTAAAAATTTTCATCCTGTGTGAAACACAGTGGGAAAGTGACAAACATGACTAAATTGTCACTATATGACTGAATTGGAGTGAATTTGCTGCTATCTCTGTCAGGGAGAGAGCTGGAGCGCTGAAACTGTGCCTATACGCACTTTTATCAAAACACGCTTTTTTGAGGTTTTAAGCTCAGAACGTGAATCTGTGCTTGTTTCTTGCCTGGGAACTGCTTCAGATCGTTGTGCAATGCATATATGGTATCAGTTTATCCAATGTGCATGGATGGCCTTTGGGAAGTGAATATGAGCTTCTGAAGTGAAAATATGCACTTTTTAAAAAACTTTCTTTTTTTTAGTTCTGCTTGTTAAAAATTTTCATACTGTGTGAAACAAGTGGGAAAGTGACAAACATGAGTGAATTGTCACTATATGACTGAATTGGAGTGAATTTGCTGCTATCTCTGTCAGGAAGCGAGCTGGAGCGCTGAAACTGTGCCTATACACACTTTTATCAAAACACGCTTTTTTGAGGTTTTAAGCTCAGAACGTGAATCTGTGCTTGTTTCTTGCCTGGGATCGGCTTCAGATCGTTGTGCAATGCATATATGGTATCAGTTTATCCAATGTGCATGGATGGCCTTTGGGAAGTGAATATAAGCTTCTGAAGTGAAAATATGCACTTTTTAAAAAACTTTCTTTTTTTTAGTTCTGCTTGTTAAAAATTTTCATACTGTGTGAAACACAGTGGGAAAGTGACAAACATGAATGAATTGTCACTACATGACTTAATTGGAGTGAATTTGCTGCTATCTCTGTCAGGAAGCGAGCTAGAGCGCTGAAACTGTGCCTATACGCACTTTCATCAAAACACGCTTTATTGAGATTTTAAGCTCAGAATATGAATCTGTGCGTGCTACTTGCCTGGGTACTGCTTCAGATCGTTGTGCAATGCATATATGGTATCAGTTTGTCCAATGTGCATGGATGGCCTTTGGGAAGTGAATATGAGCTTCTGAAGTGAAAATATGCACTTTTTAAAAAACTTTCTTTTTTTTAGTTCTGCTTGTTAAAAATTTTCATACTGTTTGAAACACAGTGGGAAAGTGACAAACATGAGTGAATTGTCACTATATGACTGAATTGGAGTGAATTTGCTGCTATCTCTGTCAGGAAGCGAGCTGGAGCGCTGAAACTGTGCCTATACGCACTTTTATCAAAACACGCTTTTTTGAGGTTTTAAGCTCAGAACGTGAATCTGTGCTTGTTTCTTGCCTGGGATCGGCTTCAGATCGTTGTGTAATGCATATATGGTATCAGTTTATCCAATGTGCATGGATGGCCTTTGGGAGGTGAATATAAGCTTCTGAAGTGAAAATATGCACTTTTTAAAAAACTTTCTTTTTTTTAGTTCTGCTTGTTAAAAATTTTCATACTGTGTGAAACACAGTGGGAAAGTGACAAACATGAGTGAATTGTCACTACATGACTTAATTGGAGTGAATTTGCTGCTATCTCTGTCAGGAAGCGAGCTAGAGCGCTGAAACTGTGCCTATACGCACTTTCATCAAAACACGCTTTATTGAGATTTTAAGCTCAGAATATGAATCTGTGCGTGCTACTTGCCTGGGTACTGCTTCAGATCGTTGTGCAATGCATATATGGTATCAGTTTGTCCAATGTGCATGGATGGCCTTTGGGAAGTGAATATGAGCTTCTGAAGTGAAAATATGCACTTTTTAAAAAACTTTCTTTTTTTTAGTTCTGCTTGTTAAAAATTTTCATACTGTGTGAAACACAGTGGGAAAGTGACAAACATGAGTGAATTGTCACTATATGACTGAATTGGAGTGAATTTGCTGCTATCTCTGTCAGGAAGCGAGCTGGAGCGCTGAAACTGTGCCTATACACACTTTTATCAAAACACGCTTTTTTGAGGTTTTAAGCTCAGAACGTGAATCTGTGCTTGTTTCTTGCCTGGGAACTGCTTCAGATCGTTTTGCAATGCATATATGTTATCAGTTTATCCAATGTGCATGGATGGCCTTTGGGAAGTGAATATGAGCTTCTGAAGTGAAAATATGCACTTTTTAAAAAACTTTCTTTTTTTTAAGTTCTGCTTCTTAAAAATTTTCATACTGTGTGAAACACAGTGGGAAAGTGACAAACATGAGTGAATTGTCACTATATGACTGAATTGGAGTGAATTTGCTGCTATCTCTGTCAGGAAGCGAGCTGGAGCGCTGAAACTGTGCCTATACGCACTTTTATCAAAACGCGCTTTTTTGAGGTTTTAAGCTCAGAACGTGAATCTGTGCTTGTTTCTTGCCTGGGATCGGCTTCAGATCGTTGTGCAATGCATATATGGTATCAGTTTATCCAATGTGCATGGATGGCCTTTGGGAAGTGAATATAAGCTTCTGAAGTGAAAATATGCACTTTTTAAAAAACTTTCTTTTTTTTAGTTCTGCTTGTTAAAAATTTTCATGCTGTGTGTTACACAGTGGGAAAGTGACAAACATGAGTGAATTGTCACTACATGACTTAATTGGAGTGAATTTGCTGCTATCTCTGTCAGGAAGCGAGCTAGAGCGCTGAAACTGTGCCTATACGCACTTTCATCAAAACACGCTTTATTGAGATTTTAAGCTCAGAATATGAATCTGTGCGTGCTACTTGTCTGGGTACTGCTTCAGATCGTTGTGCAATGCATATATGGTATCAGTTTATCCAATGTGCATGGATGGCCTTTGGGAGGTGAATATAAGCTTCTGAAGTGAAAATATGCACTTTTTAAAAAACTTTCTTTTTTTTAGTTCTGCTTGTTAAAAATTTTCATACTGTGTGAAACACAGTGGGAAAGTGACAAACATGAGTGAATTGTCACTACATGACTTAATTGGAGTGAATTTGCTGCTATCTCTGTCAGGAAGCGAGCTAGAGCGCTGAAACTGTGCCTATATGCACTTTCATCAAAACACGCTTTATTGAGATTTTAAGCTCAGAATATGAATCTGTGCGTGCTACTTGCCTGGGTACTGCTTCAGATCGTTGTGCAATGCATATATGGTATCAGTTTGTCCAATGTGCATGGATGGCCTTTGGGAAGTGAATATGAGCTTCTGAAGTGAAAATATGCACTTTTTAAAAAACTTTCTTTTTTTTAGTTCTGCTTGTTAAAAATTTTCATCCTGTGTGAAATACAGTGGGAAAGTGACAAACATGACTAAATTGTCACTATATGACTGAATTGGAGTGAATTTGCTGCTATCTCTGTCAGGAAGCGAGCTGGAGCGCTGAAACTGTGCCTATACGCACTTTTATCAAAACATGCTTTTTTGAGGTTTTAAGCTCAGAACGTGAATCTGTGCTTGTTTCTTGCCTGGGATCGGCTTCAGATCGTTGTGCAATGCATATATGGTATCAGTTTATCCAATGTGCATGGATGGCCTTTGGGAAGTGAATATAAGCTTCTGAAGTGAAAATATGCACTTTTTAAAAAACTTTCTTTTTTTTAGTTCTGCTTGTTAAAAATTTTCATGCTGTGTGTTACACAGTGGGAAAGTGACAAACATGAGTGAATTGTCACTACATGACTTAATTGGAGTGAATTTGCTGCTATCTCTGTCAGGAAGCGAGCTAGAGCGCTGAAACTGTGCCTATACGCACTTTCATCAAAACACGCTTTATTGAGATTTTAAGCTCAGAATATGAATCTGTGCGTGCTACTTGCCTGGGTACTGCTTCAGATCGTTGTGCAATGCATATATGGTATCAGTTTGTCCAATGTGCATGGATGGCCTTTGGGAAGTGAATATGAGCTTCTGAAGTGAAAATATGCACTTTTTAAAAAACTTTCTTTTTTTTAGTTCTGCTTGTTAAAAATTTTCATACTGTGTGAAACACAGTGGGAAAGTGACAAACATGAGTGAATTGTCATTATATGACTGAATTGGAGTGAATTTGCTGCTATCTCTGTCAGGAAGCGAGCTGGAGCGCTGAAACTGTGCCTATACACACTTTTATCAAAACACGCTTTTTTGAGGTTTTAAGCTCAGAACGTGAATCTGTGCTTGTTTCTTGCCTGGGAACTGCTTCAGATCGTTTTGCAATGCATATATGTTATCAGTTTATCCAATGTGCATGGATGGCCTTTGGGAAGTGAATATGAGCTTCTGAAGTGAAAATATGCACTTTTTAAAAAACTTTCTTTTTTTTAAGTTCTGCTTGTTAAAAATTTTCATACTGTGTGAAACACAGTGGGAAAGTGACAAACATGAGTGAATTGTCACTATATGACTGAATTGGAGTGAATTTGCTGCTATCTCTGTCAGGAAGCGAGCTGGAGCGCTGAAACTGTGCCTATACGCACTTTTATCAAAACGCGCTTTTTTGAGGTTTTAAGCTCAGAACGTGAATCTGTGCTTGTTTCTTGCCTGGGATCGGCTTCAGATCGTTGTGCAATGCATATATGGTATCAGTTTATCCAATGTGCATGGATGGCCTTTGGGAAGTGAATATAAGCTTCTGAAGTGAAAATATGCACTTTTTAAAAAACTTTCTTTTTTTTAGTTCTGCTTGTTAAAAATTTTCATGCTGTGTGTTACACAGTGGGAAAGTGACAAACATGAGTGAATTGTCACTACATGACTTAATTGGAGTGAATTTGCTGCTATCTCTGTCAGGAAGCGAGCTAGAGCGCTGAAACTGTGCCTATACGCACTTTCATCAAAACACGCTTTATTGAGATTTTAAGCTCAGAATATGAATCTGTGCGTGCTACTTGTCTGGGTACTGCTTCAGATCGTTGTGCAATGCATATATGGTATCAGTTTGTCCAATGTGCATGGATGGCCTTTGGGAAGTGAATATGAGCTTCTGAAGTGAAAATATGCACTTTTTAAAAAACTTTCTTTTTTTTAGTTCTGCTTGTTAAAAATTTTCATCCTGTGTGAAATACAGTGGGAAAGTGACAAACATGACTAAATTGTCACTATATGACTGAATTGGAGTGAATTTGCTGCTATCTCTGTCAGGAAGCGAGCTGGAGCGCTGAAACTGTGCCTATACGCACTTTTATCAAAACACGCTTTTTTGAGGTTTTAAGCTCAGAACGTGAATCTGTGCTTGTTTCTTGCCTGGGATCGGCTTCAGATCGTTGTGCAATGCATATATGGTATCAGTTTATCCAATGTGCATGGATGGCCTTTGGGAAGTGAATATAAGCTTCTGAAGTGAAAATATGCACTTTTTAAAAAACTTTCTTTTTTTTAGTTCTGCTTGTTAAAAATTTTCATGCTGTGTGTTACACAGTGGGAAAGTGACAAACATGAGTGAATTGTCACTACATGACTTAATTGGAGTGAATTTGCTGCTATCTCTGTCAGGAAGCGAGCTAGAGCGCTGAAACTGTGCCTATACGCACTTTCATCAAAACACGCTTTATTGAGATTTTAAGCTCAGAATATGAATCTGTGCGTGCTACTTGCCTGGGTACTGCTTCAGATCGTTGTGCAATGCATATATGGTATCAGTTTGTCCAATGTGCATGGATGGCCTTTGGGAAGTGAATATGAGCTTCTGAAGTGAAAATATGCACTTTTTAAAAAACTTTCTTTTTTTTAGTTCTGCTTGTTAAAAATTTTCATACTGTGTGAAACACAGTGGGAAAGTGACAAACATAAGTGAATTGTCACTATATGACTGAATTGGAGTGAATTTGCTGCTATCTCTGTCAGGAAGCGAGCTGGAGCGCTGAAACTGTGCCTATACACACTTTTATCAAAACACGCTTTTTTGAGGTTTTAAGCTCAGAACGTGAATCTGTGCTTGTTTCTTGCCTGGGAACTGCTTCAGATCGTTTTGCAATGCATATATGTTATCAGTTTATCCAATGTGCATGGATGGCCTTTGGGAAGTGAATATGAGCTTCTGAAGTGAAAATATGCACTTTTTAAAAAACTTTCTTTTTTTTAGTTCTGCTTGTTAAAAATTTTCATACTGTGTGAAACACAGTGGGAAAGTGACAAACATGAGTGAATTGTCACTATATGACTGAATTGGAGTGAATTTGCTGCTATCTCTGTCAGGAAGCGAGCTGGAGCGCTGAAACTGTGCCTATACACACTTTTATCAAAACACGCTTTTTTGAGGTTTTAAGCTCAGAACGTGAATCTGTGCTTGTTTCTTGCCTGGGATCGGCTTCAGATCGTTGTGCAATGCATATATGGTATCAGTTTATCCAATGTGCATGGATGGCCTTTGGGAAGTGAATATAAGCTTCTGAAGTGAAAATATGCACTTTTTAAAAAACTTTCTTTTTTTTAGTTCTGCTTGTTAAAAATTTTCATACTGTGTGAAACACAGTGGGAAAGTGACAAACATGAATGAATTGTCACTACATGACTTAATTGGAGTGAATTTGCTGCTATCTCTGTCAGGAAGCGAGCTAGAGCGCTGAAACTGTGCCTATACGCACTTTCATCAAAACACGCTTTATTGAGATTTTAAGCTCAGAATATGAATCTGTGCGTGCTACTTGCCTGGGTACTGCTTCAGATCGTTGTGCAATGCATATATGGTATCAGTTTGTCCAATGTGCATGGATGGCCTTTGGGAAGTGAATATGAGCTTCTGAAGTGAAAATATGCACTTTTTAAAAAACTTTCTTTTTTTTAGTTCTGCTTGTTAAAAATTTTCATACTGTTTGAAACACAGTGGGAAAGTGACAAACATGAGTGAATTGTCACTATATGACTGAATTGGAGTGAATTTGCTGCTATCTCTGTCAGGAAGCGAGCTGGAGCGCTGAAACTGTGCTTATACGCACTTTTATCAAAACACGCTTTTTTGAGGTTTTAAGCTCAGAACGTGAATCTGTGCTTGTTTCTTGCCTGGGTACTGCTTCAGATCGTTGTGCAATGCATATATGGTATCAGTTTGTCCAATGTGCATGGATGGCCTTTGGGAAGTGAATATGAGCTTCTGAAGTGAAAATATGCACTTTTTAAAAAACTTTCTTTTTTTTAGTTCTGCTTGTTAAAAATTTTCATACTGTGTGAAACACAGTGGGAAAGTGACAAACATGAGTGAATTGTCACTATATGACTGAATTGGAGTGAATTTGCTGCTATCTCTGTCAGGAAGCGAGCTAGAGCGCTGAAACTGTGCCTATACGCACTTTCATCAAAACACGCTTTATTGAGATTTTAAGCTCAGAATATGAATCTGTGCGTGCTACTTGCCTGGGTACTGCTTCAGATCGTTGTGCAATGCATATATGGTATCAGTTTGTCCAATGTGCATGGATGGCCTTTGGGAAGTGAATATGAGCTTCTGAAGTGAAAATATGCACTTTTTAAAAAACTTTCTTTTTTTTAGTTCTGCTTGTTAAAAATTTTCATACTGTGTGAAACACAGTGGGAAAGTGACAAACATGAGTGAATTGTCATTATATGACTGAATTGGAGTGAATTTGCTGCTATCTCTGTCAGGAAGCGAGCTGGAGCGCTGAAACTGTGCCTATACACACTTTTATCAAAACACGCTTTTTTGAGGTTTTAAGCTCAGAACGTGAATCTGTGCTTGTTTCTTGCCTGGGAACTGCTTCAGATCGTTTTGCAATGCATATATGTTATCAGTTTATCCAATGTGCATGGATGGCCTTTGGGAAGTGAATATGAGCTTCTGAAGTGAAAATATGCACTTTTTAAAAAACTTTCTTTTTTTTAAGTTCTGCTTGTTAAAAATTTTCATACTGTGTGAAACACAGTGGGAAAGTGACAAACATGAGTGAATTGTCACTATATGACTGAATTGGAGTGAATTTGCTGCTATCTCTGTCAGGAAGCGAGCTGGAGCGCTGAAACTGTGCCTATACGCACTTTTATCAAAACGCGCTTTTTTGAGGTTTTAAGCTCAGAACGTGAATCTGTGCTTGTTTCTTGCCTGGGATCGGCTTCAGATCGTTGTGCAATGCATATATGGTATCAGTTTATCCAATGTGCATGGATGGCCTTTGGGAAGTGAATATAAGCTTCTGAAGTGAAAATATGCACTTTTTAAAAAACTTTCTTTTTTTTAGTTCTGCTTGTTAAAAATTTTCATGCTGTGTGTTACACAGTGGGAAAGTGACAAACATGAGTGAATTGTCACTACATGACTTAATTGGAGTGAATTTGCTGCTATCTCTGTCAGGAAGCGAGCTAGAGCGCTGAAACTGTGCCTATACGCACTTTCATCAAAACACGCTTTATTGAGATTTTAAGCTCAGAATATGAATCTGTGCGTGCTACTTGTCTGGGTACTGCTTCAGATCGTTGTGCAATGCATATATGGTATCAGTTTGTCCAATGTGCATGGATGGCCTTTGGGAAGTGAATATGAGCTTCTGAAGTGAAAATATGCACTTTTTAAAAAACTTTCTTTTTTTTAGTTCTGCTTGTTAAAAATTTTCATCCTGTGTGAAATACAGTGGGAAAGTGACAAACATGACTAAATTGTCACTATATGACTGAATTGGAGTGAATTTGCTGCTATCTCTGTCAGGAAGCGAGCTGGAGCGCTGAAACTGTGCCTATACGCACTTTTATCAAAACACGCTTTTTTGAGGTTTTAAGCTCAGAACGTGAATCTGTGCTTGTTTCTTGCCTGGGATCGGCTTCAGATCGTTGTGCAATGCATATATGGTATCAGTTTATCCAATGTGCATGGATGGCCTTTGGGAAGTGAATATAAGCTTCTGAAGTGAAAATATGCACTTTTTAAAAAACTTTCTTTTTTTTAGTTCTGCTTGTTAAAAATTTTCATGCTGTGTGTTACACAGTGGGAAAGTGACAAACATGAGTGAATTGTCACTACATGACTTAATTGGAGTGAATTTGCTGCTATCTCTGTCAGGAAGCGAGCTAGAGCGCTGAAACTGTGCCTATACGCACTTTCATCAAAACACGCTTTATTGAGATTTTAAGCTCAGAATATGAATCTGTGCGTGCTACTTGCCTGGGTACTGCTTCAGATCGTTGTGCAATGCATATATGGTATCAGTTTGTCCAATGTGCATGGATGGCCTTTGGGAAGTGAATATGAGCTTCTGAAGTGAAAATATGCACTTTTTAAAAAACTTTCTTTTTTTTAGTTCTGCTTGTTAAAAATTTTCATACTGTGTGAAACACAGTGGGAAAGTGACAAACATAAGTGAATTGTCACTATATGACTGAATTGGAGTGAATTTGCTGCTATCTCTGTCAGGAAGCGAGCTGGAGCGCTGAAACTGTGCCTATACACACTTTTATCAAAACACGCTTTTTTGAGGTTTTAAGCTCAGAACGTGAATCTGTGCTTGTTTCTTGCCTGGGAACTGCTTCAGATCGTTTTGCAATGCATATATGTTATCAGTTTATCCAATGTGCATGGATGGCCTTTGGGAAGTGAATATGAGCTTCTGAAGTGAAAATATGCACTTTTTAAAAAACTTTCTTTTTTTTAGTTCTGCTTGTTAAAAATTTTCATACTGTGTGAAACACAGTGGGAAAGTGACAAACATAAGTGAATTGTCACTATATGACTGAATTGGAGTGAATTTGCTGCTATCTCTGTCAGGAAGCGAGCTGGAGCGCTGAAACTGTGCCTATACACACTTTTATCAAAACACGCTTTTTTGAGGTTTTAAGCTCAGAACGTGAATCTGTGCTTGTTTCTTGCCTGGGAACTGCTTCAGATCGTTTTGCAATGCATATATGTTATCAGTTTATCCAATGTGCATGGATGGCCTTTGGGAAGTGAATATGAGCTTCTGAAGTGAAAATATGCACTTTTTAAAAAACTTTCTTTTTTTTAGTTCTGCTTGTTAAAAATTTTCATACTGTGTGAAACACAGTGGGAAAGTGACAAACATGAGTGAATTGTCACTATATGACTGAATTGGAGTGAATTTGCTGCTATCTCTGTCAGGAAGCGAGCTGGAGCGCTGAAACTGTGCCTATACACACTTTTATCAAAACACGCTTTTTTGAGGTTTTAAGCTCAGAACGTGAATCTGTGCTTGTTTCTTGCCTGGGATCGGCTTCAGATCGTTGTGCAATGCATATATGGTATCAGTTTATCCAATGTGCATGGATGGCCTTTGGGAAGTGAATATAAGCTTCTGAAGTGAAAATATGCACTTTTTAAAAAACTTTCTTTTTTTTAGTTCTGCTTGTTAAAAATTTTCATACTGTGTGAAACACAGTGGGAAAGTGACAAACATGAATGAATTGTCACTACATGACTTAATTGGAGTGAATTTGCTGCTATCTCTGTCAGGAAGCGAGCTAGAGCGCTGAAACTGTGCCTATACGCACTTTCATCAAAACACGCTTTATTGAGATTTTAAGCTCAGAATATGAATCTGTGCGTGCTACTTGCCTGGGTACTGCTTCAGATCGTTGTGCAATGCATATATGGTATCAGTTTGTCCAATGTGCATGGATGGCCTTTGGGAAGTGAATATGAGCTTCTGAAGTGAAAATATGCACTTTTTAAAAAACTTTCTTTTTTTTAGTTCTGCTTGTTAAAAATTTTCATACTGTTTGAAACACAGTGGGAAAGTGACAAACATGAGTGAATTGTCACTATATGACTGAATTGGAGTGAATTTGCTGCTATCTCTGTCAGGAAGCGAGCTGGAGCGCTGAAACTGTGCCTATACGCACTTTTATCAAAACACGCTTTTTTGAGGTTTTAAGCTCAGAACGTGAATCTGTGCTTGTTTCTTGCCTGGGATCGGCTTCAGATCGTTGTGTAATGCATATATGGTATCAGTTTATCCAATGTGCATGGATGGCCTTTGGGAGGTGAATATAAGCTTCTGAAGTGAAAATATGCACTTTTTAAAAAACTTTCTTTTTTTTAGTTCTGCTTGTTAAAAATTTTCATACTGTGTGAAACACAGTGGGAAAGTGACAAACATGAGTGAATTGTCACTACATGACTTAATTGGAGTGAATTTGCTGCTATCTCTGTCAGGAAGCGAGCTAGAGCGCTGAAACTGTGCCTATACGCACTTTCATCAAAACACGCTTTATTGAGATTTTAAGCTCAGAATATGAATCTGTGCGTGCTACTTGCCTGGGTACTGCTTCAGATCGTTGTGCAATGCATATATGGTATCAGTTTGTCCAATGTGCATGGATGGCCTTTGGGAAGTGAATATGAGCTTCTGAAGTGAAAATATGCACTTTTTAAAAAACTTTCTTTTTTTTAGTTCTGCTTGTTAAAAATTTTCATACTGTGTGAAACACAGTGGGAAAGTGACAAACATGAGTGAATTGTCACTATATGACTGAATTGGAGTGAATTTGCTGCTATCTCTGTCAGGAAGCGAGCTGGAGCGCTGAAACTGTGCCTATACACACTTTTATCAAAACACGCTTTTTTGAGGTTTTAAGCTCAGAACGTGAATCTGTGCTTGTTTCTTGCCTGGGAACTGCTTCAGATCGTTTTGCAATGCATATATGTTATCAGTTTATCCAATGTGCATGGATGGCCTTTGGGAAGTGAATATGAGCTTCTGAAGTGAAAATATGCACTTTTTAAAAAACTTTCTTTTTTTTAAGTTCTGCTTCTTAAAAATTTTCATACTGTGTGAAACACAGTGGGAAAGTGACAAACATGAGTGAATTGTCACTATATGACTGAATTGGAGTGAATTTGCTGCTATCTCTGTCAGGAAGCGAGCTGGAGCGCTGAAACTGTGCCTATACGCACTTTTATCAAAACGCGCTTTTTTGAGGTTTTAAGCTCAGAACGTGAATCTGTGCTTGTTTCTTGCCTGGGATCGGCTTCAGATCGTTGTGCAATGCATATATGGTATCAGTTTATCCAATGTGCATGGATGGCCTTTGGGAAGTGAATATAAGCTTCTGAAGTGAAAATATGCACTTTTTAAAAAACTTTCTTTTTTTTAGTTCTGCTTGTTAAAAATTTTCATGCTGTGTGTTACACAGTGGGAAAGTGACAAACATGAGTGAATTGTCACTACATGACTTAATTGGAGTGAATTTGCTGCTATCTCTGTCAGGAAGCGAGCTAGAGCGCTGAAACTGTGCCTATACGCACTTTCATCAAAACACGCTTTATTGAGATTTTAAGCTCAGAATATGAATCTGTGCGTGCTACTTGTCTGGGTACTGCTTCAGATCGTTGTGCAATGCATATATGGTATCAGTTTATCCAATGTGCATGGATGGCCTTTGGGAGGTGAATATAAGCTTCTGAAGTGAAAATATGCACTTTTTAAAAAACTTTCTTTTTTTTAGTTCTGCTTGTTAAAAATTTTCATACTGTGTGAAACACAGTGGGAAAGTGACAAACATGAGTGAATTGTCACTACATGACTTAATTGGAGTGAATTTGCTGCTATCTCTGTCAGGAAGCGAGCTAGAGCGCTGAAACTGTGCCTATATGCACTTTCATCAAAACACGCTTTATTGAGATTTTAAGCTCAGAATATGAATCTGTGCGTGCTACTTGCCTGGGTACTGCTTCAGATCGTTGTGCAATGCATATATGGTATCAGTTTGTCCAATGTGCATGGATGGCCTTTGGGAAGTGAATATGAGCTTCTGAAGTGAAAATATGCACTTTTTAAAAAACTTTCTTTTTTTTAGTTCTGCTTGTTAAAAATTTTCATCCTGTGTGAAATACAGTGGGAAAGTGACAAACATGACTAAATTGTCACTATATGACTGAATTGGAGTGAATTTGCTGCTATCTCTGTCAGGAAGCGAGCTGGAGCGCTGAAACTGTGCCTATACGCACTTTTATCAAAACATGCTTTTTTGAGGTTTTAAGCTCAGAACGTGAATCTGTGCTTGTTTCTTGCCTGGGATCGGCTTCAGATCGTTGTGCAATGCATATATGGTATCAGTTTATCCAATGTGCATGGATGGCCTTTGGGAAGTGAATATAAGCTTCTGAAGTGAAAATATGCACTTTTTAAAAAACTTTCTTTTTTTTAGTTCTGCTTGTTAAAAATTTTCATGCTGTGTGTTACACAGTGGGAAAGTGACAAACATGAGTGAATTGTCACTACATGACTTAATTGGAGTGAATTTGCTGCTATCTCTGTCAGGAAGCGAGCTAGAGCGCTGAAACTGTGCCTATACGCACTTTCATCAAAACACGCTTTATTGAGATTTTAAGCTCAGAATATGAATCTGTGCGTGCTACTTGCCTGGGTACTGCTTCAGATCGTTGTGCAATGCATATATGGTATCAGTTTGTCCAATGTGCATGGATGGCCTTTGGGAAGTGAATATGAGCTTCTGAAGTGAAAATATGCACTTTTTAAAAAACTTTCTTTTTTTTAGTTCTGCTTGTTAAAAATTTTCATACTGTGTGAAACACAGTGGGAAAGTGACAAACATGAGTGAATTGTCATTATATGACTGAATTGGAGTGAATTTGCTGCTATCTCTGTCAGGAAGCGAGCTGGAGCGCTGAAACTGTGCCTATACACACTTTTATCAAAACACGCTTTTTTGAGGTTTTAAGCTCAGAACGTGAATCTGTGCTTGTTTCTTGCCAGGGAACTGCTTCAGATCGTTTTGCAATGCATATATGTTATCAGTTTATCCAATGTGCATGGATGGCCTTTGGGAAGTGAATATGAGCTTCTGAAGTGAAAATATGCACTTTTTAAAAAACTTTCTTTTTTTTAAGTTCTGCTTGTTAAAAATTTTCATACTGTGTGAAACACAGTGGGAAAGTGACAAACATGAGTGAATTGTCACTATATGACTGAATTGGAGTGAATTTGCTGCTATCTCTGTCAGGAAGCGAGCTGGAGCGCTGAAACTGTGCCTATACGCACTTTTATCAAAACGCGCTTTTTTGAGGTTTTAAGCTCAGAACGTGAATCTGTGCTTGTTTCTTGCCTGGGATCGGCTTCAGATCGTTGTGCAATGCATATATGGTATCAGTTTATCCAATGTGCATGGATGGCCTTTGGGAAGTGAATATAAGCTTCTGAAGTGAAAATATGCACTTTTTAAAAAACTTTCTTTTTTTTAGTTCTGCTTGTTAAAAATTTTCATGCTGTGTGTTACACAGTGGGAAAGTGACAAACATGAGTGAATTGTCACTACATGACTTAATTGGAGTGAATTTGCTGCTATCTCTGTCAGGAAGCGAGCTAGAGCGCTGAAACTGTGCCTATACGCACTTTCATCAAAACACGCTTTATTGAGATTTTAAGCTCAGAATATGAATCTGTGCGTGCTACTTGTCTGGGTACTGCTTCAGATCGTTGTGCAATGCATATATGGTATCAGTTTGTCCAATGTGCATGGATGGCCTTTGGGAAGTGAATATGAGCTTCTGAAGTGAAAATATGCACTTTTTAAAAAACTTTCTTTTTTTTAGTTCTGCTTGTTAAAAATTTTCATCCTGTGTGAAATACAGTGGGAAAGTGACAAACATGACTAAATTGTCACTATATGACTGAATTGGAGTGAATTTGCTGCTATCTCTGTCAGGAAGCGAGCTGGAGCGCTGAAACTGTGCCTATACGCACTTTTATCAAAACACGCTTTTTTGAGGTTTTAAGCTCAGAACGTGAATCTGTGCTTGTTTCTTGCCTGGGATCGGCTTCAGATCGTTGTGCAATGCATATATGGTATCAGTTTATCCAATGTGCATGGATGGCCTTTGGGAAGTGAATATAAGCTTCTGAAGTGAAAATATGCACTTTTTAAAAAACTTTCTTTTTTTTAGTTCTGCTTGTTAAAAATTTTCATGCTGTGTGTTACACAGTGGGAAAGTGACAAACATGAGTGAATTGTCACTACATGACTTAATTGGAGTGAATTTGCTGCTATCTCTGTCAGGAAGCGAGCTAGAGCGCTGAAACTGTGCCTATACGCACTTTCATCAAAACACGCTTTATTGAGATTTTAAGCTCAGAATATGAATCTGTGCGTGCTACTTGCCTGGGTACTGCTTCAGATCGTTGTGCAATGCATATATGGTATCAGTTTGTCCAATGTGCATGGATGGCCTTTGGGAAGTGAATATGAGCTTCTGAAGTGAAAATATGCACTTTTTAAAAAACTTTCTTTTTTTTAGTTCTGCTTGTTAAAAATTTTCATACTGTGTGAAACACAGTGGGAAAGTGACAAACATAAGTGAATTGTCACTATATGACTGAATTGGAGTGAATTTGCTGCTATCTCTGTCAGGAAGCGAGCTGGAGCGCTGAAACTGTGCCTATACACACTTTTATCAAAACACGCTTTTTTGAGGTTTTAAGCTCAGAACGTGAATCTGTGCTTGTTTCTTGCCTGGGAACTGCTTCAGATCGTTTTGCAATGCATATATGTTATCAGTTTATCCAATGTGCATGGATGGCCTTTGGGAAGTGAATATGAGCTTCTGAAGTGAAAATATGCACTTTTTAAAAAACTTTCTTTTTTTTAGTTCTGCTTGTTAAAAATTTTCATACTGTGTGAAACACAGTGGGAAAGTGACAAACATAAGTGAATTGTCACTATATGACTGAATTGGAGTGAATTTGCTGCTATCTCTGTCAGGAAGCGAGCTGGAGCGCTGAAACTGTGCCTATACACACTTTTATCAAAACACGCTTTTTTGAGGTTTTAAGCTCAGAACGTGAATCTGTGCTTGTTTCTTGCCTGGGAACTGCTTCAGATCGTTTTGCAATGCATATATGTTATCAGTTTATCCAATGTGCATGGATGGCCTTTGGGAAGTGAATATGAGCTTCTGAAGTGAAAATATGCACTTTTTAAAAAACTTTCTTTTTTT
Source organism: Gymnothorax reevesii (assembly GCA_029721435.1). Taxonomy (NCBI): domain Eukaryota; kingdom Metazoa; phylum Chordata; class Actinopteri; order Anguilliformes; family Muraenidae; genus Gymnothorax; species Gymnothorax reevesii. The sequence goes on from CM056585.1 coordinate 44,606,720, forward strand.
TAGTTCTGCTTGTTAAAAATTTTCATACTGTGTGAAACACAGTGGGAAAGTGACAAACATGAGTGAATTGTCACTATATGACTGAATTGGAGTGAATTTGCTGCTATCTCTGTCAGGAAGCGAGCTGGAGCGCTGAAACTGTGCCTATACGCACTTTTATCAAAACACGCTTTTTTGAGGTTTTAAGCTCAGAACGTGAATCTGTGCTTGTTTCTTGCCTGGGATCGGCTTCAGATCGTTGTGCAATGCATATATGGTATCAGTTTATCCAATGTGCATGGATGGCCTTTGGGAAGTGAATATAAGCTTCTGAAGTGAAAATATGCAATTTTTAAAAAACTTTCTTTTTTTTAGTTCTGCTTGTTAAAAATTTTCATGCTGTGTGTTCCACAGTGGGAAAGTGACAAACATGAGTGAATTGTCACTACATGACTTAATTGGAGTGAATTTGCTGCTATCTCTGTCAGGAAGCGAGCTAGAGCGCTGAAACTGTGCCTATACGCACTTTCATCAAAACACGCTTTATTGAGATTTTAAGCTCAGAATATGAATCTGTGCGTGCTACTTGCCTGGGTACTGCTTCAGATCGTTGTGCAATGCATATATGGTATCAGTTTGTCCAATGTGCATGGATGGCCTTTGGGAAGTGAATATGAGCTTCTGAAGTGAAAATATGCACTTTTTAAAAAACTTTCTTTTTTTTAGTTCTGCTTGTTAAAAATTTTCATACTGTGTGAAACACAGTGGGAAAGTGACAAACATGAGTGAATTGTCACTATATGACTGAATTGGAGTGAATTTGCTGCTATCTCTGTCAGGAAGCGAGCTGGAGCGCTGAAACTGTGCCTATACACACTTTTATCAAAACACGCTTTTTTGAGGTTTTAAGCTCAGAACGTGAATCTGTGCTTGTTTCTTGCCTGGGAACTGCTTCAGATCGTTTTGCAATGCATATATGTTATCAGTTTATCCAATGTGCATGGATGGCCTTTGGGAAGTGAATATGAGCTTCTGAAGTGAAAATATGCACTTTTTAAAAAACTTTCTTTTTTTTAAGTTCTGCTTCTTAAAAATTTTCATACTGTGTGAAACACAGTGGGAAAGTGACAAACATGAGTGAATTGTCACTATATGACTGAATTGGAGTGAATTTGCTGCTATCTCTGTCAGGAAGCGAGCTGGAGCGCTGAAACTGTGCCTATACGCACTTTTATCAAAACGCGCTTTTTTGAGGTTTTAAGCTCAGAACGTGAATCTGTGCTTGTTTCTTGCCTGGGATCGGCTTCAGATCGTTGTGCAATGCATATATGGTATCAGTTTATCCAATGTGCATGGATGGCCTTTGGGAAGTGAATATAAGCTTCTGAAGTGAAAATATGCACTTTTTAAAAAACTTTCTTTTTTTTAGTTCTGCTTGTTAAAAATTTTCATGCTGTGTGTTACACAGTGGGAAAGTGACAAACATGAGTGAATTGTCACTACATGACTTAATTGGAGTGAATTTGCTGCTATCTCTGTCAGGAAGCGAGCTAGAGCGCTGAAACTGTGCCTATACGCACTTTCATCAAAACACGCTTTATTGAGATTTTAAGCTCAGAATATGAATCTGTGCGTGCTACTTGTCTGGGTACTGCTTCAGATCGTTGTGCAATGCATATATGGTATCAGTTTATCCAATGTGCATGGATGGCCTTTGGGAGGTGAATATAAGCTTCTGAAGTGAAAATATGCACTTTTTAAAAAACTTTCTTTTTTTTAGTTCTGCTTGTTAAAAATTTTCATACTGTGTGAAACACAGTGGGAAAGTGACAAACATGAGTGAATTGTCACTACATGACTTAATTGGAGTGAATTTGCTGCTATCTCTGTCAGGAAGCGAGCTAGAGCGCTGAAACTGTGCCTATATGCACTTTCATCAAAACACGCTTTATTGAGATTTTAAGCTCAGAATATGAATCTGTGCGTGCTACTTGCCTGGGTACTGCTTCAGATCGTTGTGCAATGCATATATGGTATCAGTTTGTCCAATGTGCATGGATGGCCTTTGGGAAGTGAATATGAGCTTCTGAAGTGAAAATATGCACTTTTTAAAAAACTTTCTTTTTTTTAGTTCTGCTTGTTAAAAATTTTCATCCTGTGTGAAATACAGTGGGAAAGTGACAAACATGACTAAATTGTCACTATATGACTGAATTGGAGTGAATTTGCTGCTATCTCTGTCAGGAAGCGAGCTGGAGCGCTGAAACTGTGCCTATACGCACTTTTATCAAAACATGCTTTTTTGAGGTTTTAAGCTCAGAACGTGAATCTGTGCTTGTTTCTTGCCTGGGATCGGCTTCAGATCGTTGTGCAATGCATATATGGTATCAGTTTATCCAATGTGCATGGATGGCCTTTGGGAAGTGAATATAAGCTTCTGAAGTGAAAATATGCACTTTTTAAAAAACTTTCTTTTTTTTAGTTCTGCTTGTTAAAAATTTTCATGCTGTGTGTTACACAGTGGGAAAGTGACAAACATGAGTGAATTGTCACTACATGACTTAATTGGAGTGAATTTGCTGCTATCTCTGTCAGGAAGCGAGCTAGAGCGCTGAAACTGTGCCTATACGCACTTTCATCAAAACACGCTTTATTGAGATTTTAAGCTCAGAATATGAATCTGTGCGTGCTACTTGCCTGGGTACTGCTTCAGATCGTTGTGCAATGCATATATGGTATCAGTTTGTCCAATGTGCATGGATGGCCTTTGGGAAGTGAATATGAGCTTCTGAAGTGAAAATATGCACTTTTTAAAAAACTTTCTTTTTTTTAGTTCTGCTTGTTAAAAATTTTCATACTGTGTGAAACACAGTGGGAAAGTGACAAACATGAGTGAATTGTCATTATATGACTGAATTGGAGTGAATTTGCTGCTATCTCTGTCAGGAAGCGAGCTGGAGCGCTGAAACTGTGCCTATACACACTTTTATCAAAACACGCTTTTTTGAGGTTTTAAGCTCAGAACGTGAATCTGTGCTTGTTTCTTGCCAGGGAACTGCTTCAGATCGTTTTGCAATGCATATATGTTATCAGTTTATCCAATGTGCATGGATGGCCTTTGGGAAGTGAATATGAGCTTCTGAAGTGAAAATATGCACTTTTTAAAAAACTTTCTTTTTTTTAAGTTCTGCTTGTTAAAAATTTTCATACTGTGTGAAACACAGTGGGAAAGTGACAAACATGAGTGAATTGTCACTATATGACTGAATTGGAGTGAATTTGCTGCTATCTCTGTCAGGAAGCGAGCTGGAGCGCTGAAACTGTGCCTATACGCACTTTTATCAAAACGCGCTTTTTTGAGGTTTTAAGCTCAGAACGTGAATCTGTGCTTGTTTCTTGCCTGGGATCGGCTTCAGATCGTTGTGCAATGCATATATGGTATCAGTTTATCCAATGTGCATGGATGGCCTTTGGGAAGTGAATATAAGCTTCTGAAGTGAAAATATGCACTTTTTAAAAAACTTTCTTTTTTTTAGTTCTGCTTGTTAAAAATTTTCATGCTGTGTGTTACACAGTGGGAAAGTGACAAACATGAGTGAATTGTCACTACATGACTTAATTGGAGTGAATTTGCTGCTATCTCTGTCAGGAAGCGAGCTAGAGCGCTGAAACTGTGCCTATACGCACTTTCATCAAAACACGCTTTATTGAGATTTTAAGCTCAGAATATGAATCTGTGCGTGCTACTTGTCTGGGTACTGCTTCAGATCGTTGTGCAATGCATATATGGTATCAGTTTGTCCAATGTGCATGGATGGCCTTTGGGAAGTGAATATGAGCTTCTGAAGTGAAAATATGCACTTTTTAAAAAACTTTCTTTTTTTTAGTTCTGCTTGTTAAAAATTTTCATCCTGTGTGAAATACAGTGGGAAAGTGACAAACATGACTAAATTGTCACTATATGACTGAATTGGAGTGAATTTGCTGCTATCTCTGTCAGGAAGCGAGCTGGAGCGCTGAAACTGTGCCTATACGCACTTTTATCAAAACACGCTTTTTTGAGGTTTTAAGCTCAGAACGTGAATCTGTGCTTGTTTCTTGCCTGGGATCGGCTTCAGATCGTTGTGCAATGCATATATGGTATCAGTTTATCCAATGTGCATGGATGGCCTTTGGGAAGTGAATATAAGCTTCTGAAGTGAAAATATGCACTTTTTAAAAAACTTTCTTTTTTTTAGTTCTGCTTGTTAAAAATTTTCATGCTGTGTGTTACACAGTGGGAAAGTGACAAACATGAGTGAATTGTCACTACATGACTTAATTGGAGTGAATTTGCTGCTATCTCTGTCAGGAAGCGAGCTAGAGCGCTGAAACTGTGCCTATACGCACTTTCATCAAAACACGCTTTATTGAGATTTTAAGCTCAGAATATGAATCTGTGCGTGCTACTTGCCTGGGTACTGCTTCAGATCGTTGTGCAATGCATATATGGTATCAGTTTGTCCAATGTGCATGGATGGCCTTTGGGAAGTGAATATGAGCTTCTGAAGTGAAAATATGCACTTTTTAAAAAACTTTCTTTTTTTTAGTTCTGCTTGTTAAAAATTTTCATACTGTGTGAAACACAGTGGGAAAGTGACAAACATAAGTGAATTGTCACTATATGACTGAATTGGAGTGAATTTGCTGCTATCTCTGTCAGGAAGCGAGCTGGAGCGCTGAAACTGTGCCTATACACACTTTTATCAAAACACGCTTTTTTGAGGTTTTAAGCTCAGAACGTGAATCTGTGCTTGTTTCTTGCCTGGGAACTGCTTCAGATCGTTTTGCAATGCATATATGTTATCAGTTTATCCAATGTGCATGGATGGCCTTTGGGAAGTGAATATGAGCTTCTGAAGTGAAAATATGCACTTTTTAAAAAACTTTCTTTTTTTTAGTTCTGCTTGTTAAAAATTTTCATACTGTGTGAAACACAGTGGGAAAGTGACAAACATAAGTGAATTGTCACTATATGACTGAATTGGAGTGAATTTGCTGCTATCTCTGTCAGGAAGCGAGCTGGAGCGCTGAAACTGTGCCTATACACACTTTTATCAAAACACGCTTTTTTGAGGTTTTAAGCTCAGAACGTGAATCTGTGCTTGTTTCTTGCCTGGGAACTGCTTCAGATCGTTTTGCAATGCATATATGTTATCAGTTTATCCAATGTGCATGGATGGCCTTTGGGAAGTGAATATGAGCTTCTGAAGTGAAAATATGCACTTTTTAAAAAACTTTCTTTTTTTTAGTTCTGCTTGTTAAAAATTTTCATACTGTGTGAAACACAGTGGGAAAGTGACAAACATGAGTGAATTGTCACTATATGACTGAATTGGAGTGAATTTGCTGCTATCTCTGTCAGGAAGCGAGCTGGAGCGCTGAAACTGTGCCTATACGCACTTTTATCAAAACACGCTTTTTTGAGGTTTTAAGCTCAGAACGTGAATCTGTGCTTGTTTCTTGCCTGGGATCGGCTTCAGATCGTTGTGCAATGCATATATGGTATCAGTTTATCCAATGTGCATGGATGGCCTTTGGGAAGTGAATATAAGCTTCTGAAGTGAAAATATGCAATTTTTAAAAAACTTTCTTTTTTTTAGTTCTGCTTGTTAAAAATTTTCATGCTGTGTGTTCCACAGTGGGAAAGTGACAAACATGAGTGAATTGTCACTACATGACTTAATTGGAGTGAATTTGCTGCTATCTCTGTCAGGAAGCGAGCTAGAGCGCTGAAACTGTGCCTATACGCACTTTCATCAAAACACGCTTTATTGAGATTTTAAGCTCAGAATATGAATCTGTGCGTGCTACTTGCCTGGGTACTGCTTCAGATCGTTGTGCAATGCATATATGGTATCAGTTTGTCCAATGTGCATGGATGGCCTTTGGGAAGTGAATATGAGCTTCTGAAGTGAAAATATGCACTTTTTAAAAAACTTTCTTTTTTTTAGTTCTGCTTGTTAAAAATTTTCATACTGTGTGAAACACAGTGGGAAAGTGACAAACATAAGTGAATTGTCACTATATGACTGAATTGGAGTGAATTTGCTGCTATCTCTGTCAGGAAGCGAGCTGGAGCGCTGAAACTGTGCCTATACACACTTTTATCAAAACACGCTTTTTTGAGGTTTTAAGCTCAGAACGTGAATCTGTGCTTGTTTCTTGCCTGGGAACTGCTTCAGATCGTTTTGCAATGCATATATGTTATCAGTTTATCCAATGTGCATGGATGGCCTTTGGGAAGTGAATATGAGCTTCTGAAGTGAAAATATGCACTTTTTAAAAAACTTTCTTTTTTTTAGTTCTGCTTGTTAAAAATTTTCATACTGTGTGAAACACAGTGGGAAAGTGACAAACATGAGTGAATTGTCACTATATGACTGAATTGGAGTGAATTTGCTGCTATCTCTGTCAGGAAGCGAGCTGGAGCGCTGAAACTGTGCCTATACGCACTTTTATCAAAACACGCTTTTTTGAGGTTTTAAGCTCAGAACGTGAATCTGTGCTTGTTTCTTGCCTGGGATCGGCTTCAGATCGTTGTGCAATGCATATATGGTATCAGTTTATCCAATGTGCATGGATGGCCTTTGGGAAGTGAATATAAGCTTCTGAAGTGAAAATATGCACTTTTTAAAAAACTTTCTTTTTTTTAGTTCTGCTTGTTAAAAATTTTCATGCTGTGTGTTCCACAGTGGGAAAGTGACAAACATGAGTGAATTGTCACTACATGACTTAATTGGAGTGAATTTGCTGCTATCTCTGTCAGGAAGCGAGCTAGAGCGCTGAAACTGTGCCTATACGCACTTTCATCAAAACACGCTTTATTGAGATTTTAAGCTCAGAATATGAATCTGTGCGTGCTACTTGCCTGGGTACTGCTTCAGATCGTTGTGCAATGCATATATGGTATCAGTTTGTCCAATGTGCATGGATGGCCTTTGGGAAGTGAATATGAGCTTCTGAAGTGAAAATATGCACTTTTTAAAAAACTTTCTTTTTTTTAGTTCTGCTTGTTAAAAATTTTCATACTGTGTGAAACAAGTGGGAAAGTGACAAACATGAGTGAATTGTCACTATATGACTGAATTGGAGTGAATTTGCTGCTATCTCTGTCAGGAAGCGAGCTGGAGCGCTGAAACTGTGCCTATACACACTTTTATCAAAACACGCTTTTTTGAGGTTTTAAGCTCAGAACGTGAATCTGTGCTTGTTTCTTGCCTGGGATCGGCTTCAGATCGTTGTGCAATGCATATATGGTATCAGTTTATCCAATGTGCATGGATGGCCTTTGGGAAGTGAATATAAGCTTCTGAAGTGAAAATATGCACTTTTTAAAAAACTTTCTTTTTTTTAGTTCTGCTTGTTAAAAATTTTCATGCTGTGTGTTACACAGTGGGAAAGTGACAAACATGAGTGAATTGTCACTACATGACTTAATTGGAGTGAATTTGCTGCTATCTCTGTCAGGAAGCGAGCTAGAGCGCTGAAACTATGCCTATACGCACTTTCATCAAAACACGCTTCTTTGAGGTTTTAAGCTCAGAAGGTGAATCTTTAAATGTTTCTGGCCTAGGAACTGCCTCAAATCACTGTGCAATGCCTATATGGTATCATTTGGTCCAATGTGCATGGATGGCCTTTGGGAAGTGAATATGAGCTTCTGAAGTGAAAATATGCACTTTTTCAAATACTTTCTCTTTTTTAGATCTCTTCGTCAAAAATTTTCATGCTGTGTGTAACACAGTGGGAAAGTGACAAACATGAGTGAATTGTCACTATATGACTGAATTGGAGTGAATTTGCTGCTATCTCTGTCAGGAAGCGAGCTAGAGCGCTGAAACTGTGCCTATACGCACTTTCATCAAAACACGCTTCATTGAGATTTTATGCTCAGAGCGTCAATCTGTGCGTGTTTCTTGCCTGGGAACTGCTTCAGATCGTTGTGCAGTGCATATATGGTGTGGCTTGGTTTAATGTGCATGTATTGCCATTGGGAAGTGAATATGAGCTACTGCAGTGAAGATATGCACTTATTAAAAAACTTTCTTTTTTTTTAGTTCTCCTTGTCAAAAATGTTCATACTGTGTGTAACACAGTGGGAAAGTGACAAACATGAGTGAATTGTCACTATATGCCTGAATTTGCTGCTATCTCTGTCAGGAAGCGAGCTGGAGTGCTGAAACTGCGCCTATACACACTTTCATCAAAACACGCTTCTTTGAGGTTTTAAGCTCAGAACGTGAATCTGTGCTTGTTTCTTGCCTGGGAACTGCTTCAGATCGTTGTGCAATGCATATATGTTATCAGTTTATCCAATGTGCATGGATGGCCTTTGGGAAGTGAATATGAGCTTCTGAAGTGAAAATATGCACTTTTTAAAAAACTTTCTTTTTTTTAGTTCTGCTTGTTAAAAATTTTCATGCTGTGTGTTACACAGTGGGAAAGTGACAAACATGAGTGAATTGTCACTACATGACTTAATTGGAGTGAATTTGCTGCTATCTCTGTCAGGAAGCGAGCTGGAGCGCTGAAACTGTGCCTATACGCACTTTCATCAAAACACGCTTTATTGAGATTTTAAGCTCAGAATATGAATCTGTGCGTGCTACTTGCCTGGGTACTGCTTCAGATCGTTGTGCAATGCATATATGGTATCAGTTTGTCCAATGTGCATGGATGGCCTTTGTGAAGTGAATATGAGCTTCTGAAGTGAAAATATGCACTTTTTAAAAAACTTTCTTTTTTTTAGTTCTGCTTGTTAAAAATTTTCATACTGTGTGAAAGACAGTGGGAAAGTGACAAACATGAGTGAATTGTCACTATATGACTGAATTGGAGTGAATTTGCTGCTATCTCTGTCAGGAAGCGAGCTGGAGCGCTGAAACTGTGCCTATACACACTTTTATCAAAACACGCTTTTTTGAGGTTTTAAGCTCAGAACGTGAATCTGTGCTTGTTTCTTGCCTGGGAACTGCTTCAGATCGTTGTGCAATGCATATATGTTATCAGTTTATCCAATGTGCATGGATGGCCTTTGGGAAGTGAATATGAGCTTCTGAAGTGAAAATATGCACTTTTTAAAAAACTTTCTTTTTTTTAGTTCTGCTTGTTAAAAATTTTCATACTGTGTGTAACACAGTGGGAAAGTGACAAACATGAGTGAATTGTCACTATATGACTTAATTGGATTGAATTTGCTGCTATCTCTGTCAGGAAGCGAGCTTGAGCGCTGAAACTGTGCCTATACGCACTTTCATCAAAACACGCTTCATTGAGATTTTAAGCTCAGAATATGAATCTGTGCGTGCTACTTGCCTGGGTACTGCTTCAGATCGTTGTGCAATGCATATATGGTATCAGTTTGTCCAATGTGCATGGATGGCCTTTGGGAAGTGAATATGAGCTTCTGAAGTGAAAATATGCACTTTTTAAAAAAACTTTCTTTTTTTTAGTTCTGCTTGTTAAAAATTTTCATGCTTTGTGTTACACAGTGGGAAAGTGACAAACATGAGTGAATTGTCACTACATGACTTAATTGGAGTGAATTTGCTGCTATCTCTGTCAGGAAGCGAGCTGGAGCGCTGAAACTGTGCCTATACGCACTTTTATCAAAACACGCTTTTTTGAGGTTTTAAGCTCAGAACGTGAATCTGTGCTTGTTTCTTGCCTGGGATCGGCTTCAGATCGTTGTGCAATGCATATATGGTATCAGTTTGTCCAATGTGCATGGATGGCCTTTGGGAAATGAATATGAGCTTCTGAAGTGAAAATATGCACTTTTTAAAAAACTTTCTTTTTTTTAGTTCTGCTTGTTAAAAATTTTCATGCTGTGTGTTACACAGTGGGAAAGTGACAAACATGAGTGAATTGTCACTACATGACTTAATTGGAGTGAATTTGCTGCTATCTCTGTCAGGAAGCGAGCTAGAGCGCTGAAACTGTGCCTATACGCACTTTCATCAAAACACGCTTCATTGAGATTTTAAGCTCAGAATATGAATCTGTGCGTGCTACTTGCCTGGGTACTGCTTCAGATCGTTGTGCAATGCATATATGGTATCAGTTTGTCCAATGTGCATGGATGGCCTTTGGGAAGTGAATATGAGCTTCTGAAGTGAAAATATGCACTTTTTAAAAAACTTTCTTTTTTTTAGTTCTGCTTGTTAAAAATTTTCATACTGTGTGAAACAAGTGGGAAAGTGACAAACATGAGTGAATTGTCACTATATGACTGAATTGGAGTGAATTTGCTGCTATCTCTGTCAGGAAGCGAGCTGGAGCGCTGAAACTGTGCCTATACACACTTTTATCAAAACACGCTTTTTTGAGGTTTTAAGCTCAGAACGTGAATCTGTGCTTGTTTCTTGCCTGGGAACTGCTTCAGATCGTTTTGCAATGCATATATGTTATCAGTTTATCCAATGTGCATGGATGGCCTTTGGGAAGTGAATATGAGCTTCTGAAGTGAAAATATGCACTTTTTAAAAAACTTTCTTTTTTTTAGTTCTGCTTGTTAAAAATTTTCATCCTGTGTGAAACACAGTGGGAAAGTGACAAACATGAGTGAATTGTCACTATATGACTGAATTGGAGTGAATTTGCTGCTATCTCTGTCAGGGAGCGAGCTGGAGCGCTGAAACTGTGCCTATACGCACTTTTATCAAAACACGCTTTTTTGAGGTTTTAAGCTCAGAACGTGAATCTGTGCTTGTTTCTTGCCTGGGATCGGCTTCAGATCGTTGTGCAATGCATATATGGTATCAGTTTATCCAATGTGCATGGATGGCCTTTGGGAAGTGAATATAAGCTTCTGAAGTGAAAATATGCACTTTTTAAAAAACTTTCTTTTTTTTAGTTCTGCTTGTTAAAAATTTTCATGCTGTGTGTTACACAGTGGGAAAGTGACAAACATGAGTGAATTGTCACTACATGACTTAATTGGAGTGAATTTGCTGCTATCTCTGTCAGGAAGCGAGCTAGAGCGCTGAAACTGTGCCTATACGCACTTTCATCAAAACACGCTTTATTGAGATTTTAAGCTCAGAATATGAATCTGTGCGTGCTACTTGCCTGGGTACTGCTTCAGATCGTTGTGCAATGCATATATGGTATCAGTTTGTCCAATGTGCATGGATGGCCTTTGGGAAGTGAATATGAGCTTCTGAAGTGAAAATATGCACTTTTTAAAAAACTTTCTTTTTTTTAGTTCTGCTTGTTAAAAATTTTCATACTGTGTGAAACACAGTGGGAAAGTGACAAACATAAGTGAATTGTCACTATATGACTGAATTGGAGTGAATTTGCTGCTATCTCTGTCAGGAAGCGAGCTGGAGCGCTGAAACTGTGCCTATACACACTTTTATCAAAACACGCTTTTTTGAGGTTTTAAGCTCAGAACGTGAATCTGAGCTTGTTTCTTGCCTGGGAACTGCTTCAGATCGTTTTGCAATGCATATATGTTATCAGTTTATCCAATGTGCATGGATGGCCTTTGGGAAGTGAATATGAGCTTCTGAAGTGAAAATATGCACTTTTTAAAAAACTTTCTTTTTTTTAGTTCTGCTTGTTAAAAATTTTCATACTGTGTGAAACACAGTGGGAAAGTGACAAACATGAGTGAATTGTCACTATATGACTGAATTGGAGTGAATTTGCTGCTATCTCTGTCAGGAAGCGAGCTGGAGCGCTGAAACTGTGCCTATACGCACTTTTATCAAAACACGCTTTTTTGAGGTTTTAAGCTCAGAACGTGAATCTGTGCTTGTTTCTTGCCTGGGATCGGCTTCAGATCGTTGTGCAATGCATATATGGTATCAGTTTATCCAATGTGCATGGATGGCCTTTGGGAAGTGAATATAAGCTTCTGAAGTGAAAATATGCACTTTTTAAAAAACTTTCTTTTTTTTAGTTCTGCTTGTTAAAAATTTTCATGCTGTGTGTTACACAGTGGGAAAGTGACAAACATGAGTGAATTGTCACTACATGACTTAATTGGAGTGAATTTGCTGCTATCTCTGTCAGGAAGCGAGCTAGAGCGCTGAAACTGTGCCTATACGCACTTTCATCAAAACACGCTTTATTGAGATTTTAAGCTCAGAATATGAATCTGTGCGTGCTACTTGCCTGGGTACTGCTTCAGATCGTTGTGCAATGCATATATGGTATCAGTTTGTCCAATGTGCATGGATGGCCTTTGGGAAGTGAATATGAGCTTCTGAAGTGAAAATATGCACTTTTTAAAAAACTTTCTTTTTTTTAGTTCTGCTTGTTAAAAATTTTCATACTGTGTGAAACACAGTGGGAAAGTGACAAACATAAGTGAATTGTCACAATATGACTGAATTGGAGTGAATTTGCTGCTATCTCTGTCAGGAAGCGAGCTGGAGCGCTGAAACTGTGCCTATACACACTTTTATCAAAACACGCTTTTTTGAGGTTTTAAGCTCAGAACGTGAATCTGTGCTTGTTTCTTGCCTGGGAACTGCTTCAGATCGTTTTGCAATGCATATATGTTATCAGTTTATCCAATGTGCATGGATGGCCTTTGGGAAGTGAATATGAGCTTCTGAAGTGAAAATATGCACTTTTTAAAAAACTTTCTTTTTTTTAGTTCTGCTTGTTAAAAATTTTCATACTGTGTGAAACACAGTGGGAAAGTGACAAACATAAGTGAATTGTCACAATATGACTGAATTGGAGTGAATTTGCTGCTATCTCTGTCAGGAAGCGAGCTGGAGCGCTGAAACTGTGCCTATACACACTTTTATCAAAACACGCTTTTTTGAGGTTTTAAGCTCAGAACGTGAATCTGTGCTTGTTTCTTGCCTGGGAACTGCTTCAGATCGTTTTGCAATGCATATATGTTATCAGTTTGTCCAATGTGCATGGATGGCCTTTGGGAAGTGAATATGAGCTTCTGAAGTGAAAATATGCACTTTTTAAAAAACTTTCTTTTTTTTAGTTCTGCTTGTTAAAAATTTTCATACTGTGTGTAACACAGTGGGAAAGTGACAAACATGAGTGAATTGTCACTATATGACTGAATTGGAGTGAATTTGCTGCTATCTCTGTCAGGAAGCGAGCTGGAGCGCTGAAACTGTGCCTATACGCACTTTTATCAAAACACGCTTTTTTGAGGTTTTAAGCTCAGAACGTGAATCTGTGCTTGTTTCTTGCCTGGGATCGGCTTCAGATCGTTGTGCAATGCATATATGGTATCAGTTTATCCAATGTGCATGGATGGCCTTTGGGAAGTGAATATAAGCTTCTGAAGTGAAAATATGCACTTTTTAAAAAACTTTCTTTTTTTTAGTTCTGCTTGTTAAAAATTTTCATGCTGTGTGTTACACAGTGGGAAAGTGACAAACATAAGTGAATTGTCACTATATGACTGAATTGGAGTGAATTTGCTGCTATCTCTGTCAGGAAGCGAGCTGGAGCGCTGAAACTGTGCCTATACACACTTTTATCAAAACACGCTTTTTTGAGGTTTTAAGCTCAGAACGTGAATCTGTGCTTGTTTCTTGCCTGGGATCGGCTTCAGATCGTTGTGCAATGCATATATGGTATCAGTTTATCCAATGTGCATGGATGGCCTTTGGGAAGTGAATATAAGCTTCTGAAGTGAAAATATGCACTTTTTAAAAAACTTTTTTTTAGTCTGCTTGTTAAAAATTTTCATGCTGTGTGTTACACAGTGGGAAAGTGACAAACATGAGTGAATTGTCACTACATGACTTAATTGGAGTGAATTTGCTGCTATCTCTGTCAGGAAGCGAGCTAGAGCGCTGAAACTGTGCCTATACGCACTTTCATCAAAACACGCTCTATTGAGATTTTAAGCTCAGAATATGAATATGTGCGTGCTACTTGCCTGGGTACTGCTTCAGATCGTTGTGCAATGCATATATATGGTATCAGTTTGTCCAATGTGCATGGATGGCCTTTGGGAAGTGAATATGAGCTTCTGAAGTGAGAATATGCACTTTTTAAAAAACTTTCTTTTTTTTAGTTCTGCTTGTTAAAAATTTTCATACTGTGTGAAACACAGTGGGAAAGTGACAAACATGAGTGAATTGTCACTATATGACTGAATTGGAGTGAATTTGCTGCTATCTCTGTCAGGAAGCGAGCTGGAGCGCTGAAACTGTGCCTATACACACTTTTATCAAAACACGCTTTTTTGAGGTTTTAAGCTCAGAACGTGAATCTGTGCTTGTTTCTTGCCTGGGAACTGCTTCAGATCGTTTTGCAATGCATATATGTTATCAGTTTATCCAATGTGCATGGATGGCCTTTGGGAAGTGAATATGAGCTTCTGAAGTGAAAATATGCACTTTTTAAAAAACTTTCTTTTTTTTAGTTCTGCTTGTTAAAAATTTTCATACTGTGTGAAACACAGTGGGAAAGTGACAAACATGAGTGAATTGTCACTATATGACTGAATTGGAGTGAATTTGCTGCTATCTCTGTCAGGAAGCGAGCTGGAGCGCTGAAACTGTGCCTATACGCACTTTTATCAAAACACGCTTTTTTGAGGTTTTAAGCTCAGAACGTGAATCTGTGCTTGTTTCTTGCCTGGGATCGGCTTCAGATCGTTGTGCAATGCATATATGGTATCAGTTTATCCAATGTGCATGGATGGCCTTTGGGAAGTGAATATAAGCTTCTGAAGTGAAAATATGCACTTTTTAAAAAACTTTCTTTTTTTTAGTTCTGCTTGTTAAAAATTTTCATACTGTGTGAAACACAGTGGGAAAGTGACAAACATGAGTGAATTGTCACTACATGACTTAATTGGAGTGAATTTGCTGCTATCTCTGTCAGGAAGCGAGCTAGAGCGCTGAAACTGTGCCTATACGCACTTTCATCAAAACACGCTTTATTGAGATTTTAAGCTCAGAATATGAATCTGTGCGTGCTACTTGCCTGGGTACTGCTTCAGATCGTTGTGCAATGCATATATGGTATCAGTTTGTCCAATGTGCATGGATGGCCTTTGGGAAGTGAATATGAGCTTCTGAAGTGAAAATATGCACTTTTTAAAAAACTTTCTTTTTTTTAGTTCTGCTTGTTAAAAATTTTCATACTGTTTGAAACACAGTGGGAAAGTGACAAACATGAGTGAATTGTCACTATATGACTGAATTGGAGTGAATTTGCTGCTATCTCTGTCAGGAAGCGAGCTGGAGCGCTGAAACTGTGCCTATACGCACTTTCATCAAAACACGCTTTATTGAGATTTTAAGCTCAGAATATGAATCTGTGCGTGCTACTTGCCTGGGTACTGCTTCAGATCGTTGTGCAATGCATATATGGTATCAGTTTGTCCAATGTGCATGGATGGCCTTTGGGAAGTGAATATGAGCTTCTGAAGTGAAAATATGCACTTTTTAAAAAACTTTCTTTTTTTTAGTTCTGCTTGTTAAAAATTTTCATACTGTGTGAAACACAGTGGGAAAGTGACAAACATAAGTGAATTGTCACAATATGACTGAATTGGAGTGAATTTGCTGCTATCTCTGTCAGGAAGCGAGCTGGAGCGCTGAAACTGTGCCTATACACACTTTTATCAAAACACGCTTTTTTGAGGTTTTAAGCTCAGAACGTGAATCTGTGCTTGTTTCTTGCCTGGGAACTGCTTCAGATCGTTTTGCAATGCATATATGTTATCAGTTTATCCAATGTGCATGGATGGCCTTTGGGAAGTGAATATGAGCTTCTGAAGTGAAAATATGCACTTTTTAAAAAACTTTCTTTTTTTTAGTTCTGCTTGTTAAAAATTTTCATACTGTGTGAAACACAGTGGGAAAGTGACAAACATAAGTGAATTGTCACAATATGACTGAATTGGAGTGAATTTGCTGCTATCTCTGTCAGGAAGCGAGCTGGAGCGCTGAAACTGTGCCTATACACACTTTTATCAAAACACGCTTTTTTGAGGTTTTAAGCTCAGAACGTGAATCTGTGCTTGTTTCTTGCCTGGGAACTGCTTCAGATCGTTTTGCAATGCATATATGTTATCAGTTTGTCCAATGTGCATGGATGGCCTTTGGGAAGTGAATATGAGCTTCTGAAGTGAAAATATGCACTTTTTAAAAAACTTTCTTTTTTTTAGTTCTGCTTGTTAAAAATTTTCATACTGTGTGTAACACAGTGGGAAAGTGACAAACATGAGTGAATTGTCACTATATGACTGAATTGGAGTGAATTTGCTGCTATCTCTGTCAGGAAGCGAGCTGGAGCGCTGAAACTGTGCCTATACGCACTTTTATCAAAACACGCTTTTTTGAGGTTTTAAGCTCAGAACGTGAATCTGTGCTTGTTTCTTGCCTGGGATCGGCTTCAGATCGTTGTGCAATGCATATATGGTATCAGTTTATCCAATGTGCA
Organism: Gymnothorax reevesii; assembly: GCA_029721435.1. NCBI lineage: Eukaryota > Metazoa > Chordata > Actinopteri > Anguilliformes > Muraenidae > Gymnothorax > Gymnothorax reevesii. The sequence continues at coordinate 44,623,133 of CM056585.1, forward strand.
TGGATGGCCTTTGGGAAGTGAATATAAGCTTCTGAAGTGAAAATATGCACTTTTTAAAAAACTTTCTTTTTTTTAGTTCTGCTTGTTAAAAATTTTCATGCTGTGTGTTACACAGTGGGAAAGTGACAAACATAAGTGAATTGTCACTATATGACTGAATTGGAGTGAATTTGCTGCTATCTCTGTCAGGAAGCGAGCTGGAGCGCTGAAACTGTGCCTATACACACTTTTATCAAAACACGCTTTTTTGAGGTTTTAAGCTCAGAACGTGAATCTGTGCTTGTTTCTTGCCTGGGATCGGCTTCAGATCGTTGTGCAATGCATATATGGTATCAGTTTATCCAATGTGCATGGATGGCCTTTGGGAAGTGAATATAAGCTTCTGAAGTGAAAATATGCACTTTTTAAAAAACTTTTTTTTAGTCTGCTTGTTAAAAATTTTCATGCTGTGTGTTACACAGTGGGAAAGTGACAAACATGAGTGAATTGTCACTACATGACTTAATTGGAGTGAATTTGCTGCTATCTCTGTCAGGAAGCGAGCTAGAGCGCTGAAACTGTGCCTATACGCACTTTCATCAAAACACGCTCTATTGAGATTTTAAGCTCAGAATATGAATATGTGCGTGCTACTTGCCTGGGTACTGCTTCAGATCGTTGTGCAATGCATATATATGGTATCAGTTTGTCCAATGTGCATGGATGGCCTTTGGGAAGTGAATATGAGCTTCTGAAGTGAGAATATGCACTTTTTAAAAAACTTTCTTTTTTTTAGTTCTGCTTGTTAAAAATTTTCATACTGTGTGAAACACAGTGGGAAAGTGACAAACATGAGTGAATTGTCACTATATGACTGAATTGGAGTGAATTTGCTGCTATCTCTGTCAGGAAGCGAGCTGGAGCGCTGAAACTGTGCCTATACACACTTTTATCAAAACACGCTTTTTTGAGGTTTTAAGCTCAGAACGTGAATCTGTGCTTGTTTCTTGCCTGGGAACTGCTTCAGATCGTTTTGCAATGCATATATGTTATCAGTTTATCCAATGTGCATGGATGGCCTTTGGGAAGTGAATATGAGCTTCTGAAGTGAAAATATGCACTTTTTAAAAAACTTTCTTTTTTTTAGTTCTGCTTGTTAAAAATTTTCATACTGTGTGAAACACAGTGGGAAAGTGACAAACATGAGTGAATTGTCACTATATGACTGAATTTGCTGCTATCTCTGTCAGGAAGCGAGCTGGAGCGCTGAAACTGTGCCTATACGCACTTTTATCAAAACACGCTTTTTTGAGGTTTTAAGCTCAGAACGTGAATCTGTGCTTGTTTCTTGCCTGGGATCGGCTTCAGATCGTTGTGCAATGCATATATGGTATCAGTTTATCCAATGTGCATGGATGGCCTTTGGGAAGTGAATATAAGCTTCTGAAGTGAAAATATGCACTTTTTAAAAAACTTTCTTTTTTTTAGTTCTGCTTGTTAAAAATTTTCATACTGTGTGAAACACAGTGGGAAAGTGACAAACATGAGTGAATTGTCACTACATGACTTAATTGGAGTGAATTTGCTGCTATCTCTGTCAGGAAGCGAGCTAGAGCGCTGAAACTGTGCCTATACGCACTTTCATCAAAACACGCTTTATTGAGATTTTAAGCTCAGAATATGAATCTGTGCGTGCTACTTGCCTGGGTACTGCTTCAGATCGTTGTGCAATGCATATATGGTATCAGTTTGTCCAATGTGCATGGATGGCCTTTGGGAAGTGAATATGAGCTTCTGAAGTGAAAATATGCACTTTTTAAAAAACTTTCTTTTTTTTAGTTCTGCTTGTTAAAAATTTTCATACTGTTTGAAACACAGTGGGAAAGTGACAAACATGAGTGAATTGTCACTATATGACTGAATTGGAGTGAATTTGCTGCTATCTCTGTCAGGAAGCGAGCTGGAGCGCTGAAACTGTGCCTATACGCACTTTCATCAAAACACGCTTTATTGAGATTTTAAGCTCAGAATATGAATCTGTGCGTGCTACTTGCCTGGGTACTGCTTCAGATCGTTGTGCAATGCATATATGGTATCAGTTTGTCCAATGTGCATGGATGGCCTTTGGGAAGTGAATATGAGCTTCTGAAGTGAAAATATGCACTTTTTAAAAAACTTTCTTTTTTTTAGTTCTGCTTGTTAAAAATTTTCATACTGTGTGAAACACAGTGGGAAAGTGACAAACATGAGTGAATTGTCACTATATGACTGAATTGGAGTGAATTTGCTGCTATCTCTGTCAGGAAGCGAGCTGGAGCGCTGAAACTGTGCCTATACACACTTTTATCAAAACACGCTTTTTTGAGGTTTTAAGCTCAGAACGTGAATCTGTGCTTGTTTCTTGCCTGGGAACTGCTTCAGATCGTTTTGCAATGCATATATGTTATCAGTTTATCCAATGTGCATGGATGGCCTTTGGGAAGTGAATATGAGCTTCTGAAGTGAAAATATGCACTTTTTAAAAAACTTTCTTTTTTTTAAGTTCTGCTTCTTAAAAATTTTCATACTGTGTGAAACACAGTGGGAAAGTGACAAACATGAGTGAATTGTCACTATATGACTGAATTGGAGTGAATTTGCTGCTATCTCTGTCAGGAAGCGAGCTGGAGCGCTGAAACTGTGCCTATACGCACTTTTATCAAAACGCGCTTTTTTGAGGTTTTAAGCTCAGAACGTGAATCTGTGCTTGTTTCTTGCCTGGGATCGGCTTCAGATCGTTGTGCAATGCATATATGGTATCAGTTTATCCAATGTGCATGGATGGCCTTTGGGAAGTGAATATAAGCTTCTGAAGTGAAAATATGCACTTTTTAAAAAACTTTCTTTTTTTTAGTTCTGCTTGTTAAAAATTTTCATGCTGTGTGTTACACAGTGGGAAAGTGACAAACATGAGTGAATTGTCACTACATGACTTAATTGGAGTGAATTTGCTGCTATCTCTGTCAGGAAGCGAGCTAGAGCGCTGAAACTGTGCCTATACGCACTTTCATCAAAACACGCTTTATTGAGATTTTAAGCTCAGAATATGAATCTGTGCGTGCTACTTGTCTGGGTACTGCTTCAGATCGTTGTGCAATGCATATATGGTATCAGTTTATCCAATGTGCATGGATGGCCTTTGGGAGGTGAATATAAGCTTCTGAAGTGAAAATATGCACTTTTTAAAAAACTTTCTTTTTTTTAGTTCTGCTTGTTAAAAATTTTCATACTGTGTGAAACACAGTGGGAAAGTGACAAACATGAGTGAATTGTCACTACATGACTTAATTGGAGTGAATTTGCTGCTATCTCTGTCAGGAAGCGAGCTAGAGCGCTGAAACTGTGCCTATATGCACTTTCATCAAAACACGCTTTATTGAGATTTTAAGCTCAGAATATGAATCTGTGCGTGCTACTTGCCTGGGTACTGCTTCAGATCGTTGTGCAATGCATATATGGTATCAGTTTGTCCAATGTGCATGGATGGCCTTTGGGAAGTGAATATGAGCTTCTGAAGTGAAAATATGCACTTTTTAAAAAACTTTCTTTTTTTTAGTTCTGCTTGTTAAAAATTTTCATCCTGTGTGAAATACAGTGGGAAAGTGACAAACATGACTAAATTGTCACTATATGACTGAATTGGAGTGAATTTGCTGCTATCTCTGTCAGGAAGCGAGCTGGAGCGCTGAAACTGTGCCTATACGCACTTTTATCAAAACATGCTTTTTTGAGGTTTTAAGCTCAGAACGTGAATCTGTGCTTGTTTCTTGCCTGGGATCGGCTTCAGATCGTTGTGCAATGCATATATGGTATCAGTTTATCCAATGTGCATGGATGGCCTTTGGGAAGTGAATATAAGCTTCTGAAGTGAAAATATGCACTTTTTAAAAAACTTTCTTTTTTTTAGTTCTGCTTGTTAAAAATTTTCATGCTGTGTGTTACACAGTGGGAAAGTGACAAACATGAGTGAATTGTCACTACATGACTTAATTGGAGTGAATTTGCTGCTATCTCTGTCAGGAAGCGAGCTAGAGCGCTGAAACTGTGCCTATACGCACTTTCATCAAAACACGCTTTATTGAGATTTTAAGCTCAGAATATGAATCTGTGCGTGCTACTTGCCTGGGTACTGCTTCAGATCGTTGTGCAATGCATATATGGTATCAGTTTGTCCAATGTGCATGGATGGCCTTTGGGAAGTGAATATGAGCTTCTGAAGTGAAAATATGCACTTTTTAAAAAACTTTCTTTTTTTTAGTTCTGCTTGTTAAAAATTTTCATACTGTGTGAAACACAGTGGGAAAGTGACAAACATGAGTGAATTGTCATTATATGACTGAATTGGAGTGAATTTGCTGCTATCTCTGTCAGGAAGCGAGCTGGAGCGCTGAAACTGTGCCTATACACACTTTTATCAAAACACGCTTTTTTGAGGTTTTAAGCTCAGAACGTGAATCTGTGCTTGTTTCTTGCCTGGGAACTGCTTCAGATCGTTTTGCAATGCATATATGTTATCAGTTTATCCAATGTGCATGGATGGCCTTTGGGAAGTGAATATGAGCTTCTGAAGTGAAAATATGCACTTTTTAAAAAACTTTCTTTTTTTTAAGTTCTGCTTGTTAAAAATTTTCATACTGTGTGAAACACAGTGGGAAAGTGACAAACATGAGTGAATTGTCACTATATGACTGAATTGGAGTGAATTTGCTGCTATCTCTGTCAGGAAGCGAGCTGGAGCGCTGAAACTGTGCCTATACGCACTTTTATCAAAACGCGCTTTTTTGAGGTTTTAAGCTCAGAACGTGAATCTGTGCTTGTTTCTTGCCTGGGATCGGCTTCAGATCGTTGTGCAATGCATATATGGTATCAGTTTATCCAATGTGCATGGATGGCCTTTGGGAAGTGAATATAAGCTTCTGAAGTGAAAATATGCACTTTTTAAAAAACTTTCTTTTTTTTTAGTTCTGCTTGTTAAAAATTTTCATGCTGTGTGTTACACAGTGGGAAAGTGACAAACATGAGTGAATTGTCACTACATGACTTAATTGGAGTGAATTTGCTGCTATCTCTGTCAGGAAGCGAGCTAGAGCGCTGAAACTGTGCCTATACGCACTTTCATCAAAACACGCTTTATTGAGATTTTAAGCTCAGAATATGAATCTGTGCGTGCTACTTGTCTGGGTACTGCTTCAGATCGTTGTGCAATGCATATATGGTATCAGTTTGTCCAATGTGCATGGATGGCCTTTGGGAAGTGAATATGAGCTTCTGAAGTGAAAATATGCACTTTTTAAAAAACTTTCTTTTTTTTAGTTCTGCTTGTTAAAAATTTTCATCCTGTGTGAAATACAGTGGGAAAGTGACAAACATGACTAAATTGTCACTATATGACTGAATTGGAGTGAATTTGCTGCTATCTCTGTCAGGAAGCGAGCTGGAGCGCTGAAACTGTGCCTATACGCACTTTTATCAAAACACGCTTTTTTGAGGTTTTAAGCTCAGAACGTGAATCTGTGCTTGTTTCTTGCCTGGGATCGGCTTCAGATCGTTGTGCAATGCATATATGGTATCAGTTTATCCAATGTGCATGGATGGCCTTTGGGAAGTGAATATAAGCTTCTGAAGTGAAAATATGCACTTTTTAAAAAACTTTCTTTTTTTTAGTTCTGCTTGTTAAAAATTTTCATGCTGTGTGTTACACAGTGGGAAAGTGACAAACATGAGTGAATTGTCACTACATGACTTAATTGGAGTGAATTTGCTGCTATCTCTGTCAGGAAGCGAGCTAGAGCGCTGAAACTGTGCCTATACGCACTTTCATCAAAACACGCTTTATTGAGATTTTAAGCTCAGAATATGAATCTGTGCGTGCTACTTGCCTGGGTACTGCTTCAGATCGTTGTGCAATGCATATATGGTATCAGTTTGTCCAATGTGCATGGATGGCCTTTGGGAAGTGAATATGAGCTTCTGAAGTGAAAATATGCACTTTTTAAAAAACTTTCTTTTTTTTAGTTCTGCTTGTTAAAAATTTTCATACTGTGTGAAACACAGTGGGAAAGTGACAAACATAAGTGAATTGTCACTATATGACTGAATTGGAGTGAATTTGCTGCTATCTCTGTCAGGAAGCGAGCTGGAGCGCTGAAACTGTGCCTATACACACTTTTATCAAAACACGCTTTTTTGAGGTTTTAAGCTCAGAACGTGAATCTGTGCTTGTTTCTTGCCTGGGAACTGCTTCAGATCGTTTTGCAATGCATATATGTTATCAGTTTATCCAATGTGCATGGATGGCCTTTGGGAAGTGAATATGAGCTTCTGAAGTGAAAATATGCACTTTTTAAAAAACTTTCTTTTTTTTAAGTTCTGCTTGTTAAAAATTTTCATACTGTGTGAAACACAGTGGGAAAGTGACAAACATGAGTGAATTGTCACTATATGACTGAATTGGAGTGAATTTGCTGCTATCTCTGTCAGGAAGCGAGCTGGAGCGCTGAAACTGTGCCTATACGCACTTTTATCAAAACACGCTTTTTTGAGGTTTTAAGCTCAGAACGTGAATCTGTGCTTGTTTCTTGCCTGGGATCGGCTTCAGATCGTTTTGCAATGCATATATGGTATCAGTTTATCCAATGTGCATGGATGGCCTTTGGGAAGTGAATATAAGCTTCTGAAGTGAAAATATGCACTTTTTAAAAAACTTTCTTTTTTTTAGTTCTGCTTGTTAAAAATTTTCATGCTGTGTGTTCCACAGTGGGAAAGTGACAAACATGAGTGAATTGTCACTACATGACTTAATTGGAGTGAATTTGCTGCTATCTCTGTCAGGAAGCGAGCTAGAGCGCTGAAACTGTGCCTATACGCACTTTCATCAAAACACGCTTTATTGAGATTTTAAGCTCAGAATATGAATCTGTGCGTGCTACTTGCCTGGGTACTGCTTCAGATCGTTGTGCAATGCATATATGGTATCAGTTTGTCCAATGTGCATGGATGGCCTTTGGGAAGTGAATATGAGCTTCTGAAGTGAAAATATGCACTTTTTAAAAAACTTTCTTTTTTTAGTTCTGCTTGTTAAAAATTTTCATACTGTGTGAAAGACAGTGGGAAAGTGACAAACATGAGTGAATTGTCACTATATGACTGAATTGGAGTGAATTTGCTGCTATCTCTGTCAGGAAGCGAGCTGGAGCGCTGAAACTGTGCCTATACACACTTTTATCAAAACACGCTTTTTTGAGGTTTTAAGCTCAGAACGTGAATCTGTGCTTGTTTCTTGCCTGGGAACTGCTTCAGATCGTTGTGCAATGCATATATGTTATCAGTTTATCCAATGTGCATGGATGGCCTTTGGGAAGTGAATATGAGCTTCTGAAGTGAAAATATGCACTTTTTAAAAAACTTTCTTTTTTTTAGTTCTGCTTGTTAAAAATTTTCATACTGTGTGTAACACAGTGGGAAAGTGACAAACATGAGTGAATTGTCACTATATGACTTAATTGGAGTGAATTTGCTGCTATCTCTGTCAGGAAGCGAGCTTGAGCGCTGAAACTGTGCCTATACGCACTTTCATCAAAACACGCTTCATTGAGATTTTAAGCTCAGAATATGAATCTGTGCGTGCTACTTGCCTGGGTACTGCTTCAGATCGTTGTGCAATGCATATATGGTATCAGTTTGTCCAATGTGCATGGATGGCCTTTGGGAAGTGAATATGAGCTTCTGAAGTGAAAATATGCACTTTTTAAAAAACTTTCTTTTTTTTAGTTCTGCTTGTTAAAAATTTTCATGCTGTGTGTTACACAGTGGGAAAGTGACAAACATGAGTGAATTGTCACTACATGACTTAATTGGAGTGAATTTGCTGCTTTCTCTGTCAGGAAGCGAGCTGGAGCGCTGAAACTGTGCCTATACGCACTTTTATCAAAACACGCTTTTTTGAGGTTTTAAGCTCAGAACGTGAATCTGTGCTTGTTTCTTGCCTGGGATCGGCTTCAGATCGTTGTGCAATGCATATATGGTATCAGTTTGTCCAATGTGCATGGATGGCCTTTGGGAAATGAATATGAGCTTCTGAAGTGAAAATATGCACTTTTTAAAAAACTTTCTTTTTTTTAGTTCTGCTTGTTAAAAATTTTCATGCTGTGTGTTACACAGTGGGAAAGTGACAAACATGAGTGAATTGTCACTACATGACTTAATTGGAGTGAATTTGCTGCTATCTCTGTCAGGAAGCGAGCTAGAGCGCTGAAACTGTGCCTATACGCACTTTCATCAAAAAACGCTTTATTGAGATTTTAAGCTCAGAATATGAATCTGTGCGTGCTACTTGCCTGGGTACTGCTTCAGATCGTTGTGCAATGCATATATGGTATCAGTTTGTCCAATGTGCATGGATGGCCTTTGGGAAGTGAATATGAGCTTCTGAAGTGAAAATATGCACTTTTTAAAAAACTTTCTTTTTTTTAGTTCTGCTTGTTAAAAATTTTCATACTGTGTGAAACAAGTGGGAAAGTGACAAACATGAGTGAATTGTCACTATATGACTGAATTGGAGTGAATTTGCTGCTATCTCTGTCAGGAAGCGAGCTGGAGCGCTGAAACTGTGCCTATACACACTTTTATCAAAACACGCTTTTTTGAGGTTTTAAGCTCAGAACGTGAATCTGTGCTTGTTTCTTGCCTGGGAACTGCTTCAGATCGTTTTGCAATGCATATATGTTATCAGTTTATCCAATGTGCATGGATGGCCTTTGGGAAGTGAATATGAGCTTCTGAAGTGAAAATATGCACTTTTTAAAAAACTTTCTTTTTTTTAGTTCTGCTTGTTAAAAATTTTCATACTGTGTGAAACACAGTGGGAAAGTGACAAACATGAGTGAATTGTCACTATATGACTGAATTGGAGTGAATTTGCGGCTATCTCTGTCAGGAATCGAGCTGGAGCGCTGAAACTGTGCCTATACGCACTTTTATCAAAACACGCTTTTTTGAGGTTTTAAGCTCAGAACGTGAATCTGTGCTTGTTTCTTGCCTGGGATCGGCTTCAGATCGTTGTGCAATGCATATATGGTATCAGTTTATCCAATGTGCATGGATGGCCTTTGGGAAGTGAATATAAGCTTCTGAAGTGAAAATATGCACTTTTTAAAAAACTTTCTTTTTTTTAGTTCTGCTTGTTAAAAATTTTCATGCTGTGTGTTACACAGTGGGAAAGTGACAAACATGAGTGAATTGTCACTACATGACTTAATTGGAGTGAATTTGCTGCTATCTCTGTCAGGAAGCGAGCTAGAGCGCTGAAACTGTGCCTATACGCACTTTCATCAAAACACGCTTCATTGAGGTTTTAAGCTCAGAAGGTGAATCTTTAAATGTTTCTGGCCTAGGAACTGCCTCAAATCACTGTGCAATGCCTATATGGTATCATTTGGTCCAATGTGCATGGATGGCCTTTGGGAAGTGAATATGAGCTTCTGAAGTGAAATATGCACTTTTTCAAATACTTTCTCTTTTTTAGATCTCTTCGTCAAAAATTTTCATACTGTGTGTAACACAGTGGGAAAGTGACAAACATGAGTGAATTGTCACTATATGACTGAATTGGAGTGAATTTGCTGCTATCTCTGTCAGGAAGCGAGCTGGAGTGCTGAAACTGTGCCTATACACACTTTCATCAAAACACGCTTTATTGAGATTTTAAGCTCAGAATATGAATCTGTGCGTGCTACTTGCCTGGGTACTGCTTCAGATCGTTGTGCAATGCATATATGGTATCAGTTTGTCCAATGTGCATGGATGGCCTTTGGGAAGTGAATATGAGCTTCTGAAGTGAAAATATGCACTTTTTAAAAAACTTTCTTTTTTTTAGTTCTGCTTGTTAAAAATTTTCATACTGTGTGAAACAAGTGGGAAAGTGACAAACATGAGTGAATTGTCACTATATGACTGAATTGGAGTGAATTTGCTGCTATCTCTGTCAGGAAGCGAGCTGGAGCGCTGAAACTGTGCCTATACACACTTTTATCAAAACACGCTTTTTTGAGGTTTTAAGCTCAGAACGTGAATCTGTGCTTGTTTCTTGCCTGGGATCGGCTTCAGATCGTTGTGCAATGCATATATGGTATCAGTTTATCCAATGTGCATGGATGGCCTTTGGGAAGTGAATATAAGCTTCTGAAGTGAAAATATGCACTTTTTAAAAAACTTTCTTTTTTTTAGTTCTGCTTGTTAAAAATTTTCATACTGTGTGAAACACAGTGGGAAAGTGACAAACATGAGTGAATTGTCACTACATGACTTAATTGGAGTGAATTTGCTGCTATCTCTGTCAGGAAGCGAGCTAGAGCGCTGAAACTGTGCCTATACGCACTTTCATCAAAACACGCTTTATTGAGATTTTAAGCTCAGAATATGAATCTGTGCGTGCTACTTGCCTGGGTACTGCTTCAGATCGTTGTGCAATGCATATATGGTATCAGTTTGTCCAATGTGCATGGATGGCCTTTGGGAAGTGAATATGAGCTTCTGAAGTGAAAATATGCACTTTTTAAAAAACTTTCTTTTTTTAGTTCTGCTTGTTAAAAATTTTCATACTGTTTGAAACACAGTGGGAAAGTGACAAACATGAGTGAATTGTCACTATATGACTGAATTGGAGTGAATTTGCTGCTATCTCTGTCAGGAAGCGAGCTGGAGCGCTGAAACTGTGCCTATACGCACTTTTATCAAAACACGCTTTTTTGAGGTTTTAAGCTCAGAACGTGAATCTGTGCTTGTTTCTTGCCTGGGATCGGCTTCAGATCGTTGTGTAATGCATATATGGTATCAGTTTATCCAATGTGCATGGATGGCCTTTGGGAGGTGAATATAAGCTTCTGAAGTGAAAATATGCACTTTTTAAAAAACTTTCTTTTTTTTAGTTCTGCTTGTTAAAAATTTTCATACTGTGTGAAACACAGTGGGAAAGTGACAAACATGAGTGAATTGTCACTACATGACTTAATTGGAGTGAATTTGCTGCTATCTCTGTCAGGAAGCGAGCTAGAGCGCTGAAACTGTGCCTATACACACTTTTATCAAAACACGCTTTTTTGAGGTTTTAAGCTCAGAACGTGAATCTGTGCTTGTTTCTTGCCTGGGAACTGCTTCAGATCGTTTTGCAATGCATATATGTTATCAGTTTATCCAATGTGCATGGATGGCCTTTGGGAAGTGAATATGAGCTTCTGAAGTGAAAATATGCACTTTTTAAAAAACTTTCTTTTTTTTAGTTCTGCTTGTTAAAAATTTTCATACTGTGTGAAACACAGTGGGAAAGTGACAAACATGAGTGAATTGTCACTATATGACTGAATTGGAGTGAATTTGCGGCTATCTCTGTCAGGAATCGAGCTGGAGCGCTGAAACTGTGCCTATACGCACTTTTATCAAAACACGCTTTTTTGAGGTTTTAAGCTCAGAACGTGAATCTGTGCTTGTTTCTTGCCTGGGATCGGCTTCAGATCGTTGTGCAATGCATATATGGTATCAGTTTATCCAATGTGCATGGATGGCCTTTGGGAAGTGAATATAAGCTTCTGAAGTGAAAATATGCACTTTTTAAAAAACTTTCTTTTTTTTAGTTCTGCTTGTTAAAAATTTTCATGCTGTGTGTTACACAGTGGGAAAGTGACAAACATGAGTGAATTGTCACTACATGACTGAATTGGAGTGAATTTGCTGCTATCTCTGTCAGGAAGCGAGCTAGAGCGCTGAAACTGTGCCTATACGCACTTTCATCAAAACACGCTTCATTGAGGTTTTAAGCTCAGAAGGTGAATCTTTAAATGTTTCTGGCCTAGGAACTGCCTCAAATCACTGTGCAATGCCTATATGGTATCATTTGGTCCAATGTGCATGGATGGCCTTTGGGAAGTGAATATGAGCTTCTGAAGTGAAATATGCACTTTTTCAAATACTTTCTCTTTTTTAGATCTCTTCGTCAAAAATTTTCATACTGTGTGTAACACAGTGGGAAAGTGAAAACATGAGTGAATTGTCACTATATGACTGAATTGGAGTGAATTTGCTGCTATCTCTGTCAGGAAGCGAGCTGGAGTGCTGAAACTGTGCCTATACACACTTTCATCAAAACACGCTTTATTGAGATTTTAAGCTCAGAATATGAATCTGTGCGTGCTACTTGCCTGGGTACTGCTTCAGATCGTTGTGCAATGCATATATGGTATCAGTTTGTCCAATGTGCATGGATGGCCTTTGGGAAGTGAATATGAGCTTCTGAAGTGAAAATATGCACTTTTTAAAAAACTTTCTTTTTTTTAGTTCTGCTTGTTAAAAATTTTCATACTGTGTGAAACAAGTGGGAAAGTGACAAACATGAGTGAATTGTCACTATATGACTGAATTGGAGTGAATTTGCTGCTATCTCTGTCAGGAAGCGAGCTGGAGCGCTGAAACTGTGCCTATACACACTTTTATCAAAACACGCTTTTTTGAGGTTTTAAGATCAGAACGTGAATCTGTGCTTGTTTCTTGCCTGGGATCGGCTTCAGATCGTTGTGCAATGCATATATGGTATCAGTTTATCCAATGTGCATGGATGGCCTTTGGGAAGTGAATATAAGCTTCTGAAGTGAAAATATGCACTTTTTAAAAAACTTTCTTTTTTTTAGTTCTGCTTGTTAAAAATTTTCATACTGTGTGAAACACAGTGGGAAAGTGACAAACATGAGTGAATTGTCATTACATGACTTAATTGGAGTGAATTTGCTGCTATCTCTGTCAGGAAGCGAGCTAGAGCGCTGAAACTGTGCCTATACGCACTTTCATCAAAACACGCTTTATTGAGATTTTAAGCTCAGAATATGAATCTGTGCGTGCTACTTGCCTGGGTACTGCTTCAGATCGTTGTGCAATGCATATATGGTATCAGTTTGTCCAATGTGCATGGATGGCCTTTGGGAAGTGAATATGAGCTTCTGAAGTGAAAATATGCACTTTTTAAAAAACTTTCTTTTTTTAGTTCTGCTTGTTAAAAATTTTCATACTGTTTGAAACACAGTGGGAAAGTGACAAACATGAGTGAATTGTCACTATATGACTGAATTGGAGTGAATTTGCTGCTATCTCTGTCAGGAAGCGAGCTGGAGCGCTGAAACTGTGCCTATACGCACTTTTATCAAAACACGCTTTTTTGAGGTTTTAAGCTCAGAACGTGAATCTGTGCTTGTTTCTTGCCTGGGATCGGCTTCAGATCGTTGTGTAATGCATATATGGTATCAGTTTATCCAATGTGCATGGATGGCCTTTGGGAGGTGAATATAAGCTTCTGAAGTGAAAATATGCACTTTTTAAAAAACTTTCTTTTTTTTAGTTCTGCTTGTTAAAAATTTTCATACTGTGTGAAACACAGTGGGAAAGTGACAAACATGAGTGAATTGTCACTACATGACTTAATTGGAGTGAATTTGCTGCTATCTCTGTCAGGAAGCGAGCTAGAGCGCTGAAACTGTGCCTATACGCACTTTCATCAAAACACGCTTTATTGAGATTTTAAGCTCAGAATATGAATCTGTGCGTGCTACTTGCCTGGGTACTGCTTCAGATCGTTGTGCAATGCATATATGGTATCAGTTTGTCCAATGTGCATGGATGGCCTTTGGGAAGTGAATATGAGCTTCTGAAGTGAAAATATGCACTTTTTAAAAAACTTTCTTTTTTTTAGTTCTGCTTGTTAAAAATTTTCATACTGTGTGAAACACAGTGGGAAAGTGACAAACATGAGTGAATTGTCACTATATGACTGAATTGGAGTGAATTTGCTGCTATCTCTGTCAGGAAGCGAGCTGGAGCGCTGAAACTGTGCCTATACACACTTTTATCAAAACACGCTTTTTTGAGGTTTTAAGCTCAGAACGTGAATCTGTGCTTGTTTCTTGCCTGGGAACTGCTTCAGATCGTTTTGCAATGCATATATGTTATCAGTTTATCCAATGTGCATGGATGGCCTTTGGGAAGTGAATATGAGCTTCTGAAGTGAAAATATGCACTTTTTAAAAAACTTTCTTTTTTTTAAGTTCTGCTTCTTAAAAATTTTCATACTGTGTGAAACACAGTGGGAAAGTGACAAACATGAGTGAATTGTCACTATATGACTGAATTGGAGTGAATTTGCTGCTATCTCTGTCAGGAAGCGAGCTGGAGCGCTGAAACTGTGCCTATACGCACTTTTATCAAAACGCGCTTTTTTGAGGTTTTAAGCTCAGAACGTGAATCTGTGCTTGTTTCTTGCCTGGGATCGGCTTCAGATCGTTGTGCAATGCATATATGGTATCAGTTTATCCAATGTGCATGGATGGCCTTTGGGAAGTGAATATAAGCTTCTGAAGTGAAAATATGCACTTTTTAAAAAACTTTCTTTTTTTTAGTTCTGCTTGTTAAAAATTTTCATGCTGTGTGTTACACAGTGGGAAAGTGACAAACATGAGTGAATTGTCACTACATGACTTAATTGGAGTGAATTTGCTGCTATCTCTGTCAGGAAGCGAGCTAGAGCTCTGAAACTGTGCCTATACGCACTTTCATCAAAACACGCTTTATTGAGATTTTAAGCTCAGAATATGAATCTGTGCGTGCTACTTGTCTGGGTACTGCTTCAGATCGTTGTGCAATGCATATATGGTATCAGTTTGTCCAATGTGCATGGATGGCCTTTGGGAAGTGAATATGAGCTTCTGAAGTGAAAATATGCACTTTTTAAAAAACTTTCTTTTTTTTAGTTCTGCTTGTTAAAAATTTTCATACTGTGTGAAACACAGTGGGAAAGTGACAAACATGAGTGAATTGTCACTATATGACTGAATTGGAGTGAATTTGCTGCTATCTCTGTCAGGAAGCGAGCTGGAGCGCTGAAACTGTGCCTATACGCACTTTTATCAAAACACGCTTTTTTGAGGTTTTAAGCTCAGAACGTGAATCTGTGCTTGTTTCTCGCCGGGGTTCGGCTTCAGATCGTTGTGCAATGCATATATGGTATCAGTTTATCCAATGTGCATGGATGGCCTTTGGGAGGTGAATATAAGCTTCTGAAGTGAAAATATGCACTTTTTAAAAAACTTTCTTTTTTTTAGTTCTGCTTGTTAAAAATTTTCATGCTGTGTGTTACACAGTGGGAAAGTGACAAACATGAGTGAATTGTCACTACATGACTTAATTGGAGTGAATTTGCTGCTATCTCTGTCAGGAAGCGAGCTAGAGCGCTGAAACTGTGCCTATACGCACTTTCATCAAAACACGCTTTATTGAGATTTTAAGCTCAGAATATGAATCTGTGCGTGCTACTTGCCTGGGTACTGCTTCAGATCGTTGTGCAATGCATATATGGTATCAGTTTGTCCAATGTGCATGGATGGCCTTTGGGAAGTGAATATGAGCTTCTGAAGTGAAAATATGCACTTTTTAAAAAACTTTCTTTTTTTAGTTCTGCTTGTTAAAAATTTTCATCCTGTGTGAAACACAGTGGGAAAGTGACAAACATGACTAAATTGTCACTATATGACTGAATTGGAGTGAATTTGCTGCTATCTCTGTCAGGGAGCGAGCTGGAGCGCTGAAACTGTGCCTATACGCACTTTTATCAAAACATGCTTTTTTGAGGTTTTAAGCTCAGAACGTGAATCTGTGCTTGTTTCTTGCCTGGGATCGGCTTCAGATCGTTGTGCAATGCATATATGGTATCAGTTTATCCAATGTGCATGGATGGCCTTTGGGAAGTGAATATAAGCTTCTGAAGTGAAAATATGCACTTTTTAAAAAACTTTCTTTTTTTTAGTTCTGCTTGTTAAAAATTTTCATGCTGTGTGTTACACAGTGGGAAAGTGACAAACATGAGTGAATTGTCACTACATGACTTAATTGGAGTGAATTTGCTGCTATCTCTGTCAGGAAGCGAGCTAGAGCGCTGAAACTGTGCCTATACGCACTTTCATCAAAACACGCTTTATTGAGATTTTAAGCTCAGAATATGAATCTGTGCGTGCTACTTGCCTGGGTACTGCTTCAGATCGTTGTGCAATGCATATATGGTATCAGTTTGTCCAATGTGCATGGATGGCCTTTGGGAAGTGAATATGAGCTTCTGAAGTGAAAATATGCACTTTTTAAAAAACTTTCTTTTTTTTAGTTCTGCTTGTTAAAAATTTTCATACTGTGTGAAACACAGTGGGAAAGTGACAAACATAAGTGAATTGTCACTATATGACTGAATTGGAGTGAATTTGCTGCTATCTCTGTCAGGAAGGGAGCTGGAGCGCTGAAACTGTGCCTATACACACTTTTATCAAAACACGCTTTTTTGAGGTTTTAAGCTCAGAACGTGAATCTGTGCTTGTTTCTTGCCTGGGAACTGCTTCAGATCGTTTTGCAATGCATATATGTTATCAGTTTATCAAATGTGCATGGATGGCCTTTGGGAAGTGAATATGAGCTTCTGAAGTGAAAATATGCACTTTTTAAAAAACTTTCTTTTTTTTAGTTCTGCTTGTTAAAAATTTTCATACTGTGTGAAACACAGTGGGAAAGTGACAAACATGAGTGAATTGTCACTATATGACTGAATTGGAGTGAATTTGCTGCTATCTCTGTCAGGAAGCGAGCTGGAGCGCTGAAACTGTGCCTATATGCACTTTTATCAAAACACGCTTTTTTGAGGTTTTAAGCTCAGAACGTGAATCTGTGCTTGTTTCTTGCCTGGGATCGGCTTCAGATCGTTGTGCAATGCATATATGGTATCAGTTTATCCAATGTGCATGGATGGCCTTTGGGAAGTGAATATAAGCTTCTGAAGTGAAAATATGCACTTTTTAAAAAACTTTCTTTTTTTTAGTTCTGCTTGTTAAAAATTTTCATGCTGTGTGTTACACAGTGGGAAAGTGACAAACATGAGTGAATTGTCACTACATGACTTAATTGGAGTGAATTTGCTGCTATCTCTGTCAGGAAGCGAGCTCGAGCGCTGAAACTGTGCCTATACGCACTTTCATCAAAACACGCTTTATTGAGATTTTAAGCTCAGAATATGAATCTGTGCGTGCTACTTGCCTGGGTACTGCTTCAGATCGTTGTGCAATGCATATATGGTATCAGTTTGTCCAATGTGCATGGATGGCCTTTGGGAAGTGAATATGAGCTTCTGAAGTGAAAATATGCACTTTTTAAAAAACTTTCTTTTTTTTAGTTCTGCTTGTTAAAAATTTTCATACTGTGTGAAACAAGTGGGAAAGTGACAAACATGAGTGAATTGTCACTATATGACTGAATTGGAGTGAATTTGCTGCTATCTCTGTCAGGAAGCGAGCTGGAGCGCTGAAACTGTGCCTATACACACTTTTATCAAAACACGCTTTTTTGAGGTTTTAAGCTCAGAACGTGAATCTGTGCTTGTTTCTTGCCTGGGATCGGCTTCAGATCGTTGTGCAATGCATATATGGTATCAGTTTATCCAATGTGCATGGATGGCCTTTGGGAAGTGAATATAAGCTTCTGAAGTGAAAATATGCACTTTTTAAAAAACTTTCTTTTTTTTAGTTCTGCTTGTTAAAAATTTTCATACTGTGTGAAACACAGTGGGAAAGTGACAAACATGAGTGAATTGTCACTACATGACTTAATTGGAGTGAATTTGCTGCTATCTCTGTCAGGAAGCGAGCTAGAGCGCTGAAACTGTGCCTATACGCACTTTCATCAAAACACGCTTTATTGAGATTTTAAGCTCAGAATATGAATCTGTGCGTGCTACTTGCCTGGGTACTGCTTCAGATCGTTGTGCAATGCATATATGGTATAAGTTTGTCCAATGTGCATGGATGGCCTTTGGGAAGTGAATATGAGCTTCTGAAGTGAAAATATGCACTTTTTAAAAAACTTTCTTTTTTTTAGTTCTGCTTGTTAAAAATTTTCATACTGTTTGAAACACAGTGGGAAAGTGACAAACATGAGTGAATTGTCACTATATGACTGAATTGGAGTGAATTTGCTGCTATCTCTGTCAGGAAGCGAGCTGGAGCGCTGAAACTGTGCCTATACGCACTTTTATCAAAACACGCTTTTTTGAGGTTTTAAGCTCAGAACGTGAATCTGTGCTTGTTTCTTGCCTGGGATCGGCTTCAGATCGTTGTGTAATGCATATATGGTATCAGTTTATCCAATGTGCATGGATGGCCTTTGGGAGGTGAATATAAGCTTCTGAAGTGAAAATATGCACTTTTTAAAAAACTTTCTTTTTTTTAGTTCTGCTTGTTAAAAATTTTCATACTGTGTGAAACACAGTGGGAAAGTGACAAACATGAGTGAATTGTCACTACATGACTTAATTGGAGTGAATTTGCTGCTATCTCTGTCAGGAAGCGAGCTAGAGCGCTGAAACTGTGCCTATACGCACTTTCATCAAAACACGCTTTATTGAGATTTTAAGCTCAGAATATGAATCTGTGCGTGCTACTTGCCTGGGTACTGCTTCAGATCGTTGTGCAATGCATATATGGTATCAGTTTGTCCAATGTGCATGGATGGCCTTTGGGAAGTGAATATGAGCTTCTGAAGTGAAAATATGCACTTTTTAAAAAACTTTCTTTTTTTTAGTTCTGCTTGTTAAAAATTTTCATCCTGTGTGAAATACAGTGGGAAAGTGACAAACATGACTAAATTGTCACTATATGACTGAATTGGAGTGAATTTGCTGCTATCTCTGTCAGGAAGCGAGCTGGAGCGCTGAAACTGTGCCTATACGCACTTTTATCAAAACACGCTTTTTTGAGGTTTTAAGCTCAGAACGTGAATCTGTGCTTGTTTCTTGCCTGGGATCGGCTTCAGATCGTTGTCCAATGCATATATGGTATCAGTTTATCCAATGTGCATGGATGGCCTTTGGGAAGTGAATATAAGCTTCTGAAGTGAAAATATGCACTTTTTAAAAAACTTTCTTTTTTTTAGTTCTGCTTGTTAAAAATTTTCATGCTGTGTGTTACACAGTGGGAAAGTGACAAACATGAGTGAATTGTCACTACATGACTTAATTGGAGTGAATTTGCTGCTATCTCTGTCAGGAAGCGAGCTAGAGCGCTGAAACTGTGCCTATACGCACTTTCATCAAAACACGCTTTATTGAGATTTTAAGCTCAGAATATGAATCTGTGCGTGCTACTTGCCTGGGTACTGCTTCAGATCGTTGTGCAATGCATATATGGTATCAGTTTGTCCAATGTGCATGGATGGCCTTTGGGAAGTGAATATGAGCTTCTGAAGTGAAAATATGCACTTTTTAAAAAACTTTCTTTTTTTTAGTTCTGCTTGTTAAAAATTTTCATACTGTGTGAAACACAGTGGGAAAGTGACAAACATGAGTGAATTGTCACTATATGACTGAATTGGAGTGAATTTGCTGCTATCTCTGTCAGGAAGCGAGCTGGAGCGCTGAAACTGTGCCTATACACACTTTTATCAAAACACGCTTTTTTGAGGTTTTAAGCTCAGAACGTGAATCTGTGCTTGTTTCTTGCCTGGGAACTGCTTCAGATCGTTTTGCAATGCATATATGTTATCAGTTTATCCAATCTGCATGGATGGCCTTTGGGAAGTGAATATGAGCTTCTGAAGTGAAAATATGCACTTTTTAAAAAACTTTCTTTTTTTTAAGTTCTGCTTCTTAAAAATTTTCATACTGTGTGAAACACAGTGGGAAAGTGACAAACATGAGTGAATTGTCAGTATATGACTGAATTGGAGTGAATTTGCTGCTATCTCTGTCAGGAAGCGAGCTGGAGCGCTGAAACTGTGCCTATACGCACTTTTATCAAAACGCGCTTTTTTGAGGTTTTAAGCTCAGAACGTGAATCTGTGCTTGTTTCTTGCCTGTATTCGGCTTCAGATCGTTGTGCAATGCATATATGGTATCAGTTTATCCAATGTGCATGGATGGCCTTTGGGAAGTGAATATAAGCTTCTGAAGTGAAAATATGCACTTTTTAAAAAACTTTCTTTTTTTTAGTTCTGCTTGTTAAAAATTTTCATGCTGTGTGTTACACAGTGGGAAAGTGACAAACATGAGTGAATTGTCACTACATGACTTAATTGGAGTGAATTTGCTGCTATCTCTGTCAGGAAGCGAGCTGGAGCGCTGAAACTGTGCCTATACACACTTTTATCAAAACACGCTTTTTTGAGGTTTTAAGCTCAGAACGTGAATCTGTGCTTGTTTCTTGCCTGGGAACTGCTTCAGATCGTTTTGCAATGCATATATGTTATCAGTTTATCCAATGTGCATGGATGGCCTTTGGGAAGTGAATATGAGCTTCTGAAGTGAAAATATGCACTTTTTAAAAAACTTTCTTTTTTTTAGTTCTGCTTGTTAAAAATTTTCATACTGTGTGAAACACAGTGGGAAAGTGACAAACATGAGTGAATTGTCACTATATGACTGAATTGGAGTGAATTTGCTGCTATCTCTGTCAGGAAGCGAGCTGGAGCGCTGAAACTGTGCCTATACGCACTTTTATCAAAACACGCTTTTTTGAGGTTTTAAGCTCAGAACGTGAATCTGTGCTTGTTTCTTGCCTGGGATCGGCTTCAGATCGTTGTGCAATGCATATATGGTATCAGTTTATCCAATGTGCATGGATGGCCTTTGGGAAGTGAATATAAGCTTCTGAAGTGAAAATATGCACTTTTTAAAAAACTTTCTTTTTTTTAGTTCTGCTTGTTAAAAATTTTCATGCTGTGTGTTCCACAGTGGGAAAGTGACAAACATGAGTGAATTGTCACTACATGACTTAATTGGAGTGAATTTGCTGCTATCTCTGTCAGGAAGCGAGCTAGAGCGCTGAAACTGTGCCTATACGCACTTTCATCAAAACACGCTTTATTGAGATTTTAAGCTCAGAATATGAATCTGTGCGTGCTACTTGCCTGGGTACTGCTTCAGATCGTTGTGCAATGCATATATGGTATCAGTTTGTCCAATGTGCATGGATGGCCTTTGGGAAGTGAATATGAGCTTCTGAAGTGAAAATATGCACTTTTTAAAAAACTTTCTTTTTTTTAGTTCTGCTTGTTAAAAATTTTCATACTGTGTGAAACACAGTGGGAAAGTGACAAACATAAGTGAATTGTCACTATATGACTGAATTGGAGTGAATTTGCTGCTATCTCTGTCAGGAAGCGAGCTGGAGCGCTGAAACTGTGCCTATACACACTTTTATCAAAACACGCTTTTTTGAGGTTTTAAGCTCAGAACGTGAATCTGTGCTTGTTTCTTGCCTGGGAACTGCTTCAGATCGTTTTGCAATGCATATATGTTATCAGTTTATCCAATGTGCATGGATGGCCTTTGGGAAGTGAATATGAGCTTCTGAAGTGAAAATATGCACTTTTTAAAAAACTTTCTTTTTTTTAGTTCTGCTTGTTAAAAATTTTCATACTGTGTGAAACACAGTGGGAAAGTGACAAACATGAGTGAATTGTCACTATATGACTGAATTGGAGTGAATTTGCTGCTATCTCTGTCAGGAAGCGAGCTGGAGCGCTGAAACTGTGCCTATACGCACTTTTATCAAAACACGCTTTTTTGAGGTTTTAAGCTCAGAACGTGAATCCGTGCTTGTTTCTTGCCTGGGATCGGCTTCAGATCGTTGTGCAATGCATATATGGTATCAGTTTATCCAATGTGCATGGATGGCCTTTGGGAAGTGAATATAAGCTTCTGAAGTGAAAATATGCACTTTTTAAAAAACTTTCTTTTTTTTAGTTCTGCTTGTTAAAAATTTTCATGCTGTGTGTTCCACAGTGGGAAAGTGACAAACATGAGTGAATTGTCACTACATGACTTAATTGGAGTGAATTTGCTGCTATCTCTGTCAGGAAGCGAGCTAGAGCGCTGAAACTGTGCCTATACGCACTTTCATCAAAACACGCTTTATTGAGATTTTAAGCTCAGAATATGAATCTGTGCGTGCTACTTGCCTGGGTACTGCTTCAGATCGTTGTGCAATGCATATATGGTATCAGTTTGTCCAATGTGCATGGATGGCCTTTGGGAAGTGAATATGAGCTTCTGAAGTGAAAATATGCACTTTTTAAAAAACTTTCTTTTTTTTAGTTCTGCTTGTTAAAAATTTTCATACTGTGTGAAACAAGTGGGAAAGTGACAAACATGAGTGAATTGTCACTATATGACTGAATTGGAGTGAATTTGCTGCTATCTCTGTCAGGAAGCGAGCTGGAGCGCTGAAACTGTGCCTATACACACTTTTATCAAAACACGCTTTTTTGAGGTTTTAAGCTCAGAACGTGAATCTGTGCTTGTTTCTTGCCTGGGATCGGCTTCAGATCGTTGTGCAATGCATATATGGTATCAGTTTATCCAATGTGCATGGATGGCCTTTGGGAAGTGAATATAAGCTTCTGAAGTGAAAATATGCACTTTTTAAAAAACTTTCTTTTTTTTAGTTCTGCTTGTTAAAAATTTTCATGCTGTGTGTTACACAGTGGGAAAGTGACAAACATGAGTGAATTGTCACTACATGACTTAATTGGAGTGAATTTGCTGCTATCTCTGTCAGGAAGCGAGCTAGAGCGCTGAAACTATGCCTATACGCACTTTCATCAAAACACGCTTCTTTGAGGTTTTAAGCTCAGAAGGTGAATCTTTAAATGTTTCTGGCCTAGGAACTGCCTCAATTCACTGTGCAATGCCTATATGGTATCATTTGGTCCAATGTGCATGGATGGCCTTTGGGAAGTGAATATGAGCTTCTGAAGTGAAAATATGCACTTTTTCAAATACTTTCTCTTTTTTAGATCTCTTCGTCAAAAATTTTCATTCTGTGTGTAACACAGTGGGAAAGTGACAAACATGAGTGAATTGTCACTATATGACTGAATTGGAGTGAATTTGCTGCTATCTCTGTCAGGAAGCGAGCTAGAGCGCTGAAACTGTGCCTATACGCACTTTCATCAAAACACGCTTCATTGAGATTTTATGCTCAGAGCGTCAATCTGTGCGTGTTTCTTGCCTGGGAACTGCTTCAGATCGTTGTGCAGTGCATATATGGTGTGGCTTGGTTTAATGTGCATGTATTGCCATTGGGAAGTGAATATGAGCTACTGCAGTGAAGATATGCACTTATTAAAAAACTTTCTTTTTTTTTAGTTCTCCTTGTCAAAAATGTTCATACTGTGTGTAACACAGTGGGAAAGTGACAAACATGAGTGAATTGTCACTATATGCCTGAATTTGCTGCTATCTCTGTCAGGAAGCGAGCTGGAGTGCTGAAACTGTGCCTATACACACTTTCATCAAAACACGCTTCTTTGAGGTTTTAAGCTCAGAACGTGAATCTGTGCTTGTTTCTTGCCTGGGAACTGCTTCAGATCGTTGTGCAATGCATATATGGTATCAGTTTATCCAATGTGCATGGATGGCCTTTGGGAAGTGAATATGAGCTTCTGAAGTGAAAATATGCACTTTTTAAAAAACTTTCTTTTTTTTAGTTCTGCTTGTTAAAAATTTTCATGCTGTGTGTTACACAGTGGGAAAGTGACAAACATGAGTGAATTGTCACTACATGACTTAATTGGAGTGAATTTGCTGCTATCTCTGTCAGGAAGCGAGCTGGAGCGCTGAAACTGTGCCTATACGCACTTTCATCAAAACACGCTTTATTGAGATTTTAAGCTCAGAATATGAATCTGTGCGTGCAACTTGCCTGGGTACTGCTTCAGATCGTTGTGCAATGCATATATGGTATCAGTTTGTCCAATGTGCATGGATGGCCTTTGTGAAGTGAATATGAGCTTCTGAAGTGAAAATATGCACTTTTTAAAAAACTTTCTTTTTTTTAGTTCTGCTTGTTAAAAATTTTCATTCTGTGTGAAAGACAGTGGGAAAGTGACAAACATGAGTGAATTGTCACTATATGACTGAATTGGAGTGAATTTGCTGCTATCTCTGTCAGGAAGCGAGCTGGAGCGCTGAAACTGTGCCTATACACACTTTTATCAAAACACGCTTTTTTGAGGTTTTAAGCTCAGAACGTGAATCTGTGCTTGTTTCTTGCCTGGGAACTGCTTCAGATCGTTGTGCAATGCATATATGTTATCAGTTTATCCAATGTGCATGGATGGCCTTTGGGAAGTGAATATGAGCTTCTGAAGTGAAAATATGCACTTTTTAAAAAACTTTCTTTTTTTTAGTTCTGCTTGTTAAAAATTTTCATACTGTGTGTAACACAGTGGGAAAGTGACAAACATGAGTGAATTGTCACTATATGACTTAATTGGAGTGAATTTGCTGCTATCTCTGTCAGGAAGCGAGCTTGAGCGCTGAAACTGTGCCTATACGCACTTTCATCAAAACACGCTTCATTGAGATTTTAAGCTCAGAATATGAATCTGTGCGTGCTACTTGCCTGGGTACTGCTTCAGATCGTTGTGCAATGCATATATGGTATCAGTTTGTCCAATGTGCATGGATGGCCTTTGGGAAGTGAATATGAGCTTCTGAAGTGAAAATATGCACTTTTTAAAAAACTTTCTTTTTTTTAGTTCTGCTTGTTAAAAATTTTCATACTGTGTGAAACACAGTGGGAAAGTGACAAACATGAGTGAATTGTCACTATATGACTGAATTGGAGTGAATTTGCTGCTTTCTCTGTCAGGAAGCGAGCTGGAGCGCTGAAACTGTGCCTATACGCACTTTTATCAAAACACGCTTTTTTGAGGTTTTAAGCTCAGAACGTGAATCTGTGCTTGTTTCTTGCCTGGGATCGGCTTCAGATCGTTGTGCAATGCATATATGGTATCAGTTTATCCAATGTGCATGGATGGCCTTTGGGAAATGAATATAAGCTTCTGAAGTGAAAATATGCACTTTTTAAAAAACTTTCTTTTTTTTAGTTCTGCTTGTTAAAAATTTTCATGCTGTGTGTTACACAGTGGGAAAGTGACAAACATGAGTGAATTGTCACTACATGACTTAATTGGAGTGAATTTGCTGCTATCTCTGTCAGGAAGCGAGCTAGAGCGCTGAAACTGTGCCTATACGCACTTTCATCAAAACACGCTTTATTGAGATTTTAAGCTCAGAATATGAATCTGTGCGTGCTACTTGCCTGGGTACTGCTTCAGATCGTTGTGCAATGCATATATGGTATCAGTTTGTCCAATGTGCATGGATGGCCTTTGGGAAGTGAATATGAGCTTCTGAAGTGAAAATATGCACTTTTTAAAAAACTTTCTTTTTTTTAGTTCTGCTTGTTAAAAATTTTCATACTGTGTGAAACAAGTGGGAAAGTGACAAACATGAGTGAATTGTCACTATATGACTGAATTGGAGTGAATTTGCTGCTATCTCTGTCAGGAAGCGAGCTGGAGCGCTGAAACTGTGCCTATACACACTTTTATCAAAACACGCTTTTTTGAGGTTTTAAGCTCAGAACGTGAATCTGTGCTTGTTTCTTGCCTGGGAACTGCTTCAGATCGTTTTGCAATGCATATATGTTATCAGTTTATCCAATGTGCATGGATGGCCTTTGGGAAGTGAATATGAGCTTCTGAAGTGAAAATATGCACTTTTTAAAAAACTTTCTTTTTTTTAGTTCTGCTTGTTAAAAATTTTCATACTGTGTGAAACACAGTGGGAAAGTGACAAACATGAGTGAATTGTCACTATATGACTGAATTGGAGTGAATTTGCGGCTATCTCTGTCAGGAATCGAGCTGGAGCGCTGAAACTGTGCCTATACGCACTTTTATCAAAACACGCTTTTTTGAGGTTTTAAGCTCAGAACGTGAATCTGTGCTTGTTTCTTGCCTGGGATCGGCTTCAGATCGTTGTGCAATGCATATATGGTATCAGTTTATCCAATGTGCATGGATGGCCTTTGGGAAGTGAATATAAGCTTCTGAAGTGAAAATATGCACTTTTTAAAAAACTTTCTTTTTTTTAGTTCTGCTTGTTAAAAATTTTCATGCTGTGTGTTACACAGTGGGAAAGTGACAAACATGAGTGAATTGTCACTACATGACTTAATTGGAGTGAATTTGCTGCTATCTCTGTCAGGAAGCGAGCTAGAGCGCTGAAACTGTGCCTATACGCACTTTCATCAAAACACGCTTCATTGAGGTTTTAAGCTCAGAAGGTGAATCTTTAAATGTTTCTGGCCTAGGAACTGCCTCAAATCACTGTGCAATGCCTATATGGTATCATTTGGTCCAATGTGCATGGATGGCCTTTGGGAAGTGAATATGAGCTTCTGAAGTGAAATATGCACTTTTTCAAATACTTTCTCTTTTTTAGATCTCTTCGTCAAAAATTTTCATTCTGTGTGTAACACAGTGGGAAAGTGACAAACATGAGTGAATTGTCACTATATGACTGAATTGGAGTGAATTTGCTGCTATCTCTGTCAGGAAGCGAGCTGGAGTGCTGAAACTGTCCCTATACACACTTTCATCAAAACACGCTTCTTTGAGGTTTTAAGCTCAGAACGTGAATCTGTGCTTGTTTCTTGCCTGGGAACTGCTTCAGATCGTTGTGCAATGCATATATGGTATCAGTTTATCCAATGTGCATGGATGGCCTTTGGGAAGTGAATATGAGCTTCTGAAGTGAAAATATGCACTTTTTAAAAAACTTTCTTTTTTTTAGTTCTGCTTGTTAAAAATTTTCATGCTGTGAGTTACAAAGTGGGAAAGTGACAAACATGAGTGAATTGTCACTACATGACTTAATTGGAGTGAATTTGCTGCTATCTCTGTCAGGAAGCGAGCTGGAGCGCTGAAACTGTGCCTATACGCACTTTCATCAAAACACGCTTCATTGAGATTTTTAGCTCAGAATATGAATCTGTGCGTGCTACTTGCCTGGGTACTGCTTCAGATCGTTGTGCAATGCATATATGGTATCAGTTTGTCCAATGTGCATGGATGGCCTTTGGGAAGTGAATATGAGCTTCTGAAGTGAAAATATGCACTTTTTAAAAAACTTTCTTTTTTTTAGTTCTGCTTGTTAAAAATTTTCATACTGTGTGAAACACAGTGGGAAAGTGACAAACATGAGTGAATTGTCACTATATGACTGAATTGGAGTGAATTTGCTGCTATCTCTGTCAGGAAGCGAGCTGGAGCGCTGAAACTGTGCCTATACACACTTTTATCAAAACACGCTTTTTTGAGGTTTTAAGCTCAGAACGTGAATCTGTGCTTGTTTCTTGCCTGGGAACTGCTTCAGATCGTTGTGCAATGCATATATGTTATCAGTTTATCCAATGTGCATGGATGGCCTTTGGGAAGTGAATATGAGCTTCTGAAGTGAAAATATGCACTTTTTAAAAAACTTTCTTTTTTTTAGTTCTGCTTGTTAAAAATTTTCATACTGTGTGTAACACAGTGGGAAAGTGACAAACATGAGTGAATTGTCACTATATGACTTAATTGGAGTGAATTTGCTGCTATCTCTGTCAGGAAGCGAGCTTGAGCGCTGAAACTGTGCCTATACGCACTTTCATCAAAACACGCTTCATTGAGATTTTAAGCTCAGAATATGAATCTGTGCGTGCTACTTGCCTGGGTACTGCTTCAGATCGTTGTGCAATGCATATATGGTATCAGTTTGTCCAATGTGCATGGATGGCCTTTGGGAAGTGAATATGAGCTTCTGAAGTGAAAATATGCACTTTTTAAAAAACTTTCTTTTTTTTAGTTCTGCTTGTTAAAAATTTTCATCCTGTGTGAAACACAGTGGGAAAGTGACAAACATGAGTAAATTGTCACTATATGACTGAATTGGAGTGAATTTGCTGCTATCTCTGTCAGGAAGCGAGCTGGAGCGCTGAAACTGTGCCTATACGCACTTTTATCAAAACACGCTTTTTTGAGGTTTTAAGCTCAGAACGTGAATCTGTGCTTGTTTCTTGCCTGGGATCGGCTTCAGATCGTTGTGCAATGCATATATGGTATCAGTTTGTCCAATGTGCATGGATGGCCTTTGGGAAGTGAATATGAGCTTCTGAAGTGAAAATATGCACTTTTTAAAAAACTTTCTTTTTTTAGTTCTGCTTGTTAAAAATTTTCGTACTGTGTGAAACACAGTGGGAAAGTGACAAACATGAGTGAATTGTCACTATATGACTGAATTGGAGTGAATTTGCTGCTATCTCTGTCAGGAAGCGAGCTGGAGCGCTGAAACTGTGCCTATACACATTTTTATCAAAACACGCTTTTTTGAGGTTTTAAGCTCAGAACGTGAATCTGTGCTTGTTTCTTGCCTGGGAACTGCTTCAGATCGTTTTGCAATGCATATATGTTATCAGTTTATCCAATGTGCATGGATGGCCTTTGGGAAGTGAATATGAGCTTCTGAAGTGAAAATATGCACTTTTTAAAAAACTTTCTTTTTTTTAGTTCTGCTTGTTAAAAATTTTCATACTGTGTGTAACACAGTGGGAAAGTGACAAACATGAGTGAATTGTCACTATATGACTTAATTGGAGTGAATTTGCTGCTATCTCTGTCAGGAAGCGAGCTTGAGCGCTGAAACTGTGCCTATACGGACTTTCATCAAAACACGCTTCATTGAGATTTTAAGCTCAGAATATGAATCTGTGCGTGCTACTTGCCTGGGTACTGCTTCAGATCGTTGTGCAATGCATATATGGTATCAATTTGTCCAATGTGCATGGATGGCCTTTGGGAAGTGAATATGAGCTTCTGAAGTGAAAATTTGCACTTTTTAAAAAACTTTCTTTTTTTCAGTTCTGCTTGTTAAAAATTTTCATACTGTGTGAAACACAGTGGGAAAGTGACAAACATGAGTGAATTGTCACTATATGACTGAATTGGAGTGAATTTGCTGCTATCTCTGTCAGGAAGCGAGCTGGAGCGCTGAAACTGTGCCTATACGCACTTTTATCAAAACACGCTTTTTTGAGGTTTTTAAGCTCAGAACGTGAATCTGTGCTTGTTTCTTGCCTGGGAACTGCTTCAGATCGTTTTGCAATGCATATATGTTATCAGTCTATCCAATGTGCATGGATGGCCTTTGGGAAGTGAATATGAGCTTCTGAAGTGAAAATATGCACTTTTTAAAAAACTTTCTTTTTTTTAGTTCTGCTTGTTAAAAATTTTCATACTGTGTGAAACACAGTGGGAAAGTGACAAACATGAGTGAATTGTCACTATATGACTTAATTGGAGTGAATTTGCTGCTATCTCTGTCAGGAAGCGAGCTGGAGCGCTGAAACTGTGCCTATACGCATTTTTATCAAAACGCGCTTTTTTGAGGTTTTAAGCTCAGAACGTGAATCTGTGCTTGTTTCTTGCCTGGGATCGGCTTCAGATCGTTGTGCAATGCATATATGGTATCAGTTTATCCAATGTGCATGGATGGCCTTTGGGAAGTGAATATAAGCTTCTGAAGTGAAAATATGCACTTTTTAAAAAACTTTCTTTTTTTTAGTTCTGCTTGTTAAAAATTTTCATGCTGTGTGTTACACAGTGGGAAAGTGACAAACATGAGTGAATTGTCACTACATGACTTAATTGGAGTGAATTTGCTGCTATCTCTGTCAGGAAGCGAGCTAGAGCGCTGAAACTGTGCCTATACGCACTTTCATCAAAACACGCTTTATTGAGATTTTAAGCTCAGAATATGAATCTGTGCGTGCTACTTGCCTGGGTACTGCTTCAGATCGTTGTGCAATGCATATATGGTATCAGTTTGTCCAATGTGCATGGATGGCCTTTGGGAAGTGAATATGAGCTTCTGAAGTGAAAATATGCACTTTTTAAAAAACTTTCTTTTTTTTAGTTCTGCTTGTTAAAAATTTTCATCCTGTGTGAAATACAGTGGGAAAGTGACAAACATGACTAAATTGTCACTATATGACTGAATTGGAGTGAATTTGCTGCTATCTCTGTCAGGAAGCGAGCTGGAGCGCTGAAACTGTGCCTATACGCACTTTTATCAAAACACGCTTTTTTGAGGTTTTAAGCTCAGAACGTGAATCTGTGCTTGTTTCTTGCCTGGGATCGGCTTCAGATCGTTGTGCAATGCATATATGGTATCAGTTTATCCAATGTGCATGGATGGCCTTTGGGAAGTGAATATAAGCTTCTGAAGTGAAAATATGCACTTTTTAAAAAACTTTCTTTTTTTTAGTTCTGCTTGTTAAAAATTTTCATACTGTGTGAAACACAGTGGGAAAGTGACAAACATGAGTGAATTGTCACTACATGACTTAATTGGAGTGAATTTGCTGCTATCTCTGTCAGGAAGCGAGCTAGAGCGCTGAAACTGTGCCTATACGCACTTTCATCAAAACACGCTTTATTGAGATTTTAAGCTCAGAATATGAATCTGTGCGTGCTACTTGCCTGGGTACTGCTTCAGATCGTTGTGCAATGCATATATGGTATCAGTTTGTCCAATGTGCATGGATGGCCTTTGGGAAGTGAATATGAGCTTCTGAAGTGAAAATATGCACTTTTTAAAAAACTTTCTTTTTTTTAGTTCTGCTTGTTAAAAATTTTCATCCTGTGTGAAATACAGTGGGAAAGTGACAAACATGACTAAATTGTCACTATATGACTGAATTGGAGTGAATTTGCTGCTATCTCTGTCAGGAAGCGAGCTGGAGCGCTGAAACTGTGCCTATACGCACTTTTATCAAAACACGCTTTTTTGAGGTTTTAAGCTCAGAACGTGAATCTGTGCTTGTTTCTTGCCTGGGATCGGCTTCAGATCGTTGTGCAATGCATATATGGTATCAGTTTATCCAATGTGCATGGATGGCCTTTGGGAAGTGAATATAAGCTTCTGAAGTGAAAATATGCACTTTTTAAAAAACTTTCTTTTTTTTAGTTCTGCTTGTTAAAAATTTTCATGCTGTGTGTTACACAGTGGGAAAGTGACAAACATGAGTGAATTGTCACTACATGACTTAATTGGAGTGAATTTGCTGCTATCTCTGTCAGGAAGCGAGCTAGAGCGCTGAAACTGTGCCTATACGCACTTTCATCAAAACACGCTTTATTGAGATTTTAAGCTCAGAATATGAATCTGTGCGTGCTACTTGCCTGGGTACTGCTTCAGATCGTTGTGCAATGCATATATGGTATCAGTTTGTCCAATGTGCATGGATGGCCTTTGGGAAGTGAATATGAGCTTCTGAAGTGAAAATATGCACTTTTTAAAAAACTTTCTTTTTTTTAGTTCTGCTTGTTAAAAATTTTCATACTGTGTGAAACACAGTGGGAAAGTGACAAACATGAGAGATTTGTCACTATATGACTGAATTGGAGTGAATTTGCTGCTATCTCTGTCAGGAAGCGAGCTGGAGCGCTGAAACTGTGCCTATACACACTTTTATCAAAACACGCTTTTTTGAGGTTTTAAGCTCAGAACGTGAATCTGTGCTTGTTTCTTGCCTGGGAACTGCTTCAGATCGTTTTGCAATGCATATATGTTATCAGTTTATCCAATGTGCATGGATGGCCTTTGGGAAGTGAATATGAGCTTCTGATGTGAAAATATGCACTTTTTAAAAAACTTTCTTTTTTTTAAGTTCTGCTTGTTAAAAATTTTCATACTGTGTGAAACACAGTGGGAAAGTGACAAACATGAGTGAATTGTCACTATATGACTGAATTGGAGTGAATTTGCTGCTATCTCTGTCAGGAAGCGAGCTGGAGCGCTGAAACTGTGCCTATACGCACTTTTATCAAAACGCGCTTTTTTGAGGTTTTAAGCTCAGAACGTGAATCTGTGCTTGTTTCTTGCCTGGGATCGGCTTCAGATCGTTGTGCAATGCATATATGGTATCAGTTTATCCAATGTGCATGGATGGCCTTTGGGAAGTGAATATAAGCTTCTGAAGTGAAAATATGCACTTTTTAAAAAACTTTCTTTTTTTTAGTTCTGCTTGTTAAAAATTTTCATGCTGTGTGTTACACAGTGGGAAAGTGACAAACATGAGTGAATTGTCACTACATGACTTAATTGGAGTGAATTTGCTGCTATCTCTGTCAGGAAGCGAGCTTGAGCGCTGAAACTGTGCCTATACGCACTTTCATCAAAACACGCTTCATTGAGATTTTAAGCTCAGAATATGAATCTGTGCGTGCTACTTGCCTGGGTACTGCTTCAGATCGTTGTGCAATGCATATATGGTATCAATTTGTCCAATGTGCATGGATGGCCTTTGGGAAGTGAATATGAGCTTCTGAAGTGAAAATTTGCACTTTTTAAAAAACTTTCTTTTTTTCAGTTCTGCTTGTTAAAAATTTTCATACTGTGTGAAACACAGTGGGAAAGTGACAAACATGAGTGAATTGTCACTATATGACTGAATTGGAGTGAATTTGCTGCTATCTCTGTCAGGAAGCGAGCTGGAGCGCTGAAACTGTGCCTATACGCACTTTTATCAAAACACGCTTTTTTGAGGTTTTTAAGCTCAGAACGTGAATCTGTGCTTGTTTCTTGCCTGGGAACTGCTTCAGATCGTTTTGCAATGCATATATGTTATCAGTCTATCCAATGTGCATGGATGGCCTTTGGGAAGTGAATATGAGCTTCTGAAGTGAAAATATGCACTTTTTAAAAAACTTTCTTTTTTTTAGTTCTGCTTGTTAAAAATTTTCATACTGTGTGAAACACAGTGGGAAAGTGACAAACATGAGTGAATTGTCACTATATGACTTAATTGGAGTGAATTTGCTGCTATCTCTGTCAGGAAGCGAGCTGGAGCGCTGAAACTGTGCCTATACGCATTTTTATCAAAACGCGCTTTTTTGAGGTTTTAAGCTCAGAACGTGAATCTGTGCTTGTTTCTTGCCTGGGATCGGCTTCAGATCGTTGTGCAATGCATATATGGTATCAGTTTATCCAATGTGCATGGATGGCCTTTGGGAAGTGAATATAAGCTTCTGAAGTGAAAATATGCACTTTTTAAAAAACTTTCTTTTTTTTAGTTCTGCTTGTTAAAAATTTTCATGCTGTGTGTTACACAGTGGGAAAGTGACAAACATGAGTGAATTGTCACTACATGACTTAATTGGAGTGAATTTGCTGCTATCTCTGTCAGGAAGCGAGCTAGAGCGCTGAAACTGTGCCTATACGCACTTTCATCAAAACACGCTTTATTGAGATTTTAAGCTCAGAATATGAATCTGTGCGTGCTACTTGCCTGGGTACTGCTTCAGATCGTTGTGCAATGCATATATGGTATCAGTTTGTCCAATGTGCATGGATGGCCTTTGGGAAGTGAATATGAGCTTCTGAAGTGAAAATATGCACTTTTTAAAAAACTTTCTTTTTATTAGTTCTGCTTGTTAAAAATTTTCATCCTGTGTGAAATACAGTGGGAAAGTGACAAACATGACTAAATTGTCACTATATGACTGAATTGGAGTGAATTTGCTGCTATCTCTGTCAGGAAGCGAGCTGGAGCGCTGAAACTGTGCCTATACGCACTTTTATCAAAACACGCTTTTTTGAGGTTTTAAGCTCAGAACGTGAATCTGTGCTTGTTTCTTGCCTGGGATCGGCTTCAGATCGTTGTGCAATGCATATATGGTATCAGTTTATCCAATGTGCATGGATGGCCTTTGGGAAGTGAATATAAGCTTCTGAAGTGAAAATATGCACTTTTTAAAAAACTTTCTTTTTTTTAGTTCTGCTTGTTAAAAATTTTCATACTGTGTGAAACACAGTGGGAAAGTGACAAACATGAGTGAATTGTCACTACATGACTTAATTGGAGTGAATTTGCTGCTATCTCTGTCAGGAAGCGAGCTAGAGCGCTGAAACTGTGCCTATACGCACTTTCATCAAAACACGCTTTATTGAGATTTTAAGCTCAGAATATGAATCTGTGCGTGCTACTTGCCTGGGTACTGCTTCAGATCGTTGTGCAATGCATATATGGTATCAGTTTGTCCAATGTGCATGGATGGCCTTTGGGAAGTGAATATGAGCTTCTGAAGTGAAAATATGCACTTTTTAAAAAACTTTCTTTTTTTTAGTTCTGCTTGTTAAAAATTTTCATCCTGTGTGAAATACAGTGGGAAAGTGACAAACATGACTAAATTGTCACTATATGACTGAATTGGAGTGAATTTGCTGCTATCTCTGTCAGGAAGCGAGCTGGAGCGCTGAAACTGTGCCTATACGCACTTTTATCAAAACACGCTTTTTTGAGGTTTTAAGCTCAGAACGTGAATCTGTGCTTGTTTCTTGCCTGGGATCGGCTTCAGATCGTTGTGCAATGCATATATGGTATCAGTTTATCCAATGTGCATGGATGGCCTTTGGGAAGTGAATATAAGCTTCTGAAGTGAAAATATGCACTTTTTAAAAAACTTTCTTTTTTTTAGTTCTGCTTGTTAAAAATTTTCATGCTGTGTGTTACACAGTGGGAAAGTGACAAACATGAGTGAATTGTCACTACATGACTTAATTGGAGTGAATTTGCTGCTATCTCTGTCAGGAAGCGAGCTAGAGCGCTGAAACTGTGCCTATACGCACTTTCATCAAAACACGCTTTATTGAGATTTTAAGCTCAGAATATGAATCTGTGCGTGCTACTTGCCTGGGTACTGCTTCAGATCGTTGTGCAATGCATATATGGTATCAGTTTGTCCAATGTGCATGGATGGCCTTTGGGAAGTGAATATGAGCTTCTGAAGTGAAAATATGCACTTTTTAAAAAACTTTCTTTTTTTTAGTTCTGCTTGTTAAAAATTTTCATACTGTGTGAAACACAGTGGGAAAGTGACAAACATGAGAGAATTGTCACTATATGACTGAATTGGAGTGAATTTGCTGCTATCTCTGTCAGGAAGCGAGCTGGAGCGCTGAAACTGTGCCTATACACACTTTTATCAAAACACGCTTTTTTGAGGTTTTAAGCTCAGAACGTGAATCTGTGCTTGTTTCTTGCCTGGGAACTGCTTCAGATCGTTTTGCAATGCATATATGTTATCAGTTTATCCAATGTGCATGGATGGCCTTTGGGAAGTGAATATGAGCTTCTGATGTGAAAATATGCACTTTTTAAAAAACTTTCTTTTTTTTAAGTTCTGCTTGTTAAAAATTTTCATACTGTGTGAAACACAGTGGGAAAGTGACAAACATGAGTGAATTGTCACTATATGACTGAATTGGAGTGAATTTGCTGCTATCTCTGTCAGGAAGCGAGCTGGAGCGCTGAAACTGTGCCTATACGCACTTTTATCAAAACGCGCTTTTTTGAGGTTTTAAGCTCAGAACGTGAATCTGTGCTTGTTTCTTGCCTGGGATCGGCTTCAGATCGTTGTGCAATGCATATATGGTATCAGTTTATCCAATGTGCATGGATGGCCTTTGGGAAGTGAATATAAGCTTCTGAAGTGAAAATATGCACTTTTTAAAAAACTTTCTTTTTTTTAGTTCTGCTTGTTAAAAATTTTCATGCTGTGTGTTACACAGTGGGAAAGTGACAAACATGAGTGAATTGTCACTACATGACTTAATTGGAGTGAATTTGCTGCTATCTCTGTCAGGAAGCGAGCTAGAGCGCTGAAACTGTGCTTATACGCACTTTCATCAAAACACGCTTTATTGAGATTTTAAGCTCAGAATATGAATCTGTGCGTGCTACTTGCCTGGGTACTGCTTCAGATCGTTGTGCAATGCATATATGGTATCAGTTTGTCCAATGTGCATGGATGGCCTTTGGGAAGTGAATATGAGCTTCTGAAGTGAAAATATGCACTTTTTAAAAAACTTTCTTTTTTTTAGTTCTGCTTGTTAAAAATTTTCATACTGTGTGAAACACAGTGGGAAAGTGACAAACATGAGAGAATTGTCACTATATGACTGAATTGGAGTGAATTTGCTGCTATCTCTGTCAGGAAGCGAGCTGGAGCGCTGAAACTGTGCCTATACACACTTTTATCAAAACACGCTTTTTTGAGGTTTTAAGCTCAGAACGTGAATCTGTGCTTGTTTCTTGCCTGGGAACTGCTTCAGATCGTTTTGCAATGCATATATGTTATCAGTTTATCCAATGTGCATGGATGGCCTTTGGGAAGTGAATATGAGCTTCTGATGTGAAAATATGCACTTTTTAAAAAACTTTCTTTTTTTTAAGTTCTGCTTGTTAATAATTTTCATCCTGTGTGAAATACAGTGGGAAAGTGACAAACATGACTAAATTGTCACTATATGACTGAATTGGAGTGAATTTGCTGCTATCTCTGTCAGGAAGCGAGCTGGAGCGCTGAAACTGTGCCTATACGCACTTTCATCAAAACACGCTTTATTGAGATTTTAAGCTCAGAATATGAATCTGTGCGTGCTACTTGCCTGGGTACTGCTTCAGATCGTTGTGCAATGCATATATGGTATCAGTTTGTCCAATGTGCATGGATGGCCTTTGGGAAGTGAATATGAGCTTCTGAAGTGAAAATATGCACTTTTTAAAAAACTTTCTTTTTTTTAGTTCTGCTTGTTAAAAATTTTCATCCTGTTTGAAATACAGTGGGAAAGTGACAAACATGACTAAATTGTCACTATATGACTGAATTGGAGTGAATTTGCTGCTATCTCTGTCAGGAAGCGAGCTGGAGCGCTGAAACTGTGCCTATACGCACTTTTATCAAAACACGCTTTTTTGAGGTTTTAAGCTCAGAACGTGAATCTGTGCTTGTTTCTTGCCTGGGATCGGCTTCAGATCGTTGTGCAATGCATATATGGTATCAGTTTATCCAATGTGCATGGATGGCCTTTGGGAAGTGAATATAAGCTTCTGAAGTGAAAATATGCACTTTTTAAAAAACTTTCTTTTTTTTAGTTCTGCTTGTTAAAAATTTTCATGCTGTGTGTTACACAGTGGGAAAGTGACAAACATGAGTGAATTGTCACTACATGACTTAATTGGAGTGAATTTGCTGCTATCTCTGTCAGGAAGCGAGCTAGAGCGCTGAAACTGTGCCTATACGCACTTTCATCAAAACACGCTTTATTGAGATTTTAAGCTCAGAATATGAATCTGTGCGTGCTACTTGCCTGGGTACTGCTTCAGATCGTTGTGCAATGCATATATGGTATCAGTTTGTCCAATGTGCATGGATGGCCTTTGGGAAGTGAATATGAGCTTCTGAAGTGAAAATATGCACTTTTTAAAAAACTTTCTTTTTTTTAGTTCTGCTTGTTAAAAATTTTCATACTGTGTGAAACACAGTGGGAAAGTGACAAACATGAGAGAATTGTCACTATATGACTGAATTGGAGTGAATTTGCTGCTATCTCTGTCAGGAAGCGAGCTGGAGCGCTGAAACTGTGCCTATACACACTTTTATCAAAACACGCTTTTTTGAGGTTTTAAGCTCAGAACGTGAATCTGTGCTTGTTTCTTGCCTGGGAACTGCTTCAGATCGTTTTGCAATGCATATATGTTATCAGTTTATCCAATGTGCATGGATGGCCTTTGGGAAGTGAATATGAGCTTCTGATGTGAAAATATGCACTTTTTAAAAAACTTTCTTTTTTTTAAGTTCTGCTTGTTAAAAATTTTCATACTGTGTGAAACACAGTGGGAAAGTGACAAACATGAGTGAATTGTCACTATATGACTGAATTGGAGTGAATTTGCTGCTATCTCTGTCAGGAAGCGAGCTGGAGCGCTGAAACTGTGCCTATACGCACTTTTATCAAAACGCGCTTTTTTGAGGTTTTAAGCTCAGAACGTGAATCTGTGCTTGTTTCTTGCCTGGGATCGGCTTCAGATCGTTGTGCAATGCATATATGGTATCAGTTTATCCAATGTGCATGGATGGCCTTTGGGAAGTGAATATAAGCTTCTGAAGTGAAAATATGCACTTTTTAAAAAACTTTCTTTTTTTTAGTTCTGCTTGTTAAAAATTTTCATGCTGTGTGTTACACAGTGGGAAAGTGACAAACATGAGTGAATTGTCACTACATGACTTAATTGGAGTGAATTTGCTGCTATCTCTGTCAGGAAGCGAGCTAGAGCGCTGAAACTGTGCTTATACGCACTTTCATCAAAACACGCTTTATTGAGATTTTAAGCTCAGAATATGAATCTGTGCGTGCTACTTGCCTGGGTACTGCTTCAGATCGTTGTGCAATGCATATATGGTATCAGTTTGTCCAATGTGCATGGATGGCCTTTGGGAAGTGAATATGAGCTTCTGAAGTGAAAATATGCACTTTTTAAAAAACTTTCTTTTTTTTAGTTCTGCTTGTTAAAAATTTTCATACTGTGTGAAACACAGTGGGAAAGTGACAAACATGAGAGAATTGTCACTATATGACTGAATTGGAGTGAATTTGCTGCTATCTCTGTCAGGAAGCGAGCTGGAGCGCTGAAACTGTGCCTATACACACTTTTATCAAAACACGCTTTTTTGAGGTTTTAAGCTCAGAACGTGAATCTGTGCTTGTTTCTTGCCTGGGAACTGCTTCAGATCGTTTTGCAATGCATATATGTTATCAGTTTATCCAATGTGCATGGATGGCCTTTGGGAAGTGAATATGAGCTTCTGATGTGAAAATATGCACTTTTTAAAAAACTTTCTTTTTTTTAAGTTCTGCTTGTTAATAATTTTCATCCTGTGTGAAATACAGTGGGAAAGTGACAAACATGACTAAATTGTCACTATATGACTGAATTGGAGTGAATTTGCTGCTATCTCTGTCAGGAAGCGAGCAGGAGCACTGAAACTGTGCCTATACGCACTTTTATCAAAACACGCTTTTTTGAGGTTTTAAGCTCAGAACGTGAATCTGTGCTTGTTTCTTGCCTGGGATCGGCTTCAGATCGTTGTGCAATGCATATATGGTATCAGTTTATCCAATGTGCATGGATGGCCTTTGGGAAGTGAATATAAGCTTCTGAAGTGAAAATATGCACTTTTTAAAAAACTTTCTTTTTTTTAGTTCTGCTTGTTAAAAATTTTCATGCTGTGTGTTACACAGTGGGAAAGTGACAAACATGAGTGAATTGTCACTACATGACTTAATTGGAGTGAATTTGCTGCTATCTCTGTCAGGAAGCGAGCTAGAGCGCTGAAACTGTGCCTATACGCACTTTCATCAAAACACGCTTTATTGAGATTTTAAGCTCAGAATATGAATCTGTGCGTGCTACTTGCCTGGGTACTGCTTCAGATCGTTGTGCAATGCATATATGGTATCAGTTTGTCCAATGTGCATGGATGGCCTTTGGGAAGTGAATATGAGCTTCTGAAGTGAAAATATGCACTTTTTAAAAAACTTTCTTTTTTTTAGTTCTGCTTGTTAAAAATTTTCATACTGTGTGAAACACAGTGGGAAAGTGACAAACATAAGTGAATTGTCACTATATGACTGAATTGGAGTGAATTTGCTGCTATCTCTGTCAGGAAGCGAGCTGGAGCGCTGAAACTGTGCCTATACACACTTTTATCAAAACACGCTTTTTTGAGGTTTTAAGCTCAGAACGTGAATCTGTGCTTGTTTCTTGCCTGGGAACTGCTTCAGATCGTTTTGCAATGCATATATGTTATCAGTTTATCCAATGTGCATGGATGGCCTTTGGGAAGTGAATATGAGCTTCTGAAGTGAAAATATGCACTTTTTAAAAAACTTTCTTTTTTTTAGTTCTGCTTGTTAAAAATTTTCATACTGTGTGAAACACAGTGGGAAAGTGACAAACATGAGTGAATTGTCACTATATGACTGAATTGGAGTGAATTTGCTGCTATCTCTGTCAGGAAGCGAGC
Source organism: Gymnothorax reevesii (assembly GCA_029721435.1). NCBI lineage: Eukaryota > Metazoa > Chordata > Actinopteri > Anguilliformes > Muraenidae > Gymnothorax > Gymnothorax reevesii. The sequence goes on from CM056585.1 coordinate 44,662,970, forward strand.
TGGAGCGCTGAAACTGTGCCTATACGCACTTTTATCAAAACACGCTTTTTTGAGGTTTTAAGCTCAGAACGTGAATCTGTGCTTGTTTCTTGCCTGGGATCGGCTTCAGATCGTTGTGCAATGCATATATGGTATCAGTTTATCCAATGTGCATGGATGGCCTTTGGGAAGTGAATATAAGCTTCTGAAGTGAAAATATGCACTTTTTAAAAAACTTTCTTTTTTTTAGTTCTGCTTGTTAAAAATTTTCATGCTGTGTGTTCCACAGTGGGAAAGTGACAAACATGAGTGAATTGTCACTACACGACTTAATTGGAGTGAATTTGCTGCTATCTCTGTCAGGAAGCGAGCTAGAGCGCTGAAACTGTGCCTATACGCACTTTCATCAAAACACGCTTTATTGAGATTTTAAGCTCAGAATATGAATCTGTGCGTGCTACTTGCCTGGGTACTGCTTCAGATCGTTGTGCAATGCATATATGGTATCAGTTTGTCCAATGTGCATGGATGGCTTTTGGGAAGTGAATATGAGCTTCTGAAGTGAAAATATGCACTTTTTAAAAAACTTTCTTTTTTTTAGTTCTGCTTGTTAAAAATTTTCATACTGTGTGAAACAAGTGGGAAAGTGACAAACATGAGTGAATTGTCACTATATGACTGAATTGGAGTGAATTTGCTGCTATCTCTGTCAGGAAGCGAGCTGGAGCGCTGAAACTGTGCCTATACACACTTTTATCAAAACACGCTTTTTTGAGGTTTTAAGCTCAGAACGTGAATCTGTGCTTGTTTCTTGCCTGGGATCGGCTTCAGATCGTTGTGCAATGCATATATGGTATCAGTTTATCCAATGTGCATGGATGGCCTTTGGGAAGTGAATATAAGCTTCTGAAGTGAAAATATGCACTTTTTAAAAAACTTTCTTTTTTTTAGTTCTGCTTGTTAAAAATTTTCATACTGTGTGAAACACAGTGGGAAAGTGACAAACATGAGTGAATTGTCACTACATGACTTAATTGGAGTGAATTTGCTGCTATCTCTGTCAGGAAGCGAGCTAGAGCGCTGAAACTGTGCCTATACGCACTTTCATCAAAACACGCTTTATTGAGATTTTAAGCTCAGAATATGAATCTGTGCGTGCTACTTGCCTGGGTACTGCTTCAGATCGTTGTGCAATGCATATATGGTATCAGTTTGTCCAATGTGCATGGATGGCCTTTGGGAAGTGAATATGAGCTTCTGAAGTGAAAATATGCACTTTTTAAAAAACTTTCTTTTTTTTAGTTCTGCTTGTTAAAAATTTTTATACTGTGTGAAACAAGTGGGAAAGTGACAAACATGAGTGAATTGTCACTATATGACTGAATTGGAGTGAATTTGCTGCTATCTCTGTCAGGAAGCGAGCTGGAGCGCTGAAACTGTGCCTATACACACTTTTATCAAAACACGCTTTTTTGAGGTTTTAAGCTCAGAACGTGAATCTGTGCTTGTTTCTTGCCTGGGAACTGCTTCAGATCGTTTTGCAATGCATATATGTTATCAGTTTATCCAATGTGCATGGATGGCCTTTGGGAAGTGAATATGAGCTTCTGAAGTGAAAATATGCACTTTTTAAAAAACTTTCTTTTTTTTAGTTCTGCTTGTTAAAAATTTTCATACTGTGTGAAACACAGTGGGAAAGTGACAAACATGAGTGAATTGTCACTATATGACTGAATTGGAGTGAATTTGCGGCTATCTCTGTCAGGAAGCGAGCTGGAGCGCTGAAACTGTGCCTATACGCACTTTTATCAAAACACGCTTTTTTGAGGTTTTAAGCTCAGAACGTGAATCTGTGCTTGTTTCTTGCCTGGGATCGGCTTCAGATCGTTGTGCAATGCATATATGGTATCAGTTTATCCAATTTGCATGGATGGCCTTTGGGAAGTGAATATAAGCTTCTGAAGTGAAAATATGCACTTTTTAAAAAACTTTCTTTTTTTTAGTTCTGCTTGTTAAAAATTTTCATGCTGTGTGTTACACAGTGGGAAAGTGACAAACATGAGTGAATTGTCACTACATGACTTAATTGGAGTGAATTTGCTGCTATCTCTGTCAGGAAGCGAGCTAGAGCGCTGAAACTGTGCCTATACGCACTTTCATCAAAACACGCTTCATTGAGGTTTTAAGCTCAGAAGGTGAATCTTTAAATGTTTCTGGCCTAGGAACTGCCTCAAATCACTGTGCAATGCCTATATGGTATCATTTGGTCCAATGTGCATGGATGGCCTTTGGGAAGTGAATATGAGCTTCTGAAGTGAAATATGCACTTTTTCAAATACTTTCTCTTTTTTAGATCTCTTCGTCAAAAATTTTCATTCTGTGTGTAACACAGTGGGAAAGTGACAAACATGAGTGAATTGTCACTATATGACTGAATTGGAGTGAATTTGCTGCTATCTCTGTCAGGAAGCGAGCTGGAGTGCTGAAACTGTGCCTATACACACTTTCATCAAAACACGCTTCTTTGAGGTTTTAAGCTCAGAACGTGAATCTGTGCTTGTTTCTTGCCTGGGAACTGCTTCAGATCGTTGTGCAATGCATATATGGTATCAGTTTATCCAATGTGCATGGATGGCCTTTGGGAAGTGAATATGAGCTTCTGAAGTGAAAATATGCACTTTTTAAAAAACTTTCTTTTTTTTAGTTCTGCTTGTTAAAAATTTTCATGCTGTGTGTTACACAGTGGGAAAGTGACAAACATGAGTGAATTGTCACTACATGACTTAATTGGAGTGAATTTGCTGCTATCTCTGTCAGGAAGCGAGCTGGAGCGCTGAAACTGTGCCTATACGCACTTTCATCAAAACACGCTTCATTGAGATTTTTAGCTCAGAATATGAATCTGTGCGTGCTACTTGCCTGGGTACTGCTTCAGATCGTTGTGCAATGCATATATGGTATCAGTTTGTCCAATGTGCATGGATGGCCTTTGGGAAGTGAATATGAGCTTCTGAAGTGAAAATATGCACTTTTTAAAAAACTTTCTTTTTTTTAGTTCTGCTTGTTAAAAATTTTCATACTGTGTGAAACACAGTGGGAAAGTGACAAACATGAGTGAATTGTCACTATATGACTGAATTGGAGTGAATTTGCTGCTATCTCTGTCAGGAAGCGAGCTGGAGCGCTGAAACTGTGCCTATACACACTTTTATCAAAACACGCTTTTTTGAGGTTTTAAGCTCAGAACGTGAATCTGTGCTTGTTTCTTGCCTGGGAACTGCTTCAGATCGTTGTGCAATGCATATATGTTATCAGTTTATCCAATGTGCATGGATGGCCTTTGGGAAGTGAATATGAGCTTCTGAAGTGAAAATATGCACTTTTTAAAAAACTTTCTTTTTTTTAGTTCTGCTTGTTAAAAATTTTCATACTGTGTGTAACACAGTGGGAAAGTGACAAACATGAGTGAATTGTCACTATATGACTTAATTGGAGTGAATTTGCTGCTATCTCTGTCAGGAAGCGAGCTTGAGCGCTGAAACTGTGCCTATACGCACTTTCATCAAAACACGCTTCATTGAGATTTTAAGCTCAGAATATGAATCTGTGCGTGCTACTTGCCTGGGTACTGCTTCAGATCGTTGTGCAATGCATATATGGTATCAGTTTGTCCAATGTGCATGGATGGCCTTTGGGAAGTGAATATGAGCTTCTGAAGTGAAAATATGCACTTTTTAAAAAACTTTCTTTTTTTTAGTTCTGCTTGTTAAAAATTTTCATCCTGTGTGAAACACAGTGGGAAAGTGACAAACATGAGTAAATTGTCACTATATGACTGAATTGGAGTGAATTTGCTGCTATCTCTGTCAGGAAGCGAGCTGGAGCGCTGAAACTGTGCCTATACGCACTTTTATCAAAACACGCTTTTTTGAGGTTTTAAGCTCAGAACGTGAATCTGTGCTTGTTTCTTGCCTGGGATCGGCTTCAGATCGTTGTGCAATGCATATATGGTATCAGTTTGTCCAATGTGCATGGATGGCCTTTGGGAAGTGAATATGAGCTTCTGAAGTGAAAATATGCACTTTTTAAAAAACTTTCTTTTTTTAGTTCTGCTTGTTAAAAATTTTCGTACTGTGTGAAACACAGTGGGAAAGTGACAAACATGAGTGAATTGTCACTATATGACTGAATTGGAGTGAATTTGCTGCTATCTCTGTCAGGAAGCGAGCTGGAGCGCTGAAACTGTGCCTATACACACATTTATCAAAACACGCTTTTTTGAGGTTTTAAGCTCAGAACGTGAATCTGTGCTTGTTTCTTGCCTGGGAACTGCTTCAGATCGTTTTGCAATGCATATATGTTATCAGTTTATCCAATGTGCATGGATGGCCTTTGGGAAGTGAATATGAGCTTCTGAAGTGAAAATATGCACTTTTTAAAAAACTTTCTTTTTTTTAGTTCTGCTTGTTAAAAATTTTCATACTGTGTGTAACACAGTGGGAAAGTGACAAACATGAGTGAATTGTCACTATATGACTTAATTGGAGTGAATTTGCTGCTATCTCTGTCAGGAAGCGAGCTTGAGCGCTGAAACTGTGCCTATACGCACTTTCATCAAAACACGCTTCATTGAGATTTTAAGCTCAGAATATGAATCTGTGCGTGCTACTTGCCTGGGTACTGCTTCAGATCGTTGTGCAATGCATATATGGTATCAATTTGTCCAATGTGCATGGATGGCCTTTGGGAAGTGAATATGAGCTTCTGAAGTGAAAATATGCACTTTTTAAAAAACTTTCTTTTTTTCAGTTCTGCTTGTTAAAAATTTTCATACTGTGTGAAACACAGTGGGAAAGTGACAAACATGAGTGAATTGTCACTATATGACTGAATTGAAGTGAATTTGCTGCTATCTCTGTCAGGAAGCGAGCTGGAGCGCTGAAACTGTGCCTATACGCACTTTTATCAAAACACGCTTTTTTGAGGTTTTAAGCTCAGAACGTGAATCTGTGCTTGTTTCTTGCCTGGGAACTGCTTCAGATCGTTTTGCAATGCATATATGTTATCATTCTATCCAATGTGCATGGATGGCCTTTGGGAAGTGAATATGAGCTTCTGAAGTGAAAATATGCACTTTTTAAAAAACTTTCTTTTTTTTAGTTCTGCTTGTTAAAAATTTTCATACTGTGTGAAACACAGTGGGAAAGTGACAAACATGAGTGAATTGTCACTATATGACTGAATTGGAGTGAATTTGCTGCTATCTCTGTCAGGAAGCGAGCTGGAGCGCTGAAACTGTGCCTATACGCATTTTTATCAAAACGCGCTTTTTTGAGGTTTTAAGCTCAGAACGTGAATCTGTGCTTGTTTCTTGCCTGGGATCGGCTTCAGATCGTTGTGCAATGCATATATGGTATCAGTTTATCCAATGTGCATGGATGGCCTTTGGGAAGTGAATATAAGCTTCTGAAGGGAAAATATGCACTTTTTAAAAAACTTTCTTTTTTTTAGTTCTGCTTGTTAAAAATTTTCATGCTGTGTGTTACACAGTGGGAAAGTGACAAACATGAGTGAATTGTCACTACATGACTTAATTGGAGTGAATTTGCTGCTATCTCTGTCAGGAAGCGAGCTAGAGCGCTGAAACTGTGCCTATACGCACTTTCATCAAAACACGCTTTATTGAGATTTTAAGCTCAGAATATGAATCTGTGCGTGCTACTTGCCTGGGTACTGCTTCAGATTGTTGTGCAATGCATATATGGTATCAGTTTGTCCAATGTGCATGGATGGCCTTTGGGAAGTGAATATGAGCTTCTGAAGTGAAAATATGCACTTTTTAAAAAACTTTCTTTTTTTTAGTTCTGCTTGTTAAAAATTTTCATCCTGTGTGAAATACAGTGGGAAAGTGACAAACATGACTAAATTGTCACTATATGACTGAATTGGAGTGAATTTGCTGCTATCTCTGTCAGGAAGCGAGCTGGAGCGCTGAAACTGTGCCTATACGCACTTTTATCAAAACACGCTTTTTTGAGGTTTTAAGCTCAGAACGTGAATCTGTGCTTGTTTCTTGCCTGGGATCGGCTTCAGATCGTTGTGCAATGCATATATGGTATCAGTTTATCCAATGTGCATGGATGGCCTTTGGGAAGTGAATATAAGCTTCTGAAGTGAAAATATGCACTTTTTAAAAAACTTTCTTTTTTTTAGTTCTGCTTGTTAAAAATTTTCATGCTGTGTGTTACACAGTGGGAAAGTGACAAACATGAGTGAATTGTCACTACATGACTTAATTGGAGTGAATTTGCTGCTATCTCTGTCAGGAAGCGAGCTAGAGCGCTGAAACTGTGCCTATACGCACTTTCATCAAAACACGCTTTATTGAGATTTTAAGCTCAGAATATGAATCTGTGCGTGCTACTTGCCTGGGTACTGCTTCAGATCGTTGTGCAATGCATATATGGTATCAGTTTGTCCAATGTGCATGGATGGCCTTTGGGAAGTGAATATGAGCTTCTGAAGTGAAAATATGCACTTTTTAAAAAACTTTCTTTTTTTTAGTTCTGCTTGTTAAAAATTTTCATACTGTGTGAAGCACAGTGGGAAAGTGACAAACATGAGAGAATTGTCACTATATGACTGAATTGGAGTGAATTTGCTGCTATCTCTGTCAGGAAGCGAGCTGGAGCGCTGAAACTGTGCCTATACACACTTTTATCAAAACACGCTTTTTTGAGGTTTTAAGCTCAGAACGTGAATCTGTGCTTGTTTCTTGCCTGGGAACTGCTTCAGATCGTTTTGCAATGCATATATGTTATCAGTTTATCCAATGTGCATGGATGGCCTTTGGGAAGTGAATATGAGCTTCTGATGTGAAAATATGCACTTTTTAAAAAACTTTCTTTTTTTTAAGTTCTGCTTGTTAAAAATTTTCATACTGTGTGAAACACAGTGGGAAAGTGACAAACATGAGTGAATTGTCACTATATGACTGAATTGGAGTGAATTTGCTGCTATCTCTGTCAGGAAGCGAGCTGGAGCGCTGAAACTGTGCCTATACGCACTTTTATCAAAACGCGCTTTTTTGAGGTTTTAAGCTCAGAACGTGAATCTGTGCTTGTTTCTTGCCTGGGATCGGCTTCAGATCGTTGTGCAATGCATATATGGTATCAGTTTATCCAATGTGCATGGATGGCCTTTGGGAAGTGAATATAAGCTTCTGAAGTGAAAATATGCACTTTTTAAAAAACTTTCTTTTTTTTAGTTCTGCTTGTTAAAAATTTTCATGCTGTGTGTTACACAGTGGGAAAGTGACAAACATGAGTGAATTGTCACTACATGACTTAATTGGAGTGAATTTGCTGCTATCTCTGTCAGGAAGCGAGCTAGAGCGCTGAAACTGTGCCTATACGCACTTTCATCAAAACACGCTTTATTGAGATTTTAAGCTCAGAATATGAATCTGTGCGTGCTACTTGCCTGGGTACTGCTTCAGATCGTTGTGCAATGCATATATGGTATCAGTTTGTCCAATGTGCATGGATGGCCTTTGGGAAGTGAATATGAGCTTCTGAAGTGAAAATATGCACTTTTTAAAAAACTTTCTTTTTTTTAGTTCTGCTTGTTAAAAATTTTCATACTGTGTGAAACACAGTGGGAAAGTGACAAACATGAGTGAATTGTCACTATATGACTGAATTGGAGTGAATTTGCTGCTATCTCTGTCAGGAAGCGAGCTGGAGCGCTGAAACTGTGCCTATACACACTTTTATCAAAACACGCTTTTTTGAGGTTTTAAGCTCAGAACGTGAATCTGTGCTTGTTTCTTGCCTGGGAACTGCTTCAGATCGTTTTGCAATGCATATATGTTATCAGTTTATCCAATGTGCATGGATGGCCTTTGGGAAGTGAATATGAGCTTCTGATGTGAAAATATGCACTTTTTAAAAAACTTTCTTTTTTTTAAGTTCTGCTTGTTAAAAATTTTCATCCTGTGTGAAATACAGTGGGAAAGTGACAAACATGACTAAATTGTCACTATATGACTGAATTGGAGTGAATTTGCTGCTATCTCTGTCAGGAAGCGAGCTGGAGCGCTGAAACTGTGCCTATACGCACTTTTATCAAAACACGCTTTTTTGAGGTTTTAAGCTCAGAACGTGAATCTGTGCTTGTTTCTTGCCTGGGATCGGCTTCAGATCGTTGTGCAATGCATATATGGTATCAGTTTATCCAATGTGCATGGATGGCCTTTGGGAAGTGAATATAAGCTTCTGAAGTGAAAATATGCACTTTTTAAAAAACTTTCTTTTTTTTAGTTCTGCTTGTTAAAAATTTTCATGCTGTGTGTTACACAGTGGGAAAGTGACAAACATGAGTGAATTGTCACTACATGACTTAATTGGAGTGAATTTGCTGCTATCTCTGTCAGGAAGCGAGCTAGAGCGCTGAAACTGTGCCTATACGCACTTTCATCAAAACACGCTTTATTGAGATTTTAAGCTCAGAATATGAATCTGTGCGTGCTACTTGCCTGGGTACTGCTTCAGATCGTTGTGCAATGCATATATGGTATCAGTTTGTCCAATGTGCATGGATGGCCTTTGGGAAGTGAATATGAGCTTCTGAAGTGAAAATATGCACTTTTTAAAAAACTTTCTTTTTTTTAGTTCTGCTTGTTAAAAATTTTCATACTGTGTGAAACACAGTGGGAAAGTGACAAACATAAGTGAATTGTCACTATATGACTGAATTGGAGTGAATTTGCTGCTATCTCTGTCAGGAAGCGAGCTGGAGCGCTGAAACTGTGCCTATACACACTTTTATCAAAACACGCTTTTTTGAGGTTTTAAGCTCAGAACGTGAATCTGTGCTTGTTTCTTGCCTGGGAACTGCTTCAGATCGTTTTGCAATGCATATATGTTATCAGTTTATCCAATGTGCATGGATGGCCTTTGGGAAGTGAATATGAGCTTCTGAAGTGAAAATATGCACTTTTTAAAAAACTTTCTTTTTTTTAGTTCTGCTTGTTAAAAATTTTCATACTGTGTGAAACACAGTGGGAAAGTGACAAACATGAGTGAATTGTCACTATATGACTGAATTGGAGTGAATTTGCTGCTATCTCTGTCAGGAAGCGAGCTGGAGCGCTGAAACTGTGCCTATACGCACTTTTATCAAAACACGCTTTTTTGAGGTTTTAAGCTCAGAACGTGAATCTGTGCTTGTTTCTTGCCTGGGATCGGCTTCAGATCGTTGTGCAATGCATATATGGTATCAGTTTATCCAATGTGCATGGATGGCCTTTGGGAAGTGAATATAAGCTTCTGAAGTGAAAATATGCACTTTTTAAAAAACTTTCTTTTTTTTAGTTCTGCTTGTTAAAAATTTTCATGCTGTGTGTTCCACAGTGGGAAAGTGACAAACATGAGTGAATTGTCACTACATGACTTAATTGGAGTGAATTTGCTGCTATCTCTGTCAGGAAGCGAGCTAGAGCGCTGAAACTGTGCCTATACGCACTTTCATCAAAACACGCTTTATTGAGATTTTAAGCTCAGAATATGAATCTGTGCGTGCTACTTGCCTGGGTACTGCTTCAGATCGTTGTGCAATGCATATATGGTATCAGTTTGTCCAATGTGCATGGATGGCCTTTGGGAAGTGAATATGAGCTTCTGAAGTGAAAATATGCACTTTTTAAAAAACTTTCTTTTTTTTAAGTTCTGCTTGTTAATAATTTTCATCCTGTGTGAAATACAGTGGGAAAGTGACAAACATGACTAAATTGTCACTATATGACTGAATTGGAGTGAATTTGCTGCTATCTCTGTCAGGAAGCGAGCAGGAGCACTGAAACTGTGCCTATACGCACTTTTATCAAAACACGCTTTTTTGAGGTTTTAAGCTCAGAACGTGAATCTGTGCTTGTTTCTTGCCTGGGATCGGCTTCAGATCGTTGTGCAATGCATATATGGTATCAGTTTATCCAATGTGCATGGATGGCCTTTGGGAAGTGAATATAAGCTTCTGAAGTGAAAATATGCACTTTTTAAAAAACTTTCTTTTTTTTAGTTCTGCTTGTTAAAAATTTTCATGCTGTGTGTTACACAGTGGGAAAGTGACAAACATGAGTGAATTGTCACTACATGACTTAATTGGAGTGAATTTGCTGCTATCTCTGTCAGGAAGCGAGCTAGAGCGCTGAAACTGTGCCTATACGCACTTTCATCAAAACACGCTTTATTGAGATTTTAAGCTCAGAATATGAATCTCTGCGTGCTACTTGCCTGGGTACTGCTTCAGATCGTTGTGCAATGCATATATGGTATCAGTTTGTCCAATGTGCATGGATGGCCTTTGGGAAGTGAATATGAGCTTCTGAAGTGAAAATATGCACTTTTTAAAAAACTTTCTTTTTTTTAGTTCTGCTTGTTAAAAATTTTCATACTGTGTGAAACACAGTGGGAAAGTGACAAACATAAGTGAATTGTCACTATATGACTGAATTGGAGTGAATTTGCTGCTATCTCTGTCAGGAAGCGAGCTGGAGCGCTGAAACTGTGCCTATACACACTTTTATCAAAACACGCTTTTTTGAGGTTTTAAGCTCAGAACGTGAATCTGTGCTTGTTTCTTGCCTGGGAACTGCTTCAGATCGTTTTGCAATGCATATATGTTATCAGTTTATCCAATGTGCATGGATGGCCTTTGGGAAGTGAATATGAGCTTCTGAAGTGAAAATATGCACTTTTTAAAAAACTTTCTTTTTTTTAGTTCTGCTTGTTAAAAATTTTCATACTGTGTGAAACACAGTGGGAAAGTGACAAACATGAGTGAATTGTCACTATATGACTGAATTGGAGTGAATTTGCTGCTATCTCTGTCAGGAAGCGAGCTGGAGCGCTGAAACTGTGCCTATACGCACTTTTATCAAAACACGCTTTTTTGAGGTTTTAAGCTCAGAACGTGAATCTGTGCTTGTTTCTTGCCTGGGATCGGCTTCAGATCGTTGTGCAATGCATATATGGTATCAGTTTATCCAATGTGCATGGATGGCCTTTGGGAAGTGAATATAAGCTTCTGAAGTGAAAATATGCACTTTTTAAAAAACTTTCTTTTTTTTAGTTCTGCTTGTTAAAAATTTTCATGCTGTGTGTTCCACAGTGGGAAAGTGACAAACATGAGTGAATTGTCACTACACGACTTAATTGGAGTGAATTTGCTGCTATCTCTGTCAGGAAGCGAGCTAGAGCGCTGAAACTGTGCCTATACGCACTTTCATCAAAACACGCTTTATTGAGATTTTAAGCTCAGAATATGAATCTGTGCGTGCTACTTGCCTGGGTACTGCTTCAGATCGTTGTGCAATGCATATATGGTATCAGTTTGTCCAATGTGCATGGATGGCTTTTGGGAAGTGAATATGAGCTTCTGAAGTGAAAATATGCACTTTTTAAAAAACTTTCTTTTTTTTAGTTCTGCTTGTTAAAAATTTTCATACTGTGTGAAACAAGTGGGAAAGTGACAAACATGAGTGAATTGTCACTATATGACTGAATTGGAGTGAATTTGCTGCTATCTCTGTCAGGAAGCGAGCTGGAGCGCTGAAACTGTGCCTATACACACTTTTATCAAAACACGCTTTTTTGAGGTTTTAAGCTCAGAACGTGAATCTGTGCTTGTTTCTTGCCTGGGATCGGCTTCAGATCGTTGTGCAATGCATATATGGTATCAGTTTATCCAATGTGCATGGATGGCCTTTGGGAAGTGAATATAAGCTTCTGAAGTGAAAATATGCACTTTTTAAAAAACTTTCTTTTTTTTAGTTCTGCTTGTTAAAAATTTTCATACTGTGTGAAACACAGTGGGAAAGTGACAAACATGAGTGAATTGTCACTACATGACTTAATTGGAGTGAATTTGCTGCTATCTCTGTCAGGAAGCGAGCTAGAGCGCTGAAACTGTGCCTATACGCACTTTCATCAAAACACGCTTTATTGAGATTTTAAGCTCAGAATATGAATCTGTGCGTGCTACTTGCCTGGGTACTGCTTCAGATCGTTGTGCAATGCATATATGGTATCAGTTTGTCCAATGTGCATGGATGGCCTTTGGGAAGTGAATATGAGCTTCTGAAGTGAAAATATGCACTTTTTAAAAAACTTTCTTTTTTTTAGTTCTGCTTGTTAAAAATTTTCATACTGTGTGAAACAAGTGGGAAAGTGACAAACATGAGTGAATTGTCACTATATGACTGAATTGGAGTGAATTTGCTGCTATCTCTGTCAGGAAGCGAGCTGGAGCGCTGAAACTGTGCCTATACACACTTTTATCAAAACACGCTTTTTTGAGGTTTTAAGCTCAGAACGTGAATCTGTGCTTGTTTCTTGCCTGGGAACTGCTTCAGATCGTTTTGCAATGCATATATGTTATCAGTTTATCCAATGTGCATGGATGGCCTTTGGGAAGTGAATATGAGCTTCTGAAGTGAAAATATGCACTTTTTAAAAAACTTTCTTTTTTTTAGTTCTGCTTGTTAAAAATTTTCATACTGTGTGAAACACAGTGGGAAAGTGACAAACATGAGTGAATTGTCACTATATGACTGAATTGGAGTGAATTTGCTGCTTTCTCTGTCAGGAAGCGAGCTGGAGCGCTGAAACTGTGCCTATACGCACTTTTATCAAAACACGCTTTTTTGAGGTTTTAAGCTCAGAACGTGAATCTGTGCTTGTTTCTTGCCTGGGATCGGCTTCAGATCGTTGTGCAATGCATATATGGTATCAGTTTATCCAATGTGCATGGATGGCCTTTGGGAAGTGAATATAAGCTTCTGAAGTGAAAATATGCACTTTTTAAAAAACTTTCTTTTTTTTAGTTCTGCTTGTTAAAAATTTTCATGCTGTGTGTTCCACAGTGGGAAAGTGACAAACATGAGTGAATTGTCACTACATGACTTAATTGGAGTGAATTTGCTGCTATCTCTGTCAGGAAGCGAGCTAGAGCGCTGAAACTGTGCCTATACGCACTTTCATCAAAACACGCTTTATTGAGATTTTAAGCTCAGAATATGAATCTGTGCGTGCTACTTGCCTGGGTACTGCTTCAGATCGTTGTGCAATGCATATATGGTATCAGTTTGTCCAATGTGCATGGATGGCCTTTGGGAAGTGAATATGAGCTTCTGAAGTGAAAATATGCACTTTTTAAAAAACTTTCTTTTTTTTAAGTTCTGCTTGTTAATAATTTTCATCCTGTGTGAAATACAGTGGGAAAGTGACAAACATGACTAAATTGTCACTATATGACTGAATTGGAGTGAATTTGCTGCTATCTCTGTCAGGAAGCGAGCAGGAGCACTGAAACTGTGCCTATACGCACTTTTATCAAAACACGCTTTTTTGAGGTTTTAAGCTCAGAACGTGAATCTGTGCTTGTTTCTTGCCTGGGATCGGCTTCAGATCGTTGTGCAATGCATATATGGTATCAGTTTATCCAATGTGCATGGATGGCCTTTGGGAAGTGAATATAAGCTTCTGAAGTGAAAATATGCACTTTTTAAAAAACTTTCTTTTTTTTAGTTCTGCTTGTTAAAAATTTTCATGCTGTGTGTTACACAGTGGGAAAGTGACAAACATGAGTGAATTGTCACTACATGACTTAATTGGAGTGAATTTGCTGCTATCTCTGTCAGGAAGCGAGCTAGAGCGCTGAAACTGTGCCTATACGCACTTTCATCAAAACACGCTTTATTGAGATTTTAAGCTCAGAATATGAATCTGTGCGTGCTACTTGCCTGGGTACTGCTTCAGATCGTTGTGCAATGCATATATGGTATCAGTTTGTCCAATGTGCATGGATGGCCTTTGGGAAGTGAATATGAGCTTCTGAAGTGAAAATATGCACTTTTTAAAAAACTTTCTTTTTTTTAGTTCTGCTTGTTAAAAATTTTCATACTGTGTGAAACACAGTGGGAAAGTGACAAACATAAGTGAATTGTCACTATATGACTGAATTGGAGTGAATTTGCTGCTATCTCTGTCAGGAAGCGAGCTGGAGCGCTGAAACTGTGCCTATACACACTTTTATCAAAACACGCTTTTTTGAGGTTTTAAGCTCAGAACGTGAATCTGTGCTTGTTTCTTGCCTGGGAACTGCTTCAGATCGTTTTGCAATGCATATATGTTATCAGTTTATCCAATGTGCATGGATGGCCTTTGGGAAGTGAATATGAGCTTCTGAAGTGAAAATATGCACTTTTTAAAAAACTTTCTTTTTTTTAGTTCTGCTTGTTAAAAATTTTCATACTGTGTGAAACACAGTGGGAAAGTGACAAACATGAGTGAATTGTCACTATATGACTGAATTGGAGTGAATTTGCTGCTATCTCTGTCAGGAAGCGAGCTGGAGCGCTGAAACTGTGCCTATACGCACTTTTATCAAAACACGCTTTTTTGAGGTTTTAAGCTCAGAACGTGAATCTGTGCTTGTTTCTTGCCTGGGATCGGCTTCAGATCGTTGTGCAATGCATATATGGTATCAGTTTATCCAATGTGCATGGATGGCCTTTGGGAAGTGAATATAAGCTTCTGAAGTGAAAATATGCACTTTTTAAAAAACTTTCTTTTTTTTAGTTCTGCTTGTTAAAAATTTTCATGCTGTGTGTTCCACAGTGGGAAAGTGACAAACATGAGTGAATTGTCTCTACACGACTTAATTGGAGTGAATTTGCTGCTATCTCTGTCAGGAAGCGAGCTAGAGCGCTGAAACTGTGCCTATACGCACTTTCATCAAAACACGCTTTATTGAGATTTTAAGCTCAGAATATGAATCTGTGCGTGCTACTTGCCTGGGTACTGCTTCAGATCGTTGTGCAATGCATATATGGTATCAGTTTGTCCAATGTGCATGGATGGCTTTTGGGAAGTGAATATGAGCTTCTGAAGTGAAAATATGCACTTTTTAAAAAACTTTCTTTTTTTTAGTTCTGCTTGTTAAAAATTTTCATACTGTGTGAAACAAGTGGGAAAGTGACAAACATGAGTGAATTGTCACTATATGACTGAATTGGAGTGAATTTGCTGCTATCTCTGTCAGGAAGCGAGCTGGAGCGCTGAAACTGTGCCTATACACACTTTTATCAAAACACGCTTTTTTGAGGTTTTAAGCTCAGAACGTGAATCTGTGCTTGTTTCTTGCCTGGGATCGGCTTCAGATCGTTGTGCAATGCATATATGGTATCAGTTTATCCAATGTGCATGGATGGCCTTTGGGAAGTGAATATAAGCTTCTGAAGTGAAAATATGCACTTTTTAAAAAACTTTCTTTTTTTTAGTTCTGCTTGTTAAAAATTTTCATACTGTGTGAAACACAGTGGGAAAGTGACAAACATGAGTGAATTGTCACTACATGACTTAATTGGAGTGAATTTGCTGCTATCTCTGTCAGGAAGCGAGCTAGAGCGCTGAAACTGTGCCTATACGCACTTTCATCAAAACACGCTTTATTGAGATTTTAAGCTCAGAATATGAATCTGTGCGTGCTACTTGCCTGGGTACTGCTTCAGATCGTTGTGCAATGCATATATGGTATCAGTTTGTCCAATGTGCATGGATGGCCTTTGGGAAGTGAATATGAGCTTCTGAAGTGAAAATATGCACTTTTTAAAAAACTTTCTTTTTTTTAGTTCTGCTTGTTAAAAATTTTCATACTGTGTGAAACAAGTGGGAAAGTGACAAACATGAGTGAATTGTCACTATATGACTGAATTGGAGTGAATTTGCTGCTATCTCTGTCAGGAAGCGAGCTGGAGCGCTGAAACTGTGCCTATACACACTTTTATCAAAACACGCTTTTTTGAGGTTTTAAGCTCAGAACGTGAATCTGTGCTTGTTTCTTGCCTGGGAACTGCTTCAGATCGTTTTGCAATGCATATATGTTATCAGTTTATCCAATGTGCATGGATGGCCTTTGGGAAGTGAATATGAGCTTCTGAAGTGAAAATATGCACTTTTTAAAAAACTTTCTTTTTTTTAGTTCTGCTTGTTAAAAATTTTCATACTGTGTGAAACACAGTGGGAAAGTGACAAACATGAGTGAATTGTCACTATATGACTGAATTGGAGTGAATTTGCGGCTATCTCTGTCAGGAAGCGAGCTGGAGCGCTGAAACTGTGCCTATACGCACTTTTATCAAAACACGCTTTTTTGAGGTTTTAAGCTCAGAACGTGAATCTGTGCTTGTTTCTTGCCTGGGATCGGCTTCAGATCGTTGTGCAATGCATATATGGTATCAGTTTATCCAATTTGCATGGATGGCCTTTGGGAAGTGAATATAAGCTTCTGAAGTGAAAATATGCACTTTTTAAAAAACTTTCTTTTTTTTAGTTCTGCTTGTTAAAAATTTTCATGCTGTGTGTTACACAGTGGGAAAGTGACAAACATGAGTGAATTGTCACTACATGACTTAATTGGAGTGAATTTGCTGCTATCTCTGTCAGGAAGCGAGCTAGAGCGCTGAAACTGTGCCTATACGCACTTTCATCAAAACACGCTTCATTGAGGTTTTAAGCTCAGAAGGTGAATCTTTAAATGTTTCTGGCCTAGGAACTGCCTCAAATCACTGTGCAATGCCTATATGGTATCATTTGGTCCAATGTGCATGGATGGCCTTTGGGAAGTGAATATGAGCTTCTGAAGTGAAATATGCACTTTTTCAAATACTTTCTCTTTTTTAGATCTCTTCGTCAAAAATTTTCATTCTGTGTGTAACACAGTGGGAAAGTGACAAACATGAGTGAATTGTCACTATATGACTGAATTGGAGTGAATTTGCTGCTATCTCTGTCAGGAAGCGAGCTGGAGTGCTGAAACTGTGCCTATACACACTTTCATCAAAACACGCTTCTTTGAGGTTTTAAGCTCAGAACGTGAATCTGTGCTTGTTTCTTGCCTGGGAACTGCTTCAGATCGTTGTGCAATGCATATATGGTATCAGTTTATCCAATGTGCATGGATGGCCTTTGGGAAGTGAATATGAGCTTCTGAAGTGAAAATATGCACTTTTTAAAAAACTTTCTTTTTTTTAGTTCTGCTTGTTAAAAATTTTCATGCTGTGTGTTACACAGTGGGAAAGTGACAAACATGAGTGAATTGTCACTACATGACTTAATTGGAGTGAATTTGCTGCTATCTCTGTCAGGAAGCGAGCTGGAGCGCTGAAACTGTGCCTATACGCACTTTCATCAAAACACGCTTCATTGAGATTTTTAGCTCAGAATATGAATCTGTGCGTGCTACTTGCCTGGGTACTGCTTCAGATCGTTGTGCAATGCATATATGGTATCAGTTTGTCCAATGTGCATGGATGGCCTTTGGGAAGTGAATATGAGCTTCTGAAGTGAAAATATGCACTTTTTAAAAAACTTTCTTTTTTTTAGTTCTGCTTGTTAAAAATTTTCATACTGTGTGAAACACAGTGGGAAAGTGACAAACATGAGTGAATTGTCACTATATGACTGAATTGGAGTGAATTTGCTGCTATCTCTGTCAGGAAGCGAGCTGGAGCGCTGAAACTGTGCCTATACACACTTTTATCAAAACACGCTTTTTTGAGGTTTTAAGCTCAGAACGTGAATCTGTGCTTGTTTCTTGCCTGGGAACTGCTTCAGATCGTTGTGCAATGCATATATGTTATCAGTTTATCCAATGTGCATGGATGGCCTTTGGGAAGTGAATATGAGCTTCTGAAGTGAAAATATGCACTTTTTAAAAAACTTTCTTTTTTTTAGTTCTGCTTGTTAAAAATTTTCATACTGTGTGTAACACAGTGGGAAAGTGACAAACATGAGTGAATTGTCACTATATGACTTAATTGGAGTGAATTTGCTGCTATCTCTGTCAGGAAGCGAGCTTGAGCGCTGAAACTGTGCCTATACGCACTTTCATCAAAACACGCTTCATTGAGATTTTAAGCTCAGAATATGAATCTGTGTGTGCTACTTGCCTGGGTACTGCTTCAGATCGTTGTGCAATGCATATATGGTATCAGTTTGTCCAATGTGCATGGATGGCCTTTGGGAAGTGAATATGAGCTTCTGAAGTGAAAATATGCACTTTTTAAAAAACTTTCTTTTTTTTAGTTCTGCTTGTTAAAAATTTTCATCCTGTGTGAAACACAGTGGGAAAGTGACAAACATGAGTAAATTGTCACTATATGACTGAATTGGAGTGAATTTGCTGCTATCTCTGTCAGGAAGCGAGCTGGAGCGCTGAAACTGTGCCTATACGCACTTTTATCAAAACACGCTTTTTTGAGGTTTTAAGCTCAGAACGTGAATCTGTGCTTGTTTCTTGCCTGGGATCGGCTTCAGATCGTTTTGCAATGCATATATGGTATCAGTTTGTCCAATGTGCATGGATGGCCTTTGGGAAGTGAATATGAGCTTCTGAAGTGAAAATATGCACTTTTTAAAAAACTTTCTTTTTTTAGTTCTGCTTGTTAAAAATTTTCGTACTGTGTGAAACACAGTGGGAAAGTGACAAACATGAGTGAATTGTCACTATATGACTGAATTGGAGTGAATTTGCTGCTATCTCTGTCAGGAAGCGAGCTGGAGCGCTGAAACTGTGCCTATACACACATTTATCAAAACACGCTTTTTTGAGGTTTTAAGCTCAGAACGTGAATCTGTGCTTGTTTCTTGCCTGGGAACTGCTTCAGATCGTTTTGCAATGCATATATGTTATCAGTTTATCCAATGTGCATGGATGGCCTTTGGGAAGTGAATATGAGCTTCTGAAGTGAAAATATGCACTTTTTAAAAAACTTTCTTTTTTTTAGTTCTGCTTGTTAAAAATTTTCATACTGTGTGTAACACAGTGGGAAAGTGACAAACATGAGTGAATTGTCACTATATGACTTAATTGGAGTGAATTTGCTGCTATCTCTGTCAGGAAGCGAGCTTGAGCGCTGAAACTGTGCCTATACGCACTTTCATCAAAACACGCTTCATTGAGATTTTAAGCTCAGAATATGAATCTGTGCGTGCTACTTGCCTGGGTACTGCTTCAGATCGTTGTGCAATGCATATATGGTATCAATTTGTCCAATGTGCATGGATGGCCTTTGGGAAGTGAATATGAGCTTCTGAAGTGAAAATATGCACTTTTTAAAAAACTTTCTTTTTTTCAGTTCTGCTTGTTAAAAATTTTCATACTGTGTGAAACACAGTGGGAAAGTGACAAACATGAGTGAATTGTCACTATATGACTGAATTGAAGTGAATTTGCTGCTATCTCTGTCAGGAAGCGAGCTGGAGCGCTGAAACTGTGCCTATACGCACTTTTATCAAAACACGCTTTTTTGAGGTTTTAAGCTCAGAACGTGAATCTGTGCTTGTTTCTTGCCTGGGAACTGCTTCAGATCGTTTTGCAATGCATATATGTTATCATTCTATCCAATGTGCATGGATGGCCTTTGGGAAGTGAATATGAGCTTCTGAAGTGAAAATATGCACTTTTTAAAAAACTTTCTTTTTTTTAGTTCTGCTTGTTAAAAATTTTCATACTGTGTGAAACACAGTGGGAAAGTGACAAACATGAGTGAATTGTCACTATATGACTGAATTGGAGTGAATTTGCTGCTATCTCTGTCAGGAAGCGAGCTGGAGCGCTGAAACTGTGCCTATACGCATTTTTATCAAAACGCGCTTTTTTGAGGTTTTAAGCTCAGAACGTGAATCTGTGCTTGTTTCTTGCCTGGGATCGGCTTCAGATCGTTGTGCAATGCATATATGGTATCAGTTTATCCAATGTGCATGGATGGCCTTTGGGAAGTGAATATAAGCTTCTGAAGGGAAAATATGCACTTTTTAAAAAACTTTCTTTTTTTTAGTTCTGCTTGTTAAAAATTTTCATGCTGTGTGTTACACAGTGGGAAAGTGACAAACATGAGTGAATTGTCACTACATGACTTAATTGGAGTGAATTTGCTGCTATCTCTGTCAGGAAGCGAGCTAGAGCGCTGAAACTGTGCCTATACGCACTTTCATCAAAACACGCTTTATTGAGATTTTAAGCTCAGAATATGAATCTGTGCGTGCTACTTGCCTGGGTACTGCTTCAGATTGTTGTGCAATGCATATATGGTATCAGTTTGTCCAATGTGCATGGATGGCCTTTGGGAAGTGAATATGAGCTTCTGAAGTGAAAATATGCACTTTTTAAAAAACTTTCTTTTTTTTAGTTCTGCTTGTTAAAAATTTTCATCCTGTGTGAAATACAGTGGGAAAGTGACAAACATGACTAAATTGTCACTATATGACTGAATTGGAGTGAATTTGCTGCTATCTCTGTCAGGAAGCGAGCTGGAGCGCTGAAACTGTGCCTATACGCACTTTTATCAAAACACGCTTTTTTGAGGTTTTAAGCTCAGAACGTGAATCTGTGCTTGTTTCTTGCCTGGGATCGGCTTCAGATCGTTGTGCAATGCATATATGGTATCAGTTTATCCAATGTGCATGGATGGCCTTTGGGAAGTGAATATAAGCTTCTGAAGTGAAAATATGCACTTTTTAAAAAACTTTCTTTTTTTTAGTTCTGCTTGTTAAAAATTTTCATGCTGTGTGTTACACAGTGGGAAAGTGACAAACATGAGTGAATTGTCACTACATGACTTAATTGGAGTGAATTTGCTGCTATCTCTGTCAGGAAGCGAGCTAGAGCGCTGAAACTGTGCCTATACGCACTTTCATCAAAACACGCTTTATTGAGATTTTAAGCTCAGAATATGAATCTGTGCGTGCTACTTGCCTGGGTACTGCTTCAGATCGTTGTGCAATGCATATATGGTATCAGTTTGTCCAATGTGCATGGATGGCCTTTGGGAAGTGAATATGAGCTTCTGAAGTGAAAATATGCACTTTTTAAAAAACTTTCTTTTTTTTAGTTCTGCTTGTTAAAAATTTTCATACTGTGTGAAGCACAGTGGGAAAGTGACAAACATGAGAGAATTGTCACTATATGACTGAATTGGAGTGAATTTGCTGCTATCTCTGTCAGGAAGCGAGCTGGAGCGCTGAAACTGTGCCTATACACACTTTTATCAAAACACGCTTTTTTGAGGTTTTAAGCTCAGAACGTGAATCTGTGCTTGTTTCTTGCCTGGGAACTGCTTCAGATCGTTTTGCAATGCATATATGTTATCAGTTTATCCAATGTGCATGGATGGCCTTTGGGAAGTGAATATGAGCTTCTGATGTGAAAATATGCACTTTTTAAAAAACTTTCTTTTTTTTAAGTTCTGCTTGTTAAAAATTTTCATACTGTGTGAAACACAGTGGGAAAGTGACAAACATGAGTGAATTGTCACTATATGACTGAATTGGAGTGAATTTGCTGCTATCTCTGTCAGGAAGCGAGCTGGAGCGCTGAAACTGTGCCTATACGCACTTTTATCAAAACGCGCTTTTTTGAGGTTTTAAGCTCAGAACGTGAATCTGTGCTTGTTTCTTGCCTGGGATCGGCTTCAGATCGTTGTGCAATGCATATATGGTATCAGTTTATCCAATGTGCATGGATGGCCTTTGGGAAGTGAATATAAGCTTCTGAAGTGAAAATATGCACTTTTTAAAAAACTTTCTTTTTTTTAGTTCTGCTTGTTAAAAATTTTCATGCTGTGTGTTACACAGTGGGAAAGTGACAAACATGAGTGAATTGTCACTACATGACTTAATTGGAGTGAATTTGCTGCTATCTCTGTCAGGAAGCGAGCTAGAGCGCTGAAACTGTGCCTATACGCACTTTCATCAAAACACGCTTTATTGAGATTTTAAGCTCAGAATATGAATCTGTGCGTGCTACTTGCCTGGGTACTGCTTCAGATCGTTGTGCAATGCATATATGGTATCAGTTTGTCCAATGTGCATGGATGGCCTTTGGGAAGTGAATATGAGCTTCTGAAGTGAAAATATGCACTTTTTAAAAAACTTTCTTTTTTTTAGTTCTGCTTGTTAAAAATTTTCATACTGTGTGAAACACAGTGGGAAAGTGACAAACATGAGAGAATTGTCACTATATGACTGAATTGGAGTGAATTTGCTGCTATCTCTGTCAGGAAGCGAGCTGGAGCGCTGAAACTGTGCCTATACACACTTTTATCAAAACACGCTTTTTTGAGGTTTTAAGCTCAGAACGTGAATCTGTGCTTGTTTCTTGCCTGGGAACTGCTTCAGATCGTTTTGCAATGCATATATGTTATCAGTTTATCCAATGTGCATGGATGGCCTTTGGGAAGTGAATATGAGCTTCTGATGTGAAAATATGCACTTTTTAAAAAACTTTCTTTTTTTTAAGTTCTGCTTGTTAAAAATTTTCATCCTGTGTGAAATACAGTGGGAAAGTGACAAACATGACTAAATTGTCACTATATGACTGAATTGGAGTGAATTTGCTGCTATCTCTGTCAGGAAGCGAGCTGGAGCGCTGAAACTGTGCCTATACGCACTTTTATCAAAACACGCTTTTTTGAGGTTTTAAGCTCAGAACGTGAATCTGTGCTTGTTTCTTGCCTGGGATCGGCTTCAGATCGTTGTGCAATGCATATATGGTATCAGTTTATCCAATGTGCATGGATGGCCTTTGGGAAGTGAATATAAGCTTCTGAAGTGAAAATATGCACTTTTTAAAAAACTTTCTTTTTTTTAGTTCTGCTTGTTAAAAATTTTCATGCTGTGTGTTACACAGTGGGAAAGTGACAAACATGAGTGAATTGTCACTACATGACTTAATTGGAGTGAATTTGCTGCTATCTCTGTCAGGAAGCGAGCTAGAGCGCTGAAACTGTGCCTATACGCACTTTCATCAAAACACGCTTTATTGAGATTTTAAGCTCAGAATATGAATCTGTGCGTGCTACTTGCCTGGGTACTGCTTCAGATCGTTGTGCAATGCATATATGGTATCAGTTTGTCCAATGTGCATGGATGGCCTTTGGGAAGTGAATATGAGCTTCTGAAGTGAAAATATGCACTTTTTAAAAAACTTTCTTTTTTTTAGTTCTGCTTGTTAAAAATTTTCATACTGTGTGAAACACAGTGGGAAAGTGACAAACATAAGTGAATTGTCACTATATGACTGAATTGGAGTGAATTTGCTGCTATCTCTGTCAGGAAGCGAGCTGGAGCGCTGAAACTGTGCCTATACACACTTTTATCAAAACACGCTTTTTTGAGGTTTTAAGCTCAGAACGTGAATCTGTGCTTGTTTCTTGCCTGGGAACTGCTTCAGATCGTTTTGCAATGCATATATGTTATCAGTTTATCCAATGTGCATGGATGGCCTTTGGGAAGTGAATATGAGCTTCTGAAGTGAAAATATGCACTTTTTAAAAAACTTTCTTTTTTTTAGTTCTGCTTGTTAAAAATTTTCATACTGTGTGAAACACAGTGGGAAAGTGACAAACATGAGTGAATTGTCACTATATGACTGAATTGGAGTGAATTTGCTGCTATCTCTGTCAGGAAGCGAGCTGGAGCGCTGAAACTGTGCCTATACGCACTTTTATCAAAACACGCTTTTTTGAGGTTTTAAGCTCAGAACGTGAATCTGTGCTTGTTTCTTGCCTGGGATCGGCTTCAGATCGTTGTGCAATGCATATATGGTATCAGTTTATCCAATGTGCATGGATGGCCTTTGGGAAGTGAATATAAGCTTCTGAAGTGAAAATATGCACTTTTTAAAAAACTTTCTTTTTTTTAGTTCTGCTTGTTAAAAATTTTCATGCTGTGTGTTCCACAGTGGGAAAGTGACAAACATGAGTGAATTGTCACTACATGACTTAATTGGAGTGAATTTGCTGCTATCTCTGTCAGGAAGCGAGCTAGAGCGCTGAAACTGTGCCTATACGCACTTTCATCAAAACACGCTTTATTGAGATTTTAAGCTCAGAATATGAATCTGTGCGTGCTACTTGCCTGGGTACTGCTTCAGATCGTTGTGCAATGCATATATGGTATCAGTTTGTCCAATGTGCATGGATGGCCTTTGGGAAGTGAATATGAGCTTCTGAAGTGAAAATATGCACTTTTTAAAAAACTTTCTTTTTTTTAGTTCTGCTTGTTAAAAATTTTCATACTGTGTGAAACAAGTGGGAAAGTGACAAACATGAGTGAATTGTCACTATATGACTGAATTGGAGTGAATTTGCTGCTATCTCTGTCAGGAAGCGAGCTGGAGCGCTGAAACTGTGCCTATACACACTTTTATCAAAACACGCTTTTTTGAGGTTTTAAGCTCAGAACGTGAATCTGTGCTTGTTTCTTGCCTGGGATCGGCTTCAGATCGTTGTGCAATGCATATATGGTATCAGTTTATCCAATGTGCATGGATGGCCTTTGGGAAGTGAATATAAGCTTCTGAAGTGAAAATATGCACTTTTTAAAAAACTTTCTTTTTTTTAGTTCTGCTTGTTAAAAATTTTCATACTGTGTGAAACACAGTGGGAAAGTGACAAACATGAGTGAATTGTCACTACATGACTTAATTGGAGTGAATTTGCTGCTATCTCTGTCAGGAAGCGAGCTAGAGCGCTGAAATTGTGCCTATACGCACTTTCATCAAAACACGCTTTATTGAGATTTTAAGCTCAGAATATGAATCTGTGCGTGCTACTTGCCTGGGTACTGCTTCAGATCGTTGTGCAATGCATATATGGTATCAGTTTGTCCAATGTGCATGGATGGCCTTTGGGAAGTGAATATGAGCTTCTGAAGTGAAAATATGCACTTTTTAAAAAACTTTCTTTTTTTTAGTTCTGCTTGTTAAAAATTTTCATACTGTGTGAAACACAGTGGGAAAGTGACAAACATGAGTGAATTGTCACTATATGACTGAATTGGAGTGAATTTGCTGCTATCTCTGTCAGGAAGCGAGCTGGAGCGCTGAAACTGTGCCTATACGCACTTTTATCAAAACACGCTTTTTTGAGGTTTTAAGCTCAGAACGTGAATCTGTGCTTGTTTCTTGCCTGGGATCGGCTTCAGATCGTTGTGCAAAGCATATATGGTATCAGTTTATCCAATGTGCATGGATGGCCTTTGGGAGGTGAATATAAGCTTCTGAAGTGAAAATATGCACTTTTTAAAAAACTTTCTTTTTTTTAGTTCTGCTTGTTAAAAATTTTCATGCTTTGTGTTACACAGTGGGAAAGTGACAAACATGAGTGAATTGTCACTACATGACTTAATTGGAGTGAATTTGCTGCTATCTCTGTCAGGAAGCGAGCTAGAGCGCTGAAACTGTGCCTATACGCACTTTCATCAAAACACGCTTTATTGAGATTTTAAGCTCAGAATATGAATCTGTGCGTGCTACTTGCCTGGGTACTGCTTCAGATCGTTGTGCAATGCATATATGGTATCAGTTTGTCCAATGTGCATGGATGGCCTTTGGGAAGTGAATATGAGCTTCTGAAGTGAAAATATGCACTTTTTAAAAAAACTTTCTTTTTTTTAGTTCTGCTTGTTAAAAATTTTCATCCTGTGTGAAATACAGTGGGAAAGTGACAAACATGACTAAATTGTCACTATATGACTGAATTGGAGTGAATTTGCTGCTATCTCTGTCAGGAAGCGAGCTGGAGCGCTGAAACTGTGCCTATACGCACTTTTATCAAAACACGCTTTTTTGAGGTTTTAAGCTCAGAACGTGAATCTGTGCTTGTTTCTTGCCTGGGATCGGCTTCAGATCGTTGTGCAATGCATATATGGTATCAGTTTATCCAATGTGCATGGATGGCCTTTGGGAAGTGAATATAAGCTTCTGAAGTGAAAATATGCACTTTTTAAAAAACTTTCTTTTTTTTAGTTCTGCTTGTTAAAAATTTTCATGCTGTGTTACACAGTGGGAAAGTGACAAACATGAGTGAATTGTCACTACATGACTTAATTGGAGTGAATTTGCTGCTATCTCTGTCAGGAAGCGAGCTAGAGCGCTGAAACTGTGCCTATACGCACTTTCATCAAAACACGCTTTATTGAGATTTTAAGCTCAGAATATGAATCTGTGCGTGCTACTTGCCTGGGTACTGCTTCAGATCGTTGTGCAATGCATATATGGTATCAGTTTGTCCAATGTGCATGGATGGCCTTTGGGAAGTGAATATGAGCTTCTGAAGTGAAAATATGCACTTTTTAAAAAACTTTCTTTTTTTTAGTTCTGCTTGTTAAAAATTTTCATACTGTGTGAAACACAGTGGGAAAGTGACAAACATGAGTGAATTGTCACTATATGACTGAATTGGAGTGAATTTGCTGCTATCTCTGTCAGGAAGCGAGCTGGAGCGCTGAAACTGTGCCTATACACACTTTTATCAAAACACGCTTTTTTGAGGTTTTAAGCTCAGAACGTGAATCTGTGCTTGTTTCTTGCCTGGGAACTGCTTCAGATCGTTTTGCAATGCATATATGTTATCAGTTTATCCAATGTGCATGGATGGCCTTTGGGAAGTGAATATGAGCTTCTGAAGTGAAAATATGCACTTTTTAAAAAACTTTCTTTTTTTTAAGTTCTGCTTGTTAAAAATTTTCATACTGTGTGAAACACAGTGGGAAAGTGACAAACATGAGTGAATTGTCACTATATGACTGAATTGGAGTGAATTTGCTGCTATCTCTGTCAGGAAGCGAGCTGGAGCGCTGAAACTGTGCCTATACGCACTTTTATCAAAACGCGCTTTTTTGAGGTTTTAAGCTCAGAACGTGAATCTGTGCTTGTTTCTTGCCTGGGATCGGCTTCAGATCGTTGTGCAATGCATATATGGTATCAGTTTATCCAATGTGCATGGATGGCCTTTGGGAAGTGAATATAAGCTTCTGAAGTGAAAATATGCACTTTTTAAAAAACTTTCTTTTTTTTAGTTCTGCTTGTTAAAAATTTTCATACTGTGTGAAACACAGTGGGAAAGTGACAAACATGAGTGAATTGTCACTACATGACTTAATTGGAGTGAATTTGCTGCTATCTCTGTCAGGAAGCGAGCTAGAGCGCTGAAATTGTGCCTATACGCACTTTCATCAAAACACGCTTTATTGAGATTTTAAGCTCAGAATATGAATCTGTGCGTGCTACTTGCCTGGGTACTGCTTCAGATCGTTGTGCAATGCATATATGGTATCAGTTTGTCCAATGTGCATGGATGGCCTTTGGGAAGTGAATATGAGCTTCTGAAGTGAAAATATGCACTTTTTAAAAAACTTTCTTTTTTTTAGTTCTGCTTGTTAAAAATTTTCATCCTGTGTGAAATACAGTGGGAAAGTGACAAACATGACTAAATTGTCACTATATGACTGAATTGGAGTGAATTTGCTGCTATCTCTGTCAGGAAGCGAGCTGGAGCGCTGAAACTGTGCCTATACGCACTTTTATCAAAACACGCTTTTTTGAGGTTTTAAGCTCAGAACGTGAATCTGTGCTTGTTTCTTGCCTGGGATCGGCTTCAGATCGTTGTGCAATGCATATATGGTATCAGTTTATCCAATGTGCATGGATGGCCTTTGGGAAGTGAATATAAGCTTCTGAAGTGAAAATATGCACTTTTTAAAAAACTTTCTTTTTTTTAGTTCTGCTTGTTAAAAATTTTCATGCTGTGTGTTACACAGTGGGAAAGTGACAAACATGAGTGAATTGTCACTACATGACTTAATTGGAGTGAATTTGCTGCTATCTCTGTCAGGAAGCGAGCTAGAGCGCTGAAACTGTGCCTATACGCACTTTCATCAAAACACGCTTTATTGAGATTTTAAGCTCAGAATATGAATCTGTGCGTGCTACTTGCCTGGGTACTGCTTCAGATCGTTGTGCAATGCATATATGGTATCAGTTTGTCCAATGTGCATGGATGGCCTTTGGGAAGTGAATATGAGCTTCTGAAGTGAAAATATGCACTTTTTAAAAAACTTTCTTTTTTTTAGTTCTGCTTGTTAAAAATTTTCATACTGTGTGAAACACAGTGGGAAAGTGACAAACATAAGTGAATTGTCACTATATGACTGAATTGGAGTGAATTTGCTGCTATCTCTGTCAGGAAGCGAGCTGGAGCGCTGAAACTGTGCCTATACACACTTTTATCAAAACACGCTTTTTTGAGGTTTTAAGCTCAGAACGTGAATCTGTGCTTGTTTCTTGCCTGGGAACTGCTTCAGATCGTTTTGCAATGCATATATGTTATCAGTTTATCCAATGTGCATGGATGGCCTTTGGGAAGTGAATATGAGCTTCTGAAGTGAAAATATGCACTTTTTAAAAAACTTTCTTTTTTTTAGTTCTGCTTGTTAAAAATTTTCATACTGTGTGAAACACAGTGGGAAAGTGACAAACATGAGTGAATTGTCACTATATGACTGAATTGGAGTGAATTTGCTGCTATCTCTGTCAGGAAGCGAGCTGGAGCGCTGAAACTGTGCCTATACGCACTTTCATCAAAACACGCTTTATTGAGATTTTAAGCTCAGAATATGAATCTGTGCGTGCTACTTGCCTGGGTACTGCTTCAGATCGTTGTGCAATGCATATATGGTATCAGTTTGTCCAATGTGCATGGATGGCCTTTGGGAAGTGAATATGAGCTTCTGAAGTGAAAATATGCACTTTTTAAAAAACTTTCTTTTTTTTAGTTCTGCTTGTTAAAAATTTTCATACTGTGTGAAACACAGTGGGAAAGTGACAAACATAAGTGAATTG
Source organism: Gymnothorax reevesii (assembly GCA_029721435.1). NCBI lineage: Eukaryota > Metazoa > Chordata > Actinopteri > Anguilliformes > Muraenidae > Gymnothorax > Gymnothorax reevesii. The sequence goes on from CM056585.1 coordinate 44,691,692, forward strand.
TCACTATATGACTGAATTGGAGTGAATTTGCTGCTATCTCTGTCAGGAAGCGAGCTGGAGCGCTGAAACTGTGCCTATACACACTTTTATCAAAACACGCTTTTTTGAGGTTTTAAGCTCAGAACGTGAATCTGTGCTTGTTTCTTGCCTGGGAACTGCTTCAGATCGTTTTGCAATGCATATATGTTATCAGTTTATCCAATGTGCATGGATGGCCTTTGGGAAGTGAATATGAGCTTCTGAAGTGAAAATATGCACTTTTTAAAAAACTTTCTTTTTTTTAGTTCTGCTAGTTAAAAATTTTCATACTGTGTGAAACACAGTGGGAAAGTGACAAACATGAGTGAATTGTCACTATATGACTGAATTGGAGTGAATTTGCTGCTATCTCTGTCAGGAAGCGAGCTGGAGCGCTGAAACTGTGCCTATACGCACTTTTATCAAAAAACGCTTTTTTGAGGTTTTAAGCTCAGAATGTGAATCTGTGCTTGTTTCTTGCCTGGGATCGGCTTCAGATCGTTGTGCAATGCATATATGGTATCAGTTTATCCAATGTGCATGGATGGCCTTTGGGAAGTGAATATAAGCTTCTGAAGTGAAAATATGCACTTTTTAAAAAACTTTCTTTTTTTTAGTTCTGCTTGTTAAAAATTTTCATGCTGTGTGTTCCACAGTGGGAAAGTGACAAACATGAGTGAATTGTCACTACATGACTTAATTGGAGTGAATTTGCTGCTATCTCTGTCAGGAAGCGAGCTAGAGCGCTGAAACTGTGCCTATACGCACTTTCATCAAAACACGCTTTATTGAGATTTTAAGCTCAGAATATGAATCTGTGCGTGCTACTTGCCTGGGTACTGCTTCAGATCGTTGTGCAATGCATATATGGTATCAGTTTGTCCAATGTGCATGGATGGCCTTTGGGAAGTGAATATGAGCTTCTGAAGTGAAAATATGCACTTTTTAAAAAACTTTCTTTTTTTTAGTTCTGCTTGTTAAAAATTTTCATACTGTGTGAAACAAGTGGGAAAGTGACAAACATGAGTGAATTGTCACTATATGACTGAATTGGAGTGAATTTGCTGCTATCTCTGTCAGGAAGCGAGCTGGAGCGCTGAAACTGTGCCTATACACACTTTTATCAAAACACGCTTTTTTGAGGTTTTAAGCTCAGAACGTGAATCTGTGCTTGTTTCTTGCCTGGGATCGGCTTCAGATCGTTGTGCAATGCATATATGGTATCAGTTTATCCAATGTGCATGGATGGCCTTTGGGAAGTGAATATAAGCTTCTGAAGTGAAAATATGCACTTTTTAAAAAACTTTCTTTTTTTTTAGTTCTGCTTGTTAAAAATTTTCATGCTGTGTGTTACACAGTGGGAAAGTGACAAACATGAGTGAATTGTCACTACATGACTTAATTGGAGTGAATTTGCTGCTATCTCTGTCAGGAAGCGAGCTAGAGCGCTGAAACTATGCCTATACGCACTTTCATCAAAACACGCTTCTTTGAGGTTTTAAGCTCAGAAGGTGAATCTTTAAATGTTTCTGGCCTAGGAACTGCCTCAAATCACTGTGCAATGCCTATATGGTATCATTTGGTCCAATGTGCATGGATGGCCTTTGGGAAGTGAATATGAGCTTCTGAAGTGAAAATATGCACTTTTTCAAATACTTTCTCTTTTTTAGATCTCTTCGTCAAAAATTTTCATTCTGTGTGTAACACAGTGGGAAAGTGACAAACATGAGTGAATTGTCACTATATGACTGAATTGGAGTGAATTTGCTGCTATCTCTGTCAGGAAGCGAGCTAGAGCGCTGAAACTGTGCCTATACGCACTTTCATCAAAACACGCTTCATTGAGATTTTATGCTCAGAGCGTCAATCTGTGCGTGTTTCTTGCCTGGGAACTGCTTCAGATCGTTGTGCAGTGCATATATTGTGTGGCTTGGTTTAATGTGCATGTATTGCCATTGGGAAGTGAATATGAGCTACTGCAGTGAAGATATGCACTTATTAAAAAACTTTCTTTTTTTTTAGTTCTCCTTGTCAAAAATGTTCATACTGTGTGTAACACAGTGGGAAAGTGACAAACATGAGTGAATTGTCACTATATGCCTGAATTTGCTGCTATCTCTGTCAGGAAGCGAGCTGGAGTGCTGAAACTGTGCCTATACACACTTTCATCAAAACACGCTTTTTTGAGGTTTTAAGCTCAGAACGTGAATCTGTGCTTGTTTCTTGCCTGGGAACTGCTTCAGATCGTTTTGCAATGCATATATGGTATCAGTTTATCCAATGTGCATGGATGGCCTTTGGGAAGTGAATATGAGCTTCTGAAGTGAAAATATGCACTTTTTAAAAAACTTTCTTTTTTTTAGTTCTGCTTGTTAAAAATTTTCATACTGTGTGAAACACAGTGGGAAAGTGACAAACATGAGTGAATTGTCACTATATGACTGAATTGGAGTGAATTTGCTGCTTTCTCTGTCAGGAAGCGAGCTGGAGCGCTGAAACTGTGCCTATACGCACTTTTATCAAAACACGCTTTTTTGAGGTTTTAAGCTCAGAACGTGAATCTGTGCTTGTTTCTTGCCTGGGATCGGCTTCAGATCGTTGTGCAATGCATATATGGTATCAGTTTATCCAATGTGCATGGATGGCCTTTGGGAAGTGAATATGAGCTTCTGAAGTGAAAATATGCACTTTTTAAAAAACTTTCTTTTTTTTAGTTCTGCTTGTTAAAAATTTTCATGCTGTGTGTTACACAGTGGGAAAGTGACAAACATGAGTGAATTGTCACTACATGACTTAATTGGAGTGAATTTGCTGCTATCTCTGTCAGGAAGCGAGCTTGAGCGCTGAAACTGTGCCTATACGCACTTTCATCAAAACACGCTTCATTGAGATTTTAAGCTCAGAATATGAATCTGTGCGTGCTACTTGCCTGGGTACTGCTTCAGATCGTTGTGCAATGCATATATGGTATCAGTTTGTCCAATGTGCATGGATGGCCTTTGGGAAGTGAATATGAGCTTCTGAAGTGAAAATATGCACTTTTTAAAAAACTTTCTTTTTTTTAGTTCTGCTTGTTAAAAATTTTCATACTGTGTGAAACAAGTGGGAAAGTGACAAACATGAGTGAATTGTCACTATATGACTGAATTGGAGTGAATTTGCTGCTATCTCTGTCAGGAAGCGAGCTGGAGCGCTGAAACTGTGCCTATACACACTTTTATCAAAACACGCTTTTTTGAGGTTTTAAGCTCAGAACGTGAATCTGTGCTTGTTTCTTGCCTGGGAACTGCTTCAGATCGTTTTACAATGCATATATGTTATCAGTTTATCCAATGTGCATGGATGGCCTTTGGGAAGTGAATATGAGCTTCTGAAGTGAAAATATGCACTTTTTAAAAAACTTTCTTTTTTTTAGTTCTGCTTGTTAAAAATTTTCATACTGTGTGAAACACAGTGGGAAAGGGACAAACATGAGTGAATTGTCACTATATGACTGAATTGGAGTGAATTTGCTGCTATCTCTGTCAGGAAGCGAGCTAGAGCGCTGAAACTGTGCCTATACGCACTTTCATCAAAACACGCTTCATTGAGATTTTAAGCTCAGAACATGAATCTGTGCGTGCTACTTGTCTGGGTACTGCTTCAGATCGTTGTGCAATGCATATATGGTATCAGTTTGTCCAATGTGCATGGATGGCCTTTGGGAAGTGAATATGAGCTTCTGAAGTGAAAATATGCACTTTTTAAAAAACTTTCTTTTTTTTAGTTCTGCTTGTTAAAAATTTTCATACTGTGTGAAACAAGTGGGAAAGTGACAAACATGAGTGAATTGTCACTATATGACTGAATTGGAGTGAATTTGCTGCTATCTCTGTCAGGAAGCGAGCTGGAGCGCTGAAACTGTGCCTATACACACTTTTATCAAAACACGCTTTTTTGAGGTTTTAAGCTCAGAACGTGAATCTGTGCTTGTTTCTTGCCTGGGATCGGCTTCAGATCGTTGTGCAATGCATATATGGTATCAGTTTATCCAATGTGCATGGATGGCCTTTGGGAAGTGAATATAAGCTTCTGAAGTGAAAATATGCACTTTTTAAAAAACTTTCTTTTTTTTTAGTTCTGCTTGTTAAAAATTTTCATGCTGTGTGTTACACAGTGGGAAAGTGACAAACATGAGTGAATTGTCACTACATGACTTAATTGGAGTGAATTTGCTGCTATCTCTGTCAGGAAGCGAGCTAGAGCGCTGAAACTATGCCTATACGCACTTTCATCAAAACACGCTTCTTTGAGGTTTTAAGCTCAGAAGGTGAATCTTTAAATGTTTCTGGCCTAGGAACTGCCTCAAATCACTGTGCAATGCCTATATGGTATCATTTGGTCCAATGTGCATGGATGGCCTTTGGGAAGTGAATATGAGCTTCTGAAGTGAAAATATGCACTTTTTCAAATACTTTCTCTTTTTTAGATCTCTTCGTCAAAAATTTTCATTCTGTGTGTAACACAGTGGGAAAGTGACAAACATGAGTGAATTGTCACTATATGACTGAATTGGAGTGAATTTGCTGCTATCTCTGTCAGGAAGCAAGCTAGAGCGCTGAAACTGTGCCTATACGCACTTTCATCAAAACACGCTTCATTGAGATTTTATGCTCAGAGCGTCAATCTGTGCGTGTTTCTTGCCTGGGAACTGCTTCAGATCGTTGTGCAGTGCATATATTGTGTGGCTTGGTTTAATGTGCATGTATTGCCATTGGGAAGTGAATATGAGCTACTGCAGTGAAGATATGCACTTATTAAAAAACTTTCTTTTTTTTTAGTTCTCCTTGTCAAAAATGTTCATACTGTGTGTAACACAGTGGGAAAGTGACAAACATGAGTGAATTGTCACTATATGCCTGAATTTGCTGCTATCTCTGTCAGGAAGCGAGCTGGAGTGCTGAAACTGTGCCTATACACACTTTCATCAAAACACGCTTTTTTGAGGTTTTAAGCTCAGAACGTGAATCTGTGCTTGTTTCTTGCCTGGGAACTGCTTCAGATCGTTTTGCAATGCATATATGGTATCAGTTTATCCAATGTGCATGGATGGCCTTTGGGAAGTGAATATGAGCTTCTGAAGTGAAAATATGCACTTTTTAAAAAACTTTCTTTTTTTTAGTTCTGCTTGTTAAAAATTTTCATACTGTGTGAAACACAGTGGGAAAGTGACAAACATGAGTGAATTGTCACTATATGACTGAATTGGAGTGAATTTGCTGCTTTCTCTGTCAGGAAGCGAGCTGGAGCGCTGAAACTGTGCCTATACGCACTTTTATCAAAACACGCTTTTTTGAGGTTTTAAGCTCAGAACGTGAATCTGTGCTTGTTTCTTGCCTGGGATCGGCTTCAGATCGTTGTGCAATGCATATATGGTATCAGTTTATCCAATGTGCATGGATGGCCTTTGGGAAGTGAATATGAGCTTCTGAAGTGAAAATATGCACTTTTTAAAAAACTTTCTTTTTTTTAGTTCTGCTTGTTAAAAATTTTCATGCTGTGTGTTACACAGTGGGAAAGTGACAAACATGAGTGAATTGTCACTACATGACTTAATTGGAGTGAATTTGCTGCTATCTCTGTCAGGAAGCGAGCTTGAGCGCTGAAACTGTGCCTATACGCACTTTCATCAAAACACGCTTCATTGAGATTTTAAGCTCAGAATATGAATCTGTGCGTGCTACTTGCCTGGGTACTGCTTCAGATCGTTGTGCAATGCATATATGGTATCAGTTTGTCCAATGTGCATGGATGGCCTTTGGGAAGTGAATATGAGCTTCTGAAGTGAAAATATGCACTTTTTAAAAAACTTTCTTTTTTTTAGTTCTGCTTGTTAAAAATTTTCATACTGTGTGAAACAAGTGGGAAAGTGACAAACATGAGTGAATTGTCACTATATGACTGAATTGGAGTGAATTTGCTGCTATCTCTGTCAGGAAGCGAGCTGGAGCGCTGAAACTGTGCCTATACACACTTTTATCAAAACACGCTTTTTTGAGGTTTTAAGCTCAGAACGTGAATCTGTGCTTGTTTCTTGCCTGGGAACTGCTTCAGATCGTTTTACAATGCATATATGTTATCAGTTTATCCAATGTGCATGGATGGCCTTTGGGAAGTGAATATGAGCTTCTGAAGTGAAAATATGCACTTTTTAAAAAACTTTCTTTTTTTTAGTTCTGCTTGTTAAAAATTTTCATACTGTGTGAAACACAGTGGGAAAGTGACAAACATGAGTGAATTGTCACTATATGACTGAATTGGAGTGAATTTGCGGCTATCTCTGTCAGGAATCGAGCTGGAGCGCTGAAACTGTGCCTATACGCACTTTTATCAAAACACGCTTTTTTGAGGTTTTAAGCTCAGAACGTGAATCTGTGCTTGTTTCTTGCCTGGGATCGGCTTCAGATCGTTGTGCAATGCATATATGGTATCAGTTTATCCAATGTGCATGGATGGCCTTTGGGAAGTGAATATAAGCTTCTGAAGTGAAAATATGCACTTTTTAAAAAACTTTCTTTTTTTTAGTTCTGCTTGTTAAAAATTTTCATGCTGTGTGTTACACAGTGGGAAAGTGACAAACATGAGTGAATTGTCACTACATGACTTAATTGGAGTGAATTTGCTGCTATCTCTGTCAGGAAGCGAGCTAGAGCGCTGAAACTGTGCCTATACGCACTTTCATCAAAACACGCTTTATTGAGATTTTAAGCTCAGAATATGAATCTGTGCGTGCTACTTGCCTGGGTACTGCTTCAGATCGTTGTGCAATGCATATATGGTATCAGTTTGTCCAATGTGCATGGATGGCCTTTGGGAAGTGAATATGAGCTTCTGAAGTGAAAATATGCACTTTTTAAAAAACTTTCTTTTTTTTAGTTCTGCTTGTTAAAAATTTTCATACTGTGTGAAACACAGTGGGAAAGTGACAAACATGAGTGAATTGTCACTATATGACTGAATTGGAGTGAATTTGCTGCTATCTCTGTCAGGAAGCGAGCTGGAGCGCTGAAACTGTGCCTATACACACTTTTATCAAAACACGCTTTTTTGAGGTTTTAAGCTCAGAACGTGAATCTGTGCTTGTTTCTTGCCTGGGAACTGCTTCAGATCGTTGTGCAATGCATATATGTTATCAGTTTATCCAATGTGCATGGATGGCCTTTGGGAAGTGAATATGAGCTTCTGAAGTGAAAATATGCACTTTTTAAAAAACTTTCTTTTTTTTAGTTCTGCTTGTTAAAAATTTTCATACTGTGTGTAACACAGTGGGAAAGTGACAAACATGAGTGAATTGTCACTATATGACTTAATTGGAGTGAATTTGCTGCTATCTCTGTCAGGAAGCGAGCTTGAGCGCTGAAACTGTGCCTATACGCACTTTCATCAAAACACGCTTCATTGAGATTTTAAGCTCAGAATATGAATCTGTGCGTGCTACTTGCCTGGGTACTGCTTCAGATCGTTGTGCAATGCATATATGGTATCAGTTTGTCCAATGTGCATGGATGGCCTTTGGGAAGTGAATATGAGCTTCTGAAGTGAAAATATGCACTTTTTAAAAAACTTTCTTTTTTTTAGTTCTGCTTGTTAAAAATTTTCATACTGTGTGAAACACAGTGGGAAAGTGACAAACATGAGTGAATTGTCACTATATGACTGAATTGGAGTGAATTTGCTGCTATCTCTGTCAGGAAGCGAGCTGGAGCGCTGAAACTGTGCCTATACACACTTTTATCAAAACACGCTTTTTTGAGGTTTTAAGCTCAGAACGTGAATCTGTGCTTGTTTCTTGCCTGGGAACTGCTTCAGATCGTTTTGCAATGCATATATGTTATCAGTTTATCCAATGTGCATGGATGGCCTTTGGGAAGTGAATATGAGCTTCTGAAGTGAAAATATGCACTTTTTAAAAAACTTTCTTTTTTTTAGTTCTGCTTGTTAAAAATTTTCATACTGTGTGAAACACAGTGGGAAAGTGACAAACATTAGTGAATTGTCACTATATGACTGAATTGGAGTGAATTTGCTGCTATCTCTGTCAGGAAGCGAGCTGGAGCGCTGAAACTGTGCCTATACGCACTTTTATCAAAACACGCTTTTTTGAGGTTTTAAGCTCAGAACGTGAATCTGTGCTTGTTTCTTGCCTGGGATCGGCTTCAGATCGTTGTGCAATGCATATATGGTATCAGTTTATCCAATGTGCATGGATGGCCTTTGGGAAGTGAATATAAGCTTCTGAAGTGAAAATATGCACTTTTTAAAAAACTTTCTTTTTTTTAGTTCTGCTTGTTAAAAATTTTCATGCTGTGTGTTCCACAGTGGGAAAGTGACAAACATGAGTGAATTGTCACTACATGACTTAATTGGAGTGAATTTGCTGCTATCTCTGTCAGGAAGCGAGCTAGAGCGCTGAAACTGTGCCTATACGCACTTTCATCAAAACACGCTTTATTGAGATTTTAAGCTCAGAATATGAATCTGTGCGTGCTACTTGCCTGGGTACTGCTTCAGATCGTTGTGCAATGCATATATGGTATCAGTTTGTCCAATGTGCATGGATGGCCTTTGGGAAGTGAATATGAGCTTCTGAAGTGAAAATATGCACTTTTTAAAAAACTTTCTTTTTTTTAGTTCTGCTTGTTAAAAATTTTCATACTGTGTGAAACAAGTGGGAAAGTGACAAACATGAGTGAATTGTCACTATATGACTGAATTGGAGTGAATTTGCTGCTATCTCTGTCAGGAAGCGAGCTGGAGCGCTGAAACTGTGCCTATACACACTTTTATCAAAACACGCTTTTTTGAGGTTTTAAGCTCAGAACGTGAATCTGTGCTTGTTTCTTGCCTGGGATCGGCTTCAGATCGTTGTGCAATGCATATATGGTATCAGTTTATCCAATGTGCATGGATGGCCTTTGGGAAGTGAATATAAGCTTCTGAAGTGAAAATATGCACTTTTTAAAAAACTTTCTTTTTTTTAGTTCTGCTTGTTAAAAATTTTCATACTGTGTGAAACACAGTGGGAAAGTGACAAACATGAGTGAATTGTCACTACATGACTTAATTGGAGTGAATTTGCTGCTATCTCTGTCAGGAAGCGAGCTAGAGCGCTGAAACTGTGCCTATACGCACTTTCATCAAAACACGCTTTATTGAGATTTTAAGCTCAGAATATGAATCTGTGCGTGCTACTTGCCTGGGTACTGCTTCAGATCGTTGTGCAATGCATATATGGTATCAGTTTGTCCAATGTGCATGGATGGCCTTTGGGAAGTGAATATGAGCTTCTGAAGTGAAAATATGCACTTTTTAAAAAACTTTCTTTTTTTTAGTTCTGCTTGTTAAAAATTTTCATACTGTGTGAAACACAGTGGGAAAGTGACAAACATGAGTGAATTGTCACTATATGACTGAATTGGAGTGAATTTGCTGCTATCTCTGTCAGGAAGCGAGCTGGAGCGCTGAAACTGTGCCTATACGCACTTTTATCAAAACACGCTTTTTTGAGGTTTTAAGCTCAGAACGTGAATCTGTGCTTGTTTCTTGCCTGGGATCGGCTTCAGATCGTTGTGCAATGCATATATGGTATCAGTTTATCCAATGTGCATGGATGGCCTTTGGGAGGTGAATATAAGCTTCTGAAGTGAAAATATGCACTTTTTAAAAAACTTTCTTTTTTTTAGTTCTGCTTGTTAAAAATTTTCATACTGTGTGAAACACAGTGGGAAAGTGACAAACATGAGTGAATTGTCACTACATGACTTAATTGGAGTGAATTTGCTGCTATCTCTGTCAGGAAGCGAGCTAGAGCGCTGAAACTGTGCCTATACGCACTTTCATCAAAACACGCTTTATTGAGATTTTAAGCTCAGAATATGAATCTGTGCGTGCTACTTGCCTGGGTACTGCTTCAGATCGTTGTGCAATGCATATATGGTATCAGTTTGTCCAATGTGCATGGATGGCCTTTGGGAAGTGAATATGAGCTTCTGAAGTGAAAATATGCACTTTTTAAAAAACTTTCTTTTTTTTAGTTCTGCTTGTTAAAAATTTTCATCCTGTGTGAAATACAGTGGGAAAGTGACAAACATGACTAAATTGTCACTATATGACTGAATTGGAGTGAATTTGCTGCTATCTCTGTCAGGAAGCGAGCTGGAGCGCTGAAACTGTGCCTATACGCACTTTTATCAAAACACGCTTTTTTGAGGTTTTAAGCTCAGAACGTGAATCTGTGCTTGTTTCTTGCCTGGGATCGGCTTCAGATCGTTGTGCAATGCATATATGGTATCAGTTTATCCAATGTGCATGGATGGCCTTTGGGAAGTGAATATAAGCTTCTGAAGTGAAAATATGCACTTTTTAAAAAACTTTCTTTTTTTAGTTCTGCTTGTTAAAAATTTTCATGCTGTGTGTTACACAGTGGGAAAGTGACAAACATGAGTGAATTGTCACTACATGACTTAATTGGAGTGAATTTGCTGCTATCTCTGTCAGGAAGCGAGCTAGAGCGCTGAAACTGTGCCTATACGCACTTTCATCAAAACACGCTTTATTGAGATTTTAAGCTCAGAATATGAATCTGTGCGTGCTACTTGCCTGGGTACAGCTTCAGATCGTTGTGCAATGCATATATGGTATCAGTTTGTCCAATGTGCATGGATGGCCTTTGGGAAGTGAATATGAGCTTCTGAAGTGAAAATATGCACTTTTTAAAAAACTTTCTTTTTTTTAGTTCTGCTTGTTAAAAATTTTCATACTGTGTGAAACACAGTGGGAAAGTGACAAACATGAGTGAATTGTCACTATATGACTGAATTGGAGTGAATTTGCTGCTATCTCTGTCAGGAAGCGAGCTGGAGCGCTGAAACTGTGCCTATACACACTTTTATCAAAACACGCTTTTTTGAGGTTTTAAGCTCAGAACGTGAATCTGTGCTTGTTTCTTGCCTGGGAACTGCTTCAGATCGTTTTGCAATGCATATATGTTATCAGTTAATCCAATGTGCATGGATGGCCTTTGGGAAGTGAATATGAGCTTCTGAAGTGAAAATATGCACTTTTTAAAAAACTTTCTTTTTTTTAAGTTCTGCTTGTTAAAAATTTTCATACTGTGTGAAACACAGTGGGAAAGTGACAAACATGAGTGAATTGTCACTATATGACTGAATTGGAGTGAATTTGCTGCTATCTCTGTCAGGAAGCGAGCTGGAGCGCTGAAACTGTGCCTATACGCATTTTTATCAAAACGCGCTTTTTTGAGGTTTTAAGCTCAGAACATGAATCTGTGCTTGTTTCTTGCCTGGGATCGGCTTCAGATCGTTGTGCAATGCATATATGGTATCAGTTTATCCAATGTGCATGGATGGCCTTTGGGAAGTGAATATAAGCTTCTGAAGTGAAAATATGCACTTTTTAAAAAACTTTCTTTTTTTTAGTTCTGCTTGTTAAAAATTTTCATGCTGTGTGTTACACAGTGGGAAAGTGACAAACATGAGTGAATTGTCACTACATGACTTAATTGGAGTGAATTTGCTGCTATCTCTGTCAGGAAGCGAGCTAGAGCGCTGAAACTGTGCCTATACGCACTTTCATCAAAACACGCTTTATTGAGATTTTAAGCTCAGAATATGAATCTGTGCGTGCTACTTGTCTGGGTACTGCTTCAGATCGTTGTGCAATGCATATATGGTATCAGTTTGTCCAATGTGCATGGATGGCCTTTGGGAAGTGAATATGAGCTTCTGAAGTGAAAATATGCACTTTTTAAAAAACTTTCTTTTTTTTAGTTCTGCTTGTTAAAAATTTTCATCCTGTGTGAAATACAGTGGGAAAGTGACAAACATGACTAAATTGTCACTATATGACTGAATTGGAGTGAATTTGCTGCTATCTCTGTCAGGAAGCGAGCTGGAGCGCTGAAACTGTGCCTATACGCACTTTTATCAAAACACGCTTTTTTGAGGTTTTAAGCTCAGAACGTGAATCTGTGCTTGTTTCTTGCCTGGGATCGGCTTCAGATCGTTGTGCAATGCATATATGGTATCAGTTTATCCAATGTGCATGGATGGCCTTTGGGAAGTGAATATAAGCTTCTGAAGTGAAAATATGCACTTTTTAAAAAACTTTCTTTTTTTTAGTTCTGCTTGTTAAAAATTTTCATGCTGTGTGTTACACAGTGGGAAAGTGACAAACATGAGTGAATTGTCACTACATGACTTAATTGGAGTGAATTTGCTGCTATCTCTGTCAGGAAGCGAGCTAGAGCGCTGAAACTGTGCCTATACGCACTTTCATCAAAACACGCTTTATTGAGATTTTAAGCTCAGAATATGAATCTGTGCGTGCTACTTGCCTGGGTACTGCTTCAGATCGTTGTGCAATGCATATATGGTATCAGTTTGTCCAATGTGCATGGATGGCCTTTGGGAAGTGAATATGAGCTTCTGAAGTGAAAATATGCACTTTTTAAAAAACTTTCTTTTTTTTAGTTCTGCTTGTTAAAAATTTTCATCCTGTGTGAAATACAGTGGGAAAGTGACAAACATGACTAAATTGTCACTATATGACTGAATTGGAGTGAATTTGCTGCTATCTCTGTCAGGAAGCGAGCTGGAGCGCTGAAACTGTGCCTATACGCACTTTTATCAAAACACGCTTTTTTGAGGTTTTAAGCTCAGAACGTGAATCTGTGCTTGTTTCCTGCCTGGGATCGGCTTCAGATCGTTGTGCAATGCATATATGGTATCAGTTTATCCAATGTGCATGGATGGCCTTTGGGAAGTGAATATAAGCTTCTGAAGTGAAAATATGCACTTTTTAAAAAACTTTCTTTTTTTTAGTTCTGCTTGTTAAAAATTTTCATACTGTGTGAAACACAGTGGGAAAGTGACAAACATGAGTGAATTGTCACTACATGACTTAATTGGAGTGAATTTGCTGCTATCTCTGTCAGGAAGCGAGCTAGAGCGCTGAAACTGTGCCTATACGCACTTTCATCAAAACACGCTTTATTGAGATTTTAAGCTCAGAATATGAATCTGTGCGTGCTACTTGCCTGGGTACTGCTTCAGATCGTTGTGCAATGCATATATGGTATCAGTTTGTCCAATGTGCATGGATGGCCTTTGGGAACTGAATATGAGCTTCTGAAGTGAAAATATGCACTTTTTAAAAAACTTTCTTTTTTTTAGTTCTGCTTGTTAAAAATTTTCATACTGTTTGAAACACAGTGGGAAAGTGACAAACATGAGTGAATTGTCACTATATGACTGAATTGGAGTGAATTTGCTGCTATCTCTGTCAGGAAGCGAGCTGGAGCGCTGAAACTGTGCCTATACGCACTTTTATCAAAACACGCTTTTTTGAGGTTTTAAGCTCAGAACGTGAATCTGTGCTTGTTTCTTGCCTGGGATCGGCTTCAGATCGTTGTGTAATGCATATATGGTATCAGTTTATCCAATGTGCATGGATGGCCTTTGGGAGGTGAATATAAGCTTCTGAAGTGAAAATATGCACTTTTTAAAAAACTTTCTTTTTTTTAGTTCTGCTTGTTAAAAATTTTCATACTGTGTGAAACACAGTGGGAAAGTGACAAACATGAGTGAATTGTCACTACATGACTTAATTGGAGTGAATTTGCTGCTATCTCTGTCAGGAAGCGAGCTAGAGCGCTGAAACTGTGCCTATACGCACTTTCATCAAAACACGCTTTATTGAGATTTTAAGCTCAGAATATGAATCTGTGCGTGCTACTTGCCTGGGTACTGCTTCAGATCGTTGTGCAATGCATATATGGTATCAGTTTGTCCAATGTGCATGGATGGCCTTTGGGAAGTGAATATGAGCTTCTGAAGTGAAAATATGCACTTTTTAAAAAACTTTCTTTTTTTTAGTTCTGCTTGTTAAAAATTTTCATCCTGTGTGAAATACAGTGGGAAAGTGACAAACATGACTAAATTGTCACTATATGACTGAATTGGAGTGAATTTGCTGCTATCTCTGTCAGGAAGCGAGCTGGAGCGCTGAAACTGTGCCTATACGCACTTTTATCAAAACACGCTTTTTTGAGGTTTTAAGCTCAGAACGTGAATCTGTGCTTGTTTCTTGCCTGGGATCGGCTTCAGATCGTTGTGCAATGCATATATGGTATCAGTTTATCCAATGTGCATGGATGGCCTTTGGGAAGTGAATATAAGCTTCTGAAGTGAAAATATGCACTTTTTAAAAAACTTTCTTTTTTTAGTTCTGCTTGTTAAAAATTTTCATGCTGTGTGTTACACAGTGGGAAAGTGACAAACATGAGTGAATTGTCACTACATGACTTAATTGGAGTGAATTTGCTGCTATCTCTGTCAGGAAGCGAGCTAGAGCGCTGAAACTGTGCCTATACGCACTTTCATCAAAACACGCTTTATTGAGATTTTAAGCTCAGAATATGAATCTGTGCGTGCTACTTGCCTGGGTACAGCTTCAGATCGTTGTGCAATGCATATATGGTATCAGTTTGTCCAATGTGCATGGATGGCCTTTGGGAAGTGAATATGAGCTTCTGAAGTGAAAATATGCACTTTTTAAAAAACTTTCTTTTTTTTAGTTCTGCTTGTTAAAAATTTTCATACTGTGTGAAACACAGTGGGAAAGTGACAAACATGAGTGAATTGTCACTATATGACTGAATTGGAGTGAATTTGCTGCTATCTCTGTCAGGAAGCGAGCTGGAGCGCTGAAACTGTGCCTATACACACTTTTATCAAAACACGCTTTTTTGAGGTTTTAAGCTCAGAACGTGAATCTGTGCTTGTTTCTTGCCTGGGAACTGCTTCAGATCGTTTTGCAATGCATATATGTTATCAGTTAATCCAATGTGCATGGATGGCCTTTGGGAAGTGAATATGAGCTTCTGAAGTGAAAATATGCACTTTTTAAAAAACTTTCTTTTTTTTAAGTTCTGCTTGTTAAAAATTTTCATACTGTGTGAAACACAGTGGGAAAGTGACAAACATGAGTGAATTGTCACTATATGACTGAATTGGAGTGAATTTGCTGCTATCTCTGTCAGGAAGCGAGCTGGAGCGCTGAAACTGTGCCTATACGCACTTTTATCAAAACGCGCTTTTTTGAGGTTTTAAGCTCAGAACATGAATCTGTGCTTGTTTCTTGCCTGGGATCGGCTTCAGATCGTTGTGCAATGCATATATGGTATCAGTTTATCCAATGTGCATGGATGGCCTTTGGGAAGTGAATATAAGCTTCTGAAGTGAAAATATGCACTTTTTAAAAAACTTTCTTTTTTTTAGTTCTGCTTGTTAAAAATTTTCATGCTGTGTGTTACACAGTGGGAAAGTGACAAACATGAGTGAATTGTCACTACATGACTTAATTGGAGTGAATTTGCTGCTATCTCTGTCAGGAAGCGAGCTAGAGCGCTGAAACTGTGCCTATACGCACTTTCATCAAAACACGCTTTATTGAGATTTTAAGCTCAGAATATGAATCTGTGCGTGCTACTTGTCTGGGTACTGCTTCAGATCGTTGTGCAATGCATATATGGTATCAGTTTGTCCAATGTGCATGGATGGCCTTTGGGAAGTGAATATGAGCTTCTGAAGTGAAAATATGCACTTTTTAAAAAACTTTCTTTTTTTTAGTTCTGCTTGTTAAAAATTTTCATCCTGTGTGAAATACAGTGGGAAAGTGACAAACATGACTAAATTGTCACTATATGACTGAATTGGAGTGAATTTGCTGCTATCTCTGTCAGGAAGCGAGCTGGAGCGCTGAAACTGTGCCTATACGCACTTTTATCAAAACACGCTTTTTTGAGGTTTTAAGCTCAGAACGTGAATCTGTGCTTGTTTCTTGCCTGGGATCGGCTTCAGATCGTTGTGCAATGCATATATGGTATCAGTTTATCCAATGTGCATGGATGGCCTTTGGGAAGTGAATATAAGCTTCTGAAGTGAAAATATGCACTTTTTAAAAAACTTTCTTTTTTTTAGTTCTGCTTGTTAAAAATTTTCATGCTGTGTGTTACACAGTGGGAAAGTGACAAACATGAGTGAATTGTCACTACATGACTTAATTGGAGTGAATTTGCTGCTATCTCTGTCAGGAAGCGAGCTAGAGCGCTGAAACTGTGCCTATACGCACTTTCATCAAAACACGCTTTATTGAGATTTTAAGCTCAGAATATGAATCTGTGCGTGCTACTTGCCTGGGTACTGCTTCAGATCGTTGTGCAATGCATATATGGTATCAGTTTGTCCAATGTGCATGGATGGCCTTTGGGAAGTGAATATGAGCTTCTGAAGTGAAAATATGCACTTTTTAAAAAACTTTCTTTTTTTTAGTTCTGCTTGTTAAAAATTTTCATCCTGTGTGAAATACAGTGGGAAAGTGACAAACATGACTAAATTGTCACTATATGACTGAATTGGAGTGAATTTGCTGCTATCTCTGTCAGGAAGCGAGCTGGAGCGCTGAAACTGTGCCTATACGCACTTTTATCAAAACACGCTTTTTTGAGGTTTTAAGCTCAGAACGTGAATCTGTGCTTGTTTCCTGCCTGGGATCGGCTTCAGATCGTTGTGCAATGCATATATGGTATCAGTTTATCCAATGTGCATGGATGGCCTTTGGGAAGTGAATATAAGCTTCTGAAGTGAAAATATGCACTTTTTAAAAAACTTTCTTTTTTTTAGTTCTGCTTGTTAAAAATTTTCATACTGTGTGAAACACAGTGGGAAAGTGACAAACATGAGTGAATTGTCACTACATGACTTAATTGGAGTGAATTTGCTGCTATCTCTGTCAGGAAGCGAGCTAGAGCGCTGAAACTGTGCCTATACGCACTTTCATCAAAACACGCTTTATTGAGATTTTAAGCTCAGAATATGAATCTGTGCGTGCTACTTGCCTGGGTACTGCTTCAGATCGTTGTGCAATGCATATATGGTATCAGTTTGTCCAATGTGCATGGATGGCCTTTGGGAACTGAATATGAGCTTCTGAAGTGAAAATATGCACTTTTTAAAAAACTTTCTTTTTTTTAGTTCTGCTTGTTAAAAATTTTCATACTGTTTGAAACACAGTGGGAAAGTGACAAACATGAGTGAATTGTCACTATATGACTGAATTGGAGTGAATTTGCTGCTATCTCTGTCAGGAAGCGAGCTGGAGCGCTGAAACTGTGCCTATACGCACTTTTATCAAAACACGCTTTTTTGAGGTTTTAAGCTCAGAACGTGAATCTGTGCTTGTTTCTTGCCTGGGATCGGCTTCAGATCGTTGTGTAATGCATATATGGTATCAGTTTATCCAATGTGCATGGATGGCCTTTGGGAGGTGAATATAAGCTTCTGAAGTGAAAATATGCACTTTTTAAAAAACTTTCTTTTTTTTAGTTCTGCTTGTTAAAAATTTTCATACTGTGTGAAACACAGTGGGAAAGTGACAAACATGAGTGAATTGTCACTACATGACTTAATTGGAGTGAATTTGCTGCTATCTCTGTCAGGAAGCGAGCTAGAGCGCTGAAACTGTGCCTATACGCACTTTCATCAAAACACGCTTTATTGAGATTTTAAGCTCAGAATATGAATCTGTGCGTGCTACTTGCCTGGGTACTGCTTCAGATCGTTGTGCAATGCATATATGGTATCAGTTTGTCCAATGTGCATGGATGGCCTTTGGGAAGTGAATATGAGCTTCTGAAGTGAAAATATGCACTTTTTAAAAAACTTTCTTTTTTTTAGTTCTGCTTGTTAAAAATTTTCATCCTGTGTGAAATACAGTGGGAAAGTGACAAACATGACTAAATTGTCACTATATGAGGCGTGGCCATGCCGCTGAACTGAGCAGACGTGTTTCTGTGGGCTCCCGGTGAAATTCGGCTAAAATCCTTTGTCATTTTGAAGAATCACGAACACAACAGTTAACCGACGCTGACAAGATTGCTGAAAACACCACGATTAAAATGCCGTCAAGAAAAAGTAAGGGTAGAAACGCAGCGGGCTTCACCGTGGACGACGACGAAGGGGATGCTAACAGCATGACTAGCTCAATTGAAGATGCTAACCCGCCGTCTCTGCCAGCGACAGCGACAGCGCCTGCTGACTCGGACCCAAGCCTGACTGTTATTCAAAGACTGGACCTGATGAGAAATGACTTTGCCACTAAACTGGACGGAGTTTTGAATGCAATCCATGATGTTAAGAGGGATGTGAGAGACTTTTCAGGCCGCATGGACGAGGCGGAGGAGCGGATTAGCAAAGTCGAGGATGCGGTTAACTCCGGGAAAGGCAAAACTGACGAGCTCATTAAACAAGTGGAGCAACTCACATATAAGTTGGACGATCTTGAGAACCGCTCGAGGAGATCAAACCTCAGGTTGGTCAACCTACCTGAAAAAGCTGAAAAATCTGATGCAATCGCTTTTCTCCAGAGGTGGTTACCCGAAGCTCTGGGCCCGGCAACGTTTCCCTCACCTCCCGTTATTGAGAGAGCACACAGGATTCCCACGGGGACACAGAGTGCCAGATCTCCCCGCCCGAGAGTCCTCATCATTAAATTCCTGAACTTCCAGGATAAAGTCAGAGCAATGCGTGCAGCCAGGACCAAAGGCAAGGTACTTTACGAGGAGCAGGAGGTCATGTTTTTTCCGGATATATCTGCAGAGCTACAGCGGCAGAGGAGACGCTTTGATGGGGTGAAACAGCAGCTGAGATCCCTGGATGTCCGCTACGGGATGGTGTACCCAGCCAAGCTTCGAGTGACGGTCGATGGACAGACACGCGAATTCAACTCCCCATCAGATGCTGAAAAGTTCACCAGGGGACTGACATGCACCGGCGGGGTTGATGAGACTTGAGCTGGACACAAACGGACTAATAGTAAACCTGGAAGCCATGTGAGTAATGACGCGGGGTAGACAGTGGATTATTAAAAGAAACTGTACTTGCAGAGTGTAATTTACCCACCTCATAATTTTACGTTAGTACTACTGCTTTTGGATGCAAGGTTAAATATAATTTGAGGACTGCAATTCCATTTATACAGACTGCATGAGGTGGAAATTTTATTTTAATTTTCTCATCTTTCTTTTCACCCGCGATGCCATTCTTGTTTACTCCTATGATGGCTTTATCTGAAACTACTACCTTTTAAAGGGCCTGTATTTTCGATTTTTGATTTTTGGATTTTGACTTGGCCCAATATATAACGGATATGAAAGAAACATAGATACTTCAGCTTTTCATTCTTAGGTTCGTGAAAATACCGAATTTTTGCCGGGAGACTCATAAGTTTCATGTCTATTTACTTTGTTTTGTTTTCTACCACTTGTGCCTTAGTTTGTAAAGGTGTATCAAGATTATAGTTTGGCTGACGGCTCCCTTGCTTTGCTCTGGATCTGTCTTTGCTTATGGTCCTTCCCAGAAGTAAAGGGGGAGGGGGGGTATTAGAAGCTGTATTGTTCGGGATAACAGCGAAGGGGATTTGTTTGTGGCAGCATTTTGTTGTTTATTATGTTCTTTTTGTACCTTCTTATATCGCCCACGGTGAAAAATTGCTTTATTGCACTCATCATGGTACTTCACTACAAACCTACAGGTATATCCATAAATCGGACAACCAACTTAAAGCTACATACTTCTATCTGAAAATTATTTAAGATGACTCCAAATAAAGATTTAAAATTTACATCCTGGAACGTGAGGGGGATGGCTAGATTAATCAAATTGAAGCAGGTTATCACTAGGATTAAACAACTAAATTCCTCAATTGTCTTTATTCAAGAGTCACATTTACTCAAAGAGGATCTACTGAAAGTGCGTAGGAGATGGCCAGGTCAGGTGTTCTCATCCTGCTTCTCATCACACTCGAGAGGGGTCCTAATATTGATCCACAAATCAGTACCACTCCAAGTAAATAATACTATTTCTGATGCGGCTGGTAGATATTTGGTGGTACAAGGTACACTTTTACAAGAAAAAATTAACTTAATCAGTGTATATGGCCCCAATGAAGACAACCCTGCATTTTTTGAAAATTTATTTCTGTTAATTGCATCCCTCCCGGGTACAGCTCTGATAGCAGGGGATTTCAATTGCACTCTTGACCCAAAACTTGATCGGTCCTCTGGGGTGGATACTTCACATTCACACAGCAGGAAGAAGATACAGCGCTTTATAGATGAACTGAATCTCTGTGATCCTTGGAGAGTACAAAACCCGGAAAAAAAAGAATTCTCATGCTTTACATCATCATTTAAAACCCAATCTCGTATAGACTATTTTTTAGTCTCCAGGTCACTACTGCCCAATATATCAGAATGCCATTATGACAGCACGGCTCTATCAGACCATTCTCCCACTTCCTTATTTTACAGCGGCTCACAATTGCATAGGAGGACAAATAGATGGCGATTGCACCCTAGATGGCTGCAAAACTCTGGGTTTATCAAATTTGTGGGTGAACATATTGATCTATATTTTACTACCAATACTGATCAGACCTCTGCGACCATTAGATGGGAGGCTTTTAAAGCTTATATCCGAGGTCAGATGATAAGCTTTACTAGTTCCAAATTTAATAAATTTAAACAAAAAATGAACGAATTGAACACAGAAATTAGAGAGATGGAGAGAGAGGTGAGCCTTGATAACTCGTCGTCAGCTAAACAAAAGCTGTTGGCCCTTAAGGCCGAATATGAAGTACTCTCCACACAAAAAGCGGAAAATAGTTTATTGAGACTTAATCAGACTTTTTATGAACATGGGGAAAAACCCAGTAGGCTGCTAGCCTGGCAAATCAAAAAACTCAACTCAGAAAAGGCTATAAATACAATTAGGAACGAAAAAGGTTTTATTACAACTGACCCATTGGAAATTAATCAAACATTTGTGTCGTTTTATAGTACACTTTACCATTCGAATTACCCATCAGATTCCTCGGATCAGAAAACTTTCTTAGATGGGTTAGAAATTCCCACTATACCAGAAGAGACAAAGCTTAGGTTGGATAAACAGTTAGATGTTACAGATATCAGTACTGCCATTTGCAATTTGAAAAGTGGAAAAGCCGCAGGACCAGACGGGCTGCCAATTGACATATTCAAATTATTTAAAGACAAATTAGTAGACCCTTTATTAGAAATGTATGCAGAAGCCTTTGAGTGCGGCCACCTCCCTCCGTCTTTACAAAGCGCTCTAATTACACTCATCTTGAAGCCAGGCAAGATACCAACTGAATGTGGGTCTTACAGACCAATTTCACTTATGAACTCTGATGCAAAAATTATAGCGAAGGCCCTGTCCATGAGACTTGAGAGGGTCTTGCCATCCATTATACATGCTGACCAAAATGGTTTTGTGAAGAATCGACAGGGTTTTCATAATGTGAGGAGAGTGCTTAATATAGTTCATGCTAATGAAGGGTCCTCAGACACCGCTATTCTATCACTAGACGCCGAAAAGGCATTCGACAGAGTCGAATGGCCATATTTGACAGACGTGCTTCGACGATTTGGATTTGGAGACTACTTCTGTAAATGGGTTGATGTTTTGTTTGCTGATTCTACGGCTGAAGTTTGCACAAACTACATGACATCTCGGCCATTCAAACTATCCCGCGGCACAAGACAGGGCTCACCGCTCTCACCCTTACTTTTTGTAATAGCAATGGAGCCGCTGGCACTAGCAGTAAGAACACATCCAAATATATGTGGTATTAGTACAGGGGGCTTGGACCATCGAACCGCGCTATTTGCAGATGACACTATAGTATTTCTTTCTCACCTAAGAAAATCAATACCGTCCCTTTTAGGGCTATTAGGTAAATTTGGTAGCTTCACTGGATTTAGGGTGAACATAGAGAAATCTTCAATTTTGTTTCTAAATGAGAGTGAAAGAAGAAAATCAACAATACCCCACCCCTTCATAAATGCGATCAGTGGTTTTAAATATCTGGGTATCAACATAACCCCAAAGATAAGAGACATCAGTTCAACAAACTATGAACCCATTCTAGCGTCATTATCCGAAGATATTACGAGGTGGATGACTCTACCTCTCTCCTTACTAGGCAGAATAAGTGTAATTAAAATGACAATTTTACCCAAGCTTCTATACTTGTTCCAATCGATCCCGTTAGCTCCCCCACCCTCATTCTTTTCAAAAATCAGAAAGCTGTTTTTGAGCTTTATCTGGATTAATAGAAAACCAAGACTCAGGCTGTCCCTTCTATATTTGCCGTATGACAGGGGGGGGCTACAACTACCTAATATTCAATGGTATTACTGGGCTGCCCAATTGAGAGCTGCCATGTTCTGGTTTTCTGAAGAAATAGATTTGCCCTGGCTACAAATTGAACTTCTTTCCGCGGGGGAATTGGCACTGCACAGTTTTTTGTACTCTGCCCCGATAAAAATTTTGACGAAAAAAACAAACAATCCCTTTGTGAAAAACACAATTAGGGTCTGGTATGAAGTACATAAATATCTAGAAGATTTACCAGTATTGTCTTGCTTTTCTCCGATTTGGGGTAATGAACATTTCAGCCCAGCCAAGAGTGATTGGGGGTTTAAAAATTGGTTTAATAAGGGAATAACTAAGCTTTTAGATTTATACAATGACAATATATTGTTGTCATTTGATGATCTGAAAACTAAGTTCGACATCCCGAACAAACACTTCTTTAAATACTTGCAGATCAGAAGCTTTATTATGTCTCGCCTAAATAATTCATCTCAGCAACCTCCATTGTCCACACTGGAATCATTCTCTGTACAGAACTGCTTCAGCAAGGGGCGGGTTGCTCAAGTATATAAAATTTTGGTTAATAACAACAAGGATAACTCTGAGAGAAAGAGACAAGAATGGACACAAGATTTAAATGAGGAAATATCACTGGATGAATGGGATACAATATGCGCAAGGACCCATTCTCAGACCATTAACACCCGGCTACGCTTGATACAATACAAGTGGATAATGAGATTGTACACTACTCCTGTAAAATTGAACAGATTTAACCCGAATATTCCTGATCTTTGCTTTAAGTGCAATGAATACCAAGGTACTCTATACCATTGCATATGGGAATGTGGGGTTATTCAAAGATTTTGGAGTCTGGTGACACAGTATATCTCACAGTTGACCTCTACCTTGATTCCTCTAAATCCTAAATTGTGTGTTTTGGGTATCTATCCAGCTAATTGCTCTCTACCTACTAATGAAAAAAAGATGGCTAGTCTTTGTCTACTACAGGCTAGACGCTCAATCGCCCTGTGCTGGAAAAACGTTAACGCTCCTACCCTCAGTATGTGGTTGAGTAATCTAACATCAACTCTGGCTTTAGAAAGACTCACCTATGCTATCAGGAAGAAAACCTCTGAATTTAAAGACATTTGGGAAAGATTTTTAGATTTTATTAAACATGGTGATATAGAAGATGCTTTGTAAAGTATAGTATGTAATTGTGAAGAGATGGGACTTTTCGATGTACTATGGGATATGAGTTAAGGTCGAATGTTATATGCTGCCTGTTCAAGTATTTTGTTTTGTTATGTGTCTTTTGACTGCTACATGATTATGTTTAATGTGGAAAATCCAATAAAGACATGTTTAAAAAAAAAAAAAAATTGTCACTATATGACTGAATTGGAGTGAATTTGCTGCTATCTCTGTCAGGAAGCGAGCTGGAGCGCTGAAACTGTGCCTATACGCACTTTTATCAAAACACGCTTTTTTGAGGTTTTAAGCTCAGAACGTGAATCTGTGCTTGTTTCTTGCCTGGGATCGGCTTCAGATCGTTGTGCAATGCATATATGGTATCAGTTTATCCAATGTGCATGGATGGCCTTTGGGAAGTGAATATAAGCTTCTGAAGTGAAAATATGCACTTTTTAAAAAACTTTCTTTTTTTTAGTTCTGCTTGTTAAAAATTTTCATGCTGTGTGTTACACAGTGGGAAAGTGACAAACATGAGTGAATTGTCACTACATGACTTAATTGGAGTGAATTTGCTGCTATCTCTGTCAGGAAGCGAGCTAGAGCGCTGAAACTGTGCCTATACGCACTTTCATCAAAACACGCTTTATTGAGATTTTAAGCTCAGAATATGAATCTGTGCGTGCTACTTGCCTGGGTACTGCTTCAGATCGTTGTGCAATGCATATATGGTATCAGTTTGTCCAATGTGCATGGATGGCCTTTGGGAAGTGAATATGAGCTTCTGAAGTGAAAATATGCACTTTTTAAAAAACTTTCTTTTTTTTAGTTCTGCTTGTTAAAAATTTTCATACTGTGTGAAACACAGTGGGAAAGTGACAAACATGAGTGAATTGTCACTATATGACTGAATTGGAGTGAATTTGCTGCTATCTCTGTCAGGAAGCGAGCTGGAGCGCTGAAACTGTGCCTATACACACTTTTATCAAAACACGCTTTTTTGAGGTTTTAAGCTCAGAACGTGAATCTGTGCTTGTTTCTTGCCTGGGAACTGCTTCAGATCGTTTTGCAATGCATATATGTTATCAGTTTATCCAATGTGCATGGATGGCCTTTGGGAAGTGAATATGAGCTTCTGAAGTGAAAATATGCACTTTTTAAAAAACTTTCTTTTTTTTAAGTTCTGCTTGTTAAAAATTTTCATACTGTGTGAAACACAGTGGGAAAGTGACAAACATGAGTGAATTGTCACTATATGACTGAATTGGAGTGAATTTGCTGCTATCTCTGTCAGGAAGCGAGCTGGAGCGCTGAAACTGTGCCTATACGCACTTTTATCAAAACGCGCTTTTTTGAGGTATTAAGCTCAGAACGTGAATCTGTGCTTGTTTCTTGCCTGGGATCGGCTTCAGATCGTTGTGCAATGCATATATGGTATCAGTTTATCCAATGTGCATGGATGGCCTTTGGGAAGTGAATATAAGCTTCTGAAGTGAAAATATGCACTTTTTAAAAAACTTTCTTTTTTTTAGTTCTGCTTGTTAAAAATTTTCATGCTGTGTGTTACACAGTGGGAAAGTGACAAACATGAGTGAATTGTCACTACATGACTTAATTGGAGTGAATTTGCTGCTATCTCTGTCAGGAAGCGAGCTAGAGCGCTGAAACTGTGCCTATACGCACTTTCATCAAAACACGCTTTATTGAGATTTTAAGCTCAGAATATGAATCTGTGCGTGCTACTTGTCTGGGTACTGCTTCAGATCGTTGTGCAATGCATATATGGTATCAGTTTGTCCAATGTGCATGGATGGCCTTTGGGAAGTGAATATGAGCTTCTGAAGTGAAAATATGCACTTTTTAAAAAACTTTCTTTTTTTTAGTTCTGCTTGTTAAAAATTTTCATCCTGTGTGAAATACAGTGGGAAAGTGACAAACATGACTAAATTGTCACTATATGACTGAATTGGAGTGAATTTGCTGCTATCTCTGTCAGGAAGCGAGCTGGAGCGCTGAAACTGTGCCTATACGCACTTTTATCAAAACACGCTTTTTTGAGGTTTTAAGCTCAGAACGTGAATCTGTGCTTGTTTCTTGCCTGGGATCGGCTTCAGATCGTTGTGCAATGCATATATGGTATCAGTTTATCCAATGTGCATGGATGGCCTTTGGGAAGTGAATATAAGCTTCTGAAGTGAAAATATGCACTTTTTAAAAAACTTTCTTTTTTTTAGTTCTGCTTGTTAAAAATTTTCATGCTGTGTGTTACACAGTGGGAAAGTGACAAACATGAGTGAATTGTCACTACATGACTTAATTGGAGTGAATTTGCTGCTATCTCTGTCAGGAAGCGAGCTAGAGCGCTGAAACTGTGCCTATACGCACTTTCATCAAAACACGCTTTATTGAGATTTTAAGCTCAGAATATGAATCTGTGCGTGCTACTTGCCTGGGTACTGCTTCAGATCGTTGTGCAATGCATATATGGTATCAGTTTGTCCAATGTGCATGGATGGCCTTTGGGAAGTGAATATGAGCTTCTGAAGTGAAAATATGCACTTTTTAAAAAACTTTATTTTTTTTAGTTCTGCTTGTTAAAAATTTTCATACTGTGTGAAACACAGTGGGAAAGTGACAAACATAAGTGAATTGTCACTATATGACTGAATTGGAGTGAATTTGCTGCTATCTCTGTCAGGAAGCGAGCTGGAGCGCTGAAACTGTGCCTATACACACTTTTATCAAAACACGCTTTTTTGAGGTTTTAAGCTCAGAACGTGAATCTGTGCTTGTTTCTTGCCTGGGAACTGCTTCAGATCGTTTTGCAATGCATATATGTTATCAGTTTATCCAATGTGCATGGATGGCCTTTGGGAAGTGAATATGAGCTTCTGAAGTGAAAATATGCACTTTTTAAAAAACTTTCTTTTTTTTAGTTCTGCTTGTTAAAAATTTTCATACTGTGTGAAACACAGTGGGAAAGTGACAAACATGAGTGAATTGTCACTATATGACTGAATTGGAGTGAATTTGCTGCTATCTCTGTCAGGAAGCGAGCTGGAGCGCTGAAACTGTGCCTATACGCACTTTTATCAAAACACGCTTTTTTGAGGTTTTAAGCTCAGAACGTGAATCTGTGCTTGTTTCTTGCCTGGGATCGGCTTCAGATCGTTGTGCAATGCATATATGGTATCAGTTTATCCAATGTGCATGGATGGCCTTTGGGAAGTGAATATAAGCTTCTGAAGTGAAAATATGCACTTTTTAAAAAACTTTCTTTTTTTTAGTTCTGCTTGTTAAAAATTTTCATGCTGTGTGTTCCACAGTGGGAAAGTGACAAACATGAGTGAATTGTCACTACATGACTTAATTGGAGTGAATTTGCTGCTATCTCTGTCAGGAAGCGAGCTGGAGCGCTGAAACTGTGCCTATACGCACTTTCATCAAAACACGCTTTATTGAGATTTTAAGCTCAGAATATGAATCTGTGCGTGCTACTTGCCTGGGTACTGCTTCAGATCGTTGTGCAATGCATATATGGTATCAGTTTGTCCAATGTGCATGGATGGCCTTTGGGAAGTGAATATGAGCTTCTGAAGTGAAAATATGCACTTTTTAAAAAACTTTCTTTTTTTTAGTTCTGCTTGTTAAAAATTTTCATACTGTGTGAAACAAGTGGGAAAGTGACAAACATGAGTGAATTGTCACTATATGACTGAATTGGAGTGAATTTGCTGCTATCTCTGTCAGGAAGCGAGCTGGAGCGCTGAAACTGTGCCTATACACACTTTTATCAAAACACGCTTTTTTGAGGTTTTAAGCTCAGAACGTGAATCTGTGCTTGTTTCTTGCCTGGGATCGGCTTCAGATCGTTGTGCAATGCATATATGGTATCAGTTTATCCAATGTGCATGGATGGCCTTTGGGAAGTGAATATAAGCTTCTGAAGTGAAAATATGCACTTTTTAAAAAACTTTCTTTTTTTTAGTTCTGCTTGTTAAAAATTTTCATACTGTGTGAAACACAGTGGGAAAGTGACAAACATGAGTGAATTGTCACTACATGACTTAATTGGAGTGAATTTGCTGCTATCTCTGTCAGGAAGCGAGCTAGAGCGCTGAAACTGTGCCTATACGCACTTTCATCAAAACACGCTTTATTGAGATTTTAAGCTCAGAATATGAATCTGTGCGTGCTACTTGCCTGGGTACTGCTTCAGATCGTTGTGCAATGCATATATGGTATCAGTTTGTCCAATGTGCATGGATGGCCTTTGGGAAGTGAATATGAGCTTCTGAAGTGAAAATATGCACTTTTTAAAAAACTTTCTTTTTTTTAGTTCTGCTTGTTAAAAATTTTCATCCTGTGTGAAATACAGTGGGAAAGTGACAAACATGACTAAATTGTCACTATATGACTGAATTGGAGTGAATTTGCTGCTATCTCTGTCAGGAAGCGAGCTGGAGCGCTGAAACTGTGCCTATACGCACTTTTATCAAAACACGCTTTTTTGAGGTTTTAAGCTCAGAACGTGAATCTGTGCTTGTTTCTTGCCTGGGATCGGCTTCAGATCGTTGTGCAATGCATATATGGTATCAGTTTATCCAATGTGCATGGATGGCCTTTGGGAAGTGAATATAAGCTTCTGAAGTGAAAATATGCACTTTTTAAAAAACTTTCTTTTTTTTAGTTCTGCTTGTTAAAAATTTTCATGCTGTGTGTTACACAGTGGGAAAGTGACAAACATGAGTGAATTGTCACTACATGACTTAATTGGAGTGAATTTGCTGCTATCTCTGTCAGGAAGCGAGCTAGAGCGCTGAAACTGTGCCTATACGCACTTTCATCAAAACACGCTTTATTGAGATTTTAAGCTCAGAATATGAATCTGTGCGTGCTACTTGCCTGGGTACTGCTTCAGATCGTTGTGCAGTGCATATATGGTATCAGTTTGTCCAATGTGCATGGATGGCCTTTGGGAAGTGAATATGAGCTTCTGAAGTGAAAATATGCACTTTTTAAAAAACTTTCTTTTTTTTAGTTCTGCTTGTTAAAAATTTTCATACTGTGTGAAACACAGTGGGAAAGTGACAAACATAAGTGAATTGTCACTATATGACTGAATTGGAGTGAATTTGCTGCTATCTCTGTCAGGAAGCGAGCTGGAGCGCTGAAACTGTGCCTATACACACTTTTATCAAAACACGCTTTTTTGAGGTTTTAAGCTCAGAACGTGAATCTGTGCTTGTTTCTTGCCTGGGAACTGCTTCAGATCGTTTTGCAATGCATATATGTTATCAGTTTATCCAATGTGCATGGATGGCCTTTGGGAAGTGAATATGAGCTTCTGAAGTGAAAATATGCACTTTTTAAAAAACTTTCTTTTTTTTAGTTCTGCTTGTTAAAAATTTTCATGCTGTGTGTTCCACAGTGGGAAAGTGACAAACATGAGTGAATTGTCACTACATGACTTAATTGGAGTGAATTTGCTGCTATCTCTGTCAGGAAGCGAGCTAGAGCGCTGAAACTGTGCCTATACGCACTTTCATCAAAACACGCTTTATTGAGATTTTAAGCTCAGAATATGAATCTGTGCGTGCTACTTGCCTGGGTACTGCTTCAGATCGTTGTGCAATGCATATATGGTATCAGTTTGTCCAATGTGCATGGATGGCCTTTGGGAAGTGAATATGAGCTTCTGAAGTGAAAATATGCACTTTTTAAAAAACTTTCTTTTTTTTAGTTCTGCTTGTTAAAAATTTTCATACTGTGTGAAACAAGTGGGAAAGTGACAAACATGAGTGAATTGTCACTATATGACTGAATTGGAGTGAATTTGCTGCTATCTCTGTCAGGAAGCGAGCTGGAGCGCTGAAACTGTGCCTATACACACTTTTATCAAAACACGCTTTTTTGAGGTTTTAAGCTCAGAACGTGAATCTGTGCTTGTTTCTTGCCTGGGATCGGCTTCAGATCGTTGTGCAATGCATATATGGTATCAGTTTATCCAATGTGCATGGATGGCCTTTGGGAAGTGAATATAAGCTTCTGAAGTGAAAATATGCACTTTTTAAAAAACTTTCTTTTTTTTAGTTCTGCTTGTTAAAAATTTTCATACTGTGTGAAACACAGTGGGAAAGTGACAAACATGAGTGAATTGTCACTACATGACTTAATTGGAGTGAATTTGCTGCTATCTCTGTCAGGAAGCGAGCTGGAGCGCTGAAACTGTGCCTATACGCACTTTCATCAAAACACGCTTTATTGAGATTTTAAGCTCAGAATATGAATCTGTGCGTGCTACTTGCCTGGGTACTGCTTCAGATCGTTGTGCAATGCATATATGGTATCAGTTTGTCCAATGTGCATGGATGGCCTTTGGGAAGTGAATATGAGCTTCTGAAGTGAAAATATGCACTTTTTAAAAAACTTTCTTTTTTTTAGTTCTGCTTGTTAAAAATTTTCATACTGTGTGAAACACAGTGGGAAAGTGACAAACATGAGTGAATTGTCACTATATGACTGAATTGGAGTGAATTTGCTGCTATCTCTGTCAGGAAGCGAGCTGGAGCGCTGAAACTGTGCCTATACGCACTTTTATCAAAACACGCTTTTTTGAGGTTTTAAGCTCAGAACATGAATCTGTGCTTGTTTCTTGCCTGGGATCGGCTTCAGATCGTTGTGCAATGCATATATGGTATCAGTTTATCCAATGTGCATGGATGGCCTTTGGGAGGTGAATATAAGCTTCTGAAGTGAAAATATGCACTTTTTAAAAAACTTTCTTTTTTTTAGTTCTGCTTGTTAAAAATTTTCATCCTGTGTGAAATACAGTGGGAAAGTGACAAACATGACTAAATTGTCACTATATGACTGAATTGGAGTGAATTTGCTGCTATCTCTGTCAGGAAGCGAGCTGGAGCGCTGAAACTGTGCCTATACGCACTTTTATCAAAACACGCTTTTTTGAGGTTTTAAGCTCAGAACGTGAATCTGTGCTTGTTTCTTGCCTGGGATCGGCTTCAGATCGTTGTGCAATGCATATATGGTATCAGTTTATCCAATGTGCATGGATGGCCTTTGGGAAGTGAATATAAGCTTCTGAAGTGAAAATATGCACTTTTTAAAAAACTTTCTTTTTTTTAGTTCTGCTTGTTAAAAATTTTCATGCTGTGTGTTACACAGTGGGAAAGTGACAAACATGAGTGAATTGTCACTACATGACTTAATTGGAGTGAATTTGCTGCTATCTCTGTCAGGAAGCGAGCTAGAGCGCTGAAACTGTGCCTATACGCACTTTCATCAAAACACGCTTTATTGAGATTTTAAGCTCAGAATATGAATCTGTGCGTGCTACTTGCCTGGGTACTGCTTCAGATCGTTGTGCAATGCATATATGGTATCAGTTTGTCCAATGTGCATGGATGGCCTTTGGGAAGTGAATATGAGCTTCTGAAGTGAAAATATGCACTTTTTAAAAAACTTTCTTTTTTTTAGTTCTGCTTGTTAAAAATTTTCATACTGTGTGAAACACAGTGGGAAAGTGACAAACATGAGTGAATTGTCACTATATGACTGAATTGGAGTGAATTTGCTGCTATCTCTGTCAGGAAGCGAGCTGGAGCGCTGAAACTGTGCCTATACGCACTTTTATCAAAACGCGCTTTTTTGAGGTTTTAAGCTCAGAACGTGAATCTGTGCTTGTTTCTTGCCTGGGATCGGCTTCAGATCGTTGTGCAATGCATATATGGTATCAGTTTATCCAATGTGCATGGATGGCCTTTGGGAAGTGAATATAAGCTTCTGAAGTGAAAATATGCACTTTTTAAAAAACTTTCTTTTTTTTAGTTCTGCTTGTTAAAAATTTTCATGCTGTGTGTTACACAGTGGGAAAGTGACAAACATGAGTGAATTGTCACTACATGACTTAATTGGAGTGAATTTGCTGCTATCTCTGTCAGGAAGCGAGCTAGAGCGCTGAAACTGTGCCTATACGCACTTTCATCAAAACACGCTTTATTGAGATTTTAAGCTCAGAATATGAATCTGTGCGTGCTACTTGTCTGGGTACTGCTTCAGATCGTTGTGCAATGCATATATGGTATCAGTTTGTCCAATGTGCATGGATGGCCTTTGGGAAGTGAATATGAGCTTCTGAAGTGAAAATATGCACTTTTTAAAAAACTTTCTTTTTTTTAGTTCTGCTTGTTAAAAATTTTCATACTGTGTGAAACACAGTGGGAAAGTGACAAACATTAGTGAATTGTCACTATATGACTGAATTGGAGTGAATTTGCTGCTATCTCTGTCAGGAAGCGAGCTGGAGCGCTGAAACTGTGCCTATACACACTTTTATCAAAACACGCTTTTTTGAGGTTTTAAGCTCAGAACGTGAATCTGTGCTTGTTTCTTGCCTGGGAACTGCTTCAGATCGTTTTGCAATGCATATATGTTATCAGTTTATCCAATGTGCATGGATGGCCTTTGGGAAGTGAATATGAGCTTCTGAAGTGAAAATATGCACTTTTTAAAAAACTTTCTTTTTTTTAGTTCTGCTTGTTAAAAATTTTCATACTGTGTGAAACACAGTGGGAAAGTGACAAACATGAGTGAATTGTCACTATATGACTGAATTGGAGTGAATTTGCTGCTATCTCTGTCAGGAAGCGAGCTGGAGCGCTGAAACTGTGCCTATACGCACTTTTATCAAAACACGCTTTTTTGAGGTTTTAAGCTCAGAACGTGAATCTGTGCTTGTTTCTTGCCTGGGATCGGCTTCAGATCGTTGTGCAATGCATATATGGTATCAGTTTATCCAATGTGCATGGATGGCCTTTGGGAAGTGAATATAAGCTTCTGAAGTGAAAATATGCACTTTTTAAAAAACTTTCTTTTTTTTAGTTCTGCTTGTTAAAAATTTTCATGCTGTGTGTTCCACAGTGGGAAAGTGACAAACATGAGTGAATTGTCACTACATGACTTAATTGGAGTGAATTTGCTGCTATCTCTGTCAGGAAGCGAGCTAGAGCGCTGAAACTGTGCCTATACGCACTTTCATCAAAACACGCTTTATTGAGATTTTAAGCTCAGAATATGAATCTGTGCGTGCTACTTGCCTGGGTACTGCTTCAGATCGTTGTGCAATGCATATATGGTATCAGTTTGTCCAATGTGCATGGATGGCCTTTGGGAAGTGAATATGAGCTTCTGAAGTGAAAATATGCACTTTTTAAAAAACTTTCTTTTTTTTAGTTCTGCTTGTTAAAAATTTTCATACTGTGTGAAACAAGTGGGAAAGTGACAAACATGAGTGAATTGTCACTATATGACTGAATTGGAGTGAATTTGCTGCTATCTCTGTCAGGAAGCGAGCTGGAGCGCTGAAACTGTGCCTATACACACTTTTATCAAAACACGCTTTTTTGAGGTTTTAAGCTCAGAACGTGAATCTGTGCTTGTTTCTTGCCTGGGATCGGCTTCAGATCGTTGTGCAATGCATATATGGTATCAGTTTATCCAATGTGCATGGATGGCCTTTGGGAAGTGAATATAAGCTTCTGAAGTGAAAATATGCACTTTTTAAAAAACTTTCTTTTTTTTAGTTCTGCTTGTTAAAAATTTTCATGCTGTGTGTTACACAGTGGGAAAGTGACAAACATGAGTGAATTGTCACTACATGACTTAATTGGAGTGAATTTGCTGCTATCTCTGTCAGGAAGCGAGCTAGAGCGCTGAAACTATGCCTATACGCACTTTCATCAAAACACGCTTCTTTGAGGTTTTAAGCTCAGAAGGTGAATCTTTAAATGTTTCTGGCCTAGGAACTGCCTCAAATCACTGTGCAATGCCTATATGGTATCATTTGGTCCAATGTGCATGGATGGCCTTTGGGAAGTGAATATGAGCTTCTGAAGTGAAAATATGCACTTTTTCAAATACTTTCTCTTTTTTAGATCTCTTCGTCAAAAATTTTCATTCTGTGTGTAACACAGTGGGAAAGTGACAAACATGAGTGAATTGTCACTATATGACTGAATTGGAGTGAATTTGCTGCTATCTCTGTCAGGAAGCGAGCTAGAGCGCTGAAACTGTGCCTATACGCACTTTCATCAAAACACGCTTCATTGAGATTTTATGCTCAGAGCGTCAATCTGTGCGTGTTTCTTGCCTGGGAACTGCTTCAGATCGTTGTGCAGTGCATATATGGTGTGGCTTGGTTTAATGTGCATGTATTGCCATTGGGAAGTGAATATGAGCTACTGCAGTGAAGATATGCACTTATTAAAAAACTTTCTTTTTTTTTAGTTCTCCTTGTCAAAAATGTTCATACTGTGTGTAACACAGTGGGAAAGTGACAAACATGAGTGAATTGTCACTATATGCCTGAATTTGCTGCTATCTCTGTCAGGAAGCGAGCTGGAGTGCTGAAACTGTGCCTATACACACTTTCATCAAAACACGCTTCTTTGAGGTTTTAAGCTCAGAACGTGAATCTGTGCTTGTTTCTTGCCTGGGAACTGCTTCAGATCGGTGTGCAATGCATATATGGTATCAGTTTATCCAATGTGCATGGATGGCCTTTGGGAAGTGAATATGAGCTTCTGAAGTGAAAATATGCACTTTTTAAAAAACTTTCTTTTTTTTAGTTCTGCTTGTTAAAAATTTTCATGCTGTGTGTTACACAGTGGGAAAGTAACAAACATGAGTGAATTGTCACTACATGACTTAATTGGAGTGAATTTGCTGCTATCTCTGTCAGGAAGCGAGCTGGAGCGCTGAAACTGTGCCTATACGCACTTTCATCAAAACACGCTTTATTGAGATTTTAAGCTCAGAATATGAATCTGTGCGTGCTACTTGCCTGGGTACTGCTTCAGATCGTTGTGCAATGCATATATGGTATCAGTTTGTCCAATGTGCATGGATGGCCTTTGTGAAGTGAATATGAGCTTCTGAAGTGAAAATATGCACTTTTTAAAAAACTTTCTTTTTTTTAGTTCTGCTTGTTAAAAATTTTCATACTGTGTGAAAGACAGTGGGAAAGTGACAAACATGAGTGAATTGTCACTATATGACTGAATTGGAGTGAATTTGCTGCTATCTCTGTCAGGAAGCGAGCTGGAGCGCTGAAACTGTGCCTATACACACTTTTATCAAAACACGCTTTTTTGAGGTTTTAAGCTCAGAACGTGAATCTGTGCTTGTTTCTTGCCTGGGAACTGCTTCAGATCGTTGTGCAATGCATATATGTTATCAGTTTATCCAATGTGCATGGATGGCCTTTGGGAAGTGAATATGAGCTTCTGAAGTGAAAATATGCACTTTTTAAAAAACTTTCTTTTTTTTAGTTCTGCTTGTTAAAAATTTTCATACTGTGTGAAACACAGTGGGAAAGTGACAAACATGAGTGAATTGTCACTATATGACTTAATTGGAGTGAATTTGCTGCTATCTCTGTCAGGAAGCGAGCTTGAGCGCTGAAACTGTGCCTATACGCACTTTCATCAAAACACGCTTCATTGAGATTTGAAGCTCAGAATATGAATCTGTGCGTGCTACTTGCCTGGGTACTGCTTCAGATCGTTGTGCAATGCATATATGGTATCAGTTTGTCCAATGTGCATGGATGGCCTTTGGGAAGTGAATATGAGCTTCTGAAGTGAAAATATGCACTTTTTAAAAAACTTTCTTTTTTTTAGTTCTGCTTGTTAAAAATTTTCATACTGTGTGAAACACAGTGGGAAAGTGACAAACATGAGTGAATTGTCACTATATGACTGAATTGGAGTGAATTTGCTGCTTTCTCTGTCAGGAAGCGAGCTGGAGCGCTGAAACTGTGCCTATACGCACTTTTATCAAAACACGCTTTTTTGAGGTTTTAAGCTCAGAACGTGAATCTGTGCTTGTTTCTTGCCTGGGATCGGCTTCAGATCGTTGTGCAATGCATATATGGTATCAGTTTATCCAATGTGCATGGATGGCCTTTGGGAAATGAATATAAGCTTCTGAAGTGAAAATATGCACTTTTTAAAAAACTTTCTTTTTTTTAGTTCTGCTTGTTAAAAATTTTCATGCTGTGTGTTACACAGTGGGAAAGTGACAAACATGAGTGAATTGTCACTACATGACTTAATTGGAGTGAATTTGCTGCTATCTCTGTCAGGAAGCGAGCTAGAGCGCTGAAACTGTGCCTATACGCACTTTCATCAAAACACGCTTTATTGAGATTTTAAGCTCAGAATATGAATCTGTGCGTGCTACTTGCCTGGGTACTGCTTCAGATCGTTGTGCAATGCATATATGGTATCAGTTTGTCCAATGTGCATGGATGGCCTTTGGGAAGTGAATATGAGCTTCTGAAGTGAAAATATGCACTTTTTAAAAAACTTTCTTTTTTTTAGTTCTGCTTGTTAAAAATTTTCATACTGTGTGAAACAAGTGGGAAAGTGACAAACATGAGTGAATTGTCACTATATGACTGAATTGGAGTGAATTTGCTGCTATCTCTGTCAGGAAGCGAGCTGGAGCGCTGAAACTGTGCCTATACACACTTTTATCAAAACACGCTTTTTTGAGGTTTTAAGCTCAGAACGTGAATCTGTGCTTGTTTCTTGCCTGGGAACTGCTTCAGATCGTTTTGCAATGCATATATGTTATCAGTTTATCCAATGTGCATGGATGGCCTTTGGGAAGTGAATATGAGCTTCTGAAGTGAAAATATGCACTTTTTAAAAAACTTTCTTTTTTTTAGTTCTGCTTGTTAAAAATTTTCATACTGTGTGAAACACAGTGGGAAAGTGACAAACATGAGTGAATTGTCACTATATGACTGAATTGGAGTGAATTTGCGGCTATCTCTGTCAGGAATCGAGCTGGAGCGCTGAAACTGTGCCTATACGCACTTTTATCAAAACACGCTTTTTTGAGGTTTTAAGCTCAGAACGTGAATCTGTGCTTGTTTCTTGCCTGGGATCGGCTTCAGATCGTTGTGCAATGCATATATGGTATCAGTTTATCCAATGTGCATGGATGGCCTTTGGGAAGTGAATATAAGCTTCTGAAGTGAAAATATGCACTTTTTAAAAAACTTTCTTTTTTTTAGTTCTGCTTGTTAAAAATTTTCATGCTGTGTGTTACACAGTGGGAAAGTGACAAACATGAGTGAATTGTCACTACATGACTTAATTGGAGTGAATTTGCTGCTATTTCTGTCAGGAAGCGAGCTAGAGCGCTGAAACTGTGCCTATACGCACTTTCATCAAAACACGCTTCATTGAGGTTTTAAGCTCAGAAGGTGAATCTTTAAATGTTTCTGGCCTAGGAACTGCCTCAAATCCCTGTGCAATGCCTATATGGTATCATTTGGTCCAATGTGCATGGATGGCCTTTGGGAAGTGAATATGAGCTTCTGAAGTGAAATATGCACTTTTTCAAATACTTTCTCTTTTTTAGATCTCTTCGTCAAAAATTTTCATTCTGTGTGTAACACAGTGGGAAAGTGACAAACATGAGTGAATTGTCACTATATGACTGAATTGGAGTGAATTTGCTGCTATCTCTGTCAGGAAGCGAGCTGGAGTGCTGAAACTGTGCCTATACACACTTTCATCAAAACACGCTTCTTTGAGGTTTTAAGCTCAGAACGTGAATCTGTGCTTGTTTCTTGCCTGGGAACTGCTTCAGATCGTTGTGCAATGCATATATGGTATCAGTTTATCCAATGTGCATGGATGGCCTTTGGGAAGTGAATATGAGCTTCTGAAGTGAAAATATGCACTTTTTAAAAAACTTTCTTTTTTTTAGTTCTGCTTGTTAAAAATTTTCATGCTGTGTGTTACACAGTGGGAAAGTGACAAACATGAGTGAATTGTCACTACATGACTTAATTGGAGTGAATTTGCTGCTATCTCTGTCAGGAAGCGAGCTGGAGCGCTGAAACTGTGCCTATACGCACTTTCATCAAAACACGCTTCATTGAGATTTTTAGCTCAGAATATGAATCTGTGCGTGCTACTTGCCTGGGTACTGCTTCAGATCGTTGTGCAATGCATATATGGTATCAGTTTGTCCAATGTGCATGGATGGCCTTTGGGAAGTGAATATGAGCTTCTGAAGTGAAAATATGCACTTTTTAAAAAACTTTCTTTTTTTTAGTTCTGCTTGTTAAAAATTTTCATACTGTGTGAAACACAGTGGGAAAGTGACAAACATGAGTGAATTGTCACTATATGACTGAATTGGAGTGAATTTGCTGCTATCTCTGTCAGGAAGCGAGCTGGAGCGCTGAAACTGTGCCTATACACACTTTTATCAAAACACGCTTTTTTGAGGTTTTAAGCTCAGAACGTGAATCTGTGCTTGTTTCTTGCCTGGGAACTGCTTCAGATCGTTGTGCAATGCATATATGTTATCAGTTTATCCAATGTGCATGGATGGCCTTTGGGAAGTGAATATGAGCTTCTGAAGTGAAAATATGCACTTTTTAAAAAACTTTCTTTTTTTTAGTTCTGCTTGTTAAAAATTTTCATACTGTGTGTAACACAGTGGGAAAGTGACAAACATGAGTGAATTGTCACTATATGACTTAATTGGAGTGAATTTGCTGCTATCTCTGTCAGGAAGCGAGCTTGAGCGCTGAAACTGTGCCTATACGCACTTTCATCAAAACACGCTTCATTGAGATTTTAAGCTCAGAATATGAATCTGTGCGTGCTACTTGCCTGGGTACTGCTTCAGATCGTTGTGCAATGCATATATGGTATCAGTTTGTCCAATGTGCATGGATGGCCTTTGGGAAGTGAATATGAGCTTCTGAAGTGAAAATATGCACTTTTTAAAAAACTTTCTTTTTTTTAGTTCTGCTTGTTAAAAATTTTCATCCTGTGTGAAACACAGTGGGAAAGTGACAAACATGAGTAAATTGTCACTATATGACTGAATTGGAGTGAATTTGCTGCTATCTCTGTCAGGAAGCGAGCTGGAGCGCTGAAACTGTGCCTATACGCACTTTTATCAAAACACGCTTTTTTGAGGTTTTAAGCTCAGAACGTGAATCTGTGCTTGTTTCTTGCCTGGGATCGGCTTCAGATCGTTGTGCAATGCATATATGGTATCAGTTTGTCCAATGTGCATGGATGGCCTTTGGGAAGTGAATATGAGCTTCTGAAGTGAAAATATGCACTTTTTAAAAAACTTTCTTTTTTTAGTTCTGCTTGTTAAAAATTTTCGTACTGTGTGAAACACAGTGGGAAAGTGACAAACATGAGTGAATTGTCACTATATGACTGAATTGGAGTGAATTTGCTGCTATCTCTGTCAGGAAGCGAGCTGGAGCGCTGAAACTGTGCCTATACACACTTTTATCAAAACACGCTTTTTTGAGGTTTTAAGCTCAGAACGTGAATCTGTGCTTGTTTCTTGCCTGGGAACTGCTTCAGATCGTTTTGCAATGCATATATGTTATCAGTTTATCCAATGTGCATGGATGGCCTTTGGGAAGTGAATATGAGCTTCTGAAGTGAAAATATGCACTTTTTAAAAAACTTTCTTTTTTTTAGTTCTGCTTGTTAAAAATTTTCATACTGTGTGTAACACAGTGGGAAAGTGACAAACATGAGTGAATTGTCACTATATGACTTAATTGGAGTGAATTTGCTGCTATCTCTGTCAGGAAGCGAGCTGGAGCGCTGAAACTGTGCCTATACACACTTTTATCAAAACACGCTTTTTTGAGGTTTTAAGCTCAGAACGTGAATCTGTGCTTGTTTCTTGCCTGGGAACTGCTTCAGATCGTTGTGCAATGCATATATGGTATCAGTTTGTCCAATGTGCATGGATGGCCTTTGGGAAGTGAATATGAGCTTCTGAAGTGAAAATATGCACTTTTTAAAAAACTTTCTTTTTTTTAGTTCTGCTTGTTAAAAATTTTCATGCTGTGTGTTACACAGTGGGAAAGTGACAAACATGAGTGAATTGTCACTACATGACTGAATTGGAGTGAATTTGCTGCTATCTCTGTCAGGAAGCGAGCTGGAGCGCTGAAACTGTGCCTATACACACTTTTATCAAAACACGCTTTTTTGAGGTTTTAAGCTCAGAACGTGAATCTGTGCTTGTTTCTTGCCTGGGAACTGCTTCAGATCGTTGTGCAATGCATATATGGTATCAGTTTATCCAATGTGCATGCATGGCCTTTGGGAAGTGAATATGAGCTTCTGAAGTGAAAATATGCACTTTTTAAAAAACTTTCTTTTTTTTAGTTTTGCTTGTTAAAAATTTTCATGCTGTGTGTTACACAGTGGGAAAGTGACAAACATGAGTGAATTGTCACTACATGACTTAATTGGAGTGAATTTGCTGCTATCTCTGTCAGGAAGCGAGCTAGAGCGCTGAAACTGTGCCCATACGCACTTTCATCAAAACAAGCTTCATTGAGATTTTAAGCTCAGAATATGAATCTGTGCGTGCTACTTGCCTGGGTACTGCTTCATATCGTTGTGCAATGCATATATGGTATCAGTTTGTCCAATGTGCATGGATGGCCTTTGGGAAGTGAATATGAGCTTCTGAAGTGAAAATATGCACTTTTTAAAAAACTTTCTTTTTTTTAGTTCTGCTTGTTAAAAATTTTCATACTGTGTGAAACACAGTGGGAAAGTGACAAACATGAGTGAATTGTCACTATATGACTGAATTGGAGTGAATTTGCTGCTATCTCTGTCAGGAAGCGAGCTGGAGCGCTGAAACTGTGCCTATACACACTTTTATCAAAACACGCTTTTTTGAGGTTTTAAGCTCAGAACGTGAATCTGTGCTTGTTTCTTGCCTGGGAACTGCTTCAGATCGTTGTGCAATGCATATATGGTATCAGTTTATCCAATGTGCATGGATGGCCTTTGGGAAGTGAATATGAGCTTCTGAAGTGAAAATATGCACTTTTTAAAAAACTTTCTTTTTTTTAGTTCTGCTTGTTAAAAATTTTCATACTGTGTGAAACACAGTGGGAAAGTGACAAACATGAGTGAATTGTCACTATATGACTGAATTGGAGTGAATTTGCTGCTATCTCTGTCAGGAAGCGAGCTGGAGCGCTGAAACTGTGCCTATACACACTTTTATCAAAACACGCTTTTTTGAGGTTTTAAGCTCAGAACGTGAATCTGTGCTTGTTTCTTGCCTGGGAACTGCTTCAGATCGTTGTGCAAAGCATATATGATATCAGTTTATCCAATGTGCATGGATGGCCTTTGGGAAGTGAATATGAGCTTCTGAAGTGAAAATATGCACTTTTTAAAAAACTTTCTTTTTTTTAGTTCTGCTTGTTAAAAATTTTCATACTGTGTGAAACACAGTGGGAAAGTGACAAACATGAGTGAATTGTCACTATATGACTGAATTGGAGTGAATTTGCTGCTATCTCTGTCAGGAAGCGAGCTGGAGCGCTGAAACTGTGCCTATACACACTTTTATCAAAACACGCTTTTTTGAGGTTTTAAGCTCAGAACGTGAATCTGTGCTTGTTTCTTGCCTGGGAACTGCTTCAGATCGTTGTGCAAAGCATATATGATATCAGTTTATCCAATGTGCATGGATGGCCTTTGGGAAGTGAATATGATCCACTGCAGTGAGGATATGGACTTTTTAAAAAAACTTTCTTTTTTTTAGTTATGCTTGTCCAAAATGTTCATACTGTGTGTAACACAGTGGGAGAGTGACAAACATGAGTGAATTGTCACTATATGACTGAATTGGAGTGAATCTGCTACTATCTCTATCAGGAAGCGAGCTAGAGCGCTGAAACTGTGCCTATACGCACTTTCATCAAAACACGCTTCATTGACATTTTATGCTCAGAGCGTGAATCTGTGCGTGTTTCTTGCCTGGGATCGTTGTGCAATGCATATATGGTATCGCTTGGTTTAATGTGCATGTATTGCCATTGGGAAGTGAATATGAGCTACTGCAGTGAAGATATGCACTTTTTAAAAAACTTTCTTTTTTTTTAGTTCTCCTTGTCAAAAATGTTCATACTGTGTGTAACACAGTGGGAAAGTGACAAACATGAGTGAATTGTCACTATATGCCTGAATTGGAGTGAATTTTCTGCTATCTCTGTCAGGAAGCGAGCTAGAGCGCTGAAACTGTGCCTATATGCACTTTCATCAAAACACGCTTCTTTGAGGTTTTAAGCTCAGAAGGTGAATCTTTAAATGTTTCTGGCCAAGAAACTGCTTCAAATCACTGTGCAATGCCTATATGGTATCAGTTGGTCCAATGTGCATGGATGGCCTTTGGGAAGTGAATATCAGCTTCTGAAGTGAAATATGCACTTTTTCAAATACTTTTTTTTTTTTA
This sequence comes from Gymnothorax reevesii, assembly GCA_029721435.1. Classification (NCBI taxonomy): domain Eukaryota; kingdom Metazoa; phylum Chordata; class Actinopteri; order Anguilliformes; family Muraenidae; genus Gymnothorax; species Gymnothorax reevesii. The sequence continues at coordinate 44,733,553 of CM056585.1, forward strand.
GATCTCTTCGTCAAAAATTTTCAATCTGTGTGTAACTCAGTGGGAAAGTGACAAACATGACTGAATTGTCACTATAAGACTGAGTTGGAGTGAATTTTCTGCTATCTCTGTCAGGAAGCGAGCTAAAGCGCTGAAACTGTGCCTAGACAGACTTTCATCAATACACGCTTCTTTGAGGTTTTAAGCTCAGAACGTGAATCTGTGCTTGTTTCTTGCCTGGGAACTGCTTCAGATCGTTGTGCAATGCATGTATGGTATCGCTTGGTTTAATGTGCATGTATTGCCATTGGGAAGTGAATATGAGCTACTGCAGTGAAGATATGCACTTTTTAAAAAACTTTCTTTTTTTTAGTTCTCCTTGTCAAAAATGTTCATACTGTGTGTAACACAGTGGGAAAGTGACCAACATGAGTGAATTGTCACTATATGACTGAATTGGAGTGAATTTGCTGCTATCTCTATCAGGAAGCGAGCTAGAGCGCTGAAACTGTGCCTATTCGCATTTTCATCAAAACACGCTTCTTTGAGGTTTTAAGCTCAGATCGAGAATCTGTGCGTGCTTCTTGCCTGGGAACTGCTTCAGATCGTTGTGCAATGCATGGATGGTATCGCTTGGTTTAATGTGCATGTATTGCCATTGGGAAGTGAATATGAGCTACTGCAGTGAAGATATGCACTTTTTAAAAAACTTTCTTTTTTTTAGTTCTCCTTGTCAAAAATGTTCATACTGTGTGTAACACAGTGGGAAAGTGACCAACATGAGTGAATTGTCACTATATGACTGAATTGGAGTGAATTTGCTGCTATCTCTATCAGGAAGCGAGCTAGAGCGCTGAAACTGTGCCTATTCGCATTTTCATCAAAACACGCTTCTTTGAGGTTTTAAGCTCAGATCGAGAATCTGTGCGTGCTTCTTGCCTGGGACCTGCTTCAGATCGTTGTGCAATGCATATATGGTATCAGTTGGTCCAATGTGCATGAATGGCCTTTGGGAAGTGAATATGATCCACTGCAGTGAGGATATGGACTTTTTAAAAAACTTTTTTTTTTTTTAGTTATGCTTGTCCAAAATTTTCATACTGTGTGTAACACAGTGGGAAAGTGACAAACATGAGTGAAGACAATTTATGACTGAATTGGAGTGATTTTGCTGCTATCTCTGTCAGGAAGCGAACTAGAGCGCTGAAACTGTTCCTATACGCGCTTTCATCAAAACACGCTTCATTGAGATTTTATGCTCAGAGCGTGAATCTATGCGTGTTTCTTGCCTGGGATCGTTGTGCAAAGCATATATGTTATCGCTTGGTTTAATGTGCATGTATTGCCATTGGGAAGTGAATATGAGCTACTGCAGTGAAGATATGCACTTTTTAAAAAACTTTCTTTTTTTTAGTTCTCCTTGTCAAAAATGTTCATACTGTGTGTAACACAGTGGGAAAGTGACAAACATGAGTGAATTGTCACTATATGCCTGAATTGGAGTGAATTTGCTGCTATCAATGTCAGGAAACGAGCTAAAGCGCTGAAACTGTGCCTATTCGCATTTTCATCAAAACACGCTTCTTTGAGGTTTAAAGCTCAGATCGAGAATCTGTGCGTGTTTCTTGCCTGGGAACTGCTTCAGATCGTTGTGCAATGCATAGATGGTATCAGTTGGTCCAATGTGCATGGATGGCCTTTGGGAAGTGAATAAGAGCTACTGCAGTTAAGATATGCACTTTTTAAAAAACTTTCTTTTTTTTTAGTTCTCCTTGTCAAAATTTTTTATACTGTGTGTTACAGAGTGGGAAAGTGACAAACATGAGTGAATTGTCACTATATGCCTGAATTGGAGTGAATTTGCTGCCATCTCTGTCAGGAAGCGAGCTGGAGCGCAGAAAGTATGCCTACACACACTTTCGTCAAAACACGCTTCTTTGAGGTTTCAGGCTCAGAACGAGAATCTGCGCGTTTCTTGCCTGGGAACTGCTTCAGATCGTTGTGGTATCAGTCTGTCTAATGTGCATGGCTGGCCTTTGGGAAGTGAATATGATCTACTGCAGTGAGGATATGGACTTTTTAAAAAACTTTCTTTTTTTTAGTTCTGCTTATCCAAAATTTTCATACTGTGTTTAACGAAGTGGGAAAGTGACAAACATGAGTGAATTGTCACTATATGACTGAATTGGAGTGAATTTGCTGCCATCTCTGTCAGGAAGCGAGCAAGAGCGCTGAAACTGTGCCTATAGGCACTTTCATCAAAACAGGCTTCCTTGAGATTTTAAGCTCAGCAGGTGAATCTGTGCGTGTTTCTTGCCTGGAAACTGCTTCAGATCGTTGTGCAATGCAGATATGGCATAACTTGGTCCAAAGTGCATGGATGGCCTTTGGGAAGTGAATATGAGCTTCTGAAGTGAAAATATGCACTTTTTCAAAAACTTTCTTTTTTTTTTAGATCTCTCCGTCAAAAATTTTCATTCTGTGTGTAACTCAGTGGTAAAGTGACAAACATGAGTGAATTGTCACTATAAGACTGAGTTGGAGTGAATTTTCTGCTATCTCTGTCAGAATGCAAGCTTGAGCGCTGAAACTGTGCCTATACGCACTTTCATCAAAACACGCTTCTTTGAGGTTTAAAGCTCAGAACGAGAATCTGTGCGTGTTTCTTGCCTGGGAACTGCTTCAAATCTTTGTGCAATGCTTATATGGTATCAGTTGGTCCAATGTGCATGGATGGCCTTGGGAAGTGAATATGATCTACTGCTGTGAGGATATGGACTTTTTAAAAAACGTTCTTTTTTTTTCGTCTGCTCGTCCAAAATTTTCATACTGTGTGTAACACAGTGGGAAAGTGACAAACATGAGTGAATTGTCACTATAGGACTGAAATGGAGTGATTTTGCTGCTATCTCTGTCAGGAAGCGAGCTAGAGCGCTGAAACTGTGCATATACGCACTTTCATCAAAACACTCTTCTTTGAGGTTTTAAGCTCAGAACGTGCATCTGGGCGTGATTCTTGCCTGGGAACTGCTTCAGATCGTTGTGCAATGCATATATGGTATCAGTTGGTCCAATGTGCGTGGATGGCCTTTGGGGAGTGAATATGAGCTTCTGAAGTGAAAATATGCACTTTTTAAAAAACTTTCTTTTTTTTTTAGATCTCTCCGTCAAAAATTTTCATTCTGTGTGTAACTCAGTGGTAAAGTGACAAACATGAGTGAATTGTCACTATATGACTGAATTGGAGTGAATTTGCTGCCATCTCTGTCAGGAAGCGAGCTAGAGCGCTGAAACTGTGCCGATACGCACTTTCATCAAAACACGCTTCTTTGAGGTTTTCAGCTCAGAAGGTAAATCTTTGAATGTTTCTGGCCTGGGAACTGCTTCAGATCGTTGTGCAATGCCCATATGGTATCAGTTGGTCCAATGTGCATGGATGGCCTTTGGGAAGTGAATATGAGCTTCTGAAGCGAAATATGCACTTTTTCAAATACTTTTTTTTTTTTCAGATCTCCTCGCCAAAAATTTTCATTCTGTGTGTAACTCAGTGGGAAAGTGACAAACATGAGTGAATTGTTACTATAAGACTGAGTTGGAGTGAATTTTCTGCTATCTCTGTCAGGAAGCGAGCTTGAGCGCTGAAACTGTGCCTATACACACTTTCATCAAAACACGCTTTTTTGAGGTTTTAAGCTCATAACGAGAATCTGTGCGTGTTTCTTGCCTGGGAACTGCTTCAGATCGTTGTGCAATGCTTATATGGTGTCATTTGCTCCAATGTGCATGGATGGCCTTTGGGAAGTGAATATGAGCTTCTGAAGTGAAAATATGCACTTTTAAAAAACCTTTCTTTTTTTTAGTTCTGCTTGTGAAAAATTTTCATACTGTGTGAACACAGTGGGTAAGTGACAAACATGAGTGAATTGTCACAATATGACTGAATTGGAGTGAATTTGCTGCTATCTCTGTCAGGAAGCGAGCAAGAGCGCTGAAACTGTGCCTATACGCACTTTCATCAAAACACGCTTCCTTGAGATTTTAATCTCAGCAGGTGAATCTGTGCGTGTTTCTTGCCTGGAAACTGCTTCAGATCGTTGTGCAATGCATATTTGGTGTCAGTTGGTCCAATGTGCATGGATGGCCTTTGCGAAGTGAATATGAGCTTCTGAAGTGAAAATATGCACTTTTTCAAATACTTTCTTTTTTTTTCAGATCTGCTTGTCAAAAATTTTCATTCTGTGTGTAACAGAGTAAGAAAGTGACAAACATGAGTGAATTGAAACTATATGAATGAGTTGGAGTGAATTTGCTGCTATCTCTGTCAGGAAGCGAGCTAGAGCGCTGAAACTGTGCCTATACGCACTTTCATAAAAACACGCTTCTTTGAGGTTTTAAGCTCAGAAGGTGAATCTTTAAATGTTTCTGGCCAAGGAACTGCTTCAAATCACTGTGCAATGCCTATATGGTATCAGTTCGTCCAATGTGCATGGATGGCCTTTGGGAAGTGAATATGAGCTTATGAAGTGAAATATGCACTTTTTCAAATACTTTTTTTTTTTAGATCTCTTCTTCAAAAATTTTCATTCTGTGTGTAACTCAGTGGGAAAGTGACAAACATGAGTGAATTGTCACTATAAGACTGAGTTGGAGTGAATTTTCTGCTATCTCTGTCAGGAAGCGAGCTAGAGCGCTGAAACTGTGCCTATACACACTTTCATCAAAACACGCTTCTTTGAGGTTTTAAGCTCAGACCGAGAATCTGTGCTTGTTATTGCCTGGGAACTGCTTCAGATCGTTGTGCAATGCATATATGGTATCAGTTTGTCCAATGTGCATGGATGGCCTTTGGGAAGTGAATATGAGCTTCTGAAGTGAAAATATGCACTTTTTAAAAAACTTTCTTTTTATTAGTTCTCCTTGTCAAAAATTTTCATTCTGTGTGTAACACAGTGGGAAAGTGGCAAACATGAGTGAATTGTCACTAGATGATTGAATTGGAGTGAATTTGCTGCTATCTCTGTCAGGAAGCGAGCTGGAGCGCAGAAACTATGCCTATACGCACTTTCATCAAAACACGCTTCTTTGAGGTTTTAAGCTCAGAACGAGAATCTGTGCATGTTTCTTGCCTGGGAACTGCTTCAAATCTTTGTGCAATGCATATATGGTATCAGTTGGTCCAATGTGCATGGATGGCCTTGGGAACTGAATATGATCTACTGCAGTGAGGATATGGACTTTTTAAAAAACTTTCTTTTTTTTAGTTCTGCTCGTCCAAAATTTTCATACTGTGTGTAACACAGTGGGAAAGTGACAAACATGAGTGAATTGTCACTATAGGACTGAAATGGAGTGATTTTGCTGCTATCTCTGTCAGGAAGCGAGCTAGAGCGCTGAAACTGTGCATATACGCACTTTCATCAAAACACTCTTCTTTGAGGTTTTAAGCTCAGAACGTGCATCTGGGCGTGATTCTTGCCTGGGAACTGCTTCAGATCGTTGTGCAATGCATATATGGTATCAGTTGGTCCAATGTGCGTGGATGGCCTTTGGGGAGTGAATATGAGCTTCTGAAGTGAAAATATGCACTTTTTAAAAAACTTTCTTTTTTTTTTAGATCTCTCCGTCAAAAATTTTCATTCTGTGTGTAACTCAGTGGTAAAGTGACAAACATGAGTGAATTGTCACTATATGACTGAATTGGAGAGAATTTGCTGCCATCTCTGTCAGGAAGCGAGCTAGAGCGCTGAAACTGTGCCGATACGCACTTTCATCAAAACACGCTTCTTTGAGGTTTTCAGCTCAGAAGGTAAATCTTTGAATGTTTCTGGCCTGGGAACTGCTTCAGATCGTTGTGCAATGCCCATATGGTATCAGTTGGTCCAATGTGCATGGATGGCCTTTGGGAAGTGAATATGAGCTTCTGAAGTGAAATATGCACTTTTTCAAATACTTTTTTTTTTTTCAGATCTCCTCGCCAAAAATTTTCATTCTGTGTGTAACTCAGTGGGAAAGTGACAAACATGAGTGAATTGCTACTATAAGACTGAGTTGGAGTGAATTTTCTGCTATCTCTGTCAGGAAGCGAGCTTGAGCGCTGAAACTGTGCCTATACACACTTTCATCAAAACACGCTTTTTTGAGATTTTAAGCTCATAACGAGAATCTGTGCGTGTTTCTTGCCTGGGAACTGCTTCAGATCGTTGTGCAATGCTTATATGGTGTCATTTGCTCCAATGTGCATGGATGGCCTTTGGGAAGTGAATATGAGCTTCTGAAGTGAAAATATGCACTTTTAAAAAACTTTCTTTTTTTTTTAGATCTCTCCGTCAAAAATTTTCATTCTGTGTGTAACTCAGTGGTAAAGTGACAAACATGAGTGAATTGTCACTATATGACTGAATTGGAGAGAATTTGCTGCCATCTCTGTCAGGAAGCGAGCTAGAGCGCTGAAACTGTGCCGATACGCACTTTCATCAAAACACGCTTCTTTGAGGTTTTCAGCTCAGAAGGTAAATCTTTGAATGTTTCTGGCCTGGGAACTGCTTCAGATCGTTGTGCAATGCCCATATGGTATCAGTTGGTCCAATGTGCATGGATGGCCTTTGGGAAGTGAATATGAGCTTCTGAAGTGAAATATGCACTTTTTCAAATACTTTTTTTTTTTCAGATCTCCTCGCCAAAAATTTTCATTCTGTGTGTAACTCAGTGGGAAAGTGACAAACATGAGTGAATTGCTACTATAAGACTGAGTTGGAGTGAATTTTCTGCTATCTCTGTCAGGAAGCGAGCTTGAGCGCTGAAACTGTGCCTATACACACTTTCATCAAAACACGCTTTTTTGAGGTTTTAAGCTCATAACGAGAATCTGTGCGTGTTTCTTGCCTGGGAACTGCTTCAGATCGTTGTGCAATGCTTATATGGTATCAGTTTGTCCAATGTGCATGGATGGCCTTTGGGAAGTGAATATGAGCTTCCGAAGTGAAAATTTGCACTTTTTAAAAAACTTTCTTTTTTTCAGTTCTGCCTGTTAAAAATTTTCATACTGTGTGTAACACAGTGGGAAAGTGACAAACATGAGTAAATTGTCACTATATGACTGAATTGGAGTGAATTTGCTGCTATCTCTGTCAGGAAGCGAGCTAGAGCGCTGAAACTGTGCCTATACGCACTTTCATCAAAACACGCTTCATTGAGATTTTAAGCTCAGAACGTGAATCTGTGCGTGCTACTTGCCCGGGAACTGCCTAAGTTCATTGTGCAATGCATATTTGGTGTCAGTTGGTCCAATGTGCATGGATGGCCTTTGCGAAGTGAATATGAGCTTCTGAAGTGAAATATGCACTTTTTCAAATACTTTCTTTTTTTTTTAGATCTCTTCGTCAAAAATTTTCATTCTGTGTGTAACTCAGTGGGAAAGTGACAAACATGAGTGAATTGTCACTATAAGACTGAGTTGGAGTGAATTTTCTGCTATCTCTGTCAGTAAGCGAGCTTGAGCGCTGAAACTGTGCCTACACACACTTTCATCAAAATACGCTTATTTGAGGTTTTAAGCTCAGAACGAGAATCTGGGCGTGTTTCTTGCCTGGGAACTGCTTCAGATCGTTGTGCAATGCTTATATGGTGTCAGTTGCTCCAATGTGCATGGATGGCCTTTGGGAAGGGAATATGAGCTTCTGAAGTGAAAATATGCACTTTTTAAAAAACTTTCTTTTTTTTAGTTCTGCTTCTTAAAAATTTTCATACTGTCTGAAACACAGTGGGAAAGTGACAAACATGAGTGAATTGTCACTATATTACTGAATTGGAGTGAATTTGCTGCTATCTCTGTCAGGAAGCGAGCTAGAGCGCTGAAACTGTGCCCATACGCACTTTCATTAAAACACGCTTCCTTGAGATTTTAAGCTCAGAAGGTGAATCTTTAAATGTTTCTGGCCAAGGAACTGCTTCAAATCACTGTGCAATGCCTATATGGTATCAGTTGGTCCAATGTGCATGGATGGCCTTTGGGAAGTGAATATGAGCTTCTGAAGTGAAATATGCACTTTTTCAAATACTTTTTTTTTTTAGATCTCTTCTTCAAAAATTTTCATTCTGTGTGTAACTCAGTGGGAAAGTGACAAACATGAGTGAATTGTCACTATAAGACTGAGTTGGAGTGAATTTTCTGCTATCTCTGTCAGGAAGCGAGCTAGAGCGCTGAAACTGTGCCTATACGCACTTTCATAAAAACACGCTTCTTTGAGGTTTTAAGCTCAGAAGGTGAATCTTTAAATGTTTCTGGCCAAGGAACTGCTTCAAATCACTGGGCAATGCCTATATGGTATCAGTTGGTCCAATGTGCATGGATGGCCTTTGGGAAGTGAATATGAGCTTCTGAAGTGAAATATGCACTTTTTCAAATACTTTTTTTTTTTAGATCTCTTCTTCAAAAATTTTCATTCTGTGTGTAACTCAGTGGGAAAGTGACAAACATGAGTGAATTGTCACTATAAGACTGAGTTGGAGTGAATTTTCTGCTATCTCTGTCAGGAAGCGAGCTAGAGCGCTGAAACTGTGCCTATACACACTTTCAACAAAACACGCTTCTTTGAGGTTTTAAGCTCAGAACGTGAATCTGTGCTTGCTTCTTGCCTGGGAACTGCTTCAGATCGTTGTGCAATGCATATATGGTATTGCTCGGTTTAATGTGCATGTATTGCCATTGGGAAGTGAATATGAGCTACTGCAGTGAAGATATGCACTTTTTAAAAAACTTTCTTTTCATTAGTTCTCCTTGTCAAAATTTTTCATACTGTGTGTAACACAGTGGGAAAGTGGCAAACATGAGTGAATTGTCACTATATGCCTGAATTTGCTGCTATCTCTGTCAGGAAGCGAGCTGGAGTGCTGAAACTGTGCCTATGCACACTTTCATCAAAACACGCTTCTTTGAGGTTTTAAGCTCAGAACGTGAATCTGTGCTTGTTATTGCCTGGGAACTGCTTCAGATCGTTGTGCAATGCATATATGGTATCAGTTTGTCCAATGTGCATGGATGGCCTTTGGGAAGTGAATATGAGCTTCTGAAGTGAAAATATGCACTTTTTAAAAAACTTTCTTTTTATTAGTTCTCCTTGTCAAAATTTTTCATACTGTGTGTAACACAGTGGGAAAGTGGCAAACATGAGTGAATTGTCACTAGTTGATTGAATTGGAGTGAATTTGCTGCTATCTCTGTCAGGAAGCGAGCTGGAGCGCAGAAACTATGCCTATACACACTTTCATCAACACACGCTTCTTTGAGGTTTTAAGCTCAGAACGAGAATCTGTGCATGTTTCTTGCCTGGGAACTGCTTCAAATCTTTGTGCAATGCATATATGGTATCAGTTGGTCCAACGTGCATGGATGGCCTTGGGAAGTGAATATGATCTACTGCAGTGAGGATATGGACTTTTTAAAAAACTTTCTTTTTTTTAGTTCTGCTCGTCCAAAATTTTCATACTGTGTGTAACACAGTGGGAAAGTGACAAACATGAGTGAATTGTCACTATAGGACTGAAATGGAGTGATTTTGCTGCTATCTCTGTCAGGAAGCGAGCTAGAGCGCTGAAACTGTGCCTATACGCACTTTCATCAAAACACTCTTCTTTGAGGTTTTAAGCTGAGAACGTGAATCTGGGCGTGTATCTCGGCGTGCCTGGGAACTGCTTCAGATCGTTGTGCAATGCTTATATGGTGTCAGTTGCTCCAATGTGCATGGATGGCCTTTGGGAAGTGAATATGAGCTTCCGAAGTGAAAATTTGCACTTTTTAAAAAACTTTCTTTTTTTTAGTTCTGCTTGTTAAAAATTTTCATACTGTGTGTAACACAGTGGGAAAGTGACAAACATGAGTAAATTGTCACTATATGACTGAGTTGAAGTGAATTTACTGCTATCTCTGTCAGGAAGCGAGCTAGAGCGCTGAAACTGTGCCTATACGCACTTTCATCAAAACACGCTTCATTGAGATTTTAAGCTCAGAACGTGAATCTGTGCGTGCTACTTGCCCGGGAACTGCCTAAGTTCATTGTGCAATGCATATTTGGTGTCAGTTTGTCCAATGTGCATGGATGACCTTTGCGAAGTGAATATGAGCTTCTGAAGTGAAAATATGCACTTTTTCAAAGACTTTCTTTTTTTTTTTAGATCTGCTTGTCAAAAATTTTCATTCTGTGTGTAACAGAGTAAGATATTGACAAACATGAGTGAATTGAAACTATACTCAGCAACAAAAGTTTCTGTGACACCAGTATTGTTCATTATTTTCCATAACGCAATTATGAAATTGTCATACATGGTGATATCAGACTGAAACAGTACACGTAAACACAACATTGAAATGGAAATCATGAAAATGCGAGAAAATGACTTTGCACGTGAAAATGTGCGTTAATCATGCTTGTGGATGGCAATAAAAGAGGAGAATTTTTGGAATGTTCACATTGTGCCTGATGAACGACGGAAGCATCACTTATCGAAAACACAGCCATTTCGGATCAGGAACTCTACCCTCTAAATGCCAAGACTGTCTGAAAATGATCGGTGGAGGGCCATTGGGATGATTGAATCCGGAACCTCGCAGAGGGAAGTTGCTCATCGCCTGAATGTCCACCGAAACACCATTTGGAACTTATGGCAGCGTCATCAGCAGACAAGACATGTCAGAGACCGTCCTCGCAGCGGCCGTCCACGAGTAACCACTCCCAGACAGGACAACTGGATTCGAACAACCCATCTCCGAAATCGATTCCAACCTGAAACCATAACTGCAAGAACGATACCTGGTTTGAGGCGACTGTCTGCACAGACAATCCGTCGCCGTCTCCGTCATTTTGGCATTGTCCCACGTCGGCCAGCAAGACGTCCAATACTCACAGTACAACACCGACGACTGCGTCTACAGTGGGCACAACAACATCGACGGTGGATCCAACGTCAGTGGGATCTTGTACTCTTCACTGATGAATCAAGATTCATGCTTAACCGATGTGATGGTCGTTTACGTGTATACCGTCGACGTGGAGAACGTTATGCCAACAACTGTGTTCAGGAATTTGATCGTTTTGGAGGTGGTAGTGTCATGATTTGGGGAGGGATCACGGCTAGAAACAGAACAGATTTGCTTGTTATTGATGGAAATCTGACAGGTCAAAGATATCGCGATGAAGTGCTACGGCCATTGGTGGTACCATTTTTGATGCAACATGGTCCCGGAATAACGCTGCAACATGATAACGCCAGACCACACGTTGCAAGGATTGTACAGCAGTATCTGATGCAACAACATGTCAATGTCCTGCCATGGCCAGCCAGATCCCCAGACATGTCCCCAATCGAGCATCTCTGGGACGAGATGGATCGACGTTTGCGGCGGTTGGATAACCCGCCAGCTACACTCCAGGAATTGCGACAACGTCTACGTCAGATTTGGAATGACATCCCACAGCAATTTCTGGCACATCTGATTCGGTCCATGCGCCGGAGATGCGTTGCTTGCATCATGGCACGAGGAAGTCACACCCGGTATTGAAGTGTGAAGGTCACAATTGGTTAGACGTCAGACAAGTGCTTCATGACGCATGAAAATCACATTTTTCGTTTTGAGTGACGTTGGCACTGAAAAGTCAGTGTTTCTCCTGTTAAATAAACATATTGATTGCATTGAGATCTTTGCGTGTCATTTATAACATACACATAAATGGTGTCACAGAAACTTTTGTTGCTGAGTATATATGACTGAGTTGGAGTGAATTTGCTGCTATCTCTGTCAGGAAGCGAGCTAGAGCGCTGAAACTGTGCCTATACGCACTTTCATCAAAACACGCTTCTTTGAGGTTTTAAGCTCAGAAGGTGAATCTTTAAATGTTTCTGGCCAAGGAACTGCTTCAAATCACTGTGCAATGCCTATATGGTTTCAGTTGGTCCAATGTGCATGGATGGCCTTTCGGAAGTGAATATGAGCTTCTGAAGTGAAATATGCACTTTTTCAAATACTTTTTTTTTTGGATCTCTTCGTCAAAAATTTTCATTCTGTGTGTAACTCAGTGGGAAAGTGACAAACATGAGTGAATTGAAACTATATGACTGAGTTGGAGTGAATTTTCTGCTATCTCTGTCAGGAAGCGAGCTAGAGCGCTGAAACTGTGCCTATACACACTTTCATCAAAACACGCTTCTTTGAGGTTTTAAGCTCAGAACGTGAATCTGTGCTTGTTTCTTGCCTGGGAAATGCTTCAGATCGTTGTGCAATGCATATATGGTATCAGTTGGTCCAATTTGCTTGGATGGCCTTTGGGAAGTGAATAAGAGCTACTGCAGTGAAGATATGCACTTTTTAAAAAACTTTCTTTTTTTTAGTTCTCCTTGTCAAAATTTTTCATACTGTGTGTAACACAGTGGGAAAGTCGCAAACATGAGTGAATTGTCTCTAGATGATTGAATTGGAGTTAATTTGCTGCTATCTCTGTCAGGAAGCGAGCTGGAGCGCAGAAACTATGCCTATACACACTTTCATCAACACACGCTTCTTTGAGGTTTTCAGCTCAGAACGAGAATCTGTGCATGTTTCTTGCCTGGGAACTGCTTCAAATCGTTGTGCAATGCATATATGGTATCGCTTGGTTTAATGCGCATGTATGGCCATTGGCAAGTGAATATGAGCTACTGAAGTGAAGATATGCACTTTTTAAAAAACTTTCTTTTTTTTAGTTCTGCTTGTCAAAAATTTTCATACTGTGGTACGACAGTGGGAAAGTGACAAACATGAGTGAATTGTCACTATATGACTGATTTGGAGTGAATTTTCTGCTATCTCTGTCAGGAAGCGAGCAAGAGCGCTGAAACTGTGCCTATACGCACTTTTATCAAAACACGCTTCTTTGAGGTTCTAAGCTCAGAACCTGAATCTGTGCGTGTTTCTTGCCTGGGAACTGCTTCAGATCGTTGTGCAATGCATATATGGTATCAGTTGGACCAATGTGCATGGATGGCCTTTGGGATGTGAATATGAGCTTCTGAAGTGAAAATATGCACTTTTTAAAAAACCTTCTTTTTTTTTGTTCTCCTTGTCAAAAATTTTCATTTTGTGTGTAACAGAGTAAGAAAGAGACAAACATGAGTGAATTGAAACTATATGACTGACTTGGAGTGAATTTGCTGCTATCTCTGTCAGGAAGCGAGCTAGAGCGCTGAAACTGTGCCTATACACACTTTCATCAAAACACGCTTTTTTGAGGTTTTAAGCTTAGAAAGAGAATCTGTGCGTGTTTTTTGCCAGGGAACTGCTTCAGATCATTGTGCAATGCCTAAATGGTATCAGTTGGTCCAATGTGCATGGATGGCCTTTGGGAAGTGAATATGAGCTTCTGAAGTGAAAATATGCACTTTTTCAAATATATATTTTTTTTTAGATCTGCTTGTCAAAAATTTTCATTCTGTGTGTAACAGAGTAAGAAAGTGACAAACATGAGTGAATTGAAACTATATGACTGAGTTGGAGTGAATTTGCTGCTTACTCTGTCAGGAAATGTTGATGTGCTTTGCCTTCAAATAGCGCTTTTAGAAGCGACAGATATCGCAGGATTCGGTCTGACATCATTCTTTTTTCCTCAGTAAATAAACAACAGGCCACTCTGGAGGAAACAAACCAGTTCTAAGACGATAATGTTCTGGTGTTTGAGCTTTGAGATCGACCAATATATAGCCATAAGGAGTCTTAGTCACATCTTCAAAAGACTCCAGAAAAAAATTGGAGTGTCTGGGGTACATCTGCCACGCTACAACATTAATTTGTAATTTATCTCTCGGGTTATTAAACAAAATCATATAGTTGGCATTTAGATTTATTGTGCGGCTCTTTTTTCCCCGGAAAAAAAGGTTTTGCACCAGGTAAATAATGCTCATATTTCTGTGATGCGTATACCTGACAAAGGTTTTTTCGATTTCAGAACTATTACTGGCCGCTTCCATGAGGTAATAACCAAATAATAACCAAATTGGTTTTATGCAAAGGAAGCAGTGCTTCATCAGTCAATGATTCAGGCAGACCTTCAACAAAATGTAAATTCTTTATTTTTCGGCGCACATCATCATACATAGGTTGCCAGCATGAATAAAACCATGCACTGAAAAAAGTGATTTTGACCCCTAGTAAATGTTCCATATATTAATTTAGCATATTTTAATAGAAATAGGTGTGTTATTTAACTAAACTTAAAAAATATAAGTAATTTCTAACAGTCAACATAATAAAAATATCTACCTTCAGATAAAAATATTTTGTGCAACCACTTACCTTAAAAAAATTATGTTCATTCAACAAAACATTTTTTTCAGTGCATACAATATTCTGCGGCACACATGACAGCACATAGGGTGCTTTTTCCAGTAGCTTCTTGACAAAGACACTTTTGCCACAGTTTGACGGTCCTGATACAATGCAAGAAAACGGATGTTGAAGACGGTTGTCAAACCCCTCATCCCCAAGCGCAGTGTTAGAAGCCATAGGGTAAAGTCTTAAAATCCGGCTGCAGAACCCTTTTGTTGTACACCACTCTAAATTTTTTATTAACTGTGCGGTTTGTGAGCGTAAAGCCTCTTTTATTGCGCACAATTTGCTGTGTGGTTGTTGAAATTTCAAGAGCTGGCGTCAACTGATTCTGTACATAATGGCTTACCAAATCTGTGAGGGATGAAAGATTGACAGCCTGTTTGTTAGCACTGTGGAGTGTTACATCTTTAACTTTCATGCAAGTTTTACCAAACAGTGTCTTATAGCCATAAGTCTTTGGGCCTCCAGATGCAAATTCAACAATGTGATCACCAGGGTCCAGCTCGCTTGTCAGCTTCCCGAGAAAGTCTCCAAGCGGCAGGACATATTCACCAGGATGATGACAAACGAAGATAATTGAATCGGTGTCATGATGCAAAACCCTGTCAGACAATTTTTCCACGACAGAGTACAATTCCAGGCGAGCATAGGCCGTGGTGAATGCTGCGATGAACACATTGCTGTTTTGGGGGGTTTTGGAAAACCCTGTGCTTGTTTCCACTGTACAAGAGCGACATCCTCTGTAAGAAATGAAAAATGTGAGATATCATTCTCATCCGAAAAAATTAGTTCTAAAAAATGCTCAGAATCACTAACTAAGTCCGTGTTCATTTGGTTAACTCTCTGGCCAAATTTCCCCCAAAGACTGTTTAAAAACAATTTTGATATTTGTCTTTTGGCTTTGTTGACCGAAATGTTGTTTGGGTCCAAGCAAACCCCCTCTTTCTCCCAGTACATTTTGATGTAAGCCTCTTTGTCAGCATCATTGGATACCCAAGAGGGGTATCCTGATGCCTCTTGTTTACCCTTTAAATGCGTTTTGATGTATTCGCTGAATAGAGAATCAGAACGCTGTGAAAAATGCCAAATTTCAAAAATCTTGTCAATTTTGTAGCCCTTCTCCACAGCTTTGATTAGTTCAACGGTGCACCAGACGCCGCTGAGAGAGCGTTGTTTATCAGAATGTTCACAGACCCCTTGGTATTCAGATTCAGCGCACATCCTGCAAAGTGGAAACATTAACTTTCCCGACAGCCTATAAGGCAACACTGGAAGGTAAAGTTGCCGCGGGGGAATTACCCTTGCTTTGACCTAGCCAAAATAGTTTTCGAGCGGGCCAAAGTCCTGGAAAATGATTGTGGGGTGGCCTGTAGGGTAAATTTTTGTTTTATTAACAAATGGGTACAGGCTGGTAAAATCAAAATAATGGATTTGTTCACCTTCTTGGGCTTTGTAATAAAGTTGAAGTGCGTTAGTTCTGCCGCCAAACAGTGCATCACGTGGATTCATTCGCACGGGGTAGTCATGATTTTTAAGAAACGCTTGAACATTTTCACTTTCCCTTTTCAGCTTTACCCAATCATTCTCCCACATCACAATTACCTGTAGATTGTAAATGTTACGCAGATTTTCAACTTTTTCCAGAAATTGGGCATACAGGGTACCAAAATTCAAATTAGTCTGTGTTTGAATTGTGTTTGGATTGTAGCAGACTGGACAGCCATGCCAGTAACACCCAGCCATTTCCGTACGCAGTGCGTACACCATGTGACTCGGAATAACCATCCAAATAATAAGGTCCCATCTTAACCTCCCCCTGATTCAGAGCATGCTGGATGAAAATATTGTCACGGTGGCTCAAATATTCTAACCACTGAATTCCCGATGTGGAAAATGACTTCTGCTGTCGGATGTAGTTGTCTGATGATGTTATAGCAATTGTGTCTTTGGGTAAAAAACTTGTGCAGTGTTGTTTCATGCAAACAGATGCTATGGTCACACACTGGAAGGGATCCAGGCCTGTGCTCCAAAGAACCTCAGCACGGAATCTCAAACAAGCTTCACGCAATATGACAACGTCATTCTGGCAGTACTCGGCCATTTCTTTTTTAAAGCCACGCTGCTGTACTATTGCATAAATTCCGTCCTCTCCTTTTCCATCATCGTGTCAACACCATAATAAACGGGAGGCGGGTACGGACCAATGTAATTTTGGCTTTCAATTTTGTTCCAGAAATGGGGAAAGTAACCTTTCTTCGAATTTTCAAAACCTAAGGCAGCTGGCATGGCGCTCAATTTCATTGTGAGGAAAGAAAGAGAATCATTATATCTCTGCTCAAAAGCCGCATCAGTAAAACATAAAAGCTTACTACCCAGTGTGATTAGATGGGGTGTTACACCTTGTTTAATTAAATATTGCATCAGCAGGTAACCGTCATACCCCTTCGAGTTGTGAGCAACGAATGTATAGCCCTTGTACTTGGGGGCCCGAAACTTTTGAAAAAAGGCCTCAGCGCATTTCTCACCAGCAAAAGACCAAGAATTTCCTTCAAAGTCTATACAGCAAATATAATTTTCGACGTGCTGTCCATGGTACTGACGACACTGAAAATCATAGAACACATAACGCTCATGCGGTTGGTCACTCTTCACCTCCTGAATGAAACAAGAATGAGGGCCTTCAGGGGTCAAAACTGCCATGCAGGTGCGACAACGTTGCAGGGCACAGCTGAGCGGCTTTGGGTTACTGATACTGATATCATATTGTCTCAAGCATTTAGTGCAGAACTTCACTGCGTCGCATATGCTGCGCATTTCACCCTCGGGCCCCCTTGGTTTTTTATGCTCACTGTAACAATACTTGGAACGGCAGATTCGCCAACAATCCTCACAACGAATTGATCTCGATTGATGTTCATAACAGCCAGGGGTTAAACAGACGTTACAGTAGCGCGCGCATTTATGATTACACTTTGACGTGAACGGGGTGTAACAGTACTCACAGACGTAATTTGACCCGAGAAAACCTTTTAATGACTTGATGCCGTAGTAATGACCGTCATTCAGGTAGAGAAAAAATGTTTTGGGATTGTGTGCGGAGGATGTTTGAAACTTTATGAAAGGACCATTAGCAACGCCATGGTGCCAGACAACTATCTTAACACCCAGAAGTTTTCAAATTTTTGAACGTCCGAAAAGCTGACCTTATCGTGCGCCCTCAGACCTACAGCCATCTGCATACGTTCAGCTTCCTGCAGAGCCTCAGAAACCGTGAACGTCGAATTCATAAGATGCGCTAAGCAGACAGAAAAACAAAGCTGATTATCCGAATTGTAACTGATGATTAAGTGCTTCAGTTTCTTTCGAATTATATCGCTTCTGAGGCAAGTTGACAATTTTCTGCGGTTACCAACACCACCATTTGGATTAGCGATAATGTGAGCCACCAACTCCAAAGTATCATCCGCCAGAATGTCAAAATTACTTTGAATCAGCCGTTCTAACATGCTCAATAACATGGGAATGGCCATACTGCGGTCAAGCTATCACCAGTTCGCAAAACGACGGTCAAACTATCACCGCTAAAATTTTGATGCGCAATTACAGCGGATAGCGCGGTACTTTGGTCACGTGCTTGCTGAGAAAAAAACCGAGGCTTATTCAACGAAAGAATGCGTATATTTTCTTCATTAAAAAAATCGTCAACAACTTCCATAATGTAGTTTGAAAATGACTTTTCTTTTTCTTTTTTCAATAAATAGTTCACATTTTGTGCAGATTGAAATGTGAGATTTTGGCGAGCTGCTGTGAATCCAGATGACAAATAATTGCTTGTAACTGTAATAATGTTTTACTTAAAGCAAATAGTTAGAGAAAAGTGACACTTGATTATGATAGAAGAGGGATCCTCCTATAAGCCCACCAAATACTGAGAGATTCTGTGGTGGATATTTTTAATAAATGGCCATCAAAGTTGATACTGTGCAATGTGGGATTGCAGAAAATTGGATGGGGACGTCATACTTGCGGACCTATATTTCCTGCAAATCAAATAGTTAGAAAAAGGTAACACTTGATTATGATAGAAGAGATATCCTCCTATAAGCCCACCAAATATGAAGAGATTCTGTGGTGGAAAGTTTTAATAAATGGCCTTCAAAGTTGATACTGTGCAATGTGTGAATGCAGAAAATTGGATGGGGGTGTCATACTTGAGGACCTCTATTTCCTGCAAATCAAATAGTTAGAAAAAAGTAACACTTGATTATGATAGTAGAGGGATCCTACTATAAGCCCACCAAATATGAACAGATTCTGTGTTGGAAATTTTTAATAAATGGCCTTCAAAGTTGATACTGTGAAATGTGGGAATGCAGAAAATTGGATGGGGGCTTCATACTTGCAGACCTCTATTTCCTGCAAATCAAATAGTTAGAAAAAAGTAACACTTGATTATGATAGTAAAGGGATCCTGCTATAAGCCCACCAAATATGAACAGATTCTGTGGTGGAAATTTTTAATAAATGGCCTTCAAAGTTGATACTGTACAATGTGGGATTGCAGAAAATTGGATGGGGGCGTCATACTTGCAGACCTCTATTTCCTGCAAATCAAATAGTTAGAAAAAAGTAACACTTGATTATGATAGTAGAGGGATCCTCCTATAAGCCCACCAAATATGAAGAGATTCTGTGGTGGAAATTTTTAATAAATGGCCTTCAAATTGATACTGTGAAATGTGGGAATGCAGAAAATTGGATGGGGGTGTCATACTTGCAGACCTCTATTTCCTGCAAATCAAATAGTTAGAAAAAAGTAACACTTAATTATGATAGTAGAGGGATCCTACTATAAGCCCACCAAATATGAAGAGATTCTGTGGTGGAAATTTTTAATAAATGGCCTTCAAATTGATACTGTGAAATGTGGGAATGCAGAAAATTGGATGGGGGTGTCATACTTGCAGACCTCTATTTCCTGCAAATCAAATAGTTAGAAAAAAGTAAAACTTGATTATGATAGTAGAGAGATCCTGCTATAAGCCCACCAAATATGAAGAGATTCTGTGGTGGAAATGTTTAATAAATGGCCTTCAAAGTTGATACTGTACAATGTGGGATTGCAGAAAATTGGATAGGGGCGTCATACTTGAGGACCTCTATTTCCTGCAAATCAAATAGTTAGAAAAAAGTTACACTTGATTATGATAGTAGAGTGATCCTACTATAAGCCCACTAAATATTAACAGATTCTGTGGTGGAAAGTTTTAATAAATGGCCTGCAAATTTGATACTGTACAATGTGGGATTGCAGAAAATTGGATAGGGGCGTCATACTTGCGGACCTCTATTTCCTGCAAATCAAATAGTTAGAAAAAAGTAACACTTGATTATGATAGCAGAGGGATCCTACTATAAGCCCACCAAATATAAACAGATTCTGTGGTGTAAATTTTTAATAAATGGCCTTCAAAGTTGATACTGTGCAATGTGGGAATGCAGAAAATTGGATGGGGGCGTCATACCTGCGGACCTCTATATCCTGCAAATCAAATAGTTAGAGAAAAGTAATCTTTGCATGTCATAACATATGTATCCTACTATACGCCATAGAATATCAAGAGATTCTGTTGTGGAATTTTTAAATGAATGCCCATTAAAATTGATACTGTGTAATATGCCAATGCAGACAATTGGATGGGGGGATCATGTTTGAGGGCTGATAATTCCGGCAAATCAAAGTGTTTGTCAAAAGTTACCATTCAGTAGCATAACTCATCGATCCTATTATAAAATTTAAAAACATGAAAAGATTCCATTGTGGAATTTTAAAATAAATGGCCGTCAAATTTGGGACTGTTTAATGTGTCAATGCAGGCAATTGAATGGGGGGTGCATTCTTGAGGGCCTATAGTTCCTGTGAATGAAGCAGTTTGTAAAAAGTACCTCTTTCTTACTACAGGTTGTAGTATCAACTCACTGAATATGAAAAGAATCGGTGCCAAACTTATTGAATAAATGGCTATCAAATCAGGAACTATTGTAATGTGTGAATGGAAATGACTGATTGGGGTACCATGTTTGAGAGCCTGTAATTCCTGTAAATCAAAACTTATGTGAAAAATAACAATTCCTGACCATGCTAGATGCACTGTAATATAAATTGACTGAATATGAAGAGATTCTATGATGGGATTATGAAAAAAATGGGCATCAATGTCGGAACTGTTGCAGTGTGCGAAAAGAGATGATTGAATGTGGGGCCACGTTTCAGGGTCTGTAATTCCTGCAAATACAAAACTTTTAGAAAAATAACAGTTGCTTGCCGCACTACATCCTTTGTATTATTATAAAAACCTGAATATAGAGATTCCAATGTAGAAATATTAAATAAATGGCCATTGAATTTTGTTACTCTTGCAATGTACGCATGTAGACAGTTGAAATGGGGGTGATTTTTGAGGGCCTGTAATTTCTGCAAGTCAAGAAGTTTGTGGAATATAACACCTCCTTTACAAGCTTCATGTATTCTTGTACAAGCACATTGAAAATGAAAAGATTCCATGGCGGAATTATTAAAGAAATGGCAATCAAATTAGCCACTTTGCAGTGTGAGAATGAAGACAATGGAATGGGTGACCATGAATTAAATTGAATGGATGACTGTTTTAGTACCAATAATTTGTCAAAAAGAACTTGCACAGAATATTACTTGTAATAGTTTACGTCAAGTGTCGGCCTAATGTACCGGAAATTTTTGAATCAATGTGCATCACCTGAAGTATTTTGTACTGCCTTGATTAAAAAAAAAAATGCGTTAGCTTGAACTTGCCTTACTCGATCCTGCGGCCCACCGACATTTGATGGTTTTTGTTACAAACACATTTGTAATTGTATGTTTTCATCAAACTATTCATTTGTCTTCTTAGGTGTATTTAACCTCTTAACCTTCCCCTTCACCAGAAATATCCATGTATGGCTTGCAAAATAAAATAACCTTGAGCATATTGTTTAATTTTCACTTATGCAAATTATTTCAAGTTATATAATCTTACAGACCGAATAAGTCAATGATAGAATTAGATATCTCCAACTTAAGTACCTGAACATAAGTGTTTTATTTATTTCAAAATTATTTTCTTGACCTAAACATAAACATGAAAGAAAAGAGATTGGACTAATTTGCTCGCCGAATAAATGGTTAGTTTTTGCGACCATTTGTTCATAATTTCACCAATGAAGAACCCAACACTTCTCTGTTTTGATGTTACTTTTTAAAAATTTTATAATGCTGTTGTGCATGAATGCCATGAACAATAAAATTTTCACATGCATGCTCTAAAATTCATAAAAATACAGCATAATAAAATTTTTTAAAAGTAACATCAAAACAGAGAAGTGTTGGGTTCTTCATTGGTGAAATTATGAACAAATGGTCGCAAAAACTAACCATTTATTCGGCGAGCAAATTAGTCCAATCTCTTTTCTTTCATGTTTATGTTTAGGTCAAGAAAATAATTTTGAAATAAATAAAACACTTATGTTCAGGTACTTAAGTTGGAGATATCTAATTCTATCATTGACTTATTCGGTCTGTAAGATTATATAACTTGAAATAATTTGCATAAGTGAAAATTAAACAATATGCTCAAGGTTATTTTATTTTGCAAGCCATACATGGATATTTCTGGTGAAAGGGAAGGTTAAGAGGTTAAATACACCTAAGAAGACAAATGAATAGTTTGATGAAAACATACAATTACAAATGTGTTTGTAACAAAAACCATCAAATGTCGGTGGGCCGCAGGATCGAGTAAGGCAAGTTCAAGCTAACGCATTTTTTTTTTAATCAAGGCAGTACAAAATACTTCAGGTGATGCACATTGATTCAAAAATTTCCGGTACATTAGGCCGACACTTGACGTAAACTATTACAAGTAATATTCTGTGCAAGTTCTTTTTGACAAATTATTGGTACTAAAACAGTCATCCATTCAATTTAATTCATGGTCACCCATTCCATTGTCTTCATTCTCACACTGCAAAGTGGCTAATTTGATTGCCATTTCTTTAATAATTCCGCCATGGAATCTTTTCATTTTCAATGTGCTTGTACAAGAATACATGAAGCTTGTAAAGGAGGTGTTATATTCCACAAACTTCTTGACTTGCAGAAATTACAGGCCCTCAAAAATCACCCCCATTTCAACTGTCTACATGCGTACATTGCAAGAGTAACAAAATTCAATGGCCATTTATTTAATATTTCTACATTGGAATCTCTATATTCAGGTTTTTATAATAATACAAAGGATGTAGTGCGGCAAGCAACTGTTATTTTTCTAAAAGTTTTGTATTTGCAGGAATTACAGACCCTGAAACGTGGCCCCACATTCAATCATCTCTTTTCGCACACTGCAACAGTTCCGACATTGATGCCCATTTTTTTCATAATCCCATCATAGAATCTCTTCATATTCAGTCAATTTATATTACAGTGCATCTAGCATGGTCAGGAATTGTTATTTTTCACATAAGTTTTGATTTACAGGAATTACAGACTCTCAAACATGGTACCCCAATCAGTCATCTCCATTCACACATTACAATAGTTCCTGATTTGATAGCCATTTATTCAATAAGTTTGGCACCGATTCTTTCCATATTCAGTGAGTTGATACTACAACCTGTAGTAAGCAAGAGGTACTTTTTACAAACTGCTTCATTCACAGGAACTATAGGCCCGCAAGAATGCACCCCCCATTCAATTGCCTGCATTGACACATTAAACAGTCCCAAATTTGACGGCCATTTATTTTAAAATTCCACAATGGAATCTTTTCATGTTTTAAAAT
This sequence comes from Gymnothorax reevesii, assembly GCA_029721435.1. Lineage (NCBI taxonomy): Eukaryota > Metazoa > Chordata > Actinopteri > Anguilliformes > Muraenidae > Gymnothorax > Gymnothorax reevesii. Next base: position 44,756,740 of record CM056585.1, read on the forward strand.
TTTATAATAGGATCGATGAGTTATGCTATTGAATAGTAATTTTTGACAAACACTTTGATTTGCCGGAATTATCAGCCCTCAAACATGATCCCCCCATCCAATTGTCTGCATTGGCATATTACACAGTATCAATTTTAATGGGCATTCATTTAAAAATTCCACAACAGAATCTCTTGATATTCTATGGCGTATAGTAGGATACATATGTTATGACATGCAAATATTACTTTTCTCTAACTATTTGATTTGCAGGAAATAGAGGTCTGCAAGTATGACGCCCCCATCCAATTTTCTGCATTCCCACATTTCACAGTATCAACTTTGAAGGCCATTTATTAAAAATTTCCACCACAGAATCTATTCATATTTGGTGGGCTTATAGTAGGATCCCTCTATTATCATAATCAAGTGTTACTTTTTTCTAACTATTTGATTTGCAGGAAATAGAGGTCCTCAAGTATGACACCCCCATCCAATTTTCTGCATTCACACATTGCACAGTATCAACTTTGAAGGCCATTTATTACAACTTTCCACCACAGAATCTCTTCATATTTGGTGGGCTTATAGGAGGATATCTCTTCTATCATAATCAAGTGTTGCCTTTTTCTAACTATTTGATTTGCAGGAAATATAGGTCCGCAAGTATGACGTCCCCATCCAATTTTCTGCAATCCCACATTGCACAGTATCAACTTTGATGGCCATTTATTAAAAATATCCACCACAGAATCTCTCAATATTTGGTGGGCTTATAGGAGGATCCCTCTTCTATCATAATCAAGTGTCACTTTTCTCTAACTATTTGCTTTAAGTAAAACATTATTACAGTTACAAGCAATTATTTGTCATCTGGATTCACAGCAGCTCGCCAAAATCTCACATTTCAATCTGCACAAAATGTGAACTATTTATTGAAAAAAAAAAAGAAAAGTCATTTTCAAACTACATTATGGAAGTTGTTGACGATTTTTTTAATGAAGAAAATATACGCATTCTTTCGTTGAATAAGCCTCGGTTTTTCTCTCAGCAAGCCGAATTTTGACAGCATTTGTATCACGTGACCAAAGTACCGCGCTATCCGCTGTAATTGCGCATCAAAATTTTAGCGGTGATAGTTTGACCGTCGTTTTGCGAACTGGTGATAGCTTGACCGCAGTCCCATTTTGGTGTGTGTGATTAGCGTCAGGAGCTATGTCTGATGTCATGTCATGGCCTCTACCGTTTTGACTCCCTTGGTCAGTGTTATTATTTTCATGCAAATTACTGTCATCAGCTATGTCCAGCGTTATTTCAGGGTCAACATAATTATCAACACCACGGCTCAATGCATCCAATGCCCGCAACAAGCCTCCAAAGACGTCATCCTGTGCAAATTCATCAGCTGTAGGCGCATTAAAGATACCGCTGTTAATATCACCAATCATTCGCAATAGATGTGGATAACAACATTATGTTGAGTTTGCTGTACATTGTCAGTGTGGTGATTGGTGCTACAATTCAACATCCGATTCTCTGCATCATTGTCACCCTCTGATTCAGAGACCGGACTCCGGGGTCGCTTCGGTGCCATTGATGAATTGCCCCAAAGACCTCACCAATTGGTCAAGATAAAGCAGCTGACGATGAACTTGGTCCAGAGTTCTTGAAATTCTAATAGCTCTGGCTCTTTTTCGTTTCTGCTCCCAGACGTCAGTCTGCGTGGATCCGTCCTTTTTTAAGGACACAGGTGCCTCAGCAACGCACGCCCCCTGGAGGATGTCTTCGCCCAATTCAATACTCAGGAGCTCAGTGTCAGAGATGCTGCCATCTATCACACACACATACAAACAAAAAGAATTACGATCATTTTGTTTGAATACATTTATTTATTTAATTCATTCAATCATTCATTCATTTTTTCTTACATGGAACAATTTTTCTTGGCGTTCTTGTCGACTCTGGAGTACTTGGGCCCTGATGATGATCATCATCATCTGTCTGGCTTTCAGGAGCTTAAAAATAAAGCATTAAAATTAACAAGACATTAAAAAATTTTATACTTAATTAATTAATCTGAAAACAAGTTAAAAACCAGGAGATTATTTTGTTGCACGATTATGTGGTTAACTGTAAAATACAAATATTTCAGCTTTCTAAGATTTAAATAAAGCATTAAAATTAACAAGACATTAAGAAATTTTATACTTAATTAATTAATCTGAAAACAAGTTACAAACCAGTAGATTATTTTGTTGCACGATTATGATGTTAACTGTAAAATATAAATATTTCAGCTTTCTAAGATTAAAAATAAAGCAGTAAAATTAACAAGACATTAAGAAATTTCATACTTAATTAATTAATCTGAAAACAAGTTACAAACCAGGAGATTATTTTGTTGCACGATTATGATGTTAACTGTAAAATATAAATATTTCAGCTTTCTAAGATTAAAAATAAAGCAGTAAAATTAACAAGACATTAAGAAATTTTATACTTAAGTAATTAATCTGAAAACAAGTTACAAACCAGGAGATTATTTTGTTGCACGATTATGATGTTAACTGTAAAATATAAATATTTCAGCTTTCTAAGATTAAAAATAAAGCATTAAAATTAACAAGACATTAAAAAAATTTATACTTAATTAATTAATCTGAAAACAAGTTAAAAACCTGGAGATTATTTTGTTGCACGATTATGATGTTAACCGTAAAATATAAATATTTCAGCTTTCTAAGATTAAAAATAAAGCATTAAAATGAACAAGACTAAAACATTTTATACTTAATTAATTAATCTGAAAACAAGTTACAAACCAGGAGATTATTTTGTTGCACGATTATGATGTTAACTGTAAAATATAAATATTTCAGCTTTCTAAGATTAAAAATAAAGCATTAAAATGAACAAGACATAAAAAAAGTATACTTAATTAATTAATCTGAAAACAAGTTACAAACAGGGGATTATTCTGTTGCACGATTATGATGTTAACCGTAAAATATAAATATTTTAGCTTTCAGGAGCTTAAAAATAAAGCATTAAAATTAACAAGACATTAAACAATTTTATTCTTAATTAATTAATCTGAAAACAAGTTACAAACCGGGAGATTATTCTGTTGCATGATTATGATGTTAACCGTAAAAGAAAAATATTTCAGCTTTCTAAGATTAAAAATAAAGCATTAAAATTAACAAGACATAAAAAAAATTTATACTTAATTAATTAATCTGAAAACAAGTTAAAAACCTGGAGATTATTTTGTTGCACGATTATGATGTTAACCGTAAAATATAAATATTTCAGCTTTCTAAGATTAAAAATAAAGCATTAAAATTAACAAGACATTAAAACATTTTATACTTAATTAATTAATCTGAAAACAAGAAACAAACCAGGAGATTATTTTGTTGCACGATTATGATGTTAACCGTAAAATATAAATATTTTAGCTTTTAGGGGCTTAAAAATAAAGCATTAAAATTAACAAGACATTTAAAAAATGTATACTTAATTAATTAATCTGAAAACAAGTTACAAACCGGGAGATTATTCTGTTGCACGATTATGATGTTAACCGTAAAAAAATAAATATTTTAGCTTTCAGGAGCTTAAAAATAAAGCATTAAAATTAACAAGACATTAAAAAATATATACTTAATTAAAAATAAAATTACTTACTTCTAAGGTCTATCACGTCTCTATCGGCTGGGGCATGCACTCGTGCAGTAATCGAAAGAGTTGACCGGGACGTGTGCTCTGGTGATCTTTCAAAACCTAAAAAATAATGCAGAAAATTAGAAAATAAAAATAAAAATCTCTCCTGCCAGCGACTGTTCACACAATCATACACGGAACACTTACTTTGACTGCGAAGGTAATTTTCTATAGTTTCAAGATCTCTAGGGTCGACTGCAGCATCATCTGAGTTCGCTGCAGGGTCTGAGAGAATTTCCTCAAAATCTGAAAACAAATAACAAACCAGGAGATTATTCTGTTGCACGATTATGATGTTAACCGTAAAATATAAACAGTTATATTATATATAATATTTACGAACCTTCGAAGTTGAGCGAAGCTTGATTTTCTTCAGCGGTGCAATGGGGCATTTCTTCCAGAAGTTTGTACAGGGTAGTCTACTCTGAGGAATCAACAGAACCGCCTTCTGACTATCGATCCCTGACACAGTATTTAAAGAGCCGTGAGGTGACGTGTTTCTTTGCACCTTATGTAAACGTATTTACACATCTTCCTTGCAGGGGCAGAAAAGTCCTTGAGTCTGATAAACTCCCACAGCTGCGTGCATCCCCATGTCCTTCACATTACATCACAACATGAAAGCACTCCAGCTTGATGAAAAAACTTTAGTTAAAACCTATATTCAACAGAATTATAGGATATAGGCCTACTTTGAAACTTGCATTTTACAGCTTTCCGCACTCAATTTTATCATTTCTTAAAAGCTTGAAAAATGAAACATGATAGAACCTAAAAGGACCTACTAGTTTATTCATTCTGAAAGAAAGAATAGCCAATATATTTCCACTGCTTTAAAAACAAACTGATGAAGTATTGAATTTATGAAAATGGGCTATTTATAATCGAGTATATCGGGAATTAAGTTATTTATTTATTACTCAGTTCCAAGACTGACGCAATATATTTAAAATAAAATATTTATTAGTGATAAAGCACTAAACTTTATCAAATACAAAATACAGAAAATATTTTACATGGCCTGTTAAAAATAGAGTATATCGGAATTTATTTTATTCATTTATTTTCAAAACTGGATCCAATACATTACAAATAAAATATATAAAACTTATTAAACATTAAACATTATCAAATACAAAATACAGAAAATGTTTTATATTGCCTGTTTTACATGGCCTGCTTCATTAAATAGATTTTGGTGGTCCCAATATACGTTATTATGGCATCGTTCTGACACCTTTCCAGTTTCATTATCATTTCTACTTGAGGTGTGCACATAAAAGTACTACGAAATTAAAGAATAATGACGCCCCCGTTAGTCTAAACTTTATCTGCGGGTCCTGAAAAGTTCTTGAGACATATTTGCTCCGATAACGCTATCATACCTACAGATGCACACATTCTCATCCGCTTCACATGCCCGTAAGCCTTTAGTCAGACGTAATTGACCCAATTTTCGATCAGCGCACTCACTTTGAACACCGCCCCATCACATCACACACACACACACGCACACACATGCACACACACACACACACGCGGTCAGAGTGGGAGATGACCAACGGGGTGAGAAGACTTTGGAAATCAGCCTTATTTCGCATCGAATTTTCGACAACTAACTTCGAGAAACTTTTTTCTCCACTTACATCTCGCGGCCAGATTTTACTGGTAAATAATTTAATCTTTCCTTTCTTTCCTTATTCTGCTCACAATATTCGCAGCTATTTCAAATGTACTTAATGCATAACTCTCCAGTTTTAACACTTTTCACCTTCATTTTTCGCTTTGAAACAGTATTTTATTTATTTTTATTTTTTGATTTTGCTTTAAAACACTATTTTACTAACATATTACCCGCAACTTTAAAACACTACGAATTTTAACCCTCTTCCGTTTCTCAAAACCAACAAACGCTTGAAATAAAGTTTTACCACTTATCACATCCATTTCCCCCCACCACTTAAATAATACATGTTTAAAAAACGCTAAATAATTATGCAATTAAATAAATGCTTTGAAATGTTTAAAATGTTTAAAATGTTATCCCAAAAAGGAGGGAGGGTGGCTGTGCTGAATTACCCCACACAGCCAGGGGGTTGTAAATAATAAAATATTATAACCTAATTAAAAAATTGATATTACATCATCAACTCATCAAAAAGCCATCAATAAAAATCAATTAAATTTTGACAGAAACCGTATCATATTATCTCTCTTTCACTTCCCAAAGGCCATCCATGCCCATTGTACCAACTGATACCATATATGCATTGCACAAAGATCTGAAGCAGTTCCCAGACAAGAAACACGCACAGATTCACGTTCTGAGCTTAAAACCTCAAAGAAGCGTGTTTTGACGAAAGTGCGCAAGGCACAGTTTCAGCGCTCTAGCTCGCTTCCTGACAGAGACAGCAGCAAATTCACTCCGATTCAGTCATATAGTGACAATTCACTCATGTTTGTCACTTTCCCACTGTGATACCCACAGTATGAAAATTTTTGACAAACAGAACTAAAAAAAAAGAAAGTTTTTTAAAAAGTGCATATCTTCACTGCAGTAGCTCATACTCACTTTCCAATGGCCATACATGCACATTAAACCAGGCAATACCATATATGCATTGCACAACGATCTGAAGCAGTTCCCAGGCCAGAAACACGCCCAGATTCACGTTCTGAGCTTAAAACCTCAAAGAAGCGTGTTTTTATGAAAGTGCGTATAGGCACAGTTTCAGCGCTCGAGCTTGCTTCCTGACAAAATTCACTCCAATTCAGTCTTATAGTGACAACTCACTCATGTTTGTCACTTTCCCTCTGAGTTTACACACAGAATGAAAATTTTTGACAAGCAGAACTAAAAAAAAAAAGAAAGTTTTTTAAAAAGTGCATATCTTCACTGCAGTAGCTCATACTCACTTTCCAATGGCCATACATGCACATTAAACCAGGCAATACCATATATGCATTGCACAACGATCTGAAGCAGTTCCCAGGCAAGAAACACGCACAGATTCACGTTCTGAGCTTAAAACCTCAAAGAAGCGTGTTTTGATGAAAGTGCGTATGGGCACAGTTTCAGCGCTCAAGCTCGCTTCCTGACAGAGATAGCAGTAAATTCACTCCAACTCAGTCATATAGTTTCAATTCACTCATGTTTGTCACTTTCCCATTGTGTTACACACAGAATGAAAATTTTCCACAAGCAGAACTGAAAAAATGAAAGTTTTTTAAAAAGTGCATATCTTCACTTAAAAAGCTGATATTCACTTCCCAAAGGCCATACATGCACATTAGACCAACTCATACCATATATGCATTGCACAGTGATTTGAAGCAGTTCCCAGGCCAGAAACATTCAAAGATTCACCTTCTGAGCTTAAAACCTCAAAGAAGCGTGTATTGATGAAAGTGCGTATAGGCACAGTTTCAGCGCCCTAGCTCGCATCCTGACAGAGATAGCAGCAAATTCACTCCAATTCAATCATATAGTGACAATTCACTCATGTTTGTCACTTTCCCACTGTGTAACACACAGTATGAAAATTTTTGATGAGCAGAACTAAAAAAGAAAGTTTTTTAAAAAGTGCATATCTTCGCTGCAGTAGCTCATATTCACTTCCCAATGGCCATACATGCACATTAAACCAAACGATACCATATATGCATTGCACGACGATCTGAAACAGTTCCCAGGCAAGAAACACGCCCAGATTCACGTTCTGAGGTTAAAACCTCAAAGAAGCGTTGTAACGCCCGCCAATGTAATAATTTCCACAAACGTAATTAACTGCAAACGTAATAAAAATCTGCAGCTTTTAATGTAATAATCCCACGAACGTAATACATTTTCCACAAACGTAATAGCCGCTGCCTATTACAAACGTAACACGCAATTTCCCGCAAATGTAATAACTATCATGTTTGCAGAGATTTTTTACGTTTGTGGGGAAGTGAAAATCTTCAACTTTCAATATTGTAATAACTTCCCACAAGTGTAATAACGCAATGAATAATGGTCGTTGTGGTTGTTGTTGTTTGTTTGTTTGCCTAAACACCTACTTATACTGACCATGGCGGCAAAATCCGCTGTCTCTCCGCTTTACGATCACACAACACAACGGTGCTCGGCAGGGCATCTTCGTACATATGTTGATGCCAACGGACATGAAGCTGCAAGTTTATGCACGCAGTTACAATATTCTACTTACTACAAAATGCTGGGTGAATTTCATGACTCATGATTGGGTGACTAATTTAGTCTTGGGTGAAATATCTTTGGGTCTTTTATTGTTGTTGCACAAATATTAACCACAACCTAGGTCACCGCAACGGACTACACTGCACAATACCCAGGTCCTGGTCATTAAGTACTAATTGCTGGGTGAACTGAAGGACCCATTTGATGGGTCCGTTAATATTGGGTGATTAATTTAGTCTTGGATTAAATATCTGTGGGTCTTTTTTGTTGCGGCGCGAACATTGACCTCAAACTGGGTAACCACAACGCTGGGTCCCATTCCCGCTGCACCATACCCATTTAATGGGTCAATTTTCCCGCTGCTGTGGATTGCCGGCAGCGGCAAGGGACGATCTTCGGATCTTGGAAGTAAGTGGCTTTATTTCATATTAATGTTATTCAGCCTTGCCAATATTCACGACATAGCACGGCTCTTACATGCCAACTCTACCGCCTTTGTGGCTTTTTATTATTCAGAATGAATGAAAAAAAAAATATTGTCTATAGCGGTACAGTTGAAATGTATACACGGCATCTTGTGTGTTAGGCTATTGCTTACGTTAGCTGTTGTCTGTTAGGCTACCGAGCTAAGCCTTCTGGCTACGGAGCCAGTGCTACTGATAATGTAGGCTTGTCGGATTAACGTAAATAGAAAACTGAGTTTAAATAGGCTGGAGGCTGGCTGGGGCTTTGGTACGGAGCCCACCGGCCAGACCCCAACGAGTCGTTATATTTACTCGCCAGGTGTTCCGTCGATTTCTCTTGCCTGTAACTTAGACCATTTCAACTGTCAAAATAATAAAAGGAGAAATCGAAAGAACACCTGGCGGCAAGTAAACCTAGCGACTCGCTTGCCTGTTCGGGCAAGTTGCTAAAAATAGTGAAAGTATACAGGTACTTCCTCCGCTGGCCGTGTGAAGCTGTGGGGTACGGGGCTGTGGGTGTGGAGCTGTGGGGGTGTAGAGCGATGTGGGGCGTAGGCTGGCTAACCACAGCACGATATAATGGCGTTCTATGATGCTGAGCTGATGCCACGAACAGCATAAAATAGGCAGAGGAATAGCTTAAAATAAGACGTAATTACTGAGCAAGAGACCGCAACAGAGAGGGAGAAGCCATCACTAATTGTAAAGCTAAGTAACTAGCAGTTTGGTAAAATAACTAGCTGATTGCTAACCGCTAAGCTAATGTAAGTACCATTTCTGAGTAAGTGTAAAAAAACAGCACAACACTCGCGAATAAAGAGAGCTATTTTCCCTGCTGCCGAGCCTTGCTCTACAACTGCAGGTTTATTTCGTGAAACGAGTGAGGAACATCAGATCTGTATACGTTTAATGACTACAGCTCCCATGATCCCCCCTACTCCATGACGTCATCCAGCTTCGTTTTTTGAGTGTTTAGAAAATTACACATTCAACTGAATTTTCTTCAGATTTTTTTTTAATCTAGTACGTGTGAATTTGTGATAACGTAATGACGTCAAGCCTATATTAAAAATTGATTTCAAGTTATTTATAGTTGTCAAAACTATAAAAAAGGAGTGTCACATTGGCCTTTTCTTATAGCCTATAAATATATTCATCCAGACTAAGACTAAGCATAAAAATGGATGGTCATCTTTGTTGACATTTGATAGCTACTTAAATGAAACAATTTGTATTTGTGTGTTACTAAAAACTGACTTTGGCCAAGTAGATCTCTAGCCAACCTGCCTGACTGAGCTAGTGGGGGGGAAAAAAAACCTTTATGTTGAACCCTGTTGTTGTTGCAGCCTGGCCTATATGTTTCATCTGAGCATTTATGGAGATATAAATGTCAATGTAATGTTGACAATTGATTTCTGTCTCTTTGGTCTCATTTCTGACTCCATGGCTGAGAACGTAAAAGAGCGACTCAGGTCACGGAATCTTGAAGAACTCATCCCGAAATTTGAAGGTATCGTAAATCTGTCTTTTGCCTTACTCTGTGTAGGGGCTCTCTGTCATTAAGTGTGTGCGCATGTGTGTGTGCCTGTGTGTGCGTGTATGTGCGTACAGAAAGGACGCTGGCTGCTTCTCCAAGTGTGTGAACGAGAAGAGTCAGGTGCTTTGGCTGTCATGAAAAGTGCCACAGAAATGCAGTGAATCATTATAAATATTGAACTGTTCGTAAAATGTGAGGGACACTTGAAGGCAATATTCTACTTTCCCCATGTAGTCCATGTCAAAATAACGATTCTGTACCACTGTGAGGAGTATTGAACTTCCCCCATTTGACTTAACATTTATTTCAGTAAAATTATGAAAGTTCCTCACTCCCGAATGGAATCTGTTTTGTTCACAGATAGGAACCTACATGCCGGAGTATCTCAGTGAAGCCGATGCTGCTCATGAAGCTGTCTGCCAGAGTGGATGGCAGTCTGAGGGCCTAACGCTCCATCAGCCCCAACCAGCAGCACCCTCTGTCCACCTCCCACTTTCTCACATTTGTATTTTTAATGATTTTGTACTGTTTCAAATATGTATCAAATATATACAATGTAAATAAGCAGCTTCTGTGTTGTCTGTTATTTATTTTGAACTGAATAAAAAAAGCCCATAAAAAGTATCAAATTGACCAATGGGTAAGAAATGCCCAGCACTGGGTAAAGAATTTCAGAGTTAACTAAATAACATCAACCCAACAAAAGGGTAAAAATAAACCAATGCTGGGTAAGAAATACCCAGCATTGGGTAAAGAATTTCAGAATTAACTAAATAACATTGACCCAGCAAAAGGTGAAGAGTGACCCACACTACTGGCTAAAAGTCACCCATTTTTGGGCAAAATAGGTTAACCCAGTATGTTGGATCAAAATTGTGACCCAAGTGCCTTGGGTCCTTTTGACCCTGTGCCTAGTAGGTGATATAGTGACTACCCATTGGGTCACTGTAATTACCCAATTTGGGTGATTATTGACCCAGCAGTTTTTAGAGTGTATCACTAGATGAAACACCAGGATCAGTTATTGAATATTCACAAGCAAGCCAAGCTGAAACACGGTTTTATGGATGAGTTCTTGATATGGAACCAGAAGCGGGGTAAAGGGAAATGAGGATTTATTAAACAAAATAAAATAGGCACGAGGGCCAACAAAAAACTTGGCCCAAAGGGTTGCAAAAATACAAACTAAGGAGTGCTTCACAGAGCAAAGAACTGAAGAGCTAAAAAGGCAAGAACAAAAAACCACTGGAAACTCCAGGCAGAAATCCAAGAAGAAAAATAAATAACAAGACTATGGCTATATACACAAGGACTATGAACAAGACTTGGAAGCATGAACATGAGCGAAGACTTGAGACACTGTCTGCCAGCCAACTTCCACCGCATCCAGATAAAGGCTAGAAAATCAAGACATGAGGGGCAACACCTGGAGAAGGAGAAACAAGAGGCATGGCAAGATCATGACTTGGACAAAGATTGGTTGACAAGACTTGCTCATTAAGAGAATGAGCGTGCTCAGCTTAAGTACCAATTAATTAGTATGCAGTTTGAAAGCAAGCATGAATGTTCAGAACAGAAAAGCACAGCAAGATCTTGAAATAGCAAAGCAGGAATCATGACAATAAACTCCCTGTCTAAATTAGTAGTATTAGTAATGTGCCTATCTAAGAATTACACCACCCAGTGAATGTTAGTAAATGTTAGTAACTTAAAAACAGTCAATTGCCAATTAAGCTTAGACAGCCCCGAATCAGCACAGCACAGAAGGAAGGGTGAAATACCAAAGCCAACCATAGCTCAGAAATGTGCAACAACGAAGGCACGGGGCGGAACGCAGACAACCGGTGGAGTGGCATGGCAGACCTGGCGAAAACAAAAACATGGAAAAGTAAAAACATGGACAAGAAATGTAAAACATGAAATGCAAAAACCTGATACAAGAAACTGTTAAAACTATGGCATGAACTATGAGCATGAACTATGAAACATGAAACTGTTAAAACCATAAATGCGGTCCTGGCCAAAGGCCAGAACCCCGGAACACAACAGTTCTCTCCTAATTTAAATGCAGGATTTCTACTTTTAAACCATTTATATTGTGATATTGACACTTTCAGTTAAGTTAATACTCTGAGTATTTATTGCACTACAGTTTAAATGTTATATTTTAACACGGAACAACTAGGCCTTTTCAATACTAATGATTTCTATAGCTGAATGTGTAAAATAGCAAGTGACTATTCAACTCTGACAACTGTACACCGTCTGTCGTATGCAGTCCCATATGGATTAACTATAAAACAAGCCATAACGTTTGTTTAAGTAGTGACAACAGCGCTCTATCATAGAGTAACGTTTGCGCCAGTGCAACTGGATCTTAAACTTGATTATGACAAAGTGATCGATATGTACGCCCGTAGATACCCCTGAAGAGTACCCTTCATCAACCTATTCAGTGAGAATTAAACATTTCCAGAAGATGATTTTGTCGCTCTGCATGCCTAATTTACAAGTAGGAAATTCACTTCAAAGTGAATTAAATACCATTCTCCATGAAAGAAAACAACTTTAGTGTTGTGTTTCAAATGTTTAATCCATGATGTATCCTGATGGATGCTTTGATCATTTTCAGTTTGTCCATTTCTATCAGAATAGGACCTAAGTCTCTTTGTTTTGATTGTCTTTGCTGAGTCAAGTGCAAATTTATACCTTAAATAGAAATAATTGTTAATGAAAAAAATTCTTTTCAGCTAACTATAAGACCTTGAATTTTGTTCTCAGATGTCAGGAAAATGCGTATTTTGGCACTTTAAATTTCAAATTTTTCTGGGGGAGGGCCCTGAGACCCCCTACAGGCTTTGCGCCTTTGGCGCTCGTGTGGGAGCTGCGCCCCCCTTTCCAAAATTTCTGGATCTGCCCCAGTATTCCTCATGTGTACTTTGTGCACTTGGTTTTGCAATAAAAATCCCTATGAAGAAATTTGGTGTGATGTAGTGCTCAGGACCCAGACGCGAGAACCAAGCAATGCAGTTGATGGGAATTTATTAAGCGAGGGGGTAACCTCCCGCTGGGTGGAAGGCAAAGGTACAAAGTCCACAATCCAAAAATCACAATCCAGTTGGGCAGAATCTGAGTCGAACACCAGGGCAGCAATCACAGTACTCGTGGTCAGACAGAAAAGGGTTCAAAAAACAGATGCAGACAGAAATCCAAAACAGAGCCAAAAATCATAATCGGGACAGTCCAGTCAGAATAGAGTCACAAAGAGTACGAGGCAAAGACAAGCATGGCAAAGGCAAACTAAGAGAAACATTCTGACAGGGAACTGCTGTGAGAAGACTGCTAATATACACATATGGGAGGTCACATGCTAAACAGAAAACAGGTGCAGGAAATCAGACTAATTACGAAGGAGCAAACATGAGGGAGAACCTAATCACATGAAATGGGCAAAAGCCAAAACGCGGACAGGGATCACAAGACAGCCTATAGACAGAGATACGGCTCTGGTTAGGGAGCTCTTACGTGCATAGATAATGAGAGAGAGGACAGCGTGAGCAGGTGCGGAGGATCCACTGGAACGCAGCAAAGATTAGGTAAAGGCAAGAGGCGGAGACTAGAACAGGGCGAGTGCTGAGAGCTTGTTAATCAATTAGTAAGGTGCAGCTATACAATTCCGAGTGCTCGTTAGTAAGTTAGCATTATATAAAATGTTAGTCTAGGTTAGTGGTTTTAACAAAAACAACAAACTGTTAGTATTGGTTCATAAAATAGAAAAGCAAGGCAAAGGAAGTAAACGAGATTAGAAAGAATGTTTGGAAACCCAGAAGCCATGAAATCACCTAAACATGTGACACACAGTACTAGGGGAACGAGCTGTAGCTCAACACAAGACCAGACAGGGGAGACAAAGTACAATGCATGGCAAAAGCAAAAACATCCACCGGAATAATAACAGTAAAGTGGATAATGGCAAAATACAAAATATGGCAATAATAAAAACATGGCAAGAACTAAACAGACAAAACATGAGCAGAAACAGAATCATAACATCTGGATTAATAGCTTGCTTGTAAACACAACACTTAATTAATTATGGGCGTGTTTCATATGTCTAAACAAGCATCCATATGTTTAGATATTTTCTGTTTCCTCTCTTGTGTGCGTTGATGTTTATACTTGTTAAATGTGAAGATGTCAAAGTTAAGTAGTTGACAACTGTTGTTATATGTTGACACTGTAGCTTCTTAACTTGTTAGTATGATACTGTTGTTTTATAATGTTTGCGTAGTTTTAAATCGATTCGGATTTTGTTTTGTTTCACGGTCGCTCCTACGGTTGCTGATTTGTCCCGTTGTCATGGCGACCACTGTACCACTGTCTCTCATTAAAAATAAAAAAATAGCTATGCAAATATATGGCATCCTAAAAGTTTAAAAATCAAACTTTCAAGCGTAGAAACAATATGAAAAACACATTTTTGAGTGGAGGGGGAAAAAATAGACTTGCATGCGCGCTGGAAGATGTTTGAATTAGGAGGGCTGCCAACCAAAAGCAGAAGAGTGGCGTCTTTTTTTTTTCTTTTTTTTTTGCATGAGGGCGTTATGACAATGTTGGTCTTTACAACAGAGGTCAGGGCGACTTAGGGTGCAAACGGGTACTGGAATAAAAGAATAGGCTACTCGCCATATAAATCATAAGTGATTGCAAAAAAATCATAATTCATAATCGTTTCGTTGTCCTGGGGCCTGTATTTTTTTTTGTTTTATTCCAATAAGTTCCTTTGTTTTGTACGCATGTGGCATTTAAAAAGCAATTATGGTTGTTGCCTTATTCGTTGCAGCCTCTTCAACCTCAACTCTTGGTAATGCTGCCGTTAAGGGATTCGCCTGTCTCACACATGACGGCTCACAACGCCTCCCAGTTTGATATTGCCTGATTCACAGTCAAACCATTTGTAATTTGAATTAACAAGACCAATACATAATCGTATAATGATTAAGAAATTATTAATTAGGAAATGACCAAGAAACCACCGACAGGCTACATTGAAAACGCGCACATAATTATAGGGATGACAAGTAGCCTACCCCCCATCTCAGAGATAAAACCCTCCAAAATATAATGGCGAGGCCCCTTTTAAAATTGTTCTGGAAAATAAAAAGCCAAAAAAAGTTGAGGTGGCTTCCAGAATTATTTCCCCATCTCTGAATTCCATCTCCTGTTTCAGCATTTTTTACATTTAAAACAGAAACATCTTCCTGTCGCGCCCAAGAAAACATTAGCGCAGAAGGACGTGACTTTGTAAGCTGAGCTATTATAGGCGTTTTATGTGCCACAGGAGGTCGTCAGCCTCAAAAATAAGCAATTCTCGGACAAAATCCTCCATTTGAATGAAGTTATTCATCGCATTGCATTATGTAATTATTAATTCAATCCACTATCCTTAATGTCGCATGTCAGTTTCGCCAACATAAATGCATCCAGGCAGCAGACTAATCCCATAAAAGGCGAAAATAATTGTTCTCTTTTAGATCTTAATCAGCATTCTTAAAATTCTCCCAAACCGGCAGTTTTTTGTTGTGTTGTGTGATCGTAGAGCGGAGAGGCAGCAGCTGGATTTTGCCCCCACGGTCAGTATTAGTAGGTGTTTAGGCAAACAAACAAACAAACAACAACAACCACAACTACCATTATTCATTGCGTTATTATATTTATGGGACGTTATTACAATATTTAAAGTTGAAGATTTTCACTTCCCCACAAACGAATTAAATCTCTGCAAACGTAATAGTTATTACATTTGTGGGAAATTGCGTATTACGTTTGCAGTAGGCAGCGGCTATTACGTTTGTGGAAAATGTATTACGTTTGTGGGACATTAAAAGCTGCAGATTTTTATTACGTTTGCGGTTTATAACGTTTGCAGACATTATTACATTGGCGGGCCAAGGGCGTTACTGTGTCTCAAATTTTGGGGGGGACAAGATTTTAAGGGTCTTTTTTTAACTCACAACCAGACAATGTTCAACGCTGCGCAGTCTATTAAGATAAAGGCTGAAATGCTCCAAAAACATGCATCTTCAAAAGATTTATGATCAAGGTTTTGGTTACAATGTTACTTAACATTTTGTCTAGAAAAGGAGCACTGTCTAGGTGAGGAGAATCCAATCTTATCAACAAAAGGCCGCTGTGTGTGTAGGTTTTCATTTTAGCCTAGCGCTACATCACCTGAATCATCTAATTAACTAATTGGGGTTCAATAAAAACCTTGATTACTATAATCAGGTGCAGCACTTTTAAGTGCTTTTTCCATCGGACGCGAAACAAATTTTTCGCACCACAGATTACATTCAAAGTCAATGCAAAGACGCGAATACACGGTCATGCGAAAAATTTGTTTCACATCCGGTGGAAACCAGGGGGATATTTTCACAAAGCTGGCTAACTGAGTAAGCCTGGCTTTTGCACAAAGTAAAACCCAAAAAGCTGTATTTATTTCAGTCCATGTTCCAGATTTGAATAGTTTCTAGGATTTACTTTGTGCAAAAGCCAGGCTTACTCAGTTAGCAAGCTTTGTGGAATACTGCCCAGCTTAGTAATTCTACACCTGATGTTAGTAATCAAGGGCTCAACACTAACATTTTTTTTAATTACTCATTCTGGAAAGTAAAATCAGATTTTTAACTTGCCTAAAGAAAAATTTACATGCAAAAAAAATGATTATAAATAATAATAATTAAAAAAAACATTTCTCAATGACTGGGAACCTTTACATCCTTTCTATAGCAGGAGGTCAGCCAAGTAAAAACAAAAATAATATTTTAAGTTCTGGTCTCTTCAGCATTCAAAAATCTTTTCTTTTACTGTTTTGTGAAATTATGACTTGTATTCCAGGTCAAAATATTTTTCAAAGTGATTTTACTGTTGTGTCAATAAATACAAACATGAATATTTTTACACACTAAAATTAATAATGAATTTTCACACTTTTTTTCTACTCAAATCCTCATTTGTAACTTCACAGCCACCAATAAACACAAGGAAATGTACCAGTGTATAAGAAACCCTTGAAAAATTATATCGCAAAAAAACATTTTACTTTAGTTTGTACCCTTTAAATTCTAATTAAGAAACTCTCTTTTTTACCCTTGAAATGTTTTATTCTAACAAATTTCACTTGGGTTCTCTTAAAATTCACCCAACAGGGAAATTGGAAAATACAAATAGACGCGAATTACCGGAAACATCAGAACCTCATTGGTTTAGCTCAAATTTCAACCATGAAATTAAAAGAAACAATCACTATCAGTGAAATGAAAGCGTTGGCGCTAAACTAACGTTAAACCTTGGAAATGTTCAGACAATAACCAAGCACTTGGCTTTGCATTGGGGACCAAACGTTAGTGCACATAAATCCTTGATTTCGTTCCGATGCAGTGACACTACCTCACAAATCCGTGAAACAGGAGAAGCCAATTGGAAGCGCTGAGTGGAGAAACCAGTGCAGCAGGTGGAACAGTCGCCTCCGCAGTTCAGCAAGTTCGTCCTCATTAGGCATTAGCAACGGTGGCGAATTAACAAGGCTCTTTCTTGGTGAAAGCTACGGCTAGCATTTTAGCGGAGTCTCTCACAATTCTATCTTAAACGTCCTCATCTTCGAAGCTCACACGTTTTCAGACTTTATGAAAACAACAAACACAGTATATTTACCCGGCAACTCTTCACTTCAAGATCGCCTTCAAACGAAAGTTTCGGCTGTTCAGTTCTCTCACGCCACACTCTTTATTTTTTCTAAATGCACTATCACCAACTGAAGGCTCTTCCTTGGTTAAAGGTGCAATCCCGCCAGGCTCAGTTTTGTTTGTTCTTGTTTTGAATTTCCCAACGAGTTGAACCGCGACAAATTAAACGAAAGTATCCGGTAACCTGGAAATGTTCGGTAACGTTCATTATATAATTTCTGTATTTACAATTTTCGTCCCGAAGTTTTAGGAACATGGTTTACTGGATGTTTCAGGCCGGACGATCATGATAGTCCGCTATTTGTCAGCACTCACCGATTTGATCTTAAAGGGATATTTCAACATTTTGGCAAATTGGCCTATGGACACAATCCCTACAGTTATAGGGGTAGGTGCATTACCTTTAATTATCCGTGCCCTTTGTTTTGACATTCGGGGGGAGAGACGCGAGCTGCTCAGCGAACATGAGAGTGAACGTTACGGGTCCGCAACTCATCAAATACACAACAGCTCTCGTCGATAAAGTTTGACCACAGAGTTACATACTAATATTAAGTAGATGTTTGATTTGTTTCATTTTTGGGGGGGACGAACACCACCCTTTTGAATGTTGAGGGGGACATGTCCCCTCCATCCCCCCACTAATAACGCCTATGAACACAGATACCTATACCCCTGGGACTCCCACCAGCACTTCTGGGCTTAGCAAGGACAAAACTCTCCTCAGGAGTAAGAGGAGGCCGACAGATCGGAGCTCCCACCACCAGTCCTCTGTCCTCCTCCAGACCCATATATTTTTTCTGTGGTCTTATGCCATTTTTTGTCCTTTGAGTCAATGAAATTATTTTTAAGCTAGGAAAAAGAAATAAAAATGTTTACTTTTTATATTCCATTTTTGTCTGTGTGTGTGTTTCTACGCCGATAAATACGGTGGATGACCTTAAATAAATATTAACTACGTATATCAAAAGAGACAACGTGACACACAAATCTTCTAAATTTAATGATCACTTGTTCATCGGAGCACACGTTGCCATGAATAAAAGGACTGCGTGGGAAAAAAAAGCCATCTGTTAACGGGAGTCAAACCTTCAATTTGTAGATCCAACATATTGTTGAGTTAAGAGCTCTATCCACTACACCACAGAAATTTCAGTGTGATGTGAAGCTTAGTATATATATAGCTATTTAGAATGTTAATGATGAATGAATTTAAAAATTTTGTATTCGCTGGTGGAGCTCATCTCGTTAAATGCACTGAAATGGCAAATCGTTCTTAAGATTTTTTTTTCTTCCAAAGAATGGTTGCCTAAAGTCTCTTCATTTAAATGGTAAATTGTATTGTAGCAAGTTTGTATATAATCACCAAATAATATGCCAAAATGTAATGTGAATAGAGGCCACTAGATGGCAGTATTTACCTTTTTTTTGTTAAGCTCAGACTGGGGTTATGTTTGGACATGTTTCAGACATGTCTGGGGCAAGTCCCCGAAAAGTAAAAAAAAGAGGTCTAAATGTGGGTGGGGTCTGCAAAAGAGTATATAAGGAAAAGAATTGAGACAGTAAAGTAGTAGGAGAAATTGCAAGAAGATGACCAGACCTGCCATTCTGTTCAAGACCTGTGACGTTTCTTTTGTGGATTTCTTTGCCTGTGTTTGAGCATTTTCATTATCCAGGACATCACCAAGCCACCCCACAAAAAGGGACTGTAAATATTTCTTTTTTTTTCCTATTCAATCTTGGTCAGTTAGTTAGTTGTTGTGTTTAATTAAATGTGTTTAAGTTTTTAAAACTGTGTCTGTCATCCCTTGCTGTTACTGTTGTGTTATAAATGTAAGAACAAATTGGGGCCATAACAAATATGACAAATTAGTATTGTTTTTTCAATCACAACTGCCGTATTTAGGCATAAATACCAAGTTTTTAAGCTTCCCGCGGTGAAAATCAGACCGGAGTGCTCCTGGAACCGTTGTTGTTCAAGCGACAATCGCTCGAACTATCGTGGTTCAAACTAACGTCGTTCAAACCAACATGGTTCAAACTACTGTGGTACGAACAAGGTACGACGGTTTTGGGAAACAGTTGTTGCTCTGATGTTTGTTAGTTTAATGATGCATCGTACCATGTTAGTTCAAAGCTGACTTCCGTCGTTGTTCAGGAAACGCACCCCTGGTCGCAGACTGGAGCACTGAAGAGCCACCCAAACGAGGCGTTTCAGGCAGAGGCTACAATGGACTACAAATTAGGTTTTTTAGGATGGCAGTATGAGCTAAATAAGGACCCTTTTTTGGACTTTGAATGGTCAGGAGTACTCCAGGGGAGTCTAAGATCAAAATATAGACTTGGAATTGTAGCATAATTGATCCCCTTTAATTTGAAGTGAACGGAGTGTGATAAGAATAATATGATAAGAATTATTTCCCTCTAAAATTGATGTCTTTGAAAAGTGAATGAAATTGCATGTGGTCGACCAGCCTTTCCGTGAAGACAATATTATGGCCACAAGCATCAAGCACCATAAATTTAACTTTGTTAACCACATAGTAATTTAAATCAAACCGTCTACTTAAAGACAATGAAAATATATAATTCTATTATTATTATTATTATTATTATTATTATTCAGTCAAGAATTTTCACTGTGGCTTAAAATTACACATTAATGCGCCGGCAACAAACTCCTAACTTACCAGAATTACCAAAAACACCTTCTTTCCTTCCACGCAGTATTAATGCAGATAAAGCGAGTTTGTAACACTTCACGACTTTGACGCTTACACTGTTATATTTCACACCCGTATTGAGGATAACGACCTTCAAGGAAGTGGCACACGTTAGCTTTAAACTTATGTTTACCAACCATAAGGCACGTGGACATTCACTGTTAAGTATGTGCTTTAAATGCGCTCGTGGCAGCACTTACCTATTAAATTTACTAATTGGGCGCGCATACACGCTATAGCTAAATCACGCAGCTAATCACCCTCTCTTGGCTAATTTTCATCAATGCGAAAAGGCTGCCACAAAATAAATTATTACCATCCACTCAAATAGCATTTCAATCAGAAAGTCGACAATTTAGTGAACAACTCGACAGTGAAAGCATTTCCATTTGACCGCGCAAAAACATTCTCGACATCGAGCAGGAAATGCAATTAGAATATAGAACTAAAATTTTAATTTGCATTAGCCTGCGACATGGGCTAGGGCACTGGCTGGATTTGGTTCATTTTGGTAGACTATTAAATCTGCAGTTCCTAATTAATGTTTGCTGTACGAAATCTTATGCTTCCATACCAGTCTGGGGAAAATTCCAAAACAACAAAAGGACTGCTTGATAACCACACCTTGTTCATTTCAGCGCGTGGAGAGCGTGCTCTCTGGACTTTCTCACGCTAGCACAGACCCCGGTGACAACAGAGATAACATCGATTGCCGATTCAGGGACAGATCTGTGGCGTAACCCCGATGGTTTGTTAATTGAAGGGAAGAAATGAGTGCAGTTTGAGCGGGCCAACATCCCCCAACACGCCCCCGCCCCTTCAAACGCCGGCCTGCTGTCTGGTGGTGTGATGAGGATGCCCCCTGCGCTGCGGCGTAATGGTGTACAATCCTTTACGGCACGCTTCTTTCTTTCCCTGTTCAGTGACTGTGGGAAAGCCTGTAGCCACTCGCACTCACGCACGTGACGGTAAACTGCTCCTCGTTACACCGGCCCCCTCATAATCCCGTAATAGAGTCAAGAGAGCGCTTGCGCGCGTGTATGTGGCCCAAGACGCCAACACTTCACATGGAATGAGCGCTGTTTATGTATCCTGAGACCCCCTTCCCGCTACTTGCACAAAGTGGCCGGCATGGAAATGTCTCAATTAGCACGTGGTAAAACCTTTGGCAGCACTTTCATTTTCAGTGGGTATTTTCGAAAGTTTGGCCTACGCGGAGGAGGAAAACAAATCATGGCAAATCATATCTTTAAACAGCATGACTGTGAGGCTACTTGGGTCAATTTAACACTTTGCTTTAGAAGTGTGGCCTATTTGCTACACCCTGCTTTCATCACAATGGAATCTTAAGCAATGTTTAAATAGGCTGTCGTGCTAAATAAGTCCAAAAAACACTTTAAAAATTGTATGCTGTTTCTCCAAATTAGCAGACTTCTTTATTTAAATTTAATTGTAGCAATACCTTTTTATCCCCCCGGCATATAATGCAGGAGAATATACTTATCAGTATATCTGTGCATCTGTTCGTTCGTCTGTACATCTTTAATAATTTTGTTTCTGGAGCAGAACTTGAATACTGTTTTATTTAACAAAGCTTGCTGTGCGAATTCATCAGGTCCTAGACTGGTGCCTTTTGATATTTTGGGATTTTTGAGATTTTTACTTTTTCCATGATTACTTGAATTAAGAGATTAAGGGGGCGGGGGGGCTAAGTCATCTTGTGATGACTCATGTTTTAGTTGATTTTGCGAAATCCAACATAATACTTGTGCTTTGCAGCTGTAACACGTTATCAAAAAAAAAATACTAAGAATTATATAATGGGAGATCTTCTTCAAAGACTGTTGTATGGGGAGGTCAGATGACAGGTCTATTGAGAGGGGAACGCGTGAGTCGACCCCACCGCTGGGATTCCCTTACTAGCCTCCCATTCACTGCTCAATGTTCTCAGAACAGCACAATGGAAGTGTGCCGGCAGAGGGGGGCTGGATAATTGCATTTAATGGATGTTCACACCGGAACATCTGAGGCTCATCTATGTAGAGGCGTTTGATTTGTGTGGGTGTGTGCATTTGTGTGTGCGTGCATTTACACTGAATATTGACAGGGATTTAGATGTCTGTAAAAAAGCAAACAAATTTACCTTTGAGCACACATTGACACGCACATACCCGCCTGCAAAAAGTCACCGGCACAGAAATGTACACACACAGGCATTCATATTACTCTGATTGTAATTAATAATAAATTTGTTCATAGTAAGTTATTCTAGCTGATGTGTCAAATTCATTTAATATAGCACAGACACACACACACACTCTCTCTCTCATATGCAAGTACACACAATTACACAAACATGCATGTGCACACACACACACACGCACACAAAAGTTTTAGGACACCCAAATTTTTCCAGTTTTTTATTGAAAATTATGCAGTTCCAGTCCAACGAATAGCTTGAAATGGTACAAAGGTAAGTGGTGAACTGTCAGAAGTTTTAAAGAAAAGGTAAGGTTACTCAGGTTTTTTTGTACGCCATCGAGTAGGTGAAAAGATGGTTCCTAAGTATGTGACATCAACGGTCAAACATGGAGTAGGAGGCGTGATGGTCTGAGGCTGTTTTGCTGGATCCAGGGTCAGCGACTTATAGAATGAAAGGCACCCTGAACAAAAACATCTATCACAGCATTCTGCAGCACCATGCAGTACACCCTCTGGCATATGCCTGGTTGGTCAGGGGTTCATCCTACAGCACGTTAATGACCCAAAACATAAGTCCAAACTCTGTCAGAATAACCTCAGGAAAAAAGGTGGTAAGCTTGAAAACATGGAGTGCCCTGCACAGTCTCCAGACTGAAACCAAATCAAGAGGGTTTGGGATGAACTGGACAGAAGAGTGAAAGCAAAGCAACCTACAAGTGCTATGCATGTATGGGAACTTCTGCAACAGAGTTGGGAAGAACTTTCTAAGGAATATTTGATTTCCATTGTAGAAAGAATGCCAGGAGTGTGTTCAGCCATTGTATCTGCCAAAGGTGGCTACTTTTAGTCATAAGTTTAAAATACATGGTGGTTTATACAAAACCCAAAACCAGTGAAGTTGGCACGTTGTGTAAATCGTAAATAAAAACAGAATACAATGATTTGCAAATCCTTTTCAACCTATATTCAACTGAATACACTGCAAAAACAAGTTACTTAATGTTCAAACAGGTAAACTTTGTAATTTTTTGCAAATATTAGCTCATTTGGAATTTGATGCCTGCAACATGTTTCAAAAAAGCTGGCACAAGTGGCAAAAAAGACTGAGAGAGTTGAGGAATGCTCATCAAACACTTATTTGGATCATCCCACAGGTGAACGGGCTAATTGGGAACTGGTGTCATGATTGGGTATAAAAGCAGCTTCCCTGAAATGCTCAGTCATTCACAAACAAGGATGGGGCAAGGGTCACCACTTAGTCAACAAATGATTGTCGAACAGTTTAAAAACAACATTCCTCAACGAGCTATTGCAAGAAATTTTGGGATTTCATCATCTACGGTCCGTAATATCATCAAAAGGTTCAGAGAATCTGGAGAAATCACTGCACGTAAGCGACAAGGCCGAAAACCAACATTGAATGCCCGTGACCTTCGATCCCTCAGGCGGTACTGCATCAAAAACCGACATCAGTGTGCAAAGGACATCACCACATGGGCTCAGGATCACTTCAGAAAACCACTGTCAGTAACTACAGTTCGTCGCTACATCTGCAAGTGCAAGTTAAAACTCTACAATGCAAAGCGAAAGCCATTTATCAACAGCACTCAGAAAAGCCGCCGGCTTCGCTGTGCTCAAGCTCATCTAAGATGGAATGATGCAAAGTGGAAAAGTGTTCTGTGGTCTGACGAGTCCACATTTCAAATTGTTTTTGGAAAATGTGGACGTCGTGTCCTTCAGACCAAAGAGGAAAAGAACCATCCGGACTGTCATAGGTGCAAAGTTCAAAAGCCAGCATCTGTGATGGTATGGGGGTGTATAAGTGTCCAAGGCATCTGCAACTTACACATATGTGATGGCACCATTAATGCTGAAAGGTACATACAGGTTTTGGAGCAACATATGTTGCCATCCAAGCAACGTCTTTTTCATGGACGCCCCTGCTTATTTCAGCAAGACAATGCCAAGCCACATTCTGCACGTGTTACAATAGCATGGCTCCGTAGTAAAAGAGTGCTAGACTAGACTGGCCTGCCTGTAGTCCAGACCTGACTCCCATTGAAAATGTGTGGCGCATTATGAAGCGTAAAATACGACAACGGAGACCCCGGACTGTACATCACTTAAGCTGTACATCAAGCAAGAATGGGAAAGAGTTCCACCTGGAAAGCTTCAAAAATTGGTCCCCTCAGTTCCCAAACGTTTACTGAGTGTCGTTAAAAGGAAAGGTGATGTAACACAGTGGTAAAAAGGCCCCTGTGCCAACTTTTTTGCAATGTGTTGCTGCCTTTAAATTCTAAGTTAATGATTATTTGCAAAAAAAATAAAGTTTCTCAGTTTGACCATTAAACATCTTGTCTTTGCAGTGTATTCAATTGAATATGAGTTGAAAAGTATTTGCAAGTCATTGTATTCTGTTTTTATCTACGATTTACATAACGTGCCAACTTCACTGGTTTTGGGTTTTGTAAACTGATTCCATGATTTCTGTTTGAACTTCGATTGTTAATTTGTTCTATCATGTCTGTGCTTTCATTGCTGGGTACAATGAGACATTAAACTGCATAAGTCTACAAAAAAAAAAACTGAAAAAATTGGGGTGCCTAAAACTTTTGACTGGTAGTGTACACACATTTCTAGCAACTTTACTATATGACTATAGTGCACCCCTAGCCCCATGTGAAAAGGTCACTGTCTCACCCCCTCCCAGTCTGCAGAAGCCCTGTCTGATTGAGGCCGTGTTGTTCCCAGGTAATAAAAGTCTATGGCGGGCTTGTGCTGTTTATGACTCAGTGTAGCTGATAGGGGGTGGAACTGTCCCCCTCTGGAGCAGCATGCAGCCAGTTAACCATGAAATCATTGATGTTTCTGCCTTTGTCTGGGGGGACGCACCCACTGGCCTGTGAGTGTGGGAAACCTAATCCAGCTCAGGGCCCTTGGCTTTGTAATGCAAATCACCAGCTATAAATGGGAGGAAGAACTCTGGCTGTCAGACCATTCTCCACTAACCTCTGCAGAGATTCCAGGCTCTTCACTCGAACCAGAATGGCACCTTGCTCCTACAGTGCTGACTACAGAAGCCTCATGATGTCCGAAAAGGAAAGACACAAAGTGAGTATCAGAATCAATGTGTGTAATTTAATAAAATCTGGAGACAGGTTTGAAAGTGTTTTTATGGCTGTGTGCATTCAGAGCTGTCAACTAACCAGATTTATTTACTGTCCATTAACAGCTGAGAAAGCCAGTGGTGGAGAAGATGCGCAGGACTCGCATCAACAACAGCATCGAGCAGCTCAAATCACTCCTGGAGACAGAGTTCCACAAGAGCGACCCCAACACCAAGCTGGAGAAGGCTGACGTCCTGGAGATGACCGTCAGCTTCCTGAAGCAGCAGCTCCTGGTCGGGGCGACAGCAGGTCAGAAGGGCTTCAACCTTGGCTACTCTCAGTGCTGGAGAGAGGCCCTGCAGTACCTGTCCTTCTGCTCTAAGGGAGCTGCTCACCTCCGGCAGCCGTGCTCTCCCCGCTGTCCTCAGCCCACGGCCCACAAGCTGTGCCCACAGTGTCCAGGCAGCTCCAAGCAGAGCCCAGCCACTGCAGCCCAGAGCCCTGGAGCTCCCCCACCCCTCTGGAGGCCCTGGTAGAAACACTGTACAGACTCTCTCCTGGAACCTTGAGGTGTGTAATACCTCAGTCTGTAGGAAATATGACTTTCCATTGTTTTTATATGTTTCAAGTGCTCTTCATATTGAAGAAGGCTGAAGCGAATCCAAGTGAATTCATTATATGCCTGACAACTGTATTCAGTTAATTGACATGTTTGTAAATTTTAAATCCTTTTTTGGTTATTGTGGAATTAATATATCTATTGTTAATCCTGGTTATTCTGATTAACAGTTTGTTCTGATTAAGAGTTGTTCTCTTCCTGTGCCCTGACTCCGATGGAGTAGATGACTATGTCTGTTTAATAAATAGAAAGATTGATTTTAATGATGAAATTATGTTCATGGCAGTTTTTCTTTTCTTTGATGAGAATATTTCTTTCGTGTTTAGACAGATTCTCTTAAATTTGTTTCTAAGTAAACACGTTTTACCCTTGGTAAAGGAAATGATTTGTAAATATGCATGTTTTAACCATGCTTTCTGAGTTCTAAACATATTTTCTTGTTTAATAAGATTTGTATGAATCTATAGATATTTTATTGTCATTTTTGCATAGTAAAAGGCAATTAAATATATATTTGATTCTGCTGTTTTTTTCTCATCAAATTTCATATGGTGATTTCATAACGATATCTATTAAATCTTTTTAAAAATATCTGATACTCAAGAGATTGTTTATTACATGCCATGGGGTACTATGTCTGGTTTTTAGTCAGACTAATATGTGTTTAACCCTGAATGCATGTGCCAAAGGTTCTTATATACCTCAAGTCTTTAAAGAATATACTACGTAACACAGATTTAGTCACTCTTTGTAAAAATATTGGCTGTCCCCTTCATAGAACATGGTATGACACTTATACATTGCAAAACCTGTAACTTACTTTTTTAAAGAAAAAAGGTTAGACTAACAATGACTTTAAACAGCTTTGAAATTGGTCTGCAGAATTTTGGAGAATAAAATATTAGTCTGAGGAATAGGTGGTATTTGAGGATGAATTCAAGAATAAACTACTTGGAATGAATAAGTGGAAGTGTTTGCACTCCTTGGGTTGCTAAAGAACATTCAAGGGATAATATTATTACTATTTTCCAAACCAGTCCTTTCAGACTCCCTGGCAGAACATTGTTTCTTATCTGACATGAAAACTGCCTGGGCAGTACCAGTTGGGTACAGGCTTTCATTCCATCTAACAATGACACATCATTCCACAAATCAAACATGAGACTTTTTTTAAGGATCTTGATAAGCGGAATCACTGCGTGTTACTAGTGTTATTAACCTCCGCCGAAGAGGTATATGTTTTCGGTGCCGTTTCTTTGTTGATTTGTTTGTTTGTTGGTTTGTTTGTGTACAACATAACTCAAAAACTTATGGCCGGATTTTGACGAAATTTTCAGGATAGGTGGGTATTAACTCAAGGAAGAGGTGCTTAAATTTTGGCATATCTAGGCCAAAGTACTGCTGAGATATATGCCAAAGTTCAAGATTTCAAGTCTTTCCAATGGGCCGGAGTTCCAGTCGCCGTGCTTTTGGCTTTGCTGCCCCCTGGCGGAAATTTTGCGCTCTCTGAGTGCTTTTCTAGTTAGAATTTGTGAGGGCCTGCACCAACTCTGGCCCTTTCTACATTAAGTTCCCCTCCCCTGCAAAAACCAAACCAAAATCGTTAAACTAATCTGCTACTTTTAAAGTAATAATCCTACTAACATAATAAGTTACCCACAAATGTAATGCTGGTAACCCTTCACTCAGCCAGGATTTCTAAAAGGGCCAAGCACTGTAGTGGGTGGCCAAATAGCATGTGAGTTAGTGCAAAATGGCAAAATGAATTCAGTTTGCTAGAGGAGCGGTGTCAAAAATGATGAGATCAATATTTGACGTTTTATCCCTGAACCATGAAATAATAGTCAGAAAATTTAACATTTTTGAAATTGAGGTACTTGTTGGACCTTTAAATAAAATGTAAATAAAATTTTAAAAAATTTGTTTATATTAATTTTTTTTTGTATCATATTTGATATCTTGATACAGTGAGGTCAAATTCAAAAACTGGTCTCACTGCAACCAAATGGCTACTTTGGGGAATACAATAACATCACTGAACATGAATAAAATTCGGCTCATTGAATTAATAAGAGTCTCATTTTTCCAGTCATACCCAATTGATGAAATTCCAAGACTGTTTAGGGACCTCGGTACGCAGAAATATTCAGATACAATAGGTGAAAATAGCACTCTGATACTACATGAAAAAAACTGCTTGCTTTTTGCACAAAACTGCATTGGATTTTCATAAAAACTGCTTGTCTGTAATTGGGAGAATTGTAGGTATAGGTAACCCATTTTCATTTAGGTGTGTCAAGGTCAGAGGTCAAAAGACCCCAGTGAAAATGGCCATGAAAGGTTTTCCTTCATCAAAATTTAGCCTAAATTTGGAGCATTACTAGGCCCCCTTAGCTAGAATGGTATGGATGATAATGTTGGATGCCATAGGTCTTCTCATTTTTCTGGATACCACTACCTTTGCTCTAACTTGAAAATTAACCCCATAAATACAGTCATGTTGGCGGAGACCCCCCGCAATCCTGTGGATCTCTTAGGCATAAATACCTGTCGTATCACATTTGATAAATACAAAAACGTTTTCATCTTGGTTTTACTATTAAATAAGCAACAAAATGTTGTGTATTTAAAAGTTGCATCCATCTAGTAAATATTAATATTGAAGCATTAATAACAATATAACGGTTACTCTTACCAAAATAGGGTTAATTAACACATGGTTAATTGCGTTTGGAATTAATTGGCCTGTATGGGGGGGCATAGTGGCACAATCGACGGCACTACCCTGGTTGTGGCTTCGAAACCAGGAGCTTTTCTGCATGGAATTTAAATTTTTTTCTCTGTGTTTGCGTGTGTATCCTACTGGAACCCCAGTTTTCCCCAAAGTACAAAGGCACCCATGTCAGGCTAATTGAAGACTCTTAATTGCCAATAGGTTTGGGTGATGTGTGTACCTTGCGATGGATTGGGAAGAAGTCCAGAATCCATATTTAGCTGGGATAGGGCCCAACTCCCCTGCGACCCTAATGAGCAGTTTAGATGATGGATGGATGGTCAATATGGCCTAATAGCCATGATGTTCATCCTCCATTTCAGAGTATTGCAATTCAAATCCAGTTTACCATAAGTATTTTCATGGCTCGAATTACAGGGGAGCTTGGCTCCCCCGAAAAGGGCACAAGCTGCCAAGCTTCCTTTGAGACGTTTAGGGGTAGGTCTAAAAATGGTCCCCTTTTATGTGATAGATTATATTATTTCTCCATATAAAGGTTCCAAAAATATAAAAGTAGAATTAATATGTCAATGTTGTGTGCTTATTCGCTCCTTAAATTTCATTTTAGAACATCTGTCCAGGGATGGGCACGAGTTACGTATGTTTTCACAGATCGATTGATCACGTGAATTCCTGAGAATGAATCGATTCCTCATGGAGGGAAAACTATTTTCAGAATGCATCTGGACAAAAACTGTGTTCAGTGATGTATCAGATGCATTGCAAAATGCCTCTTTTCAATCTAAACAGGCACAGTTACCATTTGATATAATTTATTTATTCACAATAAACAAAACTTTGTAACAAAAATGCATTACATAATAAGCTAGCTCACACTTCTGAGTGCGCAGGTCAGTAGAGTTCTGTGTCGAGAGGTCAAGGTACACTGTTAAAAGAAAAGGTTTCAACACACTGGTTTGTGTCCTGAAGCACTATATCTGGAGGCTGGTGAGTGAAGTCTGGTGTTTGGAGGGTGTTTGCTTTGAAACCCAGTGTTGGTGTTTTGGCACAGTCAAAATGAATTTTAAACACAAAAAGCAGGTTTTCTTCCAACCCAGGAAGTTTACTGCTGTTCCTGTCAAAGTGCAACGTACCATAAATTCTAGTCAATCACAAGAATCTTCAAGGTATAATACTCAAAATGATTTTTTCATTAAATTTTGTTGTTGTTACGCAGTTCATAGAAATTTCAAATGGAATGTGCGAAATGTATTTCTATTGTTAAGGCTTCCATGTCCCGGACAATTTCGTTGATGACTTGTAGGCCTTCTCATTCTCCGAGGAACGCATCTCCAGTGGCTCACCTAGGTAAATGGGAGGTCTATCATTTTCGCAGTAAACTGCGTCCAACGCAGGATCGCCGCTCATTCCCTATCATCCACATTTATGTCAGTCGACATTAAAAAATATAAATATGCAGGAAATCTATACAGAATTTTTTTTTGTAATTACAACTCACATACATGCAGGATCACATGACTACAGTGTAATTGGTAGAAACGGTTCATAATGTGCCTCTGTTTTATTTACGATAAAAATTATTTTAGCAGTGGAATAACATTTAAACATTGGTTTGAGTCGATTAGCGTTATGGTCATCCTGTCAAAGAAAATTGCGGGCTCCATGTTGTCAGAAATTCTGGCAATTAAAAAGCAAAATAGGTTCGACACAGCGCCACCAACTCCCTTAAGAAAAAAAAATACAGACTTGAATTAACACAACCAAGAGCAACAAAGACAATATGCACAAATTCTTCAAGCTAGCCATCTTATTTACACTCAAAATGACAACATAGGCTAATTTCCACAGAACGGCTCGCCATGAAATGACTTATCCAGTATACTAAATGCTGTTTCCATACTAATGCCAACGATTATTAACGCAGGGCACAAAAATACATACATCCATATCTGATCATTGTAAAGTACGGACAGCAGTCTCGGAGCAACTTCATTAGATTTAGGCACTGAAAGTACTTAGTAACATTTAAGGTTGGGAAAAGAATTGGGGTAAGGGCATAGACTGTGTAAAAAGATGGATGAATCGACCACGATGTCACCCACCGGTTTCAGCGAACCATTTAGGACGCCTAGATTATGGCACTTTGTACTGCGCAATTTTGTCATTTTGAAACCGGATGTTATTCCTATTGGACAAGAGCGTGAATTGAAGATCCACGGAGGAGCGAGGGGTGGATCTGACCTTATCTGACAAGGACCAGAGGATAGCCACACCCCAAAAGCATATCTGGATTTATCCTTTATTCTAGTCCATTTGGGACTATAATTTACAAAATTGAACATCGTGAAGGAGACTTGAAACTTGCCATATAGATACCATAAAATAATGTGGAAAATCATTATTCAAATATTAAATCAGGTGGGAAAGTAGGGTAATTTCTTCATTGACATCTATAGCATTGAACTAATTTCTGGAACTACCGACATCGCCATCTGCTGGCCATTAAACAGAATGCAATTTTTGGAGATTTTCGCATTGGCTTCACTTTTCAGACCCAGGTGCTGCGTCCAACCTTTTAGAAAGTCTATGGGTCAGGATGAGGTTTAGGCATGAAAACTACTTGGTCATGTTTAACTGCTTGGTTATCTTCAGGGTACTGGTAAGGATTATGGTCAAGGTGATAATGTTACACAAAGCTTGAAAATCACTTTCCTAAAGTAGCAGGAAGTTAGTATGCTTGGTTCTAGCTCAATACGAACCATAATTGAGGATTGCACCAATTCTGTTGATGTGTCTGATTAACACAAACTGAGTGAAGTAATAAAGACTTGTGAAAAACATAAAATTGGCTGTGAAGTTTTTGGGGAAATTTGTGAATCACTGCAACATAATATTTTACGACAAAGCTTGAAAGAACTGTCTGCACTATGGAGAAGAAACAAATGCTATTGCTATCAAACCATTTTCTCTTGTTTAGCCTATTGAGTACAAATTTGGAGTTGCGATGAAAAACTGAACATTTATATACAGTGGGCTTAAAAACTACTGGCACCCTTGACTGGTAATGCACGAAAAACAATAAATAAAAAAAAACAATCATTGAGAAACGGAATAGACCAACATGAGTGAAATACTTTGTTTCAGTGGAAACAACCAAAATCATAACCATTTCATGGGAAATAAATTTCAACAAAATCAAGGTTTCTTAATAATTGGCACCCTTCAGTTAGTACTTAATGCAACTTCCTCAGGTAAGGATAACAGCTTGGAGTCATTGATTTTGTTGTCACAGAACCATTTCTGTGTGGATCTTGAGGTACGCTTTAGGTTATCATCTTGCTAGGAAGTCCACCTATGGCAAAGTCCCAACCTTCTGGTAGAGGCAACCAGATTGTCAGCCAAAATATCCTCATACTTGGTGGAGTTCATTATGTCATTAATCTTTACCAGTGCCCCTGGACCTCTTGAATTAAAATACCTCAAAACATGACTGATCCGGCATCATATTTCACCATAGGTATGAGGTGCTTCTCTTTGTATGCATCCCTGTTTCCACGCCAAACATGCTGATGCTGTATCTGACCGAAACATCTAATTTGGGTCTCATTTGACCAAAGCACCTTGTTCTAGTCACAAATGACGTCTGGCAAACTCCAAGCACTAGCTTCTGTGTCTTTTAGTCAGAAAAGGCTTTCTTCTGGCAACCCTTCCAAAGAGCCTGTGGTTGTGGAGGTGGCACCTGATGGTGCTTTTTGAAATCTGGTGACCCCAAGATGCCACCAAGGCCTCTGATTCCTTCACAGTGATACTTTGGGATTTTGTTACTTCTCTCACCATCATTTCCGTAGTATCCTAGGGGGCAAACTGCTGTTGTGTCCACTATATTTGAGGTTTTCAAAAGTTCCATATCTGTATGATAATTGCCCTGACAGTGCTCTGTGGCATATTCAATTTTGTGAATTTTCTTATAACCATTACTAGATTTATTAGTGTTTATGACCAACTGACAGTTGTTTTGTTTTCTTCAAGGTGTTGGATGACAATGGGACATTGCATCTGTGTTACGTTATTTTTATACCCGAGTAAAACAGGAAGTGATGTAATGGCTCAATATAGTTCCTTAAAACATAAGAAGCATACACTTAGTGTGAGGTGCAGATTGTTAGGATATCACAATTTGAAAAGAATGAAATGGTCGCACACTCAAACACCATGCAGTTTAATATTATCGACATTTCCCCAGACAAGCTGGCTTATCAGGGTTTGTGGCCAAGGTGAACAATGAGCAAAAGATTTAATTAACCCCTTTCTGCAGATGTAGACGCACGCGTCGATAGCACTGCAAATTTAAACACGCAGTTACTGTGTTCGATCACTAGATAGCACCCCCGGATCAGTCATTGAATATTCACAAGCGAGTTCGAATGCGGTTTAGAATATGGGGAAGTTCACTCCACTCCCTGTTTTTCAAAAGTTGCATGAATTAAAATCCTCAGCTAAGCCTGATGTGCAAACTGGTCAGTATTCTTGCCCATAGTATCGATCCAGCAGTTTAAAAAAATGATCTCTTGCGACGGAAAAAATCGTTGTCCTGAGTAGCAACCTCTTTAGGTACAGTAAGCCAACGGTATTCCAATTACTGGTTCAGAAAAATCAGTTTTCTGGAGCAAAAAATTCGACATGGTATTGATTCTCTCACATTCTACTGTCAATTACAGTCATCACATACAAAAAATACGTAGTTACTTACCGTGGATTTACATGTATATTGACAAACTCAGCGCTTCCTTATATCCACCCAAGTTCTGGTGTTGATAGCTAATCCCTAAATCACACATTCAGGCTATTCTGCGTAACTGCAGAGTTACAAGTCATACCCTCGTGAAACTTCCGTGGTAACAATGTATTGATTGGCTCATTTCTTATCCAATTCCCGAGTGTTTAAACGTTTCAGTTTAAGTGAAACTCATTGAATGGACAAATACAGAGCATACAAACCTATGCGTATCAGCATGCTCGGTTGTATCCTGTCTACCTTGCGCACATTGCACGGCAGAAATAGACGCGATTTATAGAAAAAATACTCGAAAAACTGTCCTTGAAGCGTTCAGTTACATTTACAGGTTTTAAAAGAGATAAGGACATGGGAAGGGGAATTATTTCGAATGAAACAGGACCAGAGGGTTCCTTCTACTGGACACATCGATCTCTGGAGGAGGGATTCAATGAAATAGGGTAGGCTGCTACTTTTGTTTTTTTTTTTGGAATATATACCTGTTGTGAATTAAGTATTTATGCTTTGTTTTTGTATGTTTTCAGTTTCATGATGTTTAGAATTATTTGTTTCTTTGTGTTAGATTTACTTCTTGTGTGATTGTTCATGTTTCATGAATGCTTGTCTTTTGTCACTCGCTCCCTTGTGTGTCTAAGTGTGGTGTCTTGTTTCCATTCACAGTCTTTTCCCCTGTCTTTTCTGGTTGGGTACTTCCTGCTTCCTTCTTCCTGTGCTTGTCAACTGTCTGCACCTGAGAATAGTTTAGCTGAGGCACTGGTGATTAGAAATGGGTAGGACTAAACATTAGAGCAGAGTAGTTGGGCACGGTGATTAGTTAGTTTGAAGAAGCAAGGCACACCTACTTGTTCAATCTGGCCTATCACTTTCCTTTGCTGTTCTAGATTCTGCCTCCTCTCAGCTGTCCTTCATTTCTTGGGCTAAACACTCTAATTAGTTTGTTTATAAAGACCCCACTTTTCCGCTTGGCTTTGTCGATTCGTGACCGTTCCTTGCTCTGCCTGGTTGTTCTGTCTCTGCACTCTTTCTCAGTGTGTTTTTGCGATTATTGAGAGTTTTTGTCCTTTGTGATTTTCTGTACACTAGTTATTGATTGTATTTCGTCGAGTGAGTGTGGTGAGTTTGAGAGTCTCCCGTTTTCCCCAGTTCCCTTTATACTTTGACTGTTTAGTTAATTTCTGTGTCTCCCTCTTCCCTTCCAATTCCCCTTTCCCTTTTCCCCATTCCCTTAGGTTAGTTTCCCTTTGTTTCTGTATTCTGTGCTGACTGATTTCCTGGGTTTTTTTTTGTTTTTGACATTTTGCCTGTCCCTGACTAAGATTGAGCGTTTCTGTGATATTCCTGATTTCTGGCTATTGACCTCTGTTTCTGTCTGACCATGAGCAATGGTAATGTTACAGTTTTTTCCAATTGCTATAACACTAAAATGACATGCATAGCACAATTATTTAAACTGACACACAGAGAGCAAAACCTCCTCTCAAGTCTCCAAAACTCTAAACACATTTTCTGCTTTACACACATTTTGCAATTCAAAATGGCACTTTTTAAATGCACTGAACACGGTTCTCTGCATAAGCCACAACAATCTGACATAAGGTCACATGTTTGCCATTTCAAAACACTGCCATTCAAAATGACACTAAATGAGCTAATTGGCCAATATATGTGCCACCTGGCCAAACACCTCAATGGTTATTTGTTACCACTTCAATCAGGAAGTAAGCACTATAAAAAGACCACAGGTCACCTTTTTTTTTTTTTTTTTTACAACAACATTGGAAGACGTGGCAGAGGGAGGAAGAGGAAGAGCGAGGGTGAGAATGAGAGGTAGGGGTAGAGCTGGTAGAGGAGTTCATGGCCAAAGAAGACAACAACTTTCAAATGAAATCAGAGCAACCTTAGTTGATCATGTCATCGACCATGGGCTGACAATGCGAGAGGCTGGACAGAGAGTGCAGCCCAACTTGTGCCGTTTTACTGTCACCTCTGTCATCCGGACATTTAGACTGGAGCACAGGTATGTAGCCAAAATTTCTTTCACAATATGTAGAACACCCCATGTCAGTGTATCAGTTGGGTGGCCCCTGTTTACTTCATGAATGGCTGATGTCATACGCTAACTGTACAAGTTTCCTGTACAATTTTACTGTGGGGGAAATATCTTTAGGCTGCATTGTCCAAGCCCTATATTTTTGTATTTTTGTTTTTCTAAAGGACTGGGAGACGCAACCATGGTGGAGGAAGGGGCCAAATGTTCACCAGGGTACAGGAAGCTGCCATTGTAAACTTGGTTTTGGAAAATAATGAAATCAGATTACGAGAAATTCAAAGCCACATCATCCAAGACAACACCATATTCAACAACATTCAACGAGTCAGTCTGTCCACATTGGCTCGCATTCTCAAGCAAAACCAAATCCGAATGAAACAACTTTATAAGGTGCCTTTTGAGAGAAACTTTCAAAGAAACAAAGAGCTCAGACGAGCATATGTGGATGTAAGTACAATATTGACTGCAGTACACTACACGCAACACTGTTTCCCAGTGTACTGGATAACACCACATTGACTTTTTTTTTTTTTTGTTCCTTGTTTTCAGGGAGTACTGGAAATGGATGCTCATGCAATCCCACATGAGTTCATCTTCATAGATGAGGCTGGGTTGAACCTAGCAAGGACCAGAAGGGGAAGAAATGTCATTGGCCACAGAGCCATTATAGATGTTCCTGGCCAACATGGTGGGAACATCACAATGTGCGCTGCCATCTCTAATACGCATTGGGGTCCTCAACCGTCATGCCATCCTTGGACCATACAACACAGTCCATATTCTCACATTTCTGGACAGACTCCACAGCATCCTCATACCACCAGAGCGTATGAATGATGCAGACCATCAAAGAAACCGATACGTTGTAGTATGGGACAACGTGAGCTTTCATCGTGCAGGCCCAGTCCAAAATTGGTTTGCTGACCACCCACTGTTTCTCGTGCAATACCTCCCGCCATACTCACCATTTCTGAACCCCATAGAAGAGCTCTTTTCGGCATGGCGGTGGAAGGCATAAGACCAGCAGCCCTTTGTGCGCATGCCTCTTGTGCAGGCTATGGAAGAGGCATGTGATGAAATTGATGTGGGTGAGATTCAGGAATGGATAAGGCACTCAAGGCGCTTCTTCCCTCGATGTCTGGCAAGGGAAGATATTGCCTGTGATGTGGACGAGGCATTGCGGCCAGACCCAGCTGTGCGGCAAGATGCTGCCTAATTATTGTTCTTGCCTCTTTTTTTTTTTTTTCCCATATATTTTTTTTTTCTGCAATTTTCTCTTTCCATTGACTGTTTCTTGTGAGCATATTTTTGTTCACTCCAGTGTAAATATGTCTGCTGTGCATATGTTGCACTGACTTGTTTGGTGAAAAATAAAAAGTAAATGTTTTGTGTGTGTGTGTGTGTGTGTGTGTGTGTGTGTGTGTGTGTGTGTGTGTGTGTGTGTGTCTTCAAATATTTCTGTGCATGTCAACAATCTGAAGAATGTTCTACAATTTGAACTATTTTAGTATTATGGCAAAGCATACTAAAGATGAGTGCTTTTCATTTTGCCCAACAGTGTGTAGTTGGTCAGACAAAAATCTAATAATATGAATGACGTGTGTGCCATTTGGTGCAAAAGTTTGATTTTGATAATGCTATATGTAGTTTTGGTTGCAGTGCTTCATTTCGCAAGATATATGAGGTATTTTGCAGTTTGGGTGTATGGTTTTGTGAATTGTGTTAAGTATTTTGATAAAACCAGCCTAGTTTGCAAAATTGTGTTTTAGCAATTGGAAAAAACTGTAATACTGTCAGTGTCCACAAGGTGCTTCATGACTCCTGATGAGTGTTTTATTTCTGTCCACAAGATGTTTTGTGACCCCCATGGAGTGTTTTAATACTGTCTACAGGGTGTTTCATGACTCCCGCAGCGACGTGCAGTCGAAGGTTAGTTTGGTGAGGCAGAAACCTCCCCTTTGCTTGATTAGCAATTAGACGATTAAATAGTTTAGTAAGACTATTCGGCAGAATGACGGGCCAGTTTAAGTTTCTGCAGCGTTATTACTCAGTACATCGAACCTGAAACACTCACTAGACAGCAGATTTTCGCGTACTTGCTTCCAGGAAGCCGAAGCAATGTCATCAACAAAAATTAAACCAGCTCAATTTATGCAGAGTTCAATGCTTCTTCAATATACAATGTATTCCTCTTTAAATAGGCAACTCGCTTTTACACCGAAACAAAAAGCGGGTATTTATTTTCAGTCTTTCTTAATCTGATTAACAAAATGTTAAACAAAATACAGAATTACCGAGAGCCGAGAACTTTTCCTAAGTGATTATTCAGATTTCCATCCTTGCAGTCTCGAATTAAAGCGTATATGTGAATGAATCTTTTTGTCATTATCTCCTCTATCAGCCTTCCTATACGCTTGGTCTTAATTGTTTTGATTGTCAATCAGGAATAATACGTGGGAACAAGTTCACAAAATCCTGTGATTAAAGTTTGGGTCACTGCCTCACCTCAGCGCATGTCTCTGGCTTCCTGTAAGCAAGTACTCGCAAATCTGCAGTTTTGTGATTATTTCAAGTTTGATGTAGCCTACTGAGTAATAACGCCACAGAAACTTAACTGGCCTGTCATTCTGCTGAATAGTCTTACTAAACTAGTTAATTGTCTGATTGCTAATCAAGCAAAGGGGAGGTTTCTGCCTCACCAAACTAACCTCCACCGCACGTCACTGGACGATGAGGACTGTTTTAATACTGTCTACAAGGTGTTTCATGACTCCCGATGATGAGTGTTTTAATACTGTTAACCAGGTGTTTCATGATTCCCGATTCGGAGTGTTCTGTTACTCAACACAATGTTTGCAAACTCAAATTGTGTTGTGTTTGCACACACCACCCTGAGTTTCAAGACATAACATGTTGAGTGCACTAGGGCCTATTGCACGAATGCGGGAAAAGGGATTAGCCCAGGATCGGCATGGGATTAGCCCCATCTCAAGCCCCATTTCGGTTGCACAGAGCGTGTGAGCAAAGCCATGGCACTAGTTAACTATGGAAACAAAGTCTTAGGAGCTAGCCAGCTCCGGAGCAAGCTTACGAACTAGCTAAGCTCCTGTCTCCAGCCAATTTCACCTCACCTCATTCAGCAGTCACCCAAATTGAAAATCAATGTCCTTAACAGTCATTCTGAATTGTCCACTACACATTGCTATCTCAATTATAGTAGGCCCAGAGTAATTATCTTAGAAACTTGTGACCATTGATGTCATTAAAATAGCCAGAATTCGATAAATATATTCAAGTATCCATGTGACAATGACCATCACAGTTCAATCAGTCCATGTAACATTTTAACCATATTTAGAATCCGTCATTATCAGACTTGTACTTACTCCCCAAATTGAGACTTCCATCAGAGTAGAAAATGAGCAGTGCCGCATGAAGTAGATTGCCATGTTTTAGTGTGGTCTTAAATCGTTGCGGTAACCCCCGACCTACAGCACTGCTGCTACTTTTCTTCGTCTTTATTCAGATTGCGACGGGTAAGGTAGAGTCGTTGCCTTAGTGCTGGACTTGAGTGCAATGTCGCTCGCTTCGCGATACTGGAATCAAACATTTTCAGGAGGCTCCTTGACGTCATTTTCTGATGCTAACATTCTGCTTTTTAATTTGAATATGACTCCATCAGAAGTGATTAAAAGCAGAAATTAAACTCAACTAATCTGTAAACGTCCTCAGTTTGTATAGGACTAAAAAGGGCTTGTAGCAAAATTGTGAGACATGTATGGGACATAAATATGCTTTAACATCTCAGGCGTACTTAGCTGTGCTTTCATAGCTATTGGGTGCATGTCAAACATAGTTTCACTCACCCAAAGTGTTGCTTGATATTAAAATTGTCTGACAGGAGCGGCTTATCTCGTTCACGGTAATGTCAAAGTGCATCAGCTACTCCTTTTTGACGGCGCTGAAACACCTACCCGAGTTTACTTTCACTTGAGTTTAGCTCACTTTAATACTCCTCTCAAACGTCTCGCACCATTCAGACAGAAACTAAAGGAATAGCAAGCAGAGGCATTTCAGAGAAACCATCATCCCTCTGTCTGAACGTGGTCTTTGAGTGTTGCTGGCGCATGCATCTGCTGCAGTTACATAAGCTTATAGTTGCCCAACTCCGTCAATGCGCAGACACTCAAAACCCCTCTCCGACGTCTTACACCCTCTCCGTCATGCTCACGGACGCATGACGGACACCTCCCAAATTTTCTAACTATCCGTCAAAACGACGGAGACCCAACGGATAGTGCAAGCCTGTGATTGGCCAGCTAACTACATCATTCCCGGAAAGCCGCTCAGACGTCATGAAATAGTAGACCGGTCTCTGAAAGAATGCTACGCCCCCTATTGTCCTAGTGGTGAATTGCTTTGCAACACCCATTAAGCAATGGAGAAGTCTGAAAGGTCCAAATCTCCGTTGATACAACTGCATGTCTGCGAGTTGGATGACTATAAATTAGGCTCAAGAGTCTATGGTGATGATCAGCGATTCTGTGATCGATCTTGGGGTCTATTTGAGGTAGTCAGCAGGATCAGCGGCACCGGGCTTTACTTAGCCTATCCTCCTCCACCCGCTGTTGGCTTTGTGCTATCAATTAAGCCAGCGACACGCTGTTTGGAATGTGGCAATTCTCACTTTGGTGTTGATCCAGGATCTCAGGATCCAACTTTTGTGCACTAGGCCCTGGTTCTTTTGAAGTAGTGTTTCATGAACTCTGTTTGAGTGTGTTTCAGTACTTTTTATAGTGCCTGAAAACACTACACAGAGAGTTTTCTGTAGCACCTTTATTGGTGGCAGCTTAGTTGCCACCAATTTGGGGTTTTCAAAACACTTTCTTTTACAGTTTTTTTTCAATTGCTTAAGCATAATTTTGCAAACAGGGTCCAGTTTTCAAAACACCTCACACAATTAGCACAACACTACACCCAAGTAGCACAACACCTCAGATCATCTGCAAAATGGAACACTTTAGTCAAAACTATATAATTTCTTATAAAAACGATATTTTCTTGTCATAACATAAACACATCCATCATATGATCTGATTCTGTTTGAATCAGTTAAACACTCCTGTGCTCACCATAAAACACTTTCAGCATTTACACTGAGAAAGTGCAAAATAAATTCACCAACACTACATGACACCAATTTTGCAAAAAAAAAAAAAAAAACCCAAAAAGGCACAGACCACAGCGCAAAAATCGCAAACCAGAGGGATAGTCGAGAGTCTGAAATCTGAGGTCATAAGCCAAGGCAGCAAAAGACAGAAATCATGGTTGTACAGAAATGGATCAATAACAGGGGGCAAACAAATCCAGGCAGGCACAGACAGGTATTGGAATTGAACAGAAGGGTATCACTAGCATACAGGAAGCGCAGCACAGGAAAAGTTGATCCACGTACTGACAAAGAATTGAGCAGAATTGAAGAACTCTTATACACAAGGGAAGTAACGAGCAGGGCAGCAGGTACGAGGGATAATCTAAACATTTACTCAGAGGGGAAAATACAAGAGATAACTGACAATACAAAATGGGAAACAATGACAAAGCCTAGTTTCACGAGACATTCTTAAACAATAACATTTCCATTCAAGGAGTGCCTAAGTGGGGAAAGATGGGAGAAACAGATCAGTAGAGAGTTTCTGCAAATACTTTGCAACTAAGGCAAAGGACTGGTTGAGCTAAGCGGGCAGAGTTATAGATTAGTGTGGAAAGTGGAGAGATCCAATCAGTAAAGTTAGAAGTATGTGCGATCATAATAGTACCCAAATAGTGCAAGTTAGTATGATAGTTATTTACAGGATTAGTATATTACTGTAATATGGATTAGTAGATAAACTAGACAAACACACAGAGTGTTAGGGGTATTAGTACTTAATTTGTGTTGAAGGAAGCAAACAAGATGTGAAGGTACTCGTGAAACACCAGAAAACTTCTGAAATCACCAAAATGTGACAGCTCACAGACAGGGTGTACTGGCAGTACACAAAAAGAAAGGCATGACATCACAGGCATAACAATGTGCACAACTCTGCTAAACGGCAATGGTGTGGCAGATAGTACAGAACTCAACAGAATCAATAAACTAATAAACAAAGTGGAAATGCAGGGCTCTGGCGGCCCCAGAATCTCCCGCCAAAGCAAAATGTCCAAGTTTTTGATGGCAACACACACGGGTGGCGGGAGCTAATGAAACATAAAACCAGAACATAGATCACGATACAGATCATGACAGTGTTTATGTGTAAATTGGGATTTTTTTTATTGTCTTTCAGTATAGGATGTGGAAATTGGTCTCTGTTTGAACTACACTGATTGATGGATGTGACTATGGCTGATTAACTGATTGAGAACACCTGGATGACCACAACCTTTAACCCCTTTGCGCAGAAGCCAAATTTGGCCATTTATGGGTGACCCAATTTAATGCTTTATAATTCAAGATTTAAGCTTCATAAAGAGGAAACATGTGGCTCACCTCAGAAAAGACACTTACAGCATTTAAAATTACATTGCATTTCAGTTTATTTTCATGATTTGGTAGAGAAAATTGGCTGCAAACATAAAAAATCATGAGAATTCACCACTGAAATTGCAAAAAAATTAATACTGAGAATTGAAAAACTGCTGGGGCTTAAATTTATACATTTCTGGGATCATAAACTCTTTGACCACAAGTAGAATTCATCTTCAACATTACATTCTAGATTACCTACACGCTATTAGCCAAATTATACAGCTATCCAAGTGGCTCCCCAGTTTCAATATGGTGTACTGTCAAATCATTAAAAAATCACATATTTAACAAAGTTTTGAGGCATGAAATTTAATATGAACTAATGATTTTATGGTTGAGTTTCGCATGAATTTATCAATCTCAGTGCAGTTGAACATCAGTGGTCACCAGTGACCTCTCCAAACACAAAACATGCCTTTTCCTCATGATAAAGTTCAGAGTTTTGTCCATTTTTCATCAAAGTTCAAGCCAGAACACATAATCATTAAATAAACTGATGATTAAACAGTCAGAACATTCACCCTGCAATGATTTTAGCTACCAGGCAGTTCCCACTTCTGAGCTCACAATTTCAACACTTATAAGGAACAAGTACAACTCACTAACTGAAATATACCTTATTTTAACAGAACAGACATTCCACTTTCAGGAAATATCAAACATTACATGCCTCCCAAGATTCAAAAGAACGGTGCAATGAACGTAACGGGGCGTCCACCCAAATGCATGGGCAGTTGAGGTTTTAAACAAGAAAAAAACCTTGGCATTCGACTTTGTTGAATACGGTATTGTAATGAACGTACGAAGACTCCAATCGCGGTTCAAGCTCGGAAAAGCGTCCTTTATTACAGTTTTTTCCAATTGCAAAAACACAATTTTGCAAACTAGGCTGGTTTTATCAAAATACTTATTGATAAAATGAAGCACTGCAACCAAAACTACATATAGCATTATCAAAAACAAACTTTTGTTCCAAATAGCACACACGTCATTCATATTACCAGATTTTTGTCTAACCAACTACACGCTGTTGGGCATAATGAAAAGCACTCTCATCTTTAGTATGTTTTGCCATAATACTAAAATAGTTCAGATTGTTCACAAACACACACACACACACAAACACAAACACACACACACACAAACACACAAACACACACAAACACAAACACACACACAAACACACACACACACACACACACAAACACACACACACAAACACACACACAGAGACACACACCACACACACAAACAAACACACAAACACACACACACACACACACAGTATCCTCAGTATTTCATAGATGAAGGAAGCTGTGTTAAGAAAATGAAGGATGTAGCAGATGGATTCAACTCATTTTTTGTAAATATTGGACCAAAACTGTCAGAGGAAATAATGGTGGAGGGAACAGAAATTGATCCTACAGACTAGGATCTGTTGAGATCCTTGTTGAGATCCTTCCTCTCAGACTGTTGAGAGGAATAATAGTTCTAACAGCTGTAGAAGAAAAAGAAATTTATGATGTAGTCAAAGGATTTAAGAACAAAAACAGTATAGATTGTGATGATATTGACATGTTGACTGTGAAGAATGTTATTGATGGTATTACTAAGCCACTTATGTATATTTTTAACCTGTCTTTTCAAAATGGGTTATTTCCAAATAAGATGAAAGTAGCAAAAGTTGT
This sequence comes from Gymnothorax reevesii, assembly GCA_029721435.1. Classification (NCBI taxonomy): domain Eukaryota; kingdom Metazoa; phylum Chordata; class Actinopteri; order Anguilliformes; family Muraenidae; genus Gymnothorax; species Gymnothorax reevesii. Next base: position 44,800,878 of record CM056585.1, read on the forward strand.
TCCCATTTACAAAGCAGGCGATAAACACTACTTCACTAATTATAGGCCGAAATCAGTGCTTTCCCAATTTTCAAAAATATTAGAAAAAGTATTCATAAAACGATTTGACGGTTTTGTTGAGAAACACAAGTTGTTAACAGACAGTCAGTATGGATTTAGAAATAATAGATCGACAGCCATGGCACTGTTAGAATTGGTAGAAGAAATAACACACTGTATCGATACAAAGAAGTACGCAATGGGAGTGTTTTTAGATCTCAAGAAAGCATTTGACACAGTCAATCATGACATATTGATTAGAAAATTGGAGAAATATGGTTTCCGAGGTCATGTTTTGGATTGGCTGAAGAGTTATATACTAAACAGACAGCAATTTGTACAAATAAATCAGAATACATCAAGTTTTATGAATATTACATGTGGGGTGCCTCAAGGATCCGTTTTAGGACCAAAACTATTTATTATGTATATTAATGATATCTGCAGGGTATCAAATGTATTAAGATTTGTGTTATTTGCAGATGACACAAATATTTTTTGTTCAGATGTGGAATTACAGCAGCTTTTGGAGGTGATTACGAAAAAAATGAATACCTTAAAAAGGTGGTTTGATGCTGACAAATTGTCTTTAAATCTGAACAAAACTAATTTTATGTTGTTCGGACATTATAAGAGAAATATAGATATAAAATTAAACATTGATAATATTAGCATAGAAAGAGTAAATGAAATCAAATTCCTTGGTGTAATTCTAGACCACAAAATCTGCTGGAAACCACATATTAAATATGTTCGGGGGAAGCTGGCACGGAGCATTGCCATCCTGGGAAAAGCAAGGCAGATCTTCAACTTGAAAGCTCTATATATTTTATATTGGGCATTAATTTTACCTTATCTGACCTATTGTGTAGAGGTATGAGGAAACACATATAAAAAGTAATCTTCAAACAATAAATATAATGCAGAAAAAGGCTATCAGATTCATCCACAATGTAGGATTTAGAGACCACACAAATAGACTTTTCTTAAAACTGCAAGCTCTAAAATTTCAAGATCTGATTGATTTTAAAACGGCACAAATAATATTTAAAGCAAAAAATAACTTACTCCCAGGAAACATAAATAAATTGTTCTCAGAGAGAGAAGGAGGCTATAATCTAAGAGGGGAACTGAACTTAAAAATAAATCGTGTCAGAACTACCTTGAAAAGCATGTGTGTCTCAGTCTCTGGGGTCAAATTATGGAACAGTTTAACAGATGTATTAAAGAAATGTAAAACCATTGGCAAGTTTAAAAAAACATATAAAAAACAAATTTTAAATAAATATAAGGATGAGGAACAGCAGTTTGACCCAGGACGGTAATGGCAGGGTTAAGAAAAATGTGGATTTCATTTCAATTTCATTTCACACACACACACAAACACACACACACAAACACAAACACACACACACAAACACACACAAACACAAACAAACACACAGACAAACACAAACACACACAAACACAAACAAACACACAGACAAACACACACAAACACACACACACACAAACACACAGACAAACACACACACACACACAAACACACAAACACACACAAACAAACACACAGACAAACACAAACACACACACACACAAACACACACACAAACACACACAGACAAACACAAACACACACACACAAACACACACACACAAACACAAACAAACACACAGACAAACACAAACACACACACAAACACACACACACAAACACAAACACACACACACAAACACACACAAACAAACACAAACAAACACACAGACAAACACAAACACACACACACACAAACACAAACAAACACACAGACAAACACAAACACACACACAAACACACACACACACAAACACAAACAAACACACAGACAAACACAAACACACACACACAAACACACACACACACACAGACAAACACACACACAAACACACACAGACAAACACAAACACACACACACAAACACACACACACAAACACAAACAAACACACAGACAAACACACACACACACAAACACACACACAAACACACACAGACAAACACAAACACACACACACAAACACACACACACAAACACAAACAAACACACAGACAAACACAAACACACACACAAACACACACACACAAACACAAACACACACACACAAACACACACAAACAAACACAAACAAACACACAGACAAACACAAACACACACACACACAAACACAAACAAACACACAGACAAACACAAACACACACACAAACACACACACACACAAACACAAACAAACACACAGACAAACACAAACACACACACACAAACACACACACACACACAGACAAACACAAACACAAACACACACACACAAACACAAACAAACACACAGACAAACACAAACACACACACACAAACACACACACACAAACACAAACAAACACACAGACAAACACAAACACACACACACACACACAGACAAACAAAAACACAAACACACACACACAAACACAAACAAACACACAGACAAACACAAACACACACACAAACACAAACACACACACACACCCAGACAAACACAAATACACACACACACAAACACAAACA